>CM060935.1:841339803-850722303 GCA_030765085.1 Allium cepa | reverse complement strand
ATAAATTATTAATAACAACAGGATGGTATCAGGTTAAGTCAAAGTAATAAATATCCAAATTATCTAAAACATCCATCAATAGCATCAATCACACATTCCGAGAATTCAATCCCGTTTTGAGATCACACATAACTCTAATTTAACCCATTTAACTTCCCTAAGTAAAATCTCAATTTCATCTTGAAATCTCTAATTCAGATTGTTCATTCTAAACTTATTTAACTTCCCCTAAGTTAAATTTAATTCATTTAATCCAGGCAATCTTACTCAATTTGAATTCTCCATTCCAAATTTTAAACTCCTTATCAATATTCTTTCTACCTATAAGTTTAAAAACTTATTTCTCTTTCGGTTTTTGTATCACATTTTAGGAAAAATTAAAAACTCAACTCTTGGTGTTTACCTCAATTCAACTTTGATCTTACGTATATCCACACATGTACATACTTATTACCTTTGCGTACTTTCAATTTTAAACCATTCTTGTTTTTTAATTCAAACAAATTCCCTTAAAAAAAATTAAAAACAATTCTTGTTTTAGAGTATGATTCCTACATTTAAAAATATTATGAATAATATTATTTATTATATCTTTCAATATTTTAAAACAATTTAAATTTTATAGATCTAGATTTTAAACTTCACAATTTAAATCCATTTTTAATTTATAAGTCATACTTATCTATTTTGTTACTTTCTTAAAACATTTTATTTTTTGGTTTGAATGCATTTCTAGCTTATCCTATTTGTATAGTTAAATTTTATCCAAATTCCTATTTGGTTGTATATTTATTACCACTTAATTATTACTATATTTAACTTCAATAATCAACAACCAACTACCCTAATATATATAATTAGAAAAATTATTGCTTTATATATCAAAATATAAGCTTATATAAAAACAAATTTTAAAATCGTTTCAAAATCTTTATATAAGAAAATAACAAATGCACCCTCATATATAATACACTCAACTTATCCTAGGGTACTATTGACCCTATCCTTAATGAGTAAACCCATCAGAGCCAAGGTTCTCGCTAAACCTTTGGCTCTGATACCAAATGTAACGACCCGAAATTTCCGACTCAAAAAAATTTCGACATTGATACATTCACTATGGAAATGCCGAGCAATCGAACGCCGGAAATTCCAGATTGTTAGAGTAAAGAAGAAAAGAGGTAGAAGAAGAAACAGAAAACAACAGCACAGAACCTCACATTCGCAGCGGTTTAAATATGATATCAAATGATAACATTTATACAAGAAAAGTTGTATCTGTAAATTTACATACAATACATCAGAGTACAACCATTCACACAAAAAAATGGACAGTTATAATTAACTTGTCCCTGATAAACAACTCCAATACACAGCGGAATACTCCATATGTCCCTGCCATCCAGCTCGCCACCTAAGCTCCAGAACGTCCTAACTTGAAAATTTTTAATACTCGGTCTGACCCGAGCATTACAATAAAGTAACACCCGGATCAAGCTGGAAATCAGCGTGAGTAAACCATATAATTTAAAAATTACTGAGTTATAAAACTTATTTGAAAACCAGGGCAACTCGTACATTACTATGAGTTCTTATCTTTGTTTAAAATCAATACTTATTTCACAAAATTATATCTAAGTATCGTTACTAGGTTTAGATGGTCTGGATTACTTAATTTACCCCATTCCAGCCTATTTTATTCTATAATCAAATCTATATAAAGAATTTTGTAGATTACTGATCGAAGTGGTTTCGGCTGTTGCTGATATCCGACCCCGGGCTCTTCGAATCCAATGTCATCTTTCAAGCCAAGCTATTTAACTAAACAAATTAATTAAAACAGAATAACATACCCATAGAAGTCCGTCACAGATATTTAATTAAATAAATGATTCATATTTATTAATAGATCAATCCAGCCATTTCATATCACAACACATCACAAATTATCAGGCCAGAGATATTCATCAATCCAAGTATTCGATATAACTTAATTTATCCATAAGCAAGACCAATTGGTTAATTAATTTCACATTAATTAATTATCCTTAAATTAATTACATCAAGTAATTATCCTTTAATTAATTACATTAAGTAATTATCCTTAATCACTTAAGACCTTAATTAATTAAGATAAACTACTTAAATTAATTTATCTCTTACTTAGCATTTATGTCTTATTTAAATTAAATGTATGGAATTAATTTGTGGTTCATATACAATATCACTTGAGAACTTTGATTAAATAAAAATTTAGTACACTTATTCAAATCAAACAAATTAAATTTCAAAAATATTTTATTTAAAATTTATATTGAAACTTGTTTTGAAAATTTGATTACATTATACTTTGAAAAACTTGTTTAATTATTGCTTTGAAAACTTTGTTAACATTTTACTTTGTTTTTTTTTAAACTTGTATAATACTTGGCTTGAAATCTTGCTTCATATCTTCTTTAGTATTTAAACTTGGTACATAATTTTCTTCCAGACTTATAAAACCTGGAACATGTTTCATTTTCTTTTTTATTTATTTTATTTTATTACTTAGTTCCCTCGGCCCGATAATTTCTCATCCAGCCCACTTATTCTTCTTCGGCCCGATCTTCTTCTCCTTACCCTTTCTTTCACTTCTCTATCTTCCTACATCCTTTTATTCCTATCCTTTCATTGTGCACGAATCTGTGCACCACCGTGCATGTATACATCACCCATGGCCATCAATTTCCGTCGCCGAACATCTCCATACATCGGCCTCGACCATCCCAACACGGTCACCTTCCTGCGAACGTCGCTACTCCTCTGCTCAAAAATCGCACTACTCCGTCAACCTAAAAACAGTGAAAAGCCACATCACTTCCTCACATGCCACTACCTCCCACCGAACTCTGCCAAAATCCTCACCACAACCACCCCTTTCAATCCCCTTCCATGCGTGCGTCTCTATCTGTGACAACCCAAAATTTTTGAACATTTGAAATTGAAATATTTAATTGATTTTAAATATTGAAAGTTGGTTTATCTTGAATTTTAAAAACATCTGTTTGTTTGGTATTTAAATTATTGAATTTAGTAATATGAAATTGGGTAAAATATTGAATGTTGAATTTTTTAAGCTTGTTAAAAATATTTTAAAAGCTTAGAAAATTTATATTGATGATACCGAAGATAATGAAAGCTTAAAAATTGAATTTGAAAATGCTTTGATTAGTTTTGAAATTATATTGTTTAAATCGATATTTAAAAATAGCTTTCCAAGGCACGGTCTCGGAATTTGATGAAACCAGTTCCATTGGATCCGTAATATTGTATTATTATCGGATTACAATTTCCGTAGCATTCGGAGTTGTCGAGTGATCGTACGGATAGCAAACGCATTGAAAATTATATTGAAATTTAATTTAATAGCTGGGTCCAAAACGTTATCTTCTCCATAAGATCGAATTTGGACTCGAAACCTTTTCCAATGCATTCGGAATAGGGGTTTAACATTATAAATGCCTAGTGGCCATCTCGATTGGAGATCGCGATTTTGAGTTGCATTTATCGAGACGATTTAAAATTTTGAATTTAAATTTGATATATATTTTTTATATTTTTATTCTAAATAATATTTTCACAATTAACACGTACCCTCTTTTATAACACATGTTCCCCTACCATTTTGAATCGGTATAAGTGTTTTTCTTTTTCTTCGTCTGTTAAAAGGAAAAATAAAGTGAAAAATACAAAAGTCGTCTTCGTTTTCCTCTTTAATCAGAGAACGATATTCTTCAAATATAAAAAATCCCCCAAACTTCGCTATTCCAAATCTATACCTCACAATACATCAAATTCCCACCGAAGCCCCTACGCTCCTCTACGATCACGACCTTCGCATCCACCGTCGCTGTCTCGACCTTCTATGGCCAATGCTATGTCCTCTTGCACAACATCGAAACCAAACCTTGTTTCTTAGAACTCTAAATCCCTAAGTCATTCATTTTTCTCGAAAATGCATCTCAAGCAACTAATCGATGAAATAGCGGTCGTGTTGCGGTGGAGGCATTCGGTCGGAGGCAACAGGGGCGAGGTCGGCAAGGGGTGATATCATGAATTATGGTGGCTCAAGGTCTAAGGTTTTAGGCTCGAGTGGGTTGCGTGATGTCAGGGATGCTCGCGTGCAGCTACGAACCAGGGATGATAACGGCGAATTTGGGCAAGCGTATAGGCGACTGATGGTGGATGCTGGAGTTTGAATCTACATTCGAGTAGGTATCGGCATTGTTTTGATTTAATTTAATAAAAATAAATATTTATAGATGAAATTTAAACTACAGTAAGATGTGAAAAATATATATATATATATATATATATATATATATAATTTATAACATATATATAAATAAGTTTTTAATCTACAGTGAGGTATTGTTATCTTGGATTTGCAGTAAGGTAAAATTTGATAATTATTTTTCAGTTTAAAGATTTATATATATATATATACACACTTACATATCTATTTTTAAACAGTAAACAGGAAATAATATATATAATATTTTGAGAAAAGGAGATTTTCAAATATTATAGGGTTTATATAAAAATAGATTTTTTTTTAAAAAATGTATATATAGGAATTTCTTAAATGTTGTAGAATGTATAAAGATTTGATTTTTAAAATATATACATGTTAATATATTTTTAGTGCATGTAATTTCAAAAGAGAATTCATATACTTATTTTTTCATTTACTAAATTATTTTTAAAATAACGTATTATGGAGATTAAAGTGTTTAATTAACTTATCTAAATTATTTTAGTTACTAAGAGGATTATTTAAAAGAAAATTTGTTGAAATTAAATAATTAGTTAATTAAATCTATTTAATAGGAATTTAATGGTTCGATTAGTTGAATATTAAATAAAATCATAAAATTATTTATACAAGGTCTAATGCTATGAAAAAGACAAATCGGGATTGGAAATGGATGGCAAATAAAAGGTGAGATATTCTCACTCAATTGAAAATTTTAAAATTTCAATTATTGATTGATTGCTTGGTTGTGATAGTATATAGGATAGTGTCTCTATATATATATATATATATTGGAGTGATTGATTTCCCACATTTATATCGCAGATGAGACCCTATGCGTTGCATAATAGTGGATGATATGATATAATCCCATATACCGCGATATTCCACCTCGAAGTGGAATTAGTATTTAATTGTTGTGCTAACATATGTGGATGCAAGGGAAACAGGTTGGAGGGATCCAACTGGACTCCTTAAATTGTTGAATTTATTTTATATGTTGTGATGTGATTATTAATAATCTATGAATGATTATATTGGTGATTGAAATTTATTGATGGCTATTGTTTGGCCGAATATCTTCTGATGTTTTAAATACCAAGATATATAATTGGATTTTTGGAAATTAAAGTAGAAAATTTTAAGTAAATTTATTTTAGAGAATTGGATAAATTTAAAAGAAGGAATTTTAAAAGGGTAAGGATTGATTTTTTGTAATCCTATCGAATTAATTCCAAAATATGGGGAAAAGATTTTAATAAATGGATTCTGAGTAATATTATTTAAAATTTGAAGAAATTGTTTAAAATTCGGATTTTAAATAGCTTGGGAGAAACAAAGGATTTTCTTAAAAGGTAGTGATTTTGGAATTAATTTGGAATTTGATTTGGTGTTTGAAATAAATTTGGAAATCAATTTGAAATTTGAGTTGGTGTTTGATAGTGAATATTTGGAAATCAATTTGAAATAAATTTATGTTATATGTTGTGATGTGATTATTAATAATCTATGAATGATTATATTGGTGATTGAAGTTTATTGAAGGCTATGGTTTGGCCAAATATCTTCTGGTGTTTTATATACCAGGATATATAATTGGATTTTTGGAAATTAAAGTAGAAAATCTTCAGTAAATTCATTTTAGAGAATTGGATAAATTTAAAAGACGGAATTTTAAAAGGGTAAGGATTGATTTTTTGTAATCCTATCGAATTAATTCCAAAATATGGGGATAAGATTTTAATAAATGGATTCAGAGTAATATTATTTAAAAGTTGAAGAAATTGTTTAAAATTCATATTTAAATAGTTTGGGAGAAATAAAGGATTTTTTTTTAGAGGTAGTGATTTTGGAAATCAATTTGGAATTTGATTTGGTGTTTGAAATAAATTTGGAAATAAATTTGAAATTTGAGTTGGTGTTTGACAGTGAATATTTGGAAATCAATTTTGAAAATTGTATATCAGTGAATGTTTGGAAATTGAAATTCGCGATAGAATTTATAAAGGAAAGAGAAATTTGTTTTAATAATAAATATTGGTTTATTTTTCAAAGTGTGGAAAAGAAAATTTACGAATTTGGGATATAAATTGAAATAAATCGAGAAGGATTTATTAATTGATTTAAACGGACCATTTGAGAATGGAAAGTGTATTTTCCCTAGAAAGCCGAGTATGTTTTTAAAGTAGCTTTCAAATATAAATTAAAAGTTCTAAAGTTGGTTTCAAAAAGAATGTTTGTGGAGAAAGTATTTTTGTAAATTGTTTTTAAATCTTTAAAGTAAATATTTATTAAGTTAATTGTAGAAGTGATTATTTTAAAGACTTAATTGATATTTGATTCAGAAAATGGTTATTTAAATAATTACACTCTATTTAAAATTTTATTTTCAATATTTGTTTTGGGTTTATGTTCTATATAAGATATTAGTATAAAAATTTCATAATTAATATTTTAACTAAAGTGTTTTAAACTAATTTTCATTTTAAGTGTTTCCAAGTATATTTTTGGATAAGTGATTTAAATTATTTTAAATTATTCGGACTTGGCAAATTTTCAGTGGAAATAAATGATATTTGGAAATTTATTCCACGTGAGGAAAGTGATTTGAAATTTGTTTTCATAGTGTTGAAGTGTTAAAAATATATCTTGCGAAGATATTTTGAAAATAAATAATTTGGAAAAACTATTTAAATTTGATGATTGTTATGAATATTGTTTGATAATTAAATAACTGACTATCAGTATAAGCAATTTGTGAAATTATTGAGGCTTGATTGTTGTTGTGAATGTTGTTTGATAATTAAATAACCGACTATCAATATTGGCCTTTGAAATGGCACTTGAATTTGTTTTCAAATAACCGCTCATTATTCGGTTAAGCCGAAGAGGACTTTATGTCATAAAACCCATTCTAAATAATGATATGACGAAATGGGATCGCATTTGAAGATGGTGTTGAAGACCGGTTATTTTCGAAAACAAAAGGATTTGAAGATGGGGAGTCTGGACGTGATTAGTGAATATCCGGATTTGCAAGGGCTTTTTCCCTTAATTGGAGGAAGTTCCTTCGGTTCTGTTCGAACCGGAACAGACTTGTATGGATGTATGTCTGACGTTACACTTTGAGATTTAAAGTTGGTTTCTACCAAATGCACTTCTATTAGTGGTGGAGAATTTATTCTCTTAGCTTAACACCCTTCTCTAAGACGTACGAGCTCAGAGGTTATGTAGTTGATGGTTATTGGTGATATATTCCCAATTTGGTAATGTGGCATGCTAAGTGTTGATCATTTGTTGATCGAAGCATGACTTTTGTGAAAAACGTAGCTTTGTGGACGAGACTTCGTCGGACCAAACACCTCGAAAATGGTCGAAACAGGAAGGATGCAGCAAGGTTATGAGGGTCGCGTCCCTCAGGGTATGTACATTTCCTTCTGGATAAAAAGTGGTATCTGGTATGGAGTCCAGATATTTAACTTATATGGTTAAAAGTGGTATTATGGTATGGCACCCAGATTATTTACTTATGTGGTTGTTGGTTGATGAGGCACCTCGAAAAAGGTCGGTCTAGACTGGAGGGTGGCATACTCGTGACAGTTAGTCACCTGGTTTCAGAGGTAACCCGGCCTTGTGTTGGTAGAGATACGGTTAGGTTCTCAAGGCGTCCCACCAAAGGCATACCCATTCGGTGAAAGAAATTCCTTAGCCTTGACCATTTGTTGGAAATCTAATCATCCAACATGAGCCCTTTACGATTGCAGTTGTATAACCTGCCATTCTTAAATGGTAGCTATAGCAGGCATAATATAATGGTACCTATGGTGGCTAAGATTAATATTATATTTTCGAAATGGTTTCCACACTATGCACTAATAATAATATCAAAAAGATTTTTGCATATCAAGCATGTTTGACTATCATAAGGAGAAATCTCCCCTAAGTGTGTGATTGCATTGTGTGTGTGCCGGGAGGCCTTATGGTAGTTTCGTTTTCCAAAAAAGCATAGCGCATTTCTTTTTATTTACTTTTGTGCAAATAACTGTTTTAAGATCTCACACCAATCCCATGACTGACCTGGAGTTCATTGTTCCCTTTCTAAACTCTGGATGGCCATAATTTTCCACACGGGCAGCCTGGAGTCAGGTTATTGTTGTTCTGGAGAAAAGTCATAAAAGTATGTTGTGAAGATGAGGAGACAAGCTGGATGTCAAGACGTATCACTAGTATATGATATTCTTTTCCACTGTTGTTTTTTTTATATGACTCTGATGATATAATGCATAAACAAATATAGTTCTTTTGTTTAAAGATTATTTATTTGTCTATTATATATTGTTCCGCTGCGAATGTGAGATTCTGTTATTGTTTCTGTTTCTTCATCTGCCTTCTTCATCTTTAACCATAATGGTTCGGTTTTCCAGCATTCGATTGTTCGGCATTTGATACAATGGACGTATTGATGTCGACTTTCGGGCATCGAAAAATTGGGTCATTGCAAGATTGGTATCAAAGAAATTGGTTAAGCGATAACCTTGGCTCTGATGGGGAAAATTATTCATTAGAGATAGAGTCAGTAGTACTCTAGAATGAGTTTGAGTGTATTAATAGATATGAGCGCGTATTTGTTAGTGAATATAAAATTGTTTTATATTGTGTTGATTGGTTTCTTGAGTGGTATGTGGAATACGAGTAATTAATGTTATTGATAGGGATCTCTAAACACTTGTACAGAACAATTCGACACGGTATTGTTTTAAAATAGGTAAATGAAATAATTTTACCCAACACTATTTTCGTATATGAAAGGAAATAATTTTTGTAAATTATTATAGTAGTATATGGTTGCTTGATTGTTAGGAAGTGATTATATTAAATTATTATCATTCAAGTGTGAAATGGAATAAGAAATTAAAACAAAAGGCTGAGAAAATAAATTCTATGCAAATGGGATTTGTAAATATAAATTGTAAATGTGATTTATAATTTGAAATAGAATTCCAAAATAATATTTGGAAATAAAGTAGAAGGATTTGAAATTTGAAATTTTAGTGAAAAGTTTAAATTCTCTTGAATTTGGAAATGATTTTCAATGGTTTTGGAAAAATAATGGTGAAATTATTTCGAAAATGTTTTTGAATTCGATTTGGAATCTGGTAAAATTTGGAATTTAAAAATATTTGGAAATGTTTTAAAGGAGCAAAAGCATTAAAATCTTTTCGGTCGCTGGAAAATAACTTCGATGATGACTGAGCATCATCGATGTTCATTTTCAGGTTTCCAAGAGAGGATTTGCTGCCAAAATGTTTTAAATTAATTTTTTTTGCAAAAGTTGGGTTTGATTTTAGAAATGTAAAGGATTTCGGATATAACTGATTTAAAAAAATAATTTTGGAATGATGGAAAGACTCTGGTATCCTATTTAAAATATTTATGGAATACAATTGAGTTTGATAACTTGTAAAATTTGAAATTGTTAGAATAAAATCTAACTTGAAGAAAAGTTAAATTAAAATAAGTGTGAAATGTAAAAAAGTTGAAAAACTTATCGAAGCTTAAAAATTTAAATTGAAACTGAATATTTGAATTGAGTTAAATTAAGTGAAATGGAAAATTAGCCAAGTGGACTGAATAAAGCAAAGAATTGAAATAAAATTAGTAAGTGAAACTAATTGAAGGAATAACAAATTTAATATGGTTTGAAATGAACTGCATTCAATATTTATAAATGAAATGTTAATTGAATTCATATGGAATTGGAGATCCAGTTTAAATGTAAGTAGATATAAACCAAATTGGTGAAGTGAAATAATATAAGAAGTATGTAGAATATTTGCATGGAACTTAAGAAATGAATGGTGTAATTCTTAAGTAAATTTGATATCGGAAATATACAAAGTTAATAACTGAATGAAGATTAACTGGAAATTGTGAAATGGTAATTGTGAATAAGGGAATGAAAATCAATGTGAATAAAAGAAAAGAAAATTGATATAGCTAATAATCATTTGGAATAAATACGTGGGATGTACTATATTATTTTATTCGCATAGCAATTTGATCCAGAATTTGAGCATAGAATTTCGAGATAGTTATATCGATCCGAGTTGGAACTTTTCACTCGATTTTCGACGGCGAACCCTGGATATGGATTTTTGGTTGATTCTAGAAATTCTCTATCATAGTTTACGGCTATGCAAGGAGAATAATGGTTTTTGATCAAGAAACCATATCTGAGTGCGCACTAGGAAGTCGGGTGGACAATACTAGTTCCGAAGTGAAATTGTGCGATCGAGTGAGCGATCGGATTTGATTTTGCATACGGATGATATGCATGCATCGTACGACTTAGGTAAAATAAATATTGAAACTTTTGTAAAGAAATGTATAAAATGATTTTTAAAGCTATGGTTGGATATTATTATAAACTAGGATATACAGGTGTTACAAAGGAAAAGGGAATTGGATTTTTGATTTCGAAGATAAAATTGAATTGCTCGAAAAAGGTATGTATTTAAATTTCTATATGAAATTTGCTGATATTCTTGCCTAGCCACTTAGCCTTTTGTTTTCTTTTGAAATCTAGGAACCGTGGTGGCATTCTGTAGTCGTACCGAGCTAGCCATGCAAAGGAGACGCTGGCGAAATTTTTCGAAAATTTAAAGAGATAGAAAAATTTTGAGAAAATTATGAAAATTTGAAATTTAAATTTGAATTGTTAAGAAAATAACGCTGTTTGGAAACTATGGAAGATTTTGCAAAGTTAGTCGAAGTGATAAGGGGTCTTTAATAAAAAGATTTTTTTTGGGAAGTTGATAAAACTGTTTGGTTTTGGGAAAAATGGTAAACGGGTTATAGATCATTCTTCTTAACTAATTATTTCAAGGCGAAATTCTTTTAAGGGGGAAGAATGCGACGACCTGAAAATTTTGAACATTTGAAATTGAAATATGTAATTGATTTTAAATATTGAAAGTTGGTTTATCCTGAATTTCAAAAACATCTCTTTGTTTGGTAATTAATTATTGAATTCAATAATACGAAACTGGGTAAAATACTTAATCTTGATTTTTTAAGCTTGTTAAAAATATTTTAAAAGGTTAGAAAATTTATGTTGATGATACTGAAGATAATGAAAGCTTCAGAATTGAATTTGGAAATGATTTGATCGGTTTTGAAATTATATCGTTTAAATCGATATTTAAAAATAGCTTTCCGAGGCAAAGTCTCGGAATTTGACGAAACTTGTTCCATTGGATCCGTTATATTGTGTTATTATTGGATTTCAATTTCTGTAGCATTTGGAGTTGTTATGTGATCGTACGGGTAGCAAACGCACTGAAATTTATATCGAAATTTAATTTAATAGCTGGGTCCAAAAACTATCTTCTCCATACGATCAAATTTGGACTCAAAATCTTTTCCATTTCGTTCGAAATAGGGGTTTAACATTATAAACGCCTGGTGGCACATCTCGATTGGAGATCGAAATTTTGAGTTGCATTTATCGAGACGATTTAAAATTTTAAATTTAATTATATATTTTTTATATTTTTATTCCAAATAATGTTTTCATAATTAACACGTACCCTCTTTTATAACACGTGTTCCCCTGCCGCTTTGAATCGCGTACAAGTGTTTTTCTTTTTCTTCGTCTGTTAGAAGGAAAAATAAAATAATATAAACCTCGTCTTTGTTTTCCTCTTCAATCAGAGAACGATATTCTTCAAATAAAAAAAATCGCCCAAACTTTGCTGTCTAAATCTATACCTCACAGTACATAAAATTCCAACCAAAGTCCCTACGCTCCTCCACCATCATGACCTCCGCATCCATGGCCGCCGTCTCGACCCTCCATGGCCAATGCTACGTCCTCTCCCACAACATCGACACCAAACCTTTTTTCTTCAAACTCTAAATTCCTAAGTCATTCTTTTTTCTCGAAAATGCATCTCAATCAACTAACCGATGAAATCGCGATCGCGTTGCGATGGAGGCACTCGACCAGATGCAATTAGGGTGAGGTCGGCAAGGGGTGATGTTGCGATTTATGGTGGCTCGAGTTCTAGGATTTTGGGCTCGAGTGGGTTGCGTGATGTCAGGGAGGCTCGCGTGCGGCTACGAACCAGGGATGATGGCGGCGAATTTGGGCAAGCGTATAGGCGACTGATGGTAGATGCTGGAGCATTCGAGTAGGTATCAGCATTGTTTTGATTTAATTTAATACAAATAAATATTTATAGATGAAATTTGATCTACATTAAGATTGGAAAAAATATATATATAATATATAACATATATGGATAAGTTTTTAATCTGCAATGAGGTATTGTTATCTTGGATTTGTAGTAAGGTAAAATTTGATTATTATTTTTCAGTTTAAAGATTTATACACACACACACACACTCTTACATATTTGTTTTTAAATAGTAAACAGGAAATAATATATATAATATTTTGAAAAAAGGGGATTTTTATATATTATAGGGTTTGTATAAAAATGGATTTTTTAAAATATATATATATATATAGGAATTTCTTAAATGTTGTAGAATGTATAAAGATTTGATTTTTAATATATATACAGGTTAATATTTTTTTAGTGCATGTAATTTCAAAAGAGAATAAATATTCATATACCTATTTTTTCATATACTAGATTATTTTTAAAGTAACGTATTATGGAGATTAAAATGTTTAATTATCTTATCAAAATTATTATAGTTACTAAGAGGATTATTTAAAATAAAATTTGTTGAAATTAAATAATTAGTTAATTAAATGTATTTAATAGGAATTTAATGGTTCGATTAGTTCGAATATTAATAAAAATCATAAAATTGTTTACACAAGGTCTAATACTGTGAAGAAGACAAGTCGGGATTGAAAACGGATGGCCAATAAAAGGTGAGATCTTCTCACTCAATTGAAAAAAAATTAGAGTTTCAATTATTGATTGATTGCTTGGTTGTGATAGTATATATGATAGTATATATATATATATATATATATATATATATATTGGAGTGATTGATTTCCCACATTTATATAGCGGATGGGACCTTATGCGCTGCATAATGGCGGATGATATGATATGATCCCATATACCGCGATATTCCACCTCGAAGTGAAATTGGTATTTAATTGTTGTGCTAACATCTGTGGATGCAGGGAAACAGGTGGAGGGATCCAACTAGATTCCTCAAATTGTTGAAATTATTTTATATGTTGTGATGTGATTATTAATAACCTGTGAATGATTATATTGGTGAATGAAATTTATTGAAGGCTATGATTTGGCCGAATATATTCTGGTGTTTTAAAATACTGGGATATATAATTGGGTTTTTGAAAATTAAAGTAGAAAATTTTAAGTAAATTCATTTTAGAGAATTGGATAAATTTAAAAGAAGGAATTTTAAAAGGTAAGGATTGATGTTTTGTAAACCTATCGAATTAACTCAAAAATATGGGGAAAGATTTTAATAAATGGATTCTGAGTAATATTTTTTAAAAGTTGAAGGAACTTTTTGAAATTTGGATTTTAAATAGATTGGGAGAAATAAAGGTATTTATTTTAAAAGGTAGTGATTTTGGAAATTAATTTGGAATTTGATTTGGTGTTTGAAATAAATTTGGAAATCAATTTGGAATTTGAGTTGTGTTTGAAAGTGAATATTTCGAAATCAATTTTGAAAATTGTATATCAGTGAATGTTTGGAAATTTAAACTCACGATGGAATTTATAAAGGAAAGAGAAATTTGTTTCAAAAATAAATATTGATTTATTTTTAAAAGTGTGAAAAAGAAAATTTACAAATTTGGGATATAAATTGAAATAAATCGAGAAAGGTTTATTAATTGATTTAAATGGACCATTTTAGAATGGAAAGTGTATTTTCCCTAGAAAGCCGGGTATGTTTTCAAAGTAGCTTTCAAATATAAATTAAAAGTTCTAAAAAAGGAATGTTTGTGGGGAAATTATTTTCGCAAATTGTTTTTAAATCTTTAAAGTAAATATTTATTAAGTTAATTGTAGAAGTGATTATTTTAAAGACTTAATTGATATTTAATTTGGAAAATGATTATTTAAATAATTACACTCTATTTAAAATTTTATTTTTAAAATTTATGTTGGGTTTAAGTTCTATATAAGATATTAGTATAAAAATTTCATAATTAATAATTTAACTGAAGTGTTTAAAAATAATTTTTATTTTAAGTGTTTTCAAGTATATTTTTGGATAAGTGATTTAAATTATTTTAAATTATTCAGACTTGGCAAATTTTCAGTGGAAATAAATGATATTTGGAAATCTATTCCGCGTGAGGAAAGTGGTTCGAAATTTGTTTTCAAAGTGTTGTAGTATTAAAAATATATCTTGCAAAGATATTTTGAAAATCAATAATTTGGGAAATTTTTTAAATTTGACGATTATTGCGAATATTGTTTGATAGTTAAATAACTGACTATCAGTATAAAAATTTGTGAAATTATCGAGGCTTGATGGTTGTTGTGAATGTTTTTTGATAGTTAAATAACCGACTATCAATATTGGCCTTTGAAATGGCACTTGAATTTGTTTTCAAAATAAGCGCTCATTATTCAGTTAAGTCGGGAGAGGACTTTATGTCATAAAACCCATTCCGAATAATGATACGACGAAATGGGATTGCATTTGAAGGTGGTGTTGAAGATCGGGTATTTTCAAAAAAAAATGATTACCTGTCGAATGTCTCTGTACTGAGTTGCTCCGATATAGGGATTTATATCACCCTTTGTGATGGGGAGTCTGGACGTGACTAGTGAATATCCAGATTTGCAAGGGATTTTTTTCCTTAATTGGAGGAAGTGCCTTCAGTTCCGTTCGAACCCGGAACGGACTTATATGGATGTATGTCTGATGTTACACTTTGAGATGTAAACCTGGTTTCTATCAAATACATTTCTATTGGGGGCGGAGAATTTATTCTCTTAGCTTAACACCCTTCTTTGAGACATACAAGCTTAAAGGATATGTAGTTAATGGTTACTAGCGATATATTCCCAATTTGGTAATGTGGCATGCTAAGTGTTGATCATTTGTTGATCGAAGCATGGCTTTTGTGAAAAGCGTAGCTTTGTGGACCAGACTTCAACGGACCTCACACCCCATAAATGGTCGAAACAGGAAGGATGCAGCAAGGTTATGGGGGTCGCGCCCCTTAGGGTATGTACATTTCCTTCTGGATAAAAAGTGGTATCTGGTATGGAGTCCAGATATTTAACTTGTGTGGTTAAAAATGGTATTCTGGTATGGAGCCCAGATTATTTACTTATGTGGTTGTTGGTTGATGAGGCGCCTCGAAAAAGGTCGGTCTAGACCGGGGGGTGGCATACTCGTGACAGTTAGTTACCTAGTTACAAAGGTAACCCGACCTTGTGTTGGCAGAGATCTGGTTAGGTTCTCGAGGCGTCCCTCCAGAGGCATACTCATTCGGTGAAGAAAGTTCCTTAGCCTTGAGCATTTGTTGGAAATCTAATCATCCAATATGTGCCCCTCACGATTGCAGTTGTATAACCTGCATTTTTAAATGGTAGCTATAGCAGACATAATATAATGGTACCTATGCTGGCTAAGATTGATATTATATTTTCGAAATGGTTTCCACACTATGCACTAATAATAATATCAAAAAGATTTTTGCGTATCAAGTATGTTTGACTATCATAAGGAGAAATCTCCCCCAAGTGTGCGATTGCATTGTGTGTGTGCCGGAAGGCCTTATGGTAGCTTCATTTTCCAAAAAAGCATAGCGGATTTCTTTTTATTTACTTTTGTGCATATAACTGTTTTAAGATCTCACACCTGTCTCATGGCTGACCTGGAGTTTATTGTTCCCTTTCTAAACTCTGGGTGCCCATAATTTTCCAAACGGGCAGTCTAGAGTCAGGTTATCGTTGTTCTAGAGAGTAGAGAAAGGTATGCTGTAAAGATCAGGAGACAAGCTGGATGTTGAGACGTGTCACTAGTATGTGATATTCTTTTCCGCTGTTGTTTTGTATATGACTCTGATGATGTAATGTATAAGCAGATATAGTTCTTTTCTTTAAAGATTATTCATTTATCTATTATATATTGTTCCGCCGTGAATGCGAAATTCTGTTATTGTTTCTGTTTCTTCTTCTACCTTCTTCTTCTTTAACCCTAATGATTTGTTTTTCCGGCGTTCGATTGTTCGACATTTGATACAATGGACGTATTGATGTCGATTTTCGCTTTCGAAAAATTAGGTCGTTACACTATCCCCTGCTCGTCGCCACCCTTGCCATGCGACCCATACCCTTAAACAAGGCACAGCAAACCCTAATTCGATCTCACCCGGCCACCACGCCTATTTTAAATTTGTCGTGCAATTATTCTCAGCTCCATCGCCACCCCAACCACCTTCCCAACCAGTGGCAAGCCCACCCATTACCTCGACCACTTGAATTTCATCGAAAACCCAATCACGACCATCTTCCTCTACTTCCCTCAATACACAACTAGAAATCATCAAACCGTTACCAAAAATCATAATTTCAAACAACAAACCCGATCATGTGATCCAAAAGTTGAATTACGATGTTTGATTTTTTGGGTTATCCTGAACCCTAACTGTTAAAAGGTTTTTCTATCTCCTTGCTTGATAAAAATGAATGGAATCAATTTTTAAAGAATCTAAACCTAAATACAAACCAAATTCATTTTAATTTCAAGAATTAAAACTAATCAGATAGGTTGGTATAAATTTTTAAAGTTGATATTCAACTGCATGTCAAATGAAACCTAAACAGAGGAAAAGAAGAAGTTCAGTTGTTTCTTCCTCGAGTTACAGGTTTTTTGAAACATTTTTATCCCGTCCATATAAGCATTGAATATCGTAACTTATGATCACATACTAAAACACAAGAGTTTATCTAATTCTACATACGTATATACATAGCTTACAGGTAAGTAAGAAGGAAAAAAAGGGTTTTACTCATAGAAAATGAAAACAGAGGACAGGCTTTAATCTTTTCTATTGATTTGGAAATTTGATTTTGAGACGAATCTGAAGCTTGATATTGATTTGAATCTATGTTGAGTTGGTCTTTGCTTGATTTTCAGATTGAAAAATTGAAAAAGAAAAAAACTATTTTTGTTTTGATTTAAATCTTCTTTTAGTTTTGGTTTTAGAAGATGATGAAAGAAGAAAAGATTGTTAAGAATAAGTATTAATCTGGTTTTCTCTAACACTATATTTTTAAATTTTAAAGAAACCAAATTGCCACTTTTTATTTGCACGGCATGCACAAACTCCAAATGTCAAAAACAATATTTCAATGTTTCCTTATGTTTTCATAAATTTTGTTATATATATATGTGTGTGTTTTTGTGTTTGTGTGTTTGTGTGTATTCATATTTACAAACCATATTTATTTCTTGTATAGTTTAAAAGAAAGTATTTTAGACCTTTTATTATATCTTATTTTAAGCTATCATACCTTTAAATAAATAAATATTTATCTCTTAGAATTTTCAAAATACAGAATTTAACTTTAAATAGCTTTTTAAAATTTATTATACTGAATTTAAATAAATGCTTCTAAATCACAATATATATGCATATATATATATATATTACAATTAGAAATATCTTACGTAAATTTTAGATATATATGTATGTATGTATCCACACTTTTACAAATTCTCATATATTATACTACCCCTGGCATACACACACACACACTTATACATTTGTATATGTATACATTTAAAGTTTTCAACATTATAAAGTTCTCATATATCTATTTATATATACTTTGTAATTTACTAAAAGATTCATCATTTTCAGATATTTATCAGAAGTTTATTTGTCCGACTAAATAAAATCAGTAGTTCTAAAAATTAAATCCAGTTAATTACCAATTAATAGATGTCCAGAAATCCGGGTTATCACAGCATGCTCCTCCACAATATGTGAATACGATATGTGTAGTCGTAGTTGAGAACGCAGTCCCAACGTTAATATTGTAGGCAAACCTATGTCAATGGACGGTTCTAGTAGTTGTTAGTCCAATACGTCGTTATTTTGAGGTTCGATTAGTTGTTCAACCCTTTGTATAAACCTTCACAATCGTCCTTGATACGAATCGGCATTTTTTGATTCCCCTAAATGGCATTACCACAGAGAATAGATAGAATGCTGCAGACCCTAAGACGTCTTTGGCACAACTCGGCATTTCGAGCTCCTCCTCAATATGTAAATGTAACGAAGCGGATTTTTCCCGTTCGAAAATCAACATCCATACTTTACATCGTACTCGAATGCCGCAGATTCGACCGTGCAAATCCGAGTCGCCGGAGCTTATAACATAATTAAGTAAACAACACAGCGGAAGAAATAATGAATATCAATATACAACATCTGATACAACATCCTGATACAACAGATGATACAATAGATATCGATATACATCAGAGATATGATACAATAACATAGCAGCGGAAAAGAAAATAGCTAACACCAGTAGCGGAACAATAACTCCAATAAAATCTTCAAGAGAGAACTCCAACAGCAGCTCGAACCATCATCACGATACACTAAGACAAGCAAGACTGGTGTGCATCCAAAGACTGAAACTAGCTCTAGATAACCTATTGAACCTAACTATCTGAAAAACCCAACTCTAGGCTGCTCGTGTGGAAATTAGTGAGCACCCAGAGTTTAGGAAAGGAACAATAAACTCCGGGTCAGTCATGGGACTGGTGTGAGTAACAAAAACAGTTTATCTTTTAAAATAAAACAAGATTTATAAAGAAAATCCGATATGCTTTTTAGAAAATGAAACTACCATAAGACCTCCCGCCACACACACAATGCAAACGCAGAATTGGAGGAGATTTCTTCTTATGATAGTCAAACATGCTTAATGCGCAGAAAATTTCTTTGATATTATTATTATAAATGCACAGTGCAGAAAACATTTCGAAAATAGAATATAAATCTTAGCCAACATACGACCATTATCGTATGCCTACTATAGCTACCATCCAAACAGTGGTGACCACCATAAGTGAATGGCAGGTTCTACAACTAAAACCGTACAGGGTTTCGTATTGGATGAATGGATTTCCAACAAATGGTCAGGCTAAGGAACTTCCTACTGCCACATGGGATCGCCTCTAGTGGGACGTCCCGAGAACCTAACCGGATCTCTGCCAACACAAGGCCGGGTTACCTCTGTAACTAGGTAACTACTACTCGAGCAAGCCATTCCCCGGTCCTTTGGGACCTTTATCCGAGGCGCCTCTAAGCAACAACCACACAGTAAATGAGATTGGAGCCACCACATAGGTAAATATCTGGGCTCCATACCATGATACCACCCTTTACCAGAAGGGAATGACACACCCTAAAGGGCGCGACCCTCATAACCTTGCCGCATCTTTCCTGTTTCGACCATTTTCGGGGTGTGAGGTCCTGATGCAGTCTCGTCCACAAAGCTATGCTTTGGTACAAAGCCATGCTTTGGGTCAACAAATGATCAAAGTAATGATCACAAAGATAAATGATCAAACAAATGATCATATCACAAATGATCAAACAATGATCATTAACACACAGCAGCACTCAGCATGCCATACTACCAAATTGGGAGTATATCGCTGATAACCTTCAACTACATAACCTCTGAGCTCGTACGTCTCAGAGAAGGGTGTTAAGCTAAGAGAATAAATTCTCCGCCACCAACAGAAATGTATTTGAAAGAAATCTGCTTTATATCTCAAAGTGTAGTGTCAGACATATAACCATACAAGTCTGTTCCGGGTTCGAACAGAACGGAAGGCACTTCCGAAGGAGTCCTTGCAATCCGGGTATTCACAATCCCGATCGGACTTCCCATCACTTAGGAAATATCTATACCGGCGCAACTTGGTGCAGAGACAATCGATAGGTCATCCTATCGCTTTCGCAAATACCCGATCTTCACCACCGGTCTTCAAATGCTATCCATAACGACGAATCACATATTCGGAATGGGTTATATGACACAAAGGTCCTCTCCCGGCTAAACCGAATAGTGAGCGCAACATTTAAAAACATATGGATATGGGATTTCAATTAAGTCACAACTTAATGATTCAAAACTTTCTTTCAAATGGTTTAAACCAATTACCATTTTCAAATCTTTTAAATAAAAGATTTATTTCACAAAGATCACCCAGTTTTACGAAGATCCATTAACGAGTTTCAAATCAATTTCCATTTCAAATGGATTAACTCGTTTAAAATCTTTAAATTAAAGATTTAACTTATAGCCTTCAAATTGTTTCCATAACTTGAAAAATCATTTTCATTTTTAACTTGAAATCCCTTTTTAACACAATTTGAAAGTTCCCTTTCTATATGAAAGCTTTTATTATTCGAAAACAAATAGTTTCCATGTCAGAAAGATCCAATTATTTTTACACGAGTTAAAGCCTTTGAATTTAAATTTAAATTCCCAAATCAATACCTTTAAAATAGTTTAACCCATGTAACACTAGGATAATATCTTTATTCCCTAGTTTTCAAATCATAGAATTCGATTTCAAATATTGAATTCAAATTTAATTCAAAATATTTAAATTTCAAAACTCAATCAAGTTATTCAAAATAAATTTCATCTTTGAAATTTCATTTCAAAAGCTTTTCACTTTAATCCCAAAACATTTCCAAAACCATTTGGCCTTAATTATTCAACTTTTAAACTATTTCAAATCTGTGACTTAATCAATTTCCCCGTGAATCCATATTTGTGTGTGTATAAGTGTGGTCCAGGGGTTTAACACAATAGTGCAACATCATTCAATCATCACAGATTAAAACACAGAAATATAGTTGATAAGCGCATAAACTATAACGCTTATCGTTCATTCACAAATTCACCGATAATATACAGATGTATCACAAATAAATGAATAAATCATACACGACACCAATCACAGAACAAAATATCACAGATCAGGTAGGACAATCAATTCAAGGCATTTCATATAATATAAACATTCATAAGTAAGGTCAAGAATTCAATAGTCATTTATAAGTAGGATTAATTAATCGTTTAATCCTAGTCAATTCAATTTATTTCCAAGTAAATTAATTACTTATGAATCAATTATCTAACCTTGTTTTATTAATTACAAATCAATTGATATAAATTTATTTATCAAATACTTTAATTAATTAATTTATTCTTAACTAATCATATTAATTAAATTAACCTTTTAAACCAATTACATAATTTATTAACTCCTTAATTAATCATTTTACGAAATTAAACCTTTAATTACTTACCATTAAGCAATACTCTCATAACCATAAATCATTAATTACCAATTTATCTTTATCATTAAATTAATCAAAATATTCAAATCCAATTACAATTAGTAATTAGCCCCTTAATTACTTTCATTAAATAATTAACAACTTACAATTGATTATCTTAATCAATTAATCTAATTAATTATCAAAATTAATCACATTAATTTAATTACTTAATAATTCCTAGTTAATTATCTTCATTTACTAATAGCATTTCTTCAATTACTTTTAATAAATTTCTAATTACAAATTAATTAACTGTTAATAGTAACTTAATGAATTCTTAGTTACAATTAATTAATTCTTAATTAAATTAACTTAACTTTTAATTAATAAATTTAAACTTATAATTACTAATTTAATTAATACAAAACATAAATTATTTATTCTAAGTAACTCAAAAATTAATGAATTATCAATCTTTAAATTTTTATTAACTTTAAAGTGAAACTTATTCTTATAAATGGTTAAATTTTCACTTACGAATATATTTAATAATATATATATATAAATACCAGTTTCATCTTAAATGAAGTCTACAACTAATTTTTTTTTTAAACCTTTAAATTCACATGTTAAATAATACATTTGTTACAAAGGAATTTAAATTAGTTAACTCTTTTTCTTTAACTAGCTTAGATTAGTTAATTTACCTTTAAATTACAAAGCTCATTAATATTTAATTATCAGTAACATTCCTTAATTTCCATCAGGTCTTAAATTTGAAATCAAAATTACTTAACATATCCTCAATTACCGTGCCATTGATTTAAGTCAAAACCTTATCTTGTATTTATAAAAACTGGTTATATTTAATACTGTTAAAATTAGCATTAAAACATACCCAGGTGAAAACCCGATTTTCTCGAGTCGAGCCCGAGTTACCTTGCCTATTTTCCCGGCACCACCCTCGTACTTCATTTCTTCTTCACTTTTTTATTTATTTATTTTCTGTTAAGTATAAACTGTCTACCCAAAAACAAACCCTGCACACAACTGAACAAAACCCAATCACCGGACAATGCCTCTGTGCACGAGATCACCGTGCACATGCACGAACTTCGCGACCTACTTCCGGCATCGCCGCAGCCACCTAAGCGTCATCGGTGACCACCCAAATCAATTCGTACGACCCAAAACACATAAATTTGCCTAAATCACAATCGAGTGAATTCGAGTGTAAAACTCCCAACCTGGAAACAACAAACAGGAACCACCCACTACAACCTGTCAACGCCACATTCTCGGCGCTACGACCACCAGACGCCTCGAGCTTCCAACCTCGACTTCGTCAACCACCCAACCACCAGTACGCCAAACCACGAGCAACTCGATGCTTTCACAAGACCGTGATTGACGAGTTTCCTCTTCCCTCAAAACTAGGTTTACGAACTTGACCCTCACGCCGCCAACGCCACGGTCATCTGCACCTCCATCCCCTATTTTTCCCCGAGCCCCTGATCGCTCCTCTACCATCCCAGAGAGCCACGACCTCCCTCAACAATGAGATCACCAGAATTTGGTCGAAGAACGATTTCCGTTCGACCAAGAATTTCTCTCGACCCCCACATCTAAAAATCATGATTTTTCCTTTAAAAATCATATTAAAGCATACGAATCCAAGTTATATGCCTGAAATTGTGAATTAAGAAACTTGAATTCCGACTTATTTGAAGTTGTATTTGGTTTTCTTGCTTTTCAGAGAAGATGACAGGTTGTTTAATTGAAATAAATAAGTTTCCTTCTTTAAAACTTTAATACATACTATAACAAACAATTTTGTTTTAACATCATGGCCAGACAATAAGTAAAACAAGAGGAAAAGATTTTTTTATTTGAATCAAGAGTCTTGTGCTTAGCATTTAAACAGAGGTCATAGATGTAACATAAACAACAACCTGTACACCCATCGACCAATATACACAGAGAATTCATGTTTATATCCAGGCATGCTTATTACTAATATAACTTGTAATAGATTCATATTATAAATTGTTTAAAGTGATGTTACTCACAGCATCGATAAACAAACAAAAAGAGTATGTTTAGGTAGGAGTTACTCAGTTAGAAAAATGGCAGAGAAGGACAGAGTTGCTTGATTTCCTTTATTTTTTTTATTTTTTTTAAAGTTGGAGTTACTCACTTTGTTTTTCCAGAATGAATATAGATGCTTTGATGTTGAAACAGGCTGTGAAATTGTAAGCTTGATTCTCCAGTAAATCTTCTTACTTTTTGTTTATTGTTTAAATAACGTTTGAGTTTGAAAATAAAAATAAAAATGCTTGCAATATAAATTTTTTCTGATTTGCTGTGTAGTGAACGAATGAAGTAAGAAGGATACATATAAAAGGAAAGGATTACAGGGGAAGGTGTTATCTGGGTTTTCAAATGCTGGTACACTTGTTCATTGATCAGAGATTTTGTTTGATCATATGGGGGCTGAAACGATCTTTATATATTTCGAATTGACATTGTTTTGCTGCTAAGATGAAGGCATTAAATGTTAGTGTACTTTATGTTTCTCTTAACCATTTTGTATACAAAGACATTTTATATTTTTCTTTGCTTTGTTCTTGCTTGCATAGTTTGTCTCGGCTGATAATGATAACCATGTATTGAGAAGATTTTTTTTTTTGGTGGTTTGTTTAATGATATTTTATTTTATTCTATTTCTATACTTACTCTTTCTTTTGTTTTATTGTCTATGCACATTTCGGCTGATAGACAAGTTGTAGTGGCTGCATTATTTACACTTGACTTCTTTTTATTTTATCTTGTTTACATATTTTATGTTTCATATTATATTTTTACATTGTATCTTGCATTACTACTTTGTTTTGTTTGTTCATATTTTTTTGTTTTAATGTTTAAGTGTATCTGGTTTATTTTTGCAAGCTATTATACTTGTTCATTTTTATTTTATTTTTATTACTTTGAAATATGTATGAAATTCTATATTAAATTTGATGTTAGAATTTATCAAATATGTTTTACTTTATATTTTGTAATTTATCTTTTATATAAAACTATAAACTTATTTAAGATATGTATATTTTTATTTAAAGACTTCATTATTGAATTTTCAAATCAATTTATTGATAAATCTCACCATTTTAAGTCAAAATTTAGTTTAATTATCAATTTAAAATAAATTAAAATTCGGGATCGTTACAGACTTCCCCCCTTAAAAAGAATTTCGTCCTCGAAATTTGCAGGCACGAAATTAACACAGATAGATAGATATCTTTCCAAATCAAACTAAATATTTATTCTGCATTTGGCTTACCAAATCAGAATATCAACAATAGATATAAGAACAAAAGGATAACTAACCATTCGTAATATATATCTAGACCCAAATATTGACAGATATATGGATACAATTTCAAAATGTTGAGTTTAAAAACCCAATTTATACCTATCAACCATAGCAACCAAAGCAAACAAACCAACCAATACATCCAAACAAACAATTTTGGTCTATCCGGAGTTCGTCTCCCATACTAATATATCAAATCTTCTTCCTGGATCTACCCGGAACCATCAAAGAATTGACAAGAGATGTTGAACAAAAGAGATAGATTTAATCTTCTATAATTTTTCAAATACTAGGAATGGATTCCAAATTGAGTTTGGAATATCTCAAAATATATACCAATTCGTCCCTCTTCGGACTTCGATCAACCCGAGAAATTATAATAGAATTTCAAGTTTGGTTTTACACGAAATCGATTTATCGATACAATTCAAATTATCCTTCATATTCTATTAATCAATTTAACTCAAATTAAAATTTCTAATTTATTTAAATTTTCAATTCCAAATTTTCAATTCATATTCATTAAGGTTTAAATCAAAACATGATGAGAAACCGATGAAGATACGAAGTAAGGATTTCTTATAGCGATTCGTAGAGCATCATCATACTGAAACTTTTTCTGGAGCTGGCACGAAGCAATCAAAAAATTTGAAAAGGAATCAAAGGAAATTGATAGAGAAAGATTGTTCCCACTGTTGCAGGGCATTGACCATTTATAGTCGTATTTCCCTGTCCCCTATCTCGTTCTCTTCTTGCACTCATACTCACTATCAGTGGATAGACGGAGAATTTACTGAGGCATTCAAACGGATATCTTAGAGATTACTCATTCTAGGGTTTACTTCACCCTATCTCTAATGAGTTACTTAGTGTGTTATACTCCTGAGCTAAAGTTTAACCCTCAGATCTGATACCAAATGTAACGAAGCGGATTTTGCCCGTTCGAAAATCGACATCCATACTTTACATCGTACTCGAATGCCGCAGATTCGACCGTGCAAATCCGAGTCGCCGGAGCTTATAACACAATTAAGTAAACAACACAGCGGAAGAAATAATGAATATCAATATACAACATCTGATACAACATCCTGATACAACAGATGATACAATAGATATCGATATACATCAGAGATATGATACAATAACATAGCAGCGGAAAAGAAAATAGCTAACACCAGCAGCGGAACAATAACTCCAATAAAATCTTTAAGAGAGAACTCCAACAGCAGCTCGAACCATCATCACGATACACTAAGACAAGCAAGACTGGTGTGCATCCAAAGACTGAAACTAGCTCCAGATAACCTACTGAACCTAACTATCTGAAAAACCCAACTCTAGGCTGCTCGTGTGGAAAGTAGTGAGCACCCAGAGTTTAGGAAAGGAACAATAAACTCCGGGTCAGTCATGGGACTGGTGTGAGTAACAAAACAGTTTATCTTTTAAAATAAAACAAGATTTATAAAGAAAATCCGATATGTTTTTTAGAAAATGAAACTACCATAAGACCTCCCGCCACACACACAATGCAAACGCAGAATTGGAGGAGATTTCTTCTTATGATAGTCAAACATGCTTAATACGCAGAAAATTTCTTTGATATTATTATTATAAGTGCACAGTGCAGAAAACATTTCGAAAATAGAATATAAATCTTAGCCAACATACGACCATTATCGTATGCCTACTATAGCTACCATCCAAACAGTGGTGACCACCATAAGTGAATGGCAGGTTCTACAACTAAAACCGTACAGGGTTTCGTATTGGATGAATGGATTTCCAACAAATGGTCAGGCTAAGGAACTTCCTACTGCCACATGGGATCGCCTCTGGTGGGACGTCCCGAGAACCTAACCGGATCTCTGCCAACACAAGGCCGGGTTACCTCTGTAACTAGGTAACTACTACTCGAGCAAGCCATTCCCCGGTCCTTTGGGACCTTTATCCGAGGCGCCTCTAAGAAACAACCACACAGTAAATGAGATTGGAGCCACCACATAGGTAAATATCTGGGCTCCATACCATGATACCACCCTTTACCAGAAGGGAATGACACACCCTAAAGGGCGCGACCCTCATAACCTTGCCGCATCTTTCCTATTTCGACCATTTTCGGGGTGTGAGGTCCTGATGCAGTCTCGTTCACAAAGCTATGCTTTGGTACAAAGCCATGCTTTGGGTCAACAAATGATCAAAGTAATGATCACAAAGATAAATGATCAAACAAATGATCATATCACAAATGATCAAACAATGATCATTAACACACAGCAGCACTCAGCATTCCATACTACTAAATTGGGAGTATATCGCTGATAACCTTCAACTACATAACCTCTGAGCTCGTACGTCTCAGAGAAGGGTGTTAAGTTAAGAGAATATATTCTCCGCCACCAACGGAAATGTATTTGAAAGAAATCTGCTTTATATCTCAAAGTGTAGTGTCAGACATACAACCATACAAGTCTGTTCCGGGTTCGAACAGAACGGAAGGCACTTCCGAAGGAGTCCTTGCAATCCGGGTATTCACAATCCCGATCGGACTTCCCATCACTTAGGAAATCTCTATACCGGCGCGACTTGGTGCAGAGACAATCGATAGGTCATCCTATCGCTTTCGCAAATACCCGGTCATCACCACCGGTCTTCAAATGCTATCCATAACGACGAATCATATATTCGGAATGGGTTATATGACACAAAGGTCCTCTCCCGGCTAAACCGAATAGTGAGCGCAACATTTAAAAACATATGGATATGGGATTTCAATTAAGTCACAACTTAATGATTCAAAACTTTCTTTCAAATGGTTTAAACCAATTACCATTTTCAAATCTTTTAAACAAAAGATTTATTTCACAAAGATCACCCAGTTTTACGAAGATCCATTAAGGAGTTTCAAATCAATTTCCATTTCAAATGGATTAATTCGTTTAAAATCTTTAAATTAAAGATTTAACTTATAGCCTTCAAATTGTTTCCATAACTTGAAAAATCATTTTCATTTTTAACTTGAAATCCCTTTTTAACACAATTTGAAAGTTCCCTTTCTATATGAAAGCTTTTATTATTCGAAAACAAATAGTTTCCATGTCAGAAAGATCCAATTATTTTTACACGAGTTAAAGCCTTTGAATTTAAATTTAAATTCCCAAATCAATACCTTTAAAATAGTTTAACCCATGTATCACTAGGATAATATCTTTATTCCCTAGTTTTCAAATCATAGAATTCGATTTCAAATATTGAATTCAAATTTAATTCAAAATATTTAAATTTCAAAACTCAATCAAGTTATTCAAAATAAATTTCATCTTTGAAATTTCATTTCAAAAGCTTTTCACTTTAATCCCAAAACATTTCCAAAACCATTTGGCCTTAAATATTCAATTTTTAAACTATTTCAAATCTGTGACTTAATCAATTTCCCCGTGAATCCATATTTGTGTGTGTATAAGTGTGGTCCAGGGGTTTAACATAATAGTGCAACATCATTCAATCATCACAGATTAAAACACAGAAATATAGTTGATAAGCGACATAAACTATAACGCTTATCGTTCATTCACAAATTCACCGATAATATACAGATGTATCACAAATAAATGAATAAATCATACACGACACCAATCACAGAACAAAATATCACAGATCAGGTAGGACAATCAATTCAAGGCATTTCATATAATATAAACATTCATAAGTAAGGTCAAGAATTCAATAGTCATTTATAAGTAGGATTAATTAATCGTTTAATCCTAGTCAATTCAATTTATTTCCAAGTAAATTAATTACTTATGAATCAATTATCTAACCTTGTTTTATTAATTACAAATCATTTGATATAAATTTATTTATCAAATACTTTAATTAATTAATTTATTCTTAATTAATCATATTAATTAAATTAACCTTTTAAACCAATTACATAATTTATTAACTCCTTAATTAATCATTTTACGAAATTAAACCTTTAATTACTTACCATTAAGCAATACTCTCATAACCATAAATCATTAATTACCAATTTATCTTTATCATTAAATTAATCAAAATATTCAGATCCAATTACAATTAGTAATTAGCCCCTTAATTACTTTCATTAAATAATTAACAACTTACAATTGATTATCTTAATCAATTAATCTAATTAATTATCAAAATTAATCACATTAATTTAATTACTTAATAATTCCTAGTTAATTATCTTCATTTACTAATAGCATTTCTTCAATTACTTTTAATAAATTTCTAATTACAAATTAATTACCTGTTAATAGTAACTTAATGAATTCTTAGTTACAATTAATTAATTCTTAATTAAATTAACTTAACTTTTAATTAATAAATTTAAACTTATAATTACTAATTTAATTAATACAAAACATAAATTATTTATTCTAAGTAACTCAAAAATTAATGAATTATCAATCTTTAAATTTTTATTAACTTTAAAGTGAAACTTATTCTTATAAATGGTTAAATTTTCACTTACGAATATATTTAATAATATATATATATAAATACCAGTTTCATCTTAAATGAAGTCTACAACTAATTTTTTTTTTAAACCTTTAAATTCATATGTTAAATAATACATTTGTTATAAAGGAATTTAAATTAGTTAACTCTTTTTCTTTAACTAACTTAGATTAGTTAATTTACCTTTAAATTACAAAACTCATTAATATTTAATTATCAGTAACATTCCTTAATTTCCATCAGGTCTTAAATTTGAAATCAAAATTACTTAACATATCCTCAATTACCGTGCCATTGATTTAAGTCAAAACCTTATCTTGTATTTATGAAAACTGGTTATATTTAATACTGTTAAAATTAGCATTAAAACATACCCAGGTGAAAACCCGATTTTCTCGAGTCGAGCCCGAGTTACCTTGCCTATTTTCCCGGCACCACCCTCGTACTTCATTTCTTCTTCACTTTTTATTATTATTTATTTTCTGTTAAGTATAAACTGTCTACCCAAAAACAAACCTTGCACACAACTGAACAAAACCCAATCACCGGACAATGCCTCTGTGCACGAGATCACCGTGCACATGCAAGAACTTCGCGACCTACTTCCGGCATCGCCGCAGCCACCTAAGCGTCATCGGTGACCACCCAAATCAATTCGTACGACCCAAAACACATAAATTTGCCTAAATCACAATCGAGTGAATTCGAGTGTAAAACTCCCAACCTGGAAACAACAAACAGGAACCACCCACTACAACCTGTCAACGCCACATTCTCGGCGCTACGACCACCAGACGCCTCGAGCTTCCAACCTCGACTTCGTCAACCACCCAACCACCAGTACGCCAAACCACGAGCAACTCGATGCTTTCACAAGACCGTGATGGACGAGTTTCCTCTTCCCTTAAAACTAGGTTTACGAATTTGACCCTCACGCCGCCAATGCCACGGTCATCTGCACCTCCATCCCCTATTTTTCCCCGAGCCCCTGATCGCTCCTCTACCATCCCAGAGAGCCACGACCTCCCTCAACAATGAGATCACCAGAATTTGGTCGAAGAACGATTTCCGTTCGACCAAGAATTTCTCTCGACCCCCACATCTAAAAATCATGATTTTTCCTTTAAAAATCATATTAAAGCATACGAATCCAAGTTATATACCTGAAATTGTGAATTAAGAAACTTGAATTCCGACTTATTTGAAGTTGTATTTGGTTTTCTTGCTTTTCAGAGAAGATGACAGGTTGTTTAATTGAAATAAATAAGTTTGCTTCTTTAAAACTTTAATACATACTATAACAAACAATTTTGTTTTAACATCATGGCCAGACAATAAGTAAAACAAGAGGAAAAGATTTTTTTTATTTGAATCAAGAGTCTTGTGCTTAGCATTTAAACAGAGGTCATAGATGTAACATAAACAACAACCTGTACACCCATCGACCAATATACACAGAGAATTCATGTTTATATCCAGGCATGCTTATTACTAATATAACTTGTAATAGATTCATATTATAAATTGTTTAAAGTGATGTTACTCACAGCATCGATAAACAAACAAAAAGAGTATGTTTAGGTAGGAGTTACTCAGTTAGAAAAATGGCAGAGAAGGACAGAGTTGCTTGATTTCCTTTTTTTTTTATTTTTTTTAAAGTTGGAGTTACTCACTTTGTTTTTCCAGAATGAATATAGATGCTTTGATGTTGAAACAGGCTGTGAAATTGTAAGCTTGACTCTCCAGTAAATCTTCTTACTTTTTGTTTATTGTTTAAATAACGTTTGAGTTTGAAAATAAAAATAAAAATGCTTGCAATATAATTTTTTTCTGATTTGCTGTGTAGTGAACGAATGAAGTAAGAAGGATACATATAAAAGGAAAGGATTACAGGGGAAGGTGTTATCTGGGTTTTCAAATGCTGGTACACTTGTTCATTGATCAGAGATTTTGTTTGATCATATGGGGGCTGAAACGATCTTTATATATTTCGAATTGACATTGTTTTGCTGCTAAGATGAAGGCATTAAATGTTAGTGTACTTTATGTTTCTCTTAACCATTTTGTATACAAAGACATTTTATATTTTTCTTTGCTTTGTTCTTGCTTGCATAGTTTGTCTCGGCTGATAATGATAACCATGTATTGAGAAGATTTTTTTTTTGGTGGTTTGTTTAATGATATTTTATTTTATTCTATTTCTATACTTACTCTTTCTTTTGTTTTATTGTCTATGCACATTTCGGCTGATAGACAAGTTGTAGTGGCTGCATTATTTACACTTGACTTCTTTTTATTTTATCTTGTTTACATATTTTATGTTTCATATTATATTTTTACATTGTATCTTGCATTACTACTTTGTTTTGTTTGTTCATATTTTTTTGTTTTAATGTTTAAGTGTATCTGGTTTATTTTTACAAGCTATTATACTTGTTCATTTTTATTTTATTTTTATTACTTTGAAATATGTATGAAGTTCTATATTAAATTTGATGTTAGAATTTATCAAATATGTTTTACTTTATATTTTGTAATTTATCTTTTATATAAAACTATAAACTTATTTAAGATATGTATATTTTTATTTAAAGACTTCATTATTGAATTTTCAAATCAATTTATTGATAAATCTCACCATTTTAAGTCAAAATTTAATTTAATTATCAATTTAAAATAAATTAAAATTCGGGATCGTTACAGTAAATACGATATGCGTTTATGTAGTTGTGCACGTAGTCCCAAGGTTAATATTTTAGGTGATCCTATGTTAAGGGATAGTTCTAGTAGTTGTCAGTTTGATCTGTCACTGTTTTGAGATTCGATTAGTTGTTCGACCCTAAGTGTAAACCCTCACAAGATTTCGGGTGTAGGTGTATTTAGAACTACATCCTTTAAGTTAATGAAACAAATCCTAGTAAGCAGTTCACAAACACAATTAGGACATGCTATGTCACATGGGTTATAAATGAAGTAAATTGCCTCCGATCACCATATGTTTAGTAATACAACTCATTCATAGGACTTTTGTGTGAGTAACTCCTTCCATTTTCCCGCACCACATGAAGACAAGGTAGTAGTTGATTTGGCTTAATACGTGGAGAAAGAAACTTAGCGCTAGAGTTTCATTATTTTACGTTGTTCCTTATATAGCTATTTATTGTACCAAATATCTATTAGACTTTTTATTGTACTTTGGAAACATTGCTTATGAACTAAGTACATTTGGAGATTATTTTTCTGAAATGTCTATTGTAGTACTTATATTTTAATTCCTTCCATTACAAGATTTGGAAGTGTAGGATGTTTTAGATATTAGCTTAGTCTCTGTAATATTTTAAAAACTAGCAACTCGTATTTCTTAGCACGACACAAGATCAAAAGTCGCCATAGGCTTTGGTTGTGGTGTATCTGAAGGTGTAGGTTGTTAAATTTATCGTCGGTAAAAAGTTTACTGACAACTTAACGATGTGTCTTTCTCATTATTTTTTAGTTCTTAATTACGAAGTATAGAACCTATAGAAAAAATGTTGTGCACTAATGCTTTCAAAATCATATTTTCTTATAATGTATCAATATATCCTGAGGTTGAACAAGGCGCTCCACTCCTTCACCTACAAGCAATTTCAACAGTGCAAAATACTTCGCTATAAGTCATCTAAGATATGATAAAAGGGCCCATATTACAAGACTATTGATAGCAAAATCAAAGATACAACTCCATACTCATGTAAATACCAAGTAAAAGAAGTGATATACTTTTATAAAGGAAGAATTGTGAGTCCCAATACAATATCTATTAAAAACGGTTAATGAGTTACATGCCTCTCCACTATTAAGTCACTTAGGGTTCACAAGAATCACGCACACTATTAAGTCACTTAGGGTTCACAAGAATCATGCACAGAATCAAACAAGTATTCAACTGGTAAGGGATTAAATGAGATGTTTGTTCTTTCATTTATTTATGTGATACGTGCCAAATAGTTAAGTCCGAAAACATAAATATTCTAGGGTTGACACACCCATTTTCCATACCATATCAAATTGAAAGACGTTACCATGGGTTTTATTTTACAACTACCTAAGTGCCAGTCTTACTAAGTCATTTTGGTTGTCATGGGCACACGCTCCAAGTATGCACATTTTACTCCCTTGCCTCATCCATATACAACACCTATGGTCACGGATAATAATGCTACCTATGATGATTTTATAATAATAAGCCTAAAGAATGAGCCAAATGGCTTCCACCATTGATAGTGGTACAACACTACTATAAAAAGTACAATAACATGACACCATTTAAGGCGGTTTATGGTAGGAAACCACCAAATCTTCACAGGTAGGACCCAAAAACAACGAAAGTACAAAGAGTAGAAGAACAATTTTTCAAACGCGTGACATTACAACTATTAAAAGATAACATCAACCATACAAAGAAAAGAATGAAACTCCATGTTGTTAGGGTTATCCTATGGATCCCTAAAAAATTAGATTTCAAATGAGATAAGAAGTGAGAAAGAAACAATAGGCAAAAATATTCCTCTAAATAAAACCTTATCATCTAAATAAAAGATTACCTAGAAAATCCTTGAAAATTGAGAAGAAATCTCAAACTCAAAACCCTAATAAAATAAACTTTTTTTCTTATAACTTACAATGACCCTGTATACAAGCCTATTTATAGAAGTCTAAAGTAATCCCAATCAGACCAGAGATATGCAGAGATTTGCAATGGAAACTCCAAAACACCCTGAAAATGATGAAATTGCCTTTGAAAATTCTACCCCAAATTCTCCCGAAAGAGCCGATCCATTTGACTGGAAAAACCCACCCATTGGAAGTAGTTTATGTTGGATATGGGCCTGCACGCAATGGGTTAAATGTGCAAATTTCAATTTTTTTTACAATTTGGATCATATTAAGCCTACGAAGTCAAAATTGAGTTCGACCTAATCCAAATAAATTTCAAATGGAATCATTATTTTAATTAACTGATTAATTAAGCATTTTATTCAATTTTATATAAGATACATAACATGCACACGCGTATCATATAGACATGAAAGTGCATATATGCAGTTTATACATTGAGCTTGGTTTAACATGCCGGTATCTATGTGCTGAAATGTACACTACAACGGGCATGTTAGTCCCTCCATAACATATTTGATATATGTAATATAGTATTAATATAATTTAAAACGTTCTTATGTTTATACACACAAAAAAACAATTATAAAACTAATTACATGCATACACACGCATGTTCATTTGTATAGTAATTATTTACAATATAAATATAAAACAATCTAAAATTCAAATTACAAAATTTAAAATTTGAAATTAGATCCATATTTAAAATATCTTTAAAATTCAAATTCAAATTTAAAATTCAAATTCAAATTTAAAATTCATAAATATATATATATACACATATGATTTTTTTTCAAAAATATACAAAAGCATTTCAAATTTTATAATTTAAATCATTTATGTATATTTAAATAATATTGCATGATAAAACATATATATATATATTATTTATATAAATACAATATATGTAATATTTAATATTGCCATAATTTAGGTTTGAGAAAACAATTTTATAAAATTAAATCTGTATAGACTTATTATGTTTTATTTTTAATGCAAAATTCCATATGGAAAATTTTTTATTCTAATTTTCATACAAAATTATATATCACTTTTTTAAAAACCTTACTCCAGATAGTAAAGCTAAGGAATTCGGTAGGCCCGCTCTAACAGACCCTTTTTTAACTACTCACAAAGGCAATTTTTGACCTTGAGATTTTCAACTCATTTTAAGAAATTATTACATGCTTCTGCAAATTGCAAGTTGCTAAAGTGTAGCTTACCAGGGCTCGAACTCTCTCCCTCTGTTGGGGAGTTGGGAACCCCCGCCAACTCCACTAAAGATATATGAATATTTAATTTATTTATATTTATGTACACATATAATTATATGAATAAATTATAATTTAAAATTTAAAATTTAAAATTTAAAATTAGTAAACTTTAAAATAATAATTTGTATTGAATATATATAACTTTTTTATTCAAAATTATCATTCATAAATTTATGAAAATAATTTAGAAATATACATATATACGTATGTATGTATAAAAATTAGTTTTAGAATTCCATTTTATTAGAAAATTCATTTTTAAATTAAATCTTAATTCGAATTTTTTAATTAAATAGGCCAAAAAAATATTTGAATATATATATATATATATTTTCAAACAACTATAAACATTTGGATAGATTGACAACAAATGTATATGGGTTCGTGATAGAATCTAGGCTATTTCGATATAGATGGTAGAACCGATTATATCCGTATATGTAACAACATAGAATTTCGAACATTTTGTATTTAAATAAATTATTTCCATATTTGAATATTGGATTTGAATTGAATAGATGTGATTAAATTAATTTAATAACCTTGTTAACCCCCTTTTAAATAATAACTAAAGAAGGTAAATTCAATTTTGAAAACGTTTACAAAAATATATAGTTCGAACAAATATCGATAAAGGGAAAATACAAAATGATATCAAAATGTGCGAAATCATCACACCAGGCATTGTCTTAGATTTTGACGAAGCTAATGCCATCGGAATCGAAATAATGAGGTGATACGCACAGATAAGTTTCATGGTGATCGGACATGTTGTGTGATCGTGTGAGCTCGAAACGCGCAACGATTCAAAAGAAAATTAAAATAATAATATATATTTAGTATATAAACACCACACCCATACCCCTTCACTTCATCTCCATCCCTTCTAATTCCTCTCTATTTTCTCTTTTTTACTGAAAGAAAAGAAATGTAGCTGCCCCTATGTCTAATTAAATCTAGAGCTTTACTTAACGAAATCAAACGACGTTGGATCTATTGAACTCATAGTGGAGAGAGCTTCAAATCCATGTAGGCATTGATGAGTGCGGTTGATCTTGGTCAAACGAGGCAACAGGGAGGCCAAACTAGTGTTTCTATTTGGTGGCGATGGAGGTGGAATTAGGCGATGTCGATGAAACTGTTGAGTTTCTCTTCGCAATGCACACCTCCCTACTAATTTGCAGCAAGTCTGTCAAGATTTATAAAGTGCAACAATTTAGTTGAACGAAGATGCCAAGTCACGATTCACATGGTGGTGTCAATCTTGAAGATATGGGGTCCATTGTAGAGCTCGCATGCATAGAAACTCGTTGCAATTGTCGGTGCGATTGTCGATCTTGGCAGTGACTTTAGTTGTATTAGATGTGCATGTACAGTGGATTCTAATTTGGGGAAGATGGTTTAAAGAGGTGATTAGTATTTTATTAGAAGTTAATTAACATAATTAATTCAAATTCTTTTAAAATCAATTACTTTTGCATACGAGGTCCAATCGAGACGCCATTTTCGTCGTTGCACTCATATTGGGTTTATCTACATATTGGTTTGGCTTTAGCTTGGATGAGCTAACTTACCATTTAATTTGTATTGGTAGGTATATAATGTTTGTAGTGTTAAATATAAATTAATTTTTTAAGCAAAAGGATGTGCAATGCGAAAATACACTGCCAAGAGTTAATTAGCAATTAAAAGGTAATCTGATCAACATGCCTGATCAGTAGCACCAAAAGGCATTGGAACTATAGTTTTATGGGATAGATCCCTCTAGAATAGCAAAAACCATAACACATACATATAACAACATAAAGCAGTAGTACAAAATGACATAACATAGAGTAGGGTGAAGACAACAGAAACCCTGAACCCAGTAATGGAGCATGCTAATCCACATCGGATGGGTCAACATCACCAGAAACGAGTAGGAGGATCACGTCGTAGATATTGACAAATTCATTGTCAAGCTCAATGATGCCAAGTCTAAGCTAGAAGTGGGAGGAGTTGTGGCTTGTCCAATCAGAGAATAAATAGTAAACTTATAGCATAAATTCATAAGAAGGCTTGCTTTTTTATTAAAACATTTGGACTTCCTCTTGGCCTAAATAATCCAACTAAAAGCAGAGAGGAAAGAATCAACCGGACAGGAATCAACCAGACCAATGGTCGTAGAAGGACTTTAGGGTGGGAATCGAAGGAAGAAGATGGGCAGCACAATAGGCCCAAATGATGTACTCCAAATCACATTCGAAGAAAAGGTTGTTGATAGTTTCGGTGCCGGAGTTGCTTATAGGACAAGTAGAATCAATGCTTATGTCTTTGTGAATTAAATAGTCTATAGTGTTAATTTTATCATGAATAAGGAGCCACATTAGAAATTTGACTCTCAAGGGGATACTACACTTCTAGTGCCTAGGAAAACAGCAGTGTTTGCTAGAATCATTGAGGCAAGAGTAGAGGGAGATGGCTGGAAAATTGCCACCGGAAAGGAGGCTCCAAACATAATGGTCAAGGGAGGAGGATGGAGGAAGATTGTGGAGCTAGAATCAGAAGATGAGGAGTTGGGAGAGAGCTGGGCCAATAATAGAATGGTTTGCATGGAAACTATTGATCCCCAATCTGAGGGCCTCCCTAACTGTGATGGAGTGGCTATTGACAAAGGCAAAGAGGTCAGGGAGGTGAGACTGAAAGGAGAGTCACTGATCCAAGTATCAGGCCAAAGGTTGCAAATGGAGCCATTGCCCATTTTGATAGAGTCGTGAGACTTAACCTAGAAGAACGAGCTCAAAACACCGGACTAGAATGGCAAAGGTTTGCAGATAGGAGAGGAGTGTAGAATTTTGGAGAGGTTCGATCTATAAATTTTAGCAGGATCCAACTTTTCTAGATTTAGGTATCTGCATTAATGCAGTGCCAGATCTATTTGACCAGGACCACCAAATTAAAGAGCTTGATGTCAAGGATCCCAAGGCCTCCATGTGAAGGAGGTTTGCAAACACTGAGCTAGCTCACCAGGTTGCAGGCAAAGGTTCCCTACCAAACGAAGTTATGTTTAAGTTAGTCAATCCTGATAACAATCCAACTAGGGACTTTGTGAGAAGAGAGCTAGTAAGTAGGAATTGTAGAAAGTACTGATTTAACAAGGATGAGCCTCCCAACCTAAGAGATCGACGAGGCTTTTTAGAAGGACAAACGGTTGGATATTTTGGAAGTAATCGGTTGTTAGCCCATGTGTAGGAGCCTAGTAGGGTAGATTGTGATGTTGAGTAACTGATTAGGAAATGATCGAGCTTGCAATTAAGGGCCAAAAGCCATAGAAGGGCCAATGTGGTCGGCATTACCAACCGGGATGATCGAGCTTTTGGAGAAGTTGGTAGTAAGAAACAAGCTCAAAGGAGTAATTTAGCATCTTCAAGTTATGGATATGGTTAGGAGATGGGGAGGAGAAGAGGATGGTATCATCAACATATTGAATGTTGGAGATATTGAAATTCGAGTTGGGGAGACCCATACCAGTTAGGAGATTTTGAGAGAATACCAGCTTGTTCGTCTTATTAAAAGCATCAACAGTAAGCATAAAAAGGAGAGGTGAGAGGGAGTCACCTTAATGCAGATCGTAAGCCAATTTGATTAAACCCCAACCAATACCATTATCATAAATCAAGGACATGCTAGATGTAGAATATGATTAATCCAATCAATCTATCAAGGGGGAAAACCATAGTGGTTAAGAGTGTCAAGGATGAAGTTCCAGCTTAAGGTATCAAAGGCCTTAGAAAAGTCGAGCTTGAGGAGAGAGGATGGGGAATTGTTGTTATGACAGTGGGAAATAATTTCCTAGGCGGCAGCGACACAATCAAGGATGTTACGCCTATGAATGAAAGAAGATTGCTCCTAGTCGACAAGAGAGGAGACGCAAGACTGGAGGTGGTTGGCTAGAACTTTTATGATGTGTTTGAAGGTGGTGTTAGATTAGAACTCATCAAACATCTTGGAGATGTCAGACTTTTTAGGGATAAGGATCACAGTCGCCTAATTAATTCTGGCAATAAAAGTGGGGTTAGAGTAAAACTCATCAAACATTTTGGAGATTTTAGACTTAATGATGGGCCAGAAGTGCTTAAAGAAAAAAGGACCAAAATCATTTGGACTAGGGAATTTGTCATCATCCATCTCTTTCAAGGCAACAAGAATCTCAGTTTTAGAAAAAGGCAAGTCTATAGGAATAGGGGAAGGATTAGGGTATAGCTCATCCCAGGTGATCGAAGGTGGAGAAGAGTGGGAACGGCTAAGGAGGTCTTTGTAGTAGGAAGTGAAAATTTTGTTACGGTCAAACTGTTCACTGAAGGTAGAGCCATCATGTTGGAGCTCAAAAATGCTATTTGCTCTTCTTCTACCATTGGCCAATCTATGAAAATATGCAGTATTTCGATCTTCATTTTTAAGACAAATGTCTTAGAGCGCTGTTTTCAGCCAATTTCTTTATGTTTCAACAGCCTATCAGGCTATTTCTCGTGCGCTAGGAGGAAAGGTCTTTTAGATAAGGAAAGGGATCTAGTTTCCTCAAGGCCGTTAAGATCCAGGATGGCATATTAGGTCTCAATAATTCAAGATCCGAGAGAGCCTTAAATAAATTTGGACAAGAGACAGAGTATTCTCTAAAGGATATGAGTTTGAAGATGAGGGTGGCGATAGCAGAAGGGAGGGAGCAGGTTTAAGACCAGATCGCTAAGACCAGATCATCAAAGCCTGGTTCCAGGAGTCAAAATCTCTTAAATCTAAAGCCAGATCAAGAAGCCATGGAATTGCCAGAGTGCAAAAGAATAAGGTAGTGGTAAGAGAGGATTGTAGGAAGGTGATGGATGAAGGAGAGAGGATGAGCATCTTCCCAGGAGGTATTGAAGAGAATGAAGTCAATTTTGGTAAGAGAAGGAGAGGAGCCGCGATTGCTTTAGGTGTAAAGATGATTATTAATAGTGGGTCTATAAGGGTGTAAGAACCAATGAAGTTATTAATATAATCCATGTCGGGACACATGGACATATGAAAATTTCTTTCACTAGGATGATGGGTAATATTAAAGCCACCCCAAGCACCAAGGGGCCCTGAGAGAGGTTCAAGCATAAAAGCAATTGGACCAAAGATTCAATCTTTCATGACTAGAATGGGACCGTAAATGCTAGAGAAGAAATAAATAATGCCCGAAGGTTTTTCGAACAGACATGGAGAGCATTCAAACGTTTAATTACTCAATAAGTTTCCACTTAGCTTCGTCTTAGGTGGTAAGGATACCGCCACTAGAACCGAAAACCATAATAAATTTCCAACCTGGCATGAAAGAGCCCCCAAGTTCACAGAAAAAGGGTGTGATTGAGGTCAACAATCTTGGATATAAGATGTCTAACTTAAGAGGGGATAAAATGTTCTAATTAGGGTGCACTTTTCGGGGTTCCCCGAATCCCGAACATTCCTAGAGAGAATCTTCATATGGAAAAGGAGATATGCTTCTTTTTCAAGGCCTACATGACCAAACATGCTCGGGAAATAAAATAATTCCCACGCACCGTGCATTTTTTGTTTATAATTATTAGTAGGAGTAAAAATAGCGGGTTGAAAAATACTATTAGTTACATGGGATGGAGAGCCAACAGAGCGCTACAGAAGCCTTGCACTTCTTCTGACTGAGGTGGTGGACATAGTTGGGAGCCGTAGGGAGAAGTGAAGAGTTCAGGAATTCTCTAAAGATTAAGGTCCATGTCTTAAGCTGCAAGGTCTACAACAGGAAGTTCGTCAACAGTCGGGGCAGGGATGGCTGGTAGATGGAGAGTAGTGAGGTCTACATCATCATAAAATTGATGCTTAGGTGGTGAGGGCCAGGGGGATCCAGCGGCATACCCCTCAACCTCCATAGAGGCAAAACCAGAACCATCAGTTACATGCTTTCCTTTAGAAATCACAACTCTTCTTGTGGCAATATTAGCCTCCACTTGCATAGTTTCAAATCCAAGGGGTTCCTGAGGGTGCTAATCATCTGGGGGGAAGTAGTGCTCAAGAGGGTTGGTTGTAACAACCCGACTTTTAGGGATACTAAATTGGGAATCAACTTAATAAATTGATAATTAATTAGTTGATAATAATAAATAATTAAATATTTATTAAGAAAATAAAATAATAGATAAATGGGAAAAATGAGAATTTAATATTAATAGCGTTGAGAGGAAAATAAATGGTAACAAATTAGTACGCTTTTATTTGGAGTTATAAATTGTTCCTTCTTGAGGTAGTGTAATTTATTTTAATAAATGAACCATTTTATTAACCTAAACTATTTAAAAAAAAAAATTTAAATTAAATTAAACATTGAAAATGATAAGTTTTTTTATGAAAGAATGGTAACTAATTACATGAGATAAAACGCGTTTTATGTATGAAAAGTTTACATAAGAATTTTTTTTTATGTTGATTTACAATTAGATATAAAAGGAAAAAAAAGAGAAGGGAAAAATAATAATATTAATAAAAAATAAATAATAATATCTTTTTGATGCCATGTAGGAAAGTTCTAGAATTGAATAAAATAATGTTGAGGAAAAGAAAAATCTAGAACAAAAACAAAATAAAATGATTACACTTTATGTAAAAAAAAAAAAAAAAGAGAAGAAATAATAAAATAAAGGGCTAGTTGGGAGAAGATTCTAGAGTAGGGGCTTTACAATAAAAATACCCCTCTGCTCAACCCTCCCTTTACTGTACATATACAGCACAGAAAGCAGAAAGAAAAAACACAGAGGAAGAAAGGAAAACATATTGCTAACCTTCTCATCCAAATCAAAAAAAAAAAAAAAAAAAAGAGAAAAAAAAAAAGAAGAAGAAGAGAAACAATTAAATCTAAGATTCCCAATTTTGAAAGTAAGTATCCCTAAATCAATTATTTTCTATTTCATTCTTTTGTTTTATGTGTAGCTATTTAGGGTTTTTTTCTCTTTTGTTAGCAATTGAAAGGAGAAGCTTCAGCAATCAAAGGCTAGTTGATTTAGGGCTTGGAGATTGCTAATTGGTGTTTAGGTGAGTGAAATTATAATTAAATTTTATTTTTTTTACTGTGCATGCAAATATGATGGGAAAATTTTGGATAAAAAGGGATTGCCTGCATATTCCCTTTAGCATGTGTGTTACTTGGATCATTGAATTAGAAAGAAATGTAAATCAAAGTATACGATTGCAATGCACGCATGGTGTTCGCATAAATGTCACAATTACTTTCAGGTTCTCCATTTTGAAAGATTGAGAGGTAAAAAAAAAAAAAAAAAAAAAAAAATGATTTCAGAACTGCACTGTGCAGCCTAGACGAGGCTGCAAGTGCAGCCCCGCCAGCAGTTCAGCCAGGGGCTGCACAGGTGCAGCCAGAGGCTGCACAGATATGCAGCCCAGACTGGCTGCACAGAGGTGCAGCCCAGACGGGCTGCAAATGTGCAGCCAGGGGCTGCACACCTGTGCAGCCCAGGCGGGCTGCAGAGTGAGCAGCCCAGGGCTGCACAGTGTGCAGCCCTGGCGGGCTGCCCGGGCCCGCCCAGGGCGGTGCAGCCCAGGCTGCACCGGTGCAGCCCCTATGGGCTGCACCCGTGCAGCCCAGGGCTGCACAGGGGCAGCCCGGGCGGGCTGCCCTGTGCAGCCCATGCGGGATGCACCTGTGCAGCCCATGCGGGCTGCACAGGGGCAGCCCGGGCGGGCTGCACAGGGGCAGCCCGGGCGGGCTGCACTGTGCAGCCTGGGGCTGTACAGCCCAGGGCTGCACTGGTGCAGCCCAGGCAGGCTGTACAGCCCAGGCAGGCTGCACTGGTGCAGCCCAAGTCGGAGCTGCACCAAATTTGAAAAAAAAAAAATTAAATTTTATTAAAATTAATTTAAATTATTGAATTAAACTTATTTTGTTTAAAGAAGAAAACTATTGTATTATCGATAAATATGTGTTTGAAAATAATAATAATAACAACAATATGTAAATAAAACATTTTAGAATTTTGATTACGTTTTTGAGTACTAAGCTTGTTTTTTTAATTGAATTTGTTGTTATCAAATTTTTTTTAACTTAATGAATTTTTGTAATGAATGAGCTTTTTGCGTTTCGTCTTAATACATAAGTATTATGGGGTACTTATGTGTTAATGCGAAATGAAGATGTAATTATTTTCTTTTATACACACAATTATTTGTTAAATTTTATTCGTTTTTGAATATTATACTGGGTTTATTAATGGAATTTTTGAAAGGCGATTGTCATCGTTGATTTTTATTTTTAAGAAGTGTTTTAAAACTATAAACACTTTGGTTTTTGCGTCGGGATAGATTGGACTCTGTTGTACCAATGGGCCAAAACTCCACCTTGGCCGACCTGATTCAGGATCGCTACCTGAATCGGTGGTATATCACATGCCCTTTTACCACCAAAGGTCAACGGTCTGCTACATAGGGCTAATCTTATTTTGATCGGGATCTCCGATCGACGGGTCACGGACTATGAAGGAAGGAGGCGTGGGGGTCCCACGTGTAGATCCGTGAACGGGTAGCATACGACCTTTGCCTTAGACCGTCTTGGTTATCCTGGGTTGATCGCCAGGTGTATTATGGCGTTATGAGTAGGTTACGGGGTTGATGTCTCCGCGCGCGCTCGAGCTCTACCACTGTGATTTTACAATATTAGCGTCTGTTTATTTGGTATATTTTATGAGTCATGTTATATTTATCCCATAATTCCCATAATGCAATTTTCTTTACTTTATGATTTTGGAAGTATTAAAGTTGATTTTGAAAACCCAGTATCTTTGGAGAATGTGTGTATGAACTTATCCTTGTGTTACAAATAATAATTGGGAAGGTATCGTATTGGATTATATACGATAGGTTTGGCCTAAATCATTGTTTGATTAAAGGAATTGTTTATGAAACTAAATTTGCATGTTAGTTCTCACACACATATCTGCCTCATGTTGGTTTATACATGCGGCGTTTTCTTTCCCTTTTGTTGATTGAGACAATTATTGTTCATAGACCTTACTTCACTCACACTAGAAATAGTCTGACCCGTGTGATTTGTTTTATAATCCTCGGGTCAGTCTGAGGATTGTGGTTGCAGGTTAGGTTGCGTGGATTGTAGCAGAATTCTTATCACTTTCCACGTTTTGGGGTTTTGGACTTTTCAGCTTGGACTTAGAAGTAGTTAATATGTATTATGGTATGTATGTTATTATGTATTTTGGAAGTGATATGTACTATGGACTATGTATCGTGGACATTATGATATGTATTATGCATTATGCTGTTTTTGGTGCTGAATTGTACATTCTATTATATTCTATACTATGTAACCTGGAAAATTTTTATCTTGTACCATTGCTTTGAACCAACACTGCGCACAAAAGGGTAAGTAGAAGGAAAAAAAAATCGAAAAATTTCTCGTGCCAGTGTTAGTTCAAGGGAATGAGTACAACATTTAGCCCTATCGAGTCTCATTCTTCGTGCTTTCCGACAGTAATACTTAGTATTGCTCTTGGTTGGCATGGGTATAGAGGCCGGGCGCTACATTTTTGGTATCAGAGCCAGGTTAACAATAGCATAGAATATATTTAGAATATAAGTTAGCACAAAGCAGTAGAAGCATTGTACATGTCTATATACCATAAGTATCACTTCCATAATATAATAATAGTCATACATACCTGAACCAAAACTCCAAATCTTTGATCTTTTTAGTATGAGAGCTATTTTGATTCCAGTATAATAACATTTCTCACTATGCAGAGTAGTGAGAAAGATGGCTGGAAGAACTCCCCGTTTGACCATGGAGCAGTGGTTAGAGGTAATGCGGAACATGCCACAGGCCGCACCTGCTCCTAATGCTGCTCCTAGAGTTGATTTCGCTCGTATGTGTAAGGATTTTGTGAGCCTTGGAGGGAAGCCTTTTCATGGTAATGAAGGTGTGGTTGGAGTTCAGGCTTGGTTGAAGACTTGTGAACGAGTCTTTGGACACATGGGTGTGACGGACCGTCAGAAGGTCCAGATTGCTTCCAGCTTCCTCCAAGACGGTGCATCTGACTGGTTCGATGTGGTTAGTGCTGAGATAGGCGAGGAGGAGCTTACATGGGAGAGATTTAGGGAACGATTCGAGTTAAGGTTCATTCCTGAGGCGGAGAAGGCCATCCTCGCTCGTAGATTTATTGAGCTGAAGCAGAGAGATATGACAGTTCAGGAGTATGTCAATACCTTCAACTCCCTCTCTAAGTATGGCCCCGATTTGGTCAACACTCCCTTCAAAAAGAACCAGAAATTTGTGGATGGTCTACGTAGGAAGTTGAAGGAACAGCTTTTGACTCAGCTTCGCTCCACTTTTGATGAGATTGTTGATTTGGCCATGAGGTATGAAGACTTGTATCGGGAAAGAGATGATGATGCACCACCGAACCGACCGAGCTTTGCGCCTAAGAGGAAAGCTCCATTCTTCCCTAAGAAGAAGCAAAATCCTCAGAAGAAACAAAAGAAAGGTCAAGCTTCGGGCTCCCAAAAGCAAGATAAAAGTGGAGTGAAGTGCTATAAGTGTGGAGTAATGGGACATTTTGCTAATAATTGTCCCCAGAGGCAGTGTTATGAGTGTCGTCAGACTGGTCATTTGAAGAACAACTGCCCACAGCTTATGAAGAAGAAGCAAGCAGCTAAGCTGAATGTGATGGAAGGAGATCCAGGCCCGAGTCAGAGGAAGGGAAAGCAAGTGGCGGTCATGGAAGGTACGATTCCTTTTAGAGATACTTTCATTCGTATACTTTTTGACACCGGTGCCTCCCATTCTTTCATATCTAAGGAATTAGTGGATAGATATGATTTGGAAGTTGTTTACCTCGTGACATCTCTAAGGGTTGCGAATCCCATTGGTGGGTCCGCAACACTTGGAATGTTGTGTAAAGGCTTTGAGCTTTCCTTATGCGGGCTCTCTTTTCTCTGTGATTTGCATGTATTTGAGTGCCTTGGCTTTGATATTATCTTGGGGATGGACTGGTTGGATCGTTATGATGCACAGCTTTCCTGCTCAGACAGAGCTGTTACTTTGAAGCATCCATCCTATAAAGGGCTTGTTAATATGACTCTGGATGTACCGAGCTCTAGTGCTTATGTTTCTTTGTTTTCCATGGAGTCACGAGAGGAAGATGAGATAGCCAGGGTACCAATTGTCAGAGATTTTGGTGATATATTTGAGCCTGTTACAGGCTTACCACCAAAGAGGGCCGTGGAGTTCCGCATAGATCTAATTCCTGGAGCCCAACCAGTCAGTCGACCACCTACTCGTATGCCGCGAGTCGAGATGGAGGAACTTCGTAAGCAGTTGACTGAATTGGAAGGGAAGCAGTTTATCCGATCTAGTAGCTCTCCTTGGGGAGCTGCTGTTGTGTTTGTAAAGAAGGCTGATGGCTCTCTTCGTTTATGCATTGACTACAGGAAGCTTAATGAGCTGACTATAAAGAATAAGTATCCATTACCTCGTATTGATGATCTTTTTGATCAGTTGAGTGGAGCAAAAGTCTTTTCCCAGCTGGACTTAGCCACTGGATTCCATCAGTTGAGAGTAGCGGAAGATAGCATTCCCCTTACTGCTTTCCGCACTCGTTATGGTTCATACGAGTGGCTGGTGATGCCGTTTGGGCTTACGAATGCTCCTGCATATTTTGTTGACCTGATGAATAGAATATTCAGAAGCTATCTTGACCAATTTGTCCTGGTCTTTATTGATGACATCCTAGTGTATTCCAAGTCCGAGCAAGAGCATGAAGGGCATTTGAGGATGGTTTTGGAGACCTTAAGGGAACATAAGCTAAAAGCTAAGTTCTCCAAGTGCCACTTTTGGCAGAAAGAGGTAAAGTTTTTGGGCCATATAGTCTCCGAAGCCGGTCTGGCAGTGGATCCTTCTAAGATTGAGGCCATACAGAATTGGAAGAGACCAGAATCTGTTACCGAGATACGGAGCTTCTTGGGACTAGCTGGTTACTACCGGCGTTTCATTAAAGATTTCTCCAAGATTGTGACTCCTTTGACGAGGCTGACGAGGAAAGGAGTTAAGTATGAATGGACAGATAAGTGTGAAGAAGCTTTCACTAAGTTGAAGGAGATGCTCACTAACGCCCCAGTTTTGGTGATTCCAGAGGGTAATCAGGATCTTGTGGTCTATACGGATGCTTGTGGCTCTGGCCTGGGAGCGGTACTTATGCAGAAAGGGCGAGTTGTAGCTTATGCATCTAGGCAATTGAGGCCCAATGAGATTCGGTATGCTATTCATGATTTGGAGCTAGCAGCCGTGGTTTTTGCTTTGAAGTTGTGGCGACACTATCTTATGGGGGAGCGGTTTGTTCTCTATACAGACCATAAGTCCTTGAAATACCTATTTTCCCAGAAGGAACTGAACATGCGCCAACAAAGGTGGTTGGAGTTTTTGGCAGGCTATGATTTTGATATTCAGTATACTCCTGGGAAAGGAAATCGTGTTGCGGATGCCCTCAGCCGTAAACACCAGGCAGTTGTATCGATGATGGTGGCTGAATGGCGTGACTTAGAGGTGTTAGCTTCTAGTGGGATCTGTTACGGTATGCCTACTCATAGCTCAGGGAGGATGTTAGCTAGCTTGGTTGTGAGACCAAGTCTTATGGACAGGATTTCTCTTGCTCAGAAGGAGGATTCAGTTGCTTTAGATCGTGTTCATCGGTTGAAGAATGGAGAGGAAGCGGATGACCTGAAAGGTTTTGAGATGGATGCTCATGATTGTTTGAGGAAGAAGGGTAGAATCTTTGTACCAAATGTTGCAGGGCTTAGACAAGAGGTGATGAAGGACTGCCATTGTTCACGATACACTATTCACCCAGGTGGCAGCAAGATGTACATGGACATGAAGCGCCTATATTACTGGGAAGGAATGAAGCGTGATATAGGTGAATATGTTAAGAATTGCATTACTTGCCAACTGGTGAAATGCGAGCATCAAAAGCCTAGCGGTCTTCTTCAGCCCTTGGAGATTCCATTATGGAAATGGGATCAGGTATAAGTGAATTTTGATTTTATAACAGTTCACTTATATAAACCCTTATTTGTGATCCAATTAGTGTTCCATTAATACTTTATTTAGGTATCAATGGATTTCATTGATGGCTTGCCTCGATCGAAGCAAGGGCATGATAGCATATGGGTAGTAGTGGATCGTTTGACGAAATCTGCCCATTTTATTCCTGTCAAGGCAAAGAGGACTGCATCTTATTTGGCGAAGCTGTATGTGAAGGAAGTTATTCGTCTCCATGGTGTACCTAGTGCTATAGTTTGTGACAGAGATCCATTATTTACTAGTGGATTTTGGAGGAGCTTACAAGCAGCTTTGGGGACGAAGTTGAATATTAGCTCAGCCTATCATCCTCAGTCTGATGGACAAACTGAGCGAGTCAACAAGATATTGGAGGATTTGTTGCGATCCTGTATTCTGGACTTTGGAGGCTCTTGGGAGGGCCACCTGTACTTGGTAGAGTTTTCATATAATAACAGCTTTCAGTCTAGTATAGGCATGGCTCCTTTCGAGGCACTGTATGGAAGACCATGTAGATCTCCTGCATGCTGGCTTGAGACTGGAGATAAGTTAGTTCTTGGTCCCGACACGGTACGTGAAGCTTCAGAAAAGGTAGAGATAATTAGAAGGAGGATGAAGGAAGCACAAGATAGACAAAAGTCCTATGCAGATAAAAGAAGAAAGGACTTGGAGTTTAGCGTCGGCGATCATGTGTTCGTGAAGGTTACTCCTTTAAAGGGGTAATGAGGTTCAGCAAGACTGGTAAGCTTGCTCCTAGATTTATTGGGCCTTATCCTATTATGGAGCGGATTGGGAAGCTTGCCTATAGAGTTGCTTTACCTGAACACTTATCAAGTGTGCACAATGTGTTTCATGTGTCACACTTGAGAAAGTGTCTGAGAGATTCTGAGGAGGTGATAGAGCCAAAGCAGTTGCAGCAGCTTGGGATCGCTCCTAATATGACATATACTCGAGAGCCTATCCGTATCATTGCCTCTGAGACGAAGAAGTTGCGTAGTAAGGTGGTTCCACTAGTCAAGGTGCAATGGTCGAGCAATCCGAAGGACTGCACCTGGGAAACACAAGAGTCGATGCAGAGGCATTATCCTGAATTGTTTGGCACTCGAGTAAGGTATGTCTTATTCTTTTTGAAATTTAAATCAACTAATAAAGTTACAGATATCGCCCTTACGTAGAAATTGCGAGGACGCAATTTCTGTAAGGGGGGAAGTCTGTAACAACCCGACTTTTAGGGATACTAAATTGGGAATCAACTTAATAAATTGATAATTAATTAGTTGATAATAATAAATAATTAAATATTTATTAAGAAAATAAAATAATAGATAAATGGGAAAAATGAGAATTTAATATTAATAGCGTTGAGAGGAAAATAAATGGTAACAAATTAGTACGCTTTTATTTGGAGTTATAAATTGTTCCTTCTTGAGGTAGTGTAATTTATTTTAATAAATGAACCATTTTATTAACCTAAACTATTTAAAAAAAAAAATTAAATTAAATTAAACATTGAAAATGATAAGTTTTTTTATGAAAGAATGGTAACTAATTACATGAGATAAAACGCGTTTTATGTATGAAAAGTTTACATAAGAATTTTTTTTATGTTGATTTACAATTAGATATAAAAGGAAAAAAAAGAGAAGGGAAAAATAATAATATTAATAAAAAATAAATAATAATATCTTTTTGATGCCATGTAGGAAAGTTCTAGAATTGAATAAAATAATGTTGAGGAAAAGAAAAATCTAGAACAAAAACAAAATAAAATGATTACACTTTATGTAAAAAAAAAAGAAAAAGAGAAGAAATAATAAAATAAAGGGCTAGTTGGGAGAAGATTCTAGAGTAGGGGCTTTACAATAAAAATACCCCTCTCCTCAACCCTCCCTTTACTGTACATATACAGCACAGAAAGCAGAAAGAAAAAACACAGAGGAAGAAAGGAAAACATATTGCTAACCTTCTCATCCAAATCAAAAAAAAAAAAAAAAAAAAAAGAGAAAAAAAAAAAGAAGAAGAGAAACAATTAAATCTAAGATTCCCAATTCTGAAAGTAAGTATCCCTAAATCAATTATTTTCTATTTCATTCTTTTGTTTTATGTGTAGCTATTTAGGGTTTTTTTTCTCTTTTGTTAGCAATTGAAAGGAGAAGCTTCAGCAATCAAAGGCTAGCTGATTTAGGGCTTGGAGATTGCTAATTGGTGTTTAGGTGAGTGAAATTATAATTAAATTTTATTTTTTTTACTGTGCATGCAAATATGATGGGAAAATTTTGGATAAAAAGGGATTGCCTGCATATTCCCTTTAGCATGTGTGTTACTTGGATCATTGAATTAGAAAGAAATGTAAATCAAAGTATACGATTGCAATGCACGCATGGTGTTCGCATAAATGTCACAATTACTTTCAGGTTCTCCATTTTGAAAGATTGAGAGGTAAAAAAATAAATAAAAAAAAATAAAAAAAAAATTGATTTCAGAACTGCACTGTGCAGCCTAGACGAGGCTGCAAGTGCAGCCCCGCCAGCAGTTCAGCCAGGGGCTGCACAGGTGCAGCCAGATGCTGCACAGATATGCAGCCCAGACTGGCTGCACAGGTGCAGACTGGCTGCACAGAGGTGCAGCCTGGGGCTGCACAGAGGTGCAGCCCAGACGGGCTGCAAATGTGCAGCCAGGGGCTGCACACCTGTGCAGCCCAGGCGGGCTGCAGAGTGAGCAGCCCAGGGCTGCACAGTGTGCAGCCCTGGCGGGCTGCCCGGGCGGGCTGCCCGGGCCCGCCCAGGGCGGTGCAGCCCAGGCTGCACCGGTGCAGCCCAGGCTGCACCCGTGCAGCCCAGGGCTGCACAGGGGCAGCCCGGGCGGGCTGCCCTGTGCAGCCCGGGCGGGCTGCACCTGGGCAGCCCGGGCGGGCTGCACCTGGGCAGCCCGGGCGGGCTGCACTGTGCAGCCCGGGCGGGCTGCACTGTGCAGCCTGGGGCTGTACAGCCCAGGGCTGCACTGGTGCAGCCCAGGCAGGCTGTACAGCCCAGGCAGGCTGCACAGTTACAGCCCAAGTCGGAGCTGCACCAAATTTGGAAAAAAAAAAATTTAAATTTTATTAAAATTAATTTAAATTATTGAATTAAACTTATTTTGTTTAAAGAAGAAAACTATTGTATTATCGATAAATATGTGTTTGAAAATAATAATAATAACAACAATATGTAAATAAAACATTTTAGAATTTTGATTACGTTTTTGAGTACTAAGCTTGTTTTTTTAATTGAATTTGTTGTTATCAAATTTTTTTTAACTTAATGAATTTTTGTAATGAATGAGCTTTTTGCGTTTCGTCTTAATACATAAGTATTATGGGGTACTTATGTGTTAATGCGAAATGAAGATGTAATTATTTTCTTTTATACACACAATTATTTGTTAAATTTTATTCGTTTTTGAATATTATACTGGGTTTATTAATGGAATTTTTGAAAGGCGATTGTCATCGTTGATTTTTATTTTTAAGAAGTGTTTTAAAACTATAAACACTTTGGTTTTTGCGTCGGGATAGATTGGACTCTGTTGTACCAATGGGCCAAAACTCCACCTTGGCCGACCTGATTCAGGATCGCTACCTGAATCGGTGGTATATCACATGCCCTTTTACCACCAAAGGTCAACGGTCTGCTACATAGGGCTAATCTTATTTTGATCGGGATCTCCGATCGGCGGGTCACGGACTATGAAGGAAGGAGGCGTGGGGGTCCCACGTGTAGATCCGTGAACGGGTAGCATACGGCCTTTGCCTTAGACCGTCTTGGTTATCCTGGGTTGATCGCCAGGTGTATTATGGCGTTATGAGTAGGTTACGGGGTTGATGTCTCCGCGCGCGCTCGAGCTCTACCACTGTGATTTTACAATATTAGCGTCTGTTTATTTGGTATATTTTATGAGTCATGTTATATTTATCCCATAATTCCCATAATGCAATTTTCTTTACTTTATGATTTTGGAAGTATTAAAGTTGATTTTGAAAACCCAGTATCTTTGGAGAATGTGTGTATGAACTTATCCTTGTGTTACAAATAATAATTGGGAAGGTATCGTATTGGATTATATACGATAGGTTTGGCCTAAATCATTGTTTGATTAAAGGAATTGTTTATGAAACTAAATTTGCATGTTAGTTCTCACACACATATATGCCTCATGTTGGTTTATACATGCGGCGTTTTCTTTCCCTTTTGTTGATTGAGACAATTATTGTTCATAGACCTTACTTCACTCACACTAGAAATAGTCTGACCCGTGTGATTTGTTTTATAATCCTCGGGTCAGTCTGAGCATTGTGGTTGCAGGTTAGGTTGCGTGGATTGTAGCAGAATTCTTATCACTTTCCACGTTTTGGGGTTTTGGACTTTTCAGCTTGGACTTAGAAGTAGTTAATATGTATTATGGTATGTATGTTATTATGTATTTTGGAAGTGATATGTACTATGGACTATGTATCGTGGACATTGTGATATGTATTATGCATTATGCTGTTTTTGGTGCTGAATTGTACATTCTATTATATTCTATACTATGTAACCTGGAAAATTTTTATCTTGTACCATTGCTTTGAACCAACACTGCGCACAAAAGGGTAAGTAGAAGGAAAAAAAAAAATCGAAAAATTTCTCGTGCCAGTGTTAGTTCAAGGGAATGAGTACAACATTTAGCCCTATCGAGTCTCATTCTTCGTGCTTTCCGACAGTAATACTTAGTATTGCTCTTGGTTGGCATGGGTATAGAGGCCGGGCGCTACATTGGTGGTGGACTGATGTCTCTCTTTCCACAAATTAACAATGTCATCTCCAATATGAGATCAGTTGGGTCAAGGGGAGGGAAGCAATATTACCAAGGCCGTAGGGAGAGTTTGAAATCTAGGGCATCCAGGAAGGAGATAATGGTGCAAGGAAGGGAAATCGCCTTGTCAAGGAAAATCTAGGCGAAGGCATAACGGTCTTAAGAAACCACCCACGAGCAGGAATCTAGGTCGACAAAAAGACCAAAAGGCTTGAGAATGGAAAAAAGCAAGGAGCGGTCAGAACAGGGTGCCAGGGAATTCCTCGGATGTGGGTCCAAACGGAAGGAAGTATTCAAGATTGTAAGACTCAAAATATGGTTCCATTTGGCGGCATACAAGGCTCTGATAGGTTGATGGAAAAAACGACGATGAATGGCTATGTTAGGTCTTTGGAATTAAGGAAGCGGACAATGTAGCTATGGTCACTAAAGAGGGAAATGTCCCAATCATTGTAGCAGAGAGCGATCGATATAACTTGATGAACAGTGTTGATAGTCCAAAAACCAACAACTATAGTGGGGACGACCATATGATTAGGAAGTACAGAGGAATACGTTAGGGCGACTGAAGGAGTAGAAGGTTATAAGGAGAGAGTGCGATGATTTCGTGAAGAGGACGGAAGGGATTTTACGTTGGAGGATTTGAAATGTAGGCCAGATGGAATGATGGGGTTTATCTACTTAATGGATTTGGGAGGTGAAAGGTTTTCTCGGGAGTAGGGATAGAGGAGAAAGGTATTTCTGCTGCAACTTTTTATGCTTAGGATATGCAGAGATGGAATGTCCTGTGAACCTACAGAAATACCACTTGCGTCCATTTGTGCATTCTTTTTCCATATGCCCAAGAAGGGCACGATGCAAATAGCGATTTTTTTTCAAACCGTTCGCCAAAAAGGAGATGGACTGGAAAGGCAGTAAGAAGCCTCATTGCATTACGACCGAGGGTATGGGGGCGAGTGTAACACCTCATATTTTTATAATATTATCAATGATATTTAATTATTTAAGTAAAATAAAATAATGTAAAGATAAATAGGTTGATATTTGATTAAATTAAGGATAAATGTGCCATGTTAATGTGCAAATTAAAATGAGATAACATAAACTAATGTTTTAAGAAATGAGTAAGGGAAATATGGGAAATAGGAGAGGCTTATACCCTAAAGGCTTAGGAAATGAAACTTATGCTCATTTCATTAGCAAACGAAAAAATCTAAGGCTGGCCATAATTTTTTATTTTCAAGGAAGATAAAGCCATGATTCAAGAGAAGGAAGATAATCAACATATTCAACATCAAATCTTACATCTTTTGATCTCAAAGCAAAGGTGAATAATTACTTCATCCCATTTTCTTATAATTTTAGGTTTCAAGATTAGATCTGAAATGTTTTTGCAAGTATATGCCATATTTTGATGATTAAAGTTCTATATTTGTTTGTTGGTGAATTATGTATGTTTATATTAGTATTTATGAGATGTTTGATATGAAAACAATATTAAATGACATCCAAATGCCTTTAAAATTTGAATATAGGTCAGAAATGATATTTTAGAGATGGGTTTCAATTTTACTGAATTTATATGGATTTTATATTAACTTTCTAGTTAAGAAAATTATTTATTGGGTTATAAATTATTTACCGCTCAATAAATATTTATTTGTTGAAATTTTTATATGTTGAAAAACATATTAAAATAGATTTTCTAGAATTTTTTCATATTTTTCCTAAGTGTTTTGATGAATATAAAAAATTATTTAAGGTATGGGACTTAAATGTTTTATATATTTAATTAAGGAGAAGGGGCATTTATAAAATAAAATTATTATTTAATTCTGAAAGTAGTGGCAGCACTTTTTTGAAAAGTATTAATTACCAATGATAATTTGACAAACAAAGGCCGGTTAGTTGAAAAGTTATCTTTTTCAAGTTAAAAACAAGAAAATCAGGCTTTTAGCATGTTTCACCCATTTTAGGCATCAAACCTTCTGACCCGGACCTTTCGACAAAGTCGAAAGGTTATAGCCTTTGACAAGGTCAAAGTTCAATGCATATGGTATTAAGTTATTTGGTACATAATGAATTGAAAAAGGTTGAAAGGTACTTAGTCGAAAGGTTGGTTGCCAAAGAGGTTGAGGCATGTTTGTTTTATAAACCAAAATCTTACACCCGCTTGCGTTCGAAAAGGAGCTTTTCACTTGATTGTGTTCGACCAGGTCAATTATTTAAAATAAGGTTTTGAACTTTTCGACAAAGTCAAAAGGTTACTCCGCTTTACCATTGTTTTGTTTTGAACCTTCCGACAAAGTCGAAAGGTTTACCTATTTCTAAAACGAGCCTCTTCTCAATGCTTTCGAAAGGTATCAAAGCTTTTGACTTAGATATTTTACCTGATTTTTCTAATTGAAGTATAACCTAAAGCTTTCGAGGGAGTTGTTTTAAATGCAGGGGACTATTGTTTTAAATGATGTGTTTTAAAGCTTTGGAAGCAGAGCTTCGATAAAGTCAATAGGTAGCTTCCATTGAAGAGGAAAGGTTTTAAAAGGAGATTTTCCACATTATTTAAACCCAGTAAGCTTTCTAAAGGTCTGTGTTTTAAAAGGTTGAATGCTTTCGAAATGTTTGAGTTCAATGGTTTCGAAAGGTTTTAGTTCAACTATTTCGAAAGGTTTGAGGTCAATAATTTCGAAAGGTTTTAGTTCAATGGTTTCGAAAAGTTTGAGATCAATGAATTCGAAAGGCATGCTTTGAATGGTTTCGAAAGGTTTAAAATGGAAGGTTTTCCAAAGGTTTTTTAATGCAATGTTTTAAGATGTTTTAAAGTAGGGTGTTTAAAGTTTTATTGCTTTCAAAATGTATGATTTTAATAATTTCGAAAGATTTGATGTTTGGTTTCGAAAGGTAAGGTTTTGGCCTTTGGGCTTAGAAAATTAAAGGGTTTCACTTGGTTTTGAAAGAGATGTTTTCAAAAGTATAAAAAGAGGTACTTTCAAATGTTTAAATGTTTTCATCAACTAAGATTTGAGTAAAGAAGATATATATAACATGGTAATGTGATTTAGAATAAAGCATAAAGATTATATACTTTCCTTGTTTGAGTTTGATTTAAAGGTTTTAAATCAGTTTGAAAATGTTTTCAAGAAAAATTATGGAAGGGATCCTTAAGTGAAATTGACTTGGATATTAGAATGTCAGATGGGACTAGTATGGGGTCACTTCTTATACATTAGCTATTAGCCCCAGCTAATTGTTGTCCAAAATTCCAGTATGTAAGGCTTGGTCATAGGTAGACCAAAATTATGATTACACACCAAAGGTAATATATGTTTATATACAAATAGGTTTTTGGTGAGTCCCAAAACCATTAGGATCAGGGAGACCTGAGAGATGACTAAGTTAGGAACAGACCATCCAGAAGTGAAATATTTAACATATAGTTAAGGATAGATAGTCCAAAAGAGGAATAGGTAATAGGTGTTAGATTAGTTTTGATTATATTGTCTTGTAGGCCTGAGTCAGCCAAGGTTAAAAGTTATCCCAACAAAACTTATATGTTTGAACAAATAGTTCATTATTACCTGATACTTATGTATGTTTACATAATGATGCTTTATAGTATTTAACAAGTTTTAGTGCAGGAAAAAGGTTTTGCAAAGATATATTTTAAAGGGATGTTAGTGAGGAAAACCCATTCCGCTAAGCAGTGTAGTGTCACTTAACAAATAAAACCGGGATGTATAGTATTATTCAAACCAGGCTTTAAGTCTGACTCGAAATTTATTTTTTCCCTTTAAACTCTCGGGTACTCAAAATTACTTGAGTAGGCTGAGGGGTTAAGGTCTTTTTTAGGTTTAGTAGGATGACAAATAAAGCTACCGGGGACATGTAGGAGGCTAACAGATAGCTATTTAGGAGTTGTAATTTTATGTTTTGTTATATTTCTGCCATGTTAGTATTAAGTCTATTATGACTATATGACTCTGATCATCCTAGAGGGTATCTTCATATACAACTCTTGGCGCATTTTGTATTAGTTTATTTTATCTATGCCTGGGAACGTATTGGGATTATGTATTAAGAATATGGAACACTGTTTTAAATGTAATGAAGAAAATTTGTTTTGAAATCTGGGTTTTGTTTCATATTCAAGCGCCTTTTATATTATAGATACTATTAACATAGCCATATTTAGTCGCTAGAAGCTAATATTATAAATGATTGCAGCATTTATAGCGCTTAGTTTTGGGCCTCCAGATTGGGATGTTGCAGCTTGATATCAGAGCATGGTTTTTGAAATACTTTAACTAAAAATGGTTTTTGAAAACATAATCCTTAGTAATTGGAGTAAAGATCGAGGTATGAGATAACGCTATAGTAACATACTTGTATTTATTATATATACATATATATATATATAAGTATACGCTATATATTTAGACTCCTATCTTAGTTAGGCTATTCATCTGTATCTTACGAAGCTAGAATACAAATATGGAAGGAAGAAGAGGCAGAGTTAATCTTGGAGGAGATAGCACCACCATTAATGGAAATTCCCGACCAAATGCTAGAAGAGGTCAAGGTTAGGATCAAGCTGAAACTGTTGGTGCTGGGGTTCCCCAACTGGATATGAGAGTCATGTATCAGTTCTTCGTAAACATGATGCAAGTTGGAATTACACAGGTTTTGTCATAGGGAATGATGCTGGAGGAGGAGTTCAGGAAGCTCTAATGGTCAACCACTACGCCAACTTGAGCAGAGATTACACCAGGCTTAGAGGGAAGCCGTTCATTTGAACTGAAGATGCGATTGAGGTGAAAAATTGGCTGCTACATTGTAAGAGAATCTTTGCTGACCTAGGATTGAATGACGAGCAGAAGAGGAGATTAGCTTCGGGACAGCTTTAAGGAGCCGCTCTATTTTGGTCGAATGCTGTTGCAGTTGGTGTTGATGAGGAAACCATGACTTGGACAGAGTGTAGGAGAAGGTTTCAAGAAAGGTTCATATCGGTGATGGCGCAGTCGGCATTGGATAGGAAGTTTGTTGAATTATAAGAAGGGGAAATGTCTATTCTAGAGTATGCAAGAACATTTGAAGAGCGCAGTATTGGTATCCCTTGATTAATATGGTGATCAAAAGGAATGAGAAGTTTATAAGGGGCTTGAGGCCGGAGTTGATAAGTGCTACCTTACCGCACTTAAGAGATCCAAGTGGTTTAGTGGTAGAAATGGCACTGAGGCAGGAAGAGGCGTTAGCTTGTTTGAGTAAGAAAATGAAGGAAGCCAAGGTGGGACAAGTCCCGAAAAGAAAATTTTCCATAAGAAGAATGCTCAAAAGGGAGGAGCACGGAAGAAGGGAAAAGCTGAGGTTACTTGTTATAAATGTGATAAGAAGGGACATTATGCTAATGAGTGTCTTGTCCAAAATGGAAAAGTAAAAGGGAAAGAAGCAGTTGGTAAGAAGAATGTCAAATGTTTCAATTGTGATCAGATTAATCATTATAAGAACCAATGCAAGGAGCCTACAAAAGAAGGAAGGGAGCAAGTTTATGCATTGGAGCCAGCAATTTCAAGGCTGGTTGTGCCGGAGAAAGGGAAGGTTGTTCTAGGAGGCTTGCTACAGATTCACGGTAAGTCTGTTAGCATTCTATTTGATACTGGTGCATCACATTCTTTTATTTCTCGATGTTTGGTGGATAATCTTAACTTAGAACTCTCATAGTAAGTTAATTACTTAAGGGTTGCAAATTCGATAGGAGGGTATGCAACACTTGGGATGAGGTGTGACCATTTAGAGTTTGATTTGCCGGGTCATTCTTTTGATTACTGTTTGCATATGTTTGATTTTATGGGTTGTGGGATTATCCTTGGGATGGATTGGTTAAATAAATATGATGGTAGGATATTTTGCCATAATAGGAAAATATCACTTAGACACTCGGATTATAGTAATTGGATAGTTTATATCATAGAGAACCCTAGTTGTAAAGTGAATGCTTTATTGGGTATTATGGAGTTGGAGGATTAGTTGCATCGAGTCTTTGTGGTTAGAGAGTTTGCTGATATGCTTGACATGGTAACTTGATTACCACCTAAATGAGCCATTGAGTTTCGGATTTAGTACTTGGAGCAGAACGATTGAGTAGGCCACCAAGTAGGATGACACCCACGGAGATTAAAGAGTTGAAGGTGCAGTTGGTGTATTTGGAGGGCAAAATTTTTATCCGGCCGAGTAGTTCGCCATGGGGAGCTGCTGCGGTGTTTGCTAAGAAGTCGGACGGATCGTTTAGGCTATGTATCGATTATCGTAAGTGGAATGAGAAGACAATAAAGTAGAAATATCCATTGCCAAGAATTGATAATTTGCTCGGTCAGTTAAGTGGAGATAAGGTAATCTCTCACCTGGATTTGGCGATCGGATTTCATCAGCTTAGAGTGGCAGAGGATATTATTCCTTTGATGGCGTTTAGGACAAGGTATGGATCGTATGAATGGCTAGTTATGCCATTCGGACTAAATAATGCGTCGATATTCTTTGTGGATTTGATGAACCAAATTTTCAGAGAGCACTTGGATTGGTTTATGTTGGTCTTCATAGATGACATTCTGATATACTCTAAGGATGAGAAGGAGCAAGAATTTCGTCTTAGAGTTGTGCTTGAGACGTTAAGGGAGCATTAGTTGAAGGCTAAGTTTTCGAAGTGTCATTTTTGGAGGAAGGAAGTGAAATTCCTTGGCCATGTAGGCTCGGAGAAAGGGTGTCTATAGATTTGACCAAGATTGTGGCAGTGAATAATTAGAAGAGACCTGATGGTGACCGAGATAAAGAGATTTTCTGGATTAGTTGGATATTATCTAAGTTTTATAAAGGATTTTTCATGGATAGGTGCATCGATGACTAAGCTTATGCGAAAATATGTGAAGTTTGTATGGAGTAACAAGTATGAGGAAGCATTCCAGAGCTTGAAACACTTATTGACCTATGCACTAGTATTGGTGGTTCTGGAGGGGAATCAAGATATGGTTGTTTACACTAATGAATGTGGAACTGGATTGGGAGCTGTATTGATGCAAAGAAGTTAAGTGATTACTTATGCTTCTAGACAGCTCAGACCATATAAAGTTAGGTATCCAACGCATGATTTGAAGTTAGCTATCATAATATTTGCTTTAAAGGTGTGTGTAACGACCCGATATTTTCAACCATTCGCATCCGCTCATGTCGGACTTGAATTGCTCAAAATACCGCGTTGTAAATAAAATTTGACAAATCTTAGAATATACAGTAAATAAATAGTCACAGATCACAGACACAGAGTGAATAATAATATAGCGGAAGTAAAAGAGATAGTAGTTCATGAAGCTACCATGTAAATATATCAGAGTTAAATAAAATACAATAGAATAAATAAAGTACAACAGAAGTCTCAAGATGATAACGAAGTACACGCTAAATAGAACAACAGAACTGAAATAGATAAAACTGGATAAGCAGATAATCTCCAGCGATTCCAAAAACCAGAAAGTAGAATCCAAATCTGTGAATAACTCAGGCCGACCCGAGCGTAAATAAAAATACAAACACTCGAGTCAGGACAATATATACTTATATAATGTAAACCAACTCAAGTGAACTGTAATAAGGTACAAGTAAGTTAAAGGATGCCTGGGACGGCCCATCCTCTAAGGATCCGTCAATCTATTTACTATATAGTAATATTGCGCTATTATAATAATGTCTACAGTAAAATAAACTTACTTTTAAATAGCGTTCCGGGCTACCCATATCACCCTTCACACATAATAGTCCCAGTAGTCCATCCAGTATCAGCATATCTCCAGATCGGGAGACTACCCTAAATACTCCCTGGGCTACGGGAGAAAAACAAACTCGTAGTAAAGGCTCGGTATGGTAGGTGACACGGCACACAAGGCAATGCCAGGGTAGATATACAAATTATGCACACGGGCTGGCGGTAATGAAGCAGCCACATATGCCCACCTCAGAACACACTCCCATATCAAAATCGGAGGATGGTCATCTAATCAATCACAAGTAAGAGTATAGTATCGAAGGAATGTGTCTGACCAGAGGAGCTACACCTTTTGGCCCGAGATCGCTCCTGTTTTAGCCATCTTAAGCCAACTCACGCGAGTCAGGTCCACGTAAATATACCTCAAGAACGTCGCCTCCATCCTTTTTCATTCTGGAAACTCCACCGCGTACATAGTTGTTAAAGTGGTTTTTGTGTATCGACAGAGAGTATGTCCATACCTGATCCCGGTCTCTTTAACAACCAATCGTTATTGTGACCCGTAGTTATAATTTAAAAGTCATAGTTTATACTTTAAAATAAAGTAGCATTTCAAATTCAAATCTTTATCAAAATAAAGATCTAATCATTTCCAAACCATTTCAATATATCAAAATATCATATCTTTCAAAATTCATTTCAAATCATTATTTGAATTCAAATCCAAATATATACATTCAAATATCCTTTTTAAGTCAAAGATATCATTCATTTATTATCCTTTTTAATTCAAAGATATCATTCATTTATTATCATTTCAAATCACCTTAGTTTTATGTTTAAATCAAAATAATTCATTTAAACCATTTAAAAGTGAAGTCGTTATATTTAAAATCAAATATTTATTTCCCAAAATTTTAGACAAATTATGAGCTCATTTATTTAAATCAAAACCTCAAACATTCATTTCAGCCTACTGCAACACTTATCAAGTGCTACTGTAGCTCTTTATTAAGTTTCAGATTTTAATTATCTTTCTGTTATCACAGCACTTACCATGTGCTGTAATACCACCTAGTTATAATTTATACATAGTTCATTTTTATCAACCACGGCACTTACAAAGCGTTGTAATATCAATATATCAAAATAAAGATCTAATCATTTCCAAACCATTTCATTATATCAAAATATTATATCTTTCAAAATTCAATTCAAAACCATATTCATTTCATTCAATTTAAAATACCATTTCAATTCACATTTCAAAACAGTTTATATTTGAAATCAAATTACTTCATTTAAATCAAAAATGAAGTTAATACATTTAATAATTAAATAATTAAATTTCCAAAATTTTCAACTTTCAAAGTTCATTTATTCATTTACGTTTATCAAAACAGCGAAAATTCACTTTTCGCACATTTAAAAACGCTACGGAAAGTTACATTCAAAACGGTTCAATTTAACAAAAGACATCATTCTAAAAATGTTGTAATAGGGTTTACTTAAATTTCAAATAAACTTAGTTAAATTCAATAATTATAGCACTTACAAAAATGCTATAATAGCCTTTAATTCAATTTATCTTTTTAGTTCATTATCATCAACTACAGCATTTACAAATGCTGTAATATCATTTACATTACAATTAATAGCATTTCAAAAATGCAGTTAATTAACTTCAGATATTCAATATAATTTCACAACCAATTATATTTTTATTTAAAACATTTTTAACTGATAAAATCATACATTTTCACATTTATAAACATCATTTAATTTTCCTTAAGTTTATGATTTTATAAAATTAAATTTCCATTCAAAAATCAAGATTTAATAATAATTCACTTATTAAATTTCAACATTCAATTTTAAATTCATTGAATTAAATTTCAACTTAACACTTAAGTTTAAAAATTCAAAATATGACTTAATTTCAATTTTATTTACTTAACTTAAAATTCACTTTTAAGCCAAATTCACTGATTCACATTTTGGTTATATTTCAAAATTTCAACTTAAATAATCATTCATTTCACATTTTAACTTTATTCAAAAATCATTAATATATTAAAAAAATCACTTTAAATTCATTTTAAATTCAAATTATCATAAATTTATCATAATTTCATATCTAATTTAATTTCCAGTTATAATTAAATCAAAATTTTCAAAATAACTTACATTCAAATTTTCTAACTTTTCCATAATTTATTTTACTTATAAATTTCCAGTAAATCAATAATACTTTTAAAAAAAATCATTTTAAATTAAGTTTAAATCAAAATATTATAATATTTACATTTTAAACATATTTTTAAAAAATTTAGAAAAATATATTTTAACTACGGGTCCGTATATAATTTTCTAGCCTAGGTAAAGTGATACGGGTAATATATCATTTCAACCCGTAATTTACAAAGAAAATCCGGGTTTTGTCATTTCAAACCCGCAGTCCCAAGTAAATGAAAATAATTGAAAATCATTCAGGCCTATAATTTAAGCCCGTAACGATTTTCCCTTATTCTAAAGTCTGTTCGGGTATGTATCATTTCAACCCATAGTGATTCTAATCTAAAGGAAACTTGCAGTGTGATAAACTGATATAAATAACAGAACAACATAATATAACAGTAACAGATGATATAACAGGTGTTTAAGCATGGGTGAACATCATATAATCATAATATAGCAGATATAATATGGTAATGCATTTTACAGATTCACAGGTGATCGATTTACTAGTTATATAAGTACAAAACTGTTTAGTGAGAATAACTCACTGGTATAAGCTGAAGGCAACAATCGAATGCACAAACTGAGATCTTCCAAAGCACTATGGCATGAAAATGATTCGATTTTGAGAGAGCCAAAGATAAATTGCCTTGAACACATTCAAAGAGACAATATAACACACATAAGTTTTCAACTCAAAATACGACTAAACAATGTTAGGAATCAATGCATAAAACAAAGCCCAAAATGTTTGCACTTGCTTTCAACCACCTATGCTTCAGCTATAGGTCAGAAACACATAGCTAAGGAGTGAGTTTTGATTTGTTTTTGGGTTGAATAGGGTCGGCCAAACATGTATGGTGATGGGGCAAAGGTGATACAAAGAGATAGGTGCATGGATTTCAACTACAAGGCAAAATATCATGAATTCAATGCAATTTTGTGCTCGGCCCAAGCAAGACCAGGCACGGACATCTTTGTAGTGATCTGGAGGATGGTGTGGAAGAGGATTTTAGGTCATCCATGTGTGGTGGAGGTGGAGTAGGTGGCGGCCAAGGGGTGGTTGAAGGTGGTGGTGATGTATGGTGCTCGGCTATGGGTTATAGGGTGAAGTTTTATGCAAGTATTGTTGGATTTGGTCACATGGGTGCACGGCCAGTGGCTTGGGGCTGTAGAGGAGGTGGTGGAGGCTGGCTCAGGTGGTGGTGGTGGCAGCCATAGTGGAGGAGGAGCAAGAGGCTGAGCTACAAAGGTGAAGCAAGCAAGTGAAAACAACATAAATAAGAAGAAAACAATGAAAAGGAGAAAAGAATTTACCAAAGCTTTGAGAGGTGATGAGAGGCTGAACTTTTTTCAGAAATGAGAAAAAAATTCAGTGAAAAATGGCAGGGAGAAGTGGTATGGCCAATTGAATGAAAAGTAAGGTTGAAATGTGAAAATGTGGGAATACAAATAGCCTTAGGAAATAAAAAGTCACAAACCTTTCACATTTCTCTATTTCTTTTTATAATTTTAAAAATAACTGAAATATATATAATTATTCGGTCAAAATTCAAAAATATAACAAATAAACAAAATATAAATAAATAAATATTAATTATATATGATTAAAATAAGAAAATAGCACAAAAAATGAAAACTAGTCTAGAAAATTTGAAAATAAATAGAATAAACTTTGGGAAAATTTTATGGACTTGGAAAAATATTTATAAATAAAGATAAGAACATAAAATAAAAATGCATTCACAAAGATAAATAAATAAATTTTAATTAAATATAATTTAAATGAAGAAAATAGCAAAGAAAATAGAAACTAGGCTTTAAAAATAGAAAATAAATTCAATAAGCTTTGGAAAAAGTCAAACACCACTTTAAAAATATTTAAAAGTCAAAATCAACATTAACAACTCAAACAACATAGTATATAAACAATTTTAAATATTAGTTTACAAATACATTTCATGATTTAAAGATAAGTTGGAAACAAATATGAGATGATTAAATAATAGAATATGAAGATGGATAAGCTTAAATAAATCGCGAGCAACCTTAACCGGGTCAACCGTGTCTTAAAAAATAAGTTCGATGTGGATTTCAGGGGTAAATCAACATTCGGTCTGAAGAGATTGAATTTTAGGATAATAAGAGATACTAGCATCTAAACCGAGGATACAACATCTCTGGTGAATCGATGCAATTGTGAAGGAGTTTCCCCCTTACAAATCAAATTGAGATTGGCGGGACCGCCAACTCATTATAAAGATCATTCGAAGTGGAGTTATGGGATACTGCAGAATCAAAAGAACGCGAATAGTGAGGGACGCGATTGGATTTTGGAACTGCAGCGAACGTTCCAAAATTTAAAGGAATCGAGTCAAAAAGGAAGAGATTCAACTCGAATGAAAGTGATTCTGTAAATACATTCACCATATATGCTGAGTTTTGCTTAGAGCTACCAAAGCTCTGATACCAAGTGCAACGACCCGATATTTTCAACCATTCGTATCCGCACATGTCGGACTTGAATTGCTCAAAATACCGCGTTGTAAATAAAATTTGGCAAATCTCAGAATATACAGTAAATACATAATCACAGATCACAAACACAGAGTAAATAATAATGCCGCGGAATTAAAAGAGATAGTAGTTCATGAAGCTACTATATAAAATAAGATACATCAGAGTTAAACAAGATACAACAGAAGAGTAACAAGATACATCAGGTACAAATCAGAATACATCACTAAAATCACTGGATACGGAAAGTAAAATAGATGGCTGGATCTTCAAGGAAAGCTCCAACTCCGAAGGCGAGTCTTGAATGCTGAATCACTCAGTCTGACTCGAGCGTAAAGCAAAGCACAAAACACTCGAGTCAGGACATAAATACTTATGAATTGTAAATCAACTCAAGTAAACAGTAACAAAAATGCATCAGTAACTTAAAGGATGCTTGGGATCGCCCATCCTTTAAGGATCCGTTAAACTATTTACTATGTAGTAATATTGCGCTATTATAATTGCATCTACAGTAAAATAAACTTACTTTAAAATAGCGTTAAGGAGTGACCCAATATTCCCCTTAACACGTAATAGTCCCAGTAGTCCATCCAGTATCAGCATATCTCCAGATCGAGAGACTACCCTAAATACTCCATGGGCTACGGGAGAAAAACAAACTCGTAGTAAGGCCCGCTATGGTAGGTGACACGGCACACAAGGCAATGCCAGGGTAGATATACCAATTACGCACAGGGGCTGGTGGTAACATAGCAGCCACATACGCCCACCTCGAAACACACTCCCAATCAAAATCGGAGGATGACCATCTAATCAATCACAAGTAAGAGTATAGTATCGAAGGAATGTGTCCGGTCGGAGGAATGACCTCACTTGGCCCGAGATCGCTCCTGTTTTAGCCACCTTATGCCAACTCACTGGAGTTGAGTCCACGTAATATACCTCAAGGACATCACCACCATCATACTTCATTCTGGAATCTCCATCGCGTACACGGTTGTTAAAGTGGTTTTCGGAGTTGGCAGGGAGTATGAAAACTTCTGATCCCGGTCTCTTTAACAACCAAACGTTATTATAACACCGTGGTCATTTCAAAATAGTTTATACTTCAAAAATCAATTCATTCCATTTCAAAACTATATTCCTTTCAAAATAGATTATACGTCGAAAAACAAAGCCATTTTTATTTCAAAACAATATTCAAATTTATACAATATCATTTACATTTCAAACATATTTTCACCTTTCAAAAATCATAATACTTTCAAAGTTATAACTTTTCGAAATCAAAATACATGAAATCATTACACTTTGAAATCATAACATTTCGAAATCATACATTGGAAATCATGAAACATTCCTTTAATCCAAATTTTCAAATTTCCAATTTAATTAAATTCAAACCATCAGTTTCAATTCAATTATGTTTTCCAAAAAACATTTCAAATCTTATAAATTTCAAATACAGATTTGATTCACAAAATAAACTATTCAATTTTTAATATATTTCAAAGCTTTAATATCCCACATTTCAAAACTAATTTTATATAATTTCATATAACTCTGATTTAACATCATTTTTACTTAGTTTTGAAATATTCATTTCATAAATCCAAAATTGTTCAAATAAACTCAAATTACAAGTAAACCAAATATCTTTTCATACTAATATAAACTTAAATTATTCAAATATCAAAATCAAATGTCATTTCAAATTCACATTCTTTATCAAATAAAGATTATATCATTTAAAATCATTAAAATATCATATCCTTCAAAACCACATCATCAAATCATTATTTGAATTCAATTTCAAATATTCAAACTTAAATATCATTTAAAAACCAGATATGTCATTCATTTATTATTTCAAATATCATTACAAAATACATTTCAAAATTCCATTAAAAAATTCATTTATCTCATTACATTTCATTCCATTTAACACATAACCAAGTAAACCTAATTTAAATTCAAATTCAATTTAAATTCCTTAAAATTAAAAATTAAATATTGAATTATATTCAAAACTCCTTATATTTCACAAATAATCAATTTTCAAAAGTTAAATCATTTAACACTTTAAAATACAACTCAAACAGTGTTAAAATCTATAACATTTCAAACATTGTCAAAATATAGCAACGACAACATTTAAAAAGTGCTACCATAGCTTATAGTTTCCAAAATAGTTTAGTTCAAGAACAACGGCATTTATAAAATGCCTTAATAGATATTTAGTTATTTCAAACATAGTTAAGTTCAAAACAACAACATTTTAAAGTGCTGTCATAAAACCACAGCATTTTTGAGAAATGTTGTTAACAAAATTCTAGATTTTATTATAACTATTCAAAAACAATAAAACTTGAATTTTAGCAAGTTTTAAACTTATAAATCATATTTTTAGGCTTTCAAACTTTCACATTTAAATCAATTTAACATATGATTTATCACAAAAAAAAATCTTAAAATCAAATATTCAATTTTAAAAACTCAATTCATTTATTAAGTCAAAATTTCACTGTTTATTAACTTATAAATTTAATAAAACTTACTCTTATTTCAAATATCATTTCAAACTTTAAATTTAATTTACATTATTTATTTACATTATAAAAATATAATTTAAAGTCAAAAATCACATTTACTTCAAATTTACATCTAAAGTTCACTACTTCAAAACTTAATATTTAGCTTTCTTAAAAACCATAAAATATATATTTTAAATCAAAATTTCATACTTTAAAAATACATATCTTAAGAAAAATCATTTAAAAATATACCACGGGGTCTGTATATAGTTTTCTATCCTAGGTCAAGTGATACAGATATATATCATTTCAATCTGCGGTTTAAAACGAAAACCCAGGTTCTATTATTTCAAACCCGCAATCCCAAGTAAATAAAAATAAATAAAAATCGCTTAGCCTATCATTTCAGCGCATAATGATTTTTACCTATTCTAAAGTCCGTTCGAGTATGTATCATTTCAACCCATAATGATTCTATACTAACAGGGAACTTGCAGTGTGAATATATGCATAAACAATGTCAATTTCACAATATAATGCTATATATCAGATGTCAGGTGATAATTAACGAAGTAAACATGGTAATAACATGGCATAGCATATCATATGATCATCATAAACTTTCATAACATTTTTAATTACTAAATACTTGACATCAATTTACGATTTTCATAAGTATAAATGTCAGAGTGAGAAGGACTCGCCTTTTCGAAGCTAGAGACCCCTACTACACACAAACCGATTCCAAAGGCACGACAAGCACGATACAACACGACTTGATTCAAGTGAGTGGAGAGAGCCTTGATGATCATCTTGTAACAATCCAATAAACACAAACAATTTAACATATGAATATACAACCAAAACAATATTGGACAAATGGGAATACAAAGCGACAAAGACAAGGCAAATTGACCTTGCCTTTATCATTCAAAAGCTTGGCCTAGGGGACTCTATGCTCGGACATATGATGTGCTATAGCTCAGGTTTGGGTCAGGTAGGGCATCATATAGGTCAGGTTACAAGTGGATGAAGGTGGTGGAAGAGTTACAACATGAAGCATACATGGGTTCAAGGCAAAATAGTAATGATTTTGGTGCACACAAGGCTTGGCTTTATCACACATGAGCTCGGCCATGGTTCAATTGGGTCAGGTCAGATCTGGAGCTTGCTGAAGTAATGGCCAGAGGATGAAGTAGCTGCTAGTGGTGATGGCTATGGGGTGGCCGAAACAAACTATGAAGGTGTGTGGTGAAATCAAGGCTTGGCTTGGCAATTTGTGGAGTGTTTGTGCAAAGTTTTGGGTGATGGCATCATCTATTGGTCACGGCCTAGCTTTGGAAGGAGGTGATGGTGGTGTAGGCCATGGATGGGAAGGTGGAGGAGGAAGGTGGTCAACAAAGAGAGAGGTGAGGCCAAGCAAATATGAATGAACTAGGCAAAACAATGAAGAAAGAAGAAGAAAAGAGGAAAGAAGGAAGGAGAGAGCCATTATTTTTTTTCGTTTGTTTTCTTAGCCGTGAGTTTTGTGGAAGAGGAGAAAAATAAGTTCACATGAATGGAAGAGGGAAGTCACGGCAATAGCAAAAGAAAAGGATGGCTAAAGATGAAAAGGCAAAGGAAAGAGTGAAAAGGCAAAAAGGCTAAACGAAAGGACACAGGGAAATGAAAGGTCTTTGACTCTTTATATTTCTTTTTCTTTTATTCATTTTAACAAATAAAAATTTCAGTAAATAAAAAAATAAAATATGAAAAAATAAAGTGAAAAAGAAAATAAAAATATAATTTAAGGAAAAATAGAAAATAATTAAGAAAATAGCTAATATATTGAAACTGGCATTTAAAAATTAAAAACAAAATACAATGAACATTGGAAAATTATAACAACATTTTTAAAATGTTTTAAAAATAAAATATATGCATTACATGTCATGTTACACATATATTAAAAAAATTAGAACAAATAAAAATATTATTTATATAAATTAAAATAAATAATTTTGTTAAATAAAACAATGTACACACAATATTGAAGAAAAAACATAACTTTCACAATATTAATCGGATTTCAACGAAACGAAAAGCAGTATTCTTAAAATTTAATTTATTTTCATAATAAAAGATAAAATTCAAAATTTTAAATTTTAAATTTAAAAGTCAAAGTTTGACCAAATTGACCAAAATTCACATTTTTTGGAAAATATTCTATTTATTCATGGTTGAAATCATAATTCACATACGAATCAAAATTTATTTTAAAATAACAAAAATTAATCTTTTTAATGAATAAATAAAGTTTTTCTAAATCAGGAATTTAAATTAAAATAATTAAAATAAACAATTAAAATAATCAGAAAATACAGAGTTGTTACACTCTCCCCCACTCAAAACTTTTTGTCCTCGAAAAGGAATGAGGTACGGGAAAGCACAGAAAAAGATAGAATGAAAATGATTAAGACACGATGACAAGAAAATTAAAATTATACCTGATAACGGTTGTTATAGGTAAGTTTATCAAGGTGGAGATATCTTCCCAAGATCCTCCAGAATCAAGTACACAAGCATGAAAAAAATCTTCGAGAATCTGATTCACTTTTCCCGTTTGACCGACGGTCTATGGATGGCAAGCAGTGCTCAGATTCAAAATGAGTACCAAAGATTATCAAATATTATAGAAAGATTTCTAAACAGACTGGTATAAGCAATAGCCTCCCTATTCTATAGCGAGATAAGGGAAATAAGGACATCCAAAAGATGGTTTGAGAACAAAATAAAATTTGACACCATGAAAATTTCAACTTAAACTGAAAAATAATTTTTCATAAGTCAAATAAATCTTAACCATCTCTATTATCATTATCTTATCATCAAATTATCTTAAATAAACAATCTCTAAAATCATGGATTTGAAAAAAGTTCATTTATTATACTCATAATGTATTCAATAAAATTAATTCTTCTTTATTCCTAATTAAAGTTAAATTTATTACTCTCAATATATTTTATCACTATGTTAATATATTTACACATATTATAACTATTTTAAATTTATTCTTAGTTCCCTTAACATCACTTTATATTTCAAATTATTCATTGCCCTTTTTCTCTATTTACCATTGTTAATCTTTTTATAACTAAAATTTAAGTGAATTTATTTATAAAATCCTTTCAAACTGTATATTATCCAATTACATATTCGACATCTGTATAATTTTGGTAAGTTATATTAGAATGAAATTGTGTATTATACAAATAAACTTTCCAATTTAATCATTTCAAGCTTGAATATTTATCCAGATCTTGAAATTATACTTAAAAATTATCTTTTAATATAAAATTTGGGAATTAAATTTCCAACAAATTCCAAACTATTTAGAGATAAATAAATGCACATATACCATATATATATATAGCCATTAAAATTTTAAATCATATATCAGCATATGTTATAAATCCAGTCTTATTTAAGAAATTCAAATAAATTAAATTCCCAAAAAAAAACTGTAGCACGACTACAGAACGGTCTCTTCACTTTGAAACTCGAAAGTGAATGTCGATGATGCTGCAATCATCACCGAATTTATTTTCTAGAAACAAAGAGAAGAGCACTAATTTTATACTTTAAAAGTTCTTTGGAAACAAATTTCGATTCGAAAATACTTTAAATAATATATCCTTTTAAAAGTTTAAATACAAGGTTTGAAATCCATCGAAAATTAAATTCTCAAATTCTTGTTTTGAATTCATTTTAAATTTCTAAATTTATAACCATGTTTATAGTTCAATTATTTATATATGAAACAAGAGATAACGATATATAAAATCAAGTATTATTTCTTAATCAATTCAATAAAATCTAAAAAAAGATTTATAATATAGTTACAAAATTTATTTCATTACTAAATTTGAAAAACATATTGTGTCAGTTTGGCCTGTTCAAGTGTTTTGAAAATCTTATCGATGGTATTGATCAAATGAACCGATCGGAAATCCAAATCAAAATCAACAACTCAAACAACACAATATATTATACAATTTTAAATTTTAGTTTACAAATACATTTCAAGAATGATTTAAAGATAAGTTGAAAACAAAGATGAGATGATTAAATAATAGAATAGGAAGACGGATAAGCTTATATAAATCGCGGGCAACCTTAACCGGGTCAACCGTGACTTAAAGAATATGATCAATGTGGATTTCAGGGGTAAATCAACATTCAGTCTCAAGAGACAGAATTTTAGGATAATAAGAGATACTAACACCTAAACCGAGGATATAAAATTTCAGGTGAATCCATGCTATTGTAAAGGAGTTTCCCCCCTTACAAATCTATTTGAGATTGGCGGGACCACCAACTCATTATAAAGATCAATCGAAGTGGAGTTATGGGATACTCCAGAATCAAAAGAAGGCGAATAGTGAGGGACACGACTAGATTTTGGAACCACAGGCAACGTTCCAAAATTTCAAGGAATCGAGTCAAAAAGGAAGAGATTCAAACTCAAATGAAAGTGATTCTGTAAATACATTCACCATATATGCTGAGTTTTGCCTAGAGCGACCAAAGCTCTGATACCAAATGTAACGACCCGATATTTTCAACCATTCCCATCCGCACATGTCGGACTTGAATTGCTCAAAATACCGCGTTGTAAATAAAATTTGGCAAATCTCAGAATATACAGTAAATAAATAGTCACAGATCATAGACACAGAGTGAATAATAATGCAGCGGAAGTAAAAGAGATAGTAGTTCATGAAGCTACTATGTAAATATATCTGAGTTAAATAAAATACAATAGAATAAATAAAGTACAACAGAAGTCTGAAGATGATAACCAAGTACAAGCTGAATAGAACAACAGAACTGAAATAGATAAAACTGGATAAGCAGATAATCTCCAGCGATTCCAATCTCCAGAAAGTGGAATCCAAATCTGTGAATAACTCAGGCTGACCCGAGCGTAAATAAAAATACAAACGCTCGAGTCAGGACAATATATACTTATATAATGTAAACCAACTCAAGTGAACTGTAATAAGGTGCAAGTAACTTAAAGGATGCCTGGGACCGCACATCCTCTAAGGATCCGTCAAACTATTTACTATAGTAATATTGCGCTATTATAATAATGTCTACAGTAAAATAAACTTACTTTTAAATAGCGTTCCGGGCTACCCATATCACCCTTCACACATAATAGTCCTAGTAGTCCATCCAGTATCAGCATATCTCCAGATCGGGAGACTAGCCTAGATACTCCATGGGATACGGAAGAAAAACAAACTCGTAGTAAAGGCTCGGTATGGTAGGTGACACGACACATAAGGCAATGCCAGGGTAGATATACCAATTATGCACACGGGCTGGTGGTAACGCAGCAGCCACATACGCCACCTCGGAACACACTCCCATATCAAAATCGGAGGACGGCCATCTAATCAATCACAAGTAAGAGTATAGTATCGAAGGAATGTGTCTGATCAGAAGACCTACCCCTTTTGGCCCGAGATCGCTCCTATTTTAGTCACCTAAGCCAACTCACGGGAGTCGGGTCCATGTAAATATACCTCAAGAACGTCGCCGCCATCCTTTTTCATTCTGGAAACTCCACCGCGTACACAGTTGTTAAAGTGGTTTTCGGTATCGACAGAGAGTATGTCCATATCCGATCCCGGTCTCTTTAACAACCAATCGTTATTATAACCCGTAGTTATAATTCAAAATTCATAGTTTATACTTCAAAATAAAGTACCATTACAAATTCAAATCTTTATCAGATTAAAGATCTAATCATTTCCAAACCATTTCAATATATCAAAATATCATATCTTTCAAAATTCATTTCAAATCATTATTTGAATTCAAATCCAAATATATACATTTAAATATCCTTTTTAAGTCAAAGATATCATTCATTTATTATCCTTTTTAATTCAAAGATATCATTCATTTATTATCATTTCAAATCACCTTTTAAATAGTTTTATATTTAAATCAAAATAATTCATTTAAACCATTTAAAAGTGAAGTCATTATATTCAAAATCAAATATTTAGTTCCCAAAATTTTTGACAAATTCTCAGCTCATTTATTTAAATCAAAACCTCAAACATTCATTTCAGCCTACCGCAACACTTATCAAGTGCTACTGTAGCCCTTTATTTAGTTTCAGATTTTAATTATCTTTCTGTTACCACAGCACTTACCATGTGCTGTAATACCACTTAGTTATAATTTATACATAGTTCATTTTTATCAACCACAGCACTTACAAAGCGTTGTAATATCAATATATCAAAATAAAGATCTAATCATTTCCAAACCATTTCAATATATCAAAATATCATATCTTTCAAAATTCATTTCAAAACCATATTCATTTTATCCAATTTAAAATATCATTTCAATTCACATTTCAAAACAGTTCATATTTCAAATCAAATTACTTCATATAAATCAAAAATGAAGTTATTACATTTAATAATTAAATTTCTAAAATTTTCAACTTTCAAAGTTCATTTATTCACTTAAATTTATCAAAACAGCGAAAATTCACTTTTCGCAGCATTTAGAAAACGCTATGGAAAGTTACATTCAAAACAGTTCAATTTAACAAAAGACATCATTTTAAAAATGCTGTAATAGGGTTTACTTAAATTTCAAATAAACTTCGTTAAATTAAATAATTATAGCACTTACAAAAATGTTATAATAGCCTTTAATTCAATTTAGCATTTTAGTTCATTATCATCAACTACAGCATTTACATATGCTGTAATATCATTTACATTACAATTAATATCATTTCAAAAATACAGTTAATTAACTTCAGATATTCAATATAATTTCACAACCAATTATATTTTTATTTAAAACATTTTTAACTTATAAAATCATACGTTTTCATATTTACAAACATCATTTAATTTTCCTTAAGTTCATGATTTTATAAAGTTAAATTTCCATTCAAAAATCAAGATTTAATAATAATTCACTTATTAAATTTCAACATTCAATTTTAAATTCATTGAATTAAATTTCAACTTAACACTTAATTTTAAAAATTCAAAATATGACTTAATTTCAATTTTATTTACTTAACTTAAGATTCACTTTTAAGCCAAATTCACAAATTCCCATTTTGGTTATATTTCAAATTTTCAACTTAAATAATCATTCGTTTCACATTTTAACTTTATTCAAAAATCATTAATATATTAAAAAACACTTTAAATTCATTTTAAATTCAAATTATCATATATTTATAATAATTTCATATCTAATTTAATTTCCAATTATAATTAAATCAAAATTTCCAAAATAACTTACATTCAAATTTTCTAACTTTTCCATAATTTATTTTACTTATAAATTTTCAGAAAATCAATACTACTTACAAAAATCATTTTTAATTAAGTTTAAATCAAAATATTATAATATTTACATTTCAAACATATTTTTAAAATTTTTAGAAAAATACATTTTAACTACGGGTTTGTATATAATTTTCTAGCCTAGGTAAAGTGATACGGGTAATATATCATTTCAACCCGTAATTTACACAGAAAAACCGGGTTTTATCATTTCAAACCCGCAGTCCCAAGTAAATGAAAATAATTGAAAATCATTCAGGCCTATCATTTCAGCCCATAACGATTTTCCCTTATTCTAAAGTCCTTTCGGGTATGTATCATTTCAACCCATAGTGATTCTAATCTAAAGGAAACTTGCAGTGTGATAAACCGATATAAATAACAGAACGGCATAATATAATAGTAATAGATGATATAACAGGTGTTTAAGCATGGGTGAACATCATACGATCATAATATAGCAGATATAATATGGTGATGCATTTTACAGTTTCACAGGTGATCGATTTACTAGTTATATAAGTACAAAACTGTCTGGTGAGAATAACTCACTGGTATAAGCTGGAGGCAACATTCGAATGCACAAACTGAGATCTTCCAAAGCACTATGGCATGACAATGATTCTATTTTGAGGGATTCAAAGATAAATTGCCTTGAACACATTCAAACAAGACAATATAACACACATAAGTTTTAAACTCAAAATACGACTAAACAATGTTAGGAATCAATGCATAAAACAAAGCCCAAAATGTTTGCACTTGCTTTCAACCACCTATGCTTCAGCTATAGGTCAGAAACACATAGCTAAGGAGTGGGTTTTGATTTGTTTTTGGGTTGAATAGGGTCGGCCATGTATGGTGATGGGGCAAAGGTGATACAAAGAGATAGGTGCATGGATTTCAACTACAAAGCAAAATATCATGAATTCAATGCATTTTTGTGCTCGGCCCAAGCAAGACCAGGCACGGACATCTATGTAGTGGGCTGGAGTATGGTGTGCCAGAGGGTTTCAGGTCATCCATGGGTGGTGGAGGTGGAGTAGGTGGCGACCAAGGGTGGTTGAAGGTGGTGGTGATGTATGGTGCTCGGCTATGGGTTATAGGGTGAAGTTTTATGCAAGTATTGTTGGATTTGGTCACATGGGTGCACGGCCATGTGGCTTGGGGCAGTAGAGGAGGTGGTGGCAGCCACAGTGAAGGAGGAGCAAGGGGGCTGAGCTACAAAGGTGTAGCAAGCAAGTGAAAACAACATAAATAAGAAGAAGACAATGAAAAGGAGAAAAGAATTTACCAAAGCTTTGAGAGATGATGGGAGACCGAACTTTTTTCAGAAATGAGAAGAAAATTCACATGAAAAATGGTAGGGAGAAGTGGTATGGCCAATTGAATGAAAAGTAAGGTTGAAATGTGAAAAGGTGGGAATATAAATAGCCTTAGGAAATAAAAAGTCACAAACCATTCACATTTCTCTATTTCTTTTTATAATTTTAAAAATAACTGAAATATATATAATTATTCAGTCAAAATTCGAAAATATAACAAATAAACAAAATATAAATAAATAAATATTAATTGTATATGATTAACATAAGAAAATAGCACAAAAAATGAAAACTAGTCTAGAAAATTTGAAAATAAATAGAATAAACTTTGGGAAAATTTTATGGACTTGGAAAAAATATTTATAAATAAAGATAAGAACATAAAATTAAAATGCATTCACAAAGATAAATAAATAAATTTTAATTAAATATAATTTAAATGAAGAAAATAGCAAAGAAAATAGAAACTAGGCTTTAAAAATCGAAAATAAATTCAATAAGCTTTGGAAAAATTCAAAAATCACTTTAAAAATATTTAAAAGTCAAAATATAAATAATGTAACATAAATTTACAAATTAGAATAAGACATATCAGGTAAAAATATAACTTATATTATAAACAAGGAATATTTCTAGATAACCCTATATACACACAATATTGTAAAGGGTATAACTTTCACAATTTAAATCCAATTTCAACGAAACCAAAAGCAGTATTCATGATATTAAATCTATTTTTATAATAAAAGATAAAATTACAGAATTCAAATATTTAAATTTAAAATTTAAAAGTCAAAGTTTGACCAGTTTTGACCACAAATCCATTTTTCAGGAAAATATTCAATTTATACCAGTTTGAGATTATAATTCATATAATAATCAAAATTTAAATTTAAAAATGAAATGTTTGAAATAAAAAAAGTTTAAAATAATTTCAAAATAAAATAAAGTCAAATTTAAATTATATGCAAAAAAAAAAAATCTAGGGTTGTTACAGTGTGGAGGCATTATCTATTAGGAGAGTGATTTGAGCTTTATACAGATCATAAGTCGTTGAAGTACTTGTTCTCTCGGAAGGAGCTGAACATGAGACATCGGAGATGGTTGAAGTTTATTAATGCATATGATTTGGAATTGAGTACGCACCCGAAAAAGGAAACAAGGTGGTGGATGCACTTAGTAAGAAACATCAGAATGCAGTATTGTCTATGATTGTTGAGTGGTAAGATTTGGAAGCATTATCAGCCTGTAGTATGCAGTATAGATCCAAGGCAGGTTCTAGTGTAGGAAGTGTTTTACTATCTTGCTTTGAAGTTCGACCAGTAATGATTATGAAGATAGCTTATAGACAGGAGGAGGATCCAGTTTTGGTTAAACGAATCAGAAAGTTAAAGGAGAAAACATAGAGCGATGACTTAAAGGATTTCAGTCTTGACCAAAATGGGTGATTAAGAAAGAAGGGAAGGTTGTGCGTTCTGAATATATAAAACATGAGGAAAGAAGTTTTGGATGAATGCGATCATTCGAAGTTCACTGTCCATCCAGGAAGAATGAAGATGTATCAGGATATGAAGAGAAGTTTCTTCTAGGAAGGTATAAGGTGGGACATTGGTTTATGTGTTAAGAAGTGCTTGAATTGCCAACAGGCAAAGGCTGAACACCAGAAACCAAGTGGATTACTTCAACCATTGGAAGTTTCGTTACGGAAGTGGGATTCTATCTCTATGGATTTTATCGATGGGTTGCCAAGGTCTAGTAAAGGAAAAGAAAGCATATGGGTTATAGTAGATAGAATGACTAAGAGTGCTCATTTCATTCCAATAAAATCAACTAGGATGGCACCTATTTTGGCGAAGTTATTTATGAAGAATTTAGTTAGACAACATAGGATTCCTAGTAGTATCGTTAGTGATAGAGATTTTTTTTTGTTTACTAGTGAATTCTGGAAGAGTCTACGGGAAGCATTAGGAACCAATCTCAACATGATTACCACTTACAATCCATAGACTGATGGGCAAGCATAAAGAGCTAACAAAGTCTCGGAGGATTTGTTAAGAGCTTATGTATTGGATTTCGGGGAATTATGGGAAGATCATCTTCATTTATACGAGTTCCCATATAACGATAGTTATTAGACTAGTATTGGGATGGCACCGTTTGAAGCTTTGTATGGAAGGCCACGCAAATCTCCCGTGTGCTAGTCAAAGACCGGGGATAGGTTGGTTCTTGGTCAGGATTTGGTGAAAGAAACTGTAGAGAAGATTGAGCTAATCTGAGCTAGGATGAAGGAAGCTCAATCTAGATGAAAAGTTATGTAGATGGAAGAAGGAAAGACTTAGAATTCTCTATTGGAGACTATGTGTTTATTAAGGTTTCATCGAGGAAGGGTGTAATTAGATTTGAAATGTCAGGAAAGTTAGCACCTAAATTCATTGGACCCATCAATATTGTTGAGCGGATCAGGAAACTCACTTATAAAGTGGAGTTACGAGTAGTTTAGCAGGAATCCATAATGTTTTCCAGTTTTTCATCTTAGAAAATGTGTTAGAGACTCGGAGACTACTATAGCATCTACAGTGTTAGTGGATTTAGTAGTAGAGCCGGATTTGACTATAGTTAAAAATGTCGATTCAGATTGTGGCTAGAGACAAGAAGAAGTTGAGGAACAAGATAATCAAATTAGTAAAGGTCCAGTGGAGTGACGATGCTAGAGACTGTACTTGGGAGACTGAGAGCAGGATTAGAGACTCTTACCCTGATTCGTTTGATGGTATGTTTTACCTTTGATTATTTTGTGTATGCCTTATAGTAATTTCAAGGACGAAATTCTTTAAGGTGGGGAGTATGTAACACCCCATATTTTTATAACATTATTTAGCATATTTAATTAGTTAAATTAAATAAAATAATGTAAAGATAAATAGGTTGAGATTTATTAAATTAAGGGTAGCCGTGTCATGTTAATGCGCAAATTAAAATGAAATAACATAAACTAATGTGTTAGGAAATGAGTAAGGGCAATATGGAAAATAGGAGAGGCTTATACGCTAAACCTTAAACCCTTAGGAAATGAAACTTACGTTTATATTATTTTAGCAAACTAAAAAAAATCTAAGGTCGGCCACCATTTTTTTTCTTATGGAAGATAAAGGTAGGATTCAAGAGAAGGAAGATAATTAACATATTCAACATCAAATCTCACATCTTTTAATCTCAAAGCTATGGTGAATAATTATTTCATCCCATTTTCTTGTACATTTCGGTTTTAAGATTAGATCTGAAATTTTTATGCAAATATATGCCATATTTTCATTATTAAAATTACATATTTAATTGTTGGTGAATTATGCATGTTCATATTAGTATTTATGAAATGTTTGATATGAAAACCCTATTAAATGACATCCAAATTCCTTGAAAATTAAAATATAGGTTAGAAATGATATTTTAGAGATGGTTTCCAATTTTCATAATTTTATGAATTTATGTGGATTTTATATTAATTTTCTAGTAAAGAAAATGATTTATTGGGTTATAAATTATTTACGGCTAAATAAATATTTATTTGGATTTGAATTTTTTATATTTTAGAAAACATATTAAAATGGATTTTTTAGAATTTTTTAGATTTTTCCTAAATGTTTTGATGAATATATAAAATTATCTAAGGTATGAGACTTAAATGTTTTATATATTTAATTAAGGAGAAGGGGTATTTTATAAAAGAAAATTATTATTTAATTATGAAATTAGTGGAAACACTTTTCTAAAAATATTTATTAACCAATGAGAATTTGACAAACAAAGGCAGGTTAGTTGAAAAGTTATCCTTATCAAGTAAAAAAACAAGAAAACCATGTTTTTAGCATGTTTCGATCATTTTAGGCATCAAACCTTCCGACCCGGACCTTCCGACAAAGTCGAAAGGTTATAGCCTCCGACAAGTTCAAAGTTCAAAGTAAATGGTATCAAATTACTTGATATGTAATGAATTAAACAAGGTCGAAGGGTACTTAGTCGAAAGGTTGGTTGCCAGAGAGGTTGGGGTATGTTTGATTTATAAATCAAAAGCTTACACCTGCTTACTTTCGACAAGGAGCTTTCGACTTGGTTGCTTTCGACCAGGTCAATTATTTAAAATAAAGGGTTTAAACCTTTCAACAAAGTCGAAAGGTTACTGCAGCTTTATCATTGCTTTGTTTTGAACCTTTCGATAAAGTCAAAAGGTTTACCTATTTCTAAAACCAGCCTCTTCTCAATGCTTTCGAAAGGTATCAAAGATTTCGACTTAGATGTTTTACCAGACTTTTCTAATTGAAGGAGAACCCAAAGCTTTCGAAGGAGTTGTTTTAAAGGCATGGGACTATTATTTTAAATGATGTGTTTTAAAGCTTTCGAAGCAGAACTTTCGACAAAGTCAAAACGCAGCTTCCAATGAAGTCGAAAGGTTTTAAAAAAAGATTTTCCACATGTTTTAAATTGAACCCAGTAAGACTTCAAAAGGTTTTAGTTCAACGGTTTCGAAAGGTTTGAATTCAATGATTTCGAAAGGTATTAGTACAACTGTTTTGAAAGGTTTGAGTTCAATTATTTCGAAAGGTTTTAGTTGAATGGTTTTGAAAGGTTTGAGCTCAATGAATTGGAAAGGTTTGCTTTGAATGGTTTCAGAAGGTTTAAAATGGAAGGTTTTCCAAAGGTTTTCTAAGGCAATGTTTTAAGATGTTTTAAAGTAGGGTATCTAATGTTTTATTGCTTTTGAAAGGAATGATTTCAATAGTTTCGAAAGGTTTGATGTTTGGTTTCGAGATGTAAGATTTTGGCCTTTTGGCTTAGAAAATTAAAGGTTTTCACTTGGAATTGAAAGAGATATCTTCAAAAGTTTAGAAAGAGGTACTTTCAAATGTTTAAATGTTTTTATCAACTAAGATTTGAGTAAAGAAGATATATATAACATGGTAATGTGATTTTGAGTAAAGATTAAAGATTATACAATTTCTTTGTTGAGTTTGATTTAGAGGTTTTAAATCATTTTGAAAATGTTTCAAAGGAAAATTATGGGAGGGGATCCTAAAGTGAAAATGACCGAGATAATACAATGCCAGATGAGACTAGTAGAGGGTCGCTCCCTATACATTAGCTATTTGCCCAGCTAATTATTGTCCAAAATTCCAGTGTGTAGGGCTTGGTCACAGACAGACCAAAATTATGGTAACACACCGAAGGGAATATATGTTTGTATATAGATAGGTTATTGGTCAGCGCAAAAAACCATTAGGACCAAGAAGACCTGGGAGATGATTAATTTAGGGACAGACCATCCAGAAGTGAAGTATTTAACAGATAGTTAAGGATAGACAAACCAAAAGAGGAATAGCTAATAGGTTTTAGATTAGTTTTGATTATATTGTCTGGTAGGACTGAGTTAGCCAAAGGTTAAAAGTTATCCAAACAAAACTTATGTGTTTGAGTAGATAGTTCATTATAACCTGATACTTATATATGTTTACATAATGATGTTTTACGGTATTTAACCAGTTTTAGTGCAGGGAAAAGGTTTTGCAAAGATATATTATAAAGAGATGACAGTGAGGGGAGACCCGTTTCGCTCAGCGGCGTGGTCTCATTTAACATATAAAACCGGGGTGTATTAGTATTATTCACACCAGGCTTTATGTCTGACCCGAATTATGTGTTTTCCCCTTAACTCTCGGGTGCTCAAAATTAATTTGACTAGGCTGAGGGGTCACGGTCGTTTTCAGGTTTAGCAGAATGACGGATAAAGCTACCGGAGGCATGCAGGAGGAAAACGGATAGCTATTTAGGAGTTATAGTTTTATGTTTTGTTGTATTTCCGCTGTGTTTGTATTAAGTCTATTATGACATAATGATTCTGATCATCCAAGGGGGTATCCTCATATACAGCTCTTGGTGCATTATGTTTTGTCTGTGCTTGGGAATGTATTGGGATTATGTATGAAGAGTATGGAACATCCGTTTCAAATGTAATGAAGAAAAGTTGTTTTGAAATCTGTGTTTTGTTTCATATCCAAGTGCTTCTGATATTATGGATACCATTAATATAGCCATATTTAGTCACTGGAAGCTAATACTGTAGATGACTGCAGCATCTATAGCGCTTAGTTTTAGGCCTCTAGATAGGGGATGTTATAGTGGGTAGCAGAAGCAGTGGGGCAGGAGGACAACACTTTACCTCCTCGGCAAACAAGCGGGGAGGCACCAAAGAAGAGTCAGAAAAAGGAGAGGTCGGACGATAGAGAAAAGCTTCAATGATCATTGAATCCAAAGTGACAAGGGCTAGAGAAGGTAGTTAACTGGAGGCGGAAAAGAATGAGAGAGGAGAAGTGAAGGGGAAGGGTGTTAGTTTGCGGAAGATGGATCTTAACGCTAATTTAACATTAGAATGGGGGTGAATAGCATTTACTAATTTTTGTGAATCTTTTGAAATTCTTTTAAGCTTATAACTAAACAATGCAGAAATAACAATCACAAATTCAAACACGGACCAATATAAATGTTGTAAAAGTAAAAAGTAAAGAGTTGGAGAGATCACACCAAGAATTTTTATACTTTTTCGGAGCTACCCTATATCTAGTCTAGTACAATTTTCTTGTATAGATTTATTTTCAAATACCAAAGTGAATATAATATCGATTTAAAGGCTACGAGACACACCCTCTAGAGTTTTCAAGCTTTGGGTACACTCGCTAGATTCGGATGGGACATCAAAACACCCACTTGGATTTAAAAGGGACACCAAGAACACCCACTTGTACTCATAAATAAGTCTATACACACAAGTCTATACTTCTTATTGTAATATATTGATGTACAAATTTAAATCAAATCTTATGTATATTAAGACCAACCAATCAACTTAAACTTCCCTAGGAACTTCTACCCAACCATCAGAGCCAAAAATTAGATCCACTTTAATGGCATCCCAATCTTAATTGTCTTTATTGATGGCATAATTCGAAGTATTAGTTGGTTCATTTTTATAAGAGAAGAAATCATCCATCGAGTAGTGACAAAATGGTTTTCTTGTTATTTTATCATCTGCATTTGATTCAATTAATAGTGTCTTTGATTTTTAACGATAAAAATAAGAATATTCTTGGAATATTGAAGGGTTTGTTCAAGATTTTCACATAATTTATGGTATGGAGAAGCTATTTTTGAAAAGATAAGTTTACAAACGAAAATGGAGAAATAAGAGAGTGGAAATGGTATTTCTCTAGAGTGAATAGGTTTATATAGGGGTGAGAAGTTGTTGGAAATGAATAGATAGTTGGCAGTTTATTTTGTTTTTGTTATACCGCCTATTGGCCAAGAAAGTATATCATGGATTTGGAAAAACAGATTTCGTGATCATCAAGGGAGCAATCCCGGAGAGATGATTATCAAGGTCAGAGATCGGTTAAAAACAAGGCCAAGGACGATGGTCGAGTGGATTTGGCCGAATGACACTCTGGAATTGGCTAATTGTGGAATTGACACTTCCCCTAAACAAGAGATCCAATTGGAATACTTCCTCCAGGCAAGGGATCGGATTGGATTAATATGGCTATGGAACGCTCGAACTGCCAGCACAACTCAACAATGATCGCTCAATAACTTAATGAACAATGCATCAACTTGGGAATCAACTATTGAAACAAGAAGTAGGCAACATGTGGGACCCATAGGAAGGGTCGCATGCTACTACATGGCATGGATAAGGGATCAGGGCCAATCTCTCAATAGGGGTGCGATAAGTCTAGATTTTTGTAGGCTGTGTCATCTTGGCTTGGAAATTCCAGATCTGAATTTTGATCAAAATATATGCATGTCATCTCCTACAATTATAGCAGGCTTGACATTCATTTAGTGGGTTGTGTCACTCTTTTCTCTTCCTTCATTAATTTTCTATGGCAAGAACAGCTGTACTTGTAATCTTACAGTATAATAATAGGATTATTTGACTGGACGTACGCCAGAATCACTATAAAAGTCACATATTCATTTACTTTTTACCCTGAGCCTGTGATTTATGAACTTATATTATTCCCTTATTAGCATTGTCATTGGATTGGTGGTGCTTTCACATTACTTGGGCATTCATGGCCATTTTTGTTGTCAACATTTGGTGCTTTCATTGATTTTACTCGCACCTACTGATTTGGAAAAGATTTAGAGCTTGGATTTGAAATAAAGGTTAGGCAATCTTCAAAAAGAGTGTTAGTAGAATGGAGTCATCATGGAGGAAGTTAGGAGGCATCCTAAGGAGCTCGAATTAATTAGACCTCTGCCTACATCACTAGGGAGGAAATGGAAACAATGGTGAATGTTATGTATAAATGGATGATGAAGAGGCAAGAGGAGATGATGCAGAATTTCCTCTGGCAAGTTGGATAGGCTAGAGCAGTAGGAGCTGCTACAGTGCAAAATCAAGGATTTGAATTTAATGGCAATTTGGATCAAGGAGTTAGATGGCAGAAGCTATGGGAAATCAGAATTGGGATCAAGGAAATAGATCAAATAGGCAGGAGAATGGAGTGAAGTAGCCGGAGGCAGCCTCTTGCCAATAGGGAGGGGTTAGCGCCATTCCTTCCAAAGGAGTCGGCATTAATCCCTAAGGGCTCGGGGGTAGCTGTGATGCCCCATCCAGAGACCCATACTAATAAAGCGCACTACCATGTAATACTATCTGCTAGTGTAAACAATAAAGCTGGTTAGGAGCGACTATCTGTGAGCTTTGTCTTAAGCGAATATCGAATACGTAAATTGGGTGATCCATTTTTTGTTTCTTTCTTTTCTTAAGTGGATTGACGTATCCGATTCAGGTTTAACACAAAACTACGTAGGCTAAGGATCATATTCCGAACAAATATAATAACGTCAAATACCACACGTTCTCACTTAACTGTTTACTATAGGGTAGTTAATTTCACTCTCGTGTATGACCTCAATCGAACAAGTCGAAATTAACAAAAAAAGTAAATGCATATGTCCTATACCACATGTTTTACTAAATCGTTTAAGTCACTTCCTCGTTCGCTCGAAGAGTGTAAAAAAGTGTAATTAATAGAAATAATTTACTTCGAGAAAACGACTTAAAAATAATTTTTCTGAAAATACTTGGAAATTATTTCCTTTTAAAATCCTCTTAAAAATAGGTAATTATATTATTTAATATTTAAAATAGGCTCAGAAATAAATTCATACTTAAAAGTCAGATTTGGAAATCGATCAGAATGCTGGTGGGCCTGCGTTCAATCTTACGGAGCTTAATGCGAATCGAAATTGGATGCTTGTTCAGAGGAGTACATTCTGAGGTTCCCTAGCAGAGTCGAAGAGAAATTTGGAAATGATGATTAGATTCAACCTTTGGATGGCAGTGACAGGTTTCCAAAGATGATCACGCGGGCAATGAGAAGAGGATTGGTTAATAAAGATTTGGAGGATGTGATTAGGAGTCCATTCACTCCATATCAAGCATGCTAGGAATCCACTGGAATTTGAATTACCTACACTTGGGGCGTATGACGAATCCTAGTGTTCGTATGATGAGGTATATGAAACATCTGGAAGTGATGGGGGAATCAGAGGAAGTGATGGTGCATGTTTCCATTTGTGCTTGGCGGATGTTTAAGTTTCGACAATTGGAGAATGGTTCAATTGGCACCTTGACAGAGTTGGTAGACAAATTCATGAGGCAATTTTGGGTCCACATCACAAGACCCAAGAGCGTGATGATGTTGACAATACTGAATCGGAGGACCCAAGTGTCCCTTTAGAATTTCTTAACGAGGTTAAATGCGGTGGTTACTTTGGTGGATCAGCCTGATCCATCCATCAATGGTTTTGATGGCGGCAGTATTAAGAATAACCGACAACACGAATTTCTAGGTGTTATTGGAATGAGATCCTCCTAGGGATCTCGAGGAGTTTTATTATGAGGCTGAGAGGTTCCCACGGTAGGAAGATGCTAAGGTCGACAAAGAAGAGGTCGACGTAGTTAGAGATGGAGGATCGTCAAGGGAAGTTTTGCACAAGGACAATAGATAAAGAAAAGCAAACGATTGAATCAATGGATCAAAGCAGCAAAGTAGAGAATTAAAATTCTCTTCTTATTCGGATTTGACCGAATCTCTGGAAAGGATTTATCTGGATACTCGAGGATGCCTTCTGTACCAAAGGCTGACAAGGAGGAAATCCTCCGAACAGGAGCGGACATCAGGAAAATATCGCTAATCCACGACCTGGATAAGCATAATACAAACGACCGCAGGCACCTGAAGGATATAGTTAAGGAACATATAAGGAATGGTCAGCTACAACAATACACAAGGACTGGGGCTGTGGTATTGGAACAGGAGCAGCTACCGTCTGCCTCAAATGGGAATGGCCTTGGATCGTGGCGTCAGCTCGTTATCTCTTAATCGGGATGGCATGGAATAAGTAATAAACTTCACAATAAAACTGTTAAGTCACTTACACATGTACAGGATCGAGGTCGATCCCTAGACATGCTTTAAGATGATGATAAACCGTAGTATTTGGATTTATGAAATTTGATTTTTCTTATTCTTGGTTTACTGGTTTTCTGGTTGTACGAACTCTTAAATTATAATTAGGAAAATTGATTTTGGAATGCTTAAATATGGTTTAATATAATAAATAACAGGTCATAGTTGTCCTGATAAGAGCGATTGGGCAATAATCGCAAGGTACGAGTTCCTTCGTCAAAAAGCAACTGGATGGACTCATGCATGGATTAAGTCCTCGACTAGGGATCGAGGCCAAAGAAGGATAACCCAATAATCATGCCATGTCACGACCGAAGCGACGGGACGAGAGAACCAACAATTAGGCTGCTTCATCAAAGAGCAATAGGATCGACCTACTGATCGTTGTTCCTTTCTCACCAGAGAGTGAGTGGGGTTTATCAAGGGTCCGAAGTGACGGTGGTCGGCCCGGAGAGGACATGATTTATACTTATTGGTCGTTGTTCCCCTTTCATTAGAAAGTGACTGGATAGAGTCTAACAAGGGTTCGAAGAGACCATGATCAGCCTAGTCAAGCCATGACATTGCGTTATGTTCAGAGACATTGAACCGGAGTGCATAAAGTGATGCCGCTTTGCTTGAGAGTGACAGGATCAGCATACTTATCAATGATTCCCCCTTCACCAGAGAGTGACATAAAGGGTTCCATTAAGAGCTTAGAAAGGCTATGATTGGTTTGGAAAAATCTTGGAATTGGCTATCGATCAAGAGAGATCGAGTTTGGATTTGGAAAATGATCCGGTGAGATCATGGACTTGGTTATCGACTTAGAATGGACATGGACTTAGTTACAGATTTGGATGGATTCAAAATTGGCTATTGAATCAGAGAAGTTATGGGTTTTATTAACAAACTCCTAGGCAGACACGGAACCCACTTACAGCAATTTGGCTTGGCAATGGATCAAATTCTAGAAAATACGGCATTCAATGGATTTTGGACTTCGGACTTATGGTGATTTAAAACACGCCTTCCTACCGTAAGGTTTTTTGAGGGGGAAATGTTATACAACTTTTGGCCAAAGTAGTATATCATGGATTTGGCCAAACAGATTTTGTGATCATCTATAGAGGAAGCTTGAAGAGATAATTATCAAGCATGGAGATCAGTTAAAAATAAGGAAATGAACGATGGTCGAGCGGATTCGCATGAATGACCCTTTGGAATTGGCTAAGTATGGAACTGGCACTTTCCTTATGCAAGGGATCAGATCAGAAATTTTCTTTAGGAAAGGGATCAGATCAGATAAATATGGCTATAGATCACTTAATAACTAAATGAACAATGCATCAACTTGAGAATCTACTTTGGAAACAAGAAGTAGGTACACACCGCCACATGGCAAGGAGGAGGGATCGGGGCGGCCTCTTTAGGGTTGCGATCGATTTGTATTTTTTTGGGTCGTGTAGTTTTTTCTTAGAAATCCCAGATCCAAATTTTAAACGAGATATTTGCACGTCTTCTCCTATAAATACAACATGCTTGGCATTCATTCAAGGATTTTTTTGGTTGGCTATTCTTCATCGCTCTTTTCTCTTCCTTCATTAATTTTCTAAGGCAAGAACAACTGTACTTGTAGTTTTATAGTATAAATAATAAAATTATTGGAGTGAAGTAGGTCAGAGTTTGCCAAACCACTATAAAATTGGCGTGTTCATTTACTTTTCTGTACCAAATCTATGATATGTGAACTTATATTATTCTCTGATTGGTAATATTATAGGAATGATAGTTCTTTCAAATTACTTGGGCACTAGTGGCCATTTTTGTCGTTAACAATTTTGAAATTTAAAAACCTTTGGTTTCCGCCCGTTATATGTCAACATATAGGTTATGTATATGTCAACATATGTACCATTTTTTTCAAAAGCAACAATCTTGCTATATTTTGTCATTAGTTAAGCTATTGTAATTTTATGGATTTCCATAGACAATTTATAACCGTAAGAAATATGATTTCATTGATGATTACAGATGAGTACATGAAATTTCAAAGATAAACATAAAATACATGGAGTAAAACTAGAATTATCCGAACTGACACTAGAAAATCAAAGGAAATACAATATATGAAGAAGTGGATGAAGATGAGAATTTTCCACTAAGCTTGCGATATATCATTCCAAAGTACTTTTCCACTTTATTGGAAAGAGAAGTGAATTTCTTAGAAAATGATCTCTTAACCTTCTTCCGGTTATTAATAATTTTCTCTTGATTTTTGAGAAGTTCTTTATTGGATGGATGAGTTGGTATTTCGATACTTTTCAAAGAGGCATCTTCCTCCTTTACTTCCCTTTCTTCTCCATCCTCTTCCTCTTCTTCTCTTATTTCACGCTCCTCATTTCCAAGCAAATCTTTCTTCCTTTTCCACAATGTTTCACAAGGCTCAAATATGGGTAAAACTTGCATGAGAGAGATGTGGCATTATCGAAAATTTTTGAGGAATGGTTTCATATCCTCTTAGGTTAACACCAAAATATGTTAATATTCTAATGAGATACACACCATGAAAGAGTGCGTTCTCGTGCCTAGAAATATTCTTATGGACGAATTCATCCAAAATAACTTATGACCAATTTATGTCGTATTGGCCATAAATTGCAAAAAAGAGCTTTAAAACTTTTTGAGTCAGGTTATTATAATTTCCCATCCTCGGAGTTAGGCTTTGTTTCAATAGAAGACTCAACATTCTTGCTCTATGACGTAAATTTTTGTTTTTGAACTCAAAATCATCATTACTTTCAAAAATATCCTGAAGAAATTCATGATTTTGAATATTAAAATTCGAAAGGTCCATTCCACTAGATTTGCGTTTAAGAATGTTACCTAAAATTTCATAATTTAAAACAATTTGAGTGCCTTTGACGCTACTCCAAACTTCACCTTCATTTCCTTCATAAAATGTTTTTTTAAATGTGCATAGAACATTTTTAATAAATGTGGAAAACATACAAAATCATTTTGGGAATCATCAATCAAACCAAGGATTCCATTTTGAACACAATGGTCAGAAAATCAAAGATAGAAAAATCATCAAATTTGGCGAATCTTCTAGAAGAGACTTTTTTGAAAGTAACATATTCCATATAGGCTTACATTCCATCTTTATTATAGAAAAGAGAGCTCTTAGTTTTCTTGAAAAGCCTTATGGATTTAGGAGTATTGTTTGAGGATGCCATTGATGAATTGTTTGAAGAGATAAGGGAGATAATAAATTTTTGAATTTTGAAAATGAAAGTGAAATAAATGGATGGAGATACAATAATTATATAGAGAATCAATAGGCATGTTCTCTGGATAAGAGACACCTTTTTAGGACATTAGATATGTTGAAAAGGTACTGGGAATTTCAAATTTTGAATCTGAAATGAAATTTTAAATTCTAAATTCATGTGCATATTTCGATATATGGCTAGGCATATGTCGACATATAGCCCGCAAGTTTCAAAATTAAAAGTTTAATAAAAATTTCCTATTGTTTATATATGCATATATGTGTGTGTGTATATAATGCTCCTTTAATTATTACTAATTTATGTATTCAGTAAATAGTTCTAAAGATATACATATATTTTTATTATTTTTATTTTAATATTGTATTATAAGAATAAGTTTTATAAAATATTTAAAATCTGTATATATACACAAACACACACACTAGATTCATCCAATGTTATTATTAAACTATAGATTATTCCTAACAATCAAAAGGAACAAAAAACTTCAATCAAAAACTCAAAATTCAAAATTTAAACGTGTACCTATTTTTGCTCCATTTCTTCGAACTTTTTTGTATTGATTATTAGTATGAAGCACATATTAGCATTTTCTATATCTGCTTCACTATCACTTGAGGAAGTATCAAAATCATATAGTGTTGCAGTATAAGCCCTTCTTCGTTTTCTGGACGAATCAGTTTTTGGTGAGTTTTTTGGTTTTTCTGGCTATTGGCAGTCTCTCTACATATGGCCAAATTCATTACAGTTAAAACATCTAACATTTCCACTTCCACTTTCGAGATTTTTGTTATTATTTCTCTTGAGATTATTGATCTTTTTGTATTTCAGAAATTTTTTTGAGATTTTTGGTCATGAAAGCAACTTATTTATCATCGTCCTTGTCTGAATCCAGATCATTTGTTGTTGCATTGATAGTAGTGGATTTCTTTTCTATTTCCTCGATTTTGTCTTTTTCCCTATACTATGCTTTAAATGACATTAAATTTAAAATTAATTCTCCAATATTCAGAGTACTAATGTCAATAGCCTCTTCAATTGCAAGAGTCTTTTAGTTCCACTCAGGACTAAGTGAATTGTGGACTTTTCTAACTTAGCCCACTTCAGTAAAACTTTTACCCAATGCAATTAGTGAATGTTTTATATCTTGAAATCTACTATACACATCATAAATGGACTCATTTAGACTCATTTAGATAATTGAAACTGATTAGTTAACATAGAGATTTTGGTATGTTTGAATTTACTAGTGACCTCCTATGTAACTTGTAGCATTCTCCATATTTCATATGCCCACTTCCAAATAGACACTTTATTGAATTCATTCTTATCTAATGAACAAAAAATATATTGATGGATTTAGATTTACTTTGTGCAAGTGCCTTTTGCTCAACAGCCCAGTATGAAAAAAAATTCTGGGTTCAGTGTAATCATTCCATGTGACATTCCAAATGTCTAAACCAGTTGACTGTAAATAGATTTTCATTCTACACGACCAGTTTGTGTAATTACTGCCACTAAAAAATGGAGGTCTAGCAGTAAATTATCCTTCGACAAAGGTGTTACTAGCAAGTGTACTAACAGTGTTGTTGGACATTTAAACTTTTCAAAAATAAAAATTACGAATACTTTGAAAACCAATGCACTAATACCAAATTTAGTTTGCAGAAGGTAGATCTTAAGGCTAATTTAACACTAAAGTGAAGTGAATAGTGTTTATTGACTTTTGTGAACCTTTTTAAATTCTTTTAAGATTATAATAATAATGAGAATTAACAATTACAAATGCAAACATAGAAAGATATAAATGAAGTAAAAGTAAACAGTAAAGAGTTGCAGAGATCACACCGGGAATTTTTATGCTAGTTTGGAGTTACCCTATCCAGGCCCGTATAGTTTCTTGTACATATTTCTTCTAAAATATTAAAGTCGATACAATCTCGATTTCAAGGCTACGAGACACACCTTCCAGATTTTCCAAGCTCTAGGTACACTCATTGGATTCGAACAGGACACCAGCATACCCACCTGGATTCAAATGGGACACCAAGCACGTCGACTTAATTTAGATGGGACACAAGCACGCCTACTTTGATTTCAAGGACATCAAGCATACTTAAGATTATAAAAGTATGATTTGATATTGTTTACGTACTCAATTTCTTGATCTTGATACAAATGATCCTATAACCACTTGAATAGCACTTTGATCTTGATTTGAGTGAGAAAGACGAGAGAGATCAAAGAGGAAATAGTAGAGAATCAAACCAATAGAGTTTGAATTTGATTCTGGTTAAACTTGAGAAGATTATGAGTAGATTTTCTTTCAGAAATCAAGAGAGCAATAGAGAAGAGAAAATCTAAGAATGTAGGTAACAAAAATTCGTTTGAAAAAACCCTATTTATAGAGGAACAATAGTTGTCCATTCGTAAAGAGGTACGATGAAAAAACACTTCCATTCAAGTTTAAAATTTTAAATTCCCAGCTTATATATCGACATATATAATAGGGATATGTCGACATGTTCTTTTAAATTTTAAAAAATCACTAAATCAATTTTTTTGAAAATGTTAGGTTTTGTAAAATATTTGATACTTTGCAAAATCATTTAAGCATAGCTATACACAATTTAATCATAATAAATCTTAAGAAAACTTTATAAAATTAATTTTGAAATTTTTTAATCTATAAAGTATTTAAATATGAACTTATTTTGAAAATAATATATAAAATATAAGTGAATATATATTTAAAATCAAAGTATTAATAAATGTCAAAATATACCTTTACGTACTATAACAACATAAAGCTAAAAGTATATCAAAGTATAATTGATTAAAAGTATATTTAAAATATAAAATACTTAAAAACTTAAGTACTCAAAATATAATAATCTTGTAAATAAATAATCAAAATGTTAGGAATCATTTAGAGGACATTTTTGAAAAATTATTTGGAAAACAAGGATTCTTTAAAATCATTTTTGAAATTGAAAATCGTTTAAAATCGGAAAACAGATTTTAAAACATTTTTGAAAAATTCAGAGAAATCAAAGAAGTGCTACCAAGGTTTTAATAAAATAATCTATGACTCTATAACTTGTCTGGATATCTTGAATCTTCAAAACTCATGAGTCTTCAATCTCTAACTCTTGAATCTCTATATCAACCTCTTGACTATGTTCTTGATATTGTACAGTCTTCAAAATCAACACATGCCTATTACCCTGCACAATATACTATATAACTTGATAAAAATATTCGTATCTATATTTTATATAATGTCATATGGTTGTTTCCATCAAAAATCGATGCCTAAGGTACTAATAAAAGGAAGCCTAAGGAAGAGGAAGACATTATTGTAATAATTATTTAGCTGTGTTTATAAATCAAAATTAATAACAATGCAACATGTTGCATTTGAACCCCTCCTCACTTAAGAAAACAAGTTACAACATTATATGTAGAATACATTCTCTTATAACCCTCTGAAATATGTGATGTGGCCAAGAGATTTGTTTACATGGATTTGATAGTGTGTTGTAAATGTTTGAAGCGAAATAGTCGCTATAAACACGGATTGAAATCCCTTGTAACTGACATATGTTAAATTGTTTAAAATATGAATTTATTGTGGAAATATATATTGGTTGTTCATTACACACATTTTGGTGTGTTTGACATAAAGGAATTGGTTGGGGATGTTATAGAAATTGTGAAACAATGTTGTAATAGTTAGAAGCGAAAAGGTCGTGATGGATTCCCTTTGAAAATTTCTTATGCTCGGCAATTTTTGAAGTTAACTTTGGAAGATATCCTATGGGTTTTTTTTCATTTTAACTGAATATTAAAGTGTATTTATTATTAGGGAAAAACCAAAGTTTTAATTATATTTTCAATAATAATTTGAGAATATTAAAGTAATGAGTTTAAAATTATAAAACATGTTTTTAAATAAATTATAAAATAAGTAGTTTTAAGTAAAATCTAATATAAATGTTTTAAGCCATGGTATAAGTATTTATATATATACATACATATATATAGCTTTCAGAAAATTAATTAAGTATTTTATTAAAATAAATAGAAGCTTGAATATAATATCCTTTTAAATTGTTTTAATTATTAAATATTTCATCTTACAATTAGTGTGTGTATAAATATATATATATCACCTTAAAAGGATTTTTAGTAAATATATAAGTTAGGAAAACAAGTTAAATCTTTTATTAAGAAGTAAAAGAAGATTTGGATTATAACACTTTAGTTAGAATAAATGGTTTTGTAAAGTGAAGTAAAAGTATATTAACTTGTTAAATAGTGTATGATTACAATTAAGATTATAATTAAGATTTTAATTCGAAAAATAATGAAAGTTATAATTAAGATTATAATTTGGAATATAATTAGAATTATAATTTGGAATATATTTCGAACTATAAGTTGGAATATAATTAGAATTATATTTTGGAATATAATTCGAACAATAGTTTGGAATATAATTAGGCTTCAATAAGGAATACTTTAATGTAATTATAAGTGGATGGTTTTGGGTTGTACTAAACAATGTTTGAGAAACATTTGTTTTTAACCTTATAAATATAATTAAATCCTTAGAAAAGTGTTTTAAAGACAATGGTTAAAATGGGAAGTGTTCTTGGTTTGTAGTAAACAATGTTTTAGTGACATTTGTTTTAAATTCCTTAAATTAATATTATGGTGGGAAAATATTATAAATATAATAAGATCTTTAATAATAGAATTTAAAGATAATAATAAGTATGGAATCTTTCTAAATAATAATAGAAAAATTAAATATTTAATTTATAAAAGCGAAAGGGCATATAGCAACAATGTTTAAGTAACATTGTTTTTACCCTCTTTGATTATATTTTAAAATAGGTAAATCTTGTCAAGTGATTTATGTATATACTTATATTGTTAAGATAAGTATGTGAACACTTTTTAAAGTATTGAAAAGATATAAATGAATAGAAATACGTGAATAGTAATACATGAACAATAAATATGTGAATAATAGAATACAAGTACATATCATTATAAAGGGAAATTAAACTTATATACAAGTTTAACAGGTTAAGTTTTAATTAAAAAGGAATTTAATTAAATAAGCAAGTTTTAATTAATGAAGAAAATTTTACTATATAAAAAGGAGTTTTATTAATAATTTTTTTAATTAATAAGGATTAATTAATTAAAAAGGGAATTAGAAGTTGTTTATCTAACTAAATCGTGCTTTGTATGAATTACTATGTGTTTACTTATGTATGGAAAATATACGAGACTTATTTTCCATACTTGACCATTCTCATTATTTTTTAACTATACCAAAATTAAGTTAGGAAATATCTAGAAGGAACACAAGATGATGCCATACCTTATGTATAAACTCTTCATTCCTTCTACGACAAATGATAAGGAAATACATTCGGATAGGAGAGGATCTTCGCTCTTATGTGTTATTTGTTTATTTCCAAAAGAAGCGGAGTTAAATCTACTGAAAACCTGTTGATTGATTTTGGAGCACCTGGTAAGTTAAGGAGCGTACTAATGTAAGATGACTCAAAACCGTAACTACTTCAAAACCATATGTGTGTTCAATGCCTTGGAAGAGGTTTGTGATCTATTTGAGATGTCAGAGTCTATGTGGAGATTTGAGATCTGTTTGAGATACTTGAACTCATGCAAAGGTTCATGATCGATTCAGGGTGTAGGAATCCAAATATGGTTCTGAGATCCGTTGGAATATGAGAATCTATGTGTGATTCTGAGATCTGTTTAGTTATGGTTCATGTGTCGAATGCCGGACGTAGCTTCACCATCAATATTAACAAAAACCAAAGTAAGGATGCACAATCCCGTGTTTAGCTAACTTGTAGGGGTATATCAACTCCATATCTAGAAATGCTTTCAATCGTTGGGCTCGGAGTTGTTGATATTTGATTTCACATATTTCACAAAAGTTTTCAGATGTTAAAGTTAGTTGTGTTAACCTTTTGGTACATCACCAAAGATATACGTTGCTCGAAATGATATCTTTGATCCTTATGCACGAGATTGGAGTTAGCTTTGATCTGAGGAGATCTTTATAGAAGTCCTATATAATTAGCGAACGCGGCTTAGCGGTTTTGATTATAGCTGTGATATACGCTAACACGCAGCACAACTATTTCATACTTATATTCTACATTCTGAACATTATTATATTTTCACCAGATTTTCTTATGAAATGGTTTTGTTATCGTAAGGTAAAAACCAATCCATGTTTGTTTGCAGCATGGTCTTACGAGATACCTTTATTTTGAATCGTTTTGCAAATATAAAAATCCATATGATTGAGTTTCTCATGCTGGTTACCTGACTGATCCGGATGTTATCTTCTTATAATGCTCGAGGCAGCCTCGAGTATATCTCCAAATATTGTTATGGATGTATTAGAGAGGAGTTGGATAATTACCTATTGTAGTATTTATTCCACTATATTGTTTTATGTGTACGTATACATCAGCAATTGTAAGGACATGCTGTTATAATTAACTAGGCTGATGATAGTCTAGTTTGCTTTGATTATTGTGTCCATATAATTTTCTTTCATAAAGATCATTTTGATATTATACGTTATCATTCCGCTGTGAGATTCTAATATATTTATTCTCCTCTTTCTTGTTCTTTTTCTTTTACCCTAACAATTACTCTTTCTGGCACTTGGTTCGACCCATGAATACCATGGATGTGTTAGTGTCGACATTCGAGGGTCGAAAAGGGAGGTCGTTACAATATACATAAAATTGAAATAAATAGAAGATTACATTAGCTATAGTCTAATTATAACACGTCGAATGTTGAATCAGTGGAACTCCTAGAACCTTATTCGAACTCTTCCAGAAAAAAAATCAAAGAGATCAACACATCTTTAAATATAATTTTGTTAGATCTAGTTTTGGTTTAAAAACTGAGGAGTATGCTATGTATTTTTAGCCTATAGGGGTAGAGTAGAAGTACAGAGATCTCAATCAGAATGAAGTGCGTTATTTGGTTTAAATAAAGGAGGAGAGAGAAGGGAAAATTGGATTTTGATCCGTTCCTTTTTTCACTAATTCAAACCCAAAATATCACAAATATCACCTTCTTAACCCTACTCCTACATCCAGCCTTACCATGGGCCATATGGGCATGCATGCCACTTTATACCATATCTATTAATCCCCATTTAAATCAAATTCAAACGTACATCGATACCGTACATCAATACTTGTGTATATGACTTTTATATATGCACTACTTTTAATACTGAACAACAAAAAGAAAATAAATTTTTATAATTAACATTTAATAAATATTAATTATTTTATAATAATTATAGTTTAACTAAATTAGTTGGTATTTATAGTCTTTAACATTGCAGTTTTGTGACTCTTAGGTGTAAATTCTTAAAAACAAAATTGAATATTAACGTGTACACATCACTTTAGCTAGTGGTGTGATGGTGTGGCCAATTTTACCACTTACATAGTTTTAGTAAAATCCAATTTTACTATTTAAGCAGTCCTCGGTAATGAAAATTACTTAAACCATTTCTCTTCGTCTAAATTACATCACTTTAGGACTTATGGAATTTGGTATTGGTCAAAAATTACAATTGTTAGTGCCAAAATTGGTCACTAACACCCAAACGCCGTTAAAAGCACCAATTCACAGTCACAGACAATAAATAGAGTGTATGTAGAGAGTATAAATATGAAGAACAATCAAAATAAAAAAGAAAGCAGTAATAACATAGGATTTATAGTGGTTCGGCTGACACTGGCCTGCTCCACTCTAGAAATTTCCTTTTTATTGATATCAGAGTCAATTACAGTTGCAATTCGGAGTTTTTAAACAATAATGGTAGAGTAGTCTTAGTAGAGAAGATAAAGGGAAACAGAATGAAGAAGCTCCCATTTCTAAAACCCCACCTGGTGTATTTATAGGCAATTACCGAGCTTCTTGAGTGAACCGGGCCCAGCAAGACCATAGCCGAACTCAAATCCATCATCAATGCCGACCCTAAGTTGTTATATTCTGACCCGAAGTTGCCTCGAAGATGACCTGAAGAAAACCCATCTCTGACTCGAAGCAGAATAGTGGTCATTCCGAAGTAGGCTTCGCCTTCTCCAATGCCGACCCCCTGTTGAATTTACCATAGCCAACCCGAGCTTTCTCTAAGGCCGACTCGAGCTTCATCCAACAACAACCTGAGTCCTTTCCAATGTTGATCCCATAGCTTTTCCGACCCTAGAATAGATTGTCGTTCCCTTTAACCAGTTGTCAACCCGAAGTCCTTCACTACCGACCCAAAGCATGACAACCCCATGCCCAAGCTCCTATGTCGATCCCAAAACCTATTGCCGACCTAAAGATACACATGTGCCAACCCAAGTCAAGCTTCCACATGCCGATCCCATAGTTCATGCCGACTTGGCTCCAACGCCGACCCGAAGAAACCTGAATGTCGACCTTGAGTACATGACTCACCAACCTGAAGCGAGTGGAAGTGTGCTGATCCCTTGAAGCAAAAACATGTTGATCCTTCTAAAATATGCCGATCCGATTGAACTCGAAGTAGAGCCCAATTTGACCCGAAGTAAATACCATGAAATCTCGAAGCAAATCAAATTGTGACTCAAAGCAAACTCCAAGCAATCCGAAGTGACTCGACTTTTTTCAAAACTCATATTTCACGTATCCTACGCTTTTTGTCCATCAACCATGCCGAATCTCGGCTTTATAACCATGTTTATCATCTACGATCAATCGTCCGTCCATCAAGTCTAGTCAAACCTGTTGTTTTTCAGCCTCGACATCCGAGCAATCGATTTAGTTAAATCCTCCTGTTTATGACCTTGCCAAAAGGCAGCTTAACATTTGGCTTCCAAAACATGCCTTGTTATTGGAAGGTGTGATTTGAATAACTCCAAACCCGATAGAAAAATCCGTGACTGTTCCGAGCCGTTACCCGATTCCAAATCCATTCTAAATCCATTAAAATAATATACGACCCCTCGAGATCATTTTGTCCAAGTCCGAGACCACTCTAGATCCAGTAATCCAAATCTGAGACCTCGCCGAGTCCAAATCCAAAGCCCGGGCTCACAGGGTCCTATAATCTAAAACCGGGATCTCGCCGGGTCCAAAGCCAAATCCGTAGCTTTTCGAAGCCGCCATGCAAATCCATTTTACATCTTGAAAGTTAGTAATCGATTCCTACGATCTCTCCGGATCGTTGATAACCTCTCCGGACCCTTGCTAAGCTCGATCCAAACTTAACGATTGAATAGACAGATCTAGTCACGCTCGGACGAAGCAACCTATCGCTTGCACTCCGATTCATTTTCCCTGAACATTAAGAGATGCCCTAGTCCTCCTAGACCGATCTCAGCCTCTTTGGGCACTTACTGAATCCCATCCTGTCACCCTGCGGTGAAGGGGAAACAACGTTGAATGGCCCGATCCTATTGCTCTCCGGTGAAGCGGCATCACACCCTACACTCCTGTTCAGTATCCCTAAACATTAAGTAATGTTATGGCTTAAGTCCTAGACCGATTACAGCCTCTTCAGTCTCTTGCTAGATCCCATCATGTCACTCTTCGGTGAAGGGGAAACAACAATAAGCGAGCCGATCCTGTAGCTCTCCGGCGAAGCGGCGTCGCTACCTGTACTACGGTTCAGTATTCATAAACATAAAGCGATTAATTTTCAACCGACTTTCAATATTCGTTCTGTAACTCTCCGGTTAGGGTGTCGTTCAAGGCGAAATGTGATCGTTCGAGGTCAGGTGCCATTCGAGGCAAATTGTGACCGTTCGAGGTCGGGTGTCGTTTGAGGCGAATTGTGACTGTTCGGGGTCGGGTGCCGTTCGAGGCGAATTGTGACCGTTCGTGGTCGAATGCCGTTCGGACGAATTGTGACCATTCGAGGTCGGGTGTCATTCAAGGCAAATTGCGACCATTTGAGGTCGGGTTCCATTCGAGGTGAATTGTGACCATTCAAGGTCGGGGTTCAGCATTATCAATGTTAGATTTCACGTTCGAGTGGGTTTCTGAATTATTTATCACGGGGTTCATTGCTATCTTAGAGCATGCCTAAGGACAATTCACGGTCATGTGCATGTGTAAGTGACTTAGCCTCTTTGGTATAGGATTTATTGTTATTTAGCTCATTCAATCCTGATCAAAGAATGACTGACTGTGCCCTTAAGCTGGGCTCACTCCATTTTTGGTGGATGATGGCTGCTCATGTTCCAACACCACTATCCAATTACTCGAAAAGCCAATGAGATCCATGCCCCCATTTCCATGGGTAGTTATGCCAATCCATGAGAGTGCTGGGTTTCGATTTAGTTCCCTTGGTCGGGGGTTTTCCCCCAGTCATTCCAATCCGTATCCGAGCTAGTTAATTTCCGTTCCGAGTCCTGGATTCCAAATTCTAGCTATTCCAGCATCCATAAGAAATCTTCGACCATTGTTTCCATCCTGCCTCCGACTCCATAAGAGGATTCTAGATTATCCTTTTCCAGATAAGCCTTTGTATTTCAATTAGTTATATCCATCTCCTTAGGAGTTTATTGTATCCATTCAATATCCTGCTTGTTTCCTTTCCTTGATTCTGCGCCTCAGCTTGTCCAACCTGCTGGAGTAATTTCTGCACATTTCCTTCTGCCTTTTCAGCGTCCTTTCCTGCATAGCATCCATGATTGTTTCTGTCTTGTCCTTTCCCTTTGTCTCTTCGTTGAATGCCTAACCATAGCTCCCAGAATTTGAGTTCCTAAGCCTTTAAATCCAAAATCCAAGCTTCAGAATCCATGAATGCTAGCCTTCTCAGTGAAAGCACCAACATGTTAGTGCCAAAATTGGTCACTAACACCCAAACGCTATTAAAAGCACCAATTCACAGTCATAGATAACAGATAGAGTGTATGTAGAGAGTATAAATATGAAGAACAGTCAAAATTAAAAAGAAAGCAGTAATAATAGAGGATTTATAGTGGTTCGACTGACTCTGGCCTACGTCCACTCTAGAAATTTCTTTTTTATTGATAGCAGAATCAAATACAGTTACAATTCGGAGTTTTTAAAACAATAATGGCAAAGTGGCCTTAGTGGAGAAGATGAAGAAAAACAGAATGAAGAAGCTCCCTTTTTTGAAGCCCCGCCTGTCGTATTTATAGGCAATTATTGGCTTCCTAAGTGAACCGCCCCACCAAGACCATAGTCGAACCCAAATTCATCTTCACTACCGACCCCGATTTGTTAATATGCTGATCCGAAGTTGCCGTGAAGATGACTCGAAGAAAACCCATCTCCGACTCGAAGCAGAACAGTGGCATCCCAAAGTAGGCTTCGCCTCCTTTAATGCTGACCCTCTGTTGACTTTACCATAGCCGACACGAGCTCTCTCTAAGGCAGATCTGAGATTCATCCAACACCGGCCCAAGTCCTTTTCCATGTCGATCCTATAGCTTTGTACCCCATAATAGAATGCCGATCCCTTGAACCAGTTGCCGACCCGAAGTCCTTCCACTATCGATTCGAAGCATGCCGATTCCTTGTCCAAGCTTCTATGCCAATCCCAAAACCTAATGCCGACCTAAAGATACACATGTGTCGTCCCGAGTCAAGCTTCTGCATGCCGATCCCATAGTTCATGCCGATCTGGCTCCAACACCGGCCTGAAGAAACCTGAATGTCAACCCCGAGTACATGACTCACCGACCTGAAGCGAGTGGAAGCGTGCCGATCCCTTGAAGCAAAAACATGTCGATCCCTTAATTCCTACCGACACGGATCTTTTATCATGCCGACCTGAAATAACACGATCCCTTTGAAATATGTCGATCCGATTGAACCCGAAGTTGAGCCCAATTTGACCCGAAGTAAATACCATGAAAACTCGAAGCAAATCAAAGTGTGACTCGAAGCAAACTCCGAGCAATCCGAAGCGACTTGACTTTTGTCGAAACTCATATTTCACGTATCACATGCTTTTTGTTCATCGACCATGCCAAACCCCGGCTTCATAACCATGTTTATCATCCATGATCCATCGTCTATCCATCAAGTCTAGTCAAACCTGTTGTATTTCAGCCTCGACATCCGAGCAATCAATTCAGTTAAATCTGCATGTTTATGGTCTTGCCAAAAGGCAGGTTAACAACAATATTATCCACATTCAAATTATAGGCCAACCTTAAAGTCCTTTATATAATAACAACAATCATTATTAATAGAACTACTCCAGGCAAAGACTTTGACTTTCAATTGAGTTCAATTGATCGTGATGCTAATCTCATATAATTGAGAAGATAAATTCTCTATCGAATAGTGTTTCACTTCCAATGCTTCAACCTAGACCCAACTATAGTCGCTCGATGAATGTCATGTGATGTGCACGTAAATTGTGCATATTTTTATTTTCATATTTAATCTAATTTAGTTAAATAAATGAGCATATAGTGTATTTTAACATGTTTAAATCAATATTTCAATTATTTTCAAATCACTATTTATTCATCTTTATATAGGGGCAAAATGAATTTTTGTTCATATATTAATTTTAGAAAATTTAAATGGATATTGTAACGTTATTTGTAGGAATTTGAATGAAAATATGATGAAAGCTTCGATGAAAATATGCATGCACAAGAGGAAACAAAGGAACGAAGATGGAAATAATTCAAACTCATGTATCATGAAGGACCCCACCTACTCAGTTACCATAATGTACAATTAAGAGCTAATGCACATGCTAATGAAGATTAAACTTACATGCATATGTAATGGTGGATTATGCTTATGCTAATGACAACTTGGAGGCCACACTTCCTCAAGAGTATTTTGGGCAGTCTCCAAAAATATGCATTAGGGTTTTAAGTGTATAAATATCTCACATGTTCATGTAATTAAGCTCTGAGCCTCCTCTTTAGTTAGTTTAGTTTTAGGCTCAAAAATAAATTATAAGCTCTCTTTCTCTCTTTCATGGCTACTTAGCCATTTTCTTTTATAATTTTATTTTTATGCAATTTTAATTCATTCGTTTTTTTATTTACATGCTTTTTCCTTTTATGTTAGTAGTGTAGACCTTTTTACTTATGCAAGTAGATTAATTTTTATTTTAGATTAATTTTCTCTCTTGTTATTAACTTGCATTTTTCTTTTGTTTTTTTTTCATGTTGAACTCTACATTTGTTGAACTGATAACAAATATGAGAGGCTAAACCCCTTCAATTTATGGGTAATGAAGCTCTCTTAATTATGTAGATTCAATATTTTGTTAACTATGATCTCTTTTTGTACTTAATGGCAATGTTTGATGTGGTTTAACTTTGTTGTTTTAGCTTTGAATTTGAGAGCATATGTTGTTGACACCAAATAGGTTATGCTTAAATAAACAAAAACACAAATTATCTCTAAATCTACATATGATTATGGTAATGAAGTGAATATTAAAATCAAAATTTATGGTTCATGTTACTAATTTAATAGTAAATAAGTCATGCTTAAAATAGATTTATGTTTAATTTCACTGCAATTTTCATGAGAGTTAGCAAGTAGTTTAGTGGGTATATTAAAGTTTGATGATTTATATTGGGCTAATTAATAGCACAAATATTTCATACTTATTGATAAACATATCAACTAAATTAACTAATGACCAAAAGAGATCATAATTTCATTTTGTTGATTTATGTGATCATGAGAAGGGATTTGCTTCTAAATTGCCTTCAGGCTCTCATATTTTTATCCATTCCAGCTTTTGTTAGTTTTTACATTTTTTAGCTTAACACCACTTCAAATCTTGGTCTGATTTGATTGAATAAAATTTTAAATCTAAACAATTCTCTACGGATCGAGCCATACTCACCAGTACTAAAATTGTACGTCGTGCACTTGCGGTTATTTTTAATTAAAAAATTTCAGCTATTTTTCTAAACCGGTAGAGATTTAGCCGGTTGAACAAGTTTTTGGCGTCATTGTCGGGAAATTATTTGATTTGAAATTCTATTCTACAAATTATTTGTTGTTTGATTTTCATTGTGTGTTTGTTTGCATTTAAAAAAAATATATTTTATGTTGTATGCTTGTGTGATTTTTATTTTCATTTGATTTGGTGCTTATTCTTTTCTATTTTCATTGCATTTGCATTTCTATTTAATATATATATATATATATATATATATATGTATGTATGTATGTATGTATGTATGTATGTATGTATGTATGTGTATGTATGTATATGTATGTATATGTATGTATGCATGTATATGTACGTATATATATGTATGTACACACACAAGTTCATTTCAAAAAATAAAAATATTTTATTGCATTCCATTTACATTTTTACATTTAAATTTTCTTTTCCTTCTTTTGTTTACATTGCTTTCAAAAAAACACACTCCATATCTTCTGTTTTCTCTGTGCACATCATACAGCATCCTCCCCTTCAACTCCAAACTGCTGCACATTCCATCTGATCAAACTCCATCTTGCTGCGACAACCCACTATGCACTGCCCCTCCATCACCACTACAAACTGCCACAACTGCTCTACTTCTCTGCCACCGTCATATACAATCAACCTGCCAAGCACAACCCCCCTCTGCCTAAACTCCTGACCTCGGTGCTTCATCACTCAACCTCACCATTCTTCATGCACCCTCAACTTCACAGTAATACCCATCCACTACCACACCTCAACAACTCCCCTCTGACAACTCCATCCACTGTAACAGTCCACCCCTCTCCAGTTTCATACAAATTCCATCATACAAACACTTCAACTTCTCAACGACTTCTCCAAATACACTGTCCACTACACTACACTGTCCACATTTCAACAACACCATCTACCAATCCATAATCACCATCCATATACATCAACAAGCTATTCGCCCTGCCTGCACACCCTGCATCAACAAGCTACTTCGTCCTTATACATCAATTCCTACAGTGTCAATAAACCCCTCCTCTGTCATCATCAGCCTCACACAACAGTGCATTGCCTTGCAACTACACCCCCTCCCCTGTAATTCCACAAATACCCCCATCTACATCTGCCATCATACATCTTTGTCACCCTGCTCCATCCATAAAAACAGCTGCCAAACCAACATTCCACCAAGCTTTCCTGCATTTCTGTCAAACATCCCCCATCCACATTCAAACAACACATACTACCACAGCATATACAACATCCAACTTTACTGTTACATTGCTTGCCATTGCATCTTCATCTTCTACAACTTCTTCTCCCTCCTCTGCCCCTTGATCCAGCAACCATCACCAATCAACACTGCATACATCAATATACCCACATTTCACAAACACTGCCTGTCATAAACACTTCCTCACTGATCTCATTTCCCAAGTACAGAGCAAACATCAATATACCCACATTCACAAAACAAACCACCCATACCACCAATCAACCATCCACCTCCATCAACAATTCACCACCACATTGCCATCACTGCATAAAACAACCACTACAGCAGCCCACTACCATCTTGCAAACAACTTCAACACCTGTCATCTTACTACTGACACCTGTTGTTGTTGTATAACTTCTTTACACGCTCTTTCTAACTGCTGCCCAAACATTCGATCAGCCCCTACTTCAATCACCAACATCACATCCTCCTGCATAAACTAAACTGATCACATTTCATCATTTCTAACTTTCAGTCCAAACTGCTCCACCGCCAATTCTGTGTAACCACTGATGCCTATACAATTCATCACTGCTGCCACTTCAGTCAACTCCATCACCATCCCATATACAAACCACTGCTACACTGCCTAAACCACCAATCCATCATCATAACTACTGACCACGTCTCTGTTCCCACTGTAACCACCCCCAATCCCTCGCAACCTCAACTTCATCAACGATCCTCTATCGACTCGCCAATCCTCCAATCGAACCGAACTGTCTCTTCACCAATCGCTAGAAAATTACCAACCACTGAATTCCAGAATCGCCCTGCTCCACCTCAATTCACTCCGCCTTCACCCTCGACATCGCCTACTACCGCGACATTGCAAATCTTCAATCGCCTTCCCCAAATTCATCCACTCGTCTAAATCTACACTCTACTTCTTCTTTTTTATTTCGATTTCGATTTCGATTTAGATTGCGAAAATTTGGGTTGCGAATTTGTGAATTTATTTGTGATTTTGAATTGGTCGTGAATTGGATTTTTGTGAATACGAGTGGGGTTTATTCGTGATCTTTGTGAATATAAGTTGGATTTATTCGTGAATTGGGTTTATTTTGAACGGTGATCTATATTAGTGTGAAGTGTGAATTTTTTTTAGTGGGCCAGGCTTAAAATCCTAAAAAAACAAAAAAACAAAAAAAAAACGTTTTCTGTTAATTTTTTTACTTTGTTTTTGTTTTGTTTTGTTTAATCTGTTCTAGTTTTATTTTGTTTAAAAAAAGTTAAAAATTTAAATTTGTTTTTTTTTAAGTTCCATCCTTTTACACACGTTAAAACAATTGTATATATCTTGTTCGAAATTCAGGTTGCCAAAACAGATTAGGAGAAGAACCGCTTGTCAAAAAATTTGATTGCTTACGAAAAGAAATTTTTTTCCGCTTTAAAAAAATTGCCAATAATTCTACATGCTCTAGTATCGTGCTTTCATCTCCAGTTTTATTTTAATTGCACTGTTGGTTGCTTGCATTTTTAAAAAAAAATTCAAAAAAAAAATCATCATGTTTGCATTGTTAATACACGTTTAATTTCAGTTTTGCATTTTCATCTTAGAATTTGTTAATAATAACGGTTAGACATCTTAAGGATGTCACGAGTTCATCTAGGGCTTAATTATATATTGACAAGTTGTCCTCTTTTTGACAATTTAATTTCTTGGTATCTATGCTACAGTAAAGCAATAATCAGTTACATATATTACAGTGACTTGTAAAAATTATACTGATTGTTTCTCTGAAGGTACTAAAACCTTCGGTTGTATTGATACGGTGATTCGTGCTGCACCGATAATTGCTGCACGTCACCTGGCTGAGAACTATCTTGTTAATTTAAGACAAAGTGTGATTATACAATAGGAGCTACTTGGGCAGAAAATTTGTAATTAAGTCACTTGCACTCATTTAGTTGCATTATGTCATGCATATTAAAAAAAGGAAGAAAATTCAAAGCCAAAACTAAAAATATTGTAAATATTCCTTAATTTAGTTTTTTTTAATCCTTTCTTTTGAAACCTTTCAATCAAAATCAAAAATTCAAAAAAAAATTAAGTGAGTTTTTTCAGAAAAAGATAAAAATATATATACAACCTTTTCATAAACAAAAAAATGAAAATCCAAAAAAAATTCAAATTTCTCCTTTTTAAATAAATTTCTTTTGGTAAATATTTTTTATTTTCCTTTATAAAATAACATTTTGAAAATGTTGGAATATCCCTATTCTTAAGAATATTACGATAGTTGTGAAAATCAATATAATCCATATAATTTCCATCAAATTCTTATGGATATTTTAATAACAACTATTGTATAAACAATTCGAATTTTGAACCATTAAATTTTCAAAATGATGATCACCCCTCAAATCTTGAAAATAGCATTGGAATGATTTCGTCTTTACCTAAATTCTCTACACAACAAAATCAAAGGATAAATGATTTGTATAATTCACATTTGTTCAATGATTCAAGTCAAAGTTTCAAATTAATCAAAATTTGAATTCACTTCAAAATTCAAATGATTTCGGTTATAACTCATGTCAATTCAATTTCGAACTCCAAAATGAATTTCAAAATCAAAATGGAAACGGTTGTTTAAATAATTTTGGCAATGAAAATAATCTCGATCATGGTGAAAATTTATGTTCTCAACAATTTCAAATTGGAAATTTTCAAGTTAATAATTATAAATTTGATTTTGTTGAGCAAATGGATGAAATTTACAAAGATCATATAGATTTGTTACTTGAAACATACTTCAACGTGAGCAACACAATCAAATCCCTATATGTGACGAGTCAAGTGATAATCCATCTTTTACCTAATTTGATGATTTTCAGATAACAACTTTTGAAATTGAAAATGACAATCTTAATGAAGTTATTGAAAATATGGTAATTGAGTTGGATTTCAATTCTTTTGAGGGTGAGAAACTCTGAAAAATTGAATACAACAACTTTGGATATTGAACTTGATATATGCAATGAAGTTGTGAATAATTCAACAAAGGAACACGAATTTAGTGAACATAATTTTTTTGGACTTTTCGAAGATGATTTGTTGAATTCCAAGGAGATAGATTTAATCATGATTTTGAGGTTTAAATCAATAATCCTGGAGAAGTTTTCAATGACAAGTTTGAATTTCAAATGGGTGAAAATAAACTTCAATTTCAACCAATTGTTCTATCTACCTCAAAAATCATCGAAAATAAAACAACTCATACGATTTTTAATGAAACGACATTCGTTTTTTCAAATCAACATTCAACTTTGAAATATTTTATGATTTGTTTTCTGTGCTTAAGTTGTGTCTCTCATAGACAAGACAAATGAATTGGTCTTTGAAAGACCGTTCCATTTACTCTTTAACTGTATATTTTATGATGTCGTGTAAATAATAATCTTTTCATTTTCATGTAAATATAGGTCATATTTTTATTTTCTTTTTCTCCTTTCACTTGGGTTGACTGTGGCGACGGTCAAAATCAAGTGTGAGGGGAGCCTCATCTTCATTTTCGATTTTTCATGGTTTATCTTTTTTTGCATTTTCCTTCCAAAAAACTCAAAAACTAAAGAAAGATTAAAAAAATCCCAAAAGGAAAGAAATTTTTAGTATTTTGATTTACTTTTAAAGAAACACTATAGGATAAGTATAGAATTTTGGTTATTAAATTGAAAATTTTGAAAATTTATTTGTCTTAACAAACATAAAAATAAAGTTTGATTGCAAGTAACAATGGTTTAACTAGTATATCGGAAGATGCATGGAGATAATTATGAAGTATATCCTAGTTGAAATATATATTTAATAAGTGGTTGATTTAAAGTAAAGGATATAACATTTTTGATCTTCTAAGTTAAATGGTGCTAAGATGATTTTTCAAAACTCTCTCTTCAAAAAAAAATATATATATATATATAAAAGAGAGAAAAAACAAACAAAAGAAAAAAAATATTTGTATTTATGTGTATATTTTATTAACACCTAGAGTCATGTGTTCACACGCAGGCATGTTCATTCGCCATGCTCTGTACCCTTCTCACGTAAGCTCAAAAGACGGTGCATAATCGGTATATCTGGTATTAGTTTATCTGAGTTAGGTGTATGTATATATAAAAAATTTATTAATAACGTCTACAGTCGATAGGTGTACACACTTGTGTGTACACTCGCCACGCTGTGTATTCCCCTCACGTAAGCCTATAAGGTAGTACATGGATAATATATCTAGCCTTGGTTTCTAAGTTAGGCATATGTAAATATTGTTAATATTAATAAAATTTTCAAAAATAGAGAGAGTAATAAATTGAAATCCAAGCACTATTTATGCTTATTTGATTTGACTTGTTATTCAAAAGAAATGGAAATACCACTTTGAAAAACTTTGATAATCAACCAAGGATCCATTTCATAGTTGCACTATGTTATCAACCGAAACAACTAGCCAAACTAGAGTCTAATTTTTATGACAACTTAGTTTTTATTGGAAATTTTGATGAGTAATATGACTTAAATTTTCAAGATAATGACCAAAAATTATACTTAACTTATTCGTGTCAATTTAAAAGTAAGATTTTCATTTGTAAATATTTTAAAAAACGTGCATTCATCTCTTTGTAGATAAATCTTACATTTAGGAATTTCTCATGTTGCATTTGGATTTTGTGGGTAACATCAACTGAAAGCCCTCACGAGGCAACACTCATTTAGAGGTTTAACGGCTTGTTGCATATGCTCAATGCAGCCGTGCTTCCAATGAAAACGGATTTATCTTAGTTTTAGTTAATGCGAGGATGAATAAAAAGATAAATGTGGGGGTATTTGGTGTGCATGTAAATGTGTATATTTTTATTTCCATATTTAATCTAATTTAGTTAAATAAATGAGCATATTGGGTACTTTAACATGTTTAAACCAATATTTCAATTATTTTCAAATCATCATTTATTCATCTTCATATAGAGGAAAAATGTTCTTTTTTATGCATATACTAATTTTAGGAAATTTACTTGGATATTTTAATGTTATTTGTAGGAATTTGAATGGAAATATTGTGAAGGCTTCATGGAAAATATGCATGCACAAGAAGAAACAAATAAATGAAGATGGAAATAATTAAAACTCATGTATCATGGAAAACCCCGCCTACCTACTTACCATAATGTACAATTAGGAGCTAATGCACATGCTAATGAAGATTAAAGTTACATGCACATGTAATGGTGGATTATGTTCATACTAATGATAATTTGAAGGATACACTTCCTCAACGGTATTTTGGGTGGTCCCTAAAAAAATGCATTACGGTTTTAGGCTTATATAAATACCCCATATGTTCATGTAATTAAGCTCCGAGCCTCCTCTTTAGTTAGTTTATTTTTAGGCTCAAAAATAAATTATAAGCTCTCTTTCTCTCTTTCATGGCTACTTAGCCATTTTCTTTTATATAATTTTCTTTTTATGCAATTTTAATTCATTCTTTTTTTATTTACATGCTTTTTCCTTTCATGCTAGTAGGGTAGATCTTTTACTTATGCAAATAGATTAGTTTTTATTTTATGTTAATTTTCTCTCTTCTTACTTAGCTTGCATTTTCCTTTTGTTTTTGTTTCCTGTTGAACTCTACATTTTTTGAAACGATAACAAATATGAAAGACTAAACCCCTTCAATTTAGGGGCAATGAAGCTCCCCGAATCATGCAGATTCAACTCTTTGTTAGCTATGATTTTAATGGCAACGTTTGATGTGGTTTAACTTTGTTTTTTTAGCTTTGAATTTGATAGCATATGTTGTTGAAACCAAATAGGCTATGCTTAAACAAACAAAAACACAAATTACCTCTTCATCTACATATGATTTTGGTAATGAAGTTAATATTAAATCAAAATTTGATGGTTTATGTTACTAATTCAATAGTAAATAAGTCATGCTTCTAATAGATTTTATGTTTAATTTCATTGCAATTTTCATAAGAGTTAGCAAGCGGTTTAGTGGGTATGTTAAAGTTTGATATTTTATACTGGGCTAATTAATAACACAAATATTCCATACTTATTGATAAACATATCAACTAAACTGACTATTAACCAAAAGTGATCATAATTTTATTTTTTTGATTTATATGATCATGAGAAGGGATATGCCTCTACATTGCCTTTAGACTCTCATATTTTTATCCATTCTAGCTTTTTTTAGTTTTTACATTTTTTTAGCTTAACACCACTTCAAATCTTGGTTTGATTTGATTGAATAGAATTTTAAATCTAAGAAATTCTCTGCAGATCGACCCGTACTCGCCACGCACTAAATTTTACGCCATACACTTGCGGCTATTTTTAATTAAAAAAATTCAACTATTTTTCTAAACCGGTAGAGATTTAGTCGGTTGAACATCATGTCGCAATTTAACCGTAATCAAAGTGGATTGTCAACAATGAAGTTCAACAACATTCTAAAGTCGAGAGGACTGTGAAATATTATCATATTGATATTTTTCTTTTTAACCTTAGTTATATTAACCATTAGAAAACTATCGGATGGTTCATTCCATAGTTAAGCAATAACTATCAGCACCCAACCCTTTGGTGTCCTGAGTAGCCATCATTAATACACAAACAACATTTAGAGAATGCTGCACACTCTGGCGTCAATGGATGTATCCATATCCAGTCTCGATACTTCTTGACTGTTACTATTTAAAAGGATGTGTTTATTATATTATGATAAATTTCTTATGATTACAACCCACTGCAATTACTATCATAAAATATACCATTTATAGATTTTCTGTTGAACATGCTTAATCCACACAATTAATTTATATAACACGTTATAAAAAGTATATAACAAAAAGAAAAATCTTTTATTTCAAACAAGATTTTAATATAGAGTTAATAATTTACAGTTATAGGATTTCCCCTAGGGAATACCCCTAGCTCTATCAGTCTCTCACTTGCACTTGGAGCCAGTTATGGAATCTCTATTTCATCCCTTCAATTAGTTTGAGAGAACTGATTGAGCCAATCCCTTAATGAATGGATCTGATATGTTATTTTAATTATCTACTCCATCAATCAACTATCTCCGATGTTGATAAACTACCTTTATCACGTGGTACTATTTGGAGTATGTATATCAACTTCTAGTGAGCTTTTATCATGATGTTATTATCATATGATGATGACATAGTATTTTCAATACTTGGAATCACCTTTAACTCAATTATAAACTTATGTATTCATATTTATACGCTGCTTTTATTATGGTATTATTCAAAGCGATATACTTAGCTTTTTTGTTGAATCAGCCACAACCTTTCATTTGGAATATTTCCAACTTAAAGCTTCTTAATTAAGGTTTGAACATGAATTTTGTATTGACATATTATACTCTTTATCACTTATGAATTTTGAGTCTAGATACTCCCTCATAAGGAGTTCGTTGTTTCTATAAATAATTCTTTATTATTTTACAAATACTTGAGAATACTTTTAACTACCATATAATAATCTTAATTCGGATTTGTTATTTTCTTTATGTATCTAATACATAATCTAAATATGACATTGTAGACAATACAACATGTATGATAATTCATATTGCTGATGCGTAAGAAATCCATATTACTTGTTTCATACTAAAGATTTCAATTGTCGTCTACGTATAACATTTGGGACATCTCCATCATCCTTTTATACTAATTATAGAAGTATCGTTTGTAGGACATCTCCATCATCCTTTTATACTAATTATAGAATTATCGTTTGTAAATCCAATATCAAGTATTAAACAATCAAACTATAATGATTTTAACTTGGGTACATCATTAATAACCATAAGTTCGTTGCTTAATTTTAGAAATATTATAGCATCTTTATAATTTTATTTTTATAAATACATGCTTCCTCTACATTTTTCTAAAAATAAAACTACTTGATATTTCCAACAAATTACTTGTTTAACTCTGATGCTTGTCGAATGATACTTTCGTAACCATTCTTAGATCATATTTGAAAACCCACAACTCAATATCGCTCCCACTGACTTCAAGACATTTTTGTTGTTATGTGTAAATAGTTTATTCTAAATCATGATTTAAAATGTTCCGTTTCAACACATATGTACCAAAATCAAATTCATCCCAAATAGAAATTTTGTGAGTAAAATCCAAAATATCTTGAGCACGTTTAATAATGAGTTTATTATGCTAATTTCAACAACTGAATTTTATGATGCTATTCTTATCACCAACGCTTACTATATTCCAACTGCATTAGTCTCTCTTAAAGACACATTTGCGACCAATGGATCTTATCCCTTCGGGTACAACTATCGAAATCATATTTAGATAATTTACTTGGAATCCATTTCAGATTTGCACATTATACCATATGGGAAAGTTAATACTCTTAATGATTTTATAGAAAACTAAGGAATATCGATTCTCGACATTGATAAGATAATAATAGTTTCTCTTTAATGTGAGAGAATAGTTACTGGGCATTATGATGCGTTGTGTTCATTTAGGTGTTGTTAATTTCATTTCAACCCTTGTAATCGGTTTTATATTTGGATCGTATCCAAGATCATTTTACAACCAATAATTTCTTAGAAGAAATTTCTTCTTCATAAAGTTAGTGTTTCTTGAAATAACAACTATTTCTCAGTGCAATGGAATATGTATTCATAAACGTCTTATGAATCGCCTTACATGGATATATATAAAACCGATTTGGTTTTAGTTTACGAAACTTATGTTCAAAACATAAACTGGTCAATTATTATTGATCTATCCCAAACTCTTTTGGGATGGTCCACACAAGACCCCTTACATACAATTACTACTCACATTCTTTTGTATCGCACAACCAGTCAACTCCTTGACCTATGATATGTTAGGGTTTCTTATAAACCCATATCTCGTATGACTTTGTAAACTATGCATCAGATGAAATTAATTTTAACCTGATGTAATACTCTTAAGTACAAGACCTTATAAAAAGAAGTTAACTCAACTTCACTAATTATCAATCGTTCTTTGTTTAATAGTGTCTGATTACTCCTTATTGATACATCATTATATATCATAGGAAGGAGTGACTTTTGAGAATGAAAATTTATTCATTTTATGATACATTTGGAACTTTTTCCCACATACTTACATATCCGATCAAATCAAATCATATTGTTTTCTCTTACTTGTGATGTTATCTACTTTCATTTTATATTATATAAGCTTGCCAAAGGCATACCATGTGTGCATGTAATACACATGTTCACGTCTATGATAATTCCTCTTTGAATTTAACAAAGTATGGGAAACCATTTTTGGTATTGGACCTACGATTGCATACACAAATATGTAACAAACCCATGATTTCACCAACTCTTATGTACTCCCACTGAATGGGTGCTTTTCCCTTTACCGTTTAAGATAGTATTTCATTATTACCATATGATTCAGAATATATGATTAAAGAATTACTTCTCAAAAATGTGCCCTAGTCCATAATTCCAAAGTAATTGCAAAAATTTCAGATATTTCTATATTTCCAATGCATCACTTTTGTTATGAAAAAATACTCTTGGTATAGTTTTATTTTACAATGAATATTCAGAATATTCATATTAAATTAGAACTATGTGTATTTTTAGTCAATACCAAAAATAACTATTATTTCATTAATAATATTTGGTATATTTACAAAAACATTTTTCGTAATTTGATGCTACCACTAAGAAGTGTTATATGGTATGCCTCCACTATTACCATCATTATTAGAATAGTGTATGAATTATGAAGCTCCATTAAATACTTATTATGGAATTTTATTTTTACATCGTAACCATTTTACAGTTAAGATTTTCAAGTCAAACATCCTACACTCAAAGAAATAAGTCTCTTAGAAAACTATTTTGTATATGGTAATACATTATGGAATAGAAATCATATTTCTAATTGCTTGTTAAGTATATATTATTATTTTATATAATTCTCAATTCTAATGTCCCTTAAAGCAGAAATAGTTGTTCACTCTCTTCATTCTAACTGTGTCTTAAGTAACATCCACTCTTATACATTCGCTATTCTTTTTAATGGTCAAACCATTCAAAAGGAAACCCTTATCACAATATTGCAACGAACTATTTGCAAAAGCGCATTTGTCAACCCCAACGTCTAAGACATCAAATAAGTTTCACTTTTCATAAAGTAATCAAATTGACATTTTAGTGATCGAATTCTTAGTTCTATCTTGTAGTTTTTGGTCTAGTGTTACATTTAACAAAACAAGATCTTTATCGTAATGAATCGTATTGAATACATGATCTCGCACTATGGTTTACTTGCTTATTTTGAATGAACTAATTTCATCGAGGTTTCATACATTATGAATTGTGAATTTTCGTCACATAGCATATATATATGATTGGATATGGATCGATTATTCATATACTTGTATTATTTGTAGATTCCAAATTCATAGAAAACTATACACAGTATCAGATAAATAAACATGTAACTAACCAAATTACAAACGTATTTAGTAGACGTATAATTAAGCGCCTGCAAGGGTCCTGAATTGATAGTATGCAAAATTTATTGGTAAGTATGTGTTATTATTATTGTTTGTCAATCTTAATATAGCTCAATAATATATTCTGATTGATAAATATTTTATCAATTATATTAATAGCATATATTATCAATTAGATTAGTTTAATTTATACATAGCAGATGGTCTCATATTATTAGTAAGGTTACTAAAATCTTCCACTAGATTTTTATGTTTCTCAAAACCCTAAGACGAAACGTAAAAGACTTTCAACTTCACTAGTGGGTGTTACGACTCGTATGCCTTGGGATTCTAACCTTGAGGAAAGCTCAAAAAACATAGTCCCATATATAGTGGACAACTTCTTATCGGTTGTATCACATATGACTCTCATCCTATGGGTCTATATCCATATCTCAACCTTACCTTAAAGAAAGCTCAACAAATAAAGCGAGATTATTCACTCATACCTGCCATTTCATGATGGCCTAAGTATAATGCACAATGCAACAACCCGATATTTTCAGCCATTCGCATCCGCACATGTCGGACTTGAATTGCTCAAAATACCGCATTATAATAAAATTTGGAGCAAATAAAATCGTTCACAGAATCACAGACACAGAAATATTAGAATAACTCGCAGCGGAATAAAAAATACCACAGTAGTTCAAGAAGCTACTATAACAAAGTTTCAAAACAAAATACATATTATCAGTCTGAAAACAAACACAATAAAAATCCCAAATACATAGAAGATCACTAATAAAAGAGCTGAAATAGAACAACTGAAAACTGGAAGATATAAATAACTAGACAAGAAGAATCTCCAGCGATCCCTAACTTCAGAAAGGGAAATCCAAAGCTGTGAATACTTAGGCTGACCCGACCGTAAAGCAAAACACAAAACACACGAGTCAAGACATGCATACTTATACAATGTAAACCAACTCAAGTGAACTGTAGTAGTAATGCACAATAACTTAAAGGATGCTTGGGATCGTCCATCCTTCAAAGATCCGTTAAACCATCAATTAAACAGTAATAAATGCTATCGTAGAAATGTCTACATTAAAGTAAACTATGCAAATAACAGTGTTAATCTAGCTAGGGTAGTGCAGAGCTGTAGCAATCGCTCACCTTTAGTCACGCTCTAAAATTGAAGGTGTATATCCAAAAATCACAAGGCATACAGAGAAGTGTACCCGTGGTTAAAATTCCAAAAAGGTTTATAATTTCGAATTAAAATCATTCATTTAAACCATAAAAAGGTGGAGTCATCATACCTTCAAATCAAATATTAAATTCTCAAAATTTTAGGCTTTTCAGAGTTCATTTATTCCCTTAAATACATTAAAACCGTGAAATTTCAGCTTTCGCAACACTTAGAAAATGCTAGGGTAAGTTACATTTGAAAACATTTCAATTCAGGAAAGACAGCATTTAAAAACTGCTGTAATAGTTCAGTTTTAGTTGGAAAATAGTTCAATTCAGCAAAAACAGCATTTACAAAACTGCTGTAATAGTTCAGGTTTCAAAATAAAAGATTTAATTCACTTCAACAAAGGCAGCGTTTACAAAACTGCTGTAATAGTTCAATTTTAGTTCAAAAATCTAATTTCAGCCAACTGCAGCACTTAACTAGTGCTACAATAGCTCTTTCATTAGTTTTTAGCCTTTGAGTTCACTTCTGCAACTACAGCACTTACAAAGTGCTGCAGATTTATTTATTTCAGATTTTAGTTCAATTTCAAAAACGATAGCATTTCTGAAGTGCTACTAAAAGAATTTCCAGATTTACAATAGAATTTCAGCAACAATTAAACTTCAATTTAAACCATTTTAACTAAATTTCATATTTTTCACTTTAAAAATGGTCATTTAAATACCCTTTAACTTATGATTTTTATAAAGTAAATTCACAAATAAATATCAAATTCTCAATGCTACACTTATTAAAAATCAATGTATAAATTTCCAAAAAAATTTGCATTTACTTTACACTTTAATTTAATTTACCATTTCATGAATTAAATTAAATTTCCATTTTATATTCTTAACTTAACTTTTATTATTAAACCAAATTTCACATTTCCAAGTTAAGTTATATTTCAAATTACACTTTTAAACATTCATTTATTTATTTAACCATTTTAATTTATAGAAAATCAAATATACTTTATTAAGTCATTTTAAATTCAAATTAAATCAAATTATCATATTTTATTTACTTAACTCAAACTCCATTTTTAAACAAAAATCACAAATTTCAAATTTAAGTTATATTTCAAATTTCAACTTAAACATTCATTTATTTCACTTTTAACTTGTAGAAAAATCATTAATACTTTATAAAAATCATTTTAAATTCAATTTAAATCAAAATATCATAAATTTACATTTTTAAAATATTTTAAAATTTATATAAAAAACCTATATAACATAACCACGGGTATATATAAGATTTTCTAACCTAGGTCAAGTGATACGGATAATATATCATTTCAATCTGCAATTTACAAAGAAAAATTCGGGTTCTATCATTTCAAACCCGCAATCCCAAATAAAATAAAAATAAATAAAAATCGCTTAGGCCTATCGTTTCAGCCCATAATGATTGTTCCTTATTCTAAAGTCCATTCGGGTATGTATCATTTCAACCCATAGTGATTCTATTCTACGGGGAACTTGCAGTGTGAGAACAGAATAAAATAAACAATATAGCAACATATAGCAGTATCAGATGATATGACAGGTATATAAACAAGTGTTAACATCATATGATCCATACCGCAGGAAGGTATAACATGATAAAATAATCTACACATTCACTTGTTATCAATTTACTAATTATATAAGTATAAATGTCATGAGTGAATACTCACTTTTTTATACTAGAGATAGCAAATCAAACTACACGGATAAATTCCAGAAGGCACGCTACAGCACGACGCAGCATGATATTTGATTGAAGTGAGTGGAGAGCCAAGATAATGATCTTGTAAACAACAACCCAAAGCAAGACATTGAAAACATAAATATTCAATACAAAACAATATTGACAAATTGAAAAATAAAAGCAAAAAAGACAAGATAGCTTAACCTTGCCTTACCCACTCCAATGCTCGACCATAGGGGATCATATGCTCGACCATGACGATGATATAGCTTGGGTTAAGCATCATAACACACGGCTACAAGTGGAGATGTGAAGTATAGGGGTTACACCATGAAGAAGTCATAGGATCAAGGCCAAAGGAGTGGGTTTGGTCACATGTAGGCTCGGCCAAAGGGTCAATTGGCTTGGCCAAAGCATGGTACAGGACTAGACATGTCTGGAGTTGTGGCTAGAGGGAGTGTAGCTGCTAGTGGTGGTGGCTAGAGGGGTGGCCGAAGTGGAATAGGAAGGGGTAGTGTAAACACGAGCTCGGCTAGGATGGTTTCAAGTGGTTTTTGTGCAAATTTGTGGTGATAGCATCAAGTAGTAGTCACGGTCTGTCATGGTCAGAGGAGGAGGAGGAGCTGCTATGTAAGGTCGTGATGGTGATGTGGTGTTGAAGAGGTAGTGGCCGAGCAAAGTAGAAGAAGAGGCAAGGCAAAAATCTTGAACATAAGAAAAGAAGAAGGAGATGAAGCCATTAGCATTGTTTTTTCCTTCTTCTCTTTGCCGTGAGTTTTTGAGTGAGGAGAAATATTTTTTCACATGAAATGAAGAGGCAATACACGACTATAGAAAAAGTAAATGGACGGTTACAAGGAAAAATGAAAAGGCAATTGGAAATTGGAAAGACAAGGAAAATGGAAAGTCACATGGAAATGAAAGGTCTTTGACTCTTTGCATTTCTTATTTCTTTATTCAATTCAAACAAATAAAAAGTAAGTAAATAAAATATAAAAACAAAACAAAATAAAGTAGGAAAGAAAATAAATAAATAATTTTTATAAAAATATAAAATAATTAAGAAAATAGCTTAATAATTGAAACTAGGATTTAAAATTTTAAACAATATAAAATTAACATTGGAAAATTATAACTCTACTTTAAAAATGTTTTAAAAATAAAATATATACATAACATGCCATGTTACACATATATAAACAATCAGAACATGATATGACAAACAAAAATGTTATTTATATAAATTAAAATAAACAATTTTGTTAAATAAATCAGTTTACACACAATATTGTAAAAAGCATAACTTTCGCAATATTAATCGGATTTCAACGAAATGAAAAGCAGCATGCTTAAAATTTAATTTATTTTCATAATAAAAGATAAAATTCAAATATTTAAATTTTAAATTTAAAAGTCAAAGTTTGACCATATTGACCAAAATTCACATTTTTGGAAAATATTCAATTTATTCATATTTGAAATTATAATTCACATAAAATATATTTAAAATAAAAAAAATTATTCATTTTAAATAAATAATAAAAATTTTAAATCAGGAATTTAAATAAAATAAATTAAAATATACAATTAAAATAATGTCAAAATACAGGGTTGTTACACTCTCCCCCACTCATTTCATCCCCGAAAAGGAATGAGGTACAGGAAAACACAGAAAAAGATAGAATGAAATAGGATTAAGACAAAATGACAAGAAGATTGACATGATATCTGATAACTGTTGTTATAGGTAAGTTTAACAAGGTGGAGATGATCTCCCCAAGATCCTCTAGAATCAAGAATACAAGCACGAAGAAGATCTTCGAGAAATCTGGTTACTCTTTCTGTTTGACCGTCGGTCTGTGGATGGTAAGCAGTGCTCAGATTCAGATGAGAACCCCAAAGATTCATGAAAAGCTTTCAAAATAGTTGGATAACGATAGGATCTCGATCACAAACGATATAGAGAAGAACATCATGGAGACGAACAATCTCTCTCATGTAGATCTCTGGCAAGCTAGAAGCAGAACGGGTAGACTTGACCGGAGCGGACTTGATCAGTGTACCCACAATAACCCAGATAAACTAAGAATTCTTATGAGTCAAAGCAGTGAGAGGTGCAGCAATCCGAGCAAAATTCTCAATGAATCTCCGATAATAACCGGCAAGGCCCAGGAAAACTATGAACCTCAGAAAGAGTCTTAGGAATTTCTCAATCCTGTAACAGAATATGGAGTAATAAGAACAACAGAAAAGATAGAATAACCAAAGGTATAATCCCAATCATCAGTACTCCACTTTACTTTGATCAGACTAACAAATTTCCTTCTTAGCTGCTTCGTACCTCTGTCGACAATACGAAGTGTCTTCTTCTCGACAGTCAGATTATGCTCTATATCCAAACTATCGAAGCAGAAGGCTGAACCATAAGAGATTGGTAATGAAGATACCAGCGGAGATGTGAAACGTGGAATACATCATGCACTCCGAAAAGCTTCTCGGGCAATCCAAACGATAAGCCAAAGAACCAACTCTTTCCACAATGCGGAAAGGACCCTCGAAGAGGAAGAAGGTAGGAATAGCTAGAAGGGAAAATAGGTTGAAAGACAAGGATGAACCATATTTTTAAAACTATATAATTTCAATTTAAAAAAAATTGTTTATAACATTTCAAACATTTTATAATATGATGAATAGTCATTTGATTCAAATTTGTTAGTTCGAAGTAAACAATATTTAAAACATTTTAAATTATTTAGAAAAGAAAAATAAATGATCATAATATCCTTTATACAATACTTTATCAAAATAATTTTATAACTTGATGTCTAAACAAGTTTATCCTCGTTCCTGCAGACTCTGACCATGCGTTAATCAGGCGCAAAGCTAGAATTCTCCAGGTACTTAGTAGACTTGTTTCAATACCCAGTGAAAATACTGGAAAAATCTTAAAAACAGATATGGAAAGTACAATCCAAACAAAACAACCAAACCAAAACATTGTCTAACCATGGATCGCAGATACACAATGGTTACTCCTGGATCCCCTAGGAAACATCCGTATTCGTAAGCTATCTCAGCCCTGCGAATTACGCCATGTTGACTAGTAGACCATAGATACACAATGGTTAAGCCTGGATCCCCCAGAAAACATCCGTACCCTTAAGCTATCTCAGCCTGTGGATTTCACTAATAAAAATGACCTACATAGATCGTAGATACACATTGGTTGTGCCTAGATCCCCCAGCAAACATCCGTACCCGTAAGCCATCTCGGCCAGGCGAATTACGCTATGCAGTCGCGCTCGTAAGACCATGGAGATCGCCATGGAATTCGATGGACGCTCAAGTATCATATCCGAAAAACCCAAATCAGAGAGAATAATAACGATAGAATGAATCCACAATGTGGCCACAAAGCGGATATCAAGCAGAAGGCACTTTCCGTATCTTTATTTCGAAAATATATATCATATATTAACTTTCAAATCACTTTCAAATATCATACTTATATAAAGTCCATTATATATAGGATTCCATTTTCAAATCGAATACTTTCCAAATCAATAGTATATCAAATCACACTTATATAGGTTTCGATTATATAAGATTTCTCTTTCCAAATTGAGTACCTTTCAAATCAATAATTTTCGAATCAACTTCATACTTATACAAATCAATTTTATATAAGTTCAATAACTCCCAAATCAAGTATTTAGTGAAACAAGGTTCCCAATTTTAATTCCTTTCAATAACGTTTCAGTTTCAAAATCATATATGATTTCACCAAATCATTTCTTCCAAATTACATATATTCAGTTTCAAAGTTTCTCAAAATAATAGGTTTAGAAAATAATCCTGGTTTCCAAATCAACAAAATTTAAGTCAAACAAATTTCCAAAACCATAATATAAATACCGGGTTTTACTATCCATTCTATTTTCAAAACCAAATATCTTTCTTAAAATCAATTATACCCAAAATGGTTTCCAAGTTTATTCCCTTTAAAATCTTTAAACTATTTATTTCCATATATGGAAAATCCAATTTACCTTTTGAAAATTACTTAGCTTTAAAAATTAAACCTTGATTTGGAAGTGCTCGAACTTTCAAAATAGTCAGAGAAACCAAAATTTCCAATCCAAGAGTTGGATATCAGCAACAAATCAGTAAATCACTTCCAATAGATAAGGTTATACCAAAACAAATCTGAATCTCGAGGACCGAACACTGGCTTACTTTAAATCATTTCAAATATGTATACATACATATATCTTTCAAAAATCAAATCATCCTTTGAAATTTTGAAATCAAAATTTGGTTTCGTAAAATCACTCGCATAGAAAATCTACTAAAGTGACCTCTCCCCCACTTTGAAACTCAAAAATCAATGTCAATGATGCGTGTACTCATCACCGAAATTATTTTCAAGCGACACAAGTGAGTTTTGTACTTCTATTTTCTGGAAACTTCTTTGAAATCTCTTCGAAATCATTGGAATTCATTCGAATAAATTTGAAATATTTCTTATTCGGAAAATAACTTTAAATCGTATTATTACTATATATTTTCCAAAATCTTAAAACCGATTTCAAAACACCGGAGTTCGATTCCTCGAAATTCAAATTCAAAACCCTTCAGTTATGAATCATTTTATATAAATCAAATTCCTTATAAATTTTTCAAAATTTCAAATCTTTTTGAAATTTCAGACTCTCGTTTTTAAAAGGTATATAATCCTTATCGAAAACATTTCACTTTTATATATAAAATGTGGTCCTTATCAAAATAATAATTTTGATGTATGCATAATTTCAAAATACAACCAAGCACAAATTTTCCAAGGCATGATTCAAGGATGGATTTCGAAACAAACATAGATTCTGATTTAGAGGAACTCTAATCAAAAAATTCTGATTCGAAGATAAGCTCGAACAAAGATGAGATAATTTAATTACCAAATAGAAGATGGATAAGCCTATATAAAATCGCGGGCGACCTTAACCGATCAACCATGACTTCAGGAATATAATCAAAGCGGAAATCTAAGGAAAATCGACATTCGATCGCCAGAGATGGAATCCAGGTAGAGTAGGAGATAGATAGCATCGACATCAGAGGATACAGAAATCTCCGGTGAATCAATTCCAATTGTAAGGAGTTTCACCCCTTTACAAATCATTCAAAGATTTGCGGAATCACCGATCTTTATAGAGGTCATTCAAAGTGGAGTTATGGAATGCTCCTAAATCAAAGGAATACAAATAGAGGAGACAAGAATGGATTTCAGAACAAGTGGGAGCGTTCCAAAGTTCAAAGGAATCCAAATCAATAAGAATCCTAACCAAAGAGATTACTAACAAGGTGGATACAGTAGGGATGAAGTTTAGAAAATCTTGATTTCAAAATAAGAAAAATTTACCAATATAATCTTTGAAAATCCTTTAAAATCATATGGAAATCATTTTATACTTCGAAAATACGTTCTCTCACAAAGAAATGATACCGAGTTTGATTTCACTCATTCTAGGGTATTTCTACCCTATCTCTAATGAGTTTTTGCTCCCCAGGCTATGGTTTGCCTAAAAACCTGGCTCTGGTACCAACTGTAATAATCCGATATTTTCAGCCATTCGCATCCGCACATGTCGGACTTGAATTGCTCAAAATACCGCATTGTAATAAAATTTGAAGCAAATAAAATCATTCACAGAATCACAGACACAGAAATATCAGAATAACTCGTGGCAGAGTACAAAATACTATAGTAGCTCATGAAACTACTATAACAAAGTCTCAAATTAAAATACATATTATCAGTCTGAAAACAAATACAATAAAAATCCCAAATACGTAGAAGATCACTAATACAAGAGCTGAAATAGAACAACTGAAACTGGAAGATATAAATAAGTAGACAAGCAGAATCTCCAACGATTCCTAGCTCCAGAAAGGGAAATCTAAAGCTGTGAATACTCAGACTGACCGGAGCGTAACGCAAAACGCAAAACCACTCGAGTCAGGACATACATACTTGTACAATGTAAACCAACTCAAGTGAACTATAGTAGTAATGCACAATAACTTAAAGGATGCTTGGGATCGTCCATCCTCCAAGGATCCGTTAAACCATCAATTAAACAGTAATAAACGCTATCATAGAAATGTCTATATTAAAGTAAAGTATGCAAATAACAGTGTTAATGTGGCTAGGGTAGCGCAGAGCTGTAGTAATCACTCACCTCTAGTCACACTCTCAAATTGAAGGTGTACATCCAAAAATCACAAGGCATACAGAGAAGTGTACTCGTGGTTAAGATTCCAAAAAGGTTTATAATTTCAAATTAAAACCATTCATTTAAACCATAAAAAGGTGGAGTCATTATACCTTCAAATCAAATATTAAATTTTCAAAATTTTAGCCTTTTCAGAGTTCATTTATTCCCTTAAATACATTAAAACAGTGAAATTTTATTTTTCGCAGCACTTAGAAAATGCTATAGTAAGTTACATTTGAAAACAATTCAATTCAGCAAAGACAGCATTTAAAAACTACTGCAATTGTTCAGTTTTAGTTGGAAAATAGTTCAATTCAGCAAAGATAGCATTTACAAAACTGCTGTAATAGTTCAGGTTTTAAAATAAAAGATTTAATTCACTTCAGCAAAGACAGCGTTTACAAAACTGCTGTAATAGTTCAATTTTAGTTCAAAAATCTAATTTCAGCCAGTGCTACAATAGCTCTTCCATTAGTTTTTAGCCTTTTAAGTCACTTCTGCAACTACAGCACTTACAACGTGCAGTAGATTCATTTATTTTAGATTTTAGTTCAATTTCAGAAACGATAGCATTTCTGAAGTGCTACTAAAAGAATTTCCAGATTTACGATAGAATTTCAGCAACAATTAAACTTCAATTTAAACCATTTTAACATATAAAATTTCATATTTTTCACTTTAAAATTGGTCATTTAAATACCCTTTAACTTATAATTTTTATAAAGTAAATTCACAAATAAATATCAAATTCTCAATGCTACACTTATTAAAAATCAATGTATAAATTTCCAAAAAAATTTGCATTTACTTTACACTTTAATTTAATTAACCATTTCATGAATTAAATTAAATTTCCATTTTATATTCTGAACTTAACTTTTATTATTAAACCAAATTTCACATTTCCAAGTTAAGTTATATTTCAAATTACACTTTTAAACATTCATTTATTTATTTAACCATTTTAATTTATAGAAAATCAAATATACTTTATTAAGTCATTTTAGATTCAAATTATCATATTTTATTTACTTAACTCAAACTCCATTTTTAAACAAAAATCACAAATTTCAAATTTAAGTTATATTTCAAATTTCAACTTAACCATTCATTTATTTCACTTTTTAACTTGTAGAAAAATCATTAATACTATAAAAATCATTTTACATTCAATTTAAATCAAAATATCATAAATTTACATTTTTAAAATATTTTAAAATTTATAGAAAAAACCTATATAAAATAACCACAGGTATGTATAATATTTTCTAACCTGGGTCAAGTGATACAGATAATATATCTTTTCAATCCGCAATTTACAAAGAAAAATTCGGATTCTATCACTTCAAACCCGCAATCCCAAGTAAAATAAAAATAAATAAAAATCACTCAGGCCTATCATTTCATCCCATAACGATTTTTCCTTATTCTAAAGTCCGTTCGGGTATGTATCATTTCAACCCATAGTGATTCTATTCTACAGGGAACTTGCAGTGTGAGAACAGAATAAAATAAACAATATAGCAACATATAGCAGTATCAGATGATATGAAAGGTATATAAACAAGTGTTAACATCATATGATCCATATCGCAGGTAGGTATAACATGATAAAATATTCTACACATTCACTTGTTATCAGTTTACTAGTTATATAAGTATAAATGTCATGAGTGAATACTCACTTTTTTATGCTGGAGATTGAAAATCAAACTACACGAATAAATTCCAGAAGGCACGCTACAGCACGAAACATCACGATATTTGATTAAAGTGAGTGGAGAACCAAGATAATGATCTAGTAAACAACAACCCAAAACATGACATTGAAAACATAAATATTCATTACAAAACAATATTGAACAAATTGAAAAATAAAAGCAATAAAGACAAGATAGCTTAACCTTGCCTTACCCACTCCAATGCTCGACCATAGGGGATCATATGCTCGGCCATGATGATGATATAGCTCGGGTTAAGCATCATAACACATGGCTACAAGTGGAGATGTGAAGTATAGGAGTTACAACATAAAGAAGTCATAGGATCAAGGCCAAAGGAGTGGGTTTGGTCACATGTAGGCTCGACCAAAGGGTCAATTGGCTCGGCCAAAGCATGGTACAGGTCTGGACATGTCTGGAGCTGTGGCTAGAGGGGGTGTAGCTATTGGTGGTGGTGGCTAGAGGGGTGGCTGAAGTGGAATAGGAAGGGGTAGTGCAAACATGAGCTCGGCTAGGATGGTTTCAAGTGGTTTTTGTGCAAATTTATGGTGATAGCATCAAGTAGTAGTCACGGCCTGTCATGGTCAGAGGAGGAGGAGGAGCTGCTGTGTAAGGTGGTGATGGTGATGTAGTGGTGAAGAGGTAGTGGCCGAGCAAACTAGAAGAAGAGGCAAGGCAAAAATCATGAACATAAGAAAAGAAGAAGGAGATGAAGCCATTAGCTTTGTTTTTTTTTTCTTCTTTCCTTTGCCGTGAATTTTTGAGTGAGGAGAAATTTTTTTTCGCGTGAAATGAAGAGGAGATACAAGGCTACAACAAAAGGAAATGGACGGCTACAAGGAAAAATGAAAAGGCAATTGGAAATTGGAAAGACAAGGAAAATTGAAAGTCACATGGAAATGAAAGGTCTTTGACTCTTTGCATTTCTTATTTCTTTATTCAATTCAAACAAATAAAAAGTAAGTAAAGAAAAACAAAACAAAATAAAGTAGGAAAGAAAATAAAGAAATAATTCTAGAAAAATATAAAATAATTAAGAAAATAGGTTAATAATTAAAACTAGGATTTAAAATTTTAAACAATATAAAATTAACATTAGAAAATTATAACTATACTTTAAAAATGTTTTAAAAATAAAATATATACATAACATGCTATGTTACACATATATAAACAATCAGAACATGATATGACAAACAAAAATGTTATTTATATAAATTAAAATAAACAATTTTGTTAAATAAATCAATTTACACACAATATTGTAAAAAGCATAACTTTCACAATATTAATCGGATTTCAACGAAATGAAAAGTAGAATACTTAAAATTTAATTTATTTTCATACAAAAGATAAAATTCAAAACTTTAAATATTTTGAATTTTAAATTTAAAAGTCAAAGTTTGACCATATTGACTAAAATTCACATTTTTGGAAAATATTCAATTTATTCATGTTTGAAATTATAATTCACATAAAAATAAAAATTTATATTTAAAATAACAAAATTTATTCTTTTTAAATAAATAAAATAAAATTTTTAAATTAGGAATTTAAATAAAATAAGTCAAAATATACAATTAAAATAATCACAAAATACAAGGTATTACAACATACCTTAAGGGAAGCTCAATAAATATGTGTGGTTGTCTTACCTCATTTATTTTATGTATTATTATACTCCATATAACATCCCTAGCTTACGGAAAACTCAAAAACTATGGAGTGTGCAAGTAATCTACTAATATATAAATGTTAGAGGATAACTTTATGATACTAAAAATTGATAATTTCTAATATGTTTGATTGAGTGCATCGACTTATAGAATAATGTAGTTCTTATGGAATACTCTTGTGATTCAAGTGTCAAACACGTCTGAAATCATGGTATACGTATCATACATATGTATTGATTCCGTAAATCTAATTAGGGTATTGTTCAACCTTATATTATATATTCATATTATATTTGTACAATACTTTGTAATTTTATTAACTTATATAATAATCTTTTGACTTCTTAATTAAATCTTCTTCAATTAATTTAATTAAGTTTATTAACTTTGTTTTATTCATTTAAACATTTTAAATTGAATATGTATACTATAGCATTTATAGTTATACACATATATCTTTATATATATATGTATGTATTATTTATTAATTAAATTTTAATTAATTTATTTACTTATACAATTTTATTTTATTATAAATTTATTTTGAAAATTATATATACATAATTTACCACAAACATTACAAGTTGATATCATATATATTAATAAATGTTGTGTGATTTAATTAACTATTTATTTAATTAGTCTAATCAATTATTAATAATTTTTGAAAATAATTATTTAATTTTCAAAAAAAATGAAAATCATTTATAACTTTTATAAAATATTTACTTATTTCAAAGTTAACCTTTTAAATTTAAAATATTATTTATAATTCATAACAAATACTGAAAATTAGCCCAAGGCTCGTATCAATTTACGGCTTTATATTAGGGATAACTTTTGGGCTTTACTATCTGGCTTTTTGATCAAGCGAGTTTCAAATGAATTTGAACTTCAAGAGAAGACAAAATAATTCAAGGACTTGAGAGCATGCTTGGAAGGACAATGGAAATGGTCTCAAGAAATTGGAGAACAACTGGAGAAACGGGGATAGGCCGGTACCGATCACTTTTAGATCAGTATCGAGCACCTCTTGTGCATTCTATTGACTTTTGAAGCTAAGACCCATGGATTATTAGCTTAAGTAATCGTCTTCGGTTGCATTTCTAAAGGAGCAAGTGAACAACTCTAAGGAAGTCCTGAAGGAAAGAAGATAAGTACAGGTGATATTAGAACCTCTTGAGAACAACATGATTTCTACCAGAAAGTGCTTGGAACTCAATGGATCGAAGATAGAAAGCCAATGAAAGGAAGATGGAGCAACTTCCCTGTAACGACCCGTAATTTCACTATTTCGAAAATGAGAGATTTCGTTTATTTTAAATTTAAAAAGAATTTAAAACTTAAATAATTAAGTTATATATAATAAATAATAATAGAGCAATTATTTATTCTTATAGTCAATAATTAAAAAGAATATTTGGATTTTAGAACAAATCAGCAAAAGTTAATTTTTGTTAAAAATAAAAAAATGCTTAAATAAATAGGTTTAAATAATTATTTAATAAGTTAAAATATTATTTAAAATAGCTAATAAAGATAATAAAAGTATATTAAAAGATTCAAAAGTGAATTAATAATCGCTTTACAAAAATATCCAAATTTTGTCGCATTTTGTCAGTTTTGCATACACTGTAAAAATAGAGATTTTTATATTATTTAACTATAATTTTAAAATATGAATAGACATGTTTTAATTTATTTAAAGAAGTAAAAAAGTTCATTTTAAGTTTGTTTTTTTTTAATATATAGCTTAACAACTACGTCAAAATTTGACTGTAAAATTTGTCAACAAAAACACCGTTTTCAACCAAAACAAGTTGTAGCTACATTGTTGCAACATGATACATTTCCTAATATACACATATGCATAAATACAACTTTACAAACTTTAAACACTTGTACATTTAGCATATAAAACAAAATATTTATATTAGGAAAGTTTAAAATAAAAAGGTATGGTTTGACTTATTTTATTTTATTTTATTTTATTATACAACACCATTACTTATATTTCATGTCTCATTAATGAGACGTTATGTATAAGTATGGAAAAGAAGCAAACTTATGTATTAAAATATTTACAAACCATAAAATGATGACACCTCACATTATTAAACTTATACATTTCCTAAAACCCGTAAATGCATATCTAATCGATGAAAAGTCTTCCCTCTTTTTGTATATGTAAATTAAACAATAATAAGTAATCATTTCTCTTCTTTACATCACATTTAATGCCCATCCAACCTCTCCTTTCATGTAAAAGAAAAGTATATATTTAAATGTAAATATGAAGAGGGTACTAAGGCCATTTGCCACTAAATTCTCCACCTATAAATTCAAGCCCAAACCCCTTCACTCTTTACTTCATTTTCGTTCTACAAACTATAAACTCCTTCTCTCTATCTCCATTTCTTCCTCCACCTCAACATCACCCAAACCCGAGCTTCACCCACCTCTACTTGGTCATACCCTCCACCTAAACCCCTTTACCAGAGCCTACACCACCATATACACCACAATACCTCCACAAACCAAGCCACCCTCCACCATACCCAATGTACATGCCTCAAATACCCCACGGCCGAGCACTACGAACCCACCCACACGACCATACTCCCCAAACCCAAGCCAAATACCCCACCTTCCTGCCTCCTCCAAGCCTCCCACACTACCTACCTAAGCTACAAACTTGCACATTCTCCTCCACACTCCACTTCAAGGCCGTACTCTCCATACCCATCCAAATACCCAAGGCCTAATAAAAAAAGAGAAATTCGAGACGTTCGGAGAAAAAAACGTTAAATCAAGAAGCACGCTAGTTTATAAAAAAGATTGACGGAGTGGACATGAAGGCGAAAAAATTCTTACTGCTATATAATTTATATTGATTATTAAGTTGATTTGCTATGATAGATAATCACCATTTTATGATATGGATGTTTGAATAATTATTTTAATATTGGATAATCCATAGTAATGTTAGACATTTATCATACTACACCCATGTTGAATATGTTCGTGTCATATGGTTGGTTGTATGGTTGTGATGTTAATATGAACATCAAATTTCTATCATTATTGATTAAGTGATTCTTTTTGTTAAATAGACCCAATTTTGGTGATATGTTATACTTTGGAAAAATAAGCCTCTTTTTAATCGGAATTGAAATTAAAGTGGAAATAAAAAAGAATTTGAAATTTGAAGTGAAACTGGATTTGAAAAGGATAGTTAAATTGAAATTGAGATGAATAGTGAAACTGAAATTAAAATCGATTTTGAAAATCGAAAGTGAGATTAAGGTTGAAATTTAAATTGGAATTGAAATTAGATTTAAAATCTAAGTTTTAATTGAGTTTAATTTGAAGTTATAAATAAATTGAGTTGAAATTGATTTAAAATTTAATATTAAAATAATAGGAATAAAATAATATTATAATATGGAAATATTGAAAGTACATTATAAAAGAATTAAAATGTGAAAATATTTGTTTAAAATGATTTGTGATGGTTTTATAAGTAATAAAATTTAATTTGAATAAATTATTTCAAATATTGAAAAAATAATTTAAAACTAGGCACGTCGCGCGTCCGTAGTTCACGATTTCGTGCCGAAAATTTCAAACTAGTGTATAGAGTGAAATATAGCTCAGAATTCTTCGAGATAAGAAAATTTTGAACTATTATATCCATATCTTATAAACGAAGAAAGAAAATCAAAATTTTGTTGAGTAGATTTTGAAATATATCCAAATCAATTTTATAGAAAAATCGCGCTAATGCAGTTAAGTGACCATAACGGGAAATATTTTTAAATGGATTTTTTTAATTATGAAAAAATATGGAATAAATTTGATAAATCCATTTAAATAGTTTAGAGGAGATTTTAAATGGAAAATATTAATTTTCAAATATTAAAGAGTTGTTTAAATCAAATAAGCTTTTAAAGCACTTTCCGTAGCACTTTTCTGCTGCCGCTTCTATAACTTTTTGAATATGAGTTTAAACATAACGATTTTTATTGGAATCAATTGTGGATGCTTTTAAAAGGAAAATCAAGCGTTTAAAAGATAATTTGGAATCTTTAAAATCAATTTTAAAATAAAGTTGATAACTTAGTATGCGGAAACGACTATTACATTTGTCCCGCCTGTGAGATCTGGGAAGATAAAACAAGGTGTTTAGCGAAGGTTAGGGATGGAGCAACCAGTGCCTTAAACTTTCCTAGCCTCTGTTTTCTCTTCTTAGGTGAGTGGTGGAATAGATCGAAAGGAAAGCCCGGATGCTCTAAAAAGATTATAGTAATTTTTCCAAAATAAAAGAAGATTGGTATTATCCGAAGCAAGAAAATGAATTACTTACTCTAAGACAATAGGAAGAGTTTTGAAATCATCCGAGAAGAATTAAAGTGAAAAGAGACATAATAAATCCTATAAACTCATATTTACTTTTAATTGAAAATTGGATTTCGAAGGAACTGGGGTCGGATTTTTGTGATTCCTATCCAAAAATGACTTCGAACGAGTTTACGTGTTCGAAGGATGAAGATATTTGAAGACGGAGATATTTAGACTAATAATAACGAGGGACTACTTGTTGATTAATGGGGGATAAACTCCCGATTCAGTATATTATAGTAGTTGTGATGACCCGACTTTCAACGACCAGAAAGTCGCATCATCTTTAAGAAAGAAAGGGATAGAAAAGAGAAAAGAAAGAAGAGAAATAAGAAATAACAACAGAATCTCAACAGCGGAATGAGTAAATTATATTAGTAACATAAGTATTACATAGTATACAACAACTATCAGAGTTACATAGACAATACATCACATACTAGACAGTTATAAACACCTGTCTAGTTATTACAACTCAATACAATACAAAGAAACCACTCAGAGATACCAACACAACGGAACACTACATAACTACAACGTAGAAGCCTCCTGCTCCATTGCTCCTCCATAATTCGTCAAAGCTAACCTGAATCCCTTGACTACTCGTAAAAATTTGAGTACCCAAGAGTTTAAGAAAATCAGAAATAAACACCGGGTCAGACATGGGTCTGGTGTGAGTAACAGGTTAAAGTTGCTTAACTTTTGATAAACCTTTGAAAAAAAAGGGTATCATGTAAGACTTCCCACACATAAACATGGAAAAGTTTTGACCTTACGCTAACCAAAACATTTGATAGGAAATCCGATGATATTATAATAGGGTCTAGGTTCTCAAGTAAAATACAGAAATAGCTGGAATGCTTTCATCGCACGTTCCAACATAGTTGGGAACAACTAATACGTACGGCACTTATTGGAGATTGGATTCCATACAATTGCAGGGCTACCGGGGTATCGCCTGTCACAGTACGTGGCCTAGATCAACGTACCGAGGATCACTCCCAATCCCCTGCAACACAAAGTCGGAACCATTCCTTACTGAACAGTTCCGAACAAGACCACCCCGCAGTTGTGATCAGCAACCGCACCACACAGCCGAAATAAAAGGGACATCTAGACAGGGGTAAATCTCGTCCTACTTGGGCATGACCCACTTAGCCTTGCTGCACCTCCCCTGTTTTAGCCATTCCCGGTTGATGAGGCTTGAGGCTACGATTACCTTTATAGAACACATCACTTAGAATGCTCATCGTCCACCTGACGATGTTCTGAAAGCATTCAATCCATACAAGTTCGTTTCGGGTTCGAACGAAACCGAAGGCATTATCTCGTTGCAATCATTTTGGAATCACCCTCAGAGTTAACGACAATAACCCTTGCACTCTGAATCTTCATCTTCACTTGAGATTCACAACCTATCGTTAATTTGGATCGATGTGGTTTTCGGATATCCAAGTATGGAAACCCGATCCCGGTCTCATCGTATCCAAAACGTATCTTTTAAGGCCAAGTTGTTTTAAAGTTTAAAATAATTTCAATTCTATTATCTATATATACTGATAGATAATTCACAGATTCACAATAGATAATCAACAGATAATCCATATCATCATTATACACAGATAATCCATATTATCATCCCAATGCAACAATTCATATCACATACATTACTCATCTCATAGCTGAGATTACAAACCATTCAAGGCAAATTAATATCATCCATACATACATAAGCAATGATTTACTTAATCATATCATCTATAATTAATTTAAAATGAATTAAATTAATTACTTCATCTCTAATTAATTTAAAGTGAATTAAATTAATTACATCATCTTTAATTAATTTAAGATAAATTAAATTAATTACTTCATCATTTTAAATCTTGCTTACTTAACCATTAATTGATTACAAATCAATTAATTAATCACCATCTCATTATTCATTTCAATTAATCATCCTGATTAACAATTTCCTAATTACAATAAGTAATTAGCCTTTAAATTAATTACACAAGTTAATTATACTTAACCCTTTACAATAATTAACTTTTAATTACTTAATCAATTAATCAACTAAAATTAATTACATTAATTCTTTATTAATTAATTACTTCATTTATTAATTAATTACTTCATTTATTAGTTATTCCTTAATTAATCAATTCTAAATTTACATCATTAATTTTATTAGTTAATGATTTCTAATTACATTTTTAATTAATCTCTCTATTTCAATTAATTACATTAAGTAATTAATCTTCAATTAAACAACATATATTAATCACCTTTGATTAATAACATCCAGTAATTAACTACCCTTAAATACTTTATCAAATAAATTACTCCTTAATTTATTCTCTAATTAATCCCTTGGTTAATTACATTCAGTAATTAACTACCTTTAATTACTTCATTTCATAAATTAATTACCCTTAATTAATTATCTCAATTAATCCCTTAATTAATTACAAAGTAATTTAATCCAAATCACTTCCATTTTTAAAACATCTTTAATTACATCCCGTAATTATCAATTAATTACTTCCCTAAGTAATTACAATTCCATTAATGGCATTAAGTAATTATCTATCAAATCATCAAGTGTTTAAATTAATTAAACTTAATTAATTAACTTAAACTAATCACATTAACCTAATTAATTACATTAAGTAATTAATTCATTAATACTTCTATAAATAAATTAAACTTAAACAATTTCACAAATAATTATTATTAATTAATTAATCTAATTAATTATTAAAATTAATCACAATAATTAATTGTTAAATAATCTTAAGTTAATGGCCTTTATTAACTATTCTTTTATTTATTCCTTAAGAAATTAACTTAGATTAATCATTATTATTTACGAATTAATAAATATTTAATTACCAATTAATTAATCCCTAATTATTTAATTAATTAAGTGTTAACTGCAACTTAATTGATCCTTAATTACTGGTTAATTAATCTTTAATCATTAATTAAATCTAATTAATAATCCTTAATTAAAAACTAATTAGCCTTAATTAATTAATCTTAAGTCTTAATTAATCAATTTAAAAATTCTTAATTACTTAATTAATCATCCATATCATTACTCAATTAAATAATTAATTATCTAACTTAATAATTTAATGAATTACAAATCATTAAATTCTAATTTAATTTAAGAAAGCATTTCCTACTTAATCAAAGCATTTAAAAACAATTTCTTTTCAAATTTACCTTAAATTTCATTTTAAATTTAAGATTTTAAAACGAACACAAATTTATCTAAACAAAGTTTAAAAACAATTCAAAACCTTTTTATCTCATATGTTAAAGAAATATCCATTTTATAAAGAAGTTTTAAAAGAATTTAAAACCCAATTCATTTTTAAATTCAAATTAATTTAAAAATACACTTTAAACATTCCATGTTATTAAAACAATTTCAATTTAAAAATTTCCTGGAATTTCAAAATTGAAATACAGATTTAATCTTTATTCCAGATTTACTTAAATCTTTAAAGCTTACTTACATTTTAAACTCCATTTTAAAATTCTAATTATTTAACCATTTATAAAGTAGTTAAACAATTTAAATTTAAAAAACTTTATTTTGTTTTAAAGGCTGAAATTGAAACCCAAACTCCAGATTTTAAAACTAGATTAAACCTATTTAAAATTTCTATTTTACAAATTAAATTTTCAGTTCAAATTCAAAACTAAATATACTTTTACACTTAAAAGTTTTAAAACCAAATTTAAATTTCAAAACTTAAATTATTTCAAATCTAAGATTCAAACTCTTGAATTCAGATTTCACTCAGGTTTTAAAACTTAGTTTAAATTTTAGTTTACATTTTAAAACTTTACTTTTAAAATATAAAAACAGAACAGGTTTCTGTTTTTCTTCTAAAACCTGTAAACAATTTTACTCATGCCAACCCTAAGATGACTTCGAGTCAAATCCCAACCTGCTTCGAGTTAAAACTTGAATCACCCGAGGCAAAGACGAGTAAACAAAATCCTACAACACACCCTTCTAATCAACACTGATCATCAGAAACCCGTGCACATGCACGGTGCCGCCGACCAACTCCTGTCGATACCAAACCTTCGAGCAGAACAGCGATCCTCCTATCACCAGAATCCGATCACCACCACATCCATCCAACCCAGAAATCGAAATCAAGCTTTACCCCAAACCTGGAACCATAAAACAGAAACTTCCCATCAAAACCTGTCAACGCCACACCGTGGAAGCTCCGACCACCGTTGCCTATGAAACTCCGACGAAGTCCTCGTCAACCCACTAACTTTCAATACCCAAGATATTGTTGAACTCGATCAACAGAGGAAGTCGAACCAATACAAAAACTCAAACCCATAAAAACTAGGGTTCTAGACTTCAAATCACAACCACCATCGCCACAACCCTCTGATCAACATTCAGATAATTTTCCCCTCATCCCTGATCAATCCTCCACCTCCAGGAGGAAATTCAACCCATCCGAACCCATAGATCATCAGTTAGAACCCCAAAAGCAAAATACAGTAAATTTTGAACTGCTCTCTGGTTCTAACTCTAAAAATTGTAATCTTACTTTTAAAAATCATGATTTTGTATTATGATTTGATTTATAACCCTGAAACATTGAATCGTAATGTTTGAATTTTCACTACTTTATTGTTTGATCATCTGTTTATACATTCCAGAGATATTCACGTACTATTTTGACTTTAAGTACAATTTTAAACTGAAGTTTATAATTAAACAAACAAGTTTGATTTGCATATTAAGCTTAAACAGAGACAAGATCAAAAGATTTGAATTTTTAAAACAAAATTGGAAAATTTGAAGGTAAAAGCAGAGAATACTATGATGAAAACAACTTGCACGCTATACATGCATGTAATCACAATAGATACCATGCAATACACATTCATCTCAAATTAACTATCTTGCAACTAAAATTTACCTACTAAATTTTTAAAAGTGGAGTTACTCACCTTATCAGAAGACAGAGCACCAGATTTGAAAAACCCCTTTTGAATATCTTTTGAAAACTGAATTGCCTCATGCTTTTAAAAACTTGAGTTGTTTGATGCTTTTAAAACTTTAAACTTTGAATGTTGCTTTAAAATGCCTTTGCCCCTTGATTAACAAACTTACATGCATGCTTCAGCTTACAAGAAAATGCAGGCTTTTAAAGCCGATTGAAATTCGCAGGTTTACATGCAGTAGCTTAATTCCATATTTTGAAGAAAGGAATGCAGGAACATATTCAGGTTGAACAAAAATGATATAGAGGCTTCAATTTGGAAATGTGTTTACAGATTTGAAGAAAATAAAAATGCAGACTTGCATGATATGTTTTGAAACTGCTTTGCATGTTGAAAATGTGTTACAGGGAATTGGTTTGTGTTTGGATATGAGGATGATTACAGATTTTGGAGGAAAAATAGTTTTGATTCTTCAAATTTGGTTTTGAGGATTGATTATAGATTTTTTTTTTAATCTTGAAAAGATGATTGTTTTAGAGTGAAATGTTTCAGCTGAACATTTCTTTGCTATGAAATGAAAATGAGAAAAAGAATAGGAAAGGAAGAAGTATGAATTTATATAACTAAATTTATGATAAATTAAAAATCAAAGAAAATAAAAATAAAATTTGACACTTGTCTTAAATATCAACACTTGTTAATTTCCTTGTTTGATTAAATTACACATGTTATATTATGTTCTAGGATGTTTACACATGTCTCTAAAGTAATTTGTATTTATAATAAAGTGTTAATGAAAGTTTTAAACTTAATTAATTTACAATACTTAGTTATATATATAGCTAATTTTTTTTAAGGAAATAAAACCATTTATATTTAAAATAATAAAAACAATACATTACTTTATTATTTGAAAATAACATTTTTGATAATTTAAATAAAATTTATAAAAGAGATTGTAAATTACTTATTATTAATAGGAATAAATGTTTCATATTTTAATTGTATTTAAACTTTCAGATTTAATTACAATCATATTTATTAAACAATATTTTAAAAAGGAAATAAAACAAATCTTATTATTAATCTTATTTAAATTTAAGCTAAAACCCTTTTAAACAATTAAACATTTATTTTATGTATTTTAAAACTATATAGTTATTTATTAAATAGCTTTGAAAAGCTTAACATTAAATAAATCATAATTTCCCAATTACCAAAAATAGTAGAATTAGAAAATAAGATTTATTTTTTTATTAAATTTAAACAGGGCTTATCTATTTACAATATATACATATTCTATATATATTATAAATAGAAAACAATTTATTTAGCTTTAAAAAGATAAAATCTATCAATTAAATATTTATTAAAGTAAGATTATTAAATCAATTCAAATTTATTTATAAAAATTATCAAATCAATTTAATTTTAAATATAGATTATTAAATTGATATTGCTAAAAATTCCGGGATATCACAATCCTTCCCCCTTAAAAGAATTTCGTCCCCGAAATTTAAAACAAAGGTAATTTAATAATCTCATTAAAAATTTAATTTTAAAACACAACATATATTAATCATATGTTAACAATCAAAGCAACCAATTCATCCGATCAAAACAAATCTAACTATCCAGAAAAATTCTGGATAGAACTTCCTCGAGTTTCTCGGTAAAAATATCGGGATACTCTCTCTATAGAATCCAAATAATCCAAACTACTAAGCTATAGAGCTCCCACTCATTTAAATCTAGAAAACTAAACAGGATATCAGACTACATACGAGTCTGACTCAACAACCAACCCTCCTGAACTGCTGGTTCTACAACTAGAAATATATCATACGCGTACTCCCTCAGAGATACGTGAAACAAACTGAATCCCAGTTATCCAAACTGGCAATTCAACCCTTGAAAACCAAAGCACTCATCTTACCGTAACACATAAGAGATCCAAAACACCTCGGAGCTAGTTCCCAGACTTACTAAAACTTATGGCTCCTTGGATCGGAGAAAACTTAACCAAAACTAAATCTCCTATTTCGGAATCCAAATTCCTTCGTCTCTTATTCTCAAAATCTTTCAAACGATCCTAGGCTACCAACATCCTTCCTGATCAGCTCAACCCTACGCTGATGCCTCTCGAAACATACTAGACTAAAAACACCCCAACACAATGATCTCCTCAAGATCAATCCAAAACCAAGAACACAAACTCTACTCCTCAAAAACTGAAGACGGAACTTACTTCTCCTTATCCGGAAAAGAAAAGCAGATTCACTCCCAAACTGCTTCCGCTGCACAACTCTGATCCGAGGTAGAAGAAAATGTTGATGAAGAACACGAGCGGAGACTAGACACCACGTTCCAAAAATACGGTTCAACAGATCCATAAAGAAAACTCAGAAATCCCACCAATCCTGAGCTACTTTACCAAACTCAATCTCAAGGAACCATCCTTCTACTAACTGAACCACCAGTGCCAATCCTGGAATCCTAGCCGATAAGAAAACTTGATCTCCAGATGCCTCAAACAAAAGATAACCCAAGAGAACACTCAAACTATCGCAAGTCACTTTTGCGATCAACCCAGATCAACTTCCAAAGAAAAGTTGTTCTATCTTTACCAATCAGAACAGCTTACACCGGCCTAGCCAATCCTCCGAAGAAACGGATCCATTCTGCTGCTTCTAAACTCCACCTTTAGAAAAACTATTCAGCTAGAAGTTTTCCTGCCAACACAGAACACTCCGACCTGCACTGCTACCACCAATGCCAAAGAATTCCTAATCTAAAGCTCTTCGAGAAACTCGGACCTCAAAGCAAACAGAAACACCCTGCTGGACTCAGCCACTACATCGAAACAAACACACTTCCTTACTCTTGTTCCAAAGAAACATCTTTGAAAATATCCATAGTCACTACATCTCATCACGCAGCTACTACTTCCTGAGGTATCAAGATACCATCACTCACTTCTTCCAAACCGACAGATCCAAACTCAACTCATACAACTTCAAAGATAGACTCCGAACCTTAATAGGTTTCCTTCAGAGATCGATGAAATCCCTACACCAAGCAAAGCTCACTTGAGACGGTATTAGGTCTACGGCCTCGACAGATCCACTTCCAACCTCATCACTCAAACTCCAACCAATGGTAGTTGTGTTACTCACACCACTACCTCATCTACCTTTATAACTTATATTGGAAAACCCAAACAGGTAACCCAACATATAGGTAGAATATAATTATATATATATATATTAAAATTACAAATACGCTCTCTCAAGACAGACACCACTCCAGAGCCTAGGTATTCGCTCAACCTAGCGCTCTGATATCAACTGTGACGACCCGACTTTCAACGACCAGAAAGTCGCATCATCTTTAAGAAAGAAAGGATTAGAAAAGAGAAAAGAAAGAAGAGAAAGAAGAAATAACAACAGAATCTCAACATCGGAACGAGTAAATTATATTAATAACATCAGTATTACATAGTATACAATAACTATCAGAGTTACACAGATAATACATCACATATTAGACAGTTATAAACACCTGTCTAGTTATTACAACTCAATACAATACAAAGAAACCACTCAGAGATACTAACACAGCGGAACACTATATAACTACAACGCAGAAGCCTCCTGCTCCATTGCTCCTCCACAATTCGTCAAAGCTAACATGAATCCCTTGACTACTCGTAAAAATTTGAGTACCCAAGAGTTTAAGAAAAACAGAAATAAACTCCGGGTCAGACATGGGTCTGGTGTGAGTAATAGGTTAAAGTTGCTTAACTTTTGATAAACCTTTGAAACAAAGGGTATCACGTAAGACTTCCCACACATAAACATGGAAAAGTTTTTACCTTACGCTAACCAAAACATTTGATAGAAAATCCGAAGATATTATAATAGGGTCTAGGGTATTCATGTAAAATACAGAAATAGCTAGAATGCTTACATCTCACGTTCCAACATAGTTGGGCACAACTAATATGTATGGCACTTATTGGAGACTAAATTCCATACAATGGCAAGGCTACCGGGGTACCGCCCGTCACAGTACGTGGCCTAGATCAACGTACCGAGGATCACTCCCAATCCCATGCAACACAAAGCCGGAACCATTCCTTACTGAACAGTTCCAAACAAGACCACCCCGCAGTTGTGATCAACAACCGCACCACACAGCCGAAATTAAAGGGACATCTAGACAGGGGTAAATCTCGTCCTACTTGGGCATGACCCTCTTAGCCTTGCTGCACCTCCCATGTTTTAGCCATTCCAGGTTGATGAGGCTTGAGGCTACGATTACCTTTATAGAACACATCACTTAGAATGCTCATCGTCCACCTGACGATGTTCTGAAAGCATTCAATCCATACAAGTTCGTTCCGGGTTCGAACGAAACCGAAGGCATTATCTCGTTACACTCATTTTGGAATCACCCACAGAGTTAACGACAATAACCCTTGCACTCTGAATCTTCATCTTCACTTGAGATTCACGACCTATCGTTAATTTGGATCGATGTGGTTTTCGGATATCCAAATATGGAAACCCGATCCCGGTCTCATCGAATCCAAAACATATCTTTTAAGGCCAAGTTGTTTTAAAGTTTAAAATAATTTCAATTCTATTATCTATATACACAGATAGATAATTCACAGATTCACAATAGGTAATCAACAGATAATCCATATCATCATTATACACAGATAATCCATATTATCATCCCAATGCAACCAAAGCATTCATATCACACAGCATTACTCATCTCATAGCTGAGATTACAAAACCATTCAAGGCAAATTAATATCATCCATACATACATAAGCAATGATTTACTTAATCATATCATCTATAATTAATTTAAAATGAATTAAATTAATTACTTCATCTCTAATTAATTTAAAATGAATTAAATTAATTACATCATCTTTAATTAATTTAACATAAATTAAATTAATTACTTCATCATTTTAAATCTTGCTTACTTAACCATTAATTGATTACATATCAATTAATTAATCACCATCTCATTATTCATTTCAATTAATCATTCATAATTAACAATTTCCTAATTACAATTAGTAATTAGCCTTTAAATTAATTACACAAGTTAATTATACTTAACCCTTTACATTAATTAACTTTTAATTACTTAATCAACTAAAATTAGTTACATTAATTATTTATTAATTAGTTACTTCATTTATTAATTATTCCTTAATTAATCAATTCTAAATTTACATCATTAATTTTATTAATTAATGATTTCTAATTACATTTTCAATTAATCTCTCTATTTCAATTAATTACATTAAGTAATTAATCTTCAATTAAACCACATATATTAATCACCCTTGATTAATAACATCCAGTAATTAACTACCCTTAATTACTTTATCAAATAAATTACTCCTTAATTTATTCTCTAATTAATCCCTTGATTAATTACATTCAGTAATTAACTACCCTTAATTACTTCATTTCATAAATTAATTACCCTTAATTAATTATCTCAATTAATCCCTTAATTAATTACAAAGTAATTTAATCCAAATTACTTCCATTATTAAAACATCTTTAATTACATCTCGTAATTATCAATTAATTACTTCCCTAAGTAATTACAATTCCATTAATTGCATTAAGTAATTATCTATCAAATCATCAAGTGTTTAAATTAATTAAACTTAATTAATTAACTTAAACTAATCACATTAACCTAATTAATTACATTAAGTAATTAATTCATTAATTACTTCTATAAATAAATTAAACTTAAACAATTTCACAAATAGTTATTATTAATTAATTAATCTAATTAATTATTAAAATTAATCACATTAATTAATTGTTAAATAATCTTAAGTTAATGGCCTTCATTAACTGTTCTTTAATTTCTTCCTTAAGAAATTAACTTAGATTAATCATTATTAATTACGAATTAATTAATATTTAATTACCAATTAATTAATCCCTAATTATTTAATTAATTAAGTGTTAACTGCAACTTAATCGATCCTTAATTACTGGTTAATTAATCTTTAATCATTGATTAAATCTAATTAATAATCCTTAATTACAAACTAATTAGCCTTAATTAATTAATTAAGTCTTAATTAATCAATTTAAAAATTCTTAATTACTTAATTAATCATCCATATCATTAATCAATTAAATAATTAATTATCCAACTTAATAATTTGATGAAGTATAAATCATTAAATTCTAATTTAATTTAAGAAAACATTTCTTACTTAATCAAAGCATTTAAAAACAAATTGTTTTCAAATTTACCTTAAATTTCATTTTAAATTTAAGATTTTAAAACGAACACAAATTTATCTAAACAAAGTTTAAAAATAATTCAAAACCTTTTTATCTCATATGTTAAAGAAATATCCATTTTATAAAGAAGTTTTAAAAGAATTTAAAACCCAATTCATTTTTAAATTCAAATTAATTTAAAAATACACTTTAAACATTCCAAGTTATTTAAAATAATTCCAATTAAAAAATTTCCTTGAATTTCAAAACTGAAATACATATTTAATCTTTATTCCAGATTTAACTTAAATCTATAAAGCTTACTTACATTTTAAACTCCATTTGAAAATTCTAATTATTTAACCATTTATAAAGTAGACAAATAATTTAAATTTTAAAAAAATTATTTTGTTTTAAAGACTGAAATTCAAACCCAAACTCCAGATTTTAAAACTATATTTAAACCTATTTAAAATTTCTATTTTACAAATTAAACTTTCAGTTCAAATTCAAAACCAAATATACTTTTACACTTCAAAGTTTTAAAACCAAATTTAAATTTCAAAACTTAAATTATTTCAAATCTAAGATTCAAACTCTTGAATTCAGATTTCACTCAGGTTTTAAAACTTAGTTTCAATTTTAGTTTACATTTTAAAACTTTACTTTTAAAATATAAAAACGGAACAGGTTTCTGTTTTTTTCTTCTAAAACCCGTAAATAATTTTACTCGTGCCAACCCAAAGATGACTTCGAGTCAAATCCTAACCTGCTTCGAGTTAAAACTCGAATCACCCAAGACAAACACAAGTAAACCAAATCTTACAACACACCCTTCTAATCAACACTGATCATCAAAAACCAGTGCACCGTGCACATGCACGGTGCCGCCGACCAACTCCTGTCGATACCACACCTTCGAGCAGAACGGCGATCCTCCTATCACCAGAATCCGATCACCACCACATCCATACAACCCTGAAATCGAAATCAAGCTTTACCCCAAACCTGGAACTAGAAAACAGAAACTTCCTATCAAAACCTGTCAACGCCTCGCCATGGAAGCCCGACCATCGTTGCCTCTGAAACTCCGGCGAAGTCCTCGTCAATTCACTAATTTCAATACCCACGATATTGTTGAACTCGATCAATAGAGGAAGCGAACCAATACAAAAACTCAAACCCATAAAAACTAGGGTTCTAGACTTCAAATCACAACCACCATCGCCACAACCCTCTGATCAATATTCAGATAATTTTCCCCTCATCCCTGATCACTCCTCCACCTCCAGGAGGAAATTCTACCCATTCGAACCCATAGATCATCAGTTAGAACCCCAAAAGCAAAATACAGTAAATTTTGAACTGCTCTCTGGTTCTAACTCTAAAAATTGTAATCTTACTTTTAAAAATCATGATTTTGTATTATGATTTGATTTATAACCCCGAAACATTGAATCGTAATGTTTGAATTTTCACTACTTTAATGTTTGATCATCTGTTTATACATTCCAGAGATATTCACATATTATTTTGACTTAAGTACAATTTTAAACTGAAGTTTATAATTAAACAAACAAGTTTGATTTGCATATTAAGCTTAAACAGAGACAAGATCAAAAGATTTGAATTTTAAAACAAAATTGGAAAAACTGGAAGGTAAAAGCAGAGAATACTATGATGAAAACAACTTGCAGGCTATACATGCATGTAATCACAATAGATACCATACAATACACATTCATCTCAAATTAACTATCTTGCAACCAAAATTTACCTACTAAATTTTTAAAAGTGGAGTTACTCACCTTATCAGAAGACAGAGCACCAGATTTGAAAAACCCCTTTTGAATATCTTTTGAAAACTGAATTGCCTCATGCTTTTAAAAACTTGAGTTGTTTGATGCTTTTAAAACTTTAAACTTTGAATGCTGCTTTAAAATGCCTTTGCCCCTTGATTAACAAACTTACATGCATGCTTCAGCTTACAAGAAAATGCAGGCTTTTAAAGCCGATTGAAATTCGCAGGTTTACATGCAGTAGCTTAATTCCATATTTTGAAGAAAGGAATGCAGGAAACAATTCAGGTTGAACAAAAATGATATAGAGGCTTCAATTTGGAAACGTATTTACAGATTTGAAGAAAATAAAAATGCAGACTTGCATGATATGTTTTGAAACTGCTTTGCATGTTGAAAATGTGTTACAGGGAATTGGTTTGTGTTTGGATATGAGGATGATTACAGATTTTGGAGGAAAAATAGTTTTGATTCTTCAAATTTGGTTTTGAGGATTGATTACAGATTTCACTTTAATCTTGAAAAGATGATTGTTTTAGAGTGAAATATTTCAGCTGAACATTTCTTTGCTATGAAATGAAAATGAGAAAAAGAATAGGAAAGGAAGAAGTATGAGTTTATATTACTAAATTTATGATAAATTAAAAATCAAAGAAAATAAAAATAAAATTTGACACTTGTCTTAAATATCAACACTTGTTAATTTCCTTGTTTGATTAAATTACACATGTTATATTATGTTCTATGATGTTTACACATGTCTCTAAAGTAATTTGTATTTATAATAAAGTGTTAATGAAAGTTTTAAACTTAATTAATTTACAAATACTTAGTTATATATATAGCTAATTTTTTTTAAGGAAATAAAACCATTTATATTTAAAATAATAAAAACAATACATTACTTTATTATTTGAAAATAACATTTTTGATAATTTAAATAAAATTTATAAAAGAGATTGTAAATTACTTAGTATTAATATGAATAAATGTTTCATATTTTAGTTGTATTTAAACTTTCATATTTAATTACAATCATATTTATTAAACAATATTTTAAAAAGGAAATAAAACAAATCTTATTATTAATCTTATTTAAATTTAAGCTAAAACCCTTTTTAAACAATTAAACATTTATTTTATGTATTTTAAAACTATATAGTTATTTATTAAATAGCTTTGAAAAGCTTAACGTTAAATAAATCATAATTTCCCAATTACAAAAAATAGTAGAATTAGAAAATAAGATTTATTTTTTTATTAAATTAATCAAGGCTTATCTATTTACAATATATACATATTCTATATATATTATAAATAGAAAACAATTTATTTAGCTTTAAAAAGATAAAATCTATCAATTAAATATTTATTAAAGTAAGATTATTAAATCAAGTCAAATTTATTTATAAAAATTATCAAATCAATTTAATTTTAAATACAGATTATTAAATTGATATTGCTAAAAATTCCGGGATATCACAGTAGTGGTCTCTTTGTTATGAAAAATCTCAAAACTACAAAGGCATCTTGCCTAGTAACGGCCGAGGAGAGTACCCTCGGTTTAGTTCGGTCCCAGAACGAACTTGTATGGATGAATGTCTGACCTTGCATTTTAAATCACATCGAGTGATCTCTATATAATGTATATCAGTTTGGTGACGGAGAAGACACCTTCTCTTAGCTTAACACCCTTTCTAGAGCCTTACAAGTTCAGGAAGTTATACATTTATAGAAATTAGTCATGTGAATGTGGAATGGAAATATGGCATTCAAAGTGAAAGAAGATGTGCTATATGAAAAGGTAATCGTACCCTCGAGCCTCATCAATCAGAAATGTCCAAAACAGGGTTAGATGCAGCAAGGCTAAGTGGGTCATTCCCAATTAGGGTATGATCATCCCTGTTACCCGACTACTTGGCCTGGCTACAAATTGATAGTTCTAGAGGCTATGATTGAGCCTAGATGGGATTTTGAACAAAAGAAGTATGGAGGTGTAAGGGTGTGGTGTAACTCAATCACTTTGGTATGTGGGTGGTTCGGCCTACATGAGTGGTTCGGCACATGTGGGTCGGCCTTAGAAGGAAGAAAGACCATGTATCGTTCAGTCTAGATGGGTCGGCATGTTTCGTTCGGTCCAGGTGTCTCAGGAGATGCCGCTCGGTCAAGGAAGAAAGGTTATGCATGGATCATCCAAGGTGGTTTGTTCGGTCATAATGAATTAGCATGTATGGATCGACATACCTGGTTCGGTGCGCAATAAGGGAGTTAGCATGTTTTTGCAGTCTATGGAAAGGTGAGGCGGTCGGTGTTATTTTGCTTCGAGATACATCATGAGTCGCTTCGAGTCCCTTGAGAGCTTGCTTCGAGTCAGTTACTATATGACCATAGTTCAGCCATAGGGGTTCGGCAACACTTGATTCGACCATTTTGGTTTGGCATTGCGTGGGTCAGTCTGTTTTAAATTATATTAATGGGCTGAGCTGTCTTGATCTTGCATCTGCACAGAGGAACCAACCAACCTTTGTCTATAAATAGAGAGGCAGGGGTACAATTGTGGGGACCTTTTTTCGGAAACTCGAAAGACACTCTTCCATTTTTTGTACTCATTTCTTTTCTGTTCAAACTTGCATGCAATTGTTTGTTTACGGATTGCATCTATACTCAAGTATTTGGAAAAGTAATAAAGATCATATTCAAAGTGGACGTAGGCAATTACGCCAAACTGCTATAAATCCGGTGTTCCCTTTTTCTGTTGATTTTGTTCATTCAATTGCATTATTTTTCTATTTTAATTTACTTTCTTCATTAATCTCTCTACACAAATCTATTCAAGGGTGTTAGTGACCAATTTTGGTGCTAATATTTTAGTGCTTTCACTGAGAACGTGCATTCTCAGGCTGTTAGGATCTACTTTGTCGCTACTGGATTGAAGAATTCCCCCGAAGGAGATTCAAGTTCATTCTCAAGAGTTCATAGATTCTATTTAGAGTTTCGACCGGATAACTCTAAGATGGGAGACCACGTACCAGATCAGCCTTCCACAATGCGGATGTTAATGAGACCGCCAACATCCAGCAAGTGGGACCTAACAATCAACATGCTAACCTAGGCACATGGACCGCACCGTCCTAAACTAATCAGAAGTTTTCACCGGGGCAGAGTTCAATGAGCTGATGAGAGAGCTCGTGGAAAGTAGGAGACACCTTAACGAGAAAATTCAAACTAATGCCAACCTCATGACCTAGATCGCTCAACAACAGCATCAGAACGCTAGAGGAAGCCCCGCTTCCTACTCATCATCTAACAGCTCCACTTCATCAGATGAACATCATAGGAACATACGCCGTAGGATTGAAATGGCACAAATAGGTGCAGCAGAGCAATCCAACAGAAATGGTCCAGGTTCCCTACTTGGGACCATGGCCCCTCACCTGCACCTGAGGAATCACGCACATGTTGGAGTGGAGAACTCAGGATCTGGAGCATGAGTGGAAGTTGGTCTACCGCCTCACCAGGGATGTAGCGAAGCGGATTCCCAGGACGTGTACTTGGGAGATCACCTACCAAGGAGGCACCAGCCGAAACGATCATGCAAGAAAGATTCCAACTTGCCACCTCCTATCCAGATCACTGATTTATCAGCTATGGTCAGACAACTGATGAGGGAAATTAAGGCTTATCCAATGATGATTGGGGCGTATCTAGGAGCCATACTCCGTTCACAGATACCATCCCACAGGCTGAGTACCCTTGGAAGTTCAGTATGCCTACTATTCCAACTTATGAAGGGAAGCTGATCCCTGACAGCATATAATGAGATACGAGTGGATGATTGACTCGACTAGGGAAAATGATGCGACTAAATGCAGATGTTTCTCAATAGCCTTATTCAGAATCGCTATCATGTGGTTCACCGGACTTCCCCCGCGATCGATCTCCAGGTTTGATGAATTAGCGACGAAATTTGTGGAGCAGTTTAGGATCTATGCCACTCGCCCAAAGGACGTGATGTCTTTATCCAGTGTGATCCAGGCTCCAGAGGAGTCATTAAAGGATTATTTGGAATTTTAAAAGATAGGTAAGCTCGTTGAATCTCGAAGGCCGACCAAGTCTACTCATGAAGAGGATGTACAGCGAACTAAACACGGTGAGCATAGTTGTTTGGGTGAGCTTAGAACAAAGCTAGTCCAAGCTCTTGTAATACCCTCATTAGAAAAGGATTAAATGGCAGGACGACACCAACTAAACATATATTGTGGCTGCATGTTGTAAAGTCTGGAGGAGGGCGGTGTGCGAAATCACCTCCTGTCAGTAAATGGACATTGTCCTTTAGGATGTCGTATTGCAGACATATGTTTTTAAGAGACTTGGCAGATAAGACAGAGGACACCTTCTCTAGAGGGTCATGGAAGATCCTCAATCCTAGAGGTAGTTAACCGATAGTGGGTGCAATGGCCTTGGGATTCAAGAGTCATAGGTTGGGTCATCCCGGAAGGAATGGATGGCGAGACTAAGGCTATGGAAGATGTAGCTTTAGATGGAGTAGACGATCCTTCGCTAGGCTTGAGATGGGGGATCAACGAGACATTGTTGACAACAAAACTTGGCGTCCAACATGATTTGTTTTACTTCAAAATAATTTTCCCGTGCAACCAATGCTGGGAATCCAAGGGAAGTTAATGTATGTTGAACAGTCGAATTCTATGCATTGACTAGGGCAAGTGAAGTTTATTATCTATGTAATATAAGTCCAGTGCCCCGAACATCGCGAACGGAATTTCTTATGTAGATAGCTCGCTCATGTAGAAAAATAAGACGTGCCTTACATTGAGATTACCTTTTTTGAGACTTACCTATTATCGATGAAAAATCGATAGCGAAACTGCTGTTCAGAGCGACGTGAAAAGCTTTTCTTTTTAGGATCACTGGAAGTGTAGAAATGGAAAGACAACACGATTGGATCATCTGATAAGGCCGATTTGGAAGAAAATCACCGTATCAGAATCTGTTCGACGATTGAGACTTAGCCAAATTCTTGAAGAAAGATAGTTGAAGTCAGAGAACAGGACTTGTCTACAAGGTAACTTGCATTTGATCAGGGAAAAACCTAACTTTACCATCGACCAAATCCAATCCAAAAAACAACCATCTCTCTTCAAATTGGAATGACCTAAGTCCAAGTCATCGTCACCATCAGTGCTTCTGGCAAGACTAATCACCGCCAACCTCAAGTTCTAAATCAAGCCCATCTGAGGGTTTTGAAGATGAATCAGGGTTGAGTTTTTAGGCTAGGGAAAGGCGGCGGAGAATCATTCCACACAGAAACAGTGGTTCCGGATGGTGGTGGCAGTCAGTGGGAGAGGCAGTTAGTTGGCAACATAGATTGAAGGATAGGTCGGTAGCAAAATGACTCGGTGGAAGAACTTGGAAACTCGGTGGTAGAGGATAATGAAAAATACTTAGAAAAATTTCTAAGTGCAGAACTTATAGTAAGAGAGTGTAAAATAACTCGGTACCAAGTTAAAATAACTTCGTAGCAACTTATTTTCCTTCCCCGTTTTCATCCTGAAGTCATTGCAAAGGTTTCCTATCTCAATTTTAATCGCAGCGTAGTCTGCAGAGTGCAGATTATATCGCCAATGCAGAGAAATAAAATTTCAAGTATAGCTAAAGCAAATAGTTAACATAAAATCAACTAAGTGAACAAAACATCTAGAGACGACATTCAAACGATCAACTAGAATTTACAGGATAACAGTCCAGAGTCTGTCTCGATCTAGAGCACGTTTTGTTTTCAACGAAAGCATACCCTGGGAGGCAAGTGTTATTCTGATTTTTAACCAAGAAGTAAATGGAAGTTAGAACGACGAGATGAAAATGAAATGACTTGAAATCTTGGAGGCACACTTAGACGAAGCATAGAAATAACTCGTATCTAAAAATAACCTAAGTAAATAGGTCAGTGCCAAGTAATAATAGGTCGGTGCCGAGTTATTTTAACGCTTAAAACTCCTCTCCAACTTCATATGAGTTATTATCTACCTCTTTCATATGCGACCAATTGATTTTCAAGAGTTTTGAATGACCAATTCCAAGAGTTGAAGAGATGACAACTAAAATGGTAGAATAAACCTAGTAATAGGAAATGATCACCAAAGTCAACCAACGACTAATATAAACAACATGGGATAGACTAATACGAAGTAAGAAGAGTGATGGAAGAGAGTACAAGTTGTTCCCTATTAAGGAAATAATTCGATATCGAGTTATTTAACTCGGTACCGACTTATTTTGACAACTCGGTGGACCCTCGACTTATAGTGTGATCTTGGGCCGATGTATGGACTCTGTTGCAAGTGGACTTTTGACACAATACCCATGTTTCCCTTATAAATACAAACTGTGGAGCAACCAAAACAGGATCTTCTCCCTGCTCTTTCTTCTTTACTCTGGATCTGGACTCCATTACTCTTCGTCATCTTCCTCTCTCACACCAAGGTAGCTACTCTTGACAATTCTTGTACTTAGGCCTTATCAAACCCCTATACTTGTGACTTATTCTCTCTTTAGTTCTTTGTAATCTCATATAAACTAACTCAAATCCATAATCAATAAAGTTATAAAGTGGACGTAGGCCATAGATTGCCGAACCACTATAAAAATATTATGTCCCCTTTTTCAGTTATTCTTAATACTATATGCAAGATCTGGGTCTCATAGGTTTCCTACAACTCATTCTTGGCTGCTAATCCATTTTTTATGTCAACATTAAGGGTATTAACATAGAGAGTTTTTTATACTAGTTTAGGCCGTCCAATTTCCCTACGCCTAGTTCAGTAGTATGGTTAAAAAGCGGAGCTATGTTTGTGCAGTTTCATTTTGACAACTGGTTTCGGCCATCTAATATCCCTGCATCCAAGGTGGTCATGGAGGTTTTTTAATACTAGTTTGGGCCATTTAATATCCGTATATCCAGTTATTTTTCTATGTTGGAGAGATTAACATAGAGAAAATTTTCTACTGGTTCGGGTCGTCTAATATCCCTATGTCCAATTAGGGCTGTCAATGAGTAACCGAAAAATCCGAAATCCGTCCGTATCCGTATCCGAAATATAAAAAATTATCCGATATCCGAAAAAGGATACGGATACAGATATGGGCATATCCGTATCCGATAATTATCCGTTCGGTTTTTATCAAGGTTATAGTTATTCTTTATGATTTTAGTACATAAAATGATTGTCGTTTACTATTATATCCCGGTAAAAAAAATAATATGTATATAAAAATTAATTTTAACTGCTTAAAATTATTTTTCTTAGTGTATATATTATTTCTATATATATTTAGTACAAAAACAAGTTTATAATAAATCAAAATTTTCTATTTATTTGTTTAGATTTATCGGTTGTGAACTGATCGAAGAATATCCGATAAATATCCGATATCCGTCCGCATCCGCGGATACGGATATCCGATATCCACAATGATTTCGGATACGGATACAGATATAGCACTATCTGTATCCGAAAGTATCCGTTTACAGGCCTATGTCCAATTCATTATATTACTATTTTTTGTAATAACTACAATGTTTATTTCATAAGTAATATAGATCATCTAGAATGTGGCCCGAGATCCCCAATGCAATACCAAGCATTTTTACTTCTTTTGACATTGGCACTTCTTTTGCTTGAGACTTTCAAATTGGTGTGCATCTTAGTCACTTCAACTCCATGCTGAGCCAGGCAATGATTGGGGCTGAGAACACAGCAACCGAATCTCCTGATCTCTAAGCAGAAAATGTGAACATTCTTAATAGCTTGTCCGTAGTACTATTTTTCCAAATTCTTTCATCACAATAAAGATGGGGGGATCCTCAAATTCCAACTCCGAACTATCCCATCATCAAAATCACTATCCAAATCAACAAATACCCATGTGTTTTGGTCCAATGGATAGTCGTTGATTGATAAAGGAGGATAATTGGTGAGGAAGAGGCAGAGACCTAGGAAGACAAGACGTCTAAGGGTGTTGATTGGTCTAAGAAAAACCAAGATTATTCCTTCTTCGTTGCAGTGTTATCTTAAGGACATATGGGGTCATCTGCGCTACCGAGTCTTTGTTGCTTATTTTATTTTTTCTTCTTGCTAGCTGGAAGCTTCATGTCCAAAGATACTCTGGGGATTTATATACTAGGAGGAATAGTAGAAGGGAAAGGATAGTCAGCTTCAAATTGAGAGCCGATCGAGTCGTCCTTGAAGGTAAGGTAGCGCTGTCGTCATTGAGGGCAGATTAAGCTCGTTTTTCTATTTGCAGTAGCGGATTAATAATGGATGACTTGGCTTTGACTCGTAGGCCAGCCTCATCATTCTCATTTATGAGAGAGCCATTACCATTCACCTGTTGCATAGTCAGCGTGCTTGGTGAATGATGGCGGTGGGCTGTGAGAGGTGGGGATGATGTTGGTCGAAGAGAGGCACCTTGAGTCATTACTCCTTTATCCTCTTCACCCAACGATCGCTAGGTGAGAGAAGGTCTGAATTGTAGTTAGGATGGGATCCATGAAGGTTTCAACAGAGGCTTTGGCCTCATTTTGAGTTTTGGAAGCTATGAGCGATCGTTTTTTTAGTGAAGGGAATGGATGGATCGATGGGATTCATGGTTGTAGGGAAGAGGTAGGCCGAGCTTACCGAAAATAGAGAAATAGAGGCTTAATGCCTTCCTTCTAGCATCAAAAATGTTGATAACGTTTTTAATCTCGCAACAACTTAGATAATCGTAGAGCAATTGAAGCTTTAGATACTTCAACACTTTCAGAATCAACAAATTTAAGTGACATTAGATTTGCCTTTAAGTATAAGTGTGTAACAGAAAGCTTATACAATCAAGTAGTTGCACTTTAACGGTTTGTTAAAATGTCAAATTAGGTTCGTATTCTACTAATTCAAAATTAAGAGGTATTTGAAATAAATAGTTAAGTAATAGTGTATGAAAATAAAAGATAGAAATTTTACATAGTTCGGGTTCTTTCGAAATCCTATATCCACGAGTCAAATCTTTGCCTTGATATAATTTTACATGGATGAGAGTGAAATAGAAGATACAGTTCTTTCAATTTTCCTAAAAAAGGACTCCGTCTCATTGTAGTGTCTCTCCTATTTGTAGTGTAAAGATGCACATGGGTTATCACAGTCTCTTTTCCTTTGTTATGTTAGTCTCCACCTTTGGATCCTTCCATATGTCGCCCATCCATATTGTTAGTTTGTTTTGTATGGATTGCTGATACGTCTTTGGCGGAAAACTATAGTTTGAGTGGATAAATTTTGGGTATTGGCAGGAGGTTTGAAATTGAAGCGGAACCTTTGAATTTGATCAACAGCATCTAAAATCGGAGCGAGGAACTTGAATTTGAATAGGCTCCCTACTTCAGATATGAGGAGTGGACGACATCTAAGCTGCCCCTTTTTAGAAATAAGAGTGTGATGAGGCATTACCCTCTTATTCAGCCCTGGGTGTCATTGATATCCTTGGGGTTGACTTGCACGGCCCACTTATGCATTGTTGGTATGATACTCCTCTGAGAATAGAGGTGAAGTTTGAGCTGTAGTTGTAAATCATCACTGGAGATCTGTTTAAATGGCCTCAGGTTGCCATGTTTGTTTGACATTACGCCGAGGATAGTTGGAGTTAAGTTGCTTTGCTCCAGCCTATGGTGTTAGCCCAATATCTGTATGCATGTATTTCGAGTTTCCCTTGATATTGGTATGTGCAAGTTTCTCAATAAGGGCGGCTTGCATCTTTGTCGTTTCATAACAAGTGAAGAACTACAACGGAGCTTTGTTTGGGTAACCCCATATGTAGCGTTGGAATGCTTTGGATTCCTTATGGTACTTCTTAAAGGACCTTGATACGCATAGTGCAACTCTGAGCTTTTAAGTATTAGCATCTTATTAGTTTTCAAGAACAATAGTTAGGCTTACTGGGTCACTTAACAAGCGAAGTGTCCATTTATGGCCTGCTCAGAATGGACCAAGAGCATATTTTGGCGAAAAGATGCAACGCCGTTTTTGTCTTTCTGCTCTTGTGTTTATTACCTTCCGACGGTAGTTTTGTTTTCTTTATTGAACTGTTATTATCACAATGCCCTTCTGATGGTGGAATGTTGGGCTATTCCATTCTCTTTCAACTGTCGTAGAAGAAAATTAGAGGGCAACTCATCCCTATTTTCCTTCAATGTAGAATTGTTGGTGCAGTCCTATTATTTTTGTATATCGGTCCGTGAGTGTGGTATATCATCATTCGTATATACTCTTTTTTAAGTAAGGTATGCTATGTTTTGACACCTCCAAAGCAGTTTCTAATGTCACTGCATAGTATCTATACCTTGCTTTGGTTACGAGTATTATAATTGTAGATTACCTACTACACTTGTGACCATGTCTGGTTTTGAGCTCAATATCATAATGTGACACTGAAATTGAGGGATCGACGCAGTTTGAATCTTTGTCATTGTCCTACAGTTTCCAGGCATAGTATTCTTTTGACTTCGCTTTATTCTTTGCTTTTCCTTGTAGTCCAACCTTTACTGTGAGGGCATCCCGTTATGATCTTTGTGTTATGTCACCTTCCTTTTATCAAGGTTCAAGAAATATGGGTGTAACAAAATACGAAAGTAAACCACAATAGTGATATGTGCTTAATCACAAATCTTAATGATCCATTGTTATGGCACAAACAAGGTTCAAGAAACTCCGTCTGTGTAGTTTTCTATGCATCCTGTCCCAAGCCATGATAAAGGAGGGTTGTGATAGGCTTGGCGAGCCAATGTAAAAACCACAGCCTCTCTTATGGAAATGGAACCTAATTATATTTCGTTGGGGAATAAACCTCTTAGCAACGCGCCATGTCAAGGCTCGGGCATGGTGAAAAGTGAGCAAGGGCTGGGTCACCACTCCCTTAGTGGCGTGCCATATCGAGGCTCGGGTATGGTAATAACTATGCAAGGGCTAGGTCGTCTGTAACGTCCTTCCTTTTCGCACGCTTTAAATCGACACAATGCCAATTCAAATCGTTCGGAAGGGCGGATTGTTATGGGGTAAATAAGAAAAACGAGAAAGAAATAAAACAAAACAGAATCTCACAGCGAAAGGATAAAATATAATAATCAAATATACAGTTTATAAAGCTGTTTTAAAATATTTGATTATACTTATACAGCATACATCAGAGTTACACATACCATATAACAATGCAGCGGAACACTATGAGTGTAGTGGAATAATAATAATAATAATAATAATAATAATAATAATAATAATAGAAATCTCCGTCTTCGTCCTCCAGAGCTAAGGTCTTCGAAATCCTGAAACGCTCGGACTGACCCGAGCGAACTGAAAAGACAAAACACTCGAGTCAGAACTAAAAGATTTTATGTAAGTTGAATCAACAGGAATAAACATGAGTGCAGTAACTCAAGAGATACTCGGGATTCACATCTCTTAAGGATCCGTTAAACTATTTATTATGTAGTATATTTCGCTATTATAATAGTGTCTAATTGTAAAATAAACTTACTTTTAAATAGCGTTAAGGCTTTACATTTTCCACCTTAATACGTAAAATGCCAATAGTCTATACAGTACCGTAACACCTCCTGATCGGGAGGCCACCAGAGGATACTCCATAGGTACGACACAAATAGAAACTCGTAGAAGGCGCGCTAGGGTAGGTGACACGACACAACTAGGCAATGCCAGGGTAGATATACCAATTACGCATCCGGGCCGGTGGTAACGCGTAGCCGCAGCTACCGCCCACCTCGAACAACACCCCTAGAATCAAAAATCAAAATTGGCCACCGAATCAATCCAAAAGTCAGAGTATAATATCGAAGAAGTGCGTCCGATCAGAGGAATGACCTCATTGGCCCGAGAATCGCTCCTGTTTTAGCCACCTTATGCCAACTCACGGGAGTCGGGTCCACGTATTTACCTTAAAGGAAACGCCGCCACCATCCTACTTCATTCTGGAATCTCCACTGCGTATACGGTTGTTAAAGTGGTTTTCGGAGTTGGCAGAGAGAATGACAACTTCCGATCCCGGTCTCTTCAACAACCAATCGTTATTATAACACCGTGGTTTTTTTCAAAATAATTTATACTTTAAAACCAGAATATAATATCTCTTTCAAACCATATAAATACGATATCATTTATATTTTTAAAACCCAAATCAATATGATATCTTTTTTATTTTATAAATACCTCTTTCCCAAAATCATAATATTTTTCAAATATATATACCTTGAAACCATAGCTTTGAAACATAACTTTTAATACTTAATGGTTCAAATACTATATTACTTTATAAAATAAACAGCTTCTTTAAATTTCACAATAAATTCCCAATATCAAATTTACACCTCCAAATAAACCATTTTAATTCCCATATATTTCAAAGCTTAAATATTCTATATTTCAAAACTTTATAGTTCATATATTTAAATCTTTAGATATTCCACTATTTCAAAATGGATTCTTTGATAATTTAATATATATCAAATCCAATTCCTATTATTTGAATTTGAAATATTTACTTACTAAACAAATATTATTCAAGTAAAACCCTTAAACTTCAATAATAGGATATTCTTTTAATTAAATTAACTTGATAATATTCGTTAAATTAATTTGATATTCATTTAAATCCTCAAATCAAAAATCAAGTTATAAGATCATACCCTTTAAATCTTAGTTTATTTACATTTCAAAACAAATTTTTCGAGGAAACTTCTTAAATACTTTAATTCAAATCATATTCACATTTATCTTCAACCTTACTTTTATTTGAGTTATTATAAACTCTATATACAATAGAATTTTAAATATATTCTTAACCATATTATATAAACGAAATCAACTTCATTATTTAGCTTATTTTAAAATTCGTAACTAATTTATACATAGCTAAATTCAATTTTTTTTACTATATATATATATATATATATCAAAATTTAATATTTATTAAACCGTATTCTTTCCAAAACCATAGAAAATCATTTCAAAAATAATTATATATATATATACCGCGGTGCCTGTATATACTTTTCTATCCTATGGTCAAGTGATACGGTTATTTATCATTTCAATCCGCAATTTAAAATAAAAATGCGGTTGTATATCATTTCAAACCGCAATCCCGAATGAAATGAAAATGCATAGTAACTTGCAATTTGTACAATATAAATACAACATCCATTCATCCATCATATCAATCATCAAACATTTATCTCAATCATCATCCAAATCTAAGCAATACATCAATATATATATATATATATATATATATATATATATATATAACAGGTGATAATAACATGTATCGACTATCAGTTTATATTCAAAAATAAATTATAACTGTTTACTGGCAGTTTTAAATGCAATAAATAAATAGTTAACAATTTAACTGGCAGTTTTATATTCAAAAATAAATAAATTTAACTGACAGAAATATGCAATATTAAATTAAATAACAATTTAATCAAGATGAATGCAATTGACTGAGATGATGATTAACAACATGCCAAAAATTTATAAATAAATTTCAAATCACACCATATATCAATTTAACAGACATAAGAATTTTTAGAAATTGTGAGTGGGTTAAAACACTCACCTTTTAGATTTAAATTGAATTCATATCCAATTTAAATCCAAAACTTCAACAGTCTCCAAATTCGTCCAAATCAGCGTCAAAGCGTCCGGAACTTTATTACGATCCTAACAAAAAAAATCGTGCGTGAAACGAGCTTCGTATGTGGGAGATATTCGAATTAAAAGTTTTGAAATCAAAATTTAATTAAAAACAAAAATAAACAAACTCACCCAAACCACTCTCCACGTCACCGTCCTTATCCACTCAACAGCAACCTAACACGCGAATCCTAGGTCCACAAACCCTAACGCAAGCAATAACACCCAGCCGCCCCACGCTCAACCTCGGTCGCAACAAGCTAGCACGCCGCCGCACCCTAGCCTTCGCCGCCGCACCCCCCGGAACCCCCCCATGGCCGCCGCGATCACCCATGATCGATGCCCAAAAAATTCAACAGCCGCCGTTTGTTTTTAGAACCCTAATCGAAATTCTTGCATGATCCAACCGTCGAAGCTCAAATTAACTTGCATGGATGAGCTCAGCTCGCGAATCTCTACAAAAACCAGAAGGGAATTTCCGATCCGACGAAGTTCGTTGTCGAGCGATGAACGGCCGAAACTTCCTCGATTTTTACTGATCAGATGATGTACCAAAACGAAAAACGAACACCACCAGTGAATTACGCTAGTCGAGAGCTTCAACATATATTTTTTTGAATTTTTCTGAGGAGTTTGGATTTTCAGCTTTGGATTTTATTTGGGATTGGATCTGAAATTATGTTGTCTGTCATTGAGGAGGAGAGAGTTGAGATATACATACAGCCAAATGAAAATGAGGGGAATTAGGGTTTATAACGATATATTTATAGATAAAGTTGAAATAGGATGGATCGGATAAGGTAGATGTACGCGCTAAACGATATATGGCCCGAAAAGCCCGTTTCGACTCCGGAACGAAATTGGGTAAACCCATATATCAAAATAGGTGTTTTAAAATATTATGAATGCGATGGAAAAAGTTTCACGTCCAAATTCCATCATATGAAGAAGTTATGTTAAAATTAATATTTCCAAATTGATTTCAATTGATTTCAATTAATCGATTTCAAGGCGTTTCGAGTCCGTACGATCAAACGACAAGTCCGATCGATACGAAACTTAAAATCCTACAATAACTCACTGTTACGAATCCGATGAAACTTGTTTCGTCGAAATCCGAGTCAGTGGCCAAAATGGCTATTTTCTACTAATTAAATAATTTAAAAATTAAATATATGAAATCCAATTTTTAAATTTCAATTCTAAAATTGACCAATTTTATTACCTTAATATTTCTCAAACATTTACAATGCTTTAAACAAATTTACATATCGCTTAAATGTTGATTCAATCATAATTTTTAGCGTTAAATTCCAACTTCGTTAAATTTAGAAATTATAAATTAAAATTTCAATAATTCCTTTGAATTAAATTTTCATTCATATTATTCAAATTCATTATTACAACCAGATGAAATAAATATTGGAATCAAAATCCATTATATTAACATTCTCATTTTTCATCTAAATCCTCATTTATGTAATATTTAACATTTAATTCCCATTTACTTGCAACAACCCAATTTCCAAAATTTAAATTCAAATAAATAAACCAATCTTGATCCCCATTCCTTTTCATTCACTAATCATCCAAATATGAGGAATATTTACGTTATTCCCCATTATTACCTTAATTTATACTAATCTAACCTTTAATTAGATTTATTTCTATTTATTACCCATTTTAATTTATTAGACTCCATTAACGTTAAATTATACTTAAGTTGTCGCTAACGGACAAGTGTTGAAATTGATTTCACATTAAATGTTATTGATTATAAATTGAAATGTAAATAAATTCGTTTATTGATTCAAAATCTTGCTATTTAATAAATTGACATTGTATGGGTATAATTAACAATGAATTATATTAAACATCATTAATGTATTAATTAATTTATTTCTCATTTAACGTGCTACTTAATCTCCTTTAATTGCAACTGATTTCCAAATTTTATGCAACATACTAAAGAAATAAATACATATCTTAATTGATTCGTTTTTCCCATTCATTATAAATTAATGCACACATACAAATTAAGATCATAAATCTCATTAATCATTCCATCTTGGTTCCATTCTTTTTCACATCAACTATCACTTTATGAATAAATTAGCATTTCCTATTCATTTTGTTACATTCATTTATATTCACTTTATAAATAAATTGGTATTCCATTTAATCCATTAATTATTATCTTTAATTATTGCAATTCATTATCTAATATAAATTTTGAATCTCTATTTCCTAATTTTCAAATTTCAATAAATTAAAACCTTACAATTGTTTACAAATAAAAATGGGGATTGTACTAATTAAATTATTTATTGTCCTGCATTACTTTATTACCTCAATCACATTCAATTCCATTAATCAATATTTTATTTCATTGATAAATTCAATACTTGCCTTTATTTACTTATATTTTAACTTATTACCCAAATGCAACAATTTAAAACTTTACATTATTTTATAAATTTGAATTCCATTCTAGTTAACAATTTTACTCATGATTCAACATTTCTATTTGTTTTCTTATATTCAATTCATTTGCACATTAATTCGTTTATTAAAGTTTACAATCATTTATTTATTACTTACATTCTTCTTACATTAAATTAGTAGCATTTCCATTATACTTCTGATTATAAAATTTCATTAGTTAATTTAATATTTCCGTTTTGTTTCTTATATTAAACTTATAACCAAGTATGACAAAGATTCACAATTTCAATTGATTGCAATTACATTTTGAATCTGTAAATCTTAATTTCAATTGCTACATTTAAATTTCTAACATCTGCTTCATTATAACTTCTAGAATTTTTATTTCTTCCTAAATTTAATTGCAAAATTTAAATTAAACGAACAAATTTATTAATCAAAATTTACGGGTCGTTACATCGTCACTCCTTTAATGGCGCGCTGCACCGACGCCCCGATGTAGTGATAAAGGAGTAAGGGTCTTCGCACTTTACTCGACGAATGCAAGGGGCAAGGAAGCTAGTCGATGATAGTAGGATTCAGTTAGGTAGCTGGAATGTAGGATCATTAACAGAAAGCTAAAAGAGATAGTTGATACTATGACTAGGAAACGTGTAAATATCTTATGCGTTCAGGAGACCAAATGGACGGACCAGAAGGCGAAGGAGGAGGAGAACACAGGCTTCAAGTTATGGTACACTAGAAAAGAACGTAACAAGAAAGGGGTAGGCATCTTAATTGACAAGAGCCTTAGAAACAGAGTTGTCGACGCTAGAAGACAATGGGACATGATCATCCTAGTCAAGCTAGTAATAGGCGGTATGATTCTAAACGTCATTAGTGCCTATGCCCCACAAGTACGTCTAAGTGAAGCCGTTAAGAGAAATTTCTGGAAAGAGCTAGATATTATGGTTAGAGATATGCCTAGCAGCGAAAAACTTTTCATAGGAGGAGATTTCAACGGGCGTGTTGGTACAGCTAGCGGTGGGTTTGAGAGAGTGCATGGTGGTTTTGGATATGGTGATAAGAACCAAGAAGGAAAAGAAATATTGAATTTCGCCATTGCTTATGACCTCATGATAGCTAATACTTTCTTTAGAAAGAGACAGTCACACTTAGTTACTTTTAGTAATGGTCAACACTTTAGTCAGATTGAATTTGTCCTTACTAGAAGAGATAACAAACGAGTTTGTGTAGATTGCAAAGTTATACCTAGAGAATGCGTCGTCTCACAACATCAACTTCTGATATCCGAGTTTCGAATTTGGATACGTGTTCGACAGGATAAAAGAGTCAAGATTGGTCGGACGAAATGGTGGAAGCTCAATGGAGATGCTTCTCAGGTGTTTAAGGATAGGGTGATGGGAAAAGGGACATGGAATTTGGAAGGAGAAACAAATCACATGTGGGATGAGATGACAATGCGCATTCGGAAAGTGGCTACTGAGGGGTTTGGAGTAACGAATGGAAATAAACGCGAACCTAAAGATTTATGGTGGTGGAACAGTGATATGCAAAAGGCTATCAAAGAGAAGAAGGAATGATATAAGTGCTTGCATCATCACATGAGCGAGGACAACATGAAAAGTACAAAGTGGTAAAGAAGAACGCAAAGGGAGCGGTGAGTGAAGCAAGGGGTCGGGCGTATGAAGACCTGTATCATAAGCTAGGTATGAAGGAGGGTGAAAAAGACGTCTATAGGATAGCTAAGCTCCGTGAGAGGAAGATAAGAGACTTCAACCAAGTTAAATGCATCAAAGATGATGATAATAGACTTTTGGTGAAAGACGACGAGTTAAAAAATAGATGGAGAGATTACTTCGATAAGCTATTTAATGAAGAAGATGATAGCACTATGATCGAGACAGCCGACTCTTTTGATGACACTAGTAGGCATTTTGTTCGAAGAATTCAAGAAACCGAGGTAAAGGAGGCGCTAAAACGGATAAAAGCAAGCAAGGCATTGGGGCCTGATGGCATCCCCATTAAGGTGTGGAGATGCCTTGGAGGTGCAGGGATAGCCTGGCTAATTAAGTTGTTCAATAATATCTTCAAATCAAACAAGATACCAAATGAGTGTAGAAGAAGCATATTAGTTCCAATTTTTTAGAATAAATGAGATATTCAAAATTGCATAAACTACAGAGGAATTAAACTTATAAGTCATATGATGAAGCTTTGGGAGAGAGTCATTGAACATCGATTAAGAAGAATGGCAAGCGTTTTCAAAAACCAATTTAGCTTCATGCTCGGAAGGTCGACCACAGAGGCGATTTTCTTAATAAGACAACTTATGGAGAGGTTTAAGGAGCAAAAGAAGGATATGCACATGGTATTTACCGATTTGGAGAAAACTTATGACAAAGTACCGCGAAAGGTGATGTGGTGCGTTCTGGAAAAGAAGAGAGTCCCAACAAAGTATATTACTCTTATCAAGGATATGTATGATGATGTTGTGACTAGTGTCAGAGTATGCGATGGTGTAACCAGTGACTTTTCCATTAACATAAGATTACATCAAGGGTCAGCTTTGAGCCCCTACATTTTTTCCTAGTGATGGATAAGGTTACGAAGGGAATACAATAGGAGATTCCTTGGTGCATGCTATTTTCTGATAATGTTGTGCTAATTGATGAAAGTAGGATTGAGGTTGATAGACAACTTGAGCTGTGAAGACATATTTTAGAATCAAAGGAATTTAGGCTTAGCAGAACTAAAACAGAGTATATGAAGTGTGAGTTCAACGGTGTCAGGTCAAAGGATGGAGATGTCACTCTGGCCGGACAAATAGTTCTTAAGAAGGAATTCTTTCGATATTTAGGATCAATGTTGCAGTGTAATGGTGAGATTGATGAAGATGTTAGTTTTAGAATTCGAGCTGGATGGGTGAAATGGCGACAAGCATCTAGCATTCTCTGTGACAGGAAAGTCCCACGGAAGCTTAAAGAAAAATTCTACAAAACGGCAATCGGGCCTACGATGTTGTATGATGTAGAATGTTGGCCTACTAAAAACCAACATGTCCAGAAGACAAGCGTAGCAGAGATGCGTATGCTGCGATGGAGTTGCGATCATACAAAAAGAGACCGAATTAGAAATGATGATATACGTGAAAAACATGGAATAATGCACCAATTGAGGAGAAGCTAATTCAACATCCCTTAAGATGGTTTGAACATCTCCAACGAAGGCCGCCCGAAGCACCTATACGCGTTGGAATTATAGGCCCGTCGTATTCTCAAAGAGAGGTAGAGCTCTACCAAGGTTAACATGGGAGGAAGTAGTAAAAAGAGACTTGAATGATTGGAATATATCCGAAGAGCTGGTAACGGATAGAAGCGTGTGGAAGTTAGCGATTCACGTACTAGAACCATAAGCTATGAGTTTTATAAGTTTTAGATTATAGGACTAGAGAAAGGGTGCCTAAATCATAGCGTTTGTTATTCGATCAATATTACTATCAACACCATTAAAACTATTTATACTATCATCATTTTTTGTTTTTTGTTTTATTTTCTTTATACATATACATATATATATATATATATATATATATATATATATATACATGGATTTTTATCCTTATTTTTACTTAGTTATTATTATTATTATTATTAATTTACTTATTTGACTTTATTTTATTATTTCTATTGTTATTGTTATAACCTTTAAATTAGCTTTGTCATTTATTTTTGGATTCCATCTCTAACCGATTCCAACTTGTTTGGAAATAATGGATTTGTTGTTGAATTTCAATATTTAATAAATTATTGGAAAATGAGATTGGAAAAGATTCACCAAAAATGAAGTAGAAAATTTATGTGATACTTATCAAACAAGAAACTTAAAAGGAATCTTTTAAGTCTGAAAACAAAATTTCTACAAAATAACAACCAAAATTACTACATCTTGATTTATTTATTTTTGAGAAAAAATGAACGATCCTCTTCCAACATAGAAGAGCGCTAATGTATTTTATTATACACTTAATAAATGGAGCCGTTGACATGTCTGACAGATAGTGATAACCCCTTGTAACGTAAAAGAAAAAGAAAAGGAAAATAAGAATCCCTAACCCAGAAAACTAATGTCGATATTAGAAAAAATACAACATTAAAATCATACGCTGAAATTTCACAAACATGCTGTGGAACTTCACAAAACGGTACACCGCAAAACTTCACTCTGAACTTCACACTGCAACTTCACCAAACCACTTCACCAAACCATACACTATAAATTCACAAACATCTCAAACATTTCACCGCACACTGCCACTTTACATAACATCACACCATAAAACTTCACCTAATTTTACATTGAAACTATACACTACAGTTATACAAACATCACCTCCACACACTTCATGGTCACTATCTAAACACGTACTGCAACTTCCTTGTCTCACACCCCGCCACTTCACTTTAATACCTATACTTATCTTCTCCATACACCAGCTTCACCCTCATAACGTATCACCTCACACTGCAATTCCTCAACCACACATACACACTGTAATTATTCATTTTACTCACACGTTGCTTCTTCACACTCAGTCTTCACACTTGTATCATTGTATCTCAGTCATCGCACTTGTATCACTGTACAACCAACTCACACTGCATATAGTCAAACCGCACACGGTCTTCATTATAACAATCACCATATACTCAGACTTATATTGTTTTGCAGCTTGATATCACCCCCTTATTACCATCATCCCTCGTGCATAGGATTGCATACAAATAGAAGTATTATTTTTTAACAATCTAGAACTTCTTCTAATATTAAATGTTGAAATACTCGTACATTTTCTTTAACCAGAAACTACATATTTGGAAGTATGAATAGAATCACAAACATGGATATGAGGAGATGTAGATCTTCTCAAAGTTGCAAGGCAACAGTACATAATAAATTTTAAAGGCACAGCATAAAATGTGATTGTTAATTCCTCTTTAATATCAGAGCTCTGCATTAACACCACATCCTGTTTCTTTACCTCTTTGTAATTTTTACTATGGTTCTTTCCTATTTTATTAAATGCATTAAAAGAAACCAACAAGTCTTCATGCATTAAATCCTTCTCCACATGTCCGCGGATGCGGCTCAGTGGAAAGGAGGCTTGGGTTCTCGTAAAACGACCCAAGTTCGATTCCTACCATGCGCTTTCCTATCCTATATAAATTTACCCGGAGGTATGAGGGCTTGGATCAGCGGACGACTTTACTATACCCTCCTTAGAAGTTTACCGGTCAGCCGGGTTCTCCTGGGTTTTCAAAAGGAAAAAAAAAAAAAAAATCCTTCTCCACATGCGCACTGAAACCATCGCCCTCTGCAACATTCTAACTCCCGATCTGTCCACCTTAAATTCTTTATCAAACGTATTTTCTATTGCTACTGAATTATTCTCCAAAAAAAATCGAAGATTTATGATCCACCTTACATTTATAATCCACCTGAGATGTATAATATTGGCGATGAGAAAGCATGGCCTGTAACATTTTTAAATTTCCATCTAAACTTGTCTTCCCTGCATGTGGCCATGTTTCCCTATAGCCGTATTTATCAGGCCATACATTATCATGCTTTACAACATAATGTTCTCTGTCCTTTTCAACCATGTTTATTTCTTCACCTATATTTTCACACATAATCATCTCACTACAAGCACATTTTGCCCAAACCTGCGTATCTTTTTCAACCCTTAATTTCGCTTCAGAGTTCACCATATAACAACATGAAGATGCATGCACAATCTCTATATCTTTGTGCACTTTTACTGCCTCTACTACAGATAGCATATCCTTCACAGCATTCTCTTCCATGGTGTAGATAATTGAAGGCAAATTTTAATTGCCATCAGCTGCTATTATATCTGAAACAACCATGCAAGTTTTATCCTGTATCCTCATTTCCTCACAATCTGTTATACACTATTCATGCCTTTTACCTCATCTTCATGCATGCAAATTTCCATTCCATCAACCCTATTGCCATTGATCATCATACTGTCATCCTTAAAACTGTCCTCTAAGGCAGTAATTAAAGCATCAAACTTATTTGACAAAGCAACACCACCATTTGAACTTCTTTGCTTTATGTTTCTTAACAATATTATAACTATTTTCAACCATGACAATCTTAGACAAACGCTTCTTGCTGTCGAAAAAAAATACCCTTATCAACCATATTATCTAAGAACAACACAATAGGATCAAGAAACATTGGATCAAAACACAGTTTGATAGCATTACTACCTATTCTTGTATCAGCCAAGAAAAACTCCTCTCGCTCTCAAACAATCCTTATTTTTACCCAACGTTTGATGAACATTATCCCATGGGTTATCAAGATTAAACCGAATATTAGAGTTCTTAGACTATAAACCAATTTTTTCTCAAATTTTCTACCAATGATTGACCGAATTAATAGCATCAAAATGCTCGAACATTTCTTCCAACAATGCTAATCCTTTAGATCTTTTCAACCAGAGATGGTCGAGGAGAATATTTTTAAGTTTCAGCATTTTCAACAAAAAGAAAAAATCATGATCTGAAATACTTATCTTTTCGACAGAAGGCGTTTCTGATTGACTCCTAATTTCATCGAACACCTATTTCTTTTATGGTCAAGAACATCACATCTGAAGCAGCGGATGGGTTATTGACAGTCTTTAGTTAGATGCTTCTCTCCTTCACATCTATAACAGAAGGAACCCCTTTTCTTGAAATCGATCCACTCTCGAGTAATTGATTTTTGAACCGACGAATTATCCCTAGCAACGCGAATTTAAGGAGAAACCATATTATCTTTACAACTTGAGAATAGGAACGATAGTTATTGTATTCGATCTAGTAAGAGACAGAAATTAAGAACGATAATACTTTGCAGGAAAATTAGTAAAAGAAGCGAGATTTTGGGAGACGCAATCCGCCATATTGTTTCAATTACTAGTACAAAATAGCATCGACAAATATATTTTTTACACGTGAAATCGGGGAAAAGTACACAATTTCAAAAAAAAAATAGTTTAATTTAGCACATAGTTAAGGACACTTCAAAAATTGTTAAGCAGTCATTCTTTTAAAAAAATAAAATTTACTAAGGGGTAAAAAAAAATTAGTCCCCACTTAACATAAACTATAGTCTTACCAAATTAACATTTATTATCATATTTTCCTCTATTTTTTAAATTGTACTACATTAATCAATTTTTTCCTTCTTAATCAAAATCTTTAGCCTGTAATCATGAAGAAATATAGTTCTAATGAAATTTATTCACCGAAGAAAGAGATTAATATGATTCTAACTCAAGAAATTGAATGTTTCATTCTATTTGTAGAAACAAACAACGAAGATGTATGTTTTTTTATTTGCTAGGATTTAGGTTTCACGAACAAAATCTCAGTTCTTCGAAAATGCTAATTCGAAGAGCACGCACCGAGATTAGGATACAAATTGGAGTAAGATGTTGAGTTATACGATTCAGGAAGCTTACACAGTATTTCATAGAATCGATATCGAACTTTATGTATAATTTCGACAAGGAGTTGTCGAATTTTTGTGCGATAATTGGGTGACACTTTTCAACAGCTTTGTGCTGAGAAATATCTGCATATTTGGCTTTTGAAGTTCATGTTCAAATCCACACAGCGGCGGCCCCATGTCGAATTTGACATCATTTTGTTGAATTGTTTTTTAAATCTAGTGATTTACTTATTTCTTTTCGTTAGATATTAGAGATACATCTGACGATTGAAGCAGCTGAAGTGGACGAGTTCAAAGAATTTGAAAGCGATGAAAACAAAGATTGCAATGAATCAAACGACGTGGATAATTGTAAGAAATTTGAGAACATGATGGCAATAACAATCATAAAGAGGAAGTCACCATGTCTTCTTATGATTACCCCAATTTGACTTCTCATTTCACTACTGATGTGGTACGATAAAGTTATATATATGTATATGTGTGTGTGTGTGTGATTTGTTTTGTTTTGATTTATTTTACGTATTTATGATGCAGTTGTTCGAGACAAAGGAAAGTGTACGGGATTGGTGTAGGGGTCGTGGAATTAGTGTCAACTGTGTTGTTGTGACGAAAAGAACAAGAATGAGAAATTTGCTAGGCAATGGAAAAGGGTCTTGGATGGTTCTAGTGTGTGAACGAAGTGGATAGTATATTGACCATAAACCAAAGAGTCATGTTCCGAAAACCCAACAAAAATGGAGAAGGTCGGGAAGTAGAAAATGTTGATGTCCATTTGAGTTAAGTGCACATTATATTAACGATGGAAAATGGATGTTGAATTGAAGAACGGAATGCACAATCACAGTCTTGCTAATGTATTAATCAGGCATCCGTATGTAGCGAGGTTGAAAGACCACAAAATTAAGACTGTTGAAACAATGACAAATAGTGGTGTTAGGCCTCGAAATATTCTAACCGCTATTAAAATTGACAATCCGGACAACCAGTGAACCATAAGAAATGTTTACAATGTGAAAGTGAAACTAAAACCACGTTATACGGAAGGTAGGTCGATTATGCGGCAGTTTATGAAAGTGGCTACAAGCCATCACTATTTCATGCACCATAGAGTTGATGGTACAATCAATGTAGTTTCCGACTTATTCTTTAGTCATCCTAAATGTGTTGCTCTTGCGTAGTGTTTTCATCAAATTTTGTTCTTAGATTGCACGTTCAAGACGAATCGATACAAGTTACCGTGTTTCCATATGGTGTCGCAAACATCAACCGGAGCATCCTTTACCGCTGCACTTGCTTTTATTAGACGTGAGACTATGGAATCATACATATGGGTTCTTGAATGTGTTCGAAAGTGTTATAGACATAAAGAAATTCCAAATGTTATCATCACAGATGCCGAAATTGCTCTTAAAAATGAAGTAGCTGCTGTCTTCCCAACAGCACATCATATTTTGTGCGCATGGCATATTTCGAAGAATGTTCAGGCGAATTGTAAATCCAATTTTATAAAAAGGAAACGAGTATTGATTGGGGATAAAGAGGTACTATTTGAGGATGAGGAAGGAAAAAGGAGTATGAACTTTTTTGGAATGGGGATAAATGTGATTAGCTCATTGTCCGAGGAAGAGTACTATCGAAACTTAAAATTATTTCATGATAAATGGATTTACAAACATAAATAATCTGTGACGTAAGTAATGAAAAATTGGCTTAATAAATATAAGAAGATGTTTGTTTTGGCTTGGACCAACAAAATAAATATTATGATAATGTGTCAACAAGCATAGTCGAAAGTGCACACCGTCGTTTGAAATTGTACTTCGATTCAACTGCTGGTAGCTTCATGCAATGTTGGACTAGTGCACATCTTTATTGTGAGAATGAATTAGTTGCAATCAAACATGCGTTCGAAATGAGTACATCTAGGACAATGCATAGATTTCGAAGTGAACCAATGTTTAAAGAAGTTTTGGGATTTGTATCTCACAAAGCACTTGATTTACTATTAAACGAATTGTGTAACATTTCAAACGTCGGTTTGACTATTGACAATTATGGTTCTGTTTTATGAAAAGTAAATGGGCTACCATGTGCACATATGCTTGCAGAATTTAGGCATTCAGAAGGTTTCATACCTCTAGCTGTTATAGACTCTTATTAGAGGCAATTACCTTGCACTCTACCTACATTGCATCGCTCAACTCTTGATTTTTTTGACTTGCCGGAAATCATAGCTTTGAAAAGTAGGTATGACGAATCGCTTGATAATGTGAGACTTGTTATGCAATAAGGTTTGAAAGTGCTAGCGTTCCCTCAAACTACCACTATTTTAGAACCCTTTGTGGCAACTATTAGAAATGGTAAACCTTCAAAAAAAGATAAATCAAGTAAACGAGATCCTTCTTATTTTGAACATGTAGAAGCGTCATTGTCATGTGGATCAAATCTTACTTCGATTGATCGCTACTTAAAGAAGCTTGGCATCAAAATTAAAGCATGTGCAAACATTCAAAATGACGATGAATACTTGATGCAAATGCCCAAACGTATGAGACCCTACATAATTGGCATAGACGATATGTCTAGTGATGATAATTGTAATCATTGGGTTGTGGTTAATCAATTGAATCTCCATAATCGAAGACCAAAAAATCCGTTTAAGTTTTTTCATGAGTTTATGGTTGACAATTTACTGCTATGGTCGGAAATGTACAAAAGAATGTGGATGAATGTGGTTTTAAAGAAATGAAGAAAAGATATAATGTCCAAATGCAATTGGATTTAGTGAGTGGATGCAGATGCTAGAATCAGGATTTATAATAGCTGAAACGTTTGGCACTATGATTGTCTTGTTAAGCAAACATATGAGTTGTACATTTGTTCTCACAACAGTACGTCCGACCATGTTAAACCATGACAGAATGATAGTTACGGGCCATGTAAACAACTCACATTATGTGAGTATTAAACAGAGTTCCGACTCTTCTTTGCCTTTTACACGTCAATTTACTTATTTTCGGCAGTTCTATAATATTAACACGGAAGATTGGATCAGGCCATATGCGGAAAGAGTGAACAAGTATTTAGCTTATACGGATGACGACGAAGATGAAGGCAGCGCACTTAACATACTTACTTGGGAAGAGGAATGAAATGTCGTTACTTTGAGATATGTATGAGCTTTGACATATGTATTGACTTTGGGATATGCACTTGATGGGTTGTAATGGATTTGAGATATATAAATGAATTTATAAACATATATATTGACTTTCATATTTTTTCTTCTTTTCATGTTCATAGTGTTCATCTGAATTTGTACTAGGAATCATTGTCAATGAGTACATGTTCATTGTTTAATTTTCTTTGTTTTTCATTATTTAATTTTATTTTTGCTTGTTGGCCTTCTATTGCTTGTGTTGGCTTTCATTTTGTTGGCCTTCTGTTGATTGTGATGTGATGACAATGAGTATATGGTCTTGATCATTTTCTGTTCATGTTCATAGTGCAAGTCAGTGAGTATACGAAAAATAAATTGTTTTTCATTGTTTAATTTTCTTTTTGCTTGTTGGCCTTCTTTTGATTGTTTTGGATTTCATTATGTTGGCCATCTTTTGATTGTTCTGTGATGACAATAAGTATATGTTGTTTGATCATTTTCTTCCAACATCTGTTCGATCGATACCCAACGTTTGTTATTTATATTTTTGACCAAAGCTTGTCGATCCAAAGAATTCTGTCCACTATCGATGAATATATATCGACATATATAACTTATCTCGATCCAACCTTGCCGTTCATGCTACTACTCTATACGCTTGGGTGACTTAGTTTATAGCATGGTCAGTTCGATTTCTCCCCAACGTCTATTGACCATTGGTTCGACAAAGACATGTCGTTCCCAAGAGTTTAGGGTATTTTCGACCAGGGTGTATCCTTTTTAATTTATTATTTTGATATAAAGATGTCATGCCAAATATTGGTATGTGCATGTTGGGGACTTAGTGTTTACCTTATTCGATACCACAGTGCCAAAGTAAATACTTAAGTTCGAAAAGCAGTTATCGTTACTGCTATTCAAACAAATTGCATGATTAGTTCGATTTCTCCCTAACATATGTTGACCATTGGTTCGACAAAGACATGCCGTTTCCGAGAGTTTTAGGGTATTTTCGACATGGGCGTATCGTTTTTGTTTCATTACTTCGATATAAAAGTGTTGTGCCTAATATTGGTTTAGGCACTTTGGTGACTCGGTGTTTACCTTATTCGATATCATAGTACCGAAGTAAATCATTAAGTTCGAAAAGTTGTTGCCGTTACTGCTACTTCACAAAAATTGCATGGTTAGTTCGATTTCTCCCTAACATATGTTGACCATTGGTTCGACAAAGACATGCCGTTTCTGAGAATTTAGGGTATTTTCGACAGGGGTGTATCGTTTTTTTCGATTTAAAGGTGTCGTACCTGCTAATTTAACCATAAAAAAATTTCACACATTCAAACATGCATTATTACAGTGCTTCATGCAAACATTCGTCACTATCATATTCCATACAACAAAGTAAATTCATCATTAGACAAAAGCACCACCAAAAATCAGTACAACAAAAAATAAACACCACAAAACAACAGTACTATAGTCATTCACATAAAATGCACAATACAGGAGTTCAAACATAACATCAAGTTTTTTGTTGCTTGCACCACATTTCACCATATGCTAATAAGGATGAAACTATGTAACATAACATAGTATGAAACTACATGAGTTCAAACAAAAAAACACCAACTTCAACTTTTTTCTTGCTCGCAACCCTCTTCACATTATGTCTTCCACCTTCACCCTCTTTAATGTTCTTGCTCTTCTTCGCTTTTAATCCTTCGACTGGTTTAGTGACTTCTTCTTGTCTACGCACTTTTTCACCAAATATATCAAGTGGCTCATCTTCTTCAATGCGTTCTATCCTTTCCAGAACTTGTGTTATTGATTCAGTAGGAGCTCAAGCTTTAATGAAGTCCGCAATGTTTCTCAGTCTTCATTTCTATAAATTTAAAACTTTAATGGTACAATGAATATACTTTAAGAAAACAATAAGTTGAATGAAAATATAGACTTGCAATGCGTACAACTAGTGAATTATTTTTGCTAACTTGCATTGACTCTGTTCGTGACTTTGGATTGGCAACAGCAGGATGTGACATAGATACGTACCACTGCATGTACATTGGATCTCAATCCCGAGGCTGTGTGACACGGGTCGAGGTTAGACTTTGATTCAGAAGATGGTTTCGCCACTCGCTCCAGCTGAAATCTCCTACATTAGAATATGCTGTCTTGTAAGATTTTGCGGCGACTTCATTTTTTTCTTCTCCAAAGAAAAAGTGGTTACAGATTCTGGTTGAACATAGCGAAACTGACTAAGGATTCTTTGCGGAAGATATAACTCAATTACTTCAAAACACAATATTGATCCATTGTATAACGCACACGGTTGGAATGGGGACTGATCTCTCATACCATTCAAACAGTCCCAAACAACATATGTCGCTTGAAGGTCATCTAATTTCTCCCTATGACTCACCAAATCGTAACACAAGTTGGCATTAGTTTCCATCGCAAAGTAAAAATCTGACCTAGGATCTCCAATCTGTGCACGTGGATTACGATTATGTTGTCTTAAAACCGGGAAGTGTTCAAATATCCAAACCTATATAAGAAATATCAATCAAATACATAAACATTGCAAGTAATTTTATTTTTAAATTTTGATTCATACCTGTAGCAAAGTCATGCAACCTGCAATTGGACATACACCTTTTCTTGTGCCTTAAGCCAAATTATAAAACAGCTAACTCAAACATGCTGCGCCCCAAGAATATGTGTTCACTTGCCTTAACACCCGTAGACATTGCAAAAAATGCACCGAGACCTTATTTCCAGATTTATTCCCACAATATAGCACACCAATAGTATATAGCAAATAAGCAATTGTGCATTGCCGTTAACGTTCCACAGTACTAGAATTTTGACAACCCGAAAATGTTGTTCTCAACCATTCCAAACGTACTTTTTTCTCACCTCCCAAAACTCGTCAGACTCTTTTTCTTTTATGCCAAGACACTTATCTAACAACTCATACACATCATTAATTACTTATTCCCCTTGATCCTCCAAGTGGACCGTAACTATTTTACCTTCGACGGGAAGACCACTGACGTGAAACGCTTCATCGATACTTATTGTCATCTCCCAAAACGGAAGATGAAAAGTATTGGTTTCTGGATAGAATCGCTCAATAAAAGCGCTGATCAGTGCCTTGTCAACTTTTTCATGTGCATGTTTTATTATATTCAAAATCCAGATTCGGCTACCGCATCCTTAACAAAAGCACAATCTTTCTTTGAATCCCATCATCTATGAGTTCCTACATGACTATGAAGCTTAACAATTCTTGCTTCTTCCATCAGGACCTACATTACCATAACTATAAACAAAACATATACATAGATATACGTATAGTTATATTATCCAAAATTATATATGATATACATAGACATAACATAGAGTTCCATATGGTAGAAGCAATATGATCTTCGAACACAAACAATAATGTTGATTGTGCTTTACTTCCCGTCGATTTACTTGGTTGTGTCATTAACTGTTTTCCTTTATTTTTCCTTTTCAATGGTGTATCTCTGTTTCAGTCTCCTCTTCGGTGTTAGGAGATGGATCAACCTCATTCGAAACCTCTTATACCTGATCCTGAACCCCTACGTTTCCTTCAACATTGTGTTCGTCTAGACTTCCTTCCTCCTCGCTCGAACTTTCATCTTCCTTACCAGTTCTTTCGTCGTCTGCAACAGCCTCGTCTATAAAGAAATTTCATTCGCTCCAACTCTAATCTCCTGCGATTTGAAGCAGTTTGCAGATTGCGAGTGGTTATAGACGAGGTAGAAGATTTTTTTCTGTCATAAAAAAGATATCGATCAGACAACACACATATTGAATGACTAACTTTTATTTCATGTATATCGCGGGTGTATGTGATGTTGAGGGCGTGTGCAAGTCGTGTGTAAGTATGCGTAAGTCTGTGTGTGCGCGTTATGCACCATGTTTGAGTTGCTTGTGTGTGTTTGTGTGCATCCTTATGAGTATGCAATCTATGTATTGTTATATATTGCATAAATACTTGGTCTATGCAAAGATCTCTTTCTGGAGATGAAGTGAACATATTATATCTTTTATGATTGGTTAGTAAACATGATGTGTTCTTATGTACCTCACTAATTGATTTCTATTCCCTCAATTTTATATCAAAATGTAGAACATTAATAAGAAAATACATACATTAGTTTTTATTACGAAAATCAGTATCATTTAACAAACTATTTCTTTGACTTGAATTTACTATTAAATATACACACAGACAACATTTTGCAAAGAGATCAATAGTTGAGTGATATTACGAACAAAACTTGTGACAAATAAATGTTTAAAATGAGTTAGATAAGAAGTGCTGTAATTTTTTGAATGTGAATAGTTGAATTTTGATATGAAAACAATAAATTATTTTGAGAAGTGGAAATGGATAAAAAAAATTGAAATAGAAATAAATAAACTATACAGTGATAAATATAGAGAGTAGAGTAAGTTATGATTGGTCAATGAAATTTGAGTAAACGATACAAGTGTATATTTAGGTGTGAAGATTATATGTTAAGGTACTGCATGCAAAGCATATATTTCCAATTAAAAAATGTATTACCTTCATCAAGCAAAACACAGAGTTCGACAGCATAGCACCGAGGAAAAATGGAGTTATACATGAGTATTAAATTCGGCAAGGGTTTAACGACATAAAATATTTACTTCGACCCCATAGCACTGAAATAAAATGTTATTTACGGCAACCTATTACCTAAGTTTGTACCAATTCAATTTCACTGCAATTCGATGCTATGATTTCACTAAATTTTCAAGTAAAATTTTAAAACTGAATGCAACTAACACGCTTTCACTACATTTTCAAAAATGTATTGCCTTCATTAATCAATATACAGAATTCGACAACATAGTACCGAGAAAAAATGAGTTATACATGTATATCAAATTCGGCAAGGGTTTAACGATATAAAATATTTAATTCGAGACCATAACACGAACACAAAATATAATTTACGACAATCTATTACCGAATTTCGCACCATAGCAATTTCATTACAATTCGACACTCCATTACTGTAATAAATTATGAAATTCGACCGTCCATCATCGATCTATATCAAAACGACGCTATAGATCCATAGTTAAATAAATTTTTTGATTTCTAGCCGCCGAATTATAGAACTGCCTAAACCCTAGTGTTTTTAATCTCCAACTTCCATACCAAATCCCTAAATCGCAATCCACTACAGTACTGGTAATAGTAAAAAATAACCAAACTCACTTTGCCATGACCTTCTCTATCAATTTTCGGTCTGGATTTGGTGAAAGAACACAGTTTTTTGTTTGACCATTTTGATCGAAAATCGTTTGAGAAGGAGAAGAGCGAAGCGACGAACGGTAAAAAGTAAGAAAGGATAAAGAACGGTAAAAAATAACGAATAGGGTTAAAAGGTTAGAATTGGCAATCTACATTTTATTTTACAATATAACTGTACTCCCATTAGCAGTTTGATTTGCAGTGGAGTGAAAATAAAATCCTCCCTTAACAATTTTTAGTGTGTTAATAACAATGATCTTAATTTTTAGGCTGAAGGACAAATGCTAGTTATAATTAGCATTATATTCAAACTTTTACACTATACAAAATGCTAGCTATATCTAGCATTATATTCAGTTTTACACTGTACAAAATGCTAGTTATAACTGACATTATTCTTCAGTTTTAAAAAAAATTGTTGTATTTCAGCCTAATTTTTTTTCTAAATTTGTCCTTGTGCCCATTTTTCGTTTTTTATTAGTAGATGATTTTTCAAGATTTACCTTAATCTTGTTCTTAAAGCATAAAAGCGATAATCTCAACTTCTTTAAAATATTTACAAAAGAAATTCAAAATTTTAAAAAATTTTAAAAATAAAATATTCAAAGCGTACATGGAGGAGAATTAAAAAAATGATCTTTTCGAAGAATTTCGTAGTAAATAGGAGATGAATCATAATACTTATTTTTCCGAAACACCATAACAAAATGGTTTGGTATAAAGAAAAAATATAACTTGAAAAAAATATGCTAAAACACTATGAAATAGTGTATATTACCTAAATTCTTTAGATTGAAATGGTATCTACAACTTGTTACTTATAAGTCATGTCACTCTAAGACCTATAACAAAAAAATATCACTTATGAACTATTTTATGGTCGAAAACCAAAAGTTTTATATTCTCATATTTTGGCTATAAATTGTTTATTTTAAATACAAAATATTAATTAGGCAAGTTTGATCCAAATGCCAGTGATAGAATCTTTGTTGGCCACTCAAAAGTGAGGAAAGACTATAGCATTTCAATAAATGAGCATACATAAAAGAATGAATACGAAACGTGTCGTTTAAAAGAAAACTTTAAAATCAATCGTAGTGTGATACCATTGGAAATCTTGGAATAAACCAACCGATAATTATATAACAAATTCTTCACAATAAAATAATAATATAAAAAGTACTCAAGAACATACATAAGATAAAATTTTGAAGTCACCACCTCCTATATTAGAAAAATCATCTGATAGATAGGGTATTAGGAGATAATAACACTAACAATAGAAGACAAGTAAATCAAACGGGTAATGTTTCTTTTGTATCAAACATAGAACCTAAAAATTATAAAGAAGCAACTAGACACGATTATAGGATTTTATTAACGCTGGAAGAAACAAATTTCAACCTAATGACATTTTGGAATTAATTTTTTTGACCCACTACCAATCTATAATTATAATTAAATTAGCTTTTAAAAAAGTGGATGAAAACGGTAATGTAATATGTAATAAGACACGATTGGTCACTCAAGAATAAAATTAAGAGGAAGAAAATGACAACTATGGAGCGTTGTTCCTATATCGACATTAGAAGCTGTAAGAATATTATTAGCCTTTGCATGTCACCAAAACTTCAAACTGTATCCATTGAATTTAAAAATATGCTTTTTAAAATGGATTTATTAAAATAAATTTATGCTGAACAAACACTGTTATTTGAACATGAAAAAAATCCCAGACCATAATTACAAACTTAAAAAAGCGCTTTATGGTCTCAAACAAGCCAAAGGAACTAGGTGGTCTATAATGGGTGAAATTAATAGGTTTCAAAAAATGTTCCCTATTTAGGTCACAGTGGACTAAGAAGTCTAATGATTTACACTAGATCCAATCTAATAATTAAATAAAATCATATTTTATAAACTTATATTACATTTATTGATTAATCATATTAATTAATCCAGTTAACTGTTTATTTGGATGTATCTTATATATATATGCAATGATATAACAACATAGCATAATGAAATATAAACATATGTACATTTACACATACATACACACATATAGATATTGTAGATTTATCAATTATATATGCATATACATTATACTTATATATGCATACGAAAAATATAAATATCGAGAATATAGATGCCTAAGTGTATATATACGCTATGTATGTCTGTATGTGTATATGTTATGTGTTTGAATACACTATAGTATGTATATATTGTTCGTATACAGATATTTATAGTATCATGTATGTGTATTTAAATATATATATATATATATATATATATAATTATAATTTAGACATATATATAGAAATATATGTTATATTTATTGCCGCTTATATATATATAATAGTATTAGATATTTTCAAATGGGAGAATATTTGGTGAAAAAGTAGAGATGGGGAAAAAAATTCTCATTAGATCTAGATCCAATCAAATCATGGTTAAAAGGGAACTGAATTGATGGGACTACGGTTCCCTCTTTTACAAATATTAGTTAATAATAGGTACAATATCTATATGGAAAGAATTTTACTCTTAATCACAAAAAATATCTTGGTTTTTAAAAATTGCAGATTCGAAAACATACATTCAACATGAAAATAAGACTATTATATAGTTTAATTAATTAACATGAAAACATACGTACATATCAACATATATAATTTAATTAATTAACATTTATTTAATTATTTATCAAATAAATCATTTACTTAATTAAACATTTAATTTAATGATTTAATAAATTTTAAATTTTTTATCTACTTTACCCTAAACAATATAAGATAAATTTTCAACTATAATCTTCATTGTTACATATACATATATTACTACATATATGTATATTTAAACTAAAACTTTTAATTTATTACATAACAAATTATTCAAATCAATTTAATATTATAAAATTTTGAAAAATATTAAACTAATTTCTTAAACAATTTTGAATTTTTTAGATTCATCTAATAACATTTATAAATTTTCCTTTTTATACTTTAAAATTAACATTTAAATTTAATATATCTTTTAAATTTTTAAATCTTAGTTTAAAAATTAGTCCAAAGCCCAAATCAATTTGTGCCTTTACTGCTTTACTATTGGGCAAAACTTTTGAACTTATTCCATCCATTGGGCTAGGTTGACAGTTAAGGGGAGAATACTTGGTTATCCAACCCTAAGCCTACACATTATTCTTCTAAAGACCCACCAGATAGGTAGGCTTAATTAGTTAGCCTTAAATTTTCTAATTGGACCGCTGGACCATTTTGGACTCTGAAATGAATGAAGGAACCGGGCTGGTCTTCAACAGATGAAATATGTAGATTTCAAATTCTTTTTCCTATTTTGATCATAGTGGGTCTATAAAACTAATGATTTACACTATATCCAATCTAGTAGTTAAGTAAAATCATATTTTTATTTGAACTTATATTGCACTCATCAATTAATCATATTAATTAATTCAATTGTATGTTTATTTAGATGTATCATATATACAATTAATGATATAACAACATACACTACTAGAAAATACTGCAGTTTCCTACGCAAAATTTCCGACGTCTTTCCTACGCCAAAAGGCGGGGCGTAGGGTAGGCGTAGGAAACTGGTAGAAAGAGGTAAAGACGTAGAGAAGACGTAAGGAAATTTCCTACGCTTCTCCTACGCCAAATTCAACATGTAGAAAAAAAATCGTGGCGTACGTAAGGTGTAGGAAATCGTCTACAGTAAAATGATACCGTAGAAAAGGCGTAGATAATCTCCTACGCCATTTCCACACCTCCGTTAATTTTATACAATTACACGTTGACGTAGGAAAGACGTAGGAAATTTCCCACGCCGTCCCTACACTTTTTTTTTTGGTTACTCACGGTATAATTCCCTCTCCTAAAATCAGTTTTTAAATAAAAAAAACTTTTCGTGCAATCTAGCGATGCTTGAACCCAAAAAAACTAGGGTTTCTAAAATCAACGCCTTCTAAATAATCATCGCTGCATACTCGCTATTCCATCATCGCTGCATACTCGGCTCATCCTTGCCTCCTACGCGATATTTTCTACTACTGATTTGAAGTCCGCATCGTCGGCTCATCCTTGCCTCCTACGCGATATTTTCTACTGCTGATTTGAAGTCCGCTACAGTCTCTTTATACTACCACGCGATATTTTCTACTGCTGATTTGAAGTCCGCTACAGTGTCTTTGTACTGCCACTGCTAATTAGGTATGCAAATTTCTTGTTTTGAGTTGTCTAATTTTCTAAAATTGAGTCGCCCTTTTACTGCTTTAGATTTCATGCGACTATGTCTAATTTCGCCCTCACAGTATTTATTGATTTCAGATTTTAATGTTTTGTTCGAATTTGTTTTCGATCTCTGCAGGTAATTGTTTACAGTCTTATCTTCTATCAGTAATTTGTTAAAGTGGAGTTTTAATGATCCGAGAAAAGTGTAATTTAACATAATTTGTGCGTGTGTTTTTGCATTTAAATCTCCTGTAGTTGTCGGTTTTGTCGAGAATTTTTATTGTTTACATTGTCTGGTTATGTGCTTTTTTTAGTTATCTTAGAAAACTTTTGCAGACTCACACAAACATATATTTACTCATGCAACTAATATTCACTCCCACGCTACACATGAACAAGCAACCCTAGCACACGTAAACCCGAAATAGCACATCAACGCACTCCAGCATACGCCAAACTAACTGATTTCACAACCCACGCACTACATTGAACCCACACAAACAAATAAAAATGTACTTCATTTATTTTAAAACCCAAGTTTACATGGCACATACTGGAGATGCATAATAACAGCTACACTAGCTTAGATATGTATAGATATAACTCAGAATTTCTCAAACGGTTAAAAGTGAAATTATCTATAGAAATAACGAAGTTTTTCATATATGGTTTCATACTTCATACAAAAAAATAACAACAAAGCACATAAGAAAAATTGTGCAAGTTAGTAAACTGCTGCACTTTCTTAAAATATGGGGCGCCAAGAATATATTTTGCTATAAATGTCTAAACGTTTGTAAGTTGTGTTATTGTTTGCAACATACAGGCTGAAAACACACATTATTTAAGTAGACATTTTTGTTATTATATCCTATCCTCGAAAGTTTCATATAGCTAGATTGATGTACCTGATATAGCTAGAATATATTTTAGATTGTTCTTTGCTTTTCTAGCTTGAATAATCTTGTAAGTAGAATTAAGTATGTTGTATACCTTCAATTGTGCAGATTGTTTGCCTTATTATTCCCTTTTGTTGTTATGTTTTTATGATTTCTTGTTCTGTTGGTTTTAAATCTTTTTCAAATGCATTAACAATGCATAATGATTCACATTTTATCAAATATATATAGTTTCTCATGTATTTCATAATAAATCAATGTTTGTTTCTGTGTTGCATATCCGTTAATGATCACACTAAGTTTAATACTGATGTCTTTTGCAGTGTAGTTAAAAGTTCTTTTGTGAGATGCAATTTATGTTTTTATTGTAGCCTTTTAGAAATTATAGTTCTTTTTTCTTGTTGTATACATTTGATCTTTATCTTGAATAGTTAAAGAATTTAAGAAACTGCTAGTGTTATGTGCAACTGTCTATCTAATTTTCAAATTGGTCATGTTTGTTGGTGTACAACTAAAAGCATCTAACTATCTAAGTATGGTATGGATTGTCATTTCAGTTCATTTTTTAAATCTGGGCTTTTTTCACTTCTTGGTCCTTGAACGTAAACCTTTTTATCATTCTGAGTTATCGAACAAATTGAAAGTTGGAAATCAAATGTTGCAATATTAGCAAGTATCTTGCAATATTTTTGATAAATTTTATATTTATTTTAACATCTTATCTTGTGTATTTTCTATTATCTTTTTTCTAATTTTCTTAATTAGACAAGTCTTCCAAAATTACTACTAATGACATATTATTAAATAGCGACTCAATCAACACAAATAGTACTTCATTGTTAACAGTTCTGATAAAATATAGACCACTTTCAAACTTATTTACAAATATAGACCTATTTTTTGTTTCTTGGACTTTAAATTTCCTAAAATTAAATATAATTTAATTTATTTGTAATTATGCAATAAAAGATGGATTATATGAAAGTTCGAACTTGGATGTATGAGCCTGGATGGAAAAGAGGATCAATATCATTGCATTTTAGAAATGGCGTGGAAGCATTTTTAAAAGTGGCGTCTTGTAATAAAACAAAGATGATAGAAATTCGATGCCCGTGTTAGAAATGCCATTGCATGAAACTTCAAGATTACGAAACTATAACTTTTCACTTGCATAATTATGGTTTTATGCCAAATTATTACGTGTGGAGATATCACGGTGAATCGGGGACAAAGCATGATTCGACAGTGGTAGTTGAAGATGCAACCGAAACCATCGATGCTAATTTTGATGACTATAGTATGGAAGATAGAATGACAGAAATGGTCCATGATGCTGCCGGTCCAAGTTTGTGGACTGATGAACCTGAAGCAGAAGAACTTGACTCGGAAGCTAAAAAGTTTTTTGATTTGTTAAAAGCATCGAAACGACCGCTTTATAAAGGTTGTACAATGACACACTTGTTGGCTACATCTAGGTTAATCAGTATAAAATCCGAATACAATGCGTCGGTAAACATGATGAATGCGATTTTAAGTCTGTGTAAAGAAATGCTTCCACCTGACAATGTGTTGGCATGTAATTGGTATTCATTAAAAAAGGAAGTATCTGCATTTGGTTTGCCATATGAAAAAATTGACACATGCCCAAGTGGATGCATGATATATTGGAAGGAAGATCAAAACCTTACGAATTGTAAATTCTGCAATAAAAAAAGATATAAGTCTACAAAAACCAATGGAAAAGGTGTACCTTTCACTCGTATGCATTATTTTCCGCTTACACCCAGATTACAAAGGTTATATGCATCTTGTGCTACCGCAAAACACATGCGATGGCACAATGAACGACAACGAGAGGAAGGGATTTTACGTCATCCTTCTGATGGCGAGGCGTGGAAACATTTTGATAAAGTTTATCCCGATTTTGCTAAAGAATCACGAAATGTCCGACTTGGTTTGTGTATGGATGGTTTCGCGCCTTTTGCGTCGTTCGGAAAACCTTATTCGACATGGCCAGTTATTGTAACACCTTATAATTTACCTCCGTGGATGTGTATGAAGAATTCATACATGTTTTTAACTGTGATTGTTCCTGGACCAAAGAATCCCAAAAACGGAATAGATGTATATTTGCAACCTTTAGTTAATGAGCTGAAAAAACTGTGGATAGATGGCGTTGTTACTTACGACGTGTCAAGGAAAAATAATTTCAGAATGTTTGCTTCTTTATTATGGACAATAAGTGATTTTCCAGCATATGGGATGCTTTCTGGCTAGAGTACTAGCGGCAAGTTCGCTTGTCCTATCGTATGGATTCGACTGAATCCTTTCGATTAAAATATGGCGGCAAACAGTGCTGGTGGGATCGTCATCGTCGTTTTTTGCATCCAAACGACCGTTTTAGATTTGATAAGAAAAACTTCAGGGCAAATACAACTATTACTTTAGAGCCACCTGACATTCTGAGTAGTGAACAAGTGTACGAGATCGTGCAAGATTATCCTAAAATGCATGAGATAGGAAGAGAGCCAAAAATCCCTGGTAAAGGGCAAATTCATAATTGGTGCAAACAAAGTATATTTTGGGAGCTAACATATTGGAAGAATCTGAAACTTCGGCACAATCTGGACGTAATGCATAATGAGAAAAATGTGTTTGAGAACTACTTTAACACAATTATGAATGTTAAGGGAAAAACAAAAGATGATTTGAAGTCAAGGAAGGATATTGCATTCTACTGTAATCGTCCTGAACTAAAAATTGATAGTGAACGTCCAAATTTCAAACGTTTAGCTTGTTATGAGTTGGAAAATATTTGTCGTAAAAAAGTATTGGAGTGGGTAGAAAATTTGAAGTTACCAGATGGAATTGCTTCTAATATGAAACGATGTGTTAACATGAAGGACCTTCAACTATCGGGAATGAAGAGTCACGATTGTCATGTATTTCTTGAGACTCTATTTCCGATAGTTTTTAAGGAGCTATTGCCACAAAAGGTTTGGATGCCCATAACTGAGCTTAGCTTAATGTACAAAGATTTATGTTCGACTACTCTTATTAAAGCTCATTTGGAGAAACTAGAGAAGGATGTACCGAAGTTATTGTGTAAATTGGAAAAAATATTTCCTCTTGGAGTTTTTAATAGCATGGAACATCTACCTATACATCTACCAACTGAAGCTTTAATGCGAGGACCGGTACAATATGGATGGATGTACCCTTTTGAGAGGTATATATATACATAACTAAGGTGGACTTTTTCTTCTTCATATTTTCATCATATCATTATGAGAATGTTATATTTAACTAAGATCAACCATATCAGAATGATATGGACCATAACGGACTACTGCAAATCACTGAAGACATTGACGACATCGGACCACTTCATAATGAAGTATTTGATGGAGTAGAGGTTGACGATGATGTCGAAGTTGATTATGATATTGAAGCTGCTGAAAATGATATTGAAGATGAAATTGTCGAAGTTGATGAATGTGAAGATGAATATGATAGTGTAACTAATGGAAGTTATGATGATAATGTTGATTGGTAGCATGGTTTCATTAATATACTTGTTTGATTTTTCCACTAGTATGAATTTTTACTTCAAATCAATCTTGTATGCTTAGTTATCTTTGGGTATTTAGTCTTCAGTTCATGTTGTTTTAATTGGTTTGTTGTACATTTAATTCTTCAAATCATATGTATTTCTCTATGTTATAGTAATTGAATTTAACAGGACATGTCTACTCGAGCTGATCGTCATCATCGTTCCGTGAAACGACCCGCTCTACGTCTTTCTAGCAATAACACATCTGACACAATACAACCTAGTGCATCTCCTATCGGTCAAGATGGATTGGGATCACAGTCAGCAGAGCAGCATAATATTATGTCTCCCGTTGTACGTCCTACTTCCCTTGAAGTTGATGCTACCAATCCATCGACTAATGCATCCGTGTCGGACTCCTCCTCCGTAACAAGGGTCGGAGTTTTCTGGCAAGCCAATGTTGGGTAAGAATTCTTGTAAAATAAGTAATCGATGTTGACTTTTGCAAAATAAGTAATTAATTGATGTTGACTTTTGCGACTCTGTTTAATTTACTTTGACTAATTTGAAATAAGCTAGGTGAGAACATAAATATATATTTATGCTTTATATTTATATGTTTCAGATATGAGTTCACTTCCAGGGCTACATCTTATGCTATTCGAGTTGGTTTGTTAGCACGGGTTAACGATTTTTGGCCCAATTTTAAAAGTATACCCGATGATGTCAAGAAAGTGATGTTTCAGGAGTTTCTGGTAAAATAATATTAGTGTATTTGTGTTACATCTATTTTTTTGGTCATTACATTTTCCACTACATGTACAGGAGTCATTTCAATGGACAGATGATGCTTCACCAGCAATTGTGAAGCAGATATGGAATAGAAAAGCAAGTTTGAAGTATCGGGACTGGATTCACAGTATGAAAGAGTCAGGCAAGAAGCATCCGAACCTACCCTAGGAGATATATGAGCAGTTTTTGGCATATTGGGAGCTTCCTGAAGTAAAAGCTCAGGCAGAAAAAGCCGCGAACTCTAGGGCTCAAAACCAAAAGCGACATTGTGGTGGTTCGAGATCCTTTGCGGATTATCGAAACGATTTGGTTTGATCTCTAAAATCTTGTTTTAACGTTAATTTACACCAGCTTTCACATTTTTACTCTATTTTTATCTTTATTTTCTAGACCGATGAACTTAATAGGGAGCCAACTACTTGGGAAGTGTATTGTAGGACTCACAAGGTCACTTCGGACAGCGGATCTACCACTAGTGGATGGATTGATGAAGCATCGATGGAATTTGCAGTAAGTGATTCTTATATCTTGGTTTTAGTAACTGGTTAATAGTTTAATATGTGCAAGATTAGTTAAACTTTGTTAAAATATCTCTTCGACGGTTAAAATTTGGGAACATTTTTAGGTATTTTTATTTAATTGAGATTAAAGATGAATCTATGAAGCATAACACATATATGTTTAATGTTGAGAAGAGGACTTGGAAGAATATTATTTTCCACTGTAGAATTTTCATTCCAGACATGACTAGCCGTAGCTCATAAAATAACACCAGTTTGTGAAATTTCTAGAAAAAGAGACAATCAGAGAGGATAAGGCCCTCCTTGATCCAATGATCATGTCAAAAGGATGGCCCTAAGGAAGCATGTGAATTATTTTTTATCATAGGAAGGAAGGAATATCTTAGATTTTGCATATCCGACTGCAATTGGTAGGATCTTCCATTTCCCAAAAATTATTGTCCTTGAAATTATATTTAGAAAACCATCTGCACCATATGCTATTGTTTTTTGATAAGATCTTATCAAAGAATTCAGACGTAGTAGCCTCATTCCATTTAGCTAGATAGAGAATGTCCAGACCACCTTAACTAGTAGGATAGAGAAACTTTTGAAAAGAAATGGGAATAACTTTCCTAGATTAAGGAACCCCTTGCCAAAAGAAGTGATTTATAACTTTGCTCACCATCCCTAGAAGCTTAGAAGGTAAGATATAATGCGTGAATAGTAGCATTGAAGTAATGATTAATTTAATAATAACATGTCTACTTGCCTTAGACAAAATTTTGTGATATAATCTCAGCCTACGACGATTTATTTAATGAGATCGAATGAATATTTACTAACAGTTTACATCAACATTACTAATTTTTTGTGGTAAATTAGTAAAGCTTTAGTTTTATGTGTTGAAACAGGCTAATAAGCACACTTAAATAAGGTACATTAACGTGAATTGACATAAATCAATTGCAATCAATTTGACAACTGTTTGAAACTTTTTGATATTCATCGGTGACAAGTATTTTTGCACTTTGGCACCACAGCTCTATTTAAATATAAAAGGATACAGATTCTGAAAAGGAGCAAATAACAAGATGAGGGATGCTGGCTAAGCTCGGCAAAAAATGAAAGAGGATATTTATTTTGAAAGAAAAGAACATAAAAGACAAGAAATTTAATTCTCAAAACATGTAGATAAATCTAGCGGACTAGTATGCTGTAAATTCCAAAGAATAGATGTTTAGACAGTATATTTGGAATGCTGTACTTTGGCTATTATTCTGTAGTTTTGGATATGAGTTTGGCCTATGTATGTTTTTTCTGTTGGCTGTTACTGTCTCTGTATAAGCAAAATTGAAGTTCACCACTTTTTGCCATGTGCATGTTGAAGTGGCGTGTTGTATATAAAGAATTGGAGCTATCATACTAATAATAATCTGTGTGACTATGTATGATCGGTTTGATATTCGACATGGTTGAAACTGAATTTTTGTGTTTCTGGGCATTTGGATCCAATGTATGTGAAATCCGTTGTGTCTGAGTGTAAAAGTCTGATCATCGTTGAATACAGAGTATCATGCTTCATATATATATATATATATATATATATATGATATAGGCGCTGTGTTTGACAGAGAGATTATATGCAGTGGTTGACTAGTGTGTTCCGGTTTGGTTTGGGTTAATGGTACTTGTATGTCGGGGTTTGATGGTTGTGGAGTTGTAGGAGAGCAGCTGTATAGGGAATGATACAGGCAGTAAATGGTTGTCGAGGAGGAAATGTAAATGTTAGAAGGTTATTTGTTTAGAAGGTAGGACAGTTTGGGTTAGGGAAATGGTAAGTAGTGGATGGTAATGTCAGTAGCAGTTGTATTAAATTTGCACTGATGTGCACTGGAGGAGGGGCAGATGGTTTGTGAAATAGCGGGTGGTTTGAAATGATGGATTATGTGATGGAAATGTTGTTGGAAATTAGAAAGGCTAAAGATAAACAAGGAGGGATGCAAGTGCCTTTTAGCAGAATGAATGAACTGGATAACCTTTTGTTCAGAACTAGAATTGTTGAAGAAGAGATCAAGGGGCACCAATACTCATAGTGGTCAGGTGCAAATAAGGACATATTGACCATGATAAATCGGGTGTTTGCCAATATGGAATGGATACAGATTTTAGCAATACTTCAGTCAGTTAGCAATACTATTTCAAGTTCGTTGTCACTTTTCACTTGCCAAAACATGGAAAGCCCAAATCATTGAACTCTGAGCATTCTCATAGCAACCGAAACTTTAAAATAATATTTAATGTACTTTTGTTATATAAGCTAACTATTCAGCTTGCGTAATATGCCATGGGAATATGCCGTAGGTTTTGTCAGGATGTTTTGCTCAAATATGTATAATTTTTTTTACCTATTCTTTAATATCTTTACCACATGTTCAAATATGTATTTATGTTTTTGTTCTTGTATTTGAAAAATCACAAATACAGGCACAATATCAAGCTAGAATTGAAGAATTGAAAAGTCAAGGCACAGTAATTTCGTATGAGTTGAGGAAGAAGTATTCGACAAGCTTACCGGTGCTATAGCTAAAAGAAAGGACCGTAGGCCATATTATGGCAATATTCCTGGAGTAAGTATTTAAACTTTCGACAAAACATTATTTTAATTAGTTTAAAATGCAGAAATTGATGCAATATTTGATAAAATGCAGAAATACAAAGACGCTACTTATAGCATTAATAAGGGAGAAGCACAGACTAGAGCCAAACTAGAGGAAAAAGTGGAGCGTCAAGAAGGGGAGATTCAAATGCTGAAGATGCAGTATGAACAAGTCACCGAGCTGCTTCGACAGCGATTTGATGAAGAGCCGAACGATCGTCACGAGGAATGAGGGTATTGAAAACTTTTTAATGATATCTGTATGATGTCATGTATCATGAACATATTATCATATTATTTTAATATGTAGGAACTTGATTAATATTGTTTGACTTTGTAATATGAATGAGATATTTGTTTTTTGAATTAAAGATGAATGGTTTGACGTTAATCTTTTAGTTGGAATGTGTATATACATAAAATAAGTTGATTTTAGTTTCTATTTAATGTGGTGAAATGAAATAGAATAGTAATATATCAAAATTGCTTCAGAAATGACGTAGGGAAGGTGTAGGTAAGGCGTAGGTAAATGAAATATTAATGCAGCAAAAGGTCGTATGCATGGCGTAGGAAAAACATTAAAAACACAGGCGTAGGTAAACCGTGGATAAATGAATGATGTAGAAAAGACGTAGGAAACATAATATGTAAGAATGACGTAGGTAAAGCGTAGTAAAACTGGGCGTAGGGAAGACGTAGGTAAACAAATGACGTAGGAAAGACGTGAGCACTTTAAGAAGTAAAAATGTCGTAACAAAACCGTAGGTACAACATGGCGTGGGGAAGGCGTAAGAAAATTATGGCATAGGAAAGGCGTAGGAAACAACCCAACGGATGGCGTAGGTAAAGCGTAGGTATTTTATTAGCTACGCAAGTTTTACCCACGCCAAAATTGGCGTAGGGGTTACGTAGTTAATACATTTACCTACGCCCCGCCTACGCCATTTTGGCGTAGGTAAACCGCAGTTTTCTTGTCGTGATAGCATAATGAAATATAAAAATGCGTATAATTACACACACACACACACACACACACATATATATATTAGGATTTATATCTATTGTATATACATGTACATTATACTTGCATATTCATATGAATATCGAGAATATAAATGCCTAAGTATATACATATCTTTGAATGTACTATAATATGTATATATTATCCGCATATATATTTTCATTTGAGCTTAACCTAATCAAATCATGGTTAAAAGGAAACTAAATTAATGGTATTATGATTTCCTATTTTAAAAACACTAATCGGAAATGTGTACAATATATGTATGGAAAGAATTGTATACTTAATCAGAGCAAAATATCTTATTTTTAAAAGTTGTAGATCAGGAAACACACATTCAACATGAAAAAAGATTATGATAAAAAATTGTCACAATTAGTATTTTTCTTTAATAACATGATTAATTTTATTTAAACATTGCATATCCATATATACATAGATATGAAAATTGTAATTTAAGATTTAAATTTCAAGTACATACAAAGGACTAAATAATAAGACACTGAATAAATTAATTGAAAAAAAATTAACTTAACTAAAAGATTCAACTTGAAATTGCTTTACAATTTTGGATAAATGTAAAATAAAACATACGAATATTTACATACTTAATCTAATTAATTTAAACAACATTAAATTCATAACAATAAGTGGACTAAATTATGAAAACAAAGTTAAATTTTATAGCAAAAAAATCTACATTAATTAGTAATTTCAAACCTAATAAACAATGTCAATACAAAAAATAAATCAAACGCAAATTGATTTTGTAATTAAATAATGATACACAAGAGACTTTAGATTAGATTTAATAAGTGGCAACACACACACATATGTTAATATGGTCAGAAATAAAGAACATGAATAAATAAAATAAAAAATTTGAACATGGAAAGTCTTTCCCTTTATAACACGTTGATTTGTGATTTCTCCTTAGATCTTTAAATAAACCATCACCCGACTTTGCAATAGACAAATAAACCACCTAGCATTTTATTTTAATTAATGTTCGATTGGGTTAGATTCAAAAAATGTCGAAAAATGCTCATGGAATTTTTGGCCATGAATGGCGAGGAAGGGGGAGAAGAAAATTGAGTTAATCAAAAGGAATTAATGAAGAAAGTTTCATTTTTATTTTGTGAATGAAACCCAACGCCAGTCCTCTAATTTAAATCTTTCCCCTGTAATTCTCATTGATTAGATCTCATTCATATCTCTTTCTTTCTCTTTAAAATGACTTGCCATATCATAGCATCACAAGGTATATTTAGTTTCAAAATCTTGTTGAGAAATTATTCACATTTAAACCTGTTATATATATATATATATATATATATATATATATATATATATATATATCATATATCATATATCAGTACGTTCTATATAACTTATATATATATAATACTAACAACACCCAAATCATTAATAAATCAACAACTAATATTTCTTAAATATTAATTAGTTTTAATGCTTTATAAATTAGTTAAATCATATGGTATTTCGAAGAATTCAAAAATACAGTTGTATGGATCATATGTGTAAATTCAATCAGAGATTAATTTTTTTTGCCTAGGTAAGCAGGATTGACTGGACTTTATCGAAATTTTGTTAATGGTAATAAAATCATAACATAGTACATAACAAAAAAAGAGCAAAAGAAAAAAACAAAAGGAAAGATAACAAGAAAAACATACAAAAGACTAAGAGATTAACATCAAGGCCCAAGATTCAAAAACCTAATCAATTTAAAATAATTTGAATTAGATTGGTTATCCTCCTTGAAACCCTTCACCTTCTTCTTCATTTTCGAAATGATTGTCTTTATAACAGCAGTTTTAGGTTTAGCATCTCCCTTGAACACTCTAGCATTTCTTTCATCCTACAACTCTTTAACTGCCTTCTTCAATACTGACATCAGCATAATAAGTTTAGATGATTTCCACCCGGTTGCTCAAAAAAGTTCTATGCCATTCCTCCTTTATTCTCCGAGCACGTTTAGAGTAACCAGCTAACAAGAGCATCATGGACCATACCGCGAAAGAGTACGTGCATTTGAAGAAAAGTGGGTATTTATTTCATTATCATTCCTACACAAAACACATATACCGCTATTAACTAAACCTATAACCTTGAGTTTAGACATTGTATGCATAACATCAGCCAAACCTCCCAAGAAGTAAGATTATCTCTCATCAAATCAAAACTAATCCAAAGCCTTCAAGGCCATGAAAAAATTAGGGAATGATGATGCACATTCAACAAATGATAAACACCGGCTATTGAGTGAGTACCTTTTGGAAGGTTCCAATTTAATGAACAATCAACCTCAGGAACAACATTGTAGGAAATAGAGTTCCAAAGACGCCTAACGACAACGGAACTAGAATAAGGTAGCTCAATATGCCCCCAAATGAATGAAGTTAGTGGCTTTGGCCTTTGTAGGAATACCACTTTATAACTTTTGAATGTATGATAGGCACTTGCCTAGAATAAGGCACTTGTTGGCCCATGGAGAGCTCTCGAATGAATCAAAGATTAATATTGAACAACTAAAATAATAATGTTTATAACCTTAGCTGGTGGTATGATAGTTCAACAGAATTCATCACTTACAGACCTTTTGATAAAAATCATATTTTATTTTATCTTAAGTATAACAATAGAGACAATAATTTACACACATTCTCTCCGCTAACACTTTATCGCTCTACAAATTATGGAATTTGGATTTGGTGTAAACTTCAATATCATTCACATTCATCTTGATTAGTCATTAACAAATCTTTGGTTCAATATTAACATTTATAAGTAACCATGCTACTCTAGGCTTAGATTTTGACTTTGGGTTGACTATTCTTAACTGTGATACTAATCGCATACAACCGAGGAGGCGAATAATCCTTTGAATAGTGCTTCACTTCCAATGATTTAACTCAGACCCAATAATAGTTCCTCGATCAATCACAATGTCATGATTTGACCATAGTAAAAGTGGAGTATTCACGTTGAAGTTCCGTGGTATTATCAAGTTGAGGGAACTATGTAACATCATTACTGTAAAATTTTCTATTTGACCTAGTTATTAATCTATAAGAAAATCTTGGACGGGTCATTTCATAGCTATCCAATAACTACGTGTTGTAAACCCTTAGTTCCCCATGTTGCCAAGGGTAATGCACTTCCTAACATTTGAAGAGGATTATGTGCTTTGGTCTCAGTGGATGCTTTGATATGTATCATTTCTCTAAACATATTGACCATGAGTATTGAAAATAATATATTATTTTATATTATGATAATTTTCTCATGATTACATCTCCTTGCAATTATTATCATACAACATATCATTTGAAAATTACTTATTTAATATACTTAAATTTATTACTTAATAGTAATATCATAATACATCAAGTATAAAATAGAAAATAAATACCTTTTATTTCGAGTGAGAATTTATTGCCGAGTTAATAATTTATAGAATTACCTCTATGAACACCCTTAACTCTCTCACTCGCACTTGTACTTGGGGTCAATTGTGGAATTTCAGTTACATCCCTTTGATTAGTTTGCTTGGAACTAGTCGAGATGGTCCCTTCATAAATGGATGTGTAATATTATCCTAATTATCTACGTTGTCAGTCAACTTTCTTTGATGTTGATAAAATTGCTTTATTATGTGGAACTTTTCAGAGTATGTTTCTCAACTTATAGTGAGCTCTATAAATTCTTTCACAATCCTTATTACACTATTTTATCCATAAAACAAAGGTGTGGGATTATCAACATTTGTAGTCATCCATAGCTCGGTTATAAATTTGTGCATTATGTATACATACAACTTTTTCTATGGTGTTATTCATGAAGATGTACTTCGCCTTTTGATTGAATCATCCATGTCCTTTCACTTAGAAAAAATCCAACTTAAAGCTCCTCAACTAAGATAGGAGATGAATTTAGGATTAACATATTATACTCGATATCACTTATGGATTTCGAGTCTGAATGCCTCTTCAAACGTAGTTTGTCATTTCTACAAACACTTCTCTAGTATTTCATGCATACTCGAGAATAATCTTACTACTGTTTGGTGATCTTGATTACAATTTCATGATCTATCCATGTACTAGGTGAAGGAATCGGGCCAGCTAGAAGTAGATTAAATAGGTGAACTTAAAAAAATTTCATTTTGGATCTTTGTTAGGCATATGAAGTCTAATTTGTTAGTCCTTGAGATGATGGTTTTGATGACAACAACCTTAGAACTTGTTATAAAATATAAATACTAACATTATAATTTAGATATATATGTATATGCAGGATATAACCATGCATGTACTAAGAATGAAGATTGTACAAAATAGAGATTCAAGACTGAAGATATCAAGATTGAAGACTCATGTGTATCAAAATATCAAGAGTTCAAGAATTCAAAGTGAGTCTAGAATTATGTTAAAACTTCTTGAAAGCACTTACATCTTTATTCGAAATTTATTCATGGAATGGAATCCACTTCGAGCATGTTAAAGGGATGGAACCTAGTGGGATGGAACCCATGATAATATCTAGTGGAACATATAGTGGTCCTATTTTGATATCCACAAATTTTATGAAAATGCTTTTCAAAAGTATGTCTCTTATTTTAAATGTTTTCAAAACCTTCTTTTCAAAAAGACATCTCTCTTGTTTGAAATATTTTAGCCTCAAAATTATCTTTACCATTTTTAATATTTTGACTTCAAAATTATCCTTGATTTTAAACTATCTCTTGTCTTAAATACTTAGCTTTAAAATATTTATGTACTCGGATTTTAAATAACTTTATAAATTAAGATTATATATTAAAAATTACTTTTATATGTTCAAAATACATTCAAATATATTTAAAAAGTTTAGAAATTGTTTTAATAAATTATAGAAACCAATTTTAATAAGAAAATCAATATCACCAAGAGCATGTCGACATCCTTCAACCCCGCATGTCGACATGGTGCCCGTTAAATTCAAAATTCAAAATTTCAAAAGAAGTGTCTATTCGTTGTATCCTTTGACGAATATATATGGCTATTGATCTTCTATAAATACCAGTTGTTCTAAATGAATTTTTAATAAGATTTCACTTATTTTCTCTCCTCTTCATCTTCCACATTTATTCTAAAGAATCCCAAACTATACTCTGCCGAAATACCAAGTGAATCAAACTTGATTATCTCTTATTTGATTCTTTGCCACTCTCTCCATAAGATCTCAGTGCTATTCGGAGTTATAGAATCTTTTGTAAATCAAATTGTTGAGTAAAAGGTGTAGTTGAGCCTTGAAATCAATTGGTGTGATTGTAGCCCCGGAAGTCAATTAGGTGATCTTGTAGCCTGGTCAAATCAAGAGATTTTGCCCCGGACTCAAATACAGGAGGGTGTACCTTGTAGCCTTGAAATCGAGTGTGTAATCTGGGAGATTATTTTGAAAAGAAATCCATACAATTTGCGAGACTGGATGTAGGGTAACTCCAAACCAGTATAAAATCCTAATGTGTTCTTTCCTTTACTACTTTTATTTAGTATATGCATCTGTGTCTGATTCTGTGATTATATCTGTATCTTTGAATTGCATTTGTTAGTGATTAAATTACATAAGTTTCAAAAAGATTTAGAAAATCCATATAACACTATTCACCCTCCCTCTAGTGTTATTCCAGTCTTAAGATCCATAATTCGCATTTCTCACATAATTGATATTAGATCCAGTCTAAAATTTGTTTTGAATAAAATATTATTTAATTTAATTTGTTTAAAGGGGAGTTTAATTTAAATTAAACGCATTATAATGATTATGTAAAATACACTCATATGTGTATAAAGCACGTGCAACATATAAATGGTATACATGGTTAATCTACGTTTTACGTGTGAGGATTTATGTAATGACCCGCCTCGAAACGGGACTAATTTTCGATCCAATAAAGGCCATCAAACCTTAGATTCATTCCAAATCTGGCTGTTGGTTGGTAATGAAATCACATGGAGCAATCTATATGTAACAACCCTGATTTTAAGTCATTTAATAAAATAGATAATAATTCAAAATGTGGATTTTTGGAATTTATTAAGAAGGATATAATTTTTTTATAATTATTTATTCTAAGCTAATGAAAATTGAGCAATGTTAGTGTATCTTCTTGAATAAGTCTACTATAATTGAAGATGTAGACTTTTTGCCTTTAAGGCTTTTTTAATAGATAAAGGAATTGTCTAAGTGGTAGAAATCACTTTCAAACTGTTATTAGGAATTTATTTCAAATATGATAATATAAAATTTTAACTAGTTATAAAATGGTTATAAAATAAAAAGTATGCATGGTAGGGTTTTATTGTGTTGGGCTTTATGCTCAGATTCATGAATTGTAAAGGTCTTAAAAATTTTAAAGTATGAAGTTTGACTTTATTAAATAAATAAAAGAGAAATGGTTCTTTTATCTAAAGAAGAAATTAATTAGTTCTTATTGGATTAAGCACATTTACAAATTAACCTAATAGACAACTTTCCTCTTCCATGTGCTGTACGTACTATTTTCCTATCTCTGCTTATTGTAAACTAAAATTTAGCAAGTAAGGAACCAAAATCCATTTTAATTCCTCTTTGTAAATCAAGGGAAAGATTTCATATTTAAATTTCTTGAAATTCTGGAAAATTTCCATATAATCAAAGTAACTTTTCATAGCCTTTGTTCATCTTATAAACTTTTTCATTTCAATTTTACAGCATTTGATTTTTAGTTGTTCTACTTTTGGGTTGAGGCAAATTTCTAGGTTTTACTAAAAATGAAAGTGTTTGGCAAGTCTAATTGTGGATCCAAGGTGATTTAATCCTCACGCAACATATCTTTGATTATCTGATAGCATGTCTATGAGTTTTAGTTTATATGGTTGAGAAATTGGAATGACAATCTGTGTTTTGTAGTTGCAAATTTACAGTATATTCTCTGTCAAACTATTTGTTGTAAATTAGTTTGTTATCCCTTTTCAATGATTTGATTTCTATAATGAATCCTTGTTTAATGCATGCTAGTTTTTTGAGTTTATATAGCAAGTATAAGTCATTGGAATGAGCAGGAATCACGCCAGAACAAGAATTAGTCGACAATAGGGAGGGAGAGTACGTGGAACTCGCATTTCAGGTATCCTACCAGTCGATCAGTTATTAATGACTCATCATCACCTGGAACGTGAGTTCTAGGTGCCCGTTGCTCCTCCTTGTCCTATTGCTTGACCCTGTATTTTTCTTGTTTTATTTTATGGGTTTCTATTGCGTTGTTTTACAATTTTATGAGATTAGATTCTCTAAATTTTGATGATTCTTTGATCCAATAATTTTTAAAGTTTTTTATATATAAATCTATTTAATATATATTGCTTGAATATAAATAATTTACACCAAAAAGTTTATTATGATTTAACAATTTCGAACTATTTCCATATCAATTAGATACCTTTTATAAATGATTGTAATAAGTAATTTTATATATTAAGTATAGTTAATAGAAATAGTTTAGGACTTAAAAATATGGTTTTGAAATATAAATCTATGTTATTTCTAAAAAAATGTTTGTATATCAATATGATTTTGGAATATGAGTATTTATATTTTCATAAATAAATGTTTACTTATTTATAATGCTTTTGAAATATAGATGTAGAAATAAATATCATTTTAATGGGATTTTGACACAACTATATATAAATACATTTTTATATCAAATCAGATTTATAGTTTATTTATCTAGTGGTAAATATATATAGTTGGCAACAAATGAGTTTATGGAGTTCAAAATGAGAAGTTTGAAAATAAGTATATAGATAAAGTATTTTAGAAATCATTTTCTATATGGTAAAATTATATTAATTTCTTTCAAAAACTATAAACTCTTATTTGCTTTCATTGTGCTTAGCCTTTGGCTATTTTGGCATTTTTGTGTGACTTTTGGGATTATTGCTTTCTTGCAATCTCCGACTTCACTTAAATGAGAAATCTGATTAAATGATTTAGAAATTCAAATGGTGTGGAACATTTGTATGACTTTATTGGTTAATCTTTGACTCTTCAATTGAATATTTTCGTCGACTGAGATTTACAATCTTTTAGTAAACAGTTAAGTACGTAAAGTGGTTATTAGACATCGAGCGACACTCATTTAGTTACTAATAGAGATTATAGTACACTTATTGAGTGGATTTTACTAACTTATAGTAAATACTCAAGTGAACGTGTATGGTATGGGACATACCGTCGTTACTCAAATGATTACAATCAGGAGGTACATTACACTTATCGATTAGAAATGATCATCTTGTGTAGGCTTGCCATGTGATTGCCTTTAGATTAGACTTACGATGGGCTTGTCTCTAGTTTGTCCATGAGAGGCAGTACCTCATTCATGTTAGGCATGGCCTCTTGCTCGTCTCTAGTTAAGCGTGATCTTTAGGTCTGTCTCTAGTTAGACGTTACCTTCAGTTGGTCCATGTGGGAATAGTATCTCATTTGTGTTTAGGGTAACCTTTGGCTTCATATTTAGGTGTCTGAGTGGGGACCATACCTCTTTTTGAGAGGGAACTGTACCTCTGTCTAAGAAGAGACTACACTTCTATTCTGGAGAAGATTATACCTCATAGTGGTATGCATTTGTAGCGACTATATTCTCATCTTTGGGGATTGGAGCCAATTATGTATTTACTGATTTAAACATTGAGATATGAGATTTGATTTGTGATTTCACCATAATTTAATTTTGCCTATGAAGAGCTATATTTAGGTTTCATGATTTGGGGAAATATCAGATGTATTACCATTTACTTTCTTATGGCTATTTCTAGATTTTGGGATCATTCACTATGAGTTATTAATTTGGTGTTTGAACTTGTCTAGTTTAGTACACTATACTGGTTTCTACACCTTAGATGTTTATGCATGCTTCTTCTTTATGATCTCACCTTTTGGATATCTTTAGACAGTTTGACTCATTTATTATTTTTATATTATTCGGTTAAGTCTGAGACTTGACAGGTACATGAATTAAATGACTTTGGATGTGGGCTATCTAGAGTAGATATATGCAGTATTATCAATGGGATAGATTTCCCCTTTGAGATAATAGTCTTATCTGTGCTTATGGTATATTTGGTTATTTTATCGACATTAGTCATCATTTATATTCTTTTAACTTGCCATAGTCTATATATGTATATGGTTGTATATGTAAATCTAGTTTCTTCCTTCTGTAGAATTATGCATTAGTGAGATATTTGATATATTATGTTTCCCTTGCGATGTATGATTTTGTGTTGTATTATTATATGATATATTGTTTTGAATTATATTAAGCCACTGAATCATTGTTTTGCACATGGATTGTATATGTAGAATCCCTTCTAGTAAGGAAAGGAAGAAAAATAGTCATATAATTCGACATATCAACACTCTCCCAAAACAATATTATGAATGATCGCTCCTAACTAGTCTTATTCTCCGTATTACTCAACAATATTACTTGTAATATTCTTGGGTAATATAGGCATAAAGGTAAGGCATTACAGCTTGGTATCAGGGTGAGGTTTAGAACAATATAGAATGTAAGAAACACAAATCTTGGCTTAGAAAAACCTAGAGTCTCGTCTCTTGGGTGTGATGGGTAGAATTTAGGATTTATTTCCTATTTAGGATATAAGTTAAATAATCATTGGAAATACTCATTAGGATGTATTTGTAAAAAAATTAAATTACTTTACAAATTATTGTTATAAATTGATTTAAAAAGTTGCGATTGTGTAGTGTTGTCCTGATCCATTAGCGATCATAGTTCCACAGCGGAAGCTGATAGACTGTTTTCCATTGAGCACTATAATTAGTTATTATATATATTTGATTGGATGTTGTATGCATGGATGAATGGTTGTGTTATTGAATTGCTATTAATAGATTTTCATTTGTACAAAGATATAATGATTGATAAAGAAATTTATTTTAGAAGTTAGTTTTGTGTTATTTTTTCCATTGAGTGCTTTAAGAATTCTAATCGATGCGCCTGATCAACATTATCGGTAGGGATTCCTAAAACACTAGCATGAGATAATTAGACATAGTATTTTGAGTTATATTATTTAAAGCATTATAAATAATTGTGAATGTGTTGTAAATCATATCTAAAAAGAAAATAAAGTTTCAAGCGAGTCAAATATTATTTTGAAATGAGATAAATGTTTTGGAAAATACATATATCTGCATACGTAATGAATTTAGAAATTTAAAAAGATACTTTAGGAAAAAATATTATGTATATATGTATATACAAATGGTATAATTTTAAAAGCAAGCATATTGAAGACAAATGATATTATAAAAGGAAATATTATGAGTATACGATTATTTGGAAAGAAGATACTAATTGGAGTTTTAATAATAACATTAAGTAAATGATTTGGAATTAAATAATATTATTTGAGAAAATAGAATGTTACATGGAAAGATATTTTTGGAAAATAAATTAAGAAGAAATTTTTTCTATATTTATATATATGTTTAAAAAATTTGATAGTTTAGAAAATTACAAAAAAATAGTAAAAATGCATTATATGTACTAATTTTAGATGATGTGTGCAGCCACCGAGCCTTAGCAATAGCAGAGGTCAACGGCGAGGCAATGTTGATTACACAGTCAACATCATAGCCATTTGACAATGCGATTTGCTATAAATAGATGGCAACACCACGTCATTAAATTATTCAATATATGTAAATTGTTTATGTTCAATTATGATATATTTGCTAAGATGAATCGTGTGTGATACTTTTGATTTTTTGGGTATATCTTATTATGATTTGAATGGGAATTAATTATCATATATGAGTCCTAATTTATAAGAAGTTAAAATATAAAAATGTAAGTAATTGTGTAAATGACTTCTGGAATTTCAAACAAAGGAATTAATTGAAAAAGAAAACTGAATTATATATTTTGACGATTGAGAATCTAAAGGATAAATTATATAAACAGGAATTGGTACAAAAATACCATAAAATATTATTATATTATTTAAAGAACATAAAGCTAGAAAATTATTTTAGAGAAAAGATTTATCTAGAATTAAAATATTTATATTTGAAGTTCTTTTTGGAGTTTTGTTAGAAAATAAAAGTGATGATAATCAAATCGTAAGAACAGAGTAGAAAGGGCTAGAAATTCATTTCACCTTACAAGAGGTATAATAAAAAGATTGAACTTTGTGGTTATGTTTAAATTAAGTGGTTGAATTTTGGAAACCCTAATTTTAATGAATAAATAGTATTTCAAATCTTAATAACTTTATAAAATAATAATGATGAGTTATAGAAAATTCATTTTGTTTGATTATAATTGTAATTTTTATTAGAATTTAGTTTTCCTAGTTATGAATTTTAAATATACGAATTTGAATTGAAGGAATTAAAAGTTGAGTTTTAGTTGAATATTTGTAATTTTTCATGTTAGGGAAGTTAATTCTCGGAGAAATGATTTCTTCTCGATAAAATGAAAATAAATTGTGGGGTTTTGATATATCAAGTAAAGGAAGTCTTTATATTGTTTCACATTCTTATTCTAAGAAATTGAACAAGTTGAATATCTTTTAAGCACCTTAAATATTTAGTATTTTAAACTGCAAAAAGGTGTTGTCTTATTTCTATGGATGTGAAATATTATTGTGAGCTTATAATTTTCAAACTAGAAAATAAGGAAGAATGATATATTGATTTTTGTAAATTGAACCGTTAAGCTAAAATAATGTTTTATTCTAGTACCGATTGGTTAAATTTAAAGAATGAAGAAGGGATCAAAAGATGAATTATTGAAAAAATCATATATATTTATTTATATCATAGACTTTTTTTAAATTGAAAATGCAATGATGCATTTCTTTAAGGAGGAAGTCTGTAATAACCTTGAATTTCCAGTCATTTAATATAATAATTCGAAATATGGATTTTTGGAGTTTATTAAGAATGAGATAATTTGTTTTAGAATTATTTATTCTAAGCTAATGAAAATTGCGAATATTAGTGTACCTCCTTGAATAAGTCTATTTTGATGGAAAATTTAAATTTTATGTTGTTAAAGCTTTGTAAAAAGTAAAGGAATTTTCTAATTTGTAGAAATCACTTTTAAACTATTATTGTGAATTTATTTCAAATATGATAATATAGGAATTTAATTAGATATGAAATGGTTATAAAATAAAAAGTGTGCATGGTAGGGTTTTATTATGCTGGCTTTATTCTCAAATTCATGAATTGTATAGGTCTTAAAAACTTTAAATTATGAAGTTGGACTTTAGTAAATAAATAAAAGAGGAATGGTTCTTTTAATCTAAAGAGGAACTTAATAGTTCTTATTGGATTGAGCTCATTTACAAATTAACCTAAGAGATAACTTTCCTCTTCCATGTACTATACGTACTATTTTCCTATCTCTGCTTACTATAAACTAAAATTCAGAAAGTGAGAAATCAAAATCCAATTTTATTCCTCTTCGTAAACCTTGGGCAAGATCTTATATTTTAATTTTTAGAAATTCTAGAAAATTTCCATATAACCAAAGTAACTTTTTATAGCCCTAGTTCATCTTGTAAACTTGTTCATTTTAGTTTTACCGTGTTTAATTTTTGGTTGTTCTTCTTTTGGGTTGAGGAAAATTTCTAAGTTTGTTGAAAATGAAAGTGTTTGGCAAGACTAATTGGGGATTCAAGGTGAGTTAATCCTCACATAACCTATCTTTGATTATCTAATAGCATGCATTTGAGTTTTAGTTTAAATGGTTGAGAAACTGAAATGGAAGTCTGTGTTTTGTAGTTGCAAATTTACATTATATTCTCTGTCAAACTACTTACTGTTAACTAGTTTGCTATCTCTTTTGAATAATTATATATATAATGAATCCTCATTGAATGAATGCTGGTTTTCTGAGTTTATATAGCAAGTATAAGTCAATGGAATGAGCTGGAATCATGTCGAAACAAGTATTAGTCGACGGTGGGGAGGGAGAGCACTTGGAACTTGTGTTCCAGATATCCCACCAGTCGAATGGTCATCACCTAGAGTGTGGGGTCCAAGTGCCTATTGCTTATTCCCGTCTTATTGCTTAAGCTTGTTTTTTTTTTGTTTTATTGGGTTTTATTGCTTTGTTTACCAATTTTATGAGATTATATTCTCCAAATTTTGACGATTCTTTGATCCAATGATTTTTGAAGTTGTTTATATATAAATCTATTTAATACGTAAAGTTTGAATACAAGTAATTTCAATAAAAAGTTTATTATAATTTACCGATTTTAAACTAATTTCCATATCAATTCAATACCTTTTGTATATGATTATAATAAGTAATCATATATATTAAGTATAGGTAGTAGAAATAGTTTATTATTTGAAAGTATGGTGTTGAAATATAGACCTATGTTATTTCTAAACAAATGTTTGTATATCAACATGGTTTTCAAATATGAGTATTTATATTTTCATAAATATTTGTTTACTCATTTATGTGACTTTTGGAATATAGTCGTAGAACCGAGTATCCTTTTGATAGGATTTTGAGACAACTATATATATAAATACATTCTGATATCAAATCAGATTTATGGTTTATTTTATCTAGCGGTAATTATACATAATTGGCAAAAAATGAGTTTATGGTTTTTAAATGAGAAGTTTGAAAATAAATATATCGATAAAGTATTTTAGAAATCATTTTTCTATATGGTAAAATTTTATTTATTGCTTTCAAAAAATATAAACTCTTATTTGCTTTCATTGTTCTTAACCTTTGACTATTTATATGCGAGTTTGGCATTTCTTGTGTGACTTTTGGAATTATTGCTTTCTTTCAATCTATTCCTTCACTTGAATAAGAAATCATATTAAACGAATTAGCAATAAAATGGTAGGAAACATTTGTATTACTTTATTGGTTAATTCTTAGACTTGTTCAATTGAATATTTTAGTCTAGTGGGATTCAAAATATTTTAGTAATTAATTATCACAAAGTGGTTATGGGACATTGGGTGATACTCGTTTAGTTACTAACCGAAAGTATATTGCACTTATCGAGTTGAGTTTACTAACTTATAGAAAATAGTCAAGTATACATATGTGGAATGGGGAACATGGTCATTACTCGAATGATTATTATCTAGACGTACATTGCACTTAACAATCAGAAATGATCATTTTATGTAGGCGTGTGATGTGCTTGCCTTTATATTAGACTTACGATGGGATTGTCTCTAGTTTTTCCATGAGGGATCGGTACTTCATTTTTGTTAGGCGTGACCCCATGCTTGCCTTTAGTTAAGTGCGATCTTTAGGTCCATCTCCAATTAAAAGTTACCTTCGGGTACATCTCTAGTTGGTCCATGAGGGAACAATGCCTTGTTTAGCATAATCTTCGGGTTTGTTTTTGAGTGTCCGAGTAGGGACCGTACCTCTGCTAAAGAGAGGACTGTGCATCTGTTCGAGAAGGGACATACTATTATTTTGGAAGGGATTGTACCTCATAATGGCATGCATTTGTGGCAAGTACAGTGTCGTCCTTGGAGATTGGCGCTATTTATGTTTTTATTGATTTAAACATTGAGATTTGAGATCTGATTTGGGATTTCACCATAATACAGTTTTCCTATAAAGGGCTATATTTGGGTTTCATTATTTAGTGAAATATGAGATGTGTTACCATTTACTTTATTTTGGCTGCTTCTAGAATTTAGGATCATTCACTTTGAGTTATTATTATTGTTTTTTAACTTGTTTAGTTTAATCTACTATACTGGTCTTTATACCTTTGATGTTTATGCATGTTTACTATTTATGATCTCACCTTTTGGATATTTAGGGATAGTCTGACTTGTTTATTATTTTTATAATACTCTGTTCAGACCGAGACTTGACGGGTATAGCGACTCAATGACTTTGGATGTGGGCTAATTAGAGTAGATATATGCAATATTATCTATGTGATGAAGTTCCCCTTTGAGATACTAGTCTTATTTGTGTACTTATGGTATATTTGGTTGTTGTATTGACATTAGTCATCATGTGTATTCTTTTAACATGTCATAGTCAATATATGTATATAATTGTATATGTCAGTCTTGTTTCTCCCTTTTGTAGACTTACACATTAGAGAGATATTTGATATATTATATTGCCCTTCCGACGTTCGATTCTATGTTGTATTATTATGCGATATATTGTTTTGAATTATATTAAGCTACTTACTATTGTTTTGCGCCTAGATTGTATATGTCTTATAATTAGGAAAAGAAAAAAAATATTGTCACATAATTCGACATATCAATGCTTACCCAAAGCAATATTACAGATGGTTGCTCCTAACCAGCCTTATTCTCCGTATTACTCGACAATATTACTTGTAATATTCTTGGATAATATGGCCCTAAAGTTGCGACATTACACTATATACGCTATCAGAATCTCACAACGAAATGATAAAATATAATATAAAAAATAGCACCCACTTTATAGAAATTCAAATCTCAGTAACATCTATATCTGAAATACAATGCCTCAACATGATAACATCAAGTTTGAAATGTGTATATCAAAATATAATAGAACATGAATAGATAGATAACTGCTATAAGACCCCGCCTTCGCCTTTATCTCCTAATTATGCATCTTATATAACATGTGTTGTAACGAGAAGGGAATCAAAACAACAACGTCTGATGAATAAAATCTCGAGCATATCGATAATAGTATTTGGGTATCATAATTTAGATAAGAATATGTCATATGCATCCTAACTATATCCTATAAGAAATACCTTCAACTGTAAGCCCTAAAGCCCTTCCAATCCAATTCTATAATTTCCAGTCCAACTCCTTAACTCACTTCTAGCTGTAGGCCAAAGGCCCTACTCCATCCATGCATCTACCCTCAATCATGTCCTAACAATGTGAGAGAAAGCATGCATGCCTCATAACACTTTTCAATGCGAATTTGGTAGATTTCGATCATTTAATACCTATACCTTAGGCCGGTACCCATCATTTAATACTTAACCCAAGGCGGAGTATTAATCATTCGAGTTTAATCAAACCCTACATAAACTTTAAAACATCATCGACATTAATCATTCGAGTTTAAGAAACAAAGAATTATCATTCAACTTGAATTAAAGTCGAGCACAATCGAAATTAAAAAGGAATATCACTTACAAATTTTTCATCCAGTATACACGCTCGACACAATTTGAAGCAGCCGAAGTTAAGAAAAGAACAAAATTCGAAGAAGCATCATTCGATCGAGCTACTATAGTCAGCGTCTTCAAATAATCAAAAACACTAATTTTATCAGAGAGGAATGAACGAGTATCAAAAGGAAGCAGCCATAATCTGAAAAGCATCGGGCCGAAGAAATATACAGAGGAAATAAAAGAAAGGGAAACGAACTATTTTCTTCAGCCAGAATTTTTTTTAAGGCCGGCTTCTTTCAATTTCCATTTGGGCTTTAAATTCTAAAATAGGGTTTTTTTTATTGTTTTAAAGTGTTTTTTAATTTCTCTTTTAAAACATTGTAATTTCTAGTCATGTGACTAGGGAACGAACTACAATGGTGTATTCGAGAATTCATAACTCAGTGGCTGAGTTGTGGCAGGGTTTTGAGCGTAGAGTTAAGGTTACTCGATAGCGGGTGTCATAAGTTTACATGTGTAAGCGTCCGACTACTTAATTTCTAGTAGAAACCTTGGGGGCAACACGTAGGCAGGGTTTTGCCGAAGCTGGGTAAATTTAGTGTTGTTCTATTTCTGCATTTTTTTATTCCTGTTGTTATCCTGCTGTGATCAGTGTTTAAATTATTTTATATAAATTTCCACAATAATTTTTATAGTTGATAGTATCACCCGATTTGCCCCCCCCCCTCTGGGGTGAAATCTATCCTACAAGTGGTATCAGAGCTAAGAATAAAAGCCACTTTTGTTTTTAAAATTTGACTTGTTCAAAAACCAACTTTTATTTTAAAATTTGAATTTTTAAAATGGCTTCTTTTAATAATGCTTTTGCTGAGGGTCGGTCCATAGTTAGTATTGAATATTCAATGGTGAATATGCTTACTGGAAAAATAGAATGAAAATTTTTCTGAAAAGCATTGATGCTTGGAATATTGTTGAGATTAGTTACAAAGCACCAACTATAGTAGTAAATAATCAGGAAATTGGAAAACCAATTGATCAGTGGACAGATCTAGAAAATAAGTTACAGAATGCTAATGCTAAAGCCATGAATTCTATTATCTGTTCGTTGGATCATATTGAATATAATTGTGTCTCACGTTGTCTAACTGTGTAGGAAATCTAGGACACACTTGAAATGACACACGAAGAAACATCTCAAGTAAAGGAGTCTCGCCTTGCAATGCTTAGTAGAGAATACGAGAACTTCATAATGGCCAAGGATGAGAATGTTAAAGAGATGTATGCACAACTTTCCAATCTCATATACAAATCAACATCTCTCGGAAAATCATACACAGAGTTGGAAATAGACCGAAAATCTTTAAAGTCCTTCCACGGAATTTTGAAGCAAAAGTTACAGCCATTCAAGAATCAAAGGATTTGAAACAAATCAAAGTTGAAGAGCTCATCGGAAATCTCACCACTTACGAGCTAGAAATGAAATTCAAGGAAGAACGAGAAGGAGGTGATACTAGAAAGAAATCAACAGCACTTAAAGGAACAACGAAAAGTGATGATGATGATAATTATAGAGCAGCTGAGCTGGCATTATTAATGAAGAAATTCAAAAGGTGGAATCACAAATACGGAAATCTAGCTTTAAATCAGAAATTGAAAAGCAGAATAATCAAAGCACTAGACAACCCAGAAGAGCGAGAGATCATCTGTCACAAGTGCAATAAACCTGGCTACATCAAGCCCAATTGTCCCCAAAATTGACTCGGCCCAGAAAAGAAATCGAAAAGAAGAAATTTTACAGCCACGTGGAATAAAAGTAACGATGATTATAAAAGAACTTGCAGTGAGAGTGAAAACATAGATTTGTGCCTTTGAGGTGATATAACTGATAGCGATGATGACGAGCCAAGCAAGGTATCAAAACTTTCTCACTTAAAACTACTTATATATTTCCACGAAGTAAATGGCTGTTTTGAAAGACTTAGGAAAAAATATGCCAAAATTGAATCACAAAGAAATAGTTTAGTAGAATCGAATAAATGGATTAATCAATTGGTTAAAAACTATCAAACTAAAAGCCTAAGTGTAATAAGTGTCCAACATTCGAAGAAGAGATTAAAAAATTAGAAATCAAAATTAAATCGCTTGAAAATGAAATTTTGATCTTGAAAGAAAGTGAAAATACAAGGAGAGAAAATTCCATTAAAAAGTGCACACAATTATTAAACGAAAACGAATCTCTCAAAACATAAGTCCAACAATTGTCTACAACATTAAGAAAATTTTCCAATAGTGAAAGATCGTAAAAAATGCTTTCAGGGAAACAAACTGTTAATACAGATGGACAAGGACTTGGATATAATCGATCAGAATGTGATAGAGCTGAAATTAAACAAGTCAATTCCATGTGCACAATTTGTAGAAAATTTGGACACAACCAAAATAATTGTTGATATAGACCCAAACACGTGAAAACTATTCCAATTTGGGTTCCAAAAGGCACGAATATGAACTCGCTCAAAGTAAAACAGATCTATGTGCCAAAAGGAACACATATAAATAGTTTTGGGTCTCCACAAACATATTTTTCAAACTCATTTACGACTAACAACCATGGACCTATAAAAACAAATAGGTCACAAAAATATTTTCTCGTGTATGTATGGTGGAAGGCTAAGGAACATCAACAGTGTTATATGGATTCTGGTTGTTTCAGATACACAATAGGCAACTAATCAAAGTTCCTTTGCTTAGTACAAAGGTGACAGAATCACAATGGGCAACTACGAAAAATTATTCGCAAAGGTAAAACAGGTAACATTATATTTATTTTAAACGATTATATTAAATGTGATAATCTGCACCATAATCTGAATTAAATCAACCAGTTATGTGATAAAAAAATGAATGATGTTTTTGATTTTGATTTTTTTTTTCAAAATTGTTGGCCAAATTATTCTTTTATGCCGAGAACACTTTAAAAATCTCTAGAGTTTTTGAACTAGTTCGTATGGATTTAATTGATGATAGTACATTTGGCTGACTCTATATTCACGGTTTTGTTTACACGGTTTCAATTCAAATTCAGAAGGTTAAAAATGATTTCAAAGTATTTGATGCAACTTCACGGTCTGGTCTATCAAATATAACTAATGATAATTTTGAGTCAACAAGAAAATTCAGATGCAGATAACACTGATAATTTTGCTGATAGAATTTTTTTTAATGGAACGTGATTTATGTTAAGACATTCATTAGCTGCATCGCATTTTTTCAAAGAAAAAATCTATATATTTTTCATTTCAAATAATTTTCAAGTTGCAGACATTTTTCTTTTATAAAACCCCTTCTAGAAAATCATTTTTGTTGACCTTGTTTTAGATTAGTCATTTTGAAAATTTTGATTTTACAATCATTTTTGGATTTGATTTTAAATGACTACATTAACTAATCCGACTCCCTACTGATTATCTAAAAGATAAATAGTGATTGACAAAGTGATGAGTGTTGATATTAATCATATGTATAACTTGAGACGGTATAATTAGTAAATTTCTTTAGAAATTTAAACAAGAGTTATAAACACTTTTTGTTGGTAAAAATTCCATGATCATTTCTATTTCTATCATATTTCTATCGACCATCGCTCATCATAATCCAATATGGTATGTCAATATGTGGTATTTTAAGCGGGAAATTATGTGCTTTCATTTTATTATATTTTTATCAATAAAAACATCCAAAGTATTAACTCTCATTTAAAAGTCCTCAGGGTTATGCATGGGTGAATTATTTGGGATTTTTGATTATGTGCTTCCATGCTCATTTAAAAGTCCTCACGGTTGTGCATGTATGAAACACATATTAAAATTGATAGATTTAATAGACAAGTTGATTCTAAACCCATTTAAAAGTCCTCGCGGTTATGTGTGGCTAGAAGATATTTGAATTCATTTTTTAAATTTTTTTGGAATACTACTAATCTCATTAAAAATCCTAATGTTTATGCATGGTTAGTAGATATTCTAATTCCTGATACAAATATATCACAAATAGACACAACTATATGGTTTTATATGATGATATCATATTATCATTCTAAAGTGGAATATGTGTCAAATATAGTATTTATGATTTTTGTTTGATTTTTTTTCGAAATTTAATATTTATACTCAATTGACTTTTAATATTGTATTAATGTCTATCACTTTATCTCTATTTCTCTAACACTTTTTCACTCTTTTGCTGATAACAAAAGGAGGAGAGAAAAGTTAAGATTTTGAAAAATAAAGGTCAAACATTTTCTATTTGCATCAAGACTCATTTGAATATTTTTATGCATATATGAAGGGGGAGCTTTGTGTAGAGAGGGAGCATTCAAATAGGGGGAGCAAATTGAATGATAAAATACATTTAATAAATTCAAAATCTTAAATATATGTTTGTTATCATCAGAAGGAGGAGATTGTTGAATATGCGAGTATATGATTTTTGTTTGATGATGATAATAATATATGTATTCATTTAAATGTATTTGATAATGTACTATTTTATTTTTCACATAATTAAAAAATATTTGCTGAATAAAATAAATAACACGGAATTTAAATTCAAACGAATATTTTATTCAAACAAATATTTATTTCAATTTTGAATAGCAAAATTCAAGCTCTCACTATATATATACAATTTAAATTATAATACAATTTTGATTACATCCCAATTTATCATTTACAAATGCACATCACTACATTTCACTCATTCACCCATATTTTATCTTCAGCTCCATTCCAGATTGAATCTAGCATCTGATTTATCTGCAATAATATTCACTGACGCAATAAATTTGAAAAAGAAATATTTTTACATTGTAAAATAAAACGTGTATTTTGAAACTGTTATTTGCCTCAGTTATTTGGGTTGTTCGTCATCATCTATTTTTGAATTCATCTACACAAAAAACTTGTGAGATGCACAGTGTATCACTATACATGCCACATGGTCGTGCACACCAATATGCACTTGATAAATTTACAGGGACGGGTGAGCATAAGGTCAAACCCAATCAAAAGCCGGGTTCAACTCAAGCACAATTCAAATAATGTCAAGAGATGAGCACAAGGTCAAACCGAGGTATAAGATGGATTCAACATAGTTGCAAATTCAAATGAAATGGTCAAGACACATAAATCAAGCCTCGACTAAAGTTCAAGTCATATGCATGAAAACAAAGGCTAGACAGTCCAAACAGACCAAATTGAAATTGCAATGAAGCATAGTCAAACCAGACTACATAATGAACACATATGGCATGATGCAATACAACTAAATACAAACATACAAACTAGCTCAACGCATTAACTCGAAATAATTCAATATCAAAATACACGAAGTGCAACCGAATACAAGTGAAGGCCTCAACATCAAATAATGAACAACTCGACCAGTCCTAAATCAATCTCGCCAGTGAAACAAAATGAACACAATATTATAAATACACACGTACTTGAGGCAACAGAACATATGATAGTGACCAACGCAATCAATTGAGACTACAAACCAGATTTCAGACTCAAGTATAATTCAATAATCCAAAGTGAAGCCACAAATGGAACCCGACTCGAAGCTATGCAATATGTAGCCAGAACTAGTTCTGTAACCAGATGAACCAGACCAACAGAGGTGATATCATATACAAGGGGATACAAATGCACATACGTGCATCATAAAGTATGAATGACCAAAATAACAATCATATCAAGCCAATGTGACAGCAATGCAGACTTGAGTACAAGTGCAAAGCAACAATGAAGCAACAACTTGAATAACATATCATATATACATATGTACTCGAGACAATCAGAGAAATCCTAAATGCATGTGAACTCAAGTATTAGTGGACAGTGCAATGAAGACACAAGACTCAAGTCTACAACAAAAAAACATGAAATCTAATCATAACTCAAGTGCAACCGGACATCGTTGAAACAAAGAGCACAACATGAATATATACATGGTTGAACATATATACAACTAGAGGACGAGCCACTGATCAAAGTAGCAGCAGTTTAAAATCATGCGGTTTTTAAAAATTAGCAAGCAGATTTTACAGTTTCAAATCAAAGTGGCCGAAGTCAAAGGGATAAAGAACGGAACCACAATCAAAGCAGCAGTTTCAAACCCTGACCAAGGAATCAAACAATCAAAAATCAAAGCCGTGATAACTAAGCAAGCTCATAAAGCCGTGGTAATCAAGCAATCAAATATATGAAATTGAATAAGTCAAAAATCATCACAAGCATCCATACAAAGATCAACAGCCAAGCATATAATTATCAGACGAATTTTTATAAAATATACGAACGAAAATTATGGGGTTCGAACCCATATAAACCCTAAAACATTAGCGACATTAATCATTCGAGTTCAAGCAATAAAGAATTGTCATTCAACTCGAATCAAAGTCGAACACAATCGAAATTAGAACGGAATATCACTTACAAATTTTTCATCCAGTATACGCGCTTGACACAATTTGAAGCAGCCGAAGTTAAGCAAAGAACAAAATTTGAAGAAGCATCATTCGATCAAGCTACTGAAGTCAGTGTCTTTAAATAATAAAAAACCCTAATTTTGTCAGAGAGGAACGAACGAGTATCAAAAGGAAGCAGCCATAATCACAAAGGCATCGGGCCGAAGAAATAAAAGAAAGGGAAACGGATTATTTTCTTAAGCCAGAATTTTTTTTGGGTCAGCTTCTTTCAATTTCCATTTGGGCTTTAAATTTTAAAATAGAGTTTATTTGTTTTATTGTTTTAAAGTATTTTTTAATTCTCTTTTAAAACATTGTAATTTCTAGTTGTGTGACTAGGAGACAAACTACGATGGTGTAGTTCAAGAATTCACAACTCAATGGCTGAGTTGTGGTAGAGTTTTGAGCATAGAGTTAAGGTTAGTCGATAGCAGGTGTCGCAAGTTTACGTGTGTAAGCGTCGGACTACTTAATTTCTAGTAGAAACCTTGGAGGTAGCACGTAGGTAGGGTTTTTCCAAAGCTGGGTAAATTATGTGTTGTTCTTTTTTTGCATTTTTATATTCTTCTATTATATGTGCTGTTGTTAATCTGCTGTGATCGGTGTTTAACTTATTTTATATGAACTTTCACAATAATTTTTATAATTGATAGTATCATTCTATTCACCCCCCTCTAGGGTGAAATCGATCCTACATAAAGAAGTGGTCAACCCAAAATAAGCGGTCCCTATGCAAAAAATATGGATCTCCACAAAGCTCGCACACCACGTCATCGACACGAAGAGATCGATATGAATATCGATAGAAAACTTCAGCCACTCCACATTTGCGATTTTGATCAAATAACTCCACAACCACAAATCCAAATGCAATGAGATTTTTATAGAAGGTTGCATTTCATCACAGGAACATCCATAAAAAATTGCATCTCAATTGGAAAAATGTCCGATCGATATGAAAGCAATGTGGATCAATCAGGGATCGATCCTAAACGGCTTTAGATCGATTGTGTAGGCCAACCTGGGATTGAGAAAGGGTATTCCGAGATTCAAGTCAAATATTTCCAGCTTCACACCTATAAATAGCACCCTCGTTACAACTAAAAAAAGGACTTTTATGTTGCTGCTTGGGTTAAACTCCATTGAAAATCAAGTGTTAGTCGTTCTATGTAATTCTATTTCTAATCAGTAATAAACATCAAATCCTTTAAAGTGGACGTAGGCTATAACGCCGAACCACCATAAATCTTTGTATTCTTTCTATTACTGCTTATTTTCTTGGTGTGATTATTAGATTAGCATCATTTTACATTTTACTTCTTCATTCTATTCTCTTAAATTACGCCCAAAGAGTGTTGTGCCCATTTTTGGTACAAACACTTTGGTGCTTTCACTGAGAGAACTCTGCTTATTCTCTCATTCTGTGGATCCCTTGCCGTTATTGGATTGCTAAAATCTAAGGAGGAGATCCAGATCCGTCTTCCAGTGGTTCCTTCTATTCTATTACGTTCATTCCAGATCAATGAAGAAATACATTCGACATGGTGGGCACTACTAGAACTACTTCTAACGCCGCTAATCCTGAAGAAAGGGATAGGTAAAGTCTCGACCGGCTGACTACTACAGGCCAAATATCAGCTTGAGCTCCAGATCCACCCAGTCCAATAACTAGATAGGAATTCCAGACCCTTATTCATGAGCTTACTAAAAGCCATCAAGAGCTCACTCAATAGATCCGTGCTACTACAGAACTTGTGAACCAACTTAATGAAGAAAGGCAGGAGAGATCTAGAAGGAAGCATACCTCTTATTCCTCGTCTGAAAGCTCAGCATCATCTAACTTCAATCAAAAATCTACACGCTGCCGATTAGATGAGAATCACGCGGAAGCCTCCGGGCACCCGTATGTTGCAACCTCCGGGCACCCGTATGTTGCAAATCCTGGACAGGCTAGGATAGTTCCTTCTATAGAGGATTAGGTTGCACCCTCCTTACGAGGAGGGGCTCTTCCATGCAACACTACCCATGGCAACACTACTGTTGCTATAGATCTGGATTCCGAGGTCCAAAACCAACCAGATGCAGCCCCTCATCACCGCATTCATGCCCAGGATCCTTACTTCCATGAAGACCGGGTGCCAAAGAGGCATGGAACGGACTGTATACAGCGAACGGGCCATCCTCGTGACATGGAACCTGACCATGCCTTGGCCCCAAATCTCCAGATGCTTGATATTCAACTATGATATGCCAGATGAAAAGAGAAAGTCAAGGCCTCACTAATAATGACTGGGGGATTTCTAGAAGTCACAACCAGTTCACCAAATGATACCTTACATACGGAACTGCCCCGTCGATTCAGGATTTATATGAGGGAAATTCGGAGCCCAACCAACATATTCTCAAATATGAGTGGCTTATGAATGCCGCTCGAGCTGACGGTGCAGTTGAGTGTAGAAGCTTCCACATATCCTGGGGAGGCACTGCAACTATGTGGTTTGCCCATCTATCCCTAAGATCTATTTCATGTTTCGACTAGATAGCTACTAAGTTTGTTGAGCAGTTTCGTATGCATGCTACAAGACCGAAGGATGTTAAAACCTTGTCTAGTGTTACTCAAGCTCCAGGAGTGACTCTAAGGCATTATATGGAAAGGTTCCATGCTACTTGTGTCAAAGTCAGCAATCCCAACAACAACTCTATTCTGATGGCATTGGTTGGCTGCGAAACCTCCCGCTTCATTGGACCGTTTCTATGCAAAGGCAGCCCAGTTTTTAAGGAGAGAATACTCTATACGGTTTAGGAAGCAGGACGTCGTAAGGACCAGTAGTGAAGGGATCCAGAGTAATATTGCAATGAAGCAGACCGAGGAGAGCTTCGGTAAAGTATAGTTAAATATTCAGAATAAAAAAGGCCAACAGAAGGGTGGAAGAGGTCTGGAAAGAAGAGAGACCCCTATCGAGGGAGACCGAGAGCTCCTATGTTTGATCGACATACTCCTTTGAACATTTCACTAAAGAATATTTATCTTCAAACTTGTAATACATAGCGGTACAAGAAGCTAGCTCCAAAACCATCGTCAAAGAAGCACATTCAAAGAGGGAAGTTCTGTAGCTTCCACGATTGTTACGACCATAACACTAATGAATGCCGTCATTTGTAGGATATTATTGAATGGTTGATTAGAGAGAGAAAGTTAGAGCAGTTTACCTGGGCTACGTTGGATACTGGAGTGGGCCCATCCAACCCCAATCGGGGCTAAGACCAGGCTAGGCCCGAGGAACCCATGCGTACTAGAAGGAGGTTGGTGATTAATACTATGAGTTGTGGTCCTCATCTGGTTGATCGAAGCTGGAAGGAAATGGAATCATATGCTCATTCAATTAGGCATATGGACTTCGAACATTGTCGTGGTACCGACGAAGAGGCCCCAACAAAGCAATAAAGGACGATGACAAACGACATCATTTTCGTAAACCGTAATGCCAATGGAGTTGAGTCTCCCACCATTGATTCGTTGGTTATTTCTACCCAAATAGGTCCTGCTTGGATGAACAAGATGTTAGTTGATAGTGGAATTTTTGTAAACATACTTTTCAAGCGTGCTTATAACCAAATGCTAATGGAATGAAGGACCTGAAACCGTGCCAATCATATGGTTTCAATGGAAGCGCCACCATACCAGCTAGAATGATAGAGTAACCTATTGAGGTGGGTGTTGGTGATCGTCAGAGAGTTCGAATGTTACAGTTTGTGGTGTTGGATATACATTCCCCATACAATGCTTTTTTGGGCTGACCGACCCTTGCGGACTTCAGGGCAGCGATTGTCCCTTTGTGTTTGACTCTGAAATCCCCACTGATAATGGAGTTAGGTTGATCCATGGAGGTCAGGCGGCTGGACACACCTTTTATGTTGCGGAACTGTGGGATGTGCAACATAAAGAGAAAGGTAAAGGCATGGAGGAATCTCTCTGCGTCCATATCTCGAAGGATTGACAACTAACGCCTGAGCCGAGGATCGGGTGCCACAACCAGTTTCCTAAAGATCTTGATCCTAAAGACAATGGCTATAATGGAGAAGCCAAAGAATACCAGGCTTCCTTGGTAGAGTCGACAATTGGTCTCTCGGGCAACGACGTGATGGTTCTAGAGTTGTAAAGATCAGATCTCAGCTGAGCCTCCAGATGAGACAGGAACTGGTTGATTTTCTTCGGGAAAACCTCGATGTGTTTGCATAGACTCATTTTGACATGTGTGGGATCTCGCTGAATATTGCAAGCCGTGCACTAAATATCGACCTGCGATACATTTTGGTGTAACAAAAAAGGCGCGGTATGGATATACGGAGATCTGCCGGCCTAAAGGAAGAGGTGAATATACTCATGGTTAATGGGTTTATTTGTGATGCTTTATACCCTCAGTGGGTATCGAATCCAGTGCTTGTCAGAAAGTCGAATGGAAAATGACGGACATGTGTGGACTATTCAAATCTGAACAAAGCCTACCCCAAAGGCATTTTCCCGATTCATAGAATCGATCAACTGGTGGATTCAACAGCCGGACATGAGAGCTCTTATCTTTCATGGATGCATACTCCGACTACAATCAAATACCGATTCACCTTCCTGACTAAGAGCATGCTAGATTTATCACTGATCTAGGACTTTATTGTTACAAGGTTATGCCGTTTGGACTCAAAAATGCTGGAGCAACTTATCAAAGGCTCGTAAAACAAATGTTTGCAAACTAGATTGGGAAGACTATGGAGGCGTACGTAGATGACATGCTCATGAAGTTGCGACTATCCAGAGACCATATCGGTGATTTAGAGACGATGTTTAACATACTCCAACAGTATCGAATGAAGCTCAATCCACTTAAGTGCCATTTCGGAGTCGCATCAAAAAAGTTCCTTGGGTTTATTGTCAACGCTAGAGGAATTGAAGCCAATACTGAAAAGATTTGGACGATTCGAAATCTTGAAACTTCCAGAACGTAAAGCAGGTGCAAAGTCTTAATGGGAAGGTGGCAACATTATGTAGGTTCCATGGACAAGTGCATTCCCTTCTTCGATCTGATCAGAAAAGGGAAATGAAATTTCGAGTGGACAGAGGAGTGCGAGGGCACATTCCAGGAACTAGCACAACAACTGGCAACACCTCCCATCTTGTCGAAGTGGGTTGATCATGATAAGTTGTATGTCTATCTAGTAGTTTTGGCAAATGCAATCGGTGCCGCGTTAGTTCGAGAAGAGGATCGGATCCAACTACCGGTCTATTATATCAACAAAAGATTGATGGGGGTAGAAAAAAACAAACCAAAGATAGAGAAGCTGGCTTATTGTCTTGTTGTGGCCTCGAGAAAGCTCCGCCCATATTTTCAGGCTTATTTGATCACTATTTACACTGATCGGCCGTTACAACAGATCTTGACATGACCTGAGATATGACTTGAGACGTCTAATCGGCTGCTCAAGTGGAACATCAAGATGATTCAATTTGATATCACTTATATGCCAAAGCGATCTATTCAAGGACAAGTTATGGCGGACTTCATAGATGAATTCACCATACTAAAGGACTTGTCCGATACAAGTGAACCTCCCAATTATATATGGAAGCTATACAGTGATGGTAAATCATACGACCGGTGCTCAGGCACTGGAGTGGTGCTCGAAACCCTAGAGGGGCTATTCGTATGCTACGCTTTGAAATTTGTTATTCGTATGCTACGCTTTGAAATTTGACTTCCGTGCAACTAACAACGAAGCTGAGTATGAAGCCTTGCTTGCTGGATTGAGGCTTGCCAAGGATTTGGGAGTCATCATTGTGGAAATTTACCGTGATTCACAACTGGTGGTGCATTTGGTTCGAGGAGAGTATCAAGACAGAGACCAAAGGTTGTCCTCTTACCTTATGTGGGTCTAGGAAGTATTGAACCGGTTTGGCATTATACTATCCACTGTATTCCCCAAGAACAAAATCAGAAGGCCGATTCTTTATCAAAACTTGCTAGCATTGGTGAAGCATAGTAGATGGGACTCATCCCCGTGGAGATGCTTACTGCTCCAAGTATTAATCGGGTGGAGACATACTGGGTTCATGAGGCAACACCCGAGAGGGAGCCATGGATGACTCCAATCAGAAAATATCTTTAACACGGGATGCAACAACCCATGAATTTCGTAAATTAAATTTGTCATATTAATAAGATTTTGTAATAAAATTTATATAGAAATATAATTGTTATAATTTGTAATGAAGTAAACGTTAAGAATTAACCTATGAAATATTATATTGATTAAAATAGAGTTAATTAAAAGGTTGAATTGAATAAATCCTTTTTATCAGAACCTAATTTATTGGTATGCAAATTTATAATAAATGAGTTATTGCAAGAAATTGAAATTTGAATAGAGTTCTAATGAATGAAAATAGTGAAAAGATTATACCCGGAGGTAATTGTATATGAGAAATAAAGGAAAGTACTAAATTGATTAATGTAATAAAACATTGTTAACGGTATTTGATTGTAAATTAAGAAAACATGTTAATGCAAGTTAATATATAATGAACTTGAATGAAAGTTATAATTTAACTAAAATTCAAATATTATGACTTAGCTATAAATGGAATATAGTACAAACAAATGCAATCAGTGTATTAATGGGTGAAATAATATATTGATTTATTTGTAACCGAATGTAAATTAATGCAATTATGTTAATGTAAGTTTATAAATAATTAATTTAGCACAATCCCAATTAATTGAAATAATTGTAAGGTCATAGTTTGTTGTATCTAGTAAGTTTGTAAATTTAATTCCAATAAATGTAATAAAGTATTAGAAATGTATATTGTTTCATAAGATAGTATAAAGAAATGTAAACTTGTGATCTACGTATGAAATAATAACCAAATATAAGGGAAATAGTGTTAATGTAAGTAAAGTTGTAACAAGTGGTTCACTAAATCAAAATTTGGATATCAATAATGTAATGTTATGAGAATTAATGCAAGGACTGAAGGTAGGTATGAAATAAATAAATAGAAACGGGAAATTTTTCATAAGTAATAAATTAAAATAAAGGAATGAAGCTAAGGTTTGGTTTTAAAACCATAATTTATGTGTGTAATTAATAAGATTTCACATTTGAACCACAACCATTAATGCAAATAAAGAAAAAGGGGCAATAGTGTAAAGCTTTAATCATTTACTCATTCATGTAATGCATTAAATTTGGTCTAAATCAAATTTCAACATTTGGTTGTTAATAATAGCTTATGAGTGAAATAAACATTAAAGGGTAAAAATTATTGTAAGTTAACCTTTTTGACAAGTATATTAAATTATAACTCGCAATCAATTACAATAAATATAAATATATTTTTTTACGTTAACGTTAAGTTAAGTAATTTTTAAAAATAATGACAATTCCATTTATAATATGACTATTGGTTGAGGTAAAGATTGTAAATCAAGATTTATTGATTTATTTGAATGAATTTAAAGTATAAAACCAAGTAAATAGTTAATGGAGAATATAAATAATAATTAATGTACGTATTTGGCAAATACAGTAAAATTGGAATAAAATGTTATGCAATTGAAATAAAGATGAAAATAGAAATGGAATAAAGCTTTATTAATTTATTGGAATTTAAAAATTAAATAATTGGTTTTTATTGCAAATAAGTAGAATTGGATATTAAAATTAACGTTAATTGAAAAGAAGATGGTATATGAGAATATTAATGTAATAGCTTTGAATCCAATGTTAAATCCATCTATTTGACAATAATGAATGGAGTAATGATTTGTTAATTTAATTTAATAGAAATTTTGGAAATTAAATTTATAATTTCTGAATTTGAATGGAATTGGGGAAAATACTGAAATCGATAAGATAATCAACTTTAAATTGACTTTTAATTTGTTTAAAACATTGAAATTGATTGAAAAATATAAAAGTGATAAAATTTGTCAATTTTAAGATTGAAAATTAAAATTTGATTTAATTAATTAATTATTAATTTATTTAATTAATGGAAAAAAAGCCATTTTGGCCACTGACTCGGATTTCGAAAAAACCAGTTTCATCGGATCCGTAACGGTGAATTATTGTAGGGTTTCAAGTTTCGTAGCGATCGGACTTGTCGTTTGATCGTACGGACTCGAAACGCCTTGAAAGTTATGAAATTGAAATCAATTGAAATCAATTGAAATCAATTTGAAATTTTTTCTATTTGAGCATAACTTCTTCATACGATGGAATTTGGACGTGAAACCTGTTCCATTGCGTTTAAAATATTTTAAAACATCTACTTTGATATATGGGTTGACCAAATTTCATTTCGGAGTCGAAACGGGCTTTTTGGGCCACTTTGTCGTTAGCGCGTATATTCAACCCGATCCATCTATTCTATTTCAATTTTCCTATATATATCATGCTATAAACCCCTAGCAGCCTCTATTCCTAATTTCTATATGTACAGAGACTTCTGTGCTCCTCTTCCTCAATGGCATAAACCCTAATCTATCCAATTCAAATTTCAATCTAAAGCTAAAATATCAAGCCCCTCAGAAAAATTTGAAAAAAATATATATTGAAGCTCTCGTCGAGCATAATTCAATGGTGTAATTCATTTTTGGATCTGAGTTTCTGTGTAGCTGGAATTGGCTCGTTTATTCTCGGCCGTTCATCGCGTGTCGATGAACGTTGTCGGATCGACGAACGATTTCTGGATTTTGAAGTGAGGACCGAGGGTACTTCATTCATGCAGTTTATTTGGCGAATCAACGGTCTGATCGACGGCAAATTTTTATTAGGGTTTAAGAAAGCAAGGTGGCGGCTGGGTTCATAGGGTTGCGTGTGGCCTCCATAGGGTCGGCCTGAGGTGGAGACGTGCTCGGCACGTCGTTTTGGGGGATCGCTAGAGGAACGGCCTGCCGTGGGTTGTGCAAATCGTGGTCTAAGGGATGGTCAACGTTTCGTTTTTCTTTGGGTTCGCGTGAACAGGGACAAGTTGCATGCGTTGTTGCTTCCTGTAGCCTGCGTATGAAGGCGAATGACGTGGCAAGTGTAATTGTGTTCTTTTTTAAAAAAAAATTGAAATTCAAGCGCAGTTATCGATATATCTTTTACATACGATGTCCAATTCATGCGCAATTTTTTTGTTATGATCGTATTGAAATTCCGAATCTTTTGACGCTGGTTTGGACGAATTTGGAGACTATCCAAATTTTTAGTTTTAAATTCAATTTAAATTCAAAAGGTGAGTGTTTTAACCCACTCACAACTTCTAAAATTTCTTATGTTTGTTAAATTGATATATGATGTGATTTGAAATTTATTTATAACCGTTTGGCATATATTTAACCATTATCACAGTTAAATTGCATTTATTTGAATTTAATTGTTATTCAACTTATTATTGCATATAAACCGCCAGTTAAATTTATTTATTATTGAAAAATAAACTGTCAGTAATTAATTGTTATTTATTGCTGTTATTATTTGAATTTGGATGATGTTTGGAATAAATAGTTGATGATTGATATTGGGTGAATGGATGTCGTATTCTATATTGTTATAAACTGCAAGTTATTATGCATTCTCATTTCATTCGGGATTTCGGTTTGAAATGATATATAACCGTAATTTATTTTTAAATTACGAATTGAAATGATAAATATCTGTATCACTTGACCATAGGATAGAAAATTTTATACAGACACCGTGGTCTATATAAAAAAATATTTTAAATGATTTCTATGGTTTTGGAAAGGAATATACAGTTAATTAAATATTAATTTTGATGTTATATAAATATTATTTTATATATTTATAGTTAAATTCTTGAATTTAAGCTATGTATAAAATTGTTTAATAAAAATGAGTTTAATAATGGAGTTTGATGGTTTATATTATATGGGTAAGTACCTATTTAAGGTATTATATATATAGAGTTTAAATGACTTAAATGAAATTTAAGTTGGAAGATAAATTTGAAATTGGTTTAAATTGAATTATTTAAGAATTGTACTTGAATAAATTTGATTTGGAATTTAAATATAAATTGAGATTTTAAAGGGTATGATTCTTGTAACTTGATTTGGTTTAAAGTGTTTTAAATGAATATAAAGTTGAGATAAATGAACATATCAAGTTAATTTTTTTTAAAGAATATCGAGTTGTTTGAAGTTAAAGGTTTTACTTAAATTTTATTGGATTTATTGAGTAAACATTTCAAATTTAAATAATAGTAATTGAATTTGACATATATGGAATTATCAAAGAAATTGTTTTGAAATGGTGGAATATTTAAAGCTTTGAAATATATGAATTGAAATGGCTTATTGAGATGTTCAAATCGGTATTTGGGAATTATTTGAAAGATTAAAGAAGCTATTTTATTATATAAAGTAATTTAATATGTAAATCGTTGAAGTATATTAAGCTCTGTTTCAAAGCTATAGATTTCAAGGTATACAGATTTGAAAGTGCTATGATTTCTTAAAAAAGGATATATTTGAAATAAAATGATATCATATTGATTTGGGTCTTAAAATAAAAATTATATCGTATTTATAAGGTTTTGAAATGAATATTTTATTCTGGGTTTGAAGTATAATTATTTTAAAATGACCGCGGTGTTATAATAACGATTGGTTGTTGAAGAGACCGGGATCAAAAGTTGTCATACTCTCTGCCAATTGCGAAAGCCACTTTAACAACCGTGTATGCTGTGGAGATTCTAGAATGAAGTAGGATGGTGGCGGCGTTTCCTTTGAGGTAAATACGTGGACCCAACTCCCGTGAGTTGGCATAAGGTGGCTAAAACAGGAGCGATCGACGGGTTAATGAGGTAGCACCTTTGATCGAACACATCCCTTCGATATTATACTTTGACTTTTGGATTGATTCGGTGGCCACTTTTGATTTTCTTTTTGGGGGTGTGGCTCGAGGTGGGCGGTAGCTGCGGTTATGCGTTACCACCGACCCGGAAGCGTAATTGGTATATCTACCCTGGAATTGCCTAGTTATGTCGTGTCACCTACCCTTGCGCGCCTTATACGATTTTGTTTTGTACCATACCTATGGAGTGCCCTCTGACGACGCCCAGTACGGGGGAGATTACGATACTGTATAGACTATGGGAATATATTATGTGTTAAGGGGAATATTGGGTCACTCCTTAACGCTATTTTAAAGTAAGTTTATTTTACTAATAGACACTATTATAATAGCGAAGTATTACTACATAGTAAATAGTTTAGCGGAACCTTAGAAGATGTGAATCCCGAGAATCTCTTGGGTTACTGCACTCACGGTAGACACTCGATAAGAGATGTCAAATCCCGTAAACATCTTCGACGCCATTATACTCATATTTATTTTAGCTGATTTAACTTACATAAGATCTTTTAGTTCTGAATCGAGTGTTTTGTCTTTTCAATTCGCTCGGGTCAGCCTGAGCGTTTCAGGATTCGAAGACTTTAGCTCTGGAGGACGAGGACGAAAATTTATATTACTATTATCTACTATATTATTCCACTACACCATTTAATTCCGCTCCATTAATTGATTATTCTATGGTATGTAAAGCTCTGATATATATTGTATAAGTAAAATTAAATATTTTGTAAACAGCTTCATGAACTGTATATTTGATTATTATATTTTATCCTTCTGCTGTGAGATTCTGTTTTTTTATTTCTTTCTTGGTTTTATTATTTACCCCATAACAATCCGCCCTTCCGTATGGTTTGAATTGGCACGTGTGTCGATTTAAAGCGTGCGAAAAGGCGGGATGTTACATCTGGTTTCAAAGCCTTGGTTTAGCGATAAACCTTAGCTTTGTGGGGTCTGACTCTTATTAATAGGGTAGAAATACCCTATGATGAGTCACCGAGTGTATATATAAGAGATCGTATTTGTTAATGTTATAAAAGGTTTTAATATTGTGTTAATTTGTTCTGTTTTGTATTTATAAATTCTGGTTGGTGCATAGGACGCTATGACATCAATAGGGATTTCTAAACACTTAATAGGACAGACCGACATAATATTTGTTTTTAATATAGGTGAATGAAATAATTTTGCCTATTATATTTTCTATACATATAAAATAAAAAATTCAAATGATATATATATTTGGTTGCAAGAGAATGGTTGTTAGGTAATAAAATGTATAAATAATAATGGAAATAAGATTGAAAATAAAATAAATGAAATTGGAAAATTTAGAACTTAAGTCCCGAGGTTTTGAAAATTCTTTCAATGATTTTGGAATATAATAATATTTAGAAGTATTTTATGATATAAATATTTCAATATAATTTGGAAGAACTGTTTTAAAAGAACTTTGGAAGGAAATAAGTTTTGTACTCCCCTCTCTGTTGCCGGAAAATAATTTCGGTGATGGCGGTCGCATCATCGACATTTATTTTCGAGTTTCGAAGTGGAAGGCCACTGTAGTAGTTTTACTATGGATTTATTTTTGATAACCAAATATAAATTTTAAATTGTTTTAAATATAAATTGGATATATAAACTGTAAGTATATATATTTATCTATTATTTTAAAATGATTTGAAATTAAACCCTGTATTTAATTTTTAAGTTTCCGCTAATTAATAGTTTTAATTAGGGTAGTGAAATGGAAGTTAACTAATGATTGGAACCTTTAAATAAATTAAGAGATTAAATGCCTGGTTATAAATGAAATTAATGGAAGTTTGAAATTGTAATATATAAAACAAAAGATTAAATTATTGAACATTTAATTAATTAAAATGAAATAAGAGAAACTTGTATGATTTTAGTTACATTCTTAAAAAGCATATATATAACTTACCAAATATTAAAAGTTAAAATGTTTAATAAGAAAATGTAATGAAAATTGTACAAGCAAAAGTATGTAATGAAGCGTTCAATAAATTGCTTTTATTTATAAGAATTGATGTTGTAATTGTTATAAACTTAAGTTATAATGGAAATCTTACTATAATAAAATATGATAGAAGGTAAATGTTTTAAGTAAAGTAATTATAGACTTAAGCAAATGTTGAAGTTAATTATTTTAATTAACAGAAAGATGAATACTGTAAATAAATGAAATTAAACAGTGAATAAATGAATGTAATATAATAAAAGGAAATCAAACAATAAATGCTATGAAATTGGAAAACTTAACTTGATTTCTTGTTTGGAAGTGCTGTTTGTTTGGTTGTGGTTGCTTGGGCAATGATGCTTTAAAATTGTTTAGATGAATGAATAATCTATTTATTTGTAACCGAATGTAAATTAATATATTGATTTATTTGTAACCGAATGTAAATTAATGCAATTATGCTAATGTAAGTTTATAAATAATTAATTTAGCACAATCCGAATTAATTGAAATAACTGTAAGGTCATAGTTTGTTGTATCTAGTAAATTTGGAAATTTAATTCCAATAAATATAATAAAGTATTAGAAATGTATATTGTTTCATAAGATAGTATAAAGAAATGTAAACTTGTGATCTACGTATGAAATAATAACCAAATATAAGGGAAATAGTGTTAATGTAAGTATAATTATAACAAGTGGTTTAGTAAATCAAAATTTGGATATCGATAATGTAATGTTATGAGAATTAATGCAAGGACTGAAGGTAGGTATGAAATAAATAAATAAATAGAAATGGGAAATTTTCCATAAGTAATAAATTGAAAAAAAAGGAATGGAGCTAAGGTTTGGTTTTAAAACCTTAATTTATGTGTGTAATTAATAAGATTTCACATTTGAAACATAGCCATTAATACAAATAAAGAAAAAGGGGCAATAATGTAAAGCTTTAATCATTTACCCATTCGTGTAATGCATTGAATTTGGTCTAAATCAAATTTCAACATTTGGTTGTTAATAATAGCTTATGAGTGAAATAAACGTTAAAGGGTAACAAGTATTGTAAGTTAACTTTTTTGACAAGTATATTAAATTATAACTCGTAATCAATTGCAAAAAATATAAACAAATTTTTACGTTAACGTTAATTTAAGTAATTTTTGAAAATAATGATAATTCCATTTATAATATGACTATTGGTTGAGGTAAAGATTGTAAATCAAGATTTATTGATTTATTTGAATGAATTTAAAGTATAAAACCAAGTAAATAATTAATGGAGAATATAAATAATAATTAATGTACGTATTTGGCAAATACAGTAAAATGGAATAAAATGTTATGCAATTGAAATAAAGATGAAAATAGAAATGGCATAAAGCTTTATTAATTTATTGGAATTTAAAAATTAAATAATTGGGTTTTATTGCAAATAAGTAGAATTGGATATTAAAATTAACGTTAATTGAAAAGAAGATGGTATATGAGAATATTAATGTAATAGCTTTGAATCCAATGTTAAATCCATCTGTTTGACAATAATGAATGGAGTAATGATTTGTTAATTTAATTTAATAGAAATTTTGGAAATTAAATTTGTAATTTCTGAATTTGAATGGAATTGGGGAAAATACTGAAATCGATAAGATAATCAACTTTAAATTGACTTTTAATTTGTTTAACACATTGAAATTGATTGAGAAATATAAAAGTGATAAAATTTGTGAATTTTAAGATTGAAATTTAAAATTTGATTTCATTAATTATTAATTTATTTAATTAATGGAAAAATAGCCATTTTGGCCACTGACTCGGATTTCGACGAAACCAGTCTCATTGGATCCGTAACGGTGAATTATTGTAGGGTTTCAAGTTTCGTAGCGATCGGACTTGTCGTTTAATCGTACAGACTCGAAACGCCTTGAAATTTATGAAATTGAAATCAATTTGAAAAAATATTGATTTGAGCATAACTTCTTCATACGATGGAATTTGGACGTGAAACCTGTTCCATTGTGTTTAAAATATTTTAAAACATATATTTTGATATATGGGTTGACCCAATCTCATTTCGGAGTTGAAAAGGGCTTCTTGGGCCACTTTGTCGTTAGCGCGTATATTCAACCCGATCCATCTATTCTATTTCAATTTACCTATATATATCCTGCTATAAACCCCTAGCAGCCTTTATTCCTCATTTCTATATGTATATAGACTTCTGTGCTCCTCTTCCTCAATGGCTATAAACCCTTATCTATCCATTCAAATTTCCATCCAAAGCTAAAATTTCAAACCCCTCAGAAAAAATTGAAAAAAATATATATCGAAGCTCTCGACGAGCGTAATTCGATGGTGTAATTCGTTTTTGGATCTGAGTTTCTGTGTAGCCAGAATTGGCTCGTTTATTCTCGGCCGTTCATCGTGTGTCGATGAACGTTGTCGCATCGACGAACCATTTTTAGATTTTGAAGAGAGGACCGAGGGGACTTCATCCATGCAGTTTATTTGGCGAATCAACGGTCTGATCGACGGCAAATTTTGATTAGGGTTTAAGAAAGCGAGGTGGTGGTTGGGTTCATAGGGTTGCACGCGGCCTCCATAGGGTGGCCTGAGGTGGAGACGTGCTCGGCACGTCGTTCTGGGGGATCGCTAGAGGGGCGGCCGGCCGTGGGTTGTGCAAATGTGGTTTATGGGATGGTCAACGTTTCGTTTTTCTTTGGGTTCGCGTGAACAGGGACAAGTTGCGTGCGTTGTTGCTTCCTGTAGCCTGTGTATGAAGGCGAATGACGTAGCAAGGGTAATTGTGTTCTTTTTAAAAAAAAAAATTGAAATTCAAGCGCAATCATCGATATATCTTTTACATACGATATCCAATTCACACGCGATTTTTTTTGTTAGGATCGTATTGAAATTCTGGATCTTTTGACTCCAGTTTGGGCAAATTTAGAGACTGCCCAAATTTTTGGTTTTAAATTGGATTTAAATTCAATTTAACCCAATCACAACTTCTAAAATTTCTTATGTTTGTTAAATTGATATATGATGTGATTTGAATTTTATTTATAACTGTCTGGCATATATTTAACCATCATCTCAATTAAATTGCATTTATTTGAATTTAATTGTTATTCAACTTATTATTGCATATAAACTGCGAGTTAAATTTATTTATTATTGAAAAATAAACTGTCAGTAATTGATTGTTATTTATTGATGTTATTATTTGAATTTGGATGATGTTTGGAATAAATGGTTGATGATTGATATTGGGTGAATGGATGTCGTATTCTATATTGTTATAAACTGCAAGTTATTATGAATTCTCATTTCATTCGGGATTGCGGTTTGAAATGATATATAACCATAATTTATTTTTAAAGTACGGATTGAAATAATAAATATTCGTATCACTTGACCATAGGATAGAAAATTTTATACAGACACCGTGGTCTATATATAAAAATATTTTAAATGATTTCTATGGTTTTGGAAAGGAATATACAGTTTATTAAATATTAATTTTGATGTTATATAAATATTATTATATATATATATATAGTTAAATTCTTAAATTTAAGCTATGTATAAAATTGTTTAATAAAAATGACTTTAATAATGGAGTTTGATGGTTTATATTATATGAGTAAGTACCTATTTAAGGTATTTTATATAGAGAGTTTAAATGACTTAAATGAAATTTAAGTTCGAAGATAAATATGAAATTGGTTTAAATTGAATTATATAAGAATTGTACTTGAATAAATTTGATTTGGAATTTAAATATAAATTGAGATTTTAAAGGGTATGATTCTTATAACTTGATTTGGTTTAAAGGGTTTTAAATGAATGTAAGGTTGAGATAAATGAATATATCAAGCTAAACAAAATTTAAAGAATATCGATTTGTTTGAAGTTAAAGGTTTTACTTAAATTTTATTGGATTTATTAAGTAAACATTTCAAATCTAAATAATAGTAATTGAATTTGATATATATGGAATTATCAAAGAAATTGTTTTGAAATGGTGGAATATTTATAGCTTTAAAATATATGAATTGAAATGGTTTATTGAGAGGTTCAAATCGGTATTTGGGATTTATTTGAAACATTAAAGAAGCTATTTTATTATATAAATTAATTTAATATGTAAACCAATGAAGTGTATTAAGTTATGTTTCAAAGCTATAGATTTTAAGGTATATAGATTTGAAAGTGCTATGATTTCTTGAAAAAGGATATATTTGAAATAAAATGACATCATATTGATTTGGGTCTTAAAATAAAAATGATATCGTATTTATATGGTTTTGAAATGAATATTTTATTCTGGTTTTGAAGTATAATTATTTTAAAATGACCGCGGTGTTATAATAACGATTGGTTGTTGAAGAGACCGGGATCGGAAGTTGTCATATTCTCTTCCAACTCCGAAAACCACTTTAACAACCGTGTACGCGGTGGAGATTCCAGAATGAACTAGGATGGTGGCGGCGTTTCCTTTGAGGTAAATACGTGGACCCAACTCCCGTGAGTTGGCATAAGGTGGCTAAAACAGGAGCAATTGACGGGTTAATGAGGTAGCACCTTTGATCAAACACATCCCTTCGATATTATACTTTGACTTTTGGATTGATTCGGTGGCCACTTTTGATTTTCTTTTTAGGGTTGTGGCTCAAGGTGGGCGGTAGCTGCGGCTATGCGTTACCACCGACCCGGAAGCGTAATTGGTATATCTACTCTGGTATTGCCTAGTTGTGTCGTGTCACCTACTCTAGCACGCCTTATACGATTTTGTTTTGTACCATACCTACAGTGGAGATTACGGTACTGTATAGACTATGGGAATATATTATGTGTTAAGGGGAATATTGGGTCACTCCTTAACGCTATTTTAAAGTAAGTTTATTTTACTAATAGACACTTTTATAATAGCGAAGTATTACTACACAGTGAACAGTTTAACGGATCCTTAGGAGGTGCGAATCCCAAGCATCTCTTGAGTTACTGCACTCACGTTAGACACTGGATAGGAGATGTCAAATCCCGTAAACATCTCCGACGCCGTTACACTCATATTTATTTCAGTTGATTTAACTTACATAAGATCTTTTAGTTCTGTCTCGAAAGTTTTGTCTTTTCAATTCGCTCGGGTCAGCCTGAGCATTTCAGGATTCGAAGACTTTAGCTCTGGAGGACGAGGGCGAAAATTTATATTACTATTATCTACTATATTATTCCACTACACCATTTAATTCCGCTGCATTAATTGATTATTCTATGGTATGTAAAACTTTGATATATATTGTATGATTAAAATTAAATATTTTGTAAACAGCTTCATGAACTGTATATTTGATTATTATATTTTATCCTTCCGCAGTGAGATTCTGTTTTTTTATTTCTTTCTTGGTTTTCTTATTTACCCCATAACAATCCGCCCTTCCGTATGGTTTGAATTGGCACGTATGCCGATTTAGAGCGTGCGAAAAGGCAGGGCGTTACGCGGGACGTTGCCCGAGCGTAGAAACAAGAAAAGAAAGGTCCTCCGAAAGGCTTTGCGGTTTGTTATCCAAGATGGAGTTTTGTACAAAATTGGATTTTCCATCCCTTCACTCTAGTGTATCGCCCACGATGAAATCAAGCGAGTGTTTCAAGAAGTGCATGAAGGAGAATGTGGTGATCACACTGGGGGACAAGCGCTTGCAAAGAAGATACTCAGGTATGAGTACTACTGGCCAACCGTAAACCGAAATGCATCAGATTATGCTAAGAGATGAGATAGGTGCCAGAAATATGCCAGAATTTCGAGAGCGCCACTAACTGAGATTACTCAAATGGTCATTCCATGGCCGTTTGCCACATGGGGTATTGATATAATAAGGTTCTTGCTTCTAGCTAATGGTGATGCAAAGTATGCCATCGTTGTAGTTGTCTACTTTACTAAGTGGGCGAAAGCTGATCCCCTTGCTACTGTCACGATGAAGAAAGTAATCAACTTTATTGTGCGCAACATCATCTGTCGCTTTATCCTTCCACAAACAATTGTAATTGACAATGGGGCCCAATTCGATAGTGTCGAGTTTAAGAATTTCCGTCAACACTATTGCATCTAGAAGAAATTTTCAACGATAGCTCACCGTCAAGCGAATGGACGAATCGAAGCTGTCAACAAAGTCATTACGTCCATTTTGAAGAAATGACTAGAGAAGGCTGGAGGTAAGTGGGTCAATGAGCTTCTCATAGCCTTATGGGCATATCGAACTACTCACAAGTCCGCAACCGGCCATACTCCATTTGCACTTTCTTATGGCTCCTAAGCCATTATTCTAGTTGAGCTAGAAGTGCCTTCTCACCGTGTGACTTATTACGGTCCGAGGACGAATGCCATCCTACTTGCAAAATTTCTATATTTATTAGATGAGAAACATGAAGAGGCTGATTTAAGTGCAGCCGCACATCATAGCCAAGTCGACCAATTATACAATGACAAGGTCTAACCTAGAACCTTTAAAGTTGGCGATCTCATACTTAAATGGGTCTATTTGGTCCCTTCGCATATGAAACCGACATAAGAAGGGCCGCATGTCATCGAATGGAGGTTTGGAGATGACACATTCAAGATATCGACTGTTGATGGTCTCACTCTACTGAGAGCATGGAACAGCGAAAGTCTACGTCGCTATTACATATAACAGCTTTCATTCATTTAGCTTGCTTTCCTTTTCAAGTTTGTTTATGCAATTCAAGAATTTTTACTTGTAATAAGGCAGCTGACTTTGCCATGATTTCCTATTTCAACAATAAAGCGCAGATTCATCAAGCTAGATTAGTGACTCCTAAATGCATCATGCAACTGCCATGATGCAGGAAGAGCTTAATTCTATCTTACGATGGGACTCATTCAAATATAGAGTGATCGTGATGTGAGTGGTCACTCGCTAAATGAAACCCCAAGCTCAGGGGAAAACAATGATCAATTAAAAGAGAGTTGAAACACGACAATTCTCCAACGAACTCTAGCTCCTAAGGTGTGAGTTGAAGTGCAAACTCCAAAATTAGGACGTGAATCGACCGTCCAGCTCAAAGAGGATGGACCAATCCATCTACGACCTCGTCTATTTGGCTCGAGAAGGACAGATCCATCCATCCATGACCTCGCCACCTTACTTAGCTCAAGGAGGACAGATCCATCCGTCCACAACCTTGCCTCTTTCCAAGCTTGACAGATCCATCCACGACCTCGCTTCCTTCCAAGCTCGAGGAGGATTGATCCGTCCACCCATGACCTCGCTTCTTTCCAAGCTCAAGGAGGATGGATCCGTCCATCTATGACTTCGTTTACTGGACTAAGGAGGATGCGATCCAAGTATTCATGATCTTAACCAACTCATTATTCCTAGAGCATGAATAAGATCCTAATCCTTAAACATATGTGATCGACCGTCTATCAACTGACTCTAGATTCGCGAAGTGTGAACTAGAGTATAAACATTAAACAAGTGTGATTGACCACCCATAAAATAACTTATGTCCCCATAATGTGGATGTAATCCTAAACAATAAGCAGACATGATCAACCGTTGGCTTACAAACCTAATCCCTAGAGTGTGGATGCAAATGCTAGCAAATAAGCAAGTGTGATCTGACCGCTCAAACTTATGTTACTTTACTTGGTTCTAACTAAGTTAAATCAAAGTTAGTGAAGGTGGAGGCGACTGCCAACAACTATTTCAGCTATCCCCAGAAGTAGTGGCATGACTCAAGTACCAGCCACTGGCCGAGACAGCACAACGTTAAGACTCATCTCATCGTTTGATTATGACCCAAGGACATGACCTCAGGATTTAAGGACCAAACTCAAGTTCGACTCAGAGACGTAAGCTTCATGAGTACATTAAATGGAAATGTGAATGCTTAAGTATTTAAAACAAATAAGCGCAGAGTTATGCCAAAAACAAAAAAGGAATTTAATTTATACTCTTCTTCAGAAAATAAGTACAAAATCTATTTAAATCATTCCTATAAGCGGGGGGACAAGCCCGCATCAGTACATGGCCTACAAAAAGCAAAAAAAAGAAGCTTATTCTAACTATCTACAAAAAAGGAAGTCAAAATGCAAATCTACGCCTTCGATTTCTTGTCATTTTTAACTTTCTTTGGCGTAGACCTGCTAGAGCTACCGCACGAGCCTTTTTTGGAAACCTTGCCTCCCCGGCTCGCTTCAATTGGCCTGTCTCCAGCCAGGGGAATCGATGCAGTCTCCTATTAGGAGCCCATGGAGATTGAAGTATCCTCTGTCCGTGAAGCTGGTGGAATAGTGGCACTTTCGATACTAGAATAATAAGGTGTTAATCATGGTGCCACCTAAAGAAATCATGAGAATCGGGGTCGGGCCAGGACCCGCTATGCCTCCATCGGCTCTAAGATTCTACTCCATCATAGCCTTAATCTCCTCCATTAGGTTTCCCTCCTGTTCCACACGCTCACTCATCGGGATACTGCTGGTCGGACCCGAGGAACCTGTGATAATAACATCTTCATCCATGTTAAAGGGCATATCAATGCTCAGGTCGCTTTGGCATTTGAGAAGTGCTTCCATTGATTAGTCATCAAACACACAGCCGCTATCATGTATCTCCCTAGCTGAAGTGGTAATCATCATAGTTATGGCCTCTGTTGTTAATGCCTCCTACTCATGGTAAACTTCTTGAATTATAGAAGGGTTGGCCAATGCGAATCTAAGGCTGAATAAAGATAGGAGAATAAGTTAGTAATGTCCTTTGATAATGTTCTTGCATTTTGAAGAATAGGAGAAGTGTGCAAAATACCTTCCTCAGATTGGCTCTCGGGTTGGGCCGACATGCCTTATGGGCTATGCTCGATGACTGGGGAGAGATGTGGCATGTCAGGATCATACTCTAGGATAACCGGGGAGAGATGTGTCATGTCGGGATCACACTCTGGGATGACTGGGGGTCGACAAAAGATGTGGGCATAGTTTGAGACAGCGAGGGCATTTCAGAAGCAGCATCATGTTTTCACCCCTAGATCTTTCTCCGGCCTCTGGGTGTTTGGCCGCTTGGGCTTCTCTTTGGAGCGAGATGGTTGTGCTATAAAGAACTTTGGGCTCATCTCTAATCAACACTTGAGTTTCAAATTCAAACTCATCGGTAGTTGCAACTTTACGGGTCGCTTTTTCATCCTCAACCAGGCGTTCACATGCCTTATACAATTGGAAGGGATAGTCCTCACCAAGCCCGATTCTTAACATTAAATAAATATCTGATTTCGTCAACAGTCATAGGATTGGAGAGATGTTCCATAGATATAATGTACAAGCTGTTGAGTTGCACGTATCCATTAGGGTGAAGTTGAGAAGGTGGTACTCAAATAAACTAGCATGTCCCTAATGAACTGGTTGAATGAGGGCATTGTTCCAGTCCAGCACATGAATCCGTTGCATGCGGTGAACCCTTTTGAGGGATTTTGTTCTCTATCTTCCACTCCTGGTAACTAAAATTCTTTCAAAGTTAGTCAAATTCTGCCTACCATTTCTTCTATAATCTTAGATTGGACTGAATCTTCTAGATTCATTATCACCATTGCATCCGGCAGTTCATCTGGAGCAGGATTCACTGTAGCTGTCGGGGTATTCGACCTTTCTATTCGGGGAAATGGAGGACTTTGAACTTCATGCCGCTCTTAGCTTCCCGGATCCATAGCTACTGAACTTGGTAAAAAACATTATTAGATGGTAAAAAAGACCCGTGTGCCCTCGGTGCAAGGTGAGTGATCGTGTTGTGTAATCAAGTGCTGCACGGTACTCTAAATTTCTACAAGGTTAAAAGATGGTAAAGAGACAAGACTTCGAGATTCAACTGGAGCGACCGTCATCGCTGACCATCTCAACAATGCCATTCCGACTTCGAAGAACGATCCATGTTCAAATTTGTTACGTTTAACAAGTTACAGTTCCATCAACGAGCTTTGAGGGATAATCACTTATGCTATTTTACGGTCGAGTCCAAATATGCAAGGCTAAAGATCGTCGGATTCAAATGTACGAGTATGCAAAAGTCAAAACATTCATATCCATCATAATTCATTTTCGATCGTTCCCCTAAAGCAAGCTTTCGTATCGATTGCATGCCACTCATTCTTATCGATCAATGGTTTAGATCGATAGCCACTTCGTATTGATCAAACCTTCAGGTCGATAACTTGTTTGTATCGATCACTTCACCCATAGCCTTCATTCATATCGATGCTCCTTGTATCCATCATTCCATCATTTCATATCGATCCACGGAGTTTGATTTTGGATCGATCAGAAGACATCTCACCCATATCGATACGGGTTGCTCTACCTCGGATCGATCAATAAGCCAATTTTTTCACATTATTTCCAGATGCTTACTCTTCGCCTTGATCATGAAGACTGCTTTCCACCATCTCCAAAACTCCATGTAGTCTAATCGATTCCACATCCATCCCCTCCCATTGATATGAGGTCGTCACTTGAGTTAGACAGACCTGGAGTCGGTGACTCCACGTCCATCGATCCTCTCCAGATACCCTCCTTCATCTCCAAATCTCCAAATTTCCATTGGCTACGCTCTCAATCTCACCCCAGTCACACTCCAACGCCAATGACATCGGAGATGGCTGTTGCCATGAACGAAATGGCATGAAACTCAAGTCTCATCATTGTAAGCAAGATTTTATTGACTATTTACCTAGCTCAAAGGACCTGGGTTAAAGATTAGCGGTTTGGTATTTGAGGACGAAGGACCTACAGTTTCTTCTTTTTCTCTGATGGATACGAAATGGCTATAGAAGAAAGGTGGAAAAAAATGCTGAGTACAAAAAGTATTTATATTCCTTTGTATCCAACATGAAAGACGATTCATATCCTAGTTTCCCACCGATTGAATCGGCCAACGAACCCGTCGATAAAAAGCGCATCTTTCGTATCCATCGCTATGAAGCACATTTGAAGTCCAACATCTCATATCCATCGATATAAAGCATTCCCATGCGTTTATGCTTATAATTCTCATATCCATCGGCATGAAATCCACATTGTACAACAATTCAAGCCAAACAATATCCATCATTATGGAACGCGCTTTTAGAAAATTCATCTCGTATCGATCACCATCGATATGAAATCCATTTAGATGCGCCCCAAATCGATCCAGGAGAGGACCGATATGAAGGACACCAAAACAACCATCAATCATTGTTGCAACACGGATTTCATATCGATCTAGGAGAGGATCGATACGAAACTCGATCTAAAAGGAACCATCATTCGATGGCAATAACTTCTTTTCACCAAAATCGATTTAAAAATATATAAGAAGAAGCAAGAACTTGACAACGACCCATGGATGTGCAAGCATGAATGGGAGTCAGCTTAAAATACGTGCATGCATGTTATACTAATGTTTGATTCTAAAAGTTAACAGGAATTGAATGCTTACCTGGTAATAGCCAGAGCAATCAACAACAAATTGCTAGCACTTGACCTTCAACTACAACAAAAATTGTGTGATCATTAGCAGTCTACAATGCAATATTTATACAATTGGAAATCAACCGAGGGTCACATCTCTTGATGAAAGGACAACAACTATTCAGTAAATTGGATAGAGCCTTTTCAGAATGAAGATTGCAGCTTTTCAAAGCACGTCATGTTCATATAGGACATATTTTGGGGGGCAAATGTTATCCTAACTTTTGGCAAGGCCATAATATCAAGAACTTAACTAGACCCAGAAGATAGTCCGCTCTGGAAATCAGTTATCTGCAGATTCATGATGGATATGGGAAAATTTAGTCCGAGTCCAAATTAAGCCACAGTTAGCAAGATATGAAAAGCAAAGCTATGCAAGGTGATGTTCCAAATTTCAGGTCAATTGGAGTTCGTATGCTTGAGTTTTGGAACAATCAAGATCCATGTGAAACATGCCCATCTCATATCCGTCATTTCTCATCCATCCATCTGTGTCCATCATTTCGTATCCATCAGCATCGATACAAAATGAACATAACTCCATCACTCGTTCCATCATTTGTATCCATATGGTTCAAGCACATAACGATGGACTTCGGCACTTCCCAGATCGATCGCGCTTCACTTGGCCAGCAAATGCATTTCTCGTATCAATCACCTACTTGATCGATACGAATAACAGAGCTTACAATTGATTCGAAGATAGTGGCAAAGTATCGATACGAGAAGCTAGGTATCAGATGGATACGAAAGAAGTGGTTCCTATGCACAAAATATGGATCTCCACAAAGCGTGCACACCACTTCATCGACACGAAGAGATCGATACGAAGGTATCAATCACTCCATATTTGCAACTTTGATCGATCAATAACTCCACAACCACAAATCCAAATACAATGAGATTTTCACAGAAGGTTGCATATCATCTTAGAAACATCCAAGATCGATCGCAGCTCAATTGGAGCAACTTCTGACACGAAAGCAATGTGGATCAATCTGGGATTGATCCCAAACATTTCCAAATTGATTGTGTGGGCCTACCTAGGCTGACAAAGGGTATTCCGAGATTCAAGACAGATAATTCCAGCTTCACATCTATAAATAATGCCCTTTTTGCAACTAAAAAGGACTTTTATGCTGCTACACGGGTTAAACTCAATTGAAATTCAAGCGTTATTCATTGTACTTTTGTAATTCAGTTTCAAATCGGTAATAAACATCAAATCCTTCAAAGTGGATGTAGGCTACAACATCGAACCACTATAAATCTCTGTTTTCTTTCTATTACTGCTTATTTTCTTGGTGTGATTGTTAGATTAGCCTCATTTTACATTTTACTTCTTCATTCTAATCTCTTCAGTTACACATAAAGAGTGTTGTGCCCATTTTTGGTACAAATAGAATAATTGTGTTTAAGTAGGAATTTAAGAAGAGAGAAAGGCGGAAGCCATGTTAAAGCCTTGATGGTTGTTCAAAAATTCCAAAACTCGTTTAGTAATTAACCAATATAAAATTTCATCAATTTCACATATCAATATATGCATATATAACTTTAAAAATGCATCTCACGCAATACTAATGGTATTCAAATTTATCAAACAATATTTCATAAATATTAACAAATTTAATTTCTTTTGAGTGGAGCGGTTGTGTAGTGTGTACTACATAGCCCAAAATGCATAGTAAAATAAAATAGAAGTCTTACAATCAACATGCCTGATCGATGCAACAAAAGGTGCTAATTGCACTATCTCAGAAGGTCTGCATCATGTTTATACATATAAGGTATAAAGCAAATAAACATAATAATCAAAAAAGGAAGAGATGGGAGGCCCAACATCCTTTCTTTAAACATTGTAGGTGAGTTCACTAGCATCATTATATATCGCTTGGATTGCATCATAGCCATCTACAGACTCTTTGCATTCATTCTATTAGCAATCGTTATCTAGAGCGGCTGAAAATAACCACCCCTCCAAGTATAGAAAAATGTAACATTTTTCTACATAATTTTATGATGTTTATAGAGTAATTATTAAAGTAATGAGAGTTTCTTTCAGCCAAGGCAAATAGAAGAATGCCTATGTGCATGTTATACTGCCAATAATCATAAAATGAAGTGGTGGCTGGTATAGGCCTGATTATTTGAGCTGCACAAGTATTCCATACGTAGAAAGCAAGGTTGTAATTGAAGAAGATCTAACTGATGCTTTCAGGACAACATGGCACATCAGATAGGTGGAAGGAATGTCCAAACCTTTGCAAATAAGTCTATCCTTGGTGTTCAAATTCCCCTGTATAAGTAGCACATAAGCACCTTGAATGTGGGAGGAATATTATACTTCCACATTCTTGGGTATGCAAAGTGTCTTCCTAAGTTTTTAAGGCGGTTGTAGAGAGATATGACTGTACAGACACCAGTGTTAACAGGGAGTCAATGGAAGTTGTCATGGGTGGGAGAAGAATTGTAGGTGCGAAGCCATTAGAGGAGAAGGGAAGCTGGTCGATGGAAGGCCCAGTAATTGCATGGTTGAACTAGAAGCATGATTATGCAAAACTAATAGCATCATAAACAGTCAGGGTTTAGTTGTTAGTTACACTACAAAAGTCAAGGATAAGGTTCCCTAGAGGCGTTTCAAAGTGCCAGGCATCCAACTAGAAACTGCATTATTCTCCATTACTAATCTTGACAACAACATAGGATTTTATCTAGCAAGAGGTGGAAAGAACTCCTACCAGAAAAGTGATAGTTCTCTGGAGGTAGGATTATAGAGAATAAGTTTAAACCAAGAGTCATAATATTTTCTTAGAACCAAGTTCTTCTAAATATGGTTGCAATCAAACAGTCATCTCCAGATCCATTTTGCCCATAGAGCCGAGTTGAAGTGGTGGAAGTTAATGACCCTTGGACTTCCTTAGGAGGTTGATTTTCATACGATATCCCAGTTTACTAGACAATTGACTGGGAAATTAACAGCCATATCATGCCAGAAGAAGTTCCTTCGAATTCGATCGGTCTTTAACAGATCTTTGACATGACCTGATTTTGAATCGAATTTCTATTGATTAGAAAACCACTGAATTTTATCGTAAAAAAATACCGCAAGTGCACGATGTACGATTGTAGTGTGTCGACGGGTATAAGTCAGACAACAAGGCAAGAATTTTTTTAACTTTCTTAACCAAATTATCCTAAATATTTTAAAAATAATTTTAACTAAAAATTGTAGAAAAACTAGAGTAAAGGTAGAATTAAAGTAATGAGAATAAAAGACAATTTAGAGATAAATCAACTCTCACATTCATCTAAATCAACACATAATAAATTTATATTCTCTCTTTTTAACATAAGTAGAATTAGTTATACATTTATTTTAAGTATGGTCTATTTATAATATTACATAAAACAAAATAAACCATTAAATTTTAATACATCAACCAAACCTACTTATTAAATCTCAAGTAAATGATTATGAAGTTAGATGTAAAATCTATTTTGAGCATGATCTATTTGCAATCTTAGATATATAAACCATCAAATTTTCTTCTACTTAACTTCATTATCCAATCAAGTAGTTAGATGAAGATGTAACTTGAGTCTGTATTTGATTAAGTATAGCCTATTTGTGATTAAGAACATAGGCCATCAAATTCATTTATGAACATCAAGCTTCTATCTTCATCTACATTTACATTAAGCACAAAACAAGAGATAATATGTGAAACTATTATGGTTATTTTACATGGAGCTTCATTACCCCTAAATTGTTATCCTTGAATTCATTTCAACAAAAGTGGATTTCAACATTAACAAAATGAAAGAAAATGCTAATTAAAGAGAAAGAGAGCTAATTAATTACATTAAAGTAAATCTACACTAATTTTCATAAAAGAAATTTAATATGCTTGAATGAAATAAAATTGTATAAAATAAAAGACTGAAAAGCCTTTGAAGAGAAGAGAAATTTTATTTCTATTTTAAGGCTACAACTATCCATCTCTATCATGAATCATAAGAGGGTATGTATACAAGCTAAAATCGAAATATATTTTAGGATGCTATAAAAACTACCCTTAACTTTGTGTGATCTCCAAATAATCATTACAGATGAATTAATTCCCATTAACATGTGCTTTTATTTTAATTATGGTCCATTTGCATGTGGGATCCTCCATGAAGAATTAATTCTTTCTTTTCTTCATTCTTTGGCTTCCAAAACACGTGCATGCATAAATCTATGAATCTTCTTCCAATGTGCACTCGTTTCCTATAAAATAAAATTAAAACGTGTAAATAAATTTTCTCAAAATTAATGCATACACAAATTACCGTTTTGCCCAAATATAGATGAGCGAATGATGATTTGAAAACAATTTTTTATATTGATGAAAACATGTGAAAATACCTTAATATATCCTTTATTTTAAAAGAAGAAGATTAAGTATAAGAGTAAAAATAGACATTTTTGTGGGCACATCAAATACCCCTACACTTATCTTTTTATTCGTTCTTGAATAAAGTAAAACTAAGATATATCCACTTTCATAGGAAATAAGATTTCATTAAGCGTGTGCAACAAGCAGTTAAACTTTTAAGCATTCCTAGGACAAATGTTGTCTTATGAAGGTTTTCAGTGGATACTACCCACAAAGTCCAAATGCAATATGCAAAGTTCCTAATGCGAAAGATATGAATGCAAGTTCTATTTACAAAATGAAGAATTTACTTTTACGTTAACATGAGCTAGTAATATACAAGTTCCGGTCATCTTTAGGAAATTTTAGTCTTTAACTAATCAAAATTCTAACAAAAATTAAGTTTGCATTACATTTGGACTCTAGCTTAGCTATTTTTTTGGTTGGTAACATAATAAAATGATGAAATAAATTCTTTGATTGGTTGTCAAAGTTTGCAAAGTGGTATCTTTATTTCTATTTGTATAACAAGTCAAGTCAATAAGTCAATATAATCTTGGGTTTCAATTACTTTCTCTCTCGATTTGTAATTTTTTTTTATTAATATTAACATTATCATTATTTACATACACCCAACTCAACATACTAAGGCCAGATATACCATTCATGCACTGCCTTGCGGGCTTATGTTAGAAGAGTATAGAGCATAGTTAATGCACGTGCTTAGACGTGAACACCTGACTCTAGGTATTTATTATCATTATTATATTATTATATATATACATCTAACTCAAAATACCAAGGCCATATATACCATCCACGCACTACCTTGTGGGCTTACATGAGAATAATACAGAGCACGGCGAGTGTACACACTTATGTGTGGGCATAACTAAGTTTGTATGACACTTATTAGAGAATGGATTCCATCAATGATAAGGCTACTAGGGTACCATCTGTAACAGTATAACTTTGGAAAAATTTACTAGGCTGAAAAGGTCACAAAAACATTTTGCACCCTACCAACATAGAACAGGCCTACCCCTTTCTAGATATTACAGAATATGATCATCCCTCGGTTGCGATCAACAATCATATCGGGCCCGAAGCATACATCAAAGGAATAATATTGATCTAGATTAGAGATGATCATACACTAATAGGTACAACCCACATAGCCCTACCGCATCTCCCCTATTTTAGTCATTTTTGGGTTGTGAGGCTCGATGCTACGATTAAACTTTATATAGAAAATCCCAACTGAAATTCTAACACTGTCCTCCAGGCAACAATGCAATGTCGGAATTCATCCATACAAGTAATTCAGGATATGAACAAACCGAAGACACTATTTCTATTACATCCTTTTTGGAGTCACCCTCAGGATTAGTAGCAAGTAGCCTTGCACTTTAAAGATCTTAGTTTTCAATTCCATCATCTTCAAGATTTTTTCAAATTCGAATGCAAATGTTGTTTCGAAGGGTTTTCAGATAACTCATGTTTATCTTATCTTGGTCTCTTCGAACCAACAATCGATAATTTCAAAACTGATTAACTTATCGATAGTGGGCAAATCCACTATATGGTGTAAGTATAGATTTATATAAGAAAAATAAGATATCCGATACTTATCACCAATTTTCAATTTTAAATGGTACTATCCTTTGATAAACAGTGAAGTCAGACAAGTTAGAAAAACTATCCTTGCTTTGACGTACGTCTAAATTCTTGGGATAGACATGAGTTTCCATACCTCGAAATTTGCTGTTAAGCATGCAATAAAGTATCTTTCATACACTTAATTTTTCATGATCTATTTATCAAAATTAACTCTCTTATACTTATCATGTTTTTGACATTTCGACTTCTATATCTCTTGTTTAGAAAATCTGGTTCTAGATCTCACAGATATAGGAAGATCCACTCATTGACTTTTAGTGCTAAATACAAGATGACTTACTTTCCATAAGTGTGCCAACTTTTTAAGACTACGTAATATATTTGTTTGGCTACCTAATAGCACAGACAAAGAAAATTCTTGTACTTAAAACATCATTTAGAAAAATAATTGAATTTTAAACAAAACTGACCTTTTGAAATAAAGCATTTAAAAATTAAAGCCTTTTATTTAACTAATAAAATAATATTTTAAAAATAGTCAAACATCCTTTTTACTATTTATAATATATTTTTAAAAACTTTACAAAATATCTAGAGTAGAAACTCCTTTTATTTTAAACAAAAGTTGTCGATTTACAAATGGCATGCATAACGACTATCACTTTATAGATCATAACTTTTGAACTTGCTTTGTAAATCAAAATAGCTTTTAAACCCTTTCTTTTTATGCTTAAACCACTTAAATAACTTGGTAAAAGGTTTGAAAATAGAAGGTTAAGTTTGGAATTTTTTTGGAAAACATTTATAGAAAACAAGGAAGTAAACTAGTTTTTAAAAGAACATGGGATCTTGATGTTGAAATATAAACCAATTCAAGTGTATAAACTCTCAAATCCGCATACAACCATTTATATTCTTAAGCATATGCAAACAAGCAAACGTAAATGACATCCATAGAACAAGGAAAGATCATCACTTATAAATAATTACATAAGCACATCAACTACATTTCAAGTCATCAACAAATTATCACATATGTCATTCGCTTCAAGCAGGAACCAAACTAAATAACAATCAATCCAAACTTAAAATCATAAGCAATCAACCAAGATTATTATGATTAAATTAAAAACTTTTCATATGTTAATTTAAAGAGAGCTTTACTCACCTAAATCAACACGAATTCAAATCAAAACTACCACAACTTTTACACTGACACATTGACCAAGCTTTTCTTTTTAAAAAGTTGATTTTTATGGCCCTAAGGTAGCTAAATAGGCTTTTCTTAGGTGGTGGAGGCTTGGCCTTGGCTTGAGAAGGGAATGATTTTGGTAAAAAGGTGAAATTTTGGACTTTGTTTAGGAAGATACGCGAAGTAGAGATGAATGGAAGTGATTTTAGTATTTAAGGATTAAAAGTGAAAAAGAAGTGATTTTTAATTTGAAAACTTTAGGGAATCGATGGATGAAGTATAGAAGAGCTTGGAAAGGAAGAAGTAAGAATTTGAAAATGAAGAAAAGAGAAGTAAAGTTAGAAATGAAAACGTTGAATTACCTTTATACAAAATGAATAAGGGAAATTACTAAAATAGCTTGATAATAAAATATACAATACCCGTCACCAAAATGGTGACACCTCACTACTTCCACCCTTACTCTACACACAACCCACCCCTTCTCACTTTTCCGTTACTTCATTTCCATTAAAATGTACAGTGCATTTAACCTTTTGTTCTTTTGTATCGTTTTATATTTATAAGAAACGCCAAAATCTAATTTATTCACTTAAGTATACAATTTAAACTTATCTAACTCTAATCACTTCCTTAGCACAAGCATATGTTATTTATATAAGTGTGTGTGTATACTCTAGTGCATACAACGTGTTCGACAACTTTTAGATGATGAAAATTCGAAAATCTGAAAAACAATTTTCTGTTACATTTTTTATTTTTCTCTAAACTAACTATTTTTTAAACCAAATTTTAAAATAACTTTTCCATCATTAGTTATTACTTAAAAGAGGCCCATGTGAGAAATAAACTACATTAATTAATTATTTAAAATATATCAACATATTCATATTTAAAATGATTAAATCATGGGTCGTTACATTCTCCTACCGTTAAAATAATTTCATCACAAAATTAACGCACAAGAAGATAACTCAAAAAGGATATGTATATCATATATGATGAAATACATAAAAAAGATGCATATTAAGCAACAGTACCACAAATGGTGAGTACATTATGCACATAATAAGCAAACTACTATTCTATTATTAACTTAGGATAAGCCTCCCTCATGCTATCTTTAATCTCCGAAGTGCAGTCTCTGTAATCTTTCTCCATTGAGCTTTAACCAATCTCATGACCTTATTATGCAATTGTTTCACATCTCAATCAACAGTGCAAACTGGATGCCTTATCACGGTTAAATTAGGTTCTACCTCTAAATTTTCATGAACAGTTGACTAAACAATAAGAGAAGGATCATGCACATACTTCCTCAAATATGGTATATGGAAAACATTATGACCACTTGACAATCTTTCTAGTCACTCAACTCGGTATGCAAGTGGCCCAATCCTCCCAAGAATCTGAAAAGGTCTAGGTGCCAACTTCCCTGCTCTTCCATGTTATACAACTCCCATTATTGGAAAAATCTTCACAAACACAAAGTATTCGATTGATGATTGCACCAAAAATTGCCATAAACACCCAATAGAGATATTATAGCGCAATAAATGAAGATTATTAAATGTAAGTAGAGAGAATATAATAGTAAAGCAATAAAAACTCAGTAAATAATAGAGACACGACAACTTATAGTGGTTCAGCGTTTTAACGTTTCCTACGTGTACCTTGAAGAGATAGCTTTATTAATCATTTGTAAGTTGAGTACAAGAGGGACCAGATGGAAATCCATGGTTACAAAAGAATAGAAAGCAATAAGCAGCGAAAGGTCTAGAAAATGATTAATCAAGTCTGTATTTATGGAGGAAGATGGTGATATACCTCTCTGAAAATTCGACAAAAGGATCTTCAAAACCATAGGGTCCTACATGAGGGATTGCATGACCCAAATCCCATGAAATATGGATCAATGTTGATCTTTGGATGAGTTTGAGGGTGCAATCCCTATAGAAGCTTCTTCATGTTATATTATGCCAAGCCTCCAAGTTTCATGCCAATTAGATTAGTGGAACATGAGTTACTGATAAATCTTTGTTGCAATATGTTGTGTAGCCTGATTTTGGTCGATCCCTCTTTCTTCTGTATTTTGGGGTGCGATCCCAAGGATGGACTCTCTGGTATACCCTCTTCTTGTTTCCAAAGTTTCAAGTGTATTGGATTAATGGATTTTGAGATATCAATCGTTTTTTGTTGAGTTGCATTGTTGGGCTGAACACGATCCAATCCCTTTTGTATGATCCCTTTTATACTATACATTTCTTAGATGAAGTGATTAGCCCATGACTTGAGCATACAAAATCCAAACGAGTTGAGATTTGAAATATACCTTCATGGGGCCTTCCTTGTCACTCTATGTTGATCTCACTCAGTTTGGAATAAAAATTAAGGATACATACCAATCCCCTAGGGAAATGGATAGGCACCGATCTCGTACCTAGGGGAAGTACTAATTCTACTTAAAATATTCTAAAGAGTCTATTTCTTAGTCTCATTTGATCGTCGCTTCATATCGTTGCTTGAACTTTATTTTCGGACCTGATAATCATTGCTCTAGGCTACTGGTCTTGATGATAGTTGAGTCTAACTTGTCAAGTCAGTTCAGATATAGCAGGGTCAAAATGTCGGATAACACTTTCCTCCCAAAGCACATCTTGTATCGAACATGACTTGCTTTGAATCGAAGCAAGTTAAAGTCGCTAGAAAAAAATACATCTATTTTTCTGAATAATCGCTATCCTTCTGTTGTATTATCTTCCCAAAGTGCCATATCTCCCTTTGATTGTCATGATGCTTGATCAATTTCCAATAGTATAAATTCAGGATTGTATTCCATCGGTTGCTATTTGTGCCATGTTCTACGAGGATGGTAAGCTTTGGCTATTTGATGCAGTCTCTTCTCTAATAACTTCAGGTGAAAATTCTATTTCTACAGGTTTCAAGAAATCAAATTTTTAGAATGTACACATGCACATTTAGGTATATGTTCTTGTCATTGGCTCCCAGATGCATTTGCTGGCACACGAGTCGTCAACAATTCCTTATAGTTCAATTGCAATCGAATTGCAATTCCTTGTTTATATTTTTTATAATGAAACAAGGGTCATGATAAGTCACTGGATGGGAAGGGACTTCAAGTTCTATAGGGATAACGACCTCGAACCCATAAGCAAGGGTGAATGGAGCATGGCCAGTCGTAGACTTGTGGGTGGTTCTATAAGCCCATAATGCTGTTGAAAGTTCATCCATCCACTTGCCTCTAACCTTTTCCAAATGTTTCTTCAGAATGTGCATTATGATTTTCTTCACATCTTCAAATTGTCCATTTGCTTGAGGGTGAGCAATTGCCGCAAATATCGTTTCAATATGATACCGACGACAGAAGTCATTGAATTCAGCATTGTCAAATTGGGTACCATTATCAGTTACAATGGTTAGTGGAAGGCCAAAACGACATATGATGTTCTAGGCAACGAATTTGATTACTTTCTTCATCGTGATCGTGGCTAATGGTTTTGGTTTGGCCCATTTGGTGAAGTAATCAACTGCTACGATGACGTACTTCGCTTCACTTTTAGGGAACAGTAAGGAACCGATAAATCTATGCCCCAAGTGGAAAACGGCCATGGACTGACCATTTGTGTAATTTTCGTCGGCGGAGCTCTCAAAAATTTTGTATATATCTAGCACTTGTAGCATTGCTTAGCGTAATTAATAGCATCTCGGTTAACAATTGGTCAGCAATATCTATAATATAGTGTTTTCTTTGCTAGGTTTGTAACTTGTGTGATCGCTGCATTCCCCTTCATCAATTCCCAAATCTGATCTTTGAACATTTGGTTGACTAGTCTTTGTTAAGTAGTTTCAGTGTTCTTTAGTCCAAACGGCATCATAACATAGCAATATAATCCTTGATCGGTAATGAAGCTGTTGTGCTTCTGATCGGGGATATGCATTGAGATCTGGTTATATTTTGAGTATGCATCCATAAATTAAAGCAGTTCATATCCAACGGCTGATTCTACAAGCTGGTAGGTCTTCGAAAGTGGAAAGCTATCTTTTGGACATGCTTTATTTAGTTTTGAGTAGTCGACGCATGTCTACCACTTTCCATTAGCATTTCTCAACAAGAACTGGATTGAATACCCATTTCGGGTAAAGGGAATAACAAATAAACCTATTGTTTTGGACTTTATCCACGTCCTCTTTAAGTGTAGCAAATCTCTCCAAATCCATGCCGTAGTTTTCTTTCACCCGGACAAGCCTTGGGTTGATATTCAATGCATGGATTGGGATAGTTCGTGAGATCCCATACATGTTAGAATAGGCCTAAGTGAAGACATCAAGATTAGCTCAGAGAAAGCCAGCTAATTCCTTCATCATCGTTGTATAGAACTGTGATCAGATCTTCTGGGCCCATGATGGGTTGTTTGGCTGACCTGATGCCGATCATTAGCTCAGCGGTTGTAGCCTTGGATTCTTTGGGCTCCTCTTCCTCATCTTTGCGGTCTATATTTTTAAAGAACTGATTGTGCTGTTGGGGCTTGATATTAGCCTTATGTTATAGGCTAAAAAATGCTTAAGTGGATTTGCCAAAGCAACGGGACCGAATCTGATCCCTTATATTATTGGGACTTAAGTAGTTTTTAATTTAACATAAACATATTAGACCATGTGAAATCGAAATCGAACAACTGGACATGCCATATATGACTTGCATGCTTGAACTAGCATATAGCCTTGAATCGGATGTTTAGCACTTCGGATTTGAATAGACATATTATGACGGTTGCTCCGGTTGAACTTTTGGATCTCGTTGTGAGCTAGTGAGTCTGATAATGATGGGTTATAGACGGTTTAAGTGATTATTTGCAATGGTTTAAGATCAGGCTTAGAAGCACTTCGAATCAAATGTCAAGTAAGGTTCAGCCTCGTGTTACGCATAGCTGCATAATTCGCTCTTGTTTTGTGTTTGAATCTGCTTGTGTATTCGAGTAAGCCGCTTTTAATTCAATGTACTCGCGATCTATTGCTCATCATTTAGGTTGGAATGATAGTCAGTCGCCCATGAGCCTGGGCATCGATCCATTGATTCTACCTTTAAGCATCCTTTCGGTCCTAGCCTCGAGTTGTTGCGACACCAGGTATGAGTCACAGTGTTGAACTATCGTAGTAAGTCTTTGGATGGTCACACTTCTACCCTCGATTTCGGGTTGATAAATGTACCGTATGGATGGTCAAGTCTCATCCTAGTCATGTTTATACTCCCACCTAAGCTTCAAAGACTTAGAGTTGATCGATGAGTGGTCGATTCACATTCATCTTGATTCACGCCCATGCCCTTAAATTAAGGAGCAAATGTCAATGATTGATGGGCATGTCACATCTATTTTAGCTTTACCCTCTTTCTTGTCGATTCATGGGGTCGAGTTAGTTGATGGAAGGATGAGTCATGCCTATTCTGAATTATGACTTTTCTTTCCCGGGGGAAGACTTCAATGCCCCATCAAATTTTGGGCATGAGCTAAGTACTGGATGGTCAATCACGTCCACTTTTGATGCAAGTTCTCTTGTCGGACCAAGGGATAGAAATAGCTTAGGAGTGGTTTATACTCCTCCTGATGGATCAAAAGAGGGTGATGGAGAATGAATTGTCAAGTCACACTCATTCGTGGTTTAATCTTCAATCCAAGATCTGGTGACCGGAGTTATTCGATGGATGTTCGGGTCACGTCCATTTGTGGTTGGTGTAGATTGATATTAACCCTCGATCCGATGGTATGATATAGTTGGTCACCCGTAACTTTGGATGTCGTTCTGATTAGTTTTGTAATAATCCTGTAGTTGTTGCCTTAAGTCATGAAGAATCACCAAGCTTGAGCTATAGTGACAGTCGTATTCAGTTTACGGTAGTTTGTACTCCTGCCTCCAATCTTGGGTTAGCAATGTTAGTTTGTGGATGGTTGAATTCCAATGGTAGTGAGTTTTATACTCCTCCTATCAAGTTCAGGTCCTAGTTTACGGAATAGTGAGTAGTCAAACAACATTTATATATTTGTTTATACTCATGTCTGTACTCTAGGGATAAAAGTGTGCTAGCAGGTGGTCGAGTCGCATCCAATTTGTGTTTATACTCCAGTCCACACACTAAGGACGCCGAGTTATTTCGAAAAATGGTCGAACCATATTTTCCTTGTCATTTCTTCTACTCCCAAGGCGGGGGCGGAAGTTGAAGAGTGGTTGTTCGTATCATGTTCACTCTTAATTGGAATTCTTCACATTGAATCGTGGGAAGGAGTTGATTAGTGGATTACCAAGTCACATCCGTTCTATGTTTTATATTTAGCCTGTTGGTTTATAGGGGAGAGTTAGTTGATAAACAGTCAAACCACGTCCATTTTCTACCTATACTCTTATATGTGCTCCGGGGACCAGAGTCTGTTGATGGGCGGTCAATTGCACGCATTTGGTGTTTACACTCCAATCCACACTAGGGGATCAGAGTTATTTGATGGATAGTCAAACCGCGTCCATGCTTTGGTTTGGATTTTGGTCTTGCCGATATCCGGGCAAGGCTTGAATAATTTTCCCCACTTCAAGTGCAAGCAAGGTCATAGATAGATGTATCACATCCCCTTTGGATTGGATGGTCGAACCACATCCAATTTAGGCTTGGCCTCTCAAACTACCACCTACATTCAGTGGAGGAGCCGATGCGTGGATGGTCATATTATGTCCGCTTCCACTTGGGTCTTGTTTCTACTGAGCCTTTAGAGTAAGAAGTGTGTTCTGGAGAACTTCGAGCTCGAGTAAGGAAGCGGATGGTCGGACTGCAACCACTTTGAGCCGTATCTATTCCCCCAAGCTAGGTGCAATAGTTGGAGAGTAGATGGTCGAACTGCGTCCATTTTTTTTTTGTTATATATACTCTAGGCCATAATGAGGTACCAAAGTTAATCTATAGATGGTCGTACCACATCTATCTTTTTGTTTTTATACTCCGGTCCATGCTCCGAGGAACAGATTTTCATAATGGGCGATCATTCACACTCATTTTTGATGTTTATACTCTAGCCCGCACTCTGGGGACCAGAGTTGGTTGATGGATGGTCAAACCACGTCCATCCTTTTGTGTTTATACTCTGGTCCATGCTTCAAGGACCAGAGTATTATGATGGGTAGCCAGTTACATCCGTTTTTAATTTATACTCCACCTGTTAGGTTAAGGTAAGGATTGTAAAATGAATAGTTGAGTCATGTTCATTCATGGGAAGGAATTCTACACCCAGTGTCGAGGAAAAAAGTTGGCAAGTGGATGGTTGATTATCATCCATTTGGTGATTAAGAAATGGATAGTTGGATCACATCCCTGTCCATGCTTGGGTTAGGCGATCAGGTCTCATCCGATTTGCTTCGTACTCCTCCCAGCAAGTCAAGCGAGAGAGTGGTTAGGTGGACGGTCAAGTCACGTCTACCTCATGTTGCAGTCATATTCTCGTATCGAGGGCAGTTGATGAGTAGACGATCAATCACGCCTGCTTTAAGTCGAGCTCCTAAACTGCCTTTTATGTCTAGGGTAGGAGTTAATGTGTGGATGGTCAAATCATGTCCACTTTAGTTGGACCTCGGTCTTGCTGAGCTTCGGGAGAGGCACAAGTATTTTAGTAAACTTCAAGTATGAGTTGGGGAGTGGGTGGTCGGGTTGCATCAATCCCAAGTGTTTCTTCAGTCTTCAAGTCAAGCGTGGAGGTAGATGAGTGGACGGTCAGTCATGTCCACTTTGTATTGGATCTGACCTTGTCGGACTCTGAGTAAGGCATAGATGTTCTGTCAGAATTGAAGCACGGACAAGGTAGTGGATGATCGAGTCACACCCACTTTCCATTTCGAGTCCTTGCCCCCAAGTCGGAGGCATATGGTAGCTGATGAGCTATTGAATCATGCTCATCTTAATAATCATCCAAAGGTCTGATCATGGTCCATAGAGGTTGGTTGGCGCCCAACTCTAAGTACTTGGTCACCTTTTTGGATCCGCTTTCCGATCACATCTCGAAGGTGTCTGCAATTGCCAGTGTCAAGACCAGGTGTATCTTGAAATATAGAACATTTCTTGGATTTCTTCTGGGTTCAATGGACTTTCTTGAGGTTGTTTCCAGTACTGCTCCGAGTCATAAGTCTCCAAGTAGATGTTTTCGATTGAATCAATTAAAGGAGTATATAAGTCTAATTTTGAGATTCTAGGTCGTCTCCTAGAATCTAAGTCCTCATCTAAGGCCTCGATACTGCCCTCGCTTTGAATTCCTTCAACAAATGGGCCTACATTATTCTTTCTCATAGTCCGCTCTACCTCCTTCTTGGTTAGGTTCTTGTTTACTTTATAATAGAAATGATCCAAGGTCGTAGGAGGCTCTTCAGCTTACCAATCGTCAAAGTTTGTCTTGGGGTCGATTCCCTTTATCAATGCCATCAGTATGATATTCTTACTGGGATTTCTCACATAAGTGACGACGACGTTGAATCTTTAAAGGAAGTCTTTGAGCAGCTCGCCTTATGCTTGGATTAAATTGGACAATGACATCACATCCTTGGGGTGGTTGCATGCATCTTGAATTGCTGGACAAATTTCTAAGCCAACTAATCGAATGAGGAGATGGACCTTGGTGGTAATTGTACAAACCACATGATCGCTACCCCTTTAAGGAGTGGGAAAGCATCTACATTCTATGGCTTTCATCACTCTAGCGGAATCCATGTGCCACTTGTACTTTGTGAGATGTCGTCGGAAGTCTGTATTCCTAAAATACACCGGCATGGTTGGCACATTGAATATCCTCGGATATTATGCACGCTGAATGGCTTCGATGAATAGGTTTAAACTAGAGAAGATGCTCTAACCATCATCAGTTCGGTCCGTTTTCAAGTTATGGCCGCTTGTAATGCTTGTGAATGTTGTATGCATGATTGTCCAATGTTTGATGGTTGAGAACACTGATCGAACGACGAATCAGCTAGGACGGGATCGTGGATTAGTGATGATCCCTAAACTTTCATCTAGATGGGTGCGAACCATTAAAGGCAGTAAGGAAGGCCTCTTGAGGTTGCATACCAAGTTTCAAGTCATTTGGAGTCCGACTCGAGAAAATTTTCTATTTGCTTGGAGTCAGCCCCTAGTTCGTTTAGAGTCACTGAATTTGAAGTGCAGAGTTGGCGACGATCGGTGCTTGAAGTCATATTGGTGTTTCTTGGAGAAAATTTTGGTTTTACCCAAGTTTAACCTTGGGCTAAAATATACTGGGTTTGCTTCGGGTCAAATGGGTGATTGTCTGAGTTTGACTTTGGGTCGGGACATATAGAGTCTGATTTGAGTCATATAAGTGATTACTTTGGGTCCAACTTCGGGTCAGCCTTGAAGGGATTTTTTTGATAAACATTTCGATGATTTTTGATGGTTTTTGATGACTACCACTCGTGACTCGATAATTGAGGTTCCATAATGGTAAGTGATGGCTTTGATGAAGGATAGCTATACATTGGGATGGAAAATTTACAACAACCTCCACTTGGAGGCCCAAAAATAATGGCTATGGATGAGGCAATTATCCAAAGTTATTAATTCTCGGTGACCAAATGCGGTAATCTTAGATACACTGATATAATAGAAACACATGGATATGAAAAATTTTAAACCCAACTTAAAACAAATTTCTCATTCCACATCAAACAATATTTCAAATTCATTACATAATCCCAATTTCATAAATCATATTCAGAGAGATATAAACAAAATATGCCAAGAGTGACACATGAAGATGCCCCCTAGGATGATCAGAGTCTAAATATAGGTAATTAAACAACTTTACCATTACAACAAAACACAGCCAATTCAATAGAAAAGAACTCCTAATAGCTTGCTTGCCTTCTACATGTCTCCGAAAGCTTAATTGTCTAAAGTAGAACCTAAAAACCTTAACTCTCAAACTACTCAAAATCGATTGAACACGGAGAGTTTAGGGGGAAAACATAAACTTCGAGTCAGAAAAAAGTCTGTTATGGATAATAACCTACCATCTTAAAACATATAGATATCTAATGAGACAATGCCGCTTAGCGGAACGATTTTTTCCCTCACTAGTATCTTAACGAAAATTTGTAATAACCATATACCGCGCACCTGCATCTACAATTTTTAAGGCATAACATAATAAAATATATCATGATGATGTGCAAACATGCGATATATTCTGGATTTTCCATGCCCATTCATTTGACTATTTATCTCATTTATAGTTTGTAGGTTCACTATTAACCAATTAGTTTTCACGAGCTGACTAATAACCTATTCAAAGCTTACAAACTATCTGCTCGGTTTTAATAGTTTTCATGGGTTCACTAAGAACCTATTGGTATCAACCAATAACTTCCTCCAATTGTAGTTTTCATGGGTTCACTATGAACCTACTAGGTTCGCCAATAACTTCTCTCATATCAGTATTTTCATGGGTTAACTATGAACATATTGCTCTTTGTCAATAACATAATCTGGACATAGTTTTCATGGGAATAGTAGGAACCTATCGGCCCTTGCCAATAACACTTTCCAAACATAGTATTCATGGGTTTACTATGAACCAGTCTAAATTGACAACTCTTTGATAAGTCTTTGGGCATCTTATGTTCTATTATACCTGACCTCTTGGATGCAACTTTACTCGTACAGGAGTTAACTCAATATATATTCACTACTGGGTCAAGCTAGATGGTTATTCTCCCCTTAACACCTCAAAATATAGTTATAGGTTAATTATGAAGTGAATATGTTCATAGAAGAAGTACACATGATAACTAATCATAACTTGATAACACAACCATTCATGGTTTAATATCCTTATAATCTGTCTCAAACGAAACATGGTTAATACCTTTAACCTATTATCTTTAGCACGGAAAGATTCTTCAAACACTCCAAACTTAAACGCCATTTCAAAACTCTTTTAGATTGTTAAGAGTTTGTCTTTAAAAATTGAGATTGGGTTCCTTATTTTGAAAAATAAGGCTTTCGAAACCTTAGACCTTCTCTTTCGAAACCATTAAAATGTATCCATAGAAAGTAATCAAACCTTATTTTCAAAACACTTAAATATACGCCTTTTGAAACACTCTAAGTATCCCTTCGAAAGCATCAAACCTTCCTTTTGAAACCATTGAAACATTTCTTTCGAAGGTATTAAAGCTTATCCTTCAAAACCACTTAGTTCAAGTAGGATTTATAGAAGCATAGCTTCGAAACCATATGAAAGTATCTCTTTCAAAATCATTGGGTTTAACGTTAGGTACAAATTCTAGGTCAAAGTGAACATAAGCGCACTCCCTTTCGAAAATACTAATCTTCAAATAAAAGAATTTAGGGAATAGATGGCTTCAAAATCACCCTTCCGAAAGGATTGATAAAAGTGACTGTAAATACCCTTTCGAAAGCATTAGGAAGTAGCTTCAATATTAATAAAACAAAAGCTTCCCTTTCGATAGCTTTGTTATAGGGCTATAAAAAAGCGGCCTTTAACCAATTTGAAAGGTATGAAGAAGACAGCAAGGTTTCGACTAGGTTCAAAGGCATCTATCTTTTTGAACGCTTCATTTTAAAACTTAATATGCAGCAACACAATTGAAAGCTATTTTAAAACAAATGCATGTGGCAATCCAGTCAAAAGTTATTTACTTCAACCCTTTTAAAAGCTTCTTGTGAAAACAAAGTAAGTGGCATCTCTTTCGAAAGCAAAACAAAGCAAGTGGGTTTGTTCGAAAGCTATTAAAAATGGTATCAACCCATTCGAAAGTAAGCTTTTGACACCATCCCATTTCGCCTTTCTCCAATACACCACATACCAACTATTTGATGTCTTGTGTATAAGTTTCGAATGAGTTCAAAAGGCAATCTGGGATGATTGCAAAAGCAAGCATATAGAAGTGGCAAGCTTGTAATTCAAAGCAAAACTTGCCTTTACACCTAACTTGCCTTATTTGTCAAAATATGATTGGTTGCCAAATCCTTTACAAAAAACCTTTTTAAAAAACCCACCGAATTCATTCATCAGTATCTAATAATAATTAAAAATATTTTAGCAAAGAAGCCCTTCCCCTTAACAATCAATTAAGACATTTAAGTCTGCAAAATCGATTAATTTAATTTCCATAGTAAATCAAGTAGGAAAAATCTTCAAAAATCATCTTAATTCACTTTTAATATGTTTTCTAACATATATAAATTTTGGACCAAAATATATATTACAATTGCCGAAATAAATTTTTAAACCCATATTATCTATTTTCTTTATCCAAAATTCATAATAAATTATCCATTGCTTGGATATTTGTAAAAATTTAAACCTATCTCCAAAATAATGTTTTACATAACAAATCAAATTCTCATGGCATTCGAAACCCATTTTATACGATTTTAACCTTAAAATTGAATCGAATCTTTTACAAACATACATGTTTAAATCAAACATGACATATAATCAAAGCATATCATCATTCAAATCATCCAAGCGGTTTCAAACTTTAAACCCAAAAACAAAATATTAATTGAAACATAGATGAAATGGTTTTGATTATTATGCATTGTTTGGATAAAGAACATGAGATTTGATCTTGCTTTATTCTTCCTTGAATAAATCCTTAGCTTTTAATTGATTTTTATCCTCTTTTCCCTTAGGGTTGTGGTCGACCTTAGAGCTCCTTTGCTTATGTTTTTACTTTGTGAAAACATGAAGGAGAATGTGGTAAGGGTTTAGGGGTTTTGGGATTATGGTATACAGCTATTTCCCATAGTACACTTGCTTTATTCGCTTGAGTAGTTAACTTATAAAACCTTTTTATGAACTCATCTTTATGATTTCATTTAGTTAAAGCATGACCTCTATTTTAGTTTTCAAATCTCAATCCCCTCATCACTCTAGTTTCTAATTATTTTATTTTATTTATCTAATTAATTTTTTTGAATAATGTTATTTAAAGTTAGGAGTGTTACAGGCTCCCCTCCTTAAAGAATTTCATCCTTGAAATTCATTAAGGACTAAATAGTAAACATAGCAATCATCTATAACATTCCCTAACCACCATACTAGCCTACCTAACCATAAAAAAGTCTATATAGAGAAAATGTAGAACATATCCCTATAGCGGATTAGGAAAAGTATCTTTAATCCTGTCTTTTATCTTCAAAGTACAGTCATTCTCGTTGTCTCTTCACTGAACTTTAACTAGCTTGACTATCTTGTTTCTTAACTTCTTCTCATATCTTGCTACAATCGTACTGGTTGTCTAACAAAAGTCAAATTCAGTTCTTCTATTAAATCTTCCAATACAGTCAAAGGAATAGTAGTCTCTGGATCATGCATATACTTAAGAAGATGAGACATGTGAAATACATTATGGACACCTACCAAACTACTCTACAACTCGGTATGCGAGCTTTCTGAGCTCTCTATAATTGGAAACGGTCCAACATATCTCGATGCTAGTTTCCCTGACTTTCTGAATCGTACCACACCTTTCTTCCTTGATACTTTAATGAAAACTCTATCTCCAGTTGAGAACTCTAGATCTTTATGCCTCTTATCTGTGTAACTCTTCTATCAAGATTGAGCTTCCTTCATCCTACCTCGGATTAACTCAATCTTTTTTGTCGCCTCTCTAACTAAATCTGGACCCAAGACAAATCTGTCTTCGATTTTCAACCAACATGCTAGTAATTTGCATGGCCCTCCATACAAAGCATAGAAAAGCACTATTCCAATACTAGTATGATAACTATTATTAGGAAAACTCAACTAAGTCTAGGCGATCTTCTCAAGATCCACAAAAATCTAGCACACAAGCTCTTAAAAAGTCCTCGAGTACCTTATTGACTCTCTCTGTCGACCCATTTGTCTAAGGGTGATACGCAGTACTTATCTTGAGCTTGGTACCTAGCACATCCTGTAGACTCTTCCAGAATTCACTAGTAAACAAAGTATCTCTATCCTTCGCTATACTACTAGGAATACCATGTTGTCTAACTATGTTTTTCAAAAACAATCAAGATGAAACAGGTGCCATCCTGGTTGACCAAACAGGAATGAAAAGGGCACTTTTGGTCAACCTGTCCACTATGACCCGTATACTCTCATTTCCTAGATTCGAACTTGGAAACCCATATATAAAATCCATGGATATTGAATCCAATTTCCAAACTGGTATCTCCAAAGGTTGAAGCAATCCACTTGACTTCTGATGTTCGATCTTCACTTGTTAACAGTTCACACACTACCTAAACCGCATGCCAACATCCTTCTTCATACCTTCCCAGTAGAAACTCCTCTTTATATCTTGATACATCATGGTTCCCCCAGGACGAATCATAAATTTGGATTGATGACATTCCCAAAGAACTTCTTTCCTTAAGTCATTAACATTCGTAACACACAACCATCCCTTCTTTCTCAATCATCCCCTTTGGTCAAGATTAAAATCTTTTAGATCATCAATCTCCGATCCAACCTCTAGCCTTTTAATCTTCTTAACTAACTATGGATCCTGTTTCTACTTAGACGCAATCCATTCGATCAGTACAGGTCGAACTTCTAAGCAAGATAACATGGCAGTTCCCTGACTAGCACTAGCAGTCAATCTTAACTACACACTACAAGTAGTCATATCTCAAGATCTTTCCATTCCGCCAACATGGCTAACACCGCATTCTGATGTTTTCTTCTAAGAGCATCTTCTACTTTATTTTCTTTTTCAGATGTATACTCTATACCAAAATCATAAGCCGCTAAAAACTCCAGCCATCTTTGTTGTCTCATATTCGTCTCCTTATGAGAGAATAAATATCTTAATTACTTATGATCTGTGTATAACCCAAATCTTCACCTAAGAGATAATGCCTCCATACTTTCAATGCAAAGATCACTGCAGCCAATTCTAAATTATGAGTAGGTAATAACTTTACCTTTTTGAATCAACATAGCCCCTAATATGGTTCCACATGTATCAGTATACACTACTAATCATTGGTTTCTATCTGGAACTACTAACATGGGCACATTGGTCAATAATTGCTTTAACATAAGGAATGCTTCCTCACATTTGTCAAACCAAATAAGCATCACGTCCTTCCTGGTTAGCTTACTTAAAGACGCTGCTATCCACGAGAAATCCTTAATGGATCTCCGATAATAACCAACGAATCCAAGAAAACTTCCAATCTTAGTCATCATTTTTGGTCTCTTCCAGTTGTTAACAACTTCGATCTTATCTGGATCAACTGACAAACCCTTCTTCAAAACCACGTGAGCAAGAAATTTAACCTCTTTCTTCCAAAAAACGACACTTGGAAATTTTGCTTTCAGCTGATGCTGCCTTAGCGTCTCAAGCACTACTCTAAGATGAACTTCATGCTCTCTTTCATCCTTAGAGTATATTAGGATGTCATGTATAAATACCAATATGAAATTTTCAAACTGCTCTCTGAAAATTTGGTTCATCAAATCCACAAAGGAAGCTAGCACATTTGCTAACCCGAATGGCATTACTAACCATTCGTGCGAACCAAACCTAGTCTGAAATGTCGTCAATGGGATACTGTCCTCTACCACTCTTAGTTGAGAAAACCTATCGCCAAATCCAATTGGGAAAATACTCTGGCTCCATGAAACTGATCAAATAAATCATCGATTCTTGAAAAAGGATACCTATTCTTGATTGTCCTCTCATTGAACATACGATAGTCAATACACATCCTTAATGACCCATCTGATTTCTTCACGAACACCGTGACGGTTTCCCAAGGCGAACTGCTTGGTCTAATGAAATTCTTTCCTCCTAAATCCACAAGCGGCACCTTCAATTCCTTCATCTAGGTTGGTGTCATCTTGTTAGGCGGTTAACTTACAGGTTTGGCTCCTTGCAGAAGATCTATCTGAAACTCAATGGCTCGTTTCGGTGTAGTCCTGTAACTAGCTCAAAAACATTTGGAAACTCTCTTTCTATCCGAACCTGATTCAACTCTTCTTCTACTTCCATAGCACTCAACAAGGCAAAAGCACTCTGACCTGAATTTTCCACTAAGAATATAATTCAATTACGACTTTGTCTTAGCGATGTTTTCCTCTTGGAAAAATATCCTTGCATCATATTTATCTAATCAATCCATAACCAAAATGATTCCAAAGTCTACGAAATCAAAAACATATAAACTGCACGCAAACTTATGACCTAATAAATCGTCACATCTCATTCTCAGAGTTGCATACCCTCCTATCAGATTCACAACCCTTAAGGAAGTAACAAGGTATGAGGGTTCTAAACATAACATGTCAACCAAACATTGAGATATATATGAATGCGATGAATGTATATCTAATAGTACCCAAGATGGTATATTTTGAATCAGAAGCATACCTTTCGTCACAGTCTTTCCTTTCTCAGCTGTAGTTGGCTTAGCAGACGATTATCCTAAAGTGAACACTTTCCCTTGTCCGTTCTAACAAGTTCTAGACACTGATTCTTATAAATGCCAATCTGGTCGCAGTTAAAGCACTTCACTCCTTCCTTGTTCGCAGTCTTCTTCCCTTTTCCAGTTTGACATTTATGTGTATAATGCCCTTTCTTATCACACTTAAAAAAAATAGATTAGCCTTTGCCTTGTTGGTAGCTTCTCCCTTCCAGGTTCCTTTCTTCTTAAAGAATTTCCTTTTCATTCTCTGAAAACCCTAGGTTTCAACCTGCTTGTCCTTCCCATAAGTAGAAAGCATCTTGTAACGTCCTGCCTTTTTGTATGCTTTAGATCGACGATAAATCACACACGTCAGACTTAAACCATACAGAAGGGTGTATTGTTATGGGGTAGATAAGAATAAGCAGAGAAAGAAAAAAAACAAAATAGAATCCTGCAGCAGAACGATAAAATATAATAATCAAATAAACAGTTTATGAAACATTTTATTTTACTTATACAATGCATATCAGAGTTACACATACCAGAGAATAATCAATAACAATGCAGCAGAATAAAATGGTGTAGTGGAATATAATAAATAATAGTAATATAAATCTTCGTCTTTGTCCTCCAGAGCTAAAGTCTTCAATCCTGAAATGCTCAGGCTGACCCGAGCGAATTGAAAAGACAAAACACTCGAGTCAGAACTAAAATATCTTATGTGAGTTAAATCAACATAAATAAATGTGAGTGCAGTAACTTAAGAGATGCTCGGGCTTCACATCTCCTAAGGATCCATTAAACTATTTACTATGTAGTAATATTTCGCTATTATAATAATGTCTATAGTAAAATAAACTTAATTTTAAATAGCATTAAGGCTTTACATTTTCCACCTTAACGCGTAATAGTCCCAGTAGTCCATCCAATATCATGGTCCCTCGGGCTACGGGAGAAAACCAAACTCGTACAATGCGCGATAGGGTAGGTAACACGGCACAACTAAGCAATGCCAGGGTAGATATACCAATTACGCTTTCGGGTCGGTGGTAACGCTTAGCGTGCAGCTACCGCCCACCTCGAGCCACATCCCCAAATCAAAAATCAAAAGTGGCCACCGAATCAATCCAAAGTCTGAGTATAATATCGAAGGGACGTGTCCAATAAAAGGGGCTACCTTCTTAACCCGTCGATCGCTCTTGTTTTAGCCACCTTACGCAAACTCACGGGAGTCGGGTCCATGTATTTACCTCAAAGGAAACGCCGCCACCAACCTACTTCATTTTGGAATCTCTGCCACGTACACGGTTGTTAAAGTGGTTTTCGGAGTTGGCAGAGAGTATGACAACTTTCGATCCCGGTCTCTTCAACAACTAAACGTTATTATAACACCGCGGTCATTTCAAAATAGTTTATACGTTTTAAAACCAGAATAAAATATCCATTTCAAAACCATATAAATACGATATCATTTCGATTAAAAACCCAAATCAAAATGATATCAAATTTTTATAAAACCCAAATCAATATAATATCATTTTTATATCAAATGTATTCTTTTCCAAAATCAATAGCACTTTCAAATTTATATACTTCGAAACCAAACACTTGAAGTATAACTTTTCAAAACATAGTACTTCGAATTTCCTAGCTTTAAAACCATAACTTTCAAAACTTATATGGTTTGGATATTCAAATAGTATATAAAATAAAATAGTTTGAATTTATATTTACTTTATAAAGTAAAATAATTTCCACGACTTTACAATTTTATTCACTTTAAATTAAATCTAAATCCATAAATTTTCAATTCACTTTCAGTTTCAATAAACCACTTCAATTTCAATATATTTCAAACTTTGAGTATTAAACAATTTCAAAACTAAGGTTGGAAATTATTATTCAACAATTCAATGTCCTATTATTTAGTTTTGAAATATTTGCATAATAAATCCATAATCATTTAAATAAAACTTAAATTACCAATAACTAAATATTTCCTTCAATTTATTTATACTAGAAATATTCATTTAGTTCACCTTGAATAAAAATCCAGTTATAAATATCATACCTTTTAAAATTTCAAGTTTAATAAATTATACATCAACTTATGGAGTTTAATTCTTAAATAAGCTCAATTTCAAATAAATTTCCAATTTACCTTCCAATCTTAATTTATTTAAAACATTATAACCTCTATATTAAAGTATGATTTAAATACTTAACCATATTTTATTTTAATAAAATTAAACTCCATTATTAAACTTATTATCATTAAACAAAATTTATACATAGCTTAATTACATGACTTTAAATATATATATATATATATATAATATTTTTATATAACATCAAAATCAATATTTATTAAACCGTATAATCCTATCCAAAACCATTGAAATTATTTTCAAAATATTTATATATATAGACCGACGGTGTCTGTATATAATTTTCTATCCTAAGGTCAAGTGATATGGATATTTATCATTTCAATCCGCAATTAAAAATAAAAATACGGTTATATATCATTTCAAACCGCAATCTCGAGTGAAATAAAGTGCATAACAATTTGCAGTTTAAAACAATATAAAATACAACATCCATTCATCCAATATCAATCATCAACCATTTGTTACAATCATCGTCCAATTTAAACAATAACATCAATATAGGGCATATAATAAATAACAGGTAATTACTGACCATTTATATTCAATAATAAATTAAACAATCTATCTAACTGGCAGTTTATATGCAATAATAAACTAAATAACAATTTAGTTTAGTAAATTAAATTTAACCGAGATGATGATTAATAATATGCCAAACAATCCTAAAAAATTTCAAATCACATCATATATCAATTTAACACACATAAGAAATTTTATAAGTTGTGAGTGGGTTAAAACACCCACCTTTTGATAAATTGAATTCAAATCCAATTTAAACCCAAAATTTAACAGTCTCCAAATCCGTCTAAACTAGCGCCAAAATGTCCAAAATTTCGATACAATCCCAACGTAAGAAATCGCGCACAAATCCGAGCTCGTATGCAAAGGTTATAAAGATTAAAAGATTAAACGATTAAAATAAGAAAATGATTAAAATAAAAATAAGCATAACACGTCACTCTACCTTCAGCCATCTAAACCCTAACCCTTATCGTGCTCGACCTCAACATAGCCACCTCCGTAAAACCCACGCTCGCGCGCCGCGACGATAGCCAGACCACTCCAGAACCCCAGGCCGAGTTCGCCAGCACCATCTCCCCCTTATCGGCTACCAGCGAGAGCCTCCGCCTCCCCCCGGTTCGAACGCCGCCACTTCAATTTGTTAACCCTAGCCGAATTTAGCCGCCGATCTAACTTTTGATTCTCAAAACGAACACCACCGATGAACTCCGCACCTCAGTCTCCACAAAACCCAAAAAAGATTTGACGATCTGACAACGTTCATCGACGCGCGATGAACGGCCGAGAATGGTTCTTCAATTTCTGGACAAACAGTGATTCAAAACCAAAAATGAACTGCAGATCTGAGATGCGTACATCGAGAGCTTCGATATATAATTTTTCTAAATTTTTTTGAGGAGTTTGAAATTTCAATTTGATTTTTGAATTGCAATTGGATTTGGAATTGTCTACCATTGAAATGAGGAGATGAGGAGGAATTGTATGCACAGACAAAATGAGAATAGAGGTAGGCGGGTTTATAATAAGGTATATATAGGCAAGGTTGAAATAGAATAGATGGACCCGATTTATAAATGCGCTGAACGATGAATGGCCCGAAAATCCCGTTCTGACTTCGGAGCGAAATTGGGTCAACCCATATACCAAAATAGATTTTTTGAAATATTTTAAACGTGAAGGAACAAGTTTCAAGTCCAAATTCCATCGTATGAAGAAGTTATGCAAAAATCAATATTTTTCAAATTGATTTCAATTAAATTTATTTCAAGGCGTTTCGAGTCTGTACGATCAAACGACAAGTCCGATCGTTACGAAACTTAAAATCCTATAATAATTCACTGTTACGGATCCGATGAAATTGGTTTCGTCGAAATCCGAGTCCAAGGCCAAAATGGCTATTTTTACATTAATTAAATAAATTAAAATTAATTAATTAAATCACCATTTAATTAAAATTCCAAAAATTTATGAATTTTATCATCTTAGATTACTTTAGTAATTTATAACCTTTTATAACCCATTCCCATATAAATTTAAAGTCAACCAATTCACAACTACAGTGTTTAACTTCCAATTTTAAATAAATTCATTAATTATCAATCGCAATTCAAATAAATCCATTTATTTGATTCTTAATCCTGTTATTCACTCCATTATCACCAAGTAGATAAAATTTACATTGGTTCATGGTTTATTACGTTATTATTCCCAAATTTTCAACTTAATTTCCATTAATGTAATATCTAAATATTTAATTTTATTTATTTGAAATAAACCCAATCATTATAATTTACATTCAAATAAATTAATAAATCTTGATTTACAGTCTTTACATTAATCAATAGTCATATTATAAATGGAATTGACATCATCTCTAATTATTAATTACAATCAGTTAAGATCCTACCATTGGTTCCATAAATTTATTTGCACTAAATTAGTCATTGCATTAATTCTCATTTATATAACATTAAGGTTCATTTAACTCTAATTGATTTCCAATTTTATTAAAATTTGATTTATCATTTCAATTAATAGACTAAATAAACGTGCAACACATTATTATTGCCATCGTTTACTTTTAACTGCATTTATAAGTTTATTGTTTACAGACCCAAGTTACACATTTACATAATTTTAATTTATCGTAATCACATTCAATCTATCGAAAATTTAGCTTAGATTACATCCTTACCATTCATTTATTATTGACTTTAATTAGCATTGCTTACCTTGCATTAACATTATTACTTTAAATCTACATTCAATTACAATTAATACTCTCAAAATATTTATTTACTTGGTCTCATGCTTTTTTATTACACCAATTACTACCTTATAAGTAAATGTATGTTACTATTTTAATTTACATTCACCCTTTCCGTTATTATATTAATCATCATTTGCGTACATTTAATTATCTTGTATGTTCATTCTTCCCAACTAATTACCACCTATTATATTATTCCACACATTAATTCACTAATTACATTTGCTTCCTCGTATTCCACTTATAACCAAGTCATACATTTAAATTATTTTATTTAATTAGAATTTCATTCAAGTTCATTAATTATTAACTTAAATTAACCTTGTTACGTTCCTCTTAGTTATTTTCATTATTACAACACAACTTTCATCAATAATTCACAAATTTTTAATTTTCTTCAATATTAAATTTCGAAAATCTTATTAAATTAACAATTTTAATTATCGAATTTCTACGGGTCGTTACGCATCTCTTCATTCTGAATTGCATACAACAATAGTGCTTGGACATTGGAGATGTGGCATTGTGGCCCCAGCAAACTCGGGTCCTAGCCCTTGAATAAACTTCTTGTTCCTTTTAATGATGGTGTCAATGGTAGCATAACCGTACCAACTTTTTGCATACTCCATCACCGACATCTCACCCACCAAAAACCCATGAATTTCTCAACAATACTGAATTGGCAATTTTAGACAAAAACCTTTCTTCGAATCTCCTTCAAAATTCTGCCCAAGTCAACTTTTCCTCGGGAATTCCAGTGGTAACACTATTCCACCAATGAAGCGTTGTTGCTTGAAACTTTCTAGAGGTAAGTCTCCTCTTTTGCTCATCCTTTAATCCTAAGTCAGTGAAAATCCTTTCACAATGCAAAAGCCAATTCTCTACTTCTATGGCATCCTCTATTCCCAAAAATAGCTTCCTACCAAGACCGGTATAATCCTTTCTCAGCTTAGCATAGTTATTGCTAACAAGGGCCAGGGGATTGGCTCCTCCAACAGCATTACCCCCAGTTGCTCCTACTGGTGCTCCATCTTGCTTCATATTTACAAAGAACCGATACATCATCCTCATATATACTGGCGAATGTCCAGCACCTATGTTGGCATTTGCATTTTGATTAGCATTTGCCTATCGACCCTGGTTTCTCCTATTAGGTCTAGCATTTCCATTGGTTATAGTGCTTCCTCCATCTAGATTTCCTCTTCCATTTCCTGCCTCCATATCTTCCTTTCTAGTAAATCTTCATACAAGCCTTAGTAAGATGTAGAAGAATGGTCTAAGAGAGAGGGGACAAAACTAACGGCTACGAATGTTACAGTCATCCATAGTTATTAACTCTCGGTGATCAAATGCGGTAATGTTAGATACATTGATATAACAGAAACACATAGATATGAATATTTTTTAACTCAAATTAAAACAAATTTCTCATTCCACTTCAAATCATATAGCAAATTCATTACATAATCCCAATTTCGTAAACATGTTCAAAGAAATACAATTATTACAAAATATGCCAAGAGCGACATAGAAAGATGCCCCCATGGATGATCAAAGTCTAAATATAGGCAATTAAACAACTTTGTCATCACAATGAAAATACAACAGAATTAATTGAAAAGAACTCCTAATTGATAGCTTGCCTCCTGGACGTCTCCGAAAGCATATTTGTCTAAAGAGAACCTGAAAACCTTAACTCTCAAATTATTCAACATCAATTGAGCACCCGAGAGTTTAAGGGGAAAAAAGACTAGTATGAATAATAACCTACTATCTCGAACCATATAGATATCTAATGAGACCATGCCGCTTAGCAGAATTGGTTTCCCCACTGGTATCATAACCAAAATTTACATATACTGTGCACCTACATCAACAATGGTTAAGACATAACTTAAGAAATTATATCATCATGATATGCAAACATGCAATATATTCTGGATTTCCCATCCCCATTCATTTGACTATTTGTCTCATTTATAGTTTTTAAGGTCATTATTAACCTATTATTTTTAATGGGCTAACTTATAATCTATTCAAAGCTTATGGACTATCTGTCCAGTTTTATAGTTTCATGGGTATACTAAAAACCATTTGTTATCTACCAATAACTTGCTCCAATTATAGTTTTTATGGGTTCACTATAAACCTATTGGGTTCTCCAATAACTTCTCTCATATCATAGTTTTCATTGATTAACTATGAACCTATTGCTCTTTATCAATAACTTAATCCGAATATAGTTTTCATGGGATCACTAGGAACCTATTGGCACCTGCCAATAACACTTTCCAAACATAGTTTTCATGGGTTTACTACGAACATGTCTAAATTGACAACTCTTTGATTAGTCTTTGAGCATCTTATGTTCTAGTCTACTTGACCTCCTAGATGCAACTCTACTCATACAGGAATTAACTCAATATATATTCACTACTGGGTCAACCTAGCTGGTTATTCTACCCTTAACTCCTCAAAATACAGTTATGGGTTAATTATATAATGAATATGTTCATAGAAGAAGTACACATGATAACTAATCATAACTTGATAACACAACCTTTCATGGTTTAAAATCCCCGTCATCATTTTCATACGAAATATGGTTAATACCTTTAACCAATTATCTTTAGCAAGGAAAGCTTCTTCAAAAACTCCAAAGTTAAATGCCATTTCAGAACTCTTTTATATTGCCATGGGTTTATCTTTAAAAATTGAGATTGGGTTCCTTGTTTTGAAAACTAAGGCTTTCGAAACCTTAGACCTCTTTCGAAACCATTAAAATATATCCATTGAGAGTAATCAAACTTTCTTTTTTTAAAACACTTAATATATGCCTTTTGAAACACTCTAAGTATCCCTTTCGAATCAAAACCTTCCTTTTGAAACCATTAAACATTCCTTTTGAAAGTATTAAAGCTTATCTTTCAATGCCACTTAGTTCAAGTAGGATTTATAGAAGCATAGCTTCAAAACCATAAGTCTTTCAGAATCATTGGGTTTGACCTTAGGTACAACTTTTGGGTCAAAGTGAATATAAGCGAAAGCACCTCCTTTCGAAAACATTAATTTTCAGGTAAAAGAATTCGAGGAATAGATGGCTTCGAAACCAGCCTTCCGAAAGCATTGATAAAAGCATCTGTAAGTACCCTCTCGAAAGCTTTGGGAAGTGGCTTCAATATTAATAAAACAAAAGCTTCCCTTTTGAAGCATTATTATAAGGCCATAAAGTAAAGTGGTATTTAACCCATTCGAAAGGTATGAAGACGACAACAAGGTTTCGACTAGGTTCAGAGGCATCTACCATTTCGAAAGCTTTGTTTTAAAACTTAATATGCGGAAACACAATCGAAAGCTACTTCTAAAACAAAGACATGCTGCAATCTAGTCGAAAGCTATATACTTCAACCCTTTCGAACGCTTCTTGGAAAACAAAGTAAGTGGCATCTCTTTCGAAAATGATACAAAGACAAGTGGGTTGGTTCTAAAGCTATTAAAAATGGCATCAACCCCTTCGAAAGCAAGCTTTCGACACCATCTCCTTTCACCTTTCTCCAATACACTACATACCAACTATTTAATATCATGTCTATTAGTTTCGAATGAGTTCGAAAGACAATCTATGATGATTGTGGAAGCAAGCATATGGAAGTGGCAAGCTTGTAATTCAAAGCAAAACTAATTTCTATATCATTAAAAGAAATTCCTTTATACCTAACTTGCCTTATTTGTTAAAATATGATTGGTTGCCAAATACTTTACAAAAGATCTTTTCAAAAAACTTCCAAATTCATCCATTAATAATTAAAAATATCTTAGCAAAGAAGCCCTTCCCCTTTACAAACAATTAAGACATTTAAGACCCCAAAATCGATTAATTTAATTTCCATAGTAAATCAATTAGGAAAAATCCCCAAAAACCATTTTAATTCACTTTTAATATGTTCTCTAACATATATAAAATTCGGACCAAAATACTTATTATAATTGCTGAAATAAATTTTTAAACCCAATTATCTATTTCTTTAATTCAAAAATTCATAATAAATTATCCATTACTTGGATAATTATAGAAATTTAAACCATCTCCAAATAATGTTTTACATAACAAATTAAATCCTCATGGCATTCGAAAGACATTTTATACAATTTTAACCATAAAATCGAATCAAACCTTTTACAAACATACTTGTTTAAATCAAATATGGCATATAATCAAAGCATATCATCATTCAAATCATCCAAATGGTTTTAAACTTTAAACCTAAATACAAATGTTCATTAAAAAATAAATGAGATGGTTTTGATTACTATTCACCTTGTTTGGATAAGGAACTTGAGATTTGATCTTGTTTTATTCTTCCTTGCTTAAATCCTTAGCTTTTAATTGATTTTGATCCTCTTTTCCCTAAGGGTTGTGGCTGCTTTAAAGCTCCTTTGCTTATGTTTTTACTTTGTGAAAAACATGAAGGAGAATGAGGTAAGGGTTTAGGGGTTATGGTATTACGATATACGGTTATTTCCCATTATACCCTTGCCTTATTCGCTTGAGTAGTTAACTTATAAAACCATTTTATAAACTCATCTTTATGATTTCATTTAGTTAAATCATGGCCTCTATTTTAGTTTTCAAATCTCAATCCCTTATCACTCTAGTCTCTATATTATTCTATTTATCTAATTAAATTTTTTGAATAATGTTATTTAAAATTAGGGGTGTTTCAAGTTCCCCTCCTTGAAGAATGTCATCCTCAAAATATATTAAGGACTAAATATTAAATATAGAAATCACCCATAACATCTTCTAACTATCATACTAGCCTACCCGACTAGAAAACCGTCTATATAGAGCAAATATAGAACATACCCCTACATCAGATCAAGATAAGTATCTTTAATCCTATATTTTGTACCCAAGTATGGTCCTTCCCGTTGTCGCTCCACTAAACTTTAACCAATTTAACTGTCTTGTATCTTAAATTCTTCTCATATCTTGCTACAACCAGAACTGGTTGTTTAATAAAGGTCAAATTAGATTCTACTATTAAATCTTCCAATGCAATTGGAGGAATAGTAGTGTCTGGATCATGCACATACTTAAAAAGATGAGACACATGAAATACATTATGGGCACCTGCCAAACTGCTTGGCAACTTTATTTTGTATATGAGCTTTCCGATCCACTTATCGTTTCCAAAGTTTAAAGTGCATTGGACTTCTGGATTTTTAGATATCGATCATTTTTCGTTGAGTTGCATTATTGGGCTTAATATGATCTGATCCCTTTTATATGATTCTTTTCTTAGGTGAAGTAAGTTGCCCATAACTTGGGCATACAAACTCTAAATGATTTGAGATTTGAAATTCGGCCACATGGAGCCTTCATTGTTACTTTATATTGATCTCACTCAGTTTGGGATAAAAATGAGGATATGCATCGATCCCCTAAGGGAAGGGATAGGCACCGTTCCCCTGCTTGAGGGAGGTACTAATCCGTACTTAGAATATTCTGGAGAGTATATCTCTTGGTCTCGATTAATCTTCGCTTCATTTTATTGCATGCACTTAATTTTGGACCTCACAATCATCGCTTTGGGCTACTGGCCTTAATGATAGTTGAGTCTAACTTGTCCAATCAGTTCGGGTATAACCGGGTCAAAATGCTAGATAACAACTGAAAATTATAAATCCTTACACCTTTGATCAGCATAGCTTTTATGTAAATCCTAAGCTTCCTTCATCTACCTTTTAATCATAGCTACCTTCTTTGTGGCCTCCTGAATTATATCAGGTCCATGCCCTAGCAGATCTTCGGTTTTCACCCAACATGATGGTGATTTACATGGACGTCCATAAAGAGCTTTATAGATTACCATGCCAATACTTGCTTCATAACCGTTATTATATGAGAATTCCAGTAAGTGAAGTAATCTTCCCATGATCCCATAAAATCCAAGATGCAGGCTTCCAAAACTCTGTTCACACTCTCCATTTATCCATTAGTTTGAGGATGGTATGTTGTGCTCAAACTTAGCTTTGTTTCCAAAGATAGTTGTAATGCTTTTCAAAACTGACCGGTACCAATTGGATTTCGATCACTTACAATGCTAATTGGAATTCCATACAATCATGCGATCTCTCTTATAGAAACCTTTGCTAAACTTGTTGTAGTCCTAGTCGATTTCATAGGAATAAAATGAGATCTCTTAATTAGCCGATCCACAATAATCCAGGCATCTTCATTACCCTTCCTTGATTTGGGTAAACTATTGAAATCCAGTTTGGGATCTCCAATGGGTGTAGTAATCCAGAAGTCCTTTGATGATCACGTTTGATTTGTTGGCAAATCACGTATCTGTTAAGGGTGGATACTTAACTTAGATTTATGGCATTACATCAAAACTTCTTGTCTAAGACCATCAACATCTAGAATACATAACCTTAAGTTCATCTGTAATATCCTACGGCTATCTCTCTTAAAACTCGAACATTGCCCTTCTTCAACTTCCTGCATAAACACTGAAAGATGACTGTCTTCTCTTTTCCTGCTTGCAGTCCTTTCAAATATAGTCATCGTAACTTCCAAGAGAGCCAAAACTGCATTCTTACTCTAAGCATCCTCTACCACATTAGCTTTTCCCGGTATATATAAAATATCTAGGTCGTATGCTGCTAGAAATTCCAACCAACGCTCTTGTCTCATATTTAAATCATTTTACGTGGAAAGATACTTCAAGGACTTGTGATCCATGAAGTGCTTGAACATTTCACCTAGCAAATAATACCTCCACATCATTAATGAAAACACAACCGCAGATATCTCCAAATCATATTTTGCATAATTTCAAGCATGAGGCTTTAGCTACCTACTAGCATAAGCAATAATTCAATTATGTTGCATCAAAACTACATCCAAACCTATCCCACAAGCATCTATATATATTGCCAAACCTTCACCTCCATCCGGAATAGCTAGAACTAGAGCACTAGATAACCTTTCCTTTAACTCAATGAACGCTTCTTCACACTTTGAAGTCCAAATAAACATAACATCCTTCTTCATCAACTCTTTTAGGTGAGGCGATCTTGGAGAAGTCTTGGATGAATCTCTTATAATATACTACAAAACCTAAGAAGGTTCGAACCTCTGTTGGAGTTTGCTATGTCTTCCAATCTCGAACAGTGGCTACCTTTTCTAGATCAACCAAAATGTCATTCCCCGATATGACATGTTCAAGGAACCTTACTTTCGATTATCAAAAATGACACATAGAAATTTTATCTTTTAAAATGTGTTTCCTTAATGTTTTTAGCACCACTTCTAGATGGTATTTGTGTTCCTCCTCGATTTTAGAGTAAAATAAGAATATCATCTACAGAGACCGATACAATTTTATTTAACACATCTTTAAAAACTCGATTCATAATATCCATAAAATATGCGGGTGCATTGGTTAGCCTAAAAGGTATAACCAACCACTCAAAGAAACAATTTCGTCCTCCAAATGCTGTTAAGGATATACCATCGTTATATATTCTTAATTGGTGAAATCCTATAGCAAGATCCATTTGAGAGAATACTCAAACATAATATAGTTGGTCAAATATGTCATCCATACAGGTTTTGAATGGTTTGTTTGTTTAGCTCTCGGTAATCAACACAAAGTCGTAAAGATTCATCCGACTTTGCAATAAAAAATACAACTACCCCTAACTTGAGCGACTAGATCTAGTCAGTCGTTTACTTAACAAATCATTTGATTGATTCCTTAGCTCTTGCTTCTCTCTTAGAGCCATCTTATGAATAGGATGAATAATAGGTTTCCAACCGAGAATTAAGTCAATACAAAACTCAATCTCTCAATGTGGACGTTGAGCGTTAACTTCTTCAAAAACATCAGGAAATTCTTAATAATTCAATTGACTCTACCTCCTTTTGGGTCGAATCTACTGCATACAAGAAACTACTCATCCACTTGCTAGGCTCTTCACACAACACTCTAAAAAACTTTCCAAATTTAGCTTTTAAAAATACCGGCCTCTCAACACAATCTAAGACAATATCATTCTTTTACAACTAATCCATACAGAGTAAAACATCAAATCCATTAAAATCAAGAACAAACATATCACATGAAAAATGGTGGGTAAGGTAAGTAAACTGTATATCTTTATAAATCATGCATACATTAGTTGCACTGCCTATCGAGTTAGATAAACAAATAGGGTATTCTGCAATTCTTGGTGAAAGTTGCAATCTATCTGCCAGTTCTTTAGGAATACACCAAGGGAAGCCCTGATAACAAATAATAATCGAACTACAATTCCATTAACATATGAAGTACCTTCAAGAACACCTTTTCCTTTCACATCTACTGAGGTGATGGTTCATCCTTAATGGCATAAACTTTAGCTTGTTGACCCTTATTTATCAATGCAAAATCCTTCACCAGATGCCTTAGTTGGAAGCAATTAAAGCAGAATGTCTTCTAAACCATAAGTGAAATAGGTCCTGCCTGCTACTTCTAAGCTCTGGAATTCTTATAGAATCTTACATATATGGCCTTTCTGATTACAGATACTACAAATGTAATCCTTATGGTCGCCTTAGGCCCCTCCACCTAGCTTTCCTCCACATGGCTTATTTCCTTGATGATTAAACTTCCTCTTGTTTAGGTTGCTGTTATTACTGCAAGGAGCTACTGCTTCTTCTTCTTCTCAAGAACTTCATACCTCAAAGTTATATCTACTAAATCCACAAAAGATCCCTTCAGATGGGCAGCCATCTTCTTATGAAATTATTCCCACATCCCTACTACAAACATCTCATTTTTATTAAAAGGAGTATTGATAAATATCGAACTAAATCGTGATAGCTCATTAAACTTGGTTTCATATTCAGCTATAGACAAATCTCCTTGCTTAAGATCTAAGAAACTCCTATATAGACATGTTTTTCCTACAACGGGAAAGAACCGGTCTTCAAACACCTCCTTATATCTAGCTCAAGAAAAATTATCCTTGGGAACATTCGCTGTAACTTAGTCCCACCATGTTGTAGCTCTATCCTACAATTGCCAAGATGCTAAGAAACGCTTCTGCTCGTCTGAAATGTCAAGCATTTGAAAATCCTCTTGCAAGAACGAAGCCAAACTTAGACTTTGATAATGGATTTTGTGCCCTTAAACAACTTTCCTCCCAGATTAGTGTAGTCTTTGCACGAAACTACAAGCTACATGGGTGTTGCCTCTTTAACTATTCTAACTCTTTTAAAATTTTGAGTTCGACCATTGGTGGTCATGGTTCTACCAGCTCCTCCAACCCATCTTGCGCTATTACTCATTCTTGCTAACAAGATATAGTAAGATAACCTTAGAATACTTGATGATATTACTTTAAGGAAAAGGGTACAAAATCAAATCAAACATGATCAAACTACATGAATATATACACACAGACACACATGCTCTCATAGATTAAACTCATTCTAGAGTATTACTAATTGTATCTCTAGTGAGTTGATGCCCAACTATGGCCTAGGTGTTTGCTCAACCAAAGCTCTGATACCAGTGTAATGATCTTCCTATCTTACTACTAAAGATGACACTTAATACATCCACTGTATCCATGAACCGATCATCTAAGTGTCCGTAAGACAGGCCATTAGGGTAAGAGAAAAGAAAAGACACAGAATCTCAAAATGTAAGGAAATCATATTTAATGGAACGTAATATGATACATATAGCCACTTCCAAAATAGAACGTCGGAGTTACAACAAAACTAACATTAATAAGGGACACTTATAACTCCATGCCCCCATAATGCCGATACATAACATATACGCATAGCGAAAATAAAATATATAACTATATAACGTTGAAGCCTCTTGCTTTATGCTCCTCCAAAATGCATCCATAACAACCTGTACTACTTGGCTACTCATACAAATTTAAATACCTAAGAGTTTTAGGGAAAAAAAGAAAAACTCTAGGTCGGACATGGGTCTTGTGTGAATAAACTCCAACTACTAAATTATTATACTTATAAAAACACCATTAAAAATAACGGTATCTCATAAGACCACACTACACATAACCCAAACAGGTTTCTCCTTATGATAACCAAAACAATTCAACAGAAAATCCAATGATATTATAATAATGGCTAGGGTTTAAAACAAATATTTAACATGGCTAAAATTCTTGCATCTCACATTCCAATGTATTTAGGCACAACTAAGTCCGTACGACACTCATTGGAGAATGGATTCCATTAATGACATGACTACTACTATACCGCCAATCACAGTACACCTCTAAAAAAAGTACCGAGGTCGCAAAAACATTTTGCACCCCTATCGATACAGAACCTGCATATCCCTTTCTGGATAGTACTAAATATGATCATCCCTTGGTTGCGATTGACAACCATACTAGGACAGAAGCATAAATCAAAGGAATAACATCGATCTAGATCGAGGATTATCATACCATATAGGTGCGATCCACATACCCCTGCCACATCTCCCATCATTTAATCATTCTTGGGTTGTGAGGATCAAGGCTGGGATTACCTTTTATTTATCAAGTTCTTCTTGGAATGCTAACACTTCCCTCCAAATAATAATGCAATGTCAACATTCATCCATACAAGTCGCTCAGGATTTGAATATACCGAAGGCACTACTTCTACTACATCCCTTTTAGAATCACCCTTAGGATTAGCAGTAAGTAGCCCTTGCACTTCAAAGATCTTCATCTTCGATTCCATCATCTTCTAGATGTTTTTAGATTCGAGTGCTTATATTGGTTCAAAGTGGTTTCTGTATAACTCATGTTTATCTGATCTTGGTCTCTTCGATCCAACAATCGATAATTTCAAAACCGGTCAAGTTATCGATAGTGGAAAAATAATCTATCTGTTATAAGTGTAGATTTGTATATGAAAAAGACATCATATACTTATCACCACTTTCTAATTTCAAATAGCACTATCACTTGATCAAAGTCAGACAAATTAGAAAAACTATCCTTGCTCAACGTACATTCTTACTTCTCGGGATAGAGATGAGTTTCCATACCTCACAATTTGATGTTAAGTATACCATAAAGTATCTTCCATATATCTAATTAATAATGACCCGTTTATCAAATTAACTCTCTTATACTTATAACATTTTCGACATTTCAACTTCCATCTCCCTCGCCTAGAAAATCTGGTACTATATCTCACAAATAGAGGAAAGTCTACTCATTAACTTTTAGTGCTAAATACAAGATGGCCTATTTTTCATGTCAACGTTTTAGCACTACTTATAATTATTTGGCTACTTAATGGCATAAACAAAGAAATGCATTGTATTCAAACATCATTTAGAAAATTTCTTTTAAACAAAATCGACCTTCTGTGACGACCCACATTTCGAAAGGTTTAAATCGACAATAATTCACACATGTCCAACTTAAACAATTCGGAACAAAGATAATTAATGGGGTCAATTAAGAAAAATAAGAAAAGAAGAAGACAAAAACCCAAAATCTCACAGCGGAATGACAAAATATAATAATCAAATAAACACTTCACGAAGTTGTTTGTACTATACATTTGATTATAATTTATACAACATTTATCAGAGTTATACGTACAAAGGATAATAGAATGATGCATCAAAACAAAAATGTGATGGAATATAGTAATAATATACCAAATCTTCGTCTTCGTCCTCCGAAGAATAATCTTCAATGCGTTGAAAAAATCAGGACTGACCCAAGCGTAATGAAAAGACAAAACATTCGAGTCGGGACTAAAATATCCTTATATGAGTCAAATCAATATCACATAACATGAGTGTGATAGCGTTAGATATGTTTACGGGGTTTCACATCACATATCCATTATATAACGTGCGTGCAATAACCCAAGAGCTGTTTCAAGATTTTCTATCTCTTAAGGATCCATTAAAATATTTATATATAGTAGAATACGCTACATATATAATGTCTAATTCGTAAAATAAATATTGAAAAATACCGTTAAGGCGTTACCATTATCCCCCTTAACACATTTTTATATAAGCATCATAGTCTACACAGTACTCTAAACTCCATCGTAAACAGGTGGGCTACTATAGAGCACTCTATAGGTATAACACAAAACAAAAGTCGTAGTGGGTGCGATCAGGATAATATGACAAGGCCCACGAGGCTATACCCATGGTAGGATTCTAACGGATTACGGAACCAGGCTGGTGGTAATGCATAGCCACGGCTACAGCCCACCTCGAACAACACTCCCGTAATTAAGGGTGGTCACCAATCAATCACAAAGTAAGAGATATGATATCGAAGAAGTATGTTCGAACGGAGAAGCGTCCTCACTTAGCCTGGTTACGGCTCCTATCTTAGTCATTTTAATTATGACTCGAGAGTCAAGGCTATCCATCATCGTTCTCTTACTTCATTCCAGCAAACACCTCCAATTCAACCTCTACATTTTGGATAACATCCACTGTAACAACCCACTATTTTGGACGGTTTAAATCAATGATAAACCACACATGTCTGACTCAAACCATTCAAAAGGGATGATTGTTATGGGATAAATAAGAAAATGCAGAGAAAGAAAGAGAAAAAATAAGCACAGAACCTCACAACAGAATGACAAAATATAATAATCAAATAAACTGTTTATGAAGCTGATTTACAAATAACATTTGATTACACTTTACACTAAGAAATTAGAGTAACATACAAAAGGAATTAATAAATAATGCAGCGGAACAACATGATGCAGTGGTATGAATATAATAAATAGTACTAGTACTAAATCTTCGTCTTCATCCTTCAAAAAGCGGTCTTCAAAAACTGAAAAGCTCAGACTAATCCGAGCGAATTGAAAAGACAAAACACTCGATTTGGAACTAAAGGATCTTATATTAGTTAAATCAATGGTAAATAAATATGAGTGTAACAGCGTCGAAGATGTTTGCGGGGTTTGACATCTCCTATCCAGTGTCTAACGTGAGTGCAATAACTTAAGAGATGTTCGGGATTCCCATCTCCAAAAGATCCATTAAACTATCTAATATGTAGTAAAACACACTATTATAATAGTATCTATAGTAAAGTTAAGTATTAAAATAGCGTTAAGGCGTTAACCATATGCCCCTTAACACATTTTATATAATGCTGCAGTCTATACAGATATTGTAAACTCCACCCGCAGGTGGGCTATCAGGGAGCACTCCATAGGCACGATACAAAACGAACACGTAGAAGGCGTGATAGGGTATGCGAACACGGCACTCGAGGCAATGCCAGGGTAGATATGCCAATTGCGGATCCGAACCAGTAGTAACGCGTAGCAGCTACTATCGCCCACCTGGGAACAAACTCTCATAATCAAAATCAAGGGGTGGCCACCAAATCATCACAAAGTCATAGTATGGTATCGAAGAAATGTGTCTGATCGGAGGAATGACCTCACTTGGCTCGACATTGCTCCTATTTTAGTCACATTTAAGCTGACTCATGGGATTCAGGGTCACGTAAATACCTCATACAGAATTATTCGTCAAACCATCCTACTTCATTTCTGGAATTTCCACCACATACACAGTTGTTAAAGTGGTTTTCGGTATTGGCAGAGAGTATGACAATATCAGATCCCGGTCTCTTTAACAACAAATGCTTAATACACATCGGATGGTTCTTTTACATTTTCAAAAGTCAATTCACAACTGATATCAAAATATCATATTCTCAAAACCATATCATTTTCGAATCACATTTACTTTCGAAATTATTTCGCATTTGAATTCATATCACTTTCGAAATCATATTTCCAAAATAAATTAAATAAAATTAAAATAGATTAAATAGTTTAAAAAAATTAAAATAGTTTTATATAATTTAATAAAGTTTAAATGATTTAAAATAGATTAAAATATACTAAACTAGATTAAAAAAGATTAGAATAGATCTAGATAGATTAAATAGGTTATTTAGTTTAAAATAGGGTAAATTGGATTAAAATAATTTAAATGGATTAAATTAGTTTAATAGTTGAAAATCTTCATAATCGGAATTTTTAAAATGGAATATCTTTAAACGGTTTATACTAAAATAATAAATCTAAATTAACATCAAATTTAACTATTTTTTTCCATCTCAACATATCTTGCCATATCCAGATTTCAAATCAAAATCCAATTTCAAATCTTAAAATATCTATTTTAAGCTATTCTAATTTCAATAGATTTCAAGGTTACTATTTCAAACGTCTTCAGTAACTCCATTTTGATAGATTTTGTTTATACTTCAAATTCAACTTTAGAATTCCAAATTAAATCCTTTAAGAAACTTACATAAAACAATTCCAAAATTTCAAATTTAATCCTTTAAACAATTCATTTAAAACAATTCAAATTATATAAATCAAATTCTATTTCAAAATATCATTTAGCTGAATCCAAAATTTAAAGATCTAAGATCATTTAATTTAACCAATACGATGCCCGTATATAATTTTCTACCCTCTGGTCAAGTGATAAAGATATTTATCATACCAATCTGTAATTATTTTATTTTTACGGATATATCAGTTCAACCCGCAATCCCGAATAAAATTCAAAATCCATAAAATCGCTCAGGTTTATCATTCAACCCATAAGGATTTTTCCTTAATCTATAGATCTTTCGGGTATGTATCATTTCAACGCATAGGGATTTTCTAACAATAAGCTAAGGAAACTTGTAGTGTTATAACAATATAAACATATAACATCCTGTCATCCAATATCAACAATCAAATATCCGTCACAATCATCATCCAAATCAACCAATAAATAACAACAATTTACTGATTATCAATAATAGGTATTGAATGGAAATTTAAAAATTCAATATTATATTAAATAATGATTAAATTCAATAAAAGTCAGATTTAACTAGATTGGCAATTTAATATATCAAATAGCAACTAATAAACTTCTAATCATATCATCAATTAAATTTAACTAACATAAAAAATTCAGCAGTTGTGAGTCGGTTAAAATACTCACCTTTGATTTTTGCCCATAAAAGTCCAAATAGAAGCACAAAAATTCATCAGTCTCCAAATCCAACTAAATCAATTTCATGTTGTCTGTAATTTAAATATAAATCCAACAGAAGAAACCGCACGTGAATCAAAGTTTTTATGCAAAAGATATTCATGTTGTTAGAAATATTATTAAAATAATAATTAGCATGCCATTTTTTTTAATACTTACGTTTTTCTCAAGACAAGGCTTTGAAAAAAGATTGAAGAACAATTAAGACGAGGACAGGACGTGTACGAAAAACGAAAAAAAAATCATGTTTGATAAAAAAAAGCTTTTAGATTTGCAAGAATAAGAGCTTTTGAATATGAGGTGTTAGGAGAAACAAAATGCAAATGAAGAAATAAGGTGCAGTTTATTTAAAATTAGGAAATGAAGGTGGAGAGACAAAAATATATGTCACATTTTATTTTGAAAGCTCCGGGCATTAATAATGCATAAGGAAATATATGCAGGAATAGAAAAGTTTGCAAACCAATGGAAACTAAAATTTTGTATACGTGAAAATGAGGTGGCAAGAATTAAATACAACCTAAAAGTCTAGGCTCAGACATTAAATAGAAGGAGACCATGTACATCGCACAACCTTTTAAAATTCAATAATAAAAGAAATGAAGGGACCATGTACATCGCACAACCTTTTAAAATTCAATTGTTTTGAAACGTAGCCAAATTAACTTCGTTAACTCAAATAATATTCAAATTTGTGTGCATTTAGATTTTTATCTAAGCATAATAAAAAGAAAATTTACACTTACCTTAAAAATAAAAACGTTCAATTTGGTTTTCCCAAAATGATCTTTTATTTCCATTAAAACATCCTCTTTCTTTAACACAGAACGTGTGTTTCTTTTATTAAATCTATTAATTACAATCAACATTTTCTTTCCTTTTAGTTGAAATATTTGAATTGCACTAATTACAATTACTTGCAAAGTTAAATTTCAAAACAAACAACTAAAATGGACGAAAAATAGGACAATTGTTTATTTAAACTTGTTTATAAATTTGTTGTTTATACACAAGAGTAATAAATAACTTACTGAAATAGATTATTTTTCTATTCTTGTAATCAATCTGTAAGCTAAAACACAGTTCAAATAAACATATATTTCTTTCTTTATAATCAATCATTCTATTCTTTATTTTAACGAAACTAAACCTACATTCACAAATGAAACATTCATTTTATTTGATGTAAATATATTTTCATTAAATCAAACTTTCCTTATATTTTCACTAACACAAGATACTTTTAATTACACCTATAAATTTAGAATTTAGTATTCTCTCTCCTATTAATTGAAAATTTTCAATTACATAAATTTCAGCTGATTAAGTTTCAAAATGGACTAAATGAATGTAATGAGAGTAGAATAATTATTTCCTATCTAATAGTAATTTAAACATATTTATACACTATAGGATACAAACAGTAATTATACATTTCTTACTAAATAATAGTTTTTCGTCTTTACAATCAATCTTTCAGCTACCAAACATTTCAAATAAATAAACATATATTTACTCCTTTACTAAACTTATTCATTTTTATTCTTTTATTTTTATTTACACTCCTACTATTAAATCAACCAATACGTTATGAAATTATTAACTTAGGTTTCTATCCTTTATTTAAATCGATTATTGCCTCCTGAATATAACTGAAATTTATGTACATTTTATTGCATTCACCTTTTACCGTTATCGTCTTAACTCATTTACATAACATTTAATTTCTTTTAATTATAGTTGATTAAATAAATGGGTAACAATTAATAATTGTCACCATTTTTATATTTAATCACATTTATATGTTCGTTATCTGCATAAAAATGCTATAGTTATTACACAACACTAATTTTACTCAATTACAACTTATTACTTATTATTTCATTAATTAATACAACATTTAAATTATCAATTACTCTTTTAATCCAATTATCAATTAATACACACAATATTACAATTAATTTGCAATCTATTACCAAGTATAACTCTTTAGTCATTTTAATTAATTGGAGTCATTTAAAGCAGTTGTCAATTACCATAAATTAATACTATTACATTTCATTCCAGTTATATTCTTATTATTAAATCGCAATTTTTTTCTTCATAACATTAAATTCCAGAACTTATTTAATTTATATCGAAATTTAAGGGTTGTTACACTCTCTCCCACTCAAAACTTTTCGTCCTCGAAAAAGAAAAAGAAGGAATTAATATATCTTATTCAAGTATTCAATTTATAAACAATTAATTTACATAATTAAATAATTTAAATAAAATACATCAATTTATAAACAATTAAATCCTTCACATATAAATAAATAAAAGTTTGAAAAACATTTTTACTTGTATAATTTTTTATAAGTCTAAAATTCACAAAAATTTCAGTAGAGTCTCCTTTGTACGGAGAGGTCTGGAAGAAATAGTAATACCAATAATAATAATATATATATTATATTTTAAAATAAATGTCCCAAACCACGGGAAAAATTATATAATATCGCTATATAACCTTAATCCGAGAATATACCTAAATAACGCTTTATTTTATGAAACCAAAAGCAGCAATTATTGCTTCCATAAACCTGTATTTCACTTATATAATCCAAAGAAGTTAATAATTGCGTAAAAGAGAAATATTTAAGTTGTTTCAATAAATAAAAAACAAAACATCACAACATAAAAATAATCATTTGCAAACAAACAGTACAAACATCATTTCAACCAAGAAATCAATCATCCATCCATAGCAATCAAAACAAATGGTTAGTTCGGGTTCAGACCTTCTAATCAAATAAAATGATAAATAAATTATGAAGTAAACCATAAACTCAACAGTCGTAGATAAAACTTTATAGATTATTTGTACATCTCTACACAAAATAGAAGTATCGTTTCCCAACCAATCCATAAGCCAAACAAACAATAATTTCAATGTTATTTAAGTTTGTTCCCTTTTTTACTTTTTTTTCTTATTTCACATCATTTTTTGTTTTCTTCTCATTCATATAATGCTTATTTTCATTAATTTATATTCGTCATTACTTATAAAAATTCATTTTTTATTTATTCGTACAATGCCATTTTTTTCAATTTATTACTTTACATGCATTGCTTAAATAAGTTATTTCTATTTCAATTATCTATATTATTCATTATTATGTATGTCTCTTTACAATTTAATTCACCATTAGTAGATATTTTTTCACGTTCATTTGTCGCATATATAGTATTATTGAATTTTAAATTTATTTCTAAGTCATTTCAACACTTTTGAAGTTATAATCATTCAACTAATATAGTAATCACTTTAATTAAAAATGGCTTCAACATTAACTTAAGTTTATAATCATTTACTTACTGTATTCATTCTTTTTATTAAATTATAACTACTAGCATTCTCAAATTATTAATTTAAGTTTATAACATTTTTATACACCTTAATTCTTCACTTATATGAATAATTCCATTGAAAACTTCATTTCCTAATTTTGCTTGTATAATATTCTATTACATATTCTAATTAACATTTCAACTTTTAATAATTTGGTAAATTATATATATATATATATATATATATATATATATTATGTGTGTGTATATGTTTTAATAATGCAATTGAAAGTTACACAAGTTATCTCATTCACATTAGTTAACAAAATGTATAATAATTACATCTTTTAAAAATTTATTATTCTTAAACCTATAAGTTATAAATTTCCAATTTCTTATCTATTTCAGTAATCATTTTAAGATCAAATTTATTATTTTCATTTTAGAAGTTTCCAATTATTAATATAGCTAAGATTCCATTCTTTACAATAATTTCAACTTCTAATTTACAGAAACTTAAGAATTAAACAACCGGGTTCCATTTCAATCCTTTTAAAATAATACACACACACACACACTCATAACTTATATATTAAATCAACTTTTAGAAATTAAATTTTAAGATTCCTTCATCAAACGGATGTGCAGTAAAACTATTACAGTAGCCTTCCCACTTTGAAACTCGAAAATGAACGTCCATGATGTGTGCACTCACCACCAAAATTATTTTCCAGCGACAGAGATGGGAGTACAGAACTTATTTCTTTCAAAAATGCCTTTTTAGAACATTTCTTTCAAATCATCTTGAAATATTTATATCAGAAAATACTTCTAAATACTAATAGTATTATATTCCAAAATCTTTTTAAAGAAATTTTCAAAATCCCGAAATTTCAATTCTAAACTTCCAATTTATATTTACTTTATTTGTAAATCTTGTTTTTCAATCAATATTTATATAATTTCTCTACCTAAAAAACAATACATTACATCCAACTATATCGTTTATAAAATTTGTTAGTTTATATACAAAAATATATAATAGGAAAAATTATTTCATTTACTTATATTTCAAAACAAATATTGTGTCGGTCTGCCCTATTAAGTATTTAGAAATCCCCATCGATGTTATAGAGTCCTATATACCAATCGAAATTTAAAAATACTAGAACAAAGTAACACAATATGAAAACCTTTTATAACACTAACAAATACGCTCTCTCATATATATACACTCAGCGACTCATTCTAGGGTATTACTACCCTATTCTCTAATGAGTCAGACCCCACAAAGCTAAGGTTATCGCTAAACCAAAGCTTTGATACCAAATGTAACGACCCACCATTTTAAACGGTTTAAATCGACGATAAACCACACACGTCTGACTCAAACCATTCAAAAGAGAGGATTGTTATGGGATAAATAAGAAAATGCAGAGAAAGAAAGAGAAAAAAACAAACACAACCTCACAGCGGAATGACAAAATATAATAATCGAATAAATAGTTCATGAAGCTGTTTTACAGATAACATTTGATTACACTTTACACTACGGAATTAGAGAAACATACAACAGGAATAAATAAATAATGCAGCGGAATAGTATGATGTAGTGGTATGAATATAATAAATAGTAATAGTACTAAATCTTCATCTTCGTCCTCCAAAAAGCGGTCTTCAAATACACTGAAAAGGTCAGAATGACCCGAGCGAATTGAAAAGACAAAACACTCAAGTCAGAACTAAATGATCTTATGTATGTTAAATCAATAGTAAATAAATATGAGTATAACGGCGTCAGAGATGTTTACGGGGTTGACATCTCCTATCCAATGTGTAACGTGAGTGCAATAACTTAAGAGATATTTGGGATTCTCATCTCCTAAGGATCCGTTAAACCATCTAATGTGTAGTAAAATACACTATTATAATAGTGTCTACAGTAAAGTAAAGTATTAAAATAGCATTAAGGCGTTACTCATATCCCCTTTAACGCATTTTATATAATGTTGTAGTCTATACAGATATTGTAAACTCCACCCATAAGTGGGCTATCAGGGAGCATTCCATAGGTACAACACAAAACAAACTCGTAGAAGGTGCGACATGGCATGTGAACACAACACTCGAGGCAATATCAGAGTAGATATACTGGATCTGAACTCGTGGTAATGCCTAGCAACTACTACTGCCCACCTCGGAATACACTCCCATAATCAAAATCATGGGTTGGCCACCAAATCATCACAAAGTCATAATACGGTATCGAAGAAATGTGTATGATAGTAGTAATGAACTCACTTGGCCCAACATGGCTCCTGTTTTAGCAATATCTAAGCTCCCTAGTCAGGGTCACGTAAATACCTCATACAGAATCATTCGCCAAAACCATCCTACTTCATTTATGGAATCTCCACCACGTACACAGTTGTTAAAATGGTTTTCGGTATTGGCAGAGAGTATGAAAACATCCGATCCCGATCTCTTTAATAACCAAATGCTTATTAAATATCAGATGGTTCTTTTATATTTTCAAAAGTCAATTCACAACCGATATCAAAATATCATATTCTCAAAACCATATCATTTTCGAATCACATTTACTTTCAAAATTATATCACATTTGAAATCATATCACTTTTGAAATCATATTTACAAAATATATTAAATAAAATTAAAATAGATTAAATAGTTCAAAATAAATTAAAATAGTTTAAATTAAATTAAAATAGTTTAATAAAGTTTAAATGATTTAAAATAGATTAAAATAGAATAGAATAGATTAAGATAGATTAAATAGGTTAATTAGTTTAAAATAGGTTAAATTGATTAAAATAAATTAAATAGTTTAAATGGATTATATTAGTTTAATAATTGAAAATCTTAATAATCAAGATTTTTAAAATGGAATATCTTTAAACAGTTTATATTAAAATAATAAATCTAAAATTAACATCAAATTTAACTATTTTTTTCCATTTCAACAAATATGGGACCATATCCAGATTTCAAATCAAAACCCAATTTCAAATCTTGAAATACCGATTTTAAACTATTCTAATTTCAATAGATTTAAAGGCTACAATTTCAAATATGTTCAATAAGTCCATTTTGATAAATTTCATTTATACTTCAAATTCAACTTTAGAATTCCAAATTTAAATCCTTTAATAAATTTACATAAAACAATTCTAAACTTTCAAATTTTAATCCTTTAAACAATTCATTTAAAATAATTCAGTTTGTATAAATCAAATTCTATTTCAAAATATCAATTAGCTGAATTCAAAATTTAAAGATTTAAAATCATTTAATTTAACCAATCCGATGTCCGTATATAATTTCTACCCTATGGTCAAGTGGTAGGATATTTATTATTTCAATCCGCAATTATTTTATTTTTACGGATATATTATTTCAACCCGCAATCCCGAATAAAATTCAAAATCCATAAAATTGCTCGGGTTTATCATTTCTACTCATAAATATTTTTCCTTGATCTATAGATCATTCGAGTGTGTATCATTTCAACCCATTGGGATTTTCTAACAATAAACTAAGGAAACTTGTAGTGTTATAACAATTTAAACATATAAAATCCAGTCATTCAGTATCAACAATCAAACATCCATTACAGTCATCATCGAAGTCAACCAATAAATAACAACAATTTACTAATTATCAATAACAAGTATTGACTGGAATTTTTAAAATTCAATATTAAATTAAACGACGATTAAATTCAAAAAAAATCATATTTAATTGGAATGGAAATTTAAATATATCAAACAGCAACTAATCAACTTCTAATCATGTCATAAATTAAATTTAACTAACATAAAAAAATTCAGCATTAATGAGTGAGTTAAAACACTCACCTTTGATTTTATCCCATAATAATCCAAACAGAAGCGCAAAAATTCAACAGTCTTGAAATTCAACTAAATCAGTTTCACGTTGTCCGGAATTTAAGTATGAATCCAACAGAAGAAATTGTGTGTGAATCAAAGTTTATATGTAAAAGATATTCATGTTATAAGAAATATTATTAAAACAATAATTAGCATGCAAAAAAACCAAATTTTGATACTTACGTTTTTCTGAAGATAAGGCTTTGGGAAAAAATTGAAGAACAACTAAGACGAAGACAGGATGTATATGAAAAATGAAAAAAAAAAATCATGTTTCATAAAAGAAAGCTTTTGTATTTGCAAGAATAAGATCTTTTTAATACGGGGTGTTAGGAGAAACAAAACGCAAATGAAGAAATAAGCTGCAGGTTATTTATAATTAAGAAATGAAGGTGGAGGGACAAAAATAAATGTCACATTTTATTTTGAAAACTCTAGGCATTAATAATGCATAAGGAAATGTACATAGGAATAGAAAAATTCGCAAACCAAAGGAAAGAAAAAATTTGTATATGTGAAAATGAGGTGGCAAGAATTAAGTATAACCTAAAAGTCTAGGCTCAGGTATTAAATAGAAGGAGAAACGAACGGATACCTTTTGAAATCAATTGTTTTGAAATGTAACCAAATTAACTTCATTAACTCAAATAATATTCAAATTTATACGCATTTAGGTTTTAACGCACGCATAATAAAAAAAATTATAGTTACCTTAAAAATAAAAATGTTCAATTTGGTTTTCTCAAAATGATCTTTTATTTTCATTAAAACACCCTTTTTGTTTAACACAAACCGTGCGTTTCTTTTATTAAATCTATTAATTGCAATCAACGTTTTCTTTCCTTTTAGTTGAAATATTTGAATTACATTAATCGCAATTACTTACAAAGTTAAATTTCAGAACCGACAACTAAAATGGATGAAAAATATATCAATTGTTTATTTAAACACGTTTATAAATTTATTGTATATACACAAGAGTAATAAATAACTTACTGAAATAGATTATTTTTCTATTCTTCTAATCAATCTGTAAGCTGAAACACAATTCAAATAAAAATATATTTCTCTCTTTAAAGTCAATCATTCTATTTTTTATTTTAATGAAACTAAACCTACATTCACAAATGAAACATTCATTTTATTTGATGTAAATGTTCTTTTCATTAAATCAAACTTTTCTTATATTTTCACAAAACATAAGCTACTTTTAATTACAACTATAAATTTACAATTTAGTTTTCTCTCTCCTATTAATTGAAAATTTTCAATTACATTAATTTCAGTTGATTAAGTTTCAAAATGGACTAAACGAATGTAATGAGAAGTAGGACAATTATTTCCTATCTAATAGTAATTTAAACATATTTATACACTATTGGATACAAACAGTAATTATGCATTTCTTACTAAATAATAGTTTCTCGTCTCTACAATCAATCTTTCAACTACCAAACATTTCAAATAAATAAACATATATTTACTGTTTTACTAAACTTATTCATTTTTATTCTTTTATTTTGATTTACACTCCTGCTATTAAATCAACCGATACCTTAGGAAATTATAAACGTAGGTTTCTATTTTTTTATTTAAATCAATTATTGCCGTATGAATATAATTGAAATTTCTATACATTTAATTGCATTAACCTTTTGCAGTTATTGTCTTAACTCATTTTACGTAACATTTAATTTCATTTAATTATAATTGATTAAATAAATTAGTACAAATAATAGTTGTCACAATTTCTATATTTGATCACATTTATATGTTTGTTATCTACACAAAAATGTTATAATTATTTACACAACACTAATTTTATTCAATTACAATTTATTACTTACTATTTCATTTATTAATACAATAATTAAATTATCAATTACTCTTTTAATACAATTATCAACTAATACACACACTATTACAATTAATTTACAATCTATCACCAATTATAACTCGTTAAGCATTTAATTAATTGGAGTTACATTTAAAGCAGTTATCAGTTAACTTAAATTAATTCTATTACATTTCATTCCAATTATATTCTTATTATTAGATCACAATTTTTTTTCACAACATTAAATTCCAAAACTATTTAATTTTAAATTTTAATTATCGAAATTTACGGGTCGTTACATCCACCGCGTACAAAGTTGTTAAGGTGGTTCCAATATTGACAGGGGGTATGCTAGTAAGAGGCCTCAGTCTTTTTAACAACCAAACGTCATTTTACACATCGGTTGGTAATTTTATATTTCAAAACAATTTGTCCTTGATATCAAAATATCATATTCGCTTCAAAATCAATTTCATTTCAAAATTACCATATTCGCTTCAAATATCATATTTTTTACTTTAAAATGTCAATCCAGTTCGATATATCGATTTCACTTCAAATATTGCTTCGAATTACAACTTAGGTTATAATTTCATTTTAACCCAATTCGCTTTTAAATACAAGATTTAAATATAACATTCCACCCCTTGATCGGTTTGAATTTTTAGAAAAATAATTTGAAAAATTCTAAATAGTTTTAAAAAGTTAAATTAGTTTGATAGAAAATAGTTTTATAAAATGGTTTATATATTAAAAATGGTTTATATAGGGATTAGTTTGAAAATCAAAATAATTTGAATAATTAAAAGATAGATTTTTAAACAGTTTACCTTAAAATAATTTATTTAAAAATAGTTTTAAAGTCAAACCTATCCATTTCCAAACATTCCAATTCAAATCAATTTCAATTTCCATTTCAATTTAAATCGATTCAATTTTGATTTCAATTTGAATTAACTTCGATTCCAAATTCAGTTCAATTAATTTCAATTCCAAATTATTTTCAATTCCAAATTGATTTCAATTTCAACTTTGACTATTTGATTCAATGGTTAAATTTCAACTCAATTCTCAATTTTAAACCAATTCAATTTATACCAATTTCGAGCTCGATTTTCAAAATATCATTTAAACCATTTATATCATATTTTACTTCATGTTCAATTAAATGTTCAGATCCTTAAAATAATTCAATTCCGGGCTCAACTTTTGAAATATCGATTTAAATTACCTTTGCATAGCAATGTTCAAAGTTTGAATAAAAGTCCAATCTTTTAAAACAAATCAATTTTCAAAATTCAAACCGTATTTCAAGTATAACTTCAAAATCTCATCTCGATTATTTAAACGATTCCTGTTACAAAATTTAAATTTCAATATTTCGAGCTCAAGTTCGAAAGTAATTCGATTTCCATAAATTCGATTTTTATTTCTTTAAATCAAAATCATTTAAATAATTTCAAATCAAAAATTTCAAAATTATTCAATTTAACCAATCCGGTGTCCGTATATAATTTACTACCCTTTGGAAAAGTGATCAGTTATTTCAATTTAACTTCAGGGATGGATATATATCATTTCAATTCAAAATAACTGTTATAGGTATATATCATTTCAACCTATTTCGTAATTTATTCGAAATAATTCGATTTACAGTTTTAGATACTGTAAACAATATATAGGATGATAACATGATATATATAAAAATTAATGATCATCCAATCATCCAAATATCAACCAATTGGCATCCACCACAATCAATCATCCAGAGAGTCAGTATAACACAACGGTTAATTAGTTATCAATATCGAACATCTAACTGAAAATTTAATGTCAAATTTAACTGTCCATTTAAATCCTTATCAATTCAATTCATATATCAATCTAATGTCAATTAATTTACCAAAATCAGCTAATGAAATTAAATTACTTATATTGATTTAACTAACATAAAAATTAACTTAATCAATCGTGAGCATATAAAATACTCACCCTTTTATCTAACTGAAAATATTTCTAGCTTCACATAAATTTCAAATCAACCACATGATGTAGCCTTCGTCGATACGAATCCACTGCAGCACGTTTCGTCCAATATGGACCTCATATGCAAAAGTTATGTAACTTTAAACATTTGATAATAAAATTTTAATTAACATAGTAAATTAAAAATAAAGATTCATACCCCTCTTTCTCTCTCGTTACCAGCTCAATGCAAACCCATCACGCACGCGATCATATTCTCACAATGTACGCAACTCGAGACAACCAAAGGCAATCGATGACCACCACATCGTGAGCGCCTGCCCCATCTACCACCGTCCCAACCGCGTTGCCTTCAGCCGCCTCCGATTGCACCTAAAAAACCCAAAATGTGCATGAGTTTACAAGCAAAATTTGGCGATTTGAAGACGCTTCAGCACGAACCAGCCATTAGATGTGTAGTCTCATCGAGATCTACTTTTTCACTTTTTGAAGTTTTTAATTTCGATGAATGGATTCAGAGGAAAAGAGCAGAGAAGATTGGAAGAACTTTGGTCATTAAAGAAAAGAGGTGGCTGAAGAAAATAAGGGTTTAACAAAATGAACGTACGGCCTTATATATAAATATCCGCTACTATTCACACATGAATTTTCCAAACTCCAAACGAAGCATGCCGCCTGGCGTTTCTAATGTTTTACTCCCATTTCGAACATAATGGAACTAGTCCCGATGCCTAATTTGATTGCATTCAGAAGATATCATTGCAAAATAAATTTATTTTTATTAAATTCTGAAAATAAATTCTACGTATTTCAAGCTCGCACGACCAAACGATAAGTCCAATCGATACGAAACTTGAAATTCTATAATAACTCCCTATTATGGATCCGATGAAATTGGCTTCATCAAAATTCAAGACAGTGGCCAAAATGGCTATTTTTACTCGTTAATTATAATATAAAATTTTCAATTTCTAATTATTCACTTTTAAATCCAATTTTAAATCTTAACAATATCCATTCATATTTAAATAAAATTTACATCAATTTTTGATATCATTTTCATTCACATTAATTCAAGGTTCAATTATTCACATAATTCCAGCATTAAATTTTAAATAATTTAATTATCCAATAAAGCACTATATTTTGATATAAGTTATGTAACTAATAAAATCAAATCTTAAAATGAATTCAAATTAAAAAAGCTACTTTCATTTTACAATCATCCAATGTCCATTATTCAATTCCTACTATTGATTATATAACACATTTAATATACAGAATTTCATTTCAGTACCTGTTATTGCCAAAATCTTTGAAATTGGTTATTCAAAATTTTATTCAAGTTCATGTTCAAAAAATTACATAAAAACATTAAAATTATTTTTTTTCTAACTATTATTATCCAATCATCATACTAATTTAATAATTTAAAATAGTTAAAAGTATGGGTCGTCACACCTTTTGAAATAAAGCGATTTAAAAATTAAAACCTTTTATTTAAATAATTAAATAACCTTTTAAAAATATTTTTAATATTTAAACTTCCTTTTAAATATTTATAATATATTTTAAAAGGCTTTTCAAAAATATCTAAAGTAGGCTCTCTTTTTATTTTACATAAATGTTGTTGATTTACAAACTGCATCCATAGCGACTATCGCTGTATGTACGATAACTTTTTAACTTGCTTTGTAAATCAAAATAGCTTTTAAAATCCTTTCATTTTATACTTAAACCACTTGAACAACTTTGTAAAAGGTTTGTAAACAAAATTTTAAGCTTTGAAAATCTTTGGAAAACATTTATAGAAAATAAGGAAGCGAACTAGTCTTTAAAAGAACACGGGATCTCGATGTCAAAATATAAACCATTTCAAGTGTGTTAACTTTCAAATCAATATACAACCATTTATATACATAAGCACATGTATATACAAATATAAATGACATCCATAGAACAAGGAATATTATCATTTGCTAATAATTGCTTAAGTACTTCGACTACATTTCAGTTCATCAACAAATTATCACATATGCCATCTGCTTCAAGTAGGAACCAAACCAAACAACAATCAATCCAAACTTATAAACATATAAGCAATCAACTAAGATTATTGTAATCAAAATAATAACTTTGCAAACTTTTCAACTTTAATATAAAGTGGGCTTTATTCACCTAAATCAACACGGATTCAAATCAAAACTACCACAACTTTTGCACCGATACGTGAACCTTGCTTTTATTTTTTAAAACTTGATTTTCATGACCCTAAGGAGGCTAAAAAGGCTAGGCCTAGGTGGTGGAGGGCTCGGCCATGGCTCGATGATGTGCACGTAAATGTGCATATTATTACTTTCATATTTAATCTTCTTTTATTTAAATAAATGTCATAATTGTGTATTTTTATATGTTTTTACCAAAATCCAAATGACATCAAATCACCATTCATTCACCTTCATTTATGGGTAAAATTTTATGCATGTATTAATTTTGAGAATATTTATTTGCACGATTTAGTTTTATTTGTATGAAAATGAAAGAAGTCTTCATGGAAATATACACGCGCAAGAGAAGAAGGAAAATGAAGATGGAAATAAATGAATTCATGAAACCATGGAGGACCCGGCCTGCCCACTTACCTTGATCTACAATTAGGAGCTAATACACATGTTAATGGAGATTAAAAGCATATGCACATTTAATATAGGATTAATTCATGCTAATGATAACCGGTGGCCACACTTTTTAATGAGGATTTTGGGAAGCCTCCTAAAATATGGAATAGGGTTTTAGGCATGTATAAATAACTCTCTTATATTCATATAATGAAGCTTCTATCTACTTATTATATTATTCAAGTTGCAGCCTCAAATCAAAAGAGAAATAAAATGGCTTCCTAAGCCTCTTCTTCTTTACTCCTTCATGCTTTCATGTTATTTTTATGCTCATTTTTATTTACATGCCCTATTTCCTTTTATGTTAGTAGTTTAGATTTTCATTTATGCATTTAGTTTTATTTTTATGCAATTATTTAGTTCTCTTTTCTTTTAAGTTGCTCTTACTTCTCTTGATTTTTAATGTTACAATCTACATGTGTTAAAATGATAAAAAAATGAGTAGCTAAACCCCTTCAATTTAGGGATACTGAAGCTCTCTAATTCATATAGATTCAACATATTTTCTTACTTATGGTCTCTTTTTATGCTTCATGAAAAGTTAGGTTATGATATAAGTTTATTAATAAATTTTATAGTCTATGTTGTTTGTCACAAATAGGCTATTCTTATTCAAACATAAACACAATTTACATCATTAACTATGTAACGACCCGTAAATTTCGATAATTAAAATTAGTTAAATTTATAAGATATGATAATTAAGGGTAGAAGAAAATGAAAATCTTATAATTTATATTCGAGCGAATGTTAGAAATTAAATGTTGCAATGGTAAATAAAAATAATTCTTGATAATTGGAATGAAATCCCAATAAAGAAATAGTGGAAAACATTTTTAATTTGTTAATTTAACATGATTGTGTAGTTAATGCTGAAGAAATAAAGTTGGAAATATTATTAATGGAAATAATAACTTGGATAAGATTGGTAAGTTAAATTTTAATAACTTGAGTGTAACTGTATAAATGTAAGTTAATTGTTAATTTTATTCTTATTGTAATAAAAGAACGTACCAAGATGTAATGATTAGTTTAATTTAAAATCTTAATGAATGTGTGCATTAAATTATAATGGGATATAAAAGTTAAATTAATAATTTAAATGCTGACTTACAAATAAAATAATGTATAATAAATAGAATGAATTAGTGTATGAACTAATAGTAGCATTGGTTATTAAAATTTAAAATTTGACAATTGAAGTGAAACTCCAATAATGTAAAAAGGGTAAATTGTTACACTTGGTTATAAAATAGAAAATGAGTAAATAAAGGTAACTGTGAATAAACCAATGCAAAAATATATTGCTTAATAGCAACTAAACGTAAATTAAGGTAATATTTGGAAATAAATATTTATTTATGTAAAACTTAATAAATGGATAAATTGAAATGAAATAAATGAATGTAAATACCTGATTAGCTAGTGGAATGATAATAATATAGTTAATGGTAATTAAATAAAAGCATAAATATTTAAGAACTGTAACGGTTGCTTGATAATAGGGAATTCATGAGCGTAATTTAAGGCACGGTAACACTTGTATAAGTTACTTGTTTATTTCGTTTAATAATAAAATTGGAAATCAATTAGAGTATAGGAACCTTAATGTTATAATAATAAGAATTAATACAATAACTAAATTAGTGTACACCATATTAATTGAAACAGATTGTAAAAGTTATGATCGATTGAAATTATAAAATTGGGAAATGGATTCAAGTTATGTTAACTGATGAAGTAATACGTAATAAATTGGAAATTTATAAAATCAATGCCCGTTAAGTAATTATAATGTTTATGGTTGATATTAAACATTATTTTAGTGATTATTAATATAATAACGGAAGTGTGAACTGACCAAAATATAGTAAATGGAGATATAATAGTCAATAAATAAAGGATGGAATGGGAGCACTAATGTAATGAATGTAAAACAATTATTATAAGTGAACCATTGATTTAGTTTATTGAATTAGAACGGGTAATCAATTGCAATAAAATTCAAATTGAATGTTACGTTAATGTAAATTAAATGTTATGCAATTGAGATAAAAAAATTGGAAAAATTGTTAATGTATCTGGATATATACCAAAATAAATGGTACCTAAGATGATAATACAATAAATAGTGAATTTAAAGAATGGGAATCATGATTTATTTATTTATTTGAAATTTATGTTTAATAATTGAGTTTATTGCAATAAGTAGGATTAAACATTTAATATTACGTTAATTGAAATTTAGATGGATTATGAGAAAATATTAAGGTAATAATTTGTAAATCCAATGTTAATTTTATCTGTTTGATAATAATTAATCGAATAATAGAATGAAAGTGAATTTAATAGATTTTTTTGGAAATTTAATTTATAAATTTGAATATAATGAAATTGAAATTTTAACACTGCAATTGATAGATTTATCAAGGATAAATTGACATTTAAATTTGTTTAAATCATTGTAAATGATTAAGAAGTTAAAAATGTTGAAATTTGTCAATTATCAAAATAAAATTGAAAATTTGATTAATTTAATTAATTATTAATTTATTTAATTAATGGAAAAATAGTCATTTTGGCCACTGACTCGGATTTTGACGAAACCAATTTCATCGGATCCGTAACGGTGAATTATTATAGGATTTCAAGTTTCGTAGCGATCGGGCTTGTCGTTTGATCGTACGGACTCGAAACGCCTCGAAATAAATGAAATTGAAATCAATTTAATTTTTTTTTTTGATTTTAGCATAACTTCTTCATACGATGGAATTTGGACTCGAAACTTTTTCCATCACGTTTAAAATATTTTAAAACATCTATTTTGATATATTGGGTTGACCCAATTTCGTTTCGGAGTCAGAACGGGCTTTTTGGCCACTTCGTCGTTAGCACGTACATCTATCTTATCTAATCCATTCTATTTTCAACATCGTCTATTTAAACCCTGTTATAAACTCTAGCAGCATTTGCTCCTCATTTCTATACGTACAGAAACTTCTGTGCTCCTCTTCCTCAATGGCTGTAAACCCTAATTTATCCAATTCAAAGTTCAATTCAAAAATCAACTTCAAAAAAATTCAAACTCCTCAGAAAAATTTGAAAAAAATATATGTCGTAGATCGATATGAATCTACGTATGGTGTTCGTTTGTCGAAATTGTGCTTCAATAAATCAGAAATCGCGGTCAAAGTGGAATTGGGCGTTTTTGATTGGAGCGACTATACGCAAATTGGCTTCTGGGTTTCGTAGAGTGTGCTGCGTGGAGTCGTTTGACGGTGGTCTCGTGAGCTAAAACTACCGGAGGCGGTCGAAATTGGCGAAGTAGGGTTCGAAAACCCTAGTTTCTATGCGGCGGCGCGCGGCACATGGGACGGCCAGTGGTGGTGCGCTGGATAGAGGAGGGGGAGACGTGAAGATGGTGGTGGCGCCGATGTCTAGAGTGTCGTATTTGGGGAGGAATCGACGGTCAAAGGGCCGGTCAACGGCGTGTTTATGGGTTCGGCAGTTCGTGCATGCGGCCTGGAACGCGTGCAGAAAGGAGATGATGACGTGGCACCATTTGGTAGGACGGTGAGTGATTTCTTTTCTTTTCTTTTAATTTCTATTTCAACGTGCTCAAATACGCATAACTCTCGCGTACGATATCGATTGACACGCGGTTTTCTCCGTTAGGTTCGTATCTGAATTCCGTACATTTTGGTATGGTTTGGACGGATTTGGTGACTGTACAAAGTTTGGGTTTAAATTGGATTTAAATTCAAGAAGGTGAGTGTTTTAACCCACTCACAACTTCTAAAATTTCTTATGTTTGTTAAATTAATTATTGATGTGATTAGAAATTTATTCATGACTGTTTGGCATATTTTTAATCATCGTCTCAGTTAAATTGCATTTATTTAATTAAATCGTTATTTAATTTTTCATTGCATATAAACTGCCAGTTAAATTGTTATTTATTTATTTTTGCATATAAACTGCCAGTTGAACAGTTATTTAATTTATTATTGAATATAAACTACTAATTAACACCTGTTGTTTATTATTCGTTCTATATTGATGCTATTGTTTGAATTGGATGGTGATTGTGATAAATGGTTGATGGTTGATATTGGATGAATGGATGTTGTATTTATATTGTTATAAACTGCAAGTTATTATGCATTTTCATTTAATTCGGGATTGCGGTTTGAAATGATATATAACCGTATTTTATTTTTAAATTATGGAGTGAAATGATAAATATCCGTATCACTTGACCATAGGGTAGAAAATTATATACAGACACCGCGATCTATATATATATATATATATAATATTTTGAAACGATTTTGGAAAGGAATATACGGTTTAATAAATATTAAATTTTGATGTTATATAAATATTATTTTATATATATATATATATATAGTTAAATCCTTGAATTTAAGCTATGTATAAAATTGATTAATAAAAAATGAGTTTAATAATGGAGTTTGATTGTTTTATATTCTATGGTTTAGTGCCTATTTGAGATATTGTATATATAGAGTTTTTAATTGACTTAAATGAAATTTAAGTTGGGAGATAAATATGAAATTGGTTTAAATTGAATTATTTAAAAATTGTACTTGAATAAATTTTGATCTGGAATTTAAATAAAAATGGAGATTTTAAATGGATGTGATTCTTATAACTTGATTTGGTTTAAAATAATTTAAATGAATATAAAGTTGAGATAAATGAATTTATCAAGTTAAATAAATTGAAAGAATATCCAGCTGTTTAAAGTTAAAAGTTTTACTTAAATTATATGGGATTTATTAAGTAAACGTTTCAAATCTAAATAATAGCAATTGAATTTGATATATATGGAATTATCAAAGAGTTAGTTTTGAAATGGTGGAATATTTAAAGTTTTGAAATATATGGAAATTTGAAATGGTTTATTTGGATGTTCAAATTTGAATTTGGAATTTATTTATGAAATTAAAGAAGCTATTTTATTATATTAAGTAATTTAGTATTTAAACCATTTAAGTAATTGAAGTTATGTTTCAAAGCTATGGGTTTTCAAGGTATATAGATTTGAAAGTGCTATGATTTTAGAAAAAAGATATATTTGAAATAAAAATGATATCGTATTGATTTGGGTTTTAAAACAAAAATGATATCGTATTTTAATGGTTTTGAAATGAAATATTTATTCTGGTTTTGAAGTATAATTATTTTAAATTGACCGCGGTGTTATAATAACGTTTGGTTGTTGAAGAGACCGGGATTGGAAGTTGTCATACTCTCTGCCAACCCCGAAAACCACTTTAACAACCGTGTACGCGGTGGAGATTCCAGAATGAAGTAGGATGGTGGCGGCGTTTCCTTTGAGGTAAATACGTGGACCCGACTCCCGTGAGTTGGCATAAGGTGGCTAAAACAGGAGCGATTCTCAGGCCAATGAGGTAGCACCTTTGATCGGACACATCCCTTCGATATTATACTTTGACTTTTGGATTGATTCGGTGATCACTTTTGATTTTTTTATTTGGGGGTGTGGCTCGAGGTGGGCGGTAGCTGCGCGCTACGCGTTACCACCAGCCCGGATGCGTAATTGGTATATCTACCCTGACATTGCCTAGTTGTACCGTGTCACCTACCCTATCGCGCCTTGTACGAGTTTGGTTTTCTCCTGTAGCCCGTGTGGTATTCTCTGGTGGCTTCCCGATCAGGAGGGACTATGATATTGGATGGACTACTGGGACTATTACGTGTTAAGGGGAATATTGGGTCACTTCTTAACGCTATTTAAAAGTATGTTTATTTTACTATATACATTATTATAATAGCGAAATATTACTACATAGTAAGTAGTTTAACGGATCTTTAGGAGGTGTGAATCCCGAGCATCTCTTAAGTTACTGCATTCACGTTAGACACTAGATAGGAGATGTAAAACCCCGTAAACATCTCCGACGCCGTTGCACTCATATTTATTTCAGTTGATTTAACTTACATAAGATCTATTAGTTCTGACTCGAGTGTTTTGTCTTTTCAATTCGCTCGGGTCGGTCCGAGCATTTCAGGATCGAAGATTTTATTCTGGAGGACGAAGACGAAGTTTTGTAGTACTGTTACCTACTATATTATTCCACTACACCATTTAATTCCGCTGCATTAATTATTATTCTCTAGTATGTGTACTCTGATATGTATTGTATAAATATAATAAATGTTTTGTAAAACAGCTTCATAAACTGTTATTTGATTATTATATTTTATCGTTCCGCTGCAAGATTTTATTTTGTTTTTTCTTTCTCTACTTTTTCTTATTAACCTCATAACAATCAGCCCTTCTGTATGCTTTAAGTCTGACATGTGTGGTTTATCGTCGATTTAAACCGTGCGAAAAGGCTGGACGTTACAAACTAACAAAGTGATTATGATCATGAAATTAAAATAGAAGAAAAATTTGTTGATTTATACTACTAATCAAAAATAGTTAGTAGATCATGCTTACAACAGACTTTTGTTCAAGTTTCATATTCATTTTCATGACTTTCAACAAATGGTTTTAGTTGCTGTATTAAAAGTTTGATGGTTTATGTTATGTTAATCAATAACATAAACCGACCATACTTATGATAAATATATCACTAATTCTATTTAGATTAAAATGAGAGATCATAGATAAATTTTTATATTGATTTATGTGATAGGATGAGAGTGAATTTGCCTTTAAATTGTCTTTTAATCTCATATTTCCATTTACTTTGTTCTAGATAGTTTTACATTTTTCTTAGCTTACAAACAATCTCAAGTTGGTTTAATTTGATTGAATAGAATTTAAAATCACTTCAATTCCCTGTGGATCGACTCGTACTCGCTACGAACTTAAATCGTATGTCGTGCGCTTGCGGTTATTTTATTACATTTTTCGATGATTTTCTAATCGATAGAAAATTATCCGTCAAACAAGTTTTTGGCGCCGTTGTCGAGAATTTACAATTTAATTTTAGTTCTATTCTTCGAATGATTTACATTTGATTTTTGTGTGCTTTCATTTTGTGTGTTAGTTTGCATTCAAAAAAAATTATGTTATGTATTTGTGTGATTTTTGTTTTCATTTGATTTGTGTGCTTGTTGTTTTTCCATTTGCATTTGCATATTTTAAAAAAAAAACTTACACAATTTTTTTTAAAAAAATTATTCCAATTTCATTTTCATTTACAATTTATGTTTTGATTCATACAAATTTACATTTCATTTACAATTTATGTTTTGATTCTTACAAATTTACATCTTCATTTACAAAACTGCTCCACTGCTTCTCTCCATCCAATCTTCATTACTGGCCATATCAACACTATAAAATACCATCACCAAACTCCTCACCTCAATAAACTTCCTCCAATCACCTTCTTCACCAAACACTCTACAACTACCCATACATGCCTTGACTCTGTCATCTCCACAAACAAACCCTAACACGGAGCCTCTGCCACAAACCTCACTGCACCTCCTTGTGCATATCTGCATATCCACATACACAACTCCACTGTCATACCACTAAACTACACAACTCTCCACCTCTATCAACTACAACCCTGCAACTTCGTCCATCACACATTTTTGCAAATTACATATCCAACTGCCTCTCTGCATATAAAACCATACAACAACTACCCACCTGTGCTCATCACTTCTCCTAGCACTTGCTTCTACTACAATAACATACATGCTTCACTGTCATCTTCTCAAAATACCACAACCACAACATACACTTCACTGTAAATACTTCCTCCCCACTGTCAAACCAAACCGCCTTACTTCTGCACTAACATACTTGTCTAACCTCACTGCATACAAAATATCACAACACTTCAAAACCACCCCTGCATACATTACTTCGACATAATCCAACATCAATCACATCCCACTCTTCTGCCAAACAGCTGCAACCACATTGCTTCCAATTCCTACTGCTTACAGACAACCACCCCACATCTACATCATATTTCACCATCCATACAAACATACCAGAACCATATCCAAACCATACCACATCCAGTCAACTGCATACTCCTCACACTCTACCATCATCCATCAAACCACTGGCCATCATAAAGATCAACTTCATCACAACATACGTACTCCACCACACTTCTCTTTACAATCTACCTTTCTCTGTCACATATAAACCATCTGCTGCCTGTAAACACATGTGCACAATTCTCTGTGCACAGACTACTCGGCCTCATTACCCCTATACCACACTCCAACAACTACAACATCATCTTCTACAACTTCTGCCTCATCTCTGATTCACACCAGTCATCAAATTCACTTCAACAACATTGCCTTGCCTCCCCTTCTCCCTGTCATACAAACAGAACCACACCCACCACCTCAACTTGTTACCATAACCACATCCCCTACTCCCCTTCATCAATACAACCAAAAACTGCACTGTGCACCATACCACACATCAAATGCTTCAAGAAAATTTTCCTCATCAGACATTCCCACCACCTGCCAAGCATCACCAACTCTGCCACATATCACCTTCAAATAGCTCTGCACCTACACTTACATCTCTACCTTGCCAACCAGAAAAAACAACCACACCACTTCAACACAAGACCAAACTGCCCACCACTATTTCAACAAAACACTCCTCCTGCTCCATTACAAACTGCCATACAACCTTCCATACCATCCACAGTTCCATCATCTGACACAACAACTACTTACTGTCATATCCTCAGACCACCTATCCAAATTAACATCAAACCATTTGCAAGCTAACACCCACCATAACAACAGACTCAACAACCCATTACCACAAACCATCAACTTCTGCAACCACCAGCCTGCACTGTTACACATTAGACTTCTCCCCTGGCCGCGTCATAAACAACACCATTGCACATACCATGCTCCTCCAACCATCAAATTGCCATTGTCTCATCACCATCCCGCCATCCACTTAACTGCCACTGCCTCAAAATCCACTTACATCCTCTGCCCGAACCACCATCGCCTGCATTACATCCGCAACTGTTGGATATTTTCAACATTTGGCCTCTAGTTTTGTTTTGAAGGAAATAAAAAGAAGGAGGGAAACTGTTGTCCCACACCATAGGAAAGAGGAAGCAAGTCTATATGTATATAGATGTTTCTCAAATGAAGGGTTGGGCCCTTTGGGCATCCAAAGCTTGCTCTGTTGTGAGGAAGGAGACCACGCGCGCGCCGCCGCCGGCCGACCCACCAGGCCGGGTTTCGGGTTCATACGATCGAATAGTTTTGGCCGGCTGTTAACGAATGGAAGCATCCATTCGTTGCCTATAAATAGCAACACCCAGGGCTGTTGCAAATTACTTTTTCTCCTTGCGGGTTTCGTAACGCTTTTCTCTGTTACGAAAGCTTCTTCTTCCAGAAATTAGCAACATCCAGAAACTGTTGCAAAACAGTTCTCTACTCAGTTTTTTGTAACGTCCCTCGGGCGTTGCAGACCAGAAACGTTGCTAATCTATACTTCTTCTTTCTTCATTCGGTTTCTTGCTACTTGCATCAATTCAGAGATTATATACAAGGTGTTCTTGGTCGGATCAAGAACCGTACAATTCATGAATCCGATTACACTGTTTGAGGGCTTGATTGAATCCTGAAGGCTATAGTTCGATACCCGATTGTACGTGGTGGGTTGAACTATCGTCTAAAAGAATCTACTCCTATATCCTTCAAGTCCGTAGTACAGTTTCATCGCTATCTCCATCGTCTCGAACCGCAAATTTACAAACAATTTTTAGACGATATTCTTCAACCATGGAAGGTTCGAGCGCGTTGCAAGTGATGAATCAACATTTGACTCGATTGGAGCGGTTTGACGGGGATAACTTCACTCGTTGGCAAGAGACAATGAAGTTCTTCTTGATCACCGTCAAGTTGTTCTATATATTGGAAGACGGATTGGAGGATATTCCAGAAGAAACTGACAAGGACGATGTTGCACTGAAACTGAAACGTGCCAAACGCAAAGAAGACGACTTCCTATGTAGAGGGCACATTCTGAATGCATTGTCAACTTCTGTGTACAACGCACATCGAAGCCTGGAAACTGCTAAAGCACTTTGGACTGCACTAGAGAGAAAATACCGTATATCCGAGGCAAGTAATAAGAAATTTCTTATTTGTAATTTTATGGATTTCAAAATGATCGCCAATAAGTCCATAGTGGGACAAGTAAGTGAAATCTTACTTTTGGTAAATCAACTTAAAGATGCTAGTATCGATCTCCCTGAATCTTTTGTTGTTGGGGTCATAATTTCTCGACTTCCTCACTCTTGGAATGATTATAAGAAAAAATTGAAACATTCGGAAACGGATTATGATTTAGATGGTTTACAGCGTCATCTTCGTATAGAAGAAGACTCTCGTAAACGCGAACTAGATGATAATCCGCAAACTGAGTCTCATACGAAGGTTAATAATGTCGAAATAACTGACAAGTTAAAGCCTAAGAATGAGACACAGTTTGAGAAGAAAAGTCATCCCAAGAACAACAAAAAGAAAGACGCTTGTTATTTCTGTAACAAGCCCGACCATTATGCCCGAGACTGCCGTCTGCGGAAGGAACAACAAAAAGTGAATATGGTCGAAGACTCGCTTGTGGCTGTAGTACAAGAGGCAAACTCCGTTAGTGGCATAGATAATGATTGGTGGCTTGATACTGGAGCAACCATTCATATTTGCAAAGACCGTAGTCTATTCAAGACCTATGAAGAAAATGGAGAAGCGAGCGAAGTTACTGGAGCGAACAAGGTTCCGAGTAAAGTCATGGGAAAGGGCACTATAGAACTACCACTCACCTCCGGGGAAGTTCTTACTTTAGTCAATGTAGTTTATGTACCAGACATTTGTAAGAATTTGATATATGGATACCTTCTTAACAAAGGAGGATTCAAGATGATGTATGAGTCTGATAAGTTAGTGTTGTCCAAGAACGGCAAATTCATTGGACAAGGATACTCTTGTAACGGCATGATTAAGTTGAATCTAATAAAGAATTCCTTAGTTTATATTGTTGATTCAGTTAGCTTATGGCATAGTAGGTTAGGACATGCTAATTATAATTCCCTTAAAAATATGCATAAGTTAGGATTAATTTCTGATTGTGATTTCAATTCTATCTCTAAATGTGAAATTTGTGTTCAAGCAAAAATACACCGAAAATCTTTTAAATCCGTAGAAAGGAAAACCGGTTTGCTTGATTTGGTATATAGTGATGTGGGCGACCTAAAAGGTCATATCACCTATGGTGGTAACCAATATCACATTTATTGATGATTATACTAGATTTGCTTATGTTTATCTAATGAAAACAAAAGATGAAGCCTTTGATAAATTTAAGATTTACAAAGCCGAAGTTGAAACACAATTAGGAGTTAAAATTAAAGTATTACATTCAGATCGTGGTGGTGAATATTTCTCAAATGAGTTCACGTTGTTTAAACAACATGGTTTAATTCACCAATGCACTGCCCCTTATACACCACAACAAAATGGTGTCGCTGAAAGAAAAAATAGAACTTTAGTAGAGATGGTTAATGCCATGCTTATTAGTTCTAATTTACCTAATAATGTGTGGGGAGATGCTTTGTTATCTGCTTGTTATATTTTAAATAGAGTACCACTTAAAAAGAATAATATTTCCCCTTATGAATTATGGTTTAATAGAAAACCTAATTTGAATAGATTAAAAGTTTGGGGTTGTTTAGCATATGTTAGAAAACCAAATCCCAAATGACCAAAGTTAGGAAATAGAGCTTTTAAATATGCTTTTATAGGTTATTCCCTTTCCAGTATAACTTATAGATTCTTAATGCTTGACACCTTAGATATTATAGAATCGGTAGATGTAGAATTTTTTGAAAATCAAACTGTTGAGATTCCATTGAGATCATCTAGTCCTGATACGACTAATGATGTCAATGACGATGAGTATACTCCTGCTCAAAACAACAAGGATGTATAAGTACCAGATCATAGTACTGAGCAAAGGAGAAGTAAAAGAGCGAGAATTGAGAAGGACTACGGTCCTGACTTCATAACATATCTTATAGAAGGTAGTAAGGACGAAGTCCTTAATGTAACTAGATATGTAATGAACGTCAATGATGATCCTAAGACTTATTCTGAAGCTATGAATTCCAGAGATTCCATTTTTTGGAAAGATGCTATCAATGATGAAATGAACTCCATATTGTCTAACCAAACCTGGGTTTTGACTGATTTACCTCCTGGCGCTAAACCAATAGGATGTAAATGGATATTCAAGAAAAAATTGAATACAAATGGATCCATTGATAAGTTTAAAGCCAGATTAGTTGCTAAGGGAAATAAGCAAAGACATGGAGTAGATTACTTCGATACTTATGGTCCTGTTGCTCGCATTTCTTCTATTCGTTGTTTAATAGCACTTGCATCCACTCATAAGTTGGTCGTACATCAAATGGATGTAAAGACCGCTTTTCTAAATGGAGATTTAGAGGAAGAGATATATATGGAACAACCAGAAGGTTTTAAAACCCCTGGCCAAGAAAAGAAAGTTTGCAAATTGGTAAAATCTCATTATGGCCTGAAACAAGCTCCTATGCAATGGCATGAGAAGTTTGATAAGATAGCATTGTCATATGGCTTCATTGTTAATGATGCTGATAAATGTATTTATAGCAAATCGGATAATACCGGTGATGTTATAATATGTTTATACGTTGATGACATGCTAATATTTGGTTCTAATATATCATGTGTAAATGAAACTAAAAGGTTTCTATCCTCTAAGTTTGATATGAAAGATCTAGGTGAAGCTGACGTAATTCTAGGAATTAAAATCATAAGGAAAGAAGGGAAGTTATTACTAACCCAATCTCACTATATTGAGATGTTCCTTAAGAAGTATGGTCATTATAATGACAAACCAGCCCCAACTCCTCTAGATCCTAGTATTAAATTACTAAAGAACGCTGGACGTACCATTTCTCAACTTAGGTACTCTAGGGTTATTGGGAGTCTTATGTATGCTATGCATTGCACCAGACCTGACATTGCACATGCCATTAGTGTGCTATGTCGATTTACGAGTAATCCAGGTTACGAACATTGGAAAGCTATTGCCAGAGTTCTAGCGTATCTGAAAGGAACCATTGACTGTGGTTTATCTTATAAAGGATATCCTGCTGTTATAGAAGGGTATAGTGACGCAACCTGGAACAATGTAGAATCCAAATCCAAGTCTACAACTGGATGGATCTTTACATTAGGAGGTGCAGCGGTGTCTTGGGGTTCCAAGAAACAAACTTGCATATCTGACTCAACTATGTTATCAGAATTAATTGCATTAGCAGATGCATGTAAGGAGGCAGAATGGCTTAGGAATTTATTAATAGAAATTCCACTATGGTAGAATCCATCTCCAGCAGTCTTGATTAACTGTGATAATCAGGCTACGATATGTAATGTCTCTAATAAGACATATAATGGAAAGTCTAGACACGTGAGTCTAAGACATCAGATGATAAGACAATTGCTCAAACGAGGAGTAATAACTGTTGACTATATAGAAACAAAGAAAAACTTGGCTGATCCTCTTACTAAGAGTCTTCCAAAGGCAATGGTTTCTATAAAATCAAAGGAGATGGGACTAAGGTCTATGAATGAAGTTTGATCGTCCTTAATAGAAACCCAACTTATGTCTTGAAATGGATAGACAAAGTTCAATGAGGTACCAACAAGTTAAGAGAACGATTATGGAACACTAAATCGAAAACTCCCATAGTATTTAGTGTTGGATTCTGCAAGAACAAAGGATGGATAATAGATCTTTAATAAGTCTAGAAAATTAAAAGGTGTATCGCAGAAACACCTTAAGAGACATACCTATATGAGTACGGAGATCAGGCCGTTTCCTAAGAAAGTAAGACCGCTTTCTAAAGTAGACTCATGAATCCAGGATTAAAGCACATGGTCATTAACGTGCTAGCAATACAGAACACTTTACCTAAGAAAATCAACATGTGTGATTGTTCCGGTTTTATCATTAGGGATACTTGGTTCAAGATTCGTTCACCATAGAATCTCGATAAGGTTTTGAATGGTTTACACTAAGTGAAGGTTCAAATCCAAAAGATACCTATCATGTATGTGTTGGTATTCACGATGATGCAAATTCTTGTCCCTGAACTACGCTAGGCTTGATCCCACTTGGGTACGTAGGCAATCACTCAAGTGATGCAGTCATTCCGTTTTTAAATTAAATTGTTTTAATTATCCAATCTTGGAAATAGGGGGAGAATGTTGGATATTTTCAACATTTGGCCTCTAGTTTTGTTTTGAAGGAAAGAAGAAGAAGGAGGGAAACTATTGTCCCACACCATAGGAAAGAGGAAGCAAGTCTATATTTATATAGATGTTTGTCAAATGAAGGGTTGGGCCCTTTGGGCACCCAAAGCTTGCTCCGTTGTGAGGAGGGAGACCATGCACCGTCTCCACACACGCGCGCGCCGCCGTCGCCGTCCGACCGACCGTGCCGTGCCGGGCCAGGTCTCGGGTTTCGGGTTCGGATCCATACGATATAATTTTGGACCGTATCTGCAAACAGTAAATAAGCCAAGTTCGGCCCGATAAGGACCCAGAACTGTTCGAATTTCGAATAGTTTTGGAGGGAGACGCAAGCAAACGGTCAGATCCGTTCAAAAGAATGGATACGGGCGCAACGTTCAAACGGTTACGGACGCGGCTGTTAACGAATGGAAGCATCCATTCGTTGCCTATAAATAGCAACACCCAGGGCTGTTGCAAATTACATTTTCTCCTTGCGGGTTTCGTAACGCTTTTCTTGTTACGAAAGCTTCTTCTTCCAGAAATTAGAAACGTCCAGAAACTGTTGCAAAACAGTTCTCTACTCAGTTTTTTGCAACGTCCCTCAGGCGTTGCAGACCAGAAACGTTGCTAATCTATACTTCTTCTTTCTTCATTCGGTTTCTTGCTACTTGCATCAATTCAGAGATTATATACAAGGTGTTCTTGGTCGGATCAAGAACCGTACAATTCTTGAATCCGATTACACTGTTTGAGGGCTTGATTGAATCCTGAAGGCTATAGTTCGATACCCGATTGTACGTGGTGGGTTGAACTATCGTCTAAAAGAATCTACTCCTAGATCCTTCAAGTCCGTAGTACAGTTTCATCGCTATCTCCATCGTCTCGAACCGCAAATTTACCAACAGCAACTGCACCATCAATTTCATTGTCTCCATACCTTCCACTGCCTCCGTCAAATCGATCACAAATACAGTCGAACCCAAAGCTCGAGAATCAAACCGCAACCGGAACCCCGCCCCTCAACACCACCTCTAAATTCCGCAACATAAAATCACCGCGACATCCTCTGCCTCGTCTGCTTCCATAACCTCCTTCGATTCCATTTGCACAACTTCCTTAGAATTGCCTGAATCGAGCACCATCATTGCGGCCTCCACAACCACAGTCATCGATTCCATTTGCAATCATATCTCATTCTTTCCTTTTTTTTTTGAGTTTGCATTTCTTTCTAATTGAGAAAGTCATTCTTTTTTTTTGTTCGGTTTTGTTTTATTTGGTTTTGACAGGAGAAAGAATTGAGGCATTCATATTAGACTCGCATGTTTGGGCCTTAAATCATTTGACTTGTGGGCTTGGGTTTGAAGTTGTGTTTGAGTTTCTTTTTATAAGAGTAAATTGATTTTTTTTGTTTTCTTTTGGAAAAGGCTTTAATATATATATATATATATATATATATATATATAATCTTGTTTAAATTTTCAGGTTGCAAAAGCAGATAAGGAGAGGAATTGCTGCTAAAAATTCACTCTGCTTGCCAAATAAATTACTTGCTAAAAAACATTGCTAATAATTCTGCATGCTCTGATATCATGCCTTTATCCCTTGTTTTTATTAGTTTTGCATTGTTGGTTTCTTACATTTTAAAAAAAAAATTCAAAAACAAAAACAAATTTCATTCGTAATTGCATCGTTTATTCACGTTAATTTCCGTTTTGCATTCATACCATCTTATTTTCTTTTCTATGTGCAACATCCCAAATCCACATAAGGTAGGGGATTTCATCACTCCTTCCTTGGTTCATAAATTGCATTTCATTATAGGATTTTAACCAATAATAACGGTAAGACATTTGACTTAAGGGAGTCACGAGCTCACCTAGGGCTTAATTGTATCTTGACAAGTTATCATCTTTCAACAATTTAATTTCTTGGTGTCTATGTTACGACAGAGTAATAATCATATATAAATATTACAGTGAATCGTAAAAATGATAGTAATTGTTTCTCTGAGGGTACTTAAACCTTCGGTTACATTGCTACGGTGATTCGTGGTGCACCGATAACTCCTGCCCGTTATCTAGCTAAGAAATATTTTGTTGGATTAAGACAAAGTGTGGTTATACATTTGTAGGTTAGGAGCTACTAAGGACATAAATTTGTAAATTTGACTTAACTTGGTTTTTAAAAAAATCCAAAAAATTCGTTTTAAATCTTTTCCTTTGAAAATTTTCAATCAAAATAAAAGAAATCTAAAAACAAGTATTTTACTTTTCAAAATACAAAAAAAATTACTTGAGTTTGTATTTTAGAAAAAATATATAATCTTTTCAAAATCTAAAACTAAAATAAAAAAAATAAAAAAAATAAAAAAACACATAATAAATAGAAAAATTTTAAAAATCCAAAAAAAACAAAAATCAAATCTCTCTATAGAAAAATAAGTTTCTTTTAGTAAATACTTTTTAAAAAATATTAAAAAAACAAAATTTCACTCCATTTGTTAAACCTTGTTTCTTTCTCTTCCCTTATTTTTCTCGCTAGTGCATGAGTATTTGGATTCGTGACACTTTTACGAATCATTGGATTCGTGACACTTTTACGAATCATTGGATTCGTGACCCTTCTACAAATCATTTAACTTGATCAAATGATCCTCCTGAAATGACAAACGAGAATGCCCCTCGAACTCCCAAGGATAGAATCTTTCCTGATAGAATTTTTATTCCTTTTTGTACCACATTACCCGCTTTATGGGTAACCATTCGAAATTCACTCAAACCATATTGTCATACTCCCAAAATTTGGCAATTTCGAACACGATGACCCATACATTTTCCTAATGAAATTCGAACAAGTCTACGCAACCATTAAACTTCAACAATTTAGTGATGACAGAATCAAACTTCAAATAATTCCATTTGCCCTTACTGATTACGCTGAAAAACGGTTGTACAGCTTACCATCTAATTCAATCAAAACGTGGGGAGAATTCGTTAAACTTTTCATAAAATGTTCTATTCTTCGAAAAAACAACTAAAATCCGAATCGAAATCGTTAATTTTCATCAGTTCAGGGGTGAACCATTCGAAAATTATTTTGAAAGATTTGAAGAGCTTTTAATAAAATGTCCACATCATAACTTCGAAAAATGGACCCTTTTCCAAATCTTATACGATGGACTTGAAACAGCTCATGAACCATGCTTGAGTCGATGTGCCAATGCAACTTTCTTGTCCAACATCACAACGATGCTTGGCAATTTCTTGAAAACCTAGCCGAAAAATCGTTCCAATGGGGACGTTCGAGCAAAAATTCATTTACTCACGATCAAGCGCACACTCGATAGAATCATCTTTAGCTTTGGAAGCTAAGATCGACGCAATAATCAATAAATTCGACTATGTTTTCTCATCCAATCAAATGAACCAAGCTTCCCAGTCCTGTGTTATAAATGCAACGATCCGAGTCATATAGCCGATATGTGCCCTAACTCGATAGAACAACTCAATGCTTTCCATAAAGTTAAGAACGATCCATTTTCTACAACATATAATCTTAGTTGGAGAAATCATCCGAACTTTGCTTGAAACCAAAATAATCCCAACACGAATTTGGTTTGTCCCAACTTTCAAGCATTTTCGAACAATGCTTCAAATCCTCCCTTTCAACCAATTAGTTTCAACAAAATTTTGTGCCTCCGTCCAAAAAACAAGTGCAACAATCTTTTGCTCCTCAAGACGATAAACGATTAAGTTCACCCGAGAAAAGTCTTGAAACTTTGGCTAAGGCAACCACTCAAATCCTCCAATAAAATAGTAATTTGCAAAATTTGTTAACCTCGTACGTGTAGAATACGAGTCAAAATCGATTAAAAAACTTGAAATGCAAATGAGTTAATTAGCCACGTCTGTAAGTGAACATGAACGAGGCAAATTCCTAAGTCAGCCAGTTCCAAATCCCAGAAATCAAAGCACAAATCTGAATCAAGCCCATATCGTCCAAGATAGCAACATAACCCAAATGAATGCTATCATGACTTTGCGCTCCGGTAAACAAATCGATAATGAAGTTGTTAATCCAAATGATTTACCGAAAAATCCTCTCGACACTTCTAAAACAACAAACGAATCTCAACAAAACAAGGAGCCAAACATCGAATCAAATTCCAATCCAAATTCATCTTCTACTGAAGTAGACCCTCCTACTGAGAATCATGTTCCATCTCCACATCATCTACGACCCAAGAAACACTCTGACCAAATGGAAAAGTTATTGGAAATTTTTAAGCAAGTCAAAGTTAACATTTCGCTTCTTGACATCGTCCAACAAGTCCCAACCTATGCTAAGTTTCTCAAGGACTTGTGCACTCAAAAACAACACACCGGTGTACCCAAGAAAGTTTTATTAGCCGTCAGACTTAGCGAAGTCTTGTCCCAATCAATTCCTATTAATTACAAAGATCCTGGATGTCCGACGATCTCTTGCACGATAGGAGATAAAACGATTAACAAGTGCTTACCCGATTTGGGTGCAGTGTCAATTTGATTCCTTATTCTGTTGACTAGGAACTTGGCTTGGGTGAACTAAAACCGATGAAAGTAACACATAATTTGTCGATCGATCAACAAAGAAACCCGTAGGAGATATCGAGGATGTACTCATCAAAATCGGTCAATTCATATTCCCCATCGATTTCATCATTCTGGAGACTTAACTCGTGAATAATCCAATGAGTCAAATCCCACTGATTTTAGGCCGACCTTTCTTGGCTACTTCAAAGGCTTTAATCAATTATTGAAACGGTTCGATGAAAATCTCTTTTGGAAACAAGACTTTGGATCTTAACATTTTCAATCTTGAAAACTAATCGAATGAACCCCATGACCAAATGCTGGAAGTTAGCTCCATTCAAGAAAATTTTGATAACGAAATAGCTGACCTAACCCACAAATGCGAGACCAAATTTGAATAGCTGTTTCAAGACGAGCCTAAAGAAATTGAAATTGCGCTCCTTTTTGAACCACTTACCGTTGAATAAGAACTTCAACCGAATTCCTTGATCGAGCAACCCCTGAGGTTAGACCTTAAACTTCTTCCCAATCACCTTTAGTATGCATGCTTAGGCGATAATGAAACGTTTCCTATCATAATCTCTTCAACTCTCTCTCTCTCTCGATCAAAAAACTTCCTTACTTTTAATTCTGTCGAAAAACAAAGAAGCAATTGGTTGGTGGATCATCGATATCAACGGAATTAGTCCCTCTCTTGTTCAACATTGCATCCATTTAATTGAGGATGCCAAGCCTTTACGTGACGCGCATCGAAAGCTTATCCCAAAAATAAAGGATGCAGTTCGTGACGAAATTCTTAAACTCCTCGACAATGGAATCATATACCCAATCTCTGGTAGTTCATGAGTTAGTCCAATTCATGTCGTGCCTAAAAAGTATGGACTCACTGATATCAAGAACGACTCGAATGAACTCATTTCAACTCGTACTCAAACGTGTTTGCGTGTTTGCATCGATGGTCAAAAATTAAATGTTACAACACATAAGGATCACTTCCCTCGTCCTTTCATCGACCAAATGATTGAACGTTTAGCCTGTCACGAATTGTATTGCTTTCTTGATGGTCATTTCGGTTATAACCAAATTCCAATTGCTCCCTAAGATTAAGAGAAAACAATTTTCACGTGTCCCTTTGGTACCTTTTCTTATCGACGTATGCCATTTGTCATTTGCAATGCTCGTGCTACGTTTCAAAGATGCATGGTCAGCACATTTTCTGATATAATCGAATGCTTTCTTGAGGTGTTTATGGATGATTTTACCATCTTTGGAAACTCTTTTTCTGAATGCTTACACCATCTCGAGTTGGTTCTTAAACGATGCAAGGACAAACACTTAACGTTAAATTGGGAAAAATGTCACTTCATGGTCAAACACGGCATTGTCCTTGGGCATGTCATTTCAAACAAAGGCATCGAGGTAGATAAAGCTAAAATTGACTTAATTGCGAATCTACCCATTCCTAAATCTGTTAAAGACATTCGTTCATTTCTTGGACACGCTGGTTTCTATCGACGTTTTATAGAGGACTTTGGTAAAATCGCTCGACTTATGATGACTCTTAGAAAAGACATTCCATTCGACATTAATTCTGACTGTGCTTCTTCTTTTGAACATCTCAAAAACGTACTCCTTCCACTCCTATCATTTTCTTATCTAATTGGGTTCTTTCTTTTGAAATAATGTTTGAGGCTACTAACTTCACAGTTGGTGCTGTCTTAGGACAACGCATCAACAAAATTCTTCACGTCATCTACTACACTAGTATGACTCTAAACAATGCTAAACTCAATTATGCAACCACTAAAAAAGAGCTTCTAGCAGTAGTCCTTGTGCTATAAAAGTTTCGACCATGTCTGATTGGCTCACACATTACTGTTTATACTGACCACTCAGCTCTTAGATACCTTATCGCTAAAAATGATGCTAAGTTTCGTTTGATCCATTAGATCCTTTCACTCCAAGAATTTGACCGTACGATCAAAGACAAAAAAGGATCCGATAATGTCATCGCCGATCATTTGTCATGTCTTCCAAACGCACCATCTTCTTTAGCAATCAACGGGAACTTTCACGATAAACAACTTCTTTCTGTTTCTACCAATCCATGGTATGCTGATATAGTGAACTATTTAGTCATTAAGGAAACTCCTTCATTTTGGTCGAAACAAGATAAATGTAAATTTCTTCCCAAGTCAAATACTTCTATTGGGATAATCCATAATTGTTTAAATACTGTTCTGACCAAATCATTCGACATTGCATCTCGGATTGTAAAATCAAAAGTGATCTTTCGTTTTGTCACGATCAAGCTTGCAGTGGACATTTCGGTCCATAGAAAACTGCTAAAAATGTACTTCAGTGTGGCTTTAACTGGACCACCTTTTTTAAATACTCATTCTAATTTTATAAAACTTGTGATCATTGCCAAATGGTAGGAAGAATCTCTCGACGAAACATGATTCCTTTGAACCCCATTCTTACGATCGAAATCTTTGACGTTTGAGGTATTGACTTTATGGGACTATTTTTCAATTCATCCGAAAATCTTTACATTCTCCTTGCTGTCGATTACATATCCAAACAGGTTGAAACCATTCCGTGTAAAACCAACGACCATAGAATTATTATGAAATTACTTAAAGAAAACATCTTTTCGAGGTTTGGCACACCTTGCACAATAATAACTGATAACAGAACCCATTTTTTCAATCGATCATTTGAAACTCTAATAAAGAAGTACTCGATAACCCACAAGTTATCCACTTCGTATCATCCTCAAACTTGTGGCCAAGTTGAAGATTAAAATTGTCAAATCAAACAAATTTGGGAGAAAACTGTTAATAAAAATCAAAAAGATTGGTCTCAGAAATTGACTGATGAGCTTTAGGCTTACCGTACAGCTTTTAAAACCAATCTTGGAATGTCTCCTTTTAGGCTTGTATATGGTAAGCATGCCATTTTCCCATTGAATTTGAACACAAACCGTTGTAGGCAATTAAGAACTTAAACTTTGATCTTGAAAAAGCTGGCGAAAACAGAGAATTGCAAATCAACGAATTAGCAGAAGTTAGGAAAGATGCGTACAAAAACGAGAAAAATTACAAAGAAAGAACAAAAGTTTTTCATGATAAGTCTATCTTAAGAGAAACGTTTTTGGCAAACTAAAAAATTCCTTTGTATGACTCTAGACTTCACTTATTCCTTGGAAAACTAAAATCAAGATGGACCGGGCCATTTATGGTTCGAACTGTTTTTCCACACGGTGCAATAGAAATAGAAAACCTTAGGGATGGAACAATTTTCAAAGTTAATGATCATAGCTTGAAACCGTACTTGGAATTGCCAAGTACTCAAGAGGAGGAGCTCGTGATTCTTCATGAGCCATTCTACGTCTAGTAAGAAATGTTAACCCTCTTTTGTAAATATGTACATATCTTTTATCCTCGTTACACTTAGTATGTCATGCATTGACTATAGGGACACAGATAAAATCAAGTGTAGAGGGGAGCCTCATCTTCATTTTTTATTTTTCTTGGTGTGTTTGCATGGAGCATAGAGCGTAGTAATAAAGACTCTCGTTGTTTTCCTTCTACCTTACTTTGGTCTTACTCATACGTAGTAAGAAGCCTATCGATATTTTCCTTTTAGCATATTGATTTACCTTTGAAGAAACACTATGGGATTAGTAATTGTTTTGGTTATTAAATTGAAATTTTTGAAAAGTTATTTTCACAATAAAAATAAAAATAAAGTTTGATTACAAGTAACTATGGTTTTATTAGTATATAGGAAGGTTCATGGATGTTAATTATGAAGTATATCCTAATTAAAAATCTTTGCTTAAAAGAGTGGTTGATTAAAAGTAAAGGCGATAATGTTTTTGATCTTCTAAGTTAAGTGGTGCTAAGATAATTTTACAAAACTCTCTCTTCATAAAAAAAACATAAAAGGAAAAAAATGGTTTTTGAGAAAATAAGAAACACCAAGAGTATGCGTTCACACGCAAGTATCTACACTCGTCATGCTATGTACCCTTCTCATGTAAGCCTGAAAGGTAGTACAAGATCAGTATATCTGGCCAATCCAAGTTAGGTGTATGTAAATAGATTTAATGAAAAATAACTACCTAGAGTCATATGTTCATACACAAGTATGTACACTTGCCATGCTCTGTAGTCTTCTCACGTAAGTCTGAAAAGCAGTGCATGATTGGTATATCTGGCCTCAGTTTAGATGAGTTAGGTGTGTAAATATTAATAATGTTAATACTTTTCAAAAATAGAGAGAGTAAGCAATTGAAATCAAAGCCCTATTTTCACTTATTTGATTCGATTTGTTACTCAAAAGAAATATAAATAGCAATTTGAAAAACTTTGATAATCAACTAAGGATCCATTTCATAGTTGCACTATGTTATCAACCGAAACAACTAGCCAAACTCGATTCTAATTGTGATGTTAACTTAATTTTTATTAAATGTTTTGACGAGTAAAAGGACTTAAATTTCTTGATAATTACCAAAACTTGTATTTAATTTATTTGTGCCAATTTAAAAGTAAATTCTTCATTTTTAAATATTTTTAAAAACTTGCATTCATCTATTTGTAAATAAATCTTGCATTTAGGAATTTATCATGTTGAATTTGGATTTTGTGGGTAATATCCACTAAAACCCTCATGAGACAATACTCGTCCTAATGGGGACACCTAGAGGTTTAAGGGCTTGTTGCATATGCTCAACGCACACGTGATTCCTACGAAGACGGATTTATCTTAGTTTTTCTTTATTCAATGATGAATAAAAGGATAAGTGTAGGGATATTTTATGTGTATGTAAATGTGCATACTATTACTTCCATATTTAATCTACTTTTATTTAAATGTCATAATTCGGTAGTTGTACATGTTTTTACCAAAATCCAAATGTCATCAAATCATCATTCAGTTATCTTCATTTAGGGGCAAAATGCTAATTTTGTGCATGCATTAAATTTTAAGAATATTTATTTGCACAATTTAGTTTTATTTGTAGGAAAATAGAAGAAGTCTTCATGGAAATATGCATGCATAAGAGAAGAAGGAAAATGAAGATGGAAATAAATGAAATCATGGAGAAATCCACCTACCCACTTAGCTTAATCTACAATTAGGAGCTAATACACATGTTAGTGGAGTTTAAAAGCATATGCACATTTAACGGAGGATTAATTCATGCTAATAATAACTTGGTGGCCACACATTCTAAGGGGTATTTGGGGAACCCTCTTAAAACAAGGATTAGGGTTTTAGGAATGTATAGATAACCCTCTTATGTTCATGTAATGAAGCTTCTATCTACTTATTATATTATTAAAGTTGTAGCCTCAAAATAAAAAGGGAAATAAAATGTCTTCCTAAGTCTCTTCTTCTTTACTCTTTTATGCTTTCTTGTTATTTTTATGCTCATTTTTATTTACATGCACTTTTCCTTTTATGTAGTAGATTAGATTTTCATTTATGCACTTAGTTTAGTTTTATTTCTATGCAATTATTTAGTTTTCTTTTCTTTTACATCTCTTGCTTTTTAATGTTGCAATCTACATGTGTTGAAATGATAACAAAAATGAGTTGCTAAACGCCTTCAATTTAGGGGTAATGAAGCTTTCCAATTCATATAGATTCAACATATTTGCTTACTTATGATCTCTTTTTATGCTTCATGAAAAGTTAGATTATGATGTAATTTTATTAGTGAATTTGATATTCTATGTTGTTTATCACAAATAGGCTATTCTTATTCAAACAAAAACACAATTTACATCATTAACTAAGTGATTATGATCATGAAACTAAAATAGAAGCAAAATTAATAGATCTATACAACTAATCAAAAATAGTAAATAGATCATGCTTAATATAAACTTTTGTCTTAGTTTCATATTCATTTTCATGACATTCAACAAGTGGTTTTAGTTGTTGTATCAAAATTTTGATGGTTTAAGTTATGTTAATTAACAACATAAATAGATTATACTTTTGAAAAATACATCACTAATTCTATTTAGATTAAAATGAGAGATCATAGATAAAATTTTATGTTGATTTAAATGAGATGATGAGAGTGGATTTGCCTCTAAATTTCTTTTAATCTAATATTTTCATTTACTATGTTCTATCTAGTTTTACATTTTTCCTAGCTTACAAACAATCTCAACTTTAGTTTAATTTGATTTAATAGAATTTAAAATCACTTCAATTCTCTACGGATCGACCCGTACTCGCCACGTACTAAAATTGTGCGCCATGCGCTTGCGGTTATTTTATTTGATTTTTCGACGATTTTCTAACTAATAGAAAATTAGATGTCAAACACTTGAGGAAGGAATGACTTTGGTAAAAAGTGGAGTTAGTGGAATTTTTTAGGAAGATAAGTGAAGTAGATATGAATGGAAGTGTTTTTAGTATTATTTTTTAAAGATAGAAAGTCAAAAAGAAGAGATTTTTAATTTCAAGACTTTAGAAAAACATGGATGAAGTAAAGAAGAGCTTGGAAAGGAATAAGTAAGAATTTGAAAATGAAGAAAAGTGAATTAAAGATAGAAATGAAAATTTTGAATTACTTCTATATAAACCTAATAAGGGAAATTACTAAAATAACGTAAATAATAAAATATACAATACCCTTCACCAAAATGGTGACACCTCACACCTCCACCCTTACTCCACATGCAACCCATCACCCTTCACCCTTCACTTCTCTATAACTTCATTTCCTTTAAAATGTACTAAGTCTTTTACTTTTTAGCTTTTGTACCGTTTTACATGAAAAAGAAAAGTCAAAATCCACTTTATTAACTTAACTGTATAATTTAAACTTATTTGACTTAATTACTTCCATAACAAAAATGTATTCTATATTTATATATGTTTGCGTCAAAATTGGTCACATAAACCCAATAGAGTTTGTGTAGAGAAACAAATGAAGAAATCTAAATGAAAATAGAGGAAATAAGCAATTAAATAACAGAAAACAAGAAAAAACATGAACACAACGATTTATAGATGTTCGGCGTTAAAAGCCTGTGCCCATGTTGGAAAAATTGCTTTATTATTGACTTTGAATTTTGAGTAAAATAGGGATCGGGTCAGAATATGTGAATATAATGAAGTACAAAGAAAAAAACAGTGTAAAGATCCCTCAAATGAACCATGAAGCCTGTATTTATAGGGGGAGACGGCTGAATATCATTTTGAAAAATCGCCAATGGAACTCCAGGTGCAGACGAGATCACATGAGCGATCACTTTGCCCAAATATCAAGCAATAGGGATTGGCTCTGATCCCTCTTAATGACCACATGGGGTCTCCCGATCCCTCTAGTGGGTCCCCCTTCATGTTAACTCCATGTCACTAAAAGTTCTTGCATATTTAACTTATGGATTTTGAGATATCGATCAAACTCCATTGAATTGAATTGCTAGGCTGATACAATCCGACCCATTACATAGAGGTAGGGATCGTACCCAACCTTTACCTAGTTGAGACTATAATCCATACTTAGAATGTTCTATATGGTTCGTCTCTTTGTTTTGGTTGATTGTTGCTTCATATTATTGTATATGCTTGATCTCTAGACCCCACAAACATCTCTCTGGGCTACTGGCCTTGATGATAGTTGAGCCTAACTTGTCCAATTAGTCCAAATATAGCCGAGCCAAAGGTCGGATAACACTTCCCCCCTAAAGTATGTCCTGTTTCGGACATGACGTGTTTTGTACCGAAGAAAGTTAGGGTCGCCAAAAGAATTCCATCCGGTTTCCTAAGAAGTCGTTATCCTTTGCACAGTTGTCTCCCCAAAGAGTCATATCTCTCTGCATTCGTCGTGAGGCTTGGTCGATATTTGCTAATCTGGAATGTAATCCCCAGTCTTTGTCTTCTTCCACTAAGCTTGTCGATCAAGTTAGTAAGCCTTGGCTATCAGTAGTGACTTCTATCCTGAGAATCTAGGTAATAGTTCAATTCCCATCGATTCAAGAAATTGAATGTTTGATGCATACACTTGTGCACGTTCATTCATATACATACTTTTTTCATTGGCTCCTAATCATGTTTACACATTCATTGGTCGATGCCGATATCATGTAATTGACGTAAAAGAGCATTGGAATTCTTATCATTTCCATTCATTTTCTATTTTTCTATTTTTTTACGTTGGTAAAGGATCAATACGAATCCCCTAGGCGTGGGTTCATATACGATCCCTTCACTTATGTGGACTTTGCAAATTTCATGCTTATTGCTTTGTCCTGCTTTTGCGTATATAAGCAAATAACTTAGCTTCCCTAACTTTACTTGGTCCACTTGATTTGCAACCGAACTGATCCATTTTATTACTTCACATCTGCCATTAACGAGCTCGAACTTGAGAAATTCATCAATCCATCCGATTCCTTTTTTGATTCAAGCCTTCCTTATCCTTTACAACCTTAGCCACTACCTTCAATCGCATCCAAGCATCTAACTCTACTGAACATTTCCCTAAGTCAAACCGAACCCACATCCTTACTCCATTCCTTTCAACTTTGAGCTCTTCCTTATTGATCGAGTCACATCTTTACATAGGTAGGTTTCTATGATATAGATTAGAGTTACATGATAAGTCGATTTTGATTATTCATTCTGCTGGATTATAAGCTTCGATCGCTAGTTTTGGAGAAGAAATTAAGCGATGAGGAGGAGAGCGATCGGTGTGGATACAGAGGAGAAAGAGCGGCTATGAATATAGGGCAAAGGGATTAGTGGTTTATTGGAATGGGGATGAGATGGATTGGTGAAGTCCAGGCAATCAGTGATGATAGGGATCGACTCATGGGACCCGAAGGAAGCATGTTAGAGATGAATTAAAATAGTGAAGTCTAGGCTATTGGTGATGGACGGATCATTTCCTTGATATGGTCAGAGAGAAGGAAGTGGAATGATGGAAGACGATCGGTGATATGATCGGTTGTGATTTGAGAGGGGGGATCAGTTAGGGGCTTAGGTAGTTCAAAATGGTACAAGGCAATACTACCTAGGTGAGGGATGGGGTACGATCCCTCTACTTAGGGGGGACTTAAGTGTTTTTAGCTTGATGTGAGCATACCCGAACCCGCTTGTACGAGCGATCCCGAACCTTAGGAGCATAAGCAAAGAAAACAAACTTATACACGAGCACTTGTATAATCGATAAGGGACTTGAACTTGAATACTTCAACTAGAGTACGCATGCGTATGCACTTGAACTTGAACATGTATAACATGTGAACCTAAATATGATGTAACATATGCCTTAAATAGATCAAGGTGCTAGTATGTACTTGAATGCAAATACCAAACTTCATCATGTCGATAACTGATCCCAGAGCTTAGATAAAATCCATAACCATCGACGTAAAAGCCGGTTGGAACGGTCAGCGATGATGGTTAATCCTGTTGAATCCTAGAGTCTCGTCACTGATGTTGTAATTCTAAACTGTTTAGCACTACATTGCACAACACTGCACCACACCGCACTGGTTTGCACTTATCACGGGGGGACAAGTTATTTTTTCTAATGATGATTATCTGCTAGTTTTGATAGTTATGGGTTCCAAACACTTAGAGCGCCTAGCTACTATGGCTACTTGACAAACTTCTCCACATGACAATTTCAATGCGAATCCAACTCAATAACCATATCTTCATGGAGCACTCCAGGTCGTCAATCTGAACAACCAAAGGGTTCACATCAAGTACTAGAATTTCCACAAAATCCTGAAGTATAAGATGAGTTAGCTCCTGACACTCTAGAACATGCTGTAATCTTAGAAGATATGGCAGACTCTGTGGCTTCGAAAGTTGACGAGCTTCTCTTTGGAGAATTTGCATCAAGCATGGGATCCTATCTGAAGATGTATTGATTCCATCTCACCATGAAAATGCTCATTTGCCTCCAGAAGGATACATTGCCTACAAGAAGTTCATGTGCTAGGTGGGACGCATTCCACCCTATAATCCATTCATCTGAAAAATGTTATATTATTTGAGTCTGGCTCTGGCTCTGGCTCAGCTGCATCCAAAAAGCTATGCATTCTTACACGGTACATATATATTACTAGAAATCTTGCACCATGAGATGATTCCAGAGGGCATTAGATTCATCTATAATCTCAAGTGATGAAGGGGAAGGCTCTCGTACACCTTCCTCAAGGTGGCACCTAACTATCGGGTCGTAACTGGTGCTTGGAAAAAACTAAATGCTTTCAAGAATGAGTGGTTATATGTGCCCTACCACCTGGTTTCACGAAACAGTGGCTGGAAGGACGTAACTGTCTCTTTAAATTTAACTCTGAGCGCTTTTATTTAAGTCATATCCTAAACTAAGAAGTTATTTTGAAAATTACAGGTAGTCACCTACGACCCAACGACAGTCGTTACTTAGAAGTGGTTTTAACGCTTAGGGATACTCCTGTGGAAGATAGAGATATTAAGTTTCACATTACCGATGAGCACCTTTTCACCTTTGGCCTTCTATATGAGAGTCGCAGCACTGGGCTACCTAGGATAAGGAGGGTACCATCGAAGGAGGAGATGTCGTTGGGTAAGGAGGTGATAATCTGATCTTGTCATGCCCCAGTCGAAAAGGCTTAGGATGTCGCCATAGAAGGTGAAGTAAAAGGTGATGATGATGGTGGTTCTAGCCATGAACTTGTGGTCGGATCCTCACAAGGTACACAGTCTCCCGAACCTAAGGAGAGAAAAAGGAAGAAACTTGTCTATAAGCTTTGTAAAGGCCAAGCTTCCAAGCAGACCAAGCTATCTATCATTCCTTAAGTCACTTCGAAACAATCTAGTTCTCAGCCCATAGAAAATTTAGAAAACATATTTGAAGGACGGTTGGATATTCCGATTTCAAACCACACCGAGACTTATAACTTTGATGATATAAGCGTCAGAGGGTCTGATTATCCTATCAAAATTAGTGCTGATATTTCTTCCACCTCGAGGGAGAGGCTACTTTAGTCAGCAAGGCTCTCACATCTGGTCCGTTGAGGGGACATCAGGACACTTCCATCCACACGCACTCGACAACACTATATTGCACTTGTCATGTGCCCTTTAATGATGAAATTTAACTCGTTTTCGTTTTCCTTATAGGACCTATGGGTAAAAAGAAACATATGTTCCATTATTTACAAAATGTAGTGCACCAGACTCAAAGGCCTCGATCGGGACTTGCATCACTAGAGTGGCAGTCATGAACACAAACCTAGTCACAATTCCCATCGAGATCGAAAGTACCATGATAGGGGAGATAGAGACCACTCTTCGTATGATTCTGTTTCCAAGCATCGATCCTGATCTAGGTCCCCTCCTCTAAAAGGTCTAGATAAGGTGCGATGATATCCCTCCAACCGATATTTCAAGAGGTCCATTCTTTTCTTCAATCCTTATACAACGATTGTATCATCAATATATGCGAATGTGGTTCCGAGGCTTCTCAGTACAAACAGGGCAAAGAGAGCGCCATTACTCAAGTCGTTATCATAGACCAATAGGTCGATAAATTTTGCCTGCATGGCCTTTGAGCTACACTAGTACTTCTGATGTTGTAATGCACTATCCAATATGCGATATTAGCATAGCGTAGTGTTATGGATGGTTGGAGTTGAGTTGCATAACTTGGTAGAAGAGATTGAGTTGTTGTCTTGGGAGGCGATTGCCTTGCATGAACCTATTCTGAGCCATTCTCAATATTGGAAGCATTACGCCATCGCCTTTGTCTTTGAGCCAGATTTAATGATCTTAGGGATGAAGTTGGGATCTCTTAGTTTACCTTTGAGGATTATGGTCTGGCTCCTCCTCGTGAAGCAGTCTCTTTCCATTGCCTCATCTCTTGCGCATTTATGTTTGTGGTGAGTGTTTTTAGGATTGCAGCGCTGTTCTGTCACATCAAGATGGCAGTGCGTTCTTTATTAATTTGTTATTTATATAGGATTGCAGCGCTATCTATCACATCAACGTCAGATGGCGACACATCCTTATAGCTTTTTGATACAAAATTACGGTGTAGACCTTTTGGAACTGTGACATAGTCTCCTATGCTTTGGTATCTGCAAACTATGTCGTAGTTCTACCTGTTGAATTTAGTGTGAAGGTTTTAAATTGGTTCCCATATCTTGTAGTCATTTCTGGTTATAGTGTCGAAGCTACGTTGAATGGGTAGGTGCAATCTTCATATTTTGCTGCCGCTGAAGGATTTCAACGCAGTACTATCTAGATTTCATTCTTGATTCCTTTCCTCATTTCAACTCCTGTTGTAGGATCTGTTTTTCTGGGCTCGGTACTTGTTATTAATTTCACTTTGACAAAGTTTAGAAAATATAGGTGTAACATTTGCCCCTTAGCCTAGAATGATCATAGATGGGTGTGGACTAGTCTCTATTCCTATATTTTCCTTGGAACCTATCACTTCTATCTTCTCTCTTCCTTCCTTTTAAGAGAACGAAAAAGTCTTTATAGCTCTTTCTTATTTAATGCTCAAGTACACATGTCATTCCTTTATTAGCTAATCTTTTGAAAATTGTACATTTAACTTTTCGTTTCCTATGAAAATCCGTCTTGATTTTTACGCTATCTTCTTTGTCATTAATTAACTGACCTTTGGGGATTGTTTCATCATTCTGATAGTGTGGCTTAGATTCTGGTTAAGGTAAGTATATATTTATTCTCTTCTTCTTTATTCTCTTATTCCGAAAAGAAAAAACAACCCAAAAGAAAACCCTGACTGCTAATCTTGTCTTCTCTAGGAATCGTTATTTTTCCAAACTAAAGTGTGGTTCTTCTTCCTTTTAGATTTTCCTTTCTTATACTTAACTGTAATTGATAATCAACCTAATAATTTCGATATGGCATCCACTTCTTCTTCTCCTTTATCTTTGATATCTAGGGTAACTAAATTAAAGGAAGTAGAGGATGTTTTGGGCAATTTCGAGTTTGAAGGTTATGTAGGTAGATTTCCTAAGCCTCGGGACCGTATTCATATGTCCTTAGACGACTTTATTTCTATTACCCTTAAACATATTCGATATGGGCTCTATTTTCCTCCCAATATAATTCTTCGTGATTAGTTATTGGCCATTGATTTCACATCTATTCAACTTTCTCCTATTTCTTATACTCCTCTGATTGCTACATTCATTCTCTATGCTGGTAAGAACACACCTCTCTCGCATGAAGAACTCCAGTTTTTATTCAATATCCATAAGAGTCCTTCCGAGGTGAATTTTGGTTTTATTATGATCAAGCAAAAAAGCTGGTTTCTACATAATTTCCCGACAAGACCTAGAAATAGAACGATCATATTTCTTCATTTCGAATCTTGATAACTTTCCTTATGTCTTAGAACCACACCCAAATCGCCCTTTTTTGGTGATGCCGCTACATCATTCGGATCTCATAGAAACACCATTTTGGACTTGGGTGAAGATGAGAGGAAAAATAAATTTATTTTTTACAGAGCTGCTGTTGTGGAAAAATGCTTTTCTACACGCTAAGCACATTTTCCCTCATTCTATCTTTAAATTTCTTCACCATCAAATAAGCCTAAGTGTATAATTTGTTAAAATGGATAAAGGAGTTTTTATTTTCTATTCTTGACCCTTGTAAGAACGTTTACTAATCTTGGTATTTCTCTTATGTACAGGTGAAATAGCTGGTGATCTTGCTAATGCATTTCTCAACCATAAAAAATCTTCTGTGGAAAAGAAGAATAGGAAAAAGGAGGCAGTTTGATAGGGGTGAGGCCTCCGACCAACCTCTCAATAAACCTACTACTCCTTTCCCCTTTCTTCCTTGGAAGTGCTTCCCATCTGGCCCCACTACTCCTTTCGTGATCCCAACATCTGCTTTATTCCCTTATCTGAGGCTGTTATTACTGATCTCGCCAAGAAGTTAGGATGTGTCACATTGAAAAACCCATCCAATATTGCTTCTAATCCACAATCTTATCCTTTTTCCCTTCCTCTTATCTATGCTCCTCTTCTTCGAGCTTGCTGCTGAACTTGAAAGATCTTGGGCCTACATAAATATTTTCTTTTCCTTTCTTATTTAATGGTGGTTTACTTAGTCACTCCTTACCTAATTTTCACTTGCTTTTTAATAGATTGTAGCCTTAGCAATTGAGATTTGAAAGAGGGGGAAGACGATTAGGTTGCAGCCATTGCCTATGTTGCTAAGCTCAAGGCAGACCTTGTTGCGGCCACCTTTAAGAAAAATAAAATTTAGGAAGACCATAAGACCCAGCAAGAGAAAGATTACAAGGCAAAGAAGGTGGCAAAGGTGGTTGATAGGGCTAAGACGTTGAAGGGTCAAGAGTTAGGGGAAAAGGTGATGATTTTGGAGGAATCCAAAAATAAGCTTTCACGGATCACTTACTATGTGTTTTTTAGTTGTACGCGGTAGTTTTGGATCAATTTTCCACCAAGGTTGAACCTGGCTTCATGGAGGACCATGACAAGATCAAAGACGCTCTCTCTTAATGTAGGGCTAAGGAATTAGATGTAGAAACTGTTTCCCCTTCAGCTTCCCATGGTGCTTACTTGTCACCAGATAATGAGGATGTAGGGTCCAAGGAGGTTGAGGCCATCTTAACTTCTCAAGCTCATGCATGTACTAAAAATGAATTCGTTACTTTATTTTGTTGAGGTTAATTTCTTTGATTGTTATTCTATTGTTACTGCATTATGAATGACTGTGTCATCCTCGTTCATTTGTTCTTTATAGTTTTCCAAAGAAGTAATATTTACTAAACTCGTGAAGGAATGCATGGAGAATCTACAAATCCAGTCCACAAATCATCTTGATCTTAGTGCAGCGATGATTTGAAAGCAAGAAAAGGAGTTAGATGGTTCATTCATATAACTTAGTGAGGGAACCCAAGGGTTGCTTCCTCAAAGCGATCAAATAGTCAAAGAGAAAGAAACACCTAGTGACTTTGTACTACGCCGGTGGCGATATACCTTGGAGAGTGGTTCTTTCCTACCCGATAGTCCTCACATGGAGTGGTTCAGGCTTAGGCTTAGAATTCTAAATAGGGAGTGAACGTTGTGTATTGTTGTTACTTTTTTGTACATGGATTTTTATATTCTTTGTAAAGTCGTTCCTTATGTGACATTTTTTGTGCATCTTGACTTCTTTTGAATCGAACTTTAATTACTACCAACTGGGTCAATCTTTGTGGGACTTTGAGTCTAACAAACCTTCTATCCCTATTGTTAATAGCTCGAGTAACACCACTGCAACTGAGTTTGAGGTTGCGATCATGACTTTTGCTATGGTCTTAGAGAAAGGGAATCACCATTCGACAGTTACCAACGAAGGATTTGAAAGAGACTTAAAAACTGCCCTTTTCGAGCTCTTGGAAGCTAAGGATGCACTTTAACACTAGTGCCAACACAATATCACATCGCACACTGATCTGGGTGTTGCAAACTCTATATTATCTGAATTGTAGCAGTCATTGGAGGATGGTGAAGCGCTTTATGGGATTGTTTATAAAGCGGGGATTAAAGGGCTAAAGAAGACAATAAGAGACATGTCTTTTCAAGCTACCCACCAAATTGAGGAGAAGGAGGGTGTTGAAGGTGGAGAGGGGATAAATGGGCATAGCTTAGACATAGCCCTTGCCCTAATAGGTGTGAAACCCTCGTTGGCAGATGTGTGGAAGAAGAATTTGGAAGTACACTTTTGGGGTGAACTTAAAGAGATGAAGCTCACCACAAGCAGCAGATGAAGCGATAGGTGCCGAAGGTGCTACCATGTTCTTAGAGGAAGAGATTTGTTATGTCTTGAATACTTTGGTGGCTTTTATAAAAACATAAAGAAGATTAGGGCCAAACTGATCAATATTTTAGAGAAAACAAGAAAGGGTTGCGTGCTCAAGAGCTACGAGCTTCAAGATTTGTTGTGGGAACCTCAGGCTGCCCCCGGTGTCATAGCAACTTCAGTCAATGTGCCTGGGCAAGGTAAGATTTCTAACCTTGTAGAGAAGCTTAAATGGGAGAAGGTCAAAAGCAAGATGGGGCAGATCACCTTACAACATGCCATTAACATTTTTTCCCTATTTCTACCCCGTTATTGTTCTGACTTTCCTTTATAATAAGGAAGCTTTTGTGGTGATCACAGAGGATCCAAGAACCATTGGGCAGGTCTTAATTATGATCCAAAGAAGACCTTTTCACCAGGAGAGACACACCTATAGCTAACATGCCTTTGGTTTACAATTAACATAGTATTTTAGGATCATATAACATTGGATACTCTTGTAGAATACTCTTGGTTGTAAAAATGCTTGTAAGAGCATTATAAAAAGGAGGATTTTTTATTATTATTATTGAAAAGAGTGTAGGTTCCTTGTGAGTTTTTTTACTAGATTGCACTCTCTTTTAATTTTATTGGTCTGGATTCAATTGATTTTTCAATCTTGTGCTACTAGGCAATGTTTAGAGATAGCCAACTTGGGGCAAAGGCTCAAGTATTCTTTAATTTGGACTACCAAACTGGGAGGGTCATTGAGAGGCACCAAAGATCCATATATGGTTCTCTACAAAGATAAGTTCAAGTCACTGAATGAAGACCTTAAAGGGTTGTCTCTCCTAGGGGCTGAGCAAACTAGTGCATGAGATGATCTTATTACATCCTCAGCCCCCAATGTTATATTGAGACCTGGTGCAGCTCCTTTACCTCTGTCAAAGGCTAGTCCTAATGCTATTTTTCAATGGAAAGAGGATTTGAAGTTATATTATAAGACAAATTTCATGAGTTGAAAGATTACGTTAAAAGGGACTCATTTTCGACCTCTCGGGCAAGAAGCGGTTCCAATCGATGTTTTGCATCGGGGGATCGTGGATATCATTATTACAAAAGCATCGTAATCAATGATTTTTTTAAGGTTGGGTTAGAACCATATCATTGTTTGTTTCATTATGAGTTGAAGATTTGGACGTAACTTTTGATGTAACTTTGTGTGATAGTAATTTTATTTTTACTAGTGTGTATAAATGCGGGAAATATATATATATATATATATATATATATATATATATGTATGTATGTATGTATGTATCTTAGTGAACATGAGTAGACCTTGATAAATATAAGTAGATCTTAACTTTGACTATTTGCCAAGGGATGTTTTATGTGTTTTCTAGAATTATACCCGATTTATAGCTTGCACCACATTCAATGGATTGTCTTTTCTTGTCATTCTTGTTTAATCCTATGTGCAGTTCATGCTTTCTGAACGTGGCTTTCGACGTTCATGTCTTTTCATACGCTAAGCATGGTCTACCCCACTGTTGGGGGCGGAATACTTTTTGTTCATGTTCTTGGCACGGTCTGCCCCATTATTTGCGAGTGGCTTTGACTTTGAAGTTAGGTCGTTTATATTACAACCTTTTAATTTATGTGTATGGCTTTTTGTATTGATTCGGGCCATCTAATATACTTACGTCAAGTGTAACTATTTGGTTGAGAAGCCAGATTGTGCATAATACAACCAACGTTATTAGCTATATTAGTGGAGTTAACACAGAGAGATTTTTATACTTGTTCAGGCCGTCTAACATTCCTATGTCCAATTCATTGTATTACTATTTTTATTGTAATTACAATGTTTGTTATGAAAGTAGCTATAATTATACAAAATAACACTTGAGGTACTCTGAATTCCATGTTCTCGGAACTAGATTCCATTAGGTTTTAATAGCCGGTATGCCCCATAAGCCAAGACATCTGCTACAACTAGAGGACCTTCCCAATTCAGCCTAAGTGTCCCATCTACTGGATCTTTGGTGTTGGCCATTACTCTTCGTGGTACTAAGTCTCTTTTATAAAAGTTTCTCTCTTGAGCATAGCAATGTGATTTTTTGCCATCCTTTGCCGATATGCAATGGACTGAACTACTACCTCATTTTTTTTTTGGTTAAGATGTGGGGTGGCTTCCTTTAATTCTTTGTTCTGCTTTGTCATATACGATATCTTTTTATATGATTGGACCTTTATTTCAACGGGGAGCATGGCTTCATAGTCATAGGTCAAGGAGAATGGTGTATGGCCAGTAGGGGATTTGGATGAAGTTCTATAAGCCCTTAGTACTAGAGGCAACTCCCCTTCCCACTTTCCTTTTGCCTTTTACTGTCTCTTCTTAAGCAACTTCTTGATGGCCTTGTTTACTACTTCGACCTACCCATTTACCTGCAGATGTGCGACTAGGATAAACTCTTTATCATCAATTTCTGTAAACTCCTTACTCTCAAATTGGGTCCCATAATTTGAAATTATCTTATGGGGGATAGCGAGTCTAGTAATTATGTTTTTTACTGCAAAAGCGACTACCTTCTTTGTGATGATTATAGCTAGAGTTTTGTTTTCTACCCACTTGGTGAAGTAATATATTGCTACCACAACATACATTTCCCCTCCCTTTGACATGGGAAGTGGACCTATAAAATCTATGCTTCATATGTCAAATGGCCATGGGCTGGAAAATTGGATAAGCTTATGGGAAGACAGCCTTGGGATACTTTTGAACCTGTAACATATGGTACATCTTCTCATATTCCTTTGCAACCTGAAGTGCTATGGGCTAGTATGCACCATGCCTCAGTATCTTCTTTGCTAATTTGGCCCCTTCGAAATGATCCCTGCACTACCCTTACTATACTTCGATTATGACATGTATTCCCTCTTCTTTGGAAATGCATCTAAGATAAGGTGTAGAGTACCTTTTGTTGTATAATATGCCATCAAAGAAGGAGTAATATGGAGCCTGATATCTTAATTTTCGGGCTTTGTTTTTGTTCAAGGTTAAGATTCCATTTATTAAGAATTGTTTGATAGGGGTCATCCATGAATTTTCTTCTCTCAGTTGAGACATAGGATCATTTGGAGATTGATCTTGATGTTCCTTTATTTGTTGTTCTGAACTTCTCGGATTGTTTCTTGTTGAGCTGTAGTTAGGATCAGTAATTGGTTTGCTTCGATGATGCTTTGTTCAGCTCGATGCCATTAGAGTAGCTTTTATTTCATTTGCTGCTTTAGTGCTAACGAGTTTGGATAATGAATTGGTAGAAGAGTTATTTTCATATGGAATTTTCTCTATACCAAACTGTTCGAACAACTATAATAATATTTTAGAAAGTTCCATGTATTTAGCTAGAGCCGGCTCTTTTGCTAGGTAATTACCCTGTACTTGGTTCATAACTAATTAGGAATCACTATGAATTTTAATATGGTTTACCTTTATTACCTAAGCCATCTCTAAGCCTACAAGGAGAGCCTTATATTCTACCTTGGTAGCCTTGAATCCAAGCTATAGTTCTCTATAAGTTTTTGTTCATCTGGGGTAATCAGCACATATCCAATCTTTGCCCCATGTTCATTTGATGCTCTATCCAGAAATAATTCCCAAAACTACAGAGTGGGTACTTTGTCCTCAAGTTGGGGCCCAGTAGGTAAAGTGCATTACATGATGAAATCTGCTAGTGCATGACCTTTTGATTGCTATTCTTGGACAACAAGAGATATCGTACTGACTGAGCTTCATTGCCCTTTTCAGCAAGCGACCCGATGTTTCTTATTTCTACAATATCTACCTTAGAGGTTTGTCTGTGAGGACTTTAATAGGATTCCTGAAAGCATGGCTGTAGTTTCCTTGCGGTGAGAAGCAGGTCATACGCTAGCTTTTCAATGACTGAATAGTTGAGTTCTGCTCCTGATAAGCATTTGCTTGTGAAATAAATAGGCCTCTGGATCTACTCATCTTCTTGAACCATTGCAGCACTAATAGGTTTATCAATTACAGCTAAATATACATACACTTGTTATCAGTTTCAATAGGATAGGAGTGGTGATCAAATGGTCCTTCAGATTTTGGAATGCAATCTGCATTCCTCGGTCCATTGGAAATTACGTCCTTTCTTCACTTGGTCGAAGAATGGTTTGTACTTATCGGTTTCTTTGAAAATGAACCTGCTTAGGATAGCCATTTGTCCGTTTAACCTCATATTGTTTTTTGGTTTCTTTGGGACTTTCATATTCTTTATGGCCTCAATCTGCCCTGGGTTTACTCCAATGATGCTCACTATGTATCCTAGAAACTTCCCTGATTGAATAGCGAAAGTACATTTCAATGGATTTAACTACATATTCTACTATCTTAGGATCACAAATGTTTCCTTCGGATCTTGTACATAACTCGATACTGCTTTTGACTTTACTAGCATGTCGTCTATGTATACTTCAACATTTTTGCTAATCTGATCTGAGAACATCATACTAACTAACCTCCAGCAAGTTACCTCAGCATTTTTGAGTCCGAATGACTTAACTTTGTAGCAGAATAAGCCATTTTGGTGATGAAACTAGTATGCTTCTGATCTGGCTCGGAAATAGCTATCTGGATATAAATTGGGTATGCATCCATCAATGAGAGTAGTTCATGTTTGCGAGTTGCATCCAATAATTGGTCAATTCTAGGTAAGGGAAAGTTGTCCTTTGGGTAGGCCTTGTTGTGGTTGGTATAGTCAATGCAGGTTCTCCATTTCTCATTGTGTTCTTCACAAGAACAGGTTTGGTGATCCACTTTGGGCAGTGTGCTTCTATGATGAATCCATTTGCTTTCGGCTTCTTGACTTATTCATGTGGAGCATTATATCTTTCCTGATCTAGAGTCATGTGCTTTTTCTTGATTGGATAAGCATTGGGATCGATGTTGAGTGTGTAGCAGATGATCGTCAGATCTATCCCCACATGTTTCAATATGCCTACGAAAAAACATCCACTAATTTCTTCAAGAAGCATAACAGTTCAATTCTGGCTTCCACGCCAAGATTTTTCCATATTTTGAGAACCTTTGTGGGGTCTTTAGGATCTATTTGTACATCTTTAAGATCATCTACTGGCTTCAATTCTCTCTTCGTTTCTCCTAATCTCGGGACTATTTCTCTTTCTTCTTTCTCCTCGGGTTGAGGGGTGGCAATCATATGCATAAACTTTATCTTTACTTTCCTTACCAATGTTGTGGTCGTAGAACGACCTATTTCAACATAATTCTTGCAATCTTTTACTGATGCGGTTATTAGAACTGGCTTAATTTTTTTTCACTAACACCATCAAAATTATTAGAGGAGACAAAAGAATAGATTTGAACAATTTTATTACTAGGATTGAGGTTTACAATATATAATTCTCTAGCCAACAACTGTTCTCCCCTAATTGGTCTTATCCTGGTAAACTTCATGAGCAGGTCCTTTTGAGATATGACTGCACCAAGTAAATTAGTTAGAGTCTCCGCAAAAATGCATTATGTGCTGATGGATGATCGATGAGTAGGAAGCTCGCACAGAAGGAGTTTTGAAGGGATGCAGTTCCAATGTTGACAAGTAGGTGTGATGACCCAATGGGAATGGTTATAGTGTTAAAGTCGTAGACTGATTTTGGGCTAGACTTCAACATTTTCGTTGGAAGCTTTATTTTGTTGAATGCAAATTTAAAGATAACATTCACAGAACTCCCGGTGCAGAAAGACTATTCCGGTGGCATCAGCTGCTCTAAAGACTATGTCCTGTATTGCTTCTGTTTAACGTGAAAAATGGTTTTCTGCCCCACTTTCGCTTCTTACACATAACACTATTGTGCTTTCTTACTTTTTCCTGCCAGGTGTGGTCCACCATGGATTAAGGCTATTAGATTTAAGGGATTCCTTGCCAGGTTTTGATTCAGATCCGGTATGAGGTTCCCGATCCTTTCTCTGATGATTTTCTTCAGGTAGTTGCCCAATTATCCCTTTTAGATCAGCCTCTCAATCTTATTGTTTAGATATCGACATTAATCTATGGCCATTAGGCTTTGGAAAGGGTAGTATGCCCTACCTCTATTTTGCTCTGCCTTTTTCCTCTTATTAGGAAACTATTGGCTAACTAGGTCCTAGTCATCTCATATATCTATCCTGGAGTGTAGGTGAGGTAAGTTTTTGCTGTGAATTTAATTACCTTTGTCTCTTCGTAGGTTAATGATATCATTATGCCCCTTATCTTCTCATTATGGGGAGCAGAAGCTCTCTCAAACTATGCTGCAGATCCAACTTTTTCCTTTTCGATGTGGTTGCTGCTCCTTTCATAGAAGGCCTTCATGTTGTGATACGACTTTCTACTATTCTTTTCTCATATGGCATTATCACTGCTAATCCCGACATATGCTGCCATAAGTATCGCTTCTTCACAAATGGGTCCTATTCGAAGAGCCTTAGATTTAAAGCAATTTATGAATTTTCACAAACTCTCATTTCACCTTGCTTTACGTACGACATGGTGTTTACATCCGGGGAAGCTTCCCTTCCCTAGTTGAACTATCTTGGAAAATCGATAGATAGTTGCCACCGAGAATGGACTTCTCCTAGTCCGTACGTCCTGAACCATCTTGAGGCTGCACCATCTAGACAAACTAGAAAGAGTTTGCACCGAGCCATCCACACTACCTTAAAATATCAATATAGTACTCAAAGGTGTAGATGTGGCCATATGGTTTTGTGGTTCCATCGATTTTATCAATCGACAGGGCTATGAAGTTGTTAGGAAAATTGGCTTCTATGATGGTTTTGCTAAACCCTTATTCCCTTACTTCTTCTTTGGTATTTTGTAGAAAAAGTTTTGCCAGTTTCTCTACATGAGCTTTCAACTATTGGATCTCATCTTCCCAATGATCCATTTAGGATGAACCATCCCTGTAGAGTGAGGTAACTTCATCATCATCCAAAGCAGTTCATGGTTGCTTTTTTAGTAACAGTAGGTTGATTTTAGCAGGCTTTGATTTGGTCTAATTGTTGATCTAGAATTTGCCTTTGATTTTTTTCATCGGTTTTCTGGCTAGCTTCATCGTTCTCATTTTTTAGAGTGTTGTTATCTCTCACATGCCATATAACCAGCTCATTCAGCGAGTGATAGCGGTGAGCTCCGGATGGTTGAGGGGAGGTTGGCCTAAGAGCAGATGTTAGGCCATGGACCTTTCTATTCCCTCCATGTATTGGTTCATTTGATTTGTGAAGGCCTGAAGAGAGGCTCGGACAAGGTCAAAGGTGGGCTCTGTAGAAGTTTCCAACTCGGTTTGGGATATAAAGGGGATGAATGGCCTTTCTGGGATTTTCGAGGTCAGGTGAGGTGTTGTTATGCAGGGGAAGTAGAGGAATCTGTGGGATTCATGGCATTTGAAGAAAGTGTAGGTATGCTGGAGAGGGAAATGGGCCCTCCTTCTAGCATTAAAAATGATAATGAGATTTGTTGTCTTAGAAACACCTAAATATTTTTTTTGTAGTAATCATGATGTAGAACTCTTTCAAGATTATGAATCGACAAATCTAAGTAATATTAAAATTGCCTTTAGGTGAAGTAATTATGTCGCATTAATGGCTACACATTTATGAGGAAAGGTATTCAGAATATCAATTCATTAAAGGGAATCTACCTTGATTTTATCATTAGAAAATTTAAACCATAATTAAAGCACTGAAAGTAAAATGGACATAGAGAATTTACGTGGTTGGGATGTTAAGTAATCCTATGTCCATGGGTAAAATGTTACTTTCTTCTTTCTTGATTCTTAGTGCAAACAAAAATTGTAGGAAGTACAAATTTTCATTTTGTGTGTTTAAAAAGAGTAAATAAAATTTTCCCTCTTTTCTGCCATAGTGCCTTATTCAACTGTAGAATATAGGGAATAAATATGGATTGCCAACATCATTCTTCCGCTCTCTTTATTTCTACCATTGGATCGTGGCACGTATTGAACATCCATCTCATTTATTTAATATACATGGATAGCTAACGTTACTTTCAATGGTAAATTATGGTTTGACTAGTTGGATCTTGAACTTTGGCGGGAAGCTAGAAATTGAAGTGGGAATATTGGAAATCGAGGCAGGAAAAACCAAATTTGAATATATTGTGCATTTTTGGTTTTGCAAAGCAATAAGCCTATGGAATGCACCTATGTTCAGATAAATTCGCAATAAGTAACTACCGTTATTTCTAGGGAGAGCTATGCCATTATTAGGACTTTAGAACTTCACCTTTGCTGGGTGTTATGCCTTTATTTTGCCTAAGGTTGTGATGTTGTATGCTTTTGAACAGCATTAATACTTCTGGTGTTGTACTGCACTATCCAATCTACGATATTAGCATATCATAGTCTTGTGGATGGTTGGAGTTGAGTTGCACGGATTTGCAAAACAGATTGAGTTGTTGCCCTAGGGGATGATTGCCTTGCGTGGACCTGTTTTGAGTCGTTCTCAATATTGGGGGAACTACACCATCATCTTTGTCTTTGAGCCAGATTTAATGATCTTAGGAATGAAGTTGGGATCTGTTGGTTTTCCTTTGAGGAGTGAGGTTAAGCTCCTGGTCGTAGAGCAGTCTCTTTCCATCACCTTATCCCTTGAGCCTTTATGTTTATGATCAGTGTTTTAGGATTGCACCGCTATGTCATATCAAGATGGCGGTACATTTTTATTAATTTGATATTGATATAAGATTGCGACGCTTTTTTTTCACATCAATGTCAAATGGCCATGAATCCTTATAGATTTTGGATATAAAACCGCGGTACAGGCCTTTTGTAACCGTGGTGCAGTCTCCATGTTTTTATATATGGAAATTGAGCCGCAATTCTACTTGTTGAATTAAGTGTGAAGGTAGCAGATTGGTTCCTGTATCTTGTAGTCGTATCAGGTTATAGTGCCAAAGCTACACTCAATGGGTGGGTGCAATCTTTATATTTTGCTGCCACTTAAGGATTTCATCACAGTACTATCTGGATTTCGTTCTTTCTTCCTTTCCACATTTTGTGTGACGACCCAGAATTTTGGACAATTTAAATTGGGATATTTAATTGATTTCAATATTTAAAAGTTAGTTTATAATTAAATTTCAAATATCACCATTATTTGGAAACTTAATTATTGGATTTAATTATTGGAAATTGGGTAAAATGTTGAATTTGGAGTTTTAAGCCTGTTAAAAATAATTTAAGGGTTTGTAAAATTTATATCGATAGTACTGAAGATAGTAAAAGGGTTGAAATTGAATTTGGGAATGTTTTGTTAAGTTTTGAAAATATACTGTTTAAATTGACGTATAAAAACAGCCTTTCGAGGCACAGTCTCGGAATTCGACGAAACAAGTTCTATTGGATCCATAATATTATATTATTATCGAATTTCAGTTTTTGTATTGTTTGGAGTTATTGTGTGAGCGTACGACATATAAACGCGCTAAATCTATATCGAAAATTTAATTAATAACTGATCTGAAAGGGCTATCTTCTCCATACGATTGAATTAGGACTCGAAACCTTTTCCATTGCGTTCGGAATAGGGGTATAACATTATAAACGCCTAGCGGCACGCCTCTATAGGGTACCTAGATTTTGAGATGTGTAATATTGGAAATAAATTATATTCATATACATAATTAAATCAAATCTTATCCAAATTGTCTTCTGAGCCACCCTATGGTCTGCACACCCTTACCTTTCGTGTAAACCACGCCTCCTTTCTTTCACTTCAATTAAGTCACGAAAAAAAAATATTCCATTGTCCACTTTTTCTTCTTCTATACGATCAAATACAATAGAAAATTTATTAATGGCCGAACAAACAAATCTTGTCTTCAAATTCAATCGTTCAAAAATTCATGGCCGAGCTTTCCCTTGGCGTTTAAATGGAAGAGACCTTTCAACGCGTTTGGAAGCTCGAGACGAAGACAAGTAGAGAGGCAGCGGGGTCGTTCGAATTCCTGAGGGGCGAGCATTGTGGCTCCGGGTCGCGCGCGCTAGGGTTTCGATCGCGTGATAGCAATTGCGATGCCTGGTTCGAACTTGAGTTTTTCATTAGGAACGAAGTGATATTTGGAAGACGATAGCTCGTCGGGTCAAACCTCGAGGTTAAGATTAAGGAATTTCAATTGCAATGTTCGATTCGAGATCTGAGTCCACTGGTGATTGTGCGATGGAGTGGGCCTTGATGGTGATCGCGTCGGGTCGATCGATCCGTACTAGTTCGAGTCGTGGAAGGTGGCGTTTCGAGGGGGAACTCGAGTGGGTGAACAGTGATGAGCGGCAGTCGGATCGTTTTGGGGCTAATTGCAGTAGGATTTTAGCTGAGGTATTTATCTTTATTTAATTTATATATATGTAAATACGCAGGAAAAATATCTACAGAGAAGAATTACCAGTGTGTGAAATTTATATACAAGTATGATTAAATATAACTGGCATGCTATAATACACTTAGGTAAATGGAAGTTTTATGAGATAAGAGCATAGGAAGAAGGAAATTTTAAAATGTTGAATATTTATATAAAATTAGATTCTTGAAAACTATAAATTTATTTTTAGTATATGGGTTTCAAAAGAAAAGAAAAAATTATTTATTTTTGGAAAATTGGTTTGAGTAAAATAATTGGTAAATCAAATTTTATTAAATGGTAATTGATAATTTAATTATTTCAAGTATTAATAAAACCATAATGTTTATATAAGGTCAGAAAACGTAAAGAAAATAAGCCGGTTTGGTGTGGATTGTAAAACAAAAATCAAAGGTGAGTTAATCTCACTCTTCTGGATTGCTATTTAAATTTAAACGGTTAAATTTAAATAATTGGTTGAATGATTGAATTGATTTGATGTGCTATGTTATATATAGTAGTATATAGTATAAATTGGAGTGATTGATTTCCCGCATTATATAGCGGATGAGACCCTATGCGCCGCATAATAGCGGATGATATTTTATAAACCCATATACCGCGATATTCCACCTCGAAGTGGAATTGGTATTGTGCTAACATCTATGGATGCAGGGAAATAGGTTGGAGTGATCCAACTGGATTCCTCAAAAAATTTTAGATTGTTCCAATAATTCTGTGTTATGATTATTTGATATTCTGTGATGGATTATATTGATAACTGGAATGTTGGATGCTATGGTTTGATTGAATATATTCAGATATTCTGAGCTATCCAAAATGTATAGATTTGGATTTTGAAAAAAATTAAAAGAGAGAATTTTAAGTAAATAATTATAGAAATTTGGATAAATTAAAGAATGAATTGGGAAAGAATAAAAGTTGATTTTTGAATTCTAATAAATAACATTCCAAGTATGGAGAAATGAGATTTTTGAAAAAATGGGACTAAGAAATTTATAAACTGAGTTTATAAAAGTAAAGTAATATATCAGTGGATATTTGAAAGAATAAACTGACGGTGGGAATTTAGTAAAAGAATGGGTAAATTTGTTTAAAAGTAAATAGTGATTTATTTTTAAAGATGTGAAAGAGAAGCGTATTTCCCTGAATAGCCAAGTACGTTTTCAAAATAACTTTTAAGTATAAGTAAAAAGTTTAAGTTGTTTGAAAGTATGTTTTAGAAAACTTATTATTTCTAAATGTTTAAATTCTAAAGTAAGTATTTGTTTTATCTTTTATAGCAGTAATTATTTAAAAGTGGCTTGGTGTTATGTTTTAAAAGTTAGAAATTTAGTTTTATATTGTACAAAGTAGTTTTATTTTAAATATTCTTAAAATATATTTTTTGAATAAGTGTTAAAGTAATTTACTGTAGATGTTTTAAAGGATATTTTATAATAAAGTTTTTTAAATTATTTTAATAATCTAAAGTATTGTACTTGGTGTTTTCAGTGGAAATAAATATTTGGGAATTCATTCCATGAGAAGAATGTGGTTTGAAAACTGTTTTCAAGGGTTGAAAAGTGGGAATATATCTTGTGAAGATATTTTGAGATTAATAATTAATTTGGTGAAATTATTTATGTTTGATGGTTGTTGTGAATGTTATTTGATAGTTAAATAACCGACTATCAATATTGGCCAATGCATTGATCGTTTCGAAGAGACCGAGATCGGGATTAAATTCTCGAAAACCACTTCGATTCGGTTTGAATGTTTTCGTGTGGAAAACAAGAGTTGGATTCGAAGGTGGAGCAGTGAAGTGCAAGGGCTAGTTGCTACTAATCCTGAAGTGATTCCAAAATGGATGAAGTAGGAGTAGTGTCTTCGGTTCCGTTCGAACCCGGGATGGACTTGTATGGATGAATACTTTCAGAACATCTTCAGGTGGACGGTGAGCATTCTAAGTGATATGTTCTAAAAAGTAACGCTTAGCCTCGAGCCTCATCAACCGGGAATGACTGAAAATCAAGGGATATGAAGCAAGGTTAAGTGGGTAACACCCATTAGGGTAAGGTCATCCCTGTCTAGATGTCCCTTTTTGTCGGCTTAGTGGGCGGTTGCTGATCCCAACCGCGGGGTGATCTTACTCGAGATTATCCAGTAAGGGGTAGTCCCGGTCTTGTGTTGCAGGGGATTGGGAGTAATCCTCGGTACGGTGATCTAGGTCACGTATTGTGATAGGTGGTGCCCCAGTGCCTAGTCATTAGGTGGAAATCCAGTCTCCCTATGCGCCTTTTACGATTTTTGTTTGTAGAACCCACTTTGTGGCTAGTATGCTGGAATTTAATCATGTAACAATTTTAGCTATTTTAATAAGTATTTGTATATAGACACTACTATAATATCAGAGGATTTTGATAAAAAAAATGTTTTAGCTATCGTAAGGTAAAAATCCGACATGTTTATTTGTGGCGTGGTCTTACGAGATGCTTTTGATTTCAAAGGATTTTTAAAACTTTAATAGTCCAAGTTGAGTGTGTTTTCTCATGCTAGTTTTCCAGACTGACTCGGGTGTTATTCATTTATAATGCTCGGGTCAGACTGAGTATTATAAATTACAGGAAAGGATGTTGTGGAGCTCAGGAGACGAGCTGGATGGCGTCGCGTACTTCCGTACTTGTTTTTTAAATATTCCACTGTATGACTAGCTGTGTATTCAGTTTTGTGAGGACATGTTATGATTACTGTCCAGTTGGGTGTTATGTGTACTCTGATGATGTAATGTATAAACAGATTTGCTTTTGTGTAAAGATCAGTTATTATCTATTATATTTTATTCCGCTGCGATGGTTAGATTCTGATGTTGTTTTGTTTTCTCTTCTTCTACCTTTTCTTCTTTAACCCAAATGGTTCGTGTTTCCGTTCATCTTGAGTTGATTGATGGAGAATAGTGTCGACTCAAGGGGTACGGAACTGCGGGTCGTTTCACTTTGGCTCCCATTGTGGAAGCAGTATGTCCGGGTTGGTACTTATTATTAATTTCACTTTGATAATGTTTGGAAAATATGGGTGTAGCAATGCCCATTTTTACTTAATTGTTATTATTTCAATTTATAACACTTTTGGTTTTATGGTTAGGGATTTCTACATTTTAATGCATTGGAACAATATCTATCCCAAAAGGGAAATGTTATCAATATAATTTTCCATAAATTATCTAAAAAGAGAAACTGTGTTGTGTTTGGAATTATAAGGAATTACCTTTCCTATGTTTACTGAAACAAACAGTACAAAATACGATAAACATTCCTATTTTACATGTCTCTTTCTTTTGGCATATTCCTTGTTATTTCAAACGACACACTTTCATATATATTAATAAAGTTGCATAATTTATAAAAAATTCACACAGAAACAATCTTCATTCCAATGAATTAAAATACAAATTTAAATTCCAATCAAATTAGAAACATATTCAATTCAAGTTTAATAACTTATAACATTCAAATAACAAAATATAGGATTAACACACAATCTTATATATAACTTATTTCATAACTTTTAGGGTCTATTTTCACCCTTACATTCTAGATATGGGTGTATACAGGATCTGAACAAAGTTAACAATCTATTGAATATGTAGGCAAGGATCTCAATTTTATTTATATATTTAAGCCTACAATTCCATGATATTTATTCAGGCATAAAAGAAATAGTTTCATAAATGGTATAAATCCAATATTATGTAAAATGTATAATTTTCTACTCACCTCTTAGCGTCCAAATCTCTAGATCTAAATCTGTTCTCCTTATTTGACTCCCTTTTTTTCAATTAAAATATGTATTTTAAGTGTGCATATTAATTAGAATTATAGATCTGAGAAGTGATTTGAGTTAAGCATTGTTTAAATTTAGATCTATAATTTATCTCTTTTTCATGAAACTGATTCACCCCTATTCTTTTTCCCTTTTATTTTTTTTATTCTCCACTTATATATATATATATATATATATATATATATAATATTTTATAATTTCTACAACTCCTAGAATTAATGGAGAAGAGAAAATGTTAGAGCTTTGCTCCTTGATGTAGAAAATACGAGAAGAAAAATGAGGAGTTGGGCTTGTTTATAGGCGCTTGAATTAGTTCTATCCGTTAAATTAAATTATACTTAATTTGGGCCATTTGGCTAAGGTTTACTCTCAGCTTCCATAATACTGCTAGTTGATCAGTCAATAGGGGCAGTCGACTGCAAGGGGTCGACGGTTAATGTTATCTTATTTGTTTCCTTTAGTACTTTATTTCCTTTAATAAATTTTTGATATTTTCAATCTCAAATCTTTAACTGTTAATAGCGTTTTCTTTTAACTCCGACAATAAAACTTTATATATGAAAGTTGATGAGAAAATCGCCATGAACGCAATGGTGTTTGTTTCGTAGCCAAGTTCTAATATCTGTGAAAATTCTATTTTTGATCTTTAATAATTATTTTTAATTAACTAATGTTTATTTTAAGGTGTGCTACAATATATATTATATTATGTTTTGAGTAGATGAACATGTATATTTAACTTTGGATGTCACCTTGAATTAGTTTTGATGATATGGTTATGAGTTGTATATCTTGTAATTGACCTATATTGCTAAAGTGAGTAAGGAATTCTATTTTTATAGACTCACCTTATTGTATATGTATATTTTGAGATGTATTATATTTTTCTACTATGATTTATGACTCAGTGTTCATTTATACACATTATGTATTATTTATCATGGTAACCCAATATGTCTATTGCATTATGTCGATATTGAGTACGTATAGATAAGTGACATTTGATTTTTTAAATACATATTGGTGTTAGCTTAAGGGAGTATTCATATAGTTTCTCCTAACAAGCCTCATTTTCTATAGTACCAGACAATATTCTTTAGTAATACTCTTTGGTAGTATAGGTATAGAGGTGGGCATTACAAAAGGATTTTGTAGCTTTTGTTCACCATGACTTGGGACTCCACTCTCCTTTGGTACAGAATGCTCCTCTTCCTGACTCCAACTTTGGGACTCTTTGCCCTTTAATTTTTAAGGATCCATTAACACTTATCCTCAAATCTCCTCATTTTGCTTCTCTAGACTCAACTGAATTTCATTCTAATATGTACTCTCTTTTTTTGCATCACATTGTTTGACCAATTTAATTTTAACATTTAAAATCATATTTAGATCAAAAAGCAGTTAATCCTACTCCAGTAATCGTCATCGTCTTCTTCTCAATGTATGCCATTACTGCAAGAAACAAATTCCTTTGTATTTGAGAGGGTAGAAACTCTCGAGAAAGAAATTCAAAACCTCAAGAATGACAATAGCTTATTATCTATTGCAAATGCTCAAACTTCGACTTTATTTGATTCATAAAAGAGTAAAACTCGTGATTTGGAAGAGGAGCTAAAAACTATGGAAAAAGAATTTTCCTCGAGTTAAGAAGAAACAAAGCAAGCCCAACTTGAAGCTTCCGCTAAACTTTTTTCTTTAGAGAAGGATTTAGTAAAGAAGAAACTTTCTCTTAGGAAATCAAGGTTATTTTTGCCCAATATTGAGTCTGAGGTTTCCTCCTTTGTGAACAAAGCTCTCCATATATGAAAGATCAAAATTCTAAAGTCGTCCTTTTTACTGCTTATAGAGATAATGTTAAATAGTGTTCAGATATGGATTTTTCCTTCCTTTGATTCTACTAGGGTAAACTACAAATGGAAATTTGACATCCACTTTTATCAAAACCCTAGGGATCCCTCCAACTTTGGAGTTGATGCTCCCATTGATCCTGCTATGTTTCTAATCTTCAATGACCCTCTGTCGGATGACGATGAATAAGAAAGTGTTGAGGAGGGCAAGTCCGAAGATGATGACGACGACGACGACAATGATCATGTCGGGGACCACACTTAAGATGGTTCTTCGAGGAAGGATAGAGATGATGGCTTAGGCCAACGTGGATTTAGAACTCCTCAGGATCTAGGTCATGAAGTTGGCTTTTCTTCTGATATTGATCATGGCCTTGGTTCATCACCATTAAAGAATCCTCCCAGTGGTTCAACCCTTCATGGCCAAAGTGAGTTAAGCCAATCTTCATTTGAATGGGAGAAGTTCAACCATCAAACCAAGTGCTTCGATAACCCCTCCATAGGTAACTTGTTCTCCCAAGTTTCTTATCTAGCTTATCTTATTTTATATCTGATAACCTTAATATTACTACCACCAACATAGAAGGAGAAATAAGAATTATCTAGAGATTTTATTAGATAAAAAGAGAGATGAGATCGTAAGGCTCAACAGAGAAGGAAAAAGGGTATGTAAGGACTTAGATGAGCCAAATGATAGGTTTTTGAGACTCTTAAAATGCCTCAAGTACCTTGAGGACTTTAAGAACAAATTGGTCTCCCCTCTTCTATGAAAATGTTGTTTCCATCAATCCAACTTCCGTAAGAAGAATGAAGAGCTCACTACCCTTTTTCAGGTGTTGATCGGAGGGAAGAAAAAATTAATGGAGTGTCTTTATCTAGTTTATGTTAGGTTTCCAATGACTGACTTTTCTTTCCTAGGCGATGATAATGGAGGCCTAATTAGATGTCTCTATAAGAGATATCTGGATGAGTGTGGTTTGGGTCCACATCCTAGGGAGTGTAGGAATTTTCCAAAAGTACTCCTCGGTCCATTAACTGTTGGGTCCCTTCATGCACAAAATATTAAGTTTAATAAGGATAGATTCAGTATTGTGTATCATAAGGAGTCCATTCTCTATGAACCTTTGTGACGTTGTTATATAGTTTTAATCTTGTATTTAAGTTGATGTTGCAATGGCATGCTTACGTAAAAACTACATTTTAGCTTTTAATTTTGTTATATCATTGACATGCAGATTTCTTATGTCTCTTCTTTATCGCTTGTTTCTAAAGATACACCAAGTAAATTGCTCGGAATAAAAGGTTCTTTAATGAAAACTCCTCCTTAATTAACAAGTCCTGTCGGTTGAAATACTGCTTCTTTCGTAACCTTCATTACATGTATACTCAGCTTCCTAACCTGCGTTTCAATTTCTTGGGTGATTAAAGAGACCGGTATCTTAATGAAATTCAAATCAATATTGTATGATGAACTTAGACCGCCTCTCAAAGTTTGGGATTATCAAGGATTTCCTCCAGTTAAGACTTCCCCAGCATCATGGTTCTTTTTTGTACTACATTTCCCATTTCTTGTTCATCTTTTCAAAGAATACAAGATGCCCTTTCTCATTCTAAGATTTAGCAAAAATTGTATTGTGTATGTAGTAGTTCTTTTATGCAGACATAATGACCATGGATGTTCTTTAAATTATTGTTAAAGTTTCTTGTTACTACTTTTCTTTCTTTTTTTGAAGATTGGTTATTGATCATTTCTGAATTTAGGACAAGGAATTGCCTTTATCTCTTAATGATCCTAACCTTGCTCAACGCCTCAAGTTTATTCAATCTAAATTAGTGATGGCCGTGGAAATCGTTCTGCTCGTTCTGTTTTTAGTTCATCAACCACCGATAATGTTGAAGCCAACAAGTGGTATAAAAAGTATATCTGACTCAAGTCTATTTTACTAGCTTCCCAAGAAACAGTCGATGACCCTGGAAAGAAATTTTACTCCAAAGACGTCGAAATTTTGGATTTAGCCGAAAAGTTTAACTCATGTTTCGATCCACAATAGCTAGAATATGATGCAAAATTTGCACAACTTAATCAACCTATTCTTGATTTGGAGGTGGAATTATTGAAGGCTAGAAATGAGTGTCAATCATATGAACTTATCTTAACCAAGGTCGAAGAAGGACTTCCTACCCCAACTTCAACAAAGTCATCTAAAAAGTCTCCTTTATAGGTTTATCCTTTATCTCAAGGTCGTTTGATGTGCAACAGCGGCATGATTGCTCCCATTCTTTCATTATCGGGAAACAAATATAGTGAACTTGGTAATTGGAGAAATTCCTTCAAGTTTAAGTGTAAACAATAATGGAGTATTAGAATGAAAAGTTTATCAAGGAACTTTCGAATCTTAGGGAGGCCAAGACTTTATAACGTAAAAAGTTCGAAGTTACATTTAAGATCCAAACACTCGATACTGACAAAATTGACTTGTCATGTCATGTTTCCCAACTAAGGAATGCCAATAGAACAAACGAGAAGGCATTGGTAGTTCAGGCCTGCACTATTAACTCTCTTATAATTATTTTTCATAAGGAGAAGAAATTAAATGAATACCCCCTTTGGCGATTCAACATATTGTTGACCCTCATTCTGCGCTAAAAACTTTAATGAAAGAGGTAAATGAGCTAAAGGGACAATTAGTATTAATGCAGTTTTACTCCTCTAAGGCATCTTAACTTGATTCACTGGTGGATTATTTAGTTGAAATCATAATTGCTTTTTATTTAAAAATTGACTTCTCATTTTTAGGCTTGGAAATAGATTATTGATTAAGGAAGATCATCACTTCCAACATTCAAAGATATTAATGTTTCTTCCGGCATGGATGCTCTAATGTTCCTAAGGTAATTGTGGTCCTCCTAATTTTTATAAGAATGTGGTTTCATCCAGCAATTCGCACCGTTGTACATTAGAAGTAAAAGGAGAGGAAAAGGACTGGTTTATCAACATCACCCACTTTCTCTCCATTTATAGCCAGGAATTTTTATGGTAGTTAACCTTATTGTAAAATTATTTTGTAATATGAATCTTATATAAAGTAGTTTGCATACCTACTTCATAATGCCTCTTGATTAGTTATCTATTTGTACTTTATGATATAACTCTTATACACTTCCCGCTAATGTTGTGACCATATTAAATGATGGAGTTTGAAAAGTTTGTCGTTTATTTCTTTTGTATAGATGTTTTCGATAAGGCTTTGAAGCAATATTTATCTCCTTTCATCCTACGTCCATGTATGAGTGCTTTAGCCAAGCCAGACTATAAAAATAAAAGCTTAATTGACCATCACTCTTTAGATAGGTGCTTCGAGTAGGCCATGCGGAGGGATTGAAGGTTTCTCATCCATCTTCCTTAGATGGGTGCCTTGGCCAAGCCTGGCAGCAGGACCAAAGACCTAACTGACCATCACTATTTGGATGGGTGCTTTGGCCAAGCCTTATGGTAAGACCGAAGGCTTCTTACCTATCTCCTTTGGATAGGTGGTTTGGCCAGGTCTGGTGGTGGGACCAAAGGATTAATAAACCATCACTCTGTGGATGGGTGCTTCGACTAGACCTTGTGAAAGGATCCAAAGGCTTCTTGTTCATCACCTTTGGATGTGTGCTTTAGTTAGGCCCGATGACGGGACCAAAGGCATATTTAACCATCTTTCCTTGGATGTGTGCTTCGGCCAGGCCTGTGGCGGGACTGAAGGTAGTTATTTTGTTTCCGTTTCATTTCACTCAAAATATTTACTTTTTGAAACATGGCACCAATCACTAGTTTAATCTTTTAGAAGGCACATCCATTATTATTTGAAATTCTGTTCGTTCTTTCTTTACTTTATCAAAAATTTACATTCGATATACTCCTGCAATTCCCCTTTCTTCACATAATGTTGTATGATTCTTAACAAAGCTTTACAATCGTTATTATGATGATCATTCATTCTATGATAATTGTAATGACCCATCCTTCCTAATACCTAAAAGTTGACGCCTTACAACATTGCCTTTTATTCAAATACCACAAAAGACATATTATCTGGGTAAAATTAGAACAAAACACTAAACCAAGGCATCAATAAGATCACACAACATAATGACAACATATAATATACTAAATATACATGAAAAGAAATAGAATAACAATATATATAAGAGTCCGCACTAGCGAAAGCAACTAACAAATAAATGTCAGTATAGAATAGTCAGAATATGTAAACTCCAAAGGCATGGAGTTCTGAATAAATATCTGATACAACAGTCTCATATATAAATAATAGGTTTTTCATGTACAATAAAATAACAAGTATATATATCTCAAAACATCGATGACACGCCTCTAAAATGCTCCATCTACGCACTCTACTAGCCTATCCCCAAAAGCACTAACTCCCAATACTCAATTAAGTACCTAGAGTTGTCATGACATAAACAGACAAAGACAAAACGCGGTTCAGGCATAAAGCTTGGTCTGACTATCTCAAAACACTGTAATTAAAATTATATACAAATAGATAGGAACAATAAAATCATAGCCGGTCCTCTACGCACACATGGCTCAGGGGATATTTGAACTGCCTATAAACAAGTATAATAAATCCATCTCAAAATTAGGGAATTATACAATAACCTACTCTTCTCTTGTAACAACAAGTTAATACAATATCTCATTGCATTACACTAGCCAAAACCTACTAATAATACAACACAGATATACCATGATCCCAAAGCAACAACCATTACTACTAAGATCGATAATATACACCCCAACCCGTATTGTCCCTTTGGCTAAAACCAAATAGGTACGCTACATTGTGTATGGTCACTACTGCTAAGATCAAATCATAGATGACTCACTACTAGGGAACTCCATGTCCCAGCCTGCTATCATCACAAATCGTATATGACTTGCTACTGAGGAACTCTAAGTCTCAGCCGCTATCATATAAATACCTAGAAGACTCGCTACTGGGGAACTCTATGCCCTAGCCCGCTATCATCAAAATCGTAGATGACTCGTTACAGGGGAACTCAATATCCAAGCCTACTATCATCACAAATAGTATAGGATCGCCACACATGACTCAAGTCACCATGGCCTAAAATCCAATAAACAAATCTAAAGAAAACCCCACACTAACCCAAATCGCATTCCAAATTGGACGCATGACCCCAATATTATAATACTCTCCCAGTATACCCTCCAGATCTACCAAAAATCTACGGTTTTGGAATACGTGCCGAGTGGATCCCGCCTAAAATTAAATTACTCTAAAATCTACCAAAATCCATATATTGTAGCCTTCTAAAAATGGTGAATAAAGGTCCAAACCTCACATCAATCCGCCTTCGTATGCAAAATTTATCGCATTTTGATGTTTCAACCGAACTGGGCGATCAACAGCCGAACAGTTGATTAGAATAATGTTGACCAGTTGACTAAGGTCGGTCGATTGATCAAGAATATTAAGTCGACTAAATCCAACTTGCTTATTTGGTGTGAAAAATGGGCTTGTTCAGTTGACTGGTTAGTCCCATCAGTCGACTGACTTGCCACTTGCCAGTTTTCCCATATTCTTCTAATACTTAAAACACATATAAATTTTGATCCATGGCTCCAAATGACTCACCGTTTCTTCCATTGGGACCTTGAAAGAGTCCTCTTCAATCTAGAGACTTCAAATCATGAATTTACATAACTTAAATTTTCCTTTATTCTTGTATGTAGCTTATATGTGTGTCAATACACTCATTAGTGCATGCTAATGCACACACATTAACTTAACAATTCACATTTCCGGACTTCACCGAAGCAATTACTCAATCCGGTATATTCTTATGTAACTTAACATACACGATAGTCGGTATGGCTACATGAAATGCCCACAGTGAACTTATATTCAATTATATATTTCTATATAACTAAACAATTACAAACGAGCTTCATTGGGGGGATTACTCGACCCGGTACTATCCCACGCAACTTAGCGCATCAGGTAGTCGCTATCGTTATATGAGATCGTTCATAACATAACCATATAAACATACGGACATTCCCATATGCATATACAATCTATTTCACAAATATTTACCTCTTACAAACATGATTCTCATAACAACTCTAGCTACAACACTAGAGTTATTTCGATCGTTGCTTAACTCGGAATGCACATATATGTATACCTGCTAGTGCATGTATACACACACGTATATCCAATAGGCAATTCAACCATTTCTAATTTAGTTATAACTTGTTTTAGTAATATTTATAATAAGAGTGAAATATCTCTTTATATCATTTTATAAAATCATAAACCATTTTATAAAATATCATAATAGCTTATAATCGCCTTGTAGCCTTTAAAATACTTACTTCTCCTCATTGAAAATAGAGTATTCATCATTTTACTATTTCATAAAAATCTCATATCCATTTTATAAAATATATACCTCATTTATAAAATCATGAAACCATTTTATAAATACTAATTTAGGGCTTATAGGTTCTTTAGCTATTTTAATTAGGGGTATAGAACTCCCAAACCCCTTAATTTACTCACAACCTTTTAGTAATCAGTTTAAATGGATTAATTAGTTATTGCTAATGACATGCACATCATTACACTATTTAACTAATCCCAAATCAAACAATAACATCACAAACCATCACATAATTAGCCCAAATCAAATCTAGGGCTTACTAACTATTTTCAGAACATAGTACTAGGGTCTTTAACAATCAATTTGCTAAGGGAAACATGTTTATAACATGAATACAAGTCTAAACTAACCGATCCATTCTCCAAAACCCTTTATATGATTCAATATTAAGCAATAAACAAAAATATAAAGTATGACACATAAATTGATAAGGAGAATTTTCCCACTCACCTTCCATTCCCCTAAATCAAGCTCTAATCACCAAAATCCATCTCCAGGCTAACTTTAAAGTTAAGATCTCTATCTAAAATCTGATTCAAGCTAATTTCTTCGCGGGCTTTGTAGAGGTTGGAAAAGAGGAATTATTGTGATTTTTATTTGAATTTAGGAATTTTATTTAGAGTTGTTAGGGTTAAAGGATTAGAAGGTGATTAAGAGGGGATAAGGATACCATTAAAGAAAAGGAGAAGGAATGAACATTAATGAGAAGTGAATGAGAGATAATGAAGGGAGTTAGCCACATATAAACAACTAATGGCTAATCCCCAGTTCTCTCCATCACGCAACATTCATTCCCAAAAATTCTGTACTCCAAACATATCAAACCTTATACTCAAACAGGCTCTGAATGCCATTATGGACCCAATGGAAAAGGTTTCGAGACCTAATTCAATCGTATGCAAAAGTTATCTTTTTGGCAATTTGCGAATCGAACACAGGCTACCAGCTAAAAATAAGTCGGCCAAAATATATCAGTGCTTATGCTCAAACAAATTCGCAACGTCGATTCAGACTCGGCATAAGTGATCTCGAGTCGTAATTCGACCGTATGCGGAAAGCCACATTTTGGATTTCCAATTCAGTATTGATTTAATATTTAAATTAACTATTCAAATATATTATCATTAAAAATGCGGATTGTTACATTCTTCCCTCCTTAAAAGGATTTCTTCCTCGAAATTCACATGAGTACGAGAAAGTAACAGAGCTAACCAAACTTCTCGAATCTCAATTTTGGAAAGTCCCAATAGTACCTTCCTAAACTAGAATGCATCGCGCACACTATGGAATTTTAGATGACCTACGTCATCCCACATTTCCTAAAAATTCATACCTCACTTAAGAAAGCTTCTCACTATTTAAATGTCAATCTAAGAAAATAAGCATTTGAACAGCTATACATCAGCTCTCAAGTACCAAATTGTATTATACAAAGAGAATTGTGCGCTAACACAAAATTCAAACATGTATAATCTTAATGCAGTAACTGATATTACCATAGTCACGACAATCAATTGGAGAGTAAGCTTAAGTAAGTCAGTATGAAAAAAATACCACTAACTCTGGGTCACATCAAATGGCAGTGGACTCGTATAGATCCTATCTCGCCTCATAGCAAGCATGGATGATATGCGATCTATTCCAAATAGCTAAGGCATACAAATCAATAACCATTGTTACTAACGATTGGAGTCGATATGGACACTTATCGCGATCCAACAAATCCAGATAAACAAGGCCAGTACACTAACATACTCGGGCCTTTATCTCCATCTAATAACAAACGTGGCCAATAATACAAAGCCAATGATCTACAAGGCCACCAATATAAGGCTAATACAATGTATGATCACTAATATAAGATCAATATTGTACACGGTCACTAATATAAGACCGATACAATGTACGACCACTAATATAAGACCGATACAGTTTATATAACTATATGTAGCCTAGATTAAACCCCCTAAGGTAGGAATCCGTCATTGCCAATCAAATGACATGCACTTAATTATCTCATATAATTAACCTTTAGTCAATCAACGACTATAAGTGACAAGAGACAATCAAACAATAGCGGATAATGATAAACAACAATAAATAGCACTCAAACTATCAAACATGTAAGCAACAAAATCAGCCAACAACAAAGTCAACCAGTAGCAATAACAAACATGATCAAATAATAGCAACAATGTCGACAGACAATAGTAGCAATAAGCAAGCAACAAATAAAACAAGCAAACACGTACAGTAGCAATAATATTGAGAAACAAGCGATAACAAGCAACAAACAATAGCAAGCACAAACAATAACAGGCAACAAATAAGAATACAAGCAATCAAATATCTAAAAGAGTCTACACCAACATGCTCGGTAACCATCAAGAGTCAAATGTGCATGTTGAACCACAAACTCTAATAAGTCCATTTGTCATTCAAGAGGGATTAAAGCCTAAGTGATGCAACTCCTTTCATGAATATTACACATGAACCACTATTACATCTTTTGGCTACCAAAAAGAAAAATCTATACGATATGAAAGATCATCAAGTCTCAAAATACTCGAAGAAATCCAACAATCAATGCCTCAACTTTCCTTTCCTTTTGGAAGGAACTCATTTCCTAAAAGAGAAAATTATACAAATTAAATCATCATTAAAAATGAAGATTTACTGTTGTCTGGGTTTGCTCGGGTTCAAACTTACCTTGATTGCACAATGCTAATAATGATAATATACTAAGTGCTTTAGGGCGCTTGCCTAGGCAAGTATCATCTCATCACTTAGGAGATTATCCAAATTGCCACAAAACTAGTTAAGAAATCCTTCCTCGAACTATCCCACGTAATAATTGCTACACTAAAAATTTATAATTTCCTAAAGATCATTCCAAATGACACGATATTTGTTCCGACCCTTCATTTGCTCGCAAGATTTCTTTATTAAATTAGGGTCGGCCACCTAACTCCATCCGTGCGAACTTCGATCCGGTTCCTTGATCCAACTACTGAAATCACCTAGCATGACCAAGGTCGTGTTTCAGAAATCTCTCCATCATCCCAAGAATTCGACTCAAGTGCTCGCCTATCAGAATCAAGTGAAAAACCATATCCTAACTGGTGCAAATCACTTGAAAACTCTACACTCGAACAATAGGTTAAGAATTGGCATGTGATTGGACCAATCAATATATGTGATATGAATACATTTTTACATGCTATTGTGACCTGAAAACGCTTCAATGAAATCAAACTTGTTTACTAGTTTTCAAGTTTAAAACATTTAAACATTGTTTAGTTTTTAAAATAAAAACTTTCCTTATGTTTTCAAAAGAAGTAAAGTTGGAAGTAAATCCAGAGGTTGAATTTAGAAAAAGATCTAACCTAGGCCTAACTTTAACTAGTTGCATTCATAGCGATAGTCGCTATGAATGTAGTTTGGGAAAAGTTAGCGTTTTAAATCTTAAAATGATTCTTTTTGAAACAGGTTTGAAAATATTTTCCAAAATATTAATTAAGTACAAAAGTTAATTATTTTGGTAATTAATTATGTGTTTAATAATTAATTAACTAATTAATTAAGAATATTATTAATTAATTGTAATCAAGTTAAGTAATTAGTGTTTAATTATGAATTAAAGATAATCAATTAATTATTTAAGGAAGTTTAATTAATGATAAATTAAGTTAAAATTTAATTAACAATTAATTTTATTTAACTAAGTGTAATTAAGTTTAATTAATTATTATTTAATTAGAATTAATTAATAATTAATTACTAATTCGGCAGGGTTTAATAAATTAATCTAACGGGTTTAATTAGGATTTAAATAAGGATTAATTAAGTTTGATTAAGTTTTTATTAAAGTTAATTAAGATTTAATTAGTAATTGAATAATTGTTTAATTACTAACTAAATAAAGATCTGATTATTATTTGATAAAGGTTTAATTTTGAACTTTATCATTTATTTTTAAATTAGTTCTTTTTATAAGTAAATTGATTTTAAACCAAGGGTATCCTTGTTTGTGCCATTAAATAGTCAAACAGCCACGAATGAGTTATATAATAAACTTAATAGATTGGTTAAACATCTGTTAGTAGAATAAATCCTCGTTCTACTACTTAATTGAATTGATTGTTTGGACACTTTAGTACCATGTAGTATTTTACCTAGTGGATAAAAGGGCTCACTCTTGCTTTTTGCGTGTGGGACTTATGGGAGAGGATGGGTAGGTGGTGTGGCATAATCTCTTTCTCCTTTAGCTAAACAAGCCCATATTCACCCTCTTCCTTCTTAGCTGAGCCCAAAAGCCATAGGCCGAGCCTACTTTGCCTTGCTTAGGTCCAAAAATCACTTTTTGCCAAAAGATTTTCAAAGTTCTAGCCTTATTTTAAAGTTAGAAAAGATATGGTTGATTTTGGTGAGTAAATCTTTTGTTTTTGGTAAAAAGTTTTAGACTTTTATGTTAGTAAATTTTGCTATATGATATTGCTTGAAAATGCTAGATTCTCATGTGTCGGTTAGGTATATGCTATTTGTTGGTGATTGAAAGTTAGACTTGTGAAATGTTGTCTAAATTATAATTTTGGTTTTAAATTTGCTATCTTTGCTCATGAAGGTGTGATGATATGATTTTGTATATGTGAGCTTGTATGTGTGGTTATGTGATATGAAAGTTAGCATTTTTACATACTATTGTAACTTGAGATCGCTTGGAAAGAAATCAAACTTTTTTACTAGTTTTCAAGTCTTGAACATTTAAACTTTATTTAGTTTTCAAAATAAAAACTTTCCTTGTGTTTTCAAAAGAAGTAAAGTTGGAAGTAAATTTAGAGGTTGAATTTGGAGAAAGCTCTAACGTAGATCAAACTTTGACGAGTTGCATTCATGGCGATAGTCGTTGTGAATGTAGTTCGGGAAAAGTTAGCATTTTAAATCTTAAATGATTCTTTTTGAAATAGTTTTGAAAATAATTTTCAAAATATTAATTAAGTACAAAAGTTAATTATTTTGGAAACTAAATATGAGTTCAATAATTAATTAATAATATTACTTTATTGTAATTAAGTTACGTAATTAGTGTTTAATTATGAATTAAAGTTAATTAATTTTAATTAATTAATTAATTAAGGAAGTTTAATTAATGATTAATTAAATTAAAAATTAACTTTATTTAATTAAGTGCGATTAAGTTTAATTAATTATTAGGGTCAACTATATAATTAATTACTAATTAGGCAGCGTTTAATAAATCAATCTAATCGGGTTTAATTAAGATTTAATTCAGGATTAATTAAGTTTAATTAAATTTTAATTAGAGTTAGTTAAGATTGAATTCGTAATTAAATAATGATTTAATTAGTAGTTAAATAAAGATTTGATTATTATTTAATAAGGGTTTAATTTTAAATTTTATCAAATATTTTTAAGTTAGTTCTTTTTATAAGTAAATTAATTTTAAACCAAGGGATCCCTTGTCTACGCCATTAAATAGTCAATCAACCATGAATGAGTTATATAATAAACTTAATAGATTGGTCGAACATCTATTAGCAGAATAAATCCACGTTCTGCTATAACTTAATTGAATTGATTGTTTGGACATCTTCTGCTAGGGTCAAACCTTGTTCTGTTATAATTAAACATAATCGATTCTTTGGACATCTATTTAGCAGGACAAATCCTCATCCTGCTATTATATTATTTAGATATGTATCTAAAATAGAGAAGAGATTTGGATTTGATTTAGATTTTAAATCTGGATTTATAATTTAACTTAGCTTTGATGCTTTGATTCTACCCTATTCTTTTTCTCAATTATCTTTTGCTATTCTACACTTGTATATACTTATATAACTATAACTATTTTTGAAATTAAGAATTTTAGTGGAGAAAAGAAAAAGGTAAAGCTCCATCCTTGCACCAGAAAATATGAGAAGAAAGTGAGGGGTTAAGTCTATATTTATAGAGTTCCAAATCAATTTCAGTCATTCGATTAAATTATTTTAAATCCAGGCCATTCAGCCATGTTATAATTTTACATTTGACATCGCAACTGGTTGACCATTGCGCCCCTGTGCGTCGGCCGTTAGCGATCGACCAGCCTAAGCAGGTTTCGATCGGTAGTAGTTACCTACGTTAATTAATTACGCATGTTTTATTTTGTTGATTCTTTCCTTTTGCACCTGACCGAGATAATTTATTTCTGCATTAACTTTTATTAAACCCTAAGAAAAGTTAATCTATTGATGTTAATCACATTTTATTTTCTTAATTGCTTATATAATTATTTCCAACTCAAAATATTCAAACATTAATAGCTTGTTCATTTAAACTCCGATCGGAAAATTTATACATGAAAATTGATTGAAAAATCGCTACGAACCCGATGGTGCAAGATTCATAGCCAAATTTTAAGGTTTGTGAAAATTCAATTTTTTGATGTTATTACTTATTAATTAATTATCGTACAAATCACGGGGTGTTATATTATTTTCCTTAAAAGAATATCATCTGTGAAATTCTTCAAAGGCTGAATAATTTAACATAACAGGCAACCAATCTAAACTAACCAACTAAGTAGTGTGCAACCGATTTTGCAACTAAAAGTGGATAAGTGCACGGTGTATCACAACATATATGGAATGTATAAAGAACAATTCTAAATCGGCGCCTCCTATATGAATGCATCTTTTTAAAAAAAATTGAAAATATGATGCAAACAACCTATATATGCTGGCAGTTTTATAAACATGCATATTTAAGAAATCAAAATCTTTCTTTTCGCATTCAAAATTTCACAAACTTCTACAAGTATAAGTATAATTCAATCAATATTTGCATGCAATTTCTACCTTCCAATTCCCAGTGCACAATTTTCTAAGAATCAAAATTTTGAAAATTCGATTTTCCAAACCTATACTCTTATGTCGAATAAAGGGCTTAGATAATGAATTCCATAATTTTATCCTTCTCTTGTTCCACTGTACCTTGGAACTACTCTTTTGCCCTCAATCCTTTTCTAACTTTTCCAAGTACAGTCCATAAAATAAAATTTACTTTTAAACTTCTAAAATTTTAAAGCATAGTTACTTTAAAACCAGTTTGGTTTACCTATTGGCAAGGTGCGGAAAAAGAGATTTCAGAGCTAAAATAGCTTTTTTTTACTTTATCACCAACTTTTTTTTACTTTTACAGCCACTTCTGCTACACAATAAATTTCATACAGGTTAACCCGTCAACTTTTTCCCTATCCTAAGCATGTGGCATTTCAAAATCAGAAAACTTTCTCTTTTCTGTTTAAAACTTTTTTAAACTAAAATTTTGAAATAGTTGGAAAATCTTCAAAGAATCTTTTTTCTTAAGTTTTTTCATAAAACATTTTATTTTAAAATATAAAGGTGTTGAATAAAAAATTTCAAAAGTATTTTTTTCTTTCAAAATAATTCATGCCACATCCTACACGGTCGGAGTTATGTCAATAGTTTAACGTCCATAATGGACCTTATTCTATTACATGGTAAATGCCAATTTCAAAAAATATTTCATTTATTTTAAAATGACAACCAACAACAGGTTTGTTTATAAATTTTTCCTTTTAAGGCATAAGGATAGTGACCCACAGTACCGCCATAACCTTTCCATGTCCTTCGATCATCAAAATTTGTCTCTCAAACCTTTATTACATTTTGGGACTTAATTTACCTTTCTTTTAGTAGTTAATTTAATAAATTCTCAAATTTATTTTATAAAATTCCAGCCTTTTGTTTGTTTATTTTGCATTAGTTAAGTGTCTACATGAGACTTCTTTACTTGCATTGTAACAACCCGCATATTTATCGATTATATATTCAAATATTTTATTTAAATATTTCACCGTTCATCGGATTTTGGTCCGAAAAGCTACTTTGTGCAAACAGTCGAATTGGAACTCGAGACCACCCCCATTGAGTTCAAAATGACGTTTGCGACCTTTTTGAGTATAAACTTCGATATGTTTGGAGAAAGTTGAATTTTGCTACTTTTCACTTAGGGTTTTGGTTTGGGCTGAGCCCACTTATATATTCAGTCCCAACCCCTCTCCTCTTCATTCACTTCTTTTCTATTTTCCTAACACTCAAGCTTCTTCAAAAATGGGGGAAGAGAATGGGAAATAGAAATCCAAAACCCTAGTTTCCATTTGCAAATCAATTTCTAGCTCCAAACTCAAGAAAACCCATTGGTAAGCTTTCTCTTCATCTTCTCCAACTCATTCTCTTTTTGATTTCAGAAATTCCTAAACCTAATTTAGAAAATGTTTCTCTTTTAAGCTTAGATTCAAGCTTGTTGGGTTGGAATTGAAGAGTGCTTGTTCTTGCTATTGCTTCATAGCATCTTCTTCATTCGTTTGGGTTCAAAGGTGAGATTTTTTATCTCACATCTATGCTTATAATTCTCTTCTATTATTAGGTATGAATTCCTAACACTTAATCATGTGCATTTGATTTTGATTTGGATTGCTTTTGTGAATATTCCAATTTTTAGTGTTTTGAGTTCAATTCGTTAAAAATCCTAACTTTGATGTTTGAACATGTTTTTGGTGATGCGTCGAGGAGCATATAAGGCGGGGTAGTCAATTGGCATAAACCCTTAGCGCCGTTGCTCGTGCGATTACAATTTGGTCGGGATTTGCACCTCCTTTGAAATAGGGTAGAAGTGCAAGTATACAGGTTCGGCCGACCGAGCCCCCTGGGCCGGTCGACCGACCTGTAGTCCAGGCACTTCCTGCCTCTGTTTGGAAGTGCTGGTTACAGGCTTCGGCCGACCAAGCCCCCTGGGCCGGTCGACCGAACTGGTGCCCCGAGCACTTCCAACCTCTGGTTCGGTCGACCGACTCAGGGAGTCCGGTCGACCGACCTGCTACTATTTGCCAGATTAGCTTATATTGCTAATTCGTTTGAATATCCAACTTTAATCGATTCGTGTTGTCTCCCTTTTGTTGTTGTCATTTATTATCGACTTTGATGATCTTTTCTTTGGGAATTTTAGATATATCCACTTTGATGGATTTTATATCGATTTCTTTGGATTTTATTCACGTTTTCGAATGTGAATCTTAGTGATTGATTGTTCCTACAATCTTCTTTGTGATTTGTCACTTTAAAAATATAAAGGTTTTCTATACTAGTAGTAAATATCAAAACTCTTTCTTCAAATGATTTCAACACTATTTTATTACAAAGCTCGTTTTCTCAAACCGTTTTCCAATCTATTAGTATATACAAACCTTTACCTCACTCGTATGAGAAATCTAATTAAACGACTTAGTAAAACAAGTGGTATGAAACGCTTGCGTTTACTTCGTCGGTTAATTCTTGGACTTGTTCGGTTGAATCTCTTGTGACAATTTTCTAGTGGAGACCTACAATTTGTTCGTAAATATTTAAGTTAAGCTAGTGGTTATGGGACATGAAGCTAAGCTCATATATTTACTAGCTTACTGTAATCGACACTTCTCTTTGATCATGACGATCATTTTATGGTTTAGACTAGCATTGTGCGATGTCTCTTTGTCCACGTAGAGGAACTTCGGTTCACCAGGAGGAGCTTCGGCTCAATGTCCGCAATGGGGGACTATACCCTATCACGAGGAGCTTCGGCTCACCAGGAGGAGCTTCGGCTCAATGTCCGCAATGGGGGACTATACCCTGTCACGAGGAGCTTCGGCTCACCAGGAGGAGCTTCGGCTCAATGTCCGCAATGGGGTACTATACCCTGTCACGAGGAGCTTCAGCTCACTAGGAGGAGCTTCGGCTCAAAGTACGCAATGGGGGACTATACCCTGTCACGAGGAGCTTCGTCTCACCAGGAGGAGCTTCGGCTCAAAGTCCGCAATGGGGGACTATACCCTGTCAGGAGGAGTTTTTGACTCACCAGGAGGAGCTTCGGCTCAAAGTCCGCAATGGGGGACTATACCCTGTCTGGAGGAGCTCCGGCTCATTTTTCTGGGATTGGCCATCCTTTTTATTGTGATTTCTGGATTTCTTGTGTTGATTTCTGGAATTTATGTTTCACCAACTTTTACGATTGGCATTGATATATATGTCATTTATTGTGGTTTGGTGAATGAAATTAGGAGTATGACATTCCTTTTTATCTTGAGTAGATTATTGTGATATTGATTAATCTCTTGTTGATTTTCAATTACTTATTTATCACAGCTTGGCATTGTGATTATTATATGTTTATGTCATATCTCTTATTATATATCACTTCATCTGATATTTATAGCTAGACTGATCCGTTTATTATTTTCTTCTTAAATAATACTCGGGTCAGACTTAGATTTTACAGGTGCTTCTGCTTGACTCCTTATCCGTCTACATCTGATCTTTTGGTTAACTACTTAGATTAGTAGTTTATTTTGTTGTATACACTTGAGATATGGACTCATAGTTGTATTCTTTTATATAGCACGTGTTGCTATTCTTTTGTATTATTGTGGATCTTATTTGACCACTACTCTGATGTACACTTCCCAGTGTAATATTCATATCTATTTCCGCATTTGTGATATGAATTGTCTGTGATTGATTTGTGTTATGTTTATTTCTATATTTGTTTCCGAAGATTATTATAGCCACTGTGTAGTAGCTTTGGGTTTGTATCGATATGTCGGATTTTCCTCTTGAAATAAAATGCATGTTATACTATCTGACATATCGGTGCTCGCGCAAAGCAATTACACGGATGGTCGCTCCTCAACAGCCTTATTCTCCGTGCTAGTTGACAGCATTACACCGTAGTGTTGTTGGCTAGCGTGGGTATAGAGGTGGGGCGTCACAGCTTGGTATCAAAGCCAAACTTCGGAACAATGTAGAATAATTTAACAAGGATCATCGTCCTAAGTCTTTCTTAGGAGTCGTGCTTTAGGATTTTATTCGAGTCTTCGTACCGTTTCATCCTATTTTCTTTATGATTCCTTGTTTTATCTATCAAGATTTGCTTGATATTTATCTTGAGAATAACTTTTTCTTCTTCTTTATTTCTTTCTTAAAGAAGAGAAATGGTTAGACCAGGCCGTCCCAGCGCCGGTCAATCTAGTGCTACTCCCCAGGATGGAGTTTTCATGTCTGCTCAACAACTTTTGGATCTTGTAAAGAATCAAGAGTTTATCTGTGCTTGGAGTAAGAACCCCGAAATGGTTCTACCTTTGAAACTTGAAGTTTCTTTCAATCAGCTTGTGGATGTTACTCTTCTTCATGGAGAGGTTGGTAAAGGAAGTGTTTGTGATATTGGGACTTCCAAGAAGAGGCATATTACATTCAAGTGCCTTAACCCCAATAAGAGAAAGAAGAAAACTACTTCTGTAGCAAAGACTCCAATCCCTAATCGTGGAGGATGCTACAATTGTAATTCTAAGAACCACTATGCAAGGGAGTGTCCGAGACCCCTCTTTTGTCGCTATTGCAAAAATTAGGATCACCATATTACTGCATGTCCCATACTTCAAAATAAGAAGGAGGGAGAGCTCAATGTGGTGCAAGCTCCTGGTAACACTTCTCGTGGTCAAGGTACTTTTCACTCAATCCTTGATGGCATTGTTTTATTTCGTGATCTTCTTATTTGAGTTCTTTTTGATATGGGTTCCATCTCACTATTTTATATCAAAAGAACTTGTCGATTCTTTTTCTTTGAATATTTTGGGCTTGATGACTTCTTTGAGGATTGCGAATCCGGATGGTAGATCCGCAACACTCAATTTGCTTTTATTTGATGTCGAAAATTATTTTATGTGATTTTTCTTTCCGAGCCGATATTTTTACTTAGGCTCCGGAATTGATTTGTGCGATAGGATTGGCTTAATCATTGTGAAGCCCATATCCTATTTTTCGAGTGGACTATTCGTCTTCAACATTTTCAATCTGTTAAGCAGATTTCTATTTTTCCTTTATGATTTTGATTCCAACTTGATGGCATCATTTTATTCCTTAAGCCCACTTATAAGGAAAGTGTTATTTCTTTCATTCATGTAGTTAGAGAAATTTTCCGGAATCTTTGAGCTTGTCTTAGGATTATCACCTAAGTAATCTTTTGTGTAGTGCTAAGGTCTTTTCAGTTTGACCTTACCACCAATTTTCATTTGCTACGAGTTGCGGAAGTTAGCATTCCACTTACCGCATTTCGCACTCGTTATGATTCTTATGAATGACTTATTATGTCATTCAATTTGTCCAGCTTATTTCATCCATTTTATAAATCGAATATTCTATGAATATTTCGATGGGACTATTCTTGTATTTACTGATTTTGGATGAAAATAGTAATTTAAAATTTTTCATAAGATTTATTTATAAGTAAAACTGGATTTTGTTCTTGAAACGAACAAAGAATATTCTTAAAACTTTTTAAGAGATTTATTTATCCTGTAAAAGATGATTTTGTGATTGTATTACCTGTTGAGTGCTTTAAGAATTTTGGTCAATGCGCTTGATCAACGTTATCGATAGGAATTTCCTAAACGCTTTGATGAGACAATCAGACACAGTATATTAACGTGAAAATAGTAATTTTTTCTAGAATGATTATTACATAATGATAAATGTAATTTTGAAAGTTTTAACTTTTCAGGAAAGAAGATTATTTAAAAGAAATTCTTTCTTTTCGATACTTTTATTCTTGTGATTCCTGGAGGGGGACCAAGACTTTGCTACTTGTACCGATACTAGTCGTATTGGTTTGGATGTCGTTCTCTTGCAAAAGAGAACGTGCTATCACTTGTGCTTCTAAATCATTTTAGCTTATCGAGACTAGATACGCCACTCATGATCTAGTGCTCTCGGCTATTGTTTTTACTTTTGGAATTTGGCATCATCATATTTGGATGAGAAATTGTTCTCTACCTCGATCATAAATCTTTGGAATAATTATTTTCTCATATGGATCTTGATATTCTTTTATTCCTGAGAAGGGAAATCGTGTTGCCAATGCACTTTGCCATAGGCAACAAGTGTTGATTCTTTGATGATGTCTGAATGGAATTATCTTTTTTTATCAGGTTCGTCGGGCGTTTTGATATACTTCATTTTATTGAGCCTTATCTCATTCCTTTTATGGACTAGTGTCCGATGTTCTTTTATGGTGTTCGGTTCATCGGAGGTATTGTTATTATAATACATCGATGTTCCATCTTATCTGGATCAATGGATGTACCATTATTTTACTGCATCGTTGTTCCGGTTTATCGGTTCATTGGACGTACCGTTTTTGGTACTACGTCGGTGTTCCGAAATTATTCGGGCTTTGGTTCATTTGGCGTACCGTTTTTGTACTACGCTGATGTTCCAGATTATTTGAGTTTCTAGTTTCTCGGGCGTACTGTTATTATACTACGTCGTTGCACCAGCTCAATTTTCTGCTATTCTTGACGTTCTCCACGTCTTTTATCTACGGAAATGCCTTAGGGATTCCGAATTTTTACTCTTGAGCCCGGTGATATTGTAGAAATTGAAGTTTCACCAGATTTGATTTATGAGCAACATTCCATTCGCATCATTACTTCGGAGGTTGAGCGCCTTCGATATAAAGATATTCTTTTTGATAAAAGTTCAATGGTTCTCAAATCCTAAGGATTGCTCTTGTGAAATCTTGAGAATTCATCGAACGAAAACTTTCGGATTTACTCCTTCGTGCTCTTTATGGTGGACTTCTTGATTCAAATTTTCTTTTGTGTTGATATGCTTCCACGGTTGTTACTATATATTTCCTTCTTGATTATTGCGAGGACGCAATTTCTTTAAGGAGGGGAGTCTGTAACAACCCGCATATTTATCGATTATATATTTAAATATTTTATTTAAATATTTCACCGTTCATCGGATTTTGGTCCGAAAAGCTACTTTGTGCAAACAGTCGAATTGAGACTCGAGACCACCCCCATTGAATTCAAAATGACGTTTGCGACCTTTTTGAGTATAAACTTCGATATGTTTGGAGAAAGTTGAATTTTGCTACTTTTCACTTAGGGTTTTGGTTTGGGCTGAGCCCACTTATGTATTCAGTCCCAACCCCTCTCCTCTTCATTCACTTCTTTTCTATTTTCCTAACACTCAAGCTTCTTCAAAAATGGGGGAAGAGAATGGGAAATAGAAATCCAAAACCCTAGTTTCCATTTGCAAATCAATTTCTAGCTCCAAACTCAAGAGAACCCATTGGTAAGCTTTCTCTTCATCTTCTCCAACTCATTCTCTTTTTGATTTCAGAAATTCCTAAACCTAATTTAGGAAATGTTTCTCTTTTAAGCTTAGATTCAAGCTTGTTGGATTGGAATTGAAGAGTGCTTGTTCTTGCTATTGCTTCATAGCATCTTCTTCATTCGTTTGGGTTCAAAGGTGAGATTTTTAATCTCACATCTATGCTTATAATTCTCTTCTATTATTAGGTATGAATTCCTAACACTTATTCATGTGCATTTGATTTTGATTTGGATTGCTTTTGTGAATATTCCAATTTTTAGTGTTTTGAGTTCAATTCGTTAAAAATCCTAACTTTGATGTTTGAACATGTTTTTGGTGATGCATCGAGGAGCATATAGGGCCGGGTAGTCGATTGGCATAAACCCTTAGCGCCGTTGCTCGTGCGATTGCAATTTGGTCGGGATTTGCACCTCCTTTGAAATAGGGTAGGAAGTGCAAGTATACAGGTTCGGCCGACCGAGCCCCCTGGGCCGGTCGACCGACCTGTAGTCCAGGCACTTCCTGCCTCTGTTTGGAAGTGCTGGTTACAGGCTTCGGCCGACCGAGCCCCCTGGGTCGGTCGACCGACCTGGTGCCCCGAGCACTTCCAACCTCTGGTTCGGTCGACCGACTCAGGGAGTCCGGTCGACCGACCTGCTACTATTTGCCAGATTAGCTTTATATTGCTAATTCATTTGAATATCCAACTTTAATCGATTCGTGTTGTCTCCCTTTTGTTGTTGTCATTTATTATCGACTTTGATGATCTTTTCTTTGGGAATTTTAGATATATCCACTTTGATGGATTTTATATCGATTTCTTTGGATTTTATTCACGTTTTCGAATGTGAATCTTAGTGATTGATTGTTCCTACAATCTTCTTTGTGATTTGTCACTTTAAAAATATAAAGGTTTTCTATACTAGTAGTAAATATCAAAACTCTTTCTTCAAATGATTTCAACACTATTTTATTACAAAGCTCGTTTTCTCAAACCGTTTTCCAATCTATTAGTATATACAAACCTTTATCAGGAGGAGCTTCGGCTCAATGTCCGCAATGGGGGACTATACCCTGTCACGAGGTGCTTCGGCTCACCAGGAGGAGCTTCGGCTCAAAGTCCGCAATGGAGGACTATACCCTGTCACGAGGAGCTTCAGCTCAAAGTCCGCAATGGGGGACTATACCCTGTCAGGAGGAGTTTTTGACTCACCAGGAGGAGCTTCGGCTCAAAGTCCGCAATGGGGGACTATACACTGTCTGGAGGAGCTCCGGCTCATTTTTCTGGGATTGGCCATCCTTTTTATTGTGATTTCTGGATTTCTTTTGTTGATTTCTGGAATTTATGTTTCATCAACTTTTACGATTGGCATTGATATATATGTCATTTATTGTGGCTTGGTGAATGAAATTAGGAGTATGACGTTCCTTTTTATCTTGAGTAGATTATTGTGATATTGATTAATCTCTTGTTGATTTTCAATTACTTATTTATCACAGCTTGGCATTGTGATTATTATATGTTTATGTCATATCTCTTATTATATATCACTTCATCTGATATTTATAGCTAGACTGATCCGTTTATTATTTTCTTCTTAAATAATACTCGGGTCAGACTGAGATTTTACAGGTGCTTCTGCTTGACTCCTTATCCGTCTACATCTGATCTTTTGGTTAACTACTTAGATTAGTGGTTTATTTTGTTGTATACACTTGAGATATGGACTCATAGTTGTATTCTTTTGTATAGCACGTGTTGCTATTCTTTTGTATTATTGTGGATCTTATTTGACCACTACTCTGATGTACACTTCCCAGTGTAATATTCATATCTATTTCCGCCTTTGTGATATGAGTTGTCTGTGACTGATTTGTGTTATGTTTATTTCTATATTTGTTTCCGAAGATTACTATAGCCACTGTGTAGTAGCTTTGGGTTTGTATCAGTATGTCGGATTTTCCTCTTGAAATAAAATGCATGTTATACTATCTGACATATCGGTGCTCGCGCAAAGCAATTACACGGATGGTCGCTCCTCAACAGCCTTATTCTCCGTGCTAGTTGACAGCATTACACCGTAGTGTTCTTGGCTAGCGTGGGTATAGAGGTGGGGCGTCACATGCATAGTTTTCCAATTAATATAGCGATCCATCTACAAAACCAATTTTCACAAGAAACATTACTTACGATGTCATATGTGTTTTGTACAATAGAAACAGCTAATGCTTACAACCCAAACCTAAAAAAACAATTGTTGGAAGCTTCCTTTCAACATCAACTGTCATTTATGATTGTGACCCCATCTCCCTACTAAAATTAAATGGACCCTTCTAACATGTCATTCCACTGTAACCCTCGTACCTTAGCTCCTTTTTGGCTTCTAATAATTAAGGTCCATCAATTGCACCCATTATCACAGCCAATTATAGGATAAACTATGCATCCCCACACTATAGTAGGTAAGAAATACAAACTATGCATATTTAGAATAACTTGTTGAAAAATTGACTTGGTGGAATAACTTTTACACCATCTATCTTACCTTCCAAAACCTTGAGTCTCTCAACATCTTGTATGCGTGTTTGTTATCTTATTACCCTCCGTTACTATCTTCTCTTAATCAAAATACCTTGATGGTATTCTCAATTTTTTTATTTGCTTTCTTTATCCTTAACCTTTCTTGCAAGCGTGTTCTAGAAGTTGCAGAAGTTTACTTTGATACCATTCATCATTCCTTTGTGGGTTCTTCTTATGGCTCGCACACACATCTAAAACATTCATAGGTTCTCACCAATATTCCTTACACTCTATAGGGGGTTCCATGTTGCAGCTCTACGAGCAGTCATCACTATTTTCTTCATAGTCTTACATTTTACCCCGTCTTACCAAGATAGCCATCCATGTCCACTCCATATTAAAATTTTGGTTTGGTTTTCGCCTTTTTAAAAAAAAATCTAAAACTTCAAAAAAATTGAAGTACTTAATCCCAAAGCTTTTATCTTTAAAAGTACAACTTAGAAACTTTTTATTGAATTCAAAAAAACTTTGTGTTTTAAATTTTAAAACTATAATTCTGGAATTTTTGAATTAAGCTTTATTCATCAAGTCTAAAAGAAAATGTTAGCACTTTAATTTAAAAAGGTTCCTTTTATTTTCCTTCAAATCAACTTTTCTTTTATATCCCTTTGTCAACAAAGATTTTTACTTTTGGAATTTTTGACTCATACAATTTATTTACTTTTAAAATCTTAATTTTTATATCAAATTGTTTCTTTAAAAATACACTTTATAGTGTTTCCAAAACATCTTTTACAATTTTAAAGAATAAAAACTTTAGTAGACAATGACATTTCCATCTTATTATTTTTCTATTACTCACTCTATCTCCACTTCCTATCCTTGGCGGAGTCTCCAATTTCATGTGAGATGGACTTTTTTAAACGACGTGTGCAATTAACGCGCATAATAATGGAAAATATCTATTTTCTCTGTTTTACCTTTAGTTTAATATAATCTCCTAACCTCTTTTATAATTACTATAATTATTTAAAATAAATTTTAATATTGTTCCTATTTAATTTTCATAATTTTACTGCTATTTAACTACCTTCTACCTAAACTGCACTTATTTAAATTGCTCTCCTCAAACACATTTTCCTCTCAATTAACTCTATTCTTATTAAACCATTGTAATGCATTTGCCTATTGCTTTATTTTTGGAATCTAGTCTTCTTTTCTATACTATTTACCACATTTAAAATTTGTACCACTTCCTATTGTCTATCCCTTAAAAAAATTACAACTTAAAACTTATCATTTTAGACAAATCAATGAGCTATACATAGGGCTCTATGCCTTTTTTTCAAAAGAAATAACTTTTGTTAAAAACTCATTTATTGAAATTCCAATTTAACTAATATTTAATTTCTACTAAGATTTTTATTCAAATAAAATGTAGATATTTTATTTTTCGAAAAAAATAATATTTACTAACATTTCAAAAATAAGGTTTTTCTACCTTCAGATAACTCCTTTGAAAACTATATCGAATATATTATTTATATATTTTCACAAACATTTATATAAAAATTATTTCAACATTTATACTAAATTCTTTAACATGGGTCGGACTCTGAGTGGATTTTTATTTGCCTTATTTTGGACTTTTCTTCTTTTCTACTTACTGACTTAACTTCCTTTATAATATACTTACTGACTTATCTTCCTTTAGAGTATATTAAAAATATGACAATCATCTTGGGGTGATTACTATACACCTTCTATCGAGAACTAGCTCAATTTTACTTTCCCATTATTTGGACTTACTCTACGTCATCAATCAGCAATCCAGTAGCGATCTATAATGCAATATGTACTCTACAAGGGAGTCAATTATTATCCAACATCAGGGACCCATCCATATGTCGCATTCATGCTTTTCTTAGGTCAACTCCTTCCAATGTGGCCTACTTTCCTGGGGTAATCGGAATAGGTGTATATATTCCAATTCATCTATTGTTCCAATTCATAGTCGAATTATGCATCTTTTCAGAATATTGTTGTAACTACTTCTGTAGTTAGTGTTGAATATGCACTTATATGTTTTTGTTTGATGATAATAAACATATATATTCATTTAAATGTATTTGGTAATGTACTATTTTGTTTTTCATAGATTAAATAAATATTTGTTGAATAAAATAAATTACACAGAATTTGAATTTGAATTCAAACAGAACAAGTTACACAGATTTTGAATTCAAACAGAAATTTTATTCAAACAAATATTTATTACAATCTTGAATAGTACAAATTCATGCTTTCACTATACATATACATTTCTGATTACATCACGATTACATCACAAATATTTTTACATTGATAACCTCACTACATATCACTCACACTCGTATTTTGTCTTCAACTACGTTCCAGTTTGAATCCAGCATCTGAGCAATCTGCAAAAATATTCACTAACGCAGTAAAATTGAAAAAGAAATATTTTTGCAATATAAAATAAAATACGATTTTTGAAAATATGGTTTGCCTCAGTTATTTGGGTTGTTCGTCATAATTCACACTTGCTTTCATCACAAAGTCGTGCATATAGATATTACAGGGACAGGTAGTCATACGTGGCTGCAATACACACGTGTACATTCATACACGTGTGCACTGCCTCGCCAACTCGTGTGCGCAGCCAACAAGAGCAAGTGTACAACAGTGTCAAGTTGCAAACAGTTCAAAGCTTCGACAAATCACAACAGACCAATTCCAAATGACTCGGTGAAGTCAAAGTATGCAACTACGTGACATAAATGCAAATACAACGATGCAAGCGAAGAACCAAAGTCAGTGGCAAGCTTCAAACTGCAACGTCAAGTTCAGACCAAACAGTCGAAGACATGAATGCAACAAAGTTCAAAAGTGCATCAAAGGCAGTTCAATGTGGATAGCAACAGCAAAAAGAGACTGCAACAAACATGTATGCAGCATCAAGTCAGTGGTAAAGTAAACAACAATGTCGAGCTCACTGCAACTCAAGATTACTGGGCAAGTGTGGACAGAAGACAATGCCAACAACAAAGACCACAAAAGAAATGCCATCAGACATGACCAAAGAGAAGTAGTGCAAGCATATGAAATGAGAATTCAGTGATATATGCAACAAGGTCAGATAAACAAGCCAGAGCCACCAAAGGTCAGAGACAACACACAAACCAAAGTGAATATCACAAGCATGATTAGTGGTACACATGCAAGCTCGAGCACAAATATGGAAACTGCACCAAGTACAAATCACCAAATGAAGACCACAAATATATCAACTCAACAACATAGAGCAGTCATAATGAAACTGCAGTGCAACTACAATGAACACCACTGACCAGTGAATACAAGAACAAGTTGAGATGCACAATGCCACCAAGTAAACAAACTCAAGATTACAGGGCAGTGAACAGTACAAGCCTGCAGAATGCAAATGGACTCGACCAAGTATACAAGTGCTACAAGCAGCAATGTGCAACTGCAGTGAAGCTACTGAAGGCAACATGAAGAAATGTACATGCACCAGTGATGAAAGCTATAAGATATACAAGTTTAGTTCATATACCAGTGATACAAATGCAACACAGTGGGAACAACAATGAATACTGCAACATGACCAAATGTCAAAACTGCATCAATCACAAATGCAATGCAAGTGGAGTAATGGGTGAACAGAACACCATGATATTCAGCTCAATGAATACTGTAACAACAAACTCAACCAAGACAAGACTGCATGAACATGAATGCATCAATAAACCAACTGCAAAATCTCAAGTGACATGGTGAAGTAGTATAAAAGAGCAAGTGCAATTCGAACCAACATGACAGCAATGCACCAATGCAAAATGGAGTAAATACAACATGGTGAACAACTAAAGTGCAACAAGTATTGCAGTAATGAATGCATCACATATATAACATCAAAGTGCAACAGAATGGATGCAGCAGTACCAAGTGAAAGTGAAGATGGCCAGAGATGAAGACAGGGGCAAACACAAGATGGCCGAAGCAGTGAAGTCAGAATTTTCGAAAATAGGATGCTAAAGTCAAGTCAGAGAATTCAACAAAAATATTCGTCTTTAAAAAAAGTCAGCAATGAAAAAGGGGAAGTTTTAATGCCGTGTGAATCAAGAAAATCGAACGCAACACAATCAAAGCCGTGCGTATCAAGGTGTAATTAAAATCAGGAAAGCATAATTTAGGAAAGAATCGAATCGATACAAGCAAAATCAAGTGTCCAGAATTCATATAAATACAATCCCAAAATCATCATCGACTGTGGAGAAAATCGAATCAAATCCAAAAACAAATCCAAGTTCATCATCGGCAATCGAGTTTGAGTTCTAAAATCACAAAAGCACAAACAAGCAAAGAATTTACATACCGCAGCAGTAAAATCAATCATAAGAAGCAGCTGCTAACAAATTTGCAACCTCGAAGTCGACGCAAATCAATCGTCAGAGAACGAGCAAGCCGAGCAACGCAATCTCAAAGTCAACCAAATCATCAGAGAACGAGCGCGAGCAACATCAGAGGAATCGAATATTGAAAAGCCCCAATTTGGATCGCAAGCCCTAATTTCAGAACGAACAAAACAACAGAGACCGCCATTTTTCTTCTCAAACAAAAGACAGTGGATCGGGTGAAAAATAACAAGGGCCGGCCTTGTTTATTTTCAAAGGGGTTTTATTGATTTAATTACTTAGGGTTTTAAATTAAAGGGGTTTTCTTATTTTATTTCGAGCAAAAATTATGCATTCAAGCTCGTATTTTAATTTTTGCTCCTGCGGTTATTTTTGAAGTTGTTTTTTCTTTTCGAGTCGAAAAATTTGTAAATCACCACCTAGGGATTAGGTAGTGTCAGATTGTCTATTTAGAATTAGTTCAGTGAGCAGGGAGTGCGAGTTTGCAAAGCTCTATAGGCGGGAGCAGTGTTTGCGAGTGAGCGAAACTCTATAGGCGGGAGCAGGGTGTGCGAGCCTAGTAGAGTGTTTGTGAGCGGGAGCAAAAGGGTCTGCGAGTCTAGTAGAGTGTTTGTAAGCGTGATACTGTTTAATTCTAATAGAAATCTGGGAATGCAGCAGTAGGCAGGGGTTGCCGAAGCTGGGTAAATTTTGTGTGTGATTTACTTTTCAGCATATTTATTTCTGCAATTATATTTCTGTGTTTAATTTGAGAAAATTTGCTATAACCCTATTCACCCCCCCCCTCTAGGGTTAATCTAGATCCTACAAGTGGTATCAGAGCCTGGTATTTTTATTTAACTCTAGAGTCATGAATCCGTCAAATAATGCTTTTTCTGAGGGGCAATCTATTGTTAGGCCACCCATGTTTAACGGGAATGATTATGCTTATTGGAAAGTTAGGATGAGTATTTATCTTAGTTCCGTTGATTATGATGTTTGGGATATTATTGAAACTGGCTATAAACCTCCCACTATAATCGTTGGTGGTACTGAGATTCCTAAACCTAAGGATTGGTGGGATGCTAACGATAAGAGATTGAAAACGACAAATGCTAAAGCCATGAATGCTTTGATATGTGCTCTTGATAAAAATGAATTTAATAGAATTTCTCATTGTACAACAGCACAGGAAATATGGCATACTTTGGAGGTGACACACGAAGGAACTTCTCAAGTCAAGGAGTCTCGGCTAGCCCTATTCAGCAACGAATACGAAAACTTTGTGATGGACAAAGGCGAGAGCATAAAGGATATGTTTGGACGTTTTTCAACCTTGGTATACAATGCCAGAGCGCTTGGGAAGGTATTCACTGAGGTAGAGCTTGTGCGGAAGATACTACGAGTCTTACCAAGGCAAAAGTCACGGCAATCCAAGAATTGAAAGATCTGAGTAAGCTAAGCATGGAGGAGTTGATTGGAAACTTGATGACATATGAGCTTGAGCTAAAAGCAAAGGAAGAACGCAACAACTCCGAACCAAAGAAAAAGACGATTGCCTTAAAGAGCAAAGAAGAAAGCGATGAAGAAGGAGAAGATCCAATTGAAGAGCTTGCAATGGCTGTCAATAATCTTAGAAAGTGGTCGAGATTCAAGCCACGCAAGAAGAAAACAAATCGTAATAGGCCAAAAGACTCTGACAATTCCGATAATGAACCGACGTGCTTTAACTGCAAGAAGCCCGGACACTTCATACAAAAATGCCCACTTCTCAAAAACAACAAAGGAAAGAAAAAGGCGAAGAAGGTATTTGCAGCAACTTGGGATGATGAAGAAGGAGAAGAAGCTTCGGATAGCAGCTCAGAGGAGGCTAACTTGTGTCTTATGGCGAAATCAAATTCAGATTCAAGCTCAGAGGAATCTAGTGAGGAAGGTGAGTATTCCTATAGAGATCTTGTTTTTATGTGTTCTGATCTTACTAAAGTAGTTGATGCTCTTGAATCTAAAATCGAAAAACTGAAAACTGATAGGAGAGAACTTGCTCGTAAAAATTTTAGGTTAGAAACTGAACTTGAAAATATTCAAAACCTAGAATGTAAAAGATGTAAAGTTTTAGATTCAGAATTGACAAGACTTAAGAATAACTCTGAGAATCTTGAAAAAGAAAACTTGAATCTTAAGGAAACCATCGACACTAGGAAAAAGGATTTTATAAATCGATGCACCTCACTTGTCACTGAAAATACAACACTAAAAACCAAAGTCCAAAATCTTGAGAAATCTTTGAATAACTTTTCAAGAGGCGAAAAATCATTCAACATGCTATTGGGAAATCAAATGTTTGCTAACAACAGAAAAGGACTTGGTTTTGGGAAAACACAAGCTGAGGATAATGCAAAAGGGAAAAGTGTCTTTGATAAATGTGAAATAATTGGACATCATGTTGAAAATTGTAGTCATAGGAACAAGAACACAAAATTTATACAAGTTTGGGTTCCTAAGAATTCTACAAACAAATTTCATGTCTATTGGAACAAGAATAAAAGGACTAAACAAGTTTGGGTTCCAAAGGGTTTGTTTATTCATAATGTTTCTGCCACTAACAATCATGGACCTAGAAATAGGTCACAAAAATCCTTCATCGTGTAGGTGTGGTGGCAGGCTAAGGAACAACAACGGTGTTCTCTGGATTTTGGCTGTTCCAGAAACACAACGGACAACATAGCAAAGTTCCTTAGCCTTATATAAAGGTGACAGAATCACAATGGGCAATCACGAGAAATTATCGTAAAGGTAAAGCAGGTGAAGGTATATTAAATGTGATAATCTGCACCATATTCTGAATTAAATCAGCCAAAATTGTGATAATGATGTGATGTCTTTAATTATGACTTATTGATATGATTTTTCCTTTGACTTGTTCTTACTTTGATTTGTGCTTAAAAGTAGACCAACCATCCTTTCATCATTGAACTTAATATGTTTGGTCAAATTATGATGTTGATTGATTACTGTCTACTCATGCTACACTTAGATATATTTTGACATTTTTGGTCACTACTTGTAAATTTGCACAATTTCAAATTCATGTGAAAAAGGATTTTGAGAAATTGTTGAAACTTCAAGAAATTGTTTTTGAAATAATTATGATGTTGACTGACTGTTGATTACTCATGAATATAATTGTTTATCCTATGCTTTCTGAAATTAACACCATGATATTTGGTTGAGTGCGAACATGGCTTCAATTCAAAATCCAAAGAATGTCATTTAAATTGTTGCTAAAATTGGGTTTGAAATTTTTGATGCACACTTCATGTCTGGTTTACCAAATCCAGTTAGTGATATTTTGGATTGAAAAAGAAATTCAGATGCAGTTCATACTGGTAATCTAGTTGATAGAGAAATTACTAGTGTAACGTGATTAATTTTTGAAACATTCATTTGTTGCATCGTTTTTCAAAGAAAATATCTGCATATTTTTCACTTGAAATAATTTTTCCATTTAGCAGAATTTTTTTCTCATATAACCCCTTCGAGAAAATAATTGTTTGACTATATTTTCAGATCAGTCATTTTTATTTGATTTTAAATGACAAATTTTGACTGATCCGACTCCCTACTAATTATCAAAAAGATGAATAGTGATTGAAAAAGTGATAAGTGTTGATATTTAACATACATTACTCAAGAGAGTATATTTGAAAATATTCTTTAGGAATTAAAACAAGGATTATAAAACTTTTTGTTGGGTAAAGATTCCATGACCATTTCTATATCTATCGTTATTTCTATCGACCATGGTTTATCAAATATTCAATATAGTTTGTCAATAGGTGGTACTATAATCAGGAATCATTTGTTTTTCATGTCATATTTTTTAAAAAAATAAATAAATATCCAAAGTATTCACTCTCATTTAAAAGTCCTCACGGTTATGCATGGGTGGATTACTTGGATTTTTGAATATGTGTTTCCATGCTCATTTAAAAGTCCTTACGGTTATGCATGTATGGAACGCATATCAAAATTAATTGATTTAATAGACAAGTTGATTCTAATCCCATTTAAAAGTCCTCACGGTTATGCGTGGTTAGAAGATACGTGATTTCATTTTTAAAAATTAAATTCGAATACTACTAATCTCATTTAAAAGTCCTAACGGTTATGCATGATTAGTAAATATTCAAATTCCTGATATAAATGTACCACAAGTTGATTCAACTGTATGATTTTATATGAACACCATATCCATCATTTCTAAAAGTGGAATATGCGCCTAACAAGGGTAGTTATGGTTTTTGTTTGATTCTTATTGAAGTTTACTATTTATATTCAATTTGGGTTTAATGTTGGATTAATATTGATCATTTAATCTCTATTTTTCTCTAACACTATTATTCTTTTGCTGATAACAAAAGGGGGAGAGAAAAGTTAAGATTTTGTCAAATAGAATCAAGCAAAGGTCAAATAATTTTTCCATATGCATCTAGGCTTATTTGAATATTTCTATTCGTATGCATATATGAAGGGGGAGCATCATGTAGAGAGGAAGCATTTAAATAGGGGGAGCAATTAGAGTATATAATTGGTCAAATACATTTAACAAGGTCAAAATCTTAAATATATGTTTGTTATCATCAAAAGGGGGAGATTGTTGAATATGCGCTTATATGTTTTTGTTTGATGATAATAAACATATATATTCATTTAAATGTATTTGGTAATGTACTATTTTGTTTTTCATAGATTAAATAAATATTTGTTGAATAAAATAAATTACACAGAATTTGAATTTGAATTCAAACAGAACAAGTTACACAGATTTTGAATTCAAACAGAAATTTTATTCAAACAAATATTTATTACAATCTTGAATAGTACAAATTCATGCTTTCACTATACATATACATTTCTGATTACATCACGATTACATCACAAATATTTTTACATTGATAACCTCACTACATATCACTCACACTCGTATTTTGTCTTCAACTACGCTCCAGTTTGAATCCAGCATCTGAGCAATCTGCAAAAATATTCACTAACGCAGTAAAATTGAAAAAGAAATATTTTTGCAATATAAAATAAAATACGATTTTTGAAAATATGGTTTGCCTCAGTTATTTGGGTTGTTCGTCATAATTCACACTTGCTTTCATCACAAAGTCGTGCATATAGATATTACAGGGACAGGTAGTCATAAGTGGCTGCAATACACACGTGTACATTCATACACATGTGCACTGCCTCGCCAACTCGTGTGCGCAGCCAACAAGAGCAAGTGTACAACAGTGTCAAGTTGCAAACAGTTCAAAGCTTCGACAAATCACAACAGACCAATTCCAAATGACTCAGTGAAGTCAAAGTATGCAACTACGTGACATAAATGCAACTACAACGATGCAAGCGAAGAACCAAAGTCAGTGGCAAGCTTCAAACTGCAACGTCAAGTTCAGACCAAACAGTCGAAGACATGAATGCAACAAAGTTCAAAAGTGCATCAAAGGCAGTTCAATGTGGATAGCAACAGCAAAAAGAGACTGCAACAAACATGTATGCAGCATCAAGTCAGTGGTAAAGTAAACAACAATGTCGAGCTCACTGAAACTCAAGATTAATGGGCAAGTGTGGACAGAAGACAATGCCAACAACAAAGACCACAAAAGAAATGCCATCAGACATGACCAAAGAGAAGTAGTGCAAGCATATGAAATGAGAACTCAGTGATATATGCAACAAGGTCAGATAAACAAGCCAGAGCCACCAAAGGTCAGAGACAACACACAAACCAAAGTGAATATCACAAGCATGATTAGTGGTACACATGCAAGCTCGAGCACAAATATGGAAACTGCACCAAGTACAAATCACCAAATGAAGACCACAAATATATCAACTCAACAACATAGAGCAGTCATAATGAAACTGCAGTGCAACTACAATGAACACCACTGACCAGTGAATACAAGAACAAGTTGAGATGCACAATGCCACCAAGTAAACAAACTCAAGATTACAGGGCAGTGAACAGTACAAGCCTGCAGAATGCAAATGGACTCGACCAAGTATACAAGTGCTACAAGCAGCAATGTGCAACTACAGTGAAGCTACTGAAGGCAACATGAAGAAATGTACATGCACCAGTGATGAAAGCTATAAGATATACAGGTTTAGTTCATATACCAGTGATACAAATGCAACACAGTGGGAACAACAATGAATACTGCAACATGACCAAATGTCAAAACTGCATCAATCACAAATGCAATGCAAGTGGAGTAATGGGTGAACAGAACACCATGATATTCAGCTCAATGAATACTGTAACAACAAACTCAACCAAGACAAGACTGCATGAACATGAATGCATCAATAAACCAACTGCAAAATCTCAAGTGACATGGTGAAGTAGTATAAAAGAGCAAGTGCAATTCGAACCAACATGACAGCAATGCACCAATGCAAAATGGAGTAAATGCAACATGGTGAACAACTAAAGTGCAACAAGTATTGCAGTAATGAATGCATCACATATATAACATCAAAGTGCAACAGAATGGATGCAGCAGTACCAAGTGATAGTGAAGATGGCCAGAGATGAAGACAGGGGCAAACACAAGATGGCCGAAGCAGTGAAGTCAGAATTTTCGAAAATAGGATGCTAAAGTCAAGTCAGAGAATTCAACAAAAATATTCGTCTTTAAAAAAAGTCAGCAATGAAAAAGGGGAAGTTTTAATGCCGTGTGAATCAAGAAAATCGAACGCAACACAATCAAAGCCGTGCGTATCAAGGTGTAATTAAAATCAGGAAAGCATAATTTAGGAAAGAATCGAATCGATACAAGCAAAATCAAGTGTCCAGAATTCATATAAATACAATCCCAAAATCATCATCGACTGTGGAGAAAATCGAATCAAATCCAAAAACAAATCCAAGTTCATCATCGGCAATCGAGTTTGAGTTCTAAAATCACAAAAGCACAAACAAGCAAAGAATTTACATACCGCAGCAGTAAAATCAATCATAAGAAGCAGCTGCTAACAAATTTGCAACCTCGAAGTCGACGCAAATCAATCGTCAGAGAACGAGCAAGCCGAGCAACGCAATCTCAAAGTCAACCAAATCATCAGAGAACGAGCGCGAGCAACATCAGAGGAATCGAATATTGAAAAGCCCCAATTTGGATCGCAAGCCCTAATTTCAGAACGAACAAAACAACAGAGACCGCCATTTTTCTTCTCAAACAAAAGACAGTGGATCGGGTGAAAAATAACAAGGGCCGGCCTTGTTTATTTTCAAAGGGGTTTTATTGATTTAGTTACTTAGGGTTTTAAATTAAAGGGGTTTTCTTATTTTATTTTGAGCAAAAATTATGCATTCAAGCTCGTATTTTAATTTTTGCTCCTGCGGTTATTTTTGAAGTTGTTTTTTCTTTTCGAGTCGAAAAATTTGTAAATCACCACCTAGGGATTAGGTAGTGTCAGATTGTCTATTTAGAATTAGTTCAGTGAGCAGGGAGTGCGAGTTTGCAAAGCTCTATAGGCGGGAGCAGTGTTTGCGAGTGAGCGAAACTCTATAGGCGGGAGCAGGGTGTGCGAGCCTAGTAGAGTGTTTGTGAGCGGGAGCAAAAGGGTCTGCGAGTCTAGTAGAGTGTTTGTAAGCGTGATACTGTTTAATTCTAATAGAAATCTGGGAATGCAGCAGTAGGCAGGGGTTGCCGAAGCTGGGTAAATTTTGAGTGTGATTTACTTTTCAGCATATTTATTTCTGCAATTATATTTCTGTGTTTAATTTGAGAAAATTTGCTATAACCCTATTCACCCCCCCTCTAGGGTTAATCTAGATCCTACAGTTAGAATTTTTAGAATTTGGCGTATAGTATGTATAGTTATATTAAAAATTAAAAATATGTCCACTCATCGTATCCCGATTATTAAGATCGACTAACCTAAGCTCTGATACCAAATGTAATAACCAGCATCAGCGGAACCGAATTTTTGTTAAATGGAAAACCCAAGACCACCAAAGTAAGAATGGTTGGTGTTTAGTATCCTACAAATAGAAAACGTATGTCATAGCACTATAGACATAAACTCACAGCAGAATAATGAAGTATAATAAAACATATGATTACCGACAAAGGCTTACGCATTTAATCTTTAGTGAATCTTTAGTGCCATTATCAATGTTGAGCATGCATAAGGAAATCTGTCATTTCACCATTCCTGCTTGTACCGATACATATACCTCTAAAGATGTCATATGGGTTGTAATAAGGAGGGCATCAGAATAACGTTCTCCTGATTGGTAAATTACACATTTATTCATAACATTTGTTTATGTCGAATTGCCTTCCATTACATGTTATGTACATTGTTTTATTTAGTCATCTTGACTTGACGTACGCATACGATACGTCTCATTTACCTAAAGTAGAACGTAACTACATATGTATATATATAAATATATAAGTACCACAGTCCCCTGTTGGATGAAGATATTATCCCCGTTGGTATCTATAACCTAGCACCTCATTAGGATCCGTTATCAATGTAGTATCATGTCCTTGTCGTCGTGCATACCAAGGAATTCCCGTAGTGCCTAATAACGAGGTCACAATAGTTTAGCCATATTATATCTCACTTTGGGGATTTACTTACTTGTCTACTTCTTATTATGGACTCATCTCCATAGACTATAGAGGACTATGCTCCTTGGACTACCCCACTCGTTTTGAACGACCTCACTTAAGGGTTATCAAGCCTTGGCTCCTAACAAATAAACTAGCAAACAACTATGGCAGTGCATGACCTAAATGTGAACTGCACTAGTAGAAGGTGCAACCCTCGTCTTTCCACTGACCGCTCAAAACCAATGACGTTCTCGACCTATGTACAGCTCCTACTTCCTTATATGGTACCAAACACACCGACATAGTGCCGAGCCTTGCTCATCGTCCCATTTAGATTGCCTAATGCAATCAAGGTAGTACCCTTACTAAAAAGTTAAAGCAGACCCTACTGGGGTATTCATTCACCTATACGCGAGCGTATATAACTCCACGGGTCCTACGGTTGGATATCCTACATCATTAGAATGTATACACAACCACTGGTAACCCCTTACAGTGGGCAGAATTCTGTTGTGTTACACTATCGACCTCACACTCCAACCCATTTTAATGACTATGTCATTCTTATCTATCTAAGTTATTAACTAACTTTGATAATTCGCACCCGTCGTAAATGCATACTTGAGGTACATATATATAATCATACTTATTTGATTATTATGCCTCTAATGTACAACAATTCATAATATTTCTTTAATTTTTCATGTGTTTACTTCTTATTCTTTTAATATCAATTTAATGTCATTTACTGCTTTCATTAAGAGGTCTAACTATCTTTTCCTGTTTACTTTCCTTTCTCATTATTGAATTTTACTTTTATTTCTCTTTAACTTTTACCACCTCCCTTATTTAGTGGACTTATATACTTCTTACCTTTATTCATTTTATTACTTGCCTGCCATGTTATCACTAACTATTTGGTTTTCATCTTGCCTCTATTGCATATATTTGTACATATTAATTTTACTATTTAACCGTTATTATTATCACAACTTCAATTCGTTAATTCATACTTAGAAATTTCTGCATTTTAATGCACTGAAATTGCATCTGCCTCGAAAGGAAAGGTTAACACTGTAAATCTCTATGTCTTATCCAAAAAAAGAATTTGTGTTGTGTTTATAATTACAAGGATTATATTTTATAGTTATTGAAATAGACAGCAAAAAATACGGTAAAATATCTCAATTTATACATCACTTTCTCTTAGGTATATTCCTTGTTATTTTAAACGATACACTTTTATTTATAAATTTGAACTTGATAATTTATAGAAATTCACACTTCAACATACTACATTCTAACGAATTATAATACTACTTAAATCTCTATAATTTATTGTGCTAATTTTAATTTACATTTTACTTTCATAAGACATTTAAATCTAAAAATATGAAGCTACTACATAATTCATCAATTTTAGGGACTACTACTACCAAATACTTTTCAGATTCTCATACTGTAATATTAAAAGTAAGTTATAATCATAGAATATGTAGGCAGGATTTATAAATTCATTACACACATACAAATTTAGGCTGTAACTCAAAATTTACATTTAGGCATATAGAAATAGATTTACAAAGATATAAATCCAATATTGTATAAAAAAATATAACTTCCTACTCATCTTTCTAGCTTTCCAAATCTCCAGATCCAATTCATGTTATTCAGTGTGACTCCCTTCCTCTCCCTATTTGAATACGTATATGGCAAGCATACGTATAAGATATCTAGCCGGAGAAGAGATTTTGATTTAATTTAGATTTTAGATCCAGATTTATAATTTACCTTTACTTTGACACTTTGATTCGATCCTATTTTTCTTCTCAATTATTCTTTGCTATTCTCCACTTGTATATACTTATATAACTATTTTTAAAATTAAGAACTTTAATGGAGAAGAGAAAATGACAGAGCTCCGTCGTTGCTTCAGAAAATACGAGAAGAAAGTGTGGGGTTAGGACTGTACTTATAGGGGTTTAAATCAATGTCAGTCGTTTGATTAAATTATTTTAAATCTGAGTCGGTCAACCACGTCGTAATTTTATATTTCATGTCTCAACCGGTTGATCATCGCACCCTTGTCGGTCGGCCACTCTAAGCAGGGTCGACCGGTCATAGTTAACTATGTTAATTAATTACACATGTTTTATTTTGTTGATTTCTTTCCTTTCACGCCGGACCGAGATAGTTTATTTCTATGCTAACTTTCTTAAACCCAAAGTAATAGTTAACGTTAATTAATTTTAATTCATTAATGTTAATTATATTTTATTTTCTTAATTGCATATAAAATTATTTCTGACTTAAAATATTTAAACCTTAATAACTTTTTTATTTGGACGCTGATCGAAAAACTTATATACAAAAATTGATCAGAAAATCGTAACGAATCCAATTATGCAAATTCCATGGTGAAAGTCCGACACACCGAAAATTCTATTTTCGGTACTATTACTTATAAATTGATTTCCTTTTAATTAATTATCTTAGAAATTATAGGATGTTACAGTCTGTAACGCTCTCCAAATGTTGGACGGTGTATTACTCATGGCTGATAGGGGTACCATGGGGATACGAATTGATAACTATTGAATAATTAAGGAATGAATCACTCAATAGTATTTTGTTGGTTAACATAACTAAGGTCAAATAGACAATATCAAAGTGACAGTATTTCACAGTTCTCTCGACTTAAGAATACAGCTGAACGTCATGTTGACAAATCAAAGCTTTATTCTCTATACATACCTGAAAAGAAAATAAAACAAAATAACACGCTATTCTGGGCTATGCGCTATTTTGCGCTTTGACAAAATAGCGCGCTATTTTATGCTATAGATGACACGTGCGCTATTACAAGTCAAATAACGCACACCCTACGCTATGAGCTATTTTGTGCTAAAGCACGCTATAGCGTACGCTATGATAACTCTGACTTTAACTATATAAACTATTCCATTTCCAACCTCTAAACACATTTTCAAAAATAATTTAACACTGCAAATCACAAATTCGTCATTTCCTTATTTATTAATCTTCTTAAAAATGGACGGTAACTCTTTCACATCAAATATACATTGCAAAGGCAAATACATTTACTTAAATTTAAGTTTTAAACTTTAAACTCGTATATAAGATCATATCAATGCATTAACCATTCATTATTAACATTGCATTCTATAATATGCAATTCATCATCAGCAACTAAACAACCACGCACCCAAAAATTAACATCCAACTTTGCACATAGAATTCAACCAATTAATGTTTGTTTTTACTACAGCAATGTTGCCTTGCTAGATTTTGGTTACTAATTTCGCGGATTGGCTGCAGCGTTAACCAAATAATGAAAATCTATCAACATTGTCTCACCACCGATCTCAACTTTTGTAATGCCCAATGGCTACAAACGTCGAATGAAAATAGTATTGACTTAGTAAACAATATACTTTAGTCAAATAGCTTTGAAGTTGTGTAGCAAATCCTTTTAATACTTTTCAAAATCTCATATACACCAAATCAAAGATATTCTCCTTGTATAACTTTATTAATAAACTTCTTGCTCAAAATAATTATTATTACTATAAAATTACTTTATAGAATAAGGGAGCACTTCCATATATAAATTTTCTCTTCTTAAAATGATGTACACTTTTTAATATTGTCGGTATATTATTTGAAATGTTGTTATATCATAATATCTCATTTTAATGTTTAAGAATCCTCGTCAATACGTTAGCTGCTCGTATTGACCAGAGTTCTTAAATTACCAAACAGAGAAGTCAACACAACAAATTTCACAATCATGTCTTTCTTGAAAATGTACGTATATATCTTCTTCAAAACATATCTATCACATTATATTTGAAATCATTAAGATCTACTTATATGACATAAGCATCCATTTCCTCAAAAAAAAATTCTCTTCAAAATTTATATTTTCCTCTTCAAAATATTCTTATACAGACATAAATCTTCACGCTTCTTTTCAAACATTATACTTCTCTTCGAAATATTTTATAGATAAATTTATAAACTCCTCAAAAATCAAAAGCTTGCTTTTATAATTTCACTTTACTTTTGTAAAATCATATACAATATTATCAATCAGACATCCAAACAAATCGCTCATAACGTTAAGCAAGCAGCCATATTATCCAATTAAAATTCATATTAACATATCACAATCATATACAAGTATTCACAACATATGTGTGAATATTATTTCCTTTTTCTTTTAAAGAATTGCTAACTTTTACTTAATAAATTTTCAATATAAATGCGTTTATATATACATGTATATAAATATTATATCTAATGATCAATCCTTTCGATCATTCACAACTTGCAAATTACAAGTGAGAGTCGTAAAAAAATGGATAAATATCCTAAATCTCGCTCCACTAAGGTCAAAGTATATCTGTAACGATCCAAAATTTAACCACTTTAAATAGGAATATTTAAGAAATTATTAAATAATTAATATATGAATTTTAAAACTCAAAATATCTCTTTTAAATAATAACTAGTGAAGGTGAAAAGATTTTTTTAATTTTGTTTACAAAAAATATTCATTTCAAAAGAAAATAGAAAATGCGATCGGAAAGGCTTTTGAAAATTTTCAATTTTTCACCATTGAAAAGTTGTTTAAAAAGTTGTAAACACCTTAGTTAACACAGTTACACATTTTAAATGATATAAACATGGATTGGTTATAATAATATAGGTTAATAACATATGTTACTTAAGTAAAAAAAGACGTGACATATATTTTGAATTATCAAAAAGGTAAAATAAGATGAAAGAATATAAAAAGACGTTAAGTCACATTATATGATACCTTAATACCATGTAGTGTTTTACCCAGTGGATAAAAGGGCTTACCCTTGCTTTTTGCGTGTTGGACTTATGGGAGAGGATGGGTAGGTGATGTGGCATCATTCTAGTGGAGGGCAAGTGCACTTGGGGATATAAAGGTAATTTCATTCCATTCATTTCTATAAAAACAAATTCTATTTTCTCTCTCCTTCCATTTATCATTTCTCAATTTTTTTAAAGATTATTCATCTTCTTTAGCTTCCAAACCACTTTAATGGCTTCCTACGAATTTTCAAAATTCAAAAATCATTTTCTTTTTCCTTTTAAACTCTTAAAGTAATTTAAAAATAATTTATTTTCTTTCTCCTTCACTTCCTTTTAGCCAAACAAGCCTATATCCACCCTTTTCCTTCTTGGTCGAGCCCAAAAACTTCTTGGCTGAGCCCAAAAGCCATAGGCTAAGCCTACTTTGCCTTGCTTAGGTCCCAAAATTGCTTTTTGCCAAAAGATTTTCCAAGTTCTAGGCTTATTTCGTAGTTAGAAAAGATTTGGTTGATTTTGGTAAGTAAACTAAACTATTTTTTGGGATTTTTTTTTTAAAAATTTTATGTTAGTAAATTTTGTTGCATGATATGTTACTTGAAAAGGTTGGATTTTCATGTATCGGTTATGTTATTTGTTTGTGCTTGAAAGTTAGGCTTGGGAAATGTAGTCTAAAAGTGTAGTTTTGGTTGTAAAGTTGCTATCTTTTCTCATGAATGTGTGATGATATGATTTTGTATGTGTGAGCTTGTATGTGTGGTTATGTGATATAACATTTTTACATGCTATTGTGATGATACGATTTTGTATGTGTGAGCTTGTATGTGTGGTTATGTGATATAACATTTTTGCATGCTATTGTGACTTGAGATTGCTTGAAAAGAAATGAAACTTGTTTACTAGTTTTCAAGTTTTAAACTTTAAACTTTGTTTAGTTTTCAAAATAAAAACTTTCCTTATGTTTTCAAAAGAAATAAAGTTGTAAGTAAATTCAGAAGTTGAGTTTAGAGAAAGAGCTAACCTATATCTAACTTTAACTAGTTGCATTCATAGCGATAAGTCACTATTAATGTAGTTTGGGAAAAGTTAGTGTTTTAAATCTTAAAATGATTTTTTTTTTAAATAGTTCTGAAAATCTTTATATTAATTAAGTACAAAAGTTAATTATTTGGTAATTAATTATGAGTTTAATAATTAATTATTTATTTGATTAAGAATATTGTTAATTAATTGTAATTAAGTTAAGTAATTAGTGTTTAATTATGAATAAAGTTAATTAACTTTAATCAATTAAAGAAGTTTAATTAATGATTAATTAAGTTAAAATTTAATTAATAATTAATTTTATTTAATTAACTATAATTAAGTTTAATTAATTATTATTATTTAAATAGGGTTAATTAATAATTAATTACTAATTAGGAATGGCTAAAACAGGTTAGACCACAAGGCTGTGTGGGTCGCTCACATTAGGATATGATCATCGCCTTATCTAGAGTCGATATTTATGTGTATGCTTCCGGGTCCATTTTAGTTATTGATCACAACCTAACTCTACAACAAAACTACCATTTCACAATGCATGTTTTACAACGGGCCACAAAAAAACGTTGCAATAGACAACTTTTACAGCGATTTTTTATGCCTGTTGTAACAGGTCCAATTTTTCATCTTTGAGTATACCTATTACAACATTTTCAGCTAGTCCGTTGTAATATGGTCCTATTACAACGGTTCAGGCCAGTTGTAATAGATTTAAATCCTCGGCTATATTACAACGGTTATAGCCGGTTGTAATATTGATCTATTACAACAATTTTTGGTCCGTTGTAATATAGATCTATTTGAGTTCCTATTACAACATTTTTTGGTCCGCTGTACTAGATATCAATTTCCAGTTCTGTCTGCCCGTTGTAATAGATGTCAATTACAACTATTTTCTTCTCCACGTTGTAGTAGATGTCAATTTTCAATAGCTTTTAACGGTTGATCGTCGTTACCTTTGATTATTTTAGACATCTTGTTAGAATTTAATCACTATTCCAATAGACTTAAATTTACTTTTCGGTCAAAGTTTTTCATATTAAACACAAATTGCCTGTAAAATGTCAGAATCTTACAAATTGTCATAATATAATTTTCAATTATTATTTTGTTCTGCACGGTGCAGTAGATGCCAAAATTGGCTACGAACAATGTCTAATGTCAACGTTTTAGTAAACTAAACTGTTTTTATGCATTTTCAGCTTTTACCAAATGCAAATTTCTTTACAGAACCACCACCAAACACTTCCAAAATGGCTGCAGCCCGCCACTTCATTCGTTATTTCATCCAAAATTTAATTTCCCTCTCTAAACCTAATTTCGTTTTCCCGAAAAAGAAATTTTTTTCCCCATCGTTCGATTTCGCCGCTGTCCCCCTGACGATTTTATTGTTTCTCGTTGACTCCGCTGTGGCCTTATCCTTGAATGACTCTGCTGCTCGCTGACAACTGAAACTCCATTGCCAAGTTGCGCCTCTTCAAAACCCTAACCGAAGGACAGCCTAAAATGCAATTTCCATCAGAGAGCAGAGTCTCATTCTTTTTCCCATTCCGCTTATTCATTTCATCTGTTTGAACAATATCTAATCTTCATCCTCCCTCCTGCTGGCATAAAAAACGTAATTTTTCTTTAGCTTAATTCTGCCGTATTAAATTTCCGTTTGATTGCTCCACCCGCACTCCAAAGTCCACTATTCAACATAATTTTGATTTCTTCTGACATTTATTGATATTGCGTGTTAATTATTTTTTGTAATTGATAATTTTGGCGATTGAATTTGGGTTAATTGACCAAATTGCTTGGTGGTTCTCAGGGTGGTTCTGAGCACAAAGAGAATCGATAGTGACTAATGAATTGATATTTGTAGAGAAAGATCTTATGCGAGCTATTTTCTTTATGTTTTGTGTCCTTTTGAATTCAATTATTTACTGTAAATCATAAAGACCAACACTTTAAAATGCTTTCTACAAGTTTACATCGATAAGAAAAAGTATATGAGTAGTATATGCAATAAAAAATCATATTATAATATAAAGGCATAAATTTGAAGTCTGTAGCAAAAAACAAACAAAGAGCAGTAATATAGCATTAATTTTGATTCTACATGCTAAGGCACAAGCAAGGCCTTGTCTAAGAATAACTGAGAAAATATAGGCATTTCTGTTATGCAATTCTAGTTATAAAGCATGTAAGTAATACAAATATTGAATAATAAGATGACCCATCCATAGTTTATTCTGCTGTGACCATGACTTGTTTGAGAAATCAGATCTAAGGATGGAATTAAGGAAATTCACAAATATATCTATGTTTCTTTGTATTTCCCCTATTTAGATTGTGTTACATTGTATTAATAATATTAAGTGAGAAAGATGGTTTTACATCCTAGAAAGTTACGCTCAGGTGATGTTTCTCATGAAAAAAGGTAGATTTAAGCTTTAATAGAGCATACTTTTAGGTCAAGACAACACTTAAGTAGATTGTTTTTTATTGTGAGAGTTATATCATACTGCTATTTCATGTTGAGTTCTTTTCGAGATAAAAATTCACCTGTATAATCACCTATATAATCAGCTAGAAATTGCTTTTTCTAGCTGATTTCTACTAATAAGAACTAATAACATAAGTGATACATTTATTATTGAGTAACCTCGAACTTTCTTTTTTGTTTATCACTCGTCCTTCCTCCATTGTTCTGTGTTCTTTTCACTTACCATTAAGGGCTATTTTGGAAAGTCAAACTAATAATTTTCCCCTTGTGCTTAAACCATTAATTAAGCATCAACTTTATGTTTAGAGTCGCGCTAAATGCACCACGTTATGGACTTCATTCTACCCAGTTTTGCTGCGGACTGTAATTTCTGTGTATATACACACACATACACACGCGCGCACGCCAAACTTTACTTGGAACGGTTTGTGGTATGCTAATGATTGAAACCTGAGATAAATTAGAGTGCTAAATGCGGTACATTTAGCACCACTCTTATAATTAGTATCTCCTTTCTGCACTTTAATTTGGTAAGATCAGCGTCTGTACTGTACAATATTTATATTTTAATGTTTTTAAAGTTTTATTCATCAAGATCGCTGCAAAAGCGGGTAATGGAGAGTCGCTCTTGCCACATAAACCAGAAACATACTGTTTTACGTTTGGTAAATCAGTATACTTTTCATTAAGATTTTTTTATTTTCGTAGGTTAGGCAATGCATATATAGATCGTTATTTTTTTCTCAGTATTGTTCAATACTAACATGTGGGAGAAAGCTAAGTGATATTTCAAACATAACAACTTATATCCATTGCCATATGCCATAAAGAGAAGGCAAAGACAAAACCACATGACTGTAAGAAGTAACATGTTCAAAATCACAAGTTTGAACTGGATTTTGGACCAAAAATTGCAAACATACATACATTACATACATAGTATATGTATACACACTCACATATATTTTTATGTGTGCGCGCGTGCATGAGGAAATATTTGTATTAGTTTGTAAAGAATGCGTTTCTCAAGATTTATAGTATTTTCTTTATTATTATTCATTCAACAGGAAGTAATCATTTTATGGAATTTATGCACATATACTTTTATGTATGTCTGTGCGCATGCCTGAGGAAATATTTGTATTAGTTTAGTAAAGAATGCATTTCTCAAGAATTGGTGTTGTTTCTAGTATTTTCTTTTTTATTATTTATTTATATACCAATAGACAGTAATCATTTTATGAAAACATGAACTGAAAAAGTGATCAAAATTCTTCTATTTTAGTACGAGATAAAACCAACTTATTGACAACTTCATACGTTGATTCTGATATCTTTTTGCATAAAATGCTATACTACTGTGTGGCTCATTATTATCTTTTTCATATTTTCCACTTGATACGTTTAGTTTAGGTACCAAAAGGTCTTGAGATGGCAATTGGAATAATGACATGTGGGTGAGAAGGCGGTGATTTTTATAAGCAAGCCATACTTAACATCATCTCCCTTGCTGCAAATAGAAGAAGATACGGAAGAAACTGTTTTTGAAGTCGAATTAGTCCATTTTGTTCAGGTATATCTGCACTTGCTGTAATCTTAATCCTTAGAACTTCCATAAAGATGTTGCATCGGGACACATGTTTCTGGATGTGACGGTTTCCTTCAGTTATATTCATATTTCTGAAAGTTTTAATATGACAGGTGATGAATGTGTTTGATGATGGGCGACTAATTAAGCGTCGTGATGTTGATGGAAGAGGTATCAATAGTCATTTCTTTTCACATCATTCAAATTTTAATATCGTTCTTGATTCGGCAATTTTTCTTGTACTATTTTATCCTTGATGCATATTGTTGTAAATTTAGAAGTATTAAACCTCAAGTTTGGTTCAGTTGATATAATTGTAATTTTGCTAAGGTAGACCAATGTATTCCTACCTTTCTAGGTTGTAGATTTGGAAATGATCTTGTATAATTCCATAATTTTTTTTTGAACATTATCCCTTGCATACCCTCAGGCTCAGGCACAGCAAACAGAGCTGTCAATTAGGACCGAGAACCGCAAATTTGATCGAAAATGATCCGAGAAGACCTGAACCCAAACCGAATCCGATTGGTCTCGGGTCGGGTCTGGACTATGAAAAATACCATAAAGACCCGATCAAACCCGACCCGAAAGAACCGAAGAAAAAACATTAAAATACATGTATTTTTAGTTTTATTACCCAACAGGCTTGAATTGAACTGAACCTTGTGTCGGATCGGATCTAGGTTTAAAAATATATAGTTTGGACCCGACAAAATCCAGTCCACTTAGAACCGAGACCTGCCGGGTCGGGTCGCTCCTAGTTAGTAAAGTACCTTGCATAATGGGTTCCGCATTATCCACTGGTTTGAAATTCTTAAGCTTTGGTTGAACATAAATTTGGATTTCTTCTTTTATTTTTATTTATTTATTCATTTTGTGTGTCTGTGCTTTGTGTTTGCAACGGTATTTGTATTTATCAGTTTTTAGGAGGTTGTTAATGAGACAAACAATTGTAGAGTCAAAGGATACATGCAGTTAGCTGTCACATAACAATGGAGGTTGTTAGGAGGTTTTTGTTTCTATTTTTCTCATATTTTATGTGGTTCTCTGCCTATATATGTTGATGAGAATGTTAAATAATAGTCTATTAAGTTTGACAGTGTAGTTTTATTTATAATACAGATGAATTTAAACTCTTTTAAAGAAAAGCATCAAGGACATGATGTAGGATCCCAGGCTGGAAGAAGCTGATGCGAGGTTTAAGCTGCTAAAATTCAAGGTTCAAGGCATACACAGTCAGATGAATCATATATTCGTTATATTTTTATTGTTTTGGTAGATATTTATATATTTCTTCCATAGGATTTGTATTATAAAAGGTCAAGAATACATGAATTATTTTGGCATTTAGAAATATAAATCTTTTTTGTTATTTTAAAAGATATGAATGAATATGTTCGTTATTGGTACAATATTTTGATTTCAATGGCAAATTAATTTTAAATTTGTGAGTGTAATGTAGCAGTATTTACATATATTTTTTTATTTGAATTTTTTTAGCAACGGGCAAAAACAATTATAAAGACACTATTGCAATGGATAAAAATAGTTGTAAATGATGCTATTACAACGGGCAGAAACAGTTGTAAATGATGCTATTGAAACGGCTTCGGACCGTTGTAAAAAAGTTTACTACAACGGGCTTTTATAACGGTTTCGAAGCATTGTAAAATCCTCTTGATCTATTACAATATCGTCTAATAAGCCGGGTGCTAGCCCGTTGCGAAATCCCTATTACAACGGGCATTGCCCGCGGTAAAAATGTATTTTTGTTGTAATGTAGGAGTGATCATATTCGATAACATCTAGTCAGGAATAGACCGGTCATGCTAGTAAGGGGTCAAGACGAGGCCCTCAGGTACATTTTATCCAGAGATATATCTTTCAGAAGGTAGTCCCCCTACCTTGCCATTGTTGGAAATCCATTCTCCAATAAGTACCTTTGGTTTTTAATTGTATGCCTATTATTGATGTCATGTACATGCATCACGACTACTTCGTTATTAAATACTTTACACTATAAACATTATTATAATATATATCACCTCATTTTTACAATATAAATGGTTTGGTTATTCTAAGGTAAATTTCCATCCGTATTTATGTGCAGCATGGTCTTACGAGATGCATTTGATTTAAAAAAAACGGTTTTTAGTAATAATTCGATCGTTTGAGTTTACTTACATCGGATCCATATCTGTCCCAAAGTTCTATTTTCTTTCTCTAAAACTCTTTAGTGCTCAAATTTTCTCTGTGTAACAAATCGTTGGACTTTGTGACAAGCGACAAAGTCATCACGAATCGAGTTGCGATCCTCGAATCAGTCCGCTGGGATGAAATCTAGCAGTCCAATAGTCAATACCTCGTATCATTTTCATCAAATGTTAAATTTTATCTTTCAAAACATTTGACTACTCAAAACATCATTATTATGATGTTATATCCCAAATAAATGTCATGTGTAATTCAATTCAATCATCAAGCGATAATGTATTCAAACATTTCAATTTAAACACAACAATTCATCCATTCAAACCAATAATATTAGGATATGATAAACTTGCTTATATATCATGGGTGAAAACACATATCATAATCCTATATTTGTATTTCTACAACCGAGTAAGTATTTCAAATCATCCAAATTTAGTTATCTCATCCAATTCATCAATTCAAATCCAAATCAAGCAAGTTTTCAGTCATCAATCTTATCGTGAGTATTCTAACATAGCACGGGTGAAACATCACCAGTTAACCTCGAAATCAATTTTATTCACCCGACTTTAAAATCTTATATCTCATATTTCAAAAATAAATACTCATGCTTTTCAAAATATATAGATAGATATATATATTTGGTTTATCTTCTTTTAAAATCATGCTATATCTCTTTTAAAATTCAACCAAAGTATTATTTAAGACCATTTGAATTCTGGTATTCAAATAAAAATAAAGTACCTTTATTGGCTTATAAAATGAATTTCAAATTCATTTATAAAATATTATCAATATTGATTTATAAAAGCTTTTCTAATTATATGACTCCATAAAATTCTCCTTTCTTTCATAAAATTCAAATAAACTTAAACAAAAATTCAAGTGTCACATTTCTAAAATATTCTTTTATATTTTTGACCCATTTTTATAAATCTGTATGAGTTTAACGTAATCAAATTTTGAACAAAGATGCACTGTCTACTTTTTAAAACAAAAACATACGGTAAACTAAAAATACTTCAAAAATAACCATTCCAAACTTTTAATCCTACTACAGTGTGAAGTTATGTTTATATTAAGTATAAAACAAACTCAAACTCGTCACCGCAGATTCAAAATAATCACCGGGAGAAGAAGAATGGAACTGGAAAAAGATGGTAAAGTTATGGAATACCATATTCCTTAGAAAACAATTTTTCAGTAATTTTAAAATCCTTTCGTACATCATTCAAAGATCTTCATGATTTCAGATCTTTTAATCTGTTCCTATAATGCAACCATAGCTCAAATTCAACTCTACAATCCAAAACAAGCAAAAGGAGCATAGAGTTCAAAACATCAAAATTGGCATGGTTCATGGGGAAATTATAGTCACTGTAAAATTTAAAAGAGGTTATACTCACTTTCTTGTTCATGCTTTCACCATCCAGTCAGTGGCCCTATTCCATGCCCAACGCAGTCGCCAAACATCCAACCTTCCACACGCTCAACCCATCTTCAATGTCAACTACCAATAATCGTGCATCGCTCCTCCACGTCCTCAGCCACCCTCTTCTAGATCGATGCCACCCCCATTGACACGTGTAGCCCTAGCCGCCACCTCCTGTCATCGAGTAACTAGCTCATGTCGTCACCTCCCGATGCCACACACAGCCACCGCTCTCCTCCTTCCTATCGTGATTTCTTTCGCACGTTTTCTCTCTCGATTTCTTTTTAGTTATGATTTTTTTTTCTTTTGTTGTCTTCAATTTGAGAAAGAGGGAAAATGTAACGACCCAGAATTTGACCACTTTAAAATATAATATTTAAAGCGATTTTAAATGTAAAATAAGCAAGGTTAAATGATTCAAACAGAATTAGATAGGATTTGGAAAGAGAAGTATACACAAAAATGTAACATTTGCCTATATCAACAAAAGTGACAAAATGCTGATTTTAGAAAAGTAAGTTTCAATGATTAAATAAATTATTTTAATTAATTTATGAGTGTTAGTATTTTTAAATTTGGTTTACATAAATAAATAGTTTAACTAAAACGTCAAATTGTGACCGTAAAACATTTTGTCGAAAAACGATGTTTTGTCGATTAAAAGTTGTCGCAACGTCGTCGCACCTTTATTTTTATATAGGAACATATATTCAAATAGTGTAAGTATTAATTAATTCACTAAACATGTTTACTTTTACTAAATAAGATTAGAAAACTTATAGAAGTCGTTAAGAAAAGTAAGTAAGAATTAACAAAAGTAAGTAAGAAAAGTCAAAAGTAAACATCAAATCAATATCAAATCAATGCCAACATAATTATGATATTCTTTACTTAATCTTTAAGTACTAAGACATAAAGTAAGGAAGTGAAAGATGATGTTAAGTATTGAAAAAGTGAAGATTACTTTAGGTTGAAGTAAGTTTATTTTGGTAATTTGGTAAGAGGTTATTTTGGTAAATTTACCACTTCTTTCATTTTCTATAAATATCCACCTTCTTCTCTCATTTCATTCGCATTTCTTCTTCCTCTTTTCTCAAGCTTCTTCATCTTCTTCCTCTTCACTTTAATGGCTTCTAAGCCATAGAAAAAAATTAGAATGAAATAATGTTAAAATATTTATAAAATAGTCAAAATAATTCAATGTTTATTCTCTTCAAATCAATTTGAGAAAGAGGGAAAATGTAACGACCCAGAATTTGACCACTTTAAAATATAATATTTAAAGTGATTTTAGATGTAAAATAAGTAAGATTAAATGATTCAAACAAAATTACATAGGATTTGGAAAGAGAAGTATACACAAAAATAGTAACATTTGCCTATATCAACAAAAGTGACAAAATGCTGATTTTAGAAAAGTAAGTTTCAATGATTAAATAAATTATTTTAATTAATTTATGAGTGTTAATATTTTTAAATTTGGTTTACATAAATATATAGTTTAACTAAAACGTCAAATTGTGATCGTAAAACATTTTGTCGAAAAACGATGTTTTGTCAATTAAAAGTTGTCGCAACGTCGTCGCACCTTTATTTTTATATAGGAACATATATTCAAATAGCGTAAGTATTAATTAATTTACTAAACATGTTTACTTTTACTAAATAAGATTAGAAAACTTCTAGAAGTCATTAAGAAAAGTAAGTAAGAATTAACAAAAGTAAGTAAGAAAAATCAAAAGTAAACATCAAATCAATATCAAATCAATGCCAACATAATTATGATATTCTTTACTTAATATTTAAGTGACTAAGACATAAAGTAAGGAAGTGAAAAATGATGTTAAGTATTGAAAAAGTGGAGATTACTTTAGGTTGAAGTAAGGTTATTTTGGTAATTTGGTAAGAAGTTATTTTGGCAAATTTACCACTTCTTTCATTTTCTATAAATATCCACCTTCTTCTCTCATTTCATTCGCATTTCTTCTTCCTCTTTTCTCAAGCTTCTTCATCTTCTTTCTCTTCACTTTAATGGCTTCCAAGCCATAGAAAAAAATTAGAATGAAATAATGTCAAAATATTTATAAAATAGTCAAAATAATTCAATGTTTATTCTCTTCAAATCAAACTTATATTTTCTTCATATTTTACCTCTTTTCTCTCGGCCATAAATTATTCAAAACTGAACCAAATTGCAATTTTTTTTTTCAAATCATGTATTTTTCTAGTGGTTACAACTTTCATGTTGACTACTTTGTCCAGTTCTTAGCATAAATAGGTCAAAATTCCACTTCTTTCAAGTGCATTTTCTGGCCCAGTTTTTAAGCCAGAAAATAGGCCATTTTGTTTTGATGATAACTTGATTATAACAGATCCAAATTAAGAATTTCTTTCTTTTAAATCATATAAAATTTCAGTGGCTACAACTTTTATGTTGATAACATTTTCCAGTTTTGAGATTTACTATACCTGAAACTCAATTCTTTGAAGTGTATTTTCGGGCTTTATTTTTGTGAATCCGAGAATAGCTCTTTTATTTTGAACATATCTCTCTCAAAACAACTTGGATTCAAATGATTCTTTTTACAAATTCAATAGAAAAGAATTTGCAACAACTTTTCAGTTAATAAGTTTTTCAAATTTTGTGAGTAAGAGAGTCAAAAACAAGAGAGAAGATGACCTATTTTTCGGATCTAAATCGTGGGAATTCAAGTTCAAAACTCTACCGCTTCTTCTCTATATTTTCGGCCAACCTCCATCTCAAGCCTCGGCCAAGCTATTGGATGGAAGAGGGTGTTGTTTGCTAGTGTTTAATGGAGTAGGAATTAATTAGTGAAGTGTTGATTGATTAGAATGTTGGTAGGAAGCTAATCGCTTTGGTTTATGGTGAGAAATTCTCATTGCTTTTGAATTTATATTTTGATTATGTTATAAATCATATTTACACCCTTATGACATATGAATGTTTACGCCAAATTGATTATTAGTATGGATGATTTGATAGTTAGTAAATTAAGTGAATTGTGATAATATATCCCGTTATGATATTAATAGTGAATGTTAGATTTGAAATCATATGCATGTGATTGGTTGAATGGATGTAATGTTAGTGATAAATATGAATATTGGATATGTTCATTTTGACTAAGTAATCCCTTTATCTAAAAAGATCATATTTTAGTAATATGAGATATTGTGGAAAAATAAGTCTCTTTTCATTTACAAGTCAAATTAAAGTTAAAATAAAAGAGAATTTGAAATTTGAAGTAAAACGGATTAGAAAATGATAGCTAATTAGAAATTGAAATTGAGATGAATAATGAAATTGAAAATGAAATCGATTTTGAAAAAGTGAAGTTTAGTTTGAGCTTAAATTGAAGTTTAAATTGAAATTGGATTTGAAATCTAAGTTTTAAATGAGTTTAATTTGATATTAGAATTGAACTTAAACTGAAATTAGAATTTAAAATTTTATATTAAAATAATGGGAATATAATAATATTATAATATGGTAATAGTGAAAATATATTTTAAATACTTTAAAAAGTGAAAATATTGATTTAAAATGATTTGTAATGATTTTATTAATGTTGAAATCCAATTTGAATAGATTATTTCAAATATTGAAAAATAAGTTAAAACTAGGCGCGTCGCGCAATGGTAGTTCGCGATTTCGCGCCGAAAAGTTCAAACGAGTGTATAGAGTGGAATATGGCTCGGAATTCTTCGAGATAAGAAAATTCCGAACTATTATATCCATATCTTCTAAACGAAGAAAGAAAATCAAAGTTTCATCGTGTAGATTTTGAAACAAGTCCAAATCAATTTTTTAGAAAAATCACGCTAATGTAGTTAAGTGACCTTAATAGGATATCTGTTTAAATGGATGTTTTTAATTATGAAAAAAATATGGAATAAATTTGATAAATCTATTTAAATGATTTAAAAGAGATTTGAATTGGAAAATATAAATTATCGAATGTTTAAAAGTTGTTTAATTCAAATAAGCTTATTCGGCACTTCCGTAGCACTTTTCTGCTGTAAATTCTATAACTTTTGGAATATGAGTTTAATGTATCGACGTTTCTCAGAATAAATTATGAATGTTTTAAAAAGGATAATTAAGCATTTTGAAAGATAATTTGGAATATTTATAAGCAATTCCAAAATAAAGTTGAAAAATCTGAGTATGCGGAAACGACTAGTATATTTGTCCCGCCTGTGAGATCTGGGAAGATAAAACAAGGTGTTTAACTAAGGTTAGGGATGGAGCAACCAGTGCCCTGAACTTACCTGGCCTATGTTTTCTTTTCTTAGGCGAGAGGTGGAACAGATCGAAAAGAAAGCCCAGATACTCTTAAATAAAAAAAGTATGTTAAGTTTTCCAAAATAGAAGAAGATTGGTATTATCCAAAAGTTAAGCAATCTCCAAAAATGAATGATTTCTATGATCCTATTTACTTCAAAATGTTTGTTAAGATTGATTTAGGTTTTATCGTAAACGATGTCTTAAATAACATTGTTTTTGGCCCGCCTAAAAGTTAAAGAATTTGATCAAGAATTAAGTAAGAAAATTTGAGATATTTTCCAAAGAAAAAAAATGAATTTCTTAGAAGTTATCCTAAGTCAAAAGAAAGAGATTTTGAAATCATCCAAAAAGAATTAAAGTGAAAAGAGACTTAATAAATCCTGTATACTCATGTTCACTTTCTATCGATATTGGATTTCGAAGGAACTAGGGTCAGATTTGGATAAATCCCATCCGAAAACCACTTCGAACCAATGTATACGTTCGAACATGAAGACATGTTGAAGACGATGATTATTGAAGACCGTGGATTTTCATAGCGTGAGGGCTGCTTGTTGATTTGCTCGGGGTCGCACCCATTATAGAGTTATATATAGCAGTGGTCTCCTCTTGATGGAGATTTTTCGGATTGCAAGGGCTTCTCGCCTAGTAATGGCCAAGGAAAGTGCCTTCGGTTTGTCCTGTTCCTGGCCAACTTGTATGGACGTTTGTCTGACATTACATTTCTAACGATTACGTACATTGGTTTTTACAAACGTACATCAGTGGTGGCGGAGAAGGCAACTTCTCTTAGCTTAACACCCTCCTTGAGACATACGGGCTCAAGGGTTATATTTTTGTGAAAGGCAATTAGTAGTTAAACAGAAATGACAATGTGGCATTCAAAGATGTGATATGTGCTTTGTGAAAAGGTAATCGTAGCCTCAAGCCTCATCAAACCGGAAATGACCGAAACAGGATTAGATGCAGCAAGGCTAAGTGGGTCATTCCCAAGTAGGGTATGATCATCCTCTTCTAGATATGTTTTTTCCCGCTATGACGTTCGTGATGTAAATTAATGTGGTGTATGGAAAACGAGCGCTCGGTTAAAGGTCGGTAACGACCGGGGGATGACATATTCGGTACTATCTAGTTACAGAGGTAGGCCGGTCTTGTGTTGGTAGAGGGCAGATGTTCTGTGCCTCGGGACATCCATCTAGAGGTGTACCCATTTCGGGAGGTAGATCCTTCGCCTGGTCATTTGTATGGAAATCCATTCTCCAATGAGAACCTACGATTTTTTTTAGAGCCTAGTATGCTGGAATTTAATAATGGTAACAATTTCAGCTAAGATTAATAAGTTTATTTGCAAATGTTTTCAAAGAGATGTCACTAGAAATAATATCAAACATTTTGATATAAAAGTGTTTTAGTTATCATAAGGTAAAAACCCGTCCGTATTTATGTGTGGGCGTGGTCTTATTAGATACTCTTTATTTTCAAAGGATTTATAGAAGGCTGATATATGACACTATCATTTATTATTGAGTTTTTCTCACGCTGATTTATCAAGCCTGATCCGGATATTTTCAATACTCGGGTCAGATCCGAGTAGTTTCAGGTTTAGTCGAAGATGGTTGGAGTTTCCAGAGGAGAGCTGGAGATATTCATCGACGTATGGACATATTCTATTATCCGCTGTACTTAGTGTATTTTGTTTGATGTTTGTTAGTATTTGTAAGGGCGGGTTTTATAACTGTCCAAGCTGAATCTAGGTTAGACTCTGATATTGTATTTTAAAATTTTCCGCTATAAAGATTATTATTGAAATAATATATGTTACTCCATTCGTGTGAGATTCTGTTCTGTCTACTTTTCTTAATTACCCTTAAAGATCCGTCTTTTCGTGCAATTTGAGTTAGACATGTGTAGTTTATTGTCGATTTAAAGAGTACGGAAAAACGGGACTTTACATTTGGTATCAGAGCTTTTGGTTGAGCGAACACCTAAGCCTAATAGGGGTAAGTCTCATCAGAGATAGGATTAGTAATATCCTAGGATAAGTAACTCATTAGCTATAAGGTTAGTAACACCCTGGAATGAGTTATGAGAGTATTATATATATGAGAGCGTATTTGTCAATTTTATAAAAACGATTTTGTTTTAAAGAAATTGGTAAATTTAATAATTTTACCTTGGGTTTATATTATAAATATTAAAGGGGATATTATTATCTTTTGGGTTAGAAATTAAGGATTAATTGTAATTTAGCTGAGCTAAAATATGAATATCTTGTGATTAGAATTGCACAATTTGACTATAAGATATTCCATATAGAATCAATTAGTTGAAACCTTAGAACTTTAATCATATACCCTTAAATATGTAGTATTAAGAAATAATAATGATTAAGTGATTATCATAATGGATGGATTTAAAAGCTAAGTACAAATATCTTGTGAAGTAAAATTCATAATTTGACTGTAAGATATTTGATGATAATATTGAAGCTACAAGTTGTAACTAGAGAAAGTAAAAAGAAAATGCATACTTAGAAAAAATTCTTATCCATAAGATAGGAAAAAGGGTAAACCTAAGTTGGGACCTTTTCTTTTCTCTAAATATAATATAAAAGTATAAGTTCTATAACTTACAAAGGAAATAAGGTAATTTGAAATTTAGACACTTTGATTAGGTTAAAAACTAAAGTGAAATTTAGGAATACGAGATATAAGAAATATCATTCTAATATAAAAATTTGAATTAGTGATACATTTAGGGTAACATTTGTAATTCAGAATGAAGTAAGAATAGAAGTGGATATTTTTGAATAAAATGGTTAATAGGTTGATTGTTGGATGAAAATTTTAAATAATAAATACCACATGAATTAAGTTTCATAATTTGACTATAAGGTATTTGATGGATTTAAGATTTATAAATTTGATTTAGAAAATGGATAGGTAAATAAGTTAAGTAGTTAATCATAGAATCGGTGAGAAAAAGGTGTACACTTAGTAAAGTTGTCTTATTAATATATGAATTGGATAAATAATATTAGTTAAATGAAAACCTTGGATAAAGAAAATAAGGGTTGAGTTTTATAACTTAATAATTTGAGATAATAGTAGAGTTCCATATTAGTTAAACACCTTAGTTGAAATAATAACAATTTGAAGTTTGGGGATATGTATATATACTCTTAAGAAGCAAAGGTATATTATACAAGTTTAAGTCATATCCGTATGCTTAAGTAATAATATATTTAGAAGAAAGTAAATGGTTGTGAAATAAACTTAGATCAATAGAAATTTTAAAGAAATGTGTTAGGTAAAGATGAATGTGGATAAGTACATAAGTTAGACGTACATCATTTCAGCACATAAAATTTGATCCAAGATTTGAGTGCAGAACTTTAAGGTGTTTACACCAATCCGAAAAAGGATTTATCACTCGATTCTTGACAGCAAGCATTGATGGAAGTTTATGATTATGTACACAAGTTTTCTATCATAGTTGAGAGCTATGCAAGGAAAGCAAGGACTTATGATCAAGAAGTCTGATCAAAGTCCGCACTAGAAAATCGAGAGATCGATACTAGTTCAAAAGAAAAGTTGTGGATTCGAATAATATATCGAATCAAATATCACATATAGTATGATGTGTTGGGTCTGTCTACTTAGTAGTTGGATGGTTATCTCAAATAGTAGGCACTAAGATATAGTGGTTGGACCGATGTTTTGGTATGCATATATATAGACCACAGATATAACACATGCTCAGGATAAGGAATGAGTTATGTGGTGGTATTCGTTTATCTTGATACAGTATCAGTGTGGTTGTTTTGGATGTATAGTCTTGTTTGGTTGTTGTATATTCTATCTTAAGTGTGCAGTGTGCACTAGGATGGGTACGATGAAGTTTGACTTGATGTATGTGTATATAATCGTAAGTACGTGATAGGTACTCAGGTGACTGTGGGGAACCTCTGTATGTATGTTTGACATCATTTGCTTTTTAGTGTTTCTATTATATCGACCTTCTTCTTTTCTATCATCAGTAGAAATAAGTCAAATTATTTGAGGATATGAGTATGAGATAGATTCTTTTATCTAACTTTCATTTCGAGGACGAAATGCTTTTAAGTATGGGAGAATGTAACGACCCAGATTTGACCACTTTAAAATATAATATTTAAAGTAATTTTAAATGCAAAATAAGTAAGGTTATATGATTCAAACAAAATTAAATAGGATTTGTAAAGAGAAGTATGTACAAAAATAGTAACATTTGCCTATATCAACAAAAGTGACAAAATGCTGATTTTAGAAAAGTAAGTTTCAACGATTAAATAAATTATTTTAATTAATTTATGAGTGTTAATATTTTTAAATAGCATTATACAAATTTATTTTTAAATTTGGTTTACATAAATAAATAGTTTAACTAAAACGTCAAGATGTGACCTTAAAATATTTTGTCGAAAAACGACGTTTTGTCGATTAAAAGTTGTCGCAACGTCGTCGTACCTTTATTTTTATATAGGAACATATATTCAAATAATGTAAGTATCAATTAATTCACTGAACATGTTTACTTTTACTAAATAAGATTAGAAAACTTCTAGAAGTCATTAAGAAAAGTAAGTAAGAATTAACAGAAGTAAGTAAGAAAAGTCAAAAGTAAACATCAAATCAATATCAAATCAAAGCCAACTTAATTATGATATTCTTAACTTAATCTTTAAGTGACTAAGAAATAAAGTAAGGATGTGAAAGATGATGTTAAGTATTGAAAAAGTGGAGATTACTTTAGGTTGAAGTAAGGTTATTTTGGTAATTTGGTAAGAGGTTATTTTGGTAAATTTATCACTTCTTTCTTTTTCTATAAATATCCACCTCCTTCTCTCATTTCATTCACATTTCTTCTTCCACTTTTCTCAAGCTTCTTCATCTTCTTTCTCTTCACTTTAATGGCTTCCAAGCCATAGAAAAAAATTAGAATGAAATAATGTCAAAATATTTATAAAATATTCAAAATAATTCAATGTTTATTCTCTTCAAATCAAACTTATATTTTCTCCATATTTTACCTCTTTTCTCTCGGCCATAAATTATTCAAAACTGAACCAAATTGCTAAATTATTTTTTTCAAATCATGTATTTTTCCAGTGGTTACAACTTTCATGTTGACTACTTTATCCAGTTCGTAGCATATATAGGTTAAAATTCCACTTCTTTCAAGTGCATTTTCTGCCCTAGGTTTTAAGCCAGAAAATAGGCCATTTTGTTTTGATGATAACTTGAACATAACAGATCCAAATTAAGAATTTCTTTTTTTAAACCATATAAAATTTTAGTGGCTACAACTTTTATGTTAATAATATTTTCCAGTTTTGAGATTTACTATACCTGAAACTAAATTCTTTGAAGTGCATTTTCGAAATTTATTTTTGTGAATCCGAGAATAGCTCTTTTATTTTGAACATATCTCCCTCAAAACAACTTGATTCAAACGATTTTTTTTTTCAAATTCAATAGAAAAGAATTTTCAAAAACTTTTCGGTAAATAGGTTTTTCGAATTTTGTGAGTAAGAGAGTCAAAAACAAGAGAGAAAATGACCTATTTTTTGGATCTAAATCTTGGGGATTCAAGTTCAAAGCTCTACCGCTTCTTCTCTATATTTTCGGCCAACCTCCATCTCAAGCCTCGGCCAAGCTATTGGATGGAAAATGGTGTTCTTTGCTAGTGTTTAATGGAGTAGGAATTAATTAGTGAAGTGTTGGTTGATTAGAATGTTGGTAGAAAGTTAATCGCTTTGGTTTATGGTGAGAAATTCTCATTGCTTTTGAATTTATATTTTGATTATGTTATAAATCATATTTACACCCTTATGACATATGAATGTTTATACCAAATTGATTGTTAGTATGGATGATTTGATAGTTAGTAAATTAAGTGAATTGTGATAATATATCCCGTTATGATATTAATAGTGAATGTTAGATTTGAAATCATATGCATGTGATTGGTTGAATGGATGTTATGTTAGTGATAAATATGAACATTGGATATGTTCATTTTGATTAAGTAATCCCTTTATCTGAAAAGAACATATTTTAGTAATATGAGATATAGTGGAAAAATAAGTTTCTTTTCATTTAGAAGTGAAATTAAAGTTAAAATAAAAGAGAATTTGAAATTTGAAGTGGAACGGATTTGAAAATGATAGTTAATTAGAAATTGAAATTGAGATGAATAATGAAATTGAAAATGAAATCGATTTTGGAAAAGTAAAGTTTAGTTTGAGATTAAATTGAAGTTTAAATTGAAATTGGAATTGAAATCTTAATTTTAAATGAGTTTAATTTGATATTAGAATTGAAATTAAATTGAAATTGAAATTTAAAATTTAATATTAAAATAATGCGAATATAATAATATTATAATATGGTAATAGTGAAAATATATTTTAAATACTTTAAAAAGTGAAAATATTGATTTAAAATGATTTGTAATGATTTTATTAGTGTTGAGATCCAGTTTAAATAGATTATTTCAAATATTGAAAAATAAGTTAAAACTAGGTGCATCGCGCAACGGTAGTTCGTGATTTCGCGGCGAAAAGTTCAAATGTGTGTATAGAATGGAATATGGCTCGGAATTCTTCGAGATAAGAAAATTCCGAACTATTATATCCACATCTTCTAAACGAAGAAAGAAAATCAAAGTTTCATCGAGTAGATTTTGAAATAAGTCCGAATCAATTTTTCAGAAAAATCGCGCTAGTGTAGTTAAGTGACCGTAACAGGAAATCTGTTTAAATGGATGTTTTTAATTATGAAAAAAATATGAAATAAATTTGATAAATCTATTTAAATGATTTAATAGAGATTTGGATTGGAAAATATAAATTATCGAATGTTTAATAGTTGTTTAATTCAAATAAGCTTATTTAGCACTTTCCGTAGCACTTTTCTGCTGTGAATTCTATAACTTTTGGAATATGAGTTTAAATATATCGATGTTTCCCAGAATAAATTGTGAATGTTTTAAAAAGGATAATTAAGCATTTTGAAAGATAATTTGGAATATTTATAAGCAATTCCAAAATAAAGTTGAAAAATCCGAGTATGCGAAAACGACTAGTACATTTGTCCCGCTTGCGAGATCTGGGAAGATAAAACAAAGTGTTTAACTAAGATTAGGGATGGAGCAACCAGTGCCCTGAACTTACCTGGCCTGTGTTTTCTTTTCTTAGGCGAGGGGTGGAACAGATCGAAAGGAAAGCCTGGATGCTCTTAAATAAAAAGATTCTGTTAAGTATTTCAAAATATAGAAGATTGGTATTATCCAAAAGTTAAGCAATCTCCAAAAATGAATGATTTCTGTGATCCTATTTACTTCAAAATGTTTGTTAAGATTGATTTAGGGTTTATCGTAAATGATGTCTTAAATAACATTGTTTTTGACCCGCCTAAAAGAAAGAATTTGATCAAGTATTAAGTAAGGAAATTTGAGATATTTTCTAAAGAAAAAGAATGAATTTCTTAGAAATTATCCTAAGTCAAAAGAAAGAGATTTCTAAATCACCCGAAAAGAATTAAAGTGAAAAGAGACTTAATAAATCCTGTATACTCATATTCACTTTCTATCGATATTGGATTTCGAAGGAACCGGGGTCGGATTTGGGTAAATCCCATCCGAAAACCACTTCAAACCAATGTATACGTTCGAACGTGAAGATATGTTAAAGACGATGATTATTGAAGACCGTGGATCTTCATAGCGTGAGGACTGCTTGTTGATTTTCTTGGGGTCGCACCCATTATAGAGTTATATATAGCAGTGGTCTCCTCATGATGGAGATTTTTCGGATTGCAAGGGCTTCTCGCCTAGTAATGGCCAAGGAAAGCGCCTTCGGTTTGTCCTGTTCCTGGACAACTTGTATGGACGTTTGTCTGACATTGCATTTCTAACGATTACGTACATTGGTTTTTACAAACGTACAATAGTGGTGGCGGAAAAGGCAACTTCTCTTAGCTTAACACCCTCCTTGAGACATACGAGCTCAAGGATTGTATTTTTGTGGAAGACAATTAGTAGTTAAACGGAAATGGCAATGTGACATTCAAAGATGTGATATGTGCTTTGTGAAAAAGTCAATCGCAGCCTCAGGCCTCATCAAACCGAAAAGGACCGAAATAGGATTACATACAGCAAGGCTAAGTGGGTCATTCCCAAATAGGGTATGATCATCCTCTTCTAGATATATTTTTTCCCTCTATGACGTTCGGGATGTAAATTAATGTGGTGTATGGAAAACGAGCACTCGGTTAAAGGTCGGTAACGACCGGGGGATGACATATTCGGTACTATCTAGTTACAGAGGTAGACCGGTCTTGTGTTGGTAGAAGGCGGATGTTCTATGCCTTGGGACATCCATCTAGAGGTGTACCCATTTCGGGAGGTAGATCCTTCGCCTGGTCATTTATATGGAAATCCATTCTCCAATAAGAACCTACGGTTTTGTTTGTAGGGCCTAGTATGCTGGAATTTAATAATGGTAACAATTTCAGCTAAGATTAATAAGTTTATTTGCAAATGTTTTCAAAGAGACGCCATTAGAATAATATCAAACATTTTGATATAAAAGTGTCTTATGAAGGTAACCCCGTCCGTATTTATGTGTGGGCGTGGTCTTATGAGATACTCTTTATTTTCAAAGGATTTATAAAAGGCTGATATTTGACACTGTCATCTATTGTTGAGGTTTTCTCACGCTGGTTTATCAAAGCCCGATCCTGGTATTTTCAATACTTGGGTCAGATCCGAGTAGTTTCAGGTTTAGTCGAAGATGGTTGGAGTTTCCAGAGGAGAGCTGGAGATATTCATCGACGTATGGACATATTCTATTATCCGCTGTACTTAGTTTATTTTGTTGATGTTTGTCAGCATTTGTAAGGGAGGGTTTTTTAACTGTCCAAGCTGAATCTAGGTTTGACTCTGATATTGTATTTTAAAATTTTCCGCTGTAAAGATTACTATTGAAATAATATATGTTATTCCATTCGTGTGAGATTATGCTCTGTCTACTTTTCTTAATTACCCTTAAAGATCTGTCTTTTCGTGCAATTTGAGTTAGACATGTGTAGTTTATTGTCGATTCAAAGAGTATGGAAAAACGGGACTTTACATGATATTGTTAACCCGCCTTTAGGCAAGGCCACATACAAACGGATTTAACCCAATCTACTGCACAAAGATCGAAGTTGGATTTCAGGGGTAACAAACATGATAACGAAGCCACAATGTAGCATAGTCGGTGAATAAAGAACGCAAGAGGTCTAAAATATGGCTTCGACAAAGATCGAGTCGTTTCAGGTTGCTTGGAATCTGCTCCGAGTAATTTCCCTGTTTACTTCAGGTTTCCAGGCAGTTTGCTTCAAGTTAGGTATGGATCTACTTCGGGTCTTCGACAGGCTGGCACACTCATAGATTACTTCAAGTCATTGCAGCGTCTGCTTCGAGCCATTAAAAGATCTGCTTCGGGCTGAGTAGATGTTTACTTCGAGTCATTGCCATGACTCGATCAACCACCTAGGTCCTCACCAATTTCATATCCATGTTGTTCGCATCCATCAAGTTTCCACTCATTCGTTTCATATCCATCAGACACATGCACCTTTCAAATCAACCAAGGTTATTCACTTCGTATCGATATACATTTCGTATCGATCCATGTTAATACATGTTTCGTATCGATCACCCAGATGATCGATACGAAACCAATCCCTTCCTATCGATGCGAAGTAGCCACAGTTATCTACTTCGTATCGGTCACGTAGATGTATACTTCGTATCGATCAACCAGATGGTTGATACAAAATTGACACTCTTTCATCGATACGAAGTACTTGGGAACATATGGATACGAATCATATATGATCGGTACGAAGTCAACCAAATCGGCAACCCATGATCGATGCAAAGGGAGGTGGGGGATCGATACGAAGAGCATAACACCTGATGGGAGGAAGCAGTCAACGCGGCATAAAGGATGGATCTACCCTAATCTACCGCTCCACGTCACCATAGGCTGATCGACATGAAAGAGATTGGTGCGAGATAGATCGATATGAAGGCGTCAAACATGCGAATGTAAAACTTGCATCGATCATATCTCACAATCTACAAGTCCAAATGCTACAAAATTTTCGCAGGAGCTTGCGTACAACCTCAAGAGTGTTCGTGATCGATATCGACTCGATTAGGCAAGATTTTGATCGATACGAATCTCATTCCTATCGATCATGAATCAGGTCGAAATCACTCGAGATCGATCACGTAGGCCCACCCACGTGAGGGAAGGAGTCTTTCGAGATCTGAACAGAATATTTGCAGCCTACACCTAGAAATAGCAGTCCAAGAGCTTCAGAAAAGGGACCTTTTTGGCTCTTCCACGTCCAGACTCTGCTGAGATTATCTTTGTACTTCATTTCTGCTATTGTAACTCATTGTAACCAACGAACAAAGATCAATAAAAGTCAGCCATGTCATAGTGGACGTAGGCCATACGTCGAACCACTCTAAATCTTTGTGTTTTCATTTAAATTTTGATTGTTCTTCACATTTATTTTCTATACATATTTGTTATCTGTGATCTGTGATTGAAAACAGGTGCTTCCATCAACAATTGGGTGTTTGTGACCAATTTTGGCGCAAACATTTTGGTACTTTCACCGTAAAGGCTAGCATTCAGGGATTCTACAGCTTGGATTTTGGATCTGAAGGGTTAAAGATTTAGATCTGGAAAGCGATGGTGAAGCAATCAGCAAGGAGACCAAGAGTAGAAAGGGGCCATCATGAAGGATATCAGGAGCAAATCAGGCCTCAGTCTTCATCACCCGAGATGATATGATGATGGAAGCTATGCAGGAGGGAATGCTGAAAAGTCAAGAAGAGTTGATGCAGAACCTACTCCAGCAAATTGGACAAACTAGAACGCAGAATCAAGGGAACGCTTCGGCAGGAAGTGCTAGAGATAGAGATTAGGAACATGGAACAACCAGGATTCAGATTAGAGCAAAACCATCAGGAGCAGCCCCAGAGCTAGGGGGAGCTCTCTAGGAGCATGTTGATCCAACCTCAGACAAGATACCAGGAGGAGCTGTTCAACACGACATCAATAGAGGAATGAACGCCCGTCCAGGAGAGCAGATTCTAGGATTCCCTTGTGAACTCAGGGGCAGATCGAAGGCAACACACAAGGACTGTAGCTTGACGACAACGACAGATTGGCGGAGATGGTCAGACAAGCCATGAGAGGCGGAATAGTAAATAGAGATCTGGAAGATGTTAACAGGAGCCCCTTCGCTCGAGCAATTAGGCAGGCCGAGAATCCACCAGAATTCAAGCAACCGACATTGGAGATGTACGATGGAAGGATAGACCCTGCTATTCGTCCGACGAAGTATATGTGGCATGTAGAAGTACTGGGGGCATCAGAGGAGATCATGGCCCGATGTTTTCCGCTATATCCGACGGACATAGCAGCACACTGGTTCAGGCAGTTGGAGAGCGGTTCCATTAGAACATGGACCGAGTTGATCGAGAAGTTTATAAGGCAATTTAGAGTTCATATTTCAAGACGTAAGAATGTGATGAGCTTGACAACACTGAAGCAAAGAGCTGGGGAATCTTTGAGGAGCTTTCTGACACGATTCAATGCAACGGAAACATCGGTGGATCGACCAGATCCATCCATGGTTTTAATAGTAATTGTATCTGGCATAGCTGATGGCACAGAATTCAAGAACTCATTGACAAGGGATCCCCTACGGATCTAGTAGAGTTTTATCACGAAGCAGAAAGTTCCTACGTCAAGAGGATGCAAATGCTATGAGAATGGAAGGAGAGGTAGTTGGCGTGTATGCAGTCAAAAGCAGAGATCCGCCTGGAAAGGATTCGGGCAAGGACAAAGGGAAACGAAAACCGAAGATAACGATGATGGATCAAAGCGGCCGCGAAAGGAACCGAGATTCACCTCTTATATGCAGTTGAACGAAACTTTGGAGCAGATCTACCAGGACACCAGGGGGAAGGTTCCTTATCGAATGCCAATGAGGAGGGATCCGACCAACAATGAAAGAAGATCAGACAAGTATTTCTTATTCCACGAGCTTAGTGGTCATAGTACAAATGATTGTCGACACATGAGGGATGAGATAGAAGGACATGTCCGGAATGGTCTACTATCGCAATATGTGAGAAGGCAAGCAACAACGGTGGGACGAGAGCAACCACTGTCTACATCAAATAAAAGTGCCTCCGGATCGAGGCGTCGGCTTGTCATCAACTGACCAGAATAATGATGAATAGGCGACAAACTCCGCACCAATACGATTAAGTCATTTACACATGTACGTGATTACGAACGATCCTCATGCATGCTCTGATACGACTATCAATCGCATCAATGTAGATGTTTGCACTTTGACGCCTCTGATTTGCATTTGTTTCCTATTTCTCGTGCTTGGACTTGATTTTGTTGGACATTTCTTTCGAAAGACTCATGTTGAATGTAAATTTGGTTTTAATAATTCCATAACGTCTAAGTCACTTACACATGTACGGGATTGCCAACGGTCCTTAGGCATGCTCTGAGATGGTGATAAACCGCTATAGCAAACAATTCAGAAACTCACTCCAACGTGAAATCTGACATTAATGATACTAAGTGCCCTCCCCCCGGGCACACATAATTCGCCACGAACAACACCTGACTACGAACGGTCACAATTCGCCTCGAACGGCACCCAACCACGAACGGTCACAATTCGCCACAAATAGCACCAGGCCGCGAACGATCATAATTCGCCACGAACGACACCCGACCTCGAACGGTCACAATTCGCCACTAACGACACCTGACCGCGAACGATCACAATTCGCCTCGAACGGCACCCGACCATGAACGGACACCATTCGCCACGAAGGGCATCTGACCTCGAACGTTCACATACCACCCCCAAATGGCATACGATCTCGATCGATCGCCATTCACAGTCAGGTAAGACTATCAATCTCTTTATAATACATTAATAGGATATAAAAATCCAGCTTTTGGCACTACAAAACACACCTTCCTATCACAAGCCATGTTTTGGGGGGAAAGTGTTAAACCGCCTTTAGGCAAGGCCACATACAGGCGGATTTAACCCAATCTACTGCACAAAGATCGAAGTTGGATTTCACATGTGATAAACATGATAACGAAGCCACAACGTAGCATAGTCGGTGAACAAACATCGCAAGATATCTAAAATATGGTTTCGACAAAGATCGAGTCGTTTCAGGTTGCTTGGAATCTGCTTCAAGTTACTTCGGGTTTCCAGGCAGCTTGCTTCGAGTCAGGGAAGGATCTTCTACGGGTCTTCGATGGGCTGGCACACTCACATATTACTTTGAGTCATTGCAGCATCTGCTTCGAGTCGTTAGAAGGTCTGCTACGGGCTGAGAAGATGTTTACTTCGAGTCGTGGCCATAAATCGATCAGCAACCTAGGTCCTCTCCAATTTCGTATCCATGTTGTTCACATCCATCAAGTTTGCACTCGTTCGTTTCGTATCCATTAGACACATGCACCTTTCAAACCGACCAAGGTTATTCACTTTGTATCGATATACATTCGTATCGATCCATGTTAATACATGTTTCATATCAACCACCCAGATGATCGATACGAAACCCTCCCTTCCTATCGATGTGAAGTGGCCACAGTTATGTACTTCGTATCGGTCATGTAGATGTATACTTCGTATTGGTCAACTAGATGGTCGATACGAAAACTGACACTCTTTCATCTATACGAAGTACTCGGGAACATATGGATACGAATCATATAAGATCGATATGAAGTCAACCAAATCGGCAACCCATGATCGATGCGAAGAGAGGTGGGGGGATCGATACGAAGAGAATAGCACCGATGGATACGAAGAGGAAGCAGTCAACGAGGCATAAAAGACGAATCTACCCTAATCTACCGCTCCATGTCACCGTAGGATGATCGATATGAAAGAGATCGATGCGAGATAGATCAATATGAAGGCGCCAAACATGGGAATGTAAAACTTGCATCGATCATCTCTCACAATCTACAAGTCCAAATGCTATAAAATTTTCATAGGAGCTTGTGTACAACCTAAATGAGTGTTCATGATCGATATCGACTCGATTAGGCAAGATTTTGGTCGATACGAATCTCGTTCGTATCGATCATGGATCAAGTCGAAATCACTCGGGCTCGATCACGTGGGCCCACCTACACGAGGGAATGAGTCTTTCGAGATCTGGGTGGGATATTTGCAGCCTACACCTATAAATAGCAGTCCAAGAGCTTTAGAAAAGGGACCTTTTTGGCTCTTCTACGTCCAGACTGTGCTGAGATTATCTTTGTACTTCATTTTTACTATTGTAACTTATTGTAACCCGTGAACAAAGATCAATAAAAGTCAGCCATTCCATAGTGGACGTAGGCCATACGCCGAACCACTCTAAATCTGTGTGTTTCCATTTAAATTTTGAGTGTTCTTCACATTTACTTTCTCTATATATTTGTTATCTTGATTGAAAACGGGTGTTTACATCAACAATTGGGTGTTTGTGACCAATTTCAATGCAAACAGATATGGATGGGTTGGAGATAAGTATTGGACTGCGCATAGGATAAAGATTGAATTAAAAGGATAAGAATAAGGGTTACGAGCTTTGACAGCAAGGTTCAATTAAGCCTTTTTAAATTCCAACCTATGCAGTTAATGCCCCGCTATTGCCACGCTATATTTCATAACGGATTTCTACTGACAAGAGTTTTCTACATAGCCTCAAATATAGTCTTTCCGCTTTATGCCCCGCTATTTCGGTTATATCCCGTTATTTACGCTATATTTTTCTATTTCCGCTATATCTTCTTTTAAAAAAATGAATTGAAAAATGACATTTATACATTATGAAAATTTTAAATTCAATTATGTAGTTGAATTTTTACTATATTTTCAAAAATGAAAAACTCCAATATTCTACTAAATTAATTATGTTATATAAAAGTTTTACGTTTATTTACAATATATTCGCATATGTGTTTATTTAAAATTATTTATGTATTAATTATAATTCAACTGGTTATTAACTTTTCATTTAATTGACAGTCGCTATGCTCCGATACCAATTGAAAGTGACTGCTATGCTATAGGATCGAAATGGCCAACAGTTGTAAACAATGCAAATGAAGTGGCAATGCGATATAAAATAAGTTATCTACTGATGCCGAATATGAGTATAAAAATAATTAGTGAGGAAAATAATAATAGTAGTATAGTAAATGACACCAGAGATATTTATCTGGTTCGGAGCTCCGTCCTACGTCCAGTCCCAGACTCCTTCTAGAATTTCACTAAACAATAACCCTCACTTAACCCGGAAGAACGGGTCTATACAACCCTTGAGCAGCCGAACAAGGACCTGAGCAGCAGAATATGATTTTGCCTCAGCAGCCGAAGAGGACTTCACACGCCCTAGAAGCAGAACATGACTTCTTTACAAATAAAACAGTATCTGACTGTAGTATGCTCTTTAAATAGCACTGATAAGTCAATTAAGTACAATCTTCCTATAACCTTCTCCTTTATGATATATAGTGTGATGTGCTTGAGAATAGTGGAAGCTACAGTGATCAGCGATAAGAGAATGCAAGCAATTTGAGTGCAGTTTGAAAATAGAGAATAGATAAGAATTTAAGAATATTAAAAATAGATTCGGTTGATTGTTTGTTGAAATCTGTAATCTATTTATAGTGTATAAAGAGTTGCAACTATAGATGAAAAGTTATATTGAAAAGAACAGGTACAGCCATTGATTTTGAAAACGTTTGTCTTCGGTGAAGAGAAGCGTCTATTCATGAAAATAGCTATTAAGAATATTCTGACTTCTGAATAAAATAATCAGACTTTTGAATTAAGTTGAAACGCAAACAGCAAGGAAATAGGCTATTCCTGACCTTATTCAGCCGTTTGAATATTTTCATTCAGACGTCTGAATATTGTTGAACCATAATTTTGTTTTAGCATTCAGATGTCTGAATGACATTATTCAGACGTCTAATTTAGCCTGTAACAAAAAATTACCATGGCTCAAATAGTTAGAGCACTTGCCTTCTGAACTAGTGACCCAAGTTTGAGTCCCGCTCCATGTAATTTTTGAAAACTTAATTTTTCATTTAAAATATGAATGTATATGTGTGTATACCATTTGGAGAGGATTTTAACATTTGTAAACTCTAGACACTACACTATATGACTAATAATACTTTGTTTGTCACCATTGTCTTGTCTCTATCATGTAAATCTCTTCTTGTATCTCCATATACATTCTTTCATCCTTTTTTGTACTGTATATCTTCATTTTGAATGTATTTTTTATCTCTTTTTGATGCTCATATACTTGCAAATTAGCTTGGAGATTCTTTGGCATAATTGTATGGTTGTTGTCATTAAAATCCAATAATTGAGGTTCTAACATTCTCCCCCTTTTTGATGATGACAACTATACAATTTTAAGAAATATTCATCTTACATAAAAAAATATTAATATGTTTAAAGCTGCCCCTAAGTATAACATCTCCCTCTATCAATATGCATATGAATTTCTCCCCCTTAGTCATTATAAAAAAGAATGGGGGAATATAATAAATTATATAAAATATCTTGTGAATAGTGGGATAAACTCAATATTAATTATGAAGAAAAAATAAAATATATTTTACCATATTTGCTGAAGTCCATATTTCAATGTAAGCAAGTAATTCTATTAAAGTATGGATCATTCTTTAAAATTCCAAAATTTATCCTTTTCTTTTTGTTTATCCGAGTACCTACAATAAATAATAATTATTTTTAGTACCCACTTACTATGTTAGGGTCCGGGGGGTTAGATCTTGGGAAACCATACCTAATTGGGTGTGGCTGAACCTTTATAAATATAATTTTCATTATTAACTACCATATCAAAATAATCATTAATGAATTTTTCTCTGTTTTTCCAATTATCAGGAACCCAAATACTTAGATAATTTTTATTCATATTTTCCGTCAATGATTTTGTACTTCTAGAGAAATTATATACATTATTGTTTATAACAGTGTTTGAATTTCTATAAAATTGGATTTAGACTTTACTAGAAATTTACTTGTAGCACTAACATTTTTATTATACATGAATGTGTATCTAGTGCTATTTCGACAATTAGTTTTATTATACCCTAAATCACTTGTATCATATAAAGGTCTAAAACTAGATAAAATCATGTTTAAATCGTTTTGACCTTTATTAAATTTTGTGACTTCAGTGCTAAGTTTATAAAATCTAGCTTTAAAGTCACAATTATTATTTTCAAAAGAAATATTATTGTTTTTCAAAATTTTAATTTTCTCATTTAATTCAGAATACTCCTTTTTAATGTACAGTTGTCATTTTTGAGAAGAAAATTTTGAGATTTCGAATTATCTAAAGAGGATTGTAATAAATCATTTTGTCTTTTCAAATCATAAATTTCTTTTGAAAATTTCTCTCTTGTTTCAAATATGGTGTTTTATTCATCTAGAGAATATTTAATAGTTATAAAATTATTCTTTAAAACATCAAGTTGATTTTCCAAATCTAAGTTATCACTTTTCAATTTCTCATTTTCACGTTCTACAGATTTCATCTTTTCTAAAATAATAAAATTAAGCTTTGAAATCTTATCGCTTATACTAACTAATTCATTATTATCTTTTACTGAAAATTTTAAATCTGAAAGTACCTTTTTGTAGTCCTCACTGGTGGCTTTGACATGGATTTTGCCTGTTGTATTCCAAGTAGATCGTTTTCTGGCCATTATTCTATGATGTTGTGACGATCGTTAGAATTCCAGGCTCTGATACCAATTGACAGTCGCTATGCTCTGATAGCTATTGAAAGCGACTACTATGCTATAGGATCGAAATGGCCAACAGTTGTAAACAATGTAAATTAAGTGGCAATGCGATATAAACTAAGTTTGTACGGATGCTGAATATGAGTATAAAAATAACTAGTGAGGAAAATAATAATAGTAGTATAGTAAATGACACCAGAGATTTTTATACTGGTTCGGAGCTCCGTCCTACGTCCAGTCCTATACTCCTTCTGGAATTTTACTAAAACAATAACCCTCACTTAACCCAGAGGAATGGATCTATACAACTCTTGAGCAGCCGAACAAGGACCTGAGCAGTAGAACATGATTTCGCCTCAGTGGCCGAAGAGGACTTCACACGCCTGAGCATCAAAACATGACTTCTTTACAAATAACAAAAGTATCTGACTGTAATATGATATTTAAATAGCACTAATAATTCAATTAAGTACAATCTTCCTAAAATCTTCTCCTTTAGATATATAGTGTGATATGCTTTGAGAATAGTGGAAGATACAGTGATCAGCGATCAGAGAATGTAAGCAATTTGAGTGCAGTTTGAAAATGGAGAATAGATACGAATTCAAGAATGTTAAAAATAGATTCGGATGATTGTTTGTTGAATTATGTGTTCTATTTATAGTGTATAAAGAGTTGCAACTATACATGAAAAGTTATATTGAAAAGAACATGTGCAACCACTGATTTTGAAAACATTTCTCTTTGGTGAAGAGAAGCGTTTATTCATGAAAATAGCTATTAAGAATATTCGGACTTCTGAATAAAATAATTCAGACTTATGAATTAGTTGAAACACAAAAAGCAAGGAAATAGGCTATTTCTAGCCTTACTCAACCGTCTGAATATTTTCATCCAGACGTCCGAATATTATAGAAACCATAATTTAGTTTCAGCATTCAGATGTCTGAATGTCATTATTCAGACGTCTGAATTTAACCTATAACGAAAAATTACCATGACTCAAATGGTTAGAGCACTTGTCTTCTGAACTAGTGACCCGAGTTTGAGTCCCGCTCTATGCAATATTTGAAAATTGGATTTTTTATTCAAAATATGAATGTATATGTGTGCATACCATTTGGAGAAGATTTTAATATTTGTAAACTCTAGACACGACACTATATGACTAATAATACTTTGTTTGTTACCTATGTCTTGTCCCTATCGTGTATATCTCTTCTTGTATCTCCATATACGTTCTTTCATCCTTTTTTGTACTATATATCTTCATTTTGAATGTATTTTTTATCTCTTTTTGATGCTCATATACCAGCAAATTAGCTTGGAGATTCTTCGGTATAATTGTATGGTTGTTGTCGTTCAAATCCAATAATTGAGATTCTAACATTCTCCCCATTTTTGATGATGACAACTATACAATTTTAAGAAATATTCATCCTATATAAAAAAATATTAATATGTTTAAAGCTCCCCCTAAGTATAACATCTTCCCCTAAGTATAATATATCCCTCTATCAATATGCATATGAATTTCTCCCCCTTTGTCATTATTAAAAACAATGGGGGAATATAATAAATTATATAAAATATCTTGTGAATAGTGGGATAAACTCAATATTAATTATGAAAAAAAAATAAAATAGATTTTACCATATTTGCTGAAGTCCATATTTCATTGTAAGCACGTAATTCTATTAAACGTATGGATCATTCTTTAAAATTCCAAAATCTATCCTTTTCCTTTTGTTTCTCCGAGTACCTACAATAAATAATAATTATTTTTTGGTACCCACTTACTATGTTAGGGTCCGAGGGGTTAGATCTTGGGAAATCATACCCAATTGGGTATGGTTGAATCTTTATAAATACAATTTTCATTATTAACTACCATATCAAAATAATCATTAATGTATTTTTCTCTAATTTTCCAATTAACAGAAACCCAATGTAACATTCCCGAATTTTGAACAAGTTTAATTTGACAATTTATTTAATTTTGAAAATTAAATTATGAATTTAATTATGAATTAATTTGAAAATTCTAGAATAAATAAATTTTTGGATTATAAATAGACTTTAATTTGAAATTTAAGAATAAGTATTTACAAGAAGATTTAAAATGCTTAAAGTTAAATATCTTTGAATTGTTTTAATAATTGGATTGTAAGTAATTAAAAATTATTACTTAATTTCAAAAGAATTAATTTATGAAATTAATTAAAGGTAAATCTATTAGAGTGATAAATTAGAAGTTTATTTATCAATGTATAATTTTATTTTAAATAAAATTTTCTTTTGAAAGATTATGCAAGTATAATTTATATGTATATATATATATATATATATACACACACACACACACACACACACAATATCTAAGTTTAACAAAAAGGTTTTATAGTTCTTTCTTTTAAAATTTCTATGAACTAAGTTGTAAAGTAATTGAACTAAAGGACCAAAACAAAATTTATAAAATAAATTCAAGACAAGGTTAAAAACATAAATATACAAAATTTTACAAATGTAAACTATATGACATAAAAAAAATAACAAGTGTTAAAAATAAATAGACAAGTGTAAACCTATTAAACAAGTGGCAAACTCTATTCTCTAATTTTCTTAATAATGTAAATAAAAAATGTATGAAAAAGAAATAAAAACAAACAAAAAAAAAGTCTTCAATATCTGAAGTAAACAGATTTGATTAAAAACAAATACGAAAACCAAAGCTTAAACCTGAGAAATGAAGGAAGCAAAAAGAATCAAAATCTGATTCAATATCCAAAAACACTTCATAGATCTGGAATTCAAGAAGTTCAAAGCAAACAAATCTGAAAACAAAAATCTAGGAATCTAGCAGCAAAGATCAAAACAAGATATAGAAAAGAAAATGAATTCATCAACCTGAAGCTAGCCAGAGTTTTCAAATCCTGAGATGATCAAGTTAAAAAAAGATCAGAGATGTAAAACAATTAAAGGCAAGTGAATTTTCTTTAAAATCTGAATTTGATGTTGTAATCAGATATAAAGCAAATCATGTTTAACAGATGTAGATTTAAAACTAAAAATAGAATTTAAATTCAACAACAAATGCAAGTTCCAGTTTTCAAAACTGCAAAGTCCAGGCTCAATATTTTGTTCTCTGTTCAACTTCATAGCAAGGTGAGCAAACCTTTTTAACCTACCATTCTATCTTGATATTGGATAATGCTTGAAAGTATGTTGAGTTTATCTGATAAGAATGATTGAATTCCTCTGTATTTCTGGAATGCATGGCTGTATTTTGTTCTCTGTTGATATTACAGGCTCATAGTTCATCAAATAAAAGATCATAGCTTCCTATCTAACATGTTCATGCTATAATCTTTGAAAGTAAAATGATTGTAACTTAGTAATATCGTTTTTAAAATGAAATCAGGTGGATTCAGCGAACATTCATTTAAAAAAATTAGAATTAACAGTGATAGCTTAATTTAAGTCAAAAATTTATGATTTTGATTTTGTGTTTTGGCTTTACCAACAGATTCGTATTACAAAATCATGAATTTTAAGGGGAAAATTAAGATTTTTAGGTAAGTATAAATTGGGAATTTTGGTTTTGAACTGAAAAGGGATTTTTGTAAATTCTCGTTAACTCCCGATGAATTGGATGTTGTGGTCATTAGTGAAGGTTGATGAGTATCAGGGATCAAGGGAAAAATACGATTTGATTTTTTAAATGATCGTGGCATGGGAATGATGATGTTTTAGGGTTTTAAAGGCTTGTGTGCTATCTGTTTTTGAAGTAGAACTTTACGCTGAAGAGAGATCACCGGAGTCTATCGGTCTGGGGGGAAACGGTGCTCGGGTGTTCGGTGAGGCCGTGACGAAGCTCCAGATGGTCAGCATCGGCAAGTCGCGGTGATATATTGGCAATCTGGTTTGGTCTCAGTGGGTTCTGTGGGTTGGATTATGATCTCGTGCTCGATTCAAGTCTTGGGTGGTCTGGGTTGTAGAAGTAGGTCAACATCGATTCATCGGGGTTGGTGGTGGTGGCAGGAGCACCAGATTTTAGCTGTGCATGTGCATGTGTTAGCTCTGATATTGATTCATATTGTATCATTGTTGTATCAAATATTTTATATCAATGATATTCATTATTTTCTTCTGCTATGTTGTTTTACTTGATTTTGTTATAAGCTCCAGCGAACCATTATTCGGTGCCGATTTCCGAAGGTCGAGTCAGGGCCGCTACACCCAAATACTTAGATAATTTTTATTCATATTTTCCATCAATGATTTTGTACTTCTAGAGAAATTATATACATTATTGGTCATAACAATATTTGAATTCCTATAAAAATTGGATTTAGACTTTCTTAAAAATTTAGTAGTAGCACTAACATTTTTATTATACATGAATGCGTATCTAGTACTATTTCGACGATTAGTTTTATTGTACCCTAAACCACTTTTATCATATAATGGTCTAGAACTAGATAAAATAATGTTTAAATCGTTTTGACCTTTATTAAATTTTATGACTTCAGTGTTAAGTTTATAAAATCTATCTTTAAAGTCTCAATCATTATTTTCAAAAGTAATACTACTGTTTTTCAAAATATCAATTTTCTCATTTAATTCAGAATTCTCCTTTTTTAACGCACTGTTCTCGTTTTTGAGAAGAAAATTTGAGATTCCGAATTATCTAAAGAGAATTGTAATAAATCATTTTGTCTTTTCAAATCAAAAATTCCTTTTCAATTTTCTTTAGAACACCAAGTTGATTTTCTAAATCTAGCTTCCCACTTTTCAATTTCTCATTTTAACATTCTACAGATTTCAGCTTTTCTAAAATAATAAAATTGAGTTTTGAAATCTTATCGCTTATACTAACTAATTCATTATTATCTTTTACTGAAATTTGTAAATCAGAAAGTACCTTTTTGTAGTCCTCACTGGTGGCTTTGACAAGGATTTTGCCCATTGTATACCGAATAGATCGTTTTTTTGGCCATTATTCTATGATGTTGTGACGATCGATAGAATTCCAGGCTCTGATACCAATTGACCGTCGCTATGCTCCGATACCAATTGAAAGTGACTGCTATGCTACAGGATTGAAATGGCCAACAGTTGTAAATAATGTAAATGAAGTGGTAATGCGATATAAACAAAGTTATCTACTGATGCCGACTATGGGTATAAAAATAACTAGCGAGGAAAATAATCATAGTAGTATAGTAAATGACACCGGAGATTTTTATACTGGTTCAGAGCTCCGTCCTACATTCAGTCCTAGACTTCTTCTGGAATTTCACTAAAACAATAACCCTCACTTAACCCAGAGGAACGTGTCTATACAACCCTTAAGTAGCCGAATAAGAACCTGAGCAGCATAATAGGATTTTGCCTCAACGGCCGAAGAGGACTTCACACGCCTGAGCAGCAGAAAAGGACTTCTTGACAAATAAAAAAAGTACCTTACTGTAGTATGCTCTTTAAATAACATTGATAAGTTAATTAAGTACAATCTTCCTATAATCTTCTCCTTTATGACATATAGTCTGATGTGCTTTGAGAATAGTGGAAGATACAGTGATCAGCGATCAGAGAATGTACGCAATTTGAGTGCAATTTCAAAATGGAGAATAGATAAGAATTCAACAATATTAAAAATAGATTCTGTTGATTGTTTGTTGTATTCTGTAATCTATTCATAGTGTGTAAAGAGTTGCAACTATAGATGAAAAGTTATATTGAAAAGAACGGGTGCAACCATTTATTTTGAAAACGTTTCTCTTCGGTGAAGAGAAGCATTTATTCATGAAAATAGCTATTAAGAATATTCAGACTTCTGAATAAAATAATTCAGACTTCTGAATTAAGTCGAAACGAAAACAACAAGGAAATAGGCTGGCCTTATTCAGCCGTCTGAATATTTTCATTCAGACATCTGAATATTGTGGAACCATAATGTTGTTTCAGCATTCAGACGTCCGAATGATGTTATTCAGACGTCTGAATTTAGCCTGTAATAAAAAATTACCATGGCTTAAATGGTTATAGCACTTGTCTTCCGAACTAGTGACCTGAGTTCGAGTCCTGCTCCATGCAATTTTTGAAAACTTGAATTTTCATTTAAAATATGAATGTATATGTGTGTATACCATTTGGAGAAGATTTTAACATTTTTAAACTCTAGGCACTACACTATATTACTAATAAAACTTTGTTTGTCACCTTCGTCTTGTCTCTATCACGTATATCTCTTCTTGTATCTCCATATACATTCTTTCATCCTTTTTTGTACTGTGTATCTTCATTTTGAATGTATATTTTTTATCTCTTTTTGATGCTCATGTACCTGCAAATTGGCTTAGAGATTCTTTGGCATAGTTGTATGGTTGTTGTCATTAAAATCCAATAATTGAGGTTCTAATATTCTCCTCTTTTTGATGATGACAACTATACAATTTTAAGAAATATTCATCCTATATAAAAAAATATTAATATGTTTAAAGCTACCCCTAAGTATAAAATCTCCCCCTAAGTATAATCCCCACTATCAATATGCATATGAATTTCTCCCCCTTTGTCATTATAAAAAAGAATGGGGGAATATAATAAATTATATAAAATATCTTGTGAATATAGGATAACTCAATATTAATAATGAAGAAAAAATAAAATGGATTTTACCATATTTGCTTAAGTCCATATTTCATTGTAAGCACGTAATTCCATTAAACGTATGGATCATTCTTTAAAATTCCAAAATCTATCCTTTTCCTTTTATTTCTCCGAGTACTCGCAATAAATAATAATTATTTTTGGTACCCACTTATTATGTTAGGGTCCGAGGGGTTAGATCTTGGGAAACCATACACAATTGGGTGTGGTTGAACCTTTATAATTTAATTTTCATTATTAACTACCATATCAAAATAATCATTAATGTATTTTTCTCTATTTTTTCAATTAACAGGAATCCAAATACTTAGATAATTTTATTCGTATTTCCCGTTAATGATTTTGTACTTCTAGAAAAATTATATACATTATTGGTCATAACAATAATTGAATTTCTATAAAAACTGGATTTAGACTTTGCTAGAAATTTAGTAGTAGCACTAACATTTTTATTATACATGAATGCATATCTAGTGCTATTTCGGCTATTAGTTTTATTGTACCCTAAACCACTTTTATCATATAAAGGTCTAGAACTAGATAAAATCATGTTTAAATCATTTTGACCTTTATTAAATTTTGTGACTTCAGTGTTAAGTTTTTAAAATCTAGCTTTAAAGTCACAATTATTATTTTCAAAAGAAATATTACTGTTTTTCAGAATATCAATTTTCTCATTTAATTCAGAATTCTCCTTTTTTTAACATACAATTCTCATTTTTGAGAAGAAAATTTTGAGATTCCGAATGATCTAAAGAGGATTGTAATAAATCATTTTGTCTTTTCAAATCAAAAATTTATATTGCAAATTTCTCTCTCTATGTTTCATATATGGTGTTTTTTTCATCTAGAGAATATTTAATAGTTATAAAATTATTCTTCAAAACACCAACTTGATTTTCTAAATCTAACTTCTCACTATTCAATTTCTCATTTTCACGTTCTACAGATTTCATCTTTTATAAAATAATAAAATTAAGCCTTGAAATCTTATTGCTTATACTAACTAATTCATTATTATCTTTTACTGAAATTTGTAAATCAGAAAGTACCTTTTTGTAGTCCTCACTGGTGGCTTTGACACAGATTTTGGCCGTCGTATTCCGATTAGATCGTTTTCTGGCCATTATTTTATGATGTTGTGACGATCGATAGAATTCCAGGCACTGATACCAATTGACAGTCGCTATGCTCCGATACCAATTGAAAGTGACTGCTATGCTATAGGATCGAAATGGCCAACAGTTGTAAACAATGTAAATGAAGTGGCAATACGATACAAACTAAGTTATCTACTGATGCCGAATATGAGTATAAAAATAACTAGTGAGGAAAATAATAATATTAGCATAGTAAATGACACTAGAGGTTTTTATACTGATTCGGAGCTCCGTCCTATGTTTAGTCCCAGACTCGTTCTGGAATTTCACTAAAACAATAACCCTCACTTAACCCGGAGGAACGGGCTTATACAACCCTTGAGCAGCCGAACAAGGACCTGAGCAGTAGAACAGGATTTCACCTCAGCAGCCGAAGAGGACTTCACACGCCTGAGCAGCAGAACGTGACTTCTTTACAAATAACAAAAGTATTTGACTGTAGTATGCTCTTTAAATAGCACTGATAAGTCAATTAAGTACAATCTTCCTATAATCTTCTCCTTTATGATATATAGTGTGATGTGCTTTGAGAATAGTGGAAGATACAGTGATCAGCAATCAGAGAATGTAAGCAATTTGAGTGCAGTTTGAAAATGAAGAATAGATAAGAATTCAAGAACATTAAAAATCGATTCAGTTGATTGTTTGTTGAATTTTGTACTCTATTTATAGTGTGTAAGGAGTTGCAACTATGGATGAAAAGTTATATTGAAAAGAACAGGTGCAATCATTGATTTTGAAAATGTTTCTCTTCGGTGAAGAGAAGCGTCTATTCATGAAAATAGCTATTAATAATATTCAAACTGCTGAATAAAATAATTCAGTCTTCTGAATTAAGTTGAAACGCAAAAGGCAAGGAAACAGGCTATTTCTGGCCTTATTCAGCCATCCGAATATTTTCATTCAGACGTCTGAATATTGTGGAACCACAATTTTGTTTCAGCATTCAGATGTCTGAATGACGCTATTCAGACGTCTGAATTTAGCTTGTAACAAAAAATTATCATGGCTCAAATGGTTAGAGCACTTATCTTCTGAACTCGTGACCCGACTTCGAGTCTCGCTCCATGCAATTTTTGAAAACTTGATTTTTCATTTAAAATATGAATGTATATGTGTGCATACCATTTGGAGAAGATTTTAACATTTGTAAACTCTAGACACGACACTGCATGACTAATAATACTTTGTTTGCCACCTTCATCTTGTCTCTATCGTGTATATCTCTTCTTGTATCTCCATATACATACTTCCATCCTTTTTTGTACCGTGTATCTTCATTTTGAATGTATTTTTTATCTTCTTTTGATGCTCATGTACCTGCAAATTAGCTTAGAGATTCTTTGGAATTGTATAGTTGTTGTCATTAAAATCCAATAATTGAGGTTCTAACATTAATTACCATTTTTATATTTTTAAAAACATTAAATGCGAGTTTTATATGTTGTTTTAGTGTCATCCGCTATATCCCGCTATATCCTCACCGTATCCCCGCTATGACTTTTTGCACGTCCGTCGCATTGAATATATCGGGCGCTTTAACTACATATATTCAAATGCATCCCAACTAACTTTAAACCAAAGTGTTTTGCCCATTTTAAGTATAACTCAAGACATTTTTCCAAACTTTTAGTTCATTTTCATAACAATTTTTCTTCTAATAAAATATCATATTTCGGCTTCAAGCAATTCCATAATAATTGTGTTATTCCTCAAAACAAATTTCAAACTTCACGGTTATATTTAATTTCATAATTTAAAATATTTAAAATGATTTTTAAACTTACCAATCACAATTCATATTTCAAATTCAAATTTTAGATCAATGTTCTCCTTTTATTATCAGATAATTCAAAAATTCAATTCATTGAATTAAATTCAATAAACTATTCAATCAAATTTCCATGATCCAATTTAAATATATTTGTTTTATTTAACTCCAGAACGGGATGTTACAACCACAAATCCTCTCTATCAACCTATCAGAGTATAGCTAAAAGAAGAAATTGATAGAGGGGCATATATGTGTTTGGTGAGTGTATTACATCATATAAGAGTATAATATTAATAAGCTAGTAAAACAACATTTATACTCGAAAACCATATCTTAACCTATGTCACATGCACCCAACAAATCAGCTAAACAAAATATAATACCATAGTGACAACATATGCTAAGGCTCACTAAAATGTCTAATGGATCTAATCACATACCAAAATATTATATCATGATTAAGCCCAAATTCCCAACTCCCCATCACCCCAAACATATGTACATGACCAAGCACAAAGTCCTAGCTCATACGTGGAGAATGTATGTAAATGACTGAGCCCAAAGTCCCGGCTCAAATGCCTAAAACGTATGCATACGACCGAGCCCAAAGTCCTAGCTCGATGCCAAAAATGTATGCACATGTTGAGCCCAAAGTCCTGACTCATATACGAAAAATGTACAAGCTTTTGAGAACAAGTCCATGCTAGACATTCGCCTAACGGTCAACGACACTATTGGAATCAAGCCCAAAACTAATCATCGCCCCACCACTTATGAAGCTACTTGATCAAATCCCAACTTGTAACTATTGAAGTCAAGTTCAAGCTAGACGTTCGCCTAACGGTCAACATTGCTATTAAGTCCAAGCCCAAAACTCATGATCGTCCCATTGTTTACGAAACTACTGGATCAAGCCTCAACTCGTAAGTACAAAATCGAACAACGAACCTATCCAACTAAGAAGTTTTTTTGGACTATATCAAAACACCGAAAACACTATAGCAAAATGTTCCTTTTCTCGCTGTGATCGAGATGCAACAAACTCCGCATGAAACAGAGATCATACATGAGAGTTATAAGCATTTTAAGTTAGGGAAATATAATAATTATTAAATATATTTATTTTTAACATTATAATTATATTTTCTGTTTCCCGCACATGCTACAATGCATCACCCTCCTCGGCCCGTACTGAACCCAATGCCTCCATTTTCTGCCGCCAATCACCGCCAATGAAGACCCCTAAAATCAGAATAGCCTTCACCTCCGAACTCCCTACGCCACCACCTACCTGACGCCTCAGCCCAAGTCATCTCTACCTTACCTTAGTTTATAGCCATCGTCGACACTTTAAACACGAATCGGGCCACCACCGTTGTCTATAAATTAATCAAAAACCAGCGTGAGGCTCTACTCGACCTCCTGTACACACTATACTCTCCGATCGTTGTATCATTGCATTTCCACCATTGGATCGAATGGAAAGTTCACGTTCGTTGAACTTCCGATGCGTTTTTTGATCAATCCATACGTCTGATCAATGACCAAACACTACCAATGGATTCATGTCATCGGAAACTATAATTTTGATATATAATATGCTTGGTTTGAAATTGTATTTTTCATATTTTTTAAATTAAACAAAGATTATTATTTCCTAATTACAATCGATAAATAATTTAATTTTTAAACATCTAGCCATGGCATGTACATACTATTTAGGTATATATAAAAAATAGTTTTTAACTATTACTTACATCATTTTAATCGGTTTAAGATTATAGAAGGTGATTTGCTACATCTTACTAACATTTAAACGAATACGATAAATCTCACTCTCCGATTAGCCGTGCTTCCTCTCTGATTTGATATAGATTCTTCCTCTCCTTCACTATATATAATTTATATGCCTTTAGAATTGCAATTTTCTCGATAGCTTCCCATTATTTGCATAGTTTATTTTTGCGATTATCGATTTCATATAATAATTTGTTTAATTTGGAATTGATTTAGAGAAGTTGTAACTGATTTACTTTATTTGGAATTAATTTAGGTACTAGGGTTTCATAAGTGCAGATAAGAATTATTAGAAAGAAAAGAATAGGGTAAGAAATTTATTTATAAGTTGAAAATATAATATCTACGTTATATTTTCGAAATAAATACATTATGAAAATGCCATTGGGTTTTGACTTTTTATAATTTCTAGCCAGTTCAACCAAATTCAACAAATTATACATGTTTCTAATTGTAAACAACATTCTGCATGCAATAGCATAGGTTGCGAAGAATAATTCCAACTTTTGTAGAACTTTATTGTTTTACCCTTTAGGTTAAAATTATGATTTTACTCTTTTAATTTAACTATTTAATTTCACAAAATTATGGGGTGATACACATTTAATCATATTGGAAACAATGGATACTATGTTTGTTTACTTATTTGTTATATATTCGACAGTATGTAATGTGAGTGTATGTTACATTTTTCGTTCCAAAGAAATTTCGAGGACGAAATTCTTTCAAGGGGGAGAATATAATACCTTGAAAATTTAGGATATGTTGTAAATAAAATATAATAATATAATAATGATATTAATTTAGGCTAAATTAAGGTGGGGAAATAGTCATTTTTCCAACTTTTGAATTTGACAATGAAACTCGCACTATTGCGATCTTCTCTTTTTTTGACCAAAGTAATATATAAGTTTGTTCGATCTGGAGGCTATGTGAAGGAGATATAGACAAATTAATAGCTACGTGAAAAATCTGGCATATATGGTTACATACATGAAATGATATATTGATATACATCTAATTATTACACACATGTCGATATGCATCTTTGGATATGTCAACATATTGGCATCAATTTCAGTTTTTGAATTTTTAAGTCAAGGTGGGATTGGTTGTTTGAAACTTTTAGAGGGAACAGTTTTCTTAACTGGATTTAACAATAATAGCCCCCTTTTTCACTAGTAAAATTAATCAATCTTCTCTCCTATCATCGCCATTCTTCCTCTTTCATTTCACAACTTTGAAGTGCTATAACTCTCTCAGTTTTGAATTGGATTTTGGAAATCTACTCCTCAAATGATCGTGGAGATGTGTACTAGGAACTGGTGAAAGTATTAATGCAAATTACAAAGGTTTCAGTGCACAAAAAGGATGAGACAACAAAACGAAGAATTGATTTGGAGCATTTCGGAAGATTTTGTGTGTGATTTATTCTTTATTTGAGATATAATGCATAAATAGTAACATGATAATGATTTCGGCCTATAATCTAAGTAATTAAACTTAATACTAGAGTTAAGAAATAAATCATGAGATTGGGTAGAAATATATACAGTTAATGCCTCGTAAAATCCCCGCTATAGCGCATGGCGTTCTTCGACCGCTACGCTATTACAGTTTAACACTATTAAATAGTAGGTCCGCTTTAAGCCCTGCTATTTTCTGCTACATTCGCTAAATCAGCGCTTCTTAGCACCTATTTTAGCAATATTAATATATAATATTTGATTTGACTAGTTCTCTTTTAAACCAAGTTAACAAAATTAGGTGAAAACCTAATTTTTAGGCATAAGTATTTAATATAAGTTAGAAATCTATTGTAGTCACCATATTTTGGTCAACATAAATCATGGTATTCTTTTTTGTTGTACAAGATTAAAAAATATTTCTTTTTCCAATATAAGTGATATAAGAATGAGAATAAATTAATTAAATATTTGGTTTTATATGTAATAAAGCCTTTGCACCTCCGTTATTTCCCGCCATATCCCTGCTATGACATTTTACACCTCCAACACTATAGAGCCACTAAGCGCTTTAACTGCACAGGTAAATATATGATAAAAAGTAAGAAAATCAACATATATGAATATAATTCCACTATGAATGATTCTTTCTATAGCCACTATATAATATTTGATTATACTTTAATGATGGCTAGGAATTTATATACGAAGGAAATTAAAACATTTATCCCTGAACTAAATAAACTTCAAACACCAGAAGGATTGACCTTTAAATTAAAATATACTTGAAATGATACACGTAAAGAATGAAGGTATATGTTAACAATTATTGTTGTGTAAAGATAGATTGATATATTTTCTTTGTGATAGAATTGTTCGACGTCGATACGTACGGTACGAACCTATGGTGCAAGTAGGCAACTTAGGATACAGTGCTTCCCTTTAATGCTTCAGTGGTCTAGGAGATGGACTGGATGGTAAGCGATCCTATAAAGACATGAGCTAATCTAGGACATGGGTCCAATTTTGTTTGGGGAAGGATGTTAAGCGTTCCTTTAGGGCTTCGGGCTAGTGCAGCATGTGAGTCCATTAGGTAGACGATGGTATTACAGTTCTGTAAGTCCTCATAGGCTGTTCCATGATGTATTTACCTACGCATTAGATAACCAATTGTGGTATAATATTGTAGGGCCTTGGGCTAGTCCAGGATGTATCTACTTGCATACTAGATATATGTGTTGAACACCGACCATTATATAGTAGCCTTTTTAGCGTATATGGAGTAGGTATGACTCGCATGCTTAGAGTCATGTCTGACACACTCATATTATCCTTTTTTTGTTTACATCACTAGGTTGATTGAGCTTCGGAGTTGTCTTGAAGCATGTGATGAGAACATAGACGTAAATATTGTATATATTTTATATAATGACTTGATTTGACTTATGTTGTGCGTATTTGGATTTGAATCTGTATTATACATACATGTATATATGATGATTTGAATTAATGACTGTTATCAAATATTACAGTTTGTTGCCTTCCACTGTGAGATTCAAAAATTACTAGTTAAATATATTTTTCAGGTTCTTGTTATCATATTCCAATGATTAGTCTTTTTGGCTTGTCACAGTTTGAACGTCGATTCAGACGTTAAGTCAGAAAGCCAAAAAGTCGTGTTATTACATTGTTTTATTTGCAGATTAAAATGTTAAAGGGATGAAAATGATAAGGTGTGATATTTGACATTATGAAATTCTCTATTATCCATAGATATGGAGGATATACATCAAAACGAAATTTGGTGGTTGGTTTCCCTATCAAACAATTCAACACGGCGTGAAAATTTTATTAAACCTAATTTAAATAGGCATAGCCCAGTTGGAAAATGGCCAAAAACATAGAAAACCCTCACCGAGCTATTTTTCGTCTCGCGGTACCCTTTCGCTTTCTTTTATGTTATTGAGCAGACCCCGCCGAACTCGCATATTTTTTGTCATAATTTTATTTTTTCTTCTTTACTTTTAATATATATCCTTTTAAATGAAAATTTAATTTTTTTTTGGTTTGGGCTATGAAGATGACAGATAAATAAATAAAGTTGATAATTATAATGGATTTAGTGATGATTAGCTTAATGATGAACATAATGAAGAAGGCGACATGTCAAATGGTTTGGATTGAAATTATCCTAATTTAACTACTAATTTCACAACTGATATGGTATGACGAATCTATAAACATTTTTTGATATAGCTCACATGAGTTGAATTATATCGTTGTTATATATTTCAAATCATTGAATTTAAGGTAGATGTATGAAATTAGTGTATAGAACATGGAGTAAGCATGAATTGTGTTATTCTTACAAAAAGAACAAGATTGAGAAACTTAAATGCTAATGGAAAAGCTTCATGGATGGTTCTTATTTGTGAAAGAAGTGGAGAGCTCTACAGCCATAGGGGAAAATTATGTTCCAAAAACTCAATAGGACACATTTTTGAAATGATGGAAAACGGTATTGCTTGTAAAGAATGGACATCATAATCACATGTTTTCCAATGCCTTAACCAGATAGGCTTATGTTGCGAGACTTAAAAAAGATGAAATGAAGCCTACTAAAACCATGAATACTAGTGGAGCTAAACCTCTTAGTATTTTATTTGCTATCAAAATCGATAATCAAGAGAACCAGTAAACTATAAGAAATAGCTAAAATGAAAAAGCAAAGTTTAAACTACAAAATACAAAAGGTAGATTAGATATGCAACAGTTTATGAAATTGTCGACTAGTCATTATTATTTTATGTAGCATAGATTTGATTATACAACCAACCAAGTCATTAATTATTTCTTTAGCCTAGATGAGTTAATCTTGCATAGTGTTTTCATTGTATTTTATTTTTATACTGCATGTTCAGACAAATTGTTATAAATTACCTTATTTTCACATGGTGTCGCAAGCATCTATGGGTGCTTTGTTTACTGTTGCAATTGCGTTTTTTAGTCGGAAGACTATAGATCCTTATGTAGGCACTCAAATGTATCTGAAAGCTGTATAGACAAAAAGACATTTCAATTGTTATTATCACAGATGCCGAAGTAGCTCTTATAAAAGCCGCGAAGCGTATTTCCTATGATACATCATATTCTTTTTTCATGGCATATATCGAAGACTATTTAAGTTATTGCAAAATAATTTTTATTAAAAATAAACGAGTGTTGATTAATGATAAGGAGACCATAGTGGAGGATGACGAAGGAAAAAATATCAACTTTTTTGGGATAGCTGGATAAGTACTATTGACTCTTTGTCAGGAGAAGAGTAATGTATCATCATTTCTTCTTAGTTTTAGATTTCTTTGATTCTTTTTCGTTCCTTTACCTTCTTTTTTCTTTCCTTTCTTTGCTTTAGATCCTTGTACTTGTCTTCTATAGGTACGTGTTCTCCATAAATCTCAAGCGACCCATCTTCCTCAATTTGTTCAACTCTCTCTAGCACTTGAGATATTGAGTCACTAGTGTACTTGATCTAATGAAGTCCGTAATGTGTCAAAGTCTGTGTTTCTATAGTTATAAATTATTATATTAAATATACGAATTATTTATAATGTAAAAGCAGTAAATTTAACATATAAACTTATAATGCGTACAACTAGCAAATGGTGTTCGCTAGCTTGCATCAGCTCAGTAAATATAACTTATGGATTGGCCATTATGGGATGTGACACAGACTTGCACTACTCGATGAACATTGCATCATAATTCCATGGGTATTTCGTTGGAACTGGGTCAGCCCGCAGTGGAAGTTATGGGTGAATTTCAAAAAAATATTCCTTTGTTGGACCTTTATTAGGCATATGGAGTCTAATTCATTTATAACATTTCTAAATTTTATTTAAATAAAATCTTTTATTTTATCTAAATTTATGAAATGATATTCTACTATGTAATTTTATGTTATGTTAAATATATATGTATTATAATCACGTAAATAAGTGTGTGCATGTGTAACATATAAATCCATACAAGGTATAATATGTTTGCATCTACATGTTGGGATTTATACCGTGACGAACTCGTTAGCTCATCCAATATGTAGATGTACTGTCTAAATGTTTATATATATACACACTTTTGGTTTTATAATAAAATATTTAAATATATATGTATATATTAAAATTTATTTATTTATAATTTTGTATAAACATAAAAATATTCATATATTAATATAAATGTATAATACTAACAAAATATATAAATATGTTTATGTTATCTAAAATATAATAAATAATAATTTTTTCTATAATGTCGAGAATAATAGTTATACAGATACATATATATATATATATGTATGTATGTATGTATGTATATGCATACACACACACATGTGTGTGTGTGTATTTATATACATAAAAATGAATATAGTTAGATATAAATATGTATAATATATATATAGATATGGATATTAATATAATAAAATTATAAATTAATTTTTTCTTTAAATATATTTATTGAACTGGTCTTGCACAAAAACCATGTTGTTTTTTAATTTTTAATTTTTAAATATATATGTAAATTAATTAAACTGTATAAACTTATTTAAAATAATTAAGATAAAAAAATTGATTTTTGAAACTAAGTTTAAATTTAAAATTTCTAACAAATTTTACATGAAATTTAAATTTTGAAAATTTAATATATAATTTCATAATCTAAAACGTTTTAAAATTCAATTTTAAATTATTAGCTTTTAACTTAAATACTTAAATTTTAAAAAAATTACTTCCTGTTTTGAGCTTAAATTTAAATTTAAATGGAATGCCCGAATGGTTTAAACGATATCTTAGGACTATCGCAGATTCCTATTCCTTTAACTGCACCGGTAGCACCCACTGCTCAGCCTATTGATGTAGCACCCCATCCTGTCGACTATCCTAAGTTTTGTAAGGACTTTCTCAATATGTAAGGAAGACATACTTTGGAACTGAAGGATGTTCGAAAGCTAAAACTTGGATTAGTAACCGCAAGAAGATATTTAGAGGGCAAGGTTACGATGATCGGCTAAAAAGAAGAATACAGCTTGGCATCTCAAGGAAGAAGCCTTGAATTGGTGGAACTTTATGATTGATGAGCACCTTGGAAGGATATTATCTTAGGATGAATTCAAGGACTAATTTGAGATGAGATTCATGTCTAAAGAAAAGGTTAGCTTGCAATTGGAAAAGTTCATTCAGTTGAGGCAAAGAGATTCTACACTTCAGGAGTGCATAGCTAAGTTTACTGAAGTGGCTAAATTTGGGATGATCCTAATAAACAACATATGAAAAAGGCCATGAAGTTCATGAAGGGCTTAAATTCCCCACTAAGAGAAATGTTGTTGACCCAAGTACCTATTGGGACCACGTATGAGATGTTGGTAGAAATGGCAATACTGCACGTGGCAAATAAAGAAGATAAGGAAATAGAGAAGGAGAAGTCTGCACCGACCCAAAAGCAAGGAGGGTCCAAGAAGGGGGGCTTTGGGCCAATAAGAAGTCAAAGAGGAAGTTTAAGAAGGACGGGAAGGTGTGTAAGAAATGCCAAAAAAAGGTTCATGAAGCTAAAGATTGTAGGATGAGTCTGATGAAGGAAGCCTTTAAAGGTAGATACTTTGACTGCCATGAGGAAGGGCCTCACAAGAACCAGTGTCCCAAGATGGCTAAGGAAGAATCAAGTGGATGGGCCTATGTTATTAAAGTCGTGCCTATTGCTGTAAGCCACTAGGAGACCAAGGAAAAGCATCTTTAGAAGGTATAATTCTTATTTTTGGGGTTACTATTCATTACTTATTTGATTCAGGGGCATCACATTCCTTTATAGCTAAGGATGTGGTAAATTTCTTAAACCTTCAAACCATATGGTCAACGGCCCAATAGAGGTTTCCAATCCCATTGGGAATTCGACCCATCTTTCTCTTATTTGCAAAGACCTAGTGTTAGACATATGCGATGTTGATTTCATATGTACTGCGTACATTCTAAATTTCGAGTAGTATGGGCTTATCTTGGGTATGGATTGGTTACCATATTATGATGTCATTCTTGACCACGATAAGAGGGTAGAAGAATTAACGAGTTGTGGAGGTCGTGACCTAGAAGTCCTTTGTACATCCAAAGATTTAGTTGAGTTAAGCCATTTATACTCACTAAGTCTATCTGTTGTTAGAGAGTCATCATATATACCCGTAGTTTGTGAATTTTTTGATGTCTTCGAGGAGATCTAGGGCCTCCCACCCCATAGGGAGATTGAGGTCCAAATCGATTCGAAAAAGAACATAAGGCCCGTTGGTCTGCCTTTGAGACATATGGATCCCAAGGAAAGAATAGAATTAGATAGGCAAATCGCAGAGCTATTGAAGAAAGGATTCATTCATAGGAGTACTTCTGAATGGAGAGCCCATATTATTTTTGATACTAAGGCAGATGGTTCTTTGAGACTTTGCATTGATTATAGAGAATTAAACAAGTTGACAAGGAAGAATATGTACCTTTTACCTAGAATAGATGATTTGTTTGAACAACTTGTAGGAGCTAAAGTCTTTTCCCAATTAGACTCAACAACGGGCTTCCATAAGTTGAGGATTACAGAGGAAAGCAAGCTAAAGACAGCATTCTGTACTCCATATGGGCTTCAAAAGGGGGAAGTAATGCCTTTTGGACCGATGAATGTCTTAGCATACTTTGTGGACCTGATGAGTAAAGTATTCAGAGAGAAACTTAATAAATTTGTCATGGTGTTTGTTGATAATATCTTGGTTTTCTTCAAAGGTAAGAAGGAGCGCGAGGACTACCTTAGGGAGGTATTAGAGACCTTGAGAAGAAACCAACCCAAAGCCAAGTTTTCTAAATGCCCTTTTTTGGAAAAATAAGTTAGGTTCCTTAGGCATATTGTTTTAGAGCAAGGACCCGCTGTGGATCTTGCTAAAGTGGAAGCTATCCAAGGATGGAAGACTCCTAGTAATGCATCAGAGGTTAGGAGTTTTCTAGGGTTGGCAGGCTACTATAGAAATTTCATCAAGAACTTTGCACAAATAGCAGCCCCTTTAACCTAATTGACTAAGAAGAATCTGGTTTTCGTTTGGGATGATAGATGCACCAAGGCATCTGAGAAGCTTAAGGAGTCATTGACTAGTGCACATGTGAATCACTGTTTCAAATGGAACCAAGCCGTTTACAGTTTTTATAAATGCATGTGGCACAAGATTAGGGACAGTTCTTACGCAAGAAGTAAAGGTATTTTCCTATGCTAGTAGACAGCTGAAGGACCATGAGAAGAGGTATCTAATGCATGATTTAGAATTTGCAGCCATTATTTTTGCCTTAAAGATGTAGAGGAAGTATCTCTTAGGGGAAAGATTTGAGTTATTCACTAATCATAAATCACTCAAATAATTATTTTTCCAAAAATATTTGAACCTTAGGCAGCAGAGATGGATGGAGTATGTAGCATCCTTTCACTTTAGTATTCAATATACCTCTGGAAAAGGAACGTAGTTACCGACGCCCTTAGTCGGGGACATGCTACCATAGGTGCTATATATGAATGGAGACAGCTGGAGTTTCTCTTCAATTTTAACCTCCAGTAGAACCCATCCAAGGTTTTCTAGCAGTTATAGAGATTGACCAGCCTTATGGATCATATAGGGCATGAGTAAGTGAAGGATGAGGGGTTAGTAGAGATTTCAGAGAAATTGGGAAAAGGAGAGCATTTTCCCCATGCTAAGAGGTATTTAGTTGATGAGAAGGGATATTTGAGAAGATTTGGACGCCTTTATGTTTCGATGATTGGTGATTTAATGAGAGACGTACTTATAGAGTGTCAGCACTCAAGGATGACCATTTATCTCGGAGGAGATAAGATGTATAAGGACATGAAGAGAATTTTCTTTTGGGATGAAATAAAGAGAAGCATAGTTGAGTTTATTTCTAGGTGTTTGACATGTCAAAAAGTAAAAGCTGAGCAAGGGAATCCCAGTGAATTGTTATTACCTTTGGAAATTCCGATTTGAAAGTGGAAGCAAATTTAAATGGATTTTGTGGAAGGATTTTCTAGAAGCTAGAAGGGCAATAAGGATATTTGGGTTATTGTGGATAGACTCACTAAGAGTGCTCATTCTTTTCCAATTAGGAGAAATAGGACTTTTACCTCTCTTGCATGGATTTATATTGAGAAGGTAGTTCGTCTACATGGATTTCCTATAAGCATAGTCAGTGATAGGGATACCTCGTTTACTAGCGAGTTTTGGAGGAGCCTACAAACAGCTTTGGGAACTTCTTTAAACCTAGCACAACATATCACCTATAAACTGATGGACAAACATAGAGAGTGAATAGGATTTTAGAAGACATGTTGAGAGCTTGTGTCTTGGATTTCAGAGGATGTTGGGAATAGCAACTACCTTTGGTTGAGTTTGCACATAATAATAGCTACCAAGCGATGATTGGTATGGCCTTTTGTAAACACTTCATGGGTGGCCATGCAAATTGCCTAGTTGTTAGTGGGAAAGCATCGACAAAGTATTACTCGGACTTAATTTGATCCGTGATACCATGAAAAAAGTAAAATTGATCAAGCAAATGATGAAAGTAGAGAACGACCATCAGAAAACTTATGCAGATAAAATAAGGAAAGAGCTTAAATTTGATCTTGGAGATACGGCGTTTGTTAAAATCTCCCCACTTAGAAAAAATTTTAGTTTCCAAGTCCGAATTTTTTTTGCCTAGATTTGTTGGGCCATTTAGAATTCTGGAAAGAATAGGAAAATTGGCATACCGTGTGGAGCTTCCTGACAAGTTGGTAGGAGTCCACAATGTTTTTCACGTTTCTCACCTTAGGAAATGCCTTCATGACACCGCTAACAGAATAAAGCCTGATCAATTAGGGGATTTTGAGATGGAGAGCCGACAGTACCCCCGCCATCGCACACATTGTGGAGCACGGTACTCGGAGACTCCGCAATAAAATAATTAGGCTAGTCTGAGTATGATAGAGGAACAATCCGACTGAAAGCATATGGGAGACCAAGGATAAGATAAAGAGCAGTCACTTAGAGCTTTTCACTGGTAGTTTCTCTCTTCAAAATTAGGATTTCGGTTACATCATGGTTACTAGATTGGATGGCAGGAGATGGTTATTACATTTTTTCATAATCACTTTACACTCATATAGAAATTTTTATGCATGTTTAGGATATTTGCATACATACTTTCATGAAACGATTACACGCTTACGTTAGGATTGAGCTCATTCTAGCATGTCCGCGGTGCATAATCATATTGCACTATTGGTTGAGTAAATGGTTGTGTAGGGAACTTGGTCGGATAATATGGATGTTATTGCGCGTTACGATGTTCGCCCCTTAGAAGATTTTGGGACGAAATCCTTTTTAAGGGGGGAGAATGTAACACACTGTAAAATGAACCGTAAATAAATAAAGTAAATTGAATTAAAAAAGATAATGGTTGAATATAGAAATTTTATAAAAGTTGGAATTTGACCATAGAAGTTATTCTGTTGCGTTCATGGTGAAATTCTGGTTTGTTTCCATATATAATATACTGAAAATGGAGCTCAAACAAAGAAGTTATGAGCGTTTTAAGTTTTCAAATTTAAAATAATTTAGATGGATTCGTATACAAATGAGAATTTAAATTTAGGGTTTGAATTTTAAAAATTAGCTTAGAGGGTTAAGCAAACGTCTAATCAACAATTAACGTTAAAGTTAATTAGGGTATAAAATTAATTTAAAAGCAAGGAAAATAAAAAAAATTCCCAAAATAAACGTATTGGCTGACCCCTTTATTAGGACCGGTCGATCAGTTAAAGAGGGGCGGTCGACTGGTCAAAGCCAAATTTTGGCCGTGGCAGCTTGGGTTTGAAGTGGTATGCTATTTATTTGTAAGCTTCAGATTTTTCCTTTTAAAACTATTTTTATCCTACAGTTCTAGTGCGTTTCATTCCTATAAATAGAACCCTATCCTCTCCACTTTTTATTCTTATTATTTTAGGGAATACAACAAAATTCTATCATTGCTATCACTCTAATAAGATTCAGAAACTCCATAGAGAATTCAGGTAAAAATTCAACTTACTTCTTATTTGTTTCTTCTTCCCCCAATTTTTTTTGTCGTATTCTTCTCCAATTATTCAGAATCTAATGAATACATACATCTTCCCTATTTTGTGTGTGTATGTCAAAAGAGAGAGGTTCTGGAAGGGATTGGAAGGCTACAAATCCATTTAAGTGAAACTAAGGCTAATCTGCGAGTGGAAACCTTAGTATTTCTTTTCAGCAATTGTTTAATGTATTTGTTTTTGGATTTGAATATGTCTTAGAGATTTTGGGATTTCAAAAATATGATAGATAAAATCCTCTAAAATTGCATTTTATTTTGAAATGTCAGTTTTATCGAGATTCTTAATTATTTACATGAATTTGATGGAATTTTTTTCGTTTATGCAAATTTTGATAATTCCATAGTCTATTCAACTTCTCCTTCTTCTTTGGTTCAAATTGTGATTCTTCAATGAAATAAGGGGTTTAGATTATGAATTATATTCATAATTTCACCACTTATTCTTATCTATTTCCTTGTAAGAGAGGAGTTGAATAGAATATGGAATTTAGATTGCAGTTCTTATTGTTTAGGATATTTCATTGAATTGGCGTAATAAATTGGGTTTCTATTTTATTTACAAGTCTGTTATTGTAGTTTTCGTTATGAATATTTATTCCCTGTTTTGGATATCAGAATCCCATATTTTGGTACGACGAAATCTTGGGAATTTGAAGAAAAAGGACTTGTAATAATATTTGGTTAGGGATTGACATTTAACGCTAGTTTAGAGCGTAAAACCCGTGTGCTTAGAACTTATTAGGCGCGAATATTTATTTATCTCTATTTGTGTATTTAACATATAATTATTGCATAAATGGTTAGTTAATTAGGCATTTATTTCCCCCCATTATGAGGGTAAAATAAGATGAAATTCTTATATAGCCTAATTATTTTTTTAAGGCGTAATAAGGAAAACTCCTTATAAGGCCTTATTTATAAAATAGTGAAATGAGTGAGTGTGTGTATAGTAATTGATGTATGGCTAAGTCATGGGGATGCGAGGTCGATAGAGTTACATGACGGAAGTTCGCCCTCCACTTTGACGCTACCATAAGTTGTGTTCACTTTGATTGTCGTGAGATGTTCTTTTGATGAATATTTGTAATGACGCAAGGTTAGTCCCAAATTCTGTAGAGGAAATATGCCCAGCTAATCTGGCTACCAATTCCTGCGAATAGTTGGACTAATGTGAGACGTCATTATGAGTATGGGTCATAAGATGAAGAGCCTGCTTTGAGGTCATGAGGTATTAAGTGGTTGTTTGAGGGTCTGCCTCTTTTCACCAGATAAAGTATTAAATGGTCAAGGGGTTATGTTAGGTGGTATCTTAATGGGCGGTCCGCTTTTGGAAATAGGTATTAAATGATAGGGTTTACCTTAATTAATGTATTAAATGACCATAGTCTGCCTGTTTTCCACAAGGAAGTATTAAAAGGCCTTAAGAGATTCCATATGATGTCAGCTAGATAGCACCATTGAGGAGAACACCTTGGAAATAGGTATTAAATGATAGGGCCTACCTTAATATAAGGTATTAAATAACTAGAGTCTGCCTATTTTCCAAAAAAAGGTATTAAAATGCTTGGGTACCGTCTTTCACATTATTAGCTATTTAGGACATATGATTGGGATATGAGATTCTAGAAACCTACTTCTGGAGTGGAAGCTATTAAGTGATTGGACCCGCCCCCTTTCCTTATAAAGAAGTCTTAAAGGGTTTAATGGTCTATCTTCGTAGACATATTCTTATTTTGAGATATACTGCTCAAGTACTGAAATGGCAAGACTCAAGGTTTTTATTCATCAAATATTGTTGTTCTGACTCCCTCCTCATTACAACATAGGTTGAAGACGTTGATGGAAAAGTTGACGCTTGGAGATGGACGTGGTGGACTTGTGACAGTATTTACAATTTTTATTTGCTTTCATATGTACCCATGTTTTCAAACTATTGTTGTAACGGATTATGTTACGGTTTGATGGTATCTTCTATTTTGACATTGTTATGAATTTGGAATAAATGGGTGTATTTTTCCATTATATTTTGTTCCATCCGCTGTGAGTTTTGAAAGTTTAGTTATGGCTCTGTAACGTTATTTCTTTTTACTACCAACAACGTATCTTAGAATAGATCTAAGTTTCGATGGGCCTTTCCTGTGTCGAAATTTAGGCCTGTTTCAGGGTGGGTTGTTACAACATAGCATCCCTAGCTTGAGAAAAGCTCAACAGCTAGATAATACGCAAGTAGTGGAAATTAGCCACAATGGCCTCTTTAGCAAGTGCAATTAGTTTCTAGAACACACAATTGAAATAATTACTTTTAAGGACAAAATGAAAAATAATTAGTTTTTAAAGCCTAAAAACCTATGAAATTATGTCCTTGAAAGTAATTGGACTTCTGATTTTGTCCTTAAAAGTAATTATTCTGCTGACTTTGGCATTGAAATTAATTTCTGTGGATGTATGTCCTAGAAACAAACTGGACTACAAAGTTTGTCCTTCTAGTAAAATGCCCCATGCAAGTAATCTATTAATATATAAGTAACAAAGGATAACTTTATATTAAAGATTCATAATATTAAATATAGTATAACGAGATATTGACTTATGGAATAATGTAATTCTTATGAAATACCCTGATGATTTAAGTGCTGGATACATCGAAAATCATGGTATATGTATGTTTACGTATGTATATACTCCTTAAATTTATTTAGGGTTTTGATGTTCCACCTTTAATTTATACATTCATGTTATATAAGTTTTATTATTATATAACTTATATGTTTCACATTACTTACATAGTAGACTTATGTATGATATTATATTAGTTAAAATTTAATTTAAGACAAGCACCATTGTCCCAGTGGTTAAGTGATTTGACTTTAGTACGAGAGGTCATAAGTTCGAAATTTGCATAGCGTGATTCGAACATATATTGACGTGTGATTTATGTTATGTTGTCCCAATGACATGCTGTATCTAAGCACCATTTCAAAAAAAAATTAATTTAATTATTTTTAGTTAATGAACATTTTAATTATACATATAACATTTATATTGAAAATTTATTATATACTATAACCTTTATAGTATTTCACACATATCATATACATGTGTATATCATTTAATTAAACTATTGTAATTGAATTATATTAATTTTCACATTCATATCATATACACTCATGTATACTTATGCTATTTTAAACATTTTGAAACAACATAACATATATCTTAATGTATAATACATGTGTACATTTATTAATTTATTTATTTTATTAATCTTATTAATAAATTTTAAATTTTCAAAATTAATATATATATTTTTCAAATATTTTGAATTTTTTTATTACATTATAACTTTTATAATATATTAATGACTTACTTTAAATTTAAAATCTTATATTTTTAATTTTCAACAATTTTGAAAATTAGCCTAATGCCTAATTCAAATTTAGGCCTTTTCAATATGAACAACCACTGTGTCGTGAGCTTAATAGTTAGTCATAACATGATTAATTTGGACCTCATAGGCTATTAGACTCTAAAACCGTTGTTGGAACTGTGCCAACCCATAATGGAAGTTAATTATGAGTGAATTTCAATTTTTTTTCTCCCTTATTGGATCTTTATTGGGCCTATGGAGTCTAATTTATTTAGAAAATTTCTAAATTTATTTAAATAAAATCTTTTAGTTTATTTAAATTTATAAAATGATATTGTTCTATTTAATTTTATGTTATATCAAATATATATGTATCACATACACATATATAAGTGTGCGTATGTGTAACATAATCCACGCAAGGTATAATATATATGTACATATATGTTAGGATTTACAACGCAATGGTCATGTTAGCTCATCCAATATGTAAATGCACTGTCCAAATGTATGTATATTTATACTTATGGTTTTATAATATATATGTGTGTGTGTGTATAATAAAATGTATTTATTTATAATTTTTTATAAACAATTTTTTTGAAAATGAATTTTTCTACAAACATAAAAATATTTATATATGAATATAAATATATAATATTAACAAAATGTATGTCTATATTAGTAACTATATAAATATGTTCATATTATTTAAAATATAGTAAATAATAATATTTTTACTGTAATGTCAAAAATAATACTCATACAAATACATTAAAAAAATTATATATATATAAATGAATAAATTAAATAGTTATATATAAATATGTGTAATATATATATATATATATATTAATATAATAAAACTATAAAATAATTTTTATTTAAATATATTTATTGAAACAATCTTACGCATAGATAAGGTGTTTTTAATTCTTAAATTATATATATATATATATATATATAATAAAACCTTACAAATTTATTTAAAATAAATAGAATAATAAAAAATTATTTTTTCAAAACTAAATTTACATTTAGAACTTCCAGCAAATTTTACACTTTTTATAGTTTGAAAATTTACTATATAATTTTATAGTTTAAAATTCAATTTTTAATTATCGATTTTTAATTTAAATATTTAAAAATTAAAAAAAGTTAATTTTTTACTTTCTAACATGCATCAATAAAATTTTATAAATATAAAATATATTTTATAATAGATATAGGAATTTATATAAATATTATTTAAAATAATATATAAATAAAAAAATATTTTCTTTCAATCGATAATATTATATTTATTAAACATCATATATATGAATTTTTATTTTTATATTTACACGTGTATAATATAGTATTTAAATTATAAACTATACAAACATCTGTATATATTATATATTAAATTAATTTAAAAATAAAAAAATGTTTTTTTATTCTGAGCCGTGCTATCCATAGATGAATAATCATAAACTATTTTTTAAATCATGTATACGTATACATTCAACCAACTAAATTTATGACAATATATATACATATTCGAATCGTCACTAAACTAACAATATTATATACGGATAAATGAACATTATAATTATAAATTAAAGTTTGTAATTTAATTAGAAATGTACCTTGCAGCCAATGCCCTTAAGCTCACCTTGAAATGATGTTATATGCTCTTAGAAATAATTTCCGATCCAATAGAGAGCTAGTCCTTGAACCATGAACCATGAACTACCAACTATCGGATAGCAACTAAATTGATTTGATTTGAACTTGATACACTAGAGAGATAGAGGTTAAAAGTCGGCCAGCAAAGGAATGAGATTGAGGCTCTAAAGTCTTCGATCATATTTGGGTGTAGATGCTTATATAGTGGATGGAAAAGAGAGAAGTATGGATCTCATCTCTTACTCATTCTCCTTTAATCTCAGGTATCCAAAGTCAAGCCCTTCCTACTTAAATTTAAGCCGCTTATACCCTTGCTTGCCGTTGAATTTAGCCGCTTATGATGGGTCTTAAATCCATTTAAGCCCAAATAAAATATTATAGGATTAAATCCAATTTAATCGCTTATTGATATCGTATATTGATTGATATATTTATAACAATTATGAATATATTTAATAATATTTATTCATCAAATCATAATCAAATTTTATAATTAATTTTTCATAAATATTATTAATTTAATTAATTTATAATAGTTATAAGTTAATTTAAATCGTTTGGTCAAAGGAGAATTAATCGTTTCGGTTGTTTGACTTGTCAGGTATAAATTTGGTCAGTGACGAATATTGAACTATTCAAATATTAACGTTCACGCATCACTTAGCAGGTGGTGTAACATTTTGGCTAAATTTATCGCTTACTTAGTTTTGTAGTTTTAGTTTATTAAGCGTTATCCGGTTGTGACTATTATTTACTCCAATTCTCTTCGTTACAACTATATCACTTTGAAATTATGAAATTCGGTAATGGGTAAAAGTCCAGTATCGTTCATATTCAATCTATAGTCCAAACACAAGCCTTGGTTCAATAATAACAATTATTATTAACCGAAATGTTTAGGCCGAAGACTTTGAGTTTAAGTTGACTTGAGTTAGTCGCGATACTAATCCTTTGTAATTGAGGAGATGAATCATTTCTTGAATATTGCTTCACTTCCAATACTCTCACTCGACACAATTATAGTCACTCCTTGATGGATGCTATGCCATGATTAAACTACAAACAAAGTGAAGCTTTCATGTTGAAGATCGGTAGTATTTTCAAATCGAGAAAGCCGCGTAACTTAGTCCAATCGATTCATTTTCCCTTAGTTGCATTAACCAATAAAAAACTATCAAGTAAGTCATTCCATTGTTATCCAATAACTATCAGTACATAACTATTTGGTGCCCCAACTGCCATGAATGATACACTGTCCAACATCTGGAAGCGTTACATACTCTAGTCTCAACGGATTTATCAATATCCTATCTTGATATGCCTTAACTAGAAATATTTAAAATGATATATTTATTTTTATTGTGATAAATTACTGATGATACAACACTTTGCAACTACTATCATAAAACATAGCATTTATGAATTTTCTATCAAATATACTTTAAATTAAATTAATTTATTAATATCACACATTATATCAAGTATATAGTAGAAAAAAATGCTTTTTTATTTCGAACAAGTTTGGTTATCGAGTTAGATATATGTAACGAATTACATAATTGTCCTTAGGGCATACCCCTAACTCTATCACATTTAACATGGTTAGATATCAACATTTCATAAGGAAGATGATTTCTCAACTTAGTCTAGTTAATATCTCCAAAATTAGTATAGGCCGCCTTGTACGATTTTACTGATGACTTTAATTTTTGTCTCTAGAGTGAAAATAGTAGCATGTATTAGTTGAACATATCCAAACAGGTGAAGAACTCTTTGTGGAAGATAAAACTTTACTATTTCAAAACAAACAATGGGACCATTGTACAATGCACATTGTTGAAATGGATAACGATCTCGAATATCCTTGAAACAATCCCAAGCAATATCACTATCTCAATGATCATCAATCTTCTCCCCAAAACTGACCGAATCAAACGCCAAATCATTACTTGGTTCCATATAAAATAAAAGTTTGCCTTAGTTCACCAAGCACTACACGAATATCATGATTATGTTGTCTCAAAATAGGAGGTGCTCATATATTCAAAATTATACCCATACCATCAAGTATAAATAGATCACATAACATTTAATTTAAATTTATAATTTTATTCGTACTCGATGTAAAATATTACAACCTACAATTTAATGTACGCCTTTTCGTATACTTAGAGCCAAGTTATAGAACAACCAACTCAAGCATGTAGTGCACTAGAGATAAGTGTGCACTTGCCTTAACAAATGAAGGAACTAAAAAAATGTATTGAAATTTGTTTCCAGATTTATCTCCATAAACTATAACACAATGAGCGTATAATAAGTATGTAGTCACACATTTCTTTTTTCGCTCCGCACTATCCAACTCTTAAGAACTAGAAAATGTAGTTCTTAGCCGCTCTAAACAGACCTTTTTCTTTCCACCTAGTAGTTCATTAGCTGTTTCCTCTTTGATACGAAGAAACTTATCCAATAATTTGTACATATCTTCATCCTTATCCCCGTTTAACCTCCAAGTGGTCTCGTAACTACTTTTCCATCAACTGAAAGACCTGCAATGTGAAACGCTTCATCAATGATAATTATCATCTCGCTCAACGGAAGATGAAATATATTATATATAGAATCTTTCTATAAATGTGTTGATCAAAGCCCTATCAACTTTCTCATATGCTTGTTTTATTGTATGCTTAAAGCCATACTGAACAAAATCTCAGCCCTTACTTAAGATCTACTGTTTATGTGTCCCAAAGGGTTATGAAGCTTGCCCATTCCAGCTTCATTCCTTGGTGTCTACATTAACAAAACAATATTCAATATGTACACTACTAATATTTACAATTCTATTTGCTAGAACATTTTATAAATTCAAAGAAGAGTTCGAAATGTATGAAGCAATATGACCTTTATATGCCAATAGCAAGGACAGTTGAACTTCACTAGGTTGTTTGACTTGATATTTGTTTCATCAATTTCTTGCTATTATTAGTCATCATTAAGACTTACATCTAGGTATTTCTTACCTCTTCACTTTCATCATCTGAATCATCAACGTTTGTATTTCCCTCCGCCTGATTCGACTCCCCTATAATTTGCTCACCACAATCTTCATGTCAACTATTGTCCTCCTCACTTACACATTTGCTTTTATTGCATACTTAGTGTTCACATCCATACTTTACATCATTCTTTGCAAAGCTAATTTTTTGTGATTCGAAGCCGTTAGATAAACACAAACGGTTGAAGATGATGCCATTGATTTTTTGCTATAACGTATAAAAAAGTTCATTTACTTACTGATTAGATTTTAAGAAAAAGCTAAACGTACTGATTAGATTTTAAGAACAGGAAATTATTGTCAAGGACAAAATTTCACAGCTTTTTAGCCTCAAGGACAGACCTTCAATATTTTATCCTGAAGGACAACTTTCTGTAGGTATCAGTTTTTAGTTATTGATAGCAGTTTTTAGGTATCAGTTTGTAGTTATGGTAGCAGTTTTTAGGTATCAGTTTTTAGCTCGGTATCAGTTTTGTTGTCCTTATGAATAATTTTGGAAAATGTTTGTCCTTGTGAATAAATTTTAGAAGAATGTTTGTCCTTGTGGCAAAAATATTGAGGTCGTGTCCTTGAGGCAAAAAATATAGAAATTTTTGTCCTTTAGATTAATTTCCCCTTTTAAGAAAAAGCTAAACAAACAATGTTACAAACAAAAGTAGCAAAACAACCCATTTCGGAAAGCCTACGTTGAATTAAATATAAAAACTGCATAACGATGCCGAACTAAAAATTATAAAATGGAAAGCTGCCATCGACATAAAATATAAACTATGGCATGCCTCATCTGAACTAAATTGTAAAACCCAACAAGCTACTACCAAAGTAAAAGAAATACTACGACACTGTTTTAACCATAAAAAATTATTAAAATTGGCAACCCCCGCCATTATTTACTGATTATTATGTATTTCTCCATCGATCTATAAATTCGATTTTCACGAGTCGAGATTCGAGGTCGAGGTAAACACTTAAACCTAATTTTATCGACGACAAACTTCACTTGGTACCGTCGATTAATTCTAGGATATAAAAAATGCTTAATTTGAATGCGCGAGCAAATAAGGTTTTAAATTAGGGTTAGGGATTACCTTGCCATGATCTTCTTATCAAAGCTTGGATCTGAATTAGAGAGGCGGGAAGAATATTTTGTTCTTACCATGATTTTTTTTTTCAATGTACCCTCATACAAAATTTATTCTGTATGCAGTGCTCAAAAATTTGATTTTATCATCCTAATTTAGAGTGGGATGACAATAGGTCATGTAAAGTGGTCTGTTCACAGATAAGTTTTTCCTCTTTCATGCGACGCATCAGACGTGTCTAAGGTGGTCCCCACCATTTTTTCCAGAACAGGCGAAAATTAATAGTTGAGGCGAACGGGCCAAAACTAGAATCCTATAAATTACCCTTTTCCCTTCTCCACTTCCCTCCATGTCTCTTTAGAACGTCATTTCGTAACACAAGAATGCATTTCTCTTTCGCGAACCATTCCCCTTTCATATCCTTTTCAAATGCTCTTTCATACCGCAAACAATGGTGCCTAATTATCTACGGTGTTGGCTTACTCATCGCATTCACATTCTACGCAGAATAAACCTCCAAATCCATAAAAAGACGAAGGAATTCCAATTTTCTTTGCATGCATGAACTTGAATCGTTGGAGCGTGTAAAGCTAAAAGTGTAGGAATTACATTGACTTTTGACATTGCTCCATCTTCTAGAGATGTCCTAAAAATGAAAAAGATAAGGAAAATAGAATGATACGGTGGTGGAGTGTGTAAGGGTTATTGTTATTGGAAGTCCGAATGGCGCCCAAAATTAAAAATATATTTACAATTACTTAGGGGGTAATATTCAAATGAGGCCGTCTTAAAATTTGCAATAGCGATTACTGGTTTTCCATTTCATTAGTTTTAGTTAAATCCAATCATCTTTTAATTTTTCTCTAAACCCTAAGTAAATGCTAATCAAATTAATGGAGGATTCAGATCAAAACATCTTTTAAATTTTGCATGATCAAGAGAGGAGACTACTTCAAACTCAAGAAAGTGTTCTATTATCAAAATAAATAAAAAACTTAAGAAAGCGTTTTGCTTGTAAATGAAAGCCTCAATAGGATGAAAATGATAAGATATGATATTCAAAGTACGAAATTCTCATTAGTTCATAGGTAGAGGAGATACATCGAAACAAAATTCGGTGCTAGGTTTCCATATCAAACAAATTAACACAATACAAAATATCGGTAAACCTATGGCAAACCTCGGTCGAGAAATAGAAAAACTCGAAAAATCCTCACTAAGCTTTGTTTTTGTTTCGACATCATCCTTTCCTTTTCTTCCTTTTTATCAACAAAACCTACCGAACTTACGTACGCTTTGCAATAATTTTATATTTCTTCTTTCTTCTTATTCTTAAGATATATCTTTATTAAATAATAATTTATCATCTTTTAGGATTTCGAGCATGAAGATAAGAAAGAAATAAAGTACAAAATGTAAATACAAAAGGACATTGAAAAGAAAATTATATGGCTTAGTGTGGTAAGGGAGGGCATGCCTTAACGATGAAGGAAGGGATGAGTTGTCAAATTTTCATGGAGGTATTAGCTTAATTTAGGGAAGGATAGTTTGGTAATTTGCCACTTTCCATTTTCTATAATAAGAACATATCTTATCCACTTTCTGCTTTACTTCATGTTGTTTCATTTTCCATCTTCTTACTCTCTTCTTTTCCACTTTCTTTACTACTTTTTCATCTTTGTTTCTAAAAGAAAATCACTAAAATTCAGTTCTTTTTACTTTTAAATCCATAAAACAAGTTTCTTAAACCATTACCACACTCTCTACATCACTCGTTTACCAAATCAATCCCAAAAATTTCCCTTTTAAGCATGGTCGAGCACTCCCTAGCAATGGTCGAGCCCATATAACCTCCCCGGTTCTTGAAAAGCAAGTTTTGTAGAAGGAAGCTAGGTTCGTGTGTAGTTTATGAGGTCGCGGTAGCATTGGGTGAAGTTCGTGTTTGTTCAAATGAGTAAAGCTCACTAAAAAAAGTTTGAAATTCATTATTCTACTGTAATAATTAGGGTGGTTGCTTGTGAGTATAGCTGTATGTAATTAATATTGCTTGGTTTGGTTCCCACTTGAAAGCGGATGACACATAGGATTTAGATAGAGGACTAGAAATGAAGTCGGAGTGTTTATAGTGAATAGTCGCAACGACACACTTTGAAGTGCATATGGCAAGGTTTATAGGGGACTCACATGTAGAGAGACTCTAAGGAGTTCCTTGCCCTTTTGATTCATATATATACTTGTTTATATAGATGTTTGTGTACGTTGCATGGTTATGGTAAATCGACTTGTTATGGATTTCTATACGACATTGAAAATCCCATGTTTTCTTTATAGAAGCTTACTACCATGTATTTTAAGAATATTTTAAAAGATTTTCCAAACTCGGTTCTTTTTTTTTTGAAACTCTTTACAAAGAGGATAAAGTGGTTTGGAATTTATTAGAAAGATGTTTACAGTTATAAGGGAAAATGTTATTTTGTTTAAAAATCAAGCTTTAGTTTTAAACAAAGGACTTTTGGAAAAGGTTTAAATTACTAATTTGAAGCCAAAAAACTAGAATTAAGTTTTAAAGATGATTTTTTGATGATTTTTAAAGGTCCTTTTTGTTAAAACAAGGGATTTCATTGTCTATTCCATTAATTAATACTAAAAGCCGATGAGTAAACTTTCCTCTATCCATGAGATCGAGAATCGAAGTGTTTTTAACTTAGGCGAGGTTGGGTGCAACCAGTGCCCTGAGGTACCTGACTGATTCTGGGTGAGGGATAGAGAAGTCAAAATGTCGAAAATATGATAAGCGTAAGAGAGTTAATTTTTATAAATATGTCATGATTGATTAAGTATATGAAAGGTACTTCATCTTATACATGACACTAAATTTCGAGGTATGAAAACTTCTTATTATCTGTGAGAGTTTAAGAATGCACGTTGAGGCAAAAGTAGTTCTTTAACTTGTCCGACTTCATTGTTAATTGAGGGATGGCATATGGTTGAAATTGAAAAGTGATGATAAGTATATGGTGTTCGATTTTCGATGTGCAAACTAATTACTTACACCGGATAGTGGTTTGTCCTACTATCAATAGCTTGACTTATTTTGACTTGAGAACTATATAAAAGCTTCGCGATTTCATATATTCAAGATCTCTTGGGAGGACTTATTTCTATGAAAGGTTGTTTGCTTTTAAGAATGTATATTCGAGATGCCAGCAGGGACTCTTATATTTGTTCTCATAATTCTAAAAGAATTAGAATTGAGTCACTCGAAAATTCATCGCTTTGGTTTAGAGACATTAGTTTCAGATAAGTAGGGTTTATCCGCTCCACTTAAAGCTAACAAATAAATCGTGATCTGAGTTATCATGAAGTATGCTATGGAGTTGCACTACCTATCCTGAGGGTGATTCTAAAATGCAAGGTAGTAAGGTTGGGATGTTTGTTCCATCCCATAACAACTTGTGTGGATGAGTGCTAACATTGCATTTGTCGAATGGAGGGCAATGTTGGCATTCCAAGATCGGTTTGCTAAAAATGATAATTTTTGCCGCAAGCCTCACACCCGGAAATGACTAAAACAGGAGAGATACGGCTGGGCCAAACGGTTCGCTACCATTTAGGTATGATCATCCCTAATCTAGATCGATATTTCTTTGGATGTATGCTTCGGGCCCATTATGGTTGTTGGTCGCAACCAAGGCATGATTATATTTGTACTATCCAGGAAGGGTTAGGCCGGTTTTGCGTTGGTAGAGGCGCAAGATTTGCAGACTCGGTATATTTTCTCTAGAGGTATATTGTATGGACGGTTGTCCCTTATCTTGTCATTGTTGGAATCTATTTTCCAGTATGTGCTTTATGAACTTAGTTGTATACAAAATATGTTAGATCGTGAGATGCACGCATTTCAGCTATGTTATATTTTTATTCTAAACCGTAGACATTAATAATAATATCATTGATTTTAAGTAAATATTTTGGTTACCGTAAGGTAAAAATCCGTCCGTTTTTATATGTGGCGTGGTCCTAAGAGATACCCTTATTTTCCTAAAAGCGTATATTTTGAATTTACTCACACCAGACCCATGTTTGATCCGAAGTTTTTTTTCCCTTAAACTATTTGATGCTCTAATTTTTGAGTAGCCAGTAGTCCAGATTCTTACGGATGCATTTTAAAAGCATGGAGTAGGAGGCTTCACAGTTATCTATTTATTTCCACTATTGTATTTAGTCATGTATCATCATTATGGGGGCAAGCTATTATAACTGTCCCTGGCTGAAGTTAGTACTTATTGTAACTCTGATGCTCCATTTTGGAAGTGACTGTATGTACTATCTTATGTTATATTATATATGCTTTCCATTCATTGTGAGATTTTATATTTCTTTCTTCTTGTCTCTTCTTGTCTTTTACCCCAATGGTTTGTCTTTCGGATGCCTAAATGATCAGCACATGAATACACCAGATGTATTAGTGTTGTGTTTAGGAGTAAGAAAGGCGAATCGTTACATATGGTATCAGAGCTTAGGTTGAGCGAACACGTAGGCCTTGGTTGGGGTTAACTCGTTATAGATAGAGTTTGTAATACCCTAGATTGAGTTTACTCTATGAGAGTACATATTTGTAATTTTATCCAAATATATACGTTCTAGTTATTTTGATTAGTAATATGTTTGATTTAATACCCTTTTCCTTAGGATAATCTTGTCTACATATTTTACAGTTATCTTACTATATTTCGATAGTAAGAAACGAGTAACATAGGAAGGGGAGTTGGTAGTACTACGACCACCAATGGTCAATCTCCAAATGCTGGAAGGGTAGGAATAGTAGAAGTGGTGGCACTTATGCAACTCCACGATAACTTTGCAGCCTTGTGCAAAGACTATACCAATTTAGGAGGGAAGCCATTCAAGGGCACAAATTCTATTATCAAAGTCCAAGCTTAGCTTCTTTCTTGTGAGAAGAACTTTGAGGGGCTTGGTATTTTCGATGAACAAAAGCATTTCTTGGCATCTTGGCAATTGCAGAAAGGAGCTTCAGCATGGTGGGATTCAGTTACAGCAAATGTCCTAGAGGATGACTTTTCTCAGGCAAGATTTAAAGAGATATTGGAAGACTAGTGTATGCCTGGTGTAGGGAGGAATTGTCCTTACAGAAATTTTTTGGATTTTAAGCAAGAGGAAATGCCTGTAGCTGAGTATGAAACTAAGTTCAATAAGTTGTCATGCTTGAAGCCGGGGCTTATTGATGCCTCTCTTAAAAAGAATGAGATGTTTGTATTTGGGATGAGGGAAGGATTTCATGAGAAGATGACTTCCCACCTGAAATGATCTTTTGTAGACCTCATAGGTATGACATTGTGTTATGAAGTTTTTGAGAAGAAGAACCCGGTAGCAGCACCGAGCAACAATAATAGCAACAACCTAAGCAAGAGAAAGTTTAATCAACAGTGAGATAACCAATGGGGAGTAAAGCTAGGAGGAGGGGCTCAAGAAAACCATTACAAGGATTACATTTATAATGTTTGTAAGAAGAAAGGCCATATTGCAAGACTCTATTAGAATTATGGATTCAAACGCAGCAGAAGTGACCTATTTCTCAAATGGTACAAAAGACACTCTATTTTAGTTGCCCTTAACTAGGGCATATGGTGAAGGATTGTCCACTGATTAAGGAAGGGGAGCAAGTCAAAGTTTATGCTATCAAAGAGGAACTATTATCTTCAAAGGATGTGAAAGGGAAAGGAGTTATTGAAGGTACTTTATTTGTTAATGGCATTTTAGTTGGAGTATTGTTTGATATCGGGGCTTCCCATAGTTTATTTCTAAAAGATTGGTTGGTAGATTAAAACTTTCCCCAAGATTGTAATAACCCATGTTTGTGTGACTAACCCCATAGGTATTGCAACTACTCTATGCATGATTTGTGAAGATTTACGAATTACTTACCTTACTCACCACTTTTCATGTGACTTGTTTGTTCATGATTTTAATGGGTTTCATGTGTTACCCGGTATGGATTGGCAAACGAAAAATGAATCTATATTAGATTGTGTTTGGAGGACAATATTTTTAAAAGCCAAATTTGAAAATTTTATTGAAGTATCATGTGAAGAGCCTAGCAAGTTAATGAAAAGTTTCCTTTATGCACTTGATTCATCCCAAAAAGAGTTAGGGTCGATATTAATAGTTAAGGACTTTCTAGATGTTTTTGAAGAAGTTAACAGCCTACCTCCATATCGAGAGATTGAGTTTCATATTGATTTATTTCCTGGTTAGAAACTTGTTATTCATCTTATCCATAAGATGGCTCTTAGAGAGAAGGAGGAGTTAAGAAATCAAACAGACAATTTGTTAAGAAAAGGATTGATTAGGTCAAGTCGCTCAAGTTAGGGAGCAGCTGTAGAGTTTGTTGCAAATTCAGATGGTTCTTTACGGCTTTGTGTTGATTACCATGAATTAAAAAAATAAATGATTGGAAACCATTATTTGTTACCCATATAGACGACTTGTTCGACTACTTACATGGATCTTGAGTATTCTCACAGATGGATCTTACCATAGGATTTCATCAAGGTTAGTAGAGGATAGTATACTCTTAACAACATTCAGAGTGTTGGATTGTTTCTACGAGTGGTTGGCTATGCCTTTTGGGCTAACCAATGCACCTACCTATTTTGTGGATCTTATAAATCAAGTTTTTAGAGATATGCTTAATAAATTTTGTGTTGGTCTTTATACATGATATTCTTATTTATTCCAAGATAGAGGAGGAACACAAATGCTATTTGGATATAGTGCTTGAAATGTTAAGGAAACTCATTTTAAGAGCTAAATTCCCTAAGTGCCATTTTTGGCAATCAGATAATGTTCTTGGACTTATTGTGTCGGAGGATGGTATTTTAGTTGATCCATAGAAAGTAGCGGATTTTCAAAATTGGAAGACACCGTAGACTCTAACGGAGGTCCAAAGCTTCTTAAGCTTAGTAAGATATTATATGAAATTCATTCAAGGTTTATTCAAGATTGTCTCGCACCGAACAAAGTTGAGAAAGGACTTTAAGTTTACCTGGACTTCGAAGTGTGTAGACGTGTTCATTGAGTTAAAGAAGAGGGTAACCATCGCACCAGTCTTAGTTATTTCGAAAGGAGGTAAAGGTTTGACAATGTATACAGATGCTTATGGCATAGGGTTGGGTGCAGTATTGATGCAGCATGAAAGAGTGTTTGTTTATGGTAGTAGGCAGCTGAAGCCTCATGAGCGTAATTATGCAACCCATAACTTGGCATTATTAGTTGTTGTGTTTGTATTAAAGATGTGGAGGCATTACTTATTAGATAAAAGGTTCGAGCTCTTCACGGATCACAAGTCCTTGAAGTATCTTTTCATGCAGAAGGATTTAAGCATGAGGCAGCAAAGTTGGTTAGAATTTCTTGTAGCATATGATCTTGATATTTTGTATACACCTAAGAAAACCAATGCGGTGGCTGATGCTCTAAGTAGAAATGCAGTTTTAGCTCTTATGGAAGTTATGCCGACTCTCCTCGAAAGGATTGCAAGCTTATTCCAAAAGTTGAATAAGGACGATGTTACAGCTTTGAGATAGATAACCGTGGTATATTAGGGATGAACAGAAGGATATGCGTTTCGGATATCAGTGGTCTTAGGCAAGAAGTTCTAGCATATTGCCATAAATCTAAACTAACTATCCATCCTAGGGTTACAAAGATGCACCGTGATATGATACAAGTGTTTTGGTTGATAGGGATGAAGAGGGACATTTCTATTTATGTTAGCAGATGTGTAAACAGCCAGCAAATCAAAGGTGATCATCGAATAGCTGCTAGGCTATTTCAACCACTCAAGATTCTAAATTGGAAATGGGAGTAAGTATTGATGGATTTAATAGACAGTTTTCCTACGTTAAGGAAGGGTAATAAAGGCATTTGGGTTATTATTGATCAACTAACCAGAAGAACACATTTTATTCCTATTAAGCCAACTAGGCCTGCAACAAGTTTGGTCGATATTTTCATGAAGAGATTATTTGATTGCATGGAATTTCAAGTAGCGTTATAAGCGATCGAGATCCAATTTTTACCAGTCAATTTGGAAAAGCACTCCAAGCAGCTATAGGAACAAAGCTAAGTTTAAGTATAGCATATCATCCTCAAACCGATGGTCGGACAAAGAGGGTGAACCAGGTTTTGGAAGATCTTTTGAAAGCCTGTATATTGGATTTTGAAGGAACATGGGAAGATCATCTTCATTTAGTTGAGTTCTCTTATAATAACAGTTACTATGCAAGTATTGGCATGACACCTTATGAAGCTCTTTATGGATGGCCATGCAAATCACCATCGTGTTGGGTTGAAACTGGAGATTGATTAACGCTTGGTCCCTATGAATCTTGAAGCCATAGAGAAGGTAGTTGTGATTAGAAGAAAGATGTAGGAAGCTCAGGATAGAAAAAAGACCTATGCCGATCATAGGCATAGAAATTTGGAATTTCCAATCGGGAATTTCGTGTTTGTTAAGGTTTCTCCGATCAGAGGAGTAGGGAGGTTTGGTAGAGCAGGAAAGTTAGCACCTCATTGTGTTGGACCTTTTTATATTCTTGAGAGGATTGGACCGCTTGCCTATCGAGTTAAGTTGCCGGAGATATTGTTAGGCGTACACATTGTTTTCCATGTATCTCATTTGAGAAAGTACGAGTATGATCCATCACTAATTATTGAGCCAACAATTCAGGAACACTTAGAAGTGGAACCGAACTTGATTATAATAGACATCCAGTTCGCATTTTTGATCGAGATGTAAAATAATTGCGTAATAAAGTCCAAAGGTTGGTTAAAGTTCAATGGAGCGAGGATCCTAGAAAGTACACTTGGAAAACCAAGGATAGCATGAGAAGGGCTTACCCCGAGTTGTTGTGGGTGAGTAGTCAGCTTAGTGTTTCAATAGTCACTACAAGAAAATGTTATATTAATAGCAAATGATTATTGCATCAGAGCCTGACTTGCTATAGTTAACTAGTTAGTGGTTATACAGGGTAGAGGTTTGCGTCATCATTATTAACTTAGCGCTGTTGTTAATACCAATGGTGAATTTTTTACGATCCAATTTTATTTCCCTCCATCTTTTTTCAGTGCCGCTCAAATCCACTTCTCCTTTTTCACTTTTTTTCCCTCTTATTCTCCTCTTCATTGGAATCCTTCTTTAATCTCAAAGCTTTGGAATGATTCCAAGTGATTCCCTCAAGGCTCGATTCCTCAAGGCTCCGCAACCCTCAAAGCTCTGCAACCCTCAAGGTTCGATTCCTCAAGCGATTCACTGGAATCCTTCTAGGAATCCTTCTAGGAAGCTGAAGCGAGTCTTCTAGGCTCAATTCCTCAAGCGATTTCTCAAGCGGTTCTTCAAGGCAGCTTCGTGAACTTGGGTGTCGGTAAGTGATATTGGTGATAACGCCGGTGTATACCACTATATCCTTTCTGTGATTTAATTAAGATTGAATGTGTTTTCTTTGGATTTGTTGTCAGTGGTAGATAATTTGTTGTCTCACTTGCTGTATCTCGTTGGTTGAATTAATTTGTTGCAGTCTTAACTTCTCTAATATTTTCCCCTAAATGAGATTTGATAAAGAACAGTTGAAATATAGGTGGGTTGCAGTTTCATCTTCTGTATTACGAAGTATACATCTTTTATCTTCTAAGTCGTTCCATCTGCCAAGTCCTTTTCTAATAAATTAGTCTATCTGGTAAAGCAAAATATGTAGTATTTGACATTTTTGGTGAACAACATTTGTTCTAGATCTGATTGTGCCATGGCTGAACCACTTTTTTGTTTCTAATGAAGTCCAAGCTAACTACAGGGACAATTCCCACTATTTGAGTGACAAGTCAAGTAGTCCTAGATGTTATCATTGTGAATTTAAATTTCTTTTATCTAGTTATGAATATTAATTGGTAGATCGGATTTCTAAAATGCCACTTACCATTATTGATAATTTTACCAACTGTGTGGTTGTGTGATTTAAACATTGTCATGCAAGACCATCCTAGGACATTGCTAATGGACTGTTGATTCAGTCAGGGATACAGCCATGGGTTGTATATCATTGTGACATGTCTGAAGGAAATAAGCATTGGCTACCCTGTTATTAGCTTCAAATAAAATGTATCATATATTATCTGGAGTTAGTATCCATAGTCCGGAATTATCAATAATCACACAGTCAAGTTTTCAGTTCTTTTTTGGTTTTCCTTTTAATATATCATGTCTTGCTTTACTTATTCTGCAGATTTGGATTTCATTGGCCTCCGTTCAATAGCATAAACCATTTACATTTTCATTGATTTTCTCCACCTTTCCTACCCAAGTATTGTTTTTGATTATAATGTTACAATATTTCTCCTTTCTAAAATTATTTTATTTATCTTTAACTTTGCCAGATGGAAAAAACTAAATATTTATCATTGGGACCTCTAGGGGGTTTTATACATGCAGAAGAATTATAAATCCTGCTAGTTTATTCTAAGCTTTGTCAATGCATTGCATGTAGACAAGTGTAACAGTTATAAATAAATTATATTTTCCTAAGCATATGACTAAGAACTCATTGTTGAATTATCTCCTTAGCATTGCTGGCTACTCATTGTTTTAGCTTTTGAATTATCTCCTTAGTATTGCTGGCTACTAGTATTATGTTAGCGATGTTGAATTATATATTGTTTGGTGTAAATATTACTATATATATGTAAAGTACAGTGTGCTACACATGTGAAATCTGTTGTCTACTTTGACTAGGTGTGCTGACTTTTATTTTAACTAGGTCGTGGATAGCTATGGGTAAATTATTGTTGTAGAGTAGATAGAAGAAAGAAAAGATTGAGTATCAGTAAGCAGGAGTTGGTTCGGCAAACTGTAACATTTGAGCCATGAGAAATCTTTGATTCAAGAGAATCAATTATAACAACAACTTAGGCAGCAAAGACTGATATAGCAAGGCAAATAAAAATTGGGAATCCAACACAGGGAAATATATTATGTGCAGGACAGAGGCAAGACAAAGAATATAAAAAGCATTGGCAAAGTCTGTCAGCTAACATGACTCCTAAAACCCAAATCAAGTTGGTTAATTACTAGGTGTTACTACTCCAATCATGTTTTTCTTTATTCTTTGGAAATAAACTTGTATCTTTTTTATTTTATATACTTCCTTTATTTGGTCTGCATAATAGCCTTTGAAGTTAACTAATTAGTTCAAATAACAAATTAGCCGATCTGATCACTCTGCATGTGCATCTTTACTCTGAATGTGAATTTGCAGACTACCTTTTTAAGCTTTTGTACAGTTGATCTACTCGAAGTTCAACTATGAACATGTGATATATGCACTATTCGGTTATTATTTAATAATCAACAGTCAAACTTCTAGATATGAACTGAACAATTTCGTGTAATACCTGCTTTAACCAATTTTCTTCGCAAGTGGATTCGTAATACATGCAAGCGCTTAACTACCCAGACATTTAGAAAATATATTCAACACTTCAGCTTTTCTTATATTTTCTTTGAACTGTTCTACTAAAGTTATGAGCAGGTGAGATCTGCTTTCTCTATTCGTTTTGTCTACCCCTTTACCACATACATGTACTCCCTGTTGGCTTTATTAATGTTTCTTTTGAAGTAGTTGGTGATTTTCTCATATTTCTAAATGCAAAGCGGTCTTATTTTAAAACATTGCAAGATAATGTTACTATAAAAATTATTCAGCTGTCTACCCATGTTTCATTGTAAAACATTGCAAGATGACAGTGAAGTGTTGTTGAGTGAGGTATATGTCTGGTCTGCTTAATATATTATTACAAAAGTAATTCAAAAAAAAAGTTAGTAGCATTGATAGTTAGTAGCATCCTAATTTGGATTATTAATGTAGTATAATGTCCTTCCATGTTACTGAACACATCCTCTAATATCGTATGTTTTTTCCTAGAGTACTGTCATTTATTTAATAAGTATAGCTTAAACAACCCAAACCATTTTTATTCAATTAAAACTGTAAGGTAGGATAAAGTCTATAAAGAGATTAGGATACGTTAGTTGTACACTGCATAGCCTAGCTGCCTAGTCGGAGTTGAACTTACGTATTTATGGCGCATCAACGTCAACCCATCTTAACATAATACTTAATTTTCCAATTGTTACTAACAAATTAATCTTAGCCTACACATAAGCCATTAAATAGCTAAATAGGTAGTAATGATGTTTTCCATATCAGTTAAGTCGAGGAGACTACATGACCGCACTAGAACCACAAGTCTACAGAGTTGAGATATTTGCAAGAAATTCAAATAACGAGTTGCTAAAATATGCGTTTTATGCTGACCATATGTGAAACTTTATTAGACTTGTAATATTTTTCCTGCTCTACTTATTAATTTCTGGAATAAAAATATGAACAGAGTAAAGAATGACTTGCAAACTAATAACTCTAAGTATGAACAGGGTACAGAATGTGCTACGCCTATTTGCTGCATTGAGCGATGCCAAAATGAGAAATACTACATCACTAATAGACTAGTAGAGTGTAATGTAAGAAGTAAATGTGGTTCTATCGTTGTGCAAAATTAGTGAAAGCATGAGTCTTTTTTTGGATTCTATAATAAGTGAGCTATAAGGAGTGTCAGCATGAAAAAAAAACTACACAACAACAAGGCAGGACCTGTTGGACAACAACTTAATGTTAGTGCATGTAGCTGCTTGCATTTATATCAACTTCAGCATGAAAGCATCTTTAACTTCATTTACCGGCAACTTCAACATGAAATACTAACATCTGAAGGTGGTGAGCTATGGGAAAGGGCTAAGGAGAATAGGAGAACATGAATAGCAAATAGGTATGGCATATTGTTTTGCTTTAACCATTACTTTTTGCCTTCAACGTTTGTACTAATACCAGGGTGGCACAAAATGAGCTATTATTTTAATCCACATTCTACAAGTGTTGAATCATTTGAGCTTCTGGAACTCATCAAACTTTACATAAAGTTGTCGGTAATGCAAAAGTTGAACAATGACTTGTCTTCAGTTGCAGTTTTATATGTATATGATACTAATATAGTTTATGGAAAGGAAATTACTACTACAGACGGATCTTTATCGGGCACGTGGAGAATGCTATGGACGACCGAAAAGGAGCAGCTTTTTATCATCAAATACGCTGGTTTTTTCGGTACGAAGACTGGAGACGTGCTTCAGGTTATTAACGTGGAGAATAAATGCTTGAACAATGTAATTACATTCCCGCCATTTGGCGTTTTCTTTGTTCGATCTGATATTGAGTGTGTTTCTCGTCAGAGAGTTAATTTTAGGTAACAACTGAGGTTTTTTGGATGATATATGTAGTGCTGATTGCTTTTAGTTTGCGAATTGCATTATTGACTGTGACGATCTTTGTTGTTGCAGATTTACTAGTGCAGTATTGAGAGGAAAGGACTGGGAGCTGCCATTGCCCCCTTTTGGACAAGGATGGTGAGTTTTTAGATTTTTTTTTCTTTTAGAAATATTAACAATGTAAACTAGTATTTGTTTACTGAACAAATGAATATGCAGGCTATCAGATTATTATATGCAGGTATTTGTAAACTGGTATTATACCAGCTTGTACACTAGAGACAGATTATTTCATCTAAATGTTATTTATTTGTATATACATGTCTTATCTGATTTTTAGCCTTGTTCATCTTTTTGCAGAAAAAAGTTGGAGCTAGGTTGACATCTCTAACATGGAGACAAAAAAGAAACAGCTAGGGCTTTAATCGATGCGGCAACTAAAAATTAAATCTGAAAATCACTACAGGTGCTTTTTCAATGTTCTTCTTATTTTAAAAACAAAATTGTGAATTCCTGGAATCAAAGCAGTCATAAAAAGCTACAAAATTAGGACCTATTGATGATAAATTGATGTTACATTGTACAACTTGCTGGTCCGCTTGATCCAAGTTGCTGAGTGGCTGTTGTGGCTAGTCTGAATGGTCTGGCTACGGTGGCTATAGTATAGGAGGCAATGCATGAGGCTGGTTTCACTGAGCAGCGTAAACTCCTTGCTCTCAACGGTGGATGGATAACTGACTACTGTGCTTTGTACCCATCTGTGATTCGGTAATAAATCTCCAACAAACCATCATTTTTTTCACTAAATTAGTTTTTTTGGATTGTGTACAACCAAATAAATTTAATACCATTATGTTGCTGTAAATGAAATGCTTTTTAAATTATTTTGTCCACATTCATATCACACAATAGGCGTTAAGTTGGTATACTTGCAAAGAATGCAGAAATAAAATCATAATATTTGGCTTTAGAACTGCTAGAGGCAATATACACATATTTATCAGTTATGAATCATTGAAGTGTAAGTTTTAGTAGACATATGCATTTGTTTTTGTCTATATATATATAGACACACACACACACGCGCGACTTTTGACACATAGAAAAAAATGGTATTTATAAGCCATTATTTATTTTTAGTACATACATTGTATTTTTTACTTATATATTGTTTGTTTTTTCTGATAGAAAGAAATGGTATGGAACATGATTGAGAAAAGCTTGTTTGATTTAAACTGCATTATGCTGAATAACAAATAGGAAAAGCTTACTATTAACAAGGATTGTGCTCTACAAAAACTAGAGTCGTACGTATAAAAAATAACTAGGAAAATAATCATAAGCATTATATTATTGAAATAATATATATATATATATATATATATATATATATATATATATTCCTATCAGGCTTGATTGTGGATTGATGAATGTAGAGTACATGATGGATATTCTTAACATAACAAAGTAACAAACAATGTTAATCATATTAACTATGAAGAAGTGAGAGCTGAATTAGCTTCCCTGATACTTTCAGACAATAATGTTCTTGGAGTTTAAAAGCAGTTGTTGGAGAAGGAAATAAAAAATTTCCAGTGATAGTCTTCCTTTTCGTGTGTTGATTTGAAGTAGTTTGTCGTTAGATAATTAGACTTGCATTGAAAATGCAGTTTTTGTTCTTCTGCATTGTATAATGCCTGGTAATAATCCGCTTCTTGTTGCTGTATTTTCTAAATCACATGTTATTTTTGTTTTATTTCACGTCAATGTCTGTTTAGTTAAACTGATGTACTGCAGTCTATTTAGTTAAAATGATGTACTAACAGTCTTTATCTTTTTTGTTATGAAAAATTATATAACTTGCGGATGATGTTTGGATTTGAAAAATAACTTATGTGCTTCGTTTTGACAGGTGCTGTATGATGATACCGGGGTTACTACAAGCTGGAAGGAAGGAAAAATTATTTTGCTGCATTCATTCTCTTTCAAATCGGTCATGCTTGGATTAACGTATTTTGTATTGACGTTCATATATCTTTGCTTTTAGTATGTATCGTTTGGGTCAGCTATGGTTGTATGTATTGTTTTTTTTAAGATCACAAATATTTGAAACTTTGTGTACGAAATATTATGGATATATATTTAAATATATATTGTGGTTTGGCTTATGTCTTCATTTGATTACGTACATCATTATGTGATAATTGTGTTTTTTGAAAATTTATAATATATTAGTACAATTGTAAGCTTGGATGTACCTAGTAAAAACACCGCAGGGATAAAACTTTATAGCGTTTTAACTGTGCTATGGAAAGGTTGTTTTTTCCAGTTGTATATACTACAACATTATGATAGTGCTATAAACAATTTTCATAACAAAAAAACAACGCAATAAAAGTCAGCAAACCGCTATAGAAAGTAGCTTTACTTATACATACAATGTACTATTGCAGCAGATAACGCTGTAAAATATTGTGTTCTATAGCGTCTATAGACGCTGTTGTATATTTCATGTGTGCCAGCCTGTTTTTACATAGCAGTCATGAAAACGCTATAGTTTCACTTCATAGCGACTTTCCAAGGCTATTAAAAGTCATGTTTACAACACTCATAAAACGCTATGAAATGTCCTTATCCATAGCGTCTCTTATAGCGTTTTGTATGTTGCTGTTATAGGTCACTGATCTATTACAACATGTTAATATACAGCGTAAGAAAAAACGCTATAATAGCTTCTAATAGCGTTTTTTAAACGCTATTAAAGGGTGTTTTTGTTGTAGTGAGTGTACTCACCAATTATGGTGTAGCCACTCATTCATGTGCTTCTTTTCAAGTGTTTTATTGTACGTGATATATGTTATTTGGAGTTATCTTCTCTGCGTGTTAAATTTTGGGACGAAATTATTTTAAGGGAGGAGAATGTAACGACCCTTAATTTAGTCACTTTAAATATGAATATTTAATATATTCCGAAATGACTTAATAATTGATTTTATAACTCATATAAACCTCTTTTAAGTAATAACTAATGATAGTAGACTTGTTTTGAAATTTGGTTTACAAAAATAAGTAGTTTAGAGAAAAATCGAAAACGTGACAGAAAATTATTTTTTGGATTTTCGAATTTTCATGATCCAAAACTTGTCGAAACATGATATGCACACTAGTATACACACACACACACACACTTACTCAAATAACAAATACTTTTACTAATGGAATAGTTTAGACTAAAAACGAGTTTAAAAAGATACTTAAGTAAATAAAGTATAGGTGGACTTTTCTTTTATAATTTAAAAAGAAATAAAGTACAAAATATAATTATAAATTGACATTAGAAAGGAGATTAGATGGCTTAGTGCGATAAGGGGGAGCATGCCTTAATGATGGCAAAAAGGATGAGTTGACAAATTTTCATGGAGAGTATTAGCTTAATTTAGGGAGGGATAGTTTAGTAATTAGCCACTTTCCATTTTCCATAAAAAGAATACATCTTTACCAATTTCCACTTTACTTCATTTTATTTCATTTTCCATCTTCTTACTCTCTTCTTTTCCAATTTTTTTACTACTTTTTCATCTTTGTTCCTAAAAGAAAATCACTAAAATTCGCTACTTTTATTTTTAAACCCATAAAACAAGTCCCTAAAACCACTACCATCTCTCTATACATCACTCATTTACTAAAATCAAACCAAAAACCTTCCCTTTTAAACATGGTCGAGCCCTTCCTAGCTATATTTGAGCCCATATAACCTCCTTCGATTCTTGAAAAGCAAGTTTTGAAGAAAGCTAGGTTCGTGCGTTGTTTGCAAAGTTGTGTTAGCATTGGGTGCAGTTCGTGTTTGTTTAAATGAGTAAAGCTCACTAAAAAGAAAGTTTGAAAATTCATTATTTTGTTGTAAAAATATAAGGAGGTTGCTTATGAGTACAATTGTGTGTAAGTAATATTTTTTGGTTTGGTTCCCCCTTGAAAACGGATGACATATAAAATTCTAACAGGGGACTAGAAATGAAGTCGAAGTGTTCGTAGCGAATAGGTTGCGATGACACACTTCGAAGCGCATATGGAAAGATTTGTAGGGGAACCCTGTGCAGAGAGACTCTAAGGAGTTCCTCGCACTTTTATTTGTATATATACTTGTTTATATAGATGCTTGTGAATGTTGCGTGGTTATGGTAAATCGACTTGTTATGGATTTCCATGCGACGTTGAAAATCCCATGTTTTCTTTAAAGAAGTTTACTGCCTTGTATTCTAAGAATGTTTTAAAAGATTTTCCAAACTTAATTCTTGTTTTAAAAACTCTTTACAAAGAGGTTAGAAAGTGGTTTGGGATTTATTAGAAAGGTGTTTACCTCTTTATAAAGGAAAATGTTATTTTTAAAAAAAATCAAGCTTTAGTTTTAAACAAAGGATTTTTGGAACAGGTTAAAATTACTAGTTTGAAGTCAAAAAACTAGAATTAAGTTTCAAACATGATTTTTTTAATGATTTTTAAAGGTCTTTTTTTAAAACAAGGGATTTCATTATCTGTGTTGTTATGTAAAATAAACTAAAAATTATAAATAGTATTGAATTGTTGACAAGTTTACGGAGAGTAAGTCATTTTTTATTTAGCACTAAAAGTCGATGTGTAAAATTTCCTCTATCTAAAAGGTCGAGAATCAGAGTGTTTTTAACTAAGGAAAGGTGGGGTGCAGCCAGTGCCTTGATATATCTGACTTCGATTTCGGGCGAGGGATAGGGAAGCCAAAATGTTGGAAAAGTGACAAGTGTAAGAGAGTTAATTTTTATAAGTAGTTCATGATTAATTAAGTATATGGAAGGTACTTCATCTTATACTTGACACTAAATTTCAAGGTATATGAAAACCTATTTTTATTTATGAGAGTGTAAAAATATACGTCGAGGCAAGGGTAATTTTCTAACTTGTTCGACTTCATTTTTGATTAAGGGATAGCACGGGGTTGAAATCGAAAAGTGATGATAAGTATGTGATGTCCGATTTTCCATATGTAAACGAATTACTTACCCCTGATAGTTGTTTGTTCACTATCAACAACTTGACTTATTTTGATTGGAGAAGTATACAAAAGCTTTGTGATTTCATATGGCTTGAGATCCCTTGAAGAGGTCTCATTTTTATGAAACGTAGTTCTCTTCAAAGAATGTATATTCAAGATCTTGATGGGGACTCTTATATTTGTTCGCGTATATTTCTAAAAGAACTGGAATTGAGTTAGCCAAAAATTCAATGCTTTAGTTTGGAGACACCGTTCGGATAAGTAGGATTTATCTGAACCACATCAAACTAAAAAACGATTCCACACTTAAATAATAATGAAGTATGCTATGGAGTTGTACTACCTATTCTAAGGGTAACTCCAAAATGGAAGGTAGTAAGGTTGGGGTGCCTGTTCAATCCCGGAACAACTTATGGATGAGCGCTGACATTGCATTTGTTGCTTGGAGGGCAATATTGGAATTCTAAGATGGGTTTGCTAAAAAGGTAATCGTTGCCTCAAGCCTCCCACCCGAAAATGACTACAACATGGGAGATGAGGCAGGACTGTGTGGTTCACAACCATTAGGGTATGATCATCCCTAATCTAAATTGATATTTCTTTGGATGTATGCTTCCGGCCTATGATGATTGATGATCATAACCAAGGGATGATTATATTCGGTACTATATAGGAAGAGGTAAGTCAGTTCTATGTTGGTAGAGGTGCAAGATTTGTAGCCTCCACATATTTTCTCTAAAGATGTACTGTATGGAAGGTAGTCCCTTACCTCGTCATTGTTGGAATCCATTTTCCAATTTTACAGACTTAGTTGTATACCAAATATGTTGGAATGTGAGTTGCAAGCATTTCAGTTATGTTATATATTTGTTTTAAACCATAGACATTAGTAATAATAAATATTTTGGTTATCGTAAGGTAAAATTCTAACCGTGTTTTATAAGGAAAGTGATCTTACGAGATACCTTTATAAAAGCATATGTTTTTTAGTTTACTTGCACTAAACCCATATCTGACCAGGAGTTCTTTCTTTATTTCCCTTAAACTCTTAGGCACTCTAATTTTTTAGTAGCCAAGTAGTCCAGTTTATTACGGATGCATTTTGGAGGAGCATGGAGCAGAAGGCTTCACCGTTATCTATTTATTTCCACTATTTGTTTGTAGTCATGTATCAACATTGTAGGGGTAAGCATTTATATCTGTCCATGGCTGAAGTTAGTACTTATTGTAACTATGATGTTCTATTTGGAAGTGGCTATATATACTATTTTATGTTATATTATATATGATTTCCAACCATTGAGAGATTTTATGTTTCTTTTTTCTTGTCTCTTATTTTCTTTTACCCTAACGGTCTGTCTTCCAAATTCCTAGATGATCAGCACACGAATATGAATGATGTATTAAGTGTTGTCTTTAGATGTAAGAAAGGCGAATTATTACATTTGTATTTATTAAAGATTAAATAGAATTTAGTTTTAAATTTTGAAAGAAAATTAAAAAATCTATATTTATTTATTTTAGGCCCAAGTCCAATTCATTCTCCTGAATTTTCCTCTCTCCTGATTTTTCATCATTCATTTCTTTCTTCATTTTCATTACCTTCCTCCTATAGAAAACACACATAACCCTTGTTTCTTCAAAAATGAAAATCAAATAAATTATATAAATTCATCAAATTTGAGTATGTGCATCATCATTCTTGTATGTGCATATGCTGAGAAGTGGAGTGTTGTGTTGTGCCTATGTACGGTGTGTACGCGTGCTAAGAAAGGAAGAAGGAGAAGAAGAGGAACGCGCATGCACAGGTAATTTTTAACTCACAAATCTGTGACTAATTCGAGTTAATTTGTGCCTGTTTCATGTGCTTGATTGCTATTGTTGTTGTGTATGATGTTTGCATTGAATTTAGGTAGTTAAGGTTGAAAATTGGATTGGAATTAATCGAAAATTGATCATTAAAGGGCAAAACATTTGCCCAGGAATAACCATAAAGATCGACCCATGTTCTTGAATGTTCGATCTATAGAGGTCGACCATTCAAGGGTCTAGGTCGACCCTTGCTATTTCCTGTGCATGCTATTTTGAAAAATATATAAATTTTATATATTTATAAACTAAAAAATAAACGAATAAAAAGATAGTGTAAATAGTATAAGGTTAACGCAATGTATATATAAAATTATTCTAGAAAAGTTTTTATTTGATAGTAATAAATTATTCTAGAAAAGGTTTTATTTGATAGTAATTATTATTCATTTAATTAAAAATTAATAATTTAACGAATTATTAAGTTTGACCTTTATTAAATTCATATAAATCCAATAAAATTCTAGAAAAATATATAATAGTTTCTAATTGATATTTTATAAGTTCCAAAAAATATTTTATTATATCTTGAATATAAATGAAGTTTAGAAAAGATATATATTATGGATTTGAAGTATAATAAATTGATTTGGATAGTTTAAAATTATTTTAAAATATTATTTATCTGTAGAAAATTATGAAATAATTCTTATAAGTAATATTTAGCTTTACAAAATATTTTATGAATTTAAATGAAAGAATTGAGTTTCAAGTGTTATTAGTGAATGATAATTATTGATTATTTATATAAAGAATTAGGAAATTATTTATTAATTGTAAATAATAAAATCATAATAGGATTCAAATTTTAGTTATTCTAAAATGTATATTTATTGTCCAATCTAAGAATTTACCTTCTTATGTATGATAAAATGCGTGAATGGTTTTTATTAGGTATTATTTAGGTATGAATATGTATTGGATTGATTTAGTTGGTTTAAAGTTATTTAAAAATAATATTTTGACTTAGAAAATTATGGAATTATATCACATGAAATATTTATCTTTATAAATTATTTTGAGATTTCAAAAGTAGTATATGTATTTTCTAAGTATGTTGATTGTTATAAAATTAATATTTGAAAGTACAAATGGTTGAAAATTAGTAAATTTAGGATTTGGTTTTAATTAATTATCTATAGCTTACAAATTATGTAAAAGTATGGGACGTTTTACAAATGAAATCATTGGTATTTTAAAGGGTATTTTTCTAACAATAAAAGTATTTATAAATTACTTATATACGATATAAATACTTATGATTGATTTTTGAGCTTTCTAATTCTCATCTCCTCAATATCCGTTTAGATGATATGAGTGATTCACCGTTGATATGGATTTGATTGATTATTTTAATATGATATGGCGATGACATCCTTCTTGATGATTTAGTGATATCCATATTCCATGTGATGAAAAATTTGAATAAACGGAGTTATAATACCATTTGGTTTGGGATTTAACTAATATTTCTTCAGTTATTCTTCGAACTAGTTATGTATAATATTGAGTAGATTGATTATAGTTTATAAGTAGTGAATAAAAGTTTGAGTATCATGTAGTGGTATAGGATGCTATAGTGATATTTATTTGGTTATCATTATAAGTAGATGACACTCACGTAATGGGAATACAGTGGATAATGGGAGGTGATACACGTGGTGATATATGGCTCTGTGCCTATATTTAGCGAGTATGGCTTTATGCCTAACGATGACTAAGACTCCATGTCTATGTGTATTTGTTCTAAATGCCACTATTATAATGTACTCTTATTATGTTTAATGGAGAGGACCAAATGGCTAAAATCCACCCAAGCAGCATGATCGTGGGGTCGCACCCGAGAACTGTAAACACTCTATATTTATGTAGCTTCATGCTCTCGCTTCGTGCATTTGCCCATGTGTCACCCATGCCAACAGTCTGTTACCGATAAGGGAAATTGTAGTGTCATGGCTTATTAGTTCTTGCATTGATGAGTACACCGATAAATACGTGTCATGATGACTATTGAAGTAACTAAGACTATAAAGACTTCATGCCTTTGGAACTTGCTCTATGCTATCAGTCTCCTTTCTGGTACTGACGGAGTAGTAGATTGGCATATGCCATTAATACACCTCACTTGAGTGTGTTTGATGACCCATATACTGTTATTTATATGTTTGGCTCTATTTGGGACTTCGTGTCTGTCGTACAGTTATATCCCATCACAATACTTTTTGATAGGTTATATATGGAAAGTTGGGATTATATCCGTGATATGTAATCAAAGTATAGTGGATTCTCATTCATATTGATAGGCCACCTATCCTATCTTATATATATATTGATGATGATGTTTTATCCAGATTGAGAGATATATTTGGGCAATGCTTCATGCTAGCCTGATTATACTAGGTGATATTTCATATATTAATATTTATGGATTTGATGATGATTTATGGATATGTAAGGTTCACCCATTTATGTTTATTTTGTGGTTTCTGATTTGATGTGATTCCATATGAGTGATGCCATTTTTCAGTATTAGAGCTGATTGTTTCATATGGATTTGAGTTATTTAGGAGACGAGATGCCTTAATGTTTATTTATGATATTATACATTTATTTCAGATATACACGTCTATAAATACGTTGACATGTCATTTGATGATTTGAATATCTCTGGTTGTGCTATTATACATTTATCACTTGTTTACACCATGTTACCCTTGTTATGGATTCTTGATTTGACATAGTCTAACGTATGTGTTATTTATGTAATTCTCGGGTCAGTTCGAGACATTTTAGGTACAGGGATGTCATGATCAACATGTATTTTATTGGGCTTAGAGGAGTTATAAATTATTATTGATGTATTATATTTGTATGGCATTGATTAACTGTATATTATGATACCAAGTTGCATGTTGATTACTCATTGCATTATATTGAGATGATTTGTAACCTTACAGTATAATATATTATACATCATATGTTACTGCTGAGATTATGACTCGGTGTTCTCTATAATTTACTATATGTCGTGTACTATTCTGTCTTGAAGGCACAAGTGTTTATTTCTTTGTACTAATGTTGTGTATGTGTAACTAATTTATTTATTTATGTTTTAATACATACCAGAGTTAATCTAAGGGAATATTCATGTGTGCGCGCCCCATATAACCTTATGCTGTGTATTATCCAACGGTATTACTTTGTAATATTCTTGGGTAGTATGGTTATAGAGGTGGGGTGTTTCAGTTGGTATCATAGTAGGTTTAGGACAATACACCGCATATTAGAGACACGAGTCGAGACCTTGGATGAGACTTTGAGTCTCTGACCATTGGGGGTATTGGGTAATTTTCTATATTATATATATAGAATGATTAGTGGGGTAATCATTAAGCGATATATTTGTGGTTTTATAAGTGTATGTACTTAAATATATAATTAATTTCTTTTCTTTCAGGCATGAAGTATAAAATGGTTGGAGTAGCAAAGATGAAAGGAGTTAGTCCACCTATAATACTTGTATTTATAACTTTGGATGGTTTACAAATTGCATTGTTATGTTTGGTTGGATAATGTGTTGATGAGTTTTCATTTGATTTTGATCGGACTGCATAGCGGAAAATCTATTTGTTAATTAAGGCAATTATTTTAGTCTTTATGTTTATTTGGTTTTTTGAAAATTAGTGTTGAATTTAATTTTGAAATTTGTGTGCATTTTTCCAAGTTGTGAAGTGAATTACAATATTAATTTATACTTATTGTAAATAAAAGTGAATGGCATACATTTGATATTATAAAATGTTTCTTGAAATGGTTTATTTAGTAGTGTGTGTATATATATATACACACACAAAATTGTACTTAAAAGTAATTTGAAAATGTTTTAAAGCTATTGAGTGTTATATAGAAATAAAGATTTATATATATGCGAATATTGATTATTATTATTAAATGATTCTTGAAGTCAAGTGAATGTTTTAATTAGAAATCTTTTGGAAGTATTCATTACAAAGTGTAGTATTAAAGGAGGATTTGAAAATAAAATTAGTAAAGTTTCAATGAAACTAATATATTAAATGATTTGTGAAAGCAATACTTATAAATATTTTTAGGAATGCAACTATGTTAACTTTTTCATTGAGTGTGTTGGGGATTTTGGTCGATGCAAGTTATATATTCGATAGAGATTCTTAAAAACTTAAACAAAAAAATTATAGTAAATGTAAATATTTTGAGTAAAAACTGAAGTATTTTGGAAAGACTCGAATATTTAAATAATATTTTACAAAAGAGTTAGTTATTTTGGTAAGAGTGTTATTTGGAATTTATATCTGTAAAGGATATTTTTTTCGGAGACAGTTCCAGCCATTAGATATTAGTGCACAACTATGATCGTTGGCGAGGCAATATTGATTATATGATCAATATTGCAGCAAATTGATATTAGTAATCACTATAATAGATAGCGAGGCAACGTCACTCTATTTTATAGTAGCCGAGGAATTATGAATATAAGTTTATATTATTGATAACCTTTTGATATGATTTGAAATGTAAAAATGAATAATATATTTGTGGTTATAAATATTACTAAATAATTTAGAGATAAAAAATTGATTTTCTTTTCGCTTTGAAATTTAATAAGGCATGGGTTTTGTTATTGTACTTATGATGGATAAAGAATTTTGGAGGGTATAAAGATTTTGAAATAAAATGAATTATTCATTGAGAATTATCTTGGTGTGAGATATAGAACTAATTCCGAAATGTTAAGTTTTGAGAATAATTTTAAACTTCCCTCCATATATCTGTCAAAAAGAGAGTTAAATATTTTTTTAAACGTATAAATGAATTTGCAAAATAGTATTTGAAAATAACTTTGTTTATAATAATATGTTAAAAGTTAAATAATATATTGAATAGTGTTTTATTGAAATAAAAAAAGGAAGATGTTAGTAGAAAATTTATAAATAAGATTATGATTTTGGTTAAAATATTTTGATGTTTATTTGAAGAGAAATTTGACTTGAATTGAGTTTGAACTAGAATAGGATGAATTTTAAAAAAATATATATAATATATATATGATATTTAAAAAGAAAATAATTTAAAATGTAGAGTTTTGCAAATTTGTAAAGATAATTTATTTTTGATAAACGTCTTGGAATTTAAAATAATTTAAATTATAAGTTTAGTATAATTGGGTTGTTATAGATTCTTCCTTATAAGAAATTTCAAGGACGCAATTTTTTTAACGAAGGAAGTATGTAACATCCCCATTTTTAACTAGTAATTAAGTGAAGTTAATAATAGTAATTTGATTAATTAAATTAGAATTTGGAAATTTCATTGACAAATTAGCTTTTAAATTATTTAATAAAAGGATTTAAATCATGAAAATAAAATATTTAAATTTAAATAAAATGTGAAAATAAAATTTTATAAAAGTGATATGTTTGAAATATAATAGTGTTTTGGTGTAGCATTGCTTTTAAATAGAGATTTGTATTTATTAAAGATTAAATAGAATCCAGAAAATAAAACTATTTAAATTTATTTATTTTAGGCCCAAGCCCAATCAACCCAAGCCCAATTCATTCTCTAGAATTTTCCTCTCTCCCCATTTTTCTTTGTTCGTTTCTTTTCTCATTTTCATCACCTTCCTTCTATAGTAAACGCACATAATCCCCTCTCTTCAAAAATGAAGATCAAATCAAATAAGTTATCTAAATTCACCAAGTTTGAATATATGCATCATCGTACTTGTATGCACCTATGGCGAGAAGTGGAGTGTCTTGTTGTGCATGTATGCGGTGTGCGTGCATGCTCATAAAGAAAGAAGGAGAAGAAGAGCATTGCATGTGTACAGATGAGATTGTACTTGTAAACTTATGACTAACTCTAGTTAATTTGTGTATGTTTGGTGTGCTTAAATTGCTATTATTATTGTTTATGATGTTTGCATTGAATTAAGGTAAATAAGGTTGAAAATTGGATTGGAATTAATCGAAAATCGATCGTCAAAGGGAAAAAATTTGCCTAGGAATGACCATAAAGTTTTATCCTTGTTCTTGAATGGTCGACTTATAGAGATCGACTACGGGTCTAGGTTGACCTATGCTACTTCACCTGCGTGTTGTTTTTAAAAAAATTTATATTTATAAATTGAAGAAATAAATGAATAAAAATATCGTTTAAATAGTATGAAGTTAACGCAATGTATATATAAAATTATTTTAGAAAATGTTTAATTATTCATTAAATTTAGATATTATAATTTAATCAAAAATTAAGTTTTAAATTTTAATAAATTTATATTAAAATTCTAGAAAAATATATAATGGTTTCTTATTAATATTTTACAAGTTTCAAAGAAATTCTATGATATTTTGAATATAAATGAAGTTTAGAAAAGATATATATTATGGATTTGAAATATAATAAATGGATTTGGATAATTTAAATTATTTAAAAATAGCATTTATCCACAACAAATTATGAAATAATTCCTATAAGTAATATTTAGCTTTACAAAATATTTTATGAATTTAAATAAAAGAATTTAGTTTCAAATGTTACTACTGAAAGATTAATTATTGATTATTTATATAAAGGAGCGGGGAAAGTATTTACTTATTGTAAATAACAAAAATATAATAAGATTCAAACTTTAGTTAATCCTAAAATGTATATTTATTGTCATATCTAAGTATTAATTTTCTTATATATGATAAAATGTTGTGAATGGTTTTTATTAGGTAATATTGATTATGAATATGTATTAGATGATTTAGTTGGTTTAAATTTATTTAAAAATAATATTTTGTCTTAGAAAATTATGGAATTCTATCACATGAAATGTTTAGCTTTATAAATTATTTTGATATTTCAAAAGTGGTATATGTATTTTCTAAGTGTGTTGATGGTTATAAATTTAATATTTGCAAGTATAAAAGGTTAAATGATTAATTAGTCATTGAATAGTAAATTTAATATTTGGTTTTAACTAATTATTTATAGAAATTTAGTTGTTGGTTTTAATTAATTATTTATAGCTTACAAATTATATAAAAGTGTGAGTGGTTTTATAAATGACATCTTTGGTATTTTAAAGGGTATTTTCCTAATAGTAAAAGTATTTATAAATTAATTATATAGGGTATAAATACTTATGCTTTATTGTATGTTTTCTGATTCTCATCTTCTTAATACTAGTTTAGATGATATGAGTGATTCATAATTGATATGGATTTGATTTATGATTATAATATGGTACGATGATGACATCCTTTTGTATGATTTAGTGATATCCGTATTCCGTGTGACCAGAAATCTGAATATATGGAGTTATAATACCATCTGGTATGAGACTTTCGATAATATTTCTCCAATTATTCTTTGGACTTGTTATACAGAATACTGAGTAGATTTAGCGTAGCTTATACAGTGAATAAACATTTGAGTATCACGCAGTGGTATGGGGCGCTGTTGTGATATTTATTCGATTATTCATTGTAAGTAGATGACACTCATATGATAGGGATAAAGTAGATATTGTGAGGTGACACGTGGTGATATATAGGTCTATGTCTATATTCAATGAGTATAGCTCTGTGCCTAACGACGACCAAGATTCTGTGTCAATATGTATTGTTTTTATATGCCACTATTATGGTGTACTCCTGTTATATTTGTTGGAGAGGACCAAATGGCTAGAATGCACCCTATCGGCTTGATCGCGAAGTCGCACCCTAGATCTATGACGCTCTATATTTATGTTGCTCCATGCTCTCGCTTCATGCATTTGCCTCTATATCACCTAGGCCAGCAGTTTGTTATCTATGGAGGCAATTATAGTGTCATGACTTATGAGCCCTCGCGTTAACGAGCACACCAGTGGATACGTGTCACGATGACTGTTGAGGTAACTAAGTCAGTAGAGACTCCATGTCTCTGGAGCTTGCTCTATGCTATCAGTCTCCCTTCTGGTACTCATGGAGTAGTATATTAACATATACTATTGATACACCTCATTTAAGTACATGGATGAGTTCAATAACCTACATATTGTTATTCATATGTATGGCTCTACTTAGGACTTCGTATCTATCGTGCAGCCACATCCTGTCACGAAACTTCTAATAGTGTAGATATGAGAACATGAGAATATCCTGTGATATATGATCAGAGTATAGTGGATTCTCATTCGTATTGATAAGCAGCCTATCCTATCGTGTGTGTGTGTGTGTGTGTGTATTGATGATAATGTTTTATTGAGATTGTGAGATATATTTGGGCAATGCTTCGTGCTAGCCTGATTATATTTGGTGATATCTCATATATTGATACTTTTGGATTTGATGATGATTTTTGGATATGTAAGATTCACCCATATATGTTTATTCTATGATTTCTAATTTGATGTGATTCCATACGGTTGATGGCATTTTTCAGTATTAGAGCTGGTTGTTTCATATGGATTTGAGTTATTCACGATATAGGATGCCTTGATGTTATACATTTATTTCAAACACACACTTCTATATTTATATACATATGTTGACATGTCATTTAATGATTTGAGCATCTTTGGTTGTGATATTATATAGTTATTACTTGTTTACACAATATTACCCTTATTGTGGATTCTTGATTAGACATAGTCTGACCCATGTATTATTTATATAATACTCGAGTCAATCTGAGACATTTCAGATATATGGACGTCATAACCAACATGTATTTTATTAGGCTTTGAGGAGTCTTACATTAGGATTGTTGTATTATATTTGTATGACATCGATTCACTGTATATTATGATACTGAGTTGTATATTGATTATTCATTGCATTATATTGAGATAATTGACATTTCAGATGATTTGAAACCTTACCGTATCATATGCTATATATCGCTGCTATTCTGACTCGATGTTCTATGTAATTTACGGTATACTTTTCTATACCGGAGGCAATCGTGTTTATTGCGTTGTACCGATATTATGTACGTGTAGGTAAGTATTTATTTGATGTTTTTATATGTACGGGTCTTAGTCCAAGGGAATATTCATGGGCATACCTCATATAATCTCATTCTCTGTATTATCAGACAGTATTACTCTATAATATTCTTAAATAGTGTAGGTATGGAGGTGGGGTGTTTCAGTTTTCATTAGATTTTGTTTTTGGATTGCACGTTCCAAGACAAAACATTGTAAATTACCATCATTTCATATGGTATCGCAAACATCTATAGATGCTTCATTTATTGTTGCAATTGGTTTTATTATTCAAGAGACTACAGATTCATACATGGGCTCTCGAATATGTCTGAAAATTGTATAGAGATAAAGAAATTCTGAGCGTTATTATTACGGATGGCCAAAACACTCTTATAAATGTCGTGGTGAGCGTATTTCCTACGTGTGCATGGCATATATCATAGAACATTCAACCAAATTGCAAACCAAATTCTGTTAAAAATAAACGAGTGTTGCTTGGCGATAATGAGACCATGGTGGAGGATGACGAAGTGAAAAAAAGAATATCAATTTTTTCATATGGTCGATAAATTTGATTAACTCTTTGTTAGAAGAAGAGTACCATATCATCATTTCTTCTTACTTTTAACTTACCATATCATCATTTCTTCTTACTTTTAACTTTCTTCACTTGTTTGCTCGTTCCATCACCTTCTTTGTTCTTGCCCTACTTCACCTTAATTGTTCTTCTATTGGTACATATTCTCCATAAATATGAAGCGTCTCATCCTCCTCAATTCGTTCAAATCTCCCTAGCACTTGAGACATTGAATCAGCATGTATACACAATCTAATGAAGTTTGCAATATGTCGAAGTCCGAGTTTCTACAGGTATAAATTCGTAGATTAAATACATGAACTTACATATAATGTTAAAGCAATAAGTTTAATATATACACTTATAATGTGTACAACAAGTAAATAGTGTTTGCTAGCATGCACATGCTCGATAAATCTAGTTTGTCGATTAGCCACAATGGGATGTGACACAGCTTTATAACACTCCATGCACATTGCTTCACAGCCTATGGTAATATAATACGGTTAGATGCCAAACTCTGATTGAGAGGATGATTTCTCCATTCACTCCAACTGAAATCTCCTATATTAAAGTAGGCTGCCTTTTACTATTTTACCGATGACTTCGATTCTTTATCTCTAAGGTGAAAGAAAGTATAAATAGGTGTTAGTTGAAAAAAAATCCAAATTGCAATGAATTCTTTGTGGAAGATACAACTCTACTATTTCAAAACAAATAGTGGACCATTGTACAGTGAACATTGCTGAAATGGATAATGATCTTAATATCCTCAAAACAATCCCAAACAACATCACTACCTTAAAGATCGTCAATATGCTCATTAAGACTGACCAAATCATACGCCAAATTGTTATCAGTTCCATCGCAAGATAAAGAGCCGCCTTTGGTACCAAGCACTTACCGATACCTTGATTATGTCATCTCAAAATTAGAAAGTGTTCGTATATCCAAACCTATACATGAACCATAGAGTATAAATAGACGACATAACATTTAATTTGAATTATTGATTTTATTCGTACATTAAGTAAAGTCATATAACCGATAATTTGACATACACCTTTTCTTGTACCTAGGGCCAAGTAATGGAACAACAAACTAAAGCATGCAGTCCTTATAGCAAGTTTGCATTTTCCTTAACACACGAAGGCATTGCAGAAAATGTACCGAGATTTTATTTCTAAATTTATCGCTGCGAATTAACACACAATCAGTGTATAATAATTATACAGTAACACATTGCCTTTTTCCCTCCACACCATCTAATTCTTGAGAATCAGAAAATGTAATTCTTAACTACTCCAAACGAACTTTTTTTCCCACTTGATAGTTCGTTAGTCGTTTCCTCGTTGATGCCAAGAAACTTATCCAATAGCTCATATATATCTTATCCCCCTCGAACCTCCAGGTGGTCCCGTAATCGCTAATCGCATCAACTGGAAGAACCCTAATGTCAAATGCTTCATCAATGATACCAAACGGAAGATGACATGTGTCCATTTTGGATATAATCTTTCTATAAAACTTGATTAAAGCCTTATCAACTTTTTCATGTGCATGTTTTATTATATGCTCAAAGTCCGATTCGGTTACGGCATCCTTAATACAATCACATTCCGTGTTTAAGTCTCATTGTTTATGTGTCTCAAAGTGGCCGTGAAGCTTGAAAATTCTAGTTTTATCCCTTAGAGCCTACATTACAAAACGATATTCAATACGTACACTACTAATATTTAAAATTTTGTTTGCTAAAATATTTTATAAACTTAGTAAGAGTTTCAATGCATGATACAATATGATCTTTATATGCGAATAGTAAGGACAGTTGAACTTTATTTTTGGGAGTTTAACTTGATGTTTGTCTCATCAATTTCTTGCCTTTGTTAATCTTTGTCAAGATTCCTTTCTCTGTATCCCTCTCCTCTTCACTTACATCCTCTGAACCATCCTCGTTTGCATTTCCTTCCACCAGATTCGACTCACCTACTATTCACTCACCACCATCCTCATGTCGACAATTGTCCTCCTCGCTTGCACGTTTGTCGCTTTTATTGTTTTCATCGTGTTCAATTTCATCCGTACTTTTAATCATTCTTTGCAAAGGTAGTTTTTTATGATTCGAAGCTATTGGCTGACACGATTGGTTGAAGATGATGCCGTTGATTATTTGTTGTAACAAAGAAACATATTCATTTATTTACTTAGTAAATTTGAACAAAAAGTTAAATAAACAATGCTACATACAAAAGTAATTAAACAAATCCATTTCGACAAATCTATGCCGAATTAAAATATATAAAGAGGCATAACAATGCCGACCTAAAATATATAAAACGGCAAGCCGCCATTAATCTAAAATATAAACCATGGCCTTCCTCATCTGAGCTAAACGGTAAAAACCGACAAGCAACTACCGAAGTACAATCGGTAACCCGTTGTCGTTGCTTGCCGACTGTTACACGGTCATCCTCATTGATTTGTAAATTTGATGTTCACGAGTTGAGATTCGAGGCCGACGTTGACATTTAACCCTAATTTTTTCAACTTCACTTGTTAATTAGTTATAGGGTGAAAAAAACTACTAAATTCGAATGCCAAAGCAAATGGGGGTTCAAATTCAAATTAGGGTTAGGGTATTATCATGACATTCTCGGCAAAGTTTGGATTTGATTAAGAGGGAGGGAAGCTTTTTTGAACAAAAGGAAGGAAGCAGTAGAGTAATGGAAGAAATGATTTTGGAGTTTTGGTGTAATGAGGTAATGAGCAAAATACGAAAAACCTATAGAGCTTACTTTTAGGAAGTGTATGCTGTATAAATTTTATTTTGTATGCAGTGACCATAAATTTTAATTTTCATATCCAAGCTCGGATGACAATTATCAATTGCTTGTGTAAGGTGGAAAGTAGAGTTTTTGAATTTGGATGAAATTCGAATGCTTGTGTGCAAACATAATCGTCTCAATTAACTGTTCGGATAGGGGTGAGCATTCGATCGGTTTGAACGGTTTGAGCTAAAAAATGTCAAACTGAACTGAAACCCAAAAAAATCAATACCGAACCGAACCGAATTAATTTCGGTTAATTCGGCCGTTAACCGATTTAGCCGAACTAAGAAAGCAAGTAAGAGAATTTATTATATGTTATTATTCAAATAATTGATTTAGTAAATGGAAAACATATATTTATGTTTATATAAACTATTTTGAATGTTTTTTTTAGCTTTATAAAAAAAATTAACCTATTTTTAAAAGATAAGGTTTGGTTTTTTTACTAAACCAATTGTTAAGAGTATTACAACGTCATAAATTTGGATAATATAATAAAAGTTCGGTTAATTCGGTAAAATCGGTAACCAAAATATAATTATTTTACAAACCAAATTCAAATCAATATGATTTCATAACCGAACCGAACCGACCGAATTGAACCAGTTTGGTTGGTTACTTCAGTTGCAAGCAATATTGCCTAGTCTGGTTCGGAAGAAAGCTTACTGACTGACTGCGTTCGCTTTCTACACCAGATAAACCCCCAAATCCTTAAAACCCTAGACAATTCATGTCACCGTCCTCCTCCACCACCTACAACCATAAACTCCGATGCCACCCACCACCACCACCACACCCATAAAACTAACAGAATCCACCGTCCTCTCCGCCCTATCCGCTTACACCAACGATCCGATCCTCGCCCAAGAGTTCTACTCCTACGTCTCCTCCTCCTTCACCCACACCCCGTCCACCTTCTCCCTCCTCCTCTCCATCCTCGGCAAGCATTTTCTCTTCTCCGAATCGAAATCCCTCCTCCTCTCCTCTCCTCCCCATCTCCTCCTATCCCCTCTCCCCCTTCGCTCCTACTTCCACCGCCTCAACGCCGCCCGCCTCCCCCACGACTCCATCCACTTCTTCCTCCAGCACTCCCCTTCCCTCAACCTCTTCACCTCTTACACCTTCTCCATCCTCATCGACTCCCTTTGTGAACACCGCCATGTCCAGGAGGCTGAGTCCCTGGCCCTCTCCCCCTCCCCTCCTTTCCTCCCTGACGTCAAGATCTATAACCTCATCCTCCGTGGCTGGATGAAGGTCGGAGCCTGGCGCAGGTGCAAGGAATTTTGGGTTCTTATGGACAAAAATAAAATTCAAAAAGATCTGCATAGCTGCTCCATCTACATGGACATTATGATCAAGTGCAACAAAGCATGGAAGGCAGTGAAGCTTTTCAAAGATTTTAAAAAGAAGGGAGAGTTCGAGTTGGACTGTGTTATATGGAATACTTATATGATGGCCGCAGGGAGCGTGGATGGGCCAGATGAGGCGGTTAGGGTCTTGAGGGAGATGAAGGATTCCGGTTGCAACCCTAATTTGGTGAGTTATAATACAGTAGTTAAGCTGTTCTGTAAGGAAGGGAGGATAAGGGAAGCCTATGGCTGGTTGTACAGGATGAAGAAGAGTGGGATTAGTCCAGATGTGTTCACCTACCATAGCTTCTTTAGAAACAGTACTAGGCCTAATGAGATATTGTGGTTGTTTGAGAAGATGTGCGAGAGCGAGTGTAGACCGAGGATGGATACATACGTGATGTTGATGAAGAAGTTTGGTAGGTGGGGTTTTTTGAGACCGGTTTGTATGGTATGGGAAAAGATGGAGGAGCATGGGATGAAGCCTGATGCTTTTGCTTATAATGCGATGATTGATGCCTTGTTAGATAAGGGGATGGTGGATTTGGCGAAGAAGTATGATGATGAGATGCTTGAGAAAGGGTTAGCGGCTAAGCCAAGGAAGGAATTTGGTACCAGGTATGTGGATCTGGATGGTGGTGGTAGTCATGATGATTATGATGATGATGAAAATGCATTTAGTGGAGTGCTTTGATGTGATTTTGATTTAAGAGAAATTTGCAGTGGCTGGAAGAGGTTAGTGATTTTGATTCTTCAGATATTTTGTAATTTAGACAAGATTGAGATGCTTGGAACTTGGTATATACTATACATTACCGCAATTACGTCTTCAAGTAAAGTTATTATCTAGTTTTCCTTCTCTTGTTTTCAAACAAGTCTAGTTTTAGTGTTACAAGCTAACCAAAACAGTATTTGCAATCTTCATCCTTGTTCTTTATATAGTTATAACAACATAAGAGGGAGTAGAAGTTGGCATGACAACCAGAATTTTTTCGTAACTTGATATTTGCCTACTAAGAATCGTATTATGTGTCTCAAAATGAAAATTAAGTTCGTAGTATGCTGATTTGCTGTAAGCCTGTTCAAATACGTTCTTTGTATGAAAATTTTTGTTCTTTGAATTTCGTAACTCTGTTCAATCATAACTCTGTTCAAACAAGTTCTTTGAGTGCTGATTGCTGTAAGCCTCTAGAAACCTAGTTATTTTCACAAATTAGTGCGGTGTTTTACTTCCACAACAGAGAACTGTCCCATTCTGGCATCTTTCTCACTTATGTCACAAATATTGCTGTGCGCCTGTTTTAGCAGTAGCAGTAGTATTATTACAATCGTACAATTTTTTTTTTTAAATTTATGTTTGCGCATATTTGAAATCCGCAAGTGTAATTTAAAAAAAAAAATAAGTTTTGTAATTGGCTGTATTTGAAATGCACAAGTGTAAAATGCTCTTATATGTAAAAAAAAGAGGCATTTCACCATAAAGACAAACTTTGCAGTCCAATTAGTTTCTAGGACATACATTCAAAAAAATTACTTTCAAGAACAAAATCAGCAGAATAATTATTTTCAAGGACAAAGTCAGCAATCCAATTACTTTCAAGGACATAATTTCATGAGTTTTTTGGCCCTAGAAACTAATTATTTTTGTGTTTTGTCCTTGAAAGTAATTATTTCAGTTGTGTGTCCTAGAAACTAATTCCACTTGCTAAAGAGGCCCTTGTGGCTAATTTCCACTAAAAAAAAGTCTATTTTTGTAATAAGTTTTGACCGAAGCTTGAAATAAGTTTTTTTCTCATGTCTAGAATGAAAATTTGTCATATATTCTTGGATAGAGATAATGTGAGAGAAGCTTAAATGAAATCATTTTTATAAAATATGGTAAAAAATTAAACCTTGTTATAAACAAATAAGAATATGTTTTAAAGAAATAAGAGAAGAAGCCATTAGAGTAAAAGAATGGAGATATTTTATTCATTCAGAGATTGGTTATATCAGATTTTTTCATATAATTACATTACACAGGCTCCTTTATATATAGACATTGGAGCATGAGATGGAACATATCCCATGATGTGGGACTAATAGACAAACACAAAAGCATATTCACTTATATATTTACACATATTATAACACTCCCCCTTGAATATGCGTCTTCAAAATCTTGGATGCTCATATGGTTGCTAGAAATTGTTTCTTTTAAAACGTCCATAACAATTGCTCCCCGTCATTATTATCTTGCTTTCATACATCCATTCAGTTGATATAGATATTGTCTGTTGCCTCATTAAAACCCTCTATTAAAAAAACCCAGTGGGAAAAAACCTTGAACGAGGAAAAGAGTGCAAGTTGTGAAATCATAAATATCATACTAAAAATGATATTTCTTATAAGAGTTTGATACTTCAGGATCAAAATAATGCCTCATTAAAACCTTACTAAGAAAAACCCAATGGGAAAAATCTTAGTGAAGGAAAAAGAGTACAATGACATATTTTATTTTCTTATTTCTTAAATAAAGCTTGATACTTGTGGATCAAACTAATGCCTCATTAAAACCTTACTAAGTAAAACCCTATGGGAAAAATCTTAGTGAAGGAAAAAGAGTATAATATAGTATGTCATATTTCAATAATTTACTGCATCAGATAGAGTTTGATACTTCTGGATCAATTTAATATGTCAGTAAAAACCTTACAAAGGAAAACCCGATGGGAAAAACCTTAGTCAAGGATAAAAATATAATTTAACTTAAATAACATATTTGAGATGTTATTTCTTGAAAAGACGTTTGATTCTTCTAGATCAAGATAATGCCTCATTAAAACCTTAATAAGAAAAACCCAGTGGGAAAAATCTTAAATAAGGAAAAAGAGCACATTATAGCTTATTTCAAATGTTACAGGGAGTTGATACTTCTAGATCAAGATAATGCCTCGTTAAAACCTTACTAATAAAAACCCAGTGGGAAAAATCTTAGTTAAGGAAAAAGAGTGCATTATAAAATACTTATGGATGCTCCCCCTGATTTAAAATTTTCCTCTGAATTCATATTCGTTTTTCGATAACTCAAATTGGTTATAGATACTTCTGGATCTATAAATATGAATCTCATTAATAATACAGTTTATTAATAGTTTCCTTCGATACAATCAAATTTTCTAAGATTGTTTCTTCCAAATATGGTTTGCATTTTATGCATTTGTATGCTATGAAACACACTTCATGTGCTTTCATTAAATATTTTTTTTTTGCTTCAAATTAGTTTTGCGCATTGCAACTATACATCTTTCATGAATATTAAAAATTTCATTACAACATTACTAGAAAGCAGGAAGTAATCTACTCATCTTGATGTATCAAGATTTTCATTACAACAATACTTAGAAGAAATTTGTAATCTACACTTCATGTCTTTTTCATTCTTTATAACTACAAAAGTTATATATATTCTTCAGGAATTTGTATACTTTAATAAGTATTTGCATATTGCAGCTACCACTTCAATGGATATTAAGAGCTTCATTACAACGATACTTAAAAATAGGTTGAAATTTACTCTCCTTGTTCTTTGCATTCTTTATAACAATGAAAGCTATTTGTATTCTTCAGGAATTTATGTACTTTCATTGTTTAATATGATTTTAAACCATAGTTATACCTTCGGGGTATATTAAGCATTTAAAGTACTTTCGCTACTTTGCGGACTACATGTCCATATTTCTCTATTGATAAAGGATTCATGATGGCCAGTCATGTTTTCCCTTAATCCAGGATCTTTAATCCATTTATAAACATAAGCGCTTTATTATTTATAAATTTATCATCATCGATGATTATTTCTGTCAGTTCTAGACATGATTTATTGAGATCTCTTTAATTATCATATTTTATGTACCTATCCCACTTCTAGGGTTATTTAAGAATCATGTCATGGATCTCTTTCAGAGCATCCTTAAGTGTTTCTTCAAGAATACTCACCTCCTTTATTTGGCATCTTTATTACTTACTCCAAAAATATTTTGAACTGACTTTTGGACCATATTTCAGATATGATTTACAAATTTTGATCCTTCAGGGATTCAAATCTATATTGGAGAAAGTCTACTAGGGATAATATTGATAATATTTTGCATCATTGTATATTTTAATAAATATTTAACACTGATGATCAAAATGAACTTGTATCCCTTTATCCTCCCCCTCAATGTTGACAAACATTGTCACATTAAATAATAAACATTTTTGGACTCTCATTTTGATCCATTATGATATTGCTACTAGCAAATAATCATACATATTAATAATAGGAGGATAATTCTTTTATTCGTTGATAAGATGCATTCAATTGGTATTGATTATTAGAGTTTGTTCTCATTCATTGATCTAAGCTATTGGAGGAATTTACTTATTGTGTAGATCATTTGAATACATACATGACTTCAGGTCATTCATCATTTATGTTGATTGAATTTTAAATCACTAAATAATATCTATGCATAATCACTAAATAATAGCTTATAACAAACTTCAGGTTGTTAGCTAAATATTTACATATATGGATGTATACGTGCGTCCACGTATCACATGTATATTGTAAAATTTTCATATTCTTTCTCATTTGAATTAGTGATTTTTGGAACAAACTATTACAAGGATCAAAACTATTAATTTCTATTTATAAATCAATGTCAATGCAAACCTGTCAAAACCGAATGATAATGTTCAAAACGTTTGGTTTGAAACCATATCGAACTTCTGGTTCGAATAAAATATAACACAACTTCAAGTTGTTAAGTTTTATTTCTCAATTATATCTCAAATATCAGTTTTGAACACTAAGTATGATTACTTATCAAGGAGTAATTTTTAATTGCATATAGACATTTCTACACATCTCTATTGAGAGTTCTATAAAAAAAAATTACAGCAAAAATAATAATAGTATGTTCTAGATACTTGGAATGTTACAGATACAGATTTCCTCTTAGCTCTCAAACTTTTAGGATCTAATCTAAGCTAAATTAGGATCCTTTATAATCAAATTTATGTACACTTATTTGGTTTAATAAAATTACCAAATATATGAATAAACCTCTTCTAGAGATATGTTATCATTTTCAAATTTATAAATCTCTTCTAGAGATATATTAGTATCACCACTTCTGGAGTGAACTTTCTCTTCTAGATATATATATATATATATATATATATATATATATATAATTATATATAAACATCTCCTCTAGAGAGTTCAGTAAAATAGATACATTTACAACATAAATAAGAGTATCTTCTGGACCCTTGAAATGTTATAAAAATAAGAAATTATAATGGTTGCACATACCGATTTGTTCAAGACCGTATTTATATAGTTTTAGTGAAAATTATGATATGACATATAGATTATCTCTTCAGGAGCATATCTAAAGATATTTCTTCAAGAATAGTTATGCATATAATATTTGATTCATCGTAAGTTTTGAAAGTAAAAGGTTACATATCACTATTTGTCTAATGGAGCTATGAGTCCATGACAATAGACGATTGAATTTTGGATAATTTATTATCACATTTGACAATATTTTATAGGCAATTCTTTTATAGTGCTATACGATGATATAATATCACTTCTGCGGATATTTCATAAACACCGCTTCTAGAGTGGTACATATCACTTCTAAAGATACTTTATATGCATTGTTTTTTTTTTGGATGTCATCAATAATCAATATCTTTTTCTACATAATTGATATAATTCTACAACATCTCTTCTAGGATGTTTGGATTTTGAAATATAAAAATCATAATACATCTCTTCAAGAGTATGTCATATGGATTATCTCTTCTGTAGAATATTAAAATGTACTTCTTCAAATATATAGTTTGGCAAACACACCCAAAGATTATCAAAACTTGGGTTTTACCAACTTTAAACTGATTTACTGAACTGAAATAAAATAAAATCCACATAGCAGACATCAGGCTGCTATTATTGATCAATTCGACCATATCATTTATTACCGTACTTAGATTTTCATCATTAATGAAGTTTCCTTCATCGTCGAAGAAATGATTTAACTTCAGGTTAGCATCACTAGACAATCCTTTCACATAATTTTAGTTTAGAAGTAATTTTAATATAGATGAATTGTATTTCCTAGTAGATTTAAAGACTTAAAACTTCAAGTTCAACCACTCATGTCTAGTGTTTAAAAGTGTGACCATATTTTGGTGGTCATAATGCTCCTTCAGGGAGTTCCATAGGTAAAGATGTTCTTTTTCAGTTAAATCACTAGACAATCTAAATATGGTTAATTCAAAAAAAAACCCAGATATAATCATATAAATTCTAAATTATTTCTAAATGAAAATATGAACATCACGGAACTTTGTTTTACTCAATGCGTGAATGAAACCGGAAATCTCATAGCAAGAGCAAAAGTGCGTGTTTCCATTAAAGGGAAACGTGTTTTATACATCGACGAATGAAAAGTGGAACAAGTCAAAAATATAAGTACCATCGATTCGATATCCATTACTGGAGTCATTGGAAATTAATCTGCTTGCTTCTTCTGCAACTCAAACCTCTTTGTATTATTAAATCAGCAATAATACATATAGTTATACACGCTACAAATATCAAAACCATTTCATGTAGATATTTGATAATCAGCATTAATTTGGTAGATTTTTTTTTTAATATAAAATCCTTCATTACAAAGAATATCAATTAAAAATAATGAAAGATCAATGAGATCTAAAATCAATCATTATACCATATTAGGGCTGTGGATCGAAAAGAAAAGCAACAGTATATAAAATATAAAATGTTATAGATCTATAAAATTAGATCTATAATAGAATTAGATCAGAAAAATTAGATCATATTGAGATCAACATAATAACATCTAAAAATAAAATCAATTTAATAATTCTACAAATGAGATCTGAAAAATGAAGTCTACAAAGTTAGATCTATACAAATAAATAATATTAGATTCACATAATTAGATCAACATTATAAGATATACAAAATGAGATCCAGGAAAAAGAAATGAGATCAAAACAAATGTTTACAAAACGAAATTTGATCTATGAAATAAAATTAGATCCCAAGAGAAAAGAAATAGATCTCAAATGCATAAAGAAAATCTTAAGAATAAAACATCGTGCTGATAACGTGTTATAAACAAATAAGAATATGTTTTAAAGAAATAAGAGAAGAAGCCATTAGAGTAAAAGAATGGAGATATTTTATTCATTCAGAGATTGGTTATATCAAATTTTTTCATATAATTACATTACACAGGCTCCTTTATATATAGGCATTGGAGCATGAGATGAACATATCCCATGATGTGGGACTAATAGAAAAACACAAAAGCATATTCACTTATATATTTACACATATTATAACAAACCTACAATTCTTTAGCATTTATGGAAGATAGTAAACACATTTATTAATTTGTTACAAAATGAGTCATGTGTTTCAGGTACACTTGAAATGACATAATGCTCGAGGGCCCGAGGCATCATTGCTATCATGCTTCATACGTCATTGTCATCTAAAGACTAAAATAGAAAACTACTACATAAAAAAGAAATCAGTTAGTTTTTTAACTTGGATTCTCAAATTCCGACTTGAAGAAACTCGCATTTCTTCCAGACACCATTCACTTTCTGGAAATCGTGGATGTCAGCCAACCTAAATACAGGAGAAAAAAAACCATGAGTTGGATGCAAATGAACAAGATGATGTAAAACACATGGTGGACTATAAATATATAAAAGACGTATAGGTTATCACTTGAAATTTGTCTTAATAACTATCTTGAAAGTAGCACCACTAGCTTTCAGTACCTCTTTTAAATTCTTTAATATTCTGCATTAAAAAAAATTACATAAAAAACTAGATATGAAAATTGATTTTCCTCATAATAACACGCCAAAGAAGATATCTTATATCTTAGTTGACATACTACTGTAAGCTATAAAAACATAATTATTAGTCAACTAATTTAATTCTCAATCACACATTCAAAGATCCAAGAGATATATATACATAAATGTAAAAGTTGTATCATGAACATTTATGTATTTGGTGTTCCAAATTGTCGTTATTATATAATACATGTTTAGTTTGTTTTTCTACATCATCTGAAATTATTGTTCCTGTCTGCGTATGAAACTAAAATGTAAATCATGTTATTACCTAAAATTCAATTTTTTCTTCCTGTTAAAGGTATTAACCCTAAATTAGGAAGAATAAATTATATTACCTTGGGGATACGACCAAGAGAACCAGAAACATATATCATATTGCTGATTCTAGAGCCCGTACATAATATCCTAATGGGCGGTGGCGGCTTGTCTGTATGGATCTCTTTTCTCATATATATTCATCAATATAAATATTATGGTATAAATGGATAAATATATACATAACACCTTATAATTAACATTCCTAACACTACTTGCGTTTGCATCCACATCCATTTATGAAACTAGTAATGTAAGAAGCAAGTCATGAAAGAGCAAGTAGAGCGAAAGATACAAGGAAGCATGATGAAGTATTGATGTTTGATTATTAATGTTTAACAAATTATATATGTTGTATGAAGTTGTGTGGGAGTAATGTTATATGAATGACGAGTTTATATAAGCTTTGCAAGTTGAGGATTTTTGACTATATTATTTAGAAAGTGCTGAGATGTTAATATATAATAGCTGAGAATCTCCTGAAATGGTTGTTTTATTTCTGGAAAACATGTGAAGTTACTATACTAGTATAACCGCACAACGGTGGAGAAACCAACCGTTCGATTGTATATTTGGATAAGAAATATACATTTAAATTTTTTGTTAATATTACTTAAACATTAAGTGATAATATGTTGGAAAAAATTAAATTGAGATTTGAATATGAAAATATGAATTTCAAATTTAAATATTAATCAAAGCATTCAAAATTGTCGATTTGAAATTGAAATTTTAGAATTTGAAAATCATAATAGATTTGAATTTGGAATCTTTGATGCTCGAAGTAAAATGAGGAAGTTTATGGAAACCGCGATTAGACAAGATCCACGTTTTTAGGGAAACCACGATGAGACAAGATCCACGTTTTTTTGGCTTCAGAAAAATTAATTTTGATCAGTGACAGTAAGCAAATCTCCTTAACGGTCGGTTTGATTAATATCTCAAATGAAAGTTTAGAAGATATATTATTGAGAAACAAACAATAATTTAAGTATTTTATTAACGTGGATATATAAACTTAGTTATTATATCCATATTACGCCTAAGACGTAGGTTTAGTCTTTGACCAATATTACTGTTAGTATCATTATTGCTATTAGTATTCTTATTATCATTCCTCTTATATATACATATACATTTTTATTTTATCTTATTTTACTTAGTTATTATTATTAATTGATCTATTTGACTTTATCTTATTATTATTATTTTTATTTTTATTTTATTTTTAGGTTCCATCTCTAGCCGACCTCAACTTGTTTGGGAATAATGGCTTTGTTGTTGTTGTTGTTGTTGTTGTTGGATATATAAACTTAGTGTCAAATGAGATTGAGCGGGTGAAAAATGAAAAAGAAAATTGAGTTAAAATAGGATGTACGATATATTTGATAAAAGATATACTTTTTACTAACGATATATGCCAAGGGTTATTTAGGTAAGGGAAAAAAGTTTCAGCATGATGAGGTAATGTTATTTATGCCAATAGGATGCACACTTCTTGCAATTTCCATTGAAAAAATTAAGCATTTATGATTTATTGATCCAATGTATTTACATAGCAGAACTAAGAATGGCGTTTAGTTTTGATGTTTTTAGTTTTGATTTTTCAGTCTTGTTTTTAGTTTCCAGATTTGGGGTAGTATTTAAAATGCGTTCGGTTATGGTATTTTGAAAATTTGTAACAAAAAAGTAGAAAGAGTATAAGAAAAATGGAATATAAAACTATAGAAAAGTTCAAAAAAAGAATTATTATTATTATTATTATTATTAAGAAATCCATGACAAAAAATATGGAAATCATCAGAAATGATGAAAAATTCGTATATCAAACAAAAATTCGAACAAATTGAACAATTTTGAATTTTTTTTATAGGAAACTGAAAATTTAAGAATATTGAAACTAAAAAGAATTTGAAAACTAAAAAAAATTAAAATTTAGAAAATATGAAAAGTTTAATAGAATACTTGTAAAACAATGACAAAAACGTCGAATAAGTTTTAAGAAATTCAAAGTTGTCGAATAAGTTTCTAAATCTTAATAAATTTTTGAGAATTTTTTTTTTTTTTTAAAAGTAGTAAAGATTAGACGACGATAGTCTTGTTAGTGATATTTACAAAATTCTAAGAAAAACACAGTTGAAATTTATTTATTATATTTCTTTTGTAAATAGTACAATTTGATATGTGTGGGTTGGCTATATTTGCATTTAGTCTGAAAATTGTTTGAAGCAGTCTTGTGATCTATAAGGCCGCACAATTGCTTGACCTTATTTGAATGCTCGATTGAAGATTTTCACTTTGATGTTTATTTTTATCGTCAACGGGTCTAACATTTTCATTGCAAAATGTTTTTGAGTTTGTTATCAGAATTAAATTTGTGTCAAATAAAAGTTTGATGTACAAAATTTACGAATTTGTTATTTCAGTAAAATCATTCTAACAATTTCATAGCAAGGACATACGTGTGCATGTAATGCATCATTATTTGTAATGTTAAAACAATAAATATTTCATCAAAATTGAGTTTCGATGTGAAATGTTTATCATTATTTTGGTTAAATATTTGTTCATAATTTCATTAATGGAAGTTCTAGTGTTACATAATCAATACTAATGTTTTTTTTCCCCTTTTCGAATTCAAAACACTAAAATATTAAATTATATCTGCTTGCATTATTGTAATATTAAATTATATCTGCTAGCATCATCTTGGTAAATGTGTGACAAGAGTTGGGTTGTTTTTGTAATTATTTTCACAACATTTATGTGAGCTAGTCATATTTTTGCATTGAACTTCATGAGAACATCATTTGTATTCAACATAAAATGATGTGACAATCTTGCATTTGTTTGGATTGAATATGCCACCTAATAAATAGTTTAAGAAAATGACAAACCGTTGTTTCCATTTCTTAGAAAATTATTTTCGTCGATGACTTTTCGTTTATAGAATTTGTACATTATTATCACAAACAACGAATTATTGGAGAAAATTAATTCTTAATTAAAATATATGATTGAATGAAGGATCATGTAATTATACTCAACCTGCTTATATTGATACATATTATGATGTTATATCTATTAGATTGTCATCATGGATAAAAATTAAGTTTGCAAAATTTATATATTATTATCACAAAAAATGAATTATTGAAAAACTAATTCTTAATTAAAAAACCGAGCCATTCTTATTAAATCTTATTGTTTGTAGTGATATAACCTTTTTTAGATGTCTTTATCAGGTTAGATACTTTTTATATTTTTTATTTCTAAGAGCATTCCCAACCATGTTGGTTGGCACACGTCGATTCGAGACGAATCAACTAAAACTTACCTCCAATGCTGAGAAGAAGAAGCACAAGTGTGCTTCTCCTTAGCCGGTTAAACTATAGCCGACTAAGGTAGAAGACGTGAATTGCACTTCACAACCATTGGATTGCAATCACGAGAGGCTGTAGAATGCAATTGGCGTCGTACGCTTAGCCGGCTGTGTACATAAGATAGCTGGCTATAAATAAGTCGGTTACCCCGTTTCTTCCTCAAATTTCCTTCTTCGTGCTTCCTCCTCCCCATTATTTCCACCACACGAAAGCTCAGCAACGATAAAAAATAAAAAATGCGGTTAATAAAAATGAGAAGAGCATTGTGGAGAATCCGAGGAAGCGGCAGCCGCAGCTGCGAAATTGTTCCGTCGGCCGTTGAAAATGTCCCTATCGAAGAAAACACAGACGTACTAACGAGTGGTACTGGAGATCGACAAAGCATGATAGTGGAGCGAAGACGTGTGGCTTGAAATACAACAAATATGGTTCTGGATCCCCACATCGACCAAAATTTGGGACTCGATAATGATTTGATCAATTTTCGTATACTCTCGGGGGATGAAGTGTACGTCAGCACGTGTATCGAAAATTCTGTAAGTTATCTACCTTCAAATTATGTTTTTTAGTTAAAATTATAGAATAAAAATTGAATATGAGACCTGTTTAAAATTAAGCTCGTCATGAGCGCACCCGTGGCTCTTGGGTTAGCGTAATCCGTTAATATAGAATGATCAGATCTTATGATGCCGACGACATTACTCATGCTTTTCTTCGAGATATAGGATTTGGAGATTTCTTGAGTACGTATTTACATAATTACTCGTTATTTATTTGACGCTTTTTAGTGCTTTCAGTAATCGTAAATTGCTTTAATAGGTATCGATAATCTTTTAAATTCGGATGTTCAGTCATGTGGTAAATTAGCCACATGTTGGTGAATGACCACTCACACATTCCACTTTAGTTTTGAAGAGTTAGGTTTTCCCCTTTAGACTTTACTATGCCTACCAGTTTAGGCATCGCACGGGGGAAGAACTACCATATAGCGAGGAGTAATAGCATTTTCATCATTTATCTAGTGTACTTCTACATCTTGACTTACAAAATGGACTGTCATCTGGACTGCTGATTAGATGCTCTTACATTAGACAAGTAATCTATGAATTGATATATGATCGTAGCACAAACAACCATTTGGAGATTGCTCGACTGTTTATTCTGTACATGATGGTGAACTTATTCTTTACAAATGAATCAAACACGTTGTCGGCTGGATATGTTGCAACCGTTACGAAGTTGTCTTTAATAGTCCAATCGTATCTGATTGGGGGACTCTGATACTAGAGTATTTGTATCGCTCTTTGGATCATCAGTGCATCATTATGGGTAGATCCACGTCCATTACAGGGCTTTGGAAGATTTTACAATACTGGTACTATGATTACTTTCGCAACATGAGTTATTCGATATTGGACTCCACATTACCCCTTTTCTTCCCCCAAATTGGAGCACGGGCTCGAGATAAGTGCAAAATGGTGCCAGGAGGGAAGGCTCGTCATATTTTACTATGGTCGGAATCAGATCGAGTTATGGACCACACGAAGAGAGTGTTGTTTGGCATCCTTATGACGGTTCGCCTTTTACGACGGACCCATCGTACTGCACGCTGCATTCCTATCTGCTTGACGTTTTACATTGGTATCATCTCCATCCAGTTTAGGATGCTATTGGTTTCTCGGTGACCGTAGTTGAAGACAGACATTAGATGGTGATTTTGTTCCCGACGATCCACATCCAGATACACCTTTTTTGAAGGTGTATGACAGCGCCACTTTATAGGAGTATGCAGGGGAGTGGTGACCAGCTAACTACTTCATCATCATGAATTTAGATTATGCATCCTTTTGCGTCAGTTTTTCTCTCCAACGCATACGACTACTTTTGTTCATGCTGCATCCGTTGATTTGGTAGGGCCTTCAGACATCCGGAGTGGTGTTGTCCTCTTGGTTTTACAGGACATTACACAGAGTGCTCAAGTATATCATGCTTCACAGCCACCCATGATAGGAGATTACGATTGGACAGTCAGTATACCAACGTCGAGAGTTGATAGATATGTTGATATTCCTCGGCTTAAGTTTTCACAGTATCCAGATCCAGCTGTGTATTCATATGAGGATTTGTTTCAGATGCAGATGAGACTCCGTCAGGTCATGTACATCGAGCATTAATAAAGCATATATTAGTTGACTGCTTGTATCAACGAGCTTACTACTACCGATGAGCAGCGATATCATCTTACACCTAGAGTAGATGACGATGATGATGGCAATGTAGTTGATCTTTTCGATGATGAGTATCAGTTTGATGAGCCATAGTGTTTGTATTTACTATTAGTATTTGTATGCTATCAGTGTATTATCGGCGTTTTGTATGTACTAGCAGTGTTTGTATCGGTGTTTGTATTTACTAGCAGTGTTTGTATCAGTGTATTATTAGTGTTGGATTTCCTATTTTGTTTGATTTTCTGTACTTCACTTTGTGTAGGAATAAACACACTTGTGTATGATTATATTCACGTTTATGGATGCTTGCAGATGGCACTTGATTCATGTGATGTGGATCATGAACTTTATAATTAAACAAATGTTTTGTAATGAAATTCACAACGTCTTCCATAATTCACAACATCTTCAATAATCTTTAATGTCAAATGAAAATTGGACTCCCGATGATTATTTAGTACTAATCAAAGTGTACATGGAAACCGACTGTAGACACATGAAAAGGGAGTTGGAGAAAGATTTTTGGATCACTCTAAACGAGGTTTTTAACAATCATCCTGATTGTTGATTAATTCGAAGGCTTCTAGAAACATAGAATACTTTAATCACGTTTACCAGAGCCCGTCGAAGGTACATAATCTTTATAAATACAGTGAAGGTAGAAGATCTATTTCAATTAACATGAGCTATGTTTTATTTGCGATATTTGTGGGAGTATCATGTTCATTTTGTTGGACATTCTGCATACAATCTATGGGTTAGATATTTTAGACAATTTGAATGACGTTTGGGTTGTAGTTTTTTAAGTTAATTACCTTCAGCGAGTTCTTTGCACTTACAGTAAGTTATATGTACTTTCAAATTCAAGTAAAGTCTGTGTTTTCAAAATCAAGTATGCACTTAAGATAATAACAACATTTAACCATGGAAAACATTGACAAAAAAGACTTAACTTACTAGGACAACAAATAACAAACGTAGACAACTTCATAGAAAACAAACAAGACAACAAACAGTAAAACACGACAACATCATGGAAAACAAACAAGACAACAAAAAAGACAATCGATGATTAAAAAAACTGCTTTCAACCACCTGATAAGTTAATTGAACCCAACGTACTTTAAAGCATCTGAATTTTTTCTTCAAGTTCGGTAGCATACACAACTGCTCGATGAGGTACAGAATCGTCAATCTATTGCCAAAGTCCACAACCATCAGAAGAATTACTGCATCTATAGTGGTGCGGACGATGTCGGTTCCGTTTCTTATATTGATCTGTGCGAGGTACTTGATGGCGTATTTCATTCCTTCTTTCTCTTCTCCCATTAACGGCGTTTACCATTTTCCAGCTGCATACGCTCTAGCACTTCTATCTCATGCTCTCTTAATCAGCATTGTGTCTTTCCTCCATTTAAATATACCATTCGGTTAGTGGTTGAGGGAAGGATGTATTCGGCGGGCTATTGTGTTGTAACGGACCTTCGTATGAGTATGAGGAGGGCAAAGAAGTATGATTGTAATCGACCATTTTTATATACTACTGCTATGGTATGAATGAAGAGAAGTATGGCAAGCAAAACAATATTTATATCATAATACATTGCCCATGTAAAGCAGTGAAACGTGGCTACAGTGGCCGATTTGACCCGACACTTTATTATTCTGATTCCACATCCATTGTTTTAATCCTTGTAAACCAAGGCAAAGTGGCTATAGTGTCCGATGTGACCCGACACTGTGTCATTTTGACTCCACATGACAAAGCTTTGATCCATGTAAAGTAGTGCAACATGGCTACAGTGTCCGATATGACCCGACGTTGTGCCATTCTGTCTCCACATGACAGTGCTTTAACTCGTGTAAAGCAATGCAACATGGCTACAATATCCTATATGATCCAACATTGTGCCATTATGTTCCATATCACAAAGCTTTATTTCGTGTAAAACAGTGCAATATGGCTACAATGTCCGATAAAGCCCAACACTATGCCACTATGTCTCCAGATAATAAAGCTCTAATCAGTGTAAAACAGTGCGACATAACTACAGTGTCTGATGTGACCCGACATCGAACCATTCTGCCTCCATCTTCAGTGCAACGTGGACATTTGATTTATCAATATGGAATTATATAGTATAATAAATGCTACCTCCATGTGATTAATCAATATGGCTACAGTGTCGATATGACAGGACACTGTCATTCTGTATTCATTAAACAACAAGAGCTTATAAATAGAATTAAGGATGTCATACCTCCCGTTCGATGGAAGATGTACACCGACGGGGCATCTAACGACCGTTGCTCGGGAGCTGGCATAGTTCTTGTGACTCCCGAAAACCGATCAATTTGTTACGCTTTAAAGCTCGAATTCCTAGCAACAAATAATGAGGGCAACTATGAAGCATTGATCACTGGCTTGAAACTTATCGGAGAGCTGGGAGTAAAATCAATTGAGATCTTTCGTGACTCACAATTGGTGGTATATCAGGTGCGGGGGACTATCAAGCGAAGGGACAGAGACTTGCCCCATACCTTGCATGGGTTCAAGAGCTGCTAGCGAATCTAAAATATTATGGTATTTTTCATGTCCCACGTGAACAAAATAAAGAAGCTGATTCATTGGCAAAATTTGCAAGCACTGGTGATGCACGGAAAAATTTGCAGGCACTGTTGATGCACAGCAAATGGAATTGGTCGAAACCTTACATGCTTCGAGTATAAATGTGATGGAGATAGATCTCGTGTCAGAAAAAGAAATCAAGAAGGAGTCATGGATGACCCTATTCAAACAATACTTGCTACACGGGATCTTGCCCGAAAGAAGGAGCGAAAGAAAACAAGTCATTCGTAAGGCATCACGATATGTAATGCAGGATGGAGTAATGTATCGGAAGGGATTCTTGACCCCCTTACTCCGATGCATTGCCCACGATGAGATAAAACGAGTTCTGAAGGAAGTCCATGAAGGAGAATGTGGTGACCATACTAGGGTGTAGACATTAGCAAAGAAAATCCTCCGCTATGGATACTATTGGCCAAATGTAAATCGGGATGCTGCAGACTACGTAAGGAGATGTGAAAAATGCAAGAAGTATGCAAAAATCCCGAGAGCTCTGCCAACGGAACTCACGCAAATGGTTAGTTCCTGGCCGTTTGCAATGTGGGGGATCGATATAATCGGTTCCTTACCCGTATCTAAAGGTGGTGCGAAATACGCGATAGTTGCGGTCGATTATTTTACCAAGTAGGCAGAAGCAGAGCCCTTAGCCACGATCACCACCAAGAAGGTCATTATTTTCATTGTATGAAATATTATATGTCGTTTTGGCCTCCCATGGACTATCATTACACACAACGAAACTCAATTCAAAAGCAAAGAGTTCAAAGAATTTTGTCAAAAGCATGGCATTGAAAAAAGGTTTGCAGCAGTTGCTCATCCAAAAGCCAATGGAAAGTAGAAGCCGTGAAAAAAATAATCAAGTCCACATTGAAAAAGAGTTTGAAAACGGCTAGAGGCAGTTGGGTGGATGAACTTCCAACAGCACTTTGAGCTTATAGAATCACCCACAAGTCCGCGACTGGCCACACTCCGTTCGCATTGGCATATGGCATGGAAGCTGTTATACTCGTAGAACTTAAAGTTCAGTCACATCGGGTAACTCATTACAACCTCAGGACGAATTAGAAACTTTTGCTGGAATCACTGGATTTCATTGATGGAAAATATGAATAAGCTGATTTGAGAGAGGCCGCATATAGACACTGAGTCACTCAGTATTATAAAGAAAAAGTCCGGCCAAGAGTCTTTGATGTGGGCGACCTCATTTTGAAACGAATTTTTCCGATCCCGTCACATCTGAATCCCACATGGAAAGGTCCATACGTCATTGAATGGAGGCTTGGAGAAGAAACTTTCAAGCTAGCGACCGTTGATGGCACGACACTTCTCCGAGCATGGAATAGCGAGCATTTGCGGCATTATTATACTTAGTCTATTCATTTTCTATCTTTGTTGCAATTACTTTCCGTATGTTTTTATTTCATTGATTCTTAGTTTTTAGCATGTAATAAGACAGTAGTTTGTTTTCATTAATAAAGGCTTGAAGCCGATTTTTTTCAATCAATTATTGATGTTTCTTTGTATGATAATTCTATGGCAGAAAACTAGAGTTAAATTATTCTGTATGACGTACGAACACGCATAAATAACTCAAAATATCCAAGTCCCCAGAGTGCAAACTGGAGTACTTTGATTCCCCAGAGTACGGACTAGAGTATAAACGATTCAAAATCTCCAAGTTTACTGAGTGCGGACTGGAGTACTCTGAGTCCCTAGAGTGTGGATTAAAGTGTAAACGACTCAAAATCTACAAGCCCCCAGAGTTCGGACTGGAGTACTCTGAGTCCCTAGAGTGCGGACTAGAGTATAAACAACTCAAAATCTCCAAGTCACCAGAGTGCGGACTAGAGTACTCTGAGTCCCCAGAATGTAGACTAGAGTATAAACGACTCAAAATCTCCAAGTCTCCAGAGTGCGGACTAGAGTACTCCGAGTCTCCAGAGTGCAGACTAGAGTATAAACGACTCAAAATCTCCAAGTTCTCAGAGTGCGGACTGGAGTACTCTGAGTCCCCAGAGTGTGGACTAGAGTATAAATGATTCAAAATCTCCAAGTCCATAGAGTGTAGATTGGATTACTTTGAGTCCCCAGAGTGCAGACTAGAGTATAAACGACTCAAAATCTCTAAGTCCCCATAGTGCGGACTGGAGTACTCCGAGTCCCCAGAGTGCAGACTAGAGTATAAACGGCTTAAAAATCTCTAAGTCTCCAGAGTACGGACTAGAGTACAAATGACTTGAAGTCATCAAGTCCCCAGCATATGGACTGAAAAATATTCTAAGTACCAGAAGCGTGGAATAAAGGATGTACAATTCCAAATAATTTCCGATTATATGAAGATGAATTGGGGGTTTATGTAACTCACAATAGCTCGGGTTTCAACCACAATTATATAGAAAGATGAACAATAAAAGTTGTTTGAAAGATAAAAGAACTAATTTTTATTTATTAATCCAAAATGAGGTTCTACTACAAGTCCTCCAAAACTCGGAGTCAAAAGTCCATCTACATTGACTATGGAAATAAATAAAAATAATTACATAATATAAGCTAACTCTCGTTGAACGAGTGTAACAGCTACTTCTTCGATTTCTTTGGTTTCTTTTCCTCCCTCGTTTTCTCAGATGACTGCTCCCCTACGCGTTTTCTCTTGGACACTTTGCTTGATTGGAAAGTAACGTTCGAGGAGGAACGAGGGACTTCTAGTGGCCTAGACCCACCAGGAAGGATGACCTTCAAAGGCCTATTTAAAGGATCATCTAGATCCACAACTCGGGGCTTAAATTTGATTTCAACTTTCTTTTTCTTATCCTCCGCGAGTTGATCCTTCATGCTCATTTTTGAAGTGTCTTCAGAGGTGCCTATAATCTCAATTTCATAACTTTCTTCGACGGGGGACGAAGTATCGGACTTGTCCTCGTCAAGCGCCCCAATCACTTGAGCATCAGGGCCAGAAGTCTCTCCCGCTTGAATTGCCTCGCTCGCCTTCTCCTTGGCATCATCGCTCTTCGTAGTGGGCTCGGAGTCAGAGCACACTACGTAAAACCACAAGAGACAAACGTTAGAATATAATGAACTCACGCTGAAAACAACGGCTTTTTGAACTTTAAGAAGAAGAGTTATTGACCGATTTCTTGGTGGCTCTCAACCATCCTCGGAGTCTCTCCCTCTGGAAAGGGAGATAGTGCATGAATGTCAAGGCCAGGGGCTTCCTGGTCATAACCAACGTGTTGTTCGAATGGATCAAGTATCGGCAGACCGGTCGATTGAGTAAGGGGAGGAGCTGGATACTCGGTTCCAGATGGACCGACGATTTCATCTTTTCCTTTTGATGAGGAGGAACCATTTTGTAGAGGGCCTTCACTGCAGACAAGTCTGAAGGCTCGTTCCCCTTGAGAAATTGTTTTACCAAAGCCTCCTCGTCAACCTCTTCGATGCCCAGCTCGATTTTTTGATCTTTATCAAAGTTTCCCATGCCTCAGCTAGGGATTCGAAGTAGCCCTCGCCAAGAAAAGTTAAGTCCTGATGCATGAGGACACAAACGTTGTATTCTCCTATAAGCGGGTCGAACAAGCACTTGATCTCCTCCCTACCAGCCTCCGTAGTCGCCTCGAAGCGAGAGTCAATCTCCACAGATGCTATTCTTTTGCCCTCTTCATGGCCTTCATCCTTCAGCATCCCGACCTTAAATCTTCCAACTTTTTGACTTGTAGGGCGAATGCATCCCTCTCCTTTTGAATGGAATCTTTCTCCAAAGCTAATCCCGGCAGCGTTGGACCGCCTCGTCAATTTCTTTCTTATATGACTTGACGAACGGCTCGCTAGGCAGCTATATGGAACGGTCTCTTGTGTATGTCACAAAGGAAAAGAGGGAATTGGATATTAACTCAAAGTGTGTCATGTTGCCTCACACGACCCACTTTGGGGGGCAAGTGTAACCCGGGTAATTGACCCGGTAACGCGAGGACCACCGAGCAAGTACATCGCTCGGCACAAAGAACCGTTCAACACAAAGCATCGTTCGGCACGAGCATTCAGCATAGAAGGGTCGTTCGGCATAGAAGGGTCGCTCGGCATATTGCCTCGTTCGGTATGAAGCGTCGTTCGGCATAGAAGGGCCGCTCGGGATATTGCCTCGTTCGGCATGAAGTGTCGTTCGACATAGAAGGGCCGCTCGGCATTTTGCCTCGTTTGGCATAGAAGGGTCGCTCGGCATAGCACCTCGTTCGGCATAGAGAGGCCGCTCGGCATCTTGCCTCGTTCGGCATTGAGAGGTCGCTCGGCACAGATGCCTCGTTTGGCATTCAGGGGTCATTCGGCACAACACCTCGTTCGGCATTAAGAGGTCGCTCGGCATAGCACCTCGTTCGACATATGAGTGCCGTTCGACATGGATGTGTGGCTCGGCATGCGAGTGCCGTTCGGCATGGAGGCCTCGCTCGGCATCCTCTGGTTCGACCAACCTCGCTCAGCAATTGCCTTTCGGCATTTATGGCTCGGCGCGCAGAAGTTAACACGGGTCGAGGTACTTTGTTCCTAGGCCCATGAGGGAAGCCCGACCCATCTTCGTCTATAAACAGAAGGGCAGGGGCACAGTGAAATGGACCTTTTTTAGAGAACACTGGAGGAACTCTGCTGCATTCAAGACTTATTTTATTTTACTTAGCATTTGTATTCAAGTCAATATAGTACAGATTGTATCTGTATTCAACCATTTGTGAAAGCAATAAACATCAAGACTCAAAGTGGACGTAGGCAGTTACGCTGAACCACTATAAATCCTGTGTTCTTGTTTTCGTATTTAATTTAGCATACAATTCTCTATTTTAATTTACTTTCTTCATTAATCTTTCTACATAATCTTTCTCAAGGGTGTTAGTGATTAATTCTGGTGCTAACAACACACACACACACTTGGTTTGAGTGCTACAATTTTGACTCAAGCTTATTTTGTTAATTCAACCATGATCTCATTCAGTTTTTTCCTTATTTCACTCTATCTTAAAGGAAAAAAAATATAAATTCAAATAATGATGTCATTTTCCTATATAAGATATAAAATGTATGCGGGATTATTCCATGGGCTTTAATTACCATTTATTAATATATAATATGGAAACTATAAAGTTGAAGCAAGTAATGTAATATGATAAATTGTACGAATTTAAATGTAGCCTAATTTATCAGATTTTCCTATGATTCTCAAAAAATGAATATCCAAGCTTCTCCGTATTCGAAAAGAATATCCAAGCTTATCTTTTATCTAAAAAGGTTAATACAGAGGTAAATCATGAGTCTTGAATTTTTTTTTTCTATGGACAGATAAAGTTTTGTGTGTCGTAAAGTGTATCTCATTCTCTTTCTAATACAACTATTAGAAAATACCATAAAATTTTACTTTATACCTTTTCCAATTCTAGACATTTTAAGGGGCTACCAAATGCGTCATTTTTAATTCTTATTTACACAGCGAGCAACCATCGATCAACACTATTTTGCATGGCGATCAACCACCGAATAACAATAGTTCGATGGTTGATGGCCGTCGAAAAAGGCGTTGGTCGACGGTTGCTTGTCGTGCAAAACGATTTTTCGTGGTAGTTGATTGTCGTGTGAAATGACTTTAATATTAGGAAACGCACAAATTTTATTGTGTTTATTATTATTCTTCTACAGTATTAGGAAAAACGAAACTAGGTGCCCTTAGCAACGGACTAAGTTTTTTCTTGATCTTCCATTTCTTCTTTCCATCCAAATTTTATTTTTAATTTTCTGGTATTCTTCTTTCGCCTTTTCTTTCATCCCTAATTTCTATGAAAATAATTGTAAAAAAAAAAAAAAAAATTAAATATAAATATCCTAATTGAAATTAATTTTTCATTTTTTTTTTCTAAACAGGTTCGATCCAACTTTGTTCTTTTCATTAACAATTTGCGATTCATCGTCCTCTACAATCATTAACTTTGAAATGATTTCCTCTCTACTTTTTTATCCATGATTTTTCTTTTCTTTCTAAGCCAGAATCATGCAGTTCCCTTTAATCATCTTAATCAAGCGTCTACCAGTCTCTTTTAAGATATTTCTTGCAATCAATATACAAGACATAAAATGAAAGAGTCGGTTTATACAAATTCGACCATGACCTTATATATTTTCTGTAGCGAGTTTGATTTATTAAGCATTGTTTATGTTTTAATTTCATCGTTTCTAAGTAAATTATAAATAAAATATAGTAATTAAAAGATATCGATTGATATCATCATCAGACAAGTTTGGGCGAATAACAAAATAAGAGGGACAAAGTGAAAACAAAAGGTGATAATGGTGGACAACGTTTCATTTTCTGATATACCTTTCTATTCTGATGGGTTTTCTCACAACCCTCCAAAGAATGATAGCGAAAATGACGCAGGTTACTTCTATTCTCCCCCCTCTTTAGTCATTTGGCACATTACACAAAATCATCGTGTCCCAATTTTTCTCTTTTGTTCGTCGTACAGTTTAGAAAAACCTGAAAATTGATAAACTAACAAACGTGAAAGAAGGAAGACGGGGTGCAAATAGAATAGAATCAACTAATGACGCATTCATTCCTAAGACATCAGAGGACAAAATTCCGGGCTGGAAACTTCTCGTAGTATTGTGCAGGATAACAGTTATTTTGTATTCGATGCAACAATGGAAACATTCACCTTAGATCTAATCAAAATTTGACATGTAACAGTGAAATCAATCATAGATAACAAAGCTCGAACCCATTTTCAAGAGCGAAGTAATTTTCAGAGGTCCAAGGATCCGGACAGATGTAATATCAAGCACGCAATTTCTAGTACATCGTTCTCTGAAATATTACAGGGCACACGACTATAACGCCATCTGAATTGAAAGATAAGGCAAGAAAGAAGTGGGAGAACTCAACTTTTCTTTCTGTTATGGGTTCTAAACCCTATTTTGAGTATTTCAGGTCTTATATTTTACGCATAAGGAGATCAGCTGGGAATATGCAAATTTTCTCTCGAGAAAATGGCTCCTTTGTAGTTAAATTCGAAGAAAAAGATATTGTCAAAGGTAGTGGAAAGTGGTCTCTGCTTTTCTGACAAGAAGCTGGTAATAAAGGATAAAACTTCCAAAGAAACTTTTGGAGAGCATTCAAGTTTGGATTCGTCTTGCTGGATAGGACTTGGAATTTTGGACAAAGGAAGGTACTGCTAGGATTGCCTCGATTATGGAAAGCCTAATTAGAATGGATGTTATCGCTGAGGGAATGATAAAGATAACATTCGCAGAAATTTATATAAAACTATATGGACGAATTTTAGCCTTAATGAAACGTGCAAGCAAACGAAAAATTCAAGAAAAAATGGGATGGCAAATACAATAGATAGAAATAGGGAGTGTGTTACTTAAACCCCACTTAGTGAACAAAAATATTTATCTTAATACCATTTCTGCAATGATTTAGAAAATTATTTTCAAATGTCAAAATGAAAAACATAAAGAGATAACTTCAAGGAATGAGGACTATCTTGCAGTACAAAGAAAAGTAAGTCGAATGTAGAGGAAGATAACCTCTCTGGTTTACAAGGCAAGAAAAAGATTTTTTTTTAACCGAGAAGGAAAGAAAGGAAATTATAAGTGTGAAACTTTCATGAAGGTAAAGTCTGCAGTAACTTGCTACACTGCGACAAAAAGGGATACCTTGCTAATGAGAGTCATGCAATCGTCAACAAGAAGGTTGGCGACAAGAAAGGAGTGAGGCGCTATAGCCGCAACAAGCTAGGGCAATTCAAGAGAGAGATTGTCTCGATCCGATCAAAGCTAAGAAAGGAAATTTTTATGCTTTGGAATCTACAGCTTCTTGACCGACGGTTATAAAAGGAATAGGGTATGTTGGGCGGTACGCTTTTGCTGCAAAATACTTATTAACTTATTATTTGATCATAGAGCATCAATTTCTTTTATATCTAGACAGTTGATAATAGACTAAACCGTGAATCGACATACCTTATAATCTCTTAAATGGTTGCAAATCCAGTTGGAGGCCGCACAACCTTAGGATAAGATGTAACCCATTATAATTTGGTTTGCTAGATTATAAGTTTACTTGAAATTTGCATTTGTTTTATTTATGGTTTTCGAATGGTTCTGGGTATGGACTATTTAATTCTGTATGATGCTAGAATATTTTACTAGGATAGAGTTATATGCTTAAGACATCATGAATGCAGTAAATAAAATCTTATACTCGCTAGAAGAATCGAGTTCCCGTGTATATGAGTTGTTGTATGCTATGGAAGAGGCAAAATATGGAATTGATTGAGTTTACATTGTAAGGGAATATGTTGATGTCTTTGAGTCAGTTATGAGATTACCACCGAAAGGAGCAATTAAATTTTGGAAAGATCTCGCATTAGGAGTTGAACCTAAGTAGATCACCTAGCATGATGACACCTAATTAAATTAAGAAATTGAAGGTGTATCTAGTGAATTTAGAAGGAAAAAAGTTTATAGCACAACTAGCTCACCTTCAGGAGTTGTGGAAGTGTTTGTAAAGAAGCCAGATGGATCGCTTAAACTATGTATTGACTATGTAAAGCTTAATGAGAAGATCATGAAGAATCCGCATCTATTGCCTAGAATTGATGACTTGTTCAATTAATTGAGTGGATCCAATGTATTCTCAGGTTTAGACTCAAGGTTATATAAATATCTAGGCGGTCAGTATGGATTAGGGAACAATCCTTTAGGTGGGGATTAATCGATGATTAATCCGAGCTAGACAATTTTAACTCGTGTAGTTTGGACAAAATATTAATTTTTTATTTCATTTCGATTAATAGACATGTCAAAATATGACCTGACTTATTAACCTAACCCATTTACCCTACTAATAAATGGGTTGTGTCAACCCATTTATGAATTTCATTAAACGGATAATGGGTTGGGTTGACCCATTTTTAAAAGGGTTATAAATGAGTAACTCATTTATCCATTTATTAAAATTTGAAAGTAACAGGCTACAGCATCCTCATATTTGAACTCCGGCTAGTATAGAAGCCGTTGTTTTTTGTTTAGACTGCAATAACTTCTTCGTACTAACTTGGAATCAGGCGAGACTTCGACCGATCAACTCCCACCTAAATTATGGACAATATGAAACACTCGAATACTTCATATTGTTAATGCACTCTGTAGTTCACCATGGAGACTAACAGTTGTATTTAGAAAATAATAGGTTACCACATCCGCATATTTGAACTCCGCCTAGTGCAGAAGCTGCTATTTCTTTGTTCAGACTGCAATAACCTCTTCATACTAACTCGAAATCAGACGAGACTTCGATGGATTAACTCTCACCTAAATTATGGACAATATGGAACACTCGGATACTTCATCTTGTGAACGCACACTATAGTTTTCTATGGGGACTGACAATTATACTTAGAAAATAACAGGCTACCACATTCTCATATTCGAACTCCGTCTTGTGCAGAAGCCGCTATTTTTTGTTCAAACTGCAAGAACTTCTTTATACTAACTCGGAATCAGACGAGACTTCGACCTATTAATTCCCACCTAAATTACGGACAATATGGAACACTTGCATACTTTATATTGTTAACGTACACTGTAGTTCTCTATGGAGACTGACAATTGTGCATAAAAAATAAAATGCTACTACATCCCCATATTTGAACCCCGCCCTAGTGCAGAAGCCGCTATTTTTTATTCAAATTATAATAACTTCTTCATACTAGATCCGAATCAGACGAGACTTCGACCGATTAACTCCCACCTAAATTACAGACAATATGTAACACTCAGATACTTCATATTGTTAATGCACACTGTAGTTCTCCATGGAGATTGACAGTTGTACTTGGAAAATAATAGGCCACCACATCCCATATTTCAATTTTGATGAATATTAGAATTGAAATTTTAAATTTTGATTTTCATCTACATTCAAAATGTAAAAATTATAACTAGAATTATTTTATATTTATTTATTTTTTATTAATCAAATTTAAATCTTTAAATGGGTTAAATGGGTAACCCACTTATTAAATGGGTTGGGTCATAAATGGGTCAAAAAGAATGGGTCATAAATGGGTTGGGTCTAACTCGACCCAACCCATTTTGACCCAAGTCAACCCGTTTGACGGGTCTATCGATTGATATAAATTAAATATTTAGGATTGTGGATGTACTTTTGAGTAACCAAGGAGGCAAAACCGCATAAAACTAGCACATTGATGCTTGTATGTGGCACTAACTTAAATAATGCCCAACTGGTTCCTAAATAAATAAATAAATAAATATATATATATATTCTTACTCAACGCAATAAACCTTGTCTAGGAGGGCTTAGGAAATTGGCTAGATGATAAGCCTCGTCTAATGCTTAGGTACGGCCTAGTCGGAGGCCAAAAAGGTTTTTATAATAGTGGACATAGACTTAACAAAAAATTTCTATCAATTGAAAGTGGTAGAGGAAAGCATACATTTAATGTTGTTCCAAACAAAATACGATTCATATAAGTGATTAATTATGCCTTTTGGACTGATCAACATGCCTTCTTTCTTCTTAGACTTAATGATAGTATATTTTGAGCGCATTTGGATAATTTTATGGTATTTATCAATGACATCTTGATATTTTTTTAAGAATGAACATGCTCATGAGGTTCATCTAAGAATAGTGTTATATGCACCGAACAACAACTAAAAGTGAAGTTTTTGAAATGTCATTTTAGGGAAAGAGAAGTAAAGTTCCTAGGTCATATGGTTCTTGAAGAAGGGTTGTCGGTAGAACCATCAAATACTTAAGATACTAATAGTTAGGAAAAGTCCAGAGACGGTGATTGAGATTGAGAATTTCTTGGGATTAGTTGGCTGTTATTGGAGATTCATTCAGGATTCCTCTTGTATAGTAGCAGCTATGACCAAATTAACACTAATAACATGAAGTTTACTTGGAATGACTAATGTGATAAAGCATTTGTAAAAAAACATTTACTAACTAATGCGTCTGTGTTAGTTGTGCTAGATGGAAAATAATAATTAATTGTGTATATTGATGCATGCAAAATTAGATTAAGAACTTTATCAACGCTATGAAGTGGATTTATTGCCTTTGCTTCTAGATGGCTTTAGCCAAATAAAGTTCACTATCCTACTCATGGTTTGGAGTTGGCAGCGGTAATCTTTGCAGTAAATGTTTAGAGACATTATCTTTTGGAAGAACCATTCGAGTTGTTTACAAATCATAATTTTTTAAATTATATATCTCTAAGAATGAGCTTAAATTAAGACAAAAAATGGCTTGAGTTCTTGGTAGCTTATGACTTTGGAATCGAGTATATGCCAAGAAAAAAGAAATAAGGTTTCTGATGCACTTAATAGAAAAAAAAATGTTACAGGTGTTTAAACCAAGTAATATCTCTCTATGGATCTAAACTTCAAGATAATGAAGAATGGATCAAGAAACTCAAGGAATATCAAGATTGAAGAACATAGGAACCACAAGAAATTTGGTTAAGTATAAGTAAAGCCAAACCAATTGATATCGAACAGTTTTAAGAGATCGAGACCGATTGGTCTTATGTCAAAGGACGACCCACTCTAGCCTATGGATGGTTCCACATACAAGTTTGAAGTAAAATACAAGTTTTGAAAAAGTAGAACTGTTTGGTGACGAGTGGTCCTAGATGGGATTTTTTTTATGAAGATCAAAGCCTGAAGACTTAATCAAATATGATAAATAAAACAAGGAAGTGGGCTAGCAAAATCGATCAATACCAATCGGAACTGATCGGTATTGAATGGTTTGGATATTGGGATATTGTGATTTTTTACTTCTTCGTGGCTACAACCTCGGATTTGGAACTTACGTGTTCAAACTCATTTTACCAACTATGGTGGAGGAGTATGCCTATAAAAGGAAAATTCTTACATTTTAATCTTTCAGATTTTGCATTGTCGTTTTAGAAATAAATTGGTTTCTAGATCTGAAATCATTGTAAACTTTATTGTAATTGCAAAAGTAATCTGAAATAACATTCATTATGGATGTAGGCTTTTGATATGAGCTATACCACTTTAAACATTTCATGTATTCTTGTCTCTGATCTCGATTCTTAGTCTTTTAATTTTATTTTTTGATACTTTCGGAGTGTTTGCCAATTTTTCAAGCATACAATATCCGAACATGGTATTGGCAATATTAGTAGAATGGAATGATTTGAAGGCATTAGCTTTTTGTAGCATTTATATGAGGTTTACGGCCAGTTCTAATTAGCGTACGACAATAATCTCTTATTTGGAAATTCAATCGGTATTGATCAAATTAGGAGCAACAAAGCAAAGAGATGACCTAGTACTAGCCGAACGGATTAAGAGACCAGAAATAGGTTTGGATATGGATGATCTGAAAGGTTTAAACTTGACCAAAATGGGTGGCTAAGAAAGAAGAGACATTTTTGTGTTTCAAATATGGAAATTATGTGGAAGCAGGTCATTAGAGAATGTCATAAGTCAAAATTTATCCTACCATTTATCATGGTCGTACCAAGTTGTACCAAGATATGAAGAGGAGTTTCATCATAGAAGGAACGTAGAGGGAAGTAGGATCATAGGTTAAATAGCATCTGAATCATTGGCAAGTAAAAATCAAACATCAGAAGTGAGTGGATTACTTCAACCTTTAGAAATACCATAATGGAAATGGAATTCTATCTTAATGGATTTTATAATGGGTTGCCAAATTTGAATAGGGAAAATGCAAGCTATAAGATATAGTTAATAGACTAACCAAATGCACATATTTATCCCTATTAAGTCGACAAAAACAACACCAAGTCTGATGAGACTATTTATGAAGAATTTGTAAGATTTTATGGGACACCGAGTAGTATTGTAAGTGATTGAGATTCTTTGTTTATTAGAAAATTCAGGAAGAGTTTACGGGATGTATTTGGTACCAAGCTGAAGATGAGTACTACTTACCATCTACAGTTTAATGGGTAGATGGAAATGGTTAACAGGGCACTTGAAGATCTATTAAGAGCTTGTATACTAGGATTTAGAAGACCGTAGTAAGACCATTTGAACTTAGTCAAATTTTCTCATAATAATAGTTATTAGATTAGTATAGGGATTGCACCTTTCGAAGCTCTTTATGGAAGACCCTGTAAGTCACCATATATTGGACAAAAGTAGGAGATAGACTAATAATTAGCCCAGAATTGGTGAAAGATGTGATTGAAAAAGATTGATCTAATCTAAAACAAGATGAAAGAAGCTCAATCGAAATGATATCTCGATTTAAGATATAAAGATTTGAAGATCTTAATTGAAGTATATGTCTCTACGAAAGTATCACATATAAGGATGTTATATATTTTGAAAATTCAGTGAAAATGCATCGAGATATGTTGAACCACTTCTCATTGTGGAAAGGATCGTAAAACTCGCATACTATATCAAGTTACCGAATACCTTGACAGGGTTCATACTGTATTTTACAACTCTCACCAGAAGGAAGTGCCTATATGATTCGTAGATAACGATTAAACCAAAAACTTTGGAGGATTTGGTAGCAGAGCATGATATGACCAGTGTAAGATGACTTATTCGTATAATTGATTGAGGTACAATGAAACTTAGAAATATGACAATCCTGAAAGTTCAGTGGAGTGATGATCAAAGAGATTGTACTCAGGATATTGAAGTTATGACAACAGTGACTTATCTTGAGTTATTTTTATTTATGATCCATAGTTACATATATTTTATTTAGCAATTATACTAGAAATGTTTGATTTGTGTGTGTTTGTGTCAAAGATATATATAGTTTGTAGTGTTTGAAGGTACCTTATCCGAATCTCGAGGATGAAATTCCTATAAGGAGGGAAGCCTGTAAAACATCTTTTTTAATACACATTATTATAATAAATTAATTTATTAAAAATTGATAATAATAATAATAAAGAAATGGAATAAACAAAGAGATGCGCCTAAAGTTTTAAATTTTGAAATCCGCTTTTAAAAATAAAGGGGGTAATTATATTTTACTAAGTAGGAAACGAATAAAGTTTAAATCAACCACAGTAGGGGTTAATAAGGCGGAAAACCTAAGGCCAAACCCACTTAGAATATCCTAATCCCCATCTCTCTCTTATGGTCCATGTTAACAAGAAATCTTGTCAACATTCCAAAGCAATGTTAGAGGAGTGAATGACCCTTTCGAAACCCCTTTTGAATTAGTTGGGGTATTATAAGGTTGTAACCTATTGGGAACAAAAGGTATCGACTAAGTCAAAAGGATCCTATTCTTTTGAAAGAATCCCCTTTGAAAGGTATCGATGTGCGTGTTCCTTAAATGAAACCACATATAAGCAAAGAATCAAACCCTATGCATTCATAAGTCCATGTATTTACTTTATTGATAATTTTTATGAATACAAGGGCTTAGGTGTTACAATGAAGTGAAATCCTCAATTTGATATAGAAATTATGGTTTACAAACTCAAGAAAAGTACAAATGTGGAAGGAATCAAATCGAATGCCTCAAATAGCACCCCGAGGGTCTTATTTATATGCATAGGATGGACGCTTTTGCATCCATCTTTTCGACTCAGTCAAAAGGATGCCTTTATGACCTTCCGTCGCTATTGACTCCTAAACGCCTCTTTAATGTTGCTTTTGCATAAGAACTAGAAGCCATCGACTCCATCGGTAGGTATGGAAGCAATACTTATGTTGCTGTAGATTTCTTGGATAAGTATGAAAGGTTGTCCAAACATGTGCGAAAGGTATATAAACAATACTTGTGAAAGGTGATGATGCTTTCGAAAGCTTTTATTCTAATGGTTGCAGAAGCATTCATTGAGGATGTAATGGTAAATGATGATGTGATCCCCGCGGAAGGTTCAACTGCTTTGAAAGCATCTACTTGGTTGGTTGCGGAAGGCAACTTTCAAAGTCAATCCCCTTGATTAATGCGAAAGTACATTTTTGATGGTTGCGGAAGCAATACTGACATATGTAAAATCTCATTAATACTTGTGGAAGTGTTCAACCGATTCGAACTGCTAGTCTTTGCAAAACCATGTTTTTGAAGGGAACTTTTGATAGAATCTTCTCCCATGGAAGGTAAACGCCGACGGAACCAATCGTTTTGATAGGTTTGACATATGCGAAAGGGGTAAGGTTAAAAGAAGTCCGTACTTTCATCTCCCGCATAAGGTATCGGCTGAAGTTGAAGGGTAGTCTTGACCCCTTTCGACCTCTTCGGAAGCCCATAATTCATTTGATACTTGAAGAAGCATCCCTTCGACTCTATCGAAAGGCCTAGCTGTCATTATTGTTCCTCATGAAGCTCTCGTTCATATCATTTAGGCTTCGATAGGGTTGAAGTGATCATTGGTAGTAACATTTGCCTACTAAGCGAAGGGATGCTCTTGACTTTTCAAGTCAAATGTTTTGATATGGCACTTTCCATTACTTCGGCACAAAACTTTCCCACCTATTGGTATTCCTGAGATGATCTTAACCATTTACTTGAATCCGATCGGATGGTCGTCCTCCTATCCATTCGGCGTATAAATTGCGTTCCTATTTTTCCCCTCTCTTCATCTGCAATTGAAAATTTCTAAAGCAAGAATTATATTCTTTAAATTTCCATCAATCTCAAAATTTAAAAGCTGAAACTCTCAGATTTATGGTAAGTATTTACGATTTCAAACTGGAAACTAGCTTTTTTTTTAAAATTCAAATTTCAATGGTTTAAGTCTGTGTTACTATTTTGAATTTTGAAAATTCTTTGAGTTAATTAGCCATGTAAGACGATCCTAGACTCGAATTTCATGCTGATTGTGATTAATCCATGGCAATAATTCGGGTTCGAATGTGAATTTGCCTAGTTTTGGGTTATTTGCTATTGTTGGATGCATATTCAAACTCAAAACCCATTATGCCTAATTTTAATTTATCTTGAAGGATACTAAGAGTTAAATTAATGACTCTTATTGTAAATTAAGTTAAGAAACAAATACTTGCTGTCATCATCGAAACCGTTAATTAACCTTTCGACTTAGTCGAAACCCCAAGAATAAGATAAGCATAGCTGTTTGCATTATCTCAATTTATTGTTGACACTTTCAAAACACTATGATGCCTTTTCAACTTATTCGAAATCCACAACAGTCAACAGAAATGTAGCTATTATCACTTTTCCAATACAAACATTGTCGGAATGTCTCAATGTCCTTGCATTAATGTCAGTGCCACTTTTTTTCAAGTCTTTCAACTTAATCGGAGTATGGCATTTCGATGGTGCATATTTTCAAATAGATATTACATGGATAGCTACACTTATTATAAAATAGAGTAAAATCTGTAGGCTTCGACTTTGTTGAAGGATAATTCCAGGTTAATGTATGGCATAAAATAAGGGATGTTGATAATGATTTCAACATTGTTGAAAGCTTAATGATTCACACAGTTCTAATTAGCTTTAACCTTTTCGAAGGCATGGAACCAAGTGCTACGGTGGATACTCAAGTCGTTGTAATAGGTTCTGATACCTTCAAAACGTATTAGTAGTTGAATAAATCATAACTTTAATGAAATTATATCACCTAGCAGGATCATGGGTATTAAAAGAATTTCTAAGAAATCTGACAAAGATATTGTTCCAAAATTAGAATCTTCTCCAAGAACGGTTGATGCTGTTTCAAGGCATTCTCTTATAACTTCTCAAGATGAAGTAGATGCAATCCTTAATGATTTTGGGATTACAGGGGTTTAAGCTATCCCTCCTGGCGATAACGACACAATTCAAAATCTTCTAAGGGATTCTTTGCTTATACCACTATCCATATTTGGCATGGGGGTTTCATCCCATTTCTAGAGTTCTTGTCGAGATTCTTAAGTCATCTTGGCATTGCTCTTATCCAGCTATCATCCAATGTATACACATACCTTATCTCTTTGGAGCTCATGGCCCTATCGTCAGGAATTCCTTCTCTGAGTGTTGAAATTCATAACTATTTTGCATGCCTTGTCAAACTGAGTAATTTGAATAGCTAGATTTTCTAGATTAATCCCCCTAAAAGGTTGGTTTCAGAGGGAATAAACAATTGTAAGGATTGGGAAACGTAGTTCTTTTACGTCAAAATGCTTTCCAAACATTAGTGGAACCTTTTCTTTTCCCTATAAGTAGACCCTTGCTGTTATTTCTATTAACTTGTTTTCTTTTGCTGAATAATGTTTTCTTATTAGGCCTTGCTCCTAAGGATCTCGATGAAGAAGGCAAGTGAATCGTAAAGTTGATGACTCCTGCTTCAAACCGTATTGGGAATATATGTATGTTGTTGATTCCTTGCAACCTCCATAAACATTCCCTCGTACCAGAAGGCCAGAAGATTCTTGGACAACCACCTTTTGTCCAACACAATTCGAAAAGAAAATCTTCTTAGCTTTGGGTGACACCAAATTTTTTTCACCCTTTTCCCCAATTTGTCTGGATCTACCCAGTAAACCTAAATGTATTATTTGTAACTTGCTGTCATGTTATTCCTTAAATTGTTTTGCTAATCTATGCCTTTTGGTTTCAACAGCCACTCCTCCTGCTGAAATAATTACAAATGATCCACCCCTTCAATCTTTGAAATCTGATGCTTTGGCTCTAACACAAGCCATTGCTAGGTCTCGAATGATCGCAAAAAGGAAATTAAGCGGAGTAACTACCACAGGCTTTTCTCATAAGAAAGCCAAGAATACCGATATCTAGTTTTCTCTTACCCCAAAAGAGAGTGAATTTGTTGGTGCTGAAAAGGCTTTAGAGGATCCTAACCCTAATCCCACTTCTTATGTGGATGACTTACCTTTTGTAACTGCTGATCAAACTAAAATGGTTCCTTCAAAGGATGACTTCATATCTCATATTATTGTATCTGATTCTCCCAATGTTATTGAAAAAATGCAGAAGGATCTAGGCACTTCAACTCATTTCCAGGATTTAAATCCCTAAAGACCCTCATCACCGATGCCTCCTAATGAATTTCAAAATATTGTGCAGTCGATTATGCACTCTTCATTGTTTTCTACTTTTAAGACACCCACCTCTATACCAGATTCATCGAATCATTGTTGATCTCTTATCGAACAATAACTTCTAGTATATTCTACACTACCTGATTTTCTTATTACTATTTTTATACTGAATCCTAACTCATGTTTTAATTTTCCTCTTAAATCACCAAATGTTGGTACTCTATTTAGGAAGATGTTCCTATGTCCTCTGCTGAAACATCAAAGCTTAGGGATGAAGTCTCGACTTTAAACAATAAGATCACTACCCTGACTACTGCCAAAGATAACACAGCGAGGGAACAAGACAGCCTGAGTGTTTTTGTTACTCAAGTAGAGTCTAAAATTTCTGACAAGAGGAAAGCCAAAAAGATTTTAGCTGATGATGTTTGGGCTCTGGAAATGATTTTGAAAGAGTCTGAGGATGAAAAAGCCAGGGTTAATGCTAGACATACTTCATTTAAGAAGAAGTGTACTTCTCTTAAAAAGCGGTTAGAGAGGAAAAAGGATTCTTTAGCCAAAGCTATCAACACTACTTTTGAGGCTAAGCAAAATGTGTCTAAGTTTTTGAGCCCATCTTTGAATGATATTATTGTAAATTCCTATGAGGATGCGCTCGTGATTGCCTATTCCAATAATATAGAAAAGTGCCCGGTTTAATTTTTCCTTCTCCTGACCCTATGCTAATCGGATGATTTATAGATAAAAGTAAGAAAATGAAGGAAGGGATTGAGGTTCCCGACAGAGAGGAAATTAGTGCTATCCAGTTCCTATCTTTTGAGGTTCCTCCTGTGGAAGAGGATTCTTACTCAGACGAGGTGGAAGACAAAGAGGGTGATGAAGCCGTCGTTAATGAAGATGACAACGCTGATGATAATGATGATGATAACCATAATGATTTTGAAAAAGGTCAGGGTGCTGACAATAATGAGGGCGATCATGACGATACTTTTGGAGGGGATGACAGTGACACTTCTATGGCTCTAAAAATGGAGACGGATCAAGAAAAGTTAACCTTGATCCTACCGTCCACGAAGTGGATCAAACATCCTCGACTCCTCTAATCCCCAAAGAAAGGATATAGATTTTTGTATCGGAGAAAAGAAGAAGAAAATTTTATGGATCTCGATTTCGATTTCTTAGGTATAGGATTCTTTATCAAAATGGCGCTCGTTTTCAAGATAACCCTAATTAATATCTTAACATTTTAGATAAGGAAGAAAAACATACACCTTTATAAGCAAAAGCCAGAAAAAAACAGGCGGAAATAAATGGCCTATATAGGAAGTTAAATAAATAGTTAAAAGAACACAACGCACTATCTGATAAGTATTATATGCTTAATAAAAGTGCCGTAGTGTTGATATCTTTCGAAGACAAGGAAACCACCCCTTGACTGAAAGGAGCACATCTTCACCATGACAAGCTTTTGGAGGAAAACAAAGAATTGATGGCACTCTTTTGGATGTTAATCAAAGACAGAGGTATCTTGGTAGAATTTTTGTATAAACCTTATTGAAGACATCCAACTAAGGATTACTCATATTTGGATGATTCTAGTGGGGTCCGGTTAGATATCTACATAAGAGATACTTGGACAAACACAGGTCTGATCCCCACCTAGGGGCTTGATAGAACTAACAACGAGTCTACTCAATTCCTCGCACATTGCCTCTAGAGAAACTCAAATATTATAAGGATAAGTTCCTTTCTAAAATATTTAAAAGATCAATCTTGTATGAACTGCAATTTTTTTTGTAATTATGTAATTATACTATTCTATGGACCTTACTGTATTAGCCTTTTTTTTCCTTAGTTTTATTTTATTTCGTTATTACAAAGTAAACATCTCTCAAGTAGCCCTGTTACTAGGGATTACTCAGGAAACTTTGTCAAGTTAAAAAGAGACTACTTAGAAAAGTCCTCGCTCTTGAAATCCTCAAGATTGGCTAGATATTGGTTTGTTAGAGATTCGCAAAATCTTTACATGCAACATCCCCGACTTCACATTGATATTTTATACGAGGAAAAGGAAAAGTTTACTAAGGAAATTTGGATATACCATACAATTTTTTTTTATAGTCGTGATAGTCCCCCAACTGAAGAATAGGATTATAGCAAGTGCACCCAGTTGTTACCCCTGAAGAAATTTTGAATCTACAATTACTCTTTTGGCTAACTCTTTAAACAAAGTCAAAAATGTTGTTTCTAGACTTTAAAAGTGTGATGGGGCAAAGAGAGAACGTGATTGTAACAATGATGTTATGCCCTCTGTTTTATTTCTACTTGAGTTGTAACCCCTACTATTGTAATAAAAGAAATTTGTTCTTTGAGTATTGATTTCTTTTTCGTTTGTTTGAATAGGGAACACAGTTAATGATTACATCACTTCCATCAGATCCTTCTTCTCATTTCACTAGTCTTAGGGATAGATTGATTGCGGATCTTGAAAAGAGGAGCTTATCTAAAGATCTTTTGTCTACCAAACTCCAAAGCAATACTCAAGCGCTGGAATGGCATAGGAAATTTTTGCTTCAAAAGGCGATCATTAGTGGCCTTAACAGTCAAATTACTAGTCATGAAGTGGACATTAAGAAGAAAGATGAGATGGTTTCTCAATTGAAACTCCAAATTAAATCAAATCATTCGATCGACTTTGATCATGAGATGTCTAAGCTTTGCCAACATGTAAGTGATTTGTAAATAAAACTAAAGGATAGTGAAGCACAGTTAAATCTTTGGAATTTATCATGGGTGGTATATTCCAAATATTAATTTACCGATTTCTCCAATCACCCCAACTATTGTGAAATCAACAAGGTCTTGTTCCTTATCTATTCAAAAATTCTCTGCTAAAACAGACTCTCATCCATGTTTGGATTAAAAAATGGTTGGCGAATGGTGCAGAAATGTCAAATTTGAAATGACGAATTTTTTTGAAAATTAACAAAAGGAAAGATACTCACAAAGAATCAAGGAATACGCAACCAAAATTCAAAAAATCGAACATAAAAGATGTCTTCTTCAAAAACATATTGCTGAATTGGAAAGATAGAACATGAGCCTTAGAGGTGCAAATAACGCTTTCAATCGTGCTTTGAGGACTTGTATCGAGTTTGTCGATGATGCTGATGAGATTAGGAAGAAAGAAAAGAAACTCTTCGTTTAGCAATGCACCACATCGTCGATCCCTTAACTTTTAAGAATCTAGATAAGATTGCACAGGACCTTTGAGGCATACACTTGTTTTTGATCTTTTGGTACCAATATCTTATTGTGTTATATAATATACTTTGTAAATAATTTTGTAGATTACGTAAATATAATCTGGCTTGTAGCCCTTATCTGTACTTGCATTGTTGTTTCTGAATCTTCTTCTTGATAAATTTGGTTAAGGTTTTCTGTATTTGTTGAATCATTTGGCCTTCCCTATCAATCTTATTTTCCTGCAAAGTACAAAGTAGACAATATTTCTTATCATTGATTTGAGATTTATGTAAGAATATGTTCAGTAGTTTATCTATGCTGTTGGAGATAGTATTAGAATTCCGAATAATAGAATTCTATGATCTAAATCTGAGAATGATGGAAATTCATAGATCCTCATACGAAGACAATAAGTGATGGGAAATCCGCATTAGGAACGATTAAATAATGGAAATTCATGTCTGACAATAATAGAAGTCCTGAGATCCAACTTTGGTAATGATGAGAGAAGACCAGAAATTCGACTCTGGTTATATTAATAAAAGACCAGAAATCTAATTATGGAATTAATAATAGAGGGCGAGAAATCCAAACCTGGCATGAATAATAGAAGTTTAGAAACCCACTTCTAGAAATAACTGATAGAGGAACAAGAACAATTCTCTGATAATAATAAAAGCTTAGAAATCATCATTTGGAAATAAGTCATATAAGACTAGGAATCCTCATTTGGGGACAAATAATAGGAGTCCATAAACCTTTATTTGGAAATAATATAAGACCTAAAACCTAAATTAGGGTATTGATAGTCCAAAAGTTAATGATAGAAGGCTCAAGATCCAGATATGGGTATTAGTAAGAGAAATCATCATCTGGAAGTTAGTAGAAGACCAGAGATCCATAATAACGGATTTACCCAAAACATAGATTCGGACATTAATGAGTGAAATCTAAAAATAAATAGTAGAATACCTAACACCCAAATTCAGGTATTGATAAGTGAAGTCCAGAAAACATCTTCCAAATATAGTGGAGACCATGAATTCATAGTAAAAGACCTGAAACCTAGATTCATGTATTAATAAGAGAAGTCCAAAAGTCATCATTTGGAAACTAGTCGAAGGCCATAAATTCATATCTAATAATGAATGTAATCTGGGATTATTGTTCGAAAATAAGATTGGAAATCCATTCCTGGCAATAAAAAGGAAAGTTTAGAAATTATTATTCAAATAATAAAAGTTCAGAAATTATCATCCGAGCCTTTTGTTCTACACCACTCTTTGGGCTTTGATTTTTCGAATCTTTTGCTTTGTGTTACCTCTCTGGTTCCAAGTATCTGATTCTTTCAATATGTGCCACCCTTTAGGCTTCGTGGTTAATGCTGCCACTCCATGGGCTTGGACATCTTAGTCCGCTGTTGTCCAGTGTGCTTGGTTAACTTATCCATAAGCATGACACAAGGACTTACCCGACCTCCCTCAGGCACTCCAGCCAGGCCTTATAGGTGGGATAAAGGCTTGTCAGTGCCTTGACCAGGCCGTGGCATGGTGGGATCAATTGGTTACTCTGTCCTCTTTTCTGGAGGTTCTCCAGCTAGGCCTTAATAGGCAGGACAAAAGGCTTGTCGGTGCCTTGAACTGGCCGTAGCATGATGCATTCGAGGGCTTACTCCATCCCCCCTCCATGGGGTGCCTTGATTTTGCAATAACGTGGTGCAATCAAGGGCTTGCAGATAATTTAACCTGGCCATAGCATGGTGTGGATAAAGGATTACTCTAACTTTCCTCCACGAGTTGCTTTGACATGACCATCTTGGCGCGGACAAAGGCTTTTGACCATTTAAGGTAATTCTTAATGTTAAGGAGAATCATACTCCCAACCTTGTATATTTTCTTATTCGAATGAATTTTTATTGAATTCATCTAGGATTGCTTTACAAATCTATCAATCTTTCCATGTTTGAAAAAGTTGATAATCATCCCTTTAAGAGCTCTTCATTGATTGGTTTCGTGTCCATTCATCATATGATAATGGCAGTAAGGTCCTCTTAGTTTTCTTTCATACTTGGGTTCTTTCTTTTTGGATGGCCAATAATTGAGTTCCTCTTTTGTTAGTAAGTAAATGTTCTCGACTGATGTTAGTCAATTTTCTTTCTTTAGAGAATCTTGATTTGAAATTTGTCTTTTGAGGTTGATTTTGTTATCTTTAGTTGCTTGATTCAGGAGCTTCACCCTTGTCGACCAGTTTCCTTTTTAGAATCTTTCGAAGCTCATATGAAGGTAATGGCTCACTTGTTGCTCTATGCCATTTCCAAGCAAATGTGTAGTAATCGGCCATCATTCACTTTTCAAATATAGTTCCTTTAGTATAGAATTGAATAGCCTTCTTCATCTGGACAAACAAATTATCACCCCTAGATCTTGTTTCCCCTAAAGGAAAGATGGGTGTAGCCCTAACATGAAATGGGTTGATGCTCCAATCATCAGGATCGTATAAATCTGCTTGCTTATTCTCATTTACAATCCTCAGTGCTTCCATCGTAAGCACTTGCTCTTGATTACTTTAAGAGTCATTGCTAATTTGAAGAGTTGACCTTGCTACTTATGATTCTGAAGACCCTTCTTATGACCTTCTCCAATCGTGATTGATCATAGTGGCCAGGGATAGGTGTAGAATAGATTGGGGTACAAAAAGATGGTGTTGGTAATTCAATGAGTTTAGAGGTTCAAGCTCTCCTTCTAGTGCCAAAAATGTTAACAAGAAATCTTATTAACACCCCAAAGCAAGTTAGAGGAGTGAATGACCTCTTCGAAACCCCTTTCGAATTAGTTGGGGTAACCTAAGGTCATAACCTAGTGGGAACAAAATGTATTAACCAAGTCGAAAGGATCTTATTCCTTCGAATGAATCCCCTTCGAAAGGTATAGATGTGCATGCTCCTTAAATGAAACCACATATATGTAACAAACCAGACTCCATGCATTCGAAAGTGCCTTGTATTTACTTTATTGATAATTTTTCTGAATACAAGGTCTTAGGTATCATAATGAGGTGAAATACCAAATTTGATTCAGAAATAGGGTTTACAAACTCAAGATAAGTACAAGTGAGAAAGGAATCAAATCTGATCCCTCAAACAGCAGCCCTAGGGTCTTATTTGTAGGCGCAGGCTGGACCCTTTCGCATCCGTCCTTTCGACTCAGTCGAAAGGATGCCTTTATGACCTTACGCCGCTATTGACAGCTAAGTGACTCTCTAAGTTGCTTTTGCATAAGACCTAGAAGCCTTTGACTCCATCGGTAGGTATGAAAGTAGTATCTATATTGCTATAGATGTCTTGGATAAGCATAAAAGGGTGTCCCAACTGTAGGAAATGTGGACTACGGATCTTAAGGTAGAATTAACACTAGAGGGAGGGGGGGTTAATAGTGTTTAATTAATTTTATGAATCTTTTTGAAATATTTTCGAACTAAACCCATACAGATGCAATTCATAAACATAGAGACAATCAAAGAACCAGACACAGATGCAAATAGTAAATAAAAGCAGTAAAGGAAAGAACACACAAGAATTTATACTGGTTCAATGTTACCCTAATTCAGTCCCATACAATTTCTTGTGCAGATTTCTTTTCAAATATAATGTCAATATTACAACCTCGATTTCAAGGCCATGTAATACAGCCTCCTATCTCCGAGTCTAGGGTAAACTCTCTTGATTTAACCAGGCTACAAGATCACCTAATTGATTTACGAGCTACAATCACACCCAATTGATTTACAGGCCATAATCACACCGTTTCCAATCTCGCTTTGATAGAGAGAGACTCGATACACTTCGATCTTTCGATCTTGGATTACAAATGATCATATAACTCTGAAAGGCACTGAGATCTTTGAGAAGAGTGACAGAGAATCAAACTAGAGACCATTGAGTTTGATTCACTTAGGATTTCAGCAAAATTTTGTAAAGCATTTGAAATATAAGAGAATATTTGAGTAGAGAAGAGGCAATTAAGAAATGAAGAAAAACTAACCTAAAATTCGTTGAAAACAATTGGCATATATAGGAGAACAACAATCATGTCTATTCGCAAAAGGTTATGACGAATAGGCACTTCTTTTGAAAATTTCAAATTTGAAATCTATGACTACCATGTCGACATGGGGGTATAGGCATGTCGACATCCCCTGGTATTTTTTGAAAATTAATTTTTGTTTTAAAAGAGATTTTCTTTCTAAAGTTTGTCGAAACAATCTTAGAACTTTGTAAACTATTTTGAATATACTTTATGATTATTAAAACCTTTGGAAAGTGATCTTACGAAATATAAAAGTAATAAAAACTAAATATATAATTATTTTGAGATTACTGCTAAAACATTAAAACCAGGAGATAGTTTAAAAACAAGAAATGATTTTGAAATTAATATGATTAAAAATATTTTTTGAATTAAGGCTAAAATATTTAAACCGAGAGAGAGATATCTTTTTAAAAAGATAGTTTTGAAAAAAATAAAAAATAAGTCATTTTGAAAATTTCCTGGATTCCATTCCACTTGAGAAGGTCGTGGGTTCCATCCCACTAAAGAGGTCGTGGGTCCGTCCCACTATTAAAGCGAGAAGTTGGATTCCATTCCACAATTGAAATCCGAATAAAGATTTAAGCGCTATTATGAAGTTTTAACATAAATCCAGACTCTATTACTTATCTTGATATCTTGAACTCCTGAAATCTTGATACTCATGAGTCTTCAGTCTTGATTTCTTCAATCTTGAATTCGTCAGTCTTGAATCTCTATACTTTACAGTCTTCATTCTCAATACCTAAATATATATCCTGTATATATATATACACATATATCTAGGTAAAGATATTAGTATTTATATTTAATAACAAGTCCTAAAGTTGTTGTCATCAAAACTATTATCTCAGGAACTAACAATCTCCCCCTTTTTGACGATGACAACCTATGTTTATAAAATATACTCAAACAAACTCTGATTCTCCCTTATTCCAACAACTCCCCCTTAATCTACTAACCGCCCCTTAATCTAAGCCTAAGTAACTGCCTAACTATCCTATTTTATAATTCTCCCCCTTTGTCATCAACAAAAACTAAGCCTAAACTACATAACTCCTCCATAACTAATACTATGGAACTAAATGCTAATAACGAAGTATAATAAGCGAAACATAAATCTAATTTTTTTTATATATGATGTTACATTACACATATATATGAAACATAGACACAAATATGTATAAGTACACAAATCTGACCGTTGTATGTTGACGTGGAAAGTAGGGGCATGTTGACATCCCTTTGAAATTTTTTACAATTTTGTATTTCTCTATTTATTTAAATATATATTACTATATCTATATTCTATATCTCAGTTATAGGACAAATACCTGGTTCTCTTCTTAATTTAGTAAAGGTTGATTGATTCAAGGGTTTGGTCAGAATATCAGCTATTTATTCTCACTGTCGATAAATTCAAGAGAAATAATCTCTTTACTTATATTATCTCTGAGAAAATGATGTCTGATATCAATATGTTTGGTTCTGGCATGATGAGTAGGATTTTTGGATAAATTTATTGCACTTGTATTGTCACAATAAATTAGTGATTTCGAAATATTTAATCCAAAATCCTTTAGGGTATATTGCATATAGATAACTTGAGAACAAGCCAAAGCAGCAGAGATATATTCTACTTCAGTTGTTGATAGTGAGATAGTATTTTGCTTTTTTACTAAACCAGGAAACCATAGAATGTCCTAAAAGTTGACAAGTTCCACTTGTATTTTTTCGGTCTGATTTAGAACCGGCATAGTCGACACCACAATATGAAATTAAATCAAATGAATCATTTTTAGGGTAAAATAGGCCATGGTCTAAAGTGTGTTTAACATAAATAAAGATATGTTTAACAACTTTTAAATGTGTTTCTTTGGGTTGAGATTGATATCTTTCATAGGGACTGACATGATGCATGATATCATGCCTACTTCCAGTTACATAGAGTAGTGATCCAATCATTCCCTTGTGTAGTTTTTGGTCAACATCTTTTAACATGTCTTCTTTATTCAAGGCTTCATCGGGGGCCAGAGGAGTGGGTTTTCCACTCGCAGTGGTCATACCAAACTCACTAACTAGATCCCTAGCATACTTTTCTTGACTAATGAAAATAACACTATCAAATTGTTTTATTTACAATCCTAAATGGAAAGTAAGTTCACTCATATGACTCATCTGAAACTCTTTTGTCATTATTTCAGAAAACTCTTTGTTCATTTCATTGTTTGTTGATCCAAATATGATATCATTTACATAAATCTGTACTAATTGGATATCATTTTTGTTTTTTTAATAAAAAGAGTATTATCTACTCTACCAATTCCAAAATTTGATTGTAATAGGAAAAATCTTAGTCTGTTATACCAGGCTCTAGGAGCTTTTTTCAGACCTTATAAAGCTTTCTTTAATTTGTAAACATGATTTGGAAACTTTTCTTCTTCAAAAAGTGGAGGTTGTTCAACATAAACATCCTCTTTAACAAAACCATTTAAAAAGCATTTTTGACATCCATTTGAACTAATTTGAAATTGTTGTGGTTTGTGAAAGCAAGTAGAATTCTAATGGTTTCTAATCTTGCTATGGGTGCAAAGGTTTCATCAAAGTGTATTCCTTCTTCTTAACAATAACCTTGCATGACTAACCGAGCTTTATTTTTAACGACCTCACCTTGTTTATTCATTTTATTTTTATAAACCCATTTAGTTCTTATTATAATTTTATCCTCGGGTCTATGAACAAGTTCCCATACATCATTTCAAGTGAATTGATTCAGTTCTTCTTGCATACAAAGAATCCATGAATCATCAGATGATGCTTCATTTGGATTTTTGTGTTCAATAATTGATATAAAAGCTCCATTACTCATATTGTTTAGTTGGTTTCTAGTTCTAACAACGGATTCAATACTTCCTAGTATATTTTCTATAGGATGATCTTTTAAAACGCTGATCCTTTTATTAGGACGAACAGTTAAACAATTTTTTTCATTTGATTCATTATTTAAAGTAATAAAATCATCTACATCATTTATTTGAACAAAATTTTGGAAATTTTAATCAAAAGATACATGCATTATTTCTTCAATGGTGTTACCTTTTAAATTGAAACCTCTGTATGCTTTACTTCTACTAGAATATTCGATAAAGATTCCTTTGTCGGATTTAGGATTAAATTTATCCAAATTGTCCTTCGTATTTAGAACAAAGCATTTACTTCCAAAAAGTTCAAAGTAAGATGCCTTTGGTTTCTTATTGGAAATAAGTTCGTATGGTGTTTTATTGGTTAGAGGTCTAATTAAAATCCTATTCAAAATGTAACAAGCTATAATGACAGATTCATCCCAAAAATTTCTTGGTAATTTTGTAATGACCCTTATTTTTAACTATTTTAAATTATTAAATTTAATGTAAATATTAAATAAAAACGGTTAAAAATATAAATTTAATGATTTTGAATGTAAGTTATTGGATATGAATTTGAATAGAATTTGTAATAAACTAATTTCGAAAATTTAAGTAATAACAAGTATTGAAAGGTAATGTTATGTATTGAATGTGTTTACAATCAATAATTGGATTAAATAATAAATGCTTAAGTCTTTAGATGTAAATAAAATAATTGATTGATAACTAGAATTCATTTAAAATTTAATATTGAAATTTGTTGGATATTGAACAATTAAGTTGTTTAAATTTAATATTCGAAATTATTTGAATAATTGAATTCTGAATTTAATACGATTGAAAATGATATTGGAAGTTGATGTAAATTTTATTCAAACAACAATGAAGATTGTTAACATTCAAAATTGGATTTAAAATTGAATAATTAGAACTTGGAAATTTTGTATTATAATCGAGACGTTAAAATAGCGATCCGGGGCATAGTCTCAGAATTCGACAAAACCAGTTCCATTGGATACGTAATAGTGTACTAGTATTGGATTTCAAATTTCGTACCATTTGGAGTTATCATTTGATTGTACGAAATATAAACGCTTATTGAAAATTTATGATTTTAACTGGGTTCAAAAAGTTATCTTCCACATACGATCGAATTAGGCCTCGAAACATGTTCCATTGTGTTTGGAATAGGGGTAAAACATTATAAACGCCCGACGACACGCTTCATTTTGAGTACGTCCAGAAAAGGTTGAAAATAATAACAAAATAATATATTCACGTATATATATATATATATATATATATATATATATATATATATATTCACGCGCAGTAACCTAATCCTAATCTATTAGCAGCCGCCGTTTCTTTATCAACGACTTATACAGTCAAATCTTCTTCCTTCAATTTCTCCCAATCCGTAAACAATCGTCGAAAACTCTCAACTAGAAAATCATAGAGCCCGAAGCGATCTACATATCCAACGGTGGAATTTGTTTATAGCCATTGAATGGAGGCATGAATTAGTCATGTTCATCAGACGTTCATGGGGGGTTTCTCAGCCTATGTAGCATCGAATTCGACGTTGCTCCTACCGGTAGGCGAGCTCGCGATGAGCTTTCGTACGAACACTCTTGATCGATTTCTTATGGCCTGGGGGACGAGGGGCATCTATGGGTTCCTCTTACGTACGAAATGAGAGATGTAGGAAGAAGCAAATTCACGGCCTAGATTGTTGAAGCTTAGATCAAAGGCCCAGATCTGTTTTGGTATTAAAAAAAGTAATTTGTTTTTACAAATTGTATTCAAACTTATAAAATGTATAAATTTGTCATGCGAGTTCCGATTGAGACAAAACTAGCGGCGTTGGAATCATGGCAACAAGCACTATGTGATGAAATTGATTTGGAGTAATTTGGAGCTAGTTAAAATTTTAGGTTAAATCGAACATCGTTCCATTTGATTTAAAATTTAAAACTCAAGGTGAGTGTTTTATAACGCTCACAACGTACTAGAATATTTTTATGCTAGTTAAATTTTGTATTATGAAGTGATATAAATTTTATTGGTCATTGTTTGATAAATCTTATTGTTATCTAGATTTTCATTAAATTAACTGTTAAAAATTAAAATTGACAGTCAAATTGAAATTGGAATTTAATTTGCTAGTAAATTACCAGTTATTGAAAACTATGAAATTGTTGTGAATTATATTGACTGTTTGGATGATTGATTGTGATGGATGCCGACTGATTGATATTTGGATGTTTATTTGTTTATATATATATATATATATATATATATCATGTTATCACCTTGTATATTATTTACAGTAAATAAACTATAAATTTAACTATTTCGAATAAAATAAGAAATAGGTTGAAATGATACATACCTATGACATCGTGATTTGGATTGAAATGATATATATCCGTTCTTGAAATTAAACTCAAATAACCGATCACTTGGCCATAGGATAGGAAATTATATACGGACACCGATTGGTTAAATTAAATGATTTTAAAATTTCCAATTTGAAATTTATTTAAATGATATTAATTTTAAAAGAAATAAAAACCAAATTTATAGAATTCAAATTTATAGAAATCAAATTATTTTTGAATTAGAGCTCAGAATGTTTAAATTTAAATTTGGTAAATGAAATGTTTTAAATAATTGAGTTGGGATTTTTAAGTTATAATCGAATTTTGATTTAAATTTCAGACATTGATTTGATTTAAAGGATGGGACTTTTATTCAAATTTTGAATTTTACTAAGTAAGTATTTGATAATTTGGATTTCAAACTGGACATCGAAGATTAATTTGATTTAAGTGTTTGAATCGATATTTTAGAAATTGAGCTCGAAATCGATGAATTGGAATCGAAATTGAATCGATTGAATGGGAATTGGAATTGATTTGAACTGGGAAGTTGGAATTGGACCGGTTTGACTTTGAAAGCTATCGTCTTAAATATACAAATTATTTTGGTTTCCAAACTATTTGGATATATAAACCATTTTAATACTTAAACTATTTTATATTAAAGTATTTTAACCATATAAACTATTTTAACTATTTTAACCATTTAAACTATTTTAACCATTTAAACTATTTTAATTATTTGAACTATTTTAAAGCTATTCAAGATATTTTTCAAAAATTCAAACTGGTCGAGGTGGAATGTTAATATTAAATCATGGATTTAAATACGAATGGGGTTAAATGAAGTTATAACCCAAATGTAAATTTGAAACAATTTTGGAATCGAAATTGCGATATTAAGACGAACATGATTTTGAATTGAAATGGTATACTTTGAGTAAATATAATGATTTCGAAATGGATTTGACTTGAAGCAAATATGATATTTTGATATCAAGTAAGAACTCTTTAAATTAAAGACACCAGAGCTGGATATGGGTATACTCTCTATCGATACCGGAACCACTTTGACAAATGTGTACATAGAGTGATGATCCAGAATGAAGTGGCTAGATTTGGCGTCGTTTGCTGGATTTGAAGAAAGTGAACGATGATGGATTGGTCTGGAAATTGTGCCAATTTAAAATAACTAAAACAGGAGTCGTATCGGCCAAATGAGCAAGCTACCCCGAGAGGACGCATTTCTTCGTATTGCAATCATTTACGTTGTGATTGATTGGTGCAGACCCTACGGATTATGGGAGTGTTGGACGCGGTGGGCGATCATGGCTATGATGCTGTAACGATCCTGACTCGACCTTCGAAAATCGGCATCGAATATGACACTCGTATTCAAATGCCGCAGATCCAAACGTCGAATCTGGTTCGCCGGAGCTTATAACACATTAAGTACAACACAGCGGAAGGAAATGAATAGCATATATCAATATACAACATTTGATACAATATCTGATACAATATGATACAACAGATGATACAATGAATATACATCAGAGATACAAGAAATAGCAGCGGAAAGAAACAATAACACTAGCAGCGGAATAGAGTCTCCAATATAGTCTTCAAGGAAGAACTCCAGCATCGGTAATCTCCATCTCCAAAGCACTAATCCAGCAATAGCTCGAACTCCCAATCACAATGCACAAAGCTAAGCAAGTACAGTTCAGATCCAAAGACTGAACTAGCTCCAGATAATCTACTAAACCTGAATATCTGAAAAACCCAACTCTAGACTGCCCGTGTGGGAAAATAGTGGGCACCCAGAGTTTAGGAAAGGAACAATAAACTCCAGGTCAGTCATGGGACTGGTGTAAGCAAACAAAAACATTTGATCTTTTAAAATAAGCAACAAAGAATTTAAAATAAATCCGCAATGCTTTTTAGAAAATAAAACTACCATAAGGCCTCCCGCCACACACACAATGCAAATGCAGGATTGGAGGAGATTTTTCCTTATGATAGTCAAAAATGCTTGATACGTGAAAACCATTTAATATTATTATTATAAGTGCACAGTGGAAAACAATTTCGAAAGTATAATATTAATCCTAGCCAGCATACGACTCTTCGCCGTATGCCTACTATAGCTACCATGTTCAATAGCAGGTTACCGCCACATTCCATGGCAGGTTATACAACTAAAATCGTACAAGGCTCGTATTGGATTGAATGGATTTCCAAAAAATGGTCAAGTTAAGGAACTTCCTACTGTCAATGGGATCGCCTCTGGCGGGACGTCCCGAGAAACTAACGTTACGGTTAGATCTCTGCCAACACAAGGCCGGGTTACCTCTGTAACTAGGTAACTACTACACGAGCGTGCCATCCCCCGGTCCTTTGGGACCTTTATCCGAGGTACCTCTAATCCAACAACCACAAAGCAATCACAAAGTAATAGATCTGCAGTATCCACATGAGTAAGTATCTGGGCTCCATACCATGATACCACCCTTTACCAGAAGGGAATGACAAACCCTAAAGGGCGCGACCCTCATAACCTTGCCGCATCTTTCCTGTTTTGACCATTTCCGGGGTGTGAGATCCTGATGCAGTCTCGTCCACAAAGCTACGCTTAATACAAAAGCCATGCTTTGATCACAAATGATCAACAAATGATCATCAACACACAGCAGCACTCAGCATGCCACACTACCAAATTTGGGAGTATATCACAGATAAATATCAACTACATAACCTCTGAGCTCGTACGTCTCAGAGAAGGGTGTTAAGCTAAGAGAATAAATTCTCCGCCACCAAGCAGAAATGTATTTGATAGGAATCAGTTTAATATCTCAAAGTGTAATGTCAGACATACAACCATACAAGTCTGTTCCGGGTTCGAACAGAACCGAAGGCACTTCCGAAGAAGCCCTTGCCAATCCGGGTGTCCACAATCCCGATCGGACTTCCCATCACTTAGGGAGAACTCTATACCGGAGCAACTCAGTGCAGAGTCAATCGACAGGTTATCCTATCGTTCTCGAAGACACCCGGTCTTCAACACCGGTCTTCAATTGCAATCCATAACGTCGTATCACTATTCGGAATGGGTTATATGACACAAGGTCCTCTCCCGGCTAAACCGAATAGTGAGCGCAATATTTAAAAACATATGGATATGGGATTTCAGTTAAGTCACAACTTATAAAACCCAAATCCTTCCTTTTAAATGGTTAAACAAATTACCATTTTAAATCTTTAAATAAAAAGACATTTCACAAAGTTCACCTAGATTCACAAAGATCTATTTATATATTTCCAAAAACAATTTCTATTTCAATTGGATTAACTTATTAAATCTTTAAATTAAAGATTTCATTTATAGCTTTCAACCCATTTCCAAAGTTTTATCTATAACTTGGAGGACCATTTTTATTTTAGACTTGAATTCCTTTTAACACCCATTGGAAATTCATTTCTTATGTGAAAGCTCTTATTATTTGAAAACATAAAGTTTTCAGTTTCAGAAAAATCCAATTATATTTACACAAGTTAAAATCTTTGGGTTTAAAATTCAAATTCCCAACAACACTTTTAAAATGGTTTAAAACTCATATAAGCCCATTTATAAGTTGAGTAACCTTTTTAAGCATAGTTTCCAAATCATTGAATTCAATTTCAAATATTGAATTCAAATTTAAATCAGATTATTTAAATTTCAAAACTCAATCGAGTTATTCAAAACAACTTTTATTTTTGAAATTCATTTTCAAAAGTTTTCAATTCCAAAACTATTTTGGATTCCAAAAATCCAATTTTTAAAACTACCTCAAAATCTGTGACTTAACCCATTTCCACGTGCAATCCATATTTGTGTGTGTATAAGTGTGGTCCAGGGGTTTACACAGTAAAAGTGCCACATCATTAATCAGCACAGATTCACATGCAACAATATATTTAATAAGCGGTATAAACTATAACGCTTATATTTGACAAGCGGTATAAACCATAACGCATACCTTTTATTCACCGATCACAAATATATATATCACAGATAATAAATTGCATCAACACAGCTCACATCAAAACAAAGCATCACATATCAGGGATATCAAACCATTCAATCGTCCAATAAAATCCAAACACTCATGAGTAAGATCAGGTAACTGTCTGATTAATTCAAATCAGATTAATTACTTATGAATTACTAATCCTGGTTAATTAATATTAATCAATTACAGATTATTTGATTAGTTATTCTTTAATCATTTATTAATTAACCATAAATAATTTATTTAATTAACCTTTAATTAAAATTTATCAACCTTTAATTATTTAATTAACCATTTCATTAATTATCTTTAATTAATAAATTAAGCCATGATTAGTTAGTAACCATTCAATTAATTATCTTTAGTTACTTACGATAAGTGACAATCCCTAATCTTAAATCAATGTTAATCACTTGATTTATCCACCTTTAATCATTAATTGATTACTTTTAATTAAGTAATTGCTTTTAAATAATTAATTACCTTTAATTGTTGTTCATTAATTTAACCTTCATTTATTAACTTTATTAATTAATAAATCCTTAATTATAAATTGATTAACCTTATGTTAATAATTAATTATCTTTGAGTAATTACAATGATTGATAAATTAATCCTTAATTAATAATGACTCCTTGATCACTCTCATAAAATAATTTACTTTTAATTAATTAATTACTTCCAAATTAATTACCTTTATTAATTAATAACATTTATTAATTATTCTTTAAATTAACTAACCTTTAAACACTTGATTTATAAATATTTAAATCATTTATTGTTCATCTTCAATTGCCTTCACTAAGTAATTACTTTTAATAAATTAATCATTCTTTAATTAGTTATTCCTTAATTTCCTGATTTATTAAACAACTAATCATTCATTAATTACCTATAAGTTGACAATTTTAGAAACATCTTATTAATTCCTTTATTACATAGTTAAGTTTATGTAAAATGCAACTCTTTTAAAATTATAAGTTTAAACGTTTTGAACTTAATCAATAAAAAAATATCTTCATTTTTAAAACCTTTAATTACATGTTTCAACTCAACAACAAGCATTAATTTGGAAATGGTAATTAGCATTAATTTAGAAATGGTTGTTACAGTTTTCAAAACTGAAAATTTATAAACCGATCCAGCTATAGATTTTCCCCGAGCAATCCCATACTTCCCTCCGAGTAAATCTCTCCCCTTTCCTGATGCTCTTTTTTTCTTTTGCTTCTTTCATTATTTTAAAATTTTGAACCTGATGGTGTACTCGCGTTCCAACTCTTCTGCATCCCCGAGCCTACGTGTAAAACACGATACATCACGAGTAAAACCCCTCTTCTTCTCCAATCCCACGAACCACGAAACCCAGTCAAACCAACGTGCACGTGCACGTGCACCGCCACTCCAGCCATCGTTCATCGTCGCCGACACCTCCCACACCTCGACGATCTTCCCTACCATCGATCCCGAGCCTCAATCCAACACCTCCAGGCCTTCAACGAAATCGAGCAATTTTGAACGAACACTGCAACCAAGACGATCGAAAACAAAGCATCACCGCCGGCGATCTCAGCCACTACCAACCATGCCTTTGCACCCAGGCCTTCGCCACATCGCAACGCATAGCCCCAACTTCCCGCGGTTGAACTCGATCCACCTACGTTGGCGAATTCGACTCGAGAATAACATTTAAAAAACTGGCATTAAAACCCTATTTCTTCGAACCGAAGATTATTTGATTATTAAAAAAAAACTTCATGCTATTTTTCTATCGACCAACAACACTTCATCTATCTTCAGGCTCAAACTCGAAGTCCAATCTCGCTTTGATCATCGGAAAACTATGAATTTTCATTTTCTGTTCACCTTATAATGTCATGCGAATTACTTTATTAAAAATCTTGAAATTTTCATCAAAATTCCTGGATTTGCAATACGAATTCACTCATACAATCAAAACTTTAATTTCTGAGGTATAAATTTGGACCAATTTTTAATTTTTCTACTGTTATTTAGCAATTCATAGGATATTACCAAATGTTTTATTGAAAACCATTTTTAAAGCAATTACCTTATGATTCCAGACACTTTTATTCATACACCTATGTTTATAATTGATTGATTACAGAGATTTTAAATTTACTCTTGTTTCTAGCCTGTAGCCATAGGAACAGATATACATATATCTGTAAAACAGGCATGCATGTTTACATACCCAGGGATTCAACCATACTGCGACAAAATTTCACCTATACAACACTATATATGTTATCACTACTCAGATCAATTTCATGCATCAAGTAAATTAGGATTATAGCTTGAAAATAAAAAGGGGTTTACTCACTGAGAGATGAAGACAGGAGACAGAGATGTTTCAGAAAAAAAACAAGCATGCACAAGCAAATTCACAGCCATGCAAACATACTGACATAGTTATCAACTAAATACATATATTTCAAGCATCAACTCAAATATCAAAACATATGAATGGGTTCGAGCGTGTTTGCTCACCTGGTATTTAATATTTGAAGGCAGAGAAGAACAGAGAGGAAGAAAGCCTGTATTATTATTTTTTTCCCTTTAGTTCCTTTTTTTGAAGCTTAGATCTGCAAGAGTTTGTAAATACAAAACTTTGCTCAATCTCCTATTGTATTTACTTGTTTACTTCATCAATAACAAACAAAAGAATAGATTCGCTTACGGTTTTGATTTCTTATACATATAACAAAGAAACTTTTCTGCATTTGGAAACAGAAATTCGTCTGCCTTGGACTTTTATTTCATTCCTGCAGCTGATCAATGAAGTTGTTTAAATCTTTGTTTTTATTACTGATTACTACATCAAAATTCAGATTTTAAAAAAGAAATTTCACTTGCCTTTAACTGTTTAGAAATCACCGCACTGCTTCCTTGGCCAAACCTAAAGCATTGTCTAACCTGCAGTTTTTCTGAATTGTTTTTATGTTAAAAACTTGATTTTGAAAACAAAAATTTATTAAACTTTGAAGTTAAAAGCTTACCTAAGAAGTGGAAGCAAAAGCTTGAAGTTGGATTAGTTATTTTTGCTCTTGATAGTAAAATAAAAAAACAGAGCTTGGGAAGAAATGATTCTGGAAAAACATTGCAATCTGGTTTCTTTGACCCCTTTTTTTCTTTTCTTTCTCTTCAGTTTAATTGCTTCGATCTTGAACTTGATCTGCTTCCAGGGTGAAGCTTTGAAAAACAAAGATTTGTTTCAAATTTTCTTTTAGAAGAGAATGATGGTCTTTTTTTTACTTTTCTGATTTTTCTTTACTTTCTCTTCTTTCTACTTTAATCTTTTCTTGGGTGTTGAGATACCCAAATCTTTGTTTACTGTATAACAGATTTCCTGAGATTTTAAATGATTTCTCATGGGAAACTGAAATTTTTTTATAATTTTTAATTTCATTTTTTATTCAATTAAAAAATTTGAATGCCATTTGTAAAGAGAAATTGATTATGGAATCTATGCATGTTGATTTGCTTACTTATCTCCATTATGTATGTTTACATTTGTAATTATACAAAGATAAAAGAATTTTAAAAATAAATTCATATCATATTTATTTTATAAATAAATGTACTACTTTTTATTTTTATATTTACACAAACAAAAGTTTATCCCAAATAATCCTTACATTTAATTTTTTTGTTCAACATGTTTATACACTAATATATTTATACAATTTACATTCATACCTATATATATATATATATATATATATATTATTATCTATTTATTTTATACAACTTTTAAAAGAAAAGAGGAATGTAAAAATTTCATATTAACAATCAATCACCTTTATTCATATATGAAAATTTAACTTAAAAATAATATGTTGAAAATTAATACATTAATTCTTTGATAATAAATACACCTTCCAAATATATTTAATATCTTAGAAAACAACTATCATTAGTTTTTTTTTGAAAGCTTTTAAATTCTACTTTATTTTTAATACACTTTATTTTTTTTTCTAAATCCTATTTTTTTTGTAAGCTACTTATGCTTGAATTTCTAATTAAACTTCTATTTATAATCAAAAATTATATATTTATTCCAGAAATCTTTAATTACTTCACAATATATTTTCAAAAATAAATTTAATTGCCAAATTAATCTTGATAAATTTCAGGAATGTTACAGATTCCCCCCCCTATATTTGTTTCAGATTTTCTTTTAGAAGAGAATGATGGTCTTTTTTTTCTTTTCTGATTTTTCTTTACTTTTTCTTCTTTTTAGTTTAATCTTTTCTTGGGTGTTGAGATACCCAAATCTTTGTTTACTGTATAACAGATTTCCTGAGATATTTAATGATTCTCATGGGAAACTGAAAAGATTTTATATTTTTTAATTTCATTTTTTATTCAATTAAAAAATTTGAATGCCATTTGTAAAGAGAAATTGATTATGGAATCTATGCATGTTGATTTGCTTACTTATCTCCATTATGTATGTTTACATTTGTAATTATACAAAGATAAAATAATTTTAAAAATAAATTTATATCATATTTATTTTGTAAATAAATGTACTTTTTATTTTTATATTTACACAAACAAAAGTTTATCCCAAATAATCCTTACATTTAATTTTTTTGTTCAACATGTTTATACACTAATATATTTATACAATTTACATTCATACCTATATATATATATATATATTTTATTATCTATTTATTTTATACAACTTTTAAAAGAAAAGAGGAATGTAAAAATTTCATATTAACAATCAATCACCTTTATTCATATATGAAAATTTAACTTAAAAATAATATGTTGAAAACTAATACATTAATTCTTTGATAATAAATACACCTTCCAAATATATTTAATATCTTAGAAAACAACTATCATTAGTTTTTTTAAAAGCTTTTAAATTCTACTTTATTTTTAATACACTTTATTTTTTTTCTAAATCCTATTTTTTTTTTGTAAGCTACTTATGCTTGAATTTCTAATTAAACTTCTACTTATAATCAAAAATTATTTATTTATTCCAGAAATCTTTAATTACTTCACAATATATTTTCAAAAATAAATTTAATTGCCAAATTAATCTTGATAAATTTCAGGAATGTTACAGATGCATTACCACCAGCTAGGAAGGGTAAAATGGTAGCATCCTACCTTGGGCATTGACTCACGTGCATTGTTATACTTTTATCCCTAAACGAGACCCCTACAATTTTGGTTTAGTGTTATCGTATCACGGTGCATCCCTATCCACCGACCATTTACTTGGTGTTTTATTTGCAAACTGTACAACAATGCTTAATAAAGCGTTAGGGGGGATTAATGTAAAGCCTTAACACTATTTTAACATTTATTTTATTGACTAAATACTATATATATAGCGTATTCTACTACATATAAATATTTTGACGGATCCTTAAGAGATGGAAAATCTCATAACATCTCTTGAGTTATTGCACACACGTTACACACTGGATAGGGGATGGGAAAACCCATAAACATCTCTGATGCTGTTACACTCATGTTATATGCGATACCAATTTGACTTACAAAAGGATATTTTAGTCCTGACTCGAATGTTTTGTCTTTTCATTCTGTTCGGGTCAGTCCTGAGTCTTTCAGCTTATTGAAGATTTATTTTGGAGGACGTAGATGAAGATTTGGTATATTATTAGTAATATTTTTCCCAGCATCATGTTGTTCTGCCGCATTATATTTTCTTCCGTTGTATATGTATAACTCTGATAAATGTTGTACAAATTATAATAAATGTATATTAAACAACTTCATGAATTGTTTATTTGATTATTATATTTTATCGTTCTGCTGCGAGATTCGGTGTTTGTTTCCTTCTTCCTTTTCTCTTATTTACTTATTTACCCCCATTAACAATCCTTCCTTTTGAATGGTTTGAGTTGACATGTGCTGTTTATTGTCGATTTAAATTGTCCAAAAGGTGGGTCGTTACAGTTGGTATCAGAGCTTTGGTTTAGAGATAACCTTAGCTTTATGGGGTTTGACACATTAGAGATATGGTCAGTAGTACCCTAGAATGAGTTTGAGAGTATACATATTGTAACGATCCCGGTTTTTAAGCCAAATTAATTTAGTAATTAATTTGATTTTTTGATAAAATTAAGAATTAATTTGGAAATTAATATGAAAATTTTGGATTTAATTGGTGAATTAATTTAAAATTTCCAAATAAAATAAGATATTTGTTCGTTATTTAAATATATGTATATAAATTGATTTTAAATAGAATTTTGATTTGAAATTAAAAATAAATATATTTGAAAAATAAATTGGTTTTGAAAACTCCATATTTTAAAATTAATAAAAATTTTCTTTCTAATATTATATTGAAATATATATATATATATATAGGTGTATATATATTAATTTGGAATTCAAATGTAAATATTTTATAAATTGAAGTTAAAAATCTTTATATTTTAAAGAAATAATAAATATGTATACATGATTATTTATTTGTGTATAACTACATTTTTAAATCATTTCTTTAAAAGATGTATAAATATAAATAATGGAAAATAAACATAATTTGTAAATTAATTTAAAGAAAAGGGATTTAAACATAATATTAATTATTTTAAACAAGTGTAACACAAATAGACGAGCGTTAGGTTTTAAATTATGTAAAGACAAGTGTAGCCATTTTATTTTCTTAATTAACGAGTGTCAAAATAAATTTTCCTTTTCATTTGATTTATATAAAAAAGTATATTTGAGAAGAAAACCAGACTTCATTTTTCTTTCCTTTGAGAAATCTAGAAAACCAAAACTAAAAGAAAAAAAAACAACAAATGAAAGCAATAGATCAGAATCTAAAAGCTGAAAGAAAAACAAGATTCCTGTTCAAAAAAAAACAAAAGCATGTGAACCTGAGATTTTCAAATCTGAAAGAAATCAAAAAAATTAAAACCTGTAAAGCTTGAAGAAAACATCAAACACTCCAGTTTCAAGGTCAGATACAACTTCAAGTTTCAACTTTAAAGCAAAGATCAAAGCTTCACTTCAGCTCATAAACAATCAATTCTAGATTTTCAAACTTGAAAGCATCCCAGGTTCTCTGTTCCTTCCAAACATTAAGGTGAGCAAACTTCCCTTACAAACCTGAATCTGTTATCTATCTTGATGAATATTGAAAGTTTTGTGGTAAAAATGTTGTATGTGTGAAAAAAAATTGCCTATATGTCTATATACATGGGTATATAGGCTGTGCATGTCTGTATCCACTTCTCTGTCTACACTACAGGGTACAAATTCATACAAAAAATTCATATCTCAAACTATGAATAGATTTAGGTGATAATCTTTGAACTAAAACTTATCATAACAGTGTAATACAAATTTTAAAAATGGTTTCACATGTATTTATGGAATAAATATTATAAAATTTGAGCATTATAGTAATAAACCCTTTTATCAGAAATTCAAGTATCATGGTTTTGAGTTTCACTTATATGACTGTATTCATATTTGAATTTATGAATTTTGAAGAAAATATTGAGATTTTTAACTTTGAAATTGATGGGAATTTGTGAGTTGATCAGAATTTACGTTTTTGTCAATTCGCGGTGAACGAGGATGTGTTGGTCGATGTGGTTGTGGCCAGAAGAGGATCATGGGCTAGGGGTCAACGGAAAAATGGTGGTTGAAATTCTCGATCACCGTGGTGATCGAGCGACGTGGGTTTAGGGTTTTTGACCCATTTTTGTTTGATGATATAGATGCGACGATTTCGTCGTCGTTGCTGCTTCGAGTTGCACCGGACCGAGGGGAGAAGTAGCGTGGGACGATGATGTTTCTCTGGTCAAAGTCTCGTGGTCTCTGTCAGTTTGTCGCGGAGGTGCATGATAATTGATGGGTGGGTTCTAGGTTGAAGCTGATGGTTCGATTTTGATTTGCGGGTGAGTTTTGATGATCTGGGTGGTCGAATCGAAGGTAAGGGTCGTGTACGACTTGCCAGTGGTGACGGCGATGGTCGGCGATCGCTTAGGCAATTGTGCACATGCACGCGAAAGGTTCTTGTATCTGGAGACGATGTTGGTTTTGGGAAGGAAAGGGTTCACGAGTTCAAGCTCGAAAAAATGAAAGTAGAACTAGAAGTAATTGTAAGGATATCTTGGGGTAAATCAAATTCGCGAGTGGCTCGAGTATGAGATCGAGAATCTTGTGTTATGGCTCGGGTTTTCTGTTTTTGTATGAATTAACCAGATTTTGGAAAAAAATTATATTTCAGGTTTTAAAATACATTATGTTTTAAATTTATGAAGTAAATTTTTTTCAATTCTTTTTTCTGAGAAAATCAATGACCTATTTAAGTTTGAGATTAAATAAAAAGTTTTAAAATGATTTATTTTAATAAATTAGTGTTTTAAATATATATAACCTTCATTTCAAAGTTCATTTTTAAAATAAACTTGAGATTATAGTTAAGTAGTAATTAGGAAGATAAAAAGCTTTAAATGATAATTAAAACTAAAAAAAAGATAAAATGGTTTATCTTTTGATAAATTAAGCAATTAATGATTTGTTATCATTAATAATTAATTGTTAATTACTTAAAGAAAAATTACTTGATTAAGGATTAATTTAAGACTAATTAATTATTAGTTAAAGAATAATTAATTATTAATTTTAGTAATTAAATTTAAATTACTTAATGTAATTAATTCAAATGATTAATTAGTGGATAATTACTTGAGGTTCAGTAAATTTATGTGATTAATAAAAGGATAATTAATCAAGGTGATTAATTGATTTATTAATAAAAGGATAATTAAGTAATAATTGAGATTAGTTAATTATTAAGGAATGAATTAAGGTTAATTAATTAATGAAAGTGATTAAGGATAATCACTTATTGTAATTTTATTAACTAAATGATAATTAATTAAGGGTTAATTAATTAAGTAATTAACTTAGGGTTAATTTAATTAATGAAATTAATTAAGGATAATTAATTAAAGGATAATTACATAATAATTTTTTTAATTATTTGATGATTAAAGGTTAACTGATTTATTAATTGAGATTAATTAATTAATTAATGTTTTAAGGTTAATTAATTTATTATTAAAGGTTAATTAATTAAAATAATTTGTAATTAATTAATGTTAATTAACCTGGAGTAATTAATCTGATTTAAATTAATGAGATGGTTAAATTGATCTTACTTACGGATGTTTGAATTCTATTGAATGTTCGAATTGTTTGACATCCCTGATGTGTGATGCTTTGTGATATGAATTATTTTGATTCAAGCTGTGATGAATGTATTTTTTTTATCTGTGATGACTTTATATTATTTTTTGTGAATCTGTGAATGGAAGATAAGCTTTATAGATTATACCGCTTATCGATATTGATATGCTTGAATCTGTGATGATTGATGTTGCTGCACTATTGTGTAAAATTCTAGACTACACCTTACATACACAAATATGGATTTCACGGGAAATCGGTTAAGTCATAGATATTTGAATTTAATTCAAATAATGTAATGGTTTTAAAAGATGAATTTTGAATCCAAATGGTTTTGAAAATGGAATTGGGTTAAATATTAAAAGCTTTTGAAAGAAAGTTTGAAATTGAAAAATTAGTTTGAATAATATATATTGTATAAGTTTTGAAATCGTTTTAGAAATTTGATTTCAAGGTTTATATAAGTTATATATATATATATATATATATATATATATATATATAGAGTTTCAAAGCATCTTATTTTGAAAGTATTCTTTTAGGAATTTAAATTTAACCCAAGTTATACTTTTAAAGGATATAACTTATGCATATTTGATCGGATTTTTCCAAAACAAAAACGTTTTGTTTTCAAATGATAATGGCTTTCAAATAAAGAAAGGTTTTCTAGTTTTTGTTGAAAGGGGTTTCAATTTGAAATGGAATTGTTTTGAAAGCTATAATTGAATCTTTGTGAAAGATTTGTGAACTTTGTTTCCATGTTGAAGAGGATCTAAAATGTGTATCTTTTATATAACAGATTTGGAATTGTAAATAGTTTTGAAAGCTATGAATTAATCTTTATGAAAGATTGGTGAACTTTGTGAAGTGAATATTTTTGTTTTATAGATTTGAAAATGGTAATTTGTTTAAACCATGTGAAGAAAGGTTTTGGGTTAAAGTTGTGCTTTAACTGAGATCCCAATAACCATATGCTTTTAAATATTGCGCTCATTATTCGGTTTAGCCGGGAGAGGACCTTGTGTCATATAACCCATTCCAAATAATGATACGATGATGTGGATAGCATTTGAAGACCAGTGGTGAAGACCGAGTATTTTCGAGAACGAAAAGATTACCCATCGAATGACTCTGCACTGAGTAGCAACAGTATAGAGATCTCCATATGTGATGGGGAGTCCGATTGGGATTGGGGATTCCCAGATTGCAAGGGCTTCCTTCTGAAGTGCCTTCGGTTCTGTTCAAATCCGGAACAGACTTATATGGATGTGTGTCTGACATTACACCTTGAGATGTAAAGCACGTTTCTATCAAATTCATTTCTATTTGGTGGTGGAGAATTTATTCTCTTAACTTAACACCCATCTCAGAGACGTATGTGCTAAGAGGTTATATAGTTGATGGTTACTAGTGATACATTCCCACTTTGGTAATATGACATACGAAGTGCTGCTGATCATTTTTTGATTGAAGCATGGCTTTGTGTAAAGCGTAGCTTTATGGACGAGACTGCATCAAGACCTTACACCTTGGAAATTATCAAAAACATGAAAGATACGACAATGTTATGAGGGTCGCACCCTTTAGGGTATGTTCGTTCCCTTCTGGAAAGGGGTGGTATCATGGTATGGAGCCCAAATACGTAACTCATGTGGTCACTGCAAATTTATTACTATGTGGTTGCTTTGTGGTTGAGAGCTCTTGGATAAAGGTCGCAAACGACAGGGGGATGGCATGTTCGTGTAGTAGTTACCTAGTCACAGAGGTAACCCGGCCTTGTGTTGGCAGAGATCCGGTTAGGTTCTTGGGACGTCCCTCTAGAGGTGTACCTATGTGGCCCAGGAAGTTTCTTAGCCTGACCATTTGTTGGAAACCCAAAGAAACAATACGCACCCTGTACGGTTTTAGTTGTATAACCTGTCATGGAATGTGGTGGAAACCTGCTATTGAAAATGGTAGCTAAAGTAGGCATAAGTGAGAAATGTCTATGCTGGCTAAGATTAATATTATACTTTCGAATGGTTTTCTGCACTATGCACTAATAATAATATTAGAGGTTTTTGCTTATCAAGCATGTTTGACTATCATAAGGAGAAATCTCCTCCCACTGTGCGCTTGCATTGTGTGTGTGCAGGAAGGCTTGCATTGTGTGTGTGCGGGGAGGCCTTATGGTAGTTTCATTTTCCAAAAAGCATTGCAGATTTCCTTTTTATTTCTTTTGTTGATTATTGTTTAAAAGATAAAACTGTTTTCAGTTTCTCACACCAGTCCCATGACTGACCTGGAGTTTGTTGTTCCCTTTCTAAACTCTGGGTGTCCAACAATTTTCCACACGGGCAGCCTAGAGTTAGATTTTCAGATTATCAGCTTGTAGATATATATTCGATAGCCTTCAGCTTCCCATTTGGAACTTCTTGGAATCTTTGGATCTTGGCAATTGCATTGGTGGCTAACCTTGCTTAGTTCATCGTGATGGTGGTTCGAGTTTTTGGATTGATGTAACGACCCAGAATTTTTATTAATTTAAAATTTGAATATTTAATTAATTTTAAATATTGATAAGTGAATTTATAAGTCAAATAAATTTTTATTTGAATTATTGGATTTAATTGGATAATTAAATCGATAATTTAATACGTGAAATTATGGAAATAATTGAAAATTGGGTTAAATATGATTGAAAATGATTTGTAAAATTTTATTTTATCATATGGAAGTTAGAACGATATTTTAGAACTTTTAAAATCGAATTAAAAGTTAATTTGTGAAAATTGAATATTTTAATATTAAAATCGACTAGTGAAAATAGTCAATTTTTGAACAGTCTCAGAATTGAACGAAACCAGTTCCATTGGATCCGTAATAGTTAGTTATTACCGGATTTCAATTTTCGTGTCAGTCGGAGTTATCGTTTGAGCGTGGCAGCTCGAAACGCATCGATTTATTTTTAATTTTAATTTGGCGAGTTAAAATAGCCATTTTTCAAAAAGTCTCGGATTTCGACGAAACCAGTTTCATCGGATCCGTAATGTGATATTATTGTAAGGTTTCAAATTTCGTGTCAATTGGATTTACGGTTTGTCCGATACGAATTAAAACGCCTAGAAAATCGCTTAAATCGGTTTAATTCAAATTGAGCGTTTATAGCCATAACTCGCACATACTTCCGAATTAGCTTGTGTCCGGAACGCGGGGTAAACTCTAGAAACGCTGGTTACGGCGCGTAAATCGGAGTTCGGAATTTCCGGATGAATAGTGTTTGAGAAAACTCTATAAATAGACCAAAATTCTCACAAAAATAAAAAAAATAAAAGAAAACCCTAATTCACGTTGCAGCCGCCACCCTCCCCCATGAACGGCCGAAATGTTCTCTTCTTCTCCTCCTCTTATCTCTTCATCCACTCAACGATTCGACAAACCTTCAACTAGAAAGTTGTAGGGGGCACTACAATCTACATTCTCAACGGTCAAGATCGAAGATGGTGGAGCGAATCAACGGGAAATGGAGATGGAAGCGTGCGCGTTCATTCTCGAACTGCGTGCACAGGTGGGGGCCGAGCTCTGAGCTACTCACGGCGTGGGTGGTGTTCGGGGTGGCGAGTCACATGGAAGTCCTTGATCGTTGCATAGGTCGTTGTGTTGAATGTAAAATTTAACCCTAATTATCTAAATGGGTTCGGTTTTGAATTGTGCGGCCTGGAGATGCATACGAGGGAGAAGGGGATGGAGTGCACGGCTATGATTGCAAGAGCATGGATCTCACGGCCTGTAGTTAATTAGGTTTGAAAATATAGTTAATATGTTGTAATTTATATAAATAAATTCGAGTAAACTTGTAAATTACATAACTTTTTCATACGAGGTCGAAAACGCGCGAAACCAGTTGCGTTGGAATCGTATGGACGAGCACTACGCGATGAAGTTGATTTGGAGTCGTTTGGAGTTAGTGATAATTTTGGGTAAAATTAAACGTCCGTTTAATTTTATTCGAAATAAATCGCTAAAACGGAATTTAAAATCAAGGTGAGAACTTCTCACTCAATCGAATCAGTTTCGATTTTATTTTAAATAGATAGATTTAAAATATTTGAATGCATGTTTGAATGATGATTGATATCTATTGTTTGTTAAAATAGACATTATACGCCGTTAGTAAGCGGATGTTATTTATTAAAAACATATACCGCGAATATTTCATAAACAGTGAAATTGGTATTATATATAATAGCAATATATATATATATTGGCATATGTATATATTGGAGTTATTGATTTCCCGCATTTTATTTGTTTAGCGGATGATACCCTATTGCGCCGTCTATTAAGCGGATAATAATTAAATCCCATATACCGTGATAATTTCGTACTGGAGCGAAATTGGTATTGTGCTAATGTTTGTGGATGCAGGAAAACAGGTTGGAGGGATCCAACTGGATTCCTCAACAGTTTTTATTTGATTTCAGATATTTTGATATTTGATGGATTATCATATTGATATATGATGGATCGTTGTAGTCGTGATTGACTATTTGGTGTGTAGCATCATTGGATCAAATTTGGAATTTTAAAATGATTTCAAAGTGATTTTTGAAAGTATACGTTTATAAAATATTTTTGGAATTGATCCATTTTAAATAAATAAACGTTATAATTTTTAAAGTTATAAAAATTATGATTTTGAGAAATATAGTTAAAAACTGATTTTTGAGAATATGATGCTAATGATTTTATAAAATAGTTAAATCAGAATTTTTGAATTTATTATGAAAAGTTGAAATATAGGATTTATAAAATTTAATTATTTTATGAATCAAAAGGATGAAGTTTTTAAAGGAATTTGAAGACGTTTTAAAAGAATAATATAAATTGATTTATATTAAGAAATTTATAAATGGATATTTATAAATTGAAATATTGACATTATAAAACGAATTTTTATAAGTGTTTGAATGAAGTGAAAATGAATTTTGTAAATGAATGAAATTTATAAAATTATAAATGGTGAAGTTATAAATGAAATTTATAAATAGTAAGAATTATAAATTTGTGAAGTTATTTGAAGAATAGATTTGGTTAAATAAATGAATCTTATAAGTTATAAGATTTATGGTTTGGAAAGTCTTTAGAGGAACGATTTTGTAAAATAATCGTTTTATAAGTATTTAACTTATAATATGAACGTTTAGTTTATAATTTAGTTATAAACTAGAATAGGTTAATAAAAAAAAAATTTATAAAAAGGAAGTTTTTATAATTAAATAGAAATGGAATTTATAAACGTTGTTTTATAAATTCGCAAATGACTTATTTTGACAAGAAAATTTGTTGAAACCTATGAGTGGAGTTATATTCACGTTTTTGAACTGTGAATAATCCTTTGAAATAAAATGAATAAAAGGATGAAATTTGTTAACAAAGAATATTCACATTTTTGAATAGTGAATAACACGTTAAAGAAATTGTTTTGGATTTGGATGTTTTAAATAGAATTAAAACGATCGAACAATGTTTTAAAATGTGTTGAGATTCGAAACCATATATTTCGACATTTATTGTTGAAATAGACGTTTTCGAGAAATAGAAGGAAATAGTGGACTATAACACTGTTGTTATAGTAAATGATTTCCGAAAGGAAATGTTTTTGTATAGTATTGGGATATATATATCTATTTTAATTTGGAATCCCTATACTAGTGATTTTGGTTTGCCGTAACGATGTTTTACGTAACATTCGTTTTGGCCCAAATAAATATGTTTAAGAGCATGATTTCCTTAAAGAATGAAATATATACTTAATCTCGATTTAAGTATATTGAATATTTTCTAAGTGTTGAAAATAAATAAAATTTGTGAATTACTTATGAATAAATAAGTATGGAAATGTTTTCCAATATAAAGTGAATATTTTGAGAATTTATCTTTTTGAAGATAAATTGAAAAGAAATATTGAAATGAATAATTGAAATCGAATATTCATAGATATTTTGGATTATAAATTCACTAAGGAATTTATAAAAGGAAGTGGAATTGGTTTAAAAATAAATATTGATTTATTTTTGAAGTATGAAATTATATATCTTGTAAAGATATTTTGTGAAATAAATAATTTGGAAAATTATTTGGAATCTGGTGATGTGTGCATATCCAGTGATAGTTCAATAACCGACTATCAATATTTCCCTTTGAATGGGTAATTGATGTGATTTGTTTGAATGTGAATGCTACACTTATTTTTGAATAAGCGCTCACTATTCGGGTTAACCGGGAAAGGACCATGGGGTCGTATAACCCATTCCGAATATGTGATACGTCATTATAATTGCATTGAAGATCGGTATTGAAGACCCGGTATTTGCGAGAGCGATAGGATGACCTGTCGATTGTCTCTGCACTGAGTTGCAGCGGTATAGAGACTCCCTAAGTGATGGGAAATCCGATCAGGATTGTGAATATCCGGATTGCAAGGACTTCTTTGTAAGTGCCTTCGGTTTTGTTCGAGCCCGGAACAGACTTGTATGTATTGTATGTCTGACATTACAAGTTGAGATATAAAGCCGATTTCTTTCAAATATATTTCTGTTGGTGGCGAAGAATTTATTCTTTTAGCTTAACACCCTTCTCTGAGACGTACGAGCTCAGAGGTTATATAGTTGAAGTTATCAGCGATATATTCCCAATTTGGTAATGTGACATGCTGAGTGTTGCTGTAAATGATCATTGTGTTGATTATTGTGATAGGATCGTTTATTTGATCGTCTATCCTGGTGATCATTGTGTTGATCATTTGTTGACCCAAAGCATGGCTTTTGTATAAAGTATGTTTTTGTGGACGTGACTTCGTCGAGCCTCACACCCCGGAAATGGTCAAAACAGGAAAGATGCGGCAAGGTTATGAGGGATAGCTCCCTTTAGGGTATGTACATTTCCTTCTGGATAGAGGTGGTATCATGGTATGGAGCCCAGATATTTAACCTATGTGGTTACTACGAATTTATTACTTTGTGGTTGTTGGTTTTCGGGATCCCGTGAGAAAGGTCGTTTACGATCGGGGAATGGCGTGCTCGTGTCAGTAGTTACCCAGTTAGGGGTAACCCGGCCTTGTGTTGGTAGAGTTCCGGTTTGGTTCTCGGGGATGTCTTCCCAGAGGCATTCTCGTGTGGCAATGGGAAGTTCCTTGGCCTGACCATTTATTGGAAATCCAAAGAAACAATACGTGACTTGTACGGTTTTAGTTGTAGAACCTGCCATCTAATATGGTAGCTATTAGTAGGCATAATATAATGGTACCTATGCTGGCTAAGATTTATATTCTACTTTCGAAATCGTTTTATACACTATGCACTAATAATAATATCAAAATTGATTTGATTTTAATGCGTATCAAGCATGTATGGCTATCATAAGGAGAAATCTTCTCTAAGTCTGCGTTTGCATTGTGTGCGTGGCAGGAGGTCTTATGGTAGTCTCATTTTTAAAAGCATTGCGAATTGAATTTAAAAATATTCCTCTATTTTGATTTTTAAGATAAATAAACTGTTTTGAGTTCTCACACCAGTCACATGACTGACTCGGAGTTTATTGTTTTCCTTCCTAAACTCTGGGTGCCCACCAATTTCCACACGGGCAGTCAAGAGTTAAGGTTTATCAGGATATTCTGGATATTCAGGAATTGCTGGAGGCAAGCTGGATGGCATGGCGTATTACTAGTTTATATAGTATTTCCTTTTCCGCTGCACTGTTGTTGTTGTATGATGTTGTACACTCTGATGATATGATGTAATGAAATGTGATGTAATGTAATAACTGATATAGTTCTTTGTTTAAAGATTATTCATTTATTATTATATGTTGTTCCGCTGCGAATTGTGAGATTCTGATGTTGTTCTGTTTTCTTTCTGTTCCGTTCTATTTTAAAATTATGTTCTATTTTTCTTTCCCCTCCATTTTCTATTCTCACTAATTTCTATTTTAAAATTTTCTATTTTCTTTTCCCTCTATCTTCTATCTTTCTCTCTTTCTCTTTCCTTAAATTCTTTTTAAAAACCCTCAGTGTTCGGTTTTCCGTCGTTCGATTCCTCGGCAGTCGATAAAGTGAGTATCGATGTCGAATTTTCGAAAGACGAAGAATCGGGTCCTGACAATGTGGTATCAAAGCTTATGGTTAAGCGACAACCATGGTTCTGTTGGGTATTACTCATTAGAGATAGAGTCAGCAGTACTCTAGAATGAGTTTGAGAGTAATAATAGCTATGAGAGCGTATTTGTTAGTGAATATAAAATTGTTTTATATTGTGATGATTGGTTTATTGAGTGGCATATGAACTTTCGTCAGCGTGGTCCGCAAGACTATGCCGAAGGGTTTTCTAAACACTTGAATAGAACAATTCGGCACAGTATTGTTTAAATTGGGTAAATGAAATAATTTTACCTTGATTATATTTTATATATATAAAGAAATAATTTTTCAGAATTATTAAAGTATATAAGTTGATTGTTTAGATGTTTGAATAATCTAAATAAAAAGAATTATAAGAAGTGAAACTATATGAATATATTTATGAATATGAGTAGTAAATAAAAATGAATTTAAAGTTAAATGGAAAATTTACTTAGAATTGAAAGCTGAATTGATTTATAAGTTGGAATTTAAGTTAAGTAAAAACAAGTGATGTTTGTAAATGAAGTATAACTTAAGAGATCAAAGTAAAATTAATAAAGTTAAGTGATGAATATAAACTTGAGTTATATAAATGAATTGGATTAATGGATTGAATATTAATCAATTAAATGTGAATAATTGATATGAAATAATGAATGTAAGTGTAATTCATTAAAATATAATGTTATTGGAAGTTGAAAAATTGAATGAAAATCAATTAATTAAACCAATTGTAAGCAAAAGAATTTGGTTGTAATTAATATACATTGATTGTCATATGATTGTTAGTTGATTGTTTATAATTCATTAAGTATTAATGAAATTGGAAGTTAAATGAATCTTAAATGGAATTGAATTTGTTTTGGAAGTGAACCAACTTGAATATGAATTAGTGAATATAAACTAATTGAAAATGAATGTTAGTAAAAACATCCACTATTAATAAATCAAATGTGATTAAATTGAAAACCAATTCATTAATATTAATGAGAATATAAATGAATATATATTGGTTATGAATTGTTGAATGCTAGTTGGTTGATGGTTGCATTTGTTGTTTGTTTACATTTGCTATGTTGACATATATAGTTATTATGTTGCTATATGATGTATATTGAGATTATTATCTATATGCATGATTCTCATGTTGTTTGTTGAGTGATTAGTAGGTGCGGATCGCGTTTGCTTCGCATTTGGAGCTCGCTTTCGCGCTATATTAGCCGTATATGCTCGCTAATAAAATATAAGGTACATATCTCGGATTAAATATCGTACTTTTATACTTTTTCCCTGCGGGATGCCTCATTACTTGATGAGATGTATATTTGTGATATATATACTGTCATTTTTTTTCGGATCGAGCCGCGCAAAGGAGACTATGGCGAATTTTTCCGAAAATTTAAGGCGTTAGAAAAAATTTGAGAAAATTGAATTTTTTTGAAAACTTTAACTTTGATTTTTTGAATTGAAAGTTAAACATTAGTAGTTGTTTTTGAAAAGATAACTAAGCATGATTTGAAAACTTAGTAAGTTATTGTAAGAAGTTTAACTATGGATTTATGGAAAATTAATAGAATTCTTTAACTTTTCTTACTTATAATTTCGAGGACGAAATTCTTTTAAGTGGGGAAGATTGTAACGACCCAGAATTTTTATTAATTTAAAATTTGAATATTTAATTAATTTTAAATATTGATAAGTGAATTTATAAGTCAAATAAATTTTTATTTGAATTATTGGATTTAATTGGATAATTAAATCGATAATTTAATACGTGAAATTATGGAAATAATTGAAAATTGGGTTAAATATGATTGAAAATGATTTGTAAAATTTTATTTTATCATATGGAAGTTAGAACGATATTTTAGAACTTTTAAAATCGAATTAAAAGTTAATTTGTGAAAATTGAATATTTTAATATTAAAATCGACTAGTGAAAATAGTCAATTTTTGAACAGTCTCAGAATTGAACGAAACTAGTTCCATTGGATCCGTAATAGTTAGTTATTACCGGATTTCAATTTTCGTGTCAATCGGAGTTATCATTTGAGCGTGGCAGCTCGAAACGCATCGATTTATTTTTAATTTTAATTTGGCGAGTTAAAATAGCCATTTTTCAAAAAGTCTCGGATTTCGACGAAACCAGTTTCATCGGATCCGTAATGTGATATTATTGTAAGGTTTCAAATTTCGTGTCAATTGGATTTACGGTTTGTCCGATACGAATTAAAACGCCTAGAAAATCGCTTAAATCGGTTTAATTCAAATTGAGCGTTTATAGCCATAACTCGCACATACTTCCGAATTAGCTTTCGAAACCTGTTCCATTGTGTCCGGAACGCGGGGTAAACCCTAGAAACGCTGGTTACGGCGCGTAAATCGGAGTTCGGAATTTCCGGATGAATAGTGTTTGAGAAAACTCTATAAATAGACCAAAATTCTCACAAAAATAAAAAAAATAAAAGAAAACCCTAATTCACGTTGCAGCCGCCACCCTCCCCCATGAACGGCCGAAATGTTCTCTTCTTCTCCTCCTCTTATCTCTTCATCCACTCAACGACTCGACAAACCTTCAACTAGAAAGTTGTAGGGGGCACTACAATCTACATTCTCAACGGTCAAGATCGAAGATGGTGGAGCGAATCAACGGGAAATGGAGCTGGAAGCGCGCGCATTCATTCTCGAACTGCGTGCACAGGTGGGGGCCGAGCTCTGAGCTACTCACGGCGTGGGTGGTGTTCGGGGTGGCGAGTCGCATGGAAGTCCTTGATCGTTGCATAGGTCGTTGTGTTGAATGTAAAATTTAACCCTAATTATCTAAATGGGTTCGGTTTTGAATTGTGCGGCCTGGAGATGCATATGAGGGAGAAGGGGATGGAGTGCACGGCTATGATTGCAAGAGCATGGATCTCACGGCCTGTAGTTAATTAGGTTTGAAAATATAGTTAATATGTTGTAATTTATATAAATAAATTCGAGTAAACTTGTAAATTACATAACTTTTTCATACGAGGTCAAAAACGCGCGAAACCAGTTGCGTTGGAATCGTATGGACGAGCACTACGCGATGAAGTTGAATTGGAGTCGTTTGGAGTTAGTGAGAATTTTGGGTAAAATTAAACGTCCGTTTAATTTTATTCGAAATAAATCGCTAAAACGGAATTTAAAATCAAGGTGAGAACTTCTCACTCAATCGAATCAGTTTCGATTTTATTTTAAATAGCTAGATTTAAAATATTTGAATGCATGTTTGAATGATGATTGATATCTATTGATTGTTAAAATAGACATTATACGCCGTTAGTAAGCGGATGTTATTTATTAAAAACATATACCGCGAATATTTCATAAACAGTGAAATTGGTATTATATATAATAGCAATATATATATATATTGGCATATGTATATATTGGAGTTATTGATTTCCCGCATTTTATTTGTTTAGCGGATGAGACCCTATTGCGCCGTCTATTAAGCGGATAATATTTAAATCCCATATACCGCGATAATTTCATACTGGAGCGAAATTGGTATTGTGCTAATGTTTGTGGATGCAGGAAAACAGGTTGGAGGGATCCAACTGGATTCCTCAACAGTTTTTATTTGATTTCAGATATTTTGATATTTGATGGATTATCATATTGATATATGATGGATCGTTGTAGTCGTGATTGACTATTTGGTGTGTAGCATCATTGGACCAAATTTGGAATTTTAAAATGATTTCAAAGTGATTTTTGAAAGTATACGTTTATAAAATATTTTTGGAATTGATCCATTTTAAATAAATAAACGTTATAATTTTTAAAGTTATAAAAATTATGATTTTGAGAAATATAGTTAAAAACTGATTTTTCAGAATATGATGCTAATGATTTTATAAAATAGTTAAATCAGAATTTTTGAATTTATTATGAAAAGTTGAAATATAGGATTTATAAAATTTAATTATTTTATGAATCAAAAGGATGAAGTTTTTAAAGGAATTTGAAGACGTTTTAAAAGAATAATATAAATTGATTTATATTAAGAGATTTATAAATGGATATTTATAAATTGAAATATTGACATTATAAAACGAATTTTTATAAGTGTTTGAATGAAGTGAAAATGAATTTTGTAAATGAATGAAATTTATAAAATTATAAACGGTGAAGTTATAAATGAAATTTATAAATAGTAAAAATTATAAATTTGTGAAGTTATTTGAAGAATAGATTTGGTTAAATAAATGAATCTTATAAGTTATAAGATTTATGGTTTGGAAAGTCTTTAGAGGAACGATTTTGTAAAATAATCGTTTTATAAGTATTTAACTTATAATATGAACGTTTAGTTTATAATTTAGTTATAAACTAGAATAGGTTAATAAAAAAAAATTTATAAAAAGGAAGTTTTTATAAATAAATAGAAATGGAATTTATAAACGTTGTTTTATAAATTCGCAAATGACTTATTTTGACAAGAAAATTTGTTGAAACCTATGAGTGGAGTTATATTCACGTTTTTGAACTGTGAATAATCCTTTGAAATAAAATGAATAAAAGGATGAAATTTGTTAACAAAGAATATTCACGTTTTTGAATAGTGAATAACACGTTAAAGAAATTGTTTTGGATTTGGATGTTTTAAATAGAATTAAAACGATCGAACAATGTTTTAGAATGTGTTGAGATTCGAAACCATAGGTTTCGACATTTATTGTTGAAATAGACGTTTTCGAGAAATAGAAGGAAATAGTGGACTATAACACTGTTGTTACAGTAAATGATTTCCGAAAGGAAATGTTTTTGTACAGTATTGGGATATATATATCTATTTTAATTTCGAATCCCTATACTAGTGATTTTGGTTTGTCGTAACGATGTTTTACGTAACATTCGTTTTGGCCCAAATAAATATGTTTAAGAGCATGATTTCCTTAAAGAATGAAATATATACTTAATCTCGATTTAAGTATATTGAATATTTTCTAAGTGTTGAAAATAAATAAAATTTGTGAATTACTTATGAATAAATAAGTATGGAAATGTTTTCCAATATAAATTGAATATTTTGAGAATTTATCTTTTTGAAGATAAATTGAAAAGAAATATTGAAATGAATAATTGAAATCGAATATTCATAGATATTTTGGATTATAAATTCACTAAGGAATTTATAAAAGGAAATGGAATTGGTTTAAAAATAAATATTGATTTATTTTTGAAGTATGAAATTATATATCTTGTAAAGATATTTTGTGAAATAAATAATTTGGAAAATTATTTGGAATCTGGTGATGTGTGCATATCCAGTGATAGTTCAATAACCGACTATCAATATTTCCCTTTGAATGGGTAATTGATGTGATTTGTTTGAATGTGAATGCTACACTTATTTTTGAATAAGCGCTCACTATTTGGGTTAACAGGGAAAGGACCATGGGGTCGTATAACCCATTCCGAATATGTGATACGTCGTTATAATTGCATTGAAGATCGGTGTTGAAGACCCGGTATTTGCGAGAGCGATAGGATGACCTGTCGATTGTCTCTGCACTGAGTTGCAGCGGTATAGAGACTCCCTAAGTGATGGGAAATCCGATCAGGATTGTGAATATCCGGATTGCAAGGACTTCTTTGTAAGTGCCTTCGGTTTTGTTCGAGCCCGGAACAGACTTGTATGGATTGTATGTCTGACATTACAAGTTGAGATATAAAGCCGATTTCTTTCAAATATATTTCTGTTGGTGGCGAAGAATTTATTCTTTTAGCTTAACACCCTTCTCTGAGACGTACGAGCTCAGAGGTTATATAGTTGAAGTTATCAGCGATATATTCCCAATTTGGTAATGTGACATGCTGAGTGTTGCTGTAAATGATCATTGTGTTGATTATTGTGATAGGATCGTTTATTTGATCGTCTATCCTGGTGATCATTGTGTTGATCATTTGTTGACCCAAAGCATGGCTTTTGTATAAAGTATGTTTTTGTGGACGTGACTTCGTCGAGCCTCACACCCCGGAAATGGTCAAAACAGGAAAGATGCGGCAAGGTTATGAGGGGTAGCTCCCTTTAGGGTATGTACATTTCCTTCTGGATAGAGGTGGTATCATGGTATGGAGCCCAGATATTTAACCTATATGGTTACTACGAATTTATTACTTTGCGGTTGTTGGTTTTCGGGATCCCGTGAGAAAGGTCGTTTACGATCGGGGAATGGCGTGCTCGTGTCAGTAGTTACCCAGTTAGGGGTAACCCGGCCTTGTGTTGGCAGAGTTCCGGTTTGGTTCTCGGGGATGTCTTTCTAGAGGCATTCTCATGTGGCAATGGGAAGTTCCTTGGCCTGACCATTTGTTGGAAATCCAAAGAAACAATACGTGACTTGTACGGTTTTAGTTGTAGAACATGCCATCTAATATGGTAGCTATTAGTAGGCATAATATAATGGTACCTATGCTGGCTAAGATTTATATTCTACTTTCGAAATCGTTTTATACACTATGCACTAATAATAATATCAAAATTGATTTGATTTTAATGCGTATCAAGCATGTTTGGCTATCATAAGGAGAAATCTTCTCCAAGTCTGCGTTTGCATTGTGTGTGTGGCAGGAGGTCTTATGGTAGTCTCATTTTTAAAAGCATTGCGAATTGAATTTAAAAATATTCCTCTATTTTGATTTTTAAGATAAATAAACTGTTTTAAGTTCTCACACCAGTCACATGACTGACTCGGAGTTTATTGTTTTCCTTCCTAAACTCTGGGTGCCCACCAATTTCCACACGGGCAGTCAAGAGTTAAGGTTTATCAGGATATTCTGGATATTCAGGAATTGCTGGAGGCAAGCTGGATGGCATGGCGTATTACTAGTTTATATAGTATTTCCTTTTCCGCTGCACTGTTGTTGTTGTATGATGTTGTACACTCTGATGATATGATGTAATGAAATGTGATGTAATGTAATAACTGATATAGTTCTTTGTTTAAAGATTATTCATTTATTATTATATGTTGTTCCGCTGCGAATTGTGAGATTCTGATGTTGTTCTGTTTTCTTTCTGTTCCGTTCTATTTTAAAATTATGTTCTATTTTTCTTTCCCCTCCATTTTCTATTCTCTCTAATTTCTATTTTAAAATTTTCTATTTTCTTTTCCCTCTATCTTCTATCTTTCTCTCTTTCTCTTTCCTTAAATTCTTTTTAAAAACCCTCAGTGTTCGGTTTTCCGTCGTTCGATTCCTCGGCAGTCGATAAAGTGAGCATCGATGTCGAATTTTCGGAAGACGAAGAATCGGATCCTGACAATTGAATTCCTTGGAGCTTTGGCAATGAAGATGCATTCTATTGGACCCTCACTTTCTCACTTGGAAATTCTATTGGAGTTATCTTTCCGCTGTCGATGGTTGCAAAGTCTTGACCATCCGGTTGTGTTATTTCTTCCGCTGTTATCTTGTATCTCTGATTTTGATATCAGTTGTATCTATGTGTTGTATCGATGTTGTATATCAATATAAATAGGGTTTTCTTCCGCTGTGTTGTTATACTTAATGTGTTATAAGTTCCAGCGCGAATCGGATTTCAACGGTGGAATCTGCGGCATTCGAGTACAAGTGAAGTACTGGTGTGTTCATCTGTTCTTTGATGTCTCCCTAGCAAATTTCGAGGATGAAATTTTCTTAAAGGGGAAGCTGTAACAATCCCGATTTTTAAGCCAAATTAATTTAGTAATTAATATGATTTTTGGATTAAATTAAGAATTAATTTGGAAATTAATATGATATTTTTGGATTAAATTGGTGAATTAATTTAAAATTTCCAAATAAAATAAGATATTTGTTTGTTATTTAAATATATGTACATAAATTGATTTTAAATAGAATTTGGATTTGAAATTCAAAATAAATATATTTGAAAAATAAATTGGTTTTGAAAACTCCATATTTTAAAATGAATAAAAATTTACTTTCTAATATTATAATGTATATATAGGTTTATATATATTGATTTGGAATTCATAAGTAAATATTTTATGAATTAAAGTTAAAAATATTTATATTTTAAAGAACTAATAAATATGTATATATTATTATTTATTTGTGTATAATTACATTCTTATATCATTTCTTTAAAAGTAGTATAAAAATTAACAATGGAAAATAAACATAATTTGTAAATTAATTTAAAGAAAAGGGATTTAAACATAAAATTAATTATTTTTAACAAGTGTAAGACAAATAGACAAGTGTTAGGTTTTAAATTCTGTAAAGACAAGTGTAGCCATTTTGTTTTTCTTAATTAACAAGTGTCAAAATAAATTTTCCTTTTCATTTGAATTATATGAAAAGGTATATTTGAGAAGAAAACCAGCCTTCATTTTTCTTTCCTTTGAGAAATCTGGAAAACCAAACTAAAGGAAAAAAACAACAAATGAAAGCAATAAATCATAAATTTAAAACCTGAAAGAAAAACAAGATTCAAGTTCAAAAAGCAAAAGCATGTGAACCTGAGATTTTCAAATCTGAAAGCAATCAAAAAAATTAAAACCTATAAATCTTGAAGCAGACATCAAACATTCCAGTTTCAAGATCAAATACAACTTCAAGTTTCAGCTTTAAAGCAAAGATCAAAGCTTCACTTCAGCTCATAAATAATCAATTCCATATTTTCAAACTTGAAAGCATCCTAGGTTCTCTGTTCTTCCCAAACATTAAGGTGAGCAAACTTCCTTTACAAACCTGAATCTATTATCTATCTGGATGAATATTGAAAGTTTTGTAGTAAAAGTGTTATATGTGTGAAATTTTTTTGCCTCCATGTATATATACATAGGTTGTGCATGTCTGTGTCCACTTCTCTATCTACATTACAGGGTACAAATTCGTAAAAAAATTCATATCTCAAACTATGAATAGATTTAGGTGATAATCTTTGAGCGAAAACTTATCCTAACAGTGTAATACAAATTTTAAAAATGGTTTCACATGTATTTATGGAATAAATATTATAAAATTTGAGAAATATAGTAATAAACCCTTTTTATCATAAATTCAAGTATCATGGTTTTGAGTTTCAGTTATATGACTGGATTCATATTTGATTTTTATGAATTTCGATGAAAATATTGAGATTTTTAACTTTGGAATTGATGGGAATTTGTGAGTTGATTGGAATTTACGTCTTTGTTAATTCGCGGTGAACGAGGATGTATTGGTCGATGTGGTGTGGCTAGAAGAGGATCGTGGGACATGGGTCAACGAAAAAATGGTGATTGAAATTCTCGATCATCGTGGTGATCAAGCGACGTGGGTTTAGGTTTTTTTGACCCAGTTTTGTTCAATGATACAGATGCAACGATTTCGTCGTCGCTGCTGCGTCGAATTGCACCGGACCGAAGGGAGAAGTAGCATAGGACGATGATGTTTCTCTGGTCAGAGTCTTGTGGTCTCTGTTAGCTTGTCACGGAGGTGCATGATGATTTTCTAGTTACGAGTGGGTTCTAGGTTGAAGATGAAGGTTCGATTTTGATTTGCGGGTGAGTTTTGATGATCTGGGTGGTCGAATCGAAGGTAGGGGTCGTGGACGACTTGCCAGTGGTGACGGCGATGGTCGGCAATCGCTTAGGCGATCTGCACGTGCACGCGAATGGTTCTTGTATCTCGAGATGATGTTGGTTTTGGAAAGGAAAGGGTCCTCGGGTTCAAGCTCGAAAAAATGAAAGTTTAACTCAAAGTAATTTCAAGGATATCTCAGAGTAAATCAAATTCGCGAGTGGCTCGAGTACGAGATCGAGAATTTTGTGTTGCGGCTCGGGTTTTCTGTTTTTGTATGAATTATCCAGATTTTGGAAATTGTTTTATTTTAGGTTTTAAAATACATTATGTTTTAAAGTTATGAAGTAAACTTTGTTCAGTTCTTTTTTTTTTTGAGAAATTAAATGACCTATTTAAGTTTGAGATTAAATAAAAAGTTTTAAAATGAATTATTTTAATAAATTAGTGTTTCAAATATATGTAACCTTCATTTTAAAGTTCATTTTTAAAATAACTTGAGATTATAGTTAAGTAGTAATTAGGAAGATAAAAAGTTTTAAATGATAATTAAAACTAAAATAAAGATAAAATGGTTTATCTTTTGATAAATTAAGTAATTAATGATTTGTTAATATTAATAATTAATTGTTAATTACTTAAAGAAAAACTACTTAATTAAGGATTAATTTAAGATTAGTTAATTATTAGTTAAAGAATAATTAATTATTAATTTTAGTAATGAAATTTAAATTACTTAAGATCATTAATTCAGATGATTAATTAGTGGATAATTACTTGAGGTTAAGTAAATTTATGTGATTAATAAAAGGATAATTAATCAAGGTGATTAATTAAATTATTAATAAAAGGATAATTAATCAAGGTGATTAATTAAATTATTAATAAAAGGATAATTAAGTAATAATTGAGATTAATTAATGATTAAGAAATGAATTAAAGTTAATTAATTAATGAAAGTGATTAAGGATAATCACTTATTGTAATTTTAATAATTAAATGGTAATTAATTAAGGGTTAATTAATTATGTAATTAACTTAAGGTTAATTTAATTAATGAAATTAATTAAGGATAATTAATTAAAGAATAATTACATAATCAAAAGGTTAATTATTTGATGATTAAAGGTTAAATGATTTATTAATTGAGATTAATTAATTAATGTTTTAAGGTTAATTACTTTATTATTAAAGGTTATTTAATTAAAATAATTTGTAATTAATTAATTTTAATTAACCTGGATTAGTAATTAATCTGATTTAAATTAATCAGATGGTCAAATTGATCTTACTTATGGATGTTTGGATTCTATTGAATGTTTGAATTGTTTGACATCCTTGATGTGTGATGCTCTATGATATGAATTATTTTGATCCAAGCCGTGAAGAATGTAATTTATTTATCTGTGATGAATTTGCTTTATTTATCCATGAATCTGTGAATGGAAGATAAGCGTTATAGATTATACCGCTTATTGATATTGATATGATTGAATCTGTGATGATTGATGTTGCTGCACTATTGTGTAAAACCGTTGGACTACACCTTACACACACAAATATGAATTTCACAGGAAATCGGTTAAGTCACACATATTTGAATTTAATTCAAATGATGTAATGGTTTTAAAAGATGAATTTTGAATCCAAATGGTTTTGAAAATGGAATTGGATTAAATATGAAAAGCTTTTGAAAGAAAGTTCAAAATTGAAAATTTAGTTTGAATAATGTATATTGTATAAGTTTTGAAATCGTTTTGGAAATTTGGTTTCAAAGTTTATATAAGTTATATAATATATATATATATATATATATATATAGTTTTAAACCATCTTATTCTAAAAGTATTATTTTGGGAATTTAAATTTAACCCAAGTTATACTTTTAAAGGATATAACTTGTGCATATTTGATCTGATTTTTCCAAAACGAAAACTTTTTATTTTCAAATAATAATGGCTTTCAAATAAAGAAAGGTTTCTAGTTTTTGTTGAAAGGGGTTTCAATTTGAAATAGAATTTTTTGAAGCTATAATTGAATCTTTATGAAAGATTTGTGAACTTTGTTTCCAAATTGAAGAGGATCTTCAAGGTGTATCTTTATATAAAAGATTTTGAATTGTAAATAGTTTTGAAAGCTATGAATTAATCTTTGTGAAAGATTGGTGAACCTTGCGAAGTGAATATTTTTATTTAAAGATTTGAAAATGGTAATTTGTTTAAACCACTTGAAGAAAGGTTTTGGGTTAAAGTTGTGATTTAACTGAGATCCCAATATCCATATGTTTTTAAATATTGCGCTCATTATTCGGTTTAGCCGGGAGAATACCTTGTGTCATATAACCCATTTCGAACAATGATACGACGATGTGGATAACATTTGAAGACCGGTGGTGAAGACAGGGTATTTTCGAGAACGAAAAGATTACCCGTCGAATGACTCTGCACTGAGTAGCTATAGTATAGAGATCTCCATATGTGATGGGGAGTCCGGTCGGGATTGGGGATACCCGGATTGCAAGGGCTTCTTTGTGAAGTGTCTTCGGTTCTATTCGAACCCAGAACAGACTTATATGGATGTGTGTCTGACATTATACCTTGAGATGTAAAGCTGGTTTCTACTAAATACATTTCTGTTTGGTGGCGGAGAATTTATTCTCTTAGCTTAACACCCTTCTCTGAGACGTACGAGCTCAGAGGTTATGTAGTTGATGGTTACTAGTGATACATTCCAAATTTGATAATGTGGCATATGAAGTGCTGCTGATCATTTGTTGATCGAAGCATGGCTTTTTTGTAAAGCATGGTTTTGTGGATGAGACTGCATCAGTACCTCACACCCCAAAATGGTCGAAACAGGAAAGATGCGGCAAGGTTATGAGGGTCGCACCCTTTAGTGTATGTTCATTCCCTTCTGGAAAATGTCGGTATCTTGGTATGGAGCCCAGATACTTAACTCATGTGGTCACTGCAAATTTATTACTTTGTGGTTGAGAGCTCTCGGATAAAGGTCGCAAACGACCGGGGGATAGCACGCTCGTGTAGTAGTTACCTAGTTACAGAGGTAACCTAGCCTTATGTTGGCAGAGATCCGGTTAGGTTCTCGGGACGTCCCTCAAGAGGCGTATCCATATGGCCCAGGAAGTTCCTTAGCCTGACCATATGTTGGAAATCCAAAGAAACAATACGCGCCATGTACGGTTTTAGTTGTATAACCTACCACGGATTGTGGCGATAACCTGCTATTGAACAGGGTAGCTATAGTAGGCATAAGTGCGAAATGTCTATGATGGCTAAGACTAATATTATACTTTGGAAAGGTTTTCTGCACTATGCACTAATAATAATATTAAAGGTTTTTGCGTATCAAACATGTTTGACTATCATAAGGAGAAATCTCCTCCCACTGTGCGCTTGCATTGTGTGTGTGTGGGGGTGGAGGGGGCCTTATCACAGTTTCATTTTCCAATAAGCATTGCAGATTTCCTTTTTATTTCTTTTGTTGATTGTTGTTTAAAAGATAAAACTTTTTTCGATTGCTCACACCAGTCCCATGACTGACCTGGAGTTTGTTGTTCCCTTTCTAAACTCTGGGTGCCTAACAATTTTTCACATGGGCAGCCTAGAGTTAGATTTTCAGATTATCAGCTTGTAGATATAGATTCGATAGCCTTCAGCTTCCATTTGGAACTTCTTGGAATCTTTGGATCTTGGCAATTGCATTGATGGCTGACCTTGCTTAGTTCATCGTGATGGTGGTTCGAGTTTTTGGATTGAAGTCCTTGGAGCTTTGGCAATGGAGATGCATTCTATTGGATCCTCACTTTCTCACTTGGAAATTCTATTGGGGTTATCTTTCCGCTGTCGATGGTTGCAAAGTCTTGACCATCCAGTTGTGTTATTTCTTCCGCTGTTATCTTGTATCTCTGATGTTGATATCAATTGTATCTGTATGTTGTATCGATGTTGTATATCAATATAAACATGGTTTTCTTCTGCTATGTTGTTATACTTAATGTGTTATAAGTCAACGGTTGAATCTACGGCATTCGAGTACAAGTGAAGTACATATGTCGATTTTCGAACGCCGAAATTCGGGTCGTGACATATGTGTGTGTGTATTTGTTAGTGAATACAAAAATTGTTTTACATTATGTTGGTTGATTTGTTGAGTGGCTTATGGATTCTGGTCAATACGAGTAATTAACGTTATTGATATGGATTTCTAAACACTTGAACATAAAAATTTGACATATTATTATTTAAAATTAGGTAAAGGAAATAATTTTATCCTGGTTATATTTTTATATATAAAGAAATAATTTTTTAGAAATTATTATAGTATATATAGCTTGTTTGGTTGTTAGGAATGATAATATTGATTATTATCATTGATTGGTTGCTGTGCCTTAATAAAAGGTGTTTATTATGTAATAAACAATGACAAAGCATTGTGAAATGCTTTTAAGAAAGTAAAATTTTGTTAGAATAAATTATAAATGTGACTAATAAATTAAAATGAAGTTAGATTTAAGACCAGGGATTTTAAAAATGGTTTTCAAAGCTTTGAAGAAAATATATAGTGATATTAGTTGAAAAATATTTTCAAAAAGGGATTTTAAAAGGAATGAATTTAATACTCCCCTCTTCTGTCGCTGAAAATAATTTGGGGATTACTGCGCAACATCATCGACGTTCAATTTTTGAGTCTCAAATTTGGGGAGACTTCTGAGAAGATTTCCTTTGAAACTATTTTGACAAACGGATTTTGGTTTAAACTCCAAAAGTATGATTTGATACATAAAAGAAATAAGTGTATATACTTATTTCAAATGATTTGAAAAGAACCCAATATTTAAAAATCTTACTTTATGTTAATCAATAATCTTCAAATTATTTGAATGAAATGAAATATTTCAATAAGCAGAACTTATAAAATAAGAAAATTTGGAAATCTAAACTAAATGTTTTAAGAAACTTTAGAGTTAAATTGAAAGTAAATAAAATTTAAACAAGATAAAGGGGTGAACATTCAAATTAAGTAAAATGAATCTGATTAATTTGTATAATACCAAATTGCATTCTAATAACATATAATAAGACTTACCAAATGATAAAAGTTAAAAAGATGATTTAGAGCTGTAATGGGATATTATACAAGTAAGAAAAACTTAAAAGAAATTAAAATGTGAAAAAAATGTAAATTTGGTTGTAATAATAAATGTTATATACTTAAGTATATTATGAGATGATTAGTGACCAAATGGAATAAGTAAGTGAGCTTAAGAAAGTAGATAAATGAATCAAATAATATCTTTGTAAATAGGTTATAGAATTTAAAAATGAATTTGCAAAGAACTTGTGAAATGCAATTTATAACTTTTGAGATAATTATAAACTTAGATAAAGTCCAACTTCTTATATATGACTTTTATATGATAATTATAAACTAAAGCGATAGTTAATAAAATGTTCCCAAATAAACCGGTTATTAAAGGAAATTATGAAAATGAATGTGAATGAAAAGAATTTGGTGCAACTAAGAATCTACTAGAATAAATATGTAAGTTATACGTACATTTATTCATATAACTATTTGACCCAGATTCGAGCTCAGAATTTTGAGATAATTTATATCGATCCAAGTTAAAAAATTTCACTCGATTCTCGATGGCGAAACCTGGATACGGATTTTTGGTTTATTATGCAATCCTCTATCATAGTATATGTCTATGCATGGAGGGTAACAGTTTCTAGTCATAGAACCAAATCAGAGTCCGCACTAGAGAGTCGTGTGAACGATACAAGTTCGGAAGTAAAATTTTGTGATCGAGCGAGCGATCAGATTTGATATTGCATACGAATGATATATGCACATAGTATGAGCTTATGTAAAGCAAATATTGGAAATTGAAAATGCAAAATAGCAAAATATGAGTTTAAATTACATGATTGGATATCATTGGTAAATAAGATGCAGGCATTTAAAATCAAGAGAAATTGGATTGCTCAACAAAAAAGTACGTGCTTATTTTGTCACTTGATTTGATGGTTTTATGATGGAGCCACTTGGCTTTTAGTTTCTTTTGTTGGTTTGGGGACTGTAGAGGCATTTTGTAGTTGTTCCTATCGAGCCATGTAAAGGAGACTTTACCAAAAAAATTCGTAAATCGGGGTGTTATATTTTTTTTGAAGTTTTAAAAAAGTTTTATAACTTATTTTGATAACTAACTTGTATTTTCTGTAAGCCAATCGGAGTAGCGTAGTAAAAACGTAGTAAAGGTTTAATAATCGATTTTATGTTTTATAAGTTGATTATTTTTAAAATATATCAAATGTTAAATCCTCTACTTAATGCCTTTTCAAGGACGAAAAGTTTTGAGTGGAGGAGATTATAACGATACGTATTTTTAGCTATTTTAAGTTATTAAATTTAATGTAAATATTAAATAAAAATGGTTAAAAATATAAATTTAATGATTTTGAATGTAAGTTATTAGACATAAAATTGAATAGAATCACTACAAGAAAAACCATTTATAGTTGCAAAAATCGGTGGCGTTTTATTGTAAATGCAACAAAAAATAGATTACCAAATAATATAAACGTGGCAAAAAATAATTCACGTTTCCCGCTTCTAAAAAAAGAGTTCGCGCAAACTAAATAAACGTAACCTATCATTTTACTCTCGTACTTAACAAAATTCTCGTCCCTAATTTGCTTTCTTCTTCAGAATTTTTTTTCCCCTTTTAATCGTGTTAAATTTTCATCGCACTCAAGTATCATCGTCAACTCCGTCGTTTCCCCCTTACTCAACATCGAGTCGCGGCAGCCAGCAGATCTAGGTATAATTAGGTATGAATCTTTTAAATTAATTAGGTATATTTAGGTATGAATCTGTTAAATCGACTTTGTTATTCTATTTGACTTTTATATGAATTTGAATGCATCTTATTTTCGTATTCTTCCTAAACTATTACTGAAATGGTTGATTTAACCCTAATTGCAATGATCTGTTGGGATATCTGCTTTGATTTCTTTAAGTATATGAATGTTCTGTTGAAGTGGTTCAGTGGATCAATGGTTGCTTGCTGAGAGGAGGTTGAGGTTGCGTGTTTCGGGAATTTGGTGGGTTCAAGTAGCATTGATGGAGGTCGGGGTTTTGTTTGCGATTGGGTATTGGCTGGATGGATGGTTGAGAGTGGTAAATGTTGGAGCATAAATAGTCTTTTGTGGAGTGGCAGGCACTGGAAATATGTCAGTTGTGTGGATGTGAGGTAGTGAAGAGGAGGCGGTGAAGTTGACGGTCGGTTTGGTAAGAGGGGGCGAGGCTGGGGGAAGGATGTGAGTATGTGTTCGTAAGGAGTGGTAGAATGTCTGAGGGCAAGTTGATGAATGTTGCGTGAGTCTCTGGTAGTTTGCTGCGGAGGCTGGGTTGTTGATGTTTTGTTGAGTTGTAGTATGAAGTGCGGTTGCGAACAGGTTGCAGGTTGGAGAAATGGGAAGGAGGATGGTCTGTGGTTGCTTGGGGTTTGTAGTTGGAGTGGTCACTGTTGTAGTGTGTGAATATGGTGCAATTGGTTGTATCAGTGCAGTAGTCAGTAGGTTGTAGAATGGTTATTGAAGCAGGCTACAAGAATGTAGGCAAGTGGATATTGTCTTTGGTGATATGAATGAATGTGGTGTGTATGAGATGAAAGTGGGTATTGTTATAGGCTGGTATGAAACTGTGTTGTCGTGAGGAGTGAATGAATTGTTTAACAGTGGAGTGGGGGAGTGATTGCAGTGTTGAAGTATATTTATGGAAGTGGTTGAATTAAACAATGTTGTGAGAAGTGGTAAAATAGGAGGATTGAGTAGTATGGTGATGAGAGGTTGCTGCGTTTTTTGAAAGTTGCAGCAATGTGTGGCAGCGGAAATGCACCAGCGTTTGTTGGTGATAGGTGGGAGGAAGTTTGGTCAATGGTCTGTGTGTAATGGTGAAGTGCAGAGATTTGCAAAAGTTTTGTTGAAGGGGAGTGACTGGAATGTTGTTTGTTGAAGTGGAGCGTTTGTGGATGGATTGACAAAGGAGGGGCAGATAGCTGTAACTGTTATGCAGCAGTTTGGAGGGTTGTGACTTGGTCAGTTATGTGTGGGTAGGAGTGTGGTGTCATGCATGGATTAATTATAAATACATGTAAATCTGAGGTTAAATGCAAAATATAAGTGTAAAATTTATATTTTTGGAAAAGTATTCTTTGCCTTTGTCTACTAAACCACCATGGTTATATGCAGTAGTGCTACAAGTATTTGTACTTCAACGTCTAGTTATTTTTTTGATTACAACAGATAACCAATTTATACGTCAAAGATTGGAAACTTATTTGCCTTCAAATGTCGATAATGGAAAAATGCTGGGTTTTTTTAAACAGGTGATAAAACCATGATTAACTTAATATGTATTTTGAGAATTAGAACATATAATCTAATACTAAAGTTCACTTTTTTTTTTTTTACTTTTTTCATAGAACTAGTATAGAATACCGACAAGGAGCAATGAATTTCGTGCATGCTGCAAAGAGGAATGTAAAAAGTGTAGAAAAATTTTTATGCCCTTGCAAGGACTGTCGGAATCTTAGTCGTCATGATGACCAAATCATCGTTGAACATTTAATTATAAAAGGAATGGATCCTAAATACATTGACGGTGTATGGTTTAACCATGGTGAAGAGATAAATGTAGAGAATAAAACAAATACGTTTGACGTATATGAACTATTCAAGATGATTCACTATGAAGATGAAGATTTTTTGAATCAAGATTTTTTTGATGATGATAAAGACGATGTTGATTCTCGAAGAAAAGAGGATGAGTTAGTCAAGAACTTGGATGATGCAGAAACTCCATTATATCCTGGTTGCACATATCACACAAAATTATCTGCCACCGTCTTGTATAATCTTAAATGCTGGACTGGCTTGTCCGATAGTGGTTTTGATAAGCTTTTAGCTGTGCAACATCTATTTCTGCCGAAGGATAACGTGCTTCCCAAAACCTTATATGAAGTCAAGAAATTTCTTAAAGCATTCGACATGGGTTTTGAAAAGATACATGCTTGTGAGAATGATTGTTGCCTTTTCAGAAAAGAATACAAAAATTTAGAAAGTTGTCCAAAATGTGGTTCCTCGAGATGGAAGAAAAATCAAGATATTGAAGAGGTTATACAAGGTGTTCCAGTTAAAGTATTGAGATATTTCCCAATTATTCCGAGGTTTAGACGAATGTATAGATCTCAAAAGATGGCTGAAGAATTAAGATGGCATTTTAATAATAAAAGTAACGATGGAAAAATGTGTCATCCCATGGATTCTATGACATGGAAAATGGTGGATGAAAAGTATAAATCTTTTTCATCTGATCCACGCAATCTTAGGCTTGGTCTTGCTACAGATGGATTCAATCCATTTTCCATGTTGAGTTCGAAATATAGTTGCTGGCCGGTAATGCTTGTGACATACAATCTCTCGCCTATGTTGTGTATAAAGAAAGAAAATATTATGTTAACTTTACTTATTCCAGGCCCGAAGCAACCCGGGAATGATATTGATGTATATTTGGCTCCTTTGGTGGAAGACTTGCATCACTTGTGGTCTAATGGAGTTACTGCTTATGATGCATTTAGTAAAACTTTATTTAAACTGAATGCGATTTTGTTATGGACGATTAATGATTTTCCGGCTTATGGAAATCTTGCTGGATGTCGTGTGAAAGGGCAAAAAGCTTGCCCATTATGTGGTGTCAATACCCATTCTCGTTGGTTGAAACATAGTCGAAAGTTTGCCTACATGGGTTATAGAAGATTTTTACCTCCTTCAGATTCACAGAGGAAACAAAAGGCATTGTTTGATAATACCATAGAGACAGATGGTGCTCCTAGAATGCTTTCTGGGAGAAACATCTATGCATTATTGAAGGATTATCCAAATGATTTTGGAAAAGGAATAGAGGAGAAAATTAAGAAGAGAAAGCATGTCTATGATAAAGAAGATGAATATGATGATACTAACAGTTCTACAGAAGTAGAGCTATCAAGGTGGAAAAACGATCAATTTTCTTTGATTTGCCTTATTGGGAGGTTAGTGGTTAATTTATTTATTTTTCATTGTTTTAATACAAGAAAAACCCAATAATGCATTATTGTTTTGGTTTTCATAGGAACTTCCATTACGTCACAATTTAGATGTGATGCATGTGGAGAAGAACATTGGTGAAAGCCTATTGGGCACAATGTTGCATGGAAATAAATCCAAAGATGGAACCAACTGTAGAAAGGATTTAGAGGATTGGGGAATTCGAAGTGAGCTTCATACACAACCTCGTGGGAATAAAACATATCTTCCACCGGCTCCATATATGTTGTCAAAACCCGAGAGAAAAATATTTTGCAAAAGACTGTATGATTTCAAAGGACCGGATGGCTACTGTTCAAATTTAAAAAATTGGATTTCGTTGTCGGATTGCAAAATTAGTGGATTGAAGTCACATGATTACCATGTATTAATGCAACATTTATTGCCAGTAGCATCGAGAGGGTTCATGGCAAAGAAGGCAAGAAAAGCGATAATTCGCTTATGTTCTTTTTTCAACAAATTATGTCAATAGAGAGAAGGTAGAACAAATAAATGTTGAAATTATTGACGTTTTATGTGAGCTTGAAATTTTTTTTCCACCATCTTTCTTTGATATAATGATACACTTATCCATTCATCTTGGAAAAGAAGCACAAATGTGTGGACCTATTCATTTACGATGGATGTACCCATTCTAAAGATATATGAAGACACTCAAAGTTTATGTCAGAAACTATGCACGACCAGAGGGATGTATTGCAGAATCGTATCTTGCAACAGAATGCATGTTGTTTTTCAATGAATTTTGGAAGAAATCAGGACATATAGAGGAGAAAGGAGCTCGAAATGAAGATTATGAAAGTAGTAGAATATTAGAGGGACGTCCAATTTCAGTATCGAAGATAATTAAATTGCCAGTTAATGAGAAAGAAAGTGCTCATTTAGCTGTGTTAATGAATATGGCCATGGTGGAACCGTTTACAGAGTAAGTTTATGTTATATTGTTTTAAATATTTTAATGTGTTCACAATGGTATATATAACTTATAATCAATTGTTCAATACGAGTTTGCATTTGGAGGAATTATAAAATTCAGACCAACGCATGACAAAAAATGCGACCTTACTTTGGGAAACACATACAAAAAGTTTTGTCGATTGGATTAAAAGGAAGGTTAGTTAGATTTCAAATATGTTCTCATTCAACTATCAATATTACTATATAAATTTACATGCTAAATGAAATTTGTTGTAGATACCTATTACCTCCAAGGATCATAATGACATGTTAAAATGGATTGCTTATGGTCCGAAGGACGATGCCATGTCTTTCAAAGGATATATCATCAACGAGCAACGTTTTCATGTAAAAGATTTAGGGAGAGAAACTCAGAATTGTGGGGTGACTTTTGATGCAACTACTATGTGTAGAGCAAGTGCTAAAGATATGTCCCAAGTGGTTGATGTGGTCACTTATTATGGAATATTGACAGATATAATTTTATTAGATTATCATTTGTTTTATATTCCAGTTTTCAAGTGTCATTGGACGTATAAAGGAAATGGAGTAAAAGTTGATGATGATGGGTTCACTCTTGTTAATTTACATCAAGCATCATTTTCACGAGACCCATACATACTTGCATCTCAAGCAAAATAAGTATTTTATTCAAGAGAGAACGATGTTTTTAATTGGTACGTTGTAATGAAAGCACCATCAAGAAGTTTTAATGATATAGAGGAGCACGATTGCATCGAGGAAGATACTCAAGTGGTAGAAGATGAAACAACTGAAGCGGATGATGAAGATGTTTGCTATGTTAGAGAGGATTGCGAGGGCATAATTGAGTAGATTATATGTTCTACTTGAGCATAGTTGTTCATTTGCTTTAGTGATGGTTGAACTTATATATTAAATCCGGGCTATTTGGAAATTTCATTGAACTTGTATTGATTTTCTTTAGTGATTGTTGTTCATCTGCTGCACTAATGCTTTGTTTTTTTTAATGTTGCGAATGGCTGTTAGTTTGCACCATTTAATTTTCTAATCCCTTGCAAATGCATGTACCATTCAATTTTTGTTCTTTGTGTTTTGATCTTTGTATACTTCCAGAGACAAAGCATTATATGTTCTTATCAATTCTGTTTGCATATATTGCTTGATAATGAGTAGTGTTCTAATCAATTCTGTTTGCATTACATGTACACTTTCTCATAAAATTACAAATCTGTTCATCATCTCAAGGCTTTTAGGCCTGCTTGTTTGGTTTGCAAACTGCCACATCTCTTTTCAGCTACATATTGATGATATTTAAGTGTTGTTTGTTAATATTTATCGCTGCTTATTGTTTACATGTGCTTATTGGTTTATACTGTGTTTTCTGTCACTTGCAGAAAAATATGTCTACAGCATCTGTACGTACCCGCTTGCAGAGAAAGGCTGAAGAACAAGCAGTCAAAGGTAAGAACAAACAGTCAAAGCGAAAACGTAAAGTTCCAGCTAGTATAAATGAAATAGAAGAACAACCAGACAATGCTAAGAAGCAAGCCACTGTTCACAATGAAGAAGACGAACAACCACTAGATGATGTCCCCTCTGACCCAAATGAAGGACTCCGCTCAGAAAATGAAACCCGTCCTAAACAAACTGCTGATGCCGAGCTGGAAATTGGGAAACAAAGTGAAGCTGAAATCGGAAGTACATCTCGAAAAAGAGGCGGTAGAGGTCCAGCAAAAGCAAAAAGACTCCCGTCATACAGTCAGGATCGAATTGAAGTTGAGTTCAATGATCTAGGTATACTAGTAGGGCAAGGGTCGGTATATTTATCCTCTTTTCTTGGACCGCTTGTGCGGGAGCAGATTCCATACACGATTGATGATTGGAGGAATATTAGTGATGACTTAAAAGAAGTTTTGTGGCAGTCGGTTCTGGTATGAAGCAGGCATCTATTATTTAATATTCTGACTCTAATATGTTTTGAAAATGACTTCTAATATTGCATGGTCTTGCCAATTATAAATTGAAATTGCCATCTAATAACTTCTGGATAAATTGAAAAATAGTTCTTGCCAATTATAAATTGAAATTGCCCTCTAATAACTTCAGAAAACCTTTCAGATTTAATTAAATCTGACGTATTTAAATTAAATAAATTTTACTAATATCATGTTTTGATGTATTGTTGCAGATTAGATTTAAATTGGAAGAGGAATGGAAAAGAAAAGCTATATTTCAACAAATGGGAGTACTATGGAGATCGTCAAAAAGCAAATTGGTTCGAAATTTGCAAAAAGCGGAGAACGATGAGGAAAGACTTAAAATGAAACCTACGAACATAAAAAGCATAACCGATTGGAGGAAGTTTGTGAAGGCGAAAACAAGTCCGGAGTTTAAGGTAAATCATTCCTACTGAACTCGTTTGGCATGTTTCTGCAAATCCATCTACATAGTTAGCAACCGATAAATTTCTTTAGAAGTGAAGTCCAAGTGTTAGTGGATGCTGAGGGTTCCTGTTTAGGTATTAGCTGCAGGAACCTATGACAGTACAAAATACAAATGCATTATGACAAGCACAGGAACATTTTAAATGAAGTAAAAAAAACACTTTGCAAGTTAGTTCAATCTATAAATATTATTAGTAGATATGGAATGTTGTATATGTCACTGAGTTATCCAGCATTAATAATACCAAATAAGTATATGACCATGATGAATTGATTTTCAGATAAATTGCAATCCTCACCATACATATTTACCCTGCATTATAAATATTAGATAGTTCTTTTTTTTTATGATTTTGGTTGTTAAATTCTAGCATCTTTCAACATTTTCAGCAAAAAAGTGAGAAATATTCAGTCCTTAGGTACACACAAATTCCGCATACAACCGGTCGTAGGGGAATGGCTAGAAAGACCGAAGACATGGTAAGTTAATTAACTATAGCATTATTTAACATTATTTTATACCTTTCAGTTTATTAATTTAATGTTATTCTATTTCTAGAAAAAAGAAAGTGTAGATCCATCGTCCATAAGTAGAGCTGATGTGTGGATTAGATCTCACATTAAAAAAAACTGGTGAACCAGTGAACATGGAAGCTAGGAATACTATTGTAAAATTGTTTTTAATTTTATTGGTATATTTTTTTTTGAAACTCTGATATTTTTACCATTGTATATTATCTATGTGTATTTATTTATATAGGAGGAGATCAAAAAATATGGTAGCCTATCCCAATCCAGCTCGTCACAGACTGATATTGGAAAAGATGCTCTTGTACATGTACTGGGACAAGATAATCCAGGACGGTTAAGGGCATTAGGTAGGGGTTGCACTTTAACCAAGCTAGCTTTGGCCCAGTCCAAAGATAAACAAGTGTCTCGGTGTCGAGAGGAAATAGCAGAATTGAAGGGAATGATACAGACTCTGATGGACCAGAAGGTAAATTTTTGGAAATTAATTTATATTCGTAAAATATTAATTTATATTCGTGCTTCGCTGTAGGGTAAAGAAAGTTCGAGAAGGAACTCACCTGATTCGGTAAAAATAATATTTATATTACTCAATAAATGAAATTTATATTTTAATTTTTTAATCCAGTAATTGATTAATTTTCGGTTGATTAATTGTAGAGCGACGACGAAGTATGTTTGCTGTTGAATCGGGATGGAACCTCTAGAGTTGTTGCCCATGGGAGGCTGCTGTCCATGGACCCAGATGACGTTGTCAATGGCATTCGTCTGGGACCAAATGCCGTGAGCGTTGTTATAGATTCAGTGGATAAAGCAGATACTTATTTATGGAGGCCTACACCTGAAATGGCAGTCTTAGCAGACGCTAAGAATAAGGTAGATGCTTGGCCATCAGTTTGCATCAAGGTCCCGCTGCGAACACGGTTGAACTGTAGTGCAGCCAGTACGGTAATTTTTTTCACGTTAAGTATATTAGTGTAATATGCTGCGAGCTTATTGATGTCTAAAATGCAGCGAGCACACCCCCCATCTGAATAAAAATTTAACACATATTCGTTGTTTTTGTGTAGCATACTAAAGTCTTGAATTTCACTTCTCATTTTTAGAGTACCAGCATCATCGAAGACACTTGCAAGATTTACGGTTGGACTGAGGGTGAAGGTGTAATTGCCGAAGGAAGAATCCATGCCACTGATCCAAAATATACTGTTAATGGTATTCCACTCGGTCCGTCTGCTGTTGTGATTTGGGTGGACAAAGTAGTAAATAAAGATGCTTATTTGTGGCGACCCACATCTGATATGTCGTGCATTGGAGATGCAGTTGGTATGAAAATAGCATGGCCAAGATCAAAAGTAGAAGCTGATCAAGAAAAACTAGATGAGAGTCGTGATGATACTGAAAATGTTGTGAATTCTCGCATGAAATCCGCACATATGGTCATGAATAAATCGCAAAATGTAAGTATTAATTTTTAAATTTGAAGAAGTTAACTGTGTATGAAAGTTTATTTAATGTGCATGTATACATTGTGCATAATAATCTCTTTTCTTTCAGCCAATTGCAACCATGCAAAAGGATGCCAAATGCCAGTTGATCGATTTGGGTGGAGCAGACGTAGTGGCGGAAGGAAGTATTGCATCAACTGATCCGATAACAATGGTCCATTGTCGTCCACTGGGATGTAATGCTGTAAAAGTTTGGATTGAACTGGTGATAGTTTCAGATGCAGAGATATGGAGACCAACATCGGGTCTGACGTGCATGGATGTTTGCTTTGGCGTTCCCATAGCTTGGCCAATGGAAAAAATCATTATTAAGTCAAAATGAAAGGTATATAATTTTTTTATATATATACATTAGGAATGCTAGCAGCTAAAGTGCAGATAGATTTTTGGTAAACTAATAAAAGTACATAAGTAGGGGTGTTATATTCGAATTGTGATTGAATGATTGTGATTGGTGAGGAGTTATGTATGGATTGTGGTGGAATGTTAGTGATGCAATATCATATCTACTTAAGAACTTTCTCTATCATATAAAATATCTCACGCATATTCACTTTAACAGGATTCACTCATTCTTCTTCTGGAATTAATTAAAACCTATTATTGTAATTTTCTAAACTAAAAATAAAATCCAAGAAATTATTATAAATTCTGATATTCGAGCATGTTCATTAAGACACTCTTAGGCTTTTCTGGCACAAGTCCATCTATCGCGTTACTAGGTTTTGGGCCCTGTGTCGCGTGCGTAATCTAAGATAAGAAAACAGTGGAAGGAGACAGAGTGGAACGTGATTTACAGGCGAGTGTTACCACTCACAAACCTATGGCAAGCTGCTTTTGTTTTGTGTTTTCCCAAGTACTATGGTGTTTGAGAGTGTGTGCATGCTAGCCTGCTAGGTATATGTGTTGCTACTGCCTTGAATTTCTATGTGCATGAAGAGAGTGTGTGTGTTTTAGTGTTTTGTATTGGTGTGCATATAGGTGTGTGTTTTGCCTGGAGTATATGTGTGCTTACGTACGATCTGTGTTTTTGTGTGTACATATGAGCGTGTGTGTTGATTAATTTGTATGTGTGTAACCTGTAGGTGCGTGCGCGATTTTGTATATATGCGCTAGTGTGTTTATGAGGATGTGTGCTTACCCAACTGTGAGTGTGTGAGTGTGATTGTGTTAAAATCATCATCTTTTTACTCAATATCATACTACTGAGTAAACAGATGATAATTTTAACACAGTATCTAGCACGAATAATTTTATTACGGTACATTAGCATAAAGTAGCGAGAAACTTATAGCAAGTAAATTCCTAGTTATAACTAGAAGGGTTGGATGTGCCATATTATTCACTAATTAATTTTTTATATATATAAACCTTGTCTTAAGCAGTTAACTATCATTTAAGGCCATGTAACCATGATTAAGCAATATGTGTTCTGCATTGTGTTGTGTGTGTGCATTCAAATGCTATATGTTTATGCGTAAGTGCATTTGTGTCTGTGTGTCTATATCTATAGTGTTATGTATTGTAAGAACTGTTGTGTTTATATTGAATGGATGTTGTGTGTGTTTGTGTGTTGTCTTCATATATATGAGTTTCAGTTTTGTTGTTGTGTATCTCACGTGCGTGGGGTGTATTATTGTGCTTTTTGGTGTTTTAGACTTGTTTAATTGACCGTTACACTGTTACAATACTCTTACTATATCATATCTTGTCCATTTTGTAGAATTGATTTCATTTCTTTTATGCGTAGGTACATCCCGATTTATCTATGCAAGTTTTAGTAATTTATATTTTTAAAATACATATGTCTGTATATTTATTCAGATATTACTTTAGTATAATTGATGGTGAGGAGTTATGTATGGATTGTGTTGGAATGTTAGTGATGCAGTTTTAAGTTCAGGTTTTGTTTTCTCACTCTTTTGTTCTGTTCTTTGTTTACAGGTAGTTTAGGTTTTGAAGACATCAGCAATGACAGGTAGTTCAGGTTTTTATGGTGGTTCAGGTTTTGCTCGTTAATTTGGTTATTTCAGACGTTTATTTTAGATGTATATGTACGGTTATGACACTTATGGTAGTTTGGTTATAACACTTATGGTAGTTTGGTTGTGTATGTGTACGGGTAGCTTTTTGTCGACACCTATGTATGTGGATGTATGAATGTCTATGTATCTTGTGGATCTTCAATGTGTATACGTATTTTGTAGTTGTTTAATATATTGTGTTCAAAAGTGTATGTGCTTGCGTATTCTGTTATTATCTAATTGCATGCTAGATCAGTGGTAAATCTGGAGTAGCAGGTGGAGGGAAACAAACGCTACTGGATGTTATTTATTTTGGTAGCGTTAAAATGTCGTTACAAAAGAGTGATTAAAAACTCAAGTACACTTATGCTGGCGTTTATTAAGCGCTGCAAAATAGTGATTAAAAACTCAAGCACACTTATGTTGGCGTTTATTAAGCGCTACAAAAAATGTATATAACGTCATGAAAAGGTAACGTGGAGGAGAAAACCCTTTCGGTGGCGTTAAACAGGCGCTACAAAAAATTTAGATAACACCATAAAAAAGTATCATGGAGGAGAAAACCTTTTCGGTGGCGGCAAATAGGCGCTACAAAAAAGGAATTCTATGGCGTTATAAAAACGCTATCAAAAAAAAAATGGCAGCGTTCAAAAAAGTGCAACTAATACTCGAGGATTTTTAGCGGCATGTTTTTTCGTAACGATTATCGAAACGTCACTAAAAATACTTAGTGGCGGTTTTTGGGCGCTACAAAAAATCAGTTTTCTTGTAGTGAATTTTGAAATAAACTAATTTCGAAAATTTATGTAATAACAAGTATTGAAAGGTAATGCTATGTATTGAATGTGTTTACAATCAATAGTTAGATTAAATAATAAAACGAAGTCTTTAAATGTAAATAAAGTAACTGATTGATAACTAGAATTAATTTAAACTTTATTTGTTGGATATTGAACAATTAAATTGTTTAAATTTCATAGTGGAAATTATTTGAATAATTGAATTCTGAATTTAATATGATTGAAAATGATATCTGAAGTAGATGTAAATTTTATTTAAACAACAATGAAGATTGTTAACATTTAAAATTGGATTTAAGTGAATAATTAGGAACTGGAAATTTTATATTATAATCAAGATGTTAAAATAGCGATCTGGGGCACAGTCTCGGAATTTGACAAAAACGAATTCATTGGATCCATAACAATGTATTATTATCGAATTTCAAATTTTGTAGCATTTGAAGTTATCATTTGGTCGTACAGAATATAAACGCGTTGAATTTAATATTTTAATTGGGTTCAAAAAGCTATCTTCCACATACAATCGAATTAGGCCTCAAAACATGTTCCATTCTGTTCGGTATAAGGGTAAAATATTATAAACGGCTGGCGGCAAGCTTCATTTCGAGTTCGTCCAAAAAAATTGAAAATAATAATAGAATTATATATTCACGTACGTGTGTGTGTGTGTGTCTATATATTCACACACAGTAACCTAACACTAATCAATTAGCCGACGCCATTTATTTATTAATGGCCGATATAGTCGAATCTTTTTCCTTTAATTTCCCCCAATCCGTAAACAATCGTTGAAAACTCTCAACTAGGAAGTCATAGAGCCTGAAGCGATCTACATATCCAACAGTGGAATTGGTTTATAGTCATGGAATGGAGGTGTGGATTGGTCGCCTTCATCACATGCTCAAGGGGGATTTTCTCGGCCTACGTAGCACCGAGTTCGACGTCGCTTCTACAGATGGGTGAGCTCCTGATGAGATTTCACGCGAAGGCCCCTGATCGATTTCTTATGGCCCGAGGGACGAGCGGCATCTAGGGTGTTGAACATCGTGGTTGGGTTCCGCTTGAGTATGCACTGAGAGTGAAGGAAGAAGCAAATTTACGGACTGTATTGTTGAAGCTTAGATCAAAGGCCCAGATCTGTCTTGGTATACAAAAAAAAAATTTGTTTTTACAAATTATATTCAAACTTATAAAATGTATATCATGGTCGTGCGAGGTCTGAAACTAGCGGTGTTGGAATCGTGGCAATGAGCACTACGCAATAAAATCGATTTGGAGTCGTTTGGAGCTAGTTAAATTTTAAGTTAAATCGAACGTTGTTCGATTTGATTTAGAATTTAAAACTCAAGGTGAGTGCTTTATAATGCTCACAACATACTAGAATATTTTCATGCTAGTTAAATTTTTTATTATGAAGTTATATAAATTTTATTGGTTGTTATTTGATAAATTTAATTGTCATCTAGATTTTCATTGAATTAACTATTAAAAATTAAAATTGACAGTCAAATTGAAATTGGCATTTAAATTGCTTGTAAATTAGCTGTTATTGACAACTATGAAATTGCTGTGAATTATATTGACTGTTTGGGTGATTGATTGTGATGGATGCCAATTGATTGACATTTGGATATTTATTTGTTTATATATACCCTGTTATCACCCTGTATATTATTTAGAGTAAATAAACTGTAAATTTCACTATTTCTAATAAATTAATAAATAGGTTGAAATGGTACATACCTATGACATCGTGTTTTGGATTTAAATGATATATATCCATCTCCGAAATTAAATCGAAATAACCGATCACTTGGCCATAAGATAGAAAATTATATACCCACACCAGATAGGTTAAATTAAATGATTTTAAAATTTTCTATTTGAAATTTATTTAAATGATGTTGGTTTTAAAAGAAATAAAAACAAAACTATAGAAATGAAATTATTTTTGAATTTGAGCTCGGAGTGTTAAAATTTAAATTTGGTAAACGAAATGTTTTAAATTATTGAGTTGGGATTTTCAAGTTATAATCGAATTTTGATTTAAATTTCAGACATTGATTTGATTTAAAGGATGGGACTTTTATTCAAATTTTGAATTTTACTAAGTAAAAATATTTTAGAATTTGGATTTCAACGTGGATATCGAAGATTAATTTGATTGAAGTGTTTGAATAGATATTTTAGAAAGCTCAAAATCGATGAATTGGAATTGAAATTGAATTGATTGAATGGGAATTGAAATGATTTGAATTTGGAAGTTGGAATTGGACCGGTTTGACTCTGAAAGCTATCATTCTAGATAGACAAATTATTTTGGTTTTCAAATTATTTGGCCATATAAACCATTTTAATACTTAAACTATTTTATATTAAACTATTTTAACTATATAAACTATTTTAATCATTTAAACAATTTTAATTATTTAAACTATTTTAATTGTTTAAACTATTTTAATTGTTTAAACTATTTTAAAACTATTCAAGCTATTTTTCAAAAATTCAAACCGGTCAAGGGTGGAATGCTTATTTTAAATCATGGATTTAAATAGAAATGGGGTTAAATGAAGTTATAACCCAAAAGTAATTTTGAAACAATTTTGGAATTGAAATTGCGATATTAAGACGAACATGATTTTGAATTGAAATGGTATATATTGAGTAAATATAATGATTTTGAAATGGATTTGGTTTCGAAGCAAATATGATACTTTGATATCAAGTATGAACAATTTTTGAAATGTAAAAGAAACACCGTGTGTAAAACGACATTTGGTTGTTAAAGAGATCGGAGTTGGATATGGGTATACTCTCTGTTGATACAGGAACCACTTTGACAACTTTGTACGTGGAGTGATGATCCAGAATGAAGTGGCTGGATTTGGCGTCGTTTGTTGGATTTGAAGAAAGGGAACGATGATGGATTAGCCTGACACTTATGCCAATTTGAAATGACTAAAATAGGAGCCGTTTCGGCCAAGTGGGCTAGCTACCCCGAGCGGATGCACTTCTTCGTATTACCATCATTTACATTGTGATTGATTGGTGCGCACCCTTCGGATTATGGGAGTGTTGGACGCGGTAGGCGATCATGGGTATGATGCGTTACCACCAACCGAGAAGTGTAAAGTGGTAGTATCCTACTTTGGGCAATGCCTCACGTGCCTTGTCATACTTTTATCCCTAAACGAGACCCCTATGATTTTGGTTTAGTGTTGTCGTATCATGGTGCATCCCTATCCACCGACCGTTTAACGGATGTTTTATATGTAAACTGTATGACAATGGTTAAAAACGCATTATGGGTGATTAATGTAAAGGCTTAACACTATTTTAATATTTATTTATCGACTAGACACTATATAGAGCGTATTCTACTACATATAAATATTTTAGTGGTTCCTTAAGAGATGGAAAATTCCATAACATCTCTTGAGTTATTATACGCACGTTATAGACTGGATAATGGATGGAAAAACCCGTAAACATCTCTGACGTTGTTACACTCATGTTATATGCGATATCGATTTGACTTACATAAGGATATTTTAGTCCCGACTCGAGTGTTTTGTATTTTCATTACGCTTTGGTTAGTCCTGAGTTTTTCAGCTTATTGAAGATTCATTTGGGCGACGAAGATGAAGATTTGGTATATTATTAATAATAATATTCCCAACATCATATTGTTCTGCTGCATTATATTTTTTTCTGTTGCATATGTATAACTCTGATAAATGTTGTATAAATTATAATCACTGTATAGTAAACAGCTTCATGAACTGTTTGTTTGGTTATTATATTTATCGTTCCGCTGCGAGATTCTGTGTTTATTTCCTTCTTCATTTTCTCTTATTTTCTTATTTACCCCTTAACAATCTTTCCTTTTGAATGGTTTGAGTTGACATATGTGGTTTATTATCGATTTAAACTGTCCAATGGGTCGTTACAAATTTACTATTTGAAAGCATAGTTCTTGCACACTCTTGAATCATACTATTTTTACGCTCTACCACTCCAATTTGTTGTGGAGTTCTTAGAATAGAAAAATTATGAGTTATTCCTTTTTGATTACAGAAATTCTCAAAATTTTCATTTTCAAATTCTCCACCGTGATCACTATGAATAGTTTTCATTTTTAAACAAAGCTGATTTTGAATTCAATTCGCAAAAGTTTTAAATAAATCAAAAGCATCGCTTTTTTGTTTTAGAAAAATTGTCCATGTAATTATAGAATAATCATCTACAATTAATAAAACATATTTACTGTGATTTATTTATTGAATTTAAGATGGACCAAATAGATTTAAATGAAGTAACTCAAGATGTTTTGAAGTTGAAATCATATCTTTCAATTTGAATGAACTCTTCCTACGTTTTCCTAATTGACAAGTACCACATATACTATCTACTTTAAAATCCATTTTAGGAAGACCTTTTACTAAATCAAGTTTTGAAAGTCTAGTTAAGTGTTTGAAATTCAAATGCCCAAATCTTTTATGCTAAATCCAAGGGTCACTCGTATTAGACGAAAGACATAGGTTACCATTTGAGATTTTCATACTGAGAATATAAATATATAAATATTTTACTTCCTAATTTCTTCAAAGATAATATTTGATTTATTATCTTCAATGTGACACCTTTCCTTTTTAAATTTGATTCTTTTGCCCTTGCCACATGGTTGACTTATGCTAAGTAAGTTGTGTTTTAGATTCCTAACTAATAGAACATCAGGAATAGTAGGAGTTTTAGAGTTACCGATATTGCCGAAGCCAATCACATATCCTTTTGAATTGTCTCCAAAGTTGACCATTCCTCCATCTTCATAAATTATGTCTTTCGGATTACCAGTCATGTTTCTTGAACATCCACTATCGAGTATCCATTTGTTTTTCTTGGTTTGCACCATTTTTCCATTGAGTGTTGATTCTTTAAAAGCCATATAACACATATGTTCCTGCACAATACACCGATTCGGTAGATAACCTGATTTTCTATAATAACAATATGCAGACTTATGAGTAATGATGATTTGGACAGTTTTGAACTAGTGTTAACAGAATCTTCAAAAAATGTCATTTTAAACCTTTTCAAAATCCAGATTATGTTAACACTGAAAACCAATGCTCTGATACCAAATGTAGGAAATGCGGATTATGAACCATAAGGCATAATTAACACTAGAGGGGGTGAATAGTGTTTAATTAATTTTATGAATCTTTTTGAAATCTTTTCAAATTAAACCCACAATGATGCAATTCATAAACACAGAGACAATCGCAGAACCAGACAAAGATGCAAATAGTAAATAAAAGCAGTAAAGGGAAGAACACACTGGAATTTTATACTGGTTTGGAGTTACCCTACATCCAGTCCCACATAATTTCTTGTGCAGATTTCTTCGAAATATAATGTCAATATTACAACCTCGATTTCAAGGCCATGAGATACACCCTCCTATCTCCAAGTCTAGGGCAAACTCTCTTTATTTAACAAGGCAACAAGATCACCTAATTGATTTACGGGCTACAATCACACCCAATTGATTCATGGGGCACAATCACACCATTTCCAATCACACTTTGATAGAGAGATTGATACACTTCGATCTTTCAATCTTTGATTATAAATGATCCTATAACTCTGAATAGCACCGAGATCTTTAAGAGAGAGTGGCCGAGAATCAAACTAGAGACGATCAAGTTTGATTCACTTAGGATTTCGGTATAATTTTGTTAAAGCATTTGAAATAAAAGAGAAGATTTGAGTGGAGGGTGAAGAAATGAAGAAAAACTAAATTAAAATTCATTGAAAACAACTGGTATATATCAGAGAACAATGGTCATGTCCATTCGCGAAAGATTATGACGAATATGCACTTTTTTTGAAAATTTGAAATCTATGGCTACCATGTCGACATGGGGGGTATAGTCATGTCGACATTCCCTTGTATTTTTTGAAAATTGAATTTTGTTTTAAAAGAGATTTTCTTTCTAAAGTTTGTCAAAATAATCTTAGAACTTTGTAAACTATTTTGAATGTACTTTATGATTATGAAACCTTTGGAAGTGATCTTATGAAATATAAAAGTAATAAATACTAAATACATAATTATTTTGAGATTAAAGCTAAAACATTAAAACTAGGAGATAGTTTAAAAATAAGGAATGATTTTAAAATTAATATGATTAAAAATACTTTTTGAATTAAGGCTAAAATATTTAAACCGAGAGAGAGATGTCTTTTTAAAAAGATAGTTTTGAAAAAAATCTAAAAATAAGTCATTTTAAAATTTTCGTGGATTCTATTCCACTTGAGAAGGTTGTAGGCTCCCCCACTAAAGAGGTCGTGGGTTCAATCCCACTATTAAAGTGAGAAGGTGGATTCTATTCCATAATTAAAATCCGAATAAAGATTTAAGTGCTATTATGAAGTTTTAACATAAATCTATACTTTATTACTTATCTTGATATCTTGAACTCTTGATACTCATGAGTCTTCAGTCTTAATTTCTTCAATTTTGGATTCGTCGGTATTGAATCTCTATACTCTATAGTCTTCATTTTTAGTACCTGCATATATATGTATATATATGTGTGTATATATCCTGCATATACATATATCTAGATAAAGATATTAGTATTTTATTTTATAACAAGTCCTAAGGTTGTTGTCATCATAGCCATCATCTCATGAACTAACACCAACAGGTGTGAAGGTATATAAACATACTTGTGAAAGGTGATGATGCTTTCGAAAGCTTTTATTTTATGGTTGCGGAAGCATGCATTAGGGTGCAATGGTAAATGATGATGTAACCCCCACGAAAGGTTCAACTACTTCGAAAGCATCTACTTCTTTGTTTGCGAAGGTAGCTTTCAAAGGCAATCCCATTGATTAATGCAGAAGTCCATCTTTTGATGCTTGCGTAAGAAATATTGACGTAAAGTGAAATCTCCCTAATACTTGTGGAAGGGTTCAACCGATTCGTAATGCTAGTCTTTGCGAAACCATGTTTTCAAAAGGGAAGTTTTGGTAGAATCTTCTCCTGTGGAAGGTGGACAGTGGCAGAACCAATTATTTTGGAAGGTTTGACATATGCGGAAGGGTTAATGTCAAAGGAAGCCCTTACTTTTATCTCTTATGGAAGGTATCAACTGAAGCGGAAGAGTAGCCTTGACCCCTTTCGAAAACTTCGGAAGCCTGTAATTCATTTAATATTTGCAAAAGCATCCCTTCGACTTTTTTGAAAGGCCTTGCTATCATTTTTGTTCTTTATGAATCTCTCCTTCATAATTCTTGGGCTTCGATACGGTTGAAGTGATTTTTGAAGTAACAGTCCATTCATTTTCACCTTAGCGAGAAAAAGAAGAAAACTCCCCTTATAAAGTTTTACTCCATTAAAGAATAAGAATCCAAAAGCTTTAGGAGAAAGTTAGGCACATCTCTCCCCCTATACTTAGGCAAAACAAGGTGAATAATATTATAATCTTTTTTATTTGATGTTTCCATTTTCTAGTTTGCATGAAATTGTGATGTTTTGTGATTATAAGAACATGGGTTTGATAACTGTGATCATTTAAATACTCTATGAATTTTATAGGTGATGTTTTAAATCTAAAAGAGAGGTTTTCAAATTTAAAACTTAGCTAGTTATATCTAAATGATTTGACATTTGGATAAGTTATTAATAACATAAATCTAGAGTTGAATTTTTAATTTTTAATTGTGTTAATTAATATTAATTTTCTAAGCTAGGAGAATGGTATAATTTTACAACCTAAATATTAAATTATGATATTAAATTATTGTTTTGGGTTTTTAGGTTCAAGGAAAAAGTTGGAAAAAAAAATAGTTTTAGAGACAAGAAGTTTGCTTTTTTAGGCTAAACGACACTTTTTAGTGTAAATCACAGAATGGTATTTGTAACTATCATTTTCAATTTACACTAAAAAGTGTCTTTCAGACTAAAAAACAAACTTGTTGTCCCTGAGACTAATTTTTTTACACCTTCTCCCTTGTGTCTATTTTCCTATATTATTTTTATCTAAAAAAAATTATGTGAAAGAAAACGATGAAATTGTACAATAGGAATTTTTTATGATTTTTCCCTTGTGGTCTCAAATTACTATAAAGTATTTAAGTGAGAGTGAAATGGGAAAATAATAATAAATAATTTAATAATTATGGAATAAATTAATTTGGTTAAAATAAATAGACATTCTCTGAAAATTTTGTAAAAAAAATCAGTAAAGGAGGTGATTGACCAACAGGAATTTAACATATAGTATGGTTTAATCAAAGGTAATTTCTTTAAAAAGAAATAAACTTGTTTTAAAGTAAAGTCCAAGGTTATCACAATGCTATAATAGCTTGTTATCTCATAAGCATGATAGCATGCACACGATAACATGTAAATTCATACACATAAAAGTATGCACTCGTTAGAATTTAATTCATATGCATAATAGCATTAGTGCATCCATTGAGACTAGTTTACGTAATGCTTTCCATATAGTGGACAATGATTTATTCATGACATCTAGGGGTACCAAGAGGTTACATACTTGCGGTTGTTTGAAACAATCATAGAACTACTTGATGAGAGTCTTCTATAGTTTAGTATAACTAAATCAAAATGAAAGATCTCATTGTAATGATGTACACATAGTCTTCTGACTAGTGGGTGCTACCAATCTTAAGTAGCTAGGCTATACTTTCATTATGGTAAATATTTAGCTTGGCGACCTTATGACCATAGTTAGGTATACGTTGAGATAAGTCACTACTCAAGAGAGAATTCATTTTCTTTGTTATATAATGTTAGTTTCACCTATTAAACCAAAAATTAGGCTTAACTAATATGCTTAAGTCAAGTAAATCGATGGTACTTAGGCAAGAGGCTTTGCTCTTGGGGAAGTATGCAAGTCACCATATAGTCAAGTAGTCAATTATGCGAATAGGTAATTATGCAAGTCATTAGTCGCAAAGTCCTAATTTGAATTTGACCTAAGTGCTTGAGTAAAAATGAGAATGAGGAAGAGGTAAAATTCAGAATTCGCACCTTCTTAGTAGGGGGCACGTGCCTATTTATAGAAAAACCGTAACATAAGATATTGGACACGTAGCATTCATAGGAGACGAACGGTTGACATTATGATGACGTGACACATTACCAATTTGACATGTAGGACAACTTACTTTTGTTCTTTCCAAGACTTGATATGGCTAGACTAATGAGAGGTTTCCACATGGCTAATTAGAATGCGTCATGCATTGATTTTTTGATACATGATAGCGGTTTCTCAACATTCAATATCGTCAATGTTATCAACACGCGATGGCTTCAATTTACGATAGCTTGACTTCAGCATGATATAGCAGTATGACTTCCATCTGTGATACTTGACTTCAACATGTGATAGTCTTTATGACTTCTGAAGGAACATGTCGTTCTGCAATATGTACAAAATAAGATAATATTGGAAGAATGAAGATGGAAAGCAAATTTATATATTTAAACCTTTTAAAATCTGAATTAAAGAGGAAATAACATGATATGAAATTTTACTTTACCTTTTTCTATAAACATCAATTTAACAATTAATATAATGCCATATAAATTCCAAACTTAATTATAATAAAATATCGAAACAATAAAATTGTAAATCTGAAATTATTTGAATTAACATAAACATATTAAAATTTTATAGTTTAAAGTATAGACTATAATGGAATAATTAGATCTAAATTACTACAGTGTATTTACATACATACATATATAATGAATTGGTATTTAATTTCAGAATATAAAAATGAATTACATTGAAACAAATAGACCTAGCAAAAGATTTTATCTTAATGTCGGTTTACATTTTCAAAATATGAAGATGAATTATATATACATACATACATACATACATATATATATATCCCTACGTTTGTTTATATATATGTATGTATGTATACATAGATACATAACTCAATCTACCAAAAATTAGGCTCATGTTTAAAAGTAATAAACTACAATAACAACACGAATTCATTACAATAAAATCAATTTATGACAACATACAATCTCAGATCCAACAAATAAAAGGATTTGGTTCAGATCTCAAAAGAATTAAAACATAAACTAGTTGACAAGTAATTGATTAATTATGATAATAGATGAAAATATTCTACCAAATCAAATCTACAACTATTAATCATTTCAGATAAAATCAAGACACCAACATTCAAATAAAACCATACACAAGTAGAATTCACATTTAATTATAATGTGTACAAGAAATTTAAAATGGATCTTAATAACTTGCTACAATACACGTTTATGTAAACAAAATCATTTTGAATATCATGAATAAATTATTAATAAAAGAAACATACCAAAAAACTTGCCCTTTGCCAGACCTTAATTTATGACTTCTCCTTAGATTTCCAAATGAATCTGCACCTCACCTTGTAAGAGAAGGACGAACCACCTTTGTTTTAATTTAAGTTGACATTTGATTTGAATTTTATTTATGTTTTTTAAGGAAATATGGCTAGCCCTAGAAATGGAGGAAGAAGGGGAAATTTTCCATCAAAAGAAAGTAGACGAGTAGATATTTTAATGGGATAGATAAATCCTTACCTAGTCTTCTCAATCAATTCCAACCGACCAACCCCTTCATTTTTTTTCAATATGTTGGCCAACCGTAGTATGCATCCATAGTGGGGATAGTTTTCAAAAACTCTCCTTATAGTTATGTTTTTGTAAACCCCATTTAAGAGGTGTACCGACATCGAATATCAGTATTTGCAAATATTCTTCTATATGTGCATTTAAATAGTTACCAACAACCGTCAAAACTTCAACTAAATTAATTTTAATTAGTGTTCCACAAATATTAAGTATTTTAACCAACTTATAACATTCTAAAAATTAATTAAATTGTGTATTTTTTTGGAGAAATCAAAAAAGTAGTTGTGTGACTCAGAGGTGTGAATTCAGTTAGTTAATATTGAACAATTCAAATATTGACATTCGCACATCACCTTAACTAGTAGTGTGATAGTTTGCTTGAATTCATTGCTTACATATCTTTTCGGTAAATCTAGTTTCATAATTTCTTAAATTGTACCTTCAGTTTAGATAATTTCCACACACTCTCTTCCCCAAGACTACATCAATTTAGGCATTATGGAATTTGGTTTTATTTAAAATTCCAATGTCCTCCTTGTTTAACTTGTTCATAAATACTATCCTTGGTTCAATACTAATATTTAATATTATTTGTACTACTCTAACCAAAGATTTTGACTTTAACTTAACTATAGTTGACCATGATACTAACCTCATACAACTAAGGATACGAGTTTTCTATTGAATAACGTTTCACTTTTAATGCTTCGACTCAGGCACAACTTAGTCATTCAATAGACGCCATGCCATAATTTAAATATAATCAAGTTAGGGTTTCCACCTAAAGTTCAACTATATTCTCAAGTCAATAAAACTGTGTAATATCGTTACTTTGATTTCTCATTTGACCTAGTTGTTATTAACCAATAGGAAACTCTCCAACGAGTCATTCCATAATTTTCCAATAACTATCAGTATCTAACCCTTGGTTCCCCTTGTAACCAAGAGTAATACATAACCCAACATTTGGCGAGTGTTATATACTCTTGTCTCAACATGTGAATCGATATCCTTTCTCAAAACTTCTTAACCAAAAATATTAAAAATAAAATGTTTATTTTATATTGTTATTAATTACTCACAAAGCAACTATTTACAACTAAAATCACATAAAATTTCATTTAAGGAGTTTTCTTATTTGTATACTTTATATTAGTTATATCACTATATAGCAAAGTATGTGAATCAAATATCTTTATTATGAACAATATTAGTCATAAATTTAGATATATGTAACAAAATTACATATTTCCCCTAGGGAATATCCCAACATTATCAGTCTCTGACTTGCACTAGGTGTCAGTTATGGAATCTTATTCTAATTTCTCTGATCAATTGTCAAAACGATTGAGCTAGTACCTTAGTGAACGGATATGCTATGTTGTTTTAATTATCTACTAGGTCAATTAACTCTCTTCGACGTTGATAAAGTGCCTTTATCATTTCTAACTTTTCAGAATTTTCATGACTTGTACCAAATTATTATTAGTTTATAATTGTATTATGGAATTCTCAACATTTGGAATCACCATTAGCTCAGTTATAAATTTGTGCATTTATATATGTATACATTGCTTTTATTGTAGTGTTATTATAGGCGGTGTACATATCCTATGGTTGAATCAGCCATAACTCATGTTTGGATCGTTTCAAACTTAAAGATCCTTAAATAAGGTTGAATACGGATGATGGATCGACATGATATGCTCGATATCACTTATGAGGTCTGAGTCCGAATATTCCTTCATTAAGGAGTTCGTTATTTCTATAAATAATTCTCTAGTATTTCACAATACTCTAGACTATCCTTACCTGCCATTTAGTGATTTTAATTCGAATTTGATATTCGTTTAATGTACCAATTACATAAGCGGTTAGCGATATAGTAGACATCATACCATATATGACAATTATTATTGCTAATGCATGCAGAATCTGTCTCATATGCTCCGCATTAAATGTTTTTGTATGGTGTCTATGCATATCATATAGAGCAATCCCAACATCCTTTTACTTAGTGCATAAAAGACATCATTTTCGAATCCAATGTCGAGTATTAAATAACTAAATGAAAATGATTGTAAAACGGGTATATCGTTAACAAACATATGTTTGTTGTTAACTTATAGTTTAGAAATACTCTGGTCCATTTATAGTTCTTTCTGATAGATGCATGCCTCCTTTATATTTTGACTAAAATTCAAACTATTTGAAATTTCTATCAAAATGTTTACTTAACTCTAATACTTGTTTAACGATATTTTTGTATTATTTCTTGGATCCTGTTCAAAACCAACAAACTTAGTACTGCTTCCACTGACTTTGAAATGCTTTGGTTGCTACGTGCAAATATTATATTCTAAATCATTATTTTGAATCTTTGTTTAAAAAATATGTACCAAAACTCAAAATCATATTGAGCAATTTCGCAAGTAAAATCTGAACTAATTTAAAAAGGTTAAATGATGAAGCGATTACGTTAATTTCAGTACGATGTTGATCAATCAATGTTGCTTACTATATTCCAAACGTATTGGCCTTCTTCTCGAAGTCACTTTTGCGGCTAATGTGTCATTTCCCTTTAGGTACAATTATCAAAATTATATTTTAATAATGTATTTGGATACCCTTCTGGATTTTCTCATCATGCCTTATGGTAAGTCAATACTTTTTATAGCTTATTAACAACTAAGGAAATTCTATTCTTGACATTAACAAGAAATTATAGTTTTCCTTTTATGTATGAGAATACTTGTTAAAGATTCTATATGTTGTGTCAACTTAGGCCTGGTTGATTTCATTTCATCTTACGGAATCAATTTTATCTTTGGATTGTATCCACATCCATTTTAGTACCAATAATTTTTAAAATAAATTCCTTCATATGAAGTAGGCGTTTCTTAAAATAACGATTTTTCTACGTATAACGGAACAAGTATTCAAAAATATTTTATGAACTTCCTTTATATCTGTACAAACCGATTTAGTTTTGAATTTATTAAAATTTATGTTCATAACATAAATAAGTTGTTTGCAACCAAATTGGTCACGAACATCCGGGAATAGTTTGAGTAGTGGAATAAATAAAGAAATTAAATGGAAAATGGGGAGAGACACTATATATTGCAAGAAAGAACACCAAAAATTAAAGAAAACAGGATTTGTAGTGGTTCAATGTTGATTGCTTACGTCCACTCTGCATTCTCTCTTTATTGCTTTATCAATCACTTAATTACAATTACAATTTGTGAGGAATAACTTGAATACAAGTTAGAACAATGAAGAACTGAGTACATATATATATATATATACATACACACACACATATATATATATATATATAAATATAATAAAATAAATAAAAGATAAGAGAGAGGGAAAGAAAAGATGAAATAATAAAATGATAATGTATATTGTAAATAAAGATGGGAAGAGGAAATATGCTTGAACAGTGGATTTTCATGAGATAGAGAAGGATTTGTGAACTCGACCTTCTAAGAAGTTAAGCCGAGAAAAACCTGAAGGCTTCATATGACTAGGCTTGTACATTCAAATGCGACGAGACTTCATCAAAGGTTGGAGGAGAACAGCGATCAGCCAGTGACCTAAACTTTTCATCAGAGGCACAACACATATCAACATCGAGTCGGCATAAGGCATGAAAGTCGTCAGATCGGCATAAGGCATGAAGGCATTCAGGTCAACATAAGGCATGAAGGCATTCGGGTTGGCATAAGGCGTGAAGTTCCTTGGGTCGGCAGTAGGCATGAACGCCATAGGATCGGCAAAAGGCATGAAGGCCATCGGGTCGGATAATAATGAAGGCCCTCGGGTCGGCATAAGGCATGAAGGCCATCAGGTCGGCATAAGGCATGAAGACCATCGGGTTGGCATAAGGCTTGAAGGTCATCGGGTCAGCATAAAGCGTCCGACACATTATGATGGGGTCGACATCCCCGGTTCGGCATGATGGGCATTGTATGTTGGGACGAGCCTTTCTTGTTGTGAACCCGAGTGGCCAGGTTGAAGGCTGCCTCCATCTATAAATACAGAGGAAGGGGGCAACTCTGGGGGATCCTTTTGAGAAACCTAGGGAATACTCTGGCATTTAAGAGGGGTTGGCATTTGGTATTCCAATCCCTCGATGGATTCACATAGACCAGGGTTGGCATACACAATAGTTGACCCCTTCAACCATTGTGACAGTGTCTCTCGAAAGAGACTGGTTCACATTCCCATTAACTCCCATGTATAAAACTCAGCATCCTCTCCTCCTTCCTCCTTTACTTCCAATTCTCTAAGCTTTCCTTTCTTTCAAGTTTTCCTTCGACCGAACCCTTGGACATCAAGCAAACCCTCCTCCTTCCAAAGCCAAATCCTTCTATTTTTTAACCTCTAAAACAAGCACGAATTCGAGCAATCCCTCATAGTCACTCATTGCTATCCTTCAGTCCAAGAACCCTAACAACTACCATCCAATTCAAACTCATATATGTATGAATATCCCTTTAGTTCGTGTTTTTGGATCGCAACCCTTGAAGATTCGTTTGTCATTTGAGTGCATACGTAGATGGGTTTTAATGAGAGGTAGTTGAGAAGAGAAAACAAAGAAGGATCAGGAAAAAAGAGAGGAGTTGAAGGAGAAGAGGATGAGTTTGAATGAATCACAGCTAGCTGGAGAGGGTTTGATGACGACGAGGGAGGATATGGGATCGGCAGAGTTAGGGGTTAGTGTAGATTAGTATAAAAGAGAGGGATCGGTGTACGCTTTGAATGTTAGGAGGGCTCGGTATCCACTGGGATGGATCGGCATAGATTTCTTCTTCTTTTTTTTTTTAAGAGAAAGGGTTTGGTGTTTTCTCTTTAGGCATAAGAAATATAGGGAGGAAGGGGTCGGTATCTATTAGGGAAGGTGGGATCGACATGTAAGTTGGAAAAGGGGTCGGTAGAGGTTCAAGGAAAGGATCGGCACTGTACTTAGGGAAGTGGGATCGGCAATGGGATCCAGTTCGACATAGATGGCTGGGATCGGTGTTGACAAACTAAAACTATTCTAGCTCAAGTTATCTAAACATATGACTGCATATCTCCTTGCCCAAGCACAAAGTGACGAACAGTAATGCGCCTTTGTATATCCGTATCAATGGACTTAACTTGAACTAACAAATTCCCAATCCACTCAACATGAATTAAGTATAAAACTAGCCCAACAAACTCAGGCAATAGACTTCATAATTCAGAACGTCAACATTCGATTCCAAAGCTTTCGTCGCCAACAACATTTCACGTTGTCCGCGATGGTCGGTGATGACGGTCTCTTTGAACAAAACCTCTGAGCTTGGACGTTTTACTTTAGTTTTTCTAGTCTTAAACTATTTGCATTCATTTCACATCCCATTGAATTAGTTCACATGCAGCACAGGGGGATACATTACTGTTTCTAATATTGATTGTCTATTGAGTATAACCAACGCATATATCAAGTTACGCAAAGCGTTCTCTCGTGATGTCTTCTAGATCAGATAGGAAATCAAGCTCCGCCACTTTGTCTAGAAAGCCTGAACCAAGCTAGCAAAGAGATGTAGTAGAGATATCTGAACCACATGCATATCATTTTTTAGTTATCCCAACTCTTCCTGCAGATGCTATAGATTCGGCTCTCGACCCTGTGGATTATGCCATCGTCTTGAATAATCCAATTGATTCACCGGCTTCAAAAATCGATGAAGCTGCCCTTTATTGATTGTGCTTCATCACGGGATTCCTTTCAAAGATATACTGGTCCTGTTAGGGCAAGACATGCTTCATCTACCCCCAAACGGATATACCGCATGCAATAAGTTCATGTGCTGGGCTGGGTGTGTGCCGTCTTTCAACTTCTTTATTCATGAAGTGATGAAGTACATGGGAACCGCTCCTACTCAATTGCACCCCAACAGCTAGGCCTTTATCCATGGCACTTTTCTTCTTTTCATGAGTGTCCTATTTCATTCACTAACTCCCGAGGACATCCGGTATATTTATAGACGAGCCGATAGTCCTTCGTACGTCTTTCTTGAGCCCCTGCCCAAGTGTCAAGTTGGAATAAACTCTCCATGTTCAAGCAAGAGTTGTTCCACATGCAATATCCTCCTGGATTCGCAAGAAGGTGGTTAGAAGGATGCAGGTATTATCCTCGCCTCTGCCTTTAACTTAAGAACTCAAATTATATCTTCTTTCTTAATTTTACGAATTCTCTTAAGTCTTTTAGGCGTTTGCTCTCAGCCCGAACGCGTTCGATATTCCTGGGCAGTTGCGGCTATCCGTGATACTCAGGTGTTGGGATAGAGATGTCAAACTCCTTGTCACTGACAAACTACTCTCACTATTCAAGCTATTAGAAGACGGCTGCAGAATCGGCCTTCCAGGGAGTAGAGCGATCTCGAAGGTGATCGTCGATAGGAGGAGAGAACAAGTCGACCCCGTGGTAGCCCTTACTGTGGGAATCCAAGAAGGAACCGAGGAAGGGGAGATAAAGGAAATAGAAGAAGCAAGGCTAAAAAACAAAGATACAGGCCTTGGACAGGCGCTGGCAGCCCATGCGCCAGATACAAGCCAATCACAACCTTCCCCCAAAATGAGAAAAAGTTTGGCGTATAGAACTAAGAAGGAAAAAAACTGGGAAGACCCTAAAATTCATTATAACTCTAGTCGAAAAAGGATCATCTTCTTAACAAATGGAGAGCTCGTTGAAGGGACTTTCTAACATCTCTATTTCGGGCGATTTGTGGAATTATGACTTCACTATGGTGTCAAAGGGCTTAACTCTCCCACAAGAAGCGGTGAAGGCAGGCAGCCTCCTAATCAAGAAGAAAGAACTCTTATGAGTAAAGCAAATGTCACTGGTCCATCGGGGGGATGCACTTGGACACACAAGCACTTACACCCCACCATTCATGTGCACTTTACTTTTGACATAGCAACTACAATACAATGTTTTATTCACATGGCTTCGATCGCCTTCATGGTGCTTCTATCCCCCATTGTTCAAGTCGAAATTCTAAGTTCGATAGATGCCGAGAGAGAGAGATGAAGGATGGGAGATAGATTATCATTCTCAAGAATCATCCTCATCCTCATCCTCCAAACGGAAATCTCAAGGACACGCTTAATGTCAATTAGATCCCACTAATCCTCCTACGTGCAGTGGAGATAAGCCCATACATCGAGGCTCTCAATCTAACGCTCCCCGCGACTAGCATTCCGGCTCCTTAAGCTCTAGGCATTCCTGTAAGCACTGTAAACATATGTTGATTTCATCGGAACAAACCCCCTTGGGTCTTGCTCATGACTCGACTACGGCGGAGATATTAGCCGAGCTTAAAGCTACCTTTCCAAAGATTTGCTTCGATGGGCTAAAACTTCTCCCGACCATACATCCTATCCCTAGAATTGCAAAAGAGAACTCATTAGCTTATGTGAATGAGGTGCATATACAACACGAAGCATTCATTCATTTAGTCGAAAAAGTCTCCAAGGTTTCCATCAAACGCCAATACGAGATCGATTGCCTCAAACTGGAGGCCATCCATGACAAAGACATTATTAAATTCCAGGATACTAAGCTGCTTGCAGTTAAAACCCAACTCAATAAGGCGAAGAAGAACACAAAGAAAATGGCTGAGGCAGGTAGTCGCTTGGAGGCTTCAGATAAAAATGAACTAGATGGTGTAGTCCGATGTAGTGGCACTTTGGCTTTGGAAAAAGACTCCTTAAAAGGGAGAAAGATATTTTAGCACGCCGCGTAGAGGAGTTGGAAAAACTACTATCTCATGAGAGGGAGAAGAAATTCGAGGCGCAAGAGGAGTCATAGAAATATTGTGAGGAGATCATCGAAACAAAAAAACATTAAAGCGAAGCTCGACGAGCAATTCTCCTAGATTGAAGCATTGAAAGAAGACGCTCGTAAAGAGGGCAAGAATGCAGCGCTTGCAGAAGCCGACTCTTGAATTGAGGCTGCGACTAAGTTTGATAGGGAGGAAATCAAGTGCTTATTTGATCTACTCATTGCTGAATCTAATGCCGGGGTTCTCCCCCACCGTGACTTAACTTTCTTAGGCAAAGGCTATCTTGAGTAGCTTGCTGAAGCTTGGGATACTCTCACTGAGATCAAGAAAGCAGTGCTAGGGGTAGCAGAGCTTGATAAGGGGAACTTGTGCAGGAAGTGCTCCGAGGAAATGAGCCATCCAACTTGGCTGCAGAAAAGCTTCAATTCGACAGAGCTTCTATATTGCTTGAGGAAAAAGTAGATATCGTTGGATCATTTGGCACTGAGCCCCAGGGTCCTATTCCCATTCAGCCAGCTGGGACTTCATCTTCTCAACCTCTCGACCAACATGTCGGTTATGACATGGAGAAGCCTGGACTTGGCATGTGCAAGTTATCTCCAATCATTGAAGGGAATACTCCTATGACCACCAAAAGCCAACGGGGTGCTGGTACTACCTTGAGCGCTTTCTAATCTAAAAAGTTGTTGTTCTCGGTGAACAATGTTCAAAATCTAACATTTGCTTTTCACAAAACCTTGTAGGTCATACTGGTCCTGAGTCAACTCCAGGAGCGACGTCGCCACAGAGTAAGAGGGAAAAGATGTCGAGGCTCCAACTGTGAGAGATATTTTTGGGCCCGATGCTTAAGTGACTGGGGCAATAGATGAGGATAAACCCAAAGACCCATCACTCACAGAGGAGCATGATGGTGTTATAGTTTTGGGTGCTTCTAAGCACACCGCTAAGTTCAGCCTGAAGGAGCGGATTGAAAAAGAGGTGAAGTCAAAGCTTGAAGTTAAGGGAGATCCCGATGTGGTGGAGGTTGATGATCCCCTTAATAGGCCTTTACAATTCATCCCTCCTGGCATGTCTATTCCCATCATGGTTCCTCCTTCTTCCTTGAGTACCCCTTCTTAAGGCAGCAAGGGGTCTCGAAAGAGAAGTTTGACCAAAATGACCCTTGAAAAGTCGAAGAAGGAGAAGAAGACGAAGAAATAGTTGGGGTCTTGTAATATATTGCTTAGTCCAAATAAGTTAGACTAGTGTAGTTATTTTTCCCTCTTTCCTTTTTCTTTTTAGTAGCACATGTATGGGCATGGGCTCCAAAACTTTGGATGGGTTGTATGGAATTTTCGGAACTGTAAATAAAATTTTTGTTCCTTAGCCGGTCACCAAATAAATTACTATTCGAATAATAGTGTAACCTTTTCTACTCCAAGTTTTTATGATGATTTTTCCAGGTTTTGCTGACAATTTATTATCGTAATCTCAGAGCTCCTTTACAGACTTCATCGGAAGTCGCCATCGACTCCAGGCCGGAATCGTAACCAACAATCATATTCTAATGCAAACAGTTTGAGCATCTTCCGTCGATCCTAGGCCAGAGTCCGTAGGGTAGTAAAAAGTCAAAAGTTCTCTTGCCTATCCACCAGTTTGGACACTTGGCATTTTCTAGTTCGCCTCGTGGACTTAGAAACTTTTCTTGCATCGTTTATCATTTGGTCCGCAACCGGGGACTCGGTGATTTTTTTTCAAGCCGTTTATACTCTAGTATGCGCTCCGAGGACTCGGAGTACTATAATCCGCACTCAGTGGACTTAAAGATTTTCTCAAGTCATTTATACTCTAGTCTGCGCTACGGGGACTCAGAGTACTCTAATTCGCACTTTGGGGACTTTGAGATTTCTCAAGTCGTTTATATTGTAGTTCGTGCTTTAGGGACTCAGAGTACTCTAATCTGCACTCTGGGGACTCAAAGTTTTTTTCAAGCCATTTATACTCTAGGCTGTGCTCCGGGGACTCAAGAGTACTCTAATCCACACTCTGGGGACATAGAGATATTTTCAAGTCATTTATACTTTAGTCCGCGCACTGGGGACTCATAATTCTCTAATTCGCACTCTAGGACTTAGAGATTTTTTCAAGTCATTTATACTCTAGTTCGTGCTTCGAGGACTCATAGTACTCTAATTCGCACTCCCTAGACTCAAAGACTTTTTCAAGTCATTTATACTCTAGTCCGCGCTCTGGGAACTCAGAGTACTCTAATCTGCACTCCAAGGACTTAGAGATTTTTTTTCATTCCAAAAATTTCTTTTTTGATTCACTTATGGGGATCGCCAGCCAACCAACTTCACCAAGTAATCCCCTATTTTCATTTTTATCGGGGGTAAGTATAACTAGTCGATTTTTAGTTCTATGTGTGTGTTTTTAGTTCTATATGTGTGTTCATACACCACAGATGTTAGTATTAACTAATTCCACCACATAATCATCATAATATGAAATAACAGTAGTTCATAGAAAAGTAGCTACAACCCTTTATTTATCAAAAATATAAGGGCAGAATAATATGTCCTATTACATATGAAAAGCAAAATCAACTCAAAGAAAATGCTGAAAATAATTATTATTGGAATGCAAAAGAAACAGTCTAGGTAAATAGCGACAAAAATGCCCGCTATTCCATGCTCTAGGAAGAGTTACACAGTCAACGGTTGCTAGCTTCAAAGTTCCTTCTCTAAGCTTCCGTTAAATAACATGTGGCCCTTCCCGCGTAGGGTTCATGTGCGATGGGGCCAGAAAGATTTGCTTTAGAACAAGGTCACCAACATCAAAGGTTCTCGGTCGGACTTTCATATTATATTGTCGGGCGACCCGGTGTCGATATGCGGCCGATCTTAAATCCGCCTCCTCATGCTTCTCGTTAGTAAAGTCCAACAACTCCAGTAAGAGATCTTGATTTGTTCCGTGATCGTAGTAAGTCACCCGATGAAAAGGGACTTCGAGTTCTATAGGAATGACTGCTTTGGCCACGTAAGCCAGGGCGAATGGAGTGCGACCAGTCGCAGACTTATGAGTGGTCCTGTAAGCCCAAAGTGTCATAGGAAGTTCATCCACCCGTTTGCCTTTAGCGCTTTCCAAATGCTTTTTCAAGATAGACTTTATAATCTTGTTTATAATTTCAACCTGCCCATTCGCTCGAGGGTGAGCGACTATTGCAAACCTTTTCTCAATACGATACCTTTGAAAAAACTCCTTGAAGTCAGCACCATCAAATTGAGTTCCGTTATAAGTCACAATAGTTCGTGGGAGACCAAAATGAAAAACATTTTTTCGCATGACAAAGTTAATGACTTTTTTGGTTGTGATCGTAGCTAATGGCTCTGCTTCCACCCATTTGGTGAAGTAGTCAACCGTGATAATTGCATACGTCGCACCACCTTTGGAAATTGACAATAGGCTGATAATATCAATTCCTTATATCGCAAATTTGCGTGATTTCTATCGGCAGTGCTCTTGGGACTTTCACATATACCTGGCATTTGTCACATCGTCTTACATAATCTGTGGCATCCCGATTCACAGTTGGCCATTAGTACCCATAACGGAGTGTCTTTTGAGCTAGCATGTACCCCCAAGTGTAGTCGCCACATTCTGCTTCATGGACTTCTTTCAAGACCGTTTTATCTCGTCATGGGTGATGCACCTAAGTAAAGGAACAAAGAATCCTTTTCAATACATAATCTCATCTTGCATAATATACCGTGATACCATGTGAAGGACTTGCCGCTTTTCTCTCCTTTTCTCAGGCAAGGTTCAACGCAACAAGTACTCTTTGAATAGGGGCATCCATGATTCCCTTTCTGTTTCTTATTTTGGTACATGATCAACTACCATCACATCTGTACTCGGGGTAAGTAGGGTCTCGACCGGCACTAAGCCCATCTATTGTGCATCGCTGGTGCTTGCGAATTTTGCCAATGAGTCAGCTTCCACGTTCTGCTCGTGTGGACATGCGAAATGTCATAGTATTTGAGGTCTGCCAACAACTCCTAAACTCGGGTGAGGTATGTGGCAAGCCATTGTCCCTTAGTTTGATAGTTCCATCTAACTTGGTGCACCACCAACTGCGAGTCATCAATGATTTTGATCGATTTCACCCCGAGCTCTTTAGCAAGCCTCAGTCCAACAATCAATGCATCATATTCGGCTTCATTGTTCATACTGGGAAATCAAGCTTCAAAGCATAGAAGATCAATCGGTTCTTAGGGGTTACAAGAATGACGCCAGCTCTAGAATAATGACCATTGGACGCTCCATTGGTATATAGTTTCCATCGTACATTAGGAACCATATCACTTCCACTCATCTCATCCTGCATAGTGAATTCTATAAAATCAGCCAATTCTTGTCCCTGGATAGGTCTTCATGGTAGATAGGTGATGTGGAACTAGCTGAGCTCGATGTTCCATTTAAGCAATCTTTTAGATATCTCGGACCGCTGCAGGACCTGTCGCAAAGGTTGGTCGGTGTGGATGTTGATTGGATGTGCCTCAAAGTACGGGCGAAGTTTGCGCGATGCGGTCACAAATCAGTATGCCAACTTCTCTATCTTCGGATAATTTCTTTTCGGCTCTTTTAATCATTTACTGATGTAATACACCGGTCTCAACATCCGGTCGTCCTCACGAATCAAAGCGGCACTTATGGCGTGTGGTGATACAGCTAGGTAGATATACCGCTCCTTATGGTCTACGGGCTTCGACAAAAACAGAGGGTCTCTCCAGATGATTCAGTAAAGCTCAGAACGCACCTTCACAGTCTTGCGTCCATTCGAAATTGCTCTTCCCTTTCCTTATCAAATCAAAGAAAGGAATGCACTTGTCGGTTGCCCTAGAGATAAATCGACTCAAGGCAGCGACCTTCCCATTCGAGCTCTATACTTGTTTAATAGTTCTGGGTGCTCATATATCCCGAATGTCTTGAATCTTCTCTAGATTCACTTCGATTCCTCTTGCGTTGACAACTTAGCCTAGAAACACTCTTGATGCAACACCAAACGAGCATTTCAACAGGGTTGATTTTCATGCCATAAAATCGAAGGATATCAAACACTTCCACTATGTCTCGAATGTGGTTGTTTGATTGCCGTGACTTCACAAGCATATCATCCACATAGACTTCCATTGTCCTACCGATTTGATCTTTAAACATTCGATAACCAGACACTAATAGGTTGTTCCCGCATTCTTTAACCCGAACGACATCATAACATAACAGCATAATTCAACATTTGTGACAAAAGTGGTGTGCTCCTGATCTGGGATGTGTATTGGGATTTTATACCCCGAGTATACATCCATAAATGACAACAATTCATATGCTGTGGTTGATTTAACCAGTTGGTTGATTCTAGGCAAGGGAAAACTATCCTTGATTCATGCCTTGTTCAAGTCCGAATAGTCACCACATGTTCTCCACTTCCCATTTGCCTTCTTTACCAGTACAGGGTTAGATATCCATACAGGATATAGGGCGTTGCGAATAAACCCATTGGATTTAAGTTTATCCACCTCCTTCTTGAAAGCAGCGGACCTCTCCGGGTCCATGCCTCATCTTTTTTGTTTTACGGGGACATAGTTCAGATCGATATTCAGCATGTGGCTCATGATGGCAGGTGAGATCTCACACATGTCAGAATGAGTTCAAGCGAATACATCAAGAATTGCTCAGAGAAAATTATTAATTTCCCTCATCATAGAAGGGCTGAGCTGCGATTCGATTTTCAGCACTTATAACAGATCATCATGGCTGACTGTAATATCGATTGTCAGCTCAGCCGGTGCTACCTTGGCCTCCTTAGGTTCCTCCTCATCATCTATTAGATCAATATCTTCACAGAACCGGCTGTCGTACCCATGCTATGCCTCAGGTGCTATTTGTCAATCTTCAGTAACTTGGTGCGGAAAGATTTGTCAACACCCTTTACCTTTTCCTTCCGTTGGGCTTCTCTCAGCTCAGTCACATAACAAGCATGGACAGTCGCCTAATCGCCATGCACAATGCTGACTACATTATCTGTAGGAAATTTTAAAGTCAAGCACCATAGGGGAAGAGCTGCCCTAAACTCAGCCAGGGCCAAACGGCCTATAAAAACATTATACGGCGAACTAACATCCAAAACAATGAACGGTAGGATCCACACCCTCCTACATTCACCTTCATCCAATTCAACTGGTAACTCAACAAAACCTACCGCTTCAGTAGCCGCACTATTGAAGCCGTGTATACGAGCTTTAAAAGGATTCAAATACTTAGCCTCCATTCTCATTTGATCGTAAGCTTTCTTAAAGATGATGTTCATAGAATTTCCACAAGCAATCAGTATCCTTCTTACCGGCACAGGTTCGATCACGGAAGAGATAACCATTGGATCAATAGCAGGGGCCTCCACTCTATCGGCATCTCTACATCCATACATGATATAGTTCGTTATCATACGCTGCTGCTTTGCCGAAGTTCCATCCTCTATGTTCGAACAACATTCAAAGTCTATATGTCTCATCGAACTAGCATAACGCTCCATTTCCTACCTACTTCTATCCACAGGATGCGGTCCACCAACTGCTGTGTTTATTACCAACCTTCCGCCAGCTTGAGCGGACTACTCGGGCCGACGCGGAGCTTGTCCTTGGCTGGGATCAGACGTTCCTTGTTTGCCATCCTACGGATTGTTGACAAACTACTGTAACTTTTCTAGCGAATTAATTTCTCAATGGCATCATGAAGGAGCCTACACTCATCAGTGTTGTGCCCATACGACTTGTGAAACCAACAGTACTTCTTGGTTTGCTTTTGTTCTTCGGACGTGGCTTTCTATAGTGGAAACTATTACAGGTGGATAGGTAGATGTTCTCTAGAGAGGCATTCAAGGGGGTATAGTTGTTATAAGTAGGGATTCACGGCTTCCACTTTCCAAACTCACTCTTCCGATCAGAATTTCCTTCTCCGCCTCTTTTCCACTGACCCGACTTATTTTGGATGTTTATCTGGACCTTTCTAGAGCTCTCACCGGATTACTTTATTGTAATGTTGCTTTGTACCGCTTCCTTGTTTGGTCCTATAGTAGTGCTCCTTCTAGATAATCTTGCTTCCTTCTGTGACGACCCGTAATTTTCGAGCACTTGAAATCAGACTATTTAATGGATTTTAAGTATTCAGTAGGGTAATTTGAACCTGAATTACGAATATCACGATTTATTGGATAATTAAATTTATTGAATTAAATAATTTGGAGTGGAATAAAATATGAAAACTGAGATTTTAAGCCTGTTAAAAATAATTTGAAGGCTTGTAAAATTTATATTGATAGTACAGAAGATAATAGGAGTTGTAAAATTGAAATTAGCAGTGGTTTGTTCAATTTTGAAATTTTATATCGTTTAAATTGAATTTAAAAAAAAAATAGCCTTCCGAGGCACAGTCTCGGAATTCGACGAAACTAGTTCCTTTAGATCCGTAATATTATATTATTATCGGATTTCAAATTTAGTATTGATTGGCGCTAGTGTGTGAGTGTACGATATAATAACGCGCTGAAAAACTTAATTAATAATAATTTATTCAGTTAAGCTTCTCTTTTACGCCATCCTTTAATCGTTTCAAGCACGCTACCCTCGTCTTCTCTCAGAAGATAATGCCTTTATTTTTTTTAAAACCGAGCCTCTCCTTCTCTTTCAATAATCAATCGGTGATGAAAAATATATATATATATATAATAATGGCCGAAGCCATATCTTTCCCTTTCTCGTTTACTTGTTTTCCCCTCTTTCAAACTTGAGGCAATTCGATCCTTATATAAAAAAAATTAAAAAAAATGGCGGAACTGGGAAGGGGGGGCTCTTGCTAGGCGACGGGATTTTTGGGGGAGGGCCGACTCAAGATAATAAGGCTGTGACGCCATTTGATTTAGGGGAAAGGCGCGTTGGGTTTGGTTTGCTCGAAGGGGGGGCGGGACTCCGGTGTGAGGTCGGCGACGAATCCATGTCAACTTGGTGATGCTCTATATGGTCGCTGAGTTGGTCGATTCTCTTCGAGCTCGCGCGACGTGAAGGTGGAATACGTGGCTCGAGAGCGCGCAGGTGATTCGCGTCCAGGCGATGCGAATCTCCAATTTGTGATGGAGAAGTGGCTTTGTCGTTCGAGTGGCCAGGTGAGCGTGTCAATGCTTCCGAGCACGCGAGAGGATTGGGTGGAGTCAGAGCTTGGGCATTGAGTTCGATTAGGGTTCTGGTTGCCTAACGTTTTTCCTAGATCGTAAATGACAGGTATCTTTAACTTATCTATTCAATTATATATATGTATATTTATACTAGATATCAACAAAGAAAGAAAGGAAGCGATTTAAAATAAGGTAGGTTACTGTTATTTTGTAGAAACAGAAAATGATTCTGAAAATATATATATATATATATATATATATATATACATATATATATATTCACATATACCCGTAGTTTAATAGGCAAACAGAAAACTTACTTATATATATATGTATATGATTTTGGAAAATATAGGGATTTTAGATGTTGAAGGATTATACAAGAATTGGATCTTTAATTTAAAGTCTAGATTTTAAAACCTATCGGTTTATTTTGGAATGATAATATTATTATGAAGATTAAGGAGATTTATTAACTTATATAACTATTTCGGTTATTTCAAACGTAGTGTATTAGAAAGATATATAAAATAATAGGTTTGGTGGATAAATTGTTAAATTAACATATTTAAAAAACTTATTCGATTTATTTTAGTTACTAGGGTTTTCAAAGGAAATTTAGTTAAATCAAATTATAAGCTAAAGTCAATGTGCAAACGGGATTAATTGTTTGGTAAATTCAAATAGTAATAAATGATGAATTGTTTATACAAGGTCGAAAACGGGGAATCAAGGCAAGATTGGAGTGATTTCAAACCGTAGCAAAGGTGAGTTAATCTCACTCAGTTTAAATTTAAATTTAATTGATTAAATTTAAATAATTGATTGTATGGTTGGATTGATTGATGTGATAGAGTATAGTATAATTTGAATTTGGCATATTATGTAATGCTAACGTCTGTGGGTGCAGGGAAAACAGGTTGGAGTGATCCAACTGGATCCCTCAACATTTATTTAAATTACCCTGTTATGATGATTTGATATTTTATAATGGATTATGTTGAAATATTGAATGCTATGGTTTGATTGGATAATTGGGTATAATGAATTTCTAGAAAATATATAACTTGGATGTTGGAAAGAAAGGAAAAGAAGTAAATTTGTGAGTAAAATAAGTATGGAAGTTTGAATAAATTTAAGAATAAAAATAAAGTGACATACGGATTCCAATTAATAAATCTTGAATATAGAAGGGAGATTTTGGAATTAATAGAAAGTTAATGAATTGTAATCTCCAAGGGCTAATATCTAAAAGAACAGAACATTATTTTAAATTTAATATTTTAAATTTTGAAAGCAACAAAGAAGAAAAAGGAAAAGCCTGAAATTTGTATATTTCAGATAAAAGATTTAAAATCAAACAGCAAATAATAATAATAATAAAAATAAAGTCCATAATTAATGAATTTTGAAATGAACCGAGCAAGTAAAGAAATTTATTTCAAAGAGAATGAATTGGAAATCAATTCGGAAAATTGATTTAGGTGCTTGAAGTTGGAATTCTCTCTGGATGGCCAAGTACACGTTTTTAACAGTAAATTTGTAAATATAAATTAAATGTTTAAAGTTGTTTTAAAGAAAGCAAGTTTTGTAAAATTATTATTTCTAATATTTAATTTCTAAAGCAAGTATTTCCTTTTAATATATTATAGTATTAATTATTTAAAAGTGACTTAGTATTTGTTTTAAAAGTGAAAACCTGGATTTATATTTTTAAAGTAACCTTATTTTCTTAAATTCATATGGTATGTATTTTTAACAAATTATTTAAGTAGTTTTATCCTAAATGTTTAAAGTATATTTCAAAGTAAAGTGTTTTAAATTATTTTAAAATCTAGTTTTGTGCTTGGTGATTTCAGAGGAGATAGAAAATATTTGGAAAAGGTTATTCGGGAAAGAAGGATGGTTTTGAAACTGTTTTCAAAGAATAGAAAATGGAAATATATCCTGTGAAGATAATTTGAGGTTAATAAATAATTTGGCAAATTATTTATTGTTTGATGGTTGTTTGTTAATATTAATTGATAGTTAAATAACCGACTATCAATATTGGACAAATGCGCTTATCGTTTCGAAGAGACCGGGATCGAGATTTATTTCTCGGAAACCACTTCGATCCGGTTTGTACGTTTCGTGAAAACGATTTTGGATTCGAAGATGGAGCAGTGGAGTGCAAGGGCTAGTCACTACTAATCCTGAGGATATTTCCAAAACGGATGTAGTAGGAATAGTGCCTTCGGTTCCGTTCGAACCCGGGACGGACTTGTATGGATGAACGCTTGCGAAACATCGTCAGGTGGACGATGGGCATTCTAAGGGATATGTTCTATAAAAGGTAACGCTTAGCCTCAAGCCTCATCAAATGGTAATAACTGAAAATCAGGGGATATGTAGCAAGGCTAGGTGGGTAGCACCCAAGCTGGGTGAGGTAATTCCAGTCTAGATGTCCCTTATATTTCGGCTTAGTGGGCGGTTGTTGATCCCAACCGCGGGGTGATCTCACTCGGGACTGTCCAGTAAGGGATGGTTCCGGCCTTGTGTTGCAGGGGAGCGGTCGTACTCCTTGGTACGGTGATCTAGGCCCCGTACTGTGACAGGTGGAACCCCAGTGCCTAGTCATAATCCATTCTCCCTACGAACCTTGTACGGGTTTTGTTTGTATTACCCACTCTGTGGCTAGTAGATGGAATTTAATAATGTAACAATTTCGGCTATTTTATAAGTATTTGTATATAGACCCTATTATAATATCAGAGGATTTCTATAAAAATTGTTTTAGCTATCGTAAGTTAAAAGCCCGACATGTTTATTTGTGGCGTGGTCTTACGAGATGCTTTTGTTTTCAAAATATTTTTGAAACTTTAATAATCAATTGGGTGTGATTTTCTCACGCTGGCATTCCAGACTGACATATTTGATTTTGAGTAAAATTATTTATTATATATTATATTTTATTCCGCTGCGATGGTTAGATTCTGTGGTTGTTTTCTATTTTCTTCTTCTACCTCTTCTTCTTTAACCCGAATGGTTCGTATTTTTGTACAACTTGAGTTGATTGTTGTAGAATAGTGTTGACTCAAGGGTTACGGATTTGCGGGCTGTTACAGTTGGTATCAGAGCTTAGGTTAGTGATAACCTCGGCTCTGGTGGGAATTACTCATAAAATAGAGTCTATAGTACTCTAAAATGAGATTGAGCGTATTAATAGATATGAGCGCGTATTTGTTAGTGAATATAAATTGTTTTAATATTGTGTTGATTGATTTATTGAGTGGCATATGAACCTTCGTCGACACAGTCTGCGCAACTGTATTGAAGGGGTTTCTAAACACTTGAATAGAGCAATCGACACGGTATTGTTTTAAATGTGGGTAAATGAAATTATTTTACCCAAAATATATTTTCGATATAAAGATAGTTTTTGTAAACTATTTAGCTAATATATGGTTGCTTGAATGTTAGAAATGATGATATTAAAGTATTATCATCGTTAAGTGACAATTTAACTAGAAATTTAAATATAACTAAAATTTAAGGCAATAAATTCATTATAAAATGAAATTTATAAATGTGAATTATAAATGTAATTTATAAATTGAAATAAAATCAAATGAGAATTTGAATGAGAATAAGTTGTGCAAATGAATTATAGTTAAAATTGATTTAAGCGGGATTTGAAAATTTAAATCCCGGAGATTTTCAAAGTATTTTGAAGTGAAGTAATAGCATTATTATCTTGGGAGTATTTCTGAGAAGAATTTGTTTTGAATGAATTTTGGAAGTGATATAGCATTGAAATCACTTGGATTATTGGAAAATAATTCTGATGGTGACGGCCGCATCATCAGTATTCATTTTCGAGTTTCTAAGTGATGAAGTGCTACCAAATTGATTTGTTCAGGGAAACCTATTTGTTTTTGAAATTTCAAAGTAAATTTGTTGAGGATAAAACTAGGATTGGTTTAAAATATTTGAGAAATGTGATTTGAGATGTTGGAGATTTCAAAATAATTTGAAACCAAAGGTCGGGTGTTTAAAAATCCTGATAGGATGGGTTGTAAGCTTATAAATTGAGATGATTTTTAAATCATGAAAGAAATATAAGCTTTGAATGTTGGAATTTAAATTTAAAAGGGGAAAAGGTTAAAAATGAAATTAATTTGGATTGGAAAATAAAATTTAACTGGATTAAATAAATTGAATAAGCTGAAAATAATATCCAGTTGTATTCGAATTAAGTTACAATCGAACCGAGTTAAATAAAACTGAGTTAAAATAAAATTGAATTGGAATAAAAATTCAATTGAGTTATCAAATGGAATTAAATTCTTACCTGAATAAATGGAAAATAAGTTGGATAAGGATTGGATTGAAATAAATAAATCAAAATAACTTATAAAAGAATTAAAATCCATGGAAATAAAATATGCTTGGGCTATAAATAAATAGAAGGCTTGAGTTAAAAATAAAAGATGAATATATTCAAGCTTACGATGAAATAGAATTGTATAAAAAGATAAGTTGTGACTTATTAAATTGAAAATGGAATACAAAGCCCAAAATCAATATTTTGATGAATTGAAAAATGAGAAGAAAATCCAAACTTGAATTATAAAGTATATTGAACTTAAGAAAATAAAATGAAGTGATATTTGGAAAGAAAAAAAAATTCAAGTGTTGGATTATAAATAAGGGAAGAACTAATTTGATAATAAATTAGTTAATAAAATGTGTAAATAGGAATGTAATGTAGTTTATAAAAGCTGGATTGGTGAGTTATATTGAAGTTTGGAAATAAAACTCAAGTTATAAATCAAATTCGACCTGGATCAATAGTGAAGTAAATGAAATTGAATTGTGAGCTCATGAATTGGGTTTTAAATTAAAAATGGATAGTGGATTCAGAACTTGAGTTTAAATTAAAATTTAACTTAAAATGTTAACAAATTAAATATAATTGAAGTGTATTGAATAAAAATGTAAATGGATTAAAATAGCAATGGTTCGAATGTGCAAATAAAATCCAAATAAGTGGAAATAAATTCGAGATGGCCATGTAATCAATTGAATGAGTTGAATCTGGAAAGTTAAATTTGATAATAAACAATCAAATGAAATTGCAGATTTAAAATGAGATTTAATTGGGTGAGAATTAAGTTGAGTATAAAAGAGTAAAATTTGCTGGTAAAATGAAAATGAGCTTAAGTATAAAATTTGAATAAATTGAAGTAAATTGACTTAAGCTGAATAGATGGAAGAGAGTTGAATTTAAATCAACTTGAACTAAGTTGAATAATATCGGGTTAGATTTAAATCAAGAGAAAATATATTTAAATCGAAATAGAATTTGGCAGGTTGTAAATAATTGTGAACCATTTAAAATGTTAAAGAATTGAAATAACTTGGAGACAATATGAACAATAGAATGTTTTCAAGTAATAGAATGGTTTTAAATGCGGATAAGAAATGAAACGCAAATGTATAGATTGTGAATAAAATTGAAATGAAATGTGTCGAGCTAAATAAATGGTCGTGAAAGAATTAAAATAAAAGGGAAATTTAATTGGTAATGAAGATGAACCTAAGTTGTTATTGGTTTTGAATGAATTAGTTTGGTTAATAAATGAAATGCAAGTAAATGGTTTATAAATTAGTTGAAACAATTGAATTGGTATGAAAACTATACACATTGCTTACCATAAATGTTGGGTGTGAGTTTCTTTTAGAATTCATATGTTTTAACTATTGTAAACAATTGAAATGTAGTTAAACTTTATTTATATGACACTTACATGTTTAAATTGAGTAAGTACAGGTACCTGGAAGCCGTATGGCTGGATTTGGTTGTGCTATTTGCTAAAAATAATAAGCCGCTTGCTTAAAATGCTAAATAAGGTACGCCTACGCAATAAATATAGGAAATATGAACTGTTTTTGGTTTTTCTGACCGTGTGGGTCGATGTATATATATTTATCTCTTTTGTCAAATTGCAAAAGCTCCTCCGTACAAAGGAGACTCTGTCAAAAATTTTCAGAAATTTTGGGAGTTAGAAAATTTTGAAAATTTATTAACGACAAAACAATTTCAAACTAGGAATTGAAATAAGTTAGTAAATGAATCTAATTAAAATAATGATATGAATTAGTAATAAATGACAAATAAAATTTATATATCCAGGGTTGAAAAATAAATGAAATTCATATAGAAATGGAGATAAACCACTGTGGATAGAAATGGATACAAATTGAAGTGGTAAGACGGAAATAAATAAAGAAACTTAAGTAAGAAATGATTAATTCTTAATTGGAAATTGAATATTACAAATATATTCTAAGTTAATATTTGGGATGAATAAATATTGACATTTGTAAGAAAAGTGGATAAAGTGTTTTGGAATGTTGTGAATGGATATTAGTGCTAAGCAGGTATGCAGGTATTATAGGGGAAAAAGGAAATTGGATTTGATCTCAAGAGATAAATTTGAAATGCTCGACAAAAAGGTATGTATTTAAATTTGGTATGAAATTTGATTGGGATTTGGATTGAGCCACTTGGCCTTTTTGTTTTCTTTTTGGATTTGGGAGGCCGTAGAGCCATTTTGTAGTTGTACCGAGTCAGCCGCGCAAAGGAGACACTGGCAAAAAATTTCGGGAATTTAGGGAGTTAGAAAAATTTTGAGAAATTTTTTGATAATTCAAAATTAGTTTTGAATTATAATTTGAATGATTGTATAAATAAAGTTGTTAGGGAATTAAGGGAAAAGTTTGGGAAATTAATAAGAATAACAATGGTCTTTTATAAAAAGATAGTTGGATAGGTGTGGAACTGTTTGGTTTTGGGAAAAGTAAACGGGTTTGGACCATTCTTCCTAGTTAGTAATTTCGGGGACGAAATTCTTTTAAGGGGGGAGGAATGTGACGACCTGTAATTTTCGAGCACTTGAAATCGGACTATTTAATTGATTTTAAGTATTCAGTAGGGTAATTTTAACCTGAATTACGAATATCACGATTTATTGGATAATTAAATTTATTGAATTAAATAATTTGGAGTGGAATAAAATATGAAAATTGAGATTTTAAGCCTGTTAAAAATAATTTGAAGGCTTGTAAAATTTATATTGATAGTACAGAAGATAATAGGAGTTGTAAAATTGAAATTAGCAGTGGTTTGTTCAATTTTGAAATTTTATATCATTTAAATTGAATTTAAAAAAAATAGCCTTCCGAGGCACAGTCTCGGAATTCGACGAAACCAGTTCCTTTGGATCCGTAATATTATATTATTATCGGATTTCAAATTTCGTATTGATTGGAGCTAGTATGTGAGTGTACGATATAATAATGCGCTGAAAAACTTAATTAATAATAATTTATTCAGTTAAGCTTCTCTTTTACGCCATCCTTTAATCGTTTCAAGCACGCTACCCTCGTCTTCTCTCAGAAGCTAATGCCTTTATTTTTTTTAAAACCGAGCCTCTCCTTCTCTTTTAATAATCAATCGGTGATGAATATATATATATATATATATATATATATATATAATAATGGCCGAAGCCATATCTTTCCCTTTCTCGTTTACTTGTTTTCCCCTCTTTCAAACTTGAGGCAATTCGATCCTTATATAAATAATAATAATAAAAAATGGCGGAACTAGGGAGGGGGGCTCGTGCTAGGCGATGGATTTTTGGGGGAGGGCCGACTCAAGATAATAAGGCTGTGACGGCATTTGATTTGGGGGAAAGGCGCGTTGGGTTTGGGTTGCTCGAGGGGGGGGGGGGGGGGGGGGGGGAGGGCGGCACTACGGTGTGAGGTCGACGACGAATCCATGTCAACTTGGTGATGCTCTTTATGGTCGCTGAGTTGGTCGATTCTCTTCGAGCTCGCGCGACGTGAAGGTGGAATACGTGGCTCGAGAGCGCGCAGGTGATTCGCGTCCAGGCGATGCGAATCTCCAATTTGTGATGGAGAAGTGGCTTCGTCGTTCGAGTGGCCAGGTGAGCGTGTCAATGCTTCCGAGCAAACGAGAGGATTGGGTGGAGTCAGAGCTTGGGCATTGAGTTCGATTAGGGTTCTGGTTGCCTAACGTTTTTCGTAGATCGTAAATGACAGGTATCTTTAACCTATCTATTCAATTATATATATGTATATTTATACTTGATATCAGCAAAGAAAGAAAGGAAGCGATTTAAAATAAGGTAGGTTACTGTTGTTTTGTAGAAACAGAAAATGATTCTGAAAAAATATATATATATATATACATATATGTATTCACATATACCCGTAGTTTAATAGGCAAACATAAAACTTACTTATATATATATATATGTATATGATTTTGGAAAATATAGGGATTTTAGATGTTGAAGGATTATGCAAGAATTGGATCTTTAATTTAAAATCTAAATTTTAAAACCTATCGGTTTATTTTGGAATGATAATATTATTATGAAGATTAAGGAGATTTATTAACTTATATAACTATTTCGGTTATTTCAAACGTAGTGTATTAGAAAGATATATAAAATAATAGGTTTGGTGGATAAATTGTTAAATTAACATATTTAATAAACTTATTCGATTTATTTTAGTTACTAGGGTTTTCAAAGGAAATTTAGTTAACTCAAATTATAAGCTAAAGTCAATGTGCAAACGGGATTAATTGTTTGGTAAATTCAAATAGTAATAAATGATGAATTGTTTATACAAGGTCAAAACGGGGAATCAAGGCAAGATTGGAGTGATTCCAAACCGGAGCAAAGGTGAGTTAATCTCACTCAGTTTAAATTTAAATTTAAGTGATTAAATTTAAATAATTGATTGTATGGTTGGATTGATTGATGTGATAGAGTATAGTATAATTTGAATTTGGCATATTATGTAATGCTAACTTCTGTGGATGCAGGGAAAACAAGTTGGAGGGATCCAACTGGATCCCTCAACATTTATTTAAATTATTTAAATTACCCTGTTATGATGATTTGATATTTATGATGGATTATGTTGAAATATTGAATGCTATGGTTTGATTGGATAATTGGGTACAATGAATTTCCAGAAAATATATAACTTGGATGTTGGAAAGAAAGGAAAAGAAGTAAATTTGTGAGTAAAATAAATATGGAAGTTTGAATAAATTTAAGAATAAAAATAAAGTGACATAAGGATTCTAATTAATAAATCTTGAATATAGAAGGGAGATTTTGGAATTAATAGAAAGTTAATGAGTTGTAATCTTCAAGGGCTGATATCTAAAAGAACAGAACATTATTTTAAATTTAAGATTTTAAATTTTGAAAGGAACAAAGAAGAAAAAGGAAAAGCCCGAAATTTGTATATTTCAGATAGAAGATTTAAAATCAAACAGAAAATAATAATAATAATAAAAATAAAGTCCATAATTAATGAATTTTGAAATGAACCGAGCAAGTAAAGAAATTTATTTCAAAGAGAATGAATTGGAAATCAATTCGGAAAATTGATTTAAGTGCTTGAAGTTGGAATTCTCTCTGGATGGCCAAGTACACGTTTTTAAAAGTAAATTTGTAAATATAAATTAAATGTTTTAAAGTTGTTTTAAAGAAAGCAAGTTTTGTAAAATTATTATTTCTAATATTTAATTTCTAAAGCAAGTATTTCCTTTTAATATAATATAGTATTAATTGTTTAAAAGTGACTTAGTATTTGTTTTAAAAGTGAAAACCTGGATTTATATTTTTAAAGTAACCTTATTTTCTTAAATTCATATGGTATGTATTTTTAACAAATTATTTAAGTAGTTTTATCCTAAATGTATTAAAGTATATTTCAAAGTAAAGTGTTTTAAATTATTTTAAAATCTAGTTTTGTGCTTGGTGATTTCAGAGGAGATAGAAAATATTTGGAAAAGGTTATTCTGGAAAGAAGGATGGTTTTGAAACTGTTTTCAAAGAATTGAAAATGGAAATATATCTTGTGAAGATAATTTGAGGTTAATAAATAATTTGGGAAATTATTTATTGTTTGATGGTTGTTTGTGAATATTAATTGATAGTTAAATAACGGACTATCAATATTGGACAAATGCGCTAATCGTTTCGAAGAGACCGGGATCGAGATTTATTTCTCGGAAACCACTTCGATCCGGTTTGTACGTTTCGTGAAAACGATTTTGGATTCGAAGATGGAGCAGTGAAGTGCAAGGGCTAGTCGCTACTAATCCTGAGGATATTTTCAAAACGGATGCAGTAGGAATAGTGCCTTCGGTTCCGTTCGAACCCGGGACGGACTTGTATGGATGAATGCTTGCGAAACATCGTCAGGTGGACGATGGGCATTCTAAGGATATGTTCTATAAAAGGTAACGCTTAGCCTCAAGCCTCATCAAATGGGAATGACTGAAAATCAGGGGATATGCAGCAAGGCTAGGTGGGTAGCACCCAAGCAGGGTGAGATCATTCCAGTCTAGATGTCCCTTATATTTCGGCTTAGTGGGCGGTTGCTGATCCCAACCGCGGGGTGATCTCACTCGGGACTGTCCAGTAAGGGATGGTTCCGGCCTTGTGTTGCAGGGGAGCGGGCGTTGTAACGATCCCGAATTTTAATTTACTTTAAATTGATAATTAATTTAATTTTTGATTTAAAATTTGTAAAATTAAATGGTTAATCGATTTGATTTTTCCAAATTCAAATAAAATATGTTATTTATTAACAGAGAAATGGTTTCTTTTATAAATCGTTTTAAAAAAGGAGTTATTTTTAAACAATGTTGTTATGGTAATATCTTTAGAAATTTGATTTTTATATAAATAGTAGTTGTTACAAGTGGTTTGAAATAATAATAAGCAAATGAAGTATAAAAATATAACTAAAACAAAAGCATATATTTTCATTTGAGTTAAAGTTTTATAATGAAGGACTAAAACAACTTTATAGTTTATACATAAAGTAAAATAATAAAATGTCTATGAAAATATAAAGTAAGCAAATCAAATTAGATGTGAATGATAATGTGAAACATGACAGGAAAATATAAAACAAGATATCCTCATACTATATAAACAAGGTACAAAATATAGTCAAGTATTTATACTTGCAAACTGATGAAACAAACAAAATAGAATATATTTTCACATAAGTTAAGACTATAACCAATAACTAAAGAAAAACAAAAGTATGCAAGAGAAAAACATTTACAAACAAATCTAAGTACATACAAAAAATAGGATTACATGTAGAATAAGAAGGAAACATAGCATTAAATACAATCTATTCTCAAGCACACATGGAAATTATTTTAGCCGAAATGTGTCAAGAATCATTTCAGCCTTCAAGCCAAGCTGATAAATCTTTCTGGTCAAAGAAAGTAGGCTAGAGGAAAAAGAAAAAAAAGTATAAACAAGCCAAGCTAATAAATGCAAAAAAGACAATCTGCATAATATATTCACCTGCAAGGCAATTAATGCAAGCATACAAACAAGATTTGTAGCCACCAAAATATATTCTCTCAGCCGAAATCTTGTTTGGTTAAAGCAAGCAAAGGAAAATATCCCTGCTAAACATTGTACAGACATATTGTTATCTACTTGAACAAATACATATACACTGCAAAACTTCATTTCACTTGAACAACAAATTCGTTTCAGTTGCATCCATATAACTGAGTGGAAAAAGTGAGATAATATCATCATTATTCAAACAAAATTGCAATTTAAACAACACCTCAATTCAACCAACCAGAGATCAAAGAAACAAGGTTTCTATTGGAAAAAAAAAATTCAAAGCCTGTGTCAAAAAAGAAAGCAAGCTCTGTTCTTCTTAAAACAACTGTGAGTAACACTTGCTTAAAGTTTTAAAATATTAATCTGTTGCTTATATATGTGTGAATTAGTATTTGTATCTATATATATATTTGAATTCTTGGTATATCTGAAGGATGGATGAACTGTGCTATGTTCATATAGGTTCTCTGTCTTAGATCCAAAACATATGATTTAATTCAAAAATCAATTCCACTTGCACTACACACTGTTTAGATTTGGTGTTAAAAATAATATTGTTTGTTTGATTTTAAATTAAGTTATAAAATTATTTAGAGTTGAAACAACATGTGAAGGTCTCTGAAAAATCAAATAACTGAGCAAAGCCCTTAATAAGTTGAAATTCAAGATTCTTAATTTACGAATTCAGGAATATAAATTGAATTCCTATAATATAACATGATTTTTAAAGCAAGATTCACAATTTCTACATCAAAGAATGAAGAGCAGTTTGGGTTTGACTGTATTTTACATTTTGGGTCGCCGCGGGTGATCTCATTGATCAGAGGGGTCGAGTTTCTTCCTGGAGGTAGAGGAGTGACCAGTGGGGTTGGGAAAAATGGCTGGAGCTGTTCCATTTCAACGTGGTGAAGGCGGCGAGCTCATGAAGTTTTTAAACCTAGTTTTGGTGAGATCAGGAATTTCGATTCGTTCGTCACCACCGTTCGATCGCGTGCTGCGTGTTCTTGGAAGCAAATAGAGGAGGTATTGACGAAGTGATGGCCAGAGTTTCACGTGCTCTGGTGGTTGGGTTGTAGCAAACGTCGCGTTGACAGGGTTCGAGGGGAAGGTCCTGTAGTTGTTCCAGGGTCATGTGAGTGCCTCGAATTTGATTTCGAGTATGACGGAGTGACTTGATGATGGGGATTTGGTTCGTGGTTGCTCGGGGAGATGTTGCAATCATCGCTGATGACCGAAAGCGATGAAGGCCGCCATGCATGTGCACGGTGTACCTTTGCGTTTCCTGTTGTTTTGTGTTTGGGTTGGAGGTAACTCGAGTGATTCTCGAGTAGACCGTTGATTTACTCGAAGCAAGGAAGGGTTTGACTTGAAGCACTTTGCTTTGGTCTCGGGTTGAGCTGGCTTGCTACAGGTTGTATAAAACTGCCTGCAGTTTAAATTTAAGCCAAATTTAAAATAAATTTAAATTGTGAGCTAGTTGTAACCAAAAGTTAAAACTAGTGTGAAGTTAGATTCAAATGGAACTTTTAATCTTAAAGTTGTAAAAAGAAATTTGGATTTTCAAATCAAAATTTAAAGCCAAATTTCAATATGAATTCAAGTCTTTTGAATCCAAATCTGGAAATTTTAAATAAATTTTAAACTGAATCTTAAATCAAGATATAAATATAAATCAAGTTTGAATTGGAAGTTAGTAAAAAGAATAATAAAGTTTTCAAATTTAAATTGTTTCAAATAGTTTAAACGATAAAATGAATTTGTATATTGATTTGAATTTAAATGGAATTGGACTTTAAATTCTCTCGACTTCTAGTGTAAGATGAATAATTCTTTAACTTGTAAAAAAAAGGTTTTGAATTGTTTGAAACTGTTAAAGTTATTTTAAATCTTAAATTTAAACTGAAATGTAAAAGTGAATTTGAAGGTCTTTAAGTACCTTGTTAATGGTAATTTGATCATTAATAAGAAAAATATTCTTATCTTTAATAAATGAGGGTTTATAATTTGTAATTATTAAATTAATTAAAGTGGATAATTAATGTTTTAAATTAATTTAGTAATTAAGAGTTAAATTTATTTAATTAAGATTTAAGCTTAATTAATTAAGGGATAATTAACTTGTCATTAAGAATCGTGAATTTGATTTTATTAATTAATCGTCGTTAAGAATTAATCAAGTTATAGTTAATATTTAATTAATGGAATAAGTAGGATTAATTAATGAGTTCTTAATGGTTATTCAATTTATAATCAATAAAGATGAATATAAGTAAATTTCTTTAGCAAAGTAATTAAAGAATTGTTATTAGTTAAATAAAGGTCATTACCTAAAATTATTTGAATAATAAATCAATGTGATTAATTTTCATAATTACTCTAGATCAATTAACTTAATAATAATCATTTGTGAAGTGTAATTATTTAAGGGAAATAATTAATTGAATATTAATTTACCATAACTAGCAAATTTTTCATAAAATTAATCTGATTTGAATTTAATCAGATAATTAGATAAATCCTACTTATGGATGTTTGGATTTTATTAAATGGTTGAATTTTTTGATATCCCTGCTATGTGATGCTTTATGAAATATCCTGATTTGTGTTGCGATCTGTGATATAATATATTATCTGTGATATATATGTCGGTGTTATGTGAATGAAAGATAAGCGTTATAGTTTATATCGCTTATCAACTATATTTTTATGTTATAATCGGTGATGATTGATGATGTTGCACTATTGTGTTAAACCCCTGGACCACACTTATACACACACAAATATGGATTTCACAAGGAAATCGATTAATTCACAGATTTTGAAATGATATTTCAAAGTTGAATATTTAAATTCAAATGTTTTGGAAATGAAATTAAAGTAAAAAGCTTTTAGACTGGAATTTCAAAGATGAAATTTATTTTGAATAACTTGATTGAATTTTGGAATTTAAATATTCTGATTTAAATTTGGAATTCAATATTTGAGAATTGAATTCTATGATTTAGAAATTAGGGACTAAAGATGTTATACCAGTTTATAGGGGTTAAACTATTTAAAGGTACTGATTTAGAAATTTGAATTTAAATTCAAAGGCTTTAACTCGTGCAAATAAAATTGGATCTTTCTGAAACGAAAACTATTTTTTTTCAAATAATAAAAGCTTTCATATAAGTAGTGAACGTCCAATTTGTGTTAAAAAGGATTTCAAGTTAAAAATGAAAATGATTTTCCAAGTCATGGAAACGGTTTGAAAGCTATAAGTTAAATCTTTAATTTAAAGATTCTAAACGAGTTAATCCAACTGAAATGAAAATTGTTTTGAAATCCATAAATGGATCTTTGTGAATGGGGTGAACTTTGTGAATTAAATCTTTTGTTTAAAAGATTAAAGTGTGGAAATTGTTTAAACCACTGAAGGTTTTTGAAATAAATCTTTTGTTTAAAAGATTTGAAAATGGTAAATTGTTTAAACCATTTGAAGAAAGTTTGAATTATTAAGTTGTGACTTAATTGAAATCCCACATCCATATGTTTTAAATGTTGCGCTCACTATTCGGTTTAGCCGGGAGAGGAAAGACCGATGGTGAAGACCGGGTATTTGTGAAAACGATAGGATAACCTATCGATTGTCTCTGCACTAAGTTGCTCCGGTATAGAGATTCCCTAAGTGATGGGAAGTCAGATCGGGATTGTAAATACCCGGATTGCAAGGGCTTCTTCGGAAGTGCCTTCGGTTCTGTTCGAACCCGGAACAGACTTGTATGGTTACATGTCTGACACTACACTTTGAGATATAAAGCAGATTCCTTTCAAATACATATATGTTGGTGGCGGAGAATTTATTCTCTTAGCTTAACACCCTTCTCTAAGACGTACGAGCTCAGAGGTTATGTAGTTGAAGGTTATCAGCGATATACTCCCAATTTGGTAGTGTGGCATGCTGAGTGCTGCTGTGTGTTGTTGATCATTTGTTGACCCAAAGCATGGCTTTGTACCAAAGCATAGCTTTGTGGACGAGACTGCATCAGAACCTCACACCCCGGAAATGGTCAAAACAGGAAAGATGCGGCAAGGTTATGAGGGTCGCGCCCTTTAGGGTGTGTCATTCCCTTCTGGTAAAGGGTGGTATTATGGTATGTAGCCCAGATATTTACCTATGTGGTGGCTCCAATCTCATTTACTGTGTGGTTGTTGCTTAGAGGCGCCTCGGATAAAGGTCCCAAAGGACCGGGGAATGGCTTGCTCGAGTAGTAGTTACCTAGTTATGGAGGTATCCCGGCCTTGTGTTGGCAGAGAGCCGGTTAGGTTCTCGGGACGTCCCGCCAGAGGCGATCCCATGTGGCAGTAAGAAGTTCCTTAGCCTGACCATTTGTTGGAAATCCATTCATCCAATACGAAACCCTGTACGGTTTTAGTTGTATTACCTACCATTCACTTATGGTGGTCACCACTGTTTGGATGGTAGCTATAGTAGGCATACGATAATGGTCGTATGCTGGCTAAGATTAATATTCTACTTTCGAAATGTTTTCTGCACTTTGCACTTATAATAATAATAATATCAAAGAACTTTATACGTATCAAGCATGTTTGACTATCATAAGAAGAAATCTCCTCCAATTCTGCATTTGCATTGTGTGTGTGGCGGGAGGTCTTATGGTAGTTTCATTTTCTAAAAAGCATATCGGTTTTTCTTTTATAAATCTTGTTTTATTTAAAAGATAAACTATTTTTGTTACTCACAGCAGTCCCATGACTGACCCGGAGTTTATTGTTCCTTTCCTAAACTCTGGGTGCTCACTATTTTCCACACGAGCAGTCTAGAGTTGGTTTTTTTTCCAGATAGTTAGGTTCAGTTGATTATCTGAAGCTAGTTCAGTCTTTGGAGACGACAGTCTTGCTTAGCTTAGTGTATCGTTATTGGAAGTTCGAGTTATTTCTGGATTGGTTCTTGGAGATGGAGTTGCAGTTTTGGAGTTCTCTCTTGAAGATTATATTGGAGTTATTTGTTCCGCTGCTAGGGTTATCTATTTTTCCTTTCCGCTGCTATTATATTGTATCATATCTCTGATGTATATCGATATCTATTGTATCATCTTTTGTATCAGGATGTTGTATCAGATGTTGTATATTGATATTCATTATTTCTTCCACTGTGTTGTTTACTTAATGATGTTATAAGCTCCGGCGCACCAGGTTCGACGTTTGGATCTGCGGCATTAGAATATGAGTGTCGTATTCGGTGCCGATTTTCGAAGGTCGAGTCCGGTTCGTCACATGTGGTATCAGAGCTAAGGTTGAACTTTAGCTCAGGAGTATAACACACTAAGTAGCTCATTAGAGATAGGGTGAAGTAAACCCTAAAATGAGTAATCCCTAAGATATCTGTTTGAATGTCTCAGTAAATTCTCTTTCTATCCACTGATAGTGAGTATGAGTGCAAGAAGAGAACGAGATAGGGGATAGAAAAGTACCACTATAATTGGTCAATGCTCTGCAACAGTGGAAACGATCTTTCTCTATCAATTTCTTTTGATTCGTCTTTCCAAATTCTTTTGATTGCTTCGTGATAGCTCCAGAAGAAGTTCGGTATGATGATGGCCCTACGGATCGTTGTAGAAAATTTTTATTTGGTATCTTCATCGGTTTCTTATTAGTTTTTGATTTTAAACCTTAATGAATATGAATCGAAAATTTGAAACTGAAATTTGAAATAAATTGGAAATTTTAATTTGAGTTAACTCGATTAATAGAATATGAAGGATAATTTGAATTATATCGATAAAACGATATCGGTTAAAACCAAATTTGAAATTCTATTGAGATTTCTTGGGTATATCGAAGTCCTAAGAGGGACAAATTGGTATATATTTTGAGATATTCCGACTTGAAGGAAAAAATTATAGAAGATTGAATCTATCTCTTTTGTTCAGCATCTCTTGTCAATTCTTCGATGGTTCCTGGTAAATACAGGAAGAAGAGTTTGATATATTTGTATGGGGCACAAACTCCAAATAGACCAAATTTTTTTTTTGTTTGGATGTATTGGTTGTTTTGTTTGCTTTCGTTGCTATGGTTGATAGATATACTTTGGTTTTTAAACTAGAAATTTTGAAATTATACCCAAGAGTAGACAGATATGTGAATACAATTTGAGTTCGGATATATTCTACAAACGGTTGGTTATCCTTCGAACTAACCTATGCTTTGCATATTTCGTAGAATTTATGACCCGAGTATCCTGAGTAGTATTGTATGAGTTTGTTCTCATATTGTTGATATTCTGATTTGGTAAGCCAAATGTAGAATAAATATATCCAGTTGGATCTGGAAAGATATTTCTCTATCTTTTATCTATCTCTGTGTTATTTTCGTGCCTGTAAATTTCGAGGACGAAATTCTTTTTAAAGGGGGAAGTCTGTAACGATCCCGAATTTTAATTTATTTTAAATTGATAATTAATTTAATTTTTGATTTAAAATTTGTAAAATTAAATGGTTAATCGATTTGATTTTTCCAAATTCAAATAAAATATGTTATTTATTAACATAGAAATGGTTTCTTTTATAAATCGTTTTAAAAAAGGAGTTATTTTTAAACAATGTTGCTAAGGTAATATCTTTAGAAATTTGATTTTTATATAAATAGTAGTTGTTACAAATGGTTTGAAATAATAATAAGCAAATGAAGTATAAAAATATAACTAAAACAAAAGCATATATTTTCATTTGAGTTAAAGTTTTATAACGAAGGACTAAAACAACTTTATAGTTTATACATAAAGTAAAATAATAAAATGTCTATGAAAATATAAAGTAAGCAAATCAAATTAGAAATGAATGATAATGTGAAACATGACAGGAAAATATAAAACAAGATATCCTCATACTATATAAACAAGGTATAAAATATAGTCAAGTATTTATACTTGCAAACTGATGAAACAAACAAAATAGAATATATTTTCACATAAGTTAAGACTATAACCAATAACTAAAGAAAAACAAAAGTATGCAAGAGAAAAACATATACAAACAAATCTAAGTACATACAAAAAAATAGGATTACATGTAGAATAAGAAGGAAACATAACATTAAATACAATCTATTCTCAAGCACACATGGAAATTATTTTAGCCGAAATGTGTCAAGAATCATTTCAGCCTTCAAGCCAAGCTAATAAATCTTTCTGGTCAAAGAAAGTAGGCTAGAGGAAAAAGAAAAAAAAGTATAAACAAGCCAAGCTAATAAATGCAAACAAGACAATCTGCATAATATATTCACCAGCAGGGCAATTAATGCAAGCATACAAACAAGATTTGTGGCCACCAAAATATATTCTCTCAGCCGAAATCTTGTTTGGTTAAAGCAAGCAAAGGAAAATATCCCTGCTAAACATTGTACAGACATATTGTTATCAACTTGAACAAATACATATACACTGCAAAACTTCATTTCACTTGAACAACAAATTCGTTTCAGTTGCATCCATATAACTGAGTGGAAAAAGTGAGATAATATCATCATTATTTAAACAAAACTGCAATTTAAACAACACCTCAATTCAACCAACCAGAGATCAAAGAAGCAAGGTTTCTATTGGAAAAAAAAAATTCAAAGCCTGTGTCAAAAAAGAAAGCAAGCTCTGTTCTTCTTAAAACAACTGTGAGTAACACTTGCTTAAAGTTTTAAAATATGAATCTGTTGCTTATATATGTGTGAATTAGTATTTGTATCTATATATATATTTGAATTCTTGGTATATCTGAAGGATGGATGAACTGTGCTATGTTCATATAGGTTCTCTGTCTTAGATCCAAAACATATGATTTAATTCAAAAATCAATTCCACTTGCACTACACACTGTTTAGATTTGGTGTTAAAAATAATATTGTTTGTTTGATTTTAAATTAAGTTATAAAATTATTTAGAGTTGAAACAACATGTGAAGGTCTCTGAAAAATCAAATAACTGAGCAAAGCCCTTAATAAGTTGAAATTCAAGATTCTTAATTTATGAATTCAGGAATATAAATTGAATTCCTATAATATAACATGATTTTTAAAGCAAGATTCACAATTTTTACATCAAAGAATGAAGAGCAGTTTGGGTTTGACTGTACTTTACATTTTGGGTCGCCGCGGGTGATCTCATTGATCAGAGGGGTCGAGTTTCTTCCTGGAGGTAGAGGAGTGACCAGTGGGGTTAGGAAAAATGGTTGGAGCTGTTCCAGTTCAACGTGGTGACGGCGACGAGCTCATGAAGTTTTTAAACCTAGTTTTGGTGAGATCAGGAATTTCGATTCGTTCGTCACCACCGTTCGATCGTGTGCTGCGTGTTCTTGGAAGCAAATAGAGGAGATACTGACGAAGTGATGGCCAGAGTTTCACGTGCTCTGGTGGTTGGGTTGTAGCAAACGTCGCGTTGACAGGGTTCGAGGGGAAGGTCCTGTAGTTGTTCCAGGATCATGTGAGTGTCTCGAATTTGATTTCGAGTATGACGGAGTGACTTGATGATGGGGATTTGGTTCGTGGTTGCTCCGGGAGATGTTGCAATCATCGCTGATGACCGGAAGCGATGAAGAAATCTCCTCCAATTCTGCGTTTGCATTGTGTGTGTGGCGGGAGGTCTTATGGTAGTTTCATTTTCTAAAAAGCATATCGGATTTTCTTCTATAAATCTTGTTTTATTTAAAAGATAAACTATTTTTGTTACTCACAGCAGTCCCATGACTGACCCGGAGTTTATTGTTCCTTTCCTAAACTCTGGGTGCTCACTATTTTCCACACGAGCAGTCTAGAGTTGGGTTTTTTTCCAGATAGTTAGGTTCAGTTGATTATCTGAAGCTAGTTCATTCTTTGGAGACGACAGTCTTGCTTAGCTTAGTGCATCGTTATTGGGAGTTCGAGCTATTTCTGGATTGGTTCTTGGAGATGGAGTTGCAGTTTTGGAGTTCTCTCTTGAAGATTATATTGGAGTTATTTGTTCCGCTGCTAGGGTTATCTATTTTTCCTTTCCGCTGCTATTATATTGTATCATATCTCTGATGTATATCGATATCTATTGTATCATCTTTTGTATCAGGATGTTGTATCAGATGTCGTATATTGATATTCATTATTTCTTCCGCTGTGTTGTTTACTTAATGATGTTATAAGCTCCAGCGAATCGAATTTGAACGGTCGAATCTACGGCATTCGAGTACGATGTAAGTATGGATGTCGATTTTCGAACGGACAAAATCCGCTTCGTTACAGGCGTACTCCTCGGTACGGTGATCTAGGCCCCGTACTGTGACAGGTGGTACCCCAGTGCCTAGTCATTGGTTGGAAATCCATTCTCCCTACGAACCTTGTACGAGTATTGTTTGTATCACCCACTCTGTGGCTAGTAGCTGGAATTTAATAATGTAACAATTTCGGCTATTTTATAAGTATTTGTATATAGACCCTATTATAATATCAGAGGATTTCTATAAAAATTGTTTTAGCTATCGTAAGGTAAAAACCCGACATGTTTATTTGTGGCGTGGTCTTACGAGATGCTTTTGTTTTCAAAAGATTTTTGAAACTTTAATAATCAATTGGGTGTGATTTTCTCACGCTGGCATTCCAGACTGACTCGGGTGTTATTTAACTGTAATGCTCGGGTCAGACCGAGTATTATAGAATACAGGATATGATGCTGTGGAGCTCAGGAGACGAGCTGGATGACGATACGTACATTCGTACTTGTTTTATATTTATATATTCCGTTGTTTGAGTTGTTGTGTATCTTGAGTTGTTGTGTATCCATTGTATGAGCTGTGATTGATGTACTCTGATGATGTAATATATAAACAGAGATATTTGATTTTGAGTAAAATTATTTATTATATATTATATTTTATTCCGCTGCGACGGTTAGATTCTGTGGTTGTTTTCTATTTTCTTCTTCTTCCTCTTCTTCTTTAAACCGAATGGTTCGTATTTTTGTACAACTTGAGTTGATTGTTGTAGAATAGTGTTGACTCAAGGGGTACGGATTTGCGGGCTGTTACACCTTCTTTCTCATGAACTGGTGTGCCTTTGCGTAGAAACTCTCTAGCATGGCCGGCGGTTTTCCAACTAACCAATCACCATACTCGGATTCGGGGTCAACCCCCTTATCATAGCCATAATTATGGCATGGTCATTTGGATTACTAACCTTAGTAGCAGCAACGTGAAACCTCTATAAATAATCTTTCAGCGATTCACCCAGAGCATGGATCATGCTGGATAGTGACACTACCTCTTGGGGTGAGTAGCGTGAATCCAAAACTGCTCCACGAATCTTGTAGCCAGCTCATCAAATCTTGAGATTGACCGTGGGGTAACCTTGTGAACCACATTGTAGCAATCCTAGATAGAGTTATAGGGAAGCATCTGCATTTGGTTGCATCATTCACTCTAGCCGAGTCCTTCAACCATTCTTACCTCATAACATGCTGTCGGGGATCACGCTTTCCTTTGTAAGCGGGCATTGTAGGCATGCTAAACCTTCAGGGGTATTCAGCCTATAAAATATTATTGATAAACGGCATATGGTTCCTAGAGACTCGCCAACATCATTAGTAAAGTCCTGTTTTCCCTCATCAGCTGCCTGACCATTGCAGATAAGTCCAGAGTCTGGATAGGAGGTGCTAGGGCACGTTCCATTCTGCATGATTGTTCTAGCCGGCATCCCATGGGCATCTCACGCCTTCTCGGCTTATTGTCCGCTAGATGCGTATCCTGAGGATTCACCTCATTATCACACTAGTGAGGTAATTGATCATCATCCAAGCGTGCCCCAATGTCCAAGTTCCCTTTTCTGGGCTGAGCACGACTTCCTTAATGTAGTTGAGGAGCCATCCTCCCATTTAAGGGATCAGTTCCAACCCTGATTGACTGCCCATGGTGGTCTACCGCAAGTTGCTTCGTTGCTCCGGCTTGAGACTTTTCATTTCTACAACGCCTATGCTTGTGGTACCCATCTGATGAAGTTGAGCTGTCAGACGCCGAGAATGAAGCGGGATGTCCTCTGGCATTTTGACGCTGCTGTTGAGCAATCTGGTTCATCAAATTGGCATTTGCCTGGATTTACTTGTTTAGCTATCTCTGGCTTTCCATTTGCTCCCTCATTAGGTCATTTAATTTGACCTTGGTAACGGAATCAGCAGGATTCTGGGCTGCAATGGGTTCCATATTCGCATTAGCCAGTTGGTTGCTTGGCCCTCCTTGTTGGACACCAGCAGTTTCATTGGCATCAATGTTGTGAGAGGTAGATCTGGTGCGCCTTACCATCTTAGAGTCTTTTACTTAGATCTTGGAAAATATGAATAGTAACTCCAAACTTTTAAGAACGAACCCGGATCTCCTTTGGGGGATTTCTTCAATCCAGTAGCAACAAAGTTGATCCTAATAGCCTAAGAATCAAGCTTTCAGTAAAAGCACCAAAATGTTTCCAACCAAATTGATCACGATCACCCGAGAATAGATTTGAGTAGTGGAATAAATGAATAAATTAAATGGAAAAGGAGAAGAGACACTATATATTGCAAGAAAGAACAGAAAAAAGTAAAGACAACAGGATTTATAGTGGTATGGCATTGATTGCTTACCTCCACTCTGAATGCTTTCTTTATTGCTTTATCAATCACTTGATTATAATTACAATTCACGAGGAATAAATTGAATACAAGTTAGAACAAAGAGGAACTGAGTACAAAAAAGGGCAGAGCATTCCCTTGGTTTTCGAAAAGGATCCCTACATTGGCCCCCTACCCTTGTATTTATAGAAAGGCAGCCTTCAGCCTGGCCACTCGGGCTGACAAAAAGAAAAGGCTCGGCCAAAACATACAATGCCCATCATGCCGAACCGGGATGCCGACCCCATCATAATGTGCCGAACGCTTTATGCCGAACCGATGGCCTTTATGCCTTATGCAGACCCAATAGCCACCGTGCCTTTTGCCGATCCGAGGGCCTTCATGCTTTATGCCGACCCAATGGCCATCATGCCTGATGCCGACCCGATGACCATCATGCCTTATGTCAACTTAAGAGCCATCATGCGTTATGCCAACCCGAATGCCTTCATGCCTTATATCGACCCAAATGCCTTCATACCTTATGCCGACCCGATAGCCTACTTGCCTTATGCCGACCCGAATAATAGTATGTGTTGTGCCGACCCAGTCTACTACATGGAATGCCAACCCAAGCTCTACAATATGCTCCATGCCGACCCGACCACAACCCACTCGCTATGCTGACCCCATGAATGTCACAAATTTTCATACCTTATCAATCATCTAGGTCGACCCTTACTCCACCAGGCTAGCCTTCATAACCTAGACATCCTGTTACATCCATTCGTCAACATTATTGACCCTGGGCTAGACGTAGCTGCTTGGAAATCGTACTTTGGTCGTGTAGGCGTCGTCTCATGGCCATTCTTCCATCAATATTCAATTCTAATCTCTGCAATTACCTTTGTGTAGCGGGGCTAAGGCACCAGGTAACATAAGTCAACCAATGGTTGTTAGTCCCAAAGTCCTTTGGGCGATTGACATAATAACTCTTAAGAGAAGGTACTACATACAACCTTTCGACTCACACAACCAATCAAGTCTTGGTAAAAGATATGTAGGAATTTGTTACCGGCTCTTATCATGCATAATCTCATAAACTATGCTTTAAATAAAATTAATTTTAACCATATGTACGAACTCTTAAGTACATGACCTTACAAATAGAAGTTAACTCAACTTTACTTATCATTAATCATACTTTGTCCAACAAAGCCCAACTCCTTATCGTTACATCATTATGTATAATAGGTCGGAGTGACTTTTGAGTTTGAATCTTATTTATTTTAGTACTTTTGAAACCCTTTCCAATGCACTCACTTATTCAATTAGATCAAATTCTTTTATTTCAATTGCATGTTATATTTTATATTTATGTTCTATATTCAATGGACTTATCATAAATACATTTCTTATTTATTAAATACACATGTTCATTTCTATGATAATTTATCTGCAAATTAAATAAAGTAAGTGGATCTGTTTTGGTATTATTCGACTTTCGACATATACATTTATATGCATCAATCCGAAGAGTTCACTGAAACTTTAGACTGTATACATTTGCATGCATCAATCCGAAGTGTTCACCAACTCTGTTGCCACTTCCAATGAAAGGATTCTTTGCCCTTAATCATTTGAGATATAATTCACCAACACCTTATGATTCATAATCATATGACTAAAGAATTATTTCCAATAACTATGTCTTATTTCATAATTCTAAAGTAATTGTATACTGTACATTTATATTTTCTAATGCATCATTGTTGTTACGAATACAATTATTATTATAGATTATTGTATGACGATATTCACAATATTTATATCAAAATAAAACTATATTTTTTTTAGTTAATACCCAAAATAGCTGTTATTTCATAAATAATATTTGGTACATTTGTGAAAATATTTTTTCTTAAGTTGATGCGTCTATTGAGAATTTCTTTATGGTATGCTCCAACTATTTCTACCATCAATAGCAAATGAAATAGGAAGCTTAATTAAATGACTTATTATAGGCTTTTTTATTTCATACACTGTAAGTAATATACAGTGAGGAGATTTAGATCGAATATCTTGAAATTGAAGAAATAACTTTCATTGAAACAATTTTCTATATGAAAATACATTTGAATAGAAATCACATTTCTCATTCCATATATAGTAAATTTTCATTTCCAACATTTCTTTATGAAGCAGAGGTGACCGTCCAATTTCATCATCTCAACTTTTCTTAAGTTACATCTATTCTAGTAAATTCACTTTCCTTTCAAATGGTCAAACCATTCAAAAGGAAACTATGAATACAAGACTAAAATGAATTCTTTACAAAAATGCATTCTGACATCCTCAACATTTAAGGATATCAAATAAGTTGTACTTCACATAAACTGATCAAACTGACATTTTAGTGATTGAATTCCTCGATACATCTTATTGTCCTTGTTCTAGTTCTACATCTAATACAATAAGATCTTTATCATAATCTTTCATATTGATTGCATGACCTCGCATTATAATTACTTGCTTATTTCAAATGAACCACCTTCATTAAAGTATCATACCTTATGAATCGCGATTGTTCACCATATAAATTTTTCATGCGATTGAATATGAACTAAGTATCCATATTCTAGTATTGCTATACAGTTCAAAGCCTATAGAAGCAATATGCAATTTCGTGCAAATAAATACTTGTGTGACCAAGGTGTGAATGTTTATGTAGTTGTATTATTTGTCTCTTTCATGGGTCTTGAAGTGATAACATGCCGAAGATTTATCAATGAGTGTATTTTATATTTCTATGTCAACCGTAATTCAATTCAATTGTATATTTGAACTGAAACATTTTATTAATTATATTAGTTGCACAAGCATATCAACGTATATTATTTTAACTTGTATAACATGTATTCTTATAATATTACAAAGGTTAAATATATTCATTTCATTTTTCTAATAAACTCCCACTAGAATTTTATGTTTCTCAAAACCATAAGAGAAAACATAGAAATTAACAGTTAGGTCAAATAAGAAATCTCAACATGATAATTTTACACCGTTACCACCCGCACTTCCAGACACACCGATCCAAAGCTCAAAGTTGGCATTTGAACTTGCGTCTTGCTAAGAAGTACAAATCGTTTGGGTTTTAATAATTTGCACGATACATAGACAAATATAATTATGAAGCATTTTAGGATTTCACATCTCATAACAGAAGAAACTAAATGTAAATATTGAAAATATTCCAAATTCATCATCGTTCCAAAATAATAGTAGTCCATATAAGGAATGCCTAAATAGTGTCTTTAAGTTGAAATACAATATAAGTCTACTAATTAATACAGTAAGATATATAAGAAAATGAAGATGAATAGTTATATCTCCAAAGCCCAATGTCCCTTTCTCTATACACCTTACCTTGGTCACCTCATCTGCTATGATGTCCTCATGTAATAGATATAAAGAGGGGAAATGAAGGAGATTAAACAAGGTCCGGTGACAGATTTATATCACTAGATGGATGGTTTTGACAAGTAATTATATTGCAGTTACAAATACACAACCTAAGGGTGTTCATTTATGTGCATTTACCATATATAAAGAATTAGTCAACTTGTACAATCTAGGCTAACAATCCTTAATACGCCAAAATCCAGTAAAAAACTACGAATATTCCTACCTAAAGGTTGTGCATCCAAAAACTGTGTAATCCTAAGAATGTTCCGAATATAAAGTCTCGATAATAAAATGCCTAATTATACATTAAGTAAATACTCTCAATGGTAAGTAACTTAAGTTGCATTGCACCAAGTATGCATTGCAATGCCCAAGCCTACACATTAAGTACACTGCCTCGATGATAACTTGCCACTAAGCATTTAGTAACCTCTATTTTAGTACCCATAACCTATGCTTTATATCATTTGACCTACAAAAACAAGGGTTGAGTAATGTATTCGACTCCTTTGTAGGTGTAACCGCTTAATCACACTCTTTCTTCTACGATAGGCAGCTCCATCTCCTCTCTTCCGTAGTTGACAAACATGTGACTTAAAATGGCTACGTTAACAATAAGAACATCTAATTGCGATATAGTCGCACTTCATGTTGAGTGTCACGTTATACAACATCTTGAAGTATGAACATAGGTACATCACCAAGTCTGAAATGGATCCATCTTGTTACATAGCTCCATGTAGTTACCTGAAATCTCAAAATTTAAGGAAGTAGGAATATATTTTCCTCAACCATCCTACTTGGATTGCACTAGATCTTGGTTCAACTTGGGATTCCTTCAGTACTTCGGACATCTGAACATGTCATTCATGCGTATGGACATCTTTTAGACATTTGAGCTTTTGGTTCAAATGTGTGACTTCCTATACTAAAAATACCTATAGGAAATCAAATATTTGAATTCAATTGTAGACATCTGACTGTAACTTTAAAACGTTTAACTGAATTTTCAAATGTTTGAACATAATCAGATTTTAATATGATACTTTCGGTTTTTGCACTATTAAATTTCAGAATCTAGTACCCTTGTTCAGACGAATGAAGCCAATTTTCACACGTTTGAACATCGATTCCAAACAACTGAATTAGTTGTATTTTGATTTATTTTTATTTTTATTTTATGGACCTTTAAATTTATAAAATTCATCTTTTTAAACAATTAATTATATACAAATACTTATCTATATTATAGTCATATCGCAAATAAACTCACTCACCTTATACGTTATTTTGCAGAAATTCCCCTCTTTGCTTCAATTTGATTTGGAATTATCCTCCTTTTAATTAGCTTGAAATTGTTTTGATTTTATTCCTCTCTTCTTCTTTTTAGTTTATTCTCTTACTTTGTTTTGTTGGAATTGATTTCCTATTTGTTTCGAAGAGATTCATGCAGATAAAACCAAAAAGATAAACTTAGATCTATGTTTTCTTAGTTGGATAGAGGTTAAGTTTTTAGATTGAAAGAAGCGAGGCTTAATCTTTCCTTTCTTTGGAAGTAAATAAGTTTTAGCCGAATCACATCTTCGAAACAATCTTGCGCTAAGATTCGACGACTCAAACAATACTTGAGCAGAAAAAGACAAAGTCATGTTCACTTTTTATTATCATAGAAAATTTGATTTGGTGCCCTTGCCTTCCTACTTGAACGTGGATTGGAACAACCACCAATTTTTATGGTAATTTGGTTTTTTGCCTTACCCCAAATCTTTCTAAGCTTCATAATTCATCAATGTTCAATACTACCAATTCCTTAGCACATTGACATATTGACTATTCTAGCATGTTTATCATAATCAATTCAATTTTTATAGGTTGTGTAAGTTTATTTATCTAATTCCAATCCAAATTTTTGAGTTTAAGTGATAATTGTAACCAATTTCATTTTACATTTTAAATCAATTTTTTTATTTTAAATCATATTATTCATAGAAACTAATAAGCTTTTAAAATCATAAAATTCTCCAATAATTTCAAAGAAAGTTTCTTTTAAAAAAATCATGACATTTTTTTAGTTTAAATTTTTATCCAAAATGGTTCACCTTTGCTTAGAGAAGTGGATATGCAAATGTATCTCTCTAGGTTTCCTTTCATAAACAATAAATTTTCACAAAGGTGTATTTTAAAAGAGAATGCAACATTTTGACTTTTTTTTTAAAGTGTGTCGGAAATATTTATAAAATAAACGATAGTAAAAAAGATATGTTTTGCATACTTTTCAATTTATCTTTCAAAACTTTCATTGTCTAAAAGAAAAGTGCACATCAAAAGATAAGTTCAACAATTTGCCCTACTCTAAATATATTTTTAACAATAATAAAAGATTTTTAAATAGTTATGGAAAATGATCGTTTATTAAATTTTCCTATGTTCGAAGCTTAAAATAGAAGGACACTATTCAAACTTCAACATCAATAGTTTCCAAAAATCTCAAACACTAAGATTTGTACCTTTTTAGAAAACTTTTAGTTTATCACTTGAATAGGAGTATACGAAAATAACATAGCTTAAATCATGCCCAAATACTTCATATAATAGTGCTTCAAGTGCATAGAGTTTTAACTCATCTTCTTCAAAAATGGTTGACTCATTTCTAACCTACAATATAGCGCCCAACTCTAATATAGGATCACTCTAGCTATTCAATTCAAGTAACATGGAATTTTTGAAGCTATTTCCTATCTAATAGTGGTATTTTCAATTTAGTCAAGATGGATTTACTCTAACATTTTATGCTTTCATATCTTATAACGAAAGGAATTAAGTATAAATACTGAAAGTATTCCAAATTCATTCCCATTCCAAAATAATAGTAGTTCCTTTTAATACTAGTTCCTAAAAGGAACGTCCAAATAATGTCTCCAAATGGAAATACAACATAAGTCCATTGATAAATAATATAAGAAACATAGGAAGATGACTATGAATACACACACACGTACATACATACATACATACATATACATATACATATACATATACATATACATATACATATACATATACATATTCATATACATATACATATACATATACATATACATATACATATACATATACATATACATATACATATAGATATACATATATATCCAAAGCACAATGCCGCTTACTCTACACACATTAGCTTAATTACCTCATCTACTACCGTATTCTCCTGTAATAGATATAAAGAAGGGAAAATTGAGGGGATCAGACAAGGTCTTGTAAGAAATCTATACCACTAGTGGTATGGTGTTGACAAGTGATTAAATTGCAGTTATAATCTACACAACCCTAGGTGTTTATTTGTATGCATTTACTACGTATACAGAATTAGTCACGCTACACATTATAGAGTAACAACCCTTAATATGCGTAAATCCAACAATAATCTATGAAGATTCCCACCCAAAGGTTGGATATCGAGAACTAAATAGAACTATAAATATTTTTAGTATATGATCTTTATAATAAACTGCCTAATTATACATTAAGCAAACACTCTCAATGGTAAACCACCTATGTTGCACCGCACCGAGGAAAGATCATAATACCCAAGCCCATACATCATCTTCATAGTCTTGATGATAACTTGCCAGTTAAGCATTGAGTAACCTCCACGTTAGGGCTAGATCTATGCTCTACATCATTTCACGTATAGTAACAAAGGTCAAGTAATGTATTCAAATCCTATTTAGACGTAATTGTTTAATCGCATGCTTTTCCTAATTGTAACGAACGCCTTTTTGACCCCCAAATATCGGCACTAGCACATTCACGGTATTCACGTGCCGACCATCCAAGTGCCAGAAAGGAAAAAATGACAGGGTAAAGAAAAGAAGAATAAAAGAACATCAAAGAGTAGAACAAACACAATAAAATCTCACAATAGAACGATAACATATAATATCAAAACGATACTTTTACAAAGGAAAACTATATGAATACAATAAACAGAGTAAACTAACCTATCATTCGCCTACACACTTATAACTACCTATCATCACAATTGCTAATATAAAAATAAACAAAGTAATGCAGCGGTAATAACATCAACGGTAGGCAAACATCCAGCTACTCTCCTAGAGCTCCAATAAATCATCAGCGATATCTGGTAATGTACATGAGGCTGACCCAAGCTTTATAAGAAAAAAAACACCTGGATTAGTCTGGTAAACCAATGTGAGCAAAATTCAAGTAATTTGAACTACTATATTTGTAAAACCCTTTAAAGAATAAAGGTATCTCGTAAGGCCATGCCACAAATAAACACAGAAGTGTTTTACCTTATGATAACCGAGCACTTTATAGGAAAAATTCATGATATTATAATAATGTCTAGGGTGTTCAATATAAATATAAATCATAGCTAAAATGGTTACATTGGTTACATTTGACAACATATTTAGGTATACAAAAAAACCACTAAGATATGTTCGTATAAATGGATTTTCCATGATGACCTCCTCAATGAGACCGATCTCCTATGACAAGGATCAGAAAGTACCTTTCAAGCACCGTGTATCTCTAGATAAATATACCAAGGTAAACATAACTGGGCCGTCATCCGAACACTTGTGTGAATAATATGTACCAAGTATCATCAACTCCCCATGCATAACATATTGATAAGCATACTCTAGATATGAAGTTGATGCGCTCCTCATGGGTAAGCTAAACCCCAAAATTATGCTTTATACTCTGTCGTTAGTCATTTCTCGATGTCGAGGATGCGTTGGCATCTTCCCATGAGTTTTCAACAAAAGTCGATCACATAATGAATCCCATATATATATATATATATATATATATATATATATATATATATATATATATTCCATTGTATCAACAGATTCCAGAACCACACATGGTTTCCATCATTCACTTCCAAAACATAGAGAACTCGTATCTCAGTCTTGAAGTGGTTTTCGATAAGTAGAACACTTACCGATCCCGGTCTCTCCAAGATTGAGTCGATGAATTTGGTTTTATTTAACAATAATGAGAATGATTGCATCAGGGAACTAAGTCCCGAATACTTTCTCATAAGCAAGTAAATAGTCCTGCACTATCATTTCATGCAAGGCATGGTCAAGTCACATAAGTGACTTTTAATACCTTTTTAATAATTTATCTTTTATTAATTAAAACCCTTTTTATTAGTAAAACATCTTTTTATCTAGTAAACTTTCTTCTATAAATCAAGACTTCCTTATTAATTATTACTCTTTTATTGATTAACACTTCCTTTATATACTTGTATATATTTTTTATTCTTCACTTATACCCTTTTCAATACTAAAAAAATATTCATATACTTATTCCAATGGTATAAGTATATTCATTAATCGTTTAACAAGTTTTACTTACTTGAAATATGATCAACGAGATTAAAACAATTGCTACCAAAACATTGTAATAAACTCCTTTTCTTTTATAAATTAGACATTTAACATTTTCTGTCTTTATAAAAGATTTCAATACTTTTTACTATTTTTAAAATTCCATTGTTAAAGATTTATAATATTTCTTCCAAAATATAATTCAAGGGTTTAAAAATAAAGTTGCTAAAACATTGTTTACTACAAACCCAAAACCATTCCATTAAATCATTATCTTTGAAACTGCACTTTTAAAGGTTTAAATACATTTATGGGTTAAAGACAAGTGTTGCTCAAAACATTGTCATGAAAAACCCAAACATTTAATACTTTGAAAACATTCCTCTATAAAACTCCATTCTTAAATATTTATTTATAATTAAGGGTTAAAGACAAGTGTTCCTTAAAACATTTGTCACAACAAACCCAAAACCATTTACTTGTATTTTTCTACTAAATATCCTTTAGTAAATATCTAATTATATTCCAAGTATAATTAATAATAAGGTTTAAAAATAAATGTTGCTAAAAACACTATTTACAGCAACCCATAACTATTTACTTATCCATTAATAACTTTAAACATTTATTTAAAGATCAAAGCATTTTCACACTTATTAATTAAGGCAATACACTTTTAGTTGATTTCGTAAAATAATTTATTTTAACTTGTGTTAAAATCCAAAATCCTTTTATTATATTTATATAAATACTTAATTCAATAATTAAAACTTATATATATAGAAATATCTTTAAAATAATTACTAATATGTTAAACTACTTCAAAAAATATTTAAAATATTGATATTTATTTATATAGAATATTTAGTAAAAATGAGGAATTTTGAAACAAATAAAAAAACAAGTTTTAAATTCTAAAACTTACTTTGTTTAGAAATTCATAATTAATTGTTATATATATATATATATATAAACTTGAAACTAATTTCAAAACAGTCTTTTATAATTTAGAAAACAACACTAAAAAGATTAGAGAAAAATACATAACTTAAATATTATTTTTATACAAATTATGGTTTCAAACAGCAAAGATAGCATTATTGCAAATGACCAAATAATTCCCAATAGCTCAAAAGTGCCATGGAAGCAAAGACAACATTTTAGAAGTGCTACTAAAATTCCTAGGCTGTCGTTTAAGGCCAATTTTCTACAGCTTTGCGCCTAGATTTCGACATCTTAACAAATGATTTTTTATCCATTCCTTTTATAGTAGTTAGTATACTTTGGGTACTTGGAAGTCGTAAATAACAATACTAAAGGACATATTTTAATTATTTTAGAGAATTTCCGGAATACATGGTATTTTATTGAACTGCACTTATAGCGACTGTTTCGCTATAACTTTTTGCACTTCGTTTAACTAGCTATCAAACGAATTAGGCTTCAAAACTATTTCAATTATAATAATATGTTATTTACTTAATTAATTGCTAAAGAAATCCCTAATAAAGTTTCCATAAAAATGCGTGTTATTTTCAAAGACGGATTATTTTTAAACAATGCCACTATAGCAACCTTTTTACATTAATTTTTTGCTACTCTGATTTACTTCTTTTATAATTTTCCAAAACATATTCTTTGTATTTCTGAACACTTATAGAAGTGTAAATAATAATCAAGCAAGTTATTATTAAAATATGCTATTGGATCACATTTTCACAAGTTGTAGTTTAAGGGATTTAAAGCGCGTTTAAGTGACTATCGCTATACGGACAGTTCCGTATTCAATCCCATATTTGGTGTCATGTTATTTTATACAGATATTTGATTTCAAGTTCCAACCATATTATTACTAAACATGTATTAACATATAATAAATGTGTCCACTTTGAATGTGCAAGTGAACTTATCACAATTCATTGGTTTATAAGCCAACAACTATAACAACTTACATAGTTTTAAAGCATATAATCATGGGTTTAACATTAAGTAGTTAATGTCTATTATTACTAATATAAAGCAAGAAATTTATCAAGTAATTTAACAAACAATTGTAAAGTGATATTATCAAGTTATTAACTTGATTCAAAGTGAGAATAACTCACTTTCATTAATAGTAAACATTTTCAACTTCCTACCAACATTAAAACCAGCATTATAACCTCATATCCCATAATTGCTCCTATCTTACAGCCATGCCTTCCCTCTCCTCTCTTTTTCTCAAGCCTACGCCTATAGAGGCACTATTGCTCACGGCGTAAAGGGAGGATCTCCCAAAACTCCATCATTTCCTCACTTTTAGAAGCTAAAGCACGTTCTAATGATGGTCTAAGACCTCTGTGAAAGTTTGGAAGGGAAAGAAATTGATTTGCATAGAATTGTAAAAAGTTAGAGAGGAGAAGACATTAAAAGAATGTAAGGTTTAGAAGTTTTGGTTTATGAATAAATGACAGTGTGTGTATTTAAGAGTGGAGAATAAGATGGAAAAGATCCCAAAAACCTCTCCTTAACCATGAAGTGAAGAGGACTCCATATGTTAAAGCCAAGCCTTAAGTACATAGAAACCATGCTCTTATATAACCATACATTCTATGTTTGGTGCCTTGATCTAAGGGTCCTTTTTGTCCTTATGTTTTCACTTACTTTTGCTAATTAATACTTTAGTCTATTTAATCTTTAGTTAATATAAAGAGGTGTTCTAATTCTTGTCATATGTAAACATATGATAACTATTCAATTTACAAACTATTTAAATAACTTATTCTGTAGAAAAAGTTGATTTTTAATAAAACGTTTTTCGGTCGCATTTTCAGTATTTATTTGAAGTGTATATTTTGTGTAACGACCTACAAATTTATCACTTTGATAAATTGTATTTATTTTTTAAAACATTATTCCAATAAAGGGTTGATAATACAAAAATACTGTTTTGATGGTTATAAATAATACTAGTTTTATTTTAAATAAATATTTTCAAAAATATTTTCCTCAACATTTAAATCGATAGAATGACCGAAAATCGTTTTATCAAAAAACCGCTCGGTAATCATAAAACGTCTCCCACCAGGTTGGATACATATAAGGATATGAAATAAAATCAATAATTTTTTTCTGACATAAAATGAGTTTTTGACAGCGTTATTTATGCCCTTATTTTTAATAAATTGATTTATTATTAATTGAGATTTACTGATTTGACAATTATAATTATTTAAATAATTATTTTTAAATGGTAATAATTCATTTTTAATGGTTATGAAGTGTTAATAAATCATTTATAACAATTTTATAAAGATGTGTAATTGATTTGAAAATATAAGAAAAAATCGATATTACTTTATTGGTATAATAACAATTACTTCAAATGATTGTTAATACTAATTTATATGATTTTATAATTCAAATGTAAGCATTTTAATTTGTTAATAATGATAAGAAATTTATTTTCAAATTTTGTTTACAAGTATATGTATATAAATTAATATGCGAAAATGTGATCGATAATCGGTTTCTCGCTTTTCAACGGTTTAACGAACAAATGTTATTCAAAGTCCTCGAAATGTTATTATCCTCTTGTGCACATACATGTACATGTATATACATGTCACAGGCACACCATAACATATATATGTGTATGTATACACTCAAACATATACATATTATAAAATATTAAAATAATTTCCTAAGACTAAATACTTAAGCAACCAAACAGCAAACATCAACTTATCTTACAACACCATCATCATCACCATGACATGGTGGAATGGGGTCTGTCATGTCTGTATGGGGATAGGAGGAGTGTGGATCGAGGGCAAAATGGTAATAAAACCATTAGATATATTTTCCAAATTTTCTACCATAAATACCCATCCACTTTATCATATTTTTTCACCACATTCTTTTCATCTTTTTCTCCATTTCCATGTTTTTTTATGGCTTTAATGCTTAAAAAATAATGGAAAAATATTTAGTAAAAGAAAATTAAAATCATTACACACAAACACACACACACACACACACACACATATATCTGTGTTTGTTATCGAATCCACTTCAAATGAAGATAAATCTCCTCCTTTCCACCTTAAAAGACCACGACCACCTCCTTCATTCACCAAGTCCATGAGCCCCACCCTCGACAAAGCTAAGACGAGCTCTCCAATAGGTCTCAAGCTCGATTTCATAAAATTTGATTCGATTGTAGCGAAGCTATAGCCGACTTTAGACTAGCCAGTGGAAAAAATGAAGGTAAGAAACTCCTAAACTACAGTATTATATGATATTGGATGTTATATATATTTAATTATGATCATTGATGACGGTTGTTTAATATGCATGTTGAATATATATGCAAGTTGTGGAAATACACGTCGATAAGCACAAAGGAAATCACTTTACTTTATTCATTGATTAGTGTATATGGAATGTTAAACCTCTTTAAAAAGGTTTTAAAATGAGTTTGAATTATTTTATACACATATTAAAGTGTTTTGGTGAAGTTTGAAAGGTAAATTTAGTCAAAATTTGGCGTGTCACGTAACGGCAATTTGGGATTTCACGCCATAAAAGTCAAACAAGTATATATAGTGGAATTTAGCTAAAAAATTTGAGATAAGAATTTTACAAACTATTATGTCCATAGTTTTGAAAAAAGAAGAAAATCACGATTTCGTTAAGTACAATTTGAAACATGAGTAAAACAAGTTTTTGAAAAAATCGCGGTTTTGCAAGTCAGAATCCATAAAAGGATTTCTTTAAAATGACATTTTAAAATTATTTAAAAATATGAAATAAAATCTAAAAATCTGTTAAAATGTTATAAATGTGAATTGAGTTATAAAAAATGAATTTCCAAAAATTCGTTTTGATCAATATAGCTAAAAAAGCACTTTCCACAGCACTTTTCTCCAGCACTTTTCTATAACTTTTGAAATATAATTCTAAACGCAACCATTGTTTTGCAAATCTTTTGTAAAAATATTCAAATGATTAATAAATATTTTAAAGGTGATTTGAAGGATTTATGGAATGATTAAATATTAAATGCTTTGCAGTTGATTAAATAACCCGACCGCCTTATGGATGTCAAAGAGATAATGTTTAAGCTTGAGTTTGGAAAACCAGTTTCCTGCTCTCCCTAGCTATTCGGACTGGCCCAACAGATGGGATAGTAAATTTGGATCAAAATTTTCTAAAGAAAAAAGATATGATTTTCCCAAACATAAATAACCTGATTTTATGGGAATAATCTTCATATACTCGATGTTAAAGCCCGAAGAGGGAATTCATGCTATTCGTGGAATTTAAAAGGTTATTTCACCATTATTCTGCCCATAGTACTTATTCAATATGGTTGATATTGAGTAGAATTGGATTATTTCCATAGATTCTGCTCACTTAATATTTACTGGTTTTGGATTTACATCCTAGTTAACATGGTTTTAACTCAATCAAATTTTGGGATTTGAATTAAGAAATCTATGTTTAGATTTAAATGAAATGATTTGGAAATAATTTTCTAAGTGAAAAATGAAATGATTTCTAATCATTCCAAGGTTTTTAGTAATCAACGGATTTGATATGTAGGGATTAATGATTCCTAATATACCAAAAAGAAATGTTTTAAATTTATATATCTCTAAAAGATATTTTTGATAAAAGGAATGAATTAATCAAATATAATTCACCTATTTACTTGACTTCTTTTATCAATAATTAGTTCGAAGGAACATAGATTGGATTTGGATAATTCCAATCCGAAGACCACTTCAAATCAATTTATGTATTCGAAGTGAAAACAGGGATATAATTTTTGAGATGGAATGTAAGGCTGCTGACCACTGACCCTTGGAGGAAATTTCCCCTATCAGATTATATGGCAGTTGTTCTTCATTTAAGATATTCGATGTAAGGATTTCTCGCTACTGATCCTAGGGGTAACTCCCATTAGGAAGTGGTATGAGAGTGCCTTCGGTTTGTCCTGTTCCTAGGAAACTTGTATGGATGAATGTCCGACGTTGCACTTGTAGTTACATAAATTGATCTCTATGAACGTTTCTTCTGTTTGGTGGCGGAGAAGGCAACTTCTCTTAGCTTAACAACCTTTCCTAAGACGTATGAGCTTAGAAGTTATATGTTTGCAGAAATTATTGTGTGACTATCGAATGAAAATGTGGCATTCAAAGTGGAATGTGCTACATGAACGGTAATCGTTACCTCAGGCTTCAACACCTGGTAATGGCTTAGATAGGATACTCCGCAAGGCTATGTAGTTTGCAACTATTTGGGTATAGTCATCACCTTTCTAGATTACTATATATATGTCAAGTCTATGGTGTATGCTATAGGGACCCAGATAGGTCAGCTATGACTAGGGTGATGTCATATTCGGTTTCTATCCTAGCCATATATGAATGCCAAATAGGGATAGATCAGTCTTGTCAGATGCGGAGGATTGTTTATGTATCCTCGATACATTCCTCTAGAGATGCATTGTACGGAGGGTAGTCTCTTACCTACCATTGTATGGAAATCCATTCATCAAACAAGCATTGTAGGAGTTTTGTTTGTAGAGCCTAACATATCCAGAATTTGATAATCGTAACAATTTCGGCTAAGATTAATAAGTTTACTTGCAAATGTTTTCAAAGGAATGCCATTAGAAATAACATCAAATGAATTTTTATGTAGCAAATGTTTTGGTTTTCACAAGGTAAAAACTCATCCGTATTTATATGTGGGCGTGGTTTTATGAGATACCTTTTCTTTTTAAACCACGTATTTTGGGTTTTTAAACCGGTCCTATGACTGACCAAAAGTATATTTTCCTTTTCCTCAAACTTTGCCCTAATTTTCCTGGACAGCCTATTTGTCGTGTTTATTAGAAGAAATCTAGATGGAGCTCAAAACATGGACTTAGAAGATTCTTCTGAAGATTGTTATCCTTTTCCACCACACTGGTTTATTGCTGTATTCTGTATTTGTAGGGGCACATATTTATAACTGTCCACTTTTAACTCTGAATAATGTATTTAAAATTTATATTGTAAAGATTATATGTTGAAATAATATATGTTATTCAGTCTATGTGAGATTCTAATTCTATCTTTAGTTTCTTTCTTACCCATAATAATACGCCTCTCCGACACTTGAATTTGCGGCACGTGAATACCGAGGATGTATGTTTATGAGGGTGAGGAAATGGGTTGTCACATTTGGTATTAGATCTTAGGTTGAGCAAACACCTTGGCTTTGGTAGGGGTAAAAGTCTCATTAGAGATAGAGTTAGTAATACCGTGGGAGAGTAACTCATTAGAGATAGGATTGGTACATAAAATGATTTTGGTTTTTAAAATTTGTACACAAAATCATTTTACCTAAAACTATATTTTTGAGATATGATTAAAAAAATTATAAGCAATAAAGATAAATATTTTGTAACATTTTCAAAGGATTTTTGAAAGAATAAACCTTTTTTGTCATACAAAGAATTTTAGAAGCTATCTTTAGAAATGGATCTTGAGTCATTTTTCAAGTATTTACTATACCTTGGTTTGAGAAAAATAATACCAAGCAACTAGTAAACTACTCTACCTAAGAATATGTTAGATTAAGAAAATTACATTTTGCTTATATCTAAGGAAATATTGTTTACCTTGTAGAAACCATATGGAGGAAATTACTCCAAAGGGGGGTCTTCTAGAGCAAATTGGGCGAAAACGACAAACTCATTATTCTCTCTAGTGATAAAGAGGAGCAATAGAAGTATCCACCTAGCAATGTTGGATTCTCGATTGAGGAGAAGCATTCGCTATATACTTGAAGGGTTGAAGACGGATATCCAACGGCCGGAATGCTTATACCACCCTCGGTTGTAGAAATAATTACGATTTCTATTGATGACGAATTCGACCAGGCCTCAAAAAGAAATTGGATAAAAGATCCCGCTAGCTCTGCATTTGAACTTATAGTAGAAGTGGAACCCATGGAAGAAGAATCGGAACCCATGGGAGAAGGGGTGAAGCCTATGGAAGAAGAATCAGAACCAATGGAAGGTCCAAATTCCATTATATCTAGCGAATGTTGCAATGTGATATGGAATTTGGATGGAGAACATATTGTGTGGAAGGAGGGATCATCCAATTCCTACATGATCTGGGATGAAATCGAGAGAAACGATGAAGAAACGGTGAAGAAGAAGAAGAAGTTGAAGAGTTCGAAAATCTTTAGAAGAAGCTGTGTAAGGCCTCTAAGAACTAGAAGAAGGTGAAATAATTCCTGAAATATCGGTTGGAATGGGATATGTCCCATGAAACCAACAATGGCTACCCTAGGTTAAGGGAGAAATGCAATCAGAAGAAGATGACAATGAGGTTGATGATGAGCTAGATAGTGATGAAGAAGGAGAGGGCAAAGTTATGACAGACCTTAGGAATTGGAGTCCACTATCGACTTCGGACTCAGAGGAGTAAAAGAGACATGGGGTCTGCTAGTTAAGAGTAATTCTATTATATATAGAAGTTAGGCTGGAATGTTGTTTTGATCAAGTATTTTGTACTATATCAGTGTAAGGAAGGGGGTTTTCTTTTTGACCAAAGTTTAAATTGAAATGATGAATGTAAAAGTATGAAAATCTACAATATGATGTTTTTTCCGACTTCGCATTCATATGAATTTTTTGAATAAGAATTCTTGTGGAAAAGAGTAAGAAACTTTAAATAAAGGATTTTTCTTTCATAAAGAAATGTTATTATGAAATAATTAAAGGTTAAGTCTTGACTATTAAATGAAGTTTATAGTAATTTAATGAACTTTTTTGAAAATGTGTTTTTGAGAAACCATTAAAATATGTTTAGAGATATGTTATAATAAAATGATATTAATCTTTTAAAGAGAAATGTGTTTTAAGAAAAAATATTCGAAAGTAAAAAATGTAAAATAGTTATGTATAAAAAAGTATCTTCATAAAATTTTGAACAAAATATGGAATTTTTATGAAGTATTCTCATAAGGATTTTGGAAAGATTGTTAAATTCATATGAAATATATGGATTATTTCGTTACACCATTTAACTTAAGATTAGTGCAGAATTTTGAGGTGTTTACACTGGTCCGAAAAAGAATTTATCACTCATTTCTTGACAATGGACACTGATGTGGGTTTGTTGTTAGATACTTAAGTTTTCTATCATAGTTGAGTGCTATGCAAGGAAAACTAAAATTATGATCGGAAAGCCTAGTAAGGATCCGCACTAAAGGATTGGAGGATCAATACTAGTTCGAAAGTAAAGTCGTAAATTCGAATAATAGAATAAATCAGGTATTGTGTATGGATGATCTACTTACATTGTATGAATGTAAGTTTAAAAATAAATATTTTGGACAAAGACCATTGGGTTTTTATCTTGGGCAATTTTGAGGACGAAATTCTTTTTAAAGGGGAAGCCTGTAATGACCCGCAAGTTTATTACTTTGATAAATTATATTTATTTTAAAAATTAAAATTCCAATAAAGGATTGATAATACAAAAATATTGTTTTTTATAGTAATAATTACTAATAATGTTATCTTGAATAAATATTTAAAGAATATTTTCCTTCAAATTTAAATCGATAAAATGGCCGAAAACCGTTTTATCAATAAATAGCTCTGTAATCGTATAACGTCATGCATAGAGCTAGATACATACAAGTATATTAAATAAAATTAGTAGAATTTTTTTTAGAAATAAAATGTGTTTTGGACATTGGTATTTATTCCCTTATATTTAATAAGGTGATTTATTAAATTTATTTGAGATTTAATGATTTAATCATTATTATAATTATTCAGATAATTATTTTTAAATGATTCTAATTCATTATTAATGGTTATGAAGTGTTAATAAGTCATTTATAATAATTTTATAAAGACGTATAATTGATTTGAAAATATAAGAAAAAATCGATATCGCTTTATCGGTATAATAGCAATCACTGTCAATAATTGTTAATATTAATTTATATGATTTATAATTCAAGTGTGATCATTTTAATTTATTAATAATGATAAGAAATTTATTTTCAAATTTTGTTTACAAATATATGTATATAAATTAATAAGTGAAAATGTGACCGATAATCGGTTTTTCGATTTTCAACGGTTTAACGAACAAAAGTTGTTCAAAGTCCTCGAAATGTTGTTATCCTCTTGTGCACGTACATGTACATGTATATACATGTCACATGCAAGCCATAACATATATATGTACAAATATACACTTAAACATACACATATTATAAAATATTAAAATAATTTTCTAAGACTTAATACTTAAGCTACCAAAAAGAAAACATCAACTCACCTTATAACACCATCATCACCACCATCACCTTATCACCATCACATGGGGGAATGGGGGCAGCCATGCATTTAGTGGGTAGGAGGAGTGTGGTTCGAGGGAAAAATGGTAATTTACCGTTAGATTTTTTTTGAAATTTTCTCTTATAAATACCTATCCACTTTCTCATATTTTTTCATCACATTCTTATCATCTTCTCCACTTCCAAGTTTTTTTCATGGCTTCAATACTTAACAAAATAATGGCAAATTATTTATCAAATCCTCTTTAAACGAATACAAATCTCCTCCTCTCCACCTTAATAAACCACGACCACCTACTCCATTCGCCAAGGTCGTGAGCTCCACCCCTTACAAAGCTAGGTCGAGCCCTCCCATAGGTCTCAAGCTCAATTTTATTAACTTTGATTCGATCATAGTGAAGCTATAATCGATTTTAGATTGGCCCGTGGGAAAATGAAGGCGAGAAAATCTTAAGCTATAGTATTATATGCTATTGGATGTTATATACGTTTGATTATTATCATTGACGATGGTTGTTTAATATGAATGTTGAATGTATATGCATGTCACAAAAATACATGTCGATAAGCACAAAGAAAATCACTTTTCTTTATGTAATGAATTGGTGTATATGGAATGTTAAACCTCTTTAAAAGGATTTTAAAATGAGTTTGAAATGTTTTATAAACATAGTGTTTTGGTGAAGTTCGAAAGATAATTGAAAATTTAGTCAAAATTTGGCGCGTCGCATAATGGTAGTATGGGATTTTGCATTGTAAAAGTCAAACAAGTATAGAGAATGTAATTTAGCTTGGAATTCTTCGAGATAAGAATTTTCCAAACCATTATATCCATAGTTTAAAAAAAAAGAAAACTGAGATTTTGATAAGTAGATTCTGAAATATGAGTAAAATAAGTTTTTGGAAAAATCGCGGTTTTGCTCTTCGAAATCCATAAAAGGATTTCTTTAAAAATGATATTTTAAAATTATTTAGAAATAATGATTTAAGTTATAGAAAATGAATTTCCAAGTGATAAAAAATCATTTTGATCAATATAGCTTAAAACCACTTTCCATAGCACTTTTCCTGCAGCACTTTTCCTGCAACACTTTTCTATAACTTTTGAAATATAGTTTCAAACGCAACCATTTTTTTCAAATATTTTGTAAATGTTTCCAAATTTTTAACAAAGTATTTTAAAGGTGATTTGAAGGATTTATGGAATTGTTACATATTAAATGCTTTAGAGTCAATCAAATATCTTGATCGCCTTATGGGTGTCGGAGAGACAGTGTCTGGGCTTAAGTTTGAAAACCAGTTTCCTGCTCTCCCTAGCTATTCGGACTAGCCCAACGGATGAGATAGTAAATTTGGCTTATTCGGATCAAATTTTCCGAAGTATAAAAGATATGATTTTCCTAAATATAAATTACTTGGATTTTATGGAGATGACTTTCATATACTCGGTTTTAAAGCTCGAAGATGGAACTCATTCTCGTCAAGGAATTTGAAAGGAGATTTCACCATTATTATGTTCAAAATACTTCTTGAATACGAGAATTGATATTGAGTAAAATTAGATGATTTTCTATAGATTCTGCTCACTTAATATTTACTGGTTTTGGATTAACATCCTAGTCAACATGGTTTTAACTCAATCAAAATTTTAGGGTTTGAATTAAGAAATCGTTTTAAGATTTAAATGAAATGATTTGGATATATTTCCTAAGTGAAAAATGATATGATTTCAAATTTATTCCAAGCTTAAAAAAAATTAGCAATCGAAGGATTTGATAAGAGAGGTTTATTGATTTCATATATAACGGAAAGAAATGTTTTAAACTTATATATCTCTAAAAGATATTTTTGATAAAAGGAATGAATTAATCAAATATCATTCACATACTTACTTGACCTCTTTTACCTATGATTGGTTCGAAGGAACCGGGGTGGGATTTGGGTAATTCTTATTCGTAGACCACTTCGGACCAATTTGTGTATTCATAGTGAAGACATAGATATGATTTGGAAAATGGAATATAGGGCTGCTAGTCACTGACCCTCGGGGGAAATTTCCCATATCATATTATATGACACTAGTTCTTAATTTAAGATCTTCGATGCAAGGATTACTCGATACTGATCCTAGGAGTAACTCCCGACAGGATATGGTAGGAGAGTGCCTTCAGCTTGTCTTGTGCCTGGGCAACTTCTATGGAAGAATGTCTGATATTGCATTTCTAGTTACATAAATTGATCTCTATGAACGTATCATCTGTTTGGTGGTGGAAAAGGCAACTTCTCTTAGCTTAGCATCCTTTCCTGAGACGTACGAGCTCATGAGTTATAAGTTTGTAGAAATCAGTTGTGTGACTATAGGATGACAATGTGGCGTTCATAGTGGAATGTGCTATGTGAAAGGTAATCGCTATCTTAGGCCTCATCGCCTAGTAATTGCTTAAATAGGGTATGTCGCAAGGCTATGTGGTTTACAACTATTTGGATATGGTCATCACCTTTCTTGATTACTTTCCATATGTCGAGTATGTGGTGCATTCAATGGGGCCCCGGATAGGTCGGTTACAACCGAGGTGATGTCATATTTGGTTTCTATCCTGGCCATCTGTGAGTGCCAAATAGAGATAGATCAGTCTTTCCAGACGTGGAGGATTGTTTGTGTATCCTCGGTACATTCGTCTAGGGATGTACCATACGGAAGGTTGTCTCTTACCTACCATTGTATGGAAATCTGTTCTTCGAGCGAGCTTTGTAAGAGTTTTGTTTGTATAGCCCAATATATCTGGAATTTAATAACGACAACAATTTCAGCTAAGATTAAAAAGTTTACTTGCAAATGCTTTCAAAGGAATGTCATTAAAATAATATCAAATGATTTTTGCGTAGCAAAAGTTTTGATTATCATAAGGTGAAAATCCATCCGTAATTATGCATGTGCATAGTCTTATGAGATACCCTTTCTTTTCAACCGCATATGTTGAGTTTCTCACACCAGTCCCATGACTAACCCAAAGTTTATTTTTCTTTCCGTTAAATTTTAGGTGCCCTAATTTTCCCGGGCAGCCTAGTATTCAAGTTTAGTTAGAAGAAATCTGGACGTATAGCTCAAAGCATGGAGTTAGAAGATTCATTTGAAGGTTGTTATCCATTTCCACCCCACTTATTTACTATTATATTCCGCATTTGTAGGGACCGATATTTATAACTTTCAATTTTTAACTATGATAAATGTATTTAAAATTTCTGCTGTAAAGATTATATGTTGCAATAATATATGTTATTCCATTCGTGTGAGACTCTGTTTTGTCTTTATTTTCTTTCTTACTAATGATAATCTGCCTCTCCGGCATTTAGATTTGTGGCACATGAATACCGAGGATGTATTAGTGTCGATTTCTAGGGGTTGAGGAAATGGGTTGTCATATTTTGTAAACATATTTCAAAAATAAATTTACTAACATTAGTTATTAATTAAAAAGTGTTTAATAAGGTTATACAATCATATTTAATCACATTAAATCTTGGATTCAAATATTTAAATAATTCAGATATGTAAATACAAAATGTTTGAAATTCTTGGTCATTACACTAATAAGGTGGATATCTCTGTGTCCTCTCTACCACAGTTGAAGAACATGTGATCGAAAATGGATATAATAATAATAAGAGCATCTTGTAGAATATAATACCCTATGATTTTTGTTTATTGTTTAAATGTATTTGTTGTGGTACTATTTTATTGTTCACATAATTAAATAAATATTTGTCGAATGAAATAAATAACATGGAATTCATATTTAAACATATATTTTAACAAACATTTTGTTACAAATTCAAATAGTACAAATTTGAGCTCAACTACATTTGCACATTTTCAATTACAATACAATTTCAGTTACAACATATTTTTCACTTTACAATTTTCATCCTCACTATTTATATTCACTCATCACTCGTACTTGATCTTCAACTCTATTCTAGCCTGTATTCAGCATCTGAACTATCTGTAAAATAAACACTAACGCAGTAAAATTGAAAAAGAAATATTTTTACAGTGTACAATGAAGTGTATGTTTGAAAATATTATTTTCCTCAGTTATTTGGGTCGTTTGACATCGTATTCTTTTAAATCATCGTACACGAACAACTGGTGACATGCATAGTGCATCACTGTATATGTCATAAGGCTGTGCACATTGATATACACTTGCTTGTTTAAATCATAGGGATAGGCGACCACAAGGTCAAACCCAAGACGAGGCTGGATTCAACACAGGTTTCAAAGAAATAAATGTAAACAGTTCAGAATATAAGTGAGCATATGAATCATATCATTTATGACTCAAAGTAATGCAATGAACCAAACTTCGAACTATGCAAAATTGAAGTGAACCATTCGAGTTCAAGCAATATAAAGCAATCAAACATTGTCAGGCATGCAACCAGTCTAAGCATAAGAAAAAGTTCAGAGGCATGTACAAATTTTTAGCACTAGACATCGTGGTGACAAGCAACACGGCCTCAACATTCAAATGGTTCACATGAAAAAATACAAGAAGTCAGTACAACATGAAACCAAACCAGAAATGCACAAGATTGAAGTGAACACATATGAAATAAAACCAGACATCAAGTGCAGACTGAAATAACAACATGAACCGGACCATTCTAACTCGAGGCAGGTCACTACATTCAGACAACAGGTTCAAAAACAAAACAAGACTTCAACATTCAAAGTGCACCAGATCACTTCAAATGAAAACAAGATAAAATTTCAAAGGCAAATTGATAACAGCCTTTCAACAAGACTACAATGAAATGGAGCAACCAACAATAAAAATATACATATGAAAGCAAGCAAAGGTCAGAATCATAGACCAAAAGCAACATACATTAAGATACACATGTATGCATATAGAAATGCATATATACATACACATATATCAGTTCAAGTACAACACTTCAGACCACCACTCAATACAGACCAGATTAGTGCACAAGGAAAGTAGTTTTTGGATTCAATAATAAAGGCATGTACAAATATATGGGACTAAATATGCATGTGTAGACATTGTAAACACTAGAACAGGACCACAATACAACCTCTATAACAAGTTCACAAGTGTAGCCTCAATAATGCAGACCACACACATACATTGATTTCAACCCAGACCAATATTGGATTCAATGCAACAAGGAATCAGTCCACCAAATGGAACAAGGCATTTTTCTAATCAGTGCAACATGAACACCAGCATGAATGGTACAAAGCCATATGAACATATCATAACCCATGAAGACCAATAGATCAGAGACATGCACACATGTAAACACACTGAAACCCAGTTCAATGCAATGCAACAGAAAATACAAATGCACATGCACTCAATACAAACAACATGGAAACTCAACGAAACAAGGGAAATAAATTCAAGATATATATATGCAATCGAAGTAACAAAACAAGGAAGTAGTTCAAATAAAGTCATAGAGAGTCACACGATGAACAAGTCAAAGCCGTGGTTTATATCAACTAAATGGAAAAAGGATATTGTCAATTGAAACTATGTTGAAGGGTTTTTCAAACGAAGTCAAAATATACCTCCAATTCAAGTATTGAGTGAAAAAAACATGTTGAACAGTCAAAACATTATCACAAATTCAAATACCAATAAATCAGTGAATTGAACAAGCCAATATATTATCTCAAAACTTCAAATGCCGAAGTCAAAGAACCAAACAATGGAACCGACTCAACAAATTCGAATTCATTAATTAACTTGTATATGATGAACAAGTCAACAAATAATAAAAGCATGTGATCAATAATCGAACGCCCAAGCGAGTCTTTGAATAATTCAAATACAAATATAGGAAACGATAATATAGGGTTTTATCCCCTATAAATCAAACCCAAATTCATCATCGACATTCATTAGAGTTCGAAACAAAAAAAATCTAGAGAGCATAATTACAACAAAAACGAAAAACTTTAATCAAGTTCGAAAATGAGTCGAGTTCAAGCATATCAAATAGAGAAAGAAAAGTAAAATCGCATACCATAATTACTAGATTCGAACTCGGCCCAATTGAAGCGACGCCAAGTTATCAAAGCAAGGAATCATCCGTAAAGAAAATTGAAGAACGCTGATTAAAGCTGAAGGCTAATTAAGGAACTAAAGCTTCATGTGAACAGATTAAAGGCGGCAACTTCAATTGAAAAGCCCTAAATGCAGACTGATAAAGAAAATAAGGCGGCCGTGAAAAGAAGAGAAATTCCTTTAATTTTGGGCCGGTCATTTGTTTTTTTAATTTGGGCTTCAAATATCATAATTAGGGTTTTGTTTGTTTGTGTTTTAGTCTGTAATTTTTTTTAAATTTTTTTGAAACTCTAGTTGTGTAACTAGATACGAACTACAATGGTGTAGTTCGAGAACTCGGTGGCTGAATTGTGGCAGGGTTTTGAGCGTAGAGTTTGGTTAGTCATTAGCTGGTGTCGCAAGTTTGCGTGTGTAAGCATGTGACTACTTAATTTCTAGTAGAAATCTTAGGGGCAGCACGTAGGCAAGGTTTTGCTGAAGCTGGGTAAATTTGTGTGTGATCTCTTCTGCATTATTTACTATTATTGTTTTTATTTCCACATTAATTTTTATTTCATTAGTATCACCATATTCACCTTCCTTTAGGTTTAAAGGTGTTTTCATTCTGTTATATATGTGTTATAATGTCTTATAAATAACTAACTATTTAATTAAAATATATTTGATAAAAAATACATAAATAGCGTGTTTGTGATATTAGTTAGAAATAGTTGTAATCATGAGTATTGTATCACAGTATAATAAGCACATCATTTTAAATATTCCCGGTCAAGATGCATCAAGACTGGATGTTGATGCATCCGTAGAGACTATAGTGCTTAAGGCTCTCCAAATGTTCGGCAATGTATTATCATGACTACTGGGGACACCAATGGGTTACATACTAATAGTTATTGGTTATAGTTAAATGGTACGACATCCTTCGAGTCACTATAATTGGGTCAAGTGGAAGTATTTGAAGAGAAACGCCATTCAAGATAGGATTAATCTCCTCGATTATATGGAGTTGTTATTGTGGCCAATTGCGGTCTACTCAAAGTCGAAATCTATAGCCAAAGTATTTTTTAATTAATAAAGACTTTATGTTTGGACTATAGAGTTGAATACAGACGATATTGAATTTTTGACAATTACCAAATTCCACAAGTCCTAAATGATATAGTTTTGATGAAGAGAACTGATATAAATAATAGTCACAATCCGGTAAAGCATAACAAAGTAAATTGGATTTTACCAAAACCAAGTAATAAATTTGGCCACTCGCTGACCTATTTTACACCTAATGAGTCACCTAAACGAAACATTGAAAACACCTTTGACCACATGACTTAATTAATTTTGCAATTGTTATAAGTTTAATAAATTAATTAATATTTATGAAATATTAGTCATTGAATTTTATTTTGAATTGATGAACAAAATTAATAAATTTGTTTATGATAGTAATAAATATGTTGATAGTTATATGACATTTATACGTGTTTAAATTGGATTTAAATGCAATATAATTTGTTTGGCCTTTAAATGGTTTTGAAGCCTGTATGGGGAATATATATTTCGGCCCTAATAGACCAGGTAGGGTAAGGCCATATGATGGCAAGAGGGGTTTGGGTTTGATGGAGAAGAGGAAGGAAATAAGTTAGAGAGAAGTGTGGATCTTGATCCTAACTTATCTCTCTAATCTCCCTTCCATAAAAGCATCTTAACCCGCACTCATTTGTCACTTTTTGGAGCCTCCATCTACCTTATTCTGGCCAACATATATCCTTATCGCTTCCTTAATTTCCAAATTCAAATCAAATTAAAAAACACTATTCGATAGCCGGTGGTCATCAATTTAGGAGTTAGCAACTTGATACATTGGAATCCAGTTTGAGGTGATCTCTTCGTTTCAACTTTTACTTATTGGCTTTGGAGATAAGGTAATTTTTTGATCCATAGTAATAAATTAATGTTTAGATAATTTATATATCACGTGCTATATTGTTAGTTAGATGATGAATCTAATATATCGACATATCATCACATTTTCAATGGTATATAATTATTTGCTTGTGTAATTTAAAAAAATTCTTTTGTCATACAAATGTCTTTGATACTCGTGGCATAAAATTAAAAAATTGACTTTTTTTATTTAAATTAATTATATATACATACATATATACATACGTACGTAAATACATACATACATATGTATATGTATATTTAAAGTATATAAGTTTCTTAATTTAAATATTTAATCTTATATTATACAATATATAGTTTTAAAATTTTATATGAGTAGTTTTAGATATAAATAATTTTCGGCATAAATAAAATATTTTTAACATATACTCACACATTATTTATATATTATTAAATTAATTAATTTCACAAATCCATAGTAAAAATAAATATATTTATAAAATATGTTTTGAATTTTGTCGAGTTAAATTCATGCCTAATATACTATCGAAAGGTAAAAATCATTATGTATATATATGTTAAACATTTAAATACTTGTGAAATTAATAACTAAATTTAAAATTTGAGTAATGAATTATAAAATGATATTAAATATTTAAATGTTAAAATACCTTTTAGTGTTTTAATGAAATGTTAAAATACAAAATTATCTTTTGAAATTAATTTATTTTTAATTTTTAATCAATTTTTGTACGAAAATTAATTTAATAAATATATAAAACTTAATAAAAAAACAATTTTGCCACTAGAATTATCAAGTGTGTTTTCATATATTTTATCTGTTTTATATATTATCCATTTATGCATTAATGTATATATATATATTTATAATTAAATTATTGAAAAGAAATAAATAAATATATGTACATTTATTTTAAAAATAAAATATTAAATTTTATTTTTGGATTTCACAGTAAAATAAATAAATAAATTTTTAAATGATTTTAAATATAGGTATACATAATTATATACATATGTGTGTGTGTACTTTATAAAGTCCCTACACACACATACACACACAAATATATTTATGTATGTATATATACATATACATGCATACATGCATACATACATACATACACACATATATATATTATTTAACACAAAATATAGGTTTATATACGTACACACATATAAATTTATAATATTTTACATGCATAAATTACAGCACAAAGTTTACATTTGGACGTTATATTTGTATATTTAGAGGGGCTAACATGGCTGTTGTAATGTAAATCTCAACACTTACATACATGCATGTCAAACCTTGAAGGATTGATATGTTACGCATGCACATACACACACAGATATATATACATATACACACACACACACATATATATGTGTGTGTGTGTGTACATAATTAGGCTAACATATTGTTCTTTTAAACTAATTAGCTAAATTGTATGGATGAGTAGATATATTCACGTATTCAAATAATAACAAATTCTTAACACCATGAATACTTGTTAGTAAAAAAATTAGTGTACAAGAAGAGCAAAATAATTATACTGTTGAAAGTATGATTATAAAACTAAACTAGACAAGAATGATTATTTACTTATTTATATATTATCAAATCTTAATCACTTAAAAATAGGATCTAATATTAAACTTCTTTTACAAATTCAACCGCCCCAAAAGGTAGGATGTAACATTAAATATGCTTTACAAATTCAAAACGATTCATCTAAAATTAAACTTCCTTTACAAATTCAAAATAGTTCTTCACAAATATACAAATCTTAATATCACTTGAAAATAACCATTTTTGACTGATTTACATACAGAAATTTATATGGAAAACAATTCACAAGCGAAATGTGTGCCGTAATACTCATACATTTAGATTAGAAAACATAAGATTTTACAAAAAAGAAAAAAGTCAAAAAAAAATATGTACTAAAATTTTTCATGACTAGGATTTTGACTCTGGTGATTTTATTTGACAAGGTATGTAAGTTGTACATTAAAAACAAAAGGGTATAATGAAAAATTGAATTCTTACTAGAATGTTCGAGCCAAAGATATTAAGGATCTTGTGTGATATAGCTAACCCATCAAGTCAACGTCTAATATGAATATATATAAATATGGGTAATATGCTTTGCCAAGTAGAATTTATATTAAAAACTATAACAGGCAAACACCTAACGTGAAATAGAAAACCCATCAAACATCAATATTTCTATCATTAGTAGCGAAGAATTAAGGACCTATTGATATACATAGATAGGTGCTTATTGAATATAGAACAAGTTTATTAAAAAAGGTGTGTGTATTGCTTTTTAATTTACTTAAGAGTTAAAAATGAACTAAAATAAATTTGAATGTGTGCATAGCAATGTAAGAATACAAGAAAAATATTGTAAAAATGAACAAGGCAAAATTATTATCATGCTAAGAAAAGGTGGCAAATCAAAGTGGCAACTATTCACTAGAAACCTACAATCAATAATCAGTCAACAGTATTTAGATATATAGTCCACAGAAAATACTTGAAAAATGGTTTTAAGACTGTTACTAAGAAAAAACAATTAAGGAAATAGAGATTCACATTAAAGATCCATGTTACATAAAATGTACATTTGTTTCTTATTCTTTTCCCTTAAATAAAAAGTTCATGATATATGGAAATTATAGTAGAAGAGAAAAGAATATTTTTAAATATTTACATTACTTATTCTAATAGTACTATGAAATGTCCCTTCAATGTAACTTATGTTCATTATTTTCTTTATTACCCTATGATTCATGATATACATATGTACTATTGAAAAATGGGCCGTAGTGTATTAAAATATTGGCAAAAAAGGTTCACCACTATTTTAGCCCTTCTAGTATATATAGCCATATAAATACGTCATAAATGCAAAAAAATGAATTACTTTAATTTATTCTAAATAATGGTCAGGAGAGTTCTCTTGTTGTAGTCTTTTGGTGGAATAGAAACACGAAACTAATATTGAATTACTTGACTTACTTCCACACCATATATGAGTTTGATCCTTATGAATGAAAATGCAAAAAAATGACGACATGAATTTGTAAATTATTAATGAGATTTTGTTGAGTGGATAATAATGAAAACTTGCTATTTTAGAAGAAAATAAGGTGGATATTTTTGAGAAATGCTATAAGCCAGTGATCAAAAGAAAGAACAAATGATATTTTATCACTTATTACATTTTACTAATTGAATCCAAAATGTTTTAAAGATTGTTTCCAACTAGAGAAGTTATTTACTTAGATTACTCATTCATTTAAAAAATATCTATGTCATTCAACATTTACTCATCATTGTTTGATTAAAAGCAGACATAACCTAAAGATGTTTGCATCATCTCTTGATTCATTAAAGAAATTGTGAACATATTTAGATATATTGTCAAAATAAAATTAACGGTAAACAAAATATAGTAAGAACAAAACACTGAAATGCAAGGAAAACCTTCAAAAAAAAAATTTTTGGGTTCCCAAACAAATAAAACCATAATTTCAATAGATAATGTTTATAGAAAACTAAACCTACAACATATGGTGAATTACTGTTGTCTAAGATGCCTAAATTGGTGAGTTTAATCAAATCATTTTCTGCAACATCGAGCAAATCAATCTACTAATATAATATTGACTACATATCACAGATAAATATTGCAGCGAAACAAGAAACCGAATTTAAATTGGACTAAAGAAACATACCCAAAAACGAGCGATGTAAATACCACTGAATAGGAATCAGTCAAATCCCTTCACTTAAAATTAGTATACCTATAGCCAATCAAGGAAATTTTGGAGTAGAAATTGAAAAACCTTTCATTGAAGAGTCATTGTAATGAAATTTTTCACGACCAAAAAAGGAGAAGCATTAGACTAGGTTAAAATTGATCTGAGATAGGATTTAATATAAGTTAGCCTAAGACCGCTAATTTATAAACATAAGTGTTTGCACCAAAAGTTGGCACAAATACCCAAAAGAGAGTTTGGTAGAGAAATAAATGAATATTCTAAAATGTAAATAGAGAAAATGGTAATGAATTAGCAGTAAATCGAAACAATAACACGAGCACAATGATTTATAGTGGTTTGGCATTGTTTGCCTATGTCCACTTTGAATATATTGATTTATTAATCACTTTGTACATTGAGCATAATAGACATAGGATGAAAATCCTTAGTTACAATAGAGTACAAAACAAGTAGCAATGTAAAGGTCCTCAAAATAAAGCCAAGCCTATATTTATAGATGAAGATAGCGAAATATCTATATGAAAATTCGGTAGAAGGATCTCCAAAATCATATGAACCCTTAAGAGGGATCGCATGGCGCAAATATCAAATAATAGAGATCGATATTGATCCCTCTTATGGAGGAATTTGGGGATGCAATCCCTATGGTAGCTTCTCCATATTGAAATATGCTTAGCCTCCCAGTTTCATAACAATTGGATTAGTAGAACCTAAGTTATTGCTCGATCTTTGCTTAAATGTGAATTGCCTTTTGATTTCAGCCGATCCTCATTAGAGGAAGAGGGTCGATCCCTCTTATTTCATATTTTTGAGGTGGATTCCTAGGGTAGGCACCCTAGGGTCCTCACATCTTGCTCAAAAAAAGTTATGTGCATTGGACTTATGGATCTTGAGATATTGATTATTTTCTATTGAAGTCCACTTGCTTCCTAAAACATGCCAATCCCTATTTTGGAGGTTAATTATAAAGGATCCCTCTTAGATGTTGAACCATATTCCATACTTTGAACATTCTACATCGTGTATCTCTTAATTTTGTTCGATCACGGTTTCATATTACCATTGGTACTTGACTTTCGGACCCCACAATCATCGCTTTGGACTTACTAGAATTAACAAGAGTCGAATCTAACTTGTCCAATCAATTCGAATATAGCAGGTCAAAACATTGAATAACACTTGCCCCCAAAGTACATCTTGTGCCGAATATGACGTGCTTTGAATCGAAGCAAGTTAGAGTCATCAGAAAGAAATCCATCCAGTTCTTGGAATAGTCGTTATCCTTCCCTTGAATCATTTTCACCAAAGCGTTGGACATCTTCATGATCGTCATAACACCTGGTCGATTTCCAATAGTATAAATTCAAGATTCTATTTCATCAATTGCTATCTTTGTCCGATTGTACGAGACTAGTAAGCTTTGGCTATCTGATCCGTTTTCGACCTTGAAAGCTTTAGATTTGAATTCAATTTCTGTTGATTTCAAAAATTAAACTTTAGAATATACACTGCATGGTCGGGTACACGTTCTTGTAGTTAGCTCTCGGATCCCTTCGCATGTTCATGGGTCATCACCATTTTTTGTTGAATTAAATGCAATTTCATTACATTTTGCATATATGTACTTTATGTAACTCCCATGTCCATGTTTTCATGCATATATGCTTATGGCTGATCCCACTTTTTTTTAATGTAGTATTTGCCCCAAAAATGGTTATAAACACTCTGTTGTATGTGAAAGCACTAATATCCAATATATAGATCCAAATGGAGAAATATTGATTCACAGATCGCATAATAGGTTATAGAAATATAAATGAACACACAAGTTTCATAGTGGTTCGGAAAACTCTAGCTTACGTTCACTTCAATATTCTTTTATTTATACTGTAAAATTACAAGTAAAGTTGTTTTTTGCCTTGAAAAAATAATTAAGGAAGGGATAAGAAGCAATGAGGAAGAACTTGTCGAAAAAGGTAATTTACAATGAGCCAAGTCCGCTGTTTTTATAAATGAAGACGTGCATGGATCAGATTGAAATTTCTATAGAAGATCCTCAAGATCTGTACAAACTGGTCAACCAATTTTTGGATCGGTCGCACACCATTGGAACGATCTAGGCCAGTCGTTCATATGAGCTCCAATGGTGTTGTGATCGGTCATGGGGTGCTCCATGATGTAAGCTACTTTTCTCCAAATTTTGTACTATTTCGACGTACCCTTTGTGAGAGATCGCATTTTCCATTGAGTCAAGTTAAGTCGTTGTAAATCAAGTGCGATCATTTAACGCTTCATCTAATTGGACTGCGATTGATAATATTGGTTCCCCATGATGTAAGCTACTTGCTCTCCAAATTCCAAGCAATTTCGATATACCGTTTATGAGATATCGCGTTTTTCATAAAACTATGGATTATTTGGCTGATTTTGTACGATCGTTATGGAACGATCAGTATGTTTTTCGGACATTTGTGAATTTTGAGCTATGATAGATTGGGGTTCCCCATGATGTAAGCTACTTTCTCTCCAAACTTTATGCGATTCTAATGTACCGTTTGTGAGATATCGCATTATCCGTGAAACTCTTGATTGTTCTGGCTGATTTTGTACGATTGTTATGGAACAATCGGTATGTTTTTTGATATTGGTGAGTTTTGACATGCGATCTATTTTCGGGACTCCTTTCTTTAATATATTGATGTTTCCAAAGTTTTATGTGTAATGGAGTTGTATATCTTAAGATATTGATCGATCTACGTCGATTTACGTTGTTTTATGGATCGTTCTAGATCGATCCATATAAATTCTTCATTTTCCTATAACTCGAGCATACGAGCTCTGATTGACTTGAAACTTAAAATATGGCCTCAAAGAGCCTTCCTTGTCACTTCAGTCTGATTGCATCTTGATTGGGACCTAGTCTGAATCCACTCAACTATTATCCGTAATTCCAAATATCATCGATTTCCGAGCCTGAAAATCGTCTCTCCGTGCTTCCAGCCTTAATGATCACAGAAGCCATTTAGCCAACTTTTGTGATATACTTCCTGGTCAAAAGGTGGTATAACATTTGCCCCACAAAACATGCCTTGTGGCAATAAGGTATTTTTTGAATTGCTATAAATCCATAATTCAAAATCCATAATCCACTAATAGCCAAATATTCCAATCCAGAACCAAATCCGCTGCCAATCCAATTTCTTGATCTCTCTGGATTGTTAATGAAATCCATCATTTTTTTGAGTCGATACCCAATTCCAAATCCAATACATATTCGTTAACCAAATTTACGATCTCTCCAGATTGTTTTATCCAAATTCGTATCCATCCAATGCCAAATTCATTACTGTTCGAAGCTGATATCCAAATCCATGACGAGCCTTAGCCAAATCCGGGAATGCTCTGGGTCCATATCCAAATCCTCACCTCTCCGGGTCAATCATAGCATCTCCAAGCACTTGCTATACTCCACTCGCTCTTTGGTAAGAAGGACACAATGATAAGTAGGCCGATCCAATCACTCTCCGAAGAAGCGCCTAGTTCTTGCTTTTTTGGTTCCATATCCTTGGTTGGGACATAGTGCGATACTTGGGGTATCCTTCTTTGGCCTTGATCCCTAGTCGAGGACTTAATCCATGGGGTATCCTTCTCCAGCCTTGATTCCCAATCGAGGACTTAATCCATGGGGTATCCTTCTCCGACCTCGATCCCTAGTCAAAGACTTAATTCATGTAGTATCCTTCTCCGGCCTTGATCCCCATTCGAGGACATAACCCATGTATGAATCCATCCCGTCGCACTTTGGTGAAGGAACTCACGCCTTGAAGTTGTTGCCCCGTCTCTCCGATCGGGGTATAACCATGACCTATGTCATTTATTAAATTAATACAGATTTTAGCATTCCATATTCCACTTGCCAAAATATAAAATAAGAGTCTATACAACTAGAAAAACTAATAAACCAAAATATCAGGAAAACCAGAGTTCAAAGTAAATAAGAAAAAACAAAATTTCACAAACTCGAGCATTATGGTTCATCATCATCTCAGATCATGCCTAGGGACTGTCCTTGATCCTGTACATGTGTAAGTGACTTGGTCATACTACTGTAGAGTTACTTATTCCATGCCATCCTAATCAATTGATGACAATTTGGCAACGACGCCTTGATCTAGTGCCGTTTTCATTCGAAATGGATGGTGGCTGCTCCTGTTCCACCGCCGTCGCCCGTATCCTTACGTGTTGTTGCAACTGACCACTCCTCACATATTCCTTAACCATATCCTTTAAAAGCCTATAGTCGTTTGTATTATGCCCATCCATCTCATGAAATAGGCAATGCCTTCCAGATGCCCAATCCTGTTCGAAGGGTTCCCTTCTTGTCGTTCTTCGGTAGTGAAGGAGTCCTCGAGTATCCAAATAAATCCTTTCTAAGGATTTGGTCAAATCTGCATAAAAAGAGAATTTTTATTCTCTCCATTGCCTCTTTGACACATTGATGCCAGCATCCTTTTTTGGTTTGCCTTTATTATTCTTCTATACGTCTCTCGATGATCCTCCACTTTGCACAGCATTCACCTCCAGTTTGTTGGCTCGTGCGCCTTCCTGCTGCAGGAACCTTTCTGCTTCATGACAAAACTCCCCGAGATCCATAAGTTGATCCCATGCTAGTGGATCCTTAAACTCCATACCATCAACAATTCTAGATACAATTGCCATCAAAACCATAGTTGGATCTACACGATCAACCAATGCCGCTGTGGTATTAAACTGTGTTAGAAAACTCCTCGTGCACTCTCCGATCCGCAATTACAGTGTTGCCAAACTCATCAGATTTTTAGGTCTCGAGATATGAATCCTAAACTGCCTCATAAAACTTTCAATTCCATCCATGTGACAATAGAACCACTTTCCAACTGCCTGAACCACACTGTAGCTATATTCGTTAAATACATAAGGAAGCACTGTGCCATGAGTTCCTCCTATGCCCACAATACTTTCATATGTCATATATAACGCATCATATGCATAGTTATATCTGACTTTCCATCATAAATTTCTAGTGCTGGTAGTTTGAATTCTGATGGATTCCTAGCATTCCTAATATTAAGAGCAAATGAACTTTTATTTATATCTTCTAGATCTCTGTTCACCAATCCCTCTCTCATAGCCAACCTAATCATCTCCGAAAACCTTCGATCATTATTTCCAACTTGCCCCCTGTGTGCACGAAGGAAACAAAGAACCTGCTCCTATGAACGTACCTTCACATTCTGATCGACAACTGCAACAGCCCAAGTTCCAGTGGGTCCGGATTTTTTTTGCAAAAATGCTAAAACCCAAATCCACCGAAGCCCAATTAGATGTCTGGTATCCTGCAAATAGGCAATGATAAATAACCATAGCTCAAATAAATATCTCATAGTGGAACTGAGAAAAATATAGTAATAAGTAAATACACACCAAGGTAATAACACTTTCTAAACAAGTGTCTTGTAACAATTCTAACTCGACCTTCGAAAATCGACACCGAATACGACACTTGTATTCAAATGCCGCAGATCCAAACGTCGAATCTGGTTTGCCGGAGCTTATAACACATTAAGTACAACACAGCGGAAGAAAATGAAATAATATCATTTGATGTACAACATTTGATACAATATTCGATACAAATACAACTGAATACAATAGAATGATACAATAGATATCCATACTATCAGAGATACAAGAAATAGGAGCGGAAAGATAATGTCTTCAATGCCAAACTCCAAGAACTCCATCTCCAATCCAAAGCAAGCGAGAACTCCTATCAAGTCGCACAAAGCTAAGCAAGGTCAGTCGCGAATGCTGAAGTGTAGCAAATGCGATCCACAAATCCAAAAGGCTTCGAAGGCTAACGAATCAATTCCAACTATTTGACTATCTGAAAAATCCAACTCTAAACTGCCCGTGTGGAAAAATTGTGGGCACCCAGAGTTTAGGAAAGGAACAATAAACTCCATGTCAGTCATGGGACTGGTGTGAGCAAACAAAAACAGTTTTATCTTTAAAAAAACAAACAACAAAGGAATTTATAGTTGAAATCCTCAATGCTTATTTTTGGAAAATGAAACTACCATAAGGCCTCCCGCCACACACACCATGCAAACTCAGAATTGGAGGAGATTTCTCCTTATAATAGTCAAAAAAATGCTTAATACGCGAAAACCATTTTAATATTATTATTAGCGCATAGTGGAAAACATTTCGAAAATATAATATTAATCTTAGGAAGCATACAACCATTATTTTATGCCTACTATAGCTACCTAGCTCAATAGCAGGTTACCGTCACATTCCACGGCAGGTTATACAACTAAAACCGTACATGGCTCGTATTGTTTTGTTTGGATTTTCCAACAAATGGTCAGGCTAAGGAACTTCCTATTTCCACATGGGAACGCCTCTGGAGGGACGCCTCGAGAACCAACCCAGCACTCGGCTAACATAAGGCCGGTCTACCCCTTCCCGAGGGTAAAACCTAAGATTTGCCACCCCTGGTCGTATGTGACCTTTATCTGAGGATCCTCTACACCAACAGCATCACACAGTAATCAATATACTACAGTGTCCGCATGAGTAAGTATCTGGGCTCCATACCATGATGCCACCCTTTTCCAGAAGGAATGGTCATACCCTAAGGGAGCTACCCCTGAAACCTTGCCGCATCTTTCCTGTTTCGACCATTACCGGGTTATGACGCTCGATGAGGTCTCGTCCATAAAGCTACGCTTTTTCACAAAGCCATGCTTTGATCAACAAATGATCAGCAGCACTTCGTATGCCACATTACCAAATTGGGAATGTATCACTAGTAACCATCAACTACATAACCTCTGAGCTCGTACGTCTCAGAGAAGGGTGTTAAGCTAAGAGAATAAATCTCCGCCACCAAACAGAAATGTATTTGATAGAAACCGGTTTTACATCTCAAACTGTAATGTCAGACATACATCCATACAAGTCAGTTCCGGGTTCGAACAGAGCCGAAGGCACTTCCGAAGAAGCCCTTACAAATCCGGGTATTCACAATCCCGATCGGACTTCCCATCACTTAGGGAATCTCTATACCGACGCAACTCAGTGCAGAGACAACGATGGTTATCCTTTCGTTCTTGAAAATACCCGGTCTTCACCACCGGTCTTCAAATGCTATCCATAATGACGTATCATTATTCGGAATGGGTTATATGACACAAGGTCTTCTCCCAACTAAACCAAATAATGAGCGCAATATTTAAAACATATGGATATGGGATTTCAGTTGAGTCACAACTTATTTTCCAAAACCTTTTTTTAAATGGTTTCAAACAAATTACTATTTCAAATCTTTTAAACAAAACAGTTCATTTCACAAAGTTCACCAATTTTCCACAAAGGTTCATTTACGGCTTTTCGAAACAATTTCATTTCTAATTGGATTAACTTATCCAATCTTTAAATTAAAGATTTATTTCATAACTTTCAAATCATTTCCAATTCAAATCTTTTATATGAAAGATATACCATTTAAAACTCTCTTCGATTTCAAAACAAGGTTTAATAATCTTTCTCATAAGTTAAAGCTGATTACATTTACATAAGTTAAAGCCATTCAAGTATAAAACTTGGGTTTAAATTTAAATTCCCAAAACAATGCTTTTTAAATGGTTTAAAAACCCATATAAACACCTTTATAACTTGTATAATCTTTTTAAACCATAATTTCCAAATCATTGAATTCAATTTCAAATATTGAATTCAAATTTAAATTAAATTATTTAAATTTCAAAACTTTATTAAGTTATTCAAAACAACTTTTATTTTTGAAACTCATTTTCAAAAGCTTTCAATTCCAATTCCAAAACCATTCTGGATTCAAAAATTCAATTTTTAAAATCATTAAAAATCTGTGACTTAACCGATTTCTTCGTGCAATCCATATTTCTGTGTGTAAAGTGTAGTCTAGGGGTTTTACACAATAGTGCAACAACATCAATCATAATAGATTCAATCATATCAATATCGATAAGCGGTATAAATCTGTAACGCTTATCTTCATTTACAGATCACCGATGAATAATGTAAGTTCATCGCAGATAAATAAATTACATCATGGATAAATAAATTACATCTTATTACACAGCACAAATCAGAATAATTCATATCAAACAGCATCACATACGAGGAATATCAAACCATTCAAACATTCAATAGAATCCAAACATTCATAAGTACAAATAAATTATCTAATTTATTTAAATCAGATTAATTACCTATGAACAAACCATAAATTCTGGTTAATTAATATTAGTTAATTACAAATCAATTTGATTAATTTATCCTTCAATTAATTTTTAATTAATCTTTAATGATCAATTAATCAACTTTTAATTATTAATTAATCATTCTTAATAATTAAATAATTAACCTTTAATTATTCTTAATTAATCACATTAATTAATTAACCCTTAATTAATTACCATTTAATCAATTATAATTAATTAATTAAAATAAATGATTGTTATTAATCAATGTCATTTATTTAATCTCTAATTGATTAGTTATCCTCAAATTTGTTACCTTAATAAATTAATTAACCTTAAGTTAATTACATAAGTAATCATCTCTCAGTTACATTAAGTAATTACAATTTAACTTTTAATCATTAATTAATCAACCTTTAAATTATTAAATAATTAACTTTTACTCACTTAATAAATCTTTAAATTACAAATTTATTAACCAACCCTTAATAAATTACCCCTTATATTTAGTAATTATCCTTTAATAAATCTCATTAATTAATCCTTCTTTAAATAAAAATCTTCTAATTTCTTTGTTAATAATTCATCGTTAATCATTTAAAAACTTGATTTATTAAAAGATAAAGCATTTTATCATAATTAAAACATTAATTATTTTAAAAGAAGTGGTTAACAAATCATTTAACCTTGATTAACTTTAAAAAATTTAAACTTGTTATAAAGTCGGGATTTGGAAACTCGGGCCCGACTTCGAGTCTTCCCCCATCACCTTTACTTCGAGTCACGCACAGTTCAAATTTAACCCAAAATTACCATGCGATTCTCTTCAAGTTCATCCTTGAGTTACTTCTCGTCTCCTCAAAACAACATATACACGCCAATACACGTGCACGTATATAATCTCTCCGGCCACCTTCGACCAACGCCGACCCCCTCAACAAGTCGCTGATGCCCTACTAAAGCCTTCTGATCCACCCAGTCCGACCAAAACGACCGGAAACCTAATCGAGCCATTCGGCTCAACCTGGAACCTAAACTTCCCAATGAAAACAGCCCGTCGACGATGATCTTGGTCACCTGAGACCGAGCCATCACTGCTAGAACTACGCCACGTCTCGATGCATTGATCCATCCCCTCACGATTGATTCTGATCAGCCCACGATGCCGTGATTTCCCCAAAAAACTCGCGACCCAAATTTGGTTATAAACCCTAAAATCACATCGCTTGATTACCACGATGACCAAGAAAATCACCGCCTATTTTTCCCGTGTTCGCCGTCCCATAACACACCTCTGGCCAAAATTCTGATGTCCCTAACCTCCTTGACCACCATGAATTTACCAAAACTCAAATTCCATCCAAATCCGGATTTCTCAATCGATACTACATGAAAAATCATGATTTCCATTCTAAAAATCATTGCTTTTAAACCCGAATCGATTTATATAACCAAAATTTAAAAGTAAAAGTATTGAATTTTCAGATTAGAAAGGATTTTACTGTAATAATTTTTTTCTAAATATTTACTAAACATAAAGTGCTTAGAACTATTTGTAAAATTTAATCAGATAGTTATAACTAAATTTCATTTAGAGTTCAAGTTTTAAAATTGTTTGTAGGTGGTGATTTGAAATTTTAAATCGGGTTTTAAAACCTGTAAAGTATGGACAGAGGTGATTTTATTCCTATACATATAAACATGCACACATATATCTTCGACATGCAGTCATATTCACACAACCATTCTAGCATATTCACATCATAGCTCCAAATATAAATTCAAACATCAAGATAACAGCAAGGTCAAAGAGTTTGCTCACCTTGTTTTATTTGAACAGAGATAGTGTTGAGCTCATCCAAACTGAAACCTGTTTTGTTTTAATCTGAATCTTGCTTGAATTTGATCTTTTCTTTGTTTTAAGTTTGATTCCAGACTGCAGCTTTTGTTTGTTATTAAACTTTGATCTTACTTGATTTTGTTGTTTCCAGGCTAAAAGCTTGAACTTGCATTTGTTTGAATTGCTCTGTTCTTTAAGTTGCTTTAGATTATTTTCCAGGTTGAAGTTTTTTTCTTTTTTTCTGAGACTTGATTGTGTTGAGACGATTCTTTGCTTCAGCTTTTGAAACTTGTAGTTTGATTGCTGAGATAATTTGCTTCTTTGATTTTTTTTTCACTCTGGTCTTAAAAATGAAGGAAGAAGACTTGGTTTTTTTTTGATTGAAGACAAATTCTTTTCTTTTTACTGGCTTTGAGTTACTAGGCTTTGATTTTGTAGAATTAAAGGAAGGAATTTTGTACAGGGAACATGAACAACCTGGTTTTGTTTTATCGTGTATTTTGAATGAAGAAACTTAATGCCACTCGTCTACTTTCTTATTGCATGGTTAACACTTGTCATTGATTGTATTAATATTTTACAAATTAATATTGCATGTCTTTGTATATTCACAAATGTTTAGATTATATGTAAGAATGCTTACACTTGTACAAATGCATATTTACATGTTTGAAAGTTACCTTTATACTTGTTTTTAAGTATGTTTAGATATATTTCAATCTAGCTTTACACACATCTTAGATATATATATATATATATATATATATATATATAATTCAACTTTTAAACAACTTTCTTATGTTTATATCAAAATAAAATCTTCCAAATATCTTTTTTTTAAAATTTGAATTTAAAGCCTAACTTTCAAATCAATATACATCAAAATACTTATACTTATTACTTTCATGTATAATTAGTTTACACTTGTTAAAATAAGATATTTTATGTCGAAACCCCTTGATTTATATTAGTTTCAAAACTTAGTCTTAAATCCTTGTTTAAAATTTGCTCACAAATTCGTGTGTGTGTGTATATATATATTTTCTAACTATTTTTATTTTCAAATATATAAGAAAAGCATTTTAAATCTTTAATTAAATCTTACTTATATATTTACAAACCAATTTTATTCATATATATATATATATGTTTATCTCATAATTTCAAAAGATACATATATGTAATTTTAAAGCTTTTATGTATTCTTGTTTATATACATCATATAAACAATTTCAAATTCAAAGATTAATGTACGACCAATTTGTATTTATAAATGAATAAACAAACAAATATCTTTTTAATTTGGAAAATCCAAATTAATGCACAATTAAATTTCAAAAAATTAAATCAATTATCAAATTATTTTTAACTAAAATCTAGGAATGTTACAGGTTCCCACTTAAGACTCGAAATTTTCCAGGGAGACAATGAAGAATGGATAGATAAACAAAGATAGAGAATCGACTCGTAAATCAAGCCGATTATCTATTCTGTATTTGTCTTACCAAATCAGAATATCAATAATAGATAGAAGAACGAATCTATTTAACACTTTACAAGATACTCGGGTCATCTAGATCTACGAAATAGACATGGCCATGGGTTAGTTCGAAGGGATAACTAACCGTTCATAGAATATATCTAGACCTAAAAGAACGAACAAATGGATTCAATTCAAGTTGAAATATCCCAAAGTATATATATAATTTGTCCCTCTTCGGACTTTGATATTTACAAGAAATTACAATAGAATTTCAAATTTGGTTTAATCGAAATTGTTTTATCGATACAATTTATTTAACTTTATATTTTAGTTAACCAATTTATTTCAATTTAAATTTTCAAATTTATCGAAGTTATAAACGAAAAGCTGATAGAAATTTGACGATGAAAATAAGAAATAGAGACTTATCTACACGATTCGTAGGGCCACTATCATACCGAAGCTTCTCCTCGAGCTGCCACGAAGGCATCAAAGAAATTGGGAAGACAAATCAAAGGAGATTGAGAAGAAAGTTGTTTCCACTATTGCAGAGTATTGACCATTTGTAGTGGTACTTCCCTGTCCCCTATCTCATCCTCTTCTTGCACTCATACTTACTATCAGTGAATAGTAAGAGAATTTACGGAGGCATTCGAACAGATATCTTAGGGATACTCATTCTAGGGTATACTTCACCCTATCTCTAATGAGCTACTTAATGTGTTATACTCCTGAGCTAAAGTTTCAACCTTCAGCTCTGATACCATTGTAATAATCCTGACTCGACCTTCGAAAATTAACACCGAATATGACACTTGTATTCAAATGCCGCAGATCCAAACGTCGAATCTGGTTCGCCAAAGCTTATAACACATTAAGTACAACACAGCGGAAGAAAATGAAATAATATCATTTGATTTACAACATTTGATACAATATCCGATACAACTGAATACAATAGAATGATACAATAGATATCCATACTACCAAAGATACAAGAAATAGCAGCGGAAAGATAATGCCTTCAATGCCAAACTCCAAGAACTCCATCTCCAATACAAAGCCAGTGAGAACTCCCATCAAGTCGCAAAAAGCTAAGCAAGGTCAGTCGCGAATGATGAAGTGTAGCAAATGCGATCCACAAATCCAAAAGGCTTCGAAGGCTAACGAATCAATTCCTACTATTTGACTATCTGAAAAACCCAACTCTAGATAGCCAGTGTGGAAAAATTGTGGACACCCATAATTTAGGAAAGGAACAATAAACTCCAAGTCAGTCATGGGACTGGTGTGAGCAAACAAAAACACTTTTATCTTTAAAAAAACAAACAACAAAGGAATTTATAGTTGAAATCCGCAATGCTTTTTTTGGAAAATGAAACAATCATAAGGCCTCTCGCCACACACACCATGCAAACGCAGAATTGGAGGAGAATTCTCCTTATGATAGTCAAAAATGCTTGATACGCGAAAACCATTTTTGATATTATTATTAGTGCATAGTGGAAAGCATTTCGAAAGTATAATATTAATCTTAGCCAGCATACAACCATTATTGTATGCCTACTATAGCTACCATGTTCAATAGTAGGTTATCGCCATATTCCATGGCAGCTTATACAACTAAAATCGTACATGGATCGTATTGTTTTGTTTGGGTTTTCTAACAAATGGTAAGGCTAAGGAACTTCCTATTGCCACACGGGAACGCCTCTGGAGGGACGCCTCTAGAACCTACCTGGCTCTCTGCTAACACAAGGCCGGTCTACCCCCTTCCCGGGGGTAAAACCTAAGATATGCCACCCCCGGTCTTTTGCGAACTTTATCTGAGGATCCTCTACACCAACAATATCACACAGTAATAAATATACTACAGTGTCCACATGAGTAAGTATCTGTGCTCCATACTATGATACCACCCTTTTCCAGAAGGAATGGTCATACCCTAGGGGAGCTACCTCTGAAACCTTGCCGCATCTCCTGTTTCGACCGTTATCGGGTTGTGAGGCTCGTTGAGGTCTCGTCCACAAAGCTACGCTTTTTCAAAAAGTCATGCTTTGATCAACAATGATCAGCAACATTTCATATGCCACTTTACCAAATTGGGAATGTATCACTAGTAACCATCAACTACATAACCGCTGAGCTCGTACGTCTCAGAGAAGGGTGTTAAGCTAAGAGAATAAATCTCCGCCACCAAACAGAAATGTATTTGATAGAAACCGGTTTTACATCTCAAAGTGTAATGTCAGACACACATCCAAACAAGTCTGTTCCGGGTTCGAACAAAATCAAAGGCACTTCCGAAGAATCCCTTGCAAATCCGGGTATTCACAATCCCGATCGGACTACCCATCACTTACGAAATCTCTATACCAGCGCAACTCAGTGCAGAGACAATCGATGGGTTATACTTTCATTCTCGAAAATACCCGGTCTTCACCACCGGTCTTCAAATGCTATCCATAACGACGTATCATTATTCGAAATGGGTTATATGAAACAAGGTCTTCTCCCGGCTAAACCGAATAATGAGCGCAATATTTAAAACATATGGATATGGATTTCAGTCAAATCACAACTTATTTTCCAAAACCTTTCTTTAAATGGTTTAAAACAAATTACCATTTCAAATCTTTTAAATAAAAAGGTTCATTTCACAAAGTTCACCAATTTTCCACAAAGGTTCATTTACGGCTTTTCAAAACAATTTCATTTCTAATTGGATTAACTTATCCAATCTTTAAATTAAAGATTTATTTCATAACTTTCAAATCATTTCCAATTCAAATCTTTTATATTAAAGATATACCATTTAAAACTCTCTTCGATTTCAAAACAAGGTTTAATAATCTTTCTCATAAATTAAAGCCGATTACGTTTACATAAGTTAAAGCCATTCAAGTATAAAACTTGGGTTTAAATTTAAATTCCCAAAACAATGTTTTTTAAATGGTTTAAAAACCCATATAAACACCTTTATAACTTGTATAATCTTTTTAAACCATAATTTCCAAATCATTGAATTCAATTTCAAATATTGAATTCAAATTTAAATTAAATTATTTAAATTTCAAAACTTTATCAAGTTATTCAAAACTATAAATAGCATAAGGAATTCAAGAGAAGATCTTACCTTACTCACATATACTCTTTACTCTTGTACTTTGATTAATACTTGATCTCTATCATTCTAATACCTATATTTTAGTCTTCCATATACTCAAAAATCTTCAATCAATATTATCTATATATATAGATTGGAAGCGTTTGTACTCAACAGTCAATATTCGTGTTATAGAACACACACTTGACAAGAACAAGCTTTTGTAACCAAGCCTATTCCTCTGGGCGAAATGAGGGTGATAGTTGAATTCCGAAGAGGAGCTTCAGGACTGGACGTAGGACGGGAGTCTGAACCAGTATAAAATCCTGGTGTGATTATTTCCATTTACTTTGTTATTATCATCTATCGAGTTTATATTAGATATATTATGTAGTTAGTCACTTATACTTGCATATTTATACACTACACGATCCACTCACATAGACTTACAGACACTGTTTGAAGTTTTGAATGGAAGACCATGCAAAATTCCCGTTTGTTGGTTAGAGACCAAGAATAGATTAATTCTTGGTCCAGATTTGGTTAAAGAAGCTACAGAATTGAGTTAAATCGGGATAGAATGAAAAAGACTCATTCTAGGCAGAAGAGTTATGCTGGTAAGAGATGGAAAAAATTAGGATTCTCGGTTGGAGATTATGTTTTCGTCAATGTGTCAATGATGAAGGGCGTGGTCATATATAGTACATCAGCAAAGTTAGCACCAAGATTCGTTGGGCTATTTCTTATTGTAGAAAGGATTGGGAAACTCGTGTATAGGGTAAAGTTACCAAATAGTTTAGTAGGAGTCTGCAACGTTTTCCATATTTCTCATCTAAGGAAGCGTATTAGAGATCCAAAGACTACTATTACACCGACTATGTTAGAAGATCTAGCAGCGGAACCAAATATGACTACGTTTGCATAGTTGCGAGAGATGAGATAAGACTAAGGAACAAGATAGTCAGATTAGTCAAAGTCCAATGGAGTGATGACGAGAGAGATTGTACTTGGGAAACCAAGAGCAGGATTAAGGACACTTATCCCGACTTGTTTGATGGTATGTTTTACCTTTATGTTCGATTGTTGTGTGTACCATATCGTAATTTTAAGGATAAAATTCTTTAAGAAGGGGAGTCTGTAATGACCCTAATTTTGACTAATATTATTTAGAACATTTAATTGGATAAATAAAATAAAATAATTTAGATAGTTAAGGGATTGAGATATGTTAGTTTAGAAGGAGATGTGCTCTAATGAATGTATTAGTAAAAGAGAACTAAAAATAAGTAAGTAGGAGGAATATGGTAAGGATAAAATGGAATTAGCCTTTGATATTATAACCTAACCCATCTATTTTTCATTCCTCGTCATTTTAACATTCACAAACAAAACTAAAACCCTAAAGAACTTAGTCGGACACAATTAAGAAGATTCAAGGAGAATAAAAGCTTGGATTCAAGTAGAAAGCTTAAGCAAATCAACCTAAAGGCAAATCTCAACCTTCTTAACACAAAGCCAAGGTGAATAATTAGTTTTCATCTCTGTTTTGGATGAATGATTTTGGTTTAAAGGTAAACTTGTGTTCTTTTGCAAGTATATGTCATGTTATAGTGATTAAATGATTATATGTTTTAAGTTGATGATTTATGGAGATTTAATAAGAATTCTATGACATGTTTAGATTAGAAAATCAATAAAATGATATCCGAATGAGTTGTGTTTTTTTATATATGGTCAAAAACATTATTTTAAAAATGGTTTCAAGTTTCATAATTTTCTGAGCGGTTATTGATTTATTATGAATTTTCTATGAGAGAAAACAGCTAATTTTGGGTTTAACTTATTTAAGGCAATTAAATAATATTTTCGGCTCTAAAATTTATATATGTCAGAAAACATGTTTGAAATGAATTATTGTGATTTTTGGGGATTTTCTCTAATTTTTTTACTATGGTTATTTAATTATTTAAGTTAGAGGACTTAATTGTTTTAAATGTTTTATTAAGGAGAATGGCTTATTTGCTTAAAATGTTTCAATTGTTAAATACTGAATTTGGCAGCTTTTTTTGAAAAGAATTTTGGTAAAGAACTGGAAATCGATTATATTTTGGCAAATAATGCAAGTTAGGTGAAAAGGAATTACTTTAAAAAGCATAAAACCGGTTTTATTTCGAATTACAACTTCGCTAGTTCCATTGCTTGCTTCCAACACCATACCCACTAAACCTTTTGCACCTATTCGAAACCAATGCATATGGTACCAAGCAACTGTACGTAGTGGATCGGAGGAAGGCGGATGGAAAGGACAGTGTCGAAAGTATGCTTGTGAAAGGGTTGAAGCCACTTTTATTAGATTTAAAATCCAATAACTTGCCTTTGTTTTTAAAAGAAGCTTTCGAAAGGGTTGCTGCTTTTGAACCCCTTCAATACCCTAAATGCTGCATTTATATCTTTTGCATTAGTTAGAGGACGCTTTTCTTTATAACCCTAAAACAATGTATTCAAAATGAAGGCTTTCATTTCGAAAGGGGTGTCTTAGCTGCTTTTACTAATAGTTTAAGAGGTAATGGTTTCGAAATGGTAGTTTCAAAGTTGCACTCTTCCCCAATTCTTTTACTTATGATCAGTGCTTTTAAAAGTGATGCTTTCGCTTTTGTTCTCTTTGTCCCTATAGTTATATTTAATGCTGAACTAATGATTTCGAAAGAAATACTTTTTAATGGTTTTGAAGCTATGTTTCCACAAATTCTTACTTGAACCCAATGATTTCAAATGGCATGTTCTTAAGTATTTCTAAAGGAATGTTTCTAATGCTTTTGAAAGATATGTTTAATGGTTTCAAAAGAGGATGTCTAAGATTTTAAGAAATGACTTCGAAAGGGATGCTTTCAATGACATTGAAATGGATTGTTTTAGGTTTAAAGGTTTCGAAGGTGTTGTTTTGTCTCTATAGCCTAAAGTTTTCTAAGTTAAAAAGGGGCTTTAACATATTTTGAAGGAATAGATAATCCCATTGATTTAGATTTCATTAACACTGTTTTGTGTAAAGAATATATCATTTCAAGGGAAATCGAATAGGTAGTTAACCCTAAGTGTATGACCTAAATATTAGCAATACTGATGGAACTAGTGTGGGGTCACTCCATATACTTTAGCTAGTAGCCCCTAGCTAATAGAAGTCCAAAATTCCAGTGTGTAGGGGTTTGTCATAGGTAAGACTAAAATGATATTACACACAGAAAGGATTACACATGGTAGAGATTGGTTGTTGGCAAACCCGCAAAACCATTAGGATCAGTTGACCCCAAGAGAAGTAATTTAAGGGCAGATCATCCAGTATTATATCTATTAGAAGTTCAAATATTTATTTTGTCTGGCTATCTCGAGTCAGCCAGTGGTTAATAACCAGTCTAATAAAACTATATTGTTCGGATAGATAGTCTATTGATTAACCGATATATAAGCATATATGTTATTGCTATTGTTGTTATAATCAGTTTGATTGCAGGATTTTTTAGCAAGGCCAGCCAGTTTTTAAAGTGGACTATCCACTGTTACTATAACAAGTAATAAATACATTTGTGAAACAGGAGATAGGCAGATTGCCTAACTACTAAAAAAAGAAAACTAAACTAGAAATAGCAGAGCAAAATGACTTCAAGCTACATAAGGCAGTCACAACACCATGCTGGGTGAGGAGTCGTTCGACCTAACATTTGCACCACGCAGGGTGCATACATATGACTACCGGCTGCATACGGCAGACCCACACTTAAGGATACCAATATGACATAACTCGCATAAAGAAACTACTCTCAAAAAGAGATAAAGTCCAAAATACAATTACATTGCTTGATGACAAAACCAAGCACAATGACCAACCTAAGAACCTAATACAAAGAGAACCAGTGTTCCAAAATTACCAACGGGAAACAGAACCAGGAATCGACAATTAGAAAGCAAAAGCACCAACACGCCGAGCAAGACAACCAAACATAGTAGAGGAACCTCCATTGCAAGCAATCGCCGAGGAAAGACACTGAGGGGGTGAGAGAACGGCACAGAGCATAGCTAACTACAAGGCAATATCCAAGCACCAGATCCAAAACATTTACGTAAGAGCACATACCTTAATAACACCCAGAACCAAAATGAAGCAAAGCCTTAGGCAACGAGAAGCTAAACAGATAGCAAGCCAGATCCAGTTCCAAACCATCAAGACCAGAGTAGAAAGAAAAATGGAACAACTACCCAAATGCCAGAAAAAAGCACAATAAGAAAAATACCAAAAACAGCCCCTCCGTTGCATAAACAATCACCAGGAAGCAAGTAGGCAGCCATAGAAAACATGGCAAGGCAGAAAGATCCGATGACTCCCACCAGCTTGAAGACAAAACACACATAACCAAAAGGCAACAGCCTGCTGTCCAAACAACCACAGAAATGAAGCAATGCAGAATACGCATCCAACCCGAGAGAAAATCCACGGCCTAGCCCAAACAATTACTAGGGATAAGAACGAGGAAGATCTAGAAAAGATAGACGCGATGCATACAAAGCCCAAGATAGACAAATAAAAGGAACTGGGAGAGATGAAATAAAAAATTAAAATTTGCAACAACGGGGAAAGCTAGAGAAGATGAGGGATGAAGTGAGAGGTAGGCGAAAAACGAAGAAGCGAAGCCAAGAAGTATTGGAAATTAGAAGTGGCCGCGGAAGAAAGAGGGAGAGCAACCCTAGCCCCCATTGGTACGAAGCTATGTCAAAGTATATGATTATAGGATTTTGATTTGCAAAAGATATGATTTTAAAGGGATACTATGTTGGAATATCAATTTAACATAGTTTTGATTAATGTCAAGCTATATAAAATATTTTGTGTGTACTAATCATTTATGCAAGAGTTTTGTTGCAGATTCATATTTAGAGTGTTTTTGAAGCTGTTAAGTTCCTTCTTTAGAGTTTTTATATCATTTAGTATTATGTTAAAATCTCTCCTGGATTGATATATATATAATCATATACACACATACTCTACCATGCACGCAGGCTGAAAACAGACGGCTGAATACATAAATTCAGTCGGTTGAATGCTGGAACAATTTTATTGTTTCACAATATTCAACCGGTTGAATGAGTTTATTCAGCCGGCTGAATCAGGCCAAAAATAGCCTATTTCCTTGCTGTTTACTATTTTCTTTAATTCAGACGGCTGAATTAATAATTTCAGCAGGCTGAATATTTTTCAACGGCTATTTTCTGAGAAGACACTTCTCTTCATCGAAGAGAAACATCTTCAAACCAACAGTTGCACCTATTTCTTTTTCATCGTTACCTTTCAACAATGGTTGCAACTATTTAATGTCTATAAATAGATTTCAGAATTCAACAAATAATTAATTGAAACTTAATATTCTTGAATTCTTATCTACTCTCTATTTGCAAACTACACTCAAACTGCTTATATTCTCTGATCGTTGATCATTCTATCTTTCACAATTCTCAAAGCACAACACACTATATAACATAAAGGAGAAGATTGTACATAATTGACTTATCAGTGCTATTTAAAGAGCATACTACAGTCAGATACTTTTGTTTTTTGTAAAGAAGTCCTTTATTTGCTCAGGCGCTAGAAGTCGTATTCGGTTGCTTAGGCGGTAGAAGTCCTGTTCGGTTGCTCAGGTGGTGTAAACCTATTCCTTCTGTTTAAGTGAGGGTTGCTAGTTTAATTCCAGAAGGAGTCTGGGACTGGACGTTGAACGGGAGTTCAAACCAGTTTAAAAATATATGGTTCTTTTACTTTACTGCCTTTTCTATTTACTTACTTATTCCGCACAAGTAGTTTATCCATATTACACGATCCTATAGCACAGTCACTTACATTTGGTATCAGAGCAAGGCCATCATATAACCGTAACATAGTTATCTGATATTGTTTTAATATGGAAAACAACACCAGTACTGTTTCTAACACTATCTTTTTAGAAGGTCAATCTACTGCACGACCACCTCTATTTAATGGAATGGATTATAACTATTGGGCTACTAGGATGAGAATCTATATATAAGCAAGTAGTTATGAAACCTGGAACATTATGTGTAACAACTCGTTATTTTCAGCCATTCGCATCCACACATGCCGGACTTGAATTGCTCAAAATACCGCATTGTAAATAAATTTGGAGGTAATGATACAATCATAGAATCACAGACATAGAAATATCAGAATAGCTCACAGCGAAAATTAAATTACCATAGTAGTTCATGAAGGTACTATAACAAACGCTCAAAACATTATACATAATATCAGTCTGAAAAAATATATTCAATAGAATCTCAAATACATAGCAGTTTCTAAATAGCAGAACTGAAATAGAAAAACTGAAACTGAAAGAGAACAGATACTTGACAAGCAGAATCTCCAGCGATTCCTAGCTCCAGGAAAGAAATCCAAAGCTAAGCTGTAAATACTCAGGCTGACCCGAGCATAAAGTAAAACACAAAACATTCGAGTCAGGACATATATACTTATATAATGTAAACCAACTCATGTGAACTGTAGTAGAGACGCACTATAACTTAAATGATGCTTGGAATCTCCCATCCTCTAAGGATCAGTTAAACCATAAATTTAATGCGTCCCGTGGTTAAAATTTCAAAATAGTATTTATACTTCGAAATCAAATATCATTTCAAAATTCAATATCATTCAAAATCCATTTCAAAATATCAAAATATCGTATCTTTTCAAAACCATATTCATTTTATTTAAAATACTATTTCAACACATAGTTCAAAATAGTTTATATTTCAAAACAAATTACTTCATTTTAAATCATTAAAATGAAGTTATTATATTTAATAATTAAATTATTAGATTTCTAAAATTTTAATGTTTCAAAGTTCATTTGTTCACTTAAATTTGTTAAGACAATGAAAATTCAACTTTCGCAGCATTTAGAAAATGCTACGGAAAGTTACTTTTAAAACAATTCAATTTAACAAAAGACAACATTTAAAAATGCTGTAATAGGCTTACTTTAGTTCAAATAAAGCCCTAGTTAATTTCAGCAACTACATCTCTTACAAAGTGCTATAATAGCCCTTAATTCAATTTAGCCATTTAGATCATTTCTATTAACTACGGCATTTACAAATGCAGTAATATCCTTTACATTAAAAATAATAATATTTCAAAATGTTGTTAATTAAATTCAAAATATTCAATATAATTTCACAAATAATTAAATTTTTATTTAAATCATTTAAACTTACAAGATCATATATTTTTACTTTTAAAACAATCATTTACATACCCTTATATTCATGATTTTATAAAGTTAAATTTTCGTTCAAAAATCAATTTAATAATAATTTACTTATATAATTCAACATTCAATTTCAATTCTTTATACTTAAATTTTTAACTTAACACCTAAGTTAAAATTTTCAAATATAACTTATTTTTCATCTTATTTACTTAACTTAAAATTCACTTTTAAACAAAATTCACAAATTTTCAATTTAAGTTATATTTCAAAATTCGACTTAAATATTCATTTATTTCACTTTTAACTTATTCAAAAATCATTAACACTTTAAAAAAATCATTTAAATTCATTTTAAATCAAATTTTAAATCTATTTTCATACTTCCTACTTAATTTAAATTTCATTTATAACCAAATCATAATTTCCAAAATAATTTATATTTCAAATTTCTAACTTTACCATTAATTTATTTCACTTAAATTTTTTTAGAAAATGAATAATACTTTACAAAAATCTTTTTTTTTTAAGTTTTAAATCAAAATATCATAATATTTACGTTTCTAAAATACTTTAAAAATTTCAGAAAAATATATATTAACCACGGGTTTGTATATCATTTTCTAGCATAGGTAAAGTGATACAGATAATATATCATTACAATCCGTAATTTACAAAGAAAACCCAGATTTTATCATTTAAAACCCACAGTCCCAAGTAAATGAAATAAGTAAAAAATCGTTTAGGCCTATCATTTCAGCCCATAACGATTTTTCCCTATTTTAATGTCCGTTCGGGTATGTATCATTTCAACCCATAGTGATCTTATCTACAGGGAACTTGCAGTGTAATAAACTGGTATAAATAAACAGAATAACATCATATAACAGTAACATATGATATGACAGGTGTATAAATATGGTGAACATCATATGATCATAGCATAAGCAGTTATAACTTAATAATAATATCCACAGATTCACAGGGTGTCAATTTACTACTTGTATAAGTACGGAATGTCTGGTGAGAAATACTCACCTCTACAAGTTGGAGATAACAAATACAGACACACAATAGAGATCCAAAAAGGCACGAAAGCACGACTACGGTTCAAGTGCGGAAGAGCCAAAGCTATTTGTCTTATACATATGAAACAAAATAATACATATGACATGAATTTCAAACCAAAATATGACATTAAACAAGCTAGAATTAAGGAACAACAATTAATCAAACACTTGCACTTGCTTCCACCATCGTTATGCTCAGCCTATAGGATGATAAGGCACTGCCATGGGTGTATTTGGTGAGGTATGGGTCATATATGCTCGGCCTCACAAGGGTAGTGAAGGTATGGAAGTGGTTTGAGTAATTATGGGCATAAATATACAAACACAAGGCAAAAGTGCATTTTTATGTAACAACAAGTCATGGCTATGGCCTTATGTGGCACGACTAAGCCTATTGGATGCTAGGGGATGGTGTGGCAGTGACTTTAGGTGAGGTAGGTGCTGGTGGAAGTGATGCAAGAGGTGGCCAAGGGGTGTGGTGAAGTGGTGGAGGCATTGGTGATCGGCTACGCATGTTTAAGGTGATGTTTTGCTAATTTTTGTGGAGCTTCTCATCAAGGATGGCCACGCCCATGTAGGTTAGAGGAGATAGAGGTGATGACAGCTGAGAATGATGTGGTGGAGGTGGTGGTGATGGTGGATGCTACGGGCCGAACATCCGAAGTGAAAGCAAGTGCAAGATGAATGCATAAAACAAGGAAAAAATGAAAAAAAGTGAAAAAACATTACCAATTTTTTTGCTCAGAAGTTGATTGCTGAAAGTTTAGGGTTGATAAACTTATTTTTTCGTGAAAAATGAAGGTGATGAGCTGAAGAAAGGATATGGTCAGCTAAATTGAATGCAAGTGTTGATTTGCAAATGAAAAGGTAAAAAGAAGGTGAAAAGTCAAAGGCATGTGAAAGGTTATAAAACTCCTCATATTTCTAATTTTATTCACTCATTTTTAAACACATGAAAAATGTAAGTAAATAAAATAAAAAAACAAAATATGTATGAATAAAAATAAATGAATAAATTTTAGATAAATATAAATTAATTAAGAAAATAGCTTAAAAATAGAAACTGGGTTTTAAAAATTGAAAATAAAATACAGTATTACACATATTATAACATGATATGACAAATAAAAATATTATTTATATAATTTAAAATAGGCAATTTTATTAAATAAATCAATTTACGTACAATATTGTAAAAGGCATAACTTTCACAATACAAATCGGATTTCAATGAAACGAAAAGCAGTATTCTTGAAATTAAATGTATTCTAATAATGAAAGATAAAATTTCAAAAATACAAATATTTAAATTTTAAATTTAAAAGTCAAAGTTTGACCAGATTGACCAAAAATTCACTTTTCTGGAAAATATTCTATTTATTCAGGTTTGAAACTATAATTCACACAAAAATAAAAATACACTTTTAAAATAACAAAATTTATTCATTTTAATAAATAAAATAAAGTTTTAAATCAGGAGTTTCAATTTAAATAATTAAAATAAACAATTAAAATAATAACAAAATACTGGGTTGTAACATTATGCAAACTGAATAATTTATTCCTACTACTGACTATTCAGCATGGTCTAACACACAAAAATTAGATGCTACTGCAAATGCAAAAGCTATGAATATGTTGTATTGTGCATTAGACAAAAATGAGTATAAAAGAATAAGCATGATAAAACTGCTCATGAAATTTGGCGCACACTTAAAGTTACACATGAAGGAACTAATAAAGTCAAACAAAGTAAAATTTCTATGCTCAAAAATCAATTCTAGAATTTTAAAATGAAACAAGATGAGACTATAAATGACATGTGCTCTAGATTTCAAGATATATATCATTCTTTAATAGTACTAGGAGAAACTTACACAAACTTTGATATTGTTTCAAAAATCCTCAACTCACTAATGGATGAGTGGGAACGAAAAGTTTTAGAAATTGAAGAAGCTAAGGACATTTTGACCATAAAACCAGAAGAGTTGATTGGAAATTTAATGTCTTATGAAGTTAATCTCCAGGCAAAACGAGTACATGCTCAAGATAAGAAAATTATAGCATTCCAGGCAGAAAAAGATGAATCAGATTCAGATGAAGAAGATATGGCGTTCATTGCTAAAAATTTCAAAAAGTATTTAAAATTTAGAAAGAGCAACAAATTTAGAAATAACAAGAACAACTCCAACAATAATAACAACACCAACAAGCCATCAACATCTACTCTAGAATGTTATGAATGTCACAAGAAAGGTCTCATCAAGAAAGACTGTCTTGAGAAAAAGAAAGACAAGTATAAGCACAAGAAAAACAAATTCAAGAAGAAAGCTTTCTCTGTCACATGGGATGATACAGAATCATCTTCATCATCAGAAAGTGACTCGGACAGTGATTCAGAACAAGCCAACATTTTCTTTATGGCTACAAAAGACGAGCTAGGTGATCTAATTTTTAATGACCTTTTAGAAATCAATTCAGAATTACTTGACAAATTAAAAGGCAAAAATAGAAAGTACAAAGAAGCTATTAAATAATTGAATAGAACTAAAATCGAAGTAGAAATGCTAAGAGATGAAAAGAAAATTTTAGAAGAAGAACTCCAACTTACTCAAGAATCATGTTCTAATATAACATCTCAACTTCCTTTGCTAAGTCAAGAGATAGAAACTCAGAAAAGAAAGAACTAATGCTTTATTAATTGAAAATCATGACCTTAAAGAAAATCAAGATTTCAGAACTAGATAACTCTAGCTTTGAAACAAATTAGAAGACATTTCAAAAAATGTTTCTAATTACAATAAAGGTAGAAAAAACCTTTCCGAAATTATAGACAATTCTCAATCTATTTCAAATGAAAAAGGACTAGGATATAAACGATCTTCTAAAATTATTCCAAAGAAAAAACTTATATAAAAGGAATAATAAAGATGAAAAACCTAATTCTAAATTTTCAAATTTTACTACATCTATTAAAATTTGGGTTCCTAAAACAATTAACTCTTCAATTAGAAATAAGTATATTAAATCTTTTATAAAAACTGTTCATAAAAACAAAAATTTATTTTCAAAAGGAATTACGAACCCTCTTGGGTTTGGCTTCCTAAGAGCTAATTCTTGGGGCCCAAAATAAAATGGTTACCAATGTTAATTCTATATTTTGCAGGTACCATCCAAAAGGAGAGGAAAATAGGCACTAGATAGTGGTTGCGCAAAACACATGACAGGAAATAAAGGAATGCCAACAGACATTATTTACTCGGACGGAAGTTCTGTCACATTTGGAGATAATTCCAAAGGATATGTCATCGGCAAAGGCGATGTGAGCGATAACGGTATATCTAATTCACCTCTTATTATAGATGTCTTATTAGTTAAAAATTTGAAGCATAATTTATTTGTATCAGCTAATTATGTGATAAAGGATTCAATATTTCTTTCTCTTAAGATAGGTGTAGCACTTTTTGTCAAAATACAAATCTTATTTTTGAAGGTTTTAGAGATAAAAATATTTATGTTTTAAATATGAATATAAATTGTAACAATCCGTAAATTTAGATGGTTTAATAATTTATTTAATTAATATTTTAACGGTTTGTTTATTTAAATAATTGAAATTTTGTGAATCTTAAATAATAAAATTTTGAAATATAAATTTTATATTTGGAATACGTCTTCTTAAACATAGCAATTGGTAAATTTTCATCAAACAATATGGAAGTTTATTTTATTGTGTAACTTTGATTCAATTTAAATCAATAAATAATTGATGATAATTAATTTATTTTCAAACCTGAATATTTTTCTATAGAAAATTTCTAAATCATCTACTGAGTAAGACGACATCTTTCGTTTTTCCAAGTTTGGAATTCTATTTCCCCGCTTATCTTATTTTCAGAAAAATATCAGCATTTTGGTACCGATATCGACTTTTAATCGGAGGATCGTGCCACTGATATCTGTATAATGTTTTGATCGTCTTGCCATGTTGATCTCTGCTGTATATTTCGAGTTTTGTCAAATTTAAATTAACAATCTAGTATTTTGAATTATTCTAGTCAGACATGTATGGTTTTATTATAGGTTTAAATGGTCCAAAATAGCAGTCCGTTATAGTTGGTATCAGAGCTTTGGGTCTATGCAAACTTAGAATATATGGTAAATTTATTTGCAGAATCACTTTCATTCGAGCTTGAATCTCTTCCTTTTGACTCGACTTCCTTTTAATTTTGGAACATCCCTACGGTTCCAAAATCCATTCTTGTCTCTACCAATTCACCTTCTTTTGATTTTGGAGTATCCCATAACTCCACTTCAAATGATCTTTTAGTGAGTCGGCGGTTTCGCTAACCTCACATTGACTTATGAAGGGGTGAAACTCCTTTATAATTGGCCTTGATTCATCTGAGATTTCTATGTCCTTGGTTTAGATGTTGATACCTCTTGTTATCCCAAATTCTATCTCTCGAGATCAAATGTAGATTTGCTTCAGAATTCCGCATCGATCTTATTCTTGAAGTCACGGTTGACCCAGTTAAGGTTGTCCGCGATTTTATAAGCCTATCCATTTCCCTTATTCTGTTGTTTAATCGTCTTATCTTTTGTTTCCAACTTATCTCCAAATCATTCTTGAAGTGTATTTGTAAACTAATATTTAAAAGGTTTAATTATATACTGTGTTGTTTGAGTTGTTGATGTCGATTTGGGTTTCCGATCGATTCGTCTAATCAACGCTATCGATGGGATCTCCCAAAACACTTGAACAAAGCAAACCGACACAATATGGTTTTCAAATTTAATAAATGAAATAAATTTTGTATAATTATATTATATATTAGTATAATTTTCTGAATTTTGATAGTTAATTGGATTTGATGTTAAGAAATGATATTTGACTTTGTATATATCTTGTAACCATTGGCTTTTGTTTCATATATAAATAATTGAACTATAAAATATGGTTATACATTTATTTGGAAATTTAAATGAATTTAAAACAAGAATTTGAGAATTTAATTTCCAATGATTTCGAACTTTGGGTTTTAAGTTATAAAAGATATATTATCTGAAGTATTTTCCTAATAGAAATCGTTTTCAAAGAATTTTAAAGTTTTAAATCAGCGCTCTTCTCTTTGTCGTTGGAAAATAACTTCGGTGATGACTGCAGCATCATCGACATTCATTTTCAAGTTTCGAAGTGAAGAGACCATTATGTGGTTTTTCTACAGTTTTGTTTTGCAGAATTAAATTGATTCGGATTTTTGAATATGACTTGATTTATAATATATATTGTTATATGATTTCAAATTTGATTTGTTATATATTAAGTATATGTATTTATTTATCTCTATATTATTTTGAAGTTAATTGGAAAAATTGAATTCTTAAATTTTTTCTTAAAGGATAATTTCGATTATCAAAGAGGAAATCAAAATTTTGAATAAATACTTAAGCTTGAGATAATTGAATTAGAAAGTTTTGTTTGTATAATAATCAATTACATTCCAATATAACTTACCTAAATTATTCAGAAGTTAACTATGTAATTTGATAATACACAATATAAAAAGGATTTTTAAAATAAAATTTGAGTGGTTATAATAAATGTTATACACTTAAATTTAGTTATAAAGGAATAATAGAGGCAAATAGAATAAAATGGTTAATTGAATAATTTATAATAAAATGGTGTTAAAGGAATTTTAAATAAAGTGGAGTAGTTATAATAAGTGTAAATATACTTAATATATGTGATAAAATATATTAAGCGGAATAAATTTGATAATAATTTGGAATAAATAAGAATTAAATTTATTGAATAAATTATGAGTATAATAAATGATTTTCGAATTCATGATTTTAGAAATTATTAATTTAAGATAATTGGATAATAATATAATCAATTTAGAAGTAATTAAGATTGATTTAACTTAAGTGAAATCAAATGGATAAAATCAATTATTGAATATTAATTAATTTAAATTGAAAATGTTATGTGGTTTTTAACAAATTGTTTTATTTTGTTTTTCCAATCCATTTTTCTGGTTGTTCTATTCTCCCACCTCGTTCCTTTACGGGGATGAAAAGTTTTGAGTGGGGGAGAGTGTAATGACTCGTAAATTTGTATGGTTTAATAATTTATTTAATTGATATTTTTGTGGTTTATTTATTTAATTAGTTGAAATTTTGTGAATTTTAAATAATAAAATTTTGAAATATAAATTTTATATTTGGAACACGTCTTCTTAAACATAACAATTGGTAAATTTTCATCAAACAATATGGAAGTTTATTTTATTGTGTAACTTTAATTCAATTTAAATCAGTAAATAATTAATGATAATAAATTAATTTTCAAACCTGAATATTTTTCTACAGAAAAAAATCATCTTCTGAGTAAGAGTCATCTTTCATTTTTCCAAATTTGGGCTTCTATTGCTCTATTTATCTTATTTTCAGCAAAATAGCAGCATTTTGGTACCGATATCGACTTTTAATCGGAGAATCGTACCATTGATATCTGTATACCATTTTGGTTGTCTCGCCATGCTGATCTCTGCTGTATATTCTGAGTTTTGCCAAATTTAAATTAACAATTTAGTATTTTGAATTATTCAAGTCAAACATATATGGTTTTATTGTCGATTTGAATGGTCCAAAATAGTGGTCCGTTACATAAATCATAATACAAATATGTGTTTAATAGCCAAAAGAGAATGATCCTTGGTTATGGCACAAAAGATTTTGTCATACTAATTTCGAAATTATAAATAAATTATCTATAAATAATTTAGTAAAAGGTTTACAAAAATGAACTTTAAAGTAAACAATATTTGTGATGCTTGTCAATTAGGGAAATTATCAAAATCATCCTTTAAATCAAAGAAAAATATTTCTACTATGCAACCACTTGAACTATTACATTTAGATCTCTTTGGTCAAATTCAATCCATAAACCATAGTAAATATGTGTTTGTTACAGTAGACGATTTCTCAAGATGTACCTGGACTATTTTCTTCAAAAATAAAAGTGATACTTTTGAAAATTTCAAGAATTTAGCAAAGGAAGTTCAAAATTTCAAAAAATTAAAAATTAAAAATATTAGAACTGATCATGGAGGTGAATTTGAAAATGAAGCATTTGAACATTTTTGTAATAAAACCATATTTTTTCTTTTCCTAGAACACAACAATAAAATGATGTTGTAGAAAGAAAAACTAGAACGTTACAAGAATGTGCAATTGTTAAATGGAAACATATTACCAAAACATTTCTGGGCAGAAGCTGTAGCAGCTGCTTCTATATTCTAAATCGTGTTTCCATACGACCTTTAACAAAACACACTCCATATGAACTTTTTCATCAAAGAAAACCAAACATTTCATACTTTAAAACTTCTAGTTCAAAATGTTTTATCATAGAGATGAGGTTTCTCATCGTTTCTTGTCCGATCACCTTACAAATTTGAGTGCTTTAAAATCTAGCACCTTAAGGCCTCAAGCACGTCTTATACATCATGCATTCATTCTTTCTCTTCAACCTCGAACAGGAAGTTATGAAAAAGTGTATAAAAGAGATTTTCAAGCCCTCTATTCCATCCACTCCAACCAACAAGTAAATTGGGGTAAAATCATTATAAATGAATTTCAAGACATCACAATCCAAAGGAAATATAAGACTATTCATTACGGTGCTTATATCATGCATATCCTTCTCAACTTTGGCATTCCATGCCCGACTCCGAGTTTTCAAGCATTAGTGAGTAGGCGCAAAAAAATTAGGATTGATGGGTCTTCCTCACCGGCCTCCTCCACAACAAATCATTTCTTTTCAAAAATGGTCTCACAATATTCAAAAAGGTGTTCCACAACCTCGTGACGCTAATGTTGCCTCCTCTTCACATACCCAACATAAAGAAGAAGTAGTAGAAGAAGAAGAGGGCGATGATTCCATTCAAATTGTTGGAACAGAAACCTATTCCAGACAAGCTATCATCACTCTCTCCCAAGATCAATCCAAACTTCATCGGGATATTAAGGCTCTTGAAAAGAAAACTGAAAAGAAATTCAACTCCATAAAAGGTTTTCTTAATAAAATATGGTATAAAATTTCATGTTCCGGATCAACATCCATCGAAGTTCACAACCCATCTCCATTTCAGTGGTCATCTTCGAATTCAGATTCCAATGGTGATGAGCCTTCTCTCTAACCAGTTTTAATTATCTTTGTTTTACTTCGGTTATTTTGTTTTTTGTTCCAAACTTCTTTTATTTCTCTATCTAGTTATTTATGTAGTGTTGTATGAATATTTCTATTCCTCTTTTGTAATGACATCTCGAGTAAAGAGCTATATTTTGCTCAACAATGTTTCTCTGCATGCATTCTTATTTATCTTTTTGTCGATGATAAGGGGGAGAATGGTATCTAAAGGTTTAAATATTTGTGCATATCGGCAGGGGGAGTATTAATATTATCGTAAGTATTTATTTTATTACTCGTATAGTTGTCATCATAAAAAAGGGGAGAATGCTGGAATCTCAATTTAACATTGTTTTGATTAATGACAAGCTATATAAAATATTTTGTGTGTACTAATCATTTATGCAGGAGTTTTGTTGCTGATTCATATTTAGAGTGTTTTTGAATCTGTTAAGTTCCTTGTCTAGAGTTTTTATCATTTAGTATTATGTTAAAATCTCTCCTGGATTGATATACGTATAATCATATACACACATACTCTACCATGCACACACGCTGAAAACAGACGGCTGAATACATTAATCTAGCCGGTTGAATGTTGAAACAATTTTATTGTTTCACGATATTCAGCCTGCTGAATGAGTTTATTCAGCCTGCTGAATCAGGCCAAAAATAGCCTATTTCCTTGCTGTTTACAATTTTGTTTATAGCCGGCTGAATATTTTTCAACGGCTATTTTTCGAAAATACACTTCTCTTCATCGAAGAGAAACATTTTCAAACCAATAGTTACACCTGTTTCTTTTTTATCATTACCTTTCAATAATGGTTGCAAATTTTTAATCTCTATAAATAGATTTCAGAATTCAACAAACAATTAACTGAAACTGATTTTTAATACTCTTGATTTCTTATCTACTCTCTATTTTCAAACTACATTCAAACTGCTTACATTCTCTGATCCTTGACCGCTCTGTCTTCCACAATTCTCAAAGCACAACACACTATATATCATAAAGGAGAAGATTATAGGAAGATTGTATGTAATTGACTTATCAATGCTATTTAAATAGCGTACTATAGTTAGATAATTTTGTTATTTGCAAAGAAGTCCTATTTGGTTGCTCAGGCGGTAGAAGTCCTATTCGGTTGCTTAGGCGGTAGAAGTCATATTTAGTTGCTCAGGTAGTGTAAACCTATTCATTCGAGCTAAGTGAGGGTTGCTAGTTTAATTCCAAAAGGAGTCTGGGACTGGGCGTAGAATGAGAGTTCGAACTGGTATAAAAATCTCTGGTGTCTTTTACTTTACTGCTTTTCCTATTTACTTACTTATTCTGCACAAGTAGTTTATCCATATTACACAATCCTATATCACATTCACTTACATACTAGTAAGGGGAAACCTCTTCCACTAAGCAGCATGGGTCTCACTTAATATCAGTAAACTAAGATGTAATAGAATTATTCTCACCAAGCTTTATGTATGACTCAAAGTTTATGTTTTCCCCTAAAACTCTCGGGTGCTCAAAATTAAACTTGAGTAGATTGAGAGTTAAGGACTTTTCAAGTTTAGTAGGTTGGACGAATAAGCTTCTAAAGATGTGCAGGAGGAAAAGCTAGCTATGTAGGGGTTATTTAGTATTATTTATGCTATGATTTATTTATGATTGATATGTTTATATATCTAGTACTCTGATCACCCAAGGAGGCATCTTCATATGTTGCTCTTAGTGCAATTTACGATAATTATATTTAATGAAAACCTGGGAATTGTTTTAGGGATTTTGTAATTGAATATGATATATTGATTTGAAATGTAGCTAGAAAAGATGTTTTTGAAATCTTTGTTGATTTTATTTCATACTTATGTGCTCTTATACTATGTATACCATTAACATTATCAGATTTTGTCACTGGAAATATATATTATAGATGATTGTAGCATCCTTAGCGCTTAGCTCTGAGCCGCGAAATATGGGATGTTACCGCTCCATTTCCATGGTCCTGATTCTGGTTTTTCTCGGATCCTGCTGCTCCAACTCCATGATCCATATTTCCAATGTTTTCTTCTAGTCCTTTTCCTTGGTTTTGTGCTCCAGCTTGTCCCTTCTACCCATGAAGATTCGAGTAGGGCAGACTGAGGTTTGATTAGCTTATGAGGAAGCTTCTTGACTCCCTTCATGATGGTTCCTATTCGCTATCTATTTCATTATTGATGGTTTCACCATTGCTCTAATTCCAAGTTCTCTGGTTAGTTCCAAATCTGAACTTCAAATTCAAGGGGGCTAGCTTTCTCAGTGAAAGCACCAAAATGTTTACGTCAAAAATCATCACAAACACCCTATTGTATGTGAAAGCACCAATATCCTATATTTAGATCCAAATGGAGAAATATAGATTCATAAATCAAAGAATAGATCGTGGAAAAGTAAATGAACATGCGAGTTTTATAGCGTGTTTGGCAAACTCTGGCCTATGTCCACTTCAATAATCTTTTATTTATACTATAAGATTACAAGTACAGTTTTTTTTGCCTTAGAAAAGTAATGCAGGAAGAGATAAGAAGTAATGAAGGAGAACCAACTGAAAAAAGTCTTTTGCAATGAGCCAAGTCCGCTGCATTTATAGGTGAAGACATGCATGGATCGGGCTGAAATTTCGCCAGAAGAACCTCTATATTTGTATGACCCTGCCCATCAATTTTCGGATCGATCCCACACCATTGCAACGATCGAGGAAAATCATTTATATCAGCTCCAATGGATCTGTTATTGATCATGAGGGTGCTCCAAGATGTAAGCTACTTGCTTTAGAAAATTCGTGCAATTTTGACATACCGTTTGTTAGATATCACATTTTCCATGGAGTCGAGTTACATAGTAGTAAATCAAGTGTGATTATTCCATGCTCCATCCAATTGAGCTATGATTGATCACTTAGGTTCCCCGTGAGTTAAGCTATTTTCTCTCCAAATTTCATGCAATTGTGATGCACCATTTGTGAGATATCGTGTTTTCCATGAAACTATGGATTGTTTTGGCTAACTTTGTATGATCGTTATGGATCAATTGTTATGTTTTTCTAATATTGGTGAATTTTAAGCTGCAATTGCTTATGGAGGTTCCCTATGATTTAAGCTACTTTCTATTTAAATTTCGTACAATTCTGACGTACCGTTTTGTGAGATATCATGTTTTCTGTGAAACTATGGATCGTTTTTGCTGATTTTCTATGATCGTTATGGAACGATTAGTATTTTTTCTCATATTTGTGGGTTTTGATATGCAATCGATTTTGTGGACCCCATTTTTCAATATATTGATGTTCCTAAAGTTTCATGGGTAATGGAGTTGTAGATCTTGAGATACTGATGAACTTCATCGATTTACGTTGGTTTATGGAACATTCTGGATCGACCATGTAAACTATTCGTTTTCCCATTACTCGAGCATACGAACTCCAATTGACCTAAAATTTGAAATGGGGCCTCATGGGGCTATCCTTGTCACGTCATATTAATTACATCTTGACTGGTACTTGGTCTGAATCCGCCCAACTATTGTCCATAGTTACAAATATCATCGATTTCCAAGCCTAATAACTGTCTTTCCAGGCTTACCATCTTGATGATCATAAAAGCCATTTAGCAAACTTTAATGATATACTACCTAGTTAAAAGACGGTATAACAATAGGGTTCGACATCCTTATGCGTATCCCATTTTCCTTCCTTCTGACTTCGTGAAGAAAACAAGGCAGGTCGACCCCTCTAGCCCCATATATAAGCCAACACTTCCCATCCCACACTTTACTTCATTTCACTTCCATTTTCTCTTATTCCTTTCAACAATGAACCCTCCTTATTTCTCCATGAAAACTAAACCCTTCCCCCTCTCTTCTTTCCTTAGCTTTGAAACAAGATCTATTGCAATCCAACATACCTCTACGAATCCAATTCCCTCTTCCTTCAATCTTGATCACCTCCAAGCCACTCCTCATCACCCCTTATATATATATATATATCTGTATGTATATATTGTTAGTTCATGAGATGATGGCTTTGATGATAACAACCTTAGGACTTGTTATAAAATATAAATACTAATATTCTTGTCTAGATATATACGTATGTAGGTATTGAGATTGAAGACTGTATAGTATAGAGATTCAAGACTGACAAATTAAAGATTGAAGAAATTAAGACTGAAGACTCATGACTATCAAGAGTTCAAGATTTCAAGAGTTCCAGATATCATGATAAGTAATAGTGTCTAGATTTATGTTAAAACTTCATTATAGTACTAAAATTTTATTCAGATTTTAATTGTGGAATGGAATCCACCATCTCATTTTATAGTGGGATAGTACCCATGACCTCTTTAGTGGGATGGAATCCACGACCTTCTCTAGTGGAATGGAATCAACGAAATTTTAAAAATGATTTATTTTAAATATTTTTTCAAAAGCTTTTCAAAGTCGTCTCTCTCAGTTTAAATATTTTAGTCTTAAACTAGTTTTATTATCTTTTATATTTTACTTTCAGAATCATCTCTTGTTTTTAAACTATCTCTTGGTTTTAATATTATAAGCTTTAAATCTCAAAAATATATTCTATACTTAGTTTTTAATACTACTTTTATATTATAGATTATATATTTTTAAGATTACCTTTTAAATCTCTTTTATTAGTTTAAACTATATTCAGAATGGTTTAAAAACTTCAGAAATTGTTTTGACAAGTTTTAGGAAAAAATCTCTTTTAAAAACAAAAATTAATTTTCAAAATTCATTAGGGCATGTCGACATACCCCAACCCCCCCCCCCCCTCCCATGTCGACATGGTGACCGTAGAAATTCAAATTTAAAATTTTCAAATGAAGTGTCTATTCATCATAACCTTTCACGAATGGACATGACTGTTGCTCTTCTATAAATGCCAGTTGTTTTCAACGAATTGTAAATTAGATTTTCTTCGTTTATTCGCTCCTTCTTTTCTACTCAAGTATTCTCTTATATTTTAACAAAACTCTGTCGAAATTTTAAGTGAATCAAACTGGATAATCTCTAGTTTAATTGTTGCCACTCTCTCTCAAAGACCTTTGTGCTATTCAAAGTTATATGATCACTTGTAATCAAAGAAGTGTATTGAGCCTCTCTATCTATCAAAGTGATATTGGAAACGGTGTGATTGTGGCCCATAAATCAATTGGGTGTGATTATTGCCTGTAAATCAATTAGATGATCTTGTACCTGGTTAAATCAAGAGAGTTTGTCCTGGACTTGAAGACAAGAGGGTGTATTTCATGGCCTTGAAATCGAAGTTGTAATATCGAAATTATATATGAAAAGAAATTTGCACAAGAAATTATGTGGACTGGATGTAGGGTAACTCGGAACCAGTATAAAATTCTGGTGTGTTCTTTCCATTACAACTTTTATTAACTATTTACATCTTCGTCTGGTTCTGTGATTGTCTCTTTGTTTGTGAATTGCATCTCTGTGGGTTTTATTTGAAAAGATTCATAAGATTAATTAAACACTATTCACCCCACTCCAGTGTTTATTCTGCCTCGAGATTCGTAATCCGCATTTCCTATATTTGGTATCAGATCATTGGTTTTCAAATTTACCATAATCTGAATTTTGAAAAATTTTAAAATGGAATTTTTTGGAATTTTTTTGAACACTAATTCAAAAATGTCCATATCATCACTGTTTCATAAGTCTGCATATTGTTATTACAGAAACTCAAGTTATCTACTGGATTGGTGTATTATTCAGGAATAGATGTGTTATATGGCTTTTGATGAATCTACACTCTATAGACAAATGGTTCAAATCAAGAAAAATAAATGGATACTTGATAGTGGATGTTCGAGACACATGACTGGCAATCCAGATGTAGGCAATCCAGATGCAACGATCCTGTTTTTAAGTCAAATTTAAATTGGTAATTAAAATAAATTTTTGAATTAAATTGTGAATTAATTTGAATTTTTCCAAATTAGATAATATGTGTGTATTTTTATTTATATATATGTATATGAATTTATTGTAAATTGAATTTTTATTTGGAAACTCAAAAATAAATATATTTGAAAAATAAATCGGATTTGAAAACACTATATTTTAAATTAATAAAAATTTGTATTGGAATCATAATATATATGTATATGTATATGTATGTATGTATATATATTGATCTGGAAGTTATGATTTAAATTTAATATAATAATTTTCAAATAAACTATTTAAGGATAAAATTCTAATATATATGCCTATTTATTAAGGTATAATTAGTTTTAAAATCATTTTTCTTTAAAATTAATATATGATATAAATATGGTTTGTAAATAGAAATAAATATTAAAAACATATAAGTATAAATAAAAAAAAGAAATGCATTAGTTTAAATTATAAAGGGTACAAAACATATTTAAAAATATAATATATAAATTATATAAACATATTAAAACATATAAAGCATGCAAATTGACATTTGTAAGATTATAAATACATGTTTAAACATTTGTAAGCTAATAAACAGATGTGGATACAAGTGTTAAGTAAATTATGTCATACATAAACATGTGGCATTTATTTTCTTTGAATCTTTAATGAAGAGAAAATTCAAGTATATATACATATCTCCTTACTTCTACATTTCATTTTCTTTAATACATTTCAAAAAGTTAAAAATCTGAAAATCACAAACCTAAAAATCCAAAACAAAACCAAAGATTAAATATCAAACAATTTTCAAAATCTCGAAACAAATCAAAGCTCCAAATTTTTGTTCTAAAGCAAACAATCTTAAATCCATAGCAAAGTAAAACCAAGCTCTCAGTTTTTTAGATTCAAATCAAAATGAATCAAAACAAGTTTAGTTGCAAAGTCAAACAAGTTCCAGTTTCAGATCAAATTCAAAGCATCTCAAATCTAAAGCATGCAAGTTCAGGCAACTCAACATAATCAAGTTTAGATCAACTAAGTTTTCAGTTTTAAAATCAAATATCATTCCAAGTGTTCTTCTCTGTTCTTCATCAAGGGTGTGTAAGCTTCTTGAACCTGTTGTTATATTTTGATGTTTGGATTATTGCTTGAAAGTATGATTGTAAAAATGGTTTGTATGGATGTAAACATGCCTGCATGTATACGTATATATATGGATGATTGGGTGCATGTCTGTTTACAGGCATATATTTTCCTCTGTTCAAAATTTACAGGTTTCAAAACCCATTCAAATTTCAAATTCTCTTCCTCTAGCCTCTTATGTCTCATGATATTTGAACAAAATAAGAATGAACAAGACCAAAAATATAAAAATATTTTTAAGTACAATTTGGAAATAGTTTTAACTGGAAAAAAATATGCAGTGAAAACCCAAGAATGCGAAAATACCAACTTCCATGATTTATTGTCTCATTTGTGTAATCTGATTCGCTTTTGTAAACCACGAATTTTGAAAGTAAAATCATGATTTTTAAGATTTTAAATCAAAAGAGCTTGCAAGTTGAATCAGAATTGAAATCATGGCAATTTCTGGTGATCCGAAAAAGGATAGATGTCGCAATCAATACTGGAAGTAGTCTGAGGGTTGAGGATCAAAGGAAAAATGATCAGAGAGTTTTCTGATCATTATGGCGACGACACGGCATCGATCTAGGGTTTTAAGACCTATTTGATCAATTGAGTTCGAAAGCCTGGTTCGTCAACGTCGAGGCATCGAAGTTGATCACAGAAGGAGGAATCAGTGCATAGGATTTTGGTGAATCTTTGGTTGGAGTGGCGAAGTCTCAGCTGACCTAAGGTGGCGGCATGGGGTAGTTCTTGGATGATCTGTTCTGGAAAGTGGAGTTCGATGTTGTTTGATTTTGAATTCGTCATCGTTTTAGGATTTTGGTGGTTAGAATTGTGAGAGGGGATCGAAGACGATGTGCTGGCAATGGCGATGTTGACCGGAGTTGCTTCGATCACCTGTGCACGTATACAGGTGTCAGTAGCATGTCAGTAGGTTTGGTTTTTGAGAAGAAAGATGTGCCTCGGGTAGAAGCTCGGGTGAGTGATGTAATGGCTCGAGTGGGTTATCGTGTAGCTCGTGGGAGATTATAACAGGTTTTAAAATTAAAACAAAATAAATTAAAAGAAGAGGATGGGTTTTGACTGGACGCAAAGCTCGGAGGATTTGGTATTTGACTTGGGTTGATACCCGAAGTGGTCTCAGGGTCCAAGGTATAACAGTTTTAAAATTCTAAAATAAAACAAGTTTTAAAATTTATATTCTTGTAACAATTTCTTTTATATAATAAAGTTTTATTTAATTTTTGGTTGATAAAAGATGCATAGTTTATTTTAACCTAAAATTAATTAAGTTTATTTTGAAATAAAATTTAATAGTTTAACTAAGAAGTCGGTTAAAAAGATAAATGGTTTATCTTAAAAAAAATAATGTTTTTGATTAGTAATTAACTTAAAGGTATTAAGTTAATTTATATGCTGATAATAATTTATTTTCAAGGTTTATTAAATAATTAAAAGATAATTAAGTAATTAATTAAGGTAATGATTTATCTTTAAAGTCTTGGGTAATTAAAGATTGATTAATTACTTAATAGTTAAAGGTTAATTTATTTAATTAAAAGATAATTAGTTAATTAAAGGATTAATTACTAAATTACTTAAAGAATAATTAATGTGATTTATCAATAAATGTGATTAACTAAAGGTTTACTTACTTAATTACTTAAATAATAATTAATTAATGTGATTAATTAATTAATGTGATTAATTAAAGTTTAATTAATGTGATTAATTAAAGTTTAATTAATATAAGTAATTAAAGGATAGTTAATTACTAAATTAATCAAGTGATTATGATATAATTTCTTAATTAAAAGGGTTAATTTGTTAAAGTAATTGATTAAGGATTAATTAATTAATGTAATTAAAGGTTAATTAATTAAGGTAACTAATTAAGGGGTAATTAGTCACTTAAAGGTTAATTACTTCGTGTAAGTAATTAAAGAATAATTAAAGGTTAATCACTTAATAATTAAAGGTTAGTTAATTAATTAGAGTATGATTAATTAATATAAATAATTAAGGGTTAATTAATTAGTGTAATTAACTTAAGGTTAATTAATTTATGTGATTAATTAAGGATAATTAATAAATTAATTAAGGATAATTGATAAAGTTGGATAATTAAGAATGATTAATTAATTTAATTAACTAATTAAAATAATAGCTAATGTTTTGTAATTAATTAATGTTAATTAACCAGGATTAGTAATTTATTCGTAAGTAATTAATCTAGTTTAAATTAATTATAATCACGTGATTAATTTATCTTCCTTATGGATGATTGAATTCTATTGAATGCTTTGAATTGTTTGATATCTCTGATGTGTGATGTTCTATGATATGAATTGTGTGGATTGAGCCGTGAACTGTGATTTATTTATCTATGATAAATTTACATATTTAACTGTGAATGGAAGATAAGCGTTATAGGATTATACCGCTTATCAATATTGTTGTGCTTGAATTAATGATGGTTGTTATATTTTATTGTTGCGTGCAAAACCCCTGGACAACACACACGCACATACAAATATGGATTTCACGGAAAATTGGTTAAGTCATGGGTTTTTGAATTCAATATTATTTTATTATTCAAAATAGTTTTAAAAGTTGAATTTTGAATCCAAAATGGTTTAGATGTGGAATTGAGTTGAATGTGAAGAACTTTTGGCAAGGACTTTTGAAGTTAGTTTTTTAAATGGTTTGTTAAAGTTTTGGAATTAAAATAATTTAATTTGAATTTGAATTTGAATTCAAGATTTTGAAGTTAAATTCTATATACATATATATTCAAAAACTATGGTTTAAAGGTTATACAGGTTATTAATTGTATATATATGGATTTTAAACCATTTTTAAAAGTATTTTAAATAAATTATTTTGGGAATTTAAATTTAACCCAAATAGAACTTGCCGAGGATACGGCCGTTTGCTGATTTTCTGATTTTACTTTAAAAGGCTATAACTTGAGCATATTTAATCGGATTTTCTCAAACGAAAAATATTGGTTTTCAAATGATAATAGATTTCATTTAAAGAAAGGATTTCCATTTATCGTTGTAAGGTTTTCAAGTTATGGGTGAATCAAAATGGAAATAGTTTTGAAAAATGTGAATAAATCTTTATTAAAGATTTGGTGAACATTGTTGCAAATTGAAAAGGATCTTAAAGGGTGAAGCTTTTGTTTTAAAAGATTGAAATGGGAATTTGTTTTAAAAACCATTCAAAAGGAAAGGTTTTGGGCTAAAAGTTATGACTTAACTAAGATCAAAATATATCCATATGCTTTTTAAAACAAGCGCTCATTATTCGGTTTAGCCGGAAGAGGACTTTATGTTATAAAACCCATTCCGAATAAATGATACGACGAAATGGACAGCATTTGAAGACGGTGGTTGAAGACCGGGTATTTTCGAGAACGAAAGGATTACCTGTCGAATGTCTCTGCACTGAGTTGCTCCGGTATAGAGATCTCCATATGTGATGGGGAGTCCAGTCGGGATTGTGAATATCCGGATTTGCAAGGGCTTCTTTTGAAGTGCCTTCGGTTCCATTCAGACCCAGAATGGACTTATATAGATGTATGTTTGACATTACACTTTGAGATGTAAAGCTGGTTTCTATCAAATACATTTCTATTTGGTGGCGGAGAATTTATTCTCTTAGCTTAGCACCCTTCTCTGAGATGTTTGAGCCAGAGGTTATGTAGTTGATATTTACTAGTGATATATTCCCAATTTGGTAATGTGGCATGCTAAGTACTGACCATTTGTTGATCGGAGCATGGCTTTTGTGAAAAGCATAGCTTTGTGGACGAGATTTCATCGAACCTCACATCCTGGAAATGGTCGAAACAGGAAGGATGCTGCAAGGTTATGAGGGTCGCGCCCTTTAGGGTATGTGCATTTCCTTCTAGATAAAAAGTGATATCATGGTATGGAGCCCAGATATTTAACTTATGTAGATTTGTTGGAATTTGTTGGTGAGGCCTCGAAAAAGGTCGATGACGATCGGGGGATGGCATACTCGTGACAGTTAGTTACATAGTTACAGAGGTAACCCGGCCTTGTGTTGGCAAAGAGCTGGTTAAGTTCTCGGGGCGTCCCTCCAAAGGCGTACCCATTTGGAAAGGAAGTTCCTTAGCCTTGGCCATTTGTTGGAAATCCAATCACCCAATACGAGCCCTTTATGATTTCAGTTGTATAACCTGCCATTCTTAAATGGTAGCTATATAAGACATAATATAATGGTACCTATGCTGGCTAAGACTAATATTATACTTTCGAAATGTTTCTACACTATGCACTAATAATAATATCAAAAAGATTTTGTGTATCAAGCATGTTTGACTATCACGAGGAGAAATCTTATCCAAGTGTGCGATTGCATTGTGTGTGTGGCGGGAGGCCTTATAGTTGTTTCATTTTCCAAAAAGCATAGCTAATTTCTTTTTATTTCTTTTTGTTAAAGATAAACTGTTTTTATTTGCTCACACCAATCCCATGACTGACCTGGAGTTTATTGTTCCCTTTCTAAACTATGGGTGCCCCCAATTTTCCAAACGGGCAGCCTAGAGTCAGGTTTTCAGATAGTCAGATAGTAGATGTAGATTCGATAGCCTTTAGTTTTTGGTTTTGGGATCGAGCTAGCTATAAGTTCAGCATGATGGTAATTCAAGTTTGTGGTTTGGGGATTTTGAGCTTTTGAGAAGGAAGATGCAATCTGTTGGATTCTCTCTCTCTCTTTCTTGGAGATCTATGTTGGTGTTATCTTTCCGCTGTTGTTGTTGTGTTCCGCTGTAGTGTTGTATTTTGTCTCTGATATTGTATCCATTGTTGTATCATGTTGTATCCATGTTGTACATCAATATAGATTATTCTTTTGTTTCCGCTGTGATGTTTATTTAGTGTGTTATAAGCTTTGGGGAACCAGACTCAACGTTTGAACCTGCGGCATTCGAATACAAGTAAGGTATTGGATGTTGAATTTCGAAGGTCGAGTCAGGTTCGTTAAACCGGAGATAATGAATGACATAATTTATTAAGATGGAGGACTGGTCAACTTTGGAGACAACTCAAAAGGATATATGATTGGCATCAGCAATGTCGGTAACTCTAAAACTCCTACTATTTCTGATGTTTTGCTAATTAAGAATCTAAAACAAAACTTACTTGGTATAAGTCAACTATGTGACAGGGGCTACCAAATTAAATTTGAAAAGGATAAGTGTTACATTGAAGATAATAAATCAAATATTATCTTTGAAGGAATTAGGAAGAAAAATATTATATTCTAAGCATGAAAATATCAAATGGTAACCTATTTATTTTGGCTAACATAAGTGACCCTTGGATTTGGCATAAAATATTTGGGCATTTGAATTTCAAACTCTTATCTAGAGTTTCAAAAATTAATCTTATAAGAGGTCTCCCTAAAATTTAAAGTAGATAGTATATGTGATGCTTGTCAATTAGGAAAACTTAAGAAGAGTTCATTTAAATTAAAAGATATGATTTCAACTTCAAGGCCGCTTGAGTTACTTTATTTAGATCTGTTTGGTCCATCTCAAATTCAGTCAATAAATCATAATAAATAAGCTTTTGTAATTGTAGACAAATATTCTAGATTTACATGGACAATTTTTCTGAAACTTAAAATTGGTGCTTTTGGTTTATTTAAAACTTTTGCAAAAGAAATCAAAATCAACTTTCTTTGGAAATCAAAACTATTAGTAGTGACCATGGTGGAGAATTTGGAAATGAAAATTTTGAGAATTTCTATAACAAAAAAGGAATAAGTCATAATTTTTCCTTTCCAAGAAGTCCATAATAAAATTGAGTGGTAGAGCGTAAAAATAGGACGATTCAAGAGTGTGCAAGAACTATGCTTTCAGATAGTAAATTACCAAGAAATTTTTGGGTTGAAGTAGTAGCTACATTTTATTACATTTTGATTAGGATTTTAATTAGACCTTTAACCAATAAAACACCATATGAACTTTTTTTCAATAAGAAACCAAAGTTATCTTATTTTAAAGTTTTTAGAAGTAAATGTTTCATTTTAAATCAAAGGACAATTTGGATAAATCTGATCCTAAATCCGATAAAGGAATCTTTATCGGATAGTCTAATAGAAGTAAAGCATACAAAGTATTCAGTTTAAAAACTAACACCATTTAAGAAACAATGCATGTATCTTTTGATGAAAATTTGAAAGATTTTGATTAAATAAATGATAAAGATGATTTTTTTACTCTAAATAATGAATCAAATGAAAACAAAGTGTGAAACTGTTCATTCTAATAAAAGGATCAGGTTTTTAAAAGATCATCCTGTAGAAATATACTAGGAAATATTGAACTTGTTGTTAGAACTAAAAATCAATTAAACAAGATGAGTAATGTAGCTTTTACATCAACTATTGAACCCAAAAATCCAAAGGAAGCATCATCTGATGATTCATGGATTCTTACTATGCAAGAAGAACTGAATCAGTTCACTAGAAATGATGTATGAGAACTTGTCCCTAGACCCGAGGACAAAACTATAGTAGGAACTAAACAGGTTTATGAAAATAAAATGAATGTACAAGGTGAGGTCGTTAGAAATAAAGCTTGGTTAGTTGCGCAAGGTTATTATCAAGAAGAAGGAAAAGACTATGATGAAACCTTTGCACCCGCAGCATGATTAAAAGCCATTAGAATTCAACTTGCTTTCGCAAACCATAACATTTTCAAATTATTTCAAATGGATGCCAAAAGTGCATTTTTAAATGGTTTTGTTAAAGAAGATGTTTATGTTGAACAAACCCCACTTTTTGAAGATGAAATATTTCCAAATCATGTCTAAAAATTAAATAAATCTTTATATGGTCTAAAACAAGCTCCTAGAGCCTGGTATGATAGACTAAGACCTTACCTATTACAATCAAATTTTGAAACTGGTAAAGTAGATAATACTCTTTTTATCAAAAGAAACAAAAATGATATTCAATTAGTACATATTTATGTAGATTATATAATTTTTGGATCAACAAATAATGAAATGAACAAAGAGTTTTCTGAAATAATGACAAAAAAGTTTGAGATGAGTCACATGGGTGAACTTACTTTCTTTTTAGGATTGCAAATAAAACAATTATATGGTGGTATTTTCATTAGTCAAGAAAAGTACGCTAGTTATCTAATTAATAAGTTCGGTATGACCACTGCGAGTGGAAAACCCACTCCTATGGCAACTAGCGAAGACTTGAATAAAGAAGACATGTCAAAAGATATCGACCAAAAGCTATACAGGGGAATGATTGGATCACTGCTCTATATAACTACGAGTAGGCTTGATATCATGCATTGTGTTTGTCTATGTGCAAGGTACCAATCTCAAAGCAAAGAGACCCATTTAAAAGCTGCCAAACATATCCTAAGATATGTTAAACACACTTTTGACTATGGCCTATTTTACCCTAAAAATGATTCATTTGATTTAATCGCATACTGTGCTGCTGACTATGCTGGCTGTAAATCAGACCGAAAATGTAATTTGTCATTTTTTAGAACATTCTTTGGTTTCTTGGTTTAGTAAAAAGAGAAATACTGTCACACCATTAACAACTGATGCAGAATATATCTCTGCTGCTTTGGCTTGTCCTCAAGTAATCTATATGCAACGGACCCTAAAGGATTTTGGATTAAATATTTCAAAATCACCAATTTTCTGTGACAATACAAGTGTAATAAATTTATACAAAAATCCTACTCATCATGTCAGAACCAAACATATTGATATTAGATATCATTTTCTCAAAGATAATATAAGTAAAGAGATTATTTATCTTGAATTTATCAACATTGAGAATCAAATAGCTGATATTCTGACCAAACCTTTGAATCAATCAACCTTTACTAAATTTAGATGAGAACTAGGTATGTGCTCTATAACTGAGATATTGAATATAAATAAAGTAACACATATATTTAAATAAATAAAGAAAAAAAAATTCAAAATTTCCAAAAGGATGTCAACAACCCATACCCCCTATGTCGACATACAATGGTAAAATTTTAAATTTTGATTTTCCCACTAAAATTAATTTGGTACTAATATATTCTCTATATTTCGAATTCTTCTATCTTCCACTTATTTTCTCTTTGTAATAAACTTCTGAGAATACAAAATAATATCCTCCTCCTCCAAATCAAACCAAAATGCGACCTTTTCTTTCCCTTCTCCTAATGCTGGTCTATTTCAACAAACTACACTGGCCTAAGTCATGAAGATAGAGAAAACTTTAAAGGACTCCCTACGAACGATGACTGAATTGCAAGTCATGCAAATAAAGATGGCTAAGGAATAAGAAAAACAGAGCAAAATCCTTAGAAATTTGCAAAAATTTCTAATGGATAATCATGCAGACCTGATCGTGATTGTGATGACCCGGAATTTTAAAGCAATATCAATTTAATAATCTGAAATAAAAATTAAGTTGATTTGATAATCTTTGTAATGAGATTTGAATTAATTTAATAATTTAATAAAATAAATAGTTAATTGATAGATTTTGTCTTTTTAAATCTAATAAATTGTTTACTATGTATAATATGTATAGAATATTGTATATATTGTAAATAGATATCTTGTTTTAAATTTAATTAATAAATAAATCCTGTTTCTATAAAATATATATCTTTAGTAAATTGTGAATTATGATTTTATTTGAAGATTGAACTTTTAAAAGGTTATTTAATAAATAAATATGGTTTTAAATACATAAGATAAATATTGAACTGATTTAAAATATGTTTAACTCAAGTTTAAAATTTAAGTAAATAACAATAAGGTTATTTTGATTTTCTTTTAAATATAATGTGATAAAATAAATAATTTATTAATAAGAAGACTATTTCTTTTAATAAGTTATTTATAGTTGTTAAGTGTTGTTATTTTTAAAAATATAATAATACATTGTTTTAACAAATATATTTTTTTAATAAAAATAGTTGTTTTTCAAAAATTTAAATTGTGTAGTTATATTTGTTAATAAACTAGATTTCAAAATTTAATTTGAACTTGAATTCAAAGTTTTTTTAAATTCTAAAGTATAAATGTTTTTAGTTTGTTTGATTTTGAAATATTTGTATAAACTTTATTTTTATAAGTTAAATTTGATTTATTCATTTTAAAATTTATGTACATATAAATAAATACATGATTAACTAATTTATTTAAACCTAGGATGACATTCATCTTATAATAACATACTAAATTAATACTAATTAACTTTTAAATAAATACTAAGTAAACTTTTAATCAAATACTAATTATTTTTATAAGACAAGCGTAACATCTTAAGGTTTTACATAACACTTGCTAAATGATAAAATAAAGTTTTGACAAATGTTACATTGTGAGACAAGTGTCAAAAATTTATTTTAACATTTTTCTTTTGATTTTATTTTTTATAATTTCATTTTTATTAAACATATTCTCTTCCATTTTGTTTCTTTTCAAATCTAAAGCTATGAAGACAAACAAATAAAATAAAACACTTCTATTCAAAAACATAAAGCTGTAATCATCTTCAACTCTGCAAATCCACTTCTCAAAACAAAGCATATCATTTTTTTCTAAATTGAATCAAATACATGAAATCAAGCAGAGAATTATGTATCTCTGGAATTCAAACCTGCATAAAAAACAAGCTGCAATTTCAAAGTTTGTTTGAGCTTGCATTTCAAAATCTGTAGCATGCATGCAATTGAAAGATCTGGAAGCAAAGATGAAGCATTTCACGTAGAACCTGGAAATCAATGCATGTATGCAGTTTTAATATAAGGGAGCAAACTGCAGTTTCAAATTAAAAAAAGCATCAAGTCTTTTTCAAATTCACTGCTCTGCCCATCAAGATTATAGTGAGTATCTTTATTTTTATTTTTTTAAATTTTAAGTATAAATTATGGTTACTGTTATTTCTGTGGTTGAATCTGTAGAATGTATTTTTGATGATGAAGTCTGCAGTATGCAAGTTTTGTTCCCATATAAGTACCATCTGTTTAACTTTTATTTTTCCCTGATTTAGATTTAAATCAATTCCTCTTCAAACAATGGTTAATAAGACTTAGTTTGTAAACCAAAGTGTGTGAATTACCATGGATTAATGCTTTAAGAAACTATTTAAACCCAAAATCCATCTGAGTGTCTCTAGAAATAAAAAAGAAAATATAAACAGTAGTGTTTGATTTACATACTGAAAATCAAACTTTGAAAATTATGATGTTCAGTAATATAAATGGAAAACAAAGCAAAAATAGGAATTTCAATATAAAAATCAGCATTTTTAATCAAGGGGTTTGGGTGCAGTTTTCTGTTGAACAGAAAAGGGAAATGTGATGATTTTTGATGATCTAACGATTTGGGGATATCGGGATTCTTCTTGTGGGTAGGGGAGTTATCAGTGTAGCTGAGATAATTGAGTGATGGTGATGCAAAACACCATGGTTGCAGTAATGTCGATTTTCTTCCTGTAGCCCTAGTTTTGTTTGAACATTATGTTGTGGCCGATACAACCTTCAGGGATGGCCGAGTGTCATGGGCCTTTGGGAGATGGTAGTTTGGGTGACGATGAAGTTGTGGTCGGAGTTGCAAGGCTTATGATGGTCGGAGGATGGGTGTTGAAGAGATGACAGGTTTTGGTGAAGTTTTCCCTTTCTGTTTCCAAGTTTTGGGAATGCAACTCGAATTCAAATTCGAGTTGAATAGGAGCGAGGTGATTGTAGTATTGGACTTAAGGGATGGTCGTTGATGATTGGAGGTCACCGGAGAAGGAGGATGATGGCCGGAGGCACGGTGCACGTGCACCGTGCACTTTTGGTCTGATGCTTTTTCTGGGTATTGAAGTATTTTAGAACTCGAAGTAATTCTCTAGTGTGGCTGTACTTGGCTCGAAGCAGGGGTTTTGCTGACTCGAAGCAAGTTTGTTCTTGCTCGGGTTTAATCATATATACAGGGTGCAGTTTTTTTTTTAAAACCTGTAGTTCTGTTCTTTTTTAAAAAAAAACTAAAATTTTAAAAACTGAATTTAAATGAAGTTAAGTTCTAAATCTGAGTTTATATTATAGATTCAAATGATTTTGAATCTTATAAGTTTTTAAAAAAAATTAAAGGGGTTTTCAGTTTTTTAAAAAAATAAAGAGAAAGAAGAAAACCTGGCAGTTTTCTGGAAATTAAATTTTATTTTGAAAATCTGAAACAAATTTTAAAACAGCAGTTTGAATTTAAATTTTAAATTCAGTTTCTTATGATTCTTTGAATCTTCAGGTTTTTAAAATGAATTTGTATTTTAAATAAAAGTTTTAAAAATCAAAATCTAAATCAAAAGTTCAAGTTTTAAATTCAAATGATTTAAATAAGGAATGGTTTCAAGTGTATTGAATTTAAAATCTGGATATTTGAATAAGTTTTAAAATTTGAATGTTTTTAAACAAGTCAAATTTAAATTGTTGCTAGAGGTAAATTTGTTTTCAAAACAAATATTTGAACTTGATTCTTTTTGAATAAATTCTTTATAAAGGTTTATAAAAAGAAGTTAAATGATTTGTTAACTTGAATTTGAAATTTAAATGGTAATGTACTTTAAAACTCAATTTTAAATGAAAAGTAAGCAAATTGGTTAAGACTTATCTTATATAAGTTTTAAATGAAGTAATAAATGTTATTTATATTTATTTAAAAGGATTTTAAAATGGAATCTAAATTTGATTTATACTTAAATAAATTTCATTTTGAATTTTAGATCCAAAATGAAATTTGAATTTAAATTTTTAAAATAAAATGTTCTAAGTACATTTTAATATTAATAAAATTATTAATAAGGAATGGTTTATCTTAAAAATTATTAATATATTAAAATAATTAAATAAACAAGATAATTAAGGAGTGACTTATTTATTTAACTTAAATTAATAATTTGGATTAATTTAAATTAGAGATTTATTAAGAAGTAACTAAAGAAAAGTAATTAAAGAATTAATAATAGTTAATGATGGTCATTAACTAAAGTTTATTTAGTAATTAATTAATATGATTAATTTTTAATAACTAATTAGATGGATTAATTAATGATAATAAATTGTGAAATTTATTTAAGTTTAATTACTTAAATGAAAGTAGTTAAGACATTAATTACTTAATGTAATTAATGAAGTTTATTGAGTTTGGTCTAAATTAATTAATTTAGTTTAATTAATTTTAACATTTGGACTTGATAGTAATTACTTGATGTAATTAGGGATTACTCAGTGAAGTAATTAAAGATAACTACTGTATGTAATTAGTGGAATATGATGGAATTGTGAATGTAATTTAGATCAAATTATTTTGTATAATTAATCAAAGGATAAATTAAAGGAATTAATTAAGGAATAATTAGTTGAATGAAGTAATTGAAGTAGTTAATTATAGATTGAGATTAATCAAAGGTGATTAATAATTATGGATTAAGTGAGATTAATTACTGAAAGTAATTAATTTAATGGAGTAATTAATTAAATATAATTAAGAGTCATTAATTAATATAATTAATAATGTAATTAAAATTGATTAATTAAGATTAATTAATCAATAATAAATGATTAAGTATAATTAATTAGTTTAATTAATTAAGGTTAAATGTAATTAATTATAGTTAATTAATTTATGAAGTAATTAAAGGTTAATTACTGTATTTGGCTTAGGGTAATTAATTTTGTGAAATTAATTAAAGTATAATTAATCAGGGGTGATTAATTAAGATGATAAATTAGAGGTTAATGGATTAATTTGTAATTAATTAATGATGATGTAAGCAAGATTTATATTATGTAAGTGATTAATTTAATTCATTTTAAATTAATTGGAGATGATATAATTAATCTAGTTCATTTTAAATTAATTATAGATGCTGTGATTATAGATCATTGCTTATGAATGATTGACATTGGTTGCCTTGAATGATTTGGAATCTCAGCTATGAGATTAATAATGTTGAGTGATATGGATGTATTGGTCGCATTGTGATGATCATATTGATTATCTTTGATAATGATAAATGTGGATTGTCTGTGGTTATGATAATGATAATTATCTGTTGTGAATATGTGAATTATCTATATGTGTGCATATAGGTAATGTAATTGAATTGTTTCTTAAAACAACTTGGACCTAAAAGACACGCTTTGGATTTCGATGAGACCGGGATCGGGTTTCCATATTTGAATATCCGAAAACCACATCGAACGAAATTAACGATAGGCCGTGAATCTTATGTGAAGAGTGAAGACTCGAGGTGTAAGGACTATTAGTCAGTATAACTCATGGGGTGATTCCGTGATGAGTTTGATGGAAATAGTACTTATAGGCTCGAGATGGAGATTCAGAGTGCAAGGGTTATCGTCATTAACTCTGAGGGTGATTCCAAAACGAGTGTAATGAGAAAATGCCTTCGGTTTCGTTCGAACCCGGAACGAACTTGTATGGATTGAATGCTTGCAGCACATCGTCAGTTGGACGATGAGCATTCTAAGATAATGTGTCCTATAAAGGTAATCGTAGCCTCAAGCCTCATCAACCGGGAATGGCTAAAACATGGGAGGTGCAGCAAGGCTTCGTGGGTAGCTCCCACTGGAGAGTAAGATTTTCCCCTGTCTAGAAGTCCCTTTTTATTCGGCTGTGTGGGCAGTTGGAATCGCGCGCCAACTGCGGGGTTGTCTTGTTCAGAACTGTTCAGTAAGGAATGGGTCCGGCCTTGTGTTGCAAGGGAACAGGAGTACTCCTCGATATGTTGATCTAGGCCACGTACTGTGACGGGCGGTACCCCAGTAGCCCAGCCATTGTATGGAATCCAAAATCCAATAAGTGCCAACGGTTTTGATTGTATTACCCACTTTTGTGGCTAGTAGCTGGAATTTAATAGATGCAACAATTTCGGCTATTTCATATTTACTTGAAAACCCTAGACCTATTATAATATCACTGGATTTCCTATCAAATGTTTTGGTTAGCGTAAGGTAAAAACTTTTCCATGTTTATGTGTGGGAAGTCTTACGTGATACCTTTCTTTCAAAAGGTTTTTAAAGTTAAGCATCTTTAACCTGTTACTCACACCAGACCCATGTCTGACCCGGAGTTTATTTTTGTTTTTCATAAACTCTTGGGTACTCAAATTTTTACGAGTAGCCAAGGGATTCAGGTTAACTTTGACGAATATTGGAGGAGCAATGGAGCAAAAGGCTTCTGCGTTAGATATATAGTATTCCGCTGTGTATTCTGTGTTGTCTCTGAGTTGTATTATGTTGTAAATACTGGACAGGTGTTTATAACTATCTAGTATGTGTTGTATTATCTGTGTACTCTGATAGTGGTTGTAAACTATGTAATATTTTATGTTATTAATATAATTTATTCGTTCCGCTGTTTAGATTCTGATGTGTTGTTTCTTCTTCTTCTCTTTCTTTCTCTTTTCTATCCCTTTCTTTCTTATTAGCGATGCTACTTCCTGGTGTTTAGGAAGTTGGGTCGTTACAGTGGTATCAGAGCATTAGGTTGAGTGAATACCTAGGCTTTGGAGTGGTGTCTTTCTTGAGAGAGCGTATTTGTAATTTTAAATATAATTATATATATTTATATATTTCTACCTATCTGTTGGGTTACTTGTTCGGGTTTTTCCAATATAGGTTAAAAAGGTAGATAAGGTAGTGGTGTGTGTAACACGATTACTACAATTGATTGGAGTCTGATGTTTGAGTTTGGAAGAATATCTGTCGAGACTGTAGACCTAATACCGTCTCGAGTAAGCTTTGTTGTGTTGAAGTATTTCATCGATCTCTGAAGGAAACCTGTTAAGGTTCGGAGTCCATCTTTGAAATGCAGAGTTTGGTAAGTAGGGTTTGGATCTGTTCGATTGGGCTGGAACAAGTGATGGTATTTTGATACCTCAGGAAGTTGTAACTGCGTGATGAGATGCAGTGACTATGGATGTGTCCGAAGATATTTCTTTGGAACAAGTTTGGAATGTGTGTCTGCTTAAATGTTGTGGTTGGATTCAGCAGGATGTTGTGGTTAGCTTTGAAGTCCGAGTTTCTCGAAGAGTTTTGGATTAGGAAGATTTGGCATTGGTGTCAGCAATGCAACTCGGAGTGTTCTGTGAGCTGACAGGGAGGTCTTAGCTGATTAGTTTTTCTGGAGATAGAGTTCAGAAGCAGCAGAGTGAATCTGTTTCTTCAATGGATTGACTATACCAGTGTAAGTTGTTCTGTTTGGTAAAGAGAGAATAGTTTTCTTTGGAAATTTATCTGGGTTGATCGCAGAATGATTTGCGATTGTTTGAGTGTTCTCTTGGATTGTTGGGGATTTTCTAGATGTCTTCTGGGAAGACAGAGATTTGTCAACATTTGGAGATTGAGTTTTCTTATCGACTAGAATTCCAGGAGTGGAACCAGTGGTTCTGTTTAGTTGGAGAATGATTCTTAGAGATGGAGTTTGATGAAGCAACTCAGTTTTGATGGAATTTCTAAGTTTTCTTTATGAATGTGTTGAACCGTATTTCTACGAAGTGATGTCCAGTTGGTGCTTGTGTTCTTCGTCAGTATTTTCTTATCTACTTGGGATCAGAGTTGTGCAGCGGAAGCAGTTTGGAAGTGTTTTTGATTGTCTTTTCCGGATTAGGAGAAGTTTGTTGTCTTCTGCTGATTATGGAGTAGAATTGTGTTTTGGTTTTGGATTGATCTTGAGGTGATCATTGTGATGGGTTGTTTTTGGTTCTGATTGTTCTAGAGAAATCAGCAAGGGGTTAAGCTGATTAGTTTGGATGATGGCAGACAGAATTTGTCCGAAGACTTTTGTGGATAAGGGACGGAGGAATTTGGAATTCGAAGTTGGAGACTTCGTTGTTGTTGGAGTTTTCTCTGATACAGGAGCTATAAGTTTTGGTAAGACTGGAGAAGCTGACTCCGAGATGTTTGGATCTCATTTGTGTTTTGGTTGGATCAGTATTTGGTTTTCAGGATTGAACTGCCAGTTTGGATGACTGGGATTCGATGAGTTTCACGTATCTCTAAGGGAGTACGTGTATGGTCTATCTCTGGTTTTAGAACCAGCGGTTATAGAAGTTTGGTTGTTGAATCAGTCTCGTTTGTGGTCTGATATTCTATCTAGATCTGTAGATATAGATGAGTAGGAGCTCTGTAGTTTAATAGTATTGATTGTTGGGAATCTATAGAGCGAGTATCCCGATATTTATACCGGGGAAACTCGTGAAATTTTTATCCAGAATTTTTCTGGATAATTAGATTTGTTTGATTGGGAGAATTGATTGCTATGGTTGTTAGCATAACATTAGTATATGCTTGTGTTTTAAAATTTAATCCTTTAAATAGATTATTAAATTACCTTTGTTTTAAATTTCGGGGATGAAATTCTTTTAAAGGGGGAAGAATGTGATGACCCGGAATTTTAAAGCAATATCAATTTAATAATCTGAAATAAAAACTAAATTGATTTGATAATCTTTGTAATGAGATTTGAATTAATTTAATAATTCAATAAAATAAATAGTTAATTGGTAGATTTTATCTTTTTAAATCTAATAAATTGTTTACTATTTATAATATATATAGAATATTGTATATATTGTAAATAGATCTTGTTTTAAATTTAATTAACAAATAAATCCTGTTTCTATAAAATATGTATCTTTAGTAAATTGTGAATTATGATTTTATTTGAAGGTTAAACTTTTAAAAGGTTATTTAATAAATAAATATGGTTGTTTGCACCAAAATTGGGCAACACCCTTCGGAAATTTTTGAAGAGATAATAATTGAAGAAATCAAATTGAAAATGAGGATTATCTAACAAAAACTCCAAGTCACAGAAAAGTAAGTTGCACGGAAGACAATAATTTAGAGTGGTTCGACGATTTGCCTACGTCCACTATGAAGTTTTATCACTTTATTGCTTAATACTTGAAGATTACAAGTGTTCTAGAGCGAAGTACAGCAGGTAATAGACTTAAATTCGATATCAGCAGCAGTGAAGACGATATGGAGTGATTCTGGCAGCGTCCGGGCGTGCTTTATCTCCAAGAATTCTCTGATCCTCTTTCTCAATGACCAGAGGAACTATTTATAGGTGTAGGAGGCTGATATTTCGCCTAAAATTCGAGGAGACCGCGTCTGGCATGTGAGGGGGCCCACAAGCCTGGCCTCAGGAAATCCGAGCCCACTTTGGGATCGATTCGAACTCTAGTTCGAGTCGATCAAAAAAGTGTCCAATCGAGGTGAAATTTGGTGTGGACATTCTTCAACATGTATGCAAGCTCCTGTAAAAATTTCATAGCATTTGGCTTGTAGATCTCGAGTTATGATCGATTCAAGATTGCATTTTCGGTTGATGCGTCTCGTTCGAATCGATCCCCTTCGAATCGATTAGGGTCGAATCAATGGCTTGCGCGTGCGAATGGTGACGTGGCGCGCGCTTCTCGGGTTGATCCTGCTTTTTCTCTGAGTTTACTGGGTCGAATCCATGGTTTTTGACGCTTCTACTTAGTGGATTCGAGGGAATGGATTCGAGGAGCTGCTTGTTCAAATCGTTCGAGGTATCCCATAGCTGATCGATACGAAGCTTCCTCAACATGGTGGATTCGAAGTGAATCAACTGCATGGGTTTGAAGCATCTCGCCTTGAGGGATTCGAGGTGGAGGTCGTTTGATGGATTCGAAGGAAGGCCATTGGGATGGATTCGAACTCATATGCTCTGATGGAGGTGAAGTGGAGTGACTTCATGGACTCGAAGGACTTCAGCCTGATGGATACGAAGTGGAGTGATCCCATGGATTCGAAGTAAGAGGAAGCCGATGGATTCGAACTCATGATCTTCTGATGGATTCGAACTTAGGGTTATTTCCTCCAACTTGAATTGATCACAACTTGAGCGTATAAATTCGGATTGACTTGAAATTTGAGATGCTGACTTTTATGACTTTTCTTGTCATGTCCTATCAACTGTAGCTCAATCTGGACTCGGACAAAATTCGATGATATCCATAGTGAAGTTAAGTATGACCAGTCCTGGAGATGAGCTGTCCTTTGTTTTCGATCGATCTTTTGGTATCACGGCTTTGCCAAAAAGCGGGATGACATTTGCCCCCCAAAGTACGTCTTGTGGAACATGACGTGCTTTGAAAAGCTGCGATTTCTCTCTTAAAAATCATTGCTCTTTTGTCGAAGGTTGAACCTTGCTTTGATATGATTGATTGCTGCAGGATAGTGTCTGGCTGCTGGTTATTGTAACCGTAACCAGATGAGTATTCGATCCCAGTGAATGTTTAAAATCGAATGTTAGTCCGACATATATGCACATATGTTAGTTTGACCCTTGTTAACGTCGTGCGTCCATGAGTCGCTGTCAGTTTTGCCTGATATTGAATTTCATATCGATTCTCTCCTGAACCGATTTGGAAATTTGAGTTGAGACAACGCTTGATGGTTGTTTTGAAAAGTCCGTATTGATCCTCTCCTGAACCGATATAGAAGGTTGACAAGTAATTCTTTCATATCGAAGCGATGCGTTCATTCTCATCAATGGTTTCTGATGGATTCGAAATGACCGTTCGAATCGACAATCTTCGAATCGTTAGGGTCGATGGTCATGAAATTGGCACTTCGAATCGACAGGATTTCTCGGCCTTAATTCAGCTTTCGTTCAATCACTTCGTATCGCTGAAGCTTCGTGGCAACGCCACCCTGATGGATTCGAACGCGCTCGTTCGAATCGATCGGTGTTTGACCGGTTACAATCGGTCAGGTCAACCGGGAGTGAAGTGTCTCTCTTCCTCCCTTGGATCCATATAAATACGCGGGACTTAGCTCGCTTTCACTTTTTACTTTTTATTGTTACTCTGCCTTCCTCTTCGCATCGATCCCCCAGGCTCGAGAAAGACACTCTTTCGAATCGATCTTGCCTTCAATCCTTCGATCGTAATCAAAACAAATCAGGTAACTAATGGATAAGGCCAAGCCGAGAACGATAAAATTGGAATTGCCATTATTCTTGAATTCTTCAGAGATCAATTCCGAAAGATTGTGAGATCTGAGCGGAATTGATCGAATCGAGGGATGGATCGTGGCAAAGTGTTGATGTTTCTTGGAGAAGAAGGAGATTTTAACTACTTTTTTGCTTTGTATCGATTCAGGGTGGGATAGTTCGAGTCGATCTTGATGCACGACTTCGTATCAATTGTTTGTGGAGTGAAGTGGTTCGAATCGATTGAAGGCAGTGGGAGTTCGTATCAGTCCATTGTAACGTGTGGTCGATTCGAACACATAGACCGGTCGACTCGAAGACCTTAAACTTGGTCGATTCGAGGCTCTTATTTTTGATTGGTTCGAACATTTTCCCTATGGATTCGAAGGACTTTGGTCGATACAAATAACATCGATCTAAGGTCCAACGATCGAAGACGTGCCGGGCCAGCCTTGATCGATATGAAGCTTATCGAGTCGAGCTGCATCGATACAAAGCGATCGATTCGACCCTACTCGATGCGAAAAAACATTGTCCCTGACTTGATCCAACTCTTGAACTATGACTAATTTCAAGCTGAATCTTAGCACACTTGAATACTTGATTCCGACGAGCTTCTGCCTTGCGTAATTGAACTTGACTGTAGGGCTGCATATTTGACTATCTCTTGAAGCTCGTCGATGGAACTGTGGCTTAACCAAAATATAATGGACTTGTGCTTGAATTGGTCGATAACATCTGGATGACGAGGATGTGACGGTCAGCGATGACGTTCATTTTCGGTCTCGATTTTCAGAGTTTTGTCGTTTGCACATCCTGTCGTTTGCAAATTTTCTCTAACTCTATAGAATCTTTCTAAGTAATGCACAACACTGCACTGCACCACACACACTTTACACAGGGAATGAATGGGTTTTCTATGTGCTTAATGTTGCTTTATGATGAGTTAGTTAGTTATGGAATCTTCGAGCTCTCAACAACAAGAAGTACAGAGTTCGCCTCCTCCATAAATACTTGAAATCCCTGATATTCCTCCCGAAGTAGTTGGTCCGGCTCCGGACGAAGTGCCGGAAGCCATATTTATCGAGGATCCTATCGACTCCGTTTCGTCCAGTATTTCTGAAGCCTTACTAGGCCGGATCTGCTTGAAACATAACTTATCCTCGAACGACGTTTTGCTACCGGGCGTTGATGATAGACCTCATAACCCGCCCGAGGGGTATACTGCTTTCTATCGTCACGCCTGTGCGGCTGGAACTCTCCCTCCATTTAACCAATATATCAGGGAGATGTTATCGTTCATTGGAATCTCCCCCTCACAACTTCATCCCAATGGACACGCATTGCTGAACAGTGTTTTTGTCCTATTTATGGATCATCTCTTTCGTCCGCCAAGGCCAACCGAGATTAGGCACATATTTAACTTCAAGAGCAGGAGCGATAGCCCATCTTTCACCTTTTTGGAAGAAGTTAGAAACTGCCAGATCGTGACGGGAGCCTGGACCAGACTCAGTTATTTCAAAAATGAATGGTTTTTTGTTCGATGCCCCCCAGGGTTTGCTAGGCGATGGCTGTCTAGACGTAAGTGTCGTAAATTTCACAAGCCTTCTTTAAACAGTCGTTATCAATACTTGTACTAATATCAGGTGTTCTTCTTGCAACTATCATCTCAAGGCCTGACGGTGGATATTACAAAGGCGTTGTCCGAAGTTTACAAGAGGTCCCGAGTGATTTGCGGCACATCGACTCGGTGTTAACTGACGATAACTTAAGGACGCTGGGTTTAATTGAGATGAACCGGAGCATTGTTATCGAGGGGTTGGTGAAACCGGCTTCGAAGACAAAGAAGAAAACGATGAAAAGAAAACCCGGCATAGTAATAAGAGAAATGAGCGACGACGAGAGGACACCTACTGATACCGAGCTAGCGGCTGATCTTTCCCGAATAGAAGAGAAGCGGAAAGGCAAGTCTGTTGTCCTTAAATTTAAGAGACAGAAGTCTGTAGTCGTATCTCGTTTGATCCCTGGAGCTACTAACTCTGACGCTGCTCCTTGTCAATCAGGAAACGCTTTTATAGGACTGGATGGCATTCCTATCCCAGAATATGTATCTCTCCACCACAAGTTCGGGTTGGATGAACTCCGGGAAGCATTAGAAATAAACGAGCCTTTACCCCTTAGTGCAGTCGACACTTCTGGTTGGTCAGGGGTTTTTCACATTTGCATACACTTTCCTAACACTACACGACTTCCGCACAGATCGTATTGCTTTCGCCTGGTATTTAATTGAATTGCTTCTCTTTTTCAGGTGCTATGTCTGGCCGTCAATCTACACTAGACAAACTCCGAAGAGTGCATCACCCTTCGTCTTATTATGAATCTCGACGTGGGGACTCCGATCGCGATCGCGAACGGAGGTATCATGACCAGGAATATTATGCAAGGGATCATCCACGTAGTTACTCTAGTCAGGAGCGCTCGGACAGGGATCAGAGATACCGCTCCCCTTCTCGTTCTCCTCCGCCACCCCGAAGCCATATTCAGGTATCTGAGCCTCTGCGACAGCAATCGTCTTCACAGGTTTCGAGGCTTGAGTCACATCGTTCTAGAACTGAGGTTGTTACGACCACGGCTGTGGAGGAGGCCCCTATTGAACCATCCGGTGAAGGGGCTATCAGACTTGCTCAATTGAAGAAGGACTTCCCGGAAATTTGCTTCGACGCTTGTATTTTTCCTCCTAATCTTAAAAGAATTCCCGAAGACGCCGTGACCACAGGACTTAGTTATACCCGCGATTTCTATGCTCAGTACAAGGAATGGTATAAGGCGGCTGTTAAAGCTTCAAAAGTAGCCTTTGATCGGGCCAAAATTATTGAGAAACTGGAAGCCGACTTGGCTCAGAAGAACCGTATTGTCGATATACTTCAATCTGAGGCGGAATCCTCCCATAAGGTCGAAGTTGAGCTGCTAAAAAAGGTTGATGAAACATTAGTTGAGATGGCAAAGATGCAACAGGCACATTGCACTTTAGTAGAAGACTTGGGCCATCGATACAAAAATGTTGAGGCCGAGCGGGATGCGGCAGTTAAAGAACTAGAGGAATTAAAGGCTAAGTTTGCTGATATAAACAAGGAAAAAGACGATGCTAATACGGCCGCACAAGAAGCGTGTGAGCAAGCTGTGTCTCTTCGGGCTGAGTGCGATGCAGCGGTCGCAAGGGTTAAGGAGGTTGAAACGGAAGTGGAGGAGAAAGTCCAGGCAGAGAGGTTCAAGATGGAGGCCGAATTTGACGAACTCTTGGATACATATATTGCCAACGTGTTAGAGCACAAAAATCTTGCCTGGCTAGGGGATTACTCTATGCTTCTCTATAGTGCCTGAAAAAAATTAGTGGAGAACAAGAGGATGTCTTGCCCGGATGGAGTGTTAGATGAGTTTGCGCTAGAGTCACATTTGCTTAGCGAGGATAAGAGGAGAACTCTTCATGAGGCGATAATCTCCGTCGAGAAAGAAAAACTTGGCATCCATCAAACGGAGATCGGTGAAGGTTCGGGTGTTGCGCATCATATGAGAATATCGAAGTTCCTATCCCGACTTCGTCCGAAGTTATCGTCGCGGTTGATCCACAAGTCATTCCTGCTTACAATCCGGACCAACCGGGGTTATCTTCTGGTAAGGCTGCTGTCTCCGAACCTGTTCAAACTCCAGGCAAGGTAAGGAAGGTACTTTGATTATTTCCCTCATGTCTTAAAGTAACGATTTTTGAGAGAATTTACTGGACTGATTATTTTTGTTCTCCTTTGTTCAGTGACTGAGAGTGCTGCATTCGTGCCCCCAGTTCCTTCGGTCCTAAATCCTATGCATGGAGTCATTGTCACCGAAGCGATTTCAACTGCTGCCATGGCCGGTGATATTGGAGAGGGGAGCTCGATGTCATTCGATGCTCAAATGATTAAAGAGCTACTTGGTCATTCTCTTGACCCTATTCCTGATCCTTCATTCGCGATGAGTGGAGCTGCTCCAGTTTTCAGTTCTGTCATGACGACCACTAGCGTATCCAGTGCAGCTCAGTTGTCTCGAGAAGAAGAGATTTTAGCTGAGATAACCGCTGAGATGGCCACGATGGTAACGGTCGGTGGTTCTGGAAGCGACACTGCCCCTTTAAGCTTATCTTCTCTAATGGTGATCTCTCCCGGTGGCACGGTGACCGTCTCAAGCGTTGCCGAACAGACACCTGTCTCAGCTCCCATGCCTTCAGTTCGTCCTTCCAAAAAGGATCTCTGTCCCCTCCAGCTCTGAGGAAGACGTTGATATTATGCCAGATCCAGAGGATGTTCCAAAGAAGGGCAAGAAAACTCGTAGGAAGCCGGGTAGTGGGTCCAGCGGCTCGACTCCAAAGAAGAAGCCTCGGAAGAAGAAGGAGTGAGCTTCCTTATTTATCATGTAGTTGTAGATAGCAATTCTTTTACTTCTTCTTTTGTTCTTTTAGAGCCGTGTATATGTGTGGATTCGGCCTCCACTTAATTGAAATCTTTTGACTTGCCATGTAATCAAACCTTTTTTTGTTAGTTGATGGAATGGGAAGTTGCTCTTTTCTTTTACTTAAGTGTTTGCAGTGTTTGTTTTTTATCTGCCAAGTATGAAAAACATAATTTCGTGTCATGATTGATGAATGAGTTGAACTCCGGGCATTGTACTTCTTCAGTTAGCGATTAACACTTAAGCTTTTTTGCCCCCAAGTTTCAGGGAACAACATTTGCATCTTGGTGGTTGATCGCACTTATTGCGAATCTTAAGCACATGTCCACGCTCTGCGGACTTAGGATAATTTGAGATCAATAGCCCGATCCGCACTCCGGGGATTTGAGTGTTATCGATGTTCGTAACACGGTTCGCGCTCCGGAAACCTAGAATTGATGTTTATATTCCGCTTCACGCTCCGAGAACTCGGAGTTAGTATTGGTATTTCGGTTCACATTCCGGGAATTTTGACGTAGTATTTGTGCTCTAATTCGCACTCTGGGAATTCGGAGATAGCATGTATGTTTGGGTTCGCGCTCCAGGAACCTGTAATTTATGTTTGTACTCCATTCTTGCTCTGGGAAGTTGGAGTTGGCCGATAGATGGTCAGTCACATCTATTTGGGCTTTTTAGGAATTCGTTCACACTCCGGGAATGATGGATTTGATGTTTATACTCCAATTCGCACTCTGGGAATTTGGAGTACATTCGTGCTCTAGAAACAAGTTATTGAACGTTTATACTCCAATTCGCACTCTGGGAAGTTGGAGTCCGTTCGCGTTCTAGGAACGAGTTATTGAATGTTTATACTCCAATTCGCACTTTGGGAAGTTGGAGTCCGTTCGCGCTCTGGGAACGAGTTATTGAATGTTTATACTCCAATTCGCACTCTTGGAAGTTGGAGTCCGTTCGTGCTCTGGAAACGAGTTATTGAATGTTTATACTCCAATTCGCACTCTGGGAAGTTGGAGTCCGTTCGCGCTCTGGGAATGAGTTATTGAATGCTTATACTCCAATTCGCACTTTGGGAAGTTGGAGTCCGTTCGCACTATGGGAACGAGTCGCTGGATGTTTATACTCCAATTCGCAATCTGGGAATTTGGAGTTAGGAAAAGGATTGTCGTGTATCAATCCTTGTAAATGCTGGCGTAGTGTTCTGTCCCCGAGCTCGGGTTTCACTTTGTGCGTGACCGGTCGTATCACAGTCACTCGCTATTTGAATAAATCCCACCGTGTGATGGAATTTAGCTCTCCGTGTATCGTGATATTATACGTTATTTTCAGTGAATTACAACTTTGGCTCGAAGAGATGGCATTTTATTGCTGAAATGAAAGAAACATGGCAAAATCAGTTGCCTTATTACAAGTTCAAACTTTGAAATGCAAAAAATAAAATGCAAAGGAAGAAATTGACTAAAAATAGATAAATAAAGCCTGCCATGTGTAGTAGCGACGGAGACTTTCGCTATTCCAAGCTCTCGGTAAAGTAAGACCGTCTATGGTCGACAACTTGATCGTACCATCCCCGAGTTTTTGTGAAATCACATACGGCCCTTCCCAATTTGGCTTCATATGCGTAAGGACTGGATAAATTCTCTTGAGTACGAGATCGTCGGGTTCAAAGGTTCGCGGTTGGACCTTGGCATTGTATATTTGAGCGACTCGACCCCGGTATGCGGCTGCCCTCAAATCAGCTTCTTCACGCTTCTCATCGAGTAGATCCAGAGATTCAGCAAGTAATATGGCATTCGTTTTCGGATCATAATATGTCACACGATTAGAGTGAACTTCCAATTCGACTGGAATAACGGCTTCAGAGCTATAGGATAGAGAAAATGGAGTGTGTCCGGTTGTAGTCTTGTGAGTCGTTCGGTAAGCCCATAGAGCCATAGGCAGTTCATCAACCCACTTGCCCCTGGCTCTTTCCAATCGTTTCTTCAAAATAGACTTGATAACCTTATTGACGGCTTTAACTTGACCATTTGCTTGAGGGTGTGCTACTGCAGAGAATTTCTTGTGGATGTGAAATCGTTGACAGAAGTTCTTAAATTCAACACTGTCGAATTGGGATCCATTATCGGTGATAATAGTATGCGGGAGACCAAACCGACAGATGATGTTGCGTACCACGAAATTGATTACTTTCTTTGTCATAATTGTTGCAAGAGGTTCGGCTTCAGCCCATTTGGTGAAGTAATCAACTGCCACGATGGCGTACTTCGCGCCACCTTTAGCTAAAGGCAATGCACCAATTATATCAACTCCCCATATTGCAAATGGCCATGGACTGACCATTTGGGTTATCTCAGTAGGTGGAGCTCTGGGAATCTGAGCGTGTTTTTGGCATTTATCACACTTTTTGGCATAGTCCATAGCATCGCGATTTACAGTAGGCCAATAATATCCATATCGGAGTATTTTCTTGGCAAGTGCTTGCCCCCCAGTGTGATCTCCACATTCCCCTTCGTGCACATCGTGCAATACTCGTTTGACTTCGTCGTGTGCGATACACCGGAGAAGAGGAATAGATTATCCCCTTCGATACATAACTCCATTTTGAATGACAAATCGTGAAGCATTTCGAAGAATTTGTCTTTTCTCACTTCGACGCTCAGGTAATATGCCACGCTCAATGTAGTCTTGGTTGGGGGTCATCCACGATTCCCTGCTGGAAGTAGCTTCAAATGTGAATTCATTCTCTGCTCAATCAATGCTTGGAGAGGATAAAGTCTCGACAGGAACGAGTCCCAAGTGTTGAGCTTCGCCTGTACTTGCCAACTTTGCCAACGAATCGGCTTTCTGATTGTGCTCTCGGGATACGTAGAAAATGGTATAATAATCGAACTGATCAAGCATTTCCCTGACTCGCGCTAGATAAGCGGCTAATCTTCGATCTTCGGCCTGGTATTCACCCCGAACTTGGCATACTACCAACTGGGAATCACAGTAGATTTCCACAGCAATAATTCTTAGGTCACAGGCTGACTTCTACCCAGTAAGCAAAGCTTCATATTCAGCTTCATTGTTGGTTGCATGGAAATCAAACTTTAAAGCGTAGCATATGGATCGGCCCTCGGGGGTTTCAAGCACTATCCCTACGCCCGAGCACCGATCGTTGGATGCACCATCAGTATATAGCTTCCATATGTATTCGGGGATTTACTAGTTTCAGGTAAGTCTTCAGGAATAGTGAATTCGGCAATGAAATCTGCTAGGACTTGACCGTGTATGGCTCGTCTCGGAGTATATGTGATGTCGAGTTGACTCAGTTCAATGTTCCATTTTAGTAACCTACCAGACATCTCAGGTCGTGTGAGGACTTGTCGTAACGGCTGATTGGTGTACACGATGATGGGATGAGCCTGAAATTATGGACGGAGCTTCTTCGAGGCGATGACTAGGCAGTATGCCAATTTTTCTAACCTTGGATAATTTCTCTCGACTCCGGTTAATTGTTTACTAATATAGTAGACCGGTCTCTGCACTCGGTCTTCCTCCCGAACCAACGCAGCACTGATGGCGTTTTCAGATACTGCCATATAGAGGTATAACTATTCATGATCAATAGGTTTTGAAAGAATCGGCGGTGTGGAAAGATGCTGAATTAGTGATTGAAATACGCCCTCACATTCCGTAGTCCATTCAAAGTTTCGTTTCCCTTTTCGGATCAGGTCGAAGAAGGGTATGCATTTGTCAGTTGATTTCGAGATGAACCTGCTTAGTGCTGCAACCTTTCCATTAAGGCTCTGAACCTGTTTTATGGTCCTTGGAGTTTAAGGATTCCTGATCGCCCAAATCTTTTCGGGGTTGGCCTCTATTCCTCGGGCGTTGACGATGAACCCAAGGAATTTTCCGGATGCGACTCCAAAATGACATTTTAGTGGATTAAGCTTCATCCCGTATCTCTGGAGGACATTGAACATTGACTCTAAGTCTTTGACGTGATCAGTAGAGTATCGCGATTTTACCAACATGTCATCTACATAAACTTCCATAGTCTTTCTGATCTGGTCAGCAAACATTCGGTTGACTAAGCGTTGGTAAGTCGCTCCGGCATTCTTTAACCCAAAAGGCATGACCTTATAGCAGTATAGTCCTAGGTCAGTTACGAAGCTCGTATGTTCTTGATCGGGCACATGCATGGGTATCTGATTGTAACCAGAATAAGCATCCGTGAAAGATAATAATTAATGCCCGGCCGTTGAGTCCACAAGTTGATCGATTCGGGGGAGTGGAAAGCTGTCTTTCGGACAAGCCTTATTTAAGTCAGAGTAATCGATGCACGTTCTCCATTTCCCATTCGGTTTTCGGACAAGTACAGTGTTGGATACCCACTCCGGGTACAAAGCATCTCGGATAAACCCATTCGCTCTTAGCTTATCAACTTCTTCTTTGAGGGCGGCAGATCTCTCTGGATCCATACCGTGTCTTTTTTGTTTGACCGGGATATACCGTGGATCAATATTCAAGGTGTGGCTCGCGATGTCCGACGAGATTCCACACATATCAGAATGCGTCCAAGCGAATACGTCTAGATTTGCTTGGAGAAATTCGACCAATTCCCGTTGTGCTTGTGGGTTTAGCTGAGACCCAATTTTCAACATTTTTGAATCATCATCATCCTTAATTGGAACATCAATCGTCAGCCCGGCTGGAGAAGCTTGACTTTCTTTAGACTCATCATTATCTTCAGTGTCTCTGGGGTCTAGATCCTTCTGGAATTGGTCGTGGTGCCCGGGCCGAGGCCCAGGCACTAATTGTCAATCGTCGGCGAAACGAACGCAGAGAGATTCCTCCACTCCCTTTCCTTTCTCCTTTCTCTGTGCTTCTCGCATTTCGGCAACATAGCAGGCTCTCCCAGCAGCCTGATCTCCTTGAATGACCCCAATCCCACGACCAGTGGGGAATTTCAAAGTTAAGCACCATGGGGCAATTGCTGCCCTGAATTCGGCAAGGGCCGGTCGACCCAAAAAAGCATTGTATAGAGAGTGGATATCTAAGACAACAAATTGTAACATTCAGACTCTTCGGCATTCTCCAACTCCCAACTCCACTGGAAACTCCACCACTCCAGTGGGTATATTAGCACTTCCATCGAAGGGATTCTAGATTGACAAGGCTTTAAATCTTTGGCTTCCATCTTCATTTGATCATATGCTCTCTTAAACAAGATATTTACTGAACTCCCACTATCCACCAGGATCCTCTTCGTCCAAGCAGGACCAACCTGGGCAGATATGACTAGTGGGTCTATAGTTGGGGCTTCGACCTTATCAGCATCTCGGTTTCTAAATACGATGTCATCTGCCATCGTTTTCTGTTGTTTGGCTGGGGACCCTTCATCAAGCGTACTGCAACTCTCGAAATCCACATGCCTGATCGAATTGGCGTATGATTCCATTTCCCTCCAGCTTCGGTCCGCTGGATGAGGACCACCACTAACTGTATTTATGACCAATCTCCCGCCTGTACGAGCGGGCTCCTCCTGTCTCTCTTGGTTTTGTGCACGATTTTGGTTTGACGGGCCCACACCACCAGCCTGCGGTGCCTGCACGAATTGATATAACTTCCTTTCCCTGATCAATTTTTTAATAAGATCTTGCAAATGCCTGCAATCGTTGGTATTGTGTCCGTAACTTTCGTGGAATCTACAGAACTTTCCTGTTTGAATCTGTCTCTCCGACGACGGCTTCGGAGTCGGCTTCTTATACTGCATTGCGTTACAAGTCTATAGATATACATTCTCCAGTGACGTATTCAGCGGTGTATAGCTTTCAAACATTTGTGCCCTATGCCGCGGGCCACAATTCTGATCTTGCTTCTTATTTATGTTATCGCCGTTCCTCGGTTGGGTTTTCTTGTTTTGAATATTCAATTGTACTTTTCCAGAGCTCTCCCCTGACTGTTTAACTGCCACATTGCTTTGAATTCCTTCATTGTTGGGTCTCGCATCGTCCTGCTTCCTAGATTGTTTCGCATCCTCACGCCTTAAGAATTGGGCGGCTTTGGAGTAGAAACGATCCAACGATGCAGGAGGTTTCCTGGCTAGCCAATTTTCAAATTCAGAGTCTGGGTCAATCCCCTTAGTCAAGGCCATCAAGATTGAATTATCATTGGGGTTAGTGATCTCTGCACAAGCGGCATTGAATCTTTCCAAATATCGCTTGAGTGTCTCTCCTGGAGCTTGAGTGACACTAGATAAAGTATTTACGTCTTTAGGCCTGGCAATGTGCATACGGAACTGTTCAACAAATTTAGTAGCCAATTGGTCAAATGAAGAGATAGATCGTGGTGGTAATCGTGTAAACCACATCATCGCAATTCCCCCTAAAGAAATGGGAAAACTACGGCATTTTACTACATCATCAGCTCTTGCAGCAGTCATCGACCATTCGTATTTCAGAATATGTTGATTAGGGTCGGAACTTCCTTCATACATGGGCAGAGCCGGCATCCTGAATCGCCGAGGAGGTTCAGCATATAATATGTCATCAGTGAATGGAGTATGACTTCGGGAGATTCCCTAATCGTCATTTGTTAAGCCCTGACTTTCGCGGATCATTTGGCGTACCATAGCTGAGAGATCAGGTGTTGCTATATTCGAAGGGTGGCAAGCCAAAGTGTGGTCGGGTTCCACAGTGCGAGGTAGGATCGGGCGCTGTCGACGATCCATATCTCGCCTCCTTGGCTCGATGTCTTCTGGGACATATGGTCCTGGAACATGTTCCTGCTGGTGGTAGTTCTGATTGGAGTGATTTCGGGTATCAACTCCTATGTCAACTGCAGTGGCGGTGGCTTGGTTATCCGTAGTATGTTGTGGAACAGTGCCTCCTCGTAAGGAGGGTCATGTATGAAAACTGGCAGAAGGGCCAACTCTTATCTGCCCAACAGTTAATGCTTGTTGGTGACCAGCAGTATGCGCATGGCTTCCGTCTAGCCTGGGACGGGTAGATCTGCCGCTGTAATCAGACGAGGCAGAGCTTTCAGTGGAGGAATGAGGGGCGTGGTCACTTCTGGATCTTCTACCCCTTTGGCGGTTTAGTTGATTAGTCAACTCAACATTGGCATGTAATTGTTCATCTAGCTGTTGTCGACTTTGGGTTAGTTCCTGGAGTAATGTCTGGAACTCTTGTCGAGTGAGCGGACCTGATGGACCTGAATGCCCGGTATCATCTTGATTGGGTGGAGGTAGTTGCTTGGGATTTTGTCCATCTCGGCCTTCTTGGCCAGCGGGAGTAGAAGTGGTTCCCGTGCTAACCATCTTGAGGATTAGAATCCTTTCCTAGATTTTGGTAAATCGGAATAGTATGGAAGGAGTCTGAAATTGAAGTCTGGATCTCACTCTTAGATTTATGCAATCCGGTATCGATGACAGATCCAATGAGCAGGAGAAAACCTAGGTACTCTCAATGAAAGCACCAAAGTGTTTGCACCAAAATTGGGCAACACCCTTCGGAAGTTTTTGAAGAGATAATAAATGAAGAAATCAAATTGAAAATGAGGATTATCTAACAAAAACTCCAAGTCACAGAAAAGTAAATTGCACGGAAGACAATAATTTAGAGTGGTTCGGTGATTTGCCTACGTCCACTATGAAGTTTTATCACTTTATTGCTTAATACTTGAAGATTACAAGTGTTCTAGAGCGAAGTACAGCAGGTAATAGACTTAAACTCGAAAGCAGCAGCAGTGAAGACGATATGGAGTGATTCTGGCAGCGTCCGGGCGTGCTTTATCTCCAAGAATTCTCCGATCCTCTTTCTGAATGACCAGGGGTTCTATTTATAGGTGTAGGAGGCTGATATTTTGCCTAAAATTCGGGGAGACCGCTTCTGGCACGTGAGGGGGGCCCACACGCCTGGCCTCAGGAAATCCGGGCCCACTTTGGGATCGATTCGAACTCTAGTTCGAGTCGATCAAAAAAGTGTCCAATCGAGATGAAATTTGGTGTGGACATTCTTCAACATGTATGCAAGCTCCTGTGAAAATTTCATATCATTTGGTCTTGTAGATCTCGAGTTATGATCGATTCAAGATTGCATTTTCGGTTGATGCGTCTCGTTCGAATCGATCCCCTTCGAATCGATTAGGGTCGAATCGATGGCTTGCGCGTGTGAATGATGACGTGGCGCGCGCTTCTCGGGTTGATCCTGCTTTTTCTCCGAGTTTACTAGGTCGAATCCATGGTTTTTGACGCTTCTACTTAGTGGATTCGAGGGAATGGATTCGAGAAGTTGCTCGTTCGACTCGTTCGAGGTATCCCATAGCTGATAGATACGAAGCTTCCTCAACATGGTGGATTCAAAGTGAATCAACTGCATGGGTTCGAAGCATCTCGCCTTGAGGGATTCGAGGTGGAGGTCGTTCGATGGATTCGAAGGAAGGCCATTGGGATGGATTCGAACTCATATGCTCTGATGGAGGCGAAGTGGAGTGACTTCATGGACTCGAAGGACTTCAACCTGATGGATACGAAGTGGAGCGATCCCATGGATTCGAAGTAAGAGGAAGCCGATGGATTTGAACTCACGATCTTCTGATGGATTCGAACTTAGGGTTATTTCCTCCAACTTGAATTGATCACAACTTGAGCGTATGAATTCGGATTGACTTGAAATTTGAGATGCTGACTTTTCTTGTCATATCCTATCAACTGTAGCTCAATCCGGACTCGGACATAATTCGGTGATATCCATAGTGAAGCTAAGTATGACCAATCCCGGAGACGAGCTGTCCTTTGTTTTCGATCGATCTTTTGGTATCACGGCTTTGCAAAAAAGCGGGATAACAATGGTTTTAAATACATAAGATAAATATTGAACTGATTTAAAATATGTTTAACTCAAGTTTAAAATTTAAGCAAATAACAATAAGGTTATTTTGATTTTCTTTTAAATATAATGTGATACAATAAATAATTTATTAATAAGAAGACTATTTCTTTTAATAAGTTATTTATAGTTGTTAAATGTTGTTATTTTTAAAAGTATAATAATACATTGTTTTAACAAATAATTTTTTTTAATAAAAATAGTTGTTTTTCAAAAATTTAAATTGTGTAGTTATATTTGTAAATAAACTAGATTTCAAAATTTAATTTGAACTTGAATTCAAAGTTTTTTTTAATTCTAAAGTATAAATGTTTTTAATTTGTTTGATTTTGAAATATTTGTATAAACTTTATTTTATAAGTTAAATTTGATTTATTCATTTTAAAATTTATGTACATGTAAATAAATACATGATTAACTAATTTATTTAAACCTAGGATGACATTCATCTTACAATAACATACTAAATTAATACTAATTAACTTTTAAATAAATACTAAGTAAACTTTTAATTAAATACTAATTATTTTTATAGGACAAGTGTAACATCTTAAGGTTTTACATAACACTTGCTAAATGATAAAATAAAGTTTTGACAAATGTTACATTGTGAGACAAGTGTCAAAAATTTATTTTAACATTTTTCTTTTGATTTTATTTTTAATAATTTCAGTTTTATTAAACATATTCTCTTCCATTTTGTTTCTTTTCAAATCTAAAGCTATGAAGACAAACAAATAAAATAAAATACTTCTATTCAAAAACATAAAGCTGTAATCATCTTCAACTCCGCAAATCCACTTCTCAAAACAAAGCATATCATTTTTTTTCAAAATTGAATCAAATACATGAAATCAAGCAGAGAATTCTGTATCTCTGGAATTCAAACCTGCATCAAAAACAACCTGCAATTTCAAAGTTTGTTTGAGCCTGCATTTCAAAATCCGTAGCATGCATGTAATTGAAAGATCTGGAAGCAAAGCTGAAGCATTTCACTTAGAACCTGGAAATCAAGGCATGTATGCAGTTTTAATATAAGGGAGCAAACTGCAGTTTCAAATTAAAAAAAAAGTATCAAGTCATTTTCAAATTCACTACTTTAATATAAGGAATGGTTTATCTTAAAAATTATTAAGATATTAAAATAATTAAATAAATAAGATAATTAAGGAGTGACTTATTTATTTAATTTAAATTAATAATTTGGATTAATTTAAATTTGAGATTTATTAAGAAGTAACTAAAGAAAAGTAATTAAAGAATTAATAATAGTTAATGATGGTCATTAACTAAAGTTTATTTAGTAATTAATTAATATGATTAATTTTTAATAATTAATTAGATGGATTAATTAATGATAATAAATTGTGAAATTTATTTAAGTTTAATTACTTAAATGAAAGTAGTTGAGACATTAATTACTTAATGTAATTAATGGAGTTTATTGAGTTTGGTCTAAATTAATTAATTTAGTTTAATTAATTTTAACATTTGGATTTGATAGTAATTACTTGATGTAATTAATGGGATTACTCAGTGAAGTAATTAAAGATAACTACTGTATGTAATTAGTGGAATATGATGGAATTGTGAATGTAATTTAGATCAAATTATTATGTATAATTAATCAAAGGATAAATTAAAGGAATTAATTAAGGAATAATTAGTTGTATGAAGTAATTAAAGTAAATAATTACAGATTGAGATTAATCAAAGGTGATTAATAATTATGGATTAAGTGAGATTAATTACTGAAAGTAATTAATTTAATGGAGTAATTAATTAAATATATTTAAGAGTCATTAATTAATATAATTAATGATGTAATTAAGATTGATTAATTAAGATTAATTAATCAATAATAAATGATTAAGTATAATTAATTAGTTGTAATTAATTAAGGTTAAATGTAATTAATTATAATTAATTAATTTATGAAGTAATTAAAGGTTAATTACTTTTTTTGGCTTAGGGTGATTAATTTTGTGAAATTAATTAAAGTACAATTGGTCAGGGGTGATTAATTAAGATGATAAATTAGAGGTTAATTAATTAATTTGTAATTAATTAATGATGATGTAAGCAAGATTTATATTGTGTAAGTGATTAATTTAATTCATTTTAAATTAATTAGAGATGATACAATTAATCTAATTCATTTTAAATTAATTATAGATGTTGTGATTATAGATCATTGCTTATGAATGATTGACGTTGGTTGCCTTGAATGATTTGGAATCTCAGCTATGAGATTAATAATGTTGAGTGATATGGATGTATTGGTCGCATTGTGATGATGATATTGATTATCTTTGATAATGATAAATGTGGATTATCTGTGGTTATGATAATGATAATTATCTGTTGTGAATCTATGAATTATCTATATGTGTGTATATAGATAATGTAATTGAATTGTTTTAAAACTTTAAAACAACTTGGACCTAAAAGACACGCTTTGATTTCGATGAGACCGGGATCGGGTTTCCATATTTGAATATCTGAAAACCACATTGATCCAAATTAACGATAGGTCATGAATCTTATGTGAAGAGTGAAGACTCGAGGTGTAAGGACTATTAGTCAGTATAACTCTGGGGTGATTCTGTGATGAGTTTGACGGAAATAGTACTTATAGGCTCGAGATGGAGATTCAGAGTGCAAGGGTTACCGTCATTAACTCTGAGGGTGGTTCCAAAACGAGTGTAATGAGATAATGCCTTCGGTTTCGTTCGAACCCGGAACGAACTTGTATGGATTGAATGCTTTCAGCACATCGTCAGGTGGACGATGAGCATTCTAAGATAATGTGTCCTATAAAGGTAATCGTAGCCTCAAGCCTCATCAACCGGGAATGGCTAAAACATGGGAGGTGCAGCAAGGCTTCGTGGGTAGCTCCCACTGGAGAGCAAGATTTTCCCATGCCTAGAAGTTCCTTTTTATTGGGCTGTGTGGGCAGTTGGAATCGCGCTCCAACTGCGGGGTTGTCTTGTTCGGAACTGTTCAGTAAGGAATGGGTCCGGCCTTGTGTTGCAGGGGAGCAGGCGTACTCCTCGGTACGTTGATCTAGGCCACGTACTGTGACGGGCGGTACCCCAGTAGCCTAGCCATTGTATGGAATCCAAAATCCAATAAGTGCCAACGGTTTTGATTGTAGTACCCACTTTTGTGGCTAGTAGCTGGAATTTAATAGATGTAACAATTTCGGCTATTTCATATTTACTTGAAAACCCTAGACCTATTATAATATCACTGGATTTCCTATCAAATGTTTTGGTTAGCGTAAGGTAAAAACTTTTCCATGTTTATGTGTGGGAAGTCTTACGTGATACCTTTCTTTCAAAAGGTTTTTAAGGTTAAGCTACTTTAACCTGTTACTCACACCAGACTCATGTCTGACCCGGAGTTTATTTTTGTTTTTCATAAACTCTTGGGTGCTCAAATTTTTACGAGTAGCCAAGGGATTCAGGTTAACTTTGACGAATATTGGAGGAGAAATGGAGCAGAAAGCTTCTACGTTAGATATATAGTATTCCGCTGTGTATTCTGTGTTGTCTCTGAGTTGTATTATGTTGTAAATACTAGACAGGTGTTCATAACTGTCTAGTATGTGTTGTATTATCTGTGTACTCTGATAGTGGTTGTAAACTATGTAATATTTTACGTTATTAATATAATTTATTCGTTCCGCTGTTTAGATTCTGATGTGTTGTTTCTTCTTCTTCTTCTCTTTCTTTCTCTTTTCTATCCCTTTCTTTCTTATTAGCGATGCAACTTCCTGGTGTTTAGGAAGTTGGGTCGTTACAGTGGTATCAGAGCATTAGGTTGAGTGATTACCTAGGCTCTGGAGTGGTGTCTTTCTTGAGAGAGCGTATTTGTAATTTTAAATATAATTATATATATTTATCTATTTCTACCTATCTGTTGGGTTACCTGTTCGGGTTTTTCCAATATAGGTTAAAAAGGTAGATAAGGTAGGGGTGTGTGTAATTCGATTACTACCATTGATTGGAGTCTGATGTTTAAGGTTGGAAGTATATCTGTCGAGACTGTAGACCTAATACCGTCTCGAGTAAGTTTTGTTGTGTTGAAGTATTTCATCGATCTCTGAAGGAAACCTGTTAAGGTTCGGAGTCCATCTCTGAAATGCAGAGTTTGGTAAGTAGGGTTTGGATCTGTTCGATTGGGCTGGAACAAGTGATGGTATTTTGATACCTCAGGAAGTTGTAACTGCGTGATGAGATGCAGTGACTATGGATGTGTCTGAAGATATTTCTTTGGAACAAGTTTGGGAAGTGTGTCTGCTTAAATGTTGTGGCTGGATTCAGCAGGATATTGTGGTTAGCTTTGAAGTCCGAGTTTCTCGAAGAGTTTTGGATTAGGAAGTTTTGGCATTGGTGTCAGCAATGCAGCTCAGAGTGTTCTGTGAGCTGACAGGGAGATCTTTGCTGATTAGTTTTTCTGGAGATGGAGTTCAGAAGCAGCAGAGTGAATCTGTTTCTTCAATGGATTGACTATACCAGTGTAAGCTGTTCTGTTTGGTAAAGAGAGAACAGTTTTCTTTGGAAATTTATCTGGGTTGATCGCAGAGTGATTTGCGATTGTTTGAGTGTTCTCTTGGATTGTTGGGGATTATCTAGATGTCTTCTGGGAAGACAGAGATTTGTCAGCATCTGGAGATTGAGTTTTCTTATCGACTAGAATTCCAGGAGTGGAACCGGTGGTTCTGTTTAGTTGGAGAATGATTCTTAGAGATGGAGTTTGATGAAGCAACTCAATTTTGATGGAATTTCTAAGTTTTCTTTATGAATCTGTTGAACCGTATTTCTGCGAAGTGATGTCCAGTTGGTGCTTGTGTTCTTCGTTAGTGTTTTCTTATCTACTTGGGATCAGAGTTGTGCAGCGGAAGCAGTTTGGAAGTGTTTTGATTGTCCTTTCCGGATTAGGAGAAGTTTGTTGTCTTCTGCTGATTATGGAGTAGAATTGTGTTTTGGTTTTGGATTGATCTTGAGGTGATCATTGTGATGGGTTGTTTTTGGTTCTGATTGTTCTAGAGAAATCAGCAAGGGGTTGAGCTGATCAGTTTGGATGTTGGCAGACAGAATTTGTCCGAAGACTTTTGAGGATATGGGACGGAGGAATTCGGAATTCGAAGTTGGAGACTTCGTTGTTGTTGGAGTTTTCTCTGATATAGGAGCTATAAGTTTTGGTAAGACTGGAGAAGCTGACTCCGAGATGTTTGGATCTCATCTTTGTTTTGGTTGGATCAGTATTTGGTTTTCAGGATTGAATTGCAAGTTTGGATAACTGGGATTCGATGAGTTTCACGTATCTCTGAGGGAGTACATGTATGGTCTATCTCTGGTTTTAGAACCAGCAGTTATAGAAGTTTGGTTGTTGAATCAGTCTCGTTTGTAGTCTGATATTCTGTCTAGATCTGTAGATATAGATGAGCAAGAGCTCTGTAGTTTAATAGTATTGGTTGTTGAGAATCTATAGAGCGAGTATCCCGATATTTATACCGGGGAAACTCGTGAAAGTTTTATCCAGAATTTTTCTGGATAATTAGATTTGTTTGATTGGGTGAATTGATTGATATGGTTGTTAGCATATCATTAGTTTATGCTTGTGTTTTAAAATTTAATCCTTTAAATAGATTATTAAATTACCATTGTTTTAAATTTCGGGGACGAAATTCCTTTAAGGGGGGAAGAATGTGATGACCCGGAATTTTAAAGCAATATCAATTTAATAATCTGAAATAAAAATTAAATTGATTTGATAATCTTTGTAATGAGATTTGAATTAATTTAATAATTCAATAAAATAAATAGTTAATTGATAGATTTTATCTTTTTAAATCTAATAAATTGTTTACTATTTATAATATATAGAATATTGTATATATTGTAAATAGATCTTGTTTTAAATTTAATTAATAAATAAATCCTGTTTCTATAAAATATGTATCTTTAGTCAATTGTGAATTATGATTTTATTTGAAGGTTAAACTTTTAAAAGGTTATCTAATAAATAAATAAATATGGTTTTAAATACATAAGATAAATATTGAACTGATTTAAAATATGTTTAACTCAAGTTTAAAATTTAAGTAAATAACAATAAGGTTATGTTGATTTTCTTTTAAATATAATGTGATAAAATAAATAATTTATTAATAAGAAGACTATTTCTTTTAATAAGTTATTTATAGTTGTTAAATGTTGTTATTTTTAAAAATATAATAATACATCGTTTTAACAAATATTTTTTCAATAAAAATAGTTGTTTTTCAAAAATTTAAATTGTGTAGTTATATTTGTAAATAAACTAGATTTCAAAATTTAATTTGAACTTGAATTCAAAGTTTTTTTAAAATTCTAAAGTATAAATGTTTTTAATTTGTTTGATTTTGAAATATTTGTATAAACTTTATTTTACAAGTTAAATTTGATTTATTCATTTTAAAATTTATGTACATGTAAATAAATACATGATTAACTAATTTATTTAAACCTAGGATGACATTCATCTTATAATAACATACTAAATTAATACTAATTAACTTTTAAATAAATACTAAGTAAACTTTTAATTAAATACTAATTATTTTTATAAGACAAGTGTAACATCTTAAGGTTTTACATAACACTTGCTAAATGATAAAATAAAGTTTTCACAAATGTTACATTGTGAGACAAGTGTCAAAAATTTATTTTAACATTTTTCTTTTGATTTTATTTTTAATAATTTCAGTTTTATTAAACATATTCTCTTCCATTTTGTTTCTTTTCAAATCTAAAGCTATGAAGACAAACAAATAAAATAAAACACTTCTATTCAAAAACATAAAGCTGTAATCATCTTCAACTCTGCAAATCCACTTCTCAAAACAAAGCATATCATTTTTTTCAAAATTGAATCAAATAAATGAAATCAAGGAGAGAATTTTGTATCTCTGGAATTCAAACCTGCATCAAAAACAACCTACAATTTCAAAGTTTGTTTGAGCCTGCATTTCAAAATCTGTAGCATGCATGTAATTGAAATATCTGGAAGCAAAGCTGAAGCATTTCACTTAGAACCTGGAAATCAATGCATGTATGCAGTTTTAATATAAGGGAGCAAACTGCAGTTTCAAATTAGAAAAAAAAGTATCAAGTCTTTTTCAAATTCACTACTTTGCCCATAAAGATTAAAGTGAGTAACTTTATTTTTATTTTTTTAAATTTTAAGTATAAATTATGGTTGCTGTTATTTCTGTGGTTGAATCTGTAGACTGTATTTTTCATGATGAAGTCTACAGTATGCATGTTTTGTTCCCATATAAGTATCATCTGTTTAACTTTTATTTTTCCCTGATTAAAATTTAAATTCATTCCTCTTCAAACAATGGTTAATAAGACTTAGTTTGTAAACCAAAGTGTGTGAATTATCATGGATTAATGCTTTAAGAACCTATTTAAACCCAAAATCCATCTGAGTGTCTCTGGAAATAAAAAAGAAAATATAAACAGCAGTGTTTGATTTACATAGTGAAAATCAAACTTTGAAAATTATGATGTTCAGTAATATAAATAGAAAACAAAGCAAAAATAGGAATTTCAATATAAAAATCAGCATTTTTAATCAAGGGGTTTGGGTGCAGTTTTCTGTTGAACAGAAAAGGGAAATGTGATGATTTCTGATAATCTAACGATTTGGGGATATCGGGATTCTTCTTGTAGGTAGGGGAGTTATCAGTGTAGCTGAGAAAATTGAGTGATGGTGATGCAAAACACCATGGTTGCAGTAATGTCGATTTTCTTCCTGTAGACCTAGTTTTGTTTGAACATTCTGTTGTGGCCAATACAACCTTCAGGGATGACCGAGTTTCATGGGCCTATGGGAGATGGTAGTTTGGGTGACGATGAAGTCATGGTCGGAGTTGCAAGGCTTATGATGGTCGGAGGATGGGTGTTGAAGAGATGACAGGTTTTGGTGAAGTTTTCCCTTTCTGTTTCCAGATTTTGGGAATGCAACTCGAATTCTAATTTGAGTTGAATAGGAGCGAGGTGATTGTAGTATTGGACTTAGGGGATGGTCGTTGATGATTGGAGATCACCGGAGAAGGAGGATGATGGCCGGATGCACGTTGCATGTGCATCGTGCATTTTTGGTCTGATGCTTTTTCTAGGTATTGAAGTATTTTAGAACTCGAAGTAATACTCGAGTGTGGCTGTACTTGGCTCGAAGCAGGGGTTTTGCTGACTCGAAGCAAGTTTGTTCTTTCTCGGGTTTAATCATATTTAAAGGTTGCATTTTTTTTTTAAAACCTGTAGTTCTGTTCTTTTTTTTAAAAAAGCTAAAATTTTAAAAAATGAATTTAAATGAAGTTAAGTTCTAAATCTGAGTTTATATTATAGATTCAAATGATTCTGAATCTTATAAGTTTTTAAAAAAAAAAAGGGTTTTCAGTTTTTTAAAAAAAAATAAAGAGAAAGAAGAAAACCTGGCAGTTTTCTGGAAATTAAATTTTATTTTGAAAATCTGAAACAAATTTTAAAATAGCAGTTTGAATTTAAATTTTAAATTCAGTTTCTTAAGATTCTTTGAATCTTTAGGTTTTTAAAATGAATTTGTATTTTAAATAAAAGTTTTAAAAATCAAAATCTAAATCAAAAGTTCAAGTTTTGAATTAAAATGATTTAAATAACGAATGGTTTCAAGTGTATTGAATTTAAAATCTGGATATTTGACTAAGTTTTAAAATTTGAATGTTTTCAAACAAGTCAAATTTAAATTGTTGCTAGAGGTAAATTTGTTTTCAAAACAAATATTTGAACTTGATTCTTTTTGAATAAATTCTTTATAAAGGTTTATAAAAAGAAGTTAAATGATTTGTTAACTTGAATTTAAAATTTAAATGGTAATGTACTTTAAAACTCAATTTTAAATGAAAATTAAGCAAATTGGTTAAGACTTATCTTATATAAGTTTTAAATGAAGCAATAAATGTTATTTATATTTTTATTTTAAAAGGATTTTAAAATGGAATCTAAATTTGATTTATACTTAAATAAATTTCATTTTGAATTTTAGATTCAAAATGAAATTTGAATTTAAATTTTTAAAATGAAATGTTCTAAGTATATTTTAATATTAATAAAATTATTAATAAGGAATGGTTTATCTTAAAAATTATTAAGATATTAAAATAATTAAATAAATAAGATAATTAAGGAGTGACTTATTTATTTAATTTAAATTAATAATTTGGATTAATTTAAATTAGAGATTTATTAAGAAGTAACTAAAGAAAAGTAATTAAAGAATTAATAATAGTTAATAATGGTCATTAACTAAAGTTTATTTAGTAATTAATTAATATGATTAATTTTTAATAATTAATTAGATGGATTTATTAATGATAATAAATTGTGAAATTTATTTAAGTTTAATTACTCAAATGAAAGTAGTTAAGACATTAATTACTTAATGTGATTAATGGAGTTTATTGAGTTTGGTCTGAATTAATTAATTTAGTTTAATTAATTTTAACATTTGGATTTGATAGTAATTACTTGATGTAATTAATGAGATTACTCAGTGAAGTAATTAAAGATAACTACTGTATGTAATTAGTGGAATATGATGGAATTGTGAATGTAATTTAGATCAAATTATTTTGTATAATTAATCAAAGGATAAATTAAAGGAATTAATTAAGGAATAATTAGTTGAATGAAGTAATTAAAGTAGTTAATTACAGACTGAGATTTATCAAAGGTGATTAATAATTATGGATTAAGTGAGATTAATTACTGAAAGTAATTAATTTAATGGAGTAATTAATTAAATATAATTAAGAGTCATTAATTAATGTAATTAATGATGTAATTAAGATTGATTAATTAAGATTAATTAATCAATAATAAATGATTAAGTATAATTAATTAATTGTAATTAATTAAGGTTAAATGTAATTAATTATAGTTAATTAATTTATAAAGTAATTAAAGGTTAATTACTGTATTTGGCTTAGGGTAATTAATTTTGTGAAATATATTAAAGTATAATTATTCAGGGGTGATTAATTAAGATGATAAATTAGAGGTTAATTAATTAATTTGTAATTAATTAATGATGATGTAAGCAAGATTTATATTGTGTAAGTGATTAATTTAATTCATTTTAAATTAGTTAGAGATGATACAATTAATCTAATTCATTTTAAATTAATTATAGATGCTGTGATTATAGATCATTGCTTATGAATGATTGACGTTGGTTGCCTTGAATGATTTGGAATCTCAGCTATGAGATTAATAATGTTGAGTGATATGGATGCATTGGTCGCATTGTGATGATGATATTGATTATCTTTGATAATGATAAATGTGGATTATCTGTGGTTATGATAATGATAATTATCTGTTGTGAATCTGTGAATTATCTATATGTGTGTATATAGATAATGTAATTGAATTGTTTTAAAACTTTAAAACAACTTGGACCTAAAAGACATGCTTTGGATTTCGATGATACCGGGATCGGGTTTCCATATTTGAATATCTGAAAACCACATCGATCCAAATTAACGATAGGTCATGAATCTTATGTGAAGAGTGAAGACTCGAGGTGTAAGGACTATTAGTCAGTATAACTCTGGGGGTGATTCCGTGGTGAGTTTGACGGAAATAGTACTTATAGGCTCGAGATGGAGATTCAGAGTGCAAGGGTTACCGTCATTAACTCTGAGGGTGATTCCAAAATGAGTGTAATGAGATAATGCCTTCGGTTTCGTTCGAACCCGGAACGAACTTGTATGGATTGAATGCTTTCAGCACATCGTCAGCTGGATGATGAGCATTCTAAGATAATGTGTCCTATCAAGGTAATCGTAGCCTCAAGCCTCATCAAGCGGGAATGGCTAAAACATGGGAGGTGCAGCAAGGCTTCGTGGGTAGCTCCCACTGGAGAGCAAGATTTTCCCATGTCTAGAAGTCCCTTTTTATTGGGCTGTGTGGGCAGTTGGAATCGCGCGCCAACTGCGTGGTTGTCTTGTTCGGAACTGTTCAGTAAGGAATGGGTCCGGCCTTGTGTTGCAGGGGAGAAGGCATACTCCTCGGTACGTTGATCTAGGCCACGTACTGTGACGGGCGGTACCCCAGTAGCCTAGCCATTGTATGGAATCCAAAATCCAATAAGTGCCAACGGTTTTGATTGTAGTACCTACTTTTGTGGCTAGTAGCTGGAATTTAATAGATGTAACAATTTCGGCTATTTCATATTTACTTGAAAACCCTAGACCTATTATAATATCACTGGATTTCCTATCAAATGTTTTGGTTAGCGTAAGGTAAAAACTTTTCCATGTTTATGTGTGGGAAGTCTTACGTGATACCTTTCTTTCAAAAGGTTTTTAAGGTTAAGCTACTTTAACCTGTTACTCACACCAGACCCATGTCTGACCCGGAGTTTATTTTTGTTTTTCATAAACTCTTGGGTGCTCAAATTTTTACGAGTAGCCAAGGGATTCAGGTTAACTTTGACGAATATTGGAGAAGAAATGGAGCGGAAAGCTTCTACGTTAGATATATAGTATTCCGCTGTGTATTCTGTGTTGTCTCTGAGTTGTATTATGTTGTAAATACTGGACAGGTGTTTATAACTGTCTAGTATGTGTTGTATTGTCTATGTACTCTGATAGTGGTTGTAAACTATGTAATATTTTATGTTATTAATATAATTTATTCGTTCCGCTGTTTAGATTCTGATGTGTTGTTTCTTCTTCTTCTTCTCTTTCTTTCTCTTTTCTATCCCTTTCTTTCTTATTAGCGATGCAACTTCCTGGTGTTTAGGAAGTTGGGTCGTTACAGTGGTATCAGAGCATTAGGTTGAGTGAATACCTAGGCTCTGGAGTGGTGTATTTCTTGAGAGAGCGTATTTGTAATTTTAAATATAATTATATATATTTATCTATTTCTACCTATCTGTTGGGTTACCTGTTCGGGTTTTTCCGATATAGGTTAAAAAGGTAGATAAGGTAGTGGTGTGTGTAACACGATTACTACCATTGATTGGAGTCTGATGTTTGAGGTTGGAAGTATATCTGTCGAGACTGTAGACCTAATACCATCTCGAGTAAGTTTTGTTGTGTTGAAGTATTTCATCGATCTCTGAAGGAAACCTGTTAAGGTTCAGAGTCCATCTTCGAAATGCAGAGTTTGGTAAGTAGGGTTTGGATCTGTTCGATTGGGCTGGAACAAGTGATGGTATTTTGATACCTCAGGAAGTTGTAACTGCGTGATGAGATGCAGTGACTACGGATGTGTCCGAAGATATTTCTTTGGAACAAGTTTGGGAAGTGTGTCTGCTTAAATGTTGTGGCTGGATTCAGCAGGATGTTGTGGTTAGCTTTGAAGTCCTAGTTTCTCGAAGAGTTTTGGATTAGGAAGTTTTGGCATTGGTGTCAGCAATGCAGCTCAGAGTGTTCTGTGAGCTGACAGGGAGGTCTTAGCAGATTAGTTTTTCTAGAGATGGAGTTAAGAAGCAGCAGAGTGAATCTGTTTCTTCAATGGATTGACTATACCAGTGTAAGCTGTTCTGCTTGGTAAAGAGAGAACAGTTTTCTTTGGAAATTCATCTGGGTTGATCGCAGAGTGATTTGCGATTGTTTGAGTGTTCTCTTGGATTGTTGGGGATTATCTAGATGTCTTCTGGGAAGACAGAAATTTGTCAGCATCTGGAGATTGAGTTTTCTTATCGACTAAGTGGAACCGGTGGTTCTGTTTAGTTGGAGAATGATTCTTAGAGATGGAGTTTGATGAAGCAACTCAATTTTAATGGAATTTCTAAGTTTTCTTTATGAATCTGTTGAACCGTATTTCTGCGAAGTGATGTCCAGTTGGTGCTTGTGTTCTTCGTCAGTATTTTCTTATCTACTTGGGATCAGAGTTGTGCAGCGGAAGAATTTTGGAAGTGTTTTTGATTGTCTTTTCCGGATTAGGAGAAGTTTGTTGTCTTCTGCTGATTATGGAGTAGAATTGTGTTTTGGTTTTGGATTGATCTTGAGGTGATCATTGTGATGGGTTGTTTTTGGTTCTGATTGTTCTAGAGAAATCAGCAAGGGGTTGAGCTGATCAGTTTGGATGTTGGCAGACAGAATTTGTCCGAAGACTTTTGTGGATAAGGGACGGAGGAATTTGGAATTCGAAGTTGGAGACTTCGTTGTTGTTGGAGTTTTCTCTGATACAGGAGCTATAAGTTTTGGTAAGACTGGAAAAGCTGACTCTGAGATGTTTGGATCTCATCTGTGTTTTGGTTGGATCAGTATTTGGTTTTCAGGATTGAATTGCCAGTTTGGATAACTGGGATTCGATGAGTTTCACGTATCTCTGAGGGAGTACGTGTATGGTCTATCTCTGGTTTTAGAACCAGTAGTTATAGAAGTTTGGTTGTAGAATCAGTATCGTTTGTAGTCTGATATTCTGTCTAGATCTGTAGATATAGATGAGGAGGAGCTCTTTAGTTTAATTGTATTGATTGTTGGGAATCTATAGAGCGAGTATCCCGATATTTATACCGAGGAAACTCATGAAAGTTTTATCCAGAATTTTTCTGGATAATTAGATTTGTTTGATTGGGTGAATTGATTGCTAAGGTTGTTAGCATATCATTAGTATATGCTTGTGTTTTAAAATTTAATCCTTTAAATAGATTATTAAATTACCATTGTTTTAAATTTCGGGGACGAAATTCTTTTAAGGGGGAAAGAATGTGATGACCCGGAATTTTAAAGCAATATCAATTTAATAATCTGAAATAAAAATTAAATTGATTTGATAATCTTTGTAATGAGATTTGAATTAATTTAATAATTCAATAAAATAAATAGTTAATTGATAGATTTTATCTTTTTAAATCTAATAAATAGTTTACTATTTATAATATATAGAATATTGTATATATTGTAAATAGATCTTGTTTTAAATTTAATTAATAAATAAATCCTGTTTCTATAAAATATGTATCTTTAGTAAATTGTGAATTATCATTTTATTTGAAGGTTAAACTTTTAAAAGGTTATTTAATAAATAAATAAATATGGTTTTAAATACATAAGATAAATATTGAACTGATTTAAAATATGTTTAACTCAAGTTTAAAATTTAAGTAAATAACAATAAGGTTATTTTGATTTTCTTTTAAATATAATGTGATAAAATAAATAATTTATTAATAAGAAGACTATTTCTTTTAATAAGTTATTTATAGTTGTTAAATGTTGTTATTTTTAAAAATATAATAATACATTATTTTAACAAATATTTTTTTAATAAAAATAGTTGTTTTTCAAAAATTTAAATTGTGTAGTTATATTTGTAAATAAACTAGATTTCAAAATTTAATTTGAACTTGAATTCAAAGTTTTTTTAAAATTCTAAAGTATAAATGTTTTTAATTTGTTTGATTTTGAAATATTTGTATAAACTTTATTTTATAAGTTAAATTTGATTTATTCATTTAAAAATTTATGTACATGTAAATAAATACATGATTAACTAATTTATTTAAACCTAGGATGACATTCATCTTACAATAACATACTAAATTAATACTAATTAACTTTTAAATAAATACTAAGTAAACTTTTAATTAAATACTAATTATTTTTATAGGACAAGTGTAACATCTTAAGGTTTTACATAACACTTGCTAAATGATAAAATAAAGTTTTGACAAATGTTACATTGTGAGACAAGTGTCAAAATTTTATTTTAACATTTTTCTTTTGATTTTATTTTTAATAATTTCGGTTTTATTAAACATATTCTCTTCCATTTTGTTTCTTTTCAAATCTAAAGCTATGAAGACAAACAAATAAAATAAAACACTTCTATTATAAAACATAAAGTTGTAATCATCTTCAACTCTGCAAATCCACTTCTCAAAACAAAGCATATCATTTTTTTCAAAATTGAATCAAATACATGAAATCAAGCAGAGAATTTTGTATCTCTGGAATTCAAACCTGCATCAAAAACAACCTGCAATTTCAAAGTTTGTTTGAGCCTGCATTTCAAAATCTGTAGCATGCATGTAATTGAAAGATCTGGAAACAAAGCTGACGCATTTCACTTAGAACCTGGAAATCAATGCATGTATGCAGTTTTAATATAAGGGAGCAAACTGCAGTTTCAAATTAAAAAAAAGTATCAAGTCTTTTTCAAATTCACTACTTTACCCATCAAGATTAAAGCGAGTAACTTTATTTTTATTTTTTTAAATTTTAAGTATAAATTATGGTTGCTGTTATTTCTGTGGTTGAATCTGTAGAATGTATTTTTGATGATGAAGTCTACAGTATGCATGTTTTGTTCCCATATAAGTATCATCTGTTTAACTTTTATTTTTCCCTGATTAAAATTTAAATCCATTCCTCTTCAAACAATGGTTAATAAGACTTAGTTTGTAAACCAAAGTGTGTGAATTATCATGGATTAATGCTTTAAGAACCTATTTAAACCCAAAATCCATCTGAGTGTCTCTGGAAATAAAAAAGAAAATATAAACAGCAGTGTTTGATTTACATAGTGAAAATCAAACTTTGAAAATTATGATGTTCAGTAATATAAATGGAAAACAAAGCAAAAATAGGAATTTCAATATAAAAATCAGCATTTTTAATCAAGGGGTTTGGGTGCAGTTTTCTGTTGAATAGAAAAGGGAAATGTGATGATTTCTGATGATCTAACGATTTTGGGATATCGGGATTCTTCTTATAGGTAGGGGAGTTATCAGTGTAGCTGAGAAAATTGATTGATGGTGATGCAAAACAGCATGGTTGCAGTAATGTCGATTTTCTTCCTGTAGACCTAGTTTTGTTTGAACATTCTGTTGTGGCCGATACAACCTTCAGGGATGACCGAGTGTCATGGGCCTATGGGAGATGGTAGTTTGGGTGACGATGAAGTTGTGGTCGGAGTTGCAAGGCTTATGATGGTCGGAGGATGGGTGTTGAAGAGATGACAGGTTTTGGTGAAGTTTTCCCTTTCTGTTTCCAGGTTTTGGGAATGCAACTCGAATTCTAATTTGAGTTGAATAAGAGCGAGGTGATTGTAGTATTGGACTTAGGGGATGGTCGTTGATGATTGGAGGTCACCGGAGAAGGAGGATGATGGCCGGAGGCACGGTGCACGTGCACCGTGCATTTTTGGTCTGATGCTTTTTCTGGGTATTGAAGTATTTTAGAACTCGAAGTAATACTCGAGTGTGGCTGTACTTGGCTCGAAGCAGGGGTTTTGCTAACTCAAAGCAAGTTTGTTCTTGCTCGGGTTTAATCATATTTACAGGTTGCATTTTTTTTAAAACCTGTAGTTCTATTCTTTTTTTAAAAAAAAACTAAAATTTTAAAAACTGAATTTAAATGAAGTTAAGTTCTAAATCTGAGTTTATATTATAGATTCAAATGATTTTGAATTTTATAAGTTTTTAAAAAAAAATTAAAGGGGTTTTCAGTTTTTTAAAAAAAATAAAGAGAAAGAAGAAAACCTGGCATTTTTCTGGAAATTAAATATTATTTTGAAAATCTAAAACAAATTTTAAAACAGCTGTTTGAATTTAAATTTTAAATTCAGTTTCTTAAGATTCTTTGAATCTTCAGGTTTTTAAAATGAATTTGTATATTAAACAAAAGTTTTAAAAATCAAAATCTAAATCAAAAGTTCAAGTTTTAAATTCAAATGATTTAAATAAGGAATGGTTTCAAGTGTATTGAATTTAAAATATGGATATTTGAATAAGTTTTAAAATTTTAACGTTTTCAAACAAGTCAAATTTAAATTGTTGCTTGAGGTAAATTTGTTTTCAAAACAAATATTTGAACTTGATTCTTTTCGAATAAATTCTTTATAAAGGTTTATAAAAAGAAGTTAAATGATTTGTTAATTTGAATTTGAAATTTAAATGGTAATGTACTTTAAAACTCAATTTTAAATGAAAATTAAGCAAATTGGTTAAGACTTATCTTATATAAGTTTTAAATGAAGTAATAAATATTATTAATATTTATTTTAAAAGGATTTTAAAATGGAATCTAAATTTGATTTATACTTAAATAAATTTCATTTTGAATTTTAGATTCAAAATGAAATTTGAATTTAAATTTTTAAAATGAAATGTTCTAAGTACATTTTAATATTAATAAAATTATTAATAAGGAATGGTTTATCTTAAAAATTATTAAGATATTAAAATAATTAAATAAATAAGATAATTAAGGAGTGACTTATTTATTTAATTTAAATTAATAATTTGGATTAATTTAAATTAGAGATTTATTAAGAAGTAACTAAAGAAAAGTAATTAAAGAATTAATAATAGTTAATGATGGTCATTAACTAAAGTTTATTTAGTAATTAATTAATATGATTAATTTTTAATAATTAATTAGATGGATTAATTAATGATAATAAATTGTGAAATTTATTTAAGTTTAATTACTTAAATGAAAGTAGTTAAGACATTAATTACTTAATGTAATTAGTGGAGTTTATTGAGTTTGGTCTAAATTAATTAATTTAGTTTAATTAATTTTAACATTTGGATTTGATAGTAATTACTTGATGTAATTAATGGGATTACTCAGTAAAGTAATTAAAGATAACTACTGTATGTAATTAGTGGAATATGATGGAATTGTGAATGTAATTTAGATCAAATTATTTTGTATTATTAATCAAAGGATAAATTAAAGGAATTAATTAAGGAATAATTAGTTGAATGAAGTAATTAAAGTAGTTGATTACAGATTGAGATTAATCAAAGGTGATTAATAATTATGGATTAAGTGAGATTAATTACTGAAAGTAATTAATGTAATGGAGTAATTAATTAAATATAATTAAGAGTCATTAATTAATATAATTAATGATGTAATTAAGATTGATTAATTAAGATTGATTAATCAATAATAAATGATTAAGTATAATTAATTAATTGTAATTAATTAAGGTTAAATGTATTAATTATAGTTAATTAATTTATAAAGTAATTAAAGGTTAATTACTGTATTTGGCTTAGGGTAATTAATTTTGTGAAATTAATTAAAGTATAATTAATCAGGGGTGATTAATTAAGATGATAAATTAGAGGTTAATTAATTAATTTGTAATTAATTAATGATGATGTAAGCAAGATTTATATTGTGTAAGTGATTAATTTAATTCATTTTAAATTAATTAGAGATGATACAATTAATCTAATTCATTTTAAATTAATTATAGATGCTGTGATTATAGATCATTGCTTATGAATGATTGACATTGGTTGCCTTGAATGATTTGGAATCTCAGCTATGAGATTAATAATGTTGAGTGATATGGATGTATTGGTCGCATTGTGATGATGATATTGATTATCTTTGATAATGATAAATGTGGATTATCTGTGGTTATGATAATGATAATTATCTATTGTGAATCTGTGAATTATCTATATTTGTGTATATAGATAATGTAATTGAATTGTTTTAAAACTTTAAAACAACTTGGACCTAAAAGACACGCTTTGGATTTCGATGAGACCGGGATCGTGTTTCCATATTTGAATATCCGAAAACCACATTGATCCAAATTAACGATAGGTCGTGAATCTTATGTGAAGAGTGAAGACTCGAGGTGTAAGGACTATTAGTCAGTATAACTCTGGGGGTGATTCCGTGATGAGTTTGACGGAAATAGTACTTATAGGCTCGAGATGGAGATTCAGAATGCAAGGGTTATCGTCATTAACTCTGAGGGTGAATCCAAAGCGAGTGTAATGAGATAATGCCTTCGGTTTTGTTCGAACCCGGAACGAACTTGTATGGATTGAATGCTTTCAGCACGTCGTCAGGTGGACGATGAGCATTCTAAGATAATGTGTCCTATAAAGGTAATCGTAGCCTCAAGCATCATCAACCGGGAATGGCTAAAACATGGGAGGTGCAGCAAGGCTTTGTGGGTAGCTCCCACTGGAGAGCAAGATTTTCCCCTGTCTAGAAGTCTCTTTTTATTTGGCTGTTTGGGCAGTTGGAATCGCGCACCAACTGCGGGGTTGTCTTGTTCGGAACTGTTCAGTAAGGAATGGGTCCGGCCTTGTGTTGCAGGGGAGTAGGCGTACTCCTCGGTACGTTGATCAAGGCCACGTACTGTGATGGGCGGTACCTCAGTAGCCCAGCCATTGTATGGAATCCAAAATCCAATAAGTGCCAACGGTTCTGACTCGGAGTTTATTTTTGTTTTTCATAAACTCTTGGGTACTCAAATTCTTACGAGTAGCCAAGGGATTCAGGTTAACTTTGATGTATATTGGAGGAGCAATGGAGCAGAAGGCTTCTGCATTAGATTAGTATTCCGCTGTGTTTTCTGTGTTGTCTCTGAGTTGTATTGTGTTGTAAATACTGGACAGGTGTTCATAACTGTCTAGTATGTGTTGTATTATCTGTGTACTCTGATAGTGGTTGTAAAATATGTAATATTTTATGTTATTAATATAATTTATTCGTTCCGCTGTTTAGATTCTGATGTGTTGTTTCTTCTTCTTCTCTTTCTTTCTCTTTTCTATCCCTTTCTTTCTTATTAGCGATGCAACTTCCCGGTGTTTAGGAAGTTGGATCGTTACAGTGATTGAAGATTACTTCTCTAATATTTATATTCATAATCCATTAGAGGAAGATGAAAAAGAAGAAGAAGCACAAATATACGAAGACGATAAAGTTATTTTGCGTTGGAGAAGTCTATTTTGATAAAGATGGTAATTTGGTTGAACAACGTGGAAACTTTTGTCTCTATTGCCCAAATTGTTCGATTCACAAGTCACTAACTATCAAAGACTCTCATTAGATAGTTTTTATGTAATTTTTTATATATAGTGTGTATTTGTATATATTTGTGCTTATATGTGTAATATAACAACATATATATATACACACACACGCGCGCGCGCGTATAATAAAATTATGTTTACATTTCGCTTAATTATACTTAGTTATTAGTATTTAGTTACATAAGTATTATTTTAAGAGGGAGTTATGTAGTTTAGGCTTAGTTTTTGTTGGTGACAAAGGTGGAGAATTATAAAATAGGATATGATAGTTAGATTGTTAGTTAGGCTTGGATTACAGGGGGTTAGTAGATTAAAGGGGAGTTGTTGGAATAAGGGGGAGTCTGAGTAGAATCAAAGTTAGGTGGAGTATATTTTATAAACATAGGTTGTCATCATCAAAAAGTGTGAGATTTTTAGCTCATGAGATGATGGTTTTGGTAACAACAACTTTAGGACTTGTTATAAAATATAAATACTAATATTCTTGTATATATTTTTATATATATGTATATATATATATATATATGCAGGTACTTAGAATGAAGACTGTACAGTATAGAGATTCAAGACTGATGACTTAAAGATTGAAGAAACCAAGACTGAAGACTCATGAGTACCAAGAGTCCAAGATATCAAGAGTTCAATATTTCAAGAGTTCAAGATATCATGATAAGTAATATTTTCTAGATTTATGTTAAAAACTTCATAATAGCAATAAAATCTTTATTCAGATTTTAATTGTGGAATGGAATCCACCTTCTTTAGTAGTGGGATGGAACCCACGACCTTCTCTAGTGGAATGGAATCCATAAAATTTTCAAAATGATTTATTTTAAATATTTTACCAAAAACCTTTTAAAGTCATCTCTCTCGGTTTAAATAGTTTTGCCTCAAACATTTTTTTATCTTTTATCTTTTGATTTTAGAATCATCTCTTTTTTAAAACTATCTCCTAGTTTTAATATAATAAGATTTAAATCTCAAAAATATATTCTATACTTAGTTTTTAACATTACTTATATATTATAGATTATATATTTTTAAGATTACTTTTTAAATCTCTTTTATAAGTTTAAACTATATTCAAAATGGATTAAAAACTTCAGTAATTGTTTTGACAAGTTTTAGAAAGAAAATCTCTTTTAAAACAAAAATTAATTTTCAAAACTCACTAGGGAATGTCGACATACCCCATCCCCCCCATGTTGACATGGTGACTGTAGAAATTCAAATTTCAAAATTTCAAATGAAATGTCTATTCGTCGTAACCTTTCATGAATGGACATGGCTGTCGTTCTTCTATAAATACCAGTTGTTTTTAACGAATTTTAAGTTATTTTTTCTTCATTTCTTCACTCTGTCTTATCCACTTAAGTATTTTCTAATATTTTAACAAAACTTTGCCAAAATCCTAAGTGAATCAAACTTGATCATCTCAAGTTTGATTCTTTGCCACTCTCTCAAAGATCTCAGTGCTATTCAGAGTTATAGGATCATTTGTAATCAAAGAAGTGTATTGACTCTCTCTATCTATCAAAGTGATATTGGAAATGGTGTGATTGTATCTCGTAAATCAATTGGGTATGATTGTATCCCATAAATCAATTAGGTGATCTTGTAGCCTGGTTAAATCAAGAGAGATTTCCCTAGACTTAAAGATAGGAGGGTGTACCTCATGGCCTTGAAATTGAGGTTGTAATATCGACATTATATTTGAAAAGAAATCTGCACAAGAAATTATGTGAGACTGGATGTAGGGTAACTCCGAACAAGTATAAAATTCCGGTATGTTCTTTCCTATACTGCTTTTATTCACTATTTGCAACTGTGTCTGATTCTGTGATTGTTTCTATGTTTGTGAATTGCATCTATTTGGATTTAATTTGAAAACATTTCAAAGAGATTCATAAAATTAATTAAACACTATTCACCCCCTTCTAGTGTTAATTCTGCCTTAAGATTCATAATCTGCATTTCCTATGTATATATATAGGCAGGTAGGGTTTCTTGTTTTTAAACTTTAATTTGAGATGAGAATTGGGATCAATTGCACTTATTGTGGGTTAAGGAAGGGAGGAGAAGGATGATAACCGATGCAAGGTTTAGTGAGGTAGTGGAGGAAAAAGAAAAGAATGAAGCATGAAGGAGTGGAGGGATCGGTCGTGCGTTGGTGAGGGAAAGAGTTCGAAGTGGATGCTTGATGGGAGTATGAAAGAGTTGAAGTAGAGGGTTCGATAGTTGAAGTTTGAAGAGGGATACATTATGTTGGTTAAGGCATAGGGGTCGATCAGTTACTAATGCGAAGTAGGGTTCGGTTGGAGTATCACCTGGATGAGGGATCGGTAGTTGAGCGTATGAGGATGGATTGGTTATTTTAGAGTAGGGAGGGATCGGTTGCTTTGTTGGTGTGTCGTAGATTGAAGGATCGGTCATTGGCTTATCAAAAGGGATCGGTTGTTATAAGGGAGAGAGATCAACATACATAAGGATCGGTATAAATAGGGTCAGGTATTTGTACTTGGCCTATCCTAAGCTTTGAATTGAACTCGAAAACCAATCCATGTTCACTTGTTTGAAAAATTGGAACCAATCCCATTCCAATGAACTTGAACCTATGATGATAATGAACAGTAGGACTTGCATATCTAATACCGAACTTGAAATTGAATGACCAATCTCTTGGAACTTAGAACGTGAACTAAAGCTTAGCATATAGGCTTTAATAATGGGCTTCACATTTTGACATGCCAATGGTTGATCCCAAAACTTACACAATCGATCAATCAAATTCGAGTTGAGACTACCGACAATAATGGCCACTCTGGTCAGAATCCAAAATCTTGTCATTTACTTTTTGCTTCTAATTTTGAACTGTTTATCTCTGCACAACACTGCACCACACTAGTTTACACTTAGCATGGGGGGATAGGTAAAAATATAAATCTACATTATCTACTGAGTTTAGTTGATATGAGCTCCAGACGTTCAAAGCATTTAGCTGCAATGCCTTTTGGACAATCCTCACAACACAGCGATTTCGAAGCTGAGTCAAGTTCCTGTGATAAATCGAATTTTAGGCATCTGTTAATTGAAAATTAACATATGAAGATTTAAAAATAAAATAAAGGTTGAATTATAAATATCTAAATAAATATTTATATTAATAATTTTCCTAACTAAAGTATTAAAGTTTGATAATATTAGTTTAATAATAATTATTTAGTTGGACAAATTTGTCTTTCCAGAATGAATAAAAGTGATTTTCAAATCATAATATAATATATAGGTATGTATATACATTGAATTGGAAATTATATTTTTATTGATTTTCAAGATTTATTTAAATTTGAATTCTATATTCAACGCTAGAATATTTTCTATAAGGTATAAAGTAAGATTTGATGAAGGCGTATATATATAAAAAAAATTCTTTAAAGGTTATACTTAAAATGAAGGTAGTCTGTAAAAAATATAAGGTTAAAAACATATATGTATAAAGATATTATATTGATCTAAGAAATTTATGAATACTTAAGGCTTGGATAAAATAAGATTTAATAAAGAATATTATATAAAAAATACATAAACATATTAGGTACACTTTAATTACAAATATAAACAAATTCACTATGCATTTTAACAAATGTAAACAATTTGTAAAACAAAAATGACATGTGTAAGTTAATGCATGCAAGTGTCTTAATTTTATCTTCTCTTTCTATCTTCAAATAAAAATAAAAATAAAAAGAGAAAAGGAAATCTGAACCAAACAAAGAAACCAGTGAACAAAATTTGAGAAATTTAAATCAGCAAACAATACTTCAAATTATTTCCAAAATATGATCAAGCAAGAATCAACTCAGTGAAGTCCAATTCAGATCAACATCAAAAGCAAATTCAAGTCAATTCAATAATTCAAATTGCTGTTTCCAGATCAAAGCAGCTCAGTATCAAATTTTAAAGCAAGTTCAGGCTGTAGTACATAATCTAACAACTTGCAGGTCTCAAGAGCTTAAGCAAACTTCAGTTAAAAAAATAAAAAAAAGGTTTTCTCTTTTTTTTCCAAAAACAGGTGAGTAAAATTAGCCCTTTACATAGGATATTTATATATGTTCCTGTAATGTAAGCTTGAGTAAATGCTTTCATTTTACTATGGATTCTTAAGCAAACAAAACTTTTATGCTGGATATTTGGGGTTAAAACATACTAACAGTACTTCTCTGTTTCTTGATTGCTTAAATAGTCCTAACTTTAGTTTCAAAATCATAACCTTCCAACCCGACGAGTCTTAGTTAAATCGGTCTACATCAGAGGTGTTCGTATTGAATCTGAACTACCCTGTTAAATTGATAGAGCTGAATTTCCTTTGGGGTCGAGTGAGTTTCAATATTAGGAAGCCTGGAAGTTTATATTAGCATTTACTGTAAAAAAAAAATTACAGGGTGTAAAAAAATATATTGTATGCATGCTTTCTTATTCGTTATCCTCCAAACCAAATCAAGTTTCAAAATGCTTCGAACTACAAACTTGTGAATCTTCGACTCTAGATCGCACTAAAAATAGTTGGAGTCATTTTTTTTATTTGGAATAATTTGTAAATTTGAATTTAACAGTAAAGGACTGAGTTTTGGACATAAATCAAAATGCTATAATTATAGAATCATGCATATAGGCATGATTGACGAGAGATAATATGAATTTTGATAAGGATTTGGAAATTTTTAATGATCTAGAAAGTGAGAATTTCTGAAATGTTCTTATTTTCAAAATAAAATTATTTCTCGGCCGGTGGTGGCCGAGGTGGCGGGGAGGCAGCATCGGTAGGTGCGCATGAACAGGGAGGAGGGCTCGACCGTGGCCAAATTTGGAATCAAGTCATAGTTTTGGTTGGCGATCGAATTTAGGGTTTGGGGAAAAGTTGCGGCATTGGGAGGTTGTGGTGATTTTTGAGAAGGAAGGGGAGACCGGAGAACTCGAGTTCGGTCCCTAGGGAGGCGGCAGCGAAGGGCCTCTGTTTGGTATTGGTAGCATGTGGATCAAGTGTCGAGATTTGGAGCAGTTTATTGTTTTATGGGGGACGGAATTTTTGCAGGGGGTTCTTGTGCTCGGTTTTCGGGTGGTGGGCCAGAAGGTTTCGATGAGGCAGCTAGGCGAGTCAGGGGACGATGATACGCTGTTTGGTGGCGTCGCGATGGTGAAATGTCCATCGGGCCTGGTGTGTATGTGCACACGTTGGTGCACAGAATGTTTAAATTTGAAGGAAACTGGAGGAAGGAGGAGGAAGTGTAGAGAGAAGAGACGGACCGAAGTGAAGTGAATGGGCCGAAGAATATTGTTGGGCTGGAAAAATCAGGAAATAAGTAAGGACTGGTTATGGAGAAAGTAAAGATAAATAAGGAAATAAAGAGAATGAGAATTGGAGAGAAATAAAAGAAGAGTAGGAGAGATGAAATCGTAATTTGTCTCTAGACTTTGTAGTTTAGGCTCGGGTCAAATCCGAGGTAAGTGTTGCAAGTATTTAATTTAAATAAAAGTAAGTTTTAAATTTAAAACGAAATTTAGTTTTAAACTGATTCTTAAATCTATTCTTTTAAAAGTAAATGTTTTAAGCAATTGATCTAAGGAATATTTTATAATTTGTTTAACTTGAAAATTATTAAGTTTAATTCTTTTTAAGTTAGTTTAAATTTAATATAGAAATATAAGTTAGCGTTGATTAAAAGATGAATGTTTTAAATTATATGCTAATGATAACTAATTAAGCGATTAATGAAGATTAATAAATTTTAATTAATTAATTACTTAGTATAATTAATTAAGGGATTAATTGATTAACATAATTAACTAAGGAGTAAATTAATTTGTGTAAGTAAATAAAGGGTTAGTTAATTACTGTAAGTAATTAATTAAGGTTAAAAGGATATTAATTCAAGATTAATAATTAAATATAATTAATTGGAAGAATAGTTAATTAATGAAGTAATTATAGGAACATTAATTAATTTAATTAATGAAAGAAATTAAAGGATAATTAATCAATGGTGATAAATTAAAATGGATAATTAATTAATTGGTTTGTAATTAATGTTAAGTAAGGTAATCTAAGTGATTAAAGTTAGTAATTAATTTAATTAGAGATTAATTAAATTGATTGGAAAGTGATAAATCTTGATTATGAGTGATTAAATGATATTAAATGCCTTGGATAATTTGATGTTTCTGATAGGCAATGTTTTGTGATATGATTGGAGTGAACAGTGATAATGTAGGTAATCTATCCGAGTTGAATGGTTATATGGTATGATATCCTGGACATGAATTTGTATTGTTTTACAACTTAACAATTTGGATTAGAACGATGTTGTATTTGAAGAGACCGGGGTCGGGTATCAGTAGTACTCGAAACCACTTCGAATAGTAAATTCTTTATAAATTGGATTGTGAAACTAAACGGGCTGGAATAGAATGAATTGAGTAACATAGGCATTTAACCTGAAACCGTTGTGTGATAAATGTTGACTATAAGATCCCGTAAAATGTACGAATTATCCTAGTATTCATATATGTCATTGATTGGTATTTCAAATTTTATGGGTTTACTCATGCTGGTTTCCAGCCTGACCCGAGTGTTACTTTGATGTAATGCTCGGGTCAGACCGAGTATTACATATTTTCAGGTAAGGACGTTCTGGAGCTCAGGAGGCGAGCTGGATGGCAGGGACGTATGGAGAGTTTTCACTGTGATATTGTAGTATCTGGACATGATTGTTCGTCAAGTGTTTATGTATTTGTGTAACTTCTATATATTTAAATGTAAATTAACTGATATAGTTTTCTTTGTATAACTGCTATTTTAATTGATATTATATTTAATCCGCTGCAAATGTGAGGTTTCTGTGTCTTGTTTCTGTTTTCTTCTTCTTTCTCTTTTCTTCTTTTCTTAACTATCTCGAAATTTCGGGATCGAAATTCCCGGGTCGTTACATTTGGTATCAGAGATGAAGGTTAAGCGAGAACCTTGGCTCTGGTGGGATTACTCATTAAGGATAGGGTAAGTGGTACCCTAGAATGAGTTGAGTGTATATATATATGAGAGAGCGTACTTGTTATTTTCTTATATAAAGATTTTAAATGATTTTATATAAGAATATATTTTGATATATAAAGAAATATTACTTCCTAATAAATATTAAGGAAATTGGTTGTAGTATTAATTAAATTAAAAGTAATAGTAAGAATTAAATTAAGAAGTAATAGAAATACAACCAAACTGAAATTAAATTTGGGAAAGGTTTCAGGATAAGGATAATCAATTAATTTATGTAATTAATTAAACTTTATTTAATAATAATTGGAAATGATAAATAAAGAGGGAGTTACTTAATGAAGTAACTAGAGGCAAGTAATTTAAAGGACAATTACTAAATGAAGGTAATTAAGAAATAAGTTAATTACCGAATGTGATTAATTAGAATTAATTAATGACGTAATTAATTTAAAGAAATAATAAATAATATTATTTAATGCATTTGAATGAAATGATCCTATTTCGAACAAAGAGTTGTTTGAAAATTTAAAAGAAATTTGTTTTGAATTAAAACCAAAGGTGGTTTAAAATTTTAATGTATAACTTGGTATGTAAATGAAATTAATATGTATACATGTGGATATACATAATATCAAAGGTGATTGGAAATAAACTCTAAATGGTGAGTTTTGAATTTGGAATAAGATGTGATACCCAAGGTGATAAGTTTTTGAACTTGTAAATGGAAAGATTATTAATGTGAAGTTTAGAATTTGAAATGGAAGTTCAAACTGGGTAAGTTTGACTGGATTAAGTGAATTGAGTTTAACTTTGAAAAGGTTAAATAAGTTGAAATGATCAACCTGATTTGGAAATTTCCAGATGAAATTAAGTTTTAACTTGGAAAGTTAAATGATTGATTATATTTGAGAGTTTGAGTGATCTCAAATTGGGTTTGAGATCCGAAAATTGGAAATGGATGGATGTTTTGAAATAATTGGATGATATCATCCTATTGTTATTAATATTCTTTAAAATGTGAATTGGATTTGTTTAAATGAATGAGAAATGGAGTATGGTAATCCATTGTTGGGATAAAAAGGTAAATTGATTTAAAGGAATTAAATCAACATTTGAAGTATTAACTCGAATTTATATAATTCGAGATGATTCGGATATGAAATTTGAATTAGTTCAAATTGAATTTGATTGGAATCAATTGAAATGGTGATTGAAGATGTATGAGTATAAAATTCAAATGAAAATTTTGAATTGGATTAATTTGAAAAAATTTGAGATTGTGGTGGGTTCAATTTGAAATTAGTCCAGATTGATTTGAATAATTTAGAATTGTAATTAAAGATAAATAGTTTTAAATTCAAATGGAATTTGATTTAAATTTGAAAAGGAACTGAGAATTAATTCAACTTGAATTGGGAATAAATCAAGTCCAATGGAAATTGAAGTTATTTAAATTGGAATTGGGTCAGTATAAATGGTAGAGGAAATTTAAATTGAATAGATGAGAATGGAGATTGGGAAGTGAACAGTTTTGACTCTGGACTATTTTTTTTTATATGAATTATTTTAATATAAACCTATTTTTCCAAGCTATTCATTATATAAACAACCTTTCTTTTAAAAGCCAAACTATCTTATACTTGTTTTACAATTATTTTTGAAACTGTTTAACAATTTTCTAACTATTCTATGAACTAATTACTATTATCAACTACTAATTACTATTTTATAGCAATTTTGCAATTATTTAAAATTTCTATGACTATTTAACTATTTTCCAATTATTTTACAACGCTGAACTATTTTACAGCTATTTTATAAACTAGTAATTATTTTTCAACTACTTATCTATTTCTTTAACTTTTCAAGTTATTTTCTAAATTTAAACTGGACAGAGTTTAAACTGTTATTGGTTGAATACCCAATCGAGATAAGAATAGAGGTGATAATCCAAATGGATTGTAGTAATTGTGAGTAAGTGAATGAAAATCAAAGTGAATGTGAATAGAAATAGAATTGATTTGGCTAATAACCAATAAAGATAAATACGTAGGGTGTACGTATGTTATTCTATTCGCATAGTGATTTGATGTAGGTTCGAGCACAGAATTTCGAGATAGTTATATCGATCCGAGTGGGATTTTTCACTCGATTTTCGATGGTGAACCTGGATATGGATTGTTGATTGGTTCTGGATATTCTCTATCATAGTTAAGCTATGCAAGGAGAATGACGGTTTCTGATCAAGGAACCAGATCTGTGTCCGCACTAGGAAGTCGGGTGGACGATACTAGTTCGGAAGTGAAATTGTGTGATCGAGTGAGCGATCAGATTAGTATGGCATACGAATGGTATGTGTACATCGTGCGGATTTGAATGAAATTGATATTGAAAAGAGTAATCAAATTTGAATAGATGATTTTAGATAATAAAGTTATATATCTTTGTTATATAAGATAAAACTTCCCTTGTTGAATCTATTGCCAGAAGAAAAGGATTTTTGAAGGTGTTTTGAAGTATAAAAGGAGTTTTATACAAGTTTAAAAACGATCCAAAGTTTTAAAAAATTTATATATCTGTATATATATATATATATATATATATGTAAAGGACCATATGAGGATTTTGTAAAAAGGTTTTAGGAACCTATGGATTTGGAAAGTCTTTTGATTTTTGGGTAAAATCAATATGTAATTTGGAAAGCCTAGTTTGAGAACTATCCATTTTGGGATAATCGATTTTGTGTAAAGGAGCTTTGTATGAGATCATACTAGGTGTATGATTTAAAAGATACTATATATATAGTATAAAATGTTTTGATGATGGCTCTGGGGAAAAAGGCGCTCCCTTGGAATGGATTCTCAGGAGTACCACCGGGTGGTGCTGCCTTGAGCCCATGGGGGGTTCTAAAGTTGATCCTGTGAGGAGTCCGGACAAAACTAGTTCCTGGAGATTATGAGTAGAGTATACCATAGCGAAAGTCGTGTGTGTCGCTGAGAGCCAACAGTCTGCGTTTGATTTTATATCGATAGACTGCGACCTATGGTATAACATAGCGAAAGTCGTGTGTGCCGCTGAGAGCCAACAGTCTGCGTTTAGTTTTATATCGGCGGACTGCGACCTATGTAGGAGTGGAGAGGTTTCATTTCGACAGCGAAATCAGAGGCCGCTGAGAGTCTGCAGTTACATGGACTTTTGCTGCGACGGCAACGTAACCCTGGATGTAACGGTGATCTGTTGTGTGGGTTCCATGGCGTAATCGAGAGGCCGCTGAGAGCCTGCAGTTACATGGACTTTTGCTGCGACGGCAACGTAACCCTGGAATGTATCTGTGACCATGGATAGGGGTGATGATTTTCAGAGCATTCTCACCAAAGATATATCCTCTATTTTCAAAAACTATTTTCTATATTTTCAATAAAAATTATTTTCAAAGTATTTTCACTGAATGTTGAAAATGAGTCTACTAAGTACTTATAGATTTTCAGTCGTACGCCTGATCAACGTATGACCGAATTTCTATGAGAACGAGGACGGACTTATTGAAACATCGAGTTATAAAAACTACTTTCATAAAAACTAATTTATAATACTATATAGATTTTAAAAGTATTTTAAATAATCAAAGGGAAATTTTTCTGATAATAATCATTTTAATATATTCTGGCTTCAATCCTTTTCGAGGACGAAAAGATTCAAAGGGGGGAGGAATGTGATAAACCGAATTTTGGGCATCTGTTAATTGAAAATTAATAGATGAAGATTTAAAAATAAAATAAAGGTTGAATTATAAATATCTAAATAAATATTTATATTAATAATTTTCCTAACTAATGTATTAAAGTTTGATAATATTAGTTTAATAATAATTATTTAGTTGGACAAATTTGTCTTTCCAGAATTAATAAAAGTGATTTTCTAATCATAATATAATATATAGGTATGTATATACATTGAATTGGAAATTATATTTTTATTGATTTTCAAGATTTATTTAAAGTTGAATTCTATATTCAACACTAAAATAGTTTCTATAAGGTATAAAGTAAGATTTGATGAAGGTGTATATATATATATATATATATATATATAAATCTTTAAAGGTTATACTTAAAATGAAGGTAGTCTATAAAAAATATAAGGTTAAAAACATATATGTATAAAGATATTATATTGATCTAAGAAATTTATGAATACTTAAGGCTTGGATAAAATAAGATTTAATAAAGAATATTATATAAAAAATACATAAACATATTAGGTACACTTTAATTACAAATATAAACAAATTCACTATGCATTTTAACAAATGTAAACAATTTGTAAAACAAAAACGATATGTGTAAGTTAATGCATACAAGTGTCTTAATTTAATCTTCTTTTTCTATCCTCAAATAAAAATAAAAATAAAAAGAGAAAAGGAAATCTGAACCAAACAAAGAAACCAGTAAACAAAATTTGAGAAATTTAAATCAGTAAACAATACTTCGAATTATTTCCAAAATCTGATCAAGCAAGAATCAACTCAGTGAAGTCCAATTCAGATCAACATCAAAAGCAAATTCAAGTCAATTCAATAATTCAAATTGCTGTTTCCAGATCAAAGCAGCTCAGTATCAAATTTTAAAGCAAGTTCAGGCTGTAGTACATAATCTAACAACTTGCAGGTCTCAAGAGCTTAGGCAAACTTTAGTTAAAAAAATATAAAAAGGGTTTTCTCTGTTTTTTTCCAAAAACAGGTGAGTAAAATTAGCCCTTTACATAGGATATTTATATATGTTCCTGTAATGTAAGCTTGAGTAAATGCTTTCATTTTACTATGGATTCTTAAGCAAACAAAACTTTTATGCTGGATATTTGGGGTTAAAACATACTAACAGTACTTCTCTGTTTCTTGATTGCTTAAACAGTCCTAACTTTAGTTTCAAAATCATAACCTTCCAACCCGACGAGTCTTAGTTAAATCGGTCTACATCAGAGGTGTTCGTGTTGAATCTGAACTACCCTGTTAAATTGATAGAACTGAATTTCTTTTGCGGTCGAGTGAGTTTCAATATTAGGATGCCTGGAAGTTTATATAAGCATTTACTGTAAAAAAAAATTACAGGGTGTAAAAAAATATATTGTATGCATGCTTTCTTATTCATTATCCTCCAAACCCAATCAAGTTTGAAAATGCTTCGAACTACAAACTTGTGAATCTTCGACTCTAGATCGCACTAAAAATAGTTGATGTCATTTTTTTATTTGGAATAATTTGTAAATTTGAATTTAACGGTATAGGACTGAGTTTTGGACATAAATCAAAATGCTCTAATTATAGAATCATGCATATAGGCATGATTGTCGAGAGATAATATGAATTTTGATAAGGATTTGGTAATTTTTAATGATCTAGAAAGTGAGAATTTCTGAAATGTTCTTATTTTCAAAATAAAATTATTTCTCGGTCGGTAGTGGCCGAGGTGGTGGGGCGGCAGCATCGGTAGGTGCGCATGAACAGGGAGGAGGGCCCAACCGTGGCCAAATTTGGAATCAAGGCATAGTTTTGTTTGGGCGATCGAATTTAGGGTTTGGGGAAAAGTTGCGGCATTGGGAGGTTGTGGTGATTTTTGAGAAGGAAGGGGAGACCGGAGAAATCGAGTTCGGTCCCTAGGGAGGCGGCAGCGAAGGGCCTCCGTTTGGTATTGGTAGCATGTGATCAAGTGTTGAGATTTGGAGCAGTTTATTATTTTGTGGGGGACGGAATTTTTGCAGGGGGTTCTTGTGCTCGGTTTTTGGGTGGTGGGCCAGGAGGCTTCGACGAGGCAGTTAGGCGAGTCAGGGGACGATGATACGCTGTTTGGTGGCGTCGCGATGGTGAAATGGCCATCGGGCCTGGTGTGTATGTGCACACGTTGGTGCACAAAATGTTTAAATTTGAAGGAAACTGGAGGAAGGAGGAGGAAGTGTAGAGAGAAGAGACGGACCGAAGTGAAGTGAATATGCCGAAGAATATTGTTGGGCCGGGAAAATCGAGAAATAAGTAAGGACTGGTTAAGGAGAAAGTAAAGATAAATAAGGAAATAAAGAGAATGAGAATTGGAGAGGAATAAAAGAAGAGTAGGAGAGATGGAATCGTAATTTGTCTCTGGACTTTGTAGTTTAGGCTCGGGTCAAATCCGAGGTAAGTGTTGCAAGTATTTAATTTAAATAAAAGTAAGTTTTAAATTTAAAATGAAATTTAGTTTTAAACTGATTCTTAAATCTATTCTTTTAAAAGTAAATGTTTTAAGCAATTGATCTAAGGAATATTTTATAATTTGTTTAACTTGAAAATTATTAAGTTTAATTATTTTTAAGTTAGTTTAAATTTAATATAGAAATACAAGTTAGCGTTGGTTAAAAGATGAATGTTTTAAATTATATGCTAATGATAACTAATTAAGTGATTAATGAAGATTAATAAATTTTAATTAATTAATTACTTAGTGTAATTAATTAAGGGATTAATTGATTAACATAATTAACTAAGGAGTAAACTAATCTGTGTAAGTAAATAAAGGGTTAGTTAATTACTGTAAGTAATTAATTAAGGTTAAAAGGATATTAATTCAAGATTAATAATTAAATATAATTAATTGGAAGAATAGTTAATTAATGAAGTAATTATAGGAACATTAATTAATTTAATTAATGAAAGAAATTAAAGGATAATTAATCAATTGTGATAAATTAAAATGGATAATTAAAGGATAATTAATTAATTGGTTTGTGATTAATGTTAAGTAAGGTTATCTAAGTGATTAAAGTTAGTAATTAATTTAATTAGAGATTAATTAAATTGATTGGAAAGTGATAAATCTTGATTATGAATGATTAAATGATATTAAATGCCTTGGATAATTTGATGTTTCTGATAGGCAATGTTTTGTGATATGATTGGAGTGAACAGTGATAATGTAGGTTATCTATCCGAGTTGAATGGTTATGTGGTATGATATCCCGGACATGAATTTGTATTGTTTTACAACTTAACGATTTGGATTAGAACGATGTTGTATTCGAAGAGACCGGGGTCGGGTATCAGTAGTAGTCGAAACCACTTCGAATAGTAAATTCTTTATAAATTGGATTGTGAAACTAAACGGGCTGGAATAGAATAAATTGAGTAACATGGGCATTTAACCTGAAACCGTTGTGTGATAAACGTTGACTATAAGATCCCATAAAATGTACGAGTTATCCTGGTATTCATATATGTCATTGATTGGTATTTCAAATTTTATGGGTTTACTCACGCTGGTTTCCAGCCTGACCCGGGTGTTACTTTGATGTAATGCTCGGGTCAGACCGAGTATTACAGATTTTCAGGTAAGGACGTTCTGGAGCTCAGGAGGCGAGCTGGATGGCAGGGACGTATGGAGAGTTTTCACTGTGATATTGTAGTATCTGGACATGATTATTTGTCAAGTGTTTATGGATTTGGGTAACTTCTATATATTTAAATGCAAATTAACTTATATAGTTTTCTTTGTATAACTGCTATTTTAATTGATATTATATTTGATCCGCTGCGAATGTGAGATTTCTGTGTCTTGTTTCTGTTTTCTTCTTCTTTCTCTTTTCTTCTTTTCTTAACTATCTGGAAATTTCAGGATCGAAATTCCCGGGTCGTTACAGTTCCGCAACTATTTCTGATAGACTCTCCCTTGATCGTCAAATTGAGCAAACAGAAGTTCTTGGCTCATCGACCAACCTTTTCTCTGATGTTCCGTCCTTTTGATGGAAGACATAAGGCCTACCCCAAAGCTGTAGAAGGTGTTGTATTTTTATATAACCCAACGAATATCCAAGCCTCTAGAATTGGAAAGACTGCTCTTTGCAAACCATGCTCTAAACTTAGGATTCCATTTACAGAAGTTTTGGTCCCCTCGGTGAAGGAAGGGGCTCATTTCCCTTAAAGGGGTATACAGCATGTAGTAAATTCATGTGCTATGCCGGATGTATGCTTCTCTTCAATTCTTTTACCTAGGAGATGATAAACTACCTTGGAATAGCTCCCACTCAATTATACTCAAACAGCCATGCCTTCCTTCTTGGAACTTTCTTGTTATTCATGGATTTTTAGTTCCGCCACATCTCTTGAGGACATCTGGTTTATTTACAATTTGAAATGACTAACAGGGAGCCTTTCCTACCCTTTCCTCGAGCCTTCACCCAATTGTCAAGATTTAACTGGCACTTAGAACAAAATCAGCCTCTTTAAACGTGAATTGTTCTATGTCCAATGTTTGCCTGGCTTCACGAGGCAATGTTGGAAGGATGTGAGTGTTTCCTTGACTTTATCCCCAAATTCTTTAGCACAAGTCATATCCTAAACTAACTAATACTTTGAAAATCTATAGGTGTTCATCCACGTCTAAAAGGCGATAGTTTCTCAAGGTCGTTTTCTGCAATTCATGCCACCTCGGTTGAAGACTGGGAGATTAGATCCCTTTTAACCGATGAATGATTCTCCTTCTTTGGGCTGTTAGAAGAAGGCCATAACATTAGGCTTCTAGGAGGCGCTACGCAACCAAAAAATGTGTTGGAACAAGAAGGCGGCACTGATAGCTCTGTCGTTCCCCATTCGAAGGGGCTCGGGATGACATCAAAGAGGGAAAATTTAATGGTGTCGAAATCAACAAGCCTGGCGATGCCGAAGTTGGTCCGGGCAATGCCACATGCCAGTAAGGAAAGGAAAAATTATTGCGTATAAACTCTATAGGAGAAAAACCGCTAAAGAACCCGAGTTTATAATCACTTTAGTTGATGAAGAGTCTTCTTCCTAACATTTAGAAAGTTCAATAGAAGGGTTCTCGAATCTTCTGGTTCCTGATGATATCATGACTTATGACTTTTCAATGTCAGTATTGGAGGGCTCAATTCTCCCACCAGGAGTGGTGATGATATTCCTTCTACTAGAAAAGGAGAGAAAACCCATATGAGCAAGGCTGTAGCAACTGGTCCGTTGGGGGAACACTGGGACACGCAGAATCATGTGCACTTCACTGGACGATTTTCATCTATCTTTTATTCGATGACCACTTATATGCTCTTATTTAGTTTGTAGGCGTAGGGAGAGAGATTACAACTGAAAAAGAAGTCATCGTTTAAGGGAGTCTTCATCTTCCAAACATAAGTCTCACTCTCAATCATCTCATCAATCAGTTCAGCATGATCTTTCTGTACATAGTGGTGATCAAAATTATTTCAATGCCCCTCAAGTTGTTATGCCACTTGAGCAAACTACGGTTCATCTGGTTCAAGGCAGTCTCACGATCGTAGGTTAAGAAAATGCCACTTGTTACTTCTGATCCTGCTTTGCCTATTGCAGCCCCTAAGGCTTCCACAGTAGAGAAATTGGACGAACTTAAGGTCAACTTTCCAAAAAATTTCTTCAATGGGCTTACGTTCCTTCCATTCAAACAATTCTAGGGAGTGTGAAAACGAGTTCCCTTGAATGCATCAATGACGTTTTTGTGCGACATGAAGCATTTCAATACTTAGCCAAAAAAATCTCCGAGATGTCTTTCGAGAGACAACATTAAATTGACCGTCTCATGCTAGAGGTGATCAATGACAAAGATATAACTAAAAATCAAGACAATGAGATCTCAATTGAGATCTCAAGATTGACAAGGAAGTTGACCATTATAGAAAAGAGTGCCAAAGAAATATTTAAGGTGGTTAGTCATTTAGAAGTGGCTTATAAAAAGGAAATGGATGCTGGCCTCAACCGCAGTGGTGTGCTTTCTTTGGAAAAATATAAACTGCAAAGGAGAAAAATATTTTGACCGCCCGCATTAAGGAGGTCGAAGAACTCCTTTGAAAAGAGAAGGAAGAGAAGCTCAAAGCCCAGGAGGAGTCGTAGAGTTACTGTGAAGAAGCTATCGAAGTTTGGGGACTAAAAATGAAGCCGACAAGAAACTCACTTAAATTGAAGTCCTCAAAAAAGAGGCAAGAGAAGTGAGCCGCAATGAGATTAGAGAGTAGATTATGGCCCGGTTAGAAGATGCCTAAGAGGCAGTCAAAATGAAATTAAGGACATGTTCGATCCTCTGATCGTGGAATATAATGCTAAATTCTTAATTCATCAAGATCTGAGTTTCCTTTGAGAGGGCTATCTTGAATCGCTCATCAAGGCTTGGGAGTACATTGTTGAAACGAAGAAGAAAGCACTCGGTGAACTTGATTTTGATGAAGAGAAGCTGGTCTAGGAGATTATTTGCGGGGATGAACCTATAGACCTCCCTGCTATGAAACTCTGATGGTTTGGCATTTTATCACCTTCCAGTAGAAGGGAAAACATTGCTGAGCCTTCGGAGTTCGATCCAAAAGGTCCCCTGCACTTCAAATGACTGGAACGTTAGTTTCTCTTGGCCAGGGGCAAGATCTGAGCTATGATCTTGACATACCCGTCTATCAATCATAGGTGTTGACTGTTGTAGAGGGGAGCACTCTGGCAACAGCTGAAAGTTAGCCAAATACAGGTATCCCGCTTTGTTCTCCATTATTCGAGAGATTTCTTTCCTCGTCCCTAATAGTAATAGGCTTATCCTTTTGTTTTCGCGAATATATAGTTCTTTTGGGTCCCAACTAGACTCCATGAAGCGATACCACTGTGGAGCAACAATCGACATCTATAGAAATTCCTACAACCACCGACATTCGAGGGCCCAACGCTTAAATTATCGAAGCGCTTGATGATGAAAAAGCTGATGAAACACCATTGCCAGATGAATCGTATGATGTTTTAATCACTACCACCACCAAACGTAGTGATGACTTTAGCTTAAAAGAGCGCATCAAGAGAAAGAAGTTGCAAAAGAAAAGGTTAAGGCTGAACCCGTTGACATGGACATCGATGATCCAAATATCATCCCACGTAAAATCATTCCACCCGACGGGTCAGTTCCCAAAGAACTCCCTCCAACCTCTGAGAGCTCTCCTAACAAAGGAGACAAAGGATCAAGGAAAAAGACAGGTGGAAGCTTGGGTGGTGGCACTCCTAAGAAATCTATAAAGGAGAAAGAGCATAAGAAATATCGTTGCCCCAGCTTAGTTTGTATATAGCTTGTATAGCCGTTTCACTTTTTTTTGGACATGATAGTGCGGGAACGGCACCCGTTTTTGAACAAACTTATCTCACTATTTTGAATTTTAGCAAGCAAATAAAAGTTTGTTGCCTTTTGTTGGACTCTTATGTGAATTTTGTCTAAGTAATCGAGCTATTACTTTTCCATTTAATGTATTGGTAATTTGTTGCTCATTAGTTTCAGACAATTATTCTTTAATTTTCACGTATGGCCTCCATGTATTCGTGGCCTAAAGCTGTATCAATCATTAGGATCAAGCCCTAGTGCTACGCTATCGGATTTAGCAATCTTGGTAATTATTCTCTTACCCCCGGTCTCGGGTTAGTGGAATTCGATAGTGGATGGTCGAACTCCATCCTTAGAGAGTTTATACTCCTCCTTTTGATTTCAGATCGAAGTTTATGGAATAGTGAGTGGTCGAACCGCACTCATCTATCTATTTATACTCATATCCGCACTTTATAGATAAGATTTAGTTGGTGGGTGGTAAAATCGTACCCGTCTTGCATTTATACTCCAGTCCACACTCAAGGGACTTAGAGTTATTTCGGAAAATAGTCGGACCATACTTTCCTTAATTGATTGGTTTACTCCCAAGTCGAGGGTTTAATCTAGTGAGCAACCGGTCGTATCACAATTGCTTCTGAGTCATAATTACCCACCACTTGATAAGATTAATTTGATTATCGGATGGTCAAGTCACACCCACTTCTCATTGTGCGCTTCGTCCTTCGGGTTGTGAGCGAGAATCATTCAATGAACGGTTGGACAACATTCATTTTGTTTAGTTCAATTGTGAACTTATGTAATTGGCTAGCCCCAAACTCTAGGAACCTGCTCAGACATGTCAATATTGGTTAATTTGTATCGTAACTAATAGGTAATGCTATAACAATCATAGATATGAAGGAAACTTCAAACTTTATTTTCCAAATGGAAAGAAACGACATAATTTGTCTTATTACATATCTAGAAAAATCAAATGCTAAAGAAAATTCGAAAATTGAATACAACTAAATGAAAAAGAAATAAACTGAGTGAAATAGCATCGTAAATGCTCGCTATTCCAAGCCTTTAAGTGTGTGATGCCATTAACAGATGCTAGCTTGAAAATTCCTTCTCCAAGCCTCTATTCAATGACATATGGTCCTTCCCAAGTAGGATTCATGTATGACGAGACAGGAAAAACCCATTTCAGGATGAGATTGCTGATTTCAAATGTTCTAGGTCGAACTTTAGTGTTGTAGTATCGGGCGACTCGTATCGATGTGTAGATGCCCTCAAATAAGCATCTTTATGCTTCTCATCCATCAAATCTAGAGATTCTAAGAGGAGATCTCTATTGCTTTGTATCGTAATAGGTCACTCAGTGAGAAGGAACCTCAAGCTCAATAGGATTGATGGTTTCGAAGTCGTAAGCAAGAGCGAATGGAGTATGGCCAATCGTGGACTTGTGCGTGGTTCTGTAAGCCTATAGCGTTGTTGGGAGTTCATCCACCCACTTGTGTCTAGCCTTTTCCAAACGCTTCTTCAGAATGGACTTTAAGATTCTATTTGCGGCTTTGACTTATCCATTTACATGAAGGTAAGCAACTGCCACAAGTCTCTTCTTAATATCATGTCGATGGCAGTAGATGTTGTTTTGGACTATGAAGTTGATTACTTTATTTGTCATGATCATGGCTAAAGGTTCCGCTTCAGCCCTTTTAGTGAAGTTATCAACTGTGATCATGGCATACCTTGCAACACCTTTAGAGATCGGTAAGGAACTGATAATATCTATGCCCCATATGGAAAACGGCCATGGACTGACCATTTGTGTGACTTTCGTCGGCGGAGCCTTGGGAACTTTTGCGTATATCTGGCATTTGTCACATTGTCTAGCGTAAACAGCAACATCTCAGTTGACAATCGGCTAATAATAACCAAAAAGTGTTTTTCTTTGCTAGGATTTCCCCCCGGTGTGATCCTTATATTCCCCTTTGCAGACTTCCTTTCAGACTCGCTTTATTTTATCGTGAACGATACAACGGAGCAAGGGAACGAAAAACCTTTTCTATACATGACTCCTTCCTGAATGATATATCATGAAGCTTGCGAAGGACTTGTCGCCTTTCATTCCTTCGCTCGGGAAGAACTCGCTGTAGCGAATAGCCTTTAATCGGAGTCATCCGCAACTCCTTCTTTAGCTCCGTCTCTAGTACCTAGTTGATTTCCATCAGGTTTATGCTAGGAGCTTCTAGTACTTCAACTGGAACCAAGCCCATCTGTTGTGCAACCCCAGTGCTAGTAAACTTTGCCAATGAGTCGCCCTCTTTGTTTTGATCCCGAGGAATGTGTGTGATGTCATAATACTCAAAGCCAGTCAATAGCTCTTGGACTTGGATAAGGTATGGGGCGCCTCATTATCCTTTAGCTTGGTAATCTCCCCTGACATGATATACTACCAACTGTGAGTCGCAACCGGTTTCAAGAAATTTTATCCTCAGTTCTCTGGCAAGTTTAAGTCCAGCAATTAGAGCTTTATACTCTGCTTCGTTGTTCGTTGTAGGGAAATCAAACTTTAAAGCATAGCAAATTGACAGATCTTCTAAAGTTACTAGGACAATTCCAGCTCCTAAACAGCGAACGTTGGATGCTCCATCCGTATACATCTTCTACCATATGGTAAAGGTTCCACCACTCTCTAGGATATCATCTTGTGTAGTGAATATTACTATAAAGTCCGCCAGTGGCTGCCCCTGGATAGTCCTTCGTAGAAGATAAGCGATATCGAATTAGCTTAGCTCGATATTCCACTTGAGTAACCTCCCGAACATCTCAGGTCGCTATAGGACCTGCCGAACGGCTGGTCAGTGTATACATTGTTAGGATGAGCCAGAAAATAGGGTATAGATTTTTGAAGCGATCAAAATGAAGTACACTAGTTTCTCAAACCTCGGATAGTTCCTTTCAGCTTCTGTTAATCGTTTGCTAGCATAATAGACCAATCTCTGGATCGGATTCTCTTTGCGAAGCAGTGCGACACTTATAGTATGTACCGATAGTGCCAAGTAGATGTGCAAGTCTTCATGATCTACCGACTTCGACAAGATAGGAGACCACTCCAAATGATACACAAAAGCTTGAAATGCATCTTCATAATCCTACGTCCATTCAAAGTTCCTTTTCCCTCTTTTAATCAAGTCGAAGAAAGTGATGCGCTTATCAGTGGATCCGGAAATGAACTGACTTTGAGCGGCAACCTTACCATTTAGACTCTGTATTTGTTTGATGGTCTTTGTCACTTGGATGTTGCAAATTGCTTGAATATTCTTGGAATTGGTTTCGATTCCATGGGCATTGACGATGAAACCCAAGAACTTTCCTGATGCAATGCCAAAAGAACACTTTAGAGGATTGATCTTCATTTTGTAATATCGGAAGATATCGAACATTTATGCCAAGTCTTTCATGTGGTCGCTTGATTGTCATGACTTAAGGAGAATATCATCCACGTATACCTCCATTGTCTTTCCAATTAGATCTTTAAACATTTTATTGACTAGACGTTGATAGGTCGCTACAGCATTCTTTAATCCAAATGGCATCACCACATAGTAATACAATCCAACATCGGTAATGAAGCTGGTATGCTCCTAATCGGGGATATGCTTTGGGATTTGGTTATATCTAGTGTATGTATCCATGAAAATAGGAACTCTTGTCCTACGGTTGACTCTACCTGCTGGTCGATCCTTAGAAGGGGAAAACTATATTTTGGACACGCCTTATTTAAGTCCGAATAGTCAATGCACGTCTGCCACTTTCCATTTGCCTTTCTCACAAGTATAGGATTAGGTATCCATTTACCCTCACCAGCTGTCTATCCATAGCCAACAAGTCTAGTGTTTGGATAGTTGGAGCCAAGCGGTGGTCGTGCTCCACCTCACATGAATGGTCCGGCCAATGTCTGGAGGCTGTTCCACACCTTCTTGGATCAACATCCAATCGATGTATATCACGTACATTCGCTTCATCATCATTCCAGGGCGGCAATTAGTCTGCATCCATCTGAAATCCAGCATCCAAATCAATCGCACCAGCTTTAGCTTAGGTGCCACCATGGAAAGGTATGCTCCCTCCCCTGGAGGATGGATCGATACTGATCTTTATGGAGGGATCGTCTGTTACGGCAGACCAAGTGGGTTTGCCTGTTGATGTCCTGAAGCTCATGTGTTATATCCATCAATTTTGTGATGCTTGCACCTATGATAATCATCTAATGGACTAAGACTCTTTGATGTAGAATAAGGGGTAAGGTCTCCACTAGGTTTCCTGTGCTGTTGCCGACTAAGTTGATTCATTGGATAGATATTTGCTTGAATTTGCTGATTCAACTATCGGTGGCTAACCACTAGCACTTCTATCAGATTTTGGAATTCAGATCTTGTGATGGAATCAGTTGGATTCTGGACATCATCTGGATGGGTATCATTCACATCCACTGGTAGATTACTTGGGGACCCCTACTGTAATATCCCGGAATTTTTAACAATATCAATTTAATAATCTGTAATTAAAATTAAATTGATATTGATATTCTGATAATAATCATTCAAAAAGATTTAATAATCTTCTTCAATAAATATTTAAATTGGTTAGTTTAATTTTTAAATAATAAATTGATTTCTATTTTCAATATAAATATTTGGTTTATATTTTAAATAGATTGGTTTTGTTTTAATTTCAATAAATAAAGCATATTTTCTAGTTTTGATATTTGTAGTAATTTTGGAAAATTTGTTTTATTTAATATTTAAGTTTTTCAAAATTAAATAAATTATTTTGGTTTAAATTTAATATTGAATCATGTTTTAAAATTTCTAATATAAACATTTTAATTTGGAAATTTTGTTTCAAATTAGTATTGAGTTTTCTAGGACTATTTCATAAATAAAAATATGATTTTAAAATTGAAAAGAAAAATATTGGAATATTTTTAAATTAAATTGGATTTAGTTTTAAATTTAGAATAGATTCAATAAAATGTTTTATGGTTTAATAAAATAGATATCTTACTTATAAAAATGTAATTTCTGGTAAAAATGATTTTTAATTTAATAGGAAGATATTTATAAAAAAAATATTAATATTGTATTGACTTTTTAAAATAAGCTTTGAATAAGATTTGAAATTTTTATATCAAAATTGAATTTATATTCTTAACTTGATTTGATATTGTTTTATTTTGAATTTAGTTTGAATTTAAGTTCAAAGGTATAAAATCATATTTGTTTTAATTTTTAGTATGTATAAGTTTCAAATTGTAAAACATTGTTTGTTTTTACTTCTTTTGTAAATTTATAAACATATTTTAAAAATAAACTAACAACATATAAACAAGTGTTTCATCCATTTAACATATGTTTAAAAAATTAACATTTCAAGTTGACAAGTGTCTAACAATAGACAAGTGTTAATTTTGTTTTTATTTTCTTTTATTCCCATTAAATCTGAAAATACATTAATTAAGATTGCATCTCCATTCATATAACATTTTCATTCTTCTCTAATCAAAAGAAATTCTTCAAACTTCTTGAATCAAATTCATGTAAATCTGCATTCACAAATGCATATGAAAGTCTAATGCAAAATCTGCACACCTAAAATTCAAATCTGCATAATCAAAACCCTATTCAACCTGCATGTTCCTCTTCATAAAAATCAATCTGCTTTTATTCACCAGCAAACCTGCATATTCAAAATCTATCTGTATATTATAAACCTTGTGCAAATCTAAAATTCTGCATACTCCACTTTTGCAAAATCAAAGAAGTTGCATCAACTAGCACCTGCATGCAAGCATTTTGGTCAGAGAAAACAACTAGGCAAACCTGCATATCAATTCAAAACTCAGATTTAAACAGAGGAGCAAGCTCTGCATATTTGTTTTCTGCAAAAAATTCAAGGGATCAAAACAGCTCTGCATTTGTTAATAGGTGAGTAAATTCCTGTTTTAAAAACAGTTTCATTTCTTTAACCAAGATAACAAAATCTGCAGAACTTTAAAGTTTAATTCAAAATGCTCTTTTAAATAAGAAAATTTAAACAGTAGCAATTGATAACTACTTTGTTCTCTTCTCTTTAGTAAGTAACCTCAATTTCTATAGGTTGTTTGAAATTTTATATGTGTATGAGTTGAATATATGTTTGACTATTGTGTGTGATTAGGTTTGAATATGCAGATAAGTGTAATATGAATTTCTGCAGACATGCTTCTGCTATTACTTGGATTTAAATACAAATCCACTTCTCTATGCATGAATCTTAGTTAGGAATTATTATGTAATCAAATTTGAGTTTGTGTTGCATAGATTTAGGTTGAGAATTTTAGTTTAGGAAAGTAAAATCTGTTACAACTGGAAATCAGTAACAGCGGACAATAATTTCATAAAGTAGAATTACCAAACATTTTTAAATTATTCAAAAAAAAAACGTTTAAAGCTTTGATCCATGTTTAAAAACAGGAATAATAAAACAAGCATCAGGTTTTAAATCTTCTGTGTTGTTAGTAACTTAGGTCTGTGCAGAATTTGGTATTTTGATAATATCAAATCATGAAATAAATTTTGAAATCTGGATTTCTTCCTGGAGGTTGAATGTTAATTGGGAAGAGGGGGTATAGGTGGAGAAATGGCTGGAGTTGAAGGTCATGAATGGTCGGAGTAGGTTGTTATGATGATTGACAGGTTTGGCATGTTTGGGTTTGAAGCTTTTTCCGGTTGATGTCATTTAGCTTGAATCTGATTATCAAGCTACAGAGTATTATGTTGGTGCTTGTTATCAAGTCAAGGGGTGGATGGCTCCTTGGAGAGGACGGTGGAGGTAACTGGAAGTCGCCGGAGCAGTGGTGTATGTGCACAGTGGATAGGGGTCTCTGGTGAACTTTGGCTGGTGCAGGGTTTGAGTGACTCGAAGATGCTTCCGTGCAGTTTTAGTTGTGACTCGAAGTAGGATAGGTTTTAACCCGAAGTAAATTGTTGATGGTCTCGGGTTTAGTTGTGCAGGCCTGAGTGTTGTGTTTTTTTAAAATCTGGAAAACTCATATTTTTAAAAAGCCGTGATTTAAATTTAAGTATAGTTTGAATTAAACTCAAGTAAGCTTTTGAATTCAAAAATCTAAAATGATGAATTTAAATTTAAGTAGGATTTAAATTCAAATTTGAAATCAGTGTAAATATAATTTCAGGATTCTTTGAATCCAGATTTTAATTAAAACAGTTTGTTCCTTTTTTTAAAAAAAAATTAAAAGGGAATTCAATTTTTAAAACAAGATTCAAATTTTTGTATAGGATTGAACTGGATTCAGGAATACTTTTGAATTCAAAGTTTAAAATGAAAGTTTTAAATTGTAAGCCAGATCTAAATTTGGTTTTGAAATCAAATTAAATATGATTTCAGTTTTGTTTTGGAATCTGTTTGAATCCAAATCAGTTTGAAAATTTTTAAATATTGGACAGAAATATTATTAAGTAGAATTTAAATATGAATCTGATTTCAAATGAAGATTTAAATTTTAAAAGAATTCTTTTTTAAGTAGTAAATAAAAGTATGATATGTTTAACTTTAAATTGGAAGTTGAATAATCTATCTATTTTCAAATGTTTGATTTCTTAGTAAAATTAAGTAATATTGATTTTTAAACTTTCCTTATATGATAATGTTAAATTTTTACTTTTAGGTTTATTAAATTATTAAAACTTGGAAGATGTTTATATGGTTAGACATTTTTAAATCTTAAATTTTTAAATAAAGGTTGAATTAGATTTAAAAATGTATTATTTAAATACATTTTGAATATTAATTAAGTTATAAATAAGTAAATAAATTATTTTGAGAATAATTAAGAATTTACTTATTTATTTGATTTTAAAGAATAACTTGAATTAATTTATAATTAGAAATGATTAATGAATAATTTAAGGAAATTTTCTTAAGTAAGGAATTTATGAAAATGTTGTTAATTAAATAAGATAATTATCTAAGAATAATTAATAATTAATTAATGTGATTAATTTTGATTAATTAATTAGATTAATTAATTTAAGATAATCAATTGTAATTTAAGTATAATTACTTTATAAAAGTAATTAAGGGTTAATTACTTTTTGTAATTAATTCTGATAATGTGCTTTGTTAAATTAATTAATTTAGTTCAATTAATTTAGGAAATAATTTAATAATTTAATGATAATAATTACTTAATGTAATTTATGGAGCAGGATTTCTTGGAGAAGTTTAATTGATAATTACTGGAATGTAATTAAGGAAAGGTGTTTTATTTTAATAAAGTAATTTGGATAATTACTTTTGTAATTAATCAAGGACTAATTAATGAAGATAATTAATTATTGGATAATTAATTTATTAATAAGTAATTAAGGGTAGTTAATTACTAGATTTAAGTATTAATCAAAGTGATTAATAATTGTATTTTAAATTTTAGATTAATTACTAAATGTAATTAGATTTAATTAAGTAATTAATTTAAATATTAATTAGAGATCATTAATTATTATAATTAATGATGTGATTAAGAATTGTTTAATTAAGTAATAATTAAATAATTAAGTGATTAATTAATTGTAATTAATTAAGAATAAATGTAATTAATCATAGTTAATTAATAAATGAAGTAATTAAATGATAATTACTTATGATTAATGCTAGTTAATTTTATTAATTTAAGACTAATTACTTATTGTAATTAGTGAATGATTAATCATAGATGTTTAATCAAGTTGAATACTTAATGAATGATTAATTACTAGGTTGATTAATTAATAGATTTATAAGCAAGATTTATAGGTGAGTAATTAATTTAATTTATTTTAAATTAATTAAGGATAGAAGTAATTAATTTAATTCATTTTAAATTGATTATAAATAATGAATAATATATCATTGCTTATGGATGATATTGATATACCTTTGGATGGTTGTGATCTCAGAAATGAGATGAGTAGTATCTATAGGATATGGATGCTTAGTTATAGTATGATGGATTATTTTGGTCGTGATGATTGACTGTTGTGATGATTGTCTGTTGTGATAATGTTATGGGTTATTTGTTATGATGAGAATATATAGTTTATCTATGTGTGTGAAATAGATAAAAATAAAATGAATTAATTGTTTAAAACCCTTAAGTATAACTTGGACATTAAGATGGCGTTTGGTTTCGGTGAGACCGGGATCGGGTTTCCATATTTGGATATCCGAAAACCACATCGATTCCAATTAAACGTTAGGTCGTTAATCCAAGTGGAGCAAGTGAAGACTCGAGGTGTAAGGGCTATACGTCAGTATAACTCTGTGGGTGATTCCGTAATGAGTTTGACGGAATGGTACTTATAGATTCGAGATGGTGAATCAGAGTGCAAGGGTTATTGTCGTTAACTCTGAGGGTGATTCCAATACGAGTGTAACGAGATAATGCCTTCGGTTTCGTTCGAACCCGGAACGAACTTGTATGGATTGAATGCTTTCAGAACATCGTCAGGTGGACGATGAGCATTCTAAGATAGATGTGTTCTTTAAAGGTAATCGTAACCTCAAGCCTCATCAACCGGGAATGGCTAAAACAGGGGAGGTGCAGCAAGGCTTCGTGGGTAGCCCCCACTTGAGAGTGAGATTTACCCCTGTCTAGAGGTCCCTTTATATTTCGGCTGTGTGGATGGTTTTGAGCTCCAACCGTCGGGGTTGTCTTGTTCGGAACTATTCAGTAAGGAATGGGTCCGGCCTTGTGTTGCAGGGGAGTTAGGGTGGCTCCTCGGTACGGTGATCTAGGCCACGTACTGTGACGGGCGGTACCCCAGTAGCCCTGCCATTGATGGAATCCAAAATCCAATAAGTGCCTGTACGGTTTTGATTGTGCCCAACTATGTTGGAACGTGAGATGTAAGCATTCCAGCTATTTCTGTATTTTATTTTGAAAACCCTAGACACTATTATAATATCACTGGATTTCCTATCAAATGCTTTGGTTAGCGTAAGGTAAAAACTTTTCCATGTTTATGTGTGGGAAGTCTTACGTGATACCTTTTGTTTTCAAAGGATTTTCTAAAAGTTAAGCAACTTTTAACCCGTTTACTCACACCAGACCCCTGTCTGACCCGAGTGTTTATTTTCTGTTTTATTAAACTCTTGGGTAGTCATATTATGTATGAGTAGTCAAGTGTTTCAGGATTGCTTTGACGAGTTCTGGAGGAGATAATGGAGCAAGAGGCTTCAGCGTGTAGCTATATATAGTGGTTCCGCTGTGTTTGAGTTGTATCTATTTTTCTCTGATATACTTGAATTGTAATCGCTAGACAGATGTTTATAACTGTCTAGTTTGTGTTGTATTGGTTGTAAAACTCTGATGTATATAATACTATGTAAAGTATTATGTGATATAATATAATTTGTTCGTTCCGCTGTGAGATTCTGACGTTGTCTGTTTCTTTCTTTCCTTTTTTTCTCTTTCCTATCCCTTTCTTTCTTCTTAATGATTCGACTTCCTGGAGTTATGGAAGTTGGGTCGTTACAACGTGGTATCAGAGCATTAGGTTGAGTGAATACCTAGGCTCTGTAGTGGTGTCTTTCTTGAGAGAGCGTACTTGTAATTTTAAATATAAATATATTTAATTCTACCTATCTGTTGGGTTACCTGTTCAGGTTTTCCAATATAAGTAATAAAGGTAGATAGGGTAGTGGTGTGTGTAACACAACTACCAATGGTTGGAGTTCCGAGTGTTTGAGGTTGGAAGTGTATCTGTCGAGACTGTAGACCTAATATCGTCTCGAATAAGCTTTGTAGTGATGAGAGATTTTATTAATCTCTGGAGGAAACCTGTTAAGGTTCGGAGTTTATTTCTGAAGTTGGATGAGTAGTGTTTGGATCTGTTGGTTGGCAGAAGCGAGTGATGGTATTTTGCTACCTTAAGGAATAGTAACTGCGTGATGAGATGCAGTGACTATGGATGTTCCCGAAGATGTTTTCTTTGGAACAAGTTAAGAAAGTGAGTCTGCTTCAGTGTTGTAGCTATAGTCAGCTTGAGTTTCTGTTTTCTTTGAGGATTGAGTTTCTCGGAGAGCTTTGTTTGGAATTCTTTGGCTTCTGTGGCAGCAGTGTAGCTCAAAATGTTCTCGGTATTGGCAAGAGATTTTCTGGCTTAGCAGTTTTCTGAAATGGAGTTCAGAAGCAGTTGAGTGGACCCGTTCCTTCGATGGGATAGGCTAGTGAAGAGTAAGCTGTTCTATTTGGTTGAGGAAGAACAGTTTTCTTTGGATTTGGTTTGGGTGGTTCGCAAAAGTGACTTGCGATTGTTTGAGTGTTCTCTTGGGTTATCTGAGTTTTCTGGATGTCTTCAGGAAGTCAGAGTTTTGTCCGTATCTGGAGATTGAGTTTTCTTATCGACTGGAATTCCAGGAGTGGAACCGGTGGTTCAGCTTTATAGAAGAATGATTCCAGGAGATTGAGTTGGTGTAGCAGCTCGGAGTTTTGGAGGAACTTCTGAATGATTCTTATGGATTTGCTGAACCATATCTCTGGGGTGTGTTGTCCTGTTTGTGCTTGTGTTCTTCTTCAAGCTTTTTCTTCTACTTTGGATCAGAGTTGAGCAGCGGAAGCAGTTTGTTAGTGTATCTGCTTTTCTTTTCCCGGACAGGAGAAGTGAGTCATTGTCTTCTGATGTTGAGGAGTTGAGTTTATATTCTTGGTTTTGGTTGATCTTGAGGAGATCATTTTGTTATGTTGATTGGTCTAGTTTGTTTCTAGAAGCATCAGCAAAGGTTGTGCTGATCAGTAAGGTTGTGGGCAGCCCAGGATCGTCTGAAGAGATTTTGTGGATAAGAGTCGGAGGGATTTGGACTCTGAAGTCGGAGATTTAATTTTGGATAAGTTTTCTCTGATCAAAAGTGAGCTATAAATTTGGTAAGTTTGAGAAGCTAGCTCTGAAGTGTTTTGGATCTTTTCTGTATCTTGGAGAGTAAGTGATTGATCTATAGGACTGAATTGCCAGTTTGGATAACTGGAATTCGATGAGTTTCACGTATCTCTGAGGGAGTACGTGTATGATCTATCTCTGGTTGTGGAACCAACAGTTCTGGAATTTTAGTTGTTAAGTCAGACTCGTTTGTAGTCTGACATCTTGTCTAGTGTTTAAATATAGTTGTATAGGAGCTTTGTAGCCTCATAGTATTGTTTGTTTGGATTCTCTAGGGCGAGTATCCCGGTATATATACACGTGGGGAAACTCAATGAAATTTTATCCAGAATTTGTCTGGATAATTAGATTTGTTTGATTGGTTGTTTTGGTTGTTAGCATAGGTTTGATATATGCTTGTGTTTTTAAATTTAAAATTTAATGAGATTATTAAATTACCTTTGTTTTAAATTTCGAGGACGAAATTCTTTTAAGGGGGAAGGATTGTACTATCCCGGAATTTTTAACAATATCAATTTAATAATCTGTAATTAAAATTAAATTGATATTGATATTCTGATAATAATCATTCAAAAAGATTTAATAATCTTCTTCAATAAATATTTAAATTGGTTATTTTATCTTTTAAATAATAAATTGATTTCTATTTTCAATATAAATATTTGGTTTATATTTTAAATAGATTGGTTTTGTTTTAATTTCAATAAATAAAGCATATTTTCTAGTTTTGATATTTGTAGTAATTTTGGAAAATTTGTTTTATTTAATATTTAAGTTTTTCAAAATTAAATAAATGATTTTGGTTTAAATTTAATATTGAATCATGTTTTAAAATTTCTAATATAAACATTTTAATTTGGAAATTTTTTTTCAAATTAGTATTGAGTTTTCTAGGACTATTTCATAAATAAAAATATGATTTTAAAATTGAAAAGAAAAATATTGGAATATTTTTAAATTAAATTGGATTTAGTTTTAAATTTAGAATAGATTCAATAAAATGTTTTATGGTTTAATAAAATAGATATCTTACTTATAAAAATGTAATTTCTGGAAAAAATGATTTTTAATTTAATAGGAATATATTTATAAAAACAATATTAATATTGTATTGACTTTTTAAAATAAGCTTTGAATAAGATTTGAAATTTTTATATCAAAATTGAATTTATATTCTTAACTTGATTTGATATTGTTTTATTTTGAATTTAGTTTGAATTTAAGTTCAAAGGTATAAAATCATATTTGTTTTAATTTTTAATATGTATAAGTTTCAAATTGTAAAACATTGTTTGTTTTTACTTCTTTTGTAAATTTATAAACATATTTTAAAAATAAACTAACAACATATAAACAAGTGTTTCATCCATTTAACATATGTTTAAAAAATTAACATTTCAAGTTGACAAGTGTCTAACAATAGACAAGTGTTAATTTTGTTTTTATTTTCTTTTATTCCCATTAAATCTGAAAATACATTAATTAAGATTGCATCTCCATTCATATAACATTTTCATTCTTCTCTAATCAAAAGAAATTCTTCAAACTTCTTGAATCAAATTCATGTAAATCTGCATTCACAAATGCATATGAAAGTCTAATGCAAAATCTGCACACCTAAAATTCAAATCTGCATAATCAAAACCCTATTCAACTTGCATGTTCCTCTTCATAAAAATCAATCTGCTTTTATTCACCAGCAAACCTGCATATTCAAAATCTATCTATATATTCTAAACCCTGTGCAAATCCAAAATTCTGCATACTCCACTTTTGCAAAATCAAAGAAGTTGCATCAACTAGCACCTGCATGCAAGCATTTTGGTCAGAGAAAACAATTAGGCAAACCTGCATATCAATTCAAAACTCAGGTTTAAACAGAGGAGCAAGCTTTGCATATTTGTTTTCTGCAAAAAATTCAAGGGATCAAAACAGCTCTGCATTTGTTAATAGGTGAGTAAATTCCTGTTTTAAAAATAGTTTCATTTTCTTTAACCAAGATAACAAAATCTACAGAACTTTAAAGTTTAATTCAAAATGCTCTTTTAAATAAGAAAATTTAAACAGTAGCAATTGATAACTACTTTGTTCTCTTCTCTTTAGTAAGTAACCTCAATTTCTATAGGTTGTTTGAAATTTTATATGTGCATGAGTTGAATATATGTTTGACTGTTGTGTGTGATTAGGTTTGACTATGCAAATAAGTGTAATATGAATTTCTGCAGACATGCTTCTGCTATTACTTGGATTTAAATACAAATCCACTTCTCTATGCATGAATCTTAGTTAGGAATTATTATGTAATCAAATTTGAGTTTGTGTTGCATAGATTTAGGTTGAGAATTTTAGTTTAGGAAAGTAAAATCTGTTACAACTGGAAATCAGTAACAGCAGACAATAATTTCATAAAGTAGAATTACCAAACATTTTTAAATTATTCCAAAAAAAACATGTTTAAAGCTTTGATACATGTTTAAAAACAGGAATAATAAAACAAGCATCAGGTTTTAAATCTTCTGTGTTGTTAGTAACTTAGGTCTGTGCAGAATTTGGTATTTTGATAATATCAAATCATGAAATAAATTTTGAAATCTGGATTTCTACCTGGAGGTTGAATGTTGATTGGGAAGACGGGGTATAGGTGGAGAAATGGCTGGAGTTGAAGGTCATGAATGGCCGGAGTAGGTTGTTATGATGATTGACAGGTTTGGCATGTTTGGGTTTGAAGCTTTTTCAGGTTGATGTCATTTTGCTTGAATCTGATTATCAAGCTACAGAGTATTATGTTGGTGTTTGTTATCAAGTCAAGGGGTGGATGGCTCCTTGGAGAGGATGGTGGAGGTAACTGGAAGTCGCCGGAGCAGTGGTGTATGTGCACAGTGGATAGGGGTCTCTGGTGAACTTTGGATGGTGCAGGGTTTGAGTGACTCGAAGATGCTTCCGCGCAGTTTTAGTTGTGAATCGAAGTAGGATAGGTTTTAACCCGAAGTAAATTGTTGATGGTCTCGGGTTTAGTTATGCAGGCCTGAGTGTTGTGTTTTTTTAAAATCTGGAAAACTCATATTTTTAAAAAGCTGTGATTTAAATTTAAGTATAGTTTGAATTAAACTCAAGTAAGCTTTTGAATTCAAAAATCTAAAATGATGAATTTAAATTTAAGTAGGATTTAAATTCAAATTTGAAATCAGTGTAAATATAATTTCAGGATTCTTTGAATCCAGATTTTAATTAAAACAGTTTGTTCCTTTTTTAAAAAAAAAATATTAAAAGGGAATTCAATTTTTAAAACAAGATTCAAATTTTTGTATAAGATTGAACTGGATTCAGGAATACTTTTGAATTCAAAGTTTAAAATGAAAGTTTTAAATTGTAAGCCAGATCTAAATTTGGTTTTGAAATCAAATTAAATATGATTTCAGTTTTGTTTTGGAATCTGTTTGAATCCACATCAGTTCGAAATTTTTTAAATATTGGACAGAAATATTATTAAGTAGAATTTAAATATGAATCTGATTTCAAATAAAGATTTAAATTTTAAAAGAATTCTTTCTTTTAAGTAGTAAATAAAAGTATGATATGTTTAACTTTAAATTGGAAGTTGAATAGTCTATCTATTTTCAAATGTTTGATTTCTTAGTAAAATTAAGTAATATTGATTTTTAAACTTTCCTTATATGATAATGTTAGATTTTTACTTTTAGGTTTATTAAATTATTAAAACTTGGAAGATGTTTATATGGTTAGACATTTTTAAATCTTAAATTTTTAAATAAAGGTTGAATTAGATTTAAAAATGTATTATTTAAATACATTTTAAATATTAATTAAGTTATAAATAAGTAAATAAATTATTTTAGGAATAATTAAGAATTTACTTATTTATTTGATTTTAAATAATAACTTGAATTAATTTATAATTAGAAATGATTAATGAATAATTTAAGGAAATTTTCTTAAGTAAGGAATTAATGAAAATGTTGTTAATTAAATAAGATAATTATCTAAGAATAATTAATAATTAATTAATGTGATTAATTTTGATTAATTAATTAGATTAATTAATTTAAAATAATCAATTGTAATTTAAGTATAATTACTTTATAAAAGTAATTAAGGGTTAATTACTTTTCGTAATTAATTCTGATAATGTGCTTTGTTAAATTAATTAATTTAGTTCAATTAATTTAGGAAATAATTTAATAATTTAATGATAATAATTACTTAATGTAATTTATGGAGCAGGATTTCTTGGAGAAGTTTAATTGATAATTACTTGAATGTAATTAAGGAAAGGTGTTTTATTTTAATAAAGTAATTTGGATAATTACTTTTGTAATTAATCAAGGATTAATTAATGAAGATAATTAATTATTGGATAATTAATTTATTAATAAGTAATTAAGGGTAGTTAATTACTGGATTTAAGTATTAATCAAAGTGATTAATAATTGTATTTTAAATTTTAGATTAATTACTAAATGTAATTAGATTTAATTAAGTAATTAATTTAAATATTAATTAGAGATCATTAATTATTATAATTAATGATGTGATTAAGAATTGTTTAATTAAGTAATAATTAAATAATTAAGTGATTAATTAATTTGAATTAATTAAGAATGAATGTAATTAATCATAGTTAATTAATAAATGAAGTAATTAAATGATAATTACTTATGATTAATGCTAGTTAATTTTATTAATTTAAGACTAATTACTTATTGTAATTAGTGAATGATTAATCATAGATGTTTAATCAAGTTGAATACTTAATGAATGATTAATTAACTAGGTTGATTAATCAATAGATTTATAAGCAAGATTTATAGGTGAGTAATTAATTTAATTTATTTTAAATTAATTAAGGATAGAAGTAATTAATTTAATTCATTTTAAATTGATTATAAATAATGAATAATATATCATTGCTTATGGATGATATTGATATACCTTTGGATGGTTGTGATCTCAGAAATGAGATGAGTAGTATCTATAGGATATGGATGCTTAGTTATAGTATGATGGATTATTTTGGTCGTGATGATTGACTGTTGTGATGATTGTCTGTTGTGATAATGTTATGGTTTATCTGTTATGATGAGAATATATAGTTTATCTATGTGTGTGAAATAGATAAAAATAAAATGAATTAATTGTTTAAAACCCTTAAGTATAACTTGGACATTAAGATGGCGTTTGGTTTCGGTGAGACCGGGATCGGGTTTCCATATTTGGATATCCGAAAACCACATCGATTCCAATTAAACGTTAGGTCGTTAATCCAAGTGGAGCAAGTGAAGACTCGAGGTGTAAGGGCTATACGTCAGTATAACTCTGTGGGTGATTCCGTAATGAGTTTGACGGAATGGTACTTATAGATTCGAGATGGTGAATCAGAGTGCAAGGGTTATTGTCGTTAACTCTGAGGGTGATTCCAATACGAGTGTAACGATATAATGCCTTCGGTTTCGTTCGAACCCGGAACGAACTTGTATGGATTGAATGCTTTTAGAACATCGTCAGGTGGACGATGAGCATTCTAAGATAGATGTGTTCTTTAAAGGTAATCGTAACCTCAAGCCTCATCAACCGGGAATGGCTAAAACAGGGGAGGTGCGGCAAGGCTTCGTGGGTAGCCCCCACTTGAGAGTGAGATTTACCCCTGTCTAGAGGTCCCTTTATATTTCGGCTGTGTGGACGGTTTTGAGCTCCAACCGTCGGGGTTGTCTTGTTCGGAGCTATTCAGTAAGGAATGGGTCCGGCCTTGTGTTGCAGGGGAGTTAGGGTGGCTCCTCGGTACGGTGATTTAGGCCACGTACTGTGACGGGCGGTACCCCAGTAGCCCTGCCATTGATGGAATCCAAAATCCAATAAGTGCCTGTACGGTTTTGATTGTGCCCAACTATGTTGGAACGTGAGATGTAAGCATTCCAGCTATTTCTGTATTTTATTTTGAAAACCCTAGACACTATTATAATATCACTGAATTTCCTATCAAATGCTTTGGTTAGCGTAAGGTAAAAACTTTTCCATGTTTATGTGTGGGAAGTCTTACATGATACCTTTTGTTTTCAAAGGATTTTCTAAAAGTTAAGCGACTTTTAACCCGTTTACTCACACCAGACCCCTGTCTGACCCGAGTGTTTATTTTCTATTTTATTAAACTCTTGGGTACTCATATTATGTATGAGTAGTCAAGTGTTTCAGGATTGCTTTGACGAGTTCTGGAGGAGATAATGGAGCAGGAGGCTTCAGCGTGTAGATATATATAGTGGTTCCGCTGTGTTTGAGTTGTATCTATTTTTCTTTGATATACTTGAATTGTAATCGCTAGACAGATGTTTATAACTGTCTAGTTTGTGTTGTATTGGTCGTAAAACTCTGATGTATATGATACTATGTAAAGTATTATGTGATATAATATAATTTATTTGTTCCACTGTGAGATTCTGATGTTGTCTGTTTCTTTCTTTCCTTTCTTTTCTCTTTTCTATCCCTTTCTTTCTTCTTAATGATTCGACTTCCTGGAGTTATGGAAGTTGGGTCGTTACACCTACTGGATGCTAGCGTTCTCGTTTCCTTCAGCATTTTGAGATGTAGATCTGGCATTCTTAACCATTATCAATAGTTTTTCTCAAACTTTTGCAAGTTTGAATAGAATGACACACTTTTTGAAGATAATTATGGATCTCTTCGGGGATTTATGCAATCCAGTAGCATTAAAGGGATCCAAATAGGGCTGAGAATCTAGTTTGTTAGTGAAAGGATCAAAATGTTTACACCAAAAGTTGGCGCAAAAACCTAATAGAGAGTTTTATAGAGAACTAAATGAAGAAACTAAAATGTAAAAAAAGGAAAATGGTAATGAGTTAGAAGTAAATCAAAACAATAACATGAGCATAGTGACTTATATTGGTTTGGTGTTTTTTGCCTACGTCCACTTTGAATAAATTGCTTTATTAATCACTTTGTAAATTAAGTATGATATGGATCGGATGATAATCCTTATTTATAATATAGTAACTAGCAGCATAAAGGTCCCAAAAAATGAATAGCCAAGTCTAGATTTATAGATGAAGATGGTGAAATATCTCCTTGATAATTTGACAGCAGGATCTCCAAAAGCATATAGACCTGTAAGAGAGATCGCATGGCCCAAATTCTAAAGAATAAGGATTGTTATCAATCCTTCTTTTGGAGGCATTTAGGAGTTCGATCCTTACGGTATCTTCCACATGTTAAAATATGCTTAGCCTCCAAGTTTCATGCCAATTGGATTAGTAAAACTAAAATTATTACCCGATCTTTGCTTCAGTGTGAATTACCTTCTAATTTCAACCGATACATATTAAGGGAAGTGGGCCGATCCCTCTTATTTCATCTTTTTGATGTATGATCCATAGATTAAGCTCCATAGGGTCCCCACATCTTGCTCACAAAATTTCATATGCATTGGACTTATGGATCTTGAGATACTATTGAAGTGCACTTGCTTCCTGAAACATGCTGATCCCTATTTTAGAGGTTTATTATAGCCAACCCCTCCTATATGTTGAACCATATTCCATAATTTAAACATTTTTCATCCCATACCTCTCAATTCCATTCGATCATGGCTTCATATTACCATTTGTACTTGACTTTTGGACCCCACAATCATCATTCTATACTTACTGGCCTAGACGATAGTCAAATCTAACTTGTCCAATCAGATCGAATATGGCCGGGTCAAAAGTCGGATATCAATAAGATAATTTATAAATTCATTCATTGATAAATAGATATAAACTAGCATGATAAAGTATAATTTATAAATAAAGGAATTTTACCTTAAGAGATAAGGCCGTAGAAACACACGTTGATCCAAGCTCCTTAGATTTCCTAAATCTGCACCCTTCTTTGCAAGAGATAAGCGTACAACACTGGTTTTTATTTTACTCGATTGATTGGATGTGTTTGTAGTGAAGATAGAGGTGTGGAGGGCTAATATTTTCAATCTAAATGTAGAAGAGGGAGGAGGTTAAAAATCTACTAAAAGCGGAGGGTTTTGGTTTAAATATGTAGTGAGATCTAGGAATAAATATCTCCTCAAATTCATCTTACAAATTCAAACACAAAGAACCCTACTTTGACCCTCTTCATGGCCAACTATATATGAGCCCTTAATGAACCAAAACCCCATCAACCCCGGTAGTAATTTATTTAATTTAAATTTATATTAATTTTTTATCCGTATTGTATATAGATACGTACTTATATAACTTTTATGAACGCACCTAATAAATTACTAATAGCACCTCGAACAATTGTAGAGACCATTCCATTTTACTAAACATAGGCAATACAATAACTAAATATTCGCAAATATAATTTATTTTATTATTTTATAACTATTATAAATAAATTAAATCTAGCGGTGTTTCAGAGACTGAATAGATTCAGTTATGCAATTCACAATTGTTTAGCCAGTGCTTTATGTTTAAACAATTTAAATATTATTGTTCATACATTATCTTACCAATTGGTGTGGCAGTTTGGCTTAATTCATTACTTAGAAATCTCATCGGTAAAATCCGCTTTTACAATTTAAGCGATACCTTTTAGTAACCATTGTTTACACCAATTCTCTTTGCCAACACTATATCACTTTTAGAACTCATGTAGTTTGGTTTTGGCCTAAATTCCAATGTCATCCACATTCAATTTGGTTAGTCCATAAAAAATTATTGACTTGATAATAACATTTATTATTAACCGTACTACTCTGGCTAGAGATTTTAACGTTGAGTTGACTGTGATTATAACGACCTGGGAGTTTATCACTTAAATCTAGAATATCTAATTAATTTTAAATATTCAAATAATTGATTTTAAATGTTAAATAATTCATTTTAATTACTTGTCTAGTGGTAATAATTCGTTTATAAAGGTTTTACAAAAATATGAACTCATTTTAGAAAAAATCAGCTTCGTTGTGCTATCATTGTTCGACGTCGTATTTTTGTAGTTTGAAAGTATAAGTTTTTGGAAATTTAACAAATGTTGTAAACATAATTTATAGCCCTAATAAACTTCATTTCATTAATGATAGAAAATATATTTTTAAGTTTTGTTTACATAAACAACTAGTTTGACGAAAAACTGAAAATATGACTTAATTATGCATTTCGAATTTTCAACCATTTTTTAAAGGAAGGTTATTTTAATATGGTTGCATCATGGTATCAAAAAAACCACATACATGTTAACACATTTTTCAAACTTATACATTTAGCATGTGAAGACAAAAGAGTTTATTTTAATTTTTAAAACAAAGATACTTTTGTAAACATAATTTTTACAAAAGGATACTTAAGTACATTACGAAATCCCTTCCTCATTTAATGCTAAGTACTTGTATTCAAATCTTCAATGGAAAAGAAGCCTTTTGTTTTTCTTTTTAATCTAAAAGATTTGTTTATATAGCAAAATCATGTCAAAAGCACTTAACATATGTTTGATTTTTACATATGGATATTGAAGTACATATACAACATCTATTCTACATTAAGTGCTATGTACTTAAGGGTCTAATCTTTTCTTGGAAAGGAGGAGAAAATCTATTGTTAAAAATGAGTTTTGAAGGATGGGTATTAAGGTCATCTGGTAGGAAGCTTTATGTATAAATACACCACGCTTTCTCTCCATTTTCCCATTTTCGTTCTACAATCTTTCTCCACTTTTTCCTTAGGTTTTATGGCCTCCAACACCTATACAAAAACAGCCCTTACCTCTTAAAAAAAATTTATATCAAATATATATAAATAGATTCCACTTCCTTAAATAACAAAACAAGTGCAAAACACCCCCCCCCTCCCCTCACCCCTTTGCCGTACACCCCCACGCTCCTTTTCCACTTTAGCCATAGCCCCTCCCCTCCATCTCCAAGCCGTACACCATCTTCCCCTTTCAAGGCCAAGTCCATGTAGTATTTTTGTGAAAAGTTGAAGTGTTTATATGTTTTATGGAAGTGCTTAAGGAGTTGCAAAATGAAAGTGAGCTCCTTCATTTTTAAATCATATTGTTCTTTATTGTTATGATGTTCATAATCTATATGCTATGTTATTATGCTTGTTTAGACATGATTTTGTTGTTGATATGGTTGCATTGATGGTTGTGTTGTGGAATATGTGAATGGTTGGATTTATGATACGAAAATAACGCTTTGTTGTGATATGGTATCAACTAGTAGTAATAGTCACGTATATATGGTTTACGGACATGTGTTTGATTTTAATAACTTCCATTTGATTCCAAAAGTAGCATATGGCGTTAGCAAGCTTCATTTTAATTTAAAGTGTAAAAAGGCGCCATCTTTATGGCACATTTGTGATTTTGGAAAATGAGAAAGTAAGAGGCAATGTTTTTGAAAAAAGTTTGTGTTCTAAAAGGTTATGTCTTTTAAAATGTTTAAAGATATCACTCTCAAATTTAAATAAAGTGGTTTGGGTTAAAAAGAGTTTTAAAATGGAAAAGATTGAATTTTAACATGGTAAGAACTATAAAAATCCGAAATTAAAAGTGCCTACTTTGCAATTTTTTGTAAAAATATCTAGAAGTGATTTTGAAGATTTTTCTCCATGAATGCCTTGAACTATATATCCTACGATCTTGCATGAAAATTTGGTTCAAAAATAAATTCATTTGATGGTCCAAAAAGAGTCGCAAACTTGCTGTTTCAACTTAGAAAATCAATAGGACCAGCGATTAATAACACTTATAACCATTGCAGTTTCCATTTGTAGCGCAGAGGAGTGTTGCAAAATCTGTTTGAAAATAGAAGATAAGAACTGCTTTATAAACTGTTTTGACATTTGAGTTTTTTTTGACCTATTATAGTACCTAGAAGTGCTCAATTGGCTATCTACACACTTACTAGGGGGAAAGTCTTATTTTTGACCTTTTACAACATGTTTTAAATGTCTTCTTTTCTATATAGAAATTTTAAGTGAATTTAAAAAAAAATTCCCACCAACTTTTGGCAAATTTTCTTCCTTATATATTGAAGTGACTTTTAAGATGTTTTGGAATTTAATTTTTATTTTAAGCGATTTATTTTAAACTAATAAAGGGAATAAGTTTGAAAAAAGAGAGAAAGATGTATTATAAAAACCATTTGACTTTTATAAAAATATATAGAATTCGTAATCCATATACCTACCATTAAACTTCTGAGGAGGAAACTCATACTATCCATATGAATTTAAAATTTGTGCTTTCACCACTATTCGACGAATAATACTAGTTTAATACAGAAATTTGATGTTAAGTGTATGAAATTGTATTTCCATATAAGAACTAAATTGATTATGAAAATAAGTGAGAAAAATAAATTGAGTATGCGTAAATGACTAGCATGCATGCCCCATCTGTGAGATTCAAGGAAATTTGGATGAGGGATGGAACATTTGAAAGGAAAGCCCAGATGCTTTGAAAAACATTTACCAAAGGAAAAGTTAATTAAATATTTTTTAGGTTTAGGGTTGATTAAATATCTTAACTCCTTATAGGTGACAGAGGAATAATCTCTAGGCTTCAGTTTGGAAAACTAATTGCCTGCTCCCCCTAGCTTTCCAGATTGGCCCAATGAAGGGGATCATAAGTTTGATTTACTCGGACCGCGTTTTCCAAAGATAAAAGAAAAAGTGATTTGGAAGTTTTCCCAAAAGTTAAAAAAGATTTTAAAATAGGATTTTGTGGAATAGAGAATATTCTAGTTAAACTCGGCATTAATTTCCGAGGAGGGAACTCATACTATCCATGTGAATTTAAAAGGCGACTTCACCATTATTCAATAGATAGTACAAGCTGAATACAAAAATTGGTACTAAGCATAATTAGTCTAGTTTCTATGGCCTCGTTACTTAACGTTAAAACATTTTTGGCTTTACAGTAAATAATGTCTTCAATAACATTGTTTTTGACCTAATCAAGCTATGATTTGGAAATAAGGAATCTTCATTAAAGATTTTAGATTAAAAACTTATACCAAAATTTGGATAAATAGGTTTAATTAATAAAAGAGTCTTGATAATTACTTACACACCTAAAGACCTCTTTTACCGATAATTGGTTCAAAGAGACCAAGATCGAATTTGGGTAATTGCTATATGAAAACTACTTCAAACCAGTATTCGCGTTCGAAGTTGAAAACGTGTTAAAGACAATGATTTTAAAGATGAAGATCTTCATAATGAAGGGATGCTTGCCACTAGCCTCTATGGTGATTCCCATATTACATATATGGTGGCAGTAGTGCGTTTATTCTGAAAACGTCGATGTAAGAACTATTTACTACATTGATACTAACCTCATACAGTGATATTAGACTCATATAGTTAAGGAGATAAATTGTCTACTGAATAGTGTTTCACTTTCAATGCTTCAACTCAGACCCCACTAAAGTCATTCAATGGACACAATGCCATGATTTAAGGATCATCAAAGTGAAGTGTCCACATTAATGTTCAACTTTATTCTCAATTCGAGAGGATTGTGTAATATTGTCACTCGAGATTTTCTATTTGACATAGTTGTTAATAACCAATAGGAAAACTTTCAAACGGTTCATTCCATGGTTATCCCTTAACCATCGGTGTGTAACCTCTTGGTGCCCCTCAGAAGTCATGAGTAATACACCGTCTAACATTTAGAGAGCATTACATATTTTGGTCTCAACTGATGTATCAATATCCTTTCTCAAAACATCTTAGCAATGAATATTTAAAATAATATGTTATTATACAATGTGTTAAATTTCTTATGGTTACAACATTTTATAACTACTATCACAGAACATATTATTTATGTATATTCTAATTAATATACCTTAAATTAATTACTTAATCAATCATATCACTATATAACAAAGTATATATTAGAAATCAAATACCTTTTTTACGAACAAGATTGGTTATTAAGTTAGATATATGTAACAAATTACAAAACTACCTAACATACCCCTAAGTCTATCACTTTCTTCATCGCTTAAGTGATCAACGCGCAAGTTATGTTAAAATACCATTGCCCTAAGTCATTCAAAGGAAAATAATCTCTCCAAAGAGAGAGTGTGTGTGTGTGTGCACGCACGCCCGTGGTGGGCAGTGAAGCTTGTTTGGGCATAGGAATGTCGTAAACAAAATCATAGACGTGCATGGCATGTGCATCCCTTTTATAGGCAAGATCAGCCCCAATAGGGTTTTGAGTATGACCCTCTCACTAGCATCATGCATGATGTTGATAGCACTACGGATTGTAGGAGCGATAGAGGCCATGGCCACAATAGTAGTAAATAATAGATTGTAATTGATGGTTCCTTGGGGGTCTATCCTAATGCGAAGATCATTCAAGTCTCAGGCATTCTTCCCAATGTTTATGATCCCATTTATCCTATTTATTAGGTCGAGCCACATGTCTTTAATCGTGCCAAGAATGGAACTGATGGCATTGGCCCAGTACAACCATTAGTGTTATTGTCACTGGAATTGTCCGCGTTAATTTCATCATTAATTTGCATGGTGGATGCTTTTTAGGGTAAGATAGAGGTTTTACGGAGATAAAAGTGAGGAAAGTCGACATATTTTAGGGCAAGCCCTTCTTCTAGCACCAACGGATCCATAACACCAGACCAGGGGTTTTTGTTATAGTTATAACCGTTGGAAATTAAATTTGTAATAGAAATACCCATGGTAATATAGTGCATGGCAATTTTTTATCATGAAAATTGCAACGGTTATTACAATTATAAAAAATTGTAAGGGTTATTACGGTTGTAAATTTTCAATTACAATAGTAATAATTATTACGTTTTTTAAATAACATAGGAAAGATGGAAAGAAGACTTTAATAAAAGGTATGTTATGAAATTTGTATGCTATATAATAGATATGTATTTCTATTATTATAATTTATTTGTAGGAAATCAACATCTAATGTAGTGCAAAAATTTGAAACGTAACAATTAAAATTTCAAAGGGAATAATTTCTACATATTCTTTTTTAAAACCATTAACTAGAATTCTTTTTTTTTTAAAAAGTTCAATGTCATTAATTAATTATTGAAAAAATAAGTGTTTTGTGATTTTTTTTTTGTATTTATTTACATTATAAAAACTCAATAAACACAAAAGACTAACCAAAAGCAAAACGATTAGAAGTGATCATCATTCGGGAATCAAATTTCATACGCTAAATATAATGAGTTCTCGTTGTAACCCCTCTAATGTGAACTACTGGTTTGAGTTAAACCATAACAAAACCATACTCTTTTGCTGACTCCCTTCCAAAGTGAACTAGTGGTTTAAGTCAAACCACTACAACTCCCTCTTTCTACTCCATTCTTTCAATCCATAAAGCACCCATCGTCGTCTTCTTCTTCTTCAGTTTCAATATATCGAACATGGCAGCTACTGCATTTACCCTTTTCTCCTCTTCCCTTTCCCCCTCTAAAACACATCATGCACCCAATCATTTCTTCTTTTTCATCTAATCAGACTCTCTTCTCCAAAATCAAGTAAATATGTATTCCTAAAGATGTATTTCTTCTCTTAAAGCTATAACATCCCATGTTAGCATTCTTCATTTGTGTCACTGCAGAAATCTATAATGTATGGTTATGTTAAATATTTGAATTTTTAGTTACCGACTAGCTAATTTTAAAGCATGCATATAGTAATCAAAAAGAAAGAAATAAAAAAATTCAAACACAAAAAAATCTTACAACCAACCTTTCTAATTATTACATAATGCACAGTTATGTTAAAGGTAATAATAAATTCATGAAACCAGTAAGGGACAACAATAATTCGTGAAACCAATTGTTACACAACGCACGGTTATATTATAAGCATCTTTCATTTGACCAAATTATAAGTTAACTCGAGCTAGTTGAATTTATGTACATAATTCATAACGCTGAATAAAATCCAAGTTAACCATGTTAGTTTGCAAAAAAAATTACTAAAAAATGATTTTCAACGTAGCAGTAGTTCAAAGTTCATGAAAAGTATTTATGGATAGAAAGAACCAAATGGATAAATAAAATAACAAACTGAAATATAGCATCTTCAACTATAACATAATTAAACAATTAGTCTAACAGTATGAATAGAACTAGGTTTTTATATGTAACATGGTAAGGGGAAAAAAAATGTTATCAATCCTCTAAATTTAAATTCAAGGTAAAACATTATTTCCAACAACGGTAAGGTCATTAGGCAATGGTTCTAGAGTTCTTGAGTTTGGGCTTTTGAAACATTAAAATAAGTAATCTCCTTAAATAAAATGTCACTTTTATTCTCAAAAGAACTATCGAAGTAAAACAATTTCAAAAATATTTTTTTACAATGCAACTTCTTAGCCCATCTACAAAGTTTACAAGCTAAGTTTAAAATCTCATGTATCTCTTACCAAATTGTCACTTAAGTTAGTCAAGATTAATTGACCAAGAAAGGTGTCCTTAGTTAGGTTTCTTTTGCTTGCAGTAAATGTGTCTCCATTTGACCAACACGCATATCAATGATATTACATCCTATAAGTTAATTAGAAGAATCATGCATGATCATAATGTTCATTGAATCGTAGGGCATAAATCGAATACAATGGTCTCAAATTAATGCTCTTTTCATTCCTACCAATTCCTAAAATCTTTATACCGGGTCCATAATTAATATCATATGCATTAGTTAAGTTTTCTTAACCTAGAAATTTCTATCATTGTGGTCAGTTTCCAGTATCAAAACAGTTCATAAATACTTTAACTATCACATCATCAAGCAATCAAAAACATATTTGTATGAACCAAATTAAAAGTTAAAAAGAAAAAAAATTCCTAGTTGATTTGCAAATTTGAATGAGAATACGAAACCAGATAAGTAACGAATGTAATGCTGATTTACAATATCTAAGTGGAATGGCTAATACAAACCGAATAGTTCTCTAACATAAAATCCTGATTTATTCATCATGCTGTCTAACAAGAAACAACAGTGCCTGGTGACTTGAATTCTAATAATCGATCACCAAAGGAAATATCTAAATTTGTTTACCACAAAAAATGAATTTGAACGAAAAATCATACCAGAGGTTTGAGATCGAAAGAGGCGGACAGAAAAACGCTAGCAAGATTAGAAGCGTGATAGAAGGGTGAGAATGGAGGATTGTGAACATTAAGGTAAATTACAAACCTACCATACTTACTTTGATTTGATTTATAAAATGAGAAAATCATCCAAGTATTACAAATGTGAAGCAATGAAAAGAAGTTCAGAATCAGTAATGATAGTAACTACTATGAATCGCAAAAATTAAATGTTAAAAAGAGTTGAATTAAAGTAGTAATTTCTGACCAACCTCGAAACTATGATTAGAGGTGGATTTTAGCAAAGATTGCTCACTAAAACCGTGGTTAAAATGTAAAATGAAGAATGTTTAAAAGATCTACAAGTAATGAAAGTAAAGTAAATATCATACAATGTAAAGTGATTAGATCTTTGCAAAGACCACTTCCATTATGGTTTGATGATCTTATTGCTTAATATTTCGGTTATAAGAGAGTTATAATAGCTATTACGATATAATAAATATTTTTGTTATGAAAGTAGAAAATTTGATCTTGACATAAGTGCATGGAGATCCCCATTTATTGCGATAGAGATCATACGTTAAAGGGCATATTAATAAATTCATGCCTTGAGTGTAAGTTTCCTTGCGATCGTTAATAATGATATACGATCTAGATGGCGGCCAACTCAGATGCTGGGTCGAAAGAATGGATCGAATATGGGCCAACTGTGGGATCTTACAATAACATGCTTATGTCAAGTGGAAAACATAGAGTAGGAAGTGGTTAAGGTATAGTGGAGCTTTTTCTAGTTTGGCAATGAAGTAGAGAAAGTAGGTGTTACACAATGACGCTTTTATTAAACCAAAAGTGCCATTTCATGATGTTCTTGTCAACGGATAATACAGGGTCGCCGACACTTTTTATAGAGGCGGCTAGAGGCTCTATTCAAATGGCCTCCGAATCATGATTAGATAATGTAGGTGGGGAGCCAAGTTATCTAGGAAGACGGTGAACTAGGAGGGATATGTGCAGGACCGGGCGATGGCCAAGCGCATGGGAGGTGTTATCTTGTGACGACTTGGTCCCTTGATGAAGGGGCTGGAAGGCATTATGCATGGGGCTTGAAGATTTTTGTTAATTAAGAGAATATTGGGTCGGATGTTTTAATGTTCGCTTTAAGGAATAGGGGCGGCCAGGTCCTTGTGTGGGTTGGGATGTTGCAGCGGGCATAGGCTATTGGACTTTGAACCGATAAACCCAATTAGCTTTTTGCTAGGAAATCGAGAAAAAATATCAGTCGAGGTTGATCCATCCTTATCTATTTGAAATTTACCCCTCCCTATCGGTGATGATTGATCCATCAAAATAGACTATGGAGAAAAAGGACGATCGATCTGTAACTCCTTTTTACGTCAGATTCTCTAAAGACTTGAACCATTCATGTTGTATCATTATATAGTTCCAACACCCTTCGTTACTTCATTTGCTAATCATCTGAGGTGCTTGGCCATGGTGGCGTACTTACCCATATGGGTTGACCAATAAGAATGATCTAAAGAGAGAAAGAACGATCGACCCATGACTTCTTCATATCAAGTCAGATTCGCACTCGTTTGAACTGTTCATATTGTCTTTACATACATACGAAGACCTTTTAATCTTTAATTTCCAGCCTTTAATTCAAAGTATTTTAGTAGTTCCATGTAGGTATCGATATACTATTTTGATGAAAGAAATTAGTTTTTTCTTTTTTAAAGCTATTTCACATGTTTATGTATAAGATGGGAATGTTCTTGCTTTGAACTTCTAATAAAAATTTCAATTCCATTCAACATGAATTAGTAGTATGATAAATTATATTACCTAAATTGTAGTTTAAGAAGAGAATGATATTCTGTTTCTTAAATTCGTTTTCGTTTGTAACATTAATTAGGTTTATGCTATCCATACACAAAAAAAATGAATAATTTGAAATTTTGAATTTTTAACTCAAAAACAAGATCAAATGAATGTTTCTATGCTGATTTTCAAATTTTCCAAATTTTTTTTGAATCTCAAATTTGTACAAATTTTAATTACTTTTTCCAAAATGTTTACGTCTTTATTTAATTCTGAATTTTCGATTTCATTGAATTTTATTGATTTTTTGTCATCTTTTGATTTTTTTTTGAAATTCTCAAAATTACAATGTTTTTTCCTGAAATGTAGGAACTATTTGAGTGTTTTCAATCTTCTTTTCAAATTTCTGAATGAAGAATGTTTGTCTTTGTTTTCACTTTCAAAATTTTGAAGTTTTTGGTTTTATTTATTCTCATTTTGTAAATTTCATCATTTTTGTACACATTTTTTTGAATTCAAACATATTCTTCATTATTAAAAAAAGAATGATGCTTTCAAAATATTTGAATTTATTTTTTATTAATTATTTTCTTACTATTTTTATTATTTTTTATTTTTATAAACTGGTTAATAAAAGTAACTTTAAATAAAGTAATCAAAACACTCAAACCAATAAGATATCATAACGAGTTTTCATGTAAAAGTTGTTTGAAAAATGAATTTCGAAGAAGAATAAAAATTATTAAGTTTGACATTTTTGAAAAACCCAAAATTCTCCCAATATAGAAAAACTAATTGCATATTTTTCATGTTGGCTAAGGTGTAGTGTTGTAGTATATGTAACGTAAGTTTTTTCCCAGCCATATTTAATTGATGCATATGAAATTTGATCCCAACCCTTATAGATGGACATTCTAGTAAACAATTGAAGATGTTAATTGATACTTTTGGATACTCCTCTTAATATATATTCTCGAATATATATCATTTTTTATATATATTTTTGTATGAGTAATAAACGAGTGCACACTGAGATTGATTTTGCATCATTTTCACATGTTAAAATCGAATGCAATAGTCAATATAACTTTTTAATGGTGCTACATATATGTTATACCTCTTAAGTACTCGTCATCTTATTAAATCCTATTGTTTATAGTGATCTGGCTTTTCTTTAAATTTAACTTATCTACTGAAATTCTTTATATTTCATCGTATGGTTAATATTTCCACGGTGTTACTTATTCATTGTGAAGAATGATGTATTAGGTCAAATTTATACATTAATTATTATTCGATTAGGGTGTTTTACTAAGTTTAAATGTGCTTATTTCTACAGTAATGTTGGGGTATGGAAATGAGACGTTGATGATGCGTTGATCATTAGTAACACATCTGAATAGTGGTTACTTTGGAGGAGCCAATGAAATATTCGTTTCCTTATGCAGAAGAGTAGTCGAGTAGATGTAGGAGCCAATGAATAATAGGATGATTCCTTATGCAAGTGATTTGCTATATATATATATATATATATATATATATATATATATATATATTTGCATGAAGTAAATAGAAACATCTGATCACTTCTTTTATTTTAGGACAAATTTTGTATTTAGGCCAAATTTATAAACAAATTGCAACAAAAGATCATATTGCAAACTATTACAAAATTAGACCAGTTTTTGCAACATTGGAGCCACATGTGCTAGCGGCATCTCAAATACTACCACTACACTTGTGTTGGGCAAAAATAGACAGGCAGCATTTGAGATGCCACCCGCGTGCGGCATCTAAAATGCCGCCTATTTGTTTGTCCTCTGTCATTTTCTAGCCCATGCCATCCTTACTATCCCATTCTCCTTTCTCTCAACCTCTCTTCACAAAAAACCCGAACCCACCTCCCCAATTCAGCAAAAATCAAATTTTCAAATAAAAAACTACTTAAATCTAGCTAGAATTTGAACAAGAAATTAGCTATAGCAGGTATGGTTTTTTGAAAACCCTAGTGCAATTTTATTTTTCATTTGCTGTTTGGTAACAAATGATAATAGGTACCTAGTTGACTGAATAAATTGTAGAATGTCTCCCAACTGTGTGCCAAATATCTGTTATTTCGATGCGAATCAATTGCTGATGAACTTAATTGTGGAAAATATGTCAGTGGCTTGTGTAAGCCAGCTAAAGTGTTGAAAGACTGTAATTTGGTGTAGTTGAAAGAATCGATTTATAAAGCTACCAAGATAAAATCTGAAGAATTTGACATAGAGTTAGTGTGTAACTGGCCGACGGAATCGGGATCGAAAGCCATTAAAATAGCCGATAGACATCGAAATCAATTGAGCTATTTGTTGGAAAAATTAGGCGCTTGCAAGTTGAAAAACCTCGTACGAGAACAAGAAGTTAACATTGTAATTGAGGAGCACCAAAGAACAGTTGAGGCAGTAAGTATTATTCGTGGAAACGCATCCCCGAGTTTCATTAATCTGACTATGACAGCGATGTACGATCAACAACAAGGCCTATATGGATATCCTCGTGTATGACCCATCCACAGGGCGTTCAGTATACGTACCCCTATCCGAGTCAAGGCATCTTTACGCATATGTTTGGTAGGTAAAACATTTATTTATGAAATTTAATTCGTATTAATTTGATAGTTGTGCGCTACTTAACTGTTTTTCGCTGTATATGCAGTTATATTCCTTGTCGATCAACACTGCCTAGTCCTGCTGGACCATCACACTACCATATGTCTCAATTTTTGTATCCAACTCCATCTAAGTTATATGATCTTAGTCATAAGTATGTGTCATGAAGAATCAAAATTTGGTAGGTAGTAATTATATTATTGGTTTTAAAGTAATACGTATGTTTGAATAGCAGATTTTCCGTGCACGATATTGCTACGCAATCTAATGCTGATTTGGAGAATGTAAACGTAAACGCAAACAACGAAGATGTTGATACTGAGATGGATGGAGATGAAGGTAAATATGTCGATGGAGAAACCCTGCAAATAGTATGGATGTAGTGAACATGGTGGAGAACGATATGTCGTGGATTGGTAGTATGCAAGTGAACAATGATCCTTTGAACTATGATTTTCCAGCTGAAGACAATATTTACGAAGATAGTGATGAGGCGGAAATGGAAGTTCCTTTGGATGATGATTTGTGCAATATACAAATTATGGTAAGGTTAATCGTTGCGAATCTTAAGTTCAACAATGAGCTATTTTCAATAGTAAGCGTTCAGAATGGATTTAAAATTGGTTTGATTTTCAAGACGAAAGCCAAGTTGTTACAATAGTTGAGCGAATGGTCGATTTTTCATGTCGTTTCTTTTAATGCAATAAAATCAAATAAAACCAAATAAACCACCGTTCGTAGTATAGATGTAAACTATCTATGGAGAATTCATGTTATTGTGTCAAAAAAATCAGAGCAGAATTGTTAGGTTGTAAGAAAATATCCTAGCGAACACAATTGTTTTAACCCAACAGTGAACTCCACTCATAAGCAGGTAACGTCTAACTTTGTAGTGGCAAAAATATTACCTTTTGTGAAAGCCGATCAGAACATTACAGCTGGGACGGTACAAGTTTCGATGGAAGAACAGTTGTTTGTGAAAATTAGTTATATGAAGGCTTGGAGAGCTTTAAGTAAGGCGGTGGAAAGAATTTATGGAGATTGGCGGAGTCATATAGAAATCTAAGGCAATATTTTGCTGAAATAACTAAATTGAACCCGGGAAGTGTTGGACACGTTACGACCGATGATTATGGAGTCTTCGCTCGATCTCTTTTGGCCTTAGGACCTTGTATTGAAGGATTTATTCATTGTCGTCCGTTGTTATGTATTGACGGGACACATTTGTACGAGAAATATAAAGGGACACTACTTGTGGCAACTGCTATTGATGTTGATGATCACTATACCCTTTAGCGTATGCAATTGTGGAGTCCGAATCCGGGGATAGTTGGGGGTGGTTTTTTGCCTGCGTGCGGCGGTTCATTCACAGTATTAACAATCGACGAATTACCTTCATTTCGGATCGAGTGAAAGGAATACCATCAACCTTAGAATCGAAATGGTGTTTGCCACATAAACACAGATTTTGTGCAAGACATCTTAATGCTAATTTTCAAGCTGCAGGGTTTAGAGAAAAACGATTAACCGGACTTTTTTATGTTGCAGCTTGTGCTACGGAAGAAGCCGAGTACATCAGAGTACGTGAAGAAATCAAAACTATAAGCATCAGGGATCACAATTGAATAGAAAGGAGTTTGGGAGCGCACGAGGAGAATTGGGCACTGTGAAAAGATGATGGCGGTCAATTTCATGTCATGACCACTAACTGCTCAGAAAGTTTCAACGGTGTTCTTAAAGGAGCTAGGTCTTTACCAGTCAAAGATTTAGTTGCATGCACCTTTTTTAGGTCGGTTGATTATTTTTGTCAACGAAGAGAAGCGACAACAATACTGGCTTCCCGTCTAAATACGAAGTGGAAAGCCAAGATCTCCGAAAGAGCTAATGAAGCTAGGCATACGAGAATAATTCGATTTAGTCAATCTGAGTGGCAAATTGTGCACTATTTCGACGATGAGTTCAAAGTACTAATCAACAGTAACAATTGCTCTTGTACGTGCAACATCCCTCTTTTAGAGTACCTACTGTGTATGCATGTTATGGCCACTTGCTCAACGGTTTCCAATGGAGCAAATAGAGCCCATCACGACTTTGCCTCAACATGGCATTTCACACCAAAATACCTAGCAGCTTACACCCCCGACTTTCCCGTGGTATGAGATAAACGCTATTGGCGTTCTAGTGACAGTTAGTTAGTCCTACCTCCGGTAGCTAGAAGACAACCAGGACGCACGCGTTCAACTAGAATTAAAGGTACAGTGGACGAGATGCAGACCCCTAAAGGAAATATGTGCAGCAAATATGGTGTTGTTGGTAATAAAAAAAATAGTTGCAAATGTTTTTTATTTTGTTTGTAATCCTAATTCGAATGCATTCTAGTTTGTCCGAGAACAATTGTTTATGTAATCTGATGTTGTACGCAAAGCTTATTCGACACTTATTTATTTTTTCATGAACATTCTAACACAGAGTGTATTCAAAGTTTATTATGGAGTTAATCACAAATTCGAATACATTGGTGAGTACATAACAGAGCAACATTTCAAATGTCGTTCATGTGAGGCATTTGAAATGCCACGTGTGGCGGCATTTGAAATGATGTTGTAGGTGCCATTTGCGATACTGCACATTGGCGGCATTTGAAAAGTCGCTCTGTTGCTTGTATAAGTTTTCGCAACTACAACACCCACACCCTAACTTTACCAAACTTATTTCATCAAAAGCTCTAGGTTTCATTTTTCTATACTATTCTCATTCAATTTCAAAAATTTGCAACTACCCCTCCCTATATTTCCATTCAACATTGCCACGCCAAAGGTAAGTATTATACTTTTATCGTTCAATTTCTACAATTGTTTTCCCGATGAATTATTTAAGTGTATTCATAGGTGTACAATGGACAATTGGAAAATTGATGACGTAAGCTCGTAGGTGTATTAATAGGTGTATTCATGCATGGGAAATTGATGATGTAAGCTCATAGGTGTACATTTGACTGTACTGTTGACTGTATTCATAGGTGTATTTTAGGTGTACAATAGACCAGTCCAACAATCGCTCCATGCACGTCTTTTAGGCGTCCTTGGTCTGCAAAATCGTGAAAGCTCAAGCTCCCATGCTACATGTGCAGTTTGTTATTGTGGAGAGGAATGTGAAGTGGTCATTTGCAAAAATGATTGGAACGCTGGACGCCATTTCCACCGCTGCACTGGATACAACAATCACAAGATTCGACCGCATCAGGTTGAATGCTGCAATTTTTTTAAGAGGCTCGATCCACCACTGTGTCTTAGAGGGGTGTAATATGATTTAGAGATGCAAAAGGAGGTTGGTCGTTTGGAAAAGTTAAACCTTGAATACCGAAACGAATTGTTGATTCATGGTACAAGTATTCGGCGTTGTGGCCACGTAGATTGTTGAAGGATAATTGAAATGTTGCGTAATGATATTCGAAACTTGTTGTGTGATGAATAAATATCTGAAACAATTGTGCAAACTTATTGAAGCATTATTTGAAATAATATTTATGTGCTCGAAGTATGTTATGCCAGGTTCAAATCTATTGTTTTGAAAAATCAGTCTACATGCTTGTCGAACCTACAACAGATGCACACCACACTGCAGTATCTGAAATGACGCCTGAGAAAACCAGACTGCAACATTCGAAATGCCGCATTTATCGACAACCTTAGGCGGCATTTCAAATGCCGCTCCACACGGCATTTCAAATGCCACTCCTAGCGGCACTACAAATGCCGCCCCACGTGCCATTTGAAATGCCGCCCCTCATGGCATTTGAAATGCCACTCTGTTACTTACTCAGAGAAGCTACAAATCGGAAATACGGCTTCAATATTTCGACACCAGTGTAAATAATTTTTCGAACATTGTCTACTACAAATTTCTGAGCTCCAGACTACATTTAGCATCAACAAATACAAGTCTACAATCAATAACATTCACACCAACATCGAAATACTAGAGTCACTTATACAATCACACCGACAAACAGTAGTCTACATTAGTTAGCAACCAAACATCCCAAACGAACAAATAGAAACCATCATCAATAAACACTACAGTCAACATCCCATATAAACGATCAATCAACAATACAGTCAACCGATACTACAATCAACAACTAGAAACCACGGTCCACTGCGTTTAGTCTAAAATTTCACCTCAAAATTTTCAATTCCCAAAGAGTTTTCTTCTTCAGTCTTCTTGGCTCTAGCATGAATTCCTCCTCTTCCAATGACAGCCCTTCACTGCCCTCCTCTTCCGTCCCTTCTATTGGGGGTTGCGATGGCCCGACGGGTTGTGTATGATGGGAAGATATCCCTCCGGAACTCTCGTCCTCAATTTTCTTCCTTCTTCCATACTTCCTATTCGGTGAGAGGGCCGGTGGGACTGCAGCTATGTCTTTACACGATGTGGGAGGGGCAATATCCTCGATAAGTGGTGGCACGGCAGGAGGAGGAGGAGGCGGAGATGGGATGGGATTTGAAATCTTGTTCTTCGACAAATAAGATAGTAGAATTTGTTTGATAGAGAAGCATTTTGCCTTGCTCTTTTCACGAACCTCCTCCGTAAGCTCGTTGACAATGTCCAACACATGATACGTACCATTCGCCCTCATATAACATAAACTGGTATGAGTTTCATAAGTACTATACAAGTTTTCAATAGTAATACGTACCACATTCCTTTCTAGCGGAGCTCATGGAGTGTAAGGTGCCACCTCTTGCTCGGGTTCTTTCACTCATCTTCGTAGCACATAAGGGCAAGTGATATTCCAATACCAACAAAGATACTCCTCATCGGTCAGAGTGACTTCGTGCTCATCTTTCCCAGCTATGAAATGGTTGTTCCATAACTCAACCATCGTTTCAAACTCATCTTCGCCGTATGGAAGCGTGCAATATGGAGTAGGATACGGTAGGTGCCGTCGAAGGCTAAACTGTCTCATGACTCTGTCTAGCAGATGGTATGCTAAATTTCCAAAACAAAAAATCATAAGTCTTGCCTGCCATAATGGCCTATCCACTGTACAAAGAGCCAGAAGAGCCTGAAGGTCTGCCTCGGAATGCGGATTCCGTGTTACTGCATTGTAATCTAAGACATCAAACTCATTCCGGTAGAAGGCTAAATTGCGTCTGGGGTTCATTTTTGTATTCTTTGGGCCAACGCACCTGTACTAGCAACATGTTATAAGAAGTATTCAAATTTACTGTGTCGATACAACAACACTAACAACACTGTTTTACCTTGCCCCATATGGCTTCGAATTATTAATTATTTGCATCTTTATAGTAATACGACCAACCAGAAGGTAGGTCCATGACCAAAGCTGCAAGTGTGAAACTTAATTTTAGTTATGGTTTTACGATAACCTTAAATATGCAATAATGAAAGACTATGTAGAGTCATAAAACCTCCGGCGGACCTTTGTTCGACCAAAGCAACTCTTGTAAGCTCCATATAGGTGAAAGCTAGCACCGCACTACCCCACGAGTATTGTCGACATGAATCGAAGTCTTCTAACAATGGAAGACATTGAAGGACCACTCTTGTCTTCAATCAATCGTAAAAAAGACGTTGCGTGATGATGTGCAACATAATAGCACGGGCGCGCTGGGCAATCTGCAAAGGAGAGGCACGATGGAGAATATCACCGGCCAACTCCTTCCTAAACCACGTGGCCACTATCGACTCATTTCCCCACCTCACATCTTCTGGAGTAGCCAATCCGAGCAATGGCTCACACAATTCCATATAATTTCTTGAAAAATCCAGTTTTAGGATAGGATCCCCGTTAATCGGCAATCCGAGCAATACAGCTATGTCTTTTAAAGTGATTGTCATCTCATCTACTCTAAGATGAAATATAGACGTCTCCGATCACTATCTATCGATCAAAGCCGTCAAAAGATTCCGGTCGAGCTATGTATATCCCAACTTATTTACAACACCAAATCTCCAGCTCTGTTTAACAGTTCCAACACGCCTAGATGCGCTGATGTGACGAGCTTTAAAGTGGATGAATGGTCAGTGAAGTCGTTCGGCTCAACCCTATGTCGATAAATAATAACAAACGAAAGCAATTATGGTAATTACCAACACTTTGCAGAAGTAATGACAAATTATATGACCTTGTACCTCCATCATATCGATGTTGTTTGTGCGGTGTTGAGGTTAGAGGTAAAGCACACTAGGATCGATCGGTCCGGGCGCCATTTCGTCATATTCTACCACAATATCATTACATAATCACAGTCAACTTCAATGGGTATACAACCATATATTTGAAATTATAAAACTTCATTGTACACAATAAGAAAATAATTAAACATGTGCTCTAGGTGACTACACAACTTCATTGTACTATACAACCATAGATTTTCAGTTATAGAACAATTTTAGCCCTAAACCCAAAATTGAAAAAATGACAATTAAAGACAAAATAGATTGATTTCATACCTATAGGATGTGCTAGAGACGATGATGAAGCCATAGTTCAAATTCTAGCTAGATTTAAGTAGTTTTTTATTTGAAATTTTTATTTTTGCTGAATTAGGCGGGTGGGTTCGAGTTTTTTGCGAAGAGAGGTTGAGAGAAGGGAGAGTGGGAAAGTAAAGTATGGAATAGGCTGGAAAATGGCAGAAAGCAAAAAAATAGGCGGCATTTGAGATGCTGCATACGGGCGGCACAGTCTATTTTTGTCCAATACACGTGTACTGGCAGCATTTAAAATGCCGCCAGCACACGTGGCATCCAACGTGGCAAAAACTGGTCTAGATTTGTAAATAGTTTGGAATGTTGCTTATTCTTGTATTTTGTTTACAAATTTGGCCGAAATACAAAATTCCTTTATTTTATAGTCTATGACCATTAATTACTATTAGTAGGGCTCTACATATATGTTGGTTTCTAGAAACAACTCAAATTTTAATATTTGTAAAAGGTTAATAATATTTGATTCGATGGTACTCTTCTCAAAATGCAGTTGCATGCAAATGAAATTCATGAGTTTGAATAATGGTAAAAGCTTACATTTATTTTTAGTTAAAAATTTTGATTCATGGCTGAGGCTACAAACTCGAATTTAAATTCTGACAAGATTAAATTCAGTGTTCCAAGAACAATTCTATATGCATATATCTTATGATTTCACATGTGTTAAAGGACTTGGAATAATAATTGTAATATGCCTGCAACAATTTTATTTTACCACAAAGTTTTCAGTATACGCAAATAACGACGGAAGTTTTAATTTCGATTATGTTATCATTTATTTCCAGTCGAAAATTGTTATATAAAAATAAGATAACAAGCTTATAACTTAGTCCCTACAAAAAACTTATACGCTTTTTTTTACTTTACATTTATTAAAACTATAAATAAAATTGAAATATAATGATTTCAAATACTTAATTTTTCCAAAGCATAATGTGTGTGAATTTCTTATAAATCTTATACCATTCTGGAAATTAAGTGGATTGACTACTAAGTTGGTAAAATATTCATGCAATGATTTTTATCAATTGGGAAGTTTATACAATACCTCCGATGTAAACGTTGGATTATGCATCCTAATTTCAATCAAGATAAAAAAATTCTCTTTCTTTTATATTTCTAATTAGTTCATGTTAAGTTATATGTTTAGCATCTAAACATGTTTTTCTGAGGCATTCATTCTTTACAAATTTGTTTTACATGCATACTTTGGTATGTTATTTAATTCTTATGTTTATGCTTAATAACTCTGTAATGATAAAGTAAAATTTAATAATTTAACTTCATTTTCTTTTCTTAAATTTTTTAATGTTGACATGTCTAATGTATGTGCCAAAATAGGCCTATCATAATTGATATCTTGGATTATTCATCTTATTGTTTACTTAATTATTTTTTGGTTTACAAATGTTATGTTTATAATTGTTGGGTATCTCTCATTGTGTGTGGGTAATGTGTGCATATCGAAAAAATTAATAGTCTCATACTTCAAAAAATAATGGAGGTTGAATGATATATATATGAGTTTAGTCTTTTTTAACAACAATGGATTCCTTTTGTTAAAATGTATTGACCAAAGTCTATGTTGCCCTCTACGGAGGGATGTGTAGAAAGGATTTCAACATGGTATCAAAGCCGACGATAAAGCTTGGGATAATAGACAATGCGCAAGAGATATATAAATCATGGTAGCTAGCAGTGTAGGCTTAAGTAGTCAGCCTTAAAGTGGAGCTAGTAATGGTATGTTGGATTTGGTAGAATAACACAGGAGAAAAGTCTCGATATGATGTAGGTAATGTGTTGGCATATTGGAAGATGCATATATGGATGTGAGCCAAGGTGGAGATCTGTTGGAGTGTTTTGCATTGCGTGTGGTAATGGACGCATATTGAAAAGAGGAATAGTCCTACATTATGAAAAAATAATGGATGTGCAGTGGTATATATATATGAGTTTGGTCGCATGTAACAATAAGGAATTCCTTTAGTTAATAGATGTTGACCAAACTCTTTGTTGCCCCCATGGTAGGATGTGTGGATGGATTTGGAAATTACAACATGGTCTTGGAGTCGATGGTGATGTTTAAGACAATGGACAATGCATAAGAGATTTGTAAATCGTGGTGGCTAGTAATGTAGGCTTAAGTAGTCAAACTTAAGGTGAAGCTAGATCATATCACATTGGATCTGGTAGAATGACATGGGAATAAAGTGTAACGACCACGACTTCCTACGCCCAGGAAGACGTATCGTTTTTGAAGAAAGAAAGGGATGAGAAAATAGAAAAGATAGAGAAGAAAGAACAACAACATCAGAATCTCACAACGGAACGAATAAATGATAATAATCACATAAGTAAGTACATAATATACAACATCAATCAGAGTTATACAGATAATACATCATATACCAGACAGTTATAAACACCTGTCTAGTTATACAACTCAATACTATACAGCTCAAAAAATAAGACTCAGAGATACCAACACAGCGGAACTATATATATATCTACAACGCTGAAGCCACCTGCTCCATTGCTCCAAATTTCGTCAAAGCTAACCTGAATCCCTTGGCTACCCGTAAAAAAATTTGGGTACCCGAGAGTTTATGAAAAACAAAAATAAACTCCGGGTCATACATGGGTCTGGTATGAGTAACAGGTTTAAGTTGCTTAACTTTGAAAATCTTTTGAAAATAAAAGGTATCACGTAAGACTCCCCACACATAAACATGGGAAAGTTTTTACCTTACGCTAACCAAAACATTTGATAGGAAATTCTGTGATATTATAATAGGTCTAGGGTTTTCAAGTAAATAGAAAATAGCCGAAATTGTTACATGATTTAATTCCAGCTACTAGCCACAAAAGTGGGTAATACAATCAAAACCGTTGGCACTTATTGGATTGTGGGTTCCATACAATGGCAGGGCTACTGGGGTACCGCCCGTCACAGTACGTGGCCTAGATCAACGTATCGAGGATCACTCCCGACCCCCTGCAACAAAAGGCTAGAACCATTCCTTACTGAACAGTCCCGAACAAGATAATCCCGCAGTTGGTGTACATCCAACCGCCTACACAGCCGAATAAAAAGGGACATCTAGACAGGGGAAAATCTTGTCCTTCTTGGGCATCCAACCGCCCACCTAACCTTGCTGCACCTCCCCTGTTTTAGCCATTACCGGTTGATGAGGCTTGAGGCTACGATTACCTTTATAGAAAACATTTCTTAGAATGCTCATCGCCCACCTGACGATGTGTTGAAAGCATTCAATCCATACAAGTTCGTTCCGGGTTCGAACGAAACCGAAGGCATTATCTCGTTACACTCATTTTGGAATCACCCTCAGAGTTAACGACGACAACCCTTGCACTCTGAATCTTCATCTTCACTTCAGATTCACGACCTATCGTTAATTTGGAATCGATGTGGTTTTCGGATGTTCCAAATGAGGAAAACCGATCCCGACCTCATCGAAATCCAAAACGTGTCTTTTAAGGCCAAGTTGTCTATTTAGTCTTTACAGTTTAATTCAAAATCATCAATATTCACACAGATAGATAATTCATAATATCACAGTAGATAATCATATCATCATCATAAACAGATAATCAAAATTATCAACCCAGTCAGATAAAAATATACTATCATACGTAAACAAACATCCAAGTCGCCTAGATATTATTCATCTCATATCTGAGTTCACAATCATCAAATGAAATATCAATATCATTCATCCATAAGCAATGATTTATAATCTCACCATTTGTAATCAATTTAAAATGAATTAAATTAACTACTTCTATCTCTAATTAACTTAAAGTAAATTAAATTAATTACTTTATCTATAAATCCTGCTTATACAACCAATAATTAAATTTATACAAATTAATTAATTTATCTCTAGATATTTGTCTTGATTAACTCCTCTGATTAATCATTTTCTAATTACAGTAAGTAATTAGTCTTTAATTAATTTTACAAATTAATTATTCTAAATCATTCCTAGTAATTAACTTTTAATTACTTCATTTATAATTAATTACATTTATTCTTATTTAATTACATAAATTAATCTCCACATTATTAATTATTTCTTAATTAAACAATTCTTAATTTACATCATTAATTATATTAATTAATGATCTCTAATTCAGATTAAATTACTTTATTAATCACATTAAGTGATTAATTCTTAATTAAACACAATTATTAATCACCTTCGATTAATATCAACCAGTAATTAACTACCCTTAATTACATAATAATAAATTAATTATTCCATAATTAATTATCTCCATTAATTAATCCTCTGATTAATTTCAAAAGTAATTATCCAAATTACTTTATTAACATATAATCTTTCACTAATTACATTCAGTAATTAACATTAATTACTTTCTTAAGTAATTATGCTCCATTGAATTACACTAAGTAATTACACTTATCAATTTATCAAATGATTTCCTTAAATTAATTAAAATAAAATAACTAACTTAAATTAATCATCTTATTAAATAATTACCATAAGTAATTAATCTCTTAATTACCTTTATCAAGTAATTACATTTAACAACTTACAATAGATTATTTAATTAATCTAATTAATTATTCAAATTTAATCTTATATATGAATTAATCCTTAGTTAATTTATCTACATTAACTAATAACATTTCTTAATTTACCTCTTAATTGATCTTTAGTTATAAATCAATTTAAATTATTAACTTAAATACATAAGTCATTCCTTAATTACCCTATTACTCTTAAGATAATTTATTTCTTAATTAATGACTTCATTAACATTACATTTTAAATTTAAATATCATTTGAATTGAAGATTCAAAATGATTATAATTTAAATTCAATTTTTAAATCTTTTAAATAAATGTAAATAACATTTACACACGAACTTACATTAGAAATTTTTTTAAATTAAACTACTTGAATTTTAATTCAAATTTAAATTTTCAAATTACATTAATATTTAACTTGCAAACCTTAAGTTAAACAATTTATTTATTTTCCATTCAAAAATCTTTAATCAAAGAATTCTCAAAAATCAAGTTAATTCTTATTGAAACAATTTACTTGTCAACTATTTTATTTTGAACTCATTCTTAAAACATTCATATTTAAACTGATTTAAACTTTCAGATTTTGAATTCTAAGTAAACTTGAATTTCTCAATTTATTTTGATTTAAAACTTCGATTTAACTCTCCTTTAACAACTAGAATTAGAAACTCGCCTTTTTAAATCCAAATCCATTTTAAACTTTAAGATTCAAATATCCGTTTGAATCAAAACCTTTAACAAAAATCGAATTTAACCGCAGCAACATTTTGTTTCAGATCTAATTTTAAAATCTGGAAATTTATCAAGTTTTAAATCTGAAACCCCTTTAAATATTTTAAAACTGCATTTTAGATTCAAAATATAAATTCGAATTTATACTTCTAATTAGATTTAGACTTTGTTAAATCTTAGTTGACAAACTTAAATTCAAATACATCATGATTTCAACTAACTTACATTTCATTTTGCTTTAAATTTAGTTTAAATTTAAAATCTACAGGCAGTTTATACAACCTGTAGCAAATTCAACTTTCCCCTGAGACCAAAACAAAATGCTTCGGGTCAACTGCCTCCCTGCTTCGAGTAAAAATGCAATTAACCCGAGACTTTCCCGAGCTCAACCCTGCACACTAAAAACTATGAAAATCAAACCTGGAACCATCTCAATTATCCACCCACTTTAGTGCTTCGAGTCCTCCACCACCTTGCTTCGAGTCATCTACTCGAGTGACTCGAGAATTCCCTGAGTTTAACCCACTGCTCACTCACCCAAAACTCAGCCAAACATCAATGGCACGGTGCACGTGCACCGTGGCCCCAGCCAACTCCGGCCATCCCCTGGCACCCCCACACGACGCCAGTCACCTCCAGATCCCATCACAATCACCAGATGCTAGCCCCTTGCTCGAAAACAAAAACACACCTTCTCTTCTGCAACTTGGAAACACCAACACTCCCCACTTCAAAACCTGTCACCCTCGTGTTCTCCACCCTCCGACCGTATGAGGGTCTACAACTCCGGCACCTTATTCGACTCCAACCCAACTACCACCACCCCAAATATCCCTGCACTCGATCACCAACATGGGCCGTGGCGATCAATTCTTTATGCACAGCAAAACTTTAGGGTTCTAGGTGAAAACCCACTACCGCATCTCCCCTGATGAAATTCATCACCGCCACCTATTTTTCCCAGCATCATCTATCACCTCTCCATCGACCTGAAGAACCCCGACCCCTCCAGTCCACTTGACCACCAGAAAAACCCATATACTCATATCTTATTTAAACCAGAACCACTCCCTAAAACCCAAACTAAAATTTATGATGTTTAGTTCAAAAATTATATTATAGTTGTTGTTTCCAAATTTTTAATACTGGACCTCTAAATTACAAGTTTGAGATTTTACTTTGTTTATCAAAACTGTTGTTTTTAGCTCTCTGAGACACACAGACTTGAAGTTTAACTAAAACAGGCTTCTAAACATAAATGCATAATGAAACAAACAGCCTTTGTTTGTAACTAAGTTCTATTAACAATTTACTGAAGAGAATTATTAATTTAAATCTAAACAAGAAAACTGGAAACTAACAGTTTAAATGGACATAAACATGCACTATCAGATTCATTTACATATATACATACCACAACATTTTATCACAGAAAACATACAACCATATTCATTCTTAGATTTAAAGAAAATAATGTTACTCACCTTTGCTTTGAAAAGAGGGACAGAGCACCTCTAATTGTAAACAGTTGTTGAACTTGTAAAACTGGAAATAGTCCTTACTTTGATCTTCTAATCATCTTGCATGAGTGTTGTTTTCAGTTTGTAAAAATGGATATGCCTACATTTTCTTGCTTTTCTGGCTTACTAAGTTTGTTAAGTGATTGTGAACGAACTAAAATAGTAGGATATATAAATAGGAAAACTGTTGAACAGCTGTAGGTTACCATATGTACAAGTTTGACTTGTTTTGATATGGCAGATTTTTGTATCTGAGAGGTACAGATTTATATTCACTTGAATTGACAAAATTATATGCTGAGATGATAGTAATTAAGACTTGGTTCCTCTATTAGTTGACATAAGTATGATTATGTACAGCTGCAAAAAAAGATATGCATGTGTGTAAGTGTACAATGTGCAGACTAAAGTTTTAGCTTGTATATGAAGCTACTGTTATAGATATTTGTTTTATTTTTTTTTATTTTTTTTTAGTTTGAACTTAAATATACATCTTTAGTGAGTTGTTATTTTCATACTTTGACCAATTTCATTTGACTAGAATGAAGATATTTTATTTAGCTTTGCATACTTGTCTTTTTCTTTCCTATTCTTGCCTGTATACTTCTATTATTTTGTCTTGCATACTTACAAGCATGTGTTTTTAATTTTACTTTGCATTAGCTTGCACTACAAATTACTTACAGGCCTTATCCCTTTTTTTTATGACTTTAGTCTTAGGTATTTAGTTCTATTTTCTAGTATGTGTTTTTCTTTTATTTTCTTTTATGTTTAACATAGACTAACACATATTTGATTACTTATTATTATTTTATTTATACTTATATTAATATTAGTAAATGTTTATTTTAATTTGAACATTTTGAAATCTTTATTCTTAATTTCCAAATCCTAACTTTCATTCAAACACAAAATTTATAAATAAGGTTCACATGAAAATTTTATTAAAATTCATCTGTAAAGATTTACAATATTAATAGAGCTCATTATTAAGTCAAAATGATTTATAAAAGAATTTATCTCTTTATAAATAAACTACTTAATTTTATCAATATAAATTTAAAACAAATTAAACAAACCTTTTGCTAAATTTAAATGTAAGCTAAAATTATTTTAAACAAACTAAACTTAAATCTTGAGTAATTTAAAATCATATGATCATTTATTAAATAGCTTAAATATCAAATTCCTAAATTATCAAAAATATTAGAATTAGAAACATGTCTATTTATTAAATTAAAACAAAGATTATCTATTTACAATATATACAGATATATACATTATAAATAGAAGGCAATTTGATTAACTTTTAAAAGATAAATTATCAGTTAAATATTTATTTAAAAGAAGATTATTAAGTTTTCACATATTATTGACAAATATTATCAAATCAATTTAATTTTTAATGTAGATTATTAAATTGATATTGTCCCAAATTTCCGGGATATCACATTCTTCCCCCCTTAAAAGAATTTCGTCCCCGAAATTTAAAACAAAGGTAATTTAATAATCCAATTAAAAAATTGAATACAAAACACAAGCATATATCAACATAAACTAACAATCATAGCAACCAATTCATCCAAACAAACAAATCTAACTATCCAGACAAAATTCTAAATAGAATTTTCTCGAGTTTCCCCAAGTATAAATACCGGGTTACTCGCCCTATAGAATCCAAACAAACAATACTACTACTAAACTACAGAGTTCCCACTCATCTAAATCTACAAAACAAATCAAAAAATCAGACCAAACTCAAGTATGACCCAACAACCGAAATTCCCTGAACTGCTGATTCTACAACCAGAGATAAATCTTACACGTACTCCCTTAGAGATACGTGAAACACTCCGAATTCCAGTTATCCAAAATCAAATCTCCAATTACGGACTCCAAATTCCTTCGTCTCTTATCCACAAAACTCTTCGGACGATCCTGTGCTTCCTTCATCTTTCCTGATCAGCTTAACCCTTGCTGATGCCCTATAAACAAACTGAACCAAAGACAATCCAACAAATTGATCTTTCCAAGATCAACCAAAACTCAGTATATAATTCTATTCCAAATCAGAAAATAGAACTCACTTCTCGCATCTAGGAAAGATAGAACATGAGCACTCCAATCTTGTCTCAGATCCTGAAATATTTCCTGTAGAACTCTCTAATCCAAACACTGCAACATCCAATTGCTTCCAACTAGAACATCTGCCACCATGCTTCCACTGCGCAACTCTGACTGAACAGATGAAAATGCTGATTTATGAACTCAAGCACAGACCGGTCAACACCTTCCAAAAATAAAACTCAGAAGTTCCTCCAAAATTCCGAGCTACTTCACCCAACTCAATTTCCAGATGTTGACAAAATTCTTACTTCCAGAAGACATCTAGAAAAATATCTGAAACCCTAAAGAACACCCAAACCATCGCAAGTCACTTTTGCGATCGATACCGCCAAATTCCAAAGATACTGCTCTCTCTTTTTACAAATCAGAACAGCTTACACTTATGTGGCCAATCCATCGAAGAAACGGGTCTACATAATTACTTCTAAATTCCATTCCAGAAAAACTGCTAAGCCAGAAGATCTCTTGCCAATACCGAAAACATCCCAAGCTGCATTGCTGCCACGGATGCTAAGATTTCCTATCCAAAGCTCTTCGAGAAACTCGGACCTCAAAACAAACAAAACACCCAGCTGAGCACAGCCACAACACCGAAGCAGTCACTTCTCCTTACATGTTCCAAAGAAATATCGTCGGAGATATCCATAGTCACTGTGTCTCATCACACAGCTACTACACCTTGATGTATCAAAATATCTTGACTTACTTCTGTCCACCCGACAGATCCAAACTCTAGCTCAACCAAACTCTTACATTTCAAAGATGAACTCCGAACCTTAACAGGTTTCCTTCAGAGATCAATGAAATCCTTACACCGTCCAAAACTTACTCGAGACAGTATTAGGCCTACAGTCTCGACAATTACACTTCCAACCATTGATAGTTATGTTACACACACCACTACCTATCTACCTTTATAGCTTATTGGAAAACCTGAACAGGTAACCCAACAATAGGTAGAAATAAATATAAATATATATATATATATATATATATCAAAATTACAAATACGCTCTCTCAAGAAAGAAATCACTCAAGAGCCTAGGTATTCACTCAACCTAGCGCTCTGATACCACTGTAACGACCCCGACTTCCTACGCCCAGGAAGACGTATCGTTTTTGAAGAAAGAAAGGGATGAGAAAATAGAAAAGATAGAGAAGAAAGAACAACAACATCAGAATCTCACAGCGGAACGAATAAATGATAATAATCACATAAGTAATTACATAATATACAACATCAATCAGAGTTATACAGATAATACATCACATACCAGACAGTTATAAACACCTGTCTAGTTATACAACTCAATACTATACAGCTCAAACAATATGACTCAGAGATACCAACACAGCGGAACTATATATATATCTACAACGCTGAAGCCACCTGCTCCATTGCTCCTCCAAATTTCATCAAAGCTAACCTGAATCCCTTGGCTACCCGTAAAAAAATTTGGGTACCCGAGAGTTTATGAAAAACAAAAATAAACTCCGGGTCAGACATGGGTCTGGTATGAGTAACAAGTTTAAGTTGCTTAACTTTGAAAATCTTTTGAAAATAAAAGGTATCACGTAAGACTCCCCACACATAAACATGGGAAAGTTTTTACCTTACGCTAACCAAAATATTTGATAGGAAATTCTGTGATATTATAATAGGTCTAGGGTTTTCAAGTAAATAGAAAATAGCCTAAATTGTTACATGATTAAATTCCAGCTACTAGCCACAAAAGTGGGTAATACAATCAAAACCGTTGGCACTTATTGGATTGTGGGTTCCATACAATGGCAGGGCTACTGGGGTACCGCCCGTCACAGTACGTGGACTAGATCAACGTACCGAGGATCACTCCCGACCCCCTGCAACACAAGGCCGGAACCATTCCTTACTGAACAGTCCCGAACAAGATAACCCCGCAGTTGCTGTACATCCAACCGCCAACACAGCCGAATAAAAAGGGACATCTAGACAGGGGAAAATCTTGTCCTGCTTGGGCATGACCCATCTAACCTTGCTGCACCTCTCTTGTTTTAGCCATTCCCGGTTGATGAGGCTTGAGGCTACGATTACCTTTATAGAAAACATTTCTTAGAATGCTCATCGCCCACCTGACGAAGTGTTGAAAGCATTCAATCTATACAAGTTCGTTCCGGGTTCGAACGAAACCGAAGGCATTATCTCGTTACACTCATTTTGGAATCACCCTCAGAGTTAACGACGACAACCCTTGAACTCTAAATCTTCATCTTCACTTCAGATTCACGACCTATCGTTAATTTGGAATCGATGTGGTTTTCGGATGTTCCAAATGAGGAAAACCGATCCCGGTCTCATCGAAATCCAAAACGTGTCTTTTAAGGCCAAGTTGTCTATTTAGTCTTTACAGTTTAATTCAAAATCATCAATATTCACACAGATAGATAATTCATAATATCACAGTAGATAATCATATCATCATCATAAACAGATAATCAAAATTATCAACCCAATCAGATAAAAATATACTATCATACGTAAACAAACATCCAAGTCGCCTAGATATTATTCATCTCATATCTGAGTTCACAATCATCAAATGAAATATCAATATCATTCATCCATAAGCAATGATTTATAATCTCACCATTTGTAATTAATTTAAAATGAATTAAATTAACTACTTCTATCTCTAATTAATTTAAAGTAAATTAAATTAATTACTTTATCTATAAATCCTGCTTATACAACCAATAATTAAATTTATACAAATTAATTAATTTACCTCTAGATATTTGTCTTGATTAACTCCTCTGATTAATCATTTTCTAATTACAGTAAGTAATTAGTTTTTAATTAATTTTACAAATTAATTATTCTAAATCATTCCTAGTAATTAACTTTTAATTACTTCATTTATAATTAATTGCATTTATTTTTTATTTAATTACATAAATTAATCTCCACATTATTAATTATTTCTTAATTAAACAATTCTTAATTTACATCATTAATTATATTAATTAATGATCTCTAATTCAGATTAAATTACTTTATTAATCACATTAAGTGATTAATTCTTAATTAAACATAATTATTAATAACCTTCGATTAATATCAACCAGTAATTAACTACCCTTAATTACATAATAATAAATTAATTATTCCATAATTAATTATCTCCATTAATTAATCCTCTGATTAATTTCAAAAGTAATTATCCAAATTACTTTATTAACATATAATCTTTCACTAATTACATTCAGTAATTAACATTAATTACTTTCTTAAGTAATTATGCTCCATTGAATTACACTAAGTAATTACACTTATCAATTTATCAAATGATTTCCTTAAATTAATTAAAATAAAATAACTAACTTAAATTAATCATCTTATTAATTAATTACCATAAGTAATTAATCTCTTAATTACTTTTATCAAGTAATTACATTTAACAACTTACAGTAGATTATTTAATTAATCTAATTAATTATTCAAATTAAATCTTATATATGAATTAATAATCCTTAGTTAATTTATCTACATTAACTAATAACATTTCTTAATTTACCTCTTAATTGATCTTTAGTTATAAATCAATTTAAATTATTAACTTAAATACATAAGTCATTCCTTAATTACCCTATTACTCTTAAGATAATTTATTTCTTAATTAATGACTTCATTAACATTACATTTTAAATTTAAATATCATTTGAATTGAAGATTCAAAATGATTATAATTTAAATTCAATTTTTAAATCTTTTAAATAAATGTAAATAACATTTACACATGAACTTACATAAGAAATTTTTTTAAATTAAACTACTTGAATTTTAATTCAAATTTAAATTTCCAAATTACATTAGTATTTAACTTGCAAACCTCAAGTTAAACAATTTATTTATTTTCCATTCAAAAATCTTTAATCAAAGAATTCTCAAAAATCAAGTTAATTCTTATTGAAACAATTTACTTGTCAACTATTTTATTTTGAACTCATTCTTAAAACATTCATATTTAAACTGATTTAAACTTTCAAATTTTGAATTCTAAGTAAACTTGAATTTCTCAGTTTATTTTGATTTAGAACTTCGATTTAACTCTCTTTTAACAACTAGAATTAGAAACTCGCCTTTTTAAATCCAAATCCATTTTAAACTTTAAGATTCAAATATCTGTTTGAATCAAAACCTTTAAAAAAAATCGAATTTAACTGTAGCAACATTTTGTTTCAGATCTAATTTTAAAATCTGGAAATTTATCAAGTTTTAAATCTGAAACCCCTTTAAATATTTTAAAACTGCATTTTAGATTCAAAATATAAATTCGAATTTATACTTCTAATTAGATTTAGACTTTGTTAAATCTTAATTGACAAACTTAAATTCAAATACATCATGATTTCAACTAACTAACATTTCATTTTGCTTTAAATTTAGTTTAAATTTAAAATCTACAGGCAGTTTATACAACCTGCAGCAAATTCAACTTTCCCCTAAGACTAAAACAAAATGCTTCGGATCAACTGCCTCCCTGCTTCGAGTAAAAATGCAATTAACCCGAGACTTTCCCGAGCTCAACCCTGCACACTAAAAACTGTGACAATCAAACCTGGAACCATCTCAATTATCCACCCACTTCAGTGCTTCGAGTCCTCCACCACCTTGCTTCGAGTCATCTACTCGAGTGACTCGAGAATTCCCTGAGTTTAACCCACTGCTCACTCACCCAAAACTCAGCCAAATATCAATGGCACGGTGCACGTGCACCGTGGCCCCAGCCAACTCCAGCCATCCCCTGGCACCCCCACACGATGCCAGTCACCTCCAGATCCCATCACAATCACCAGATGCTAGCCCCTTGCTCGAAAACAAAAACACACCTTCTCCTCTGCAACCTGGAAACACCAACACTCCCCACTTCAAAACCTGTCACCCTCGTGTTCTCCACCCTCCGACCATATGAGGGTCTACAACTCCGGCACCTTATTCGACTCCAACCCAACTGCCACTACCCCAAATATCCCTGCACTCGATCACCAACATGGGCCGTGGCGATCAATTCTTTATACACAGCAAAACTTAAGGGTTTTAGGTGAAAACCCACTACCGCATGTCCCCTGATGAACTTCATCACCGCCACCTATTTTCCCAGCATCATCTATCACCTCTTCATCGACCTGAAGAACCCCGACCCCTCTAGTCCACTTGACCACCAGAAAAACCCATATACTCATATCTTATTTAAACCAGAACCACTCCCTAAAACCCAAACTAAAATTTATGATGTTTAGTTCAAAAATTATATTATAGTTGTTGTTTCCAAATTTTTAATATTGGACCTCTAAATTACAAGTTTGAGATTTTACTTTGTTTATCAAAACTGTTGTTTTTAGCTCTCTGAGACACACAGACTTGAAGTTTAACTAAAACAGGCTTCTAAACATAAATGCATAATGAAACAAACAGCCTTTGTTTGTAACTAAGTTCTATTAACAATTTACTGAAGAGAATTATTAATTTAAATCTAAACAAGAAAACTGGAAACTAACAGTTTAAATGGACATAAACATGCACTATCAGATTCATTTACATATATACATACCACAACATTTTATCACAGAAAACATACAACCATATTCATTCTTAGATTTAAAGAAAATAATGTTACTCACCTTTGCTTTGAAAAGAGGGACAGAGCACCTCTAATTGTAAACAGTTGTTGAACTTGTAAAACTGGAAATAGTCCTTACTTTGATCTTCTAATCATCTTGCATGAGTGTTGTTTTCAGTTTGTAAAAATGGATATGCCTACATTTTCTTGCTTTTCTGGCTTACTAAGTTTGTTAAGTGATTGTGAACGAACTAAAATAGTAGGATATATAAATAGGAAAACTGTTGAACAGCTGTAGGTTACCATATGTACAAGTTTGACTTGTTTTGATATGGCAGATTTTTGTATCTGAGAGGTACAGATTTATATTCACTTGAATTGACAAAATTATATGCTGAGATGATAGTAATTAAGACTTGGTTCCTCTATTAGTTGACATAAGTATGATTATGTATAGCTGCAAAAAAAGATATGCATGTGTGTAAGTGTACAATGTGCAGACTAAAGTTTTAGCTTGTATATGAAGCTACTGTTATAGATATTTGTTTTATTTTTTTTTATTTTTTTTTAGTTTGAACTTAAATATACATCTTTAGTGAGTTGTTATTTTCATACTTTGACCAATTTCATTTGACTAGAATGAAGATATTTTATTTAGCTTTGCATACTTGTCTTTTTCTTTCCTATTCTTGCCTGTATACTTCTATTATTTTGTCTTGCATACTTACAAGCATGTGTTTTGAATTTTACTTTGCATTAGCTTGCACTACAAATTACTTACAGGCCTTATCCCTTTTTTTTTATGACTTTAGTCTTAGGTATTTAGTTCTATTTTCTAGTATGTGTTTTTCTTTTATTTTCTTTTATGTTTAACATAGACTAACACATATTTGATTACTTATTATTATTTTATTTATACTTATATTAATATTAGTAAATGTTTATTTTAATTTGAACATTTTGAAATCTTTATTCTTAATTTCCAAATCCTAACTTTCATTCAAACATAAAATTTATAAATAAGGTTCACATGAAAATTTTATTAAAATTCATCTGTAAAGATTTACAATATTAATAGAGCTCATTATTAAGTCAAAATGATTTATAAAAGAATTTATCTCTTTATAAATAAACTACTTAATTTTATCAATATAAATTTAAAACAAATTAAACAAACCTTTTGCTAAATTTAAATGTAAGCTAAAATTATTTTAAACAAACTAAACTTAAATCTTGAGTAATTTAAAATCATATGATCATTTATTAAATAGCTTAAATATCAAATTCCTAAATTATCAAAAATATTAGAATTAGAAACATGTCTATTTATTAAATTAAAACAAAGATGATCTATTTACAATATATACAGATATATACATTATAAATAGAGGGCAATTTGATTAACTTTTAAAAGATAAATTATCAGTTAAATATTTATTTAAAAGAAGATTATTAAATCAATTCATATATTATTGATAAATATTATCAAATCAATTTAATTTTTAATGTAGATTATTAAATTGATATTGTCCCAAATTTCCGGGATATCACATAAAGTCTAGACATGGTGCAGGCATCGTGTTGGCGTATTGGAAGATGCACATATGGATGCGAGCGAAGGTGGTTGTTGATCAAATTCTATATTGCCCACACGGAGTGATGTGCTGACAGGATTTTAACAAGGGATCTATTGGGGTGTCTCGCATTGTGTGTGGGTAATGGACATATATTGGAAAAAAATAATAGTCTCACATCATGAAAAAATGAAGGTTGGGTGCTATATATATGAGTTTGGTCCCATGTAACAACAAGGGATTCATTTTGTTAAAAGGTTTTGACAAAACTTTATCTTGCCTCCACGGAGGGATGTGCGGATGGATTTTAACGTGATATCATGGTTGATAGTAATGCCTAAGATAATGGACAATGCGCAAGCAATCTTTAAATCATGACTTAAGTAGATAGACTTAAGGTGAAGCTTGATCATGGTACATTGGATCTGGTAGAATGCCATAGAAACAAAGTCTCGATATGGTGCAGACATAGTAACATTCTCGAATTTTAGCCAAGTTTAATTTGACAATTAATTTAATTTTGGAATTAAATTGTGAAATTGTTTGTGAATTAATTAGAAATTTCCAGAATAAATTAAAAAATTAGATTATAAATAGAATTTTGGTTTGAAATTTAAGGATAAGTATTTATAAATAAAAATTGGACTTAAAATTTTTATTTCTAAGTTAATAAGAAATTGTTTCTAATTCTATTAAATATGAATTATAAATTGAAAATGATGTTTTGAATTTGATATAATAAAATTTTTCAAAGGCTAATTAAAAATAAGATATATTTATTCATATGTGATTAAACAAATTTAAACCATTTTGCTTTAAAGGATTTTATAAATGATTAATAAAGAAATGTATTTATTTAAATAGGAAGTATAATATTAAGTTATATTTAAAATATTATGTAACACTCGGGTCAGACCGAGTATTACAAATTTTCAGGTAAGGACGTTCTGGAGCTAAGGAGGCGAGCTGGATGGCAGGATCGTATGGAGTGTAATCCGCATTAATATTATTGAATTGTTCTGGACAAGTTATTTTAATTGTCCTATGTTTGTGTAAATGATGTAACTCTGGTGTATTAATGAATATTAACCGATATTGTTTTCCTTTGTATAAAGTTAATTTATGTGATATTATATTTTGATCCGCTGCGAATGTGAGGTTTCTGTGACTTGTTTCTGTTTTTTCTTCTTTCACTTCTCTTCTTTTCTTAACTGTCTGAAATTTTCGGGATCGAAATTTCTGGATCATTACATTTGGAAAAAAAATGAACTGTAAATATTTCAAAAACAGAGAAGAGATTCAACCTGAAATCCAATAAACCAGGAGATTCAAACCTGGAAATTGAAACCAGAAAACAAATCAAATCAAAATCTTCAACCTGGCTCTGATACCAAATGTAACGACCCGGAAATTTTCGATCCCAAAAATTCCAGATAGTTATGAAAAGAAGAAAAAGATAGAAGAAAAAGAAACAGAAAACCAACTCAAAACCTCACATTCACGACGGATAAAATATAATATCAAATTATATTCTTTACACAAAGAAAGCTGTATTAGTCAATTACATTTTTTATGCATCAGAGTTACAACCATTACACAACATTGGACTATTTAAACAACATGTCCCAGATAAATAACAATATAGCACAGTGGAATACTCTATCTGTTCCTGCCATCCATCTCGCCTCCTTAGCTCCAGAAACGTCCTTACCTGAAAATCTGTAATACTCGGTCTAACCCGAGTATTACATCAAAGTACATTACATCAAAGTAACACCCGGGTCAGACCGAGTATTACAGATTTTCAGGTAAGGACGTTCTGGAGCTCAAGAGACGAGCTGGATGGCAGGAACGTATGGAGTGTATCCGCTGTGTTATGTTGTTGTATATCTGGGACAAGTTATTTTAACTGCCCAATGATTGTGAAATGTGTAACTCTGATGTATTAAAATGTAATTTGATAAGTACATTTTTTCTTTGTATAACTGTTATTATTTGATATTATACTTTATCCGCTGCGAATGTAAGATTCTGAGTTGGGTTTTATGTTTCTTCTTCTTCTTTCTCTTTCTTCTTTTCCTTACTATCTGGAATTTTCGAGATCGAAATTTCTGGGTCGTTACATCCAAATGTAACGACCCAGAATTTTTGATCCTGAAAATTCCAGATAGTTAGGGAAAAGAAGAAAGGGATAGAAGAAAAAGAAGAAGGAAGGTTGGAACTCAGGTTTTGTTCCAGTAACCATGGGTTTTGTCTCGGGAAGAATGAACAGTAATATAATGTTTTAAGTTAACATAATGAAGTTTTAATATTGTAATTAATTATTCTTTGATGTTAAAATATTGTTTAAGTGTTTGATTAATTAAGTATAGTTATTTATTTAACTTGTAAGTTAATTCTTGAAGTTTACATAATTAATAAAGATTAAACAAGAATAATTACGGGTTGATTGTTGTAGATAAATTTAATAATCAAGGATTAATTATTAAGTAATTAATCAATTATTAAAGATTTAATAATTAACGATTAATTCATGTGATTTATTGAGGATTAACTAATCAATGAATTTAATTAATGAAATTAAGCAAGGTAATTAATTAATAGGAAATCTGTTAATAAGATTTATTAAAGATTTTTTTATGAAGGTAATTAGAGAATAATTAATGATAGTAATTAAAGAATACTACTTAATATCATTGATTAATTAAGGAAATTAATTAAGAGTTAGTTAATTATTGTGTGCGATTAATTATGGGATAAGTAATCAATGTAGTGATTATAAGATAATGTATTAATTTTAGGATAATTAAGGATCTAATGTCTTGAGATTAATTAAGTTAAATAGGAAATCAAGTATAATTAATTAATTTGATTAATTAATTATAAAGGATTAATTAAGTAATTAATTAAGAGTAATTATTGGTTTAATTAATTAATAATTAAGGATAATTAATTAAAGATTGTTAATTAATGATCAGAGATTAATTAATTTGTTAATTAAAGATAGTCACTTGATAATTGATTAAGTATAATTGCTTAATGAGATTGATAAGAGTAATTACTTAGTGAAGTAATTGATGGATAAATTACTAGATGTAATTAATATAAGGGAAATTACTTAATGGAAAGTAATTAAGGTTAATTACTTAGGAGAAGTAATTAAGGATTAATTACTTGATGTAATTAATTAAAGGGTTAATATAATTAATTAAGGAGTTAATTAATTAAGGAAAAGTAATGACAGGATGGTTAATTACTGTTTATAATTGATTAAGACTGATATAGGGAAGTAATTAATTAAGAATCATTAATTAATGTAATTAATGAAAGTAATTAAAGATCAATTACTGTAAATGGTTAAGGATAATTACTTTATGTAATTGAAAATAATTAATCAAGGATGATTAATTAAGATGGATAATTAAAAGATCATTTATAAATTGATTTGTAATTAATTAACGATTAAGTAAAGGTAATCTAAGTGATTAAAGGATTAGTAATTAATTTAATTAGAGATAAATTAAATTGATTTTGGTAATGATCCATCTTGCTTATGAATAATTGAATGATGATTAAATGTCTTGAATTGATTGATATCTCTGATATTAAATGTTTTGTGATATGATATGATTGGATGAACAATGATAATGTGGTTATCTATCGATGATGAATTGCTGTGTAAAAAGTGACATCATGCATTTTAAAATTGAATTGTATTCCACTTAAATAACTTGGGTTAAGATGGTATTGAATTCGAAGAGACCGGAGTCGGGTATTAGTAAATATCCGAAACCACTTCGTTTCTTTATAAACTGATATGTGGAATCAATAGGCTGAAATGGAACGATTTAAGTGAATTGGACCATTTAATCTAAGTTTTGGTACTTAGAGATTGATGTGTGAAATAAGTGATGTCTATAACAACTTGTGAAGATGTAAATTGATACAAGTTACCCTGGGTTTATATAAGTTATATGCTTTTGTATTCCATGTTAGATGGGTTTACTCACGCTGGTTTCTAGCCTGACCCGGGTGTTACTTTGATGTAATGCTCGGGTCAGACCGAGTATTACAGATTTTCACATAAGGACGTTCTGGAGCTCAGGAGACGAGCTGGATGACAGGAACGCATGGAGTGTTTCCGCTATATTATATTGTTGTATATATCCGAGACATGTTGATTGAATCTGTCCAGTGTTTGTATATATGTTGTAACTCTGATGTATTAAAGTGAAATTTTACAAGTACAGATTTCCTTTGTATAACTGTTATTATTTGTTATTATATTTTATCCGCTGCGAATGTGAGATGTTGGTGTTTCTGTTCTTCTTTTTCTTCTATCCCTTTCTTCTTTTCCCTGACTATCTGGAAATTTTGATCTTGAAATTTCCAGATAGTTAGGAAAAGAAGAAAAGAGGAAGAAGAAGAAACAGAACAAGTCACAGAAATCTCACATTCGCAGCGGATCAAAGTATAATATCACATAAAATAACAGTTTATTAAGGAAAACTGTATCAGTCAATTACAGTTTAATACATCAGAGTACAACATATATACAAACACTGGACAGATACAATCAACATGTCTCAGATAAATAGAAATATATCACGACGGAAACACTCAATACGTTCCTGCCATCCAGCTCCCCTCCTGATCTTCAAAATGTCCTTACCTGAAAATCTGTAATACTCGGTCTGACCCGAGCATTACATCAAAGTAACACCCGAGTCAGGCTGGAAACCAGCGTGAGTAAACCCATGCAATTTGAAATACTAAGCTTTAAAACATAATTGAAAACCCGTGGTAATTTGTATAAATTTACAAATTCATAATTTGTTATAGACATCACTTATTTCACACACCAATTTTCTAAGTACCAAAACTTAGATTTAATGGTCCAATTCACTTAAATCATTTCATTCTAGCCTATTGATTTCACATATCAATCCATAAGAATCGAAGTGGTTTCGGGTATTAACTAATACCCGACTCCATTCTCTTCGAATCCAATGTCATCAATCCTAATTATTTAAGTGATTAAATTTTTAAATACGGGATGTCACTTTTACACAGCAATTCATCATCATTAAATAACCACATTATCAATGTCCACCCAAACATATTATATCACAAAACATTTCATATCGGAGATATCAACCAATTCAAGGCATTTAACATCATTCATAAGCAAGATTGATCGCTTCCAAAATTAATTTAATTTATCTCTGATTAAATTAATTACTAATCTTTAACACATTGATTACTTTTACTAAACATTAATTAATTACAAACCAATTAATCAATCATCTTTTGATTAATCATCTTAATTAATCACCCTTGATTAATTACCCTTAATCAATCAATCAATCCTTAATTAATTACACTAGGTAATTAATCTTTAGTTACCTCCATTTAGTAATTTCCCTTCAATTAATTACTTTCAATAAGTAATTATCTCATTGGTTAATTTTTCTCAATTAATCCTTGACAAATTAACCCTAATAATTTTATTGATTAACAATGTTTAAATTATAGTAAAAAATTAAAAGTTGTTTAAAATCTAAATTTTATAATATACATATGTGTGTTATTTATTAAAGTATAATTTGTTTTAAAATTCAATTTTTTCTTAAGATTTTATGGAGGAGCATGCATTTATTGAATAATAGAAATTGTATAGATAAAAACATAAACACTGAAAGCGAAAAAATAAGTTAACATGTGAAAATATAAATGCATAAAGGGTTAAAACAAAATTTATAAAATAATTTGAATTAAGGATATAAACACAACTTAATTCACATTGAACATTTGTAAAGAAAAAATGGTAAAGAATTACAAGTGTTAAACTAAATGGACAAGTGGCGTTAATCTCTTCTTGAAATAAATTAAAATTTTATAAACTACATTTTTTTTCATATCTTCAACCTCAAAACTGAAATAAGAAAGAAAGAAAAAAGAGAAACAAAATCAAACAAGTTCAAATCATTTTAAACTAAAGCTACTCTCAGATTTCCAAATCTGAAAAAAAACATGCAAGTACAATCAGGTTACAAATTCAATTCAAAAGCCTGAAGCAAGCTATAACCCAGAATGCAATTCAAAGAAAATCAGATGCAACAATTTTTTTTACAAAGCCTGTAATCAAGCACTCCAACAATCAAAGCTGAAAGTATCTAAGTTATCAACCTGTATTAAATCTTCACCGAACCTGAATCAAGCATGCAAATTTGAATTCAACCTTATTAAGCAAAGTAAAGCTTTCAACAAATCTATTGTATCAAGATTCCAGATCAAGATCAAAATTCAAAAGCAAACCTCTGTTTTCAAATCCCAGTCCTCTGTTGAACTTCAAGTGAGCAAACCTTTTGAAACCTCTAGTATTTGATCTGTGATTTGAATTTGTGCTTAAGATTTGTTTGAATGAGTACAGATATGTGTATGAATGTATATATATCCACTGTGCATGATGATATACAGGGATATTCATCCCTGTTTGCAATTTCCAAGTTTCCATAAACCTATCCAAAAAGAAAAAAAATCCTAAAACACTGCTTCTATTTGTTGTTAGATTAGGATATCAAAAGAAAATGTGTTCAAATTCATACAAACTTGATTTTAAAAATATGTTTTCAAGATAATATGGAAGGTTGTTGTCCGGAAGAAGAGAAAATAGTATAAATTCAAAGTTTAACAAATTTTCAACTTGCATGGATCCAAGTTTCATTAACATCATCCAAATCCATTTCGAAAATAATGATTTTTAAAACAAAAATCAGAGTTTTTAGTTTCGAATTGTGGTCGTATTAGCTAGATGAATGGAATATGGTTTTTTATGAAATTCTGGTGATCGACGCATGTTTGGGTGTCGAGATTGTTTTCAAAGATGCTGGAATGATTGTTGAATTCGAGAAAAATACGAGATGATTTTATAATTCATCGTGGTTGGTGGTTGAAGTTGATCTAGGGTTTAACAACCTAGTATGGTCGATAATGTTTTAAAGGGAAGTTCGTCATCATCGAGGCGATTCAGGCGATCGCATGTGGGGGAACGTGGCGAGGAGGCCGTGATGCATCTCTAGTATGGATGGCAAGTTCTTTGGTGGTCAGGAGAGTCGGCACGTGGCGAATTCCTTATGGGGGGTGGTTCCAGTATTTGGATCGAGTGACTCAAATTCGATTTTTGCATTTGCTCGAGATTTTGGGTGATCGTGGTGGTGGCGTGAGTAGTCGTTGACGTAGGAAGGATGGCAGCGTTGATCGCCGTTGCTCAAACGAACTGTGCATGTGCACGGTACACATTTGGGTGCTGGAACTGTTGTAGTTTGGGAAGACCATGGAGTCTCAGGTTCAAGCATGAGGAAATGGTCGAAAAACTCGAAGAAGATGAAGATTTCGTGTGGCCCGAAGTTTTGCTCAGGGAAACTGAAGTTTTGCCCGGGGTTTGAGAATTTTGTGAAAAGCAGTTTTTAAATATAAATTTTTTAACAAGTTTAATTAAGTTTTAATGAACTTTGTAAACAAATTCTTTTATACAATTCGTGCTTATTTTTATATCAATTAAAAGTTTTAAATATACATTATTTTATATCAATTAATGGTTTTAAATATAAATTAAAGTTGTGACTTAACTGAAATCCCAATGTCCATATGTTTTTAAATATTGCGCTCATTATTCGGTTTAGCCGGAAGAGGACCTTGTATCATATAACCCATTTCGAATAATGATACGACGTTATGGATAGCAATTGAAGACTGGTGGTGAAGACCGTGTAATTTCAAAAACGAAAGGATAACCCGTTGAATGACTCTGCACTGAGTAGATACGGTATAGAGATCTTCATATGTGATGGGGAGTCCGATCGAGATTATGAATACCTGGATTGCAAGGGCTTCTTTGGAAGTGCCTTCGGTTCTGCTCGAACCCGAAATAAACTTGTATGGATATGTGTCTGACGTTACACTTTGCGATGTAAAGCTAGTTTCTATCAAATAAATTTCTGTTTGGTGACAGAGATTTATCTCTTAGCTTAACATCCTTCTCTGAGACGTACGAGCTCAGAGGTTATGTAGCTGATGGTTACTAGTGATACATTTCCAATTTGGTAATGTGGCATATGAAGTGCTGCTAATCATTTGTTGATCGAAGCATGGCTTTGTGAAAAAGCGTGGCTTTGTGAAAAAGCTTAGCTTTGTGGACGAGACTGCATTAGGACCTCACTCCCCGGAAATGGTCGAAACAGGAAAGATGCAGCAAGGTTGCAGGGGTCGCGCCCCTAGGGTATGTCCATTCCTTCTAAAAAAGGGTGGTATCATGGTATGGAGCCTGGATACTTAACTCATGTGGACACTGTAAATTTATTACTGTGTGATGTTGGTTTGTGGTTGAGGATCCTCGGATAAAGGTCACAAACGACCGGGGATGACATATCTTAGGTGTTACTCCCCGGAAGGGAGTAAATCGGCCTTGTGTTGGCAGAGATCCGAGTAGGTTTTTGGGGTTTTCCTCCAGACGCGTACCCATGTGGCAATGGGAAGTTCCTTGGCATGGCCATTTGTTGGAAACCCAATCATTCAATACACGCCTTGTACGGTTTTAGTTGTAGAACCTACCATCTAATATTGTAGCTATATTAAGCATACTATAATGGTACCTATGCCGGCTAAGATTAATATTATACTTGCCAATGTTTTTCTGCGCTATGCACTAATAATAATATCAAATGGTTTTTGCGTAACAAGCATTTTTGACTATCATAAGGAGAAATCTCCTCCAATTCTGTGTTTGCATGATGTGTGCGGCGGGAGGCCTTATGGTAGTTTCATTTTCCAAAAAAAGCATTGCATATTTCAATGTTTTAAATTCTTTTGTTGGTTGTCTTTAAAGAAAACTGTTTTTGTTTGCTCACACCAATCCCATGACTGATCCGAAGTTTATTGTTACCTTCCTAAACTCTGGGTGCCCACAATTTTCCACACAGGCAGTCTAGAGTTCGGTTTTTCAGATAATCCAATAATAGGTGTAGATTCAATAGCTTTCGAAATCTTTGGTTTGGTAGCATTTGGTGGTCTTCTTTAGTCTTTGGATCTTTGAAGTTTTGGTTAGGCAATCACGTTGGGGATCGGATTTGCTGCAAGTTCAGCTTGATGGTGGTTCGAGCTCGAAGTTTAGAGCTTTGGCTTTGGAGTTTTGGATTGGAGTTGTAGTTTGGATTCCCTTGAAGACCTTTGTTCATGTCGATATATTTCCGCTGTGGTGTTGTATTGTATATATATTCTCTGATAGTGTTGGGTTATTGTATCATGGTGTATCTGACATTGTATATCAATGTTATCATCTTTTTTTTTCCGCTGTGTTGTTTTTCATCTAATGTTGTTGCAAGATCCGGCGATACATATTCGATGTCGTTTGTCGGGCATCGAGTTCGGGTTGTCACAGACATCATGTTGGTGTAATGGAAGACGAATATTGTTATGAAAATAGTAGCGCTTTGCAGAAGCTTTTACTAACGGATCTTTGTCACCCAAATCACAAAGAGATAATTTGGGTTGAAAACAAGACGGAATTGAATTCAAAACGCAATAACACAAATATTCCACTCAACCACCCACTTTATTGATTCACCAAAAATTTATTTGCAATTAATAGAACAAAGCTAAAGTAAACAAAATACCATTGAATCAATAACCAAATTGAGAAAGGGAGAAAAATATATATGGATAAAATTGTTAGAGAAAAAGAACAAAGATGAAGAAGAGAAAATTAGCAAAAAGAGTTTTCACTACACTTTTACCCTCTCTTCTAGTCTCTATTTATATAATCAATTACTTAATGCCCAAGTTAATATTAGATGACAAAAAATAATTTGTTTAGCCGATTAGAGGGAGAAATAAACATACTCAAATATATCTAATAATTAGAGGAAACAAAATCTTCTCTTTCTTTCTTTTGCATATTTATTTCTCTATTTGTGATTCTATATCACCAAAATATAACAAATATATGGATACGAGCCATGGTGGTGATCTATTGGGGTATCTCGCATTGTGTGTGGGTAATGGGCTTACATTGAAAAAAAGAATAGTCCCATATCGTGAAAAATAGCGAAGGTGGAGTAGTATATATATGAGTTTGGTCGCATGTAACAACAAGGAATCCATTTTAAAACATGTTGAACAAACTCTATGTTGCCCCATGGTAGGATGTACGGACGGATCCAGGAATTCCAATAATAATCGTTGTTCAAAATTTCAACCAATACGTTGGAATTTTGAAGATTTGGTTTCGATTTTGATAGATTCGAAATAAATTCAATGAAATTTTGGTTACAGTACAAAGAAGATAAAGAAACATTTTTCTATCAAAAAATTTAGCAAAAACATTAATGACTTTGAATTCTGCAAGACCAAATCCTCCGTCTCCCTCATGCATGTTCCCATATGTCACATTAACCTCAGCATTCATTTTTTTCATGAGTCATTTATCAAATATGGTGGATCACAATAATTCATCAATTTATTGTGAAGAATGACTGAATTTCTTTGTGATATAGGAGATAAAAGAATTGAAGCCGAATTCTACGCGATAATGAAATATTTATTATTTAGAACAAAATTGAATATTTTTTCAACTCGATCAATTTAAACTTTTAAACGCTCAAATTTTTTATAAATACAGTGTACATTTGATTTGCGATATTTATGAATGTATTTATATAGTTAAAATAAGAGGGGGAAAAATACTAAAATTCAAACTCGATCGAAAAATTCAAAAACATAACCCTAGTTATAATATTGGTAAGTGATCGAGAAAGGAGATTGGATCGAAATATTAGATGTTGATGGTTGAATAAATAAAATTTAGTGGTGCACTTCTCCATACAAAGAAAATCGATTGTGTGTGAATGTTTTGAACGGTTGGACTTAAGAGTTGAATTGTGGTTTGGAGGGGTGGGGGCGTGGGTCCAAGGTAGAGAAGTATCAATTCTTCTATCCTTAAATCACTGTTCTCATGTGTCCACTCACCATCAAACATTGATTTTGTAGATTTTATTTTCGATTTGGTCTCGTTTTAAAAGTAATTATCGCAAATAGCCCAGTTTTAAAACTAATATCAAATATAGCCTTGTTTTGGCCAGCTCAGCGCTGAGCTGGCCAAAATGCACTGGCGACTTTTCAAAAGTCGCCAGTGTTTGAAAAATCGAAAATAAATCCATTTTTGTATTATAATCATTGGATTTAATTCAGTGCACCCACGTACTAATAAGATTATTTTAATCATTGGTTGGTATTTATTTGAGTACATGGAGACATGGAAAATCGAGAAAGGAGATTTCATTTGTTACATGATTGTCAGTTTCGAGACTCGAACTCGTGACCTTCGATCACGTAGTCCGGACCATCAACCACCTGCGCCAACCCTGTTGGCGATTTCATTTGTTATTTATAACATGCATACTGAAGTTGGAAAAAAAAGGTCACATATCAAAATGCTACTTTTATTACCCCACATAGAACAAACAACTCTGTAAATAGGAAAATATAAACCATTTGATTATTTTGCACAACGATTATGAAACTTGGTTTGATGGTGATTTCCGAGGTACTATTAAGCAGCGCTAGTTTGTCTGGTACATTTTAAGGAATTTAAGTAAAATCGCAAGCTTAAACGTGGTAAATAGTAAATGGGTTTCTAGTGTTTCTATCGTTAAACAATTCAAAGATACACACGACTGGTGGATGAAGAATTGGAATCAAAATGTTGAAAATAACACTGAATGTTACAGAAGCCAAAAAAATAGCAGGAAACGACTTGTGCACAATAATTATCAAAAAAAATAGAGAATAATAATAATAATACTATTACTGTGCGTAATGCACATCAGTGAGTTGATACGTTAGTTCAACGACAATCACAATTTGGAATGGGAAGTGTAGGTGAATATTGAAACCAATAAGAATGGTAGGCTTAGATAGATGCCTGAGACCATATTTTGTCAATTGAAGTTTACATTTTGTTTTGTTTCTTTAGTCTATTTGCACTAGTTTACCTTGCTATATATAAGACCCTTGGTACTAAATGCATAGTCACAAGAAGTTAACACATGGAGATTCGAGTAAACATTCCAACAAGTTTCTTATCCTGAACTAAGTCGAAGATTGACTTCTTTTATTAAAAATGAACATAATATAATAAGTCAAATAAGTGGAACTTGTGAGTTGGTCAAACCTTAAAAGTCCAATAAATACATAGTAAACAAAAAACAGCGTTATATTTATGTATAACCAACCAATACCAGCAACCTAACTCAACCGTCACTCCATACTTATAATATTATATATGGTATAATCAGCTCATTCGTGACGGCAAATCAAATCAAATCTTGTCTTCCTCCTGTATATATATAAAGAGCAGTAGTTGTACTTTTCTACTATCGCAGCAAAATTAACTTGAGCAGCGAGCAATATATTCTCTCTGTAATGGCAAGTACTACAGCACAAGGATATCTGAGGCAGTGTGCCGTAGCTCTAACTCTTGATACAGATGTTAGAAGAAGGCCTTATCATCGCAATTGTAGCTGTGCGTTTCATACTTCTCAAAGCAGATGTCCTGATATGAAGTGTCCTAAAAGCATGGTGTCCTATAAGAGAAATGACAGATTTATAGAGGGATTGAAGCTATGTTCATCTAACTCACCTTCTTCTTTAACTTCTGTGGTAAAAGGAAAATAATATCGTTGCCATGACTTTGTCTTTGGTGTATTATAGAATTCCATTCGCAATTTAATTGAATATCTACTATGTAGATTAGTCATTCTTTTCTCAATCATTTAACTTTTGCAATATCATCTAGGAACAGCTTCTAAAGTGGCATGGCTAGTCCTGTAATACATGTTATTCTCCGCAAGATTTCCATTTTGCTCTTATTTTTTTTTAGCATAATAGTTAACCTTTCAATAATATTAATCTGGACCAAATTTGTAACCTACTAAATAGTATTTTTACTTCCGTGTCCAAATTCAAGATGCATAGCTATTATAAGACCGTTATCAGCCATCCGACATGTTCACTTCATCTCCTCTCGTGCTTTTGGACCGAACGAACAAGCTGCACACACAGATAATCGCGGAACCAGTCATAAACCACTTATTAAAAGAACATAGTTTCATAATGGCGAAGTGTTCGCCATTATATTTACAATGGCGAAGTCTTCGTCATTGTAAATTTATAACGGCGAAATCTTCGCCGTTGCAAACATAAAACCACAGACCACACAACTGCCACTCTCATTTCCCAATTCATCTTCCTTCACCATTTCACCTAGCCGAGAGCAACTTTCACCACCTCATTTGAACATTTTCAACCTTTAATCATCTAAATTCATACAACTATACACAAATTGAAGCTTGTTATTGAGATATACACCTGTTGAAATGCCTAGATTTCTTAAAAATTTCAGTAAAAAATTTATGCAAGAAGAAAGTAGCAGTGGCGACAGTGGTGCAGCGTTGATGGTATTGATCGGAGTAGGGAAAATACTATTATTACACCGTATGGACAGGAGTATGGTAGAGAAGGCCGACTTGAGGCCGCCGAAACCCTCGAGCAGCAGGGCAAATGCGAAGGAAAAGGCGGTCGACGGGGTCGTGGAGACTGCATCGAGCAAGAGGACGCACAGGGAAGTGGGACAGGTTTCTGCTAGAGTTGTCTTGTGATATTTTTGTAATTTCTATAGCCACGTTGTTGTTGTACAAATTGCCTTGTGAAATTTCTGTATACACAAACTCTTCTTCCAATTTTCCCTATAGTATATCATAATGGTGGACTAAAGCCACATTTCCTTGCCTTCTTCATATTCATCCGATGGTCTATTGATTCATGAACTCCCTCCAAATCCTTCTTCTCCGCAACCCCCGACAGAATGGTATGTGGAAATGCAAGAAAGGCACTACGAGGATCTAAGGGAGCATGAAAGAGAGGAGCATGAGCGTAATTTGAGAGAAAGGAGAGAAGAAGACTTGCGGAAGAACGTAGACTCCAACGTATAAACATATAATGATGTTGGAAAGTCCGTAACGGATTGAGAGGGAGCAGGATGTTGACTCTCCTCCAATATTTTGTGTCTGTGAAGTTTCAGTTATGTATTCCATCGTACGAAGCAGAAACGACATTGGACGGCGTTATTATAGATGCCACAATTTTCCAAATGGTTGTGAGTTATGAGAATGGATTGACGATCCATTCCCTCGTCGAGCAATGGAATATGCAACCAAACTAGAACAAAAAATAGTCGCGCTTCGCAACAGACTAAGTTCATTGGAATTTCAGCGTGGTGGAGGAAAGAACTAAGCTTCGTTTATCTGATGTATTTCAAACTACATGGATGTTTAGCTGTATTGTTTGTTTAAGTATGTTGTATGTCTAAGTATGTGGATGTTTAGCTATGTTGTTTGTTTAAGTATGTTGTAAGTTTAAGTATGTCGTATGTTTAAGTATGTGGATGTTTATCTATGTTGCTGGTTTAAGTATGTTGTATGTTTAAGTATGTCGTCTGTTTAAGTATGTGTATGTTTAGCTATATTGTTTGTTTAGGTATGTTGTTTGTTCAAGAAATACTTTGTACAATCCCTAAAATACATAGATTATACACAGCTCGTATTAATACACGTAGAAATACGCTGAACTAATACAACTTATAGAACAGTAACATAGGAACAAGCACAACTCACAGGAATACCTGACAAAGTTACAAATACATAGAATACAGAGTGTTTGATATACACTCACCCACAAATTATTGAACTCACTCAAACTATCTGATATAACTCAACCATAAATCATACCAGCATGACCAACAAAGTGTGTTTGAAGATCCATAAAATATAGGGAGCCAAAAGTTGAATGAGACATTTGAAACACATTTCCTTGTTCCATATCGGTTATAATATTCTGATAAGTTCGACAAGCTCTAATAGACGTAACAAATGTACTTCTAGTATCCAAATTTCTTCTTCTTAAGCTACATTTGGATGGTTATTGTAAGCTTCATTGACGGTTACCTAAAAATCTTCATCGACCTCCTCTTCTATGTGTCTCTAATCAGCCTGAATATAAGCTTTAACTCATACAAAATAATCATGAGGAGTCCAAGTATGATTTGCCATTTGGAATCCTATGAACTTCTCATAACAGATCTTGTAGTATATATAGTAAAGATGTTATCCTTAACCATATATTGGCAAGTGCAATCCATAATCATTGATTGACATTGATCAAATGTACACTGTAGTCATTAGAGCCTTGTCCAATCCTAGCAATGTGGAGCAATCCTTAACCATTCAAAGCGTTGTCCTATCCTACACTATAGCTATATGTACACTATAGCCATTAGTGCCATGTCCAATCCTAGCAACGCGTAGCAATCCTTAACCATTCAAAGCGTTGTCCTATCCTACACTATAGCAATATGTACACTATAGCCATTAGTGCCATATCCAATCCTAGCAACACGGAGCAATCTTTAACCATTCAGAGCCTTGTCATATCCTACACTATAGTAATACGTACAATGTAGCCATTAGCGCCTTGTCCAATCCTAGCCACACGGAGTAATCCTTAACCATTCAAAGCCTTGTCCTATCCTAAATATATTATGCTTTTGAACTACTCGGGACACAACTACTACAACCAAAAAAAAATCAAATTACTTACTTCTATGAACAAAAAAAATGGATACTTACCTCCACCATTACAACCAAAGTAGGAACTGAAACTTTGACGAGGAAGAAGAACTCGAAGATGAAAGCGTGGAGTTTGAAATGCAATAGCTTGAAGTAGAGTATCCCTACTATTTTGGGGAAGCGTGTACGAACAACCACTATGGTAGTATGCTTGGACGAATTAACCTTCGTTACAAAAAAGACTATAGAGATGTACATGAAAGACTAATGAAGGACCACTTCACTGAAAATCAAACCTTCACCTACGACATCACATTGTTCCGCCGTCGATTTCACATGAGCCCCGATATTTTCACCAAAATTTATCTCGCACTCCATGAAAACAACCCCTATATTACTTACAGGTTAAATAGAGCACTTGAACCCAGAATTTCACCACATATAAAAGTCTCGGTTGCATTACGAATGTGGAGCTACGGATCGTCTAGTGATCAATTAGAAAAATATTTCAGGATTGCATCATCAACAGCGATAGAGTGCATGAAGGGATTCTGCACAACGGTGGTCTCACAGTTCGACAATGAATACTTACATACGTTGGGACCAAATGAAGTTGCCAGAATACTAGCTAGAGGAAAAGCTTAAGGTTTTCCAAGCATGCTTGGTAGTTTGGACTGCATGCATTGGACAGGAAAAAACTGCCCAACCGGCGAGAAAGGAATGTTCATTGAACATAAAAAGGTGCCAACAATGATTTTGAAAGCTGGAGAATCAAACGATTTATGGATTTGGAATGCCCTCTTTAGAGTGCAAGGTTTGTTAAATGATATATGTTTTAAAGCAATCATACCTATTTTCAGAACTGTCCAACGGACTACCAACAGAAGTTGAATACACCGTTTGTAATGTTGTTCAGCGAATGGAATACTACTTTGTGAATGTCATATATCCAAAGTGGATAACCTTAATGCAAGGGTTTAGAGTCCCAAGCAATAATAAGAAGAAGCATTTTACTGGAAAATTGGCAAGCTACAAAAAGAATGTCGAACGTACATTCGATGTTTTATAAGCAAGATTTTAGATTTTACAAAACCCTACCAGATTTCATGATCCAAGAGTTCTTTCTGATATTTTGTATACATGTATCATAATTTGCAACATGATTGAGAGTGAAAGACACTACAAGAAAATGAGGTCTTTACCTACCAATTGTAAGTGTAGGTAAAACTAGCCTAATGGTGGATAATATGTTTTAGCTACCAATATTGAATTAGTAGACATTGGTAGGTAAAGGTTAGTGGAGAAAGGGTCTTTACCTACATTTATTAATACTAGTAGGTAAAAGAGTCCATGGACCCTACTAAGTTGTTGATCAAATGATGAGTCATCGGCTGATGTGTTTGATGATGTGTCATCCTACGTAGCTGCTGACATGGTTTCCACAGTAGCATACACATAGCATACATCAATGCCGCCACTTGGCATCTTGTGGTTGGTCCATGTATTAAACAATAATTTGTCCATGTGTCATCATTTGATTAGTACATTGGCATCATTTTTCCTAGGCCATGTGCCATCATTTCATTAGTCCATGAGGCATTATCTAATTTGCCATGTGGCATCATTTTATTGGTCTACGTGGCACAATATTATTGTACCACGTGGCGTTATGTTATTCTCCTATGTGGCATCATTTTATTAGTCTATTACAAAATTCATATTTTGGTCAAATTTAATGGTTATGTGTAGGTTAAAGATAATAACAATTGTTTATAAATGTTCTATACTAGAAATAAACTAGAAAATAACATACATTATCATTATCTACAAAACTAATATATTGACAACCCAAATAACCAAATCAAAGCAGTTGTAGTCATTGTGATATTCCATCAAATGTATACGTAGTGTACATAAAATTAACACTTATATATGTACAAACAACTAATGCCCATGTATATATAATTTACAGAAAATAACTTGAAAAAATTAGATGTCTCTCCTACACAATTGACATGAAGCATGCCTGATGAGCCAGCTATCGATACGCTGCACGTGAAAAACATATTTACATTGGTAGACTCCTCATGCTTCCTTCGATTTCAAAATCTTGCAAAAAAAATTTTGAATAATTCGTTAATCATCAATTAATATATAAATATCTAGAAAATATTTTGCAATAAAAGTCATACCTGAAGGCAAATTGAGCAGCATACTAACTCTGATACATAGGAACTATTCTCCATTGATACCTTAACTGTTCCAATTTTGTCAATTGTATCTTATGACATGCCTTTTTTGCCTTCTGTATCGAATATGTCAAGGAATTGATTATGGGGATTCTATCGCGTTCGTTTACACAGAACATATATATGATCTAAATATCAATTTCAGTTTTATGAAATATTAGTGCATAACATAATGATTTGACCTTATGTGACCTGACTTTGTACTGCAGGTCCTATCTTCTCTATAACGTGTCTTCTGCTCAAAAGACTAGTAAGGACATCGATCAGTGGTCAATTGTACAATGATTGTAAGAATGTTAGGCCTTAAAATTGAATGTTTTACTTACATATTGTTACGTTAATATTATTGTTGCTTCTATTAGTTTGATTTCCTTATTCATATAATATTATTTTAAAATATTTTAACATTTATAATTACATTTAAGGTGATATGATGACTTTTATAGAGTTTTTCATAATTTAAAATGGTCAGTGTAATACACTGTGTTGTTCATCTTATGATCCATTTATCATGTACCATGAATACTGAGTATATGTATATATATATAAGCATTACTGAAGTACAGTTGTTTCAAATTGCATTTTTTTATTTGATTATATATGTATTAAAACTTCATTGCAATTTTATTCAATGTGTAATTGACACTTAAATATAGTTGTGATAAGTTGGTTTATTCTAAAGCAAGACCTAATTATCTAGTAATAAAGTGCATCTAATACTATAGCGGCTATTTAGACATAAAATCTAACACAAAATCTAACATTACATACCATAACCATCGGATCTCGATGTGTTTACATAAAGGGTTGAATTCAGAAGGGAATCCAATGGTTCATATTTGTTTTGTCATCAACTATGTCACAGACTTGTGTTCCAATAGAATTTCCCACTATATAAATTGGATTTTTTTTTCTTAGTTTAAATCATTTAGAAAAAATAAAGAATGCTACACATAAAGTCAGTATATTGATTACTTCAATTACTAACAAACATTTTTTATGAAAAAAAGACGAACAAATAATTATATTTCAAATGGTAAATCTCTCGAACATTTAGTGAGTTAAATATAAAATTTGCAAGTATTTTCAAATTGATAATAAAACTTGGATGAAAAAAACAAAACAAAAACATGTAAATACTTTTCTATTCAAATACCAAATGGTCGGTCCTGCTATTCGACCTGTTAATGTTGAATTTAACCTCAACATCCACTTTGTACTAATATATGCAAGACATGGACTTTCAAATGTGTAATCATAATCATACAAAGAAATAGAAATCTAAAATCTTTGCCAATTCTTGCCGTTTCTTTTAATAAAGATCAAAATTTCATATAGCTAATCACGCAACTATTAAATGGTATAAAATGTTGAAATCAAATTTTTATAAATTGGCAGCATAAATCACGCATATAAAATAACGTTCAAACTAAAGAAACTGGAAAGTAATCAACGCATGCATTTAATCAAGATTTTCGTATAACTGGCAATAATAAATCACGCAACTTTCTGGTCTGCCTAAATGTTTATTATCACTTGCCATTCTTGCCTACTTGTTTGGTCCCCTATATTTCGCAAGCCTTATCCATGAATACATAAGAAAGAATTTTATAAATTAAGAATCAATCTCTTGCCTAAATTCACGCATCATTCTAGGAATTCATTAAATCAAAATTTTGTATAGCTGGGAGAATTTCAAATTTCATTCAAAATTGCCTATTCAGTTCAAAGCAAATTATATTTGATTACTGTTTTCCTATAATCACGCAAGCCTCCCATATATATTATTGTGCAACTCGCATCTCAGAAGATCTCACGTGCCTTCATAACTCTCAACTTGTTTTCTTATATATATATATAAAGCCTCACACAAAAACTTTATATTGCATCTAAAATTTGCCTTCGTTCTTCTTGAGAAATTGCACAGGTATGGCCACACCTTGCTTTTATTTATTTTGTTCTTCTTCTTGTTTCATTTGGTCCAATGTCCACACTACTCGGCTGCTCCACCACCTGTCCTTGCCACATCTCCTTTTTCCCTCTCTGATCTATTTTGACATACATGTCAGATTGTTGTACGAAGACAGCTTAGTATCATTCTTTTGAATTCTATAGAAAATGCATGCATTCCTGTAGTTGTGGCCACTTGAACTTCTTGCGTGAGTTTTTTTTTTATGAATTGCTAAAGTGTGTCATCTTTGAAAAAAAAATGGTAACAAACAAAACTAATATCCTTCATTTGCATACACTTACACGTGCAAAATCACGTTTGTTTCAGCAGATAGGTAGAACTTTTTATTACCTAAATTATTTCCAAAATATGCAGTGACTTGTATATTTTGAGTGCATGCTTACGGGGTTTAAAATAGGCAAGCAGACCGTGACATTTATTTAGTTTGTATCACCTTGTTTTGTGAATTCATGCATGAGTCATTTTAATAAAATGTAAAAAAAAAAGTATATTTTCATTTGCATCTCCCGAAAAAAAAATGCATGTTTTAAAAGATGAGTTAGGAGTGGCAGTGCTATGTTGCGTGTTCAAGTTTTGTGAACCAACATGCTTCACTTTTATTTAACGTGATTTTTTATACAGAGAAAGAAAAAAGAAAAAAAAAGAAGAAAATATATATATATATATATATATATATATATTAGTTGCAAATTTCACTATTTTCATTTCTGAAGAATTTTAGTGTACGCCACCTGTTTGTAGAAAGGGAATAACGTATTGTGTCCACCTTTTTCTTTCCAGCTTTTGCCTAAAACTTTCCACTATAATTTTCATGGGTACGTAAATAGTTAAGATTTCACTGCCTGGCCTTGAGAACGTGGGCAAGTCGAGTAGTGGGAGTGGTCGAGTCAAGTCAAATTCTATTCGTTCCAGTTGTTTCGAAAATTTTGCTTTGACCGTAATTTTAAAAGCCACGTATTTGGTATTTGGATCTTATTTTAGATTTGAATCAAGGCGTGGCATCCGCGGAAACCTAATCGTGCCATTTGTACGATCCTTTATCAAGTGGTAAAATCGTTTGAATCTGATTATCTGCAGTTTAAGGTGAGTATTTCTCACCAGACAAACATACCTATATTCCTGTGAATTATCGCAAGTGTATTTGTAAATTATTTATTAAATGTCATCTGTCTGTAATATAACGTATGATGTTAAACCCCATTTTAAATTGACACCTCATCAGTTGTTTATCTATTGTAATATTTTTGCAGTTATACTATGTAATTCTTATTTACTGATTAAATCATCACTGCAAGTTCCCTGTAAATTTGAGATCGTTATAGGCCGAAATGATAGGCCTAAACGATAATCATTTGTTCATTTATTTAATTGTTTAATTATTTATTTTTTTACTTGGGATTGCGGGTTTGAAATGATAGAACCCGGGGTTTTGTAAATTGCGGATTGAAATGATATAAATCCGTATCACTTGACCTAGGCTAGAAAATTATATACAGACATGTGGTTTATATAATGTTTTTCTGAAATATTTAAATTTATTTTAAAATGGAAGTTTATAATTTTCTGGTTTAAATGTATTTGAAGGATTTTATTTTTTTATTTATTTATAATGATTTTTGAATGAGTCAAATGTTAAATAAATGAATGTTTATGTAAAATTTTGGAGTATAACTTATTTTGGAAAATTATGAATTTTTGTTAAAAGTGAGATTTTAGTTAAGTAAAATAATTGATATTAAGTTTTATTTTGGGAATTTAAAACTTAATGGTTAAGTTAATAGTCTATTACAGCACTTAAATGATGTCTTTTATAAACGAACTGTTTTAACCTATAGACTTTAGGTAGCATTTCATAAGTGCTACAGAAACTGGGATTTTGATTATTTAAAAATAAATTTATGGAAATAATCTTTGGGGAAATGGGTTTAAATTTTGGAAGTTAATATGTAATTAATAAAAATAAGGAATTGACTTTGAATGGTTTTAAATGGAAGAATTTAATTTAAAAAAAAAAGGGTGAGAAAAAGGCAATCAATTCCTAAAATAAATTGAATAGATTTAAATGGACCATTTTATAAAATGACTAATGTTTAAAAACAATATTTTGATATTGAAGGTATTTGAAATTTATTTTGATTTCAAAATATAAATACCATTTTTAAAAAGTTGTAACCACGGGTTATAATAACGTTTGGTTGTTAAAGAGACCGGGATCAGATGTCTGGCATACTCTCTGTCGATATCGAAAACCACTTTGACAACCGTGTACGCGGTGGAGATTCCAGAATGAAGTAGGATGGTGGTGACGTTTTCTTGAGGTAAATACGTGGACCTGACTCCCATGAGTTGGCATAAGGTGGCTAAAACAGGAGCGATTGACGGATTAATGAGGTAGCACCTCTGATCGGACGCACTTCTTCGTATGCCATTCTATTACTTTTGTGATTGTTTTGGTGCGCACCTTTGATTTAGGAGTGTTGTTCGAGGTGGGCGGTAGCTGCGCGCTACGCGTTACCATCGGTCCGGAAGCGTAATTGGTATATCTGCCCTGGCATTGCCTAGTTGTGCCGTGTCACCTACCATAGCGAGCCTTGTACGATTTTGTTTTTCTCCCGTAGTCCGTGTGGTATCCTCTGGTGGCTTTCCGATCAGGAGGGACCATGATATTGGATGGACTACTGGGACTATTACGTGTTAAGGGGAATATTGGGTCACTCCTTAACGCTATTTAAAAGTAAGTTTATTTAAATATAGACATTATTATAATAGCGAAATATTACTACATAGTAATCCTTAGAGAATGGGCGGTCCCAAGCATTCTTTAAGTTACTTGTTTTATATTACAGTACACTTGAATTAGCTTACACTATATAAGTATGTATATCCTGACTCGAGTGTTTATGTTTTATTTTACGCTCGGGTCAGCCTGAGTTGCAGTTCAGTCATCATCCCGGAGCTAGGACTTCTGTAGATCCTTTCAAGCTGCTGGCTTCTTTCTGTCCGTTATCTTATTTATGAAATCAAGACTTTGGGATTTTTGGATTTTCTATTTGATGATTTAAACTATATTTGGGATGGAAGACTTTGTAATTTGTATTTGTTGAGACTATTTATAGTGGCTTCATGAACCACTAAGTATTTTTAAATTCCACTGCGAGTATTCTGATTATGTGTCTGTAATTCTGTGATTAATTATTTACTGTATATTTTGAGATTTGCCAAATTTTATTTACAACGCGGTATTTTGAACAATTCAAGTCCGACATGTGCGGATGCGAATGGTTGAAAATATCGGGTCGTTACACATTTTTAATGAAAAGTTAAAACGATAGGAAGGAAATATATATGCCAATTACAAAATGATTTCCCTCCAGTATATGCATATGTAACACTTTTTACTTACTCATATTTATTGGGAAATAATCATCCTTCAAATGTTATAATATTGGCAATATTTACCTACCAATAAATCTTACCATTAAATATTGGTAGATAAAGGTTATCTTTACCTGTCCATATATATTTGTAGGTAAAATATTGGTAGGTAAATGTCAGATTTCTTGTAGTGAGAGGTGAGTATAAGAACCAAAAAAATAATTATCTAGACATGTTTAAGGGTTCAAATACTAGACCTGAAAGAAATGTTAACTTAATGGAGGAATATAAATCAATGGTGCAGCATATTGAAGATCAATGTGCACATTTATAACTACGTAACCAATTGGTGCACCACATATGGCCTATGAAGGAAGGAATGCGAGAACTATTTAGTCATAAGTAACAAATTAGTTTATGAGCTGGTTGTTTAAGTCGTTTGTTAAAGCGGTTTATGCTAGGTTTCTGAGTTGTTTGTTTAAGTTGTTTGTTGGAGTCATTTGTACTAGGTTTGTTGAAGTAGTTTATGAGTTAGTTGACTATATTGTTTAAGTTGTTTTCTAAAGTGTTTTATGTACAAGGTTTGTGTAATAAAGTGTTTTGTGTACTAAAACTTGTTTACATAAGTTATTTACTTGAGTTGCTTGCAGTTTTGTACTACAGCACATTTCTACTTAGTTCAAAATACAAATCATATAATAATAGCTAATGCAATAGACACAAATATAAAACTAATACAATAATCACTTGAAAACAAATACAATAACCACTGAACAATCGCTACAATAACCACAAAACAACAACTAATACAACATAATATACAACTAATACACACCTAATACCCACTTCCACTTGCATGCTTTTCTCTCTCTTATAGGATTCCAGTTGTTCGTTTACTAGTTCTTTTTTTAGAGGAGAAATCTTGCTAAAATCACAAGTCATCAATTTAATCATGTTCTTCTCCCTCATCAGAAGTTCCTTTCATGCTTAGGCTTGTTGAAACTCCAAATCTTACTGTTGTTGTTCTGCTGACTACTTAGCTCTATGCTGTCTTGTTTCACCAATAAACCACTCCTGAGTCTCTAATAATCTAGAAAAAATTGTATTCACTGCCCCAATTGAATTGGCACGTTTCTACCAATTGGATGACCGTCAACATATTCATATAACGGTGATCTATCTTAAGAACTTGGATCGCTCCCTGGACTAGAATTAGAGTACTTCATTCTTCTAGCCTCATTCCGCTGCTCAAACACGACGTTGTTTGGGTTCTTCCATTTCGATAGAGAGGAAAAAGATCAAAGCATTCTTGAAACTTGAATCGATGACCATATTGAGCTTGGCAAGTCTTGCGCGCTTCTTCTATCTGTATGTATAAATATACAATATAATTTGAAAGCTATGCAACAAAAATAAAAACAAACTTACAACATCATAAGGAGCAGCGCCGCTTTGTTATCTATTCTGTAGCCTAGTTGGTTGCCAAATGGTCTTTGCTGGCAGGGTTCATAATCTGATATCATCCTCTCAGAGAATCCTACGTTCTCTTGAACGGCTCTATAGTGTTGTAGTAATCCACAACTCTTTGCCGAAAAAATTCGCCTTTCATGTTGTTGCCCATGATTTTACCATTAGAAATTTGCATACCACATTTAGCAAGCAAAACATATTATTGTGGATAAACTTAACTTGCTTTTTTTCCTTCACTTACCCCAATGTCATCTTGGGTGGGTTCATCTTCAATATCCTCTATTCCAATGAAAAATTCAGCTGAAGTCAATCCCCTACGATAGATACCGCTTAATGTTTTCACTTCTTCTTCGTTTTGTTGTATTTCGGACTTTGAGGCAGATTCATCTCTTCAATGGGTTAATCATTGGAATCTTCCATATGTTCTACATTGGCCTTTTGATCTTCTTCTTCTGCCTCAGAAGAGCTACTGTCATCAACAGGGGTAGGATTGTTGCGCACACAAGAATATTGTCGTGAGAGATTCTGTATAGCTTCTCAGTCACGTTTCTCTAACTGTTGCGCACTAAGATAATGGTGGTGAGGTTTATCTCCATATGGGTTCGCTTCCGGTTTGAGGTATTAAGTGGTTGTATGGTTCGCCTCTCTTCTAAAAGGAAGTAGTAAGGAACCCAGTAAGATTACAAGTAAATAAGGATGTCTCTAAACATGTCTACTTCAGCGCTGAGGTATTAAGTAACCTAGTGGTGAGGTTCCAAATTAATAATTAAGAGTGACAATGGATATCTCGGGAAGGGTTCGCTTTGAGTTTGAGGTATTAAGTGATTGATCTAGGGTTTGCCTCTCTCTTAAAAAGAAGTATTAAGTAACCTAGTGGGATTTCAAGCTTTGTCCGCTATATAGTACCAGCGAGGAGTCCGCATTGGGATTAGGTACTAAATGATAAGGCCTGCCTATAAATAGGTGTTAAATGGTCAGGGATCTGCCTAGTTCTTGTTAACGAGGTATTCAGCAGCTTGGGTATAGTCTCTCACATTGCTAAGGCCATAATAATGATAGTACCAGTGAGGAATCCGCATGTGATAGGTATTAAGTGATGTAGGACCTGCCTAGAATATAGGTATTATATGTTTGTATGTCTGCCTTGTCCTTTTAATGGTATTAAGTGGCTTGGATACTGTCTCTTACATGGCTATGATTTTATTGGTGATAGATGTGGTAATAGTTGGGCATTAAATTTTGGAAGCCTTAAATAGTGGAGAGAGGTCTTTGTAGCTGGGAGCCACTGACCATTGACAATACTGTTAGGAAACCATGTTGGGAATAGGTATTAAATGACCGGGTCTACCTTGATTGGGGTCTTAAATGACAGAGTCTGCCTACTTATCTTTTAAAAGGATTATGTGGTGATTATAGAAGCCTGATTGATATTTGAAGTATTAAGTGGCAAATGGATTTGGACGTATAGGGTAGTTGATAAGGCTTCGTCGGTATTTTGTACCTTGAAAATGGGTAGGTAAGTAATCGTGTATGCAATGCAAGGTTAGATTAGAATTGCTAACCTTAATAGACATAACAATTAAATGAAAACCAATCCGTATAAATTTATGTTATGGACAGTTTATAGATTTTGCATTCACCGGAGTGTTGTTCTAACCTCCTACTCATTACAACCCATGATAGATTTAGAGAAACAGGTCACTGGAGCTGGATGTGTTTAGTTGTTGGAGTAGTCTTCTTTTCTTTCATGCTCGATGCTGATGTGACAACCTATTATCTAAGGAATACCATTAATTCCAAGGTAGCACTCATAATCAGTATTCTTATTCTATTGTTGTTTTTGTTGTGAGTTTAGACTTTATCAATCTCTAATAATGATCATGCTTATTTACAGGTACCGAATTCGACGATCTATGCTTTGATGGACTTCGGTTTTGATTTTTCTTGAAATTTAGGCCCATTAAGGTATGTGTTGTTACAAATGAAAGATCAACATCCGTCCATACAAGTTGTTTCGGATAAGGACAAACCGAAGTCACTACTCTAATATGTCCATTTGGAATCACCCTCAAGGTTAGTAGTAACTCTTGCACTTCAAAGAACTCCTTCTTCGAACTCACTATCTTTGAAACGTCTTATAAAGCATCGAATATGTATAAGGTTTTGGAGTGGTTATGGTTTATAGTCATCTCATATAAGTAACTCCTCTGCTTACCAGGCGCCCCAAAACCATTTGATAATTCTAGTAAACTCAACTCCGGTTCTTTTGGGAATAATCAGATAATACATAAGAGCAGAGATCACCTCCTAATCGTTTAAGCAGAAAGATTTCATTAGCATTTGTCCTAGAAGAACAAACAAACTTTATTTTTCATAAGCGATCCAATTCATATAAAATCAATGTTTTATAAATCCAAAACTTCTTTTCCAAAATCCATAGATGTTTTTCAAATTTATAACTACAACAACCTTTTATTCACTCTTTATAGAAATTTATTACTTTAAATACTTTTTATTTGATAAACTGATTACCTTTAAAAACCTCCCTAAAAATAATTTTATTAAGTTAAAAACATCATTTGAAAGCAATAAAACAATTTAAAACACCAAAATTAAACATTAATAAACTTAATCACTATTAAATAAACGTTAGCTAAACTTAAACCACTATAATAAATAATTAATAAATTTCATAAACATCATTGTTACATAATTAACTGTCTTAAAGTGTCACTAATGAAATAATCAATTAACTTTAAAATAGCTAAATAAAATAATTGCTTACTTTAAACATAATTATAAAATAATTGGTTAACTTTAAAATATTATTATTCAAACAATATTAACTTAACCATTTAAACTTATAAAACACTTTACTTAAAGATAAAATAAATTTAAACACGTTTTTTTAGATTTGGAAAAGAGACTTAGTGACCACAATGACACTTAAACAAGCTACCTTTTATTTTTTGTTAAAAAATCCAAGTCATATCACTGATATTTGCATAAGCAACATATATGTAAATGAAATCCATAATTATCAATCAGCGGATGCTAACTTAAAAATAAATGTCCAAATTTATAAAATAGCAAAACATGGATTTATCTGCTAAATATATGTCCAATATAATCTACTCAATTCAAATATAAATGAAACGATGTTCTATTCTGCTAACGTGATGCCAGTGATAGAATACAATTAACAACTTCGTAATTATTTTCTACCACTATAAATTTGTCATCACATTATACTTCACTGGTTATCAACCATTTTTATTTAAGTGTGAACTTGTCAATACGAGTCTAATGTAAGAAATCATGAGTTAAATGGATCTAGAACGAAGGAGAAATCAATTTTCAAATTTAACAATTTTCAAGTTTTAATAATTAAATTAACTAAAACATTTTGAACCATTCCCCCTTCCAAACCCACCCGAAACCTAAACTAATCGCCTCTTCCCAAACTATTCACAAATTCAAATTACCCAAACCCAAAATATGAAGCCAAAAGAACTAGTACACACTTGTGTGTGTCAACTACGGACCTCCGACCGTCGCACCGACCACTTTCCCAAGTCCCTCTGACCTCGCGCAACCCATCTGCAATCACGCCATCATAACCATCGCTTCTAGCCAAATCCGAACTTATAACCCAAACTCGCATGTGTACAAGTCACTGACAACCACCCATAGTCGATGCTCCGACCATCGCCAAACCCCATCGCCACCACTGATAGATTGTCGTTCTCAAGCTCCACCTCTAGGCCGAACATTTTCGAACATACTCTCACTGCGCGCTGTACCTAGGCCAAATTTAAACCCAAAAACACACTGGCCCTAAAACCGTCAAGCGATCTCGTCTGAGCACCACCAAAACCCGTATACCCTACGACCATCACCACACCTCTGTCGTGCCCTAAGGCTGCTTTAGAACCCCTTGCTCCGCCCAATGTCTCCTTTGATCGGGGGAATTTCAACTTTGGTCCAAAACAGTTCATCTCACCACCGATCCACGTACCTTAAAAATAAGGAGGTTATACACATATGGAGGTTGGAATTCCAACTTGGATATGGAATTGAGGGTAAACCCTAATTTAGGATATGGAATTTAAGACCATGTTTCTTTGGAATTCCAACTTTGGTCCAAAACAGTTCATCTCTAAATTTAGGATATGGAATTTAAGGTCCACATTTTTCTAAGGTCTTGCACCTTAAAGTTCAACTTTGATCCAAAACAGTTCATCTTACGCGAATTTCTGCTTGGATGTGTATAAGTAAACCCCTTGCACCCTAAAGTCTTACGACTAGGCTTAAAAATAAGATTTCTAGAGACGGACGCGACTATATACTTTGTTCCTCAAATTAGGCTCGAAAAATACTTCCATGACCCGACCACCTGTTCTTTTAGACCCATATCTCCCATCCTATTTGATGATCCCACTTTCGACTATATTTTAAAATAGCCAAAGACTAATAAGAATGATTTCCTAGTTGATCGCCTATCCTAATTTTATTCGGTTTGAGTGCTATTGGTGTTTGAATCAAGAAAAGGATGTCACTACAAGAAATTTGAGTTTTAGTGGCGCTCAAAAAATGCTACAAAAAAATTTGGTGACGTTTTGATAAACGCCTCTAGAAAACATGCGACTAAAATTTCATGATTTTTTATTGCATTTATTTTAACGCCACTATAAATGAATTTTTGGCAGCGTTTTTTAAACGTTACTAAAGATCTTTTTTACAACGTTTAAGAAACGCCACCAAAAAGGTTTTATGACACTACCAATAGAATTTCCAACTTTACCCCTACTACGGTTTCGTTTACTCAACGCCACTATATGTATTTTCGTAGCGTTTTTGAAACGCTACTAAAAGTTATTGATCATTTTACACCATTTTTTCATGCTATTATTTCCTATTGATGGTCTAATTTATTTCTACTATATCAATCAACAATCACTCACATAATCATCATATTTGAACAATTAAACAAAAAATTAATCATATAATCAAATAAGATATCCATAACCAATTGAAAACAATAGTTTTTGATAAAATAACCAAACTCACATAGAATAACCATTCGTATAAAAATTTACACACCAAGTGCTAATAAAATGTTATGCCAAACTGGTGCTAACAAAACGTTCGATTACCCATAATTCTTTGTTGCATGCACAAGTGAAAGCTAGAACCATAAAAGTCCAACCTTGCTCTCTTCGGAAATCCAATGCCTCTGTCTCTGTCTGGAGGAAGGTGATATGTGATTGTTGTGGTAAGATGTGGTATTGGCAATGTAGGGTGTGTACCATTTCAGTTTACCATAATTTGTCAATACGATAAGATGTGGTAGCCTTTTGATGTTGTTAGAAACTGGTATAAGACCCGTGCTTCCGATGCTGCAAACTGATTACATTTTCAAATACCATGACTGTGTTTGCTGTACAAAACATACCTGATTATATTCTAGCAACATATTAATTTCGGTTCCTTCCACATTTGCAGTAACATTGAATGAACTGCCAAATTCTTATTGTCAGTATCCTCGGCGTGTTGTTATGACAACAACTGTCTCAGCTGCCACGCATGTTGAATAGAAGCCAACACCAAAGTGACCAGTCATACTCACATCAGCACAAAATTACATTGCTTCCATGATATCTTCGATCCCAACTGCGTCGGTTCTGCTCAAATTGCTTACAATGCCTGGCAACAAATAAAACCATGGCAGGTTAAAGGTCATATCATGCTTTATATGTTTATTTACTCATAAATTCATTAGGCAGCCAGCATTCAATTTCTTTTACATCCAATAGTTTCTGTGAATAGGTACTGCTTTTATCTAAAAATAATTATTTGATTGGTTTAGTAGCACTAGCAAAAGACCCTCGATCCCGATGCTTCTATGCAGGTCTCTTGTATCATCTATGTAGGATATGGAAGGATTGTATGTATATATAATGTTGCACTGTGGTAGGTGTGTTTGTCAACCAAGATCAATGAATGTCAAGTACATTCCCCCAAGTTGATATTTTACTTGCAAACTTCCTTAGTCAACGCTTTTACTAATGATTAAGGAATTTTGTTTTATAATGTATGCAGTCGAGAACTATGTTTGTGTTATAGGATGAGTAGTTGGAGAGAACTACTTCGATATATATATTACTAATAACAAAAAGTTTAGATACAAGTAGATTTAAGCACTTCAGCTACAATATAGTTATATACACAAGGTCGCACTTGCACGAAATGTCATAAATAATCCCCAACCCTTGAGGGTTTATACAACAATTATGTTTGTCTCGACCTTATCAGAAAAGTAGTTCTATGAGCCCTTTGAACAGATTGATCCTCTGTCCCAGTTATCATCTAACAATTTTACTTTTAACCTGATTATTATACATGAATCTCTATCAGTGGGCATGCGCCATTAAGAACAAATTATAATACAAGAGCAGAAAGCAAACTTTTCTAATTATATCGTGTTCGGATGATTCACTCAATTCCATTACCAGTGGTATATACTCTTTTGTTTAATGCATGTTAACGAGATTGGTACATTTAAAATATCAAGTATGTTGGTTTATAATCCATACCACGCAAAGTGTAATTTTTCTTTGATAACTTAGTAGAGCAAATGATTCAAATCCAATTAGGCCGCCATAAATCTACTATTCTATTATACCTAACAACTTTTGCAATGAAGTACGATTGTAGGTACATAATCATTTGGTAGGAAATTTTTGATTATTCTGAAATTAGCAAACTTGTAATCGTAATATTATATGGCTGTTGGTGTGCAACAAACTTTATTTTGTTTACGATTGATTTATTATTTAGAGTTATAATCAATGATAAATATTTATGTTTCAACTTTAAGTAGTTTTTCACTATAAGAAAGCATAATATTATAAGAAAGCATGCACTTGCCATACACACATGTACAAAGAAAACAACTAACTAGTTTTAAATGTACCAGGAGAACAGAGACCAAGTAGACGAGGAGATTTTACCAAAGGTTCCCTATCCAAAGGCAATAGTCCTTGAAGTGCTAAGACCCCATCCACCAGCCCATTTTATACTGCCCCGTAAAACCATAAAAGACGTCGGATTCGAATAGTAAAGCAGCTTGATTGATCCATGCTTCTTGTATTGGTTTCATCTGACTACAACAGCTTAATATGTTTTTTGAGCACATCACTTCTGCACATTACTCAACACTGACCTCAAAACTTCATCGACTTCTGGACCACCTGACAACAGACCACCCCCCAACCATACTGCTTTCTGCCTTCATCCATAAACTCCTCCAACTCCACATTACATCATAAATCCCCTCTGCTCACTGAAACAACCACCATGCCATTCCTCTTCCTGAACTGCCTTTCATCATCTCTAACCAAAAACTTGCAGTCATCACTAGCACCATCAACCAAAAACTAAAAACACATATACTTATATATACATCACTTCACACCATACCACTCCACTCCAACATACATAAAGCCACCACCATGAATCAGCCTGCTAACCATCATCCACTCCTAAACATCATCTCTAATCACTCACCCCTATCACTGCTGCCACACTACATCACCAGTCATAAACAATGCTAAACTGCAAAGTAACCCATTCCAGATCATCACAAGTAGAATAGCCACATTATAAACAGTTGTTACTTGGACATAAACTAGCACAGTTGTGGCAAGTTAGAGGATATTTATAACTACTTTTACTTACATATTTTCAGTTGCATATAGAATCACCTCCCTGGTTTTTTTCCTTCCGTATGCCACTCTCCAAGCCATTATTCATGTAACTGTGCCTTCTAGATTCTCCACTACCTAAACAAATAGACGAACATGAGTAAAATTTTAAAATATACTTTAATATTAAATATTAACCATTAATGTATACCATCTAGCACATTGGCTCACAGACTAGTCCAACCAATCAGAATTATTGCATTGTCTTCAGAAAAGGCAATTGCTAGTTTAGACGCTTTTACGAAAACTAGTAAATATCTTAATTTCAAAGACTCCTTTCATTATTAATAGTTTACTATTGAATGACAATTGCATGTGTGTAGTAGTTAAAGAAGAAAACATGAGCTGGTGATCTCAAATTTGAAAAACTTGTTCAAACTAGCAAGTTAGGTGAAATGAAATACTGTCCATTTTAATTATTATGCATCTATTGCTTGATTGATGACGCTCATTGTTTAGAGTATGAATCTAAAACACTTGCAAACACATGATATTTTATGGCTATATCGATGGTGATGAAGTTACTGGAAAAATCAAGAGTACAGCCGTGTTCCAGTTTCTAATCATAAACCTGTTAAAACTTTAAAAAAAAATTGCAGTTAATAGTTATCAGCATAATATTGACATAACCTACATTAAACAAGTAGCAAATGATAGTTCAGCAGTTGCTTTTGTATACATATTTTTTATTTTATCTTGTATTCACTTACTTTGAACAAAAATGAAACAACATCAGTTCAAAACCGATGCTGTTAACAGTTAGAACGTAAGAACGAGCTGCATTTATCATGATGGTCTTGATATGAAATCAAAAAGAATTTCATTCGTGCAATATAGGAAAGAACTTACGCCCATTTGGGATCTGGAGCACCACAGTCTGCACATACTCTGTTATCACTCTTATGTAATAGCTCCTTCAACTTCCTTAAATTGGCTGATGCAAAATAATGGGATTAGCATGACTGCTTGTGGTTGATTTGTCAGAGTCAAGTAGAACTTTGTTCAAATTGAATTGCAGCAGTTGGTAGGTGTGATTAGGTTCAAATTTATACTCCAAGGTACAGGGGCACGAAGATGTTGTTTCTTTTTTTTTTCTTTTTTTTTTTTCCTTTTTTTTAGGATTTAGAAAATATAATATAATATAATATATTAATATAGCAAAGCTCGGGTGAATTAGGTTAAAGAAAATATATAATCCAGAGTGAGCATACATTAGCCCCACAATACATACACCAGGTAATTAGCAAAAGAATTGTAATTTACATTTTTTGCTCACATATTCCATACTAAAGCTTTGACCAAATGACCTATTAGCCTATCATTTGAGGGTAGAGCCACCATTAAGTTTGTTTCTAAGAATATAATAAATTCAATACTCAAGCTCAACACCTATTTGAAGGCTCCAAACAGGTATTAGCATATCTTTTATCACAGCCAATCTAATAAAATCTTTAAACAGAAGTTGCATATATCAAAGTAGAAAATGTTAACAGCCTCTTTCAAGTTTTACCATCAAGTGTCAAGCTTAGTTACTTAGCTTTTTACTTAACACAATCCTAAAGAAGTCTAATCCCTGACAATTTTGAACAAAATTGCAACATAAGCAATTGAAACTAGTTTATAAATACAACCTAATTATAACTTAAAATTGACATCAAAGAAGGAAATATTATCAACCTCGCCGTTTAAGCATTAAAACATAGAAACAGGATACGTGATATGACCATTTATCAACTTAAATCATCAATTCTGTTCAAAACTTGATGACTCCAATCTTCATATAATTGGGAATGAGAATGTAAAATGAATAACGAAAATTAATTCACAAATTAACCCATTGTATTTCCAGCCAACGAAAATAAAACTAATTAGATCGAATGTACCTACCTCTAAAAGCCCTTTCACGTACAGGTTCATCACTCATTTCTCCAATGCACAGTGAATAACCAAACAAATCCTTACATAATAAAAAAAAAGAATAGGCATTTCTCCAATGCACTGTGAATAACCAAACAAATCCTTGCATAATAAAAAAAGAATAGGCTAATTCAACCAAAACGCTATTTTTTCAACACAATCTGACATTTTCTCGTTTTCATCATGGGTCGGATAAAATTCATTGAGCAAACTGAATAACAAAAAAAATAGCATTGAAATTGATAGAAATTCAACTGCAACATACCTATTAAAGAGATTGAGTTTTCGAGAAGAAATTGGATTCGTTAATCGATCGATATAGAGGAAATTGGGGCTTTTCTGTTAATTTACCATTAATGTTCCCTTAACTAAGGTTTCTAAATGCTCACATGCATCCCTTTGTGTTCAAATATTTTGAAATGAAACACTAATATGATCAACCAAAAAAAGCGAGTTACCTAGGATGGAAACATAAGCTTTACCAAACAACAAGTATATTTGGAACTACAGAAAGTGATCAACTAAAAAAAGCAAGTTACCTTGGATATAAACATAATTGAATCAACTATGGTCCAGTATAAAAGTCAGCTATTGGCAAATAAAGGACGATTAAATTTGACCAGTTGATAGTACTCCTCTTCTCCATACAATTTCCTGACATAAATCTAAAATAACTAAGGCTATATAATAAAGCAGATAGAAGAAAATCCTGAAAACCTAGAATTGACTAGAATTGGTTAAATGATTTCACCTAAAGGAACCATAACAGAAATGCTTGAATATGATTAGAAATCACAAACAGTTTCACTATACAGTTTCTCTCTAACATTCTGAGTTGGTTTGATTATGCTTAGAAATCACGAACTAGTGGAAATCAACTTAGAAACATTTTAGAAATCACAAACTAGTGGAAATCACAAACCAATGGAAATCAACAGTTTAGAAATCACAAGCATGATTTGACTGAGCAACATTAATCGGCAACGAAGGAACTCAACTAGCGATTATTGTTGCTACCAAATCAAACCCAAGCTAAAACCCTAATCCATTTTTTCCAGTCACCTTCGACGACTTCTCTCTGGCGAACATTAATATTATGGCCACATCCCTTCTAGTATTTATTCAGTGCCTTCTCTTTGGAAAACGCTAGGAGTACGTTGACGAATAGGGATGCGAAAATTTATAGGGAGTTTGAAGGGATAGGTTGATAAAGCATTTGGAGTTTAATTAGGCGAAAATTGGTTTTGGGTTTGGATTTGCAATTTGGAATTTGGAAGACGAGAGAAAGGAGACATGGTTGGCCATAGAATTTGACGAGGTTTTTTTAAGTGTTCAAAAGAGATAAGCAGCGGCCACGGAAAATTTTAGGGAAATTTTGATGAATTGTTGGCGGGAACCACTTAGCCGCGTTTATTTGTTCATCATTATAAATTAACTTGACTAATGGTTGCATATAGCTTGAAACGCTACCAATTAATGCCACTAAAAATCAAATTTCTTGTAGTGTGTGTTTGTTATTTTTAAATATAGATTAGTAGAGAATAGAAGATAGAAGTTGTTTTTTTATATCTCTGCCCATGTTTCTTTTTACAATAGACCCTTTTTTTCATTTCAAAGCAAGTTTAAATAAAAATATGATTTTTAAATCAATTATTTTAACAAAACAATTATTTAAAGGATCGCACCCAAGCTACATGTAATTTTACACAATATTTGTTTCAAAAGGATATTAAACAAGAGTAGAGATCTCACCTTCACCATGATTGAAGTGCAAATCCAAGCCTCTTATTCCAATATCCAAACCACTTAGCTACTTACAAGATAACTACTTAACTTAAAATTCAAAAAAATGATCTTTACTAGCTGAGAATGGTAGTGAAGAAAAATGAAACTAACAAGTGTAAAAAAATTGAAAAGGAAATGAGACAAGAGCTTCGCTTTTATAAATGCATGAAAAAGGATAAAAGTCCTTAATACCCTTAATTTTTATTTCCCTGTTTTCTATCTTTTTCCTTAAGCCACCCAAGTACCAAGCATTAGAAAAATATGGAGGTTATAGAAGGATTCACGTACCTTATTTACTTATACACATAAGGAATCTTAGGATTAAAAATAAATTTCACATCCATCTTTTCAAATTTAATTAAACATTTCATATACACATACATATACATACATATATATATACACACACATATATATATTAACCTAACCATTCAAATATATGATAGATTTTAGTGTAACCCTCGTAACTTCTGCTAATTCGCATACTTAACGAATCTTTTCATTTCAGATCCATTATTTCATTTGAAAATTAAATAAATTTATGTTTATAAACCCTTATTATTATTATATTTTTGTACGTTTCAAAATAAAATGTCTTAAACATTTTAGCGGTGTTTTAAAGTTTATACAAGGATTTTACACTTTTATAACTGGTTGTTCGATATAAAGTTGAAAATCCGAAAAACGGGTTTCAGTCACATTTTCAGATTTTCATCGAACTACATATTTACGTAAATAGAATTCAAAAATGAATTTTCTAATATTAGTTGTAAATTAAAAGAGAGTTAGTTAATTGTTAAAACCATAAATTGAATATTTAAAATAGATTAGACATTCACAAATCAAAGAGATAAAATTCTGGGTCTTTACATTTTCCTCCTTTAAAAGAATTTCGACTCTAAAATTTCATCTCAAACAAACAAAGAAGGAAACCAGTTAAGATTAACCATTTACTTTCCATAATTATTTAAGAATCATTTTCATAAAGACATAACTTAAGTTTTAAAACTTGTATAATGCTCTACTATATCCGAAGAGTATATACAACTATCTGATTCAAACCTTTTATTTTGAACTTATTTCCCTTAACTGAATTCAAGATCCAAATACGGGTCTTATTCCAAAACCCCTTTCTGAAATGATACTATATATTTTTAATATATACATGTATGTATGTATATGTATATGTATATGTATATATATATATATATATATATGCATGTGTGTGTGTGTATAGCCCGAGCAACCCCAAAATGATACCAAAGAACATGGTACTAGCAAATAGTATCCTATATTCCCTTACCAGAAGGGTAATACTTAAGAGATGTCTTTACCACCCGAATACTTCTCTTTCCCTATTTTATTTATTTTCGGGTCACTTGAACTAGTTAACATAAAAATACTTCTTCTATTTCAAAATTTCCCTTTTGAAAATATATATGTATATATCCAACAAATAGTTTTAAAGAATTTACTTTTAACAACTTTCTTTGGGTTTGTTCGAATTCGAACTCATTTCAGTTGTGAAATTATAAAGAGAATAATTTACTAAGTGCATTACAAAGTTCGCCTATGCAAACATCCATTTGTCACTTAAAAGATTATTCAGATTATCACAAAACTAATCGAGACATTTCCAAACCAATCCAAAGAAAATACTTCTTGCTTAAAACTCTCTTTCCAAAATATACTTACTTGTAAAAACTTTCAAGAAATGCTATCATTACTTTTCCAAAAATCATTTGAAATAATAATACACATATATCCTTTTGTAAGTCAAATCATTCTTCTACGATCAAATCAAAAATTGTTTATCAAAACAATTCTATAGCAAATTGCCATGGTAGCATTTCCCCGACTTCAAAACTTGAAAATGAACACTGACGATGCTGCATTCATCATCCGAATTATTTTCTAACGACAAAAGTGAGTTCCGTATTTTCTATCTCCTTTAAAATCCCTTAGAAATATTTCTATTCATAAGTACTTTTCGATAATACTATCATTATTTTTCCCTAAAACCTTGGAAACCATTTCTTAAAAGCACCGGGATTTAAGTTCTCAAATTTTCTACTTAAATCCATTTTTTTTACTAGCCTTACTTTTTATAAATCAATTTTATGAAATCGACATCTTCTACAAAATCATTTCTCAAACATATATTTCAAATTATTCTAACTTTCCTTTAATAAAATCTTTGCTAAAATCCAATTATTAACCCAACATTATCATCAAATGCCTTATAGTCAAATTGTGAAACTTAATTCATATGGAGTTCATTTCAATGTTCCCATGATAACTATCCACCCAACCCAGGTTTTTAAAAGGAAAATTATAGATAAATCAATAAACAATAGTCAATACGCCAAAATTGGACGAGCATAACAAATCAAACTCTAAATGATAACAATTTTCTATTATGATTTTCAAGCACATCGAAATGACTATTATTTTCTGTTAATTATTCCTTTATATATAAAATATACCCCTAGGTAAAATTATTTCATTTACCAACTTAAAAACAATACCATCTCGTTTGACCTTGTTCAACTGTTTTAAGATCCCTATCAATAATGATAACTACTCGTATTGATTAGAATCCATAAATCGCTCAATAGATCAAACAACACAATATAAGACATTTTTATAGCACTAACAAATATGTGCTCTCATATACATACATACGTACACACACACACACACACACACACACACACACATATATATATATATATATATATATATATATATATATATATGCTCAAACTTATTCTAGGGTGTTACTAATCCTATATCTAATGAGTTTGCCCCACTAGGACCAAGGTTCAATCTTAACCTTCAGCTCTAATGCCAACTGTAATGGTCTGTCTTTTTGATCCTCAGAAGTCGACATTAATACATCCATGGTATTCATATGCTGAGCATCCAAGTGCTGGAAAAAAATTTATTGTCAAAGGGAAAAGAAGAAAAGACAGAACAAAAATCTCACTTCATGATGAATAACATATAATATACAACAATTCTTTACAAAAGAAAACTGTAATATACATACATCAATCAGAGTAACTAACCTATCATTAGCCTAGATAGTTATAATAAATTGTACTCATAAATGCGGATAAATACAAACAAGCAACACATCGGGAATAAAAATATAGAAAATATGTCCTAGAGGCGTCCAGCTTGTCTCCTAAAGCTCCAAGCATCCAAAGGTAACTCTAGAAAAATACTCGGGTTTGACCCAAGCATTATAAGAATAACATCCAGATTGGTCTGGTAATTCAGCATGAGAAACTCAAATCAAATGGATTATTTTACCTAATAAAACCTTTCAAATAAAGGTTTCTCGTAAAACTGCATTGTAACGACCGAGGATTTTCATCCCTCGAAAATCAACACTGATACATCCTCGTGCCACAAATACAAGTGCCGGAAAGCCCAATTGTTAGTGGAAAAAGAAAATAAAGATAGAACAGAATCTCACACAAATGGAACAACATATATTATTTCAGTATATAACTTTATAGCGGAAAATTTTGAATACAATATCGGAGTCTAACCTAGGTTCATCCTGTAGAGTTATAGATCATCTATCCTTACAAATGCTAAAAAATAAAAACAAATACAATAGATGCAGCGGATAATAGAATACGTCTATACATAGACGAAGATATCCAGCTCTCCTCTGAAAACTCCAAGCGACTTCAACAAAAGCTTAAACTGATCCGAATCTGACCCATTACTTAAAATACCCAGATCAGGCTTGATAAACCAGCATGAGATACTCAATTTATAAATTGATGCAGGTTTAAAACCTTTGAAAAGAAGGGTATCTCATAAGACCACGCCCGCACATAAATACGGACGGGTTTATACCTCATGATAACCAAATTATTTTATACCAAAATAATTTCAAATTATTTCTAATGACATCTTTTTAAAAACACTTTTCAAATAATATACAAAAATAGCCGAAATTGTTACATTGATAAAATTTGACAGCTTACTAGCTACTTTTTAAATGTCGGTTCTATAATCAAAACCATAAAGGCAACGTGTTGGAATTGGATTCCCAACATGATAGAGAACAAGTGACCATTCGGATTTGAAAACCCCACATATAACAATATTCCTAGTTCACTCCAGTGGCTTTACACGATCTCCGTTAGCCTCCGAACTATACTGCTATACTACCATGGAATAGCGTATTACTCGGTGGCTTTACATGATCTCTATTAGCCTCCATACCTTTCCACTCATACAATATAGCAGCAAGTAATGGGGAATTTCCCTCAGTAATAGCTAAAAGATGTCCTTCAGACCATATAGTATCCCGTAAAATTCCTGGGATGTGAGGTTCGTGAGGCTACGCTCCACAAAGTCACACTTTCCTTTTTGCAAAGCCATGCTTTGATCATCACAGCTTTCACTTTGAATTTCATATTGTCATTCCTTTGATCACTATTGACTTTAATGAACATACAACCTCTGAGCTCATACATCTCAAAGAAGGGTGTTAAGCTAAGAGAAGTTGCCTTCTCTACCACCAAGTAGAAGTACGTTTGTAAAAGTCAATTTTTGTAATATTAGAAATGCAATGTCAGACATTCGTCCATACAAGTTCATTCTAGGACTGAACAAAACTTAAGGAACTCCTCCTACCACATCCCGTCATGAATTATCCCTAGGATTAACAGCGATTAGTTCTTGCAATCGAAGATTTTTACAACAGAGCACTACTGCTACCATAAACATATGATATGGTAAATTTCACCTCAAGGGACTAGTGGGACGCAGCCCTTCATCATGAAGATCCTCGTCTTCCAAAAACATCATCATCAGATCTTCACTTTCGAACGTAAACATTTGTTCAGAGTGGTTTTCGCATAGGAGTTACTCAAATCCGATCCATATTCCTCCAAACCAATGATCAATTATAAAGATGTTAAGTTCATATGTGATTATCAATCATCAGTCAATTTAATTCATCTTTTTATTCCGTCATAGATATCTCTTAGAGATATATTCATGTAATCATTTCTTTCTCTTTTTCAGAGTACATGGAATCATTAGGACTCATTTATCAAATCATTTGGTTAATTTCAAAACCTTTTTAATCTTGGAATAATTCCAAATCGTTTCACCTTTTATTTAGGAAAATATTTCCAAATCATTTCTATGCAAACCAAGTTACTAAAATTTGGAAAATTATATCTATATACTTTAGGAAATTTAGATTCGAGTAAACCAAAATTTACTATCCTATCCGTCGGGCCAGTCCAGATGGCTAGGAGAGCAGGAAACTGGTTTTTCAAAACCAAGCCTAGACATTATCTCTTTGACACCCATAAGGCGGTCAAGTTATTTGATCGACTCTAAATCATTAAACCTTTAATTATTTCATAAATCCTTCAAATTCCCTTTAAAATAATTTATTAATCATTTGAAAACAGTTTCAAAAGATTCAAAAAAGAATCGTTAAATTTAAAACTATATTTCAAAATTTATAGAAAAATATTGCGAAAAGTGCCTTTTAACTATATTGATCAAATCAAATTTTTATTATTTGGAAATTCATTTTTATAACTCAAATCACTTTTAGAAGATTTATAAGATTTATTCTGTAGTTTTAAACATTTTAAAGCATCATTTTTAAAGAAATCCAGTTTTGGATTCTGAACTACAAATTCGGGATTTTTCAAAAACTTGTTTTACTCATAGTTCAAAATCTATTTATCGGAATCTCGATTTTCTTTCTTTGCTGGAAAACAATGGATATAATAGTTCAGAAAATTCTTATCTCGAAGAATTCCGAACTAAATTTCATTCTATACACTGGTTTGACATTTATGGCGTGAAACCGCGAACTACCGCTACGCGACGCACCTGTTTTTGACTAAATTTTCATTTGCCTTCAAACTTTACCAAAAGACTTTCTTATGTTTATAAAACATTTATAAATCATTTTCAAACATTTAAACCAATAGTTTTCCATATTAAATCTCTTTTTCACTTTTAAATCAGTTCATAATATTATATCATTATAATATTCATTTTCAACCTTTTTTGTCTTTTCAAAACCATTTAGAGGCTAAATAAACTCCATACACATATTATATGCATTCATTTCTAATTAACCATTTTATTATGATTTCTCATAATTTAACAAAACCAAGTTATCAACCATATCAACATCCATAAAATCAACCATATAATCATTCAAGTTATCAACCATTCAGACAAATCATTAAGGGATTAAATGATCATATTATCATACTTAAATATAGTTATAGATATTATGTATTATTCAATAGCAATGAGTACTCACCACAATCAAACCAAACTTCCTACCAACATTCAAATCACCACAACACTTCATCTGAATCATTACTAATCTTCACCAATACATCACTAAACAACTCAACCATGCTTTCAAAGTGCTCAGCCACCATTTCTACCTCCTCCTTGCTCACGACCTATGCTCTCATCACCCACGAACTCTCGGCCTCTACCATCCAAGCACCATCACTCACGGCCAAGTGCCAATAAAGAAGATAAGAGAAAGAAGTAGATTAAGAAGAGGTTAGAGGGTAATTAGCGAATTGGTGCTTAAGCACTCCACTATAACTCTTATACCTTTTTTTAACAGGAGAAGCCATTGGAATGCACTAAGAAGCTCAGTAATGGTGAAGAAGAAGAAGAATGAATTTTTGAAGAATGAAGGAGGATATGAGTGGGTATTTATAGAAAAAATTTGTGAAAAAATATCTAAATGTGCATGGACCAAAATACCCTTAGCCCATTCCCATCACATCATAATACACATTAGTTACCCCTACGTGCTCCATCACTTCATCCACTTCATGTATGCGTATGCTGACTTGTGTAAGCTTAAGGAGGAAGCTTGCTTAAAATATCTTATATATTTTATAATATATATGTCGTGTAAATGTATACATGTATATGTTTATGTGTATGTTAGTGGATGCATTTGTGTGTTATATATATGTGTACATGACATATAAACATCGTTGCGTTGATTCCGAACAACTTTCATTCGATAAATCATTGCCAATTGGAGGACCGATTCCCGATCACATTTTCACTTATAATATTAATTACATATATTTGTAAACAAAATTTGAAAATAAATTTATTATCATTTTAAATTAATTAAAACGATCACATTTGAATTATAAAACCATATAAATCAATATTAACTGTTATTTACAGAAATTGCTATTATACCGATAAAGCGATATCAGTTTTCTTGTATTTTCAATGTGATTATATATCTCTTTATAAAACTATTATAAATTATTTATTACCACTTTATAACTATTTAAATGAATTATTATCATTTAAAAACAATTATTTGAATAATTATAATAATTATTAAATCATCAAATCTCAATTTAAAATCATAAATCAATATATTAAATATAAGGGCATCAACGAGGATGTCATACATACTTTCAACTTCCAAAAACAAATAAATAAATTTTATTTCATATTCTCATTTAACTATAGAAATAAGTATATGTATCCAGCTCTGTGCAAGACGTTATATGATTATAGAGCTGTTTATGGATAAAATGGTTTTCGGCCATTTTATCGATATATATCCTAAGGAAATATATTTTTTGTAAATACTTATTACAATTATTATTTATTGTTCAAAACATCATAACTTGTGTTATAAAACCTTATATTAGAATATTTTAAAAAATTAATGTAATTTATTAAATTGATAAATTAGTGGGTCGTTACAGATTTCCCCCTTAAAAGAATTTCGTTCCCCAAACTACCCAAAACAAACCAAAGTTTTTCGCCCAAAATATTTATTTTTAAACCTGCATGCGTATGATGTACACAAATCATCCGTACATAATATCTCATTTGATCTACTATTTAAATTCACAACTTTACTTCCGAACTAGTATCGATCCCCCGATCCTCTAGTGTGGATTCTGATTAGGCTTCTTGATCAAAAAACTTTGTTCCCTTACAGAGCCCTCAATTATGATAGAAATCTCAAGTACCCAATCATAAACCCTCATGAATGTTCGCCGTCAAGAATAGAGTGATAAATCCTTTTTCAGACTAGTGTAAACACCTCAAAGTTCCGTACTCGAATCTTAGATCAGAATCGTGTGACAAAATGATCTACTTACAACTTATTTAACCTTTTCTAATCTTGACAAAAACATCTCATAAAATTTTATTTTTCATTTATATACCTTTATAACCCTTTCTTCAAAATATTTATTCCAAAGGATATTTCTATCTCTTTTCTAAAAGAAATCGATTATCCTTTATTTGGAATAAAACCATTATCATTCTTATTTCAAAATTATTTTGAAATTCCTTTGTTAATAGATCTCCTTATAAATTTAATTCCAAACTTATTTTGTATTACATAACTTTTGCTTTTTATACATTTCCAGAACATTAAGATATGAATTCTTAAATCCTTCTTTCTCTGATATCATTTTATTTTTGGTAATTACACTTTACTTTATAAAATGTACTTTTATAAAATATACTAAATAATATCGTATTTATACATCCGTACCATGATATTATTTACTTAAGTTCATAAACATTTTAATATAACATAATCCCATATTTATTATTACTTTACACTTAAGTTCATTCCATTTCAAATGTCAAATCCTAATTATTATTTAACTCATTTCATTAATTTCATTACAAATCAAATTCAATTCACTTTCATTTAACTTCTCATAAGTTAACTTCGTTTCATTTAACTTACTCAAGTTAATTCTTTTATTTCCTATCTCAATTTCAAATTTCCTTTTGTTTGCTTAAGCAAAATGTTCAACCATTTTAAAATGTTGATTTTACTTTCCTATTTAAATTCATAAGTCATAAACTTATTACCTTTTTGTATATTATTTTCAAATTTATAAGTTCAAAAACTTATTTTTTTATGTTTATCAAATCATACTTGGAATTTTACAATCGAAACTTGTTTTATTAAAACAAAACTTCAATGTAAATTATTAAGGTAGCAATTCATCACTTATAGACTCGAAAATGAATACTGATGATGCTATAGTCATTACTCGAATTATTTTCTAGCGACTAAAGTGAGTTTAGTGCTTTTTCATATTTCTTTAAAATTCCCCCTTTTACTTAATAAATCACATTTATAAATTTATTATTATATATAATTTCACTTATTTCACCTTGGTTATATAAAACTATTTTTTTCATTTTTTATAAAATCCATTTTACAAATTCCTTCATAAAATCATCTTATATCAACTTACTCCCTTTTAGATTTTATAATTCGTTTCTAAAATACCCAAAATTTAGTTTCTCAAAATTTATATAACATATCTTTCATATCCACATTTTAAAAAATTAGTTGGTAAAATACATTTTTATGCTACATGCTTATTTTATTATTTTATATTCAATAAACTTAACCCCACATTCTTATTAAACATCTTATAGTTAAATCATGAAACTTAATTCACAAGGTGTTTGTTTAATCAACAAAAGATAATAACTAAATATTATTATTCCCTTAACCATAAACTGACACACAAAAATATATATTTCTTTCAAAAAATATTCCTTTATACTTAAAATATAATCCTTTTAAAACATTGTGTTGGTTTGTCTAGTTTAAGTGTTTAGAAATCTACATCGATAACGATGATCAGGCGCATCGACTAGAATCTATAAACCACTGAACAGATAAATTAACACAAAACATTTTTATATCAAATAAAACACTCATATATATAATACTCTCAAAACTCATTCTAGGGTGTAACTAACCCGATCTCTAATGTGTCACTCATTCCAGGTTATTACTAGCCCTACATATAATGAGTTTTACCCCAAAAATTCCTAGGTATTCGCTCAATCTAAGCTCTGATACCAAATGTAATGACCGAGGATTTTTTACCCTCAAAATCGATACTGATACATCCTCATGCCGCAAATTCAAGTGTCGGAAAGCGCGATTGTTAGGTGAAAAAGAAAGTAAAGATAGAACAGAATCTCACACGAATGGAATAACATATATTATTTCAATATATAATATTTACGATAGAAAATTTTGAATACTATATCAGAATTTAACCTAGGTTCAGTCCGGACCGTTATAAATCGTCTGTCCTTACAAATGCTGAAAATTAAAAACAAATGCAAAGATGCAGCGGATAATAGAATACGTCCACACATAGATAAAGATCTCTAGCTCTACTATAAAAACTCCAAGCATCTTGAACTAAACCTGAGACTACTTGAATCTGACCCAATTATTTAAAATACCCGGATCAGGCTTGATAAACCAGCGTGAGATACTCGGTTTATAAATTGATGCCAGTTTAAAACCTTTGAAAAGAATGGTATCTCATAAGACCACACTCAAACATAAATATAGACGGGTCTTTACCTTATGTTAACCAAGTTACTTTATACCAAAATAATTTGATATTATTTCTAATGACATACCTTTGAAAACAGTTTTTGAATAATATATGAAAATAGTCGAAATTGTTACATTGATTAAATTTAACGGCTTACTAGCTACTTTTTAAAAGTAGGTTCTACAATCAAAACTGTAAAGGCAACGTATTGGAATTGGATTTGCAACATGATAGGGAACTAATGACCATTCGGATCAGAAAAAACCACGTATAACAGTTATAGTTCACTCCAATGACTTTACACGATCTCCGTCAGCCACCAAACTATACCGCTCCACTATGATGGAACATTGTATTACTCAGTGGCTTTACATGATCTTCGTCAGCCTGCATACCTTTCCATTCACACAATATGGCAACAAGTGCCTACAGGGAACTTCCCTCAATAATAGCCCAAAATATGTCCTTCAGACTACATAGTATCTCATACCGTTCCTAGGGTATGAGGCTAGTGACGCTATGCTCCACAAAACCACACTTTGCTTTTCGCAAAGCCATGCTTTGGTCATCATAGTTTCAACTTTGAATGTCACATTGCCATTCTTTTGATCCCTATTAACTTCCATAAACATACAACCTCTGAGCTCATACGTCTCAAAGTAGGGTGTTAAACCAAGAGAAGTTGTCTTCTCCGCCACCAAGCAAATGTATGTTTATTGTAACGACTAGTAATTTTCGATAATTAAAAATATTTAATTTAATAAGATGTTGGTGTTAATATTGGTAGAAATAAAAATTTATGATTATTAATAAGAAGAATAACTAGAATGAAATATAAAAAAATGCCGGTTTAAGGTAATTGCTAATTATTTTAATGAGATTCCAATTTGTTGGAAGGATTGCAGATTTAAATTTGGTTAGAAATTGTAGATAAGGAAATAAATTAAATGTTGTATTAAACAGTAAGGTAATATGTAATTGATTGTAATTGAATAAAATCAGTATTATGTAAGTAGTTATAACACTTGTTTGTAGGTAATAAACTTATAAATATGGTTAAATTAAGTAAAAGGTAACAATTATTATTTACCACCTATTTATTCAGTTTGTTGAAATTAATGTGAAAATCGATAAAAAAAAATCAGTATAATTGAAGTATTGCAATTAATATGGTAAAAGATAATAATTATAGATTTTCAATGTAATAAGATGTAACCTAATGTTAATTATACCCATAAGATGATAATGGATTGAATTATAAGATGAAAGATCAAATAAATGGATTTATTAGAATTTAATTTAATAATCAATTGAATTTGTTGCTATTGAAACTGAACGCTGTAATTAGTATAATATTTAACATTGAATTGATATAGAAATTTATTTTGAAAAATTATAAAATTCTTAGTAGTAAAAAATGATATAACTTGCCAGTTATTAAATTAGAAATTAAAAAGTGATTTTATCAAATTAATTATAATTTATTTAATTAACGTGAAAATAGCCATTTTGGCCACTGAATCGGATTTCGATGTAACCAGTTTCATCAGATCCGTAACAGTTAACTATTGTAGATTTAAAGTTTCGTTGCGATCGGACTAGTCGTTTGATCGTGCGGCTCGAAACGTGTAGAAATCAATTTAATGAAATTAATTTGAAATAAGCTAATTTTTAAGCTAACTTCTTTGTATGATGGAATTAGGACTTGAAACCTATTCAATTGAATTTAAAAATATCAAAAACGTCTATTTTGATATATGCGATGACCTACTTTCGTTTCGAAGACGAAATGGGCTTTTTGGGTCGTTGTTGCCGTTTCGAACCAATTCGATACATGTTCAATTTTCTTATTGGGCTTTGTTCATATAAATAGATTTGTTTCTCAAACCCTAGCAGTCCTTCAATTTGCCCTATACGTACAATTCTTTTTGTCTGTTCCTTTCTCCAATGGCATAAACCAATTCAAACTCAGAACCCTAAATTCAATTTCCAAATCAATTTCAAAAATCAAACTCCTCAAAACTATATAGAATTATATATCGTTGGAAAGCCCTCAATGAGCATAATTCACTGCAGTAAATCTTTTTTTAATTTGGTTCATCGTTTGGTCAGAAATCAAGGATGAACCTCAGCCATCGAAATTAGGGTTTCGATTTTTAACGGTGGATCTACGTCCACGGGTCGATCGGATGGCATGGGCTTGTTGTGGTCATCGAGTAGCATGCATCAGTGGTCAAAGTTCGTAGATCTTGGCGATTATACGTTGGCGGTGGCGGCTCTTCCAAGGTAGGTCGGAGTAGAACGCTCGGCCAAGGGAGGGGTAGTTTTAGGCACTGGAGTCTCTGGCGACTTCTGATCAAGGTGAAACCTCGCGTGGTGGCGTGCGTACGAAGATTGTCTAGCGGCGGCGTGCTTTGGCTTGCGATTGTGAACGAGACAATGCGCTAGGGTTTCACGAGTGAAACGTGCATGACGCGTGGCAGTAACTTGTTGTTTTTTACTATATTATTTGTGATATTTTAAAACGTGTTACTTCTTATGTTAATAACTTTCATATACGAGATCGGATTTACACGCGGTTTATTCCGTTATGATGGTATCAAAATTTTGGACATTATGGGACTAGTTTTGATGGTTTCCGAGACTATTGAATTTTGGGCCTTGTTTTGGATTTCAAATCGATTTGAAATTAAAAGGCGAGTGCTTTCACCCACTCACAACTACTAAATCATCTTATGTTAGTTATACTAAATTTATTATATGATTAGAAATTGATTGGTTGATGTTAGGTATATTTAAATTATCGTTCCAGTTAAATATGACTTTTGTTGCATTTAGTCGTCATTTAATTTAATATTGAAATTTAATTGTCAACTGAATACCTGTTGATGATAATAAGTTAATTGACGTATTTATTGATTGATTGAATGGTGATTGTGATGGATATTTGATGGTTGATATTGGATGAATGGATGTTATATTTATATTGTTATAACCCTGCAAGTTCCCTTAGTTTATTATTAGAAATCCCTATGGGTTAAAATGACACATACCCGAACGATCTATACATTAGGGAAAAATTATTAATGGTTGAAATGATATACTCGAGCGATTTTATGGATTTTGAATGTTAATTCGGGATTGTGGGTTAAAATGATATGTATACCCATAAATTTAAATCTGTTGCGGATTGAAATGATATATGTCTGTATCACTTGACCATAGGGTAGAAAACTATATACAGACACCAGATTGGCCTTTAAACTTGAATTCAGTTAAATGATATTTTGAAATAAAAATTTGATTTATATAAACTGGATTATTTTTGAAAACCCAAGCTTTAAATGTTGAAATTGGAATTGGTTTAATGAATTGTTTAAAGGATTTAAATTGAAATTTGAAGCTGGACTTGGTCCAGATGTGTTGAAATGAAAGAAATAGTCTAATTTGATATTAATTTCGAATTAATTCATTTTAATATGAATTGTGTAAAGAGGTATTATTTTAAAAATTCCGATTATTAAGGTTTTCAACCTATTAAACTATTTTAATCTATTTAAACTATTTAATCAAATTAACCATTTTAATTTATTTTAAATCTATTTAATTTATATTAAACCTATTTAATCTATTTTAAATCTATTTAATCTATTTTAAATCTATTCAATTTATTTTAAATCTATGTAATCTATTTTAAATCTATTCAATCTATTCTAAATCTATTTTTCATCTATTCAATCTATTTTAAATCTATTCAATCTATTTTAAATCTATTCAATCTATTTTAAATCTACTTAATTTAGTTTAAATCTACTTAATATATTTTATATCTATTTAAATTATTTTAAATCTATTTAAACTATATTGAATCCATTTAAACTATTTTTAATCTATTTTAAGCTATTTAAGGTATTTTAACTATTTAAAAATTTATTTTTAAACTATGCTAAACTATTTAAACTATATATAACTATTTAAACTATTTTCTAAATTTCAGACCGCGTATAGTGGAAGTGTTTATATTTAAATCCTTAATTTAAAAGCGGATATGATTAAATGATGTTATAACCTAAATTGAGATTTGAAATGATAATTTCTAGAAAAATAACATATTCTAAGAAAATATGATGATTTTGAATGAGGGTTTGACCTATTTTGGAGAGTATGATTTTTAAAGAAAATATGATTTCGGAAGTGATATGATTTTAAATGTGATATGATCTCAAAAGTGAATATGATTTCTAAAGTGATATGGCTTCAATTAAATATGATATTTGATATCAATTGTGAAGCGGTTTTGAATATTTAAAAGAATCATCCGGTGTGAAATAAATGTTTGGTTGTTAAAGAGACCGGGATCGGATATTGTCATACTCTCTGCCAATACCGAAAACCACTTTTAAAACTGTGTACGTGGTGGAGATTCCAGAATGAAGTAGATTGGTTTGGTGAACAATTCTGTATGAGATATTAAGTAACGTAGCCCTGACTCCAGTGAGTCAGCTTGATGTGACTAAAACAGAAGCCACACCGGGTCAAGTGAGGTCGCACCTCTTATCGAACATGCTTCTTCAATACCATATTATGACTTTGTTATTGATTTGGTGGCCACCCCACGATTTTGATTATGGAAGTGTGTTTCGAGGTTGGCGGTAGTAGCTGCTATGCTTTACCACAAGTCCGGATCTGCAAAACGTTAGTATCATACCCTGGGCATTGCCTCGCTTGCCTTATCATATGTCTTATCATGCCTTCTATGAGTTTGGTTTGTAACATACCTATGGAGTGCCATCTGACCGTCTTCCACTTTACGGAGGAATTACAGTACTATATAGACTATGGGAATATATAAAAATGTGTTAAGGGGGATATGAGGAACGCCTTAATGCTATTTTAATACTTTACTTTACTATAGACACTATTATAATAGCGTATTGTACTATGTATGTAGATATTTTAACGGATCCTTAGAAGATGTAGTGAAAACATCTCTTATGTTACTGCACTCTCGTTAGACACTGGATAGGAGATGTCAAACCCCGTAAACATCTTTGACGCCGTTACACTCATATTTCTTTACTGGTGATTTAACTTACATAAGATCTTTTAGTTCTGACTCAAGTGCTTTGTCTTTTCATTATGCTCGGGTCAGTCTGAGCTTTTTAGTGTATCAAAGACTGCTTTTTTGGAGGACGAAGAAGAAGATTTAGTTCTATTATTATTTATTATATTTTTCCACTGCATCATGTTGTTCCACTTCATTTTGACTTATTATTGTTGTGTGTACTTTGATCTGTATTGTAAAAGTGTATCAAATGTTTTTTGTAAAACAACTTCATGAACTGTTTATTTGATTATTATATTTTGTCATTCCACTGTGAGATTCTGTGTTTTTTTTCTTTCTTTTCTCATCCTTTTATTATTTACCCCATAACGACAATCCTCCCTTTTGAATGGTTTGAGTCTGACATGTGTGGTTTATTGTCGATTTAAACTATCCAAAAAGGTGAGTCATTACATTTGTAAAAGTAAACGTTTGTGATCCTAGAAATGCAATCTCAGACATTCATCCATACAAGTTCGTTATGGGACTGAACGAAACCGAAGGCACTCCTCCTACCACATCCTGTCGGGAATTATCTCGAGGATTAGTAGGGATTAGTCCTTGCAATCGAAGATTTTCATAACAGAGCACTACCACCATCAATGCCACCAGCCTTTCATCATAAAGATCCCCGTCTTCAAAAATCAGCATCATCAGGTCTTCACTTCCGAACGTATACATTGATTCGAAGTGGTTTCAGATAGAAATTATCCAAATCTGATCCTGATTCCTCCAAACCAATCACCATTTAAAAAGATGTTAAGTTTATATGTGATTATAATCATCAGTCGATTTAATTCATCTTTTTATTCATTCATAGATATCTCTTATAGATATATTCTTTTAATTTATTTCCCTTTTTCAAAGTATATGGAATCCTTAAACTTCATTTATCAAATCATTTGGTTAACTTTAAAACCTTTTTAATCGTGGAATAATTTCAAACCGTTTCACATTTTATTTAGAAAAATATTTCCAAATTATTTCTATGCCAACCAAGTTATTTAAATTTGGAAAATTATATTTTAATACTTTAAGAAATATTGATCCGAGTAATCCAAATTTACTATCCCGTCCATCGGGCCAGTCCAGATATCCAGGGAGAGCAGGAAACTGGTTTTCCAAGCCCAAGCCTAGACACTATTTTCTTGACACTCATAAGATGGTCAAGTTATTTGATCGAATTCAAATCATCAAATCTTTAATCATTTCATAAATCCTTCAAATTACATATAAAATAATTTATTAATCATTTGAAAACATTTTCAAAAGATTCAAAAAGGAACGGTTAAGTTTAAAACTATATTTCAAAGGTTATAGAAAAGTGTTGCGGAAAGTGTTTTTTAACTATATGATCAAATCGACTTTTAATTATTTGGAAATTCATTTTATAACCAAATCACTTTTAAAATATTTATAAGATTTATTCCGTATTTATAAACATTTTAAAACATCATTTTCGAAGAAATCCAGTTTTGGATTCCGAACTGCAAATTCGAGATTTTTCAAAAATTTATTTTACTCATGTTTCAAAATCTACTTATCGGAATACCGATTTTCTTTCTTCATTGGAAAACTATGGAGATAATAGTTTGGAAAATTCTTATCTCAAAGAATTTCAAGCTAAATTTCATTTTATAGACTTGTTTGACTTCTATGGAGCGAACTGCTGTTACGCGATGCACCTGTTTTCTACTAAATTTTCATTTACCTTTCCAACTTTGCCAAAGCACTTTCATATGTTTATAAAACATTTATAAATCATTTTCAAAGTGCTCGGCCACTAGTTCTACTACCACCTTGCTCACGGCCCATTTTCCCATCACTTCCCAAACTCTCGGTCTCCACCACCCAAGCATCATCACTCACGGCCAAGTGCTAATAAATAAGAGAAGAGAAAGAAGTAAATTAAGAAGAGGTTAGAGAGTAAATAGCGGATTAGTGTTTAAGCACTCCACTATTTTTAACCCTACTACCTCTCTTAAAGAGGAGAATCCATTAGAGAGCATTAAGAAGCTCAAGAATGGTGAAGAAGAAGAATGAATTTGTGAAGAATGAAGCAGGATATAAGTGGGTATTTATAGGAAAAATTTGTGAAAAAATATCCAAACGTGCATGGACCAACCTACCCTTAGCCCACCCCCTCTCGTCACGTCATATACACGTTAATTACCCCCCTCCATGTGCTCCATCATTTCATCCACTTCATGTATGCATATGTTGACTTATGTAATCTTAAGGAGGAAGCTTGCTTAAATATATTATATGTTTTATAATATATGTTTAAGTGTAAATGTATACATGTATATGTTTACGTGTATGTTAGTGGATGCATTTTTATGTTATATATGTGTACATGACATATAAACAACGTTGCATTGATTTCGAACAACTTTCGTTCGATAAACCGTTGCCAATCGAGAACCGATCCCCGGTCACATTTTCACATATAATTTAAATTTCATATATTTGTAAAAAAAAGTTGAAAATAAAATTCTTATCATTTTAAATTAATTAAAAAAAAAATCTTATTTGAGTTATAAAACCATATATATCAAAATTAACTATTATGTACAAAAATTGCTATTATATCGATTAAGCGATATCGATTTTCTTATATTTTCAAACCGATTATATATCTCTTTATAAAACTATTATAAATTATTTATTATCACTTTATAACTGTTTACAATGAATTATTATCATTTAAAAACAGTTATTTGAATAATTATAATAACTATTAAATGATTAAATCTCAATTTAGAATCGTAAATCTATATATTAAATGTAAAGGCATCATTGAGGATGTCATACATATTTTTAATTTCCAAAAATAAATAAATAAGTTTTGTTTCATATTCTTGTTCAACTATAGAAATAAGTGTATGTGTCCAGCTCCGTATGCGACGTTTTATGATTTAGAGCTATTTATTGATAAAATGGTTTTCGGCCATTTTATCGACATATTTCCGAAGGAATTTTTTTTCTAAATACTTGTTACCATTATTATTTATTATTCAAAACATCATAACTTGTGTTATAAAACCTTATATTATAATATTTTAAAAATAAATATAATTTATTAAATTGATAAATTAGTGGGTCGTTACAAACGTCGCACATAAACACGGACGAGTTTTTATCTTATGATAGCCAAAACATTTTATAGAAAATCCTAAGATATTATACTATGTTTAGGGTTTAAAATAAGTTACGAATACCGCTAGAATGCATGCATCTCACGTTCCAGCATAGTTGGGCAAAACTAACTCCGTATGACACTTATTGAAGAATGAATTCCATACAATGACAAGGCTATCAGAGTACTTCCTGCCACAGTAAACCTCTAGAAAAATATACTAAGGGTCTCATATAGACCCTCTACCAACAAAGGACTGGCCTGCCCCTTACTGGATAGTACCGAATCTTTCTTCAACCCAGTTGCCTTGCAACCTTTTTTCGAGAGCTCTCATGCATAGCCCAATCCATAAATATATATTTGGAAGCGTGATGACAATACCCTAATGGGTGCGTCCCACATAGCTCTGCTATATATCCCCCTTTTTTAAGTAACTTTGGGTTGTTGAGACTAGAGGCTATGTTTTACCTTTTTAGCAAATCCTACTTGGCATGCTAACACTGCGTTCCAAGCATAATGCAATGCAAGCATTCGTCAATACAAGTTGCTCAGGATAAGAACATATTGAAGGCACTACTTCTGCTATATCCATTTAGAATCACCCTCAGGATTAGTAGCAAGTAGCTCTTTCACTTCAAAGAACTCCGTTGTCGATCCCACTATCTTTGAGATGTCTTCCAGAGCATCGAATACGTATATGGTTTTGGAGTGGTTATGGTTTCGAGTCATCTCACTCCCCCGCGTATCGATTGCCCAAAACTAATCGATATTTTCGCTAAATGAACTCTGGTTCTTTTGGAAATAATCAGACAATACATAAGAGCGGAGATCGCCTCCTAACCGTTTGAGTGGGTGAATTTCCATATCATTTGTCTTAGAAGAAAATTGAGATTTATACGAATGGTACAGCATCATCGAAGATGACTATGCCATATAACTCCCATGTTTCCCTAGATATTTCCAAAGTTGTATTTTAGGCCAAGATTTGATAGTCGATTATTTAACTATCAAACTAAGCAACCAATCGTAGATTTAATTCCATATGGGATCCACTGAGCCTCTTTAATCAATCTTCATTAATTAAATCACTTCAATTATATACAAAAATACTCGTATACTTATTTTACCGATATAAGTATATTCTAAAAGCATTTTCCTTTCTATACTTGGAAAACTTCACCATATACTTATATAATGGTATAAGAATATTAATAAAGCATTAAAGAAAGGTTTCATATATTAAAATCGTATTAAAAGGATAAAAACAATATTATTCAAACATCGTTTACTATAAACCCAAAAAAACCAATCCTTCGATGTTAAGTATGGAAAAAGGCTTCCATACTAACATAATTAAGAAGGATTAAATACATAAACCTGATTTTTCATAAGTAATCCAATTCATATAAAATCATAGTTTTATAAACCTAAATTTTCTTTTCCAAAATCATAAGATCTCTTTCCAATTTATAACTTTAACAACCTTTTATTTAAAAATAATTCTCTTTATAAAAAAATTACCAATTTAAACACTTTTTATTTAATAAACTGATTACCTTTAAAACCTCCTTAATAAATAATTTTATTAAGTTTAAAAAATCATTTGGAAATAGTTAAATAACTTCAAAAGACAAAAATGAAAAATTAATAAACTTAATCATTGTTAAATAAATGATAAGTTAACATTAACCGCTATAAATAAATAACTAATAAATTTCAGAAACATCATTATTACATAAATAACTATCTTAAAATATCATTAATAAAATAATTAATTAACTTTAAAACAGCTTAAATAAAATAATTAGTTAACTTTAAAATATTATTATTCAATCAATATTAACTTAATCATTTAAACTTAGAAAACACTATACTTCAAAATACTTTAAAGATAAAATAAATTTAAATCCATTTCTTTTTAGATTTGGGAAAGAGGCTTAGTGACCACAATGACACTTAACCCTTTTATTTTTTGCTAAAAAATCCAAGTCATATCGCCGATATTTGCATAAGCAACATACATTAAATGAAATCCACAATTATCAATCAGTAAATAAAACATTACTTCATCTAAGTCAACTGACCTAAAAATAAATGCCCAAATTTATAAAATAGCAAAATGAGGATTTATTCTGCTAAATAGATGTCTAATATAATCTACTCAATTTAAATATAGCAGAACAGTGTTTTATTCTACCAACGGATGTTAGTCATAGGATATAATTAACAACTTCGTAATTATTTTCTACCCCTATAAATTTGTCATCACTTTTACTTCATTGGAATTATTAACCATTCTTATTGAAGTATTGAACTCGTCGATACGAGTCTAGTGCAAGAAACCACATGTTAAACGGATCTCGAGCGAAGGAGATATCAATTTTCAAAGTTAACCATTTTCAAATTTTAATAATTAAATTAATTAAACATTCTGAACCATACTCACTTCCAAACTAGCCTGGCCCTATAACCCTACTCCACCTAAACCTAAACTAACCACTTCTTCCCAAACTATTCACAAATTCAAATTACCCAAAGCCAAAATCTGGAACCAAAAGACCTTGCACACATGCATGCACATGCACCACCACCACGCCGACCACTTTCCCAAATCCCCCTGACCTCGTGCAACCCATCTGCACTCATGCCATCGACAGCCCATCGTTTCTAGCCAAATTCGACCCTGTAACCCAAATTTGTTTCTATAACCTAAACTCGAACACGTGTAGGTCACTAACAACCACCCATAGCCGATGCTCTAACCATCACCAGACACCTTCACCACCAACAGTAGATCGCCTCTCTCAAACTCCACCTCCAGGCCAAATGTCATCGAACTCTACGTCGGCTCGCGCCATGCTTAGGCTAAATGAACCCAAAAACACACAGGTCCTAAAACCATAAAGCGAGCTCGTCTGAGCCACACTTACCATCATACACCATGCGACCATCACCATACCTCTACCATGCCCTAAGGCAGCTCCAGAACCCTTTTCTCCACCCAAACTCCCCTTGGATCATTGGAATTTCAACTTTGATCCAAAATAGTTCATCTCACCACCACGATGCCATCCGGCACCCTAAAATCTTACGACTAGGCTTAAAAATTAGATTTCTAAAGACGCACGCCACTATATATTTTATTCGTCAAATTATGCTAGATGAATAACTACCATCACTTGACCACCCGTTGTTTCAGACCCATATCTCCCACCGTATTTGATGATCCAACATTTGACTATTTTTTAACATAGCAAGAGACCAATGTAGATGACTTCCTAGTTGGTCGCCTAGGCTAATTTTAACAGGTTTGGGTGCTATTGATTTTTGAATCAAGAGAAGGGTGTGTTTAATATTTTTAAATAGAGAACAGTAGATAACAAAATAGATAAGTTGTTTTTTTTATATATCCACATATGTTTCTTTTTACAATAGTCCCTTTTTTTAATTTCAAAGTAGGTATAAATAAAATTATGATTTTTAAACCAATTATTTAAAAAAAAACAACTATTTAAAGGATCATACCCAAGCTATACATAATTTTACACAATATTTGTTTCAAAGGGATATTAAACAAGAGTAAAGATCTCACCTTCACCATGATTGAAGTGAAAATCCAAGCCTGTTATTCTAGTATGCAAATTACTTAGCTACTTACAACATAACTATTTAACTTAAAATTCAAAAAAAATGTTCTTTACTAGCTTAAGAATGGTAGAGGAGAAAAGTGAAACTAACAGGTGTATAAAAGTGGAAAAGGAAATGAGACAAGAACTTCACTTTTATAAATGCATGAAAAAGGGTAAAGGTCCTTAATACCCATAATCATTATTTCCATCTTTTTTATCATTTTCCTTAAGCCACCCAAGTACCAAGCATTAGAAAAATATGGTGCTTTATAGAAAGGTTCATGTAGCTTGTTTATTTATACACCTAAGGATCTTAGGATTAAAAATCAAATATCACATCGTTATTTTCAATTTATTTAAACATTTCACATATATATACACACACACCTAACCTTTAAACATATGATGGATTTTAGAGTAACCCTTGTACCGTTTTTAATTCACATACTTAAGGAATCTTTTCATTTCAAATCCATTGTTTCATTTGAAAATTAAATATAATTTATATTTATAAACCCTTATTATTGTATATTTATACATTTGAAAATAAAATGTTTTAATCATTTTTTTGTTGTTTTAAAATTTATACAAGGGTATTGCACTTCTATAACCTATTGTTTGATAAAAAGAAAAAAAATCTGAAAAGATGGTTTCGGTTACATTCTCAAGTTTCCATCGAACTACCAATTTATACAAACAAAATTCAGAAATGAAATTTATAATATAAGTAATAAAATATAATAGAGATATTTAATTATTAAAACATTAAATTGAATATTTAAAATAAATTAAATATTCATAAATCAAAGTGATAAAATTCTAGGTCGTTACAAGAATAGTATAACTCCTAATTATATTTTGCATACCTCTCAAAGGATACATCCATTCGTATTGCACCAATCCTCGCATTAAAGTTTCGGTTGGTAGATGTAAGGAAGATGTTCCATGTAGTCGAATACTCTAGGAGGAAATATTTTCCCCTATTAACATATATTTAGGTATATCCATTTCTAGTTTTTTCAACTTATTTTTATTAAGTGTGTTTAACACTATAGAACAAACTCAGTTCAGTAATAGGCAACCATAGCTTCGGTGGTAAAAGCTCCTAAATACTACTGCAGAAAGAGTCTCTAAAAATAAATGACTATCGTGACTCTTCATACCCTCAGTTGAAGATTCTTCATATCAACACATCTTCTCATATTGAAGAAATATCATCTGGAAATCTCAAATTTTAAACTAAAAACAAAAATCTAAAAAGATGGTTTCAGTTACATTATCAAGTTTCCATCGAACTACCAATTTATATAAACAGAATTAAGAAATGAAATTTATAATATAAGTAATAAATTATAAGAGATTTATTTAATTATTAAAACATTAAATTGAATATTTAAAATAAATTAAATATTCATAAATCAAAGCAATAAAATTCTAGGTCGTTACAAGAATAATATAACTCCTAATTATATTTTGCATACCTCTCAAAGGACACATCCATTCGTATTGCACCAATCCTCACATTAAAGTTTCGGCCGGTAGATGTATGGAAGATGTTCCATGTAGTCGAATACTCTAGGAGGAAATATTTTCTCCTATTAACATATATTTAGGTATATCCATTTCTAGTTTTTTCAAATTACTTTTATTAAGTGTGTTTAACACTATAGAACAAACTCAGTTCAGCAATAGGCAACCATAGCTTCAGTGGTAAAAGCTCCTTAAATACTATTGCGGAAAGAGTCTCTAAAAATAAATGACTATCGTGACTCTTCATACCTGACAGTTGAAGATTCTTCATATCAACCCATCTTCTCATACTGAAGCAATATCATATGGAAATCTCAAATTTTAAAATCACCCTTATAGTTTTTGTTGATGCTTATTTTCTAACTCATAGCAAGCAAGACGTTTTAAAATTGGTTATTCGCTATAAGTTTAAGCTCGGGATGATTACAGTTTAACGCGATATCCTTTCTTGACTTCAAATCATCTTTTGTTCTTCCTTTTGCATTCATTATCGTGTTAAATAAGTTCTCAAACAATTTTTTCTCATTATGCATTACTTCTATATTGCATCGATGTTTATGATTTTTTTCAAAATGGTAGGTCCTAAATATACTCTGTATATACCAATTGTGGTGCCTTTCTTTACCAGGAATTTTGGGCTCTTTTCCTTTATCATATATATTGGGATACTCTTGACAAGCTCGTAAACTTCTTCGGCACTCAGAATGGACGGTGGCTCAAAAGTAATAGTTGTGTTTCGTCTGGAGTTTTTTTATCATATCTAAAGAAATCTTTTACATGTCAAAAAACAACGATGCCGATCCCACCAACACTGTACGCCACCATGTGTAAGTCTGAATGTTTATGTTCAATCGATGTAAAAAGGATAAGTTTTTTCCGCTAGTACTCCACCTAGAAAGCATCCCATATGCAGGAAAATTGCTTATCATCCATAATAAAGAAGCAAACATTCTAAAGTTCTTTTTATTTGAGATGTCATACATAACAATACCTCTGTCCATAATTTTTTCAACTCATCAACCAAAGACCGCAAGTACACGTCTATCCTTTTTCTGAATATTTAGTTCTAGGAACAACTACAGTTAGAAAAACAAATAGATTCTTTATACACATCCAAGGTGGCAGATTGTAAGGTTTTTAAATAACCAGCCACATTGAATACTTAGTGAATGAAAAATGAGGCAAAATCATCCGTACATAAATTAAGTCTAACATTACACGACTCTTTAGCAAAATTAGGATATGTCATATTGAAATGTTTCCATGCTTCACCGTTTGAAGGATGACATTAAATACATTCATCTCATTGTCGTTATTATGCCATCGAAAGAGATTCAACATTGCAGCAAATGCATATAACCTTTGAAATCTCGGTATAATCGAAAATAATGCATTCTAGTGAAAAGGTTTTACTACTTGTTTTCATTGACTTATATCTAGTTTTTCATAGAATTTGTACAATGTCAAATCTTTATATTCTTTCCAATAAATCATGCATCCATCAAGATATATGTTAATTTTTTAATAAGGCAATCCTAAGGTGGAGACCTCACTCTTAAGGGAGTACCGGTTCTTCACTAATACATTTCAAGTGGAAGTGTTTCTTTACAAAAGCTAAGAACTATGTTCATTAGGTTTTCTAATGCATTGTATTAAGATTTTATAGCGATTAACCTAGATATCATTGACACTTTTGTCATTTTACAACCTTTAGAGTGGTCGTTTCGATGCTTTTAATAGATTCAAAACTTTTCCGCTTTCGAGACTCCTCCAAATTTGGTTCTTCGCTCCACATACTCGGACCGGCAACATCATGAACCATTTCACTCATTCTATTTTTTAGAGCTAGATTTTCTTCAATACGAAGTTTACCGCAATCCACATCCATATTTACGTCTCCTCTTGTACAATGTGGTATTGTTCTCTATGATATCCCTATACAAGATAGTCGAGAATAAAATCATATTAGTGTAAATGTAACATCACAGTATAATACTCTATAAATTTCAGGCAATGACATTTCAAACACGGACATCAGACTACTTTCATATTTGTTTTATTACAATATGTCACTTTCATGAATGCATCCACGCCATTTCTAAAGTACAATGAGATAGTTTCTCCATTTTTTCCTCTCATATACATCTAACTTCAATCTTTCAAATAATCCATCTTCTATACTCTATATGTAAACAAAATTTATATCTTTCACACGATAGTGTTATTAATTCAAATAGCATTATTAATTTTATTATTACTTTAAATAACACTATTAATTTTATTAATAATTTAAATAAAATTATTAATTTTGTTATTAATTTAACTTACATTATTAACTTTATTAATATCTTAGATAATAGTGTAAATTTAAATAATATTATTAATTTAATTAACATAATAATTTTATAAATAATTTAAATAACATTTTTTTCTCAATTTAAATAACATTATTAACCTTATTAATATTTTAAATAAAATTATAAATTTAAATAAAATTACTAATTTATTATTAATTTAAATAACATTATTATTTTTAATAATAATTAAATAACATTATTAATTTTGCAGTTAATTTGAATAACATTGTTAGGTTTATTAATATTTTAAATAACATTATAAATTTAAATAACATTGTTAATTTTATTATTAATTTAATAACAATATGACTTTTATTAATAATTTAAATAACACTATTAATTTTGTTAATAATTTAAAAAAATTTATTAATTTTATTATTAGTTTAAATAAAAATTAAATTCTACTATTAGTTTAAGTAACACTATTAATTTTATTCTAAAGTAATGGAATTCACAAACAATTTCATAGCAATATGATCTAGGGATTTATACACTTTTTTAAATGGTTCGCCATTCTACTTTCCATTACAAACACAATGATATTCACGTTTTGTAAATCATTTCAAATCGAACGATTAACAAAATTTCGGTACCACTTCCCATTATTTCTTGTACAATACGCAAAAGAACATACATAGAGAACAAGAAGAAAGTGTGATCGAAATTTCGTAAATCGTTCAATTTTGAATATTGATTTAGGAAACTCAAATTTGCCGTACTTATAACTTGTCCAGTAACGGGACATACTTGTTAAATAGGGCTAAATTAAACATCTATAAGGTTTCATTACTAATACCGTATAGATAACAATGACTTTATCTAACAATTTCATAATAATACCAACGATCAAATTATATATGAACAATCATACTAAAAATCTATACCAACTACCCTTTGCTGACAAAGTTATAACAAAGGATCTGTATCAAATTATAGCATTGAACATAAAATGAAGGAGAGAATTTAATCATACTGGCAAGGGTGGGGTATTTGGGACAATGGTTGCTAGTGGTGGCGTTTCTTGCGGCAATTTCTTACTTACAGACGTGGCAATGGGAGGCTCCAGTGCGCGCTGGTACTTGCAATAGGCTATCGGTAGATGCAGATGCTTGGAGGTCTGGGACTAGTGGGGGAGGACGCTTGGGCTGGTTCGTGGAGGAGGGCAGATGGAAGGTGGTCATGGAGGGAGATGGGGTTGGTGGCTGGATAGAGGTGGTGGTAGGCTAAGGCGATGGAGTGGATGCTTGCAAATAGTGGAGGAGGCTGGCGATAGGCTGGTTCATAGAGGAGACGGGCGATAGGTGGTTTGGGTGGAGGCTGGCGATAGGCCAAGGTGGATGGAGGCTAGTGGCCGGATGGAGGTGATGCACGATTGTAGGGGCTAGGACAAGACGAGGGGATCGATTTCTTTTTTTGTAATGAACTGCAAAATGACAAATAAAAGTATTGACTGAGGGGTTATGGAGAGGGCTGATGGCCAACCGAAGCTGCGTCGACGCCAAAATTAGGGCGTTAACAAGTGTCAGTAATAATAGGAAGGTAAAGATTTACCAACGAATTACTGATGTCCTAATGATGCCTTAATAATGACATTAGCGGAGCGTTCGTAATATCAAGTAGGTAAACAGTAACTTTCCAAGCGGTGCTTGCTGTATTGTTTTCTTCAAATTCAAAATATGGTGAGTTTGTTGGATGTTGCAATTATCAGATCTGAACCTTTTACATATCTGATAATCTGAATTATCTATGAGATTTTGGTTTCGATTATCCTTTGTACTTGAGTGCGTCTTTAAAAGTTGGTGTTCTTAAGTTTGCTACTTAGAGTAGATTGGCGTGTGAGGTAGATGGCCTATCTGTGCTTTCTTTGGCCAAATATGGTTGTCTACAATATGTCGTTGACCAGATTGTCAAGATGCTTTTGATTCTGAAGTAACCGCTCCTTTTCTTTATGCTCATCAGTGTAATTCCAGCCTTTGGATAAGATTTTGAAACTCTTCTTTTTCTTCCTTAATCTCTCCATATATGATAAACTATTGTTGCTAAAGTATTTGAGCATAATCCTTCTCAATAGACTTTTGCTTGAATTACAAATTGATGTGTTCTATCTCATCTCTTAGCTACAAGTTGCTTTTGTTGCTAATACCTAATTTGTTTTTAGCCTCATTTCATAAGAAACTTGAATACTTGCAAGGAAAAAAACAAGTGTTCATTAGTTTCTATTTATACAGTTATTAACAGACAGTTTTGGATTGTTCACTTTCTGCCACTTCATAGTTTCCTTTTGTTAATAGCTTGTTTGTGATGGCCCGTTTGGCAAACAAAAGCAAAAGGACTTTTGCTTATTTCAAAAGTCCTTTTGCTTTTAGAAAGTTAAAAAGTTACAAAGCATATTTGGAAACTTTTGACTTATAAGTTCAACATTCAAATTTGAATTTTTAAAATTTAAATTGAAAAAAAAGTTCAACATTCAAATTTGAATTTTTAAAATTTAAATTGTAATATTTCGAATTTGAAAATTTCAAAATTCAAATTTTGAAATTTGAAATTTCAAAGTTCAAAATTTGAAAATTTTAACTTTTAAAAATTCGATATTTTAGAGTTCAAAGTTTTGAAATTTCAAATTTTAAAGTTCGAAATTCGAAATTTTGAAATCTGAAAATTTGATATTTTGAAAATTGATATTTTGAAATTCGAATTTTGAAAATTTGAATTTTGAATTTTGAAATTGTGAGATTTGAAATTTCAATTTTGAAATTTTAAATTATCAAAATTTCGAAATTTGAAAATTTGAATTTGTGAAAATTTGAAATTTGAAATTGAAAGTGTTAGTTTGAAAATTCAAATTTGAAATTTGGAAAATTTTTAAAGTTCATATTTTTGAAATTTCGAATTTTAAAATTTGAAATTTTGAAATTTGATGTTTTGAAATTATGAAATTTGAATTTTTGAAATTTCAAATTTCAATTTTGAAATTTTGAATTTGTAAAATTTTGAAATTTGAACAAAATTTGAAAATTTAACTTTGAAATTTTGAGTTTTGAATTTTGAAATTAGAATTTAAAATTTTTGAAATTTGAAATTTTGAAATTTGAAATTTTGAATTTTTGAATTTTTGAAATTGAAATTTGAAATTGAAAATTTTAAAATGTGAAAATTTTGAAATTTATAAATTTTGAAATTTGAAAATACATTTTTTTAGTATTTTTTCATATAAAAAATCGACTTATGTAAGTCGAAAAGCAAAAAAAAATTGCTTTTGCAATAAGTTGAAAAGTGACTTTTAAAAGTCGATAGAATTTGTTTATCCATGTTGACTTTTTAACTTTTATATTATATAAGCAAAAAAGCAACTTATTTATTGTCATCTAAACGGCCCCCAAATATGAACAAAAGGCCATTTTTAGGCCGTTTACTTTATTCCTACTAAATTTGCGCTACTCGACTTCCGACTAATGTACTCTTTGTAGTTCCATACTTTTTTGAAAGAAATTTTCCATCATTGCCTAATATGCAGTCCCAATAATCACTGGAATGCTGCTTTTAATCAGTAACTAGTGTGTAACCCGTGCGTTGCACACGGTAATGTTGTAAAAGAAATTGTCAAATATACATAGTTAAATAGTGACGTACAATGTAATATGCTATGTTAAACATATATTTTTTGATTTTAGCATGTTAAAATGTTATGCTTTCATAGTAAAATATATTCAAAATTTATTTTCGAATAGTTAAAAATAATCATATATTCATTATTTTCATATTCTAACTATTTAAAATGATAGATTTTGTTTCAAATTAGTTTTACAATAATATTTCTAAAGTTTAAGGAAATTATATGTTAAACATATTATTTTATTGATTTTTACGTTTAAAAAATGTATGTATGTATATATATACACTATTGTTATTTCCAAAATTTTATATTTCAAAATATTTTATGTAATTTTAAAATAAGTGTAATTTATATTTTGAAATTAAGAAATTATACGTTAAATATGACCGATATACCGATGCATGTGAAATAATTTTTAGTGTTTATGTATACGATAAATTTCAAAGAAAAATATAGATGTAATATGTTCATTTTTGAAGTAATATTTAGTAAATTCATGATCCTGTGTGTTTTGATGCGCATGCGCACTCGTACATGTGCGGTGCGCATGCGCGTGATGATGAGTTTTAGATGTCAAATTGCATATCTGTATTGATAAGAATTTTAAATGTAACATGAGATATTAAGGGAAAAACTATTTTTTTTTTAATTTACTAAAATTGTGGATAACAATAATAATAAAGTAATAGAATGTGTCTCATGCATTGCATACGCTAATTTTGTAAAAACATGGTACTCATACTTTAAATGTTGTTAAAATAAAATTTTGTTATGCATTGTTCGATATATCAATCATAAATTAAACGTTTTATTATTGTTTATGCCTATAATTTTTGTTAAGTGATTCAGATATTTTTATATTTGAAAGAAATATCCACCATGTGTTACTACTAATGCGGTATATAAATTGAAATTGTCATTTTGTTTATAAATTATCAAAGAATTTAATGAGTATTAATTACTTGAATTTATTTATATAGTATAGATTTATAGTGTTTGGTTAATTTAAATACATAGATTAAAATGTAAAATAATAAAAGAAAATTGATGAAAACTTCATAAATGACTGTAGAAATTATAAAATCTCGGTATATATGGATATAAAACAATGGAAAAAATTAACATAATATTTTAGATAACTATAAAATGATAATTTATATGGATTCAAAAAAACGAAGAGAATTAATGAGTAGGGGTGAAAATTTTATAATTATTGTGATGATTTGTGATCTTTAAACTTTAATCATTTAAATATTAATTTATTAAAATAAATAATTACACATTAAAGTTGTTCGTATTGTTTTTTATGTGATCCATATTTATACTGTTTTGTTACAATGAGCATGATATTTTATTGGCATGGTTATCTATATTATTTATTAGAAAAATTAATAAATAATGGTTAATTATTATTTTTTAAATAATTTATAATGAAATTATTTAATTAATTTAAATATACGGACTTAAATGTAAATTATACATGAAGATTGAGGATTTTGAAAATAATTGTAGAAAGCAGAAAGTGTAAATTTTTGAATGTAAAACAATAGTGTAAAATTAATGAAATCTTATAAACAATTCAAAACTAATGCATTGTATTAGGTATTTAAAATAAAATTTAAACAAATATCTAGAGAAAATTAAGGAGAGGTGAGAGAAATGCTAGAATTAATGTGAGAGCTAGAATTTCTTCTGCTTTACTATTATTTAATAGATTTGGTAATCATATGATTGTATAAGTTTGTTGTGGACGTAGTTTCCGCTGCCATTTGCTGTTTGATCACATCTACTACTCTGGCATTTGATTTACCCGGCCCATGATAATTAAATTATTCTAACCTAATCTTTTTTATCATTGATTGGCCCTCTAACCATAGGAATTACCATCTTTAAAAATTATGTTTATGATTTTTTCCATTCTCATGAGGCAGTAATTTTTTCTTCATGTGCTTGTTTAAGTGTTGTTTAGGAATAACAGTCCAAAAGTTTTCTTTCTTCATATATTTGTTTCATAACCATTTTGCCCATAAAAATCTTCAGTTAAGAATCTCCTCAACAATTTTAAGTCGCATGTATTATTAAGATCATCGAAATTTTTTATGTCTAAACCTCCTTCACATTTGGGCTTGCATTTGTTATCCCGCTTCATTTTTTTTAATAGCCACCTTTCCATATAAAATTGACAAAGATTCCTTCATTTTTCTATGCAGGCACTTGGAATTTAATGGGGTTTGCATCTGATATAAAATAGTAGCACATATAACATTCTGTATTAATTCCAGTCTTTTAGCTATTGACAGTAGTTTGGTAGACAATGTATTGATTTGGTGTTTTACTATGAGAGTGGAATATCAAATCAAAAGGTAGAAAATTTTCATTTTTATCCTATTGCCCAAAATGGTGAATTGAATTTGTAAGTAAAGTTGTAATAGGAGATTGGTCCATAATCACTTATGACTATTGCCTTTTTGACTTTTGGTATTAACGATATGAAAGTATGATTTGCATTTTGAGTAATTCCTTGAACTCATAAAAAATGTCACTGCTTCAAAAATACTACCTTTCAAGTTTTCCAAATGAGTTTCATAAAATTTAGCGCTAAATCCATCAGGTCTAGCTTTTGTTGTCATAGAAATTAAAAGTTATATGTCTAATCTCATTAATACCAATAGGAACAATGAAATATCATCATCATTATAATTAATTTTTTTTTTCATGTGATGCTAAGCAGTTGAGTGTCAACTATATCAATTTTTATTAAACTAGTTTCAAATAAATTATAGCCTCAATAGCAATTTTGGAGTATTCATTAGTGACTGTAACATTTCTATCAGATATATTATTTATACATTAATATGCTTTCTACTAGACATTATAGTATGAAATTTTTTAGCGCAATCATCCCTTTCAGTTAACCGCTCTATTTTTGCTTTTTGTTTCATGTTGACTCTTAAATATTAAGCTCTTTGGATAATATTACTATCAAGATGGTTAGAGAGATCACTATCAATCGGTTTTTTTAAACTTTCACCTTTATTTTTAAGCTCATTTATCATGTCATGTTGTTTTCTTCTACTTTTATTCCCAATTTTATGTTGTTGGTTAGTATGTTTTAGCAATTTATTAAACTAAAATTGCTTTGTAACCCTACATGTAAACTACAGGCAATCTAGTTTTACTTATTATCATACCATTGCTAGATCTAAACGTGTTGTTAGCTTTTCTGTCATCATTGCTTTTTAAAAGAATATGCAATGGGGTATGATCAATAGTATTTTGTCCTATAGTACAGCTAAATAAGGGAAAGAAACCAGGAAAACTTTTGTTAACCAAAAAATTGTCTAGTCCGCATTGAATATTATTAAATTCACCTGACTTTCAAGTAAATTTGCTATCTTTGATGCATGGTTCAACTACTTTAGTTTTTAGCATAATTTTGTTAATAATTTCAAGTTTTTTAAAAGGAATGGGTAATCCACCTCTTTTTTATGAGCATGCATTATTGCATTGAAATCACCCAAAATTAACCAAGAAATACCACCTTTTAGGTGAATGCAACGACCCACCTTTTCGACCCTCAAAATTTGACACTAATACATCCACGATATTCACATGTCGAACATCAAATGTCGGAAAGAAAAATTGTTGGGGTGAAAAAAAAGAAAAACCAGAATAGAATCTTACATCGTGACGAGTAATATATAATATCCAAATGATCTGTACAAAAGAAAACTTTAATATCTACACAACAATCAGAGTTACTAACCTATCATCGACATAGACAGTTATAACAGTTTGGCCTTACAATTGCTGATAAATACAAAACAAGAAATAAAGCAGAAAATAAAGCATGTCGGGTCTTGGAGGCATCCAGCTCGTCTCTTGAAGCTCCAAGCACCCATCGCTAAATCTAGGAAAACATACCCGGGAATGACCTGTGTATTATAAGAAAAAAAAACCGGATCAATCTGGTAAGCTAGCATGAGAAACTCAAATCATTTAGATTTTTTAATGTTATATAACCTTTCGAAAATAAAGGTATCTCGTAAGATCATGCTGCACATAAATGCAGATGAGTATTTATCTTAAGATAATCAGACCATTATATTAGAAAATCCAACGATATGATAATAATGTCCACGGTTTAAAATAAATATGTAACATATATGAAATGGTTACCCATAGTTACATGCAACGGTACTAGGTTCTACAACTAAAACCATAAGGCATGTATTGAAAAATGGATTCCATATAATGACAAGGCTACTAGGGTACCGCATACCGTAGTGCACCTTTAGAAAAATGCACCGAGTGCCTCACATGGACCCTTTCCCAACATAGAACTTACCTACCCCTTCCTGGATAGTACCGAATATGTCATCACCCCGGTTGCGATCAACAACCGTACTCGGGTTAGAAGATTAATCCAAGATCTTGATCGGGTGACGACCATACCCTAATAGGTGTAACCCACATAGACCTGCTGCATAACCCATATTTTAGTCGTTACCCGGATGACAGAAACCATATACCAACATATAAAATATAGATATTAATGTTTTTCCAAGTTATATAGAACAGAGTGCAGAATATTATATAGGTGTGGAATCAAAGATTGTACAGTATAAAGAGTTAAGAAGATAGACTTGAATACTCATGAGTACAAAGATCAAGATATGAAAAGTCCCATGATTATAATTTAGTGTATAGACTCATAACTTATAATGTTAAAGTCTCTGATAGCAATCTTTGATCTCTGTCTCCTATTTTCTATCATTCATATTTTTAAAACAAAATGATTTTTCAAAATAAATTTCAAAATATCTTATAAAATATTTTAAAAGTTCAAAATGTTTATAAACTATGTTCAAACTGTTTTACAAAGTATCAAATTATTTTACAAAGTATAGCATTTTCAATACATTTCAAAAGAAATAAGTTTCCAAAATGTATATGCATATGTCAACATATATTCAGATGGTATGTCGATATACATGCTGTCGGATGGTGTGCCAACATGCATGTCGCCAAGTAGTTATTCAATTGTAAATGGAAGTGTCTACTCGTCGTACCTTTTCACAAATAGACATATCTGTTGATTTACTATATAAAGGGAAGTTCAAATAAATTTTATAGATTTACTTATTTTCTTCCCTCGTCTTACTCTCTTAAAAACTCCGTTGAAATATTCTCTATTCTCTTCAAAATTACTTAGAGTCAATTCATACTTCATTGTACTAACTGTTTTGGAAACATCTCTCTCTCTCAATTCAAAGATTAAAGTATTGTCCAAGAGGCTATATGATCCATCGTATCCAAAGTTCAAGAAATGGTCTTTGGAAAAACTATCAACTCTATTTGTATTTGTTTTGGGTATGATTGAAGCTCATTCAAATCAAGCGGGTGTGCTTAGCAGCCTGGAAATCAAGTGGGTGTGTTTGTAGCCCGGTCAAATCAAATGAGTCAACCCTAAGCTCAGAAATTCTGGAGGTGCGTCTCGTAGCGTCAAAATCGAGATTGTATTTAGGTTTACCTTCTACTTGCAGGTTAAAGATTGGCATTTGAAAAAAAATCTATACAAGCAATTGTATGGTACTAGATGTAGTAGAAATTTGAATCAGTATAAAATCTCTAGTGTCATCCCTCTAACTCTTTTACTTTGCTTTACTGCTTTTATTTTTATCTGTGATTGCATCTTTGACTGTTTGGTAGTATAATCCTGTGTTTGTAACAAACCACCATGAAATTGGTCTAACTTTCAATTTAGAAGAGGCCCATCGAAACTTAGATCCATTCTAAGGCAAGCTTTTAGTAGTAAAAAGAAATAACAATGCAGAAGCATAACTGAATTTTTAGAACTCACAGTGGATGGAACAAAATATAATAGTAAAGTGTATCAATTTATTTCAAAACCAAAAAATGCCATAACACAAAATCCCATAAAAATCATAGTATAATATCCATTACAACAATTGTTTAAATTTATGTGTACACATGAAATCAAATAATAATAAATATTTCGACATGCCAAACTTCTTTAACATTAAGCATCATCACAGCCATCACTCCGTCCTTAACCCGTGTTATAATGAGGAGGAGTTAGAACAACAAGTGTCTGGTGAATAAAAACATCAAGTCTTACCATTTCAGTACTTAGGCGGTATATTTCAAAATAAGAATATATCTACAAACATAAAATCATTAAAATGATTTGATACTTCTTTATAAGGAAAGGAGGCGGGTCTAACCACCTAATACCTTCCATTCCAGAAGTAAATCTTATATCCTAATCATAAGTCATAAATAGCTAATAATGTAAGAGACGGTACCCAAGCCACTTAATACTTCCTAGTGGAAATAGGCAGACCCCGTCATTTAAGGTCTAATTCCAAAAGAGTGCTCCTCAGTGGTACTATCTAGCTGACATCACATAGAATATCATAGGCCACTTAACACTTCCACGTAAAAATAGGCAGACCCTGTCATTTGAGTTATAATTCCACAGTAGACCTCTGTAGAGATACGACATAGCGTAATCCCTTAGCCATTTAATACTTCATTTAGGGAAAAGGGCAGGTCCAACCACTTAATACGTCAAACCCTAAAGCAGGCCCTTCGTCTTATGGCCCATACCTATAATGAAATCTCGCATTAGTCCATTATACGTAGGAACTGTAGCTAGATTAGCTGGGCAGATTTCTCCTTCTGGATTTGGAACCAATCTAACATCATTACAAATATTTATCATAAGGATATCTCACATCAATAAAAGTATACACAACTGCTGGTAGCCTAAAAATGAAGGGCAGACTTCTGTCATGCAACTCTATTGACCTCGCATCCGTATGACTTAGCCATAAATTAATTATTATATTCATATACACACACTCATCTCACTGTTTCATAAATAAGGCCTTATAAGAAATCTTCCTTATTACGTCTTGGAATAATAATTAATCTATAAGAGTTTCCTCTTATTTTCACCTCAAATTCAAATACCCTCCATTTGGGGGAAAATAAATATAAATAAATGTCTAATTAATTACGCCGTATACACAATAGTTATATGTTAATTACGTAGATAGAAATAAATAAATATTTGGACTTAATAATATCTAAATGCGTGGATTTTACACCCTAAACTAGCGTTTAATGTTAATTCCCTAACCAATTATTATAAGTTCTTTTTCTTCAATTTCCCAAGATTTCATGCAATTGTAATGTCCAAAACAGAGAATATATATTCATAATCAAAAATGCAATAACAGACTTGTAAATAAAATAAAAACTCGATGTATTACACCAATTCAATGGAATATCTTAAATAATAAGAATTGCAATAAAATCCCCATATTCTATTCAACTCCTCTTTTACAAAGAATTCGATAAGAATAAGTGGTGTAAAATACGAATAGAATACATAATCTAAACCCCTTATTATATTGAAGAATCACAATTTAACCTAAAGAAGAAGGAGAATTGGAATAAACTATGAAATTATCAAAAATTGCGTAAACGAAAACAAATTCCATCAAATTAGTGTAAAGAATTGAGAATCTCAACATAGAACTGACATTTTGAAATAAAAAGGAACTTTGGGGGTTTTATAAATCATATTCAAATTGAAAAGAAATACACTAAATAATTGCTAAAAAGGAGCACCAAGGTTTCCACTCATAGATTAGCCTTAGTTTTACTCAAATGGATTAGCAGACTTTCAATCATTCCTTAGTCTCTCTCCTTTAATATATATACACACACGCACACAATAGAAAAGAGGTATATATATTCATTAGATTAAGAACAATTAAAGAAGAATAGGATAAGAATAGGTTGGAGGAAGAAATAAGTCGAACCCTTACCTGAATTTTCTACGAAGTTTTTGAATCTTATTAGAGAGATACTATGGTAGAGTTTTGTCGTATTCCTAAAAAAAAAAGTGGAGAGGATATGGTCCTATTTATAAGAGTTGAAACGCACCAATACCGTGGGATGGAAGTAAGTAGCAAACGAGTAAATCTGGAGCACACAACGTAATAGAACATAGCATAAAACCCTAGTTGCCATTGGTAACTTCCGTTGCCAAGCTATCGACCCCTTGGTCGACCGCTATGGTCGACGTCTGACTTATTTAGGGGTGTTTATTTTACTTTCCATTGCCGAACTATTTTATTCCCTAATTAACTTATTAATGTTAAGCCATAATTAATTGTTTACTTAACCCCTAAGCTAATTTTTGAAATTTAAATCCTAAATTTGATTTCTCATTTGAATTTGAATTCAAACAAAAATCAATCCAAATCTGAGAACTTCAAATGCTCATAACTACTTTTTTTGAGCTCCATTTTCAGCATTACTATATTATTATATTATTACTGCGTTGCATTTCAAGAGCACACATGCCCCTTCAGTATTTTGTAAACGAACAGTCGCGATTCTTTTTTTTTTGTTGCTTCTCTCTCGCATTTTGGATTGAAAAATCATTCTTTGATCGTTCTCTCCTTCATCTTCTCGTCTAATCCTAAATACTCATTTTCCCTAATTTGAGATATAAACATTGAATCGCATCGACCCATATTTATGCCCTTTCTTCCCATCATCATTGAATCGTATCGCCCCTTTAGCTTCGAATCGCATCTCCATATTGACTGAGCTACCACTATGAGGCGCCATGTCATCGTTACTAGGCTAGCTCCAAACTTTTAGCCCTCTTCTGATCACCATCTACAAGTATCGAAAATTGGGTTTTTATACGAGTAATCTGTAATCAATTTTTTTAGTGGGTACATGCTAATTGGAGCGTCGTTTTTCTCCTAAAATTCAATTATGTTTTTAGATTTATAATATGTTTTTATTCTTTTTAGATTTAGTAAGAGGATATATGGTTAAGCACAAATTTTGGAACCGATTTAATGATTTGAATGTTCGAAAATACAAAGTATAAGAAATTGATAATCAATAGAATTCTTCTGATCGGACCATTAAATGATGATGATGTATCTCTTTCTTCTTCATTTTGGACCAGGTATATTACTCAACCCATTAATTCATATATGGAGATTCTTTTCTTTGTTTTTTTTTGTCTTTTTTAGAGTTTCTCTTGGACTATGTTTAGTTAAAATGAAATGATAGTAAATACTTTTTTCCTTCTTTTTAAGGGTTTTTCTTAGATTATGTTCATTCGAATTGAAATGACAGTAAATATTTAGTTAAATATCCTTTCAAAAAATACATATGTATGACATAATGATACATTAGTACATAAATGATAGTAAACACATTTTGCTTTTAAATCTACTCACAATTTATGTGATATTTTGAACTTGATTCTATGTGCATAAAAGAATAACATGGTTCTACAAGTTTGTTCTGTGTACAAATTTGTATGTCTTTGCAAAGTTTTACAGCAACCTGCTTATCCACTCATACAGGGCCGGCCCAAGGGTAAGGCGAGCAAAACGGCCGCCTGGGGCAACCGATCCGGTAGGGGCAACAATTCCGACGGTAGGTTGGTTATGTATTGTAATTAGTAAAGTATGTTTCTATGTCAACTTTTACAATTCAAGTTGTAGCCTAGTGGTTATTTATCTTCTTCTTGTCTAGGGCAACCTAGGTTTGAGCCTGGTAGGATGTCATTTATTTTTGTCTGGGGCAACAGTTGCGTTTGGGCCGGCACTGCACTCATATTGCTTTAAGCAACATGTCTTTAATAATCAACATTTAAGATCAAGTTCTTAAATTCTTATCTTATTAAGTCAATGTTAACCAGGAAATATGAGGTATTTTCATTAATATGCTATTCTTAAAGTCAATAAAGTTAGATAAATAGTGTTTTCATATTGATAAAGTTTTTGGTTACATATTGTTAACATGAGTTCAAGAGATCTGACTAAATAGAAGTGTAGATGTTGTCAAATTATGGTGAAATTAGATATTTATCTTTGGTCGTAATTTGGTTTTTATTTGGTATATATGTGCAAATCATTCATTAAGCTTGAATAATGTTAAATTGTTTCTGTTTACGTATTTTATGTTTATGAAGTTTATGTGTGATTTTTTGTTCTAAACATTAGTATATTTAAATAACATCAATTTTGGATTTTATGGAAAAAGATTTGCAAAGAAAAATATAATTTTTCTGTAACATCTATGATGAACAGTCTGATTAATTGTTCTTTTGATTAGCATGTGGTTATTCGGTCAAAGAAAAAGAATTAATGTACCTTTCATTTTCATCTACACAGAGATATCTTGACTTCTTTGTTAATATTTCTACCTAAAATTCTCTAAGATAGGCAGTATAAGTTTAATATAACTAAAACCATTTAACTTTTGAAATATTATAATCAGATGGTCAATGAAAAGATGGTAGACATGGAAAGTATCTTTCGATTTTAAAGGTGAGAAAACTTAATCGCAAGGAAGGAGAAGCATGCAAGGATTGAATGAATGAGATTATGTTTTAGTTCATGGAGAGCTATATCAATAAGCATCTATGGCCAAAGATTGCATATATTCCTTAGCTTGCCATTTCTATTAAATGTAAACTCTTTTTTACACAACTTGCTTCTAAATTTTTTATCATAAACATTTCACTACATTTCCACCATAGTGCCTAAATGATGAAAAAATAAGGAGAGGTTTATAGTGGTGTACCACCTCATACAAGTTAGTAGCATTAAACAGAATTTTGTGAATTTTAGGTTGAATATGAACCTCTAATAAGGATGAATAATATGCGTTAAAGGAGCTCAAAGAAAGAACTATACACAATAATAGATATGTGTTGGTTCCATCCTCCCATTAAGTGTTTACTATGGCAATATTTTTAAAACATTTGTATCCATAATGTGTTGTTCAAGTTTGTAGTCGTTATATTTTGCTGACTTGGTTGTGGATTTGGTTATTACGATCGGTAATAACAAAAGAACAAAAGGTAATTATGAATTTCATACAAATAGTATTTTAGCAGAGAAAAAGGGATGGTAATGCTTCTCATATGAATATTAGTAAGTATTATTTTTTATTCAACTCTCAGTCTTATACTACACACATGCACATGTGTGTGTATCTATGTGTGTATGTGTTTACATTTCAAAAACAAGTCAAAAGATTTTTCCCTCACAATTATATTTTTCCATAAATAATATCCTACATCCTTTATATGCTGCCATATATCTTGAATTTCACTATCAAACCTTACATATCAAATAATCTTATTATTTGTAATATATTTATGTTTTTAATACCCCATATATACTGGATTTTGTCTCACTGCTGGCGTTAGCAACTTTTTTAATCCATTTGGTGGTTCCATATATTGATCTCCATTTATATGCTTAATGATATAATTTTACTTCTTTCTGTACGCGCTTAATTTACATTTATATTTACTTTTATTACCTCTAGAAATGCATGTATGTAACAACCCAAAATTTTGTAGGTATTTTTAATTTAGTTTTATTTGAAAACTTTGATTTTTAAATCATTTAAAATTGAATTTTTGGAATTTTCCAATGTAATTTTGGATTCTGTTTATAAATTATTTTCCAAATACAATAAAATAAACATTTTCTAAAAAATTTATATTTTGGTCAACTTTGTTCAAACTTTGACTTTCAGTTGAAAATTATAAATTTGAATTTTTAAATTCTAATCCTTTTCTTTGAAACTGTATTTTATTTTAATATGAGTTCTACTTTTCGTTTCGTCAAATTCCATTTTGAACTCTTTAATTTTGATAACTTTCAGCGTTTTACATGTGATTATTTTCAGTAAATTTTGTCTATTTTATATTTTTATTTTTCTACCTCAATTCTATTTTTCTATTTTCTATTTTATTTTATTTGTCCATTCTCTTTTCTATTGGATTTTATTTGGATGTTTGGGCTTGGAAATTCAAGGAGTCTTCAGTTTATTTGCTTGGAAATCAAGTAGGCTCTTCATTTTCAACGCTCTTCAATTTCCTAGCCGTTCATTTCTTATTCCATAGCAGTTCATTTCCTATAACCCTAGCCGCCACTTCTACTTGTAAATCACGTACAAAATTTCTCATCCCATCTCCAATTCATTTGCGTTCAACAAAAATTATACTAGTTCTTATTCATGGCTTCCTTCTCTTCCTCCTTTCCATTTTTCTTTTGTTTCTTCTTTGTTTCATTGCTATTGTTCGGCCATGCTCCATCCTTTAGCCAACCACAACCCTTACCACCACCACCATGCCGACCATCACCACCTCCTCCATCACCATATGCCATAGCCTTGACGACCATAGATCAAAATGCCCTCACGAAATGCAAATACAAGCCTAGCCGAGCCTATATGGTTCACCTCCTCTTCTTATTGCTCGGCCACAGCAAAAACCACTCCATGCATTGCTTTGCCTTGACCTTAACACCTCCAAGCCGTGCCTATTGATTTCCTAAACCCAAGCACCAAACATGGCCGAGCCAAAAAAGCCTATGGCCGAACCAAAATTGTTGCAAACCCTTGCCTTTTTGCCTTCCACAACCTTAATTTGCCACGCCTCTTCACATTCTACAAAAAATAGCTGTGTATACATGACCTTTGGCCGAGCCTAACTTGCTTCTAACCCACCATGGCCGAGCATACATGAAGATGGTCTAGCCTATTTATGATGTAGCCAAGCCTATTGCCTTGGTAAAGCAAGGTTGTGTCCTCTTTGATTCATATTTTCATTGGTTTAATCCATCTTTTGGTTGTGTTGAATCATGTACGTATAACTGTTGCATTTGGTTGTATACAAGATTGGATCATGACTCTTCATTCACTCAAAAATCTTGTTCGTGCTTTGTCATGCTTTTCGGAGACTTAGTTGTGTCTTGAATTGTTGTCTTCAGCTTTAAAAGGTGAGTTTATCACTCTCGACATCCATACTTATATAATTATGAAATGATGACATGTGAATTTGTAAAATTGATATGCTATGTTAATTAGTTCACATGTGCTTGTGATATGATTATATGATGTCATAATCTGACTATGTACCTGTTACATCATCTGATACGATATTATATGATATACGTTTTTTTCTGTATCTCACACTACAAGTTCCCTTTCACTATGGGTTGAAATGATATATACCCGAACGAACATTAGAATAAGGAAATCGTTATGAGCTGAAATGATAGGCTCAAGCGATTTTCATTTTATTTTGTTTAACTTGGGATTGTGGATTTGAAATGATAGAACCCGGATTTTTCTTTTTAAATTACGGATTGAAATTATACATATCTGTATCACTTGAACTAGGTTAGAAAATTATATACAGACCCATGGATAATATTTTTAAATGATAATTTTCTAAAATAAAATTTTATTCAGTATTTTGAACTTATAAATATATGAAATTTTAACTCAAATATTTATTTAATGATTTTTTAATATAATATATAATGGTTTTAATAAGTTAAAATAGGTTAAAATTTATAAGTAAATGAATGGTTTTAAAAGCTAGAATTTTAAGAATTTTTTTTATGAAATTTATTAAGTATTTTGAATCTTTAATTTATGAAATTTTAGCTTAAAGATTTGATTTAATGATTTAAAATACAAAGAGATATTGGTTTCCTACGAGTAAAATTTTGTAAGTCAATTATTGATTTTATGTTGAATTTAAAGATTTTATTTATGATAAATAGCTTAATAATTAAATTTGATTGGATATGGAATTTTAAATCTAACCTAGTAATTGTAATCAATTTTTATTCATGAAATGGATATGTTTTGCATAATAAGTTTTTTCTATAAGTTAAAAGGTATAAGAAAAATGTATAAAATGTAACTTAATTTGACTTAACTTTATAATTGAAAATTTGGTTTTCAATCGGAGAAATTGAAGTTTGACTTACTAAAAGAATATCTTATTTATGAAATGGGTATTTTAAAAATAAAGTATTAAGTTATTGATTGAAATAAAAGTTAAGTAAAATAGTGTCATTTTGACTTAATAAAAGAATTACAGTTAATTTGGATATTTTATTTATAAAAATTTATTTATTTAACCGTAAGTTAAATGATATCCAAATAAATATTTTGGGGAAGTGAGATATGTTTTATAAGTTAAAAATGGAAAAAAAAGAGATTTTAATGTTTCTGAAATGAATAATTCTGGAATTAGTATTGGTAGCATTTCAAAAATGTTGTGGTTTTACAACAACATTTACTAAGTGTTATCATTTCTAAAAGTAAACTATATCCTGAAATAATAAATAAGCTACTGTAGCACTTTGTAAGTGCTGCTATTGCTGGAAGTAAACTATATTCGAAAACAATAAATAAGCTACTGTAGCACTTTGTAAGTTTTACTGTTGCTGAAACTAAACTGTTTGAAATATTAATACCTACTGTAGCACTTTATAAGTGCTGCTGTTTCTGGAATTGAACTGTTTTTGAAATACTAATACATCTACCGTAGCACTTTATAAGTGCTTCTGTTTCTGGAAATACAATGTTTTTGAAATTGTTATAACTGAACGAATGAACTTTGGAAATGAATAATATTTTGTAAGATTTTGACATTGAACTTAAATTGTTTAAATGAATATTGTTTTAAAGGTGTTATGATTTTCTAAGTTTTATAATTTGCAAGTGATAATATTTCAAAGTGTTATGATTTCAAAGTATTATGGTTCCAAAGTATTTTGGTTTTGGAGTTGTTATAACTTTGAAAGTACCATGGTTTCGGAAATGAATTTAATTGAAATTGTATTAAATTAAGAATTGACTTTAAATATGTTGATTTACAACTTATTGAAATTGAAGAATTAAGAATATGAATTTATAACATGGTTTTGGTTTAATATGATTTAAAGGAATATTTCAAGCTTAAATAAATTGAAGGAAATATTCATTGATTTGGAAATTGGGTTTTAAAAAGGATATCATACTGATTTGGTTTTTAAATGGCAATGATATCGTATTGACATAGTTTTCAAATGGATATGATACTTTGGTTTTTGAAGTATAAATGATTTTGGAAATGCTATTATATATATGGATTTGGAAATATTAACAATTTTTGAAAAAGGATATTATTTTGGAAAGTAATAGAACTTGGTTTTAAATGGTTTTGGAATGAAAATGTTTTGATGTAAATATCTATGGGTAATAATAATGTTTGGTTGTTAAAGAGACCAGGATCGAAAGTTGTCATACTCTCTGCCAACTCCGAAAACCACTTTAACAACCATGTGCGTGGTGGAGATTCCAGAATGAAGTAGGATGGTGGCGACGTCCTTTGAGCTATGAATGTGGACCAGACTCCCGTAAGTTGGCGCAAGGTGGGATAAACAGGAACAATCGATGGGATAATGAGGTCCCTCCTCTGATCGGACACACTCCTTCGAAATTATATTCTGACTTTGAGATTGATTTGGTCGCCACTTTTGATTTTTGATTTGGGGTTGTGGCTCGAGGTGGGCAGTAGTAGCTGCTACGCGTTACCACCGACCTGGAAGTGCAATTGGTATATCTACCCTGGCATTGCCTAGTTATGCCGTGTCACCTACCCTAGCGCGCCTTGTACGATTTTAGTTTTGTGTCGTACCTATAGAGTATCCTCTGGTAGCCTCCCGATCAGGAGGTATTACGGTACTGTATAGACTATTGGCACTATATATGTGTTAAGGTGGAAAATGTAAAGCCTTAATGCTATTTTGAAGTAAGTTTATTTTACTATTAGACATTATTATAATAGCGTATATTACTACATAGTAAATAGTTTAACGGGTCCTTAGAGGATGGGCGGTGCCAAGCATTCTTTAAGTTACTTATGCATTCATATTACAGTTCATTGAGCTAGTTTACATTGTGTAGGTATGTATGTCCTGACTCGAGTGTTTTGTGTTTTGCTTTACGCTTGGGTCAGAATGAGTGATACAACATTTGAGACTCACCTTCAGAGTTGGAGCTTTGCTTGAAGATCCAGCTATCTATTTCGCATCAGTTATTCAGTTGATTCCAGGGATGTATTCATCTTTGCGCTTGTTTATCATATTTAAACTTCCGTTGTAACTTGTTACTTCTGTTATATCTTGTTACTTCTGTTGTAGCTTGTTTAACTGTTACGTATATGTATAGTAGCTTCATGAACTACTATCTCCTTGCTTCCGCTGCATTATTATATTACTCTGTGTCTTCGATCTATGATTTATTTACCGTATATTCTGAGTTTTGCCAATTTTAAATTAATAAGCTATTATTTTGAATTATTCAAGTCGGACATGTGTGGTTTATTGTCGATTTGAATGGTCCAAAATAGTGGGTCATTACAGAGTGGTATCAGAGCTTTGGTTCTAGGCAAACTTAGTATATATGGTAAATTTATTTACATAATCACTTTCGTTCGAGCTTGAATCTCTTCCTTTTGACTCGATTTCCTTTGAATTTTGAAACCTTCCTTGCGGTTTCGAAATCCATTCTTGTCCCTCACTATTCGTCTTCTTTTGATTCTGAAGTATCCCATAACTTCACTTCGAATGATCTTTATAATGAGTAGGCGGTCTCGCCAATCTCCAAATGTCTTGTAAAGGGATGAAACTCCTTTGCAATTTACATCGATTCACCGGAGATTTATTCATCCTCAGTTTAGATGCTAGTATCTCTTGTTATGCCGAATTATATCTCTTGAGATCGAATGTAGATTTTCCTTAGAATTCCATATCGATCTAATTCTTGAAGTCATGGTTGACCCAATTAAGGTTGCCCGTGATTTATATAAGCTTATCCATTTCCTTATTCGGTTAGTTAATCATCTTATCTTTTTTCCAACTTATCCTCAAATCAAAATTTTCTTTGATTTGAGTTAATCAAAATTTGAATCTCTATCCTTGCTTTGAAAATCTATTCCTGTATGGCGTATTTGTAAACCTATATTTAAAATGTTTTATATATTATGTTGTTTGAGTTGTTGATGTTGATTTGGGTTTCCGATCGATTGATCAACGCTATCGATAGGATCTTCAAAACACTTGAACAGAGAAAACCGACACAATATAGTTTTCAAATTTAGTGAATGAAATAAATTTTGTATAATTATATTGTATATGTATATAAGTATAATTTTTTGAATTTTGATAGTTAATTATATTGGGTGTTGAGAAATAATATTTGACTCTGTATAAATAGCTTGTAACCATTAGCTTTTGTTTCATATATAAATAATTGAACTATAAAACATGGCTATAAATTAATTTTGAAATTTAAATGAATTTAAAACAAGAAACTAAGAATTTAATTTCAGATGGTTTCAAACTTTGGTTTAAGGTTTAAATGGTGTATTATTTAAAGTATTTCATGTAGAAATTGTTTCAAAGAATTTTAATTTGTAAATCAATGCTCTTTTCTTTGTCGCTGGAAAATAATTTCGGTGATGACCGCAGCATCATCGACATTCATTTTCGTGTTCCGAAGTGAAGAGTCCATTCTGTAGCCTTGCTAAACTTTTGTTTTGGAAAATTAAATTGATTTGAATTTCTAAAATATGACTTGATTGATAATATATAAGTATATGGTTATAGAGTTGACTTAACAAATTGCATATATATATATATATATATATATATATATATATATATATATATATATATATTTGTCTCTGAATGGTTTGAAATTAATCGGAAATTTAATTCTTAAACTTTATATTGAGGATAATTTCAATTATAAAATGAAGCCAAATTTTTTTAATAAAAATTTAAGGTTGGAATGATTCGTTATTAGAGTAGATAGCAATAATCGTTTCATCGAACATGCGTATTTTTTCTTTTCTGACGGATTTCCATGGTTTTATCAATGGAAATTCTTCAATGTAGTGAGTAATAGGCTCTGGTTGTTCACCGTTCAAGAATTCTTGTTTGAAATAATTGAATTAGAAATTTTTATTTGTATATGACTCAATTGCATTCCAATATAACTTACCCTAATTTTAGAAGTTAACTATAATTGAATAATTTACAATATAAAATGATGTTAAAGGAATTTATAAATAAATTGGAGTAGTTATAATAGGTGTAAATATACTTAGTATATGTGATTAGATATATATTAAGTGGAATAAAGTTAATAATAATTTTTGAATAAAGAAGAATTAAATTTATTTAATAAATTATAAATATAATAAATGTTTTTTTTCCAAATTCATGATTTTATAAATTGATAATTGGATGATAAGATAATGAAATTAGAAATAATTAAAATTTATTTAACTTAGGTGAAATCAAGTATTAATTTAAGTTGAATTTTTCATGGTTTTAGATTTGTTATCTTATCTTGTTTTCCAATCTCTTTTCTTTCGGGATGTTCCTATTCTCCTACATCCTAAAGCGGGAAATTGAATTCCGAATTGATCTTATACCTGAAGTTCGTCCTCTAGTTCGTCCTCCCAGAAGAACTTATCTTCACCTCTCAGTTTTGGAAACTTTTCAAAGAACCTTTGGTACTCCCTTGAATCTGAGCACTACTTACCATCCACAGACCAACGGTCAAACGGAAAGAGTGAACCAGATTCTAGAGGATCTTCTTCGTGCTTGTGTTCTTGATCATGGAGGATCTTGGAAAGATCATCCCCATCTTGTTGGATTCACCTATAACGACAGTTATCAGGTATAATTTCAATCTTCTTTTCATCGTGTCTTAATCCTATCTCATTCTATCCTGTTTTCCTTGTTTTCCCTATCTCGTTCCTTTTCGGAGACGAAAAGTTTTGAGTGGAGGAGAGTGTAATAGCCTATAATTTTGTAAGTATTTTTAATTTAATTTTATTTGAAAATTTTGATTTTTAAATCGTTTAAAATTGAATTTTGGGAATTTTCCAATGTAATTTTGGATTTTGTTTGTAAACTATTTTCCAAATACAATAAAATAAACATTTTTTGAAAATTTTATATTTTGGTCAACTAAGGTCAAATTTTGACTTTCAGTTGAAAATTTTAAATTTGAATTTTTAAATTCTAATCTTTTTCTTTGAAACTATATTTTATTTTAATATGAGTTCAGCTTTTCGTTTCGTCAAATTCCGTTTTGTACTCTTTAGTTTTGATAACTTTCAGCGTTTTACATGCGATTATTTTTAGTAAATTTTGTCTATTTTATATTTTTAATTTCTACCTCATTTCTATTTTTTATTTTCTATTTTATTTTATTTGTCCATTCTCTTTTCTATTTGATTTTATTTGGATATTTGGGCTTGGAAATTCAAGGAGTCTTCAGTTTGTTTGCTTGGAAATCAAGTAGGCTCTTCATTTTCAACCCTCTTCAATTTCCTAGCCGTTCATTTCTTATTCCATAGCCGTTCATTTCCCATAACCCTAGCCGCCACTTCTATTTGTAAATCACATACAAAGTTTCTCATCCCATTTCCAATTCATTTGCGTTCAATAAAAATTATACAAGTTCTAATTCATGGCTTCCTTCTCTTCCTCCTTTCTATTTTTCTTTTGTTTCTTCTTTGTTTCATTGCTACTGTTCGGCCATGCTCCATCCTTTAGTCGACCACAACCCCTTACCACCATCACCACGCCGACCAACACCACCTCCTCCATCACCCCGTGCCATAGTCGTGACCATCATAGATCAAATCCCCCTCACCAAATGCAAATACAAACCTAGCCGAGCCTATATGGTTCACCTCCTCTTCCTATTGCCGGCCACAACAAAAACCACTCCATGCTTTGCTTTGCCTTGACCTTAACACCTCCAAGCCATGCCTATTGATTGCCTAAACTCGAGCACCAAACATGGCCGAGCCAAACAAACCTATGGCCGAACCCAACTTATTGCAAACCCTTGCCTTTTGCCTTCCACAACCTTAACTTTCCATACCTCTTCACATTCTATAAAGAATAGCCGTGTATACATGACCTTTGGCCAAGCCTAGCTTGCTTCTAACCTACCATGGCCGAGCATACATGAAGATGGTCTAGCCTATTTATGATGTAGCCGAGCCTATTGCCTTGGTAAATCAAGGTTATGTCGTCTTTGATTCATATTTTCATTTGTTTAATCCATCTTTTGGTTTTGTTGAATCATGTACGTATAACTGTTGTATTTGGTTGTATACAAGATTGGATCATGACTCTTCATTCACTCAAAAATCTTATTCGTGCTTTTCGGAGTCTTGGTTGTGTCTTAAATTGTTATCTTTAGCTTTAAAATGTGAGTTTTTATCACTCTTGACATCCGTACTTATATAATTGTGAAATGATGACAAGTGAATGTGTAAAATTGATATGTATGTTAATTAGTTCATGTATGCCTGTGATATGATTATATGATGTTATAATCTGACTATATACATGTTACATCAACTGATATGATATTACATGCTATACTGTTATTTTATTTTCTGTATCTCACAATGCAAGTTCCCTTTCACTATGGGTTGAAATGATACATACCCGAACGGACATTAGAATAAGGGAAAATCGTTATGAGCTGAAATGATAGGCTCAAGCAATTTCTATTTTATTTTGTTTAACTTGAGATTGCGGGTTTGAAATGATAGAACTCGAATTTTTCTTTTTAAATAACGGATTAACGTGTTACATATCTGTATCACTTGACCTAGGTCAGAAAATTATATACAGACCCGTGGATAATATTTTTAAATAATAGTTTTCTAAAATAAAATTTTATTAAGTATTTTGAACTTATAAATATATGAAATTTTAACTTAAATATTTATTTAATGATTTTGTTTGAATATCTCTACTACTAATAAAGAAAATTCGATGAATTAATTTACTTGGCGTCCTTTTGAAATTCCGAAAGTACCCTTGCTGTTCATTTACAATAATATAAACAACCGTGTACGAAGCACGAGCCAATTCAAGTAATATATATTTGTTTTAATAAGTTAAAATAGATTAAAATTTATAAGTAAATGAATGGTTTTAAAAGCTAGAATTTTAAGAATTTTGTTTATGAAATTTATTAAGTATTTTGAATCTTTAATTTATGAAATTTTAGCTTAAAGATTTGATTTAATGATTTAAAATACAAAGAGATATTGGTTTCCTATGAGTTAAAATTTTATAAGTCAATTATTGATTTTATATTGAATTTAAATATTTTATTTACGATAAATAGCTTAATAATTAAATTTGATTGGGTTTCAAATTTTAAATCTAATCGAGTAATTATAATCAATTTTTATTCATGAAATGGATATGTTTTGTATAATAAGTTTTTTTTCTATAAGTTAAAAGGTATAGGAAAAATGTATAAAATGTAACTTAATTATGACTTAACTTTATAATTGAAAATTTGGTTTTCAATTGGAGAAATTGAAGTTTGACTTACTAAAAGAATATCTTATTTATGAAATGGGTATTTTAAAAATAAAGTATTAAGTTATTGATTGAAATAAAAGTTAAGTAAAATAGTGTAATTTTGACTTAATAAAAGAATTACGGTTAATTTGGATATTTTATTTATAAAAATTTATTTATTTAACCGTAAGTTAAATGATATCCAAATAAATATTTTGGGAAAGTGAGATATGTTTTATAAGTTAAAAATGGAAAAAACTGAGATCTTAATGTTTCTGAAATGAATAAATCTGGAATTAATATTGGTACATTTCAAAAATGCTGTGGTTTTACGACAACATTTACTAAGTGCTATCATTTCTGAAAGTAAACTATATTCTGAAATAATAAATAAGCTACTGTAGCACTTTGTAAGTGCTGCTGTTGCTGGAAGTAAACTTTATTTGGAAATAATAAATAAGCTACTGTAGCACTTTGTAGGTGTTGCTGTTGTTGAAACTAAACTGTTTGAAATATTAATACCTACCGTGGCACTTTATAAGTGTTGCTGCTGTTGCTGATACTAAAATGTTTGAAATATTAATACCTATTGTAGCACTTTATAAGTGCGGCTGCTTCTGAAATTGAACTGTTTTTGAAATACTAATACATCTACTGTAGCACTTTATAAGTGCTGCTGTTTCTGGAAATACAATGTTTTTGAAATTATTATAACTGAACGAATGAACTTTGGAAATGAATAATATTTTGGAAGATTTTGACATTGAACTTAAATGGTTTAAATGGATATTGTTTTAAGGTGTTATGATTTTTTAAGTATTATAATTTCCAAATGATAATATTTCAAAGTGTTATGATTTCAAAGTATTGTGGTTCCAAAGTATTTTGGTTTTGGAGTTGTTATAGCTTTGAAAGTACCATGGTTTTGGAAATGAATTTATTTGAAATTTATTAAATTAAGAATTGACTTTAAATATGTTGATTTGAAACTTATTGAAATTGAAGAATTAAGAATATGACTTTATTACATGGTTTTGGTTTAATATGATTTAAAGGAATATTTCAAGCTTAAATAAATTGAAGGAAATATTCAGTGATTTGGAAATTGGGTTTTATTTAAAAGGGACATCATATTGATTTGGTTTTTAAATGGAAATGATATCGTATTGACATAGTTTTGAAATGGATATGATACTTTGATTTTTGAAGTATAATTGATTTTGGAAATGCTATTATATATATGGATTTGGAAATATTAACAATTTTTGAAAAAGGATATTATTTTGGAAAGTAATAGAACTTGGTTTCAAATGGTTTTGTAATAGAAATGTTTTGAAGTAAATATTCGTGGGTAATAATAATGTTTGGTTGTTAAAGAGACTGGGATCGAAAGTTGTCATACTCTTTGCCAAACCCGAAAACCACTTTGACAATCGTATACGCGGTGGAGATTCCAGAATAAAGTAGGATGGTGGCGACGTCCTTTGAGGTATGAACGTGTACCCGACTCCCGTGAGTTGGCATAGGGTGGCTAAAACAGGAGCAATCGACGGGCTAATGAGGTCGCTCCTCTGATCAGACACACCCCTTCGATATTATGTTCTAACTTTGAGATTGATTTGGTGGCCACTTTTGATTTTTGATTTGGGAGTGTGGCTCAAGGTGGGCGGTAGTAGCTGCTACGCATTACCACTGGGCCGGAAGTGCAATTGGTATATCTACCCTGGCATTTCCTAGTTGTGCCGTGTCACTTACCCTAGCGAGCCTTGTATGATTTTAGTTTTGTGTCGTACCTATGGAGTATTCTTTGGTAGCCTCCCGGTCAGGAGTTATTACAGTACTATATAGACTATTGGCACTATATATGTGTTAAGGTGGAAAATGTAAAGCCTTAACGCTATTTTAAAGTAAGTTTATTTTACTATTAGACATTATTATAATAGCATATATTACTACATAGTAAATAGTTTAACGGATCCTTAGAGGATGGGCGGTCCAAAACATCCTTTAAGTTACTTGTGCACTTATATTGCAGTTCACTTGAGTTGGTTTACATTGTATAAGCATGTATGTCCTGACTCGAGTGTTTTGTGTTTTTCTTTACGCTCGGGTCAGACTGAGTGATATAGCATTTGAGACCTACCTTCGGTGTTGGAGCATTGCTTGAAGAACCAGCTATCTATTTCGCTTTAAGTTATTCAATTGATTCTAGGGATGTATTCGGCTTTGTGCTTGTTTATCATATTTAAACTTCTGTTGTAACTTGTTACTTCTGTTGTATCTTGTTACTTCTGTTGTAGCTTGTTTAACTCTGATGTATATTTAGTAGCTTCATGAACTACTATCTTTTCGCTTCCGTTGCATTATTATATTGCTCTTTGTCTGTGATCTGTGATTTATTTACTATATATTCTGAGTTTTGCCAATTTTAAATTAACAATATGTTATTTTGAATTATTCAAGTGAGACATGTGTGGTTTATTGTCGATTTGAATGGTCCAAAATAGTGGGTCGTTACAATGTACTTATCTTAATATATAACACATATGCACATGTTTACAGTACCATTGCTCTGAATGTAGTTAGAATTATTATAATGCAAATAAGTAAGCCAAATAACAAGCACCATTGTCCCAGTGGTTAAGTGATTCGAGTTTGGTGGAGAGGTCACAAGTTCGAAACTTGCATAGAATGATTCGAACATATATTGACAAGTGATTTATGATACGTTTTCCCAGTGACATGTTGTATCTAAGTACCGTTTCAAAAAAAAACTTCTCTTTACTAACTGATTTCCTTTTTAAATTCAATACCTATCGATTTCAAATGGTACTTCTACTCAATATTATATCAAGTCCTTCTAAAATTTTACCCGACAAATGCACCAATACTACCTTTTTACCTTAACCATACATAGTACTGCTTGAATTTTTTTAAATTTTCTTCCTGCATAAAAATGATAATCGCGGTTGTTGCATGAACATATTTTATTACATGCCCACCTTTCAGAATGCAGTGTTCCAATGTTTTATAACATTATTTTTTTACCACCTCTATAATAATCTCTTATTTCCATTTAATAGTCTAATTACCTTATTAATCAACTATGATATTCCAATTCGTTTATGTGATTATTCCGTAACATACAACAACGACCTCTATTTTATAGGCAAAAATCATTTCCTTTGAAGCAAAAATAAAAGGCGTTAATCTCGACAACGGATGGGAATATTTATCCTGCAACATTTGCAAATCCCGTATAGGCAACTCAGGGCCGAACAACTACTATAACAAATGCGAGAGAGAAATCGAATTCCCTCCGAATAGGTAATTACGCCTCACTTTTATGCCAATGTCTATGTCTCACTTCCGCACTCATCAGCCTCTCTTTGTTCATACCTGCTAGGTTTCGTTTGGAATTAATTGTTGACAATGGCACTACTTCTATTCCTATCGTCCTATTTGATAAGGTGGTAGATTTTCTTCTCAAACGAAAGGCTGAATCATTGTACCAAATTTAAACAAATGAGATACTTCCCGGGATTCGTATCGTTCTTCAAATAACTTTTCCAAATCATAGTAGACAAAACCTTTTCTCCCCTCTTTTCCAACTTTTAACAAGATGTTTTACATTATCAAACACAATAATTTACTTGAAGGTTGGAGGTGGTAAGAGAGTTACAAGAACTCTGGACCAAGTTATTGGTAGAACCGAAAATTTTCAAGCTAGACTTGATGCTTTTATTAACACGACTGAAAGGAAAAAAATTGACTACAACTAGAATTTCTCTGCCTACTGTCGACATCAGTACTAGACCGCCTGAACCGAGCAATACTAAGATGCATTTGTCATCACCCACGTACATATGACCACCTACCTACTAGCTGTTAAACCCACTACGTTTTGTAGTTATATGTGCATAAAAATTTTATAACTTGCTTTTAAACTTGCTAACCGGCTACCACACTACAGGTTCCCAGTTCCTCCGACAGCAAGGTAACTCATATTAAAAGATATGCTAGGAAGAAAAATCGTATGACTGCCTCCTAGCTTTTGTATTCTGTCTTTAAATGTCTAAACTAATGTGGACTATTGTAATGTATGTCCCTTTTATATTATGTGATGTCTGTCTTCTGTTACATGTCTTCTGTTAAGTGTCAAATAAAGCATTACAACTTTTGTCCAACATATCTATTTAGATAAATTGGAAACTAGCCTAGACTTTGGCAAAATTTTCTTCCCAGTCATGGGAATACACTTACTATTGCATAAATAGTACTATTCAACTTAAATCTCTACACAGTTACACAAAAACATTAGTGATGCAAAGACAAGCTAAAACATGTTAGCACTTTGTAAGAAATCACAAAATAATGAAAATAGAGTTAATTTAACCATGCATTCTATGTTTCTACCAATGGTTACATTAATGGGTTCAAACTGTATTAGAAAGAAATAATGGTCTGCTATAAACTATATTTATAAATATTATGAAACTAACAATATACATAATTTTCTACACGTTATATATCCACCAGTATTATCAATAATATGTCAACAGATGTCAACATAAATCCCTAAGGATACGGTTTTAACATCAGTAAATCGAAAACCGTTGATAAATTCAATAACTATCACTACACCAAATAGAGCATTTTGTAACACTTTTACGCTTTAAATTTATAACGGTAATAACCGTGACAAATTCCTTACAGATATTTCCGTGACAAACATTTGTCACGGTTATTACTGTTACCAATTATGGTAATTTCGTAAATAGCTAAAAGTAATATGGATAGGATTGTAATTTTACCTTCTATTATTATTCAGCCCATTTCTCACGGTTAGCAGTTAACATTTCATCTCTTATTTTATTTCCTCTATCGTTTAGGGTTATCGCCTCTTCGATCGCCCTACCGCCGCCTCCGCCATTCTACCACTACCTCCGCTATTCTGCCACCGCCTTCTGCTACCACCTCCATCGTTCTGCCACCGCCTTCTGCTATCACCTCCGTCATTCTGCCACCGCCTCCATTGTTTATTTTCAACCAATTTGACGAAGTCAAAAGAAGGTTAGGGCTTGATTTCTATTTCGGTAATTGATTGCAACCTAATTTTTAATTGCAAATTAGGTATTTACTTCAATTTTATCTTTAACTTATTTTGTCACCATTGATTTATGCTTTTTCCCCTTTTTGTCTATGTTTTTTTTGATTATCCTTGCATTGCCCATGCCGGCCTAATTTTGGTGCTTGCATTTATGTTTTACAGTGTCCAGCCTGAAATAGAATGTGATATAAATGATTAGGAATTTATAACATGTACCAGCGCCCTTGACCTGAGTTTTAAGTATTGAATTTGCGAATGTCCTAAGCTATGTATGATCGATCCAGCTGAGAATCATGTCATAATTTTGTCTTTTACAATCAAAGGGTTAAGTATCTACTGCATCACAACCGTTGTTTACATTTTTTCATTGAGTGAATTGATGTAATTATTGAACTTGGACTTTGTTGCTCGTATTTTCACCATACCCACTATGCATTCACACACCATCCTTTACGTTTTCTGTTTCTCTTACCTGAATATTCTACTATTTCTCTCCTTCCACAACATCCACACACATTGCCGTGAATGCTATCTTGGTCACATCACTACCTTTTCATTTTTGGTTGAATTAGTTCATGATGTTTTTATTATTTCTTTGTTGATTGTAATAAATTTTAGGTGATTGTCTGACCATGCTAGTATTGTTCTGCGCCACTTCCATGTATACACACTGAATTTGCATATGATTGTACAAATAATAAATCAATTTAGCATTTCAAATGTTAATGTTTCTAGTCATCAATATCTACCTATATTTTGTACAAATGCTTCCTCAAAGTCTTCAAACTGTAATCAAGGAAAAATTAGATGCACTACTTTGCTCACACAAGCATGGGATGCCTGCTAATTTCATATTTTTTTTTTACGTTCTTTATGGTAATAGTTGTAAATTGAAATTTAAATCATTGTTAGTCAATGTTCCAACAAATAGAAAAAAATAAAATATACAATGGACTAACCAAACGCCATTTAATCAAAATGTCCATTGTTTCCTTACGCAGGCGCAACGCATTTGCAAATGTACTGGTAGCATTTAATGAAAATGTTCTCACATGCTCAAATCCTGTATAGTCATTTATGAGCGGTGAGAAGAATCAAGATTCGCTTGACATGTCTGATCTCACTGCATCTCTTCTTCCCAACTCTGCAGCCTTGACTCCCGAAGATAAAGCTGGCCTTGTCAGCGCTCTAAAGGTTATTTGTTGATACTTTTTTTCATGTACTGCAAATTAAGGATTTAGTCTATAGATATTTGAGGTTTTTTTTTCTTTTCGTTTTTTGCAGGATAAACTTCAGAATTTGCAGGATAAGCATACAGATGTGTTGGAGGCTTTAACTCCCAAAGTAAGGAAGCGAGTTGAGGTTTTGAGAGAGATTCAGGTAATATACAGATTTTATTTATCTGTTATGGTATAATTTGATTTGATGTGTGCATAGATTTTGTAATCTGAGAAACTAAGGTTGATGGTTCAATATAATGTTCTGTATCTTAAGTTGTTCGTAGCTTCAATCGTGGTTACGAATTTGAACAGTAAATAACATTTTATTTAGTGGTAACTTTTTTGTACAATTATAGATGTGAAGTTTAAAGTCTAATTTATTATTTTATTTTGGACTGTATGTTAATGAGCACTTAAGGTTTTTTATTGTTTGATCGAGACAACAACATTGATAAAGTTTTGAGATTCTTCGCTTAAGATGTTAAATGTCTGAAAGGTGATCATGATAAAAATAAAGTTAATTTTGAGATTCTTTGCTTAAAATTTTAGTAAGGTCTTGTAATTTGTTGGATGGTTATTGCTTAAAATAATAGTACTTTTCAGAATTTAAAATGCCCACTTGTTATTCTTTGACATCGATTGGAAGGCATTTTCTAAGGAGGATAACTATTAACAAATAAACTCCTAACATGATCTGCATATTTTCTTTGGATTTCAGCATCTTTATTTTGCCAATATAGGCTATGATGAATACATTTTGGATTTGGATTAGGATTAGCTTCCATTAAGAATTGATGAGTAGATATGACAGTGCTTACAAATGCTGATAGGGAGTTATATTGTTTGAAAGAATTTTGAATACATGTGCATTACTTCATTGCTGGCTTACATGGCCAAAGGTTTGCTGATTCAGTAGCTGCATTTATATTTCATCTAATGTGTTCTATATTGTTAGCTGTTTTTATTTTTATTTTATTTTATTTTTGTCTAGAACTAATTCCAAAGCCATGGTTTCTTAAGATATTGAGATAGGTCCCTTTTTTTGAAGATGGAGATGGGATTTTGGTTTTCATTCTGTTTTGTTTCTTGTTAGTATATGTTGCATCATTATATATCACTTCTTGTCCCATCAATAATACCCAGAGTTATTAATGGTGCAAAATAGTGCAAAAGCTTCATGGAGCCTTTAGTACAAGCCGTGGCGAACGGCATGCACCTATTTGATCTACCATGCATGTTTAGGGGAAAAAATAAATTTATTAAACATAATTGATTGGAAAGCTTCGTTTCAGTTTAAAAACCGAGCTTCGGCTCAGTAATAACTGAGCTGGCTCAGTTTAAACTTTGCCATATAGTGTTCAGTGTATTTGTATGTTAGTTATGTTGCTCATGTATAGTTTTAGAGAGTACTTCTTCAAGAATTATGCATTTTTGCGTTTGTGCTTCTTTTCACCATTCTTTCAGGTGGCTAGACAATTAAGTTCACATGTTTCGCTCATGGCAGATCCCACTAGCACCAGCCAGATCTCGCTTTGGTTCAGTGCATCTCAATTCGTTTCCTATGCTTAGTTGGGTCGCATTTTAAATCTCAAATTTTGTGTAAGTTATTTTTCTTTTCACATGTTATCAGGTTCCATCCAAGCTATTTAGCAAGATATTGTCATGTTGTTTGAAAGACCAAGAGGTTTGCCATCCTATACTTATAATACTTTGTAATATTGCACACATTATTTGTTTAGGACCATCATTATTTTAAAAAAATTCTATTACATGCTATTTTGCTTTTAATAGTAATTTTCTAATGTCCTAACAGAGACATAATTACTATATTTTCTAATGATTCTGCTTTCCCCTGTCCATCGTAGCTGCTAACATAGAATTACATCTCTTTCATTTTCATATCTGAGATATGCGAGTATGATATGTAATAATATAATATATTACATGTATTATTTAAACACGTACTAAAAATTCTTTGAAGGTATAACCTCTTATTTTAAACCTTTGAACGACAGCTCAATATATAGAACTAAATCACATACAATTTAGAGAACAAATTTAAATATGTTTTGTACAGCTTTCAAAATTCAACAGTCATCTTAAATAAATTTTTACCGTTATATTTTCCATGCATGTTGTGTGTACACGGCTGTATGCTTAAAGTTTCTCATATCTTCATTGTTTTTTACTTTTGGCAGAGTTGTAATATCTTGAAGGAAAGTTGCAATAGTCTGAATCCCATGGAGGTTCCAGTGAAGGAAATTGTGGTGAGTTATTTTATTGGAACAAATATAATTTATGTTCAGTTGTCATCAAATGAAGTGGCCAATGTAGTAGGAACAACCATATTTTAGTTGTACTCTGATTCTTTTCATTTTCCTTTTGGAACTAAAAAATTTACTATCAAGGACCAAAGAGGAATTCAGTAAATTAGAGTCTCAAATGCAGAATGACATAGAACAATTAGGTAAATTTCTTTTTATGCACTTAGTAGTGCATATATAGTTTTAATGTGTGTCACTTAGGAGTATATGTAGATAACTTGTGTATGCATTGAGTGATTATTTTAAGTTTTAAAACTGAGCAGCGGTGCTGGAGCTCAGTTTTAAAATTGAATATTGCTCATGCTCAGTTTTAAAAATGAGCATGATGCTCAGTTTAAAATTTAATTGAATACTCTTTTTCATAATGCAGAGACTTGAGTCAATGTACAATTCAGATACTACGAAGTTCAACTTTTTGTACACATTTGTTCTTGTAGAAGTAGAAAGTAGAATAGCCAAACCTTCCTCAAGCTGTACAACTGCACTTCTTTGGTTAACGATACTTAAATTCTTATTCTTCTCCTTCTTCTTTTTATTTATTTATTGTTGTTGTTGAATATTGAGTATGTTACACTTAAATTTTGATTCAGTACCTGGGTTTTATTTCAGGGCGATGGATTTCATAATTGAATTATTTAAAAATTTGATAGAACAACCAGATTGGACATTGAATCGAGCAGTTAACGATTCATATAGCAAGACTTTGAAGAAATGGCATGGATGGCTAGCTAGTTCTAGTTTTGCAGTAAATATTTTCCTGGTCTATTTTATTTTCTCAAGTGGAGAAGTTAAACAAGTATTGAAACGTCGATACATGTTTCAACATTTTAGGTTGCCCGAAATTTTCTTCTTGATAGACAGAAGTTTCTGGATGTAATCGGAGGTGGGTCGACCAATGTAAATGAAGAGATCAAAAGCTTCTGTGCTAATTTGCAACCAATTTTGCGAGCAAACCACAAATTTCTGGTATAATTTTCTTTAATGTAGAACGACTGCATTTCTTATGAATGATATGATATGATGAATTATAACCCATAGTATCTTCAATCATCTCATAAGTCCATACTAACTTTTGGAGTAAATGAACTCACGATTATTATGGAAGGACATAGTATCTTCAATATTGCTTGAATTTGGTATAACTAGATTGTGAAGTCTTAGTTGTTGATGATTTGTTAGTAGTTATTTATTCATAGTAGTGGTATTTGCATTCTACATAAAGTTTGAGTTTTGATGATTATGGTTGGTGGTTGTAATTGTTATAATAATGCTTGAAGAACATGCAATCTAATAACAAAAGTTGTTTTCTATTTTTACAATTTAGGTTGATAATAGTTCTTCAGATGAGCCAAGGATTACACTGGAGCAAGCGGTAAAGCTTTGTGATCGTAATTTTGGAGTTGGTGCTGATGGAGTGATTTTTGTTATACCTGGAGTCAATAGCACTGATTGCATTATGAGGATATTTAATTTAGACGGTAGCGAACCTGAGGTAATAAATTTGTTTATTTTTCGAATCAAAAGCTGATTTAATCTTGTGTTCACTTACTCGCAAGTGTTATCCCTGTTAATGTTAAGTTTCCACACTGGACATACTTTTGACATGCTTCCGTGTTCTTACTTTATATTTAGATGTGTGGGAATGGAGTTTGTTGCTTTGCTCGACACCTTGGTGAACTAAAATACGACAATCTCCCAAGGTTCAGATATAATTTTTGACACATAAATGTTGCAGTAGATACATACCTGCTTTTTCAGTTATATCAATGCTGTCTTGATTCTGTATCATTTTCTCTGTATCATACTTACTTTTTCATACATATTCCATTCAGATCTTACAACTTTAAGAGTGACACTGGTGCTGGTTTAATCGTTCCTGAGGTTCAGCTTGATGGAAAGGTATGTTCTTGCTAATTACCGTAATTATGCATGAGCGCAAGCTGTGTCTCCCATATCATTGAAAGTTGTATAATGGGTTAAAAATATGGTGCTGCAGTGGTAAGGCTTGGTGCAGAAGTTTGTAGGCTGTGGTACAGAGAAATGGTGAGTGGTTTTAGGAGATGCAGAAGTTTTCTTGAAGTTTTAGGAGACTGACAATGTTCGGGTTGAAGTTTCAGGCAGAGTTATATGGTGATATGGTGATAGCTGAAGGTAGTTGGTGATATATGACTGTTTTATTGGTGCAAGTGTAGTTGTTTTGGTAGATTAATGAATTGCTGTTGTGCAGCAATAAGAAGGAGGGCAGGGTGAAGCAATTTTGTGGTCAGTGTAGTATGAATGATACGAAGTGGAACACTGGTGGCACGAGGTTGATGCAGTGGTGGATTTGGAACTTGTTTGAAGTGTTAGAAGAAAGGTAGAGAAGTGATAGAGAAGTATGAATGGTCTGTGGTTTAGTGAAGCTTTGTTGTGCTGCAGTGGCCTAGTAAGTGTGTGATGGGATCTGTTGAATGTTGCAAATGTGCACAGTTTTGAATGAATGGTGTATGTGACTTGGCCCGAGTATAGTTTGGTTATTAGTAAGTTACTAAACACCATGTAGTTATATTCTGAAACTGTGTTTTAAAGTTTGTTATATATACTATGCTTGTATGCTATAATTTGTGGTGTTGGTATGAAGTATCATTTGTGGTATTTGTATGAGACATAAATGTTTGGTGTTCTAATTATTGATCGTATGTTTTGTTAATGTTAATACTATATATTTTTTGTATAGATTTTTTGTAGCTGTAATAAAATATTGGTGATATATAGTTTGTTTGATACTGTTTTAGTTATCACGGTTATAAGTGTTAGAAAATAACATTTCGTAATGGTTATAACTGTGATATAATTTGCATTTGTCACGATTATAAGTGTTAGAGTATCCTTTTTGGTAATGGTTGTAAATGTTAGAAATTATTGTTCTGTCACGGTTATAAGTGTGAGAAATTACTATTTTGTCACGGTTAAACCGTGAGTAAATACTATTCTGTCACGGTTATAACTGTGAGAAATTACTATTTTATCACGGTTATAACCGTGAGTAAATACTATTCTGTCACGGTTATAAGCGTGAGAAATTACTATTTTTGTCACGGTTATAACCGTGAGCAAAAGTGTGACTGAATTTGCCCACGGTACCTATTTTCACGGTTATAACCGTGACAAATTAGTTTTGTCACGCTTATAACCGTGAGGAAATTGCCTTTCTGGTGTTGTGTATGTATTATTTTTAAAGCTTATCTACTTAAAGTTCAGTATTTATTGATAGTGTAACATTAATTTTTACACACTTAATTAAAAAATAGTTGAAGATAAAATTTGTACTTCAATAAAATTGCAGTATGATATAGACATTTATGTTCTCCTAAATTTACCATAAAATTTAAGTCTTAGTCTGCTAATTCTCTTAAATAAATGTTGCTCTATTTATGTCGATTAATTATAAAACTATAACCCCCACAAAAATAAAAATTTTGGTGCAGTAAATTATTACACATTTGCCCAACCAGTGCGTCACCACGATCATAAACTGTTACAATAATCAATTTGGCTACAATGCTATAGTTTACCTAATGCAACTTAATATTGCAATTCACATAGCAATTTCACATGGTAGTTAATCATCGACTTACACATTATGTTTAATATTTCTTATCCCTAATTCACTCATCAATATATCAACATTTCTAGAATCGATTTTGGCCCAGGAATCGCTTACACCATACATGCAAAAAATTGGAGTTACGAACATTTTATAACCAATGGTCTTCTCCAACAAACAAATTCTACTCATCGACATAATGAGGAAAACATAAATTTTAAGCCAAGAATTAAGGTAATGTTCACATTGCTATGCTTACCAAAGCATAAAACTGTTTTTCTCCACTCGCATATATTTATCTTTATACACCTATTTCTGTTAAATTATTAGCTCTTCTGGTCAGGTTGACATCCATGGACAGGTATCTCCTATCCCCGGCTTTATAATTAAGATTCCTCTCTCCATTAATATTTCATTTATTTTCGCAAGTTGAATTCAATCATGTCACAAACAGGATGACGAACACATAACACTACCGCAATCCATTTTGCGCTCTATAGGAATCCAACTGAACATATCCCCACTTATGGTTATGTCCTCCAACCTACATATAATGCCAACACACCAATAAAAATTGTGTTGTTTCATTCTTATACCCTTTCTAACATCTTTTAAACTTCAGGCACTGTGAGAACTAACTTCTACACTTGAACAATCCAGGATTGAAAAAAGATTTTTTTTCATCAACTAAAGAAAAAAATGGTTACAAAACGTACGCTGCAACCAACACCCCAACTGCGCGTTCGCTGACAATGCATCCACTGTAGTAAAATCTAACCTAATGATATTATGGGTTGGGTTCGTAAATAAATGTGCTCACAGATAGAATTAGAAGAAAAAAAATAAACAAGCTTGAAAACTATATTCCATTTCACACCAATCCAACACACAACTGCGACAGTAGGTTTATGCAATAAAAAGGTAACATATATCTGCCAGAGCAATGTAATTAAATACTATTTCTTTATCTCTTAACAGGTAACCATACGGATAAACAACTCAATTGGTAGTGTGTACATTACCAGCAAAGACTTGCTGAATGTCCTAAGCGCACACAACTTCGACAATGAACCTTCCTCCAACAACCAAAACACACATGCTTCCAGTTCCAAACATAGGTTTTGGATATCTTATTTACTTTAACAACCGTATTTGACAATACGAGGTGCCATTGACACTATAATAAACAAATATATTTTTTCTCTCCTATTACGTAAAGTGGCTATAATTTTTTCTCCAGTTGACTTTATTTTCAAAAGAAAGAACTAAATTTTAATTTATTACACCAATTATCCATAATCCTAATTAAAATGGTAACCATTTGTTTTGGTCTTTTTGCTCAAGCGTACATGATACACATGTTTATCATAAAGGTGATTAATCAATATTATCATACATAGGCTGTCTGTAGGAATTTTTTTTCACACGTGATGTCCATCTGCAAAGTTTAGAAATTACAAAACTAAGGGCAACCGACGCTATCATGTTACCTGATACAATGTGAGTGCTTTACTATTTTATAATTATTATAGTATATCTTTTTCCTCTTTTATACTCATATTCACTGCATTATTCCATACATGTGCATAACTATTTTAATCAGTACGGTCTGAGTCAATTATTTACACTACCTGACTTTCCAAATGAACACTAAACTACTCCAAATATCTTTTTCCCACATCCTAAAGAAACCATACCGTGAAATAATCAACTAAAATGTATAAATAGTTAACGGTAACCTCACAACACCATATTAAAATTTAACTACGCTCTTGTTCAGAAATAGTGTATATTCTTGTTTCTAAATCATAATTTAATCAATTATATTCAACTTCAACTATTGAAAAATTTCAATAGTGGCCCACATATCTAAAATAAATGTTTAATGCTATTTTGGTGTAAAGCCTAATTAAAGTGACCAAATTACTAATTAAAGTTAAAAGACTTACATGTATAATTGTCATGGTATTAATGTTTAGATACTAGGGCAATTCTATTTTGTTGAAAGACCAAATTAGAAAATGCCAACATTATAAATAAGGGGTTATGGTCCTCAAATTACGTGAGCTCCAGTTACTCTCCTAATCTCTTCTATGAAAATAATTCAGATCTAGGGTTTATTTTAATTTAGAAGATCAGATCCAACTCTTATCTTTTAAATCTACCTCTTTCTCTTAATCGGTTTATGAAAGCAGCAACTATGAATTCAAATCTAATATAAGGTCTAAGGTTTGTGTCAATATGGAAAACCAAACTAAACCAAATTTATTTTTCCAATAGCAACTATGAATTCAGGTATGGCTTCTGCTAACCCGTTTACTTTCCTCTATTTCTTTTCAACTAAATGAATATGGGTCACCTATTTAGATTTAGGGTTTCACGATTAATCAGTCTTAAAGTATATTGAAATCCTAACAAGTGGTATCAGAGCTACCCATCATTGGTTTCGTTGGATTTTTTTTAATTATGAGTAAGTTTGAATTAAACTTTTTTAGAATTCCTGTAATAATCTTACATAAGTTTCAGATCCACTTGATCTATGCATCAAGGACTTTTTGATGATGATTTTGGATTTAGTTTATATCAATTTTTTATTGTAAATTGAAAGGCTAATTTATGAAATTGTTTTGATGTAGAAATATAGATAGATATAAATGATCTGTATGTTATTTATGAAATAGGACAAAATTTTGAAATCATTAAATTATGGAAAATAATCTAACTTCCTCTAAATTTTGATAAATAATTTAAATTGGTTAAAGAATTCGCATGTTTATTATTGTATATTTTACAGATAAGGTGTGAACTTTAAGGTAAGGAATGTTTTGGATTTGATATGTACAGTCATTTTTTAATGTTTATAAATGGTATAAATAGACATATATAATTTAGAACAATTTATGCAAGAAATGTAGATCTGGTTCCATGGTTATTTTACCCTACTTAACTTTTGATTAAGTAATTTGGATATTTATATAAGGTATTTCATCGATTTTGGTTAACTAGAAATAAAGCATGCTCTTTTAATGTGTTTATGTTTATTTTATTATTAAAACAAATTTTAACATGACACTAATTTACCTTTTGGACCACATAATGGGTCAATTGCATTAATTTTATCATAATTTCATTAAATGTGGTTATTATGGTAATTAATTAATTAATTATCATAAATGCTGTAAATGTAGTAAATGCGCCAGTGGCAATAAATTAAAGGATGCATCATGTTTGTATTTGAAATACGACGTATGGTTTATTATTTGATGCGTTTATGTTTAATAGTTACATATTATATTTTATATGTTTGAACTACGCTTATTGAAAACATGTTTCACTTCCATGCTTTGGTTAGCATATAATAAAAGGAGCATTAGTTTCCATATTTTGCCAAAATACATGGTTATTGACCTTAACTAAGTATTCAAATAATAAACTAAAGAGAAGGTGATATGGTAGCATACTATATAACTATATTATGGTTCAAATGTACATTATAACTACTGCAAATTATTTAGTATGACAGTTACGATGTCATTTATGCATAATTTTATATGGCATATAATTCTGGCATTCACTTATGACATTTTTTATGTGATTTATTTATGATATCTTGTATCATACTTATTTAGAAAATTTCATAAATGTAACCACATACTTAAAGTAAAAGACTATAGCAGCTATGATTAAAACAAGTTGTGCCACAGTTATAATTTTGAGATTTGCAAGTGTCATATGGACCTGAAGTTCTTTTGGAGTATTTTATAGCACTTGAAATATTGTACATACACTAAGAAATAAATTCAAATATATTTTTGGCGTCTCTTTGTAAACTTATTGTAAATATCCTACATTCCAAATGAGCTAATTGAATAACATGTCACCAAAGTGACCTCTTTTATTTTAGCTGTTCATGAAAATGTTTGATATTTGTGTGTATTTATTCAGGTGGATGTTAGCTAGCCTAAAGGAAGACTAATATTTGGTCTAATAACTTACACATGTGTGGTGACGAATATGTGATAATTATAAGGTTTTATACGTGAATAACTAATCGGCCCAAAGGAAGATTATTATTTGACTTGAATTTATTATCGGTGTTTGATCATTATAACAAAAGTACCACTTACAATCAATATTACTGTCCAAAGACTTTATATTATATTGTGCTAGGTATCTTGAGAAGAGACCTCCCAATTATTTGAATTTACTAAGGATGATATTTGGATATGGGCATATACGATCAATCCTTAATTTTTGTCCAATTTCCAACTAATTTGACTAAAGTGTCTGCCAATTTTAATCCTATCAACTTGTTGGGACTAACTTACAGGATTATTAAGAAAACATGTTATTTGTTCTTAACTTTATGGGTATAGCACATGTAATTAGGAAGGTCACATCCACTCATATTATGGTTGAATGCTTTTATAATGTCATAAAGAACATTCAAAGGTGAGACAATGAAAAAAAAAGAGTCAAAAGATCATAAAGTAAAATATTTCAGAAGGTTTTGAGGATGTGGTACCCGTAGGGATAACCAATTTTAAGGAATTCTTTATTGAGAATGAAAAGTGTTTTGTTAAAATGGTAAGTTATGCTGCTTGATTCCATAAAGTCAAAATAAAGTAAACATAAATAAGCACTATATGGAAAATATTGCCTCAAAAGTTAAAGGCAGTAAAGTTATTGTTATTTTTTCTTATACTCTCTTTATTCACAGTATATCCATTTTAAGATTATTGTTAATTCTCTAGGAAAAAAATGACCTTCATTGAGCTCATTTCACATTGTGGTAAGAAGAAGAGAGATTGAAGCATGGTAAGATAGAAAGTACTTATTTATCGTACACTGTACATAAATGTATAAATAAGGATAAAGAAGTCGCTAAGGATCTAGAAGAAAAGGAATAACATATAAATATTGAAACGACCCGCAAATCCGTACCCCTTGAGTTAACACTATTCTACCTAAATAAACTCAAGTTGCACAGAAATACGAACCATTTGGTTAAAGAAGAAGAGAGGTAGAAGAAGAAAATAGAAATCAACATCAGAATCTAACCATCGTAGCAGAATAAAATATAATAGATAATAAATAATTTTACTCAAAAATCAAATATCTCTGTATATATATTACATCATCAGAGTACATCAATCAACTTACTCAACAACAACATACAAATGGATACACAGCAACTCAATCACAGCGTAATATAACTATAAACAAATACGGAAGTACGTATCGTCATCCAGCTCGTCTCCTGAGCTCCACAGCATCATATCCTGTATTCTATAATACTCGGTCTGACCCGAGCATTACAGTTAAATAATACCCGAGTCAGTCTGGATTACCAACATGAGAAAATCACACCCAATTGATTATTTAAGTTTTCAAAAATCCTTTGTAAACAAAAGCATCTCGTAAGATCACGCCACAAATAAACATGTTGGGTTTTTACCTTACGATAGCTAAAACAAATTTTTATAGAAATCCTCTGATATTATAATTGTGTCTATATACAAATAGTTATAAAATAGCCGAAATTGTCACATGATTAAATTCCAGCTACTAGCCACAGAGTGGGTAATACAAACAAAACTCGTACAAGGCTCGTAGGGAGAATGGATTTCCAACCAATGACTAGGCACTGGGGTACCACCTGTCACAGTACGGGGCCTAGATCACCGTACCGAGGAGTACGCCCGCTCCCCTGCAACACTAGGTCGGGACTACCCCTTACTGGATAATCACGAGTGAGATCACCCTGCGGTTGGGATCAGCAACCGCCCACCGAGCCGAAATAAAAAGGGACATCTAGACTGGAATGACCTCACCCTGCTTGGGTGCTATGCACCTAGCCTTGCTGCATAACCCCTGATTTTCAGTCATTCCCATTTGATGAGGCTTGAGGCTAAGCGTTATCTTTTTAGAATATATTCCTTAGAATGCCCATCGTCCACCTGACGATGTTTCGCAAGCATTCATCCATACAAGTCCGTCCCGGGTTCGAACGGAACCGAAGCACTATTCCTACTACATCCATTTTGGAAATATCCTTAGGATTAGTAGCGACTAGCCCTTGCACTACAATGCTCCACCTTCGAATCCAAAATCGTTTTCACGAAAACGTACAAATCGGATCGAAGTGGTTTTCGAGAAATTAATCTCGATCCCGGTCTCTTCGAAACGACCAGCGCATTTGGCCAATATTGATAGTCGGTGATTTAACTATCAATTAATATTCACAAACAACCATCCAACAATAAATAATTTCCCAAATTATTTATTTATCTCAAATATCTTTACAAGGTATATTCTCACTTTCAAATCCTTTTGAAAATAGTTTTCAAACTACCTTCCTTTTTCTCAGAATAAATTTCCAAGTATTTCATTTCCACTGGAATCACCAAGCACAAAATTTTAGATTTTTAAAATAATTTCAAAACACTTTAATTGTAAAATATGGTTAATATTTAATTTAGAAAATCTTCCTTTAGTACTTGATTTAAAATAATGCTTTAAACAAAATACCAAGTCATTCTTTATATAATTATTACGATAATAGATAAAACAAAAATACTTACTTTGGAATTTACCTTTAAACACTTAAGTTAATACTACTTTAATAATTTACTAAAATACATACTATATAAACATTTGAAAATAAAGTTACTTAATAAAATGTAAAACTAGATTTCTACTTTTAAAATCGAAATACTAAGTTACTTCTTAATAATTACTGCTAGAATAGATTAAAGAAAATACTTACTTTAAATATTAGAAATAATAAATTTTACAAAACTTGCTTCCTTAAAAACAACTTTAAAACATTTAATTTATATTCGCAAATTTACATTTAAAACATGTACTTGGCCATCCAGAGAAAATTCCAACTTCAATCACTTAAATCAATTTCCCCAAATTTATTTCCAATTTATTTTATTTGGAATAAATTCTTTTACTTACCAGTTCATTTCCAAATTCAGTAGTTATGGTCTTTATTATTATTATTATTATTATTTTTCAATTTCTTCTTTACTCTTTCAATAATTCTAATCTTAAATTCTAAATAAATGTTTATTCTTTTAAATTAATAATACTGCATTTTAAACTTCATTAATTTTCTGTTTATTCAAATTTTCCTTTCCATTCTCAGGATTCATTTATTAAAATTTAAAGTCACTTTATTTATTTATTTTTTCAAGTTATTCTTGAATTTATTCTATAATTATCTTACTTGCAATTTCACTTCTTTTATTTTCATTTCCAAAATCAAATTTATATTTTTAATAATTCATTATACCCAATTATATCAACCAAGCCATAGCATTCAATACTTCCACATAATTCATTATAGAATATCAAACAATTAGAATAGAGAATATTACATAATTTAAATAAAAGTTGAGGGGTCCAGTTGGATCCCTCCAACCTGTTTTCCCTACATCCACAGATGTTAGCACGATATAATATGCCCATTTCAAAATATCCCATACTATAATACATCAACCAATCTAATCATTCAAACAATTATATAAATTCAGTCATTTAAATTTAAACTAAAATTTAACTGAGTGAGATTAACTCACCGTTGCTTCGGTTTGAAATCACTCCAATCTTGCCTTGATTTCCCCGTTTTTGACCTTGTATAAACAATTCACCATTTATTACTATTTGAATTTACCCAACAATTAATCACCATTTGCACATTTGACTTTAACTTATAATTTGATTTAACTAATTTTTCCTTGAAAACTCTAGTAACTAAAATAAATCGAATAAGTTTATTAAATACGTTAATTTAACAATTTATCCACCAAATCTATTGTTTTATATATCTTTCTAACTCAAACATTTAAAATTTCTTCTTACATAAATCTCATATACCTTTCGGTTTAATACTATAAAACGGTATAAGATTTCATCCAGAAATTTCTTTCTATACAAAACTATTTCCGTTATAATCTTCACTGTTATATACATGATTTCTGCATATATGTATTAACTTAAATGAAGAGAATTTCTGTTAATATTTTTTTTATATATGTTAAAACAAAACTGCTTTACTGTAAATATATAAATTTATTTATTTATTTATTTTTACTTACTGTACAATTTTATATACATCAAAATTGAAGGTAAATAGGTTGATATGCCTGACCAAGTCGAACACCCTAGTCGTCGACACGCCACCTACGAAATCCACGATGCGTCATCCCGTGCTGCCTCCATCACTCGCATGCACCCACGCACCCCTTTTTCCTCTCGCGATCCCCTCTAAGCCCAACACCCAGTCGCTCGAGCATCGCGATGCCACCTACATGCGCGTACGACCCAGTGCCATCCACACGCGTTTCCTTCCTTCACTCGCATACAGGAACGCGCACGATCACAAAATCGCCAACAAAACCCTACGCCGCCACCGCGACCCCTTCCCAGTCGCGCTTCGAAGTCGCCCCCCCATCTCGAACTCGATTCGCCTTGATGAAAAACTCGGCTTCGGTTTCGTGAAAAAGGATTTGAGTTCCGCCATTTTTTTTTTTTCTCTAGCCTGCTTTGATTTTTGATTTCGAAAGAAAGAAGAAGCTTGGCTACATATTGAAGAAAAGAGGCTTGTAGAGGAAGGTAAACTGAAGTTGACTTGGTATAAAAATCTATATTCAAATTAAATCGATTTATTTTTGTTTAACCGTTCATATTCCGTACGATCCCACGATAGCTCCGAAAGCTACGAAATTTGGAATCCGATAATAATAAAATATTACGGACCCAATGGAACTGGTTTCATTGAATTCCGAGACGGTGCCTCGGAAGGTTATTTTTAAATTCAATTCTAAAACGATAAAATTTCAAACTTAACATATCACTGTTAATTTCAATCTTAACGCTTCTATTTTCTTCAGTATTATCAATATAAATTTTCAAGCCTTCAAATATATTTTTAATAGGCTTAAAACTCCAGATTCAACAATTTTCCCAACTTCACTTGTTTAATTTAATTATTCAATTATCAAATAATTTGTGATATCCGTAATTCAAGTTAAAATTATACTATTGAATATTTAAAATCGATTAAATATTTCGATTTAAAAGGCTTAAAATTCCGGGTCGTCACATTCCTCCCCCCTTAAAAGAATTTCCTCCCCGAAATTACTAGTTAGGAAGAATGGACCAATACCCGTTACTATCTTTCCAAAACCAACAATTTAACATCCTACCAACTATCTTTTTAATAAAAGACACACTACCTTTCTTATTAACTTCCCAAACTTTTCCAAAACCTTCTGTAGTTTTCAAATAACTTACTTGTTCAACTATTCAAATTATAATTCAAAACTAAATTTTGAATTATCAAAATTTTCTCAAAATTTTTCTAACTCCCTAAATTTCCGAAAAACTTCACCAACGTCTCCTTTGCGCGGCTAACTCGGTACAACTACAAAATGGCTCTACGGCCTCCCAAATCCAAAAAGAAAACAAAATGCCAAGTGGCTCAATCCAAATCCCAGTCAAATTTCATACCAAATTTAAATACATACCTTTTTGTCGAGCATTTCAACTTTTATCCTTTTTGAAATCAAATCCTATTCTCTTTTCCCTTTATATTACCTGCATATCCTGCTTAGTACTAATATCCAATCACAAAATTCCCAAAACATCATATCAACTTTATTACAAAATGTCAATATTTATTCATTCAAACATTAACTTAGATTATATTTGTAGTATCAACTCCAAATCAAGAATTCACTATTCCCTTCTTCAGTTTAGTATAAGCATTTTATATGTTTCTTATATTTCATCTTCCATTTTAGTTTATATCTATTTTTATTCAAATTGATTCTTTCATTACCATATGAATTTAATTTATCTTTAACTCTGTCGATATAAGTTTCATTTGTCAATTATTACTAATTCATGTCATTACTTTAAATCGGTTTCATTTACTAACTTATTTTAGTTTCCAATTTGAATTTGTTCGTCATTAACAAAAATTTTCAAAAAATTTCGAATTTTTTTCCAACTCCCATAATTCCTGAATTTTTTTGGCAGAGTCTCCTTTGTACGGAGGAGCTTTTACAATTTGACAAAAGAGATAAATATATATACATCGACTCACACGGTCGGAAAACCAAAAACAGTTCATATTTCCTATTTTAATTGCGTAGGCGTACCTTATTTAGCATTTTAAGCAAGCGGCTTATTTTATTTTAGCATTCGCGCGACCAAACTTCCGCTATACGGTCTTCTAGTACCTGTACTTACTCAATTTAAACATATAAGTAACATATCTATGAAATCTATAACATTTTACTCATCCAATCAACTACAACAATTAATATCATAAGTAATGCACTATAAATGCTTCCACATGCAAATAGTTTCCAACCTAATTCAATTTGCTTCTTAACCAATTCATATACTATTTGCATTCAACTTTAAGTGAATTACGACTCATTTACTTATCTTCAATCCTTTTGCAAGTCCAAATAAACCCATTTCCATTTAACTGATTCCAAAAATCAATATTTGTTACCCATCCACTTATATTAACAGCAAAGCCATATTTTATAAACAATGTACACAAAGCCGTTTATAAACAACTAGTAAGGCCTCAAAATCAATTCGATTGCTTCACTCGATTTTCCAATTATTCTATCCATTTCCAGAATGATTTTCAACTCATTCTCTTATATTCAATCTATTTTTAATCCAAACTATTTTGTATTCATTTCAATTGATTCAAAAATCAAGTTTTATTTATTTCTATTAACCCATAGAACTTTATTAAATCTTGTTTACGACAACAACAATTATTTCTATGCAAATTCGACAATACCATTCAAGCAAACAATTTCTTTAGTTTTATAACTATTTTAAAATTGATTCCAACTCAATTTATATTAAATTTCATTCCATTCTAATTTATTTTCAACCCATATCTTTGCATTGATTTTATTTTCACATTGATTTTATTCAAAACCATTTTTATTAAGCTCAACAATCCTTAATGCTTAAAATTTTACAATCATTTCCTAAAGTTTATATAAGTCATGCTTTATTGAATTTTAGACTTAAGTTAATTTACTTCAAATTATTCAAATCCCTTTTTTTATATACTTAAGCTCATTTCATTTTGCAAATAAATTTCTCTTTTCAATTAAACTTGATTCTATTTCATTCCAATCTCCTTTCAAACTACAAATTTATTTGATTAGTTATTATAAATTTCAAATTTCCAAGTTGAATTTATTCTCAGTTCACTTAAATTACAAGGTCATTGCAATTTATGTTTAGTATTTGAATTTTATTTGCAAACCATACCATTACTATTTTAATCCAATCACATTTTTATTCGATACATTCCCAATTGTATTTAATTTGTTAACACTTCAAGTTAAATTTTAATTTATAACTCAAGTTCTGGATCCATTATCCATTTCAATTTACCATTCACTAACAATTTAAGTCGAATCTTATTTATAACTTGAGTTTTATTTCCAAACTTCACCATATATTCACAATTTAGCTTCTTAAACAACATTACGTTCCAATTTACACATTTTATTAACTGATTTATTATAAAATTAGTTCTCTCCTATTTATAGTTCAATATTTGATTTTTAAATTTCAAATATCACTTCATTTAATTTTCCTTAAGTTCAATTTATTTTATAATTCAAGTTTTGATCTTCATTTTATTTTATTTTCAGTTCATCCAACAATATTTATTTTGGGTTTCTATCTCACCTTTCAATTTTATAAGTCACATTTTATAAGTCACAACTTATGTTTACACCATTCCATTCATTGTAGACTTGCATATATTCATCTTTTATTTTAACTCAAGCTTCATGCTTATTTATATCCCAAGCATATTTTATTCCATACACTTTAATTCTGATTCTTTTATAAGTTATTCTAATTTATTTACTTCAATCCAATTCTTATCCAACTTATTTTCCATTTGTCCAGTTGAGAATCTAATTCCATTCAATAATTCAATTGAATTCTTATTCCAATTCAATTTTATTTTAACTCAGTTTTATTTATCTCAGTTCAATTTCAACTAACTTTGAATGCAACTGGATATTATTTTCAGCCTATCAAATTCATTTCCAATCCAGTTAAATTTTTATTTCTAATCCAAGTTAATTTCATTTTTAACTTTTCACTTAAAATTTATATTCCATTATTCAAAGCTTGTATTTCTTCCTGATTTAAAAATCATCTCAATTTATAAGCTTACAACCTATCTCATCAGGATTTTCAAATACCCGACTTTTGTTTCAAATTATCTTGAAATCTCCAACATCTCAAATCACATTTCTCGAAAGTTAAACCACTCCTGTTTTTATTTTCAACAAATTCCCTTTGAAATTTTTCAAAAACAAATTAGTTCTTCTGAACAAATCAATTTGGCAGCAATCCATCACTTAGAAATTCGATAATGAATACTGATGATGCGGCCGTCATCAGCAGAATTATTTTCCAATAATCAGAGTGATTTCAATGCTATATCACTTTCAAAATTCATTTAAAACAAATTTCTTTTCAGAAATATCTCCAAAACAATAATGTTATCATTTATCTTCAAAACACTTCGATAACATTCCCAAAATCTCTGAAATTTTGAATTTCCAAATCCTGCTTAAATACATTTGAACTATAATTCATTTGTACAATTTATGCTTATACAAATTTCTATTTTATTGTATTTCAATTCATAAATTACATTTATAATTCATATTTATAAATGTCATTTTATAATGAATTTATTCCCCTAAATTTTAGTTATATTTCAATTTCTAGTTAAATTTTCACTTAACAATGATAATACTTTAAATATCATCATTCCTAACAACCAAATAACATCCAAGCAACCATATATTAGCTAAATAGTTTTCAAAAAATATTCTTTATATCAAAATATGTTTTTGGGTAAAATTATTTCATTTACCCACATTTAAAACAATACCGTGTCGATTGTTCTATTCAAGTGTTTAGAAACCCCTTCAATCCAGTTGCGCAGACTGTGTCGACGAAGGTTCATATGTCGCTCAATAAACCAATCAACACAATATTAAAATAATTTATATTCGCTAACAAATACGCGATCATATCTATTAATACGCTCAAACTCATTATAGAGTACTATGGACTCTAATTTAAATGAGTAATTCCCACCAGAGCCAAGGTTATCTCCAACCTAAGCTCTGATACCAAGTGAAACGACCCGCAAATCCGTACCCCTTGAGTTAATACTATTCTACCTAAATCAACTCAAGTTGCACAGAAATACGAACCATTTGGTTAAAGAAGAAGAGAGGTAGAAGAAGAAAATAGAAATCAACATCAGAATCTAACCATCGCTGCGGAATAAAATATAATAGATAATAAATAATTTTACTCAAAAATCAAATATCTCTGTATATATATTACATCATCAGAGTACATCAATCAACTTACTCAACAACAACATACAAATGGATACACATCAACTCAATCACAGCGTAATATAACTATAAACAAATACGGAAGTACGTATCGTCATCCAGCTCGTCTCCTGAGCTCCACAACATCATATCCTGTATTCTATAATACTCGGTCTGACCCGAGCATTACAGTTAAATAATACCCGAGTCACTCTGGATTACCAGCGTGAGAAAATCACACCCAATTGATTAATTAAGTTTTCAAAAATCCTTTGTAAACAAAATCATATCGTAAGACCACGCTACAAATAAACATGTCGGTTTTTACCTTACGATAGCTAAAACAAATTTTTATAGAAATCCTCTGATATTATAATAGGGTCTATATACAAATAGTTATAAAATAGCCGAAATTGTTACATGATTAAATTCCAGCTACTAACCATAGAGTGGGTAATACAAACAAAACTCGTACAAGGCTCGTAGGGAGAATGGATTTCCAACCAATGACTAGGCACTGGGGTACCACCTGTCACAGTATGGGGCCTAGATCACCGTACCGAGGAGTACGCCCGCTCCCCTGCAACACAAGGCCGGGACTACCCCTTACTGGATAATCCCGAGTGAGATCACCCCACGGTTGGGATCAGCAACCGCCCACTAAGCCGAAATAAAAAGGGACATCTAGACTGGAATGACCTCACCCTAATTGGGTGCTACCCACCTAGCCTTGCTGCATAACCCCTGATTTTCAGTCATTCCCATTTGATGAGGCTTGAGGCTAAGCGTTACCATTTTAGAATATATTCCTTAGAATGCCTATCGTCCACCTGACGATGTTTCGCAAGCATTCATCCATACAAGTCCGTCCCGGGTTTGAACGGAACCGAAGGCACTATTCCTACTACATCCATTTTGGAAATATCCTCAGGATTAGTAGCGACTAGCCCTTGCACTTCAATGCTCCATCTTCGAATCCAAAATCGTTTTCACGAAAACGTACAAATCGGATCGAAGTGGTTTTCGAGAAACTAATCTCGATCCTGGTCTCTTCGAAACGATCAGCGCATTTGGCCAATATCGATAGTCGGTGATTTAACTATCAATTAATATTCACAAACAACCATCCAACAATAAATAATTTCCCAAATTATTTATTTATCTCAAATATCTTTACAAGGTATATTCTCTCTTTCAAATCCTTTTGAAAACAGTTTTCAAACTACCTTCCTTTTTCTAAGAATAAATTTCCAAGTATTTCATTTCCACTGGAATCACCAAGCACAAAATTTTAGATTTTAAAAATAATTTCAAAACACTTTAATTGTAAAGTATGGTTAATATTTAATTTAGAAAATCTTTCTTTAGTACTTGATTTAAAATAATGCTTTAAACAAAATACCAAGTAATTCTTTATATAATTATTACGATAATAGATAAAACAAAAATACTTACTTTGGAATTTACCTTTAAACACTTAAAGTTAAGACTACTTTAATAATTTACTAAAATACATATTATATAAACATTTGAAAATAAAGTTACTTAATAAAATGTAAAACTAGATTTCTACTTTTAAAACCGAAATACTAAGTTACTTCTTAATAATTACTGCTAGAATAGATTAAAGAAAATACTTACTTTAAATATTAGAAATAATAAATTTTACAAAACTTGCTTCTTTAAAAACAACTTTAAAACATTTAATTTATATTCGCAAATTTACTTTTAAAACATGTACTTGGCCATCCAGAGAAAATTCCAACTTCAATCACTTAAATCAATTTCCCTAAATTGATTTCCAATTTATTTTATTTGGAATAAATTCTTTTGCTTACCAGTTCGTTTCCAAATTCAGTAGTTATGGTGAGAATGGAAAGGAAAATTTGAATAAACAGAAAATTATTGAAGTTTAAAATGCAATATTATTAATTTAAAAGAATAAACATTTATTTAGAATTTAAGATTTGAATTATTGAAAGAGTAATATTTTTTTGAATTTATTCTATAATTATCTTACTTGCAATTTCACTTCTTTTATTTTCATTTCCAAAATCAAATTTATATTTTTAATAATTCATTATACCCAATTATATCAACCAAGCCATAGCATTCAATACTTCCACATAACTCATTATAGAATATCAAACAATTAGAACAGAGAATAATACATAATTTAAATAAAAGTTGAGGGGTCCAGTTGGATACCTCCAACCTGTTTTCCCTGCATCCACAGATGTTAGCACGATATAATATGCCCATTTCAAAATATCCCATACTATAATACATCAACCAATCCAATCATTCAAACAATTATATAAATTCAGTCATTTAAATTTAAACTAAAATTTAACTGAGTGAGATTAACTCACCTTTGCTTCGGTTTGAAATCACTCCAATCTTACCTTGATTTCCCCGTTTTTGACCTTGTATAAACAATTCGCCATTTATTACTATTTGATTTTACCCAACAATTAATCACCATGTAACGACTCGGTATTTTCAACCATTCGCATCCATTATAAGTGTATAGGTAGACACTCATGCCGGAATTGGATTGCTCAAAATACCGCGTTGTAAATAAAATTTTGGCAAATCTCAGAATATACAGTAAATAAAAATCACAGATCACAGACACAGAGTATATAAACATGCAGCGGAAGAAAAAAGATAGTAGTTCATGAAGCTACTATATAAAAAATATAAGATACATCAGAGTTAAATGAGATACAACAGAAGAGTAACAAGATACATCACTGAAACACTGGATACTGAAACAAAATAGAAGGCTGGATCTTCAAGGAAAGCTCCAACTCCGAAGGTGAATCTTGAATGCTAACTCAATCAATCTGACTCGAGAGTAAAGCAAAACACAAAACCCTCGAGTCAGGACATAAATACTTATAAACTGTAAATCAACTCAAGTGAACAATAACAAAATGCATCAGTAACTTAAAGGATGCTCGGGACCGCCCATCCTCTAAGGATCCGTTAAACTATTTACTATGTAGTAATATACGCTATATATGGTAGTGTCTAATCAGTAAAGCATAATCATATAGAAAATAGCGTTAAGGGGATGGTGAACTTTAACGCGGTCGGATCTTTAAAACCAAAATCGTAGTGTGCTCGATATAAGGATATGACACGGCACGCGAGGCAATGCCAGGGTGGATACACCGTTTGCACTCCCGGACCAGTGGTGACGGCAAGCCAGCAGCTTCCGCCCACCTCGAACAATACCCCCGAATCAAAGTGGCGCCACCGAATCGAATCACAACAGTAATAGAATGGTTTCCGATGGAGCATGCTCGATGAAAGGGTGCGACCCTTTGTGTAGCCCGGTATAGCTCCTGTTTTAGTCATATATGCCAACTCACGGGAGTTGGGTCCACGTAATATATACCTCGAGAACGTCGCCACCATCCTACTTCATTCTGGAATCTCCACCGCGTACACAGTTGTTAAAGCGGTTTTCGGTATTGGCCGTCTATAAGAAAATATCCGATCCCGGTCTCTTTAACAACCAATTGTTATTATAACCCGTAGTTATAACTTTAAAACAATATTTTATACTTCAAAATAAAATATCCTTTTCAATCCAAATCTTTATCAAAATAAAGATTAAATTTCCAAAACCATTTCAATATATCATCGTAAAATATCTTTCAATTCAAATATTTATCAAAATAAATATCAAGTCATTTCTAACCATTTCAATATATTAAATTTTCATACCCATTCAACACTACCTTTCAAATCATTTTAATATATCAAAATATCATAACCTTTCAAAACTTCGTTTCAATTCATTTTAATATATCAAAATATCGTATCTTTTCAAACTTCATTCATTTCTAATCATTATTCATTTTATTAAATCTAAAATACCATTTCAATTCATATTTCAAAACAGTTTATATTCCAAAAAAATTCTTTTTTTTTCATTTCAATGAAGTTATTATGCTTAATAATTAAATTATTAAATTTCCAAAAATTTCAACTTCCGAAGTTCATTTATTCACTTAAGTTTATCAAAACAGTGAAAATTCATTTTTCGCATCATTTAGAAAACTTATACGGAAAGTTACATTCAAAACAGTTCAATTTAACAAAAGACAACATTTTAAAATGTTATAATAGGTTTACTTAAATTCGAATAACTTAGTTAAATTCAAAATTATAGCACTTACAAAGATTGCTATAATAGCTTTTAATTCAACTTAGGTTTTTAGTTCATTATCATCAACTACAGCGTTTACAAATGCTGTAATATCATTTACATTGTAATTAATAGCATTTCAAAAAATGCAGTCAATTAACTTCAAATATTCAATAAAATTTCTCAACCAATTATATTTTTATTAAAAACATTTTTAACTTATAAAATCATATATTTTCACATTTATAACATCATTTAATTTTCCTCAAGTTTATGATTTTGTAAAGTTAAATTTCCATTCAAAAATCAAGACTTAATAATAATTCACTTATTAAAATGCAATGTTGAAATTTTCAAATCCATTACATTAATTTCAACTTAACACTTAAGTTCAAATTCTCAAATATAACTTAGTTTTATTTTTATTTACTTAACTAAAAGTTCACCTTTACGTCAATTTAATAAATTTCCAGTTTTAGTTATATTTCAAAATTTCAACTTACAAAATTCATTCATTTCACATTTCACCTTTTATTTAAATCATTAATATGATATAAAAATCACTTTAAATTCATTTAAATTCAAATTATCATAAATTTATCATAATTTCATATTCAATTAAATTTCCAATTATAATTAAATCAAAATTTCCAAAATAACTCACGTTCAAAATTTCTAACTTTTTCATTAATTCATTTCACTTACAATTATTCAAAAAATCAATAATATTTTACAAAAAATTTATTTTTATTAAATTTCAAATCAAAATATTATAATAATTACATTTCTAAAACATTTTAAAAATTTTAGAAAAACATATTTTAACTACGGGCCTGTATAAAATTTTCTACGCTAGGTAAAGTAATACGGGTAATATATCATTTCAACCCGTACTTTACAAAGAAAAATCCAGGTTTTATCATTTCAAACCCGCATCCCGTACTTTACAAAGAAAAATCCAGGTTTTATCATTTCAAACGCGGTATTCAACATTGCATTTTAATAAGTGAATTATTATTAAATCTTGATTTTTGAATGGAAATTTGACTTTATAAAACCATAAACTTGAGGAAAATTAAATGATGTTATAAATGTGAAAATGTATGATTTTATAAGTTAAAAATGTTTTTAATAAAAATATAATTGATTGAGAAATTTTATTGAATATTTGAAGTTAATTGACTGCATTTTTTGAAATGCTATTAATTACAATGTAAATGATATTACAACATTTGTAAACGCTGTAGTTGATGATAATGAACTAAAAAGCTAAGTTGAATTAAAAGCTATTATAGCAATCTTTGTAAGTGCTATAATTTTGAATTTAACTAAGTTATTCGAATTTAAGTAAACCTATTATAACATTTTAAAATGCTGTCTTTTGTTAAATTGAACTGTTTTGAATGTAACTTTCCGTATAAGTTTTCTAAATGATGCGAAAAGTGAATTTTCACTGTTTTGATAAACTTAAGTGAATAAATGAACTTTGGAAGTTGAAATTTTTGAAAATTTAATAATTTAATTATTAAGCATAATAACTTCATTGAAATGAAAAAAAAAGATTTTTTTTGGAATATAAACTGTTTTGAAATATGAATTGAAATGGTATTTTAGATTTAATAAAATGAATAATGATTTGAAATGAATGAAATTTGAAAAGATACGATATTTTGATATATTAAAATGAATTGAAACGAAATTTTGAAAGGTTATGATATTTTGATATATTAAAATGATTTGAAAGGTAGTGTTGAAAGGGTATGAAAATTTAATATATTGAAATGGTTAGAAATGACTTGATATTTATTTTGATAAATATTTGAATTGAAAGATATTTTACGATGATATATTGAAATGGTTTTGGAAATGATTTAATCTTTATTTTGATAAAGATTTGGATTGAAAAGGATATTTTATTTTGAAGTATAAAATATTGTTTTAAAGTTATAACTACGGGTTATAATAACGATTGGTTGTTAAAGAGACCGGGATCGGATATTGTCTTATAGCCGCCCAATACCGAAAACCACTTTAACAACTGTGTACGCGGTGGAGATTCCAAAATGAAGTAGGATGGTGGCGATGTTCTTGAGGTATATATTACGTGGACCCAACTCCCGTGAGTTGGCATATATGACTAAAACAGGAGCTATACCAGGCTACACAAAGGGTCACACCCTTTCATCGAGCATGCTCCATCGGAAACCATTCTATTACTGTTGTGATTCGATTCGGTGGCGCCACTTTGATTCAAGGGTATTGTTCGAGGTGGGCGGAAGCTGCTGGCTTGCCGTCACCACCGGTCCGGGAGTGCAAACGGTGTATCCACCCTGGCATTGCCTCGCGTGCCGTGTCATATCCTTATATCGAGCCCGCTACGATTTTGGTTTTAAAGGTCCGACCGCGTTAAGGTTCACCATCCCCTTAACGCTATTTTCTATATGTTTATACTTTACTGATTAGACACTACCGTATATAGCGTATATTACTACATAGTAAATAATTTAACGGATCCTTAGAGGATGGGCGGTCCCAAGCATCCTTTAAGTTACTGATGCATTTTGTTACTGTTCACTTGATTTGATTTACAGTTTATAAGTATTTATGTCCTGACTCGAGGGTTTTGTGTTTTAATTTACGCTCGGGTCAGATTGATTGAGTTAGCATTCAAGATTCACCTTCGGAGTTGGAGCTTTCCTTGAAGATCCAGCCTTCTATTTTGTTTCAGTATCCAGTGTTTCAGTGATGTATCTTGTTACTCTTCTGTTGTATCTCATTTAACTCTGATGTATCTTATATTTTTTATATAGTAGCTTCATGAACTACTATCTCTTTTTCTTCCGCTGCATTTTTATATACTCTATGTCTGTGATCTGTGATTTTTATTTACTGTATATTCTGAGATTTGCCAAATTTTTATTTACAACGCGGTATTTTGAGCAATCCAATTCCGGCATAAGTGTCTACCTATACACTTATAATGGATGCGAATGGTTGAAAATACCGAGTCGTTACAGTTGGTATCAGAGCTTTGGTAGCTCTAGGCAAAACTCAGCATATGGAGTGAATGTATTTACAGAATCACTTTCATTCGAGTTTGAATCTCTCCCTTTTGACTCGATTCCTTTGAATTTTGGAACATTCCCTACGGTTCCAAAATCCATTCGTATCCCTCGCTATCATCTTCTTTTGACTCTGGAGCATTCCAAAATCCATTCGTATCCCTCGCTATCATCTTCTTTTGACTCTGGAGCATTCCATAACTCCGCTTCGAATGATCTTTCTAGTGGGTTGGCGGTCACGCCAATTTCAAATTTAATTGAAAAAGGGGGAAAACTCCTTTGCAGTTAGCATCGATTCACCAGAGATTCTTATCTATCCTTGGTTTAGTTGCTAATATCTTTTGTTATTTCAAACTCTAATTCTTGAGATCGAATGTAGATTTACCCTAGAAAAATCAATATTGATCTTATTCTTTAAGTCACGGTTGACCCGGTTAAGGTTGCCCGTGATTTATATAAGCTTATCCATCTTCCTATTCTGTTATTTAATCATGTCATCCTTGTTTTCAACTTATTTTTAAATCATAATCTCCTTTGATTTGTGTTAATCAAATTTTTTTTTGAATCTCTATCCTTCTTTGAAAATCTATTCATGTATAGTGTATTTGTAAACTAGTATTTAAAATTAAAATGTTTTATATATTGTGTTGTTTGAGTTGTTGATGTTGAGTTGGGTTTCTGATCGATACGTCTGATCAACGCTATCGATAAGATTTCCAAAACACTTTGACAGAACAAACTGACACAATATATTTTTTTAAAAAAAAATTGGTTAATGAAATAAATTTTGATATATAAGTAAATTTATGGAACTTAATGAAATGATTTAAATTGATAATTTGAAATGATAATACTTGATTTTCATTTATTGTTCTACAAATAGATCTATAAATATTTGTTTATAAATTTATTTGGGAACTGAAATGAATTTAAAACAAGAATTTGAGGATTTAAATTCCGATTATTTCGAACTTTGGTTTAAAGTTTTAAAGGGTTATATTATTTAAAGTATTTTGAATAGAATTTGTTTTCAAAGAATTTTAAAGGTTTAAAATTTGTGCTCTTCTCTTTGTCGCTGGAAAATAACTTCGGTGATGATCGCGACGTCATCGACGTTCATTTTCGAGTTTCGAAGTTAAGAGACTGTTCTGTAGTCTTGCTACAGCTTTGTTTTGGGAAATTAAATTGATTTGAATTTCTAAAATATGACTTGATTTATAATATATATATAGATATATGATCGAAATTTGATTTGACATATTATATATGCATATATATTATTTCTTATCTCTAAATGGTCTGAAGAAATCGGAAATTTAATTCTTAAATTCTATTTTTAAAGAATAATTTCAATTATAAAAAGAATTTTTTTTTAATGATTTAAGCTTGAAATGATTGAATTGGAAATTTTATTTCTATAATACAATTGCATTCAAATATAACTTACCAAAATTTTAGAAGTTAAAAATGTAATTGGATAATATACGATATAAAAAGATTTTATAAATAAAATTTGAGTAGTTATAATAAATGTTATACACTTAAATTTTAATTATAAAATGATTAACAGAGGTAAATATAATAAAGGGTAATTGAATGACTTACAATAAAATGATGTTAAAAGAACTAAGAATAAAAGAAAGTAGTTATAAAAAAAAAGTGTAAATATATTTAACATGAGTGATAAATATATTGAGAGGAATAAATTGAATTTTGATTAGGAATAAAGAAGAATTAAATTTATTAAGTACAATGTGAGTGCAATAAATGATTATTTTTCAAACCCATGGTTTTAAAAATTGTTAATTTAAGATGATTGGATAATAAGATAATGAAATTTGGGGTAGTTAATATTTATTTAACTTGTGTAAAGATTTATTCTCTATTTAAGTTGAAATTTCCATGCTTTCAAATTTATTTCCTTATTTTTTTTCAAACTATCTTTTGGTTGTCCTTATCATCCTTATCTTGCTATAGACCGGTATAGGCATCTTTCTATAATATTTCTGTTTAGAAATCTTTCTATAATCTTTGATAGATCTTTGGTACTCATTTGAATCTATTTTGCGTGCTTGAGTTCTTGATTTTGGAGAATCTTGGAAAGATCACCTCCACCTTGTAAAATTACCTATAACAACAGTTATCAGGTATAACTTCAATCTTCTTGTCATCTTATCTTAATCCTATTTCACTCTATCTTTTTTGTGCCCTTCCATACCTCATTCCTTTTCGGGGACGAAAAGTTTTGAGTGAGGGAGAGTGTAACAACCCTGTATTTTGTAATTATTTTATTGTATATTTTAATTATTTTTAATGTAATATTTTGATTTAAAAACTTATTTTACTTATTTGAAATGATTAAATTTATTATATAAATATAATCTTGATTTTTATATGAGTTATAATTCCAAACTTAAGTAAGTTGAATATTTGCATGAAATGCTGATTTTGGTCAAAATAGTCAAACTGTGACTTTGAACTTAAAATTTTAAAAGTTTAAAATTTTAATTTTTTTCTTTTATTATGAAAGTATATAAAATTATAAGAACACCACTTTTCGTTTCGTTGAAATCGGATGTAAATTGTGAAAGTTATACCCTTTACAATATTGTGCGTATATAGGGTTATTTAACAATGACTATTTTAAATTGTATAAGTTATTTCTTCTGTGTTATATTTTACTTTAATATGTGATAATATGTTATATTATGTATATTTTGATTTTTAAGTATTTTTAAAATGATAATATAATTTTTCTAAAGTTCATTTGAATTTATTTCAAATTTTAAAGCGTAGTCTACAATTTTAAGCCATTTTCTTGATTCAATTATATATAATTAAAATTTATTTATTTTATGCACCCACTTTTATTTGCTGTGTTTTACTTTAATCTATTCATTTTACATGTATTTAAATTAAAGTAAATTTTTCCAAAGTATATTGAAGTTATTTCTAATTCTTAAGTCAAGTTTTCATTTTCTGTGCTATTTTTCTTATTTTAATCATATCTAATTAATATTTAATTATTAATATTTTGTTTATCTGTTATATTTTCGAATTCTAACTGAAATTTATAAGTGTTTTCAGTTATTTAAGATGTATATGAATATATGTATATAGGAAGTTTAAAAGGTTTGAAAGCAAAGAAACGTAAAACCGTTTTAACGTTTCTTCTTCCGTTTCTTTTCCAATTAATAGATTTAATTTCCTTTGACCGTTCCTTTCTTTATTGTAGCTGTGCATTTCTTACCTCATTTTTACGTGAAAACATTCCTCTCCACTTCATTTTTCACGGCTAGAAAGGTTTGGTAATGGCTCCTCTTTTCCTCTTCTTTTTGCTCTTCTTTTTCCATTGTTTTTTTATATTTTGCCTTGTTTTCTCATGTGTATTGCTTGGCCTCTCCTCCATAGCCACGGCCACCACCTCCTACACCTCTTCCCAACCATCACCACCATCTACCCCATCAGATCTGACCATGGTCGAACCCCTTTTGATGGTCAAACCCCTCAAATTACAACCTAGATGCCTAGATCCATGCTTATTTGACCTCTACATGCTCATCCACTTCAACCACCACCCAAACCACCACCATAGCCACCTCCACCACTTCTGACCTGACCTCCACCCTCTGCCACATCACCCAACACCCTCTGGAAATCAGACCATGACCAAGCCATGCCCATCCATTGAAGCTAGCACCACAAAACTTCCACAAAACTCCTAAAAACATTGCCTAGACCACACATATCATCACCTACCCTCCATATCTTGCTTTGGCCACCCCTTAGCCACCACCACCAGCCACTCCACCACCTTTGGCCTCTGCTCCAGCTACTGTCCAGACCTGTACAAGCATGGCCAAGCCACCTCATGCCCATGGCCGAGCCAAGAATGTCACAAGAACTCAACTTAGTTAACCTTGACCCTATATATGCTTTATGTTGCACCACTACACCTTCATCTCCACTTGTTGCCTCGCCTATATGATGTTAAAGCTGACCTATATGATGTCATACCTGAGCCAAAGCATCATCATAGCCAAGCATAAGTGTCCCTTAGGCCAAGCATTGAAGTGGTTAAAGCAAGGTCAAGTAATCTATTCCTTTGTTGCTTCGTATTTTCATTGTTTCAACATTGTTTTGCGTTGAATATTTATGTGTGTATTATCTTGTTTTGGTTATTGTTTACAAGACAAATATCAAGGCTCTCCATTCATTCAAATCAAAAGTCATGCTATATCGTGCTTGTCGTGCTTTTGGAATCGCACTTGTGTTTGTTGTTTTGGTCTTCAGCTTGTAAAAGTGAGTCTTTCTCACTCTGACATTTATACTTATGAAAAGTGAATTGATGACAAGTGTTTAGTAATATAAAATGTTTATGCAAGTTAATGATGATCATATGATATGCTATGCCATGTTATTACCATGTTATTACCATGTTAAAACTGTTAATTTTCACCTGACATCTGATATATGACTGTATATTGTGATATTGACCTTGTTTATATTATTTCTGTATATGATCACACTACAAGTTCCCTGTTAGAAAAAAATGTTATGGGCTGAAATGATAGGCCTGAATGGTTTTAAATTTTTCATTTTGACTTGGGATTGCGGGTTTGAAATGATAAAACCTGGATTTTTCTTTGTAAATTACGGGTTGAAATGATATATTACCCGTATCACTTTACCTAGCGTAGAAAATTTTATACAGGCCCGTAGTTAAAATATGTTTTTCTAAAATTTTTAAAATATTTTAGAAATTTAATTATTATAATATTTTGATTTGAAATTTAATAAAAATAAAATTTTTGTAAAATATTTTTGATTTTCTGAATAATTGTAAGTGAAATGAATTAATGAAAAAGTTAGAAATTTTGAACGTGAGTTATTTTGGAAATTTTGATTTAATTATAATTGGAAATTTAATTGTATATGAAATTATGATAAATTTACGATAATTTGAATTTAAATGAATTTAAAGTGATTTTTATATCATATTAATGATTTTAATAAAGGTGAAATGTGAAATGAATGAATTTTGTAAGTTGAAATTTTGAAATATAACTAAAACTGGAATTTTATTAAATTGACGTAAAGGTGAACTTTTAGTTAAGTAAATAAAAATAAAACTAAGTTATATTTGAGAATTTGAACTTAAGTGTTAAGTTGAAATTTAATGTAATGGATTTTAAAAATTCAACATTGTATTTTAATAAGTGAATTATTATTAAATCTTGATTTTTGAATGGAAATTTAACTTTATAAAATCATAAACTTGAGGAAAATTAAATGATGTTATAAATGTGAAAATGTATGATTTTATAAGTTAAAAATGTTTTTAATAAAAATATAATTGGTTGAGAAATTTTATTGAATATTTGAAGTTAATTGACTGCATTTTTTGAAATGCTATTAATTACAACGTAAATGATATTACAGCATTTGTAAACGCTGTAGTTGATGATAATGAACTAAAAAGCTAAGTTGAATTAAAAGCTATTATAGCAATATTTGTAAGTGCTATAATTTTGAATTTAACTAAGTTATTCGAATTTAAGTAAACCTATTATAACATTTTAAAATGCTGTCTTTTGTTAAATTGAACTGTTTTGAATGTAACTTTCCGTATAAGTTTTCTAAATGATGCGAAAAGTGAATTTTCACTGTTTTGATAAACTTAAGTGAATAAATGAACTTTGGAAGTTGAAATTTTTGGAAATTTAATAATTTAATTATTAAGCATAATAACTTCATTGAAATGAAAAAAAAAGAATTTTTTTGGAATATAAACTGTTTTGAAATATGAATTGAAATGGTATTTTAGATTTAATAAAATGAATAATGATTTGAAATGAATGAAGTTTGAAAAGATACGATATTTTGATATATTAAATGAATTGAAACGAAGTTTTGAAAGGTTATGATATTTTGATATATTAAAATGATTTGAAAGGTAGTGTTGAAAGGGTATGAAAATTTAATATATTGAAATGGTTAGAAATGACTTGATATTTATTTTGATAAATATTTGAATTGAAAGATATTTTACGATGATATATTGAAATGGTTTTGGAAATGATTTAATCTTTATTTTGATAAAGATTTGGATTGAAAAGGATATTTTATTTTGAAGTATAAAATATTGTTTTAAAGTTATAACTACGGGTTATAATAACGATTGGTTGTTAAAGAGACCGGGATCGGATATTGTCTTATAGCCGGCCAATACCGAAAACCACTTTAACAACTGTGTACGCGGTGGAGATTCCAGAATGAAGTAGGATGGTGGCGACGTTCTCGAGGTATATATTACGTGGACCCAACTCCCGTGAGTTGGCATATATGACTAAAACAGGAGCTATACCGGGCTACACAAAGGGTCGCACCCTTTCAGCGAGCATGCTCCATCGGAAACCATTCTATTACTGTTGTGATTCGATTCGGTGGCGCCACTTTGATTCGGGGGTATTGTTCGAGGTGGGCGGAAGCTGCTGGCTTGCCGTCACCACCGGTCCGGGAGTGCAAACGGTGTATCCACCCTGGCATTGCCTCGCGTGCCGTGTCATATCCTTATATCGAGCCCACTACGATTTTGTTTTTAAAGATCCGACCGCGTTAAGGTTCACCATCCCCTTAACGCTATTTTCTATATGATTATACTTTACCGATTAGACACTACCGTATATAGTGTATATTACTACATAGTAAATAGTTTAACGCATCCTTAGAGGATGGGCGGTCCCAAGCATCCTTTAAGTTACTGATGCATTTTGTTACTGTTCACTTGAGTTGATTTACAGTTTATAAGTATTTATGTCCTGACTCGAGGGTTTTGTGTTTTGCTTTACGCTCGGGTCAGATTGATTGAGTTAGCATTCAAGATTCACCTTCGGAGTTGGAGCTTTCCTTGAAGATCCAGCCTTCTATTTTGTTTCAGTATCCAGTGTTTCAGTGATGTATCTTGTTACTCTTCTGTTGTATCTCATTTAACTCTGATGTATCTTATATTTTTTATATAGTAGCTTCATGAACTACTATCCCTTTTTCTTCCGCTGCATTTTTATATACTCTGTGTCTGTGATCTGTGATTTTTATTTAATGTATATTCTGAGATTTGCCAAATTCTTATTTACAACGCGGTATTTTGAGCAATCCAATTCCGGCATGAGTGTCTACCTATACACTTATAATGGATGCGAATGGTTGAAAATACCGAGTCGTTACAATTAACTTGCATAAACATTTTATATTACTAAACACTTGTCATCAATTCACTTTTCATAAGTACAAATGTCAGAGTGAGAAAGACTCACTTTTTCAAGCTGAAGACCAAAACAACAAACACAAGTGCGATTCCAAAAGCACGACAAGCACGATATAGCATGACTTTTGATTTGAATGAATGGAGAGCCTTGATATTTGTCTTGTAAACAATAACCAAAACAAGACAATACACACATAAATATTCAACGCAAAACAACGTTGAAACAATGAAAATACGAAGCAACAAAGGAATAGATTACTTGACCTTGCTTTAACCACTTCAATGCTTGGCCTAAGGGACACTTATGCTTGGCTATGATGATGCTTTGGCTCAGGTATGACATCATATAGGTCAGGTTTAACATCATATAGGCGAGGCAACAAGTGGAGATGAAGGTGTAGTGGTGCAACATAAAGCATATATAGGGTCAAAGTTAAATAAGTTGAGTTTTTGTGACATTCTTGGATCGGCCATGGGCATGTGGTGGCTTGGCCATGCTTGTACAGGTCTGGACAGTAGCTGGAGCAGAGGCCAAAGGTGGTGGAGTGGCTGGTGGTGGTGGCTAAGGGGTGGCCAAAGCAAGATATGGAGGGTAGGTGATGATACGTGTGGTCTAGGCAATGTGTTAAGGAGTTTTGTGGAAGTTTTGTGGTGCTAGCTTCAATGGATGGGCATGGCTTGGTCATGGTCTGATTTCCAGAGGGTGTTGGGTGATGTGGTAGAGGGTGGAGGTCAGGTCAGAGGTGGTGGAGTTGGCTATGGTGGTGGTTTGGGTGGTGGTTGAAGTGGATGAGCATGTAGAGGTCAAATAAGCATGGATCTAGGCATCTAGGTTGTAATTTGAGGGGTTTGACCATCAAAAGGGGTTCGACCATGGTCAGATCTGATGGGGTAGATGGTAGTGATGGTTGGGAAGAGGTGTAGGAGGTGGTGGCCGTGGCTATGGAGGAGAGGCCAAGCAATACACATGAGAAAATAAGGCAAAATATAAGAAAACAATGGAAAAAGAAGAGCAAAAAGAAGAGGAAAAGAGGAGCCATTACCAAACCTTTCTAGCCGTGAAAAATGAAGTGGAGAGGAATGTTTTCACGTGAAAATGAGGTAAGAAATGCTCAGCTACAATAAAGAAAGGAACGGTTAAAGGAAATTAAATCTATTAATTGGAAAATAAACGGAAGAAGAAACGTTAAAACGGTTTTACGTTTCTTTGCTTTCAAACCTTTTAAACTTCCTATATACATATATTCATATACATCTTAAATAACTGAAAACACTTATAAATTTCAGTTAGAATTCGAAAATATAACAGATAAACAAAATATTAATAATTAAATATTAATTAGATATGATTAAAATAAGAAAAATAGCACAGAAAATGAAAACTTGACTTAAGAATTAGAAATAACTTCAATATACTTTGGAAAAATTTACTTTAATTTAGATACATGTAAAATGAATAAAATAAAGTAAAACACAGCAAATAAAAGTGGGTGCATAAAATAAATAAATTTTAATTATATATAATTGAATCAAGAAAATGGCTTAAAATTGTAGACTACGCTTTAAAATTTGAAATAAATTCAAATGAACTTTAGAAAAATTATATTATCATTTTAAAAATACTTAAAAGTCAAAATATACATAATATAACATATTATCACATATTAAAGTAAAATATAACACAGAAGAAGTAACTTATACAATTTAAAATAGTCATTGTTAAATAACTCTATATACGCACAATATTATAAAGGGTATAACTTTCACAATTTACATCCGATTTCAACGAAACGAAAAGTGGTGTTCTTAGAATTTTATGTACCTTCATAATAAAAGAAAAAAAATTAAAATTTTAAACTTTTAAAATTTTAAGTTGAAAGTCGCAGTTTGACTATTTTGACCAAAATCAGCATTTCAGGCAAATATTCAACTTACACAAGTTTGGAATTATAACTCATATAAAAATCAACATTATATTTAAATAATAAATTTAATCATTTCAAATAAGTAAAATAAGTTTTTAAATCAAAATCTTACATTAAAAATAATTAAAATATACAATAAAATAATTACAAAATACAGGGTTGTTACAGTCTCCCCCACTCAAAACTTTTCGTCCCCGAAAAGGAATGAGGTATGGAAGGGCACAGAAAAGATAGAGTGAAATAGGATTAAGATAAGATGACAAGAAGATGAAGTTATACCTGATAACTGTTGTTGTAGGTAAGTTTTACAAGGTGGAGGTGATCTTTCCAAGATTCTCCAAAATTAAGAACTCAAGCACGCAAAATAGATTCAAATGAGTACCAAAGATCTATCAAAGATTATAGAAAGATTTCTAAACAGAAATATTATAGAAAGATTCCTATACCGGTCTATAGCAAGATAAGGATGATAAGGACAACCAAAAGATAGTTTGAAAAACAAAATAAGGAAATAAATTTGAAAGCATGGAAATTTCAATTTAAATAGAGAATAAATCTTTACACAAGTTAAATAAATCTTAACTACCCAAATTTCATTATCTTATCATCCAATCATCTTAAATTAACAATTTTTAAAACCATGGGTTTGAAAAATAATCATTTATTGCACTCACAATGTACTTAATAAATTTAATTCTTCTTTATTCCTAATCAAAATTAAATTTATTCCTCTCAATATATTTATCACTCATGTTAAATATATTTGCACTTTTTTTTATAACTACTTTCTTTTATTCTTAGTTCTTTTAACATCATTTTATTGTAAGTCATTCAATTACCCTTTATTATATTTACCTCTGTTAATCATTTTATAATTAAAATTTAAGTGTATAACATTTATTATAACTACTCAAATTTTATTTATAAAATCTTTTTATATCGTATATTATCCAATTACATTTTTAACTTCTAAAATTTTGGTAAGTTATATTTGAATGCAATTGTATTATAGAAATAAAATTTCCAATTCAATCATTTCAAGCTTAAATCATTAAAAAAAAATTTATTTTCTTTTTATAATTGAAATTATTCTTTAAAAATAGAATTTAAGAATTAAATTTCCGATTTCTTTAGACCATTTAGAGATAAGAAATAATATATATACATATATAATATGTCAAATCAAATTTCAATCATATATCTATATATGTATATATTATAAATCAAGTCATATTTTAGAAATTCAAATCAATTTAATTTCCCAAAACAAAGTTGTAGCAAGACTACAGAACAGTCTGTTAACTTCGAAACTCGAAAATGAACGTCGATGATGTCGCGATCATCACCGAAGTTATTTTCCAGCGACAAAGAGAAGAGCACAAATTTTAAACCTTTAAAATTATTTGAAAACAAATTCTATTCAAAATACTTTAAATAATATAACCCTATAAAACTTTAAACCAAAGTTCGAAATAATCGGAATTTAAATCCTCAAATTCTTGTTTTAAATTCATTTCAGTTCCCAAATAAATTTATAAACAAATATTTATAGATCTATTTGTAGAACAATAAATGATAAATCAAGTATTATCATTTCAAATTATCAATTCAAATCATTTCATTAAGTTCCATAAATTTACTTATATATCAAAATTTATTTCATTAACCAATTATTATTTTTTAAAAATATATTGTGTCCGTTTGTTCTGTCAAAGTGTTTTGGAAATCTTATCGATAGCGTTGATCAGACGTATCGATCAGAAACCCAACTCAACATCAACAACTCAAACAACACAATATATAAAACATTTTAATTTTAAATACTAGTTTACAAATACACTATACATGAATAGATTTTCAAAGAAGGATAGAGATTCAAATTTTTTTTGATTAACACAAATCAAAGGAGATTATGATTTAAAAATAAGTTGAAAACAAGGATGACATGATTAAATAACAGAATAGGAAGATGGATAAGCTTATATAAATCACGGGCAACCTTAACCGGGTCAACCGTGACTTAAAGAATAAGATCAATGTTGATTTTTCTAGGGTAATTCTACATTCGATCTCAAGAGTTAGAGTTTGAAATAACAAAAGATATTAGCATCTAAACCAAGGATAGATAAGAATCTCTGGTGAATCGATGCTAACTGCAAAGGAGTTTCCCCCCTTTTTCAATTAAATTTGAAATTGGCGTGACTGCCAACTCACTAGAAAGATCATTCGAAGCGGAGTTATGGAATGCTCTAGAGTCAAAAGAAGATGAATAGTGAGGGATACGAATGGATTTTGGAACCGTAGGGAATATTCCAAAATTCAAAGGAATCGAGTCAAAAGGGAGAGATTCAAACTCGAATGAAAGTGATTCTGTAAATACATTCACTCCATATGCTGAGTTTTGCCTAGAGCTACCAAAGCTCTGATACCAACTGTAAGGACTCGGTATTTTCGACCATTTGCATCCATTATAAGTGTATAGGTAGACACTAGTGTCGGAATTGGATTTCTCAAAATACCGCGTTGTAAATAAAAATTTGGCAAATCTCAGAATATACAGTAAATAAAAATCACAGATCACAGACACAGAGTATATAAAAATGCAGCGGAAGAAAAAGAGATAGTAGTTCATGAAGCTACTATATAAAAAATATAAGATACATCAGAGTTAAATGAGATACAACAGAAGAGTAACAAGATACATCACTGAAACACTGGATACTGAAACAAAATAGAAGGTTGGATCTTCAAGGAAAGCTCCAACTCCGAAGGTGAATCTTGAATGCTAACTCAATCAATCTGACCCGAGCGTAAAGCAAAACACAAAACCCTCGAGTCAGGACATAAATACTTATAAACTGTAAATCAACTCAAGTGAACAGAAACAAAATGCATCAGTAACTTAAAGGATGCTTGGGACCGTCCATCCTCTAAGGATCCGTTAAACTATTTACTATGTAGTAATATACGCTATATACGATAGTGTCTAATCAGTAAAGCATAATCATATAGAAAATAGCGTTAAGGGGATGGTGAACCTTAACGCGGTCGGATCTTTAAAACCAAAATCGTAGTGTGCTCGATATAAGGATATGACACGGCACGCGAGGCAATGCCAGGGTGGATGCACCGTTTGCACTCCCGGACCGGTGGTGACGGCAAGCCAGCAGCTTCCGCCCACCTCGAACAATACCCCCGAATCAAAGTGGCGCCACCGAATCGAATCACAACAGTAATAGAATGGTTTCCGATGGAGCATGCTCGATGAAAGGGTGCGACCCTTTGTGTAGCCCGGTATAGCTTCTGTTTTAGTCATATATGCCAACTCACGGGAGTTGGGTCCACGTAATATATACCTCGAGAACGTCGCTTCCATCCTACTTCATTCTGGAATCTCCACCGCGTACACAGTTGTTAAAGTGGTTTTCGGTATTGGCCGGCTATAAGACAATATCCGATCCCGGTCTCTTTAACAACCAATCGTTATTATAACCCGTAGTTATAACTTTAAAACAATATTTTATACTTCAAAATAAAATATCCTTTTCAATCCAAATCTTTATCAAAATAAAGATTAAATCATTTCCAAAACCATTTCAATATATCATCGTAAAATATCTTTCAATTCAAATATTTATCAAAATAAATATCAAGTCATTTCTAACCATTTCAATATATTAAATTTTCATACCCTTTCAACACTACCTTTCAAATCATTTTAATATATCAAAATATCATAACCTTTCAAAACTTCGTTTCAATTCATTTTAATATATCAAAATATCGTATCTTTTCAAACTTCATTCATTTCAAATCATTATTCATTTTATTAAATCTAAAATACCATTTCAATTCATATTTCAAAACAGTTTATATTCCAAAAAAATTCTTTTTTTTTTCATTTCAATGAAGTTATTATGCTTAATAATTAAATTATTAAATTTCCAAAAATTTCAACTTCCAAAGTTCATTTATTCACTTAAGTTTATCAAAACAGTGAAAATTCACTTTTCGCATCATTTAGAAAACTTATACGGAAAGTTACATTCAAAACAGTTCAATTTAACAAAAGACAGCATTTTAAAATGTTATAATAGGTTTACTTAAATTCGAATAACTTAGTTAAATTCAAAATTATAGCACCTACAAAGATTGTTATAATAGCTTTTAATTCAACTTAGCTTTTTAGTTCATTATCATCAACTACAGCGTTTACAAATGCTGTAATATCATTTACATTGTAATTAATAGCATTTAAAAAAATGCAGTCAATTAACTTCAAATATTCAATAAAATTTCTCAACCAATTATAATTTTATTAAAAACATTTTTAACTTATAAAATCATACATTTTCACATTTATAACATCATTTAATTTTCCTCAAGTTTATGATTTTATAAAGTTAAATTTCCATTCAAAAATCAAGATTTAATAATAATTCACTTATTAAAATGCAATGTTGAATTTTTAAAATCCATTACATTAAATTTCAACTTAACACTTAAGTTCAAATTCTCAAATATAACTTAGTTTTATTTTTATTTACTTAACTAAAAGTTCACCTTTACGTCAATTTAATAAATTTCCAGTTTTAGTTATATTTCAAAATTTCAACTTACAAAATTCATTCGTTTCACATTTCACCTTTATTAAAATCATTAATATGATATAAAAATCACTTTAAATTCATTTAAATTCAAATTATCATAAATTTATCATAATTTCATATTCAATTAAATTTCCAATTATAATTAAATCAAAATTTCCAAAATAACTCACGTTCAAAATTTCTAACTTTTTCATTAATTCATTTCACTTACAATTATTCAGAAAATCAATAATATTTTACAAAAATTTTATTTTTATTAAATTTCAAATCAAAATATTATAATAATTAAATTTCTAAAATATTTTAAAAATTTTAGAAAAACATATTTTAACTACGGGCCTGTATAAAATTTTCTACGCTAGGTAAAGTGATACGGGTAATATATCATTTCAACCCGTAATTTACAAAGAAAAATCCAGGTTTTATCATTTCAAACCCGCAATCCCAAGTCAAAATGAAAAATTTAAAACCATTCAGGCCTATCATTTCAGCCCATAACATTTTTTCTAACAGGGAACTTGCAGTGTGATCATATACAGAAATAATATAAACAAGGTCAATATCACAATATACAGTCATATATCAGATGTCAGGTGAAAATTAACAGTTTTAACATGGTAATAACATGGTAATAACATGGCATAGCATATCATATGATCATCATTAACTTGCATAAACATTTTATATTACTAAACACTGTCATCAATTCACTTTTCATAAGTATAAATGTCAGAGTGAGAAAGACTCACTTTTACAAGCTGAAGACCAAAACAACAAACACAAGTGCGATTCCAAAAGCACGAAAAGCACGATATAGCATGACTTTTGATTTGAATGAATGGAGAGCCTTGATATTTGTCTTGTAAACAATAACCAAAACAAGACAATACACACATAAATATTCAACGCAAAACAATGTTGAAACAATGAAAATACGAAGCAACAAAGGAATAGATTACTTGACCTTGCTTTAACCACTTCAATGCTTGGCCTAAGGGACACTTATGCCTGGCTATGATGATGCTTTGGCTCAGGTATGACATCATATAGGTCAGGTTTAACTTCATATAGGCGAGGCAACAAGTGGAGATGAAGGTGTAGTGGTGCAACATAAAGCATATATAGGGTCAAGGTTAAATAAGTTGAGTTTTTGTGACATTCCTTGCTCGGCCATGGGCATGTGGTGGCTTGGCCATGCTTGTACACGTCTGGACAGTAGCTGGAGCAGCGGCCAAAGGTGGTGGAGTGGCTGGTGGTGGTGGCTAAGGGGTGGCCAAAGCAAGATATGGAGGGTAGGTGATGATATGTGTGGTCTAGGCAATGTTTTAAGGAGTTTTGTGGTGCTAGCTTCAATGGATGGGCACGGCTTGGTCATGGTCTGATTTCCAGAGGGTATAGGGTGATGTGGCAGAGGGTGGGGGTCAGGTCAGAGGTGGTGGAGGTGGCTATGGTGGTGGTTTGGGTGGTGGTTGAAGTGGATGAGCATGTAGAGGTCAAATAAGCATCGATCTAGGCATCTAGGTTGTAATTTGAGGGGCATGACCATCAAAAGGGGTTTGACCATGGTCAGATCTGATGGGGTAGATGGTGGTGATGGTTGGGAAGAGGTGTAGGAGGTGGTGGCCGTGGCTATGGAGGAGAGGCCAAGCAATACACATGAGAAAACAAGGCAAAATATAAGAAAACAATGGAAAAAGAAGAGCAAAAAGAAGAGGAAAAGAGGAGCCATTACCAAACCTTTCTAGCCGTGAAAAATGAAGTGGAGAGGAATGTTTTCACGTGAAAATGAGGTAAGAAATGCACAGCTACAATAAAGAAAGGAACGGTCAAAGGAAATTAAATCTATTAATTGGAAAAGAAACGGAAGAAGAAACGTTAAAACGGTTTTACGTTTCTTTGCTTCCAAACCTTTTAAACTTTCTATATATATATATACATCTTAAATAACTGAAAAAACCTATAAATTTCAGTTAGAATTCGAAAATATAACAGATAAACAAAATATTAATAATTAAATATTAATTAGATATGATTAAAATAAGAAAAATAGCACAGAAAATGAAAACTTGACTTAAGAATTAGAAATAACTTCAATATACTTTGGAAAAATTTACTTTAATTTAAATACATGTAAAATGAATAAAATAAAGTAAAACACAGCAAATAAAATTGGGTGCATAAAATAAATAAATTTTAATTATATATAATTAAATTAAGAAAATGCTTAAAATTGTAGACTACGCTTTAAAATTAGAAATAAATTCAAATGAACTTTAGAAAAATTATATTATCATTTTAAAAATACTTAAAAGTCAAAATATACATAATATAACATATTATCACATATTAAAGTAAAATATAACACAGAAGAAGTAACTTATACAATTTAAAATAGTCATTGTTAAATAACCCTATATACGCACAATATTGTAAAGGGTATAACTTTCACAATTTACATCCGATTTCAACGAAACGAAAAGTGGCGTTCTTAGAATTTTTTGTACTTTCATAATAAAAGAAAAAAAATTAAAATTTTAAACTTTAAAAATTTTAAGTTGAAAGTAACAGTTTGACTATTTTGACCAAAATCAGCATTTCAGGCAAATATTCAACTTACACAAGTTTGGAATTATAACTCATATAAAAATCAAGATTATATTTAAATAATAAATTTAATCATTTCAAATAAGTAAAATAAGTTTTTAAATCAAAATCTTACATTAAAAATAATTCAAATATACAATAAAATAATTACAAAATACAGGGTTGTTACACACCATTTGCACCTTTGACTTTAACTTATAATTTGATTTAACTAATTTTTCCTTGAAAACTCTAGTAACTAAAATAAATCGAATAAGTTTATTAAATACGTTAATTTAACAATTTATCCACCAAATCTATTGTTTTATATATCTTTCTAATTCAAACATTTAAAATTTCTGCTTACATAAATCTCATATACCTTTCGGTTTAATACAATAAAAACGGTATAAGATTTCATCCAGAAATTTCTTTCTATACAAAACTATTTCTGTTATAATCTTCACTGTTATATACATGATTTCTGCATATATGGATTAACTTAAATGAAGAGAATTTCTGTTAATATTTTTTTTATATATGTTAAAACAAAACTGCTTTCTGTAAATATATAAATATATATATTTATTTATTTTTACTTACTGTACAATTTTATATACATCAAAATTGAAGGTAAATAGGTTGATATACCTGGTCAAATCGAACACCCTAGTCGTCGACACGCCACCCACGAAATCCATGATGCGTCATCCCGTGCTGCCTCCATCACTCACATGCACCCACACAACCCTTTTTTCTCTCGCGATCCCCTCCAAGCCCAACGCCCAGTCGCTCGAGCATCGCGACGCCACCTACACGCGCGTACGACCCAGTGCCATCCATACGCGTTTCCTTCCTTCACTCGCATACAGGAACGCGCACGATCACAAAATCGCCAACAAAACCCTACGCCGCCACCGCGACCCCTTCCCAGTCGCGCTTCGAAGTCGCCCCCCATCTCGAACTCGATTCGCCTTGATGAAAAACTCGGCTTCGGTTTCGTGAAAAAGGATTTGAGTTCCGCCATTTATTTATTTATTTATTATTTTTTTTCTAACCGGCTTTGATTTTTGATTTCGAAAGAAAGAAGAAGCTTGGCTACATATTGAAGAAAAGAGGCGTGTAGAGGAAGGTAAACTAAAGTTGACTTGGTATAAAAATCTATATTCAAATTAAATCGATTTATTTTTGTTTAACCGTTCATATTCCGTACGATCCCACGATAGCTCCGAAAGGTACGAAAAATCCGATAATAATAAAATATTACGGACCCAATGGAACTGGTTTCATTGAATTCCAAGACGGTGCCTCGGAAGGTTATTTTTAAATTTAATTCTAAAACGATAAAATTTCAAACTTAACATAGCACTGTTAATTTCAATCTTAACGCTTCTATTTTCTTCAGTATTATCAATATAAATTTTCAAGCCTTCAAATATATTTTTAATAGGCTTAAAACTCTAGATTCAACAATTTTCCTAACTTCACTTGTTTAATTTAATTATTCAATTATCAAATAATTTGTGATATCCGTAATTCAAGTTAAAATTATACTATTGAATATTTAAAATCGATTAAATATTCCGATTTAAAAGGATTAAAAATTCCGATTCGTCGTAAATATATTTATAGTTGTTTCTTTATAAGACATACAGATATGTGAAGTAAAGTTTACTATATATTTTTAAAATATTATTGACATTTCAATAATTTTGTTTGGATTTATTTGATATTTTTGTTATGTTGTCATGTAGATAGATTTCAGTTTTCTATTTCTAATATGAACAGATTGGGTTATTATTGTTCATTTAGAAATGATAATATTGATTTACGAATAAATTCAAATATTGTTGGAATTAAAGCTCTTAATGTTTAAAATATAGCTTATATATATCTACTTATGCTAAATACCTTTTATAACGAAGTCTCAAATTTTGGTTTGGTGATTAATATGATTATTTGTTTCAGCTTAGTAAATAATTGTAGATTGAGGCACTAAAGATAGAAAATACTTTTTTAGTATTTAAGCGACTTAAAAGCTACAAGTTTTATAAACCTACACTAAGAAAAATTATAAGATGGGAAATGTCACAATTTTTGAGGATGTTGAGTTTAGAGGGAGAAATAAAGTACGGATCATTGTCTTTAAGGAGAATCATTATCTTCGATTCAACTACAGTTACTTCTTCGGATAATGCATATGATTTGTTTCCTTTCATTAACAAGAAGTAAATTTAAGAACCAAAATAAGACAATGTTAAACAAATCTTCAAGGTATGTATCATTGTCTTTAAGGAGAATCATTATCTTTGATTAAACTACAATTACTTCTTCAGAAAATATATAGGATAAGACAATGTCAAAATAAAGTTTCTTCAAATTAAGATTATTGTTTCAAGAAAACAAACTCAACAACCTCAAAGTTCAAGGTCACTAAGAAAATCCACTTGAAAAGAAGAAATACTATTCCGATGACTATATAGTATTTTTTTCATAAAGACAAATATTGGATTGGTGAATATGATTCTTTGGATTTGCATCAATCCATATAAGGTACTAATTTGAAATATGGATTTAAGGTATGAATATAGAGTCTAAATCTATAAGGATAATAAGTTTTGAGATCTTTCCCACCACCTTAAGGTAACAAGATCATTGGTTATGAATAATTATTCAAAACAAAAATGGATCAAGTGAGTAATGTTGGAAGGTATAAGGCTCATCACAGCAAAGAATACTCAAAAATAAAAATAATGTTTTATTTTTAAAGGGACTATCTCTTTGGTTTTACTAAAAGGCACTTTAGAATTATTTTGAAACTTGTTGTATATTATGAGTTTGAGCAATATCAGAGGGATGCTAAAGTCGTGTTACTCAATGGAGACATTGATGAAACAACTAAGAAAACCACTAATGGATTACCCTTTTGTATTAGGGATTCAAATACACCATTATCATTCATGGAGTGCTATTTCGATTATCACAAAAGAGCTATGTAGATAATGCTTTAAAAGAAAAAAGGGGGGGATGAGAGGTTTGGTATGCAAACTGCAAATCAATTCTCTTTTTCCAAAATAGACAAATGTTGTCTTATATAGTAATATAAGAACATCCTTGAAGCTAAAGAAATCAAAAGATTCCTCATGCATTTGCGGTGTAGAGTCTAATGCATGCTAAAGCATACACACAGTTAGATATTGCATGTATTATTTGGCAGATATTTTACTGACATTAAAAGTGGATCAATTGTTAGTAACCAAAATGGTTATGAGATATTTTAAGAAACAAAGGATTATATGCTCAAGACAGATTGGTAGGAGATCATTAGGGATTACAGTCCGAATATTTTTGATGCCAAGAGTACAAAAGATCCACTTCAGATAACAATAATAATATTGTTGTTATTGTTATATTTCTCGATGAAGCAATTTAAGGAAAGTTGTCATGCAGATACTTATAGTCTTCTTTTCTATTTCCGTTATCGGGCATCCAATGATAGAAAATAATTGTATAATTTGTTATAAAGTAATGAACTATTGAATAAAGAAATTGAAAGATCATTAAAGTAATATTGTAACAATAAAAAAACATATTATTTTCCAGTAAGGGGAAAGTGCAAAATGGATTGTAATTCATAGAGCATACTGTGACAAACTCCACATGGAGGATCCACTTACAAAAGGATTATCACCCAAGGTCTTGCATGAGCATCTTGCTCAATTGGTGTAAATTTTATCTAACAATATTTTGTTTCAGTGGGAGTTTGTATTTGGTATTGTGATACGACATATTGCTCAATACTTTGGTTACAGATATATATCAAGTTCTGTTTTCTGATCGGAAATAATGTAATATAGTTTTGTTTGTACTCTATATTGTTCAAATATTGAATGTTTTGATCTTACTAAAGTAGGACCAGTTGGAAATAGACATGTTTATATCACATCTCATGTAATTTCCATGCTACGCATCCATGATTGATCTATGTCGTTTGATTGTGTTGGTATATGTGATCATTGATTGGTTTAGTTAAACTGAAGGCAACGAAAGCCACTTTGATTCTTTGTCAGCATAGTTAATGGACGAGATTATTTCAGAAACACCTTATATTATAAACAACAAATTTTGGAGCTTATTAAGTTAAACACATTTATAAGGTTATTACATATATGGCCTAGGGGGAGATTTTTGGGAAATTTCAACATGTGGGCCATATTTGTAAAATAAATGTGTCCTGCTATTTTGGTGTAAAGCCTAATTAAAGTGATCAAATTACAAACTAAAGTTAAAAGGCTTACAGGTTTAATTGTCATGGTATTAATGTGTATATATTAGGGCAATTCTATTTTGTTGAAGGGCCAAATTAGAAAATGCCAACATTATAAATAAGGGGTTATGGTCCCCAAATTACATAAGTTCCAGTTATTCTCCTAATCTCTTCTATGGAAATAATTCAGATCTAGGGTATATGTCAATTTGGAAGATCAGATCCAACTCTTATCTTTTATATCTTTCTCTTAATCAGTTTATGAAATCAGCAACTATGAATTCAGATCTAATATAAGGTCTAGGGTTTGTGTCAATATGGAAAACCAAATCATATTTACTTTTTCAACATAAACTATGAATTCAGGTATGGCTTCCGTTAACCTGTTTAATTTCCTCTATTTCTTTTCAATTAAATTAATATGGGTCACCTATTCATATCTTAGGTTTCATGATTAATCGGTCTTGAAGTATATTGAAATCAAAATATTTACTTCCAATGGCAATTTGATTCCACTATCTAAATCAATATGGTTAAGACAACAAAACAAATTTAAGCTCTAGAGGCTGCAAATTTAGATAGGTATATTACCCATTTTATACATGTCTTAAAAGCGTAACCTTGATAGGGTATTTAACCACCTGACAAAACAAATGACAGTAGCATGAATATTAACTCTACTTATAATAAAACAAAGATTTATCTATCAGAAGAATGCGCTTCGTATTAAAATTCATATATTTAAAATTTAGACTTTTTATTCCCATTTATAACAACTGTTCATACCATCATCTTCTGGCCATCTACTATTTTTAGCCTCATTTTTAAATTCTATGATTTTGTTAGACTAACAAGATACTATCTCCATTTCAGCTATGAATATAGTACTTGCTGTGAAGAAAATACATAAGTGGATATATCAGCATCTTCAAACGATGATGCAAATGATAGTACTAAATCTCTAGAAGATTATAAATTTCATATGCTTCTTATAATAGTGTTTTTGTTTTTAACGGTTCCCTTGGTTGTACCTTAATTGTATTATCAATTTCAAAATTATCATGTGATGTTTCAACTCTATGTTGCATTAATCTCAAAGCCCATTAATTTATTTTCAGATTGTCCATTGCTATTTGTTGAAACTGACCATGAATGTTTTTCCATATTGTTCCCTACTTTCAAATTCGATTCTATTTATTAGTACGACTGCCGAGCTGCATCTTATTAAATTTATCAGTTTGTTTTTATGGTTCATTTGCTTTGCTTGCATACTTGATAAGTTTTACATTATATTATATATGGTTATCTCTTTAAATATTTAAATGTTTTTCAACCAACGAGCTATTACTGGTTAAAGTCGATGATATGGGATTCCCTACTTCAGTTACAGACCACAATCAAATTGTAGTACAATCTGCAGTGATATTTTCAATTTCTCTTATGACAAAATTTGGATCAATAAATGAATTTTTAACAGTGGGTAGAAACGTTAACTATCAACTTTACTGTAGAGATCAGTATAATTCCTTCCAAATTATAAGCGGGTCAAAGTCCGTGTGCATACCACGGGTGCACACTAGTTATATATGAAAGCAGATCAGAATTTCACCACGAACACAACGGAATAACTTTCGTGATCAAATTCCAACTTTTATAAAATTCCCATATCCAACCATTATCATATTTAATTCAATTGCTTAATTTATTTATGGTTCATTTTACATGTGTTATAGTATTGTTAATCGATGATTTAATATTTAACCTGAAAGAAATTTAAAAGCATTTAAATAAGTTAGAAAATATTATTCACCCCCCTCTAGTGTTTAATTAGCATTAAGATCCATAACTCTATAACGCACACGTGGTATCAGAACATTAGGTTTTAAAAAACTTGAAATTTGATTTTTGAAAAGTATAAATGGGAAGTAATATTGTTAGTGCTTTTTTAACACTTTTATGGAAAAAGAAATTTTGTGAAACCATTATGTTATTTTCAATTAGACTAAAACTAATTATTTTAAAAAGTTACCTTGTATTTTGGAAAGGTATAATGTTGAATTGCAGGGATGAGTATGTTATATGGTGGATGGTGAAAAGAGATTTGATAGTTATATATCATAAATTAAGAAGGACAAATAGATTTTAGACAGTAGATGTCCAAAAGACTTGATGGAAGATCAAGAGAAAGGAAGAGCAACAATGCATATATATATATATATATATATATATATATATATGCTTAAAGACAAACCTTTGGATGAAGAAACAATAATATTGGAATAAAGGACAACAACAATGTTGGCAATCTTGAAACTTTATTTAATTTTTATGTATTACTTTTTAGTGAGTTCTTTAAGTAGAAATAAGTTTTAGTTCTTCTTCTATGTTCCAAATAACTAAAATGGTTTAAATATATAGAAAACAAGTTTTTCCTCTAAAAATAATAGCTAGTTTTCAAATTGAAAAGACACTTTAATTTTTGAAATGCCTTATGATTTTATCTATAAAATATTCTATTATTTAGTTATAAAAAGGTAATATTTTTATTGTAATTAATATTATGCTTAATGTCCCAAAAAAGATTTCAAAGAAAAATATTAATTTTTAAATTTTATAGAACTTTTACAAAACTGACTATACACTTTGAAAATAGTGCCGAAAAATATTAAATGCAGTAGTATGTTATAAATCTTAGAAATATAAACTAATAATTTTTAAATGAAATTTTTACACGAGTATAAGATTGGTTTACCTGACTGTGTAAAAAATTTGGAGCCAAAATTCGAAATTTATTTATTTTATTATTTTTGAATGAATAGAAACTTAGCAAATTACAGTGGCTATATTTCAAGATTTTAGTGCCAAAATTTGAATTTTTATGGCCTTCAAATTAAATTACCTTTCAATCATAAAATTATTCCAAAAAAATTAATATTTTTAACTAAAAAAAATCTAGAAGACTTTTAAGTAATTTAATGTTTTCCAGATTTTCGTATAAAATCGACTTCTCTCTTTAAATGTTGAACATGAATGTTAAATGCAGTAATTTTTTTGGAAATTCTCAAAAATTATAAAATGCATCTTTTTACATGAAGCTTTTTTATATGATATAATATACTCTAAACTACGTTAAAAATTTCACATAAAAATTTAGAAGTTAACTATTATTTTCAAGTAAACGGACTTTTGGTGGTTACAACGGCCATATTTCTAACGTGGGCCATTGCAATTATTAATTTATGTCCTTATGCACTAAAATTTTTAACATAAAATTAATTTCTAGAATATTATTGATTTTAATAACTACATAAATAATTCTGAGTACTTTAAATTTATGTAACATTTTCTTTTGTTTTGTTAAATTTGAATAGACGCTTCAACTACCAAGGTGTGTTTTTATATTTTAATTTTTTTTAAACAGTCATGCCTCTTCATGATTGGTCATACTTCTTCACTAATAACTTTTATAAAGTGTTTCCTTTCTAATGATATCCAACTAATCATTTGTCATGACTATACTAAATAGAAAAGCAAGCCTTCTTCCATGATTTCAACTTTTCCAATGTTGATTTTACTTCTTTCACTCTTATTTCTTTCACACTTATCAAATATTATGATTAGGCTATAGTTAAATTTCATAGTCATCTTACTTAAGGAGTTTTATTTTTTCATCCATTTTTGTTGATAATAAGGGTGGAGAAAAATATAAAATATACACATGAAAATATTCATAGGGATTTTTCTAACCCACGGGGTTCATATCATATTTTATAGTAGAAATATTTATTTGTTGTCATCATCATAAAGCGGGAAATTGATAATACATCAGTTATTGATTTTGATGACAACAACTATATCAAGCATATAAAATATAGATACTAATGTTTTGCCAACTTATATAGTATATATTATACATGTGTTGAATCAAGGACTGTACAGTATAAAGACTCATGAGTACAAAGACCAAGATATAATGACTATAATTTAATGTATAGAGTCATAGCTTATATTGTTAAAATCCCTGATAGAAATCTTTGATTTATATCTCATACTTTCTAGCTTTTATATTTTAAAAAAAAAATTCAATATATATATCGAAATATTTTATAAAAGTTTCAAAGTTAAAATTAAAAACTATATTCAAACTATTATATAATGAAGTATCAAATTATTTTACAAAGTATAGCGTTTTCAAAAATATTTATAAAGAAACTAGTTTTTAAAATGTACATGCATATGTCGACATATAGGAAGATGATATGTAGACATATATGCTGCCAAGTGGTTTTTCAAATTTTGAGTGTACGTGTCTATTTGTCGTAACTCTTTACGGACGGACACGTCTGCTGATTAATCTATAAAGGCGAGTTCAAACAAATTTTAAAGTTTAGATTTACTTATTTTCTTCCCTCTCTTACTCTCTTAAAAACTCCATTGAAAATATACTCTGTTTCTTCAAAATCACTTAGAATCTATTCATACTTCACTGTATTGATTCAATACCACTTTCTTACTATTTTGATTATATATATATATATATATATATATATATATATATCACTTAATTCAAAGATCAAAGTGTTGTCCAATAGGCAATATGGTCCATTGTATCCAAAGTTCAAGAAATTGTCTTTGGAAAAACTATCAACTCTATTTGTATTTACTTTGGCTATGCTTGTAGCGCATTCAACTTAAGTGGGTGTTCTTATAGCCCGGTCAAATCAAGCGAGTCTACCTTGAGCTTGGAAATTCAGGACGGTGTGTCTTATAGCCTCGAAATCGAGATTGTATTTGGGTTTGTTTTTTACCCGGCTAAATATTGGCATTTGAAATGAAATTTGTGCAAGTAATTATATAGGACTGGATGTACGAGAAATCCGAACAAGTATAAAATCCCTGATGTCATCTCTCTAATTCTTTTACTTTGCTTTACTGCTTTTATTTTTATCTGTGGCTGCATCTGTGACTGTTTGGTAGTATAGTTATGTGTTGTTAATCAATGATTTAATATTTAACTTGAGAAAGAAATTCAAAAAGATTTAATAAGTTAGAAAACACCATTCACCCCCTCTAGTGTTTAATTAGCCTTAAGATTCATAATTCCATAATCCATAGAATATACACCCCTTAAAGCGAGAGACGTTTCACCGAAATAAGTTCCCCTAGGGGATATCAAACCATATAAACAATGATGCTTATATATACTTCCTAAGTCAAAGTATGTTAAGTTGTTGATAGTGGAAAAATCACTATCTGGTGTAAGTATGTAGTTTGCATATGGAAAATCAAACATCGTATACTTATCATCAGTTTTTGATTTCAACCCTATACTATGTGACGAACCGGAACTTCTGGGTATTTGGAATTGAATTATTTAATTGATTTCAAATATTTGAAAGCTTGTTTAACTTGAATTTCAATCACTATTTTTTTGGCAATTAAATTATTGAATTTAATTATTGGAAGTTGGGTAAATGGTTGAATCTGAAATTTTAAGCTTGATAAAAAGGGTTTAAAAGCTTGTAAAATTTATATTGATAGTATTGAAGATAGTAAACGTGTTAAACTTGAATTTGGAAGTGATTTGTTAAGTTTTGAATATATACTGTTTAAATTGATATTTAAAAATAGCTTTCTGGGGCACAATCTTGGATTTTGATGAAACCAATTCCATTGGATCCGTAACAGTGACTTATTATCGGATTTCAATTTTCGTAATGTTTGAAGTGATTGTTTGACCATACGATAGGTAAACGCGCTGAAATTAAATCTGAAATTCAGTGTGTGTGTATATATATATATATATATATATAATCCAAAAGCCATCTTCTCCATACGACCGAGTTTGGGCTCGAAACCTTTTCCTTTGTGTTTGGAATAGGGGTTCAACATTATAAACGCCTAGTGGCACGCCTCGATAGGAGATCGAGATTGTGAGTTGCGATAATCAAGGCGATTTAAATTTGAATTTAAATTTTAATTAATATTTATATAGATTTATTGATTCAACCTGGCAAATATTTTCAAGACAGCAAACACGTGGTTGCCTTTTCAACATTTGTCCTTCGTTTTAACAAGCGTATAAAAAGAAAGATGGCCGAGCAATTAAAAATAATAATAATTTCGTTCGTCTCTTCACTTCATTTTTCTCCCTAAATGAAATTCAAAATCTTAAAATGGCCGAAGGATCCTCTTCTTTTCCACTTTAAAATCGAGTCAAACCTAGATTTCTTTTTTTCAAAAATAAAATTAAATCTGCTTACAGTTTGACGATTCGCGAATTCGAATCGTAGCAAAGAACGAAATCGATTTTTCATGCAATTGTAATTTAGGAGGGCTCGCGAGCAGACTCTGGTCAACGGCTACTCTGCCGCCTTGGCTATGACGTGAGTCATTTATCGCATAAAGTCGAAGTATGCGGATACTCGAGCAGTGAAATCGAAGACGAAGGGCGATGTAAATCGCCTTCGAATCAGGCTCAGAGGCTATCAAGTGACGCAGGGGATGCACGAGATGGTGAAGGCAAGGCGACTTAGATCGGAAGCTTCATCTAAGGTTTGAGTTGTTATGGAGGTAGCGCGATGTGGGTTCGACGTCGTGGTTGTGTTTTCTGTAGGGGATAGGTATATTGATCATTCGTTTTTATTTTATATATTTAGTTACTAAAAGATCTTTAAAGGAAGATTAGTTATTTAGATATTTGTTTAAATAATCATGAGTTAAAATTAAAGTTATTGAATGTAACAACCCATAATTTTGTAAATATTTTTAATTAAAATTTTAGTTGAAAACTTTAATTTTTAAATCATTTAAAATTGAATTTCTGTAATTTTTCCAATGTAAATTTAGAATATGTTTGTAATTTATTTTCCAAATTCAATAAATTAAACATTTTTTGAACTTTTTATTTTTGGTCAAACTTTGACTTTTATTTGAAAAGTTTAAAATTTTAAATTATAATCTTTTATTTGAAGTTGGATATAATTATAATATCCGTTCTACTTTTTGTTTCATTTAATTCCCATTTATACTTTTAAAATTGAACAATTATAACGTTTTACAAACAATTAATTTATGTGTTTACTTTATATTTTTCCTATATCCGTATTTTATTTTATTTTCTATTTTGTTTCCTCTAGACTTTGTTTATTTATTGGAGTTTATTTGTGTATATTCCTTTATTTAATGGCTTGGAAACAAATAATTAGACATACGTTACTTCGTTTAATTAGGCATACGTTACATTTGCTTTATTTCTTGCCTTTTTATTTACCTATCTATTTAATTACCTACCATAGTCGTGTATATTTTTTTCCTAGTCGTGACAAATCATTCCGCAAATCACGTACAAGAAGATTTATTTCTCATTTCAAACTTTTCGTTTTCATTTGCAATTAAGAATAAATATATATGTTTCTTCTCCTTAACTTATGCCTTTTCCGTTTCATAGCATTTACTTCTTTGCTTGCCTTCCAAACCAATCCATCTACTAGTCGTGAGAAACTTTATCAATTCACATATAAAGATTTATTTCCCACTTCTCATATTCATTTGGATTTAAGAATAAAATATATGCATGTTTATTTTTCTCCTTAGCTTATGCCTTTTTGTTTCCTATCATTTACTCCTCCTTAGCCGTTTCTTTTTTTCTTCCATCTTTAGCCAGGTATTTCTTTTGATAACTCACGCACAATCAATTCTCAAAATTCCTCATTATCATTTGCGTGAAGAAAAATATATGTTCAAGCTCTAAAGTCATGGCTTCTCTTCTTTTTCCATTTCTTTTCTCTTTTCTTTTCCTCTTTCTTTGTTTTGCTTCAAAGCTAAGCCCGGCCTCTTGCCTCTAGCCGCCACCATGACCATCTCCATCAACCATCACCACCACCTAAAGCCTTGCTTTGACCACCATATGAGCCAAACCATCACAAACCTTGAACCAACCTAGCCAAACTCCTATTTTCCTTCACCTCCTCTTCATGTAGCTCAGCCACAACCAAAACTCCACCATGCCTTGCATTACCTTGACCAAAACTCTATCTCATGCCATGCCTATGATGACATGACTAAGCCGAGCACAACATGATGGTCTAGCCATTGAAGCCATGGCCGAGCTCACTTGCTTGGTGATGGATCATCTTGCTTTATTTTATCAAAAGGTTATGCCACTTTGATTCATTCTTTTCCATTGTTTTAATCTATATTCTTTTGTATTAAATCACATACTTATGTTTGTGATATTATTTTGCATACAAGATTTGGATCTGATTGTTCAACCATTAAAAATCTTGTTCGTGCCTTGTCGTGCCTTTCAGAGTTTCAGTTGTGTGCTTTGAATTTGATTCTAGCTTTTAAAAAGGTGAGTTATTCACTCTAGACATTACGTACTTATATTATTGTGAAATGACGATAAGTGAATCTGTATAAATTGATATGTTATTCATATATGCCTGTGATGTGATCATATGATGTTAAATCTTGTTTATATAAATGTTGCATCATCTGATGTGATATGTTATATTATACTATTATTTTATTTCATGTTTATCGCACTGCAAGTTCCCTTATCACTATGAGTTGAAATGATACATACCCAAACGGACTTTAGAATAAGGAGAAAATCATTATGGGCTGAAATGATAGGCTTGAATGATTTTTATTGCATTTGATTTACTTAGGATTGCGGGTTTGAAATGATAGAACACGGATTTTTCTTTTTAAATTATGGATTGAAATGATACATATCCGTATCACTTGACCTAGGTTCGAAAAATATATACAGACCCATGGATAAATTTTAAATAATATTTTCCAAAAAATTATTAAGTATTTTGAGTTTTAAGATATATGAGATTTTAGCTTAAAGATTTGATTTGAAGATTTGAAATATAAAGGGATATTGAATTTCTATCAGTTAAAATTTTATAAGTTGATTTTGGTTTTAATTGTAATTTAAAATCTTTATTTGGTTTTAAATTGTAAGGTAAGAATCTTTGTTTATGATGAATAACTTAATAATTAAATTTGATTTAATTTGGAATCTTGAATCTAATCTAGTGATTTTATTTAAGGTTATTCCCTGAAATGGATATGTTTTGTATTGTATAATGAATAATGTATTTTGAATTGAGAAAATGAAATATAGTTTTAATTGGGCATTTGTAATAAAATTTATTTAACTTGAAATCATAGTTAAATCATGTCTAAATGAATAGATTTATAAAGAGAATTGGATTGTTTTATTAGCTATAATAAAATATTTTATTTAGGGTTATGTTTTGTAAAAAGAAATGATTATGATTTAAAAATGGAAAAATATAACTTAAAGATGACTTAACTTGAAATTGGAAATTTTTTCAAAGGAAATTTAAAGTTAAGTAAATAAACGGAGATTTAATTTCATTTAGGAGATGGGTATGTTAAATAAAATATTAAGTTATTGGTTGAAATAAAAGTTAAGAAATTTATAAAGTATTGACTTAACAAATGAATTTTAATTTAAAATGGATATTTATTAATAAAATATTATTTTATTAAATTTATAAGTTAAGTAATATCCAAATATTTTTTTTTGAAAAAAGGAATAAGTTTGATAAGTTAAAAATGAGAAAAATTGAAGATATATTATTTTAAAGGGTATAATAGAAATTATAGCATGTCTGAAATGCTGTAGTTTAATGAACTATGGCTGATATACTAAAGACACCTGTAACAGCATTTCTGAAGTGCTGTAATTCCTGGAAATATGACTATGTGTTGAAATATACTCAAGAGACCTACAGCAGCATTTCTAAAGTGCTGTAACTTCTGAAATTTGAACTATGTGCTGAAATTACTAAATGGACTTATAACAACATTTATGAAATGATATAATTTTTGAATTTGAACTATGTTATGATATATACTAAATATACCTACCGTAGCACTTTATAAATGCTGTTGTTCTGAAATTTACAATGTTTGAAATATTGAAATTGAACGAATGAACTTAGAAATTGCTGAAATTATGGAAATTGAATATTTGATTTGGAAGGATAACTACTTCATATTTAGTGGTTTAAATGAACGTCATTTTAAAGGCGTTATGAGTTGGAAATTGTATTTAATTAAGAATTGTCTTTAAATATAGTGATTTAAAACTCATTGAAATTGATGAATTAAGAATATGATTTTATAACCTGTTTTGGTTTAAGGCAATTTTAAAGGGAATATTTCGAGTTTAATAAATTGAAGGAAATATTCAGTGATTTGGAAATTTGGGTTTTATTTAAATGATATATTGATTTGGTTTTGAAATGAAATAATATAGATATAGTTTTGACATGGATATGATATTTTGGTTTTTGAAGTGTAAATGATTTTGAAATAAATATCCATGGTCTATAATAACTTTGGGTTGTGAAAGAGACCAGGATCGGAAGTTGTCATACTCTCTACCAACTCCGAAAACCACTTTAACAACCGTGTATGCGGTGGAGATTCCAGAATGAAGTAGGATGGTGGCAACGTCCTTTGAGGTATGAACGTGGACCCGACTCCCGTGAGTTGGCTTAAGGTAGTTAAAACAGGAGCGATCTCGGGCCAAGGAGGTAGCCCCTCTTACCGGACACACTCCTTCGGTATTATATTCTGACTCTGAGATTTATTTGGTGGCCACTTTTGATTTTTTTATTTGGGGGTGTTGCTCGAGGTGGGCGGTAGTAGCTGCTACGCGTTACCACCAGCCCGTATGCGTAATTAGTATACCTACCCTGGCATTGCTTTGTGTGTCGTGTCACCTACCCTAGCGAGGCTTGTACGAGTTTGGATTTCTCCCGTAGCCCGTGGAGTATCCTCTGGTGGCTTCCCGATTAGGAGGAACCATGATACTGGATGGACTACTGGGACAATTACGTGTTAAGGGGAATATTGGGTCACTCCTTAACGCTATTTAAAGTAAGTTTATTTTACTATAAACATTATTATAATTGCGAAATATTACGACATGGTAAACAGTTTAACGGATCGTTAGAGGATGGGCGGTCCCAGGCATCCTTTAAGTTACTTGTACCTTATATTACAGTTCACTTGAATTGGTTTACATTGTATAAGTATGTATGTCCTGACTCGAATGTTTTGTGTTTTGCTTTACGTTCAGGTCGGACTGAATGATACGGCATTTGTGACTCACCTTTAGAGTTGGAGCTTTGCTTGAAGATCCAGCTATCTATTCTGTTTCCAGGTATCCAGTTGATTCAGATGACGTATTCTGCTTTGTACTTGTTTATCATATTGAAACTTCTGTTGTAACTTGTTACTTCTATTGTATCTTGTTTAACTCTGATGTATTTATATAGTAGCTTCATGAACTACTATCTCTTTGCTTCCGCTACATTATATTACTCTATGTCTATGATCTGTGAATTACTTTTTTACTGCATATTTTGAGTTTTGCCAAATTTAAAATATAATTCGGTATTTTGAACAATTCAAGTCCGACATGTGTGGATGTGAATGGTTGAAAATATCAGGTTGTTACATTGAATGATAATTAATTTGTTCGATTCAATTCGAATATTAATAAATTGTATAAATATTTATACAAGGTCTAAAATCATGAAGAAATGAGCCAGGTTGGATCGGAGTGCAAATATAATCAAAGGTGAGTTAATCTCACCCATTTCGATTGATTTTGAAATTTAAATAGTTGGTTGAATGATTGAATTGATAGATGTGGTATATTATATATAGTAGTATATATATTGGAGTGATTGATTTCCCGCATTATATAGCGGATGAGACCCTATGCGCCCCATAATAGTGAATGAGGTAATATAAACCCATATACCGGGATATTCCACCTCGATGTGGAATTGGTATTTTTATATTGTGCTAACATCTGTAGATGCAAGGAAACAGGTTGGAGGGATCCAACTGGATTCCTTAAAATAATTTAGATTGTTTAATATTCTGTGTTATGGTTTATTCGATAATTTATGATAGATTATAATTGGTAAATTGCAAATATTGGACGCTATGTTTGATTGAATATATTTGGGTATACTGAGTTATCAAAAAGATATATAGATTCGATTTTTGAAGGAAAATAAAGGAAATTTTTTTAAGTGAATAATTATAGAGGTTTAGATAAATAAATTGAAAAAATAAATAAAAGTGGATATTTAAATTTTAATATATAAATTCGGAGTATAGGAAGTAGATTTTGAATAAAGAGGAATAAATGAATTTTTAGACTTAATGATATTATTTAAAGGAACAAAGAAATTGTTTTCAAATTTAAGGTTTAAATTTGGAAAAAGATAAAAAAGAAATTTGGGAAAAGTATGAAATTTGTATTCTAGTTTAAATAAGAGTTTGAATCACAATAAAGAAGTTAAATCAAAAATTACTAAGTTTTGGAAAAAAACTGGATAAGTAAAGAAATTTATTTTAAATGGAGTTAATTTTGAAAATCAATTTGAAGATTGATTTAGTGTTTGAAACTGTGATTTAAAGAAAGATGAGACTATGGGATTTATAAACTGGGTTTATAAGGTGAAATAAGATATTAGTGGATATTTGAAAATATAAAATTCACGATGGGAATTTATAAAGGAATAGGTAATTTTCTTTAAAAATAAATACTGGTTTATTTTTAAGGGTATGAAAATGGGAAGTGTATTTCCCTGGAAAGCCGATTATATTTTAAAGGAGACTTTTTATGTATAAGTTAAAGGCTTTAAAATTTGTTTTAAAGGAATGGTTTAGAAAATTTATTATTTTTAAATGTTTTAAATTTTAAAGTAAATATTTTTCAAATTTATTTTAGTAGTAATTATTTAAAGGTTAATTGGTATTATGTTTTAAAAAGATAATTATTAATATTTATATTTTATAAAGTAATTTTATATTAAAGATAGTTTGGTTAAAGTTTTATTTGAAACTTGTATAGAATTTCGTAACTCTTACTTTAAATTTAGTTTGGCTTAACTTTTTTGTTATAAAAATTAGTTTTTATATTTTATAAAATAGTTTTATTTTAAATATTTTTAAAAGTATATATTTTTGAATAAAGTGTTTAAGCAATTTTAATTAAAATGATTTAAAGTACATTTTATAATAAAATGATTTAAATTATATTTAAAATCTTAAGTATTTAGGACTGGGCGGTTTTAGTGGAAATATAACAATTAGTTGGAAATTTATTTCCACGAGAGAGAGAAAAGTGATTTGAAAACTATTTGCAAAGGATTGAAATGTAGGAAAATATCTTGCGAAGATATTTAAAATAAATAATTTGGGAGAAATTATTATGGCTTGATGATTGTTTGTGAATGTTTATTTGATAGTTAAATAACCGACTATCAATATTGGCCAATGTGCCGATCGTTTCAAAGAGACCGGGATCGGGATTAATTTTTCGAAAACCACTTCGATCTGGTTTGAACGTTTTCATGAGGAAGATAAGAGTGGGAGTCGAAGATGGAGCAGTAAAGTGCAAGGGCTAATCACTACTAATCTTGAGGGTGATTCCAAAATGGATGTAGTAGGAGTAGTGCCTTCGGTTTCGTTCGGACCTTGGAAAGGACTTGTATAGACGAATTGTTTCAGAACATCGTCAGGAGGATGGTGAGCATTCCAAGTGAATGTGCGCTAAAAAGGTAACGCATAACCTCGAACCTCATCAACCGGGAATGGCTAAAACAGGGGAGGTGCACACAAGGCAAAGTGGCTAGCAACCAATTAGGGTACGGTCACCCCTGTTTAGATGTCCCTTTTATTTTCAGCTGTGTGGCGGTTGCTGATCCCAACCACGGGGTGAACTTATTCGGACTATCCAGTAAGGGGTAGCTCCATTCTTGTGATGCAGGGGATCAGGGTGGATCCTCGGTACGGTTATTTAGACCACGTACTGTGGCGGGCGGTACCCAGTAGCTTTGCGATTGATGGAAATCCATTTTCCCTACGTGCCTTTACGGTTTTGTTTGTATACCTATTAAATGGAATTTAATGAATGTAACAATTTTGGCTATTTGAGTAAGTATTTGTATATAGACACTATTATAATATCAAAGGATTTTATAAGTAATGTTTTGGTATCGTAAGGTAAAAACCTAGCATGTTTATTTATGGCATGGTCTTACGAGATACCTTTGATTTCAAAGGATTTTGAAAACTTTAATAATCCAATTGAGTGTGTTTTCTCATGCTGGTTTTTCAGACTGACTCGGGTGTTATTTAACTATAATGCTCGGGTCAGATCGAGTATTATGGGATGTAGGATATGATGCTGTGGAGCTTAGGAGATGAGCTGGATGGCAAGATGTACTTCCGTACTTGATTTTTATTATGTTGTGTATACAGTTTTGGGGACAAGTTTATATAACTGTCCAGCATTAGGATATTGATTGCATTGTTGAATTGAGTTGTACTCTGATGATGTAATATATAAATTAGTACATATTTCTTTGTGTTTTAATGCTATTGTTATATATTATATTTATTCCGCTGCGACTGTGAGATTCTGATGCTGTTTCTATCTTCTTCTACCTCCTTCTTCTTTAACCCTAATGGTTCGTATTTCTGTTCACTTTGAGTTGATATGATGGAGAATAGTGTTCACACAAGGGGTATGGGTTTGCGGTCTGTTACAGTGGTATCAGAGTTGAAGGTTAAAGGTTAAGGAATAAATTTATATAAAAAATGGGATTTGTAAATGTGAATTATAAATGTGATATATAATTGAAAATGAAATAAAAATTCCAGTGTAATGTTTCAATATGAATTGGCAGGATTGGAATTTGGAATTTTTGGAAAATTTTAAATTCCTTTTGAGTTTGGAAATGATTTTCAAAGGTTTTGGAATAATGGTAATAGTATTTGTGAAATTTTGAACTGGATTTGAAATCTGCAATTTAAAAATATTTGGCAAAATGTTTTAAAGAGGTAAAAGCACTAAACTCTTTCGGTCGCTGGAAAATAACCTCGGTGATGACTGCAACATCATCGATGTTCATTTTCGAGTTTCCAAAAGAGAAATCGCTACCAAATTGTTTAAAAATGGAGTGCTTGCAAAACTAAGTTTGGTTTTAAATTTCAAAAGATAATTTGATACTAAAGGATTTTGGATATAATTGATTTCAAAATGATTTTGAAATACTTAAATGATGGTTGAAGACTCTGGAATTGGATTAAAATGTTTGAGTGATTAAATAGTGGTTTGAGCTCTGGAAGTTTGACTAAAAAATGTTTATGGATTATAAACAGGTTTGGAAACTTATAAGTTTGGAAATTTTCCTGGAATGGAACTAACTTGTAAATAGTAAATAAAAGTAAATGTGAAAACAAAATAAGCCGACAGGTAAGCTAATTAATTGAAGTAAAATAAAAAGAAATTAGCCAATAGAAGTTAAATAAATTGAAGAACTTATAGAAGCTTGAAAGCTGAATTAAATTAGAATGCAACTAAACCAAGTTAAATAAGAAGTGAATGTTGAGTAGGCTAAATAAAATAAGTTATTGAAGTATAAAATTTATTAATTGGAAACAAAATTATGCATAGACAAATGAATTTGCATTTGTAAGTAAATTAGATTTAAACTAAATATTGGGAATTATTTCAATTGTGTGTAATGGAAGATAGTCAAGATTTGACTAAATATAACTGACTGAAATAAAATTAGTGAGTAAACCAATTGATTTAAGTGGGTAAGCAAATGAACTAGAGTTGTATATTGGATAATATTTAATTTGAAATGTGTAAAATAAAGAGAAGTTATAGAATTAATTCGAAGCGAACCAAAATGATAAAAATTGGTAATAAAAAAAAATTGTTTGAGATTTAAAATAAATTAGTAAGTGGAACTGATTTAAAATAGTGATATGAACTAGTTGTGAATGGAAGATAGTTGATAAAATTCAATATTCAGAGTGTGAAGATGAATTGAATTCAAGTAGACTTGAAAATGAAAATATAAATGAAAATTGGGAAAATGTATTGAGATTTGAGATAAATTAATAAATTAAAGTAAATTGAATCTATTTGGAATAAGAATCCAAATTGATTAAATATAGATAAAAACCAAGTGATAAAATGAAGTTGAAAGATTAATTCGTAGTAGACTGAAAATAATTTAAAGTTTGATAATAAATCCATTGGGATTTAAATAAATTAGTAGTGAGACTAATTAAAGAAATGATTAATTAAATATGGTTTGAGATGAAGGTAAATTGAATTCATATGGAATTGGAGATCCAGTTTAAAAATAGGTGGATATAAAGGCTAAAGTGGTAGAGTAATAATATAAGAGTATATAAAATGCTTATGTTAAACTTAAGAAATAATGGTGAAATTTTTATGTAAGTTTGGTACTGAAATATACTAAGTAATTTTGGAATAGAGATTAAGTAAAGTTGTGAAATGGGATAATTGGGGATAAGTGAATAGAAGGATATTGTTATTTAAATACGTAAGATGTACGTATATTATTTTATTCGTATAGTGGTTTGATCCAGATCCGAGCAAAGAATTTCGAGATAGTTATACCGATCCGAGTTGGGATTTTTCACTCTATTTTCGACGGCGAACTCTGGATAAAGATTTTTGATTGATTCTGGAAATTATCTATCATAGCTGTGACCATGCAAGAAGAATGACGGTTTCTAATCAAGAAACCAGATCTGAATCCGCACTAGGAAGTCGGGTGGACGATACCAGTTCGTAAGTGAAATTGTGTGATCGAGTAAGCGATCAAATTGGGTATTGCGTGATATATATGCATCGTACGGGTGTGAATGAAAAAGATATGAAAACATTTGTAAAGAAATGTATAAAATGATGTTGAAAGCTATGATTGGATGTTATTTCCGAGTAGGATATTCAGGTGTTAAAAAGCAAAAGGGAATTGGGATTTTTGATTTTTGAAGATAAATTGAAATTCGCTCGGCAAAGGTATGTATTTAAATTTCTGTATGAAATTTGATGATTTTCTGGCGATCAAGTGAGGAGGGATGCACGAGATGGTGAAGGCAGGGCGACTTCGATCGGCAACTTCGTCTAGGGTTTGAGTTGTTATGGAGGTAGCGCGATCTGGGTTCGACGTCGCAGTGGTGTTTTCTGTAGGGGGTAGGTATATTGATCATTCGTTTTTATTTTATTTATTTAGATATATATATATATATATATATATATATTCGATAGAGTGGAAGGTAAAATTAAAAGTAAATTATATCCAAATTTTTCTACAGTAAGCTATATTTCAACAATTCGGTTTTTGATTTAATCTATAGATTTGAAAGAAATTTTTTTATTTTAAGGGTTTAGTATATGATTTGAAAAGTATATAGGAATTTTAAATTGTTGAAGAATTTATTTAAAAATTTGATTTTTGAATATAGGTTATTTTATAAGTATATATGTGGTTTTAAAAGAAAAAGAAAGAACATATATATATATATATATATTCACTTACTGTTTCATTTTAAAAGATAAATATTAAGATGATTAACTTACTTAATTGCTTATTTAATTTATTTAGTTACTAAAAGATCTTTAAAGGAAGATTAGTTAGAATTTAGATATTTGTTTAAATAATCATAAGTTAAAATTAAAGTTATTGAATGATAATTAATTTGTTCGACCCAATTCAAATATTAATAAATTGTATAAATATTTATACAAGGCCTAAAATCATGAAGAAACGAGCTAGTTGGATCGGAGTGCAAATATAATCAAAGGTGAGTTAATCTCACTCATCTGGATTGATTTTTAAATTTAAATAGTTAAATTTAAAAAGTTGGTTGAATGATTGAATCGATTGGATGTGGTATATTATATATAGTAGTATATATATTAGAGCGACTGATTTCCCACATTATATAGCGGATGAGACCCTATGCACCGCATAATAGCGAATGAGATAATATAATCCATATACCGCGATATTCCACCTCGAAGTGGAATTGGTATTTTTATATCGTGCTAACATATGTGGATGCAGGGAAACAGGTTGGAGGGATCCAACTGGATTCCTCAAATTCATTTAGATTGTTTAATATTCTGTGTTATGGTTTATTTGATAATATGTTATACAGTATAATTGGTAAATTGCAAATATTGGATGCTATGTTTGATTGAATATATTTGGGTATACCGAGTTATCAAAAAGATATATAGATTGGATTTTTGAAGGAAAATAAGGGGAATTTTTTTATGTAAATAATTATAGAGGTTTGGACAAATAAATTGAAAAAGGATAAAAGAGGATTTTTAAATTTTAATAAATAAATTCCAAGTATGGGAAGTAGATTTTGAATAAAGAGAAATAAATGAATTTTTAGACTTAATGATATTATTTAAAGGAATAAAGAAATTATTTTCAGATTTAAGGTTTAAATTTGAAAAAAGATAAAGAAGAAATTTGGGAAAAGTATGATCAGTTTAAATAAGATTTTGAATCATAATAAAGAAGTTAAATCTGAAATTAATAAGTTTTGAAATAAAATTGGATAAGTAAAGAAATTTATTTTAAATGCCGTTAATTTTGAAAATCAATTTGAAGATTGATTTAGTGTTTGAAACAGTGATTTAAAGGAAGATGAGACTATGGGATTTATAAACTGGGTTTACAAGATGAAACAAGATATCAGTGAATATTTGAAAATATAAAATTCCCGGTGGGAATTTATAAAGGAATGGGTAATTTGTTTTAAAAATAAATAGCGGTTTATTTTTAATGGTATGGAAATGGGAAGTATATTTCCATGGAAAGCCGAGTATATTTTAAAGGAGATTTTTTATGTATAAGTTAAAGGCTTTAAAAATTTGTTTTAAAGAGATGTTTTAGAATTTTTTTTAATTTTTTTAATTTTAATGTAAATATTTTTCAAATTTATTTTAGTCGTAATTATTTAAAGGTTAATTGGTATTATGTTTTGAAAAGATAATTATTAATATTTATATTTTATAAAGTGATTTTATTTTAAAGATAGTTTGGTTAAAGTTTTATTTGAAACTTGTATAGAATTTCGTAACTCTTATTTTAAATTTAGTTTGGCTTAACTTTTATGTTAATAAAAATTAGTTTTTATATTTTATAAAGTAGTTTTATTTTAAATATTTTTAAAAGTATATATTTTTGAATAAAATGTTTAAGTAATTTTAATTTAAATGATTTAAAGTATATTTTAGAATAAAATGATTTAAATTATTTTTAAAATCTTAAATATTTAGGACTGTGCGGTTTTCAGTGGAAATAAAACAATTGGGTGGAAATTTATTTCCATGAGAGAGAGAAAAGTGATTTGAAAACTATTTTCAAAGGATTGAAATGTAGGAAAATATCTTGTGAAGATATTTAAAAATAAATAATTTGGGAGAAATTATTATGGCTTGATGATTATTTGTGAATGCTTATTTGATAGTTAAATAACCGACTATCAATATTGGCCAACGCGCTGATCGTTTCGAAGAGACTGGGATCCGGACTAATTTCCCGAAAACCATTTCGATCTGGTTTGAACGTTTTCATAAGGAAGACAAGAGTTGGAGTCGAAGATGGAGCAGTGAAGTGCATGGGCTAATCGCTACTAATCCCGAGGGTGATTCCAAAATGGATGTAGTAGGAGTAGTGCCTTCGGTTCCGTTCGAACCCGGAACGGACTTGTATGGACGAATGTTTTCAGAACATCGCCAGGAGGACGGTGAGCATTCTAAGTGAATGTGTGCTAAAAAGGTAATGCATAGCCTCGAGCCTCATCAAACGAGAATGGCTAAAACATGAAATGTGCACACAAGGCTAAGTGGCTAGCAACCAATTAGGGTAAGGTCGCCCCTGTCTAGATGTCCCTTTTATTTTCGGCTGTGTGGCGGTTGCTGATCCCAACCGTGAGGTGAACTTATTCGGACTATCCAATAAGAGGTAGCTCTGGTCTTGTGATGCAGGGGATCAGGGTGGATCCTCGGTACGGTAATCTAGACGCGTACTGTGACGGGCAGTACCCCAGTAGCCCTGCCATTGATGGAAATCCATTTTCCCTACGTTCCTTTACGGTTTTGTTTGTATACCTATTAGCTAGAATATAATGAATGTAAAAATTTCAGCTATTTGAATAAGTATTTGTATATAGACACTATTATGATATCAGAGGATTTTATTAGAAATATTTTGGTTATCGTAAGGTAAAAACCTGGCATGTTTATTTGTGGCGTGGTCTTACAAGATACCTTTGATTTCAAAGGATTTTGGAAACTTTAATAATCCAATTGAGTGTGTTTTCTCACACTGGTTTTCCAAACGGACTCGGGTATTATTTAACTATAATTCTCGGGTCAGACCGAGTATTATAGGATATAGGATATGATGCTTTGAAGCTTAGGAGACGAGCTGGATGGCGAGATGTACTTCCATACTTGATTTTTATTCCACTGTGTAAACAGTTTTGAAGACAAGTTTATATAACTGTCCGGCACTTGGATATTGATTGTGTTGTTGAATTGAGTTGTACTCTGATGATGTAATATCTAAATCAGTACAGATTGCTTTGTGTTTTAAAGCTATTGTTATATATTATATTTATTCTGCTGCGACTATGAGATTCTGATGTTGTTTCTATTTTCTTCTACCTCCTTCTTCTTTAACTCTAATGGTTCGTATTATCATTCACTTTGAGTTGATATGATGGAGAATAATGTTGACTCAAGGGGTATGGGTTTGCGGTCTGTTACATACAATCCCTTAATTAACAATGAAGTCAGACAAGTTAGAGAATTACCCTTGCCTCATCGTACATTCTTAAACTCTCATAGATAGAAACGGGCTTCCATACTGTTATCTGGGTTTTTATCCCAACAGAATCCATAGGAAATCGAGAGGCAAGCATTTGTCTGGTTCAACCAACAGTCCAATACAAATAGTGTGTGGATCAACATCAAAACAAGGCGACATGTTATGAAATTACATTGGGAACATCAACACGAGGTAATAGACACGATCCAAAAGGCAAAGCTCAGAAATCCACTTAGTACATGGATCGCTAGCAATCCATGCACTACGGATCGCTAACGATCCATACCTTTTCGCCAGATTGCTATAAACTCTAAAGGACAAGGTCCATAAATTCACCAAGTACATGGATCGTTAGCGATCCATGTACTATGGATAGCTAGCGATCCATACCATATTGCCAGGTCTTCACAATATTTAAGGAAAAAGGATGATGAGGAGCATCTCAAGCAATTGGATTGCCACCAAAGCAATGGATCGCTAGTGATCCGTCAAGTTAGTTCAGTTCGTGGAAAAACTTACAGTGCACCTTCATATGATCATTTGAAAGCATCTGGGAAGAGGGCCTAGCCTAATAGCTCTCCAACCCCTATAAATACAATCCTGCCTGCAACATAAAGGGGGATCTCTCCGGACTGGTTACTGAGACTCTGTTGAAAGCTTTCTTCACTCCTCACCTCCCTCATAACGGTCTTCAAAGGAGTTCACTGTGATTCTCTAATGGATTCCAACCTTGGAGATTCAAGAGCTTTGTAATCAAATACAACTTGTAACAACAACCAGTCAATAATAAAAACTATGAAGTGGACTTAGGCTTCGTTAATAGCCGAAACGCTATAAAAATTCTCTTATCTTCTTTATATTTCTGCTCTTTTACATTTATTCTCCATAGTATGGCTCTGTAAGAACAGGGCTAGTGCTTTCACACTCAATCTAGGACGTTGATCTATTTTTTGGGTTAACACATACCTTGAAATTTAGTGTCGAGATTATAAGATGAAGTACCTTTGATATGCTTAAATAATCATGAAACATTTATAGAAATTAATCCACTTATACTTATCATGTTTCTAACATTTCGACTTCTTTATCCCTCGCTCAGAATCGAAGCCAAGTAAGTCAGGGCACTGGTTGCTCCTAGCCTTGCCTAGACAGTCTGATTCTAGATCTCACGTATAGTGAAAAGTCTACTCATCGGTTTAGTGTTAAATATAAGATGACTTAGTTTCCATAAATGTGTTAACATTTTATCACTACTTATTATATTTGTTTTATGTTACTTAATGGCACCGAAAATAAATCCCTTGCCAAAAGCGATGTCTTTTTAAACAATCAATAAACCAACTCCATAACTTATTAGCTTCGATTTCATACTAGTATCTTTCATCAATTAGAAATGATGTCGTTCAAGTTGCGGTATTACCATCTCTCAAACCTTGACTCGACGTTTACTTTTAACTTTCAAAATAGAAACAAGTTTCCATACGTCTAATTCTAGAAATTAAAATTGGATCCAAGAGTTCTAATATACTTGTTATTAAAAACATATTCCAAAATCACTTATTAGATCAATGTATGATTTAAAAAGGCAACATATTACTTTTTTAAAGTAAACACCTTATTCAATAATAAAGTGTTATAACTTTCTTTCAATTTCCACAAACCATTTACTATAATGAAAATGTTATAGTTCATTATCTCTTTCCTTTTCCTAAAAAAATCTATTACAATAATAGTATCGTAATCCATGCTTTCTTCTTACTTACATTCATATCTAAAATACTTTAACCACCATTTAAAACCTTCATTCAAACATCACTTAAACGTTTCCTCTTTGGAAAAGAATTTGGCTTTGGAAAATAAAGGAATTTCCTTTAAAAAAAAACCTAACTTAAATATTTCAAACAAATCCATTTTCAAGTATATTTAAATTCCAAACTACCTTTAAAAATACTTATACAAATTCTGTAAACTATATTTGAAAGGAATTAAAAAATTATCTAAAGTAGATAAACTATACTAAAAATCGCAGATGTCTAAAGTACATCCAAAGCGACTATTGCTATATTGACTATAACTCTTAAAACTTTGTTTCCTAAAGAAAATAACTTTTAAACTCCTTTTTCTTTCTATATTTTAAACCACTTTAAATACCTTTTCCAAAAAGGTTTACAAAACTAAAATAAAATTCGAAAACCATTTGAAAACACTTTAGAAAACAAGGGGTAAACCACTTAAAAGAGATCAAGGTATTTTAATGTCGCAATAAAAACGGATCATCAAAGCAAGTCGACTAGCTATAACATCCACTTCATACATAGCAAGTAATAATGTAAAGTAAAATCAACATGGCGAGGAATCCTTTAGGATTCCTCTACAAACATTATATGCTTCGAAGTGCTTCCATAGTGCCATAGTGACCTATTCGCTATGAAGACACTTCGACTTCCTTTGCTTAGTCCCCTGCAGAAAAATGGTTACTTTTGTCATCCAGTTTCAACCGGGAATTAAATCCAACAACAACATATGCAAATAATTATACATAACTAATATCAAGCAATTATTTTACAATCATTCATCAATTTTTGATATCATTTTAAAGTGAGGTTAACTCACTTTTCCAAAGCTAAACTTCAAACAAGATGCACAGACTTCTCCCTCGACCAAACAACGACCCAAGCAACCTACTTTCTTGCTTCAAGATCGACCAATGCCCTCCACCCTGACCTTCATGCACACGACCAGGATCCTCTCCCCCTTTATGCTCTCGCCTATGGAGGATTTTGCGGCGTTGTACGTTAAATCTTAGATCCATAGAGTGTGGGGGTGCGTGCAATGTATAAGAAATTTGAGTTTAGTTTGAAGTGGTTTGATATGGTTTAGAGATTTGGGAGACAAAAAGGGAGTGGATTAAAGAAGAATGGATGGTGAAAAGAACTATAAAAGTGGATGTGCTCTTTTATAGGCTTTGAAAAGGGGCAAATTACACTACTTACCCTTTGCCAAAATGACTTAACTGCCCCCTTCACAAATTTAATTTTCCACCCTTGTTTTTCCTTACACCCTTACCACTTTCCAATGCAAGCACATGGCTATGTACTTATATCATGATAGCATGTACTTATGTACATAAATTATGTACAATTTAGTACTTTATTATTTAAAATATGGAGAAAAGTCTTCTTTACTTTGTTACTATTTAATCACATTTTAACCATTTTAATTACACTTACTTTTACTAATCCTTTTTGCACTAATTTAACATATTATTATATGTGTAAATGTGTGTGCATATGTTTGCAACAACATTGTGACAACTTTTGTCCAATGAAAAGTTTAAAATCCTAAAGCCGATTGTCGGTCACATTTTAAGCATTTCATCGAACTATTTATTTTTGCAATTTTTTTCAAAATGAGTCCAACATCATTATTTATTAATTAAAAGTGGATTTTATTATTAAAAACCATAAATTGAAAATTTAAAATTAATTAATTATTCACAATTAAAGCGGTAAAATTCATGGTTGTTACATTTAATTTCATTAAGTTTAGACCGTAATATGTTTCTTTTTTATTCCAAATTACTTGCATAAACTGCAATAATTTGTAATTCAAGTCCTCAATGATTTTGAACATATAATTGATATATTGACTATAGTAATAACTTGATATATTACTCTAAATGTATTCGTTTCATAAAATCATTATCGTTCCTTTAGGGAATTTACCATTATTATTTACGGCTTCCCAAGTTATGGGTAACTTTGTAGGGATCCCTAATTTTGTTCATGAAGTTGAATTTCTAATAAAGCATAGGTAGATGGTTTTGATAATTTTAAGAAGTTTAGAGTCTCTAGCTATGCAAAAGGGTTATTTAGCCTTATTGTATTCCATGAAATTATTGACATTAATCATTTATAGCTAGAGATCCAGTGATCATACCTAAGCCAACACTTGGTTTACTTTTTTTTTATTGTTGGTTGTTTCCCTAGCATTTAAACCCTTTGTTGCCTCCTCGCATTCTGGTGTCAAATATTTACCTATGCTTGAAATCCACATGAAGTTTTTTCCTTTACTATCATCAATTTTTTTATTTGTTTAAGGAGTAGATGCTTTCCGTTTGGAAGTGGAATTATAGTTACTCAAGTTGATGCTAGCTTTATTGTTTTGGCCCTTAAGCAAACTTTCAGAAACATGATTGCTACCTTTAGTTTTCCTTCAGCATAATATTTTCATTTGATGTAAATATTGTAGCTTGTGCAACATTTTCTTATGTGATATTCGCAATTAATCATTGAATTGATTGTTGAAGGCAATAAACTTCAAATACTTGTTTAGAGTAGCCCTCTTTATTTCCTACCTATGTTATTATGCTTTCTTGGGTTTCCATATCTCATGCGCTATTGAACTTTACATCAATGACATGGGCTAAATCTTCATTTAGCTCTATCTTATTTCCAATTGCAGTTTTTAACAAATCCACCTAAGGGTCATTTACCTTTTATGTTGTAATGTTCTATGTTGTTATTGGACTACAAGGAGATTCATTTGCTTTAGTATTTTTTCCTGTTGGCTTTAAAGTATGGATATGATCATGATGATTATTGTTATTTGGCATTCTTGCCCTGCCATATCAAGTTAATTGCACGAGTTAGGCTCGATTTCCATCAAGGCCAACAACTCCAGAATGATGATTGTGGGACCCATAAGTCAAGTACAAACGATCATATGAAGTCAAAATTGAATTGAATTTATGTACGTACAATGTAGAATGCTCAAAGCATGTAATATGGCTCGACGAATAAAAGGGCTCAGCATAGATTGGCTCATGAGAAGGGATCGGCATACTTAATCAAGAGGAGTCGGCAGGTTTTACTGAAGAGGGTTCGGAGTGCATCAAAGTTAAAGTGAACTCATTCACACGACAATCAATATCCCAAGATCTACAAGTCCAAAGCATATGAAATTTGGAGAGCAAGATATATGGATCCTAGGGAACTTACCCTAGTGATCGCACGTCACAAGAACAATATTGGAGGGATCGACAAGTATCCCTTGGACGGGATCGGTAGAGAGTAGTGCACAAGTACTATCAAATTAAAAATCAAGCAATAACTCAAGCTCTAGTGGTGACATAAAAATTAGAGGCTAAATATATTTTACTACGGAGAAGCCACCATAGGGATTGCTGTCCAAAAATCGACCAGTGAAGGAATAGGTACTGATCCCTCCATATTTGGAATTAGGCCTAGAGATCCCACTAGTGGGCCCATGTTGATTAGAAGGCCCTTCAGTCGAAGTTTCAAAGAGATTGGTGGTCGTCTTCACGTATAAATACTGGCCTGATGGGTCATTCTAAGGATCTTCACGCTGCTTATTACTCTAGACTCTATTGTAATTAAGTGTTTACTATTTTCTACTACTGTAATCATATTTATAAGTGATTAATAAAGGATAATCTTCAAAGTGGACGTAGGCATACAACGCCGAAGCATTATAAATCTATGTATCCCTGATTATTGCTTTTTATCTGTTATTAGCCTAATCATTTACTCAGTTTAATTTAATTTTTGTTCACTTAATTCTTTAAAAAATTCTATTGTTGGGTATTTGTGACGAATTTAGTTGCAAATTTTTTGGTGCTTTCACTGAAAACCTGGACACAGCTCGCTAGGATCCCTTTATTGCTACTGGATTGGACAAATCCCCTAAAGGAGATATGTAGTTATCTTCAAGAAGTTACTAATACTACTTAGATTTGTAGAAATCTAAGAAAGGCTATTAATAATGGTGAGACATACTAGATCTACTTCTCAAAACGGGGAAGGAAATGAGAATACTAGCATTCAGCAAGGAGACCCAAGCAATCAACCAACCAATGTGAATGCTAATCCGGTTGAAGTTCAGAATCCTATTGATTCTATTACAAGAGCTGAATTTCATAATTTAATGATAGAGTAGATGAAGAGACATCGACAACTAAATCATTCAGACCAATATCAACTTGATGTACCAAGTTAATCAGCAGCAACAAGGGAAAGTTAGGAGGGACCCTACTTGTTACTCAACATCGGAGACTTTTAGTTCATCAGACGAGTATCATAGTTATAGGCATTGCAGAATAGATGAATATTATGTAGAGACTTTGGAGCGTCAATTGGCAGAACATTGTAGTCTGCTAGGATCGATCGGTGCTGACCCTCCATAGGGATCGGTGCCGATCCCTCCACCAAAAGGTGGAATTCATCCATGCCTTATGGAAATCAAGTTGGAGCTATTGTGGTTGGTTTGGATGCTAGAGTTCAATTGAATCTTAACAAAGCTCTTCCCTAGAATGACGATGAAGTGAATTTACAAAATACTCATCGAGAAGATGGAAAACTAAGAAGGTGTAAAAGGGTCCGCAAACATTGACCAGATAATTCACGTAAAGTGGAGCACGACCACCGCTTGGCACCAACCATCCAAACACCGAACATATCAGCAATGGTCAGACGGTTGGTGAGAGAGAGCCAGGGATTGAATAATGATGAATGGGGATTTTCGAGAAGCCATACCACGTTTACTGATAATTTTTTACATGCGGAATATCCGAGGAGGTTCAACATGCCATAAATGCCAGCCTACGAGGGAAAAACTGACCTAGGTAGCATATCATGTGATACGAATGGTTGATGGATTCTACAAAAGCGAATGATGCAACCAATTGTAGATGCTTTGCCATAACTCTCTCTCTCTCTAGAATAGCACTGACGTAGTTCACAAGGCTACCCGTACAATCAATTTCTAGATTTGATAATTTGGCAAACAAGTTTGTGGAGCATTTCCGGATGTACATGACTCATCCCAAAGATGTGATGTCCCTTTCCTGCATGATTCAGGCTCCAAAAGAGTCATTGAAAGATTATTTGGAGAGATTTCATATAGTTGTTACAAAGATCAATAATCCGAATGACCACGTGATACCTATGGCCATGACGATAGGGATTGATCCAGAGTATGACTTTGACAATTTCTAAGCCGTTAAGCCGCCTGCAACGTTGGAGCGCTTTAACACATAGGAGGCACAGTATTTGAGAAAAAAAGAAGCTATGTCCTCTAGGAAAAAGAATGTTGCAGGACCAAGTGAAGATGGAGTACAGAGTTATATTACAATAAAGCAGTCTGACGATAGTTTTGGAAAAGTTCAAGTGAATGTCTAGATTAAACCAAATCAGCAAAAAGGAGGCAGAGATAGGAAACATGAATGAAAGAGGGATTCTAGACGATGGATGCTTAGGACTTAATGTGTAAATCTTACAATCCATTGAATATGTCCTTGAAGAATATCAATCTGTCTACTTGCAATACCATGTAGTATAGGAGGCCGCCTCTAAAAGAATCAGTAGAGAAGAAGAAACAGACTGGAAAATTTTGTTAGTTTCACGAGTGCTACGGGCACAATACAAATGAATGCAGGCATCTCCAAGATGTTATAGAAAAGCTGATTCGAGAAAGAAAATTACAACAGTCTGTGAAAGCCCGATAGGATGGCGGGCAGGGGACTTATGACCCCAACCGAGGAAAAGAGCCGCATTGAGCTGATGATCCTAAGTGGACTGCTGGAAGACTGGTGATAAATACGATAGTCGAGGGACCGCACCAAGCAGATAAGTGTTGGCAATAGATAGAGTGCTATGCTTGCGCGATTAGGCATGTGGATTTTGAATGCTGATTGAATACGGAAGATGGAGCTCTGGAAAAATAGCGACATATGATGGCGGATGATATTGTGTTTAGAAACAGAGATGCAGATAAAGTAGAGGCTCCGTTGATCGACCCAATGGTCATTTCGGCCATGATTGGCCTCGCTTTGGTGAGAAGGATATTGATTGGTTATTGAAGTTCAGTAAATATAATCTTCAAAAAAGCTAATGATCAGATGAGGATAGAAGCTAAAGATTTAAAACCATCTAAAGCCTATATACACGGTTTTAACGACAATGCAACTGAAGCTATTAGCTATGTGGAATTACCAGTAGAGTTGGGAGAAGGTGAGCGAAGGAGAGTGCGGATCTTTCCATTTGTTGTTTTGTATGTTGACTCTCCGTATAACGTTTTTGTAGGTCAACCGGTCCTAGCTGAATTGCGGACTTTGAAATTTCCGACATATGATGGTGTTGGATTTGTTCATGGCGATCAGGCGACTGGACATGCCTGTTATGTAGCTGAACTGAGGAATGCTCAACGCAAGGAAAAAGGTAAGGGTGTGGATAAGACTGTCCGCATCCAAGCTATAAAAAATGACGACTAGCACTTGAGCCTTGGCTTGGGTGCCATAGTTGGTTCTATAGAGATATATATCCGAGAGTTAATGAAGAGGAGCCTAAAGAGACCAAGGCTGCACAAGCTGAGTTGAAAATTGATATCACAGTCAGCTATGGCAACCCATCGCAAGTCCTAAAGATTGGATCATAGCTCAGCCCCTCGATGATGAAAGAACTTGCTGGTTTTCTCCGAGCGAATCTAGACGTGTTCGCACAGGATCACTCTGAAATGTATGGAATCTCGCTTGCCATTAAGAGCCGTGCATTGAATATCGACCCAAGGCATGTCCTTATGAAGCAAAAAAGACATGGCATGTATTCGAATAGATCCTCCGCTCTCAAGGAGGAGGTGGATAGTCTAAAAGACAATGGATTTATCGCAACGCCCTCTACCCTATCTAATCTTGTACTTATGAAAAAAGCGAATGGGAAATGGAGAACATGCATTGATTATTCAGATTGGAACAAGCCGGGTCGAAAGATTGTTTTCCCCTTTTGAGGATTGACCAGGTGGTGGATTCAACCGTGGGTCACGAATTTCTATCTTTCATGGATGCATACTCGAGAAATAACCAAATCCCGATGCATATTCCCGATCAGGAGCACACCAGTTTCATTACCGATGTTGGATTGTACTGTTATGTAGTAATATCATTTGGATTAAAGAATGCTGGAGTGACTTATCAATGCTTAGTCAACATGATATTTAAAGATCAAATTGGAAAAACAATGGAAGTGTATCTGGATGATTTGCTTGTGAAGTCACAACAATCAAGTGACCGCCATAGAGATTGGCGGAAATGTTTGACATCCTCTGACATTACAAGATGAAAATTAACCTTTGAAGTGTTCTTTTCATGTTGCATTAGGAAAACTCTTGAGCTTTATTATTAATGCCCGTAAAATAGAAGCTAATACCAAGAAAATTCAGGCTATCCGCAACGTCCAAGCACCAAGGACATATGTGTAGAGTCTGAATGGGAAAGTTGCTACCTTAGGCCAATTTATTTCTAGAGCTACCAACAGATGCATTCCTTTCTTTGATTTGATTAGGAAAGGGAAAAGAAACTTCGAATGAACACAGGACTGTACAAACTCATTTTAAGCTTTAGTGAATCATTTGGAAAGACCTCCTGTAAGTCTATAGGATCTTTATAAATATTGCAGCTTATATATATATATATATCTGTGTGTGTATTACTAACTATGATAAGTAGATTGTAATAATTGAATGTAAGATAAATAATAGAAACGATCACACCAAATATTTTATACTGGTTTGGACTCCCCGTCCTATGTCGGGTACCAAAGCTCCCATTCAGTATTTCCTTTAACCAACTGATCCTCGCTTCGCTCGAAGGAATAGGCTAATACAAAAGTATATCTTCGATAATCTTATGTTCCAAGTAACACGGTTTTTGACTGATAGTACAAATCTTCATATGATCTCCTTTGAGTATGTGAATTTGAACGCTTTGAGTAGTAGGAAGAGTTTAACCAAAATTATATTTTGGTTACAATAGATTGAGAGTATGTAAGCAATGTATATGCAATAAAGTGTTAAGAAATCAAGAGAGAAAAGATCCAATTAATTCAAGCTAGTTTTTTTCTACATCTTAATAAAAGTAGTATTCATAAATTCAAAAGGGTGCAGATGAAGAGTAGTAACTATCTGAGAAGATATATTCATTTTAATGGATGCAACTTTTCGATGAAGGGTGATTTCTTTTTGTATTAAATAGAAGTGTCATTTCAAAGTTGACAGATTTTACATAAGACAGACATCTGTGGTAAAACTTCAGACGTCCGTGACTTCAAAAAATATTTACCCAAGAATTGTCACAAACGTCTGTGGTTTTATCTTAGACGTCTATGTGTAGTAAAATCAATTTTCCAACTTTATTTTGACACATATGAAATAGTGTGTGATCGTGTATGCATATATACTCAAAGAGACCTTAATAATATTTTATCTAAGACTCATTTATAGTAGAATAAACTTACTAACTGTAGTATGGTTGATAGATCTTCGTTTCATTTTGTTTCTCTTTGAGACTCAATATCTTCGAGCATGGTGTCTTCTTGTAGCATATACCTGTAATCTTAATAAATTATATATGTATATATATATATATAATTGTATAGTTGTTATCATTGAAACATAGTATGGAGGTTCTAACAATCTCTCCCTTTTTGATGATGACAACTATACAATCAAAAATGGAAGTATTATTATATTTGTCTCCTTTATGAATATTCATAAACTCCTCCCCTTTTGTCATTATCAAAATGGAAGGAAATGGTATAAGATACAGAAATATTAAATACACATACCATTTTATATTTTATGATCATGAAAATCAAATAGGGAAGTTCAAATAAAACTTGAAACAAATGTAGCAGAAGTTTTAAATAGTGAAACAAACAAGAATAAGAATAGATAACTGCGAAATAGTAAAAAGATAATAAAATGCTAATTGTACTGATTATGTGAGTAAGATAAGCCTCATAGTTCTCGTAGTATTCCTAAAAAGAAGACGGATCTTGCTCATATGTGCTCGGCCAATGTGTTTGGTTATTGTACTCCTCATCTTCTTGAATTGAGAGGCCTTGACATGCCATGTATGATTGTTGTTGTTGGAAATGCAGAGTATCAAACACGTACATGTCATCGCTATCTTCTTCTCCCTTGGGTTGTCTTCGCATAGGAGTCTTCCCTCTACCACCTCTATTGTGAGACATACCTTCGAGAGTAGCTTGGGGGCGATAAACTATTGTTTGAGCCCGAGGTGGTGGAGTAATTAAGGGTGAGGATGATGAGGGAGAAGACGATCGACCACGTACGTTGCGATAACTTTCCCTAAAGTGGAAACTACTTTGTACAAAGTTTTTTCCATTTTTTTCCATCCTTGTTGAGCCATTCTAGTCTAGTCATTTTTTTGTTTAAGGCTCATTGGTCAGCCATGATTATCTTTTGGCTTTTAAGTGCCAAATCACGAAGAGATTCAGTTTGCATTGGTTCAACGCGAGCTTCTTGTACTTCATAATCCGAATAATATTCGGAAGCATGACTAAAGGAAGTTGGTTATTGCGAAGGATGAGGTGAGTAAGTTTGAAGAGGAGCACTAATTGGAGGAGGTGGGTTTTTGAGAAGTTTCATCAAGGATAGATATCTTGGACCACTATCTTTTGTTGGAATTTATTTGTATTGTGATAAGTATGAAGGAACTCCAAGATCTTGCAAGATATGCATTGAGTACGGATCATATACAATTGATCGACGATACTGAATCCAAAAACCTTTAATTTGGTCTTGAACAAATTTTGTCCAATTTACTGGAGACGACCAAATATTGCATATAAAGCCCGATGGTCATTGGGATAAATTTGCACGTGGCTACCTAGACGTAGAACGGTTATATTGATTATCTTTCTATTTAGTAGTCTAGCACGTGGACGTAGGTAAATGGATTTCCATTGGGGCATCCTATCTTCCCATTTTTGAAGGGTTTCTTCATCTCTGGGTAAAAGACTATGATCCGGTATATCCGTTAAGTCGATTCCCTAATAAGAACATCCTAGTATATGGTTTACCGTATATACATCATCGATTTCTGTTCCATAAACACTTGACCACAACCATCCATCCTCATTGGATTCCAAATTTTCACACTACATAAATTGGAATAGAAAAGGTAGATAGCTAGAGGATCGATAATTACCTTGTTTTCATCATAGCTAATTAGGTTGAGGCAACCGACATCCATAATTATTCCTAGAATATCGTATTCTATTACATTTCCAAGGCGAAAGAAGGGACCAGAATGGATTTTCTTCTTGTAAAGCACCTCAAATCGATCGATGGCGGTGAAATTGTTGCAGAGCCATTGATTTATGTGTGATTAAATAAACATGGTTTGAGAGGAGGAGGAAGACTGTCCTTGGTTTTGCTTTTTAGAAACGATCATCTTTTTAGGAGCCATTGATTGATGAATATGAAGGTTATGGAAGCTAGGGTTTCAGAAATAGGGAATTTAAATGGAGGTAAAAGTGAAGAATGGGGTAAATTCATTTATATATGGTTACTGAAATGTATAGTTGGAGCAACGACGGGTGTCTATGGGTGAGTCACAAACGTCTATGGTTGTAGTAAAAATAAACAGAAAGATTCGATAGACGCCTGTTAGGTTTCCATAGACGTCTATGGTTGTTGGAAAAATAAAAGAAGAATTTTGATAAATGTTTGTGAATTCCTACCGACGTCTATGGCTACAGAAAAAATTCCTGTGCCTTTGGATAGACGTTTATGGTACTTTCACAGACATCTATGATATGTATTTTCTGAAACAGTGGAAAGAATTTAAATAGCAGTGAAAGTTTGTTGAAATTTTAATACAATAAAACAATATGCGTACCAAAAGTTAATAAATAAACTTAATTTATATGACATATGGCATAAGTTTAGTTTTTGTTGGAGAATTTAGAATTGTTGATTTATTGTTTACCCATGAATTTGGTTTAGCTTTTGTATCATCAATTAACGGCTTCAGTGGAGACCAACATGGACGGGCTGGAGTGTCAATCCAAGCTTGGTTCGATGATCCTAGTTTGCGTAGATTTCTTGGAGTAATGTTATACATTTTTGTAGGAGTTTCTTGTAATGTAGGATATTTTTAATGTATGCAATTTTTTTTGGTGAATGACCACAAATTGCTAGAATACATTTTTGAAGAAAATTTAGATGATATCCTTGACGTCGTTGTACGTAATACATTTCATGCTGAACTCCCATCATTTCTTGTTGATAATGATATATTTCATTGACCTTGTTAGTGAGAGATGATGATTGTAGATCAGTGGAATGTTTGCCTTTCTTTCCTTTAGAAGAAAAGCCAGTGTGGTATGTAGGTGATGCAACAATGTTTAAAGAGGCTGAATGAATCGATGTAGGAGTGGATTTAGTTGGTGAAACATAAGTGTTATATGATGAGGTTTATTTATAGTTGATAGTTGAATAGGTGGAGTCATGATCGGAAGACAATTTTGAGTATTATTTGTTTTAATAATTAGAACAATCACAGCAAAGTTTTGAGGAGGAATATGAGTTGATTTATAATATAACCTTTTTTTACCATTGTAAGAGAGTAGGTTGAGGAAAAGGAGTTTAACCATATAAATTTTCAGAGAGAGGTTAGGTTTATATGGCTGTTATTATTTTAATTTTATGCGGTTATTATTAATCTAAGTGTATACATTGTACAAAAATATTTATATGAAGTATTTCTACAAATTTAAGTGTACAAAAATTATTTCTACGAATTTAGTTAATCAATTCAGTGTACGAACAAATTCCTAGATCTCGTCTTAACTTAATAAATATTTGTTCATTTACTGGTTTAGTAAAATATCAGCTATTTGATTTTCGATGTTTACCAACTCTAGTGATATAATTCCTTTTTCCACATTATCTCTTAGAAAATGATGACGAATATCAATATGTTTTGTTTGAGAATGATTAATAGGATTTTTTGATAAATTTACGGCACTAGTATTATCACAATATATAGGAGATTTTGTTATGATTTTACCAAAATCTAGAAGAGTTTGTTGCTTATAGATTACTTATGCACATGTTAAAGCCGGTGAAATGTATTCGGCTTCATATGTCGAGAGCGAAACACAGTTTTTCTTTTTACTAAACCATGATACTAAAGACTGACCAATAAAATGACATGTCCCACTTGTGCTTTTTCTATTTGTTTTACAACCGCCGAAATCAGCATCGCTATACGACACAAGTTTGAATGCGCTTCCTTTTGGATAAAAGAGTTTGTAATCTTTAGTGTATGTCAAATATCTTAAAATTCATTTTACCGCTTGATGGTGTGATTCTTTTGGTTGTGCTTGAAAATGAGCACATAAACATACACTTATCATAATATCTGGCCTACTAGCTATTAAGTATAATAGAGATCCTATCATAATTCGATATAATTTTTTGTCAAAATCTTTTCCATTTCATCTTTATCTAAATGTAAGTACTCATTGGAGTTGGTTTACGTGATATATTTTCAATTCCAAAACGTTTTAATAAACCTTGACAGTATTTTTTTATTTATAAAAATTCCATTTTCTAATTGTCTCAGTCGTAAACCTAAGAAATAGTTTAATTCGCTCATATATGACATTTCAAATTCATCTTCCATTATTTTAGAAAATTCAATGCATAATTTTTTATCAGTGGATCCAGATATAATGTCGTCAACACATATTTGTATGGCTAGATTATTATTATTTTATTGTTTTATGAATAAAGTGGAACCAATTTTACCAATTTGAAAAGCAGAACTTTGTAAGTGAGTTTTTAATCTTTCACACCAAGCACGAGGTGCTTATTTTGATTCATATAAGGCTTTTTTTAAGTTTAAATACATGATTGAGGTATTTTTCATGAACAAATAAAGGCAGTTGTTCAACATTAACTTTTTCTTCTATAAATCCATTTGAAAATGCGCTTTTCATGTCGATCTGAATTTTTTTAAATTATGATGATATGAAAAGGCCAATATTGTTCATATTGCTTCAAGATGCGCTATAGGAGCAAATGTTTCATTATAATCATTTCCTTCTTCTTGATTATATCCTTGAGCTACTAATTGTGCTTTATTCCATATAATATTTTCATTTTTTATCTGCTTTATTTTTAAAAACCCATTCCGTTCCAATTATAGATTGATTGCCTGGTCTTGGTACAAGTTCCCAAACATCATTTCTTTCAAACTGATTAAGTTCTTCTTACATTGCAATAATCCAGAAATTATCTTTTGATGCCTCCTTATAATTTTTTGGTTCAAAATTTGATTTAAATGCTACATGACTCATTTGATTTAACTATTTTCTGGTCGATACTCTTGTATTTAAATCTCCAATAAAATTATTAATAAGATTGTCTTTTACTATTCTAGGTGATGATGTTATCATATTATTATTGTTGTTATTGACATTATTATTATTTTCTTATATAGGTATATCAATTTTATTTATTAATTCTTCACCATAGTCATATTTATTTTCGCTAAAATTTTCATCAATGAGATATGAAGACTTTATTCTATAGTATTTGTTTGTTTATTAAAGACTCTATATACTTTGCTTCGATCTGAATAGCCAACAAAAATTCCTTCATCTGCTTTAGGATAAAAAATTTCTAGATTACCTTTAGTATTTAGTATGAAGCATTTCGAGCGAAAAACATGAAAATATGATACATTCAGTTTTTTATTAAAAAATATTTCACAACATGTGTTCTTAGTCATTGGTCTAAGTGTTACACGGTTTAAAACGTAACAAACAGTGGCAACGGCTTCGGCCCCAAATTTCTTTGGTAAGTTACTACTATTTAGTAGAGTTCGTGCGTATTCTTGTAAGGTTCAATTTTTCCCTTTACATCACTATTTTGTTATGATGTTCGAGGAAACGAAAAATTATGATTAATTTCCTTTTTGTTACAAAAGTTAGTGCCTCTGTGATCACTTTGTATATTTTTTATTTTTAAATTCATTAAATTTTATATTCGTTGAACAAAATTTTGAACATTTCGAAAGTGTCTCATTTTTGTTTTAAAGTCCAAGTATATCTTGAAAATTCATCAACAATTACAAAAACGTATTTATTATGATTTATTGAACATACTTGAGTTGGTCCAAATAAATCTAAATGGAGTAATTCGAGAGGTTGTTTTGTGGAAATTTCCTTTTTAGATTTAAAAGATCTTTTCTTTAATTTTCCAAGTTGACAAGCATCACATAAGTTTTTAACTTTGTAGTTGATTTTAGGTAATCTTCTTACTAATTCATTTTTAGCTAGTTTGTTGATATTCTTAAAGTTATATGACAAAAATGTTTAAGCCATAACCAAGAATTATCCTGATTCGCGGTTAAGCATAAATTTGTATTGTTTTTTACATTCATTTCAAGACATATATGTTTCGATTTCTAAATCCTTCAAAAACAAATTTTTTATTTTGATCAAAATATTACATTTATTTTTTCTCGAAATCAATTTTAAATCTTTTATCACATAATTGACTTATGCTTAAAAAGTTATGTTTTAAATTTTCTACTAATAAAACATTAGTAATTAAAGGAGAATTAGAATTACCAATACTGATGACTTCTCCAATACCGATGACAAATCCCTTTGAGTTATCTCCCAATGTTACGGTGCCACCATCGATATATGTTATATTTGATAACATATTTGCATTTCCAATCAAATGCTTAGAACAACCACTATTGAGTATCCGTTTTTCTTTATTTGTTATTTTAATTTTGGGTACCTGCAAAATAAGAAAATTTTAATTGGTACACACCTTTTTTGATTAAGGTCTTACGTGTTAGTGAATGTAGGTAACCATATCCGTAGGGATTTGGATCCCTTAGAAATGTAATTTTTGTTATATACAACTTTTTGTAAATATTCATCAATATGTTTTTGTTTTACTAGTTTATTTTTCGTTTTTGGAGTTCATATCTTTACCATATTTGTATATGAATTCTTAACCTTTGTTTTTAAATTTGTCTTTTTAAATTTTCTGTATAATGTGTTATATTGCTTTGGCCTTTTTTTATTTTTAACCTAATCCATTTCGAGTTTCAGATGGTTTAGATATCATAATCAAATTTTCTAAATTTTGTTTTTCTTTGTTGAATTTTGTCACATCATTTGTTATTTTTCTAATTTACTTTAAGATCAAAAATTTCAATGTTTCTAGAATCTAAATTTGCTTGTAATTCTAGTTTTTATTTTTCCATATTAACATCTGCTAACTTATAATTTTCTAAATCATTTAATAACTTGTCATTTTGAGATAATAGTGTTGCATACTTCTTTCTGAACAATTTCTATTTCTTCTTCTAAGATAATTTTTTTCATCTTTTAATAATCTGATTTCTAATTCTGGTCTAATTAACTTCCCTACATATTCCTTATTTGATTTTTTTGTTTCTCTATATTCATTATCTAATGCAATACATATTTTCATTAATTCATTATAAGTAAGTTTAGGACGTACCTCATCTGTGTTAACCATAAAACACATATTTGCTTTTCCGAGTCACTTTCACTATCACTATTTGAAGAAGAAGACGAATATGAATCATCCTATATTACTTGAAAAGCTATTTTCTTTTTCTTGAATTTCTTGAATTTTCTTTTCATTTTAACATTTTTGAGCTATAGATGGTCCTTCTTCATGTGGCCAAATTTCTCACATTAATAGCATCTAATCGATGTTTGACTTGAAGAGTTTGGTTTGCCGCCATTTTGAAATTTGGTTATCTACTTGAACTTCTTGAATTTATTGTAGTTTAGTCAATAAAGACAATCTCTTCTTTGTTACTTGCTTGGAATGCTATGTTTTTCTTTTCATGATTTTGATCCTTTCTGGCTTGCAAGTTAGCTTCATATGACATCAAATTTCCTATTAGCACTTCGACTTTAAGTTGAGAAAGATAATTAGCTTCTTCATTAGCTAAAACTTTTATTTTTTCGTCATTTCTTAAAAAGTTTAAAATTAACGTGACTAAATTGGAATCTGTGGATTTGACTCTAAGTGCCACGAGATCGTATTGAATTGCTTGAAATATTGCAAACATATCAATAATTGATTCACTTGTTTTCATTTTGAAAGATGATAATTGGTTTTGTAAAATTGAAATTTTAGTTTGCTTGACTTTATTTGTGCCTTCATGTGTGACTTGTAAAGTGCGCCTATATCATATGCAGTCTTGCAGAGCATGACACGTGAAAACTCATTTTGTCAAGTGAACAAAATAATACATTCATAGCTTTGGAATTGTTAGGTGCCTCTTCTTTTTTGCATCAGTCCATGTGCCAATATCTGTGTCAGGTGCTTCATATCTATTTTGAGTTGCTAGCCATATTTCTAACCCATTTGCTTCCATAAAAATTCGTATGCGTGTTGACCAATAAGCATAATTAGAACTAGTAAATACTAGAGGACGAGCAGTTGATTGACCTTCTTGAAATGTACTTGCCATTTTAATGGTTTCAATTACGTGTTACTGTATATTGAAAAGACCATGCTTGGGTACCAATTGTAAGTCTATAGGATCTTTATAAATAATGTAGCTTATATGTGTGTGTGTATTACTAACTATGATAAGACGAGTATACTAATTGATATTAAGATAAATAATAGAAACAATCACACTAGATACTTTATACTAGTTTGGACCCCTCGTTCTACGTCCAGTCCCAAAGCTCCCCTTCGATATTTCCTTCAACCAACTGATCCTTGCTTCGCCTGGAGGAATAGGTTAATACAAAAGTATATCTCAGACAAGCTTGTGTTCAAAATAACACGGTTTTTGACTGATATTCCAAATCTTCATACGATCTCCTTTGAGTATGCGAATGTGAATAGTTTGAGTTGTAGGAAGTGGTTTAGCCAGAATTATATTTTAGTTATAATAGATTGAGAGTATGTGAGCAATGTATATGCAATAAAGTGTTAAGGAATTCAAAGAGAAAAGATTCAATTAATTCAAGTTATTTTTTTCTACATCTCAATCAAAGTAGTATTTATAGATTCAAATGGGTGTAGATGAAGAGTTGTAACTATCTGAGAAGATATATTCATTTTAATGGCCACAACCTTTCGATGAAGGGTGATTTCTTTTTGTCTCAAATAGAAGTGTATCTTCAAAGTTGACAGTTTTTACATATGACAGACGTGTGTGGTAAAACTTTAGACATTTATAACTTCAGAAAATATTCACCTGAGAATTGTCACAAACGTCTATGGTTTTATCTTAGACGTCTATGAGTAGTAAAATCAGTTTTCCAACTTTACTTTGATGCACATGAAATAGTGTGTGATCGTGTATGCATATATACTTAAGGAGAACTTAACAATATTTTATCTAAAACTCATTTATAGTAGAATAACCTTACTAACTATAGTATGGTCGATAGATCTTCATTTTTTGTTTCTCTTTGTACCTCAATATCTTCGAGAATGGTGTCTTCTTGTAGAATATACCTGTAATCTTGATAAATTATATATATATATATAAATATATATATATACACGATTGTGTAGTTGTTATCATTAAAACTTAAACTGGAGGTCCTAACACCCTTCCTCTTGTCGATGCAGGTGGATCATGATGATTTGTAGATTTATTTGGCCATATCGGCACATGTTATAAGTGACGCATTGCTTCGTGAGGAGGATCAGATCCAGAGGCTAGTGTATTACATTAGCAAACGATTAACAGGAGCTGAAAGGAACTATTCGAAAATAGAGAAACTGGCATATTGCTTTTTGATTGCATCACGAAAGCATCGTCCATACTTCTAGGCATACCCGATCATTGTTTACATCGACCAGCTGTTATGATAGGTCCTATAGCGAATAGAGATTACTGGTAGATTTTATAGCAGAGTTTATTACGAAGGATGACAATCTGGAAGGCAGCGAAGTTCCTACTATATGGTGGAAATTGTATACTGATGGAGCGTCCAATGATCATTGTTCTAGAGATAGAATTGTGCTTGTAAGTCCTGAAGATCGATCAATCTGTTATGCTTTAAAGCTTGATTTCCCACTGACAAACAATAAAGCTGAGTATGAAGCTCTAATTGCTAGTCTTCAACTCGCTAGGAAATTCGGAATAAAATATCTTGAAATCTTTTGCAATTCGCAGTTGGTAGTTTACCAAGTCTAGAGAGATTATCAAGCTAAGGGATAACGACTTATCCATAACTTCCTAAGTCTAAGAGTTATTGGTGGAATTTGAGTATTACGACATTTTGCATATTCCGTGGGATCGAAACGGAGAGGCTGATCCATTGGCAAAGTTGCTAGCACCGGCAATGCACAACAGATTGGCTTGGTTCTGGTCGAAGTATTAAATGCTCCAAGTATAAACATTATGGAAATCGACCGGATACTGGAAGATGAGCCTGAGAGGGATTCGTGGATGACTCCGATCAAAGACTTTTTGCTACATGGAGTCATACCAAATCAAGCAAATGAAAAGCGACAAGTTAACTGTAAAGCTTCGTGATACGTCAAGCAAGAAGGGATTATGTACAGAAAAGGTTTTTCGGTTTCCCTACTCTGATGTGTTGCTCATTGCAAGATAAAACCTGTCAAAAATAATTTCATGCAGGAGAATGTGGCGACCACATTGGGAAGCAAACTTTGGCAAAGAAAATACTCCGCCACAGGTACCGTAGGCCAATTGTCAACCGATACACTGATTATGTAAGGCGATGTGATAAGTGCCAAATATATGCAGAAGTTCCCAATTCCCCACCGAAGGAAATCATGCAAATGGTCAGCCCATGGCCGTTTGCTATGTGGGGTATGACATTATCGGTTTTTTATCGGTTTCTAAATGTTGCGCAAAATATGACATTGTCACAGTTGATTACTTTACCAAATGGACCTAAGTAGAAGCTTTAGCCACAATCACAACCAAGAAAGTTATCAATTTTATTGTCTGAAACATCATATGTCATTTCAGTCTTCCACAAACAATTGTAATAGATAATGGGACTCAATTCGACAGCATTGAATTCAAAGACTTTTGTCGGAGGTATCGTATTGAAAAGAGATTTGCAGCAGTCGCTCACCCTTAGGCAAATGAACATGTTGAAGCTGTAAACAAAATTATAAAATCCATTCTGAAAAATAATTTGGGAAAGGCTAGAAGCAAGTGGGTGGATGAACTTCCTACCGCACTATAGGCTTACAGAACCATGCACAAGTCCATGACTGGCCATACTCCATTTTCCCTTGCTTACGGTTCTGAAGCCGTCATTCCTGTTGAGCTTGAAATTCCTTCTTATCTAGTGACTTATTATGATCCCAAAAAAAATAAAGATCTCCTCTTGCAATCTCTCGACTTTCAAGATGAGAAGCGCGAGGAAGCCGATCTGAGGGAAGATATGCATCGACATCGAGTTGCCCAATATTAAAACATTAAAGTACGACCTAGAACCTTTGAAATCGATGATCTCGTCCTGAAGCGGGTTTTTCCTACCCCATCGCACATGAACCCAATCTGGGAAGGACTATATGTCATTGGACAGTGGTTTGGAGAGGAACTTTCAAGCTAGCGACTGTCTATGGAATTGCACTTCCAAGGACATGGAATAGCGAGAATTTATGACGCTATTTCACTTAGTTTATTTCTTTTTCATTTTAGTTGTATTTGCTTTTAGAATTTTCTTTAACATTTATTTTTCAGATGTGTAATAAGATAGTTTATGTTATTCCATCTAACGAATAAAGTTTCGAACTTCCTTTATATTTATGTTTAGCATTATGTATTAGTTACAAGGCGAAACTGATTGAGGTCGATATGTGCGAACAGGCTCTCGGAGTTTGAGATTATCAATTGTGCTAATTTCCAACGGGACTAAACTAGATTTGCTTTGTCCACTTGTTCATTTGATAACCCTCATCCATAATCCAACAAATGGGATACACGTTAAGGGATAAATGTGGCTCACCATCTAATGATCGAATAAATCCTGCCAAACTGTGGAATTAAAATAAAATGAGAGAAACCATGACACTACTTATCGTGCTCTAAATCAAACCCTAGACCCTGGGGGTGAATCCTTCAATTAAGGAGAGTATGATCAGACTACTCTTCGAAATAACTCTAACTCCCCAGAGTGCGGATCGAAGTATAAACATAAATCGGGTGTGAATCGACCACCGGTGAAACAACTGTATGTCCCTAGAGTGCGGACTGGAGTATCAACACAAATCGGCTATGAATCGACCACCCGCAAAATAACTCTAAGTCCGTAGAGTGTGGACCGGAGTACAAACGTAAATGAGGTGTGAATCGACCACCCGTGAAATAACTCTAAATCCCTAGAGTGCGGAGTAGAGTATAAACATAAATTGGGTGTGATTCGACCACCCATCGATTAACTCTTATCCTCAAAGTGCAGATATGAGCATAAACAGATAGTTGAATGAGGTTCAACCATTCACTATTCCATGAACTCCGGCCTGAAACCGATAGAAGGAGTATAAACTTGCTAAGGATGGAGTTCGACCATCCAACGTTTAACCCCGCTAACCTAAGACTAGGGGAAGGATTATAGTTACTCAAAAACCACTGAATTTGATGGTGTAACAGGTTCCAGCCTAATAGTTGAAACAACTCAAGGCCACGATCGCATGGAGGCCTTAGGATAGAGCTGGTGGATTGTTACAAGAATTTGTGAACAACGAATTACAAGTACGTTGAACGGAAAGTAATAGTTCAACTACTTAAACAACAGTTCACATGAAAGCTCAACGGAGACAATAACTTTTATTCACATGATAGGTTTCAAAATTGTGGTACAAGTTATTTCAAAATAACGGGAATCATACCCGTACAACCACAACTAATAAAAGAAAACGACGAACAAACACCTACGCAAACTATGTACACACTGTGCCGAAGTAACAGCTATTTCTTCGATCTTCTCTACTTTTTTGATTTTTTGAGAGTGGTGCCACTAAAGCCCCCGATGTTTCTCTTCCTAGATCCTTTACCACCTTTTATAGGAGAGCTTAAAAGGATAGGAGAGAGTTCACTGGGAATCGACCCGCCAGGTGGAATAACTTGTAGTGGCACAAGATATGGATCGTCGATGTCCACCTCAATGGACTCAACTTTAACTTTTTTCTTCAATAACTCCTACTTCTCGATACTATCTTTCAAGAAAATCTCGTTGGTACGTTCGAAAGCACCAGTAATCACGACATCGTCGGATTCATCTACTAGGAGCGGATCTTCAAGCTTATCATCATCAAGAGCTTCGATGATTTAAGCATCGGGACCCGGTACATCAGTAGCTATCGAAATCTTTGCTAGTTTCTCTTGTTTCTCTATGGCATCATTGCTTAGGAGTTTAATCGAGACCCGGAATACCTTTAAAATTTGTTAAAATTGAGTGATAAGCTTAAAACCATTAAGCGCGAAGAATAAAATCTATCAAAAATTGGAGAGTAAAGTGAAATACCCGTATCCGGTTGGCTCTCGATGGTTGCTGGAGTACCTCTTTTCAAAATAGGGGAAAACACTTTGGATTGATAGCCAGGCTTATCTAGATCATAGCTCAAGTCTGCTTTAGCCCAAAGGAAACTGATGCTCTAACCGCTTGGAAAGAAGAGGGGCCCTTAGGATCAGCCTTTGAGGATCCAACAATATGTTTTGCTTTATCAAAGGGTGCTGAAATGTTAAAATACCGGATCCTCGCGGTGGCAAGAACTAGGGGTTCGTTTCCACGGAGGATCTCCCACACTAATTTTTCTTCATTAAATTCTGCTCCGCCCAACTCCCTCTTTTTCAGCTCGATGATGTGCTCCTGGCTTCAGCAAGTGGCTCGTGATAACCTTTGCCAAGAAAACTCAAGTCGTGGTGGATGAGGACTTTGGCGTTGTATTCGATAATCAATGGCAAGTCCTTGATTTCATTCCGACCTGACCCTTTAGCATCTTCTACTTGGGTTTCAATTTGTTCCATCATCTCCTTGCGGCCTTCCCCTCGTGCCTCCTCTTTAAGAGCTTCGATTTTGGCAAATTGCTCATTAATTTTAATTTTCAAGCTCCTTGGCTTCGACAGCCTCTTCGCAGTACCATTGTGACTCTTCCCGAGCCTCAATTTTCCCTTCCCATTCTTTCTTAGGAAGCTCCTCAAGTTCTTTGACATGGAGGACTAAGACATCTTTTTCCTTTTACAAGGAATCTTTTTCCAGAGCAAGTGCCCGCTATGATTATGGGCGACATCAAGTTCTTTCTTTTGGGAAGCTTCTAATTGGCTTACCGCCTCCGACGTTTCCTTGGCACTATTCTTTGCCTCGGTAAGTTTTGTTATCAATTTCGACAATTCGTCTTCTTGGTATTTGATTATGTCTTTATCATGTATCGCCTCTAGCTTGAGATGATCTATTTCATATTGTTGCTCGATTGACACTTTGGAGATTTTTTCTGCTAAGTATTGAAATGATTCATGCGGCATGAACGCATCAATAACACACGTGAGAGAACTTGATTTGGTATGCCCTGGGATCATATGTGTCGTGGAAAGGAATTTAAGCCTATCGAAACCTAATTTTAGAGAAGTGGCCTTAAACTCGGCCAAATTCTCCCTTGTAGAAGTGTCAGAAGCAGCGGCCGATAAGGGTGGATCGGAAACGGTAAATGAATTCTTGTTCGATCTACGTTCATGAGACTTAGAGCTTGAAGAACCAAAGTATTACTCATGTGATACGATAATTTAAGGTCCCCGGAAGGGAGGCTGGTCTCCGATATACAAAGGGAAATAAGGCTGATCTCCTTGGTGAGATGCCTAGGACTGGGACTTGCGCTTAGAAGAGGAGGATTCCCTTGAACGATAGCTTCTTTCATGTCCGCCATCTTTTTCCCTACGCCTGCCAGACTATGAGTCACGACTAGATCGATAATATGTTGAAGAAGCTCTTAAGTGATCGAAGGCCCGAGACTGAGTCATTGCACCTGTGAAAACAAAATGAGAATATGTGAGTAACTACTGTGCAAAGAATTAAGGAAGAGCTTGTAGTGAAGTGCACGTGGTCGTGAGTGTCCTAGTGTTCCCTCCTGACAGACCGGTGGCTGCAGCCTTGCTTAAAGGTGTTCTCTCTCCTTTAACAGCAGGATGAATTCCTTCACTGCTCCTGGTTTGAGAATTGAGCACTTCAATATTGATATTTGGAAGGTCGTAGGTCATAAATCATCGGGAATTTGGAGATTTGGAAATCCCTTCAGAGAACTTTCTAAGTGTTGGGAAGATGTTTCTTCTTCGATAGAAGTAATGACGAATTCTGGATCTGCGGTAGTTTTTCTTCTGCGAAGTTTGTATGCCAGCTTTTTTTTCTCTTGGTAGGTGTTTGAGATTGCATTCCTTGTGGCGATTTAACCACAGGCGCCTTGCCTGGGCCCGCATCAGTGTTGTCGGGTTTATTGGCCTGGGAATACCTAATCTCACCTTCTTCATATCATCCCGAGTCCCTTCGGTTGGGGGCATAATAGGATCATTGGCATCCTTTTCTTGCTCTGTCATGTTTCTCAGCAATGCTACACTTCCGAGGAGACCAATGCTTCAACCCTCTTCCAACAGCCCAAATAAAGATAGAAACATCGATAATAAGAAGTTTGATGTCCATATCTTCGATAGGGGTAGCGCAAATAGCGGCGACCGCTCTTGAAAAACTAACGCCTTCAGGGCATGGGCAGACACCTGTAGGAATCCCAGATGTTAATAGATTCGAAAATATGACTTGAATTAACAGACTTAAGAATGAAATAAAAATAATACTTACGTCCTTCTAACCAACGCCTCATGAAGCCAGGAGGACATCGAACATAGAACCACTCGTGTTTGAACAGAGAGAGTCCATGTTTGAAACTCAAGTTGCTACCTTCTTTAAAAGTTGTAAAATTTACGAGTTAAAATAATTCTTGAGTATGTAGTAATGTTGTGTATGCACGCGTGTATGTTGATTTGGTGTTGATTGCGTATGCCGAAGTTTGAGTAGGCGATAAAGATTATACCTTAAATATTGGAAAAGTTAGTTAGTATTGTAAAGTAATACTTTGTTTATGATGGTGCTATAATGTTATGATGTGATATTATGTCTGAATGTTGTATTTGATGTATATGGGTTCATGATAAAAAGATAGCAATTCGCTAACCAAAAGCGACATAGAAATCCGCTTTTGTTTAAAGTTTGATTTTTGTTTCAAAGTGAAAAGTTTTCTAGTTTAAAACTTCTATTTTGGTTTTAAAAGTTTATTTTCATGGTAAAAGAAGACAAGATTTCAAAGTTGATGTTTCAAAAGTTAGTAAATCCGAATTTCATGTTTTGAAAATTACGGATCCGTATAACGATAGTCAATATACGCGCAGTTCGGCTAACTATTTTTCTAATCTAAACTTGTTTCACTTAGAAATCTTTTTTAAAGCGTTTTGTAACTTTAATTAAGTAATAAGAGAACAATTTTGATTATTTATTTTTAATGATTATTTTATCGATTAATTAATAAATAAAGGTAATTAGTACTTAATCATTTGTTAATAATGGTTTTTAAATTTAAATGTTAATCAATTTAATTTGTTACTTAATTAAAGTTAATTTTTATTTGATTTTTAGTTAAGGATTAATTAATCATTATTTAATTATTTATTTAAGATAATTATTAATTAATTATTATTTTATAAAGAGGTTTTATTCAATTAATCTTTGATTAGAGTTAATTATATTTTAATAAGGTTTAATTACTTTTAGTTAAAGTTTAATTACAATTTAATAAGGATTTGAATCTCATTTACATGGGTTTTAATTTATTTCAAAATCGCTTTAAGTTTATGTAATTAGTTTTGTTTTAAACTGCTTTCGTTTCAAGTTTGTTTTAAGTCAAGGGATTTCTATATAACCTACCCTTAGGTAACCCCATATGATTGGGATAACTGAACGACATCTGTTAGTAGAATAAAACATCATTCTGCTATTATAGTTGATTTAGACATTGTTATCCCGCCTTTTGGCAAGGCCGTGACACCAAGGATTTGACTAGTGACTAAAAACAATCCGTCCCGAAGATCGATTATCTACATATTCACGATGGATACATGAAAAATTGTCCCAAGTCTGGATAGAGCTACAATTAGTATGGTGTGGCAAACCAAGCTATGAGAGGCGACATTCCAAGTTTCAGGTAAATCGGAGTTCGTATACTCAAGTTATGGATCGATCAACTTTCCTGTGAAACATGTTAGTTTCGTGTTCATCCCCTTCGTATTGATCAACTCCACGTCCATCCCCTTCGTACCCATCAAACAACGGCATCGATGATAATGCATCTGCTCGACCGCTGTCCATTTCATATCGGTCCTACTTCCATCCATTTCGTATCGATCAGCCTGGCATCGATACAAAACCAGCAACCAATCAATCAATCGACATGAAACAACAATCAGGCATCGATGCGAAAGGAACCACATCGGACCGATATGAAGGAAGTAGTCTGACCAAGGGAAGTGGTCTACAAACGTGAAATATGGATCTCCACAAAAATCTCAGTCCATCTCATCGATGCTAAAATGATTGATACGCATGGATCGATACGCAACCACCAGCCAAAATGCAAATCCAACCTTGGATCGATCATACCTCAAAAATACAAGTCCAAATGCCCCCAAATTTTCACAGAAGCTTGCATATACCTTGAAGACCTACCATGATCGATCGTAATTCAAATGGAGCCAAATTTGATCGATACAAAATGCACTTGGATCGATCCCAAATGACCCTAGATCGATCTAACAGGCCCACCCACGTGTGAGAAGAGGTATTCCAAGGTTTAGGGGAGATATTTCCAGATCCACTCCTATAAATTACACCCCTACGCCCACAGAAAAAGGACATTTTGATGCTTCTACGGCGTTACTCTACTACAACTCCATTGTAACTTGAGTGCTAGTGATTTGTACTATTGTAATCAGTTGTCAATCATCAATAAACAGCGAAACTATTCAAAGTGGACGTAAGCTACAATGCCGAAAAACTATAAATTCTTGTCTCTTTCTATTTCTGTTTGATTTTATTGGTGTGGTTGTTAGATTAGCCTCCTTTTCCATTTAATTTCTTCATTCTAATCTCTTCAATTACACCCGAAGAGTGTTGTGTCCAGTTTGGTACAAACACTTTAATCCTTTCACTGAGAAAACTCCATTTTTCTCTGATTCTGAGGATCTACTGTCGTTGTTTGATTACTAAAATCTAATGAGGAGATCCAGATCTGTCTTTGAGCAGTTCCTTCCGTTCTATTCAGATTACTCCGGATCTAGGAAAGAGCTACATTCATCATGGTGCGCACTACCAGAGCTACTTCTAATACTGTAGATCTAGAGGGAAGGGATAGGCAAAATCCCATGCAGCTGACCACAGCAGGCCAGGCGTCAGTTGGAGCCCTAGATCTACAAGGACATGTGACTAGAGAGGAGTTCCAAACCCTCATGCAAGAGCTTATTCAGAGCCATCAAGAGCTCACTCAGCCGATCCGTGCCAACGTAGAGCTCACAAACCAACTGAATGAAGAAAGGCGAAGGAGATTTAGAAGGGAGCATGTCTCTCATTCCTCAACGAAAAGCTCAGCTTCATCTGACTTCAATCATAGGTCTACACGCCGTCGACAGGATGGAAACTATGCAAAAGCCTCCCAGCATCAGCATGTCATAAATCTCAGAAAGGACGGGATTGGTCCTTCTATAAGGCTCCAAGCTGGACCCTCCTCCCGAGGAGGGGCACTTCCTTATCACACCACTCATGACCATGTAGCTGTCTCTGTTATAAATCCGAAAGCCGAGATCTAGATCCAACCAGATCCAGCCCTTCATCAACACGTTTACGCTCAGGATCCTCACTTCCCTGAAGATCAGGAGCCAAGAAGGCGAGGAACGGACTGTAGACAACGACCGAACCCTCCCCGCAACATGGAAACCAACCGTGCCTTGGCCCCGAAAATCCAAATTCTTAACATTCCAACCATGATACTCCAGATGATCAGAGAAAGTCAAGGCCGTACAAATGATGATTGGGAAATCTCCCAAGTCACACTCCATTCACCAATGACATTCTTTATGTAGAGCCACCCCGTCGATTCAAGACGTCGACTTTGTCGGTGTATGAAGATAATTAAGATCCTAACCAACATATCTTAAAGTTTAAATGGCTCATGAACGCCACTCGAGCTAACGATGCAGTTAAGTGTAGGAGTTTTCCTATCTCTTTGGGAGGCATTGCAACTATGTGGTTCACTCGATTACCACCCAAATCCATCTCATGTTTTGATCAATTAGCTACTAAGTTTGTTGAGCAGTTCCATATGCATGCTACTAGACCAGAGGATGTCAATACCTTGTCCAGTGTTACTCAAGCTCCCGGGAAGACCTTTAGACATTATCTAGAAAGGTTCCATGCTACATGTGCTGAGGTCAGCAACCCCAATCATAATTCTATTCGAATGGCATTAACTAACGGGATCGATCCCAATTCCAAGTTTCGTGATTAGTTGGCTGGGAAAGCCCTCGCTTTGTTGGATCGTTTCTATGCTAAGGCGACCCAGTTCTTAAGGAGAGAAGACGTTAGACGATCTAGAAAGCAGGACGTAGCGGGGCCAAGTGGTGAAGGCATTCAAAGTAATGTTGTCGTGAAGCAGGCCGCTGAGACTCTGGCAATGTACAATTGAATATTTAGAATAAGCAAGGTCAACGGAAGGGTAATGGAGGTCAGGGAAAGAAGAGAGACCTAAATCGTGGACCGAGACACAGAGCTCCCATGTTCAACCGATATACTCCCCTAACACATTGTTGGAAATTGTTTACCTTCAGACTTGTAATACCGAACAGTATAAGAAGCCAGATCCAAAACCATCATCTGAAAAGCAAATTCAGATTGGAAAGTTTTGTAGTTTCCATGATTGCTACGGCCATAACACCAACGAATGCCGTCATTCATATGACATCATCGAGAAGTTGATTAGAGAAGGGAAGTTAGAGAAGTTTGTTCAGGCTCCGCAAGATGGTGGTACGGTCCCATCTCGTCCAAATCAAGGTCAAGGCCAAGCAAGGCCTGAAGAACCCACATGTACTGGCGGGAGGTTGGTAATAAACACTGTAAGTGATGGTTCTCATCCGGTTTATCGAAGCTGGAAGGAATGGAGTAATATGCCAGTCCGATTAGGCATGTGGATTTTGAATGCTTTAGTAATGTTGATGACGGGGCCTTGGAAAAACAACAGAGAGATGACAGATGACATCATTTTCAGGAACTGAGATGCTAACAGAGTCCAGGCCTCCACTATTGATCCGTTGTTTATTTCAGCTCATGTAGCTCCTGCTTGGATGAAATGGATCTTAGTCAACAATGGAAGTTCTGTCAATTACTTTTGATGCGCGCTTATGACCAACTGAGAATGGAGGCGAAAGATCTAAAACCTTGTCAGTCACGCATACATTGTTTTAACGGAAGTGCAACCATACCAGCGGGCATTGTAGAGTTACCCGTTGAATTGGGTATTGGAGATCGCCGGAGAGTCCGGATGTTGCAGTTTGTGGTGCTAGACATACATTCCCCCTACAATGCTTTCTTCGACCGACCGACCCTTGCGAAATTCAGGGCAAGGATTGCCCCATGGTGTTTAACTTTGATGTTCCTCACTGATAATGGGATCAGAGTAGTGCATGGTGATCAGGCGGCTGGACGTGCCAGTTATGTTGCGGAGCTATGGGATGCACAAAGGAAGGAGAAAGGGAATGGCGTAGAGGAATCTCTCTGCGTCCATTTTTCAAAAAATTCACAACTAACTCCCGAGCCTAGGCTCAGGCACCATAACCAGTTCCTAAGGACCTTATTCTTAGGGATAATAATGACGAGGAGGAAGCCAAAGATAGTCAGGCTTCCCCGATGTAGCTGATGATCGTGTTCTGATCTACGGCGACGACGATTCCAGAATGGTAAAGGTCGGATCTCAACTTAGGCACTAAATGATACATGAATTGGTTGATTTTCTCAAGGCGAACCTTGATGTGTTTGTCTGGACTCATTCAGATATGTGTGAGATCTCATCGGACATCGCGAGCCGTGCATTAAATATTAACCCACGACACGTCCCGGTCAAACAAAAAAGCGTGACGTGGACCCAGAGAGATCTGCCACCCTGAAGGAAGAAGCAAATAACCTTAAGTCGAATGGGTTTATTCAAGATGCTTTATACCCAGAGTGGGTATCTAATCCAGTGCTTGTCATAAAGTCAAACGGGAAATGGTGAACATGTGTGGACTACTCAGATTTGAATATAGCCTACCCTAAAGATAGTTTCCCTCTTCCCAGAATTGATCAACTAGTTGATTCAACAGTCGGACATGAGCTCTTATCTTTCATGGACGTGCATTTCGGCTACAATCAAATACAGATGCATCCACCTGACTAGGAACATGCTAGCTTCATCGCTGATTTGGGACTCTATTGTTAGAAGGAGATGCCGTTCAGACTAAGAACATTGGAGCAACTTATCAGAGGCTCGTAAATCGAATGTTCATTAACCCGATCGGAAAGACCACGGAGGAGTATGTGGATGACATGCTCGTGTCATCGCGACTATCCATCAACCATGTCAGTGATTTGGAAACAATTTTTAACATACTCTTACGGTATAGAATAAAGCTCAATCCATTGAAGTGTCATTTTAGGGTAGCATCAGGAAAATTCCTTGGACTCATCGTCAACGCTAGAGGAATTGAAGCCAATATTGAAAAAATCTGGGCGATTTGGAATCTCGAAACTCATAGAACTATAAAGCAAGTGCAAAGCCTCAATGAGAAGGTAGCAGCCTTAAGTAGATTTATTTCCAGATCCACAGACAAGTGCATTCCTTTCTTCAATCTGATTAGAAAAGGAAAACAAAATTTCGAATGGACAAAGGAGTGTGAAGGCGCATTCCAAGCACTAGTTCAACATCTGGCGACACCTCCTATTCTGTTGAAGTCGATTGATCACGAGAGATTGTATGTCTATTTGGAAGTATCGACTTACACAATTAGTGTTGCATTGATTCGAGAAGAGGATCGGATCCAACAACCGGTCTATTATATCAGCAAGAGATTGACAAGAGAAGAAAGAAACTACCTAAAGGTAGAAAAGCTGGCTTATTGCCTCAACATAGGAAACTTCATCCATATTTCCAGGCTCATCCAATCATTGTTTACACCGACCAGCCGTTACGACAGATCCTTACACGACCAGAGACATCTAGTAGATTAATTAAGTGGAATATCGAGCTGAGTCAATTTGATATCACTTATACGCCAAAGCGAGCTATTCAAGGACAAGTTCTTGCGGACTTTATAGCTAACTTCATCATATCGGAGGACTTGCCCGAAACCAGTGAATGCCCTAAGCATACATGGAAGTTACACCGACAGTGCATAAAAAACCGTTGCTCAGGTGCTGGAATAGTACTTGAAACCCCAGAAGGTCGATCCATATGCTATGCTTTGAGGTTAGACTTCAACGCAACTAACAACGAAGACGAGTAAGAAGCTTTGCTTGTTGGGCTGAGGCTCACTAAAGACTTGGGTATTATTGCTGTAGAGATTTACTATGATTCGCAATTGGTCGGATGTCAGATTCGAGGAGAATATGAAGCTAGAGACCGGAGATTAGCCACTTACCTTACTCGGGTTCAAGAAGTGTTGAATTAGTTCGACTATTATGCTATTCATTGTATACCCCGAAAGCAGAATCAAAAAGCCGATTCTCTAGCAAAACTGGCCAGCACTTGTGAAGCAAAACAGATAGGACTCGTCCCTGTAATGACCCGATTTTACGATGCCCAAAAGTCGACATTTATACGTCCACGGTATCAAATGCCGCACAGTCGAATGCCGAAAAACTGAACCGTTAGGGTTTAAAGAAGAAGAAGATAGAGGAAGAACATAAACAATATCTGAATATCACATTTCATAGCGGAAAAAATATATAATAGATAAAGAATAACCTTTAAAACAAAACGCTATATCAGTTTATACATCACAATATCAGAGTTTACAACGACATCATGCAGACACTGACAGTTATTATAACTTGACTATGTGAAAACTGACTTGCACTAACCATACGCAACGGACACTACATAGTAAAAATATATGTCTCTCCATCCAGCTTCAACTCCTGATATCCACAGTAACTCTTTTCTGACTTTGCTCCCGAATAACTAAAACCTGATTCTAGGCTGCCCGTGTGTAAAATTATGGCACCCAGAGTTTAGAAAGGGAACAATAAACTCCAGGTCAGTCATGGAACTGTGTGAGATCTTAAAAATAGTTATTCTTTAACAAAAGGAAAACAAAGGAATTTAAAATAAATCTGTAATGCTTTTACGAAAATGAAACTACCATAAGGCCTCCCGCCACACACACAATGCAAACGCAGAATTGGAGGAGATTGCTCCTTATGATGGTCAAACATGCTTGATACGCAAAATCCTTTAATACTATTACTATTAGTGCATAGTGTGGAAAACATTTCGAAAATATAATATTAATCTTACCAGCATAGGCATTTCGCACTTATGCCTACTATAGCTACCATGTTCAATAGCAGGTTACCGCCACATTCCATGGCACGTTATACAACTAAAACCGTACAGGAGGCGTATTGTTTCTTTGGATTTCCAACAAATGGTCAGGCTAAGGAACTTCTTGGGCCACATGGGTATGCCTCTAGAGGGAAGCCCAGAGAACCTAACCGGATCTCTGCCAACACAAGGACGGGTTATCTCAGCAAAAATAGGTAACTACAGACACGAGTATGTCATCCCCCGGTTGTAAACAACCTTTATCCGAGGATCCTCAACAACAACAATCACAAAGTAATATATATTTGCGATATTCACATAAGTTAAGTAACTGGGCTCCATACCATGATACCACTTCTATCCAGAAGGAAATGCACATACCCTAAGGGGCGCTACCCCCTATAACGTTGCTGCATCCTTCCTGTTTCGACCATTCCGGGGTGTGAGGTCCGACGAAGTCTCGTCCACAAAGCTACGCTTTTCACAAAAGCCATGCTTCGATCAACAAATGATCAACAGCACTTCGTATGCCACATTACCAATTTGGGCATGTATCACTAGTAACCATCAACTACATAACCTCAGAGTTCGTACGTCTCAAGAAGGGTGTTAAGCTAAGAGAATAAATTCTCCGCCACCAACAGAAATGTATTTGATAGAAACCAGCTTTACATCTCAAAGTGTAAAGTCAGACACAAATCCATACAAGTCCGTTCCAGGATCGAACGGAACCGAATGCATTTCCAAAGAAGCCCTTGCAAATCCGGATATTCACTAATCACGTCCGGAATCCCCATCACAAAGGGTGATAAAATCTCTATACCGGAGCAACCCGGTGCAGAGACATTCGACAGGTAATCCTTTGGCTTTCGAAAATATACGGTCTTCAACACCATCTTCAAATGTAATCCCATTTCGTCGTATCGTTATTCAGAATGGGTTTTATAACACTAGGTCCTCTCCCGGCTAATTTGAATAATGAGCGCTTATTTTAAAAATAAGTGTTAATTCAGATTCAAACAAATCACAACAATTTCACTTTGATCTTTTAAACAAAAGATCCATCACAATCACAAAGGTTCGATGTGGGTTTCGAATATCCATTTGGAATTCGACTCCCGATCGCATCAAAATTCAAATGTCGATTAAGGCCGATATTGGTAGTCGGTTATTTCTATCAATCATCATTCACAACACTCACTGGATTTCATATAGTTTTCCCCTAATTATTATTATTTTCAATATATCTTCGCAAGATAAAATTTCACACTTCAATCCTTTGAAAATCAATTTCAAATCAATTTTTTTTCTTACACGGAAAACATCTCCAAACATTTATTCATTTCCACTGAAAATCTGCCGATTTCAAATATTTTAAAATAATATAAAAATACTTATTCAAAATATACTTGGAAACATTTAAAATAAATTGTTTTAAAATATTTGCTTAAAAATTAGTTACGAAAAATATTATACTAATATTTCATATAAAAATTCAGGTCCAAAACTAATTTTAAAATAAAATTTGTAGATAGAGTATAAATATTTAAATAATTATTTTCTAAATCAAATATCAATTTAAATCTTTAAAATAATCCCTTATGTAATTAATTAAATAAAATTTTACTTTAAACAATTTCTAAACTAATTTTTCCAACAATATTATTTTAAAATCAAATCTAAAACTTTTAAATTTTATCAAAGGCTATTTTAAAAATATATTCGGCTTTCCACGGAAGAATTCTTTTTCCATTACAAAATGGCCCATTCAAATAAATTAATAAATCTTCTCGATTTATTCTAATTTACATTGCAAATCTGTAAATTCCTTTCCACACTTTAAAATTAAACCAATATTTATTTTTAAACAATTTCCCTTTTCTTTACAAATTCCCGTTGTGAATTTACATTTCCAAATATCACTAATATACGAATTGTAAATAGATTACCAAATATCATCTTCAAACCCAATCAAATTTCAAATTGATTTCCAGTTTATTTCAAGCACAAAATCAAATTCCAATTTGATTTCACAAACAAATTTTCCAATATCAAATCAATTTCAAATTGATTTTCAAGTTATTTCCAAACACCTAACCAAATATCCAAATCGATTCCTAAGGTTTATTCTAACTCCAAATTAATTCCCGAATCGATTTCTAAAATTAATTTCAACTCTAAATCAAATTCCAAATTTAATTTCTAAATTTATTTCCTTTTTGAAATAAATTTCTTTATCTGTTTCAAATATTTAAAATCTGTATCTTGAATATTTCCTTCAACTATTAAACAACATTATTCGAAATTCCTGTATAAAAATATATTCCCATATTTTTTGAATTAATTCGATCGAATTATAAAAATCAACTTTAGTACTTTAATTGTAACGGTCTAGGATTTTCTACTTTAATTTCCAAAAATCCAATTTCATATTTCTGGTATTCCACGATACCAAAGATATATTTGGCTAAATTACATCCTTCACGGTTTCAATCACAAATAATCACACGAATTAAAAATAATCAACACACAACATACGAAACAAATTAAATATTTGAGGAATCCAGTTGGATCCCTCCAACCTGTTTCCCTGCATCCACATACGTTAGCACACAATTAAGTACTCATTCCACTTCGAGGTGGAATATCGCGGTATATGGGATTTATAAAATATTATCCGCTATTATGCGGCGCAATAGGGTCTCATCCGCTATATAGTGCGGGAAATCAACAACTCCAAATACATATATAATACCAATTCCACTTCGAGGTGGAATATCGCGGTATATGGGTTTAATATAATAACCTCTGCTATTATGTGGCGCATAGTGTCTAAACTAGTATAAATAATAATAAATTAATTATTCAAGCACACAATCAATCAATTTTTAAGTTTAACTATAAAAATTAAACCAGCGATTGAGTGAGGAGATCTCACCTTTGCTTACGCATGCAACCCATTTCCATTCCAGTTTGTTTCTCACGATTTTTTGACCTTGTATAAACATTTACACAATTCATTAATATTTGAAATAATCGAATAATCAAATTTCGTGTGGTAATTATAATTATCCAATGATTTTATTTTAAACCAATTTCTTTTAATAAATTTGTTTAACTGAAAATTAATTTCAAAACTAAATTTCCTTTAATAAATTACTTTCGGTGGTTAAAATAATTAGATAGGTTAATAAAACAAGTAGCTCACCAAAACCATTATTTTTAAAATAACTAGTGAATTAAAATAGGTACATGCGTATTTATTTTCTTTATGAACTGCATATATGATTATAAAGTAACCTATATAGATTTCTTAAAAACTTAATTTATATAAACTTTCAAATGCTTTTAAAATTCTTATTAATATATTATATTATTTTTTCCATTTGAAAATACATATTTATTATAAGATAACTTTTATAGATCCAAAAATCAAATTTTTTATATAAACTTCCAGCATTCTGAAATTCTTATCATTTTCTGTTCAAAACATTATAAATATACCTATATATATATATATATATATATAATTTAAAATAAAATAGGTATATACTTTACTGCCTAACTTTATCCTAATATCTATATACATGTGTTTATTAAATAAACTTTAATATTGGAAAATTTTGATTTCGATACCTCACTGCCTCCAGGTGCGTCGTCGCCATTGAGGACGAACCCTAAATCGAATAACATCGCCGATCACCGAGCTCTGATCAATATTGCAGCCGCACCCGTTCGTGTGCCCATAACTAAATCGCCATGACAAATGACGAACAGCCTCTCGATGCCACTCCACCATCGACCTAATCTTGAATCGAGAATGCGGCCTCGAGCACGTGAGTTCTCCCCATCGCGAGCACCATCGCGCACACGTGATGTTGCCGCCAACCTCGACTCGATCTCTGACCATTGCCTCTCGAACACGCCTGCGTTCCACTAACCTTATGCCGAACTTGAACCATACTCGAGGGTGCCTCAGCTGCTTTTGATTTGATCGAGAGTCGAGATCCCTAGAAATCGATCGAGGTTTCCTCCACCTCCATCTCGAATTCAAGCCTGACAAGCCTCCAGTCTTCATCTCCGCGACATAAATTTATCGAGGCTACGGCCATTTATTTGTTTTTTTTGTTTGCCTTTTTTTTGATTTGCGATCTACCATATTTGATCAGCCCTAATTGAATCGAACCCAAAATCGGCTGCCATTTCAATTTGAGTTGAACGAACGAAAGAATAATTTCAACGATTTTGTTTCAAGGGGAGATCGCGATTTATTTTTATTTTATTGAAGCAAAAAATTGTTTTCCAAATGGGAAAGCCTGGCTATCAATTTTTCTTCGTTTTTGAATTTTGATTTTCGAGTTTGAGAAGAAACACAGCTATACCGTTGAACAAAAAAACGAGGTTTCATATTTCATTGTTTATTTTATAATTATTTTAAGAAGAGAAGATACGTGTCTTAAATTCTATGCATGCTTGACAGATGTGGGAAGTGTTGTTTCTTTTTGTACGTGTGTTGGAAAGAAACTGAAATGAATAAAACAAAATTCTTCTAGCCAACATACATACATACATACATATATACATATATATATATAAATTAAATTTAAACTCAAATTCAAATTCAAATCGCCTCGGATCCACAACGCAAAATATTGACATCCTATCAAGGTGTGCCGTCAGGCGTTCATAAGGTTTAACCCCTATTTCGAATGCAACGGATCCGAGTCCAAATTCGATCGTATGGGGAAGATAGCTTTCTGAACCAGTTATAATATCGAATTTTCGATTTAAATTTCAATGCATTTGCTTATCGTACGACCAAATGAACACTCCAAACATTATGAAAATTGAAATCCGATAATAATACGATATTACGGATCCAATGGAACTGGTTTACTCGAATTCTGAGACTGTGCCTCAGACGGCTATTTTTAAATATCGATATAAACGATAAAATTCCAAAACTGAATAAAACATTTCCAAATTAAATTCTGAAGCTTCTATTATCTTCAGTATTATCAATATAAATTTTTTAAGCCATTAAATTATTTTTAATAAGCTTAAAATTGAAAATTCAAATTTTTACCCAGTCTCAATAAATTAAATTTAACAATTAAATTACCAAATTTATTTTGATATATGAAATTCAAGTTAAAATAACTTTTCAAACATTTAAAAATCAATTAAATATTTCAATTTCTAACGTTTAAATTTCTGGGTCGTCTCATCCTTCCCCCTTAAAAGAATTTTGTCCCGAAATTACAAGTTAAGAAGAATGGATCTTAAACCATTTACTAGTTACCCAAAATAAACAGTTTTAATAACTTGTCAAAACCAATCTTTTATTAACAACCATTATTGATTCAACTAACTTTCCAACCTCAACCGTAAACTCCAAACAATATTATTTTCTTAACCATTTGAATTTAAATTCAAAATTTAAATTTTCAAAATTTTTCTAACTCCTTGAATTTTTGAAAATTTTTGCCTGCGTCTCCTTTGAGCGGCTAGCTTGGTATGACTACAAAAATGGCACCACGGCCCCCAGATTTCAAAACGAAAAGAAAAAGCCAAGCGGCTAAACAAGAAGATCATCAAATTTCATACTAAAATTCAAATACATACCTTTTGTCGAGCAATTCAATTTTACCTTCGAAAATCAAATCCCAATTCCATTTCCTTTAATATACCTATATATCCTGCTAGCCCTAATATCCAATTTCAACATTCAAATATCATTTTACACATTCCTTTACAATATCTTCAATATATACTTCTTATACCATCTTTAGTTTACTATTGAAGTTATATATTCATTTTCATTCTATCTTGCATTTTCACTTTCATTTGAATTCAACTTACAATTTCAATTTGGATTCATTTTCGATTTCAATTTTCTTCTTTTGTTCGTTTCCAAACACAATTCAATTTCAATTCACCATTCTGGTTTACAACCACTTATATTTACTGGATTTCAAATTCCATATGAATTCAATTTACCTTTTATTCATAATTTATTGAATTCAATTCATTTCAAACTATACCTATTTTTCATTCCTTCAATTAATTTCATTTGCTAATTTTATTTCAATATTTCACTTTGTTTATCACAAATCAAGTTCAATTCCAATTCCAGTTCTATTTACATACAAATTCGAAATGAATTTCAACATTCAATTTCACTTTCATTTACTTGCAATTGCTAATTTATTTATTCATTCACAACCTAATTTTCCGCCTTAATAAATTTTATTCCAATAATTTGGTCTATAAGACCTCTCAAATTCACCTTTATTCAAATTAACTAATTTCAGTTTAAACTGAATTTTCTAAGTTTTCAAACTTATTATTCCATAACTATTTTTTATAAGATTGCAGAGACTTTTCAACCTTTCAAAACCTTTTTTTTGAGATCAATTCAAATTATCCTTTGAATTTCCAAAACCAAACCCAGTTTTCCAAACAACCTCAAATTTTAAATAATTTGGCAGCAATTCCTCTCTTGGAAACTCGAAAATGAACATCGATGATGCTGCAGTCATCACCGAAGTTATTTTCCAGTGACCGAATAGAGTTTAATGCTTTCATCCCTTCAAAACACTTTTCAAAACCTTTGAAAATTCATTTTCAAACTCAATGGAATTTAATTCCAAAATTCCAAATCCTTTCAAAAACATTTCCAAAAACTTCTCTGGAATTCTATTTCAAATTATAAATCACATTTATAATTTACATTCTCAAATTTCACTCGTATACGGATTTTATTTTCTAAACTTTTGATTATGATTTCAATTCCTTATTCAACTTCAATGATAATAATTTAATATTATCACTTTCTAAAAAACAATCAACCATCTATAATAATTTATGGAAAATCATTCCTTTTATATATGAAAATAATTTGGGTAAAATTATTTCATTTACCCTATTTTAAAACAATACCGCGACGAATTGTTCTGTACGAGTGTTTAAAGATCCCTATCGATAGAGTTGTACAGACTATATCGACCAGAATCCATATACCACTCAACAAACCAATCATCACAATATAAAACAATTTTATATTCACTAACAAATACGCGCTCATATATATTAATACACTCAACTCATTCTAGAGTACTACTGACTCTATCTCTAATAAGTAACACCCAACAGAGTCAAGGTTGTCGCTAAACCAAATGCTCTAATACCAAATTTGCAACGAACTGAATTTACGACGCCCGAAAGTCAACATTTATAATCCATGGCATCAAATGTCGCACAGTCGAATGCCGGAAAGCCGAACCATTAGGGTTTAAAGAAGAAGAAGATAGAAGAAGAACAGAAACAATAACAGAACCTCAATTTCATAGCGGAATAAATATATAATAGATAAAGAATAACCTTTAAAACAAAACGCTATATAGGTTATACATCACAATATCAGAGTTAACAACGACATCATGCAAAAACTGACAGTTATTATAACTTGACTATGTGAAAACTGACTTGCACTAACCATACGCAACGGACACTACATAGTAAAAATATACGTCTCTCCATCCAGCTTCAACTCCTGATATCCACAGTAACTCTTTTCTGACTTTGCTCCCGAATAACTAAAACCTGATTCTAGGCTGCCCGTGTGTAAAATTATGGGCACCCAGAGTTTAGAAAGGGAACAATAAACTCCAGGTCAGTCATGGGACTGGTGTGAGATCTTAAAAACAGTTATTCTTTAACAAAAGGAAAACAAAGGAATTTAAAATAAATCTGTAATGCTTTTACGAAAATGAAACTACCATAAGGCCTCCCGCCACACACAATGCAAACGCAGAATTGGAGGAGATTGCTCCTTATGATGGTCAAACATGCTTGATACGCAAAATCCTTTAATACTATTACTATTAGTGCATAGTGTGGAAAACATTTCGAAAATATAATATTAATCTTAGCCAGCATAGGCATTTCGCGCTTATGCCTACTATAGCTACCATGTTCAATAGCAGGTTACCGCCACATTCCATAGCAGGTTATAAAACTAAAACCGTACAGGGCGCGTATTGTTTTTTTGGATTTCCAACAAATGGTCATGCTAAGGAACTTCCTGGACCACATGGGTATGCCTCTAGAGGGACGCCCCGAGAACCTAGCCGGATCTCTGCCAACACAAGGCCGGGTTACCTCTGCAAAAATAGGTAACTACTGATACGAGTATGCCATCCCCCGGTTGTAAACAACCTTTATCCGAGGATCCTCAACAACAACAACAATCACAAAGTAATATATATTTGCGATATTCACATAAGTTAAGTATCTGGGCTCCATACCATGATACCACTTCTATCCAGAAGGAAATGCACATACCCTAAGGGGCGCTACCCCCTATAACCTTGCCACATACTTCCTGTTTCGACCATTCCGGGGTATGAGGTCCGACGAAGTCTCGTCCACAAAGCTACGCTTTTCACAAAAGCCATGCTTCGATCAACAAATGATCAGCTGCACTTTGTATGCCACATTACCAATTTGGGCATGTATCACTAGTAACCATCAACTACATAACCTCTGAGCTCGTACGTCCTAGAGAAGAGTGTTAAGCTAAGAGAATAAATTCTCCGCCACCAACAGAAATGTATTTGATAGAAACCAGCTTTACATCTCAAAGTGTAACGTCAGACACACATCCATACAAGTCCGTTACGGGATCGAACGGAACCGAAGGCATTTCCAAAGAAGCCCTTGCAAATCCGATATTCACTAATCACGTCTGGAATCCCCATCACAAAGGGTGATAAAATCTCTATACCGGACCAACCCGATGCAGAGACATTCGACAGGTAATCCTTTCGTTTTCGAAAATACTCGGTCTTCAACACCATCTTCAAATGCAATCCCATTTCGTTGTATCGTTATTCGTAATGGGTTTTATGACACAAGGACCTCTCGCGGCTAATCCGAATAACGAGCGCTTATTTTAAAAATAAGTGTTAATTCAGATTCAAACAAATCACAACAATTTCACTTTGATCTTTTAAACAAAAGATCCATCACAGTCACAAAGGTTCGATGTGGGTTTCGAATATCCATTTGGAATTCGACTCCCGGTCGCATCGAAATTAAAATTTCGATTAAGGCCGATATTGATAGTCGGTTATTTCTATCATTCATCATTCACAACAGTCACTGGATTTCAAATAGTTTTCCCCCAATTATTATTATTTTCAATATATCTTCGCAAGATAAAATTTCACACTTCAATCCTTTGAAAATAAATTTCAAGTCAATTTTTTTCTTACTCGGAAAACATTTCAAAACATTTATTCATTTCCACTGAAAATCTACCGATTTCAAATATTTTAAAATAATATAAAAATACTTATTCAAAATATACTTGGAAATATTTAAAATAAACTATTTTAGAATATTTTCTTAAATATTAGTTATGAAAAATATTATACTAATATCTCATATAAAAATTCAGGTCCAAAACTAATTTTAAAATAAAATTTGTAGGTAGAGTATCAATATTTGAATAACTATTTTCTAAATCAAATATCAATTTATATCTTTAAAATAATCCCTTATATAATTAATTAAATAAATTTTTACTTTAAACAATTTCCAAACTAATTTTTCCAACAATATTATTTTAAAACCAAATCTGGAACTTTTAAATTTTATTCAAAAGCTATTTTAAAAATATATTCGGCTTTCCAGGGAAGAATTCTTTTTCCATTACAAAATGGCCTATTCAAATAAGTTAATAAATCTTCTCGATTTATTCTAATTTACATTGCAAATCTTTAAATTCCTTTGCACACTTTAAAAATAAACCAATATTTATTTTTAAACAATTTCCCTTTTCTTTACAAGTTTCCGTTGTGAATTTACATTTCCAAATATCAACTGATATTCGAATTTTAAATAGATTCCCGAATATCATCTTCAAACCCAATCAAATTTCAAATTGATTTCCAGTTTATTTCAAACACAAAATCAAATTCCAATTTGATTTCCCAGGTAAATTTTCCAATATCAATTCAATTTCAAATTGATTTCCAAGTTATTTCCAAAACACCTAACCGAATATCCAAATCGATTCCTAAGGTTTATTCTAACTCCAAATTAATTCCCGAATCGATTTCTAAAATTAATTTCAACTCTAAATCAAATTCCAAATTTAATTTCTAAATTTATTTCCTTTTTGAAATAAATTTCTTTATCTCTTTCAAATATTTAAAATCTGTATCTTGAATAATTCCTTCAACTATTAAACAACAATACTCGAAATTCCTTTATAAAAATATTTTCCCATATTTTTTGAATTAATTCGATCGAATTATAAAAATCAACTTTAATACTTTAATTGTAACGGTCTAGGCTTTTCGACTTTAATTTCCAAAAATCCAATTTCATATTTCTGATATTCTATGATACCAAAAATATATTTGGCTAAATTACACAAATAATCACACGAATTAAAAATAATCAACACACAACATACGAAACAAATTAAATATTTGAGGAATCCAGTTGGATCCCTCCAACCTATTTCCCTGCATCCACAGACGTTAGCACACAATTAAATACCCATTCCACTTCGAGGTGGAATATCGTGGTATATGGGATTTATAAAATATTATCCGCTATTATGCGGCGCAATAGGGTCTCATCCGCTATATAATGCTGGAAATCAACAACTCTAAATACATATATAATACCAATTCCATTTCGAGGTGGAATATCGCTGTATATGAGTTAATATAATAATCTCCGCGATTATGCGGCGCATAGGGTCTAAACTACTATAACTAATAATAAATTAATTATTCAAGCACACAATCAATCAATTTTTAAATTTAACTATAAAAATTAAATCAGCGATTGAGTGAGGAGATCTCACCTTTGCTTACGCATGCAACCTGTAACGAGACGGGTTTTGCCCGCTCGAAAATCGACATCCATACTTCATATCGTATTCGAATGCCATAGATTCGACCTTTCAAATCCGATTCGCCGGAGCTTATAACAACATTAAGTAAATAACACAGCGGAATAAAAAGAATAATACATTGATATACAGCTTTGATACAATATCTGATACAACAGGTGATCCAATAGATATTAATATACATCAGAGATATGATACAATAAAATAGCAGCGGAAAGAAAATAGATAACATCTAGCAGCGGAACAAATAACTCTAAGATAGTCTTCAAGGAAGAACTCCAAATACTGCAACTCCATTTCTAAGAACCAATCCAACAGCAGCTCGAACCAATTTCACGGTTCACCAAGACAAGCAAGTCTCGTCCACATCCAAAGACTGAACTAGCTCCAGATAATCTACTAAACCTAGCTATCTGAAAAACCCAACTCTGAACTGCTCGTGTAGAAAATTTTGAGCACCCAGAGTTTAGGAAAGAAACAATAAACTCCGGATCAGTCGTGGGACTGGTGTGAGCAACAAAAAAAAGTTTACCTTTAAAAACAAACAAAGAAATATTTTAAAATAGATTCGCAATGCTTTTTAGAAATGAGACTACCATAAGGCCTCCCGCACACACACACAATGCAAACGCAGAATCGGAGGAGATTTCTCCTTATGATAGTCAAAGATGCTTGGTACGCATTAAAAAGAAACACTTGATATTATTACTAGTGCATAGTGTAGTAAAAATCATTTCGAAAGTAAAGATATAAATCTTAGCCAGCATAGGCATTCCGCACTTATGCCTACTATAGCTACCATCCAAACAGTGGGGCGCCACCATAAGTGAATGATAGGTTCTACAACTAAAACCGTAAAAGATCGTATTGTTTCTTTGGATTTCCAACAAATGGTCAGGCCAAGGAACTTCCCATTGCCACATGAGAACGCCTCTGGAAGGACGTCCCCGAGAACCTAACCGGATCTCTGCCAACACAAGGCCGGGTTACCCCTAACTGGGTAACTACTGACACGAGTATGCCATCCCCCGATCGTAAACGACCTTTTCTCGGGATCCCGATAACCAACAACCGCAAAGTAATAAATTCGCAGTAACCACATAGGTTAAATATCTGGGCTCCATACCATGATACCACCTCTATCCAAAAGGAAATGCACATACCCTAAGGGGCGCTACCCCCAATAAGCTTGTTGCATCTTTCCTGTTTCGACCATTCCGGGGTGTAAGGTTCGACGAAGTCACATCCACAAAGCTATGCTTTGGTACAAAGCCATGCTTTGGGTCAACAAATGATCAAAGTAATGATCACAAAGATAAATGATCAAACAAATGATCATATCACAAATGATCAAACAATGATCATTTCATAGCAACACTCAGCATGTCACATTACCAAATTGGGAATATATCGCTGATAACCATCAACTACATAACCTCTGAGCTCGTACGTCTCAGAGAAGGGTGTTAAGCTAAGAGAACAAATTCTCCGCCACCAACAGAAATATTTTTGAAAGAAATCAGCTTTATATCTCAAATTGTAATGTCAGACATACTATCCATACAAATCTGTTCTGGGTTCGAACAGAACGGAAGGCACTTCCAAAGAAGCCCTTGCAAATCCGGATAATCCCTAATCACGTCCGGACTTCCCATCACATATGGAGTCTCTATACCGGGGACCAGTCGATGCAAAGACATTCGACGAGTTGTCCTTTCGTTTTCGAAAATATCCGGTCTTCAACACCGGTCTTCATATGCAATTCATAACGGCATATCACATATTCGGAATGGGCTATATGACACAAAGGTCCTTCCCCGGCTAAACCGAACAGTGAGCGCAACATTTACAAGAAATATATGGATATTGGGATTTCAATTAAGTCACAACTTAAAACCCAAAACTTTCCTTTTCAAATGGTTTAAACCAATTACCATTTCAAATCTTTATATTACAAAAAGATTTATTTCACAAAGATCAATTCATAGACTTCAAAACAATTACCATTCCAATTGGATTAACTCGTTAAATCTTTAAATCAAAGATTTAACTTATAGCTTTCAAATCGTTTTCATAACTTGGAAATTATCTTCATTCTCAAACTTGAAATTCTTTTTAACACAAATTGGACATTCATTTCCTATGTGAAAGCTTTTATTATTTGAAAACAAACAGTTTTCGTTTCAGAAAAATTCAATTATATTTACACGAGTTAAAGCCCTTGAATTAAATTCAAATTTCCAAATCAATACATTTAAAATGGTTTAAAAACCCATATAACTCATTTATAAGTTGAATAACTTTTCTTTATATCCTAGTTTCCAAATCATAGAATTCAATTTCAAATATTGAATTCAAATTTAAATCAAAATATTTAAATTTCAAAACTCAATTAAGTTATTAAAAATAAATTTCATCTTTGAAATTCCATTTCAAAAAAAAACTTTTCACTTTAAATCCAATCCATTTCCAAAACATTTGAATTTAAAAATTCAAATTCAAAGCAATTTTCAAAAATCTGTGACTTAATCGATTTCCTCGTGAAATCCATATTTGTGTGTGTATGGTGTGGTCCAGGGGTTTAACACACAATAGTGCAACAACATTCAATCATCACAGATTAACAGATAATATACAGATGTATCATCCATAAATGAATAAATTTTACATACCACAATCTACAGAACAAAATATCACAGATCGGATAGGGTAGTAGATTCAAGGCATCTCATATAATACAATCATTCATAAGTAAGGTCAAGCATTCAATAAACATTTATAAGTAGGATTAATTAATTATTTAATCCTAATTAATTCAACTTATTTTCGAAAAAATTTAATTACTTATGAACTAATTATCAAATTCTGATTTATTAATTACAAATCGTTTGATATAAACTAATTTACCAACTTCCTTAATTTATTAAATGATTCTTAGTTAATCACATAAATTAAATTAACCTTAAGTTAATTACATAATCATTTAACCTTTAATAAATTAATTATCCTTAAATAAATTTCCTTGGTTAATTTATCACATTATCCTTACATTATTTATTGCTTAATCACTTGATAAATCAACTTTAATCCTTTAAATTAATATTTAATTAAAAATCCTTAATTTTCGAATTAATTATTCCTTAGTTAATAAATTAAAACCTTTATTAAGTAGTTTAAACCTTTAATTACTTATTTAATTTATCCAAATCATTAGTTAATTAAATAAATAAATTATCCATTTAATTAACTTAATAATTAATGAATTATAAATCCTCATTAACTCAAGAGAAATCTCATTCATATTAGTGATTTTATTATCACTCAAAAATATGTTAAAACATTTATATTCAATCCACTTTTAAATTCACATATTAAAAATATACCTTATCTTTTAAAACTTATTTAAACATTTAATTTTATAAATCTTCATTTAAATTTCAAAATCTGGAATTCAAATATAAGTTTAAATCTGGGTTTCCAAAAAAAATTTATTTAACTTCGGTTTATAATTCAAAGCACATTTTAATTTCAAATTCTTTTAAATACACTTAAATGCTTAAACTTTTTTTTTTATTATTAATAAACAATTTAAATTTAAGAACTTTATTCATTTCCAACTAAACTTCAAACTCATATTGGATTCATAGATCAACCTTGATCTATGGCTTAGTTTAGAACCTTGCTTTATACTTTGAAATTTATATTTGAATTTAGGAACAGGTGAAGCCTGGAAAAACTCCAACCTGAACCACTAAAATCTAGCTTCGAGTTCAAAACCACAAAGACACGAGCTCCACTTCGAGTTTTCCCTCCAACTCCCTCTTCCCAACCCACTGCAACCAAAACCCATATTCCAGACCCCAAACCAACGTGCTCGTGCACGTGTACCAACACCCTGGCCATCGTCGATCAACATCGAACCCTTCAGCATGTCGCCGATGTCCCACCAAAGCCCTCCGATCCACCCAGTTCGACCAAAACGATCGGAAACAAAATCGAGCCATTCATCACCATCCTGGAACCAAACCTGGAACAAAACACATCCACCCCTTCGAAACCTGTCACCACGACGTTCACCCAACCTCGGCCACCTGAACATGCGAAACTACGGCCATAGCTTCATCGACGTCTTCTCCACCATTCCCCCAACCCACGGCGAACTCGGTCGCCTGAGGACGATGCACGAATCAAAACTCCCATCACACCTAAAACTAGGTTTAAGAAAAAGAATCGCTTGCCGCCGCTGCCACGTGCAACTGCCGACCCTCTCACCATTTTTCTCTAACACCCCGTAGCCTCCTCTATCGCCACTAGAAACCCCAACCCCCTTAGCGTCTCCGATCACCGAAAATCGCCCAAAATCCATTTTTAACTTAAGGTCGAACTGCACTTAATCCATTCATCTAAATTTTTTACATTTTGCTCTAAAAATCATAACTTAGTATGAGGATTCAGTTCATAATCCTGAATTCATAAATTAAAGTGTTTAAATTTTGGCAATTTGAAAGATTGTACTCAGTTCATCAATTTCCAGTGACATATACGAGTTGTTATAACTTGAGTAAATTTTTAAATCTTAACTCATAGTCAAACAAACATATTTTGTTTTGACATCATTAGCTAAAAATGATCAGAGAAAGTGGAATTAAATTTTGAACTAAGTTATAACCTGTACTTTGATAACAGAGGCCATACTTCCTATTACCAGAGATATGCATACAAATTAAATATACACACATGCCATAACACATAACCATATTAGCATATGACTTTCAAGATGACACATGCAAACCAGATTGTTCAAGCAGATCTCATGTAGAAGAATAAGTTTACTCACCTTTAAAATTCTGAAGCAGAGACAGTGATGATTCATGCCTGGAAATGATGTGTTAGAAAACTGGAAATTGCATTTGAATCTTTACTTTGGGTTTGAACTTTGAACTTTTAAATCTGAAGTTTGTTGAAGCTTGATCTTGCATGAACTACAGATTATACTACAGGCTTGTAAACTTGTGAATATAAATTGTTTTCAGGTTGATTTGCTTTGAGGTTGAAGCTCTCACTCATTTCAGGTTGAAGTTTGAATTTGTTTATGGGTTTTAAGATATTGTTTACTTCAAATTTTTTTTTCTTTTTTTTTCCTCACAGCTCTGAAGATGGATGAACCAAAAATGAAGAAAGTGATTGATATATAGAAGATGTATGTAGGCTTGTAACTCCTTGCTGGTACAAGTGATCCCATATCTTGTACAGGGTTCTAAATAAAAGCTTAGGTGATATATAAAAAGGAATGTACAGGGATGATGTTATCTTTTCCTTGTACTAAAATCATGGGCTGCTGAGATGACATACTAGGGTGTTAAAGATATTTTATTAATTACCTTTGCTTTGTTTTATAATCTTAAAGATATTTATACTGTTTTTATATTATCATACATTTCTTTTGTATGCTAGAGGTATGGTGCTAAAGATTTGCTTATTTCAGCCATACTTCATTTGTATATCTTCTTGCAAGATAAGGAGGCTAGCTGATTTTCATTTGTTTACTAGCTTATACTTTGTATTTTTGGTGGCTGCAGCTTATTTTGTTTGCTTTTCTTACTTATGTCTTTGATTTGTTTGACATGAACTATAACATTGTCTTTTATTATCTTGTTTTGTCTGGTTACATACCTATCCAATTTTAATACATAAGTGAATGTATTTTATTTGTTATCATTTTATATTTTCTACTTATGCTTTTTAATATTTATATGGTTTATTCTATTTTAAACATTTACTTCTATTTTAACTTAAATATTTACTTCTAGAACTTTTTATATGTTCATTTCATAATTTATATAACTATAAATTTACTTAAATATTTGTTTAACATCAACACAAACTTTATTTCCTTGTAAAGTTTAACTATCGACTATTTTATAATTTTCAAATACTCGATTACTAAAATTTTACTAACATTTTGTATAAATTACCAATTATTACACAATTTTTATTCAAAAATTAAATTAATTGTCGAATTAAAATAAATTAAAACTCGGGATCGTTACACAACCCATTTCCATTATAGTTTGTTTCTCATCATCTTTTGACCTTGTAAAACATTTATACAATTCACTAATATTTGAAATAATTGAATAATCAAATTTCATTTGGTAATTTTAATTATCTACTGATTTTATTTTAAACCAATTTCTTCTAATAAATTTATTTAAGTGAAAATTAATTTAAAAACTAAATTTCCTTTAATAAATTACTTTCGGTGGTTAAAATAATAGATAGGTTAATAAAACAAATAGCTCACCAAAACCATTATTTTTAACATAAATAGTAAATTAAAATAGGTGCATGCATATTTATTTTCTTTATGAACTACATATATGATTATAAAGTAACCTATATAGATTTCTTAAAAACCTAATTTATATAAACTTTCAAATGCTTTTAAAATTCTTATTAATATATTATTATTATTTTTCCATTTGAAAATACATATTTATTATAAGATAAATTTTATAGATCCAAAAATCAAATTTTTTATATAAACTTCCAGCATTCTGAAATTCTTTTCATTTTCTGTTCAAAACATTATAAATATACATATATATATATATATATATATATATATATACAGAACTTAAAAGTAAAATAGGTATATACTTTACTGCCTACCTTCATCCTAATATCAATATACATGTGTTTATTAAATAAACTTTAATATTGGAAATTTTTGATTTCGATACCTCACTGCCTCCAGGTGCGTCTTCGCCATTGAGGACGAACCCTAAATCGAATGACATCGCCGATCACCGAGCTCTGATCAATATTGCAGCTGCACCCGATCGTGTGCCCATAACTAAGTCGCCATCACGAATGTCGAATAGCCTCTCGATTCCACTCCACCATCGACCTAATCTTGAATCGAGAATGCGGCCTCGAGCACGCGAGTTCTCCCCATCGCGATCACCATCACGAACACATGATGTTGCCGCCGACCTCGACTCGATCTCTGACCATCTCCTCTCGAACACGCCTGCGTTCCACTAACCTGATGCCGAACTTGAACCATACTCGAGCGCGCCTCAAATGCTTTTGATTTGATCGGGGGTCGAGATCCCCAGAAATCGATCGAGGTTTCCCCCACCTCCATCTCGAATTCAAGCCTGACAAGCCTCCAGTCTTCATCTCCGCGGCATAAATTTATCGAGGCTACGGCCATTTATTTGTTTTTTTTTGTTTCCCTTTTTTTTGAATTGCGATCGACCATATTCGATCAGCCCCAATTGAATCGAACCTAAAATCGGCTGCCATTTTAATTTAAGTTAAACGAACAAAAGAATAATTTCAGCGATTTTGTTTCAAGGGGAGATCGTGATTTATTTTTATTTTATTGAAGCAAAAATTTGTTTTCCAAATGGGAAGGCCTGATTTGTCAATTTTTCTTCGTTTCCGAATTTTGATTTTCGAGTTTGAGAAGAAACGCAGTTATACTTTTGAACAAAAAAATGAGGCTTCATATTTCTTTGTTTATTTTATAATTATTTTAAAAAGAGAAGATACGTGCCTTAAATTCTATGCATGCTTGACAGATGTGGGAAGTGTTGTTTCTTTTTGTACGTGTGTTGGAAAGAAACTGAAATGAATAATTTTTTTCTAGACAACAAATATATATAAATTAAATTTAAACTCAAATTCAAATTCAAATCGTCTCGGATCCACAACGCAAAATTTTGACATCCTATCGAGGCATGCCGCCCGGTGTTCATAGGGTTTAACCCCTATTCCGAACGCAACGAAAAAGGTTCCGAGTCCAAATTCGATCTTATGGGGAATATAGCTTTCCGAACCAGTTATAATATCAAATTTTAGATTTAAATTTCAATGCGTTTGCTTATCGTACGGCCAAATGAACACTCCAAACATTATGAAAATTGAAATCCGATAATAATACGATATTACGGATCCAATGGAACTGGTTTCATCGAATTCTGAGACTGTGCCTCGGACGGCTATTTTAAAATACCGATTTAAACGATAAAATTCCAAAACTGAATAAAACATTTTCAAATTAAATTATAAAGCTTATATTATCTTCAGTATTATCAATATAAACTTTCTAAGCCATTAAATTATTTTTAATAAGCTTAAAATTGAAAATTCAAATTTTTACCCAGTCTCAATAAATAAAATTTAACAATTAAATTTCCAAATTTATTCTGATATCTGAAATTCAAGTTAAAATAACTTTTCAAACATTTAGAAATCAATTAAATATTTCAATTTCTAACGTTCAAATTTCTGGGTCGTCATAGTCCTCGTCGAGATGCCGCTCCGAGTATTGATCAGATCACGACAGATTAGGTGTACAAGGAAACATCCGAGAAGGAGTCATGGATGACTCCATTCAGAAACTATCTTGAGCACGGTACTTTACCCGAGCGCAGAATTGAGAAAAGACAGGTTCTTCGAAAAGCTTCACGCTTTGTTATCCAGAATGGAGTCATGTATAGGAAGGGATATTCTATTCCTTTACTCCGATGTATCACCCACGATGAGATTAAACGAGTGTTACATGATGTGCACAAAGGAGGGTGTGGCGACCTCACGGGGGGGGGGGGGGGGCAAGACCTTATCAAAAAGATACTCAGATATGGATATTACTGGCCGATAGTGAACCGAGACACACCAGATTATGCCAAGAAATGTGATAGGTGCCAGAAACATGCCAGAATTCCAAGAGCCCGCCTATAGAAATTACTCAGATGGTCAGTCCATGGTCGTACGCCACACAGTATATTGATATAATAGGGTCTCTACCTTTAACCAAGGGTGGTGCAAAGTACGCCATCGTTGCAATTGAGTACTTTACTAAATGGGTGGAAGTTGAGCCCCTTACTACTATCACGACAAAGAAAGTAATCAACTTTGTTTGTGTAACATCATCTATTGCTTTGGCCTCCTACGCACCATCGTAACTGATAACGGGACCCAATTCGATAGTGTCGAGTTCAAAGATTCCTGTCAATGCTACCGCATCTAGAAGAAGTTTTCAACAGTAGCTCACCCGCAAGCAAATTTACAAGTCGAAGCTGTCAATAAAATTATCAATTCCATTCTAAAGAAATGACTGGAGAAGGATGGAGGCAAGTGGGTCGATGAACTTCCCATGGCCCTATGGGCATATCGAACTACCCACAAGTCCGCGATTGGTCATATTTCGTTTGCACTTTCCAAGGCTCGGAAGTCGTTATTCCAGTTGAATTAGAAGTACCATCTCACCGTGCACTTGCAGAATTACTAGGTTTACTGGATGAGAAGCGTGAAGAGGCTGATTTGAGAGCAGCCGCACACCGCAGTAGGGTTGCCCGAATATACAACGCTAAGGTCCATCCTAGAACCTTTGAAGATGGCGATCTCGAACTTAAGAGAATTTATCCAGTCCCTTCACAAATGAAACCGACATGGGAAGGACCGCATGTCATTGAACGGAGACTTGGAGACGCCACATTCAAACTATCAACTGTTGACGGTCTCACTTTACCAAGGGCATAGAACAGCGAGAGTCTCTGTCACTATTACACATAACTAGCTTTTATTCATTTTAGTCTAGTTTTCCTATTGAATTTTGTTTATTCATTTTTTGAATTTGAACTTGTATAAGGTAAATGACTTTGCCGTACTTTCTTATTTCAGCAAGAAAATGTAGACTCGTCAAGCCAGAGTGGCAATCCTTGAAATGTGTCGTGCGACCGTCACGATGTATGAAGAGCTAAGTCCTATCGACCGATCACTAACTAAGTGAAACCCCAAGCTTGGGGGAAAGCAACGATAACGTCAAGAAGGATTGAAACACGACAATTCTCTAACAAACTCCAGCTCCCAAAGTACGAGCTGAAGTACAAAATTCCAAAATATAGGCTCGAGGAGGATGGATCCGTCCATCCATGACTTCACCTTCATTCTTCGAAGTTCGAAGAGGATGGATCCATCCATCTACGACTCGCTTGCCAAATCAAGGTGGATGTGATTCGACCTTCCAAAACCTTGATCAACTCCTTGTTTCCAAAGTGCGAACAAGATCCTAATACTTAAACAGATGTTACTGATCATCTGTCGATCAACTCAAGTTTCCCAGAGTGCGAACTGGAGTATAAACATTAAATGGGTGTGACTGACCACCCATTAAATAACTCTAATCCTGAGAGCGTGGATTGGAGTATGAACAAAAAATGAGTGTGACTGACCACTCATTAACGGACTTTGGTCCCGAGAGCGTGGATCGGAATACAAACACTAAACGGGCAAGACCGACCACTCGTGAAACAACTTATGTCCCCGGAGTGCGGATATAATCGTAAATGGTTGATGGGTGTGACTGACCACCCATCAACTGACTCTGGCCTCGAGAGTGTGGACCAGAGTATAAGCATTAAACAGGTGTGATCGACCGCCCGTAAACCAATTTATATCCTCGGATAATTCTATGCATTAAACGGGTGTGACTAACTGCCTGTAAATTAACTTATGTTCCCGAAGTGCGAATATAATTCCAAGCATTATATAGGCATGACTGACTGCCGACATACAAGTTCAATCCCCAGAGTGCGGATGCAAATACTAGCAGATAAGCAAATGTGATCCGACCACTCAAACTCATTTCCCTTTAACTTTGTTCCGACTTAGCGAAATTAAAATTAGCAAAAGAGGAAAATGACTGCTGACTGACTACTTCAACTCTCCCCCGGACTGGGGGCATAACTCAAGTACCAACAACTAACCGAGATAGCGCAACATTGGATTTTCACTTGACGTTTGATTATGACCCAAAGCTGTGACTTCGGGACTTAATGACCGAACTCAAGTTCAACTTAAAAACTAAAGCCTCACAAGTACATTGAATGGAAACATGAGCGCTGAAATACTTAAACAAATGAACATATTGTTATGCTGAAAAACAAAAAGAAGTTTTATTTCCACTATCCTTTGAAAAAGATAAGTACAAAAGTCTTGTTTGATGAATTCCTATAAGCAGGGGCCAAACCCGTACCTATACATGGCCTACAAAAGCAAAAGGAAATACTATTCCAAACTATCTACGAAAAAGAAGAAGCAAAAATGCAAGTCTACGCCTTTGCTTTTTTATCTTTCTTGCTTTTCTTCGGCGTAGACCCACTCGAGCTGCCACTGGGATGTCTCTTTGAGCCTTTCCCTCCTCGGCCTGCTCCAACTGGCTTGTCTCTGGCCGAGGGAATCAAAGAAGTCTCCTTCTCAGAACTCATAGGGATTGGAATGTCCTCTGTGTTCAGAACTAGAGGAATGGTGGCACTCTTGATGTTGGAAGGAGCCACGAAATTATCAATGATAGTGCCACTCGGAGAAACAATAAATATCGAGACCGGACCGAGGCCTGCCATGCCACCGCCAGCGCTACGAGCCTGCGTGGCTTACTCCATCTCAGCCTTGATCACCAATATTTGCTCACCCCGGTCCACCCGAATACCCATTGGGATACTGCTGGTCGGACCCGAGGAGCCCGTAATGACCACATCTTCAACTTTGTTGAACGGCATTTCAATACTTGGGTCACTTTGATGGCTGAAGAGTGCTTCCATCAATTTTTCATCAAGTAAGCAGCTGATTCCGTGCATTTCTCCAGCCGATGTGGCGATCGTTGTAGTTGTAGCCTCCGTCATTATTGCCTCCTACTCATGATGCATTTCTTGAGTTGCAGGAGGATCGATTGATGCAGAATCTAGAGTTGAATAAAGATAGGAGAAAATATTAATAATGTCTTCCAACAATACTCCTACATTTGGATGAATGAAAGAAGTGTCCAAAATACCTTCCTCGAGTTGACTCCCGTATCGAGTTAATGTGCCTTTCAAGCCGCTTTCATGTATCGAAGAAAGGTGCGACTTATCAGGGTCATATCCTGGGACAACTAGACGACCGAAAAAAGGAGTAGGCTCAGATTGAGAGACTAGGAGCGCTTCGAAACCTAATTCATGATGCTCAACTCCAAATCCTTCTCCAGCATCCGGATACATGGAAACCAACTTTTCTTTTTCAAGAGCGGCGATTGTATCGTGGGGGACCTTCGATTCATCTTCGAAAAGTATTTGATCTTCCAGATCGAAATCATCGATAGTCGTACTGTCACGGATCACCTTATCGTCATCTACTAAGCGACTCCAGGCCTTGTATAATTAGAAGGGGCAATCTTTGCCGTGCCAGTTTAAATTGCGGTTTCTTAAGACATTGGCACTGTACACGACTAGAAGATCTTCAAATTCATTCTCCATCCTGTCCTCCACCGCTTTAATTTCGTTCTCAAACCTAGCATCAGCTTCGTGAGATTTTACATTCGCTGCATCCCTCTCATCCTCAAGTACCACCGCCTATTCACACGCCTCTTGGGCGACTTTGTTGGCTTCGTCTTTTCTCTTGATGGCCTCATCCAATTTCTCCCTTAACTCTTCAACCTCTTTTCGCACCTCATCCCTTTCCTGGGTAATGTAGTGTTGTAGTGGCACATGTCCTGCACTAGGTCCATGTGATTTTTTCACATGTTTTGACTATCTTGCCTCATTGGCTCTCTTATCGGCCTCCATCTCTGATTTCCTTGAAGGCTCAGCTTCATTATTAAGCACTTCTATTATTCTGTCTTTCCAAGCAAGGTTGGCCTCCAGTTTCTCAATTATTTTAGCCCGCTCGAAAGATACCATAGAAACTCTCTCAGCCGTCTTATCCTATTCCTTGTACTGGTTGTATGCATCGTGCACATAGTCATGCACCAGTCTTTCTATGTCATTGGGAATTCTTTTCAAGTTTGGAGGAAAGTGGAAGCCATCAAAATAGATAATCGAAAAATCTTTCTTTAACTTAGCACCCTCCCCTATGGACTCGATAGCAGCTAGCTCTAGAACGACGGGAGTTTTCGTTTCAGTTCTACAGCTTTGATCGCCAAATTTCGAGGTACGAGGAGGCACTACTTGCTATGCAGTTTCAAAAGATTTCCTACCAGAACCAGATGGTTTTGAGGAACCTTTACGTGGTGGCGATCGCGACCGGGAGCGGGGCCTATTTTGATGTGACCTTTGTTTCTCCCTTTCATAACGCTCAAGCTCTTGGCCAGAGCGGTGGCCGCGATCATAGTCCCTTTCACTTTCGTGCCTATGAGATTCAAAGTAAGTGTGGAAGAATGGCATTTAGAGCAAATGTTGCTGAGTATAGATCGCTGCCTTACCATCGTATCTGTAAAATGAAAAAGAGAAGCAGAATTAGTCTTCTTCAGAGATTATAAAACATGTAATTAGAAGTTGTGTGGTGCCATGAAGTGTGTGTGTGTGTATGCATGTGCAAACCCTCACGACCGATTTGGGTAGCCTTGCTCGTAGGAATAGGCTCCCCTATATCTAAAGAAGTCAAGCCTACGCCATTTCATGGCGAGGAAGGGAGTCCCTATAATCTAAGATCTTGGAATAAAGCTATGTCATATGGAATAGAGACATCAGATAATCCTCTCAAAGAAATTTCCATTTGCGGAAAGGAAGTCTCCTGACTTATAACATTCATAGTAGGCAGAGGTACTATGACGGTTTTACGCCTCTTGGATATATGGGCAATAGCCTTACCTTTTCTTTTTGATTCTAGTGATTGAAGGCTTCCCGAAGGCGCAACTACAGACCCATCCGTAGCTGACATACTCTCATCATCACACCGTTCGGTGATTATGAGTCCAGGGGCTCTCCTTGCCTTACCGGAGCCACTTTGGGAACTCCTATTAATCCAATGCTTTGGCCTCTCTCTATAAACCCCACAGCGATCAAATTATCATCGTTAAGGACTTCATTGATCTCTCTAAGTTTAGCAGGCACCGATTGGAGAGTTCTCACTATCTCATTGAATTGTTCTCCTTCGGGGTGGGGGATCGAAGCTATAAAAGAAATGCAGTATTAGACTCAACATTAACTTATATTACCTATTTCATCGACGAAGAAGTTGGAGCACTTATGTCTAACTAGCCACCGTCTAGCAAATCCTTGTGGACACCTAATGAAGAACCATTTAGTTTTGAAGTAACTCAATTTACTCCAAGCTCCTGCCACTACTTGGCAGCTTCTGACCGCTTCATTGAAGGTAAACAAAGGATTATCCCCTTGAATCTTGACATTGAACAAGTATCTAATTTCCTCGATGGTCGGGGGTCGGAAAAGATACTTCATGAGGATAAAATGCAAGCTGTTGAGAAGTGCATATCTGTTCGGATGCAATTGAGAATGGGAAATCCTAAAAAATAATAGCACATCCTAGATAAATTGATTGAACGGAGGCAACGTTCCACCAATACACATAAATCTATTGCAAGTAGTAAACCCTTCCGGGGGTGTGCGCTCTGTCTTCTGTCCCTAGTAGTAGAATATCTTCCAGAGATAATCCATGCCTTAGACACATTTTGTCTAGCATACCTTCGGAGATTTTGGAATGAACCGATAGTTCAATCGGAGCAGGACTTACTACATCAGCTGTGATTTCTGGTATTTCTATAATAGGAAGTGGAGAACTCTAAACTTTCTTCTGCCCTAAACTTTCAGGATCCATAGCTATTAAACCCAGTAAAAACCATTATTAGATGGCGAGAAACCGGTGTACCTCCCCCCTCCATGGTGTAAAGTAAGTGATCATGTTGTGCAGTGTTGTGCTACGTAATACTTTAAATTTCTACAAGTTCGAAAGATGGTAATACAACAAGACTTCGAGATTCAACAGGAGTAACCATCATCGCTGACCGTCCCCACTGTGCCATCCGGACTACGAAGAATGATCCATGTTAAAGTTCATTATGTTTGTCAAATTATATTTCCATCGATGAGCTTTGAAGGATAGTCAAATATGCAGTTTAATGGGCTCGTCTGAGTCAAATGTTCGAGTGTGCAAATGGCAACTAGTTCATATCCATCATGGTTTGAATTGAATTGTTTCCCTCACGTTTGATTTTGTACCGATCGTGTACTTCGTATCGATCACCCAAGTAGCTACTTTGTATTGATCCAGGATGAGTGAGCTTCGTATCCATCTAACCACATTGATATGAAGTGTTTCAATCGATCTACAAGCTACTTCACAAATGTTTTGATCGATCCATGTCTCGTATCAATACGAGTTTAAGGAAAAACTTAGAGTCGGTAACTCAATCGGCTGCTCTCCTTCTTCCCCAAGCTTCCAGCACGCCATTGAAGTATTTCCTTAACCCCGCACCAGCCATGCTCCGACACCAACGATGCCGGAGTTGGCCGTAGCCTTGGATGGAATGACATTAAGACTCAAATCTTATCATTGTAAAAAGGGTTATGGGCTGATTAATTACCTAAGTTTAAAAGCTAATGTTTTAGGAACGAAGACTTTGCAATTTTTTCATATTTCTGATCGATATGAAGTAGGAGTGAGGATAAAGGCAAATAGAAAATTTGTCCAAGGTCCAAAATCCTTTTATATGAGTTCGTACCCAAGGGAAGAAGTTTCATATCCTAGTTGCAAAAACCCGATAGAAATGGTCAAAATAGTATTGACATGAAGGGCGCTATACAAGTGTATCTCAAACGTTCATATCAATCGATTCGAAGACACGGCTTTGTATCCATCAACACATGCTGGTCTAGGACTTACTAGTTTGTATCCATCGGTTCTTCGTGTCCATTATCACTTTGTATCCATCAATGCCGATCGATCCGAAGCCTACTATTTCGTAGCCACCGAAAATCACTACAAAATTATGTATGGACCATTCAACTCTATCGATACGAAACTTCAATTTCGTATCCGTCTATTTGTGACCCAAAACTTCATGTCCATCAATACGAAGTGCTCCTAGAGACTATCTATCTTGTATCGATAGCCATCGATATGAAACCTACATTCACCCATCCCAGATCGATCCAAGAGAGGATTAATACGAAGGAATGAATCAAAATATCTATCAATAGTTGTTACAACTCGAATTTCACATCGATCTAGAAGAGGATCGATACGAAACTCGATCGAAATAAAAAAGAAAGGAACTTGACAACGACCCGTGAATGTGGAAACGCGAACAGAAGTATGGTTAACATACTTGCATGTATGACAAATTAACATTCGATTTTCAAAATTAACAGAAATTGAATGCTTACTTGGTGACAACTAGAACAATGAACAACAAATTGCTAGCACTCAATCTTCAGTTACAACAAAACATTGCGTGATCATTGGTAGTCTACAATTCGAAAATTATATTACTAGAAATTAATCAAAGGTTACTTTTACTGAAGAAAGGACAATGAATGTTCAACGAATCGGACAGGACTTTCAGAATAAAGAATGCAGCTTTTCAAAGCACGTCATGTTCATACACGACGTACTTTGGGGAGCAAATGTTATCCCGTCTTTTGGCAAGGCCGTGACACCAAGGCTTTGAATAGAGACTAAAAACAATCTTCCCCGAAGATCGGTTATCTACAGATTCACGATGGATACAGGCAAACTTAGTCTGAGTTCGGATGGAGCTACAATTAGCATTATGCAACAATCAAAGCTATGAGAGGCAACATTCCAAGTTTCAAGTAAATCGGAGTTCGTATACTCAAGTTATGAATCGATCAAGTCTCATGTGTAACATGTTGGTTTCGTATCCATCCCCTTCGTATCCATCAAACAACGGCATCGATCATAACCCATCTGTTCGACCGCCACCCATTTCGTAACGATCCCACTTCCATCCATTTTGTATCGATCAGCCTGGCATCGATACAAAACCAGCAACCAATCGATCGATATGAAACAACAATCAGGCATCGATATGAAGACAATATGCAAGCATCAATACTAAAGGAACCACATCAGATCGATATGAAGGAAGTAGTCTGGCGAATGGAAGCGGTCTACAAGCATGAAATATGGATCTCCACAAAATGCTCAGTCCACGTCATCGATGCGAAAATGATCGATGCGCATGGATCGATACACAACCACCAGCCAAACTGCAAATCCAACCTTGGATCGATCGTAACTCAAAAACTACAAGTCCAAATGCCTTCAAATTTTCACAGAAGCTTGCATATCACCTAAACACACACCATGATCGATCACAGCTCAAATGGAGCCAATCTTGAACGATACGAAATGCACTTGGATCGACCCTGATCGATCCCAAATGACTCCAGATCAATCTGGTAGGCTCACCCACGTATGAAAAGAGGTATTCTGAGGTTTGGGGGAGATATTTCTAGACCTACTCCTATAAATAGCACCCCTACGCCTATAGAAAAAAGAATTTTTAATGCTTCTATGTCGTTACTCTGCTGCAACTCCATTGTAACGTGAGAGCTAGGGATTTGTACTGTTGTAGTCAGTTGTCAATCATCAATAAACAGCAAAACTATTCAAAGTGGACGTAGGCTACAATGTCGAACAATTACAAATTCTTGTCTCTTTCTATTTCTGTTTGATTTTATTGGTGTGATTGTTAGATTAGCCTCTTTTTCCATTTAATTTCTTCATTCTAATCTCTTCAATTACATCCGAAGTGTGTTGTGCCCAATTTTGGTACAAATATAAATTTACTTAAGTTGATTGATGGTTATGTGTTGATCCTTTATATACCTATTGTTATGTGATGCAATGTTAAATTGGATAAGTAAAACCAAATTAAAAGCACCATTTTGGTCGCTAAGCCTCCATTTGATTTTGTAAGGATAGATATTTTATTTTCTTTCTGAAATGGTTTCAAAATTATTGCATTTTGAACAAGATATTTAAAGAATGATTTGAAATTAGTTTTACTAAAGATGTTTTTAACTAATGGGAATGGTTTTACATATAAAAAAAAAGTTTGTGTAAATAGTTTTATATAGGAATTTGAAAATTTATAAAGTTCTTTGGGTAAATGGATTTGAGTTTTTAAGCAAAGAAGATCTCATAAATAAGGAAGATTTATAAAATGGATTTTCTTATTAAAGGAAGCTAATTGATTTAAGCTTATTTAGGAAGTTATTTAAATAGGAAAGATTTATAAAGAAGATTTATAAATGATTTGGGGTAATTATAAAAGAAGTTTTTATCAAATGATTTGGATATTCATAAAGGGAGTTTATAAAAAGATTTGGATATTTATAAGAAATTTATATAAAAGTTTGGATATTTACAAAAGCAAGTTTTATAAATGATTTTGAATATGTATAAAAGTGTTTTATAAATGAATTTGGAAGTCTGGAAAGTATTTCGAAATGGATTTGGATTTTAAGTACATGAGATTTCATGAATGGGATTGTTATCCCAACTTTTGGCAAAGTTGAGATATCCAAAATTTACTGAAAGTCAATGATTACTATTCATGAATATCAACCAAGCATTGCAGGATAACCATGGATATCAATGTATTTTGTCTGAGTCCGGAATGGGCCACAATTGATAGGACACGACAAGAAAGATCATAGAAGTCTGCATTTCAAATTTCAAGTCAATCCGAGGTCGTATGCTCAAGTTATGATGGATTCAAGTTCAGAGGAATGGGCATAGCATCGGTTCGAACCCATCACCCTGACTAGTTCGAACCCATCATGTTCGAATCCATCAGCCAACGGCTCCATCCCGCTTCAAACCCATTGACTTCGACTCCATCACGATGCCCTCTCTTCGAATCCCTTCAGGTTATGGAGTTCGTATCCATGGAGTTGCCATTGCCTCGGATCCATGAGAAGTGCCCTCGCTTCGACTCCATCAAGTAAACCCCCAGATAGCCTTGCTCCGAATCCATCCACGGCCTGACTCCGAATCCATGGACTGAGCCTTGCTTCGAATCCATCCAAGTCACCTCGCCCCATGCTATCTTCGAATCCAACGTGTTAAGATAACTTCGAATCGATCCAAGGTGACGCGTCTGGATCGATTCGAACAAACGACATTCCATCGATTCGAAGATGAATCTCGAATCCAACCACGAAGCCATCCATCCAACTCGGCAGAGAACTCGGACTCGACTCGTTCAACTCGGCGAAAAGCTTGGCTCGAGCCGAAGAAGGCGTGCCACGTCACCCCTTGGATCGATTCGAAGTACTCGAATCAAACAGATCGATTCGAAGAAGACCGTGGCATCGATTCGAACCAAACAGAAAGCCGAATACGCCAATTTCGAACCGATCATAACTTCCAATCCACTGATCCAAATCCCATGAAATTTTTACAGGAGTTCATCTACATGTTGAGGAATGTCCACGCCAAATTTCACCATGATTGGACGATTTCTTGATCGATTCGAACGTAGGGTCGAATCGATCCTAATGTGGGCCCGGATCTCCAGGTATCGGCCATGTGGGCCCCCTCACGTGCTGGAAGTGGTCTACCTGATTTCTAGGAGAAATATCAGCCTCCTACGCCTATAAATAGAGCCCCAGGTCATTCAGAAAAGGGATCGGATTCTCTTTGGCAAAATCAAGACTCTGAAGCATCAAGACTCCACCAAGGCTCTACTTTGCACTCAACAACCACCGTTGTACTTGAATTTCAGAACTACAATTCATTGTAATCCGCTGTAATCGATTGTAATCAGCGAAGAACATCAATAAAAGGAAAAACCTTTGAAGTGGACGTAGGCCGGAGATAGCCGAACCACTATAAATCGTGTGTTCTTGTTTACATTTAATATTTTGCTACTTAAGATCTGTGATTTGTGTTTGGATATTGCTGATTTATATTCCAACACTGGTGCTTTCACATTCGTCGGGGTTTGTGATCAATTTTGGCACAAACACTTTGGTGCTTTCACTGAGAACAACTAGCACCCGCTACATCCAATTCAGAGACAATGACTCGACAAACAAGACAGAGGATTGATAGGAGCCAACAAGGAGGAAGCCAAGAAGCATCCTCCGGATCAGGAGAAGGACAAGCTTCCATTTACATCACCAGAGACGAGATGGAAGCCATGGCCAAATCATTACGCGAAAGCATAATGAAGAGTCAATAGGAGATGCTGCAGAATTTCCTCGAGCAGATGAGGGCGGCGAATATGCAAAACCTTGGACCAACTACAACAGCTACGAGTACGGGCAAGGAATCAGGATTGCAGAAGCAAATGAAGGACAGGCTCAAGGCCAAAATACAGGAGTTGAAGGTGGTCAGCAAGGCCTTGGGGGCAGACCCTCAGGGTCCGATACTGGAAGACCAACAGACGGATCTCAACAGACTGGAGCCAATGCCTATGCTAACGAGCCACCAGAAGAATACGTACCAGAATTCCCTTCAAGGCTCGGGGGGCAGGACAGGAATCTGACGAAGGGCCAACCCCTAGACGGAGATGAGAGAATGATAGGCCTAATGCGACGAATCATGAGAGGAGGATTGCCTAGTGGAGGCCTAGAAGAAGTTAGTCGGAGTCCATTCACTCTAAACATCCGAAATGCAAGGAACCCTCCAAAGTTCAAACTACCAGCGCTAGAACCATATGACGGGAGATCAGACCCGACCATGCATATTACAAGATATATTAGGCACATGGAAGTGCTGGGGGCATCCGAGGAAGTGATGGCACGATGCTTCCCTCTATATTTGACAGATTTAGCTTCATTATGGTTCAGACAACTAGAGACTGGATCAATCGGAACATGGAGCGAGCTTGTAGATTGCTTCATGAGACAGTTTAGGGTCCACGTGACGCGACCCAAGAGTGTGATGACCTTAGCATCAATCAAGCAGAGGATCGGAGAGTCCATAAAAGATTTTCTGTTAAGATTCAATGTGACAGTGACTTCTGTAGATCGTCCGGATCCATCAATGATTTTAATGGCGGCGGTGGCAGGAGTCGCGGAAGGCACCAAATTTAAGGATTCTCTAACTAAAGATCCACCGCAAGATCTTGGAGAGTTCTTTCATAAAGCTGAAAAGTTCATTCGGTTAGAAGAGTCACGAGCCGAGAGTCGTGAAATAAATACCACACAAAGCGTAGGAACCTCCAGAGAACAGTCCGGAGCGGACAAGGGAAAGAGGAAACAGGATGACAAACACGATGGTCCTGATAAACGGAAGAAATTCCGAGAACCAAGATTCAGGCAGTACACCGATCTGACTGCAGGCCTAGAAAGAATCTACACCGAAACTAGGGGGCAACTCCCCTATCGAAAGCCACCTATAAGGGATCCTACTGAGCGGGAGCGCAGGACTGGAAAATATTGCCTATTCCATGAGTTGGATGGGCACACTACAGATGAATGTCGTCACCTAAAGGATGAGGTGGAAGAACATGCCAGGAGTGGTAGATTGCCGCAATTTGTCAGAGAACGGACAGCAGCGACAAGGCTTGAACAACTACCGCCTCCACCTAACAGGAACGATCCTGGATCGGGATCACGACTCGTCATCAACTGATTAGAGATGGCAAGGGCCAAGTCCAGGATTTGGACTTCGGTCGAATAATTTTATTTAGATTACTCCACTTACACATGTACGGGAACCGGAGAGATCCCTAGGCATGCTCTGAGATGGAGATAAACCGTTATGCCCGGAGAGGCAATGTTTAGTTTTTTCTTCTCTGATGTTTGAGATTGAACATCTAGAACTTGAATATTAAACAAATAAATTAGAACTTCTTGCAATAAACCTTTTGACCGGAGAGTCAAAGGATGAACACTAAATACCAATATAAACATGATCGCTTTATGACCCTACCCAGAAAGAGATGGGGTCCGGAGTGCAAGAAGTGAGTTGCTTCGCCGGAGAGCGACAGGATCGACTCACTTAAGCGTTGTTTCCCCTTCACCGGAGGGTGACAGGATGGGATCTAGCAAGGGCCCGGAGAGGCTATGATCGGTCTCGAACGACCAAGACATCGCTAAATGTTCAGATACACTGAACCGGAGTGCAAGAAGTGAGTTGCTTCGCCGGAGAGCGACAGGATCGACTCACTTAAGCGCTGTTTCCCCTTCACTGGAGAGTGACAGGATGGGATCCAGCAAGAGCCCGGAGAGGCTATGATCGGTCCAGAACGACCATGATATCGCTATACGTCCTAACTGGGACCAGAGTGCAAGGGATAGAAGGCAACGCCAGAGAACAATAGGATCTTTCTATTCAATCACTAAGTCTGGAACGGACTTAGTAAAGGTTCAGAGCAGCCAGTAATAGTCCGGAGAGACTACGAAAATTCATTCTCAACTTCTACGGAAAGAACGAATATTGATTTGGCTTCGAACAGCCACAAACTTGATTGATAATACCACAACTATGAATGAAACATGAATTCCTTACACTTGATATAAGACCATTCAAAACATACCTTTTACAAAAAGGCATGTTTTGGGGGGCAAAATGTTATCCCAACTTTTGGCAAAGTTGAGATATCCAAAATTTATTGAAAGTCAATGATTACTATTCATGAATATCAACCAAGCATTGCAGGATAACCATGGATATCAATGAATTTTGTCCGAGTCCAGAATGGGCCACAATTGATAGGACACGACAAGAAAGATCATAGAAGTCTGCATTTCAAATTTCAAGTCAATCCGAGGTCATATGCTCAAGTTATGATGGATTCAAGTTCAGAGGAATGGGCATAGCATCGGTTCGAACCCATCACCCTGACTAGTTCGAACCCATCATGTTCGAATCCATCAGCCAACGACTCCATCCCGCTTCAACACCATTGACTTCGACTCCATCACGATGCCCTCTCTTCGAATCCCTTCAGGTTATGGAGTTCGTATCCATGGAGTTTCCATTGCCTCGGATCCATGAGAAGTGCCCTCGCTTCGACTCCATCAAGTAAACCCCCAGATAGCCTTGCTCCGAATCCATCCATGGCCTGACTCCGAATCCATGGACTGAGCCTTGCTTCGAATCCATCCAAGTCACCTCGCCCCATGCTATCTTCGAATCCAACGTGTTAAGATAACTTCAAATCGATCCAAGGTGACGCGTCTGGATCGATTCGAACAAACGACATTCCATCGATTCGAAGATGAACCTCGAATCCAACCACGAAGCCATCCAGCCAACTCGGCAGAGAACTCGGGCTCGACTCGTTCAACTCGGCGAAAAGCTTGGCTCGAGCCGAAGAAGGCGCGCCACATCACCCCTTGGATCGATTCGAAGTACTCAAATCAAACAGATCGATTCGAAGAAGACCGTGGCATCGATTCGAACCAAACAGAAAGCCAAATACGCCAATTTCGAACCGATCATAACTTCCAATCCACTGATCCAAATCCCATGAAATTTTTACATGAGTTCATCTACATGTTGAGGAATGTCCACGCCAAATTTCACCATGATTGGACGATTTCTTGATCGATTCGAACGTAGGGTCGAATCGATCCCAATGTGGGCCCGGATCTCCAGGTATCGGCCATGTGGGCCCCCTCACGTGCTGGAAGTGGTCTACCTGATTTCTAGGAGAAATATCAGCCTCCTACGCCTATAAATAGAGCCCCAGGTCATTCAGAAAAGGGATCGGATTCTCTTTGGCAAAATCAAGACTCTGAAGCATCAAGACTCCACCAAGGCTCTACTTTGCACTCAACAACCACCGTTGTACTTGAATTTCAGAACTACAATTCATTGTAATCCGCTGTAATCGATTGTAATCAGCGAAGAACATCAATAAAAGGAAGAACCTATGAAGTGGACGTAGGCGGGAGATAGCCGAACCACTATAAATCGTGTGTTCTTGTTTACATTTAATATTTTGCTACTTAAGATCTGTGATTTGTGTTTGGATATTGCTGATTTATATTCCAACACTGGTGCTTTCACATTCATCGGGGTTTGTGACCAATTTTGGCACAAACAGGGATAGATTTGATTAAAAGGGATTTATCGAAGAAATATAAAAAAGAACTTGAGATCTGAGTTCCTCTAAACCGACCTTTTTAAAATGGTGATATGGAACATCCGTTCCAAGCTTAACACAAAATGAATAGTGTTTAGGTTGTTTTTACGTCCAATTAAAAAAACATTTGTTTAATTCTTTTAAACAAGATTTGGAAGTAAGAAGTTATTCGTAAATGCTTTGTGAGTATACAAATGTCAGAGAGATAAGTATATGAATATTTTAGACTAACGTTTTGTAAAGAGATTTATTAAATAAAGATCTGTTTTGAGGTTTAGTCATTGCGATGGATAAATAAATCTCAAATGGAATTGGTTGTTGTTTGCTTGTTTAATAGCTAAATAACCGACATCAAATCTGGACTTGTTTTTACTCAAGAGATACGTCGGGTATATTCGAGTTCCCCGATGAGGACTCGATTGCTTAGTGCATACTTCCAAAAGAGCTAGAATTGAGTTATCTTGAAATTATCACTTAGCTTTGGAGACACCAGTCGGTTTATCTAAATCACTCTAAACTAATAACGAACAATATTAAATCATATTGAAGTATGCTGTGGGGTTATACTATTTTTCTTGAGGGTGATTTCTAAATGGAAGATAATAATGTGGAATATTTGTTCGATCCTGGAACAACTTGCATAGATGATCGCTGGCATTGTATCTCTGCTTGGAAGGCAATGTTAGCATTCCAAGAGGGTCTGCTAGATGAAAGAAGGTAAAGACATGACCTCACGAGCCTCTCAACCAGGAAAATAGAAAAAACAGCATATGCGGCAGATCTATGTGGTCAGCTACCATTAAGAGCGGCCATTCCATTCTAGATTGTCCATATTCAAATTATATCATGTGCAAACACCATGGTAGTATAAGGTCTCGGTGTCAAAATGTATGAGGTAATACAGTTCGCTATGTTAAAGGTGCAGCCGGCTCTGTGTAGCAGAGGTACAAGAAGTTCTTATCAGACTCTTGGTGTATTTTCTAGGGGTATACCATCAGAAGGTAGTTCCTTACCTTGCCATAGTATGGAATCGAATCTCCAATACATGCTTTTATGGTTTTGATTTTAGGTCCTAGTATGCTAAAATTTAAGATGTAATTTTTTAGCTATTTTGGATATGTATTTAAATCCTTTGACATTATTATAATATCACTGGACTTTATAGACATGGGTTTTGGTTATCGTATGGTAAAAAGTTGTCAGTGTTTATGTGCGGCGTGGTCTTACGAGATACATGATTCCAAAAGATTTATTAAATTAATAATTAAGTTATTCGAGTTTACTCATACCAAACCCACGTCTGACCCGGAGTTTATTTTCTTTTCCTAAATTCTTGGGTGCTCTAATTTGAATGGCAGACAAGTAGTTTAGGTTTTTCCGCAGTTTAGCTAGAAGAAGCTTGGAGCAGATGGCTTCATCGATAGCTAGTTATTTTTCTTGTTTTCTGTTGTATTTTATGTACATTATATTCAGTTAAGTAGGGACAGGCTGTTGTAACTATCTTAGGGTAGAATTTGTATTAGTATGACTCTAATGTAACCTTTTTGAAATGACTTTGTAATATATATTATTCTGTTTTATTGTGTGATTCTGTGTTGTTTTGTTTCTTCTCTTCTATCATTTCTTTCTTTCACCTTAATGACCCATCTTTCGGACAACTAAATGATCGGAACACGAATACCAAGGATGTATTAAGCGTTGTCTTTGATAGTAAGAAAGGCGGTTTATTACATTTGGTATCAGAGCTTAGGTTGAGCGAATACCTAGGCTTTATGGGGTTAAACTCAATATGAATAGGGTCGGTAGTCCCCTAGAATGAGTCTAAGTGTAATATATATATATATATATATATATATATATGAGTACGCATTTGTTTTATATCATATTGTTTGACCTGTTAAGTGGCGTAAGAATTCTGGTCAGTGCGCTTGATCAACCTTATTGAAAGGAATTTCTTAAACACTTGAACAAGTTAAATTGACATAATATAGTTTTAAATATGGTAAATGAAATAATGTTACCTAGGAATATATTTTCTATATATAAAAGGGGATAATTTTCAAAATCTATGTAGTTATCTTTGAGGAGAGTAGGTTAGGAGTTAATAATATTTAAATTGTTAGTATTTAGGGTTTAACTAGTCATGCTCGTCCAGTTTTGGGCATTGATTATTGTCAGATTTAATAGTATATTTCCATTTTCCATCCTTGGTTGGGTTGATAGAATTTGTAGGAACATTGAATCGAACACCTTGTGAATTAAGTTTCACAATTTGTCTATAAGGCATTTAATGATATACAGGGTTAAAAGTTGAATTTTGATAAAGGTGTTTATTAAAAGAAAACAGATAGTTTTATAAGATGAATTAAGAGAGATGATTTTACAAATCAAAACTATTAAATGTGTTTTAAAAACGAGAAGGGTTTTGAGAATGTCAAATCTCGATGGCTTTGATAAATTCCAAATGATTTTGGAAAATAGCAATAATCTTTCTAAAAGATATTTTAAGATATAGATATTTTAAAATAAAATTTGAGAGTAAGGTTTCCTTGGACAGTTCGGGAATAAGTCTTCATCTATTTTGTGATGATCAGAATAATCTTCTACGTGACAATCGAATGTTTTCTTAGGTAGATATGATGGTGCACTTAGTAAATTATCCTCTTTGTCATTGTATAATTGGTACGAGTTTAAATCCGAATGTATCCAATGCAAGTGGATGATTTTTTTTTACAACTATTTGTCTATAAATAGTATTGTTTTGAGTAGAAGTTTGGAAAAAGGAGAAGAAATATTTTTATTAACTAGTTCGAGTGTCTCAAAAATGACTAAAAATGAATAAGAGATATGTTCGGATGGCAAGCACTTCACTTGGGTTTTCCCTTCTTAGTAAAGGGATATATGATACTATTTGGTAACACCTAGTTCCTTGGCATCATTTTGGAATTACTCGAGCTATATGTATGTTTTCAAAAGGTTTTTCAAATAAAACCTGAGTATTGTTTTCTTAGATCCCTTAAAAGGAAGAGTTTTCAATATAAATAGATATTTTAAAGGTGGATTAATAAATGAATTTTTAATTAGGTTAAATTTAATAATGAGGTTGATTTGGTTGACTTACTTTCAAGACCCAAATTATTGTGGGCCTATATCTAATAGTAAAATTAAATACAATTAAAAATTAGATATTTGTATATAGGATGTAGAAGGGTATTATAGAAGTTAATTAGAATAAATAAGTGATTTTTATGAAGCATGGTGGAAGAGTAGAAAGTAATTATATAGTAAGAATCGTTAGATCAGAACGTAGGTTGTATGAAGATCATTTCTCCTTTTCACATGGTTCTCGATCCTAGATTTGAGTTTATGAATGAAGGTGTTTAACACTAGTCCGAATAAGGATTTATCACTCGATTTTTGACACTGAGCGTTGGTGAGGGTTATTACATGGAACCATAAGTTATCTACCATAGTTTATGGTCATGCAAGGAGAACAGAAGTTTCTAATTAAGAGTCTCGATCAAAGTCCACACTAGGAAGTCAGGTGAGCGATACTAGTTCGGAAGTGAAGCTATGTGTTTGAGTGAACGATCAAATAGATTTTATACAGGCGTGATCTATGTGCATCATACGGATTGATGAATAGTTTAAATGTTGATGGGAATCCGGGTTGCGGTACAATTTCGAGGACGAAATTCTTTTAAAGGGGGAGGAGTGTAACAACCGAGATATTACCGCTTGATTTGCGAATATTGAATAAAATTTAAATATTCAAATAATAGGTTTTATAATTAAAATGTAACTCTTTTAAATAATAACAAATGATTATTAAATAAATTTTTAAAGACCTAGGATTTTGCCAATTTGAAATAGGCTATTTAAATATATTTTGTATAATCAACAAATGGATTTTTATTAGAAAATAAACCTATTTTTAATTATTTAAAATGATGATAAAATATTTTGTAAATTTTTTTTACCAATATACATAGTTCAAATAAAAATAGAAAATGTGACTGAAGAACGTTTCTCGAAATTTTAAGTTTTCGACGCCCGAACGTCATTGAGAACATTGTGCACACTTGGTGCAACATGCACACATTTATATGTTAATTAAGCATACTTATATATATTAACTCTTATATATTAATACCTAAGCTTGGATGTGACAAATTATGTTGTAAAAGGCATATATATACATATAAACACACTTATGTATACATATACACAAATCCTATGACATACCTTAAGTACCCTACAACATGGCCTAGGGGGGATGACATGTAAGGGAGAGGGGAGGTATGATGTGCATGCATGTGTATATAATTATAATCACTTTATATGTTCTATTACTTTCCTAAGTCTATAAATACCACTTCCATTTCATATTTCTCCCTTTGCAATTTTTCTTCTTCATTTTCTTCACATCTTCTTCTTAAGATCCTCCATACTCTCATGGCCTCCTTAATGAATTCCTAAGAGAAAAATTTAGTAAAAACATTTCAAAACATAGCTTAAATCATTTTGTTTCAATTCCTAAACTCTTCTCTTCACAGAGCAACCACACATCACTTCAGAACCATCATGGATGAGCCAAAATTACCCTATGGCCATGCCTATTATTCACTGGGCCGAGCACATTTATCCTTCCAAGAGTCCATATCTTCACTTTGTTGAGCTAGGAGCAAGTGAGCAAGGTGGAGGGCAAGTTTAATTTGATTTGATGAAAGTTTGGCGAGTAAAGTTCATGTTTTAAACTCAAGTTACTAACTTTTTTAAAAGTTGTAAAATTTATGAATTAACATACTACTTGAATATGTAGTGATGTTGTGAATGAATGCATTTATGTTGATTTGGTGCTGATTGCTTATGCCGAAGTTTGAGTAGGCGATAAAGATTATACCTTGAATAATGAAAAAGTTAATTAGTATTGTGAAGTGATACTTTGTTTATGATGGATCTATAATGTGATGATGTGATATTATGTTTGAATGTTATATTTGTTATATGTGAGTTCATGACACTAAGATGCGATTCTTTAACCAAAAGTGATGAAGAAATTTGTTCTTATCGAAAGTTTGATTTTTGTTTTAAAGTGAAAAGTTTTCAAGTTTAAAACTTTGATTTTGGTTTTAGAAGTTTATTTTCTTGTTTAAAGAAGACAAGAGTTCAAAGTTGAAGTTTTAAAAGTTAGAAAAACTAAATTTCAAGTTTTCAAAATTATGGATCCGTATAGTGGTAGTCACTGCGCAGTTCGAAAAATATAACTATATTTCTAATCTAAACTTGTTTTCACATAGAAATCATTTAGGAAATGTTTTATAACTTTAATTAAGTAACTAGAGAATAATTATTTAATTATTATTTGTTTAATTTTATTTAATTTAGTAATTAATTAATAAACATAATTAGTACTTAATCATTTGTTAATAATGGCTTTTAAATTTAAATGCTAATCAATCAAGTTAATCATCATTCGTTACTTAATTAAAGTTAATTTTTATTTAATTATTAGTTAAGGATTAATTAATCATTATTTAATTATTTATTTAAGATAATGATTAATAATTATTATTTAGAAAAAGGGTTTTATTTAATTATCTATGATTAAAGTTTATTATATTTTAATAAGGTTTAATTAGTTTTAATTAGAGTTTAATTACAATTTAAGAAGGAATTGATACTCATTTACAAGGTTTTTAATTTATTTTAAAATCGCTTTAAGTTAAAGTAATCAGTTTTGTTTTAAATTGTTTTCATTTTGATTTTTTTTAAGTCAAGGGATTTCTATATCGCTTACCCTTAAGTAATCCCATATGATTAAGAAAACTAAATGACATCTATTAGAAAAACAAAACACCATTCTACTATTATAATTAATTTGGAAATTTACTTAAGTTGATTAATGGTTATGTGTTGATCCCTTAAATACTTGTTGTTATGTGATGCCATGTTAAATTGGATATTTAAAACCAAATCAAACGCACCATTGTGGTCGCTAAGCCTCCGTTTGATTTTGTAAGGATAAATATTTTATTTTATTTTTGAAATGGTTTCAAAGTTATTGCATCTTGAATAAGATATTTAAAGAATGATTTGACAATTGGTTTTACTAAAGAGATTTTTATCTAATGGGAATGGTTTTCCATGTTATGACAAGAAGTTTTTGTAAATAATTTTATAAAGGAATTTGGAAATTTATAATAGGCTTTGGGTAAATGGATTTGAGCTTTTAAGCAAAAAGGATCTCATAAATAAGGAAGATTTATAACATAGATTAACTTATTAAAGGAAGCTAATTGGTTTAAGGTTATTTAGGAAGTTGTTTAAATAGGAAAGATTTATAAAGAGGTTTTATAAATGATTTGGGGTAAAGAAGTTTTTATAAAATGATTTGGATATTCATAAAGGGGGTTTATAAAAAGGTTTGGATATTTATAAGAAATTTATATAAAAGTTTGGATATTTACAAAGCAAGTTTTATAAACGATTTTGAATATTTATAAAAGGGTTTTATAAATGATTTTGGAAGTTTGGAAAGTATTTTGAAATGGATTTGGATTTCAAGTAAAAGAGATTTCATGAATGGGATAGATATGATTTAAAGGGATTTATCGAAGCAATATAAAAAAGAACTTAAGATATGGGTTCCTCTAAACCGACCTTTTAAAAATAGTGGTATGGAACATTCGTTCCACGCTTGACACCGTAGGAATAGTGTTTAGGGTTGTCCTTACCTCCAATTTAAACAACATTTTTTTAATCCTTTTTAACAAGATTTGGAAGTAAGAAGTTATTCGCAAATGCCTTGTGAATGTACATATGTCAAAGAGATAAGTATATGAATGTTTTAGACAGACGTTTCGAAAAGAGATTTATTAAATAAAGATTTATTTTGAGGCTTAGTGGTTACTATGGATAAACAAATTTCAAATTTAATTGGTTGTTATTTGTTTATTTGATAGTTAAATAACCGACTATCAAATCTGGACCTATTTTTGACTCAGGAGATATATCGAGTATATTCGAGTTCCCCTATTTCTTAGTGCATACTTCCAAAAGAACCGGAATTGAGTTAGCTAGAAATTATCACTTAGTTTTGGAGGCACGGGTCCGTAGATTTATCCGAACCACTCCAAACTAATAAAGAACGATGTTAAATCATATTGAAGTATGTTGTGGAGTTATATTATTCTTCCTGAGGGTGATTTCCAAATGGGAGATAGTAATTTGGATTGTTTGTTCGATCCTGGAACAACATGCATGATGAATGCTGGCATTGTATCTCTGCCTAGAGGGCAGTGTTTGCATTCCAAGAGGGTTTGATAGAAGAAAGAAGGTAAAGACGTAACCTCACAAGCATCACAACCAGGAAAATGGCAAAAAAGGGTATGCAGCAGAGCTATGTGGTCAGTTACTATTAGGAGCCGCCATCCCATTCTTGATTGTCCATATTCGAATTGTTTTGCATGCCAACACCATGCTAGCATAAGGCCTCGGTGTCAAAAAGAGACGAGGTAATCTTTTTCGCAATGTTAAAGGAGCAGCCGGCTCTGTGTAGCATGGGTACAAGAAGTTCTTGTCAGACTCCAAATGCATTTTCTAAGGGTGTACCATCAGAAGGTAGTTCCTTACCTTGCCATAGTATGGAATCCAATCTCCAATACATTCCTTCACAGTTTTAATTTTAGAGTATGCTGGAATTTAAGATGATAACAATTTCAGCTATTTTGGATATGTATTTGAGTCCTTATACATTATTATAATATCATCGGAATTTATATACAAGGATTTTGGTTATCGTATTGTAAAAACTCGTCCGTGTTTATGTGCAGCTTGGTTTTATGAGATAACTTTGATTTCAAAAGAGCTTTTTAAGTAATAATTAAGTTGTTTGAGTTTACTCACACCAGACCCATGTCTGACAACTCTTGGGTGCTCAAATCTGAATGAGCTGTCAAGTAGTTCAGGTTTTCCCTAGATTCACTAGAAGGAGCTTGTAGCGGGTGGCTTCAGCGATAGCTAGTTATTTTTCTTTTTTCAGTTGTATTATACCTATATTGTATTCAGTTAGGTAGGGATAGACCGTTATTACTGTCCTAGGGTAGAATTTGTATTAGTATGACTTTGATGTAACCTTTTTAAAAGGACTTTGTAATATATTATGTTGAGTAATGTATATTGTTCCGTTGCATTGTAAGAGTCTGCGTTGTTTAGTTTCTGCTCTTCTATCATTTCTTTCTTTCACCCCTAATGATCCATCTTTCGGACGACTAAATGCCATAGCATTTACATATATCACATCTATAGTTACTTCTAAAAAATATAAGCATAATTTAATAACATTTTCATCACAGTTGCCGCGTTAGGTTTTAACAGTTTGCCTATAATACTGGCCATGGCACCAAATGCCTCATGATCCCATATTTTTTACGTTGACATTAGGTAATCTTACCCAAGCCGGTAGTAATGTTTGTGTATCTCTATCGAATTTAATGAATTATGACCATTTTCTCATGATGATGATTCTCACATAAAAAAGTTTGGGCCACTTTTAAGAATTCTTGAACAATCAGATGGGTCTTTAAATTTAATGAGAAAATAACTGTTTTCTCTTGAAAAGGTTTCAAACTCACCATTGGAATTCTGAGTTCTTGAAACAAATGCTTTGAAATGAAGAAAAATAGGTTGTAATCCTAGAGCATATGCAAGAAATGCATTATTTCATTCACTTTCTGGTCTTTGGCAAATGCTTCCTTAATGATTGCAAACTTCTTGTTTCCAATATATGATGGCTGGATGTAATCCAGATTAAATTCTTTTTCGTCTTGCACTTATGATATGATCCCCACCTTCATTTGACAACAATCTCACCATAAGATTACAATCTCACATTTACTCTTTAATAGTTACAAACTTCTACTCCCCAAACCCTTCCACCAAGTGGCACCTAGAACTTCGTTAAGAAAACTAAGTTCAAGCAATCTTTGAACTTCCGTATCAGCAATGTTTAACATATCCACCACATTATCTTTTGCATAAACTTTTCAAAGATAAATAAGAGCTTACCCTCATCATGACAATTAAAAGACCCTTTCACTTTAATCTGCTATGTTCGAGTAGTAAAAATTGTGTATTCCACCAAATGAATAGCTTATCACAATGCACGTCAACACTATTATGCACAAAACCCAAGTCACGCACCAACCTCCACAAATAAAGTACCTTCTTTGTCGCTTCAAATGTTGTAATCAACTCCACATCTGTGGTTGATAAAGTAACCACAGTTTGTAATCCTGATGTCTGACTAATGGTTATGTCATCAAAATTAAATGCATACTCAAAAGTTGATTTTCTTTGACCACTATCATCAACATAGTCCAATTCACATCAACTAACACACTTACAACCCATACCGATTCTACTGCCAAAAATAAGAACATAGCTGGAAGTCCCACTAACATATTGCAAAATAATTTTCACAACTTCCTATTGCGATTTTCCAAAATTAGCCATAAAGTGACTAACCACCCTGAAGGTGTTTGCAATATTGGGGCTTTTTCATGACCCAGATTTTCGACATCCGAAAGTCGACAACAGTACATCTACTGTTTTAAATGTCGAACAATCGAATGTCGAAAAATTAGACCGTAAGGAAAAGAAGAAGGAGGTAGAAGAAGAAATAGACAATATTAGAATCTCACAATCGCAGCGGAACAATATATAATAGATAAATGACTAAATCTTTATACAAAAGAACTGTATCTGTTGTGTACATTACATCATTGGAGTACAACAAAATTCATAACACACAACTGGATAGTTATCATAACTCGTCCTCACAAGACTAATTATGCAGCGAACCATACACAACGGATAATACATCAAATACGTGTGATACGTCTCGCCATCCAGCTCGTCTCCTGAGATCCACAACATCACATCATGTATTCTATAATACTCGGTCTGACCCGATCATTATAGTAAAATAACACCCGGGTCAGTCTGGAAAACTAGCGTGAGAAAACACACTCAATTAGATTATTAAAGTTTTCAAAATCCTTTAAAATCAAAGGTATCTCATAAAACCACGCCACAAATAAACTTGTCGGGTTTTTACCTTGCGATAACCAAAACACTTTTTATCAAATCCGTCTGATATTATAATAGTGTCTATTGAAAGTAAAATAGAATCTAGCTGAAATGCTTGCATCTCGCGTTCCAGCAATAGTTGGGCACGATCAAAACCATACAGGCGCTTATTGTAGATTGGATTCCATACAATGGCAGGGCTATTGAGGTACCACATGTCACAGTACGTGGTCTAGATCAACGTACAGAGGATCCCCCCTGATCCCTTGCTACACAAGACCGAAGCTACCACTTACTGGATAGTCCGAATAAGATCATCCCGCGGTTGAGATTAGCAACCGCCCACACAGCCGAATAAAAAGGGACATCTCGGTAGGGATGACCTTACCCTAATTGGTTGATAGCCACTTAGCCTTGCTGCACCTTCCCTGTTTTAGCCATTCCCGGTTGATGTGGCTTGATGTTATGCGTTACCTTTTCAGCACACATTCACTTAAAATGCTTATCGTCCCCCTAACGATGTTTTGGTAGCATTCATCCGTAAAAGTCCGTTTCCGGTCCGAGCGGAACCGAAGGCACTACTCCTACTACAAACATTTTGGAATCACCTTCGGGATTAGTAGCGATTAGCCCTTGCACTTCACTGCTCCATCTTCGACTCGAAGCTCTTGTCTTCCTCATGAAAACGTTCAAACCGGATCGAAGTGGTTTTCGAAAAATTAATCTCCATCTTGGTATCTTCGAAATGATCAGCGCATTGGCCAATATTGAAAGTCTGTTATTTAACTATCAAATAACATCCACAAACAACCACCAGGCCTTAATAATTTCCCAAATTATTTACTTCAAAATATCTTCGCAAGAAATTTTTATACACTTCAACCCTTTAAAAATAGTTTCAGATCACCTTCCTCTCGCGGAATAAATTCCCCATCCAATTATTTTATTTCCACTGAAAACACCAAGGATTAATACTTTATATTTTTAAATAACTTAAATCACTTTATCCAAAAAAATATACTTTAAAACACTTAAAATAAAAAAATACTTAAAACACCTTATTTTAAAATACTAGTTATGAAATTTTATTATAATTTTTCATGCAAAACTTAAGCCAAACTAATTTAAAATAAAATTTATTCTATAAGGTATAAAATTAAATAATTATCTTTTAAATCCTAATACTAGTTAAAACTTTAAAATAATTACTGCTATAATTAATTTAAATAAATATTTATTTAAAATTGTAAAACAATTTAAAATAATTAAATTTCTCTAAAACATTCTTTAAAACAACTTTAAACCTCCAACTTATATACAAAAATCTCCTTCGAAAATATCTTGGCTTTATAGGAAAATACACTTCCATTTTAGTATAACCCATATAATCCTTTATAAATCCTGCTCGATTTATCCCAATTTTAATTTACGTCCCAATCCGTAAATTTTCAACACTTTAAAAATAAAACCACTTATTAATTTTAAAACACATTTCCCATCTCCTTATGATCACTTTCAAAAATACATACTTAAATTATTTACATTAAGGCTACTTGTTTGCGCCAAAATTGGCCACAAACCCCAAATACCGTGAAAGCACCAGTGTATGAATACAACTCAGCAATATTCAAACACAAATCACAGATCTCAGCAAATATCCCAAAAATGTTTGCACAAAAATGGGCAAACACCTCCAAGTCGTATGATTTAGTTGATTTTATGTTGTTCGTAGTGATTTGGGTGGTTTATGTAAATACGTAAAAAGCAGGGACTAATCTGTAAAAGACACGCAGATTTATAGTGGTTCGGCCAGAATGTGCCTACGTCCACTTTATATGTTATTCTCCTTTTCCGATCTGATTACAAGTACAAAGCTTTGATTACAAGTATATCAAAGTTGTTTGAAAGTTCCTTCCAGGCTTGAGCTCTCAAACTTGTCTGCCATTGTTGTACCCCTGCCCCTCTATTTATAGAGTGAGGCTGGGGGCAGGGGTCCTGGATGTATATAGCTGCTGGTGGGCCTGGGCTGAAGCAACCTGGACCGGCAACTTTGGTTCGGCATGCTCTGGTTCGGTCGTTGCTTGGTGGAGTTTGATTCGGTGGTGTGTAGAGGGTTGGTCCGGTCTTGGCTTGGTTCGGTGGGGAGACATCCGGTGACGGTTGGTCCGGTGCTTGATTCTGTGAGGCTTGGATCAGTGTTGGTTTAGTGGAGATGTTGGACCGGTAGTGGGTGGTGAAAGATGGAGCTTCGGTTGTAGTTGATTCGGTGGGAAGGGAAGTGGAGTTGATGGAACCTGGTTCGGCTATGCTTTGGACCGGCCTTGTTTGGAGAGGGTTTGGATCGGTAGTAGGGTGGTCCGGTGGAGGCTGGTTCGGCTATGAGTTTGTTCGGTAGTGAGGGGAATTGGATGGTTCGGTAGGCACAGGGAGAAGGTTGGTTCGGCTAGGAGTTGCTTTGGGTTTGGTTCGGTAGGAAGTGGAGCAGGGAATGGTTCGGCAGTGAGAGGAAGGTGGCTTCGAACAGTATGTCCTTCCTACCTTGCATCGATCATATTTCCTTCATACGAACTCTGATCAACCTGAAATTTGAAACATAGCCTCTCCTAATCCTTATCATCATCTCCAATCAATTTCGTCCTGATCGGAGCTTAACCCCGATATCCAACATTCCTTACCAATTTGTTGATATTCCAGTTTCGACCAAAAAATGGGATAACACTTTGACCCCCAAAACATGCCTTGTGATAACAAGGCGTGTTTTGAACAGTTCCGAGTCCAATATCCAAAGTCCATAATCATATTTCCTGAGTATGTTATCTTTGACTGCTCCGAGTCGATGTCCAATTCCAAATCCAATAACCAAAGCTTGAGCCAATTCCATGTCCATCCGAACTCGGCAACCGAATCCCAAACCATCCTTATCCAATAGCCAATAACCGAATCCAGGACCTCTGTGGGTCGATATCCAAATCCATAATCTCTTCGGGCTCTTGCCAAGTGCAATCTACACCTGACGGTCGTGATCCAGTGTCCCTGGATGTTAAGCTAGCCTCATCGTGTTCTTGTCGAGCGTAATCCACACTTGATGATCTTGGTCCAGTGTCCCTGGACGTTGAGCTAACCTCTCTGGGTTCTTGCCAAGTGTAATCCACACTTGACGACCTTGGTCCAGTGTCCCTGGACGTTAACCTCTCCGGGTTCTTGCCAGGCGTAATCCACACTTGACGACCTTGGTCCAGTGTCCCTGGACGTTAACCTCTCCGGGTTCTTGCCAAGCGTAATCCACACTTGACGACCTTGGCCCAGTGTCCCTGGACGCTGTACGATGCCATGGTTTAAGTCCTAACCCGAATCCTGGTCTCTCCGGACACTTGCCGAGCATAGTCCATACTCGACGACCTGAAAATAACAATTGATAATATAGGGCCTAAGTCCTAGGCCGAATACTGGTCACTCCGGACCCTTGCCGAGCATAGTCCATACTCAACGACCTGAATGAGTCAATTTACCACGTTCGGGCAAAGCGACTCACCCCTTGCCAGGCATAATCCATACCCGACGATCGTTTATCAAAAAATCAGATAAAAATTCAATCCAAATCCAATCCAAAATCCAAATCCAGAATCCAAATCCAGAATCCAAATCCAGAATCCGAATCCAAAATCCAAATCCAAAATCCAAATCCAAAATCCAAATCCAAAATCCAAATCCAAAACCAGAAAACCAGAAATCCAAACCAGCATCCAAAACCGAAAACAGTCATCCAAAGGAAAATCCAAATCAAAAAGCAAGAAAAACCAGGAGCTCAATCCAAGCTCCAAAACCGAAAACCAAAAACAAAAGCAGTGTCCAATCCAAAAGCAAAAGATAAATTTCACAAACCATAGCATTGCAGTTTATCATCATTCAGAACATGCCTAGGGGCTATCTCCGTCCCTGTACATGTGTAAATGACTTGGTTGCTTGCCAATAGTTCGCTACTTATTTCATAATAACCTGGTCAATGGATGATCAACCGACCATCATTCCTGGGCCTCCCGCCATCGTAGCTTGAGGTAGGCGGCGGTTGCTCCTGCCCTGCCGTTGCATTTCGAGGTCCAACATATTGTGGCAGCTGTCCATTCCTTACATGCTCCTCAATTATGTCCTTTAGGTGCCTGCAGCTGTTGGTGTCGTGTCCATCCAAATCATGGAAGAGACAGTGCCTTCCTGATGTCCTTTCCCATTCTGTTGGTTCTCTCCTAGCCGGCCTCCGGTAGTGAAGGCGATTTCGAGTATCCAGGTATATCCGCTCCAGTGTCTCGTTCAATCCTGTGTATGTGGAAAACTTTGGATCCTTCCATTGCTTCCTAGCATTTCTAGAATCATCGTCCAACTTCCTTTTTCCTTTGTCTTTATCCAAACCTTTGCTGGATGGTCCTCCAATCTCAATTGCATTAACCTTTTTTAACTTTAAATCCATACTCGCATCTTCTTGCCGAAGGAACCTTTCTGCCTCGTGAAAGAATTCGTCGAGATCCCGTGGGGGATCTCGTATCAGAGATACCTTGAAATCCGAGTTCTCCCTGACTCCTGATACTGCTGCCATTAAAACCATCGATGGATCGGGCCGATCCACCGAAGCAACTGCGGCACTGAATCGAGTTAGAAACGCTCTAAGCGATTCATCGATCCTTTGCTTCACCGATGTTAATATCATCACGTTCTTCGGCCTCTTGACATGAACCCGAAACTGTCCCAAAAACCTTTCCACCAATTCCCTCCAAGTCCTGATAGATCCTTCTTCCAGCTGCCTAAACCACATCGCAGCTAAGTCCGTCAAGTACAAAGGGAAGCATCGGACCATCACTTCCTCCGATGCCCCCAGCACCTCCATGTGTCTGGTGTATCTCATCAAGTGATCCGTAGGGTCTGCCTTGCCATCGTATACCTCCACGCTAGGTAGCTTAAACTTAGGTGGATTCTGAGCCATCCTTATTTCTCGAGCGAACAGACTCCTGTTCACTCCTTCCAAGTCTCCGTTGGTCAAACCACCCCGCACAGTCTTCCTGATTATATCTACCAATCCAGCGTTGTCTATCGGGGGTTTCCCCCGAGGGTATTCCGGTACATACTCTTCATGTGGCTCGCTAGCAGCAACGTCGGTTCTAGCCTGTTGAACTCCTTCCAAAGGTACTCCTGTGTTGGATCCTACGGGCATGCCCCCAAGCCCTTGTCGATTGCCCTCTGGCTCTGCATCCTGTCCTCCATTGGGTTCCATAACCCTAGCTCCTTGTCCTGCAACCACGGCTGCTGTAGCTGTTCCTAAGTTCTGGGCCCCTGCAGCTCTCATTTGCTCCAAGAAAGTCTGCATCATCTCCTGTTGACTCTTCAACAACCTCTCTTGCAGTGAATTTGTTATGGCTTCCATTTCATCCCGGGTTATGTAGATCGAAGCTGGTACTTCCTCACCTACGGAAGATGCTTGTTGACTTCCTACCGGTTGGCTTCTCTCAGCCCTTTGCCTTCTACTATTTTGCCTAGTCGTTGTCTTCCAAATCCAAACTTCTATCCGATGTAGCGAGTGCTGGTTCTTCTTAGTGAAAGCACCAAAATGTTTGCGCCAAAATTGGCCACAAACCCCAAATACCGTGAAAGCACCAGTGTATGAATACAACTCAACAATATTCAAACACAAATCACAGATCTCAGCAAATATCCCAAAAATGTTTGCACAAAAAAGGGGAAAACACCTCCAAGTCGTATGATTTAGTTGATTTTATGTTGTTCGTAGTGATTTGGGTGGTTTATTTAAATACGTAAAAAGCAGGGACTAATCTGTAAAAGACACGCAGATTTATAGTGGTTCGGCCAGAATGTGCCTACGTCCACTTTATATGTTATTCTCCTTTTCCGATCTGATTGCAAGTACAAAGCTTTGATTACAAGTATATCAAAGTTGTTTGAAAGTTCCTTCCAGGCTTGAGCTCTCAAACTTGTCTGCCATTGTTGTACCCCTGCCCCTCTATTTATAGAGTGAGGCTGAGGGCAGGGGTCCTGGATGTATATAGCTGCTGGTGGGCCTGGGCTAAAGCAACCTGGACCGGCAACTTTGGTTCGGCATGCTCTGGTTCGGTCGTTGCTTGGTGGAGTTTGATTCGGTGGTGTGTAGAGGGTTGGTCCGGTCTTGGTTTGGTTCGGTGGGACTTGGTTCGGTAGGGAGACATCCGGTGATGGTTGGTCCGATGCTTGATTCTGTGAGGCTTGGATTGGTGTTGGTTTAGTGGAGATGTTGGACCGGTAGTGGGTGGTGAAAGATGGAGCTTCGGTTGTAGTTGATTCGGTGAGAAGGGAAGTGGAGTTGATGGAGCCTGGTTCGGCTATGCTTTGGACCGGCCTTGTTTGGAGAGGGTTTGGAGAGGTAGTAGGGTGGTCCGGTGGAGGCTGGTTCGGCTAGGAGTTTGTTCGGTAGTGAGGGGAATTGGATGGTTCGGTAGGCACAGGGAGAAGGTTGGTTCGGCTAGGAGTTGCTTTGGGTTTGGTTCGGTAGGAAGTGGAGCAGGGAATGGTTCGGCAGTGAGAGGAAGGTGGCTTCGAACAGTATGTCCTTCCTACCTTGCATCGATCATATCTCCTTCATACGAAATCTGATTAACCTGAAATTTGAAACATAGCCTCTCCTAATCCTCATCATCATCTATAATCAATTTCGTCCTGATCGGAGCTTAACCCCGATATCCAACATTCCTTACCAATTTGTTGATATTCCAGTTTCGACCAAAAAATGGGATAACACTACTAAAATTACCTAAATAAAAATAATACTTAAGAAATTTTATATGAGTTTCTGAATAAAACCTAAACCAAAATTCCCTTTTAAAAAATCATAATACTAATTACCTTTTTAAAAAAAATATTTAACTACCATAATTAACTTAAATAAATATTTACTTTCACTTAAAAATAATTAAAATAATAAATTTCCAAAAACTTTTTAAAAACATTTTTAAACTTCTAGTTTATACTTTGAAATCTTTTCTTTGAAATTGTACTTAGTTTTCCAGGAAAATATACTTTCCAGCTTTTAAAAATAAAATCACCTTTTTACTTTTAAAATGAAATGCACCATTTCTTATAAATTCCTCTGGAATCTATACTTCCAATTTATCCACTTATAAATATTCCACTTCATTTATAAACCTAGTTTACAAATTTCCATTTCTCGTTTTCCTTTAAATCGCAGTTTTCAAAACACTAAATCAATTTCAAACCGATTTCCTGGTTTAAATACCCTTTAAAATTTATTACTCGATTTATCTAATTCCCAAAACTATTTACTTAAGAATTTTTATTTTCATTTTATTTTAAAAAAATCCAAATTTTATATGTATGTTTTTCCAATTCTCAAAATACCAATATATATTCAGCTAAACCGTAACATTCAATAATTTCAGTTCCTAATATAATCAATATAATCTATCGCAGATCATCAAATAAATCACACCGCTGAATGTAAAATAAATTCAATGTTTTGAGGAATCCAGTTGGATTCCTCTAACCTATTTCCCTGCATCCACAGATGTTAGCACAATATAAAATACCAAACCCACTTTGAGGGAGATATCGCGGTATATAGGATCATCCGCTATTATGCGGGGCGCATAGGGTCTCATCCGCTATATAATGCGGGAATATCAATCACTCCAATATATGTGTCTGTATATATATATATACTATTATATATAATATCATATCCACTCAATTTAATCAACCAACCAATAATTTAAGTTTAACCATTTAAATTTAAATGGTAATCCAAATGAGTGAGATTAACTCACCTTTAATTTTTTATGTTTGCAATCCATTTCCATCTCGACTATTTCTTCACGATTTTGGACCTTGTACAAACATTGTACGGTTTATTAACATTTGAAATAATCGAATAGTTAATTACCATTAATTAATTTAACTAATGATTTAATTTTGAACTAGTAATTTTCCTTTTGAAACTACATGTACGCTTATAGAAATAGATTATAGATTTCAAAAATCTAACTTTTATAAATTTTTCAAACACTTTAAAAATTCCTATATAACTTCCCAAGTCATTTCTATATATAACTTTTTTCTTCTGTTTACCTATGAATATATATAATTAAATCAAAATAGGCATGTATATATATTTTTCTCTTCCAAAATGGTTATTTCTTTTACTGTAATTTTTTTTCATTCTAATCTGAATGTGTATATATATATATAATAAAATAGGGATTTGTTTATTTTCTGTAAATATTTTCTAAACTACACATACCTATAGAACTAAAATCAAAATGGGTTATACCTTACTGGATCAGAACCATTCCCTGTACGACAACAATAAACCCAACGCCGCTGCCCTCCTCACTGCGTCCACCATCTCAAACCCGCGACCAAAACCCTCCCGAGCTCGAAGAAACCATCCCATCATCCTCGTGCGTTACCACATGCGAGCCCTGCCTTACTGCCATCGACGTGAGCTTCCCCGTGCGCCTACTTCCTTAGCCTAGACATCCCACGATGCCGCCTTAACGTCGAGCAACCCAACCCTAACGCGTGCGCTTCCCTAAATCTTCGGTCGCCTCGCCTCGGAATCACCTCCTCCCTCTCCAAACGAATGCGTGCGATAGTAAGCGATCATGACATATTTTTTTTTTAGAATAGGTGAAATCAAATTGTGAATTTCTGAAGGGGGAGAGGAATTGAGATAACGGGATCGAATTGCAAGAGGAAGAAGGAAGAACCACTGTGCACGATTTAGAGATTTGAACAAAAATCGTTTGGCCATTTCTTCCTCTTGTATACTATTTGATTTTTGAGATACCGTGTGTTAATAGGGAGGATATGTGTTTGAAAAGGCAGACTACGTGTTGTATCACATTGATTTGTTTTTGACTGGTCACAATATAAAATTTAATTTAAATTCGAATTCAAACATTTCGAAATCGAGCTAAAAATCTCGATCTCCTATCGAGGCGTGCCGCTAGGCATTTATAATGTTATAACCATACTTCGAACGAAATAGAAAAGGTTTTGAGTCCTAATTCGATCGTATGGAGAAGATAGCATTTGAGACCCACTTATTATATTTAATTTTCGATATAAAAATTCAGTGTGTTTATCTACCCTACGATCACACGACAACTCCAAATGCTATGAAATTTGAAATCCGACAGTAATATACTATTATGGATCCAATGGAACTAGTTTCGTCGAAATTCGAGACTGTGCATCGGAAGGCTATTTTTAAATATCAATTTAAACTATATATTTTCAAAACTGAACAAAACACTTTTAAATTCAATTTTAAAACTTCTATCATCTTTGGTATTAATAATATAAATTTTTTAAGCCTTTAAACTATTTTTAACAAGCTCAAAATTCCCGATTCAGCAATTTACCCAATTTTTAATTATTAAATTCAATAAATTTATATTATCCAATAAACAGTAATATTTGAAATTCAAGTTAACTAACTTCCAAATAGTTAAAGTCAATTAAATATCCCAATTTCAAATATCTAAAAATTCTGGGTCGTTACATTCCTTCCCCCTTAAAAGAATTTCGTCCCAAAATTACTAGTTAGGAAGAATGGTCCAATACCCGTTTACTATCTTCCCAAAACCAAACAGTTTATAACAACTTCCCAAAACCATCTTTCATACTGAAGACACACTAACCCTCTTACTAACTTTCCAAACTCATTCATAAGTTCCAAACAATATCACTTACTCAGTAGTTCAAATTCAAATTTAGAACCAAAATTTAAATTATCCAAATTTTCTTAAAAAAATTTCTAACTCTCTAAATTTTAGAAATTTTTTGCAACGTCTTCTTTGCACGGCTAGATCGGTACAACTACAAAATGCCTCTACGGGTCCCCAAATTTCAAAAGAAAACAAAACGCCAAACAGGTAGTCCAGAAAATCATCAAATTTGATATAACAATTAAATACATACCTTTTAGTCGGGCAATTCATATTTATCTTCTGAAATCAAAACACCAATTCCTTTTTGCTTTTAAATACATATATCCTACTTAGCAATAATATCCAATCACATAATTCAAAATCATTTTATACATTTCTTTACAAAAATTTCAATATCTACTTTACTTAAGCCGTACGATGTACATATACCATCCGTACACAATATCAAATTCGATCGCTCACTCGATCACACAATTTCATTTCCGAACTAGTATCGTCCACCTGACTCCCAAGTGCGGACTCAGATCGGGTTCTTTGATCAAAATCCGTCATTCTCCTTGCATAGTCCTAAACTATGATAGAGAATTTCGGAACCAATAAAAAAATCCATATCCAGGGTTCGCCGTTGAAAATTGAGCGAAAAATCCCAACTCGGATCGATATAACTATCTCGAAATTCTGTGCTCGAAACTGGATCAAACCGTTATGTGAATAAAATAATATACGTACATCCTACGTATTTACCTCAATTGATTGTTAGTTATATCAATTCTCTTTTTATTCACATTTATTTTGATTTCTGTTCACTTATTCGTAATTATCTTTTCACACACCTCTATTAAATTTTCACTCAAATACTTGCTCAATATATTTTTCCAATACAAAATTTTACTTAAGAATTTCACCATCCATTTCTTAAGTTCAATATAAATATTGTATATACTTCTTATATTTATTTTTACTTCACCACTTAAGCCATTATATCTATTTCATTCAGCTTACATTTTTAATTCCATTCTGAATTCAATTTATCTTCAAACCCTGAATATTGAATTTTATTCATCTTATCTAAAACCATATTTAATTAGTCATTTCTTTAAATAGTTCCATCTTAAAATCTCAAACAATTTTTTTTATTTCCAAACTTTTATTATTTTAGTTCGCTTCGAAATAATTCTACCACTTTACTTACTTAACCCAATCCAAATTGGGTTCTAATATTTAGCTTAAATTCCATTCACTTACAATTCAAATTAGTTTGCATCATTCCCACATTAATTTCTAACTTAATGAATTTTTATTTCAAGGACCACTTTACTTTATCTTCTTATATTTTTCTTTAAATTCACCTTTATTTTCCTTGATTCAACTACACTTCAATTAATTCAAATTTTAACTTCTATAAGTTTTTCCAACTAATTTAAATTCCATTCACTATTTTCTTTAAACTTACTTTTCGAACTTATTTATATTCCATAGCATTTTAAATAAGATTCCAGAGTCTTTTAAACAATTACTCAACATTTCAAAATCATTTTTGAAATCAATTATATATACAATTCATTTGCATATCAAATTATCTTTTGAATTTTAAAACCAATCCCAGTTTTGCAAACAATTCCAATTTAAAACATTTTGGCAGCAATTCCTCTCTTGGAAACTCGAAAATGAACATCGATGATGCTACAGTCATCATCGAAGTTATTTTCCAGTGACCGAAAGAGTTCAATGCTTTTACTCTTGAAAATATATTCAAATATTTTTAATTCCAAATCTCACCAGATTTCATATCCAATACAAAAATATTTACAAATAATATCTCCGTTATTCCTCCATAATCTTTAAAAATCATTTTCAAACTCAAAGGAATTTAATTTCCAAAATTTCGAATTCCAAATCCCTTCAATCTTTATTCAAATATTACTCTGGAATTTTATCTCATTTCAATTATAAGTCACATTTATAATTCACATTTCAAATTCCATTTGTATATAAATTTATTTCCTAGCTTTTAGTTATGGTTTTCCAATTTCTTATTCAATTTCCACACAACAATGATAATAGTTTAATATTATCATTTCATAGCAACCAAGCAACCATATATAACTATAATAATTTCTGAAAATTATTTCTTTCATATATAAAAATAACTTTGGACAAAATTATTTCATTACCCTATTTAAAACAATATCGTATCAATTGTTCTGTATAAGTGTTTAGAGATCCCTATCAATAACGTTAATTACTCGTATTAAGCAGAATCCATAAGCCACTTAACAGACCAACCGATACAATGTAAAACAATTTTATTTCACTAATAAATGTGCGCTCATATTTATTAATACACTCAAACTCATTCTAGATTACTTACGGACTCTATTTCTAATGAGTAATCCCTACCAGAGCCAAGGTTCTCGCTTAACCTTCAGTTCTGATACCAAGTGTCACGACCTGGATTTTCGACCTCTAAAAGTCGACATCAATATGTCCACTGTATTAAATGTCGAACAATCGAATGCTGGATAACTAGACCGTAAGGGAAAGAAGAAGGAGGTGGAAGAAGAAATAGAAAACAATATCAAAATCTCACAATCGTAGCGGAACAATATATAATAGATAAATGAGTAAATCTTTATATAAAAGAATTGTATCTGTTATATACATTACATCGCCAGAGTACAACAAAATTCATAAGACACAACTGGACAGTTATCATAACTTGTCCTCACAAAACTGATTATGCAGCGAACCATACACATCGGATAATACATCAAATACGTGTGATATGTCTCGCTATCCAACTCGCCTCTTGAGCTCCACAGCATCACATCATGTATTCTATAATACTCGGTCTGACCCAAGCATTATAGTAAAATAACACCCGAGTCAGGCTGGAAAACCAGCGTGAGAAAACACACTCAATTGGATTATTAAAGTTTTCAAAATCCTTTGAAATCAAAGGTATCTCATAACACCACGCCACAAATAAACATGTCGGGTTTTTACCTTACGATAACCAAAACACTTTTTATCAAATCCGTCTGATATTATAATAGTGTCTATTGAAGGTAAAATAGAATCAAGCTAAAATGCTTGCATCTCACGTTCTAGCAATAGTTGGACACAATCAAAACCGTACAGGCGGTTATTGGAGACTGGATTCCATACAATGGCAGGACTACTGGAGTACCGCCCGTCATAGTACGTGGTCTAGATCAACGTAGCGGGATCCATCCTGATCCCCTGCTACACATGACCGGAGCTACCCCTTACTGGATAGTCCGAATAAGATCGCCCCGCGGTTGGGATCAACAACCGCCCACACAGACAAATAAAAAGGGACATCTAGACAGAAATGACCTTACCCTAATCGGTTGCTAGCCACATAGCCTTGCTGCACCTCCCCAGTTTTAGCCATTCCCGGTTGGTGAGGCTTGAGGCTATGCGTTACCTTTTTAGCACACATTCACTTAGAATGCTCATCGTCCCCCAGACGATGTTCCGATAGCATTCGTCCATACAAGTCTGTTTTCGGTCCGAAGGAAACCGAAGGCACTACTCCTACTACATCCATTTTGAAATCACCCTCGGGATTAGTAGCGATTAGCACTTGCACTTCACTGCTTCAACTTCGACTCCAAGCCAACCGGATTGAAGTGGTTTTCGGGAAATTAATCCCGATCCCGGTCTATTCGAAATGATCAACGCATTGGCCAATATTGATAATCGATTATTTAACTATCAGATAACATCCACAAACAACCATTAGGCCTTAATAATTCCTAAATTTTTCGTTTCAAAATATCTTCGAAAGATTTTTTCTGCATTCAACCCTTTGAAAATAGTTTCAAATCACTTTCCTTTCGCGGAATAAATTCCCCACCCAATTGTTTTATTTCCACTAAAAGCACCAAGTCTTAATACTTTATATTTTTATATAATTTAAATTACTTTATCCAAAAATATATACTTTAAAATACTTAAAAAAACTACTTAAAACACTTTATTTAAAATACTAGTTATGAAATTTTATTACAATTTCTCATATAAAACTTAAGCCAAACTAATTTAAAATAAAAGTTATTCTATAAGGTATAAATATTAAATGATTGTCTTTTAAATCGTAATACTAGTTAAACCTTTAAATAATTACTACTATAATTAATTTAAATAAATATTTACTTTAAAATTCTAAAATAATTTAAAATAATAAAATTTCTCTAAAACATTCTTTAAAACAACTTTAAACCTCCAACTTATATACAAAAATCTCCTTTGAAAATATCTTGGCTTTACATGGAAATACACTTCCATTTCAGTATAACCCATATAATCCTTTATAAATCCTGCTCGATTTATCCCAATTTTAATTTACGTCCCAATCCGTAAATTTTTCAACACTTTAAAAATAAAACCACTTATTATTTTTAAAACACATTTCCCAACTCTTTATAATCACTTTCAAAATATATACTTAAATTATGTACATTAAGGCTACTAAAATTAACTAAATAAAAATAACACTTAAGAAATTCTATAAGATTTTTTAGTAAAAAATGAACCAAAATTCCCTTTTAAAAAATCATAATACTAATTTACCTTTCAAAAAAATATTTATCTACCATAATTAACTTAAATAAATATTTACTTTTCACTCAAAAATAATTAAAATATTAAATTTCTAAAACATTCTTAAAAACATTTTTAAACTTCTAGTTTATACTTTGAAATCTTTTCTTTAAAAATATACTTAGTTTTCCAAGAAAATATACTTCCAGCTTTTAAAAATAAAATTACCATTTTATTTTTAAAATAAAATGCACCTTTTCTTACAAATTCCTCTAGAATCTATACTTCCAATTTATCCACTTATAAATATTCCACTTCGTTTATATACCCAGTTTACAAATTTTCATTTCTCATTTTCCTTTAAATAACTGTTTCCAAAACACTAAATCAATTTCTTGGTTTCCTTTAAAATTTATTACTAGATTTATCTAATTCCTAAAATTATTTACTTAAGAAATTTTCTTTTCATTTTCTTTAAAAAAGTCCAAACTTTATATATATATGTATATATATATATATGTATATATATATATATATATTATTTCTAAAATACTAATATGTATTCAGCCAAACCATAACATTCAATAATTTCAATTCATAATATAATCAATATAATCTATCATAGATCATCAAATAAATCGCATCGCCGAATGTAAAATAAATTCAACGTTTTGAGGAATCCAGTTGGATCCCTCCAACCTGTTTCCCTGCATCCATAGATGTTAGCACAATATAACATACCAATCCCACTTCAATGGGGATATCGTGGTATATATGGTCATCTGCTATTATGCGGGGCGCATAGGGTCTCATCCGCTATATAATGTGGGAATATCAATCATTCCAATATATATACTATTATAAATAATATCACGTCCGGTCAATTCAATCAATCAACCAACAATTTAAATTTAACTATTTAAATTTAAACGGTAATCCAAATGAGTGAGATTAACTCACATTTGTTTTTGATGTTTGCAATCCATTTCCATCTCGACTATTTCTTCACGATTTTGGACCTTGTACAAACATTGTATAGTTTATTAACAATTGAAATAATCGAACAGTTAATTACCATTAATTAATTTAACTAATGATTTAGTTTTAAACTAGTAATTTTCCTTTTGAAACTGCATATACACTTATTGAAATAGATTATAGATTTCAAAAATCTAACTTTTATAAATTTTTCAAACACTTTAAAAATTCCTATATATCTTCCAAAATCTTTTCTATATATAACTTTTTTTCTTCTATTTACCTATGAATATATATAATTAAATAAAAATAGGCATGCATATGTATTTTTCTCTTCAGAAATGGGTATTTCTTTTACTGTAATTTTTTTTCATTCTAATCTGAATATATATATATATATATATATATATATATATATATATATATGTAAACTTTAATGAAATAGGGATCTGTTTATTTTTTGTAAATATTTTCTACACAACACATACCTATATAATTAAAATCAAAATGACTTATACCTTACTGGATCAGAACCATTCCCTGTTCGATAACGATAAACCCAACGCAGCCGCCCACCTCGCCGCGTCCACAATCTCAAACCCGCGACCAAAACCCTCCTAGCTCGAAGAAACCATCCTATAAGCCTCGTGCGTTGCCACATGCGAGCCCTGCCTTACTGCCATCGACGCGAGCTTCCCCGTGCGTCCACCTCCTTGGCCTCGACCTCCCACTGTGCTGCTTTAATGTCAAGCAACCCAACCCTAACGTGCGTGCTTCCCCTAATCTTTGGTAGCCTTGCCTCGCCTCGGAATCGCTTCCTCCCTCTCCAGACGAACGCGTGCGACAATACGAGATCGTGACATATTTTTATTTTTCTTTTTTTAGAATAGGTAAAATCGAATTGTGAATTTCTGAAGGAGGAGAGGAATTGAGATAACGGGTTCGAATTGCAAGAGGAAGAAGGAAGAACCACTGTGCATGATTTAGAGATTTGAACGAAAATCGTTCGACCATTTCTTCCTCTTGTATACGATTTGATTTTTGAGATACCGCATGTTAATCGGGAGGATATGTGTTTGAAAAGGAAGACTACGTGTTGAATCACAGTGATTTGTTTTTGACTAGTCACAGTAAAAAATTTAATTTAAATTTGAATTCAAACGTCTCGAAATCGAGCTAAAAATTTCGATATCCTATCGAGGCGTGCTGCTAGGCGTTTATAATGTTATAACCATTCTCCGAACGAAATGGAAAAGGTTTCGAGTCCTAATTCGATCGTATGGAGAAGATAGCTTTTTGGACCCAGTTATTATATCTAATTTTCGATATAAAATTTCAGCGCGTTTATCTACCGTATGATCACACGGTAACTCCTAACGCTATGAGATTTGAAATCCGATGATAATACACTATTACAGATCCAATGGAACTGGTTTCGTCAAAATCCGAGATATGCCTCGGAAGGCTATTTTTAAATATCGGTTTAAACTATATATTTTCAAAACTGAACTAAACACTTTTAAATTCGATTTTAAAACTTCTATCATCTTCAGTATTATTAATATAAATTTTTCAAGCCTTTAAATTATTTTTAACAAGCTCAAAATTCCTGATTCAGCAATTTACCCAATTTCCAATTATTAAATTCCATAAATTTAAATTATCCAATAAACAGTGATATTTGAAATTCAAGTTTACTAACTTTCAAATATTTAAAATCAATTAAATATTCCAATTTCAAATATCTAAAAATCTCGGGTCGTTACAAGCTTGTACACTCCATAGTGTGCTTTAAGCTTGCGTGTGGCGCTCTTACCACGTAGGCCCCGTCCTCTAAAATCGGTGAATCCTTTGATGAAAGCTTCATATACAAAGATAATTATGTACTAGCTACCTTCTTCGTGTCAATGTAAAAATGAGAAATACCTTCTCGATATATGACTTTTCAATTCATTTCAACCGACATTGCTTTTTATCCTTAACAATTTCCATTCCCAACATTTTACTTGCTTCACCATGATCTTTTATATCAAATTATGATTTTAAATGAGATTTTAACTTGTCATCCTTGTCTTTAGAAGCCATAAGAATATCATTCACATACAAGAGTAAGTACACCCAACAATAATTTTCCAAGAGCTTGAAATATAAAAAAAGCATCCTTGATGCTTCTATTAAAATAAATATTAATTATTAAATGATCAAATTTCTTATACCCTTGACTAGGAGATTGCATCAAACCATAAAGAGACTTTTTTAACTTGCATACAAAATTGGCTTCCCCTCTACAACAAACCCTTCTAGTTTCCCCATGTAGATGTCTTCATTCAAGTCTCCAGGCAAGAAAATGGTTTTCACATCTAGTTGCTCTACACTCCAAGCCTTGAATTTCAACTATAACCAATAAGATCTAGATTTTAAGTATGGTGCACCATCGGTGCAAAAATCTCATCATACTTCCATCCCTTCTATTATGGGAACCCTTTAACTACTAATCTATCCTAGAATCCCCAATCATCGTTTACCATGTACATCTATTTGCACCCAATAATATGGTTTCCTTTAGGAAGTGGAACTAAATACCAAGTTCCATTCTTGTGCAAAGATTACATATCTTCCTCTACTGAAAAAATCCATTTCAATTTATTACTCGATTTAACGATGTTATCAAGGTTCATCCACTCATCTTGGACTATATGAAGACCATAGTCCAAAATTATCATCAAAACTAAGATAACCGTAAATACCATACCTCACTACACACTCTTCTACTTTGTCTTGTACCGTTTTAACTTTAGCTTCACCTTGAATTGAACTCTCTTTAGAATCATGTACATCACCAAAATTTCTACTGGAAAATGTGGAATACCATGTGATGCAACTTCATTCACCTTAGCCCTAAAACCATCATTTATTCTACTAATTGGTTGAAAAGTGGGAATATTTTCCATTTTCTTTGATTTTTCACCTATCAAATCGGGACCATCCAATGAGCTCTCCTGCTTTTTAAATAAAGGTGAGTCATCAAAACTATGGTAACTAATCACCTACTATATTTCCATGTTCCAAATATGATAACCTTTCATCCCATTTGTGTAGCCTAGCATAACTCCATGGAAAGACCTTGGCTCAAGCTTATCATTCCCCAAATCATGCACATAAACTGAACAAGAAAATGAATCAAAATAACTCAAGTCAATGCTATTTTTCTTTCCATATTTCTTCTAGAATATTAGCATAAATAGCCGAGCATGGAATTCAATTTGTAATATGAACTACGGTGGACAAAGCTTTGGCACAAAATCACTTCGGAAAACTTGATGTCAGTCTCAAGCATCGAGATTTCTCCAATATATTACAATTCATCCTCTCTGCAACCTTATTTAATTGTAGGTCACCTGGTGTAGTAAAATTCCTCCAAACTTATTTTTGTTACCAATAATCTAAGAACTCTTCAGAAATATACATTCCTTCGTTTTCAACAAGTGCTCTCCGCACTTTGATCTTTCAAAAGCCTCCGACTTAGCATTCATTATATACAGCCTAATTTTTCAAGAAAAATCATCAATAAAAGATATATAATACCAAGCTCTACCCAAAGAAGTTGCCATTCGCGGTCCCCATACACCTGTGTGAACATACTTAAGAACACTCTGGAATCATGCTTTCCTTCACTGAATGATACCTTTGATTTCTTCTCCATGACACATTCCTTAGTAAATTCCAACTTATTGAAGCTCTTCTCATTCTGCAACGACCTACCATTATCAACCCTTTGGTTTTATGCCGAATCGAAATTCTCCACGCATGATGAAAATGGAAGATCATTAGGGTTAAAAATTAGAAAAATAGAATAATATTCTAGCTACATGATTCATATTTCAATGTGGAAAGAACAATATATAATATTAAATATCTATATATTCAAACCAAACTATACCTATACATTCATTGTCATAGATCCATACAATAACAATCCATTAGTCAAACAAACTATCATAGTTGATGTCAAATGTCAATATATCCAACATGTACATAAGTAATGTCATCGTAATTCACACCTTCAACATTACTTACATTAGCATGACCCACACTTCATTAACCTATGGATGATAGATACAAAGAAAAATATAGAGAGGGGTCAAATATACATATGAGTGAGTGGAGTAAATCTATTTCACATATACTACAAAAATATTTGTATAACATTATTGTCAAACACTTATGTATACCAACATATATATATATATATATATATATATATATATATATATATATATTTGACTCCTTAATTAAGGTCATTTACATTCAAGTATGAAATATATAACGGTGACACGATAATCACTGTCCCATGCTCACTACTTGTTCAACCCATGGCATAGTCGTAGTTACGATCCATCAAATGATAAGATTTCAACATGGACATCCTCACTCTCTCTTGGTTCACATACTAAAATAAGAAACTCATCACACCACGGCAAGTCACAGGAGCAATTAACGTTGATAAACCAAATGCGACAACCAAAAGGAATAATGATTTCCACATTACTAGGGAAACAACTGTTTACCTTATTGCTAAGGGAACGATGGTTTCCCTGAAAAAACCATTTCCCTTTAATACTAAGGGAACACCAATTTCCCACATAGCATATATATTACAACAATCATATGATGCGGCCATCATATTCACATTACAAACATCCATACATTCAATAATATATACGTCTTATCATATCAAAGTCATACTAGGTTAGTCGTCTCTAAAATAGTTCGAAGAAAACATGTGAACTCAGTTCCATTGCGATTTCTCTTATGTATTGGCCCTATTTGGGTCCAGATTCAAACTGGCCTATACTTCCTTTAGTGGTCGACATGGGTCCTAAGAGGTTGACCACTTGGTAATAATCGAGCACGGCAACATTATTTCGTGTTTACATATTTATTCGGATTTTTTTACTTCTTCGAACTTGTTAGTTTAATCCCATGTTACTTCAATTATCACTCAATTTGACATCATTATACAATTTTAGTTTAACATCATTTCAAGTTATATAACGTTCCCAATACCGAACACTGCTTAAATAATAGGCTAACATTAATAATGAATGTATTTTACCTATCCCTTTATTTACATTTTCCTTAACCTATATAGCATCATTTTTATCCATGTTTTCTATGAATTATCATTATATAAATCTCATACACTTTATCTATTATTTATGTGTCAAGTGCCTTTAATCGAACATCAATATCATCGTTTACATATTCAAACTTGTTTGTTTTGTATTGTAATCCATTTATATAAATTCATTTACTTCACCATCGATTTTATATATGTGTATGTGTGTGTATTATATCTAAACAATAAACTAACATTATTTAATTTGAAGTTCACCCTAGGGTTAAGGCCAAAACCATGACATACTAATATAATTGTATTATGTGTAAAAGAGATGGATTCCACTTATCGAACAACGATCAAAGTCTTTGTTTTGCAGATAATATGCATAATTCATTTACTATTTAGAAATAGACGATCTTGAAATCCCTTCAATTCGACTTGAGACTAGTATTTGAGCGTAGCCCTCGTGTAGCTCGTCGTTTATTATAAATTTTTTGCATAATGATGAAGAAATAAGAGAGTGAAATTTTCTAAAGAAGAGGTGTTGTGAGGGAATAAGAAGAAACTTTAAAAATGAGAGGTGTATGTTCACTACACTAAATAAGCAAATTTGAAACATATGACCTTTTTAATTTGAAACACTTTTTTTGTTTCTAGTTATGAAACAGTTATCTACTATTCTATGTCAACCTAAATGTTTCCGTTATTTTTTTATCATTTTTAAGTATTTAATTCAGAAAAATATAACTAAGGAAGAAGTTGCAAACAAATTTAGTCTCAGGGACAACAAGTTTGTTTTTTAGTTTGAATGACGCTTTTCAGTGTAAACAAAAAATGATAGTTACAACTATCATTCTGTGAGTTACACTAAAAAGTATAGTTTAGCCTAAAAGGCAAACTTGTTATCGCTAGACTAAATTTTTTTTCAACTTTTTCGTTGAACCTAACAAAAAAGACTCTATTTAATTTTATTTTTAGAAAAAAGATACGGTCCTTGTTATACTGTATGATTTTAACCGTTCCAAAATCCAATTAATCAGCTGCGTTCCTTCTTTTCTCCAAACCTTCCCTTTGTGATTTTTTTTCTTTTCAATGTCCATTATCAAACTTCTCCGAATCAAATCAATTAGATCTGTCCTCTAGCCGATTGTTATTTGCTGAAGATAAAGGCTATTTCTCCTGATGTTCAAAAAAGAGGTATTAATCCTTTTGTTCTGTAAACTAATATGATTTCAGTTCGAATTCAGCTTGTTAGTCTATTTTCGTTTTACTACATTGGATTCACAGTGAACGCTGCTAGATTTGGATGATTTGACTTAGTTAATGGGTCCGAGATATATTTATTTGTGAGTATATGACACTTTTGTAAATATGCAATATAGAATATTTTGAATAAATTGCATTATAACATTATTTATGTGTATAGAAAAATAACTCAAAGGGGGAAAGCAGTTGTAGAGTCAACACCTTCAGTGCCTTGCTTTATGAATTCCCAAAACAAGCATCATTTAGTCAATGAATCGACCACAGCATCATCTGCGCAGAGTGAGCCAACTCCAACCGCAAAATACTGTGATTTGCTTAACTGGGAAGGAAAATGTGTTGCAATTGTCAAGGAAGTAGTGTATCCAATCCATCGAAATATTTTTCATGGTTATACTTTGGAAGCTCACGAGATGAAGGTGAGCATGTTTACATGAAAAATACTTGATGCGGAACTATACAAGGTTGAAAAAATCCAGTCATATATAATTGTAGAAGTCGGGATTAGTGATTTCATTGTATGGCATAAGTCATCCGTTAGATTGCATTAAAATGTATTGATATAACGTAATTTTCCATCATTTCTAACTAATTTTCTCAGCAACAAATCCTGTATCCATATCTATTTCATGTTTACATGACAATACCAATTTTTCTCTTTTTCCAGCAAAGCTTTGAAGTAGGGAAGGCCTATGTGATACTGATACAGACCATACATATATATGTTGAATTGCCGGTCGTTGTTGCTCTACCGACATTAAGCACATTTAAAACTACTAACCCACTTCTATGGATGTCTCATTTTAGTAATCTTTCCAAATTGGTATCTGTATTTTCATATAACATGTAATGAATGTCAGTGGTTATACCGAAGCATTTTCTATTTGGATATGTAAAATAGGAAATATAAAAGCCACGTATTATAATACTGTTTTACTAACACCATTCAAACTAAATGTTTTGGTGAGTATATAATGTTTCATTCCTTAATCTATTTGCAAGGGGCTAAATTTTTATGTTTCTTTGTTGAATAGAAAATAGTAGACTATAATGTTTGTTTAGGTTTCGTTTTTTACACTAATATTAAACTGGCTATCAAGAAAATTAAGTTAATTTTTTTTTCTTCTAATTTGAGTACATAGTCCCTACCCACTTAGCACACAGTCCCTACTCCATTCTGAAATGTCAACAGAAAATAGATATTGTTATCAAAGAGTGGGTTGTGTATAATTATAACAAATGAACTCTTCGGCAATTCATTTGTTACAATAGAACAAGAATATGACCATGATATCATCTGATAAATTGAAAATGCAGATGTCGTTTGCTACTACACCCTTATTGAAAATAACTTAAGGCGTACAGTAGTTGGTTAAAATATATGCTTCTATTTTTGGTACCCCAATGAGTTCAAAATTTAGTTTACTCCATTTGGGTACCAAGTAGACAATAATTTATTCATGATACATGAACATAAAATAATTAGATGTTCATGCATAATGAAATCCATTGAATAACGTTTACAAGATTTTCAAGTTTGACCTCATACAGTAATTATAAGCTTTTCCAAAGAGGGTAATCAAACTGAGCAATTGTAATTTAACATTCTTTGATGATGCTTTTGCATTTTTCATTGTAAAGCAAACTTGCCAGTGTAAACTGCAAACTTTGCTTGAACATTCATTCTACCTTAAAATCCGAAACTCTGTTATAAACTGGATACATGTTCTACAGAACATTTGATATTCAATGTTTGATGGATCATTACTCTGTTATAACCTGAAACTCTGTTATAAACTATGTTATAAACCTAAAACAATCTGACAAAGAATAAACGTTTGATGGATGATTACAGATCATGCACACCTATGCAGTAAACTGAATACATTGTTCTACAGAACGTTGGATATGCAATGCTTTGTGTAACATAGGTAGCTTCTTTATTATGAAAGGTAAGAAATACTTCTTACCATGCCATTGCTAGTTCATCCTAATTGTTTTTTCTTTTTCTTTTTTCACACCAAACTTGTTATATTTGATTTTATTGATGCAAGAACTAAGTTATTTCAGTCAATGATGATTCTTTTTGCAGATATGGATTTCAAAGGGAGAAAATAAAGAGACAGGGCCGTCAATAGTGCACAGAAAGTGTTTATGAGCAAGTTTGGTTATCTTTGTCTGTTGTTTTGTTATAGTGTCAACCTTAAACTTTTTGTGGTTACTGTAACTTGGATTTGCTTATGGTAAATTTGTACATTTTTTTGTTAATCTGACGACATGGTTCATCTCTGTTTTATAGTAATTTGTGTATGGTAAATTTGCTTATTGAACTTTTATCATATTTTTTGAGCTTTTAATCTCGAGAATGATTGAATATGTTTATGTTCTTTAAAGTATCAATTGCATATTTTAAAATAATTTTCGTATCCCAAATCAGCAACGCATCAATAGTGTGATGGATTATCAACTTAAGTGTTGCTGATTGTCAATTAGCAACTCCCAATAAGTGTTGCAGATTGTGAACTTGAAACACTTACTAAGTGTTGCATTCTATCAATTTGAAACACCCACTAAGTGTTTCTGAATATCAACTTGCACATACAAAGTGCTGCAGTTTATCAATTAGAAATGCTCAGTAAATATTTCAATTTGTTAATCTAAAACATCCACTAAATGTTTCAATTTTTCAACCTGAAACGTCCTACAGATGTTTCAAAAATATGAAACACGCTAACCTGCAACGCTTGAAAAGGTTTCTAAAAAATTCAGCAAAATTTTGTTACCGTTTCAAATTGGCCATTTTGGTGCAGTAGTTGGTTTAGATTTATTTTAACTGGAGAGAACTGCTATTTAGAATTCGAATTTAAATTATTAGGCTTTTAACCCATTGCAGCCTGCTACAAATCCACAACTATAATCATCTATATCTCCTTCATAAAACTGATTATGATGTTCTTATAGTCAAAATTGATTGTAAAAATTGATCTATGCAATGAATGCAACACCCATGGTCAAATTCTAGCATTTGTAAAATTATAATTTTACCTAGATTAATTAGAGTTACTAAAATACATTTTAAAATAATTGTCAAAATTTATGGCACATTCCCCTCTGTCAAAAGAATTTTGTTCTCGAAATGCCCAAATGATAGAAAATGTAACTCGCACACTCATGTATCATGTATCACATGCACGGCATACACAGCATGCCCAATCAATCAACCAAATAGCCTTATGCAATATCTTAAAAACATATAAACAAATATAGCAACATATGTATTCTTGGTGAAACTTAAATAGCAACTTAACATCTTATATATAAATGTATGATGAGCATGGTATATAATTAAGATATTAAATGCAAGAATCCATCTATTGCATCTACCTATATGAATGTAATGTCAAGACATATTAGGTATGTATGCAAGTACTCTAGTGTGAGCATATAAGTTCTATGTTTATGCAAGAATCAATCAATTTAACATATCATAGGGTAGTGTACAAACTAACGAAATACATAATTAAGCATATTAAGGACACGAAAATCATGCAAACACCATATACAAAAATAAACAGAACAAACAATTATGTATATAACAGTGATTCAACCATACCTAAATAAACTAATTACACTAAAGCAAATGGAAAAACCTTCCTCAAAAGAGTAGAAATGAAAAGATCGGATTCTCTTTACAAATTTCCAAGCACTCTCGATCGGATCAGACTTCCCAACTTAACTTAATCAAATGTACAATTAGTATACGCCCATAACCAAGGACTAACTGTAATGACCGGCATTTTTAACTTTGATATAATTATTAAATAAAAATGATTTAAAATAAATTTAATGAATTATTGTGTAGTTATTGAATATGAATTTGGATAAAAATCTTGAAATAAACAATTTTGGAAATTTGAGAATTATTTATATTGAAATTAATTATATGTATCGATGGTATTTATGATAAATAACTGGAGTTGAATAGTAAATGTGAATTATTTAGATAGAAATAAAAAATTGCTGATAACTAGAATTTATTTGAAATTTAATGATTTGTTAATATTGATTTATTGGAAAATTTAATTTATTTAAATTTAATATTGAAGATTATTTGAATAATTGAATTTTGGATTTAATATGATTAAAATATGGTATAGGAAATTGATTCCAATTTTATTTAGTATCACTGAAGATGGTTAACATTTAAAATTGGATTTAAATGTGAATAATTAAAACTTGGTAATTTTATATTTTAATTAATGAGTAAAAATAGTCATTTTGGTAACTGTCTCGGATTTCGATGAAACCATTCAATCCATCTGTAATATTGAAATGTTGTAGAATTTCAAATTTCGTAGCGTTCAGACTTGTCGTTTGGCCGTGCAAGCTTGAATCGTGTAGAAATAAATTTAAATGAAAGCTATCTTCCACATACAATCGAATTAGGCCTCAAAAATAGTTCCATTGTGTTTGGAATGGGGCTTAAACACTATAAACGCCAGGCGACACGCTTCGATTGGAGTTCGGAGGTTCCAGACCTAACTATATAAATACGGCACGCATATCGAGACAGTTTTATATTAAAATACTCTATACCCTAGTCTAAACCACGGCTGCCGTTTTCATTGTTTCCAACGGTCAGAACTCTTCCACCTTCTTCTGCTCCGATCTCTCAATCTGTTCATCGAATTCAAAAACTTCCAACATGAAAGTTGTAGATCGCAATCTCCTCTTCAAATTCATATGGTTGATGTATGCTATTTCTTCATGATTTGCCAGAATCAAGGCGTAAGGTGCGTGCATTCTTTTGGGTTTTCGTGTGAACGGAGGCGGTGGGTTCGATGGCGTTCGCAGTGGAGGTGGAGTAGACCGAGGCGCTAGAGATGGTCACCTTCGATCGTGGTCCGATCATTGGTTGTTGCGTGCGCATGGAAGGAGTTGCATGCGTGAGTAGGTACTATGTGTGTTGACCGAGAGGAAGATGGTATACATTTGTTTATTTTATTTTGTTAATTAATTATTTTACATTAAAATTCAAATGTTCCAACTCGAATAACTTTTGCATACGAGCTCGGATTGACATGCGGTTTTCACCGTTGCGTTCATATCGAAATTCTGTAAATTATGAAACTGGTTTGGCTACATTCTGAGACTGTTTAAATTTGGGCCTTTATTTAGGTTTCAAGTCATCGATAAATAAAAGGTGAGTGTTTATATGCTCACAGTTGGCTAAAATAATTTTTATGTGAGTTAAATTATATTATGAAGTGGTTTAAATTTATTGGTTATTGTTTGAAAAGTTTAATTGACATCTGAATTAATTGATAGAATTTGAATTGACAGTTAAATTGGATAAGAATTTAATTTCCCCTAAAATACCTGATATTGATTATTATGAAATTGTTGTGACTTTTATTGACTGTTTGGATGATTGGTTGTTATGCATGCTATTGGTTGATATTTTGGATGTTTATATAATTTGATATATCATGTTATAATCCTGTATATTATTTACAGTATATAAAACTTTTAACAATTTTTTTTTGAATAAATTAAGAAATAGGTTGAAATTATATATACATATGACATTTATTTTGGATTGAAATTATATATATCCATTGCTGGATGAAATTGAAATAATTGATTCACTTGGTCATATGATAGAGAATTATATACGGACATCGGATTGGTTAAATTAAATAATTTTAAAACTTTGATTTGAAATTATTTAAATGATATGGTTTTAAGAGGTAAAATCGAATTTATGGAAATCAAATTATTTCGTACTGGAGCTCGAAATGTTGAAATTTAAATTTGGTAAACAAAATTGTTTAAATAATCGAAGTTGAGATTTTTTTAAAGTTATAATCGAATTATGATTTGAATCTCAAAAATTGATTTGTTTTAAAGGATTGGACTTTTTTCGAACTTTGAATATTGCTAAATAAAGGTAATACAAAACGATATTTCGAAATTGAGTTTGGAATTTAATTATATTTGACAATTTGGTTTTTAAATTGGATATTGGAGGAAATTTTGATTTAAATATTTTGAAACATTATTTTGAAAATCGAACTCGGAATTTATATGAATCGAAAGAGTTTAAATTTGGAATTTAAATTAATTTAGATTTAGAGTTGAAATTAATTTGGAATTAGTATTTAAACTAATTTGGAAATAGAGTTGAAATTAATTTGGAATTTAAATTAATTTGGAATTTAAATTAATTTGAAATTGGAGTCGAAATTAAAATTGGAGTCGAAATTAATTTGGAATGGGAATTTAAATTAATTTGGAATTAGAGTTGAAATTAATTTAGAATTGGAATTGAAATAAATTTGGAATCGAAGTAATATTCGACTTGAAATCGGAAATGAATTGATTAACCAAAATGGAAATTGGAACTGATTTGAATTGGAAAATTTGAAAAGTGAACCGATTTGACTATGAAACTATTTTCAAACGAATTATTTTAGTATAAACGGCTTAAAATCTATATTATTTAAATATTCTAACTATTTTACTATGTAAACCATTTTTATTACTCAAACTATTTTCTATTAAACTATTTTAACTATTTAATTATTTTAAAACTATTTAAACTATTTTTTAAAATTCAAACTGGTCAAAAGGGTGAAATGTTTATATTTAAATCTTGAATTTAAATGCGAATTAGATTAAAGCGAAGTATAACCAAAATTGTAATTCGAATCAAATTTTGAAGTGAAATCGATATATCGAACTGAACTGACATTTTGAAGTAAAATATTATTTTGAAGTATATTTGGTTTTTGAAGTGAGTATAATGATTTCAAAATGGATTTGATTTTGAAGCGAATATGATATTTTGGTATCGAATACGAATTGTTTCCAAAGTATAAAAGAACCAACTAGTGTGTAAAATGACGTTTGGTTATTAAAGGGACCGGGGCCTCTTATTGGCATACTCTCTATCAATATTGGAACCACTTTAAAAACTATGTGCGCGGCGGATGATATCCAGAATGTATTGGCGAACATTTACTGAAATGAAGTAAGAGAACAATGATGGATAGCTTTGACACTCGTGTCATAATAAAAATGACTGGAACAGGAGCCTATGTCCGACCAATGAGGTTAGCTACCTCTAGCAACGTGATCCCTCGTATTACTATTGTGATTTCATATTTGATGGGTGCACCTTTTTCGTTTAGAACTGTATAAATGTGTTAAGGTGGATCAATGTAAAGCCTTAATACTATTTTGATATTTATTTTATTGATGGACATTATCTATTATAGCATATGTTATTATATATAAATAGTTTAACGGATCGTTAGGAGGTGGAAAATCCTATAACATCTCTTAAGTATTGCACTCATATTTCGTGATATTGATTTGACTTACATAATAGTATATTAATCCTGACTCGAGTTCTTTGTCTTCTCATTACGCTCAGGTCAGTCCTGAGTTTTCAGCGTATTGAAGGCTATTCTTTGGAGGACGAAGATGAAGATTTGGTATATTACTATTATTATTATCCCCTGCATCAACTATTCTGCTGTATTGATTATTTATCCCTGATGTATATATATAACTCTGATAAATGTGTATAGATTATAATTAAATATTTAGTAAACAGCTTCGTGAACTATTATTTGATTTTTATATTTTATCGTTCCGCTGTGAGATTGTGTTTGTTTTCTTCTTCTTTTCTTATTTTTCTTAATGAATCCAATTGATTATCAATGTTCTGGATTGTTTTAAGTTGGATATGTGTGGATTATTATCAATTTAACCTTCCAAAATGTGGGTCGTCACAGTTAGTATTAAAGCAAGGTTTAGCGATAACTTGGCTTCGTGGGGTTTGACTCGTTAGAGATAGGATAATAATACACTAGAATGAGTCTGTTTGAGTGTGTGTATATATATATGAGAGAGCGTACTTGTTAGTGTCATAAAATGTTTTATATTGTGTTTACTTATACATTGAATTGTTTATGAATCCTGGTCGATGCGCAGGACGCCATGTTATCGATAGGAGTTTCTAAACACTTAAACGAGGAAAGTCGACATAATATTGTTTTAAAATCGGATAAACGAAATAATTTTACCTAAATTATATTTTGTATATAGATTTATAACTTTCATAAGCCTTTATAATTATTATTTTAGTTGTTGGGAGATGATAATATTTAGTTATCATCGATTATTCGTTGAATTAAAAATAAAACGAATACTTAATGAATTTTATTTTACGAAACATTGGATAATTAAATTGAATTAAAATCAATTAAAATAAGAATCGGTTAAAATGACCAAGTAGTAAATTAATGAAATAGTTTGGTAATAAGGTAAGGAAATTTATATAAGTATATTTATAATATAGCTTATATATAGAAATGATTTAAAAAAGAAAAATTTGAGAATATGAGAATTTAAATCCTTCTGTTTTCAAAATTGTTTTTGAATCCTTCAAAATTAATATTAATATTATTTGAAAAAGTCTTGACTAGAAAAATATTTTGAAAGGGTTTTTGAAGTAATAAAAGCATTAAACTCACTTTGGTTGCTGAGAAATAATTCCAGGGATGACAGCAGCATCGCCAGCATTCATTCTGAGTTTCTGAGTGAGAATTGCTAACAAAAGAAATTTATTTTCGATAAAACAAGTTTTGATTGTGAAAAACTTTCTAAGTATGATTTGATAAATATATGAAAATAGTTTTGAACTTAAAAAATTAAAATAGTATGTATATATAAGAAATAAGTTTATAACTTATAGATTTGAACAGGAATGCAAAATAGAAATCTTAAATTATTGAATATTTTGGTTAAACATACAAAAGAGAAATTTGAATTTGAGATATGAAATAAAATAATAAAATTAGGAATGTTAAATTAAATGGAGTTAGTGAAATTAAGTAAATAAAACGAAGTCTAACTCAAGAAGCTTAAATAAAATGAAATTTATTTGAAATGAATTAGATAAAATGAAATTTTAAATGAATAAAATTGTATAACGTATAGATTTGAGAATCAGTAAGCTAAAAACAAATTTAAAACTGTTGAATGTGAATGATAAGAAAATTTAACTTGAAAAGATTAAATAAAATGAGCAATGGATTAAAATGAAATAAAGTTTAACTTAATATTAAATTAATTGAATTGGATATTAAATGAAACTAGATAAATTAATAAAGTGAATTAATTTCATTTAAGCTGTAAAATGAATTAACCAAATGAATATGAACTTAAATTCTAAAAATGAAATGTAATTTAAGTGTGAAAGAAGTTAAATAAAATAAATGAGTGTAAGTAAAATTAAAATGAGCAATTGAATTTAATTTAAATCAGATGTAAATAAATTAAATTAAAATAGAATTAGTTTCAATAAAATTGAATGGTAATTGGTTGAATATGAAATAAGTTAAGGGAATACAATTGATGGAAAAACTTATAAAATTATTAATATACGTTTAAATTTATGAAATAAACTAATTAAGTGAATCAATGTATTAATATGAACTTTAGTTAAGGAATAATAATAAAAATGAGTTACAATTTTTGAAAAATGTTTATGATGAATTAAATTTTTCATAAATAATATTAGTATTAAAATACCAAGTGATAATGAAATAATTTAACTTAACAAGGTTAAATGGAATGAAAATTCCTTGGATGATAAATAAAATGAATGTTATTAAAATAAATATTAATCAATTGAAAGTAAATCGACTGAATGTAAATACATTAAATTGTAATCAATCAAATGTGAATGCAATGAATATTGGTTAACTTAATAAAAATGGATTGAAACCAAATTAGTTTAATGTAAAAATTAAAGGCGAATGAATTGAACATAAATTTATTGAATGATTAAGGCAATAAATGTAAATCAACTGAACATGAATAAATTTAAGATGAACCAATTAAATTCGAAAGAAATCCATGTGAATAAAGTGAAAGCAAACAAAATGTATATAAATGAAATAAATGTCAATGAATTAAAAGTAAATAAATTTAATTTTGATAGGAAATGAAAGTATAATAAACTGAATATTGACATTAGGAAGTGTGAATTGGTATTGTTGTGGATAAGATTGGATGGATACTATTTATTGGATGCTTGTTTTGTTGCATTTGCTATATTTGTTTATAGTATTGCATAATCCATGTTATATATTGATTTCTCCATCCACATAAATACTCTCATCTATTATTGAGTGTTCAGTAGGTACGGAAGGGGATATGATAGCTTTTGGAGCTCGCTTGTGTGTATCTTGCTTAATACGAGCGAACTCGCTCGTATTATTAATAATAAGGTATGTTCCTCGGATTACATACCGTGATTTTATATTTTCCCTCCGGGATGCCTCATCGTTAAGATGAGATATATATTTGATATATATTGGGTATATTTGTTTTATATATTATATTGTAAAAAAAATTCGATCGAGCCGTGCAAAGGAGACTTTGCCGAAATTTTCCGTAAATTCGAGAGTTAGAAATTTTTTGAAGTTTTAATTTTTTTTATAGCTTATTCTATATAGATATGTTATATTTTTTGTAAAATCGATATCGGAGTGGCGTAGTAGAAGCGTAGTAACAGTTTTGCAAATAAGATGTTTATGTTTCATAAGTTAATTATTTTGAGAAAATATATTGCATGTTAAATTCTGTATTTAACGCCTTTTCGAGGACAAAAAGTTTTGAGTGAGGGAGTATGTGATGATCCGTATTTTTATCTATTTTAAACTATAGGATTTAATATAATTATTGAAATAAAATGGTTAGAAATAAATTTAATGAATTATTAGTGTAGTTATTGAATACGAATTTGGATAAAAATCTTGAAATAAACAATTTCGAAAATTTGGGAATTATTTATATTGAAATAAAATATATGCATCGACGGTATTTATGATAAATAACTGGAGTTGAATAATAAATGTGAATTATTTAGATAGAAATTAAATATTGTTGATAACTAAAATTTATTTTAAATTTAGTGATTTGTTAATATTAATTTATTGGATAATTTAATTTGTTTAAAATTTAATATTGAAGATATTCGATTGATTGAATTTTGGATTTAATATGATTAAAAAATGGTATAGGAAATTAATTCAAATTTTATTTAGTATGAATGAAGGTGGTTAACATTTAAAATTGGATTTAAATGTGAATAATTAGAAATTGAAAATTTTATATTTTAGTTAACGAGTAAAAATAGCCATTTTGGTAACTGTCTTGGATTTCGACGAAACTAGTTTTATCAGATCTGTAATAGTGAATTATTGTAGGATTTCAAGTTTCGTAGCGATCGGACTTGTGTTTTGTTGTGCGAGCTTGAAACACGTAGAAATCAATTTTAAAGGAATTCAATAAAATAAATTGACTTTGAAAAGCTATCTTCCACGTACGATCGAATTAGGACTCAAAACTAGTTCCATTGTATTCAAAATGGGGTTAAAACATTATAAGCATCAGGCGACATGTTTCGGTTGGAGTTTGGACGATTTTAGACCTAACTATATAAATACAGCACGCATATCGACATAGTTTTATATTAAAATATTATAAACCCTAGTCTAAACCATGGCCGCCGTTTTCCTTGTTTTCAACGACCAGAAATCTTCTACCTTCTTCCTCTCTGATCTCTCAATCCGTTCATCGAATTCAAAATCTTCCAACATGAAAGTTGTAGATCTCAATCCCGTCTTCATATCCATATGGATGATGTATGCTATTTCTTCATGGATTCAGCACAATCGAGGCGAAAGGCGTGGGCGTTCTTTTGGGTTTTTGTGATGAACGGAGGCGGCTGGTTCGGAGGCGTTCGCGGTGGAGGTGGAGTGGACCGAGGCGCTCGAGATGGTCACCTTCGATCGTGGTCCGGTCATTGGTAGTTGCGTGTGCATAGAAGGAGTTACGTGCGTGAGTGGGTTACTATGCGTGCTGAATGGGAGGAAGATGGTATACAATTGTTTATTTTATTTTATTAATTAATTATTTTATATTAAAATTCAAATGTTTTAACTCGAATAACTTTTGCATATGAGCTCGGATTGATGGGCGGTTTTCTCTATTGCGCTCATATTGATATTTTGGACATTATGAAACTGGTTTGGCTGCATTCTTAGACTGTTCAAATTTGGGCCTTTATTTGGGTTTTAAATCGTCGATAATCATAGGTGAGTGTTTATACACTCACAACCGATGGTTTAAATTTATTAGTTATAGTTTGATAAGTTTAATTGACATCTGAATTAATTGATAGAATTTGAATTGACATTTAAATTGGATTAGAATTTAATTGCCCATAAAATACCCGATGTTGATAATTATGAAATTATTGTGACTTTTATTGACTGTTTGGGTGATTAGTTATGATGGATGATATTGGTTGATATTTTGGATGTTTATATAATTTGACATATCATGTTATCATCTTGTATATTATTTACAGTATATAAAACTGATAATAGAATTATTTCGAATGAATTAAGAAATAGGTTAAAATGATATATACCTATGGAATTTATTTTGGATTGAAATGATATATATCCATCCCCGGAATTAATTGAAATAATTGATTCGCATGGCTATAGGATAGAGAATTATATATGGACACCAGATTAGTTAAATTAAATGATTTTAAAATTTGATTTGAAATTGTAACAACCCGTATATTTGGACCATTTAGATTGACAATAATCCACACATGTCAACTTAAATAGTGAAAAACACGAATCATTAATGGAGTATATGTTTATAAATGAGAATCATTACAGAATCACAGGCAGATACAATATAACGGAATAACGCAACGGAATTACAATAATGTCATAATAGTAGTTCATGAAGCTACTAAGTAAATACAACAATGTCTCAAGCAAATGGTGAAATAGAAATACATAGATGTTTGATACAAGTATCATAATAGAATAGCGAAATACTGATAAAGATAAATGATAGTCTTCAAAGTCTTCAACTCCCAAGCAGCACGGCAACAGAAATCCTCAGACTGACCCGAGCATAAGCACAAACAAACACTCGAGTCAGGACATATATTCTTATACAGGATAATATGGTTCAAATTTTGAAATAATAATAACTCATAGGTGAATGGAATGAACATCTTTCAGAATCTGTTAAACTATCTATATATAGCGTGTACGCTAAGTCGATAAGGTCTAACAATAACATAAAGTATCAAAATAGTACTAAGACGCTACCATTATTCCCCTTAACACATTTATATAGCATCATAGTCTATGCAGCACTGTAAAATCCACCGTAAACTAGTGGGCTATCAGGGAGTACTTCGTAGGTACAATACAAAACAAATCGTAGTGGCCGCGTATAGGGATACAAGTATGACAAGGCGCATGAGGCAATACCCAAGGTAGTGAAACTACCGTTTGCCTGATCCGGACTGGTGAGAACGCATCGCCGGAACGATCGCAACACCGCGATACAACACTCCAAATTCAAGGGTGCGCACCAATCAAAAACAAGTAACGAGTAGTTTACGAAGAAGTGTGTTCGCTAGAGGTAGCTAACCTCATTGGCCCGGCACGGCTTCTGTTTAAATCATTTCCAATTTGACACAAGTGTCGAGGTCATCCATTATCTTTCTCTTTCTTCAATCATCAACGTACATCATTCCAACCACTTTATTATGGATCACACTTCGCTTATAATAGTTATTAAAGTGATATTCGGTTTAGACAGAGAGTATGTCCCTACCGATCCCGGACTCTTTAATAACTGCATAATTATTACACTGATTGGTCATTTAATAACTTTCAAAACCACAATAAATTTCACTTAGAATTCGAAAGTCCACATTCTATTAGACTTTCTATCTTAATTTCCAAAATTTAAGTTTCAAAAATATCCAATTTCCAATTTCAAATTTCTTCTTAGTTTCACAATTCAATTTCAATTAAATTATAAAACAATTCAAATATTGATTTAAATTCATATACAGATTCCATAATCATTTAAATTAAGTCAATTTAACATTCAAATCAAATCGATTTAATTTCTAGTTGATTAAATCATTCACTTAAGTTGACCTAGATTTTAATCTAAACTCATAAGTTGAATTTAATTAAATTTACCAAATTAAATTCTTAAATCAAAGTTATATCCAATTCATTTAATAAATCAAATTTGCTTCTTAATAAAGAAATCCAGTTTCACTTATTTACTTATCTAATTAAATAGTCACAAAATAAATTTCTTAAGTGAACAAGTCTCAAATTTGCGTAGTTATTAAATAAATTTACAAAACTTAATTCAACAATTTATTAAAATTAAACAACAAAATTTTCATTAAACATTTATTAACATTTATTTCGGTTTATCAAATATTTAACATTTTAAAAAATTTACTAGAATTAAAATTTCAAGTTTAATCAAACCCCTTCATTTTCTTTTTAATTTAAATCTTTATTTTCCAAATCAAATCAAATCGTTTGACCAATCAATTTTCTTATTTAATTCTCTAGGGTCAAGTGTTTTATTTGGGTATTTATCATTTCAACCCGATTTCATTTCAATTCAAATTCAAAGACATAGTAAAGGGAACTTGCCGTGTGATAACTGGGATGGTGTCAAAGTAAATAAACAAACAATAACAACAATCAATAACAATACAATAATTAATTTAAATAATCCTAAAATAATCGTATTAATTTTTTTTACATTATAATTTCATGTAAATTAATACAATTATTTCTAGAATCTACACCATCATTTCATGTAGATTAAAGGTTATTATGCTATTATTTCATACGGTTCTACACTTGTTATCTACTTTATTCAATTCCATACTTCATTAAATTTACACGACATGAATTTTTTTTATAATGTTTCAACATGTCGCTAGCTATATTTCTACTTATCAACTAATTGGACATTTCAAAGGTTATACTATGGAGGTTTTAATTTAATCAAATTCAAGTACATATGTCAATTTCAAAGTGTTAACTACCATACGTCTAATTCAAGTGTATATTATTTATCACTTCATGTGTTAACAATTTAACATTCAATAATAACATCAAACAATCACCAATGTCACCAACCAAACTTGATTTTCATTGTATAATAATATAAGTCATGAAATTTATTCATCTTTAGTAGTTAGAAAGAACGAACGACGAAGCACGGAGAGGCATGAATAGACCTGACTCGAATACAACACTAGCACGAGCAATCAAACAAGCTGCACAATCGACAAGAGAGAATATAGCATCAACTACAAGTATAGCCATTCATATATATATATATATATGTGTGTGTGTGTGTGTGTGTGTGTGTGTTTACACTATATATACACATACTTACCAAACAACCAAGAAAAGAAAGAAGAGGAGCTACAAGAGAAAGCTGCTGCAAGGTGAACCACTTCAGATAGTTGTTGTACCAAAATCAGAGGACAACATTACTATCCACATATATACAACTATATATATGCAACAACAAAAAGGAACATAGTTTCCTATGGAAGCAAAATGTGAAGGCTTGGCTGTTTGTAACAGTGGAGCATATTTTTTCCACTAATAACTGTTTCAAATATACAAATATAATCTATACATATATACATGCATTTCAAGCATTTCTAAGCATGGAAAAGGTAATACAGGCTCGGTTGTCACTGGGTGTCTCGGGTTCGGGCGGCGACTAGTGGGGCGAGGAAAGTCGTCTCGGCCAGTCGGTGAATGGTGCGGAAGTCGACCAATAAAGGAGAAGGTGGGATGCTCACGAGTTTAATGGAGGGGTGAGAATTTGTGTTTCGGGTTCGTGAGGTCCACGGGTGGAGGGGTGACGGTCACAACGAGGAAATGGGGGCGAGTCGAGGCCAAGGTGAAAGGTGAAGAGAAGAGGAGCAGGCTAGTGGTTTCGGGTTAACAGGTTGCATGGGTTTGGGTCGCAAGTGGCGGAGTTACGGTGGCCGGAGGGGACTTGGCGAAGGCGGTGTGGTGGGGCGAGGTGGCGAAGCAAGGGGAAGAGGGGATGGATGATGCGGTGAATTTTTTTTCTTTTTCTTTTGACTTCCAAGATTCTGGTCATAGCAAAATAAAATAAAAGAGAAAAGGAAGAGTAATATAAAAGAGGAGAGAAAGAGAGGTATGTTTGTACCTGTAGCAGATGGCTAGTGGAACAACGAAGTTCTTCTTTTATTTTTTCTTTTTTATATATTTGGCTGAGTGTAGCAATGGTCAGTAGAATAGGGAATATAATATTGTGAGTTACGAGATATTTTGTACATTTTCCATGCTATCTGCCAGCTGCAAGCTACCTAAATAAATTCACTTTAGCCAAAGAATTTCTTTTCAAAATTTTGAATGCATATGGGCTGTCAGATTTTGGGCTGAATATTAATTTGACCAGTCCGTTGGAACGATTAAATTAGTGCGACGATTTACGCCAAACTTTGATTTGTACAAATGAATATACCATTTCGATTGACGCGACGAGGCGCTTACAACGGTACACAGATAATGACGATACGAGAGTTCTATCAAAACTCAAATTTTATGCCAATTAAATTGTTTGTTTGACAAAACAATTTAAATCAAGCAGAAAATGACGGAATTAGATGAAACAGAATGCAACGTCTTGATCAGATAAATTTTTACAACATTACTGTGTAAAAATATTTAGATTCGGAAGATGAAAATTTACGCACTAAAAATGAACTGATATGAAATAAAATGTGAATGAAATTTACTGCGATATTTTACGACGAAACATTTCCTATATCCACAACTAACTAGACGCATTTTACATACAAAGTTTGGACATTAACTGGGAACGTATATAAATTTCTAATTTTATATTAAAATAATGGATTCAAAATTTTAAATTGGGTTGAAAATTCAGGGTCGTTACAATCTACCATATTCAAAACTTTTCATCCTCGAAAAGGAACAAACCAGAAGAAGTAGAAAAGAACAAGAAGAAATCAAGATAGATTTGAGAAAAATGAATTATACCTGGAATCAGTAATTCGGGATCTGAATCCCGAATCCTATCCTCAATTTCCCATGTGCAATCTTGGTTATCTGAGCTCCACTAAATTTTGACGAGATTGACCGACTTCCTTCTAAGTTGCTTCGTCTTACGGTCGACAATCCGAAGTGGCTTCCACTCAATGGTCAAGTCAGGCTCGATGACAAACTCTTCCAACTGAGCAGTGGGAATGGTCATAGATGGATCGCGCACTACTTTACGGAGATATGAGACATGGAACACATTGTGCACACTGGCAAACTTCTTTGGTAATATAATTCTATAGGCCAAGGTTCCGATTCTTTCCGTAATCTCAAACGGGCCAACAAATCAGGGAGCAAGCTTTCCTTTTCTTCCAAATCGAATAACATTCTTCAAAGGCGACACTTTGAGGAATACTTTGTCTTTAACACTAAATTCGAGATCTCTCCTTCTTCTGTCAGCGTAGCACTTCTGCCCGTCTTGTGCCGTTTTTATCTTTCTCCTGATTTCTTCAACTTTCTCGGAAGCTTCCAAAATCATTTCTGGGCCAAGCACTAATCGATCTCCTAGCTCAATCCGACAAGCTGGCATTTTGCACGGCCATCCATATAAAGCTTCGAGCGGTGCCATATCAATACTTGCCTGATTTATTAAAGGTAATTAAATTCCAATTCAAATATACTTATTCAAATTGAAATTCGATTTGCCTGATAACTATTATTATAGGTGAATTCAACCAAATGGAGATGGTCTTTCTAGGATCCACCAAAGTCTATGATACAAGCTTGGAGAAGATCTTCCAAAATCTGATTCACCCTCTCAGTTTGTCCATCTGTCTGAGGATGATAAGCTATGCTCAAGTTTAATTTAGTGCCCAAAGTATCTTCAAATGCCTTCCAGAATTTACTAGTGAAAATAGGATCTCTATCGCATATGATACTAGATGGTACGCCATAAAGTTTAACAACTTCCCTCATATATATCTCAGCCAAACTTGAAGCAGTACCGGTGGTCAAAACTGGAATAAAATGAGCAGATTTTTTCAGCCTATCGACAATCACCCAAATGCTCTTGTTACCCCTTCTGGTCCTTGGTAGCCCATCAAAAAAGTCCATTGAAATCTACACCCACTTCCAACTTGGAATCTCTAGAGGTTGAAGTAATCCTGCCGTCTTCCTGTGATTGGCCTTAACTTGTTGATAGGTTGTGCATATACTAACATAGGTAGAGATATCACACTTCATCCCACTCCACCAATATAACCTCTTCATATTCTGATACGTCTTTGTGACTCCTGGATGAAATGAAAGCGAGGATTGATGGTTTTCTCTAAGCACATCCTGTCTTAAACCATCAACATTTGGAACACAAATTCGGTTGTCGATCCTCAAAACTCCATTACTATCTACTTGAGCACCCATTTTACTGTTAAAATTTCTGACTCTACCGAGAAATATTTCCTTGATACGATAGAGCAAGGTGTCTTCATATTGCTTGGCTATGATGTGATCCATAAGAGCTGGGGAGACAACGAGCTGAAATAACATTCCTTCTACAGGATTACAACATATCATTACTTTGTATCTTCTTAAAGCGTCGGCTACGACGTTTGCTTTCCCTGGGTTGTAGTTAATATCAAGATCATATGTAGCTAAGAATTCGAGCCATCGAACTTGTCTCTGATTCAAATCCTTCTATGAGAAAACATATCACAATGACTTATGGTCTGTAAATAATTCGAATTTTGTCCCCAAAAGAAAATGTCTCCATAGCTTTAGAGCGAATACAACCGCAAGAAGCTCTAAATCATAAGTTGCATAATTTGCTTCATGGGTCTTTAACTGACGACTAGCATAGGCAACGACCTTTCCATTCTTCATTAAAACTGCTCCTAACCCATCATGGCAAGCATCAATATAGACGGTCAAACCTTCGCTTTCGTAAATAACTATAAGAACTAAGGCAGAGGTCAACTTTCACTTCATCTCATTGAAAGCTGATTCACGCTTTTCATTCCAATTAAATTTGACATTCTTTCTGGTCAGTGCAGTGAGCGGTGCGGAAATCCAAGCAAAATTTTCTGTAAATCTACGATAATAGCCAACCAAGCCCAAGAAGCTATGAATGTCTATAGGAGTTTTGGGAGTCTCCCAATCCTGCGAATTCAAGGGATTCGAGTTTAGATAGAGATAAGATACTCGGATAGAAATGACAAGTAAGGATGGAACTTACAATGAGTACGGCGATCTTAGTTGGATCGACCGAAATCCCATTCTCCGAAACAATATGGCCAAGAAATTGAACTTCATCTCTCCAAAAGTGGCACTTCGAGAACTTAGCTTTAAGCTGATGACTACGAAGAGTTTCAAGGACAAAAGCCAAATGTGACTTAAGCTCTTTCTTATCTTTAGAGAAGATGAGAATATCATCGATGAAAACAAGAACAAACTTGTTAAGAACATCACGGAAACTTTTTTCATCAAATCGATGAAATAAGCTGGAGCATTAGTTAGGACAAACGGCATAACCAGCCATTCAAGGAAACCATTAACAGTGTGGAATGCTATTTTAGGAATACTCTCCTCAGCAATTCTGAGTTGGTGGAAGCCGGTAGGTAGCTAGATCGAGTTAAGAGAAAACTTTAGCTCCATGGAGCTAGTCGAATAAATCATTAATGCAGGGCATTGGATATCTGTTCTTGTGTGCGAGCTTGTTTAGCTCTCTATAGTCCACACACATTCTGAGAGAACCATCTAACTTTGTGACGAATACAACTGCAGCTCCCTATTCTGAATGACTTTGCCATATCAAGCCTTTGGCAAATAAATCCTCAATCTGAGCATTCAATTCTGCCTTCTCTTTAGGAGCCATTCTCCTGTGAGGGAGATCTACTGGTCGAGCACCTGGGATAAGATCAACGCGGACTTCAATTACCCGTGGAGGTGGTAGAGAATTGACTTCTCCAAACACATCAAGAAAAAGTTGAACAATCGGGGTGGAGCTTAGATCATTTGAATGAGAGTCAAGAGAGAATATAAAACTTCCAGCACACTCTTGAGGTGATTTACCTTCAATAACTAAAGGTTTACTCTTGTCATCAATTAGAAAGACGGTTCAAGCTTTGCAAGAGATAATGGCTTCAAACTTTCGTAGCCAATCAACACCTAATAGGATATCGAATGCCTCGAATCCAAGAACAAAGAAATCCTAAGTGAAATGATACATACCATACATAAGCGTGACATATTTGCATACCCTTTTGAGGTTAGTGGGTCCTCCGGTGGGATTTGATACACATAAGAAAGTCGAGGCAAGAATGGGTTCCAATTCAATTTTATTACACAAATCAATAGATATGAAACTGTGCGTTGCTCCAGTATCAAATAGAACTTTAACAGGTAAAGTATGAAACATAAAAGTACTCTGTAATGTAACTTGGTCGTCCTGAACTCCAGGGGTAGGGGTGGTAATAGCAAAAACTCCAGATGGGGTAACCTTCCTCTGGGTAGGGCAACCTTTCTTAAAATGTCCTGGCTGTAAGAAAAAGTGACATACCTCTCTCTTGGCCATCTGAGCTGGTGGTGGAATAGCTGCTCCCTTTGGGGATGGGAAACTGCTGGCATAATGGCCCTTCTGATTGCCATTGAAGCAGGTGATAGATGATAAGTCGACGGGCCTCTTATGAGAATAGTCAAGCGCGGTTGTCTTCTGCCAGTTCTTCCTTTGCTGCTCAAAATTCGGCTTCCTCTTTCCAGTCTGACTAGAGGATGGCTGAGCAACTGGAGTCTTGGTGACTGATGCACTCCTCGGCTCTCCCTCATACCTAAGGGCATAATCCATCAGTTCGATGAAAGTGCCATGGAAATGAGCTGTAAGGAGATCGTAATACTCTGGACGTGCTCCGTGGATGAATTTCTCGTTCTTCAGAATTGGTGTATAGATCAAGCCAGGGTCGAATTTGGAGAGTTCGTTAAACTTCCTTTCATACTCGAAGAAAGTCATGTTACCTTGTTTGAGGTCCATAAATGATCGACAAAGTCGAGCCTTTCGGCTGCTGGCATCCACTGAGCCGGAAAAGCGTCCCTATTCATAAGCGAGACAAAGATGAGTCAAGGTTCGAAGAGATGGAAGAAAGTATTTGGATAAAATTTCAGTTAGTACCTGAACTAGGCCTAGGTGATAGTTTCTTCGTCAGTATGGGAGGTTACCGACTCCCACCAATCCTGTGTTGCATCCTGAAGCTGCCAAGCGGCCAATTGACGCTTCTACGCATCCGTAATATCAAGATCAGTGAAGATCCTTTCTAGGCTCTTCAAACACTGTTGCGCTTCAATGATGCTTTCGGAACCAGAGAATTTAACGCCGCTAAGCTGGGTATATTCGTTGCTAAGAGTAGAGAACTTGACTGTAGGAGCTGGGGCACGTGGTGCGGGAGCATTTCCTCTACCCCCACCTCTAGCGTTCCTTCTAGTACTCATCCTGGAATACCAAAAGCTATTTAGAATCAAAGATAGAAATTTATAGAACTTAGGGAAATTCTAATCAAACGAATTCAATAAGGAGGATGAATCAAAAGGATATAGATTCTGAAATGATTCCCCTTATTCTAGGGTATTGTTACCCTATCTCTAGTAAGCTTTACAACTCCACAGGCAAAGGTTTTCGGGAACCAAAGCCCTGATACCAACTGTAACAACCCGTATATGTGGACCATTTAGATTGAAAATAATCCACACATGTCAACTTAAATGGTACAAAACATGAATCATTAATGGAGTATATGTTTACAAATGAGAATCATCATAAAATCAGAGGCAGATACAATACAACAGAAAAACGCAGCGGAAATACAACAATGTCATTATAGTAGTTCATGAAGCCACTAAGTAAAGACAACAATGTCTCAAGCAAATGGCGAAATAGAAATACATAGATGTATGATACAAGTATCATAATAGAATAGAGCAATACAGATAAAGATAAATGATAGTCTTCAAAGTCTTCAACTCCCAAGCAGCACGGCAACAGAAATCCTAGGACTGACCCGAGCATAAGCACAAACAAAAACTCGAGTCAGGACATATGTTCTTATACAAGATAATATGGTTCAAATTTTGAAATAATAATAACTCAAAGATGAATGGAATGACATCTTTCAGGATCCTCTAAACTATCTATATATAGTAGTGTACACTAAGTAGATAAGGTCTAACAGTAACATAAAGTATCGAAATAGTGTTAAGGCGTTACCATTATTCCCCTTAACACATTTATATAGCATCATAGTCTATGCAGCACTCTAAACTCCACCGTAAACTAGTGGGATATCAGAGAGTACTCCGTAGGTACAATATAAAACAAATCGTAGTGGTCGCGTATAGGGATACAAGTATGACAAGGCGTATGAGGCAATACCCAAGGTAGTGAAACTACTGTTTGCCTGATCCGGACTGGTGAGAATGCATCGCCGCAACGATCGCAACACCGCAATACAACATTCCAAATTCAAGGGTGCGCACCAATCAAAAACAAGTAATGAGTAGTTTTCGAAGAAGTGTGTTTGCTAGAGGTAGCTAACCTCATTGGCCTGGCACGGCTCCTGTTTAAATCATTTCCAATTTGACACAAGTGTCAAGGTCATCCACTATCGTTCTCTTTCTTCAATCATCAATGTACCAATTCCAACCACTTTATTCTAGATCACACTTCGCGTATAATAGTTATTAAAGTGGTATTCGGTTTAGACAAAGAGTATGTCCCTACCGATCCCAGACTCTTTGATAAGTGCGAAATTATTACACCTATTGGTCATTTAATAACTTTCAAAACCAAAATCAATTTCAGTTAGAATTTGAAAGTCCACATTCCATTATACTTTCTATATTAATTTCCATAATTTAAGTTTCAAAAATTTCCAGTTTCAAATTTCTACTTGGTTTCACAATTCAATTTCAGTTAAATTTTAAAACAATTCAAATATTTATTTAAATTCATATACGAATTCCATAATCATTTAAATTAAGTGAATTTAACATTCAAATCAAATTCGATTTAATTTCTAATTAATTAAATCATTCACTTAAGTTGACCTAGATTTTAATCTAAACTCATAAGTTGAATTTAATTAAATTTGCCTAATTAAATTCTTGAATCAAAGTTGTATCCAATTCATTTAATAAACCAATTTTGCTTCTTAATAAAGAAATTCAGTTTCACTTATTTACTTATCCAATTAAATAGTCACAAAATAAATTTCTTAAGTGAACAAGTCTCAAATTTTCTTAGTTATTAAATAAATTTACAAAACTTAATTCAACAATTTATTAAAATTAAACAACAAAATTTTCATTAAACATTTGTTAACATTTGTTTCGGTTTAACCTTTCAAAAAATTTACTAGAATTTTAATTTCAAGTTTAATCAAACCCCTTCATTTTCTTTTTAATTCAAATCTTTATTTTCCAAATCAAATCAAATCGTTTGACCTATCGGGTTTCTTATTTAATTCTTTATCCTAGGTCAAGTGTTTTATTTAGGTATTTATCATTTCAACCCGATTCTAATTCAATTCAAATTCAAAGACATAGTAAAGATAACTTGCAGTGTGATAACTGGGATGGTGTCAAAGTAAATAAACAAACAATAACAACAATCAATAACAACACAATAATTAATTTAAATAATCCCGAAATAATCATATTAATTTTTTTTACATTATAATTTCATGTAAATTAATACAATTATTTCTACAATCTACACTATCATTTCATGTAGATTAAAGATTATTACGCTAATATTTCGTGCGTTTCTACACTTGTTATCTACTTTATTCAATTCCATACTTCAACAAATTTACACGACATGAAATTTGTTTACAATGTTTCAAGGTATCGCTAACTATATTTCTACTTATTAACTAATTATACATTTTAAAGATAATACTAAGGAGGTTTTAATTTAATCAAATTCAAGTACATATGTCAATTTCAAATTGTTAACTACTATACGTCTACTTAAAGTGTATATTATTTATCACTTCATGTGTTAACAATTTAACATTCAATAATAACATCAAACAATCACCAATGTCATCAACCAAACTTGATTTTCATTGAATAATAATATAAGTCGTGAAATTTATTCACCTTTAGTGGTTAGAGAGAATGAACGACGAAGCACGAAGAGGCACGAATAGACTTGACTCGAACACAACACTAGCATGAACAATCAAACAAGCTGCACAATCGACAAGAGAGAATATAGCATCAACTACGGGTATAGCCATTCATACACACACACACACACACATACACTACATATACACATACTTACCAAACAACCAAGAAAAGAAAGAAGAGGAGCTACAAGAGAAAGCTGCTGCAAGGAGAACCACTTCAGATAGTTGTTGTACCAAAATCAGAGGACAACAGTACTATCCACATATATACAACTATATATATGCAACACCAAAAAGGAATATAGTCTCCTATGGAAGCAAAATGTGAAGGCTTGGCTGTTTGTAAAAGTGGAGCAAATTTTTTTCCACTAACAACTATTTCAAATATACATATATAATCTATTATACATGCATTTCTAGCAATTTCAAAGCACGGAACATGGAACACAGGCTCGTATGTCACTGGGGTGTCTTGGGTTCGGACAGCGACTGGTGGGTCGAGTAAAGTCATCTCGGCCAGTCGGTGGATGGTGCGGAGGTGGACCAATAGCGGAGAAGATGGGATGCTCACGAGTTTAATGGAGGGGTGAGGCGTTTTGTTTTGGGTTCATGAGGTCCACGGGTGGAGGGGTGACAGTCACAAGGAGGAGGTGGCGGCGAGTCGAGGCCAAGGTGAAAGGTGACGAGAAGGGGCGCAGGCCAGTGGTTTCGGGTTAACAGGTTGCATGGGTTTGGGTCGCATGTGGTGGAGTTACGATGGCTGGAGGGGACTGGGCGAAGGCGGTGTGGTGGGGTGAGGTGGCGAAGAAAGGGGAAGAGGGGAGGGACGTTGCGATGAATTTTTTTCTTCTTATTTTTCCGCTTCCAATATTCTGGTCATGCAAAAATAAACTAAAAGAGAAGAGGAAGAGTAATATAAAAGAGGAGAGAAAGAGAGGTATGTTTGTACCTGTAGTAGATGGCCAGCGGAACAACGAAGTTCTTCTTTTATTTTTTATTTTTTTTATATATGTGGCTGGGTGTAGCAATGGTCAGTAGCACAGGGAAAATACTTTTGTGAGTTATGAGATATTTTGTACATTTTCCACGCTATCTACCGGCTGTTAACCACCTAAATAAATTCACTTCAGCCAAAGAATTTCTTTTCAAAATTTTGAATGCAAATGGGCTGTCAGATTTTGGGCTAAATATCCATTTAACCGTTCCGTTGAAACGATAAAATTAGTGCGACGATTTACACCGAACTCTGTACAAATGAATATTCCATTTCGATTGACGCGACGAGGCACTTACAACGGTACGCAGATATTGATGATACGAGAGTTCTATCAAAACTCAAATTTTACGCCGATTAAATTTTCTTTTGACAAAACAATTTAAATGAAGCAGAAGACGACGAAATTAGACGAAACGGAATGCGACATCTTGATCAGATAAAATTTTACAACATTACTGTGTAAAAATATGTAGATTCGGAAGATGAAAATTTATGCACTTAAAATGAACTGATATGCAATAAAATATGAACGAAATTTAGCGCGATATTTTGCGACGAAAATTTTCCTATATCCACAACTAACTAGACGCATTTTATATACGAAGTTTGGACGTTAACTGGGAACGTATATAAATTTCTAATTTTATATTAAAATAATGGGTTCAAAATTTTAAACTGGATCGGAAATTCAGGGTCGTTATAATCTCCCCTGCTCAAAACTTTTCGTTCTCGAAAAGGAACGAAGCAGAAGAAGTAGAAAAGAACAAGCGAAAATCAAGATAGATTTGAGAAAAACGAATTATACCTGGAATCAATAATTCGAGATTTATATCCCGAATAGTATCCTCAGTTTTCCATGTGCAATCTTGGTCATCTGAGCTCCATTGAACTTTGACGAGATTGACCGACTTCCTTCTAAGTTGCTTCGTCTTACGGTCGACTATCCGAAGTGACTTCCACTCAATGGTCAAGTCAGGCTCGATGACTAACTCTTCCAACTAGCAGTGGGAATGGTCATAGATGGATCGCGCACTACTATGTGGAGATATGAGACATGACACATTATGCACACCGGCAAACTTCTCTGGTAATGTGATTCTATAGGCCAAGGTTCCGATTCTTTCCGTAATCTCAAATGGGCCAATAAATCTGGAAGCAAGCTTTCCTTTCCTTCCAAATCGAATAACATTCTTCAAAGGAGACACTTGTAGGAATACTTCGTCCCCAACATTAAATTCGAGATCTCTCCTTCTTCTGTAAGCGTAGCACTTCTGTCTGTCTTGTGCCATTTTTATCTTTCTCCTGATTTCTTCAAATTTCTTGGAAGCTTCCATAATCATTTCTGGGCGAAACACTAATCGGTCCCCTGGCTCAATTCAACAAGCTGGTGATTTGCACAGTCGTCCATAAAAAGCTTCAAACGACGCCATATCAATACTTGGCTGATTTATTAAAGATAATTAAATTCCAATTCAAATATACTACATGCTCGGAGAAGATCTTTCAAAATCTGATTCACCCTCTCAGTTTGGCCATATGTCTGAGGATGACAAGTTGTGCTTAAGTTTAAATTATGCCCAAAGTATCTTGAAATGCCTTCCAGAATTTAATAGGATCTCTATTGCATACGATACTAGATGGTACGCCGTGAAGTTTAACAACTTCCCCCATATATATCATGGCCAAACTCGAAGCAGGACGAGTGGTCTTAACTGGAATAAAATGAGCAGAATTTGTCAGCCTATCGACAATCACCCAAATGCTCTCGTTACCCCTTCTGGTCCTTGGTAGCCCATCAACAAAGTCCATGAAAATCTGCTCCCACTTCCAACTTGGAATCGTTAGAGGTTGAAGTAATCCTATCGTCTTCCTGTTATCGGCCTCAACTTGTTAATAGGTTGTGCATATACTAACATAGGTATAGATATCACACTTCATCCCACTCCACTAATATAACCTGTTCATATTCTGATACATCTTCGTTACTCCTGGATGAAATGAAAGCGAGGATTGATGGTTTTCTCTCAGCACTTCTTGTCTTAAACCGTCAACATTTGGAACACAAATTCGGTAGTCGATCCTCAAAACTCCATTACTATCAACTTGTGCGCCCATTTTACTGTTAATATTTCCGACTCTACCGAGAAATATTTCCTTGATACGATAGAGCAAGTTGTCTTCATATTGCTTGGCTATGATGCGATCCATCAGAGCTGGGGAGACAACGAGCTGAAATAACATTCCTTCTACAAGATTACAACATATCATTGCTTTGTTTCTACTCAAAGCATCGGCTATGGCGTTTGCTTTTCCTGGGGTGTAGTTAATATCAAGATCATATGCAGCTAAGAATTCGAGCCATGGAGCTTGTCTCTGATTGAAATTCTTCTATGAGAAAACATATCACAATGACTTATGGTCTGTAAATAATTCGAATTTTGTCCCCAAAAGAAAATGTCTCCATAGCTTTAGAGCGAATACAACCGCAAGAAGCTCTAAATCATGAGTTGCATAATTTGCTTCATGGGTCTTTAACTGACAACTAGCATAGGCAATGACCTTCCCATTCTGCATTAAAACTGCTCCTAACCCATCAGAAAAGCATCAGTATAGACGGTCAAACCTTCGCTTCCGTCAATAACTATAAGAACTGGAGCATAGGTCACTCTCGCTTCATCTCATTGAAAGCTGATTTGCACTTTTCATTCCAATTAAATTTGACATCCTTTCTGGTCAGTGCGATGAGCGGTGCGGCAATCCGAGCAAAATTTTCTATAAATCTACGATAATAGCCGGCGAAGCCGAAGAAGCTACGAATATTTGCAGGAGTTTTGAGAGTCTCCCAATCCTGTAAATTCAAGGGATTCGAGTTTAGATAGAGATAAGATATTCGAATAGAAATGACAAGTAAGAATAGAACTTACACCGATTACGGCGATCTTAGCTGGATCGACCGAAATCCCATTCTCCGAAACAATATGGCCAAGAAATCGAACTTCATCTCTCCAAAAGTGGCACTTCGAGAACTTGGCTTTAAGCTGATGGCTATGAAGACTTTCAAGGACAAAAGAAAAATGTGACTTATGCTCTTTCTCATCTTTAGAGAAGACGAGAATATCATCGACGAAAACAAGAAAAAATTTGTTAAGAACATCATGGAAAACTCTGTTCATCAAATCGAAGAAATAAGCTGGAGCATTAGTTAGGTCGAACGACATAACTAGCCATTCAAAGAAACCATTATCAGTGCGAAATGCTACTTTAGGAATACTCTCCTCAGCAATTCTGAGTTGGTGAAAGCCGGTAGCTAGATCGAGTTGAGTGAAAACATTAGCTCTATGGAGCTGGTGGAATAAATCATAATGCGAGGCATTGGATATCTTTTCTTGTGTGTGAGCTTGTTTAGCTCTCTGTAATCCACACACATTCTGAGAGAACCATCTGACTTTGTGACAAATACAACTGCAGCTCCCCATTCTGAATGACTTTGCCGTATCAAGCCTTTGGCAAATAAATCCTCAATCTGAGCATTCAATTCTTCCTTCTCTTTAGGAGCCATTCTCCTGTGAGGGAGAACTACTGGTCGAGCACCTGGGATAAGATCAGTGTGGAATTCAATTACCCGTGGCGGTAGTAGAGAATTGACTTCTCCAAACACATCATAAAAAAGATGAATGATCGGGGTGGAGCTTAGATCATTTGTATGAGAGTCAAGAGAGAATATAAAACTTCCAGCACACTCCTGAGGCGATTTACCTTCAATAACTAAAGGTTTACTCTTTTCATCAACCAAACTTGATTTTCATTGTATAATAATAAAAGTCATGAAATTTATTCATCATTAGTGGTTAGAAAGAACGAACAACGAAGCACGGAGTGGCACGAATAGTCTTGACTCGAACAGAATCAAACAAGATGCACAATCAACAAGAGAGAATATAGCATCAACTACAAGTATAGCCATTCATACACACACACACACATACACACACACACACACACACACACACACACTATATATATACATATACTTACCAAACAACCAAGAAAAGAAAGAAGAGGAGCTACAAGAGAAAGCTGCTGCAAGGTGAACCACTTCAGATAGTTGCTGTACCAAAATCAGAGGACAACATTACTATCCACATATATACAACTATATATATGCGACAGCAAAAGGGAATATAGTTTCCTATGGAAGCAAAATGTGAAGGCTTGGTTGTTTGTAACAGTGGAGTTTTTTTTTTCCACTAACATCTGTTTCAAATATACATATATAATATATATATACATGCATTTCAAGCATTTCTAAGAATGGAACAGGGAACACGGGCTCGGCTGTCACTGGGGTGTCTCGGGTTCGGGGGGCGACTGGTGGGTCAAGGAAAGTCGTCTCGGACAGTCGATGGATGGTGCGGAGGTGGACCAATAGCGGAGAAGATGGGATGCTCATGAGTTTAATGGAGAGGTGAGGCTCTGGGTTTCGGGTTCATGAGGTCCACGGTGGAGGGTGGCGGTCAGAAGGAGGAGGTGGTGGCAAGTCGAGGCCAAGGTGAAAGGTGACGAGAAGGGGCACAGGCCAGTGGTTTTGGGTTAACAGATTGCGTGGGTTTAGGTCGCAAGTCGTAGAGTTACGATTGTCGTGGGGGACAAGGCGAAGGCGGTGCGGTGGGGCGAGGTAGCGAAGCAAGAGGAAGAGAAGAGGGATGTTGCGGTGAAAAAAAATTCTTTTTTTTGCTTCCAGGATTCTGGTCATGGAAAAATAAACTAAAAGAGAAGAGGAAGAGTAATATAAAAGAGGAGAGAAGAGAGGTATGTTTGTACCTGTAGCAGATGGCTAGTGGAACTACGAAGTTCTTTTTTTTTATATATTCAGTTGAGTGTAGCAATGGTCAGTAGCACAGGGAATATAATTTTGTGAGTTACGAGATATTTTGTACATTTTCCATGCAATCTACCAGCTGCTAACCACCCAAATAAATTCACTTCAGCCAAAGAATTTCTTTTCAAAATTTTGAATGCAAATGGGCTGTCAGATTTTGAGCTGAATATCCATTTAACCGGTCCGTTGGAACGATTAAATTAGTGCGACGATTTACGCCGAACTCTGATTTGTACAAATGAATATACCATTTCGATTGACACGATGAGGCGCTTATAATGGTACACAAATATTGACGATACGACAGTTCTTTCAAAGCTCAAATTTTACACCGATTAAATTGTTCGTTTGACAAAACAATTTAAATGAAGCAGACAACGACAGAATTAGATGAAACGGAATGCGACTCTTGATCAGATAAATTTTTACAACATTAATGTGTAAATATTTAGATTCGAAAGATGAAAATTTATGCACTTAAAATTAAATGCAATAAAATGTGAACGAAATTGACTACGATATTTTGCGACGAAACTTTTCCTATATCCACAACTAACTAGACACATTTTATATATGAAGTTTGGATGTTAACTGGGAACATATATAAATTTCAAATTTTATATTAAAATAATGGATTCAAAATTTTAAACTGGGTCGGAAATTCAGGGTCGTTATAGAAATTATTTAAGTGATTTGGTTTTAAGAAGTAAAATCGAATTTATGTGAATCAAATTATTTCCAACTAGAGCTCGAAATGTCGAAGTTTAAATTTGGTAAACGAAATTCTTCAAATAATCGAAGTAGAGATTTTATTTTAAAGTTATAATCGAAATATAATTTGAATTTTAGAAATTGATTTGTATTAAAGGATTGGACTTTTATTCAAACTTTGAATATTGCTAAGTAAAGGTGATATAAAATGATATTTCGAAATTAAGTTCAGAATTTAATTATATTTGAAGATTTGGTTTTTAAATTAGATATTGGAGGAAAATTTGATTTAAATACTTTGAATCGATATTTTGGAAATCGAACTCGAAATTTGTATGAATCGAAAGAATTTAATTGGAATTTAAATTAGTCTGAAATTGGAGTTGAAATTAATTCGAAATTTGAATTTAAATTAATTTGGATTTAGAGTTGAAATTAATTTGGAACTGGAATTTAAATTAATTTGGAATTGGAGTCGGAATTAATTTGGAATTGGAATTTAAATTAATTTGGAATTGGAATCGAAATTAATTTGGAATTGGAACGGAAATTAATTTGGAATTGGAATTGGAATAAATTTGGAATCGAAGTAAAATTCGACTTGAAATCGGAAATGAATCGAGTAAATCGAAATGGAAACTAGAACTGATTTGAATTGGAAAATTTGGAACCGTTTTGACTTTGAAACTGTTTTCAAATGAATTATTTTAGTATAAATGGTTTAAAATCTATACTCTTTAAATATTCAAATTATTTTGATTTTCCAAACTATTTTCCTATATAAATCATTTTTATTACTCAAACGATTTTCTTTTAAACTATTTTAACTATTTAATTATTTAAAAGCTATTTAAACCATTTTCTAAAATTCAGTTTAGTCAAAAGGACGAAATGTTTATATTTAATCTTAGATTTAAATGCGGTTTGGGTTAACGTGAAGTATAACCAAAATTGTAATTCGAATCAAGTTTTGAAGTGAAATTGATATATCGAACTGAATTGAAATTTTGAAGTAAAATACGATTTTTGAAGCGACTATGATGATTTTGAAATAGATTTGAATTTTGAAGTGAGTATGATGATTTCGTAATGGATTTTATTTTGAAGCGAATATGATATTTCGATATAAAGTACGAATTGTTTTCGAAATATAAAGTACCAACCGGTGTGTAAAACGACGTTTGGTTGTTAAAAAGATATGGCCTTCTTATAGGCATACTCTCTGTCAATACTAGAACCACTTTAACAACTGTGTACACAGTGGATGACATCCAGAATATAGTTGTAACATTCCTAAAAATTTACCAAGTTTAATTTGGCAATTAAATTAATTTTTGAAAATGAATTGTGAATTAGTTATGATTTCTAGAATAAATAAATAATTTTTGATTATAAATAGAAATTTAATTTGAAATTTAAGCATAAGTATCTTACAAATAAATATTGGATTTAGAAAAAATAAATGTATTGGGAATAAATAGAACTAAAAGCTTGAGATTAATAAAAAGTTAATGATAGTTTGTTTTCTAATTTTTTTATTATATTAATATTTGTGAGATGTAATAAATTTCAAAATATTTATTTTTAAGACTTAATTCTCTTATATAAATAAATGTGACTATTTGTTAATCTGAAATCAAAATTTTTAAATCCTTCTTTTCTTTTTAAAAGTTGTATAAAAAAAAATATGAGTGTAAATTGTATAAATATATAAGTATATAAATATGTTGAACTAAATTAAAGATTGAATGTGAAGAAAAAAACAACGGAGATAAGATTTTATTTGTGTAAATGTAGATATAAAAGAAAACACAACACATATAAAAATAAAAGAAAGATGTATTTTTTTTAAATGGGAAACATAATATAAAGTTATATTTAAGTGTTATTAACATGAAAATGTAAAATGCAAACTTATGTACATAAAAGGCTTAAGTGAATATGGTATAAAATTTATTTTAAAATTCTTTTGTCTTTGTAAAATTTTAATTGATAAAAACATATATCAAAAGAGATGGAGTAAAGCAATCAATATGCATTGGGATTTCATAATCATTTGTTTTTACACATAGCATTCAATATATTCAATTGAATAAAATAATAGAATTAAAAATTATAGAAACTTTTGAGCTCCCCCATATGCAATAATTTAACTTCTCACCAAATCTCTGAAATACAGTAACAATAGATTGAGAATCACACATGTCAATGTCAAAGAAAAATCTAACTTACAAAGCCCGAAAATAGAAACCAGATCAAAGAAGGAAATGGAGAAACCTGAAAAACAAATTTGTTCAAAAAGAAAGGAAAAAGAAAAAAAGGATCAACCCAGAGCAATGCAAAGCTTCAGTTTTAAAATCAAAAAAATGGCAGATCAGATTCAAGTTTTAAATCTGGAATAAACAGCATTCAAAGCAGTTTTCCAGTTCAACTCAAACCTGGAAGTTTAAAAATCTGGATCAAGGCAAAGATCAGAGTTTCTCAAATCTGGAAGTAAAACAAGGCTTCAGATTTAAGTTTTCAAAGTTCAAGCTACATATGGATTCGACTCAAATTCATAAGGATCCAGATAAAGATCAACAACAGTCTCATATCAACCTCTGTCCTCTGTTCATCATCTAAAATAAAAACCGTGAGCAAACTCACTTACCTCTATTTTTGTTCTGTTCTGATGTTTGTGATTAATGTTTGAATATGATTCGAAGTTTGCCTAGCTGTTGAATATGCTTGAATGTTGCATATATATAGGGGTACACATATCTATGTGTTTCTGTTTATAGGCAACAGGCTTCAAACCTGTTTAAAGAAAAAAAAATCAAAATCCCTTTTTCCAAACCTTGTTTAGCTTTAATCCTTGAAAGGAAATTAAATACAACAATACAATGTTATTTTTAAAAATAGTGTCAAATAAAAATATTTAGGAATTATTCAGAGAATAAGTGAGTACAGTAGAAATCAAATGTAAGTTGAAAATCAATGTTCAAGTTTTCGAATTTGGATTTCATAATATGATTTGTGATAGGAAAAAATGATTTTTAATGACAAAATCAGGATTTTAAATTTGTTATTCGAAGAGAAATCACAAGTTGAACAAATTTGACATTTTTACAAAAATCTGATGATCGGCATGGAGTAAGTAGTCAAGATTTACTGTGGAGGTGGCTTAGATGTTGTAGAATCGTGGAAAAATACTCGCGAATTTTATAAAATGCCAGAGTGGTATTTTGACGTTGATTTAGGGTTTTTGGGTATGTTGGGTTCGCTGTTGTTCACGAGAATTTCTCGTCATCGACGTGGCAATCTAGTTGATCGCACCGAGGGGGATTAGGGCCGTGGTGATGTGTTGAAGCTGTAGTCAGTGATTCGGGGATGTTGGTGGCTTGACGTGGTGTGGCGAAGCGTTTTCCTGATGGTGGTTCAAATCCAAGAAGGGGGTCGAGTTGCAAAATTTTGTTTCCGATGTGGTCACCGGAGATGGGTGGTCGGGATTGGTGGAGGAGGTCAAAGGTGATGTGTGGATGGCCTCGGCGGCAATCGAAGATGATTAGAAGTATGGTGCACGTGCACACGTATGCATTCGTGCCTGGGTGGTTGTGAAATTTGGGGAAGAAGATGTTAGCTCGAAGAAGCATAGGGACGAACTCGAAGGGTTTTACGAATAACTCGAAGCAAAAGAAAACAGGGCTCAACCCGAAGTTGGTTTCTGGGAAATCCAGAGATAGTTCGGGTTACTTAACGTGTTTAACAGGATTTTTAAATGTGAAGTTTAATCTATTATAATCATTTTAAAAATTTGAGAAAAATATAGTCTCATACAGTTTTATTTAGCCAAGTTTAAAAACATGCTATAATGATCAAGATTAAAAAGGGTTTGAAATAAGGAGGTTTCAAAATGAACCAAGTTTTCATATTTGCAAATAGGTTATTAAAACACCTTTCTTCCCTAACTTAATCAATGTTTGTTTAAATTGAAATTACTTGAAGGGTTAAAAATAATTTGTTTCAAATTAATTAAGTTAAATTATATAACTTTTGGGTTTGAAGTTTATAAACTTAATCTTTGATACTAAGTGGATGAGTGAGGGACTGAGATAGTTTTATAATCTTTAATCTAACTTAAAGATCTTAAGTTGATAAATATATTGACGACGGTCTATTTCCAAAGGATTATTAAATAAGAATCAAATGATAAGGAAAATAATAATAATAATAATAACAATAACAATGACAAAGATAAATGGCTATCTTTTAATTGATGAAATTTTAAATAATTTAAAAACGATTAACTAATGAGAGTAATTAAAGTAACTAAAGAAATTAATTAATAATTCAAGTTAATAACTCAAGTAATTAATGAATGACTAAATAAAAATAATAATTACTTAGTGAAAGTAATTAAGAGTAGATAATTAAAGATTAAAGATTGATTAATCAAATATTAAGGGTTAATTACTTTAAAGCATAATTAATTAACGTGGTTAATTAATTAGGGTAATTAAATTAAGAATAATTAATTAAAGCACAATTAATTATAAGTAAGATTTAATTAATCAATAATTAAGGGTTTATTAATTAAAGTAATTAATTAGGGAATAATTTATTAAGATTTAATTAATTATACTTAAGGGTTAACTAATTAAGATAATTGAGGAATGATTAATTAATGAAGGTGATTAAGACTTAATTAATTGAAATTAATGATAATAAATCAGTGATTAAAAATTACTAATGAAAGTAATTATGTGGTGGGTAAATTTAAAACCACCCAATTTATTCATCTTGATTATAGATGTTTGATTGTTACTGAATGCTGTGTGATGGATTGATATATTTGACATGGGATGTGATTCTATGTAATGCTTTGTGCGGAGCTGTTATATCCATGATGAATATACTGTTGTATGAATATAAAAACCCCTTGACCCATAAAACGACATTTGAATTTTGATGCGACAGGAAGTCGGATTCCAGTTGGTTATCCGAAACCCACATCGAATCGCAATAGTCTTTGTGATTGGTAAATTTACTTTATCTAAGAATCTGTAAATGAAGATAGGCGTTATAGGTTATACCACTCATCGATATTGATATGATTGAATCTGTGATGATTAATGTTGTGCACTATAGTGTAAAACCCCCTGGACCACACTTATACACATACAAATATGGATTGCACGCGGAAATTGGTTAAGTCACAGATTTTTGAAATAGTTTAAATTTTGAATTTTGAATCCAAATGGTTTTGTAAATGGATTGGGTTTAAAATAAAAAACTTTTGGAAAGGAATTTCAAAGATAAAAGTTATTTTTGAATAACTTGATTTATTTTTGAGATTTGATTTAAATTTGAATCCCAAATTTGAAATTAAATCCTATTTATAATTTTGAAAGGTTATACAAGTTTATGTGGGTTTTAAACCATTTTATAAGTGTAGTTTTGGGAATTTGAATTTAACCCAAAGACTTTAACTTGTATAAGTGAAATCAAATTTTTTTGAAACGAAAACTATTTGTTTTCAAATAATAAAAGCTTTCACATAAGAAATGAACTTCCAGTTTGTGTTAAAGGGAATTCAAGGTTGAAATGAAAATGGTTTTCCAAGTTATGAATAAATCTATGGAAACGGGTTTAAAAGCTAAAAGTAAAATATTTGATTTAAAGATTAAATGAATTAATCCAATTGAAATGGAAATTGTTTTCAAATCCATAAATGGATCTTTGTGAAACTGGGTGAACTTTGTAAAATAAATCATTTTGTTTAAAGATTTAAAATGGTAATTTGTTTAACCATTTGAAATAAAAGCTTTGGATTTTTAAGTTGTGACTTAACCGAAATTCCATATCCATATTTTTTTAAATATTGCGCTCACTATTCGGTTTAGTCGGGAGTGGACCTTGTGTCATATAACCCATTCCGAATAGTGATACGACGTTATGGATTACATTTGAAGACCGGTGTTGAAGACCGGGTATTTGCGAGAACGATAGGATAACCTATCGATTGTCTCTGCACCGAGTAGCTACGGTATAGAGATTCCCTAAGTGATCGGAAGTCTGATCAGAATTGTGGATGCCCAGATTGCAAGGGATTCTTCGGAAGTGCCTTCGGTTCTATTCGAACCCGGAACAGACTTGTATGGTTGTATGTCTGACACTACACTTTGAGGTATTAAACTAATCTCTATCAAATACATTTCTACTTGGTGGCGGAGAATTTATTCTCTTGGCTTAACACCCTTCTCTGAGACGTACGAGCTCAGAGGTTATGTAGTTGATAGTTATCAGTGATGTACTCCCAAATTTGGTAGTGTGGCATGCTGAGTGTTGCTGTGTATCATTTGTTGATCAAAGCATGGCTTTGGTATAAAGCGTAGCTTTGTGGACAAGACTGCATCAGGACCTCACACCCCGGAAATGGTCGAAACAGGAAAGATGCGGCAAGGTTATGAGGGTCGCGCCCTTTAGGGTGTGTCATTCCCTTCTGGAAAAGGGTGGTATCATGGTATGGAGTCCAGATACTTCACTCATGTGGATACTGCAGATCTATTACTTTGTGATTGCTTTGTGGTTGAGAGTCGCCTCGGATAATGGTCCCAAAGGACCGGGGGATGGCATGCTCGTGTAGTAGTTACCTAGTTACAGAGGTAGTCCGGCCTTGCGTTGGCAGAGATCCGGTTAGGTTCTCGGGACGTCCCGCCACAAGCGTACCTATGTGGCAGTAGGAAGTTCCTTAGTCTAACCATTTGTTTGAAATCCTATCTTCAATACGCGCCTTGTACGGTTTTAGTTGTAGAACCTGCCATTTACTTATGGTGGTCACTACTATTTAGAGGTAGCTATAGTAGGCATAGTTCAGAATGTCTATGCTGGCTAGGATTTATATTATACTTTCGAAATGGTTTTTCAACACTGTGCACTAGTAATAATATCAAAGAAATTTTCTCGTATCAAGCATATTTTACTATCTTAAGGAGAAATCTCCTCCAATTCTGCGTTTGCATTGTGTGTATGGCGGGAGGCCTTATGGTAGTTTCATTTTCTAAAAAACCATTGCGGATTTATTTTAAATTCTTTTGTTGTTTGTTTTAAATGATAAACTGTTTCTGTTTTCTCATACCAGTCCCATGACTGACCTAGAGTTTATTTTCATTTCCTAAACTCTGGGTGCCCACAATTTTCCCCACACGTGCAGTCTAAAGTTGGGTTTTTCAGATAGTCGAATAGTAGGAGTAGATTTGATAGCTTTCAGCCTTAGGATTTGGCAATCGCATTTGGATTGAGTTGCTTCACTTCATCTTGATTGGGGTTCGAGCTATTTCTGAATTGGTGCCTAGGAGATGGAGATTACCGATACTGGATTTCTTTCTTGAAGACTATATTGGAGATATTGTTCCGCTGCTAGTGTTATTTTTTCTTTCCGCTGCTATTGTCTTGTATCATATCTCTGATGTATATTGATTGTACCATCGTTGTATCTAAATATTGTATCAATGTTGTATATTGATGTATTATTCTTTTCTTCCGCTGTGTTGTACTTAATGTGTTATAAGCTCCGGCGAACCAGATTCGACGTTTGGACCTGCGGCATTTAAATACAAGTGTTGTATTCTGTGCCGATTTTCGAAGGTCGAGTCATCATTAGAATTGGTATCAGAGCTTAAGGTTAAAACTTAAGCTCAAGAGTATAACACATTAAGTAACCCATTAGAGATATGGTGAAGTATGCCCTAGAATGAGTATTCTCTAAGATATCTGTTCGAATGCCTCAGTAAATTCTCTTACTATCCACTGATAGTGAGTATGAGTGCGAGAAGGGGACGAGATAGGGGACAGGGGAGTACCACCACAAATGGTCAATACCCTGTAATAGCGAAAATAACATTCTTCTCAATCTTCTTTGATTCGATTTCAAATTCTTTTGATTGCTTCGTAGCAGCTACAAAGAGAAGCTTCGGCGTGATGGTGACCCTACGTAATCGTTGTAGAAAATCCTTACTTCGTCTTTTCATCGATTTTTTTATCAGCTTTTCGTTCTAAACTTTAGTGAATTTGAATTTGAAATTGAAAATTTTAAATAAATTGGAAATTTTATATTGAGATAAATTGGTTAATAGGATATGAAGCTAAAATTTGAATTGTATCAATAAAACGATTTCAATTAGAACCAAATTCGAAATTCTATTGTAATTTCTTATGTCGATCGAAGTCCGAAGAGGGACAAGTTGGTATATACTTTGGGGTGTTCTGACCTAAGTTGGAATCTATATCTAGTTTTTGAGGATTATGGAAGATTAAATCCATCTATCTATTCTCTAGGATCCGATACATTCTACGAACGATTAGTTATCCCTTCGAACTAATCAATGCCCTTGCATATTCGTAGACCGAAGGACCCAAATATCTTGCGTAATATCAAATGAGTTCATTCTCCTAATTATTGGAGATATTCTGATTTGATAAACCGAATGCAGAATAAATATTTCGATCTGATCTGATCAATCATTTCTTTGTCTGTCATCTATTCTTTCTTGTCTCCCTTACAAATTTCGGGGACGAAATTTTTTAAGGGGGGAATCTGTAACATTCCTAAAAATTTACCAAGTTTAATTTGGCAATTAAATTAATTTTTGAAAATGAATTGTGAATTAATTAGAGATTTTTAGAATAAATAAATAATTTTTGGTTATAAATAGAAATTTAATTTGAAATTTAAGCATAAGTATCTTACAAATAAATATTGGATTTAAAAAAATAAATGTATTGGGAATAAATAGAAATTAAAAGCTTGAGATTAATAAAAAGTTAATGATAGTTTGTTTTCTAAATTTTTTTTATTATATTAATATTTGGGAGATGTAATAAATTTCAAAAGATTTATTTTTAAGATTTAATTCTCTTATATAAATAAATGTGACTATTTGTTAATCTGAAATCAAAATTTGTAAATCCTTCTTTTCTTTTTAAAAGTTGTACAAAAAAATAAATAATAATAAAAAAATATGAATGTAAATTGCATAAATATATAAGTATATAAATATGTTGAACTAAATTAAAGATTGAATGCGAAGAAAAAAACAATGGAGATAAGATTTTATTTGTGTAAATATGGATATAAAAGAAAACACAACACATACATAATTAAAAGAAAGATGTATTTATTTAAATGGGAAACATAATATAAAGTTATATTTAAGTGTTATTAACATGAATGCAAAATGCAAACTTATGTACGTAAAAGACTTAGGTGAATGGTATAAAATTTATTTTAAAATTCTTTTGTCTTTGTAAAATTTTAAATGATAAAAACAAATATCAAAGAAGATGGAGTAAAGCAATCAATATGCATTGGGATTTCATAATCATTTAGTTTTAGACATGGCATTCAATATATTCAATTGAATAAAATTATAGAATTAAAAATTATAGAAACTTTTGAGCTCCCCCATATGCAATAATTTAGCTTCTCACCAAATCTTTGAAATACAGTAACAATAGATTGAGAATCACACATCTCAATGTCAAAGAAAAATCTAACTTACAAAGCCGGAAAACAGAAACTAGATCAATGAAGGAAATGGAAAAACCTGAAAAGCAAATCTGTTTAAAAAGAAAGGAAAAAGAAAAAAAGGATCAACCCAGAGCAATGCAAAGCTTCAGTTTTGAAAACAAAAAAATGGCAAATCAGATTTAAGTTTTAAATCTGGGATGAACAGCAATCAAAGAAGTTTTCAAAAGCTAAAACAAAGTTCAACTCAAACCTGGAAGTTTAAAAATCTGGATCAAGGCAAAGATTAGAGTTTCTCAAATCTGGAAGTAAAACAAGGCTTCAGATTTAAGTTTTCAAAGTTCAAGCAACATATGGATTCGACTCAAATACATAAGGATCCAGATAAAAATCAACAACAGTCTCAGATCAACCTCTGTCCTCTGTTCATCATCTAAAAGAAAAACTATGAGAAAACTCACTTACCTCTATTTTTGTTCTGTTCTGATGTTTGTGATTAATGTTTGAATATGATTCGACGTTCGCCTAGCTATTGAATATGCTTGAATGTTGCATACATATATAGGGGTACACATATCTGTGTGTTTCTGTTTATAGGCAACAGGCTTCAAATCCGTTTAAAGAAAAAAAAACCAAAATCCCTTTTTCCAAACCTTGTTTTGCTTTAATCCTTGAAAGGAAATTAACTACAACAATACAATGTTATTTTTAAAAATAGTGTCAAATGAAAATATTTAGGAATTATTCAGAGAACAAGTGACTACAGTAGAAATCATATGTAAGTTGAAAATCAATGCTCGAGTTTTCGAATTTGGATTTCATAATATGATTTGTGATAGTAAAAAATGATTTTTAATGATAAAATCGGGATTTTAAAGTTGTTATTCGAAGAGAAATCACAAGTTGAACAAATTTGATATTTTTATAAAAATCTGATGATCGGCATGGAGTTAGTAGTCAAGATTTATGGTGGAGGTGGCTTGGATGTTTTAGAATCGTGGAAAAATACTCGTGAATTTTGTAAAATGCCAGAGTGGTAGTTTGACGTTGGTTTAGGGTTTTTGGGTATGTTGGGTTCGCTGTTGTTCAAGAGAATTTCTCATCATCGACGTGGCAATCTGGTTGATCGCATCGAGGGGGATTGGGGTGTGGTGGTGTGTTGAAGCTATCGTCAGTGATTTGAGGATGCCGGTGGCTTGACGTAGTGTGGCGAAACGTTTTCCTTATGGTGGTTCAAATCCAAGAAGGGGGGTCGAGTTGCAAAATTTTGTTTCCGATGTGGTCACCAGAGATGGGTGGTCGGGATTGGTAGAGGAGGTCAAAGGTGATGTGCGGGTGGCCTCAACGGCAATCGAAGATGATCAGAAGTATGGTGCACGTGCACACTTATGCATTCGTGCCTGGGTAGTTGCGAAATTTAGGGAAGAAGATGTTAGCTCGAAGATGCACGGGGACGAACTCGAAGGGTTTTAAGAATAACTCGAAGCAAAGAAAAGAGGGTTCAACCAAAAGTTGGTTTCAGGGAAGTCCAGAGATAGATCGGGTTACTTAACATGTTTAACAGGATTTTAAAATGTGAAGTTTAATATGTTATAATCAGTTGAAAAATTTGAGAAAAATATAGTCTCAGACTGTTTTATTTAGACTGTTTTATTTAGCCAAGTTTAAAAACATGCTAGAATGATCAAGATTAAAATGGGTTTGAAATAAGGAGGTTTCAAAATAAACCAAGTTTTCAAATTTGTAAATAGGTTATTAAAACACCTTTCTTTCCTAACTTAATCAATGTTTGTTTAAATTGAAATTACTTGAAGGGTTAAAAATAATTTGTTTCAAATTTATTAAGTTAAATTATATAACTTTTGGGTTTGAAGTTTATAAACTTAATTTTTGGAACTAAGTGGATGATTGAGGGAATGAGATAGTTTTATAATCTTTAATCTAACTTAAAGATCTTAAGCTAAATATATTGATGACGGCCTATTTCCAAAGGATTATTAAATAAGAATCAAACGATAAGGAAAATAATAATAATAATAATAATAAAGATAAATGGCTATCTTTTAATTGACGAAATTTTAAATAATTTAAAAACGATTAACTAATGAGAGTAATTAAAGTAATTAAAGAAATTAATTAATAATTCAAGTTAATTAATCAAGTAATTAATGAATGATTAAATAAAAATAATAATTACTTAGTGAAAGTAATTAAGAGTAGATAATTAAAGATTAAAGATTGATTAATCAAATATTACGGGTTAATTACTTTAAAGCATGATTAATTAATATGGTTAATTAATTAGGGTAATTAAATTAAGAATAATTAATTAAAGGATAATTAATTATAATTAATATTTAATTAATCAATAATTAAGGGTTTATTAATTAAAGTAATTAATTAGGGAATAATTTATTCAGATTTAATTAATTACAATTAAGGGTTAATTAATTAAGATAATTGAAGAATGATTAATTAATGAAGGTGATTAAGACTTAATCAATTGAAATTAATGATAATAAATCATTGATTAAAGATTACTAATGAAAGTAATTATGTAGTTGATAAATTTAAAACCACCCAATTTATTCATCTTAATTATAGATGTTTGATTGTTACTGAACGTTGTGTGATGGATTGATATATTTGATATGTGATGCAATTCTATGTAATGCTTTGTGCTGAGCTGTTATATCCGTGATGAATATATTGTTATATGAATATGAAAACCCCTTGAACCGTAAAACGACATTTGAATTTCGATGCGATAGGGAGTCGGATTCCAGTTGGTTATCCGAAACCCATATCAAATCGTAATAGTGAATCTTTGTGATTGATAAATTTACTTTATCTAAGAATCTCTAAATGAAGATAAGCGTTATGGGTTATACCTCTTACCGATATTGATATGATTGAATCTGTGATGATTAATGTTGTTCACTATTGTATAAAACCCCTGGACCACACTTATACACGGACAAATATGGATTGCACGCGGAAATTGGTTAAGTCACAGATTTTTGAAATAGTTTAAATTTTGTATTTTGAATCCAAATAATTTTGGAAATGGATTGGGTTTAAAATAAAAAGCTTTTGGAAAGGAATTTCAAAGATAAAACTTATTTTTGAATAACTTGATTTATTTTTGAGATTTGATTTAAATTTGAATCCCAAACTTGAAATTAAATCCTATTTATGATTTTAAAAGGTTATACAAGTTTATATGGGTTTTAAACCATTTTAAAAGTGTATTTTTTGGAATTTGAATTTAACCCAAAGACTTCAACTTGTATAAGTGAAATCAGATTTTTCCGAAACGAAAACTTTTTGTTTTCAAATAATAAAAGCTTTCGCATAAGAAATGAACTTCCAATTTGTGTTAAAGGGAATTCAAGGTTGAAATGAAAATGATTTTCTAAGTTATGAATAAATCTTTGGAAATAGGTTTGAAAGCTAAAAGTAAAATCTTTGATTTAAAGATTAAATGAATTAATCCAATTGAAATGGAAATTGTTTTGAAATCCATAAATGGATCTTTGTGAAACCGGATGAACTTTGTAAAATAAATCTTTTTGTTTAAAGATTTAAAATGGTAATTTGTTTAACCATTTGAAAGAAAAGCTTTGGATTTTTAAGTTGTGACTTAACTGAAATCTCATATCCATATGTTTTTAAATATTACGCTCACTATTCGGTTTAGCCGGGAGAGGACCTTGTGTCAATAACCCATTCTGAATAGTGATACGACGTTATGGATTGCATTTGAAGACAGGTGTTGAAGACCGGGTATTTGCAAGAACGATAGGATAACCTATCAATTGTCTCTACACCGAGTAGCTATGGTATAGAGATTCCTTAAGTGATGGGAAGTCCGATCGGAATTGTGGTTGCCCGGATTGCAAGGGCTTCTTAGGAAGTGCCTTCGGTTCTGTTCGAACCCGGAACATACTTGTATGGTTGTATGTCTGACACTACACTTTGATGTATTAAACTGATCTCTATCAAATACATTTCTGTTTGGCGGCGGAGAATTTATTCTCTTAGCTTAACACCCTTCTCTGAGACGTACGAGCTTTAGAGGTTATGTCGTTGATAGTTACGTCAGAGGCGTACTCATATGGCAGTAGAAAGTTCCTTAGCCTGACCATTAGTTGGAAATCCTATCTTCAATACGCGCCTTGTACGGTTTTAGTTGTAGAACCTGCCATTTACTTATGGTGGTCACCACTGTTTAGATGGTAGCTATAGTAGGCATAGTTCGGAATGTCTATGCTGGCTAGGATTTATATTATACTTTCGAAATGGTTTTTATACACTATGCAGTTGTAATAATATCAAAGAAATTTTCTCGTATCAAGCATATTTGACTATCAAAAGGAGAAATCTCCTCCAATTCTGTGTTTGCATTGTGTGTGTGGCGGCAGGCCTTATGGTAGTTTCATTTTTTTAAAAAGCATTGCGGATTTATTTTAAATTCTTTTGTTGTTTGTTTTAAAGGATAAACTGTTTTTGTTTTCTCATACCAGTCCCATGACTGACCTGGAGTTTATTGTTCTTTTCCTAAAATTTAGGTGCCCACAATTTTCCCTACACGGGTAGTCTAGAGTTGGGTTTTTCAGATAATCGAATAGTAGGAGTAGATTCGATAGCTTTCATCCATAGGATTTGGCAATCGTATTTGGGTTGAGTTGCTTCACTTCATCTTGATTGGGAGTTCGAGCTATTTCTGAATTAGTGCCATGGAGATGGAGATTACCGATACTGGAGTTATTTCTTGAAGACTATATTGGAGATATTGTTCCGCTGCTAGTGTTATCTTTTCTTTCCGCTGCTATTGTTTTGTATCATATCTCTAATGTATATTGATTGTATCATCATTGTATCTGAATATTGTATCAATATTTTATATTGATGTATTATTTTTTTCTTCCGATGTGTTGTACTTAATGTTTTATAAGCTCCGGCGAACCAGATTCGACGTTTAGATCTGCGGCATTTGAATAGGAGTGTCGTATTCGGTGCCGATTTTCGAAGGTCGAGTCTGGGTCGTTAGAATAGTGGTTGAATTGGCAAACGTTTATTGGAATGAAGTAAGAGAACGATGTCGGATAGCTTTGACACTCGTGTCATAATCAAAATGACTAAAACAAGAGCCTATGTCTGGCCAATGAGGTTAGCTACCTCTAGAGATGTTGACCCCTCGTATTACTATTGTGATTTCATATTCGGTGGGTGCACCTTTTTTGTTTGGATTGACTGTCGTGATCGGCCACAGATGGGTTACGACCAGCCAGAAAGGGTAACTGGTAGAATCCCACCTTAGGCATTACCTCACGTGCCTTGTCATATTTATCTTTATATGAGCCCATTACGACTTTGGTTTAGAACTGTACATATGTGATAAGGTGGATCAATGTACAGCCTTAATGATATTTTGATATTTATTTTACTGATAGACATTATCTATTATAGCATATGCTATTATATATAAATAGTTTAACGGATCCTTAGGAGATGGAAAATCCCGTAACATCTCTTAAGTTATTGCACTCATGTTTCGTGATATTCATTTGACTTACATAAGAGTATTTTAGTCCTGACTCGAGTGTATTGTATTTTCATTATGCTCGGGTCGGTCCTGAGTTTTCAGAGTATTGAAGATTATTCTCTGGAGGACGAAGATGAAGATTTGGTATATTACTATTATTATCCCCTACATCATGCTATTCTCTCGTATTAACTATTTATCCCTGATGTGTGTGTGTGTATAACTCTGATAATTGTGTATAGATTATAATTAAATGTTTAGTAAACAACTTCATGAACTATTATTTGATTATTATAGTTTATCGTTTCACTGTGCGATTCTGTGTTTGTTTTCTTCTTTTCTTCTTTTTCTTAATTAACCCAATCGATTATCTACGTTTCGGATTGTTTAAGTTGGACATGTGTGGATTATTGTCGATTTAAACCTTTCAAAATATGGGTTGTCACACTAACCACAAACAGATGTGCACAACTACAACACGTACAATTCATGCAACTAAATCTTATAAACCGAGGTCAAAATGTAGAATAACCAGTATCCTTGGCACAAAAGTACATCCAACTGAAATATGACCTCATGTAACACCTAAATGCACATACATAACAGTTGGATCAACCTAGTAACATGCTTATCACTTCATCTTTTAAATGCTAGTGCAAGACAACTTAAAAATTTATAGCATCTCACTTAAGCCGACCAATTGATTGAACTACTAGATAATCCCCCACTTCATCACCTAAGCACATTCAACTTCATCACCTAAGAACATGAAAAACAAATGATGTCTTAACCTCATGAACATAGTTAACTTCAATTCAACTTAAGTGACATCATTTCACTTATGATATCACCTTTTCAAACTCCAAATAATCATGACATTTAAGTTTCATGCTCTTAATCTACGAGAGACATTCAGTTCCATCCTATGTATTATAACATAGAAGCAAACTAGCAAATATTCGAATAAAAAAATCCTATGCTATTCAAGTATTCAAGCATAGAAAATTACAATCCTATATCTAAGCGTAACCCTATCCAAAAATTATGATAATGTCCAAGCGATTGACTTACTCAAGCTTCGTTTAAGGCATCGGATATGAAAATTATACGCACTCAAGTCTCTTCTTTATAAAAGCTTCCTTGAATAGATAGTTTATTTTCAATCCGTAAGATGATTAAAAATAATATATCCAGACTTTTTATCAAATTATATCCAAATGTCACTTTCCATGAGAACTACCCACGCATTTTTGTGCATGCAAACCATGATCACTTTTTTCTTGATCCTTCAAATGATGTTTATCCATACAGCTTCAAATACTTCATTCCACGACATTGGAAATGCATAATTATATAATATTTGCACCATCTTAAGTCAAAATACCTTCTACACACAACAAACTTCATTCCAATGCACTAATGGCATTTTTCCCAACCGTCGACTGGCCTCTTTCTTTGGTTGACTCTTTGCCACCGCTCCATTGATAGAATTTAACAAAACTGCTACAATGTAACCTTCAAATGTAGCAACATAGGAATCTAATTGAATGCCAAATCCTTAAGCCGAAAACCCAATTTTTTTGCTAACTTCATCGCCTTGTTATCTAGGGTTTAAATCAGGTTAAACCCAAACCTTGAAAAATCTTCAAATAGGTTCACATATTCTCCAATCAACAACTCTTCTTACTTTAGATGAATAAATTTCTCCAATAAACTCCGTTCTCAACTCATGAGAAAAACTAAATCTTGAATTTCCACTTAAAATTATGCCATGTAATATTCTCCACACTAATTTCTGAAGTAGAAATCTCCCTCCAACTCTATATCTCCTTAACTCCAGTGAGAGTTTACCATCCGATAGCTTGGATCAAAAGGCTTGGAAGGTGCAATCTCTCATATACATTACTTTAGGTCAACATGAATACATTATAATAATTAAAAACATCTGAAATAATACGTATCACGTCTCGACGTAAAGCAATATGCATGAGTTGCCTAGATTGAAATATAATATTATAAACACTAAGAGATCAATAAACCCATAATAATAGAATCGAAGACGAATAATGTATAACAAATTTGTATGTGTGTATGTGTATCTATGTATGTATGTATGTATGTATCATCATTGAAATTTGATATAATGTCTCATACATATGCATAGCTTAACATCATAAGTACATCATGACATTAGATACTGCTGAGCCTTTATACATAAACATGTCACCACATTATATGAGGTAGACAAACACAAGCAAAACGAATGTTTTCCATCTTCTCGGCTCCATCTTCACATCATAGCCTACAGAGCACATATAATTATAACAACATACATATGAAAAACCTCGATTTGGCTCAAGGTGTTGTCGCATACATAAAAAATCTTGAGTTAGACTAGAAACTGGTTGTGAGTATAAATATCATAAAAATAATGGTGCAATGTCTATTATAATGGTTACATTTTCAAACACATAAATGTCATTCATACCATACCAAATCCCGCTTATATTTCATTTTCGCAAATCAATGATAATACAGGTGTCACTACTCTATTCATCATGACCCATAACTACAACTCTAGTCAATTGACATATCACATTCCATCCATATTATATGAGTTTCTTTTTGTTGTATAAATACAAATCATCATTTCAAATCAATTATTTTATAAGGACGTCGTTTTCTACTTTTTCCTATGTGAGTCATATTTAATACTCTTGTCTACGAGTTCCATACAAGAAAACACATTCGTAATTCCATTTAGATTTACCCTTTACTATACTATCTACCTCAACAAGCTAACTGCCTTTTTCACCCATATACTCTCGATCAATTATGAGTGCACTTTGCACGATCACTTAGTTGCACTGCCTCTTTGGCTTCTAAAGGCGTTATAATCTCTATAACACCCCTTAATAAGAAATTAAATAATTAAAATAAGATCAAAAATGCAAATTTTATAAATGCTTAAATTTGGTCATGGAAGTTGCACCGTTACGTCCATGGTGATTTCTTTGCAATTTCATATATAATATGTTGAAATCAGAGTTCAAACAGAGAAGTTATGGATGTTTGAAGTGTTCGAGTTCAAAATAATTCAAACCAGTCTAATTTTGAAATTTAAATATTTGAATTTAATTAACGTTAAGGGTTACGCAACATTTAATTAAGCATCATTGTTAACCATTAACATATATTATAATTAAGCTATAAACAGGAGTATATAAGCACGTCCAGATGGACCTGTATCCAATCATAATGTGCATGTAATAATTCAACAATGCACTTTGTAACATTTTTTGAAGCATGTACAAAGTCTTGTTTAAAGATATAGTGAACACTTCCTTAATGAATATGTACCCAAATTCATAATTAATTAGATATATTATATTCAATAAATGAAATGTTATTGTTGGTCCAAAATAGGAAGAATTCAGTAAATAAAATAATAAACTCGTTGTGACTTTTCTCTTAAGAGTACAATTTCATCCAAAGTAGGCATGAATAGGTAGTATTTGAATCCTTTCTCATCTAGTATATTTGTGCAAATGTGATCCAACAATTCAGATTTCAGACCTTCAAATTTGAGTCATATGGTGAATATTGAATATTAGAACTATTAAATGTCATCTTTTTTTAATGTATATACATGTCATATTTAGACCAAGTTTTAAGCTTTGATTCATGTTTATTAATATCTTGCTAAATTGAGTAAAGTATGTATACCGCATTGCTGTAATTAGAAGTTAAAGACTCTTTCCGATAAGTAAATGGTTACACTAATTTCACGTAAATTGTTATGCTTTAATTCTTTGGCAAAGCGAAATTAAACACAAAAGTTTCAAGTTATTATTTTCAAAGTTTTCTCTGATTTATTTGTAAATAAAAAATAAGAAAGATGCCAAATATGTAACTAACCACAATAGGCATTAGGCCTGTGGAAATGGATAACCCCAAAAAGTTTGCCTCCTAGCAACATAAGATGTCATTTTATCAACAAATGTCATATACAATGTCATTTATATGCTTTATGTTTAAATTCCCTAAATTATTTAGGCCTCGTTTGGTTTGCATTTTTAAGTTTTGTGTTTTCGTCAAAAAAAGTGCACATGATGCATGTATTTTTGGAAAATAATCGATTTGAAATATGAAGGTGACATATAAAATAGAAAATAGATTTATTTTAATTTTCGTGTTTTGAGAAATAACAAAAGAATAAAAAACAATTCATCCCCTTCACTGTCCATCCATTCCCTCCGCCATGCCACCATCATTATGGAAATGGTTTAAAATTCTATATTTCTCTTCCGTTATCCTCATATTTTGTTATGAATGTTGAAAACGGAAATAAAAAATGAAATCAAATGGCCCATTAAGTTTTGCATGTTTTGAAAGTTAGATCCTTGCATGCATATTCCAGATCTATATAAGGGTTCGATTATCAATTATTGTTTCTCCTAATCTATTTGTAGTAACTCTTCCTATTGTAGCTATGATTTTTTGACTGGCACCATAGTAGGTCTGAAACACTGAGTTAGCTGAATTTATTATAGTTACATAATTCTATGACAAAAAGTAACAGTTTAAATAAAAACTGCAAAATATATTATTTACCATATTTGAGAATATGAAATTTGGTACTACAGACAAACCTTGGGGAAACTTGCAAAGTTTGGTTTGCAGACTCTTAGCAGAAATTTGCATTCTACAGAATTTCCAATTTATTTAAGAACTGTCCTCTTCCCTTTTTTAAATTGAAGCAGAATGTCAAGCAAAACCACAATTTACTGTGTATACCATTCATAGTTTTACAACATGCACATACCTTCTGTTTCTTCAGTGACAAAACTTACCATTATCAGTTATCATAATTTGTATAATCTTTATACGTTCGTAAGTTCATACTATGATAATATAGGGACATGCCAACTTCTGAAATCATAACTAAGCTACTGTATTCAATTTTTAGGGTTTAAAAATGTACAGGATGAATGCTGTGGAGTTGGGATGTATGGAGGTATGGTATGTTTCCTGACACCTGAATTGACTTGCAGCGATTCATAGACCTTTATGTGGTGGGATTTATATAGCACTATTGAGGCAGTGAACAGTCTTCCAGCAAACTAGATCGCATCATAAACAACATCAAAAACAATATCAGAACGTTAACTACATCAACATAAAAAAATAACAACATTGTCCAGCAACAAAACATCGTGAAACCCAATACAAAATTGTAGACGAAAACATGCACAAAACACCACAGATTTCAAACGCGTAAATAATGATATAATAAGTTTCCTTTTCTGAAAAAATAAAATAAAAATAAACAGTTATGGAATTTTGTAAAGCATAAACTAATTACAAGTAATCAAAAGTAACAATGTCTCTGGTTCTTATGCACAACTAATAAAATTTCAATTTATCGACAACTTCATGGTTTAGCCATCAAATCTAGACAAAATGTTCAAAATTAAAGTTTATGTGCTCCTCCATGGAAAATAAGTTTGTTCATAATGTATTACAACAATAAATAGTTATATTGATCTATCTTAACATATAAGATACTTGATCAAGTTTTTAGTGATAATTTAGTATTTTGAAAAATCAAAGTTCAATCACCTATTATCCGAGGCTTTAATCTTAGAAAAATGTCCATTGAAGCAATTAAGTATCCACTTAGAGTGAATCTGATCATGATCGATTCCCTTCATGATGAATTTAGATGAACTAATGTTGCGACCATTGAATATACCTTGATATCAATGCCTTGCATTGCCATCTCATAAAGGGGACTCATCCCCTAAACTTCTCAAAACAACTTCTTCCATAGTAATTTCATTATGTAAAATTACATAATCAGTGTGTGTCATGTCCTCATCCACTCCCAATGCTATTAACACATATTAGAGTTTGCTAGTATCATAAAAAATTTCAATAAGCAATCATCAGCTACAAAACCAAATTCACAGTATCAAAAATCAAAGAAAAAATTGAGTAGCAAACTGGATCACTTGAGATTCAATCTAACCCTACAACTGTGATTCAACAACCAAACCAATGGCCATAATCAAAGGAAAGCATCATAAACAACTTTATCATAGAGTATTCCATCTTTTTTGCTCTATCTTCCACACGCGTAGTCACATACCTAACATCCAACATCACAAACTCTCCTCTATCTCTTCTTAGAATACTGCTCTTTTTGACCTCCTCCTTCTGTAGTTAATGCAAAACAATTTCACAAATTGTGAGTAAAAATCAAAATATTTACATAAATTGAATATACATGGTTAACATATTAATTCTCACATTTTCACAGATAAGTTATGGGTGTAACAGTATAATGGAAAAGAATAAAAAAACCCATAAACAAATAAGTTTGTGATATACATAAGTTAAGGTACATAAACATACAAATAGAGGCTATGACAATGTAAAGAAGATGAACATGAAAAAGCTGGGTTCGTTGACTAAATCATCAATTTTGATAGTATAAAGATAGACAACAAACAACAATAGAAAGAAGAAGATGAAAGTACCATCAAAATTAGCAAAAAAATATGCAAGTAAACGCAAAGATGAATTCACGGTTTACGTAGACCTAGAAAAAGAGCTATTTGGGAAATAATAGTTTGATAACCATTTGCCAAACTTTGAATATGTTTGTAGGGGAGAGAGTTCATGTATATGAAAGAAATGAATAAATTAATTCGTACTGGATAAATTAGCATGTGGAAGTGGGAGTAGTTGTAGAAACTTACTATTGGGCACGAAATAATGCATGTGAGAGGTATTTCATAATGGATCATGCAATTTATCGTTGGTACAACTATCTTATTCCTAGCCATCGGATGTCCTTATTGCTTTTAATCTTGATCGTCTTTTGTCTTTTATTTGTGTGCAGTTAAAATTGAGAAATTTTGTTATATAGATAGTACTTTAAATGGACAGTGAGAGCTGTAGCAACATTAAATACATTTTAATTCTTTTGAGTAGTCCCACGTCGTCCAAAATATATTAATGTTGTTGTATATAACCTAAGGGATAAAGAAGGAAGTTGTTCTAATGTCATCTAATTGAGATGACATATTGCTGTGAAGTTTAATAATATGGCCTATGAACTGATGACATGCAAATTGAGAGACATATCAACTATCATCTACGAGCGTAACGGCTTGCGGTTCGTGTGTGATAATGGCACGCGCTTCGCACGTGAATTGTTGTTCTACAAATATTGTGTATTTTACATATGCAAGGGAAAATGATTTGCACAAATGTTGCTTTATTTATAAAATTATCACTCCAAGAAAAAGTAGCAAGCCTAAACTGTATAAACAGATTCGAAAGTAATGCTTATAAAATTTATTCAACTATTATTTCTTTTAGTCGACATAAATACATTTCTATAAACAACATTTTTAATATAAGTTCCAGATTTTTCATGGACATTGCCATCTTTTATCAAAACTTTTGTGTTATTCATTGAAACTCCTCTTGATAATGCAACATAAAGCTGACCATGACCGAACACGTGTTGAGGCAAGTAAATTCCTATATGTGGAATTGTTTGTCCTTGTGCTTTGTTGATAGTGAGGGCAAAACTCAACCTTATAGGAAATTGTTTGCGCAATAATGTAAATGACAAATGGATGTCTTCGGAAGGCGTCATGGTATTCTTGGTAAGAAAACTCGATCTCCTGCAAATTGTCCAGTGGCAATCTCTGCATCAATAAGGTTTCTGTAAAATTCACGATATCTTAATCTGGTACCATTGCATAATCTATTCATTGAATCAAGATTTCGAAGTAGCATGATTGGTGCTCCTTTCTTTAAGACCAACTTATGTGGAGTTAAACCACCTGGAGCTATTGAATTAAGGTATTCAAGTTGGTATAGATTTCTTGTATCGTCTTCGACAAAATCAAATGAGTAGTACATATGTAATTCTCCAGGAAATAGGTCAATAACTTGGTTATTCAACATATCGATCCATTCATTGAGAGGGTAATTAAAGCTATTGCCACAATATATTCCTTTTGGAATGAAATTTCATGTAATGTGGGAAATATTATATGTATAAGAGTAGTTATTGAACATTCATCTTCCCATGGTTCTACCATTTCATCCGGAATTCGAATCAAGTCGTCGCCTATGTGCGGTTCATTCCCATCACCAACACGTAATAGAAAATTCGAATAGAAAATCATTTTTCTCTTATATTTTGAGTAAATTAGATGAATTTTACATAATTCCATAGTGGTGATTTAATAATGCATGCATCACTTGTTTCTGCTATTGTACCATGTTGTACAACGGGTGAGACTTGTCGAAAATACCCTCCAATGATAAGAATTTTACCTCCGAATGGCAAGTTATTCCCCAAAATATCCTTTAGGGATCTATCCAATGCTTCGAAAGCATATCTATGAGTCATACTTGCTTCATCCCAAATAAGAATGGATGCTTGATGCAAAAGATCTGCTAATTCTGATTGTTTAGATATCAAACATATTGATTCAGATGTTGTATTAATTGGAATTTTGAATCTCAAATGCACCGTTCGACCGCATAGTAGAATAGTCATAGCAATCCTAGATGTGGCTGTTGCAAGTGCAATCAAACCTTCTTGTCGAAGTGTTGCAAGTATTGCTCGATAGAGAAACATCTTTCCTGTTCCACCAGGACCATCAATAAAATAAATCCTGCTCTCTTTATTATTAACAGCATTCATAATTGCAGTATAGGCATGAAATAGGGATTCATTCAACCTGCTGGCAAAAATTAAATCCTCTTTTGGTGTTATAATAGAATACTGCTCACTTATTGATCTCGAGGTTAATGAATGATCATCTATGTCATCTCTAATTGTCGGAAGGTCATAATCAGAAACCTTTTTGTAGTGGTTCATTAATAAAACATTAAGATCTTTTAAAAGACGATTTTCAAGTATACCTCGACTTGTTACACTTGAACTCGAATAATCTTCTATCATGTAGTAGAAAAATTCATCCCATAATTTTCTATTATCTGCTGTTGTACAATAAATTAAGATTGTAGCGAATAGTCTTCTCAAAGATGATGGCATTCTTGTGGCTGATGCTTCCTGCAAACATGCTCTAATGCTTTGATCTTCCTCCAACAGTCTGTCTTCTCCACTGTTTTCTGAAATGTTGGATATTTAATACCATCGACTGTGAGAAGATAGTCAAATGAGGTTGGTCCTTTTACATGATTTAAAAGAATTCTCAAGTAGTAACGTTCTCCTTTTGATGGTGAAACGCTATAAATCCATCCTATGACTTTTTTTGATGTTGTCCTACGTCTCCTTTTTTTATATTTGTTACCTACCTGTATTTCTTTGGAAATTCATGATATAAAAATTATCTTGCTTCGGGATCTTGCGAGTTTGTGTTGAGGAACTCAATCAGCATCGATGTAGAGAGGCTTTCATCCAACAAAATATCCGACACTGTTTGATTAGAATGATACGTGACTTGTTGCCTACTTGGTAAGTGTATTTGTAATCGTTGAATGGAAGGATAAATTGTATGCAGCGAAAATTCAAAAATTCTTCAAAAGGCTTCTTGAGGGCATATCCATCTTGCATCAATAAACTTTTGAATTTCATCGTACTCACTTCCTGGACGAACTTCAACTACCACACGATCTGGACCTTTGTAGACATACTTGTATAGGTATTTGACAGATTTGATACTACTACAAACTTCGACATTAATATGACAACCATATTTTTTTAACAACCATGGATTATATGGGACAACCCAATGATTATCGACAACAAAATCATTGTCGTTGTCTAATGCAATGCTTCTACCATTATCTCGCCTCTGATAGATGGAATATGAATCATTGCCTTGCAGAATAGTTGGAAAAAATTGTTTGGGATAATTCTTTTTGCATTTTCCATCTTTCATACATGGTGAACTTGGTCGATGTCTTCCGCATGATCCATGAAACATCCATTTAATAACAGTACTTTATAATTCTGGTTCTTCATCACGGTCTAGGATTTCTACTCTTAGGTCTAGGATTTCTACTCTTACAGTAGTATCATAATCAACTGGGCTATGAAGTTTATCTTGCTCATCTAATATGATAAGAATATGAGCTTAAGGAAGTCCTCTTTTCTGAAATTCTATAACGTGCACATGTGCTGCAACTAAACTGAGAACTTGTTTGCTATAAATATCATCCTTCAGATGCTCATATTTTGTACGAAATATTCTTGTCATAAGATCTAGACGATCTTGAGATGATTGTCCATATAGTAGTTCGGAAGTGGTTTCATCCCATAAAGGATTACATGTCATTGTAATGAAAAGGTCAGGCTTTCCAAACATCTGCACCAAAGTCATAGTATCTTGGTAACGTTGGTACATGTTGCGTGGGCTTTCATTAAATGAAGCGGGTAATACTATTCTTCTTCCGATGTTTCCTATATTTAATTTTAAAATCATTTTTAGCATGTTGATGATATTATATATATGTGTGTATGTATGTATGTATGTATGTATATGTATGTATGTGTATGTATATGTATATATGTATGTATATAACATATTGTACATATTAATTTTATTGAGTATGTATGTATGCATATAACATATTGTACATATTAATTTTACTGAGCAATGTAAATAAATTCATACACCTGCATTGTTCTCTCCAGCATTCAACGCAGACCCACATACAATTCTGATCTTATGTGATGTTATTTTTCGCGAAACCATCTCATTCTACTACTTTCAATTTTTACGTAATTATCCACAATATATTGTTGTAACAAACGTCCACCGAGCAGTAAAAGAGATGTACTTTCTTGTCGAATCTATAATTATAAGATTCATTAATTATATAAGTATTTTACTAAGATAAATAAAAGTTGAACGATATATTTGGTTAATAGTAAGATTATAAAAATATATAAAGTAATCAATGATGTATGTTCGTACCTGTAAGAGATATGCATAATACTCTCGGCATGTAACAAGGGTACCATTCTCATTATGACTATTTAGGTCCCAACGATTATTTCCATAAGGTAGTAGAAGAGGATACTGTAAAGGATCATAACAACCATGCATCTCAGGTACTCTCATAAGCTATCCTGATACAGTTTGTACAACGATATCCCTACCATTTATGATACTTTTCTCATCACCTACCACTATTCTTGCAACTTGTGAAGCTGTTGGAAGTCCATATTGTCATTGTAATGGTTGTTCCTTGATAATAAATCTACAGTCATGAATGTTAGGAAGCTGTAAAACTCGACAAAAATTATGTGCAAAATTATTATTTTCATCTAATATATGTTGTATCTTTTCTAGTATTCTTCTATCCAACTCTTCATTTCCCGCCATATGATTTTCAATTTCATAGTCAGTGTCATATATATACAATTGCAAAAACCTTGGTCTATATCCTTCTTGGGGTAGTAAGCCGCCAATATTGTGATATATACATCCTTGAGCATGAAAAGTGTGGGCTCCAGCTTTTCCGTTAGCCAAATTTTCATCAATATGAACTCCTATTGAAGTGAAAGAAAATGCATAATTATATGACCGAATATTTCTTCTAAAGTGTACACCATTATTACTTGTGTTAATGTAAAGGTTGAAGAGCTCAGTTGGTAAACGTAATGGGGGTAGTATAATTCGTCCCTTCTCACAACATAGAGAATATGTTTCATGTTCAAATAATTCTACTGAGCAATGCAGACAAAATTTTGGTCGTTGTAATGAATGTCTTCAAAAGTCAACGTGGTCTTTGAAATTTTTTGCAACGTCATAAGTTCATACATGTATGCGTACTCCTTGATATCTTTGTATGTCATTATCATTTTCCATAATTTGTCGTCTTTGACGGTAAGAATTTCGACAGTGAGCTAGATAGTGTTCTCTTTCTTCTGTAGACATAGTTTCTCTTTGTTTTCTTCGTCTTTGACGATTTGTTTCTTAGCGGTAAAGATGATACTCTTCATTTATATGCTCATTTGTCACATTTGTGTTAACTGTCTCCATAACCATTATTTTAGTTTCTTCAGATTGATTTAAATTTGTCTGGTGTTGTTCACTTACGACACTGTAAATAATTCTTCATTTGGCTGATGCATGTCATCCAAATTTTCATTAGTTATCACATCCAAATTTCTACTTAAAGGCGTATTTTGAAGCCTTTCTCGGCATAGTCTATAAGCCTGAGGATGTCAAGCAAGATATGCTTCTCTTTCCACTGGAGTCATGGCTTGTCTTCGTTCTCTTCTCTTACTTGGTTAATTTCTTTTTGTTCATCGGTTGAAACATTTATTCTTCTATTTCACCTTCCTTGATTATTTATTTTTGGTATGCAGCTGTATTAAAAATATAAATATTCATGTATGATTAATAAGCCTTTAAATTTGTTAATCATGGACAATAATTTCTATAGTATTAAAAAAATGGCAAGATTATATAACTAACAAACATAAATGTTAAACAAAAATCTAACAATGAAGCATTTAATACGATAATACTAAACGATATACATTTTCCTTCACTAACTATTATTAAAAATTTGACGATAAATGATTTCATCTTAGTTATCTTCATTGTCACCATCCATTTTTCTCCAAATAATTTATCTGCAAAAATAAACAAAGAAAATTAAGTTAGATAATGAATACTTGTTATTATATATACGTATGTGTATGTATGTGTATATATATGTATATATTTGTAATATATTAGTATATAACTTACCAACTCAGAAGTAAAATTTGGGTCCCAACCATAGTCGTCTATCAAGAGGGTGTGTTCATCATTGCGTGGTTGTTCTTGTACTTCTTTTTTATTTTCCCCTACTGTAGCTTTGGTATGTGATGCCTTATTATGTGCTGATTTTTGTTTATCGGATTGTTTGACGTCCATTGTTTGTTTTATGATTTTAACGTGCTAAAAATGCTGGATTATAAAGAGATGATAATTGTTTCATTTATGAGATATAAATGAATGGGCACTAATTTTAAAATACTATGCATATAACATTTAAGAGCAAAAAATGAATGTATATAATAACTTTTGGTTGTTTTATTCAGTGGTATCTCGCCTTAGAGAGCGCAATGACTGATTTTGTTCTTATCATATTTAGTGATGGTTTGAAATTACGTGTAATATTCGCATGCACAATGTAAAAATATATTCTAATTTTTAATCACTAAAGCTTGCCCAGATGTAGAGTAGCATTCGCCCATAAAGTGGTACCAACTTCGTATTCAAATAGTTTAGCCTGTACAGTAACAAAACTGCTTCAGACCGACCTTGAAAAATACTCTTATCAAAATTTTCCTAGTATAAAAGATTTCCCATTTTATCTTCTATCTCCCAACCCCTTCCCAGTTCCCACAAACTTCCAAATAAACAAACATGGTATCTACAATTCCTCATATGATCTCTACTCCCATCATCCTTTTCCACTAACCACTTTCTTAATCTCTGGCCACTAAATAAAATTTATCATAAACGTCATCTTAAGTCTTAACTATAAATATACTATTTCCACTTGCAGCTTATCATATACAACATTGAATTGATTTAAAATCCTTATATCAAACCAATGGAAGTTGAGAATGAGTACTTATCAATCAAAAACTATACTAATGGGAATCCTTCAGCCTCCAACTTCGAGTTCAAGAGCAAAAAATTGATGTTAAGGCTAGAAGAAGGACGTGAAGACATCATATGTGGAGAACATTAGCTGCTAGGGTTTTATAGTCAACAAAATGTTTAATGATGCTATAGTTTTTCTGTCAACAACGTGTATTACTATACGGTGATATCAAAATATTGCCAAATATGTATTATTGTACAAATAAATGATTTTTTGATGCAGGTGTGTGAGTGATTAAATGGTTATATGTTATAGATCAGAACGGAGAATTTTAGACTAAGATAAATATAGGGGCAAATTTCCTGAATATCATTCGGCATTCAAACGTAAAATAACGCTGGCATTCAAACATAATTTATATAAACCGACTTAACTTGAAATGAATGGACACACAACATTATTACTTTGTAATAAAAGCATGCAAAACTGACATAACTTTCACAATGCCGCCTGGAGATGTATGGATAGAAAGATAAACTGACTAATAAAATGATACATTTCCCACTGCCACTTAGAGATGTTGTGTTCTTTCCCACTGCCACCTAGAGATGGACACACGACATTATTACTTTGTAATAGAAGCATGCAAAACTGACATAACTTTCATAATGCCACTTGGAAATGTATGGATAGAAAAATAAACTAACTAATAAAATGATACCTTTCCCACTGCCACTTGGAGATGTTGAGTTCTTTCCCACTGCCACCTGGAGATTGTGGGCATAAAAACAAACCAAATAATATATGATACCTTTCGCACCGCCACTTGGAGATGTTGAGTTGTAATGTAGAAGAAGTAATTGATGTTTGCGCGGTGGAATGTGAATTAATATGGCATCGTATTTATGGAGTAGGAAGAATTACTCACGTCGTTATCTTACCACAGTAATAGGCATATGACTTGCTCAATCAGCTTGCAGCTGTATAAATATTATTGGATAATGATTTTGATGACTTGCTCAATTTATAATTTATTTACTCAGTAAATGTAAGCTTCGGTGGACGCACGTTATTATATTCCTTTCTTTTCACGTAGCTCTAGTTTATTGACTCGGTATCCATAGGACTTGCTCTGCACGTGTATTCCTATTTTTTCATCGATTTGTGCTATGATGCTATTTTTTTGGATTGAAGGAGATATTTTTGAATTTTTTTAAAGGTATTTTTGGTAGTTCAGGTTGATACCAAAAAAGTATGACACCAAATCTATTACAACTATTATCAAAGATATACATATATGAAGATGTAAAGAGTATTTTGAGAAATTCAAAAGGACATGTTTGAATCCTGTTCATGGAATTCTCATTATTAATTGTAGAGATTAATAGACAACTAACTCTTTTATATGAGCTGGTATTGTAAGAATTACAATATATAATGTCTTCCTTTGCACAACATTTTACGTATATTTCATGTTGAGTGTTCATGTTTGTGTACCAAGATAAGGTAGGAACCAATGCAATTGGTCGGTAGTAGGTTAGATTTGAAAAGTTAAATAGAAGAAAAATAAAAATATGATTAGGTTAAATTTCTAACAACATTCCTAACCCTAGCTCGTTGTCATTGGGTTAGTGAAATATTTCTTGTTATTGCTATATTTGCTGTTTTCATAATATATATTATTATGGAAAAAATATTCAACAAATATATAATTGGTTCTATAAACCACTTGGTTCAACTTCTTAGCTCTAACTATGACCTACACTTTGTATTGTTAATTCATAGAGCTGGAACTATGAATTTGGGGCGAAGTCGAAAATGACAGTAAAGGATAGGTGAGTTCTTACTATGGTTAGCTTAGTTGTGCTTGTTGTGTATGTATTCAGATTATTTATTTGTTCATTTTCATAGAATAGTTGTATTATGTTTGTAATGATGTATGGGTAATTAGCAACTCATGATGATTACTTCATTCGTTTCATTTGTGAGTACTTACTGTGGCAAGCATAATGTGATCTTCACTTCATCTTCCAAACTATTTCACATGTAACCAACACGTCAAAAGATCTAATCAGTAACGGTACTTTTATTAACTATTGGCTTCTTGGCTTCAACGAATAATCACACTAATTCAGTTTTTGCTTACAACATGTCAAATTTTAAATGATCATCTCTTTGCTATATGCACGGGGAACTATTAGAACTATTTTATCAGTCTATCATTTGAAGTGTGTTTTTATCTGCATATAATTTGAATTGTGATTTTCAACTCGGTGAAATTCATCATAAGTTAAATGATAATCATTTTTCTTCGACTATTACATCTAAACAAAACTTGTAAAGATTTTTACTTCCATTTATAGCGTCAAAAACCCTATGTGCATATGTACATACACATGTCAATATGATTACCAATAAGGACATAAATATTTCAACCTTCAAAATTCAGGTTGAATGCCCTTGTCTTACATGTCAATCTCATCTAACCTCTTTATAATCTAATCAAACAACAATATGAATAAATACATAGAAAAGCCACAAAACTAACCTGGTTTCCTTGACACTTTATTTAGTCAATGACATTGCCATTTTTGAGGTTAATGTTCACTCAATAGTTTACTCTATGAATTGAAGAAAAAATGAAATGGCTGTAATAGTCCAAATCTTATAAGCAAGCACCAACCTCCTCAGTATCTTCCATCCTTGGAATCAGACTCATCATCCAAACTCATATTCTCGATCAAGACCATATCCCCTACATTGGGCCTTCCCCCGTGCAACTTCAGAACCCTTCGCCACAATCCATTCAAGCTCGAGCACTTAGACCTTGTGGATCGGTAATCGTAGTTTAACGAACTAACCTAAGTCAATAATCGGTAATCAAAATTCAAAGTTAGAGTAGACATTATATCTGGAAGTGGAGGAAATTGATTTACGCATTTTTTCAATCGGTGAGGCAAGAGAAACCGAATCGAGGATGAATCGATGAATCAAATAATGGTGGTGATGAATTGATTGGAATTTAAAGAACGGAATTTGGGAATATGGACAAATTGTGGGAGAAAGCAAAATCAAATCGGTAAGGGAAATAGGAAGACGCGTGTATGCATGATAAGGAAACATGGACGGCATTTTGGGGAAGTCAAAATGACACGGTTGAAATCAGTGGACTAAATTTACATTATTAATAGTAGAGATACAGAAAAGGAAACAAAGAGTATCAACAGAAATTTTATGACCGGTTGACCGCCTTACTTTGGCTAGTTGACCGGTGGATGGCTACGGGTAATGGAAACCCTCTGCCTATACGGTCCCTATTTGTTTATTTGAAATCCAATGGCCGTTGTTACTTCTCATCTCTATTAATAGACCCCTATACCCTCCACTTCTCCTCATATAATTCTGAAGCAATGGTTGAGCTCTGTCAACCTCTTTCCCCCTAGGTTTTCAGAAACAGTAACTTTTTGGTAAGTATTGTAATATACAATCTCTAATTTAAATTAAATTCCCAATCTTTCTACTCTCTGTCTTCTAATTTCTGAGATCATATATATATATATATATATATATATCTGTATGTATGTATACAATCTATTTGTTGTATATTCAAAAAAGGTAAAGATCTAAACAAAGAATTAGGAGCAATATAAATCTGATCAATTCTTCTTCTTCTTTAGATTCCAGAATTACTTAGGATTTTCAAATAAAAGGTTTAGATATTTAATTCTTTTGATATACAATTCTATTCCACTCTAGTTTCGGGTTATAAATCTAATTTCTATATGCAATTCACTTTGTTGTATATTCCAAAAATGTTAGACCTGAAAGAGAATTAGGTGTGATGGAATCAAATTGTAACGATCCGCCTTTTTGACCATTGAAAGTTGACACTGAATACTTCCACTATGTTTAAATGTCAAACATCCAATCGACAAAAGGACAGATTGTTAAGGTAAATAAAAAAGAAAAGAATAGAGAACGGATAAAATCAGGATTTCACTGTGGAATCGACAATATATAATATAACAAGGACAGTAAAAACTGTCACACCAAAGATACAGAGTATATCAGAGTTAAAAACAAACCTTATCAGCTAGACAGTTATAAAATCCCGACCTTACAAATACTGATATGGTTACTACATAATACAGCGGAAAATAAAACACTACGATAGATGAACCTCCAACTCCTCTCCAAGATTCCATAACACCAAAGCCAACCTGGCAAAAAGCATGATCTGACCAGAGCATTATAATAGAAAAACACCCGGATCAGTCTGGAAATACCAATGTGAGAAATCTCAAATAATGGGAAACATATAAAAGTTTTGTGAGACCATGCCGCTAATGCGGAATGGGTTTTTACCTTACATGAATAATACCCATACAGGAAAGAGTAGAGATAAACAGCAGGAAACAAATCCAAATAAAAATGGGCATAAATAGTATTAAAAACCAGACATAAAAGAATGAAATAATCCGAGAAAAATCCAAACTGGACAGAGTGGATAAAACAAGATAACAATATAAACTTGATAGAATGGACAAAACCAATAATTAAACACCGTGAAGAGTGGTTGACTCTTCCCATTGCAATTAAAGAAAAATAGATTCAAAGGTTCTAATTAAATAAGGAATGGAATTTTTCCAATAAATGACATGGAAGGTGCACCCCCCTTGAAGTATAACTCTAGTAATATACTTCTGAGAAGCTCATTTACTCTGTGACACTTCTCGAACAATACCAAGCCGGACCCCGCTAAACCTTACCGAGAATCCAAATATTTCCACATCTAAGTGCACAACCGAATCCAAACTAGATGAGATGTGAAAATACCCTTTTAATGGGAGCAACCCCATATTGCTTGGCTACCTCTCGCACTTTGGATATAGTCATTTCCAACAGAGGATAACAAAGCTCAAAAGAGCCGCAAATTGTTTTTTAAACTGACGATGCACCAAGAAGAAAGCTGAATCGATAGTTAATAAATCAACTATCAGAGATAATTAAAATGATCGTATTTGGAATTTAGATTTCATATATTTACTACTGCTCGTCGATTCCAAACAAGTGTTGTTCCATGATTGAAAAGGAAGTCAGACAAGTTGAGGTAGTGTTACCTCTGGGCATCGCCTTGATGACATTTTTAACTTTCAAGATAGAAATGAGTCCAAGCCTCAACGTTTAGCTTTAAAAGTGTGACTAAATCCTTTTCATATAAGTGATATCCATTACGGAACTACTTTTCCATAGCCGAAATCAAACTTTACTTTTAAAAACTGAACTTGTACTTGATTTCCATATTACAATATTAGTAAAAACACTTTAGAAATACCCTTTAAAAAATATTATTTTAAAAGAAAAACTTATAATATTAGTGTATTAAAACAAGGGTCAAAAAAATGTCATTAAAACATTGTTTACAATAAATCCAAAGCAATTTACACGGCTTTATTTATAAATAATTCCTTTTAAAGGATTTTCTCATTTATAAACGATTATAAATTTAAAAAAATATTAATTATCCCGAAACATAATTAATCTCATTTATAATCTCTTTTAAATAAGAAAATCAATTTTTTTAAATAAAATAGTTAATTATTTTTGAAACACTTTTATATCATCAGTAAATTAACTTTAAAATCTTTATTAAATCAGTTTATTAACTTTATAACACTAAATCAGTTAATAACTTTAAAACACTTTTATCAAATTAGTTAGTTTACTTTAATCACTCTTATTTGAAATTCACTTTAAATATCATTAATTTAAAAGGTTTATTAAATTCAAATAATCATTAATTAAAATGAATAATTAATTTCAAATATCATCAAATAAAGTGATTAAAATAATTTAAACACTATTAATCGAAGCAATTAATTAAATTCAAATAATCATTATTAGTTAAATGATTGGTCATATTTCAAATATAATTAGTCAAAATGATTTAGTTAAATTTAAACATCATTAATTAAGATGATTAACTTAATTTCAAAACACTACTAGTTCAAACGATTAATTAAATTTAAAAAATCATTAATTAAATTGATTAATTAAAGTTCAATAACATTAATTAAAACGATCTATTTTAAATTCAAATCTCACTGATCAAAAAGATTAGTTAATTTCTAACATCATTATTAAAATGATTAATTAAATTCAAATATCACTATTTAAAATGATTAATTACTTTTAAACATCACTAATTAAATGATTAGTAACTTCAAATATCACTAATTAAAATGATTAACAAATCCATTATCGTTAATTAAAATAATTAATTAAACTCAAATAATCGTTAGTTAAAATGATTAATTAAGTATAAAACATCACTTGAAAAATGATTAATTAAATTTAAAGATAAGCCAATTTTAAATGTTACTAATTAAATTGGTTTATTAATTTCAAAATCATTAGTTAAAATGATTAATTAATTTAAATAACCATTAATTAAAATGATTAATTAATTTAAAATATCATTAATTAAAATGATTAATGAATTTTAAAATTATGTTTATTGAAAACATAAGCTCAAGTTCCACACAACGTGGTTTTGGGGATGAAAATCGATAAATGACGACATAACGAAAGTCACTATAATGACACTTAAACAATTTAAATAGAATATGAAGATTTATTTCAATTAACTATCGGTATAACAGGATAAGGATGTAAATAAATAATAATTGGCAAGGAACCTCTCAGAGTCTCTCTCTATAATTTTTCCCTGCAAAACAAGGGTTATGGATAATATATTTAATCATATGGGGTTATAGCAATCAAGTTAATATGTCGTCCATTTTCCAAACGAAAATTAATTCAAACAATCAATCAAACAATCTAACTAACATCCAAGCAATCAATAATAGTTTATAGCATCGCAGATATGATATAGTAAATTTGAGTGTGAGTTAAACTCATATTGATTCTAGTTTCCGCTGAAGTGTTCCGGTTTGGGCTAAAATCAAATGGGCATTCAATTTTAGTTCAAATTTTCTCTTGCTCCAAATCTAACCAAACCCACTCCAATGCAAAGATAATGTCCATATAGAGTAATGCAACAAACAGCGTTCGAATCCGACCTCGTACGTAATGTTATTCAGATTAAAAGTTATCGATTAAATTAAATTAATTGATAATTTAATTAACATCGTTAACCTTAATAACTCCCCCTTAATTTGTCTTCTCCTTTTTATACAAACATGCATAGTGATACCAAAAAAAACCCAAGAACGTCGCTCCTTCCTCCATTGATTCCCCTTATGTTTGTCGACGAAATTGACAACCAGTTTCTCCGACGAACTTCACTCCACAACCTCTCAGCCCCGGGCCCCTCGAGACAAAGCTCGAATGAGCCTAACAAAATGCAACCAAACCTAAGTTCATCTACAGAAAAAAATGTTTCAACCTCCTCTGATCAACCGCACCACCTCATCTCTTCACCATTGAAGCTTCTTCCATTGACAAACCCAAATATACAGTCCAATTTTCGTAACGACGATCCTAGCTTCATGAATCCCTAGCCCTAGGTCTACAGCATAAAGTCTAAGACCTTGAATCGACAGGGCACACTTCAGGATGGGGATAGATCGAAGAACATGTCTCAACTAAGCCACAGAATCAAGTTTTGCAATTTTTAGTTGAGTGTGGAATTTTATTTTTGGTTTTGAAGTTTGATTTTTAAAGAGAGAGCTTCGTTTCGTTTCCAAGAGTTGCTTTATAAGAGGAGGGGTGTGGTTTGATAACATGGAGGATATGGACAGATTTGATGGGGTACGGGGTAGGTATGGGTATGTAATAGTGTATATAAAAGGGTATTTAAATATTATTTTGTTTTAAAATATCCGGCATATCATACCCAAAAATCTCGAACTCCTACTGACTTTCTATACTAGATACCCTTATTATGAACTCCATGGAACTAGTTTCAGAATCTAATTCTAAAGTATACGTAAGTTAGCTTTTTAAATCAACTTATATTTAAAATTAATCGCTATGCGTTTCGAGTTAGCACGACCACATAGTACGTCTAATCGTTATGAAACTCGATGGCATACGACAATTTATTATTCCGGATCTAATGGCCTAGTTAGATCAAAATTTGGGACAGTGCCCCGTGTGTTAATTTCACAAATTTAGAAATCATTTTATCTTTTTGATCCAATTATCAATATTTATCCGATTTACTTATTATTGCTAATAAATTTACAAATTGAATTCATTAATATAACTTATTAATTAAAAGGAATTAAATATAATTATTTAAATTCAATTAATTAGTATTTAATTCACAATTCATATATTTAAATGATCAACGTATTTGAATTTAAGTTATTAAATTCCAAAATCTAATTATTTTAAATATTTAGATTTAATTAAACGTTTAAAATTAAATGACTCAAATTCTGGGTAGTTACATTCTCTCCCCCTTAAAGGAATTTCGTCCCCGAAATTACAAAGGTAGGAAAAATGCTTCAAAACCTTTAAACTTTTCATAAAATCAATTTTTTGAAACTTATTATCCAAAAATTTCTAAGTCCTAAAATTATGGAAAATTTCGACAGCGTCTCTTTTGTTTTGTGCTACTCGATTAGATCAACTACAAATTACCTTTACGGGCACTAAACAGACCAAGAAAACAAAGGCCAAGTGGCTTCCCGAAATTGGGGGATAAAATCATCAACTAATTTAAATTTCTAACTTTATACATACCTTTTTATGTTTGTTTTATATTTTTGGCAAGTAATTTAATATCTCTATGCAAATGCAGGTGCACAAGAATCAAACTGCAATCTCTTGCATGCCTGTACTTACGAAATCCAAAAGAGAATCAGGCTGACGAAAGCTATATGATGTAACTCTACATACAAAAACTAGAATGGTATAAATCTACGTGCAACTCTAATATAAAATAAAGCTACATGCAACTAACAACAATATCATGATCATAAGCAAAAAGATACATATAATATTCTATAATAAATGTTATGCATCCAACAATTTCAAATGATAAATTTAGATCGAAATGCCTGGGTTTTTTAATTCAAAATTTTATTTTCAAATTTCTCAAACGGTTATAAATAAAAGATCAAAAATCAAAAATATAAGGAGGGGATTCCTCCTAATAAAGTATGGTGAAACTCTAGACTCAAAACGACACGGAGTATCTAATGGTGTCGCGGTTGCTCCAAAAACATTAGCTAGAGTGAATAAATATTATTTCTTTCCCAAAATCTTGAAAATTTCTTTCTCAAAATCACTAGGAATTAGGTCCTAATAATCAAAATTCTTTGTCTACAAATTTAAACTTTATGAGCAATGGTATATAAAATCACACAATCAATTAATCAAATTCCATAAAGGAATAAACCAGCACTATTAGTCAATCAATCAAATTGCATAAAAGAAAATATAACACTTAACATTATTTAAAATGCCAAATGATTTACAAACAAATCTTAGTTAGGTTCAAAACTTTCTTAATTGTCCAAAAATATAGATAATTATTTAAGCGTATCATTTTGCTCATCAGCCTTTGGTTACTGCTTAAACTATCCAAACTCACTCGGACAAAATGGAAAGTTGTACTCTAATATTATTAGTTTCTTAACTACATCAATTTTTTCTAAATCATTTATATTCCAATTAATATTTTACTCAATACTAAAATTATTTATGAATCATTTCATAAATTTTCCACCTAGTTCAAAAATATTTTATAAAGTCATTTCTTTATATAACATCAAATAATACCTTATTGCACTTTATTTACTTGTATAATACTCTTCTATATCCTAAGAGTACAAACAAAGTTTATTTTATGTTTCACAATTTAGGTGAAGGTCTAATCAGAATTTGGGTCTTTTAAAACTGAGTCAACTTCTTGACCTCTTTTAACTTAGAGTGTTAAAATGGAAGATATTTTTGGGTTGACCCAATCAAAAAATAGTTTACACTACTTAGACGTTTTAAACAAATATATGGTTTTAATAAAACAATGTTTATCAAAAATTTCCCATCCAATTTTAACTCATTTTAAACCTATGTTAAATTATCTTATATCTTATCTATAGATAAAATCTCATTTATCAAAATAATATCTTATCAGAAATTCCTTTTGTTTTGAACATGCGGTGAGCTCAGTGTTGATTAGAAATAGCGAGGGATTACAACTACCAGTTTACTACATAAGCAGAAGATTAAAGGATGTTGAGACCCGATACCCGGTCATCGAAAAGCTAGCGTACTGTTTAATTCTAACAGCTCGAAAACTAAGGCCCTATTTTCAAGCACATCCAGTAAAAGTGTCGATTAACTTTCCAGCAAGTCTTTGGCAAGCCCGAAACTTCTAGAAGGTTAATTAAGTAGGGAGTTGAACTAAGTCAGTACGATATAGCATATCAGCCTAGAACGGCTATAAAAGGTCAAGCATTAGCCAATTTCATCAATGAATGTATAGGGTTCTTTTCAGAGCAATCCAAAAAGGAAAAAGATACAAAATCCAAGGGGCAACTATTTGTGGAAGGTTCATCAAATGAGCAAGGAGCAGGGATAGGATATGTGATAATTACCCCCAAACAGGCACAAGTTACACTATGCTATGAAGTTGGAATTCTAAGCAACTAATAATGTAGCAAAGTATGAATCTATTGTTGTTGGATTAACCCTTACTTTGCAACTTAAAATCCCAAGAATCTAGGTATTCAACGATTCTTAATTAATGGTTAATCAGCAGGTATATCAAACCAAGGATCATAAACTTAACCAGCATGTGAAGAAAGTTTTGAAAATACTTGTACTTTTTGAAGATTTCTCCATACATCAAATACCAAGAGGAGAAAACTCTCAGGCAGATTCACTGGCTAAGTTGGCAAGCTCAGGAGGAGCTCCTGAAACTAAAATTGTTCTGGTAGAATTTCAGGCCAATCCCAGCATTAAGGAAAACAGACAAGAGAAATCTACGGAAATACTAGTATTAACCCGATCACAGGCATTGGCATCAGAATCGAATAAGATGGACCAAAAGATATCGAGGCAAGAATTTGTAGCTCCAATAGCAGAAGAAAGTTACGAAAATACTTGGATGGCACCAATCGTAGATTATATAATCAATGGAAAATTGCCAATAAATAGAGTAGAAGCGTGGAGGCTAAAACGGAAAGCTCAGGGCTTTACCATTATGGATGGAATTCTTTACAAGAAAGGGTATGCCCTTCCCTATTTGCGGTGTGTGAAACCTGAAAACAGATTGAAAATAATAAGGGAAGCACATGAAGAATGAGACTCAATTTGAGAGTGAAGAGTTTTCATGGTTTTGCCACAAGAATGAGATAATAAAAGGCTTCTCCTCGGTCGCTCATCCAAAGACAAATGGAGCCGTCGAAGCAGCTAACAAAACAATCAAAACCATCTTGAAAAGGAGGCTAAACAAGGCAAAAGGGAATTTGGTAGAAGAGTTGCTCTTAGTTCTATGGGCTTATAGAAATTCAACTAGAACTGCAATGGGTCATGCCCCTTACTCTCTAACATATGGATGTGAAGCAATGTTACCTATAGAGATTGAGGTACCTTCTCATAGAAGAATTGCCTATGCCTTTAATCCAAACTACGAATTGAGAAAGGAATCACTCGACCTGATTCATGGATTAAGAGATGAAGCAACCTTGAGAACGGTTGAATATCAAAGAAGGATATAAAGATATTACAACTCAAAAGCCAGATCATTCAGACAAGGGGATTCAGTACTTTGAAGGGTAATGCCAATACTAAAAACCCATCGGATGGACCATTGTGACCTAATTGGGAAGGTCGGTTGGTAAACTTCGAATAAATTCCTTCAGGAGCCTACAAGCTATGCTACCCTAATGGGAATATGGTGCCAAGAACCTGGAACGCGGAACATTTGAGACTATATTTTCCAACTATGAATGAATAAAGCATTTCCAAGAACACCTCTACTATGATCTAATAAAGTAAATTTACATGGTTGGGAGTGAAATTCTCCTTAAAGACATGGACTACCTAAGATGGTAGGCTACCAATAATGGTAGAAAGCCCTTGGTCGTGCCAAGAAGGCCAAGTCAAGGCACCTCCTGAAGGGAGGGCGTAATCCTTTATCCATGCCAAAACCAGAAATGGCAAGGTTAAAACAGCACAAGCCCATATCCGCGTCACGCTATGGCCAGGATAAGGCACCTCCTGGAGGGAGGACGGTAATCCCTTGGTCCCGCCACGCTATGGCCTGGCCAAGGTTCCGAAAATGCCCTTAACCACATCAAGCTATGACCAGGCTAAGGCACCTCTTGGAGGGAGGTCGGGTAAGTCCTCGGGCCCTGCTTCAGAAAACTAGCCGAGCGCACGGGAAACCCGGATGAACTGTCCGACGGACTAAGAATAGTCCATGCCTGAAATAGGCACTGCCAGAAATTGGCATAGCTTGAAACAGCAACCACCGAAGAAGGTCGGTATTGTCATATATGACAAACAGCCTAAAATAGGCTCTGCTTAAATAAACACAAAATCAGACAAACAAGTCCCTGCCTGAAATATGCCAGAACAAATGATAAATAGACAAAGAAAACTCGGGCCCGAGAAAGCAAAAGCATGCAAAGCACAAACACAGCCCGAAGGGCGACATATTCAATAAGAAAATAAGAGGGAAGTCACCGACTTCTTCTCATGAACATTTGCCAGATGGGAGTTCTAAGCTCCTATTGCAAGAGATAATATCCCAATCTTCTATTACATAGCACTGGAAAGGGTATTCTGGTCTTCAATCAATTATTACCGCCAATGGTATTCTGATCTTCAATTATCAATCGCTAGCAATGGAATTTTGATCTTCAATTATTAATTACCAAAACTGGTATTTTGGTCTTTTATTATTAATTACCAAAATTGGTATTATGGTCATCTATTATTAATTCCCGAAATTGGTATTCTGGACTTCTATCATTAACTATTGGAAGAGATCTTCCGGCCTTCTATTATCAATTATCGGAAATGACATTATGTAATTCCTGTTAGAAGTTGTCAGAAAATAGTGTCCTAAAAGTGGCATTCTGGACTTCAAGGACTCCTGTTATCAACGTTAAATCAGGTCTTCTAGTTTTCGGTTATTCATTATCAACCGGAAGAATGCAGGGATAGCTCTGTGACATAAGAGTCTTTGTCCTAAAGAACAAAAGCCTTCTTTATACAAAAGGGGGGTTAAATGTTAACCATAAAATGCAAATGGAGATAAAGAAGGCACGACGGAAACCTTCCGCAGAGGCAAAGAGTAATAGAAAAAGTTACCTTATGGTGATACTGAAAGGTTTTCATAACACCCAAGAAAAAGAAGCGCAGGATAACTTCAAAGGAGAGGCTTTCGCAGGTATGAAAAGGAAAGTAGTTATAAGGCCGCTTAACGTAATGAACAGATGAAAGGAAAGAAGAGCGCCCCAAGCCTTTTGAATAAAAAAGGAAAACAAGTTTGTCGCATATCTAAACCCTTCGGAGCAGACGAGGGGATTCATCACTCATCATTCAAAGCAAATGTCTTCCAAGAAAGAAAGAATGAATAGGACCAGAATAGATAACATGGTTGACAACCATTTCAGAAGCATAATAAGCCTTCCTAACCGGTTGAAGAACGTGTCCATTATCCTTCAACAGTATCGAAAGGTTTACATTAGCATTCATAATTCAACAAAAAGGCAACCTGCCGCAGCATTCAGGAAAGGCGCGACTCTCTGCAATAATTATACAAGGAAGCTAACCTTCCAACAAGAGCGGAAGGCAATAATTACATAAGTAACCAACCTTGCAGGAAGATGAAGAGCGTATAAATACATTAAGAAACACGAGGCCTTTTACGACGCTCAACGGCCCATGATGGTGTGTGAAGAGTAACCTTCCGTTAAAACTAAAAGGTTTGCAACTGTATAGAAGAAGGAACCTTCCGTCCTGACGAGAGCATAGGGCCAAAAGGGAGGCCGCCTACCTCTATAAATAAGACTTAAGGGGTCCGGTATCAGGATTCGATTATCTTCTCATTTTCATCTACTTAACAATCTCCACTGCCATCGCTCAACACATTATAACCCTAATTTTGAAATCAAATTGGGGGCTACCTTCTTAAATTTTGTATCAGATTCCATTATGGAAAAATAAAAAGAACTGTGGTTTACGATCAACTCGGAATTTGGGGACAATCATAATTAGGCATTAATTTTACATTAACAGCTGACCTTAGATAATTTATTTCCTATATTCTTTGTTTATTTCGAGAACATGCCATGAAATTGTTATCAGACAACTTCATAAGTTTCCTTCTCCTCCACTTAATATCAATTACAAGAAGGGGGATGAAACTTGTGAGACAGTTCCAATATAAGTTTCATGATATATTGACTCAACTCTTGTCATTGTCTTAAGATGTTCGAATCATGCATTTTTTCTAAAGGTTTTTCATAAATGGAATGTCAACATAAGAAGTTGAAAGTATTAAAGGAATGGAAATTAAAGCAATCTCATCATTTGATGCCCCCGAAGGGTTTTCTTAACCTTCTGAAGTGTTTAAATGGTTTCTTGAACCTTCTGGTCCATCGGAAGGTCTAATAAACCATCAAGGGATGTGAACTTCTTTCGACTTCTAAGGGAGATATAATGAAATGATATGGATGAAGGTCATTCGAACCAAATAAATTGGCCGAAGGGTTTAAATGCTTTCCTAAACTTTCTGGTCCATCGAAAGGTTTAGTAACACCATCGATTTGATCAAATCGCAAGGTTTAAGATGTACTTGAACCCTTCGATGGGGCTAAGCGACTGCTTGTAACTTCTAAAATCCTTCTGGATTACCGAAAGGTGTGTTGTGACTTTTCTACTGATTAGAAAAGCATAAATTTTAATTAATTCTGCAAGCGTACAGGCGTGTAGTATGCAGATCGAACACAGGGAATTGTGTTTTAAAATATTTGAAATCCTTATTTAAATCTTAGGCGTGTTCGATGGAGGATCTTGAACAGGAAATAAAAACAATAATATACTTCAAATTGATTTTGAATCTAATCAAAATTTCAATTAAAATATAAAATTGTAGAAATCAGAGCAGAAAATAAAAGTGCTTAAAAGAAAATAATAGAGCAAACAACTGAAATAAAATGAACTGAATTTATTAACTAACTGGAAAGAGTGCAGAAGATAACTAAGAACAAGAATAAATAAATTGCTAAATCTAACTAACAATCCTACGTATTTCGTTCGAAATAAAAACACTGCTGAAATTAAAAGTAAACTAGAAGAAGAGTGATGGGGTAAGAGATGATTTTCCATCTACATTGCTCTCCCTATTTAAAGACTTCAGCCTCCAAAAATAATCCTGCTATTTAGGTCCATGTGCTTGATATTTGGAGAAAATAAAGCCACGTCACTTTGAATTGGTCTTTGCTTTGTTATTTGATTAACAAATGGCCCTGCTTTAAGAGATTTTTAGGCTAAACTTTGAAAGTGTATTTTCAATATATTTGCAATTGATTTCTTGCAAGAATAGTACACATGTTGGTGATGTGAGATGCATTTCTTCATGAATGATATGTACTTTCTCTTCAAATTATTCGGTACTCAAAATGTTGCACTCTTTTTTTGCGTGTCATTTGAACCATTGGATGGCACAGCCGATTAATTTCAACGTTGCACTTCGAAATCTATAATTTGCAAAACCACAACAAAATACCCGTACAATACCACTTTATTAAAATAAAAATATATGAAACAAACGGTTTAAAATGCAGAAAAATACATTCATCAAATACCCTCACACTTGAACTTTATTCGTCCTCGAATAAACAAGAAAATAAAAAATAACTAATTCCTTTTTCGTGGTAAACACGATTGCATTGAGCGTATGCAACGAGGCGTTAAACCTCTAGGTGTCCTTAGTAGGATGAGTGGTGTCTCATGAGTGTTTTCAGCGGATACTACCCACAAAACCCAAATGCAGTATGTGATGATTCTAATGTACTACATGAATGCAAAATTTTAAACAAATGGAGACTCGATTTACTTCAAAATAGTTGCAACAAAATAATGTATATCAGTTTTAGTCAACTTCTTCAAATTTTTGGTTCCTCACTAATCAAAAATTTCAATATAACCCAAGTTTTCATACATTAGATTCTAGTTTGGCCAGTTGTTTCGGTTGATAGCATAGTGCAGCCTTGAAATAAATTCTTCACTGTTAATCACGGTTTTTTTTCAAAATGGTATTTTTCGTTTCCATTTGTATAACAAGCCAAATCACTAAAGTCAAGAAGTGTTTGGGTTTCAAAGCTTAGTCTCTCTTTTCTAAATTTTTTTGTTTATTTATATCTTTTTATACACCTAACTTTTGGACCAAGGTATACCATCCATGCACTACCTCGTGGGCTTACGTGAGAGTTGGGACAGAGCTTGGCAGATTGTGCAAACCGACGCTGACTATGTCAGAAAAGGTCGGTAATCCTTAGGTGATTATTTATTTAATTTCTTTATACACTTAACTCAGAATGCTGAGGCCAGATATACCATCCATGCATTGCCTTACGGGCTTACGTGAGGAGAGTACAGAGCGTGGCGAGTGCATACACTTTCATAAGTGTGCACACCTATTGACTCTAGGTGTTTCTTATTATGTTTTTTTTGAAATTAACTAAAGAGAGTTATGCAAATCAACTTAGCACCACTTAACTTTTATGACTTGAAATGTCAACGCATGTACTTTAAATCTGCTATTTTTTTTTAAACAAAGACTACAATTTAGAAAGGATTTCATAACCATCATCTACGAATCCCCATATACACTAACCTCACTATTATCGCTTGTAATTCAACTTTTCATTATATTTTACATTTAAAATTAGCAATTCACAAAAATTTTCAACAATTGACTTCAACTGTTTACTTACTTTGTCTTAACTAATTAAAAATAAATCAAAGTCTTAAAAAATGGAAAATGAGATGAAACTTGAAAAATGAAAAAAATAATTGAAAACAAATAATGAGATGAATTTTTTTTTAAATGATACCACACTGTGAATTATGAACAAACAGTATGAGATATGCGTCCCCCCACACTAGAATGAGACAGTGTCAAAACTATCGAACAGAATACAAATGCAAAATAAAATAATAAAAAATATACAACCTGATATGTACAAGATAGTGAGTGGCTTACGCCGAGTAGCTAGGTTCATGGAGATCCACGAACTCGTCGTTCTCGTGTTGTTCAAACTCTAGAAATGGCTTCAAGCGTTGTCCATTGACCTTCGAAATGGAACTGTTCCTAGGATTTTCAATTTCAACTGCACCACAAGGGTGTACTGTTTTTACAATATATGGACCTGTCCAACGAGATCTTAATTTTCCCAGAAATAAATGAAGTCTGAATTATATAAGAGAATTTTCTGACCTACTTCGAATGTCTTACGAAGTATGGATTTATCATGATAAAATTTAGCTTTCTCTTTATAAATCTTTGCATTTTCATACGCTTCATTTCTTAGTTCTTCTAATTTTGACAATTGTAATTTACGATGCGATCTGGCTTTTTCTATGTCAAAATTAAGGTATTTGATTGCCCAAAGTGCGCGGTGCTCGAGCTCAACGGGTAAATGGCATGCTTTTCCAAAGACTAATCGGTATGGTGACATTCCTAGATTGGTTTTATAAGCTGTGCGAAATGCCCAAAGGGCATCTATCAATTTAGATGACCAATCTTTTCTGTTGGAGTTAACCGTCTTTTCAAGAATTTTTTTAATTTGTCTATTGGAAATCTTGACTTGACCGTTGGTTTGTGGATGATATGGAGTAGATAGTTTATGAGTGATAGAGTATTTCTTTAGAAGAGATTCAAAAGCACGATTACAAAAATGAGAACCATTATCACTTATAATGGCTCGAGATGTGCCAAAACGAGAAAATATGTTTTCCTTCAAAAATTTGACAACAACTTTATTGTCATTCATTCTGGTGGGAATGGCCTCAACCCATTTAGACACATAATCTACTGCAAGTAAGATGTAGAGATTTCCAAAAGAATTAGGAAAAGGACCCATGAAATTGATGCCTCAAACATCAAAAATTTCGATGACAAGGATTGGGTTTAGGGGCATCATGTTACGTTTGGAAATACGACCTGTTTGTTGACATCTAGCGCATTTGGAGCGAAATTCGTGGGCATCACGAAAAAGAGAAGGCCAATAAAAACCACACTATAACACCTTGGCAGCAGTTTTCTTTTCTCTAAAATGTCCTCCACATGCTTGATTATGTGAAAAAGAGAGGATGCTATGGAATTCATGTTCGGGGACACACCTACGTATGATTTGATCGGTGCAATATTTGAAGAGATAAGGATCGTCCCAGTAAAAGTTTCGAACATTGGAGAGAAATTTTTGTTTATCTTGTTTTGACCAATGGGAAGGTGTTTCATTTGTGACAAGATAATTTACGATTCCCGCGTACCATGGTGCATTGGAGAGGGAAAGAATTTATTCGTTAGAAAAATGATCGTTGATTTGAGAGTTATCGCAGTTTTCATGAATAATACGAGAAAGATGATCATCTACGACATTTTCAGAACCCTTTTTATCTCGTATTTCTAGGTCAAACTCTTGAAGAAGGAGAATCCAACAGATTAAGCGGGGTTTGGTATCCTTTTTCATGAGTGAATACCGCAAGGCGGCATGATCGGTGTAAACTATGACCTTAGAACCTACGAGATATGATCTAAATTTATTGAGGGCAAAGATAACTACTAAAAACTCTTTTTATGTGGTTAAGTAATTCAATTGAGCTTCGTTAAAAGTTTTGCTAGCATAATAGATGACTCGAGGAAGTTTATCGACTCGTTGACCTAAGATGGCTCCAATGGCATAATCAGAAGCAAGTCCAATTTGGAGGTTGGATGATAGGTGTAGTGGTCAAGATCGATTTAAAGGTTTCAAAAGACGTTTTACATTCATTGGAATATTCAAATTTAACGTCTTTAGGCAGAAGAATCGAAAGAGGTTTTGAAATTTTTGAAAAAACTTTAATGAACCTCCTATAAAATCCTGCATGGCCTACAAATGAGTGAATGTCCTTTACGGACCTTGGAGGAGGAAGGCCAACAATAAGATCAACTTTAGATTTGTCAACATCTAGGCCATTTTTAGAGACAACGTGACCTAAGACTATTCCTCGCTTAACCATAAAATTACATTTTTCCTAATTAAGAACAAGAGATTTCTCCTTACATCGCTTTAAGACACGTTCTAAACGAAGGAGACATTGATCAAAAGATGACCCATAGATTGAAAAATCGTCCATGAATATTTCTAAGAAATCCTCCACCATATCGGAAAATATACTCATCATGCATCTCTGAAAGGTAGCGAGAGCATTACAAAGACCGAAGAGCATGCGACGATAAGCGAAAGTTCCGAAGGGACATGTGAACGTTGTTTTGTGTTGGTCCTCTAGTGCAATGGGAATTTAATTATAGCCGGAGTAACCATCAAGAAAATAATAATATTCATGACCGGCTAAGCGTTTGAGCATTTGATCAATGAAAGGGAGGGGAAATGATCTTTTATTGTTGCTGCGTTGAGTTCTTGATGGTCGATGCAAACGCGCCATTTTGTTTTGACTTTTGTCGGAACAAGTTCGTTATTCTCATTTTTGGTCACAGTGATTCCAGGCTTCTTGGGCACAACTAGTACCGGACTTACCCAAGTACTATCAGAGATATGGTAGATAATGTTATTGTCAAAACATTTAATAATTTCTTCCTTTACCACTTCTCTCATATTAGGGTTTAATCGCCTTTGAGCTTCGCGAGTGGGTTTAGCCTTGTCGACTAAATGTATTCGATGTTCAATGATTGATGGACTAATTCCCTTAATGTCAGCGATTACCCATTCTATTGCTTCTTTATTTTTCCTTAAAATTTTCAAAAGTTGTTCTTCTTGGTCCTTAAAGAGATCAGATGTCAAGATTACAAGGAAATTTTCCAAAGAATCTAAGAATGCGTACTTAAGATCGTTTGGAAGAGATTTGAGGTCTAATTTAGGGCGTATTTTTTTTAGGCTTTAGTAGACATCAACTGATTGGATTCTAGTGAATTATGAGAAGAGCAGAGCATATCATTTAATTCATAAATGTATTCATCTTCATTTAAATTGGAATTAAAATGATCTAGGCACATGTTAAGAGACTCTGTAAAATCACTAATATCATTTTCTACAATTGTTTGGATAATGTCAACTTCTTCTATTTCAAGGTCCCTTGGTTGTCTGTTAAGATTGAATATAAGTAGTTCAATGGTTAGGTGCCCAAAGGAAAGTCGGAGTTGACCATTCCTACAATTTATGATAGCATTTGATGTTGTTATAAATGGACGACCTAATATCAAGGGAATCTGACCGTTAGGATTTGAGACAGGTGCGGTCTTTAGGACTATGAAATCGACTGGGAAATAGAATTGCTCGATTTGTATCAAAACATCTTCAACTGTGCCCAATGGTTTTTTGACAGATCGATCAGCTAGTTGAATTGTGATGTTTGTAGGTTTTAGTTCTCCTAGTCCAAGTTGACAGTACACTATATAAGGCAAAAGATTCACACTCACTCCAAGATCGAGTATGGCATGACTAATGTGAGTGTTACCTATTTTACAGCCGATTGTAGGACAACCGGAGTCCTTATCTTTATTGGGGAGGGATTTGAAAGAACAGAGCTAGTGTTTGCAGTTAGAAATGCAATCTTAGGAACGTTAGTGGCTTGAGTACATAGCTCTTTCAGACATTCGGCATATCGAGGAATTTGCTCGATGGTATCAAGAAGTGAAATATTGACTCGAACTTATTTGAAGATTTCAAGAATTTGGTCAAAATTAACGGACTTCTTCTTTTTATCGAGTCTATGAGGAAATTGAGCTATGGGTTTATAGACTCGTTCGGTAGTTTTTTCATTCGAAGAAGAAGGTGTGATATTAGAGGGTAAAGATAAGGGCGTTGAAATGTTGGGGTTTCCAACATCAGAAAGCGAAGTGTGGTCGGGATTGCTGACCTTGGATGAAGAATTAGAGTTGTTTGGATTGACAACAGTGTGTATTGACTGAGTTTCAGAATTTTGAACAAGGGAAGACTTAAGGACGTTGGGGTTGTCGACATGGTTGTCCACCTTCTTTCCAGACCTTAATGTGGTGACAGCATTAACTGGATTTACATTTTCGTCCTCATAAAGATTTACTCCTCGAGAGTTATATTTTGGATTCACTTCGGTTTGACTAGGCAATTTACCTTTCTCATTTATTTTTATGAGATCCTTCATCATTATCAACATTTGTTCATTTTGTTTAGTGATTTGCTCAATTCTCGCATCTTGGTTAGTGATTTGTTCATTTTGTTTAGTAAGTTGTTTTTCCAATCGAGCAATTTCTTGAGAAGGCTTAGAAGGTTGGGTTGATGGATTGAAATTAGGATGCCTGTATGGTTGATTCGAAGGTTTTGTTTGAGGAGTTGGTTGTGAATTTTGAGCATTAGATGTTGGGGCTCTATATTTCGGATTTGGTATCATCGGATACATATGTTATGGATTAGCCACATTGTTAGGTTTTGACCATGAAAAATTAGGGTGGTGCTTCCAGTTAGGATTGTATGTGGATGAATAAGGACTATTTTGAGCTATAACATTGATTTGGTCTTCTGTGTAGTAATGGGGTTGTTCTTCTCCTTCTTGAGGAGTTTGGGCATCTATAGGAAGATGTGATGGGTCAATGGCATGTACTCCTCTGTTTGGAGTACGAATTGGAACACGAATTGTTTCCCATTGCATATCCTTTTTCGAATACTCTTCTAAAAATTCCCAAGCTTCCTCGTCAGTTTTTGCCATGAATTCTCCGCCGCACATTGATTCGAGTTGGGATCTTGTTTGATAGTTAAGCCCTTCATAAACGATTTGGCACAAAACGTGTTTAGAGATTGCATGATGTGGGCAACTATATAACAATTGATTGAACCTTTCAAAATATTTTGAAAAAGTTTCTCCTTCATTCTAAGAGAATTGGTTGATTTCAGCTCGAATTTTAAGAGCTTTTTGGAAAGGAAAAAAACTTTTTCAAAATATAGTAACGAAATTGTCCCAACTTTTAATTGAATTTTTAGGAAGAGAATTTAGCCATATTTTCGCACTTTCTAGAAGTGCAAATGAAATAAGCCTTAGCTTGACGGATTCATTAGAAAGTTGTTGCATTTTAGTTGTAGAAGCATATAACTCAAATTCACTAAGAAATTCATATGCATTTTCAGACCCAATGAATTTTGGTACCCCTTGGATAAAAGAATGTTTTAGCTCAAAATTATTTCCTTCGGCAGGTGGAAATGAAATAACCGAAGGTTGAACGGTCCTAGCTGGATAGCATCGGTCTCTAAGGGATAATGGTCGGTTCTCATGAAATTCATTATTTCCAACATGTGATTTAGGTGACGATTTGATGAACTGTGATGTGAACTGTGTTGTGAACCGTGATTACTCATATTTGTTTGATTTGAAATTTCTGTTGATTTATTTAATGAGAAATTTTGGCTTTCTAAACGGTTAAAATTATTTCTTGCCCAAATGCACATAAACAAATCAAGGTGTAGTAGCCAAAAGTAAATTTAAATAGTTTTCAGTTGGGTACCTGTAGAGTAGAAAATTACGTACAGAGAGGTATGGCAGTCCGTCCAGTGCAACTGAGCAGTGCTAGTGATTCAAAATCCACTGTTTGTAATAGCTTGATCCTTAGATCCTTGTTGTTGAATGGCTAAGATTTACTTAGTTGAGCTACCTGTAATCACTGTAGATGAATGCAACGCGAAAAGCAATTGAAACAGAAACTAAACCAATGCGAAACTTGAAAACATGCAGCGAACGAAAAAAACAATTTTTTTTTTACGTAAAACGCTACTTTGGTGAAAGGAAATGGAAAACGGAATTTTTTTTCAAATAAAAAATAAATAAATTAACACGAATAGACTAAAAAATCGAAAAATCGAAAAATAGCAATTCCCTGGTAACGACGCCAAAAACTTGCTGTGACTTTTCTATTGATTAGAAAAGCATAAATTTTAATTAATTCTGCAAGCGCACAGGCGTGTAGTATGCAGGTCGAACACATGGAATTGTGTTTTAAAATATTTGAAATCCCTATTTAAATCTTAGGCGTGTTAAACAAATTCGATGGAGGATCTTGAACAGGAAATAGAAACAATAATATACTCTAAATTGATTTGGAATATAATCAAAATTGCAACTAAAATATGAAATTGTAGAAATCAGAGCAGAGAATAAAAGTACTTAAAAGAAAATAACAGAGCAAACAACTGAAAAAAAATAAACTGAATTTATTAGCTAACTGAAAAGAGTGCAGAAGATAACTAAGAACAAGAATAAATAAATTGCTAAATTTAATTAACAATCTTACGTATTCTGTTCGAAATAAAAACACTGCTGAAACTAAAAGTAAACTAGAAGAAGGGTGAAGGGGTAAGAGATGATTTTCCATCTGCATTGCTCTCCCTATTTAAAGACTTCAGCCTCCAAAAATAATCCTACTATTTAGGTCCATGTGCTTGATATTTGGAGAATAATAAGACCACATCACTTTGAATTGGTCTTTGCTTTGTTATTTCATTAACAAGTGGCCTTACTTTGAGAGATTTTTAGGCTAAACTTTGAAAGTGTATTTTCAATATTTGCAATTGATTTCTTGCATGAATAGTACACATGTTGGTGACTGAGATGCATTTCTTCATGAACGATATGTACTTTCTCTTCGAATTATTCGGTACTCAAAATGTTGCACTCTTTTTTTACGTGTCATTTGAACCATTGGACGGCACAGCCGATTAATTCCAGCGTTGCACTTCAGAATCTATAATCTGCAAACCACAACAAAATACCATTATAATACCACTTTATTAAAATAAAAATATATGAAACAAACAGTTTAAAATGCAGAAAAATACGTTCATCAAGGTGCAGCGATGTTATGTATCCCTTCCGGCCGAAATGCTTAGATCATACTTAAACCTTTCGGTGAGGCTGAAAGTAAGATGATTCTTTCCCCAACTCTACATAAGAGATAAACACTTTCTTAAAACCTTTCGGTATCGATCCCCTCCTGTTATGGTTAGAATTGTGATCGCAAAACCTTCTGACTTAGTCATTTCACTCAAGTAATGAAAAATCCACTCAATCGAAAGGTTGAATTCACATGAAACAGTCATATGAAATGCATCGGGGATGTTGACAAGAAATATTGTTAACAATAATTATGATGGAATACCCTTTTGCAACACCTATGATTATAGCAACCTAGGCCATGCATCAAAATTCGTCAAAAAGAAGTTTGTACTCATTATATACAATAGCATATAAGCAAGAAAGAAAGCATGTTTTCTTTTTAGAGCCATTTGGAAACAATTATAACAACATTTACTACAAGTCTACAAATAAATGGATTTTCCATTTGTGGCGATAACCCTTCTTTATCTTTTGTTTGTCCTTTCCGTTAGGTATAACCAGGCCCGGCCCTAGGATGAGGCTGCCAAGGCAGCCGCCTAGGGCAACGGACAGGGGAGGGGCAACAAATTAGGAGAAAGCAGCAGTAGGAGATTATATGTAACTAATAAAATTCATTTAAATTTGTATTGAAATTGTGTTATGTTCAAGTGGTAAGTTGTTTCAGCTGCCTTCATAGGCGCCAGGGTTCAATTCTTCCAAAGTGACTATCTATGAAGTTGTTTTGGCTTGCCAACTATACCAATTGGGGCAAGACTGAATATTACTAAATTATGCACATAAAACTAACCTGCATGAGGCACTTTTAATGTGTATAAGCACAACTAGCCTTGAGCAATTGACTTCTACTATAATCACTCTGAATGTAGCGTGCACTTTGATTCTCATCATAGAATGAGTTGCTAATAGAATGAGTTGTCAAAACATGTGTCAGTGTTGTACTTACATCATTTTTCTACTTCATCAATATCGAAAGAGTTTGAAGCAAGGATGAACGAATTAATGTAAGAAACCGAGTAAAATATTCATGCTGATAAGGTACACACTGCAATAAGAGCATGATAAGAGTTTAATATTGCCGCAAACTGAACCAACTCCTGCTGAGCTGAAATGCAGGCGTATGTACTAAGTATTTTTTTACATAGACTTCTTCTAATCATTTTAGTGTTTTGGAGCAACACAAAATGAAGACCCCAAAAATCATATTGAGAAGAACCTATCTTTAGATCATGCTTGGCTTGCTACCTCACAATTGTCCAAATTAACATAGCACGTTTGTTATTTTCTGGCAGCATATGCCGTAAAACTTCTAAAAAAACTTAAAGGCAACAAAATGACAAAAAATTCATGTTTGTCTTGGGCAACCGAAACCTTTGGGCCGGCCCTGCGTATAACGTGTTTTGTTATATAGATAATGCTACAGTACTGGATTCAGATCAACAAAACAACCATAAACGATGAGATATACCATAATTATGAATGTAGAGCTGAATTTTTTTAAAGTGAGAATCCTTTGGTTGGGAAAAAACCTTTGTTTTATTAAATATATCTTTTGCCACTTGGTTTAGTTTGGAAAATTGAACTATTAATTTTTCGTTTTTACGAGAGAAACTACCTTACATTTATATTACTAATTTCCTTCTTTCTACCTACAACGCTTTCTAAGCTAATTCTTTTTTCCACCATAAATTACTTTATGTAAGCCATTAAGTTTTTGATTAAATTTAAGACAAAAATCCCTTAAAAATTTAAAACAATACATAAGGGTAAAAGAAATAATAATATATAAATCCATTTTTCCACATTGCATATACTAATAAAATTTCTATTATACGCTAATCAAAATTTCTAAATATCATCAACTGATCAAATTCAAATTGCTATGTATTCGCCGATAATCAATTTTAATATATTTATCATCAATTTGAACATGATAATTAAATTTTAAAATTCGATGCTTTATTTAAAATCAAGTATAAACTAACATCAAAATTCAAATAGTTAACATTTTAATATTCAAATACTAAATTCAAGTTTCCACAATAAATAGTTAAATAAATTTAAGTACCACTCAAACTTTGTGAAATTAGAATTTAGATTTTTCAAAAGTGAATTTGGGGACTTAACGAACTAAGGTTCCTTAGTTTGATCAATATGTGAGAGGGCTACTAAAATGAGACAAGTGTTCAGTTTTATCTAAGGTGAGGGTAGCTTTGTAATATGTATAGTGTGCATCTTAAATAAAATATGGTGTATATGATTTTGAAGAAAAAATGATGTATGAATAGCAAGGTTTTAAAAACGGGATTTAAATCGTAAATCGTAATGTTTAAATTTTAAATCGAAATGAGACTTAAATCATAAATCGTAGATTCAAATTATTTACATTTTAAGGTTTGTACGCACTTTGAAGTTGATTTTGATATTTGAACTTCTATAGTTAAACTTACAACTTAATTTTCTCTTTTGACTCCATTTTTATTTTGTTTTAAAACATTGTAATGAAAATTGTGAATCTTAATAAGTATATTAAACATGTTAATATAGATTGAATGTGTTCTTGCTTATGGTTTTAACTGAGTTTGAATTGGAATGTAAATCGAATCGTAAATGGAGGGGCCTGATCTGAATCGAGATTTAAATCATAAAATTTTAGAATTTTTGACAACAATAAGGTTTTCGACAATGTTGTTTAATAGTTTATGATGTAGAAATAAAATTTGTCATTTTCACTTCCACCTAGGCTATTTCTTCAATAATCTACATCCAAAACCCAAAACCATAGGCTCTTAACCCAAAAAAAATTAAAAAAATTCATAAACGAGGGCTAATCTCAAACTCTACATCAATCTTATTCTCTTTCAGCGTCTCAATCAAACAACACAAACCTTCAATTCAAGATTTCACTGATGTTTTTGGGAGAGTTTATCGAGGGAGGAGTGAGAAATAAATTGTCGATGAAAGAGAATAAAAGGAGAAGGTTATTATTGGAAAATTTGGTAATAATTTCATTTAAGTAATCCGTTATCAATTTAATATATCCACTGTTAAATTTTAATTTTTGTTATGAATTTCTCTTGAACTTTCATTCAACTTAAACAGTTGGCGTATCATCCGCCAAATGGATGGACATTCATTGAGAGTGGCGTATGACATAATTAAATCCGCTCCGATACCATGTTAGAGAACCATATATTATCACAAAACCAATTAAACCCGCTCTGATACCATGCAAGAGAACCATTGGTTTTGTGATAATATTTGGTTCTCTAACAATATCTTAGTTATATATGGAACTGTTGCAGACCGATTTTACTAAAATTCAAGCAAACGTTTTAAACTCAAATTAAAATACTTTTTTGATCTAAACTGTTAAACTAATGATTATGCAAGCCACGATATTATATGAATCCGCATACTAGTAATTAATCTAGTCTTTTCCTTACCATGTAGTCCTGAACCATCATCAAATTTTTCAACAGAACTTTGATCCCTCATTTTTTAGACTGGAACATTTAAAACTCAAAACATATTTGAATGATGTATTCTAATATTTCAGTAATGCTATCAGCAACAAAACACAACCAATGCAATATAACCTTGTATGGATCATGACGCAAGGATTAAAAAAATTAATTTTTTTTCCCGATTTTCACTAAATGGCAGAATCCCTAAACATCAAAAATAAGATCAACAAATCAAATCTTATTACAACTAATTATTCCTAAAAATAACAGGAAGGAAAAAAAAAGGAACCTACTAATAATCAAACAGATCTTCATCTTCTCTCAATTCCGAAAGCTCAAAACTTGGCATTTTCGACAACGAATGAAGCGAAGTCCCACTCCAGGACCTTCCAATCGGTTTCAGACCCGCGTTTTCCAACCCATTAAGGGAAGATCCGCTGCCCGATCTCCTGATCGACGTATCCACGCCCGAAGACGAGGTGTTCATGGAGGTAAGTGAAGTGGTGCTCCAGGATTTGGTCATCGGGTACGAGATCCGAGTATTGCACGGCACGTCTTGCGGGAGGCAGCGTTTTTGGTGCAACGCGCATTTGCAGTTTTTGTGGTAGGGCCTCCGCCGTTTCTCTGTGTCCGCGCACGTGATGCATCCTTCGTACACGTGTTGTGGTGCAGCGGAAGACGCCATTGTTGTCTCCGCCTCGATTTCTCCGTATGTATCGAGGAGTCGTTCGATGACCGGACTGATTAGGAATAAGTACGATGGGAAACTAAAATTTATAGTGAAATTTGAGACTTGTAAATGGCCGAAAATATATGGGCTGGGGCCGAAGTTTCGTATATTGAAAAGGAATTGTTGCTAAAACTATTGACCGTTGAGTTTCGAGTCGGTTTCCTTGTATCTCGGATTAAGTGAATTGCTAGCTGTAAAATTTTTAAGTTTATTCGTTTTTATATTTGTTTGCTATGTTTGGGATCTGAGTTCTGTTTGCGTGTTATTAACACGTAGTACGGGTGAAGGAGTAAATTTATTTTGAAGTGATGGTAGAAAAATGATAGAAAAAATAAATAAAAAGAGGCAGAAACGCCAAACAATAAAAAATGTTTTTTTTTTCCTTCAATTTGCTAGAAATTAGAATGGCTAACTGTTGGAAATGTTGATTAATTGATCGCTGGCTGGAAATCTGTTTTTTTAATAACAAGTCAATAGTATTTATGATTTGAATGGCACACTGAATACACATGCAACGATTTGCTACAAATCATAAATATACTTAGCAGACTAAAATCGGTTTTTCACTTATTAGCAATACTACTAACATGATGCAAACTAGAGAAGATCAGCCATTTGATCATTCATATATGCCATAAAAACATGTGATTGAATAAAAACACTTCATTATAACTTGACAGAGCCTGTAGTGGTTTTAATTATCAATTGCAATGTTTATTTCCTCGTAAATGTTTGTTGTATCGTCTTTTTATTCAGCTTCTAAAAACAACCATCGTCAAATGAAACACAATGTAGATAATTATGTAGTCAATCATGCAACGTAATAATTATATCTCTTTGATAGAAAGATTTGTGAGAATCATTTTAACTAAAATATAAATAGAAAATACTATGTCAATACTTCGTTCGATGACATTTCTTAATCGAGCATGTGCATAATTGTTTCTGTAACTTTTTAACTAGTAACTTGTGCTGTGATAAGGAAATAGAAAGTCTTTGGTGTTTGTATAAGTCACATAAATACATATCTATAATAAAGATAGAAAGTTACATCAATATGTTAACATGATTTACCTAAGAGATCCTTTTAGTTTACTTGCATAAAAGAGAAATTGGAAAGTTATTAACATGATTATGCATCGTTTCAGTGAGAACCCTTGAATCATAATTTGCTCTCTCCCTCTCTCATCCCGCCACGACATACACAAATTTCGTATCGAACTCAAACATTGTCATGACATTTGTTAACATCTGATTATTAAATTGGGTTATTGAACCTAGTTAATAAATAAAGCCAGGCTCAATGGAGATATATTAAGGAGATACTTTTAAGGGGTTTTGCACCAAATGTCTCTATTTTCAATGCTCATACACAAAAAGTCTCTACTCATAAATCCATGTAAAGTAGGTCTATATTTTGTTATTTTTTACCAAACTGTCCCCTTATAGAAAATCGCTTCAGCATCGAAATCAGAGGCAAAAGTATCATAAATTAGCTAAAAACTAAAAATAGGGACCTAATTTCCATAACTATTTTGGAAGAGACTTTTTTCCATCATCTTTCAATCCTGTGGACTTGGCAGTCATTCCTTGTACTTTTAACATGTAGTGCTATAAATAAATCCACATAGCCTCCATTTAGTAATACACATTATTCTCCCACTCCACAATAAATTACATCTTAACGGTGGACTGTGCAGCTCCACCACTAAGTAGAGAATAGTTCCCTTAGAGGAAATATTGGTAGTTTAAGGTGTGTTCGACTAGCAAAATTATCGAGGAAAGTTTCAATTATTTTTGACCGAAGTTAATCTTAAAATATTTTTGAATGAACTTTAAAAATGAAGTTAAATAAAATATTCTTTATTCACTATTCATGCACACTGTCATGCACGTTAAGATGGATCTCTCGACATTACCGAGTAGTAAGCTAATCTAGATCAGAATTTGAAAACCAGACCACCGACGATGTTGTCTTTGACTTTAATGGTCTGATTGATTGCAATCAGTCATATCTATGACATCGTCAGAATTAGTGTGTTATAAGATAAGCCTTGAGTTTAGCTTGTAGTACATCACGTGGATCATGACATTGAGTAGATTAGCACAGTGGCGTCAGATGCATGTCCGTTGGCGTATGGTGGTGAAAGAAATCGATCGAAGTTCTTTGAAGAGGCAGCTAAGTTTTCTGTTTTAAAAAAAGGTAAATTGTTCGAAACCGACTAATTTTATATGTAGTTTATATTTTATCACTGAAGTTTAAACATAAAATACTCACATATGAACATCATTTTACACACAAACATGAGTTGTGTTGGATTTGTTGTTAAATTCTGAACACACTAACATTATTTGACAATAAATTATATAAATAAAAAAATTTATGACACTGTAAATTAAACATCGTGACATTAATATTCTCATTAAATACATTTCAACACCATTAATCAAAGTTAATATATTAAGACATTATATGTTTTATTCGAATATTTATTATTTGAATTAAGATGAATCATTTAAATTTAAAATATTAATTCATGAAACATTTAAGTTTGAATATTGCTATCCCAATTTGTGTTAAAATTATTTTATTGGTTATTATCATTCAAATATTAATTATTCGGGATTAATATATATTTATAATTAAATATGAAAATTATTTATTTATAAAATTTACCATTAGGGAAAATATTATTTAGTTTGATAACAAATTATCTACTTAAATATTTTGAATAAATAATATCATTTAAAATCAAACTACCGATATTAATATAATGATAATGATAACGTGATATAAACTAATAAATAAAATTCATCCAATAAAATGTTAAATATAATTTAGTGTTAAAAATCTTATTCATGTTAACACTACTAAATATCTAGCGCATAATGAATTAAAATGATTTTTTTAAAAATTTCCCTTTTGCCACGCTTGTTGATGCACTCGATTCAACACTGGTATCAAAGTCTGCATTATGTTATTATGGATAATATATAAATTTAAATTTAAATTGATTTAAATTCAAATCCAAATCCAAATTTGTAAAGGTTATGAATAAATTTAAATTTTTTTTGAATCTATATTCAAAAAAATTTAGAAATAAATTAATCAAAATAGTTTCAAATTAGAATTAAAATCTATAAAGGTTTTGAATAAACTAATGAATTGTTCAAATTTATATTAGTAAAAGTTATAAATGAACAAATTTAGTTATTATTTTTAAATTTGATTATAAATAAATAAATTTGTTTTTGAATTTAAAATTACAAATGTTATAAATAAATGAATTCAAAATAATTTTTAATTCAAATTTGAACTATGAATGTTATAGTTATAAAAGATTACATTAAAGTCGTAATATTAGTTGATTGTTTATTAATAATAATAATATATACATAACAATAAGATATAATACTATGTTGTAAATATTATAATTAAATAAGAAAACCTTGTATAAGATATAAAAAATAAATAAGATAATACGATTTTAAAAGTTGAAATCGATATAAAACCAATAATAGTTATAATGAATGAATACACATGTATACAATTGAGTATACATATTAAATGACAAATGATCTCGTTAAGTGTTATGAATACTTATTACTTCTTATTAACGATAATGCTTATCATTATTATATCGAGATTAGGAATCTATAATAATTTTATTCTCAATCATTCACTGTAACAACCCACAATGTTTACACATTAATTATTAATTTTGAAATAATTATTTAAAAATAAACGTAATGATGAAAAGATTAGTTTGTGTAGAATTGTCTTTTTAGAGGTTCTGAAGGTTCCATTGGGTTTAGAAATATAGAAAATATGTTTAGATATATTGTAAGATATATTTTTATTCGGGTACGAAAATGAGTTCTTACGTGTCTTTGTAACTACTTTGGCCCAACATGACCTTTTTGTTTATAAATAAACTATTATAAAGAAACCATACAAGGAAAAGTCGGTATTACTCTTTACTTATGATCTCCTGTTCTTCCTCAAGTTTATAAGAACTATTTTGAATCAATCGATTAAGAGTCAAAGCAAAGAATTATAGCTGCCATAGTCTAAACAGGGTGTTTATAAATGTTTCTCATTAATACTTAATACAATACTTGAAAAATAATAAATTTAATGACAATATGGACCAGAATTTCAAAAAATACACTCCAAGCAACCTCACACATATACCCGCTGCTGAGTGTATGTTTTTGATGGAGTGGGTATACCCACTCGTGAGAGTATGTTGTGGATGAGGTAGGTATACTTGGAATTTAACTAAATATAATGTTACAATTTTTTTATTTCATAATAATTAATGTTAAACATCTCCTGGTTTCTTGTTAAACTCTTACACATAGAAAAAATGAAGTGAAACATATACATTAAACACATACAAGATCTGTATATTCCTCCTTTTGTTTATCAAACCAAGAACCCCAACGTTACCATCATGCTAGAGAAGAAGTTCGTCATCATACCACAATCAATAATACAATGGTTTGGATTCCCTTTCTTCGGTTTTGCACTAGAGTGGGTGAACTAATTCTGAACAAACTTCTTCCTATGAAATAAAACTTTAGCCTAATAACTGAAAGGCATATGATGTTGTTTATTTAGAAATATGTCACATTATGTAGGTCTCTTTTGCTTGATATATAACCAACCATTAATATTTGATATTTTAGCAAATGTAGGAAGTATATTTTTTAAAATCAGTAACCAATGAAACATTAAAAATCATTACGTCAAAGCAATTACAAAAGAAATAGACTGATTCTTAGAACGTGTAGAAGTATGATACCACAAACTTTGTTTGAACACGTTATCTCCTTCTACAGCCACCTATACATTTACCCTTTTTTGGGTACTATATTTCGTCTAAAACAAACCCTAACTAGTACCAACCAATCAATAGACAAACCATTATTATTTGCTTGGTTGATTTTGACTTTGAAAATAATTTCGAGTTGGTTTTGCTTCAGTTTTTGTTTGTCCACCAGCTATTATGGTTTTGATTTTTTCGTAAAGTTCAAACCAAACCCAGTAGCATTTGGCCAACCCTAATCACCGATGTTTACCTAATTGCAAAACCCTTAAAAATTTAGGCTGAACAAAATATTTTTCCACCATCAAATCTAGGTTGCTATGTTGAAAAAATATTTGATAACAATTGAACTTTGGTCAACAACATAAAATAATTTTAAACAAACAGCAGGTAAAGAAGTTTGTTTTAGTATGATTGAAAATGAAAAACATATCCAAAAATATCATGATTTCATTATCATTCGTGTCGAAAATATAAAACCTAGCTAGCACACCTCCTCTTCGTTTCCATAAATCGTAGCATAATCATTGTGCCCGTACCAAGCCTAAATCGATCCAAAAATGAAAATCACATTTTTAAAATCTTTGATATCAAAAGTGGAAGAGGGATTTCTGTAAATTAAAATATCTTAACGGCAGTCGTGACTGCATTGCCAGCAGCTTGCCATGTGCCCTAACCAACTGATGACACTTTTTCTCCTGTATTCAAACTCGTATATTTCTTCATTTTTAAATTGTCACAAACCAAAGGTGAAAAGGAGAGAGAGACGATCCTAGATTTGGTTTATAATGAAAGTTAAGCCAGAGAAGAGGCGGTTTGGGAAGATAAAGATGAGGGATTTTGTGACAAATTATAATGATATATGATAGATAAAAGAGGACAAGAGTGAACAAGCATAATCAAGACGATTATTTTGGTTTCCATCATTATTTTGAGAGGAAGATAATAAAAATGTTAAGTGTTAAAGAGACATGAGTGACCAAAGAAAATTTTAGCGAAATTTCCATGAATTGTTGGTGGGAACCATTTAGCAGCATTCTTTGTTCATTTTTATATTTTAAAATGACCAACAGTAGCATATAGCCTTGAAAAGCTGCCACTTAATGCAACTAAAAGTATTTTTGTAGTGATAGGTTTCCAAAATGATTCTTGAGTTAAATACTATTTTGAGATAAATAACAGTAAAGTGAATTTTGAAGAATAAAATAGAATATTACTGCAACACTCCTAATTTTTATACAGCATATAATTTAATTATTTAATCATGATATAATTAAATTTTGAAGCTAACAAATGAAGGATTTGCCATACAAATCAATTAACTAATTAATATGGGTTTGCCTTGATAGATATACTAAAGTGAATATGTTAATAAGAAATATATGTAAACATGAATAAGGAAGGATAAAAGAGGAAAAGAGATTAACATACCCCTCACTCCTCTCCCTCGGTCACTTTAATTTTTTCAGTCTCAAAACAAAACATAGAAACGAAGGGCCAACTACTATTATGAGTAATTCAAGAAGAAAATAATAAGAAAGCTAAGGGAAAAAGAAGCTAAGGAAAATCTCAACATATCAACAAGAGTTAAGGTGAATAATATATAACCATTTTATGGTTTTATGTGCTTTAATTCAGATTTGATGTGATTTTGAATTGGATTTAATTATTTATCATGTGTTTTGAATGAATAATCATGTGCAAGATTGAATGGTTATTAATTAGGAATTTTTATGAATTTTCCTAAAGGGTTTTAGTTTGAAAAACTAAGTTTTTATTCTCCAAAAGATCTAAAATTTTAATATGATGTTCGAATTATTATTTTGGAGATGGGTTTTAAATTTCATAATTTTGGAGTTTACACGAATATTTTATGAATTTTCCAAGTGAGAAAATGGTTGAATTTTGAGAGTTAATTATTAAAAATATGGAAATAATTATTTGGTTCAAATTTTTTACAGTAGATATAAAATGATAAAATCGATTTTTTGTGAAATTTTGGGATTTTTCCCATTAATTTCTATTTCATATGAATTAATTAGCGACGAAAAATGCTAATTAATTATAAAAAAGTTAACCAATTAATCATGTAAACTTTGGAGACTAACAATTTCTAGAAAGGTAATCGAAAGGAGTGAGTTTGGCCAGTAGAACGCTGACAACAAATTGGGTTTGGTAGAAAAGAATTGTTTAAAGGGTCAATAAATTAGTTTTTACTTTAATTACAACCAATTTTGACCAAAATAAATCACTGCATTTATAAAGGGAAATTGTATAGTGCCACTCGTATATTATTCGCAATGGCTCATGATTACAAGTCACAGCTATTAATATACATATTGCATGCGGCAATACAATTGCAAGCGAAGGCACCTAGTGTTTTATTAAGCAAAACTTTATATCAACTCTTAGTGATGGCCATACATAATTCACTGCAACGACATATACAAAATTCACTACAATGGCTCATATAACGTTGGTGACAACTTCATGCTTTAGTTGGTGATGGTGCACATATTCTTTACAACGTCGCTATGCTATGAAAACAAGTTGAATATAGCACATGAAAGTTCACAATGGCCTAAACAAGTAAACTCACGCTTGCAAAAGAAAAGAGAATAAGTAATGTATATATCTATGTATGGTGCCAAGCAACATCTTTATTGAACATACACACACATATACGTATAAGAACGCACAATGCATGAATTTGAGTTAAGAAATAAAAATGTGTCCCTTTATTTGCACACAACAAGGCAAATGCATGCAAAAGAAAATACACACGAAGGCTTCAGGAAACGCATGCGACAATAAATGAGTTGGAACATGACGACCTCAATTTTTATGTGTGATAACTACGAAAATTTTAAGGCGATGAATTAAATTTTAATGTGCGAAAGCATTTGAATTTTCAAGGCGTGAGAGCATATGGTTTTAGAAAATGGGGGATAGCTATTTTATTACACTTGGAAGATTTTCACTCTATTTTGTACTAAATTTTACTTAAACAAAAAATATGATTTTGTTAAGTATTTTTATGAGATATCAAAAGAAAGGAAAATGTGTTAGCTCATTTTTGAAGGGGTTTGTATAGAGGAAACTATTATTTTGGGAAAGTAATTTATGTATAAGTTGACTATCACTTGGATCATCTATTTAATTGACTTAAGATGTGTTGTGTGTTCATTTTTAACTCTTGATCGGTTATTATTGCATATATTGAATTGTTGACATGATCACATATATATTATATGGTATCAACTAACATTATTGAAAGTGCATAAGATTTATAATATGGCTAAATAATATAAATGTGTATATAAGCAAGCTAAATAATAATAAAATGAAGTAAAAACGATTACATCGAGATTTTTGTATTGGTTCAGACCTTCCGCTTTATGTTCAGTGCAGAAGCATCCCTTCTTATTTTCACTAATCAATCACCCTCACTTAGCCTGGAGGAATAGACATTATAAGAGTTTACTGACTTGACAATGAGGTGTTCCACCAACATAGATTTTGATTTCTTTTACAAACTTCCTATAATCTTTTTATGATTCAATGATGTGGCAATGTGATTAAGGAAGTGTAAGGAGTGTTTTTGAGTGACTAATATCAACTTTTAGAAAGCTAATAGTCAGAAGAAAGTTTAGAAATCAAGATAGCAAGATAATTCTCCAAACTTCTTGTTTATGCTTATTTATAATAGTCAATAGTTATTCTGCAATTTGTTGAAGTTTAGAAAACACTATACGAGAAATGGTCTTTCGTAGCGTTGAAAAAACGCTGCTAAAACTTTTAGTAGCGTTTTGATAAACGCGGCGAGAAGACATGCAACTAAATGTCTAAAACTTTTTGAGCATCGTAGAAAACGCTATGAAAACTTAATCTATTAAAGGGTTTTAGAAACACTACAAAAAGTTTCATACCTATAGTAGCATGTCATATCGTTGTGTTTACCGAAACACTACTAAAAGTTTTGATAGTGTTTTATCAATGCTACGAAAGTCATATAGCGATGATTTAAATTTATTTCCACAGTTTTTTTAAACACTGTTAAAAGTTATTAACTGTTTTGAGCGTTCTGTACACGCTACCATTTCCTTTTAATGGATTGTATCTTTTTCAACCATCGCTCATATAATAGTCTTATTAAAACCAGTAATCAATCACATAATCGTCGTTTTCAAACCAACAATCAATCAGTCACATAATCATCATATTTAAACAGTTGAAAAAATACATTAATCACATAATCAAATATGATATCCATAACCATTTCGATAATTGTTTTTCGATAAAATGAGCAAATTCACATAAAATTCATAGCCATTCATAAACAAGTTTACACAACAAGAAGTAACAAAATGTTATAGTATATATAAAGGTTAAAGTCATGTTCATTACTTGATTACCCACAATTCTTTACTACAGCTGGTCTTACTCCTTGCCTTGACAGCAACAACCATCTTTTTTGACTTTAGCTTTCTTCCAAAACATTATTGATTTCATTGTTAAACTTAGTGATCTAGGAGTAAATTTCATTAACAAATCAGTAAAAGTTACAAACTCCGAAGTTAGCACACGTACTAATGTTCATGCTGATGATCTTACCATTTATGGGAAGAATTGAATGAAACAGGAACCATGTTTCTCAAATGGCAAGGTACAATGCCATAGTTGGTCACAAAAGAACCTGATATGATAAAAAATGTCTTAAACAACATAGATGGAGCTTTCATTAAGGCTCGTGTATCTAAATTTTCACAAAAGCTTCTCGGAGATGGTCTAGCAACAACTAAGGGTACAAAATGGGCCAGGCAGCGAAAATTAGCCAACCAGGCTTTTCGGGCTGAAAGTCTCAAGCTATGTTTAACTAATTCTTCTTTTCATCAGACTTATATGTGCCTATCATACAAGTATTTAATGCACCATCATCATAAAGTTTACACTAATGCAGTAATAGACATTCATAAGTTATGCTATCTGGGAATGATTCTGGAAATTGTGACCATTGTAAAAGGCATGCTTAAGAACTGGGCAGTGTATAGTGAAAGAAAAGAGGTGGATGTATTCAAAGAATATACAGTTTTAGCAGCTGATTTCATTTCAAGAACAACTTTCACCAGTAGTTATTTGCAAGGAAAGAAGTTTTTCCAAAATCGTTGCTAGAAACGCTAAAATTGTACATTTCAGATTCCTCAGGTACTGTGTTTAGCCCATATGACAAACTTTCTACTTCCTGTACATATCTAAAAGTTCATCAAAATTTGCAGACTTTCATCGCAAGATAAGGATGAAAAGGAAGAAAACAGAATAGAACAAGAAATAAGAAATATTATTATAGGACTAATTAAAACAAGAGAGGAAAGCAATGAAACAGGGAAGTTAGATGGTTATGGAAACGACTTACTTAGACTGCTTCTGAAGGCAAATCACGAACATGAAGATAATAAAAAGATCAGTGTTGATGACATAATCGATGAATGCAAAACATTCTATTTTGCAGGATAGGAAATCACTACATTGGTGCTTTAATGGACTACTCTACTTCTATCTATAAACACGGAATGGAAGGAGATGGCAAGGAAAGAAGCATATGAAATATTTTGTGGAAAGCACGATTTCGGTATAACCAGCATATAGTAATGCTATTTTAAACAAAATAAAGGACTATGACAACCAATCCTAATTTCCCAAACATAAAGTAGTACTTGAAAATATAGCTGAATTTTCAAAATATAATATGACATGCATTAGTTAGAAAGATCCACTACAGTTGCAAACAAATAATGTACAACGAAACAGTTATATAAGAAAGGTAAAATGGCTAAATATTCATGTACCTGGCTGAAACTAATATCAGGATTCAACCCTGACTTTTTGCTATTTTCCATCTTTCGAACATTTGTAGATCTATTTCTTTCGCTCTCGCTTTTGTTCCCTATCTACTTCAACAATAGCAACTGTAGATTCCTATGTTGTTAAAAATAAATAAAAGCACAAGCGGTAGAAATAACCAATTAGAAATAGTGAAATACTCAATACTACACTTACTTATGGGTGAACTGAATGAATTATTGAAGAATTTTAAAAGAAAATATTTTAAATCTTCAAAAAATATTTTATACCATATTTGGATATCTTTAGGTATTTTTTTCTATTCTCCCCACGGTTCATTGTGTGCTTCAATAGGCTATAAGTGCAATAGATTAATACTTGGCGATTACTGATTCAGCTACAAAATTATATTTGTATAAATATCTGTACAAATACATGTGTAGTAACCATAACAAAATTATGATAAGCAAACATGAATAATCAAACCTCGAGATATAGTTCATCTTCGATTTCCAACATTCTAACAACCTAACTCATCTTAGGCCTTTTCCAGAATCAAGATCGATAGCTTGTGTAGATTTTCGATTAGTAATGAACAGGCCACTATAAGAACGACAACAGTTAGCGACGGCTTTTAGCCGTCGCAGGCCGTCGCTAACCGTCGCTGGCCGACGCTAAAAGCCGTCGCTATAAATGTCGTCGTCCAATAGTGTAGCGACGGCTCCGTCACCAAAATAGCGACGGCTAGCGACTGCAAATGTGCCACGTGGAAATTTTTCCAACGTCTAAATGCCGTCGCTAGTCGTAGCTCGCCGTCGCTAACCTGTGTAATTTGGCCGTCGCTAGCAGTCGCAAGCCGTCGCTAATCTGTGCAATTTGGCCGTCGCTAGCCGTCGCAAGCCGTCGCTAATTTGTGCAATTTGGCCGTCGCTAGCCATCGCAAAACTGGGTAAATTTTCAGTGCATATGCACAGCCCATATACACCTCAACCAATCTGAACCAAACCACTATACACTATAGTCATCAAGTATAACCATCATATATCCATCATATAACATAACTATACATTCAAACAATATAAAATCCAACCAAATCTCATTTTCAAATCCAATAATCGGAATATGTAAATAGTAAACCGAAATTTCTACATAATATCCCGACATATATATACATAATATCCAACCAAATCCATCAACTATAAGTCATCAAAATATATGTACATAATATCCTGAAATATATATACACCATACCAACCAAAATGTGTATATACCAAACTATCAGCAAACAAACATACCTACTCCTCGCCATCGCTGCCGTCCTCTCCAGGCATCCTTCCATGCTGTTGCAAATAGGCTGCAATCCGCTCATCCTGCTGTTGCTCAAAGAAACTCTTCCTCCAATTATTTATTTCTTCAACTGTCGCCCTCAACTGAGCAATCTCCGCCTCTTGCTGCGACCTCCTGTATGCACTCTGCATTCTCATGGCCTATAAAATAATTCATAATTATTTATATATTAGCATATATATAATATTATTAAAATTGTTAAACTTATATATTAGTACATGTCAAAATTTACCTCCACATTTCCATAGCTATACCGTCGACTGGTCCGAGAAGGCGGGTCAATAATAGCATCCCAAATATGGTTCTCCTCCTCTAACGTAAGCTCTTCCCGACCAGTGGACTGTGCTACACGTGCCCGCTCTGCTTCGTACCTCTCCTGCGATTACAAATAATTGTTTTACACGATAAAAACCGAATTTCAAAATTTTGAAAATACAATAAGACAAAATATTGTTATTAACAGTAAATTAATTTACCATTACGGATTGTGATTTGTCATCCGTCCACTCGTACGAAACATTGCCCTCTTCGTCGGTCCTCTCCACGGCATGCATGGCCTTGAACAGCTCGGCCATAGTGGGCTCGCGGTTGTATCTTGCGGCCTGAAAATATATAAGTATTATTACTAGTCTGATTATAAAATATTGTAATAAAATGTAAACACTGTTTATAAATTTAATTACCAGCTCTCTCTTATGCTCCTGAAAGGATATGGAGCCACCACGGTGCAATGTAGGATTTTTATTCCTGTTTGCCCGGTTCCGCGCAGATAGCTCCTACAAATTAAGATAAATTATCACGTATATATCTTGCGAGATTTATATTAGATTTAAATAACAAAGCAAACATATATTACTTACTTTTACTGCCGGACTGTCCCAAAGCTGAAGAAAATCATTCCATGCACCCTCGCCCATCCAGTTTGGCTTTTTCCCTGAATTTTTGGCCTTGGACAGTGTATTCCTGTAATTTTTTCTCATTCGTTTGTTCCAGTGATTTAAAAAAATGTCCAAGTCATCAGGATCGACGCGGACTGCAGCCTGTAAATTTTAAGTTATAAAGATTATATTAATTTACAACTGAAATTCAAACTACTACTTACAAGTAAATCCGCTTGTATGGCGTTTTTGACATGAGGGGGGATGTCGTCCCAACGAGGCCAACAACCATGCATCCGGCTCTGAAAAGCCTTCCTCGAAACCTGTAAAATATAATCTGATGGCTCCACCTCAAAGCCACTGCAAAAGTTATGATATACATGTTTAGTGGATTTTAAAACTTATACTATAAATAAAATTGATACTTACCTAGCACTTTTAGGAACAACTTCTGCAATCGGACGTAAGTCCGGTGCGGTGCCACTACCACCTGCACCGGGAGATGGGGATGGCGTGCCAGCACCACCTCCACTCCGTCTCCTGCCAGACATATCTGCTATAGAAAAACAATATCATCATAGAACAATTATACAAATTCACTTCTACATATCATGTTTCAATCACTTTCACAGAAACAATTATAAAAATTTACTAGTACAAAACATGGATAAAAATTATATAAATAATCATCACAGAACCATAATAAAAATTCACTACTACATAGCATGTTTCAATATTCACTTTCACAGAACAATTATAAAAATTTACTAGTACAAAACATGGATAAAAATTAACTAAATGATCATCACAGAACAATTACAGAAATTTACTATTACATCGAATGTTTCAATCACTATCACATAACAATTATATCAATAACGATCAGTCTTCATCGTTTTCTGATTCAGATTCAGTCTCGTATTCTATCTCATTTTCTTCGGTACTTTCAAATGCATCAAATAGGACGTTCGATTCATCATTCAAAGGCCCTACATCAATATCATCAGTTATTATTATTTCTGTATTTGATTTAAGATCGGCTTGATATGCTGCTTCATCTGGAATATTATTTCCATCAATCGTAAACCTTGGTTTCGTTTTGAAAACAGCGGACCAATCCGCTTTATCTTTTTTCAAAGATGGATACGAAGCAAAATAAACTTGTAACGCTTGCTTCGCTAACACAAAAGGATCGTATTTATAGTAGTGTGATGTATGCCTTATTTCAATAAGTTTGTACCCTTTATGCACGTTGATTCCGGAACCAGGAACGTTACTGAACCAATTGCACTTAAATAAAAAACCTTTTCTAAAGGTTCAACATAATATGTCAATTCTAGAATCTGTGTTAAGACGCCGTAAAAATCTTTTAAATGCTCATCTGGATCATCACTGCCTTTGACAAATACCCCGCTGTTATATGTTAATTTTTCAGCACCGTAATCTTTTGTGTTGAACTTAAACCCGTTGATGAAAAATATTGGATAAGTCTTCACATTTCTTTTCGGTCCAATCGCAAGATGTCTTAAGCCTTCATCAACGACACAGTTTCTTGGCTCATAAACATAGTTCAAAAACCATTTGGCAAATTCTTTACTGAGATCGCCAGATGGATACTGTGATTCGTAGATACTGCATATATGTAATATGTGTTATTATTATTATGTACGTACAAGTAAATTACAAGTGAATTAACTATTACCTGATAAATGGTGCGACTTCGACACAATTTAAAAGAACATACGTGTGCGCTACATGGTCGTCTCTATCGTCCAACCATATTTCCACACATTTTCCACCAGGTCTACCATGTTGTCTAAAAACAGATAACATTATTTGAGAAGAATTTTGTTCAACGACTTCCTCATTTCGAGGAACAGTTACAAACGATAAGTTCACATTGTCCTTAAAGTAGTGAGAGAAAAAAATGAGGCTTCTTCTTCAAGATACGATTTGCATATCGAACCCTCAACTCGGGCTTTTTGTCGAATCTTCTTCTTCAGATGATTCAAGTACCTATTAAGATATTTATTACATATTTAGATATACAAATTTAAATTTGAAAGTAACATGAACATTGCTTATGTTAATTTACCTCTCAAATGGATACATCCATCCATATTGCACAGGGCCTCGAAGAAGTGCTTCGGATGGAAGATGAATAGGTAAATGCTCCATTACGTTAAAGAAACCAGACGGAAGTATTTTCTCCAGTTTGCATAGCAATATGGGTATTTCTACTTCAAGCTTACGTATACGGTCCACCTTTAATGTTGTCGAACATAGCTGTTTATAAAACAAACATAACTCTGTTATGACGTTCCATACTTTTACGGGTAACAGTTCTTTGAAAGCCACGGGGAGTAAATATTCCATCATGATATGACAATCGTGACTTTTCATCCCACTCAATTTACTATTTTTGAAGTCAACACATCTACGAAGATTGGAAGAAATCCCATCGGGAAATCTTAATTCTTCCACCCACTTTAGCACGACTTTTACTTGCTTATTGTCTAGCTCATAGCATGCTTTCGGTTTTTTATTGTCATTAGGCTTCATATGAAGTTCCGGGCGCTTACAATAGTTTGCTATATCAAGCCTCGAATTCAAATCGTCCTTGGTTTTGCCTTTTACATTCAAAATTGTATTAAACAGATTATCAAACACGTTCTTTTCGTTGTGCATCACGTCAATATTATGTCGGAGTAAGAAATCTTTCCAATATGGTAACTCCCAAAATATGCTTTGTTTGCACCAATTATGAATGTCTGACTTTCCTGGGATTTCAGTCTGGACTCCAGTTTCATGTATCTTTGGATAGTCTCTTACAATTTCGTATATTTCCTCGTCTGACCAAACCTTAGGTGGTTTCAGATTCTCTTCTCTGTTAGCTATGAAAATTTTCTTATCTCTTATAAACTATGATTGGGATGAAGAAAACACCGATGACAATCAAACCACGAAACTTTCTTCCCATATCGTAACGAAAATGCTCGTATTTCTTCTATACAATAAGGGCATGCTAGACGACCGGCCGTACTCCAACCAGAAAGCATCCCGTATGTAGGAAAATCATTAATCGTCCATAACGAAGAAGCGAATAACCGAATTTTTTTTTTCGTTGATACATCGTAAGTTTCGACTCCATCATTCCACAGTTTCTTCAACTCTTCGATCAATGGTTGTAAATAAACATCAATTCCTTGAGTTGGATCATGAGGGCCGGGAACGACAGTGGTGAGAAACATATATGGTGTTTTCATACACATCCATGGAGGTAAATTATACGGAGTAACGATAATTGGCCAGGATGAATATTTACTACCAAACTGTGAAAATGGTGAAAATTCATCCGTACATAAACCAAGTCTGACATTACGACTTTTCCGCAGCAAATGCGGGATAAGTCTTATCGAAATGTTTTCATGCTTCACCGTCGGATGGATGTATCAAAGTTCCTCCTTCCGCTGTTCTCACACTATGCCATCGCATATGACAGGCCTTAGCAGAAGACGCATATAATCTTTGAAGTCTGGGAGTGATGGGTAAATAATGCATTCTCTTGTACGGGACTTCTTTCCATTTCTTCTTTCTTGGTTTGTATCTTTCTTCGTTACATATTTTGCATTTTCTGAGGTCGACGTCGTCTTTCCAATACAACATGCAACCTTTCACACATGCATCTATCTTCTCGTACGGTAGACCGAATGCGGACATCAATTTTTTTACTTTATAATGATTATCGCACATCAGATTATTGGGTGGCATGTGTCGTTTTGCAGCTTGTACAACTGCTGTAAATGCAGCTTACGTAAGGTTGAATTTTGATTTCATAGTTATGTATTCGGCGGTTACTGAAAGTTCGGTTCCGCTTTTACATCGGTCCCACAACGGCCTCTTAGCAGAATCCAACAAATCGTATATTTTTTTAGCTTCCGCAGTCGGTTCTTCTTCGACATTTTCGTCTTCAGCGACAGCTTCCGTTGTAGGAAACATTGATCGTGCTACATCATCCACCATATTTTCTATCGGATTCGTCATCATATTATCGTCCTCTAAAACTTCAGTATTAGGTGTAGGTTCAACAAGTTCTCCATGACGATCCCAGAAATAATAATCAGGCACGAAACCATATTGATACAAATATACTTCAACTATATCCGGTTTCCAATGCTTCAAATGTTGGCACTTACTACACGGGCAACAAATTTCTGTATAGTTTCGGTTATTAGATTTAGCAAATCTAATAAATTCCTGTACACCGTTGTAGAAATGTTCCTTTATTGATGCTTTCTTTCCAGTTCTGACTTCATACATCCACGTACGGTCGAGAAAATAATTGAACATATTTTCTGATTTGAAAATGTATGTTAGACAATTTAAATGATTAATTTACAACCATTCTCCATTGTAAAAAGTTCATCGTTCCAGGAAAATCAAAATATAAACTTCACTTTATTTTTTATTTTTGGGTATTTTGATTTTCACTTCGGTGGTCAGTCATCCTACTTCCCATTACAAACACAATAATGTAATTACATTTTATAAATCATTTCAGATTAAACGGTTCAACAAAATTTCAGCAGCACTTCTCTTATGTTCCCTGTATCGTACACAAATGCGTGTACACAGGAAACGTAAAGGAAGTGCCGTCGAAATTTTGTAACCGTTTAAAATGAATTGATTTATAATATGTAATTACTTTATTGTGTTTGTAACTTGTCCAATACAGGGACAAATCCGACAAATATTATATCAGATGAATATAAATGTCCGTTCCGTTACAAAACAAACATCCATATAACGATCATATACAACACTTGCCAGACGGGGCCAAAGACAATCTAAGGGATAAAGAAATTTCTTTAAATTTTATCAAATATTATTGTTCTTTTCAAATTTTGACAATGTTTCAACTATTTATATTTTATTTCAAAAATTTGTGTATTTAAATTTTAGTTCAACATTCAATTAACAATTTTACTTCAATATTAATTTCATTATTTTTTTTTAACGACGTAGATTTTATGTGACTATTTGTTGTTGTTATATTCATTTCTTAATTTCTTTACAAAATCGATTTTAGTACAATATCAGTTGTTTTTAAAGTCAATTTTTTTCAAATAAATTATATATTTGCAGAATTTTTAATGTTCTCGTATTCATTTTTTATTTTTTTGTACAAACTTTATTTTTTACAATATATACAACCTTTTGCATTTTGTCCGTCGCTAGCCGTCGCGATTCATCGCTAAAATTATCAAAATGGCAATCGCTAATCGTCGCTAGCCGTCGCTCAATCAACAGGGTAAATAAAACAATTATCAATGAATATAATTAGAAAACAACAAATTCTAATTATCTAATAGATAATTAGAAAACAATAAAAAACTAATTACTAAATAAAAATTTGTCAATTTAAATTTACTTAACAACTTAAATTTGTAATTTATCAATTTCATAAACTATGAAATATTTTCATGTAAATTTATCAATAACCAAGTTAATCATTAATATACACTATTTTTTCACCTAAAACAACTAACCATGTTAATCGCCAACACTAATTATCTACATCAACCATTTATTCAACTTCATCATGATGAAATAATTAATATGTACTTAATTCAAGTTCATGATAATAAACTAATTAATCTGCCAAATCAACATACAATACTACTAATACCTAATTTAACAACACTACTAATACTCAAATTAACAACAAATCTAAATTGTACAACAAATCATAATTGAATTAGGGTTTAAACTAAACCTAAAAACATCAAATTTACATTCAAACAAGAGATTAGGAGCATACCGACACAAATTTGGGTGATTTGTAGGCTTTGAAGGGTTGGGCGCCGGCTGGGGTGACGGGGGGCGACAGAGTTAGGGAAGGAGGGAAAATTTGGGGAAGGAGAAGAATGAAATCTGTGCTCTCGGCCAGAACCTGTATATTCCGATTTGCGACGGCTAGCGACGGCCGCTTTTTTTAGCCGTCGCTAGCCGTTGCCCCCCTTCGTCGCTAATCGAAACCTTTCTTGTAGTGGGCTGTTGTAGACCGCTTTCAGAGATTTCCAATTAGACTGCAATAATGGAAGCGACCGTAGTCAATGCAAGATCTACGTCATTAGGAAGCAACAAACATTGAACATATTCATAAAATATATTTCATGTTTTTCGACGCCATTATACACCTAGCATAAAAGCAGAATGAATTTCTGGAGCATGCGTCCTCAAGGAGGAGGAAGAAGAAAAGCTGTTTTGAGGTGAGTATTTCGGTCAAGGATCTTATGTCAAATCTTTTAATTCTTTATATTGATATTTTAAATGAATGCTATTTTTGTATATAACATGGAGAGTTTCGAATTGAAAGAGTTTATGGCGAGATGAGGCATTGGTATGGAATAAAAGATGCACGACCTAGAGCATCATTATAATTTGAAGTGCGCCAATAAATAAACTCTCCCCATTTCTTTTTGTGTTTTTTTTTCGTATACCATATTCGCGAAACATTGACATATAAATTCTGTTGATACCTTCACCTACTAGTGATATGAAATTATGGGGTCATACTGATATATATTAAAGATACTGTAACATGTTCTTGTTTTTGGTAATATGCGCCATGTATTACGCACTGGCCAGCTGTGAATGGAGTGTATTTTTTTTCACTCATTCGTGTGTGTTCAAAACATTGTGTAATTTCTATTGTGCATGCATTGCGTAATCAAGGGACATGCTTGTGTTGTGTAATTTCTAAACCTTCCAATCGTTAGACACACAGTCCAAAAGGCTTACTGATTTTCGAATTTCCTTCAACAGTGCCACTAGAATAAAAACGAGCTCTTATATCTCAGGATACAACATACCTCGTTAAATTGTACTCCAAACTGGTATTTTCCTTTTTCAATGCTTTGATCTTAGATCGCGTCTTGCATCATCAAATATTTTTGGTTCTAACCATACTTATAAATCTTAATTTTTTAATAAATGACCACAATTCGTCTCTGTGTGCATAGGAAGCTTTATTAGATAGTATGGTATCAGATGCAAATTCGTTGGCAAGAAGGCAATTGGCCATGTTGTCCGACCTTTATGTTTCATGAGGACAAAAAGACAATAGTTTTAGAGAAGAAAGGTCAAATGCTTTGCCATCAAAAAAAATATAGTTGGAAGGAATTGTACACCACTAATACTTCCTAAAGCATCCAAACTGCCTCAATAAAATGAGTATGGTTATTCTCATATAACAAGCATACTAATCCAATTAAATTCCTGGTTGTTGTACCTTTGTTATCAAATATTGTACGTTGGATATTTGTATCGATGATTCGAGAAAGATGAAGATTATAACTGCTGTACTTCTGACTTCAAGAATCTACTGTGTAGATTCTTTTAGACAATAGTTCAACCCAAAAGGTATAAACGAATTATTGAACTATCGACTTTAGGATTCAATGAAGCCTTGAAACAACGTAATCGGATTCAAAACTTGTACGATTTTGATCCAACCAAGAACAGTCAAATTTGATATCTGATGATGCAATTTAGTAGAGAACAGAACAAAGAAGAGGAAGAAAACCAATCTGCAAAGTTTCTGCATTTGCAACACCTTTCAGGCGTCGCAAACTATGGTGAAAGCCAGTGTTCTGCAACACTTTCTGAGCGTCGCAGATCTGGAGGAAGAAGAATGAGATAGATAGAAAAGAGATTGTTTTTTTATTGTTTCTGGGTATCACCATTTATAATTAGTGAGGATGTGTCCATTCGTCAAGCGTCGCATCCTTTCTGATAGTCCGAAACCGTTGGAAACGATCGCGCCCATTCTTAACTGTTCGAAACTATTACTAAACGGTCACATCCCGTCATTCAAAAGACCCGCCAAAACTATCCGTTCAAATTCAGGATCTGGCCTGCTAACAAAAAATCAATTCGTCACTTTAGACTCGAACTCGACCCGGTTCGGTCTGACGGACGGAAGAGACGGCGCACGCACGTGTGTTGTTGATGCATAACTTCCCTCTTCACATCAAAGTAAAGCTTTGGGTGCCCAAAGGGCCTAACCTTCCTTAGAAAACCCTATATTTAACTAAGTATGATCCTTTATTTTTCAAGATGTGGGACTATACCTCTCTTCTTCCATCTTCTTCTACTTCTTCCCTCTTCAAAAACAAACCCAAACCCAAAACTACTTTGAAAATTTCCAACAATTTCCCCCCATTTTCAAAATAAGTAAAATAAATAAAATAAACGGCAGTGTCACTAGGGTGACTACCTACATACCCAAGTGGGATCAAACCAATGTAGTTCCAAGATCAAGTTTTGCATCATCGTGAAAACCAATACATAAATGATAAGTATCTTTTGGATTTGAACGTTCACTTAGTGTAAACCATTCAAAGTTCTATCGAGGTCTATGGTGAACGTATCTTGAACAAAGTACCCCTAGTGATAGTACCAGAATAGTCACACATACTGATTTTCGTATATACACTGTTCTGTATGCTCAGCACATTAATGGCCATGTACTTAAATCCTGAGTTCATGCGTCTACTTTAAAAAGCGGTCTTACTTTCTTAGGAAACAGCCTGGTTTGCATACTCATATAGGTAAGTCTCTTAAGGTGTTTCTACGATACACCTTTTTAAGGAACTAAACTTACTAAAGATATTTATCCATCCTTTGTTCTTGCAGAATTCAACACTAAATATTATGGTATTATTGATTTAGTTTTCCATAATCATTCCCTTAACTTGTTGGTATCCATTAAACTTTGTCTATCCTTTTCAAAACATAAGTTGGGTTTCTGTTAAGGTTGATAAACATTCATTCACAGACCTTAGTCCCATTTCCTCTGATTTATAGAAACCACCGTCTTTGGAAGACTCTTTTTGAGTGGGTCAGCCAAGTTTTTCTTTGTTTCTATGTGATCAAAAGTTATTACTTCACTTTTGAGTAACTGTCTTATCATTTGATGTCTTAGACTCACATGTCTAGACTTCCCATTATATGTCTTATTAGAGACATTGTATATTGTAGCCCGATTATCACAGTTAATCAAGACTGTTGGAGATGCCTTTTGTAACGATCTACTATTTTCAGTCATTCGTATCCGAACATGCCAGAATTGAATTGCTCAAAATACCAGATTGTAAGTTATTATTTGGCAAAACTCGGCATATACAATAATAAATAATCACAGATCATAGACACAAATCAATAAATGCAGCGGAAACAAAAGATAGTAGTTCATGAAGCTACTATATACATAACAGAGTTAAATAAGTTACAACAGAAGTCTCGAATACAATAGTCAAAAATAAGAATCAGAATACATCACTGGAATCAACTGAATATCTGAAAGCTGAATAGATAGCTGGATCTCCAAGCGAAGCCCAACTCCAAAGGTGAGTCTCGAATACTGGTACACTCAGTCTGACCCGAGCGTAAAGAAAACACAAAACACACGAGTCAGGATTAACATTCTTATATCAATAAATCCAACTCAAGTGAAATATTAACTGAAATACAAGTAACTCAAAAGATGTTTGGGATAACCATCCTCTAAGAATCCATTAAACTACCTACTATGTAGTAGTGTACGCTAAGTAGATAATGCCTATTAGTATTATAAGGTATCAAAATAGCGTCAAGGCGTTACCATTTTCCCCCTTAACACATTTTATATAAGCGTCATAATCTATACAGTACTGTAAACTCCACCGTAAACTAGTGGGCTATCAGGGAGTACTCTATAGTTATAACACAAAACAAATCGTAGTGGTTGCGCATAGGGATATGAGTATGACAAGGCACATGAGGCAATACCCAAGGTAGTGAAACAACCTTTTTCCTGATCCGGACTGGTGAAAACGCATCGCCGCAACGATCGCAACACCGCGTAACAACACTTCCAATTCAAGGGTGCGCACCAATCAAAACAAGTAATGAGTAGTTTACGAAGAAGTGTGTTCGCTAAGAGGTGGCTAACCTCATTGGCCCGGTACAGCTCCTGTTTTAGTCATTTCAAATTTGACACAAGTGTCAAGGCTATCCATTATCGTTCTCTTTCTTCAATCATCAACGTACATCATTCTAACCACTTCATTCTGGATCACACTACGCGTATAGTTATCAAAGTGGTATCGGTTTAGACAATGAGTATGTCCCTAACCGATTCCGGGTTTTTTAATAACTTTCGTAATTATTACACCGATTGGTCGTTTAATAAATTTCAAAAACCAAATAAATTTCAATCTCACTAAGAATTTGAAACCAACATTTCTTTCGTCTTTCTATATCAATTTCTATAATTTACGTTTCAAAACTTTCAAATGTACCATTTCAAAACTTATAATTCAACTTCAATTTTTATTTAAATAATTCAATATTGATTTAAATTCATATATAGGTTTCATTCCATAATCATTTAAATTAAGTTAATTTAACATTCAAAACAATTTAAATTCATTAAATCAATCACTTAAGTTTACCTACATTATATCAAAACTTATGAATTAAATTAAATTAAATTTGTCAAATTAAATTCTTTAAATTACAAGTCTCATACTAATTTCTATCAATCACATTTTATTCCTTATTAAAGAAATTCAATTTTACTTATTTGCTTATATAATTTAAACAAATGTCAAAACTTAATTATTAAAAAAAACTCAATTTCACTTATTAAAGAATTCAGTTTCGCTTATTAAAGAATTCAGTTTTATTTAATTATTAAATAATTTCAAAACTTAATTTAATAATTTACTTAAATTTAAACAACATTCTTTCATCAAACACTTTGTTAATCATAATACTTTGGAAATCAAAATTTAGAAATCATAATGCTTGGAATCATAACACTTCCCACTTAACTGTTTAAATATAAATAGTAGTATATATAATAAAATAGTTTATAATTTAAAATAGTTTATATAAAATAGTTATAATTTAAAATAGTTTATATTAAAAATAATTTATATTAAAATAGTTTATACGAAATAAATTTATAAAGTAACATATAGTTTTAAATATAATTTAAAATACCTTATATAATAAAATATCTCTCTCAAATTTCATAAATCAATTTAAACCAACTCAATTTCCAAAATTCAAATTTAATCAAATCTCATATCATCAATTTTAATTTAATTCAGTTTCTCACTAAAACATTTCAAATTTTATATATTTCAAATACAGATTTTTAACCACAAAATAAACCATTTTAGTTTCGATACTTTCAAAGCCTTAAATATTCAAACATTTCAAAATAAGAATTGATAATTCCATATATGTATATCAAATTCACTATATAGCTTAAAATCGAGAATTTTACTATATATAAAATAATCATTTATATAATAATAAAAATCAATATTTATATAAAACCATATATTTCTTTTCAAACCATAGGAATTATTTTCAAAATATTTATATATATAGACCGACGGTGTCTGTATATAACTTTCTATCCTATGGTCAAATGATACGAATATTTATCATTTCAATCCATATTTTAAATATATATACGGGTATATATTTATCATTTCAACCCGTAATCCCAAATTCAATTCAATGAAAATCGCTTGGGTTAATCATTTCAACCCATAACGATTTTCTCCTATTCTAAAGTCTGTTCGGGTATGTATCATTTCAACCCATAGTTAATTCTATACTAACAGGGAACTTGCAGAGTGATAACGGATATGATAATAATGTAACAGACATATATCATCGATATAAATAACAAATAATCGTGTCAGATGTCATAGGTGAACAGATATAGGTAATAGCATACATATATATAACAGTGTAAATAACTAACGGCAGCATATTTCAATTGTCGTTTCAATTGAAATCAAATTTAATAAATAAAAGAACATTAATCGTGAGTGATTGCTCACCTTTCGAGGCTAGAGAGATTCGACAATGAGGGCAGTTAAAACTCAGGCACGAATTCCAAAACGAAGCACAATTGAGCGCGAATTTGATGACAAGCTGAAAAACGGAATCGACGAAATAAATCAGACTGGATCGATAAAGATAATTGATATAAATGAACTTATATCTATCTAACTATATATGTCTATATATATATATATAAAATCAAATTCTAATTTCAAACCTATATTAAATATATATATATATATATATATATATATATATATACACACACACTGTTGTTATAATTATAAAAATCACCATTTAAATTTTTAAAACACTATTAAAATGAATATATATATAACTTATAAAATATATAATATAAACTGAGATAACCATTTAACATAAAATTAGTTCATTTCATAACTTAAAACGGCATTTTTGTAAACATAAAATACTATATAACTTATATACAAGCTTATACATATAGATAGATGTATACATAAACATAAAATTGTCACTATATTATACGTACATAAAGCTGTAACATTGTATACTTAAAACTATATAAACGATTTATTATAAAATGTGTAACGACCCCAGATTTTTATGAATTTAAATTGATAATCTAAAAGAATTTTTGAATTAAAATTTGCAAAATTTATTCTAAATAGTAGCGAGTTTCCTTAATTCAAACAAACATATATATTTAATCATATGAATTTAAATATTTTGCATATGTGATTTGGATTTGAATTTCAAAGTAATGAATATATGATAATATGAATATATATGTATATATGAATATACATTGAGTTTGAGTTATTGTTTTAACTAAACGATTTAAAGATAAAATTATTTTTAACTTGATTTAATAATGGTGAAATTTATTTATAAATTGATTTGAAAATTCAAAACGAAGTCTTTAAAATAAAATAAACAAATTTGCTAAATTAAAACAACACATTATCTAGAATAAACAAAATAATAAAATATAAGTAGGCAATAAAAAAATAAAAAAATACATAAAGTAACAAACAAAAGAAGAAATAAGTAAACAAAATAATTGAACAAAAGCAAATAAAATAAAAGAAATAAACAAAATAAAATAGAAGAAGCCACATCAAACTACCACAACATCCTACAGCTGAAATAAAAGGGAATCAGTGACAATATCTCCAGGCATGCTTATAAAATAAAAAGTACAAACAAAAACACCTCAGCTCAAAATCCAGCATCACTACAGCCATGCCTGTTATACACCTCAACATAGAATAAGACCACTTCAGCATACTTTAGAATTGTACCAGCAAAGATATTCAAGCCTGCATATTTCTTTTTATACATATCTCCTCTCCATTTCAACCATTTAAAACTAAGCATCATTTTGAAAAAAAAGAAAAAGAAAACCAAAGCAATATCATCATCAATCAAACAACATCAAAGAAGCCTGTGAATCAAAAAGAATTTCAGTTTGAATTTGTAAAGGCTCTGTCATTTTATTTCTGGAATCATGATTTTCAAGGTGAGTAGCAGTTAGTTTTTCTTCTTCTTGAAAATATATTAACATTACTCTGTGAATATCTTGTTGAATCAGTGCTTCTTCCCTGCTTAGTTACAGAGTACCAAATAACAAGAACATTCTATTTCTTGTTTTCTAAACAATATTAGAACTAGGTTTCAAAATGAAATATTTATATTTATTACAATTTAAAAATAGTTTCGTGATGTATAAATGCATATGGAAGGAAAAATCAGATTTTTTTCCAGTCAAACTTGAAACTCTGGGAAATTCGAATGTTATAAAATCTTGGTTCGATTATATACTTGGAATCTACACTCAAGGATAGGATTTTTAAAACCAATACGAAGATTTTTAGTTAACTATCCTAGTTACAGTTAATAGTTGAACAAAATATGCATTTTTATCATTTTCTGGAAATCGAATGGTTCGTGTCGGTCAGGGTTGTTGGGGGTGGTAGACGAGCCTACGGGGTTGCCAGGAAAAATGGCCGGAGGTGGCGAAGAGGACTGTGGCGATGATGGGAAGGAGTTTTGGTTTCTAACCCTAGTTTTAGGTAAGATCAGGGAATCGATTCGTTCGTTCCCTCTGATGGTTCGAGTGACGCGAGAGTTTGGGAAATGGAAGCTGGGTCGTAGACGCATCGATGGCCGGAGTTGCGTGAATTCTCGTGGTCGGAGTCGTGAGTACGAGGCGTTGATAGGGATCCTCCAGCGTGCGTTTCCAGGTTTGTTCCAGGCTTTACTTTCGAGCTTCAGGTGAATTTTCGATTTCGACTGTTATTCGAAATACTGGGTTTCGATTTTAAGTTGTGGGTCAAATCGTGGTTTGTTGGTGGTGTCGCGGTAGGTAGGATCGTTGTTGACGATCTGTGCACGTGCACGTGGAGGGGGTCGGCGGGTCAGTGGGATGGTTCAGAGAAGAAGAGGGGGGGAACTCGAGACGTGCTCGAGATTTTTGCAGATTGACTCGAAGCAACTGGGTTTACTCGAAACTAAGGGGGGTCGCGTGTGTTTGCCTGGGGGTATTTAAATCGTGAAGTTATTAAGTTCACCTGATGCTGAAACTTAAATAACAAAATAAACTAAAAAAAAAAAGAAAAAAAAGAAAAAGGAAATAGGAAGATGGGTGAAGTAACTCAGCTTCAATTCGAATGAAAAGAAAGTTTTCTAATTAATACTTAACAAAGTTTAATAAATCAAGCTAAGATTTTATGACAAGTTTAATTATTTAAGCAAATACTTAACAAAGTTTTCTAAGTAATACTTTAGCTAAATAACTTAATTTAAGTTAAGTATTTAAGTTAATCAACGTTAAAGCTCTTTATAAATTGAAATAAATAAATTTTCAAAATGAAAGAAGGTTTTAAATTTATAAATTAAGGTTTTAAGTAAATCAATTAAGAGATAGTTAAAGAGTAATTAGAAATCATAGATTTCAAAAAAAAAAAATTGTGCCGAAAGAATTTCAATTCGAAATGAAAATGAGAAATTTTATGATTAGAAATTAATTGTAATTAAGAACTAATTCAGTTACCATTAACACCTAATTAAATAATTCAGATTTATTAATGGATTATTTATGGTAAATCAACTCTTATAAGTAATGATTAAAGTTAATTAATCAAGTGATTAAGATAAGATTACATTTAATGTAAATAAATGTTGATTTATTTGTAAAGGAAAATAATTACTTAATGAAATTAATTAAGGTTAAATGATTATGTAATTTACTGAAGGTTAATTAAATTAACGTGATAAATCAAGATAAATTAAGGTAATTGATTTATTTATCAATATCAAATGATTTGTAATTAATAAATCAGGATTGGGTAATTAATTTATAAGTAATAAATTTACTTGGAAATAAATTAAATTGATTAGGATTAAAAACGATTTAATTAATCCTGCTTATAGATAACTATTGAATTACTCATGAATGGTTGTATTGTATGAGATGCCTTGAATTGATCTTCTTATCTGATCTGTGATATTTTGTTCTGTGAGGTGAGCTGTGTATTTATCCATTTATTGATGATATATTTGTATATTATCTGTGAATCTGTGAATGTATGATAAGCGTTATAGTTTATATCGCTTATCAATTATATTTCTGTGTTTTGATCTGTGATGATTGAATGGTTGTGCACTATTGTGTTAAACCCCTGGACCACACCATACACACACAATTATGGATTTCACGAGGAAATCGATTAAGTCGCAGATTTTTGAAATAGTTAATTTGAATTTTTAAATTCAAATGTTTTGGAAATGGAATCGGAATAAATGTGAAAAGCTTTTGGAATGTATTTCAAAATAAAAAATTATTTTTAAATTACTTGATTAAGTTTTGGAATTTAAATAATTTGATTTAAATTTAAATTCAATACTTGAAATTGAATTCTATGATTTGAAATTAGGGATTAAAGATGTTATATTGGTTATATAGGGATTAAACCACTTTTAAGCATTATTTTTGGGAATTTGAATTTAACCCAAGGATTTCAACTCGTATAAATAAATCAGATTTCCAAAATGAAAACTGTTGTTTTCAAATGATAAACACTCTTAAATAAGAACTGAGATTCCAGTTAATTAGGGGAATTTCAAGATTGAATAGAGAAATGGTTTTCCTAAGTTATGAATGAATTCTTTTTGAAAGCTATGAATTAAATCTGTTTATTTTTATCAGATTTAAATTGATGATTTGTTTAAATCAAATTGAAATGAAATTTTTTTGAAGGCTATAAGTTAAATCTTTGATTTAAAGATTTAACGAGTTAACCAAATTGAAATGAAAATTGATTTGGAAAATCTGTGAATGAATCTTTTGTTTAAAAGATTAAAATGTGAAAACCGTTTAAACCGTTAATGGTTGTGAAAATGAATCTTTTTGTTTAAAGATTGAAATGGTAATTGGATTAAACCATTTGAAATAAAGTTTTGAATTATTAAGTTGTGACTTAATTGAAATCCCATTATCCATTTGTTTTTGAAATATCATGCTCACTATTCGGTTTAGCCGGGAAAGGACATTTGTGTCGTATAACCCATTCCGAATATGTGATTCGACGTTCTGGATAGCATTTGAAGACCGGTGATGAAGACCGGGTATTTGCGAAAGCGATAGGATGACCTATCGATTGTTTCTGCACTGAGTCGCGCCGGTATAGAAACTCCCTAAGTGATGGGAAATCCGATCGGGATTGTGAATATCCGGATTGCAAGGACTTCTTTGTAAGTGCCTTTGGTTCTGTTCGAGCCCGGAACAGACTTGTATGGATTGTGTGTCTGACATTACAAGTTGAGATATAAAGCCGATTTCATTCAAATATATTTCTGTTGGTGGCGGAGAATTTATTCTTTTAGCTTAACACCCTTCACTGAGACGTACGAGCTCAGAGGTTATATGGTTGAAGGTTATCAGCGATATATTCCCAATTTGGTAATGTGACATACTGAGTGTTGCTGTGAAATGATCATTGTGTTGATTATTTGTGATAGGATCATTTATTTGATCGTCTATCTTGGTGATCATTTCTATGATCATTTGTTGACCCAAAGCATGGCTTTTGTATAAAGTATGTTTTTGTGGACGTGACTTCGTCGAGCCTCACACCCCGTGAATGGTCAAAACAGGAAAGAAGCAGCAAGGTTATGAGGGGTAGCGCCCTTTAGGATGTGTGCATTTCCTTCTGGAAAAGGGTGGTATCATGGTATGGAGCCCAGATACTTACTCATGTTGAAAAACACTTTGTTATGATTGTGTGAATTGATTAGAGAGCTCTCGGATAAAGGTCCCAAAGGACCGGGGGATGGCATATTCGGTCAGTTGTTACTCAGTTAGGGGTAACCCGGCCTTGTGTTGGTAGAGATCCGGTTTGGTTCTCGGGGATGTCAATCCAGAGGCATTCTCATGTGGCAATGGGAAGTTCCTTGGCCTGATCATTCGTTGGAAATCCAATTCCCAATACGAAACTTGTACGGTATTAGTTGTAGGACCTGCCATTCACTTATGGTGGTCACCACTGTTTGGATGGTAGCTATAGTAGGCGTACGATAATGGTCGTATGTTGGCTAAGATTTATATTCTACTTTCGAAATGAATTTTTCCTACACTATGCACTGGTAATAATACAAAATGTTTCTTTTAATACGTATCAAGCATCTTTGACTATCATAAGGAGAAATCTCCTCCGATTCTGCGTTTGCATTGTGTGTGTGTGCGGGAGGCCTTATGGTAGTCTCATTTTTAAAAAGCATTGCGAATTGACTTTGAAAATCTTTTGTTGAATGTTTTTAAAGATAAACTGTTTTTGTTGCTCACACCAGTCCCACGACTGATCCGGAGTTTATTGTTTTCTTTCCTAAACTCTGGGTGCTCATTATATTTCTACACGAGCAGTCTAGAGTTTGGTTTTTCAGATAGTTAAATATAGTGGATTATCTGGAGTTAGTTTAGTCTTTGGATCGCACCAGTCTTGCTAAGCTTGGTGCAATGTTATGGGGAGTTCGAGCTATTGCTGGATTGATTTTTGGAAATGGAGTTGCAGTTTTTGGAGTTCTTCATTGAAGACTATCTCAGAGTTATATTGTTCCACTGCTAGATGTTATCTATCGTTTTCTTTTCTGCTGCTATTTTATTGTATCATATCTCTGATGTATATTGATATCTATTGGATCATCTGTTGTATCAGATATTGTATCAATGCTGTATATCAATGTATTATCCTTTTTATTCCGCTATGTTGTTTACTTAATGTTGTTATAAGCTCCGACGAATCGGATTTGAATGATCGAATCTATGACATTCGAATACGATTTGAAGTATGGGTGTCGATTTTCGAGCGCGCAAAATCCGCGTCGTTACAAAATGTGTAGACTTATAGAACCGAAAGGTTTTGAAATATATTGTACAACATGAAACAGCACGTGTTTTATATTCTAAGCAATATATACCAAACAAAACTCAAATAATATATATATGTATATATATAACTGCTTCAAACAAGGTATAATACTGTAACAATAGCTAACATAAAACATATAACTGCATAAACTTGTATATATGCTAAGATGAATATCATATTCGAAAGTCCATGCAACCATACAACTTGTATAATCAAACTATATATATATATAGTACAAGTATAGACTTGTACTAATTTATAAATATAAATATATACTTGTAAACTTTCAATAGTTAAAATAAAACGTATTATATATATATATATATATATATATATATTGCAAACTGTCAACAGTTATTAAATGTGCCTATGGGTAAATATACCTCTTCAGACTATTAATATATGTTCGGATGTATACAAGCTATATTCATGAAATTTAAAATCTATATATATATAACACCCATATATAAATAAGTAACCGAATATATATATAACCATTATAATTGTTCATATTAACAAATATGTTTATAACAACAAATTTATATAATATAACAAATATATATACTAAAAGATATATATATATATATATAATGCAGCAACATATAATACTACTGTAGTATACATATAAACTAACAAATTATCAATTATATGTTACTGAATATATAGGCTTACATACAAAATATATAAACAGATATATATACGTAGGCGAATGATATGTATATTTATACAGATCACCAATTCTATAAACTACAACTATATATAACGCTATATATATATATATATATATATATATATATAAGACGCAAAACAAACATACTATACCTTTAAATCAAATGCATATGATATCTAACAAGCCTATATATACAAACTAACCCATATAAAACTCATAACTATGCACCAGTTGAAACTATTGTTTATACTAATTTTTTGTTTTTATTGAAACGTATATATAAACCAGGTTATATACCAGACACGATCCCTATATATAACTTACCTAACAAACAATATAAACTTATTATGTAAATTATTATATAAATACATATAAATACTCATATATAAAAGCTCACATTAGGTCTCGGTAGATGATGGGTGGCCTCACATGAAGCTGTCAAGGCAAAGATTTGGCCAGTGGTTGCCTGGGCTTTGGATGATGGAAGGCGACTGATGGGAGTTCAAGTGGCTGATGTTGGTCTGTGGGTCAACTATCAGGGAAGAAGTGGAACAAGCGAGAGGGATGGGAGAGGGAGATGCGGTCGGAGCTGATCTACTATAGTGCTTTTTTTTAAAGAGCGAAATAGAGGAGAAGTGAAGAAGGGGAACAGTTTCTATCTTGAGGAAGTAAGCACAGCCTTTCCTAAATATATGAACAACTATATAATTGTAGCAATGTATTATTTATCTCGTTTATATTTTTTTTTAAAAGCGGAAGTAAACAAACCGAAAAGAGAATGGAAAGACACAACCAACCAATAACATATCTAGGGAATAACAAAAGTTACTCGTGTAAATCCAGAAATTTTAAAAGTGAAGGGTTGTTTGAACGGTGGAATTTAAAAGAGTATGGGAAGTTAACAGATAAAAAATGCGGAATTGATACGAAGTCGATTTATCGATTTTATCGTGCCTCGAACTACGAAATGCTCGATTGAATATACTGTAGAGATCAGCACGACGAGATAATCAAAATGGTACATTGATTTCAGTGGTACGATCATCCAATCGAAAGTTGACATCGGTACCAAAATTGCTGTTATTTCGTCGATAATAAGAACGACGGAGCAATAACAGTCCAAATTTTGAGAAATGAAATACGATGTCTCACTTAGAAGATGATTTATAAATTTTCTATAGAAAAATATTCAGGTTTGGAAAACATTTTATTATCATCAAATATTAACTGATATAAATTGAAATAGAATTACACGGTAAAATAAACTTCAATACTATCTGATGAAAATTTACACTTTGCTATGTTTGATTAGACGTATTCCAAATATTAAATTTTAATTTCAAAATTTTATTATTTTAAAATTTCATAAAAATTCAATCAAGTACGTTATCAAAACCATCTGAAATTTCGGGTCGTTACACTCCCCCACTCAAAACTTTCGTCTCCGAAAAGGAAGGAGGTAGGAAAATAGAAACAACCAGAAAGAAAAATAGATTGAAAAACAAAATAAACAATTAGTTCAAACCATATAAATTTCAATTTAAATAAACTTATATTAAGCAATTTGTTTTTAAATTCAAAGTTTCCATCAAATTGACTTGATTTCACATTTATTAATGTCAGGTACAAAAGGTTTCTTTCAAAACGAAATTCAATTTAAATTCAATTAATTCAAGATATCTCATTAAGTTGATTTAATTTCAATTTATTAACTTTCAAAACAAAATTTTTATTTTATTAATCACATCTATTATTCAATTAACTTATTATTCTATTTATCTCTATAAACATTTTATAATTAAAATTTAAGTGTATAACATTTATTATACGCACTCATATTTTATTTATAAAGACATTTTATATTGTATACTATCCAATTACATAGTTAACAGTTGAGCAATAGGTAAGTTATATTGAATGCAATTGAGTATTATACAAGTAAATTTCTAATTCAATTCTCTCAAGTTTAAATATTAATTAAAATTTTTGGTTTCATTTATAATTGAAATCATCTTTTACCCAAATTTAAGAATTAAATTTCCGATTAACTTCAAATAATTTAGAGATAATTATATACATACAATATATCCAAGTCAAATCTAAATCGAATACTAATACATATATTTTTACATTTTATATCAAGTCCTACTTTAGATATTCAAATCAAATTCATTTCAAAACAAAAGTGTAGCAAGCTATTGATGGTCTCTCCACTTCGAAACTCGAAAATAAATGTCGATGATGCGTCCGTCATCGCCGAAATTATTTTCCAGCGATGATGGAGGAGAGCACTGATTTAAACATTTAAATTCTTTGAAATGATTTCTATTTGAAAATATTTTGAATACTATGCACTTTAAAACTTTCAAATCAAAGTTGAAATCACCGAAAATTAAATTCTCAAATTCTAATTTAAATTCACTTCAAAATTTCAATCAAATTATACCCAAGTTGTATAAATTCATTTATTTATATTGTAATAGTCAATGGTTTACAAAAAAATAAATAAAAATCAAATATTACCATTTGTTGACCCATTCATTTAACAATTTAGAAAATTTACTTATATATAATATAATCACACAAAATTTATTTTATTTACCAAATTTGAAAACAATATTGTGTCAGCTTGCTCTGCTCAAGTGTTTTAGAAATCCTACCGATAGTGTTGATCAGACGAATCGATCGGAAACCCAAATCAACTTCAACGACTCAAACAACACAATATGTAAAACATTTTAAATATAGATTTACAAATACACTTCCTCGCTCGATAATACAAGAATGGATTTCAAAGCAAGAATGGAGATTCAAATTTGATGTACACCAAATCAAAGAGAATTTTGATTCGAAAATAGGTTTGAAACAAAGATAAGATGATTAAATAACAAAATAGGAAGATTGATAAGTTTATATAAAATGTGGGATACCTTAACCAGGTCGACCGTGACTTCAAGAATAAGATCGTTGCAGAATTTCGAGGCAAATCGACATTTGGTCGTAAGAGATAGAATTCAGGCATAGCAGGAGACAGATAGCATCATAAACCGAGGATACAGAAATCTCCAGCGAATCGTTGCCAATTGTAAAGGATTTTTGCCATTTACAAATCATTTGGAGATTGGCGAGACAGCCGGTTTATTATAAAGATCATTCGAAGTGGATTTATAGGATACTCCAGAGTTAAAAGAATTCGAATTGGAAGAGACAAAAACAGATCTATGGATTTTGGAACCGAGGGGAACTTTCCAAAATTCAAAGGAGATTGAGTCAAAAAAAGAAATTCAAGCTCGAACGAAAGTGATTCCGTAAATAAATTTACTATATATGCTAAGTTTTGGCTAGAGCCAAAGCTCTGATACCAAATATAACGACCTGCTATTTTCAGCCATTCGTATCCGAGCATGCCGAAATTGAATTTCTCAAAATACCAGATTGTAAGTTATTATTTGGCAAAACTCAGCATATACAATAATAAATAATCACAGATCATAGACACAAATCAATAAATGCAGCGGAAACAAAAGATAGCAGTTCATGAAGCTACTATATACATAACAGAGTTAAATAAGTTACAACAGAAGTCTCGAATACAATAGTCGAATACAAGAATCAGACTACATCGCTGGAATCAACTGAATATCTGAAAGCAGGATATATAGCTGGATCTCCAAGTGAAGCCCAACTCTAAAGGTGAGTCTCGAATGCTGGTACACTCAGTTTGTCCCGAGCGTAAAGTAAACACAAAATAGTCGAGTCAGGATTAACATTATTATATCAATAAATCCAACTCAAGTGAAATATCAACTGAAATACAAGTAACTCAAAGGATGTTTAGGATAACCATCCTCTAAGGATCCGTTAAACTATTTACTATGTTGTAGTGTACGCTAAGTAGATAATGCCTATCAGTAATATAAGGTATCAAAATAGCGTTAAGGCGTTACCATTTTCCCCCTTAACACATTTTATATAAGCGTCATAGTCTATATAGTACTTTAAACTCCACTGTAAACTGGTGGGCTATCAGAGAGTACTCTATAGGTATAACATAAAACAAATTGTAGTGGTCGCGCATAGGGATACGAGTATGACAAGGCACATGAGGCAATACACAAGGTAGTAAAACTACTATTTGCCTGATCCGGACCGGTAAGAACGCATCGCCGCAACGATCGCAACACCGCGTAACAACACTCCTAATTCAAGGGGCTCACCAATCAAAACAAGTAATGAGTAGTCTACGAAGAAGTGTGTTCGCTAAGAGGTGGCTAACCTCATTGGCCCGGCACGGCTCCTGTTTAGTCATTTCAAATTTGACACAAGTGTCAAGGCTATCCATTATCGTTCCCTTTCTTCAATCATCAACGTACATCATTCCAACCACTTCATTTTGGATCACACTACACGTATAGTTATTAAAGTGGCATTCGGTTTAGACAGTGAGTATGTCCTAACCGATTCCGATTTCTTTAATTCGTAATTATTACACCGATTAGTCGTTTAATAAATTTCAAAAACCAAATCAATTTCAATCTCACTAAGAATTTGAAAGCCAACATTTAATTCATCTTTCTATATCAATTTCTATAATTTACGTTTCAAAACTTCCAAATTTACCATTTCAAAACTTATAATTCAACTTCAATTTTTATTTAAACAATTCAAATATTGATTTAAATTCATATATAGGTTTCATTCCATAATCATTTAAATTAAGTTAATTTAACATTCATAACAATTTAAATTCATTAAATCAATCACTTAAGTTTACCTACATTATATCAAAACTTATGAATTGAATTAAATTAAATTCTTTAAATTACAAGTCTCATACTAATTTCTATCAATCACATTTTATTCCTTATTAAAGAAATTCAATTTCACTTATTTACTTATTTAATTTGAACAAATTTCAAAACTTAATTATTAAAGAAACTTAGTTTCACTTATTAAAGAATTCAATTTCACTTATTAAAGAATTCAATTTTATTTCATTATTAAATAATTTCAAAACTTAATTTAATAATTTACTTAAATTTAAACAACATTCTTTCATCAAACACTTTGTTAATCATAATACTTTGGAAATCAAAATTTAGAAATCATAATGCTTGGAATCATAACACTTCCCACTTAACTGTTTAAATATAAATAATAATATATATAATAAATTGTTTATAGGTTAAAATAGTTTATATGAAATAGTTATGATTTAAAATAGTTTATATTAAAAATAATTTATATTAAGATAGTCTATATGAAATAAATTTGTAAAGTAACATACATAAATAGTTTTAAATATAATTTAAAATACCTTATATAATAAAATAGCTTTCTTAAATCTCATAAATCGATTCAAATCAACACAATTTCCAAAATTCAAATTTAATCAAATCCTAAACCATCAATTTAATATATTTTAGTTTCTCAATAAACCATTTCAAATTATATTGATTGCAAATACATATTTTTAACTACAAAATAAACCATTTCGATTTCAATACTTTCAAAGATTTAAATATTCATACATTTCAAAACAAGAATTGATAATTCCATATATATATATATATATATATATATCAAATTCATTATATAGATTAAAATCAAGAATTTTACTATATATAAAATAATCATTTATATAATAATAAAAATCAATATTTATATAAAACCATATATTTCTTTCCAAAACCATAGAAACATTTTCAAAATATTTATATATATACACCAACAATGTTTGTATATAACTTTCTATCCTATGGTCAAATGATGCGGATATTTATCATTTCAATCCATAATTTAAATATATACGGGTATATATTTATCATTTCAACTAGTAATCCCAAATTCAATTCAATGAAAATCGCTTGGGTTAATCATTTCAACCCATAACGATTTTCTCCTATTCTTGTAACAACCCGGGATTTGCATTACCAATTAATAAATAAAAGTTAGGATTTTTATTTATTCTTAATGAAGCATAAAAGGATTTGGAATAACAAAATTTATTTGAAAAGGACTATTTTAATTAAATGGGAAATATGGGATTTTAAAATGAGGATAAAATGTTATTATGGAGAGTTAAATATTTAGGAGAGATTTTAAAACGGGTTTGGGTAAGAAAAATGAGTTCATAAACCTACATGAACACTTAGAAATTTTTTGGAAACATTGTAAATAACCCTCTTCTTATTGGGTTACTAGACTTAACCCAATAACCCACCCTAAACCTCCCCTATATATTATCTCAAACTCTCATAACCTCCTTCATTCAACCCTAATCAAAACCCTAATCATTCCTAAAGCTTTCTTAACAAAAATGGCCTCCATCTTCATCTCCTTCAAGTTTTAGCTTATGCAAATCATTCTATGCAAAGGTAATGCAAATACCCACCTCAAATCCATTCTTATATCTTTTCTAATTTCTGAAATTAGTTTGTTAACACATGTTTTATGTGTTTTTATGATCTTATAGCCTCCTAATCCTCTTTTGCTAACTTGGATTGATGCTATTATGATCATTGTTGCTTTCTAAGAGAGGTATTTTGCTAAAAACCTCTTCTAATATGTGTTTTATCCTCTTTTGACTTCAATAATCATTTGGTAACACATGTTTTATCATGTAACATGTGTATCATAGGTCTTTGATCATTTTGCTTTCAATTTGGGGTTGCACATAAGGTGTTTGTGAATTTGCTTAATAAGGTAATGCTAAGCTTTGGCCCTTTGTTGCCTTTAATTTAGTGTATTAATCATTATATGCTAGTTAATGATTGTTGTTAGTGAAATTTGATGCCAAAAACTTGAAAAAAACACTCCAAACCATCAAAAAACTGCAAAATGTTCAGGCTGAAAATGGGCGTAAAACAGGGTTCTGGATGCACCAGGGCAGGCCTGGGCTGCACCCAGACATAGCAGGCTAACCCAGTTGGGCTAGCCAGAAGTAGGCCAGCCCGCATGGCCACCCCAGCCCGTGTGGGCTGGGGGGCCGGCCGAACCCCCCAGCCCGCCTGGGCTGGGGGGCGGCCCGGCCAAACCCCCCATCCCACACGGGCTGGGGGGCCGGCCAATCCCCCAGCCCGCGTGGGCTGGGGTGGGGGGGGCGACCCTGCCCACTCCCTAGTCCAAGCGGGCTGGGGGGGGGGGGGGCGAGGGGCGGTCCCAAGTACCCCCAGCCCGCGCGGGCTGGGGGCCCAAGAGAAAAAAAAGGGAAAAAAAATAAAGCATTTTTTTTTTCTGTTTGCAGTTTTGGGGCTGAAACTTTGTGACATCGCCACGGTCACATCCTTGGTCGAAATCCAACGTTTTTGGACTCATTGGAAAGCTGGAGTTCCGAACTCCATGTCTAGAAAGTTTGATTAGTATCTGAGTTCATTTGACTCTTCGAAATTGCTGTCGAAGGGGGACCCGGAGCTCGGCCTGAAACAATGTATTCACTGTTTCCGGGTCCGACTTTGGAGCGTCGTTGCGACTTCATTTCAAGTCAAAATCGAGTAATTATTTTTGCGTTCTGAAGTAGGAATGTCGGACTACGTTCCTACCAATTTTTATGCCATTTGGATTCAGTTTGCTGGTCCGAATAATTTTTCGAACTTGGGTTCGCGTCAGTTTTAGACTATTTTCCAACACTTAGAATATTTTCAGTGATTTTCTGGTTTTATCGATTTCTTTGAGATTTGTCTCTGGATTTTGTACACGGGTTTTTATGAACTATTTTAAAAGGATTTTTCCCTCCAAAATGGCTTTCAAAATTATTATATAATATTATTTTAATTATTAAATTATTTACTCCATAATAGGAGAGTTTTCAAAAGCCGTTTTAAAGTGATTTCAAAATCAATTAAAATCTGTTTCGCACCATTATTTTCTATAATAAAAATCTCACATTCACTTTTTAGCACGTCGAGCGAAGTGGAAAGGTGCTTAAACGGTTAGGAAATCTCCAGCCTATGGAACCGTGTGTATTTTCTTTCCGGTTAATCCCCGACCTATTCGGTTGATCGTTTTGACCTTTGGGTCTAGTTTACTGATGATACGAGGTGGACTTTTTATTGTTTGGAGTGTGAGCTTGCTATTGGTTAGTAAACCTTTTAGTGCGAACGTGGGGTATGGGACTCATTGTTAACACTTTACGGGTTCCTCTCCAAGAAGTTAGTGACACATTAGCCTCTGGGCGGCCAGTACTGGACCTCTGGGTCACCACGCCTCTGGGCAACCGTCTCTGGACACCTGCTCTATGGAGCAGTTTATTTTTCGGCGTGCGCCTCTGGGCCTTTATCCTTCTGGGAAGGATCTCGCCGTCTCGCGCGTTCCGCATCTGTGCGAGTGATCGATCACAACTCTACAGTACTTGGCAACAACGACTCTGGTCGGTGCACGTGCAATATTTGTATTATCTAATGATTTTATATCCATTCGAGTATCACCATTCGGTGTTGATTCTATGGAACCATACGATGTAAGTGCGATTACCTTGTGGATTCACAGTGTCTCTGGACACTGCTTTTCAGTGTTTGATTTCATTGACTTTTCAGTATATCCCTATTGCTCTTTGGAGCATCGATCTTTGCTTGGGCATTGATTACTGACTCTGGTCACTCTTGGGATTATTGCCTATGGGAAACTTTATATAGCTTTGGCTACGCCGATGATATGAGGCGAATTTATTTATTCCACACTTTGGTGTTGATATTCTCTTTGGAGATTTTTACTGTTTATTGATGATTAGGGATCGTCATTATATTCATGTAGTCCATATTACTCTTCTCTTTGGAGAAGTACTGTTTTATTTATGTACTGCATTATTATATATATCTCAGTTATTACTGATTGTTTAGCTAGCCTGACCCGAGTGTTTTCGCTCGGGTCAGACCGAGTTGTTTCATGTTAGGTCTCTGGACTTAGCTTTCTGTGCTTCCGCTTGAACATTATCTGCTATACTGATAGATAGCTCTTTTATTTGTCCACTATTCAGCTACTCTGTTATTTCAGACTCTTATGTACATATTTTTGACTCACATGTGTGAGCGGTGGCTTTGTACCCACCTTTCTGATACTTGGATCTGTATTGACGATATATTGTACTTATGTTCTATGACTGTTATGTGACTGTTATGTGATGATGATGTTATCATTTAGTATTATGTTTGTTCTGAACCTATTTTCCTTAGCCATTGTAGTTTCGTTATAAATATCTATTGGATATGTCGAACCACTTGAGAAAAGAAAACCACCTATTCGTCGTATTCAGTAGATAGTTATAGCTTGATTACATATGGTCGCTTCCATTATACTCTATTCTCCGTTCTAGTAGACGGTATTACTCCGTAATACTCTTTACTAGAGTGGGTCTCGGAGTGGGGCGTTACAATTCTAAAGTCTGTTCGGGTATGTATCAGTTCAACCCATAAAAATTCTATACTAACAGGGAACTTGCAGAGTGATAACAGATATGATAATAATGTAACAGGCATATATCATCAATATAAATAACAAATAATTGTGTCAGATATCATAGGTGAGCAGATACAGGTAATAACATATATATATATAACAGTGTAAATAACTAACAGCAGCATATTTCAATTGAAATCAAATTTAATAAATAAAAGAACATTAATCGTGAGTGATTGCTCACCTTTCGAGGCTAGAGAGATTCGACAATGAGGGAAGTTACAACCCAGGCACGAATTCCAAAACAAAGCACGATTGAGCGTGAATTTGACGACAAGCTGATAAAAGGAATCGGCGAAATAAATTAGACTGGATCGATAAAGATAATTGATATAAATGAACTTATATCTATCTAACTATATATATATATATCTATATATATATATATATATAAAATCAAATTCTAATTTCAAACCTATCTTAGATATATATATTGTTGTTATAATTATAAAAATCATCATTTAAATTTTTAGAACTCTATTAAAATGAATATTTATATAACTTATAAAAAATATAATATAAACTGAGATAACCATTTAACATAAAATCTTACTTCATTTTATAACTTAAAACAGCATTTTTATAAGCATAAAATACTATATAACTTGTATACAAGCTTATACATATAGATAGCGTATACATAAACATAAAATTGTCACTATGTTATACGTATATGAAGCTGTAACATTGTATACTTAAAACTATATAAACGATTTGTTAAAAAATGTGTAGACTTACAGAACTGAAAGGTATTGAAATATATTGTATAACTTGAAACAGCACGTGTTTTATATTCTAAGCAATATATACCAAACAGAACTCAAATAATATATATATATATATATATAACTGCTTCAAACAAGGTACAATACTGTAACAATAGCTAATATAAAACATATAACTGTATAAACTTTATATATGCTAAGATGATTATCATATTCGAAAGTCCGTGCAACTATACAACTTGTATAATCAAACTATATATGTAGTACAAGTATAGACCTATACTAATTTATAAATATAAATATATACTTGTAAACTTTCAATAGTTAAAATAAAACGTATTATATATATTGCAAACTGTCAACAGTTATTAAACGTGCCTACAGGTAAATATACCTCTTCAGACTATTAATATATGTCCGGATGTATACAAGCTATATTCATGAAATTTAAAATCTATATATGTATAACACCCATATATAATAAGTAACCGGATATATATATATATATAACCATTATAATTGTTCGTATTAACAAATATGTTTATAACAACAGATTTATATAATATAACTAATATATACTAACAGATATATATAATGCAACAACATATAATACTACTGTAGTATACATATAAACTAACAAATTATCAACTATATATTACTGAATATATAGACTTACATACAAAATATATAAGCAGATATATATACGTAGGTGAATGATATATATTTATATAGATCACCAACTCTATAAACTACAACTATATATAACAGTAAATATATATAAGCCGCAAAACAAACATACGATACCTTAAATCAAATGCATATGATATCTAACAAGCCTATATATACAAACTAACCCATATAAATCCCATAACTATGCACCAGTTGAAGATATTGTGTATACAAAATTTTTATTTATATTGAAACATATATATAAACCAGGTTATATACCAGAAACGATCCCTATATATAACCTACCTAACAAACAATATAAACATATTATGTAAATTATTATATAAATACTTTTAAAAACTCATGCATAAAAGCTCACATTAGGTCTCGGCAAGCGATGGGTGGCCTCACGTAAGGCTGTCGAGGCAAAGCTTCGGCCAGTGGTAGCCTGGTCTTTGGATGACGAAAGGCGGCTGATGGGAGTTCAAGTGGCTGACGTTGGTCTGTGGGTCGGCTATCAAGAAAGAAGTGGCACAAGAGAGAGGGAGGGGAGATGCGGTCGGAGCTGATCTGCCACGGTGCTTTTTTTTTGGAAAGAACGAAATAGAGGAGAAGGGGAGAAGGGGAACAGTTTCTACCTTGAGGAAGTAAGCATAACCTTTTCCAAATATATGAACAACTATATAATTGTAGCAATGTATTATTTATTTCGTTTATACTTTTTTTTTCAGAAGCGGAAGTAGACAAACCGAAAAGAGAATGGAAAGACACAACCAACCAATAGCGTATCTAAGGAATAACAAAACTCACTTACGTGAATCCAGAAATTTTAAAAGTGAAGGGTTGTTTGAAATGTGGAATTTAAAAGAGTGTGGGATGTTAACAGATAAAAATGCGGAATTGATACAAAGTCAGTTTATTGATTTTATCGTGCCCTAAACTACGAAACACTCGATTGAATATACTGCAGAGATCAGCACGACGAGATAATCAAAACGGTACATTGATATCAGTGGTACGATCATCCAATCGAAAGTCGACATCGGTACCAAAAGTGCTGCTATTTCGTTGAAAATAAGATCGACGGAGCAATAACAGTCTAAATTTTGAGAAACGAAATACGACGTCTCACTCAGAAGATGATTTGCAAATTTTCTATAGAAAAATATTCAGGTTTGGAAAATATTTTATTATCATCAAATATTAGCACCGAGTAGAGCAGTTTGGTAGCTCGCAAGGTTCATAACCTTGAGGTCACGGGTTCAAATCCTGTCTGCGTTACTTCCATATCAAGGTTAACACGATTGATATTAACTGATATAAATTGAAATAGAATTACACGGTAAAATAAACTTCAATATTATCTTATGAAAATTTACCAGTTGCTATGTTTAATTAGACATATTCCAAATATTAAATTTTAATTTCAAATTTTTTATTTTAAAATTTCACAAAAATTCAATTAAATATGTTATCAAAACCATCTGAAATTTCGGGTCGTTACAGCTTCTTGCATAATGCGATTTCTGTTTATGAATTCCTAAGCCGTTTCGCTTCCTTACTAGCATCTGTTAATGCAATCAACTCTGACAACATTGTCGAGTTAGATATACAGGTTTGTTTCTTGAAATCCTAAGACACTGCAGCGCCTCTTAATGTAAAGATCCATCTAGTCGTAGACTTGGATTTTGATTCTACATTATTTCAGGTTGCATCACTATATCCTTTTATTATAGCAGGATATCATTTATAAGATAAACCATAGGTAACAGTTCCTTTCAAACAAGCTAAAACTCTGGAAATAGCTTTCCAATGCTGGTAACCTGGATTACTCGTAAATCGACATAACATTCTTATAGCATGTGCTATGTCTGGTCCAGTGCAATGCATAACATACATAAGACTCCCAATAATACTGGAATACTCATGTTGAGAAATGGTACATCCAATATTCTTTTCTAATTTAATACTAGGATCTAAAGGAGTATGTGTTGGTTTGTCATTGTAATGACCATACTTTTGGTGGAACTTCTCAATGTAATGAGATTGTGTTAGCAACAACTCCCTTCTTTCCTTATAATTTTAATTCCCAGAATTACGTCAGCTTCTCCTAGACCTTTCATATCAAATTTAGAAGATATAAACTTCTTAGTTTCATTCACACATGATATATTGGAACCAAATATTAGCATGTCATCAATGTATAAACATATAATAACATAATCGTTGTTTTTCGATTTGCTATAAATACATTTATTAGCATCATTAATAATAAATCCATATGACAATGCTATTTTATCGAACTTCTCATTCCATTGCATGGGAGCTTGCTTCAGGCTATAAAGAGACTTTACTAATTTGCAAACTTTCTTTTCTTGGCCTAGGGTTTTGAAACCTTCAGATTGTTCCGTATATATCTCTTCTTCTAAATCTCCATTTAGAAACGCAGTGTTTGCGTCCATTTGATGTATGACCAAATTATGAATTGATGTAAGTGCTATTAAACAGCGTATAGAAGATATGTGAGCAACTGGAGCATATGTATCAAAATTATCTACTCCATGTCTTTGCTTATATCTCTTAGCAACTAATCTGGCTTTAAACTTATCAATGGATCCATTTGTATTTAACTTTTTCTTAAATATCCATTTACATCCTATAAGTTTAGCATCAGGAGGTAAATCAGTTAAAACCCAAGTTTGGTTTAACAATATGGAATTCATTTCATAATTTATAGCTTCCTTCCAGAATATTGAATCTCTGGAACTTCTAGCCTCAGAATAAGTTTTGGGGTCATCATTGACGTTCATGACAGATCTAGTCACATTAAGGACTTCGTCCTTACTGCCTTCTATAAGATATGTAATGTAGTCAGGACCATAGTCCTTCTCTGTTTTTGCTCTTTTACTTCTCTTTTGTTCAGTACTATTATCTTATATTGTCACTTCCTTGTTGTTTTGAGCAGGAGCATGGTCATCGTCATTGATTTCATCAATCGTATTAGGTTCTGGACTATATGATCTCAACGGAATCTCAACAATATTATTTTCAAAGAATTCTACATCTACGGATTCTATAACTTCTAAGGTGTTAAGAATTAGGAATCTATAAGTTATACTATCAAGTGAATATCCTATGAAAACACATTTAAATGCCCTATTTCCTAACTTTGGTCGTTTAGGGTCTGGTTTTCTAACATATGCTAAACAACCCCAAACATTAAGTCTTGTAAGATTAGGTTTCCTATTAAACCATAATTCATAAGGTGAAACATTATTCTTTTTAAGTGGTACTCTATTTAAAATATAACATGCAGATAACATAGCATCACCTCATCTGTTATAAGATAAGTTTGAACTTATGAGCTTGGCAATAACCATTTCTACTAAAGTTCTAGTTTTGCTTTCAGCAACACCATTTTGTTATGGTGTATATGGGGCAGTGCATTGGTGAACTAAATCTGTTGTTTACAAAATAAGATGAATTCATTTGAGAAACATTTACCACCTCGATCTAAATGTAATATTTTTATTTTAACTCCTAATTGTGTTTCGACCTCTGCTTTGTAAATTTTAAATTTATCAAAGGCCTCATCTTTAGTTTTCATTAGATACATATATGAATATCTAGTGTAATCTCAATAAATGTTATATAGTATTGGTTACCACCATAGCTGATATGATTTTTTAAGTCACCCACATCACTATATACTAAATCAAGCAAGCCAGTTTTCCTTTCTACAGATTTAAAGGATTTTTGGTGTAATTTTGCTTGAACACATATTTCAAATTTAGAGATAGTATCGAAATCACAATCAGAAATTAATCCTAGTTTATGCATATTTTTAAGAGAATCATAATTAACATGTCCTAGTCCATCATGCCTTAAACTAACGGAATCAACAATATAAATAGAAGATTTCTTTATTAGATTCAACTTAGCCATGCCGTTACAAGAGTATCCCTGTCCAATAAATTTGTCGTTCTTGGACAACACTAACTTATCAAACTCATACACCATCTTAAATCCTCCTTTGTTAAGAAGGTATCCAGAGACCAAATTCTTACACATATCGGGTACACAAAATACATTAACTAATGTAAGAACTTTTCCAAAAGTAAATGCAAGTTCTATAGTGCCTTTATCCAAAACTTTGCTTGGAACCTTATTTGCTACAGTAACCTTATCGGCTTCTCAATTATTTTCTTCGTAAGTCTTAAACAGATTACGGTCTTTGCAAATGTAAATTGTTGCTCCAGTATCAAACCACCAATCATTACCAGTTTCGCTACTGGAGTTCGCCTCTTGCACTATAGCCACAAGAGAGTCTTCGACCATATTCTTCTTTTGTTGTTTCTTCCGTTGACGGTAGTCTCGGGCATAGTGGCCGACTTATTACAGTAGTAACAAGCACCTTTCTTTTTGCTCTTGGAATTTTTCTACTTAAACCATGTCTCATTCTTAGGCTTCAGCTTATCAGTAATTTGAACATTATTTGCCTTAGAATGAGACTCAATTTGTGGATTATCATCTAGTTCGCGTTTATGAGAGTCCTCTTCAATACGAAAATGACGTTGCAAACCATCTAAATCATAATCCTTCTCTGTATGCTTTAATTTATTCTTATAATCATTCCAAGAATTAGGAAGCCTTGAAATTATAGCTCCAACAACAAAAAATTTAGGGAGATTTATTCCAGCTTCTTTAAGTTGATTTACTAACAGTAGAATTTCGCTTACTTGTCCAACTATGGACTTATTGGCATCCAATTTGAAATCCATAAAACTGCAAATGAGGAATTTGTTGTTACTTGCATCGGATATGCGATATTTGCTTTCTAATGCAGCCCAAAGTGCCTTACAGTATCCAAAGTCCTATGTGCGTTGTAGACAGAAGTAGACAACGCATTCAAAATGTGCCCTCTACATAGAAAATCATCCTCTTTGCGCTTTGCACATTTTGTTTTCAATTCGTCTGTATCTTTATTAGTTTCCTTTTGTATTTCATCCAAGTTATCTTCAAGAATATAGAACAATTTGACTATGATCAAAAAGAATTTCATCATCACTTGCCAGCAAGTGAAGTTTTCACCATCAAATTGTTCCAATTGCGTTAAATACTGATTCATAACTTGAAGAACATTGAGATTGATTGAACTGGAACCATCCATAGTTGAAATATTGTCTAAAAATTGTTGGATATTTGTATCGATAATTCGAGAAAGATGAAGATTATAACTGTTGTACTTTTGACTTCAAGTATCTACTGTGTAAATTCTTTTAGACAATAGTTCAACCCAACAGGTATAAGCGGATTGTTGAACTATCGATTTGAGGATTCAATGAAGCCTTGAAACAGCGTAATCGGATTCAAAACTGATACGATTTTGACCTAACCAAGAACGGTCAAATTTCATTTCTGATGATGCAATTTAGTAGAGAACAGAATGAAGGAGAAGAAGAAAACCAATCTGCAACATTTTTTTTTTGAGAGAACGGGTGTGTAGCGTGAAGCTACACAGCCGATTAGCATAATATCATATAAATAAAGGTCGACCAACAAGCCTGGTCGGTGGCAAAAAAAAAAACTTGATCAGAGCATATAGTTGCAGTTCGCTGATTGATAACAAAAAGTAATAATTCAGCATTAGTACAATAAACATAACTTCACACAAAAACCTAAAATGGGACACAACATCTAACTGCCTTCGTGTGTTGCTGAGGAAGCACTGCCAACAGACTCATCAGAAGGGGATCGAGCTGCAGGTAGACGAAATCTGAATGGTGCAGGGGTAGACGCCCCTGTCCAATATGCAAAATATAAGAAATTTTATTACATAAACCGATGGCAGAACTGGATGGTTTGTCGAAAATGATGGCATTCCTTTCCTTCCAAATAACCCAGCTGAAGATAGCCAGGAGAGAATCCAGAAGACAATTCCGAAATCCATATTGCCAGTATTCAAAAAAATCATTTATCAAGTGAATTTGACCGAGATTGTGAGCACAAACCGAAACCCAAATATGGAAGGAGATGTCGCAATCAAAGAAGAGATGGTGAATAGATTCAGTTTCTGATTTACATAGGACACAGATCTGATCAGACGTGATATTCAAATGCATAAGCCGGTCTTTAGTGTTAATGTGCCCGTGAATGAGGCACCATTGAAGAAAACTGATACGTGGAGGGATGTGACATTTCCAGACCCGAGCGAAGGTGAATAGGCGACCAGGATGATTAAGGAATGAGTAAAACTGAGAGACAGAGAAACCATGAATGGGCGAAAGAGACCAGGTGTGACAATCATTTGACAGAGGATCAAGCGTGATAGGTTGAAGCAATCGCAGGACAAAAAGAAGTTCCTCAAGGATATCAAGGGAAAATAGAGATGATGGGCAAAGATACGTGAAGCCGTGGGAAACTGCGTCCGCCACAGTCAAAAGGGGAAGGTTGGAATGGGAGAAAAGGAGGGGGAAAGATCTGTAAAGAGGAGAAAGACTATGCCAGGCATCGAACCAGAGGAGACAGTTAGCGCCGTTGCCGATATCCACCCGGATAAAGGTTTTGAAGCTGTCAGAAGAATCTAAGACACCAGACCAAAAGGGAGACGGTTTACGGAGAGGAGCGAAATGAGGAACAAGGAAGGGGTCAAAATTATAGTGCGAGGCTAGGATCCATTTCTTCCAGATGAATTGTTCCGGCGAGAGGAGTCGCCAGAACCACTTTACTAACAGTGCTTGATTGAAAGAGATCAGATTGGGGACACCAAGGCCCCCATGAGTTTCGTGCAAGCAGACGATCTTCCAACTAACAAGACATTTGATTTTTCCACCATTCCAGAGGAACGTCCGTCTAATGGCGTCGATTTTTTTAGATACCCAAATAGGAAGTTTGTGAAATGAGAGCCAATAGGTGGGGAGAGCTGAAAGAACTGCTTTAACCAAAACAAGTCTTCCAGCTAATGATAGCGAGTTGGCCTTCCAACCAGCAAGTCTGGTTTCGAGTTTGGCTATAAGAGGATTCCAATCTGATCGATGTAACTTAGTGGGACGCAAAGTGATACCGAGATATGATAAAGGGAATGAGTCAAGACGACAGTTGAAGGTAGAGGCAATAGATGGGCCAAGGTGGTTAGCATTGCCGAGCATAATAATAGAGCTTTTACTGAAATTGATAGATAAGCCGGAGATGAGTTCGAAAGAATAGAGAAGGACCTTGAGGCAGTGAATATGATCAGGTGATGGTGAAACAAATAGGATGGTATCATCTGCATATTGAATATTAGTGATCATAGGGATGGGACCGGAATTATTAGTGGAGCTAGGAGGATGAATACCAGTTAGATTGTTGTTAGCAATAGCCAAGTTGATCATACGATTGAAGACATCAGCCACCAAGACAAAGAGGAGGGGCGAGAGAGGATCTCCCTGTCTAAGCCCCCGAGCTGATTTAATGTGTCCACCAGATATGCCTCTAACCTGAATGATTGAGAGGCCCGAGAAGAGGATACTATGGATCCAATTACACCACATGGGAGGAAAGCCTCTGTGCTTGAGGAGATCTAAGATGAAATTCCAATTTACTGAGTCGAACGCCTTGGAGAAGTCAAGTTTAAGCAGAACACCCGGGATGTTATTCGAATGGCACGATGAGATAACTTCTTGTGTTGCAGCTACACAGTCAAGTATATTCCTACCTTGAATGAAGGCCGACTGCTCTGTTCCGACCAACGCTTCCATGTAAGGTTGAAGACGGTTAGCTAGAACTTTAGTGATGATTTTAAAAGTGGTGTTAAGCAGGCTAATAGGACGGAAAGCTGAGAGGGAATTAGCCCCAGCTACTTTAGGGAGGAGAATAATATTAGCATAATTAAGCCGGGCTATGGACTGGGGATTGGAACAAAACTCTGCACACATATCTAGAATATCTTCCTTAACCACACTCCAGAAGTGTTTGAAAAAGAATGGGCCAAAACCATCCGGCCCAGGGGATTTATTATCATCCATGTCTTTGAGAGCAGCCAAAATCTCGTCTTCGGAAAAAGGAGAGTCAATAGGGATAGACGATGAGTTGGGATATAAAAGATTCCAATCAATGGATGGGAGAGGAGAGGAGGGCGAGCCAAGGATGGATCGATAGTAGTTGGTAAAAAGGTTCGAGATATCTGCAGGGTTGGTGAATGGGACACTATCGTGAATAATTTCCGGGATAAAGAGGGATCTACGTCGACCATTGGCACATTTGTGAAAATAGGACGAGTTCTTGTCACCTTCTTTTAACCATTTGGCTTTAGATCTTTGTTTCCAGCCTATCTCTTCCTGCTTCAGTAATCTCTCAAGCTCCACCTCGAGTTCTAAGAGCTTAACTTTGTCTATATTGCTGAGGGAGACCGCTTCCTCCTGAATATTAAGGGCAAGGATGTCATTTTGAATGTCGGTTATACGTCTACGAAGGGAACCCCAGACAGACTTTGCCCAGGGCTTGAGTAGTTTTCTCAGTGATCTTAGTTTACTAACTACATGCTCCGTTGCTGAGGTAGATCTGATAGGATAATCCCAGACCCTTTTGATATAATCTTCAAAGGATGGTTCCAGCAGCCAGAGCCTTTCGAATCTAAATGGACGTTTGGGTAAAGGGAGGGAGCCAGTATCAAGAACAATTGGGCAGTGATCTGATAGAATCGTGGCAAGACCCGAACAAATAGAAAGTGGATGGAGGTCCTCCCAAGAAGGGTTGAACAGAAAACGGTCTAATTTAGCAAAAGAAGGTGAAAGACGTTTATTGGTCCAGGTGAAGTGTCGATTGTTGATTGGAGGCTCAATAAGAGAACAGGAGTTGATGAAGGCATTGAAGTCATCTGAATCAGCGGAGAGGTTTCCTGAGCTTCTTTCCTCCGGAAACCTGGTTGTGTTGAAATCACCACCAATAATCCAAGGGCCATGCAAAAAAGATGCGAATTCCGAGCAGCTATTCCAGAGATTTAACCTATCTTGAGGCACGAGAGGACCATAAAGATTCGAAATAAAATAAATTGTGTCGAATTGCATGTGTTTTAAAGCTACATGAAGGACGGAGGGATACGAAATGATTTGACAGAGGGACCAAATGGATTCATTCCACATGGTAATTAGGCCACCTTTAGAACCTATAGAGTTGGAGTGGGCAAAGCCTGTCAGATTGGGGCAACCTAATTGTTTGATTTGAAAAGGACAAGGATCAGATAGCTTGGATTCTTGAATTAAAAGGATATCTAAATTAAGGGGAGACAGAGACAGATATATAGAGTGTCTCTTGAAGGGGTCCCCAAGCCCACGAACATTCCATGATACGATTTTCATTGGGATAAGGAGATTCTCTCCTTTTCTAGGGTTTGCATGGCCTTGTGTTGTTCATCAGTTATGGTTACTCCCATGCAACGTGCAAGTTTTCTGTTTAGATTAGAGTTAGCAGAAGAAAAAACTACAGTTTTATAAAAACAACCTGTGTGGCCTAGTAAGGATCTGGAGTTTCTGGCACTCCTTCTGACCTGCGCCGGAGTAAGGTCGGATCTATTTGGATGTACGGGCAGCGGGGAGGAAGGTGGTGTCCAATTGGGGTTGAGAGATGTGTTGGAGCCCAAGATGGGAGATAGCGGGGGTAGAAAGTGGTGGTGTTGCGCAGGGTTGGGGGCAGCGGGGGAGGCTACAGGATGGACGGGCTCCTGAGCTTCATTTTCCGGGTTGGACTGTGCTGGGGATTGGTACGGCGGTGAGGTGGGTTCGTAGTTCATGGCATCAAAGCATTCGTCTGAGGAGAGATCCTCTGAAGGAATACCAAGGGGGTCATTGAAACAGTTCATATCTCTCTCATAATCCAGCCCCAAAAGATAGTTCTCGGGTCTGGTACTTGGGTGGCTGTGATCACATCTCGAAACTGTGATGAGGTATTCGACATTGTTAAGACGAACTCTATAGGATGAAGAGGAGGGGACTCCCTCGAGAAATTGCATTTTGATATAGATCAGTCTATGGTCAAACTCCGACCAGTCACATCGATCATACTCCGTGAATCTGCCTACTGGGTTGATAGCCGCGCGCACAACGTCCGTGTTATACCTAAGAGTCTCTGGAATTCCTCTAACAGATGCCCAGGAGGGGGGTTCAAGGGTAATCTGAACCGGACGTTCATATTTTGGCCAAGCTTCCAGAAAAATAGTTCCACCGGCCTTGGAAATGATCTTTCTAGTAAGCGCCATTTTTCTGACAGAGGAGGAGGGGCAAGCAAGCAGGAACCGGTTGTTGTCCAGGAACCAGATCGGCCATTCTTCGTGATTAAAGGCTGTTTGCAGCACCCTGTTCAGCGTCTCAACTGACCAAGCGCCGTCAATAATGGTCGCTGTGATGTAGAGCGACATGTCAGACGTAGCGAAGTTTCGAGGAGGAAAAGAATGGGGAGTGGAAAATGTAGAAGAATCTCGGTATGAGTGTGTGATGGGAGAGGGAGAGAAACGATTGGGTCTGGGGACTTTATCGGTGGGTCCAGTCTGAGGGGGAATAAATCGAGTAGGTGGCTTATCACGTGATGTTTCAATATCATAATCAATTGAAAGCGGATAAAAGTTATCACTACAGGGGGAATGATTATTTGGAGGATTCGAAGAGTTTTTGGTAGGTCCCGATGCAGCAAATGTGGAAGGACAGTGGGAGAAATTATGACCAAAAAAACCACAACAGAAGCAAATCTTCGGGTCCCTACATTTGGACGCCACGTGACCCGCGCCAGCACATCGGCAACATCTTTTATTTTTTAAAAATTCTACCGTTTGACGGCAAGAAACGAACTCCGGGAGAGGGCTCCTACGGTTGAAATGCTGGGGAGTCGGAAGTATCGGCCTAGGGCTGGGAGTAGCAGCCACCTGCGCGTACGTGCGGGCCTTGCCAGAGCTGGCAAGACCAGGCGATCTGGCTGCAGAGGAACAGGGAAGCTAGCGGATTTGGATAAAGGGGCCAAACTGGGCCGTGACTCTTGGGAAAGTTTCAAGGACTGACGACGATACTTTGGAGGCACGAAAGTGAAGTCGGAGAAAGAGAGAGAATGGGAACTGTCAGAGAACGAGAGAGAAGGGGAGAAGAGGGTGGAGGAAGAGGAATAAGATAGAAAGAAATAAGATTGCATGGCATCAAAGCGTTCGTCTGAGGAGAGATCCTCTGAAGGAATACCAAGGGGGTCATTGAAACACTTCATATCTCTCTCATAATCCAGCCCCAAAAGATAGTTCTCAGGTCTGGTACTTGGGTGGCTGTGATCACATCTCGAAATTGTGATGAGGTATTCGACATTGTTAAGACGAACTCTATAGGATGAAGAGGAGGGGACTCCCTCGAGAAATTGCATTTTGATATAGATCAGTCTACGGTCAAACTCCGACCAGTCACATCGATCATACTCCGTGAATCTGCCTACTGGGTTGATAGCCGCGCGCACAACGTCCGTGTTATACCTAAGAGTCTCTGGAATTCCTCTAACAGATGCCCAGGAGGGGGGTTCAAGGGTAATCTGAACCGGACGTTCATATTTTGGCCAAGCTTCCAGAAAAATAGTTCCACCGGCCTTGGAAATGATCTTTCTAGTAAGCGCCATTTTTCTGACAGAGGAGGAGGGGCAAGCAAGCAGGAACCGGTTGTTGTCCAGGAACCAGATCGGCCATTCTTCGTGATTAAAGGCTGTTTGCAGCACACTGTTCAGCGTCTCAACTGACCAAGCGCCGTCAATAATGGTCGCTGTGATGTAGAGCGACATGTCAGACGTAGCGAAGTTTCGAGGAGGAAAAGAATGGGGAGTGGAAAATGTAGAAGAATCTCGGTATGAGTGTGTGATGGGAGAGGGAGAGAAACGATTGGGTCTAGGGACTTTATCGGTGGGTCCAGTCTGAGGGGGAATAAATCGAGTAGGTGGCTTATCACGTGATGTTTCAATATCATAATCAATTGAAAGCGGATAAAAGTTATCACTACAGGGGGAATGATTATTTGGAGGATTCGAAGAGTTTTTGGTAGGTCCCGATGCAGCAAATGTGGAAGGACAGTGGGAGAAATTATGACCAAAAAAACCACAACAGAAGCAAATTTTCGGGTCCCTACATTTGGACGCCACGTGACCCGCGCCAGCACATCGGAAACATCTTTTATTTTTTAAAAATTCTACCGTTTGACGGCAAGAAACGAACTCCGGGAGAGGGCTCCTACGGTTGAAATGTTGGGAAGTATCGGCCTAGGGGCCAAACTGGGCCGTGACTCTTTGGAGGCACGAAAGTGAAGTCGGAGAAAGAGAGAGAATGGGAACTGTCAGAGAACGAGAGAGGAGGGGAGAAGAGGGTGGAGGAAGAGGAATAAGATAGAAAGAAATAAGATTGCATTGCTTTCGACTCGAACCCCACCTGGTCCAATCAAAGTAAAGTTTTGGATGCCCAAAGTGCTCAACCTTCCTTAAAGAATCCTATATTTAAATAAGTATAATCTCTTATCTTCCAAGATGTGGGACTATACCTCTCTTCTTCCATCTTCTTCCACTTCTTCCCTCTTCAAAAACAAACCCAAAACCAAAACCATTTTGAAAATTTCCAACACTGTACTGAGTGCTTATGATTTCATATTTATTAATACGGTAAAGATACCATCAACTCTTCTAACACTATTATGTGTCAACACACATGGTGTGATGAATGAGTAATTCTCTTATTATGTAGACGTTGGTTTTTTTTTTGTACACTATTTCCCATCAGCACAGTTGGAACTCGGTTGGTGTTTCAACTGATTTGATATATTCACTAGAACTTCCTTATCACGTTAAAGTATATGACTGATAAAATTACTGTAAAGTTAAAAAATATGCATTAAATATATCGCTGTGCAAATATTGCACAAGACTTCCAGTTACACGTTTATTAAAAAACACATATTTTTCAACTGCAAAATGTACTCTTTATATTTAAATAACAATTATATGTCTAAAGCTTACTGTAATTACTACTCAGAGGGTGTTGACAAAGCCATGGCTAGCTATGGTTCAACAACAAAAAATCAAGAAAAAAAACAGGACAAGGAGGAAGCTTGATGAGTTCAGACTGCTCTATTGGCAACAATACAGTAAACCAATGTGTAACTATCTTCGTACTACCACTTTTCATTTTTAGCCTGTATTTGAACTACTTTTACATACGTCTGGTATTTGTTTAGTTACATGTACATAAGGCAGTTCTGAATTCTGCTGAATGAAAATTTATTCACAAAAATTTAGTACAGTTTTCTTATGATTCTCCACTCTTTGCTGCAAAGGCTTAGAATCCAGGTCTAAAGCTTTGGGTCAAGAAATTAAGAGCATCTTCTTTATTGAACACAATATTTTAATAAATGCTAAATAAAATATGATGAACATAATTTTTAGTCTGTTCATGTGCCTATGTTGTAACCCAAAGATTTATTTATAAGGGTAAAAGTACATTACTAGCATTCAATGTTATAAACCATTCCATACCATTCATGTACATTGATGAGAATTTCATGGTGCAATGCCTTGATAACATTTGAGTCCTCACGGTGTTTCTCTCCCAGCTAAACAATGTCTACTTGAAAATCAACATGATCATCTTCAAATACTTGCATACAGACTATTGAAACAATAGAATTATATATTTTGAAGTACCTTGCTATGTTCTTGGAATCTTGAAGACCAAATGCCATAAAAATGAAGCATTGTACTGTGTATAGTGTTACCTTAATAATATAGCTGCTAAAATAGTACCAGACCTTAACTAATATGTTGACAAATTAAACTTTAAATTTAGCTAACAAAGGCATTGTTAAAGCAAGTACCGGACCTGTAAAACCAAGGTCGATGAATATTTGTCCAGGAGTGAATGTAAACTAGTCAAAAACCATTGGCAAACTAAATAATCAATTATGTTCCAAGGTTAAATGTGCATTGTCAACAAACTTTGCTATTAGAATTTATATTTTAGACACAATACTTTCTGCATCAGATATGTGACGATGAGGTTATATTGTAAAAATTATCTTGAAGTGAAAAATGATATATGACCATATGCATGGTTGAGTAAATCTCAAAGGACTAATTGGTAGACTGAAGTAAATAACTAATTTTTTAAGGGAAAACATATGCGTTGTAACGACCCGTAATTTTCAATAATTAAAATTAGTTAATTTAATAAGGTTTTGTGATTTAATGTTGGAAGAAAAAAAAATTATGATTTAATAGTAAGAATATAACTGGAATGAAATTTAATAGTATTAATTTAAGGTATTTGATAACTGCTTTTAGTGTAATTCCAGTTAATTACAATGATTAAAAAGTTATAATTGGTTATAGATTGTAAATTAATTATAATAATGTGTGTATTAATTGGTAATTGGATTAAAGGAGTAGTTGATAATTTAAATGTTGTATTAACAAATGAAATAATATGTAACAAATTGTAATTGAATAAAATTAGTGTTGTGTAAATAATTATAACATTTGTTGTAAACAATCAACTTATAAATGTGATTAAATTAAGCTAAAGGTGACAATTGTTATTTGTTACCAATTTATTTAACTTTTTGAAATAAATTTGGAAATAAATTGCAATAAATGTAATTAAATATTGTGTTAATAGAAATTAAGATGAAATTGGAGAATATTAATGTAATAACCTATAAACAAATGTTAACTATGTCTATAGAGAATGATTGATTGAATAAAAGATTAAAATATATTAAATCAATTTATTGGAATTATAATATAATTATTTGGAATTTAATGTAATTAAATATTGCGGTTAACGTAAGAAATGGCGTCAATTGTAGAAAATGAGGATAACAAGAAAGAAACCTATGTTAACAATTTCATGAGGTATTGGTCGATTTAATAGTAGGAGTATAAATCAAAATAAAAGAATAAAAACGAATAATTTTAGTAAAGGAGTAAACATATATTTATTTATGTGAAATGTTTGGTAGCTGAAAGATTGATTTTAGAGATAAGATACTATTATGTAGTAAGAAATATATAATTACTGTTTGTGTTCAATAGTGTATAAATATGTTTAAATTACTATTAGATAGGAAATAATTGTTCTTCTTCTCATTACATTCATTTAGTCCTTGAGACTTAATCAACTGAAATTAATATAATTGAAAATTTTCAATTAATAGGATAGAGAATGCTAAATTGTAAATTAATAGATGTAATTAAAAGTAGCTTATGTTGTATGAAAATATAAGGAAAGTTTGATTTGATGGAAAGAACACTTACATCAAATAAAATGAATGTTTTATTTGTGAATGTAGGTTTAATTTCATTAAAATAAAGAATAAAATGATTGGTTTTAAAGGAAGAAATATATGTTCATTTGAACTGTGTTTTAGCTTATAGATTGATTACAAGAATAGGAAAATAATCTATTTCAGAGTTATTTATTATTCTTGTGTATAAACAACAAATTTATAGACATGTTCAAATAAACAATTGTTATATTTTTCATCCATTTTAGTTGTCTGTTTTGAAATTTAACTTTGTAAGTAATTGCAATTAATGTAATTTAAGTATTTCAATTAAATGGAAAGAAAACGTTGATTGCAAGTAATAGATTTAATAAAAGAAACTACGTTTTGTGTTAAACAAAAAGGGCGTTTTAATGGAAATAAAAGATCATTTTGGGAAAACCAAGTCGAACGTTTTCATTTTTAAGGTAAGTATAAAATTTTTATTATGCGTAGATAAAAACCTAAATGCGTACAAATTTGGATATTATATGAGTTAATGAAGTTAATTTTGTTACATTTCAAAAAAAATTGAATTTCAAAAGGACGTGCGATGTACATAGTCCCTTCATTTCTTTTGTTATTAATTTTTGCATGAATGTTTTAAAATAGTTACCTTATTATTAATACTTAATATGTTCATTTCTCCTTCTATTTAATATCTGAGCCTAGACTTTTAGGTTGTATTTAATTCTTGCCACCTCATTTTCACGTATACAAAGTTTTACTTTTCTTTGTTTCACAAACTTTTCCATTTCTGTGTACATTTTCTTATGCATTATTAATGCATGGAGCTTTCAAAATAAAACATGACATTTATTTTTGTCCCTCCACCTTCATTTTCTAATTATAAATAATCTTCCACTTATTCTTCATTTGCGTTTTGTTTCTCCTAACACCTCACATTCAAAAGCTTTTATTCTTGCAAATCCAAAAGCTTTCTTTTATGAAACATGATTTTTTTTTCATTTTTTCGTACACGTCCTGTCCTAATCTTAGTTGTTCTTCAATCTTTTCCTTAAGTTCATCTTGAGAGAAACGTAAGTATTAAATTTCAGTATTTTTTATGCTTACTAATTATTATTTTAATAATATTTCTTATAACATGAATACCTTTTGCATATAAACTTTGATTCACTCGCAATTTCTTCTGTTGAATTCATATTCAAATTCCGGACAACATGAAATTGATTTAGTTGAATCTGGAGACTGTTGAGTTTTTCTGCTTCTGTTGGGATTTTTATGGGCTAAAATCAAAGTTGGGTGTTTTAACCCACTCACAACTACTAAATTATCTTATGTTGGTTTAACTAAATTTATGATCTGAACATAAATTAGTTGATTGACATTTGGTATATTTAAATTGTCATTCCAGTTAAATATGACTTTTATTGCATTTAATCTCCATTTAATTTAATATTAAATATAATTCGTCAGTTTATACTTGTTATTGATAATCAGTTAGCTATTGATGTTTATCGATTAATTTGGATGATGATTTCGATGGATGTTTGATTATTGATGTTGGATAACTAGATGTTATATTTTATATTATTGTTGTAACACTGCAAGTTCCCTACAGGTTGAAATGATACATACCCAACGATATGATATATTAGGGAGAAATCGTTATGGCTTGAAATGATAGACTCTAGCGATTTCATGTGTTCAAACTAAATTTTGGTATTTCGGGTTGAAATGATATATACCCGTAGAATTTTTAATTGCGGATTGAAATGATAAATATTTGTATCACTTGACCATAGGGTAGAGAATTATATACGGACACCGGACTGGTTAAATTAAATGATTTTAAATCCTTAAATTTTGAATTTAGTTAAATGATATTTTGAAAAAACTTGATTTGTACAAACTGAAATTGGTTTAAATTGAAATGTTGAAGTTGTAGTTGAAGTACAAACGAAATTTATCGAAATTAAGTTATTGAAATGTTGGAATGGAAGAAATGGTTAAATATGATGCTAATTTCAAAATTTATTATCTCAATATAAACTGTAAATGTTCTTTTAAATTCTAATTTTAATATTTTTAACTATTAAAATAAGTTAATCTATTTTAAACCAACTTAATCAATTTAAACTATTTAATTTATTTTAATCTAATTTAACCTATTTTAAACAATTAACCTATCTGAATCTATTTTAATTTATTTAAACTATTTTAATATATTTTAATCTAGTTTAAATCATTTAACTTTATTAAACTATATTAAAATGTTTTAATATATTTAAAAGTATTTTAATTTATTAATATATTTTAATCCTATTTAATCTATTTTTTAATTCGTTTAATCTATTTTAAATCTAATTAATCCATAATAAACCTATTTAACTGCTTTAAACCCTTTAAACTACTTTAAATCTAATTAAAGTATTTTAATCTACTTTAATTTTATTTAATATATTTAAACCTATTCAACCTAAATTATCTCCATTTAAAACTATGTAAACTAATTAAACTATTTATATCTATCTAAATTATTTTCTAAATTACAGATGGTGTAAAGTTGAAATGTTTTTAATTAAAGATTTGATTTTTAAGTGAATAAGATTTAATAATGTTATAACATAAGTTGGGATTTAAATGAACATTTGAGGAATACGATGATTTTAAATTTGGATTTAATCTATTTTTGGAAATATGAATTCAGAAGTGATATGATTTCAAATGTGATATAATTTTAGAACTAAATGTGATTTCGAAAATGATATGATTTCGAGAATATGATATTTTGATATCAATTGTGAATTGACTTTTGAAATGTAAAAGAACCATCCGGTGTGAAATAAGCGTTAGGTGTTAAAGAGATCGGGATCGGATATTGTCATACTCTCTGCCAATATCGAAAACCACTTTAACAACTGTGTATGTGGTGGAGATTCTAGAAATGAAGTAGGATGGTTTGGCAAACGATTCTATATGAGGTATTTACGTGACCCTGACTCCCATGAGCCAGCTTAGATGTGACTAAAACAGAAGCCACGCTGGGCCAAGTGAGGTCGCACCTCCGATCGGACATATTTCTTTGATACCATATTATGACTTGTGATGATTTGGTGGTCACCCCTTGATTTTGATTATGGAAGTGTGTTCCGAGGTGGGCGGTAGTAGCTGCTATACGTTACCACTTGTCAAGATCCGCAATTGGTATATCTACCCTGGCATTGCCTTGAGTGCTATGTTCACATGCCCTATCGCGCCTTCTACGAGTTTTTTTTGTGTCGTACCTATGGAGTGCTACCTGCTAGCCCACCAGCGGGTGGAGTTTACAGTATCTGTATAGACTACAACATTATATAAAATGTGTTAAGGGGGATATGGGTAATGCCTTAATGCTATTTTAGTACTTTACTTTACTGTAGACACTATTATAATAGCGTATTGTACTATATATGCAGATAATTAACGGATCCTTAGGAGATGTAAATCCTGAACATCTCGTAAGTTATTACACTCACAGTTGACAATGGATGGGAGATGTCAAAACCCGTAAACATGTCTGACGCCGTTACACTCGTATTTATTTACCATTGATTTAACTAGCATAAGATCTTTTAGTCCCGACTCGAGTGTTTTGTCTTTCCAATTCGCTCGGGTCAGTCTGAGCTTTTCAGTTTATCAAAGACTGCTTTCTAAAGGAATACGACGAAGATTTTGTATTATTATTATTATCTATTATATTTATTCCACTGCATCATGTTGTTCCGCTGCATTTATTTATTAATTATTCTTGTTGTATGTAAATTGATTTGTATTATAAATGTTTTATCAATGGTGTTTGTAAACAGCTTCATGAACTGTTTATTTGATTATTATATTTTGTTCTTACGTCGTGAGATTCTATAGTTGTTTTATTTCCTTCTCTGATTTTCTTATTTACCCCATAAATATCTGTCCTTTTAAATGTTTTGAGTCTGACGTGTGTGGTTTATCGTCGATTTAAACCGTCCAAAATGAAGGTCGTTACACGCGTAATCTAGGACTTGCCATATGCCAACCTCAACTATAATCATATGTTTCTGCTTTAATGTATGTGTTAGTTAACTAGAAATTTGTACATACAAACGTTCATTACGAACTATTATTGTTATTAGGATAGTCTAGATTTTCACTATCCTAAATATAAATGAAAATATATCATGGTGAACTACTTTTAATTTTTCAAACGCATAATCTTCCTCGACGTCAACAATCAAATAAAGAACCTGAACAACTTCATAGTTTTCAAGAGGTTATGGAAGAACATAATTCATGAGCTAAAGGAAATTCCAACAGTTTCTAAGCCCGAGGAGATGAAACCAACTAAAAAGACGGCTCAACAATCTTATCCCGCAAATTTTATTCTACAATCAAGCCTTAGGAATGGAAAGCTAAAACGGAAGCAGCTTGTTTAGAAAAACAACCCTCAAATTCTGGTTCCGTTGATAGACTATTGAGGAAAACTCACTTTTGGATAAAACCAAAGCAAACTAGTGAAATATAAGAAGATCATTAGATTAAATATCATGTGATATTTAATCTAAGAAGTTATGGTGAGGAACATGAGAAGTTCATTTGAGTAAACATCAAGAGATAAAACCAAAGAAAGATTAAACATCATAAGAAGTTCGTAATTGAGAAAATATGGGCAAATGAATGTGAAAGAAAAATAATTCAGGAATTAGCACAAATGCACAAAAAGGTTAAACACATTTGATACTGAAATTGCTCATTTAGAGGACTAGAGTCATAAAAAAATAGAAATGCATAGAGTTTATTCGAATAAGTTATTTCAAGATTACTCAAATGACCATCCAATAGAAACCCATGACATGGATTGATGACCTTTCGAAATCGATAAAAAGACATGAAAAATAAGTCAAAGTTTCACATTTTATTTCCTTAAAAACAATGTAATAACTTACAGCTATTACCATTTCAAAAACTTCATTAATTTGTCACTGATGCTCTTCATTAACTTGTGAATTTTTTGACGTATTAGGATGAAGAGCTATACATTGCACGTGGTATAGCTCAAAACAATGTAATAACGATAAGAAAACATAAATGATAGCTATCAAAAAAACAAAACATAAATTATTGGTCAAGTAGACATATTTTGGGCTATGCCTTCAAATTATACCCACAAGTTTTCAAATGGAAGTCATATGCTATTTACAGTAGCTTGTAACTACACTCTATAGATTTATTGGAAGAAGAGAAGCAGATAAATTAAGTTGCATTATTACGAAGAACTAGTCATGTTAAAGTAGGAAAAGCAATAAATCCTTTTTGTTTCATTAAAAGATCTTCTAAGAATTAGTTGTTTTCAAAATCTTCACAATATGGTTTTAATCATATTTTCCACCATCTGTGTCTATATCCTTTATGACTGTATATAAAACCAAAAACGATTTTATGCACAATTTCAACCATTCATGTTGTAGTTTATTTTGGTTCAAATAATCAATCTTGAATTTAGTCTTATCAAAGAAATCACACATACAAAAAAACCAAACATATACCAACATTAAAGCTCTTATGACTTTTTCTCAGACATCACCTACATTATTTTTATGGGATAATTTTTTTTTTGCATAAAATAATATTCTTGATTCTTGAATATTTCTCAAAAGATAATTTTGAATATGGTACTTTAAATGATAACTGTGGTCACTTTTATTTTGAATTTAATCATGCTATCATACCCAAATTAGTTTTATATCAAGCTATCATCATATAGTGATATTAAGTACAATGTTGCTTTACCTAAACTTTAAACAAATATTGCTCCAATTAATAATACAGTTTCAATGGAATCATGGTTAAAGAGGATTCCAAATTCAAAAAGTGTAAGAAAAGAAGATAAAGTTTTTGGATGAGATATTTGTAGAGTTTTAATACTGAGTTTGATTTTTTGTATGTAACTAAAATAGTAATGCTTAGTTTAGGTAAATAAGTGTATGGATTCGTTATTGTGTTTATTATGATTTCATACCTTTTTGGAAGGCCTTAAAGCTGCGTAGTGCCTAGATCTAAAGAGGATCATATGATCAGCCATTACTTATTCTTACCTTTGAATGAGAAATAAACTATTTATATTTTAAATAATAATATATAATAACATATGTTGCTTATCCTAGCTTTTATCAATAACATAGATCATAAATGGTTACTTTGTTTTATTCGAAAAGCTGGAATAGCTAAAGATTTTTCTATGTTTCCTACAATATTAAAAACATTTGGATTTAATATGAGAGTATGGATATAAAAATCTAACTCAAATGATCTTTAAGGTAAAAATTTGTTGATCCTATAATATGAGGCTAAGAAAGATAGATTATACTGTAGGTATTAATTACATAAATGATTTTATAAATAAGGGTATGTATAAAATAATCATAGCTAAAAACATTACAAGTTTTAGAGGTCAAATAATCTTGGAAACTTAGTGTTGCAATATTGTTGAAAGTATTTGTACCTTTATAAATAGAATGATATAATTTGGTGTAGCAAATAGATTGAACTAGTTTAGTTAATTTGTTTTAATAAAAAGCAAAAAACTTCTTAGTCTAGTATCATTCAAGGTTGGAAATAAAGAAGTGGATCTGGAAAGTGTGGTAATATAGTGAATTTGCAACAGACGTATCTTTTCATGATTCGGAATGAAATAAATTGTGACGACACAAACATGAATTCAGTAAATTTATGCTAGAGGCTAATTTTTTTTAAAGTGCCAGTTGCTGTATCTATGCTTATAACTATTCTAAGAAGCAACATCCATACAAGATTAGGAAAAAAAATTTATTAGTTAATACATCAATGAATTTACAGAACAAAAATCATTGCATAAACTCGTTTAAATTATATTGTGGATGAGGTAATAAAACTTGTAGATTCTAATAAGAATAAGTTATTTCTCTCAATCGATCTTCCCAGTATAGCTAAAATAAAATATGAATTATTATGGCAAACTCAAAAATAAAATCATTATCAACATAAAAAAATGCAAATTTTATTAATAAACAACAACTGATAATCAACAAAAATGTTCAGCACTCGTAGTCAAATATAAATAGCTAGTGTAAAACAATTGGAAGAACAAATTATACATCAAAATTCTTATAGATTTATGAGTAGATTGGGAAAAACTAACCTTTTTTCTTCGAAAAAATATTCCTCTTGTATATCTTAGTGGCCTAAAGATTTGATATTGTTCACTTTTATTTATGTTTGGCGATAAGAGGATTAGCTAGGGTTTCAATTGATTGTGGAGGAATACTGTGTTAAGGAGGAAGACAACGTAGAGAATAAAGTCATACATTAGAGAATTTGATAAATTAGGGTTTTTGTTACTCGATTCGTAGATTCAAGCTCAAGGAAGCAAATGGAAAAAAATTGAAGGAATATTTGATCAACGAAGTGGAGAGGGTAGATCGATGAAGTGGCATGATGGGAGTAGAAGCGAGAGTATGGTAGAAATGTAACAGCGAAGGGAATTTAGCTAAAACAGAGAGAAACATAATAATGGGGGGAGGGGGAAGAGATGGAAAAAACGTGATGACTTTTTAGCAATTGGTAGGGAAGGCGACAAAAATTTGGCAGCCTTAACATAAAACAAAAAACAAGTAAAAATAAAGGTAAAAATAATATTGGTTGCATTTACACTACAAACGTTACCAAATAAGTGCGACTAACGGTGGATTTTCTTGTTGTGAAGTCACACCCCCTTCAAGAAGAGCCATTGAAGAGTCATATATTTTCAAGGTTTAGCTTTGTAATTTGAGTTAATATAGCCGTTACTATTCGTTCAATCGACTAGGAATGATAACAAGTCAACTGGCTATAAGTACAAAATGTTCCAGAGAAGAAGACTAGAAATAAAAGATAGAATTGCTTAGTCGACTTGCTCAATCGACAGGGAAATAATTCAGTCGACTCCTCTGATAGATTGCTGAGTATTTTCAGTCGACTGCTTCTCAATATTTTTCTATTAAAACTTTATGAATGTAATTACTTTTGGACATTATTTTGAAATTCTAATGCACTAATGATATATGATATATGTATATGCATATGAATCATCTTGGAGACTTTACAAATAGTTTCTAAAGATAAGAGACGTACTTTTTGATTTGCAGACGAATTCTTCTTTCTTTCGTTTATTTCTCTCTCGAATCATTGATGCCTTTAAGGTCATGTATAAAAGATGCTACAAGTGAGATATATATATATATATATATACACACAGTTGTCATCATTAAAACAATCCTACAAACATGATTCTAACATTCTCCACCTTTTTATGATGACAATTATATGTATGATATATGTATAACAACCCCCATTAATAAATACTCCCCCTTTCACCATACTTTCTCCTCCTTTGTTATCAACAAAAGGAATAAAAGTAAAATGACAAAAGAGAAAGTATGTATACCATAATGAATACACTGACTCACATAAGACTATATAAAACAATACATGCATGCGGAATTATATAATGCAGTTATAAGAGTACACAAATACAGATAACATAATTTAAATCATACATAATCACAAATGATGTTTTTTAAGAAACAAATAGAAGATGCTAAAAGAAGAGTAACCGGAAAATTTCTTAATCCTGCTCATTATCGGAAGAAGCATGAGTGCGAGATGTAGATGGAGACCGTGAACAGGAAGAAATCTTCTGCAAAATCGTTGTAAGGAAACCAATTGTTGTTTTCTCAAAATTATTCATCCTTATGCAAATTTTCTTTTTCTGTCGTTGAAGAAGAATTGTAGCGACCTGGATTTTTCGACCCTCGAAAATCAACATCAATACGTTCACTGTATTAAATGCTGAATATTTAAGTGTCGGAAATACCGATTGTTAGGGGTAAAGAAGGAAGAGATAGAAGAAAAAATAGAACACCAACACAGTACTCACAAACGCAGCAGAACAAAATATAATATATAATAATATATTTTTATACAAAAGAATTTGTAATTATTTTGTACTTACAATCATCAGAGTACAACTATCACTAAATCAATCTGGACAGTTATAATAACTTGTACTCATATAGCGAAAATATAAGAAAAGTGAGAAAATACAACTCTATCATCCAGCCCGTCTCCTGAGAACCATAGCATACTATCCTGAATCTAAAATACTAGGTTTGACCCGAGCATCATAATAAAATAACACCCGAGTCAGTGTGGAAAACCATCGTGAGAAAACACACTCAATTTTAATTATTTAAAGTTATCAAAGTCCTTTGAAAAATAAAGTTATCTCGTAAGACCATGTCACACATAAACACGACAGGTTTTTCCCTTACGATAACCAAAACATTTTTATCAAAATCGTATGATATTATAATAGTGTCTAAACAAAGTAAATAGAAAATAGCTGAAATGCTTGCATCTCACGTTTTAGCATAGTTGGTACCACCTATCACAGTACACTTCTAGAAAAACGTACCGAGGACCTCGTCGGGATCCTCTACAACACAATGCTGACCCTATCCCTGATTTAGATAGAACCGAATATGTTACCCCCCGGTGTTCCCACCCTTATCGAGAGCTCTTTTTCCATGTACCAACGTATTCATAATTTATAATATCCGAAGGTATCTAGAAAGGTGATAACATACCCTAATTGGGTATGACCCACTCAACCTTGCTGCATCTCCCATGACTTTCAGTCATTCTGGTTGATGAGGCTTGGGGATACGATTACCTTTCAAGAACTATTCCACTTAGAATGCTCATCGTCCTCCAATGATGATATTCTAACAGCATTCGTCTATACAAGTTGTCCTAGGTCTGGGCAAAACGAATCACCATCTTCACTATCTTCACGATATCCATTTGCAACTCTCAAATCGGATCGAAGGGGTTTTTGGACAATAAAATCCGATCCTTGTCTCTCTAAAACGATTAACGATATTGGCCAATATTGATAGTCGGTTATTTAACAATCAAATAACATCCATAAGCAGCCACTAGGCCATTGTTTATAGTTCTTTAAAACATTCATTTCAAAATATCTTTTCAAAGATATATATTCAAATCCCTTTCAAATTTATCAATATTTGAAAACATTCTGAATACTTGTTCCTACAAAAGGATATCTCCACCCGTACCTCACTTCAACACTTAGTGAAATATTTCCAACTTCGATTTATAATCCATTACTTAGAAAATATCTCGATATAAATCCTTCATCTCTAAATATTTTCGAAAACCATCATTTTCTCACTTAGGAAAATATTATAATCCATTTTTCCGACATCAAACATTGATAAATCCGAGTCATTACATTCCTCCCCCTTTGAAAGAATTTCGTCCCCGAAATTGCTAAGGTGGGATGAATGATCCAAATCCAATAACTTATCAAAACCCACTTAGTTAAAACTTGACATTCACTTCCCTAAACCTTTATTTTCGTCTCAACATTTAATTTCCACTTATGATTCAAAATTCCTTATTTCAATTTCAATTCAAAAATCAACTTCTTTAGTTAATAAGAATTTTCTAAAAATTTCAAAAATTTTCTAACACCCAAAAATTTCCTAAAATTTAAGCAGAGTCTCCCTTGTTTGGAGAGCCTTTTGCAATATGACAAGAGAGATAAAAATATATACATTGACCCACACGGTCGGAAAACAAAATATGTAATAACCCGGATTTTTGGGTATCAGATAATTGAATAATTATCTGAGTTTAACTATTAAAATGTGATAATCCCTTAATCAAATTATTTAAAATGGAAAATATTGTTATCTTCAAATATAAATAACCAAATTAAAATTTATGGGATGTTTTTAAGTTTAGAGATAAATTGATTTTTATGGAATAATTATTTAATTTTTGTTATTTTATAATTTAATTTTTTTTAATATTTCAATTTAATAGGTGTTGCTTAAATATATAATGGGAGAATATGATTGAATTTAATATAGAAACTTTTCAATTGCTTATTTTAAAATCTATCTTACGTTTTCAAAAGTAATTAAAGTAATTATTTATTTTGTTTAAAATATAATAGTTAAAATAATATATATAATAAAAGTTTAATTTGTTTTCTTTAAAAATTAGCTTTTGAAATAAATTTAGTTCATATATATTAAAGAACAATGTTTTAGTATGAAACTTTGAAATAAGATTTAATTCAATATTCTTTTCTTTTTAAATTTTCTTTCTTGAAAATTTAGCTTTGAACATATATTTTTGTAGTATACAAATAAACATTAAAATGTGTAATTGTATAAAGGTGATTTATATATATAAACATTAAAAGCTAAATTGATATAACCATTTAAACATGATAATATAAATAAGAAATCAATTTAAATACATTATAAACAAGTGAGTAATTATTTTAATATTGTAATATAACATGTGTAAGGTTATTATACCATGAGAAAGACATTTGTAAGAAAATTAACTTCCAAGCAAAACAAGTGTCATTCTCTTGAAAAATTTAAGTTAAAATTTAATTGTAAAATAAAGACATGAGTTTAATCTTCATCTAAACTCTTTCTTCATCTCAGTCAAAATCTAATACAAAACAAAGGATAAAAGGAAAAAAAAATTACTTTCGAACCCGAACTTTTCAAAATCAATCTGCAACTCAAGGCCCCTGCATGCATTTTTTTTCTGGAAGTCTGCATGTAACGTTTCGAATTTTGCCCGGTCGAAAATCGACATCCATACTTCGTATCGTATTCGAATGCCATAGATTCGATCGTTCAAATCCGATTCGCCGGAGCTTATAACAACATTAAGTAAACAACACAGCGGAATAAAAGAATAATACATTGATATACAGCTTTGATACAATATCTGATACAACAGATGATCCAATAGATATCAATATACATCAGAGATACGATACAATAAAATAGCAGCGGAAAAGAAAAATGGATAACATCTAGCAGCGGAACAATATAACTCTAAGGCAGTCTTCAACGAAGAACTCCAAATCGGAACTTTAACTCCATTTCCAAGAACCAACCCAGCAATAGCTCGAACTCTCAATAGTGATGCACCAAGATAACCAAGACTGGTGCGATCCAAAGACTGAACTAACTCCAGATAATCTACTAAACCTAATTATCTGAAAAACCCAACTCTAGACTGCTCGTGTAGAAAATAATGAGCACCCAGAGTTTAGGAAAGAAAACAACAAACTCCGGATCAGTCGTGGGACTGGTGTGAGCAACAAAAACAGTTTGTCTTTTAAAACATTAAACAAAAGATTTTCAAAGTCAATTCGCAATGCTTTTTAGAAATGAGACTACCATAAGGCCTCCCGCACACACACACAATGCAAACGCAGAATCGGAGGAGATTTCTCCTTATGATAGTCAAAGATGCTTGATACGCATTTAAAATAACATTTGATATTATTACTAGTGCATAGTGTAGTAAAAATCATTTCGAAAATAAAGATATAAATCTTAGCCAACATAGACATTTCGAACTATGCCTACTATAGCTACTATCCAAACAGTGTTGCGACACCATAAGTGAATAGCAGGTTCTACAATTAACACCGTACAAGTTTCGTATTGTTTCTTTGGATTTCCAACAAATGGTCAGGCCAAGGAACTTCCCATTGCCACATGAGAATGCCTCTGGAAAGACATCCCCGAGAACCAAACCGGAACTCTGCCAACACAAGGCCGGGTTACCCCTAACTGGGTAACTACTGACACGAGCACGCCATTCCCCGGTCCTTTAGGACCTTTTCAACCGAGCGCTCGATATCCAACATCACACCATAATAAATAGAGTGTTTTCAACATGAGTAAGTATCTGGGCTCCATACCATGATACCACCCCTTTCCAGAAGGAAATGCACATACCCTAAGGGGAGCTACAGCAACCCCTAATAACCTTGCCGCATCTTTCCTGTTTTGACCATTTCCGGGATGTGAGGCTCGACGAAGTCACGTCCACAAAAACATACTTTATACAAAAGCCATGCTTTGGGTCAATAAATGATCAACACAATGATCACTAAGATAGACGATCAAATAAATGATCCTATCACAATAATCAACACAATGATCATTTCAGCATCACTCAGCATGTCACATTACCAAAATGGGATATATCGCTGATAACTTCAACTATATAACCTTTGAGCTCGTACGTCTCAAAGAAGGGTGTTAAGCAAAGAATAAATTCTCCGCCACCAACAGAAATATATTTGAAAGAAATCGGCTTTATATCTCAAATTGTAATGTCAGACATACAATCCATACAAGTCTGTTCCGGGATCGAACAGAACCGAAGGCACTTCCAAAGAAGTCCTTGCATCCGGATATTCACAATCCCGATCGGATTTCCCATCACTTAGGGAGAACTCAATACCGGAGCAACTCGGTGCAGAGTCAATCGACAGGTCATCCTATCGCTCTCGCAAATACCCGGTCTTCAACACCGGTCTTCAAATGCTATCCATAACGACGAATCACATATTCAGAATGGGTTATACGACCCCATGGTCCTTTCCCGGTTAACCCGAATAGTGAGCGCAAATATTTTAAAAATATCTGGATATTGGGATTTCAATTAAGTCACAACTTAATAATTCAAAACTTTTCTTCAAATGGCTTAACAAATTACCATTTTCAATCTTTAAACAAAAAGATTCATTTTCACAACCTTTAACGGTTTAAACAGTTTTCACATTTTAATCTTTTAAACAAAAGATTCATTCACAGATTTTCCCAAATCAATTTCCATTTCAATTTGATTAACTCGTTAAATCTTTAAATCAAAGATTTAACTTATAGCTTTCAAAACAATTTCATTTCAATTTGATTTAAACAAATCATCAATTTAAATCTGTTAAAAATAAACAGATTTAATTCATAGTTTTCAAAAAGAATTCATTCATAACTTAGGAAAATCATTTCTCTATTCAATCTTGAAATTCCCCTAATTAACTGGAATCTCAGTTCCTATCTAAAAGTGTTTATTATTTGGAAACAACAGTTTTCATTTTGGGAAATCTGATTCATTTATACGAGTTGAAATCCTTAGGTTAAATTCAAACTCCTAAAAACGATACTTAAAAGTGGTTAAATCCCTATATAACCAATATAATATCTTTAATCCCTAATTTCAAATCATAGAATTCAATTTCAAGTATTGAATTTAAATTTAAATCAAATTATTTAAATTCTAAAACTTAATCATGTAATTTAAAAATAAATTTATATTTTGAAATTCCATTCCAAAAGCTTTTCACATTTATTCCGATTCCATTTCCAAAACATTTGAATTTAAAAATTCAAATTTAAACTATTTCAAAAATTTGCGACTTAATCGATTTCCTCGTGAAATCCATATTTCTGTGTGTATGGTGTGGTCCAGGGGTTTAACACAAAAGTGCAACATTATTTCAATCATCACAGATTCAAATATAACCATATATTCAATAAGCGATATAAACTATAACGCTTATATTTCATATACCTATTCGCAGATATATATATCACAAATAATAAACTATATCTCAGATCACAACACAAATCAGGATAATGATAAAGCATCATATATCAGGAATATCAAACAATTCCACCATTAAATAAAACCCAAACATCCATAAGTAAAATTTATTAATCAACTGATTAATTTAAATCAGATGTATTCCTTATGAATAATTTAATTAACCCTTAAATAAATAATTATTCTTAATTAATTATTCTTACTTAATTAAAATGAGCAATTAATTTCTTAATTACTTTCATAAAGTAATTATTCTTATCCAATTTCATAAATGGTTATCATTAATTAATCAATCCAATTGATCATTACAATTATCATTTTAGTTTATTATTTAAATAATCTTAGTTAAGGACCTTCATTAACAATTAAAGTTTCTTTAATTACCGTGTTAAAGAAATCATTATGAACTATAAATTTGATCAATCCTTAACAATCCATTAATTTACAAATTTATTATTCCTTACTTAATAAATCTTTAAATCTTTAATTAATTCAAATCATTAACTTATCGATTGATAGTTGACGAAATAATTATTTTACGTAATTAATTGTCCACTAATCATATATTAATTAATAGCCAATGAGTAATTACAAATCTTTATTACTTAATTATTAATTAACCCAAACTCTTATTATAATGTAATTATCCTTGATTGTTTATCCAAAGGAAATTAATTTATATTAACTCCTTATCTTAATTAACATTACAAGTCTTCCTTAAATTTTGAAAACTAATTTGTTATTAAGTTCGACTTTAAGTGATAATAAATTTCATACTTACTAATATTAATTACTTAATTAAAATATTAATTAAGAGTTTAAACATCGTTATATCTTAACTAGATAATTAACTAGGATAAAGTTTTTATTTAAGTTTGTTGAGTTATTAAATCTTACAACGTTTTAAACCCTGATAAATCACAAGATTTGTTAACAGTTTTGAAGAAACCAAGCCTTCCCTGTTAAAAACCCGAGATCTCCCCAGAAAAATTCAAGTGCTGCTTCGGGTGTTCGCCCCCAATTCCCCGAGACACCAACCCAGTAACGCAAACTCACCTTCTTCCCTCTTTCAATTTACAGCAAGTTTTCATGTGAACTTAATTATAAAAATAAACAACAGAGAATACTCACACTCGAACATAAAGGAAAACCCGAAGCATCCAAACGAAATTTTCGAGCATAACTCGAGACAGTTCCCTCCCCTGCAAACGCTAACACGCCGCCGTGTCGTGCACGTGCACGCCACCACATCGCCGTTCCGGTGGCCATCGCGCCCTCGAGCAAATCGCGCTTCATCCATACTCTCGAAACCACTGATCGATTCAACGCCAAAAACTACAGAACAAAATCGAGCTACTCGAATCGAAAGTACTGGAATAACAAAATCAGAGAAACACGCCGCCGCCGATGATCGAGATGACCGGAACTCACGGCACTCGTCCCAGAGCACCCCCACAATGCCACGCCGCTAACCTTTGCCTCGCGATCCATTCCGGTCTACCATAACCAATGCCATCACCTCGCAAAGACACTCAACCGAAATACTCAGTAAAACCCTAAATTCCACTCGTGCTATCAATTCTTGCATTAGAAATTTTCTTTAGCATTTTTCCTATACTCGAGGATCATCAAGCTAGCTTTACATCAAGTTGCAGCAATTAAGAATTGTTGAATCTCCAGAATTTTACAAAAAAGCATTTTTGGTTCAAAACTGAACAGCACCTAGAATACTTAACAAAAAATCATCATCTTTGTTTTAAAAATCTTAGCTTTGTATGTTAAATCAAGTTATGAAATCGAATCAACAATTTACGACATTCGAATTTTTCACATTAATTCCTTTTTACTGTAAATTCAAAGATTTTGAACCAATTATTCATTTTAAAAACCTATAATTATTTTTAGATGAAATGTTACATGATTTTAAACAACCTTTATTTACAAATCATACCCCAATTTGAATTCAACATTAAGTTATTTAATTTGTTTTGAAAATGGAACCTGTTACTAACACACAGAGCATATATGTAAAACATGATTGAAACCTGTTGCCTGTAAACAGAACTATGTTACAAACATGCTCTCCATATCTACATAAATATATCTAAACATACAGACATTTTAACAGCTAACAACATTGCATAATGCACTCAAGTATGAACCACAATATTGAGATATAGAAGTAGATCATGGATGGAAAGTTGCTCACCTGTGGGATGAAGGCAGAGAACAAGAACAAGGAACAGAGAAATGAGCCTGTTTTGATTTTTTTTTTTTTTATTTGTTTCCATGAACTCTGCAGTTTGCTTGCTTGTAATTTGAGTTGAAACTTTACTTGAGGTTTGATGTATATAAAGAGAAGTATATGCAGGCTGATATCAATATTTGTACAGGTAAAAATAGGCATGGTTGAAGTATGTTGCATTAATTGTTGAGGTGTATGGCATTTATTGCCTGCTACATATATACTTTCCTCTCCATACTTGTTGTTATTATTTTTATTTATTTGTTTTCTACTTGCATGTTTTCTTCTTTAGCTCGGCTTGTACAAACATTAGAGATAGTGGTGGCTGATATCTTGCTTTTGCTCATGTACTTGATGTTAATATACTTTATTTCTTTTACTTGCATGTATTTGCTCAGCTGAAAACATTTATTTGTTTTTATATTTTCTTGTCTTGCATACTTGTATTTATTTTATTTTTAGTTTACTATGGATACTTACTTTCCTTATCTTATACTTTAATAAATATGTTTCTATGTTAAATTTTTAATCATTTATTTTAACTTGGTAAGTGCATTTGTTTCTTATTTTGTTTACATGCATTGTTATTGTTTTATATATCAATGTTCTTATTTTTATTCATAACTTAAAATTATTATTACTTTACAAAATAAGTGAACTTCTATTTTTATTTTGAGTATTTATTTTATCTTACATACAAATTGTTTTGTATCTTTCTATATATTTATTTCAATAGTTTATATTTTAAAAGATATTTTGTTTTGTTTATGTTTGTGTTTTATTACTTTATAGTATGAATAACTTCTGTTTTAACATGTTGTTAAAATTTATTTATGAGTTACTATATATATATATATATATTTCTTAATTTATTTTATAACCCAAATATTTATTAAATCATGCATCTAAGATTTAAATTCAAATCAAAATATATATATATATACACTCAAGATTTTATAATTTCAAATTGACTCATATATATCCAAATATACATATACAGATATATATTCACATATATACATATATATATAATATTTAAAATTTTAAATGATTTATATAGAATATACTTGAACTCGGGGAAACTCGCTTCCATTTATAATTAATTTTATAAATTTTTTATTCAAAATTTCATTTAATTATCAATTTAAATTAAATTAAAATCTAGGGTCGTTACAAACTTCCCTCCTTAAAAGAATTTCGTCCTCGAAATTTGCAGGCACGAAAACAACACAGATAGATGAAAGATAGAGAAATATCTTTTCAGATCAAACTGGATATCAATTCTGTATTTGGCTCACCAAATCAGAATATCAACAATAGATACAAGAAATTATAATAAAATTTCAAATTTTGGTTTTAAACAAAATCATTTTATCGATACAATTCTAATCATTCTTCATATTCTATTTATCAATTTAATTCAATTAAAATTTTCTAATTTATTCAAAATTTTAATTCTAAATTTCAAATTCATTAAAGTTTAAAACGAAAAACTGATAAGAATCGATGAAGATACGAAGTAAGAATTTTCTACAATGATTCGTAGAGCCATCACCACACCGAAACATCTTCTTGTAGCTGGTACGAAAAAATCAAAAGAATTTGGAAACGAATCAAAGAAAATTGATAGAGAAAGTTATTTCCACTGTTGTTACAGAGTTTTGACTAATTATAGTCGTATTTCCCTGTCCTCTATCTCGTTCTCTTCTTGCACTCATACTTACTATCAGTGGATAGTAAGAGATTTTACTGAGGCCTTCAAACGGATATCTTAAGGATTACTCATTCTAGGGTATACTTCACCCTATCTCTAATGAGCTACTTAATGTGTTACACTCCTGAGCTAAAGTTTAACCCTTAGCTCTGATACCAAATGTAACGTTTCGAATTTTGCCCGGTCGAAAATCGACATCCATACTTCATATCGTATTCGAATGCCATAGATTCGATCGTTCAAATCCGATTCGCCGGAGCTTATAACAACATTAAGTAAACAACACAGCGGAATAAAAGAATAATACATTGATATACAGCTTTGATACAATATCTGATACAACAGATGATCCAATAGATATCAATATACATCAGAGATACGATACAATAAAATAGCAGCGGAAAAGAAAAATAGATAACATCTAGCAGCGGAACAATATAACTCTAAGGCAGTCTTCAACGAAGAACTCCAAATCGGAACTTTAACTCCATTTCCAAGAACCAACCCAGCAATAGCTCGAACTCTCAATAGCGATGCACCAAGATAACCAAGACTGGTGCGATCCAAAGACTGAACTAACTCCAGATAATCTACTAAACCTAATTATCTGAAAAACCCAACTCTAGACTGCTCGTGTAGAAAATAATGAGCACCCAGAGTTTATGAAAGAAAACAACAAACTCCGGATCAGTCGTGGGACTGGTGTGAGCAACAAAAACAGTTTGTCTTTTAAAACATTAAACAAAAGATTTTCAAAGTCAATTCGCAATGCTTTTTAGAAATGAGACTACCATAAGGCCTCCCGCACACACACACAATGCAAACGCAGAATCGGAGGAGATTTCTCCTTATGATAGTCAAAGATGCTTGATACGCATTTAAAATAACATTTGATATTATTACTAGTGCATAGTGTAGTAAAAATCATTTCGAAAATAAAGATATAAATCTTAGCCAACATAGACATTTCGAACTATGCCTACTATAGCTACTATCCAAACAGTGTTGCGACACCATAAGTGAATAGCAGGTTCTACAATTAACACCGTACAAGTTTCGTATTGTTTCTTTGGATTTCCAACAAATGGTCAGGCCAAGGAACTTCCCATTGCCACATGAGAATGCCTCTGGAAAGACATCCCCGAGAACCAAACCGGAACTCTGCCAACACAAGGCCGGGTTACCCCTAACTGGGTAACTACTGACACGAGCACGCCATTCCCCGGTCCTTTAGGACCTTTTCAACCGAGCGCTCGATATCCAACATCACACCATAATAAATAGAGTGTTTTCAACATGAGTAAGTATCTGGGCTCCATACCATGATACCACCCCTTTCCAGAAGGAAATGCACATACCCTAAGGGGAGCTACAGCAACCCCTAATAACCTTGCCGCATCTTTCCTGTTTTGACCATTTCCGGGATGTGAGGCTCGACGAAGTCACGTCCACAAAAACATACTTTATACAAAAGCCATGCTTTGGGTCAATAAATGATCAACACAATGATCACTAAGATAGACGATCAAATAAATGATCCTATCACAATAATCAACACAATGATCATTTCAGCATCACTCAGCATGTCACATTACCAAAATGGGATATATCGCTGATAACTTCAACTATATAACCTTTGAGCTCGTACGTCTCAAAGAAGGGTGTTAAGCAAAGAATAAATTCTCCGCCACCAACAGAAATATATTTGAAAGAAATCGGCTTTATATCTCAAATTGTAATGTCAGACATACAATCCATACAAGTCTGTTCCGGGATCGAACAGAACCGAAGGCACTTCCAAAGAAGTCCTTGCATCCGGATATTCACAATCCCGATCGGATTTCCCATCACTTAGGGAGAACTCAATACCGGAGCAACTCGGTGCAGAGTCAATCGACAGGTCATCCTATCGCTCTCGCAAATACCCGGTCTTCAACACCGGTCTTCAAATGCTATCCATAACGACGAATCACATATTCAGAATGGGTTATACGACCCCATGGTCCTTTCCCGGTTAACCCGAATAGTGAGCGCAAATATTTTAAAAATATCTGGATATTGGGATTTCAATTAAGTCACAACTTAATAATTCAAAACTTTTCTTCAAATGGCTTAACAAATTATCATTTTCAATCTTTAAACAAAAAGATTCATTTTCACAACCTTTAACGGTTTAAACAGTTTTCACATTTTAATCTTTTAAACAAAAGATTCATTCACAGATTTTCCCAAATCAATTTCCATTTCAATTTGATTAACTCGTTAAATCTTTAAATCAAAGATTTAACTTATAGCTTTCAAAACAATTTCATTTCAATTTGATTTAAACAAATCATCAATTTAAATCTGTTAAAAATAAACAGATTTAATTCATAGTTTTCAAAAAGAATTCATTCATAACTTAGGAAAATCATTTCTCTATTCAATCTTGAAATTCCCCTAATTAACTGGAATCTCAGTTCCTATCTAAAAGTGTTTATCATTTGGAAACAACAGTTTTCATTTTGGGAAATCTGATTCATTTATACGAGTTGAAATCCTTAGGTTAAATTCAAACTCCTAAAAACGATACTTAAAAGTGGTTAAATCCCTATATAACCAATATAATATCTTTAATCCCTAATTTCAAATCATAGAATTCAATTTCAAGTATTGAATTTAAATTTAAATCAAATTATTTAAATTCTAAAACTTAATCATGTAATTTAAAAATAAATTTATATTTTGAAATTCCATTCCAAAAGCTTTTCACATTTATTCCGATTCCATTTCCAAAACATTTGAATTTAAAAATTCAAATTTAAACTATTTCAAAAATTTGCGACTTAATCGATTTCCTCGTGAAATCCATATTTCTGTGTGTATGGTGTGGTCCAGGGGTTTAACACAAAAGTGCAACATTATTTCAATCATCACAGATTCAAATATAACCATATATTCAATAAGCGATATAAACTATAACGCTTATATTTCATATACCTATTCGTAGATATATATATCACAAATAATAAACTATATCTCAGATCACAACACAAATCAGGATAATGATAAAGCATCATATATCAGGAATATCAAACAATTCCACCATTAAATAAAACCCAAACATCCATAAGTAAAATTTATTAATCAACTGATTAATTTAAATCAGATGTATTCCTTATGAATAATTTAATTAACCCTTAAATAAATAATTATTCTTAATTAATTATTCTTACTTAATTAAAATGAGCAATTAATTTCTTAATTACTTTCATAAAGTAATTATTCTTATCCAATTTCATAAATGGTTATCATTAATTAATCAATCCAATTGATCATTACAATTATCATTTTAGTTTATTATTTAAATAATCTTAGTTAAGGACCTTCATTAACAATTAAAGTTTCTTTAATTACCGTGTTAAAGAAATCATTATGAACTATAAATTTGATCAATCCTTAACAATCCATTAATTTACAAATTTATTATTCCTTACTTAATAAATCTTTAAATCTTTAATTAATTCAAATCATTAACTTATCGATTGATAGTTGACGAAATAATTATTTTACGTAATTAATTGTCCACTAATCATATATTAATTAATAGCCAATGAGTAATTACAAATCTTTATTACTTAATTATTAATTAACCCAAACTCTTATTATAATGTAATTATCCTTGATTGTTTATCCAAAGGAAATTAATTTATATTAACTCCTTATCTTAATTAACATTACAAGTCTTCCTTAAATTTTGAAAACTAATTTGTTATTAAGTTCGACTTTAAGTGATAATAAATTTCATACTTACTAATATTAATTACTTAATTAAAATATTAATTAAGAGTTTAAACATCGTTATATCTTAACTAGATAATTAACTAGGATAAAGTTTTTATTTAAGTTTGTTGAGTTATTAAATCTTACAACGTTTTAAACCCTGATAAATCACAAGATTTGTTAACAGTTTTGAAGAAACCAAGCCTTCCCTGTTAAAAACCCGAGATCTCCCCAGAAAAATTCAAGTGCTGCTTCGGGTGTTCGCCCCCAATTCCCCGAGACACCAACCCAGTAACGCAAACTCACCTTCTTCCCTCTTTCAATTTACAGCAAGTTTTCATGTGAACTTAATTATAAAAATAAACAACAGAGAATACTCACACTCGAACATAAAGGAAAACCCGAAGCATCCAAACGAAATTTTCGAGCATAACTCGAGACAGTTCCCTCCCCTGCAAACGCTAACACGCCGCCGTGTCGTGCACGTGCACGCCACCACATCGCCGTTCCGGTGGCCATCGCGCCCTCGAGCAAATCGCGCTTCATCCATACTCTCGAAACCACTGATCGATTCAACGCCAAAAACTACAGAACAAAATCGAGCTACTCGAATCGAAAGTACTGGAATAACAAAATCAGAGAAACACGCCGCCGCCGATGATCGAGATGACCGGAACTCACGACACTCGTCCCAGAGCACCCCCACAATGCCACGCCGCTAACCTTTGCCTCGCGATCCATTCCGGTCTACCATAACCAATGCCATCACCTCGCAAAGACACTCAACCGAAATACTCAGTAAAACCCTAAATTCCACTCGTGCTATCAATTCTTGCATTAGAAATTTTCTTTAGCATTTTTCCTATACTCGAGGATCATCAAGCTAGCTTTACATCAAGTTGCAGCAATTAAGAATTGTTGAATCTCCAGAATTTTACAAAAAAGCATTTTTGGTTCAAAACTGAACAGCACCTAGAATACTTAACAAAAAATCATCATCTTTGTTTTAAAAATCTTAGCTTTGTATGTTAAATCAAGTTATGAAATCGAATCAACAATTTACGACATTCGAATTTTTCACATTAATTCCTTTTTACTGTAAATTCAAAGATTTTGAACCAATTATTCATTTTAAAAACCTATAATTATTTTTAGATGAAATGTTACATGATTTTAAACAACCTTTATTTACAAATCATACCCCAATTTGAATTCAACATTAAGTTATTTAATTTGTTTTGAAAATGGAACCTGTTACTAACACACAGAGCATATATGTAAAACATGATTGAAACCTGTTGCCTGTAAACAGAACTATGTTACAAACATGCTCTCCATATCTACATAAATATATCTAAACATACAGACATTTTAACAGCTAACAACATTGCATAATGCACTCAAGTATCAACCACAATATTGAGATATAGAAGTAGATCATGGATGGAAAGTTGCTCACCTGTGGGATGAAGGCAGAGAACAAGAACAAGGAACAGAGAAATGAGCCTGTTTTGATTTTTTTTTTTTTTTTTTATTTGTTTCCATGAACTCTGCAGTTTGCTTGCTTGTAATTTGAGTTGAAACTTTACTTGAGGTTTGATGTATATAAAGAGAAGTATATGCAGGCTGATATCAATATTTGTACAGGTAAAAATAGGCATGGTTGAAGTATGTTGCATTAATTGTTGAGGTGTATGGCATTTATTGCCTGCTACATATATACTTTCCTCTCCATACTTGTTGTTATTATTTTTATTTATTTGTTTTCTACTTGCATGTTTTCTTCTTTAGCTCGGCTTGTACAAACATTAGAGATAGTGGTGGCTGATATCTTGCTTTTGCTCATGTACTTGATGTTAATATACTTTATTTCTTTTACTTGCATGTATTTGCTCAGCTGAAAACATTTATTTGTTTTTATATTTTCTTGTCTTGCATACTTGTATTTATTTTATTTTTAGTTTACTATGGATACTTACTTTCCTTATCTTATACTTTAATAAATATGTTTCTATGTTAAATTTTTAATCATTTATTTTAACTTGGTAAGTGCATTTGTTTCTTATTTTGTTTACATGCATTGTTATTGTTTTATATATCAATGTTCTTATTTTTATTCATAACTTAAAATTATTATTACTTTACAAAATAAGTGAACTTCTATTTTTATTTTGAGTATTTATTTTATCTTACATACAAATTGTTTTGTATCTTTCTATATATTTATTTCAATAGTTTATATTTTAAAAGATATTTTGTTTTGTTTATGTTTGTGTTTTATTACTTTATAGTATGAATAACTTCTGTTTTAACATGTTGTTAAAATTTATTTATGAGTTACTATATATATATATATATATATATTTCTTAATTTATTTTATAACCCAAATATTTATTAAATCATGCATCTAAGATTTAAATTCAAATCAAAATATATATATATATATATACACTCAAGATTTTATAATTTCAAATTGACTCATATATATCCAAATATACATATACAGATATATATTCACATATATACATATATATATAATATTTAAAATTTTAAATGATTTATATAGAATATACTTGAACTCGGGGAAACTCGCTTCCATTTATAATTAATTTTATAAATTTTTTATTCAAAATTTCATTTAATTATCAATTTAAATTAAATTAAAATCTAGGGTCGTTACACTGCACTTTTTCCCACCTGGTAACAAACATGCAAATGAAATAAGGAAGCAAGAGAAATAAATCAGGATTTAAGTTTTTAATGGGCAAGCATGCAACTTAGTTTTAAGATCTAAAGAACTTCAGCAACTCAAAGTTTTTGAAATCAAAGAAATTCAGGTTTCAAGCATTTTCTGACATGTGCTCTGCTCATGTAATATTACTGGTGAGTATTTTTTTAAAATTTATTTTTTTAAAATCTAAAAAAAAATGGTTGCATGCTTACGTGTTGAAATGAATGAGTATTGCTTGTGATTTATAATTAATAATCTGTTGAGAATATTTTTTAGGTATGCATGCTGTGTATATGCTATGTTTGTACTCTGGTTTAAATTCTGTATTTAAAACACTTATCTCTTAGCTTAGTTATTGATAGGATTTGTTTATTAAACAAGTGTTGTTTGTTCAACTTAGATTACTGTTAAAATAAAAAAAAAATTAATCAAGTCAAACTAAACTTGTTTGTCTCTGGAAACATAGAAAAACACCCATGCATGTTGATATAATTAAAAATTCATACTGTATAATTTGTAAAATCCAGTACTATAAATTGGAAATATCATTTGAAATATGAATTTTAATACTAGAATTGGAATTTTTAGTAAAGAGGTTATGGCTTAAAAATGATCAATGAAAATTTATCCGGTTATGAGCATTTTAAAAATTATGGCTTCGTTCCTTTTCGAGGACGAAAAGATTCAAAGGGGGAAGGAATGTAATAACCCGGATTTTTGGGTATCAGATAATTGAATAATTATCTGAGTTTAACTATTAAAATGTGATAATCCCTTAATTAAATTATTTAAAATGGAAAAGATTGTTATCTTCAAATATAAATAACCAAAATAAAATTTATGGGATGTTTTTAAGTTTAGAGATAAATTGATTTTTTATGGAATAATTATTTAATTTGTGTTATTTTATAATTTAATTCTTTTTAATATTTCAATTTAATAAGTGTTTCTTAAATATATAATGGGAGAATATGATTGAATTTAATATAGAAACTTTTCAGTTGCTTATTTTAAAATCTATCTTACGTTTTCAAAAGTAATTAAAGTAATTATTTATTTTGTTTAAAATATAATAGTTTAAAATAATATATATAATAAAAGTTTAATTTGTTTTCTTTAAAAATTAGCTTTTGAAATAAATTTAGTAAAGAACAATGTTTTAGTATGAAACTTTGAAATAAGACTTAATTCAATATTCTTTTCTTTTTCAATTTTCTTTCTTGAAAATTTAGCTTTGAACATATATTTTTGTAATATACAAATAAACATTAAAATGTGTAATTGTATAAAGGTGATTTATATGTATAAACATTAAAAGCTAAATTGATATAACCATTTAAACATGATAATAAAATAAGAAATCAATTTAAATACATTATAAACAAGTGAGTAATTATTTTAATATTGTTATATAACATGTGTAAGGTTATTATACCATGAGAAAGACATTTGTAAGAAAATTAACTTCCAAGCAAAACAAGTGTCATTCTCTTGAAAAATTTAAGTTAAAATTTAATTGTAAAATAAAGACATGAGTTTAATCTTCACCTAAACCCTTTCTTCATCTCAATCAAAATCTAATACAAAACAAAGGATAAAAGGAAAAAAAATTACTTTTGAACCTGAACTTTTCAAAATCAATCTGCAACTCAAGGCCCCTGCATGCATTTTTTCTCTCGAAGTCTGCACTTTTTCCCACCTGGTAACAAACATGCAAATGAAATACGGAAGCAAGAGCAATCAATCAAGATTTAAGTTTTTAAAGGGCAAGCATGCAACTCAGTTTTAAGATCTAAAGAACTTCAGCAACTCAAAGTTTTTGAAATCAAAGAAATTCAGGTTTCAAGCATTTTCTGACATGTGCTCTGCTCATGTAATATTACTGGTGAGTATTTTTTTTAAAATTTATTTTTTTAAAATCTAAAAAAAAAAGGTTGCATGCTTACGTGTTGAAATGAATGAGTATTGCTTGTGATTTATAATTAATAATTTGTTGAGAATATTTTTTAGGTATGCATGCTGTGTATATGCTATGTTTGTACTCTGGTTTAAATTTTGTATTTAAAACACTTATCTCTTAGCTTAGTTATTGATAGGATTTGTTTATTAAACAAGTGTTGTTTTTTCAACTTAGATTACTGTTAAAATAAAAAATAAAAATTAATCAAGTCAAACTAAACTAGTTTGTCTCTGGAAATATAGAAAAACACCCTTGCATGTTGATATAATTAAAAATTCATACTGTATAATTTGTAAAATCCAGTACTATAAATTGGAAATATCATTTGAAATATGAATTTTAATACTGGAATTTGAATTTTTAGTAAAGAGGTTATGTTGCAGTTGGGTTTCGAATTGGAAAGGGAATTATTTGATTTTCTGGTAATCTATGAATTGTGGAGGCTCGGGGTTCTTACAGGTGATGGAGGAGGGTTAGATGTTGCTAGGAAAAATCATCGTTGTTGATGAAATTTACGGGGGAGGTCGCGGCAGTAGAATCCTTTCGAGAACCCTAGTTTTACTTAGGTTTGGGAATTCGAGCACTGTAGGTTCTAGGATGGACCGAGTGTTTCAACTTTTTGGGTGATGAATGTTGGGATGTAGGAGAAGGGTTGGCCGGAGTTTCAACAACTCCGATGGTCGGGGTTGAGCTAGTGAGGCAAATTTCCAGATCGAAGCTTGACTTTGATGTTTTGTTCCAGGTTTAGATGGAGACTCGAATTCGAATTCGAGTTGGGGTTAAGTTATCCTGACGATTGAGTTAAGATGATGAAGTGGTTTTGGATGAGGAACGATCACCACTGATGATCGGAGGTGTTTGGGGGCGACGTGCATGTGCACGACCCTGTTTCTGATGAAATTTGTTAAGGTATTGTTTATCCTCGAGAAGATTTTTGAGATTGCTCGAAGATGTTGGTCAGTTTACTCGGGGAGGAGGGGCATTTAACTCGAAGCAGATGTGGGGTTGTCTCAGTATTCTTTTGTTTACAGGTTTTAAGTAAACCTGTACTATGTGTTTGAAATTTTTTTAAACCAGAAGCTTTTAAATGTAAAGAAAGTTTTAAACCTAGTTTTAGTCTAAGTTTGAAAATTTAAAATTTCAGGTAAGTTTTAAATCTCAGTTTTAAATAAAATAAAATAAAAATATGTAAAGTTTCAAACTTAAATTATTAACTACTTTGAATAGAGGTAGATTGAATGTTTAAATTGAAATTTTTTAAAATATGAGCAAGTTTAAGTTAAGTTTAAATCTGGAAATTAAATATGAGTTTCAGTTTTTTTTTTGAAAAAAAGGATTTAAATTTGAAAGATTTAAACTAAAGGTAAATTGAAATTATTGAATTCTGAAATAAATTTAGTTTCAAAATTTTTAAGAACTTCATCTCTAAGACAAGCACTTGTTTGTCTTGTAATTTTAAAGGGTTTTAAATTGTTTATACTTTGTTCAAGTTTAAATTATATTCATTTTAAATTTCATATTTGAAATGAAATTTCAAAGTAATTTCAAAGGTAATTTGTTTTAAATAAATTTGTTTTAAAACATAATTAAGAAATGTTTTAACTTAAAAATTTAGTTAAGAATTAATGTTTTGAAATTAACTTAATTAATGAGTAGTTAAGGAATAATGAGCTAATTTATATAATTAATTGATTTGGGATTAATAAATATTGATTAAGGATTAATCAATTTATAATTAAGATCATTAATTTGATTATTTAATTAATGATTAAGGAATTATTAATTAAGAAATTAATTTAAAATCAAGATTAAATAATTAAATAATTAAGGATTAACTAAGTTTCAGTTAACGCTTAATTAATTAGATAATTAGTGATTAATTAATGGATAATTAAAGATAATTTAATTTGTGATTTACAATGGTTAACCTAAGTTAATTACTTAATAAAAGTAATTAGAGAATGGTTAATGAAGGTCATTAACTAGGATTAATTAATAATTAATTAATGTGATTAATTTTAATAATTAATTAGATTAATTAATTTAATGATAATCAATTGTAAATGGTTTAAGTATAATTACTTAATGGAAGTAATTAAGAAATTAATTTCTTAATGTAATTAATTGAGGATTATTGGGATTAGTTTAAATTAATTAAGTTTAAACACTTGATGTTTTAAAGATAATTACTTTATGTAACTAATGGATTGGAAATTACTTAGTGAAATAATTGATTAGTAGTTACAGGATATAATTGATGGGAGATGTTTTGATAATGTAAGTAATTTGGATTAAATTACTGAGTAACTAATCAAGGGATTAATTAAGAAATTAATTAAGGAATAATTAATTTGTTTTTAATGAGGTAATTAAGGGTAGATAATTACTGAAGTTATTATTCAAGGGTGATTAATAATTATGGTTAGTAATTAATGAAGTAATTGAAGGTTAATTACCGTATTGGATTAAGGGTAATTAATTTGTGAAATAAATCAAGGGTTAGTTACTTAAATGTAATTAAAGGATGAATAGAATGATGTTGGAAGCCTTTGATTAATTGTTATTCCTAATAAGTGGTTTGTGATGCTATGTGATAAGTATGTTTGATTTAAACTGTGATGATATGGTTATCTATTGATGATGAATTACTAAGACATCCTGTATTTAGAGTTGGATTGTATTTCACTTGAATAATATAAGTTAAAGATGATATTGGTTTGGAAGAGACCGGAGTCGGATATTAGTAAATGTCCGAAACCACTTCGATTCTTATAATTTGATATGTGAAACTAATATGCTGAAGTGGAATGACTTAAGTAAATTGGACCATTTAAATCTAAGTTTTGGCACTTAGAAATTGACGTGTGAAATGGTTGATGTCTATAATAACTTGTGAAGTTGTAAATTAATATAAGTTACCCCTGGTTTATATAAGTTGTATGTTTTTGTATTCCTTGTTAAGATGGGCTTACTAACGCTGGTTTCCAGCCTGACCCGGGTGTTACTTTGACGTAATGCTCGGGTCAGACCGAGTATTACAGAATTTTCAGGTAAGGACGTTTTGAAGCTCAGGAGGCGAGCTGGAGAGCAGGATCGTATGGAGAGCTTATGATGTTAATATATTATAGTATCTGAAACAGATAGATTTATCTGTTCTATGATTGTAAATCTATTGTAACTCTGATATAAAATAAGTGTAATTTGACAAGTACAGTTTCCTTTGTATAACTATTATTTTTGTGATAATTTCTGGATCGAAATTTTCAGGTTGTTACATTTGGTATCAGAGCAGAAGGTTAACCGACAACCTTGGCTCTGTTGGGATCACTCATTAAGGATTGGGTCAATAGTACCCTAGAATGAATTGAGTGTGTGTATATGTGTGTGTGTGTATATATATATATATATGAGAGAGCGTACTTGTTATTTTCTTATATAAAGATTTTAAATGGTTTTATATAAGATTATATTTTGATATATAAAGTAATATACCTTTCTAACAAATAGTAAGGGAATTGGTTATTAAATTATTGAATTAAATTAAGAAGTAATAGAAATACAACCAAACTGAAATTAAATCTTGAATTCGGAAAAGGTTTCAGGATAAGGATAATCAATTGATTTATGTAATTAATTGAACTTTATTTAATGAGCTTAATTAATGGATAATAATTGGAAATGATAAATAAAGAGGGAGTTACTTAATGAAGTAACTAGAGGCAAGTAATTTAAGGACAATTACTTAATGAAGGTAATTAAGAAATAAGTTAATTACCAAATGTGATTAATTGGAATTAATTAATGATGTAATTAATTTAAAGAAATAATAAATAATATTATTTAATGTATTTGAATGAAATGGTCCTATTTCAAACAAGAAGTTGTTTGAAAATTTAAAGGAATTCGTTTTGAATTAAAAACCAAAGGTGGTATAAAATTTTAACGTATAACTTGGTATGTAAAAGAAATTAATATATATATGTGTGTGTGTGTGTGTGTGTGTGTGTGTGTGTGTGTGTGTGTGTGTGGATATACATAATATCAAAGGTGGTTTTAAATAAACTCTAAATGTTGAGTTTTGAATTTGGAATGAGATATGATACCCGAAGTGATAAGTTTTTGAACTTAATAAGCGGGAAGATTATCTATGAGAAGTTCAAAATTTGAAATGGAAGTTCAAATTGGGTAAGGTTGACTGGATTAAGTGAATTGAGTTTAACTTGGGAATTTCAAGGTGGAATTGGAATTTAACTTGGGAAGTTAAATGGTTAATTTGAATTGGGAGATGGTGTGATCTCAAAATGGGTTTGAGGTCTGGAATTGGAAATGGATGGATTTTTTTGAAATAATTTGAATAATACCATCCCATTATTATTGGAAATATTTAAATTGTGAAATTTGATTTGTTCAAAAGAATAAGAAGTGAAGTGTGGTGATATATCCATTATTGAGATAAAAGACAATCTAACTTTAATTTGGAATTAAATTGTTTAAAAGCTTTTAATAAAGGTTAACTTGGTTTAAATAACTAAACCATTCTTAGTGAATTAAACTCGTATTTATATAATTCAAGATGGTTTAAATTTGGAATTTGAATTTGAATTAGATCAAATTGAATTTGATTTGAGTTAATTGAAATAGTGATTGAAGATGTATGAGTATAAGATTCAAATGGAAAATTTGAATTGGAAATGATTTGAAAATGAAGTGGATTTAATTTGAAATTAGTCCAAATTTATTTGAATAATTTGGAATTGTAATTAAAGTTGAATAATTTTAAATTCAAATGGAATTTGAATTGAATTTGGGAGGAAATCAAGAATAATTCAACTTGATTTGGAAATGGAGTTTGAAATTCGGATTAATTCAAACTGGAATTGAAATGAATTGAAATTGGAACTTGTTTAATTGAAATTTATTTGAATTAGTAAAATTGGAGATCAAGGTTGAATAAAGTTAAATTTGGAAAGAAACTGTGGTTAATTCAACTTGACTTGGGGTTGAATCAATTTCAATGGAAATTGAAGTAAATTGGAATTGGGTCAATTTTAATGGTAAAGGAAATTTAAATTGAGTTGTTTGAGAATGGAGATTGGGAAGTGAGCAGTTTTGACTCTGGACTATTTTTAAAATAAATTGTTTTGATATGAATATATTTTTCCAAACTATTTATTATACAACTTTTCTTTTTAAAAACCTAAAACTATCTTATACTTGTTTTACAATTATTTTTGAAACCGTTTAACAAATTCTCCAACTGTTTTATAAACTAATTTCTATATTTAAGCTATTTTACAAAACTAATTGCTATCTTACTATTATTTTGCTATTATCTAAAATTTCTATAATTATTTTAATTATTTTCTAACTATTTTATACCTATTTTACAAACTAGTAATTATCTTCAAACTACTTATCTATTTTTAAATTTTTCAAGCTATTGTCAAAATAAACTGGTCGGAGTTCAAACTGTTATGGGTTAAATACCCAATCAAGATAAGAATAGAGGTGATAATCCAAATGGATTGAAGCAGTTGTGAATAAGTGAATGAAAATCAAAGTGAATAAGAATAGAAATGGAATTTATTTGGCTAATAACCCATAAAGATAAATACGTAGGGTGTACGTATGCTATTCTATTCGCATAGTGATTTGATCCAGATTCGAGCACAGAATTTCGAGATAGTTATATCGGTCCGAGTGGGATTTTTCACTCGATTTTCTATGGCGAACCTGGATATGGATTGTTGATTGGTTCTGGATATTCTCTATCATAGTTATGACTATGCAAGGAGAATGACGGTTTCTGATCAAGAAACCAGATCTGTGTCCGCACTAGGAAGTCGGGTGGACGATACTAGTTCGGAAGTGAAATTGTGTGATCGAGTGAGCGATCAGATTGATATAGCGTACGAATGATATGTGTACATCGTACGGATTGGAATGAAAATGATATTGAAAAGAGTAATCAAATTTGAATATCTAATTTTGAGTAAACAAAGTAAATATCTTTGTTTTATAAGATAAAACTTCCCTTGATGAATCTATTGCCAGAATGAAAGGATTTTGAAAGTGTTTGAAGTATAAAAGGATTTTATACATATTTATAATGATCCAAAGATTTTTATCAAGGATCTTATATATATATCTCTATATATAAAGGATCATATGAGGATTTTGGGAAAAGGTTCTGGGAACCTATGGATTTGGAAAGGCTTTTGATTTTTGGTTAAAATCAATATTGAATTTGGAAAGCCTAGTTAGAGAATTATCAATTTTGGGATAATCGATTTTGTGTAAAGGAGTTTTGTATGAGATCATACTAGGTGTATGATTTGAAGATACTATATATGTATAGTATAAAATGTTTTGATGATGGCTCTGGAAAAAAAAAGGCGCTCCCTTGAAATGAACTTCTCAGGAGTACTACCGGGTGGTGCTGCCTTGAGCCCTAAGGGGGGGTTCTAAAGTTGATCCTGTGAGGAGTCCGGACTAAACTAGTTCCTGGGAATTATGAGTTGAGTATATCATAGAGAAAGTCGTGTGTGCCGTTGAGAGCCAATAGTTACATGGACTTTTGCTGCGATGGCAACGTAACCCAGGATGTAACTGCGGCCTATGGTATAACATAGCGAAAGTCATGTGTGCCGCTGAGAGCCAACAGTTACATGGACTTTTGCTGCGATGGCAACGTAACCCAGGATGTAACTGCGACCTATGGTATAACATAGCGAAAGTCGTGTGTGCCGCTGAGAGCCAACAGTCTGTGTTTGATTTTATATCGGCAGACTGCGACCTATGTAGGAGTGGAGAGGTTTCATTTCGACAGCGAAAATCAGAGGCCGCTGGGAGCCTGCAGTTACATGGACTTTTGCTGTGACGACAACGTAACCCTGGATGTAACTGTGATCTGTTGTGTGGGTTCCATGGCGTAATCGAGAGGCCGCGAAGAGGCTGCAGTTACATGACTTTTGCTGCGACGGCAACGTAACACTGGAATGTAACTGTGACCATGGATGGGGGTGATGATTTCCAGAGCATTCTCACCAAAGATATATCCTCTATTTTCAAAAACTGTTTTCTATATTTTCAATAAAATTAGTTTTCAAGTATTTTCACTGGGTGTTGAAAACGGGTTTGCTAACTGCTTATAGATTTTCAGTTGTACGCCTGATCAACGTATGACCGAATTTCTGTGAGAACAAGGATGGACTGGTTGAAGCATCGAGATATAAAAGTATTTTTACAAAAACTATTTTAGTAATATTATATAGATTTCTAAAGTATTTTAAAAATGATGAATGAAAATTTATCTGATTATGAGCATTTTAAAAATTATGGCTTCGTTCCTTTTCGAGGACGAAAAGATTCAAAGGGGCAAGGAATGTAATGACCCGGATTTTTGGGTATCAGATAATTGAATAATTATCTGAGTTTAACTATTAAAATGTGATAATTCCTTAATTAAATTATTTAAAATGGAAAAGATTGTTATCTTCAAATATAAATAACCAAAATAAAATTTATGGGATGTTTTTAAGTTTAGAGATAAATTGATTTTTTATGGAATAATTATTTAATTTGTGTTATTTTATAATTTAATTTTTTTTAATATTTCAATTTAATAAGTGTTGCTTAAATATATAATGGGAGAATATGATTGAATTTAATATAGAAACTTTTCAATTGCTTATTTTAAAATATATCTTACGTTTTCAAAAGTAATTAAAGTAATTATTTATTTTGTTTAAAATATAATAGTTTAAAATAATATATATAATAAAAGTTTAATTTGTTTTCTTTAAAAATTAGCTTTTGAAATAAATTTAGTTCATATATATTAAAGAACAATGTTTTAGTATGAAACTTTGAAATAAGATTTAATTCAATATTCTTTTCTTTTTAAATTTTCTTTCTTGAAAATTTAGCTTTGAACATATATTTTTGTAGTATACAAATAAACATTAAAATGTGTAATTGTATAAAGGTGATTTATATATATAAACATTAAAAGCTAAATTGATATAACCATTTAAACATGATAATAAAATAAGAAATCAATTTAAATACATTATAAACAAGTGAGTAATTATTTTAATATTGTTATATAACATGTGTAAGGTTATTATACCATGAGAAAGACATTTGTAAGAAAATTAACTTCCAAGCAAAACAAGTGACATTTCGAACCTGAACTTTTCAAAATCAATCTGCAACTCAAGGCCCCTGCATGCATTTTTTTTCTGGAAGTCTGCACTTTTTCCCACCTGGTAACAAACATGCAAATGAAATAAGGAAGCAAGAGAAATAAATCAGGATTTAAGTTTTTAATGGGCAAGCATGCAACTTAGTTTTAAGATCTAAAGAACTTCAGCAACTCAAAGTTTTTGAAATCAAAGAAATTCAGGTTTCAAGCATTTTCTGACATGTGCTCTGCTCATGTAATATTACTGGTGAGTATTTTTTTTAAAATTTATTTTTTTAAAATCTAAAAAAAAATGGTTGCATGCTTACGTGTTGAAATGAATGAGTATTGCTTGTGATTTATAATTAATAATCTGTTGAGAATATTTTTTAGGTATGCATGCTGTGTATATGCTATGTTTGTACTCTGGTTTAAATTCTGTATTTAAAACACTTATCTCTTAGCTTAGTTATTGATAGGATTTGTTTATTAAACAAGTGTTGTTTGTTCAACTTAGATTACTGTTAAAATAAAAAAAAATTAATCAAGTCAAACTAAACTTGTTTGTCTCTGGAAACATAGAAAAACACCCATGCATGTTGATATAATTAAAAATTCATACTGTATAATTTGTAAAATCCAGTACTATAAATTGGAAATATCATTTGAAATATGAATTTTAATACTAGAATTGGAATTTTTAGTAAAGAGGTTATGTTGTAGTTGGGTTTTGAACTGGAAAGGGAATTATTTGATTTTATGGTAATCTATGAATTGTGGAGGCTCGGGGTTCTTACAGGTGATGGAGGAGGGTTAGATGTTGCTAGGAAAAATCATCGTTGGTGATGAAATTTACGGGGGAGGTCGCGGCAGTAGAATCCTTTCTAGAACCCTAGTTTTAGTTAGGTTTGGGAATTCGAGCACTGTAGGTTCTAGGATGGACCGAGTGTTTCAACTTTTTGGGTGATGAATGTTGGGATGTAGGAGAAGGGTTGGCCGGAGTTTCAACAACTCCGATGGTCGGGGTTGAGCTAGCGAGGCAAATTTCCAAATTGAAGCTTGACTCTGATGTTTTGTTCCAGGTTTAGATGGAGACTCGAATTCGAATTCGAGTTGGGGTTAAGTTATCCTGACGATTGAGTTAAGATGATGAAGTGGTTTTGGATGAGGAACGATCACCACTGATGATCGGAGGTGTTTGGGGGCGACGTGCATGTGCACGACCCTGTTTCTGATGAAATTTGTTAAGGTATTGTTTATCCTCGAGAAGATTTTTGAGATTGCTCGAAGATGTTGGTCAGTTTACTCGGGGAGGAGGGGCATTTAACTCGAAGCAGATGTGGGGTTGTCTCAGTATTCTTTTGTTTACAGGTTTTAAGTAAACCTGTACTATGTGTTTGAAATTTTTTTAAACCAGAAGCTTTTAAATGTAAAGAAAGTTTTAAACCTAGTTTTAATCTAAGTTTGAAAATTTAAAATTTCAGGTAAGTTTTAAATCTCAGTTTTAAATAAAATAAAATAAAAATATGTAAAGTTTCAAACTTAAATTATTAACTACTTTGAATAGAGGTAGATTGAATGTTTAAATTGAAATTTTTTAAAATATGAGCAAGTTTAAGTTAAGTTTAAATTTGGAAATTAAATATGAGTTTCAGTTTTTTTTTTGAAAAAAAGGATTTAAATTTGAAAGATTTAAACTAAAGGTAAATTGAAATTATTGAATTCTGAAATAAATTTAGTTTCAAAATTTTTAAGAACTTCATCTCTAAGACAAGCACTTGTTTGTCTTGTAATTTTAAAGGGTTTTAAATTGTTTATACTTTGTTCAAGTTTAAATTATATTCATTTTAAATTTCATATTTGAAATGAAATTTCAAAGTAATTTCAAAGGTAATTTGTTTTAAATAAATTTGTTTTAAAACATAATTAAGAAATGTTTTAACTTAAAAATTTAGTTAAGAATTAATGTTTTGAAATTAACTTAATTAATGAGTAGTTAAGGAATAATGAGCTAATTTATTTAATTAATTGATTTGGGATTAATAAATATTGATTAAGGATTAATCAATTTATAATTAAGATCATTAATTTGATTATTTAATTAATGATTAAAGAATTATTAATTAAGAAATTAATTTAAAAATCAAGATTAATTAATTAAATAATTAAGGATTAACTAAGTTTCAGTTAACGCTTAATTAATTAGATAATTAGTGATTAATTAATGGATAATTAAAGATAATTTAATTTGTGATTTACAATGGTTAACCTAAGTTAATTACTTAATAAAAGTAATTAGAGAATGGTTAATGAAGGTCATTAACTAGGATTAATTAATAATTAATTAATGTGATTAATTTTAATAATTAATTAGATTAATTAATTTAATGATAATCAATTGTAAATGGTTTAAGTGTAATTACTTAATGGAAGTAATTAAGAAATTAATTTCTTAATGTAATTAATTGAGGATTATTGGGATTAGTTTAAATTAATTAAGTTTAAACACTTGATGTTTTAAAGATAATTACTTTATGTAACTAATGGATTGGAAATTACTTAGTGAAATAATTGATTAGTAGTTACAGGATATAATTGATGGGAGATGTTTTGATAATGTAAGTAATTTGGATTAAATTACTGAGTAACTAATCAAGGGATTCATTAAGAAATTAATTAAGGAATAATTAATTTGTTTTTAATGAGGTAATTAAGGGTAGATAATTACTGAAGTTATTATTCAAGGGTGATTAATAATTATGGTTAGTAATTAATGAAGTAATTGAAGGTTAATTACCGTATTGGATTAAGGGTAATTAATTTGTGAAATAAATCAAGGGTTAGTTACTTAAATGTAATTAAAGGATGAATAGAATGATGTTGGAAGCCTTTGATTAATTGTTATTCCTAATAAGTGGTTTGTGATGCTATGTGATAAGTATGTTTGATTTAAACTGTGATGATATGGTTATCTATTGATGATGAATTACTAAGACATCCTGTATTTAGAGTTGGATTGTATTTCACTTGAATAATATAAGTTAAAGATGATATTGGTTTGGAAGAGACCGGAGTCGGGTATTAGTAAATGTCCAAAACCACTTCGATTCTTATAATTTGATATGTGAAACTAATATGCTGAAGTGGAATGACTTAAGTAAATTGGACCATTTAAATCTAAGTTTTGGCACTTAGAAATTGATGTGTGAAATGGTTGATGTCTATAATAACTTGTGAAGTTGTAAATTAATATAAGTTACCCTGGGTTTATATAAGTTGTATGTTTTTGTATTCCTTGTTAAGATGGGTTTATTCATGCTGGTTTCCAGCCTGACCCGGGTGTTACTTTGATGTAATGCTCGGGTCAGACCGAGTATTACAGAATTTTCAGGTAAGGACGTTTTGAAGCTCAGGAGGCAAGCTGGAGAGCAGGATCGTATGGAGAGCTTCTGATGTTAATATATTATAGTATCTGAAACAGATAGATTTATCTGTTCTGTGATTGTAAATCTGTTGTAACTCTGATATAAAATAAGTGTAATTTGACAAGTACTGTTTCCTTTGTATAACTATTATTTATGTGATATTATATTTTATCCGTTGCGTATGTGATACTTTGGGTTTGGTTTTCTGTTTCTTCTTCTTTCTGTTCCTTCTTTTCACTAACTATCTGGAAATTTCTGGATCGAAATTTTCAGGTCGTTACAAAATATATAACAATATTTATATCTTTGCGGTATTTAATCCAAAAACGTACCTTATATCAGCATTTTTTAGCATTATTAAACAAGCAAGTTTACTTCAAAAGCAATTTCGCAACCCAAATCCAGCTAAATAGTCTCTTTGTACCTGTACTTATACGATTTCATTCAATTCAAATTCAAATGATTTACAACTCCATTTTCTTGCATTCACTTCATACTTATACCCATTAAACTCATATCCATTCCAAATCGATTTAAAAATCAATTTATTCACTTTCCATTTATTCGTAGAATTTTATTTACTTCCGTTTATGTCACTTGAATTTTTTTCTATGCAAATTCGACGATTACCATTTCAATTTATAGCAATTTTAAATTATTCCGAATCAATTTATATTTAATTCTATTCCATTTCAAATTGATGCTCAATCATTTCATTTATATTCCATTCATATCCACTTTCATTATATCCAAATCTAATTTATTAAACTCGAAATCATTCTATGCTAATTTATTTATGAACCGTTTCATAAATTTATTTAAGCCAAGATTCCGTATTAACTTAAGTTAATTCATTTTATTTCCAATCAATTCAATCATATACTTAAGCTCATTTCTATTGCAATCAAATCCCTTTTCAATTTTAGATTGATTCTTATTTGATCAAATTCCAATTCAAATTTTAATCTCATACTCAAATTCATTCTCGAATTTATTTTAATGATATCCAAGGCTTCAATTTATTTACACTTAAATTGAATTTAATTTATAACTTAAGTCGTCACTATTTTAATTCATTTCTATTTTATTTGACAACATTTCAAATGTAATTAATTCTCTGACCTTTTAAGTCAAATTTCATTTATAACTCAAGCCCCACATCCAATTTAAATTTTCATCCACAATTATTTTTACTTAACTAAGTTAAGTTTCATCCCCATATTCGATTAACTAATTAATTTATCAAATTAGTCCACTTCCAATTTATAATTCAATATCTAGTATTCTAAAAATCACTTTAGTTAGTTTACTTGAGTTCCAATTCATTTTATAATTCAAGTTTGTATTTTTATTCCCTCGCCAAAATATCCAATTATTTTTATTTTGGTTTTTTATTCCACTTTTCCAACTTACAAGTACATAGCTTATTTTTCACATTTCCATTAGTTCTATACTTGAGTTTATTTACATTTATTTTCGACTCGAGATTTATAGCTTAAATATATATTTATTCCATTAACTCAAATTTTGTAAGCTATTCAAAATTATGTATTCACAGTTTCAGAATTTTGTTTTCCACTTAAATTTTTATTCCATTCACTACCTATAACTCATAATTATATAACCACTTTACAATTCAAACTCTATATTCAATTCCATTCAATATCATTTATAACTCTATCCAATTTTATTTTCAATTCAACTCAAATTCAACTCAATTTTAATTAACGTAGCTTAAGTCAAATTTCAATTCATTCAATTCAATTCAACTTACTTAAGTTAAAGTTTTATTCATTTTAACTCACTCAAGTTAAAATTTATTTCCAAACCTCAAATTCCATACTTTTCTTTCCTATTTAAGTCATTCTTAATTTATAAGTTCATAACTTATTTCCTAATGTTTTCCCAACATTTATATTAAAATTCCATAATTCAAACAACCGGTTTTTATTTTAAATCATTTGAAACCATAATATACACTTATATAACTCCTTGTTTTCAACAAACCATTCCTTGGAATTTTAACTCAAACTTTCTTTTATCCAAAATAAGTTCTCTTGGAATTTCCAAAACAATGTTTGTTTTTCAACAAAAATCTCCATAAAAAATTACTACAGTAGCAATCCATCACTCCGAAACTGAAAATGAATATGGATGATGTTGCACAGTCATCACCATGATTATTTTCCAGCGAACAAAGTAAGTTCAATATTATTCCTTCCAAAATCCATTTAAAACCATCTTTCTATTCAAAATATCCCCTAAAAACAATACTATTATTTATTTTCAAACACTTTGGAAAATACTTCCAGAAATCACCGGGATTTAATCATCCAAATTCTAGTTTGGACCCGTTTTTTTTTATTTTTTAACTCATTTGTATAATTCATACTTATACAATCTCTATTTGGTTATATATAACCATTTCAATTTTATAATCTTGTATTGATTATAATAATAACATCCAAACACATCAATATACTATAATTATTTTTAGAAAAATTATTTCTTTTATATCAAAATATAGTTTGGATAATATTACTTCCTTTACCCGCTTCGAAAACATACTGTGTCAGTTTACCTGGCTTGAGTGTTTAAAAATTCTTATCGAATTCGTGGCATCCAACTACTCGACCAGAATTTATATGCCACTCAACAGATAAATCAACACAATATAAACATTTTATATTCACTAACAAATATGCGCTCATATCTATTAATACACTCAAACTCATCCTAGGCTACTACTGACGTTATCTCTAATGAGTAATCCCCACCAAAGCCTAGATTCTCACTTAACCTTTAGCTCTAATACTAAGTGTAGCGACCTAGATTTTTTGACCCTTGAAAATCGACATCAATACGTCCACTGTGTTGCATGCCGAATATACAAGTGCCGGAAATACCAATTTCTAGGGATAAAGAAGGAAGAGATAAAAGAAAAATATAGAACAACAACACAGAATCTCACAAATGCGGCAGAACAAAATATAATATATAATAACAGATTTTTATACACAAGAATCTGTAACAGTTTCATGCTTACAATCATCAGTATAACAATCACTACATCAATTTGGACAGTTATAATAACTTGTCCTCATATAGCCGAAATATAAGTCAAGTGTGAAAATATGACACTGTCATCCAGCTCATCTACTAAGCTCCATAGCATCCTATCCTGAATCTGAAATACTCAGTCTGACTAGAGCTTATAATAAAAAAAACACCCGAGTTAGTATGGAAAACCAACGTGAGAAAACACAATCAATATGAATTATTTAAAGTTACCAAAATCCTTTGAAAGGCAAAGGTATCTCGTAAGACCATGTCACACATAAACACGATGGATTTTTCCCTTATGGTAACCAAAACATTTTTATCAAAATCGTATGATATTATAATAGTTTCTAAACAAAATAAATAGAAAATAGCTTAAATGCTTGCATCTCACATTTCAGCATAGTTGGGCACAATCAAAACCGTATGACTCTTATTGGAGAATGGATTCCATACAATGAATTGGCAATGTTGTACTACCTATCATAGTACACTTTTAGAAAAATGTACCGAGGACCTTACCGGGATCCCCTACAACACAAGACCAGCCCTATCCCTAACCTGGATAGAACCGAATATGCTACACCCCGGGTATTCCCACCCTTATCGAGAGCGCTTTTTCCATGCACCAATGTATCTATAATTTATAATATATCCGAGGGTATCTAGAAAGGTGATAACATACCCTAATTAGGTATGATCCACTTAGCCTTGCTGCATCTTCCCTGATTTTTAGTCATTCCGGTTGATGAGGCTTGAGGCTACGATTACCTTTTCAAGAACTATTCCACTTAGAATACTCATCATCCTCTAATAATGATGTTCTGCAAGCATTCGTCGATACAAGTTGTCCTGGGTTTGGAAAAACTGAATCACCGTCTTCACTATCTTTAGGATATCCATTCGTAACGCTCAAATCGAATCGAAGTGGTTTTTGAATAACTAAATCTGATCTCGATCTCTTCGCACCGATTAACGAAATTGGTCAATATTGATAGTCGGTTATTTAACTATCGAATAACATCCATAAGTAGTCACTAGGCCATTGTTTATAATTCTTTAAAACATTCATTTCAAAATATCTTTACAAAGATATACATATATTCAAATCTCTTTCAAATTTATCAATATTTGAAAAAATACCGAATACTTGTTTCCATAACAGGATATCTCCACCCATACCTCACTTCAACATTTATTGAAATATTTTCAACTTAGATTTATAATCCATTACTTAGAAAATTTCTCGATTTAAATCCTTCGTCTTTAAATATTTCAAAAACCGTCATTTTCTCACTTAGGAGAATATTACAATCCATTTTTCCAAAATCATTTATAATATCCAGACTTAGGAATTTTTTTCATCTTCTCTCCAACATTTTCGGAATTTATATTAATTCCTTTACATTTTCCAAAGTCGATTATACTCACTTATAATCTCGTTTATCCATTTACAACTTCTAAAAATCATATCTGTTTCAAAACTCTATATATGTATAATAATTATTTTTAAAGAATGATAATTTATTTTTAAAACACGTTTAAGTAATTATTTAAAATTTTAAAATACTTAAATAAACACTGATACTTCATTATTGATTTCATTTTCAAATACAAATTGATTTTACGAAGCTTATTATAAAAATTAGAAATTTATTTTAATTAATATTAAATATTTGAAAAATCCACTTTCGAAGTATTTTATTACAAAAGAAGCTTTAAATTACATAGTTTGAATATATAAACTCTCTTTTGAAATAATTTAACTACTCGATAAAAATATTTTTTAAAATTCCAATGTCCAATTTCAATTTATAAATCCCTTTTGATTCACTACACGTCAATTTCATTTCCGTTCCCTTAACCGTTCCCACATTTCAATTATAGAAACCACTATTTTTCTTCAAACTTATTTTATATTCCCAATTTATCAATTAATACGTTTTACCTTTACTTATAAACATCGTTATGAATTTATAAACACCTTTGAGTTTCCACTTGTTTATAAAACTAATTCCATTTATAAAATCCCATTTTACAAATCCATTTCTTAATAAATTTCATTTATTCCAAAAACCTATTTTAAATATCGATTTCAACCCCTCTTCATGTTTTTCAGAAATATCATTTAAAAGTCCATCATTTAAAAAAAACTTCTGTATAAATTAATTTTAAATCACTCTTTAAAATATATTTTCTCGAATAATTAAGTACAACCTAAAAATCAAATTATCGTTTTATCCAAATCAATTTCTTTTAAAATAATCCAAACTTCGACATGAATATTTTTATATCCAAAATCTCCTTTTAAATTCCTTCAAATTCGAAAAATAATATTATAGTATTTAAAATACCAAGATTCAGGCTAGTGCTACTTTAGCATCCAATTATTCAATCACAATAATAATCTATAACCAATTATACTAACACATCATATATCATTATATATGAAATTCAAAATCAATATTTTTGAGGTATCCAGTTGGATCCCTCCAACCTGTTTTCCTACATCCACAGATGTTAATACAACATAAAAATATCAATCCCACTTTGAGAGGATATTGTGGTAATATAGGTTCATGTGCTATTATGTGGGGCGCATAGGGTCTCATCCGCTAAAATACGCGAGAATATATCGAACTACCAATATATATACTATTGTATATATACATATAATATATCTTCAACAGATAATAATCTATAAATTCAACCAAGCATCCAATAATTAACTTTGACTATTTAAAATTAAATTCGACAATCCAAATGGGTGAGAATTCCTCACCTTGATTTTAAAATGGCAATTCGCTCCAATTCTATTTCGTACTCTATGACATTACGAATCCAACAATTCCGGCTCATGCGATTTCAGCCTTGTATGAGCATGATATGAAATAAATGAACATCTTAATTAAATTTGTATTATTATCTTTATAGTAAGTAAATTTTTAAAACTTAATTATATACCATCATTCACAAACACGTTCCAATCGACCCATAAGAATCGCATCGCTACACCATGTCGCGGCTGTCACGGAGATGCCCACTCCCCCTTCTTCAGCATCGCACACAACTTTCCACCCTTTTTTATATCGAACAAAGAGTTTGATGCACGTCATCGCCACCATATTGCCACAGCGCGCGCGAGAACGTGCCTAGGCCCCCTTCCTCTGACGTTGATCGCCCCCATCCCACTACAAACGCCGCCATTACCTCACGAATAGAACATCAAGGTCCTTATGCCTGATGCCTGAAATGGCCATCCACATCGCGAGACCTTGCCTGTCACGGCCACCCCGAGTCTGCTTCCCACGTCGCTTACGATGAAATCGAGCACACTCTCTATTTCCTTTGAACGAATTAATTTGATCGATTCCTTTCTCTTTTTTTCGAACTGAAGGAGAAAACATCGAGAAGAGACGATTTTTTAAAAGAGGAAACCTCTCCAACACGGTAGGCTGGAAAGGATGGAATTGACATGTAGGCTTGACTTTGATTTGCCTGTATATATATATTTGTATGTATGTGTGTGTGTGTGTGTGTCTATATATATATATATATATATATATTCCAATATCTCACATTACATATCTCGAAATTTTGAACCCTATGGAGGCATGCCGCTGGGCATTTCTAATGTTATACCTCTATTCCGAACCCAATGGAATAAGTCTTGAATCCCAATTCGATCGTATTGAGAAGATAGCTTTTTAAATCGACTATTTAAATTAAATTATTTTTATGTGTTTTTAGATTATACGATCACACGGTAAATCCAAACGCTATAAAATTTGAAATTCTATAATAACACAATATCACGGATCTAATGGAACTAGTTTCGTCAAATTTCGAGTCTGTGCCCCGAATCGCAATTTTAATGCGTCGATTAAATCGACGATTTCCAAAATTTACGAAATCGGTTGAAATTTTCAGTTTTAAAATCTTACTATATTATAATTATAAATCCAATATGTTAAACCATTTAAATATTTCAAATCAAACATCGAAAAATCTGGATCGTTACAAGAATTTCTTGATTCTGAATAGCAGCAAATTCATGGGAAACGGTCTTTGAAGGATGAACCAAAGGAACATCCTTACCACTATCCATGATCCATGACTCTTCTTAAATTTCTTGATGAGATGAAGGCTGTGATGCAAGGTTAGGCTGAGAGATGATTGTTTAATATTTGCATGAAGCATATTTGCAAGACAAACAATATAAGGAGGTAGTTGTTCCATAGCTGCTGGAAGTTTCTTTAATGAAATTGATTTTTGATCCATAACCTTGGGGTTATTGAAGTGCGATAATGCTTCAACATTATTTCCATAATGAACAAAGATCTTAGTTAAATAAGAGCCGTAGAAAATGGTATGTCAAGATCGAGCATTGAGACTTTTAATTTCATCATATATAAGTTTAGCCTAATAATTTATTATTGTCTTCGAGTAAATGACATACAAGGCTTTATAGTTATTGTCATACATTTTTTCATAGCTATCTGTACTAGGAAGAATTGTACGAAGAATCATCTTATTAATAATTCATGCTTAAGGACGTAAGTTAATAGAAACGTTATTTGTCTTTTCCATTTGAAATAGGTAACTTGTTGAATTATATACAAAATCATCATGGTCAATATCATCTAAGTCCACTCCCGATGAAGAACCCCCTAAGATTATACCCAAATCCTTAACAATAGTAGAATATCTAACCCTAACACTCGATCCAAAGAAGACCATCATCATTCCTAGGTTTGTAATAACTTTCATAGAGGTTGGCATTAAAAATTCGAACAAGAGATGGTAAATTTTTACCTGATTTTTAATACCATCAATTAGAGCCAAGAATTCATTTTCCTGCATTATCTCCCCTACTCCAAATTTGGAAAAGTATGACATTTTATAGAAGGTCTCCTAAAAGATCCTCTTGTCATTAAATTCATTGAATCTTTGCAAAACACTTTTACTATGATTCATCCATTCTATAAGTTACTCATCGAATCAAACTCTGGAAGAGATAGAGTCAAAGAAGAAGCTTTTTCCCTTTAAGCGGAGACCTTCTTTCTTTTTGCTAATTGTTTTTATCTAGGAGCCATAATTTTTTTGAGAAATTTTAGATCTGGGTTATTTTTTATTTTGAAAAACGAGGAGAGTGAAGAGAAATTAGTTATAAATGGAAAGGAACGACTTCAAAAAAAGGAAACTGTAGATTCAGTCGACGGAAGAGGGCAAGGAGTCGACTGAATGCAAAGGAAATATAATCCCAAGAGAAATATCAAATTTAGCCGATTAAAAATGGAAGCTAGCCAATTAAATAAGGAAAGCTCAGTCGATTGAATTTGGAGAGGAGTCAACTAAACTTAAGGAAATTTATTTCTTGAGACAAGATCCTAATTTAGTCGACTTAAAAAGGAAGGTAGTCTACTGGCTATGGAAAAATTTGGTCGACTGAATAGGTAAAGGTGTTGCTTGAATTCAGAGAAAATATTTATAGAAACCATGTAAGGTTTAGTCGATTGAATTTGTTGAAGGAGTCAATAGAATTTGTAATTTTCTAAAAAAAAATCTATGTTAAATCATATATTTTAAACTCATTTTAAAAAAATTATGATCCGTCTACCCTCTATGAATGCCGATAATTCTTTGCATATTGTTTTGATAGAAGTAGAAGTTTGTGACAATCCGGATTTCTGAGTTAATAGAATAAAGTGAATAATGAGTTAAATTGGAGAATTTGAATCATTGATCTAGCATTTGGTATTCTTTTATAAACAATAAATTGTTTTAGAATGATAATTCTAAATCATTGTGCATCTGAGAAATATTAGTATTTTCAGAGGCTTGAAAACACTTGAAAACATTATTGAGATTTTATGTATCTAACGACCCAACTCTTCGACTCTCGAATGTCGACATTAATACATCCACAATATTTATTTTTCGAACACCCAAGTGCCCAAAAGAAAAAAATCAGGGTAAAACAAAGCAAAAGAAAAGAACAAGAAGGAAAGAACAGAACATCCGAATCTCACAACGGAATAATAATAAATTATATCAAAAGAAGATTATAAAGGGTTACTCTGAATACAGGATTTTCAGAGTTACAAAATCTAAGTACGATCATCAACCTGGAAATTTATTACTAGCCATCCTCACAACGTTGATATATTTACATAGCTAATACGGAACAAAATAAATAGAAATAGATAGATAATGGAAGTCTCCAGCTTATCTTCTGAACTTTGAAGCATCCAAGGCAATACCGGATACTCAACCTACTCAAAAGAATATGTGTGGAATTTCGAGAAAAAAAACAAGGGTCAGGCATATGTCTGGTATGAGAAAACTCAAGATACATGAATACATGTAACAGTAACTATAAAGACCGTACAGATTCCCCTAATAATTTTCCCCTAAAAATAAACCAACTATTTACTAATTTTAATATAGTGATATGATAGATGATGTCTCTAGTGTAGGATATAATGATATCAAATAGTTGTGATGCTTATAATGGTCGCACCGCAACATATTATGTTACATTCAAAACTGCTAAGGCACATTCGCTTAATAGATTTTCCACCGAGATCTCTTCGAGGAAGCCAAATCCAATCCCATGTACAAGGGTCAGATAGTACCTTTCGAGCACCGTATATCTCTAGATAAAATATACTGTAAAAGTAAACACAAAAGGCCATAATCTGAATATAAACATGAACAATGTGAACCAAATATCATCAACTCCTACCGACCAACAATTGATAAGTATCCCTAGAAATGGATGTAATAACATCTTGATGGGGGTCGTTATACCCCAGGTTGTGCATCCTACTCTGTTTTTAGCCATTTTCAATGTCAAGATTACGTTTGGCATTGTTCACTCTAATCTTCGTTACTCGGATAGAACATGAATAACCAAATGGATTCTCATATCTCAAAAAGACCATGAATCACTATATAGATTGGAGCATCTTGAGTAGATCTCGAATCTCCACATAGATTCCTTTTCTCTAACCACTTCCAAAACATAGAGCTTATATACTATCTCTGAAGTGGTATTCGATAAGTAGAACACTTACCGATCCCAAACTCTTCAAAACTAATAGATGAACTTTCGGTTAACTCAATCCCATTTCTTTCAGGAGTAAGTGAAAGCTAGAGACGTCTCGTACCAATACTTCGCTCCTGGGGTTCTTATTGGTATAAAAACATGAGGCCTTTTGACTACTTCCTAAGTTAATAATAGGTCAAGTTCTATAGTTGACTAATCGACTATCCTGTCAAAACACTTGTTGATACAAATAAATGTTTGTATGCTTAATGCGTTTCCAATATTCCAACTTAACTATTCCTTACCCAAGAGTAAAACTAGGTAAGTTTGGGCACTAGTTGCTTCAAGCCTTGCTTAAACACTCCATTCTTGAATCTCACAAATAGATAAATCTACCTCGTCGGCTTTTAGTGTTATGTATGGTAGTAATGATTTCCATAAACAAGTAAAAAAATCAAGACGATTAACACGTTTCTGACATTTTTCACTTACCTATTCCTCGGTTAAGAGAGAAGCCTGGTAGGTTAGGGCCCTATTGCTCCGTCCCTACTCGACATCAATCATTACTCTCACAAAAGATAGCTTACTTCATCAGCTTATTAGTGTTAAGAATAGTTAATTACTTTCCAAATAAGTAGTTAAACAATTATCTATTTGGCCATTAAGCAATTAACTACCCTTTTCTAACCTTTTGTTTATAATTTAAAACAAGATATTCATAAAAGACATTTTCCAAGATATTTATACTTCATAATACTTATAATATATTTTTAAAACACTCCTTTAAAATATCACTTGAAAATAACAAGTTTGAAAAATCATTAGAAACTTTAAAAGGACATGTTCTAAACACAATATCTCTTCTTTGAAAATTCGCAACTAATTCTTAACAAAATTTATTAGGCCAGTATCGGAATGGCACCATTTAAAGCATTGTATGGAAGACCTTGCAAATCTCCATCGTGTTGGATAGAACCTGGAGATCATCTTGGGAGGCATCAGATAAGGTTATAGAGATTATAAAGTGAATCATGGAAGCGTAGAATCAATAAAAGAATTATGCAGACGAGATTCTTGGAATTCTTGGTTGGAGACATTGTATTTGTAAAGTTTTCTCCGATGAGAAGTGCAGTTCAATTTGGAAGGGCTTGGAAGTGGGCTCCTCGATATATAGGGCCATTCCCGATTCTTAAGAGGATTGGTGCACTCGCACATAGAGTCGAGTTACTGATTAGGCTATCGCGTGTGAACAATGTATTTCATGTATCATATCTGCGTAAGTTTTTGCATGATCCATCAATGATATGAAGCATGGTAGCGAGAGGATTTGGAGATTGAGCCAAATTTGATTGTATTAAGATAACATGTTCTATTGTTGATAGAGATACGAAGCAATTGAGGACTAAGGTTTTAAACTTAGTCAAGGTACAATGTAGCGCTGATGCTCGGGGTTGTACGCGGAAGACCGAGGATAATTTAAGGGAGTTCTATCTAGATTTGTTCTTAAACTGGAGTTTCCTAATCTTAGTTTGTATTTGAGTTACAGTTTAGTTTGTATATAGTTTCGGCAGTGTTATATATATACATATATATTGTTCTTCCATCTTCTTTGATTATTGTTCTTGTTTGAAATTCGAGGAAGAAATGTTCAAAGTGGGGAGAATGTAGCGACCTAAAAATTTGAACACTTCGTCTTCGAATATCAATATATTTTGAGATATGTTTAAGTGTTATAAATATGATTTTATAACCTTGTTTAACATTATTTGATTAATAAATAATGATAAGAAACCTTTTTTGAAAAATGTTTACAAAAATATATTCTTTGTAGTAAAATCGATAATGTGACTGAAACTTAGTTTATCGATAAACAACTTTTTGATTGATACAAGCCGTTAGAACTCTTATGCACTTAACTAATGGTCAAATGAACACATTAGCAACTAATTAACTCGGTTTTCTCTTCATAAAGCTTGGAATGTTCTATAAAGTTCTAATAGGATAAGACATATTACATGGTAAGTGTAAAATGGTAAAATGAATAAAGGAGAAGTGACATAAAGTTGTCATGATAAGAAGCAATTAACGTCATTAGGGTTTTAAGGGCTTTTTGGTTTTTTATTGTCATTATTCCTAAGCCTATATAAGGAGGGTTACACACTTAGTATTCATTTAGAAAAATTCCTAAACTTTGAGCTAAAATATCCATGTCTTCATCATCATCTTCTTCTTACTTTCCAAAAGCAAATATTTTGCAAATCAATTCCAAATCACCTTAAATTTGGAGTGAGACCTTACAACCACATAAAAACACCTTTTACCTAGTTATGTTGTGAAAAAGTTAAGCCAAACCCCCAAAATCCCTATAGGCCGAGAGTTATTGGTTGATTGGAGAAAGGAAGAAGAGGAAGGAAATGAGGTTGCTAGCTTGGGTTTGAACTTGAGTGCTTAAGCTTGGTTGATTTTCAGGTTTAAGTGAGCTAACCCGCCACTTGGATTGATAATACAACTAATATATGATTATATTTTGTTGTGTTAATATTGTTTGAGTTAACTTGGAACAATATTGAAAACATTGATTTTGATTCCTCTTTTGAAAACAAGTGACACATTGGATCCATATATGGACTTGAATAAACTTGAAATAACTTGTGTTGACTTAAATGATATATGACTTTGCCTTGAATAAAGCACATAGGTTGTAATTGAACAAAAATTAAGATATGAATTTCTTTTTGGAAGTGGACTTTTAGCGATAGTCGCTATAAATGCAGTTCGGAATTGCCTTGTTTTTGGAAGTTGTTATGGAACTTTAAAAATAGATTCTTAGGGTTTGCTGCAATAATCCTTGTTTTGGCGATTACTTGTAGATATTAAATCATAATGGTACGTATAATTTAATATTGTGAATCAAAAATAAATTGGAGATTTAAATTATTTATATGAAATAAATAATGGATTTTGGGGAATAAAATGTGAAAAATAAAGTTTTGAGACTTTACTTAGTTAATTAAGTTAAAAATGAGCTAATCATGATTTTAATATAAAGAAATGCAATAATTTTGATAATTATTGCCAAATGTTTCTTTCATATATTTTTGGAAGAAGCATTTCATTTAATAAGTGGTATATTATAATTAAAAATGGAAAATTTGGTTTAAAAATAAATTTTGATTGTAAAATGTTGAAACATGATTTGTTATGTTTTACTATACAAGAAGATAAACTTTATGTAATTTTAGATGTTAAAAATAGAGTTTAAAGTAAAAATTGTGTAATTTGTGCATTTAAATTAAAATAAGGGTTTTTAGTAATGAAAATAAATTTGCAAAGATAAATGATCTTTTATTTAGTTGTAAAATAATTTTAATAAAATAAGTATGTGTTATATAATTTTTATAAAGTGAAAACATGTACATATATTTGTTGTAACTTGTATATATTAGTGTATAATAGGATTTGGTGTGTTAATCTCAATTAGAGGCTAAGTTAATTAGTTTTGGGCTTAGCCCATTTAGCAAATTAATAAGGAAAAGAGGAAAATGCCTCTTTCTCATTTCCTATACGTACATAGAGAAGTCTTCTTCTCCCTGTAACTAAGAAAGTAGAACCCACCTTTCCTCTTTCACAACAAAAACCTAGTTCTCCAATTTTATCAAACTCCTTGCTGAAATTATCAAATTAAAAGTCTATTTAGTCAGTAATCTATCTCTAAACCAAAGATACTTCATCAAATTTTTATTTTTAAGATGTTTGATTGTAGATAATGGTGGTTTTGTGTTTGCATGTCTTTGTAAACTCCATTTATAGGTTGTTGAAGCAACTTTCAAGGCCAAAGCTTGCTCCTTTTCTCCAATTCGATCTTCTAGCTCAAGTGTTTTCCAAGGTGAGTATAAATCTCACAATATCTAGCTTATGCAATTCCAAAAATCGCAGATTGAAATCAAAATTTGTTAAAAAAAATTCGTTTTTGAACTATTTTGATTTTCTGTGTAAACCGTCTTAGGTTGCAATTTTGTGCAGTCATATCTCTCTATTCGAGCTATGAAATGCTGCCCAATTTTTTTTGTTTTGTAGATCATGTTTCGTAGATTAAGCATGTTAAATTTAAGGTCATTTTGACCTATAGAGATTATAGAAACATGCTGCCGAACTTTGACTCGGTGCATTTTTTTCCCAGATTTTTACTGTAATGTCTGGGTCCAACTTTGAGACATCATATCTTTTTCATGCTTTGTCTAAATTGCATGATTCTTGGTGCAGTTTAATTTTTTTTTTTTGGGGTCTTTATGCATGTTAAATTTCAGGTCATTTCGATATATATAGCTTATAGAAACATGCTGCCAAACTTTGACTCGGAGCATGTTTTTGCCCAAATTTTTATAGTAAAAAGACTACCTGGGTCCAACTTTGAGACATCATATCTTTTCATGCTTTGTCTAAATTGCATGATTCTTGGTGTAGATTAAATTTTGTTGTTGGTCTTTATGCATGATAAATTTCAGGTCATTTCGACTTATATAGCTTATGGAAACATGCTGCCGAACGTTGACTCGAAGCATGTTTTTGCCCAGATTTTTACAGTAAAAACACCGCCTGGGTTCAACTTCGAAACATCATAACTTCCTCACACTTTATCCAAATTGCATGATTCTTTTTTGTTTGAAAGTTGAAGTTTTCTATTATAGGCTTAACAATTTTCAGCTTAATCCGATCTAATTTGGTCCTCTGTTTCATGCCTGGATATCGAACCCCATAGGGTTTTCAGGCCTATGCATTTTTGGTTTTTGAACTGTTGCACACATGGCCTGATTCCATGTTTAAGACAGTGTAACTTTTTCATTTCCAGTCAGAATTCATTGATTCTTTTTTTATTTGAAAGATGAAGTTTTTTGTTTGTGTACACCAATTTTTAGTTCAATCAAAGATAGTTCGTCCACCTGTTATATCCTAAAGTTGAATCCAGAGAAGATTTCAGACCTGGGTATTATTTTGGCTAAGTGTTTTTATGTTCTTTTTCCATCCGATTTTTAACTTATACTTCATGTTTTTTTTATATTTCTAAAATATTTTGAGGGCTATGATGCCTATCAATGGGCTATCTAAGTTTTTGATGAATTTGAAATTCAAATTTGATTTGAATTTCAATTGAATTTGAATGACGGTTTTGAGTGATTTTTTTTTATTTAAGAGCATAGATTTTTCTAAACAATTTTTAAATAATTTTTAAAATAAGTTGGCATTTAAAGTAATTATTATGTAATATTTTTAAATTATTTTAAGCTGTAAAATCTATTTATTCTCTACAATAAGGGAATTTTCAAATATCATCTTCAAAATTAATTTCGGAAAATGGTTTTAAAAGCTTGTATTCCCAAATAAATAATTTATATATAAAATACATACTTTTATACTATTCGAACGTATGATAAAGAGAATTAAATGATTTAGTAAAACATGTGGTATGGGACTTGTGCGTTTACTATTTTAGATAATTTCGGACTTGTACGATCGAAGCTATTTAAGATTATTGATTTTGAGCTATTTTGCCATTTTATGGCGTATTTTGAGTTTTATAATTTCTATTATTGGAATCATTTAAGATGGCCAATTTTTGGCAAGTATTATAATTTGAGATCTCCTATGTAGGAGTATGGTCGATGAGAACCACCACGATGTTTTGTTTACTTGCCAATGATATAAGGCAAGTGTTGAGTTTATGATTTCATATTTTGAGATTTATGTTTTAGCCATCATGATGTTTTCACTTATCAATGAGATGAGACAAGTTACGATGCCATTTAATACTTGTTGATGAGATGAGACAAGTATGGTCTCTTTATCACTTGCCAATGAGACTAGGCGAGATATAATTTTCTACGTTTTATGATGTTTCTAGTGTGGCATCGACTAACGGCTAGTAAACCGCTAAGTGTGAATGTGTGATATGGAACACACGTTAACACTTTTTGGGTTCCTATTCGTGATTTTATGACACATTCACGATGTTTACCTAACAAAACTGCTTTAAGAGGTTTTATCGACCTTGTCATGAGGAAGAACTACTTTGGGAGATATTAGCGACCTTGTTAGGGATGACAAAATGGCTTGGAGAGGTGTTAGCGACCTTATCATGAGGACGAACTGCTTTGGGAGGTGTTAGAGATCTTTTCTGAGGCTACGTCCATCTGAGTTTAGTACGTGCAGCATTGCTCCGGCATTACAATCGAGGATTTGACCAATCCGGATTTTCTGAGTTTTCTATTTTATTGTGATTTCACCTTTTTAAGATGTTTTATTACATCAATAGCCTAGTGTTATATGAGATGTTATATATGTGGTGATTTCAATTATGATGTTTTAAACTCTTATCGTGTTCCTTGAGTTATGAGTTTGGATAATTTCAAAATTTTATAGGATATTCTGCGTTTTGCCATTTTGGCGAGTTGAGATTGAGATTTATATATATTTAAACTAATGAGATGAGGTATAATTAAATTTGAAGATTCATCTATAATTGAGTTTTGGATCATCCTGTTTGAGAATGTTTTATGTTTGCCATTTTGGCGAGAGTTTGTATTGATGTTTCTACTTTTGAGTAGATATGGTTCATGGAAACCATGTAGACATTTTGGGATGTCGCCGATGATATGAGGCTCTTGTATTTGATTTGAGTATTGAGTTTGAGTTACCTCCTTCGAGATATATGTTCACTTAAGTAGCGTTTGTTACTTAAGTGCTCAGCTTATAAGTTTATCGATTCATTCTTCTATTTCGAGAAGAAGTATCTTCATGTCTATTCTGCTTCATATTACCGATATTGACTGATTTATCTAGCTAGACAGACCTGTGTAAATATACTCGGGTCAAACCGAGTTGTTTCAGGTATCATCTATTGGACTTAGCTTGAAGTTGATGCTGGATATTAGCTCTCCTTTCTCTTGAGCAATTTCTGTTCTTCGGCATACTCTGATGTATTTATATTTGATTCAATGTATATGGTGTGGTCGAGCACCACTTTAATTGTATTCATATTGTATTGTACTAAACATGTATTGGTGTATATGTATATATATGATGTTGATTACCGTTCTGTGATGTGCTTTACATTCAGTTATTGTATTTTGTTCTGATAGATCCATTAGCCACCTATAGTTTTGGATTAAGCATTTACTGGGTATGTCGATCCATTGAGATAGAAAAGAAAAATCATATAGCATTTATCGACGTGTTCAGTATATGTTTAAGACAAAGTTATAGATGGTCGCCCTTAACCAGCCATATTCTCCGCTTTAGTAGATGGAATTACTCATTAATTCTCTTTACTAAGGTGGGTCTCGAGGTGGGGAATCACAGCATGGATCAGAGATGTGGTCAAAACAAAGTAGAATAAACATAGAACAGTACATATATCACGATACGTCGAAGTAAAATACGAGAGAATTATTGTCCTTTATTCGAGCTTGTTTTCGAATCATGCTTTGATTCGTTTTCGAGTATTGGGATATGTTGAGATGGAATATGTTTAGGAATATATATTGTATCCCGTAGTATTCCATAATTGAGTTTGATGTTATCTTACCTTATGAACAATCTTATTTGGGATTATTCTATTATTATTTTTGTCGATGCGAGTGAGTTCGTATCGATGAAGCTTATTAATTCCTTAGAGTATTCTTGTTGTGTTCCTTTGAGAGTTGTGAATCGTATTAAGGGGATCCACAACGATTGCTTCATTGTGAGCATTCTGAGATTTCTATTTAATGTTGCTTTTGTAAGTATTTGTTTGTTACTCATAATCCCGAGATGCATTTGATTTGAGAAGGATTGACTTATTTGATATTAAGTCCAATCCTTTGTTTTATACGATCCTATTGTATATTTAGGTTTCTTATTTTGATTGGTTTATTATTTCTATCACTTTTGAACGTTAATGATGATTCCAAAGTTTTTGAATTCACTATTTAGTATCGAGATGTCGATGATATAACTCGAATTCCAGTCAAGGTGACTTTATTGAGTTTTGATGAGTCTGTTTGGGTTCGATATCCAATCGGGCAATCAAGTGTTGAATTAACCTTATTCCTAGCTTTTAGCCTTCGGTTATCCCTCCACGAAGACATCCACTAAGGAATAAGGTGAGTTTCTAAATTTTTCGAGTTTGACTGAGTTTATCATTCAGTTTCTTTGAGTTATCCTTTTCGGATACTCAATCAGTGTTATCCTTTGTAGCATTACTTTGTTTGAAGTAATGATTTGGTGTTTGTGTGCTTTTTCTCCTTCGAGAAGAATATCTTGCGTATCTTTTGCCGTGACGATTTCCGAGAGTGGCTCGTCGTCTTGTAGGAGTTGACGAACACTCCATCTCCTTCTGTTGATTTTGTGAATCGCGTATTCTAGGAATATCTCGATGCATTCTCTTAATCTTCTTTGGTTTGAGTTTTTGAAGCCATATATATATAAAAATATGAGTTTTAAAAAGAGAAATTAGAGTTTTGATATATTTTAGAAATCAAAGAATGTTTTGAGAATATATTTATATGAGTACTATTCTTTCATAGAAATAATTTGAGATTGTTGGGTTATCCATTGAGTAGTTAAGAGTTCTGGTCGATACGCATGATCAACGTTATCGATATAAATTTCTTAAATGCTACGATGAGGCAATCAAACACTATGATTTGTGTTTTAAAGATTGATATTTTGAAAATAATATCTTGAGATTAAATATTAAATTTATTTTTGAATGGTAATTGCAGCCATTTATTTTAGAGATGAGTAATAGAGTGGCGAGGCAGTTTTGATCGTTCGGTCAACTCTGCAGCCAACGGATATATTTATTTATTAGAGACTCTATAGCAAGGCAATGGAATTTATTTATTTTTAAATTATAATGATGAGAATATAAATGAGATTATTTTTGAGATGTGCTTTATTGGAAGCATATTTTGAGATTTTAGAATATATATTATATACATTAGATGTTTTAAGGGAAGAGTATAATAAAAGAATTTAAACCCTTAATTTATTTTGAGGGATATTATTATGGATTTACAAAATTCTTTGGAAATTAATTTTGAAGTAAGAGAAGAAATTTTATTTAACTATAACTTTGAGTTTTAAAATATTTACTAAGTAATATAGTAAAGAGTTTGCGAAATTTTCAAATGTTGAAAATTGAGATTTAAAAATTTAAAAGATGTTGAGACTTAAAATTCTAAATATCCTGGATTAAAAGATAATTCGAGCTTATATCCTTGTTCTCGAGTATATTCTATCTTTGAGCTATTATCAACGACGTGCATTTTTCACGGTCGTTCGAATTTGGTGGCATAGTAAGAAGCCATCTTGTGATTTATCTATCTTGTCTATTGTGTCTACCCTGCTGTGAGGATGTTCTTTCCGTATATTTATGCATAAAATCTTATTGATGATCTTCTTTATTGCTTAGAGTTTGGGTTTAAGTGAGTTTGATCCCGACTCTATTTGTAGAGTTTTTTTGAAATCAATCATTTTTGATTGATTGATTGTTGAGCATCTTATTGAGTTTTGATTCGAAGACGGGATATCTTCGAATTCTTTCGAGATACTTGGAGAGTTCGATGGTTTGCTAATCAATATTAGCATTTGATGGGCCATTGGATTAACCAAATGAGTTTTTCCTTTTTTCTCTCTACCATTCTATGATGAGAGTATGAATGGTTTGAGTTTCGAGCTTGTCTATACTTTGTCGATAGAATTTATGTGTTGTTTATGGCGCTTTTTGTAGAAAATTACGGGGACACAATTTTTGTAAGGGGGAGTTTGTAATAACCCTGGTTTTAGCGATTACCTGTAAATACTAAAATATAATAGTAGTTATAATTTAATATTGTGAATTAAAAATAAATTGGAAGTTTAAATTATTTAGAATAAACAATGGATTTTGGGGAATAAAATGTGAAAAATAAATTTTTGAAACTTTACTTGGTTAACTAAGTTAAAAATGATCTAATCATGATTTTAATATAAAGAAATGCAATAATTTTGATAATTATTGCTAAATGTTTGTTTTATATATTTTTAAAAGAAGCATTTCATTTAATAAGTGGTATATTATGATTAAAAATGCAAAATTTGGTTTAAAAGTAAATTTTGGTTGTAAAATGTTGAAAATATGATTTGTTATGTTTTACTATGAAAGAAAATAAATTTTATGTAATTTTAGAAGTTAAAAATAGCGTTTTAAGTAATAATTGTGTAATTTGTGCGTTTAAATTAAAATAAGGGTTTTTAATAATGAAAATAAATTTCTAAAGATAAATGATCTTTTATTTAGTTGTAAAATAATTTTTAGAAAATATGTATGTGTTATATAATTTTTATAAAGTGAAAACATGTACATATATTTGTTGTAACTTGTATATATTGGTGTATAATAGGATTTGGTGTGTTAATCTCAATTAGAGCCTAAGTTAAATTAGTTTTGGGCTTAGCCCATTTAGCAACTTAATAAGGAAAAGAGGAAAATGCCTCTTTCTCATTTCCTGTACGTAAACAGAGAAGTCATCTTCTCCTTGTAACTAAAAAAGTATAACCCACCTTTCCTCTTTCACAACAAAAACCAGATTCTCCAAATTTATCCAACTCCTTGCTGAAATTATCAGATTAAAAGTCTACTTAGTCAGGTAATCTATCTCTAAACCAAAGATACTTCACCAAATTTTGATTTTTAAAATGTTTGATTGTAGGTAATGGTGGTTTTGTGTTTGCATGTCTTTGTAAACTCCATTTGTAATTTGTTGAAGCAATTTTCAAGGCTAAAGCTTGCTCCTTTTCGCCAATTCGATCTTCTAGCTCAAGTGTTTTGCAAGGTGAGTATAAATATCATAATATCTAGCTCATGCAATGCCCAAAAAAAAATTGAAATCAAAAATTTGCAATAAAATTTGTTTTTGAACTATTTTGATTTTCTGTGTAAACCGTTTTAAGTTGCAACTTTCTGCAGTCATATCTCTCTGTTCCAGCAACGAAATGCTGCCCGATTTTTTTTGCTTTGTATACCATGTTTCGTAGATTAAGCATGTTAAATTTAAGGTTATTTTGACCTATATAGCTTATAGAAACATGCTGCCGAATTTTGACTCGGAGCATGTTTTAGCCCAGATTTTTACTGTAAAAACACTGCCTGGGTCCAACTTTGAGACATCGTATCTTTTTCACGCTTTGTCTAAATTGCATGATTCTTGGTGCATTTAAAGTTTTGTTTTGTTTGTATTTATGCATATTAAATTTTCGGTCATTTCGATATATATAGCTTATAAAAACATGCTGCCAAACTTTGAATCGGAGCATGTTTTTTCCCAGATTTTTATAGTAAAATGACTGCTTAGGTCCAACTTTGAGACATCATATCTTTTCATGCTTTGTCTAAATTACATGATTCTTGGTGTAGTTTAAAATTTGTTATTGGTTTTATGCATGTTAAATTTCAGGTCATTTTGACCTATATAGCTTATGGAAACAAACTCCCGAACTTTGACTCGGAGCATGTTTTTGCCCAGATTTTTACATTGAAAACACCGCCTGGGTCCAACTTTGAGACATCATATATTTTTCATGTTTTGTCTAAATTGCATGATTCTCGGTGCAGTTTAAATTTCTCTTATTGATCTTTATGCATGTTAAATTTTAGGTCATTTCGACCTATATAGCTTATAGAAACACGCTGCCAAACTTTGACTCGGAGCATGTTTTTGCCCAGATTTTTACAGTAAAAACATTGCCTGGGTCCAACATTGAGACATCATATGTTTTCATGCTTTGTCTAAATTTCATGATTCTTCATGCAGTTTAAAGTTTATTGATGATCTTAATGCATGTTAAATTTCAGGTCATTTCGACATATATAGCTTATAGAAACATGCTGCCGAACTTTGACTCGGAGCATGTTTTTGCCCATATTTTACAGTGAAAACACATCTGGGTTCAACTTCGAAACATCATTACTTTCTCACTCTTTATCCAAATTGCATGATTCTTTTTTTGTTTGAAAGTTGAAGTTTTCTATTATAGGCTTGAAATTGTTTAGCTTAATTCGATGTAATTTGGTCTTCTTTTTCATGCCTGGATATTAAACCCCAGAGGGTTTTTAGGCCTGTGCATTTTTGTTTTTGAACTGTTGCACACATGGCCTGAGTCCATGTTTGAGACAGTGTAACTTCTTCATTTCCAGTCAAAATTCGTTGATTCTTTTTTTGAAAGATGAAGTTTTCTTGTTTGTGTACACCAATTTTTAGTTCAGTCAAAGATAGTTCGTCCACCTGTTTTATATTTGAAAGTTGAACCCAAAGAAGATATCAGACCTAGGTAATATTTGGGCTAAGTGTTTTTTTTGTTCTTTTTCAGTCCGATTTTTAACTTGTACTTCATGTTTCTGTGATATTTTTGAAATATTTTAAGGGCTATGATGCCAATCAATAGGCTAGCCAAGTTTTTACAGAATTTGAAATTGAAATTTGATTTGAATTTCAATTGAATTTGAATGACGGTTTTGAGTGATTTCTTTGATTTCGAGCACGGATTTTTCCAAACAATTTTGAAATAATTTTTAAAATAAGTTGGAATTTGAAATAATTATTATGTAATATTTTTAAATTATTTTAAGCTGTAAAAACTATTATTCTCTATAATAAGGGAATTTTCAAATATCGTCTTCAAAATTAATTTCGAAAAATGGTTTTAAAAGCTTATTTTCTCAAAAAAATTATTTTATATATAAAATACACACTTTTATACTATTCGAACATATGAGAAAGAGAATTAAACGATTAAGTAAAACATGTGGTATGGGACATATGCGTTTACTATTTCGGTTAATTTCGGACTTGTACTATCGAAGTTATTTGAGATTATTGATTCTGAGATATTTTTCCATTTTATGGCGTATTTTGAGTTTTATAATTTCTGATTATTGGAATTATTCAAGAGGCCAATATTTGGCAAGTATTATGGTTTGACATCTCCTATGTAGTAGTATGGTCGATGAGAACCATCACAATATTTTGTTTACTTGCCAATGATATAAGGCAAGTCTTGAGTTTATGATTTTATATTTTGGGATTTATGGTTTATGAGGAACCATCATGATGTTTTCACTTGTCGATGAGATGAGACAAGTTACGATGCCATTTAATACTTGTCGATGAGATGAGACAAGTATGGTGTCTCATTATCACTCGCCAATGAGACTAGGCGAGATATAATTTTCTGAGTTTTATGATGTTTCTAGTGTGGCATCAACTAATGGCTAGTAAACCGCTAAGTGCGAATATGTGATATGGGACACACTTTAAGACTTTTCGGGTTCCTATCCGTGAGTTTGTGACACATTCATGATGTTTACCTACCAGAACTGCTTTGAGAGTTGTTAGCGACCTTGTCATGAGGACGAACTGCTTTGCGATGTGTTAGCGACCTTGTTAGGGCTGACAAAATGGCTTGGAGAGGTGTTGCGACCTTGTCATGAGGACGAACTTCTTTGGGAGGTGTCGGCGACCTTGTCTGAGGCTTCGGCCGTCTGAGTTTAGCATGTGCAGCATTACTCCGACATTACAACCGAGGATTTGGCCAAACCGGATTTTCTGAGTTTTCTATTATATTTTTAGTTCACCTTTTTAAGATGTTTTATTACATCGATAGCTTAGTGCTATATGAGATGTTATATATATGGTGATTTCAATTATGATGTTTTGAACTCTTATCGAGTTCCTTGAGTTATGAGTTTGGATAATTCAAAATTTTATAGGATATTCTGGGTTTTTCCATTTTGGCGAGTTGAGATTGAGATTTATATATATTTATACCGATGAGATGAGGTATAATCAAATTTGGAGATTCATCTATAATTGAGTTTTGGACCATCCTATTTGAAAATGTTTTATGTTTTCCATTTTGGCGAGAGTTTGTATTGACGTTTCTCCTTTTGAGGAGATATGGTTCATGGAAACCATCTAGACATTTTGGGATGTCGCCGATGATATGGACACCTGTGTTTGATTTGAGTATTGAGTTTGAGTTACCTCTTTCAAGATATTTGTTCACTTAAGTAGCGTTTGTTACTTAAGTGTTGAGCTTATGAGTTTATTGATTAATTCTTCTCTTTTGAGAAGAAGTATCTTCATGTCTATTCTGCTTCATGTTACCGATAGTGACTGATTTGTGTAGCTAGACTGACCCGTGTATTTATACTCGGGTCAGACCGAGTTGTTTCAGGTATCATCTATTGAACTTAGCTTGAAGTTAATGTCGGATATCAGTTGTCCTATCTCTTGAGCAATTTTTTTCTTCCACATACTCTGATGTATTTATATTTAATCCAATGTATATGGTGTGGTCGAGTACCACCTTTATTGTATTCATATTGTATTGTACTAAACATGCATTAGTGTATATGTATATGTGATGTTGATTGCTGTTTTGTGATGTGCTTTAAATTTAGTTATTGTATGTTATTCTGATAGATCCGTTAGCCACCTATAGTTTTGGATTAAGCATTTACTGAGTAAGTTGATCCATTGAGATAGAAAAGAAAAATCATATTGCATTTATTGACGTATTCAGTAGATGTTTAAGACAAAGTTATAGATGGTCGCCCATAACCAGTCCTATTTTCCGCTTTAGTAGACGGAATTACTCGTTAATTCTCTTTACTAAGGTAGGTCTCGGGGTGGGCGTCACAGTTGCTTACCATATTTACAATGTTTTATATTTATGTTTGTTGCTATTAAAAGCTTGAATAGTGAAAAATTAAGTAACATCTCGAAAATGACCAAAACATCACTAGTGCAAAACTGCCCCGTTTAACCTTGATTTTTGGACACTAAATGTTTCAAAAAGGACTTTATGTTTGAGAGATTTGTTTCATTCTTTTTAAATGTATTGTTTAACTCATATTAGATTATTTAAAAAGTAGTTTGAAACTTATACGAATTTTAAACCCAACAAGTGGTAAATGTTTTAAATGCATGCTCGAAGCAAGTCAACACTCGGTTTACCCTTTTCGTTTCCCCATTTGTATACGGATGGTAAGCAGTACTCAAACTAAGCTCGATCCCTAATGATTCATGCAAACCCTTCCAAAACTGGCTTGTAAATAACAGATCTCTATCACTTACAATATCACAAGGAACACCGTTCAATCCGACAATATCCTTAACATATAACTTAGCCAAACTAGAAGCATCCTTGTAGTCTTACTAGGTATGACGTGTGGGCTTTTGGTTAATTGGTCCACAATAACCCACACACCTTCATTACCCCTCCTCAACCTAGGAAACATGCCAATGAAGTCTATAGAAATACACTCCCACTTCTACTTTGGAGTCTCAAGTGGCTGAAGTAGCCTGACCGTCTTCTGATGACTACCTTTTACCTGTTGGTTGTTAGCACATCTGATCACAAAGAAAGAAACATCTCTGCTTATGTGCTCTAACCAGAATGTTCTCTTCATGTCTTGATACATCTTAGTGACCTTAAGATGTATCGTCAACCTAAAATGGTGACACTCTACCAGAACTTCCTACCTAATCCCATCAACAGTCGAGACACACAACCTGCCTTTCATTCTCAAAATGCCATGGATATCCGCCTTGAATCTCAACCACCCATCGGTGCCTCATTCTCGCTTACATTCATAACTAGCCTAGCAAAATGAAAGTCTTTAAGCTGATTCCCTTCGATACTACTAATCAGAGTTGAATGAACCTCAACATACACCATAATTGCATACCTCTTACTAAGCGCATCAGCTATGACATTATCTTTCCCCAAAGTGTATAAAATATCTAGATCATAGGCTGTAAGAAACTCCAACCACCTTTGCTTCCTCTTGTTCAAGTCCATTTGAATAAAAAGGTACTTCAAAGAGTTATGGTCCGTATATAACTCAAACCTCTCACTAGCGAATGATGTCTCTACATCTTTAATGCAAATACCATCAGTAAAACTCCAATTTATGAGTTGCATGCCTCGCTTTGTGCGGTTTAAGATACCAACTGGCAGAAGTGATAACCTTTCCATGTTGCATCAATACAACACCTAGACCTGTTCCACACGCATCAGTGTAAATAGCCAAAGCCTCACCTTTATTTGGCACAGTAAGAACAAGAGCACAAGTCAACATTTCCTTTAGCTCTAAGAATGCTTACTCGCATTTATCCATCCATACAAATTTGACATCTTTCTTCATCAAATTTGTTAAGTATGAGCTAATCATTGAGAAATCTTGTATGAACCTCCTATAATAACCTGCTAAAACTAGAAGCTTCTAATGTTTTGTTGCACTTTTAGGCCTCTTCTAGTCCTAAACGGCCACAACCTTCATGGGATCCAAAGAAATACCCTCTGTTGAAACAACATGACCCAAGAACCTAACTTCTGAACGATAAAAATGACACTTCGAGAAATTAGCCTTCAACACATGCTCTCTTGGTGTTCTAGGATAATCCCCAGATGGCACGAATGTTCCTCCTCATTCTTGGAAAAGAACAAAATATCATCGATGAAAACAAGGACAAACTTATTTAACATATCTCGGAAAACCCAATTCATTAGGTCTGTGAAATATGCTGGAGCATTAGTTAGGCCGAACGGCATAACAAACTATTCATAAAACTGGTCGGATCTAAAAGCCGTCAAGGGTGCACTCTCCTATGCCACCCTCAACTGATGAAACCATGTAGCAAGGTCAAGATTAGAAAATACTCGAGCTTCATCAAGTTGATCGAACAAGTCATCTATCCTAGGCAAAGGATACTTCTTCCTAACAGACCGCTTATTGAGCTCGTGATAATCTACATATAATCTTAAGGAACCATCTGCCTTCATAGCAAAGACGACCGGCGCTCACCAATTTGAATGACTTGGTCGGATCAAGCCCTTCTGCAACAAAACACTAATCTAATTTGTTAGCTCAGACCACTCCTTCGGGCAAGTCTATGAACTGGCAATACAATAGGTTTTTCATCCTTTACCAAATCAATGTGAAATTCTATTTCCTTATGAGGTGGTAAACCTGACACCTCTTCGAAGACATCCACAAGTTCTCGAATAATAGGGATCGAACCCACTCCTACTTTGCAACATCAAGAGAATAAACAAAACTACTCATAAAAGAGATAGGTTCCTTACAAGGTACGAATAGTTCCTTCCACCCCTCTATCTTCAGTGATATAGTATGCTTAACACAATCAAAGATAGCATGATTCCAGATAGCTAATCCATCCTAAGTAAAATATCAAAACCCTGAAAACCCAGAACGTATATATTGCAAGGAAGGAGTTGGTCGAAAAAAGAAATTGGAACTTCTAAACAAATCATACTAAGATTGGCCAAGCCCCCAACAGGGTTTGATACACAAATAGCAACTAAAGATATAGTTGGTTCAAGTTTCTATCTATCAACGAGAGTGCAAGAAAATAAAAGAAGCACCGGTATCAAATAAGACATGAATGGGAGTGCCAAAAATAGATAGAATACCTTCCAAAACTTGCTTTCCCTTTGCTATGGCGGAAGTGGAAGGTGTTAAAGCTGGTGCAAAAGCTTGAGGCTCTTCTCCCTTCTTAAGCATCAGACACTCTCTAGCAAAATGAACTGGCAGATGGCAGTTGTAACAACTCTTTGGTGCAAACAAAGCCTTGTCCATTTGTGGCTCTATCTTCATTACCTTAGCAATAGGTGCCTTAACCAATGGTGCTTTCACCATCGGCCCTCCCTTACTTGACCTACAACTTGCCGCATAGTGTTCTTTCTATCCACACTTATGGTAAATGATCCTAGAAAAATCTCTCGACGGATGAAACTTCTGCTTGATATTCCCAACTGGGGCAGAAATAGACGGCTTTGGTGACAAGTTCTCAAAGCTCAACCCCATGTTTATTAGATTCACATAAGACCCCAAGTTGTAATTAGTCATATTACCATTGATCTCCAAAGGCATCCCTGCGATGAAGATTTCATTCCTCTTTAAGGGCATAAATATCAAACCAGGCCAGAATCTAAATAAGGCAGTGAATCGGTTATCATACTCGGCCATTGTCATAACCCCTGCTCCAAGTCGAGGAAGCTCCTAAACAACAAAGTCTTCCTGGCCTCCGGGACAAACTTCATCTCAAAACCCTCCTTAAATTAGGCCCAAGAGAAGTTGTTCACTTGAACATGTATAGTGATAGTACTTTACTAACCCATTGCCGCATCCGTCAGATGTCGTGATGCCAACTGACACTTCATCGTGTCATCTAACTCCATATCCCCAAATATATGGTCACATAACTTAATCCAATTCTAGACTTCTATGATCGTCCCTGTACCATCAAACCTCCTACATCCTAACCTCTCATAATCATGATAGAGTGAAGCAAAGTTCACCTGAGGCTTGACTTGCATGACCTCCTCTACAATATCCACCCTTGGTTCTCCGACGGGAGCAACACTCCTTGGTGCTCGATCTCCACCATTTATGACGGTGGTACCATGAGCACATCTACCTCCTTGAGGATTGATAGCTTTAGTACTCATGATGCACAACTTAAACATAGCAGAATATATTTATGATATAAACGGCTAGAGTTATTTCAAAGAAAGAGATTATTCCTAAGGAAAGATGAAAATTGGATATAGGTTTATAGAAAATATAAATACGCTCTCTTGTATACTCTTGACTAATTCTAGGGTGTTGCTTACCCTATATCTAATGAGCTATACCCAACAAAAGCCAAAGTATTCGCTCAGCCTCAACCTTGATACTAAATGCGACAACTCGACTTTTCAACTCTCGAATGTCGACACAAATACAATTACGGTTTTCGTGCGTCGAACACCTAAGTGCCAGAAAGACAGAAAATTAGGGTAAAATAAAACAAAACGAATAAGAACAAGAAGGAAGAAAACAACATTCAAATCTCACAGTGGAACGATAATTTATAATATTAAAGTACAAAGGGTTGCTCTGAATACATGATTTTCAGAGTTACAAAACCTAAGTACTATCTTCAGCCTGGACAGTGATAACTACCCATCCTCACAGCACTGATATATGTACCTAGCTAATACATAAGAATAGAAATAGAAATAAATAGATAATAGAAGCCTCTAGCTCGTCTTTTGAACTCTGAATGGTAAACGTGATACTCAGCCTACTTGAAAGAGTACGAAAGGAATTTAGGGAAATCAAAAACCAAGCATCAGACATAAGTATAGTATGAGAAAACTGAAAATACATGAATACATGTAATAGTAAATATTAAGGACATACGGATTCCCATAACGGTTTTCCCCTAAAAAGAAACCAATCATTTACTAAGTATAATATAATGATATGATAGATAATGTCTATGTTGTAGAATACATTGATATCAAATAGCAGTTATGCTTACATTGGTCATACCACAACATATTATATAACATTCAAAATTGCTAAGGTGCTTTAGCTCAATATATTTTCCATGGAGATCTCTTCGGGGAATCCGGATCCAATCCCCTGCACAAAGGTCAGAAAGTACCTTCCAAGCACCATATATCTCTAGATAAAATATACAATAAAGGTAAACACAAAAGGCCATCATCCGAACTCAAACATAATGAACCAAATATCATCAACTCCTGACGGCAAAAAATTGATAAGTATCTCTAGAAATGAGTTGATAACATCCTGATGCGGGTTGCTATACCCCATGTTGTACATCCTACTATATTTTTATCCATTTCTGATGTCATGGTTATATTCGGCATCTTTCACTTGAGTCTTCATTACTCAAACTGAACATGAATCCCTAAATGGATTCCCTTGTCTCTAACAGATCATGAATCACTACATGGATTCGATCAACTTGAGAAAATCTCGAATTTCCATATGTATTCCTTTTCTTCAACCGCTTCCAAAACATAGAGCTCATATACTAGTTTTAAAGTGGTATTCGATAAGTAGAACACTTACCAATCTTGTACTCTTCAAAACCAATCGATGTATTTTCAATTAACTCAACCCTGGTTCTTTCAAAAGTAAGAGAAAGCTAGAGACGTTGAGTACCAATACTTCACCCCAAGGGTTCTTATTTGTATGAAATCGTGAAGCCTTTCGATTACTTCCTAAGTTAATATTATCGATAGTGGACTAGTCGACTATCCAGTCAAAACATTTGTTTATACAAATCAATATTCATATGCTTAACTCATTTTCGAGAATCCAACTTAACTATTCCTCGTCCAAGAATGAAGCCAGGTAAGTTTGGACAGTGGTTTCTCCAAGCCTTGCCTAGACACTTCATTCTTGAATCTCACAAATATATAAGTACACCTTGTCGGCTTTTATTGTTAAGCATAGTAGTAATGATTTCCATAAACAAGTAAGAAATCAACATGATTAACACGTTTTCGACATTTTCCACCTACCTATTCCTCAGTTAAGAGAGAAGCCTGGTAGGTTAGAGCTCTATTTCTTTGTCCCTACTGGACATCAATTTTAGCTCTCACAAATAGATAAGTTTACTTTATCAGCTTATCGATGTTAAGCATAATTAATTACTTTACAAATAAGTAATTAAACAGTTATCTATTTAGCCATCAAGCAATTACTATCCCCTTTCTAACCTTTTGCAAAATAAGATAATCGTATAAGATATTTTCCAACATATTTATATAAGATATTTTCCAAGATATTATATAAGATATTTGTACTTCATAATACTATAATATATTTTAAAACACTCCTTTAAAATATCATTTGAAAATAATAAGTTTGAAAAATAATGAGAAACTTGAAAACGACATGTTTTTAACAAAATTTCTCGCGTTTGAAAATTCATAAGTAATTCTTAAAAATTTATATAAATCTCAAATACTTTAAAAATACTCTAATATGAAACAAATCGCTCAAATTTAAAGTCCTTTTGGAAACATTTGAAATTCAATAATCAAGGTTAAACGGGGCAGTTTTGCACTAATGATGTTTTGGCCATTTTCGAGATGTTACTTAACTTTTTACAATTCAAGCTATTAATAGCAACAAACATACATATAAAACATTGTAAATATAGCAAGAAATCCTCGAGGACCTCTCTACAAAGTACCATAAAGTGACAGATTTCGAACTGCATCTATAGCAACTATCGCTATTAGTACACTTTCAAAATCAAAGTCACATCTTACCTATGTTCAACTACAACCTATGTGTTTTGTTCAAGGCCTAGTCATATATCATATAAGTCCATTCAAGCCCATGTATGGATCCTATATGCCACTTGTTTTCAAAATAGGAATCAAAATCAGTGTTTTCAACATATATCAAAGTTAATTCAAACAAATTTAACATAACAAAATATGATCGTATATTAGTTATATTATTAATCCAAGTGGTGAGTTAGCTAACCCTAACCCAAAAAACAACTAGGCTTAAGCACTCAACTTCAAACCCAAGCTAGAATCTCCTTTCCTTCCTTTTTCTTCCATTGTTTTGCCTTGTTTCCTCTCTCTAAGCACCCAATAACTAAGGGCCTTTTGGCATTGTGGGTGTTTGGCTTCACTTTTTCACAATCTAACAAGGTAGAATGTGTTGTTATGTGGTTCTAAGGTCTCACTCCATATTTGAGGTAATTCAGAATTGATTTGCAAATTATTTGCTTTTGGAAACTAAGAAAAAGATGACGACAAAGATTTGGATATTTTAGCTCAAAGCTTAGGATTTTTTGTGAATGAATACTAAGGGTGTACCCCTCCTTATATAGGCTTAGGAATGATGATGGGAAAAGACCAAAAAGCCATTAAAACCCTAATGATATTAATTGCTTCTTATCATGACAACTTTGTGTCACTTCTCTTTTATTTATTTTACCATTTTACCCTAACCGTATAATATCTCTTATCCTATTAGAACTTTCTAGAATATTCCAAACTTTCTAGAATATTCCAAGCTTTAGGTCACTTGACCCTTACCGTTTTACCTTTACCATGTAATATTTCTTATACTATTAGAACTTTCTAGAATATTCAAGCTATATAAGCTTTCTAAAATATGATTTTATCCCAGTGACATTAGTCGCACAAGAGCTTTAGCAACTTATATGGATCGAAAAGCTGTGTATCGATAAATTAATTTTCGGTTATCGATTTTACTTCGAAGTATATATTTTTGTAAACACTTTTCAAAAACAAGTTTATTATCATTATTTATTAATTAAATGTTGTTATATATGGTAATAAAAACATATTTATAATAGTTGAACATACCTTAAAATGTATCGATATTCGAAGGCGAAGTGTTTGAATTTCTGGGTCGCTACAATTTAATTATACTGAATTCTAAAAGTATAGAATATTGGAGAAATTAAAATTTTAGAGTTTTATTTAGAGATAATTGGAACTAGAGTTTGGATAAGAATATTTATTTAGTCCGATCATTTTAAATAAAATAAGAATGTGAGATTAGTGGACTTATTTACAAAAATGTTGTTTATTGTTAAAATAATTTAAGAAGTCATTTTATTTATTTGGCTATGTTTTAAATACTTAAGTTTTTGATTTTTGAAGCTATGAGCAAGTAATTAAATAAAAGTGCCATATAATTCTTTTTGAGTTGCAAACCAAAAATTAAAGCCTAAAATAGTATAACTAATTAAATGGTATTTTATTATCTTGTAGGGTTATGAAATTTTATCTTAAAGCCCAGTACAAAATAAAGTTGAGAAAGAATATTTGCTAAGTAAAATACTACACGTTCTTTTTATCTCATATTTCTGTCTTACGGTAAAAAAATAGAAAGAAGCCAAAAACGTTTCCTATTTCAGACCCTTAAATTCAATTTCTTCAATTCTAGCAAATTAAATATTTAAGAAGTTAATAATTTCAGGAAATGTTCTCAAACTCCTATTCAATTCATTAAGATTTGGATTTCAGTTTTCTGTAGAGTAAATTGGATCTTTGGTTGTTGTTTTGGTAGAACTACTATAAGGCTTTACTGAAAATGAAGTGTTTGGAAAATCTAATTGGGAATTCAAGGTGAGATAAATCTCACAATATCTTTTTCTAAGTTTAGCTTCAGATGCTTGACACTTGCTAATATCAGAATTTGATGGCTAATTTGATGGCTTTATGCTTGAAATTGAATTGAATGTAAACTACCACTTAAAACCAATTGAGGTGCTTGTCGTTTATGAATGAAATCATCTTTACTTACTTTGAATTGCTTCTATATGATGCTATTGGTTATAACAAGCAAGTATGTGGTCATTATAAGTTATATTACGTCCAGTCGATTGAAACTAGGGTTTCGGTCGATTGGTTGAGTCATTCATGGAGAATATAGCTCTAGGTCTTGCGTCCAGCCGAATGACCTAGGTTCAATCAAATGGTCGAGCTTCCTGGAGCTCTGTACGCTCCAGGAAGTTGCTCCATGCTACGACCTAGTTCTAAATTTGCTTGCTTATTGTTGTTTTGATTGTTTGCAATACTCAGATCATTTTAATGCTTCCAGTAACTCCGAGTTTCTAGAATTTGATTCTTCCTCTTGATTTTTTACCTCTTGTGTTGTTTTAATACTAATTTCTTGGGTTTTTCAATATCGATTTATGAGATTCAATAATTATGTTTCAATGTTGCTTATTTCATATATATGTATATAATTTTTAAAAATGAACCATGCTTGAAATATATTCAGCTTAGAATTATAAATTTGGATTTTTCTAATTTTAATCGAAAGTAAATGTAAACTCTTTTATATATTTTTGTATAACGATATATAATTTTAATAATTTTTCGAGTGAGTTGCTTTTTTATTTTCTAAGCTTTGATTCTCCAGTTTGGTGATTCTTTGATCCAATGCTTTTGAAGTTTTATATATATACATACATACATACATATATATATATATGGTTTGAATAATAGTAATTTACAATAGAAAGTTTATTATAATTTACAAATCTCAAACTTATTTCCAAACTAATCTAATTCCTTTTATAAATGATTTTAATAAATAATTATATTTTAATTACAACAAGTAGAAATAATTTATAGTTTGAAAGTATGGTTTTGAAATATTAACCTATGTTGTTTCTAAGCAAATGTTTGTATGTCAATATGGTTTTGGAATATGAGTATTTATATTTTCATAAATAAATATGAATTCATTTATGTGAATTTAAGAATATAGTTGTAAAACTATATATCTTTTTAAGGAGATTTTGGAATAACTATATGTAAATACATTTTGTTACCTATTTAGATTTATAATTATATACTTAAGTGACAGATAAATATACGTAGTAGAATAACACACGAGTTTAGGGATTTTAAAGGGAGAAAAGTGAAAGTTAGCATATAGAGAAAGTATTTTAGAAATCATTTTCTATAACATAAAAAATATATTATTTACTTTCGAAACAATAAAATCATATTGGCTTTTATTGTACTCAGCCTTTGCCTGTTTATATGTTACTTTAACATTTCTTGTGTGACTTTTGAGATTATTACTTTCTTGTAATTTTTGCTTTTAGTTGAATGAGGAATCTAATTAAACGTTTTAGCAATACATGTGGTATGAAACATATGTATTACTTTATCAGTTAATTATTGGACTTGTTCAATTGAATATTTTAGTCAATTGGGATTTACAATCTTTTAAAAATATTTAAGTATCGTAAAGTGGTTATGGGACATTGGGCGATACTTAGTTAATTACTAACTGAAAGTACAATATACTTATCCAGTGGAGTTTACAATCTATTAGTAAATATTGAATTTCGTTGGGTGGTATAAGATGAAAGTCTCGTGGATCATAGATTATCTAACTTGTGTATAATATGCAATTGTATATGCTAATGCAATAGTAGACAATAAATAGTAAATTATAAAAAGCATGCAAACTAGAGTTTATATACTTTGGACCTCCCGTCCTACGTCTAGTCCCGAAGCTTCCCTCCGACATTTCCTTTAAACAAACTACCCTCACTTCACCAGGAGGAATATGCTAATACAAAAGTATCTCTGACAATTTTGTGTTCCACATAACATAGTTTTTGACTTACAGTACAAATTTTCCTATGATCTCCTTTGAGAGTATGTGAACAATGCATATCCAAAATTGTATTTTGGTTATAATAGATTGAGAGTATGTGAACAATGCATATCCAAGAGAGTGTTTAGAAATCAAGAGAGTCAGATTGGATTAATTCAGATTAGATGATTTCTACTTCTCAATCAAAGTAGTTTTTATAGATTCAAAAAGGCGTAGATGAAAAGTTGTTACTATTTGAGAAAGTTTATTCAGTTTAATAGCTGCAACCTTTTTTTGGAAGGCGTTTTCTTTTTGAATGAACAAAAGTATCATTTCAAAATTGATAGTTTTTGCATATGACAGACGTCTTTGGTAAAAGCTCAGACGTCTGTGACTTCAAAAAAATTAACCCAAGAATTGTCACAAACGTCTGTGGTTTTATCTCAAACGTCTATGTGGTGTAAAAACAGTTTTTCGCCTCAATTTTGATGCATATGAAATTGTGTGTGATAGTGTATGCATATATACTGAAGGATACCTTAACAATATTTTATATAGGACTCTTTTACAGTAGAATAACCTTACTAACAGCAGCTTGGTCAACGAATCTTCGTTTCTCTTCGAGTCTCAATATTTTCGAGAATGACGTCTTCTTGTAGCATATACCTGCACTCTTGATAAGGTCTGTATATATACATGATTATACAGTTGTTATCATTGAAACATAAACCGGAGGTTCTAACTATCTCTCACTTTTTGGTGATGACAGTTATACAACCAAAAATCAACTATACAGTGGACGTATTATTATGTTTATCTCCCTCTATGTATATGCATCTCCCCCTATACATATGCATAGATTTTTTCCCCTTTGTCATTATCAAAATAGATAGAAACGATGTAAGATACGGTGATATTAAATAGGCATAGCATGTTATCACTTAAGATCGTGGAAAATCAAATATGGAAGTTCAAAAAATTAGAAAAAATTGTCGCAAAAGTTGTAAAATTAAAGAAAACTCTAATTGTACTAATTTTGGAATAAGATAAGCCCCGGTAGTTCTCATAATACTCCCAGTAAGAGGACGGATCATGCTCGTATGTATCTGGCCATTGCATCTAGTCGTTGTGATCCTCATCTTTGTGAATTGTATATTGCATATAAGCTCGATGGTCATTGGGGTAAATTTGCGCGTGACTGCCTAGACGAGGAATGATTGTGTTAGTTATCGTTCGATTTAGTAGTCTAGCACGTGGCCGAAGGTAAATGGATTTGCATTGGGGCATCCTATCTTCCCTTATTTGATGGGTAACTTCATCTCTGGGTAAAAGACTATGATCCGGTATATCCTTTAAGTCAATTCTCTCATAAGAACATCCTATTATACGACCAACCGTATGTACATCAATTTTAACTTCTTTTAAACACTTGACCATAACCAACCATCATCATTCTCCGAATCTCCATACTACATAAATTGGAGTAGAATAGGTAGATTTCTAGAGGATCGATGATTACCTTATTTGTATCATAGCTAATTAGGTTGCAACAACCGACATTTGTAGTTATTCCTAGAATTTCATATTCCATCACATTGCCATGGCGATAAAAAGGACCAGAGTGGTTCTCTTGGGAAAGTGCCTCAAATCGTTTGTTGGTATTGGGATTGTTGTAGAGCCATGGTTTATGTGAGCTTGCATAATCGTGGCTTGAGAGGAGGAGGAAGATTGGCATTGTTTTTTCTTTTTAGAGATGGTAGCCTTCTTGGCAGCTATTGATGAATGCTTTGAAATCTAGGGTTTTCGAAGTTGGGAATTGAAATGGATGTAAAGTGAAGAGAGGGGTAAAGTTGTTTACATATCGCTGTTGAAAATTTGTTGCCAGAGCAGCGAAAGGTGTCGTGGCTTTAGTAAAAAAGAAGCAGAGAGATTCGAAAGACGTCTGTGATGGTTCTACAGACGTCCGTGGCTAAAAAAATTAAACAAAGAGTTTTGATAGACATCTGTGAGGTTTCCACAGACGTCTTTGGCTACAGGGAACATTTACCAGTAACTTGTGATGGACGTCTATGCTATATTCACAGATGTCTGTGATATGTATTTTTTGACATATAGAGAAACTTTTTTTAATATCATTGAAAACTTTGTTAAAATTTTTAGTACAATAAATAGTATACATAAAAATTAATAAATAAACATAATTTATATGATGTGTAATATAAGTTTTAGTTTTTTGGGAGAATTCAGAATTGTTGATTTGTTGTATATACAATGAATTTGGTTCAACTTTTGTATCGTCAATTAATGGATTTGGTGGAAACCAAGTTGGACGAGCAAGAGTGTCAATCCATGCTTGGTTTCATGTTCTCGGTTTGCATAGATTTCTTGGAGTAATGTTATGTGCTTTTATAGGAGGTTCTTGTAATCGAGAAGACTTTTGATGTATGCAATTTTTTGTTGGTGTAGCCACAAATTGCTAGAATATACTTTTTGACAAAATTTAAAAATTTAGGTTAATTTTTAAATGGTGGTAATTTAATTTTTTATGTGCTTGTTGTTAATTCAAAGTGTACAAAATCAATTGTGTAGTTGAAAGTCCTTATAAGCTATTACAAATTTAAGTGAACAAAATATTATTTCTACAAATTTAGTTAACCAACTCATTGTACGAACAAATTCCTGGATCCCATCTTAACTAAATAATAGTTCACTTAACGATTTTGTAAAAATATCAGCTATTTGTTTTTCGGTATTAACAAATTCAAGAATTATTATTTCTTTTTCAACGTTATCTCTTTGAAAAGGCTGACGAATATCGATATGTTTTGTTCGTGAATGATTAATTGGATTTTTAGATAAATTTATAACACTGGTATTATCGTAATATATTAGAGATTTGTTTATTATTTTTCCATAGCCTTTAAGCGTTTTTGCATATATTTTACTTGAGTGAGAGCTAATGCAACATAAGTATATTTGGCTTTCACAAGTTGGAAGAGAAACACAATTTTGCTTTTTATTAAACCACGAAACTAGCGATTGACGAATAAAGTGACATGTGCCACTTATACTTTTTCTATCCGATTTACATCCACCAAAATCCACATCACTGTAAGTGTAACATCCCGCCCTTTTGTACGTTTTAAATGGACGATAAACCACACACGTCAGACTCAAACCATACGAAAAGGGCGAATTGTCATTGGGGTGAATAAAAAAAGGAAGAAAGAAATAAAACAAAACAGAATCTTGCAGCGGAATGACAAAATATAATAATCAAATAACAGTTCATGAAGCTGTTTACAAAACATTTGATTTTACTAATGCAGTATAGAAACAGAGTTACACATACCAGAGAATAATAAATAACAATGCAGCGGAACTATATGAATGTAGTGGAATACTATAATAGATAATAGTAACACAATCTTCGTCTTCGTCCTTCAGAAATAAAGTCTTCAAATCCTGAAATGCTCAGGCTGACCCGAGCGAATTGAAAAGACAAAACATTCGAGTCAGAACTAAAAGATCTTGTGTAAGTTAAATTGATGATAAATAAATATGAGTGTAAATGGCGTCGGAGATGTTTACGGGGTTTGACATCTCCTATCCAGTGTCTAACGTAAGTGCAGTAACTTAAAAGATGCTTGGGATTCACATCTCCTAAGGATCCGTTAGACTATTTACTATGTATTAATATTTCGCTGTTATAATAATGTCTATAGTAGAATAAACTTACTTTAAAATAGCGTTAAGGAGTGACCCAATATTCCCCTTAACACGTAATAGTCCCAGTAGTCATCCAGTATCATAGTCCTGTAAGTGACTACTGTGTGGCTAGCTATCACTTAGGATCGGGTAATATGGAATATGTTTAAAACTAAAGCAGAAAACAGATGATAATAGCAAAGTAAATAAAAATGATCACACCTGAAATTTTTATATTGGTTCGAACTTCCCATTCTACGTCCAGTCCCAGACTTTCCACTGGAATTTCTCACAATATCCCCTCACTTAACCTGGAGGAATAGGTATACAACACCTGAATAACCGATCAGGATTTTTCCGCCTCTAACAGCCGAAAGAGGACTTTACTCGCTTGAACAACTGAACAGGACTTCAACAGATTCACTAAAAATTGCTTTGACACTTCGTGTTCTTGATAACACTGATTTGTCTTTTATAGTACAACCTTCTTATAATCTTTTCCTCAAGTATATGTGTGTGTAAAGATTTAGAAAGGAAAATACAGCTTTGAATCAAAGAATAAGATAATTGATTCAGATATTCAAGCAATATACGTAAGTTGTGAATGCTTTTCAGAATGCAGAGATAGTAGAAAGTATGATCAGAAAGCTCGGTAATTTGTGAAGTGGATTTTGTGTGTTTATATAGTAGACAAAGAGATGCAACCATTCACAAAGAGTTCTGATTAAAAGAAGCATCTATACCTCTTCATATTAAAACGTAACTCTTGGCAAAAGGAAGTGTCCATTCAAAAAAATAGCTGTATGAAGTGTCCATTGTAACAACCCAGTATTTTGTGATTATTTTAATTTTTTTATTTTAATTATTTTAATTAAAATTTATGATTTGAAAACTTTGTTTTATTTATTAAAATGGATAAATTTTGTTATTTTAAATAAAATTTTGATTTTGTGTGAATTACAATTCCAAACCTGAATAAATGGAATATTTTCCAAAAATGTGAATTTTGGTCAAAATGGTCAAATTTTGACTTTTAAATTTAAAATTTGAATTTTTTAATTTTATCTTTTATTATGAAAATAGATTTATTTCAAGAATACTGCCTTTTGTTTCGTTGAAATCCGATTAATATTGTGAAAGTTATGTTTTTTATACTATTGTGTGTAAATTGTTTTATGTAACAAAAATTGTTTATTTTGATTGATATAAGTAATATTTTTGTTTGATATATCATGTTATAATTGTGTATATATGTGTAACATGACATGTTACGTACGTATATTTTATTTTATTTTAAACATTTTAAGTATTTAGACCCATTATTTATTTCTTGGAAAGAGGTTTCAAATATATATTTAACGTTATTGTATTTATTGGTTTGTGATAGCTTCTTGTATACACCTTTCTTTAATATGTAAGAAATGCATAAATTAAGATACGTTACCTATTTTTCATTAAAGGTATACGTTACGTTTTGATTTATTACCTCTTTATCTTTCCATCCATTGATTTCATACCATAACTCCTCCATATTTGTTGCCGTTTATTTCCTTGATTCCTAGCTGCCTATATCATGTGAAAAATCTCTTCGCATCTTCATTTTGCAAGGCATTTCAGATTTGAAAAAAAATGTAAGCAATGTCTTCCTCGTTTTCTACTTTTTCTTCTTCACTTTTCCATTGATTTTTGCTTGTTTTGCTTGAACTTTTCACATATGTTGCTCTGCTTATAACCTCACCATCACCTCCACCGACCACCACCACTTCCTTACCACCATCCACGGCCACAAATCATCCTCCTCCTCTGACTTATACTGGCCGTGACCCTCCTTTGGACAAAAAATTCAAAAAAGTTGCAAAAACCCCTATAATTGCCTAGCCGAACTCCTATAACCTCCACCACCTTCATTTGTTGCCACGGCAACCTCCTTAGCCGCCGCCACCAGCAAGCACCACCTCTGAACACCATCACTAACCCCTGACCTGACTTGTACGTGCCTCTAACCGAGCCCATAAACCTTTGGCCAAGCCAAAAAGGTGAACCAAACCTCCTTTTTAACCTTGCCTTTTGACCTTCCAATGTTTATAACTCAAAATCCCTTTGCATTCTTGACCTAGCCTTGTATTTTCAATTCCGAAACTAATCCATTTCCCACCTGAAAACATGCCAAAGCCAAGCCTAAACATGTATTTCCGAGTATACATGGAGCTAAGGTCAAGCAATAATTGGTTTAAAAAGCTTGGTGATGTCCATTTGTTAATTCTATTTCCATTTGTTTCAATATAAACTTTGGTATTGTATCTATATTTATATATGGCTTTGTTTTGTTGTTGAATACAAGATTAACATCTTGGTTGTCTCTCCACTTGAATCAAAAGTCGTATCGTGCTTTCTAGAATTTATCTTTGTATTTTGAATCGCTAACTCCAGGTTAAAAGGTGAGTTTCACTCATGACATTTATACTTATATAATTAGTGAAGTGACAACAAGTGCATGTGTAGAATTGTTATATCATGTATACCTGCCTGTGATGCTAATTATATGATGTTAAACCCTGTTATAAACTTATCTCATCATCTGTTATGTTTTATTCTATTATACCGTATATTTATTTCTGTTTCTCACACTGCAAGTTCCCTGTAGATTAGAATCACTACAGGTTGAAATGATACGTACCCGAACGGACTTTAGAATAGGAAAAAATCGTCATGGGCTGAGCGATTTTTTTATTTAACTTGGGATTGCAGGTTTGAAATGATAAAACCCGGATTATTCTTTGTAAATTACGGGTTAAAATGATATATTATCTGTATCACTTGATTTAGGCTAGAAAATTTTATACCAACCCGTGGTTATTATATATATTTTTCTGGATAGTTTTAAGTATTTTAAAATGTAAATTATGATATTTTGATTTAAATTTGAATTTAAAATGATTTATTAAAGTGTTATTGATTTTTCTGTGAATATAAAATGTTAAATAAATGAATGCTTAAGAGTGTAACTTGAAATATAACTTAACCTGGAATTTGAGATTTGGTGTAAAATGAGGATTTAAGTTAAAGAAAATAAATAGGAATTTAGTTTAATTTATGAAATGAAATTTAAATTTAAGTGTTAAAGTAAATTGTAAAAATGCAAAGAATAGGAAAATTTGCATACTTGAATTTAATAAATGAATTATTGGATAATTTGGATTTAATTATTTGAAAGTATAATAACTTCACTTTTAAATGGTTTAAATGAATTAATTTTTATTATAATATAAACCATTTTTAAAGGCAATTAAATTTGAATAGTTGAATTTGAATTCAAATAGTAATTTGAAAATGAGATTTTGAAAGAATATGATATTTTGATATATTAAAATGGTTTGGAAATGATTTGATCCTTATTTCGATTAAGATTTGAATTTGAAATGATATTTTATTTTTGAAGTATAAAATACCATTTTAAAATTTATAACCATGGGTACACTTCTTTGTATGCCATTTGATTTCCTTGTGATTGTTTTGATACACACCTTGAATTTGAGAGTGTGGCTAGAGGTGAGCGATTACTGCAGCTCTGCGCTACCCTAGTCACATTTACACTGTTAGTTGCATGGTTCACTTTATCGAAGGAGCATCAGAAACATTGAAATAATGATATCGAGTCAATGCTACAAAGTTGAACCAAACAAGAAATGACAACAATAGACCAGTAAACCAAGCTTCACAATGAACATCTCAATGAATATAAGATGTCGAAGGCAGGAAAAGTCAAGCCAAGTCGTTATGAACAGAGCTACAGATCAGACCAGTGAACAACTAGAATATACATATATGATGATACGGCAAAGCACTATGATGAACAACGATCAAGCATACAAGTATAACATAGCCAAGTTTAAATGCCGAAGTCAAATGAAACTCAGACCGTAATGACCAAGGCCGAAGATAATACAAAATCATGAATCACAAAATCAATTGACGAATTCAAGTTACAGAGAAAAATTCAAGCCGTACTCAATATGAACAAGTCAAATTCGAAATCGTAGTGGCCAAGATAATTGACCGATTTAAACATCAAAGTCGTGGGAAGCAGTATCATAATATACGAATTTGAATAAGTCAGTGAAATCTCAATCATCTAAGTAACATCAATCAGCCGATCAAATAAAGTTGACAAATTCAAATATATTTGTACGAACGAAAATCAAGGGTTACAAACCCTATATAAACAAATCATCATCGGCAAATTAAAGCATACGAGTTCGAATACGAAAATCATTAAAAGCACAAAGCATAAATTCTTACCCAGCAAGAATCGAACTCCAGAAGCAGCCGAAAGCATTAGACGAACAAATCATCACTCAATTGTCAACTAGATTGATCTCGGCAGCTTCATCACGAAACCCTAGTTTAGATCGAAGGACGAAGCCCTAATTTAGTTGCAAAGAGGAACGCCCGCCATCTTCACATAAACGAACGGAGCAAATAAAAGTGGAACGGGTCAAAATATAAAAGGGGCCGACCTTATTTTTTCAAGAGCTTTTCTTTTTATTATAAAGGGCTTTTTATTTTTTAAATTAGGGTTGTATTTAATTTAAATTGTTTATAATTTGTAATTTCTTTTTAAACCGTTTAAATTTCTAGTCGTGTGACTAGGAGACAAACTACGTGGCGTAGTTTGAGAATTCGCAACTCAGTGGCTGATTTGTGGCAGGGTTTTGAGCGTAGAGTTAGGTTTAGTCGATAGCGGGTGTCGCGAGTTTATGTGTGTAAGCGTATGACTATCTAATTTCTAGTAGAAACCTTGGGGGCAGCATGTAAGCAGGGTTTTGCCGAAGCTGGGTAAATTCTGTGTCGTTCTATTTCTGCATTTTATTATTCGGCTATTTTTCCATGCTGCTATTAATCTGTGATCTAATAATTTTATAAGCTTCCGCAATTAATTTTTATAATTAATACCATCACCCTATTCACCCCCCTCTAGGGTGAAATCGATCCTACAAGTGGTATCAGAGCTAGGAACAAAAGCCTTTTTTGTTTTAAAAATTTGTTTTTACAAAAACCAATTTTTGTTTTAAAAAATTTGAATTTTTAATATGGCTTCTTTTAATAATACTTTTTTTAAGGATCATTCCAATATTACTCCTCCTATTTTTGATGGAACAGATTTTTTAAATTGGAAATTGAAAATGGAATTTTATTTAAAATCTGTTAATATTAAATGTTGGGATATTATTGAAAACGGGTGTGATATAACAGATAAGAAAATTATCTCAATTAATGCTCTTGCTATGCATATATTATATTCTCATATTAATCAAGATAATTTTAATTTCATTTCTCATTGTGAAAATGCACAGGAAATCTGGAATACTTTCGATGCAATATATGGTGCAAAAGTCAACAGCAATGAGAGATCATCCACGACAGACTCAGTTAAAGAAATGTGCTTAACAGGATTTGTAAAAAGCAGTTGTGATGAGGATGATGATGATGGAGCAGCTGAGCTGGTGTTAATAATAAAGAAATTCAAAAGATGGAACCACAAATACGGAAATCCAGCTCTAAATCAAAAATTAAAAAGCAGAACAATCAAAGCGCTAGACAACTCAGAAGAACACGGGATCATTTGCAACAAACCCGGTGATATCAAGCCCAATTATCCCCGATTTCAACTCGACAAAGAAAAGAAATCAAAATAAAGATGTTTTGCAGCCGCGTGGAATAAAAGTGATAGCAGTGAAAGTGAGAAAGAAGATATGTGCCTTCATGGGAATATAACCGATAGCAACGATGACGAGCCAAGCGAGGTATCAAAACTTACTCACTCTGAATTACTTATTTATTTCCACGAAGTAAATGTCTGTTTTGAACGACTTAGGGAAAAATACGCTAAACTTGAATCATAAAAAGACACTTTGATAGAATTAAATGAACAACTTGACCAATTAGTTAAAACCTATCAAAGTAGGATCCCTAAGTGTGATAAGTGTCCAACATTTGATGAAGAAATTAAAAAATCACAAATTAAAATGAAATCGCTTGAAAATGAAATTCTGATTTTAAAAGAAAATGAAAATACTAGAAGAGAGAATTCTATTAAAAAGTGCACACAATTGTTAAACGAAAATGAGTCTCTCAAAACACAAGTCCAACAATTGTCAACGACTTTAGATAAATTTTCAAAAAGAGAAAAATCGTTGAATATGCTATTAGGAAAGCAAATTGTTAATACGGTAAGACAAGGACTTGGATATAATCATTCCGAAAATGTTGAAAGAAATATTAATAAAAGTTAATTATATGTGCACAATTTGTAGAAAATATGGACACAATCACAATAAGTGTTGGTATAGACCCAAACATGTGAAAACAATACCGATTTGGGTTCCAAAAGGCACAAATATAAAATCTCTCTAAGTTAAACAAATTTGGGTGCCGAAGGGAACAATTATAAATAGTTTTGGGTCTCCACAAAATTGTTTTTCTAAATATTCTGCCATTAACAACCATGGACCTATAAAAACAAATAGGTCACATAAATCTTTTCCCGTGTAGGTGTGGTGGCAGGCTAAGGAACAACAATAGTGTTCTCTGGATTTTGGTTGTTCCAAGGACACAACGAGCAACAAAGCAAAGTTTCTTAGCCTAGTATAAAGGTGACAGAATCACAATGGACAACAACAAAAAATATCGTAAAGGTAAAACAGGTAATGTTATATTTATTTGAACGATATATTAAATGTGATAATCTGCACCATATTCTGAAATAAATCAGCCAACAATGAGATGATGAAAAAATGATGATTTAAACTCTGACTTATTCAACATAGTTGGCCAAATTATATTCTTATGTCAAAAACACTGTAAAATTCTCTAGATTCTATGAATTACTTCATATATATTAGTTTGGATTAAAAATAGTGTTTTGTTGTATAATACATTTGGTTATAATATGGCTAACTTTATATTCACGACTTTTGATTATTAACACGGCTTCAATTCAAATTCAAGAGAATGTCATTTAAATTGCTGTTAAAATTGAGTTTGAAATTTTTGGTGCACACTTCATGGTTTGGTCGATCAAATTCAATTAATGATGATTTTGAGTGGAAGAGAAATTCAGATGCAAATTACACTGGTAATCTAGTTGATAGAAAAATTACTAGTTGAACGTGATTTTTGAGACATTTAGCAACTGCATCATTTTTCAAAGAAAATATCTGCATACTTTTTCATTTCAAATAATTTTCAAATAGCAGAAAATTTTCTTATGAAACCCCCTTGAGAAAGTCATTTTTGACCATATTTTCAGATTAGTCATTTTGAAAAATTAATTTCATAATTATTTTTGAATTTGATTTTAAATGTCAATTTTGACTAATCTGACTCCCTAATAATTATCGAAAAGATGAATAGTGATTGAAAAAGTGACGAGTGCTAATATTAATCATATATTATGACTCGAGATGGTATAGTTAGTAAATTTCTTTAGAAATTTAAACAAGAGTTATAAAACTTTTTGTTGGTAATCACTCATAAAAATTCTATATAGTTTGTCGATATGTGGTACTTTAAACGGGAATCGTTCGTTTTTTCATTTTAATTTTTTTTTAAAATAATAGAAAAATTTATATAGTAAAAAATAATTATAAATAAATACCAAAGTATTCACTCTCATTTAAAAGTCCTCACGGTTATGCATGGGTGAATTACTTGTAATTTGTTATGTGCTTCCATGCTCATTTAAAAGTCCTCACGGTTATGCACGTATGGAACGCATATCAAAAGTCGATTTTTAAAAATAAGCAAGTTGATTCTAATCCCATTTAAAAGTCCTCACGGTTATGTAAGGTTAGAAGATACTTGAATTTATTTTTAAAAAAATTTGGAATACTACTAATCTCATTTAAAAGTCCTAACGGTTATGCATGGTTAGTAGATATTCAAATTCCTGATATAAATATACCACAAATAGACACAACTGTATGGTTGTATATGATGACATCATTCCCATCATTCTAAAAGTGGAATATGCGCCTAACAAAATATTTATGAATTTTGTTAGATTTTTTATTGAATTTAATATTTATATTCAATTGAGTTTTAATGTTGAATTAATATCGATCACTTTATCTCTATTTTCTCTAACACTATTATTCTTTTGCTGATAACAAAAGGGGGAGAGAAAAGTTAAGATTTTGTCAAATAAAATCAAGCAAAGGTCAAATAATTTTTCCATTTGCATCTAGGCTCATTTGCATATTTTTATTTGTATGCATATATGTATGGGGAGCTGTTTGTAGAGAGGAAGCATTTAAATAGGGGGAGCAATTAGAGCATATCAATAATCAAATACATTTAACATCTTCAAAATCTTAAATATATGTTTGTTATCATCAAAAGGGGGAGATTGTTGAATATGCGATTATATGATTTTTATTTGATGATAATAAACATATATATATATTCGTGTAAATGTATTTGTTAATGTACTATTTTATTTTTCACAGATTAAATAAATATTTGCTGAATAAAAATAAGTAATACAGAATTTGAATTCATTTATTCAAACAAATATTTATTACAATTTTGAATAGTACAGATTCAAGCTCTCACTATACATATACAACTTTGATACAAATTCAATTACATCACAATTTTACATTTACAGTTGACCCCACTACATATCACTCACACTCGTATTTTATCTTCAACTTCACTTCATATTGAATCCAGCATCTGAGCAATCTACAAAAATAAATATTGACGCGGTAAAATTGAAAAGGAAATATTTTTGCAGTATAAAATAAAATGTGAATTTTGAAAATAATGTTTGCCTCAGTTTTTTGGGCAGTTCGTCATCATTTAACTTTGAATTCATCATACACGAACAGCTTGTGACATACACAGTGTATCACTGTATATGCCACAAGGCCGTGCACACCGATATATACACTTGACAAATTTACAGGGACAGGTTACAGGGACAGGTGAGCACAGGTCAAACCCAAATTATCGAATTTAACTCAGGTGCAATAAAATAAATGTCACAACTTTCAGCACAAGGTCAAATCCGAGCTACAAGCTGGAGTCAACTCAGGTGCAATTCAAAAATCATTCCAAATGCAATAAAATGGTCGGGAGCAACATATCATAGATAGTTCACATGCCCAGCCTTACGCCAACATGAAACAAACATAGTCCAACTAAAAAAAAAGCCTCGACCAAAATCAAAATAAACCAAACTCAAAGAAACAAGACTGCACATTCAGATCTAGACCACAAAATCAAGTTAATGAATGCAACTCGAGCTTCAGTCAGTACACACTCGAATACACATAGCAACAACTCAAGACAATGCACATCGACTGAAAGCAAACACACATATATGGTCTGAAACTCCAAGACAGCCAGTCAACTACAAATACATGAAACGGTTCAATATCCTAGACTCAAGTGGTCTGCAAAAATATCAAAGTGAAGACTTAAATGGGATCAGACTCAATACAACAAAGATGAACATCAAAATTGCACCAGTACAGTTTCCATGCCACAAGCCCACGTGCACAACCAATAAACACAGCAGTATGTTGGAAACAAACTCAGCAATAGCACAGTACACAGCAGTGCACAGTGAAACAACTCAAATATTCAATAATATAACTCTAAGCAATGCTTAGTGTACACCATACATATGAACCAAGTTCGTATGTACAACAAACAACATGATACAGCAACATTATATACAGTGAACAGTGCAGCATCAGGTCGAGCACAATGCAAATACAACAATGTTTGGATCAGATGCCATCAAGAAAGCAAGACCAAACACCAGTGTATGGCATATATGCAAAGTGACTTGAACAAGACTCGAGAAGCTACAGATATCAGTGCACATGATAGGCAATCAAAATAAACAAATAGAGGCAACCAGAATGTGATGCAAGCAATGCTACAGAGCTCGAGAATATACATCAGTGAAGAGCCACAACAATGAAGACTCAGCAATCAAGTGCCACAACAATGAAGACTCGGCAACCAAGTGACAACATGATGAATCAGACCACTCAGTAATATCCACAACAAACAACTCAGTGCAGCACCAAATCATATACAAGCCTCACTGAATCGAAGGAGCATCAGAAACATTGAAATAATGATATCGAGTCAATGCTACAAAGTTGAACCAAACAAGAAATGACAACAATAGACCAGTAAATCAAGATTCACAATGAACATCTCAATGAATATAAGATGTCGAATGCAGGAAAAGTCAAGCCAAGTCGTTATGAACAGAGCTACAGATCAGACCAGTGAACAGCTAGAATATACATATATGATGATACGGCAAAGCACTATGATGAACAACGATCAAGCATACAAGTATAACATAGCCAAGTTTAAATGCCGAAGTCAAATGAAACTCAGACCGTAATGACCAAGGCCGAAGATAATACAAAATCATGAATCACAAAATCAATTGACGAATTCAAGTTGCAGAGAAAAATTCAAGCCGTACTCAATATGAACAAGTCAAATTCGAAGTCGTGGTGGCCAAGATAATTGACCGATTTAAACATCAAAGCCGTGGGAAGCAGTATCATAGTATACGAATTTGAATTAGTCAGTGAAATCTCAATCATCTAAGTAACATCAATCGGCCGATCAAATAAAATTGACAAATTCAAATATATTTGTACGAACGAAAATCAAGGGTTACAAACCCTATATAAACAAATCATCATCGGCAAATTAAAGCATACGAGTTCGAATACGAAAATCATTAAAAGCACAAAGCATAAATTCTTACCCAGCAAGAATCGAACTCCAGAAGCAGCCGAAAGCATTAGACGAACAAATCATCACTCAATTGTCAACTAGATTGATCTCGGCAGCTTCATCACGAAACCCTAGTTTAGATCGAAGGACGAAGCCCTAATTTAGTTGCAAAGAGGAACGCCCGCCATCTTCACATAAACGAACGGAGCAAATAAAAGTGGAACGGGTCAAAATATAAAAGGGGACGACCTTATTTTTTTAAGAGCTTTTCTTTTTATTATAAAGGGCTTTTTATTTTTTAAATTAGGGTTGTCTTTAATTTAAATTGTTTTTAATTTGTAATTTCTTTTTGAACCGTTTAAATTTCTAGTCGTGTGACTAGGGGACAAACTACGTGGCGTAGTTTGAGAATTCGCAACTCAGTGGCTGAGTTGTGGCAGGGTTTTGAGCCTAGAGTTAGGTTTAGTCGATAGCGGGTGTCACGAGTTTACGTGTGTAAGCGTCTGACTATCTAATTTCTAGTAGAAATCTTGGGGGCAGTACGTAGGCAGGGTTTTGCCGAAGCTGGGTAAATTCTGTGTCGTTCTATTTTTGCATTTTATTATTCTGCTATTTTTTGTTCTGCTATTAATCTGCGGTCTAATAATTTTATAAGCTTCCACAATTAATTTTTATAATTAATACCATCACCCTATTCACCCCCCTCTAGGGTGAAATCGATCCTACATTCGTTTTCTTTTTGTCGCTTATCCATATTGTCTAATTCAATGCTTTGTCATGAATCAAAATATATGATTCAACAATCTCCCCCTTTTTGACTGATGACAACCTGTTATATGTGATACTATATTTTTGAGAAATATATAACAGGAGTTATATATATCTCCCCCTGAATATATGATGACATTTTTAATCCCTACATAAAATGGTTAGTCATACAAATTTCTCCCCCTTTATCATCGACAAAAAGGAAATGATAATTTAAGCATTAAACTAACACAATAGAAAATAAATACTAGTTACAATCACAGAAACAAAGGATTTCAATTGTTACGAATACAAACTTATAGATAAAATGTTTGGAACAAAAATAAATAACTTACTACCAATAAAAGATAAAAACCTCATTCAGAATCAGATTATGTCTCCTCTTCTTCAACTTGCACTGGTCCTTTTCCTCTGGAGGAACTTCCTACAAATTGTCTGCCACCTCCATTGCCACTTGTGTTAGAACTAGTATATTCTTCCGATGTTGACCAAGTAAAGTGAGGGCCTGGGCGTTTTCCTGGATCACGTTGAGAAGTCTCCGTAGCGGTGGAGGAGGAGCATGATATTGCATCCTATAAAATCCCAAAGAAACTTTTGATTTTGTCAAACTTTTTTTCAATTTTCTTATCAAGATTTTTTATGCAGGAATCCAAGATGACTTGATTTCTTAAAATTAAATCAATAGATTCCCGTGTGCTTTGGGATGGAGTTGGCATTCAGATGTTATCTCTTGATTGTTGTTGTTGTCGAGTAGAGGTTTCTTGACGAGGTCGAGATTTCCATTCTTGAAAAGTCATGATAGTGAGAGGTCTTGGTGGTAGTTTCATAAGGCTAATGGTGCTGCTATTCGGAGTTTTTGGAATAGAGGTATCGGATTCGAAATAGGAACCCGGAGATTCATAAGTAGCCGCAAAATATATTCTCCAAAATAAATAATATTCATACGACCTTGGTTGAATGACAAAAATTCATCTAGAATGAGTTTTGGCCAATTTACTTCAACTTCTGCCCAAATAGCATATAATGCTTTATAGTCATTTGGATAGACAAGCTCATAAGAGCCAGTACGGGGTAGAATTGTGTGCCTTAAAGCTCTATGCGTAATTTTGGCAGTAGGTCGTAATGCAATAGACTTAAGTTCGGTCATGTCATCTTTTAAGAATCGATGACTTACTTCGTCTCTCTCGCCTATGATAGCATTTAATTCTTGTAACTCAATACCACTTGTCGGAGTATGAAGAATATGACCAATTCTATCTAAAGAAAGAAACACTTGTTGGCCACATACTAAACTCCAAACGCAATTGTCACGATTGTGTGGGTTTTGATGCCTTAAGTTCAAATTCGCATAGAAAAGTTTTACTAAGGTATGATTTATCTTGATATTATTTTGATTATGATCTAGAAGTGATTCTAGATGACTTCTCCTTGCTAAATCTTGAATCATATACAATGTAAAATCAGGAAAAACAACAAAAGAACCTTCAAAGCATCGGGCTTCTTTCATCTTATTCCACCTTTGGACTGCAGTTGCATCGTATAGCCATTGAGCGAATTGAGGATCAGTTGGCTCGGAGGAAGAAGAAGCATGCCTAGATCTCTTTGTTTGACGAGGAGCCATTTGAATTTATCAAAGTATTGAAGAAATTTGAAAAAATTTGGGAACTAGGGTTTTAGAATCCTGAAGAATGAAGGTAAATGTAAAAATTAGAAGAGGAGGTAAAGGGTTGGAGTGTTTAAAAGGTAGGTGTGAAAAGTAGGCTTCAGATTCGAATTCAGTCGACTGAACAATTGTGGTCAGTCGACTGAACCACTTTCCAGAGAGTTCTGCTTTAGATTCAGTCGACTAGGTTGATATGGTCAGTCGACTGAACCACTTTCCTGAGAGTTCTGCTTCATATTTAGTCGACTGGGCCAGTCGACTGAATAAGCAAATATGCTCTATGTTTAGTTATTCAGTCGACTGGTTGCTTTCGATCAATCGACTGAATAGTGTATGAAAACTTACATTATACATATTTAGTCGACTGATCGAAATTTTCAGTCGACTGAATAAGTCTTGCAGCATATTCAGTCAATTCTATACACAAACAAATAATATATATATGATATACTGATAAAAAATAATTATTTGGAAGAAGAGGTTGATGGAGACTTGGAATTTTTCAGTTCATCCTTCGCCTTCTCTACATATGGTTGCAGTGGTGACCAACGATTTCCACGCTCCCATGAGTTTATAGAGACAGGCGGAGCTTGAGGCGACCTATCCCATGGATTTCGAGATGACAATGTAGGTTGATGAACCGTAGAAGAAGATGAACCGCATAACTTCTTTCCAATTTGCTCTAGAAAACTCAGACGTCTTGAATTCATTTTCTGTTCGTAATACATCTCACGCTGAAGTGCTATCGATTCCCTCTGGTAATGATGCAGATCACCAATTTTTTGTTTGGTTTCAAGAGAACCAAAGAACAGAAACCGTCTAGCTTTCTTTTTCTCGGACGTATAACCCGTGCGATAATTTGATGGTCTTGCAGGTTCATGGGTAGGAGTAGGTGTAGGTAGGTTTGATGATGCAGACGATGGAGTTTCAAAGTTGATAATTGAGTAAGCTGATCCATGTGATGAATCGTGTGAAGACATTTTGATTTTGAAAAGAAAAGGAGTTTTAGAAGTTCATGAAAAAAATTGTTTAAGATACAGATTTCTTTTGATGGAGAAAGGAGAGATGAGAACTGAAATATATAGGAGGAAATGCAGCTAGAAAATGATGGTTCTACGTGCAAATTGAAAGAATGAGGATGAGAATTAAACTAGAGTTTGTGGCTGAAATTTTATCTTTAAAAATAATAAAAAAATATAAAAGAAACAATGTATAAGAAGTAGATGTGAAACAATGATTGTTCAAGTGGAAGTGACATAGGCTTATCAAACCCGAGGTGCAGAGTTCGAGTACCCAATTTAAAAAAAAAATTAAATTAATTAGTAATTTTTATAATTCTTTTAAAGAAATTATACCTAGTTCTCTTCTTAACTTTATAAAACAATTTTCATTGAGTGATTTAGTGAAAATATCAGCTAATTGATTTTCATAATTTAAAATTTCTAAATTTATTATATCCTTTTCAATATTATCACGAAGAAAATGATGACGAATGTCCATATGTTTAGTCCGTGAGTGATTGACAGGATTTTTAGATAAATTTAATGCACTAGTGTTATCAAAATATATTATAGACTTATTTAATTTTATATCAAAATCTTGTAATGTTTGTTGCATGTAGATTACTTGAGCATATGCTAAAGCTGCAGATATATACTCTGCTTCACATGTCGATAGTGAAACGCAATTTTGTTTCTTACTAAACCAAGATACTAAGGATCGTCCTATGAAATGACAAGTTCCACTTGTACATTTTCTATCTGTCCGACTTCCTCCAAAATCAACATCACTATATGATACTAATTCAAAAGGACATTCTTTTGGATAAAATAATACTAAATCTTTGGTTTTGTTAAGATAACGAATTATATGTTTAACTGCTCGCATATGTGATTCTTTAGGATTTGCTTGAAATCGAGCACATAAACAAACACTCATCATAATGTCAGGTCGACTAGCAGTTAAGTAAAGTAGTGATCCAATCATACTACGATATAGTTTTTGGTCAACACTCTTACCATTTTCATCTTTTTCAAGATGTATAGTTGTACTCATAGGAGTTCGTTTGGCAGACGTGTTTTCCATACCGAATCGTTTAATTAGATTAGTACAATACTTTTCTTGATTAAGAAAAATTCCATTTTGAATTTGTTTGATTTGTAATCCGAGAAAATATGATAGTCTCCCATATGTGACATTTCAAACTCATTTGTCGTGGTAGTCGAAAATTCCTGACATAATTTTTCATTTGTTGAACCAAAAATAATATCACCAACATATATTTGAATAATTAAAATATATTGTTTAGTTTTCTTAATAAATAAAGTTTGATCAACTTTCCCAACCTCAAAACAGATTCTAGTAAATAGCTTTTAAGTCGATCATACCAAGCACGAGGTGCTTGTTTTGAAACATATAAAGCTTTCTTAAGTTTTTAAACATGATCTGAAAATTTTTCATGAGTAAACAGAGGAGGTTGTTCAACATAAACATTTCCTTTTATAAAACCATTTAGAAAAGCACTTTTAACATCCATTTGATATAATTTAAAATTATGAAAACATGCAAAGGCTAGTAGAATAGGTATAGCTTCTAGTCTTGCAACCAGAGCTAATGTTTCTTCATAGTCTATTCCCTCTTCTTGATTATAACCTTGTGCTACTAATCTAGCTTTATTTCTAGTAATGTTACCTTGTTCATCAGCTTTGTTTTTGAAAACCCATTTTGTACCAATGGCTAATTGATCACTTGGCCTACGAACTAATTCCCAAACTTCGTTCCTTTCAAATTGATTTAGCTCTTCTTGCATAGCTATAATCCAATAGTCATCAGTTGAGGCTTCCTTAATATTTTTAGGTTTTATATTAGAGAGAAAAGCTATATGGCCCATTTGATTTAATTGATGTCTTGTTCTTACATCTGAATTTACTTTTCCAATTATATTTTGAACAGGGTGATCTCTAAGAATTCTTGGAGAATATCTTATCATATTATCATTATTAATAGTATTTACATTTTCTAAAGTAACATCAGAAGTATTATTTTGAAGAATAATATCATCATCTTATGAATTATTTGTTAGAATAATATTTGTATTATTTTTCAAATTTGAATTTTTAGAAGAAATATTGATATTTTCATCGAATGAAACATGGAGAGTTTCTTCGATAACTTTAGTTCTTGTATTAAAAACTCGATAAGCTTTGCTTCTTTCCGAATATCCTATGAATATTCCTTCATCAAATTTTGGATCAAATTTGCCAAGCTGGTCTTTAGTGTTAAGTATAAAACATTTTGAACCAATAACTTTACAATATAATATATTTGGTTTTCAACCATTTAAAAGTTCATATAGAGTATGTTTTGTTAATGATCGAATAGAAACACGATTCAAAAAATAGCAAGCAGTTGCAACAGCTTCTGCCCAAAAATGTTTGTAAAGTGCTTCCATTTAATAGAGTTCGCGCAAATTCTTGTGATGTTCTATTTTTCCTTTCTACCACTCCATTTTGTGGTGTTCTAGGAAAGGAGAAATTATGATTAATTCCTTTCTTGTTACAAAAATGTTTGAAAGCTTCATTTTCAAATTCACCTCCATGATCACTTCTAATATTTTTAACTTTTAAATTCTTTATATTTTGAATTCTCTTTACATAAATTTTGAAATTTTCAAAAGTATCACTTTTGTATTTCATAAAAATAGTCTATGTATATCTTGACAAAATCATCTACAATAACAAACACCTATCTACTATGATAATAGATTGAACTTGAGTAGGTTCGAAAAGGTCCATATATAATAGTTCAAGTGGTTGTGTTGTAGATATGATTTTCTTAGATTTAAAAGAAGACTTTGTTAATTTTCCTAATTGACATGCATCACAGATGTTATCAATTTGGGATTTCATATCAGGTAGTCCTTCAACAAGTTTATTTTTAGCTAATTTAATAATAGTATTAATATTTATATGACGCTACTAAACACATATTTGTGTTATGATTTATATTCATATTTAAAATATAAATATTTTATCTCTTATACCTTCAAAAATTAATTTTTGATTTTTATCGGAGAAATTACATTTATTTTCTGAAAAAGATATATTAAAACCTTTATCACATAATTGACTTATACTTAATAAGTTATGTTTTATGTTTTAAACTAATAAAACATCAGTAATGAGAGGTGAGTTAGAGATACCGTTATTGCTCACATCGCCTTTGCCGATGACGTAACCTTTTGAATTATCTCCAAAAGTGACTGGTCCTTCATTTGAGTAGACTATGTTTGTTAACATGTCTTTATCACTAGTCATGTGTTTGAGCAACCACTGTCCAGAACCCATTTTCTTCTCTTTTTAAGTGGTACCTGCAAAAAATAAAGATTAAGATGATACCCACTTTTCTTTTTAGGGTCTTAAGAGTTAGCTTAGGAAACCAAAGCCAAGAAGGTTCAGACTTCCCTTTAAAAATATAATTCTTATTTTTATGAACGGTTTTCATAAATGTTTTGATATGTTTATTTCTAATCAAGTTATTATTTGTTTTAGGAATCCATATTTTAATAGTTTTAGCATTTTTAGAGACTGTTTTCTTTAAATCTTGCTTAATTTTGTTTTTATTTTTAAGCTTTCCAGATTTTTAGGATTTTTAATTTTCTTAAAGCCTAATCCCATTTTATTTGAAGTAGACTGAGAATTTTCTATTATTTTAGAAAGATTTTCTTATCCTTTATTAAAATTGAAAACATTTTTATTAATATCTTCTACCTTAGTTTTAAGACTAGATTTTTCCAACTCTAATACTTTAGTGTTAGATTTTAAATCATTAATTTCAACAGATAAAACATCATTTTTATTCTTCTAAATTTCTAATTCCTGAGTTATCATAGAAAGTTGAGAGGCTAAATTAGAATTAGATTCTTGATATTTTTTAAGTTCTTCTTCGAGAATTTTCTTTTCATCTCTACGCATACTAATTTCTAATTCAGATCTATTCAGTTTTCCATGTAACTCCTTATTATATTTCTTAGTTTGTTTTACAAAATCTACTAGTTCAGAATTAAGTTCAACTAAATCTTCAAAACTTAGTTCATTTACATCATCATTTGTAGCCATGAAGCATACATTTGCTTGCTCTGTGTCACTGTCACTGTCGCTTTCTGATGATGAAGAATTTGAATCATCCCATGTTATAGAAAATGCTTTCTTCTTGAATTTGTTCTTCTTGAATTTTTTTTTTGTTTCTCTAGACAATCTTTCTTCATATGACCCTTCTTATGACATTCATAACATTCCATGACAGACGATGATGGTTTATTGATATTATTGTTGCTAGAGTTATTTTTGTAACTCTTCCCCTTATTGTTCTTTTTGAAATCCAAAAACTTTTTGAAATTCTTAGCAATAAATGCCATATCCTCTTCATATGAGTCAGAATCATCTTGTTCTGCTTGAAATGCTAGATTCTTCTTATCTTGTGCTTGAACTTTCTTTGCCTGCAAATTTACTTCATATGACATTAGATTTCCTATTAACTCTTCTGGTTTCATAGTCGAAAGACCGTTTGCTTCTTCAATAGCTAGGACCTTTCTTTCCTATTCATCCGTTAAAGAGTTTAGGATTTTTGATGCTATATCAAAATCAGAGAATTTTTCTCTTAGTGCCAATAGTGAATGATATATACCTTGAAATCTAGAATACATGTCATTTATATTTTCATTTGATTTCATTTTGAAATTTTGAAACTGATTTTTCAACATTGAAATTTTGTTTTGTTTGACTTTGTTGGTTCCTCCATGAGTTACTTTTAGAGTTCTCCATATCTCATAAGCATTTGTACACATACTAACTCTATTAAACTCATTTTTGTCTAATGCACAAAATAGCATATTCATTGCTTTTGCATTTGTAGTAGCATCAGTTTTCTATGCAGCAGCCCAAGTTGAAAAATCTTCTGTTGGAGTAGTATATTCATTTTGAGTAATGTTCCAAGTTTTAAAACCATTAGATTGCATATATATTCTCATTCTAGTTGACCAATAATTATAATTCATGCCACTGAATAGTGGAGGTTGTGCAGTAGATTGACCTTCAATAAAACTAGTGTTAGTGACAGTGCTTGTGATGTTGTTATTTTCCATATTAACAAATGAAAAATTATCAAATAACCGTGTTACGGTTATAGGATGACCTTGCTTTGATACCAAATGTAAGTGACTACTGTGTGGCTAGCTATCACTTAGGATCGTGCAATATGGAATATGTTTAAAACTAAAGCAGAAAACATATGATAATAGCAAAGTAAATAAAAATGATCACACCAGGAATTTTTATACTGGTTCGAACTTCCCGTTCTACATCCAGTCCCAGACTGCCCTCTGGAATTTCTTACAATGTACCCTCACTTAACCCGGAGGAATATGTATACAACACCTGAACAGCCGATCGGGATTTTTCCGCCTCTAACAGTCGAAAGAGGACTTTACCCGCCTAAACAACTGAACAGGACTTCAATAGATTCACTAAAATTTGATTTGACACTTTGTGTTCATGATGACACTGATTTGTCTTTTATAGTACAACCTTCCTGTAATCTTTTCCTCAAGTATATATGTGTGTGTAAAGATTTAGAAAGGAAAATATCGCTTTGAATCAAAGAATAAGATAACTGATTCAGAGATTCAAGCAATATATGTAAGTTGTGATTGCTTTTCAGAACATAGAGATAGTAGAAAGTATGATTAGAAAGTAATCAGAAAATCGGTGATTTGTGAAGTGGATTTTGTGTGTTTATATAGTAGATAAAGAGATGCAACCATTCACGAAGAGTTCTGATCAAAAGAAGCATCCGTACCTCTTCATATTAGAACGTAACTCTTGGCAAAAGGAAGTGTCCATTCAGAAAAAATAGCTATTGGAAGAATTCAGTCGACTGACCCAAAACGATCAGTCCACTGAATGTTCAAAGTTGTCCAAAAACAGAGAGTTTTTGTGCACCTGTGCAGATTAAGTCGACTGGCTATATACGGTCGGTCGACTGACCTAACAGTCAAAGCACAGTCTTCATATTTTAAATTTTTTAAAGTTTTAAAACAACTTAACTACTTGAGGATAGATTTTTTTTAACATTTCTAAGACTAAAAACTTCAATAAATTAACATACTATATGCTGTTTCGTAGCCTTGTCTCCTTTGTGGTTTGAACAGCATAATTCTTTTGTCGCTTATCCATATAGTCTAATTCACTGCTTTGTCATGAATCAAAATATATGATTCAACAAGTCCCTTCTGATCGGGAAGCCACTAGAGGATACTACACGGGCTATGGGAGAAAACCAAACTCATACAAGGCGCGCTAGCGTAGGTGACATGGCACAACTTGGCAATGCCAGGGTAGATATACCAATTACGCTTCCGGGCCGGTGGTAACGCGTAGCGCGCAGCTACCGCCCACCTCGAGCCACACCTTTAAATCAAAAAATCAAAAGTGGTCACCAAACCAATCTAAAATTCCGAGTATAATATCGAAGGGATGTGTCCGATCAAAGGAGCTACCTCATTAGCCCGTCAATTGCTCCTGTTTTAGCCACCTTATGCCAACTCACGGGAGTCAGGTCCATGTATATACATCAATGGAATGCCGCCGCCATCCTACTTCATTCTGGAATCTCCACCTCGTACGCGGTTGTTAAAGTGATTTTAGGAGTTGTAGAGAGTATGAAAACTTCCGATTCCGGTCTCTTTAACAACCAAACGTTATTATAAACGCATTTTTTTTCATTTTAAATTGCGGATTGAAATGATAAACATCCGTATCACTTGACCATAGGATAGAAAATTATATACAGGCACCGCGGTATATATATAAAATTATTTTTTTTGAAATGTTTTTCTATGGTTTTTGCAAAGCTATATATATATATGGTTTATGGGTTTTTGATTTGGTTATTAATAAAGGTTATTTATATATAGTAATTTCCAGTTTTAAGCTTTGTATAAATTGTTTTGAAGTATAAAATAAAGTTTGATTTTTAAGATCAAATACGATTAAGCATTTATTTAAAATTTAAGTTCTGGAGTTTTATTGACTTAAATGAAAATAAGGTCGGAAGATGAATATTGAGTAAAATTTGGAATTAAATAAAAAGGTTATTAATTTTTAAAGGGTGTGATTTTTATAACTTGATTTTTGTGTAGAGTGATTTAAATGAATATATCAAGTTTAATAAATTGAAAGATTATCCAGTTATGTGAAGTTAAAGGTTTTACTTAAATTATATTGAATTCATTAAGTAAACATTTCAAGTCTAAATAAGAAGTAATTGAATTTGATACATATGGATTTGTCAAATGAGTTGTTTTTTGAAATGGTGAAATATTTAAAGCCTTGAAACATAAGAATTGAAATGGTATTTGGAAGTGTAAATCGATATTTGAAATTGATTTGTGAAATCTAAAGAAGCTATTTTGTTTTATAAAAGTAGTTTAATATTTAACCATTTAAGAGATGGAAATTTGTTTCAAAGCTATGTTTTTCAAGGTAGTATAATTTGGAAATATTATGTTCAAGAGTTTGATTTCTAAATATTTTACTTTGGAAACCCTATGATTTTGGAAGGAATATATATTAGAAAATAAATGATATCGTATTGATTTGAGGTTTTAAAAATATAAATGATATCGTATTTATATGGGTTTAAAATGGATATTTTATTCTGGTTTTAAAGTATAAATTATTTTGAAAAGACCGCGGTGTTATAATAACGATTGGTTGTTGAAGAGACCGGGATCGGAAGTTGTCATACTCTCTGCCAACTCCGAAAACCACTTTAACAACCGTGTACGCGGTGGAGATTCCAGAATGAAGTAGGTTGGTGGCGGCGTTTCCTTTAAAGGTAAATACGAGGACCCAACTCCCGTGAGTTGGCATAAGATGTCTAAAAAAGGAGCGATCGACGGGTTAATGAGGTAGCACCTCTGATCGGACACTTCCCTTCGATACTATACTCAGACTTTGGATTTTCGGTGGCCACCTTCACTTTTGATTTCTTTGATGTGGGGAGTTTGTCCGAGGTGGGCGGCAGCTGCGCGCTGCGCGTTTCCATCGGCCCGGAAGCGTAATTGGTATATCTTCCCTGGCATTGCCTAGTTGTGCCGTGTCACCTACCCTAGCGCGCCTTATACGATTTTGTTTTGTACCATACCTATGGAGTGCCCTCTGACGACGCCCAGTACGGGGGAGATTACGGTACTGTATAGACTATGAGAATATATAAATGTGTTAAGATGGAAAATGTAAAGCCTTAACGCTATTTAAAAGTAAGTTTATTTTACAATTAGACACTATTATAATAGCGCAATATACTACATAGTAAATAGTTTAACGGATCCTTAGGAGATGTAAATCCCGAGCATATCTTGAGTTACTGCACTCATATTTATTTCTGTTAATGTAACTCACATAAGATCTTTTAGTTCTGACTCGAGTGTTTTTTTCTTTCCAAATTCGATCGGGTCAGTCCGAGCGTTTCAGGATTGAAGATTTTATTTCCGGAGGAAGAAGACGAATATTTTATTATTATTACTATAGATAATATGGTTTCACTATACTCATATTGTTCCACTGCATTGTTATATGGTATGTGTACTCTGATATGTATTGTATAAATAAATCAAAGGTTTTTGTAAACAGATTTATGAACTGTATATTTGATTATTATATTTTATCCTTCCGCTGTGAGATTCTGTTTCTTTCTCTGTTTTCTTATGTATCCCATAACAATTCGCCCTTACGTATGGTTGGAATTGACACGTGTGTCTGTTTAAATCGTGCAAAAAGGCGGGATGTTACATTTGGTATCAAAGCTTTGGTTTAGCAATAAATCTTGGCTTTGTGGGGTTTGACTCTTTATTAATAGGGTAGTAATACCCTATGGGAGTCACTGAGTGTATATATGAGAGAGCGTATTTGTTAGTGTTATAAAAAGGTTTTAATATTGTGTTAATTTGTTCCGTTTCGTATTTATAAATTCTGGTTGGTGCATGGGACGCTATGACATCAATAGTGATTTCTAAACACTTAATAGGACAGACCGACATAATATTTGTTTTTAATATAGGTGAATGAAAATTTTTTGCCTATTATATTTCTATACATAAAATAAAAAATTTCAATTGATATTTATATTTGGCTGCAATAGATTGATTATTAGGCAATAAAGTGTAAATAATAATAGAAATAAGATTGAAAAATAAGATAAATGAAATTTGGAAATTTAGAACTTAAGTCCGGGGTTTTTCTTTTGAATGATTTTGAAATATATTAATAATTTTGTTTATAAGTATTTTCTGATATAAATATTTAACATAATTCGGAAGAATCGTTTTAAAGAAGATTTTTGAGAAAATAAGTTTTGTACTTTCCTCTCTGTCGCTGGAAAATAATTTCGGTGATGGCGGCCGCATCATCGACTTTCATTTTCGAGTTTCGAAGGGGAAAGGCCACTGTAGTAGTTCTACTGCAGATTCATTTTCGAAAAAGATATAAATTTTTAATTGTTTTAAATAAAATTAGAGGTATATAAGTTAGAAGAATATATTTATCTAATATTTCAAAACAATTTGAAATTTAACCCGGTATTTAATTCTTAAATTTCCATTAATTAATTGTTTAAATTATTGTAGTGAAATAAAAGGCAAGTGATTAATAAATTGAAACCTCTAATTTAGGTAAGAGATTTAATGCAAAGTTATAAAGGGAAATTTGAAATTTGTAACATATGAGATAAAGAGCAATATTGTTGAACATTAAATTTAATTAAAAGATGAGATAAAACTTGTATAAGTTCATTTGCATTTTCTTTAACATATATAACTTACCAAATATAAAAAGTTGAAATGTTTAATAAGAAATGTAGTAGAAATTTGTACAAGTAATAGTAGGTAATGAAGCATTCAATGAATTTGCTGTATTCAATAACTTAAGATATAATTGAAATTTTACCAAGTAAATAGAAATAAAGGTAAGCATGATAGATAGATGATTATAAAACTTAAGGAATTAAAGTAAATAAATAAGGACATGCTATTATAAATGAATGAATAATTATAACAAAATATAAGGAACCAGCATGACTCGAGTGAATGGAATTGAATAATTGTAAGTAATAAGTAAAAATGAATGAGCAAACCTTTGATAAGTAAATGTGAATGAGAAAAAAAATCACTATATAAACAAAAAGGGAAATCAAACAACTAAAGCATGAAATTTATAATAAGTTAGTTTGGTTGCTGGTTTGAATTGTTATTGTTTGATTTATGGTTGGTTGGGTAAGGAAATTTGAAGTTGTTGGATGAATAAATAATCTATTTTGTTCCATCTAAGACTGTTGAGTAAATGATGCACTTGATAGTTATTTTTCATTCCGTACAATTTCAAGTTTGAACCCAAACAACTATTTGATTGTGTGATTGTATGGTTGTTTTGTAATTGTATGTATGCTGTTCGAGGAAATTGATGGTTGTTGTATTAATTTGGATGATTAGTGATTGGAACTACATAGATATTTAAATTTTGGACTTAGAAATATTTTGAAATGTTCTCCAAACTCTAATAAATTTAAGTATAAAAAGATAATGTTGTAAATTTGTATATTTTAAGAAAAGTAACAGATATTGTAAATTAATTGTTTATAAGGTAATGTTTTGAATAAGATATGTAGATTCTAAATCCTTCTTTTCCCTTCTTTTTCCTTTTCGGGGACGAAAAGTTTTGAGTGGGAGAGAGTGTAACGACCCGTAAATTTCGACGATTTAATTTATTTAATAGAATTTTGTAATAAAAATTTAGTAGAAATAATAAAAGGTGATAAATATATATTGAACTCTAATTTAACAATGGTAATTTAAGCCTTTGTTTGTAATATGAATAAATATTTCAATAAAAATTGGTGTAAGTATTGTACCTGAATATAATGGGAAGATAGAGAATATAGGTAAGGCATTTAATTAGTTAAGTGTAAATTTATGGGTATAATAACAATTCGTATACGTTACCTAATTAATCTGTCAATTAATTTGTTAAAAAAATCAAAACCTTTTAATTTGGTAAATAATTTGATGCGTATTGATAAGCGTTACTTTAACGATTAATTTTAAAGTGATGGGAAGAAAATAAGTAAAGTTATGCAGTAATAAATAAATAAAAATATCGCAATAAATAGGAAACTGACATAACATTTATTTATATGAACGTTACTTATTGATTTGAGAGTAACGGAAGTGTGAACGTAGAATAAAATAAGCGTAGATTTATGTTAGGTAATTATTGAGAATATGGGGAATAAGTTGAAATAATATTAATTAAAAATTTATGCGTAAAACATGTTATGTAAGATATATTGATTCCATTTAATAAATTGAGGATTAATATTATCGAAGAGGATTAAATATGGTCTCAATGTAAATTTAGATAAGTTTTGAAATAAAGACTAATTCCATTCAGAAGATGACAATGGGTGCAATATTTTGATTTGTAAGCAATAGTAATAGGTACATGTTTAATTGGTTGATAGAATTTGAATTGAAATAAATGTTAATACACTAAATAAAGGTTACATTAATATGATAAGTAATACAATGTCTAGAAGTTTAATATAGAGTGTGTTAAGACGTAGAAATGGAAATTAGGAAGCAGTTGGAATTAAATGAAATTTTAGGTGTATTTATGAGAAATTTACGTACAATTAAAGAGGTGAATGAAATAAATACCAACCAATTTTAGTGAATAACGGGATCTAAACCTAAATAAATAAATTCCTTGAAATTTAAGTTTTAATTTTTGATAAATTGGATTTGTGCTTTAATATTGAAAATTTTGGGATTATTCAAAAATAAATTAATGTAGGAAGTTGTTAAAGGATTCTGAATTTACCAAGTGGTCCAAACTGACAAAATTTGCAAATAATTAAAGTTGGATTGTAAATCTGATTCAATTAACCTATTATTAATTTATTTGTTTGGAATATAAAAAGTAATGATAGGGTTAATTGAAATTAAGGGTAGTTCAATTTGTATGTTATTTGGGATTAAGGCAAGATGGGTGGATATTAGGAGTTATATACTTAGATCATTCAATTTATTTGGATAACATTGTAATAAATGTAATTAAATGTACATTTACGTGAAATATAATACCATGCTTAATAGATTGCTAAGTTGTATATATTAAAGGGAATTTTATTAATTGTTTTTAAAAAACCTTAATTAATATGTTTGATAAATTTAATATAAGAAAAACCAATGAAATTTTTAGGAATAATGTAGGTTAATATGAGTTAGTAGTTAGGGTAGTGACTAAAATTGGTAATACATTGCAATTAATGTTAATAGTGTTGAAATAAGCTAATAAATTTAAATGTTAATGCAATACCAATTTATGTATTTAAGGTGATTGCGAAATTGGAATTTGATAAATGCAGTAACTAACTCAGGCCAAATAGATTTTATGGAATCAATAAAAGATAGGTAAATTTAATGATTGTTTGGTGGTAATTTAAGCATGAATAGGAATAAATCGGGCAATAGTGAGGATTATTAATTAGTACCCATCAATTTATTTAGAATCTAAATCAAATGCAACATTCGTTGTTATTTGTAGCTTATAGGTGGAAAAAACGTAAACTTTATTCAGAATATGATAATTAGTTAGATTAAAAGAATGGAAGGCAGGATATATGGATTCATTTGGATTTAGAACATGATAACTTGAATTTATTGAATTTATTGGAAACCGAATAGAACATTTTATGTGATTGAAATTAAAGTTGGAATTCGAAGATGTTTTAGGAATTCCCATCTATGGGATACCAATAGATAGGATAATTAAATGAAAGGTCAACTAAAGGATTTCTGCAAAGTTAATTTATAATTTGTAGATAAAATAAAATTGAAGTTTTACGCTGAAGTTAATAATGTACTCAGCATTTAAGAAATATCTTAAATTGTCTAAATTTGAATAAACAATGAAGTAATAAATAATAATTATTAATAAAATCCAAAATTTGGTAACCCGTTTTCAAATTAATGATAATTAGTGTTGGTATAGGCTATTTATTTAAGTAACAGTGCGATGCCAAAAAAAATGGATTGGAAGTAATTGCGAAATATAAATAAAATATTTTAGTAGGGAATTCAAATGTATATATACATAGAAATGTGGATTTTTATAGTATGAAAACTTGGTCAATTTACAATAGTTAAATCTATTGAGAACGAATAAAAATCTAAGATAATTATTACGGTAATTTAGAAATTTAGTTGAAAATGGAAACTTATCTATGAATTTGGAATTTAATGAAATTGTGAATTTATATTGAAACTTATAAATGAAGCATCTAAATTTACATTTGTAAATACGTTTAAAATTCAATGTAAATGTCTGAGGAAGAAATTAATTTATTTACTAACCCGTAACGTATCCAATTAATATAAAATATTCTGGTGGGCCAACAACCGTTTTGCGCGTTTATGATTCGTGCCCACCTATCCTATTTCACTTTGTCTATTTATAGGCAGTGTAAACCCTAGCCTCCATCTATCTTCATTACTCTCTGTGTGCTCTTTTCTTCAACTTCTTCTCTTCCAATGGCTGCAAAATTTCTAGATCCAATTACAGTCCAAAATAAAAATAAAAAAAAATATTTCAAACTCCTCTAAAAATTCCAGAAATATTATATGTCATAATTCTCGAAGAGCGTAATCTGTTGGTACTGTCCGTTTTTTTTATTGGTGTTGTAGCGTGCTCGAATTTGAGAAGAAGGACGTGGCCTGTGACGTGGCATGGTGATGGGGTATATTTGTTTATTTTGTTTTATTTAATTTTTGTTTCAATCGAAATTTTCGAATAACTTTCTCATACGTAGTCCGATTCACGCGAGATTTTTTTTTTGTTAGGACCGTAATTAAATTCCAAATCTGTTGACGCTGGTTTGGACCAATTCGAAGACCGTCGAATTTTTGAGTTTGAATTGAATTTAAATTCGATTTAAATTCAAAAGGTGAGTGTTTTAACCCACTCACAATTTCTAAAATTTCTTATGTTTGTTAAATTAATTTTAGATATGAGTAGAAATTTATTTATGACTATTTAGCATGTTTTATTCATTATCTCTGATAAATCGCATTCATTTAATATAACTGTTAATTAATTTTATTTATTGCATAAATTTGACGGTTAGAATTTATTTAATTGCATATTAACTACCAGTCATAGTTATGTTAAAATTTTATTTCATATTAACTGCAAGTTAAATTTACGTTTATTTTTACATATAAACTGCCAATTAACAGTTATTAAATTTATTTTTAGTATAAACTGATAATTGATACCATTATTTATCACCTGTTATGTATTGATGATTGTTTGAAATTGGATGATGGCTGTGATAAATGGATGTATGAATCGATGGATGAATGGATGATTAATTTTATTAATTGCAAGTTGCTATGCATTTCATTCATTCGGGACTGCGGTTTGAAATGATATATAACCGCATTTTTTTTCATTTTAAATTGCGGATTGAAATGATAAACATCCGTATCACTTGACCATAGTATAGAAAATTATATACAAGCACCGCGGTATATATATAAAATTATTTTTTTTGAAATGTTTTTCTATGGTTTTTGCAAAGCTATATATATATGGTTTATGGGTTTTTGATTTGGTTATTAATAAAGGTTATTTATATATAGTAATTTCCGGTTTTAAGCTTTGTATAAATTGTTTTGAAGTATAAAATAAAGTTTGATTTTTAAGATCAAATACGATTAAGCATTTATTTAAAATTTAAGTTCTGGAGTTTTATTGACTTAAATGAGAATAAGGTCGGAAGATGAATATTGAGTAAAATTTGGAATTAAATAAAAAGGTTATTAATTTTTAAAGGGTGTGATTTTTATAACTTGATTTTTGTGTAGAGTGATTTAAATGAATATATCAAGTTTAATAAATTGAAAGATTATCCAGTTATGTGAAGTTAAAGGTTTTACTTAAATTATATTAAATTCATTAAGTAAACATTTCAAGTCTAAATAAGAAGTAATTGAATTTGATACATATGGATTTGTCAAATGAGTTGTTTTTTGAAATGGTGAAATATTTAAAGCCTTGAAACATAAGAATTGAAATGGTATTTGGAAGTGTAAATCGATATTTGAAATTGATTTGTGAAATCTAAAGAAGCTATTTTGTTTTATAAAAGTAGTTTAATATTTAACCATTTAAGAGATGGAAATTTGTTTCAAAGCTATGTTTTTCAAGGTAGTATAATTTGGAAATATTATGTTCAAGAGTTTGATTTCTAAATATTTTACTTTGGAAACCCTATGATTTTGGAAGGAATATATATTGGAAAATAAATGATATCGTATTGATTTGGGGTTTTAAAAATATAAATGATATCGTATTTATATGGGTTTAATTTGGATATTTTATTCTGGTTTTAAAGTATAAACTATTTTGAAAAGATCGCGGTGTTATAATAACGATTGGTTGTTGAAGAGACCGGGATCGGAAGTTGTCATACTCTCTGCCAACTCCGAAAACCACTTTAACAACCGTGTACGCGGTGGAGATTCCAGAATGAAGTAGGTTGGTGGCGGCGTTTCCTTTAAAGGTAAATACGAGGACCCAACTCCCGTGAGTTGGCATAAGGTGGCTAAAATAGGAGCGATCGACGGGTTAATGAGGTAGCACCTCTGATCGGACACTTCCCTTCGATACTATACTCAGACTTTGGATTTTCGGTGGCCACCTTCACTTTTGATTTCTTTGATGTGGGGAGTTTGTCCGAGGTGGGCGGCAGCTGCGCGCTGCGCGTTTCCATCGGCCCGGAAGCGTAATTGGTATATCTCCCCTGGCATTGCCTAGTTGTGCCGTGTCACCTACCCTAGCGCGCCTTATACGGTTTTGTTTTGTACCATACCTATGGAGTGCCCTCTGACGACGCCCAGTACGGGGGAGATTACGGTACTGTATAGACTATGGGAATATATAAATGTGTTAAGGTGGAAAATGTAAAGCCTTAATGCTATTTAAAAGTAAGTTTATTTTACAATTAGACACTATTATAATAGCGCAATATTCTACATAATAAATAGTTTAACGGATCCTTAGGAGATGTAAATCCCGAGCATATCTTGAGTTACTGCACTCATATTTATTTCTGTTAATGTAACTCACATAAGATCTTTTAGTTCTGACTCGAGTGTTTTTTTCTTTCCAAATTCGCTCGGGTCAGTCCGAGCGTTTCAGGATTGAAGATTTTATTTTCGGAGGAAGAAGACGAAGATTTTATTATTATTACTATAGATAATATGGTTTCACTACACTCATATTGTTCCACTGCATTGTTATATGGTATGTGTACTCTGATATGTATTGTATAAATAAATCAAAGGTTTTTGTAAACAGATTTATGAACTGTATATTTGATTATTATATTTTATCCTTCCGCTGTGAGATTCTGTTTCTTTCTCTGTTTTCTTATTTATCCCATAACAATCCGCGCTTACGTATGGTTTGAATTGGCACGTGTGTCTGTTTAAATCGTGCAAAAAGGCGGGATGTTACAATAATGATTAACAATAGTAAATAGTGTCTGCTATTTCTGGTAGCTGTCCTCTTCAAATTCTACCATTTTCTATGATGGTTTGTGATCTTAGATCTGTGAATTTTGGGGATTATGATCTTCTCTCTCCTTCAGCTGGTTTGTGTGTGAAGTCGAGACGGTCTTTTTTTTTATTTGTTTCGTTGTATTTTTCTCCCCCTTGTTTCGATGTTGTGTTGTTTTATGTTTATTTGTTTTTTCTGGTGCAAGCTGCTCATACGGATGGTTTTGAGTGTGTCCTATACCATGTTTTACTCCTCCGTCTGTTTGACAGTTTGGCTCAGATTTCAGATTGCTGTAATGTTAATATATAGAATTGATATGTACTCTTTTTCCATATAACGCACCCATCTAGGTTAGGGGGGTTGTAAGGTTTTAATGAGTCATATCATGGAAGTATATGATATTTTCTCCTGTTATTTATAAAGTACCTTTTTCCAAAAAATATATTTCTTTCTTCATACATAACATAGGCGAGATATTATAATATGGCATAAGCATTACTAGGCAACAACTACATTTGGAGCTCATCAAGGCAAATGGATTGACACTATATATAGCAAAACCAAATCTGAAATTGCATGGACCAAAAGAAAATGATTTCCACCTCTCATCCACTGCATTCCATGTTACAGAATCTACAGGATAAATATTTTTAATTATCACTACTTTTATTATTGAAATGCCACCTTAGATCTTTTACCATCTTTTGAGATTTATATGTTCTCCTAAATCTTGGAATGATTAGAAAGTACCTCATCGCTTTATACCTTGTATAATCTCCTTAGTGCCCTCATTTATCTACCATTTCGAAGAGTTACAACCTAAATCTTGAAACTTTTTTCTAAAAAGGAAACAATCATTCTTACCACTACACCATATCCGCAATTTCAACGGTAATGTGCAAAAAATTTGCAATGGCTTTAAGCCATTGCAATATTAAAACGGCCTAGAGCCATTGCAAAAGGTTTAGCAATGGTAATGGCCATAATTATATTGCAATGGCTTAGAGCCCTTGCAAACCTTTTTATTTCACATTAAAAATTTAGCAACCCCAAGCATATGCCCATTCCTAAAAAACACACTCCCCATAAAACACACTTAAAAATTTACCTAGAATCCTAAATTTCACCCCTCTCTCTGCTTCGACTTTTCCACCGGCCTCTTCACCTTCAACCTCGTCACCGATGTCCTTGTCGCCTACCAAAAATCTATGGATTGGACACTAATATGAAAACCCTAAGTCACTGCTCGTCGTTCGAAATCTTAATTCGTAAAATGCATAAAAAGTCGAAGGATTTCTTTCCATTAGAAGCACTCGGTAATCTCAAGGTCTTAAATATGAGGAACTTTTGATTTTATTAGCGAAGTGAGCACTCGAAAAAATTTCGATTATTCTTGTTCCTATTTTATTTTTTTGGGGTCTAGATTCGAGCTCCATTAATAAGAATAGCCTGGTTCAATATGTTTTATGCGTTTGTGATTTCTAAAAACATTGATTTTATTTTTTTAGTTATGTTGAGATAGGGGAAGATTGGAATGCGAAATTGATAGAAATAGATTTATCCGTTCACACAAATGTAAGGTGATACTTACACAGAAGTTATGATTTATGTGTGCTAAGGTGTATTTTAATTTCAAGCTGGGTTAATTATTCAATTTTCTTTGTTTTATCTATAAACACCTATAAACTATTTGTATGTTCATCGAATTCCAGATAATTTATTTGCTTGTACAATGATGTTTATAACCAATAAAAATATATGTTGCATGATAAATATTGTCATGGAGAATCAATTATTTCTCTCGTAATATAGGCATAGCCAGAATATGTGTAAGACCCAATAGGGGTTTAGAACCTTAGGCTAATGAATTAGGTAAGAAAAGAAGAATTGCTAAACAATTAATATGCCTTTACATGTTCATTCTGCTCTTATCACGTAAATCTTTTACTTTTTGATGCTTGAAATGTTAAACCATAGTAGTCATAAATTTAAGACATGAATTAATTAGTGAATTTTTAATTGCTCATATTAAAAATTATACTTTAATCTATACAAATAAAAACATATGCTTCAATGCTTTCAAAGTTGGATGCATTATTTTGTTATATTTGTTGCATATCATTGCTGCTTTAGTTTTATATTTGAGAGTTTCTTTCGAGTTTGTTTGAGCTTAATGATTTTTTGAAGCATGCACAACATACTTTTATGCTTGTCAAATAAGATATTATCAATTTTAGCAAAGATGTGATCATGTTCATTTTTAGATTATCATCAATATGGAATAATTTTCTCTCTTGTATAAGTACATTGTATTCCAAATATTCATTGAAGCTCAAAACTCCAAGACAGACAGCTGGACATGCTGTGTTAGAAGTTTTCTTCAATAGCAAATAGATTTGATTTTAAAAGAAGATAGATAAGACGTTGGAGAAGAAAAAAAAAACGATTTTTTTTTCTATATACGGAGAAAAACCTTTATTACTAAACTTTATTACAAAAGTCCATATATTTTTCTTACATGCATATTTATCACTTTTTTCTTACATCCAAAATGAGTTAATCCACCTTTATTTATAGGAGTTCACATTACAAATAAACGGTGGAGATTATCTTAAACTAACGGTTCTCCATATATATCTCCTAAATATTCTCGCATATAATTTCAATTTATTAGTCTATATGTTCTAGATTCTAGATATTTCCTATATGGAAAAATCTAGATTAACGAAACCAAGTTTATTTCCAACACCCCCTGTAAACTTGATTTTGTATTATCAAGTAATGCCTGAAATCTTTGTACTTCATGTGCTTCGATAGGAATAAAGATATTATCCAAACTTACTTCATTTCTTTGACCTTCTTCCCAAACGTTGAGATCTTAAATGCAAGTTCACAAATTATTGTTTTACTCCTTTCATTTCATCCTTCTTCATCATAAAACAAATTTCCATAAAGTAAGCGCTCTAACATCCACCTTGTTTCAGTACCATAAGTTTTGAATAAACCATATATTTTATTTTTGGATTCTTTCATAACTTCGCTCTTGTAGTTTTTGACCAATCCAATTTCTATGTATGTTTTTCAAATTTCACTATTGCATATCATTTCAAAAACATTACTGGGAAAATAGGTTTATTCATAATTATATAAGTTTTTGCTCGTCTCTTTATTTTCATGATGAAATTCATCGCTTGTCACATTGGTTCCTCTTTGACTATTTCTATCTCTATTTCCTTAACATTCTATATTTCCATTTCTTCAAACATTTGCTCATATTTTAAATCTCCTCTAAGCTCTTCAATTTTATCTCCTTGATTCACGTCTTCTTCATTGTCATCTCCACTACTTTCATACTTTTCATCATCGACCTCATTTTCGCTTACTTTATTTTCTTCATCTTCTTCCTCTTCATCCTCTATGCATTTTTCTTCTTCTCTCAATTTATCCTTCTCCAACTCCTCAAATTTCAGCATCTTTCTCCTTCTCTCTATTCATCTTTTCCTCTTTCTTATCAATCAGATCATTTTCTTCTATTATTTTTGTGTCAGTCTTTCCATGTACTTCTTTCAACAAGTTCCACGAATCTTTTTTTTTTAAATGGTACTTTATATACAACAAATCATTGGGACAACATATCCCATGTCAATAAATGTTCGAAAGCAAGTTTCGAACTTGTGACCTCTTGCACCAAAGCCGAATCAATTAACCACTTGGACAATGGTGCTTGTCAAGTTCCACGAATCTTCCCATCTACTTTTCCTTGACTTTGAATTTTCTCTTCCACGACCTCTTGTTGAACTTTCTCCTCTTTGGTTATTGTTGTCATTCTTGGGTCTCCTACCTTGTCTGTGTCCATATCCATAACTTCGTCCTTGTTCTGGATCACAATCTCATCTTTATTGGCTTGATTGATTTCTTCCTTTTCTGAATCAATTTGTGTCTTGAGTACTTGCTCCACCACCTCTTTCTTCTTCCGTTTCTTTTCTTCATAAGCTTGCAATGAACCGAAAAGTTCCTCTATTACCATGCCCTCCAAGTTTTTTGTCTCTTTCACTACAACAAAAATACCACATTACAACATCGTTTTTACAACGGTCTTTAAATGCTCGTTGTAACAGAAACCTATTACAATGGTTTTTTCAGGTCTGTTGTAACAGATACCACTTTTCAACAACTCTTTTACTTTGCAGGTTGTAATAGACACCAATTGCAACGTTTTTAATTTGACCGTTGTATCATATGCCTATTACAACGGTTTTTTGCCCATTGTAATAAATATCAGTTTTCATCCCTATTTGCTCATTGTAAAGAGCCTATTACAACTATTTTCTTTTGCCCGTTGTAATAGATGCTGATTTTACAACGGCCACAGAATGCCTGTTGTAATAAATGTCCGTTGCCCATTTTTGACAATTAATAATTAATATTTAATAATTACAATGCTTTCTTCAAAAATATTAATAATTAGTTAATATTAATTATTAATATTTAATAATTAATTATTAATAATATCAATATTAATCATCATTATCTTCGATTAATACTTAATTACTAATTTATAAATGGTAATTTATACTTAATAATTATAAATGATAACATACATAGGTCATTATTTATAATTAATCACAATTAATGATTACTAATAAATAATTTATAATTACCAATTATTATCTATAAATAATTAATAATTAATATTAAATACTTAATGTTAAATAATTAATAATTAATATTAAATAACTAATATTCAATTATAATTAAGAAGTAATAATGAATAATTAATAACAAATAAATAAGAAGTAATATATAATATTTAATAATTACCGATTAATATTCTAAATAATTAACATTAAATAATTAATATTCAATTATAATTCAGAAGTAATAATTAATAACTAATAAATAAGAAGTAACATTTAATAATTAATTGTTTCAATTAAATAATTAGTAATTACTATTTAATAATTAATAAGTAATCTTTAATGATTAATAAGTAATAATTATTATCTAGTATTTAATATTTAATGATAATCTACTTTTCATTACAACTAAAAGACCATACTAAAATAGTAATTTTACAACGGTCATAAAATGCCAATTTTAATAAACATCTTTTACAACGTTTTTTTCTTCTGGAAGTTGTAATAAACTTATTTTCAACAACTCTTTTATTTTGCGAGTTGTAACAGATGCCTTGATATTCACAAAATAATCAATAATTAACAAATAAGAATCAATTTTTAATAATTAACACTTAAGAAGTAATAATTAATAATTAACATTTAGTAATTAGTATTAAATATATAATAGTTAGCCATTGATAAGTCTATAATATTTAATAATTAATAATTAATAAAACATACATAATAAGTAACACTTAATAATTAACATTCAATTATAATTAAGAAGTAATAAGTAATAATTAATAATTAGTAATTAATAATTACTATTAAATAATTAATAATTAACAACCAAGATTTGTTGGATGTCTTTCATAAAATTATTTAAATTGATTGTCACGACAAAGAAGGGTCCAGGAGGGGAGGGGGTGGCAACCCCACTAAGTGGGGTATAGGGGCAACGCCCCAGCTAACTGTGGTCGACCTGCCCTCCACTGTGCATTTGATATAAATATTATGTTAAATAATTAATATTAAATAGTTATTGTTAAATAATTAATATAAATATTATGTTGCAATCTACTAATCTCACGTGAATTTGAATGTTTATTTTTGTAAATACATTCTTTGGCATGTTCAAATAAAAGTTCTTTTTTATTCCTATAATAAAATTTGGCTCCACTGCGCAAAATATTTACCGTCAAGAGCCAAATTTTTTGTTATTTTAGTTATTTTGCCTCCAAACTTAATTTTTTGGCACGAAAGTATTTCTGAAATTTCACTTTCCCCTCACACGCACGCTTTTCGAATTGAGTAAATATTAATCCACTAATCCCAAAATCAACTAACAATACCCAAACAAAAAAAATAAGAAACCTTGGCTCCCATCGTTCTTCCCGTCGCCTTGCCTCCATCCTGCAGTTTCCGCCTCGCCTTGCCTCCATCCTATAGCCATCTTGCCTCTGTTTTGCCTTATTACTTTAGCTGAGTTGGAAGTGCCAGATTCACGCATAGTAGAACTGATCGCAAACTCGGAACAGAGTCAACTCTCATAAGCTTCGGCGTTAGGTTGTTACATAGAAGGCAAGCTTTCGAATTTTATCTCTCCTTGCTCAAGTGACGTTGGATTGTGACTGTGGTGTCGGTAGAGAAGTAACTGCCTGTGGCTTTGTGAGGAGGAGGAAGAGCGGGTTGTAGATTCGCTGAGGGTTTAGGTTAGATATACGAATGAGTTTGTTCAGGCAATCATTGTGGGTTGCTGAGATGGTTGCTGAGGGGTGAGGTGAGGTTGTTGATGATTGTGGATGAAGTGATTAATTTATGGTATTGGTGTTTTGTGTCGGTGAATTTTCTACGGATGTACTTGACTTGGGTTCTGTTGAAGGTTGTTTGCTGAAGGAGTCTTGGAAGGAAGTGGTGCAAGGGGATGCAGTTTGTATATTGTTGATTAGGTGGTTATGAATTGCTTTAGGCAATTGAAGTGAAGTGGTGAGGCAATTGACGGTTTCCAGTTTGGGTTGTGGTTGGTTGCAGGTGGTCTAAAAGAATTTACAGTTTGAAGGAGGTAAGTGATTCAGGGAGGAATCGTATTTAGTTTGTGAGATGCAGTGAGTAATATAGGTTGAAGGGAGAGAAAGGTTACAATTGCTGGTTGTTTTGGTTTGTAGGCCGTGGTTGATGGAGTACAATATTGTTTAATGAGTGGTAGCGGTATAGCTTCAAACTTTGAGTATGTAGGGGCTAATTGGCAGATGCATCTTACGGTAATTTTAATTTTATAGTGCTTATGATTCTAAAACTATTTGTTTAATAAGTCACAGCTTTAGAATTGTTACATTTTCCTTTCTAGTTTGTAGCTTTATACCTCCTGGTATTTGTCTTAGAAACTATGTGATTTGTTGGTTGAATGACTTTCTTTATCCTCCCATAAGGCGCCTCGTCTTGGCTACAAAGCCAACTAGGTAATGTTGATTTCTGTTAATTTGTCTTATTTTAGATTTTTTTTCTATGTATCGTGGTTCTGATTGTACTAGGTTATCCGTTGCTTTAGTTTTGATGGTTAATTGCGTTTATACAATTAGATTCAACTGTTATTTGTTGAACTACCTATATTTTTCCGTATCTATAAAATATGATCTGATAAATTACTATATTTTCTTACAGTAAGAGCTTTGTTGAAACTGAATTTAATGTTTGAAAGATAAGCTTGTTCTTTGTTGGTAAGCCGAGATGGCTAGGTTCCTTACTGAACATCAGTGTTTGATTATTCAGTATGAGTCAAACAAAAGAATTTTCTCCTGTTGAGATATTGCTATCATTTTCTCCTACAAAATTAAAAAACATATTCTTTTACGTTATCGCTTTTAGTTCTAACATTTTAGATATAGCGAAGACGGTGGTAAAGTAAAAAAGGGTGAAAAATTAAATTACTCATTTAGAATATAAGAAAAGGTACAGTCTTCATGGCTATGATTTTTACAAATGACTTGATATTTTCTAATTTTAGCTTTTATTTGAATTCTAATTCAAAATATGATTGTCCTATATTTTTAGCCTTTTTTTAATTTGGAAAAGATACTATTCATCTAATTGATTCATACTAAAATCAGTTAGTAAGTTATATACTTATTTGATTTACATAACATATTGATCATAACAATCATTCATGAACATAAAACTTAAACTTATATGCTTTCTATAATTCATGAAGTATTTGGTTATTATCCAAATACATGAAGTACTTCAATATTTAATATAAGCAGCGTGACATTGCATACCTGATTTGCATAAATATTTATCAATCTGTTATGGAAATCATCGTCACTTTACCAATTTATAACCAGACCACAAGAAACTTTCTATCATCACTTGGCATAATTGAATAACTAAAGGTTACCGCACACATTTTCTTTATAACCAGAAGCTTTTTTATTCAGACCAACCATCGCATGGTCCAAAGATTTCATCTCCTTGGCTTAGTATGCATGTGCATTTTGGTTTTATGGGTTATGTACGTTAGCACTTAGAACTTGATATGTATTTTGTAACTAGTTGTTATGTGTTAGACCATTGTGAATGTAAAAACTTATTTACTCTTTTGTGAATGTGTTGGAACTTTGTGAATGTAGATTTATAATTTTGTAGTACGTGTGATTTTGGATGTTTTATGATAATATTTATTAATTATTAACTATTGCTACATGCATATTGTATGGACGTTGCAGCTAATTATTTTTTATTTAGTCAAATACTTATAACAACGGGCAATTGATGTTGTAGTTGAGATCGATTTAAACAACGGGCGGGGTCCGTTATATTATACTCTACTACAACGGTCCATGCTGATTGTAATATCAAGTTTTTCAAACAAGTTGACTCATATTTACAACGGTCCATAACAACGATTTATGCCCATTGTAAATTCTTTTACATCTATTACAACGTCGCATATTAAGACGGGCGCCGACCCATTGCGAAACCCCTATTGCAACGGGTATTGTCCATTGTAAAAGTGTATTTTTGTTGTAGTGTTCGATGAAGGCGACAATATGTTTGAACTTTGGATCTAATGATCTAAGAATCATCTTCATAATTCTTAAATCATTTAACTTCTCACTGTTTCTTTTTAGGTTATTAGCAACCGTTAAAACTCTTGAGAAGTAATCAAAAACAAGTTCACATTTTGTCATATGCAAAGTTTCAAACTCTCAGCTTAAAGTTTGAAGACGTACCTTTTTGATTTGATCCGCTCGTTTGTAAGATGTTCGAAGCTTATTCCATGCTTCTTTGACTGATTTTGATCCCGAAACTTTCTCAAAAGTATCGTCATCTAATACATGATAGATTAGACAGAGAGTCTTCTTGTATCTCGTTCTTGAGTCTCTCAAACTATTCTTTTTGAGTTTGAGAAAGACTATGTTCATTCTCTTGTTCAGTGTAGTCTTTTTCGACTATCTCTCATAAGTCGTGTGCTCCAAGGAGAGCCGTCATTCTTAAACTCATAATTGGTCTTAGTGAGCATTGAGACTTGCAAGGGAACGTCACTATTTGTCATTTTTTTGAAAGATCTTCAAGCTCCGATAGCACTTTGTTGAAAGTTTTCTTCAATAGCAAATGTATTTGATTTTAGAAAAAGATAGATAAAAGGTACGAGAAAAATAAAACAATTTTTTTTCTATACAAAGAGAAAAACCCTTATTACAAAAGTTTATATATATTTCTTACATGCATTTTTCTCACTATTTTCTTACATTCAAAATGAGCGAATTCACCTCTATTTATACTAGTTCACATCACAACTATACGGTGGAGATTATTTTAATTTAACGGTTCTCCATACATATCTTCTAGAATGGATAGATTAAGATAATCTTCACCATTTATTTGTGATGTGTACTCCTATAAATAGAAGTTGATTCACTCATTTGGACGTAAGAAATAAGTGAGAATGCATTAAAAATAATTTATGAATTTTTGTAATAAAGTTTAGTGATATAGGCTTTTCTCCTAGATCAAGTTTATTTCCAACATGTTGAAAGATGTGCTTGCCGGTAACTTTTTGTCCAAGGCAAATGAAACTGTGGCTTCTTTTGAGCTACAAATATTCATCCTTGATGAGATTGGGCTTTTTAGTGGATCCAAACATGGCGCTTCTAGAAATTCAAAAGAATGTTTCTTAAACTATCTGAAGACTTAGCAGTCAAGTATAAATTTGCTTTTATACTTCTAGGTAATTTGGTTCTTTTATAAAATTAAAACCTATTTATCATCAGTAAATGGTATCTTTTATGATAACTTGCTTTCATTATTTTCTCCTTTTTTACGTGTAATTTTGTGTATTAGGGTGTATTTATGAATACTAATCATTATTTTTTCAGGGGTTGCTCTGAAGCCATCAGATGTGGATAATTTATGGGTACACATCACATGTGCATGGTTTAGGCCTAAAGTATCGAAGAGAAGATGGAGCCTACTATTGGTATTCTTAATACTCCATCACAGTCATTTGCGAAGGTTAGTTGTACATGAATTTATTAACAGTGCTTCATTCAACTTTACAATCCTTTAGAAATGTGCCAATAACATTTTGGCTAAAATTCATAAAATAAGTGTAAATATTTGTAAAGTAGTCTGTTTGAAAGATGACTGAAGTTTACATTGTACATATCGGAACCATAAACTGCATTTAAATTCAGCGAGTACTTTGTATATTCCGACATTGGCATGTGATCAAATTAACACTATGAGATCAATGTTCAACATTATAGGATTTCAATACGGAAAGAACTCCTTACGGGGTTCTAACAATTTATGATATGCATCGTGATATTATATACATAAGTAAGATATTTAGCAATGTTCATGAACTTTTTTTGGGGGGGGGGGGGGGGGGGGGTTTGTCAAGGGCACAGATACTTTCCCAGTTTATATTTCGGCTTATGTAATGTTTACTTTTTACTTGAAGATACTGGTATGTACGCTTAATAAATCAAAAATCGATAAAAGTAACTAGTTTCTAGCATAATATTGCAAAATTAACTAAAGCTTATAGTTTTGCTTATGGTTTTTAATAAGGGAGCTTTTGTACATGAAAACAATGAGCGAAATAAGTACAATAACTAAAGCATGTGAAACAAAAATGTGAAAAATGAACGGTTTTTAGAAAAAGTATTTAATTATATTGATAGTATGATAAAATCTTTGTCTTACTGCCAAGATTGCGGGTACTCCTAAAGTCTTGCTGCCATGAAATTGTTCATGACTTTTCATCTTACCTGCTTGTTATTATTTTCTTTGTTGCCTGCCAGTGAGTATTGGGAGGATGTAGTAATGATATGATACGGTTGAGAGTTATTGTTGGAAATTTTGTTTGAAGTGAATTGTTAAAAAAAAAAAAATGGCTAAGTGGAAATTGGCTCCTATATTTGAATAGTCCCATATTGTGAGATTATATGCAAGAATCAAGTATTTATACTTGATTCTTAGAGGCTAAGTTGGGCCCTTTGGGCACCCAATGATGCTCTTTTGTGAGGAGGGAGGCCATGCTTGACCACCACACGCGCGTGCGCGCGCGCCGACCGACCCGTCCCGGGGTGGTGTAACACTTATATTTTTGCTACAAATTTATTAACCGTTTTTTGACCGGGTTGGAACGGTAAAATCTGTTCAAGCCCGTATTGATATTTTGACCCGGTATTACTCAGATCCGTTTTTTAAGACCACGTTTCCCCCAAACCAGTAACGTTCTTTTTTTTTACTGCATCGTCTTCTTAACTGATACGAAGACGAAAAACAGAAGAGAACAACATTTTTTTTCGTGACTCCTTTTCTAAAAAATTCGAGCTTTATTTTTTGAGAGTGCAAACTGAGCCGTTCGTCCGTGCAAACAAATCGGTAACACAACTACTGAGAGGCTGTTTTATCCTAGACGCGGCGGTGATTGATCCGAACTGCTTGCACCATTGAGCAGATCGCCGAAACGTCTTCAAGAAAGTGACTCCGTCCACGACTCAGCCGAACCTTGCCATTGTTTTCCAACAAATTGAAGACGTTCGACAACAATGGCCTCTGCTGCAGATCTAGATGCCGCCGCTCCCACTTCCTTCTTCCAACTCCCGGTCGTCTCTGCTGCTCCCTTCAGATTCGAGGGCCTCCATTTCAAACGATGGAGACAAAAGATGGAATTCTTCCTGACCACCAGAAAAGTCGTGGCTGTGCTGACAACCGACAAACCGCAGCTACCCGCTAGACCAGACAACGAAGCAGATGTAGATCAGATGCGAGCCTGGACAGAAAAATCAAACGAGTTGCAGAACTGGACGGACCAAGATTACATGTGCCGAAACTTCATACTCAACGGCCTCAGCGATGACCTGTACGACTACTACAATTCTGACAAGTCAGCCAAAGAGATCTGGGAAGCACTGCAAAAGAAGTACGATACCGAAGAGGCTGGAGCGAAGAAATATGCAGTCAGCCGCTACCTCAAATACCAGATGACAGATGACAGGTCAGTAGAGATGCAGTCTCATGAGCTTCAGAAAATTGCTCATGAGATCATCTCCGAAGGTATGAGCTTAGATGAACAGTTTCAGATTGCTGTTATTATTGATAAACTGCCCCCAGGTTGGAAAGACTTTAAGAATGTGCTTAGGCACAAGACTAAGGAATTCTCCTTAGAGAGCTTGATCACTCGCCTCCGTATTGAAGAGGAGGCTCGGAAACAGGACCAGAAAGAGGAAGTGCTTGTTGTCACCAACAACAACACTAAAAAGTCCAAGCCAGCAGTTCTGAAACCAAATTCGAAAAACTTTAAGAATCAGAACCGCAACCGCAACAAACAGAATTGGAACCCGCAAGGGAGCCAAAGAGGACAGCAGAAACCGACCCAAAAGAATGACTCTGGACAGTTGTTTCTGTGCTACAACTGTGGAAAACCAGGTCATATGGCACGCAAGTGTAGGAACAAACCAGGCCCTGCACCGCAGGCTAACCTGGCCGAGGAGCCTTTGACGGCTATGATTTCTGAGATTCACCTTGTTGGTGGATCAGAGGGTTGGTGGGTAGACACTGGTGCATCCCGCCATGTCTGCTATGATCGTGCTATGTTTAGTACATACACGGTTGCTGATGATCAGAAAGTGCTGTTAGGAGATTCTCACACCACTACAGTTGCAGGCATTGGAAATGTGGAAATAAAGTTTACCTCTGGAAAGACAGTTCTTCTGAAAGATGTGATGCATACTCCAGAGATGAGAAAGAATCTGGTTTCTGGTTTTCTCCTTAATAAGGCTGGTTTTACTCAAGTTATTGGGGCTGATTTGTATACTTTGACTTATAAGGGGATGCTTGTAGGGAAGGGTTATGCTTGTGAGGGTATGTTTAAACTGAATGTTGAATCTAATAAAGTAACCAGTTCTGCTTATATGTTGTGTGACTTTAATATTTGGCACTCTAGATTATGTCATGTAAATAAGCGTATAATTCGTAACATGATCACATTAGATTTGATTCCTAAAATGTCACAAACTGATTTTGATAAATGTGAATTCTGTAGTCAAGCAAAAATCACTAAGAAACCTCATAAATCAGTTGATAGATTTTCTGAACCCTTAGACTTGATTCATTCTGACATATGTGAGCTAGATGGTACTTTGACTGGACATGGACACCGTTATTTTATCACTTTCATAGATGATACCTCTGATTTCACTTATGTATATCTTATGAAAAATAAAAGTGATGCATTTGATATGTTTAAATTATTTAAAACTGAAATTGAGAATCAATCTAATAAGAAAATTAAGAGACTTCGTAGTGATAGAGGAACAGAATATGAATCTAGTTCATTTCTTGATTTCTATAAATTGAATGGTATAATTCATGAGAGAACTGCACCTTATTCACCTGAAATGAACGGTAAAGCTGAAAGAAAGAATATGACCTTTACCGAATTAGTTGTAGCTATTTTGTTAAATTCAGGTGCAGCAAAACATTGGTGGGGGGATATTTTGTTGACTGTATGCTATGTATTGAATAGAATCCCTAAATCAAAAAGTAAGACTTCATCTTTTGAAATTTTAAGAAATTATAAACCGAATGTATCTTATTTTAGGACTTGGGGATGTTTGGCATATGTTCGTATACCCGACCCTAAGAGAATAAAATTAGCAAGTAGAACATACGAATGTGTATTTATTGGCTATGCTATTAATAGCAAAGCATATAGATTTTATGACCTAAATACACATAATATAGTAGAATCTATTGATGCTGATTTTTATGAAAGTAAATTTCCTTTTAAATTGAGGAATAGTGGGGGCACGTCAAATAACACCGTGCCTATTAGAACAGAACTTAATGAATCTTCTGAAACTGAACCTAGAAGAAGTAAAAGAGCAAGAGTTGATAAAGATTTTGGCTCGGATTTTTGCACTTTTACTATAGAGGAGGATCCAACAAACCTCCAAGAAGCCTTATCTTCATTAGATGCCGATTTTTGGCAAGAGGCTATAAATGATGAGATGGATTCCTTGGAATCCAATAAGACTTGGCACTTAGTAGATTTACCACCTGGTTGTAAGTCTATAGGTTGTAAATGGGTACTTAAAAAGAAATTAAAACCTGATGGAACAGTTGAAAAATATAAAGCCCGTTTGGTAGCTAAAGGTTTTAGGCAAAGAGAAAATATAGACTTTTTTGATACTTTTTCACCTGTAACTAGAATCACATCCATTCGAGTACTAATTTCATTAGCATCTATTCATAATTTAATTATACACCAAATGGATGTTAAAACTGCCTTTTTAAATGGTGAATTAGAAGAAGAAATTTATATGGACCAACCTGAAGGCTTTGTAATTCATGGTCAAGAACATAAAGTTTGCAAATTAGATAAATCATTATATGGTTTAAAACAAGCACCTAAACAATGGCATGAAAAATTTGATAATTTAATAATCTCAAATGGTTTTAAAATTAATGAAAGTGACAAATGCATTTATTATAAATTTGAGAATGACATTTGCACTATAATATGTTTGTATGTAGATGATCTACTAATTTTTGGATCAAATATTCATGCCATAAACACTGTTAAATCTTTGTTAAGTGCCAATTTTGATATGAAAGATCTAGGTGAAGCGAGTGTAATTCTTGGTATTAAGATTACTAGGTCCGAAAAGGGACTTTCTTTGGATCAATCTCATTATATTGAGAAGATCTTAAAGAAATACAATTACTTTGACTGTAAACCTGCATGTACACCATATGATCCTAGTGTAAAACTTTTCAAGAACACTGGTGAAGGTGTAAGACAGTCTGATTATGCGAGCATCATTGGCAGCCTTAGGTATGCCACTGATTGTACTAGACCCGACATTGCCTATGTCGTGGGATTATTATGTAGGTTTACTAGTAGACCTAGTATAGAGCATTGGCACGCTATTGAGAGGGTCATGAGATACCTAAAACGAACCATGAACCTTGGATTACATTATGAAAAGTTTCCAGCTGTTCTTGAAGGTTACACCGATGCAGACTGGAATACTTTATCTGATGACTCAAAGGCAACTAGCGGCTATATCTTTAGCATTGCTGGAGGAGCTGTTTCTTGGAAATCCAAGAAACAGACTATTTTGGCTCAGTCTACTATGGAATCTGAGATGATAGCACTAGCCACAGCTAGTGAGGAAGCAGAGTACTTAAGAAATCTGCTAGCTGAGATTCCCTTATGGGAAAAACCGATACCAGCTGTGTTGATCCATTGCGATAGTACCGCGGCTATTGCAAAAGTTCAGAACCGTTATTACAACGGTAAGAGACGACAGATACGTCGTAAGCATAGCACTGTTAGAGAGCTACTCTCTTCAGGAGCTGTTAGAGTGGATCACATACGCAGTGATGAGAATTTGGCAGATCCTTTGACGAAAGGACTGGCCAGAGAGAAAGTCCTTACGACTTCTAGAAAAATGGGACTATTGCCCTTAGATTGTTGAGTCACGCACAATGGTAAACCGACCTAATGACTGGAGATCCCAAGAACTAGGTTCAATGGGTAAGAACAAGTTGTGAAGTGATATGAGTTGAACATGCCATTTTTCATATATATAGAAGCATGTATTCCTGAAGTGATTAGAGGATGAGTTAATAGAAACTCTTAATGAGATCTATACTCATTTGGAGTGGAGTACCTACCTTCAGGAGTACTCTTGATAGACTCACCTGTGTGAATGTGGAAATTTGGCCGTTTCCTATGGTGTTTTGGCAAAACTCCTAGAGCATTCACTAAACTGGGATAGACGTGCATGGCCATAAATGCACGGGCTTATTTGATTGCACTCTAGAAGGATTGTGTGTGGTCTGATGTCAGGAATAGAGTTCAAGACTACGTGTCACTCTAGTAAAAACTGAATCTTATTCACTATGCAAAGGTTCAAGTCTAACGACACCTTTGTTTATGCACAATCTTATGTTTTCCGAAATTGCTCGAAAATATTTTTTAAAAAATTCAAGTGGGGGATTGTTGGAAATTTTGTTTGAAGTGAATTGTTAAAAAAAAAAAAATGGCTAAGTGGAAATTGGCTCCTATATTTGAATAGTCCCACATTGTGAGATTATATGCAAGAATCAAGTATTTATACTTGATTCTTAGAGGCTAAGTTGGGCCCTTTGGACACCCAATGATCCTCTTTTGTGAGGAGGGAGGCCATGCTTGACCACCACACACGCACGCACGCGCCGACCGACCGACCCGACTCGGCCCGTCCCGGGCCGGGCTCGGGGTGGTGTAACACTTATATTTTTGCTACAAATTTATTAACCGTTTTTTGACCGGGTTGGAACGGTAAAATCTGTTCAAGCCCGTATTGATATTTTGACCCGGTATTACTCAGATCCGTTTTTTAAGACCACGTTTCCCCCAAACCAGTAACGTTCTTTTTTTTTACTGCATCGTCTTCTTAACTGATACGAAGACGAAAAACAGAAGAGAACAACATTTTTTTTCGTGACTCATTTTCTAAAAAATTCGAGCTTTATTTTTAGAGAGTGCAAACTGAGCCGTTCGTCCGTGCAAACGAATCGGTAACACAACTACTGAGAGGCTGTTTTATCCTAGACGCGGCGGTGATTGATCCGAACTGCTTGCACCATTGAGCAGATCGCCGAAACGTCTTCAAGAAAGTGACTCCGTCCACGACTCAGCCGAACCTTGCCATTGTTTTCCAACAGTTATCAGAGAAGAAATTAGTTACAGGGGAGAGAAATATAGAGAAATGCAGAGAGAAGAAGAATTTGAGCAAGTTTTTTTCTCCCCTCTTTCATTTACTTTCAGGTACATATACAGTAGCTGCTGTAACAAACTTCCTACGTGGCTTCATAATGAGCCATACACCGCAAACAACTTTTTAGCACAACCATAACAGAAAATGCCATAAAATAAAATAAGGAAAATTATAGTGTATCAGTAATAACAATTTGTAACTGACTGTCAGTCTTTGTCTCCTGCATCAGTCTTTGTCTCCTCCCTTCTAGTCTAATAACCGCCTGGGTAGTTGTATGGCTCTTTTAGGCCTAGCATAAGTAGTGGTGATGTTACCCTGTGCTGGTGGAGTTTCAGTGTGCGTATCATGATATCATTAACGAAATTCACATTACGCCCGTTTTAACCATGCTCTGTTCTTTATTCAATCTGTTTTATATCTTTTGTTTTCATTTTGACACTGGATTGCATGAAGTTAATTGATTGATGATTGATTTTCCAGAGCTGGCCTGATAGAGCTATTCTTTAATCAAGATGTGCTGCAACATGAAATTGCTATTTTGTACAAGTATATGTATCGGTGTTCTATCATATTTTCATTATACCGCTCTTAAAGAACTAAAAGTTTTCAGCTATAGATTGTTCCGTTGTTTGCTTGCTAATATTTCAGCTGTAGATTGTCTATGGTTTGCCAGCATATGCTCCTACAATTGCAGATTTAGGAGCATTTACAAGCAAAATTTAGGAGCAGAACGTCAACTCTTAGATTGTCATTATGTTTGAATAAACATTTTCTTAAACTAACCAGTTGTATGTAAATACATTTTTGAACCTTTGTGGTTTTCTTGTGCGAACAATTTAGCTCCATCCCTTGTGCCCTTCGAGTATTTCTTAACCGGATACTGTCGATATGTCTATTTTTTGTTATTTTTTATTTTCAAGTTGTTAGTTGATGGTGAGAAATATGAATGTAGGGGTAAATGTTCTAAAACTTTGAAAACCATTATGGTGAATACTAAATGGGTCACGATTCACAATGAAAGCAGCGGTACTGTTGCCAGTGGAGGTCAAATTTTACCATCTATACATACAAGCAACTTACTGTACAAAACTAAATTTCCGTTTTTATAATTTGGCAGTAAGCTAAATAGTTAATCATGTTTGTCAACCGCAAGGGTATGGTGGTTGCAGCTTTTCTAGAATCGAATCCTGAAGAAAAATCTTTGTCAAAGTCTTAATTGAAGCCGTTGGTGGATAGGGGCACTATGAAGGTTCGTACTAACGAAGTTCCGAAGAAAGCAACTTAATGTGCCGCTTATTGACTTAATGAGCTTCTACAGGAAAGTTGCTTCCCTCTTCAAATTGTACCTTAAAAATAGTATAGCGAAAATTTGTCGGATCTTAGCCTATAACTTTATGAGTTTAGATTTGAGTATGGTGTTTCTAATCATATCTTTTTAGTTCATTTAAATATGTGCTCTTCGTACATTTAATTTCTTTGCTTTCCATGCAATTCAACCATCAAAGATAGAACATGATTTGATACTACAACAAAAATATCCTATTACAACGTCTTTTTTACAATGGGCATTGGTTGCCCGTTGTAATAGAAGGCTATTATAACGGTCTATTCAGGCCCGTTGTAAAAGATGTCATATACATCGCTCTTTTTGCAACGGGCATTGGTTGCCCATTGTAATAGAAGGCTATTACAACGGTTCATTCAGGCCCATTGTAATAGATGCCAACTTTACAACGGTCACAAAATGCTCGTTGTAAGAGGTGTCAATTTTACAATGTTCATAACGCCCTTGTAATAGGTGCCAATTTTACAACGGTCATAAAATGTCTGTTTTAACCGATGTCAATTTTACAACTATCATAAAATGCCCGTTGTAATAAGTGTCAGTTGCCAATTTTCAACAATCAATAATTAATAATTATAACGCTTTCTTAAAATTAATATTTATTATTTAGTAATATTTAATAATTAATCATCAATAATATTATATTAATCATATGTTACTAATTACTAATTATAATATTATATTACTAATAATTAATAATATTATATTATTTATTAATATTTAATAATTAATCATTAATAATATTATATTAATCATTTATAACTAATAATAATTAATGATTATTAATAAATAATCACTAGTTACTAATTATTCACTACAACAAAAATACCATATTACTATTTATTATTTATAATCAATATTTATTTTTTATATTACAAAAATACCATACTGCAATTAATGATTACTAATAAATAATTTATAATTACTAATTATTATTTATAATCAATATTTATTTTTATATCAATAATTTATTATAGTTAATTATTAACAATTAGTAAATTACAGTTAATATTTATGACTTATAATTCATAAATATTATTAGTACTTAGTTAAATAATTAATATTAAATATTTCCTTTAGTTTTCCATAATATATATATATATATATTAATAATAATTTATTATATATTATAATTAATGACTATTAAATATAATAATTTATTACAATCAATTATAATAATTAATAAATTATCCTTAATTAGTTATAATAATAATGTTAAAATAATAATATATATGCAATACTACATATATAATAATAGTTCCTCAATATTTAATAATTTATAACAATCAACGATTTTTGATCAATAATATATAAATAATTAATGATTCCCAATTAGTAAATTATAATTGATAATTTATAAGTTAATAATATGTAAGTAACAATCCGTAAACAACAATTTGTAGAACGTGGAGGTAGCGTCTTTCTCAAATAAAATTTTAAACCCCGGTCCCCGCCTCTATTACATATGTAATTTTCGTTCACCGCCAATTTTTTTTTTCTCCCTTCAACCTAGAATTTCAAGTCGAAGTGGAACGAGGGGAAAAGGGAAAAATGTTAGCTTCAGTGAATAATTGAATTGCACTTTTCAAATCGCCCTTAACTTTCTCAAATCGCCCCCACCAAACCCTTACTCTCTCTACACGGCCTTGCTCCGCTCCTCTCTTCGGTTTATGCAGTCCGCAACTTATTTGGACTGGCGTTGGAGGCGGTGATGCATTGTACGTTTGAGGTTGGGTCCGGAGATGGAGGAGGAGAGACGAAATAGAGCTCAATTATGTCTCTTGGAGTTTTTGATTTGGGAATTTCTGGCAACGAGAAGGATTTCATAATACCGAGTTTCACTGTAAGAAACTTTCTATTCGTTTTTCATTAACCGATTCAAAACTGAAGGGAAACACTGAGTGTAGTTGTTGTAGTGGATGTAGTGTAATGTATGTGCTGCTAGTGTGAAAAGGATTCTGGCAAATCAAGAATATGTTTTCATTTTTGTATTTCCTAACCTCATAATTATATCAATCAATTTATTTCTATTGCAAAACTGGCTGTAGATTATTTATCAGTACTAAACTAGTAACACTTTCACAGGTTTACATTGCCTTCGTTCTTGACACTAAATGATCTTAAGGGATTGGAACTTGGAATGAGGCATAATGCTTAATTTTTTGTATTTCAAAAACTTTATTTTTTTTGTTCCCTAAATTTATTTTGCGGATGATTCAAGCAAATGATTCAGGTTAGGTATGTGGAAGAAGTGTTGTGAAGGAGGAGGTAGGTAGGTATGTATGTACGTGGAAGAAGTGGATTTGCTGTGCAGTCAGGAGATGATGTTGGTTTGCAGAGGAGGTAGCTGTATGGGATAAAGGAGTTTGACAGGGAAGGCAGTGTGAAGGTGTTGTAGCTGGTTGTAGCGGGGGTTAGGCAGAACAGTGATGGTTCTGTTGGCAGTAAGTTGAGTTCAAGTTGTGGTGATTGATGATGGTACAGTTTGCAAAAGTGATGTATGTATGTAGGATGTCAGTATGGTGATGTGCAAATGTTTGTAAATGTTGGCAAGCTGAGGTGTATGTCAGTGATTTTGTATGGGTTATTTTTGTGAAGATGATGTATGGAGTTGTCGGAGGATGGGTAGTTGTTGATGAAGACTTGTGGTTGCTGGTTGCTAGTTGTGAAGTGCTGTAGGGGTTTGTGCACATATATGTGCACACTAGCATAGTAATGAAGATGAGAAGGATATGCAGGGCAATGATGCTGGTTGGAGATGGTAAATCATTGGTGGTTACGGAATTTGGCAGTTGAAGGTATTGCAAGTGACGGCAGTGGATTGAACTGTGTTTTGCTGGTGGTATATGGTGATTGCAAATGAGTTTGTATTGAAAGAGGGAAGAAGGCGACAGTTAGTTGTTGTAGGAAATTGAAATGTAAATGGAGTGTGATGTATATGTCAGTAGCAAGTGTGAAGATGCTTGAAGAAGAAGTAAGTATGCACAAGAAGATGGTGAACTGGTGGTTGGAGCAAATGCTTGGAAAGTATAGGTTAATGTAGCGGTGGAACCAGAAGCCTTTTTATTTAGGCCAAATTCAGATATGCAGACTATCAAAGAGGTCGTTGGATCAACAGTCGCGTGGCATAAAGACTTCATCTCTGTGGTATAGTATGATTGTACTTAGAACATGATATTTGTAGCGGACTATCATGTGTTAATGCTTTATGTATTTGGCATGTAAACTTATCTAACTTTTTGGAGTGTTAGAATTCAATGACTCCATCTTTTAGTCTTTTCGTATGTGATTTTAATTATTTTACGAAAATATTTAGTATTAGTATGGATGTATTGCATGGATGCTGCTGTAATTTTTTTAAAATTTGCATTTATTTTACAACGGGCAAATGTGCGTTGTTATATGAGCTTCTTACAACGGCCACCGCACGTTGTTATATAAGATTTTCACAACGGTCAACACACGTTGTAAAAAAGTATATTGCAACGGGTTATGGCCGTTGTAAAAATGTATACTGCAACGGTTTTTACAACGTGCTTTGCCCGTTATAAAATGTGGTGGATCTATTACAACGGGCACATACCCGTTGCGAAAACAATATTACAACGGACATTGCCCATTGTAAAAAGACTGTTTTGTTGCGTGAAAAGCAAGCTATGAAAAAAATAGTCTAATGGAAGATCTTATAAAAGTTCAAAATAATCCTATATTTGATAGTCTTGATCAGAATGGAGACTCTTCTTCATCTTCATCTCTCCCTCCTCCATTGTCTATCTCTATTCCTCTTTCACAGCAAATCAAATTCAAAGATAACCCCCCCATTTCGAGCAATACAATAGTAGATGATGATGAGTTTCAGAAAGTAATCTACAACAGGAAGGCGAGCAGAACGAATTCTGTTTTTGATTTTCAGAGAAGCATTCAAAGAAAACCAGAAAATGTTCAAAATCCTTTCAATTCAGGGAAAACAGATCCAAGAAAATATAATACACAACCAAGAAACGTGCACAACCATCTATTGAATCCAAGAAATCAAATTCCCAATGCTTCAGCCAATGTAGACATTGCTCAGAAGATGCAGAAAGCCTCCTCATGGGCTGATCTTCTCAAGAAATGAGGGTTAGATTTTGAATTTGACTTGCATACTGTTGCTCCTATCAATATCAATAATAAAAAATTTGCTACTGTAAAAGAAGATATTGATAAACGCACAGAGAATAAGTGGAGATTTTCTGTTATTGCTTATGTATATGGTCCTCGTCCTCCATATCATCATTTCAAGACCTATATTACCCGAAGCTGGAACTCCACAGGAAGTTTTGAGATTTATACTAGAAATAATAGTTTCTTTATAATAAGGTTTTCCAAGCTTGAAGATTGTGAAAAAATTCTAAGTGGGGGGCCATATTTTATAAATGGCTAGTTGATTATTCTGAAAAAATGGAGCAAGAAATTTAGTTTTGATAGGGATCTTCTATCTACCATGCCAATTTGGATTAGGCTGCCTAGATTAAGTCTAAGATTGTGGGATAAAAATGCTTTTAGTGCTATTGCAAGTTTGGTGGGTATGCCACTAAAGTTAGATGAACCAACTGCTAAGGAAACAAGATTGAGCTATGCAAGAATTCTTGTTGAAATAAAAGCTGATGCAGAGTTACCAAATGAAGCTAACATCACAATGCATGATGGCGACAATATAATGCAAAAAATTGATTATGAGTGGATCCCACCAAGATGTTAATCTTGTAAATGCTTTGGACATTCAAATGAAAATTGCATTGTTAAAAACGTCTGGAAAGAAAGGTGTTGAGAGAATGATACAGCAGTAGAGATTAATGCAGATGAAAACAATAATTTAGAAATGAATATAATTATGCAGAATGATGGAATTACAAATCAATTGGTGCCTCAATTTGAGAATACTCTAAAATCAAGTTCTTTTCATGATTTGGAAACTCATGATGCAATTATGGATGCTAGCAATACTTTATGCAGGCAACCAAGAAAATATGCAATGTAAAAGCAGTTACCCCCCTCAGAGAGCTAATGTAGATAAAATAGTTCTTCCAAATGCATCAGTGGAAGAAACTACAAATTTTAGGGCTTCTGTTTAGGCAATGCTGAAGAAGACACCATGAATGTTGAGCAAATCTCTACTAAAATGATTCTTGCAGATTTGACTGAACCTCCAAAGGACACTATCTTATCTTTTCTTTCAGATTCATTCACTCCATTAAAGAAAAAATCCCTATCTGGGAAAGCTATTCAGGCAGCTGTAAATGTTGTTTCATCTTTATCATCTGCAGACAAAAAGAAAAAGAGAAAGAAAGCTAGAACTAGAATTAAAAGCCTAAATGATATCTCATCTTCAGAGGAAGTAGAAGATGCTATAGACAAAGAATTCAGAGAAAAATACATCTTCAAAAATGATAAATGGGAAAAGCTTCTAAAAGTTAAAAATGACTATGCATGCAAAAAAAGGGAAAAAAGCTGGAAGTGCAAGAGGATGAAGATAGTTACAGTGATTCACTGTAACTAACCACATATCCTTTGTGTATCCTTATTATCTATACTTCATATTTTTTATTAATGTCTATAATCTCATGGAATGTTAGAGGTCTTAATTCCTTAATTAGAAAATTGGATGTTTCTAATTTAATCATGTCTGAGAAACCTAGTATATGTTGATTCATGGGTTTTGATTCATGACACAAGCTTCAGAGATCATGAGACGAACTACAAAGAATACTATACAATGGCAACAATCCAGAGATTAGTATTAATAATTTATTATATTGAGTCTTAGAATATTGTTAAAATCATTCCTCAAGTAGTCACACACACATATGAATAGTTGTATATTGTTTTATACTTGAAAAAGTATGATCTGTGCACATAACATCAGGTCGGCCGACAGACCAGTACACTCGGCTGACCGAACCTGTTGTTAGTGCACATATATGCTATGTTTTGTGCACGATTTTAAACTCAGCTGACTGGCCAGAATTTTCAGTCCACCGACCTGAAAATAACGACTATTTTTCTGAAGAGTTGCAATCATTTGTGAAGAGAAATCACCTTCAATCCAAGAGATATGGTCACAACCTTTAATTGAAACTCTTCATGAAAGATTGTAACTATTATACAACTATATAAACATGTTTAATTCATTCCTACAATCACCAATTCTTGTTTATAGTTCCGAAATCTATTCTTTATTTATTTCTACAAATAAAAGCATTCTTTCTCATTCAATATCGCTAGAATCTCTGAATTAATTTATATACTTCGATTCTACGAGATTATCCTCCTTCTAAATCTTCACACACACTACATATTCTTAAGGATTTGATTATAAAAAAATTGTACTATCAAAAACAATCCGTGTTATTCAGAACACACTCGTCAACAAATTATTTGTATTAAGTTGAAGTCCTCTTTGGCTGTTGAGGCTGAAAAATTCCTGTTCGGCTGCTCAGGTGTGGTATACCTATTCCTCCGGGTTAAATGAGGGGTTTAGTCTAAATCCAGAGGATATTCTGGGACTGGACGTAGAACGGAAAGTTCGAACCAGTATAAAAATTCCTGGTGTGCTTACTTTAATTTTTATTTTACTGCTATTATCAGTTTCCACATTTATATATTATATTACACGATCCTTAGTACTACACGTACACTTTCATTTGGTATCAGAGCAAGGTTATCCTATAACCGTCACAAAGTTATTTGATATTTATTTCTAGTAATATGGCAACGACACAAACTAACAATGTTGGCACTAACACTAATACTAGTTTCACAGAAGGTCTATCAACTTCACGACCTCCACTTTTTAATGGTTTAAATTATAATTATTGGTCAACTAGAATGAGAATCTATATGCAATCTAGTGGTTTTGATATCTGGAACGTTATACAAAGAGAGAACATAACTCCTACTGGAGAATACTCAACTTGGAGTAACACACAAAAACTAGATGCTACATCAAATGCAAAGGCTATGAATATTTTATTTGTGCATTAGATAGAAATGAATTCAATAGAGTTAGCATGTGCACTTCTGGTTATGAAATATGGTGAACACTTAAATTAACGAATAAAATTAAATTAAGCAAAATTTCTATGTTGAAAAATCAATTTGAAAATGAAGCCAAATGAATCTATAAATGATATGTATTCTAGATTCCAGGATATTTATCATGCCCTACTATCATTAGAACAAACATTTACTGATTTTGATGTTGTCACAAAAATCTTAAATTCTTTAACTGACGAATGGGAAAGAAAAGTCCTAGCCATTGAAGAAGCAAGTGATTTGTCAACATTAAAACCAGAAGAATTGATAGGTAATTTAATGTCCTACGAAGTAAATTTGCAGGCAAAGAGAAATGTAGCACAAGAAAAGAAGAATGTGGCATTTCAAGCAGAAAAAGATAGTTCCGACTCAGAGAATGAAGATATGGCAATGATTGCTAAAAATTTCAAAAAGTTTCTGAAATTCAAAAGAAATAAATTCAGAGGAAACAAAAATAATTCCAACAACAATACCAACAGTAACAAAACATCATCTTCAACAATGGAATGTTATGAATGTCACAAGAAAGGTCACATGAAGAAGGATTGTCCAGAACGTAAAAAGAGCAATTTTAAGAAGGACAGAACCAAACGAAGAGCTTTTTCAGTCACTTGGGACGACACAGACTCATCATCCTCATCAGAAAGTGAAAGTGACAATGAAAATGAGCAAGCAAATGTATGCTTCATGGCTTCGTCAGACGATGTAAGTGATCTTAGTTTTGAAGATTTAATTGAAATTAATTCTGAATTAGTGGACTTAGCAAAGCAACTTAAAAAGAAAAATAAAGATTTACAAAGAATATTAGATAGGACAGTCTTAGAAGTAGATATGCTGAAAGATGAGAAGAAAATATTAGAAGAAGAACTTGAAATTTCTCAACAATCAAATTCTAACTTATCTTCTCAAATTTCTTCAATATCTGAAGAATTAGAAATTCAGAAAAATAAAAATGATGTTTTATTTTTTGAAAATAATAATTTAAATTCTAAAATTAAAGATTTAGATTTAGAATATTTTAGTCTAAAAATAAAATTTGATGACATCTCTAAAAATGTCTTAAATTTCAATAAAGTAAGAGAGAATCTTTCTAAAATACTAGAAAATTCTCAATCCACTAACGATAAATCTGGACTAGGATTTAAGAAACAGAATAATTTTGATAAAAGTAGGATTAATAATAATATTAAAAAGGATATTAAGAAAACAGTTTGTTCAAACACTAAAACCATTAAGATATGGATTCCAAAATCAAATAATGTTTTGATAAGGAATAAACATATCAAAATGTTCATGGAAACTGTTCATAATAACAAAAACTATTTTTATAAAGGGAATTCTGAACCTGTATGGGTTTGGCTTCCTAAGATCTAACTCTTAGGATCCTAAAAAGAAACGGGTACCAATTTTTTATAAATTTTTTACAAGTACCACATAAAAGGAGTGGAAAATGGATTTTAGATAGCGGTTGCTCAAAACATATGACTGGAAACAAAGAAATGTTGTCAAATATTATCTACTCAAATGGAGGATCAGTTACTTTTGGAGATAACTCTAAAGGATATATCATCGGTAAAGGCGATGTCAGCAGCAACGGTATCACTAATTTACCTCTCATTACCGATGTTTTATTAGTCAAAAACTTAAAACATAATTTATTGAGTATTAGTCAGTTATGTGATAAAGGTTTTAATATAACTTTTTCAGAAAATAAATGTAATATTTTCGACAAAAATCATAACACTATTTTTGAAGGAATAAGAGACAAAAACATTCATATTTTAAATATGAACGTTAAAAATGATTTAAATTTGTGTTTAATAGCTAAGGAAAATGATTCCTGTCTTTGGCACAAAAGATTTTGTCACATCAATTTTAAAACCGTCAATTAGTTAAAGGATTACCTGACATGAAATTCAAAACGAATATATTTTGTGTTGCATGAAAATTAGGAAAATTAACAAAATCTTCTTTTAAATAAAAAAAAAGTAATTTCTACAGAACAACCACTTGAACTTTTACACATGGATCTTTTTGGTCCAACTCAAGTTCAATCTATTAATCATAATAGATATGTGTTTGTTATTGTAGATGATTTTTCTAGATACACTTGGATTTTCTTTTTAAAAAATAAAAGTGATACTTTTGATAATTTTAAAGTATTTGTTAAAAGAATTCAAAATATTAAAAGTTTGAAAATTAAAAATATCAGAAGTGATCATGGAGGAGAATTTGAAAATGAAGTTTTTGAACAATTTTGTAACAAGAAAGGTATTAACCATAATTTTTCATTTCCTATAACACCACAACAAAATGGCGTTGTAGAATGAAAAAATAGAACGTTACAAGAATGTGCAAGAACTTTATTAAATGGAACCACTTTATCAAAACATTTTTGGGCAGAAGCTGTAGCTACTGCTTGTTATGTATTGAATTGTGTTTCCATTCGATCGTTAACTAAGAATACTCCATATGAACTTCTACATGGAAGAAAACCAAATATTTCATACCTTAAAGTTTTTGGTTCTAAATGTTTTATTTTGAATACTAAAGATCAGCTAGGCAAATTCGATCCAAAATCCGATGAAGGAATATTCGTAGGATATTCGGAACGAAGTAAAGCTTATCGAATTTTTAATAAAAGAACTCAGATTATTGAAGAAAGTTTACATGTTTCATTTGACGAAAATTTTAAAAATATAAATTCAAATATTACTATCGATTCTGATGATGAAACTATTTAGAATAAAAACTGTAATACTAGTGAAAACTTTGATAATATTAATGAAATTACCGAAAATACAAACATTACTACTAATATAACAAAATCTCCACCTAGAATTTTACGGGATCATCCTGTACAAAATATAATTGGAGAAGTAAATACGAATGTTAAAACCAGGCATCAATTAAATCAAGTTGGTCATGTAGCTTTTCTCTCTAACATAGAACCTAAGAATATAAAAGAAGCCTCAACTGATGACTACTGGATTCTTGCATGCAAGAGGAACTAAATCAATTTGAACGAAACGAAGTTTGGGAACTTGTTCCTAGACCAAGTGATCAATCAGTCATTGGTACTAAATGAGTTTTAAAGCAGATGAAATAGGAAATATAACTAGGAATAAAGCTAGATTAGTTGCACAGGGATATAATCAAGAAGAGGGAATTGACTACGAAGAAACGTTTGCTCCAGTCGCCCGACTTGAAGCAATACGAATTTTATTGGCGTTTGCATGTTTTCAAAATTTTAAAGCTTTATATGCTATATGTGGGAATATATGAGTCTGTTGGGCACAATTACTTATGGATGAGTTTCTATCATTTAATCAAGGCAAGATGCTTCATATTTATTATGGAGAATATATAATGAGATTAATCAACAACTCAGTCTCACATGCTACAGAATCCGAAACTACCAAAGTTCATCATTTTAATTCAAGGACCATTAAATTAATGAAGTTGTCGGATGCTCCACCAAGATTTATGAATTTTAATCAATGACGTGCTACTTCTAGAAATCAACTACGCCGTAGCCATTCCACACCACATCCAACCACTCATTCTACGGAACGCTTAACTCGCCAGTCCACAATTCAAAGACCAACACCCGGACTTGGTACGACAGCTGCTATTGATCTTCTAGCTCAAAATCAATTAGTTTTAGATGCTCGTCTACGGAAAATAGACGGAAGGTTAAAGAAAATCAAAGGCTTCTTTGTTAATCTTTGGGATGCGTTATCATGTACTTCTGAAGCCGGTGCCTCTCATCTTGCTCCCGGAAAAAGACCGACACCTAATTTTTCTTGGTCAACTTCGGAAAATACTAGTTCAGGAATATCAGGAACTCATACTTCTCATACTCAGCATCGTGGTAAAGAACAAGCTCCTCCTGAGGAAAATATTCGTCTAGAATTTTGGGATTCCGACAACGATGAGGAGTGATCTTGTTGGTTTATTTCTATTCTGTTTTTATTGTGAATAATATTTCTATTTTCTGCTATGTTAGGTACTGTATCATTAACATTTCATTTGTTTTCGGTATGTAACTTTAATTCTATGTTCCTAAATTTGATAAATGGTTTCGTAATTTTTTACATTTTATGCATCATAAGTATTCCTTTTTGTCGATGACAAAGGGGGAGAAATATATGGAAGCTAACAAGTTTTTGCAGAGAAGTCGCCATATATTCAGAGCGAGAATTACAATGCATACTACTTCGTCACATAAATATTATCATCAATCAAAAAGGAGGAGAATGTTGATTCATGGGTTTTGATTTATGACACAAGCTTCAGAGATCATGAGACGAACTACAAAGAATACTATACAAAGGCAACAATCCAGAGATTAGTATTAATAGCTTATTATATTGAGTCTTAGAATATTGTTAAAATCATTCCTCAAGTAGTCACACACACATACGAATAGTTGTATATTGTTTTTTACTTGAAAAAGTATGATCCGTGCACATAACATCAGGTCGGTCGACCGACCAGTACACTCGGCTGACCGAGCCTGTTGTTAGTGCACAGATATGCTCTGCTTTATGCATGATTCTAAACTCAGCTGACCGGCCAGAATTTTTAGTCAACCGACCTGGAAATAACGGCTATTTTTCTGAAGAGTTGCGATCATTCGTGAAGGGGAATCACCTTCAATCCAAGAGATATGGTCACAACCTTTAATTGAAACTCTTCATGAAAGATTGTAACTATTATACAACTATATAAACATGTTTAATTCATTCCTACAATCACCAATTCTTGTTTATAATTCTAAAATCTATTCTCTATTTATTTCTACAAATAAAAGCATTCTTTCTCATTCAATATCGCTAGAATTCAGAGATTTAATTTATATACTTCGATTCTACGAGATTATCCTCCTTCTAAATCTTCACACACACTACATATTCTTGAGGATTTGATTATAGGAAAATTGTACTATCAAAAACAATCTGTGTTATTCAGAACACACTCGTCAACAAATTATTTGTATTAAGTTGAAGTCCTCTTTGGCTGTTGAGACGGAAAAATTCTGTTCTGCTGCTCAGGTATGGTATACCTATTCCTCCGGGTTAAGTGAGAGGTTTAGTCTAACTCCAGAGGATATTTTGGGACTAGACGTAGAACGGGAAGTTCGAATCAGTATAAAAATTCCTGGTGTGCTTACTTTAATTTTTATTTTTCTGTTATTATCAGTTTCCGCATTTATATATTATATTACACGATCCTTAGTACTACACGTACACTTTCAATATAATAGGTCTATTAGAACATAAATTAGATAATGATAAAATTACAGACTATCATATCAGGCATCTCCCTAATTGGAGAAGTATTAATAATAATCAAAAGGGGGGTAATGGTAGAATTCTAGTTTTATGTGATGATAATATTTGGAGTTTAAGTAGTTACATATTAAATCTGCAATATATCCACTACTTATTTTCTAATAAAGGCGGTCTTGCTTTAGATGTTACTTTTATATGTGCATCAAATCTTGAAAACAAAAGATTTGATTTATGTAATCATATTGAGAATCTGAATAGAAAAATGTCTCATCCTTGGATCATAATGAGAGATTTCAATACAATCATGCATACATATGATAAAAGAGGTGGTATACCAGTCCCTTTGAGCAAACGAGAGTTTATTAATAAATTATTTCTAAGGACTGGTATTATTAAAGCTAATATTGTAGGAAACAAATTTACTTGGAAGTCTGGTAAATTTAGAAACATTCACTGCAAACTGGATAGGATTTTAATAAATCAAAAGTTTGCTAATATATTTCCTCATTACAAATGCTGCACACTCCCTCAAGCTACCAGTGATCACACCCCTATTCCAATTTTTCTCACAGAAAATAATGAATGCAAGAAAAGTATTCCATTTAGATTTATGAATGGGTGGGTCTATGAAGATAATTATAAAAATGTTATCAATAAATGCTTGTCATTTAAAATTCAGGGCACTGCCCAATATAAAATTTTCAAATTCTTTGTGACGCCCCACCTCTATACCCACACTAGCCAAGAACACTACGGTGTAATGCTGTCAACTAGCACGGAGAATAAGGCTGTTGAGGAGCGACCATCCGTGTAATTGCTTTGCGCGAGCACCGATATGTCAGATAGTATAACATGCATTTTATTTCAAGAGGAAATCCGACATACCGATACAAACACAAAGCTACTACACAGTGACTATAATAAGCTTCAGAAACAAATATAGAAATAAGCATAACACAAATCTGTCACAGATAATTCATATCACAAAGGCGGAAGAAGATATGAATATATATAACTAACACATGAAAGTGTATATCAGAGTAGTGGTCAAAAAGATCCACAATAATACAAAAGAATAGCAACACGTGCTATACAAAAGAATACAACTATGAGTCTATATCTCAAGTGTATACAACAAAATAAACTACTAATCTAAGTAGTTAGCCAAAAGTCAGAGTAATGATCCTGGATGAGAAATCAAGCAGAAGCACCCGTAACATCTCGGTCTGACCCGAGTATTATTTAAAAAGAAAATATAAACGGATTAGTCTAGCTATAAATATCAGATGAAATGATATAGAATAAGAAATATGACTAAACGTATAATAATCACAATGCCAAGCTGTGATAAATAAATAATTGAAAAATCAATAAGAGATTAATCAATATCGCAAGGATCTTCTCCAAGATAAAAAGGAATGTCATACTCCTAATTTCATTCACCAACCCACAATAATTGATAAATCAAATCAATAGAAATCACAAAAATAGGTGAAGCATAAATTCCAGAATTCAACACACGAAATCCAGAAATCACAAGAAAAGGATGGCCAATCCATAAAAATGAGCCAGAGCTCCTCCTGATAGGGTATAGTCCCCCATTGCGGACATTGAGCCGAAGCTCCTCCTGGTGAGTCAAAATTCCTCCTGACAGGGTATAGTCCCCCATTGCGGACATTGAGCCGAAGATCCTCCCGGTGAATCAAAACTCCTCCTGACAGGGTATAGTCCCCCATTGCGGATATTGAGCCGAAGCTCCTCCTGGTGAGTCAAAATTCCTCCTGACAGGGTATAGTCCCCCATTGCGGACATTGAGCCGAAGCTCCTCCTGGTGAACCGAAGTTCCTCATGACATGGTATAGTCCCCCATTGCGGACATTAAGCCGAAGCTCCTCCTGGTGAATCAAAACTCCTCCTGACAGGGTATAGTCCCCCATTGCGGACATTGAGCCGAAGCTCCTCCTGGTGAGTCAAAACTCCTCCTGACAGGGTATAGTCCCCCATTGCGGACATTGAGCCGAAGCTCAATAAAAACGACGTACAGTCCTCCGCGTGGACAAAGAGACATCGCACGATGCTAGTCTAAAGCATAAAATGATCGTCATGGTCACCGAGAAGTGTCAATTACAGTAAGCTAGTAAATATACGAGCTTAGCTTCATGTCCCATAACCACTAGCTTAACATAAATATTTATGAACAAACTGTAGATCTCCACTAGAAAATTGTCACAAGAGTTTCAATCGAACAAGTCCAAGAATTAACTGACGAAGTAAACGCAAGCGTTTCATACCACTCGTTTTACTAAGTCGTTTAGTTAGATTTCTCATACGAGTGAGGTAAAGGCTTGTATATACTAATAGATTGGAAATCGGTTTGAGAAAACGAGCTTTGTTATAAAATAGTGTTGAAATCATTTGAAGAAAGAGTTTTGATATTTACTACTAGTATAGAAAACCTTTATATTTTTAAAGTGACAAATCACAAAGAAGATTGTAGGAACAATCAATCATAAAAATTCACATTCGAAGACGTGAATAAAGTCCAAAGAAATCGATACCGAATCCATCAAAGTGGATATGTCTAAAATCCCAAAGAAAAGAAGTCATCAAGTCGATAATAAATGATAACAACAAATAGGAAACAACATGAATCGATTAAAGTTGGAAATTCAAGCAACTAGGCGAAATAGGCAAAATATCATCAGGTCGGTCGGCCGGCTACAGGGCTTGGTCGACCGGACCAGAAAAACAGAAATGCTCGGGGTAGCAGGTCGGTCGACCGGACCCTGAGTTCGGTCGGCCGGACCTGTAGCCAGCACTTCCTAACAGAGGCTGGGAAGTGCCTGGGTAGCAGGTCGGTCGACCAGACACTGAGTTCGATCGGCCGGACCTGTAGCCAGCACTCCCTAAGCCAATCTAATAAATGCCAAATTCTTCCATATTGCTATCGGTCGAGCATCGGCACTAAGGGTTTACGCCAATCGACTACCCGGCCATAAAAGCTCTTGAGTTCATCACCAAAAGCATGATCAAAACATCAAAGTTATGATTTTTAAAGAATTGAACCCAAAACACTAAAAATTGGAATATTCACCAAATTAATCCAAACCAAAAGCAAATGCACATGAATAAGTGTTAGGAATTCATACCTAACAATCGAAGATAAACATAGACTAAGATGTGAGATAAAAATCTCACCTTTGAACCCAAATCAATGAAGAAGAAGCTTGAAAACAAAGGAGGATCAACCACTCTTCAAACCCAACTCAAGAAGCTTGATTCTAAGCTTAAAAGAGAAATATTTCCCAAATTAGGTTTAGGAAATTTCTGAAATTGGAAGGAGAATGAGTTGGAGAAGAAGAAGGAGATGCTTACCAATGGGTTCTCTTGAATTTGGAGCTAGAAGTTGGATTTGCAAAGAAAGCTAGGGCTTAGGAATTTCCATTTCCAATCTCTTCCACCATTTTTACTTTAGCTTGAAGTGTTAGGAATATGAAATGAAGTAATGAAGAGTTGGAGTGGAGCTAGAGTCTTAAGATGGAACATTGGGCTGAAACCCAAACTCAAACCCAAAGTGAAAAAGTAGCAAAACTCGACTAACTCCAAACATATCGAAGCTTATACTCAAAAAGATTGCAAACGGCATTTTGAACTCAATGGGAGGGGTCCCGAGTCCTAATTCGACTGTTTGCAAAAAGTAGCTTTTTGGACCAAAATCCGACGAACGATAAAATATTTAAATATACAATTGATAAATATGCGGGTTGTTACATTCTTGCAAATTGCCAAGGGTCATATAAAAAACTGGAACAAAAGCAGAAATAAAAATGAGCTTAAAAATGTTAGAGTTGAATGTGAAAAATTACAAAATGCTCTTGATAATGATTGCCCAAACAGTAACATTATCAATAATTTTTTTCAAGCTCAAAATAATCTCATTACTTCTCTCCATATACATTCAGTTAATATGAGGCAAAAGGCCAAAGTTGACTGGCTTACAAATTGGGATGAAGCTAGCAGTTTTTTTTATGCGAAAATGACAAATAGAAAAAATGGAAATACTATTGGTAAACTTATTGATGCAAATGGTAATACTTTAAAGAATTCAAATGATATTTAGAGAGAAGCCATTAATTACCTCACAGAATTATTTAATACTAATAATTATATGAAATCCTTTCCTTCCATCAATGTTAATTTTTCTTTAAAAGAAGCAAGTCAGGAAATTTTACTAGCTCCTGTTAATCTATTGGATATTAAAAATATTGTTTTCAATGCTAATAATGACAAAAGCCCTGGTCCTGATGGATTTGGTGCTAAATTCTATAAAACCCATTAGTCTGATATTAATTCTATTATTTTGGAAGTCATTTCTGAATTTTTTAAGGTAGGGAAGCTTCTAAAATCTTTCAATCATACTTTCATAACTCTTGTCCCAGAAATAAATAATCCTAATGGAATGGAAGATTATAGACCAGTCTCATGTTGCAACATTATTTACAAAATTATCTCTACTATTCTCTGCAACAAGATTAAATTGTTTCTAAAATTTTTAATCTTAGAAAATCAGTGTTCTTTCATTCCTAGTCGGCTTATTGCTGAAAACACTTTGCTTGCACATGAACTAATTAGGAATTTTAACATGAAAAGCAAAAGTGTCATGTGTATCAAAATTGATTTACACAAAGCTTTTGATAAAATAAACAGGAATTTTATAATTCATATGATGAGTATAATAGGTTTTAATAAAAAAATTGTAATCTTATCAAAGAATGTATTAACAATGTAACATACTCTGTGATGATTAATGGCCCCCCTACAGGTTATATTCATAGCAATAGAGGAATTAGACAAGGAGATTCCCTTTCTCCTTATCTATTCACTATTGTGATGGAATATTTCACCATTCTAATTGATTCTGAATAAAGCAAGGGGAATATAAAAGCTATAAATTGAATCAAACCATCTATTACTCATCTTTTATATGCTGATGATTTACTTCTTTTTGTTAATGTAGATACAAATAATGCTAATTCTATTGCTAGTATCTTTAAAAAACTAGAATTATTTGCTGGTCTAAAAGTTAATGAATGCAAAAGTAAAGTCTATTTCAGCAAAGGATGCAAATGCAAGAAAGAAATTTTAAACATTCTCAATTTTAATAAAGGAAATCTACCAGTCAAGTATTCAGGCTTGCCACTGAGTATAAATCAACTAAATGATAGGGACTACTCAAGGTTATATGAGATTATTCAGAGTAAACTTGAAGGATGATCTAGCAAATTATTATCTCTAGCTGGCAAACTAGAACTCACCTATACCGTCACTACTGCAATTGTTCTATATTGGATTCAAGCTCATAATATACCAGCAAAGGCAATTTGCAAAATTGAAAAAACGTGTGCTAATTTAATCTGGCAAGGTAAACATCACAAAATTGCTTGGGATAAAGTATGCATGACTAAAATGCTGGTGGATTAGGAATTAGAAGCATTAGAGACTTGGGAGAAGCAGCAAAATACAAGTTATTTTGGAAATATTTAGATGGTAAATCTCTCTGGGCTAGATGGATGAGGGATAAATATCTTAAAAACAAAAACTTCTGGACTACTAAAGCTGGAAATTATCATTCTTATACTTGGAAAAATATATTAAGTTGCAGAGGGAATGGTAAAAAGCTTATAGAAAGAAAGTTTAAGGATGGCATTTCAACTAGCCTATGGTTTGACCCCTGAATATTTGAAAAATCTCTTATTGATCTGCTTGGTTGGAATAACTTGTTTTTACTTGGTGGTGCTAATGGTAAAGTTCAGAGAATTATTTATAATCAGGACTAGAATGTAAACACACATCAAGCTGCTAATATATTCAGAACTGCTATTGGAAATGTTACAATGGATAATAAACTTTAAAGAGACACTTGGATTTGGAAGCTTTGTTCAAAATATGCCTTTTCTTTTAAAAAAGTGTGGAACTTTGTGAAAGGTAAAGAAACTGAAGTTTATTGGAGTAAAGTCATTTGGTGCAAATCAAACTGCCTAAAAATGTCTCATTGTTCTTATTTTCCCATACTTAATAGACTTCTCACATTAGAAAGATATGCAAAATGGAATAAAAATGCTGATAAAAATTGTCTTTTATGCAAAAATGGAGTGGAAAATGCAGATCATCTTTTCTTTGATTGTGCTTTTTCAAAACATATTTGGTTTACTGCAAAAAATGCTCTGAGTTTTAATCAACATCAACCAATACAAAGCATAAGTGAAAGCATCCAATATATCCAGCAAAACTTCAAACCTAAGTCAATAGAGTTTAAAAGAGCTTCAATTATGCTAACTACTGTCATTTATCATATCTGAAAAGAAAAAAACTAAAGACTTCACTACAAAAAAGAGAATGGCAGCATCCAAATTTGGAAAAATATATTTGCAGACTTTCAAATTCTTAGCAGAAAAGCTAGCAAAAAGAATGATCATAAAGATACTGATATCTTTACTACAAACAATATTGATAACTACGAGAATAGAGTAGAAGACTTCTTACTTAGAGGAAAATACACTACATATATCCCTTGTAGAAGTCATAAAAATTGCCAATGTTCCCTACATGCTATTGACAAAGTTAATATTTCTCTTAGCCATGACAACATCCCCTTGGACAATCTTCCTGGAGGCGGCCATTCTAAAGCTACAAAGGCTATCACCTGCAAGGGAAGTAAACATGAAAACTTTAATAATAATCCTAACCTAGTTCATATTATGAATAGTAATTGTCGATTATTACCTGATGCAGGTCTGAAGAATTACCGCGCATCCAGCAGTGTTTCCAAGGAGATAGTGATGCTGTCTATTAAAGATTACAAGCAAATGAAAGTTAAAGTCAGTAAAAAGGAATGCTTTTTCTACAATAGCTTGTTAAATAACAAGGTCTATCACTTATCTTGCTGGAATAAAGGAGAAAGCAACAAATCATCTGCAAATCTTTCACAAAAATGCGACAAATCCACTATCCATCACTATTCTGCAAAGAATATGGAGAATAACAATGAATCGATGAAAGAGGCGACATTACAATTAACTATTCGTAGCTATCCAGTGGAAGACAACATCGATTTGAAGAATAATAAAGTGTTTAGGATGAGGGAGCTGAGTAAGCTCAACAACTAGTATATTTGGAACAACAAAGAAATCAACTTTGAGGAAGCAGATACAAATCTCACGCTTTTGAGACTTATTAGCATGGAATACAAGACTACAGATCTGCGTCGCATGGACAAGAAGGATTTGAGGCCTCTTTGAGACAGATTTGCGATTTTCATTTCTGTCATTTTCGAGTTTTTTCAGTCTCTCCATAGATTGATGGAGGAGCAATATTAACCCTAAGTTGTTAGGGTTTGTGAGTTGTGTTGGTATTGTATCGTGTTGTACTGGTATTGTATCCCGATTTCTTTACCCGGTCTTACTACTTTGGGCTGGGCCCTTATTTACCTTTTTCAAAAAAAATATGTGCTCCCTTTACGCAATTGGTATATTTTATGAATATTAATAATTATGAAAATTTCTGTTGGAGATGGTTTCTAAGTGCGGTATAATTTTTGAAAATCATTAGACTTTTCCTGATATATAAATTGTTATTTGCTGTAGTAGTTAGCAACGGTATAAATTGTTAATTCTTGGTAATTGTATATACATAAGTGTGATATTTAGCAACGAAGCCATTATAAATTGTAGAGTTGCAACCGTCCAAAGTTGTTGCCAAACGTAAATTAGCAATGCCCGTAAGCGGTTGTTAAATTTCAGTTAGCAATGGCTCAAAGCCATTGCTAAATTTTAACCAGTCCTTAATTTGCAACGGCCTACAACGGCTCAAAGCCTTTGCAAAATAGCTTTTTTGATGTAGTGTATATACAAGCATGAATCTTTTCAAACTTCATGTCGAATTCTTTGAGGAATTTTTTACATTATACAAAGTCTTATGAAGTACATAATTCTTTGGCAATAACTGTAACATGCTCAAAAGCCTATCAAAATCGGTATTGGATTGTAATGACCGTCTTTTCAATTCTCAAATGTCGACACTAATACATCCACAATATCCATGTGTCGAACATCCAAGTGCTAGAAAGACAAAACTTCAAAGTAAAGAAAAAAAGGACAAGAAAGAAGAGAACAAAAACATCAGAATCTCACATGCAGAATGACAACATATAATATCAAAAGATAATACACGAACACTACAACAAAAGGATCTTATTACAATTGTAATTTTACAACGGTCACAAAATGACAATTGTAGTAAAGATATTTTAAAACGTTTGTTTTTGAAAGTTGTATTAAACTTATTTTTAGCAACTCTTTTATTTTGTCAGTTGCAGTGCAACCTTTCTTTTTTGCCAGTAGATGTCTATTTTTAACAACTCTTCTTTTTTTACCAGTTATAATAGATGCCTATTATAACCTTTCTTTTTTATCCATTATAGTAGATACATATTTTTAACATCCCCCTTTTCCCAAATGTAATAGATGATATTAAAACCTTTTCCGTTTGCCTATGGTAATAATTAATAAATAAAAATAATTAATGATAATACATAATAATTAATAAAAATTTAATAATAAACAATATTAAATATTAATAATTTATTTATAATATGAAATAATTACTATTGATATTTTTTATTCAATAACTAATAATTAACATAATAATTAATAAATAATAAGTAAAAATTACGACTACCATTTAATATTTAATTATTAAAAAATAATATATTTAATAATTATTAGTTATTAATTAATAAGTATTATTAATATGAAAAATTAATAATCAATAATTAACATTTAATAATTAATACTAAACATATAATAGTTAGTAATCAATAATTACTATTATATTTAATAATTAATAATGAACAAAACATGAAGTAATATCTAATAATAAATAATTACTATTAAATAATTAGAAACTAATAATGAAGACTAATATTAAATTTTTAAAAATAATATTTAAGAATAAAAAAATAATATGTGTTATTTAGTATTTAATATCTAATAATTATATTTGATATTAAATTTTTCAAAAGTTTTGAAAATTTGAAATTTTGTAAAATAAATGTATAAATATTTATGTATTGTAGCTTGTGTATGAATCTATGATGCAAAATGGTGGGCCTTATACTTGATGTTGGACACGTTGATGCAATGCCAATGCAAACTTGTCATTTTCGGCCTACGAATTGAGGTGTCAAGCAGGCCGACCGGACCAGACAGAGAAGTGTTCGTATCTTGTCCAATAAGATTTTTAGACGAACACGGACCGAACAAGATTTTGGCTATGATACTCTTTGTATGAGCCGTACAACGGAATATGATATATGGACAACAGAAAATTCTTTGTATAGTTTGTACGAACAAAATATTGTATAAATTTTCTTGTCCTAATTCTTGTCCTAAATGAGAAATGAACGAACATGGACGGACGTTTTTCGACTTGGAACTGAGTCAGCAACGGACGTTCATACAAAATTAACACCTCTACCTACGAATGCACGTAAGCAAATTAGTAATATAAGAAACGAGTTACAGGTCCCTATTTTTGATGTTGTTATAAGAAAAGTCCATGTATATATAAGTATATAAATTTAATCCCTATTTTTTGAAAAATAGAAAACGGAAGGTGCTTTGCACTTTTCTGATAGAAAATGCAAGCTAAGTTGCAACTTTTATCAGAAAAGAGCAAACCAGTTTGCGCTTTTTATTTTGAAATTTTCAAAACAAATTAAATTTTTGAAAAGCGCAAGTTAACTTGCACTTTCATAAAAAAAGCGCAAGATAGTTTGCGCTTTCTGATTAACAAAAAAAAGGAACTTAATTTACATACTTATTATTATAGAGACTTTTCTTACAACAACATCGAAAATAGGGACCTTCGGTGCAAAGCCCCTTAGTAACAAGTCGTCCATCGAAAATTTAAGTTAGTGTTATATTATCATCCATCAAAAATTTAAGTTAGCTATATATTTTCCCTCCAGGTTTTTTGTTTCTATGCTTTCCCCATTTTTTAGCAGCCGCGTATTTCCACTTTCCCAACTTCACAAATTCCTCCCTCTTGCGTAACCCTAAATTTATCACTTTCCATTTAACCTCCTATATCTGTATAATATTTTCTTACCAAATCAACGAAATTAGTTTTGCTGTCAACTATATTGAAACAGGCTTAAGAAATTTCTTCACCTTCTCTTCAACATGGAAGCGGCGGTTGCATCTTGAAAGAAACCTCACCCTTACCTTCTCTTCACCAATGATCCCGCATTGAATTTCGAACTCAAACGAATTAAATCATTGCTGCAAAACATCAGTAATCGCATCCGACCACGCATAAGTAAATGTCGCTTCCTTTCATCTGATTTCGCAAATTGGATTTTCATCCTGTTTAATGAACTCGATTGCCTTCTAATTCAAATGAATTCGAATTTTTAAGCTGATATTTTGTTAAGGCATTAGGCCAGTAAAATGAATTCATTGTTTGTATTCATGTTGGAATGTCAACGTTTTGGATAAATTTATTCATCGTGCTTTTTGAAATTTTTTGCGGAATCTAAAGCGGGATCAAAAACAAGCTATTGCCCTTATAACTGTATAATTCTAGCTTTAATATATTTGATATTTCTTGTGTTATTCGTTAGTATAGCAAAACAGAGAATAATTAATTATAAACTCGTCGCACAAGTTTATAAGTCAGATTTCCACTACACTGGAATTCTGTATTAATTACTATAACAATATGAATGTTGTAAATAAGTTACAACAACAACGTTATACTATTTTGAATGAATAGTATAACCAGAATAAAAGATAGAATATAGAATAATGTATATAAATATACAAACAGACTAGAATTCTAACCGGATTATGTCTGAAGCTCGTCGTAACGATTTCCATAAGAATTTCTATTCAAAATTCTCTCAGGATACAACAGACATAATCTGCACGAGATTGTAATGAGTATGTCAACTCTGTGATATATTATTTAGAGCAGCAGAGAAGAAGCAGAAGAAATTAGAACTGGAATGGAATGAGAATGTGATCAGAATTCTCTTCTATTTATAATTTCGTCCGCATCCCTTCAAACAGTCGCGTCCGCTGCTGTTCGCTAACGGGTCGTATCTGCCTGCTGCTCGTATCCGTTCGGCCGTGCCGCACCCGCTTCTGTTCGCCTGCGCTCCTTCAGTCAGAAGTCGCACCTCCTCAGTAATCCGCGCCGTTTCTGAATTGTCGCATCTGTTCGTATAGCTTGCAACTGTTAAAAAACCCGGTCCAGTTTTGCAGTAAAATCAGGATCATATTAGACCCGAAGCCGGGCCTGGTTCGGACAAACGGATGGCGGCGGCGCACGCGTGTGGTGGAGATGCATGATCTTCCTCTTCACAACAAAGCATACATTTGGGTGCCCCTAGGCCCCAATCCTTTCATTGCAAATCCATATATAAACTAGTATGGCTTAGTAATTTTGACGATGTGAGACTTTATGTATGTTTCATTCATTTTGTTCTTTAGGAATTCCAACAGCTTGTAGCTGCAATGATTTAGAATGTGTTCAAAGTCAGAAGATGGTAGGTTTATTGGTTGGCATGATAAATAGAACAATAAATTATGGAATAAAAACTGTTATAGCCGAAACGTTGAAAAAGTTATGATCAAGTTTCCTTCTTTTGGTCGATGAGACATTTATCCCATAAAGTTAGCCTACTTTTTAAGAGTCGCCCTATACAAATATGATTTGAAATTTTATTATGTGGTAGATTTGCATAGTAAGTAATTTGCTCCAAATTCATTATGTGTTACAGTTGTGTAACAGTTAATTATCATATTAGTATAAATGCATGACAATGTGGTTATACTTGGTGCAAACTTTATAAACACATGATACAACTTTGATATAGTGGGTTTAACCATCTTTTTCATTTCATATACAATGTTCTCTTTTAAAAGAGTGTTTTTTGATAAACGTTTTGTATTGTTATAACTTTGGATTCATGTCACATTTGTGAGCATGAAAGATTTAATCATCTGCTTTGTTGCACAGGATACAATGCATGTAACGACCCACCGTTCTGACCGCCCCCAGTCGGTAATTAAACCAACTTGAGACGTTCAAAATGACGGATTGTTATTCAGTTTATAGAGTTTAAACAGAATCAGCCACAGAATCACAACAATATTATAATAATATTAATATTTCACAAGAATGAATTTTTCTTACATATATTAGAGTTTGTACAATGCATTAAATTTTATACAGCGGAATATATCTTTAAGTACAAAAAATTCTTCGAAAAGGCTAAAGTGAAGCAATTTCCCCAACTCTCTCTAACTTCGCGGCCTGAAAATCTTCAAGCTGTAGAATACTGGGTCTGACCCGAGTATTACATTCAAAAGAAAATAATACACATGTCAGTCTAATTCAAACTCAGTTATTAGTGCATAGAGGCAATAATAATCAAACAACAATTAGACAACGGTCAAATATAAATTTACCTATCCGATCCTTTAACAAGCAATCAGATAACGGTAAATACAACACTTAACAGTGTTAAACAATAACTCAGTAGATTCAAATTATCAATGAGGATAGATGAAGGGATTATTGATGAAGATAATTTAGAAAACAATCAAAATTTGCCTAAACGGCAATTAACAACAAAATCATCAAAATCGATTCAAAATATATTGAATTGGCAACATAAAATAATTTTCATCAAAAAGAAAACATCAATTAAAACATTAGATTTGGTAGGGCTGCAGTACACACACGCGTGTACGGCCTCGCCACATTTTTAAAATGTTAACTTCGTGTGGCTGCAGTCCATGCTTGCGCCCACTGCCTCGCCACTAGTATAAAATGCACAAAAGATCAATGCATCAAAGCAAAAGAAATACCAATAAAATCAAGGAGGTGTGGCTGCAGTACACACATACATACATGTGCACTGCCTCGCCAACTCGAGTGCACAAGATCAAATCAAAATCAGATTCAACACAAGTACAAATGGCCTCGACCAAAATTCAAAATATCACTGCACAATGAAACTGTACATGTACACAGAAACATAGCAACACTCAAACAGGTATTTAAACATGAACCCAATAATATAACACAAGACAAAAGCAACTGGGTTCAATTAACGAGCAACAAGAGAAACATACAATGCAAATGAACCAGACTTGAGCTTACACCAACTCCAGATATACGTAGAATAATTACAGTCAAAGTACAGATGGTTAGCGTCTTTTGTAACCTGATTACACAAAACACATTTGTCATCTTCAAAAATGATATGCCTTTGTGGTAGATTCTGTTTTGTTGAAAATCTGTTAAATTTGGCTTTAAATAAACAGATTCTCTTCTTAGTACAATGAATTTTGTCCCATAAAATTCTCATCTTAGGATAAAGAAAACAATCATATATTGATAAACTTATATTTAGCAATATTATTTTAACCGATCAAGCAATTTAACAATCAAAATATAACTATATCAATTCCATTTGCATATATATAAACACAGTTTTTATACTTTCAATTTATTTATTTTATAAACAATTTTGATTTTCTTCCTATCATAGTTTATATTAAAATTCTCCATCCATCTTTTATCATGTTTTTAATTTCAAACATATACTAATACTCTTTCATCAATCAATAAAAGCAACACAGTCATCAAACTCAAGCATTCAATGACATGAATCCAAACAGCATAGGCTACCAAGCCATTAACATCTAATATAAATTGGTTTATGATAATCTATAATGCAAGAAAAATAATAATAATCATTACTGTTTAAATCAAAGTATGATTTACTATAAACAAAAGTATATTCTTCTTTTTATTGTAAAAACAGCGAGGGTACTATACTCATTATTCAAACAACTGCACTGCATCATGTATACGAGATATGGGCATCCGTGGAACAAAATGTCACAAACTCAAAGAAGATAATTTACAGTGGCATCAGTTCAACTTATATGTCACAGTAACCAAGGAGCATGTTGTACCAAAGACCAACAAGTGATACAAGACCCTATATATGCAGGCACAAAATCATAAAAATATGAAACTACAAAAGTCAGAAGCAGTTTCACATATTAAAGTCAAAGCCGAGGTTAACAGTTAATGGCTACAAGTAAGTTAAGGTACAAGCCGAAGTCACAATAATTTCCAATGCAACAAATTCGAACTGTGGTAGCAATTAACAGAATACGAGGCGGTGTCAACATAAAATGAGGACCAGGCAGTGGGCCTAAATGCAACAAAATGTCAACTGACTCGAATAGCTCAAGTCAGAAATCAAGTTTACAATTCAAGAGGGATACTCAAAATTCTATGACCGCAGTCAAATGGAGCCAAGGTGGCCTCGAAAACCAAGCAGTGCCGAAACACCCAAGCAATCAAGTAGACATAAAGAACAAATTGAATCAATCACTGAAATCATAAATCATTTGTTTAAGATTATGAACAGGAGCAATTATCAGTTTTGAACCAAGATAATTGCAGTTCAAATTAAGGCATGCCGAAGTCATTAAAACAAGTTCGAACAATTCAAGTGACCAAAGTCGACAAGAATCAAAATCGTGGTGGTCACGAACGAACTCAATATTGTCCAACCCAAAATCGATTCTTATTTCGAATCAAAAACTCGAACTTAAAAGTACGGCAAGGGATATAGCAGCGGCAACCCTCATTAAAACCCAAATTGAACTCGCAAATCAAAAGGAGGCCGAAGCCAACTCGAAGGAATCGAACCAATCAAAAAAAATTCAACAGAGAAATCATCAACATGATAACTAAATCAAACGATTGAGAATGAAAATAGATGTGAGGGTCACTCACCTTTCACCGAAGCGGTCGCGAAATTTGAAGCCGAAGCTCTAATTTGAAAAAACCCTAGCTGTTGAAGAGGGGGACGAACGAAGATGAAGCCGCCGATATTTTTTTGTTTTGTTTGCGAGGCGAAAGGAAATGGAGGAACGAACGAAAATTAAGGAACAGCAGCCATTTTTTTTTTCTCAGAGGAGTTTGATTTTTTTTTTTTTATGAAAAGGAAGGGCCTTCGTGTTTTAAGGAGAAGGGGAACGTGATTTTAGCGTGGGTTACGGCGAAATTTTTGGGCTTGAGTTATGGCGTGGGTGAAGGCATGGTTTGAAGTGAAGGGTGCTGGTAAAAGTAAGGCAGTGTACTCTTTTTTTATTTTATATATTATTATATATATATTATTATATTTTTTTATTTTTATTTTGAATTCAATTTTGTTTTGTAAATTATTTTCTTTAATAAACATATAAACGTTTTGCAGTTCAACTATCAAACATAAATTTATATTAACGTGTTTCACAATTAGATTTTATACTTGTATTTTGTATTGATAAAATTTTATTCCTTTTTATTTTAAAGAAAAGAAAAATGTTATTTAAAACTAACCATCCTTTATTAATTTAAATAAATAATAATTCTTGTATCCAAATTATTTTTCTAAGTCATTAGTTTGAATTTAAAATACAAATTCAATATTCATTTCAAACTCCAAAGTCAAATTCAAATTCTATTCAACTTTAGATAAATTAAATTCTAAAATTTAATCGCCAATTCATAGTTATATTGGGAATTCAATTTAAACCATCATTCAAATATTTAAAATTAATTAAATATCTTCATTTTTAAATTGTTCAAAATTCAGGGTTTTTGCAATCTTCCCTCCTTAAAAGAATTTCATCCCGAAATTATAAGTTAGGAAAAACGATTGCTAAAATCTCACCGACCCTACACAATTTTGCCAAGTTCCAAACTCACAAATAAATATAGGATTCATTCCATTTATTTTATTTCACTAGCTTTATTCATCGATTTCTACAATCAAGACGCAAAAGTCTTTTACCAAAATTTTCGACTTGCAAAACTCAGATTTTTAAACTTGAAATTCTTCATGCTAGATATTTGTCAAAGCTGTGTGTTTTCAAGATATTTTAAAAATCTTCTTCCTTAATTCATTAGGTTAGAATTATGTAATTCTAATTTCAGACTATTGATTTGCTATTCAAAGTTTGAAAATACTTGCTAACTCGAAGTTTAACAAGTCCATCGTCGTTCTTACAGACATTAGGCATACGCTGGCCAGGCGCAAGACTAAAAATCTCCAAGTACTAAATATACTTGCTTCAACTCCCAGTGAAAATACTTTTAAAAATGGATATGGAAAGCACGTTCCCCCATGGATCACAGTTTACCCGGCGGTTACGCTACTATCCCAGTAGAATCGCTTGTAACTGTAGATTTCACATCTCTCTTGAATTTCGCCATGGTTGTTGCCATAGATCGCGGTTCACACAGCGGTTACGCTACTATCCAGTAGAATCGCTCGTGGCCGTAGGCATCTCGCCCCTCAAATTACGCTTCGGCCTCTAGATCGCAGTTTACGCGGCGGTTGCGCCACTATCCCAGTGGAATCGCTTGTAACTGTAGGCATCACGCCCCACGAATTACGCCAGCATCAATTCACATAATCCCAACACGATGATCCATCGTGGGGGATTCCAGTCCCAATGGACATTCCACTAATGGAAATTCTACGTAGCTACGATTTCCAATGGACACTCACGCCGAGTTCCAATCACCTTCACAAATTATAAATGGAAGGTACATTTCCATATCCTCAGTTTTAGAAAACATATGTCATATACATATAGTACTTCATTTCACATTTCGTACATATCATACCTATGTAAACCTACACAGGATTTTCATAATAATGACTCTCCAAACTGATAGTTTTCGATTTATTATATTCACATACATAAGTTACGAAAACTCAATTCACATTCATAACAAATAGAGGATTCCAAAATTTTCCATTTCATTTAAAATTTTCCTCTAAATCGATTTGAAAATTTAAGGTTATCTCAAACCCAATTCACATTCATAATCCAATTCATTATCGACTTCACATTCGATTTGGATTTCACGTTACATTGTCAATTCTCAACACATAATTGATGTCTACCGATATATAACCTCTAAGCTCGTACGTCTCAGAGAAGGGTGTTAAGCTAAAAGAATAAATTCTCCGCCACCAACAGATATATATTTAATAGAGATCAATTGCTATGTCATCAATTCACCATGTTAGACATACAATCCAAATCGACTATCCAAAATTCAAAACTCAACTTATATTGTTTTTGATGTCAAAGTTAAACTCAATTTAACTCAAGATTCAATCTTTTTGGAAAATATTCAAGTTGAACTGATCGTTCAAATTTCCCAAAAATATCTTTACAAGATATATATAATTTTCGAACTTAACCATTTGAAACAAATTTCAAATATTCATTTTTTTCAATTTATCTTTAAAAGATAAAATTTCAAACCTTTCATTTCATATTGGAAAACATTTCCATACTTATTTAATAAGTAATTCACAAGTTCATTTATTTCAACACGGAAAATATTCAATATACTTGAATCAAAATTAAGTATATATTCCATTCTTTAAGGAAATCATTCTTTATTAATTCAATTCAATTTATATAACTCAATTATATATCAAAATTCCATTTATAAGTTAAGTACTTATAATCCATTTATTTACTAAATCATTCTTCAAAACATTTGAAATCAATTTTTAAAAGAATTCAGAATCAAATTCCCAAGTTATAGTTTAATTATCCTCTTGGTTATACTAAATTGACACGTCATTTTACTTCACAATTTGTTATTTTGGAGATATTCAAAATATTTGATTTAAACCAATTCATTAATTCACTTAACTTATATTTCATTTTTCATAAATCTCAACAATTCGATAATGGGTTTCGAATGAGAAACAATCGCAAACCTAAATTTAGAGAGGGGAATTTCCGAAAAAAATTGAATTTTCAAAATACCTTTTATTTTTCAAAGAAAACAATTTCATACTTATTTTAAATTTGAAAAACATTTTTCTTTAAAGTGATCCTAGTAACTATTCATATTAAACATCATAAACTGAGCTTTGTGTAAACCAAAGCTCTAATACCACTTTTGTAACGACCCGCCATTCTGACCGCCCCCAGTCGGTAATTAAACCAACTTGACATGTTCAAAATGACGGATTGTTATTCAGTTTATAGAGTTTAAACAGAATCAGCCACAGAATCACAACAATATTATAATAATATTAATATTTCACAAGAATGAATTTTCCTTACATATATTAGAGTTTGTACAATGCATTAAATTTTATACAGCGGAATATATCTTTAAGTACAAAAAATTCTTCGAAAAGGCTAAAGTGAAGCAATTTCCCCAACTCTCTCTAACTTCGCGGCCGGAAAATCTTCAAGCTGTAGAATACTGGGTCTGACCCGAGTATTACATTCAAAAGAAAATAATACACAGGTCAGTCTAATTCAAACTCAGTTATTAGTGCATAGAGGCAATAATAATCAAACAACAATTAGACGACGGTCAAATATAAATTTACCTATCCGATCCTTTAACAAGTAATCGGATAACGGTAAATATAACACTTAACAGTGTTAAACAATAACTCAGTAGATTCAAATTATCAATGAGGATAGATGAATGGATTATTGATGAAGATGATTTAGAAAACAATCAAAATTTGCCTAAACGGCAATTAACAACAAAATCATCAAAATCGATTCAAAATATATTGAATTGGCAACATAAAATAATTTTCATCAAAAAGAAAACATCAATTAAAACATTAGATTTGGTAGGGCTGCAGTACACACAAGCGTGTACGGCCTCGCCACATTTTTAAAATGTTAACTTCGTGTGGCTGCAGTCCACGCTTGCGCGCACTGCCTCGCCACTAGTATAAAATGCACAAAAGATCAATGCATCAAAGCAAAAGAAATACCAATAAAATCAAGGCGGTGTGGCTGCAGTACACACATACATACGTGTGCACTGCCTCGCCAACTCGAGTGCACAAGATCAAATCAAAATCAGATTCAACACAAGTACAAATGGCCTCGACCAAAATTCAAAATATCACTGCACAATGAAACTGTACATGTACACAGAAACATAGCAACACTCAAACATGTATTTAAACATGAACCCAACATCATAACACAAGACAAAAGCAACTGGGTTCAAGTAACGAGCAACAAGAGAAACATACAATGCAAATGAACCAGACTTGAGCTTACACCAACTCCAGATATACGTAGAATAATTACAGTCAAAGTACAGATGGTTAGCGTCTTTTGTAACCTGATTACACAAAACACATTTGTCATCTTCAAAAATGATATGCCTTTGTGGTAGATTCTGTTTTGTTGAAAATCTGTTAAAAATGGTTTTAAATAAACAGATTCTCTTCTTAGTACAATGAATTTTGTCCCATAAAATTCTCATCTTAGGATAAAGAAAACAATCATATATTGATAAACTTATATTTAGCAATATTATTTTAACCGATCAAGCAATTTAACAATCAAAATATAACTATATCAATTCCATTTGCATATATATAAACACAGTTTTTATACTTTCAATTTATTTATTTTATAAACAATTTTGATTTTCTTCCTATCATAGTTTATATTAAAATTCTCCATCCATCTTTTATCATGTTTTTAATTTCAAACAGATACTAATACTCTTTCATCAATCAATAAAAGCAACACAGTCATCAAACTCAAGCATTCAATGACATGAATCCAAACAGCATAGGCTACCAAGCCATTAACATCTAATATAAATTGGTTTATGATAATCTATAATGCAAGAAAAATAATAATAATCATTACTGTTTAAATCAAAGTATGATTTACTATAAACAAAAGTATATTCTTCTTTATATTGTAAAAACAGCGAGGGTACTATACTCATTATTCAAACAACTGCACTGCATCATGTATACGAGATATGGGCATCGGTGGAACAAAATGTCACAAACTCAAAGAAGATAATTTACAGTGGCATCAGTTCAACTTATATGTCACAGTAACCAAGGAGCATGTTGTACCAAAGACCAACAAGTGATACAAGACCCTATATATGCAGGCACAAAATCATAAAAATATGAAACTACAAAAGTCAGAAGCAGTTTCACATATTAAAGTCAAAGCCGAGGTTAACAGTTAATGGCTACAAGTAAGTTAAGGTACAAGCCGAAGTCACAATAATTTCCAATGCAACAAATTCGAACTGTGGTAGCAATTAACAGAATACGAGGCGGTGTCAACATAAAATGAGGACCAGGAAGTGGGCCTAAATGCAACAAAATGTCAACTGACTCGAATAGCTCAAGTCAGAAATCAAGTTTACAATTTAAGAGGGATACTCAAAATTCTATGACCGCAGTCAAATGGGCTGAGGTGGCCTCGAAAACCAAGCAGTGCCGAAACACCCAAGCAATCAAGTAGTCATAAAGAACGAATTGAATCAATCACTGAAATCATAAATCATTTGTTTAAGATTATGAACAGGGGCAATTATCAGTTTTGAACCAAGATAATTGCAGTTCAAATTAAGGCATGCAGAAGTCATTAAAACAAGTTCGAACAATTCAAGTGACCAAAGTCGACAAGAATCAAAATCGTGGTGGTCACGAACGAACTCAATATTGTCCAACCCAAAATCGATTCTCATTTCGAATCAAAAACTCGAACTTAAAAGTACGGCAAGGGATATAGCAGCGGCAACCCTCATTAAAACCCAAATTGAACTCGCAAATCAAAAGGAGGCCGAAGCCAACTCGAAGGAATCGAACCAATCAAAAAAAATCAACAGAGAAATCATCAACATGATAACTAAATCAAACGACTGAGAATGAAAATAGATGTGAGGGTCACTCACCTTTCACCGAAGCGGTCGCGAAATTTGAAGCCGAAGCCCTAATTTGAAAAAACCCTAGCTGTTGAAGAGGGGGACGAACGAAGATGAAGCCGCCGATTTTTTTTTTTTGCGAGGCGAAAGGAAATGGAGGAACGAACGAAAATTAAGGAACAACAACCATTTTTTTTTTCTCAGAGGAGTTTGATTTTTTTTTTTTTTTTATGAAAAGGAAGGGGCTTCGTGTTTTAAGGAGAAGGGGAACGTGATTTTAGCGTGGGTTACGGCGAAATTTTTGGGCTTGAGTTATGGCGTGGGTGAAGGCATGGTTTGAAGTGAAGGGTGCTGGTAAAAGTAAGGCAGTGTACTCTTTTTTTTATTTTATATATTATTATATATATTATTATATTTTTTTATTTTTATTTTGAATTCAATTTTGTTTTGTAAATTATTTTCTTTAATAAACATATAAACGTTTTGCAGTTCAACTATCAAACATAAATTTATATTAACGTGTTTCACAATTAGATTTTATACTTGTATTTTGTATTGATAAAATTTTATTCCTTTTTATTTTAAAGAAAAGAAAAATGTTATTTAAAACTAACCATCCTTTATTAATTTAAATAAATAATAATTCTTGTATCCAAATTATTTTTCTAAGTCATTAGTTTGAATTTAAAATACAAATTCAATATTCATTTCAAACTCCAAAGTCAAATTCAAATTCTATTCAACTTTAGATAAATTAAATTCTAAAATTTAATCGCCAATTCATAGTTATATTGGGAATTCAATTTAAACCATCATTCAAATATTTAAAATTAATTAAATATCTTCATTTTTAAATTGTTCAAAATTCAGGGTTGTTACAATGCAACTCAATATAATAAATACAGCCCAAAAATAAAAATTATTCAATAGAGTAACCTGGAGGGTTACACAACCAACAAACCTTAGGTTGGAGGTTCAAACCCCACAATCCTCAACCATAGCATCACCTCATAATTTACATGAAATATTTATTGGAGTTCCAATGCATACTTCATCATAGGTCAATCATAAGTTTGATTCTCTAAGATTTCAGATAAACTGAATGAAATGCTAAAGCTCACTATCATCATTTTAATATTTCTTACAAGAATTAATCAAAGATCAAATATCAATCACAAAAAATATATACTTGCAACCCAGGTGCATAGCATTATTATAGCATAGGATATAAGCACCTGAATTTAATTAGTATTTCCTCTCCATGAGTAGTAACAGTTTGGCTACTCTTTTTCCTCCAATGAATATCAATAGCAATTTGATTGTGCGTATTCGATGTTGCCTTAACTTAGGCCATTCAAAAAATAGGGTAATACTTTTCTTATCTTTTCTTAGGGATGAAAATAATATATTTTTCTCTTTTATTCAGCTTAAAGCTGGAACATGCATACCATCAACAAGGTGCATTTAGTCCAACATCACTTCAACGTAGATGATCAGCGTAATTGTTCTCATGTCCGACTTCATGTTTTTGGATTTATAATGAAGACTGCTAGACCAAACAATTAATTTTCTCCTATATCCTTGATGTTTCCAGGTGCATTTATCGTTTTGTATTTTTTATCTTTACTATAAGAATTCACGAAGCAAGCAATACTCGTTTCCGATGATATACTAACAGACCACAATTGGCTAAAAGGCTGGAAACGTATGGTAACATTTTCTGTTACAGATTTTAATAGTAAACCACTTAACCAATGAATGGACTTATCATTTACAAACTTTAAGGAATTCATATACTGTTTTCCAATCTTTTCCACTTCATCAAAGTTATTGGCAATAACATTGATTTCTCATCTTTTCTTCTGCAAGTTTTGTCATCTGAATAATCTATTTATTTGCATTTTTGTGTTTCTATGTTCTAACTCGTGTATTCTTCTTTATTTTAAAAATTTATCCTAGACTTCTTTATTAATTTCATATTATTTTGATTGCATTTTGTATTTTTGCCTTATATGTTGGCTTTCGGAAATCATAAAGAGTGACTAGCAAGTTAGATGGGAAGAACAGTGAGGATTAACTATAGGTTTTTTGTTCTCTTTGTTAGGCGATTTATGTGAATATTTATGCCCAGTTGTCAATGTCTAATGCCGCATACAATACACTATTATGAACTGATAATTTATTCATAATAGTACAAATAGAGGGATAAGAGTGAGCATTCAACAATGCAAAATATATAACATGCAACTTATTATGGTTTTTTTGCAGTCACATCGGAGTGGCAACATCATTATATTGATCCTAATTATTTGGTGCACTTTAAAAAATCCAGAACAGATAGTTGTGATGTTTGGATTGGTGAGGCGATAGATCCAGAAGCTTTCTTGTGGAGGCCGAATTCCGAGATGTGTACTATTGGAGAAGCTGTATGATCAACCGTGGCTTGGCATAAAGACTTTGTTGCCATCGACTAGTGTACTTCCTTAGGGTATGTGTTTTTTTATGATATAAACCATTATCTTTCTGATGTATTTTGTGTTGTATCGTTGTATTTGGAATGGTTATGTGAGAATGTTGTTTTGATACTGTTTAAGTTGGTGAAGTAAATGATTACTTCAGATTTTTTTTGATATGTATTATACTATGTTGGAATCCTATGATTGTTAATATTTATGAATGAATCTAATTCAGTTAGTCTCAGATGCATATTGGAAGTTTTAGTTAATTAATAATTGGCGCATGTAATTATTTTTTTGGGTTTAAATTGCAACCGTCGGTTGTAGTTTAATAAAGTATATTACAACTGTTAGAAAAAGCTGTAGAACACATCTACAACAATTATTAGCAGTTGTTAAAAGGTTAAGTGCAATAGTCGAAAACAGTTGTAATAGAGTATATGACAACAGTTTTATGCAACTACATAACACAATTGTAAAAAGGTTTTAGTCTGTTACAACTTCTCATAATACGACGGTGGATCCACCATTGTAATAGATCTTTTACAACAGTTTTCCACCGTTGTAATATGGTGATTCTGTTGTAGTGGAAGGTACTCTTATATACATAGCATTTTAGCATTACTAATCAGAGAACTATCATCATCTTGGATAGTTATCAGTCTGTCCTTAAAAAAGCCCTTACACACACACATAAACTGACGTAGTGGAAATAAGAATACCGTGGTAGCCAAACATCCAGTTGCTCTCCAAGAGCTCAATGAACATCAACGAAAACTTGTCTTTCTCATATTGCTTGAAAGAGCACCTATGGAAATAAAGAAAAATAAAACCATGGCTCAGACATAAATTTGGTGTGAGAATCTCAAGAAATATGTAGGTAGCATATAAAAGTACTTTTGAGATCGTCATAATGATTATCACCTTAAAAGAACCACATATCTAATAAGTACAAATTATGATATATTAGGTAATATTTAGGGTGAAGATTATAAATTGGAAAATAGCAGTTGGTGATTACATTGGTCACACCAAAACAATATTCAATAGGTATACAAACAAAACAGCTAAGACGTTTTCGGATACGGATTTTCCACAAAGACCTCATTAGTAAACTGAGACCGATCTCCTATGACAATGATCAAAAACTACCTTCCAAGTGTTGTATATCTCTAGATAAATTATACCATAAGGTAAAAAATAGACCCAGACCCAGACCCCGAACACTTTCATGAACAACATGATCAAGTATCAACAACTTCCCATGCACAACATATCGAAAGCATACTATAGATATGAGGTTGATATACCCTCACGGGTTAGCTAAATCCAGGATCATGCAACCTACTTGCCTTTAGCCATATCCCGGTGGTGGCTCAACGTTCAACATCTCAACACACGAGCCATCGTCACTCGAACAGATCACAAATTCCTAAATGCATTCCAACATTTCAAATGGATCACAAATGTGACGCCCCACCTCTATACTCACACTAGCCAAGGACACCACGGTGTAATGTTGTTGACTAACATGAAAAATAAGGCTGTTGAGGAGCGACCATCTATGTAATTTCTTTGTGCGAGTACCGATATGCCAGATAGAGAGTCACACATTTCATTTAAAGAGGAAATCCGACATACCAAGTACAAACTCAAAGCTACTACACAGTGGCTATGTGGTCTTCGGAAACAAATATTAAATAAGCATAACATAAATCAGTCACAGATATTCATATCACTAAGGCGGAAACAGATATGAATATAACACATAAAAGTTAGCAAAGTAGTGGTCATGTAAGATCTACTACATCACAAAAGAATAGGTACAAGTGCTAGACAAAAGAATATGTATACATCAAGGAGTCTCTATCTCGAATGTATAAAACAAAAACTACTAAGCTAAGTAGTTAGCCAAAAGTCAGATGACAGACCCTAATAAGAAGTCAAGTTGAAGCATCTGAAATACCTCGGTCTGACTCCAGTATTATTTAAGAAGAAAATAATAAACGGATCAGTCTAGCTATAAATATCATATAAAATGAGATATGATAAGAGATATGACAAAAATGTATGATAACAATAATGTCATACTGTGACAAGTACACATTAAATAACAACAAAAATCATACAATATCTCAAATTTTCTCAACCACCAAAAAGAATGTCATGTTCTTTATATTATTCACCAAACCACAAATATTGACAAAATATACCTATGCCAATAGCAAAAATTGGCGAAACACAAATTCTAGAAATCATTAATTAGAAATCCAGAAATCACAAAGGGGGAGGCCTATCAAAAACGAGAGCATGAAAACTCACCAATACATGTATCACAAACGGGTCACTATCCCATGGTTGCTAACCATAGAGCCGGTGCAACGACGTAGTAAATAACGGTACGCCTGAGGAACTAGAAACTCAAATAATTTAGAATAACGACATAGTATAATAACGGTACGCCCGATGAACCAAACTCCATAAAAGAACATGGGTTGCTAGCCCATAAAAATGAGTCGAAATTCCAAAGAACCCATAGGTTTTTAGCCCATAAAAGAAATGAGACGAAGCTCAATAAAACGAGGTACAGTCCCCCACGTGGACAAAGAGACATCGCATATCACTAATCTAAACCATAAAATGATCACCATCGAACAATAAGAAGTGTGAATTACACCAAGCTAGCAAATAAATGAGTTTAGCTTCATGTCTCATAATCACTGGCTTAACTTAAACATTTACGAACAAATTGTAGATTTCCACTCAAAAATTATCATAATATTTCAATCGAACAAGTCCAAGAATTAACCGACAAAGAAAATGCAAACGTTTCATACCACTTGTTTTGCTAAGTCATTTAATTAGATTTCTCATACAAATGAGGTAAATGTTTGTATATACTAATAGATTGAAAAACGGTTTTAAAAACGAGCTCTGTATTAAAAATAATGTTGAAATCATTTTTGTTAAAGAGTTTGAATATTTACTACTAGTATAGAAACCTTTGTATTTTAAAGTGACAATTCACAGAAATGATTATAAAAACAATCGATCACAAAAAATTCACATACGGTGACATGAATCAAAACCATAGAAATCGATATCAAATCCATCAAAATGGATATCCCCAACATCTAGAAAAGGAGTCATCAAATTCGATAAAAGTGATAACAACTAATTGGATCACCCAAAAATCGATATAATATGGAAACCCATCAAAAATAGGTAAGCTGACTGAAACATGCGGCTCTAGACGTCTGGTGGTTCTCCCAGACGTCTGAGCTGAAAGACTGGAAATTTTATTCCAGATCGCCCAGACATTTGGGAAGTAAGCTCGGACGTCTGAGATGAAGGTCTGAAATTTTTGTTCCGTAGCTTCAGACATCTGAGCATGCTACCAGACGTCTGGGCTGAATCCTAGGGTACATTGTGCCTAGGCCATTGATGGCAAAATTATCTCAAAAGCGATTGAACGAGCAAGGACTAGGGATTTATGCCAAGCGGCAAACCCAACCCTATAGGCTCTTCAATACACTCCAAACAACATGTCAAAACATCCAATGTAGGATTTTTCATAGATTTTGACTTCAAAATATCAAAAATTGGAAAGTTCGCCAAACCAATTCAATTCAAAAGCATATAGACATGAATAGATGTTATGAATTCTTAACTAACAACTATCAAAGGTATAAACATAGACGTGAGTTTGAGAACTCACCTTTAAACCTAAAAACAACGAATGAGAAGCTTTAAAACAAAAGAAAGATCAACTGCTCTCAACTTCAATCCAAGAAGCTCAAATCTAAGCTCATATGAAAATATTTCAAAAGGTAGGATTTAGGAATTTTTGAAAATTGAAGGGAGACTGAGATGGAGAAGATGAAGAGGATGCTTACCTAAGCTTCTCTTTGATTTTGAACTTTGAATTTTCTAAGAATCTAGGCTTAGGAATTTTGATTTTTTTATTCTTTTCCCCCATTTTACTTTTAGGCCTTAAGAGTATTAGGGAAATAGAATGAATGAATGAAGTTGGGGGGATGGAGTTAGGGTATTTTATTGGGTTAGTGGGCTAAATCCAAACCCAAAGCCCAATAGAAAAATAGCAAAATTCTACTCAACTCTAAACATATCGATGTTATACTCAAAAAGGTCGCAAACGACATTTTTGAACTCAATGGAAATGGTCTTGAGTCCTAATTCAACTATTTACAAAAAAGTAGCTTATGGACTTTAATCCGACTAACGATGCTATATTTAAATTTCAATATTTAAATATACAATCGTATAATATGAGGGTTGTTACAACAAACCTCTTTCCAAGCATAGATCATGCATATGGTTTTGGAGTGTTTATAGCTTCAAGTCATCTCATATAAGTACACTTCCTCGCTTGTCGGGGGATCCAAAACCAATCGATAGATTTTCGGTTAACTCAACCCTGATTCTTTCAGAAATAAAAAGAATATACGTAAGGGTGGAGATCATCCTCTATCCAGACGGTTTTCCTTATCATCTGTCCTAGCTGTCCTAGAAGAACAGGACAAGTTTATATGTAGGATATATCATAACCGAGTGAACAAATGTACCATACAATTCTCATGTTTCTTGTAGATACTTCCTAAGTTAAATTTGGTCAAATTCAGCAACATTGAGAACAATCGCATATGGAAACCAAGTCTCACATACTTATCACGTTTCCAACCTTCTCAATTTTTGTTATCCCTCGATAAAGATGAAGCCTCGTAAGTTAGAGCACTTATGCTTCTACACCCTACTCGAATCATCATTATTAAGTCTTATAGATAGAAACAAGTCTATTTGTTGGCTTTAGTGCCAAGTACACGACAAAATACTTTCCATCAACAAGTAAACAAACAAAGCACGATTAACGCACACAAAGCATGATCAAGTGACATATAACGACTTTTAAATCCCTTTTTAAGTAAATTAATCATTTACTAATTAAAACCTCTTTTATTAGTTAAACTCCTTTTATCTAATAAAACTTTTTTCATTAATCAAATCTTCCTTGTTAATTAAACTTCATATTAATTAAACTTCCTTAATTAATTAAAGTTCCTTTATTAATTAAAACATCATTTATTGATTAAAACTTCCTTTTATCTAATAATACTCCTTTATTAATTAAAACTTCTTTTATTAATAATACTCCTTTATTAGCTACAACATTTTTTATTAATTAATACCCCTTTATTAGTTAAAACTTCTTTCACTAATTAATACTCCTTTATTAGTTAAAACTTCCTTTTATTAATTATTATTCCTTTATTAGTCAAAACTTCTTTTATTAATTAATACTCGTTTATTAATTAATACCTTAGCAACTTTTCTTCGCTTCGCTTCTAATTATAAGATACGATTATTAGTTGATAGGTGAGTTTTAGCTCGAAATTAATAGGAAAAATACAAATTTTTACGTCCAGCCTAGCCCAAAACCCATCAAAATGGGTTTTACCTACCCAGTCAACATTTTATAATACACCTTTATTAATTGAAACTTGTTTTATTAATTCCTTTATTGGTTAAAACTTCCTTTGATCTAATAATACTATTTATTAATTAAAACTTCTTTTATTAATTAATAATCATTTACTAATTAAAAACTATTTTATTAATTAATACTCCTTCATTAATTAAAAATTCCTTTTATTAATAATGCTCCTTTGTTAATTAAAACTTCTTTTATTTAAATTAAACTTAGTATTTATTAAAACTTAATTTATTAAACTTGTATATAGATTTAATTTCCCTTTACAAAAGATATATACCATGTATTTACTATTCACGTATCCACTATTCATTTATACTCTTTTCTATACTTCAAAAGTATTTATATACTTATCTTGATTGTATAAGTATATTTACAAATCATTTAACAAAATTTGCTTACTTTAAAATATAATCGAAGAGGTTAAAAAAAAATGTTACTAAAAAATTGTTACTATAAACCCCCCTATTTTTTTAAATTAAACATATAACTTTTATATCTTTATTCTAAAAGATTCCATATTTTTTATTATTATCTTTAAAATTATACTATTAATGATCTGGGTATATACATATTATTTTTACAGCTCAAAATATAATTCATGGGTTCAAAAATAAATGTTACTAGAAAATTATTTATTACAACCCAAAACCAAACAGTTATCTTTAAAATATTCATTATTGACGATCTAAGTGCATCTACACTTAATGATTAAGGTAATACATTTCTAATAGAACTTCTCAAAATAACTTATTTTCACTTAAATGTTAAAATCCAAATCTCCTTAACTACATTTATAAATACTTAACCTACTTTTTGAAACTTATATATGTGTATACTAATTTATTTATAAGCTAATATAATTAATAAAAGTCTAAAATGATTTAAAAGATATTATATTACATAAGCTTTTTAATACTTTATAAAATCTTTACCAATATTCCAAAATCTATATATATTTAAAAGTACTTTAAAAATGTTTAAACTATAGTTTAAAAAATTTATTATAAATATTACTAAAAATTACTTATTTTAAAATTTATTTAAAAACCATAATGTTAACACCAAATCTCCTGTCGACCATGTCGAAATCCTATTGAGTAAAAAGCAAAGAAGAAAAAGAGAAAAAAAGCAATAGCAAGACCTCTCGAAGGTGTCGAAGGCACGTAAAAGCCAAAGAAAAGAAGTATCAAACCTTTCAAAGGAATTAAAAGGGTCAAAAGCCTACTTCTGCATCAATGAAAACCATTCAAAGTAGGTGCTTCCGTAGGCTTGAAGATCTTTCGAAGGAGTTAAAGAAGCAGTTTTTGAAGACAATGCATAACAACCTTTCAAATGCGCGCCAAACCTTTCGAAACCAAACGTTTCGCCTTCACTTAAGTCACTCGGAAGCACACCATGATCGTAGAAACCCTTTGAATACCAAACCAAGCCTTTCGAACCAGTCGAAGTCATTTATATGCATGAAAATTTCTACATCAAATCGCAAGCACATGTTTGGAAGCTTCAAACAATGTCGAAACCATCCCTAGTTCAACACCTTCGAAGCCCTCAGAAACAGCCCATCGACAAAGTCAAAAGCTCTTATAAAGCAACATAAATAGGAGAAGGCGCAACCGCCCATTTCGATTAAGACAGAAGCATCCAATCTCATTCGAAATTATTGTAGGGAAGACCGCAAGAGACAAAAGAGTCAAAAACCATCTGAAGCCACCTTTCGACCAGGTCGAAAGCACTAGGTCGAAAGGTGCCGACCCACATCTATAATAAGATCCAAGTGCTATGGTTAGGGGATTAGAATTCAATCATTATACACTTGTACTTTCTTAATTCTAAAGAGTTATAAACCCTCATTTGTAAATTGAATTGGGGAAAGTTAATTAATAAAAGTTTTATTGGGTTACGAAAGGGAAGTCTTTAATATTCTTGATTACTTTGTTTATTTGAAAGTTTTTATCAGATCTAATCATGTTTTACAGGTGTCGACCACATCGAAAAGCCACGTCCAACTTGGTCGAAACCTTTGCATTTATACATAACTTTAGTTGTTGAATGCAGACCGCCTTCTAATGAACTTCTACTTTCGAATGGATTGAAACAGCCGCCCAAATTAGTTTTACTTTTAATTCCCAATCCAAACCTGTGACACTTAAGACTCAAGCTTTTGACAGGGTCGAAACCATTCAAAATTCATCACAATCTTGAATTTAAGAGCCAACCATAGGGCATCCACAATAATTTGAAAGGACTGTTTCAAAGGGGTAAGCAAGCTACTTTATCTAGTTCTAAAGACCAATAATAAGGGAATTTCAGTCTTTCAATTAAGTCAAAAGGTCGATAAAAAGGAAAGCTATCATAATAAGAACCTATTCGAAAGGGTGAACTAAAAGGATTATCTACATCTTTCCTTCTTCCACTCGACCAAAAGAAATCAAAAAGCACTAAACTAGTCACAAAAACAACATTGGGGCGTTGACAAGTTCTTGTTAACATTTTGGTGCTAGAAGGAGGGATCGAACCTCCAAGTCTGTTGAACATCCCACACCACTCGTCCCTAACATAATTCTACATCAAGATTGAGTACTTAAGACCTTAATTCATCATGGCTAGCCGAATCAAGAGATCTGAGCAAGGATCCTCAAAGCCACGCTTAATAGGATTCTCCCCAAGAACAACTCAGGATCCCAAACAGTATGAAGAGCAAATGCTAAGATCGAAAGCTCTATGGATTATAAAGGTGAAAAGAGAAAAATCATATAATCTAGAAAAGTGAAGCATAAATTTTTTCATGTTGGTCCCACCCCAATCTTTGCTTTATGGAAAAAGAGAAAGAAAAATGATAATTTATTTGACCAAGTGATAAAAACAATCCAACATTATACCAAAGGCACAATCTTTGAAGAAGGAATAAAGGTAGATTATAACACCTTTGTACACAAGTGGAATCAAATCACAAACGGGACAATACCAACACCAAAACCAGGAAGAGTTTTAAAGAAAAAAACCAGTTATTAAAAGGGAAACTCTAGAGCCAAGTAATAAGAGATTTAGAAGCCATCCTCAAGAAACAAGTTTCAAGTCGAGACGTCAAAGAATGTAATCTAATAACATCCATAGAGAATGTCTACTGGCTAACAAGCTCAATTATTGGCCATTGAAGAAAAAGAAGCCAAAATCTGAAAGAAATTTTGGGGAATCCTACTGTCATTTCTATACGATGAATGGACATAAGACTAACCACTACAGAGCCTTGGAAGGAATGATAATCAGCTTTTTCCATCAAGGTAAAATTAATGAGTTTGTAAAGAAATACAGAATGATATCAATAAAGAGCTACTTTTCTAAAAGAGAATCTACATAGTTGGGAGTGAAATGCTTCTTTTATCTGGACATTACCTTAAACGGTCAATGCCTCTTTACGCACCGAGTTGGCCAGGGAAGAGCACCAATTGGAGGGAGGAGTGTAAACTTTTAGTAGCGCCACGCTATGGCCAGGTTAAAGCATTGACAAGCCCTTGGCCGCGCCTCTGTTCAGGTCAAGGCACCTCTTGTGGGGAGGAGTGTAAGCCTTTATCCAACACTATGGTCATGTTAAAGCATCGACAAGCCCATGTCCACGCCACACTATGGACAGGGTAAGGCGTCTCCTAGAGGGAGGAGTGTAAGCCTTTATCCATGGGCTATAGCCAGGTTAAAGCATCGACAAGCCCTTAGCCGTGCCTCTGGTCAGGTCTAGGCACCTCCTAAAGGGAGGTTGGGTAAATCCTTGGTTCCAGCCTCTAAGAATGAGCTAACTAAGAGCACTAGGCAACAATAGACAAAGATGTCCAAGTCCAGAGCACTAGGCAACAATAGACAAAGATGTCCAAGTCCAGAGCACTAGGCAACAATAGACAAGATGTCCAAGTCCAAGAAGTGGCATATCAATGAGGGAATAAGATGCTCAAGCCCAAGAAAGCGTCATATTTAGAGTGGGCTAAGACGTCCAATCCCGAGAAGAGGCTCACCGAATACCAGACCAAGATGCCCAAGCTCGAGAAGTGGCGTATCAAATAGAGGACTAGGATGTCCAAGGTTGAGAAGCAGCCAATCAAACCAAAACTTCTTAAAAGGCCTAGGAGGTTTAAACATGTCGAAGAAGACAGAACCTAAAGAGTTGAACAGAACCCCACTTATTACCCGAATCTGGGTTTTAGTTCTGTCATTTATGAACTTCATCTAATAATACCCAAATCCAAGTTGGTTACAGATCTCAATTGCTCGTACCTGAATCCAGGTTTCGAGACTATTATTTGATTACACTTATTAATGCCATAATTTGGGCTTGAGATATCTATTATGGATTTATGATTATCCACTATTAATACCCAAATCTAGGTTAAAAAGTTCCAACAACTTCAATCAAGATGATCGTCATTATGAATTTTCGGTTATCATCCACAAAATACTCGAACCTGAGTTTCAAGTTTTAGAACTTCTAATGTCATCCACTAATACCTGAATCTAGGTTTCGGGCTTCTAAACTTTCAAATTTCGTTAATATCCGAATATGGGTCATAGGATTTCTACTACTAATTTTCGGATGATGATTTCTGGACTTTTGTTTACTTAAACATTATAAATCCATATTGGTAATCTTCAGAGGATGATTTTCTGATACAATTATACTCCTAATCGATGATAAAATTTTCTGCCAACAAGACTTCAGATATTCCATCAATATGGTTAGTGTTAAATTCTTAATTATTTCTTATCGTGGTCTGTAACAACCCTGATTTTGTGATTTATTTTAATTGCTTATTTTGATTATTTTATATGAAACTCTTGATTTAAAAACTTTATTATATTTATTAAAATGGATAAATTTTGTTATTTTAAATTTATTTTTGTGAATTATAGTTTCAAACCTGAATAAATAGAATATTTTCCGGAAAAGTGGATTTTTGGTCAATCTGGTCAAATTTTGACTCTTAAATTTAAAATTTAAATATTTTATTTTTGAAATTTTGTCTTTTGTTATGAAAATACATTTAATTTCAAGAATACTATTTTTCGTTTCCTTGAAATCCAATTTGTATTGTGAAAGTTATGCTTTTTACAATATTGTATGTAAATTGATTTATTTAATAAAATTGTCTATTTTAAATTATATAAATAATATTTTTATTTGTCATATCATGTTATAATATGTGTAGTATGACTTGTTAGGTGTATATTTTATTTTTAAAACATTTTAAAGTGATGTTATAATTTTTCCAAAGCCCACTGTATTTTATTTTCAATTTTTAAAACCTAGTTTTTATTTTTAAGCTATTTTCTTAATTAATTTATATTTATCTAAAATTTATTTATTTATTTTATTCATACATTTTTTATATTATTTTATTTACTTAGATTTTTCATGTGTTTAAAAATGAATAAAGAAAATTAGAAATATGAAGAGTTTTATAACCTTTCACATGCCTTTGACTTTTCACCTTCTTTTTACCTTTTCATTTGCAAATAAACACATGCATTTCAATTTGGCTGACCATATCCTTTCTTCAGCCCATCACCTTCATTTTTCAAGAAAAAATAAGTTTCTCAACCCTAAACTTTCGGCCATCAACTTTTGAGCAAAAAAATTGGTAATGTTCTTTCATTTTTTCCTTGTTTTATGCATTCATCTTGCACTTGCTTTCACTTTGGATGTTCGGCCTGTAGCCTCCACCATCACCACCACCTCCACCACCATCATTCTCAGCAATCATCACCTCCATCTCCTCTGACCAAAATGGCCGTGACCATCCTTGATGAGAAGCTCAACAAAAATTAGCAAATCATCACCTTAAACATGCATAGCCGATCACCAATGCCTTCACCACTTCACCACACCTCTTGCATCACTTCCACCAGCCCCTACCTAACCCAAAGCCATTTCCACCCCATCCCCTAGCTTCCACCAGGCCTGGCCGATCCAATACATGTCATGGACGAACCTTGTAGTGGTGTATGCCTTGGCTTGTGATGTTCATCCATTACAACTTCCACTCCTTCACTTCATCATTTTGGCCGTGTAACGACCTGGAATTTTGGCAATATAATTATAATAAGTATTTAATCCAATTTAAATGAAATACAAGCTTTTCATTTTATAAACTGATAAGATCTTTGGATATTTATCAGTTATATATGTGTTTGTAAAGGAAATTTTGATTTGAAAATTTAAAATAAAATCTCTTAAAAATATTTATAATAAAATCTGTCCTATTCAATTGAAAATAAAAGGAGTTATATTATTAATATTTGATATAATATGAATATAAATGTAGTCTTTAATAATAATGTTTAAAATAAACTATCCTATCAATATTAAACATAAATATAAAAACATAAGTATAAAACATAATTATAAAATATAAGATGTAAATAGAAATAGAAATATATGTTATAAATTAAATGTTTGCAAGTTAAATTACAAATAGAATAAAACTAAGGAACTATGCCAACAACAACTATAATAATTCTACATATACATATAGGATAAGTTTAGAAAAGAAGACAAACTATTTACATAACCTGTATAACATATATATATTAACACATATGTTGTGGTGTAATACATATGTGTAATGCAAAGAAGATAAATTATCCACATAATACAAAATATCTTTGTGCACAAATACAAATATCAGAAACAATAATTATGTGCAAACTAATATGAAGACATATGCATTTAATTAGCTCAACATTTTGTCAATTCAATTGCAAGAAAATCTTTCAGCCGAAATAGCAAAGATCATTTCAATTTACAGTAATTAAAACACAAAATCTAATATGGTCAAAACAAGTAAAGGTGAACCAGTTATAACCTTTCTGTTCACAGCTATTTCTATTTATACATCATCTCATTTTAGTTCGTTCACATAACTTAGCAAAATTGAGAAGCTAACCTGAAAGAGAGAAAAAGAAAAATAAACATCTTAATTTTACAAACTCAATATCATTCAACAACAGAGCAAAGAAGGTTTTCAGGAAATTTAAACTGCAGCTTTTTAACCAGAATCACTCTCTGTTCAAAGTAATTCAAGTGAGTAAACATACAATCTTTGAAGTTTTAAACCTTGATAATTAGTTCATGGAAAATCTTGTGCTTGCTATCTATTGTAAATATGAAGTTCCATGTTGTTTGCTGTTTACTGGAAGTTATACTTTGTCATGTTCTTCAATATTTCAAGCTACTGAGTAAAGAAAGCAGAGAAAATTTTAAATACTTCTCCATATAAATAATTTAAACTTAGGAATTTAAATTAAATAAGTTTGTTTGAACTAAAGTCAGGGCTTGGAATTTTGTTTCGAAGGTTTACAGTGTGATATAGATACTGGATATTCATGTTTAAAGTGAAAAAGGAATCATATGTTAAAATTCCAATGTTTTAAATTGTGGATTTGATTTCATATCTTAATTAAGCATACAAAGGAAAGATTTTTAAAATAAAAACAATGATTTTTAAATGAGTATGTATGATGCCGTTCCTATATGAACTCAAAATGCAATTTCATCAGTTTCTGTTGGATTAACAAATATTAGCAGCTGAAATTTGTTGTATAGCTAGTTTGATAATGCACGAATCCAGGAAAAATGCTAAAAAAATTATTTAATGCAAGGATTTTTGGGTCGAATCAAATATAGGGTTTTGGTTCGAAGTTTTTCTGTATTATGAAAATTCATGATTTGGCCACCATGAATTGATCGAGCTATTCGCGATTTTGGGTGATGGTCGAGGAGGGTATAGCCGTGGCGTGGCCGAAGCGGCGTCGCCACTGGTGGTCGGTGTCAGTGGTTAGTGGCATTTTTCTCTTGGGTGTTCGTGTAGTTGGTTCGAGTGATAGGACATTTTTTTGATTTCGACTTTTTCGCGTAGAACTGGGTTTTGATTTCGAGTTTGGGGTCAATTTGTGGTTTGTAGGAGTCGATGAGGTTCGCCAGAGGGACGACGAACCACCGTGTACGTGCACGGTGGCATGTGGGTGTCAGCGGCTTCGAGTTGGTGGTTGTTGCGAGTTATCACTCGAGGGAAGAGGAAGGATGCTTCGAGTTCGACCTGGTGCGTACGTGAGTGTGCATTATACTGCAGTTAATAACTTAAAGTTTTTTTAAAAAAAGAAAAAAGAAAGAAAAGATAGGTAGTAGAAGAAGAAGGAAGTAGGAGGAGAAGAAGATAGGGGGACGTGGGAAAAGGTTAGGGGAAACACGAGATTTACTCGAGTAAACAGTATGTTTACTTCGGGTCCCAATTTCTAGGGGTTAGCCTAATAAAACCTTAAATTAAAATGTTAAACAAGTTTAATATTAATAAAGTTATAAATGTTGACAAGGTTTAAGTTAAGATTTGATTTAAAATCATTAAGAGAGATTTAGATTAATAATTAATTTATATGGAAAGTTAATCAAGAATGTAATTAATTTATAATAAATTAGAATTAAATAAGTAATTTAAGGTTAAATAAATTTGTAATTAAAGATTGATATTAACATTGTTGTGTTTGTTCAATTTGAACTTAAGGATTTAATTAACTACTTAAAGTTAATTAATAAATAGTAGTTAACTAATTAAATGATTAATCAATTGATAATTAATGATTAATTAAGTAATCAATTGGTAATTAATGGGTAATTAAAATTTATTAATCGATAATTAAGATTTTTAATTAATTATTAAGAATTAATTAATTAATGAGTAATTAAGTAATAATTAATAAATTTAATAAGTTGATTTATTAGTGATAAATCAAGCTGGATAAAATGATAAATTAAGTTAAGTAGATCAAACTATTTTGATATGAATTAATGATTCTTGTTTGATTGACTCTGATATTTATTTGATGATATTCTTTAATATTTTGTGATATATTCTGGATATATCTATGATGACTGTGTATGATTTATCTGTGATAACTGTTATGTGAATTCAAAGCATTGAATTAAATTGTTTAAATTATTAAACAACTTGGCCCTCAAAATGGCGTTTGGATTTTGATGAGACCGGGATCGGGTTTGCTATATTACAGCATGATAGGGGGTTCTCGCTTTGCGTTAGGTGGCGAACGGGAGACTCTTGCCCCTACATGTGCCCGGGGGTAGTATAAGGCCTTGTGGGGTTGGTTGCGAGTCGAGAGGCTGGCCATAAAAGCAAACCCGAGGTATCACTGTGAGCCACGGCGGGGCTGGGATGGTTTTTCATAAACTCTTGGGTACTCGAATTTTTATGAGTAGCCAAGTGATAGGTTTTTTTGGAGTGTGAGTTTCTGGAGGAGCTTGGAGCAGAAGCCCAAGCGTATGTATCTATCTATATAGTTCCGTTGTGTAGTTAGTGTATGTTGTCTTTTGGGATGTATATATTGACAGATATGGATATGACTGTCACATGTATGATATTGTATAACTCTGATATATGTAGAAATTATGTAATAGTTATGTGATGTATTATATTTTGTTCCATTCCGTTGTTAGATTTTGATGTTGTTATTCTTTCTTTCTATCCTTTCTATTTCTATCACTTTCTTTTCTTATTGATGATACGTCTTTTCTGTGGTTAGAAAGGCGGGTCGTCACAGTTGGTATCAGAGCGCTAGGTTGAGCAAATACCTAGGCTCTTGAGTAATATCTATCTTGAGAGTGCGTATTTGTATTTTCATATAATTATATACCTATCTAAATTGTTGAGTTACCTGTCTAGGTGGCCAACATGAGTTCTGGAAGAAGAGGCAGAGGTAGGGGCGGTACCTCGACTGATAATGAACGATGTCAAACTGCTAATGAGGCTGTAAATCCAGTACCCCCTTAGGTTAGTTTTGCTGCTTTATGCAAAGATTTCATCAACCTTGGAGGCCAACCATTTAAAGGTTCAAAATCTATAATTGAAGTCCAAGCTTGGCTACGCTCTTGTGAGCGTATCTTTAAGAGTATGAAGTTGTCTGATGAACGGAAAAGGGAAATGGCATCGTGGCAATTGCAAGGAGGCATAGCAGCCTGGTGGGATGCAACAGTAGAAAATGTTTCCGAGGAAGACATTTCATGGGATAGATTTAAGGAGTTATTTGAGGAGAAGTTTATGCCGACAACAGGGAAAACCCGTCTGTACCAGGATTTTCTGAATTTGAAGCAGGGAAGCATGTCTGTTTCGGAGTATGAGACCAAATTCAATGAACTTTCTTGCTATGGACCCAGACTCATTGATACTCCCCTCAAAAAGAACGAAATGTTTGTGCAAGGATTGAGGCCAGAATTTCATGAAAAGATGACGGTGCTCTTGAAAGGATCTTTTGTTGATTTGATTGATATGGCTTTGAGATACGAGAATTTGATGAACAAGAAATCAGTGGCACCAGTAGCAGCATTAGGAGGGAATTTCGCTGATCCGAATAAGAGGAAGTTCAATCCCAATCGGAGGAAGCCGAACAAGAAGAAGCCTAGAAATAACAACGGACCTCGCAAATGTTATATATGTCAACAAGAAGGTCATTTGGCGAATAAGTGTCCTAGGAAAGGATTTCAGCAGTAGTAGTAGCAACCGCATTATAGTGGACCAGGTTCAGCTTTGGTTCAGAGATCTCTATGCTTCAATTGTCACCAACCAGGTCATATGATCAGGGATTGCCTGTTACTTCATAAAGCTCAGCATAATAAGGTATTTTCTTTGGAAGGTGCACCATCTACTTCATCTAAAGGCAAGGGAGTATTGGAAGGTGCATTACTTTTAGATGGCAAGTTTATTAAAGTTTTGTTTGATTCGGGCGCTTCTTTGATTTTTATTTCTCTGGAATCTGCAGAGAAGTTCTTTCTTACCCCTAGTACTGTAAACTGTCCCATTTTGGTATTTAATCCTATAGGACGGGTGACCAAATTAGATACGTTCTGTAAGGACTTGAAGATTTCTTATTTATCCCATAGTTTTTCTTGTGACCCTTACGTGTTAAATTTTAAGGGATTTGACCTTATTTTGGAAATGGATTGGCTTGATAAATATAGAGCAGTCTTGAATTGTGATGAGAGAACGGTTTCGCTGGAAACTGATTTGGGTAGAATTGCCAGAGTGTCGTGTGATAATTCTGGGATTCACTTGAGTAGTCTTATGCATGGAATTGAGAATTCTCAAGAGAAGATTGAAGGTATCGATGTGGTCCAAGATTTTCCTGATGTATTTGAGGAAGTTAAGTGTCTGCCACCACATGAGAGATAGAGTTTCGCATTGATTTGATTCCATGAGCAGTGCCGGTGATTCAGCCCAGTAAGAGGATGGCTCCTAGGGAGAGAGAGGAGTTAATTAAGCAGACTCAGGATCTTTTGGAGAAGGGATTGATTAGGCCCATTTTTTTTGTTGGGGCTCTGCTGCAGTGTTTGTCACTAAATCGGATGGATCGCTAAGGTTTTGTGTAGATTATAGAGAATTGAACAAAGTGACTATCCATAATAAATATCCTCTTCCTCGTATCGATGATCTCTTTGACCAGTTGCATGGAGCTTCTATCTTTTCTCAACTGGATTTAGCTTCAGGTTTCCATCAGTTGAGGGTAGCTGAGGATAGTATTCCCTTGACTGCATTTAGGGGACCAAATTGTTTCTATGAGTGGTTGGTTATGCCTTTCAGGTTAACCAACTCTCCTGCCTACTTTGTTGACCTGATGAACCGAGTCGTTCGGGATGTGTTGAATAAGTTTGTTCTGGTATTCATTGTTGATATCTTGGTCTACTCCAAATCTGAAGAAGTGCATAAGCAGCATTTGAGAATTGTATTGGAGACATTGAGGAAGCATGTGTTGAAGGAAAAGTTTTCTTAGTGCCATTTCTGGAAATCGAAAGTCAAATTTTTAGGGCACATTGTATCTGGTGAAAGTATCTCTATTGATCCAATGAAGGTTGAAACTATTCTGGAGTGGAAGCAGTCGAAGTCACCGGCTACAGTTCGTAGGTTTCTGGGATTGGCTGGCTACTACAGAAAGTTTATCAAGGATTATTCCAAGATTTCTTCGCATCTGACTAAGATGACAAGGAAAGGAGCTAAATTCAAGTGGACACCCCAGTGTGAAGAAGCTTTCCGAAAGTTGAAGACGATGCTAACCAGTGCTTGCTATTCCGGATGGAAAGAGAAAATTCGAGGTTTATACTGATGCTTGTATAGTTGGTCTGGGAGCAGTTCTGATGCAGAATGGAAGGGTAATTGCATATGCGAGTTGGCAATTGAAGCCACATGAAAGGAACTATGCTACGCACGATCTAGAACTGTTAGCCATTTTTTTTCTTTGAAGAATTGGAGACATTATCTTTTGGGAGAGAAATTCGAATTATTCACGGATCACAAACCGTTGAAATATCTTTTCTCTCAAAAGGATTTTAATCCGAGGCAGCAGTGGTGGGTCGAATTTCTAGCATCCTAAGATTTGGATATTCTGTATACTCCGAGAAAAGCGAATGTTGTAGCTGATGCTCTTAGCAGGAATGCAGTCCTGTCTCTTTTGGAGGTGGTTCCATCTCTTATTGAAAGGATTTCAAGTAAGAAAGCATCTGATAAAATGTTGAGAAGAATCATCAAAAGAGTTAGGAAAGGTCAGTGTCCCATTTTTAAAATTGATCGCCAAGGAACATTGAGGATTAACGGGAGGATCTGTGTTCCAAATTTCAAGGAACTGAAGCAGGAAGTCTTATATGAGAGTCACCGCTCCAAATTGAATATTCACCCGGGAATTTCAAAGATGTATAAAGATATGAGAAGATTTTTTTGGTGGCCGAATATAAAGAAGGATGTTGCTAGGTTCGTGAATAGTTGTGCCATCTGCCAACAAGTTAAAGGAGATCAACAGAAGTCAGCTGGATTATTGCAGCCTTTGGAAATTCCAGATTGGAAGTGGGAAATGATTTCGATGGATTTCATCGATGGTTTGCCTGGAACCAAGAAAGGAAACGATGGAATATGGGTTATTGTGGATCGTTTAACTAAGAGCGCCCATTTTATACCCGTTAAGGCAACTCGTACTACAGCTTCTCTGGCAGAGATTTTCTTGAGGGAGATAGTCAGATTGCATGGTGTTCCTGTCAGTATAGTAAGTGACCGTGATCCTATTTTCACCAGCAAGTTCTGGGAGGCTCTGCAATCAGCTCTGGAAACGAGTTTGAGATTGAGTACATCCTATCATCCTCAGACAAACGGACAGACGGAGAGGCTTAATCATATTCTTGACAATACGCTACGGGCCAATGTTTTGGGTTTTGGAGGATCGTGGGAAGACCATCTTCATCTAGTGGAATTCTCTTATAATAACAGTTACCAGGCAAGCATTAAGATGGCTCCTTACGAAGCTTTATATAGAAGACCGTGTAGATCCCCATCTTGTTGGATAGAATCGAAAGGTCATCTTGTGCTCGGACCCGATCTAATTTGAGAAGCTTCTGCGAAAGTTGAGCTTATCAAGAAAAGGATGAAAGCTGCCCAGGATCGTCAAAAGAAATATGCTAATAAAAGGCGAAGACCATTGGAATTTGAGATCGAAGATTTTGTTTTTGTCAAAGTTTCCCTAACCAAAGGTGCTATAAGATTTGGAAAGACGGGAAAACTTGCTCCAAGATATATAGGACCATTTCAGGTGTTGGAAAGAATTGCAGCCATAGCTTACAGAATTTAATTGCCAAAATGGATGTCTGGAATTCATAATGTATTTCATGTATCCCATCTAAGGAAATTTGTTCATGACCCATTACTGGTCGTAGAACCAGTAGTCCAGGAAGATTTGGAAGTAGAACCGAATTTGACTGTGGCTAGGAATCCAGTTCGGATTGTGGATCAAGACGAGAGGCAACTTAGGAGCAAAGTAGTAAAGCTCGTCAAAGTGCAGTGGAGCGAGGATCCCAGAGATTGTACCTGGGAAACTCTAGATAGTTTTAGGAAAGCCTATCCGGATTTGTATCCGGATAACAGGTGATGTTTGTCAGCGTAGACTGTTTGATTATTTGTTATTGTATGGATGATATGTATGTTTGGATTGTTAATATAAAAGCTTTTGAATTAACTTTTGTTTTAAATTTCGAGGACGAAATTCTTTTAAGGGGGGAGGAATGTACCAACCTGGAATTTTGGCAATATTATTATAATAAGTATTTAATCTAATTTAAATAAAATACAAGCTTTTCATTTTATAAACTGATAAGATCTTAGGATATTTATCAGTTATATGTGTGTTTGTAAAGAAAATTTTGATTTGAAAATTTAAAATAAAATCTCTTAAAAATATTTATAATAAAATCTGTCCTATTCAATTTAAATTAAAAGGTGTTATATTATTAATATTTGATATAATATGAATATAAATGTAGTCTTTAATAATAATGTTTAAAATAAACTATCCTATCAATATTAAACATAAATATAAAAAACATGAGTATAAAAATTAATTATAAAATATAAGATGTAAACAGAAATAGAAATATATATTATAAATTAAATGTTTGCAAGTTAAATTACAAATAGAATAAAACTAAGGAACTATGCTAACAATAACTATAATAATTCTACATATACATATAGGATAAGTTTAGAAAAGAAGTCAAACTATTTACATAACCTATATAACATATATATAAGACAAACTATTTACCTAACCTATATAACATATATATATATATATATATATATATATATATATATATATATATATATATATATATATATATATATATTAACACATATGTTGTGGTGTAATACATATGTGTAGTGCAAAGAAGATAAATTATCCACATAATACAAAATATCTTTGTACACAAATACAAATATCAGAAACCATAATTATGTGTAAACTAATATGAAGACATATGCATTTAATTAGCACAACATTTTGTCAATTCAATTGCAAGAAAATCTTTCAGCCGAAATAGCAAAGATCATTTCAATTTACAGTAATTAAAACACAAAATCTAATATGGTCAAAACAAGTAAAGGTGAACCAGTTATAACCTTTCTGTTCACATCTAGTTCTATTTATACATCATCTCATTTTTAGTTCGTTCACATAACTTAGCAAACTTGAGAAGCTAACCTGAAAGAGAGAAATAGAAAAATAAACATCTTAATTTTACAAAACAATATCATTCAACAACAAAGCAAAGAAGGTTTTCAGGAAATTTAAACTGTAGCTTTTTAACCAGAATCACTCTCTGCTCAAAGTAATTCAAGTGAGTAAACATGCAATCTTTGAAGTTGTAAACCTTGATAATTAGTTCATGGAAAATCTTGTGCTTGTTATCTATTGCAAATATGAAGTTCTGTGATGTTTGCTGTTTACTGGAAGCTATAATTTGGCATGTTCTTCAATATTTCAAGCTACTGAGTAAAGAAAGCAGAGAAAATTTTAAATACTTATTCATATAAATAATTTAAACTTAGGAATTTAAATTAAATAAGTTTGTTTGAACTAAAGTCAGGGCTTGGAATTTTGTTTTGAAGGTTTACAGTGTGATATGGATACTGGATATTCATGTTTACAGTAAAAAAGGAATCATATGTTAAAATTCGAATGTTTTAAATTGTGGATTTGATTTCATATCTTGATTAAGCATATAAAGGAAAGATTTTTAAAATAAAAATGATGATTTTTAGATGAGTATATATGGTGCAGTTCCTATATGAACTCAAAATGCAATTTCATCAATTTCTGTTGGATTAACAAATGTTAGCTGCTGAAATTTGTTGTATAGCTAGTTTGATAATGCACGAATCCAGGAAAAATGCTAAAAAAAATTATTTAATGCAAGGATTTTTGGGTCGAATCAAATATAGGGTTTTGATTCGAAGTTTTTCTGTATTCTGAAAATTCGTGATTTTGCCGTCGTGAATTGATCGAGTTATTCGTGATTTTGGGTGATGGTCGAGGAGGGTATGGCCGTGGCATGGCCGAAGCGGCGTCGCCACTGGTGGTTGGTGTCAGTGGTTAGTGGCATTTTTCTCTTGGGTGTTCGTATAGTTGGTTCGAGCGACAGGGCATTTTTTTGATTTTGACTTTTTCACGTAGAACTGGGTTTTGATTTCGATTTCGATTTGTAGTTTGTAGGAGTTGATGTGGTTCGCCGGAGGGACGGCGAACCACCGTGCACGTGCACGGTGGCGTGTGGGTGTCAGCGGCTTCAAGTTGGTGGTTGTCGCGAGTTATCACTCGAGGGAAGGGGAAGGATGCTTCGAGTTCGACCTGGTGCGTATGTGAATGTGCGTTATACTGCAGTTAATAACTTAAAGTTTTTTTAAAAAAAAGAAAAAAGAAAGAAAAGATAGGTAGTAGAAGAAGAAGGAAGTAGGAGGAGAAGAAGATAGGGGGACGTGGGAAAAGGTTAGGGGAAACACGAGATTTATTCGAGTAAATAGTATGTTTACTTCGGGTCCCAATTTCTAGGGGTTAGCCTAATAAAACCTTAAATTAAAATGTTAAACAAGTTTAATATTAATAAAGTTATAAATGTTGACAGGGTTTAAGTTAAGATTTGATTTAAAATCATTAAGAGAGATTTAGATTAATTATTAATTTATATGGAAAGTTAATCAAGAATGTAATTAATTTATAATTAGAATTAAATAAGTAATTTAAGGTTAAATAAATTTGTAATTAAAGATTAATATTAATAATGTTGTGTTTGATCAATTTGAACTTACGGATTTAATTAACTACTTAAAGTTAATTAATAAATAGTAGTCAACTAATTAAATGATTAATCAATTGATAATTAATGATTAATTAAGTAATCAATTGGTAATTAATGGGTAATTAAATTTTATTAATCTGTAATTAAGATTTTTAATTAATAATTAAGAATTAATTAATTAAGTGAGCAATTAAGAAATAATTAATAAATTTAATAAGTTGATTTATTAGTGATAAATCATGCTGGATAAAATGATAAATTAAGTTAAGTAGATCAAACTATTTTGATATGAATTGATGATTCTTGTTTGATTGACTCTGATATTTATTTGGTGATATTCTGTGATATTTTGTGATATATGCTGGATATATCTGTGATGATTGTGTATGATTTATCTATGATAACTGTTATGTGAATTCAAAGCATTGAATTAAATTGTTTAAACTATTAAACAACTTAGCCCTTAAAATGGCGTTTGGATTTCGATGAGACCGGGATCGAGTATCAATTTGATATTCCGAAAACCACACCAGTCCAAATTAAATGATAGGTCGTGGCATCTCATGTGAAGGTCGAGATGGTGTTTCAGAATGCAAGGGTTATTGTCGTTAACTCTAAGGGTGATTCCAAAATGAGTGTAACGAGATAATGCCTTCGGTTTCGTTCGAACCCGGAACGAACTTGTATGGATTGATGATTTCAGCACATCGTCAGGCAGACGATGAGCATTCTAAGAGATTTGTTCTATAAAGTTAATCACAGCCTCAGGCCTCATCAACCGGGAATGGCTAAAACAGGGCATATGCAGCAAGGTTAGGTGGGTCATACCCAAGCAGGATGAGATATACCCCTGTCTAGATGTCCCTTTATTTCGGCTGTGTGGGCAGTTGTTGGCCACAACTGCGCGGTTATCTTGTTCGGGACTGTTCAGTAAGGAATGGTTCCGGCCTTGTGTTGTAGGGGGTTGGGAGTGATCCTCGGTACGGTGATCTAGGCCTCGTACTATGACGGGCGGTATCCCAGTAGCCCTGCCATTGTTGGAAACCCATTTTCCCTACGAGACCCTACGGTTTGGATTTGTATTACCCACTTTCGTTGCTAGTAGCTGGAATTTAATAGATGTAACAATTTTGGCTATTTTCTATTTACTTGAAAACCCTAGACACTATTATAATATCACTGGATTTCCTATAAAATGTTTTGGTTAGCGTAAGGTAAAAACTTACCCGTATTTATGTATGGGGAGTCTTACGTGATACCTTTATTTTCAAATAATTTTCAAAGTTAAACAACTTTAACCCGTTTACTCACACCAGACCCATGTCTGACCCGGAGTTTATATTTTGTTTTTCATAAACTCTTGGGTACTCAAATTTTTATGAGTAGCCAAGTGATAGGTTTTTTTTGGAGTGTTGAGTTTCTGGAGGAGCTCGGAGCAGAAGCCCAGACGTATGTATCTATCTATATAGTTCCGCTGTGTAGTTAGTGTATGTTCTCTTTTGGGATGTATGTATTGACAGATATGTATATGACTGTCATATGTATGATATTGTATAACTCTGATATATGTAAAAACTATGCTATAGTTATGTGATGTATTATATTTTGTTCCATTCTGCTGTGAGATTCTGATGTTATTATTCTTTCTTTCTATCTTTTATATTTCCATCCCTTTCTTTTCTTATTGATGATATGTCTGTTCTGCGGTTATAAAGGCGGGTCGTCACAGGCCGACCCCATGAACCATACCTGACCCAAATTCATAGCTTATGCTGTGCATTTTTATACCTAGGCTGCGCATAGGATGGGTGAAAGCAAGTGCAAGTGATTTTTTTCTTGGTTGTGCATTATTTCTAGTCTTGTTTAATGTTATATTGTGTTGTATATTTATGTGAAATATGTTGTTTTGTTTCATATGTACAAGACAAATATTTTGGCTCTCCTCTCACTTGAATCTATAATCGTGCCTTCGTGCTTTCCGGGTGTTTGTTTGCGTGTCTGAGTTGGTTATCTCCAGCTTGTAGAGGTGAGTATTTCTCACCAGACATTTCGTACTTATATAAGTAGTAAATTGACACCCTATGAATCTGTAGACTATATTATCATGTTATACTTTCCTATGCTATGATTCATATGATGTTCACCCTGTTTATACACCTGTCATATCATCTGTTACTGTTATATAATGCTATTCTGTTTATTTATATCAGTTTATCACACTGTAAGTTTCCTGTAGATTAGAATCACTATGGGTTGAAATGATACATACCCGAACAGACTTTAGAATAGGGAAAAATCGTTATGGGCTGAAATGATAGGCCTGAACGATTTTTTTACTTGGGATTGCCAGTTTGAAATAATAGAACTCGGGTTTTCTTTTGTAAATTACGGATTGAAATGATATATTATCCGTATAATTTGATTTATGTTGGAAAATTCTACATACAGATCTATGGTTATATATATTTTTCTAAAATTTTAAAATATTTTTTAAAAATGTGCATATTATGATGTTTTGATTTAAATTTAATTAAAAATGATTTTTTTAAATATTAGTGATTTTCTATAAGTTAAATAAGTGATATAAATAAATGGTAAAGCAGGATTTGAAACATAAGTCAATTTTGGAATTTATGATTTTGTTTATAAATGAAGTTTAAGTTAAGTAAGAAAATATGATAATTTGATTTAAATTTAAAAGTGATTTTATAAAGTTTTATTGATTTTCTATAAATTAAAAATAGTTAAATAAATAAATGTTTAAATTTGAAATATAACTTAACTTGGAAAATGTGAAATATGTTTTAAAAACAAAAGTTAAGTTGAGGAAATAAAATGGAATTTAAATTTAAATTATGAAATAATAAATTTAATTAAAATGTAAAGTAAATGAAATGTTATAAAATTGTACATTAATTTAAAAAGTAAATTATTAAAAATTGATTTTCTTTTGTATGAAAATTTCACTTTATAAAATCATAAATTAAGGGGTATTCAAATGATTGTTTTTAAAGGGGAAAAATATGTTTTTTTATAAGTTAAAATGGATTTAAATTAAATTTTAATTGTTTATGAAATTGTATTGAAAGTTTGGAATTTAAATTTACAGCATTCTTGAAATGCTATCATTTCTAAAGTTGAAGATATTACAGCATTTTGTAAATGCTGCAATTGATATAAATAAACTAAAAGACTAAATTGAACTAGGGGCTATTATAGCACTTTGTAAGTGCTGTAGTTGTTGAAATTAAACTAAAACCTATTATAGTATTTCTGTAAATGCTATCTTTGTAAAAATGAATTGTTTCAAATGTAAACTTTTCGTAGCATTTTGTAAATGCTGCGAAAACTGAAATTTCACTGTTTTAATAAATTGAAGTGAATAAATGAATTCCGAAAATGGTAAATTTTTGAGAATTGTATATCTTATTTTTAAATATAATAACTTCATTTTTTAAACGATTTAAATGGAATATTTGATTCGAAATATAAACCATTTTGAAATGTAATTTGAAATGGTATTTTAAATTAAATAAAATGAATGAGGTTTTGGAATAATATGGTATTTTGATAATTTAAAATGAATTTGAAATGATATTGGATTTTGAATGATATTTGATTTTGAATTATGAAATACTAATTTGGAATTTTAACCACGGTATGTATTTAATTTATGGTTTAACTAATCCTTAAAGGGTGGGCGGTCCCAAGAACCCTTTAAGTTATTGTGCATTACTACTACAGTTCACTTGAGTTGGTTTACATTATATAAGTAAGTACGTCCTGACTCGAATGTTTTGTGTTTTACTTTACGCTCAGGTCGGCCTGAGTATATACTGCTTAGCTTTGGATTTCTTTTCTGGAGTTAGGAATCGCTGGAGATTCAGGTTGTCTAGTTATCTATTCCCTTTCAGTTTCAGTTGTTCTATTTCTGCTCTGGTATTTATAAACTTCTACGTATTTGAGATTTCTATTTCTTTCAGACTGATATTATATATTTTGTTTTGAGAGTTTGTTATAGTAGCTTCATGAACTATTATGGTATTTTAATTTCCACTGCGAGTTATTCTTGTAACGACCTCGAATTTGTTAAGTTTAAATTGATATTTAAATTTAATTTTTGAATAAAAATTTGTGAAAATAATTGGTAATTAATATAATATGTTAGTTAAACTATGAAATTTTTGAGAAATGTATTTACATTGAATATGAATTGGGACTAAAATTTACATGTCTTAGAAAATAAATTTAAATTTGAACTTTATATATATACATGTGAATATATATGTATATGTGCATATATTGGAAATAATATACAAACAAAGTATATTTATAAAAATATAAGTAAACACATAGATAAAATCTAACAACATATTAACAATAGAAATTTATTTATATTGCAAAGTATAAGTTAAATATAAAATATGAGTGTGTAGACAAATCAAATTGAATGTGAACACTTGAATAAAAATATGGTAAGTATGAAAGTATTTACAACAGGAAGTGAAGAAACAAATATATTCAAGTGTGAAGGCTTGCAAATCAAGACAAAGCTTAATTACTACCATATCCTTTAGCCCACCAAAACCAGATTTATATCAGCCTGGTCAACAAATAAAGTAAGAGATATACATAGATACTCAACAATCAAATATTGTATGTGAATAGCTTACAAAAGAAAACTTGTATATGAAAGTATGAAGCTTGGAGGAGAAGACAAAGCAATAAATGCTAGTATCTTAGTACACAAAATATAATCTAGCTCATGACTAAAAATTTGCTTTCAGCCGAAATTATGTTTAATCAAATGGAAAAAGGAAAAAAAAATCTCTGATCAGTGTACAAACCAACATTATCATCCTGTAAAACCATCACCAGTAAACTTCTTTTCTTGTTTATATCAAGCTTGTCAGTTCATTTTCATTCCTTCAAAGCCAAGAAAACCTAAAGTATTATCAACTAAAATTTAAACAAAATTCAAACTTGAACAACAAATTTTCTGGAATCAAAGCCTGGGAAAAACAAGAATAAAAGCCTGATTCAAATGATGTAGCTCTGTTCTTCTTTTCTGGAAATACAATGAGTAACTTTATTTTCTACAATCTAAGTATCTGGTTGCTTGATTTAAGTATGAAGATAATCAAATTTGTGTTCATTTATTGATGATGTTTGCGTGGGTATTTATAAGTTCACTTCTCTGTATAATTGTGGAGTGGGATATCAGTATGTTGGAACCCTGTTAAACCTCTCTGTATTAAAATTGCAAACTCATATATAATTCAAAGATCATTACTGCTCAATCTATTGATTGTTAGGACAAAGCATCTAAACGAAACATGTTGGTTTGATTATAAAGTAAATTTTAAGATTTGAATTCAAGTTAAACAAACTTGACCTGCTCTGAAAAACCTTAAAGTTTAATATAAGTGACATTTTCGAATATCTTGAATTATCAATTCAAATTTATAAACTGAATCCCTAAGCAAAATACTGATTTTTAAAACTTAAATCACATTTTTTTAGAAATGATTTGAGTTTGCAATTCTGGTTTGCGCTGTTTTGGATATTTTAAGCATTTCTGGCGATCTACTGGAATGGGGTGGTCGGAATTTTGCCTGGAGATGTAGGAGTGTTTGTAGTTGGTGGGAAAAATGGTCGGAGGCGCTCTCGACTACGGTGGTGACAACGGCGAGCAACTTCTTTCTGTAACCCTAGTTTTGTAAGGCCGAAAACTTTTGATTCGCTCGTCCTATGGGAGGCATCGAGTTCGACATGCCTTTGGGGGATAGTAGAGGGAAGTATGATGAGTGGGTTGCCGGAGTTTGGTGGCGAACGGTGGTCGGAGCGTCGCGCAGTTGGTGTTGACAGGTTCGAAGGGGCATTTGTGCGTGCGTTTCCAGGTTTTGATTTTTACTCGAATTCACGTTCGAGTTGAACTGGCCGGAGTTGGGAGGTTGGAAGCGGATCTGGGGGTGACCTTCGACTTGTTCGAAGCATGGGTAGCGACCGGAAGTGGCGAACGATGATGTGCACATGTACGGTGGGGAATTTATGGTGAGGCTGTGTTTTTGGGTGGGTTCGAATTTGCGTAGGGGAGACTCGAAGCAGATCGTGGTTTTCTCAGGGGAAGACTCGCGTTTTGACTCGAAGCAAGCATTGTGGGGCTCAAGTCAGTGATGTTCAGGTTTAATAAACAGAACTTGTTCTGTTTTCAAAGTTTAAAAAAAAAAATTAATTTTGAAACAAAGCTTAAGCCAGGTTAAAAACAAAAGTTTAAATATAAACTTAAGTTGGTTTACAACATGGTTTGGGTATAATTAAGTTTTTAAGTTTAAAATTGTTTTAATAACAATTAAGAAATATTTTATTTAAAAGAATTGAATATAAAATTAGAAATTGAGTTGTAAAAGAAAGTTTAAGCAAAGTTGAAAACAAATCTGAAGCCTAGACTTGAACATATAATTGAATTTCAGATTTTGAAATGAAAGAAAGTGATAACTGCAAGTATTTTAAATATTTTAAATAAGTTAAATGTTTTAGGATTTGATTTCAACTCTTTAAAATTTCTTTATAATAAAATATTACTTAAACAAGTAATTTAAAGGATTTTTAAAATTTGTTTAAACTTTACTAAAAAGACAAAGGAGGGTTCATTTTTGAATCTTGGGTTTAAAATAAAATTTAGAAAGATAAGTTGGAATTTAAAAGGTTTTCAAACATATTGGTAAATGAATTTAAATCACCACTAAGAATGAGTTCATCTTAAATTTAATAAAGATTAAATGATTTGTAATACATTTATCATTAAGTTAATTAGAATGGATAATTAATGTTTTGTATCAATTTAATTAGTAATTGTAAATTTAACTTCATTAATTAAGATTTAAGTTAATTAATCGAGAGATTAAGTTATAATTACATTTAATATAAGTAAATGTTGATTTGTTTATAAGGGTAATTAATTACTTAAAGATAATTATTCAATGACATTAATTCAGATTAAATGATTATGTAATTAACTTAAGGTTAATCTAATTAAATTATTAATTAAGAATAATTTATTGAAAGGGTTTGATAAATTAATTTATATCAAATGATTTGTGATAAATAAATCAGAATTTAATAATTAATTCATAAGTAATTTATTTAATTTGAAATAAATTGAATTACTTAGGATTAAGTAATAAATTAATCCTGTTTATAAATGATTATTAAATGTTTGACCTTACTTATGAATGGTTGCATTGTATGAGATACCTTGAATTGATTGTCCTGTCTGATCTGTGATATTTTGTTCTATGATTTGTGCCGTGTATGATTTATTCAGTTATTTACATTCGTATATTATCTGTGAATCTGTGAACGGACGATAAACGCTATATTTTATACCGCTTATCAACTATATTTCTATATTTTGATCGATGATGAATGAATGTTGTTGCACTATTGTGTGTTAAACCCCTGGACCACACTTATACACACACAAATATGGATTTCACGAGGAAATCGATTAAGTCACAGATTTTGAAATGATTTTCGAAGTTGAATATTTTAAATTCAAATGGTTTGGAAATGAAATTGGATTTAAAGTGAAAAGCTTTTGAAATGGAGTTTCAAAGATGAAATTTATTTCGAATAACTTGATTTAGTTTAAAATTTAAATAATTTGGTTTAAATTTGAATTTAATATTTAAAATTGAATTCTATGGTTTGGAAACTAGGGACTAAAGATGTTATACCAGTTTATATGGGTTGAACTATTTTAAAGGTATTGATTTGGAAATTTGAATTTAAATTCAGAGGCTTTAACTCGTGTAAATAAAATTGGATCTTTCTGGAACGAAAACTATTTGTTTTCAAATGATAAAAGCTTTCACTTAAGTAATGAACTTCCAAATTGTGTTAAAAAGGATTTCAGGTTAAAAATGAATATGATTTTCCAAGTTATGGAAATGGTTTGAAAGCTATAATTAAGTCTTTAATTTAAAGATTTTAACGAATTAATCCAATAAAAATGGGAATTGTTTTGAAATCCATAAATGGATCTTTGTGAAGCTGGGTGAACTTAGTGAAATAAATCTTTTGTTTAAAAGATTTGAAAATGGTAATTTGTTTAAACCATTTGAAAGAAAGTTTTGAATTATTAAGTTGTGACTTAATTGAAATCCCATATCCATATGTTTTAAATATTGCACTCACTATTCGGTTTAGCCAGGAGAGGACCTTTGTGTCATATAACCCATTCCGAATATGTGATTCGTCGTTATGGATAGCATTTGAAGACCGGTGGTGAAGACCGGGTATTTGTGAAAACGATAGGATGACCTATCGATTGTCTCTGCACCGAGTAGCTACGGTATAGAGGTTTCCTAAGTGATGGGAAGTCCGATCGGGATTGTGAATTCCCGGCTTGCAAGGGCTTCTTCGGAAGTGCCTTCGGTTCTGTTCGAACCCAGAACAGACTTGTATGGTTGTATGTCTGACACTACACTTTGAGATATAAAGCAGATTTCTTTCAAATACATTTCTGTTGGTGGCGGAGAATTTATTCTCTTAGCATTAACACCCTTCTCTGAGACGTACGAGCTCAGAGGTTATGTAGTTGAAGGTTATCAGCGATATATTCCCAATTTGGTCGTGTGGCATGCTGAGTGCTGCTGTGTGTGTTGATGATCATTTGTGATCATTTGTGATCAGAGCATGGCTTTTGTATAAAGCATAGCTTTGTGGACGAGACTGCATCAGGACCTCACACCCCGGAAATGGTCAAAACAGGAAAGATGCGGCAAGGTTATGAGGGTCGCGCCCTTTAGGGTGTGTCATTCCCTTCTGGTAAAGGGTGATATTAGGTATGGAGCCCTGATATTTAACCTATGTGGTTGCTCCAATCTCATTTACTGTGTGGTTGTTGCTTAGAGGTACCTCAGATAAAGGTCCCAAAGGGCCGGGGAGTGGCATGCTCGAGTAGTAGTTACCTAGTTACAGAGGTAACCCGACGTTGTGTTGGCAGAGATCCGGTTAGGTTCTCGGGACGTCCCGCCAGAGGCGATCCCATGTGGCAGTAGGAAGTTCCTTAGCCTGACCATTTGTTGGAAAATCCAAAGAAACAATACGCGCCCTGTACGGTTTTAGTTGTATTATCTGCCATGGAATGTGGTGGTAACCTGCTATTGAACATGGTAGCTATAGTAGGCATACGATAATGGTCGTATGCTGGCTAAGATTAATATTCTACTTTCAAAATGTTTTCTGCACTTTGCACTTATAATAATAATATCAAAGAACTTTCTAAGTATCAAGCATGTTTGACTATCATAAGAAGAAATCTCCTCCAATTCTGCGTTTGCATTGTGTGTGTGGCGGGAGGTCTTATGGTAGTTTCATTTTCTAAAAGGCATATCGGATTTTCTTTTATAAATCTTGTTTATTTTTAAAGATAAACTATTTTTGTTACTCACACCAGTCCCATGACTGACTCGGAGTTTATTGTTCCTTTCCTAAACTCTGGGTGCTCACTATTTTCCACACGAGCAGTCTAGAGTCGGGTTTTTTTTCCAGATAGTTAGGTTCAGTGGATTATCCGGAGCTAGTTCAGTCTTTGGACATGACTGACCTTGCTTAGCTTGGTGCATCGTTATTGGGAGTTCGGGCTATTTCTGGATTGGTTCTTGGAGATGGAGTTGCAGTTTTGGAGTTCTCTCTTGAAGGCTATCTTACAGTTATTGTTCCGCTGTTGGTGTTATCTATTTTCTTTCCGCTGCTATTTTATTGTATCTTATCTCTGATGTATATCGATATCTATTGGATCATCTGTTGTATCAGGATGTTGTATGAGATGTTGTATATTGATATTCATTATTTCTTCCGCTGTGTTGTTATACTTAATTGTGTTATAAGCTCTGGCGACTCGGATTTGAACGGTCGAATCTACGGCATTCGAGTACGATGTAAAGTATGGATGTCGATTTTCGAACGGGCAAAATCCGCTTCGTCACATTTGGTATCAGAGCTAAGGTTAAACTTTAGCTCAAGAGTGTAAGACATTAAGTAACTCATTAGAGATAGGGTGAAGTATACCCTAGAATGAGTAATCCCTAAGATATCCGTTTATATGCCTCAGTAAATTCTCTTATTATTCATTGATAGTGAGTGTGAGTGTAAGAAGAGAACGAGATAGGGGACAGGGAAATACGACTATGTCAATACCCTGCAACAGTGGAAATAATTGTCTCTACCAATTTTCTTTTGATTCGTCTTTCCAAATTCTTTTGATTTCTTCATGACAGCTCCAGAAGAAGTTTCGGTGTGATGATGGCCCTACGAATCGTTGTAGGAAATTCTTACTTCGTATCTTCATCGGTTTCTTATCATGTTTTGATTTAAACCTTAATGAATATGAATCGATAAAATTATTTCGTTTAAAACCAAAATAGAAATTCTATTGTAGTTTCTTGGGTTGATCGAAGTCCGAAGAGGGACAAATTGATATATATTTTGTGGTATTCCGACTTGCATTTGGAATCCATTCCTAGTATTTGAAAAATTATAGAAGATTAAATCTATCTCTGTTGTTCAGCATCTCTTGTCAATTCTTCGATGGTTCCTGGTAAATACAGGAAGAAGATTTGATATATGTGTATGGGACATAAACTCCAAATAGGCCAAAATTGTTTGTTTGAATGTATTGGTTGCTTTATTTGCTTTGGTTGCTACGGTTGATAGATATACCTTGGTTTCTAAACTACATTTTTTGAAATTATACCCAAAAGTGGACAGATATGTGAATACAATTTGAGTTCGGAAATATTTTACGAATGGTTGGTTATCCTTCGAACTAACCAGTGCTTTGCTTATTTCGTAAATTTAATGACCCGAGTATCCTGTGTAGTATTGAATGAGTTCGTTCTCATATTGTTGATATTCTGATTTGGTAAGCCAAATGCAGAATAGATATCCAGTTTGATTTGGAAACTTGTTTCTCTATCTTGGTATACCTATCTTTGTTATTTTCGTGCCTGTAAATTTCGGGGACGAAATTGCTTTTAAGGGGGGAAGTCTGTAATGACCTCGAATTTGTTAAGTTTAAATTAATATTTAAATTTAATTTTTGAATAAACATTTATGAAAATAATTGGTAATTAATATAATATGTTAGTTAAACTATGAAATTTTTGAGAAATGTATTTACATTGAATATGAATTGGGACTAAAATTTACATGTCTTAGGAAATAAATTTAAATTTGAACTTTATATATATACATGTGAATATATATATGTATATGTGCATATATTGGAAATAATATACAAACAAAGTATATTTATAAAAATATAAGTAAACACATAGATAAAATCTAACAACATATTAACAATAGAAATTTATTTATATTGCAAAGTATAAGTTAAATATAAAATATGAGTGTGTAGACAAATCAAATTGAATGTGAACACTTGAATAAAAATATGGTAAGTATGAAAGTATTTACAACAGGAAGTGAAGAAACAAATATATTCAAGTGTGAAGGCTTGCAAATCAAGACAAAGCTTAATTACTGCCATATCCTTTAGCCCACCAAAACCAGATTTATATCAGCCTGGTCAACAAATAAAGTAAGAGATATACATAGATACTCAACAATCAAATATTGTATGTGAATAGCTTACAAAAGAAAACATGTATATGAAAGTATGAAGCTTGGAGGAGAAGACAAAGCAATAAATGCTAGTACCTTAGTACACAAAATATAATCTAGCTCATGACTAAAAATTTGCTTTCAGCCGAAATTATGTTTAATCAAATGGAAAAAAGGAAAAAAAAATATCTCTGATCAGTGTACAAACCAACATTATCATCCTGTAAAACCATCACCAGTAAACTTCTTTTCTTATTTATATCAAGCTTGTCAGTTCATTTTCATTCCTTCAAAGCCAAGAAAAACTAAAGTATTATCAACTAAAATTTAAAAAAAATTCAAACTTGAACAACAAATTTTCTGGAATAAAAGCCTGGGAAAAACAAGAATAAAAGCCTGATTCAAATGATGTAGCTCTGTTCTTCTTTTCTGGAAATACCGTGAGTAACTTTATTTTCTACAATCTAAGTATCTGGTTGCTTGATTTAAGTATGGAGATAATCAAATTTGTGTTCATTTATTGATGATGTTTGCGTGGGTATTTATAAGTTCACTTCTCTGTATAATTGTGGAGTGGGATATCAGTATGTTGGAACCCTGTTAAACCTCTCTGTATTAAAATTGCAAACTCATATATAATTCAAAGATCATTACTGCTCAATCTATTGATTGTTAGGACAAAGCATCTAAACGAAACATGTTGGTTTGATTATAAAGTAAATTTTAAGATTTGAATTCAAGTTAAACAAACTTGATCTGCTCTGAAAAACCTTAAAGTTTAATATAAGTGACATTTTCGAATAGCTTGAATTATCAATTCAAGTTTATAAACTGAATCCCTAAGCAAAATACTGATTTTTAAAACTTAAATCACATTTTTTAGAAATGATTTGAGTTTGCAATTCTAGTTTGCGCTGTTTTGGATATTTTAAGCATTTCTGGCGATCTACTGGAATGGGGTGGTCGGAATTTTGCCTGGAGATGTAGGAGTGTTTGTAGTTGGTGGGAAAAATGGTCGGAGGCGCTCTCGACTACGGTGGTGACAACGGCGAGCAACTTCTTTCTGTAACCCTAGTTTTGTAAGGCCGAAAACTTTTGATTCGCTCGTCCTATGGGAGGCATCGAGTTCGACATGCCTTTGGGGGATAGTAGAGGGAAGTATGACGAGTGGGTTGTCGGAGTTTGGTGGCGAACGGTGGTCGGAGCGTCGCGCAGTTGGTGTTGACAGGTTCGAAGGGGCATTTGTGCGTGCGTTTCCAGGTTTTGATTTTTACTCGAATTCACGTTCGAGTTGAACTGGCCGGAGTTGGGAGGTTGGAAGCGGATCTGGGGGTGACCTTCGACTTGCTCGAAGCATGGGTAGCGACCGGAAGTGGCGAACGATGATGTGCACGTGTACGGTGGGGAATTTATGGTGAGGCTGTGCTTTTGGGTGGGTTCGAATTTGCGTAGGGGAGACTCGAAGCAGATCGTGGTTTTCTCAGGGGAAGACTCGCGTTTTGACTCGAAGCAAGCATTGTGGGGCTCAAGTCAGTGATGTTCAGGTTTAATGAACAGAACTTGTTCTGTTTTCAAAGTTTAAAAAAAAAATTAATTTTGAAACAAAGCTTAAGCCAGGTTAAAAACAGAAGTTTAAATATAAACTTAAGTTAGTTTACAACATGGTTTGGGTATAATTAAGTTTTTAAGTTTAAAATTGTTTTAATAACAATTAAGAAATATTTTATTTAAAAGAATTGAATATAAAATTAGAAATTGAGTTGTAAAAGAAAGTTTAAGCAAAGTTGAAAACAAATCTGAAGCCTAGACTTGAACATATAATTGAATTTCAGATTTTGAAATGAAAGAAAGTGATAACTGCAAGTATTTTAAATATTTTAAATAAGTTAAATGTTTTAGGATTTGATTTCAACTCTTTAAAATTTCTTTATAATAAAATATTACTTAAACAAGTAATTTAAAGGATTTTTAAAATTTGTTTAAACTTTACTAAAAAGACAAAGGAGGGTTCATTTTTAAATCTTGGGTTTAAAATAAAATTTAGAAAGATAAGTTGGAATTTAAAAGGTTTTCAAACATATTGGTAAATGAATTTAAATCACCATTAAGAATGAGTTCATCTTAAATTTAATAAAGATTAAATGATTTGTAATACATTTATCATTAAGTTAATTAGAATGGATAATTAATGTTTTTTATCAATTTAATTAGTAATTGTAAATTTAACTTCATTAATTAAGATTTAAGTTAATTAATCGGGAGATTAAGTTATAATTACATTTAATATAAGTAAATGTTGATTTGTTTATAAGGGTAATTAATTACTTAAAGATAATTATTCAACGACATTAATTCAGATTAAATGATTATGTAATTAACTTAAGGTTAATCTAATTAAATTATTAATTAAGAATAATTTATTGAAAGGGTTTGATAAATTAATTTATATCAAATGATTTGTGATAAATAAATCAGAATTTAATAATTAATTCATAAGTAATTTATTTAATTTGAAATAAATTGAATTACTTAGGATTAAGTAATAAATTAATCCTGTTTATAAATGATTATTAAATGTTTGACCTTACTTATGAATGGTTGCATTGTATGAGATACCTTGAATTGATTGTCCTGTCTGATCTATGATATTTTGTTCTATGATTTGTGCCGTGTATGATTTATTTAGTTATTTACATTCGTATATTATCTGTGAATCTGTGAACGGACGATAAGCGTTATATTTTATACCGCTTATCAACTATATTTCTATATTTTGATCTGTGATGAATGAATGTTGTTGCACTATTGTGTGTTAAACCCCTGGACCACACTTATACACACACATATATGGATTTCATGAGGAAATCGATTAAGTCACAGATTTTGAAATGATTTTCAAAGTTGAATATTTTAAATTCAGATGGTTTGGAAATGAAATTGGATTTAAGGTGAAAAGCTTTTGAAATGGAGTTTCAAAGATGAAATTTATTTTGAATAACTTGATTTAGTTTAAAATTTAAATAATTTGATTTAAATTTGAATTTAATATTTAAAATTGAATTCTATGGTTTGGAAACTAGGGACTAAAGATGTTATACCAGTTTATATGGGTTAAACTATTTTAAAGGTATTGATTTGGAAATTTGAATTTAAATTCAAAGGCTTTAACTCGTGTAAATAAAATTGGATCTTTCTGGAACGAAAACTATTTGTTTTCAAATGATAAAAGCTTTCACTTAAGTAATGAACTTCCAAATTGTGTTAAAAAGGATTTCAAGTTAAAAATGAATATGATTTTCCAAGTTATGGAAATGGTTTGAAAGCTATAATTTAGTCTTTAATTTAAAGATTTTAATGAATTAATCCAATAAAAATGGGAATTGTTTTGAAATCCATAAATGGATCTTTGTGAAGCTAGGTGAACTTAGTGAAATAAATCTTTTGTTTAAAAGATTTGAAAATGGTAATTTGTTTAAACCATTTGAAAGAAAGTTTTGAATTATTAAGTTGTGACTTAATTGAAATCCCATATCCATATGTTTTAAATATTGCACTCACTATTCGGTTTAGCCAGGAGAGGACCTTTGTGTCATATAACCCATTCCGAATATGTGATTCGTCGTTATGGATAGCATTTGAAGACCGGTGGTGAAGACCGGGTATTTGTGAAAACGATAGAATGACCTATCGATTGTCTCTGCACCGAGTAGCTATGGTATAGAGGTTTCCTAAGTGATGGGAAGTCCGATCGGGATTGTGAATACCCGGATTGCAAGGGCTTCTTCGGAAGTGCCTTCGGTTCTGTTCGAACCCGGAACAGACTTGTATGGTTGTATGTCTGACACTACACTTTGAGATATAAAGCAGATTTCTTTCAAATACATTTCTGTTGGTGGCGGAGAATTTGTTCTCTTAGCATTAACACCCTTCTCTGAGACGTACGAGCTCAGAGGTTATGTAGTTGAAGGTTATCAGCGATATATTCCCAATTTGGTCGTGTGGCATGCTGAGTGCTGCTGTGTGTGTTGATGATCATTTGTGATCATTTGTGATCAGAGCATGGCTTTTGTATAAAGCGTAGCTTTGTGGACGAGACTGCATCAGGACCTCACACCCCGGAAATGGTCAAAACAGGAAAGATGCGGCAAGGTTATGAGGGTCGCGCCCTTTAGGGTGTGTCATTCCCTTCTGATAAAGGGTGATATTAGGTATGGAGCCCTGATATTTAACCTATGTGGTTGCTCCAATCTCATTTACTGTGTGGTTGTTGCTTAGAGGTACCTCGGATAAAGGTCCCAAAGGGCCGGGGAGTGGCATGCTCGAGTAGTAGTTACCTAGTTACAGAGGTAACCCGACCTTGTGTTGGCAGAGATCCGGTTAGGTTCTCGGGACGTCCCGCCAGAGGCGATCCCATGTGTCAGTAGGAAGTTCCTTAGCCTGACCATTTGTTGGAAAATCCAAAGAAACAATACGCGCCCTGTACGGTTTTAGTTGTATTACCTGCCATGGAATGTGGTGGTAACCTGCTATTGAACATGGTAGCTACAGTAGGCATACGATAATGGTCGTATGCTGGCTAAGATTAATATTCTACTTTCGAAATGTTTTCTGCACTTTGCACTTATAATAATAATATCAAAGAACTTTCTACGTATCAAGCATGTTTGACTATCATAAGAAAAAATCTCCTCCAATTCTGCGTTTGCATTGTGTGTGTGGCGGGAGGTCTTATGGTAGTTTCATTTTCTAAAAAGCATATCGGATTTTCTTTTATAAATCTTGTTTATTTTTAAAGATAAACTATTTTTGTTACTCACACCAGTCCCATGACTGACTCGGAGTTTATTGTTCCTTTCCTAAACTCTGGGTGCTCACTATTTTCCACACGAGCAGTCTAGAGTCGGGTTTTTTTTCAGATAGTTAGGTTCAGTGGATTATCTGGAGCTAGTTCAGTCTTTGGACATGACTGACCTTGCTTAGCTTGGTGCATCGTTATTGGGAGTTCGAGCTATTTCTGGATTGGTTCTTGGAGATGGAGTTGCAGTTTTGGAGTTCTCTCTTGAAGGCTATCTTACAGTTATTGTTCCGCTGTTGGTGTTATCTATTTTCTTTCCGCTGCTATTTTATTGTATCTTATCTCTGATGTATATCGATATCTATTGGATCATCTGTTGTATCAGGATGTTGTATGAGATGTTGTATATTGATATTCATTATTTCTTCCGCTATGTTGTTATACTTAATTGTGTTATAAGCTCCGGCGACTCGGATTTGAACGGTCGAATCTACGGCATTCGAGTACGATGTAACGTATGGATGTCGATTTTCGAACGGGCAAAATCCGCTTCGTCACAATTCTGATATATCTATGTCCGTGATTCTGTGATTGTTTCCATTTGCTCCAAATTTATTTACAATGCTGTATTTTGAGCAATTCAAGTCCGACATGTGTGGATGCGAATGGATGAAAATATCGGGTTGTTACATGGTCAAAGATGGGTTTCAAGACATTTAATCAATACAATTACCATCCATATACTACCATACGGTTGACATAAGATTTGTTAGTTTACACGAATGATATAGATAGACTTTTATATCGATTTCAAGCTAACAATTGGAAATATGATTTTCTTTATACTTTTCAAAGAAATTAGAACGATGCAAAAAAATAAAGGATTCAGCAAATACAGACATTACGGTGCAAGCTATTAGGCAAATGTTTCAGAGATGACATAATTGGAAAGAATCACAAACCAGGTGATATTTACAAAATTTACATGATTTACATAACTATGAAATTATTTACAAGTGTATAGAACAAACATATACATTTCATAGATATAAATTTTCCTAAATCTTAGGCAGCTTTGTTCAAGCTCTCAGCAATTACATGACCTATGATAAAATGGATAGCGATACAAAGAACATCTTTGAGTTTCTTCTCTTTCTTCCTTATCTTGCCCACATCATCAATTGCATCAATATTAGTTTTCAAAGCGCGAATGAAAGCTTTATTTGTGCCTCTAAGGGTTTTATTTGCTCTTTGCAATTCACTAACGCGCTTCAAAAGGAGATAGTTCTCACGTTTGAGTTCTTGAATTCTAGCACCATATTCGTTTATGCACTGTGAGTATTTAACTTTCCGTTGTTCGTCAAAATATTTCATCCTTTCGAAATTTAATTTCCTGCACCATTCTCCCACTATCTTCATGTCTAAGTTTAGGGGAGGATAAGTCGTAGTGGAAAATTTCCAAGCGGCAAGAGAAGTAGATCTTGTAATTTTAGCAGCAGATGAAGTAGCATGAAAGACTAGTAGATCAATACTTGAGATATTATCCCCCATAATAAATTCTAGTGACTCGTACTGAGCTTGACCATCCTTCTATTTCATTTCCAAATCACTTTCTATTGGAAAAGTTCTAATATTTTTTGATTGAAGTTAATTGAAGGATTCGATTTAACTTGACGCTTTAGAGTGGAAATCGTTTCATTCTTACTTTTATCATATGCTTCTAAACTTGCAATTTGATTCTTAAGATTTCTAAAAATAGTTTTTGAAGTAAGACCTTTTATGCCATCTTAAAGCTTTCGCATTACCATGAAAATGAACGAGTAAAGTACCTTCGAGGAGTTTACTATATTTAAGTTTTGCTAACAGCTTGTCCTTAAGATGAATAAAGCGAGACAATGAATCAAATGAAAGAGGTGCCGCGGAAAATTGTAACTCCTATTTAAATAAAAAAGGAAAAAAAGAATGAAGTCAGAACCAGAATGAACAATTTCTTTACTACTACGATGAATGATTATAACTTAGATAACAATGAAACTGAAAGAGTACAATTGAATATTTACTTTACATCTAAAGTTGAAAAATTGCATTTCTAACTTCATTTAATGAATTAGCGGAAAGGGTAATAGTTGAGTCAAAAGGAATATTGACTCCTTCTGGAGTAATAACTGGTGGATATTTACTATAGTCCCACTCTCCGATAGGAGAACTATTACATCCACCTACTAGTTTGGTATGGAATGTCCGAATCGATTTTAGTATTTTCTCATTTTCCTCACCAAGAAAGTCAAAGCGAAGACGAGGTTGTTACATGTAAAGTTTATGTAAATATCTAAGAAAATATTATATTGCTAATTTCAAAGATTGAAAAATCAATGCCTTCTCAGTATAATCTCTTCTTAATCTAACATATTGACTAAAATAATCCCTAGAAATAAGATTTCCTGAAGAACGTTCCCTGTGTGACAACACAATGAAATATAGCTAAGTATAAAAAGCAAGATTAAAACAAATGCTTATAAATCAAAATTATTACATATTCATAATCATTCTTCTGGTTCATACAGAATTGACTTGGTAAATAATTCTAAAACAAATTTGTTCTTATAATACTTGAGTTTATCAGGATATAGATCTTGGGAATGGATCTTACTCGTGGTAAGTTCCAACAAGCTCCAGGATGCGGGTCAGATCTGAATTCATCCAAGTACCTTTTGTGCAAGCGCCTAAATAAAGCCTCACTAAAATCACCTAAATATGAGAAATCAACGGCCAGGTGGCTACAACAGGCCTTATATAAGAATTTAACTAAAATGTCCCTCTCCTCAATCAACATCCAAAATAGGGTTATCAGTTCTCGGTTCTCTTTCAAGAGGGCATCATATCGAAGGCACGCTCTCCTTAACCGTGGTGCAGCTTCTTGATATTTAAAAGATGCCAACACTCTGACACTTCTATTGAGTTTATACTATTTATCAGAAAGTATAATATGCTCCCTCAATTGCTTGTCTAATTCCCTATATAAACTATTTATCTCTGCTTGTTTCCTTTCAAGATTGGTTCTATAAGGATGGACATATTTCTTACTAATTTAGGACAAATAGTTTACATTATTATTATCTTCGAAGCAAAAGATTTTTAAATAGAGAATCTCATACCTGAGATACTAGGAGTGGTACTAAGGAAGCCTGCTCTTCTTTCGGCACTTCAACATTAATAGAAGATGGCTCCTCTTGAGGGCCGGAAGGTGCAGGAGATTTAGTGGAATTGCTTCATGAGGAGAAGAATCTTTTTCAGAGGGATTTGCATTATCATCCCCGTCTTTTTTAGAAGCTTCAGTATGGCCACCCCATTGCCACCTGATCCTTGTCCACCATTGATGTTATCATCCCCATCATCATTATCATCATCTTCGTCATCATTATCTCCCCCTACCTCTTCAACGGCCTCATCTTTGTCATCTTCTTCTTCAGAGTCAGAATCGACTTCGAAGGAAGGAACTTCAAAAGGAAAGAAGTTTAGAAGCACCGATTTCCTCCCTATCAGCAACTTTAATCCTCTACTCCATCTTTTTGACTCTATCCATGACCGTATCAATAAGAGTGGGGTTGAGCGAGGGGAAGCTCAAATCTAGGTATTTATCGACATTATCAACTTAGGAAAGCATTAAGGCATCTTCAAAGGAGTTTGTAGTAATGTCTTAGAGTCAAGGAATTGCGACACTCACTACTTCGCATTATAAATGGTGCCGATAGCCAATTTGAGGGAGGCCTTGTTCTTCCTCAACTTTCCCTTTTACAAAGATTGTTTAGCTGCCATCCATCCTTTTTCCTCTTCAAACTCTGAAAGAGTCAATGATAAAGCTAAGTTTTCGTCAGCTAGTAGTTGGCGAGCCTTCCTCTCCTCCAAGATAATAGATTATGACTGAGCGAGAGAAGCTCTCAACCGCTCCACTTCAGTTGTAATTTCCCTCTTCTCCGAAAACAAGGAGGAAACTTGATTATTTAAGGCATCAACTTCTTCTCGAAGTTTAGATGTTCCAGAAGAGGATTTGGACATGTTTCATGTAGGGAGAACCAGCTTTTAGAATTCTGAAATAAAAATACAACAAAAGTTAAAAGCTTAAAGAAAAAAAGACAGTAATGTTAAGTAATGTAACCCATACCAGGAGTTGTTGTTCAAGAAGAGATCGATAGTGTCCTTCCAAATCAGAAATAGAGGATGGTGGCTGAATTGAAGTGAATGACGAAGGACTTAAGATAGAATGGATCAATTTCTCAAAATCAGTCAGAGGTGTGGAAGTAGATGGTCTAGGAATATTTAACACTGGAGTAGCGGTCGAAGTACCCAATGCCTTTTGCATCTGCTCGATTACGCATGGAGAACTGGAGACAACGATGTGAGAAAGAGGATCATCTTCGGTAGGAGTTTCCTTAGTAAGACATGAGGAGCTTCGATGGATGGACTCTTAAGAAACTCCCCAAAATTAATAGGCTCCTCCTCTTCCAGTATTGGAGAATCAGGAACTTCAACCACTTCAAATCTCTTTAGGGGTGGTTCCACTATGGACGCTTTGATTAGTTTTCTTTTAGTAACCATCTTCGATGTGGAAAATGCCTAAGAAAATCATGGTGCATGAGATGTCGAAGAAAGAAAAGCGGGACCACTGGTGGGTTTTTCCACTTAAGGAGCAACTGAAAAGGATTCAAACATATTATAGTCAGCAGATTAATTTTAAAAACAACACAGCAATACATAACAAGTTTAGCGCAGATTGGTGGCATTGGAGATAAGTTTAATGGGTCTGTCAAAGAGAGGAAGCATTTGCTTCGGGATGTGTGTTGGACTTAAGGAGGCTGGCCAAGAATCCTTTGGCCCGCCGGCAAAAGGGAGTGCTTTTGCAAATTTGTTTGATTTAGCAGCGTTAATCTATTTCCAATCTTGCTTGAAGCTGCAATCAAAGACTCCACTATTCTCTTATTCTCCTCAATCAGTTCTTTAGTAGAGGCACCTGACAAATTGAAGATCACTGATGAAAAGTAACCAGATTGAAGAAGAATAATAAAATCTAAGCTTATGAGGAGTAGAAAAAGTGCCGCTAATGTTTGGGAAGCATCTAAGGAAGAAGAAACGACATTTCCAGTCTCTAAACTTGTTTACTTCCTTCGAGAACAATTTCTTAGGAGGATTGGCCTGGAAGATTTGTTTGTTAAGGTTGCTGAGCTTAACCAACCGGACTAGGTGATTAAAAACTTTAGCGTTCAAAGAGGGAAGGCCAGACTCTAATGCTATAAACTCCAGTGACAAAAGACAAGTATATACGTTTGACGATAGCTGAATTGGAGCAATTCCAAGATGAACTAATAACTTCAGCAAGAACTCAGGGAAAGGAAGGAATTCACCGTGCCATACGTGGATTGCAGCATAAGTGAAGAACCCCTTAAGTGGGTTGTTGATGGTGTCATTTTTTGCAGGGGTGACTGATTCCACTCCTGTAATCCCAAAGTCTTTAAGATTGGCTTCTACTTCATTATGGGTGGATATTAGAGAGTTCTTGGAAGTAGCTTCAATTTTCTGTGGAGAACTCATGATTCTGCCAGGTGAAAATGTTCCGGTTAGAAATTATAGTTTGTCATGAAACTAACATTCTTTTAGCGATTACATGAAAACTATCACAATCATTTGAGTATCAAACAAAGCATGAAACTACATATACTTGAAAGAATGTTAAGGATAAAAAATGCGATTTACTGAGCTTTCAATAAAGTCGAGAGGAAAATGAAACTTAACACTTCACAAACACCTCTCAACAAAGTCGAAAGCCTAGATATAAGCATCTACTGAGCTTTTGACTGGGTCGAAGGGAGGGTTGAAGTATATGTCCAACTGGCATTCTTCAACAGTGTCGAAAGCACAATAGGAACTTCGTGATTAGAAAGGAATAGTTAAAACCAACATAAGATTTTAAAAATAGTACATGCCGCCAAAGTTTATTAAACAAAAGGGAAGATCATTCGACATGATCAAAACCCCTTACCATAGTTTTTCTAAAAGAATGTTAATGTTGTCAAAACCTTTTATGCTGACTAAGTCAAAAGGTTTCAAGTTTGAATTAAGGGACGTTACGATGATGTTCGAAAAGATAAAGATTAAACCCCAGTCAGTTATAAAAGGTTTCGATATAAATGGGTAGTGATGAGTGGTTTCAAAGGTATGGCAACAATGAATTTAAATCAAAGTAGTAGGTTTCGACTAAGTTAATTATAGAAGGTTTCGTCTAGTCGAAATGTTTGATGTGTAGCTTACACAAAGTACATTTTCTTTGATCTCCTTAAAAAATATATTTTAACTTAAACTAATAAGGAGTAAGTATGTTCTAAAAATGTCGAAACCTATGCAACAAAACTTATACTTTCGAAAGAGAGAAATGTAATAACCAACTTCTGCGAAAGGTGTCTGGATACGCTAAAACACAAAGTTGCTTTAGAAAAGGTTGATTGCATGCTACTTTAGTAAAATGAAGCACCTCGCTACCTTTTGACCCGGTCGAAAGAGGCTAAGAAAGAAAAATGAAAGTTGCTGCCCTAACCCTTTCGGAAGGGTGGAAAGGTAAATTTATGGCGCCAATTTTTAATTCTTACAATTCAAAACTTCTAGGCGAATCAAGTGGAAAACTCCTTCCTCCCAAAACACGATTTCAATCCAGAAATTAAAAAAATAAACTAAAAAATTTACATACAAATTTATTATTTGAATTTCAAAACCTTTAAGATAAATATTTGAATTCTCTAAAAAGATGATAACATTAAAATCTGTATTGGATGGTTTCAAAATGAAAATTAACAACAAAAATCAATCAAATCGAACCATAAAATTGAATTGAATGATACTTTCAAGCAAATAAGAACTCAAGCAACATCTAGCAAATCAAAAAAAAATTAAAAATCCAAACTGTGGAAGCTGGTGAAATTGAGATTTGCTGCAAAATAAAGAGGGGAAAGATTCGTAAAATAAGAAAACATAAACTTACTTTAAATCTAAATTTTTGATTGTGAAAAGCAGAGACTTTGAAAATTTGGACACGTTGATTTTTCTTGAAGATGATTTCGTTTTCAGGTAAATGAAAGAAGTTGAGAGAAGAACGAAATTTATATGAAAAGTCTGCAAAGATGGTGAGCAATTCGATTAGATTTAAATGGACGATCCAGATTAAAGTGGAAATACGAAAAGCCGGAAAATATTAAGGGTTTTGAGATGATTGACTTGAAAATTCAAAGGCATCCCTTCGCGGGGAGGCGAATTTTTTCACCAAATCTCCTGTCGACCATGTCGAAACCTTATTGAGTAAAAAAGCAAAGAAGAACAAGAGAAAAAAGCAATAGCAAGACCTTTTGAAGGAGTCAAAAGAATGCAAAAGCCAAAGACAAGAAGTATCAAACCTTTCAAAGGAGTCGAAAGGGTCAAAAGCATACTTCTGCACTAATGAACACCTTTCGAAGTAGGTGCTTCCGCAGGCATGAAGACCTTTGGAAGGAGTTAAAGAAGAAGCTTTCGAAAACAATGCATAAAAACATTTAAAATGCACGTCAAACCTTTCGAAACCAAAGGTTTCGCCTTCACTCAAGTCACTCAAAAGCACACCATGATCAGGAAAACACTTTAGAAAGCCAAACCAAGCCTTTTGAACCGGTGAAGTAATTTATATCCAAGAAAGGTTCTACATCAAATCGCAAGCACATATTTGGAACCTATAAACAATGTGAAAACCATCCCTAGTTCAACACCTTCGAAGCCCTCGAAAACAGCCCTTCGACAAAGTCGGAAGCTCTTATAAAGTAATATAAAGAATGGAAGGCGTAACCACCCCTTCCGGTGAAGAAAGCATTCGAGCTCATTCGAAATCATTGTAGAGTAGAATGCAAGAGCCAAAAGAGTCGGAAGGCATCTGAAGCCACCTTTCGACCAGGTCGAAAGCATTGGGTCGAAAGGTGCCGACCAGCATCTATAAATAAGACCCAAGGGTTTGGTTAAAGGATCGGAATTCAGTCATTCTACACTTGTACTTTCTTTATTCTAAAGAGTTATAAATCCTAATTTGTAAATTGAATTGGGGAAGTTGATGAATAAAGCTTTGTTGGGTTATGAAAGGGAAGTCTTCAATGTTCTTGATTAATTTCTTGATTTGAAAGTTCTTTTTCATATCTAATCGTGTTTTACAGTTGTCAACCACGTCGAAAAGCCACTTTCGACTTGGTTGAAACCTTTACATTTACTAGTGACTTCAGTTATTGAATTCAGGCCACTTTCCTATGAACCTCTACTTTCAAATGGATCGAAACCTTTGCGTAAATTAGTTTTATTTTTAATTCCCAATCCAAACCTAAGACACTTAAGAATCTAGCTTTCAACAGGGTCGAAACCATTCAATATTGGTCATAACCTTGAATCTAAGAGCCATCCATATGGCTTTCGCAATTACTTTGAAAGGACTATTTTATAGGGGTAACTATGCTACTTTATCCAATACAAAAGGCCAATAACAAGAGAACTTAAGCCTTTCGATTGAGTCGAAAGGTCAATAAAAAGGAAAGCTATCATAATAAGAACCTATTCGAAAGGGTGAACTAAGTGGATTATCTACATCTTTCCTTCTACCACTGAACGAAAAGAAATCAAAAAGGAACAACCTAGTCTTAAAAATAACTTTGGGGTGTTGACAAGTTTTCTTCTTAACACATATCAACATGTAAAGAAAAAGTCTTGGCCACATTACATACAGAGGGTTATAAGAGAAATTATACTACATATAATGTTGTCACTTGCTTTCCAAAGCAAGGAGAGGTTCAATGGTAATAACTTGCATAGTTGTCTACTTTAACTTATATTTTAACACAACATATGCAAATTAAATGGTGAGTTAATTCACCCAAGTCCAAGCCAAACCAAGATGTAGAAAATCTCACTACGAGTGCAATGACGAAGACTCATCTCGATTGGACCTTTTATGCAATTTTTTAGGATTTTATAGAATTTGGATTATATAATTTAATTAATTGACTTCAAATTATCAAGTTAATTACCATTACCCTTTCTTCCTTATTCCCTCCTTTTTTTGCCCAGTGATACGCCTATGCAAACCATGGCCATGCACTTCCCTCCCCCTAACTCGACCTATAGACCATTGGAGAACCTTTGACCATTGCCAAAGACCTTCTATTTGCATGCTAACCACACTCGATGTCATGCTCGAACCCACCATTGAAAAAGCAACCTACTCACCTCCCCTCAACTGTAGAAAAAGTCACGACTTCTAATAAGATTCCGCATCACCCTAAACTACCATCACCGACTTCTCTTGCCACCACGAGTTCAAATTCATTATCCGTTTCCTCCATCGACCTCTTAGCTCCAACTGCCTTTGTCCCTAGTTTCGGTAATAAAAGTCGATCATGGCTAAGCTTCATCACACCCTCCGACGACCATACAGATTCGAAGCCCTCACTCATATGAGTCCAATGGATCCAACGTTGACGATTTTAGTTAACTACTAGTCCAGTTTTAATTAAGAAAGAGGGGGCGACAGTTTTTTCTTTTATTGTAAAAAAAAGAAAAAAGAGATAGAAGTTCTGAGAGGAGTGAGAAGTGAATGTTTATGGTATTATTTATAGAATAAAAATATATTATATTTATATTTCTTTTTTAAATTGTAATGCATCTCATGCTCGCATGACTATGTAGTACATCCGATCTCCATGAAATTCATCGGCGTACATCACCCCATTATTCTGATCTCTATGGCATTAGTTTTACCAAAACCAAGACAATGCCCTAGATGATAATTTCACATGTTTCAAGATCGTTTATCATTACAATGATTTTCGATCATATTATCAATATTTATTTTGAACTATTTATTTCTATAAAAAAAATTTGAATTTTTTTTCTTATCATTGGTTATTATTTAAAAGGGGATTAAATGGTTATTAAATCAATTCATCACGTTAAATCCAATGTTCAAGTATTTAAATACTTCAGATATTTAAATATGAAGTGTTCAAAATTCCGGGTCCATTCTTTCATACTTAAAATATTTTATCCTTGAATTCCAACACAAGAAATCAAGAAAACAATCACATATTAATACTTAATAGTATTTCAATTACTAGCAAATAAAGCTCGCGGTTTGCCAATGTGTAGAAATCCGTTTATCCAACAAGGATAATAAACAAAATATTAAGCATACCTTTCGCTCAACAACCTCTGGTTATTAATTAGTCGATTATTCATACTACCTCAAAAAATTTAAAGGATCATTCCATAAACTCCCCATAAGCCAAAGAACAAGCTTACAATTATACTAAGCCCGTACGATGTACATGTGTCATCCGTACGCAATATCAATCTGATCACTTGCTCGATTACATAGATTTCATTTCGAACTAGTATAGATCACTTAACCTCTCTAGTGCGGACTCTGATCATGTACTTGTCAAGAATCGGGTGAAAATTCTTTGTTTGGATCTGTGAAAATCACCTCAAAATCATGTATTCGAATCGAAGATCGAGAATTGTCATATGAATAAAATGATCTATGTACCACTTACGTACTTTATTCCACTGGTTTCTTAACTACACTAATTTTTTTTTTACATTTTAAACACATTATTTTCACATATAATATTTCTGATTTAATGTTAAAATCATTTAAGAAACATTTCTTAGAACATTACTTAAGTTTATAAACAATTTATAAAGACTTATATTTATTTATAAAACATTTCACTAAAACATAATTTCATTTTAAATTTTTTTAATACTTAAGCTCATACACGTATTATACTCTACTACATCCTAAAAGTATAGATAAAACATTCACACCTATTTCAAATTTTCAAGGATGTTCGATAAATTTTAAACTTGTTTTTAACTTACTATCTTTTCATATTAAGAGTTACACAAATTCATCTTTTATTTCAATATTAAATTTCCTTCAAAGAAAACATTAGAACTAAACATCTGTTCTCATTTCAAATCATTTGAAATAATAATATATACTTATAACTTTTGGATATCAAATCACACTTATGTTTTACTAAAATAACTTGTAGTAAACTACTATAGTAGCATCCCCCACTTTGAAACTTGAAAATGGGTGCCGATAATGTTATAGTCATCACCAGAATTATTTTACAATGACAGAAGTAAGTTTAGTACTTTCTATCTCCTTCAAAATTGTTTTGAAAATATTTCTATTCATAGATGCATCCAAACAGTACTATTATTACTTTCTAAAAGATCTTGAAAAACAATTTTCAAAACACCGGGATTTGAGTTCTTAAATTCTTAGTTTAAATCCTCTTTATTTTTAAAGCCATATTTTTATAAACCATATTAATATAATTCACTTTCTTATATAAAGTCATTTCAACAATTTTTTTCCAAATATCTTACCTTTTCTTTTAGATTATATTAAACATCTTTTATTAAGTTTAACTTTTTAACCCAACATTATCACCAAATGCCTTATAATCGAACTATGAAACTTAATTCATATGGTGCTTGTTTCAATGTTTCCATAATTACTATCTACCCAACCCTTGTTTTAGAAAGGTAAAAGTGCTTATAAACTGGTAAAGCACAAATCAACAATCAACAAACAATAATAAATGCTCAAAAACTTGCCAAGCACAACTAATTAATCAAAAATGCTAACAATGCTCATAAACTAGCCAATCAATATTAAGCTAATAATTCTACAAATGATAATAATGCTCATAAATTGGTCAAGCATGGATAAACTAATTAATGTGAAGTAATGAATAAATATCATTAATCTCTTCATTAGTTGAACTACACTATCAACCTATACTTATATATTACTAATATATAACAAATACATGTATGCTCTCATTTATATAATATACTCAACTCATGCTAGGGCAATCCATTACCCTATCTCTTAAAGAGTTGTACCTCTACAAAGCCAAGGTTCTCGCTTAACCTTGAGCTATGATACCACACTGTAATGACCGCTTTTTCGACCCTCGAACGTCGATACTAATAAATCCATGGTATTCTTGTGCCGAACATCCAAGTGCTGGAAAGATAGAATGTTAGGGAAAAGCAAACGAACAAGAAAGAGGAGAACAAAAATATTAGGATCTCACATGCGGAATGATAACATGTAATATAAAAAGATAAGACAGGGAGCCACTCTAATATACATAGTATTTCAGAGTTACTGATAGTAGTACTATCATCAATCTGGACAGCCGCCCATCATTTCAATTGCTGACTTATATACATAAAGTAATGCTGTGGAAATAAATGTACTACTGTAGGTAAACATCCAGCTCCTCTCCAAGAGGTAAAAATACATCAACAAAAACCTGCCTTTCTTGGACTGCTCGAAATGGCACCTATGGAAAGAAGGGAAAAATAAAACCATGGGTCAGACATAAGTCTAGTGTGAGAAACTCAAGAAATATATAGCTAGTATATAACAGTACTTTTGAGATCATCATAACGGTTATCCCTTGAAAAGAACCACACATCTATTAAGTATGTATTGTGATATAATAGATAATGTTTAGGGCAAAGAATATATATTAGAAAATTGTTGTTGGTGCTTACATTGGTCACACCACAACAATAGGCATAGAAACAAAACCGCTAAGGCACATTTGCTTGTTGATTTTCTATGAAGACCTCCGCAGCAAACTGAGATCGATCACCTATGACAAGGATCAAAAATTGCCTTCTGAGCATCGTGTATCTTTAGATAAAATATACCATAAGGTAAACAAAACATGCCCAGACGTCTGAACACTTTCGTTAATGACTAAACCAAATATCATCAACTTCTCACGCACAACATATTGAAAGCATACTTTAGATATGTAGTTGATATACCCCCATAGGTTAGCTAAACCTGGGACCATGCAGCCTATTCTGTCTTTAGCCATATACCGACAGTGGAGTCACAATCAGCATCACAAGCATACTCTAGATATGGTGAAGTCACAAACTCCTTTATTAGTTAAACTTCCTTTATTAATTAAAACTTCATTTATCTAATAATATTCCTTTATTAATTAAAACTTCTTGTACTCCTTTATTATTTAAAACTTCTTCTATTAATTAATACTGCATTATTGATTAAAACTTCTTTTATTAATACTCCTTTATTAGTTAAAACTTCTTTTATTAATAAATACCTCTTTATTAGTTCAAACTTCCTTTTATCTAATAATACTCCTTTATTAAGTAAAACTTTTTTTTATTAATTAATACTCCTTTATTAATTAAAACTCCCTTTATTAACTAATACTCTTTATTAAATAAAACTTCCTTTTATTTATTAGAACCCCTTTATTATTTAAAAATTCCTTCTATTATTGATACTCCTTTATTAGTTAAACGTTTATTTTATCTAATAATACTCTTTTATTAATTAAAAATTATTTTATTAATTAATACTCCCTTATTAATTAATACTTCTTTTATTAATCAATACTACTTTATCAACTAAAACTTCCTTTTGTTAACAATACTCCTTTATTGATTAAAACTTCTTTTATTTAAAATGAACACAGTATTAATTAAAACTTAACTTATTAAACTTGTGTATAGATTTAATTTCCCTTTATAAAAGATATATACCATGTATTTTACTATTCACATACTTACCATTCACATATTTATTATTCATTTACACTCTTTTCTACACTTCAATAGTATTCATAAACTTATCTTGACAGTATATGTATGTTCATAAATCACTTAACAAAATTTATTTACTTTAAAATATAATCAAAGGGTTTAAAAACAAGTGTTACTAAAACATTTTTACTATAACTCCTCTTTTACAAATTAAGCATACAACTTTTCTATCTTTATTCCAAATGATTCCATACTTGTTATTATTATGTTTAAAATTCCTTTATTTAAGATCTAAGTATATTCATAATAATTTTACACTTAAAATATAATTCAAGAGTTTAAAAACAAATTTTACTAAAACATTGTCTAATGCAACCCAAAACCATTTACTGATAATTATCTTTAAAATATTCATTACTAAATATCTAAGCGTATCTACACTTATTGGCTAAGGTAATACACTTTTAATTGAACTTCTCAATATAATTTACTTAACTTAAATTTTAAAATCCAAACTTCCTTAACTACATTTACAAATACTTAACCTACTTTTTAAGCTTATATACTTACTAAAATCCTTTTCAAATTGTTGTATAAATTTATGTGTATACTAATTTATTTATAAGCTAATATAATTAATAAAATTCTAAAATAATTTAAAAGATATTATATCACATAAGCTTTTTAACACTTTATTAAAATATTTACTCATTTTCTTAAAAACCAATATATATTTAAAACTGCTTATACTATAGTTTAAAACATTCATTTTAAATTCTACTAAAAAATACTTATTTTATAATTTATTTAAAACCCATACAAAAATATTTTATAATTTAAAACCCTTTACTTTAAAAATTAAAAATAATTATTAAAAATATATTTAAACTTTAGTCTTTTTCGATAATAAGTACTATGAAAAGTAGCCTTCAAGATGTTTTGAAAGTTGACTTTAAAAATTGATGAACACAAGAAATCGTTAAAGTGTATTCATAGCGACCTTTTCGCTTCTAACTATCATAATGTTGTTTCATAATTTCTATAACTTCTCAATCCAAATCTTTATGTACAACACTCTAAAACATGTGTAGTGAACAACTTAATATATGTTTCCATAATATATTCATATTTTAACCAATTAAACATATGTTAAGTACAAGGGATTTCAAGTGCGTTTACAACGGCTATTTCGCTTCAAACACTTACAACACACTTCAGCTTCATATATAACAATATCAAACATGTAAACAATAAGTCTTGGCCATGTTACCTATTTTAGAGGATTTTAAGAGAAATTAAACTACATATAATGTTGTCACTTACTTTCCAAAGGAAGGAGGGGTCCAAATGTAATACCTTGAATTGTTATCTATTTTGACTTAATTTAACACAACAATTATATACACAATATATACAAATTAAATGGTGGATTAACTCATCCAAGCTTAAACCCAAGCCAAACCAAGACGTAGATGATCTCACTAAGAGTGCAACAATGAAGACATTATCTCGATTGGACCTCATATGCAAAACTTATGGATTTTATAAGTATTTAGATTATATAATTTAATTAATTAATCAATAACTAATTATCACCTTAATTACCTCATTGCCCTTTAATCCATATTCCCCCTGTTTCGTGCATAATGATACGCTTGTACAAACCATGACCATGCATTCTCTTCCCCTAACTCGAGCTAGAGTGTAACAACCCTAGTTTTGGAGATTACCTGTAAATATTAAATTATAACGGTAGTTATGATTTGATATTGTGAATTGAAAATTAAATTGGAGAAATTAAATTGTTTATTTGGAATAAACAATGAATTTTAGAATTTAAAATGAGAAAATAAAATTCCAAGCTTTATTTTATTTGTTTGGGTTAATAATGAATGGAAAATAATTTTTTATTAGAGAAATTGCAATAATTTTATTAATTATTGTCAATTACTTCTTTTAATAATTTTTAAAGGAAGTATTTGATTTTTTAAAGGTTGTTTATTGAAATAAATGGTGGAAATTTGGTTAAAAATAAGTTCTGGCTATAAATAATGTTTTGAAATGGTTTAAAATATTTTTGTAGGTGTTAAATAAATTTTGTGGAATTTTAGGAGTTAAAAACATGGTTTTATTCATTTATTTGAGTAAATAGTGCATTTTTGTTAAATAAAGGAATTTAATAATAAAAAATATTTTAAAATACAAATTAATCATTTTATATGATAGAAAATGTTTTATATTGCATGCATACAAGTTTTCATATTTTTCTTATGTGTAAATATGGAGAAAATGCATTTTTGTTTTGTGTATATGTGACATAGGTTCATATGTTAGTTAAGTGTGAATCAATTAACCTTAGCCTTTTTATTTTCTTTTATTTTTAGGTCCATTAGCCCATTAGTGTTCCTTAGCCTGATTAAGGAAGTGAGAAAACAAAATTAACCTGCACGTACATTACCACTCTCTTCTCCTTCTTCCATCAGTAAGCAAAACATAGAACCGACTGCATCAAATTCAAAATCCAAGTAAATTTCTTCAATAAAATTCAATAAGTAGCAATCTCTTTCAACCTAGAGTGATAATAAAAAGGTAATCAAACTCCAAACTTGCAATTTCATCAAAAATCTCAGATTTGTGAATTAGTTTTCAAAATTATTGAGGTTTTGCTCTTGCATGTCTGTATAAACTCTTTTTTTAGGTTGTTGAAGCTTCCTCCAGGCCAAAGTTTGCACCTTCTCTCCAATTAGCTCTTGTTGCTTTACTATATTGTGAGGTGAGTTGCTGCTCACAATTACTAGCTGAAGCAAAGCTTCAAAATGCCAAAATCTAACCAAAAATAGCTTCAATACAATGATTTCATGTTCATGTTTTGTTTTTGTGAAATCTGAGTTGGTATGTCACTTTGCACATCATTTTCTCCCAATTTCGGCAACGAAATGCTGCCTGATTTTCTTCAGTTGATAGCCTGTGTGTTGTAATATATGCATGTCAAATTTCATTGCAAAACATACTCGTTTGATGCTTGAAAACTGCAGCGCAAAATCAAATCATAACCTGAAAATTTTCTGTGCATGTTTTGTTTGCTGAGTTGCTGCAAACATGGCCTAAGTCCAAGTTTGAGATAACATAACTTTTCCATCCCTTATTGAAATTCTGTTATTTTTTTTTAAAAGATAGAGTTTTCTACTATATGCATACCAAATTTCAAGTCATTTCGACTTAGATAGATTATAGAAACATGCTGCTAAACATTGACCTAGACCATGTTTTTGTCCAGAGTTTTACAGTGAAAATACTGTCTGTGTTCAACTTTGAGACATCATAAATTTCTCACATTCTTTTTAGTTGTATGGTTATTTTTTTGTTTGAAAGATGAAGTTTTCTACTACACGCTCACCAATTTTGAGATCAATCCAATGCCATTTGAACCTCTGTTTCATGCCTGGTACTTGAACCCACGAGGGTTTTCAGGCCTGTGCATTCTGGTTTTCGAACTGTTGCAAACATGGCCTGAGTGCATGTTTGAGATAGTGTAACTTTTTCATTTCCATTCGGAATTCATTGATTCTTTTTTGGTTTGAAAGATGAAGATTTCTAGTTTATGTACACTAATTTTTATTTCAATCAAAGATCGGTCGGCCACCTGTTTTATATTCGAAATTTGAACCCAGAGAAGATTTCAGACCTGGGTATTATTTTGCCCAAGTGTTTTTATGTTCATTTTTCGTCCGATTTTTGATTTTTACTTCATTTCTGTGATATTTCTAAAGTATTTTGAGGGCTATGACGCCAATCAATAGGTTAGCACGGTTTTGATGAATTTGGAATTCAAATTTTGAATTATTTGAATTTAATTTGAATTTCGGTTTGAGTGGAATTTTGCTTGTTTTTGGTCGTTTTCGACCACTGTTTTCTCCAAATATTTTTGAAATGATTTTAAAATTTAGGGGATTTAAAAATAATTATTTTGTAATATTTTAAAGTATTTTCAAGTATAGAACCTATTTATTCTTTATAATAAGGGAAATTTTCAAATATGGTTTCCAAATGGTTTTTGAAATCGGTTTTCAAGGCTTATTTTCAAGGTAAATTATTTTCTATAAAAATTACACGTTTTTGCACTATCGAGCGAATGAGAAGGAGAGTTAAATGATTGGGTAAAACGTGTAGTATGGGATACGTGCGTTTATCCTTTTGGTTAATTCCTAACTTGCCCGTTTGATCGTTTTGGCCTACGGGTCTAGTTTATCGATGATATGAGGTGAACCTTTTACTGCTTTGAGTGTGAAATTTACTAGCGGTTAGTAAAACGTTTAGTGCGAACGGGTGGTATGGGACACACGTTAACACATTTGGCTTCCTTTCCGAGAGTTTGTGGTACATTTGCCTGTCGGCGTGCTAGTACTAGACCTTTGGGTCATTTGTCATTGCGGCGTATTTGTCTTCGGACATTTTCCATTGCAGCGTATTTGTCTTCAGACGTTTGTCATTGTGGCGCATTTTCATTGCGGCGTATTTGTCTTTTGTCGTTGCCATTGGACGAGGTATCCATTATGTGAAACAGTACTCGGAAAAAATAGCACGTGCGAAACCTTTTTTGAGATGATTTTTACCCTTGTGTATCGTAATTTTGGAATTAGTCCTTTAAACCATTCGGTGGTGATTACTTCGGGGTTTTTTGGACTCTTGGGAGTTCTTTTGAGATTTTCATTGCCAACACTAGCGTGTTGAGATTTGCCTTTTGGCGTATATATATTGAGGTTGCCTTTTTGACGCTATTTATGGGATTTGCCTTTTGGCGTTGTATGAGATTTTTATCTCTTTGTTCATATTTGCCTTATAGCTATGTCGAGATGGCGTGTGCTTATGTTTTCCTTGGAGTTTTCGAAAAGGCGGGTTTGGGAATTACACTTTTAGGAGTTTACATTTTACTATTCCCTTATCTATTCTTATTGATTTATGATTGCCGATGATATGAGGCATGCTACATTTCAGCGATTCATGATACTTTTTCATCTCTGTTGTGTTTTATGCTTATTGAAGCAATTGTATTCTATCACCTAGTGTAATTATATATGCCATACATGATGCGTTTCCTCCGTATGTCTATGGTTAGCTTTATTATTGTTTCTTCTTGTTTAAGAAGAATATCACTGTGCTTTATTATTTCGCTATAACCTTTTACTGATTCGTTAAGCTAGACTGACCCTTGTATTTCTATACTCGGGTCAGACCGAGGTGTTTCAGATTAGCTAGGTACATTTGGACTTAGCATATTCTGCTTCTACATGGACTATTCTGCTAGCTCTTTTTGTTATAGCTTTTTGTGTAGTCCTTTTTGGTTTGCTACTCTAATATGTATATTCTTTTGACTCGTGTTTGTATTATGGTCGTCATACCACATATGTGATGTATCATTTTGTATACTTTGTGATGTATCTATATGTGTGTGTATATATAGGTTTATCTGTTGCTCTGTGATGTGTTTCACATTTGAGTTGTTATATTTTGTTCTGATAGATCGTATGGCCACCTATGGCTTTGTATTAAATATTTATTGGATATGTCGATCCACAAAAAAAATTGCATTGTCGACGTATTCAATAGATATTTAAGACAAGGCTGTAGATGGTCGCTCCTATCCAGCCATATTTTCTGCATTAGCAGACAGTATTACTCAGTAATACTCTTTGTTAATGTAGGTCTCGGGGTGGGGCGTCACATAGAGACCACCAAATAACCTCCGACCATCACCAATGAACTTCTCTTTACATGCCAAATCTAACCACACCGTCGACGCCAAGCTCAAATCCACTATGGAAAAAGCGACCTGATCGCCTCCCCTCTACTATAGAAAAATTCGTGACTACCAATAAGATGCTCCACCACCGCAAACTACCACTATCGACTTCTCTTGCCACACCGAGTTCAACGCCACACTCCATTTCCTCCATCCACGCCTCTAGCCCTAACTACTTTCAGCCCTATTTTCAACCATAAAAGTCGATCACGGCCAAACTTCGCCACACCTTCCGACAACCATGCGAATTCGAAACCATCACTCATACAAGTCCGATGGGCTAACATTTCTGATTTTCTTTAACCACTACTCAAGATTTACTTGAGAAAGAGAAGGTGATTGTGTTTTCTTTTATTGTAAAAATACAGAGATAGAAGTTCTGAGAGAAGGGGTGAGAAGTGAATGGGTATGGTGTTGTTTATATAATAAAAATATATTGCATCCAATCGCTACGAAACTTGTCGGGGTATATCACCCTATTATTTTGGTTCCTGATGGCATTAATTTCATTAAAATCCAAGATAGTGTCTTAAGATAACAATTTCACAAGTTTTGAGACCGTTTATTGATAAAATGATTTTCGGTCATATTATCGATATTTATTCGAACTATCCCTTTTTTTAAATAAAATAAAAAAATAATTTTTTTGTCATTAGTTATTATTAAAAAGGGGATTATTTAGGTTTTAAATCAATTTCATCACATTAAATCCAATATTCAAATATTTAAATAACTCAAATATTTAAATACGAAGTGTTCGAAATTTTGGGTTGTTGCATGAACATTCCAATCTCATATTTAAGATTATACAAAGTAGTGATGGCGGATAGCTTAGTTTGATCTACACAGTAAGGATACAAGGGTTTTCTACATCCGTCAAATTCTTAAGCAAATCATCCTCCCATTTTCGTATATCCTCATTTTCTTTATCATCCAAAAAAGTATGATTCAAAAAATCTTCATCTTTAAAATGAATGGATTCATGTAGGTCAAATATATTGGCTAACTTCATTTCTATACTTGCATTTAATCGTTTACCATGATTATTCCACTTATTGCTGCACTTATACTTAGGATCCATCTCTCCTATAATCAAATGTTCACAATAATGCCATCAGGATGTCAACTAAGATTTCGACCATCTTAACAAGGCATAAAAGCTCCTCTACATTATTTAAATTTCTCTTTACAATTTCACAATGCACCTAGCCCCTTGTTCATACTACATAGAAGATCTTTAATGAAAAAACAACATAGTTATTGGTTTTTCATATCAAATATTTTTATTTTCTGAAATTAAACATGGTTGAAAATATTGAATTATCTATTTACCTGTTTAAATGAACCCAATCGTTTTCCATCGACATACAATGTGGAAGCAAATTTCTAGAATTTGAAGCATATGTATTTGTAATTAACATAATTGACAAAATACGATACATAATTTTGTACCTAAAGCTAAAGATAAGAAATAAGAATTTGGACCTATTGACATAATGTCTTACAAACAACATACTTGGATTATCCATTATTTGTGTGTCTTGATGGGTGGGGTAAAAGGACATATCCATTAATGGAGTTCACATTCATCCAAATTGTCCATTTTGTTTTAAAGAGACTACTAAAGTTCTTTCCCGGGTAAATGTTAATATATAATTCATAGAAATTTAAATGTATGTCCCATCTTTTATATACAATTTATAATTATGTTTAACATAACATATTTTACAAGTTAGTATATAATATCATTGTGTTATTAAGCTTAAAATAAGATATTTTATTACTCACAAAATAAATATAATACATACTTTATTTTTATTATATAAAATATTTATAATTACTTGTACCATTTTAGCAATTAAATACTTCAAGGCATGCACAAATCTAAAATATTTTGAGGATTCAATTAATCTATTACCGAGGAAATTATTATAGTTCAAAATAAGCATTTGAAATAGTCATCATATAATTTAAAATTTTACATTAAAACATTTCTCTTGTATATTTTACAAAACAAACATGTAACGTCTCGAAATTTTCGATCCCCAATATTCCAAATGGTTAGGAAAAAAAGAAAGATAGAAGAAGAAACAGAAATGAAACATAGAATCTCACATTCGCAGCGGACCAAAATATAATATCAAATAAAATAACAATTATACAAAGGAAAACTGTATTTGTTAATTTACATCAATACATCAGAGTTACATTCAATCTCCTAAAACTGGACAGTACAACAACTTGTCCCAGATAAACAACAACAATATCACAATGGAATACACTCCATACGTTCCTGCCATCCAGCTCGCCTCCTGAGCTCCAGAACGTCCTTACCTGAAAGTATGTAATACTCGTTCTGACCTGAGCATTACATCAAAGTAACACCCGGGTCAAGATGGAAACCAGCATGAGTAAACTCATCTAATATGAAATACCAAGCTATAACATATGCGAATATCAGGGTAACTCGTATCCTTTACGAGTTCTCATAGTCAAAATTTATTACATAAAAGTTTCAGGTTAAATATCTATATTACACACTTCATTCTGTTCCAGCCTATTTTAATATCACTTATCCGATTTATGAAGAATTTTGTAGATTACAAATCGAAGTGGTTTCTCGTATTTACTGATACCCGACTCTGGTCTCTTCGAATCTCATGTCATCTTTACCCAAATTATTCAATTAAATACAATTCAACTTTAAATACAGGATGCCACTTTTTACATATTAATTCATCATTGATAGATAACCACACTATCACTGTTCAACCCAACATCTCATATTACAAAACATTTCATATCACGTAGCATCACAATCCCATACCAGTGATAACAAATAATCCAAGGCATTCAATATTATTCAATCATCCATAAGAAAGTTTAATTAGTCCCACTATTTCTAATAATTCTAAATAGATATAATTAATTACCTCCATCATTACACACCCTGCTTACTTAATCATTAATTAATTTCAATCCAATTAATTAATTATTCCTTAACTATCTACCTTAATCAACCTTCTTTAATTAATTATTTTTAACTAATCATCCTTGGTTAATTGTTCCTTAATTACATTCAAGTAATTAACTCTCAATTAATTACACAAATTAATTAACCTTTACCCATCCATATTAATTACATTGATCCTTAATTAATTACTCGAATTATTTATTCCATAATCACTAATATTGATTATTTATCCTTTAATTAATCACACTCATTATTTAACTAACCCTTGATTAATTTCCTTAATTAATCAATCCTTTAATTAATTAATCCCTGATTAATTAATCCCTTGATTAGTCAATCCTATAATAAACTACACCGAGTAGTTAATCCTTAATTACTTCCATTAAGTGAATTTCCATCAATTACTACTATCCAGTAATTATTCTTTTGGTTAATTATCCTCAATCAATTAACCTCTAATCATTAATTAATTTAACCTTTAATTTATAATTAAATTAATTAACCCTAATAAATTATCCTTTAATTGCTTACATTAAGCAATTAATTATTTAAGTAATTAATCTCTAATTACTTACATTAATTGATCGTTAATTACCAATTAATTAATCTCAAATTAATTAATTTATAACCCTTAATAATTAATTTATTAATTCTTGATCAATAATTAATTAATTTCTCTTTAATTCCTTAATTTTATTAATCTTTAATCACCAAATTCCTTAATTTACTTAAAGATAACCCATTTATCTTTATTTATCACTTAATCTTTGTTACATATAATTTAATCTTTTAAATTAACTTCTTAATCACATACTTTAATTAAGTTTTAGGTAAACTTAAAAATCAACTTAATTTAAGTAAAACCTATTATACAACTTCTTAAACCAATAATAATAATTACACTATTACACCAAGAAATAAATCTTTTAAAATCAGTTAAACTTGGTTACTTAAAATTTTGAACTACCTTTATATTTTTTTTTTGTTAAACCCTTTACTTCGGGTCAACCTGGAACCATTCCGAATCGCCCCCGAGAAATAACTTCCCTTCTCTTTTTTTTTTTTTACAAAAAACTTAGTTAAAGTTGAAGTTTAAAATTGTTGTCTTAAATTCTGGAATAACACACACGAATAACTCGAAGACCTACTCGAGCAAATCAACAGAAAATCCGAGAATTATTTCGAGCAAAAACTTCCTCCAAACCCCACTTCTTCTTCTCCTTCCTGATTCTTTCTTCCACATGCACGCGTGTCACTGTGCATATGCACACGATATCTGGCCAGCTTCGAACCTTGCTTCGACCATCTACTATCTTCCATTGAGTTGACTCACAATACAGATCGTCGAACCATCTTGAAAATACGAATTTGAACGAACGAACCATAATAGGCTCCAGAACCTATTGCCAAAGTTCACCCCTCATCGCCATCTCCGACCACCAGAGATGCCTTCCTTATGCCCATACTTCGCCTAACCTCCATCATTATTTTCCTCCAATTCCGGTCCGCCCCGATGCTATCACGTCTCCGCGAATATTCAATAAACAACCCCATACAAATCTCAGCCTAAAACCCTAAATCGATACAGTTCGACTTCCTCAGCGATCAATAAATCCTAAATCCATTTTTCCCAAGAGCCTCTACATCCAAGCTTGCTCCAGCCAAAACTTCGATGATCAAATCTTCCTCGATCGACGAGAATTGACATTACCCTAATATCATTCAACTCGAGATATCTCTTGATTTGTCCACTTAAAAATCATGAAATCAATCTCAAAATTCGTAAATTTCTAGTACGATTCAGGTCATGTAATCAAAAGGTGTATTTTGAATAACTGACTTTCTGATTCAAATTGATCATTACCGTTTATTCTTCTTTACAAATTAATCACTTAATATATTCTTGAAATTTTTTTAAATGATGTTTCACCCATATATACATCTTTACTTCAAAGATTATAACCTAAATTTGGACATATAGAGAGGAATTGAGTTTATTTGGACATGCATGTCCCTGTTATTCGTATAGAGACCTATGTCTATAAATATACTTACTCAATAAGCATAGAATAATCCATATCTATATACACATAAAGCACTTTAATTTATACATGCAATCACTACTTCAATTGGATCATAAGCACAATCATATAACAGATTGATTTTTTGATGATTTACTCACCTATTTACTCTGGTTTGACAGAGAATGCTGGAATTTTGTTTAAACTTGAAAATCTGGAATATATATGTAGCTTGAATTAGATTTAAATCTGATCTACTAAAGTTTGCTGAACTGATTCTTGCTTTTACATGCTTTTGATCAGGCTTCAGTTTGTATTTAGAGAAAGTTGATTATTGTTGATAAACTTTTCTTTGGCTGGTTTGTTTCTAAGCTACAGACTCTTTTTTTTTCTTTCCTTTGTTTTAGAAAGTGAAGATAGGAAAAGGAAATGAAGATGAATGATATAAGTTTATATAAGTTTAAATTAGGTTTTATTAAAAATAAAATAAAATTTAAAATAAAAGTTGACATTTGTCATTTGCCTTATTTAATTTGCTAACACATGTTATTAAGAATAACTATAAGTTAACCCATGTAACTTTACATGCATAAATAATTTTTTTAAATGTTTATAAGACTTTTATATTTACTTTACTATTTAATAAATACATTCTTAATTTATATGAATAATTTTTTTAAAAGAAAATAGAATAAAACACACTATATCCTAAATAAAATCATACATGATATATTTTTAAGTTTAAAACATATTTTTAATATATATACACACCGATATATATATATATATATATCAACCTTTTGAAAATCCAAACTTAAATCCAATTAAATTTTAAATACAGTTTAAAATCTAATTAAAAACCTTACTCATATATTTTTTATATCCAAAACGTTTTTAAGATATATATCCTTTAAATTAAAATTTAAAAATCCAATTTGAAATCTACTCAAGTATATATATATATATATTAATTTAAATAAACACATTATTAAATTTAAAGATAATAATTCTAATTAAAATCTGTTTATCTATATTTAAAAACATCACATTATTATTATTGTTTGAAAAATAACAATTTTACCAATTTAAAATAATAAATAAATAAAGGAGATGATCACATTTTAAATTTCTTGAAATTCCAAGATATCACATTCCTCCCCCTTAGAATCTTTTCGTCCTTGAAAAGGAACGAAGCCAGAATTCATTAAAATACTTATATTAGATAAATTATTCTTTAGACATTTTAAAACTATAAACTCCCCTTTTTATTAAGAATTTTTTTTAAAACACTTTTAAAATCTATATAATATTACCAAAAATAGTATTTATAAAAATACTTTTTATAACCCGATGTCTCAGCTAGTCCATCTTTATTCTTACAAAAATTCAGTCATACGTTGATCTGGCGTAAGACTGAAAATCTATAAGTGCTTAGCAGACCCAATTTCAACACCTAGTGAAAATACTTGTAAAATAATTTTATTGAAAGAAAACATTTTTTTTGAAAACAGTGGAAACATTTTTGGTGAGAATGCTCTGGAAATCATCACCCCCATCCATGGTCACAGTTAACTCGATGGTTACGTTGCCACTAAGGAAAAATCCATAGATAACTATAGGCACTCCGTGCCCCTCGATTACGCCATAAAACCCGCTACAGATCGTAGCTACATCTGGGGTTACGTTGCTATCACAGCAAGAACCCATATAACTATAGGAATTAGTGCCCTCAAATTTCCCTACCAAAAGAATGAAACTTCTCACTCGACCATAAATCGCAGTCTACCGATTTTACGTTGCCTTCCCGGCAAAATCAAGCGTAGACGTTGACACTCACCTCCACACGATTTCTGCTATGGTCATTAGTAGATCGCAGTGACATCGAGTTACACTATCGTCACAACATAACCCAAATGACTCTATAAGCATCAGCGCCCTCGACTTTCACTACCCAATAATCCTCAGGAACTTCACTTTGTCCGGACTTCCTCACATGATCCACTTTAGAGCCACCCCCTTTGAGGCTCAAGGCAGTACCAACCTATGGTACTCCTGAAAAGTTCATTTCAAGGGAGCGCCTTTTTCTCTAGAGCCATTTTCAAAACACTTTATATTATACACATATAGTATCTTTCAAATCATACACCTAGTATGAATCTCATATAAATCTTCTTTCTCAAAATCGATTATCCCAAAACCGATAGTTCTCAACTAAGCTTTCCGAATTCCAATATTGATTTTACCCAAAAATCAAACGCCTTTCCAAAATCCATAGGTTCCGAAACCTTTTCTCAAAATCATTTTCATAAGATTCTTCATATATATATATATATATATATATAACTTTGAAATTTTTTTGGATCACTTCATACTTGTATAAATTCTCCTTTTATACTTCAAATACTTTCAAAAACCTTTTTTTTCTCTCTGGCTATAGATTCAACAAGGGAAGTTTATTGATTATATATACATAACTTTGTTTATGCCAAAATTATATTCATGCTTGATTACTTTATAAAGTCACTTACCATATTGCTTACTTCCATACAGTAAATTTCTACCATAGAAATATCCAATTTCCATTTTATTTCATCATATACTTCACAAAATATACTTTCCATTCCAAAAATCATTTTATATTTCATATCCACCAATTTTCAATATCAAATTTTATTCAAACCTATAAGATATACACATATCACTATATCAATCTGATCGCTCACACGATCATACAATTTCACTTCCGAACTAGTATCGTCCATCCAACTTCCTAGCGCGAACTTAGATTTGGTTTTTTGATCAAAAACCGTCATTCTCCTTGCATAGTCAAAACTATGATAGAGAATTTCCAGAACCAATCAAAATCCATATCTAGGTTCGCCCTAAAAAATCGAGTGAAAAATCGCAACTCAGATCGATAATACTATCCCGTAATTCTATGCTCGAATCTGGATCAAATAACTATGCAAATAGAATAATATACGTGCATCCTACATATCTATCTTCATTGACTATTAGCCAAATCAATTTCCTTTTCTATTCACATTCATTTTGATTCTTATTCATTTATTCACAATTGCCTCAATCCTTATTTGGATTATCACCTCAATTCTTATCTCAATTGGGTATTTAATCATAAACAGTTTGCACTCTATCCAGCTTAATATTAGAAAATAGCTTGAAAAAATTAAAAATAGATAAGTAATTGAAAAATAATTATTAGTTTGTAAAATAGCTGTAATATAGTTATATAATTGTAAAATAGTTGGAAAATAGTAAAATAATTGCAAAATAGTTGAAAAATAGTAATTAGTTATAAAATAGTTGAAAATAATAATAATTAGTTATAAGTAATTGAAAACAGTAATCAGTTATAAAATAGTTGTAAAATAGTTAAATAGTTTCAAATATAATTGTAAAATAAGTATAAAATAGTTTAGCTTTAAAAAAGAAAGGTTTTGTATAGTAAATAGCTTGGAAAAATAGATTTATATTAAAATAATTATTTTGAAAATAATCCAGAGCCAAACTGTTTAATTCCCAATCTCCATTTCCATCAATTCAACTTAAATTTCCACTTCCATTTAAATTGACTCAATTCCAATTGAATTAATCCCAATTCCAAATCAATTTCCAGTTTCCAATTAACGTTCAATTTCAATTCAAATTAAGTTAACTTCTATTCCCATCCAAATTCAAATCAACTTCCTATTTGAATTTGAACTCATTCAACTTCAATTCCATTTCAAATTTATCCAATTCAAATTTTCCATTTGATTTTAAACTTATCCATCTTTAATCACAATTCTTATTAATTCAAATCAAATTCATTTTGAACCAGTTCTATTCAAATTTCAACTTAAAACCATCTCGAATTATATAAATTCGAGTTATATTTTAAATGTTGATTTAATCAAACTAACCTTTACTTTTAATTTAACAGCCTAAATCTTTTTAAACAATTTAAATTTGAGTCCAAATTTTCAAAACTGTATTTTAAAATGCCTTTATAACTTATTACAAGGTTCAAGTAAGAGTTCAAAACAATTTTAATTTGCAATTTCATTTCTTAACATTCAAATTTTAAGTTCAAAGGAATTCCATATCCTAAATTTCAAATTTAAGTTTAATTTTATTTATCTCTATAATGGATATATTACCAAGTCCATTTCTTCATTCATTTAAATAAATCCAATTTATAGTCTAAAGATTATTAATAACAATAGGATAATATTATCCAAATTATTATAAAACATCCATCCATTTCCAATTTCCAGATCTCAAACCCATTTTGAGGCATTATGGCATTAAGATTTCCAAGGTTTAGCCAAGGTTTAGCTCAGGATCCCACTACTCGTCGTATTTGGTTTGGTATTTCTACCGCACATGACTTTGAGAGTCATGATGATATTACTGAGGAACGTCTTTATCAGAATATTTTTGCTTCTCACTTTGGACGATCACACAAACTACCAATTCAAATCAACCATTCTAACTTCCCAAGTTAAATTTCAATTTCATCTCGAAATTTTCAATTCAGGTTGTCTGTTAACTTATTTAACTTCTCCCAAGTTAAATTCCATTTACTTAATTCAGTCAACCTTACTCAAATTTGAATTCCCCATTCCAAAATTTAAACTTCTTATTAATAATCTTCCAACTTATAAGTTCAAAAACTTATTTCACTATGGGTTTTCACATCATATTCCAAGTAAAAATTTAAAACTCAGCACTTAAAGTTCAAATCATCTTTGATATTATGTATATCCCTCATATATACATATTTATTTCTTGGCCCACCAAGCCAAATTTTAAAATTTAAACCACCTTTGGTTTCAATTAAAAACAAATTCCTTTAAGGTTTTTAAACAACTTCTTATTTTAAAATAAGACTACATTCAAAATAGTCAGAATAATATTATTTATTATTTCCTTTAACGTTTTGAAACAATTCCAAATTCTTTTCTGGACTTAAAACTTCATAATTTAAATCCTTTCCCATTTACAAGTCAATTTCATCTAAATTATTACTTCCTTAGAACATTTCATTTTTCTTTATCATTGTTTATTGGAAAACAACAATCCCATCAATAACCATTTATATTCTGGTTTGAAACCAATTCTTATTCATCTTATTTGTATAGTTCATTTTATTCAATTCCTATTTGGATATACTTAAATTCTTTTTTAATTTCAATATCCAACAACCAATTATTGCTTTATATATAAAATATAAGCTTTTATAAAAATCATTCATTAAAATCATTTTAAAACCTTTATATAAGAAAATAACAAGTACGCTCTCATATACACACACATACACACCCGACTCATTCTAGGGTATCACTGACCCTATCCTTAATGAGCATTCCCACCAGAGCCAAGGTTCTTGCTTAACCTTCTGCTCTGATACCAAATGTAACAACCGGAATATTCGATCTTGAATATTCCAAATAGTTAGGAAACTAAGAAAAGAGATAGAAGAAGAAACAGAATGAAATACAGAATCTCACATTCGCAGCGGATCAAAATATAATATCAAACAAAATAACAGTTATACAAAGGAAAACTGTATTTGTTAATTTGCATCTATAGCTCGAAGTTACATTCAATCTCCTAAAACTGGACAGTATAACAACTTGTCCCAGATAGACAACAACAATATCACAGCGGAATACACTCCATACGTTCCTGCCATCCAGCTCGCCTCTTGAGCTCTAGAACGTCCTTACCTGAAAATCTGTAATACTCGGTCTGACCCGAGCATTACATCAAAGTAACACCTGGGTCAGGCTGAAAACCAGCATGAGTAAACTCATCTAACATGAAATACCAAGCTATAACATACGTGAATATCAGGGTAACTGGTATCCTTTACGCGTTCTGATAGTCAACATTTATCACACAACAGTTTCAGGTTAAATATCCATATTACACACTTCATTCCATTCCAGCTAGTTTTAATATCACGTATCCAATTTATAAAGAATTTTTTAGATTACAAATTGAAGTGGTACCGGGTATTTACTGATACCCGACTCCGGTCTCTTCGAATCTCATGTCATCTTTACCCAAATTATTAAATACGATTCAACTTTAGATACAGGATGTCACTTTTTACATAGTAATGCATCGTTGATAGATAACCACATTATCACTGTTCAACTCAACATCTGGTATTACAAAACATTTCATATCACATTGCATCACAATCCCATACCAGGGATAACAAATAATCCAAGGCATTCAATATTATTCAATCATCCATAAGCAAGGTTAATTAGTCCTACTATTTCTAACTAAAAGTAGATTTAATTAATTACCTCCATCACTACACATCCTGCTTACTTAACCAGTAATTAATTTCAATCTAATTAATTAATTATTCCTTAACTATCCACCTTAATCAACCTTATTTAATTAATTATTTTTAACTAATCATCCTTGGTTAATTGTACCTTAATTACATTTAAGTAATTAACTCTCAATTAATTACACAAATTAATTAACCTTTACCCATCCATATTAATTACATTGATCCTTAATTAATTACCTGAATTAATTATTCCATAATCACTTATATTGATTAGTTATCCTTTAATTAATCACACTCATTAGTTAACTAAAACTTGATTAATTTCCTTAATTAATCAATCCTTTAATTAATTAATCCCTAATTAATTAATCTCTTGATTAGTCAATCCTATAATAAATTACACCAAGTAATTAATCGTTAATTACTTCCATTAAGTAAATTTCCTTAAATTACCGCTATCCAATAATTATTCTTTTAGTTAATTATCCTCAATTAATTAACCTCTAATCATTAATTAATTTAACCCTTAATTTATAATTAAATTAATTAACCCTAACAAATTATCCTTTAATTACTTATATTAAGTAATTAATTATTTAATAATTAATCTCTAATTACTTACATTAATTGATCATTAATTACCAATTAATCAATCTCAAATTAATTAATTTATAACCCTTAATAATTAATTTATTAATTCTTAATCAATAATTAATTAATTTCTCTTTAATTCCTTAATTTTATTAATCTTTAATCACCAAAGTCCTTAAATTACTTAAAGATAACCCATTTATCTTTATTTATCACTTAATCTTTGTTGCATATAATTTAATCTTTTAAATTAACTTCTTAATCACATACTTTAATTAAGTTTTAAATAACTTAAAAATCAACTTAATTTAAGTAAAACCTATTATACGACTTCTTAAACCAATAATAATAATAACACCATGACACCAAGAAATAAATCTTTTAAAATCAGTTAAATCTGATTACTAAAATTTTTGAACTACCTTTATAAAAAAAATCTGTTAAACCCTTTACTTCGGGTTCAACTTGGAACCATTCCGAGTCACCCTCGAGAAAAAACTTCCCTTCTCTTTTTAAAAAAAAACTTAGTTATAGTTAAAGTTTAAAACCGTTCTACTAAAATTCTGGAATAACACACATGAATAACTCAAAGACCCACTCGAGCATAACAACAGAAAACCCAAGAATTATTTCGAGCAAAAACTTCCTTCAGACCTCCATCATTCTTTTCCTCCAATTCCGTTCCACCCCGGTGCTATCACATCGCCATGAATATTCAGCAAATAACCCAATCCAAATCTTAGCCTAAAACTCTAAATCGATCCAGTTCGACTTCCTCAGTGATCAATAAATCCTAAATCCATTTTTCCCAAGAGCCTCTACATCCAAGCTTGCTTCAGCCAAAACTTCGATGATCATATCTTCCCCGATCGACGAGAATTGACATTACCCCCAATATCGTTCAACTCGAGGTATCTCTTGATTTATCCACTTAAAAATCATGAAATCAATCTCAAAATTCATAAATTTCTAGGACGATTCAGGTTATGTAATGAAAATGTGTATTTTGAATAATTGACTTTCTCATTCAAATTGATCATTACTGTTTATTCTTCTTTTCAAATTAATCACTTAATATATTCTTGAAATATTTTTTTTAAAATGATGTTTCACCCATATACACCTCTTTACTTCAAAGATTATAACCTAAATTTGGACATGCATGTCCCTGTTATTCATACAGAGATCTATATCTATAAATATACTTACTTAGCATGCATAGAATAATCCATATCTATATACACACAAAGCACTTTAATTTGTACATGCAATCACTACTTCAATTGGATCACAAGCACAATCATATAACAGATTGATTTTTTGATGATTTACTCACATGTTTACTCTGATTTGACAGAGAATGCTCGAATTTTGTTTAAACTTGAAAATTTGGAATAGATCTGTAGCTTGAATTAGATTTAAATCTAATCTACTAATGTTTGCATAACTGATTCTTGCTTTTACTTGCTTTTGATCAGGCTTAAGTTTGTATTTAGAGAAAGTTGATTGTTATTGATAAACTTTTCTTTGGCTGGTTTGTTTTTAAGCTACAAACTCTTTTTCTTCTTTCCTTTGTTTTAGAAAGTAAAGACAGGAAAGGAAATGAAGATGAATGATATAAGTTTATATAAGTTTAAACTAGGTTTTATTAATAATAAAAGAAAATTTAAAATAAAAGTTGACACTTGTCATTTGCCTTATTTAATTTGCTAACACATGTTATAAAGAATAACTATAAGTTAACACATGTAACTTTACATGCATTAATAATTTTTTTAAATGTTTATAAGACTTTTATATTTACTTTACTATTTAATAAATACATTCTTAATTTATGTGAACAAAATTCTTTAAAAATATATATAATAAAACACAATATATTCTAAATAAAATCATACATGATATATTTTTAAGTTCAAAACATATTTTTAATATATATATATCAACCTTTTGAAAATCCAAATTTAAATCCAGTTAAATTTTAAATACAGTTTAAAATCCAATTAAAAACCTTATTCGTATATTTTTATATCCAAAACATTTTTAAGATATATATCCTTTAAATTCAAATTTAAAAATCCAATTTAAAATCAACTCAAATTTATATATTAATTTAAACAAACACATTATTAAATTTGAAAATAATAGTTCTAATTAAAATCTATTTATCTATATTTGAAAACATCACATTATTATTATTGTTTGAAAATAACAATTTTACCAATCTAAAATAATAAATAAATAAAGGAGATTATCACATTTTAAATTTCTTGAAATTCTGAGATATCACAATACAAACCCATACATGTATGAAAATAAAAATACCTTTAAAAATGTATTCGCATAAGTCAACTCATTTATAAGTTAAAGTAAATATCTTACTTTATTAGATTAACATATAGAATTCAAAACCAGTATTTTCTAAATTTATATTTTAAACCTTTAAATTAACATATATACCTTATTTATCCATTCTCAAACTTCAATTAGAAACACTAGATTACAAAGTTCTTGTATCTTTTATCAAGTTAAAATCTTCTCACATCATAGTATATATTCTTTATGTACTTCTCCATTATCTACAGTTATTACATCATTATTATAAACATTTATGAGCTAAATTTTATGTGATGTTTCAAAAAACATATTTATATACGTAGAAATTTGTGAATAATAAATTTTATTTTTCACTATGTAGAAAGCTTATATATTCATGTTTAGTTCATAAGTTCACATCAAATAATTACAATACTTGTAATTATCCAGTAGGTAAGTCATAAATCAAGAATATCCAACAATAGAATACTTAAAAACAAATTAGAATTTAGGGTTTTAGATGATTTATGCATCGATTTAAAATTAGATGATCACCTCAAACCAATTATATGTGCTCAATTTATTCAAATCAACCTGAGTTCTTCAAATTACCATGGACTTTAGAGTGGAGACATTGAAGTTCAGAGATGGAACATGGAACCACTGAAGTGCGAAATTGCCATCGACTTAGGTTGAATTTGGTTTCGTTTAGGGTTATTTTGTTTTGGGTGGGAGATAAAAATTACGTAAATGTTATTTCTTTTTGTAAGGGGCATGAGATGAAAATTGGTTAAGTGAAATTTTGTTGAAGTGAGGAAGATTTTTTTTAAGGGATTGTTTATTTCATCCTCCTTGGAACCATGGTCTTATTGCTTGGCTTGCTTTCATGTCAGTTTGGGGCCAGAGTGTTATATATGTACAAAACAAAATAAATAGAGTAAAAAATACAAATAGTTAAAAGCAAACAATAACGTTCTAGATTAATGTGTTATTTAGTGGCATTATTAATAACATATTTTCTTGTAGTGACAATTGGGATTTATAATGTTATTCTTATCAATGTAGCTTATATTCCAACTGTAGTGGTATTCTTCCTGAAGACACTTTTGCAGCCAATGGATTATATACTTTTTGGTACCGATGTCAAAATCATATTTTCATAATGTACATGGAATCCATTTCAGATTTGCACATTGTGCCACATGTTAGATTCAATACTCTTAATGGCTTATTTAAGAACGAGAAAGCTCGTCACTCAACATTAATAAAATTCATAATTTCTCTTTAATGTGCGATATTTACCATTAGACGTTTCATGTGTACTGTCTGTTTAGGTTTTGTTAATTTCATTTCAACCATCGTAATCGGTTTCATCTTTGAAGTATATCCAAATCCATTTTACTACCAATAATTTCTTCTAGAAATTCTTTCGCTGTGAATAGGTATTTCTTTGAATTGTATCCAAATCCATTTTAGTAACAATAATTTTAAAGATGATGTACCACTCTTTACAGCAAGCACAACCCTTGACCCTTCAATGCAAACTCGACCGACCTAAACATATTGAGGATCTCCATGAGAATCACATTTAACTAATTCATATTAATTCGGTATTAATGGTATATACTAAAGTGTAAAGGAGCCAAGGATGAAATCAACTTGTAGTTCATTGCTACTGATACGTCTAATTGTGAAAGCTTATCAATATAGCCTTTCATCATTAGTACATAATCGTCCACTTTCTATCCTTTAGTCATTTTAGTATGAAACAACTTCTTTATAAGCATTTACCTCGTGGAACATGACTGTTCGCCAAACAGGGCCATAAGATTACTAAATATCTCATGGATAGACATGTTTTTATGCTGCTTTTGCAACGGCTTGTCTAACGTAGATAGCGTGAAAACTTAGAAGATCGCTAGGTCTAAAACACATTTCTCATAAGCAAGTTTATTAGGGCTTGTGTGTCTTGGAATTCGGATCTTAAGTTTGCTCAACAAGTCATAGCTCCAAGGGCGAAGGATAAATCCTCATGGTTGTATCTTATACAACTCCAAACCCTTGGTACCTTATCCTAATTTCACTTCGACCTTAGGTTTCCTTAACAAATCGAAATGAAATTATTCACTCGTACCTGCCACATTGTAACGGCCTAAGTATATAAATCTTGAGTTTTATTAACAAATACATATAGTTATCTTCCCTCGTTTATTCAATATAATAATAACACTACACATAACATCCCTAGCTGGAGTTGCTCAACAACTAAGAAGTATGCCTGTAATTTATTAATATATTTATGGTAGAGGAAAACATTATATTAAAAATTCATAATCTCTAATATATTATATTGAGTGACTTCAAATTATGGACTAATGCATTTCTTAATAAACACCCTTGCGATTTAAGTATCGAACACTTCAGGAATCATGGTATATATACATTTACATATGTATTTATTCCTTATGTCTATTAGGGTTTATTTAATGTTCCACTTTTATACACTCATATTATATATGTTTTATTATTATATAGAATTTATATTTTATTTATCTTATATGATAATATAATGTATAACATTATATTAATTAAATCTTATTAATTAATTTTTTAATTGATTATTTATTTATCATTCCATCTTAACATATTATATGGAATATTTATATATACTATAACATTTATAGTTATATATATATATTATATATGTATTCTAATATATTAATTGCCTTTTAATTAATTTATTTAATTACACAATTTTAATTAAATTTTATTAATTTTGAAAAATTATTTCCTATATACATACATGTATACTTATAGTGTCTTAAACATTTCAAGACAACATAATACATATCTACATGCACATATGTATACTATTTAATTAGCTTATTTAATTAATTTAATTCTTTTAATAATCTTATTAACAAACTTAATTTTGATATTATTTAAATTTTATTTTCAAACAATTTGAATATTTTTATTATATTATAACTTTAGGATATATATGTATCTCTTATTTTAAATTTAACTATTAAATTTATAATATGTATTTTTAATTTTCAAACAATTTTGAAAATTACCTAAGGCTCAATTCAAATTGGGCCTTTTTTATTAAGTGCAACCTTTGGGCTCACATATCAGTTTGGGCCAGGTCGGTAGACAAGTAGGGCAAAGTACTTGATTATTCAATCCTCGACACTACATTTCTAGACGCCCTACTATTTGGGATATGAGCTTAACTAGTTAACACTAACATGACTAATGTAGAGCGCATAGTCTATAGGGCTCTGATACCACTATTGTAACTTAGCCAGCCCATAGCAGAGGAATTGGGTAAATTACAAAAAAAAAATTCCACCATTTGACCTTCGATGGGCCTATAGTCTAATTCATTTAAAACTTCTCTAAATTTTCTTTTAAATAAAATCAATATTATTTTATTGTATTACATAATATTTGAACATATGTATCATGTACACAAGTTTATGTGCAAGCATACGCATAGTAAAACATGTTCATGGTTGGTTTATCTGTGTGTAGATGTTGGAATTTACACCGCAACAAACATGTTATGTATTGTCTTATATACATATATGTGCATCAAACTTATTGTATAAATAAATATACATACATACATAACTATATATTTGTTATAAAATATTGGTTAGAATTTACTTACATAAATCATTTATGAAATATATCAATATATATAATATAATTAAATTTAAAAATTATTTTAGATATTAATTTATAAGATAATTTAAAACCATTATCATACAATAAGAAAGCAAAAATTAATTTGTTTAATTTATACACACACACACATTGATATATTATATATAAACATATAGTTAATTAATTGATTAATATATATGTATATATAATAATTTTTTATATCAAATAAACATATTAACTGCTGATCACGGCCTAAATTTATTTTTTAATTTTTTTGGTTTAAATCATTTTAAATAAATACGCTTTAAAGGTTAAATCCATGTGGATTTAATAATAAAAATATATAGTATTTTGATGTGACGACCCGCCCTTCATTCCATAGAAAGACGCATCATCGATAAGAAAGAAAAAGGTAGAAATAGAATAGAAAGAAGAAAGAACTCAACAATATCAGAATCTCACAGCGGAACGGAACAAAATATAATATATCAAATAGAAATTACATAGTCATTTACATCAGAGTTACACAGATACAACAACCTTTCACAATAGACAGTTATAAGGATTCTGTCTAATCCATTACATTCCAAATACAACAGACAAAGAAGACAATACAACTCAGCACAGCGGAAATATAGATATAGCTACGTCTGGGCTCCTGCTCCATGCTATCCAATATTTGCCAAGCCAAAACCTGATCTCTTGGCTACTCATAAAAATTTGAGTACCCGAGAGTTTAAGAAAAACAGAAATAAACTCCGGTTCAGACATGGGTCTGGTGTGAGTAAACGGTTTAAAGTTGCTTAACTTTTTGAAAAAAAACCTTTGAAACTAAAGGTATCACGTAAGACTCCCCACAAATAAACATGGGTAAGTTTTTACCTTACGCTAGCCAAAACATTTGATAGGAAATCCAGTGATATTATAATAGTGTCTAGGGTTTTCAAGTAAAATACAGAAATAGCTGGAATGCTTACATCTCACATTCCAACATAGTTGGGCACAATCAAAACGTACGGCACTTATTGGAGATTGGATTCCATACAATGGCAGGGCTACTGGGGTACCGCTCGTCACAGTACGTGACCAAGATCAACGTACTGAGGATCCACCCTAAATCCCCTGCAACACAAGGCTGGGACCATTCCTTACTGAACAGCCCCGAACAAGACAACCCCGCAGTTGGCTGCTGACCAATTGCCCACATAGCCGAATAAAAAGGGACATCTAGACAGGGGAAGCTCTCGTCCTACTTGGGCATGACCCACTTAGCCTTGCTGCACCTCCCCTGTTTTAGCTATTCCCGGTTGATGAGGCTTGAGGCTACGATTACCTTTATAGAACACATCTATCTTAGAATGCTCATCGTCCACCTGACGATGTTATGAAAGAATTCAATCCATACAAGATCGTTCCGGGTCCGAACGAAACCGAAGGCATTATCTCGTTACACTCATTTTGGAATCACCCGCAGAGTTAACGGCGATTACCCTTGCACTCTAAATCTTCATCTTCACTTGAGATTCACGACCTAACGCTTAATTTGGATCGATGTGGTTTTCAGATATCCAAATCTGGAAACCCGATCCCGGTCTCATCGAAATCCAAAATGCCATCTTTTAGGTCCAAGTTGTTTTTAAAGTTTAAAACAATTCATTGCAATTCAATTCAATACTTGAATTCACACAACATTTAACATAGATAAATATCACACGTTTATCACTGATATATCTAATATCATATCACAAAATATCACAACATATCATCCAATAGATATCATCCAATAAATATCATCCAATAGATATCATCCAATATATATCATCCAATAGATATTATCCAATATAATATTCTACACAAACAATCATCCATAAACAGGAATTATTAATCCATGTTATACTTAATTTAATCACCTTAAATTAAATTAATTACTTAAGAATTAATCTCCTAATCCTGCTTAAACAATCATTAAGTAATTACAAACATTTAATTAATTAATCACTTCTTGATTATCCTTCCATTCCATTATTAATCTCCATCACAGATTAATTATCCTTTAATTATCGATTAATAAACCTCAATTATTAATTAATCTCTTTTAATACAAAGTAATCAACACTTAATTACTTTTATAATCAATTAATTAACCTTTAATTAACTGATTAATTATCCATTAACTATTAATTAATAACCTTAATTATTAATCAATATCTCTCAATTACAAATTAATTAATCCATAATTACTCTTAAAATTAATTAATTAATCATTAATTAACTAATTAATTATCTTTTAATTATTAATTAATAAAACTTAATTACTAATTAACAACCTAAATTACAAATTAATTAATCCATAATTATTAATTAATCAATCCTTAAGATTAATTCTTAATTACCTTTGATTAATTCTTAATCACCTTTGATTAATCTTTAATTAACTTTGATTAATTCTTAATTACCCTCTGATTAATCCTTAGTCATCCTTCGATAAATCAATTAATTAATATTTAATTATAGATTAATCATCCTGTAAGTATTAATTAATAAAACTTAATTACTAATTAATAAAACTTAATTACAAATTAAGTACATCTTAATTATTAATTAAGTAATATCTAATTACTTAACCAACAACTCTCTAATTACTAAATTAATCAAATCCTGATTACTTGGTTAATTAATCCTTAATTACTTAATTACTCAATTAATTAATCTCTAATCATAATTAACAATCTTTAATTAATAATCCTTAATTATAATTAATTAATCTTAAATTAATTAATTAATAACCCTAAATTAATTATTAATTAAACCAATTAATTACTCTTAATTAATTACTTAATTAATCCTTTATAATTAAATAAATCAAATAAATTAATTATACTTAATTTCCACAATTAACTAAGTTTATCTCAAGGCATTAGACCTTTAATCATCTTAAGATAAAATATTATCTTATTAATACCTTTATTAACATTAACACTTAAAAAACATTTTAACATTATAATTTATCTTTACTTAATTACATCATTAATTAATTTTAAAATAAAAAATCATTTAACTTGATAATTTTAAAGTTATCAAAGCTTAACTTCCTTAAAAATAAACTTAAAACATTATCAAGTAGAGGTTTCTCAACTAATTCAAGTTGTATTTTAAAACTTACTTTTCTAAAAATCTTAAATTTCATTTTAAATTGATGTTTTAAAATCACTTTTAAATTTTATAAAATTTTAAACCAACAAATTTTCAAAATATCTTAATCAATTGTTAAGGAAACAATTATAAATAGAGTAAGATTATATAAGAAATTTAAACTAGATTTAAATTTAAATCCCAAAACCCAATTTGATTTTAAAACATTTTAAAAACCGCTAATCAACTCTGCTTCGGGTCAAACCCGAAGATAACTCGGGTCTACCCCCTAGTAAACTCTCTTTTCTTCCCGATTTTAAAACTTAAATTAAATTTTAAAGTTTATAAACATGTAGCTTTTAAACACCTAAATTTACTCGAGTTTACTCTTGAGTTTTCTTCCCAAACACTCGAGCAATGCTTCGAGTAAAATCCAACACCAATCATTAAACGTCACACCCCTCGTGTACCTGCACAGTCGTCTTCGACGACGATGATCACCACCGCAAGCCTCGACACACTGAACATCACCAAAGCATCACTTCCCAATCCTCCAAACACAATCATAGGCCTCTCATCCAAAATCGAACACCACAAAAATCTGGAACCACCACTTCATTTGAAAATGAACTCGCATCCCTTTCTCTGACCATCGGAACAGCTACAATTCCGGCTTAGCCATGCCGACACCCCTTACTGCCACTTCCTAAAATTTTGAGCCACTCGATCAACTTGAGGCAAATCGGTGATACAGTTATCCTAATCGACCAAAATTAGGGTTATAAACTAGATTGCCATACCGCCGACGCCACAATGATCAGACAACCTTCCAAACATTTTTCCCAATCTCGCCGCACAGTCCTCCACCTCCAGATGAAACCCCGAGGCCTCATCTCAAAAGATCACCAAAAATTGCCTTGAGACCCATTTCCAGTTATCTTAGAATTTCACAAGAAATCCTAAACTAAACTTCATGATTTTTATCTTAAAACTCATATTTTCCAAAGTTGTTTCAAGTTATAAAATTAGATTATCAAATTTTAACACTTGATTTTATCATGTTAACAAGAATTTCTATTGTTATTTCCAGTTACTAGCTATTTCCAGACTTAAAATGTTTGTTCATATTTTTATATCTTAGACTAAGTTTTAAACTTATCTAATTTATTTGAAATACAAAGTTTATCAATGAACAGATGACAAGAATTAGGATTTGATCTAGATTTTTTTAAACCCTGTATCAAGAACAGCGGAAAAAATCATTTCTAGACATGCACACCTGTCTCACAACTTATACTTCAAATTTCATATAGAACTGCCACTTAAATATTTACAAGGAAGCATCAATAATCTCAGAAAATTTCACAAGCAACAAATTATGGTTTACTTAAATTTTTAAGTAGATGTTTACTCACCATTTTTTTAAAGATGCAGTGGCTTGAATGCTAGAAGTTGCAAACTGGAAGACTTGGAATTTCTGAGGCTTTCAAAACTGAAAAGCTTTTGATTACTGCAAGTCGAAGCTAATGCGGTTGAGAAGATTGCTTGACAATGAACTTCAGGTTGCATTCAGATTTGAAATGGTTGCAAGCTCCAGATTTGAAAATGGTTTAGGCTTTTGATTTCTTCAAAAATTTGTACAAAGGTGGATATTTTGTTGTGAAGAGAAATGCAGGCTTGCATTTGAACATATGACGTTCTATATTTTGAAAACCTGCTATAATACTTTCAGGATTCGATTTGTTTTGAGGAGGTCATTTCAGGTTTGCTTGCAAATCACTGATTTGAAAAATGGCTACAAGTTTTAGTTTTATTTAATCTGAGATTTGAGTAAATATTAGAGGGTTGAATTATTTTGGTTTGAAGTTTCAAATCTGAAACTGGTGCCAGGCTAAATACCTCAAGACTTTTGATTTGAGAAAAAAATGTGTTTACAGGTTGAAAAGAAACAAGGTTTGATTTTGATTTGAGGAGTGTTTGATTTGGGTTTTTAGGATGGGTTTTCAGGTTTGATTCTAAAGTGTCTTTGGTTTGTGAAGATAGTTTACAGATGTTGAGTATCTTTAGAAATGAAATAAGAAAAAAAGATGGCAAAAAGAAGATATGGGTTTAAAAATGTGGATTTAGGAATTATTTGAAATCAAGGAAAAATAAAAATTAATTTTGCCACTTGTCTCAATTATTAACACTTGTCATTACTAATTTTAATATCTTACAAGTGCTTTTGTAATCTTTAATAAATTAACACTTGTAATCTTTCATTTTTATTTATCTTTAAAAGATTTTAAAAAGCTTTTTAAATTAATTTTCTAGTAAATAAATACATTTGTAAATTAATAAATGCTTCTAAAATTTATATAAATAAATTCTTTAAAAGAAAATAAAGTACAAACCAATTATATTTTAAATAAAATCATATAAAATATTTTTAATCCATTTTAAAATGTTAATATAAACCTTTTGTATTTATTTTACAATTTTATAAACCTTTCTTAATAAATTCTTTTTATGGAAATAAATCTTATTTTAAAAAAAACTCATTCATATATTATTTTAAATCAAAATACTTTTAGGATATAAATATTCATTTAAATTCAAATTTAAATCTGATTTCAAATTCAATTTGAAATCAAATTTAATATCAATTCAAATTTACACTAACTTTAAACAAACACTAATTTAATTTGAAAATAATAACTTTATTTAAAAAAATCTATTTTTAAAATTAATCTTAATTATATATATAAACTCCTTATTAACTCAGAAATAATAATTCTATTTTAGAATTCATTTATAAATCAACACCAAATATATTTGAAAATAATTATTCTATTTAAAAGTCTGTTTATAAAACATTACCAATTAAATTTTCAAATAATTATTCTATTAAGAATCCATTTATAACTATATTTAAAATCATCATGTTATTAATTATTTTGGTTATTTATATTTGAAAATAACAAATTTTATCCATTTTAATTAATTTATTAAGTTGATTATCACATTTTAAATTCCTCGAAATTCTGGGATATCACATTCCTCCCCCCTTAAAAGAATTTCGTCCCCGAAATTCAAAACAAAGATAATCCAAAATCTTTGATTTCATTTAATAATCCAAACATCCATAACAACCATACACTATTAACTAAACAATAATTCATTCAAATAAATAATTTATTCGAACAAACAATTCATTCAAACAACCAATTTATTTGTATAAACAAATTATTCAAATCAAACAACTCTAGCTATTCGGACACAGATCTGGATAAGCCTTCCTATAACTATCCAGAGTTTCTCAAGATAAACTCTGAAATCCTAGCTCCATAGAACCTAAACCAGCTAAACTACTATGATCCAGAGCTTCCTCTTACTCTGATCAAAAATCTGAACCAGATATCAGACCGCACAAAAAAAAACTAGCTCAACTACGAGATTCTACTGAACTACAGATCCTAACTAAGACGGATAATTCACACATTTTCTCAGATGAGATACGTGAATAACCACATGAATTCCAGCCATCCAAACTGGAAATACAATCCCGTAGACCATAACACTAGTCTCTACAAGCACTCAGAAAAGACCTATACATCTTGAAGCGAATTTTCCGTCTTTCCAAATCCGGTAACTCCTTTAAATCGGGAAACTTGGACAAAGACTAAATCTCAAATCTCATAAGCCAATTATCTTTGTCTCTAGTCCATAAATCCTTTTGATGATCCTGCGCCGCTCTCAAACTCTTCTAGATAAGTTCCACCTTCACAGATGCCCCTCCGATCAATCTGGACAAGAACCAGATGATCTCTCGACTCTACCCAACAAAATGAGAATCTACAAGGTCTTCCATACAAAGCTCCATAGGGTGCCATCTAGATACTCGCCTGATTACAGAATGAGAACTCCATTCAATACAGATGGTCCTTCCAAGACCTATCAAAATCCAAAACACATCCCTCAGCATAATCTCAAAATTTTTATTCAGCCCTTTCCGTCTGATCGTCGATCTGAGAATGATAGGCTGAACTCAAACTCAACTCGAACCCAAAGCCGATCACAAAGTCTCCAAAATCTATTGGAGAAAATAGGATCACAGTAGCTAACAATCCTGACTGAAACACCCTGCATTTGGACAAACACCTTCAAGAAAACTCAGCCAAAGATGCTGCAGTACGGGTTGCCTTGACTGGAATAAAATAGGTGCTCTTGATTAAACGGTCTTCAATTACCCATATTCCATTTCCCACTTCACTTCAGAACTTCTAAGGCTGCAACAACTTGCGGTCTTCTACTGATCACCTTCACTTGCTGATCGACCACACATCTTCTGACGAAAGCAGCTACATCCTTCTTCATGCTCAGCTACTAGAAGATTTTCTGATAAAACTCCCTGCCTCAAATCCTTCCGATGATCTTCAATGTTCCTTGATCATCGATCCATCCATAACAGGCACACACACTTCATCCGCGTAGAACTCAACTTACTCTTGCCATCCAAAATAGTTAGAACAGGCACACTGGTCAGCCTTGCCTTCAAATCGAAGAAAGCCTCATCACACTTGGGTCCACTTAACTTAGTTCCTTCCCAAGTCACTCGGTTAAGTGCAAAGAAATCTTAGAATAGACTTGACAAACTTCCTGTAAAACTTTGCCAAATCTAGAAAACTGTGTTTCTTCACCCCTGAATAGTAGCTACCCTGGCTGAATCTACAGAGATACCTCTACTAGAAACAAAAGGCCTCCTCAAAGAAAACTTGGATCTGCTTCTCCAACTCTATCTCCCGATGAAGGCAAACTTCCACTACCTTGGAAACATCTGGACAATATCTAACCACTTCGATGGACTCTACACCTTCTAGAGATACCTCGCTTCCAAGCAATAGATGCTTCAAAGAACTTCAGAATCATCGCGAGTCACTTTTGCGATTCCTCCCAACTCAGCCTCCAAAGAAACAATCCTTACTATCCATCCAATCCATATCCAAAATAAGGTCAAACCCTTCGAGATCCAATATCGATGGGTCACAAGGAAACTATAAGGGAGATAAGAAATCTTTAAGCCTCTATAGATCTTACTAACTCAGTTGTTCCGCCTAAGGATAGGACGGTCAACCAAACAAAGAGAAAGATGAAACTTCTCTAGAACTCAAGTTGGAAATCCGAACAGATACCCAAAAAATTTAAATAGATATATAAAATTATATAAAAATTACAAATATGCGCTCTCAAGATAGACACAACTCTAGAGCCTAGGTATTATCTCAACCTACGCTCTGATACCACATTTGAAAACCCGCCCTTCATTCCATAGAAAGACGCATCATCGATAAGAAAGAAAGAGGTAGAAATAGAATAGAAAGAAGAAAGAAATCAAGAATATCAGAATCCCACAGCAGAACGAAACAAAATATAATATATCAAATAGAAATTACATAGTCATTTACATCAGAGTTACACAGATACAACAACCTTTCACAATAGACAATTATAAGGATTCTGTCTAATCCATTACATTCCAAATACAACAGACAAAGACTACAACACAACTCAGCACAGCGGAAGTATAGATATAGCTACGTCTGGACTCCTGCTACATGCTATCCAATATTTGTCAAGCCAAAACCTGATCTCTTGGCTACTAATAAAAATTTGAGTACCTGAGAGTTTAAGAAAAACAGAAATAAACTCCGGGTCAGACATAGGTCTGGTGTGAGCAAATGGTTTAAAGTTGCTTAACTTTTTGAAAAAAAACCTTTGAAACAAAAGGTATCACGTAAGACTCCCCACAAATAAATATGGGTAAGTTTTTACCTTACGCAAGCCAAAACATTTGATAGGAAATCCAGTGATATTATAATAGTGTCTAAGGTTTTCAAGTAAAATACAGAAATAGCTGGAATGCTTACATCTCACGTTCCAACATAGTTGGGCCCAATCAAAACATACGGCACTTATTGGAGATTGGATTCCATACAATGGCAGGGCTACTGGGGTACCGCCCGTCACAGTATGTGGCCTAGATCAACGTACCGAGGATCCACCCTAAATCCCCTGCAACACAAAGCCGGGGCCATTCCTTACTGAACAGTCTCGAACAAGACAACCCCGTAGTTGGCTGCAGACCAACTGCCCACACAGCCGAGTAAAAAGGGCCATCTAGACAGGGGAAGCTCTCGTCCAACTTGGGCATGACCCACTTAGCCTTGCTGCACCTCCCCTGTTTTATCCATTCCTGGTTGATGAGGCTTGAGGCTATGATTACCTTTATAGAACACATCTATCTTAGAATGCTCATCGTCCACCTGACGATGTTTTGAAAGCATTCAATCCATACAAGTTCGTTCCGGGTTCAAACGAAACCGAAAGGCATTATCTCATTACACTCATTTTGGAATCACCCTCAGAGTTAACGACGATAACCCTTGCACTCTGAATCTTTATCTTCACTTGAGATTCACGACCTACGCTTGATTTGGATCGATGTAGTTTTCGGATATCCAAATCTGGAAACCCGATCCCGGTCTCATCGAAATCCAAAACGCCATCTTTTAGGTCCAAGTTGTTTGTAAAGTTTAAAACAATTCATTTCAATTCGATTCAACAGTTGAATTCACATAGCATTTAACATAGATAAATATCAGACGTTTATCACTGATATATCTAATATCATATCACAAAATATCACAACATATCATCCAATAGATATCTTCCAATAAATATCATCCAATAGATATCATCCAATATATATCATCCAATAGATATTATCCAATATAGATATTCTTCACAAACAATCATCCATAAACAGGAATTATTAATCCATGTTATAATTAATTTAATCACCTTAAATTAAATTAATTACTTAAAAATTAATCTCCTAATCCTGCTTAAACAATCATTAAGTAATTACAAACATTTAATTAATTAATCACTTCTTGATTATCCTTTCAATCCATTATTAATCTCCATCACAGATTAATTATCCTTTAATTATCAATTAATAAACCTCAATTATTAATTAATCTCCTTTAATATAAAGTAATCAACCCTTAGTTACTTTTATAATCAATTAATTAAACTTTAATTAACTGATTAAGTATCCATTAACTATTAATTAATAACCTTAATTATTAATCAATATCTCTCAATTACAAATTAATTAATCCATAATTACCCTTAAAATTAATTAATCAATCATTAATTAACTAATTAATTATCTCTTAGTTATTAATTAACAAAACTTAATTATTAATTAACAACCTAAATTACAAATTAATTAATCCATAATTATTAATTAATCAATCCTTAAGATTAATTCTTAATTACCTTTGATTAATTTTTAATCACCTTTGATTAATCTTTAATTAACTTTGATTAATTCTTAATTACCCTCTGATTAATCCTTAGCCATCCTTTGATAAATCAATTAATTAATATTTAATTATAGATTAATCATCCCTTAAGTATTAATTAATAAAACTTAATTACTAATTAATAAAACTTAATGATAGATTAAGTATATCTTAATTATTAATTAAGTAATCTCTAGTTACTTAACCAACAACTCTCTAATTACTAGATTAATCAAATATTAATTACTTGATTAATTAATCCTTAATTACTTAATTACTCAATTAATTAATCTCTGATCATTAATTAAAAATCTTTAATTAATAATCCTTAATTATAACTAATTAATCACAAATTAATTAATTAATAATCCTTAATTAATTATTAATTAAACTAATTAATTACTCTAAATTAATAACTTAATTAATCCTTTATAATTAAATAAATCAAAGTAATTAATTATATTTAATTTCCATAATTAACTTAGTTTATCTCAAGGCATTAGACCTTTAATCATCTTAAGATAAAATATTATCTTATTAATACCTTTATTAACATTAACACTTAAAAAACATTTTAACATTATAATTTACCTTTACTTAATTACATCATTAATTAAGTTTAAAATAAAAAATCATTTAACTTGATAAATTTAAAGTTATCAAAGCTTAACTTCCTTAAAAAAACTTAAAATATTATCAAGTAGAGGTTTCACAACTAATTCAAGTTATATTTTAAAACTTACTTTTCTAAAAATCTTAACTTTCATTTTAAATTGATGTTTTAAAATCACTTTTAAATCTTATAAAATTTTAAACCAACAAATTTTCAAAATCTCTTAATCAATTGTTAAAGAAACATATATAAATAGAATAAGATTATATAAGAAATTTAAACTAGATTTAAATTTAAATCCCAAAACCCAATTTGATTTTAAAACATTTTAAAAACCGCTAATCAACTCTGCTTCGGGTTAAACACGAAGACAACTCGGGTCTACCCCCGAGTAAACTCTCTTTTCTTCCCGATTTTAAAACTTAAATTAAATTTTAAAGTTTATAAACCTGTAGCTTTTAAACACCTAAATTTACTCGAGTTTACTCTCGAGTTTTCTTCCCAAACACTCGAGCAATGCTTCGAGCAAAATCCAACACCAATCATCAGATGTCACACCCCTCCTATGCACCTACACAGTCGTCTTCGACGACGATGATCACCACCGCAAGCCTCGACACACTGAACATCACCAAAGCATCACTTCTCGATCCTCCAAACACAATCATAGGCATTTCATCCAAAATCGAACACCACAAAATTTTTGGAACCACCACTTCATCAGAAAATGAACTCGCATCCCCTTCTCTAATCATCGGAACTGCTACAATTCCGGCCTAGCCATGCCTACAACCCTTACTGCCACTTCCCAAAATTTTGAGCCACTCGATCAACTTGAGGCAAATCAGTGATGCAGTTATCCTGATCGACCAAAATTAGGGTTATAAACTAGATTGCCATACCGCCGATGCCACAACGATCAGACAACTTTCCAAACATTTTTTCCAATCTCGCCGCACAGTCCTCCACCTCCAGATGAAACCCCGAGGCCTCATCTCCAAAAGATCACCAGAAATTGCCTTGAGACCCATTTCCAATTACCTTAGAATTTCACAAGAAATCCTAAACTAAACTTCATGATTTTTATCTTAAAAATCATATTTTCCAATGTTGTTTCAAGTTATAAAATTAGATTATCAAATTTTTAAATTGATTTTATCATGTTAACAAAAATTTCTATTGTTTTTTCTCCAGTTACTAGCTATTTCCAGACTTAAAATGTTTGTTCATATTTTTATATCTTAGACTAAGTTTTAAACTTATCTAATTTATTTGAAATACAAAGTTTATCAATGAACAGATAACAAGAATTAGGATTTGATCTAGATTTTTTTAAACCCTGTATCAAGAACAGGGGAAAAAATCATTTCTAGACATGCACACCTGTATCACAACTTATACTTCAAATTTCATATAGAACTGCCACTTAAATATTTACAAGGAAGCATCAATAATCTCAGAAAATTTCACAAGCAACAAATTATGGTTTACTTAAATTTTTAAGTAGATGTTTACTCACCATTTTTTTAAATATGCAGTGGCTTGAATGCTAGATGTTGCAAACTGGAAGACTTGGAATTTCTGAGGCTTTTAAAACTGAAAAGCTTTTGATTACTGCAAGTCGAAGCTAATGCGGTTGAGAAGATTGCTTGACAATGAACTTCAGGTTGCATTCAAATTTGAAATGGCTGCAAGCTCCAGATTTGAAAATGGTTTAGGCTTTTGATTTCTTCAAAAATTTGTACAAAGGTGGATATTTTGTTGTGAAGAGAAATGCAGGCTTGCATTTGAACATCTGAAGTTCTGTATTTTGAAAACCTGCTATAATACTTTCAGGATTCAATTTGTTTTGAGGAGGCGATTTCAGGTTTGCTTGCAAATCACTGATTTGAAAAATGGCTACAGGGTTTAGTTTTATTTAATATGAGATTTGAGAAAATATTAGAGGGTTGAATTATTTTGGTTTGAAGTTTCAAATCTGAAAATGGTTCCAGGCTAAATACCTCAAGACTTTTGATTTGAGAAAAAAATGTATTTACAGGTTGAAAAGAAACAGGGTTTGATTTTGATTTGAGGATTGTTTGATTTGAGTTTTGAGGATGGTTTTTCAGGTTTGATTCTAAAGAGTCTCTGGTTTGTGAAGATAGTTTACAGATGTTGAGTATCTTTAGAAATGAAATAAGCAAAAGAGATGGCAAAAAGAACAGATGGGTTTATAAATGTGGATTTAGGATTTATTTGGAATTAAGGAAAAATAAAAATTAATTTTTCCACTTGTCTCAATTATTAACACTTGTCATTACTAATTTTAATTATCTTACAAGTGTTTTTGTAAGCTTTAATAAATTAACACTTGTAATCTTTCATTTTTATTTATCTTTAAAAGATTTTAAAAAGCTTTTTAAATTAATTTTCTACTAAATAAATACATTTGTAAATTAATAAATGCTTCTAAAATTTATATAAATAAATTCTTTAAAAGAAAATAAAGTATAAACCAATTATATTTTTAATAAAATCATATAAAATATTTTTAATCCATTTTTAGATGTTAACATAAACCTTTTGTATTTATTTTACAATTTTATAAACCTTTCTTAATAAATTCTTTTTAAGGAAATTAATCTTATTTTAAACAAAACTCATTCATATATTATTTTAAATCAAAATACTTTTAAGATATAAATATTCATTTAAACTCAAATTTAAATCTAAATTCAAATTCAAATTCAATTTGAAATCAAATTTAATATCAATTCAAATTTACACTAACTTTAAACAAACACTAATCTAATTTGAAAATAATAAATTGATGCAGCGCGAACTAACATGGTTTTAGGTCGTTCGGAGGAAACCGCGGGTTTAGGTCGCTCACGACCTAAGGATGAAGTTTTAGGTCGCTCACGACCTAATGAAGGTCGCTCACGACCTAACCGAGAACCGAAGAAGGAAGGTGCAGAGAATTTACGACCTAATACGTTGGTAGCTCATCCAAACGACCTAACGAGTTATGACCAACGACCTACTGAAGTTGACTCATGTGAAGAATTAGGTCTCTCTATTGAAGGCCGCTGAAGTTTTAAGTCGCTGCAACGAGTTACGACCTAGTTAGGTCGCGTGAAGTAGTGCAGAAGCTGTTCTCTTAAGTCGTTGAGGCTTTTGGGTCGCAACCTTTGTTAGGTCGTAAGTCGTCCGTGTTTGTGTATATTGTGTTGAAAATTGTAAGTCGTAAGTCGCGAGTAAGTCTCTGTTTGTGCTAAGTCGTGAGTCGTTGTATCTGTTAAGTCGCTGTGTTTGGTAAGTCGCTGAGTTGTATATATGTTATGTTGTTAAGTCGCTGTGCTGATATGTCGTGTTGTGTTGTATTGTTAGGTCGCGTACGACCTAAGTAAGTCGTAAGTCATGTGGACTTTTATGAGATAAGTAATGGACGACCTAAGTTGGGTCGTGTAACAATGTTAGGTCGCGTGTGACCTAGTGAGGCACGGGTTGTAAGCCTATAAATAGGCACGTGGGTCATTTGTAAAAAAGAGGTTGATTGTTGAATAAAACTTTGTTTGATTGCTGTGTGCTTTCATCTAAATTGGTAGTTGAGTGTGATCTCCTATCTCCACTTTTGATTATTCGAGTGCGCTCGAATCAACGATCGTTGAAGCCAATTCACGGTATCAAGTGCGCTTGATCAACGTTTGAAGAATTGTAGATCTTCTTTCACGGTATCGTGCGCGATCAACGTGTCAAAGATAGCTAGAATTCGGTATCTTTGTGATCAACGAATTTGGGGATTTCAGTATCTTCAATCCACCGTTTGCTACTTTCCCCGTTCCATCTAATTTTTTGTATTATCCGCTGCATCAGTTTGGTATCAGAGCTAGACTTAGCCAATCATTGCTAAGCCGAGTCTTGGAGCAAGAAGTTTGAAGTTGGTGTTCATCGTGTTCATCTTGAATTTGCAACAAGTTAGAAGCGTCCGATCCATTTCATTTTGGATCAAAGTTGGAAAGGTGTTTGAGTTTGAGCCGAGTTGGGTAGAGCCGTGCATCACTTGTTTAAGCCGAGAGTTTGAAGTGTAGGCCGAGTTTGTATTGAAGTGTTGAGCTGGTGCGAGCTTGTTGAAGTTTGATTTGTAGAAGATTTGTGAAGTTTTGAAGTGTTTGTGTTGATTTAATCATGCCGCCGAGAAGAGCTAACCGTCATCAGAATGTTGAAGCGTTGTATAGAAGAGAAGAAGCCGAGCAAATGGAGCAACGCATTAATGAGAAATTTGATGAAGGTATTCGAAAGCTAGAGAAGTTGATGAATGATTTGAATCAAAATCAAAGGAGGAGATCACCAGTCTCGAACCATGGAGGAAACAGAGTTTCACCATCGGTTACGGAAGCGAGGAGGGTGTCGCCACGATCTTTTAGAGAAGGAAGAGAAACGTCAATTTCATCGAGAAGAGATCACCATGAATATAGACATGAAGAGAGAAGAAATCCACGTGAGTTTGAAGATGAGCCATATAGAGATGAAGAGAGACATAGTAGAAGGGACATGCGTGATCGAAGGGATGAGAATGGTCGAGATCGATATAGACGTACATTTGATTTTGATGAAGATGGTGATAGAGCTAGCATTCATTATCGAGATCGAGACCAAGTTCGAAATTCATATCGAGATGTAGATGATGATCGTCGATGGGAGTCGGGTATGAATATGGAAATTCCAGAATTCAAGGGTGGAATGGTAGCAGAAGAATTTTTGGATTGGTTGTCTAATGTTGAAGAGATCTTTGATTTCAAAGAAGTTCCGGAGAAGCGTCGAGTGAAGTTGGTTGCTACTAGGTTGAGAGGTAGAGCTATGGCATGGTGGCAGCAAACTAAACTAACACGGGAGAGAATGGGGAAGTCGAAGATTGAATCATGAGAGAAAATGAAGAAGATGATGAAAGCTACATTCTTACCTTACAATTATCAATCACTCATGTATAAGAGGTTGTAGAATCTGAGGCAAGGGACGAAGACTGTTAATGATTATGCTGATGAATTTTATCAACTGATTTCTTGAAATGATATTATGGAGACGGAATAATAGTTGACTGCAAGGTTTGTTGGAGGTTTGAGAATGCAGATCCAGGATATGGTGAATATGTTTGATCCTAGATCTGTGGCTGAAGCGCACCAGAGAGCGTTGGCTTGGGAGAAGCAGGGAAGACGAGGAGGTGGCGTGTTTCCAAGTTCCAATACTCAGAACAAAGGTGCTAGTGGGAGTTCCAATGTTTCGAAAACTGTCAGTAAACCAGTTGTGAATGAAGTTGCGAAGACAAAGGTCAACAACAGTTTCAAGTGTTATAATTGCCAGGAAGTAGGTCACAAGAGTAATGAATGTCCGAAGCCGAAGAAACGAACTATGATTGCTGAAGTTGAAGGTGAGGATGTTGGTGAAGGTTATTTTAGTCCAGTTGAGGAGGATGAACAGGATATTGCGTCAGGAGATGAAGGATGTAATCTAATGATGAGGAGGACTTGTTTAATACCAAAGCAAGAAGAAGAGGCTAGTTGGTTGAGGAGTAACATCTTTCAGTCAACGTGCACTATTCTAGGGAAGGTTTGTAAATTTGTGATTGACGCAGGAAGTTGTGACAATATTATTTCTACCGAAGCCGTGAGAAAGTTGAAGCTGAAAACGGAGAAGCATCCAAATCCTTACAAGTTAGCATGGCTAAGAAAAGGAGGAGAGGGTGGACAGGCGAGTTCAAGTTCCATTTTCTATTGGGAAGAAGTATAAAGACGAGATCTGGTGTGATGTTGTGGAGATGGATGTTTGTCACTTACTTTTGGGAAGACCATAGCAGTATGATCGAGCAGTGCAACATGACGGTCGGACCAATAGCTACAGGTTTATGTTTGAAGGTGTTAAGATCATTTTGGTTCCAAAAAAGAGACAGCAAGGAGAGAGCAAATCAGAGGAAATTGAGGAGCTGAAGACTTTGTTGACTTTGAAGGAATTCATCGAAGAAGTAGAGGAGAGACCAGAGGTGTTTTTGTTGATTGGACATGAAGCTACTGAATCCGTTGAAGTTCCAGTGGAAGTAAAACCGGTATTAGAAGAATTCAGTGATGTGTTTCCTGAAGAGTTGCCAACGGAGTTGCCACCGTTGAGGGATACTCAACATCAGATTGATCTTGTGCCAGGGTCAATTTTACCTCACAGGCCACATTATAGGATGAGTCCTAAAGAGCATGAAGAACTAAGAAGGCAGGTGGAGGAGTTGTTAGAACAAGGGTGTGTTCAAGAGAGCTTGAGTCCATGTGCTGTGCCAGCCTTATTGGTACCGAAGAAGGATGGAACATGGAGAATGTGTACGGATAGTCGGGCTCTAAACAAGATCACTGTGAGATACAGATTTCCTATGCCAAGGTTTGATGATTTGATTGATCAGTTGAGTGGAGTTGTTGTGTTTTCGAAGATTGACTTGAAGAGTGGATACCATCAGATTCGTATTAGACCGGGTGATGAGTGGAAGACTGCTTTTAAAATGAGGGAAGGTTTATACGAATGGCTGGTTATGCCATTTGGCTTGTCAAATGCTCCGAGTACTTTTATGAGGGTGATGAACCAGATTTTCAGACCATTCATTGGGAAGTTTGTAGTAGTTTACTTTGACGATATTTTGATCTATAGTGGGAGTATGGAAAAGCATGCCCAACATTTGCGTGAAGTATTATTGATTCTACGACAGGAGAAATTTTATGCTGCAAAGAAGAAGTGTGTGTTCATGACGCACAAAGTTTTGTTTCTGGGATATGTTCTGTCGAAGGAAGGCATTCAAGTAGATGAAAGTAAAGTGGAAGCTGTCAGGAGTTGGCTACAACCCAAGACAATTACTGAAGTGAGAAGCTTTCATGGGTTGGTTTCATTTTACCGAAGATTCATTCTACATTTTAGCAGTGTAATGGCACCTGTAACCGATTGTATGAAAGGAAAGAAGTTCGAGTGGTCAGAGGAAGCAGGGGTTGCTTTTGAGAAGATCAAGACACTATTGACATCAGCGCCAATTCTAGTTTTGCCGGATTTTCAGTTGTTGTTTGAGTTAGATACTGATGCCTCGAAGGTCGGGATTGGTGGAGTCTTGAGTCAGAAGGGAAAACCAGTTGCTTATTTCAGTGAGAATTTGTCGGGAGCTAAGTTGAGATATAGCACATACGATGTGGAGTTTTACGCGTTTGTTCAAGCTGTGAAGCACTGGAGACATTATCTGTTCCAAAAAGAGTTTGTTCTTTATACGGATCATGAAGCTTTGAAGCATTTGCAAGGGCATGACAAAATTTCAGCTAGGCACACTTCATGGGTCGCGTATCTGCAATAGTTTACTTTTGTCGTGAAACACAAGTCAGGGGGTGACGAATCGTGTGGCTGATGCTTTGAGTAGGAGGAGTCATTTATCGACGACAATGAAAGTTGAAGTGACAGGGTTTGAACAATTGCCAGAGTTGATTGAAGAAGATCCTTACTTTACGAAGTTTGTTGAGAAAGTCAAGGATGGGAGTACTGATGAATTTGTGTTGGTAGATGGATTCTTATTCAAGGGGAATCAATTGTGCGTACCAGAAGGCAGTTTGAGAATGAAGATTATCAAAGAGTTACATGAAGAAGGCCATGTGGGTAGAGATCGAACATTGCAGTTGATTTCTCAATCTTATTATTGGCTGTCAATGAGAAAGGAAGTTGAAAAGTTTGTGCGTAGATGTCATGTTTCTCAGGTTTCGAAAGGGACATCTACAAATGCGGGATTGTATATGCCTTTACCTGTTCCTACAAAACCTTGGGTAGACATTCGCATGGATTTTGTGTTGGGTTTGCCGAGAACTCAAAGGGGAAATGACTCTATATATGTGGTGGTGGATCGTTTCTCGAAGATGGTACATTTTTTGCTTGTAAGAAGACAGCGGATGCAGTTCATGTTGCTCAGTTATATTTTAAGGAGATCTATCGACTACATGGGTTACCAGAGTCTATCGTGTCAGATAGAGACACTCGTTTTCTGAGTCATTTTTGGTTAAGTTTGTGGAAGATGGTCGGACGAAGCTGAAATTTAGTAGCGCTTATCATCCACAAACTGATGGACAAACGGAGGTGGTTAACTGATCATTGGGAAATTTATTGAGATGTCTTGTGAAAGACAATTTGAAGAGTTGGGATTTGAAGTTGTGTCAAGCTGAATTTGCACACAATCACGCAGTTAACCGAAGTACAGGTTTCAGTCCATTCCAGATTGTGTATTCGAGCTTACCGAAGGGACCACTGGATTTGACAACAGTGCCATATCAGAAGGAAGTTGTTAAGCGGGCTAGTGACTTCATGAATGTGTTACAGGAGTGCCACAGAACTATTCATGAACGATTGCTTGCATCAAATGAAAAGTATAAACGACTGGCGGATAAGAAGCGGAGAAGTGTGAATTTCGAGGAAGGTGATTTGGTTTATGCAGTGTTGACAAAAGATCGTTTTGCGGTGGGAACGTACAATAAGTTGAAGGCGCGAAAGATTGGTCCTGTAGAAATTTTGAAGAAAATCAATGAGAATGCATATCAATTGAAATTACCTGATGATGTTCATACTTCAGATGTTTTCAACGTCAAATACTTAATTCCGTATTATGGAAATGAACTTGTGGTGGAAGAAGATAGTGAAAATTCGAGGTCGAATTTCTGTCAACCAGGGGAGGATGATGTAGCACGAACTAACATGGTTTTAGGTCGTTCGGAGGAAGCCGCGGGTTTAGGTCGCTCACGACCTAAGGATGAAGTTTTAGGTCGCTCACGACCTAACCGAGAACCGAAGAAGGAAGGTGCAGAGAATTTACGACCTAATACGTTGGTAGCTCATCCAAACGACCTAACGAGTTATGACCAACGACCTACTGAAGTTGACTCTTGTGAAGAATTAGGTCGCTCTATTGAAGGCCGCTGAAGTTTTAAGTCGCTGCAACGAGTTACGACCTAGTTAGGTCGCGTGAAGTAGTGCAGAAGCTATTCTCTTAAGTCATTGAGGCTTTTGGGTCGCAACCTTTGTTAGGTCGTAAGTCGTCCGTGTTTGTGTATATTGTGTTGAAAATTGTAAGTCGTAAGTCGCGAGTAAGTCTCTGTTTTTGCTAAGTCGTGAGTCGTTGTATCTGTTAGGTCGCTGTGTTTGGTAAGTCGCTGAGTTGTATATATGTTATGTTGTTAAGTCGCTGTGCTGATATGTCGTGTTGTGTTGTGTTGTTAGGTCGCGTACGACCTAAGTAAGTCGTAAGTCGTGTGGACTTTTATGAGATAAGTAATGGACGACCTAAGTTGGGTCGTGTAACAATGTTAGGTCGCGTGCGACATAGTGAGGCGCGGGTTGTAAGCCTATAAATAGGCGCGTGGGTCATTTGTAAAAAAGAGGTTGATTGTTGAATAAAACTTTGTTTGATTGCTGTGTGCTTTCATCTAAATTGGTAGTTGAGTGTGATCTCCTATCTCCACTTTCGATTATTCGAGTGCGCTCGAATCAACGATCGTTGAAGCCAATTCACGGTATCAAGTGCGCTTGATCAACATTTGAAGAATTGTAGATCTTCTTTCACGGTATCATGCGCGATCAACGTGTCGAAGATAGCTAGAATTCGGTATCTTTGTGATCAACGAATTTGGGCATTTCAGTATCTTCAATCCACCGTTTGCTACTTTCCCCGTTCCATCTAATTTTTCGTATTATCCGTTGCGTCATAAATTTATTTAAAAATAATCTTTTTTTAAAATTAATCTTAAATATATATATAAACTCCTTATTAACTCAAAAATAATAATTCTATTTTAGAATTCATTTATAAATCAACACCAACTATATTTGAAAATAATTATTCCATTTAAAAGTCTATTTATAAAACATTACCAATTAAATTTGCAGATAATTATTCTATTAAGAATCCATTTATAACTATATTTAAAATCATTATGTTATTAATTATTTTGGTTATTTATATTTGAAAATAACAAATTTTATCCATTTTAATTAATTTATTAAGATGATTATCACATTTTAAATTCCTCGAAATTCCGGGATATCACATTTGAAATCAAAATGCACATTTTATATTATATAATTATTTTCCATAAAATTATACTATTTATAAATATATTATGAATATATTTTGTTTGTTTAAATAATTATAAAAATAATAATTTAAATATTTATATATTTTAACAATAAATAAAATTTTCTACTACCGAATGGTTTATAGGTGTGTACAAAATTTAAAAAAATTAAACACATACATCATTTGAATTAATATTTTATAATTATATTCGATTGATAAAATTATCTAATAATAAATTTTAATAATAAAAAATTCAACAACATTATATTTACAAATTTTTAATGAACATATGTATATAACCATCGACATGTGGCAACAAGTAATACAATGGTTCATGATATGATCTTTCTAACTAATATATGATCGGCCGATTAACTTAAACAATTTAAAATATTAACAAATTCGAAGCATACCTCTCATTAATGCCTAGAGATCACACTTTGAAATGATCAATTGATCTATTAATCAAATTTCAAGTTCTAGAGTTGCTTTCTCCCGGGCTTGTTTACCACTAATGGTCGAATCGAAAAGTTTTGATGTGATTTGTACTTGGATATTTTAGGGTTTGAAAGGAGATATTTCTAGCCAAAATTTGCAGTTGGGAGAGGAGCAAAAGTCTAAAAAAATGAATAGAAAAGGGAGATAGGAGAGAGAAAAGTGGATTACAATTCCTAATATCACTCTTGCCATTTTCACTCCTCTTTCCATCTACATCCACCATGCCACATCGTATATGGTCGACCCCCTGTGCAAGTAACAAAGCCAAAATTCCTAAGCCCCTTATTGGTCTTAAAAACATTTCCAAGCCTAGACAATGTTCGTTGCGTTTAAATCCAAATTTAGACGTGTACCGTATCGTATATAAATCAATATATTTATAACTATTATAAATACACTTTTTAACATTGATCAACACATCAAATATAAATTCTACAACTGATGTTCCATAAATATTAATTAATTGATAAAAATTATAAATTAATTGAATTAGGTGGAAAAGAAGCATTTATCATTTCGGTTGTCTGAATCTTAGGTCTAAATTTGGTCAGCGCATAATATTGAACAATTTGAGTATTAACGTTCACATGTCACTTAGCAGGTTGTGTGACATTATAGTCAAACATATCATTTACGTGGTTCTGATAAAATAGAATTTAATTTATCAAGCGTTACGCGGTAGTTGCAATTGTTTGCAATGATTTTCTTCATCGAAATTATATCACTTTGGACTTATAGAATTTGGCAATAGTCCAAGTTCCAATATTTCCAATATTCAAGTCTATAGTCAAACATAAATTCCTTGGTTCAATAATAATTATTATTATTAACCGAACTACTCTATCTAGATATTTTGACTTTGAGTTGACTTTAGTTGACCGTGATACTAACTTTATATAACTGTTTCTTGAGTAGTTTTGTACTTTCAATACTTCCACTCGACCAAACTATAGTCACTTGATGGATGTCGTGCCATGGTTTGACCATAATCGAAGCTAAACTTTCATATTAAAGATTGATAGTATTCGCAAGTCAAGAAAACTATATAAATTAGTCACATTGGTATATTCTGTTTGACCTTAGTTATATTAACCAACATAAAACTATTGAGTGAGCCATTTATGCACTAACTATCAGTATGTAACCTCTTGGTGCCCCCAGCAGTCAAGAGTAATACACTGCCTAACATTTAGAGAGCGTTACGAACTCTAATCTCAATTGATGCGTCGATATCCACTCTCGATGTATCTTGACTTGGAATATTTAAAATGATGTGCTTATTATAAATTGTGGACAATACTCATGATTACAACTATATTTAATTACTATCACAAGAGCACCATTTATGGACATTCCGTTAAATATATTTCAATTAAACACTTAATTATATATAACTCATTATAACATATATGCATGTATGTATAACATAAATAAAACACTTTTTAAGAACGATAAAATAATTTTCCATAAATTACATAATTGCCTCTAAGGCATACACTTACCTCTATCACTGTGGGACTTTGACCTTAAGGAATATCAATAGGTCATAGGCATGAAAGCACTGGAAAACACTGTACTAGTTGTATCAAATACAACTTCTAAGCCATGGTCCTTTTCAAATTCTCATCTTAATCTTAAGAAATATCAACAAATAGAAAGAGATTATTCACTTATACTCACAATTTTGGCGATGGCCGAAGTATAATGCACATACTTTGAGGAATATACAAATACGTGCATGTATCTTTCCTCATCTAGTCAATATACTAATAATGCCAAACATAATATCTCTAGCTTGAGGAATATCAACAACTAGTGAGTACGCAAGTAATCTATTAATACATAAATGGTGGATGACAACTTTATATTAAACATTCTTAATCTTAATATACTATATTGAGTGATATCGACTTATAGAATGATGTATTTTTAAGAAATTCCCTCGTGATTCAAGTGTCAGACACATTAGAAATCATGGCATAAGTATTATTCACATGTATTTATCCCTTAAGTCTATTTGAGTTTTTTCTTTGTTCCACTTGATTTTATACTTTCATATTCTATAAGTTTAATTATTATATAACTTTCATAATTTAATTAACTTATATAATAGTCTTATGCCATTACATTTATTAAATCTAATTTAATTAATTAGTTTTAATTAATTTTATGTTATTCAATTGATGCAGCGCACCAAGCCTTGAGTCGCGTGAGCGACCTAACACATGCTTTGAGTCGTCCGAGCGACCTAACACTTGCCTTGAGTTGCGTGGGCGACCTAACACCTTGCCTTGAGTCCTCCGAGCGACCTAATGAGCTAAGCAAGCAACCTGAGTCACCAAAGCGACCTAGCGAGTTAAGCCAACTGCAACTTATGTCGCTTCCTTCTTAAGTCGCTCCCTTTTAAGTCGCCCAACCTTATGCCGCATTGATTTCTTAGGTCGTTCACGAGCTAACCAACCTATGTCGCATTCTTTAAGTCGCTTCCGCCTTAAGTCGCATGTTTCCTTAGGTCACATCTTTTACGTCGCTGATCTCCTTATATCGCTGCCGTGTTTCCTTGAGTCGCATGAAGGACCGCCATGTTCTTAAGTCGCAAAAGCTTAGGTCGATTAAGTCATTCTGTGCTTATGTCGCATATGTGCTATTTTGTTGTTAGGTCGTGTAGCTGTTAAGTCGTGTATGTTGTTAGGTCGTTATCTTGTTATATCGCTTGTATGTTGTATTGTGTAAGTCGTGAGTCGTTGTTGTTAAGTCATGTGATTGTTAGGTCGCAAGTCGTCTGTTGAGTCGGCTGTGTGAGTTGTAAACTTCTATAAATAGTGGTGTTGTGTCACTTGTAAAGTGTGGATTTTTGAATAAAAAAATTTTGTGTGCTCTTTGCCACTTTGTTGAAGTTGAGTGTGATCTCCTTCTTCTTCCATCTTCGGATATTCAAGTGCGCTCGAACCAACGAATTTGAAGCCGATTCACGGAATCTCGTGCACGAGATCAACGTCGAAGAATCGTAGATCTTCTAACGCAGAATCGTGCGCGATCAACGTGTTGAAGATAGCTAGAATCCGGTATCTCGAGAGATCAACGGATTTGGGCATTTATCGTTCTACCGGGATTACTTGACACGAATCATTTCGTGAGGAAGAAAGTTTGCGTCAATTTGTATCAAACATTATTAGCACGTCAAGTTTTGTTATTTCCGCTGCGTCAGTTTTGGTGTTAGATCTTGAAGAGCTTGCACAGCTAAGTTGAAGAGCTAAGTAAGATCAAGGCCGAAACAGTTCCATATTCAAACCGAGAGCTAAGTAAGTTGAGCCGAGCTAAGTTCAAAACCGAGCTAAGTCCTAGTGCAGAGGCGAGTTAAAGCAAGCCGAGTTAAGTCGAACCATATCAAAGTTAGATCGGAAAAGAGATTGTTTGAAGATCATGCCTCCGAGACGTGCTAATCGATTTCAAAATGTTGAAGATGTATATAGAAGACAAGAAGCTAAGAAAATGGAACAGCGTACCAATGAAAAGTTTGATGAAGGTATTGGAAAGTTAGAGAAGTTGATGAGAGACATGAATCAAAGTCAAAGGAGAACTTCACCAGTTTCGCACCATAGTGGAAAAAGAGTTTCAACTTCAGTTTCGGGAGAAAGGAGAATGTCACCACAATCTTATCGAGATAGAAGAGAATCATCAGTTTCGATGAGAAGAGAACACCATGAGTATCGAGGTAAAGAGAGAAGAACCCCACATGAGTTTGACAACGATCCATATCGTGATGCTGAAAGACATGATAGAAGGGATATGCATAGTCATAGAGATGTAGATGGACGAGATCGATATCGACATACATTTGATTTTGATGAATATGGTGATAGAGGCAGTATTCATTATCGAGATCGAGACCAAGTGTGGAATCGATATCTTGATTCAGAGAATGATCGTAAATGGGAATCAGGTATGAGGATGGAAATTCCAGAATTCAAAGGTGGTATGCAAGCAGAAGAATTTCTTGATTGGTTGTCAAATGTTGAAGAGATTTTGGAATTCAAGGAGGTGCCTAAGAATCGAAGAGTTCAGTTAGTTGCTATAAGACAACGGGGAAGAGCTATGGCATGGTGGCAGCAACCTAAACTAACACGGGAGAGAATGGAAAAATCTAAAGTTGTCACTTGGGAGAAGTTGAGAAAGATGATGAAAGCAACTTTCTTGCCGTACAATTATCAATCTCTTATGTATCAATGATTGCAAAACTTGAGACAAGGAACGAGGACGGTGAATGATTATGCAGATGAATTCTATCGACTGATTGCAAGGAATTATATTATGGAGACAGAGGAACAGTTAACGGCTAGATATATTGGAGGGTTACGATTGCAGATTCAAGACATGGTGAATATGTTTAGTCCAATGTCTGTTGCTGAAGCACATCAGAAAGCCTTAGCTTGGGAGAAACAACGGAGACGAGGAGGTGGAGTGTTTACAAATTCTAACAACCAAAATAAGGGTGCTAGTAGCAGTGCTAATGTTTCCAAGGCAGTTAGTAAACCAATTGTCAAAGAAGCCGCTAAAGTAAAGGTCAATGACAGTATCAAGTGCTACAATTGTCAGGAGTTTGGCCACAGAAGTAATGAATGTACAAAGCCAAAGAAGAGAGCATTAGTTGCAGAGGAATGTGAGTATGAGAATGAGGAAGCTGAAGTTGACTATTCTCAACCATCGAAGTTTGATGATGACAAAGAAGTTGTGTCAGGGGATGAAGGATGTAACTTGATGATGAGAGGGTCTTGTTTAACGCCAAAGCAAGAGAATGATTCTAGTTGACCGAGGAGCAATATTTTTCAGTCTACATGTACTATTTTGGGAAAGGTTTGTCGGTTTGTTATCGATGCGGGAAGCTGTGATAACATTATTTCTGAAGAAGCCGTTACGAAGTTAAGCTTGAAGACTGAAAAACACCCTAGACCTTACAAACTGTCATGGTTAAAGAAAGGTGGAGAAGTGAAAGTGGGAAGGCGAGTTTTTGTTACATTTTCTATTGGGAAGAAGTACAAAGATGATATTTGGTGTGATGTTGTTGACATGGATGTTTGTCACTTACTATTGGGAAGACCATGGCAATATGATAGAGCTGTGCAACATGATGGTCGCACCAACAGCTACAGTTTCATGTTCGAAGGAACCAAAGTTACCTTAGTTCCTAAGAAGCGTGAACAAAGTGAAAACAAGTCAGAGAAGAAAGTGGAATCAACTAGCCTATTATTTTCGAAAGAATTTGTTGAAGAAGTGAAGGATAGTCCTGAAATGTTTATGTTGATTCGGTATGGAACAAGCGAAGTTCTTGAAATTCCTACAGAGGTTAGAACAGTGTTGAATGAATTTGAAGATGTTTTTCCTACGGAATTGCCCAAGGAATTACCGCCGCTGAGAGACATACAACATCAGATTGATTTAGTGCCAGGTGCTATTTTACCGCATAGGCCACATTATCGTATGAGTTCGAAAGAGCACGAAGAGTTGAGAAGACAAGTTGAGGAGTTACTTGAGCAAGGACGTGTTCGAGAGAGTCTTAGTCCTTGTGCTGTACCAGCTTTGTTAGTGCCGAAGAAAGATGGTTTGTGGAGAATGTGTACAAATAGCAGGGCGCTCAACAAAATAACTGTCAGGTACAGATTTCCTATGCCAAGACTTGATGATTTATTAGATCAGCTTAGTGGGTCTGTAATCTTTTCAAATATTTATCTTAAGAGTGGTTATCATCAGATTCGTATTAGACCAGGTGATGAATGGAAGACAGCATTCAAGACTCGAGAAGGATTGTATGAATGGCTGGTCATGCCATTTGGTCTATCGAATGCACCGAGTACATTTATGAGGGTGATGAATCAAATTTTCAGACCTTACATTGGGAAATTTGTTGTCGTTAATTTTGATGATATCTTGATCTATAGTGCAAGACAGAGGAGCATATTCAACATTTGCGGAAGGTCTTAATTATTCTTCGTCAGGAACGGTTCTATGCAGCAATGAAGAAATGCGTATTCATGACACCAAGTGTTTTATTTCTATGTTATGTTGTGTCCAAGGAGGGGATTCAAGTGGACCGAAGTGAAGTAGCAACAATTAGAAATTGGCCACAGCCCAAGACTATAATAGAAGTCAGAAGTTTTCATGGGTTAGCTTCATTTTACCGAAGGTTTATACCGCACTTCAGTAGCGTAATGGCTCCTGTTACTGATTATATGAAAGGAAATAAGTTTTCATGGACGGAAGAGGCAGGGTTTGCTTTTAAGCGAATCAAGGAACTTTTAACCTCAGCACCAATTCTAGTGTCGCCAAATTTTCAGTTGCTATTTGAGTTACATACTGATGCATCTATAGTTGGAATTGGAGGAGTGTTGAGTCAGAAGGGTCGTCCAATTGCTTATTTCAGTGAAAAACTTTTGGAACAAAAATGAGATACAATACTTATGATGTGGAGTTTTATGCTATTGTGCAAGCTGTGAAGCATTGGAAACACAACTTGTTCCATAAAGAATTTGTTTTGTATACGGACCATGAAGCATTGAAGCATTTACAAGGGCATGATAAAATTGCAGCCAGGCATGCATCATGGATAGCTTATTTGCAGCAATTTACATTCGTTGTGAAGCATAAGTCTGGAGTAACTAATTGCGTCGCAGATGCATTGAGTCGGAGGAATACTTTACTAACAACTATGCGAGTAGAGGTGATGAGTTTTGACTTACTTTCAGATTTGCTTACTTCAGATTCATATTTTTCCAGGATCCTAGACAAAGTCAAGCAGGGAAGCATGGATGGATATGTATTGGTTGATGGTTTTCTATTTAAAGGAAATCAACTGTGTATTCCAGATTGCAGTTTACGAATGAAGATTACCAAAGAATTACATGAGGAAGGACATGTGGGCTGCGACCGTACTATGCAGTTGATTGAAAAGTCTTATTTTTGGTCGTCAATGAGGAAAGAAGTTGAAAAGTTTGTTCATAGGTGCCTTATTTGCCAAGTTTCAAAGGGAACCGCTACAAATGCAGGTTTATATAAGCCGTTGCCTATACCTACTAAGCCATGGGTGGATGTTAGTATGGACTTTGTATTGGGTTTGCCGAGGACGCAACGTGGCAATGATTCTATCTATGTGGTGGTTGATCGATTTTCAAAAATGGTACATTTTATCGCTTGCAAGAAGACGACAGATGCAGTTAATGTTGCACAGTTATATTTCAAAGAGATCTATCGTCTTCATGGGTTGCCTAAATCTATCGTATCAGATAGAGACACTCGTTTTCTTAGTCATTTTTGGGTGAGTCTATGGAGAATGGTCGTTACGAAGCTGAAATTTAGTAGTGCTTATCATCCACAGACAGATGGACATACATAGGTTGTGAATAGATCCCTAGGTAAGCTATTGAGATGCCTTGTGAATGACAATTTGAAGAGTTGGGATTCCAAGCTGTGTCAAGCTGAGTTCGCACACAACCATGCAGTTAATCGAAGCACTGGGTTCAGTCCATTTCAAGTTGTTTATTCAACTATTCCTAAAGGACCGTTAGATTTATCTACAGTACCACAGCAGAAAGGAGTGATCAAACGAGCTAGCGATTTTGTGAATGAATTGCAAGAGTGCCACAAAGTAGTGAAGGAACGATTGCTTAAGGCGAATGAGAAATATAAGCAATCTGCGGATATTAAGCGACGAAATATTGAATTCAAGGAAGGAGATTTTGTGTATGCAGTATTGACTAAGGATTGATTTCCTATGGGTACGTACAACAAACTAGCTGCGAGAAAGATTGGTCCTTCGGAAGTTGTAAAGAAGATTAATGAGAATGCTTATCAGTTGAGATTGCTGGATCATATCCACACTGCTGACGTTTTCAACGTCAAACACTTGATTCCATATCATGGGAATAAGCATGTCGAAGAAGAGGAAAGTGTGAATTTGGGGTCGAATTCTTTTCAACCAGGGGAGGATGATGCAGCGCACCAAGCCTTGAGTCGCGTGAGCGACCTAACACATGCTTTGAGTCGTCCGAGCGACCTAACACTTGCCTTGAGTTGCGTGGGCGACTAACACATTGCCTTGAGTCGTCCAAGCGACCTAACGAGCTAAGCAAGCGACTTGAGTCACCAGAGCGACCTAGCGAGTTAAGCCAACTGCAACTTATGCCGCTTCCTTCTTAAGTCGCTGCCTTTTAAGTCGCTCAACCTTATGCCGCATTGATTTCTTAGGTCGTTCACGAGCTAACCAACCTATGCCGCATTCTTTAAGTCGATGCTGCCTTAAGTCGCCTGTTTCCTTAGGTCGCATCTGTTATGTCACTGATCTCCTTATATCGCTGCCGTGTTTCCTTGAGTCGCATGAAGGACCGCCTTGTTCTTAAGTCGCAAAAGCTTAGGCCTCTTAAGTCATTCTGTGCTTATGTTGCATATGAGCTATTTTGTTGTTAGGTCGTGTAGCTGTTAAGTCGCGTATGTTGTTAGGTCGTTATCTTGTTATATCGCTTGTATGTTGTATTGTGTAAGTCGTGAGTCGCTGTTGTTAAGTCATGTGATTGTTAGGTCGCAAGTCGTCTGTTGAGTCGGCTGTGTGAGTTGTAAACTTCTATAAATAGTGGTGTTGTGTCACTTGTAAAGTGTGGATTTTTGAATAAAATTTGTTTGTGTGCTTTTTTCCACTTTGTTGAAGTTGAGTGTGATCTCCTTCTTCTTCCATCTTCGGATATTCGAGTGCGCTCGAATCAACGAATTTGAAGCCGATTCACGGAATCTCGTGTGCGAGATCAACGTCGAAGAATCATAGATCTTCTAACGCGGAATCGCGTACGATCAACATGTTGAAGGTAGCTAGAATCCGGTATCTCGAGAGATCAACGGATTTGGGCATTTATCGTTCTACCGGGATTACTTGACAAGAATCATTTCGTGAGGAAGAAAGTTTGCGTCAATTTGTATCAAACATTATTAGCACGTCAAGTTTTGTTATTTCCGCTGCATCATCAATTAAATATTTTAATTGAGCATGTATAACATAACACTTATGGTTATACACAAATATACATATACATATACATATACATATACATATACATATACATATACATATACATATACATATACATATACATATACATATACATATACATATACATATATATAATATGTTTATTAACTTTTAATTAACTTATTTAATTAGATAATTTAATTAAATATTAATTTCTAAAATTTATTATGCATATACATATATACTTACATCATCATAAATAATTTAAGATAACGTAACATATATCTATATGTTTATTGTACATGTATTTACTTTAATTAACTAACTATTTGATTAATTTGGCCAATTTATTAATCTTATTAATAAATACTATTTTTTTTTAAAAAAAATATGTATTATATTTGCAAAGCACGTTTGAAAATTATATTATAACATTTATAATATGCATTGTTTTCAAGTCCAACTTTGAAAATTATACTATAACATTTATCTTATTTTAAATTTTAAATTTTATTTTAATTTTTGAAACTATTTTAAAATCACATTACAGCATTTATATTGTATTTCTTATTTTAAATTTAACTTTTAAATTTAAATTTTCTTTTTTAATTTTCAAAATAATTTTGAAAATTAATCGAAGGCCCAATTAAAATTGGGTCTTTTCTATTAGGGGCAACCTTAGGGTTTACATCACTTTGAGCCAGGCTTATAGCTAGGGAAGGTAGGTTACTTGATATCCCAAACCCAAGCCTAGACGCTACTTTTCTAGACACCCTACTGATTGGTAAGCTTAATTGGTTAGCCCTAGCATGGCTACTCTAACGACCCAAAATTAAATCGCTATTTAAATGAATATTTAATTATATTTTTAAATAATTAATAGATGAATTTTTAACAAATATAACCATTTTAAATAATAACCAATGGTGATATAATCATTTTAAGAATTTCTTTACTAATATATATAGTTTATAAAGAAATAGAAAATGTGATCAAAAATTATTTTATGAAATATTAAATTTTCATTGGTTGAAATTTAATTAAAATGTATTACACTATTGTAAACATGCATGCACACATTACACACCATTTTAAACATGGTATGTGCACGTACATATACATTTACATAGTTGCTCACTTATGAATACACACACACACATAACATATATGCAAATGCTCTTTTCCAACACAAGTACAAAGGGACATGGCATAAATAGTACAAGGAGAGGGGGGAGTATATGGTGGATGGAAATAAAGGGGAAAGGAGAGGGAGTGCATGCATTTATATATTTTCATTAAGCACTTACACATTTTCAAATAATTTCCCTAAGCCTGTATATACCCCTTAGCCTTCATGTTCTCATTTTTATAACTTCCTTTTTCATTCAAAATTCCAAAGAATCTTAAGCAAACATCCATGGCTTCTTCTTCATAAATTTTAAAGTGAGAAATTCCACTTTATTTTGTTAAAAATCTCCTTTTTTATTCGCAAAATCACTTCTACATCTTCTACAACGCTCCTCTTCCAAGTTGCAAGCACTCAAACACCCTATAACCCTATGGTCGTGCCCTAAATACATTAGGTCGACCCCATTTCAAGTGTTCAAGTGTCCAAAGTTTCAATTTTTGCAAGTTTCTAAAGTGTTTTCAAGTTTTGGCAAAAGTTCATCTTGAATTTAAAAAAATTTGGTGAGTAAAACTTTTGTCTTTAGGAAAGAAAAATACTTGATTTTTATGAACTATTTGTTGTGAAAATGTATTGGTTGTTGTGTTGAATTATCATGTTGTTTTGATGGCATATGATTATAAGTTCGTATTTGAGCTTGGCTTTGTGATTTGGATGTTAAATGATATGTTTGAATATGTATATGTGAATGGTTGGTTATGATGTGATGGTAGTATGTTTATGAAATAAATCAAGTGTATGTGATGTAAAGGTTGTGAAGATAGCACCTTGAAAAGTTGCAAGGGACTTGAGATCCGATTTGGAAACAAAAGCTCTTTTTCTAGCTTTGGATTTTTGAAATGCTTTTCCAAGTTTTCACTTTTTGTTTAAGTTTTCAAAACTCTTATGATTGTATTTTCAAACATGGAGTAGCTAGAGTAAGTGAAATTCCACCTAGAAATCAATTCTAGCGAACTGCGTTTATAGCGATACTCGCTATGGATGCAGTTCGGAAAATTTCATGATTTCAAGTTTCAAAGTGTTTACTTTTGGATTATTTTTGAAAACTCATTTCAAATAAATTATGTAAGTCAAAAGACTAAGTAATCATTTGAAAATTTATTTATTTAAATTATTAATTAGGGTATTTATTATTTAATTAATTATATAAGTAATTAGAGTTTAAGAAATTATTAACCAAGTTAATTTTTTGAACTAAGTAAGTTTAAATAATGATTAATTTAGATAAAAGGAAATTAATTTTATTTAATAAATTAATTTTATTTAGGTATTTAATTAGAATTAGATTTAATTAATTATTACTTAATTAAAGGTTAATTATCTACTTAATTTGGGTTTAATTATTAAAAGAATGTTATTTAACTTAAGTTATTAAAGTTTAATTAAAGATAATTTGGGGTTATTAATGATTTAGTTTTGATTTAATTAAGATTAATTAAAGTATAATTGAGTTTGAATTGTGATTTAATCAAGGTTTATTTATTTTAAAAGTTTCTTTTAATACTCTATCGGTTATTTACTATAACCAACTTTCTTGTTTAAGAAATTATTTTAAAACTAGGGATCTTTTATCCATGCTATTAAGTAGCTAAATGAATTAAAGTAGTTGCAATAAAAGGTTGACATGTTTTATTGAAAGTAAATCGAGTTGTGCTTACCACAAATACCATATTTCGGGAACGTAATGAATACAAGGGGTTAATTTCGATAAATAGACCATGATAATCTAAGCATATGGGACATATGTTTATAATGTAAATCTTTACACCCCGATAGTGGATAGTCCATTATAAAGAACTTGACCCTTTAAAATTCTCGAACGTTGGTTTGAAGAGACGGGTATCGGATATTAGTTGTTATCCAAAAACCACTTTGAACTAACGTAAACGTTCGAATTGGAAATAGTAAAGGAAAGGTCTAAGATGAAGACTTTGATGTGCAAGGGCTATTTGCTACTAACCCTAAGGGTGATTTTAAAACGGGTGTCGTGGGAATAGTGCCTTCGTTCGTTCATCTCTTGAAAGACTTGTATGGATGAATGCTGATATTATGTCAACATATGGAAGGCGATGTAGCATTCTAAGTGGCATTGCTTTGGTAAAAGTAAATATAGCCTCAGGCCTCATCAACTATAAATATATGAAACAGGGTATGCAGCCGGGCTTAGTGGGTCACCCATCAGGGTACGTCATCACCATATCTAGAATTGATATTTGAGCCATTTCTGTATGCTATAATATGGTTGCTGATTCGAACAATGGTGGTGATGTATACGGTACTACTAGTAAAATAGTAGGTCAGTTTTGGGTAGCAGGGGTATAAGATGTTCTTGTCAGACCCTAGGTGTATTTTATCTAGAGGCGCACCTTCAATAGGTAATTCCTTACATGGTTATGTATGGAATCCATTATCCAATAAGTATCATACAAATTTAGTTTTACCCAAATATGTTGAAATGTGAGATGTAAGCGCTTTAGCAATGTTCTATTTAATTTGAAAACCTTAGCAATTATCATAATACCACTTGATTTCTATATAAAGTGTTTGGGTTATCGTAAGGTAAAAAAATCCATCCGCGTTTTTGTGCAGTGTGGTCTTACTAGATACTTTTGATTTCAAAGCGTTTTATAAAAGTAAAAATCAAGTTGTTTGAATTTACTTACACCAGAACCATGTTTGACCTAGAGTTTTATTTTCTTTTCCTATAACTCTTGGGTACTCAAATCTATATGAGTAGCCAAGTAATCCAGGTTTTCTATGTAAGCATTTTGAAGGAGCTGGAGTTAGTGGCTTCACCATTAGCTAGTTATTATCTTATTCCACTATGTTTATGAATGATCTGTGTATTTTATATAGACAAGTAGTTATGACTATCCAGTTGAAGTTGTAATATAATGACCCTGATGTATTAATATTATGTTAAATGACTATGTAGTATCATATATTATCTATTATATGTTGTTCTGATTCTTGGTGGGATTCCATGATTGTATAGTTTCTTCTTATCTTTACTTTTCTACTACTCTTAAATGGCTCATCTTTCGGTGCAAGAAAGGTTGTCGTTACAATTTTAGTATTAGCACGTAGGTTGAGCAAACACTTAGGCTTTGGGTTGATGGTCAACTTCGAGAGTACGCATTTGTAATTTTTATTCGTGTGTATATATATACATGTATCTGATATATAGATCAACTTGAAAGGTTTGATCAGTACCCTTCTTTCAAGATTTATCTCATAGTATTCTAAGAATTATCTTACTATATCCTGGCAGTAAGACATGAGTAACAGAGGTAGACGAGGTAGGGTAGCCGGTAGCAGTATGGCTACAAATGGTCAAACCTTAAATCTTGGAGGAGTTCAGATTGCCAAAGAGGCAGTGCTACAGTAGCCAAGAGTGAATTACACAACCTTAAGCAAGGATAGGATTGCACCAATCTAGGAGGGAAACCTTTTAAAGGAAGTGAGACTATCATGGAAGTGCAAACCTGGTTGTGATCTTGTGAAAAGATATTAAATGGTCTTGGTTTATCGGATAAATAGAAAAGGTTCTTAGTAGCATGGAAACTACAAGAGGGAGCAATAGCTTGGTGGGACTCCTTTACTGCAAATGTTCCAGAAGAAGAGTTTTCATGGGTTCGATTTAAAGAAGTTTTTGAGGAGAAATTCTTGATAGCCACAGGGAGGACCAGGATGGACCAGAACTTCATGGTCTTGATGCAGAGGGGTCTATCTATAGTAGAATATGAGATGAAGTTCAACGAGCTATCTTATTTTGGACCGAAATAGATCAACATCCCATTAAAGTAAAATAAGATGTTTGTTTTGGGTATGAAAGAAGAGTACCATGAGAAAATAACTACTCACCTTAAAGGTACTTTCTTGAATTTAGTTGATATGGATTTGAGGTATGAGGCCTTGGAAAAGAAGAAGCCTATTCCATTAGCACTTAGTGGATATACCAATGGAGGCGGCTCTAACAATAGGAAGTTCAACCCTAAATGGAAGAATCAGGGAAAGGGAAAGCCTAGCAGTGGAGCTTAAGGGAATTGTTTTAAGGATTTTGTTTGCCATTAGTGTTAGTAGAAGGGACACATCGCAAAGTTTTTCAAGAATTCTAGAATTCAGCAGCAATAGCAACAACAAAGTGGTCCTATCTCCTCGATGGAGCAAAGGGCTCTCTATTTTAGTTGCCATCAGCATGGGCTTATGGTAAAGGACTGCCAACTCATGAAGAAGGGGCAACAGGCCATGGAGTACGTCATTAAGGATAAAATGTCTACTTCAATGGATGTGAATGAGGAAAGGCGTCCTTGAAGGTACTTACTGATCAATGGTATTTTTTAGCATTATTTGATACTAGTGCTTCTCATATTTTTATGTCTTGTGAATCAGTTGATGAATTTCATCTTATTCCTAGTATTGTAGAAGACCCTATGTGTGTGTCCAACCCTATAGGCGAGGTGATCCATTTGAGTAAGATTTGTAAGAATGTGCCAATTTTCTAGCTTTTTTGTCACTTTTCTTGCGACTCGTATGTCTTAGACTATAAGGGATTTGACATTGTTCTTGGTATGGATTAGTTATCAAAGTATGAGGCTATCTTAAAATGTAATAAGAGAACTATATCTTTGGTGACTGATATAGGAAGGAAAGCTAAGGTATCATGTAAGGAACCTGGTATTCATATGTATAGTTTCTTGTATGCCAAGGAAGCAGCCCAGGAGAATCTAGGTTCTATTGAAGCTGTTAAGGATTTTCCTGATGTTTTCGAAGAGGTTAAAAGTTTTCCTGGTGCTAGACTTGTAATTCAATCAAAGCTAAGGATGGTTCCAAGGGAAAAAGAGGAATTGATATGCCAAACCTAGGACCTGTTAAGGAGAGGATTGATTAGACCCAGTGGTTTGAGTTGGGGGTCTGCTATGGTGTCTACGGCTAAGTATGATGGATCTATAAGGTTGTGCGTGGATTATAAGGTGTTAAATAAGCTAACTATTTGGACCAAGTATCCCTTAACTAGCATGGATGATCTTTTTGATCAAATTCCTGGAGCTATGGTATTTTCTCTGATGGTTCTACCTATTGGATTCCATCAATTGAGGGTTGCTGAAGATAGTATACCTTTATTGCGTTTAGAGGTCCCGACTCTTTCTTCGAGTGGTTGGTTTTGCCTTTCGAGTTGAAAATGACCTGCGTACTTTGTAGATCTCATGAAAAATATTTTCTGAGATGTTCTTAATAAGTTTGTGTTAGTTTAATCATTGACATCCTTATCTGATCCATATCTGAGGAGGAGCATAAACATCTTTTGGCAGTTGTGCTGGAGACATTGAGGAGACATGTCCTAAATGCAAAATTTTCTAAGTGCCATTTTTGAAAATCGGAGGTAAGATTCTTAGGACATATTGTGACAGATTTAAGTATTTCAGTGGACCCGGTGAAGGTGGAAGTTGTTTAGGAGTGGAAGCAACCATGGACTCCTACCGACATCTGCAGTTTCTTAGGTTTTGGCTGGATACTATATGAGGTTTATTCAAGATTATTTTAAGGTTTCCTCCTATTTGACTATGCTAACTAAGAACGAGGAGAATTTTGTATGGACTCCAAAGTGTGAAGAGGCATTTCTGGAATTGAAGAAGAGATTGACCAATGCATCGATGTTATCTATAACAACCCGTAAATTCTGGTAAATAAAATTGGGTAAATTAATGAGATTTTGTAATTAAATTAGAAAGAAATAATTTTTTTATAACCTATATTGAAGTGAAATCCCATTTATGAATAGTGTAAGTTGTTACATTTAGTTATAAAATGTAAAATGAAAAAATAAAAGAAACTGTTGGATTAACCAATGCAATAATTTATTTATTAAAAGTAACTGCATGTAAATTTAGGAAATAAAGTTAGTCAAAGCTGAATTTGTATAAATTGAATTTTGTATCAATTGCAATAAAAATAAATAAATGTTTGCGTTAATGTTAACTAAGGGATATTTGGAAATAATGTTAACGGTATTCATAATAGAACAAGTTGTTGAATGAAAGAAATGGAAGAAAAGATTTATTAATGTAAACTTAATAAAAGAATAAATGGAAAGGGAAGGTCTGGGAATTATTGAAATTTGTTAATGGAAAAATAATAATATACTTAATGGTAATTAGATGAAAGCAGAAGTATTTAGGAATTGTAACATTTGTTGGATAATAGGGAATTCATAGGTGTAATTAAAGTCGTGGTAACACACATTATAAGTTACCCATTTAATTTGCTAATAATTAAAATGTGAATCAATTGGAAATAAATAAGCCTTAATGTTATATTAATAAGAATTAATGCATTAACTAAATTAGTGCACACCCTATTAATTGAAACAGATGGTAAAGTTAGGATTGATTGAAATAGTAAATTGGGAAAGGAATTCAAAATTATGTTAACTAATGAAGAATACGTAATTAATTGTAAATTTATAAAATCAATGTCCGTTAAGTAGTTATAATATTTATAGTTGATAATAAACGTTACTTAGTGATTATTAATACAGTAACGGAGGTGTGAATGAAAATTTAATAGAAATGTTGGTTATTTAGCAAAGAAATTAATAGAATGTAAAATTTAATGTTGTAAATTTAATAGAATGTATAGTATTTAAAACCTTATTTAATGTGTTTAATGGATAGAAGTACACATTAAAAACGTAATATTTACTCGAATTAAGATGTAAATAGGCATATAATAATGCAATGAAATAAAAATTAGCATTATATATTGAATTATAATCTGGATTGAAGTAACGAACTTATAAATGCAATTAAAAGCACATAGGTTGCAAATTTATATAGGTTGCTTGTTTATTTAATGAGTTAAAATAAAATTTGGTAATCGATTTCAAATAAATCTTAATTTTACGTTGGTTAATGTAAATTAAAGTAACAGTTGATGTAATAAAGGATGGAACCGAGGAAAATTAGTTAAGTGGATTTAAAATCCTAATTTATGGTGAAATCGACAAATTTCAATATGTTGAATTTGGTAGTTATTACATAATTAGTGGAAATAAAATAGTAATACGAATAAAGATTGTTTATTTATTTGAATAAAATAGGGTAATTGGGTTTATTTCAATTTATTGAAATTAAATGTTTAAATATTACGTTAGTTGAAATTAGATGAATTTGGAAATTTTAACGTACTAGGATGTAAATCATGATAATCATACCATAAGATGGAATTTATGGAATAATAAGAGGGAGTAAATCAAATTTAATTTTTGATTAGATAAAAAGGATTTGGAGTTAAATCAAGTTTGATTATTGAAATAAATTATAATTCATTGGATATATTGGGAATGAAATTAATTACTACATTATTTGAAATAAAGATAATATGAGAAAAATTAATGAAATAGTTTAAATCCAATATTTAAGTCATCTATTTAACAATAATGAATGGAATAAATATTGATGGGTTTAATTAAATAGAATTTCGGAAATTTAATTTATAATTATTGAATTTAAGGAAATTGAGGAATTTATCAATTTTAAATCAACAGTTAAATTTGTTTAAATTAGTATAAATGTTTAAGAAATTAAAAATGATAAGAATTGTCGATTATAGAATTGGAATTTAAAAATTGGATTTGATTAATTAATTTTTAATTTATTTAAGTAGTGGAAAAATAGCCATTTTGGCCATTGATTCGGATTTCAACGAAACTAATTTCATCGGATCCGTAACGGTGAATTATTGTAGGGCTTCAAGTTTCGTAGCGATCGGACTTGTCGTTTGATCGTACGGACTCGAAACGCCTTGAAATCAATGAAATTGAAATCAATTGAAATCAATTTGAAAATATTGATTTTAGCATAAATTCTTCATACGATGCAATTTGAACCTGAAACCTTTTCCATTGCATTTAAAATATTTTTAAACATCCATTTTGATATATGGGTTGACCTCATTTCATTCCGGAGTCGAAACGGGATTTTGGGCCACTTCGTCGTTAGCGCGTATATTCAACCCGATCCATTTATTCTATTTCAACTTTCTTTATAAATATCCTGCTTTAAACCCTAGCCTCCCTAATTCTCACTTGTCTGTACGTAAATTCATTCTATTCCTACTCCTCCTCAATGGCCGACAAAGTTTTATATTTCCAGATCCAATTGCAAATCAAATCCAAAACATAAATTTCAAAGTCCTCAGAAAATTCTGGAAAAAATATACGTTGAAGATCTCGACTAGCATAATTCACTGGTCGTTTTTCATTTTGTTTGATCGTCTGATCAATAAAAATCAAATAAGTTTCGGCCGTTCATTGCTCGGCGATGAACTTCGTCGGATTGGAAAACCCTTTCTAGGTTTTGAAGAGAGGACCGAGAGGACTTCATCCATGTGGTTTGTTTCGAGAATCAACGGTTAGATCGTCGGGAATTTGTGGATTAGGGTTTCGAGATTGGGTTCGGTTTTGTGGCGGTCGGTGACGTTCGTCATCGTTCGACGAGAAGGGGGCACGGGGTAGATGGCGCATCGCCTGGGGGAACGCGCGCAGGCTGCGGCCGATCGTGGAGGCTTGTAGAATGATGGTCAACGTTGGGCTCCGCTTGTGAAAATTTGGGTTCGTGCGTGATTTGATGTAGCATGCATTTTCCTTGTTGGAGACATTGCAATAATGACGTGGCAAGTAGGCTAAAGTGTTCTCATTTTTATTTTTATTTTAATTGAAATTCAAACACACTAATCGCTATATCTTTCTCATACGAACGCCAATTCATGCGCGGGTTTTTTTGTTAGGATCGTATTGAAATTTTGGACTTGATGATGCGGGTTTGGGCGAATTCTGAGGCGGTCAAAATTTTGGGTTTAAATTGGATTTGTATTCAATTTAAATTCGAAAGGTGAGTGTTTTAACTCACTCACGACTTCTAAAACTTCTTATGTTTGTTAAATTTATTTATGGTATGAGTAGAAATTTATTTATGACTGTTTGGCATATTTTTATTCATCATATCAGTTAAATCTCATTTATTTATTGAAATTGTTATTTAATTTTTCATTTCATATAAACTGCCAGTTAAATTGTTAATTAATTATTCATTGCATAGAAACTGCCAGTTAAACAGTTTTTAATTTATTATTGAATATAAACTGCTATTTAATACTTGCTGTTTATTATCCGTTCTATTAATGCTATTGTTTGAATTTGGATGATGATTGTGATAAATGGTTGATGGTTGATATTGGATGAATGGATGCTGTATTTTATATTGTAATAAACTGTAAGTTATTATGCATTTTATTGTATTCGGGATTGCGGTTTGAAATGATATATAACCGTAAAATTTTATTTTTAGATTGCGGATTGAAATGTTAAATATCCGTATCACTTGACCATAGAATAGATAATTTTATACAGACACCGTTGGTCTATATGTATAAATATTTTGAAAATAATTTCTATGGTTTGGATAGGATACGGTTAAATAAATATAAAATTTTGATATTATCTAAATATAATTTTTTTATATATACATATATAGTTAATTTTTTTTGAATTTAAGCTATGTATAAATTTGTTACATAAATAAATAAGTGAATAATGGAGTTGGATTATTTTATATTATATGGTTAAGTACATGTTTAAGATATTGAATATATATAGGGTTTTAATGATTTAAATCAATTAAGATTGGAAGGTAAATTGGAAATTTATTTGGAATTGAGCTTATTTAAGAATTAAACTCCAAAAGTTGATGTAGAACTTATTAACTTGGAATTTTAAAAAGTATGATATTTATAACTGAATTTTATTTCAAGATGAATTAAATGCATATTCCAATATAAATAAATTAAAGGAAATATTTAGTTATAAATAATTTGAGTTTTATTTAAATGATTATGGATTGATTATGCAAATGTTTCAAACTAAATAATAGGACATTGAATTTTTGAATAGAAAATTCCAACCTTAGTTCTAATTGTTTAATACTCAAAGTTTGAAATATATTGAAACTGAAGTGGTTTAATTAAAACTGAAAGTTAATTTAAAATTTATGGATTTAGAATTAATGTAAAGTCGTGGAAATTATTTACTTTTAAAGAAATTTTAAATTCAAACCATTTTATTTTATATACTGTTTGAATATCGAAACCATTTAAGTTTTGGAAGTTATGGTTTTAAAGCTATGGATTTAAAAGTATTATGTTTTGAAGGGTTATAATTTAAATGTATGGTTTCATGATATTATAAATTTTAAAGTGGTGGTTTTAGAAAAAGGATATATTTGAAATGATATCATATTGATTTGGTTTTTAAAGAGGAAAATGATATCGTATTTATATGGTTTTTAAAAAAAAGGATATTTTATTCTGGTTTTAAAGTATAAACTATTTTGAAAAGACCACGGTGTTATAATAGTGATTGGTTGTTGAAGAGACCGGAATCGGAAGTTGTCATACTCTCCGCCAACTCCAAAAACCACTTCAACAACCGTGTACGCGGTGGAGATTCCAGAATGTAGTAGGATGGTGGCCGGGGTTCCTTTAAGGTAAATACGTGGACCCAACTCCCGTGAGTTGGCATAAGTTGGCTAAAACAGGAGCCATTGGCGGGTTAATTGAGGTAGCACCTTTGATCGGACGCATCCCTTCGATATTATACTTTGACCTTTAGATTGATTCGATGGCCACTTTTGATTTCTTTGATTTGGGGGTGTTGTTCGAGGTGGGCGGTAGTAGCAGCTACGCGGTGGTGAAGCGTAATTGGTATATCTACCCTGGCATTGCCTAGTTGTGCCGTGTCACCTACCTTAGCGCGCCTTGTACAAGTTTCTATTTGTGTCGTACCTATGGAGTATCCTTTGGTAGCCTCCCGATCAAGAGGTATTACGGTACTGCATAGACTATTGGCATTATTTGTGTTAAGGGCTATATGGGTAACCCCTTAATGCTATTTAAATTTAAGTTTATTTTACAAGTAGACGCTATTATCATAGCAAAATATACTACATAGTAAATAGTTTAAGGGATCCTTAAGAGATGTAAATCCCGAGCATCTCTTGAGTTACTGCACTCATATTTATTTCTGTTGATTCAACTTACATAAGATCTTTTAGTTCTGACTCGACTGTTTTGTCTTTTCAATTCGCTCGGGTCAGTCCGAGCTTTTCAGGATCGAAGACTTTATTTCTGGATGACGAAGACGAAGACTTCATTATTATTACTATTATCTACTATATTATTCCACCATACCATTTATTCCGCTGCATCGTTATTTATTGGTATGTGAACTCTGATATTTATTGTATAAAGAAAAATCAATTGTTTTGTAAAACAGTTTTATGAACTGTATATTGATTATTATATTTTATCGTTCCGCTGTAAGATTCTGTTTTGTTTTTTCTTCTTCTTTGTTTTCTTATTTACCCCATAACAATCCGCCCTTTGTATGTTTTAAGTCTGACGTGTGTGGTTTATCGTCGATTTAAAGCGTGCGGAAAGGCGGGTCGTTACATTATCTGTTCTAGATGGAGATGGTGGATTCACGGTTTACATAGATGCTTATGGAGTGGGACTGGGTGATGTTTTGATGCAGCATGGTAGAGTGATTGTGTATGCAAGCAGGCAGTTGAAGCCTCATGAGATGAATTATGCTATTCCTAACTTGGAGTTGTTAGTCGTTGTCTTTGCATGGTAAATGTGGAGATGTTATTATTGGGTAAGGATCCTTCTATTCCTCTTAGTTTCTTTCTAATCTTTAGAGATTTTAGGAGTCAGTTTTCTTTCTTTAATTAGGTGAAATATTTGAGCTCTTCACAGATCCTAACTCTGAATTTTTTTTTTACTCAAATGGATCTGAACTTGAGGCAACAGAGATTGTTGGAATTTCTAGAGGCTTATGACTTGGACATTCTATATATGTCAAGGAAGGCTAATGGGGCTGGAAGATGCCTTAAGCAGGAATTCTATTTTGACTCTTTCGGAGATTTTCCTGACGCTTCAGAAAAGGATTATGAGGAATCAAAGTAAGGATGAGATACTGGAAGGGTTAATTCAAGGTGCAAAGAAGGGTAGGTGTTCGGATTTGGAGATGGATAGTATAGGTGCTTTAAGGATGAATGGACGATTGTTTGTACCAAATGTTGAGAGGCTAAGGTAGGAAGTTTTGTCTGTATGCCATAAATCTAGGTTAAGTATTTATCTAGGAGTTCATAAGATGTATAGAGACATAAAAAGAATATTTTGATGGCCGTGAATGAAGAAGGATATTTCAGTCTATGTTAACAGGTGTCTGTGCTGTCAACAAATCAAGGGTGATCATCAGAAGGCAGTCAGATTATTACAACCCTTGGAAATACCAAATTGGCAATGGGAAACGATGTCAATAGATTTTATCGATGGTTTACCCAGAACCAGAAAAGGAAATGAAGGAGTATGGGTTATCATGGATCGGCTAATATAGAGCGCACATTTTATTTCGGTAAATGGACAAGGACCGCTGCTTCTTTAGCTGAAATTTTGATGAGAGAGATAGTCAGATTTAATGGTGTTCCTGTAAGTATTGTAAGTGATCGAGACCCTATATTTACTAGTCAATTTTGGGAAGCATTGAAAAAAAACGCTTGGAACAAAATTGAGCTTAAGCACAACATACCACCCTCAAACAAATAGACAGACAGAGCAGGTGAATCGGATTCTAGAGGATCTATTTAGAGCATGTATTCATAATTTTGGTGGATCATAGGTGGACCATCTACGTTTAGTTGTGTTCTCCTACTATAATAGTATACAAGCAAGCATTGGAATGGCACCGTATGGAGCCCTATATGGAAGATCGTGCAAGTCATTAACATGTTGGGCTGAGACAAGAGATAGACTAGTACTTGGATCGGACATGATCTGGGAAGCTACAGAGAAAGTTGCGATCATTAAGAAAAGAATGAAGTAAGCTCGAGATCGCCAAAAGAGCTATGCTGATAGGTGGTGAAGGGATTTGGAATTTATGGTTGGAGACTTGGTGTTCGTAAAGATTTCACCAATTAGAGGAGCAGTTAGATGTGGAAAAGCGGGGAAGTTAGCTATAAGGTATGATGGACAGTGCTTAGATTTATGTTGTGGATCAAGATGAAAAGAGTTTGCAAAATCAGGTGGTGCGACTAGTTAAGATTAGGTGGAGCGAGGATCCAAGATATTGCACTTGGGAGACGGTGGAGCTTATGGAAGAAGACTTTCCTGGGTTGGTGTTAGAATTGTCAATTTTTGTTGTTGTATGATAATGTATGCTTGTTTCCTATGGATGCTTAGTGCATGTCTTTGTATGTGTTTTACGATAAGAATATATAGTTTTTTGTATGGTCTAGATTATCTCCTTGTTTGCTGATTTCAAGATGAAATTCTTTTATGATAAAGAGTGTAATGACCTAGAATTAAATCGCAATTTAAATGAATATATAATTATATTTTTAAATAATTAATAAATGGATTTTTATTAACAAATAAAACTATTTTAAATTATAACTAATGGTGATAAAAAAAAATTGAAATTTGTTTACTAATTTATATAGTTCATAGAGAAATAGAAAATGTGACCGAAAATTATTTTCCTAATATCGATTTTTAATTAGTTAAAAGTTAATCAAAATGTTATGGCACTATTGTAAACATACATGCACATATACAAACCATTTTAAACATGGTGTGTGCATGTACATATTAGCTCACTTATGTATATAAACATATAAGTTAAAATAAGATTTTATTTAGTAAATATATATACACATAACATATATACAAATGCTCTTTTTCAACACAAGCACAAGGGGATATGACTTGAATAGTACAAGGAAAAGGGGGAGTACATGGTGAATGGAAATGAAGGGGGAGAGGAAAGGGAGTGCATGTATGTATATATTTTAACTAAGCACTTACACATTTCTCAATAATTTCCCTAGGCCTATATGTACCCCTTAACCTTCATGTTCTCATTTTTTACAACCTCCTTCATTTCAAAATTCCTAAGAACTTAAGCAAACATCCATGGCTTCCTCTTCATAAATTTCAAAGTGAGAAAATCCACTTCATTATGTTAAAAATATCATTTTTAATTCACAAAATCACTTCTACATCTTCTACAACACTCCTCTTCCAAGTTGCAAGAACTCAAACACCCTACAAGCCCATGACCATGCCTTTCATACATTAGGATGAGCCCAAACTTCCCTTGGTCGTGCCCATTTCAAGTGTTCAAGGATCCAAAGTTTCAATTTTTGCAAGTTTCTAAAGTATTTTCAAGTTTTGGCAAAATTTCGTATTGAATTTAAAAAGTTTCGGTGAGTAAAACTTTGGTTTTTGGAAAAGAAAAATATTCGATTTTTATAAACTATATGTTGTGAAAATGTAATGGTTGTTATGTGGAATTATCATGTTGTTTTACTGGCATGTGATTATAAGTTCGTATTTGAGCTTGGATTTGTGATTTGGATGTAAATTGATATGTTTAGATATGAATATGTGAATGACTGGTCAAGATATGACGGTAGTATGTTTATGAAACAAAAATCAAGTGAATACGATGTAAAGGTTTTGAAATTAGCACCTTGAAAAGTCGCAAAGGACTTGAGATCCGATTTGAAAATAAAAGCTCTTTTTCTAGCTTTGGATTTTTGAAATTCTTATCTAAATTATCACCTTTTGTTTAAATTTTCAAATATCTTAAAATTTTGTTTTCAAACATGGAGTAGCTAGAGCTAAAGTGGAGTTTTAACCAAGAAATCAATTCTAGCGAATTGCGTTTATAACAACAGTCCCTACAGATGAAGTTTGGAAAATTTCCCGATTTCAAAATTTTAAGTTTTTTCTTTTAGTTTTTTTTAAAAACTCATGTCAAATAAAATAAGTCAAAAAGTGTAAGTTTTAATTATTTAATTATTTATTTATTTAATTTATTAATTGGTGTAAATATTGTTTGATTAATTAATTAAGTAACTAGAGTTTAAGAAATTATGAATTAAGCTAATTGCTTTTAATCAAGTTTTAAATAATGATTAATTAAGATAAAATAAGATTAATTTTATTTAATCTCATTTCTTTTATTCAATTATTTAATTAGAGTTAGATTTAATTAATCTGTGTTATCCCGAAAATTTCAAGCAAAATTAAATGTGATAATCTCCTTTATTAATTATTTAAAATTTGGTAAAATTGTTATTTTCCAACAATAATAATAAATGTGTTGTTTTAAAATATAAATAAATAAATTGTTAATGGAATTATTATTTACAAATTGAATTTGTGTTTTTTTAAAAATATATATTTATTCGAATTAATTTTAAATTGGATTTAAAATTGAATTTGGATTTGAATTTGAATTTGAAATTTGAATTTTAAAAGAAGTATATCCTAAATATATTTTGGTTTTAAAAATATATTATATATGATTTTATTTTAGATATAATTTGTTTTTATTTTATTTTCTTTAAAAGAATTTATATATATATATTTAGAAAAGTATTTATTAATTAGTAAATAAATACAAAAGCTTTTATTTAACATTTAAAAAATTATTTAAATTTGCATAATTACAAGTGTTTATTTATAAATCATGTTAGTGACATGTGTAGTGTAATTAAATGGTGTAATTGACAAATGTTAAGTAAATTAACATGTGTCACCATTTTATTTTCATTTTCTTAAATATTAAATAAATCATAAATTACTCTACATAAACTCCTATCTTCCCTCTTCATTTCTTTTTCCCTATCTCTTTTCTAAACAAAGAAAAAACTAAAAATCTAAACTGTAAAACAAATCACCAGATCAAAACTCAAAACTTCTGTAAAATAATTTTCCACGTACCTGAAATCAATTCTCAAACCAAACAAAAGCCTGTAAACACAAATATTTCTAGCCAAAAAATTTCAAATCGGCAATCAGCAACCTCAAATAACCTAAGCAAGCAAGAACGCCTCAGTTTCAAAGCTTAAAGCATCTCAACAATAACAAGATTTCTCGCAATTCAAAGTTTCAAGCATTTTTATCAAAGCTTTCTAGTTTTTTAAGCATTTGCTTAAAACTCTCTATCAGGTGAGTAAACATATTATTAAAAAGGCTTAAGTAAATTAAAATCTATGCATGTGACTCTTGGATTATATTGTGCTATGCATGTGTATGTATAAATGTGAATCTCCATATATATGTATGTTTGATCTGTGCATGTTTGGTATGCCTGTTCTCCTCAGTTTCCAAATTACAGAGTTTAAAAACAAATCAAAAATTCAAAACTATTCATCTAATTACTGTTAGGCTTTGAATTTCAAACAACATAAGTTTGTGGAAACATAATTTAGGCTTTAAAAATATGTTCAAGAATTTTAAGATTGAAAATCTTTTGGAATTGAGTAAATTCAGTAAGATTTTTTAGAAATGTTAAAAATCAAACAAATTTAATTTGCCGATTCAAGTATGCAACTTCAATCATCTCTAAAAAATATGATTTTTAAGATAAAAATCATAATATTTAGATTGGGATTGGGATAGTATTGCGGTGATGACCAGAAAAGCGTTTTTGAGCAAATTCTGGTGACCGAAGAATCTCTGGTGGTCGGGAACTTCATTGGAGGGGGTCAGCGTGTAGGAGAGCTCGGTAAAAATGCCAGGTGGATTTATAATCCACCGTGGTGTCAATGATCGGTCGATTTATGTTTAAAGCCTAAATTAGGTCGTGGTCAGAAATTGGATGACTGTGTCGTCTCTGGTGAATCGAGTGGCATCGGACTGGGAGCATTGGTGTCGTTGATGTCTGTCGAGGCTGAGGATGGGATTATACGACCTCTGGTGGTTGGTGTTGGGGATTCAAAGGGTTTTCAGGCAAGGTTGTTGCTCCGGGATTGCTCGAATTACCTCGATTTGTGATCATGTTTGGAAGGTCAGAATCTGGTGTAGAGGCGAACGTTGATGGATTGAAGGTGTCGACGGTAAGCGAGTCATCGCGACCACCTATGCAGGTGCACCAGTTTGGTCTTTGTATCAGTATGTTGGAAGAGAGGGGTGGACTCGAAGGGAAGCTCGGGTCTGTGGGTTGTTTGCTCGAGTTCATTCTCGGGTAATTGTTCGTGAGTAGATTCTTGTGTCAGTTTTTAAAACTTAAACTAAAATTTTAAAAAGAAAATGAAAGAAGATGAAGAGCTCGAGTCAGGACTCGAGCAAGGGTTGGGTAGAACCCGAAGCAAAAGTTTGAAACATGTTTTAAAGTTTTGAAAAGCAAGTTTTAAAAATTTAATTAATTTAGTTTAAAACTTGTCTTAAATAAATTTCTTTCCATATATAAATGTTTTCTTTAACATTTGAATAAGAAGTTATATGTTTTGTTTAACTTAAATTTGTTAAATAAAATTTTAAAGTTATTTTAAGACTAATTTATAAATATAATTAAGTGTTAATTAAAAGGATAAATGTTTTGGAAATAATAATGTGATTAGGTAATTAATAAAGGTAATAAATTATCTTAAATTTAATTAAGGTTTGGTAATTAATGAAGTAATTAAATTATAATTAATTAATTAATAATTTATGATTAATTAATTTATAAGGGTTTAGTTAAGTAAATAAGGATTAATTAATTGATAATTAAGAATGAATGAATTAAGAAAATAAGATTAATTAATTTTTAATTAGAGGTTAATTAATTAGATAATTAAAGATTAATTAATCAATGATTAGGGATTAATTAATTAAGTAATTAGAGGTTAATTAATTGATAATTAAGAATAGATTAATTAAGTAATTAAAATTAATTAATTTATAATGAGAGATTAATTGATTAAGTAATCAAGGATTAGTTAACTGTTAATTAAGGATTGATTAACTAGTAATTAAGGGTTAATTAATTTATAGTTAAGATCTATTAGTTAACAAGTAAGGTTATTAATGAATAGTTAAAGGATAATTATTAATTAAAGATTAATTAATTGATTATAAGGTTAATTAAGAAGTGATTAATTAATTAAATGATTGTAATTAATTAATGATTGATTAAGCAAGGTTAAATGATTAATTCTTAAGTAATTAATTCAATTTGAATTAATTAAATTAATTATAATATGGAATAATAATTCTTGCTTATGGACGATTGATTGAGTAGAATGTCTGGATTGGTTGATATCTATTGGATGATAATCTATGATATTTTGTGATGATATAATGGTTATATCAGTGATAAATGGATGTTGTTTATCTGTGACGATCCAGAATTTTTGAGCATTTGAAATTGGAATATTTAATTGATTTCAAATATTTAAAAGTAAAATTTTAACTTGAGTTCAAATATTACAAATTATTTAATAATTAAATCATTAAATTAAATAATTTAAAGTTGGGTAAAATATTGAGTCTGGAGTTTTAAGCCTGTTGAAAATAATTTGAAGGGTTGTAAAATTTATATTGATAATACTGAAAATAGTAAAAGTGTTAAAATTGAATTTGGAAGTGTTTTGTTAAGTTTTGAAATTTATATCGAAAATTCAATATAATAACTAGTCCAAAGGCTATCTTCTTCATACGATCGAATTAGCACTCGAAACCTTTTCCATTTCGTTCGAAATAGGGGTATAACGTTATAAACGCCTAGCGGCACGCATAAGGTAGGAGTTCGTGATTTTAGGCTACGAAAGTCGAGACAATTTGTATTCAAATTTGAATTTAAAGTAATATATATTAATATTCTAGTCAACCAGCTGAAATAATTTCTCATCATCATTTTTCTTTCACCTCAAAAGCACTGTAGCTGACCATTACTGTCCATAACTTCCCTAACACGCTTCCTCCTCTTTATTATTTACAACTGAACCCTTCTCCTTTTCAAATCAAAATCTAAAAAATAAAAATAAACATCTTTCTCTTCGAATTATTATTTCCATTGCTCCCAAAATTCCCTAACATGAATAGCCGCCGCTTTCCGAATTCTAAGGCTCGCCGCTTTATGCCTTGAAATTTTTGCTCGTCAAGCACGAAGCCTCGTGAACTACATGCCTCGATCAAGGTGTAGATGCTTGTCGTGGATTGCGTGGCCGAGATCTAGGGTAAAGGAATTTCAAGGCCTTAAGAGATCGTATATACCTTGATCTGATGGGGTTTTAAGTCGGGGTCGTTTTTGAGTTTCGCGAGGTTGCGATGGTCCTCTGGTGGGCTGTAATTTCTTGAATGGGCTGGAGATTTCATATTGGAATTTTTTTGGAGGTTCGGTCATCGCCGAGGCAGGTTACGAATGGTAGCAGTGGACCACTGTAGTGGGAAGAGGAGGCCAAGGAAGTCGCGCGTGGGTTTTATTCTGCGACGAGGGTTGGAAGCTCGTTGATCTCCAGTTTGGTTGCCGTGCGATTTTTCCTGGAACGAGCGATGATATAGGTATTAAATTGTATCTTTAATTTTATTAATCACATATATATCTATAAAAAAGAGGCGAAATATAATCATACGAGTAAATTAGAAAATATATTGTAGATAGATTGTAGCAAAATATTAAGCAGTTCTGTTTTTATTTACTTATTTAATATATATATATATATAGGATTTAACTTATTGAAGGATTTTATTTTATTAGAATTTAAATGCATACAGATAAGGTTTGGAAAAGAAGAGAAGAATATAATAGGGATCTTTTATTTTTGAGAAGTTTATAAAATCAAATATAAATTATTTTATGAAGTTTTAAAAGAAAATAAATATACATTTTAAATTTACCAATTTATCAATATATTAAGAAAATTGATTTTTCGATTATTTCGACTATTAATAAATTATATAAATATTTATACAAGGTCCAAAATTGAGAGATAATGGTCGAGATGGAATTGGATTGCCAAACAAAAATCAAAGGTGAGTTAATCTCACTCATCTTGTAATAATTTAAATTTAAATGATTAAATTTAAATAATTGGTTGAATGGTTAAATTGATTGATGTGCTATATTATAGTATATATTACATCTTGGAATGATTGATTTCCCGCATATATAGCGGATGAGACCCTATGTGTCGCATAATAGCGGATGTTGTTATATTTAATCCCATATACCGCGATATTCCACCTCGAAGTGGAATTGGTATTCTATGTTGTGCCAACATCCGTGGGTGCAGGGAAAACAGGTTGGAGGGATCCAACTAGATTCCTCAGCATTTATTTAAATTATTTAATATTCTCAGTTATGATTATTTGATATTCTATGATGAATTATATTGGAATATTGATTGCTATGATTTGCTTGAATATATTTCGGTACACTGAGTTATCGAAATATATAGAATTGGATTTTGAAAATAAAATAAAAGAGTGAATTTTTAAGTAAAATAATTATAGAAAATTTGAAAAACTTGAATGATATCAATAACTAATAAATAAAGTAATTTGGAAAAAGAATGGAAGTGACTAAAATACTAATAAATAACTTCGAGTATGGAAAAAGAATTTTGAATAAACGGAAATTAATGAATTGTAAACTTAAGTGATATCAATTAAAGGAATAAAGAATTATTTTAAAATTCAAAGTTTAAATTTATTTAAAAGGATAAAGAAGTAATTTGGGAAATCTAAAATTGGTATTTTTAGTTAAAAGTATGTTAAATCATAATTTAGAAATAAAACCTGAAATTAATGGATTTTGGAATAAATGGAGTAAATTGGAAATCAATTTGGAGATTGATTTAATTGTGTAAACCGAGATTATTAAAAGAGAAATGGGACTTTGGGAATTTATAAGCTGGGTTTATAAAAGTGAAGCAATTTATTAGTGGGTATTTGGAAAATAAATTCACAGTGGGAATTTATTAAAGAAAGAGAAAAATTGTTTAAAAATAAATAGTGATTTATTTTTAAGGGATGTGTAGAGAAGTATATTTCCCTGGGTAGCCAAGTACGTTTTCAAAGTAAACTTTAAAATATAAGTTAAAAGTTTTAATGTTGTTTTAAAAAGTATGTTTTAGAAAATTTATTATTTCTAAAATATTTAAATTATAAAGTAAATATTTTATACATTATCGTAGTAATTATTTAAACTGTGACTTAGTATTTTGTTTTAAAAAGTGAAAACCTAGTTTTATATTTTATAAAGTAACCTTATTTTCAAATATTCATATAATATGCATTTTTAAACAAATTATTGAAGTAGTTTTAACTTAAATGTTTTAAAGTATATTTCAAAGTAAAGCGTTTTAAATTATTTTAAAAATTTAAGGTTTTGTGCTTGGTGATTTCAGTGGAAATAGAAAATATTTGGGAAATTTATTATGTAAAAGGAAGATAGTTTGAAACTATTTTCAAAGGGTTTGAAAGTGGAAATATATCTTGTGAAGATAATTTTGGGATTAATAAATAATTTGGGGAATTATTTATTGGTTGATGGTTGTTTGTGAATATTAATTGATAGTTAAATCACTGACTATCAATATTTGCCAAATGCGTTGATCGTTTCGAAGAGACCGGGATCGGGATTAATTTCTCGGAAACCATTTCGACTGGTTTGAACGTTTTCGTGAGGAAGACGAGTTTGGATTAGAAGGTGGAGCATTGAAGTGCAAGGGCTAGTCGCTACTAATCCTGAGGATATTTCCAAAATGGATGTAGTAGGAGTAGTGCCTTCGGTTCCGTTCGAACCCAGGACGGACTTGTATGGATGAATGCTTTCGGAATATCGTGTGGGCGATGGGCATTCTAAGGGATATGTTCTAAAAGGTAACGCTTAGGCTCAAGCCTCATCGTCCGCGAATGACTGAAAATCAGGGGTTATGCAGCAAGGCTAGGTGGGTAGCACCCATTCAGGGTGAGGTCATCCCTGTCTAGATGTCCCTTTTTATTTTGGATTAGTGGTGCGGTTGCTGATCCCAACCGTAGGGTGATCTCACTCGGGATTATCCAGTAAGGGGTAGTCCCGGTCTTGTGTTGCAGGGGGTCGGGAGTGATCCTCGGTACAGTGATCTAGGCCACGTACCGTGACAGGTGGTACCCAAGTGCCTAGTCATTAGTTGGAAATCGATTCTCCCTACAAGCCTTCACGAGTTTTGTTTGTATTACCCACTCTGTGGCTAGTAGCTGGAATTTAATAATGTAACAATTTCGGCTATTTTAATAAGTATTTGTATATAGACCCTATTATAATATCAGAGGATTTTAATAACAAATGTTTTGGCTATCGTAAGGAAAAACCCGACATGTTTATTTGTGGCGTGGTCTTACGAGATGCTTTTGTTTTCAAAGGATTTTGAAACTTTAATAATCAATTTGAGTGTGATTTTCTCACGCTGGTATTCCAGACTGACTCGGGTGTTATTTAATTGTAATGCTCGGGTCAGACCGAGTATTATAGAATACAGGACATGATGCTGTGGAGCTCAGGAGACGAGCTGGATGGTGATATGTACTTTCGTATTTGGTTATTATTCTGCTGTGTACCCTGTTTTATGTTATTGATGATGTTGGACTCTGATGATATACTCTGATGATGTATGCATAAACAAATATGGTTTTCTTTTGTGTAAAGATCTGTTATTATATATTATATTTTAATCCACTGCGTTGGTTAGATTCTGTTGTTGTCTTCTATTTTTCTTCTTCTACCTCTTCTTCTTTAACCCAAATGGTTCGTATTTCTGTTCAACTTGAGTTGATTAATGTAGAATAGTGTTGACTCAAGGGGAACGGATCTGTGGGTCGTTACAGTTGGTATCAGAGCTTAGGTTGGTGATAACCTTGGCTCTGGTGGGAATTACTTATAGAATAGAGTCCGTAGTACTCTAGGATGAGTTTGAGTGTATTAATAGATATGAGCGCGTATTTGTTAGTGAATATAAAATTGTTTCTATATTGTGTTGACTTGTCGTTGAGTGTTTAAGGATTCTGGTCGATATATGGGACGCCATATCATCGATAGGGGTTTCTAAACTCTTAAACAAGATAAACCGACACAGTATTGTTTTTAAAGTGGGTAAATGAAATAATTTTACCTAAAATTATATTTTGACATAAAAGAAATATTTTTCTGAATTATTTATATATATTTGGATGTTTGGTTGTTAATACTACAATTAAATAATAATCTAAAATTGTGTGGTTTATAACCAAATAGAATTGTCTAAGTATGGTTTAAATAAAAAGGAATATAACTAAAATTTGATTTAAACCAGAATTTAAGTCCCGGAAATTTTGTTAAACAAAAGGATTTGGGAATTTAAAATCTTGGGAAAGTTTGAAATGAAGGCAATAATGGAGTATTGTTTTGGAAAATATTATTGAATGGAAATTGTTTTGGGAAGAATTTGTGGAAGTAAGGAAGCACTGAACTCACGTCAGTCGCTGGAAAATAATCCTGATGATGATGGCCACATCATCAGTATTCATTTTTGAGTTTATAAAGTGATGGATTGCTACCAAGATAGTTGGTTATGATGTTGTTTGGGCTTGATGGGTATACAAGTTGTTTTAGAAATTTCAAAAGGGAAATTTGTTTTGGTAAAAACAAGTGTTTGGAATCTGGAGATTTGATTTGATACACCAAGTGGGTATATGTAGTTATCATTTCAAAATGGTTTTGGAAATGAAATCGGGCAATTGAATACTAAGAAATTCTATTAAAGAATGTGAAAAGTTTAAATGAATCAACTATTGAACTTATAAAGTGAAGAAAATATATTCGAATCTAACTTGAGAAATTGAAATTGAAATTGAATTAAATTGGATATAAAGTTGAAAGGTAAAATGATTATAATTATGAAATGAAAACTTATACCTTAAGCTAGTAAGTGTTGTATATATAATCCGAAATTGTGGTTATAAGATGAAATGACTCAAATGAGTAATATAAGCTTTTAATTAAATAAATAAGTTTTGAACTCATATATTTAGAAATAAAATTTAGTTAAATTTGGATTGAATTAAATCAAAATTCAGTTGTGTCATTAATGATATTAAATGGAATTAAGTCATTGCTTAATAAAACTTAAAAAGAATGGTATGTAGCTAGATTTAATTGAAGTTGAGTTGGAATAAAGCTGAATTTAAATGAATTCAATCGAATTATAGATAATATTGAATGGAATAAAATTCTTACTTAAATAAATAAATGTAAACCAAGTAAGTATTGAATTGGATTAAAATAGAATTGGTGTGAGTTGTAAACAAATCCAATTCAAGCATAAATTGAATGACCTTATTATAAGTAAATTCAATGATGAATTGTTAATGTAAATTAAAATTTAAAAATGGATAAAAGAATAAACTAATCGAATAAATTAGTAAAATAGTTGGGATTTGATCCAAGGAAAGTCAAATCAAAGATTTAAATGGAAGTTGGTGGAATAAAATAAACTTAAGTTATTGGGTGGAATGGTTTGAAGGAAATAAATAACTTAAGTAAATTGTGAGATGGTTATTTAATATTTTAGTTGTCGAGTTTAATAAAATGGTTTGGGATCAAAATTTTTGGAAATGAAAGAAAATGCAATGAAAAGTTTGTGAATAAATTAAAATGGGATGGAATCAAGTGTAAATTTAGTTGGAACAAATTTAAATGGTTATAAAGCTTAAGTAATTATTTATTCACAATAATCTTGTCAAATTGCATAAGAAAATGGGTTGTTCGATGTAAACGGGATTAGATAAATTCTATAAGTTATTAGAAGTGAAATAGGATGATTTTGAAATCATAGGGGATGAATATAAGTTGTCTTGCTTAGAATCAATTAAATATATGCAAATAAGATGTAAATCACTTAAACTGAATGGAATGGTTCGAAAATTGGTTGTAAGCAATTGTAATAAGTGTCGGAACCTTATATGTGCTTATGGAAATTATATAACATGCATTATATGTGAAATTTATGTGTTAGCTATTGAAGGTAAGTGTAATGTTAATATATTGCACATATTTAGTACTTATATGTTCGAATTGAGTAAGTACAGGTACCGGGAAGCCGTTTGGCTGGATTTGATCGCGCAAAATGTTAAATAATAAGTCGCTTGCTTAAAAATGCTAAATAAAGGTACGTCTACGCAAAAAATAGGAAATATGAACTGTTTTTGTTTTTCCGACCGTGTGGGTCGATGTATATATATTTATATCTTTTGTCAAATTGCAAAGCTCCTCCGTACAATGGAGATTCTGCCAAAATTTTCCGAAAATTTTGGGAGTTAGAATTATTTTTAAAATTTCCCCTAACGATAAAGAATTTAAAATTAGTAAGCAAATAAATATGAAACTGAATATTGAAATCTAATTTAAAATGGTGTATGTAAAGCAAAGTGAAATTGAAGAAATTGTTTGAAGAAACTAAAGGAAGAAAAAAGTTTGCAAATAAAATTTTTGTTTGCGATATTAAATAAATTAGTAAGTGGAACTAATAAAAGGAAATGGTAATTAAATATGGAATTGGAAATCCGGTGTAAAAATAAGGTGAATAAAATTCAATATGCAAAGTTTGAAGGCAAAATGATTTCAAATGGAATCGTAAAGGCAAAATAAATAGAAATAGATATAAACTTCAATAGTAAAGTGAAATAAATTTAAGAAGTATATAAAATATTTATATTGAACTTAAGAAATGGAAGGTGGAATTCTTAAGTGAGTTTGGTATTGGAAATATACTAAGTGAATAATTGAATGAAAATTAAAACTGGAAGTTGTGAAATGGAATAATTGTGGATAGTGAATAAAAATCAAAATAATATGAATAAAAAGAAAATTGATATAGTTGATAATCAATTGAGATAAATACATAGGATGTACGTATATTTATTTTATTCGCATAGCAATTTGATCCAGATTTGAGCACAGAATTTCGAGATAGTTATATTGATCCGAGTTAGGATTTTTCACTCGATTTTCGACGGCGAACCCTGGATATGGATTTTGATTGAGTCTGGAAATTCTCTATCATAGTTATGACTATGCAAGGAGAATGACGGTTTCTGATCAAGAAACCAGATCTGAGTCCGCACTAGGAAGTCGGATGGACGATACTAGTTCGAAAGTGAAATTGTGTGCTCGAGTAAGCGATTGGATTCGGTATTGCGTACGAATGATATATGTACATCGTACGGGCTTGAATGAATAGATACTGAAATTCTGTAGAGAAGTCAATAAAATACTTTGAATGTTGTGATCGGATATTATTGCTAAGTAGAATATACATGTATTATGAAGGAAAAGGAAAGTTTGTTTTGATTTCAGAAGATAAACTTGAATTGCTCGACAAAAAAGTGTGTGTTTGAATTTCTGTATGAAACTTGATTGTGTTTTGATCTAGCCACTTAGCTTTTGTTTTCATTTTGAATTTGGGGGCCCGTACAGGCATTTTGTAGTTGTACCAAGCTAGCCGCGCAAAGGACATGTTGGCGAAATTTTTCGAAAATTTAGGGAGTTAGAAAATTTTTGAGAAAATTTTGATAATTCAAAATTTGGTTTTAAATTGAAACTTGAATGATTAAACAAATAGTATTGTTTGCAAACTATGGGAGAGTTTGGGAAATTAGTAAGAATGGTAATTGGTCTTCTATAAAAGATAGTTGGTAGGATGTTGAATTGTTGGTTTTGGAAAAAGTGAATGGGTATTAGACCATTCTTCCTGACTAGTAATTTCGGGGACGAAATTCTTGTAAGTGGGGAGGAATGTGATGATCCGGAATTTTTAAGCATTTGAAATTGGAATATTTAATTGATTTAAATATTTAAAAGTAAATTTTTAACTTGAATTCCGATATTACAAATTATTTAATAATTAAATCATTAAATTAAATAATTAAAAGTTGGTAAAATGTTGAGTCTGGAGTTTTAAGCCTGTTGAAAATAATTTGAAGGGTTGTAAAATTTATATTGATAATACTGAAAATAGTAAAAGTGTTAAAATCGAATTTGGAAGTGTTTTGTTAAGTTTTAAAATTTATATCGAAAATTCAATATAATAACTGGTCCAAAGGCTATCTTCTCCATACGATCGAATTAGGACTCGAAACCTTTTCCATTTCGTTCGGAATAGGGGTATAACGTTATAAACACCTAGCGGCACGCCTCGGTAGGAGTTTGTGATTTTAGGCTACGTAAGTCGAGACAATTTGTATTCAAATTTGAATTTAAAGTAATATATATTTATATTCTGGTCAACCAGTTGAAATAATTTCACATCATCGTTTTTCTTTCACCTCAAAAGCACTGTAGCCGACCATTACTATCCATATCTTCCCTAACACGCTTCCCCCTCTTTAATATTTACAGCCGAACCCTTCTCCTTTTCAAATCCGAATCTAAAAAATACAAATAAAAATCTTTCTCTTCGATTTACTATTTCCACTGCTCCTAAAATTCCCTAACATGAATAGTCGCCGCTTTCAGAATTCTGAGGCTCGCCGCTTTATGCCTTGAAATTTTTGCTCGTCAAGCTCGAAGCCTTGTGATCTGCGTGCCTCGAACAAGGTGTAGATGCTTGTTGTTGATTCCGTGGCCGAGATTTGGGGTTAAGGAATTTCACGGCCTTAAGAGATCGTATATGCCTAGATCTGAGAGGGTTTTGAGTCGGGGTCATTTTCGAGTTTCGCGAGGTGGCGATGGTCCTCTGGTGGGCCACAATTTCCTGAATGGGCTGGAGATTTTGTATTGGAATTTTTTTGGAGGTTCGATCATCGCCGGGGTAGGTTACGCATAGTGGGAAGAGGAGGCCAAGGAAGTCGCGCGTGGGTTGTATTCTACGACGAGGGTTGGAAGCTCGTCGATCTCCAGTTTAGTTGCCATGCGATTTTTCCTAGAACGAACGGTGATATAGGTATTAAATTGTATCTTTAATTTAATTTATCATGTATATATATATATATCTATAGAAAAAAAGAGGGGAGATATAATCATACGAGTAAATCAGAAAATATGTTGCAGATAGATTGTAGTAAAATATTAAGCAGTTCTGTTTTTATTTACTTAGTTAATATATATATATATATATATATATAGGGTTTAACTTATTGAAGGATTTTATTTTATTAGAATTTAAATGTATACAGATAAGGATTGAAAAAGAAGAGAAGAATATAATAGGGATCTTTTATGTTTGAGAAGTTTATAAAATCATATATAAATTATTTTGTGAAGTTTCAAAAGAAAATAAATATACATTTTAAATATACCATTTTATCAATATATTAAGGAAATTGATTTTTCGATTATTTCGACTATTAATAAATTATATAAATATTTATACAGGGTCCAAAATTGGGAGATAATGGTCGAGTTGGAATTGGATTGCCAAACAAAAATCAAAGGTGAGTTAATCTCACTCATCTGGTAATAATTTAAATTTAAATGATTAAATTTAAATAATTGGTTGAATGGTTAAATTGATTGATGTGCTATATTATATTATATATTACATCTTGGAATGATTGATTTCCCGCATTACATAGCGAATGAGACCCTATGCGCCGCATAATAGCAGATGTTGTTATATTTAATCGCATATACCGTGATATTCCACCTCGAAGTGGAATTGGTATTTTATATTGTGCTAACATCTGTGGATGCAGGGAAAACAGGTTGGAGGGATGCAACTGGATTCCTCAACATTTAGTTAAATTATTTGATATTCTCTGTTATGATTATTTGATATTCTATGATGAATTATATTGGAATATTGATTGCTATGATTTGCTTGAATATATTTCGTTACACTGAGTTATCGAAATATATAGAATTGAATTTGAAAAGAAAATAAAAGAGTGAATTTTTAAGTAAAATAGTTATAGCAAATTTGAAAAAATTGAGAATGAATTGAAAAGGAAAGGAAGTGACTAAAATACCAATAAATAACTTTGAGTATGGAAAGAGAATTTTGAATAAACGGAAATTAATGAATTGTAAACTTAAGTGATATCAATTAAAGGAATAAAGAATTATTTTAAAATTCAAAGTTTAAATTTATTTAAAAGGATAAAGAAGGAATTTGGGAAATCTAAAATTGGTATTTTAAGTTAAAAGTATGTTAAATCATAATTAAGAAATAAAACCTAAAATTAATGGATTTTGGAATAAATGGAGTAAATTGGAAATCAATTTGGAGATTGATTTAATTGTGTAAACCAAGATTATTAAAAGAGAAATGGGACTTTGGGAATTTATAAACTGGGTTTATAAAAGTGAAGCAATTTATCAGTGGATATTTGGAAAATAAATTCACAGTGGGAATTTATTAAAGAAAGAGAAAATTTGTTTAAAAATAAATAGTGATTTATTTTTAAGGGATGTGTAGAGAAGTATATTTTCCTGGGTAGCCACGTACGTTTTCAAAGTAAACTTTTAAACATGAGTTAAAAGTTTTAATGTTGTTTTAAATAGCATGTTTTAGGAAATTTATTATTTCTAAAATATATAAATTCTAAAGTAAATATTTTTCAAATCTATTATCGTAGTAATTATTTAAAATGTGACTTAGTATTTTGTTTTAAAAAGTGAAAACCTAGTTTTATATTTTATAAAGTAACCTTATTTTCAAATATTCATATAGTACGTATTTTTAAACAAATTATTGAAGTAGTTTTAACTTAAATGTTTTAAAGTATATTTCAAAGTAAAGCGTTTTACATTATTTTAAAAATCTATGTTTTTGTGCTTGGTGATTTCGGTGGAAATAGAAAATATTTGGAAAATTTATTCTGTAAAAGGAAAATAGTTTGAAACTATTTTCAAAGGGTTTGAAAGTGGAAATATATCTTATGAAGATATTTTTGGGATTAATAAATAGTTTGGGGAATTATTTATTGGTTGATGGTTGTTTGTGAATATTAATTGATAGTTAAATCACCGACTATCAATGTTGGCCAAATGCGCCGATCGTTTGGAAGATACCTGGATCGGGATTCATTTCTCAAAAACCACTTCGATCCGGTTTGAACGTTTTTATGAGGAAGACGAGTTTGGATTCTAAGGTGGAGCATTGAAGTGCAAGGGCTAGTCGCTACTAATCCTGAAGATATTTCCAAAATGGATGTAGTAGGAGTAGTGCCTTCGGTTCCGTTCGAATCCGGGAAGGACTTGTATGGATGAATGCTTTCGGAAATTCGTCAGGTGGGCGATGGGCATTCTAAGGGATATGTTCTAAAAGGTAACGCTTAGCCTCAAGCCTCATCAGCCAGGAATGACTGAAAATCAGGGGTTATGCTGCAAGGCTAGGTGGGTAGCACCCATTCAGGGTGAGGTCATCCCTGTCTAGATGTCCCTTTTTATTTCGGCTTAGTGGTGCGGTTGCTGATCCCAACCGTGGGGTGATCTCACTCGGGATTATGCAGTAAGGGGTAGTCCCGGTCTTGTGTTGTAGGGGGTCGGGAGTGATCCTTGGTATAGTGATCTAGGCCACGTACCGTGACAGGTGGTATCCCAGTACCTAGTCATTAGTTGAAAATCCATTCTCCCTACGAGCCTTGTACGAGTTTTGTTTGTATTACCCACTCTGTGGCTAGTAGCTGGAATTTAATAATGTAACAATTTTGGCAATTTTAATAAGTATTTTTATATAGACCCTATTATAATATCAGAGGATTTTAATAAGAAATGTTTTAGCTATCGTAAAGTAAAAACCCGACATGTTTATTTGCGGCGTGGTCTTACGAGATGCTTTTGTTTTCAAAGGATTTTGAAACTTTAATAATCAATTTGAGTGTGATTTTCTCACGCTGGTATTCCAGACTGACTCGGGTGTTATTTAACTGTAATGCTCAGGTCAGACCGAGTATTATAGAATACATGATATGATGCTGTGGAGCTCAGGAGATGAGCTGGATGGCGATACATACTTTCGTATTTGGTTATTATTCTGCTGTGTACCCAGTTTTATGTTATTGATGTTGTTGGAATCTGTTGATATACTCTAATGATGTATGTATAAACAGAAATAGTTTTCTTTTGTGTAAAGATCTGTTATTATATATTATATTTCAATCCGCTGCGTTGGTTAGATTCTGTTGTTGTCTTCTATTTTTCTTCTTCTACCTCTTCTTCTTTAATCCAAATGGTTCGTATTTCTATTCAACTTGAGTTGATTAATGTAGAATAGTGTTGACTCAAGGGGAACGGATCTGTGGGTCGTTACATTATCTGAAATAAATGCTGTGTGGATTCGATGTTTAAAATTGAATTGAATTGTTTAACCTTAAACAACTTGGCCTTTAAGATACGTTTGGATTTTGATGAGACCGGGATCGGATATCAAGTTTGATTATCCGAAAACCACATCGATCCAAGTTAAACATTAGGTCATGAAATCTCAAGTGAAGATCGAGATGGAATTTCAGAGTGCAAGGATTATTGTTGTTAACTCTGAGGGTGTTTCCAAAATGAGTGTAACGAGATAATGTCTTCGGTTTCATTCGAACCCGAAACGAACTTGTATAGATTGAATGCTATCAGACCATCGTCAATGGAGGACGGTGAGCATTATAAGATATATATGTTCTATAAAAGGTAATCGTAGCCTCTAGCCTCATCAACTGGGAATGGCTAAAACAGGAGAGGTGCAGCAAGGTTAAGTGGGTAGCACCCAAGTAGGACGAGATTTACCCCTGTCTAGAGGTCCCTTTTTATTTCGACTTAGGGGGCAGTTGTTGGCCACAACTGTGGGGTTGTCTTGTTCAGGACTGTCCAGTAAGGGATGGTTCCAGCCTTGTGCTATAGGAGATTTAGGCTGGATCCTTGGTGCGGTGATCTAGACCACGTACTGTGACGGGCGGTACCCCAGCAGCCCTGCCATTGATGGAAACTCATTATCCCTATGTGCCTTTACAGTTTTGATTGTATAACCCACTTTGTGGCTTGTATATTAGAATTTAATCATGTAACAATTTCAACTATGTGAATATTTATTTGAAAACCCTAGACACTATTATAATATCACTGGATATCAGATGATTTGGTTAGCGTAAGATGAAAACTTACCCATGTTTATGTGTGGGAAGTCTTACGCGATACCTTTGATTCAAATGATTTTAAAAGTTAAACAACTTTAACTCATTTACTCACACCAGACCCATGTCTGACTCGGAGTTTATTCTCTTTTTCTTAAACTCTTGGGTACTCAAATTTTTATGAGTAGCCAAGTGATCAGGTTTGGCTTGACAAATATTTTGGAAGCTTGGAGCTAGAGTCCAGACGTATCTATCTATATTATTCCGTAGTGTTGTGTCCTTTGGCTGCTGTATTTTGGATGTAATGGACATACAAGTCTTTATGACTGTCTACTATAATGAAGTTTTATTACTGTGTGTTCTCTGATGTATAAGAAGACTATGTTATGAATATGTGAAATATTGTATTTTTTTCGATTTTGGCAGTGAGATTCTAATGTTCTTCTTCTTCTTTCCATCTTTTCTATTTCTACCTATTTCTTTTCTTATTGATGATGTGTCTGTGGATGGAATGAAAGACGGATCATCACAGTAGGTATCGAAGCATAGGTTGAGATAATACCTAGGCTCTAGAGTAGTATTTGTCCTGAGAGTGCGTATTTGTAATTTTTATATAAATATATACCTATCTAAATTGGTTAGGTTACCTGTCTAGGTTTCCAGCATGAGTTCAAGAGGCAGGAGAGGCAGTGTTGTAGGGAGCACGTCGACCAATAATGGAAGAGGTCAAACTACTAGTGAGGCTGTGAATCTAGCACAGCCTCAAGTTAGTTTTGCTGCTTTGTGTAAAGATTTCACCAACCATGGAGGGAAACCTTTTAAAGGATCGAAGACTATAATTGAGGTTTAGGCTTGGCTACGATCATGCAAGCGCATCTTTAAGTGTTTGGATTTGTATGACGAGCAGAAAAGAGTGATGGCATCATGGCAACTGCAAGAAGGTGCTGCAGCTTGGTGGGATGCAGTTACAACAAATATCTCAGAGGACGACATTTCTTGGAGTAGATTTAAGGAATTGTTTGATGAACAATTCATGCCAACAGCTGGGTAGACCCGTTTATATAGAGATTTTCTGGATTTGAAGTAAGGAAGCATGACTATAGCAGAATATGAGACGAAATTTGATGAACTATATCGATATGGTCCACGACTCATAGACACTCCACTCAAAAAGAATGAGATGTTTGCGCAAGGAACGAGGCCAGAATTTCACGAAAAGATGACGACGCATTTGAAGGGATCTTTTGTAGAGTTGATTGATATGGCACGTAGATATGAGGAGTTGATGAATAAGAAACCAGTGGTAGCATCTGGAGGAAATTCTTCCAACCCAAATAAGAGAAAGTTCAATCCTAATTGGAAGAAGAAGAATAAGAAGAAACCCCAAATAACAATGGAGCTCGGAAATGTTATAATTGTCAATAAGTAGGGCATTTGGCTAATCAGTATCCTCAGGGTAGGACTCAGCAGAAATAGCAGCAGCGTCAAAATGTACCAGGATCAGCAATGGTGCAGAAACCATTATGCTTCAACTATCACCACCCGAGCCATATGGTGAGAGCTTGCCCGCTACTTCAAAAAGCTTCACAGAATAAGGTGTTTGCTCTAGAGGGTGCACCATCAACTTCTTCTAAGGGCAAAGGAGTATTGGAAGGTACATTACTTTTAGATGGCAAGTATATTAAAGTACTGTTTGATTCGGGTGCCTCTCTTAATTTTATCTCTTTGGAATCAATAGAGAAGTTTCATCTTACCCCTAGTACTGTAGACCGTCCTATCCTTGTATCTAATCCTATAGGGGGAGTTACCAAGTTAGATATGATCTATAAGGATTTGAGAATTTCCTATCTATCCCATAGTTTTTCATGCGACCCTTATATGTTGGATTTTCATGGGTTTGACCTCATATTAGGAATGGATTCGCTTGATAAGTATAGGACTGTTCTGATCTATGAAGAGAGAACAGTTTAGTTGGAAACTGATCTAGGTAGGGTTACGAAAATGTTGTGTGAAAGTTCTGGAATTCACTTGAGTATTCTTTTACATGGAGTTGAGACTTCTTAAGAGGAGGAAGGAGATATCGAAGTGGCCCAAGATTTTCCAGATGTATTCGAGGAAGTCAAGTGTTTACCTTCGCATTGGGAGATAGAGTTTTGCACTGATTTGGTTCCAGGAGCGATACCAATGATTCACCCAAGTAGGACGATGGTCCCTAGGGAGAGGGAGGAGCTAGTGAAGCAGACTCAAGATCTATTGGAGAAGGGATTGATTAGACCCATTTTTTCTTGTTGGGGTTCTTCTGCATTGTTCGTCACCAAGTCGGATGGGTTTCTAAGGTTCTGTGTTGATTATCGAGAGTCGAACAAAGTGATCATCCGAAATAAGTATCCTTTGCCTCGTATAGATGATCTCTTTGATCAGCTGCATGGAGCTTTTGTTTTCTCCCAGTTAGATTTAGCTTCGGGTTTCCATCATTTAAGGGTAGCTGAGGAAAGTATAACCTTGACTGCGTTCAGGGGACCCAATTGTTTCTATGAGTGGTTTGTTATGCCTTTCGGGTTAACCAACGATGCAGCCTACTTTGTTGACCAGATGAACCGAGTTTTTCGGGACGTGTTGAATAAGTTTGTTCTAGTGTTCATCGATGATATTCTTGTCTACTCCAAGTCTGAAGAGGAGCACAAGCAACGCTTGGGAATAGTGTTGGAGACTCTGAGAAGGCATGTTGTGAAGGCAAAGTTTTCAAAGTGCTATTTTTGGAAGTCGGAGGTCAAATTTGGGGCACATTGTTTTTGGAGAGGGTATTTCTGTAGATCCAGCCAAGGTAGTGACTATTCTGGAGTGGAAGCAACCGTAGACACCGACAGAAGTCCGCAATTCTCTAGGTTTGGTAGGGTACTATAGGAAGTTCATCATGGTTTATTCCAAGATCTCTTCTCACCTAACTAAGTTGACTAGGAAGGGAGAAAAGTTCAAGTGGACCCTTGAATGTGAGGAAGCTTTCTAGAATCTGAAGGCGAAGCTGACAAGTGCTCTTGTGTTAGCTATTCCGGATGGGAAGAGTAAGCTTGAGGTTTATACGGATGCCTGTATAGTTGGGCTAGGTGCAGTTCTGATGCAAAATGGAAGAGTAATTGCGTATGCGAATCGGCAATTGAAGCCACATGAAAGGAACTACGCTACGCACGATCTAGAGTTGTTGGCCATCATCTTTGCTTTGAAGATCTGGAGGCACTATCTTTTGGGAGAGAAGTTCGAGCTATTCACGGATCACAAACCTTTGAAGTACCTTTTCTCCCAGAAGGATCTTAATTTGAGGAAGCAGAGGTTGGTAGAAATTTTTAGCATCTTATGATTTGGATATCCTCTATAACCCAAGAAAAGCGAACGTTGTGGCGGATGCTCTAAGTAGGAATGCAGTTCTGTCACTATTGGAAGTTGTTCTGTCTCTTCTGAAAAGGATTTCGAGGTAGCAAGGATCAGATAGAAGATTGAGAGGAATCATCAGAAGAATCAAGAATGGTCAGTGTTCCAATTTTGAGATTGATAACCAAGGGACATTGAGGATCAACGGAAGGATCTATGTTTCAAATTTTAAGGATTTGAAGCAAGAAGTCTTATCAAAGAGTCATCACTCCAGATTGTGTATCCATCCAGGGATTTCAATGATGTATATGGATATGAAGAGAGTCTTCTGGTGGCCAGGCATGAAGAAGGACATTGCTGCTTCCGTTAATGGATGTGCGATCTGCCAGTACATGAAAGGTGATTAACATAAGACAACTGGATTGTTGCAGCCTTTGGAAGTCCCTAAGTGGAAGTGGGAAATGATTTCGATGGATCTCATCGACGGTTTGCCAAGGACCAAGAAGGAAAATGAAGGAATATGGGTAATTGTGGACCGTCTAACCAAGAGCACCCATTTTATTCCGGCTAAGGTAACCCATACTGCAGCATCTTTGGTTGAGATTTTCTTGAGAGAGATTATCATATTGCATGGTGTTCCAGTCAGCATAGTAAATGATTGTGACCCTATCTTCACCAGCAAGTTCTGGGAGGCTTTGCAATCAGCTATGGGTACGAGTTTGAGTTTGAGTACAGCATATCATCCCTAGTTCGACGGACAGACGGAAAGGTTGAATCAAATTCAAGAAGATATGTTGAAGGCTTGTATATTGGATTTTGGTGGATCTTGGAAAGACCATCTACATTTAGTGGAATTCTCGTACAATAACAGTTACCAGGAAAGTATCAAGATGGCACCCTATGAAGCTCTGTATGGAAGACCTTGTAGATCCCTATCATGTTGGTAGAGACGAGGGATCGCCTTATTCTGGGTCCATATTTGATCCGTAAAGCATCTGCGAAGGTAGAGATTATCAAGAAGAGGATGAGAGCAGCGCAGGATCGCCAGAAGAAATATGCGGACAAGAGACAAAGACAATTGGATTTTGAGATTGGATATTTGGTCTTTGTCAAAGTTTCCCCGATTAAAAGAGCGATAAGATTTGGGAAGACAGGAAAACTTGACCCAAGGTATATTGGTCCATTCCGAGTTCTTGAGAGGATTAGTGTTGTGGCCTATAGGATTGAATTGCCAGTCCGGATGGCTGGAATTCACAATGTTTTTTCCGTATCTCATCTGAGGAAATACGTGCATGATCCATCTCTTGTTGTGGAGCCAGCAATGCAAGAAGACTTAGAGATTGAGCCAAACTTATTTGTTGTCAGGCATTCTGTCCAAATAATTGATCAAGATGAGAGGTAACTCAGGAGAAAGGTAGTGAAGCTAGTCAAGGTGCAGTGGAGCGAGGATCCTAGAGATTGTACTTAGGAGACTCTGGATAGTTTTATGAAAGCTTATCCCACTACAAGAAATTTGATTTTAGCAGCACACAAAAAACGCTACAAAAAGTTTTGGTGGCGTTTTGATAAATGCCGCTAGAAAACATGCGACTAAAAATCCATAATTTTTTGTTGCATTTATTTTAGCGCCACTATAAATGAATTTTTGGTAGCGTTTTTTAAACGTTACTAAAGATCTTTTTTTACAGCGTTTAAAAAACGCCACCGAAAAAGTGCCGTTTACTATCTTGTTTTTTTGTTGCACTTATTATTATTTTTTACGACATTTTTTAAACGCCATGGAGATTATCTGAGTTACTATAATTGCTGATTCTATAGCGTTTTTCAAACGCTACAAAAAATATATTTTTGGTGGCGTTTTTCTCCGCCACCGTATGTTTCGATTTTATTGCCTGTTGTTCCACGACTACATCTGATTTCGCCTCCAATTCAAGTACTTCAAAACTTATACAATAACGTAATATATAAACACATACACATTCAAAATAACACATTCAATGAACCACAATGACACAAACAAAAGCAATTACATAATCACCACTATATCATAACATTAGTGTCAAGACAAAAGGTAACTATACGTTACACAACCAAACTACCATAAACAGTTTCATAATAGTACATGCAGCTAAAGTAGTGCTGCTACCATACATAATAGTTTCATAATAGTTTTATAACAGTTTTAATCAACCTAACTACATACATGTGCTGCTACCATACCAAAACCAGTGCTGCTGCTTGAATTCTTCACAAACGTTTATATACATGTAAACAATAATAATCATGTTATATAATAAAAATGGACAATGCACACAAGAACAAAGAACAAAAATGCACAGTGAACATAAATGCAAAACAAATGAAACTGAAGTTATATAATGAAACTGAAGTTATAATGAAACCATACATTATTTATAAACTGAATTTAACGAAACTTAATGAAACTAAAGTTATATAATAACATACTTATTTCAGTCAAATAAACCGAAGCAAGTATAATATTATTGCAGATAGAATTGTAAATGTCAGTTTAGGTAAAGCATTAAGGAGCATCTAAGGACAAAACAATTGAGAAGAAATAGTTTTAAAACATACCTCTGTTGCTCCTCTCAATAGCTACTTGTAAAAGCTAAACCACTCTCTGCCTTTGAACCAATTGGGTTTCCATCCAAATGCTTCATATAGAAGTCCTGATAGAAAGAAAGAAAAGAGCACAACACAAGAAAACATTAGAAATATTCAAATTACAGAACAAAAAATATGAAAGATAAAAGAACTAACATAATTCCACAGCCTAGGGAGCATTAGAGTAGACTGTAGACATTCTGTTTTAGTGTTTACTCAATGTTTAGCAACAAGTCATATGAATCAGTAGTTACAGACCATTCATACAGATTTCCTTTTCTTTTTATCGACTACTGTAACCAAACAAAAATACACTACGGTATGAGGTTTATGCTTCCATAACTGAAATGTATGCAAAGTAATAGAACAGATTAGTGGCACAATGATATCCCAAAAAAAAATCCCTCCTAATTTGCTACCAGAAATAGAATGCCTATCTGGAACTGATGTTAACACTTAACGAATACTATCTTTTCTGCGTAGTGTCTCATGTGCATTTATTGTTTCTGAAAGTGATATCTCTAATCCTTTTTATTGCTAGCTATGAATGACTAAAAAGCCAAAAAATAACGCGTTCGCATTTCCTAATAAAAATCATCATCATATATCTATGTTAGAGTGCAATCTTTTGTGCAAGTAAGATGAGAAAGTTGATAAAATAGTGTATGTTGAAAATGCTCAAACATCAGACATTTATTTAATATTAAAAAAAATCATATATTTATTTGATATCGTTTGATTGAATAAGCGTCTTAAGCTAAAAATCTTATTTAATAAGCATTTGCTTAGTTAATAATTGTTGTAAAGCAATTAATCAAGCATCTATTCAGTAAACAAACGTATATCGAATGCTTGTTTATACGTGTCCCATTATTAAATAAACGTTGATATTTTTCTGAGAATTCTAAATTGCGAACTATTACTGAATATTCAGAAGCTAGTTTGTCTGTTGGAGAACTCTCTCTACAACATCCCAGCTCAAATAGCTATTGGAGATGCTTAAAAATTGAATTTTTTTGAGTGCCACGTTATATGACATGTGTGATTTTTCAGAGTTTAAAAATATCAGATCACTCACCATCAAATTTCTTTTAAAAACTGAAATTTCGAGAAATCAACAAAGAAGTTTACCTTTCGGAATACACCAGATCCAAGTAGTCCTAGATAAACCACTATTTCTAAATTTTCACCACGTAACACTTATTTGAATGATAAAATAAGTATCAAGAATACAGTACGCAAACCAAAAAATATTATTTACTGAATTAAAATGGCAGGTATCAAAAGGCACTACCAAGTAGCAATAATCTATTATGAAGCTAAAAAGCTTTGGATGTAAGTAAAGCTTTTCTTCAAAAAAATAAAAAATAAAATAGAAAGTACCAACCATCAAAGTTACGTCACCTCCCATGCAGCGCAAGAATGAATTTGGTCCCACCATCGCCATGGGAGTAACGACAATTATCAATCCAACGGTCGTTATCAATCCATACAATTCAAATAGGATTCATACCAAACTCTGAAAATTACTGAAAAAGAGAATATTTTTGGTAAAGAATTGCAGAAGAAAAACAATTAACAATTGGACTTTTTTTTGTTTTGAATTTCATAATTTATGAAGTCACTGGAAGAAGAAGTTTGGTCAGCAAGTACACGTAAAGATGAAGAAGCATGCATCAGGTGTACGCTAGTTTCTTACATACACATAAAGGAGCATCTAAGGACAAAACAATTGAGAAGAAATAATTTTAAAACATACATCTGTTGCTCCTCTCAATAGCTACTTGTAAAAGCTAAACCACTCTCTGCCTCTGAACTAATTGGGTTTCCATCCAAATGCTTCATATAGAAGTCCTGATAGAAAGAAAGAAAAGAGCACAACACAAGACAACATTATAAATATTCAAATTACAGAACAAAAAAAATGAAAGATAAAAGAAAGTACCAAATTTGCTTGATCATTTCAAGCATCAATAGTCCCATGAATGACAACATAACCCAAATCAATAATCCCACATACAACATCAGACAACAAATTGAATCTGCCCTTACACTGCACACTCACAACTGAATAACATCTCTTATTCCAATTCTGAATAGAAAAAAATGACTGAGGTGTCACCTATAATCTTATGTGATCAATCTACTATCATAATCTCTGTCGATATACATCATTTGATGCAAGTGTAATGAAGCAATTAAATTAAACAAAAAATAATACTGACCCCACTGTATGTTACATACCATTTTCCATCATCCCTTTTCTGCAAAAAAAAAGATCACATCACTAAGGAATTAGACATAACTATAAGGAATGAGCCTATATTTGTGAAATCAGTCTAACTATAAAGTCTTCATGGGCATATGCTCCTCTAGGACCTCTACTCTCCTTTCTTGCCTCGACGGAATGCATAGTTATGCATGCATTTATCAGTAGATTTTCCAGCTCAATAGTCTTGATTAAGTCAGAAATCCTATTTTAACAAACCGGTATATAGGTATACCAATCAAGAAAAATAAATTATAAAAAAGAAAATACAGTTCATAATAAGTGACTCAGCATGAAACATGATGTTCAAACACAAGTCCAAAAACAGACTCAGCATGAAACACGATGTTCAAATAATGTTTTCCTGAAATGGGTTGAAATTATTATATGTTTTTTGGGTGGTTTTAGATTAGATGGTATCCGACACGTTCTATTGCATTCTATTTGAAATGCTCTAGAATCTCTTATCAATGTTTTGTTGGCATATTTTGCGAGGCTGTCTTTTCTTGATTTTTATTTTGGTGAAGGTTGAAGTGCCATTGATGCATATACAAAGGTAACTATTTCTTATTAGTGTGTGTGTACATATAATCTAACTATTGCAAGCAAGACTACTGCTAAACAAATATTTAGATTGCCCTCAGCAAAATCAGATTTCACAAACAAGAAGCAACACTATAACTTGAAATATAGAAAAAAATCTAGAAGATATGGTACCATTTATCAATCCTAAGAGCATTTCAAATAACATGAGAATTACAACCTTTTATAAAGTAGTGCTAGACAAATTTATTGAAGGGCACGATAAACATAAACAATATGTTAGGTTGGATACGACAGGGAGCTAATACTGATTCTTAATATTACTCTAGAGATACATGTCCATGACATGAATATTAAATGGATCAATGATTCCATGAAATATAATTCTTTGTGAATAATAATCCACTGTTTAACTAAGAATGAGATCATGCAATATAAGGCCTAGGAGAGTTGTGAATGATAATTCATGTTCCAACTATGACGATTATAAATATGCACAAGCCTAGCATAAATGAATCAAAAACGCAACATCGAAATAGATTGCATATTCCACATTACAAATCACATTCTCTTCAAAACGACATAAGAAACTAGAAATATAGAACTACACAAATCATAACTACCATAATACAATCAAACATACACGTGAGAACGGAGCATAAAACCAAAATGAAGCAGATGACAAAGATAATGAATGGTACGCAAATATTCTTTAGCAGATTCAATATAATGAATAATTTGCCCAATAGTTCCGAGTTGAAATGATGTTTGGTACGTAATTCATCAATTTCCAATGAAAAATGATGTAACTTAAGCCAGAAATAGATATTCTTCTGAGATTAACTCTATGCACACCCATAGGCTATGTCTCATAGCAATACCGATGAGTACATTGATAGGATTAAGCCTTAAAAGCTTAGAAAACAGCAGAAATAACATGTGTTCATCACCCTTTCAATAAGTAACATCTATAGCCAGTTTAACTGACAAATTGATGTTACTATTCTGGTTTAATTTGCACATTACTATTAGGAGTTGTCTATTAGAATACAGCTAGCATTAACTATTAACCAACGTTGTTATCAAAAATCATACAATATTACAATTTGAATTCGGTTTCAGATTGAATTTTTCACTTTATGATTTGATTTTTTTATTTCACCTTACAATTTGATTTACAATTCAATGAAAACTCACAGCTCAAACCAATATCGAGAAAAACTGTCCAATCAATAATTATACATTCAAGATAATTAGTTGGACCGACAATTCCAATTTTAATGTTTAACAAGTCAAATAAAGATGGAACAGAAGAGAAAATTGAGTTTTAGGTTTATACATATAATCTTTGACATCAAAATCAATTTCAAAGTATGTGCAAACCTTAAAACAAGGATATTTTGAATGTACAATTTAAACCCTTTCCATATTAAAGCTTGAATTTCACGACTTACGATTTGAATTCTGTTTTGAAAACTTTGCTAACATGAAACAAACCAGAAAGATGATCTAAAATTGTGCTACCAAAAATTTGTTAAGCATAAACTTCATACCTTAAACCTTTGACCAAAGTATTTCAGTCTGTCAAACAAAGTCAGGTTCAGTCCCCTACAATATAAAAAAGAATTTAACATAAAATCACCACCTAATGATTTTCTAACAAACATGCTATGGTAATTAATACATACCATAAGGATCAAATAGCACCACATCTAATTCATTGAACCTCGGCACCTAATCGGAAAAAAAAAGAAAATACCTCCATCGGCATAAGCTAAAAAATCATGTATGAATCAATCTTCTTTAATCTCAATTTTTAATACAATCACTTGCAGTCAAAATTTTAATTTGCCTTGTTCAAATTGTGATGCATTGGCAATAATTCAGATACCACCTTAATAAGATCATTCTGTTTTTTTATGTGCATCATAGGCTTTTCCATTTATTACAGACCTCTAACAATCAAAAAAAAGAGGGGGGATCCAATGGAACTGCAAACTATTAACAACTTTACATACAATACAACATTATTGTAAAATAGATAAATAAAAACTCAAGACCAAAGGACTGGAAATGTGTTTAAGGCCAAATTAATTGCATCAGGTGTATATCATCAATTATCGACATTAAAAAGCACATAAGATAAGTGCAAACACATCATTCTGTATGTTTTGTGGGAGAGTGTAAGCCACAATGCGCTTATTACTGCTTCACAAAGTATATTTGGCAAGTGTATGCACCTATAGCATTTCAACTTGGATGGGTTAAAATTCCAATTATATAACATGAATCGAAAGATTAGTTATTTCTTCTTTAAAGTATTTTTCCTTCAAATTGTGTTTTTGCCTTACATTTGCATTGTGTTATATTTTTTATAACTTCTCTTCGTATTAAAATATATCAAATCAATGTTCCCAAGAATCTTCTCCAATCAACTCTATTTTTTTCCAAGGTTCGAGAACTCGGTTTCGGTTTCAATCATTTGAAATTTTCTTAGTAATAAAATATCAAACTAATCAGAATGTATTTCATCTTCACTAAGATATAGTAATAAAATTCAGCGTGAATGAATGCCCTACTTGGTTGCACGTGAATGTGCATGTTCTTGTATATATCTTGCAATTGGTCCTAACCAAGACAAATGACAACGGTTGTTTTCACCCAAATTTTCTTAGAGCTTTAAAAACATTTTCAACCTCAGGATCATAAATATACTAAGCCTAGCAAAAACTAGATTTTATAGCTAAACTATACATATAAAACCAATGAAGTACATAAAAACAGGAACTCACATAGAAATAACACGCATAGCTAAAACGCACACACACATACACACACACATACATACACCACAAATTCACACAGCCATGCACCCAGAACACCAGTCAACATAAAAATACTAATAATATACACACCTACAACTCACATGGGCACAGTCATCAAACTTACACTTCCCACACAGCAAGGTTCGACACATACCTAAAGTGTATGATAAATTGAAAGGTATATTGTGAGCACTAATTTCACGCTTTAACTATGATACATAGTTCATGTTTGCATCAAACTTTGATATATCAATATCATGGTTTTCTCCATAATTTCTACCTGAATATTTTTGTATTAAATACCAATCAAAAGCTAGAAATGTTATTTGATTAATATTTCTTTATCATAATACTGAATTTGCACTCACAACCCAAATGTCATATGCGATTTAGTCAATTTGGTAACACAGATCAAGTCTATTTACAAAAGCAAAGAGTGATATTTGTAAACTAAATTCATGTCTAATATTAAGACAATTTACCCTAGAATGTTTGTTTCTAAACATTTAGATTTCAGACTTCTATTATCAAAGAAATAACAAAATTTATGCTGTAATGCCCTCTCCAACTACACAAATGGGAAAGGTGCAATTTTGAAATTGTGAGTCTTTAAACAACCCTTTACAATGGATTAAATTTAAAACAATCAAAACTCAAGAAATAATGTCAATAAATCATACCCTTTCGAATTTTAACAAGGTGCACTAGGTTCAGATTCATATCGACCTACAAGAATATTTGACTATGTTCTGTCAATTAGAACCTCAACTTCATCGACAACCATCCTGTCCATTATCATCACCGACAACCATGATTATCTTGACTTGATTCTCTGACCAAAGCGTGTCTACTTTTGTACCGACATGATTTTCATGACTTCGTCCTTCAGGCTGAGACCGAGCAGAATGATGATTTTGTACTCCTAGACAGCGAGTCAATTGAGGTAGATCTCTTTAAGTGACCCGACCTCATCGTCTTTGATGAATGGAGACATACTCTTCTTTGGTGTTATCCTCATGATTGTTACTTTACAAGACAAATTTAAGGGTTTGAGAGAGGAAATATGGGAGGTATGGAACTGATTGAAGAGAATTGTTTAGGGTTAACTTCCTTCCTTGGAAGGAGATGGGAAATAAAAATGTTGGCGGGGTATTTTGCTAGCGGTAAGAAAAAGAGATTTGAGCGGCCACAAAAAATTTCAGGACGAATTGTTGGCGGGGTGTCTTGGTCGCGTTTAGTTATTTACTTTTACCTTTTTATATGATTAGTGGTAGCACTTAGTGTTTAACGCTACTAAGATATACAACTAAAAATAGTTTTTCTTGTAGTGTCCGAATCTGTGTCCGGATAGCTAGTGATGTTTGTTGAATGAATTGTTTGTTTGGATGAATTGTTTGTTTGGTTGCTAATGTATGGATGATATGTACGCTTGAATTGTTGAAATAAAATAAGCTTTTGGATTATCTATTGTTTTAAATTTCAGGGACAAAATTCTTTTAAGGGGGGAGGAATGTGATATCTTGGAAATTTCAAGCAAAATTAATTGTGATAATCACCTTTATTAATTATTAAAAATTTGGTAAAATTGTTATTTTCAAACAATAATAATGAATATGTTGTTTTAAAATATAAATAAATAAATTTTTAATGGAATTATTATTTACAAATTGAATTTGTGTTTTTTTAAATATATATTTATTTGAATTGATTCTAAATTGGAATTTAAATTGAATTTGGTTTTGAATTTAAATTTGAAATTTGAATTTAAATCACAAATTTAAAAGAAGTATATCTTAAATATATTTTGGTTTCAAAAATATATTATATATGATTTTATTTTGGATATAATTTGTTTTTTTATTTTCTTTAAAATAATTATATATATATATATTTAGAAAAGTATTTATTAATTAGTAAATAAATACAAAAGCTTTTATTTAACATGTAAAAAATTAATAAATTTGCATAATTACAAGTATATATTTATAAATCATGTTAGTGACTTGTGTAGTGTAATTAAATGGTGTAACTGACAAATGTTAAGTAAATTAACATGTGTCACCATTTTATTTTCATTTTCTTTAATTTTAAATAAATCATAAATTACTCTATATAAACTCCCACCTTCCCTCTCCATTTCTTTTTCCCTATCACTTTTCTAAACAAAGAAAAAACTAAAAATCTAAACTGTAAAACAAATCACTTGATCAAAACTCAAAACTCCTGTAAAACAATTTTCCACATACCTAAAATCAATTCTCAAACCAAACAAAAGCCTGTAAACACAAATATTTCTAGCCAGAAAATTTCAAATAAGCAATCAGCAACCTCAAATCAACTAAGCAAGAACATCTCAGTTTCAAAGTTTAAAGCATCTCAACAACAACAAGATTTCCAGCAATTCATAGTTTCAAGCATTTTTATCAAAGCTTTCCAGTTTTTTTACGCATCCGCTTCAAACCCTCCATCAGGTGAGTAAACATATTATTAAAAAGGCTCAAGTAAACTAAAATCTTTGCATGTGATTCTTGGATTATATTGTGCTTTGCATGTGTATATATAAATGTAAATCTCTGTATATATGTATGTTTGATCTATGCATGTTTTGTATGCCTGTTCTCCTCTGTTTCCAAATTACAGAGTTTAAAAGAAAATCAAAAATTCAAAACTCTTTATCTATTTACTGTTAGGCTTTGAATTTCAAAACAAGATAAGTTTGTGCAAACATAATTTAGGCTTTAAAACTATGTTTAAGAATTTTAAGATTGAAAATCTTCTGGAATTGAGTAAATGCAGCAAGATTTTTTAGAAATGTTAAAAATCAAACAAATTAATTTGCTAATTTAAGTATGCAACTTGAATCGTCTCTGAAAAATATGATTTTTAAGATAAAAATCATAAATTTTAGATTAGGATTGGGATAGTATTGTAGTGATAACAAGAAAAGTGTTTTTGAGCAAATTCTAGTGACCGAAGAATCTATGGTGGTCTGAACTTCACTAGAGGGGATCGGGGTGTAGGAGAGCTAGGCATAAATGCAAGGTGGGTTTATAATCCACTGTGGTGTCGATGATCAGTCGATTTATGTTTAAACCCTAAATTGGGTCGTGGTCAGAAATTGGATGACTGTGTCATCTCTGGTGAATCGAGTGGCGTTGGACTGGGAGAATTAGTGTCGTGGATGTCTGGCGAGGCTGAGGATGGGATTACACGACCTATGGTGGTCGGTGTCGGGGATTCAAAGGGTTTTCAGGCAAGGTTGTTGTTTCGAGATTGCTCGAATTACCTCGATTTCGATATTGAGTTTGTGATCATGTTTGGAAGGTCGAAATCTGGTGTAGAGGCGGACGTTGATGGATTGAAGGTGCCGGGGAGGGGGGGAGAAACGTCGTCGTGACCACCTGTGCAGGTGCACTAGTTTGGTCTATGTGTTAGTATGTTGGAAGAGAGGGGTGGACTCGAAGGGAAGCTCGGGTCTGTGGGTTGTTTGCTCGAGTTCATTCTTGGGTAATTGTTCATGAGTAGATTCTTGTGTCAGTTTTAAAAACTTAAACTAAAATTTTAAAAAGAAAATGGAAGAAGATGAAGAACTCGAGTTAGGACTCAAGCAAGGGTTGGGTAGAACCCGAAGCAAAAGTTTGAAACATGTTTTGAAGTTTTGAAAAGCAAGTTTTAATTTTTTTATTAATTTAGTTTAAATTTTTCATTAAATAAATTTCTTCCCATATATAAATGTTTTCTTTAACATTTGAATAAGAAGTTATATGTTTTGTTTAACTTATTTTGTTAAATAAATTTTTAAAGTTGTTTTAAGACTTAATTTATAAATATAATTAAGTGTAAACTAAAAGGATAAATGTTTTGAAAATAATAATGTGATTGAGTAATTAATAAAGGTAATAATTTATCTTAAATTTAATTAAGGTTTGATAATTAATGAAGTAGCTAAAGTGTAATTAATTAATTAATTAATTAACAATTTAGGATTAATTAATTTATAAAGGTTAGTTAAGTAAATAATGATTAATTAATTGATAATTAAGAATTAATTAATAAAGAAAATAAGATTAATTAATTTATAATTAGAGGTTAATTAATAGATAATTGAAGATTAATTAATCAATGATTAGGGATTAATTAATTAAGTAATTAGAGATTAATTAATTTATAATTAAGAATAGATTAATTAAGTAATTAAGATTAATTAATTTATAATGAGAGATTAATTAATTAAGTAATCAAGGATTAATTAAATATTAATTAAGGATTGATTAACTAGTAATTAAGGATTAATTAATTTATAATTAAGATTAATTAATAATTAAGGTTATTAATTAGAGTTAAAGGATAATTAATTAATTAAAGATTAATTAATTGATTATAAGTTTAATTAAGAAGTGATTAATTAATTAAATGATTGTAATTAATTAATGATTGATTAAGCAAGGTTGGGTGATTAATTCTTAAGTAATTAATTTAATTTGAATTAATTAAATTAATTATAATATGGAATAATAATTCTTGCTTATGGATGATTGATTGAGTAGAATGTCTGGATTGGTTGATATTTATTGGATGATAATATATGATATTCTGTGATGAGATATTGGTTATATCGGTGACAAATGGATGTTGTTTATCTGAAATAAATGCTGTGTGGATTTAATGTTTTAAATTGAATTGAATTGTTTAACCTTAAACAACTTGGCCTTTAAGGTACGTTTGAATTTCAATGAGATCGGGATCAGATATCAAGTTTGACTATCCGAAAACCACATCGATCCAAGTTAAACGTTAGGTCGTGAAATCTCAAGTGAAGATTGAGATGGAATTTCAGAGTGCAAGGGTTCTTGTCGTTAACTCTGAGGGTGATTCCCAAATGAGTGTAACGAGATAATGCCTTCGGTTTCGTTCGAAACCGAAATGAACTTTTATGGATTGAATGCTATCAGACCATCGTCAATGGAGGAAATTCTAAGATAGATGTGTCCTATAAAAGGTAGTCGTAGCCTCTAGCCTCATCAATCGGGAATGGCTAAAAAGGGGAGGTGCAGCAAGGTTAAGTGGGTAGCACCTAAGTAGGATGAGATTTACCCCTGTCTAGAGGTCCCTTTTTATTTCAGTTTAGTGGGCAGTTGTTGGCCACAACTGCGAGGCTGTCTCGTCGAGACTGTCCAGTAAGGGATAGTTCCAGCCTTGTGTTGCAGGAGATTTAGGGTGGATCCTCGGTATGGTGATCTAGACCATGTACTGTGACGGGCGGTATCCCAATAGCCCTGCCATCGATGGAAACTCATTATCCCTACGTTCCTTTACAGTTTTGGTTGTGTAACCCGCTTTGTGGCTAGTATGCTGGAATTTAATCATGTAACAATTTCAGCTATGTGAATATTTATTTGAAATCCCTAGATGCTACTATAATATCACTGGATTTCCTATCAAATGATTTGGTTAGCGTAAGGTAAAAACTTAACCATGTTTATGTGTGGAAAGTCTTACGTGATACCTTTGTTTCAAAGGATTTTAAAAGTTAAACAACTTTAACCCATTTACTCACACCAAACCCATGTCTGACCCGGAGTTTATTCTATTTTTCTTAAACTCTTGGGTACTCAAATTTTTATAAGTGGCCAAGTGATCAGGTTTGACTTAACAAATATTTTGGAAGCTAGGAGCTGGAGTCCAGACTTATCTATCTATATTATTCCACACTATTGTGTCCTTTGACTGTTGTATTTTGGATGTAATGGACAGACAGGTCTTTATGACTATCTAATGTAATGAAGTTGTATTACTATGTGTTCTCTGATTTATATGACTATGTAATGGATATGTGAAATATTATATTTTGTTCCATTTCCGCTGTGAGATTCTGATGTTGTTGTTCTTCTTTCTATCTTTTCTATTTCTACCTATTTCTTTTCTTACTGATGATGCATCTTTCTGTGGAATGAAAGGCGGGTCGTCACATAATTATTATTTGATTAAAGGTTATTTATCTACTTAATTTGGGTTTAATTATTAAATGAATGTTATTTAGTTTAATTTTATTTATTGTTTAAATAAAGATAAATTAAGGTTATTAATTATTTAATTAAGGTTAATTAAATTTTAATTAAGTTTTAAACTATGATTTAATCAAGGTTTATTTCTTTTAAAGTTTCTTTTAGAACTCTATATGTTATTTATTTTAACCAATTTTCTTGTTTAAGTAAATTGTTTTAAAACCAAGGATCTCTTATCCATGCTATTAAGTAGTCAAATGAATTAAAGTAGTCATAGTAACACCTCAACACGTTTTAGTGAAAGTAAGTCAACTTGTATTTATCATAAATAACGCACTTCGAGAACGTGATGAATACAAGGGGTTAGTTTCGACAAGCAGGTCATGATAATTTAAGCATATGGAACGTATGTTCACATGTAAATCTTTACACCCTGATAATGGAATGGTCCACTATAAACAACTTTACCCTTTAAAATTATCAAACATTGGTTTGAAGAGAATATGATTGAATATTAGTTGTTATTCGATAACTAATTCGAACTAATGTAAATGTTTGAATTGGAAATAATAATGGCAAGGTACAAGATGAATACTTTAAAGTGCAAGGGCTATTTGCTACTAACCTTGAGGGTGATTCCAAAATGGGTGTAGTGGGAATAGTGCTTTCAGTTCATTCATCTCTTGAACTACCTATATGGTTGAATGTTAACATTGTGTCAATATATGAAGGTGATGTAGCATTCTAAGTGGCAGTGCTTTAGTAAAGGTAAACGTTGCCTCGGGCCTCATCAACCGAAAATGACCAAAACAGGGTGCATTAGAGAAATGTGCGTCGCTCCTATCAGGGTTTGTCATCGCCATATCTATAATCGATATTTGATCCATTTTTGTATGCTCCGGTACGGTTGCTGATCCCAACCGTCGTGGTGATTTATTCAGTACTACTAGTCAAGTGGTAGGCCAATTCTATGTAGCATGGGTAAAAGATGTTTTTGTCCGACCCCAGGTGTATTTTATCTAGAGGTACACCTTCAGTAGGTAGTTCCTTACCTGATCATGTATGGAATCCATTCTCTAATAATTACCACAAAGATTTAGTTGTACCCAGTTACGTTGAAATGTGATATGTAAGCAATTCAACTATGTTTTATTTTACTTGAAAACCCTAGACATTATCATCATACCACCTGATTTCTATATAAAGTGCTTTGGTTATCGTAAGGAAAAAAACCCATCCGTGTTTATGTGGGGCATGGTCTTATGAGGTACTTTGATTACAAAGAGTTTTATGAAAGTTAAAAGTAAGTTGTTTGAGTTTACTCACACCAGACCCATGTCTGACCCAGAGTTTTATTTTCTTTTCCTAAAACTCTTGGGTACTCAAATTTGTATGAGTAGCCAAATGATCCAGATTTCTTGCAGAAGCATTTTGAAGGAGCTAGAGCGGGTGGCATCATCTTTAGCCAGCTGTTATCTTATTTCTTCCATATTTATGTATGACTATTTATTTTGTATGGACGGGTAATTATAACTGTCCGGTTGAAGTTGTAATATAACGGCTTTGATGTATTAATATTGTAGAAATGACTGTAATATCCTATGCTATCTATTATATGTTGTTCTGATTCGTGATGGGATTCTGTGACTGTGTAGTTTCTTTTTATCTTTCTTTTTCTTCTAATCTTAAATAGCAAGTCTTTTAATGTAAGAAGGGCGATCATTACAACAGCTTTACTATTAGATCATTAAAGGAATCAGACCAGTTGAAAGCGGGAAAAATAGTTAGATACCAAAAGGTTTCCTTTTTTAGATCTATTGGACCTATGAAGCCTAAAAGATGATTAGAACCAATCTAACGAAGCTTTAAATAAAATCATATTTTATTAAATTTGGTGAATAGGAAAATTAATTTTAATTCGTATGTATTATGATGAATGTATTAAGTACATTCATATGCATGAAGTGTAAGTACATCAAGTATGCAATGTAAATTTGAGTAACTAAACATGTAATTTTTTTAGACAAAGAAACCTTTGTTTCTATCTCTTAACATATATAATTATTTAGAGGAAGGTGATACTATAAACGTAAAGAGAAAACTTTCATTTCTTTCTCTCTTTCATTAAATTAAAATGACATATTAAATGGTATTTATAATTGAATTTAGACATGTCTTTGCTGTCCAAGTTTTCGACTATTCTGTTCTATTATATAAGATCTATTCTATTATATAAGAAATTCAATATTTGACCATATTTGACCATTAGTTTTATGCTCTCTCATTCATTCTCACTCAATATATTCAATTCTCCTTAGTTCTGGGATCAAATTTTTATTTTAACCCTCTATATGTTATCAATTTTTTTCCAAACAATAAAGATATTCATTCCTACCTTTTATGTAACGACCCGTAATTTCGCTACTTCGAAAATGAGGGATTTCATTCGATTTAAATTTAAAAGGAGTTTAAATCTTAAATAAATATGTTATATATATATAAATAATTATCTATTCTTATAATTAATGTATTAAAAAGTATAAATTTGGATTTTAGAACAAATCGAAAAAAGTTAAGTTTTGTTAAAAATAAATAAAGGCTTAAATAAATGGATTTTAATATTTGTCTAAAAAGATAAAATCTTATTTAAAAAATCTAATGAAGATAATAAAAGTACGTTAAAAGATTTAAAAGTTTGTTAATAATCATTTTATAAAAATAACAAAAATTTGTCGCATTTTGTCAGTTTTACATACACTGTAAAATTAGAGATTTTGATATTAATTAAATATGATTTTAAAATATAAAGAGACTTTTTTTAATTTATTTAAAGAATTAAAAAGTTCATTTTTAAATTTGGTTTACATAAATAAATAGTTTAACTAAAACGTCAAAATGTGACCGTAAAACATTTTGTCGATTTAAATGTTATCGCAACGTCGTCGCACCTTTATTTTCTTATATAGGAACATATATTATAATAGTGTAAGTATTAATTAATTAACTAATCAAGTTTACTTTTACTAAAAAAGGTTAGAAAACTTCTAGAAGTCATTAAGAAAGGTAAGTAAGAATTAACAAAAGTGAGTAGGAAAAGTCAAAAGTAAACATCTAATCAATATCACATCAAAAGCCAACATAATTATTATTTTACTTAGCTTAGTTCTTAAGGGATTAAGACATAAAGTAAGGATGTGAAAGGTGATGTTAAGTTTTGTAAAAACGGAGATTGCTTTTGGTTGAAGTAAGGTTAGTTTGGTAATTTGGTAAGAGGTTATTTTGGTAAATTACCACTTTCTTTCTTTTTATATAAATATCCACCTCCTTCTTCACTTTCATTCACATTTCTTCTTCTTCTTTTCTCAAGCTTTTTCATCTTCTTCCTCTCCTCTCTAATGGCTTCCAAGCCATAGAAAAATATTATAAAGAAATAATTTCAAAATATTTACAAAATTTTCAAAAGAAATCAATGTTTACTTTCTTCAAAACAAACTCTCTTTTTTTTCTATATTTTACCTCTTCTTCTTTCGGCCATAAGTTCTTCAATACAGAACCAAAATGCAAAAAAAAAAAATTAAATCAATTATTTTTCCAGTGGCTACAACTTTCATGATTATCACTTTGTTTCATTCCAAACTTTACTATGTCAAAATTCCACTTATTTCTAGTGCATTTTCTGGCCTAGTTTTTAAGCCAGAAAATAGGCCGTTTTGTTTTTATCATAACTTGATCATAAAAGATACAAATTTAAAAATATTTTTTTTAAACCATATGAAATTTCAGTAGCTACAACTTTTATGTTGATCACTTTTTCCCGTTTTGAGGTTTGCTATAACTGAAACTCAATTGTTTGAAGTGTATTTTCGGGCTTTAATTTTGTGAATCCGAGAATAGCTCTTTTATTTTGAACATATCTCCCTCAAAATAAGTTGGATTCAAATGGTTCTTTTTTCAAATTCAATAGAAAAGAATTTGCAGCAACTTTTCAGTTAATAAGTTTTTCAAATTTTGTGAGTAAGAGAGTCAGAAACAAGAGAGAAGATGACCTATTTTTCGGATCTAAATCTTGGGAATTCAAGTTCAAAGCTATACCGCTTCTTCTCTATATTTTCGGTCAACCTCCATCTCAAGCCTCGGCCAAGCAATTGGATGGGAGAGGGTGTTGTTTGCTAGTGTTTAATGGAGTAGGAATTAATTAGTGAAGTGTTGGCTGATTAGAATGTTGGTAGGAAGTTAATCGCTTTGGTTTATGGTGAGAAATTCTCATTGCCTTTGAATTTGTATTTTGATTATGTTATAAATCATATTTACACCCTTATGACATATGAATGTTTATACCAAATTGATTGTTAATATGGATGATTTGATAGTTAGTAAATTTAGTGAATTGTGATAATATATCCCATTATGATATTAATAGTGAATGTTAGATTTGAAATCATATGCATGTGATTGGTTGAATGGATGTTATGTTAGTAATAAATATGAATATTGGATATGTTCATTTTGATCAAGTAATCCCTTTATCTAAAAAGACCATATTTTAGTAATATGAGATATTGTGGAAAAATAAGTCTCTTTTCATTTAAAAGTGAAATTAAAGTTAAAATGAAAGAGAATTTGAAATTTAAAGTGAATCGGATTTGAAAGGATAGTTAATTAGAAATTAAGATGAATAGTGAAATTGAAATTGAAATCGATTTTAAGTGAAGTTTAGTTTGAGAATGAATTGAAGTTTAAATTGAAATTAGATTTGAAATCTAAGTTTAAATGTGTTTAATTTGAGATTAGAATTGAAATTCAATTGAAATTGGAATTTAAAATTTAATATTAAAATAATGTGAATATAATATTATAATATGGTAATAGTGAAAATTCATTTTAAATACTTTTAAAAGTGAAAATATTGATTTAAAATGGTTTCTAATGATTTTATAAGTGTTGAAATCCAATTTGAATTGATTATTTCAAATATTGAAAAATAAGTTAAAGCTATACGTGTCGCGCAATGGTAGTTTGCGATTTCGCGCCGAAAAGTTCAAATAAGTGTATAGAGTGGAATATAGCTCGCAATTCTTCGAGATAAGAAAATTTCGGACTATTGTGTCCATATCTTCTAAACTAAGAAAGAAAATCAAAGTTTCGATAAGTAAATTTTGAATTAAGTCCAAATTAATTTTCTAGAAAAATCGTGCTAGTGCAATTTAGTGACGATAACAGAAAATTTATTTAAATGGATGTTTTTAATTATGAAAAAATATGGAATAAATTTGATAAATCTATTTAAATTATTTAAAATAGATTTGGATAGGACAATATGAAATATCGAATGTTTAAAAGTTGTTTAATTCAAATAAGCTTATTTAGCACTTTCCGCAGCACTTTTATGCTGCGAATTCTATAACTTTTGAAATATGAGTTTAAATGTAACGACGTTTTCCATAATAAAATGCGAATGTTTTAAAAAAGGGTAATTCAGCGTTTTGAAAGATAATTTGGGATATTTATAAGCAATTCCAAAATAAAGTTGAAAATCTGAGTATGCGGAAACAACTAGTACATTTGTCCCGCCTGTGAGATCTGGGAAGATAAAACAAGGTGTTTAACTATGGTTAGGGATGGAGCAACCAGTGCCCTGAACTTACCTGGCCTATGTTTTCTTTTCTTAGGCGAGGGATGGAACAGATCGAAACGAAAGCCCGGATGCTCTTAAATAAAAAGATTCTGTATTTAGTTTTTTGAATTAAAAGAAGATTGGTATTGTCCAAAAGTTAAGCAATATCCAAAAGTGAATAATTTCTATGATCCTATTTACTCAAAAATATTTGTTAAGACTGATTTAGGGTTTATCGTAAACGATGTCTTAAATAACATTGTTTTTGACCCGCTAAAAAGTTAAGGAATTTGGATCAAGAATTAAGTAAGGAAATCTGAGATATTTTCCAAAATAAAAGAATGAATTACTTAGAATTATCCTAAGTTAAAAGAAAGAGATTTCGAAATCATCCGAAAAGAATTAAAGTGAAAAGAGACTTAATAAATCCTATATACTCGTATTCACTTTTTATCGATGATTGGATTTCGAAGGAACCAGAGTCTGATTTGGTTAATTCCTATCCGAAAACCACTTCGAACCAATGTATACGTTCGAACGTGAAGACATGTGGAAGATGGTGATTGAAGACCGTGGATCTTCCTGGCATGAGGACTGCTTGTTGACTTGCTCTGGGTAGCTCCCGAGTTATATATAGCAGTGGTCTCCTCGTGATGGAGATTTTGTGGATTGCAAGGGCTTCTCACCTAGTAATGGCCGAGGAAAGTGCATTCTATTAACCATGTACTCTAAGAACCATGTACTCTAAGTTTATGAAATAAATTTAGATTATTGATTTTGTTATTTGTTTCACTATAAATACTTTTAACTATTACCCATTTATGTTTATCTTGATAATTTGCAGTAGATGTTTGAAAAGGTTTATGCAATTTTGAAATTGAATTTTGTCCTGTATTAATTTACGGAAGTATGTTTATGAATCCAACCAGGTGCTCAAAATGCAGCGATAACAAAAAAACTCATCTCAAATGGTAACTTATTTGCATTTCTAGCACATATTTTACATTATAGTTCCTTAGAATTTGTATCTTTAGATTAACATTGTCATATTAATTTCCATAGAAATCAATGGTCTTCGATTCATGAAATTTTCTTTATTTCTATTTCTAGTCCAATTCACACTACACTTATATTTCCTTTTTACGTCCATTAAACCTTCATTAATCTTCTCACACAAATAAATTCCCTACACGAGGAAAGATCTATTGTGCATATTTATCTGTGAATTGTACTTACTATTTTATTAATTATTATATATGAGAAACTGAATTTATATATAAGAAACTGAATATAAGACAAATAGTTATCTCTTACCACAATCATTTTCATTCCAATTACTAAATTATTACAATATCCAGATGAACTTTTATATTTTGCCCCCATCAATATTTTCTCATTTTAGATGATATATCTCACTAATGTATTTTTGTATGCTCTTATTTTTTACTACTTCTTACAATACGGTCTTAGGCATTTGAACCTTTAAATTGACATTGTCGCATTAATTGCCATAGAAACTAACCGTTTATGACACTTAATTTATATCTTTAGTATTCCCCCAGTTTACTCTTATTTGCCTTCACAAATCAAGTAAAACCTAAATTAATCCTCTCACTCAAATTGTATTCTCTCTTAAGGAAAATCTATTGTGTATTTATAAGAAACTAATTATGGATTCAATATTTATCTCTCACCGTATTAAGTCTCGTTTCAAGTTGTGATTTATTAGCATTTTTAGCATACACTTTACGCTAGAGTCCCTAAGCGTTTGTACCTTTAAATTAACATTTTCACATTAATTGCCACAGAAACCAACCGTCTTCCATTTATGACACTTTATAGTTTTATCATTATTTCTCTTCCAATTGACATTACAGTTATATCTCCTTCTCCTGTCCATTGAAACCTGCATTAATCTTCTCACTCGAATAATTTTTACTCTCATTCAAAATCTATTGTGCAACTTTTACATTTTACCCCCACAATAATTTCTCATTTCAGATGATTTATCTATGTCTTTTTGTATACTTTTATCTTTCACTATTTTTAAAAATATGCTCCTAAACATTTAAACATTCAAATTGACATTGTCACATTAATTGCTGCAGAAACCAAATTTTTGTGACACCTTCTTATTTCAATAATTTCTCATTTCTAGCATAAATTTTACACTAGAGTGCTAAAGTATTTATACCTTTAAAATAGCATTGTTATATTAATTGTGTAACGACCCATAATTTTTTGATTATTAAAATATTGAATTTAATAAGATTTTGTAATTTAATATTGGAAGAGATAAAAATTTGTGATTTATTAATAAGAAAAATATTTAGAATGTAGTGTTAGTAATGTTAAATTAAGGCAATTGCTAACTATTTTAATGTACTTGATTGTAAAGTCATAATTGGTTAGAGATTGTAAAAGAGGAAGTAAAATTTTGTAGTAGATTCAATGTTGAAACTAGAGGTAATTAATTGGAATTGGCTAATATTAAATATGAAATTAGTGATGTGTAAGTAGCTATAACATTTCTTTATAGATAATAAACTTATAAATGTGATTGAGTTAAGTAAAAGGTAACAATTGTCATTTATCATCTATTATTTAATCCATTGAAATTAAATTGGAAATGAATTACAATTACTCTACTTAAATGTGCAGTTAATATGAATTAAGATGTAATTGTAGAGTATTAATGTAATAAATGGTAAACTAATGTTAACTATGTTCATAAAGTAGTGAATGATTGAATAATAAGATTGAAATCAAAGTAAATTAAATTTGGATTTAAAATTATTATTAATAAATTTATTACAGTTGAAACTAAACATTGTAAGTAGGGAAATACTTAACAATGAATTGATATGGAAATTTGTTTTAAAGGATTATAAATTAGTTAGTAATCAAAAGTGATAAAAACGGTTGGTTATTAAATTTGAAATTAAAAAGTGATTTGATCAATTTAATATTAATTTATTTAATTAACGTAAAAATAGCCATTTTGGCCACTATCTTAGAATTTGAAAAAACCATTTTCATCGAATCCGTAACGGTGAATTATTGTAGGATTTCAAGTTTCGTACCGATCGAACTTGTCGTTTTATCGTACAGGCTTGAAACGCATAGAAATCAATTAAAGGAAATCAATTTGAAATAAGCTGATTTTAAAAGCTACTTTCTTCATTCAGTGGAATTAGGACTTGAAACATGTTCCATTGAGTATAAAAATGTTGGAAACATTTATTTTGATGTATAGGATGGCATACCTTCGTTCCGGAAGCAGAACGGGCTTTTCGAGTAGTTGTTTTCATTTCAATCCAAATCGATCTGGTCCGTAATTTCTTTTCCAGCTCTGCCTATATATAGACTGTTATAAACCCTAATTTTTTCTCATTTCTTATTTATGTACATGCTATTACTTCTACCTGTTCCTTCTTTTTAAATTACAGTATATGAAACACTAAATATAGATAATTTCAAACCAAAATTAATTTCAAAAATCAAACTCTCCAAACCCTATCATATTATAAACCGATTTGAAGCTCTCGACGAGTGCAATTAAAATCTACTATTCATTTTAGCAATCGATTTTTGGTTTGTCCGGAATTGGCCAAAACATTTTCGACCATTTGTTTGGAGGTTGATGATCGACGATGGATCGTCAATTCGGGGATACTGTCGGGTGGAGAGGGACGGGTGGAGCGCATCAGCACGGTTTGTTCGACGAATGAACAGTCATATTCTCCTTGATAATTCGATTAAGGCATGAAAATCATATTAGCAGCTGGCTTCATGGCTGACCTCAGATGGTCTCATGTGTTGAGGGTGGTCGTGGCGTTTGGACTTGTCAAGGATGGCGCCTGGTTGTGATCGGCGTTGGGTCGATATCGTGTGAGTGGCGACCGTAGAGGGAGGCAGGCGATCGCGATTTTTCTTTGGCCTAGGGTTTCGAATGTTAAGGGAAGGGTAACGTGGCTTTGAGTATGGTAACATTCTTTTTTGTCATTTATATGTTCAATTTAAATTTAATTTTAAATCGTTATAATCATCTTAACTTTTACGTACGAGGTCAGATTTTAGCGTGGTTTGTTCCGCTACGGTCGTCTCGAAATTCCTTACATTTTGGATCTGGTTTAGAAGAACTCTAAGACTATTCAATTTTGGGCCTTAATTTGGATTTCAAATCGATTTGAAATCAAAAGTGAGTGTTTTAACCCACTCACAACTACCAAATTATCTTATGTTAGTTAAATTGAATTTATTATGTGAATAGAAATTGATTGGTTGATGTTTGCTATATTTAAATTTTCATTCCAGTTAAATCTGACTATTATTGAATATTATCACCATTAATTTAATATTAAATTTTTAATTGCTAGTTAATACCCATTATTGATAATCTGTCACTTGTATCGTTTATTGAGTGGTTTACATGTTGATTGTGATGGATGTTTGATTGTTGATATAAGATGACTGGATGTTATATTTTTATATTATTATAATACCACAAGTCCCCTATGGTTTGAAATGTTACATATCCGAACGATCTGATAGATTAGGTGGAAATCATTATAGGTTGAAATGATAAACTCGAGTGATTTCATGGATTTGAAGTAAAATTTGGGATTGCGGGTTGAAATGATATATACCCGTAAATTTTAATTTATCACGGATTGAAATGACATACGTCCGTATCACTTGACCGTAGGGTAGAAAATTATATACGGATACCGGATTGGTTAAATCAAATGATTTTAAATCCTTTAATTTGAATTTAGTTAAGTGATATTTTGAAATAAATGAACTTATTGTTCGAACATGGGTTTGAAATCGATATTTATTAAACGGTTTTAACTGAGAATTTGAATTGAAAGTCAAATTTAGTTTGTTGATTGGAAAGCCGGACATGGTCAAATGTGTTGAATGAAAGAAATAGTTTAATTTGATATTAATTTTAAATTTATTATTTTAATATAAACTGTTTAAAAATATATTATTAAAAACCTGATTAGTAAGGTTTTCAAACCATTAAACTAATTTAATCTATTTTAACTATTCTAAACCATTTAATCAATTTTAAACTATTTTAGCCTATTTTAAACCAATTCACCAATTTAATCTATTTTAAATCTATTTATCTATTTTAAATCAATTAAATCTATCTTAAATCTATTTAATCTATTCGAAACCTATTTAAACTATCTTAAATCTATTTAAACTATTTTTAATCAATTTTTAAACTGTTTTAGAGTATTTTAGCTACTTAAAAGTTTATTTTAAACTATGCTAAACTATTTAAACAATATGTAACTATCTAAACTATTTTTTAAATTTCAGACCTTGTAAAGTGGAAACGTTTACATTTAAATCCATGATTTGAAAGCGAAATGGTTAAATGGATGTTATAACTTACGTTGAAACTTGAAATGATATTTTGATTTTGAAATGAGAATTCAACCTATTTGTAAATATGATTTTAAAGGTATATAATTTAGAAAGTGATAATGTTTGAATTGAATATGATATTTTGATATCAATTATGAATGGTTTTGAAAATGTAAAAGAACTATCCGGTGTGAAATAAGCATTTGATTGTTAAAGAGACCGGATTAGATATTGTCATACTCTTTGCCAATACCGAAAACCACTTTAACAACTATGTACGTGGTGGATATTTTAGAGTGAAGTAGGATTGTTTGGTGAGCGATTCTGTATGAGGTATTTTCGTAGCCCTGACTCCTGCGAATCAGCTTGATGTGGCTAAAATAGGAGCCATGCCGGGCCAAGTTAGGTCGTACCTTCGATCGGACATGCTTCTTCGATACCATATTATGACTTGTGATTGATTTGGTGGCTACCTATAACAGCCTAATTTTTCAATGCCTGAAAATCGACATCAATACATCCACTGTATCAAATGCCGAACAATCGAATGCCGGAAAATCGAACCATTAGGGTTAAAGAAGAAAGAGGTAGAAGAAGAAGTAGAAAACAATATCAGAATCTCGTAATTGCAGCAGAACAATATATAATAGATAAATGACCGATCATTATACAAAAAGAACTATATTTGTTTTTCACATTATGTGACGCCCCACCTCTATACCCACGCTAGCCAAGAACACTCCGGAGTAGTGCTGTCAACTAGCACGGAGAATAAGGCTGTTGAGGAGCGACCATCCATGTAATTGCTTATCACACGGTGGCTATAAATAATCTTCGGAAACAAACATAGAAATAATCATATCACAAATCAGTCACAGATATCCATATCACAAAGGCGGAAGAAGATATGAATATATAACTAACACATGAAAGTGTACATCAGAGTAGTGGTCAATAAGATCCACGATAATACAAAAGAATAGCAACACGTGCTATACAAAAGAATACAACTATGAGTCTATATCTCAAGTGTATACAACAAAAACTGCTAATCTAAACAGTTAGCCAAAAGTCAGAGTGATGAATCCCTGGGAAGAAGTCAAGCAGAAGCGCCTGTAACATCTCGGTCTGACCCGAGTATTATTTCAGAAAATAATAAACGGATCAGTCTAGCTATAAATATCAGATGACATGATATAACATAAAAGATATGGCATAAACATAAACATCCATAACGACATACCACTATAAGTATGTAAATAATGATCAACAGAAGATCAATCAATAAGAGATAATCAATATCACAAGAATCTTCTCAAAGATTCGAAGAGGGCATCATACCCTAAACTTGTACTCATAACAAGTCAATGACATAAATTCCAGAAATCAACACGAGAAATCCAGAAATCATAAAAAGGGAAAGAGGCCTATCACATGACGGTCCGAAGACCAAGGGGAGCTACCCCGCATGTGTGAATGGAATCACACAGATTGAGGTCAAGACTAACCAAAAAGCAGAAAGGTATGTGTGAATGGAATCACACAAGTGGTGTCTAGTCTAACCTTGCAATGAAAGAGACATCGCGCAATTGCTAGTCTAATTCATAAAGCGATCGTCAAGATCAACGAGAAGTGTCAATTACACTAAGCTAGTAAATATAGAAGTTTAGCTTCATGTCCCATAACCACTTGCTTAACTTGAATATTTACGAACAAACTGTAAATCTTCACTAATAAAATTGTCACAAGAGGTTCAATCGAACAAGTCCAAGAATTAACCGACGAAGTGAACGCAAGCGTTTCATACCACTTGTTTTACTAAGTCGTTTAATTAGATTTCTCATCCGAGTGAGGTAAAGGCTTGTATATACTAATAGATTGGAAAACGGTTTAAGAAAAGAGCTTTGTTATTAAAAATAGAGTTGAAATTGTTTGTTAAAAGAGTTTTGATATTTACTACTAGTATTGAAACCTTTATATTATAAAGTGACAAAACACATAAGCAAGTGTAGAAACAATCAGTCACAAAGATCGCATACGGAGATGCGAATAAAATCCAAGGAAATCAGCTCAATGTTTTTCAGATAAGATCCCCTACGGAAGGGGGGTCTAGGGGGGGTGGCAACCCCCCAAGGTGGGGGTGCGGGGGCAACGCCACCGCCTACGGGGTTCGACCTGCCCGGTCAGGTCGCGGGGGTCCAGGGGGCAGCGCCTCGACCAAAACGGTACGACCTAGTGAAGACAAAATGAGGTCTAACGACCTAAAGGGATAGGGTCGAGCGACCTAAAGGTGTTCGCGACCTAACGATGACTCACGACTTAACGAAGAGGGGGTGGGCGACCTATGGTCATAAACGAGACCGAGCGACCTAAGGGAATAAGGGCCGAGCGACCTAGCATTCGAACGACCTAAAAGAGGCGCGGCCTAAAGGAGACGCGACCTAAAAGAGGCGCGACCTAAAGGAGACGCGACCTAAATGAACATAAGGTCAAACGACCTAACTGTATTGGGTCACGCGACCTAAAGAGAGGCGGCCTAGCGACCTAGAGTGCACACGTCCAGAGGTGGGAACGACCTATCGAGGTAAGGTCCAACGACCTACGACCTAAACAAATAGACCAAGCGACCTATAGGGTTAACGGTCTAACGACCTAACAGTTATGGGGTCACGCGACCTAGCTAAGTGCGCAACCTAGTGGGTAAGGGAGTCGAGCGACCTAACTGCATCCAGTGACGAGCGACCTAATGGAGTCAAGTAGCGAACGACTTAACTAGTTAACGACTCAAGGGGGTCAACGACCTAAAGGTCCAACGACCTAAAGGTCCAACAACCTAAACCCAAACACACGAAAAGTGGCCAGAACGACCTAGGGGTTAACTCACATGCGACCTACGACCTAAGGCCCATGCGACCTACGACCTAACTCCGATACGAGCTAATAAGGCCAGAACGACCTAGGAGCAGAAAATCCACCAAAACGCTAAAAATCGGAGTTTTTTCGCCAACCCAATCCAAACCAAATGCAAATGTGCATGCAAAAGTGATAGGGAATCATTCCCAACAGTCCAATATAGTTATAGACTAGATTTGTGAGATAAAAATCTCACCTTTGCACTAAATTTTATGAAGATGAAGCTTGAAAGCAAGGAGAAGCAATCCAAAGCTTGAATCCAATATCTTCTACTTGAATTTGGAGTTGAATGTTGGATTTGCAATTGAATTTGTGCTTGGAGTTTTAATTTCCCATTCCCTCCACCATTAATGCCAAAGCTTGATTAGTTAGGAAATTTATGAAGAGTGAGGAGAAGAGGGTTGGAACTTGGGCTTAATAGGCTAAACTAACCCAAAGTCCAAAGCGGGAAAAGTTAGTGAAATTTCACTAACTCCAAACCTATCGATGTTTATACTTAAAAAATTGTAAACGACATTTCGAACTCAATGGAAGTGGTCTCGAGTCCTAATTTGACCGTTTGCAAAAAGTAGCTTTTCGGACCAAAATCCGATTAACGAGTTAATATTTAAATAAAATATTTAAATACAAACTCGATAAATATGCGGGTTGTTACACATTACATCATCAGAGTACAACACAATCAATACCAAAAATACTGGACGGTTATATTAACTTGTCCCCACAAAACTGAATACACAGCTTATACAGCACAGCGGAATATATATCAAGTAAGGGTGATACGTCTCGCCATCCTTCTCGTCTCCTGAGCTCCACAACATCCTTTCCTGAATTCTATAATACTCGGTCCGACCCGAGCATCCTAATAAAACAATACCCGAGTCAGTCTGGAAAACCAGCATGAGAAAACACACTCAATTGGATTACTAAAGTTATCAAAATCCTTTAAAATCAAAGGTATCTCGTAAGACCACGCCACAAATAAACATGCCGAGTTTTTACCTTACAATAAACCAAACATTTCTTATCAAATCCTCTGATATTATAGTAGTGTCATATGCAAATACTTATTCAAATAGCTGAAATTGTTACATTCATTAAATTCCAGCATAATAGGTATACAAACAAGTCCGAAGGCACTTATTGGAGATCGGGTTTCCACCAATGGCAGGGCTACTGGGGTACCACCCATCACAGTACGTGGTCTAGATCACCGTACCGAGGATCCACCCTGATCCCCTTCTACACAAGACCAGAGCTAACCCTTACTGGATAGTCCGAATAAGATCACCCCATGGTTGCGATCAGCAACCTCCCACACAGCTGAATAAAAAGGGACATCTAGACAGGGATGACCTTACCATAATTGGTTGCTAGCCACTTAGCCTTGCTGCACTTCCCCTATTTTAGCCATTCCCGGTTGATGAGCCTCGAGGCTATGCGTTACCTTTTTAGCACATATACACTTAGAATTCTCACCGTCCTCCTAACGATGTTGTGATAGCATTCATCCATACAAGTTCGTTTCGGGTCCAAACGAAACCGAAGGCACTACTCCTACAACATCCATTCTGGAATCACCCTCAGGATTAGTAGCGATTATCCCTTATACTTCACTACTCCATCTTCGACTCCAAGCTCTTGTCTTCCTTACGAAAACTTTCAAACCGGATCGAAGTGGTTTTCGGGAAATAAATCCCAATCCCGGTCTCTTCGAAACAATCAACGCATTGGTTAATATTGATAGTCAGTTATTTAACTATCATATAACATCCACACACAACCATCAGGCGTTAATAATTTCCCAAATTATTTATTTCAAAATATCTTCGCAAGATATTTTCTACATTTAAACCCTTTGAAAATGTTTTCAAATCACTTTTCTCTCGTGGAATAAATTTTCACCCAATTGTTTTATTCGCACTGAAAATCACCAAGTCTTAATAATTTAAATCACTTTATCCAAAAAAATAGATACTTTAAAACACTTAAAATAAAACTATGTAAAAGACTTTATTTAAAATAAAAGTTATGGAAATTTGAATAAAAACTTTAGCCAAACTACTTTTAAAATAAAGCTACTTTTTAAAATAAAAATATTTAATAATTATCTTTAGAATCATAACACCAATTTATCCTTTAAAATAATTACTACTATAACTAACTAATAAATTTTTACCTTTATAAACAACTTAAATAATAAATTTCTCAAAAATATTATTTTAAAACAACTTTAAAATTTTAACCTATACTAAAAAAATCTGCTTTGAAAATATACTTGGCTTTTCAGGGAAATACACTTTCCATTTCAATACAGTCGTCTAATCATTTATAAATCCTTCTCGATTTATTTCAATTTAATTTACGTCTCAAACCCGTAAATTTTCTTTCAACACTTTAAAACTAAAACCACTTTTTATTTTAAAACACATTGCTTTCTCCTTAAAATCACTATCAAAAATATATACTTAGAATATTTACATTAAGGCTACTTAAATTACTTAAATAAAATTAATACTTGAGAAATTCTATAAGATTTTCTGAGTAAAACTTAAACCAGAATTTCCTTATAAAACAAAGTTAATATATCAAACATTTACGTTAAAATTTCCTTTTAAAATTCACAATACTGATTTACCTTTAAAAATAATTAACTACCATAATTAACTTAAATAAATATTTTCTTTTCACTTAAAAATAATTAAAATAATAAATTTTCTAAAACATTCTTAAAAACATTTTTAAACTTCTAGTTTATACTTTGAAATCTTTCTTTGAAAATATACTTAGTTTTCCAGGAAAAAATACACTTTCCAACTTCTAATAATAAAACCACCTTTTCATTTTAAAAATGAATTACACCTTTCTTATAAATCCCACCGAAATCTATACTTCCAATTGACCCACTGATAAATATTCCACTTCATTTATAAACCCGGTTTATAATTTCCATTTCTCATTTTCCTTTACATCACAGTTTCCAAAACAATAAATCGATATCAAATCGATTTCTTGGTTTAAATTCCATTTAAAATTTATTACTCGATTTATCCAGTTTCCAATAATTATCTACTTTAGAATTTTCTTTTCGTTTCCTTTTTAAAAAAAATCCAAACTTATATATATATATATATATATATATATATATATATATATTCCCATTTCTCAAAATACCAATATATATTCAGCCAAGCCATATCATTCAAAAATTTCAATCACACACACACACACGCATATATATGTATATAATATACCACATCCAGACTGATAATAAATCATCAATTTAAGCAATCAATCGAATAATTTAAATTTTAGCCATTTAAATTTAATAGTAATCCAAATGAGTGAGATTAACTCACCTTTGTTTTTGTTTGCAACCCATTCCATTCTAGCTTGATTTCTTCATGATTTAAGACCTTGTATAACATTATATAGTTTATTAATATTTGAAATAATCGAACAAATCAATTGCCATTTGATAAATTAGATTGACCAATATTTTAATTTAAACTAATCATTTGGCTTTTAAACTAATAATTTGATTAATTTTCCCTTTAAAACCACATCCGTTATATAAAATAATCTATATAATTTCCAAAATAAATTTTTTATATAACTTTCCAATTCAAAACATTTAAAACTGCTGCCATCATAAATCTTATATATATATATATATATATATATATATATATTTCAGTTTAAACATAATAAAAAAGTATATAATTTCATTTAGAAATTCCTCTCTATACAAAACTATTTCTGTTTTAAACTTCATATAATTAATTTACTAAAATTACGACTAAATTCAAAACCAGAGAATACTGACTCTTAGTCGCAGATGCTTCCCAATCGAATGCACCACCCCCTCTGATCGCGACCCACAATCTCCCCGGCTATTGCTACCTTACATCGCCAGAAATTCGAAAATATCAGACCCTCATGTCGCCACTGTCGTCGCCTGCCACTCGAGCACGCGACCCACACTTCCACGATTCGAGCAAACTACCCAGAACACACGAGCCTCCTTGTCTCAAATCGAGATGTACGCACCCTCATCCCATTGCTTGCCCACCTCGCCTACCCCGCCCTCAGATATACTCGAGCATGCGACCAATTTCCCTCACTAGTCGACCGAGCACTAAGCGATTCGAATAGGAAAAGCGGCCATTCCTGCACTCGCGAACTGATGAATGAAAGCGAATCTCGTTCGACTAATTTGGGTTTTCTTTTTATTTTTAAAACTGCTACCGATTTTTGATTTTGAAAGAAGGCAGCCATTAAGATATTTCAAAACAACCATTTTTTATTCTTCTTTTTGAAACTATCTGTATTCTTAAAGGAAGAAAGGGGAACAAGATGGAAACGTGTTTGATTGTTTATTTTTAAGGGGACACGTGCTGTTAAGGAGTAAACGTGTTTAATTGGTCTATTTTATGTGAATATATACACTCAATTTAAATTTAAATTCAAATCGTCTTGATTTCCACAACTCATAATCTCGATCTCCTATCGAGGCGTGCCGCTAGACGTTTATGATGTTATACACCTATTGATGACATGGAATCCCACATGTCGACCAGAATTCATAAACATTCAACCGATAAGTCAACACAATATAAAACAATTTTTATATTCACTAACAAGTACACGCTCATAGCTATTAATACACTCAACCTCATTCTTGAGTACTTACTTCTTCTTCTACCTCTTTCTACTTTAGCCCTAATGGTTTGGTTTTCTGGCATTCGATTGTTCGGCATTTGATACAGTGGATGTACTGATGTCGATTTTCGGGTGTCGAAAAATCGGGTCATTACACTACCCTTTGATATGATTATGGGAGTGCATTCTGAGGTGGGCGACAGTAGCTGCTATGCGTTACCACTAGTTCGAATCTTCAAAATAGTAGTATCCTACCCTAGGCATTACCTCGCGTGCCTTGTTACATGCCTTATCGCGCCTTTTTCGAGTTTAGTTTGTACCGTACCTATGGATTGCCCTCTTATAGCCCTCTATTTTAAGGAGGAATTACGTACTATATAGACTATGAGAATATATAAAATGTGTTAAGAGGGATATGGATAATGCCTTAGTGCTAGTTTAACACTTTACTTTACTGTAGACACTATTATAATAGCGTATTATACTATGTATGTAGATAGTTTAACGGATCCTTAGGAGATGGAAATCTCGAACATCTCTTAAGTTACTGCACTCACGTTAAACACTGGATAGAAGATGTCAAACCCCATAAACATCTCAGATGTCGTTACAATCATATTTATTTACTTTTGATTTAACTTACATAAGATCCTTTTGTTCTGACTTGGGTATTTTGTCTTTTCATTACGCTCGAGTCAGTCTGAGCTTTTCAGTGTATCGAAGACCTTATTTCTGGTGGATGAACACGAAGATTTTGTACTACTATTATTATTTACATTATTCCACTACATCATACTGTTCCACTACATTGTTGTTTATTTCTATTGTATGTAACTCTGATCTGTATTGTAAAAGTATAATCCAATGTTATTTGTAAAATAGCTTCATGAACTGTTATTTGATTATTATATCTTGTCATTTGACTGTGAGATCTGTGTTTTTTTCTTCCTCTTCTTTTTCATACTTACCCCATAACAATTCTTTCTTTTGAATGGTTTGAGTCTAATAGGTGTGGTTTATTATGGATTTAAACTGTCCAAAAGAGCGGGTCATTACAAATTGTCATAAAACCAACGGTCTTCCATTTATGAAACGTTCATAATTTTCTCATTATTTTTCCTTAAACTAACATCGCACTTATATCCCATTCTCATGTCCATTAAAACCTACAGTAATCTTCTTAATTGAACAATTTTCATTCTCATTCCAAATCTATTACGTATAGCTATCTATGTATTATACATACTATTTTAATAGAAAGAAAGTGAATTATTATAATTTCTCAATAAACTTTTACAATTGACTCCCTCGATATTTTCTCATTTTAGATGATATATCTCACTAACATATTTTTGTTTACTTTTATCTTTCACTACTTTTAGAGTATGGTGTTAAGAATTTGAACCTTTAAATTGACATTGTCATATTAATTGCCACAAAAACTAACTATCTTCTATTTATGGCACTTTCTTAATTTATATCTTCATTTTTTTGATATTTTACATGCTTATGATCCCTTCTCTCATCGATTAAAACCTACATTATCCTTCTAAATTAAATAATTTTCTTGCTTGAGGAAAATATATTGTACATATTAAAACCAACATTAATCTTTATATTAACAATGTCAGATTAATTGCCATAAATTTCAACGGTCTTCCATTCATGACACTTTTTAGTTTATATACTCCTCCTTTGATTTACACTACGCTTTTATCTCTCTCTCACATCCATTAAAACGTAAATTATTCTTCTCACTCAAATTGTTTGCTTTCATAAAAAAAATCTATTATCTAATATATATATGTATATGTATTCTATTATATATGAAATTAAAGAAAGGGAATATAAGACAGCAACTTATCTCTTACCTTATCTATTCAATTCCAAATACTTAATTATTAAAATTTCTAGGTGAAATTTTACATTTACTCCTTCAATATTTCTCATTTTTCATTATATCTAACTAATGTATTTTCGTATACTCTTAACTTTCAATAAAATTAATGCAACAGTTTATGATCACGTAAACTATTAATGCATCATACTATAATTTGATTTTGTGTAAAAGGCATAATAATGCTCCATGTGAAGGTAAAATTTCAATTGTCAAATAATAATCACATTCCTTTTCATTTTCGTTTTCATTGTTTAGATATATCTTCCCCTTTCACTTTTCTTTGTTCCTTTCATTTCTATTTCTTCTTCATTTTGAAAAATAGTCTTATATTATCATGTATTATCATCTATCTGTGCTCTTTTTCTTTTGGAACAAAAAAAGAAAGTTTGCTTCATTTGTTATATGTGTTTTCTTATTGCTTTTGCTGGAGTCATAGAATCACCTCTCTTCCTTCATTGAATATGCTATGGCTTTGGGAATGTGATATTTTTTCCTATTAACTGAGTTTATAAGAATTAGAATCATCTTTTTTCAAATTAATACATAAAATAAACCAATTTTCAGTTTCTAACATGTGGCCATTTTGTATATAGTTTTATTTGGAAAAACAAGCTAAGTGTGATATTATTATTCCAGTAAGTACTGTGACTACCTATCTTTTGTTGTAGGTAATTTGTCTGTTGAAATGTCAAAAGTAATGATATTTGAAGCGATTTTGATTCAACTTCCATGGTAACTTCTGTACACTTGCTATTGGTTTATATTATCATCGTTTATAGTATTTTTGTATCAATTCTTCATCAGTTTTAATTTGTTATATTTTTATAGATATTTAATTATGTTTTGTGCACATCTCATTTGGTTCTTAATTATATAGAATAGTTATCATGTTTCAACATAATATAATTTGAAATTTACATTTTGTGCTTTGATTTCTTTAGTTATCCTTTTATATTAGTGACCCATTGCAAGATGACCTATGTGGAAACCACCTTAAAGTGTGATAAGTATGGTTAGTTTCTATGAGAATATGTCCCAATGGTAGAGAACTTATGCTTAGACCAATTTGGTTTATACCGTGTTTGATATAATTCTAGAAACAAATATATTATATCTATTTAATCTATTATAATACATAGAAAGTTTGCTTTTTATTAGTTTGATAATAAAATCGTAACACATGGTTTGGTTCACAGTATTCTTATTTCAATCTATGCCACTCGTTATATTCTTTATTTTTTTATAATTCAATGAACATTTTTTTCCTCTTCTTCACACTTTCAATTCAACTAAAAAAATACTTCTTATTTCTTCCACCATCTTCTTCCTCTTCTTGCAATTTTATTTCTTCCCTTCTATAGTTTCATCTATAAATATTCAATTCTTAATCGAAACAAAGTAGAGAATCATTCCAAACAATTTATTTAATGATCTTAAATTATTTTAAACGATTATAATTTGGTTGAATTCAATGTTTCTTCACCTTTATTTTATCCTTAATTATTTTATTCATATTTTGTATATTTGTTGTGACGACCGCCCATGACTCCCGCACCAAATGCAAGGAAATAATGCGCTGAAAGGCGTGCCAGGCAGCCATGGACGATAGTCAGGGTAAAACAAAACAAAAGAATCTCTATCGTACAACTCACAGCGCATGGATAAAATACAATAGAGAAATATAATATAGTGAAGCTCCATAGAACAGAACATCATCATATAAGCATCACAGTAGTTTTATACAATCATCTACTCAAATCCATACATGAAAGCCTCACTACAAATCACTCAACCAAATACAGCAGCGGATACCCAGTACATATAGTAAGAAAACTAATATGCAAAGCCTCCTGCTCGTCTTCGTCATCTTCATCGTAGAACTCCTAGCACAGCACCTGTCACCTGCTACCTAGTCTGCCCATCCCAACATGGATGAACAGCCCAAGGTAATAAGAGGAGACATAAAACCTTGAGTCAGACAAAGTCTTAGTGAGCAGTAAATCAACTATCAAGCATACCAAAAGAGCATAAAGGATAAAAGGAATAGGAACCAAACCATCCCACTCCACCTCTTTCTACAGTGATAGCCCCAGACATACACTAAGGAGAAGCAAGCATAACAACATAGACAATTAAGGTAAAGCGAATACCACTCGAGTCAAGGACGATGTTTTCCAAATACAAACCCCCAAGGCCTAAACCAAGATCAGATAAGCACCCAGAAAACACCGCTCTTGAAGCCGAATGATAATACAACCAAACATCCATGACTCTGGCTATCACTGTTATCCTTGCCTCGATTTCACCGTTAGTTGAATGACCATCTGTCAAGGGCTAATGGTAACCCCGGTTCTAACCATAACTCCGCACACTGCCTTGTGCCTAGGACTTATCTACTTTGCCCAGAGTACTCAACTACCTACCTGTAGTCTTTTGGGTGTCCCGACTACCTACCTGTAGTCGTTATGGGCGCCCCATGTACTCTTGCTTTTGAGCATGCTAGAACCTTCAACAACGACGAGATCCAAGCCTCCTAGCCATCCTTCTTGACGACTATCCTCATACAAGCTCAAGCTACCTCTTGAACAATCCATTATCAACCAACTTGAACTACTCTTCAAGTTATCAACATGCTTGGAATGATCCCTGCTTGGATTAAGCCAAGACTCACATCATACTTCGCTTCATCGCATCAAAGCAAAGTCTCAACTCAACAACATGGTTTGCCTCATCAAATCATGGCAAAGTCCCATCTCAACATCATCCAATCTATACATATGAGCTTCAACATCCGCTACATATGCCTTAAGCAGCTTTCACCATTCAAGAGCCTTCTTCCATAGCTTTTGAATCCTCTTTCATCATCTTGTTCCAAATCAACTACTAGCTAACTTGGAAACAATCAAATCAATCATACATTCAAATAATCAATCATTCAAACAAGATCTATTAAGCAATTTAAGCAATATCAACTATAATGGCAATTTCGTAAATAAACGAGCAAAAGTCCAACATATGTGAAATCATGGTTTTTAGCATAGATCTATCAATTATAAAACATGGGATTTGTCTCTAATGCTTATTAAACAAACTTGCATAAGTAAACATCTTCAAAAACCATGGATCTAGACTTAGATCTAAGAAAAATGCATGAAATCTCTAACTTTAACACCCAAACATGCCACCAATCCAAATATACTCCTTTGGATCCGCGTGAGAGATAACTACCACTCACCAAATCACCCAAACACTACAAAAACTACACACTTCAGATCTGGACAGCGAAGATCAAGGTTTGATCCGGCAATATCTCGCTCCAATCGATGAATTCTAGCTCGAACGGATGAAGATCTTCAACTTTGGCACTTGGATCTTCGATCTCGATCTTCGATCTTGGATGGATGTTAGAATTAGATTGGAATGGAGAAAAGAAGATGAAGAAATGTTGTAGTCGAGTCTTCAAAATGGCAGCACTTCGTCGCTTCAAAAACCGGTGCCAAAAAGTGAGCCAAACCCCTCTATTTATAGGCTGAATCAACCATGAGTCGTCGCTCTTAGGTCGTTGCCGACCCAACTCCTGAGTCGTCCCCGACTCATCCACATGCTGACTTACCATAAGCCACTCACACGACTCAACAACCCTGCCGACCTACGACTTAATACCAGAGCCGACCTAACTAATCAACGACTCAACACCAAGCTGCCTAACGACTTACGACTCATCGTTAAGTCGTGCCTACCGACTCAGTTGCAAACGACCTAACAACACAGCCTTATGGCCGACCTAAGTCCTAGCCGACTCAACTGCACAGCCTTCCGACTCAAGCCAACGACTCAATACACCAAGGCACAAGGTCATACGACTCAAACCCAAACCGACTCAACACCTACCGACTCACGACTCAAGACCAGTGCCGACTCAACATAAGTCGGTCACGACCTAAAAGCCTCCGACCTAAGACACTGCCGCGTTTTCCCCAAGTCCTAAGTCGTACGACGACTCAACAATACACACTCACGACTCAACTATGATGCCGACTCACGACTCATCAGGCCCTACGACTCAAAACCCTGCCGACTCATTATCCACGACCTAAGCCTAAACCCCTTAAGTCGCTACACCCTTAACCCGTTAACTCCTTAACTCGGCAAACCCTATGAGTCGTAACTCGTTGACTCGGCCACACTTCTTATCTCGGCCCTCTATGAGTCGGTCATCCTATGAGTCGCCTAACTTCTTGAGTCGGTCCATCCTTATCTCGGCCAACACTTTAAACCGCTACCCCTCCTTGAGTCGGTCCCCTATGAGTCGGTCACGACTCATCACTTGTACCCGGGTTAACTTCTAAACGACTCAAGCTAGAAGCAACACAAACAACACTAACAACCTGTAAATTCTACGATTTATCGACACGTAAAAATACGGGTCGTTACATTCTCTCCCCCTTAGGAATTTCGCCCCCGAAATTCCAAGCAAACAACAGCAATCAAAATTATTCCGCATGCCTATCATCCATGGCAATCAACAATCCATGCAACCAATTCTAACCTAGCATGCAGAATTCTAAGACTTAGAACAAGCTACAAATTCATGAGATGTCACGACACTTTAGGGCCATACCTCGAAGAGTCCGGGATGAGCTGCCTTCATCCTCTCTTCCTCCTCCCATGTACAGTCGTTAACATCATCACTCCATTGTACCTTGAGCAACGTAATCGTCTTCCTCCTAAGCTGTTTCGTATCGGTTTCAACAATACGAAGCGGCTTACGAGGTCTCGAAACAACAGGATCAACCTCCAAGTCTTCACAGCTATCAGCAGAAACCACCGTAGTTGGGTCGTGCACATACTTCCGTAGATAAGATACATGAAAAACACTGTGCACACCCGCCATCTTTTCCGGTAACTCCAATCTATAAGCGAGCTTTCCAATACGCTCGATAATCGGGAATGGTCCAACAAATCTCGGAGTTAACTTTCCTTTCTTCCCGAATCTAATGACACTCTTCAGAGGAGAAATCTTCACAAAAACCATATCACCTACGTCGAATTCCAAATCCTTACGACGATTATCGGCATAACTTTTCTGACGATCTTGGGCTGCCTTCATTCGTTGCCGAATGATCTCTATACAATCTGAAGTCTGTCGAATCATCTCTGGCCCAAGTATCAGCTTTTCTCCAGTTTCCAACCAACATGTCGGAGAGTTACACGGTCTTCCATATAATGCCTCATATGGTGCCATACCGATACTCGACTGATAACTGTTGTTATAAGCAAACTCCACCAAATGAAGGTGATCTTCCCATGACCCTCCGAAGTCCAAAACACATGCTCTAAGAAGATCTTCCAAAACTCGGTTGACTCTCTCAGTCTGACCATCTGTTTGAGGGTGATAAGCTGTACTCAAACACAACTCAGTTCCCAAAACTTCCTGGAAGCTCTTCCAAAATCTACTAGTGAACAATGGATCTCGATCGCTCACTATACTCTTCGGAACACCATGGAAACGAACTATCCACTTCACATATAATTCAGCCAACTTCGATGCAGTCCTAGTCGATCGAACAGGAATGAACCTTGCACTCTTGGTCAAACGATCTACTATGACCCAAATCCCTTCATTCCCTGCTCTTGTCCTAGGTAGACCATCGATAAAGTCCATCGACACTTGCTCCCACTTCCATGTAGGAACCTCTAATGGCTGAAGCAATCCACTGGGCTTCTTCTGCTTAGCTTTCACCAACTGGCAATTCATACACTTGGAAATAAAATTTCCAACATCCTTCTTCATACCTTCCCAGTAGTAGGTTCTCTTCATATCCCGATACATCTTATTTCCACCTGGATGAATTGTCAACTTCGAGTGATGACTCTCCCTCAGAACTTCATCTCTCAATCCATCTACATCGGGAACAACTAGTCGCCCTTGCTTTCGAAGCCAACCCTCTCGATCGACTTCAAATCCTTTATCCTTTTCTGGATCCAATCCGGATTCCAAATCACGGATAATCTTGATAAGCTTATCATCTCTCCTTTGCCTCTCACCAATTCTTTCCACAAGAGTAGGCCTTATCGATAAGTTTGCCAACATCTCAGGTTCCAATTCACATCTAGGCCTGAAATCAAATCCAGCCAAATACTCAAGACTCTTCCATTCCGAAAACATGGCTCCCAATCCTGCATGTCTTCGACTTAACGCATCAGCCACTGCGTTACCTTTCCCTGGAGTATAGGCTATACCAAAATCATACGATGCTAAGAACTCTAGCCACCTTTGCTGTCGAAGATTCAAATCCTTTTGGGAAAACAGATACTTCAACGACTTATGATCTGTAAACAGCTCGAATCTAACTCCCAATAGATAGTGTCTCCACATCTTCAAAGCAAACACAATCGCCGCTAACTCCAAATCATGAGTCGGATAATTCCTTTCATGCGGCTTTAGTTGTCGACTAGCATACGCAACAACTTTATGCTTCTGCATTAGCACCGCTCCTAGTCCAGTGCCACATGCATCGGTGTAAACCACCATCTCATCATTCCCACTTGGAATAGTCAAAACAGGAGCGCTCGTCAGTCGCTCTTTCAGGATTACGAAAGCTTGCTCACACTTATCATCCCATCTGAACACTTGGTTCTTCTTCGTCAATCCTGTCAACGGTGCAGCTATCTTGGAAAAGTCTTTGATAAACCGACGATAATATCCTGCTAATCCAAGAAAACTTCTCACATCAGATGCATTCTTAGGCCTAACCCAATCCTGGATCGCTGCCACCTTAGCGGGATCAACCGCTATTCCATTTCCAGAAATAACATGACCTAAGAACCTCACTTCATTCTTCCAGAAGTGACACTTCGAAAACTTAGCCTTCAGCTGATGTTTCCGTAAGATTCCTAAAACAATCCTCAAGTGCGTCTTGTGCTCTTCCTCAGTTCTGGAATAAACCAAAATATCATCCACGAACACAAGCACGAACTTATCTAACTGATCTCTGAATACTCTATTCATAAGATCCACAAAATATGCTGGTGCGTTAGTCAATCCAAACGGCATTACCAGCCACTCATAAAACCCGGATGGTGTCCTAAAAGCAGTCTTCGGCACACTATCCTTCGCCACTCTCAACTGGTGAAATCCCGTTGCCAAATCCATCTGAGAAAACACCTTAGCCTCGTGAAGCTGATCAAACAAGTCATCTATTCTCGGCAATGGATACTTGTTCTTCCTAGTCACCTTATTCAGCTCACGATAATCAACACACAACCTCAACGATCCATCCGTTTTGGTTGCGAACACAACGGGCGCACCCCATTCGGACACACTTCTCCGAATGAATCCTTTCCGCAAAAGGTCATCAACTTGCACCTTCAGCTCTTGCTGCTCCCTCGGTGCCATCCGCCTAAGAGGCATCACAACAGGTCTGGCTCCCTCAACTAGATCGATACGAAACTCGATCTCCCTATGCGGCGGCAACCCTTTGACTTCCTCAAAGACATTCTCAAACTCATTCACAATAGGCACCGATGACAGTCCATCCCGTGGAACAACCAGCGAATACATGAAGCTCATGAAGACGCCTTCCTCATGCTTACATCGTATCACAACCTTTCGCCCTTCCACATTTCCGACTGTCACCTCAAGCCTCTCACAATCAATCCTAGCCGCATACTTCCTAAGCCAGTCCATGCCCAAAATAATTCCGAACCCCGCAAAGTTCAGAACAAAGCAATCACAAACAAACGAGCAATCATGACTCGACACAACTAGACCACGACATAACATACACAAACATGACGAACCCCCTACCGGATTAGTCACAACCAATGGCCTATCAACAATATCCGGTTTCATACCTAACCGGCTTACCAAATCATCACAAACAAAAGAATGCGACGCTCCAGTATCAAACAACACTCTAACTGGAACACCACAAATAGAAAGAGTACCTTGAACAACCACACTCTTCCCCTTCTCCTCAGCAGTAGGAGCTTTCGAAGACGATGGAACAGCCCCCAAAGCATAGGCTTGCACAACCTGCCTATCTTTCCTCGGTTCTGGACAGTCCTTCTTGATATGTCCCAGCTTATCACAGTTGTAACACTTTCCCGGCACTTTGGGATTCTTACAATCTTTGTAAAGATGGCCCTTCTGCTGGCAGTTATAGCAAGTCACTTCACTCTTCGGCTTCTTCTGGCCATCCCTACCCCTCTGTTGCTGTTGTTTCCTCTTCTTATTGCCACTCTGCTGTGGTTTAGATCCTTCCCTGGTTACAGAAACGACAGAACTTTCCCTAGGAAACAAACTCTCATGCCTAAGAGCTTTTTCCACAAGCTTCTCAAATGGATCGTCCAGATGATCCACTAACTGCCTCCCAAGATAAGCATCCAGACCAGTCACAAACTTTTCATTCTTCTGGTAGGGAGAATCAATATACGATCTGGCATACTTAGACAAAGCTTCAAACTCAGAAATGTACTCAAGAACAGGCCTTCCCCCTTGCTTGAGCTCCACAAACCTCTTAAACAAGACAGATTTCTGGGAAGTAGAGATAAACTTAGCTTCAAATCTAACTTGGAATTGCTCCCAAGTAATCTCTTCTTCTGGTGTATCTATGGTGATAGAATTCCACCAATCAGCAGCTCTTCCCTGAAGCTGTCTCGATGCAAGCTTCCTCTTAGTTGCATCCTCAATCCCTAAGTCACCAAAGATTCTTTTGCAAGCATCAATCCATCTCTGCACCTCAATAGTCGACTCCGTCCCCAAGAAAACTTTCCCTCCAAGAGCAGTATAATCCTTGCAAAGCTTGGCAAAATCCACCGGTCTCGGAGCTTGGACTTGAACTCCCACATCCACAGATGATCCTGAAGCTGGTATTCTCCTCATGATTGAAGTCATCATGGCCTCAAACATAGGAGCATAATCAACAGCTTCCCTAGCATCACGGCTACCCCTCGCAGCTTGTCTCTCACTTCGACTCATCCTTAATATCTATAAATAAGAATGATTAGAACACCTTAAGAAACAACTGCATAAGGAGTTCAAACCCTTCTAAACTACTATATTATATATAGTAATCATCCATCAAATTACAATTACGTCTCTCTTACGTAGTTACATCAGCGAGCGTTGGCTAAAATCGATTAACCAAAGCTCTGATACCAAATGTGACGACCGCCCATGACTCCCGCACCAAATGCAAGGAAATAATGCGCTGAAAGGCGTGCCAGGCAGCCATGGACGATAGTCAGGGTAAAACAAAACAAAAGAATCTCTATCGTACAACTCACAGCGCATGGATAAAATACAATAGAGAAATATAATATAGTGAAGCTCCATAGAACAGAACATCATCATATAAGCATCACAGTAGTTTTATACAATCATCTACTCAAATCCATACATGAAAGCCTCACTACAAATCACTCAACCAAATACAGCAGCGGATACCCAGTACATATAGTAAGAAAACTAATATGCAAAGCCTCCTGCTCGTCTTCGTCATCTTCATCGTAGAACTCCTAGCACAGCACCTGTCACCTGCTACCTAGTCTGCCCATCCCAACATGGATGAACAGCCCAAGGTAATAAGAGGAGACATAAAACCTTGAGTCAGACAAAGTCTTAGTGAGCAGTAAATCAACTATCAAGCATACCAAAAGAGCATAAAGGATAAAAGGAATAGGAACCAAACCATCCCACTCCACCTCTTTCTACAGTGATAGCCCCAGACATACACTAAGGAGAAGCAAGCATAACAACATAGACAATTAAGGTAAAGCGAATACCACTCGAGTCAAGGACGATGTTTTCCAAATACAAACCCCCAAGGCCTAAACCAAGATCAGATAAGCACCCAGAAAACACCGCTCTTGAAGCCGAATGATAATACAACCAAACATCCATGACTCTGGCTATCACTGTTATCCTTGCCTCGATTTCACCGTTAGTTGAATGACCATCTGTCAAGGGCTAATGGTAACCCCGGTTCTAACCATAACTCCGCACACTGCCTTGTGCCTAGGACTTATCTACTTTGCCCAGAGTACTCAACTACCTACCTGTAGTCTTTTGGGTGTCCCGACTACCTACCTGTAGTCGTTATGGGCGCCCCATGTACTCTTGCTTTTGAGCATGCTAGAACCTTCAACAACGACGAGATCCAAGCCTCCTAGCCATCCTTCTTGACGACTATCCTCATACAAGCTCAAGCTACCTCTTGAACAATCCATTATCAACCAACTTGAACTACTCTTCAAGTTATCAACATGCTTGGAATGATCCCTGCTTGGATTAAGCCAAGACTCACATCATACTTCGCTTCATCGCATCAAAGCAAAGTCTCAACTCAACAACATGGTTTGCCTCATCAAATCATGGCAAAGTCCCATCTCAACATCATCCAATCTATACATATGAGCTTCAACATCCGCTACATATGCCTTAAGCAGCTTTCACCATTCAAGAGCCTTCTTCCATAGCTTTTGAATCCTCTTTCATCATCTTGTTCCAAATCAACTACTAGCTAACTTGGAAACAATCAAATCAATCATACATTCAAATAATCAATCATTCAAACAAGATCTATTAAGCAATTTAAGCAATATCAACTATAATGGCAATTTCGTAAATAAACGAGCAAAAGTCCAACATATGTGAAATCATGGTTTTTAGCATAGATCTATCAATTATAAAACATGGGATTTGTCTCTAATGCTTATTAAACAAACTTGCATAAGTAAACATCTTCAAAAACCATGGATCTAGACTTAGATCTAAGAAAAATGCATGAAATCTCTAACTTTAACACCCAAACATGCCACCAATCCAAATATACTCCTTTGGATCCGCGTGAGAGATAACTACCACTCACCAAATCACCCAAACACTACAAAAACTACACACTTCAGATCTGGACAGCGAAGATCAAGGTTTGATCCGGCAATATCTCGCTCCAATCGATGAATTCTAGCTCGAACGGATGAAGATCTTCAACTTTGGCACTTGGATCTTCGATCTCGATCTTCGATCTTGGATGGATGTTAGAATTAGATTGGAATGGAGAAAAGAAGATGAAGAAATGTTGTAGTCGAGTCTTCAAAATGGCAGCACTTCGTCGCTTCAAAAACCGGTGCCAAAAAGTGAGCCAAACCCCTCTATTTATAGGCTGAATCAACCATGAGTCGTCGCTCTTAGGTCGTTGCCGACCCAACTCCTGAGTCGTCCCCGACTCATCCACATGCTGACTTACCATAAGCCACTCACACGACTCAACAACCCTGCCGACCTACGACTTAATACCAGAGCCGACCTAACTAATCAACGACTCAACACCAAGCTGCCTAACGACTTACGACTCATCGTTAAGTCGTGCCTACCGACTCAGTTGCAAACGACCTAACAACACAGCCTTATGGCCGACCTAAGTCCTAGCCGACTCAACTGCACAGCCTTCCGACTCAAGCCAACGACTCAATACACCAAGGCACAAGGTCATACGACTCAAACCCAAACCGACTCAACACCTACCGACTCACGACTCAAGACCAGTGCCGACTCAACATAAGTCGGTCACGACCTAAAAGCCTCCGACCTAAGACACTGCCGCGTTTTCCCCAAGTCCTAAGTCGTACGACGACTCAACAATACACACTCACGACTCAACTATGATGCCGACTCACGACTCATCAGGCCCTACGACTCAAAACCCTGCCGACTCATTATCCACGACCTAAGCCTAAACCCCTTAAGTCGCTACACCCTTAACCCGTTAACTCCTTAACTCGGCAAACCCTATGAGTCGTAACTCGTTGACTCGGCCACACTTCTTATCTCGGCCCTCTATGAGTCGGTCATCCTATGAGTCGCCTAACTTCTTGAGTCGGTCCATCCTTATCTCGGCCAACACTTTAAACCGCTACCCCTCCTTGAGTCGGTCCCCTATGAGTCGGTCACGACTCATCACTTGTACCCGGGTTAACTTCTAAACGACTCAAGCTAGAAGCAACACAAACAACACTAACAACCTGTAAATTCTACGATTTATCGACACGTAAAAATACGGGTCGTTACATTTGTTTTTCTACCAATTGCTTTTAGATTTGGGATATTTTTCCTATATTCATGACATCATCTCTTTGGTTCAAATTTTGTGTCCAAATTTTTAGTCCCGTATGATTTTCTGTTTTAATCGGTATGGATCACTTTGGTTTTCCTTATTTTTTGCAGAAGTTCATTGGATTTTATTATGCATAAGCATCTTATAATCTGAAATTATTCTGTAATTTTTTTAAAGGTAAAGTTTATTTTTTTCTATTATTACATTTAATAACAAATTATATCTTTATTTGAATTTTATTTTTGTTGAAGAATATGAATTTGAATTCTTTCGTTTAGCTTATAAGGATTTATAAGTATAATACCACATGGATTTCAAAAGATCTTAAGTTATTTTGTATAGTAAAGTAGAGGTAAAGTTATTCATTTCTATTTTCAAACATAGACATACAAGAATATCAGGTTAGGCGAAGAAAATTATATTTACGGTAAAATGATATTTAATTAATAATTTCTCATATAATATTTTAGGATAATCAATATTTTTACCTAAAACTTAGTATTAGAAACATATTTAAAACTAAATTTTTATTCAATTTAGTGTAATGACCCACCTTTTTGGACAGTTTAAATTGACAATAAACCATTCATATCAACTCAAACTATTCAAAGGGAGGATTATTAATGGGATAAATAAGAAAATAAGAGAAAAGAAAGGAAAAAGAAAACACGAAATCTCATAGCAGAATGACAAAATATAATAATCAAATAAACAGTTCATGAAGCTGTTTTACAAATAACATTTGATTACACTTTTACAATACAAATCAGAGTTATATATATAGCGAAAATAAATATATAGTGCGACAAAACAACATGATGTAGTGGGATAAATATAATAAGTAGAATAATATGCTAAATCTTCATCTACGTCATCTAAAAAAATAGTCTTCAATACATTGAAAAGCTCTGACTGATCCGAGCATATGAAACAAATCACTCGAGTCAGAACTAAAAGATCTTATGTAAGTTAAATCATAGTAAATAAATATGACTGTAACGGCTTCAGAGATGTTTACTTGGCTCGACATCTCCTATCCAGTGCCTAACATGCGTGCAATAAGTTAAGAGATGTTCAAGATTCCATCTCTTAAGGATCCATTAAACTATATATATGCATAGTATAATACGCTATTATAATATGTCTAGAGTAAGGTATTAAAATAGTATTAAAGCATTACCCATATCCCCCTTAACACATTTTTATATAAATATCGTAGTCCATACAAATACTGTAAGCCCCAACAAACCGGTGGGATACTCAGGGAGCATGTAAAGGCCCGTTTTCCCGTACCCTTTGAATCGACAATAAACCACACATGTCTAACTCAAATTGCACGAAAAGACGGATCTCTAAGGGCGATAAAGAAAAGTAGACAGAACAGAATCTCACACGAATGGAATAACATATAATATTGAACAAATATTTTTACAGCGAAAAACTTTTAAATACATATATCAGAGTCTAACCTAAATTTAGCTTGGACAGTTGTAAAACCTGCCCTTACAATTGCTGAAAAACATCAAACAAAATACACTAAGCAAAGCCGATAAACAAATATCTCCATACGATGATGAATATCTCCAGCTCTCCTCTGGAAACTCCAATTGTCTTCGATTATCCTGAAACTACTCGGATCTGACCCGAGTATTGAAAATACCCGGATCAGACTTGATAAACCAGCGTGAGAAAAACTCAATAATAAATTACAGTGTCATATATCAGCCTTTTTATAAAGATCCTTCGAAAGAAAGAGTATCTCATAAGACCACGCCCACACATAAACACGTACGGGTTTTTACCTTATGATAACTAAAATACTTTTATATCAAAACATTTGATATTATTTCTAATGACATTCTTTCAAAACATTCGCAAATAAACTTATTAATCTTAGCCGAAATTGTTACATTGGTTAAATTCCAGCATAATAGGTTTACAATCAAGTCCGTAGGTTCTTATTGGAGAATGGATTTCCATACAAATGACCAGGCGTAGGATCTACCTTCCGAAATGGGTACACCTCTAGATGGATGTCATGAGAAATCATCACAAAGCTTCTCTACCAACACAAGACCGGCCTACCTCTTTAACTAAATAGTACCAAATATGTCATCCCCCGGTCGTTACCGACCTTTAACCGAGCGCTCGTTTTCCATACACCATATTAATATACATCTCGAACGTCATAGCGGGAAGAAATATATCTAGAAGGGAATGAGCATACCCTACTTGGGAATAACCCACTTAGCTCTGCTGCATGTAATCCTGTTTTGGTCATTTCCGGTTTGATGAGGCTTGAGGTCACGATTACCTTTTTCACATAGCACATATCACATCTTTGAATACCACATTGCCATTTCCATTTAACTACTAATTGCCTTCCACAAAAATACAACCCTTAAGCTCGTATGTCTTAAAGAGGGTGTTAAGCTAAGAGAAATTGCCTTTTCCACCACCACTGATGTATGTTTGTAAAGTTCAATGTACGTAATCGTTAGAAATGCAATGTCAGACAAACGTCCATACAAATTGTCCAGGAACATGACGAACCGAAGGCACTTTCCTCGGCCATTACTAGGCGAGAAGCCTTTGCAATCCGCAAAACCTCCATCACGAGGAGACTACTGCTATATATAACTCGAGAGCTACCCAGAGCAAGTCAACAAGCAGTCCTCACGCCAGGAAGATCTATGGTCTTCAATCACCATCTTCCATATGTCTTCACGTTCGAACGTATACATTGGTTCGAAGTGGTTTTCGGATAGGAATTAACCAAATCCGACTCCGATTCCTTCGAAATCTAATCATCGATAAAAGTGAATATGAGTATATAGGATTTATTAAGTCTCTTTTCACTTTAATTCTTTTCGGATGATTTCGAAATCTCTTTCTTTTAACTTAGGATAATTCTAATTAATTTATTCTTTTATTTTGGAAAATATCTCAGATTTCCTTACTTAATTCTTGATCCAAATTCCGTAACTTTTAAGCGGGTCAAAAACAATGTTATTTAAGACATCGTTTACGATAAACCCTAAATCAATCTTAACAAATATTTTTGAGTAAATAGGATCATAGAAATCATTCACTTTTGGATATTGCTTAACTTTTGGATAATACCAATCTTCTTTTAATTCAAAAAACTTAATACAAAATCTTTTTATTTAAGAGCATCCGGGCTTTCCTTTCGATCTGTTCCACCCCGCGCCTAAGAAAAGAAAACATAGGCCAGGTAAGTTCAGGGCACTGGTTGCTCCATCTCTAACCTTAGTTAAACACCTTGTTTTATCTTCCCAGATCTCATAGGCGGGACAAATGTACTAGTCGTTTCCGCATACTCAGATTTTCAACTTTATTTTGGAACTGCTTATAAATATCCCAAATTATCTTTCAAAACGATTATTACCCTTTTTTAAAACATTCACATTTTATTCTGGAAAACGTCGTTACATTTAAACTCATATTCCAAAAGTTATAGAATTCGCAGCATAAAAGTGCCGCGGAAAGTGCTAAATAAGCTTATTTGAATTAAACAACTTTTAAACATTCGATAATTCATATTTTCCTATCCAAATCTCTTTTAAATAATTTAAATAGATTTATCAAATTTATTCCATATTTTTCCATAATTAAAAACATCCATTTAAACAAATTTCCTGTTATGGTCACTAAACTGCACTAGCGCGATTTTTCTAGAAAATTAAATTGGACTTAATTCAAAATCTACTTATCGAAACTTTGATTTTCTTTCTTAGTTTAGAAGATATGGATATAATGGTCCGAAATTTTCTTATCTCGAAGAATTTCGAGCTATATTTCACTCTACACATTCATTTGAACTTTTCGGCGCGAAATCGCGAACTACCGTTGCGCGACGCGTCTAGTTTTAACTTATTTTTCAATACTTGAAATAATCAATTCAAATTTTGATTTCAACACTTATAAAATTATTAGAAACCATTTTAAATCAATATTTTCACTTTTTAAAGTATTTAAAATATATTTTCACTATTACCATATTATAATATTATTTTATTTCCATTATTTTAATATTAAATTTTAAATTCCAATTTCAATTGAATTTCAATTCTAATCTCAAATTAAACACATTTAAACTTAGATTTCAAATCTAATTTCAATTTAAACTTCAATTCATTCTCAAACTAAACTTCACTTAAAATCGATTTCAATTTCAATTTCACTATTCATCTTAATTTCTAATTAACTATCCTTTCAAATCCGATTCACTTCAAATTTCAAATTCTCTTTCATTTTAACTTTAATTTCACTTTTAAATGAAAAGAGACTTATTTTTCCACAATATCTCGTATTACTAAAATATGGTCTTTTTAGATAAAGGGATTATTTGATTAAAATGAACATATCCAATATTCATATTTATCACTAACATAACATCCATTCAACCAATCACATGCATATGATTTCAAATCTAACATTCACTATTAATATCATAACGGGATATATTATCACAATTCACTTAATTTACTAACTATCAAATCATCCATATTAACAATCAATTTGGTATAAACATTCATATGTCATAAGGGTGTAAATATGATTTATAACACAATCAAAATATAAATTCAAAGGCAATGAGAATTTCTCACCTTTAACCAAAACGTTTAACTTCCTACCAACATTCATTTAATTCAACGCTTCACTAAACCTTTCTAAACCTAATCATAACCATGCTTCCAAGTGCTCGACCATCTCCATCTCTACTTGCTTTGCTCACGCCCTCCCCTTATCCACTCCCAAACTCATGGCCTAAGGCCCTTTTTAAGAAGAGAATAGGAAGTGAATTAAGAAGAGGTTAGAGAGTTACAAGTGGATTAGTGCTTAAGCACTCCACTATTTTTAACCCTCCTACCTCTCTTAAAGAGAGAAGTCATTAAAATAGCTTAAAGGAAAAAGAAGAAAAGAAAGATTTGTGTGAAAATGAAAGAGGTATGCATGGCTATTTATAGAAAAAAGTTTGGAATAAAATATTATTATGTAAAATGACCAAAATGCCCTTTACTTACTTTTTAACTTAACATCATATTTCAAATCATGCTTTATGTCACTTTCACTTAAAAAGTAAGAAAAGTAAAGTAATAATTATGTTTGGTTTGATTTGATGTTTTACTTTTTGCTTTGAAATGACATTTTTGTCTTTTTGTGCTTACTTTTTCTTAATTGTTTTCTAGAAGTTTCTAACCTTGTTTAGTAAAAGTAAACTTGATTAGTTAATTAATTAACACTTACACCATTAGAATATATGTTCCTATATAAGAAAATAAAGGTGCGACGACGTTGCGACAACTTTTAATCGACAAAACGTCGTTTTTCAGGAAAATGTTTTACGGTCACATTTTGACGTTTTAGTTAAACTATTTATTTATGTAAACCAAATTTAAAAATAAACTTTTTACTTCTTTAAATAAATTAAAAAAAGTCTCTTTATATTTTAAAATCATATTTAATTAATATCAAAATCTCTAATTTTACAGTGTATGTAAAATTGACAAAATGCGACAAATTTTTGTTATTTTTATAAAACGATTATTAACAAACTTTTAAATCTTTTAACATGCTTTTATTATCTTCATTAGATGTTTTAAATAATATTTATCTTTTTAGACAAATATTAAAATCCATTTATTTAAGCCTTTATTTATTTTTAACAAAACTTAACTTTTGTCGATTTGTTCTAAAATCCAAATTTATACTTTTTAATACATTAACTATAAGAATAGATAATTATTTATATATATAACATATTTATTTAAGATTTAAACTCCTTTTAAATTTAAATCGAACGAAATCCCTCATTTTCGAAGTAGCGAAATTACGGGTCGTTACAGAGCACTCCATGAGTACGATACAAACCAAAGTCGTAGTGGGGGCACGATCAGGATAAAAATGATAAGGCATGCGAGGCAATGCCTAAGGTAGGATACTACTGTTTTGCAAATCCGGACTGGTGGTAATGCATAGCAGCTACTATCGTCCACCTCAGAACACACCCATAATCAAATCGAGGGTGGCCACCAAATCAAAAACAAAGTAATAAATATGGTATTGAAGAAATGTGTTCGATAGGGGGAGCGACCCCACTGGGCCTGGCATTGCTCCTATTTTAGTCATTTTAATTATGACCCGAAGGTCAAGGCTATTCATCATCGTTCTCTTCCTTCATTCTAGTAGCGTTCGCTAAATCATCCTACTTCATTCTAGATTCTCTACCACTTGCACAGTTGTTAAAGTGGTTTTCGGTATTGGTAGAGAGTATGACAATATTTGTTCCTGGTCTCTTTAATAATCAAACGCTTATTTCACACCAGTTGGATCTTTTTCATTTCCAAAACCGATTCATAATTGATACCAAAATATCATATTCAATTCAAATCATATTAACTTCGAAATCATTATTTTTTCAGAACCATAATCACTTTCAAAATCATTATCATAAGAATAGGTTAAACCATCATATCAAAATATTCACATTGAATTAAGCAAATCTAAATCATGACAGTTCCAACTTTAAACACTTTGAGTATTGAAATTAGTTTATATATTGGAATAGTTATGCATTAAAATAGTTTATACGTTAAAAAAGTTATTTATAAATTTAAAATAATATATTTTATATAGATTATATTTTAAAAATAGGTTATAGATTAAAATAGTCTGTGTATTAAAGATAGTTTATATGTTAAAATAGGCTATATTTTAAAATAGTTAATGTAATAGAAGTAGTTTATATATTAAAATAGGTTATACATTAAAATAGTTTATATTTTAGAAATGGTGTATATATTAAAATAGATTATATGTATTAAAATAGTTAATGTATTAAAGTTATTAATATATTAAAATGGTTTATAAAAGAAAACAGTTTATATGTTAAAAGAGTGTGTATATTAAAAGAGTTTATATCGAAAACAGTTTCTAATTGGAATTTCTTCTTCTAATTGGAATTTCTTCTTCTAATTTCATATATCAATTCAAATCAGCTTTAGTTCCAAAAATTCAATTTAAATCAATCTCAATTCAATGATTTCCCTTCGAAAAGGCTAAAGGTTTCAATTAAAATTCCAAATAAAACCATTTCAATTTATATCAATTTCAAATCCATGTTTGAACTATAAATTCACACCACTCAAATTCAACAGCTTTCAAAGCTTAAATATTCAACGTTTACAATAATTCAATTTTGAAATTTTTATTTATATTTCAAAATTCAACTTTCAGATTTAAACTTAAATTCTTTAACAATTCCTTTAAACCAATTTAAATTTCAACATTTTAAAGCTTGGATTTTGAAAATAATTCAGTTCATATAAATCAAATTTTATTTCAAAATATCATTTAGCTGGATTCAAAATTTAAGTATTTATAATCATTTAGTTTAACTAATCTGGTGTCCATATATAATTTTCTACCTTATGGTCAAGTGATACGGATATATCATTTCAACCCGTAATCCCGAATACAATTGACAATCAATAAAATCGCTCGGATTTATCGTTTCAACCCGTAACTATTGTCCCTAATTGCAAATTATGGGAACTTGTAGTGTGATAACAACAGATAAAATAAATATAATATCCAATCATCCAAATATTAACAATTAAAATCCATCCAAATCATTATTCAAATCAATTAATGAAACACAACAAATAAACCAGTTATAATTATCAAGGATTTAACTGACAATTAGATTTCAATCTTAATTTAAATGGCAATTAAATTTAAATTAAACTCGAATGACAATTTGAAGTACCAAACAGCAATCAATCAATTTCTAATCACATCATAAATTAAATTTAACTAACATAAGATAGTTTAGCATTCCTGAGTGGATTAAAACACTCACTTTTGATTTATCGACAGTTTAAAAGCCAAATAAAGCCCAAAATTTAGGTAGTCTTAGAATGCATCCAAACTAGTTCCATAATGTTTAAAATTTCAATATGATCACAATGGAGAAAACCACGTACAAATCCAAGCTCGTATGAAAAAGTTATTAACATTAGAAGTCATATGATTTACAATATGAAATAAATAAAATAATAAAACTATTAAACACGTCACCTTTGCCACAAAAACCTAACCCATGCTACAGCTTGCGAACGAGCATGAACCCTCTTGTATGATGTCAGCCACCAACCTCCAAAGGCCAAACGTTGCAGCTAGAGGCCGTACTGCCCTGATCAATCGACGCCCGCGACTCCACCAAGCCGAGACGCTCCATCCATGGCCAGCGTACGTCTCCGGTCTACTCGTGAACGTCACCGCCACCACACCTTAGATTTTTGTTAATGCTGAATTTTGATTGTATACAAATGAAGATAATCCTTAGGGCCTGCTCAACCTCCTATACAAGTCCGTGCCATTTGATCGACCCATCGATGAAGATCCACCTTTGGAACGGAAACCCTAGAAATGAACGGCCGAGGTTCTTCATCGATCTCTGGTAAAATAATGCATCAAATTGAAAAATGAATTGCAGCAGTATATTGCGCTTGCCAATAGCTTTCCAACGATATAAAATATCACATAGTTTGGAGAGTTTAATTTTTTTTGAAATTGAATTTGATTTGAAAATTAGGTTTTTGGGAATTGGAATTTGATTTCTGCCATTGAGAAGGAGGAACAGATCAGAAGTTGATGTACGTACAGAATAAAATGAAAGGTTGCTAGGGTCAGAGAAACAAAATCTATTTATATGGACCGAGATAGATAAGAAATGAATGGACATAATCGAATTGGTCGAAATGATTACAACGACCCAAAAAGTCCGTTTCGTTCCCGAAACAAACAAGGGTCATCCAATATATCGAAATTTATGTTTTCGATATATTTTAAACTCAATGGAACTAGTTTCAAACCTAAATTCCATTGTGTATCGAAGTTAGATTTTAAAATCAACTTATTTAAATTGAATTCACTAAATTGATTTCTACGCATTTCGATTTCGCATGATCAAATAATAAGTCTGATCGCTACGAAACTTGAAATCCTACAATAATTCACCAGTTACGGATCCGATGAAACCGGTTTCACTAAAATCTAAGATAGTGGCCAAGATGGATAATTTTCACGTTAATTAAATAAATTATTATTAAATGGATTTAACCACTTTTCAATTCAAATTTAAAAGTTAACAAATTTCATCATTCTAGATTACAAAGAAATTTATAACCTTTTGAAATAATTTTTTCCATGTCAAATCCAATATTAAATATTGCACTAATTACAACATTCAATTACACAGTAATAAAATCCTAATTAATTATACTTTAAATCTAAATAAATTCTTTTGTTTGATTTCCATTTTTATTATTGAATCAACTATTACCTTGTGAATATAATTAATATTAGTTTACATGTTATTACATTCATATTTTACAGTTATTATCTTAATCCATATTAACTGCAACATTTAATTATATTAAATTTCATTAATTACCAATTTAATTCCTTATTTCCAATTATAACCAAATAACCTTACAATTGTTTCACTTAATTAAAATTACCTTAAAATAGTTATCAATTACATTAAAATAATCGTCAATAACATTCAAACAACATTATTAAATCATATTATAATTATTTTTCTCATTAATAAATCATAAGTTTTAGTCTATCACAATATTAAATTTCAAAATCTTATAAATATTTTTAGTTATCGAAAATTACAGGTCATTACACTTAATAGTCTTAGTCAACTTGGACTCACATTTTTCTAATTCTTGTCCTTTTAAACCAAACTATACATTATATTTCTCTACTTTTGCTTAGTATAGTAGAAAAATGTTCATAAGAAACACACATTTACTTTTCCATCCAAATTTTCGACGATCTTGCTGAACAATAAGGTAAATTAAATCTCAATGATTCCTTTTATGTTTATTTTATATTACATTGTTTTGAATATTTTTTCAGTTTGGAAATGTTCGTAGATAATTATCTTAAAATCAATGATGTTATTGTTTATAAATTTATAAGCGAACTTTTTTTGAATAGTAAGAATCGTATCAAATATTATTACCACCTATTTGTTGAAAAAAATTACTTTAATTCTAATCAAGTTGAATTCAAAGTAATCAAAGAATTAATTTCAATTAAATCTTTTTTAATTTTAATTCAAATTGATAAACTAACTGCATATTAATTCCCTTTATTTGTAATCTGTTAAAGAATTAATACGTAAATTTCTTTCAGCTATTCCTATTATCGTTACCATTTTATATGTTCTAATTTGCAAGGTAATATGTCACATGTAATATTACATGAAATCAATGAATATTTTCTAACTATAAGAAATATATGTATCACATAGTAGTAAGCACGTACTCATTATCGATTCTTAGTAACACTTTTACAAAAAATTGTAAAAGAATATATTTAAGACAAAATATATATAGTTGTAGATAATTCCTTCAATGAAATTTCACAGAATAATGTTGGGTGATATTTGCTTAGTATTTAATGACAACATCAATATATCTACTTATGCTTGAAATAGAATATTATATATTATATGCATAAATTATATCGGGATGTAATTATAATACTGCACAATGTTGGGTTATAAATGGTAACACAAATATTTCTATATTCGTATTGAGTGATAGTTACATTGTATATTGATTATTCACTACGTTGACTAAGATTATCACATTATTTGATATTATAACTATCATCGATGTACTGTCTTTCGAGTATTTTTTTTATGGGTATCCAAAAATTAATTTTTCTTATGGCGACACATGATTTCACTTGGACTTAGCTTAATCTATATAATGGTCCAATTGTTATTTCGACATGTATTTGAAGTGAAGACAAAAGTTTATTTGATTGTTCCAAATGTTAAACAACCTAAATTTTATGTTTTATTAACATTTCTCATGTCATATTTTGTTATAGTTGTTAGAAAATATGACGTGTGCTACAATAATATTTTTCTATTTTGGTTAGATATTGTTAAAAAGCATACTAAAACAAATGTTGGATTATTAATAATTTAAAATAAAGTTGAAACAATATTTCACTTTAAGCATGATTTTCTATACTAGATTTAGAATATTGATATCATATAAAATGTGTGTATATTTGATCTATATGTTATATACAAGGTGATAGAATGTTATGTTTATGCATATCTTATGCTTGAAAGTTATTGGACATGCTCATTAATGTTATGCTTTTCCAGTAATAATTAATTGGTGATTGATGTTTGATGTATAAATTCACCCAACTTATAAAGATTTGTTACACACTGTATGCTTTGAGATTACATAAGCAGAGTTAATAATAATTGTTTATCGAAAATGTTTAGGGATGAGGGTAAACTGCAACCTATAAACTTGCATATAACTAAAATATTGAACGGTAGACTGTTAAATAAATTATATGGTGAACCCCGTGTGCATAGCATGGATTCGCACTTGAAAAATAAAATGTATAATAATAGATAAGTTTATATTTATATATATACATGTTAAAATAGGTTTCCTTATATTATAAGTTTTCCTAACCAAGAATTGACAATTATAATAATGGTTTCAATTAAGGAGGAGTTTGAAAATAAATTATATAGGTTCACATAAAAGTTCATTTTGGTTTAACTTAAAATGATATAAACACGTATATATCTATATGTATAAATATTTGCAAGTTATGTGTTAAGTTTAAAATAACACACACACACACACACACACACACAGATATATATATATATATATATATATATATAAAGGTTGCAATTTAAGTAACATATATGTTTAAATTTAATGCTAACAAATTTAAATCAAACTTTTGACATAGGCAGGATATAAAAGTCTATAACTTCACATAGAAGACAACAAATGAATTCTAGAACAAAGGGAAACTTTTACTTTATGAATATAATAACCAAAAGAAATCATTTCCTAGAAAGTTTTTTTGATGAATACATAAGTGTTCCTCTTAGGAGGAGAGCACTTGAAATTTAATTAAAAATAAAAACATTATCCATACAATTTGTCATGAGAGATTGAATAGTTACAATGATCAAGATCGTGTCTTTGATGATCGACTAAGTATGAATGGAAAAAGCACTCAAAAAAAAAGTACAAATAGTTAAGTTGGTGAAAGAAGAAAGGTGAACTAAAGAAAGAGGATGCGTTACATTCGAAATCAATTTTCAATGGGATTTTAAACAACCAACAAATATAGTGTATCTAGATTTTATATAAAAAATAACAATATACTTTTACATTTTTTATTTCAAAATAATGACAAAAGTAGTCGGACAAGGGAAAACAACTCCCTTGTAAGAGAATTCAAATCTAACTATCCCAAAATATGGACAAACAATAAAATGAGATAAACGATCTGAAATATGTCAATCATAACAAGCATATAGTCAATGGAGATGCAGAAAAGGGGAGATCCAAATTAAATCAACATAACTATCACATAATTAATTGAGATGAATAAAAAAGGGATATGAGTTGTATTACAAGATGAACATACCAAATAGAATAAATGTTGTAATGACCCATAAATTTTAATAGTTTTAATAACATAATTAACTGAATTTTGTGAAATTTTAAATAATTGAATTTGGAAATATAATTTTAATATTCAGAATAAACCTATTTAAAAATAGCAAATTGTAAATTTTCATCAGATAATATAGAAGTTTATTTTATTGTGTAATTTTATTTAAACTTAAATCAGTTAATATTGATGATAATAAAATGTTTTCCAAATCAGAATATTTTTATATAATAAATTTGTAAATCATCTTCTGAGCAAGATGTCATATTTAGTTTCGTTAAATTTGGACCGCTATTGCTCCGTTTATCTTATTTTCGATGTTTTAGCAGCATTTTCTGTACCAATTATCGACTATTGATAGGATGGTCTACCACTGATATCTGTATACCATTTTGATTGTCTTGTCGCACTGATCTCTGCGGTATATTCATTTGTGTGTTTTGAAATTCGGCTGACAGCAGAAATCTACGAAACGGCTTCGTATAGGTTCCGCATTTGGATCTTTTAACTTCCCATACGCTTTCAGATTCAACCGTCTATTAACCAACAACCATCAACAATTATTATTTCAGCTTCTGACCCTTGTTATTCCCAACGTTCAGCATAATTTGTTGGTTCATGTATTATATGCTACTTCCATTCATTTATAGATAAAAAAGAGGAAGCAATGTTTGCATTTTTCCTATATGTATCTTCCTTTTCATTCGCCAGCTCATCATCTTCCCCCTCTTCCCATGCCTTAGAACGCAACCCAAAACCCAACAACTACCTGGACGAGACTCCACCAAGCCACCAATAACCACCGCCTTGCAACCGAATGGCAACCGCCACCACATAGCCGACATCCACCCTCCAACTGCTCTTATCGCGCCAGTTCCTCCACCTTCCAGCCCACCTTCAAGCTCTGATCTTGCCTCGGCCATTTATTTTTTCCCTACCGCAAGTCCTCCTCTTTGAAAAAAAGAAAAAAAGTAAATACATACATATATGCGTGTGTGTGTGTGTGTGTGTATATATATATATATATCAGCATATATGTATGTGTGGGGGACTTGCGCTTGTTTTTTATTTTTCTTTGCATGAGACATGTTTCTCCTCTTTGCTTTTCTTATCGAGCAACAACTAGGTATGTTTGCATGGTTTTGTTATGCTTTGCATTATAACTTGTATATTTTGTGTTAATATTTTTGAAATAATTTTTTTATGTAACAATTTATATATATGTATAACATGTTGTGGTTAGTTGATATTTAAATTAGGTAAACTTATGCTAGTTTATGTAACATCCAGCCTTTCTATACGCTTTAAATCGACGATAAACCACACACGTCAGACTTAAACCATACAGAAGGGCGGACTGTTATGTGGTAAGTAAGAAAAAGGAAGAAAGAAATAAAACAAAATAGAATCTTGCAGCGGAACGATAAAATATAATAATCAAACATACAGTTCATGAAGCTATTTTACAAAATATTCGATTATACTTATACAATACATATCAGAGTTACATACCAGAGAATAATTAAATGCAGCAGAGTACATGATGCAGAATCATATAATAGATAATAGTAATACAATCTTCGCCTTCGTCCTCTAAAAATAAGGTCTTCAAAATCCTGAAATGCTCAGGCTGACCCGAGCGAATTGAAAAGACAAAACACTCGAGTCAAAACTAGAAGATCTTACGTAAGTTAAATCAACAGTAAACAATATGAGTGGAACAGCGTCAAAGTTGTTTACGGGATTTGACATCTCCTATCCACTGTCTAACGTGAGTGCAGTAACTTAAGTGATGCTCAGGATTCACATCTCCTAAGGATCCGTTAAACTATTTACTATGTAGTAATATTTCACTATTATAATAATGTCTATAGTAAAATAAACTTACTTTTAAATAGCGTTAAGGCTTTACATTTTCCACCTTAACACGTAATAGTCCCAATAGTCCATCCAGTATCATGGTTCCTCCTGATCGGGAAGCCACCAGAGGATACCACACGGGCTACGGGAGAAAACCAAACTCGTACAAGGCGCGTTAGGGTAGGTGACACAGCACAACTAGGAAATTCCAGGGTAGATATACCAATTACGCTTCCAGGCCGGTGGTAACGCTTAGCCGCAGCTACCACCCATCTCGAGCTACACCCCCAAATAAAAAAATCTATCCAAAGGTCAAAGTATAATATCGAAGGGATGTGTCCGATCAAAGGTGCTACCTCATTAGCCCGTTAATCGCTCCTTTTTTAGCCACCTTATGCCAACTCACGGGAGTTGGGTCCACGTATTTACCTCAAAGGAAACGCCACCACCATCCTACTTCATTCTGAAATCTCCACCGCATACACGGTTGTTAAAGTGGTTTTCGGAGTTGGTAGAGAGTATGACAACTTATGATCCCAGTCTCTTCAACAACCAAACGTTATTATAACACCGCGGTCATTTCAAAATACTTCAAAATCAAAATATACTATCCATTTCAAAACCATATAAATACAATATCATTTCCCTTTCAATAACCAAATAAATATGATATCATTTTTATAAAACCCAAATCACTATAAAATCAATTTTATTTCGATTATATCCTTTCCAAAATCATAACACTTTCAAAAATTAATATTTCGAAACCAAATGCTTGAAATATAATCTTTCAAAACATAATACTTCGAATTTCATAGCATCTAAACCATAACTTCCAAAACTTAAATGGTTTGGATATTCAAACAATATATAAAATAAAATAGTTTGAATTTAAAATTTCTTTATAAAGTAAAACAATTTCCTCAACTTCACAATTTTATTCACTTTAAATTAAATCTCAATTCATAATTCTCAACTCACTTTCAATTTCAATAAACTGCTTCAATTTCAATATATTTCAAACTTTGAGTATTAACAATTTCAAAACTAAGGTTGATAATTACGATTCAACAATTTAATGTTCTATTATTTATTTTTGAAATATTTGCATAATAAATCCACCATCATTTAAATAAAACTCAAATTTCAAATAACTGAATATTTCCCTTGCTTTATTCAAACTTGATATATTCATTTATATAACCCTAAATAAAAATCAAGTAAAAATCATATTCTTTGAAATCTCAAATTCAATGAGTTCCAAATCGATCTTATATTAAATAAAATTCTCAATTAAATACAATCCCAGATCAATTTCCAATTTATCTTGCAACCTTAATTTATTGAAATCATTATAAATTCTATATTAAAATATAATTTAAATAAATACTTAACCATATTATATTTTAAATAGAATCAAACTTTATTATTAACTTATTTATAACAACAAATTTTCACATAGCTAAAAATCAATAATAAACTAACATTTATATAGTATCTAAATCAATATTGATATAAAACCGTATATTTCTTTACAAAACCATAGAAAATCATTTCAAAATATTTTTATATATAGACCACGGTGTCTGTATATAATTTTCTACCCTGTGGTTAAGTGATACAGATATTTATCATTTCAATCCGTAATTTAAAATAAAAATATGGTTATATATCCTTTCAAACCGCAATCTCGAATAATATAAAAATGCATAACAACTTGCAGTTTATAACAATATAAATACAACATCCATCCATCTAATATCAACCATCAACCATTTATCACAATAATCATCCAATTCAAACAATAACATCAATATAGAACAGATAATAAATAACAGTTATTTACTAGCAGTTTATATTCAGTAATAAATTAAATAACAGTTTATATGCAATAATAAATTAAATAACAATTTAATTCAATAAATTTAATTTAGCAGGAATGATGATAAACTATGCCAAATAGTCATAAATAAATTTCTAATCACATCAAAAACTAATTTAACACACATAAGAAGTTTTAGAAGTTGTGAGTGGGTTAAAACACTCACCTTTTGAATTTAAATTGAATTTAAACCCAAAATTTGAACGGTCTCAGAATCCATCCAAACCAGAGCCAAAATGTCCGGAATACTGCTGGGATCGCAGCGCAAAAAATTGCACATGAATTGCACCTCGTATGCAAAAGTTATATCGATTAAACGAATGAAATTTAAATTAAAATAAAAGAAAACAAAGCAAACTAACCCATCCCCAGTGCCACGTCACCTTCTACTATCGTTCGCACACACTAATACTTCCCAGGCCACCGAACACATGCTCGAACACGTAGACCAAAGCCGCCTTCGCCCCGTTCGCTGCCGCACGATCAACCACGGCCAGACGCGGCCTGCGTGCACCGCTCCAAGCAACGCCGAAACCCCAAAAGCCCGCTGCCTCATCGACGATGGCCAATAACTCCACCGGCCGCCGCTTATTCCATAACCCTAATCGAATTTTGTACGAAAATCCAACCGTCGATTCGCCAAATAAACTGCATAGATGAAGTCCCCTCGGCCACTCTACCATACCAGAAATAGATTCGAATATCGGATGATTTTGGTCGCGGCGTGATGAACGGCCACGGATAGTTCATCGATTTCTGGCCATACTGAAATTCAGATTGAAAAACGAACCATATATTTGACTTGCGCTCGTCTAGAGCTTCAAATCCATATAATTTTAGATAAAGTTTGTGGAGTTTGAATTTTTGGCTTTGGATTTTTGGAATTGTATTTGGGAATTAGGGTTTGCAGCCATTGAAAAGAGGAGCTAATAGAACTGAACGTACAAAAATGAGGAATAAGAAACGAATTAGGGTTTATAACAGAGTATATATAGGCAAGCTGAAATTAGAATGGGCCGGATCGATTGGATATACGCGTTGAAAGATAAAATGGCCCGAAAAGCCTGTTCCGACTCTGGAACGAAATTTGGTTAATGCATATACCAAAATAGATGTTTTAAAATATTTTAAAATCAATGGAATAGGTTTCAAGTCCAATTCCATCATATGAAGAAGTTATGCTAAGATCAAATTATTTCAAATTGACTTCAATTAATTTCAACTTAATTTATTTCAAGGCGTTTCAAGCCCATACGATCCAACGACAAGTCCGATCGTAATGAAACATGAAATCCTAAAATAATTCATCATTACGGATCCGATGAAACTGTTTCGTCGAAATCCGAGTCAGTGGCCAAAATGACTATTTTCTAGTTAATTAAATAAATATTAAATTAATTAAATCACTACTTCAATCCAAATTCTATAATTTATAAATTTTATCACTTTTGATCTCTTAAACAATTATAATAACTTAAAACAAATTCTATGTCAATTCAACATTTATTATTTCGCTAATTACCCTATTTAATTTCAATTTCAATTTCAAATATTATAGAAATTACAAATTAAATTTTTGCATAATTCCATTTAATTGACCTTTCACTCCATTGTTCAATCCATTATCATCAAAAGGATGAAGTTAATATTAGTTCATAATTGTTTACATTAATATTCTCAGATTTTATCTAAATTTCCATTTATGCAATATTTAAATATTTAATTTCATTTAATTGCAATCAATCCTATTATCATAAATTAAATTCCAATATATTGATAAAACTTTATTTCCATTCCTTTTATTTGACCAATTGTCATATTACGAATAAAATAAATGTGATTTTCCATTATTTACTTAATTCACATTATCAAAATATTTAATTTAGATTTATTGCAATTTTTACCACATTCAAATTAACATGCTAAATAAATAGGTAACCTAAAATATTTATTACCATTTACTTTCAATCACACTTATGAGTTATTATTCCTAAATAATTGTTACAATTGTTTACATTACACAAATTTCATTCAATCATCATTAACGTACTATTTAATTATATTTATTGAAACTTATTTCCAATTTACTAAATACAATCAATTATAACCTTACCATTGTTTCAATTAAATTGGGATTGCACTAAATTAGTTATTTATCAACTGGCATTAACATTACTACCTAATTTACATTCAGTTACTATTAATCAAAATATTATTGTATTGGTTAATTAAATGCTTACTTTTATTTACTTATTTTAAATTTTATACCCAAATGCAACAATTAACACTATTTCTTTATTGGGATTTCACTCCAATTGTCAATAATTAATTTTAATTACCATTGCTACATTTCATTTTTAACATTCGCTTCATTATGAGTTATAAAGTTTTTTATTTTTTCTAAATTTAGTTACAAAAATCTTATTAAAATACCCAATTTAATTATCAAATTTTATGGGTCGTTTCACTCTCCCCCACTCAAAACTTTTCGTCCTCGAAAGAAAAAAAGAAGGAAAGAAGAATTAAGGAATCAATATATCCTACTTAAAATATTAAATTTATGAACAAATAAATTTACAAAATTAATTAATTTAAATAAAATATACCGATTTATAACCATTAAATCTTTTTATACTTAAATTAATAAAGTTTGGAAAACATTTTCAAAAACTTTCTAAGTCTAAAATTTACAGAAAATTTCGGCAGTCTCCTTTGTACGGAGAGGCTTGGAAGAAAATATAATATTAAATATAACAATATGCAACATATATCTTTCTAAATAATATATCCCAACACAAGAAAAAATATAATATAATAACGCTATGAAACCGTAATTCGAGAACGTACCTATTTGACAGACAATTTACGCTTAATTATGAAACCAAAAGCAGTAGCAATTGCTTCCATAACCTGTATTTCACTTATATAATCCAGAAAGGTTAAAAATTATATAAGATGAAATATTTAACGTTGTTTCAAACAATAACAAACAAATTAACATAACAACCATCACTTGCAACAAGCGAACAACCATCACGTAAAATCAACACACATCAATTATCCATTCATATCAAACAAAATAAATAGTTGTTTGGGTTCAAAAACTTTAAATTGTATGGAATGAAAAATAAACCACTAAGTGCATCTTTTACTCAATAGTCTTAGATGAAACTAAATATATTATTCATTCATCCCAACAATTTTAAAGCATCATTGCCCAAACAACCATAAACCAAACAAACAACCATTCCAAACAATAAATCAAGTTAATTTTTATCAACTTCATTTCATAACCTTTGCTGTTTGATTTCCTTTTCATTCATATAATGTTTATCCCTTTTTATTTACATTTTTTTCTCACCGAATCTTATATTTCCATTCATTCATTCAGTGTTCATTTTATTTATTTTCATTTATTTATTACTTAATTTCGTTTATTCATTTATTTATAATACTTACCTATCCAGTTATTTAACTAGTAGCCTTTCAATTTTATTTAATTTTATAACAACTACAACATCAAATTCTTATCTACAAAGGAAATTCATTGAACACTTTCATTCATATGTTTACTTGTACAATTTCCATTACATTTTCTTATTAAACATTACAACTTTTAACATTTGGTAAGTTATAAATATATAAACAAGTTTTTCTCATTTCTTTTTTTTCTTTATTTAATGTTTAATAATTATATCCTTTGTTTTATAAGTTACAATTTTAACTTTCTAGAAATTTCATTTATAACCTATCATTTAATTTCTTATTTTCATTTAGAGGTTCCAATTATTAATTAGTTACATTCCATTTCACTACAATAATTTAAATTATTAATTAACGAAAACTTAAGAACTAAATACCGGGTTAAGTTTCAAATCATTTTAAAATAATAGTTACATATATACTTACAACTTATATATCCAATTATACTAAAAACAATTAAAAATTTATATTTGTTTATCCACCTAAATCTTCATTAAAACTACAGTGGCCTTCCTACTTAGAAACTCGAAAATGAATGTCGATGATGCATGCACTCATTACCAAAATTATTTTCGAACGACCGAGAGGGGAGTACATAACTTATCACTTTCAAAATTTCATTAAAACAATTCTTTCAAATTATATTGCAATATTTATATTAGAAAACACTTCTAATAATATTATTATTATATTCCAAAATCATTCGAAAGGAAGTTTCAAAAGCCCAGAACTTAAGTTCTAAATTTCCAATTTCATTTATTTTATTTTCAAATCCTACTTTATTAATATTTATAGATTACACTGCCTAACAACCAATATATTACAACCAAATATAACCTTTATAAAAAATTTATTTTATATATATAGAAAATATAATAGGAATTTTTTTTCATTCAGCTATATTCAAAACAAATATTGTGTCGATCTGTCCTATTAAGTGTTTAGAAATCTTTATTGATGTCATAGCGTCCTATGCACCAACCAAAATTTATAAATACAAAATGGAACAAATTAACACAATATCAAAACCTTTTTATAACACTAACAAATACGCTCTCTCATATATATACACTCAACGACTCATCATAGGGTATTACTACTATATTAATAAAGAATCAGACCCCACAAAGCTAAGGTTTATCGCCAAACCAAAGCTCTGATACTAGATGTAACATCCAGCCTTTTTATATGCTTTAAATCAACGATAAACCACACACGTCAGACTTAAACCATACGGAAGGGTGGATTGTTATGGGGTAAGTATGAAAAAGGAAGAAAGAAACAAAACAAAACAAAATCTTGCAGCTGAACGATAAAATATAATAATCAAATATACAGTTCATGAAGCTATTTTACAAAATATTCGAATATACTTATACAATACATATCAGAGTTACACATACCAGAGAATAATAAAATGCAGCGGAGTACAAAATGCAGAATAATATAATAGATAATAGTAATAAAATCTTCGCCATCATCCTCCAAAAATAAGGTCTTCAAAATCCTGAAATGCTAAGGATGACCCGCGAATTGAAAGACAAAATACTCGAGTCAGAACTAAAAGAACTTATGTGAGTTAAATCAACAGTAAATAATATGAGTGGAGCAGCGTCAGAGATATTTACGGGATTTCACATCTCATATCCAGTGTCTAACGTGAGTGCAGTAACTCAACAAATGCTCAGGATTCACATCTCCTAAGGATCGGTTAAACTATTTGCTATGTAGTAATATTTTCCTATTATAATAATGTCTATAGTAAAATAAACTTACTTTTAAATAGCGTTAAGGCTTTACATTTTCCACCTTAACACGTAATAGTACCAGATCCATCTAGTATCATGGTTCCCCCTGATCGGGAAGCCACCAGAGGATACCACATGGGCTACGGGAGAAAACCAAACTCGTACAAGGCACGCTAGGGTAGGTGACACGGCACAACTAGGCAATGCCAGGGTAGATATACCAATTACGCTTCCGGACCGGTGGTAATGCATAGCCGCAGCTACCGCCCACCTCGAGCCACATCCCCAAATAAAAAAAATCAAAAGTGGCCACCGAATCAATCCAAAAGTCAAAGTATAATATCGAAGGGATGTGTCCGATCAAAGGTGCTGCCTCATTAGCCCGTCAATCGCTCCTGTTTTAGCCACCTTATGCCAACTCATGGGAGTCGGGTTCACGTATTTACCTCAAAGGAAACGCCGCCACCATCCTACTTCATTCTGGAATCTCCACCGCTGTTAAAGTAGTTTTCGGAGTTGGGAGAGAGTATGACAACTTTCGATCCCGGACTCTCAACAACCAAACGTTATTATAACACCACGGTCATTTCAAAATAATTACACTTCAAAACCAAAATATACTATCCATTTCAAAACCATATAAATACGATATCATTTCCATTTCAAAAATCAAATAAATATGATATCATTTTTATAAAACCCAAATCACTATAATATCATTTTTATTTCGAATGTATCCTTTCCAAAATCATAACACTTTTAAAATTTTAAAATTTTGAAACCAAATGCTTGAAATGCAACCTTTCAAAACCGTTTCCTGGAGATTTGACCAGGCAACTCGGTACTCGGCCCTTCTGGATTGTTCGACGTATTATCACGGTCGGCATCCAGCAAGTGCTCAGTATTTAGGAGCGCTTGGCATAAGGGGACACTCGGCAGAAAGGAGCACGCACTTAGTAGCGTTCGGCATTGGGAAGTGTTCGGCAGACAGGGTGCCCGACATTCAGAACGTTCAGCTCCACTTCACTCGGCATGCTTCCATATTGCTCGGCATCCTAGGTGTTCGGCACCACTACGTTCGGCATGGCATGATTGTCCGGTATCAACTACCGTTCGGCCTAACCATTGCTCGGCCTAAGGATCATTCGGCCGAGACATAGTTCGGCCTGGGTAACGTTTGGCCAAAATATCGTCCGGCCTAGGTTCTACTCGGCATACAAACATCGTTTGGCCAAGTCACTGGTTCGGCTTCCAGTATCGTTTGGTGCAAATGCTTCCCGTGGCACTTAGAGCGTTCGGCTTTGCTATGCTCGGCATGAGGAGATTTTTCGGCATAACAAGGTCGGTCGGCATAAGATTATTCGGCACTCTTTCAATCTCGTCCGACTTCTATTGATTGCTCGGCCTACTCTTCCCACGTAACACCACATCATTCGGTATGAAAACGATTGATCGACATTTGGCCGTTCGGCATGCTCGGGTCGGCACACAGAGTTTACTCCATTTGGGCCATGATATCCAGCTACCAGGCCCACCAGTGAAGTCCAACCCACCTTCGTCTATAAATAAAGAGGCAGGGGCACAGTGAAAAGGATCCTTTTTTCGAGAACACTGGGGAGACTCTGCCACTTTTTATACTCTCTTCTTTTTCGTTCAAACTTGTATTCAAGTGATTGATTTATGGATTGTATCTGTACCCGAGTAATGGAGAAGGCAATAAAGATTAACTTCAAAGTGGACGTAGGCAGTTACGCCGAACCACTATAAATTTGATGTTCTTGTCCTCTGCGTTCAAATTTATATATTGTTCTCTATTTTAATTTACTTTCTTCATTAATCTCTCTACACAATCTTCCTAAGAGTGTTAGTGACCAATTTTGGTGCTAACATTTTGGTGCTTTCATTGAGAATTGAATTCTCAGGCTGTTAGGATCTGCTTTGTAGCTACTGGATTGCATAAATCCCCCAGAGGAGATCCGAGAACATTCAAATGGCATTTGTTGATTCTATTCAGAGTTACAACCGACAGCTCTACTATGGGGAGACCACGAACCAGATCAGCCTCCCACAATGCAGATGTCACTGCTAGCGTACAACAAGTTGGACCTGGAAATCAGCAAACAAGCAGAGGTGCAGGGCCTTCCACCCAAATCCAAGCGGAAGTCATTTCTCGAATGGAGTTCAATGACTTGATAAGAGAATTCAAGAAAAGTAGAAGGCAACTTGCTGAGCGGATTCAAGCCAACACTAACCTCATGACTCAGCTTGCTCAGCAGCAGGGCCAAAATGCTGGAGGTAACCCTGCCCTCCGGGCACCCGAATCTCCAAGACCCAAATCAGGCGGGAAATCAACCCGCACGGTCCCGTGGAACGGAACCCAACCTTCCATCCTCCATACAAACTCCAGACTTAATAGTCATGTTCAGGCAGTTGATGAGAGAAAACCAAGGCTTGACCAATGAAGATTGGGGAGTGTCCAAAAGCCATACCCCCTTTACGGATGGTATCCTGCAGGCTGAGTACTCCAAGAAGTTCAATATGCCGACTGTCCCAGCCTACGAAGGGAAGACTGATCCCAGGTAGCATGTGATGAGGTACGGATGGATGATGGATTCTATAAGAGCTAATGATGCAATCAAGTGTTGGTGCTTCCCAATTACTCTGTCCGGAATCGCCACCATGTGGTTTACTCGACTTCCTCCACGATCTATATCCAGCTTTGATGAATTGGCAATGAAATTCATAGAGCACTTCAAGATACACACCACTCGTCCAAAGGATGTGATGTCCTTATCAAGCGTAATCCAAGCTCCAGGAGAGTCATTGAAAGCATACTTGCAGAGATTTCATGTTGCTGCTACTGAAGTAAGCAATCCAAACGACCATGCAATTTTGATGGCGGTAATGCGTGGAGTGGATCCAGACTCTGAATTTGGAGATTGGTTGGTGGGTAAGCACCCAACCACGCTGGAGTGTTTTCGAAAGCTCATCAATTCATAAGAAGGGAAGAAGTTCGATGGACGAGACGAGACAAGGCACCGGGGCCTGCTCAGGAGACTGTGAAAAGTACCATCGCCATGAAGCAAGCTGGCGATAATTTGGGAAAAGATCAAGCCAACGTCAAAAACAAGTCTGGATAGTCTAAAGGATCCAAAGGTGAAAATCCCAGGAAGAAAAGAGAGACGGGGAAATGGAATTCAAGGATCCCGACCTACAATGAATACACCCCGCTCAACGCATCACTTGAGAACATCTATTTGTCAACTTGCAACACTTTCCGGTATAGAAAACCACGCCCAAAGAATCAACGGAGGAACAGAAGCGTACTGGGAAGTACTGCCGCTTTCACGAGTCTTATGTGCACAACACAGAGGAGTACATGCACCTCCATGACGCTATCGAAAAGTTGATTAGACAGAAGAAGCTGCAGGAGTTCGTCAAAGACCCACAACACGGAAGGCAAGAGACGTCGGACCCCTGACGTAGGCCAACTCCACGCCAACCGGAATAACCTATTCAAACTGTGGGTAGATTGGTTATCAACACAATTGCGGGCGGACCTCATCCCGCGTATAAGAATTGGCAGGAGATGAAGTGATATGCTAACTCTTTAAGACATGCGGAGTATTAGTGCTGTTCGAATGTGGAGGATGGGACTCCTGCAAAGCAGCAGCGAACGATGGATGATGATACTGTATTCAGGAGCCGAGATGCGGATAAGGTGGAGGCCCTTACCATCGACCCGTTGGTCATATCTGCGACAATCGGGCCGGCGTTTGTGAAGAGAATTCTAATCGATTTTGGAAGCTCCGTTAACATCACCTTCAAGAAGGTATATGACCAAATGAAGCTGGAAGCTAAGGATTTGAAGCCATCCAATGCCAGAATCCATGGCTTTAACGACGCAGCAACAGATAAAGTGGGATATGTGGAGTTACCAGTTGAACTGGGGCAAGGCGAGCGTAGAAGGGTGCGAATCCTACCATTCATAGTGTTGGACGTTGACTCTCCATATAACGTATTTCTAGGATGTCCAGCCTTGGCAGAATTCAAGGCAGCATTGGCCCCTTGGTGTCTGACATTAAAATTTCCCACAAACAGTGGTGTTGGAGTGGTACACGACGATCAGGCAACCGGACGTGCCTGCTATATGCTGAACTGAGAGAGGCTCAGCGTAGAGAGAAAGTAAAGGTTGCGGACCGCTTCGTCCGCATCCGAAATGCTGATGATTGACAAGTAGCGCCCGAGCCCTGGCTCGGGCAACATTCTCGGATCTATAGAGACAAGATCCGAGGGACGATGATGGGGAACCTAGGGAAACCAATGCAGCATCGGCTGAACTCACAATTGACATCCCAGTTAGCCGTAGCGACCCATCACGAGTAAAATTGGGTCGCAACTCGACCCTTTGGCCGCTGAGAACCTTACTGATTTCCTTCGAGTGAATCTTGATGTTTTCGCCTGGACATATTATGATATGTGTGGGATTTCTCCTACGATTGCGAGTCATATGTTGAACATAGACCCAAAACATGTACCTATGAAGCAAAAAGGGAGAGGCATGCACCCGGAGAGGTCTGCGGCTCTCAAAGAGGAGGTGGACAAACTCAATGCCAATGGGGTCATCCGCGATGCCCTCTACCCTGAATGGGTATCTAACCCCGTGCTAGTAAAGAAAGCAAATGGAAAATGGAGGACCTGTGTTGATTATTCTGATTTAAACAAAGCATACCCTAAGGATAGTTTCCCGTTGCCTATGATTGACCAGCTGATTGACTCAACTGTCGGACATGGGTTATTATCATTTATGGATGCGTACTCTGGATATAATCAAATCCCAATGCACCTCCCGGACCAAGAATACACCAGTTTCATCACGAACATGGGATTGTACTGCTATGTAGTAATGCCATTTGGATTGAAGAACGCAGGAGCGACTTATCAACGCCTGGTGAATCGAATGTTCAAAGATCGGATTGGTAAAACAATGGAAGTCTATGTGGATGACATGCTCGTGAAGTCACGGCAGTCGAACGACCACATCCGAGACTTGGCGGAGATGTTTGATATACTTAGGCATTATGGAATGAAGATCAATCCGTTAAAGTGTTCATTCGGCGTAGCATCGGGAAAGTTTATAGGATTCATTGTGAATGCCTGGGGAATTGAGGCTAACCTAGAGAAGATTCAGGCTATCCAAGATATACAAGTGCTCAGAACCATAAAACAGGTGCAAACCTTGAATGGAAAGGTAGCCGCGCTGAGCCGATTCATATCCAGGGCTACAGATAAGTGTATTCCTTTCTTCGATGTTATAAAGAAAGGAAAAAGGAATTTCAAATGGACATCCAACTGTGAGGAAGCATTCCGAGATCTTGTGAGGCACTTAGAAAGCCCCCCGGTATTATCAAAACCAATGGACCATGAAGTGTTGTACGTATACTTGGCCATATCCCAGCACGCTATCAGGACAGCTTTGGTTCATGAGGAAGACCAGGTTCAAAAGCCAGTTTACTATGTTAGCAAACGCTTGACGAGGGCAGAAAGAAACTATCCAAAGATTGAGAAGCAAGCCTATTGCTTGGTGATTGCATCACGCAAGCTTCGTCCATATTTCCAGGCACACTCGATCAGTGTTTACACCGACCAACCCTTACGGCAAGTATTCCAACGACCGGAAACTTCTGGAAGAATGTTAAAATGGAATATTGAGTTAAGTCAATTCGACATTACCTATCTGCCGTGAAGATACATACGAGGAAAAGCACTAGCTGACTTCATTGCTGAATTCACTATGTCAGGTGAATCAAACAACCACAATGTCATACCTCTCGTTCGATGGAAGATGCACACCGATGGGGCATCTAACGACCGCTGCTCGGGGGCTGGCATAGTAATTGTGACTCCTGAAGACCGATCAATTTTCTACGCTTTGAAGATTGAGTTTGCAGAGTCAAATAACGAAGCCGAATATGAAGCATTGATTGCTGGCTTGAGACTTGTTAACGAACTGGGAGTGAAATCAATTGAAATCTTCTGTGACTCACAATTGGTAGTATATCAGGTGCGGGGAGACTATCAAGCGAAGGGACAAAGACTTGCTGCTTACCTTGCTCGAGTTCAAGAGCTGCTGACAAATCTGGAATATTACGACATTTCGCATGTCCCACGTGAAAAAAAAGAGAAGCTAATTCGTTGGCGAAATTTGCAAGCACTAGTGATGCACAATAGATGGGATTGTTCCCTATCGAGACCATCCATGCTCCGAGTATAGAGATGATGGAGATAGATCTCATGTTAGAAACCAAACCTGAGAAGGAATCATGGTTGACCCCGATTAGACAGTACTTGCTATAAGGGGATTTGCCTGAAAAGAGAAACGAAAGACACCAAGTCCATCGTAAGGCTTCGCGTTATGTAGTACATGACAGAATAATGTATCGAAGGGGATTCTCGACAACCTTACTCCGGTGCGTGGCCCATGATGAGATAAAACGGGTGCTAAAGGAAGTCCATGAGGGAGAGTGCAGCGGCCATACTGGGGGCAGACCTTAGCAAAGAAAATCCTCCGTTATGGATACTATTGGCCAACGGTGAATCGGGATGCTGCAGACTATGCGAGAAGTTGTGACAAATGCCAGATATATGCAAAAATCCGGAGAGCTCCGCCGACGAAACTCACGTAGATGGTTAGTCTCTGGCCATTTGCAATGTGGGGAATTGACCTAGTTGGCTCTTTACCCTTAGCCAAAGGTGGAGCGAAATATGCAATAGTGGCAGTCGACTACTTTACCAAATGGGCAGAAGCAGAGCCTCTGGCCATAATAACCGCCAAGAAGGTTATTAATTTCACCGTACGAAATATCATATGCCGTTTTGGACTTCTACTGACCATCATCACAGACAATGGAACTCAATTCGAGAGCAAGGAGTTCAAAGAATTTTGTCAGAAATATGGCATTGAGAAGAAGTTTGCAGCGGTTGCTCACTCGAAATCCAACGGACAAGTGGAAGCCATAAACAAGATAATTAAGTCCATACTGAAAAAGCGTCTGGAAAAGGCGAGAGGAAAGTGGGTAGGTGAACTTCCAACGACGCTTTGGACCTATAGGACCACCCACAAGACCGCGACCGGCCACACTCCCTTCGCATTGGCATATGGAACGGAAGCTGTCATACCCGTGGAACTTGAAGTTCCATCGCATCGGGTAACTTATTACGACCCCTAGTCGAACCAGAATATTTTATTGGAATCGTTGGATTTCATTGACGAAAAACACGAAGAGACCAATTTGAGAGCGGCCGCATACAGACACAGAGTCGCCAAATACTATAACGAAAAGGTCCAACGAAGAATTTCTGGTGTGGAAGACCTCGTTTTGAAACGAGTTTTTTCGGTCCCGTCCCATATGAATCCCGCATGGGAGGGTCCATACGTCATCGAACAGAAGCTTGGAGAAGGAACTTTCAAACTATCGACCGTCGATGGTGCGACGCTTCCCCGAGCATGGAACAACGAGCACTTGCGACATTATTATACTTAGTCTATTTATTTCATGTATTAGCTGCATTTATTTCCATTATGCTTTTATTTCTAATTCTTGGCATGTAATAAGACAATTTAGCTTGCTCTCATTAATAAAGGCTTGAAGCCATTTTTTCCATGAATTACTAATGTCTCTACAAATGATGATCCTGTGACAGGTAAATAAAATTATGTTATTCCGGCTAACGTACGAATGCATGTGGACTCGTGTATAAACGACTTAAAATCTCCAAGTCCCCAGAGTGCGGACTGAAGTACTCTAAGTCCCTAGAGCGTGGACTCGAGTATAAATGACTTAAAATCTCCAAGTCCCCGCAATGCGGACTGGAGTACTCTAAGTCCCCAGAGCGCGGACTCGAGTATAAACAACTTAAAATCTCCAGGCCCCCGGAGTGCGGACTGGAGTACTTTAAGTCCCCAGAGTGCGGACTCGAATATAAACGATTTAAAATCTCCAAGTCCCCGGAGTGCGGACTGGAGTACTCTAGGTCCCCGGAGCACGGACTCGAGTATAAGTGACTTAAAATCTCTAAGTCCCCAGAGTGTGGACTGGAGTACTCTAAGTCCCCGGAGTGCGGACTCGAGTATAAACGACTTAAAATCTCCAAGTCCCCGTAGTGCGGACTGGTGTACTCTAAGTCCCCGTAGCGCGGACTCAAGTATAAACGACTTAAAATCTCTAAGTCCCCAGAGTGCGGACTGGAGTACTCTAAGTCCCCAGAGCACGGACTCGAGTATAAATGACTTAAAATCTCTAAGCCTTCGGAGTGCGGACTGGAGTACTCTAAGTCCCTGGAGTGTGGACTCGAGTATAAACGATTTAAAATCTCCAAGTCCCCGGAGTGCGGACTGGAGTACTCTAAGTCCCCGGAGCACGGACTCGAGTATAAACGACTTAAAATCTCCTAGTCCTTGGAGTGCGGACTAGAGTACTCTAAGTCTCCGGAGCGCGGACTCGAGTATAAACGACTTAAAAATCTCCAAGTCCCCGGAGTGCGAACTGGAGTACTCTAAGTCCCCGGAGCACGGACTCCAGTATAAACGATTTAAATGACCAGGTCCGCTGAAGACGGACTGGATATAAATGACTTGAAGTCATCGAGCCTTCAGCGTGCGTATTAGAAAATATTCTAAGTACTTGGAGCGCGGAAGAAAAAACAGATAGCTCTCAAAGAATTTCCGAGCTATATGAAGATGAACCGAGAGGTCTATTATATTCACAATAGCTTGGATTTGAATCACAATCACAAAGAAAATTGAACGGCAAGAGCCATGGAAAGACAGAAAAACTAAGTTTTATTCATCAAAAATAAGTTTCCGTTACAACTCCTTTAAAGCTCGGAATCAAAGGTTTATTTACAAAAACTAAGAAAACAAAAGTACTTGCCTAATCTAACCCGACTCTCGTTGAACGAGAGTAATGATTACTTTGTGTGCTTCTTCGCCTTCTTCACCTCCGTTGTCTTCTCAGACGACTCCTGTCCTCCACGTGTACCCTTGGTACCCTTCTTTGATTGAGGAGTGACAGTCGAAGAAGTATGAGGGACATCCATGGGTTTAGACCTGCCAGGGAGAATGATCTTCAACGGCTTATTCAAAGGATCGTCGGGGTCCACGGCTTGAGGTTCGACCTTGATCTTGGTCGTTTCTCTCTTCTCTTTCTCCAGCCGCTCCTTCATACTCAGCTCAGATGTGTGTTTGGAGGCGCCTGTGATCTCTACTTCATAACTCCCTTCGATGGGAGAAGAAGTCTCAGATTTGTCTTCATCTAGCGCCCCAATCACCTGAGCATCTGGCCCGGGAGCTTCTCCTGCCTGACTAGCCTCACCTATCTTTTCTCCCACCTCCTTGGCGACATAGCTCCTCGGAGTGGGCCCGGGATCAGAACGACCTGTGCGAAAGCATGGAAAACATGCATTAGAATACAATAGTCCTGGAATGACGACATTTGGAATCTCAAAGTGAAGAGTTATCTACCATCTTCTGACAGGCTCTCAGTCGTTAAGGGGGTCTCACCCTCTGGAATGGGAGACAAAATATGGACGCCAAGGCCGGGGTCCTCTGGATTGTAACCAATATGCTGCTCGAATCGATCGAGTATAGGCCGATCGGCCAATCGAATAGGCACATGAGCTATAGGCATGCCCTCGGATGGACCTGTAATAACTTCTTTTCCTTTCTTTGAAGGGGAACCTTTGCCATATATAGTTTTAGCTCCAGACAAGTCCGAAGGCTCATTTCCCTTGAGGATTTCTTTTATCAAGGCCCACCTGTCAATCTCTTCGGTACCGTGCTCGGCCTTTCTGATTTCGATTAAAGTCTCCCTTGTCGCGGCCAGAGATTCAAGATAACCCTCGCCCAAGAAAGTCAGGTCTCGATGCATGAGAACGCGGGCGTTGAACTTAGCATTAGCTGGTCAAACATATTTTTGACCTCCTCCCTGCCCTCTTCTCTAGCTGCCTCAAGACGCGAGTCGATATCGATGGAAGCTATCCTCTTGCCCTCTTAACGGGCCTCGCTCTTTAACGCCTCAACCCTGGAAAGCTCGCCCTCAAGTTTTTCTTTTAAGAGTCGGGTGGCCACGATCTCGTCATAGTATCGTTGTGACTCTTCTAAGGCAGCTTTTTTCTCTTCCTTCTCCCTGCGAAGCTGCTCCTCAAGTTCCTTGACTCGGAAGCTGAGTGTGTCCCTCTCCTTTTGAACGGAGTTCTTCTTTAGAGCCAAAGCCCTACATCTTTGAACCGCCTCATCGAGTTCTTTCTTATGAGTCGATTCCAGGCGAGTGACGGCCTCAACAGTGTCCTTGGTGCTCTGATGGGCGACCTCAAGTTCGGACTTGTAAGTTGCGATTTCTTCGTCCCGAGCTTTAATGATGTCTTTGTCGTGGATAGCCTCAAGCTCTAGGCGATCGATTTCATGTTGGCGCTCCACGGAGACTTCGGAAAGTTTTTCATCCAAGTGAACAAACGCATCGTGTTGAACATAGACGTCGTTTGTACAGGCGATGGCGCTCTGCTTGACGTGTCCGGGGATAGGATGAATCGCAGGGAGGAATTTCAGGCCGTCGAAGAAGATTTTTGGAAATTTATCTTTAAGCTCGGTCAGTCTCTCCGGTACTGATGGGTCCATTGCAGGAGCGGGAGGAGACGGCTTTGAAAGTTCGGCTCTCCTATGAGAATCTCGAGACTGTCGAGTGGAGGAGGAATCAGAGTGTTGGACCCAGGGAGCATCAAGTTGCGACCTCTTGTGGCTGCGCTTGTCTTTACTTTGCTCCACGTGAGAAGAGGTATCCTGGTGGTATTTTGGCTGATAATAAGTCTTCCTCTGAGATGACAAGTCCCGGGAATGATAGTCTTTATCGCTGTCACCATTCCTATCTCGACGTCTCCTGGAACCCGAGTCTTGTCCAGAGTGATGAAGAACAGACGAACCATGAAGGCAATCGAATCCTTGTGAACGCCCCATGCCACCTGCACAGAATTCGAATAACAGCGAATTAGCAAAGAGTAGTGTGACGACAAAATCTAAGCAAAAATTGAAGTACAAGTGTTCGTGTGTGTCCTAGTGTTTCCCCCCGACGGACCAGTTGCTTTACTAACGAGAGTTTTCTGTCCCTGACTCTGGGCTAGAGTGCCCGCATCACCTCTGATGGGCGAGTGAAGTTGAAATGCTTCCAGATCGTCAAAGCCATAATTGAGCAGATCATCCAGAATGGAGAGGTCCGATAGGCCCTTTAAAGAACTTTCTATGTGCTGTGAAGATGCCTCTTTCTTCGTTGGAATAAGCGTAACCTTCGAAGTTCCGCCAACCTTTTCCTTCCTAATCTTGTACGTCAATTCCTTTTTCCTCTCTGAAGGAGAAGATGACGTTTCGATATCGTGCACTTCGACTATAGGATCTTGAGCGGGACCCAAATTCTCACCTTGTGCTTCGGGTGGTTCATTCTCTATGATTTCCCCCTCTTCCTGTACATCAGGGGTGTGGCGTGATGACGACTAAGCTAATATTTTCCCCTTACTAGATGCAGGCTTGGGTATGGAGACGCCATCGGGAAGGCTTACCCGACGACCTTCTGCTAACAGTCCGAACCGTGATAGTGACTCATTAGAAATGAGAGTTCGAAAGTCTCGTTCCTCGGTGGGAAGAGCTCTAATAGCTTCAACGGCCTCAGAATACGCACGGCGTCAGGTCGTGGATTGATACCCGAGAAGATGAAACAAGAGTTAGAAAAGGCATAGCCTCGACCAAAACATGAGTATCGTTCCAAGAAAAAGACTTACTTCCTTCAACCCATCTCCTCGCGAAACCAGGGGGCAACGAACATACATCCATTCCTGTTTGTACGAGGAAAACTTGCTCGACGCCCCGGTTAAAATTTGGCATTTGTGGTGCAGCTCGAGGAACACAAAGGAGGGGCTATGTCTCCGCTTCTTGATCATATAAATATATCTGATGTCGCCAGGAGTTGGTGGCCTAGAGAAGACGGTCATGAAGAGTATGTAAGTGCCACAGATGAAGGCGAGGCCGTTTCGGTGCAGCTGCGACGGGCGACGTCGATGTATTGCAGCACGTCCCGAAGAAATAAATTGAACGGTGGCACGCTGCCAACCCAGCACATGAATTTATTACACGTCGTGCATCCGACTGGGGGAAGGTGTGGCCGATCGTGCCCTGATGGAACCGGCACGTCGTCAAAAGGTGTCCCGTGAATGGAACATGTTCGTCGGAGCGCTACTTCATTGATTTTTGAAGCCTGTGAATCGATAGGGTTGTCCAAGAGAATCGATGCCTCCAGGGCATCGGGGGCTAAGTTATGTGCAGGGGAGGTGGATGGATTTGAGACATCTGCGACATTCTGTCGAGAGGATGGCCCCAGTTTGTCAGAAATCGTGGCGGAGCTGGATTTTTTAGACATCTTCAATAAACAGTGAATTCGGCTAAGCACCTGTGTGAACTATGCTTGAAAAATGTTCAACGTTAGAATTAACAACACCAATATTCCCCTCATGTGGTGTGTGAACTAGTGCGATCAATCATGTGTAAGCACTGAAAAATTGAAAGTCACAGAGTTAATAATATGACATTGAGCTTCGAATCATCGCCTTCGAAGACCGTCAACGCTAACCGTCTCCAAAAGCCTGCCTTACGGTGTTTACAGTTTTGGATTCAGAGAATGTTAGAAGAAGTTATCCGATCATGTCAATTTAAGTTCAGTTTTATGTCTGTTGAAACTAGGAGGTTATCAGTCCAAGTCAGTTCGATACACTAGTATGCTGAAGTTTCTGTCCTTGTTTTGTTATGTAATCAGGCAAGGCAATTGATCGTTCCGCCTAAGTCCGGTTTGGCCTTGATATGGTTCGGCATCTATGACTATTCGGTCTATAAAATGTGGTTCGGCATTTATGTTTGTTCGGTAGAAATACGGGTCGGCATTCATGATCGTTCGTCCTAAAGGTTGTTCGGCTTAACTGTCGACCGGGAAAGCTATCGTTCGGCCGAGCTATCGTTCGAAAAAACTATCGTTCGGCCTAAATAACGCCTGGCCTTAGTCCTGCTCGGCCAAAGTAACGTTCGGCATCCCCACTAATTCATGCCTCCTCCATAACCTTCCATTCCACTGTTCGGCAAATGGTGTGTCACGCCGAACCAGGGTTATGCTGAGCCTTAACACTCGGCACTCCGCCGTTGGCTACAGTTCCATTTTTTCCTCTCCTCCTCCATCCACGCCGAACAACAAGAGCAGATCACTCGGCGAGTCATTCCAGGTCATGCCGTTCAGCATTCTAACCAACTCCTACTCCTCCTCTATTCTTCCTTTTCTTCCAGTCTCGTTCGGCACGAAGAGACCGAGCCGAACCACAACACATCACCCAACAAATCCTACGTGTGATCATCCCCGGTCATTTCTCCTTACCTTACATCAGATATCCCAATCGCAGTTTGATTCCTCCATCCACATAACCCTTTCGGCTACGGTCCCAGTTTACAAACTTAAGCCTCTTATTGAAACTGTTTAATCATGGAAAGGATTTAGATAGAGGAGGCAATACCTAGTTGGTAGATCGAGACTTAAGAAGGATTGATTAAGTCTTTAGTATCTGATTAACAGGCGAAGTTTGCAAGTATAAAATAGCGGAGGTAAAAAGTGAAAAGAGAAAAAGGGGGAAGGCACTGGCCTTTATAGGGAAGAAGGAGAAGGCGAAACGACGATGACCGGTAGAAGCGGTCGAAACTATCGTTCGGCATCAGTTTGTTCGGCATACGTGGATCGTTCGGCATTGGTTGTATCGCTCGGCCTTCACACTGCGCTCGACACACACCTCCACAACTGGTATTCACAAGAAAAACAACCCCCAAGTATGATGGGCTAGGGTTCGACGGAAAGCACAAAGGACACGTAGTACAAAGGGCATCACGTTCGGCCACGCGATACGCTTTGGGAGGCAAGTGTTTCCTGGAGATTTGACCAGGCAACTCGGTACTTGGGCCTTCTGGATTGTTCGACATATCATCACTGTCGGCATCCAGCAAGTACTCGGCATTTAGGAGCGCTTCGCATAAGGGGATACTCGGTAGAAAGGAGCGCTCGGCACTTAGTAGCGTTCGGCATTGGGAAGTGTTCGGCAGACAGGGTGCTTGGCATTCAGAATGTTCGGCTCCACTTCACTCGACATGCTTCCATATTGCTTGGCATCCTAGGTGTTCGGCATGGCAGGATTGTCCGACATCAACTACCGTTCGGCCTAACCATTGCTCGGCCTAAGGATCGTTCGGTCGAGACATAGTTCGGCCTGGGTAACGTTCGGCCAAAATATCGTCCGGCCTAGGTTCTGCTCGGCATACTAACATCGTTCGGCCAAGTCACTGGTTCGGCTTCCAGTATCGTTCGGTGCAAATGCTTCCCGTAGCACGTAGAGCGTTCGGCTTCGCTATGCTCGGCATGAGGAGATTGTTCGGCATAACAAGGATGCTCGGCATAAGATTATTCGGCACTCTTTCAATCTCATCCGGCTTCTATTGATTGCTCGGCCTACTCTTCCCACGTAACACCACATCATTCGGTATGAAAACGATTGATCGGCATTTGGCCGTTCGGCGTGCTCGGGTCGGCACACAGAGTTTACTCCATTTGGGTCGTGATATCTAGCTACCAGGCCCACCAGGGAAGTCCAACCCACCTTCGTCTATAAATAAAGAGGTAGGGGCACAGTGAAAAGGATCCCTTTTTCCAGAACACTAGGGAGACTCTGCCATTTGTTATACTCTCTTCTTTTTCATTCAAACTTGTATTCAAGTGATTGATTTACGGATTGTATCTGTACCCGAGTAATGGAGAAGGAAATAAAGATTAACTTCAAAGTGGACGTAGCCAGTTACGCCGAACCACTATAAATTTGATGTTCTTGTCCTCTGCGTTCAAATTTATATATTGTTCTCTATTTTAATTTCACTTCTTCATTAATCACTCCAAACAATCTTCCTAAGGGTGTCAGTGACCAATTTTGGTGCTAAGAAAAACATAATACTTCGAATTTCATAGCTTCTAAACCATAACTTCCAAAACTTAAATGGTTTGGATATTCAAACAATATATAAAATAAAATAGTTTGACTTTAAAATTTCTTTATAAAGTAAAATAATTTCCTCGAATTATATTAACTTTAAATTAAATCTAAATTCATAATTCTCAACTCACTTCCAGCTTCAATAAACCATTTCAATTTCAATAAATTTCAAACTTAGAGTATTAAATAATTTCAAAAGTACGGTTGATAATTACGATTCAATAATTCAATGTTATATTATTTGGTTTGAAATATTTGCATAATAAACCACTATCATTTAAATAAAACTCAAATTTCAAATAACTGAATATTTCCCTTGCTTTACTCAAACTTGATATATTCATTTATATAACCTTAAATAAAAATCAAGTAAAAATCATATTCTTTAAAATCTCAAATTCAATGAGTCCTAAAACAATTTTTTATTAAATAAAATTCTCAATTAAATACAATTCAAAATCAATTTCCAATTTATCTTGCAACCTTAATTTATTGAAATCATTATAAATTCTATATTAAAATATAATTTAAATAAATACTTAACCAGTTTATCTTGTGATACCATTTATCTTCATCAATCCAGTTTTGATTTGATTCCGTCAATTTCAAGTTATCAGCTTTGCTCGTCAAATTCGTTCATTCTTGGTTTGCTTTTGAATTCATGCTTGGATTCATAACTCAATTCGTCGTCAAACTTCCATAGCCTTGAAAGGTGAGCAATCACTCACGATTAAAAATCTTATATTTATTAAATTTGATTTCAATTGAAAAGACAATTGAAATATGTTGCCGTTAGTTATTTAATTATTATATATATGCATATACATATATATGTGCTATTATCTGTATCTTCTCACTTGTGACATCTGACACGATGATATGTTATTTATATTTTATCTGTTATTGATGATATATACCTGATGTTGATGTGTTATATTACAATCATCATGGTTCTCACTCTACAAGTTCCCTTTTAGTATAGAATTCCATATGGGTTGAAATGATACATACCCGAACAATCTTAAAGAATAGGAGAAAATCGCTATGGGTTGAAATAATAAACCCAAACGATTTTCATTGACATTGAATATTGGATTGTGGGTTGAAAAGATAAATACCTATACCAATAACAAAGAAACCTGACTTGAACGATCCTAACCCTGGGAGCCTGGGCCTGGCCATCCCGTCGACGTTATAGCCAAGTTTGTCCGTCGACAGCGGTCGCCACCTCAATCCGCTTTTTTTTCCTTCCTACTTTCTTGGACTTCCGTGGTTGAATCTACCGTAAAGATCTCTAACATTTTCACAAGGGTGATATCGCAAAATCTTTGATTCTTTTTTCAAATAAAATGGATAAAACTACTGTTACCTATGATGAAATCGCTTTATTATACTCTGCTGCTGTAGCATTTAAGTATAAAAAACATGATAATTGGTCGCATCTTCAAACGTTTTACCGAGGGGCACGGTACTTGTACGCTATCAGTCTCCCAGGAGTATTTAGCCTTGCAAGGTGGTCCCAAACTCAAAGGAATAACGGAAGCCGGGAATTGAGTAAGCGACGCCTTTCGATGCCCAAGTCTTCTTTCGTTTCTCGACGGTAAAGTAAGACCAAGCTCCGTAGATATTTAAATTGCAGATTGAAATGATAAATATCCATATCACTTGACCATAGGATAGAAAATTATATACAGACATCATTGGTCTATATATATATATATATATGTTGAAATGACTGCCATAGTTTTAAAAAGGAGATATATTTGGTTTTACATAAATATTGGTTTTAAGATATTATATATAAATGTGTTTTTGTAAAGGTTTAAATATTAGATTTCTAAAATTATATGTTTGAAAATTTTATAATTATTAGTAAGTTTTGAAATTATAAATTTTAAGAACTTACTATAATTTTACTATTTTAAAATATATGAAATAAGCTTTAATATAAAATAAGTTTAAATAATAAGATTTGATTTAATAAAGTTTGATTTAAACAATATAAAATACGTTTTAAGTATTATTTAAAATTATATTTTAAAGTAAAATTATATAATTTTAATAAATTAAGGTTGGAAAGATAAAATTTAAATTGATTTAAAACTTATTGGATTTGAGATTTTAAAGATACGATTTTATAACTTGATTTTGATTTAAAGTGATTAAATGAATAGTTTAAGTAAATTAATTGAAGGGAATATTTAGTTTATTTTAAATTGTAATTTATGGTTTTATTTAAATGATTATTGGATTGATTAAATAGTGGTAAGTTGAATTTGAACTATAAATGAATTTATCAAAAACTGAGTAATTAAAAATGTTGAATATTTAAAGCTTTGAAATCTATTGAAATCAAAATGGTTATTTCATAGTTCAAATCTGCATTTGAAATCGATATAAAATGGTTTATTGAGATTTGAATTGAATTATAAAGGAAGAACTGAGATTTGATTTAAATGGGTTTTTGGAATTTGAGTTAATTCGAATTGATTTATGGAATTGAAAGAAACTATTTTATTACATATAAAGTATTTTAAAATATATTTAAACTATTTTTAATATTTTACTATATAAATTATTTTAATATAAACTATTTTAACTTGTACTATTTTAACGTACTAACTATTATATTTTATAAACTATTTTTATTTTATAAAATATTTTATTATATAAATTATTTTATTTTATAAACTATTTTATTATATACTATTTTCTATATCTAAATTGTTTGAGTAGAAAGTGTTATGATTTCTAAAGTGTTATGGTTTCAAAATGTTATAATTTCAGAAGTGTTATAAATTTGGAAAGGGTTATGATTTTGGAAATGGTATATTTTAAGTGAGAATGATATCGAATTGATATGATTTTGAAATGATATGATATTTTGGTTTTGAAGTATGATATTGTGAAATGATCACGGTGTTATAATAATAATTGGCTGTTAAAGAGACCGGGATCGGTTATTGTCATACTCTCTGCCAATACCGAAAACCACTTTAACAATCGTGTACGTGGTGGAGATTCCAGAATGAAGTAGGATGGTGGCGACGATCCTATATGTGGTATATACATGAACCTGAATCCCATGAGTTAGCTTAAGGTAGCTAAAATAGGAGCAACTGACGGCCCAAGTGAAGTTATTCCTCTGATCGGGCTCATTCCTTCGATACTATATTTTGAATTTGTGATTTGTTTAGTGGCCATCCTTGATTTTGATTTAGGAGCGTGTTCTTAGGTGGGCAACAGTAGCTGCTATGCGTTACCACCAGCCCGGAAGTGTAATTCGTATATCTACCCTGGCATTGCCCGGTTGTGACGTATCACCTACCATATCGAGACCACTACGAGTTTGTTTTGTACCATACCTATGGAGTGCCCTCTGATAAGCCCAGTTTACGGGAAGTTACGTTACTGTATAGACTATGGCAATATATAAAAATGTGTTAAGGGGGATATGGGTAACGCCTTAACGCTATTTTAATAGTTTATTTTACTATAGACATATTAAAATAGCGTATTGTACTACATAGTGGATAGTTCCACTGATCCTTAGAGAATGGTTATCCCAAACATTCTTTGAGTTGTATTTCAGTTGATATTTCACATGAATTAGATTTATTGATATAAGAATATTAATCTTGACTCGAGTGTTGTATATGCTGAGTTTTGCCAAATATAAATTAATAATATAATATTTTGAGAAATTCAAGTCCGACATGTATGGATTTGAATAAGTTGAAAATATTGGGATGTTACAGTTGGTATCAGAATTCTGGTCTTAGGCAAAACTTAACATATAAAGTAAATTAAATCACAGAATCGCCTTCATTCGAGCTTGAATTCCTTCCTCTGTGATTCGGTTCCCTTTGAATTTTAAAATGTTCCCCTTGGTTTCAAAATCCATTCTTGTCTCTCCTTGTTCATGTTTTCCTGATTCTAGAGTATCCCATAGCTCTGCTATATAATTTGTAAAGGGGTGAAACTTCTTTACAACATGCATTGATTCACTGTAGAATTCTATATCGTCTGTTTAGATGCTGCCATCTCTTGCTATGCCCTAATTCTATCTGTTGTGATCGAATGTCGATTTGCCTTAGAATTCTACATCGGTTATATTCTTGAAGTCACGGTTGGCCTAGTTAAGGTCACCCGCGATTAACATTAGTATATCCATCTTTTCTCTTTTTCTATTTAATCATCTTGTCTTCGTGTCAAGCCTATCTCCAAATTAGAACTCTCTTTGATTAGACTTCCTTTAATCTGAATCTCTATCATTGTTCTATAATCTATTCTGGAATCGCCGTATGAGGGAGTGTATTTGTAATTTATATAAATTACTTTATAGTGTGTTGTTTGAGTTGTTTATATGGATTTAGGGTATTGATCAATTCTTCTAATCAACGCTATCAACAGGAATTCTAAAACAGTTGAACAGAGCAAATTAACACCATATTATTTTCAAAATTATTAAATGAAATGATTTTGTATAATTATATTATAACAATAAGTATAATTTTTTTTGAAATAAATAGTTAACTGAATTGGTTGTTAGAAATGATAATATTTTGATCTCCATTTATTCTTTTGTAAAACAATAACTAACCCAACATGATATACATAAATGAAATTATAAACATGGTTTATAGATTGATTTGGAATTTGAAATGAATTTAAATTTAGAATTTGAGAAATAAACTTCCAGTATTTTAGAAAATTTGGTTTACAATTTAGGGTATATTATTTAAAAGTATTTTCAAATAGAAATTGTTACCAGAGAATTTTAAAGTTTTAAACTAGTACTCTTCTTTTTTGTCGCTATAAAATAATTTCGGTGATGACTACAGCATCGTCGACATTCATTTTCGAGTTTCGGAATGGAGAGAGCATTTCGTAGCTTTGATGCACTTTTGTTTTGGAAAATAAATTTGATTTGAATTTCTTAAACATGACTTGATTTATATTATACATATGGGTATATGATTATAGATTTAATTTGATATAATATATATATACATATACATAGATATATATATATATATATATATATATATATATCTTAAAATGGTTTGAAGTGGAATCAAAAATTTAACTCTTAAATTTTGGAATGATTTCAATTATAAAATGAAGCATGATTTTGAATAAATATCTAAAACTTGAATTAATTGAATTAAAAAAATTTACTTGTGTAATACTCAATTACATCCCAATATAACTCACCTAAATTATTCCAATATACTCAATTTGAGTGGTTATAATAAGTGTAAATATGCTTAATATATGTGATAAGATATATTAAGTGGAATAAATTTAATAATAATTTGGAGTAAAGAAGAATTAAATTTGTTGAATAAAATATGATTATAATAAATGACTATAAAAATTTATGATTTAGAAAGGTTAATTGAGATAAATTGAATATTAGATAATGAATAAATAAATATGAATTAGGAATAGAAGATTGAATTATAGGTGAAATTTACTTATGTGAAATCAAATGGAGTAAACCAAATTGTTAAATATTATATTTAAATTGAAATTTATATGGTTTGAATTAATTGTTTTTTTGAATTTTAATCTATTTTTCTTTCTGGTTGTTTCCATTCCCCTACGTCCTTCCTTTACGGGGATGAAAAGTTTTGAGTGAAGGAGAGTGTAACGACCCGTAAATAATAATAGTTTTAATAACGTAATTAACTGAATTTTATGAAATTTTAAATAATTGAATTTGGAAGTAAAAATTTAATATTTGGAATACGTCTATTTAAACATAGCAAATGGTAAATTTTTATCAGATAATATGGTAGTTTATTTTATTGTGTAATTTTATTTCAATTTAAATCAGTTAATATTGATGATAATAAAATGTTTTCCAAACCTGAATATTTTTGTATAAAAAATTTGTAAATCATCTTCTGAGTGAGACGTCATATTTCATTTCGTCAAATTTGGAATGCTATTACTCCATTTATCTTATTTTCGGTGTTTTAGCAGCATTTTCGGTACCGATTATTGACTTTTGGAAGAATGGTCGTACCGCTGATATCTATATACCGTTTTGATCGTCTCGTCGCACAGATCGCTGCGATATATTCATTTGTGTGTTTCGAAGTCCGTGTGATAGCGAAAATCTACGAAACAACTTCATATCGGTTCCGCTTTTGGATCTTTTAACTTCCCAGACTCTTTCAGATTCCACCGTCTATTAACCAATAGCCGTCAACAATTATTATTTCAGCTTTTGACCCTTTCTATTACTAACGTTTAGCCTAATTTGTTGGTTAACGTATTATATGTTGCTTCCATACATTTATAGAGAGAAAAAAGTGGAAGCAAAGCTTGCATTTTTCCTGTATATCTTCCTTTTCATTCGCCAGCTCATCATCTTCCACCTTGTTCCATGCTTTAGCATGCAACCAAAAATCCGACAACTCCATGGACGAGACTCCACTATGCCACCACTAACCGCCGCCTTGCAAACCGAAGGCAACCACCACCACATAGCTAACATCCACCCTCCAACTGCTCTGACCCTGCCAGTTTCTCCACCTTCTAGTCCACCTCCAAGCCTCTAATCTCGCCTCGGCCTTTTTTTTCCTGCCGCAAGTCCTCCTCTTTAAAAAAGAAAAAAAGTAAATATATATATGTGGGACTTGCGCTTGTTTTTTTCCTTTGCATGAGACATGTTTCTCCTCTTTTCTTTTCTTACCGAGCAACACCTAGGTACGTTTGCATGGTTTTGTTATGCTTTGCATTGTAACCTGTAAATTTTGTACTAATATTTTTTAAATAATTTTATTTTGTGCAACAATTTATATATATGTATAATATGTTGCGGTTGGTTGATACGTAAACTTAGGTAAACTTATGCTAATTTATATATATGTCATAGTTTATAGGATCTGTTGAGCCTGCACATATATGTTAGTATACATGTAGTTATACAATATATTTATAATCTACAGTATATATATAAGATCTATATATATTAGTTTATGCATAAGTTTATAATAGTTGATATACATGTATAATCGACTGTACATATATAAAGATGTATATAGTTATATATATAGTTATAGCATGACAGTTTATATGTGTAAATTTTATTTAGTTTGATGTTTGTTTTGTGTACAGATGTCAGCGCATATGTATTTGTTATCATATATTATTATAATGTGTCAATATAAGTAAGCCCTTTATACTAAGACCTCTTCCGTTAATATATATTTTGTTTACAGTTTATATAGGTTGGGTATATATGATTTTTGCTACATAGATCTTGATTTTTTTCGTACATGTGTAAATTTAGTATAAATGGTTCTGCCAAGTTATAATAGTTTTACAAGCTGCTGTTTATATTGGTAAACATTGGAAGTTGTTTATGTGTGTGTATGTAACGTTCTTGGATTTTAGTTAAAAATAATTTGATAATTTATTGAAATAATTGCTAATTTATATAAAATTTTGGATTTAATTGTGATGAAAATTCCAGAATAAAGAAAAATATGTATAGAATATTTGGAAGTAAAAATATATTGTAAATAGAATTTTGGATTGGAAATCAAAAATAAGTATTTTATAAAGTTGTGTAATTATTTGAACTTTCCAAATTAAATAAGATGTTTATTTATTTATATAAATGGATTTTAATTAGGAATTTTAATTAGGAATTTGATTTACAAAATTCAAGTATAAGTACTTTATAAATAAATATTGAATTTATTAAACTTTATGTTTCAAGGAACTAATATATATGGGTATATATAAATGTAGATATTTGTTAATAATGAACATTTTGATTTCAAATCATTTGTTTTTAAATTATATAAATATAAATAAAATGTAAACAAGATAATAAAAGATTTACAATACTTTTCTTTTATAGTTAGTATATATATAAATAAACATTTAAGCTTTGATATGAACATATATATTTTTTAAGTATAAGCATAAATTTAAAAATATATGTACATATGTATCTTTTGTAATTAATAAAACATATGTTAATATGAAAAGAAATGTTTTGTAAATATAAAGCTAAGAGGGTATAAAACAAAATTTATAATTAAATTAACAAAAAGAATTTAAACATGAAATGTTTGGATGTTAACAAGTGTAGGAAGACAAATATAAGAAATTAACAAATGTAAATTTATGAGACAAGTGGCAAAAGAAATAAACTTTTCTTTTAATTTGAAATTAGAAAAACATGCATGAAAAAGAAAGAAACCAGGCTATTGCATTTCCATTTGAGAATCAACTCCTCTATTTTTCAAAACTAAGAAATAAGATCAAAACGTAAAGAAATCTAAAGCAATTGATTTAAACAAATCTGGAAGCCTGAAATGCAAAGCAATTGATCAAGTAATTCAAGCAAAGATTTGAAGCAATCGAAACTCTGTGCAGCATGATTAAAGCCTGGAGATCAAAGCAAAACTTCATAAAAACAAATCCAGGCTTCAAGCGTTTCAAAGTTAAAGCAGAGAAATTTAAGAACAATTCAAACATTAAAACAAATATGTGAATTCAACAAATACAAATCAGGTCAACGCAACCAAATTTAAAGAAATTCATTTCAAACCTGGAAATGAAGTTCAGAAAACAAAAATCACAAGCTAAAAACCTAGTCTCTATTTCAAAACAATCAAGTGAGCAAACCTCCTTGACCTTGTTATATTTGTTAATGTTTGAATTTGTAGTATGGTATGAATGAATTATGCTTGAATAATGTGTGCATGTCTACATAAAATCATAATTATCTATGTACATGCCTATATATGAATAAAACACAACTCTGTTTTGTTTTCCCATGCAAAATCCTTATTCATAAATTTCAAAATTCTCTTCACACATTAAACTGTAGGCTAAGATATTTAAAGGAAAAATGTGTGTATGAAGGAAACATAAATTTTAGGAATAATTCCAAATAAGAATAATTAGTAAATATTCAGAAAATAAGAAAGTACAAAAAACATTCTTTTTCAATCTGGAAATTCAATATTTTTGTTTTCATGGTTTGTTTATAGTGATAGATTCGTATCTGAAAATGAGGATTTTAAAAAGTAATTTCATAATTTTTATAAGTATATATGTTGTAAATTTCCGAGTTGAACGAAAAATGAATTATCATCAATTTCCGATGATCCACGTCAATTCGTAGAACAAGCTTGATGTTGAAGGTTCCTTGAGAGTTTGTGATCATCAGAAAATAAGTGAGTAATTTTTTAGACTGCTGGTGAAGATAGTCGTAGTTTTTTTAGGGTTTTAAACTGGGTTTTTGTCGAGCCTGATCTCGGAGGAACTGCGTCCAAGTCACGGCGATTCAAGGGATCAGACCCAGGGGAATTGTTACGGCACGTTGTGACGTAGTTTTGAATGGAGCGATGTGATTTCTGGCGACTTAGTTCGTCGGCAGCAAGGTAAAATGCTAATGGTATTTGGGTTCCAGTGCTCGATCGAATGGCTTGATTTTGGGTTTCGACAAAATTAGCGATTCTGGGTTTCTGGGAGGGTAGCAGGTGACGTCGGCGACTCATGGAGAGAATCGCCGATGGTCGGAGGTCGGCAAGCTAGTCGTGCACGTGCATGATGGTGGAATGGTGTCAGTGGCGTGTCAATATTGGACTTGGCTTCAGAGGAGAAGCTTTGTGCTCGGGTTCGTGTGCGAGAAATAGAGTGTTTGGCTCGAAGCAGATTTAAGAATGAGTTTACATGGGGAAAATGTTGAGTTGACCCGGTTTGTTGCTCTAGAGAAATTGGGTTTCACGCTCGGCGAAATCAAGGGGTAAGCTCGGGAAGGTATATTAGCAGTTTTAAAACCTTAAAATAAAAATCAAAGGTTTCAAATTAAATGTTAATTAATTCTTGGATAATTGTTTTTGTTTAGTTTTGGAACTAGCTGAAGGTTTAAAAGAAATTTATTTCAAATTAATTAAGTTTGTAGTGTTTTAAATCCATATAACCTTTGTTTTAAAATTTATTTTAAATAGACTTAATTTTTTTGTAACTAAGTAAATAGTTGTGAAATTGAAATGTTTTCTAATCATTTATTCAACTTAAAGGTTTTGAGTTAATTTTATTTTAATGATGTTTTTTTCAAAGGTTATTAAATAAAGATTTAATGATAATTAAAATAATAAAGCTAAATGGTTTATCTTTTAATTGATTTAAGATTAATTACTTAATAAAGGAAGATTAATGGGTTAAAAATTAAAGGACAATCGATTAATGTGATTAATTAAGTAAGGTGATTAATTTGAGGATAATAAATTAAAGATTAATTAAGTAATAAATTAATATGATTAAATTAAAAGTGAATTAATTAATTTAAGAAGAATTAAGTAATGATTAGAGATAATCAATTAAGGATTAAAGGAGAATAGATGAATGATTAATAATTAATTAATGATTATGAGATTATTACTTAATGATTAAAGTGGATTTATCAAGTAATTAAAGGATAATTACTCGATAATTAATTAAGGGTTAATTAATTAATTAAGGATAATTAGTTAAATAATAATTAGTTAAGGGATAATTAATTATGTAATTAACTTAAAGGTTAATTTAATTAATGTGATTAATTAAGGACTAATTGATTAATTAAGGACTAATTAATTAATTAAGGGTAATTAATTAAGATGGATAATAAAGGATTAATTTATTTATAAATTAATTGATACCGAATGATTTGTAATTAATTAATCAGGATTGAGTAATTAATTTATGAGTAATCAATCTAATTGAAAATTAAATTAAATTAATTTAGGATTAAACAATTAATTAATCCTGTTTATAAATGATTATTGAATTCTTGGATTTCTTATGAATGTTTGCATTGTATGAAATGCCTTGGGTTGATTGTTATCTCTGGACTGTAATATTTTGTTATGTGAATTGAGCCGTGTGTAATTTATTTATTTATTCATTTTATCTATGATACATTTATCTGTAAATCTGTGAATAAAGGTAAGCGTTATAGGAATATACCGCTTATCGATATTTATATGATTGAATCTATGATGATTGAAGTTGTTGCACTATTGTGCAAAACCCCTGGACTACACTATACACACACAAATATGGATTGCACGAGGAAATTGGTTAAGTCACAGATTTTTGAAATAGTTTTAAAATTGAGTTTTAAATCCAAACGCTTTTGGAAATGGAATTGGATTAATATGAAAAACTTTTGCAAAGAAGTTTTAAAGATAAACTTTATTTTGGATAACTTGATAAGGCTTTGAAATTAAAATAGTTTGATTTGAATTCAAATCCAAAATTTGAAATTGAATTCTATATTTGGAAATTATGGTTTAAAAAGGTTATATAAGTTATAAATGTGTTTATACGGGTTTTTAAACCTTTTTAAAAAGTAGTGTTTTAAGAATTTGAATTTAATCGAACTATGATACCTGAAGGGCTTTAACTTGCATAAATGTAATCGGATTTTTCCGAAACGAAAATTATTTATTTTAAAATAATGATAGCTTTCACATAACGAAAGAACTTCCAGTTTATGTTATTAAGATTTCAAATTTGAAAGTGAATTGTTTTGGAAGCTACGAATGAATCTTTGTGAAAGATGGTTGAACCTCATTTTGAAATTGAAGAGGATTTTAAATGGTGTACCTTTTATATAAAAGATTTGAAATAAGACTTGTTTTTTGGAAGCAATGAATTAAGTCTTTGATTTAATGATTGGATGAGTTAATCCAATTTGAAAGGAAATTGTTTCGAAAAGATGTAAAGGAATCTTTGTGAACATTGTGAATTGAATCTTTTTGTTCAAAAAGATTTGAAATGGTAATTTGTTTAAATCGTTTCTTTTGGGCTTCAAGTTGTGACTTAATTGAGATCCCATATCCATATGTTTTCAAATATTGCGCTCATTATTCGGTTTAGAAGTGAGAGGACCTTGTGTCATATAGTCCATTTCGAATAATGATACGACGTTATGGATAGCATTTGAAGACTGGTGGTGAAGACCGGGTACTTTTGAAAACGAAAGGATTTCTTGTCGAATGTCTATGCATCGGATGATTTTCGGTATAGAGATTTGATCACCCTTTGTGATGGGAAGTCCGGACGTAATTAAGGATTATCCGGATTTACAAGGGCTTCTTTGGAAGTGCCTTCGGTTCTGTTCGAACCCGGAACAGACTTGTATGGATATATGTCTGACATTATACTTTGAGATGTAAAGCTAGTTTCTATCAAATGCATTTCTGTTTGGTGGCAGAGATTTATTCTCTTATCTTAACACCCTTCTCTGAGACGTACGAGCTCAGAGGTTATGTAGTTGATGGTTACTAGTGATACATTCCCAATTTGGTTGTGTGGCATATGAAGTGTTGCTGATCATTAGTTGATCGAAGCATGGCTTTTGTTAAAAGCGTAGCTTCGTAGACGAGACCTCATCGGACCTCACACCCCCAAAATGGTCGAAACAGGAAAGATGTGGCAAGGTTGCAGGGGCCGCGCCCCTAAGGTATGTCCATTCCTTATGGAAATGGGTGGTATCATGGTATGGAGCCCAGATATTTAACCTATGTGGTACTGCAAATACATTGCTTTGTGGTTGTTGGTGTTGAGGATCCTCGGATAAAGGTCGCAAACAACCGAGGATGGCATACCTTAGGTCTTACTCCCGGGAAGGGAGTAAACCGACCTTGTGTTAGCAGAGCTGGGTAAGTTCTCGAGGCGTCCCTCCAGAGGCGTTCCCATGTGGCAATAGGAAGTTTCTTAGCCTGACCATTTGTTGGAAAATCCAAAGAAACAACACGCGCCATGTACAGTTTTAATTGTATAACCTGCCATGGAATGTGGCGGTAACTTGCTATTGAACATGGTAGCTATAGTAGGCATATGACAAAATGTTGTATGCTGGCAAGGATTAATATTATACTTTCGAAATGTTTTCTGCTATGCACTAATAATAATATCAAAATGGTTTTCGCATATTAAGCATTTTTGACTATCATAAGGAGAAATCTCCTCCAATTCTGCGTTTGCGTGGTGTATGAGGCGGGAGGCCTTATGGTAGTTTCATTTTCCAAAAAGCATTACGGATTAAAATTTTAAATTCTTTTATTGTTTGTTTTAAAGTAAAACTTTTTTGTTTGCTCATACCAGTCTCATGACTGACTCGGAGTTTATTGTTCCCTTCCAAAACTCTAGACGCCCACAATTTTCCACACGGACAGTCTAGAGTTGGGTTTTTCAGATAATGAAATAGTAGGAGTAGATTCGATAGCATCCAGCCCTTGGATTTGGCGATAGAATTTGTTCAAGGTGACCGACCTTGCTTAGTACAACATGATAAGGGGTTCTTGCTTCGCATTTGGTGGCGAACGGGAGCCTCTTACCCCTACATGTCCCCGGGGAGGGGTTAGCTAACCGGTTAGGTTGAGCGTCGAAAGACTGGCCATAAAAGCAAAGGCAGGTTACCATTGTATGCCACGGCGGGGCTGGAATGGTTGAAAAGCCTACCAGTCGAGAGTGGCCGCTGTCAATGGTTGAAAAGCCTAGACCGTTACAGTTTGGTAGCAGAGCTAGAGGTTGAACTTTAGCTTTCGGAGTATAACACATTAGGTAACTCATTAGAGATTGGGTGAAGTATACCCTAGAATGAGTATATCCCTAAGATATCCATCCGAATGCCTCAGTTAGTTCTCTTACCATCCACTAATAGTGAGTACGAGTGCAAGAAGAGGACGAGATAGGAGCAGGGGAGTACCACTACAAATGGTCAATATCCTGTAACAACAAGGAACAATCTTTTCTCTATCAATCTCTCTTATTCATCATTCAATATCAAATTCTTCGATTTCTTTGTGGCAACTCGAGGGAGAAGCTTTAATAGGAGATTATTATTTTGGTTAAATCAAGAGATAGGTTGGCATGGGATATAAACTCCAGATAGGTCATAATTGATTGTATGGATGAATTGTTTGCATTGGTTACTATGGTTGACATGTATACTTCGTTTAAACTGAATTATTTTAGGATTGTATCCATATATCTGTATGTTCTGTTGGGTCTAGATATATTCTACGAATGGTTAGCTATCCCTCCGAACTAACCAATGCCACTGCATACTTCGTAGACCTGGATGACCCGAGTATCTTGTGAAGTATTAAATAGATTCGTTCTTGCGTCTATTATTGCTATTCTGATTTGGTAAGCCAAATGCAGAATAGATATTCAATTTGATCTGGAAAACTGTTTCTCTATCTTTGTGTGTTCATCTATTCTTCTTGTCTCCCTGGCAAATTTCGGGGATGAAATTTTCTTAAGGGGGTAAATTGTAACATTCCTGGATTTTAGTGAAAAATAATTTGATAATTTATTGAAATAATTGGTAATTTATATAAAATTTTGGATTTAATTGTGATGAAAATTCCAGGATAAAGAAAAATATGTATAGAATATATGGAAGTAAAAATATATTGTAAATAGAATTTTGGATTGGAACTCAAAAATAAGTATTTTATAAAGTTGTGTAATTATTTGGACTTTCCAAAATAAATAAGATATATGTTTATTTATTTATATAAATGGATTTTAATTAGGCATTTGATTTACAAAATTCATGTATAAGTACTTTATAAATAAATATTGAATATATTAAAGTTTATGTTTCAAGGAACTAATATATATAGATATATATAAATGTAGATATTTGTTAATAATGAACATTTTGATTGCAAATCATTTTTTTTAAACTATATAAATATAAAATAAAATGTAAACAATAATTAATAAAAGATTTACAATACTTTTCTTTTATAGTTAGTATATATGTAAATAAACATTTAAGCTTTAATATGAACATTTTTTTTAAGTATAAGTATAAATTTAAATGTATATATGCATATGTATCTTTTGTAACTAATAAAACATATGTTAATATGAAAAGAAATGTTTTGTAAATGAAAAGCTAAGAGGGTTTAAAACAAAATTTATAATTAAATTAACAAAAAGGATTTAAACATAAAATGCTTGGATGTTAACAAGTGTAGGAAGACTAATATAAGAAATTAACAAATGTAAATTTATGAGACAAGTGGCAAAAGAAATAAACTTTTCTTTTAATTTGAAATTAGAAAAACATGCATGAAAAAAAAAGAAACCAGGCTATAACATTTCCATTTGAGAATCATCTCCTCTAATTTTCAAAACTAAGAAATAAGATCAAGAACAAAAGAAATCTGAAGCAATTGATTTATACAAATCTGGAAGCCTGAAATGCAAAGCAAATGATCAAGTAATTCAAGAAAAGATCTGAAGCAATCGAAACTCTGCGCAACAAGATTAAAGCCTGGAGATCAAAGCAAAACTTCACAAAAACAAATCCAGGCTTCAGGCAATTCAAAGTTCAAGCAGAGAAATTCAAGAACAATTCAAACATTAAAACAAAGCTATGAATTCAACAGTACAAATCAGATTAATGCAACCATATTTAAAGCAATTCATTTCAAAACTGGAAATGAAGTTCAGAAAACAAAAATCACAAGCTAAAAACCTGGTCTCTGTTTCAAAACAATCAGGTGAGGAAACCTCCTTGACCTTGTTATATTTGTTAGTGTTTGAATTTGTAGTATGGTATGAATGAATTATGCTTGAATGATTCATGCATGTCTATATAAAATCATAATTATCTATGCGCATGCCTATTTATGAATAAAACACAACTCTGTTTTGTTTTCCCAGGCTAAATCCATATATAATTTTTTTTAAATTCTCTTCACACATTAAATTGTAGGCTAAGATATTTGGAGGAAAAATGTGTGTATTAAGGAAACATTAATTTTAGGAATAATTTCAAATAAGAATAATTAGTAAATATTTAGAGAATAAGAAAATACAGAAACATTCTTTTTCAATCTAGAAATTCAGTATTTTTATTTTGAAGGTTTGTTTATAGTGACAGATTCGTATCGAAAATGTGGATTTTAGAAAGTAATTTCATAATTTTTAAAATTTAATATGTTGTAAATTTCTGAGTTGAACAGAAAATGGATTATCATCAATTTCGGTGATCCACATCAATTTGTAGATCAAGCTTGATGTTGAAGGTTGCTTGAGAGTTTATGATCATCAGAAAATTAGTGAGTAATTTTTAGGCCACTAGTGAAGATATTCGAAGTTTGTTTAGGGTTTTAAACTGGGTTTTTTTGAGCCTGATCTCGGAGGAACTACGTCCAAATCACGGCGATTCAAGGGATCGGACCCAGGGGAATTGTTACGTCATGTTGTAACATAGTTTTGGGTGGAGCGGTGTGATTTTTGGTGACTTAGTTCATCGGCGGTAAGGCAAAATGCTAATGGTGGATGGGTTCCAACGCTCGATCCGATGGCTTGATTTTGGGTTTCGACATTATTAGCGATTCTAGGTGTTTGGGAGGGTAGCAGGTGACGTTGGCGACTCGTGGAGAGAATCGGAAATGGTCGGAGGTCGGCAGGCTTGTCGTGCACGTGCATGATGGTGGAATGGTGTCAGTGGCGTGCCAACATTGGACTTGGCTTCGGAGGAGAAGCTTTGTGCTCGGGTTCGTGTGTGCGAGCAATAGAGTGTTTGGCTTGAAGCAGATTTAAGAATGAGTTTGTATAGGGAAAATATTCAGTTAACTCGGTTTGTTGCTCGAGAGAAATTGGGTTTCACGCTCAGGGAAATCAAGGGGTAAGCTCGAGAAGGTATATTAGCAGTTTTAAAACTTTAAAACAAAAATCAAAGGTTTCAAATTAAATGTTAATTAATTCTTTAGATAATTGTTTTTGTTTAGTTTTGGAACTAGTTAAAGGTTTAAAAGAAATTTATTTCAAATTAACTAAGTTTGTAGTGTTTTAAATCCATATAACCTTTGTTTTAAAATTTATTTTAAATAGACTTAATTTTTTTTGTAATTAAGTAAATAGTTGTGAAATTGAAAAGTTTTCTATTCATTTATTCAACTTAAAGGTTTTAAGTTAAATTTTATATTAATGATGTTTTTTTCGAAGGTTATTAAATAAAGATTTAATCATAATTAAAATAATAAAGGTAAATGGTCTATCTTTTAATTGATTTAAATTCTTAAGTAATAAAAGATTAATTACTTAATAATGGAAGGTTAATGGGTTAATAATTAAAGGATAATCAATTAATGTGATGAATTAAGTAAGGTAATTAATTTGAGGATAATAAATTAAAGATTAATTAAGTAATAAATTAATATGATTAAATTAAAAGTGAATTAATTAATTAAAGATGAATTAAGTAATGATTAGAGATTAATCAATTAAGGATTAAAGGTGAATTGATGAATGATTAATAATTTATTAATGATTAAGATATAATTACTTAATGATTAAAGTGGATTTATCAAGTAATTAAAGGATAATTACTCGATAAGTAATTAAGGGTTAATTAATTAATTAAGGATAATTAGTTAAATAATAATTAATTAAGGGATAATTAATTATGTAATTAACTTAAAGGTTAATTTAATTAAGGACTAATTAATTAATTAAGGTAATTAATTAAGATGGATAATTAAGGGTTAATTTATTAATAAATTAATTAATACTGAATGATTTGTAATTAATTAATCCGGATTGAGTAATTAATTCATGTGTAATCAATTTAATTGAAAATCAAATTGAATTAATTTAGGATAAAAAAATTAATTAATCATGTTTATAAATGATTATTGAATGCTTGGATAGCTTATGAATGTTTGTATTGTATGAAATGCCTTGGATTGATTGTTATCTTAGGACTGTAATATTATGTTCTGCGAATTGAGCTGTGTGTAATTTATTTATTTATTCATTTTATCTGTGATACATTTATCTATGAATCTGTGGATAAAGGTAAGCTTTATAGGAATATACCGCTTATCGATATTGATATGATTGAATCTGTGATGATTGATGTTGTTGCGCTATTGTGTAAAACCCCTGGACTACACTATACACACAAACATGGATTGCACGAGGAAATTGGTTAAGTCGCAGGTTTTTGAAATAGTTTGAAAATTGAGTTTTAAATCCAAACGGTTTTGGAAATGGAATTGGATTAATATGAAAAACTTTTGAAAAGAAGTTTTAAAGATAAAAGTTATTTTGGATAACTTGATAAGGTTTTGAAATTTAAATAGTTTGATTTGAATTCAAATTCAAAATTTGAGATTGAATTCTATATTTGGAAATTATGGTTTAAAAAGGTTATATAACTTATAAATGTTTTTATATGTGTAACGACCTGATTTTACGACTTCCGAAAATCGACATAGATGCGTCCACTGTATCCAATGTCGAACAGTCGAATGCCGAAAAACTGAACAGTTAGGGTTTAAGAAGAAGAAGATAGAAGAAAAACAAAAAAACAATAAACAGAATCTCACATTTCACAGCGGAACAATATATAATAGATAAATAAATAATCTTTAAATCAAAGAATCATCTCAGTTAATACAATACAACATCAGAGTTTACAACAACATCATACATCACTGACAGTTATTATAACTTGACTATATGAAAACTGATTTTCACTAACCACAGGCAACGGACACTACATAGTAAAAAGATACGTCTCGCCATCCAGCCTGATCTCCACAGCAACTCTTTTTTGGCTTTGCTCCCGAATAACTGATAACCTGACTCTAGGCTGCCCATGTGGGAAATTATGGGCACCCAGAGTTTAGAAAGGGAACAATAAACACCAAATCAGTCATGGGACTGGTGTGAGATCATAAAAACAGTTATACTTTTACCAAAGGAAAACAAAAGATTTTAAAAGAAATCCGCAATGCTTTTTAGAAAATGAAACTACCATAAGGCCTTCCGCCACACACACAATGCAAAAGCAGAATTGGAGGAGATTTCTCATTATGATAGCCAAATATGCTTGATACGCAAAATCATTTGATATTATTATTATTAGTGCATAGTGTGGAAAACATTTCAAAATTATAATATTAATCTTTGCCAGCATAGACATTCCGAACTATGCCTACTATAGCTACCATCTAAACAGTGGTGACCACCATAAGTAAATGGCAGGTTATACAACTAAAACCGTACTGGTTTCGTATTGGGAATTGGATTTCCAACAAATGGTCAGGCCAAGGAACTTCCCATTGCCACATGGATACGCCTCTGGATGGACGCCTCGAGAACCTAACTAGATCTCTGCCAACACGAGGCCGGGTTACCTCTGCAAAAATAGGTAACTACTAACACGAGTATGTCATCCCCCGGTTGTAAACAACCTTTATCCGAGGATCCTCAACAACAACAATCACAAAGTAATATATATTTGCGATATCCACATAAGTTAAGTATCTGGGCTCTATACCAGGATACCACTTCTATTCATAAGGAAATGCACATACCCTAAGGGGCGCTACCCCCTACAACCTTGCCGCATCCTTCTTGTTTCGACCATTCCGAGGTGCGAGGTTCGACGAAGTCTCGTCCACAAAGTTATGCTTTTCACAAAAGCCATGCTTCGATCAACAAATGATCAGTAGCACTTCGTATGCCACATTACCAAATTGGGAATGTGTCACTAGTAACCATCAACTACATAACCTCTGAGCTCGTACGTCTCAGAGAAGGGTGTTAAGCTAAGAGAATAAATTTTCCGTCACCAACAGAAATGTATTTGATAGAAACCAGCTTTACATCTCAAAGTGTAACGTCAGACACACATCCATACAAGTCCGTTCCGAGATCGAACGGAACCGAAGGCACTTCCAAAGAAGCCCTTGCAAATCCGGATATACACTAATCACGTCCGGAATCCCCATCACAAAGGGTGATCAAATCTCTATACCGGAGCTACCCGGTGCAGAGACATTCGACAGGTAATCCTTTCACTTTCGAAAATACCCAGTCTTCAACACCATCTTCAAATGCAATCCCATTTCGTCGTATCGTTATTCGGAATGGGTTTTATGTCACAAGGTCCTCTCCGGGCTAATCCGAATAACGAGCGCTTATTTTAAAAAAATAAGTGTTCATTCAGATTCAAACAAATCACAACAATTTCACTTTGATCTTTTAAACAAAAGATCCATCACAATCACAAAGGTTCGATGTGGGTTCCAAATATCCAGTTGGAATTCGACTCCCGGTCGCATCGAAATTCAAATACCGATTAAAGGCCAATATTGATAGTCGGTTATTTAACTATCAATCATCATTCACAATAGTCACTGGATTTCAAATAAATTTCCCCCACTTATTATTATTTTCAATATATCTTCGCAAGATAAAATTTCACTTTTCAACCTTTTGAAAATAAATTCAAATCAATTTTTTTTCACACTTCAATCCTTTGAAAATAAATTCCAAATCAATTTTCTTCCTTATGAGGAAAACATTTTCAAATTTTTACTCATTTCCACTGAAAATCTGCCGATTTCAAATATTTCAAAAGAATATAAAATGCTTATTCAAAATATACTTGGAAACATTTAAAATAAACTATTTTAGAATATTTGCTTAAATATTAGTTATGAAAAATATTATACTAATATCTTATATAAAAATTCAAGTCCAAAAATAGAATTTGTAGATAGAGTACGAATATTCAAATAACTATCTTCTAAATCAAATATCCATTTAATATTTAATATGATCCCTTATATAATTAATTAAATAAAATTTTACTTTAAAGATTTAAATACAATCTTCAAAACTAATTCCCTCAACAGTATTATTTTAAAACCAATCTAAACTTTTAAATTTTATTCAAAAATTATTTTAAAAATATACTCGGCTTTCCAGGGAAGAATTTTTTTATATTACAAAATGGTCCATTCAAATAAACTAATAAATCTTCTTGATTTATTTTAATTTACATGTCAAAACTGTAAATTCCTTTCCACATTTTAAAAATAAACCAATTTTATTTTTAAACATTTTCCCTTTTCTTTACACATTCCCGTTGTGAATTTACATTTCCAAATATCAACTGATATACAAATTTTAAATCGATTCCAAATACCATCTTCAAACCAAATCAAATCCAAATTGATTTCTAGTTTATTTCAAACACAAAATCAAATTCCAATTTGATTTCCAAAATTAATTTTCCAATATTAAATCAATTTCAAATTGTTTTTCCAAGTTATTGTCAAAACACCTAACCAAATTTCCAAATCGATTCCTAAGATTTATTTTAACTCCAAATTAATTCCTGAACCGATTTTTAAAATTAATTTCAACTCTAAATTAAATTCCAAATTTAATTTCTAAATTTATTTCCTTTTGAAGTAAATTTCTTTATCTCTTCCAATTATTTAAAATACATATCTTAAATAAATCCTTCAACTATTTAACAATATTACTCGAAATTCCTTTATTAAATATTTTCAAATATTTTTGGCATTTATTAATTAAGTTTCAAAGATAAAACTTCATCTATTTAAATTTCCTTCTTTTAAAATTCACCTGATTCCTTTGAGTGAATTTATTATAAATTTTCTACCCAAATTTCAAAACTAAATTTTTTATTTATTTCTGGTATTATACGATACCAAAAATATATTTGGCTAAATTACAGCCTTCAACGGTTTCAATCAAATAATCACACGAATTAAAAATAATCAAAACACAACATACAAAACAAATTAAATATTTGAGGAATCCAGTTTGATCCCTCCAACCTGTTTCCCTGCATCCATAACAATAATTAAATACCCATTCCACTTCAAGGTGGAATATCGTAGTATATGGGATTTATAAAATATTATCCGCTATTATGCGGCGCAAATAGGGTCTCATCCGCTATATAATGCGGGAAGTCAACAACTCCAAATACATATATAATACCAATTCCAATTCGAGATGGAATATAGCGGTATATGGGTTTAATATAATAACCTCCGCTATTATGCGGAGCATAGGGTCTAACAATATAACTAATAATAAATAAATTATCCAAACACACAATCAATCAATTTTAATTTAACTATCACAATTCCAAAACCAATCAATAACTGGAATTTTCAATTAAAATTTTGAGTGAGAAAATCTCACCTTTGCTTTGCATACAATCCGTTTTCCATTCCAGTTTGTTTTTCACGATCTTTAAGCCTTGTAACAAACATCATAAGGTTTTTATTAATATTCGAATTTATCGAACAATCGAATCTTCCTATTTGATAAATTTAATTAACTAACAGTTTGATTTTTAAACTAAATTTTCTTTATTAGATTAGTTTTAGTGACAAAGATTCTTTAGATTCAATTAAACAAAAAATAAATTTTGCACTATCTTTACAATTCAAAACATTTAAATCTCACTGGAATATTATTATTTTTCTGTTTTACATATGCTAATACTGAAAATAACAGACAATTTTATACTTTACTGTATATACTTTATTCTATTTTCCTGTAAATGTTTTCTTTTGAATCTATATATACATATATTTTTATAAAATTTATAAATAACAGAAATTTGCTTTACTTCGACTTTGCTGCATCCACCAGATCGTGATTTTCGAAATTGCCCCATCGCGAGCCACTCCCTGTCCTTTGCCACACTCCTACTCCAACGTAGCTTCGCCTAATGCCACCACTAAGTTTTCGCGCAACCCCCTAAAACATTCGACTGCAAAGCCGACCCACTTCTCGACCTTGCCTCGATCGTTGCTTCGATCGACCTGCCCTTCTGCTCGAGCTCGCGACGCCCTAAATGCCAAAGTCGAAATCATCGACCACCGAGCTTCCATAGCCTACCGCGCTTCCTCAACTCGACTGCAGTTGAGTTCGATTCCAGATCATCGCGCTCGAGCGCCCATGCGCCTCCCTAAGCCCTCGCGAACAAGGAAGACGTCGCCGTGAGCTGGTTCGAATATGATTTGGATTTGGGTTCGATTTTTTTTTCTTTTCGGTTTAGAGTATTGAGATTGTTTTTAAACTGGGATAACGAATGAGAATTTTTTTTTCTTTATTTCATTCTAAAGGAAGAAACACACGCGTGTAAACATTCCCCTGCCAAGTGTTGCTATTGTGCTGAGAAAAAGGGAATGCGTGTTTTAACTCCTAACTCCTATACGTGCATAAAAGTTTTAACATAATCTTTTAAGGCAATAATATTAATTATATTTGAATTCAAATTTAAATTCAAATCGCTTCGATAATCGGGAATTAAAATCTCGATCTCCAATCGAAGTGTGCCGCCAAGCGTTTATAATGTATACGCCTATTCCTAACGCAATGGAAAAGGTTTCGAGTCTAAATTTGATCGTATGGAGAAGATAACTTTTCGAACCAATTAAAATATTGGATTTTTTTTATTTAAAATTCAGCGCATTTTCTTATCGTATGGTCAAACGATCACTCCGAATTCTATGAAAATTGAAATCCGATAATAATACAATATTACGGATCTAATTGAACTGGTTTCGTCGAATTCTGAGACTGTGCCTCGGAAGACTATTTTTAAATATCGATTTAAACGATATAAATTTCAATATTGAACAACGCAGTTTCAAATTAAATTCCGAAGCTTCTATCATCTTCAGTATTATCCGTATAAATTTTCTAAGCCATCAAATTAACAGGCTCAAAATTGAAGATTTCCAATTTTACCCAAATTTCTATAATTAAATTGCCAAATTCATCCTGATATTTGAATTCAAGTTAAACTATCATCAAACATTTAAAATTAATTAAATATTTCAATTAAAAATGTTAAACTTTTTGGGTCGTCACATCTTTCCCTCCATAAAAGAATTTCGTCCCGAAATTACCAGTTAAGAAGAATGGACCTTAACCTGTTTGCTATCTTTCCAAAACTAAATATTTTTATCAACTTATCAACCCAAATCTTTTTATTAAAGATTCATTTCAACTAACTTTCCAAGTTCAATTATAAGTTCCGAACAATATTGTTTTCCTAACGATTCAAATTTAAATTTGAATTCAAATTTCAAACTTCCAAAAATTTTCTAACTCCCTAAATTTTCGAAAAATTTCTCTAGCGTCTCCTTTGCGCGGCTAGCTCGGTACAACTACAAAAATGGCACCATGGCCCCCAGATTTCAAAAAGAAAAGAAAAAGCCAAGTGGCTAGACAAGAAGATCATCAAATTTCATACTGAAATTCAAATACGTACCTTTTTGTCGAGCAATTCAATTTTTATCTTCGAAATCAAAATCCCAATTCCATTTCCTTTAATATAACTGTATATCCTGCTAGCCATAATATCCAATTACAACATTCAAATACGATTTTGCACATTCCTTTGCAAAATTTTAAATATATACTTCTTATACCATTTTTACTTTACTATTAAAGTTATATATCCATTTTCATTTTATCTTGCATTTTCACTTTAATTTGAATTAGATTCAATTTACCTTTTGAATATTGAATTTTATAATTATCTTTCATTCACAACTGATTCAGGTTACTATTTTAAATTAGTTTCTTTACTAATTAATTACAAGTTCTAATTCATTTCATCACAACCCATTGTTATTACAAGTTCTTTAACTTTATTATCTTTAGTTTATTTCAAACTAATTTTACAGTTTCATTTTATTTCACATAATTCAAATTGGTTTTCAATATTCAGTTTCGATTCCAGTTTTATTCTTTTGTTCATTCCCAAACACAATTCAATTCACTATTTTGGGTTTACAACCACTTGTATTTAAACTGGATTTCAAATTCCATATAAATTTAATTTTACCTTTCATTTATAATTATTGAATTCAATTCATTTCAACCCATATTAATTTGTCATTTCTTCCATTAACTTCACTTACTAATTTCATTTCAATTCTTCACTTTGTTTATCACAATAAAATTCAATTCCAATTCCAGTTCTATATATATTTATAAATTCGAAATGAATTTCAACATTCAATTCACTTTCATTTATTTGCAATTGCAAATTCATTTATTCATTCATAATTTTTAATTTCCACCTTTATAGATTTTATTCCAATCGTTTATTCTATAAGACTTCTCAAATTCACTTCCATACAAATTAACTCAAATTTTCAATCTCAATTCTTATTTTTTCAGTTTTAATTCTTCAATTCTACTTGAATTAAATTTCCCTTCTAATTTATTTTGTTTCTACATTTGTCTTTTTCTAACTTCTCTTTAAGTTATATTTTTATTTTAACAACTTCAAACTTTACAAGTTATCAACTTAATGATATTCCATAAATATTTTATATATAGTATTCCAGAGTCTTTTCAACCTTTCAAAAATCATTTTTGAAATCAATTCGAATTATTCTTTCGATTTCAAAAATCCAAACCAGTTTTGCAAACAACTTTCATTCAAAATTATTTGGCAGCAATCCCTCTTTTGGAAACCCAAAAATGAACACCGATGATGTCGCGATCATCATCGGAATTATTTTCCAACGACATAAAAAAGTTTAGAGCTTTCATCCCTTCAAAACACTTTTCCAAAACCTTTGAAAATTATTTTCAAACCAAAAAGGAATTTTATCTTTTCCAAATCTCAAAACATTTTCCAAAACATTTTCAAATATTTCTCTGGAATTCCATTTCAAATTATAAGTCACATTTATAATTTAAATTCTCAAATTTCATTTGTATAAGGATTTTATTTCAAAATTTTTGATTATGATTTCAATTTCTTGTTCAATAATCAACGATAATAGTTTAATATTATCACTTCCTAACAAACAAGCAACCATATACTATAGAATTTATGGAAAATTATTCTTTTTATATAGAAAATAGTTTTGGGTAAAATTATTCCATTTACCCTATTTTAAAACAATATCGTGGCGAATTGTTTTGTATGAATGTTTAGAGATCCCTATAGATAGAGTTATACGGACTATACCGACCAGAATCCATATACCACTCAACAAACCAATCATCACGATATAAAACAATTTTATATTCACTAACAAATATGCGCTTATATCTATTAATACACTCAAACTCATTCTAGAGTACTACTGACTCTATCTCTAGTGAGTAACACCCAACAGAGCCAAGGTTTTCGCTTAACCAAATGCTCTGATACCAAAATTGTAACGACCTAAATTTACGACTTTCGAAAGTCGACATAGATGCGTCCACTGTATAAAATGCCGAACAGTCGAATGCCGAAAAACCGAACCGTTAGGGTTTAAGAAGAAGAAGATAGAAGAAAAACAAAAAACAATAAACAGAATCTCACATTTCCCAGCGGAACAATATGTAATAGATAAATAAATAATCTTTAAATCAAAGAATCATCTCAGTTAATACAATACAACATCAGAGTTTACAACACATCATACATCACTGACAGTTATTATAACTTGACTATATGAAAACTGATTTTCACTGACCACAGGCAACGGACACTACATAGTAAAAAGATACATCTCGCCATCCAGCCTGATCTCCACCGCAACTCTTTTTTGACTTTGCTCCCGAATAACTGATAACCTGACTCTAGGCTGCCCGTGTGGAAAGTTATGGGCACCCAGAGTTTAGAAAGGGAACAATAAACTCCAAGTCAGTCATGAGACTGGTGTGAGATCATAAAAACAGTTATACTTTTACCAAAGGAAAACAAAAGATTTAAAAGAAATCCGCAATGCTTTTTAGAAAATGAAACTACCATAAGGCCTCCCGCCACACACACAATGCAAACGCAGAATTGGAGGAGATTTCTCCTTATGATAGTCAAATATGCTTGATACGCAAAATCATTTGATATTATTATTAGTGCATAGTGTGGAAAACATTTCGAAAGTATAATATTAATCTTAGCCAGCATAGACATTTCGAACTATGCCTACTATAGCTACCATCTAAACAGTGGTGACCACCATAAGTAAATGGCAGGTTATACAACTAAATCCGTACTGGTTTCGTATTGGGAATTGGATTTCCAACAAATGGTCAGGCCAAGGAACTTCCCATTGCCACATGGATACGCCTCTGGATGGACGCCTCGAGAACCTAACTAGTTCTCTGCCAACACAAGGCCGGGTTACCTCTGCAAAAATAGGTAACTACTGACACGATTATGTCATCCCCCGGTTGTAAACAACCTTTATCCGAGGATCCTCAACAACAACAATCACAAAGTAATATATATTTGCGATATCCACATAAGTTAAGTATCTGAGTTCTATACCATGATACCACTTCTATCCAGAAGGAAATGCACATACCCTAAGGGGCGCTACCCCCTATAACCTTGCCGCATCCTTCCTGTTTCGACCATTACGGGGTGCGAGTTTCGACGAAGTCTTGTCCACAAAGTTATGCTTTTCACAAAAGCCATGCTTCGATCAACAAATGATCAGTAGCACTTCGTATGCCACATTACCAAATTGGGAATGTGTCACTAGTAACCATCAACTACATAACCTCTGAGCTCGTACGTCTCAGAGAAGGGTGTTAAGCTAAGAGAATAAACTCTCCGCCACCAACAGAGATGTATTTGATAGATACCAGCTTTACATCTCAAAGTGTAACGTCAGACACACATCCATACAAGTCCGTTCCGAGATCGAACGGAACCGAAGGCACTTCCAAAGAAGCCCTTGCAAATCCGGATATACACTAATCACGTCCGGAATCCCCATCACAAAGGGTGATCAAATCTCTATACCGGAGCTACCCGGTGCAGAGACATTCGACAGGTAATCCTTTCACTTTCGAAAATACCCGGTCTTCAACACCATCTTCAAATGCAATCCCATTTCGTCGTATCGTTATTCGGAATGAGTTTTATGTCACAAGGTCCTCTCCGGGCTAATCCGAATAACGAGCGCTTATTTTAAAAAAATAAGTGTTCATTCAGATTCAAACAAATCACAACAATTTCACTTTGATCTTTTAAACAAAAGATCCATCACAATCATAAAGGTTCGATGTGGGTTTCGAATATCCAGTTGGAATTCGACTCCCGGTCGCATCGAAATTCAAATACCGATTAAAGGCCAATATTGATAGTCGGTTATTTAACTATCAATCATCATTCACAACAGCCACTGGATTTCAAATAAATTTCCCTTAATTATTATTATTTTCAATATATCTTCGCAAGATAAAATTTCACTTTTCAACCTTTTGAAAATAAATTCAAATCAATTTTTTTTCACACTTCAATCCTTTGAAAATAAATTCCAAATCAATTTTCTTCCTTATGAGGAAAACATTTTCAAATATTTACTCATTTCCACTGGAAATCTGCCGATTTCAAATATTTCAAAATAATATAAAATACTTATTCAAAATATACTTGGAAACATTTAAAATAAACTATTTTAGAATATTTGCTTAAATATTAGTTATGAAAAATATTATACTAATATCTCATATAAAAATTCAAGCCCAAAAATAGAATTTGTAGATAGAGTATGAATATTTAAATAACTATCTTCTAAATCAAATATCCATTTAATCTTCAATATGATCCCTTATATAATTAATTAAATAAATGTTTACTTTAAAGATTTAAAAACAATCTTCAAAACTAATTCCCTCAACAGTATTATTTTAAAAGCAATCTAAACTTTTAAATTTCATTCAAAAGTTATTTTAAAAATATACTCGGGTTTCCAGGGAAGAATTTTTTTTTCATTACAAAATGGTCCATTCAAATAAATTAATAAATCTTCTTGATTTATTTTAATTTACATTTCGAATCTGTAAATTCCTTTCCATATTTTAAAAATAAACCAATATTTATTTTTAAACAATTTCCCTTTTTTTACAAATTCCCGTTGTGAATTTAAATTTCCAAATATCAACTAATATACAAATTTTGAATCGATTCCAAATATAATCTTCAAACCAAATCAAATCCAAACTGATTTCCAGTTTATTTCAAACACAAAATCAAATTCCAATTTGACTTCCCAAATTAATTTTCCAATATTAAATCATTTTCCAATTGATTTTCCAAGTTATTCTCAAATCATCTAACCAAATTTCCAAATCGATTCCTAAGATTTATTTTAACTCCAAATTAATTCCTAAATCGATTTTTAAAATTAATTTCAACTCTAAATTAAATTCCAAATTTAATTTCTAAATTTATTTCCTTTTGAAATAAATTTCTTTATCTCTTCCAATTATTTAAAATACGTATCTTAAATAAATCCTTCAACTATTTAACAATATTACTCGAAATTCCTTTATTAAATATTTTCCCATGTTTTTGGCATTTATTTGTTAAGTTTCAAAGATAAAACTTTATCTATTTAAATTTCCTTCTTTTAAAATTCACCCGATTCCTTTGAGTGAATTTATTATAATTTTTCTACCCAAATTTTAAAATTAAATTTTTTTATTTATTTCTGGGATTATACGATACCGAAAATATATTTAGCTAAATTATAGCCTTCAACGATTTCAATCACAAATAATCACATGAATTAAAAATAATCAACACACAACGTACGAAACAAATTAAATATTTGAGGAATCCAGTTGGATCCTCCAACCTGTTTCCCTGCATCCACAGACGTTGGCACAACAATTAAGTACCCATTCCACTTCAAGGGGGAATATCGTGGTATATGAGATTTATAAAATATTATCCGCTATTATGCAGCGTAAATAGGGTCTCATCCGCTATATAATGCGGGAAGTCAACAACTCCAAATACATATATAATACCAATTCCACTTCGAGGTGGAATATCGCGGTATATGGGTTTAATATAATAACCTCCGCTATTATGCGGCGCATAGGGTCTAAACTAATATAACTAATAATAAATAAATTATCCAAACACACAATCAATCATTTTTAATTCAACTATCACAATTCCACAACCAATCAATAACTGGAATTTTCAATTAAAATTTTGAGTGAGAAAATCTCACCTTTGCTTTGCATACAATCCGTTTTCCATTCCAGTTTGTTTTTCACGATCTTTAAACCTTGTAACAAACATCATAAGGTTTTCATTAATATTCGAATTTATCGAACAAATTGAATCTTCCTATTTGATAAATTTAATTAACTAACAATTTGATTTTTAAACTAAATTTTCTTTATTAGATTATTTTTAGTGACAAAGATTCTCTAGATTCAATTAAACAAAAATTAAATTTTACACTGTCTTTACAATTCAAAACATTTAAATCTCATTGGAATATTATTATTTTTCTATTTTACATATGCAAATATTGAAAATAACAAACAATTTTATACTTTACTGTATATATTTTATGTTGTTTTCCTGTAAATGTTTTCTTTTGAATCTATATATACGTATGTTTTTATAAAATTTATAAATAACAGAAATTTGCTTTACCTCGACTTTGCTGCATCCACCAGATCGTGATTTCTGAAATTACCCCATCGCGAGCCACTCCCTGTCCTTTGCCATACTCCTACTCCAACGTAGCTTCGCTTAACGCCACCACTAAGTTTTCGCGCAACCCCCTAAAACCTTGGACTGCAAAGCCGACCCACTTCTCGAGCTTCCTCGATCATTGCTTCGATCGACCTGCCCTTTTGCTCGAGCTCGCGACGCCCTAAATGCCAAAGTCAAAATCGTCGACCACCGAGCTTCCATAGCCTACCGCGCTTCCTTAACTCGACTGCAGTCGATTTCGATTCCAGATCATCGCGCTCGAGCACCCATGCGCCTCCCTAAGCCCTCGCGAACAAGGAAGACGTCGCCGTGAGCTGGTTCGAATATGATTTGGATCTGGGTTCGATTTTTATTTCTTTCTTTTATTTTTTTGGGTTTATAGTATTGAGACTGTTTTTGAACTGGGATAGCGGATGAGAATTTTTTTCTTTATTTTGTTCTAAAGGAAGAAACACACGCGTGTAAACATTCCCCTGCCAAGTCTTGCTATTGTGCTGAGAAAAAGGGAAAACATGTTTTAACTCCTAACTCCTACACGTGTATAAAAAGTTTTAAAATAATCTATTAAGGCAACAACATTAATTATATTTGAATTCAAATTTAAATTCAAATCGTTTCAATAATCGCAACTTAAAATCTCGATCTCCAATCGAAGCATGCCGCCCGGCGTTTATAATGTTATATGCCTATTCCGAACGCAATGGAAAAGGTTTCGAGTCCTAATTTGATCGCATGGAGAAGATAGCTTTTCGAACCAGTTAAAATATCAATTTTTTTTATTTAAACTTCAGCGTGTTTGCTTATCGTATGGTCAAACGATCACTCCGAATGATAGGAAAATTGAAATCCGAAAATAATACAATATTGCGGATCTAATGGAATTGGTTTCGTCAAATTCCGAGACCGTGCCTCGGAAGGCTATTTTTAAATATCGATTTAAACGATATAAATTTCAATACTGAACAACACAGTTTCAAATTAAATTCTGAAGCTTCTATCATCTTCAGTATTATCCATACAAATTTTCTAAGCCATCAAATTATTTTTAACAGGCTCAAAATTAAAGATTTCCAATTTTACCCAAATTTCTATAATTAAATTGCCAAATTCATCCTAATATTTGAAATTCAAGTTAAACTATCATTCTAACATTTAAAATTAATTAACTATTTCAGTTACAAATGTTTAAATTTTCGGGTCATCACAATATGGGTTTTAAATCATTTTAGAAAGTAGTGTTTTGGGAATTTGAATTTAATCCAAGTATGATACCTGAAGGGCTTTAACTTGTATAAACGTAATCGGATTTTTCCAAAAAAAATATTATTTATTTTCAAATAATGATAGCTTTCACATAACGAAAGAACTTCCAGTTTGTGTTATAAAGATTTCAAATTTGAAAGTGAATTATTTTGGAAGCTATGAATGAATCTTTGTGAAAGATGGTTGAACCTCGTTTTGAAATTGAAGAGGATTTTGAATGGTGTATCTTTTACATAAAAGATTTGAAATGAGAATGTTTTTTGAAAGCTATGAATTAAGTCTTTGATTTAATGATTGGATGAGTTAATCGAATTTGAAAAAGACGTGAAGGAATCTTTGTGAACTTTGTGAATTGAATGTTTTTGTTCAAAAGGATTTTAAATGGTAATTTGTTTAAACCATTTGTTTTGGGCTTTAAGTTGTGACTTAATTGAGATCCCATATCCATATGTTTTTAAATATTACGCTCATTATTCGGTTTAGCCGGAAGAGGTCCTTTTTTCATATAACCCATTTCGAATAATGATACAATGTTATGGATAACATTTGAAGACCGCTGGTGAAGACTTGATACTTTCAAAAACGAAAGGATTTCTTGTCGAATGTCTCTGCATCGGCCGATCTCCGGTATAGAGATTTGACGTCCCTTTGTGATGGGAAGTCCGGACGTGATTAGGGATTATCCAGATTTGCAAGGGCTTCTTTGGAAGTTCCTTCGGTTCTGTTCGAACCCGAAACAGACTTGTCTGGATGTATGTCTGACATTACACTCTGAGATGTAAAGCTAGTTTCTATCAAATACATTTCTGTTTGGTGGCGGAGATTTATTCTCTTAGCTTAACACCCTTCTCTGAGATGTATGGGCTCAGAGGTTATGTAGTTGATGGTTACTAGTGATAATTCCCAATTTGGTAGTGTGGCATACGAAGTGTTGCTGATCATTTGTCGATCGAAGCATGGCTTTTGTGAAAAGCATAGCTTCGTGGATGAGACCTCATCGGATCTCACACACCTGAAATGGTCGAGACAGGAAAGATGTTGCAAGGTTGTAGGGGTCGCGCCCCTAGGGTATGTCCATTCCTTCTGGAAAAGGGTGGTATCATGGTATGGAGCCTAGATATTTAACCTATGTAGTTACCGCAATTACATTGCTTTGTGGTTGTTGGGGTTGAGGATCCTCAGATAAAGGTCGCAAACGACCGGGGATGGCATGTCTTAGGTCTTACTCCTGGGAAGGGAGTAAACCGGCCTTGTGTTGGCAGAGAGCTGGGTAAGTTCTCGAGGTGTCCCTCCAGAGGCGTTCCCATGTGGCAATAGGAAGTTCCTTAGCCTGACTATTTGTTGGAAAATCCAAAGAAACAATACGCGCCCTGTACGGTTTTAGTTGTATAACCTGCCATGGAATGTGACGGTAACCTGCTATTGAACATGGTAGCTATAGTAGGCATACGACAAAATGTTGTATGCTGGCTAGGATTAATATTATACTTTCGAAATGTTTTCCACTATGCACTAATAATAATACCAAAATGGTTTTCGTGTATCAAGCATTTTTGACTATAATAAGGAGAAATCTCCTCCAATTTTGCGTTTTCATGGTGTGTGCGGTGGGAGGCCTTATGGTAGTTTCATTTTCCAAAAGGCATTGCAGATTTCAATTTTAAATTCTTTTGTTTTTTGTTTTGAAGTAAAACTGTTTTGTTTGCTCATACAAGTCCCACGACTGACCCAGAGTTTATTGTTCCCTTCCTAAACTCAAGGTGACCACAATTTTCGACACGGGCATTCTAGAGTTGGGTTTTTCAGATAATAAAATAGTAGGAGTAGACTCGATAGCTTCCAGCCCTTGGATTTGGCGATAGCATTTGTTCAAGGTGACCAACCTGGCTTAGTACAACATGATAGGGTGTTCTTGCTTCGCATTTGGTGGCGAACAAGAGACTCTTAACCCTACATGTCCCCAGGGAGGGGTTGGCTAACCGTTTAAGTTGAGGGTCAAAAGGCTGGCCGTAAAAGCAAGGGCAGGGTACCATTGTATGCCACGGCAGGGCTGGGATGGTTGAAAAGCCTACCAGTCGAGAGTAGCCGCTGTCGATGGTTGAAAAGCCTAGACCGTTACAGTTTGGTAGCAGAGCTAGAGGTTGAACTTTAGCTTTTGGAGTATAACACATTAGGTAACTAATTAGAGATAGGGTGAAGTATACCCTAGAATGAGTATATCCCTAAGATATTCATCCGAATGCCTCAGTAAATTCTCCTACTATCCAATAATAGTGAGTATGAGTGCAAGAAGAGAATGAGATAGGAGTATGGGAGTACCACTACAAATGGTCAATACCCTATAACAACAAGGAACAATCTTTTCTCTATCAATCTCTCTTATTCATCATTCAATATCAAATGCTTTGATTTCTTTGTGGCAACTCGTGGGAGAAATTTTGATAGGAGATCATTATTTTGGTTAAATCAAGAGATAGGTTGGCATGGGACATAAACTCCGGATATGTCATAATTGATTGTATGGATGAATTATTTGCTTTGGTTACTATGGTTGATTGGTATACTTCGTTTAAACTGAAAAGTTTTGGGATTGTATCCATATATCTGTCTGTTCTGTTGGGTATAGATATATTCTACGATGGTTAGTTATCCCTTCGAACTAACCATTGCCCCTGCATACTTCATAGATCTGGATGACCCGAGTATCTTGTGAAGTGTTAAATAGATTCGTTCTTGCATCTATTGTTGATATTCTGATTTGGTAAGCCAAATGCAAAATAGATATTTAATTTGATCTGGAAAACTATTTCTCTATCTTTGTGTGTTCGTCTATTTTTCTTGTCCCCCTATCAAATTTCGAGGATGAAATTTTCTTAAGGGGGGAAATTGTAACATTCCTGGATTTTAGTTAAAAATAATTTGATAATTTATTGAAGTAATTGGTAATTTATATAAAATTTTGGATTTAATTGTGATAAAAATTCCAGAATAAAGAAAAATATGTATAGAATATTTGGAAGTAAAAGTATATGGTAGATAGAATTTTGGATTGGAATTCAAAATTACGTATTTTATAAAGTTGTGTAGTTATTTGAACTTTCCAAATTAAATAAGATGTATGTTTATTTATTTATATAAATGGATTTTAATTAGGAATTTGATTTACAAAATTCAAGTACAAGTACTTTATTAATAAATATTGAATTTATTAAACTTTATGTTTCAAGGAACTAATATATATGGATATATATAAATGTAGATATTTGTTAATAATGCACATTTTGATTTCAAATCATTTGTTTTTGAATTATATAAATATAAAATAAAATGTAAACAAGAATTAATAAAAGATTTACAATACTTTTCATTTATAGTTAGTATATATGTAAATAAACATTTAAGCTTTGATATGAACATATTTTTTTTAAGTATAAGTATAAATTTAAAAATATATATACATTGGTATCTTTTGTAATTAATAAAACAAATGTAATATGAAAAGAAATGTTTTGTAAATATAAAGCTAAGAGGGTTTACAACAAAATTTATAATTAAATTAACAAAAAGAATTTAAACATTAAATGTTTGGATGTTAAAGCGTGTAGGAAGACAAATATAAGAAATTAACAAATGTAAATTTAATAGACAAGTGGAAAAAGAAATAAACTTTTCTTTTAATTTGAAATTAGAAAAACATGCGTGAAAAAAAAGAAACCAGGCTATTACATTTCCTTTTGTGAATCATCTCCTCTATTTTTCAAAACTAAGAAATAAGATCGAAAAGAAAAGAAATCTGAAGCAATTGATTTAAACAAATCTGGAAGCCTGAAATGCAAAGCAATTGATCAAGTAATTCAAGCAAAGATCAGAAGCAATCGAAACTCTGTGAAACAAGATTAAAGCCTAGAGATCAAAGAAAAACTTCACAAAAGCAAATCCAGGCTTTAGCAATTCAAAGTTCAAGCAGAGAAATTCAAGAACAATTCAAACATTAAAATAAAGCTGTGAATTCAATAAGTACAAATCAAATTAATGCAACCAGATTTAAAGCATTTCATTTCAAACCTAGAAATGAAGTTTAGAAAACAAAAATCACAAGCTAAAAACCTGGTCTCTGTTTCAAAACAATCAGGTGAGCAAACCTCCTTGACCTTGTCATATTTGTTAGTGTTTGAATTTGTAGTATGGTATGAATGAATTATGCTTGAATGATGTGTGCATGTCTATGTAAAATCATAATTATCTGTGTGCATGCCTATATATGAATATAACACAATTCTGTTTTGTTTTTCCAGGCTAAATCCATATTCATAAATTTCAAAATTCTCTTCACGCATTAAATCGTAGTCTAAGATATTTGAAGAAAAAATGTGTGTATGAAGGAAACATTAATTTTAGGAATAATTTCAAATAAGAATAATTAGTAAATGTTCAAAGAATAAGAAAATACAGAAACATTCTTTTTCAATCTAGAAATTCAATATTTTTGTTTTCAAGGTTTGTTTATAGTGAGAGATTCATATCTGAAAATGAGGATTTTAGAAAGTAATTTCATAATTTTTAAAAGTATATATGTTGTAAATTTCTGAGTTGAGCAGAAAATAGATTATCATCAATTTTCGATGATCCACGTAAATTCGTAGATCAAGCTTGATGTTGAAGGTTGCTTGAGAGTTTGTGATCATTAGAAAATTAGTATGTAATTTTTTAGACCACTAGTGAAGATAGTCAAAGTTAGTTTAGGGTTTCAAACTGGGTTTTTGTCAAGCCTGATCTCGAAGGAACTACATCCAAGTCATGGCGATTTAAGGGATCGGATCCAGGGGAATTGTTATGGCATGTTGTGACGTTGTTTTGGGTGGAGCGGTGTCATTTCTAGCGACTTAGTTTGTCGGCGGTAAGGCAAAATGCTAATGGTGGTTAGGTTCTAGTGCTCGATCGAATGGCTTGATTTTGGGTTTCGACAAAATTAGCAATTTTGGGTATTTGGGAGGGTATCAGGTGACGTCGGTGACTTGTGGAGAGAATCAACGATGGTCGGAGGTCGGCAAGCTAGTCGTGCACATGCATGATGGTGGAATGGTGTCAGTGGCGTGTCAACATTGGACTTGGCTTCGGAGGAGAAGCTTTGTGCTCGGGTTCGTGTGCGAGCAATATAGTGTTTGGCTCGAAGCAGATTTAAGAATGAGTTTGCATGGGGAAAATGTTGAGTTGACTCAGTTTGTTGCTCGAGGGAAATAAGGTTTCAGGCTCGGGGAAATCAAGGGGTAAGCTCGGGAAGGTATATTAGCCATTTTAAAAGCTTTAAAACAAAAATCAAAGGTTTCAAATTAAATGTTAATTAATTCTTTGGATAATTGTATTTGTTTTGTTTTGGAACTAGTTGAAGGTTTAAAAGAAATTTATTTCAAATTAATTAAGTTTGTAGTGTTTTAAATCCATATAACCTTTGTTTTAAAATTTATTTTAAACAAACTTAATTTTTTGTAATTAATTAAATAGTTGTGAAATAGAAATGTTTTCTAATCATTTATTCAGCTTAAAGGTTTTAAGTTAAATTTTATATTAATGATGTTTTTTCAAAGGTATTAAATAAAGATTTAATGATAATTAAAATAATAAAGGTAAATGTTTTATCTTTTAATTAATTTAAATTCTTAAGTAAGTAAAGATTAATTACTTAGTAAAGGAAGGTTAATGGGTTAATAATTAAAGGATAATCAATAATTGTGATTAATTAAGTAAGGTGATTAATTTGAGGATAATAAACTAAAGATTAATTAAATAATAAATTAATATGATTAAATCAAAAGTGAATTAATTAATTAAAGATGAATTAAGTAATGATTAGAGATTAATCAATTAAGGATTAAAGGTGAATTGATGAATGATTAATAATTAATAATGATTAAGAGATAATTACTTAATGATTAAAGTGGAATTATCAAGTAATTAATGGATAATTACTCGATAATTAATTAAGGGCTGATTAATTAATTAAGGATAATTAGTTAAGCAATAATTAATTAAGGGATAATTGATTATGTAATTAACTTAAAGGTTAATTTAATTAATGTGTTTAACTAAGGACTAACTAATTAATTAAGGGTAATTAATTAAGATGGATAACTAAGAATTAATTTATTAATAAATTAATTAATACTGAATGATTTGTAATTAATTAATCAGGGTTGAGTAATTAATTCATGAGTAATCAATTTAATTGAAAATTAAATTGAACTAATTTAGGATTAAATAATTAATTAATCTTGTTTATAAATGATTATTGAATGCTTGGATTGCTTAAGAATGTTTGTATTGTATGAAATGCCTTGGATTGATTGTTATCTCTGGACTGAATATTCCGTTCTATGAATTGAGTTGTGTGTAATTTATTTATTTATTCATTTTATCTGTGATACATTTATCTGTGAATCTGTGAATAAAGGTAAGTGTTATAGGAATATACCGCTTATCGATATTGATATGATTGAATCTGCGATGATTGATGTTGTTGCACTACCGTGTAAAACCCATGTACTACACTATACACACACAAATATGGATTGCACAAGGAAATTGGTTAAGTCACAGATTTTTGAAATAGTTTTAAAATTGAGTTTTAAATCCAAACGGTTTTGGAAATGGAATTGGATTAATATGAAAAACTTTTGAAAAGAAGTTTTAAAGATAAAAGTTATTTTGGATAACTTGATAAGGTTTTGAAATTTAAATAGTTTGATTTGAATTCAAATTCAAAATCTGAAATTGAATTATATATTTGGAAATTATGGTTTAAAAAGGTTATATAAGTTATAAATGTGTTTATATGGGTTTTTAAACCTTTTAAACAGTAGTGTATTTGGTATTTTAATTTAATCCAAGTACGACACCTAAAGGGCTTTAACTTGTATAAATGTAATCAGATTTTTCCGAAACGAAAATTATTTATTTTCAAATAATGATAGCTTTCACATAACGAAAGAACTTCCAGTTTGTGTTATAAGATTTCAAATTTGGAAGTGAATTGTTTTGGAGGGTATGAATGAATCTTTGTGAAAGATGGTTGAACCTCGTTTTGAATTTGAAGAGGATTTTAAATGGTGTATCTTTTATATAAAAGATTCGAAATGAGAATTATTTTTTGAAAGCTATGAATTAAGTCTTTGATTTAATGATTGGATGAGTTAATCCAATTTGAAAGGAAATTGTTTTGAAAAGATGCGAAGGAATCTTTGTGAACTTTGTGAATTGAATCTTTTTGTTCAAAAAGATTTGAAATGGTAATTAATTTAAACCATTTGTTTTGGGCTTTAACTTATGACTTAACTGAGATCCCATATCCATATGTTTTTAAATATTGCGCTTATTATTTGGATTAGCCGGGAGAGGACTTTGTGTCATATAACCCATTCCGAATAATGATACGACGTTATGGATAACATTTGAAGACCGTTGGTGAAGACCGGATACTTTCAAAAACGAAAGGATTTCTTGTCGAATGTCTCTACATCGGCTGATCCCCGGTATAGAGATTTGATCACCCTTTGTGATGGAAAGTCCAGACGTGATTAGGGATTATCCGGATTTGCAAGGGGGATCATCCGGATTTGAAAGGGCTTCTTTGGAAGTGCCTTCGGTTCTGTTCGAACCCGGAACAGACTTGTATGGATGTATGTCTGACATTACACTTTGAGATGTAAAGCTGGTTTCTATCAAATACATTTCTGTTTGGTGGCGGAGATTTATTCTCTTAGCTTAACACCCTTCTCTGAGACGTACGAGCTTAGAGGTTATGTAGTTGATGGTTACTAGTTATACATTTCCAATTTGATAGTGTGGCATACGAAGTGTTGTTGATCATTTGTTGATCGAAACATGGCTTTTGTGAAAAGCGTAGCTTCTCGGATGAGACCTCATCGGACCTCACACTCCAGAAATGGTCGAAATAGGAAAGATGCGGCAAGGTTGCAGGGGTCGCGCCCCTAGGGTATGTCCATTCCTTTTGGAAAAGAGTGGTATCATGGTATGGAGCCCAGATATTTGACCTATGTGGTTACTGCAAATACATTGGTTTGTGGTTGTTGGTGTTGAGGATCCTCGAATAAAGGTCGCAAACGACCGAGGATGGCATATCTTAGGTCTTACTCCCCGGAAGGAAGTAAACCGGCCTTGTGTTTGCAGAGAGCTGGGTAAGTTCTCGGGACGTCCCTCCAGAGGTGTTCCCATGTGGAAATAGGAAGTTCCTTATCCTGACCATTTGTTGGAAAATCCAAAGAAACAATACGCGCCCTATACGGTTTTAGTTGCTTAACCTGCCATGGAATGTGGCGGTAACCTGCTATTGAACATGGTAGATATAGTAGGCATATGACGAAATGTTGTATGCTGGCTAGGATTAATATTATACTTCCGAAATGTTTACCACTATGCATTAATAATAATATCAAAATGGTTTTCGTGTATCAAGCATTTTTTACTATCACAATGAGAAATCTCCTCTAATTCTACGTTTGCATGGTGTGTGCGGTGGGAGGCCTTATGGTAGTTTTATTTTACCAAAAGCATTGCGGATCTCAATTTTAAAATTCTTTGGTTATTTGTTTTAAAGATAAAACTGTTTTGTTTGCTCATACAAGTCTCATGACCGACCCGGAGTTTATTTTTCCCATCCTAAACTCTGGGTGCCCATAATTTTCTACACGGGCAGTCTAGAGTTGGGTTTTTCAGATAATGAAATTGTAGGAGTAGATTCGATAGCATCCAGCCCTCGGATTTGGCGATAACATTTGTTCAAGGTGACCGACCTTGCTTAGTACAACTTGATTGGGAGTTCGAGCTATTTTTGGATTGGTACTTTGGGGATGGAGTTGTGGATATTGGTGTTCTCCCTTAGTGGTTCAAGTTCAAGTTATTTATTCCGCTGTAGCATTGCATTACATCTCTGATATGTATTTGAGATCTTTGTTGTATATCATTGGATATTGTATCAAATGTTGCTGTACCAATGATATTATTCATTTCTTTCGCTTTGTTGTTGTACTTAATGTGTTATTAGCTCCGGCACGAGTCAGATTTCAATGATTGAATCTGCGGCATTCGAGTACAAGTGAAGTACGGGTGTCGATTTTCGAACACTGAAATTTGGGTCGCGACAGTATATATATTATATTAGTTTTGTATAGGATCTGGTTATGTTTATGTATATAAAAGTTACTGTAGGTATATAAATGAGTTTATTAAAGTTACAATATATATATATATATATATATGTATGCATAACTCTGGTTTTCAAATATATATATATATATAATTTAATTGTAGGTTTAAACTGATTTTATAATTACTAATTTTGAATGTGGCAGTATAAATATGGTACTTTAAATATATATACATGATATGTTGGTTGAAATGAATATAATATATAAGTATTGATTTTCAATATATTATGTATATATATGTTAAGTTTAATATAAGTGTTTTAACTTGAAACGATTATCTTGAAATACTTATGTATTAAAATTTAATAATGTGTTGAATTTAGAATATGATTTTAAATATATAAATAGTTATATATAATTTTATGAATATATATAAGTTCACTTATACCATTTATCTTCATCAATATAGTTTTGATTTTATTTCGTCAATTTCAAGCTATCAGCTTTGCTCGTATAATTCAGGCCAATCTTGCCTTGCTTTGAAATTCGTGCTTGGATTCTTAACTCAATTCATCATCAAACTTCTCTAGCCTCAAAAGGTGAGCAATCACTCACGATTAACGTTCTTATACTTATTAAATTTGATTTCAATTGAAATGACAATTGAAATATGATGCTGTTAGATATTTAGTTGTTATATATATATGCTGTTATTTGTATAGGCTCACCTGTGACATCTGACATTATGATATGTTATTTATATTTGATCTGTTATTGATGATATAAGCTTGTTGCCGATATGTTATATTACGATCATCACAGTTCTCACTCTGCAAGTTCCATGTTAGTATAGAATTCCCTATGGGCTGAAATGATACATACCCAAACAATCTTGTAGAACAGGAGAAAATCGTTATGGGTTGAAATGATAAACCCAAGCGATTTTCATTGCCATTGAATTTGGGATTGCGGATTGAAAAGATATATACCCGTAGATATTAAAATTGCGGATTGAAATGATAAATATCTGTATCACTTGACCATAGGATAGAAAATTATATACAGTTACCGTTGGTGAGTATATATATATATATATTGAAATGCCTTCCATAGTTTTAAAAAGGAGATATATATGGTTTTACATAAATGTTGATTTTAAAATATTATATATAAATGTGTTTGTATAAAGGTTTAAATTTTAGATTTTTAAAATTATATGTTTGAAAATTTTATAATTATAAGTTAGTTTTAAAATTATAAATTTTAAGAACATATTTATAATTTCACCATTTTAAAGTATATGAAATAAGGTTTAATATAAAATAAATTTAAATAATAAGATTTGATTTAATAAAGTTTGATTTAAAAAGTATATAATATGTTTAAGTATTATTTAAAATTATATTTTAAAAGTAGATTTTATATAATTTTAATAAATTAAGGTTGGAAAGATAAAATTCAAATTGATTTGAAACTTATTGGATTTGAGATTTTAAAGATACGATTTTATAACTTGATTTTGGTTTAAAGTGAGTAAATAAATCATTCAAATAAATAAATTGAAGGGAATATTTAGTTTATTTTAAATTGTAATTTAATGATTTATTTGAATGATTATTGGACTGATTAAATAGTGGTAAGTTGAATTTGAACTATAAATGAAATTATCAAAAATTGAGTTATTATAAATGTTGAATATTTAAAGCTTTGAAATCTATTAAAATCGAAACGGTTATTTTGTAGTTCAAATCTATATTTGAAATCGATATAAAATGGTTTATTGAGATTTGAATTGAATTGAAATAGAAGAACTGAGATTTGATTTAAATGGGTTTTTGGAATTCGAGTTAATTTGAATCGATTTGTGAAATTGAAGGAAACTATTTTATTATATATAAAGTATTTTAAAATATATTTAACCTATTTTCAATATTTTACTATGTAAATTATTTTAATATAAACTATTTTAACTTATAACTACTTTAATATACTAATTATTTTATTTTATAAACTATTTTTGTTTTATAAACTATTCTATTATATAAGTTGTTTTATTTTATAAACTATTTATTTTATACTATTTTCTATATCTAAACTGTTTGAGTAGAAAGTGTTATGATTTCAATGTGTTATGGTTTCAAAATGTTATAATTTTAGAAGTGTTATAAATTTGGAAAGGGATATGGTTTTGGAAATGGTATATTTTAATTGAGAATGATATCGAATTGATATGGTTTTGAAATGATATGATTTTCAGTTTTGAAATATGATATTGTGAAATGACCACGGTGTTATAATAACGATTGGTTATTAAAGAGACCGGGATCGGTTATTGTCATACTCTCTACCAATACCGAAAGCCACTTTAACAACCGTGTATGCGGTGGAGATTCCAGAATGAAGTTGGATGGTGGCGACCATCCTATATGAGGTATATACGTGGACCTCACTCCCGTGAGTTAGCTTAAGGTAGCTAAAACAGGAGCAATTGACGGGTCAAGTAAGGTCATTCCTCCGATCGGGCACATTCCTTCGATACTATACTCTGACTTTGTGATTTATTTGGTGGCCTCCCTTGAATTTGATTTGGGAATGTGTTCTTAGGTGGGCGGTAGTAGCTGCTACGCGTTACCACCAGCCCGAAAGTGTAATTCGTATATCTACCCTGACATTGCCTAGCTGTGTCATATCACCTACCTTATCGAGACCATTACGAGTTTGTTTTGTACCATACCTATGGAGCGCCCTCTGATAAGCCCAGTTTATGGGAAGTTACGGTACTATATAGACTATGAGAATATATAAAAAATGTGTTAAGGAGGATATGGGTAATGCCCTAACGCTATTTTAATAGTTTACTTTACTATAGACTTATTATAATAACGTATTATACTACATAATAGATAGTTCCATGGATCCTTAGAGGATAGTTATCCCAAAATCCTTTGAGTTACTTGTATTTTAGTTGATATTTCACTTGAGTTGGATTTATTGATATAAGAATGTTAATCCCGACTCGAGTGTTTTTGTTTTTACTTTACACTCGGATCACAGCATTTGAAACTCACTGCTTGGAGATCCAGCTATCCATTCAGCTTTCAGTTATTCAGTTGACTCCAGTGATATATTCAAATTCTGTAATTTGACTATTTTACTGAGATTTCTATGTATTTGAGACTTAAGTTGGTTCTTGTTTTAAATCTGATATATATATATAGTAGCTTCATGAACTACTATTCGTTTGTTTCTGGTGCTTATTGTTATTACTCAATGTTTGTGATTCTGTGATTTTTTTAATTTACTGTATATGCTGCGTTTTGCCAAATATAAATTAATAATCTAATATTTTAAGCAATTCAAGTCCGACATGTGTGGATGCGAATGGGTTGAAAATATCGGGATGTTATAAATGTTACATGAGCACAATCTAAACCATCTGACTACGATGAGTATACAATTAAATAAAATTATAATTGCCTAAAAATGAAGCTAACGATTTGCATCTTGAATCATGAATAAAACCCGGATTCCCTTGAATCTGCCTTGGATTTTGTAAAGATCTAGAGACTAAAACCACCTTGTATTTATTGTTTTTGTTTAAATTTGTTTTTGAAAATTCTGCGGCTTAGAAGCCATAGAAATTTCATCCAAAATAGAGAGGAAGAGGGAAATATGAAATAAAATGTCAGGGAGTGCCAATTGAAATGAATAAAGGAGAATATGTTTTAAAAGAAACATTGGAACCTTTCGATTACTTCGTTTAAAACTTTCTCTACTTAATTCTTAATTAAGTTTAATTATATCCCCTCTCTCACTCCATACATGCATGGCTGGTTATTGATGGTTTATATGGTCTCTTAAAATTTGCAAAATCCATTTAGCATTAATTTCAATTTAATCCAATTTTAAATGTTTTGCTGATATTATATATCACCGCATGTGCTTGTAACTTTTATATACGCATTTTATTTAATACTAATGGCATTCAAACATTAAAAATATATTTAATAATAATTAATGTTTCGTAAATATTAATTAATTTAATCAGTTTATAAACACGCTTAATGTTTATTTTATTTAACTACATTTTAAATGCTCTACCGACATCATATATCGATATGTACGTTTATAACTTTAATATACATATAACATTAAACAATAATGGTATCTAAGTGGATTAAACGAAATTTAATAACTAATATTTCGAAATATTAATTAGTCTGCAAAATTATGAATTAGTTAAATCGTGTGGTTCATTCGTAGTATTTGTCATTTCCGTAGTGCGACTCAAAGGTGTAAATCCCGTCAGTGATTAACATCGAACAATTCAAATATTAATGTTCACATGAAACTTTAGCTAGTGGTTTGATGTTTTGGCTAAATTTATTGCTTACACATATTTTGATAAAATTCAAATTTTCTTATAAGCGGTTCTTGGTAGTGATGATTATTTACACCAATTCTTTTCGTCATAAATATATCACATTAGGACTTATGCAATTTGGTTTTGGTCAAAATTAAACCATCATCCACATTTAAATTTTTATGTCCATAAACAAAATCTTTGGTTCAATAATAATAATTATTATTAATCGTACTGCTTTGGCTAGAGACTTTGACTTTGAGTTAATTTAAGTTAACCATATGATACTAACCTCATATAATCAAGGCGACGAGCTCCTCTTGAACAATGTTTGAATTCCAGTGCTTCCAATTGACTCAACTATACTCATTTGAGGGACGTTGTACCACGATTTAACTATAATCAAAGCAGAGTTTCCATATTGAAGTTCGATAATATTCTCAAGTCAATGTAAATACATAAAATTATCACATTGATAATCTCTATTTGACCTTAGTCATATTAACCAACAGAAAATCATCGAGTAAGTCATTTCATAGTTATCCAATAATTATTAGTACATAAATTTTTTAGGGCCTCCTCGGTCATGAGTAATACACTGTCCAACATTTGAAGATCATTACATACTCTAGTCCAAACGGATGAATCGATATCCAGTCTCAACACATCTTGACTAAGAATTTATAAAACAGTATGTTTATTTTATTGTGATAACTCACTCATGATTACAACACATTGTAATGACTATCATAAAACATACAACACATTGTAATGAATATCATAAAACATACCATTTATAAATTTTCTATTAAATATACTTTTAGTTAAATAAATAATTAATATAACACATTATATGTGACGACCCAAAATTTTCAACGTTTGAAATTGAAATATTCAATTGATTTCAAATATCTGAATCGTTAATTTAACTTGAATTTTAATTTTAACTATAAATTTAGCAATTTAATTATAGAAGATTTGGGTAAAATTTGAATCTTGATTTTTAAGCTGATTAAAAATGTTTTCAAGGCTTAGAAAATTTATATTTATAATACTGAAGACAATGGAAGCTTCAGAATTGAAATTGAAAGTAATTTAATCTGTTTTGAAAATATATCGTTTAAATCGATATTTAAAAGTAGCTGTCCGAGGCACCGTCTCGGAATTCAATGAAACTAATTCTATTGGATCTATAATAGTTAGTTATTATCGGATTTCAATTTTCGTAGTGTTTGGAGTGATCATTTGGTCGTACGATAAGCAAACGCATTGAAATTTAAATCGAAAATTCGATATTATAACTCGTTCAAAAACCTATCTTCCCCATGCGATCGAATTTGGCCTCGGAACCTTTTCCATTGCATTCGGAATAGAGCTATAACATTATAAACGCCTAGTGGCACGTCTCGATTGGAGATCGAGATTTTAGTTTTCGTTTTCAGGACAAATTAAATTTAAATTTAAACATAAGTAATGTTATTTCATTTAAACCACTACTGCAAGCCTTTGCAACACGTGTTGAGATTTGAAGTACGTGTCTTCAAAAGAGACACGCGTTAAAAATAAAAATAAAAACATGATAAAACACTTCATCTCCAAAAAGAAAGAAAAAAAAATCATGGCCATGTTGTTCTTTCGAATCAGGTCCGAAAAGCTCAAAATCAAGAGGCATGCAAAATCCCCTCTACTGTTCGAATTCAAAATCCTAAATCAAATTGCGCGTCTCAGTCAAAATTCTGAGGGAGGCGGCTTCAAATCGTTCGCGCACGCATGGAGGGTCGGCATCAATCGCGAGTTGCCGTAACATGGTTCGGCAGTTGTGGGGGAAGTCGCGTGTGAAATCTAGGGTTATCGCGATTGGCAGCATAGGGCACGTGAGGGGTTTCGCAGCATCGAAATCGCGACTTTGGTTTCGTGTGCTCGGCGAGGCGGATTTTGATCGTGGTGGAGCACGCGAGCATAGACGTGGAGGCATTTCGCGAGATGGAGGCCGAGTTGGGGGCGCGCGCAATCTAGTGTTGCAGGCGACGAGGTGGAGTTGTTCGTGGTAGTCAAATCAAAATTTTCGACAGAGTATGCGGTGGTAGCAACAACATCACAGGGTGGTCGCGTGGTGTTCGAGGTAGTTGACGTTCGAATCTTCATTATTATTTTTTAGATTTAAATTTAGATTTTATGTACATGTACAGCAGAAATTTTTTTTTTGGGTTATATGCTGAGAATCGTTTTAAGTTTGAAGCAGAGAAAAGAAATATAATTTACAACAAAAGAAATTTTTTCATTTTTCTAGCTGTTAATGATTAAGTTAAATTTTTAATTTAATTATACATATAAATATAAATATACATACACTTACTTTTATATAAAGAAAACATAAAGAAATGGATATAGTAAGGTATGAGTTTATTCTGTTTTAATTTAATAAGTATGCACGTACACAATTAAATTCAAACGAATAAGAGTTTAATTTTATAGTTAAATATATAAATATTTTAAACCCATTAATTTATTTTTAAAATAATGAGCTATAGTGATTAACTCGTTTAATTTACCCATAATCATTTTTGTCACTAAAAATATTTTTATTAACGAAAATTCGTTTAAAGAATAAAATCATTAGTTTAAATTAAAATTTATTAATTTGTAATTAGTTGTTTGATCAATAAAAATATTAATAAACTGTCTAAATATTTATACAAGGTCTAAAACTGTGTGGAAATCAAGCTGGAAAGAAATTGGATTGCATGCACAACAAAAGGTGAGATCTTCTCACTCAAAATTTTACTTGAAAATTCCAGTTATTGATTGATTGTGGAATTGTGATAGTTAAATTAAAATTGATTGATTGTGTGTTTGGATAATATTTATTATTAGTTATATTAGTTTAGACCCTATGCGCCGCATAATAGCAGAGGTTATTATATTAAACCCATATACCGCGATATTCCACCTCGAAGTGGAATTGGTATTATATATGTATTTGGAGTTGTTGATTTCCCGCATTATATAACGGATGAGACCCTATTGCGCCGCATAATAGCGGATAATATTTTATAAATCTCATATACTGCGATATTCCACCTTGAAGTGGAATGGGTATTTAATTGTTGTGCTAACGTCTGTGGATGCAGGGAAACAGGTTGGAGGGATCCAACTGGATTCCTCAAATTTTTAATTTGTTGCTTATATTGTGTGTTGATTATTTTTAAATTCGTGTGACTATTTGTGATTGAAACCCTAAAGGCTGTAACTCAGCCAAATATATTTTTGGTATCGTAGGATACCAGAAATAAGTAGTTAATTGATTTTGAAATTTGGATAGAAAATTTATAATGAATTCACTCAAAGGAATCAGGTGAATTTTAAAAGAAGGAAATTCAAATAGATAAAGTTTTATCTTTGAAAACTTATTGAATAAATTCCAGAAATATGGGAAGTATTTTTATAAAGGAATTTCAAGCAAGGTTGTTAAATAGTTGAAGAATTTATTTAAGATACGGATTTTAAATAATTAAAAGAGATAAAGAAATTTATTTCAAAGGGAAATAAATTTAGAAATTAAATTTGGAATTCAATTTAGAGTTGAAATTAATTTTAGAAATCGATTCAAGAATTAATTTGGGGTTAAAATAAACCTTAGGAATCGATATTTGGAAATTTGGTTAGTGTTTTGGAAAAAACTTGGGAATCAATTTGAAATTGATTTGATTTGATATTAGAAAATTAATTTGGGGAAATCAAATTGGAAGTTGATTTTGTATTTGAGATAAACTGGAAATCAAATTGGAATTCGATTGGGTGTGAAAATGATATTTGGGAATGGATTTAAATTCATGTATCAATTGATAATTGGAATGTAAATTTAAAACAAATCGAGAAGGTTTATTAATTTATTTGAATGGACCAATTTATATTGGGAAAATAATTTTTCTTTGGAAAGCCGAGTGCATTTTTAAAATAGCCTTTGAATAAAATTTAAAAGTTTTTAGATTTGGTTCTAAAAATAATATTGTCGGAGAAATTAGTTTTTAAGATTGTTTAAAGTAAAAATTTATTTAATTAATTATATAAGGAATATTTAAAAGATTAGGTTGATTTTTGATTAGAAAATAGTTATTTAAATATTTATACTCTATCTACTAATCTTATTTTAAATTAGTTTTTGGGCTTGAATTTTTATATGAGGTATAGTATAACATTTTTCATAACTAATATTTAAGCAAATATTCTAAAATAATTTATTTTAAATATTTCCTAGTATATTTTGAATGAGTATTTTTATATTATTTTAAATATATGAAATCGGTAGATTTTCAGTGGAAATGAATAAATGTTTGGAAATTGATTTGAAATTTATTTTCAAAGGATTGAAGTGTGAAATTTTATCTTGCGAAGCTATATTGAAAAAAAAATTAGGGAAAATTATTTGAAATCGAGCGACTATTGTGAATGATGATTGATAGTTAAATAACCAACTATCAATATTAGCCTTTTTAAATGGCATTTGAATTTCGATGCGACCGGGAGTCGAATTCCAAATGGATATTCGAAACCCACATCGAACCTGTGTGATTGTGATGGATCTTTTGTTTAAAAGATCAAAGTGGAATTGTTGTGATTTATTTGAATATGAATGAACACTTATTTTAAAATAAGCGCTCGTTATTCGGATTAGCCGGGAGAGGACCTTGTGCCATAACACCCATTCTGAATACCGATATGACGAAATGGGATTGCATTTGAAGATGGTGTTGAAGACCGGGTATTTTCGGAAGCGAAAGGATACGTGTCGAATGTATCTACACTGGGTTGCTCCGGTATAGAGATTTTATCACCCTTTGTGATGGGGATTACGGACGTGATTAGTGAATTTCCGGATTGCAATGGCTTCTTTTGAAGTGCCTTCAGTTCCGTTCGATCCCGGAAAGGACTTATATGGATGTGTGTCTGACGTTACACTTTGAGATGTAATGCTGGTTTCTATCAAATACATTTCTGTTGGTGGCGGAGAATTTATTGTCTTAGCTTAACACCCTTCTCTAAGACGTACGAGCTCAGAGGTTATGTAGTTGATGGTTACTAGTGATACATTCCCAATTTCGTAATGTGGCATACGAAGTGTTATTGATCATTTGTTGATCAAAGCATGGCTTTTGTGAAAAGCGTAGCTTTATGGACGAGACTTCGTCGAACCTCACACCCCGGAATGGTCGAAACAGGAAGGATGCGGCAAGGTTATAAGGGGTAGCGCCCCTTAGGGTATGTACATTTCCTTCTGGATAGAAGTGGTATCATGGTATGGAGCCCAGATACTTAACTTATGTGAATATCGCAAATATATATTTCTTTGTGATTGTTGTTGTTGAGGATCCTCGGATAAGGTTGTTTACAACCGGGGGATGGCATACTCGTGTAAGTAGTTAACTATTTTTGCAGAGATAACCCGGCCTTGTGTTGGGAGAGATCCGGTTAGGTTCTCGGGGCGTCTATTCAGAGGCGTACCCATGTGGCAATGGGAAGTTCCTTGGCCTGACCATTTGTTGGAAATCCAAAGAAACAATACGCACCATGTACGGTTTTAGTTGTATAATCTGCCATGGAATATGGCGGTAACCTGCTATTGAACATGGTAGCTATAGTAGGCATAAGTGCGGAATGCCTATGCTGGCTAAGATTAATATTATACTTTCGAAATGTTTTCCCGCACTATGCACTAATAATAATAATATCAAATGATTTTTGCGTATCAAGCATATTTGACTATCATAGGGAGAAATCTCCTCCAATTTTGCGTTTGCATTGTGTGTGCGGCGGGAGGCCTTATGGTAGTTTCATTTTCTAAAAAGCATTGCGGATTTCTTTTAAAATTCCTTTGTTTTTCCTTTTGTTAAAGAATAACTGTTTTAAGATCTCACACCAGTCCCATGACTGAACTGGAGCTTATTGTTCCCTTTCTAAACTCTGGGTGCCCATAATTTTCCACTCGGGCAGCCTAGAGTTAGGTTTTCATGTCATTCTGGAATTCAGGAGTTGTTGTGGAGCTCAAGAGACGAGCTGGATGGCGAAGCGTATTACTAGTTTATGTTATATTTTCTTTCCGCTGTTTGTTGTTGTACACTCTGATAATGTAATATGATGTAATGTAATAACTGATATAGTGATTCCTTTTAAAGATATTTATTTATCTATTATATTTGTTCCGCTGCGAAATCTGAGATTCTGTTATTGTTTCTGTTCTTCTTCTACTTTCTTCGTTCTTTAAACCCTAATGGTTCGGTTTTTCAACATTCGATTGCGCGGCTTTTGATACAGTGGACGTATAAATGTCGACTTTCGGGTATCGTAAAATTGGGTCGTTATAATATGGTATCAGAGCATTTGGTTAAGTGACAACCTTGGCTCTGTTGGGTGTTACTCATTAGAGATAGAGTCAGCAGTACTCTAGAATGAGTTTGAGTGTAATAATAGATATGAGCGCGTATTTGTTAGTGAATATAAATTGTTTTATATTGTGTTGACTTATCGGTTGATTGTTTATAGATTCTAGTCGGTGCAGTCTGGCCAACTGTTTCGATTGGGGTTTCTAAACTCTTAAACAAGATAAACCGACACAGTATTGTTCTTAAAATAGGGTAAATGAAATAATTTTACCCAAAACTATTTTTGTATATAAAAGAAATAATTTTTCTGTGAATTATTATAATATATGGTTGTTTGGTTGTTAGGAAGCGATAATATTAGATTATTATCATCGTTGTATAAGAAATTGAAATCAAAACCAAAAGCTAAGAGAATAAAATTCAAATGAGATTTGTAAATGTAAATTTTAAATGTAATTTATAATTTGGAATAAAATCATTAATGGAATGAAATTGGTAATGTGAATGTATAAATGGGTTTTATAAATTGAAATGAGATTTGACTTGGATCAAGTTAAATTACTTAAATCAAAACTTGAATTGCGAGTTAAATAAAAATGGTTTGAATTAGCAGATAAATTCAACTAAGTAGAAAATTAATTGAAAATTTCCTTGTTATTGATAAAATAAATTCGAGATGGATTGAGAAAGGAAAGTTGAAATTTAAATGGATAAGTGAGTAAAACTAATTTAATTAAATTAGTAGATGAAGTGAATTTGATAAATGAAAATAAAATCAAGGATTTAAATTGGGAAGTGTTACAAGGAAAAATAAATTTGAATTTTGAATTGAAATAACTTAAGTAAATATTGGATCAAATGGAGCTAAATGTTAATAAAGGAATTTAAATTAATTAGTGAAACTAATTAAAAGAATGACAAATGTAATATGGTTCAAAATGAATTGAATTCAATATTCATAAATAAAAGGTAAAATGAATTCATATGGAATTTGGAATCTAGTATAAATATAAGAAGTATATAAAATAATAATCTTGAACTTAAGAAATAAATGGTATCAATTTAAATTAGTTATAAACTAGATTGGATATTCTATTAAGTGAATATCGCCGAATTTGCATAGAAATGGTTGTTATTTGACGCAAACGAGTATGTATAAAATTCTAAGAGTTAATAAAAGCAAATCAAATTGATTTTTGAATCAATTGAAATAGATATGAGTTTATTTCGCTTAAAAATAAATTGAATAAAAGAAAGTGAGTTGTAAATCACTTGAATTGAATAGAAATGGTATGTGAATTTATTATAAGCAATTAAATTTGTATCTGAACCATATAAATTGCTTATGGGAACTAATTTGAATGTATTGCTTGTGAAAACTATGTGTTTATTATTGGAAATAAGTGAAATGTGAATAAATTTCTTATATATGTCACTTATGTGTTTAAATTGAGTAAATACAGGTGCAGGAAGGCCGTTTGGCTGGATTTGGTCGTGCTAAAATGCTAATAATAAACCGCTTTGCTTAAAAATGCTAAATAAGGTATGCCTACACAATAAAAATAGGAAATATGAACTGTTTTTGCTTTTCCGATCGGGTGGGTCGATGTATATATATTTATATCTTTTGTCAAATTGCAAAAGCTCCTCCGTACAAAGGAGACTCTGCCAAAAAAATTCGAAAATTTGGGAGTTAGAAAATTTTTGAAAAAATCGTTAGCGACAAACGATTTCAAATTGGAAATTGAAGTAAATTAGTGAATGAAACTGAATTAAAATAATGATATGAATCAGTTATAATTGAAAGATAAAATTCAATATTCATAGTAGAAGATAAATTGAATTCAAATAGAATTAAAGTATAAATTGAATTAAAATAAAATTAAAAATGCAAGATTGAATGAAAATGGATATGTAACTTCAATAGTGAAGTAAAAATGGTACAAGAAGCGTATATATTGAAAATTTTGTAATGAGAGGTGCAAAATGATATTTGAACATTGTAATTGGATATTATGAATATCGGGATATACAGGTGTATTAAAGGAAAAGGAATTGGGATTTTGATTTTAAAGATAAAATTGAATTGCTCGACAAAAGGTACGTATTTAAATTTCTATATGAAATTTGGTGATTTTCTTGTCTAGCCACTTGGCTTTTTTTTCTTTTGGGATTTGAGGGCCTGTGGTGCCATTTTGTAGTAGTACCGAGCTAGCTGCGCAAAGGTGGCGCTGGCGAAATTTTTTGAAAATTTAGGGTGTTAGAAAATTTTGAAAGTTTGAAATTTGAATTGAGAAGTAAACAATGTTGTTTGGAATTTATAATTGAACTTGGAAAGTTATTTGAAATGAATTTGTAATAAAAGGATTTGGGTTGATAAATTGATAAAACTGTTTGTGTTGGAAAATATTAGACGGGTTAAGGTCCATTCTTCTTAACTAGTAATTTCGGGACGAAATTCTTTTAAGGGGGAAGGATGCGACGACCCAAAATTTCAACGTTTGAAATTGAAATATTCAATTGATTTCAAATATTTGAATCATCAATTTAACTTGAATTTTAATTTTAACTATGAATTTAGCAATTTAATTATCAAATTTAATTATAGAAGATTTGGGTAAAATTTGAATCTTGATTTTTAAGCCGATTAAAAATGTTTTCAAGGCTTAGAAAATTTATATTTATAATACTGAAGATAATGGAAGCTTCAGAATTGAATTTGAAAGTAATTTAATCAGTTTTGAAAATATATCGTTTAAATCGATATTTAAAAATAGCCGTCCGAGGCACAGTCTCGAAATTCAATGAAACTAATTCTATTGGATCCGTAATAGTTAGTTATTGTCGGATTTCAATTTTCGTAGTGTTTGGAGTGATCGTTTGGTCGTACGATAAGCAAACGCGTTGAAATTTAAATCGAAAATTCGATATTATAACTCGTTCAAAAACATATCTTCTCCATGCGATTGAATTTGGCCTCGAAACCTTTTCCATTACGTTCGCAATAGGGCTATAACATTATAAATGCCTGGTGGCGCGTCTCGAGTGGATATCGAGATTTTAGTTTTCGTTTTCAGGACAAATTAAATTTAAATTTAAACATAAGTAATGTAATTTCATTTAAAACACTATTGCAAGCCTTTGCAACACATGTTGAGATTTGAAGTACGTGTCTTCAAAAGAGACATGCGTTAAAAATAAAAATAAAAACATGATAAAACACTTCATCTCCAAAAAGAAAGAAAAAAAAATCATGGCCGCGTTGTTCTTTCGAATCAGGTCCGAAAAGCTCAAAATAAAGAGGCACGCAAAATCCCCTCTACTATTCGAATTCAAAATCATAAATCAAATTGCGCGTTTCAATCAAAATTCTGACGGAGGCGGCTTCAAATCGTTCGCGCACGCATGGAGGGTCGGCATCAATCGCGAGTTGCCGTAACGTGGTTCGGCAGTTGTGGGGGAAGTCGTGCGTGAATTCTAGGGTTATCGCGATTGGCGGAATAGGGCACGCGAGGGGTTTCGCGGCATCGAAATCGCGACTTTGGTTTCGTGTGCTCGGCGATGCGGATTTTGATCGTGGTGGAGCACACGAGCATAGACATGGAGGCATTTCGCGAGATGGAGGCCGAGTTGGGGGCGCGCGCAATCTAGTGTTGCTGGCGACGAGGTGGATTTGTTCGTGGTAGTCTAATCAAAATTTTCGACAGAGTATGCGATGATGGCAGCAGCATCTCAGGGTGGTCGCGTGGTGTTCGAGGTAGTTGAGATTCGAATCTTCATTATTTTTTTAGATTTAAATTTAGATTTTATGCATATGTACAGTAGAATTTTTTTTTTGGTTATTTGCTGAGAATCGTTATAAGTTTGAAGCAGAGAAAAGAAATATAATTTATAACAAAAGAAAATTTTTCATTTTTCTAGGTTTTAATGATTAAGTTAAAATTTTAATTTAATTATACGTATAAATATAAATACACACACTTATTTTTATATATACAGAAAACATAAAGAAATAAATATAGTAAGGTATGAGTTTATTATGTTTTAATTTAATAAGTATGTACATACATAATTTAATTCAAACGAATAAGATTTTAATTTTACAGTTAAATATGTACGTATTTTAAACCCACTAATTTATTTTTAAAATAATGAGCTATGGCGATTAACTCGTTTAATTTACCGATTTAATCATTATTGTCACTAAAAATATTTTTATTAACGAAAATTCGTTTAAAGAATAAAATCACTAGTTTAAATTAAATTTTATTAATTTGTAATTAGTTGTTCGATCAATAAAAATATTAATAAATTGTCTAAATATTTATACAAGGTCTAAAACTATGTGGAAATCAAGCTGGAAAGAAATTGGATTGCTTGCACAATAAAAGGTGAGATCTTCTCACTCAAAATTTTACTTGAAAATTCCTGTTATTGATTGATTGTGGAATTGTGATAGTTAAATTAAAATTGATTGATTGTGTGTTTGGATAATATTTATTATTAGTTATATTAGTTTAGACCCGATGCGTCGCATAATCGCGGAGGTTATTATATTAAACCCATATACCGCGATATTCCACTCGAAGTGGAATTGGTATTATATATGTATTTGGAGTTGTTGATTTTCCGCATTATATAGCGGATGAGACCCTATTACGCCGCATAATAGCGAATAATATTTTATAAATCCCATATACCGCGATATTCCACCTCGAAGTGGAATGGGTATTTAATTGTTGTGCTAACGTCCGTGGATGCAGGGAAGCAGGTTGGAGGGATCCAACTGGATTCTTCAAATGTTAAATTTGTTGCTTATGTTGTGTGTTGATTATTTTTAAATTCGTGTGACTATTTGTGATTGAAACCCTAAAGGTTGTAACTCAGCCAAATATATTTTTAGTATCGTAGGATACCAGAAATAAATAGTTAATTGATTTTGAAATTTGGATAGAAAATTTATAATGAATTCACTCAAAGGAATCAGGTGAATTTTAAAAGAAGGAAATTTAAATATATAATGTTTTATCTTTGAAAACTTATTGAATAAATTGCAGAAATATGGGAAATATTTTTATAAAGGAATTTCGAGTAATGTTGTTAAATAGTTGAAGAATTTATTTAAGATACGGATTTTAAATAATTAAAAGAGATAAAGAAATTTATTTCAAAGGGAAATAAATTTGGAAATTAAATTTGGAATTCAATTTAGAGTTGAAATTAATTTTAGAAATCGATTCAAGAATTAAGTTGGGGTTAAAATAAACCATAGGAATCGATATTTGGAAATTTGGTTAATGTTTTGGAAATAACTTGGGAATCAATTTGAAATTGATATGATTTGAGTAGAAAATTAATTTGGGGAAATCAAATTGGAAGTTGATTTTGTATTTGAGATAAACTGGAAATCAAATTGGAATTCGATTGGGTGTGAAAATGATATTTGGGAATGGATTTAAATTCATGTATCAATTGATATTTTGAATGTAAATTTAAAACAAATCGAGAAGATTTATTAATTTATTTGAATGGACCAATTTATATTGGGAAAAGAGTTTTTCCCTGGAAAGCCGAGTACATTTTTAAAATAGCCTTTGAATAAAATTTAAAAGTTTTTAGATTTGGTTCTAAAAATAATATTGTTGGAGAAATTAGTTTTTAAGATTGTTTTAAAGTAAAAAATTTATTTAATTAATTATATAAGGAATATTTAAAAGATTAGGTTGATTTTTGATTAGAAAATAGTTATTTAAATATTTATACTCTATCTACTAATCTTATTTTAAAATTAATTTTTGGGCTTGAATTTTTATATGAGGTATTATTATAATATTTTTCATAACTAATATTTAAGAAAATATTCTAAAATAATTTATTTTAAATATTTCCAAGTATATTTTGAATGAGTATTTTTATATTATTTTAAAATATTTGAAATCGGTAGATTTTCAGTGGAAATGAATAAATGTTTGGAAATTGATTTGAAATTGATTTTCAAAGGATTGAAGTGTGAAATTTTATCTTGCGAAGCTATATTGAAAAAAAAAATTGGGGGAAATTGTTTGAAGTCCAGCGACTGCTGTGAATGATGATTGATAGTTAAATAACCAACTATCAATATTAGCCTTTTTAAATGGCATTTGAATTTCGATGCGACTGGGAGTCGAATTCCAAATGTATATTCGAAACCCACATCGAACTTGTGTGATTGTGATGGATCTTTTGCTTAAAAGATCAAAGTGGAATTGTTGTGATTTATTTGAATCTGAATGAACACTTATTTTAAAATAAGCGCTCGTTATTCGGATTAGCCGGGAGAGGACCTTGTGTCATAAAACTCATTCCGAATAATGATACGACGAAATGGGATTGCATTTGAAGATGGTGTTGAAGACCGGGTATTTTCAGAAGCGAAAGGATACATGTCGAATGTCTCTGCACCGGATTGTTCCAGTATAGAGATTTTATCACCCTTTGTGATGGGGATTCCGGACGTGATTAGTGAATATCCGGATTGCAAGGGCTTCTTTCGAAGTGCCTTCGGTTCCGTTCGATCCCGGAACGGACTTGTATGGATGTGTGTCTGACGTTACACTTTGAGATGTAAAGCTGGTTTCTATCAAATACATTTCTATTAGTGGCGGAGAATTTATTCTCTTAGCTTAACACCCTTCTCTGAGACGTACGAGCTCAGAGGTTATGTAGTTGATGGTTACTAGTGATACATTCCTAATTTGGTAATGTGGCATACGAAGTGTTGTTGATCATTTGTTGATCGAAGCATGGCTTTTGTGAAAAGCGTAGCTTTGTGGACGAGACTTCGCCGAACCTCACACCCCGGAATGGTCAAAACAGGAAGGATGCGGCAAGGTTATAGGGGGTAGCGCCCCTTAGGGTATGTACATTTCCTTCTGGATAGAAGTGGTATCATGGTATGGAGCCCAGATACTTAACTTTGTTGAATATGCGCTTATATGATTTTTGTTTGATGATAGTAAACATATATATATATATTCATTTAAATGTATTTGTTAATGTACTATTTTATTTTTCATAGATTAAATAAATATTTGCTGAATAAAATAAATAACACTGAATTTGAATTCAAACGAATATTTTATTCAAACAAATATTTATTACAATTTTGAATAGTACAAATTCAAGCTCTCACTATACATATACAACTTTGATACAATTTAAATTACATCACAATTTCATATTTACATAAATTCCTCACTACATATCACTCACACTCGTATTTTATCTTCAACTTCATTCCAGTTTGAATCTAGCATCTGAACAATCTGCAAAAATATTCACTAACGCAGTAAAATTGAAAAAGAAATATTTTTGCAATACAAAATAAAATATAAATTTTGAAAATATTATTTGCCTCAGTTATTTGGGTTGTTCGTCATCATTTATGTTTGAATTCGTCAAACACGAACAACTTGTGACATACACAGTGTATCACTGTATATGCCACAAGGCCGTGTACAACGATATACACTTGATAATGCTACAGGGACAGGTGAGCACAAGGTCAAACCCAAATATACAGACATGTTCAACTCAGGTGCAATATATTCAAAATCTCGTCAACAGCACAAGGTCAAACCCGAGTTTTTGAAACTGGATTCAACACAAGTGAAATGCCAAAAAAAAACAACAGCAACATGAAACCAAACAGTCAAGTTCAAGACATATCAAGTGGAAATGAATCAATGACCATTGAATGCAACAGTGAAGCAAAAAATATGGCAGTAAAGATATAATGGCCGTGAACAGCAAGATGGAGCTACAGGAATGCACCAAACAACCAGGATAGAACCAAAGAAGGAAACCATCAAGCCAACATAAGCAGCAGTATGCAAGTGCATACACAAATAGGCACATTAATGTACAACAACAAATGCACATGTTAACATCATTGGCAATTATTTATTCGAGTTCAAGCACACATGAAACAGTGCAAGTTTCGTACTTAAAAACAAATGACAGTGATTCAAACTACTCGCAAAAATGCTCGAAGACTCGCCAAGTAAATGACACAGCAAAAATGAAACCATACATGAACATTTGTAACATGTATATGAATGTCAGTGTACAAAGTCAAAACCAGTTTCATAATCAAGTGAAGCCAATAACAGCACGACCAAGTACAGAAACGAACTCAAATCAAGTGCACCAGTGCAACACAAATGCAACCAGACTTCGAGTCGAGCAGTTGACAACGCACACAAATGCATATACCAGAACTGGCAGCAAACAAGAATCAAGCTAAAGTGGAGTTGAAACAATGTCAACATGCAATATCGACCAGTCCAGATACAACACAGCAGTGTGGAAGCAAAGACTACAAGTGCAAAGCAACAACAATAATCAGACCCAAAGCATGCATATGGTTGCAGTGAAGACAGAGCTTGAGACTACAACTCAAAGTTCAATGCAACACAGTGACAAGCTAAACATACTACACAAATACATGGAGCAATCCAAATGGACTCATGTGGAAAAAGTCAGTGGCCGATGTCAACTACATTGTGATAATAAAATAAAATAAAAAGAATGAAAACCGTGGCAATCAAGAAATCATTCAAAGCCGTGAGAACCATGTAACATAGAATATATACGAATTTGAAAAAGTCGGAGATAAATCTCAACATCCAAACGAAAATCAATGGCCGAGCTATATCAATTGACAAATTCAAGCAAAGAATATATGACGAAAAATTAGGTATTCGAATCCCTATAAAAACCTACAATCATCATCGGCAATAAAATTATAGAGTACAAGCAAGCCAAAACCAGCAAAGCAAAAGGAATAAAGTACTTACCGAAATTGTAATCGAACTCGATCAATTTCAAAGAGCCGTAAGTAAAGCAGAGAAGCAAGCGATCGACGAAGCAAACAAAGTGATAATTCCTCTTTTCGATCTAGCAACCAAAAGTCGGCATCTTTGAAATGTCCAAATCCCTAATTTAAGAGCAAAAAGGAACGAGATCGAATGAAGCCCTAATTTGCAAAGACACAGCCGCCATTCTCAAGATAAAGGAACGGCCGACACAATAAAAGAAAAAGGGGAGAGGGCCGGCCTTATTCTACTTTGATAAAAGGGCTTTTTATTTTATGTTTAAAGGGTAATAGGTTTTAAAAAATTAGGGTTATTTTATTTTAAATTGTTTTTAATTTGTAATTTCATTTTTAAACCGTTTTAATTTTCTAGTCGTTTTCCTATGGGACAAGCTACGTGGCATAGCTTGAGAATTCGCAACTCAGTGGCTGAGTTGTGGCAGGGTTTTGAGCGTAGAGTTAGATTTAGTCGATAGCCGGTGTCGCGAGTTTACGTGTGTAAGCGAGGGACTATCTAATTTCTAGTAGAAACCTTAGGGGCAGCACATAGGCAGGGTTTTGCCGAAGCTGGGTAAATTCTGTGTCGTTCTATTTCTGCTTATTATTCTGCTATTTGTCTGTGTTGCTGTTATTCTGTAATCTGTGTTAAATTTAATATTCACTTCCGCAATAATTTTTATAAATTATACTATCACCCTATTCACCCCCCCCCCCTCTAGGGTGAAATCGATCCTACAAGTGGTATCAGAGCTAGGAACAAAAGCCGTTTCTGTTTTAAAAAATTGATTTTACAAAACCAATTTTTATTCTAAAAAGTTGAATTTTTAAAATGGCTTCTTTTAATACTGCTTTTGCTGAGGCTCAATCCATAGTTAGACCACCAATGTTCAATGGTGAATATGCTTATTGGAAAAATAGGATGGAAATTTTTCTGAAAACCATTGACGCATGGAATATTGTTTAGACATGTTATAGAATACCAATTATAACTGTAGATAATCAGGAAATAGAGAAACCAAAGGAACAATGGACAGAACTAGAAAATAAATTACAAAATACCAATGCTAAATCTATGAATTCTATTATCTGTTCATTGGATCAATATGAATTTAATCGTGTCTCACATTGTCTAACTGCGCAGGAAATATGGCACACTCTAGAAGTGACTCATGAAGGAACATCTCAAGTCAAAGAATCTCGCCTTGCCATGCTAAGCAGCGAATACGAGAACTTCACAATGGCGAAGGAAGAAAATGTCAAAGAGATGCATGGACGACTTTCCAATATCGTATATAAATCAAAAGCTCTTGGAAAATCATATACAGAGTTGGAGATAGTCCGAAAAATCCTCAGAGTCCTTCCACGAAGTTTTGAAGCCAAAATGACTGCCATTCAAGAGTCAAAAGATTTGAAACAAATGAAAGTCGAAGAACTCGTCGGAAATCTCACCACTTATGAGCTAGAAATGAAATTCAAGGAAGAGCGTGAAGGAGGAGATATTCGAAAGAAATCAATAGCTCTCAAAGGAACAACTGATAGTGATGACGATGACGATGATGATGCAGCAGCAGAATTGGAGCTATTAATAAAGAAATTCAAAAAGTGGAATTACAAATATGGAAATTCAGCTCGAATTCAAAAAGCGAAAAGCAGAATAGCCAAAGCACTAGACTACTCTGAAGAACAGAAGATCATCTGTCACAAGTGCAACCAACCCGGACACATAGTGCCCAATTGTCCTCAAAATCAACGCGACTTTAAAAAGAAATCAAAAAGGAAAAGTTTTGCAGCCACGTGGAATACAAGTGATGAAGATAATCAAAGTTCTAGCAGTGAGAGTGAGAAAGCAGATATGTGCCTTCAAGGGAATATAACTGATAGCGACGATGACGAGCCAAGCGAGGTATCAAAACTTACTCACTCTGAATTACTTATTTATTTCCACGAAGTAAATGGTTGTTTTGAACGACTTAGGGAAAAATACGCTAAACTTGAATCACAAAAAGACACTTTGATAGATTTAAATAAACAACTTGACCAACTAGTTAAAACCTATCAAAGTAGGATCCCTAAGTGTGATAAGTGTCCAACATTCGAAGAAGAAATTAAAAAAATCAGAAATCAATATAAAATCACTTGAAAATGAAATTCTGATTTTAAAAGAGAATGAAAATACTAGGACAGAGAATTCTATTAAAAAGTGCACACAGTTGTTAAACGAAAATGAATCTCTCAAAACACAAGTCCAACAATTGTCAACGACTTTAGATAAATTTTCAAAAAGTGAAAAATCATTGAATATGCTATTAGGAAAGCAAACTGTTAATACGGTTAGACAAGGACTTGGATATAATAATTTTGAAAATTGTTGCAAGCAATATTAATCAAGTTAATTCTATGTGCACAATTTGTAGAAAATTTGGACACGATCACAATAATTGTTGGTATAGACTCAAACATGTGAAAACTATACCGATTTGGGTTCCAAAAGGCACAAATATAAAATATCTCAAAGTTAAACAAATTTGGGTGCCGAAGGGAACAATTATAAATAGTTTTGGGTCTACACAAAATTATTTTTCAAAATTTTCTGCCACTAACAACCATGGACCTATAAAAACAAATAGGTCACATAAATCTTTCATCGTGTAGGTGTGGTGGCAGGCTAAGGAACAACAATAGTGTTCTCCGGATTTTGGCTGTTCCAGAAACACAACGGGCGACAAAGCTAAGTTCCTTAGCCTAGTATAAAGGTGACAGAATCACAACAGACAACAACGAAAAATATCGTAAAGGTAAAACAGGTAATGGTATGTTTTAAACGATATATTAAATGTGATAATCTGCACCGTATTCTGAATTAGAATCAGCCAATATTGAGATGATGAAAAGATGATGATTCTGACTTACTCAAAATAGTTGGCCAATTATATTCTTATGCCAAAAACACTATAATAATCACTAGATTCTTTGAATTACTTCATATATATCATTTTGGATTAAAAATAGTGTTTTGTTGGATAATAATACATTTGGTTATAATTCGGCTAACTCTATATTCACGGTTTTTGAGTATTTACACGGCTTCATTTCAAATTCAAGAGAATGTCATTTAAAATGCTGTTAAAATTGAGTTTGAAATTTTTGGTACACACTTCATGTTTTGGTCTATAAAATTCAATTGATGATAATTTTGAGTGAAAGAGAAATTCAGATGCAGATTACATTGGTAATCTAGTTGATAGGAAAATTACTAGTTGAACGTGATTTTTGAGACATTTAGTAACTGCATCGTTTTTCAAAGAAAATATCTGCATATTCTTCATTTCAAATAATTTTCAAATAGCAGAAAATTTTCTTTTAAAACCCCCTGGAGAAAATCATTTTAGACCATATTTTCAGATTAGTCATTTTTGAAAAATTAATTTCATAATTATTTTTGAATTTGATTTTAAATGACTATTTTGACTAATCTGACTCCCTAATGTTTATCGAAAAGAAAAATAGCGATTGAAAAAGTGATGAGTGTTAATATTGATCAAATATTATGACTTGAGACGGTATAATTAATAAATTTCTTTGGAAATTTAAACAAGAGTTATAAAACTTTTTGTTGGTAAAAAATTCCATGACCATCCCTATATCTATCATATTTCTAACAACCATCACTCATCAAAATTCTATATAGTTTGTCAATATGTGTTACTTTAAACAGGAATCGTTCGTTTTTCATATTTGCATTTTTAAAAAATAATAATAATAATATAATAATAATAATAATGATAATAAATACCAAAGTATTCACTCTCATTTAAAAGTCCTCACGGTTATGCATGGGTGAATTACTTGAAATTTGTTATGTGCTTCCATGCTCATTTAAAAGTCCGCACGGTTATGCATGTATGGAACGCATATCCAAAGTTGATTTTTTTAAAATAAACAAGTTGATTCTAATCCCATTTAAAAGTCCTCACGGTTATGCGTGGTTAGAAGATACTTGAATTCATTTTTTTTAAAATAAAATTGGAATACTACTAATCTCATTTAAAAGTCCTAACGGTTATGCATGGTTAGTAGATATTCAAATTCCTGATATAAATATACCACAAATAGATATAACTATATGGTTTTATATGTTGACATCATTTCCATCATTCTAAAACTGGAATATGCGCCTAACAAAATATTTATGATTTTTGTTTGACTTTTTATCGAAATTTAATATTTATATTTAATTGAGTTCTAATGTTGGATTGATATCCATTACTTTATCTCTATTTTCTCTAACACTATTACTCTTTTGTTGATAACAAAAGGGGGAGAGAAAAGTTAAGATTTTGTCAAATAAAATCAAGCAATGGTCAAATAATTTTCTATTTGCATCTAGGCTCATTTGCATATTATTTAATTGTATGCATATTTGTAGGGGGGGTATTGTGTAGAGAGGAAGCATTTAAATAGGGAGAGCAAATTAGAGCATATCAATGATCAAATACATTTAATATATTCAAAATCTTAAATATATGTTTGTTATCATCAAAAGGGGGAGATTGTTGAATATGCGCTTATATGATTTTTGTTTGATGATAATAAACAAATATATTCATTTAAATGTATTTGTTAATGTACTATTTTATTTTTCATAGATTAAATAAATATTTGCTGAATAAAATAAATAACACTGAATTTGAATTCAAACGAATATTTTATTCAAACAAATATTTATTACAATTTTGAATAGTACAAATTCAAGCTCTCACTATACATATACAACTTTAATACAATTTCAATTACATCACAATTTCATATTTACATAAATTCCTCACTACATATCACTCACACTCGTATTTTATCTTCAACTTCATTCCAGTTAGAATCTAGCATCTGAGCAATCTGCAAAAATATTCACTAACGCAGTAAAATTGAAAAAGAAATATTTTTGCAATACAAAATAAAATATAAATTTTGAAAATATTATTTGCCTCAGTTATTTGGGTTGTTCGTCATCATTTATGTTTGAATTCGTCATACACGAACAACTTGTCACATACACAGTGTATCACTGTATATGCCACAAGGTCGTGCACACCGATATACACTTGATAATGCTATAGGGACAGGTGAGCACAAGGTCAAACCCAAATATACAGACAGGTTCAACTCAGGTGCAATATATTCAAAATCTCGTCAACAGCACAAGGTCAAACCCGAGTTTTTGAAACTGGATTCAACACAAGTGAAATTCCAAAAAAAATCAACAGCAACATGAAACCAAACAGTCAAGTTCAAGACATATCAAGTGGAAATGAATCAATGACCAATGAATGCAACAGTGAAGCAAAAATTATGACAGTAAAGATATAATGGTCGTGAACAGCAAGATGGAGCTACAGGAATGTACCAAACAACCAGGCTACAACCAAAGAAGGAAACCATCAAGCCAACATAAGCAGCAGTATGCAAGTGCATACACAAAGAGGCACATTAGTGTACAACAACAAATGCACATGTTAACATCACTGGCAATTATTTATTCGAGTTCAAGCACACATGAAACAGTGCAAGTTTCGTACTCAAAAACAAATGACAGTGATTCAAACTACTCCCAACAATGCTCGAAGACTCGCCAAGTAAATGACACAGCAAAAATGAAACCATACATGAACATTTGTAACATGTATATGAATGTCAGTGTAAAAAGTCAAAATCAGTTTCATAATCAAGTGAAGCCAATAACAGCACGACCAAGTACAGAAATGAACTCAAATCAAGTGCACCAGTGCAACACAAATGCAACCAGACTTCGAGTCGAGCAGTTGACAACGCACACAAATGCATATTCCAGAACTGGCAGCAAACAAGAATCAAGCTAACAGTGGAGTTGAAATAATGTCAACATGCAATATCGACTAGTCCAGATACAACACAGCAGTGTGGAAGCAAAGACTACAAGTGCAAAGCAACAACAATAATCAGACCCAAAGCATACATATGGTTGCAGTGAAGACAGAGCTCGAGACTACAACTCAAAGTTCAATGCAACACAGTGACAAGCTAAACAAACTACACAAATACATGGAGCAATGCAAATGGACTCATGTGGAACAAGTCAGTGGCCGATGTCAACTACATTGTAATAATAAAATAAAATAAAAAGAATGAAAACCGTGGCAATCAAGAAATAATTCAAAGCCGTGAGAACCATGTAACATAGAATATATACGAATTTGAAAAAGTCAGAGATAAATCTCAACATCCAAACGAAAATCAGTGGTCGAGCTATATCAGTTGACAAATTCAAGAAAAGAATATATGACGAAAAATTAGGTATTCGAATCCTTATAAAAACCTACAATCATCATCGGCAATAAAATTATCGAGTTCAAGCAAGCCAAAACCAGCAAAGCAAAAGGAATAAAGTACTTACCGAAATTGTATTCGAACTCGATCAATTTCAAAGAGCCGTAAGTAAAACAGAGAAGCAAGCGATCGACGAAGCAAACAAAGTGATAATTCCTCCTTTCGATCTAGCAACCAGAAGCCGGCATCTTTGAAATGTCCAAATCCCTAATTTAAGAGCAAAAAGGAACGAGATCGAATGAAGCCCTAATTTGCAAAGACACAGCCGCCATTCTCAAGATAAAGGAACGGCCGACACAATAAAAGAAAAAGGGGAGAGGGCCGGCCTTATTCTACTTTGATAAAATGGCTTTTTATTTTATATTTAAAGGGTTATAGGTTTTAAAAAATTAGGGTTATTTTATTTTAAATTGTTTTCAATTTGTAATTTTATTTTTAAACCGTTTTAATTTTCTAGTCGTTTTACTAGGGAACAAGCTACGTGGCGTAGCTTGAGAATTCGCAACTCAGTGGCTGAGTTGTGGCAGGGTTTTGAGCGTAGAGTTAGATTTAGTCGATAGCGGGTGTCGCGAGTTTACGTGTGTAAGCGAGGGACTATCTAATTTCTAGTAGAAACCTTGGGGGCAGCACGTAGGCAGGGTTTTGCCGAAGCTGGATAAATTCTGTGTCGTTCTATTTCTGCTTATTATTCTGTAATCTGTGTTAAATTTAATATTCACTTCCGCAATAATTTTTATAATTTATACTATCACCCTATTCACCCCCCCCCCTCTAGGGTGAAATCGATCCTACAAACTTATGTGAATATCGTAAATATATATTTCTTTGTGACTGTTGTTGTTGAGGATCCTCGGACAAAGGTTGTTTACAACCGGGGAATGGCATACTCATGTCAGTAGTTACCTATTTTTGCAGAGGTAACCAGGCCTTGTGTTGGCAGAGATCCGGTTAGATTCTCGGGGCGTCTATCTAGAGGCGTACCCATGTGGCAATGGGAAGTTCCTTGGCCTGACCATTTGTTGGAAATCCAAAGAAACAATATGCACCATGTATGGTTTTAGTTGTATAACCTGCTATGGAATGTGGCGGTAACATGCTATTGAACATGGTAGCTATAGTAGGCATAAGTGTGGAATGCCTATGCTGGCTAAGATTAATATTATACTTTTAAAATGTTTTCCCACACTATGCACTAGTAATAATAATATCAAATGTTTTATGCGTATCAAGCATAATTGATCATAAGGAGAAATCTCCTCCAATTCTGCGTTTGCATTGTGTGTGCGGCGGGAGGCCTTATGGTAGTTTCATTTTCTAAAAAGCATTGCGGATTTCTTTTAAACTTCCTTTGTTTTTCCTTTTGTCAAAGAATAACTGTTTTAAGATCTCACACCAGTCCCATGACTGACATGGAGTTTATTGTTCCCTTTCTAAACTCTGGGTGCCCATAATTTTCCACACAGGCAGCCTAGAGTTAGTTTTTTAGGTCATTCTAGAATTCAGGAGTTGCTGTGGAGCTCAAGAGACGAGCTGGATGGCGAAGCGTATTACTAGTATATGTTATATTTTCTTTCCGTTGTTTGTTGTTGTACACTCTGATAATGTAATGTGATGTATTGTAATAACTGATATAGTGATTCTGTTTAAAGATATTTATTTATCTATTATATTTGTTCCGCTGCGAAATGTGAGATTCTGTTATTGTTTCTGTTCTTCTTCTACTTTCTTCGTTCTTTAAACCCTAATGGTTTGGTTTTTCGGCATTCGATTGCGCGGCATTTGATACAGTGGACGTATAAATGTCGACTTTCGGGCGTCGTAAAATCGGGTCGTTACATTATATCACATTATATCAAGTATATAATAGAAAGAAAACACATTTAATTTTAACAAGATTGGTTATTAAGTTGGACATATAAAACAAATTACATATTTTTTCTTAGGGCATACACCTAACTCTATCAGCAATAAAGTCCCAGGATTCATCCTTTTGGCAAGAAACCTTAACGATGAAATGGATTCTACTATGAGAAATGAAACTTGAAAACTAGTAGATTTACCTTCTGCTTCTAAACCAATAGGACGTGAGTGGATATTCAAGAAATAATTAAGACCAAATGACATGACAGAAATTTTTTATGCTCGATTAGTCACTAAAGGATTTGCTCAAAAAGAAGGAATAGATTATTTTAATACTATGTATCTATAGCGGATATATCAATAATTAGGACATTAGTTGCATAACATTTATTTACAAACATGAAACTCATTTAGTGGATGTCAAGATTGCATTCCTAAATAAAGATCTTGATGAATATATATAACAGAACTAAAGGGTTTTCTAATGTCTAGAAAAGAATGTAAAATATACAAGCCTATTAAATCACTTTATGGTCTTAAACAAACACCAAAATGGTGGCATAGGAAATTTCATAAAATAATAGTGTCCATTAGATTTATGATCCATCAATTAGACAAATGTGTCTATAGAAAATTCCATGCTAATAAAGGAGTAATAATATGCCTTTATTAGATGATATGTTGATGTTTGGGATTGATACTTCAAGTATTGAATAAATGAAGTAATTTATATCTTCGTGTTTTTATATGAAGGATTAGGGGAAGCTGAAGTGCTATCTGGAATAAGAACCATAAAATCAGTAGAAGGATTGGTCGGTAATCAATCCCACTATGTTAAAAAGATCCTAAAATGGTTCAATCAATTTGATTACATATATGTAACCATACCATTTGACCCAAATATGCAATTATATTCTAATATTAGTAGATTAAAGGATCAACTAGAATATGAAAATTTATTAGAATTCTAACGTATCCACGACATGCATGAAGCCTGATATTACCTTGTCTATAGGAAAATTGAGTAGATATACTAGTAACCCTAGTCACATTTATTAGATAGTTGTATAAAGAGTTTAAAATACTAAAATAGAACCATAGATTATGCTGGGTACCCAAGTGCAATAGAAGGATATACTATGCCACAAAGTGAATCAGACAACAGTCCACACACAACATAAGGTAGATTTTCTTGTTATCCCAATATTTACCACTCTTTCACACAACACATGGAAAATCCAAATTTTCATGCTTGTTATTCAAACAACATTTTATCTGTAAAAAAATTTAGTTTTTGCTCCATTTTAATTTTGTTTCGCTCTCATTTATTTTGTGACCGCCGGTTCTTTTCATTATTTCCCCCTTTCTATTTTCATTTCCCACCATTCTTTCTAATCTATTTTCGTTCCGGTTTTCTTTAGTTTGGCTCCATCAAAATTGAAGCTTTTTCTAGAATTAGGGTTCAAATCGGCTTGATAAGGAAATCACTCTATCGATAATCTCTCACTCTAAATCAACGATTGATAAAGAACCATTTTGTGGCAACGTTTGATTGCTTAGATATGATTTAGGTTGCTTGTTTTGCTTTCGATTACTTAGATTTGCTTTCGGTTGCTTCTACGTAGACTGCTGTCAATTTGGTATGTGAATAATTTTGCCCCTTTTTAATTTTATGCTCGCTTTCGACTTGATTTTTTTCTGCCAATGATGATATGGTTATATATAGGAATCAACTTCCTATATTTTTTGATTATATACTATGATTTGAATTGTCGGTTCGTGTTCTTCCTTGAGTTTTTATCTCTATTGAACTGTTGGATTTTGATTCTGACTTGATCTTTGCAATGATTTGTGTACTTCATGTAGTTTTTCTCTCTGTCGATTTGTATTATCTCTGTTGGTTTGTACATATATGAGTTTTCCTCTATGTTGGTTTATAACTTTGTTGGTTTGTATCTCTTTTGATGCTCCGTTGTTGTTGTATCATTAATGCTTGTTGTTTTTGAACTAGTTGCTTCTTGAAGTGATAAAAGCTGTGTGCTTACGGTTCGCTATAATCAATCATCACCGTCGAACTAGTTGATGCTAGCATGTTGCATTAATGCTAGTTGTTGTTGAACTAGTTGATGCTTGAAGTGTCTGCTTGCTTGTTGCTACTTATGTATATATGTATATGCATATATGTCTGCACCATGCTTGGTTGTGTGAATATGTGCTTATGGTTCTATATATATGTATATACAAGTGCACTATACTTAAACTATTTTGAGATTTCTTGCATTTCACTATATCAATTCATCACATAGAACTTCCATGTCTATACATACATACATACATATATATATATATATATATCTGTGTATGTGTGTGTTTGTATATATGGGTGCACTTGTTCTATTTGGATAATTCTTGTTGCGGTTTATATATGTGTACACTTGTAGATGTACTTGTATGTTCATACCTGTATGTACATACTTAGACTGTTTTAAAAAATCGATACTTTGAAAAACTAATCCTTGTATATACTTGTATATATGTACTGGTATGTGAGTTATTTGTATATACTTGAATCAACTTGTATATACTTGTATGTTCATACTTGTGTATACATGCTTATACTATTTTGTATATGCTTAAACTGGTACATGTAGTTTGTGACTGCTTAAATTAACCGCTTAAACCAATTTATATATGTGTTTTGAAAATGCTTAAACTAATTTCTTCTTGAACTGATTACTTCTTAAACTTCAAGTCGGATTGCTTCTTGCACTTGAACTGATTGCATTGCCTTGTTTTTTTGTGTATGTATGTATGTATGTATGTGTGTGTGTATATCTGTATGTGTGTGCGTACGTGTATTCCATTGTTGAAGTTATGTATACATCCTTGAGTGTGCTAACACATGTGTGAGCTGCTCCTATATGCTCTAGCACCTGAATGTGCATTTTCTGAACCATTTTGATTTCTTAAACCATTTTGAGTTGAATTTGTTTTTTCTGAATGATTTTATGTGCCCTAACACTTGTTATTTTATCTGAGTTTTTTATATGCACTATCTCGAATTCTTGCCTAGTTCAACATATCTTTCTGAACCAGTTTGATTTGGGTACCTGAGTATGCTTGTTACTTCCATATGAAGTCTTCTTGCTTATTACTTCCATGTATATACACACATACATATGTTTGTATAAATGTGTGAAATATTATAACCTCTTTTATGGTTTATACATGTATTATTCTATTTGAACACTCCTCTATTATAAATGGCACTCCTTCATCCCTGTGTTATTCTCTAAGTTCACCTGAGTTTAGAATGGAACTTCTCCGTTACCTCAAGTATATGTCACATATACATATATATGCGTATATATGTACTGGTATGTGTGTTATACTGTTGTATTTTGTTGTTGCTGACAGAGGTTGTGTACTGTGTTCCTTGTTGTTTGCTTTGCACTAGCTTATTTCCTTGTAATTGTGTAGTCACTTCCTTGTACTACTTGTATCAATGCTATGGTTTTTCCCTGAACTCGGCTTGTATGTAGTCTGGTCATGTTAATCTTGTTGCAACTTGTACACTCTTGCACCACACTCCAAGCTTTGGTTGAACTTATTGTGACCATTCCTGAGTCTGAAGTATCTCTTTAACCAGAACTTTTGTAACAAACTCGGTTTGGAGATTACCATTAATATTAAATTATTATTATTAGCGGTAATCTCCAAGCTGGGTTTGTTACAACTTTGCTCTTCCCTCGTTTGGACTTATTTGTGTACTTTGGTACCTTGGTTTGGTTTTCCATGTACACTCGATCTTGTGGGTTTTAGTCTTGCTATCTCTGGCCAGTTGTTGTACTCTATGCATTTTTCATGTCCAATATTGTGATGACTTGGAATTTTCGGATATTTGAAATTGGAATATTTAACTGATTTTAAATATTTAACATTTAATTTTCAACTTGAATTTCAAATATCACTAATTGTTTGACAAATAAACTATTGAATTAAACAATTGAAAATCAGGTAAAATACGAATCTGAGATTTCGAGTTTGTTAAAAATAATTTGAAGGTTTATAAAATTTGTGTTAATACTGGAGAGAATAAAACTTTTAAAAGTTGAATTTAAAACTGTTTTGTCCAGTTTGAAAATATATTGTTTAAATCGATAATTAACAATAGCCTTCCGGGGCACAGTCTTGGAATTCAATGAAATCAGTTCCATTGGATCAGTAATAGTGTATTATTATCGAATTGTAATTTTTGTAATGTTTGGAGTGATCGTTTGAACGTACGGTAAATAAACGCATTGAAATTTATATCGAAATTAAATATTATAACCGGGTCCAAAAAGATATCTTCTCCATACGATCGAGTTAGGACTCGAAACCTTTTCCAGTGCGTTCGAAATAGGGTATAACATTATAAATGCCTAACAGCACGCCTTGATTGGTGATCGAGATTGTGAGTTGTGAAAATTGGGACGATTTGAATTTGAATTTAAATTTAAACATAATTGATATTATTGCATTTGAAAACTCTAAAGTCTTTGCATACACATATTGAATTTTTAAGCACGTCTTCCTCTTCCTTTCCAATTTGCGTACAGATGTCCCTTTCTCCTTTTATATTTGCAACCCAGAATTTCAAAAACCCAAAATCAAAAAATAAAACGACGAAAGAAATATTCTTTCATTCGAATAGAAATCCAAGGTCGAGCATTCAATAGAAATCGAGCTAAATTCGTTCGAAAACATGGCTAATTTAATTCTCGTCCTCCTATAAACAAAAATCGAAATCTCAAACAAATCAATGGCCGCTTTCTTTTTCTATTCGATAAAAAAGGAGAATCACGACCATCTCGCAATTAAAATTCTCGAGCTCGGCATCGAAGGGAGGAAGTGCAATGATATGGGTCGGAAATTGATTTTCATGAGCTCACAGAGAGGGGTTGGCGGTGATAGATGGCCGAAGATGATGGCGATTTGGTTGAGGGATCTCGAGTCAATGGCAGCTCGATTTCGTCCGATAGTTGGGTTGCTTTTGGGATTACGACTGACATTGGGGCACTCGCGAGGGGTCGCAACGGAGGACTTAGGCTGCGTGCATTTGGGCCTGATCGAGACGTTGTGGAGCAACGAGCTATTGAAGTTTACGAGTGGTCGTGGTGTGCTCGAGGAGTTCGTCGGTGTTGGATATGGTCAACGGCAGTGAGGTAGCTGTTTCATCCTGGTTGTTTTTAATTTAATTTAAATATATTATGGATTAGAGAACAGAAAATATATATACATATATATATATACAGTAGAAAATTTATTTTGGTTATTTGCTGAAAATTGTATACAAGTTTGAAATAGAAAGATAAATTACAGATTGGTATAAAAACATTTCTATTTGAATATATAAAGAGTTTAAAATAGAAAATATATTCATATACGCATTTTAAATCTACCAGTTATTTTAAAATGATATATATTAGCGATCGATTTGTCAAATAAACTTATTTAATTATTTTTCTTGCCAAAAACAATTTTATTTAAAGGATTTAGTTTAAAATAAATTTTAAAATAAATCACGCGTTAATTAAATTTATCAAATGGAAATTCAATTGGTCCATTGGTTCAAATATTAATGAAATCATATAATTGTTATACAAGGTCTAAAAATCGTAGGGGATCAAGCCGGATTTGAAATGTGTTGCATGTATAGGCAAAGGTGAGATCTTCTCACTCAATCGGATTACCCTGTTTGATTTAAATAGTTAAATTTAAATTATTGGATGTTTTCTTGGATTGATAATTATTATCAGTTGGATTGGGGGGGGTGTGTGTGTGTATTGGAGTGATTGATATTCCCGCATTATATAGCGGATGAGACCCTATGCACCCCGCATAATAGCGGATGACCCTTTATGCCGCGATATCTTGCCTTGAAGCGGGACTAGTATTTAATTTGTTGTGCTAACATCTATAGATGCTGGGAAACAGGTTAGAGAGATCCAACTGGATTCCTCAAATGTTTGAATTTATTTCATATGTTGTGATATGATTTATTGATAATCTGTGATTGATTATACTGGTAATTGAAATTATTGAAGGCTATGGTTTGGCCGAATATATTTTGGTATTTTAAGATAATTAGATTTTCGGAAGGAAATTAAAGTAGAGAATTTTACGTAAAATAATTTTAGGGAATTGGATAAATTAAAAGAAGGAATTTGGAAACGATAAAAATTGATTTTTGAAATCGTATTGAATAAATTCCAAATATGGAGGAAAAAGATTTTTAATAAATGGATTTTTGAGAACTTAAGTAGTATTTTTTACAAGTTGAAGAATTTATTTAAAATTTGGATTTTAAATGGTTTGGGAGAAATAAAGGGAGAATTTTGAAATCAAGTATGAAATTGGTTTTTCTAATTTAAATGGAATATAAATCAAAAATATAGGCGTGAATATTGGATTAATGTGTTTTGAAATAAATTTGGATAAGTAAAGGAGTAATTTTTAAATGGATTAAATTTTGGAAATCGATTTGGAAATCGATTTAGTGTTTGAAAGTAAATTTTGGAAATCGATTTACAAATCGATTTAGTGTTTGAAAGTAAATTATGGAAATTGATTTAGTGTTTGAAACTATGTTTTGAAAGAAGGATGAGATTATGGAATTTATAAACTGGATTTATAAAATGGAATAAGATATTAGTGGATACTTGGAAATATAAATTCACAATGGAATTTATAAAGGAATAGGTAATTTGTTTTAAAAATAAACATTGGTTTATTTTAAAGTGTGGAAAGAAAATTTACAAATTTGGGATTTAAATCGAGATAAATCGAGAAGGATTTATTGTAACAACCCATAATTATAATAAAAAATTTATTAGAATTTATTTTGAAAACATGATTTTAAATCATTTGAAATTTTGGAATTTTCCCAATGCAATTATGGATTTTGTTTATAATTTAATTTCCAAATACAATATAATGAATATTTTCTAAAAAAAATTATATTTGGTCAACTACGGTCAAACTTTGACTTTTAGTTGAAAATTTTAAATTTGAATTTTTAATTTCTAATCTTTTTCTTTGAAACTGTATTTGATTCTGATTCGTGCTGCTTTTCGTTTAGTAAAATTCTATTGTATACTTTTAAATTTTGATAAATTTCCGCATTTTACACGCCATTATTTTCAGCATTTTTCTATTTATTTTCTATTCTATATTCTTCTACTTCATTTCTATTTTATATTTTATTTCTATTATCTATTTTGTTTGGACTTTTTATGTGATTTTATTTGATTTTTATTGGATTTTTGGCTTGGAAATTCAAAAAGTCTTAGGTTTCTTTTCTTGGAAATGAAGTAAAGCCTTTACATTTTCTAGTCGTTCATTCCACTAACCCTAGCTGCCACTTTTCTTTGTAATTCACATACAAAAGTTTCTCATTCCATCTCATTTTCATTTGCATTCCTGAAATAAAAGTATTACAGTAAGTTTTCTTTTCATGGCTTCCTCTTTCTTCCTCTTTTATATTTTCTTTTTCTCTTTTTTGTTTGCCTCAAGCAAGCTCGGCCACATGCTCTAACCAACCACATCCCCTTCACCACCACCACCATGATCAGCCAGCATCACCTCATTACCTTCCTTATGCCTAGCCGTGACCAATAGATCCAAACCCATCACCTATTTTCCTTGCAAACCCAAGCCGAGACCACCATACCATCATCCCCCTTCCTTTTAGCCTCGGCCACCCCTTATTCCTCCACCATGCCTTACCTTGCCGTGGTCTACACTACCCCAAGCCATGCCTTATGACTACTTGACCTAAGCCTAGCCATGGCCGAGCACTTTAGACATAGGGTCGAGCCTATGTGTGCACTTGACCTTTCATTTGCCTAGCTTTTTGCCTTCCATGAGTTTAACTTGCCATCTCTTCACCTTCCATGACATAGCCATGCTTCTACCTGACTATAGCCGAGACTAGATGCCTCAAACAATGATAGCCGAGCTAGGTTGTGGTGATGGTCTAGCCATGTGTGAAGGTGGCCGAGCCCACATATTGATTAAACCAATGTTTTCTTCACTTTGTTTCATTTTTGATTTATATGTTTATGTGTTGAACATATAGATTTATATATTTTGTTGTTACAAGATCTTAATGTTGGCTCACCATCCACTCGAATCTAGTCGTGCCTTTTTCGTGCTTTGCGGAGTTTGGATTTATGTTTTAATTTCATCTCTATCTTTAGTAGGTGAGTTTATCACTCTCAACCTTCGTACTTATATAATTGTGAAACGATGACAAGTGGATATGTAATAATTGATATGTTATGTTGATAAGTTCATATATGCATGTGATATGATTATATGATGATAAAATCTTATTATAAACCTGCTACGTCATCTGATATGTTATATTTGTTATACTGTTTATTTTATTTATTATTTCTCACACTACAAATTCCTTGTAGAGTAGAATCACTATGGGTTGAAACGATACATACCCGAACAGAATTTAGAATAAGGAAAAAGTCATTATGAGCTGAAATGAGAGGCTTAAGCGATTTTTATTTATTTTATTTGACTTGGGATTGCAGGTTTGAAATGATAGAACCCGGATTTTTATTTTAAATTACGGATTGAAATGATACATATTCGTATCACTTGACCTAGGTTAGAAAATTATATAGACCCGTGGTTATTTTTTAATATTTTATGAAAATTATTAAGTATTTTTGAAATTTAAAATTTGAACTTAAATTGAATTTAAATGATTTAAATAAATGTTATAGTGATTTTCTATAAGTTAAAAATGTATAAGTAAATAAATGGGTTAAATGTAATTTAAAATATGACTTAACTTGATAATTGAAAATTTAGTTTTCAAATGGAAATTATAAGCTCAACTTAGCAATAAGAATATCTTATTTATGAAATGGGTATTTTAAAATAAAGTTTTAAGTTAATTGTTAAGATAAAGGTTAAGTAAATTAATGTACTTTGGACTTAATAAATGAATTATAGTTAATTTGGATATTTTATTCGTAAAATTTTATTTGATTTAATAATCAGTTAAATGATATCCAAATGAATATTTTCTGAAGCGTGAGATATGTTTTTTTATAAGTTAAAAATGGCTAAGTTGGGATTTTAATGTTTCTTAAATGTTATAATAAATATAGAATTTGTATTGGAAACATTTTCAAAATGTTGTGGTTTTAAGGTAGCATTTGCTAAATGCTATCATTTTTGAAATATAACTATGTTCTGAAATACTAATTTTGTCTACTATAGCACTTTATACGTGTCGCTGTTTCTGAAATTGAACTGTTTTTGAAATACTAAAATATCTATTGTAGCACTTTATAAGTGCTGTTGTTTCTGAAAAATACAATGTTTTGAAATTGCTATAATTGAACGAATGAACTTAGAAATGCTACAATTCAGGAAATTGAATATTTGATTTGAAAGGATAACGACTTCATATTTAAATGGTTTAAATGAATTATTTTGTTTTGGAATATAATCAATTTTTGAAATTTATAACCACGGGTTATAATAACGGTTGGTTGTTAAAGAGACCGAGATCGGATATGGGCATACTCTCTGTCGATATCGAAAACCACTTTAACAACCGTGTACGCGGTGGAGATTCCAAAATGATGTAGGATGGTGGCGACGTTCTATTGAGGTATGTACGTGGACCCGACTCCCGTGATTTGGCATAAGGTGACTAAAACAGGAGCAATTGACGAGCTAATGAGGTCGCTCCTCTTATCGGACACACTTCTTCGTATGCCATTCTCTTACTTTCTGATTGATTGGTGCACACCTTTGAATTTGGGAGTGTGGCTCGAGGTGGGCGGTAGTGGCTGCTACGCGCTGCCACCGGTCTAGAAGTGCAATTGGTATATCTATCCTGGCATTGCCTAGTTGTGTCATGTCACCTATCCTAGCGCGCCTTGTACGATTTTGTTTTGTACCATACCTATGGAGCGCCCTCTGACGATGCCTAGTACGGGGGAGATTACAGTACTGTATAGACTATAGGAATATATAAAATGTGTTAAGGTTGAAAATGTAAAGCCTTAGCACTATTTTCAATTATATTATACTTTACTTTAGACATTATTATAATAGCTTATATCACTGCATAGTAGATAGTTTAACGGATCCTTAAAGGATAGGCGGTCCCAAGCATCCTTTAAGTCAATTGTGCATTTTATTACAGTTCACTTGAGTCAGTTTACATTATATAAGTATGTATGTCCTGACTCGAGTGTTTTGTGTTTTTTTTATGCTCGGGTCAGCCTGAGTATCAGCTTTGGATTTCACTCTTCTGGAGCTAGAGGATTTGCTGGAGATTATCCATCTATCTAGTTGTTATCTATTTTCATTCAGTATTTCTATTCAGCTTATGAACTTGTGGACATTTATGTATTGGGATTTCTGTTGTATTTACTTTTTCAGACCTTGGATTTTGTGCTTGTTTTGTGACTCTGTGTTGTAGTAGCTTCATGAACTACTATGGTTATTTTATTCCGCTGCTATATTCAGATTTATCTTTGTCTGTGATTTTGTGATTGGTTTTATTTGCTCCAAATTATATTACAATCTACTGAATTGAATTATTCAAGTCAGATATGTGTGGTTTTATTGTCGACTTGAATGGTCATAAATAGTGGGTCATTACATTTGGTATCAGAGCTTTGGTTTCAGGCAAACCTTAGCCTGCGGAGCAAAAACTCATTAGAGATAGGGTAGAAATACCCTAGAATGAGAGAAATCAATCTTAGAACCATTTCTTTGTGAGGAAACATATTTTAAAGTATAAAATGATTTTCAATTGGTTATTCAATGGATTTTCAAAATTATTTTTGATATGAACTTTTCTTGTTTGAAATCAAATTCTTCTTAACTCCTTTCTTTTCTTATCCACCTTGTTAATAATTTCTTGATTTAGGATATTTGTCTTATTGAATCTTATATTATCTTATCTAATCTTGTCTTAGTCTCTCAATTACCTCTGTCCTAAAATTCATTCTTTATTTTTCAGGATGAGTCGTAGGAATGCTAGAGGTACGGGACGTGGTGTTGCCCCATCTCTTGAGCCTGCTAAACCAATCAGGTTTATTAAACTCTGTAAAGGAATACACTAAACTTGGTGGAACCAAGTTTATCGGATCTGAGAGCATTACTAAGGCTCAGCAGTGGTTGAAGGATTTGGAGAGGATTTTCTCCGGTCTTGAGATCACTAATGCCCAGTAGCATCAGTTGGCAGCTTGGCAGTTGAAGGAGAAGTCTTGGATTGGTGGGATTTCGTCACAGCTCATGCTACTGAGGCTGTCATTTCTTGGGAGCAGTTTAGGTATCATCTCCTGTTGCTTTGAATTTGGTTTAGTTTTCTCTTTTTGAAATTTGTGTTATGTTCTTTATCAAGCTTTAGGGATGCTTTTGTTGTGAAATGGATGCCCGAGGCAGGGAAGTCTCAGCTGTATCGGGAATCCATGGATCTAAAGTAGGGTGATATGTCTTTTGCTGAGTATGAGAGGAAGTTCAGTGAACTTTCTAAGTTTGGCCCTAATCTGATTGACAATCCTCGCAAGAAGAATGAGAAGTTCATTGCTGGTGCCCGTCCGGAATATTATAATCATCTCATCGCCCATGTGCATAGCCCTTTCACCAGTTTGATGGATATGGCCATTAGATATGAGAATCCAACTTCTAAGGATCCTCTAGTTGCTCGTGTCGCTTCATCCCTGTCTTTTTCTGGTAATCCTAATAATAGAAAGTCTAATTTTCATCAGAAGAAGAAGAATTGGAACAAGACACCAGGCATGGTATCTTCTTCATCTCAGAGGTAGTCGATAGACCTTTCCTCCATTACTTGCTTCAGGTGTAATCAGAAGGGACACTATGTTAATAGTTGTCCTAGTTTAGTTGGTGTTGTTATTCCTCCAACTCAGTTGACCAGGCGTGATCTCTGTCACATTTGTCTGCAGCCTGGCCATTTCAAGAATAACTGCCCTACTGAGCAGAAGGGCAAGTCATCTGGTATTTTTTCTGTTGCCTCTGCTTCTTCACCTGCTCCACCTCCTGCACCTGCTCCTGCTCCTAGTGATAACCAAGGTACACTTCAGGGCACTTTTTCTCTGTTTTATTTTCCTGTTCGTGTTCTATTTGATACTGGAGCTTCCCATAGCTTTATCTCTGTGGATCTTTGAAAAAAAATTGAGCATCTCCTTTCTCCCGAGTTTGCTCCTGTGTCTTTGTGTGTTTATAATCCTATTGGTGGTCCTACGAACCTTAGTAGGATTTGTAGAAATGTGAAACCCTTCCATTCTAGCTATCGGTTTTCTGGTGATTTCTATGCTATAGGTTTTGATGCTTTTGATCCATTACTTGGAGGTGATTGGCTAAAGAGGCATGATGGCATTATCTCTTGTAAAACCCGGACTGTTTCTCTTGTTGATGATTTTGGTAATTCTTTGGTGATTCAATTTTGATTGCCTCAGGATCATGCTGGCGTTTTATTTATTCTCTTGACTCTTCTCTGGATGTTCTTGATTCTACTCCTGTAGTCAGATTATATCCCTATGTATTTGGTGAAGTCACTTCTTTACCTCCTAAGCGTGAAATTGAGTTCCGTATTGATCTTATTCCTGGAGCTTGACCTGTAGTTCTTCCACCCAGAAGAATGGCACCCCGTGAGAAGGTTGAGTTGAGGAAGCAAATTGAGGACTTGTTCTCCAAGGGTCAGATCAAACCTAGCCATTCAGAATGGGGAGCAGCAGTGATTTTCGTCACTAAGTCCGATGGTTCTTTGAGAATGTGTGTTGATTACAGGGAGCTGAACAAGCTCACTATGAAGAACAGATATCTTATTCCTCGCATTAATGATATGTTTGATAAGCTCCATGGGGCTATGGTTTTCTCTCAACTTAATCTTGCCACAGGTTTTCACCAGCTCAGAATTGCTGAGGAAAGTATTCCTAAGACTGCTTTCCGTACTGAGAATGGTTTTTATGAATGGTTAGTTATGTCATTTAGTTTGACTAACACTCCTGCCTTCTTTGTTGATTTGATGAATCGTGTTTTTCGTGAAGTTCTTAACAAATTTGTTCTAGTCTTTGTTGATGATATTCTTGTGTTCTCCAAGTATGAGGAAGAGCATAAATCCCACTTGAGCTTTGTTCTGGACACTCTTAGGAGTCATCAGTTGAAAGCTAAATTCTCGAAATGCCATTTTTGGAAAGATGAGGTCTGATTCCTTGGACATATTGTTTCTAGTAATGGAGTTTCTATTGATCCAGTCAAGATCGTTGTGAGCGATGTAAGTCTTTACCTTCTTCTCTTTCTATAATTGATCATTCTATCTTTTCCATGGTCCTTATTTATCCCTATTTTGTTGCAGGATTGGGAAACTCCTAGGACTCCATCTGATATTCATAGTTTTCTGGGTCTTGCCGGTTATTATCGGAGATTCATTAAGAATTTTGCTTGGATTTCAGCACCTCTCACTGCTTTGAATCGAAAGAATGCTAGGTTTATATGGAATGATAATTGCAAAGCTGCATTCAATGAGTTGAAGCATAAGCTTACTTCCGCACCAGTGCTTACCATTCCAAATGGAAATGAGGGATTGACGGTATACACTGATGCTAGTCGTGAGGGTTTGGGAGCTGTTCTGATGCAAGATGGGAAGATGATTGCTTATGCCAATTGCTAGTTGAAGACCCATGAGGCCAATTATGCAGCCCCATGATTTGGAATTTCTTGTTGTTGTCTTTGCTTCGAAGCTTTAGAGGCATCATCTTTTGGGTTCCAAGTTTGAGCTCTTTACTGATCATCAGTCTTTGAAGTATATCTTCACCCAAAAGGATTTGAATCAGCTTCAGGTTCAGTGGCTCGAGTTTCTTGCTTCTTATGATCTTGACATTAGCTACGCCCCTGGGAAGGCTATTGTTGTGGCCGATGCTTTGAGTCGGAAGAAGGCTTTGTTGTGTCAGCTTTTTGTTTCCTCTTCTCCTCTTTTGGATCGTATCATTGCTAAGTAGGATGAGGATAGGATTATCATATTGATTAAGGAGAGTGTTCGAAGTAGAGTTAGTGGTAGTAATCCTGATGGTAGTGGAGCTTAGATCGATGATAGAGGTATTTTGAGGATTAATAATCGGATTTGTGTCCCGAATGTTGATGGATTGAGGCAAGAATTACTTTGGGAACATCATCGATCTAGACTTTCTATTCATCCTAGTGTGATGAAGATATATCAGGACATGAAGAAGCTTTATTGGTGGAGAGGTATGAGGCAAGATATCTCTGTCTTTGTCAGTAGGTGTGCGACTTGTCAGAAAGTCAAGGCCGATCATCAGAAGACCCCTGGTTTGTTGCAGCCCCTTGAGGTTCCCAATTGGAAATGGGAACAGGTTTCCATTGATTTTTTGATGGTTTACCGAGGACTCAAAGGGTAATGAGAGTATTTGGGATATTGTGGATAGATTGACCAAATCAGCTCATTTCATTCCGGTCAAATCTGCCCGTTCTGCTTCCAGTCTGGCTGAGATTTATATGAGGGAGATTGTTCGTCTCCATGGTGTTTCTATCAGCATTGTTTGTGATTGAGACCCTATCTTTACCAGTCGGTTTTGGAAAGCTTTTCAAGAATCTTTAGGTACTCGTCTGAATCTGAGCACTACTTACCATCCACAGACCGATGGTCAAACGAAAAGAGTGAATCAGATTCTAAAGGATCTTCTTCGTGCTTGTGTTCTTGATTATGGAGGATCTTGGGAAAATCATCTCCATCTTATTGAGTTCACATATAACAACAGTTATCATGTATATTTTCAATCTTCTATTTCAATTTTATCTTAATCTTTTATCTATCTCATTCCATCTTTGAATTTAGGCTAGCATTGGGACGTCTCTGTTTGCTGCTCTTTACAGAAGACCTTGTAGATCTCCATCTTACTGGATTGAATCGGGTAATCGTTTGGTTCTTTGTCCTGATATGATCTTGGAGGCTTCTGAAAAGGTTAAGGAGATTAAGAGGAAGATGAGGATTTCTCAGGATAGGTAGAAGAAGTATGCTGATTGGCGTAGGAGGAGTTTGGAGTTTTCCGTTGGTGATCTAGTTTCCTTAGGGTCTCTCCCTTATGGAATGTGATTCGGTTTGGTCGGAGGGGGAAGCTTGCTCTTAGGTTTGTTGATCCCTTTCATATCTCTGAGAGGATTGGTTCTTTAGCTTATCGTCTAGATTTGCTTGAGAAGTTTTCTGGATTGCATAATGTATTCCATGTTTTTCATCTTCGTCGATATCTGAATGATCCATCTTTGATGATCCAGCCTTCTGCTCTCGAGAGTTTGGATACTGAGCCTAATCTTATTGTCGAGAGGAAGCCGCTTCGTATTATCGAAAGATGTACAAAGTAGCTGAGAAGGAAATCTATCAACCTGGTCAAAGTGCAGTGGAGTACGGATGATCGGGATTATACCTGGGAGACGGAGGAGTGCATTCCTTCTTCGAATCCGAATTGTTTGTTTCAGGTACTATTTTCTTTCCTATCTTACCTTTCCTTATTTCGTATCTCGTTCCTTTTCGAGGACAAAAAGTTTTAAGTAGGGGAGAGTGTAACAGCCCATAATTTTAATAAATATTTTATTAGAGTTTATTTTGAAAACTTGATTTTAAATCATTTAAAATTTGAAATTTGGGAATTTTCCCAATGTAATTTTGGATTTTGTTTACAATTTAATTTCCAAATACAATAAAATGAAAATTTTCTGAAAATTTTATATTTTGGTCAACTATGATCAAATTTTGACTTTCAGTTGAAAATTTTAAATTTGAATTTTAATTTTCTAATCTTTTTCTTTGAAACTGTATTTGATTCTGATATTCGTGCTGCTTTTCGTTTTGTAAAATTCTATTGTATACTTTTAAAATTTGATAAATTTCAGCGTTTTACATGCGATTATTTTCAGCATTTTTCTGTTTATTTTCTATTCTAAAATTTTCTACTTCATTTCTATTTTATATTTTATTTTCTATTTTCTATTTTGTTTGGACTTTTTATGTGATTTTATTTGATTTTTATTGGATTTTTGGCTTGGAAATTCAGAAAGTCTTAGTTTTCTTTTCTTGGAAATGAAGTAAAGCCTTTACATTTTCTAGCCGTTCACTCCACTAATCCTAGCCACCACTTCCATTTGTAATTCACATACAAAAGTTTCTCATTCCATCTCATTTTCATTTGCGTTCCTGAAACAAAAATATTACAGTAAGTTTTCTTTTCATGACTTCCTCTTTCTTCCTCTTTTACATTTTCTTTTTCTCTTTTTTGATTGCCTCAAGCAAGCTCGGCCACATGCTCTAGCCGGCCACATCTCCTCCACCACCACCACCATGATCGGCTAGCACTACCTCATCACCTCCCTTATGCCTAGCCGTGACCAATAAATCCCAACCCATCACCTATTTGCCTTGCAAACCCTAGCGGAGACCACCATGCCATCATCCCCTTCCTTCTAGCCTCGGCCACCACTTATTCCTCCACCATGCCTTACCTTGCCGTGATCTACACCACTTAACCACTTAACCCAAGCCTAGCCATGGCCAAGAACTTTAGACATAGGGCCGAGCCTATGTGTGCACTTGACCTTTCATTTGCCTAGCCTTTTGCCTTCCATGAGTTTAACTTGCCATCTCTTCACCTTCCATATCCTAGCCATGCTTCTACCGAACCATAGCCGAGCCTAGATGCCTTAGACAATGATGGCCGAGCCATGTTATGGTGATGGTCTAACCATGTGTGAAGGTGGCCGAGCCCGCTTATTGATTAAACCAATGTTTTCTTCACTTTTTTCATTTTTGATTTATATAGTTATGCGTTGAACATATAAATTTATATATGTTGTATATTTTGTTGTTACAAGATCTGAATCTTGGCTCGTCATCCACTCGAATCTAGTCTTGCCTTTTTCGTGCTTTGTGGAGTTTGGATTTGTGTTTGAATTTCATCTCTAGCTTTTGAGTTTATAGCTCTCGACCTTCGTACTTATATAGTTGTGAAACAATGACAAGTGGATATGTAGTAATTGATATGATATGTTGATAAGTTCATGTATGCATGTGATATGATTATATGATGTTAAAATTTGCTTATAAACCTATTACATCATCTGATATGTTATATCTTGTTATACTGTTTATTTTATTTACCGTTTCTCACACTGCAAGTTCCCTGTAGAATAGAATCACTGTGGGTTGAAATGATACATACCCGAACGAACTTTAGAATAAGGAAAAAGTCATTATGAGCTGAAATGATAAGCTCAAGCGATTTTTAATTATTTTATTTGACTTGGGATTGCGGGTTTGAAATGATAGAACCCGGATTTTTATTTTAAATTACGGATTGAAATGATACATATCTGTATCACTTGACCTAGGTTAGAAAATTATATACAGACCCGTGGTTAATTTTTAATATTTTTTGAAAATTATTAATTATTTTTGAAATTTAAAATATGAAATTTTAACTTAAATTGGATTTAAATGATTTAAATAAATGTTATAGTGATTTTCTATAAGTTAAAATGTATAAGTATATAAATGGGTTAAATGTATTTTAAAATATGACTTAACTTGATAATTGAAAATTTAGTTTTCAAATGGAAATTCTAAGCTTAACTTAGCCATAAGAATATCTTATTTATGAAATGGGTATTTTAAAATAAAGTATTAACTTAATTGTTAAGATAAAGGTTAAGTAAATTAATGTACTTTGGACTTAATAAATGAATTATAGTTAATCTGGATATTTTATTTATAAAATTTTATTTTTTTAAATAGTCAGTTAAATGATATCCAAATGAATATTTTCTAAAGCGTGACATATGTTTTTTTAGAAGTTAAAAATGGCTAAAATTGAGATTTTAATGTTTCTGAAATGTTATAATAAATCTAGAATTTGTATTGGAAGCATTTCCAAAATGCTGTGGTTTTAAGGTCGCATTTGCTAAGTGCTACCATTTCTGAAATATAACTATGTTCTGAAATACTAATTTTATCTACTGTATAAGTGCTGCTATTTCTGAAATTGAACTGTTTTTGAAATACTAAAATATCCACTATAGCGCTTTATTAGTGCTGCTGTTTCAGAAATTGAACTATTTTTGAAATACTAGAATATCTAATGTAGCACTTCATAAGTGCTGCTGTTTCTGAAAAATATAATGTTTTGAAATTGTTGTAATTGAACGAATGAACTTAGAAATGCTACAATTCTAGAAATTGATTATTTGATTTGAAAGGATAACGACTTCATATTTAAATGCTTTAAATGAATTATTTGGATTTGGAATGTAAACCATTTTTGAAATTTATAACCACGGGTTATAATAACGGTTGGTTGTTAATGAGTCCGGGATCGGATATGGGCATAGTCTTTGTCGATACCGAAAACCACTTTAACAACAGTGTATGTGGTGGAGATTCCAGAATGAAGTAGGATGGTGGTGACGTTCTATTGAGGCATGTATGTGGACCCGACTCCCGTGAGTTGGCATAAGGTGGCTAAAACTGGAGAAATTGATGGGCTAATGAGGTCGCTGCTCTTATTGGACACACTTCTTCGTATGCCATTCTATTACTTTGTGATTGATTGGTGCACACCTTTGATTTTGGGAGTGTGGCACGTGGTGGGCGGTAGTAGCTGCTACGCGTTACCACCGGTCCGGAAGTGCAATTAGTATATCTACCCTGGCATCGTCTAGTTATGCCATGTCACCTACCCTAGCGCGCCTTGTACGATTTTGTTTTGTACCATACCTATGGAGTGCCCTCTGATGACACCCAGTACGGGGGAGATTACGGTATTGTATAGACTATGGGAATATATAAAATTTGTTAATGTGAAAAATGTAAAGCCTTAATGCTATTTTCAATTATATTATTCTTTACTTTAGACATTATTATAATAGCATATATCACTGCATAGTAGATAGTTTAACGGATCCTTAAAGGATGCGCGGTCCTAAGCATCCTTTAAGTTACTTGTGCATTTTATTACAGTTCACTCAATTTGGTTTACATTGTATAAGTATGTATGTCCTGACTCGAGTGTTTTGTGTTTTGTTTTACGCTCGGGTCAGCCTGAGTATCAGCCTTGGATTTCACCCTTCTGGAGCTAGAGGATTTGCTGAAGATTATCAATCTATCTTGTTGTTATCTATTTTCATTCAGTATTTCTATTCAGCTTATGTACTTGTGGACATGTATGTATTGGGATTTCTGTTGTATCTACTTTTTCAGACTCTGTATTTTGTACTTGTTTTGTAACTCTGTGTTGTAGTAGCTTCATAAACTACGATGGTTATTTTATTTCCGCTGCGAGTTATTCTGATTTGTCTATGTCTGTGATTGGTTTTATTTTCTCCAAATTATATGACAATCTACCATTTTGAATTATTTAAGTCAGACATGTGTGTTTTTGCTACCGATTTGAATGGTCCAAAATAGTGGGTCGTTACATTTATTAATTGATTTAAATGGACTATTTTGGTATGGAAAATGTATTTTCCTTAGAAAGCCGAGTATGTTTTCAAAGTGGCTTTTAAATATAAATTAAAAGTTCTAAAGTTGGTTTTAAAAAGAATGTTTTGGAGAAAATATTTTCTTAAATTATTTTTAAATTTTTGGAGTAAATATTTATTAAGTCAATTATAGAAGTGATTATTTTAAAGATTAAACTAGTATTTGATTTAGAAGATGGTTATTTAAAAAATTATACTCTATCCAAAAAATTTATTTTAAAAATTAGTTTGGCCTTAAGTTTTACATGAGATATTAGTATAAAATTTCATAACTAATATTATAAACAAAATGTTTAAAATATTTTTTATTTTAAGTGTTTCCAATATATATTTTTGGATAAGTGATTTAAATTATTTTAAAGTATTCGGTCTTGGCAAATCTCTAGTGGAAATAAATAATATTTGGAAACTTATTCCGCGAGAGAAAAGTAGTTTTAAAATTATGTTCAAAGGGTTGAAGTGTGAAAATATATCTTACGAAGATATTTATAAATAAATAAATAATTTGGGAAAAATTATTTAAATCTGATGGTTGTTTATGGATGTTGTTTGATAGTTAAATAACCAACTATCAATATTGGCCTTTAAGACGGCATTTGAGTTTCGATGAAACCAACGGTTGGATTCCAAATGGTTATTCGAAAACCACATCGAATCTTAAAGGTTGATCTTTTGTTTAAAAGATCAAAATGAAAATTTATTGTGACTAAATTTAGATCTGAATGTATCCACTTGTTTTTAAAAAAGCGCTCATTATTCGGATAAGCCAGGGAAGGACATTAAGTCATAAAACCCATTTCGAATAATGATACGACGGAATGGAATTGCATTTGAAGATGGTGGTTGAAGACTGGGTATTTCGAAAATGAAAGGATTACCTGTTGATTGTCTCTTCATCGAATTACTTCGGTATAGAGATTACCCTATGTGATGAGGAGTCCGGACGTGATTAGCGATATCCGGATTTGCAAGGACTTCTTTCCTTAACTGGACGTGCCTTTGGTTCCACTCAGACCCAGAATGGACTTGTTGGATGTATGTCTGACATTACACTTTGTGATATAAAGCTAATTTCTATCAATATATTTCTGTTGGTGGCGGAGAATTTATTCCCTTAGCTTAACACCCTTCTCTGAGACATACAAGCTTAGAGGTTATGTAGTTGATGGTTACTAGTGATATATTCCTAATTTGGTAATGTGGCGTGCTAAGTGTTGAGCAGTGGTTGATCGAAGCATGGCTTTTTTGAAAAGCGTAGCTTTGTGGGACGAGACTTCACACCCCGAAAATGGTTGAAATAGGAAAGGATGCAGCATGGTTATGGGGGTCGTGCCCCTTAGGGTATGTACATTTCCTTCTAGATAAAATGTCGTATTCTGGTATGGAGCCTGAATATTTAACTTATGTGGATAAAAAAGTGGTATCCTGGTATAGAGCCCAGTTACTTTACTTATGTGGTTGTCGGAATTTGAGGCATCTCGGTAAAGGTCGGCTACGACCGGGGGATGACATACTCGTGACAGTTAGTTACCTAGTTATAGAGTTAACCCGGCCTTGTGTTGGCAGAGATCCGGTTAGGTTCTCGGGGCGTCCCTCCAGAGGCATACCCTTTTGGATAAAGGAAGTTACTTAGCCTTGACCATTTGTTGGAAATCCAAACAATCAATATGCGTCCTTTACGGTTTTTAGTTGTAGAACCTACCATTTAAAATGGTAGCTATAGTAGGCATACTATAATGGTACGCATGCTGGCTAAGATTAATATTATACTTTCGAAATGTTTTTCCACACTATGCACTAATAATAATATCCAAAGTATTTTTGCGTATCAAGCATGTTTGACTACTATAAGGAGAAACCTTCCCTATGTGTGCAATTACATTTGACTGTTTGTCGGGAGACCTTATGGTAGTTTCATTTTCCAAAAGCATGAACAGATTTCTTTTTCTTTCCTTTTGATACAAATAATTGTTTTAAGATCTCACGCCAGTCCCATGACTGACTTGGATTTTATTTTTCCCTTCCCTTAATTTTCCACAAGGGTAAACTAGAGTCAAGTTATCAGTAGGATCTGGAGCTAATTCAGGAAAGTATGTTGTGGAGATCAGGAGACAAGCTGGATGGCGAGGCGTATCACACGTATATGATATGTTGTATTCCGCTGTTGTGTTGTATAGACTCTGATGATGTAATGTATAATATGATATAGTTATTTTGTTGATTAGTCATTTATCTATTATATATTGTTCCGCTGCGATTATGAAATTCTGATATTGTTTCTATTTCTTCTTCTACTTTCTTCTTCTTTAACCCCAATGGTTTGGTTTTTCGGCATTCGATTGTTCGACATTGGATACAGTGGACGTATTGATATCTATTTTCGGGCATCGAAAAATAGGATCGTTACAATTTGGTAGTGGAGCTTAGGTTAGCGATATATCTAGGCTCTGGCGGGGGAGTTACTCATTAGAGATAGAGTCAATAGTACTCTAGAATGAGTTTGAGTGTACTAATAAATATGAGCGCGTATTTGTTAGTGAATATAAAAATTGTTTTTATATTGTGTTGACTTATCGTTTGAGTGTTTACAGATTCTGGTCGATATTTGGGACGCCATTTTATTGATATGGTTTTCTAAACTCTTAAACAAGACAAACCGACACAGTATTGTTTTAAAATAGGGTAAATGAAATAATTTTACCCAAATAATTTTTGTATATAAAAGAAATAATTTGTCGTAAATTGTTATAGTTATATATGGTTGCTTGTTTGTTAGGATGTGATAATGTTAAATTATTACCATTGTTGTATGGAAATTGAATAAGAAATTAAGATAATAACCCAAGGATAAGGAAATAAATTCATTAATAGAATGAAATTTGTAACGTGAGTTTTGTAAAGTGAAATAAGATGCTAGAGTAATTTTTGGAATAGGGATTAAAAGGATTTGGAATTGAAATTTTGGAAACCAAATTGCTTTGATTTGAAAATAGTTGTCAAAGATTTTGGAAAAATAATGGTGAAATTATTTGGGGAAATATTTTTGAATTGGATATGAAATCTGGTGGGATTTGGAATTTAAAAATATTTGGAAAAATATTTTTAAAGGGATAAAAGCACTAAACTCTTTTCGGTTCTTGGAAAATAATTCTAATGATGATCGCGACATCATCGGTGCACATTTTCGAGTTTCCAAGGGAGGAATTGCTACCTGGATGTTTTGAATTGGGAATATTTGCGAAATTGAGTTTGATTTTGAAATAGTTTGATTTTGGATATAATTGATTTCAAAAAAATGATTTTATAATATTTAAGTGATTATTTAAACTCTGGAATCTTATATGAAAATGGTTATGGAATATTTACAATTTTAAAAACATATAAGGGTTTGGAAAAGATTAATTGGAATGGGGAAGCAAATAAATTGAAAATGAATATTGGGGTGATATTTAATTTAAAATTATGTAAGTGAAGTGAAGTTGTGGAATTCAGTCAAAGTATACTAAAAATAAATTAAAGTTTGGAAATAAATTTATGAATGAATAAATGAATTTACAATTGCAAGTAAATGAATTGAAAACTAAATGTTGAAATTCATCTTGAATTTGTAAGTAAATGGAGAATTATTGAAGTGGAACTAATTAAAATGGTTAGTTAAAAAAGGATTGATATAAGATGAATAGAATTCAATTTTTAAAATGAAAGGTAAATTTAATTCAGAATGGTATTGAAAATTTAAGTTAAATGAAGATAGATGTGAAAACTTAAGAAATCTTAAGGTAAATTCGGAATAGAGGAAATATTCTAAGTAAATATTTGAATGAGGATTTAATAAAGACGTGTGAAATAATAAGTGTGAATAAAAAGAGAATTTATATAGCTTATAATCAATTGATAAATACGTAGGATGTACATATATTACTTTATTTGCATAGCGATTCAATCCAGAATTTGAGCACAGAATTTCGAGATAATTATATCAATCGGAGTTCGGATTTTTCACTCGATTTTCGATGGCGAACCCTGGATATGGATCTTTGTTGATTTTGGAAATTCTTTATCATAGTTTACGGCTATGCAAGGAGAATGACGGTTTCTGATCAAGAAACCAGATCTGAGTCCGCGCTAGAAAGTAGGGTGGATAATACTGTTCGAAAATGAAATTGTTTGATCGAGTGAGCGATCGGATTTGATATTGCGTACGGATGATTTAAGTACAACATACGGGCTTGAATGAAATAGATGTTGGAACTTTTGTAAAGAAATGTATAAAATGATTTTGAATTCTATGATTTTATATTATTACCAAGTAGGATATACAGGTGTTTAAATAAAGCAAAAGAAAATTGGGATTTTGATTTCAGAAGATAATTTAAATTTCTCGACAAAAAGGTATGTATTTGAATTTCTATATGAATTTTGATGATTTTCTGGTCTATCCACTTGGCCTTTTGTTTTCTTTTGAAATTTGGGTCCCGTTGAGATATTTTGTAGTTGTATCGACCTAGCCGCGCAAAGGCGATGCTGGCGAAATTTTTTGAAAATTTAAGGAGTTGGAAAATTTTTGAGAAATTTTGTTAATTTAAAATTTGGATGTAAATTTAAAATTTGAATTGTGGAGAAAATAATATTGTTTGGAACTTATGGTTGAGGTTGGGAAGTTAGCAAGAATGACAGTGTCCTTAATAAAAAGATTATTTGGGTATTGTTGAAAACTGTTTGTTTTGGGAAAATAGTGAATGGGTTATGGATCATTCTTCTTAACTAGTAATTTTCGGGATGAAATTCTTTTAAGGGGGAAAAAATGCGACGACCCGAAATTTTCTGATATTTGAAATTGGAATATTTGATTGATTTTAAATATTTAAAAGTTAGTTTTCAACTTGAATTTCAAATATCACTAATTGTTTGACAAATAAACTATTGAATTAAACAATTGGAAATCAGGTAAAATATGAATTCTGAGATTTCGAGTCTGTTAAAAATAATTTGAAGGTTTATAAAATTTATATTGATAATACTGGAGGGAATAAAACTTTTAAAAGTTGAATTTAAAACTCTTTTGTTCAGTTTGAAAATATGTTGTTTAAATCGATAATTAAAAATAGCCTTCCGGGGCAAAGTCTCGGAATTCAACGAAACTAGTTCCATTAGATCCGTAACAGTGTATTATTATCGGATTTCAATTTTCGTAATGTTTGGAGTGATCGTTTGACCGTACAATAAATAAACACGTTGAAATTTATATCGAAATTTAATATTATAACTGGGTCCAAAAAGCTATCTTCTCCATACGATCGATTTAGGACTCGAAACCATTTCCAGTGCATTCGAAATAGGGGTATTACATTATAAACGCCTAGCGGCACGCCTCGATTGGAGATCGAGATTGTGAGTTGCAGAAATCGGGACGATTTGAATTTGAGTTTAAATTTAAACATAATTGATATTATTGCATTTGAAAACACTGTAATCTTGCATACACATATTGAATTTTTGAGCATGTGTTCCTCTTCCTTTCCAATTTGCGTACAGATGTCCCTTTCTCCTTTTATATTTGCAATCGAGCATTTTAAAACCCTAACATCAAAAAAATAAAATGACGAAAGAAATATTCTTTCGTTCGAACAGAAATCCATGGCCGAGCATTCAATAGAAATCGAGGTAAATTCGTTCGAAAATAAGGCTAATTTAATTAACTCATTTAATAAACTTATTTAATTACTTCTGTCACTAAAAAAAATATTTTTTGAAAGGAAATTTGTTTGAAATTAAATCATTAGTCTAAACCCAAATTTATCAGTCAAACTAAATAATAAATGGTGATAAATTGTTGGATTTATTTAAATGCTAATAAATTGTATAATTGTTTATACAAGGTCAAATACAATGATAAAATCAAGTCCAGAACGGAAAATGGATTGCATGCACAATCCAAGGTGAGATCTTCTCACTTAATCAATATTATTTTGATTTAAATTTTGAATGGTTAGATTTAAAATTGATTGACTGTGTGCTTGGATGATTGATTTATAATAAGTATTCACTGGCCGATATTACATATATAGTAATATATAGTATATATTGGAGTTGTTGATTTCCCGCATTATATAGCGGATGAGACCCTATGCGCCGCATAATAGCGGATGATATTTTATAATCCCATATACCGCTATATTCCACCTTGAAGTGGAATTGGTATTTAATTGTTGTGCTAACGTAGGTGGATGCAGGGAAACAGGTTGGAGAGATCCAACTGGATTCCTCAAATATTGAATTTGTTTCATATGTTGTGTGTTGATAGTCTCTGTGTGATTTTATTGTACTTGAAATCATTGTAGGCTAAAATTTAGCCGAATACATTTTTGGTATCGTAAGATACCAGAAATAAATAAAATTGGATAGTGAAATCCTATTGAATAAGATTCCAAAATATGGTGAAAATGTTTAATAAATGGATTCCAAGTAATAATATTCAAAAGGTGAAGAATTTATTTTAAAAATAGGATTTTTAAATAATTTGGACAAGATAAAGGAATTTATTTTAAAAATAAATTCGTAAATTGATTTAGTGTTAAAAGAATAGATCTTTGGGAAATCAACAAGAAAATTGATTTGATGTTTGGATGAAGATCGATTTGGTGTTGAAATAAATTTAGGAATCAATATGGAAATCGTATATCAGTGGATATTTAGGAATTTGAATTCAGAATGGAAATTTTACAAAGAAAAGGGAATTTTGATTTAAAAATAAATTTTACTTTATTTTTAAAGGTGTGAAAAGAAATTTGCAGATTTGGAATGTAAATTAAAATAAATCGAGAAGATTTATTAATTGATATAAACGGAAAGAGAATCCTTCTCTGGAAAGCCGAGTATATTTTTAGAGTAGGTTTTGAAGTATAAATTAAAAGTTCTAGAAATTGGTTTGAAAAAAAGAAATTATGGTTGGAGAAATTATTTTTGAGAATTTTTTAAATCTTTAAAGTAAAGATTTATTTAATTAATTATAGAAGGGGTTATTTTAAAGATAAAAATTGATTTTTGATTTAGAAAATGGATGTTTTAGGTAGGTTATATCCTATCTACTAATTTTATTTCAAAATTAGTTCTGACTTGAAGTTTATATAAGATATTATTATAATATTTTCATAACTAATATTTCCAAGTATATATGTTTGGATAAGTAATTTAAAATATTTTAAAGCATTTGATCTTGGCAGATTTTCAGTGGAAATTAATATTTGGAAATGTATTTCGCATAAGGAGAAGTGATTTGGAAATTTGTTTTCAAAGTATGGAAAGATATTTTGAAAATAAATAATCGGAAAAATTATTTAAATCTGGTAATTGTTGTGAATGTTGATTGATAGTTAAATAACCGACTATCAATATTTGCCTTTAAATGACATTTGAATTTCGATGCAACTGGGGGTCGGATTCCAAGTGGATATCCAAAAACCACATCGATACTTTGTGATTGTGATAGGTCTTTTATTTAAAAGATCAAAGTGAAAATTGTTGTAATTTGTTGAAATATGAATGTAACACTTATTTAAAAAAAAATATAAGCGCTCGATATTCAGATTAGCCGGGAGAGGACTTTGTGTCATAAAACCCATTTCGAATAACGATACGATGAAATGGGATTACATTTGAAGAAGGTGTTAAAGACCAGGTATTTTCGAAAGCGAAAGGATTACCTGTCGAATGTCTCTGCACCGGGTTGCTCCGATATAGAGATTTTATTACCCATTGTGATGGGAATTCCGGACGTAATTTGTGAATATCCAGATTTGCAAGGGCTTCGTTGAAGTGCCTTTGGTTCCGTTCGATCCCAGAACGGACTTGTATGGATGTGTGTATGACGTTACACTTTGAGATGTAAAGCTGGTTTCAATCAAATACATTTCTGTTGGTGGCGGAGAATTTATTCTCTTAGCTTAACACCCTTCTCTGAGACGTACGAGCTCAGAGGTTATGTAGTTGATTGTTACTAGTAATGCATTCCCAATTTGGTAACGTGACATACGAAGTGTTGTTGATCATTTGTTGATCATAGCACGACTTTGTTAAAAGTGTAGCTTTGTGGACGAAACCTCATCGGACCTCAAACCCCGAAAATGGTCGAAACAGGAAAGATGCGACAAGGTTATGAGGGTCACGCCCTTTAGGGTATGTCATTTCCTTCTGGAAAAAGGTGGTGTCAGGTATGGAGCCCTGATATTTAACTTTTGTGGTTACTGCAAATACTTTTCTTTGTGGTTTTTGATGTAGAGGATCCTCGGATAAAGGTCTCAAAGGACCTGGGAATGGCATACTCGAGTAGTAGTTACCTAGTTACAGAGGTAACCCGACCTTGTGTTGGCAGAGATCCGGGTAGGTTCTCGGGACGTCCCTCCAGAGACGTACCCATGTGGTAGTAGGAAGTTCCTTAGCCTGTCCATTTGTTGGAAATCCAAAGAAACAATACGAGTCCTTTACGATTGCAATTGTATAACCTGCCTCCTCAGGAGGTAGCTATAGCAGGCATAATAAAATGGTACCTATGCTGGCTAAGATTAATATTATACTTTCGAAATATTTTCTACACTGTGCACTAATAATAATATCAAAAAAAGATTTTGCGTATTAAGCATGTTTGACTATCATAAGGATAAATCTCGTCCAAGTGTGCGATTGCATTGTGTGTGTGCCGGAAGGCCTTATGGTAGTTTCATTTTCCAAAAGCATAGCGGATTTCTTTTATTTTATTTGTGAAAATAACTGTTTTTTTTATCTCACACCAGTCCCATGACTGATCTGGAGTTTATCGTTCCCTTTCTAAACTCTGGGTGCCCACAATTTTCCACACGGGCTGCCTAGAGTCAAGTTATCATTATTCGGGAGCAAAATCGGAAAAGAAGTTGCTGTGGAGATCTGGAGCTCAAGTTGGATGGCGAAGCGTATCATTTATACTATGTAGTATCCGTTGCGTATGGTTTGTTGCAAAGTTCAGTTTCATGTAGTCAAGTTACAATGACTGCTAGTGTTTGTATTGTGTCGTTGTAAAATCTGATAATGTGATGTATAAACTGATATAGTTTGTTTTAAAGATATTCATTTATCTATTATATGTTGTTCCACTACGAAATATGAGATTCTGTTATTGTTTCTGTTTCTTCTTCTACCTCTTTCTTCTTTAAACCCTAATGGTTCGGTTTTTACGGTGTTCGATTGTTCGGCATTCGATACAGTGGACGTATCGATGTTGACTTTCGAAAGTTGAAGAAATTGGACTATTACATGAAGCTACTATTTAAAAATAAGATACATCAGATTTAAACACGATACAATAGAAGAGTAACAAGATACATCAAGTACAAATCAGAATACATCACTGAAATCACTGGATATTGAAAGTAAAATAGATGGCTGGATCTTCAAGCAAAGCTCCAACTCCAAAGGCGAGTCTTGAATGCTGAATCATTCAGTCTGACTCTAGCGTAAAGAAAAACACAAAACACTCGAGTCATGACATAAATACTTATGAACTACAAATCACTCAAGTGAACAGTAACAAAAATGCGTCAGTAACTTAGAGGATGCTTGGGATCGCCCATCCTATAAGGATCAGTTAAACTATTTACTATGTAGTAATATTGCGCTATTATAATAGTGTCTACAGTAAAATCAACTTACTTTAAAATAGCGTTAAGGGGTTACCCATATAGCCCTTAACACATAGTAATGCCAGTAGTCTATACAGTACCTGCATATCTCCTCATCGGGAGACTATGAGAAGATACTCCATAGGTACGACACATATAGAAACTCATAGTAAGGCTCGCTATGGTAGGTGACACGGCACACAAGGCAATGCCAGGGTCGATATACCAATTAAGCACACAGGCTAGTGGTAATGTAGCAGCAACTACGCCCACCTCGAAACACACTCCAAATCAAAATCGAAGGATGGCCGTCAAATCAACCACAAGTAAAAGTATAGTCGAAGAAATGTGTCCGACCAAGGCAGCTACCCCTTTTGGCCCAAGATCGCTCCTGTTTTAGCCCCTTATGCCAACTCATGGGAGTTGGGTCTACGTAATATACCTCAAGAACGACGCCACCATCCTACTTCATTTTGAAATCTCCACCACGTACACAATTGTTAAAGTGGTTTTTGGAGTTGGTAGAGAGTATGACAACTTCTGATCTCGGTCTCTTTAACAACCAAACGTTATTATAACGTCGTGGTCATTTCAAAATAGTTTATATTTCAAAAATCAAATCATTTCATTTCAAAACCATATTCCTTTCAAAATAGTTTATACTTCGAAACCAAAACCATTTTATTTCAAAACTATATCCAAATCAATATGATATCATTTCCATTTAAACATATATTCACTTTTCAAAAGTCATAATACTCTCAAAGTTATAACTCTTTCGAAACCAAAATACTTGAAGTCATTACACTTTGAAAATCATAACATTTCGAAATCATACATTTGAAATCACGAAGCACTCCTTTAATTACAATTTATTCAATTAAACCCAAATTTTCAAATTTCCAATTTAATTCAATTCAAACCATCAGTTTCAATTCAATTCAGTTTTCCAATAAACCATTTCAAATCATATCAGTTTCAAATGTAGATTTTATCCACAAAATAAACTATTCAATTTTTCAATATAATTCAAAGCTTTATTATACCTTATTTCAAAATTTATAATTTCACATATGTCAAATTTTAACTTCATTATTACTTAGTTTTTGAAATATCCATTTTATAAATCCAATATTATTTAAATAAACTCAATTTACAAATAAACTCAATATCCTTTCATACTAATATAAACTTCAAATATTCATTTATCGAATAAATCAAAATCAAATATCATTCCAAATTCACATTCTTTATAAAAATAAAGATCATGTCATTCAAAACCATTTCAAAATCATTTCCCTTCAAATCCATTATAAATCCATTATCATTCTTAAATTTAAATATTCAATTTTAAATATCAGTTTAAAATCAGAGATATCATTTAAATATCATTTCAAAACACATTTCAAAATTTCACTCAAATATTCATTTATCTCATTTCAATTCATTTAAATTAACATATAACCAAGTAAACCATATTTAAATTCAAATACAATTTAAATTCCTTAAAAATTCAAATTGTAATATTAAAATATATTCTAAACTCCTTAAATTTCATAAATAATCAATTCAAAAAGTTAAAACATTTAACACTTTAAATATAACTCAAAAAAATGCTAAAATCTATAATATTTCAAAACATTGTCAAATTATAGCAACGACGACATATATAAAGTGCTATCGTAGCTTATAGTTTTCAAAAATAGTTTAGTTCAGGGATAACGACATTTATAAAATGTTGTAATAGATATTTAGTTATTACAACGTAGTTAAATTCAAAACAACAGCACTTAAAATTGCTATCATAAGACCAGAGCATTTTGGAAATGCTGTTAATAAAATTCTAGATTTTATTATAACTTTTCAAAAATAATTAAACTTCAATTGTAGAAAATTTTAAACTTATAAATCATATTTTTAGACTTCAAAGTTTCACATTTAAATACTTTTAACATATGATTTAGCGTAACAAAATTTTTAAATCAAATATTTAATTTAAAACTCACTTTCATTTGTTAAGTCACAATTCAATATTATTAACTTATAAATTTAAATAAACTTAACATTTTACTTCAAATATCGTTTAAAAACTTTAAATTAAATTTCCATTATTTACTTACATTTTAAAAATATAATTTAAAGTCAAAAGCCACATTTACTTCAAATTTACATACATAAATTCACAAATTCAAAATTAAATATTTAGCCTTCTCAAAACCATAAATAAGTATTCTTTAAATCAAATTTCATACTTTTAAAATACATATCTATATAAAAATCATTTAAATATATACCATGTGGTCTGTACATAATTTTCTAACCTAGGTCAAGTGATATGGATATATATCATTTCAATCCACAATTTAAAAAGAAAACCCGAGTTCTATCATTTCAAACCCGCAATCCCAAGTCAAAATAAAATACAATAAAAATCGCTCAAGCCTATCATTTCAGCCCATAACGATTATTCCGTATTCTAAAGTCGTTTGGGTATGTACGTTTCAACCCATAGTGATTCTATTCTAACAGGGAACTTGCTTGGTGAATATATGCATAAACAATATAAACAATGATACTAACATGTAAATGTCGCATTATAATGTCATATATCAGATGTCAGGTGATAATTAACAAAGTTAACAGGGTAATAACATGAATTAACATATCATATAATCATCATTAACTTGCATAACATTTTTATTACTAAACACTTGTCATCAATTTACTAATTCATAAGTAAATATGTCAGAGTGAGGACTCAACTTTTCAAAGCTGGAGTTAGCAAATCGAACTACACGAATAAATTCCAAAAAGAACGATATGGCATGACACAGCACGACTTGATTTAAACGAGAGAGAGCCAAGATATGGTCTTGTATCAACAACCAAAACAAAACAAATAAGACAATATATATAAATATTCAACACAAAATAACATTGAAACAAATTGAAATGAAATGCAACAAAGACAAGATAGTTTAACCTTGCTTTAACCATTCAAGTGCTTGGCCATGACATCATTTGGCTCAGCCATAATCAGGTCTAGACCTGAAATGCTCATCCAATGGTTAGCAAAAAGAAGGCAAAACAATGGAATGATGATGGTAGGAGTTGCAACTTGAAGAAAATAAAGGGTCAAGGCAAAATAAGTGGAGTTTTGGTACATGTAGGCTCGGTTTACACTATATTGGGCTTGGCCATGCTCTGGTTCAGGTCAAGTCAGGTCAATGGAGAGGGAATGGCCAGAGGTGGTATACTAGTAGGTGGTGGCGGCTAAGGGGTGGCCGTGGAAATATATGATGGGTAGGGTGAAGTGTTGGCTCAGCTAGCATGGTTTTGGTGGAGTTTATGCAAAGCTTTTGTGGCGATGGCTTCATCCAATGGTCATGTCCAAATCTGGACAAGGGGATGGTGCTGACGTGGCTGGTGATGGTGGAGAGGATGATGGTGATGAAGGAGTAGTGGCCTAGCAAAGCACAAGAAAGATCAAGTCAAAATCAATGTAATATAAGAAGAAAAATAAGAAAGAAGCCATAAAAAACTTACAAAATTTTTCTCTCAAAAAAGGAGTGGCCGTGAGTTTTAGGATGAGAAGAAGCATTTCACGTGAATGAGAAAAGAAGAAAGTCACGGCCATCAGAAAAATAATGCACGGCTAAAGGAAAATGAAAAGGCAATAAGAAAATGAAGAGACAAGGTCATTTGAAAAGTCATTGAAAATGAAAGGACTTTGATTCATGGATTTTCTTTTTCTTTTAAATCAAAATAGATAAATAAAAAGTAAGTAAAAATAAAAATAGAAAATGAACAAAATGAAGTATAAAAGAAAAAAATAATTAATTTAATGAATAATATAAAATAAATAAGAAAATAGCTAATATATTGAAACTAGCATTAAAAATTTTAACAACATAAAATAAACATTTGAAAATTATAACTACACTTTTAAAATGTTTTAAAAATAAAATATATACATAACATGACATATTACACATATATACAAAATTATAACAAACAAAAATATTATTTATATAATTAAAATAAACAATTTTGTTAAATAAACCAATTTACACACAATATTGTAAAAAACATAACTTTCACAATATTAATCCGATTTCAACGGAACGAAAAGCAGTATACTTGAAAGTTAATTTATTTTCATAATAAAATTCAAAAATTCAAAAATTCAAAAATTTAAATTTTATATTTAAAAGTCAAAGTTTGATCATATTGAACAAAATTAACATTTCTGAAAAATATTCTATTTATTCATGTTTGGAAATACTAATTTATATAAAATCAAAATATATATCTAAAATAACAAATTTATTCATTTTAATAAATAAAATAAAGTTTTTAAATCACGAATTCAATTAGAATAATTAAAATAATCACAAAATACAGAATTGTTACAAATAATATCCAAAGGATTTTTGTGTATGAAGCATGTTTGACTGCTATAAGGAGAAACCTTCCCCATCTGTGTGATTGCGTTTGAGTGTGTGTCGGGAGACCTTATGGTAGTTTCATTTTCCAAAAGCATGAACGGATTTCTTTTTCTTTCCTTTTGGTACAAATAATTGTTTTAAGATCTCACACTAGTCACATGGCTGACTTGGAGTTTATTGTTCCCTTTTCTAAACTCCGTGTGCCCCTAATTTTCCACACGGGCAGCCTAGAGTCGGGTTACCAGTGGGATCTGGAGCTAAGTCGGGAAAGTATGTTGTGGAGATCAGGAGATAAGTTGGATGGCGAGGCGTATCACACGCATATGATATATTGTATTCCGCTATTGTGTTGTACGTGACTCTGATGATGTAATGTATAAACTTATATAGTTCTTTTGTTTAAAGATTAGTCATTTATCTATTATATATTGTTCCGCTGCGATTGTGAGATTCTGATATTGTTTCTATTTCTTCTTCTACTTTCTTCTTCTTTAACCCTAATGATTTGGTTTTCCTGCATTCGATTGTTCGGCATTGGATATAATGGACATAGTAATGTCGATTTTCGAGCGTCAAAAAATCGGGTCGTTGCAAATATACTTGTATACATATATACTTATATATGTATGTATGTATGTGCACATAGCTGAAGTGTATGTACTTATATACACTTGTATATACTTGTATGTTCATATGTACACTCGAGCTTATTTATGTGAAAGGTGATTTCATATATACTTGTATATTTTGTTTTTGGTTTTGGTTTGTGCATGTATATTTTGGTTTTGGTTTTGGTTTTTATTTATACTTGTATATGTACACTATGCTTATTTATTTAATGCATTTTGCTTTGATTACTTTGGTTCCTAATTCCCTTGTTTCCTTGCCTTAGCTAAACCTTGAAGGGCTTGAAATTGATACCTGAATGAACGGAACCTTGAATGACCTGAAACCTTAAATGTCCTTAACTTTGAAAAACTGATATTGCCGCATGCTTATCTGTTTTGAAAAACCGGTACATACATATATGTATGTATATATGTTTTGCTAGTTTCTTGTTATGTCGTTGCACTTTTCACTTGTTTATGCACTTTGTTGTGATGCCTTTTTCCCTTGCTGTGATGTATTTATGAAATGATTTGAGTTGCATTTCCTTATGCACCTGAGTTAAGCCCGAGGAGGCTTGGCTTGACCTTCCGCACATTTGCACCGTGTTAAGCCTTCGGGCTTGACCTTTGTAATAGTTTGTGAGATTTCATCGATGTCCGGCCTTGTGATATTCATGGTGATACATTATGCATATCATAAGTTGTCTATGCACATATATTTGTCCCTGTCTAAATAGTTAAGAGAAAAAACCCATAAACTGAGGTAATATTAAAATTCAAATTCAATTTTATTTTGCAATTTAGGTTTATTCCATTTTCTATTTTACTGCGTTGTTTATTTGACAGGTATAGGAGATGGTTGGACATAAGCTGGAGCAAGCAAATGAAGATCAATATAAAAAATAAACTCAAGTGAGTGTAAGTGAGTGCTAGTAAAAAAATGTTATATATGAGAGTGTAGAGAAAAGTTGTATATACGAGAGTGATAGTGAAAGTTGTATTGTATTTGAAAATGTAAGAATAGTGAAAGTTGTATTATATTTGAAAATCTAAGTATAGTGAAAGTTGTATTGTATTTGAATTTGATTTGAAATAAAATATTTGTTTAAATAAAATTGTGATTCATCATTTCATTTTGCAAATATAACATAAGTGTAATTGATATGCATGTCAGTCAATATTTATATGTTGTGTAATAGAAAATTTTAGAAATGATAATATAACATCAGACAACGTATGGTTTATTTTCTTTTTATGACTTCGTGCATACCAGACGATGGTGCATATCTATGGTCTGATATGTAATGAGACAACATGGAAATAGACGACAGATAGGTATTCATTCATACAATGGAGCATATTTGTCATCTGATTCATTTTTTCTCGTAGTAATACATGGATGCTAATTTGGAACACTAAAATAGAGGATAATAATAAGCCAACTAGCAGATGGATATTCACTTTAGGCAGGGAGGGATATCCTAGGCCTCAAAGAAATAACCATGTATTGCTGATTCTACCATCACTGCTGAATTTATAACATTGGCTTCATGTAGCAAAGAATTGAAATTGTTAAGGAATCGACTATTAGAAATGTCTATATAGCCAAAACCAATGCCATCAATATTTGTGCATTGTGATAGTTAAGTGAGACTATCACTGTAATGACTCACTTTTTCGAATAATTTAAGCGAACAATAAACCACACATTTCCAACCTAAATTGAACGGAAAGATGGATCGTTATGGGAAAGAAGGAAGAAAGAAGAAGAGAAAAGAAACTGAAAACAACATAAAATATTACAATCGCAGCGAAACAATATATAATATAATATCAATAATCTTTACAAACGAGAAACTATTATATACATACATCCAATCAGAGTATCACAACAAATCACGATCATCGGCCTGGATAGTTATAACTGCCCATCCCACCATATCTGATATTTTCAACAACAATGCAGCGGAAAATAACATATACGTAAAATACAACTTAAAGACCTCTAGCTCATGTCCTAGGCTCCAATGCATTCAAAGCAATATGTAAATATGCTTGGACAGACGTGAGCATATTAATAAATAATATCCTAGTCGGTCAAAACAACGTGAGAAAAAACACACCCAACTAGATTTTAAAGTTATAAAAACACTTTGAAATCAAAAGTATCTCGTAAGACCACGCCGCTCATAAACACGGAGGTGGGTTTTACCTTACAATAACCATAACATAATCTGTAGAAGGTCCAGTGATATGACAATAATGTCTAGAGTACAAATATTTACTAATCATAGCTGAAATTGTTACATTAATTAAATTCGAGCATACTAGGTTGCACAATCAAAACCGTAAAGGCACGTATTGAAGATTGGATTCCATACTATGACAAGGTAAGGAACTACCTTCCGAAGGTACATCTCTAGATAAAATGCACCGGGGTTTGACAAGAAAATCTTGTACCCCTGCCACACAAGACTATCCTACCACTTGAATAGTAGTACTGACTATGATCATCCCTTTTGTTAATAGGCATTGAAGCATACATGAGTAGATAGTAATCAACTTGCATTTTTAAGATGACCATAACTTGATGGGAACGACCCATTTGGCCATGTTGCATGCCCGATTTTTATCATTTTCCCGTTGATGAGGCTCGAGTCTACGTTTTACCTTTTATATAGCGCTTCACACTTGGAATGTTAACACTGTCCTCCAACAATGCAATGTCAGCAATCATCCATACAAATTTGTTCCGGGACTGAGCGAAAAGCTTGAAAGCTTCATCTTCAATTCCATCTTCAAGATGTCTTCACTTCGAAACACTTGGGTTGTATCAAAGTGATTTTTGGATAATATATCTGATCCCGGTCTCTTCGAAATAACATTCAATACTTTTCAGTAAACTCAATTCCTGTTCTTTAGGAAATAAATAGTCAAAGATAAGAGCGAAGATCACATCCTAACCGTTAGTGAATGGATTTCCTTATCATTTGTCCTAGAAGAATGAAATGAGATTAATACGCACGGTACAACATCATCAGAGATGACTGTGCTATATAACTCATGCGTTTCTCTTAGATATTTTGATAGCCACATTTTGGGTTTATATTTGATAGTCGGTTATTTAGCTATCAATAAACGCACATCAAAATCATCTATTTAATTCCATAGAGGAAACCAACATTATTAAAGCACATAAGCAACCACCAGCCTCCTTAATTAGTCTTTTCGCTTATTAAATTCAACTTGTAAATACTTGTATCATTATACTTTTACAATGATATATTCAAAAATCCCTATATTTTCAACACTTGGAAAAATATCCATATACTTATCTCAACGGTATAAGTATGTTTATAAAACAAGGAAAGATTTCCTTTTTATACAATTCTCAAATCATCTATAAGTTCCTTTATAAATCTGTAAAATCATTTATAAACTATTTATAAATCCCTAGAACCATTTATAAATTATTTATAAATTATTTCTCAAGTCATTTATAAACTCTTTAAAAATCCATGCGACTATTTATAAAATTCCGCTTATAATGCTATAAACTCATTTCTAAAATTTGTTTACAAATATCTAACCATTTATAAACTCATTTAAATTGTAAATAATCTTCCTTTAGGTTATCAAACCATGTTATAAAACTCCTTTTGTAAAACTCAATTCTGTTTATAAAACTTTATTTATAGATCTCGAAAGCATTTATAAATAGATAATAATCATTTACTTCAAAAACACTATTATATGATAATAATAAATATTAACCATAAACGTTATAAATACTTAATTTCGAAACATCTTAAAAATAATATTTAATAATTTCAAAAAGATTGTTAAATAACAAAAATAATTAATCTGCACCATTATTATAAATAGTAAACGTTTATTTCCACGACATTTTTACACAAATCCTTATTATTAATTTCAAGCCATATTAATTATTTAAATAATTAACTTTTCAAAATATTGTAGTATTGTTAAATAACTTTAAAACAACATTAAACATTAATAAATTTATTTAAAACAATATTAAACATATATAAATAATATTTAAGACAATATTAAACATAAATAAATAATCTTCAAAAACATATGAAAGGTTAGAGTAAAATACAAGTTAAATCCTTTTAAAACAAAACATTTTCATAACCCAATTTAAGATTCAAAATCATTTCCAGTCTCAAAAACCAACTCCAACTCAAATGGCGATTTAGAGTATTTTTTAAATATACTAATTTAAGGCCAATAGCTACCAACGTTTAACCAATATCGATTATTGATTTCTATCACTATAGGGTTTAAGTTTTGAACATATAACAATGTCATAATTAATAGAGCCAACAACCAGGTTTAATATCCAATAGTTCATATGACAAGAATATTATTGAAATTGAAATCAACAATGGCGAAGAATCCTGCTGGATCCCTCCAACCTTCTTTCCTACATCACAGCTCATATCCATCGGCACATATATATATACATGTAAATAAAATCAATGGTGGTAAGGAATCCTGTTTGATCCCTCTATCAAGTTTCCCCTACATCACAGATAGTATATAATCATATAATATGGGTCATTCACTGCTAGGCGTACATATAAAAGGTCATCTGCTCCAGGGGAGGAAATAAATTCAAACCAACTGATAAAACAGTAAATCAACCAAACATCCAATCAATAATTTTTATCAACTATATAATATTACTGGTTAACTAAAAAGGTGAATTTAGCCAACCGAAATTTCCAGTTATTGCCGAGGCGTTCTGGATTCCGTTTAAATCGAATGACGTTCTATCTAGCGGGAAATTTCTATAATCTCCAATTTGTCACCAATTCAATTCCACAATGTAATTCACGTCAATACAATCCTAATGCGACAGACGGCATTCAATCCCGACCTAAAATGAAGTTACCATAATTATAAGTTTACATAATTAAATTATAATCAACTTCTCTAATTTCCTTATTAATTAACTAAATTAATCTCCCTCCCCAAATCACTCTCGTTCGAAAAAAAACCTAGCCACCTCCTTCACATGATTGCCGCTGTCGCCAGAGATCAACTCCGGCCTCCCTACTCCGCCATCGCCTAGCCTAACCTAACCGCAAACCGCACCAAACACCGCCGACCTCGTCACCATCACAACCCCTATGACCAGGAACGAGCCTCAAGCAAGTTGCGGCTTCAACCTCGCTATGTTGCTTCCAGACATGGCTAGAGACCATCGTACTGCCACCCAAGCACCCACAACTAATAGCCACCCAGCACCACAAACAGCTCCTACCCTCGTCCCCTAAATCATCATGCCGAGGTCGAGTTTTCCTGCACCGTACAACCATAAACCACGGCCACTATGAGACGATCTTAGGTGATCCAACCGTCCAATAGGGTGATCTTCTCCTCCTCTATAACTTCCTAGCTAGGTCCATGGTATATTGTTGCCTCTTGTGATCCAAATTGTTATGGTCCATAGGATTGAGTGGGGGTTGGTTTTTAAAATTTTGAACCTTTCTTTGATATGAACATGGTTTTTAAAAGAAAGGGGGGAATGGGCAGAACGTGATGGAAGTATGGATGGAGTATGCATTGATTTGATTGGGTGCCTATTATTTATTCTAGAATATTCAATAATGTACACCCTAATATTTTTTAACTCCCATCAAAACGTGCCGCCTGGCATTCTACACTAAGTACCTCTATTCTGAACTCAATGGAACTATTATCGGGACCCAATTCGATCACATATAGAAGATGGCTTTTTTTACCAAGTTATATTATATTAGTTTTTGAAATTAATCTCTATGCATTTTGACTTCATACGACCAAACGATACGCTCAATCGTCGCAAAATTCGTTAACACAAAATAATTCACTATCATGGATCTAATCAAACTGGTTTCATTGAAATCCGAGACAGTGCCCCGAAATGACTATTTTCTCACGTTAATTGAAACGACCCGTACTTTTAACTACCTTAAAATATAAGATTTGATAAAAAAAATTGAATAAAAATGGTTAGGGATAAAATTCAATGACTTATTATCGTAATTAATTGAATTTGAGTTTGGATAAAATTTGAAATAACCAATTCCGATTAATTTTGGCAATAAAAGTATTGAAATGGAATTATACGTATTAAATGTATTTATAATCAATAGTCGAGTTATGTAATAAATTTTGACTTATTTATTTGAAGATAAATTAATTTTTGTTAACTAGAATTCATTGGGTTTTTAATATGGGATAATTAAATTAAATAAAATTAAATACTAGGATTATTTAGATAATTGAATTTTGGATTTAATGTGAATGAAAATGGAATCGAAGATTGATTAAAATTTTATACAAATATGAATGAAGATCATTTACTTTTAAATTTTAATTTAAATGTGAATAATTAGAATTTGGAAATTTTATATATTAATTGACGCGTGACAATAGTCGTTTTGGCCACTATCTCGGATTTCGATGAAACTAGTTTCATCGGATCCGTAATAGTGAATTATTGTAGGATTTCAAATTTCATAGCATTTGGACTTGCCGTTCGGCCATGCTAACTTGAAATGCATAGAAATTTAATTTGGTAATTTAATTAAAATAATCGACTTTAAAAAGCTATCTTCTGCATACGATCAAATTATGCCTCGAGACTAGTTCCATTATGTTCAAAATGGGGGTAAATAATTATAAACATCAGGCGGCATGCGTCATTTGGAGTTCGTAATTTTCGAAGCGAATTGGTTTGATATTTTCTAATATTGTTTATATATATTATTGTATATTTTTCCTTTATCACCTGTTCAAGCCCAAGCCCACATCCCTAGTCGCACATTTTTTCTTTTTTTCCTCCTTTCTTTTCAAATTTCAGGCTTTAAACTAAAATAAAATAAAAATCGAAACAAAAAACGCATTTGCTCAATTTCATACAAAAAACGAATCAACAAAAGGAATCACGGTAAAGTAGAGAGGGTGTGCGACACGACTGAAACAACGCAGGTGCGCGGCTGGGTAATGATTGAAGAAGAGCATGTAGCGATGCAGAGCGAATGCTAGGGTTTGGATTTTGATGGCCTGGTGGTGCGCGTTCGTATGCGCGTGTGGGTATGAGGTTAAGGCGTCGACGGCGGATGGATGTGGGTGGACGAGCGCGAGCGTGTAACATGAGGGAAGCAGCGTTCTATTTTGGATCGTGTGGTCTTGCATGCGAGCTTTCCTGAAATCGAAGGTGTTGAGAGAGAGGATTGGGTTGTTAATTAAGTTATATTATTTTTTAATTAGGTCTGTTTAATTTAAATTTAAATCGTGTTATGCTAATGATGATCTTAAGTCATTTAAAATGCTAATAAATCGTAAAATCTTCATACGAGGTCCGTTTTTTGTGAGACGAATATTGTTGTGACCGTAGCGACGTCATCCACAGCATGGATTCAAACTAGAATTTATTTAGAGCTGGCATATTTTGGTTTCAAATTAATGTGAGTGTTTTTACACTCACGTTTAACAGTTATATTTTTATGTTAATAAAATTTGTATCATGAAGCAATTTAAATTTGTTAATGGTTGTTTAATAAATTTAGTTGACATTTGGATTAATTGATAGGATGTAAATGATAGTTAAATTGAATTAGAATTAACTGCTGGTAAAACCCCTGATTAACAATAATCGGTTGATTGTAGTGATTACTGATGGTTTAGATGATTGATTGTGATGGATGAAAATTGTTTGAAGTTTGAATGATTGGATGTTTACTTATTTTGATATATCATGTTATCACCCTATATATTCTTTATAGTATAGAAATGGGTTGAAATGATATATACATATGACATTTATTTTGGATTGAAATGATATATATCCATCCTTGAAATTTAAATTTAAATAATTGATTCACATGGCCATGGGATAGAAAATTGTATAAGGACACTGGATTGGTTAAATTAAACGATTTTAAAATTTTGATTGGACATTATTTAAATGATTTGGGTTCAATAAAAATATCAAATTTATGGAAATCAAATTATTCTCGAATTAGAACTCGGAATGTTGAAATTTAAATTTGAAATAAAATTATTTAATAAATCTAGTTGAGATTTTAATTTATAATCGAAATATCATTTGAATTTTTGGAAATTGATTTATTTTCAAATAATTAGACTTTTACTCGAACTTTCAATGTTGTTGAGGAAAGTGATATAAAACGATATTTCGAACCTGAAGTCGAAATTTAGTAATATTTGAAGGTTTGGAATTTTTTTTAAATTGGATATTGAAGGTAAATTTGGTTAAGTGTTTAAATCTATATTTTGGAAATATAACTCGGAATTGATATAAATCAAAATGGTTTAAAGTTGGAATTGGAACATAAATTAACTTTGAATCGGAATTGAAATCAATTTGGAATTGGAATTGAAATCGATTTGGAATTGGAACTGAAATCGATTTGGAATTGAAGTAAAATTCAACTAGAAATCAAAATAGAATCTATTAAATTGAAATGGAAATGGAAATGGAAATTGATTTAAATTGAAAATTTAGGAGTTGAATCAGTTTGGCTTGGATAATATTTTTTATAAACTATTTTAGTATAAACTAATTCAAATTTATTTTCTTTAAATATTCAAACTATTTTGATTTTCCTAACTTTTTTACTGTATAAACCATTTTTATACTCAAATTATTTTCTATTAAACTATTTTAACTATTTTAAAACTATTTAAACTATTTTATAAAATTCAAACTGGTCAAAGGGTGGAATGTTTATATTTAAATCTTGGATTTGAATACGATTTGGTTTAAAGTGAAGTTATAACCTAAATTTTAATTTGAATCAAGTTTTAAAGTGAAAGCAATATATCGAGTTGAATTAACCTTTCGAAGTGAAATATGATTTTTGAATTGAATATGATGATTTAAGACTGGATTTTTTTTTGAAATAAATATGATATTTTGATATTAAGTAAGTATTGGTTTCGAAATATAAAAGTACCAATCGATGTGTAAAATGACGATTGGTTGTCAAAGAGACCGTGGCCTCATATTGGCATATTCTCTGTCAATATTGGAACCACTTTAACAATTGTGTACGCTGTAGATGATATCTAGAATGTAGTGGTTGGATTGGCGACTTTTACTAGAATGAAGTAAGATAACGATGATGGATAGCTTTGACACTCATGTCATAATTAAAATGACTAAAACAAAAGCCTATGTTTGGCCATTGAGGTTAGCTTGCTCTAGCGATGTTGATCTCTTGTATTACTATTGTGATTTCATATTCGATGGGTGCACCTTTTTTCGTTGGAATGATTGTCGCGGTCAGCGACAGATGGGTTACGACCAGCCAGAAAGGGTAAAATGGTAGAATCCTACCTTGGGCATTGCCTCACGTGCCTTGTCATATTTATCCCTATACTAGCCCATTACAACTTTGGTTTTGAACCTATAAAAATGTGTTAAGGATGATACTGTAAAGCGTTAATACTATTTTGATATTTATTTTACTGATAAACATTATATATTATAGCATATACTATTATCTATTTAAATAGTTTAACGGATCCTTAGAAGATGGAAAATCCCGTAACATCTCTTATGTTATTGTACTCATTTTAGTGATATTGATTTGACTTACATAAGAGTATTTTAGTCCCGACTCATGTGTTTTGTCTTTTCATTACGCTCGGGTCAGTCCTGAGTTTTTCCTAGTGCGTTAAAGATCGGTTTATGGAGGACGAAGATGAAGTTGGTATATTATTACTATTATTATTCCCTACATCATGCTATTCAGCAGTATTGATTATTTATCTCCCATGTATACATATAACTCTATAAATGTTGTATAGATTATAATCAAATGTATGATATAAATAGCTTCATGAATTGTTATTTAACTATTATATTTTATCGTTTCCGCTGTGAAATTCTATGTTTTGGTTTTTCTTTTTTCTTATTTAACCACATTGATTATCTACGTTCCGGATTGTTTAAGTTGGACATGTGTGGACTGCTGTCGATTTAAACCTTCCGAAATGTGGATCATCGCATTAATTAAAACAATTATTATAAAACCAAATTATCACTTTTGAATCTAAATTAAAAGTTTATTACTATCATTCTTATTTAAACATAATTTAAACATGTTTTGAAATCATTTTTATCCAAATCAAATTCAAGATTCAATTATTAATTTCCCAGTTCACATATTCAAATAAATCCCTATATTTGAAATTTAAGTTGTTTGACTCGTAAAACCAATATTTCAATATTTAAAATTAATTAAATATTTCAAAACTAAATGCCTAAAATTCTGGATCATTACAATCACGGGCATATAACCAAGTATATAATGACATATCTAGGCATATTAGCCCAAGGAACAGTGCAGTAAGGCAAATGCTCACCAGTGGGGTAATTACCATTGATTTCATTATATCTAGCTAAAACTTGGCAAATCCATTTACAAAAGAACTTGCAAATTACTTGGTGTTGAAAACATAAGGGGAATGACAATAAAGCCCATATAAAATAATCTCATATGATGGAACTCGACTCAACATAATGAAAATCATTATCATGAGTTCAATGAGCAAAAGCACATCATACAACATGGTTGGAAGCATTATGATATTAGTTGGAATAACTAATATTTCATTCCAAGAAAAGTGTGTGGTGCCTATAATGATATAGGGGGTTGTAGTGCTTAGTACTTAATAGGTTTACAATAAAAAATACTATTGAAGTGTACAATTATAGGGCAACTCTGATAAACCTACCCATATAAATGCATAAAGGTAGTATCATCAGTGTCTGATTACAACTCATCTACAAGTCTACTCAAAATAAATGAGTGTGATTTCATAGTGTCTACTAAGGTATGAATAGATAAATTAGATAAACTTAACATACCTTCAATTACGACCTTCTTTCCCTTATCCACTACTGGAGGCGTACTCGAGCTGGGAACAACATCCTGTGCATAAGCTGAAATCACTTGGGTAGAGGTCTTTGGTGATGATGGACACTCCCTCCTCATATGCCTTAATTGATTGCAGTTGTAACATTTGATCTTTGAGATGTCTTTCCTGCACTCCTTTACAACATGTGCCTTCCTACCGCATTTTCTACACTTGATCTCATGCTTCTTCATCTTCTCTCAGGTCCCCATTCCACCCTTGCTCTGCTTTTGCAAGGTTAACTTTCCATCAGACTTCTTGAGCTCGCTCCTCGCCTCTTTCTTGGAAACAGTATTTACCAAAGCCATCTCCACCAAACCCTTGAAAGTTTTCCCCATGGAAATATGACTAAAGGCTAAATCTTAAAGAGGTTCAAAGCTTTCTTGTGAGGAGTATTTATTAAATTCAGACCAAAACTAGTCAATTCATTGAACTGATTTACATATTCCTTCATCGATATTTCTCCTTGATGCAAATGTATTAACTTCTCCAACTGGACTCCTTGCATTACCATGGAAAGAAATTTCATCTCAAAATGCCTCCTGAACTTGCCTAACTTATCTCTTCCTCAATAGTCTATGCCACTACCACGTCCCAACAATTTAGAGCCTCTTCATTTAAATGGCAATCGTCAAGTTGTATCCAAACATCATCTGCAAGGCCCATCAATCCAAAAATCATCTCATAATTATGAATCCACACTTTTGAGTCCATATAAGATTCGGTCCCTACATATAGCTTCCTTCCTAGACTCACAAAGTCCTTACGTAACTTAGCAAAATCTATGGCAAGTGGGTGGGCAGGAACTACACTTGTCGCTTGCCCTATGGTTCCCCTATTAGGATTAAGCTCAACTTGTTCTCTCGTCTAAAGATACAATAGAATCATATCGGGACGTTCCCGCCTGAGCCGCAACTAACAGGGTTTCTCATTTTCACTATTTTTAATTTAGGAATTATTACCAACTTTTCCGAGGATAGTGTTGACAAGAATAAATGATAACATTTTTCATATTATACTTACATATATAAAAACTTTGAAAAACTTTTAATCTGTACATATGTATACTTTTTGGAAACCCATTTTGAAAGACTTTTTGGAAAAAAATTCTTTAAAATATTTCAAGTACATTCTCTCAATACGTGCCTAGCTGCCAGGGAATCTTAAACCTAGGCTTTGATACCAAATGTGGCAACCCTCACCTCCAAACTCACCAATCCAAAGCCTAAGCTGATTTTTGGACTCGCGTCATGCCAAGGAATATGAGCTATTGGGGCTAAAACATTACAGAGAATAAGATTATAAGGATAAAATATAATACATTCTACACATTCAGATCTCACAACAAAAGATAGTAAAATATAAATACAGTAAATAATCATCTTAGAAAATATCCCAGAAAATGCAGTCTTAAAATAGACGTATTCAAAATCCAAAGTTTACTAAATAACAGCATATAGTCCAATAAGTGTTAAATACGATACATAGTTACATGGAGAGTGATGAAGAATAATATGTGATGCCAACGCCAAGCTCACTCTTCCACGTACTAATCTGGGCCAATCGCCTATTGTCCTATCCTCGTGTGGTGGGGTAAAAAGGAAAGGAATGGGTAAAACAAAAGTCTAGTGAATGAATTGCATCATTAATATATGGTGATCACATGCAATTGACTTCATTGATAATCAACATGACCTAGGGTGTCCTACTTGTGTTTGTAAACAACTACTAAGGTTGGTTTCATTAACCTAAGGAATACAGCTTTAAATGCACCTGCACGTAACATCTTGTGAAGGTTCATACTTAGGGTCAAACAATTAATCGAACCTAAGAACAACGACGGATCAGACTAATAACCTCTAAGGTTACTCCTAACACAGGATCGCATATAATATCACCATTAGGTCTATATTTCCCCAATTTTGACTACAACATATCATACTTATGCATCGAGAGGAGCTCACAGTTCTGACTCACGCCGAAGTCATCTTAGGGTTCGCTACATCCATGTCCAAACTCAATGGCAATGCCACATATTGCACCGTGTGGGGCTTCCACCAACAGTATCACGTATCTACCAAGGAACCTCCTGTTAGTGTCAGACTATACACCGTGCCAGACATCCATCAACAGTCTCGCACATACATCAAGGAACCTACTGTTAGTGCCTTGTGCTTAGCACATCCTCGCGATCAAACCGCCTTGTATCGGATGTCAAGTTCACTGAATGAATAGTCTCTAGGTCTAATTGCCCGCATGCACGTCTATCTAGTCCCCTAACATTCAAAAGTCGAGAATTAGAGAACTAATTTCCCTACTTATATACTAATACACACACACACACACAAAAACCAGGGCCTAAGGCCGAGGTTCAACCTATGCTTGAAATTCGACGATCGGTCGACTTTTTCTACTATAGCAGTCAACCGTTCGTTGTCAACCGGTCAAGGTTAATTGTTGTAAAACATTGATTTTTTGCTTTAATTCCTTTATTTGACAATTAATTACATTTTCTACTCAAGAATTTCAATAGTGAACCCTATTTTATTTTCACTACCTCGGTTTTATAAAGTTCATAATTATTTTGGTACATTTACATATTAAATTAATTCAGGATAAAATCAATATCAACAGGGTATATTCATGTACGCATTAAATTACAGAATCAATATTTGACGTGAATAAATAGGGCATTATATTACAATCAAACTAAACCAATTTATATCTCCATTTTATTTTAGTCATTAAATAGTGATCATATTCACATAATTTAGATTTCTATAAAATTCCAATTAGTTACAATTTACAGATAAACAATATCTCAGTTAAATTGGAAAAATTCTAGATTAAATAGGTATAGATAAATTCAATTATATAATGATCATAGTCAAAAATGAACCACTCATCTCTTATAAGTTAATTCTCTTTGTATTCACCTAGAATCGTGTAACATCCTGTATCTGAAGGCCAAAGCTAAGCGCTACAGATGCTATAGTCGTCTATACTATTAACTTCTGCTGACAAAATACGGTAATGCTAGTGGTATTCATAATATCAAAAGCACTTGAATATGAATAAAATCATAGATTTTCAAAAAATAACATGTAATGGTTACATTTCAAACAAATTCAAATTACATAACCCCCTCCGTTTCCCAAGATAAATTATAATAATTACAAAACTACACCATGAGCGACATATGACGATGCCATCTTGGTTGATCAAAGAAATATAGTCATATCTGACTTAATGTACACAGTGGAAAATAAACAAAATAATATGTACCCCTAATTAGCTATCCGTCAGCCACGTGCTCATCTTCGAAAGCATTATTCGTCAAAATATCAAAAACCTGAAATCCTTAGCCCTTAGCCTACTTAAACCAATTTTGAGCACTTGAGAGTTTAAGGAGAAACAAAAACTTCGATTCAGACATAAAGCCTGATTTGAATAATTTTGTTACATCTCGATTTACTGATATTAAGTGAGACCACGTCGCCTAGCGGAACAAGTATCCCCTCACTAATTTCCTTTTCAAAACATATATATTTTGCAAATCCTTTCCTGCAACCAAAATAGTTAATCAAACTGATTATATCAAATTAACAATATCCTTTATGCTAATAAATGGACTATCTATCCGTAAAATAGGTAATATGCAAACTATTTGCCCACAATTAATAGCAGTGTCCATTATGCTACAAAAAGATTATATGTCCATACAACTGGGCTGACTGTCCGCAAACTTGACTAATTGTCTAAAATCTAGACTAACTGTCCGCAAAATGGACTATGTCCGAATCAAAATGGACTAACTATCCAAATAAAAATGGACCAACAGTCCGAATCTTTTTCTTAGGGTTTACTACCCTTTAAATTTTTCTTGAAAACCTTTTCAAAATAATTTATTCCTTCAAATCATATATATACAAGTAAAATATATCTTTAGCTTTACTCTAAGCCATTTTGCCATGTTATATATGCTTTACTCAAAACAATTCTAATGGTATTTAATAAAGATTAACTGTCCTTCCAAAACAAGTTAAAACCCTTTTTAACTTGAAAGTATTAGGCTACATGACTATTTAATACATTCAAAACCTTTGTTTAAAACTGTTAAAAAACCATTCCGAAACTATTGAAGGTAACCCATTCGAAACCGTTAAAAGGCCCTTTCGAAACCATTAAATATAGTCTTTCGAAAGCATTGGAAAAACCTTTCCTTTCCTTTCTCCCAAAGCTTCAAAATATCAAACATCCTCCTAAAAACCTTTTATACATTGCATTTCAAAAACATAGGAAAAATCTTCCCTATCGACTCTATTGAAAACCCGGAGAACCATCCCTTTCGAAACCATTCTTTTAAAAGCTTTCGATATAGTCAAAACTTTATCCTTTCGAAAGCATTTTGGGTTCAATTTAAAACATGTGGAAAACTTTCGAAACCATTCAAAAAATTTATTCCTTGGAAAACATTGAAAAACATTTCGGTCGAAACCATTTGGATTCTGCCTTTAAATAGAGCAAAAGGATCGGAAACCCATTAAAGTCGAAAGCATCTGTTTCAAAACCATTTAAAACTGTCTCTTTCGAAACTAATTATGGTTTTACTTCAAACATTGAAAAAGGGTCTTAAAAACATTTAAGTCGAAAGCATCTACTTCGAAACAATTTCCTAAGTAATGAAGTGATGGTGTCGAAACCATCCCTTTGAAAGCATTGCGGAGGTGGCCATATTTAGAAAACAAAAGGAACCCCTTCCAAATCATCTGGATCGAATGGTAGGAAGCCGCAGCTAAAGGTTTCGACTCAGTCGAAAGCAAAATTTAAAAACAAAGGCACAACCTTTCGAAACCATTTGACACAGTCAAAGGCCAACCAAGTCGAAAGCATCTTAGTCGAAAGAAAGCAGGCACGTTTTTTTTCAAAACAAAAACAATGCTTCAACCCCTTTGAAACCCCCCTGGTTTTGACCCTATACCTTTCATCCACATCCAATTCATTAGGTGCCAGTTGCTTGATATCATATGCATTGGTTTCGACTGGAGGCGATAGTATAGAGGCTTTTAAACTATTTATTTGTACTTTTATTGGTGCCGAAAGAGACGACATGGTAAAAAACCTATTTATTTGTACTTTTAAACTATTCTTTTATACCTAACCTATCTTATTTGTCTAAATTCGATTGGTTACAAGGTTTCTCTTACCAAAATTCCCGCCGGCTTTCAAGTTTAACAAATTAAACATTTTTTAAAAAGCCTCTTCTCCTTCTTTAATTATATAAAACATTTAAGTCTCATACCTTAAATAATTTTATATAACTATTAAAACACTTAGAAAAAATGTAGAAAAAATCTAGAAAATCACATATATATGTTTTCTAACATATAAAATTTTTAAATCCAAATAATTTATTACGTACCTGTAATTAATTTATCACCCAAAATACCATTTTCTTTACTAGAAAATTCATATTAATTTCACGAAAATTCAGAAAAATTTGAAATTTGAAACCCATCACCAAAATAATATTTTTGAAATTATAAAAATTCGTTAGGCATTTGGATGTACTTATTAGGGTTTTCACCTTAAAACATATCATAAATTTAATATGAATAACAATAATTCATCAAAAAGTATATATATTCATTACATCATTCAAAGATATGGAAAATCATTGCAAAATATTCGGATTTCATCTTAAAACCGAAAATACAATCAAAAATGAGATGTAAATACTATTCACCTTGGCTTTAGAAATTAAAGAGCTTGAGATTTGGATGAATTTGATTTGTATTAGCTTTTCCTTTAGCTTTTCTTACTCTTCTTCCCCTTTTCCTTGTTAATGGTGGTCGGTCTCTTGTTTTTAAAATTTTCAAAATGAAATGAACAATTATTCTAATACACGACCAAGGTTTGGAGGATATAGGAATGGCCTCTTTCCTATTTTGCCCCTTCTCCATTTTAATTTAACTTTTATTTTAATTCATTGTTAAATGGCAAGACTGCACTTTAATTAAAATTAAATCCCAATCCCTTCATCAATACATTATTTTATTTTATTTAGCTAATTAGATATTATAAATAACGTTACCAAAAATCTAGGTTGCTACAAATCGCCTTCGCTTAATTCGTCTATCTCGCTCCTTCCTCGGTTGATTATCTCTTCCTTCTCTAATCTTTGGTTTTAATTTTAATTTTTTTTTGAAGAACATGTTGATTTGAAGAGAAGCAGAGAGTTATGGAGCAGACAAAGTTTTGGAGCATACAATATTAGATTAGGGTTCGTACTGTCAGGTTAACATTGTATTTATAGGTGCAGAAAGCGACGTCGACCGTTAGTTTAATTAAATATATCGAGATCGTTCAGCCTAACTTAACACTAGTCACAAACACTTGACTGATTTGCCGCTAGGGCTCGATCGGTCCAAACCAAGGTGTTGACAGGTTAATATTTCAACTTTATACTTTCTTACCCTATATTTACATATTAATTATTTTTTATTCCGAATCTTCGAATTTAATAACTTTTTCATACGAGTTTCGATCACAAAAGTTTATGTAAGAAAATTGTCCAGAAAATCGCTACGAAGATAATGGTGCAAGTTTCATAACCAAATTCGGATATTTATGAAAATTCCATTTTTACCCTTATTATAAATAAATTAATTTCTGTCATTAATTTTTCAGTTTATTTTTGCACGGGGTTGCAGCCCTTTTAGCATTCAATTGTTTTTTTTTGGGTTAAAGAGGAAGGTCATGCATGTTAATGCATGCGCGCGTCGATTCTGTCGTTTTGGCCGGGCAGGACCAGCCGTGCCTGGTTCGGACCAATTATATTTCTTGACCAATTTTTCTTCTTCTAAATGGGCTAGTTTTAAGCTTGAAGCAAACGTAGAAATCAAAATATTAAAATTGTGAGAAAATTTCAAATTATGGAAGATTAAAAACGACGGGAAAAGGTACTGCTGCCAACGAACAATTTATTTGGTGAACGGTCGCTTTTATTCACGAATAGACACATCCCTTCAATGCCTATATAAAGGCAGCCTCTTCTCAGAAAATAAATTTAGAAAAATAATGATTTTCTCCATCTTTCTTCTTCTCGTTGCCTTTAGTTTTACATTTTCATGGATAACAAACCGTGTTTGTTAGAATGCATATAACAATCTCGAAACTCTTATTCACAGCAGTCATTTGGATGATAATTTGAATCGATTTCGATAATTGAATCGATTTCGATAATGCAACTGGGACCGATTAAAAAGTTTAACTTCTCAGCTTAATTGTACCTTAAAAGACGGTTTGTTGTTACTCAAAACAAACATTTAATTATTTGATAAGAGGACAAATATCTTTTTTAAGGAAAGAGTCTTCAACAAACAAGCGATCTTTGGAAATTTCAGCTCTGCCACTACCGTGTCATTTCACCATAATCCAATATTATATAGCAACGAAGCATGACATAATTGTCAGTCATTAGCTTATCTTGTTTTGTTTTTTCAGAAAGAAGACATTTTATTAGTTATTGTACTATGTTATACGATTAAAGACATAGACTCACTCCGGTCGAATTTTCCTTATTATTTTTTATATAATCAAGAGCGAGAAATTAGGTAGAGTTATAACCAGGCTCGTTTACATAATAAGGCGAGCAATTAGCAACCGTGTTCGGGGTTGGTGTTATAACTGATAGAGAAATTAGTAGAAGAAATGAAATGCCGTAGAAATTAGGTAGGGTAGTTGGTTTTTATGGACACAATATAGAGCAAACCAGCAATATTTATATCTTCAAAGTTTAAACAAGTTAACCTGTAATCCATAAGTAGAAGCATATTTCGAGTAAAACACAAGCAACAAACTTGGATGAATAAAGGAATAAATTTTCATTTAAATGAATGGAACGATATTACGAAAAAGATTGTTACGAGATGGGACCAGCTGCTAAATATGTTACACAACTAGCTAATAAGCTACATCATTTCCGGACCAAATAATGAGTTTATCTGAGTGTGCATTCTCTGGGAATTCCAGAAGGAAAGCGCTTGGCATCGGTACAGTAGTTGTAAATCATGAACTTCCTCTGCACCCACCTCATTCTTCTGTAACTCATTGAATCCAACTCATGATTATACCAATTTGCTGCATTCCCCGAAGATGCTGTTGACAACATTGGTTTCGAAGCAACAGCGACAGCATTGCAGGTTGATGAACCTGATGACCAGATGCAGGCATTGGCATTGAAGTTTCTATAATATGCCGTAAATGGAGCTTTGCTCCAATCAGTCTTGACTCTCCCTCCTTGTGTTGCCCAATCATCAGCATTCCAAAGGCTGGAGTAGAGCCTCATCGGTTGGTTAGACGGGAAAGCAACCCCTTGGGATGCATGATTCTTGAAGTCTCTGATCGGAGTGTTATCCACCAAAAATCTGTTTATACATGAAAGAAACATATAATTAGTTATACCATATATAGTATATGTCTTCAAAACATTTAACCAGTAAAGAGATTAGCTACATACATGATGTGCTGGGGATTCCAGACAATGGAGTAGGTGTGGAAGTCCTTTGTCGGGTCAAACCACAATTTAAATTGTTGTTCTCTGTTGCCTTTACCTTGAGCAAACACGTTGGTGTGGAGAGTGTAAGGTTCTCCGGTTGTGTTTCCCAGGAATTCAAAGTCTATTTCATCATGAGTCACACCTTGTGAAGACAAATAAAATGTAGTGACAGTGCCAGCGGAGTTACCAGCAACAAGTTTGATCTGGGCATCAAATCTTCCAAATAGATACTCATGTTTGGACTGAAAGCCGGAGCCTGAATACTTGTCTAAAGATAAACTCAACATTTGACCGTTACCATAGATCTTTCCTCGACCATCGCCCCAAGTAACGTCAATGTCTTCACCAAAGCTGCTTCCATATGATGAATATAGCAATGAAGAAGCCAGTAACAGTAGAAAGAGTATAGTAGAGGAGGTGAATTGCATTATTATTGTTTAAGGGAACTAAAGATATAAGAAGTATATGATAGTCTTTTAGAGAATGAAGTGAATTGATTGAGATGTTGGTGGTCTGATGGGGTATTTATGCAAGGGATTTATAAATGGAATGAAAAGTTGGTGGGAGTGAATGGAGTGGAAAGAGACTCGTGATGGAGTGATTGCAGCTGGAGGCAACTGTCTCCGCGTTTTGGTCCCATGATCTGTCTCCTCTTTAACCTTTACAATTTTGACCTAAAGATTTTCTCTTCTACTCCAAATCTACTCGTTTCATACGTAGTTAATCTCAGAAAGCAACGTACTATTGTACATTACTAATTATAAAAAGGAAAAAAGAAAAATTGCACGTGAGTCCACTATACATGAAGGTACTTCATTTACCATTCTTTCTTATATATACATGATAATTAAATAGCTGCTAACATGAATCAAGTAACTGGAACATTGCTCTTAACAAAATAAAACTTCTTACCACCTATTTAGATAAAGGTAGATTACTTGTACAAATTTATATAGCAATGTTTCTCACATCGGACCGACGGAAGCTTAACCTACATGGATAATTTTTTTCCTACAAAAAGTTCTAAATATTTATTAATTTCTATTTCACTCCAATTCAACTTCTATATATTTTTCCACGTTTTCTTCAGTTTTCAATCTAAAATGATACGATGAAAGGATTATATTCTTCAGCTCAACTCTATCTTCATGCATTCTTCTTATCTTCAACGAATTCAATTCTTGTGAGGTGTTCGTTTGAAATCATTTTTAGAAAAACCTGAACTATTACAAAACCATTGTTTGCAAAGTTGAATTGGTGCCAAGTTTTTCTTGGTTGACATTGTTGAATTCTTATGGTTTCTGGGAAAGTGCCTTCTCTCTCTGTCCAACGAATTTGTTTTATCTTTACCAATTTAAAAATACAAAAAATGGACATGCCCGTGTAGCTTTGATTTATTTGAGCATTAATTTGATATAATTGATATTGTGAGACATGCATGATGAAATCAGAAGTTGCATGTCCTGCTTCTAGTGTACTGAAGATGCATTCGTTTCCCAGCTATTCCTAGCAAAGCAAAAAGAGCATCTAGAAGGGAATTAGATCCTCTACAATGTTAGAGCAACTTGCATACCAAACCCGAGTCATCTTCAATTTGCATTGCACGCTAAGATACTATTTGTTTCCACGGAAAAAGCACTTGTTGAAGTGCTAAACGAAGTCATTTAATATATTCAACAGTTTTAAACATGTTTGATAGGAACACTCATTTGATAAAACTGAGCCAGATAAGCAAAATATCAATAAACGAAAGTGTTGAGCTTATCTGAAGTTCTGAATCGGGCAAAGATTGGTTCGTTAATCATCTGGTTCGACATCAGTACTTAGCATCTGGATCGACAAAGCACACCCAAACTAAAAATTTGGAGCGGCAACGCTTTGGTTCGGTATTTCTACCGAACCAAAAATCTGAACCGGCAAAACTTGGACCGGCATAGCGCCTTCAATCTAGAGCGGCATCTTCCCGAACCACAAATCTGGACCGGCATCCATACTTCCCTCTGCTAAAAAATACTGTCGTCACCGAATGAAATCCACTCCTTCACCAAACCAAATATTTGGTTCGGTATCACTATGACTACCGGACGAGATTGCTACTTCATCAAACAACCATCTCTTCTCCTTCATTAGCCACCTCCAACCATTACCGGATGAGATTTCTCGTCCAACATTCTACACATCACCATTTTAGAATAAGATCATCACTGGACCAGATTTCTAGTCCGGCATCTCCACCACCGAACGAAATTCTTGTTTCGACTAGAAGCCCTAGCACATCACTGGACGACATCGCTTCTTCCTCCTCATCGACCTAGGGTTTCATGACTTCTCCAATTTGGTATGTACATATTTGAATCGTACAATTTTAACACTCCATCTCGATTCAAATATGCATGCCTCATCATCAGACAATCAAAATAGAAATTACTGGGACTAGCGCCTCATGGCGCTCAAGTAACAGGAATAAAACCGATCAAGTTTGAGCAATGCTCAAACTTGTCCTTTGAAAGTGACTTTGTCATCATATCCAAAGGATTATCCAAAGTATCCACCTTCAATAATTTGATCTTGCTTTATTCCTCCTCAAGCATAAGAAAGAAACCTCTAACATCAATGTGCTTCGTTCATGAACTATAAGCTTAATTCCCAGCAAGATGATTCGCGCTCTAACTGTCTGAAAATAGCTTCACTGTCCGCTGCACTACTGAAAGATCATCCAAAACTGAAGTAAGTATAATCCTTCTTTGGTTGCTTCCATAATCTATATCAACTCTGCTTCGGTGGTTGACAAAGCTACAATTGATTGCAGCTTTGATCTCCATAAAATTGATTCTATGCCAAGTGTAAAAACATAGCCCGATACTGACTTCCTAGCAACTCTATCCCCAACATAATCGGAATCACGGTGTTCTCTAAGAGAGATGTCACCATCCACTCCACTATATAACAAGCCCACTCGAAGAAGTGTCTCGAAGATATCTAAGAATCCACTTCACTGTTTGCCAATGCTCTTTGCCTGTGTTAGATATATATCGACTCGCAACACCCACTGCATGGGCCAAATCTGGTCTTGTTCACACCATCGCATATATAAGACTACCAACAACAATAGAATAACGTATATCAACCATATAACTTTTTTCTTATTTCGATAAGGGAAATAAGTCGTTTGACAACTTAAAATGAGAGCCTAGTGGAGTGCCAATCGATTTGGCTTTCTCCATATCAAATCGACCAAGGACCTTCTCGATGTACTGCGCTTGATTGAGTCTTAACTCTCTCCGCTTCCTATCCCTGCTTATTGTTGAATCACTAGTTTTGATTCAGAACAAAGTAATTTAGAAGAAAAGGAGAATACACGATTAATCTCGACAAAAAGAGACAATCAAAGGACTATGGTGATATCGAGACTTTGAATCTATACTTTCACTGTCTATTACTTATGGTTGAGTCTTAGAAATTTGTTAAAATCTATCCTCAAGTAGTCCGCACTTCATTGTTCTCAGCTTTTAAATCAAAACAGAGCTAATTTAAAAAAAATACTACAGCCAGTCGATTGGCTATAAACTACCAGTCGATTGACTGTTGTACATACACAAGTATGCACTACTTATTTTTTTTAAACTTGTTACATAGTCAGTCGACTGACCAAGAACGACCAGTCGACTGACCTGAGTCCAACTGTCATTTTTTGAATAGGCATCTTCATTCTGCGAAAGGTTGCGATCTTTCTATGAACGGAAATGGACGCTCCTTTTGGTCAGTACCCTTCACCAATGGCAGTAACTCTCTGACTACTATATATACATGTTTCCAAACACTTCACATTCACCGAAAATCGTTCTAACCATCTTATATTCTTCTTGTGCTCTCATACTTGCATTCAAACAGCAAACAAATATTTTATTGCTTTGAATCTTCAACTAAACTTTCATAATCTTCGATTCTTAGCATTACCTTCTCTTTATATCTTCACATACATTTCATATACTTGAGGATTTGATTATAGGAGGTCTGTACTATCAGAGATAAATCAGTGTTATCAAGAACATACGGTGTCAGATATTCTTTTGTATTAGTGAAGTCCTCTTCTGCTGCAGAGGCGAAAATCCTGTTCTGCTGCTCAGGTTAGGTGTCTGTTCCGCTGCTCAGAATGTGTATACCTGTTCCTCCGGGTTAAATGATGATTGTTGTTTTAGTGAAATTACAGAAGGAGTCTGGGACTGGACGTAAGACGGTGCTCCGAACAAGTATAAAATTCTCTAGTGTTATTTTTATTATTATACTGCTTTTATATTCCACACTATTTTACTACATTGCTACTATCTCTATACTCTGCATTATAGTGTATTCATATTGCACGGTCCTACACACTTTCATTTGGTATCAGAGTAAGGTTTCATCTAACCGTAACATAGTTATTTGATTCTTGTCTAATATGGATAGTAAGACTAGCACTAGCACTATAAGCACTAACACTAGTTTTGTAGAAGGTCAATCTACTACACGACCTCTATTTTTCAATGGTCTGAACTATAACTATTGGGCTACTCGTATGAGAATCTATATGCAATCAAATAGTTTTGAATCATGGATTATCACACAAAATGAATTCACTCTTCCTACTGGAGAATACTCCACATGGACAAACACACAAAAATTAGATGCTACTGCCAATGCTAAAGCTATGAATATGTTATTTTGTGCGCTAGATAGAAATGAATTTAACCATATTAGTATGTGTCAAACTGCTTATGAAATATGGGTAACACTTAAAATCACTCATGAAGGAACCAACAAAGTCGATAAAGCAAAATCTTCATGCTTAAAAATTAGTTTCAAAACTTTAGAATAAAACAAAATGAATCCATTAACGATATGTACTCCAGATTTCAAGATATCTATCATTCACTATTAGGATTAGGTGAAAAGTACATAGACTTTGATATCGCATCAAAAACCCTAAACTCTTTAACAGACGAATAGGAAAGAAAAGTCTTAGCTATTGAAGAAGCTAATGACCTCTCTACTATGAAACCTGAGGAGTTAATAGGAAACCTAATGTCCTATGAAGTGAATTTGCAGGCCAAACGAGTACAAACACAAGGCAAAAAGAACATAGCTTTCCATGCTGAAGAAGAAAATGATGAAGATTTAGATGAAGATGATTTAGCATTTATTGCCAAAAATTTCAAAAAGTTCTTGAAATTCTGAAAAAACAACAGAAATAATGGAAAAAGGAACTTGCCAAACAAACCATCATCTTCAGTTCTAGAATGTTTTAATTGCCAAAAGAAAGGTCATATCCAGAAAGAATATCCAGAACTAAAGAAAAAATACTTCAACAAGGGCAGAAAAGATAAGAAAAAGAAAGCATTTTCCGTAACATAGGATGATTCAGATACCTCTACATCAGATAACAGTAGTGACAGTGAAAAGGAGCAAGCAAATGTCTATTTCATGGCTACTGAAAATGAGGTTGGTGATTTTAATTTTGATGATATGATAGAGATAAATTCAGAACTAGTTGACACTTTGAAAAATCTCAAAAGAAAATATAAGGAGACTCATGAACATCAGAACAAAGCAGAATTTGAAAGGGATATGCTTAAAGATGAGAAGAAAATACTAGAGGAAGAACTTGAAAAATTACAAGAATCATTCTCTAATATCAATTCTCAACTCACTCTTTTGAGTCAAGAAATTGAAACTTAAAAAGAGAAGAACGACGCTCTTGTTTCTGAAAATCATGAACTAAAAACAAAAGTAAAATTAATAGAATTGGATAATACTAGTCTCAAAACTAAGTTAGAAAGCATCACCAAAAATGTTTCAAACTTTAATAAAGGAAGAGAAACTCTATCTAAAATTATTGATAGTTCTCAATCTGTTTCAAGTAGGAAAGGATTAGGATATGTTAAGAAAACAACAGCTCCACCTAAAAAGGAAATTAGAGAAATGTTAATCCTATTACAGTACAAACAAAAGGAATTCTTACCCAAAAAGCATAAAATTTGGGTTCCCAAAACAAACAACAGTTTGATTAAGAAAAAATATATTAAAAACTTTTTGGAAACAGTTCATAAAAATAAAAATTATATTTTCACATGGGACACTGAACCTTCTTGGGTTTGGGTTCCTAAGACCTAACTCTTAGGACCCTAATAAAAGGTGGGTACCAATATAGTTTCTTATTTTTGCAGGTCCTACTTTAAAGAAATGAAAATGGTACTCGATAGTGGTTGCTCAAAACATATGACAGGAGGCAAAGATATGCTATCAAATATTACTTACTTAGATGGTGGCTCCGTCACATTTGGAGACAAATCCAAAGGCTATATCATCGAAAAAGGCGATGTAAGCAACAACGGTATTTCAAATTTACCTCTTGTTTCAAATGTTTTGGTAGTCAAAAATTGAAAATATAATTTACTTAGTATCAGCCAGTTGTGTGACAAAGGATTCAAAATCACTTTTTCTGAAAACAAATGTAGTATTTTTGATCAAAATCAAAATCTTATCTTTGAAGGAAATAGAGACAGAAATATCTATCTTCTGAATAAGAAAATAAATCATAATCAGATATGTTTTTAATAGCCAAAGAAAATGATCCTTGGTTATGGCAGAAACGATTCTGTTATATTGACTTCAAAGCTATAAAAAAGCTTTCTAAAAATGATTTAATAATAGGTCTACCAAAAATGAATTTTAAAGTTGATCATATTTGTGATGCATGTCGCTAGGAAAATTAACCAAGTCATCTTTTAAATCTAACACGGTTATTTCAACTTTACAACCACTTAAATTACTACATATGGATTTATTTGGACCAACACAAGTACAATCATTAATCATAGTGGATATGTGTTTGTAATTGTTGATGGTTTTTCTAGATATACTTGGATTATTTTTATGAAAAATAAAAGTGATATTTTGATAATTTCAAAACTTTTGTCAAAAGAATTCAAAATTTTAAAGGTTTGAAAATAAAAAACATAAGAAGTGATCATGGAGGTGAATTCAAAAACGAAGCCTTTGAACATTTTTGTAAGAAGAAGGGAATACTCTATAATTTTTCGTTTTCTAAAACTCCACAACAAAATGGAGTTGTAGAACCTAAAAATAGAACCTTACAAGAATGTGCAAGGATTTTGTTAAATGGAAGTACGTTACCAAAACATTTCTGGGCTGAAGCAGTTGCAATAGCCTGTTATGTTTTGAATCGTGTTTCTATTCGACCACTAACTAAGAATACTCCTTATGAACTACTTAATGGTCGAAAACTGAATATTTCTTATTTTAAAAATTTTGGTTCAAAATGTCTCATTTTAAACACAAAAGATCAGCTTGGCAAATTCGATCCAAAATTTGATGAAGGAATCTTTGTAGGATATTCAGATCGAAGCAAAGCTTATCGAATTTATAATAAAAGAACCAATATTATCGAAGAAACACTTCATGTATCCTTCGATGAAAATTTTAAACAAATCCCAAGTATAAGAGATGATGAAGAATTCCCTGATAATATCACAAATACAGAAATTTCAAATCTTGAACATAATGAAAATATGATTCACAATAACAATGAATTATGATCTCCACCTAGATTATTAAGAGATCGTCCTTCTGTTAATGTTATTGGAGAGCTCAATTCATCTGTTAGAACAAGAAGTAAGTTGAATCAAATGGGTCATGTAGCTTTCCTTTCTCATATTGAACCTAAAAATATTAAAGAAGCATCTACTGCTGAAAATTGGTTAATCGCTATGCAAGAAGAGCTAAACCAATTCGAAATAAATAACGTTTGAGATTTAGTTCCACGGCCTAGTGATCAATCAGTTATTGGTACAAAGTGGGTCTTCAAAAATAAAGCAGATGAACAAGGAAATATTACTAGAAATAAAGCTAGATTAGTTGCTCGAGGATATAATCAAGAAGAAGGGATTGACAATGAAGAAATGTTTGCTCCTGTCGCTAGACTAGAAGCAATACGAATCTTACTGGCCTATTCATATTTTCATAGCTTTAAATTATATCAAATGGATGTTAAGTGCCTTTTAAAATGGCTTTATAAAAGAAAAAGTATATGCTGAACAACCTCCTTTATTTGTACACGAACAATTTCCTGACAATGTCTATAGACTTAAAAAGGCCTTATATGGTTTGAAAAAAGCACCCCGTGCTTGGTACGATCGTCTTAAAAGATATTTAATAGATTATGGTTTTGAAATTGGGAAGGTTGATCAAACTCTTTTTATTAAAAAAACAAGCAAGATATTTTAATTGTTTAAATATATGTTGATGATATTATTTTTGGACCTACAAATGAAGAATTATGTCAAGAATTTTCTAAAATAATGACCAAAGAAATTGAAATGTCACATATGGGTGAATTAAATTATTTTCTTGGTTTACAAATAAAACAACTAGAAAATGGTATTTTTATAAATCAAGAAAAATATTGTAACAATCTAATTAAACGCTTTGGTATGGAAAATACTTCTACCAAACCAACTCCTATGAGTACAACTATACATCTTGATAAAGATGAAAGTGGAAAAAGTAATGACCAAAAATTATATCGAAGTATGATCGGATCGTTACTATATTTAACTGCTAGTAGACCTGACATAATGATGAGTGTTTTCTTATGTGCATGATTTCAAGAAGATCCCAAAGAATCACATTTACAAGCAGTGAAACACATACTACGGTATCTTAATAAAACCAAAGACTTTGGACTATTCTATCCAAAAGAATGTCCTTTTGAATTAGTGTCCTATGGTGACGTTGATTTTGGAGGAAGCCGGACAGATAGAAAAAGTACAATTGGGACTTGTCACTTCATTGGACGGTCTCTTGGATCTTGGTTTAGTAAGAAACAAAACTGTGTTTCATTATCGATATGTGAAGCGAAATATATTTCTGTAGCTCTGGCATGTGCTCAAGTTATCTATACGCAACAAACACTACAAGATTTTGGTTTTAATTTATCCAAGTCAACTATTTACTGTGATAATTCTAGTGCTATAAATTTATCTAAAAATCCTGTCAATCACTCACGAACAAAACATATTGACATTCGTCGTTATTTTCTTCGTGATAATATTGAAAAGGATTTAACTAATCTAGAGTTTGTTTCCTCTGATAAACAATTAGTAGATATTTTTAAAAAATCTTTAAATGAAAATACTTTCATCAATTTAAGATGAGAACTTGGAATCGTCACTTTTAAAGATTTATAAATTTTTCATAATTTTTTTATATATATACTATTTTTATTTTAGAGAGACTTGAACACATGATCTCTTGGTTAAAGAATTACAATTGCTTCTTGCCATTTGAGCTATGTATGTTTCTGGTCTCTAATTCTAATTATTCTTGAAAATTTCGGTTAACAAAAAAAATAATGTAGCTGTTGGAGCTCGAACTTCGGCCTCATGACTGGTAAGTCTGTGCTTTACCAGTAATGCTATATTCTATTTCTTGATGAATCTTATACTTCATCAGCTCATAACCATTAATATTTAAAAAAATTCTCATCCATTCCCTATATATGTTTTTTCTCTGGCTATTAGTTCATTGCATTTTCTGACCACAAAAACTCTGCTCTATCTCCTCTATAAATATGTTTTTTTATATTGGCTATCATCTTTACTCAAGCTCCTCAATATTTTTCAATGGCCTCTCACGATTCGTATGAATCCTCCAACTCCAAGTTATCTTTTGCTACACCAATGTCTTCTAGTAGCTAACATCCTTCAAGCAGCTCGACTCCTTCTTTGGCCACTCCTACTCCTAGAAATGAACCAGTTCATGATTGGGGACAATATCACATCGGATATTCACCAAAAAGCAAGAAGTCAAGGAGATCACTTTTTATTTCTCCAAAAACTAAAGAAAAAATAGATGACATCCACCATTATCAAAAGGAGCAAATCAACTTGCAAAGAGAGATGTACTATTTACGACGAATGAATTCCAGACGTCTTAACCTTATAGAATCGATTGCCCTCAAATTCTGTGGCAAATCACCAAATAATGACGTTATTGAACCCTCAACATCTCATCAACCACATTCATCTGGCTGGAATCAATGGGAGCAAACTCCACAGCAACCTTCGGCATCTCCAAACTCTTGGAAACGCCAAAACTATTGGACTCCTCTACAACCTCATTTTGAGATCACCAAGGTTGAACCAGATGAATACTCTACTAAAACCCCAAAATAATCAATCTTCTTGTGTTTTATTGTTCTCTATTCATATTTACTTTTTTCATGTATATGTTTGTTTTATTAAATCTTTGAATAACATCCGTTTTATAATTAACTATATTTCTTGACTTCAGCCAGTCGACTGAAATATATAGTCAGTCGACTGTTTACAGGGATAAAAACTCTCGGGTTAGCAACCAGTCGACTGAGACGTATAGGTGAGTCGACTATTTACAGAGAAAAAAACTCTCGGGTTAGCAACCAGTGACTGATCTACCTCGACCAGTCGACTGGCTGTACAAAATAACTATTGTCTCCTCATTTTTACCCCCTTTTACCCTTCTTTTCACTTTACCTTCTTCATAATTTTTACTTCCCCCAGAACCCTAGCACCAATTTTTTTCAAAAAATCTCAAAAACATCAAATTAATGGCTCCTTCAAGATCAAAACGTTCAAAACAAGCTTCTTCATCTTTTGTTGATACTCATGTTGGCCATTGGCTATACGACGCAACCGCAATTGAAAGATGGGAGAAGATGAAAAACTCTAGAATCTTTGAAGGATCGCTCATGGTATATTCTAATTTTGGAGCTTATTCTCTTCAAGAATTAATGCGGATATGTGGATTAGAGTCGCTACTCGACTACAATTCAAATCTCCACAACATTAACCATCTCATGGTAAAACTTTTCTTTGAAAATCTTAATCTTGACCACCAACAACCGTCAAATCCAAATATCTTTGTATGGAGTTTGGTCCGTAGGCAACCAGTTTTCTTTTCTCTTGATCGAATGGCACGTATTCTTCAATCTCCAAATGAAGGTATAGATTTATATGATGTCGAATGCAATCCAAGACAAAGAGATAGAATTAGTCACATGTTCATGAGTGACGACACGACTACATTGCATTCTAAGCTTCTACGAACTAAAGAAAGAATCTTGCACAAGACGCTTATGCGGTCTATTCTCCCACGAACCGGATCATATGAATTAATATATTCGGAAAATTTCAAAGCTCTCTATGCCATATGGGGAAATATACATGTAAAATGGTTACGTCGTATTTTGGATGAATTTCTCACCTTCCCCAATAGGAATATGCATGTTATTTACTTTGGAAAATATATTATGAGACTTCTTCTAAATGCTGGTATTCATCAACCTGATTTCGAATTCTCTACTGTCCGAATGATAAATATAAGGACCGTCAGTCTTATGAAGCTATCAATAAGACCTTTGCCTAATCTGCATATGAAGATTGGAAACATCAACAAGCTCAACAACAATCTGGAGGTCCTACAATTAGAGAGCCAGAAGCACTTCAAGAAGAAGGCGAGATTCGTTTAGCTACCTCCTTCAGCACCGGCGAATGCATTGAAATCCTTTCTCGAAATCAACTTATACTGGATTCAAGTCCAAAGAAAATGGATAAGAAGCTTGATAAAATCAAAGGCTTCTTCTCTACTCTATGGGATGCCTTATCTTGTTCTTCCTCCACTGCTGCCACATCTGTCGCCCAAGGCAAACGTCCAGCACCTCGATTTACATGGTCTACATCAGAGGAGCTTACTAGTAGCGACACTAGTGGAGCAGGTAGTGGTGCTCAAGGCACTTCTAGACTCAGAAAGCAGACTGCACCGGAAGGAGAGTATAATTGGGATCTTGATGAATAAGTTTTTGGTTGGTAAGTTTGGTACATATTATTGTTATTTGCTTATTGGAACCTCTATTTTTCAGTTTGAACATTTGGATGTTTATTTGCTTATTGAACCTACTTTCCAGTTTGAACGTTTGGATGTTTGTTTGCTTATTGATTATCTTTGAGACTAATACTAATTAGTCTCACTTTTGAATTTTCTTTCTGCACTTTGTATTTAACTATTTTGATATATCTCCTTTTTTTCGATAACAAAAGGGGAGAAAAATTGTACTAACCATTTTTGATGCAGATACAAGAAGTGTTATATATTCAGGAGGAGTTTTTATATGTTTCTCTAGGATTATTATATACAGGTTTGTCATCATTCAAAAAGGGGGAGAATGTTGAATCACTAGTTTTGATTCATGATAAAGTAATTTATAAGAAAAAGAAAATACACGATTAATCTTGACAAAAAGAGACAATCGAAGGACTATGGTGATATCGGGACATTGAATCTATGCTTTCACTGTCTATTACTTATGGATGAGTCTTAGAAATTTGTTAAAATCTATCCTCAAGTAGTCTGTACTTCATTGTTCTCAGCTTTTAAATCAAAACAGAGCTAATTGTGAAAAAATACTACAGCCAGTCGACTGGCTACAAACTACCAGTCGACTGACTATTGTACATACACAAGTATGCACTGCTTATTTTTTTTAAAACTTGTTGCATAGTCAGTCGACTGACCAAGAACGACCGGTCGACTGACCTGAGTCCAACTGTCATTTTTTGAATAGACATCTTCATTCTACAAAAGATTGCAATCTTTCTATGAATGGAAATAGGTGCTCCTTTTGGTCAGAACCCTTCACCAATGGCAGTAACTCTCTGACTACTATATATACATGTTCCCAAATAGTTCACATTCACCGAAAATCATTCTAACCGTCTTACATTCTTCTTTTGATGTCATACTTGCATTCAAACAACAAACAAGAATTTTATTGCTTTGAATCTTCAAATAAACTTTCATAATCTTCGATTCTTAGCATTACCTTCTCTTTATATCTTCACATACACTTCATATACTTGAGGAGTTGATTATAGAAGGTGTGTACTATCAAAGACAAATTAGTGTTATTAAGAACACACGGTGTTAGATATTCTTTTGTATTAGTGAAGCCCTCTTCTGCTGCTAAGGCGAAAATCATGTTCTGCTGCTCAGGTGTCTATTCTGCTGCTCAGACTGTGTATACCCGTTCCTTCGGGTTAAGTGAGGATTGTTGTTTTAGTGAAATTCCATATGGGGATGGATGTAGGACGGTGCTCCAAACCAGTATAAAAATCTATGGTCTTATTTTTATTATTATACTGCTTTTATATTCCGCACTACTACATTGTTATTATCTTTATACTCTGCATTATTGTATATTCATATTGCACAGTCCTACGCACTTTCACTTATCTCCATACACAATATTCTTTGTGCCTTTTTCCAAATCATTCATGTCAAAAGCTCTACTGAGCTCCGCTTTCAACTCCTTAATTTTGACCATACTCCGAGATGCAATCAGCATATCATCAACATATAACAACAAAATAAATCATATCACCATCACATTTCCTGAAATAAACACACTAGTCTTGACACTTCTAGAGTATCCCTGTGAAAGCATAAACTTATCAAACCTCTTATACCGTAGTCTAGGAGACTGCTTCAGTCCATATAGAGATTTGTTGAGTTCGCAAACATAATCTGGTCTACTACTATCAATGAACCCTTCCGGCTGCTTTGAATAAATCTCCTCATCCAGATCACCATGCAAGAATGTAGTTTTGAATCTAGTTGCTCTAATTCCATATCATAAAGAGCAACTAATGCCAATAGAATACGAATAGAAGTATGCCTAACCACCGGGCCAAAGATATCATGATATTCACCCCCTTCTTTTGAACATACCCCTTTGTGACTAATCATGCCTTGTATCTGAAATCATATTTTTCTCTGTCTTTCACTCTATAGGTCCATTTGCATCCAATAGCTCTCTTGTTGATTGGAAAAGGCATCAAATCCCAAGTATGATTTCTCTGCGATGATTCGATCTCCTCCACGATTGCAAATAACCATCTAGAACTGTTAAACGATGTCGTAGCTTCTCTATAATCACATGGCTCATCATGGACAACATTCAAAGCATATGTTACAATATTATCGAAGTTAATGTTTTCGATGCTCAATCCAATAAACTTATCAAGCCACTTAGGCTTTCTTCTTTGTCAGATAGGCCTAGGTTTTGAATGAGCTCCACCTTTAGTCTGGTCCTCTATACCAACATCGGTATTATCCTCACCAATCACGATGTCATCGGAAACACCATCTAAATGTCTATAGAAAGAATCAATAGATGACTTGCTTTGTGTATAGTATTCTTCACATGTCCTCTCATTGTCATCCGATGAGGAAGGCTCCGCCTTCAACATAGCCTTCTCATCAAAAGTCAGATGCCTACTCATAACAATCTTCTTTCTAATAGGACACCATAGCCTATATCCCTTCACTCCTCTCCTATAACCTAAAAAGATAAACTTGCAAGCTCTAAATTCTAGCTTCCCTTTACTCTCATGCACATAAGCTGGGAAACCAAACACTCTGAGAAATGAATAGCTAACAGGCTCTTATTTCCATACTTCTTCAGGGATCTTCATATCTATGGAAGCGGAAGGTGTGCGGTTGATGAGGAAAGCCGCCATAGATAAAGCTTCAGCCTAAAATTCCTTCTTCAATTTAGCACTCAGTCCAAGGTATCTTGTTCTCTCCAATAATGTCTAATCCATCCTTTTTGCAACTCCATTAGACTAGGGGTCGTTTGGTGTAGTGTAATGCCTCTTAATGCCTTTAGACTCACAATAATCAATGAATTCCTGTGATACAAATTTACCGTCGTTATCTGAACGAAGAACTTTCAATTTCTTCCATGACTACTTCTCAACCATATATTTCCACTTTCTAAACTTGGCAAAGGTTTTCACTCTTTGAATAAAGAAAGTATACCCATACTTTACGAGAGAAATCATCTATAAACGAAACGAAATACCTGGCTCTACTTAAAGACTAACAAGGGAAGGGACCCTAAACATCTATATGAACATACTCCATGACAGCTTTTGCTTTATGCTCTCTTGTACAAAAAGAAATCTTTGTCCACTATCCAAAAAAACACTCTTCTCAAAAACCGAGTTTTGAATGATGAACTCCATCAATCAATCCTCATTTTCTCAACTCATCTATGCTGCGCTCACCAATGTGACCCATCCATAAGTGCCATAATCTGAAAGAATCCAAATCAAAAAATGTAACAGAAGCTGATTCACCAACTACAGTAGTACCCTTCAATAGATAAAGATTTATTGCTCTCACACCTCTCATAAAAAATATGGAACCCATCGATATCTTCAACTTCTCTCCTTCCATTACAATCTTCAAATAAAGTCTACTCAATGCCCCAACAGAAATCAAGTTTCTCCTCAAATCAGGTACATATCTAACATCGGTGATCATATGAATAACACCGTCAGACATCCTAATCATCACACTACCAACACCTACTATACGGCAAGAAGCATCATTGCTCAACAGAACTTCTCCTCCATTAATTTCACGATAAGTGGAAAAGCAGTTCCTATCAGATGTCATATGATAGGATGCACCAGAATCAATCAACCATAAGTTGTTCTTTCTAGGAGAGCCAGAAGCTGTAAATACATCGATGTCACTCTCTACATCTAATTTATCTGCTGTAGAAGCCGAGGATTGCTTTGGATCTTTTCTTCTACCTTCAAGCTTGGGACAGTGTGCTATGAAGTTTCCTGGTTTCTTACAATAATGACAAGTCGACTTCTTAGGCCTCTTGGACGGGGACCGCGAAGAATTCCATCCTCTACCTTTCTTCGACCCGCTTTGGCCTCTAGCTCTCCAAACAGATAAGCCTTCGGTATCACTATCCAAGCTAATGCTCGCCAATCTACCTCTTAGATTTCATTATGAAGACCATCATTACATCAGACAGGCTAATTTTACTACGACCATAAATCATGGAATTAACAAAAGCAGTATATTCCTTAGGCAAGGAACTTAAGAGGATCATAGCTTGAACCTCATCAACAATATCAACTTACGTTGCCTTCGGGTTCATAATCAAAGTAGTTAAAGCATCTACATGCTCCATAAGATCAGCTGCAGGCTTCATCTTGAACGAATAGAGTTGTTGCTGAAAAATAATCCGATTAGTGAGAGACTTGCCTTGATATGCATCCGATAATGCATCCCATAGTCCCTTCGTCGTCTTCTTCTAAGAGAATTCTCTAAGAACATCATCTGAAAGACTCAACTGAATTGTTGTGAGAGTTTCATCTTCGATCTCTTCCAAATCAGCTACATTTATATCTTTCAATTTCTCAAGCATAGACAGAACCTCATAAGTCTTCTCCTTCTTTAATACGGCCTCCATCTTCATCTTCCAAGTACCAAAATCTTCCTTTCCGTCAAAACATGTTACTCCATAATTGACCCAAATCTACCAACAGGCTTATTGGAAGTAACCATTAATATCCAAACAGGAACAATGACACTAGCTTCGATACCAAACTGTTGTGAATTTTATTTAATTTGAGCGGAAGCGAATTAGTTGATCAAGATCTAGTATTGTCTATTTAGATATCAATGCAACCTTAAAATCAATTATGCGATCTCACAAACACAATAGCAGAAATAAGAGACACAGAAGTTTTAACGTGGCTCGAATGTGAATATCCAATGTCCACGAAGACTCAAATACTTCTTTTAATCAGCAAGTATAAAAGCTCATAAGCCACTCAAGATTAAAACATATGTAAAGATTCTCCATAATCTATCGCTCAATTGAAGAGTTACAAAACAGAGCACAAAATTTGCAGAGTTTTTGCTCTCTAAATTGTCCAGCATTAAAGTGTAGAAGCTCTGGTATTTATAGAATGAAATAGTAAGCAAGGCAGATGCAATGTACTAACTCTAAGATTTGGTTTGGCAAAGATTGTTTCGACAATCATCTAATTTGGCATCAGTACTTGGCATCTAGATCGGAAAAGCATGCTCGAATTAAAAATATGGAGCAGCAATGCTTTGGCTCAGTATTTCTATCAAGCCAAAAATCTAGACCGGCAAAACATGGACCGACATTGCACCTTCAATCTGGAGCGGTATCTTCCCGAACCACAAATCTGGACCAGCATCCATACTTCCCTCTGCTAAAAAATACTGTAACGACCCAGAAATTTCGATGCCAAAATTTCCAGATAGTGAAAAGAAGAAAGAGAAAGAAGAAAGAGATAGAAAAAGAACAGAAGAGAAACACACCATCTCACATTTGCAGCGGATAAAATAAAATATCACATAAATAATAGTTTACAAAAAGAACTATATCATTACACTTATATCTTTATACATTAGAGTTACATCATTACACAAATACCGGACAATTAAAAACTAACTTATCCCAGATAAATACAGCGAAACACCTCATACGTTCCTGCCATCCAGCTCTTCTCCTGAGCTCCAGAACGTCCTTACCTGAAAAGCTGTAATACTCGGTCTGACCCGAGCATTACATCAAAGTAACACCCGGGTCAGGCTGGAAACCAGCGTGAGTAAACTCATCTAACATGGAATACAAATCATACAACTTATATAAACCCGGGTAACTTGTATCAATTTACAACTTCACAAGCTGTAATAAACATTACTTATTTCACACATCAATTTCTAAGTGCCAAACTTAGATTAAATGGTCCAATTCACTTAAATCATTCCATATCATCCTATTGATTTCACATATCAAACCTACATGGAATCGAAGTGGTTTCGGGTATTTACTATTACCCGACTCCAGTCTCTTCGGATTTAGTTCATTTAACATATGTCATTCAAGTGAAATGCAATTCAACTTTAAATTAAAGGTGCCATCCTTTTTATTCTGATATTCATCATTGATAGATAACCACACTACCATTGCCCACCAAATACATCATATCACGATCCTTTTAATATCAGGGGTATCAATCAATTCAGGATATTTAATTATCATTTAATCATACATAAGCAAGATAAATCAATCACACCATTTCGAATAATCTAATTAACCACAATTGAATTAAATCAATTAACTTTTAGTCCTGCTTATTAATTAATTACAACCCAATTGATCTATCATCCCATAATCATTCATCTTAAATTACATTAAGATTATCATCATTATCTAATTACTTCCATTAAGTAATTATACTTAACCATATTCCATGAATGATTATCCTTAATTAATTTTATCCCAATTACTCATAAGCAGTAATTACTCCTCTGTATTACTTACTTACGTAATTAGCTCCTTACTTAATTATTAATCCTTTTTGATTAATTACACCAAGTAATTTATCCTTAATTACTTCTACTAAGTAATTACCCTTTAATTACTTCCAATTAAGTAGTTCCTTTTTACTTATTACATCCTGTAATTATGAATTACTTCACTATATCTTATCAAGTATTTATATTTAAATAATTCATCAAGAGATTACCTTTAATTAATTAACAATTAATTTCATTCGGGTAACCCATCCCTTAATTACCCTTAATTCCCAATTAATAAATCTTAATTGCGGATTATTATATTCTTTAACCATTAATTAATATACCTTAATTATTGATTAACACAACTTAATTACCAATTAAGTATTCCTTAATTACCAATTAATCATTAGCCATTTGTTAATTAAATTACTTAATTGCTTAACTACTAGACATTCATTAATTAACTTCAAATAGTTAATTACACAAAATCATTAATTAGTCAATCTTTAATTACAATTATAAAGTAATTACCCTTAGTGATTTTCTTAATGAATTACTATTCTTTTAAATTAACATTTAAAAGAATTTTCTTTAACTTTGATTTGTTATTAACTACACAACTTAATATAAATTAATTTTATATGTAACTTAAATTAAATACTTAATAAAAATATTAGTTAAGAATTTAAACATTGTTATACATTAACTAAATGTGGAAATTTGGTTGAAGGGCTTCTATTTGAAAGGTAATAAGTTTTAAGGACAACACTTTTGAATAATTAGTTTTAAGGACAATTTACAGCATACTGATAAATTCATTTATCTTTTTAAGTTATATAGGAAAATGTCCATAAAACTAATTTTTCAGAAGCAGTGTCCTTAAAACTTATTGTCCTGCACAAATAAGCCCTTGAAGTGAAAATCCCCTTAACTAAATAGTTAAACTTACATTAAAGTTTTAACTCAAATTGTTAAGCATTTATTAAATTTACAATGTTTTAAATCCTGAAAGAACACAGATTGCATAACTTCATTCCTACTTTAGATACTGCAGCATGAAGATAGAACCTCCCGAGTGCTTCCCTTATTCAACTCGAGTCACCACTCGCGTATTCCAAAGATTTTCCCGAGTCATTCTTTCCCTCTCGAACTCTTCTTCTCCATTATTCTTTGATCCTTTACTCCTACTTCCATACGAATACCCGAAGTCAACCTGTACCGAACCATCTTCTTCCCTGAAGTACCCTAATAACTCACAGCAACACAGGCTTGTGCACGTGCACACCCTAACCAAGGCGCTCCGATCATCATCGACTATGACCGCAATTCGACAATGCCTCACTCGTTCAATTCCAATTATCCCGAGCACCGAATGGCCTAAAAATCAAAAACGAGCGATTATACCCAAAACTGGATCTAAAATCACCGATGAACTCGCCTTGCCATCGATAACTCCGACCACCATCATCCATGCCACTAAGCCCCCTAGCTACGCCTCCATATCTAGACTCGATTTCCCTGGCCCGGAGCAACTCGATGCGACATCGACGTTGGTACGGCTCTTGTAATCCCAACCAACCAGACACGTTCTTAACCCTAAACTGCTACGCCGCGCCCACCACGAAACCCTATAAAATCAATTGGTATTTTTCCTACGATCATTAGCCACTCAACTACCTTCAGCAATAAGCGCGACTATTATCTTAACGTCAATCGCCGGAACTTGGATATAACATGTTTTCCGTTCAACCCCCAAATTCTCGATCACCCCAGATTTAAAAATCTTGAAAACTATATTAAAAATCATAAATTTCACACTCGAGTACGATTCCATAGGTGAAAATGTAAATTAATGTAATTGATTTTCCTGATAACTTACCATTTTACTGTAATTCTAAATTTCCCCGATAACTATTCATTATTAACACACAAAAATATTTTTAAAACATATCTTTAGTTATTTCAAACATTTTTCCCTTTAAGATCATAACATGAAATTGAGTTTGTGAAGAGAATTTGATCTTTATTAGTTTGAACTTGAAAACTATTATATAACAGAGGCCTACATGTATATATATATATATATATATATATATGAACAGATATGCACACATTTCTCTAATTAATATTCATCAACATATGAATTATCCATGCAAACCCCTTTTCGCACATTACTAGAAAAGATTTTGAATCAGATCCAACATTAAAGGAGGTAGTTTACTCACCATTTCTGGAAACCAGAGAAGCCTGGGAATATTTTCCTTTGAAATTGAAAAAAAAAATCTGGAGTTTGCTACTTTGCTCGATTTCTGGACTAAATCTCCCTTAGTTGCTTGATATTTTTTTTTTTGAATTGATCTTGACGCCGAGATGCATTTGAACTTGAATTTGGTTTGGATCCTGTTTTGCTGAAACTATGATTCTTACAAAGCCTAGTTCAGATGTGAAAACTGCTACTGTTTTTCTTTGATTTTGATTTCAGATTTGATTTGTTTACAGTTTATATTTTTCAATTTCTGATTTGGATTTTTTTTCTTTTAGAAGAGAAAAGAATATGAAGGTTAAATTGAAACTAAATGATCAGGTTTCTCAATTATTATTTTTTTAGAAGAAAAATCATATTTTGCCAAGTGTAAATTTGCATGTTTTCAATTTCTTACACATATTATCCTCTCTACGAATGTCAAATGCAAGACTTTAGTGAATAACACATGTTACTACAAGTTTATAAATAACTTCTTAAGTTTATAATTATATTTATGATTCCATTAATCTATGTTTTACCTATATATATTACTTATGCTTTATAAAAAATTAGATATTATGTTCAAATTATATGTATAAACTATACTTATTTATCTTCTTGATTTTGAAATATAAAGAGAGGATCGACACATGTTTTATTACTAACATTTGTCATTTATACTTATTAATCTACTTACATCTGTATTTTATATGTTAAATATTTCTTTTTTATCCTTATTAAATATATTCTCTTATATTTATAAAATTTCAAAGAATATGTTTTAAACTAAATTATAAATAAATAAAATCATACATATTTTATTTTCAAATCCAATTTATTTCTAAGATACCAATCTTTTAAATTTCCAATTAGATTAAAGTTTTAAATTTAGATCTTAAAATCTAACTTGTAATAATTATTCTATTTATTTATATCTAAATACATATAAACAATCAATTATTATTCGTTTTGAAAAAATAACAATTTTTACCAATTTACAAATAATTAATGAAGGAGATTATTGCATTTTATTTGCTCAATTTATAAATTAGTAATTTCAATAGTTAGATCAAATAATTATTCAATTATATAATGCCCTAAAAATACGGGTTATCACATTCCTCCCCCTAAGAATCTTTTCGTCCTCGAAAAGGAACGAAGCCAGAATTTATTGAAATGCTTAAAATCAGAAGAATTTTTCTTTGATCATTTCAAAACACCTAAAAATCTATATAATATTTTTAAAATAGTTTTTATAGAAATTATCATTTTATAACTCGATGTTTCAATAAGTCTGTCCGCGTTCTCACAGAAATTCGGTAATACGTTGATCAGGCGTAAGATTGAAAATCTACAAGTGCTTGGCAGACCCGTTTTCAACAGCTAGTGAAAACTATTTTGAAAATAATTTTATTGAAAATATAGAAAATAGTTTTTGGAAATAGAGGATATATCTTTGGTGAGAATGCTCTGGAAATCATCACCCCCATCCATGGTCACAGTTACATTCCAGGGTTACGTTGCCGTCGCAGTAAAAGTCCATGTAACTGCAGGCTCTCCGCGGCCTCTCGATTACGCCATGGATCCCCACACAACAGATCACAGTTACATCCAGGGTTACGTTGCCGTCGCAACAAAAGTCCATGTAACTGCAGGCTCTCTGCGGCCTCTGATTTTCGTTGTCGAAATGAAACCTCTCCACTCCTACATAGGTCGCAGTCTGCCGATATAAAATCAAACGCAGACCGTTGGCTCTCAACGGCACACACGACTTTCACTATGTTATACCATAGATCGCAGTCTACCGATATAAAATCAAATGCAGACTGTTGGCTCTCAGCGGCACACACGACTTTCGCTATGATATACTCTACTCATAATCCCCAGATACTAGTTTTGTCCGGACTCCTCACAGGATCAACTTTAGAACCCCACCTTGGGGTTCAAGGAAGCACCACCCGGTGGTACTCCTGAGAAGTTCATTTCAAGGGTGCGCCTTTTTCCCCAGAGCCATCATCAAAACATTTTATACTATACATATATAGTATCTTTAAATCATACACCTAGTATGATCTCATACAAAGCTTCTTTACTCAAAATCGATTATTCCAAAATCGATAATTCTCAAACTAGGCTTTCCAAATTCAATATTGATTTTACCCAAAAATCAAAAGCCTTTCCAAATCCAAAGGTTCCCAAAACCTTTTTCCAAAATCCTCATATGATCCTTTATTTTAATATTCAGATATATAAAATCTTTTAAAACTTTGGATCATTTCAAACTTGTATAAAACTCCTTTTATACTTCAAAACACCTTCAAAATCCTTTTCTTCTGGCAATAAATTCAACAAGGGGAGTTTCACTTTATAAAACAACGATATTTAACTTTGTTTACTCAAAATCAGATATTCAAATTTGATTACTCTTTTCAATACCATTTTCATTCAAATCCGTACGATGTACACATATCATCCGTACGCTATACCAATCTGATCGCTCACTCGATCACACAATTTCACTTCCGAACTAGTATCGTCCACCCGACTTTCTAGTGCGGACACAGATCTAGTTTCTTGATCAGAAACCGTTATTCTCCTTACATAGTCATAACTATGATAGAGAATATCCAGAACCAATCAACAATCCATATCCAGGTTCGCCGTCGAAAATCGAGTGAAAAATTATACTCGGATCGATATAACTATCTCGAAATTCTGTGCTCGAATCTGGATCAAATCACTATGCAAATAGAATAACATACGTACACCCTACGTATTTATCTTTATTGGTTATTAGCCAAATCAATTCTCTTCCTATTCACATTCACTTAAATTTTTATTCACTTACTCACAATTACTTCAATCCATTTGGATTATCACCTCTATTCTTATCTCGATTGGGTATTCAACCAATAACAGTTTAAACTCTGTCCAGTTTAAATTTAGAAAATAACTTGAAAAGTTAAAGAAATAGATAAGTAGTTGAAAAATAATTACTAGTTTGTAAAATAGCTGTAAAATAGTTCGGTAATTGTAAAATAATTGAAAAATAGTTAAATAGTCATAGAAATTTTAAATAATTGTAAAATAGCTATAAAATAGTAATTAGTAGTTAAAAATAGCAATTAGTTTATAGAATAGTTAGAAAATTGTTAAACAGTTTCAAAAATAATTGTAAAACAAGTATAAGATAGTTTGGCTTTTAAAAGAAAGGTTGTTTATATAATGAATAGCTTGGAAAAAATAGGTTTATATTAAAATAATTTATATTAAAAATAGTGCAGAGTCAAAACTGTTCACTTTCCAATCTCCATTCTCATCAATTCAATTTAAATTTCCTCTTCCATTTAAATTGACCCAATTCCAATTTAAATAACTTCAATTTCCATTGAAATTGATTCAATCCCAATTCAAATTGAATTAATCTAAGTTTCTTTCCAAATTTAACTTTATTCAACCTTGATCTCAAATTCTACTAATTCAAATAAATTTCAATTGAACTAGTTCCAATTTCAATTCATTTCAATTCCAGTTTGAATTAATCCCAATTTCAAACTCCATTTCTAAATCAAGTTGAATTATTCTTGATTTCTTCCCAAATTCAATTCAAATTCCATTTGAATTTAAAATTATTCAACTTTAATTACAATTTCAAATTATTCAAATCAATTTGGACTAATTTCTGTTAGGAACTGAGTTGATGATGTTTTGATGACAACAACCTTATATAGTTATTATACTTTACTTTATAAAATATATACTAACATTTTCATATATATATATATATATGTATGTATGTATGTATGTATATAGGAAGTATATGCAGGTATTATTGAAGACTGATCAGTATAAAGGCTCAAGCATCAAGATGAAGATTAGAGATTCAAGATTCAAGACTCTAGAGAATCAAGATTTCAAGATCTCAAGATAAGTATCTAGTATTTGGTTAAAACTTCATAATAGCACTCTCATCTTTCTTTCAATTTTGTTTTTGGATGGAACCCAATTTCTATCGAAACCAGTGGCTTACAAACCCATGACAAGTAGCTTACAAACCTACGACAAGTGGCTTACAAACCCACGAAAATCAAAATCATTTAAACTACTTTGTACAAGTTCTCGAGTCCTATGGAGGAGCTCTGTAGGAAGGTTCTTGCAATTTCAGTTTGAATAGATTTTTCAAAATGTTTTAGCTTTCAAAATCATGTTTTCAAAAATATTTTCAAACTTTGTTTTAGCCTTGAAATATTCCTCCATTCTGATTTTAAAAACTTCTATTTTTAAAACATCAAAACTTATTCTGATTTTAAATATTACTTATATAATTGACGATCTATATCAATTATATATATATTTAAAATAATGTTTTATATTCATTCTCTATCTCAAAATATTGTTTAAACACTTTATTTTGCTTCAGAGAAGTTTCAACTTGTTTTAAATTCAAATGCTTTTTCAAAACAACATCTCTACAATTTTGAACTAAGGGATGTCGATATATGGGGATAACCCATGTCGACATGGTGACAGTTGGATTCAAAATTCAAATTTCAAAAGAAGTGTCCACTCGTTCAAAAACCTTTCGCCAATGGTTATGACTGTTGTGCATCTATATAAAGGCTTCCAAAACGAATTTTTTTAACAACTACTTTCTTATTTTCTTCACTCTTTCTTCTCCACCATTCCATATCCATAAAACTTGATATTTTCAAGATCGTGCCATCATTCTGCCAAATTCTCAATAGGAAATCATTTAGATACTCTCTCTATTTGATTCTCCATCTACTAAAGATCAAAGTGCTATTCAGAGTTATAGGATTAATTTGTATTCAAAATGTCCATAGAGTCTATCCATTCAAAAGGATTGTTATTAGAATGTATTAGGGTGATCTTGTGTCCCGTAAATCAAGAGAGTTTACCCCAGACTCGGAGACAGGAGGGTTCCTCAAGGCCTTATAAATTGAGGGTTGTAATTTGGATATTGGCTTATAAAAATCTGTACAAGGATATTGCCTTGGTGCATGACTGGATGTAGGAGGATTCCGAACCAGTATAAAATCCGGTGTGTTCTCTCATTTTACTTGCTTTACTTTACTATTTGCATTTGTTATATGTTCTGTGATCATTCTGTGTTAGAATTATGTTTAGATTTGTGTTGAAAGTTTTAATTTAGTCATATAGTTCATATATTCTTTAAAACACTATTCACCCCCCCCCCCCCTCTAGTGTTATTTCTGCCTTAAGATCCTTAATCCGCATCCCCAACAATTGGTATCAGAGCATTGGTTTTCATTGTTTTCATAATCTGAAACTTGAAAAATATAAAAATGGCATTTTTGGAAAATTGTGTTAAAATTGTTTTGAATATATGCATTTCATCAAAGTTTCATAAGTCTGCATATAGTTATTTTGAAAAATCAAGTTATCTACCGAATTGGTGTGTTATGCAGGAACAGACATGTTATATGGCTTTTGACAAATCAACACCCAATGGACAAACTGTGCAAATTGAGAAGGATAAATGGATACCTGATAGTGGCTGTTCAAGGCACATGACTGGAAATCCCGAGATACTCAAGGACATTACTTATCAAGATGGTGGATTAGTCAATTTTGGTGACAACTCTAAAGGATATGTGGTTGGCGTCGGCAATGTCGGTGACTCTAAAACTTTACTTATTTCTGATGTTTTATTAGTTAGGAACTTAAAACATAATCTGCTTAGTATAAGTCAACTTTGCGATAAAAGTTTTAAAATTAAATTTGAAAAAGATAAATGTCACATTGAAGATGACAAGTCTAATATAATTTTTGAAGGTATTAGGAAGAAAATTATTTATATGCTTAGTATGAAAATTTCAAATGATAACCTATGTCTCTTGGCTAATACAAGTGACCCTTGGATTTGGCATAAAAGATTTGGCCATTTGAATTTCAAATTATTATCTAGGCTATCAAAACTTGACTTAGTTAGAGGTCTACCCAAGTTAAACTTTAAAATAGATAGTATTTGTGAGGCTTGTCAATTAGGAAAACTTAAGAAAAGTTCATTTAAATTAAAAGATGCTATTTCTACCTCTAGTCCTCTAGAATTACTTCATTTAGATTTATTTGGTCCATCTCAAGTTCAATCAATTAACCATAGTAAATATGTTTTTGTTATAGTAGATGATTATTCAACATATACTTGGACAATCTTTTTAAAACATAAAAGTGATGCTTTTGAAATATTTAAAAACTTTTCTAAAAGAATTCAAAAACAACATTCTTTCAAAATTAAAACTATTCGAAGTGATCATGGTGGTGAATTTGAAAATGAAAATTTTGAGAATTTCTGTACTCATAAGGGAATTACTCACAACTTTTCATCTCCAAGAACTCCACAACAAAACGGAGTAGTAGAACGTAAGAATAGAACGATTCAAGAGTGTGCTCGTACAATGCTTTCTGATAGTAATTTACCTAAATATTTTTGGGCTGAAGCAGTTGCTACAGCTTGTTATATATTAAATAGAATTTTAGTTGGACCATTAACAAATAAAAATCCATATGAATTACTTTATAATAAGAAACCTATAGTTGCTTATTTCAAAGTATTTGGGAGTAAATGTTTTATACTTAATACAAAAGATGATTTAGATAAATTTGAACCAAAAGCTGATAAATGATTCTTTATTGGTTATTCTAATAGAAGCAAAGCATTTAGAGTTTTTAATTTAAAAACTAATACTATTGAAGAAACTATGCATGTATCTTTTGATGAAAATCTTAAAGATATTGTACAAATAGATGATGAAGAAGATTTTATAAATTTAAATCAATCTAATGAAATTATTAGTGAAATAAATCAACCTAATAAGTGATTTAAAATATCAAAAGACCATCCTATAGAAAATGTTTTAGGAAATATTGAATTTGTAGTAAGAACTAGAAATCAATTAAGTAGTATGAGTAATGTAGCCTTTATATCAACAATTGAACCTAAAAATCCAAAGGAAGCATCGTCTGATGATTCATGGATTCTTGCTATTCAAGAAGAATTGAATCAATTTACCAGAAATGATGTATGGGAACTTGTTCCTAAACCTGAGGATAAAAGTATAATTGGAACTAAATGGGTTTATAAAAATAAAATGAATGAACACGGTGAGGTCGTAAGAAATAAAGATCGTTTAGTCGCGCAAGGTTATTGTCAAGAAGAAGGAATTGACTATGATGAAACCTTTGCCCCCGTAGCAAGATTAGAAGCTATAAGAATTCTACTTGCTTTCGCTAATTATAATAATTTAAAATTATATCAAATGGATGTTAAAAGTGCTTTTCTAAATGGTTTTGTAAAAGAAGATGTTTATGTTGAACAACCTCCACTTTTTGAAGATAATAAATTTCCAAACCATGTATTCAAGTTAAAGAAAGCTCTATATGGTCTAAAGCAAGCTCCTAGAGCCTGGTATGAAAGACTAAGATCTTATTTACTTCAATCTGGTTTTGAAATTGGCAAAGTAGATACAACACTTTTTATTAAAAGAAATGATCAAGATATTCAACTGGTTCAAATATATGTAGATGATACAATCTTTGGATCAACTAATAACATAATAAATAAAGAATTTTCAGATATAATGACTAAAGAATTTGAAATGAGTCACATGGGAGAATTAAGTTTCTTCTTAGGGCTTCAGATTAAACAACTAGAAAATGGAATCTTCATAAGTCAAGAAAAATATGCTAAAGACTTAATCAATAAATTTGGTTTAAGTACCTCTAGTGGGAAACCAACTCCAATGTCAACAAATATAGGTTTAAGTAAAGAAGATAAATCAAAAGATATTGATCAAACTTTATATAGGGGAATGATTGGTTCGCTACTCTATATAACAGCGAGTCGTCCTGATATTATGCATAGTGTTTGTCTCTGTGCAAGATACCAATCACAACCTAAAGAAACTCACTTAAAAGCTGTTAAAAGAATTTTAAGATATGTAAAATACACTTTAGATTATGGTTTATTTTATCCTAAAAATAATACTTTTGATTTAATATCATATTGTGATGCTGATTATGCTGGTTGTAAATCAGACCGAAAGAGTACAAGTGGAACTTGTCACTTTCTAGGACATTCACTGGTTTCCTGGTTCAGCAAGAAACAAAATACTGTTTTTTTTCTTGTCAACAACTGAAGCAGAATATATATCTGCTGCTCTGGCCTGTTCACAAGTCATATATATGCAACAAACTTTAAAAGATTTTGGAATTAACATAAGTAAATCACTAATATATTGTGATAATACTAGTGCAATAAATCTATCTAAAAATCCAACTCATCATGCTAGAACTAAACATATTGATATAAGACATCATTTTCTTAGAGATAATATAACTAAAGAAATAATAACTCTAGAATATATAAATACTGAAAAACAAATTGCTGATATATTAACTAAACCATTAACCGAACAGAATTTTACTAAATTTAGAAGATAATTAGGTATTTGTTCAAAATCTGAAATATAAAATAATATAATATAAATAAAAATAAAAATTACACTTTTTCTGAAAGACATATCGACATGCCCCATCCCCTGATGTCGACATACCCAACAAAAATTCAAAAATAGAATTTCCCTCCAAAGTTAGTTATTTGGTTATTTATCTATTTATTTCGTTTTCTCTCCTCTTTCTTCACTATATTCTCTGTAAATAACTTCTGAAACAATAAAATAATGGCCTCCTCTTCTACTAATGAACCCACTTCACCCACATCTCCTCATTCTGGTCCATTTCAACGATCTACACATGCTCGAGTGATCAAATTGCAAGAGAAGATGAAAGATATCCTTCAATTGTTGACTGAAATTCAAGTAAGTCAACTTAGGATGGCTAGAGAACAACAAAGGCAAGGGAATATTATTAGGAATGTACAAAAATTCCTTATGGATAACCGTACAAATCCTATTAATATTGAAGACTCTTCACAAGCCATGGAATCAGAGGAAGAAGAACCTTTGGAAGAGCCACAAGAAGACCAAGAGGAAGATCAACATTTACCTCAACCCAAAGTCCTTATAAATGAGGACAAGAGCGTTATTTGCGTTGGTGAGATCCTTGTTGATACTAATGGAAACATAATTGAACAACGTGGAAACTTTTGTCTCCACTACCCCAATTGTTCGATTCATAAGTCTCCTATAGTTAAGGATCGCCATTAAAGCGTACTTTCTTTTTTATTCTTCGTTTTACATTGTTCTGTTTGTTCGTGTTTATGTATGTTCTTATATATGTCGTAATAACAAAAGTGTGTTCACTTATACTCATTGTTTCATGCTTGTTCTATACATATTATTTGTTCATACTAATCATTCTTGAATTCCTAAGTAGTTACTAATTTTTGTTGATGACAAAGGGGGAGAAAGTTATAAAAATATATGTGCTTGGTGTAAGGGGGAGTCATGGAATAAAGGGGAGTTGTTGTTTTAAGAAGAAGTCACGGAGAAAGGGGGAGTTATGAGGAGTTATGGTATGGTAAGAATATTTTATAAATAAAGGTTGTCATCATCAAAAAGGGAGAGATTGTTAGGAACCGAGTTGATGATGTTTTGATGACAACAACCTTATATAGTTATTATACTTTACTTTATAAAATATATACTAACATTTTCATATATATATATATATATGTATGTATATAGGAAGTATATGCAGGTATTATCGAAGACTGATCAGTATAAAGACTCAAGCATCAAGATGAAGATTAGAGATTCAAGATTCAAGACTCTAGAGAATCAAGATTTCAATATCTCAAGATAAGTGTCTAGTATTTTGTTAAAACTTCATAATAGCACTCTCATCTTTCTTCCAATTTTCTTTTGGGATGGAACCCAATTTCTATCGAAACCAGTGGCTTACAAACCCACGACAAGTGGCTTACAAACCTACGACAAGTGGCTTACAAACCCACGAAAATCAAAATCATTTAAACTACTTTGTACAAGTTCTCGAGTCCTATGGAGGAGCTCTGTAGGAAGGTTCTTGCAATTTCAGTTTGAATAGATTTTTCAAAATGTTTTTAAATCTGTTTTTCAAAATGTTTTAGCTTTCAAAATCATGTTTTCAAAAATGTTTTCAAACTTTGTTTTAGCCTTGAAATATTCCTCCATTCTGATTTTAAAAACTTCTATTTTTAAAACATCAAAACTTATTCTGATTTTAAATATTACTTATATAATTGACGGTCTATATCAAATATATATATATTTAAAATAATGTTTTATATTCATTCTCTATCTCAAAATATTGTTTAAACACTTTATTTTGCTTCAGAGAAGTTTCAACTTGTTTTAAATTCAAATGCTTTTACAAAACAACATCTCTACAATTTTGAACTAAGGGATGTCGACATATGGGGATACCCCATGTCGACATGGTGACAGTTGGATTCAAAATTCAAATTTCGAAAGAAGTGTCCATTCGTTCAAAAACCTTTCGCCAATGGTTATGACTGTTGTGCATCTATATAAATGCTTCCAAAATGAATTTTTTTAACAACTACTTTCTTATTTTCTTCACTCTTTCTTCTCCACCATTCCATATCCATAAAACTTCATATTTTCAAGATCGTGCCATCATTCTGCCAAATTCTCCATAGGAAATCATTTAGATACTCTCTCTATTTGATTCTCCATCATTCTACTAAAGATCAAAGTGCTATTCAGAGTTATAGGATTAATTTTATTCAAAAAATCCATAGAGTCTATCCATTCAAAAGGATTGTTATTAGAAAGTATTATAGTGATCTTGTGTCCCGTAAATCAAGAGAGTTTACCCCAGACTCGGAGATAGGAGGGTTCCTCAAGGCCTTAGAAATTGAGGGTTGTAATTTGGATATTGGCTTATAAAAATCTGTACAAGGATATTGCCTTGGTGTAGGACTGGATGTAGGAGGATTCCGAACCAGTATAAAATCCAGTGTGTTCTTTCCTTTTACTTGCTTTACTTTACTATTTGCATTTGTTATATGTTCTGTGATCATTCTGTATTAGAATTCTGTTTAGATTTGTGTTGAAAGTTTTAATTTAGTCATATAGTTCATATATTCTTTAAAACACTATTCACCCCTCCCCCCCTCTAGTGTTATTTCTGCCTTAAGATCCTTAATCCGCATCCCCAACAATTTCAAATTGAATCCACTTCAATTTCAAATTGTTTCAAATTAATCCAATTCAAATTTTCCATTTGAATCTTATACTAATGCATCTTTAATCACATTTTCAATTACTTCAAATCAAATTCAATTTGAACTAATTTCAATTCAAATTCCAAATTTAAACCATCTCGAATTATATAAATTCGAGTTAATACTTCAAATGTTGATTTAATTCCTTTAAATCAATTTACCTTTAAAGTTTTAAACAATTCAATTCTGAGTCCAAATTTCAAAATTCCATTTTAAATTATCCTTACTTAACTCACTACAAGGTTCAAGTAAGAGTTTCAAACAATTTTAATTTACAAATTTATTTCTTAACATTCAAATTTAAAGTTCAAAGGAATTCCATATCCTAAATTTTAAATTTAAGTTAAATTTTATTTATCTCTATAATGGATATATTACCACACTTCACTTCTCATTCATTTAAACAAATTTAATTTACAATTTAAAGATTATTAATAACAATAGGATGATATCATCCAATTCATTTTAAAACATCCATCCATTTCGAATTTCCAGATCTCAAACCTATTTTGAGATCACACAAACTCCAATTCAGATTAACCATTTAACTTCCCAAGTTAAATTCAATTTACTTAATCCAGTCAACCTTTCCCAATTTGAACTTCCATTTTAAATTTGAAAATTCTTTTCCACTTATAAGTTCAAAAACTTATCATTTTGGGTATCATATCTTATTCCAGATTCACAACTCGCCATTTAGAGTTTATTTCAAACCACCTTTGATTTTTAATTCAAAACAAATTTCTTTAAATTAATTACATCATTAATTAATTCAAATTAATCACATTCGGTAATTAACTTATTTCTTAATTACCTTCATTAAGTAATTGTCCCTTAAATTACTTACCTCTAGTTACTTCATTAAGAAACTCCATCTTTATTTATCATTTCCAATTATTATCCATTAATTAATCTCATTAAATAAAGTTTAATTAATTACATAAATTAATTGATTATCCTTATCCTGAAACCTTCCCCAAATTTCAAGATTTAATTTCAGTTTGGTTGTATTTCTATTACTTCTTAATTTTATTCAATAATTTAACAACCAATTTCTTTACTATTTGTTGGAAAGATATATTGCTTTATATATCAAAATATAATCTTATATAAAACCATTTAAAATATTTATATAAGAAAATAACAAGTACGCTCTCTCATATATATATACACTCAACTCATTTTAGGGTACCACTTACCCTATCCTTAATGAGTAATCCTACCAGAGCCAAGGTTCTCGCTTAACCTCGCTATGATACCAAATGTAACGATCCGGAAATTTCGATCCTAAAATTTCCAGATAGTTAGTGAAAAGAAGAAAGAGAAAGAAGAAAGAGATAGAAGAAGAACAGAAGAGAAACACACCATCTCACATTCGCAGCGGATAAAATATAATATCACATAAATAATAGTTTACAAGAAGAACTATACCATTACACTTATATCTTTATACATCAGAGTTACATCATTACACAAATACCGGACAATTAAAAACTAACTTGTCCCAGATAAATACAGCGAAACACCTCATACGTTCCTGCCATCCAGCTCTTCTCCTGAGCTCTAGAACGTTCTTACCTAAAAAGCTGTAATACTCGGTCTGACCCGAGCATTATATCAAAGTAACACCCGGGTCAGGCTGGAAACCAGTGTGAGTAAACTCATCTAACATGGAATACAAATCATACAACTTATATAAACCCGGGTAACTTGTATCAATTTACAACTTCACAAGCTGTAATAAACATTACTTATTTCACACATCAATTTCTAAGTGCCAAACTTAGATTAAATGGTCCAATTCACTTAAATCATTCCATATCATCCTATTGATTTCACATATCAAACCTACATGGAATCGAAGTGGTTTCGGGTATTTACTAATACCCAACTCCAGTCTCTTCGGATTCAGTTCATCTTAACATATGTCATTCAAGTGAAATGCAATTCAACTTTAAATTAAAGGTGTCATCCTTTTTATTCTGATATTCATCATTGATAGATAACCACACTACCATTGCCCACCAAATACATCATATCACGATCCTTTTAATATCAGGGGTATCAATCAATTCAGGATATTTAATTATCATTTAATCATACATAAGCAAGATAAATCAATCACACCATTTCGAATAATCTAATTAACCACAATTGAATTAAATCAATTAACTTTTAGTCCTGCTTATTAATTAATTACAACCCAATTGATCTATCATCCCATAATCATTCATCTTAAATTACATTAAGATAATCATCATTATCTAATTACTTCCATTAAGTAATTATACTTAACCATATTCCATGAATGATTATCCTTAATTAATTTTATCCCAATTACTCATAAGCAGTAATTACACATCTGTATTACTTACTTACGTAATTAGCTCCTTACTTAATTATTAATCCTTTTTGATTAATTACACCAAGTAATTTATCCTTAATTACTTCTACTAAGTAATTACCCTTTAATTACTTCCAATTAAGTAGTTCCTTTTTACTTATTACATCCTGTAATTATGAATTACTTCACTATATCTTATCAAGTATTTATATTTAAATAATTCATCAAGAGATTACCTTTAATTAATTAACAATTAATTTCATTCGGGTAACCCATCCCTTAATTACCCTTAATTCCCAATTAATAAATCTTAATTGCGGATTATTATATTCTTTAACCATTAATTAATATACCTTAATTATTGATTAACACAACTTAATTACCAATTAAGTATTCCTTAATTAACAATTAATCATTAGCCGTTTGTTAAGTAAATTACTTAATTGCTTAACTACTAGACATTCATTAATTAACTTCAAATAGTTAATTACACATAATCATTAATTAGTCCATCTTTAATTACAATTATAAAGTAATTACCCTTAGTGATTTTCTTAATGAATTACTATTCTTTTAAATTAACATTTAAAAGAATCTTCTTTAACTTTGATTTGTTATTAACTACACAACTTAATATAAATTAATTTTATATGTAACTTAAATTAAATACTTAATAAAAATATTAGTTAAGAATTTAAACATTGTTATACATTAACTAAATAGTTAAACTTACATTAAAGTTTTAACTCAAATTGTTAAGCATTTATTAAATTTACAATGTTTTAAATCCTGAAAGAACATAGATTGCATAACTTCATTCCTACTTTAGATACTGCAGCATGAAGATAGAACCTCCCTAGTGCTTCCCTTATTCAACTCGAGTCACCACTCGCGTATTCCAAAGATTTTCCCGAGTCATTCTTTCCCTCTCGAACTCTTCTTCTCCCTTATTCTTTGATCCTTTCATACTCCTACTTCCATACGAATACCCGAAGTCAACCTGTACCGAACCATCTTCTTCCCCGAAATACCCTAATAATTCATAGCAACACAGGCTTGTGCACGTGCACACCCTAACCATGGCGCTCCGATCATCATCGACTATGACCGCAATTCGACAATGCCTCACTCATTCAATTCCAATTATCCCGAGCACCGAATGGCCTAAAAATAAAAAACGAGCGATTATACCCAAAGCTGGATCTAAAATCACTGATGAACTCGCCTTGCCATCGATAACTCCGACCACCATCATCCATGCCACTAAGCCCCCTAGCAACGCCTCTATATCTAGACTCGATTTCCCTGGCCCGGAGCAACTCGATGCGACATCGACGTTGGTACGGCTCTTGTAATCCCAACCAACCAGACACGTTCTTAACCCTAAACTGCTACGCCGTGCCCACCACGAAACCCTATAAAATCAATTGGTATTTTTCCTACGATCATTAGCCACTCAACTACCTTCAGCAATAAGCGTGACTATTATTTTAACGTCAATCGCCGGAACTTGGATATAACATGTTTTCCGTTCAACCCCCAAATTCTCGATCACCCCTGATTTAAAAATCTTGAAAACTATATTAAAAATCATAAATTTCACACTCGAGTACGATTCCATAGGTGAAAATGTAAATTAATGTAGTTGATTTTCCTGATAACTTACCATTTTACTGTAATTCTAAATTTCCCAGATAACTATTCATTATTAACACACAAAAATATTTTTAAAACAGATCTTTAGTTATTTCAAACATTTTTCCCTTTAAGATCATAACATGAAATTGAGTTTGCGAAGAGAATTTGATCTTTATTAGTTTGAACTTGAAAACTGTTATATAACAGAGGCCTACATGTGTGTGTGTGTGTGTATATATATATATATATATATATATATATATATGAACAGATATGCACATATTTCTCTAATTAATATTCATCAACATATGAATTATCCATGCAAACCCCTTTTCGCACATTACTACAAAAGATTTTGAATCGGATCCAACATTAAAGGAGGTAGTTTACTCACCATTTCTGGAAACCCGAGAAGCCTGGGAATATTTTCCTTTGAAATTGAAAAAAAATATCTGGAGTTTGCTACTTTGCTTGATTTCTGGACTAAAAGTCCCTTAGTTGCTTGATAATTTTTTTTTTGGAATTGATCTTGACGCCGAGATGCATTAGAACTTGAATTTGGTTTGGATCCTGTTTTGCTGAAACTATGATTCTTACAAAGCCTAGTTCAGATGTGAAAACTACTACTATTTTTCTTTGATTTTAGATTTCAGATTTGATTTGTTTACAGTTTATATTTTTCAATTTCTGATTTGGATTTTTTTTTCTTTTAGAAGAGAAAAGAATAAGAAGGTTAAATTGAAACTAAATGATCAGGTTTCTCAATTATTATTTTTTTAGAAGAAAAATCATATTTTTCCAAGTGTAAATTTGCATGTTTTCAATTGCTTACACATATTATCCTCTCTACAAATGTCAAATGCAAGACTTTAGTGAATAACACATGTTACTACAAGTTTATAAATAATTTCTTGAGTTTATAATTATATTTATGATTCCATTAATCTATGTTTTACCTATATATATTACTTATGCTTTATAAAAAATTAGATATTATGTTCAAATTATATGTATAAACTATACTTATTTATCTTCTTGATTTTGAAATATAAAGAGAGGATTGACACATGTTTTATTACTAACATTTGTCATTTATACTTATTAATCTACTTACATCTGTATTTTATATGTTAAATATTTCTTTTATATCCTTATTAAATATATTCTCTTATATTTATAAAATTTCAAAGAATATGTTTTAAACTAAATTATAAATAAATAAAATCATACATATTTTATTTTCAAATCCAATTTATTTCTAAGATACCAATCTTTTAAGTTTCCAATTAGATTAAAGTTTTAAATTTAGATCTTAAAATCTAACTTGTAATAATTATTCTATTTATTTATATCTAAATACATATAAACAATCAATTATTATTCGTTTTGAAAAAAATAACAATTTTTACCAATTGACAAATAATTAATGAAGGAGATTATTGCATTTTATTTGCTCAATTTCTAAATTACTAATTTCAATAGTTAAATCAAATAATTATTCAATTATTTAATGCCCTAAAAATCCGGGTTATCACAAATACTGTCATCACCGGACGAAATACACTTCCCCACCAAGCCAAATATTTGGTTCGGTATCACTATGACTATCGGACGAGATTGTTACTTTATCAAACAACCATCTCTTCTCCTTCATTAGCTACCGAGCCAACCAATACCGGATGAGATTTCTCGCCCGGCAGCCTACACATCGCCACTTTAGAAAAAGATCATCACCGGACCATATTTTTGGTCCAGCATCTTCACCACCAAACGGAATTCCTGTTTCGCCTAGAAGCCCTAGCACATCATCGGGCAACATCGCTTCTTCCTCCTTATCGACTTAGGGTTTCATGACTTCTCCAGTTTTGTCTGTAAATGTTTGAATCGCACAATTTCAATAGTAATAATTTTGTAATGTTTAAAGTAGCAAGGTTTCTGATAGTTCTGGTTTGTATATTTTAGTAGTTTTGAGTCATTATTTTGCATGTGGAATGTCTACAATAAGCATGAACTAGAACTGCAAATACATATATTCTGATAGTTTTTATCTATAGATTTTACTAGTTTCCTAGTCATGTGCATGTATTCTGATATTTTGCAACGTTCAAAGGTCCTTGACGTTATAATACACAGACTCTTATTTTGCATGTTATTTATTAATACATTCCAATTATATTGGGCACTTCCATGTACGGCCAAGACAATGGCATATGCATCTTCTTAGAACTTGAATAGCCTTTTGAACCAGCAAACTATCAAAGATTTATAGTTGGTTTTCATTCATTTTGTATTTGCAGAACCCCATCACTTACTAGTTCAATATGTCCTTATTGGTTCAATATAAAACTTAACGTAAATGATAGTTTCTAAACTAAAAATCTAAAATCTTACTACAAATAATAACGCATTAGATGATCTTAGTCGGATGTCATGAAGTTGGATCCTTTTGCTTTTGGACGTAACTTAGAAGATGAAATTGGTTGCTATAATTTTGACAAAAAGACGAAATTAAAAGATAGAAAATGTGTGGATGAAGGGTTTAAATTACCTATTAAACACAAAACAAAGTATAAGAAATATGAAAAAAATTAAAGGTAGCGCTATATAATAAGTTTGAAGTATTAGCAGCAATAGAAGATTCTATATATATAATTAATGAAGAAGATTTTATATTGAGCAGTTCAAAGATAGATGAAGATAATATCTCTAGATAGGAGAATGTTTTTCTATCAGTTAATCTAACTAAGATACTTTATAGATTATATTTTGTGTGTGTGTGTGTATATTAGATTATGAGAGGTATTTACCATTTACATCAAGTACCTTAATAAGATTACGTATTGCATTTTTAAATGTATATCTAAAATCTATAGGAATGGCAGCATGTAAAAACTCTAAAAGTAAATGTGTAGACAATGAAGCAAATGTAGGTTCCAAGAGCAGAACCACTTTTGTAAAAAAATCCTAAAATGAAAAAAATACTTCCTTGAGTTACGTGCAAGAGAACTCACCAATTATGGGCGTAAAGGAGTTTCTTTGACTTTAGACTCATATAAAAGACTAGAGAAAGAGTTAATACAAAGCGGGATGTCAACTACATTCATAAGCAGTTCAAAAATCATTATACTTATTTAAGAGATGATTATGCACTTTGGATTAAAATTATTGGACTATCTGGACATGAATTCGGTGCTGAGACGAATACCATACTTTGGCCTCTAGAAAAATGGAATAAGGTTATTCAGGCAAATTCGATACATATGGTTTACATTTTATCGATAATAATTTAATTATTTTTCTCACATTTTAAATTTATTTATTATGTTTACTTCATTGAACAGCAACCTTCTAAAGCAAAAAAAATAGGAAATAATCCGCTAGAAAACGTTGAGATGTTAAAGGTGGTTTTTGAAAGTACTTATGCAAAAGGAGAAAATGCACGGTCATCTACATCATCTGATCCCACCGCCTAATACATATAACACTCAAGTAGAAGATGATAATACTACAGAAGCTAACGTAGCGATAGAGGAAGATCGTTTGCCTACTTATGTGGAAGATGGATTTTTGGATGGAATCGCATTCACTAGAGAGTGTAATAGTCCATTTAATGGGAAGACTAGTGATAGTGATTCTACTAAGTTTAATCCTCCTTCATCTACTAAAAGAAAGCGCAAAAGTTCAAGTGGTGAATACGTGGAGAAATAAATTGAAGATATAGTTGGAGTTCTAAAAGGCTAAATTGACAAAGAGGAGGCTGGAAAGGGACCTTCGATAGCTGATGAAATTGTTGCTTTAAAAGAAATAAGGAACATTAGTGTTATATCTCAACAAGAGTACTTTAAAGCTAGTATTTTTTGCGACAATCCGGAGATGAGAATAGCTTTCTTAGATGTGGAGAGTATAGTTAACAGACTTGAATTCTTAAATTATGTATTAGGCATTCAATATGATTTTCTTATTATTGTGGAGAAGATAGATTTATTGGGTTCTATTTCCAAATGAATAATTGCCAAGAGTTAGGATAGTTATGTATGTTCACTTGGCTTGTTATGTTATATATGTCTGTGCTATTTTAGTGAATAATTTAGATATTCGTCTTTTATCGTTTAATACATATTCTTGTTGGATAGTAGACTTATATGCTATAACATACATTTTAAAATTCCCGTAGCAAACCCGGTAATAGCGAAGAATATATGTAATTTAATAATATATGGCCTGTTTTTACTTAAACATAAGAACCTTAAGTAACGTATCTAACTTATATTTTTTATATTGTAGGATGATGCCAAAAAAAGATTGCTTACGTTTTTGTTATCACTTTTAATATTGCTTAAGATCAAGAATTGTAAAAGTGATGAGAAAAAGTTTTAACTTCTTCCCTTTTTGGAAAAGAATACATGAATGAGCACTTGATCGGTCCTTCAGTTGTGATGTAATCCTTTATGAAGTTGTGTTGCTATTTTCGAGAAAAGAATTTGCTTCAGGACAGTAAATATATGATGCTGAAGAGAAAATGGCAATGTTTTTATCCATCATATGTCATAACTGTAGAAATCGTATAGTCAGATACCGTTACTAACATTCAGGTCAAAAAGTCAGCTTGCATTTTTGTGAATTAAGTTTTGATAGCCATGAGAGATTTCGCTTGAGAAATAATAATTCCATCAGATTTTGACAAACCTATTGAAAATATACAATCTCATGTACAACTAAGAGAATTTCTTTTTAAAGGTGCAACTGGGGCTTAAGATGGCACTTTAGTAGATGCATACATTCTAATACGTGATTAAATTCTATTCAAAGGCAGAAATTAAGTAACTGTTATCAGAATGTTATGGAGCCATGTAATTTCAATATGAAATTTATACGTGTCATGACAGAATGGAAGGGAGTAGCTCATGATTCAAGGATGCTCAATGAAACAATTCGTAATATTGCTAATAATTTTCTAATCCCTCCTTTATGTAAGTAAATTCCATGCATTCATGTACAAAAGTTGTGCTAACATATTGACCTAATTTTTTTATCTTATTATAGATAAGTATTACCTTTGTGACGCAGTTTATAGAAATACCAAAAGCTTTCTATCTTCTTATCGCAACACACGTTATGAACTGAAAAGTTACAAAAATAACACTGCTACAAATAAGAAAAAAGGATTCTATCATGCAAATGCGCGATTAAGAAATGTCATTGAATGAATTTTTGGTGTATTAAAGAAAATATTTTTCATTTTAGTTTAAATGCCTTCATAAAGTTTTTCTACCAAAGAAATATTGTTATTGCATGTATCACGATACACAAATTTCTACATCGCGTTTGGCTTGGTGATGAATTATTTTTGAAAGCTGGGCAAGAAGAAGATGCTGCAAAATAGAAAACAAGCAATAAAATTGATAATCATCAACCTTCACAGGCTCCACTAAATTATAATAAACTGTTATCCGATTTGCAAGCTTTTATGATAAATTTATGTGATCAAATTGCTGATCTTCTCTAATTTATTGAAAATTTAATAATATTGCTAATAAGTAGCTCTGTTTTTAGTCACCGTTAACAAGTCATTGAATATATTTTTTATTTTTAATTTGTATTAACTCATTCTATATAATTTTATCGTGCTATTCAAATAATAGCTGATATTAACAACGAAGGGAAAATTTGTCAACTAACAAGTTTCTATAATAAAACATATTTATAATCAACAATCAATCAAACAACATTTCAACATTTACCATTCTGTATTAAGCCTTCACTATTCAGCAGTCAGCCTTCATCATTTAGTATTCAATCATTTTAATAAACGAAGTCTAAGTATGGATCACCTAGACCTGATTAGGGGTGTATGAACTTCACAAATTATAATAAACATAATCGGTCAAAAGATAACGTGTAGAAATATTTGATCAAAAATTTATGGCAGAAATATACTAAGTTAATTTTTTTCTTGATATAGATCTTCAGCTTCTTATTTTTGATTTGCTACTCTTCGAGCATGAACCCACTTCATTGAAACATCTCCATATGTACCGAAAACTATCCAGGTCAAGTCATAAAGTTTATTCATTCATACGAACATATTTCTACATCTAAAAAATATTAAAAAAATAAAATAAAAATCCATAAAATTCGTCCGTAATCAAATTATGAACATAAAGATATTTTTATTTAGACATGAATTTATAAATGCTAAATTTAATTAAATTTGGGAAAGTACTAGAGTGTGGACCACTCAACTTATGCAATCGATTTCAAGTAATAACAATACCAAATAATAACACTATGGTCTAAGGACAAATTTCAATGTTGCTAAATTGCTGGAATGTCCATATGAAAACTTCTGATACCTTTACTCATGTTAGTGAACATAATCTGTGTTTTTGTATGCAAACTAACTAAGATTGTCTAAATTGATGCAAATATGTAAGTTATGTTATTTTGCGTTTGTTTAAGTCGTCTATTCGAAAACAATTTAATTAAACTGGATTGTTTTTATAAAAAAAATTAACATTTTTGTAGTTTCGCCTACCTTAAACTACAATCTTAGTTTCATTGTTGACTAAAACCAAAAAGGGCATAACAATTGCCCAAGAACTACCATAGCCAAAGAAGAGCTCGTACCCATTAACTACATCAAGGCAGCGGAAACTACTTGCTCATCATCCGGATCTCACACTGGCACAGTTAAGGATTAACTATATAAACACATTTTTCAATCTCATTTGTAATTTAGGTCTTCTACTTGTGTTTGATGAACATTTTATTTGGTAAGCATTTTATAGGTGGAAACCTATAAACTACTTTTGAGAATCATGAATGAGTGACCATGGAACCCACTTGCTTTATCACTGTTGCCGTAGAAAGTAGATGTTTAAAACATTGGAGATAACGCGGAGTTGGAATGCAAGTGGCATCAACATTATATATATGATACTTCTAGATACTTCTTTGCCTTGCTTGAAATGACTGTTGATGAATCAGCTTACGTGTTGCTTCTGACATTGCCATGTCTGTCTACCCATGTACACCCTTAATTATTTTCCTAGGAATACATCGTTGAGGCAAAACGATTTTGTGGTACCATATAACTCAACTCAATTGACGTAGAATTTAAGTTTAGTTAAAATCCATATACTTTCTAAATTTTCTATTCACATATTCTTGACAATATATCAATAAGTATGTTAATACTATTTCAGCAGATTTTGTCAGATTGAAAATTAAGGAACAAGCAGAAGAATAAATAAAACTTATACAATATATATAACAGAAATAGTAGTAAATATTTTCATAAACTTTTAAGAAAAACACAATTATTATTTCATATTTTCTTTGAAACCGTGGCTCTGTTTCATCCTTCAGTTTATGCCCATCTCTCTAGAGGTGTTAAAGAAGATACTGTATAGTTAAAAGTGATGGAACTGATTGTATGTAAGTAGTTAAACTGAAGAATAGTTCGGAGCAGTTAATGTTAACAGCAATTTTTCGCAGTTGCATAATTTATGTTGGTAACTTTGCAAAAATACAGGAGCGTTATCCAACATTAATTTTGATTCGGCTACATGCGAACTGATGGAACAAGTTAAGCTCGACTACAGTCAAGACAGGTAAGCTCACAGCGATGATTATGGAGTCCAAAAATAAAGTACATATGATAATACGAAGCCGTGATTGAACGAAATTGAGAGATATGCAATGCAGTATGTTCAAAGTATGGAATATAGTTTAATATAGAAAAGGATCGGCTGTAATTACTCTCAATCATAAGGATCGATCTACTTCAGCTAAACAAGTGCAACTCAAGGGAAAACAATCGATATCTCCAAATCTAAAACACCAGTGCATATTAAACTTTGAGAACAAGACGTGGAGACCCTAGAAGGCCTACTCTAAGGATCGCACCTCAAAAGGAGCAAGCAAGAGAGAACAACCATCTTCCATCCATAAGGATAGGCCAGAATAACGTAACAACACATATTGTAGCAAACATTGTGCAATAACTCATGTTCAACTAATACAATTTGCATGAAACTTAGAGGCGGGGCATAATACTACATGGAGAAGCTATCTTTCCTCTATTTACATTAGTTATTCTTCATTTATTCCTTTACAAAATCTCTATTGGGTGTTTGAGTCAATTTCTGGTGCAAACATTCGACCAGCTAGTAGACTCAACTAAAGGACATGAGTCATTATCTTTTATGGATGCGTACTCTGGATAAAACTAAATTCTGATGCACATCCCTGAATAGAAGCATGCCAGTTTCATTACCGACGTTGGATTGTATTGCTATGTGGTAATACCATTTGGATTGAAGAATGCTGGAGCAACCTATCAACGCCTGGTCAACCGAATGTTTAATGATCGAATTGGAAAGGCAATAAAGGTATACGTGGAAGATATGCTTATAAAGTCACAACGATCAAGCGACCACATTAGAGATTTAGCAGAAATGTTTGATATCCTCCAATATATAAAATGATAATCAATCCTATGAAATGTTCTTTTGACGTTACAATATGGAAGTTCTTGGTTTGATCGTCACTGCCCGCAGAATCAGAGTTAATCTCAAAAAGGTTCAAGCAATTCACAACATTCAAGTGCCGAAGACCATCAAGAAAATATAGAGCCTAAATGGGAAGTTTGCCGCCCTAAGTCAATTTACTTTCAAAGCCACCGATAAACGCATTCCTTTCTTCAACTTCATTAGAAGATGGAAAAGGAATTTTGAATGGAGGTAGGATTATGAAGGCGCATTCCAAGCTTTGGTGAACCACTTAGAGAGACTTTCCATCTTGTCAAAGCCAGTGGATCAGAAGACCTGTATATCTACTTGGTCATGTCGGTACACGCTGTAAGTGTCGCACTGCTTCATGAGAAGAATAGAATACAGAGACCGGTCTATTATATTAGCAAGCGATTAACAGTAGCTGAATGGAACTATCCAAAGACAGAAAAATTGGCGTACTTCTTGTTGATTGCTTCACAAAAGCTCTGCCTCTATTTTCAGTCTCATCCCATTAATGTTTGTACCAATCAGCCATCATGATAGGTCCTATAGCGACCTGAGACATCTGAAAGGTTATTAAAGTGGAACATCGAACCGAGCCAATTCGACATTACGTATCTAACGACTCTGAAATTCAAACCCAGTTTAAAATTTTAAAATCGTTTATTCAATGTAGAATGTTAACGCTAAAATTTGAACGCTAACACCCCGGTGTGTAAAGTGTAGTTGTGAAAGCACCACCCGATGATTCGGGAACAGAGTATAAGCAGAAAACTGCAGAAAAAACAGTAAACAACATCGATTTTATAGTGGTTCGGCTTAATAGTTTGCCTACGTCCACTTTGAATATCTTTATTGATGAATTCGTTACAGATTGATACAATTCTTCCCAAGTACAATACACTTTGAATTACTAAACACTTTGAACGAATGGCTTAAACTTCAATGTGAATGAAAGTCTTCAAATCCATGTCGGATGTATGAGATTCCTTCTTGAAGTTGTTGGTAGCGTTCTACGTGTCTTGAAAGCTTTGAGTGTCGAGTCGGTTTGGAATGCAGCAGAGTATCGGTGCTTGGAAAGAATGAGCCAAAAAGTCCTTCTCATGTTGGAGTTAGCCCTCTATTTATAGAGAATTCTAGGTAGCGGTTTTCGCCGAAGTCATGAGTCGTGAACGACTCATGGAGAGTCGTAGGTCGCGCTCGACTCAAGGTTCAAGAGTCAGCAGGCAGTGGAGTAGGTGAAGTGGTACTGAGCTTTTCTTCGTTCATCTGGATATAAGTCCTAACTCGTTCGCGAGTTAAGAGGTCACGGTTTAAAGCGAGGCAGCACTAAAATCTTGGCTATGTGGTTTTAGGTCGTGTACGACTTAAACTAGGTCGTAAGTCGTCAACGAGTCATCTTATTACAGCATGGTATTGAACTTTCTCTAAGTCTTAGGTCGTGAACGACTTATCTGCAGTTATAAGTCAGCAGCGACTTAAGTGTTGTTGACTCTTCCTTTTAGTGCTTTTGAGTCGTCACTCCTTTAGGTCGCTAGGTCGTAACGTCTTTAAGTCGTGGACTTTCTTAAGTCGTGACATTCCCTAAGTCGCTTAGGTCTTAACCTGTTAGGTCGTTAGCTCCTTAACTCGTAAGCTTTTAACTCGCAGGCTCTTTAACTCATAGACTCCTTAACTCGTGTACCTCCCCTGAGTCATGACATATCTTAAGTCGCAGAGGCCTTAAGTCGCAGATTTCTCTGAGTTGTGAGTCGCTTAGTCTGTCAACTCATTAAGTCGTTCTACCCTTAAGCCGTAAACCGTTCACCTCCTTAAGTCGTAAGTCGCACAATTCTTTAACTCGTGCAACTCCTCAATTCGTTGAGTCGGCAATCAGTTGAGTCTTGAAGTACCTTGAGTCGTAAATCCACTGAGTCGCTGAGAACTTTATCTGATGAGTCGGCCCAGGCCTTAACTCGTTGACAAAACGGGGTTAACATTTGCCCCTCGAAGTACACGCCTAAGTCGTAAGTCGTGTGCTTCGACTCATCTTGACTCGCGTGTGCCGACTCATCTTCCACTACCCCGAGGTATAAATGGCTTAGGTCGTTTCTTCTCATTACTTTATCTCTTCAGTTGCATACTTCTGCCATTAACGTCCTTCGAAACTTTAAGAGACGAATTCAATCAATTTTCCTCATTGCCAACCACGTTCCTACAATCTTCGTCATCACACTACATAAGTAAACTCCTCGCTCATCCAATTGCACGACTACCGTTACCCTTTGAGCATGGTTTCCCAATTTTCTAACCCCAAACCGAATCTTCACACCATATTTCATCTCAAGTCACGTCATGATTAACTGTTGACAAGCTTAGAGCGGTTTGATTGAGTTTTTTATATGATTCGCAGGGAGAAGACGATGGGTTACCGTATTTCGAGTCAGTTGATTCACGAATTTTAGGGGAGACGATACTATCTCATATGGGTTAACGGGTTAAGAGTTAGGAAGATGACGGGTTATGGATCTGAGAAGGGGTTGGTCGTGACGTTAGCTTTGGCGCGACTCAGTAATTTCGAACGACCTAAGAACTTTCACAGTTTAAACCTTGACCGACTTAAAAACCTTTGCGACTTACCCCTTAAGTCGTGGCCGAGTTAGAACTTGGAGGAATTTCTGGTTGCTTCGAACTGGAGCTTTTCCTCCTTTCCATGACTTACGACTTAAGAAATTCTTCCTATCGTTGCCAACACTTAAGTCGTTGCCGAGTCAACACTTAAGTTGTCGCAGTTTACAATTTTGCTTGAACCTTGAACTTTAATTTGATTTGTTGAAATATACTGCTTGAGTGCTGAATTGTTTGGACTTTAACCTGTTAAATTTTGTTGTGTTTTCTTCACAGGTCACTTTTGCAAACTAATAACCTATCTAATTCAACATTTACAGAATAATGGGACGAATATACTGTCATTGATTGCCCACATCAAATGACAGATTAGTTAAAAACAGATAATTAACTTAAATAAATTGTGTGAACGAAGTGCTTTCAACTCATCAATTTCAAGTAAAATATTAAAGCAACACTGAAATAGTCAATTGAAACTGACCAGCCTGCACTAATATTATGCTTGAACTTTAGATTAACAAGTTTTGAAATTTTTTAGTCGATCAATCGTCGACTAGTTTAATTCCAGTTATATTTATTTGTTATTTTTATTAGTTTTGCACGACACTTCACACTTTTAGGAAACGTGCACTTTCACATTTGAATATCCAGTTGCTTGTGTAGAATGACTTCTCAGGAAGAAGATACAACAGTTCAGACTGGAGAGGCAACTGTTATTCCGGCTCCACTAGTCAATCCTCCCGAAAGAGCCTCTTCTACTTTATCGTACAAAGTTTTTCGCCAATTGTGCGCTCAGTTTGGCATTGCTGAATCAGATGCCATTCTTCCCGAGAGAAGTAACACTGCTGACATAGCACCCCCTGGCTTTGTAACGGTCAATCGACAAATGTGCCTGAGTAGGGGCGTTCCTCCTTTCAATGACTTTATCCAACAACTTCTTCGTCAATTGGCCATCGCCCCATCCCAATTACACCCCAATGGCTATGCCATTTTAATGGGGTTGTGTGTACTGTTTAGGAGGACGCTTGATCGATTCCTAAGCTTTGACGAGATTTGCTTCCTATGCTCTTTCACCGGGACTAAAGATCACCCCTCTATTACTGTCGTGAGAAGTGCTCGAAATCGTAAATTGATCATTGGTCTTCCTGACAGCGCTCATGGGTTTTTGACTCAATTTTTCTATGTTCGCTGTCCCCCGGGGTTTTACGCTGTATGGAGGGAAGGAAGTAAGATTAACCATTCTTACTACGTTTGTTATCCGACTTTTGCGAGACTGAATTGTTAAGTGTTAACTCCGCTTCTTTTTTATTTTCAGCGCTCCCCCCTCCTTCTAGGGATCCCAGTCATAAGCCAACTTTCAAAAGGCTCAAGGCCATGCCAGTTGAGGAGAGAGACATTTAATTTCTGTTGAAAGACGAATTTTTGCATCAGTACAGACTTTTGCATACTTCTCGTTCTATACATCCTCATGAAATCCCAGACTCTCCGGCTAGAGCGTTGGATGCCCCAGTTTCTACCGACACATCCATACCAAAAGGACCTGCTCCCGAGGCTTTGCTAGTGAAGTGCTCCACCTCTGTTGATATTGCGGGGCCATCTGACAAACTTGCCCCGGTTATTGAGGAAGAAGAGCAACATTCACAGAAATCTGGTGAAAAAGCTGAGAAAAACAGTCCTGTCAAGCAGAGCAGGGACGACACTTTCGAAGGACTGAGCGACCTCTTTGCCACCTCACAAGAGATCTTTAAAGATGATCCTATCACTACCGGGATTTCTTCTTCAGTAGTCGAGGCGACTTCTATTCTGCAACAGACTCCGTCAACTCAGGAGTTGATGTTAACTTCTACACCCATAACTACTCCACAATTAAAGAGTGGTTCGTAGTTTGATGCGCGTAGTTTGCACATTGCACTCACCTAGAATCTTTCAGCACTTTTATGCTTCTGACTTTTTGTACTTTGAAGAATTCTAAAATTTAGCTCTTTTTTATTTCAGATCCTCCGATGGGACGCAGCGGGTCCTACTATGATGACTTCCAGCGCTACGGGAGGTGTAGCCAATATGATTATAGGCGTTACCTCCCCTCTTACAGAGAATCCGATGAATAAAGAGCCGCCCAAAAGGCTCAAGAGAAGAGGGCTCAAGAGGAGCGCTATGAAAGAAGAGAAAGGGAGGAGCGCCACGATTCTTCGCAGAGAGGCGACGATTCCCATAAAAGAAAATCCCATGATGACCGAGGAAAAAGTCATATGGTTGAAGATTCGAGCAAGCGAGCCCGACATGGTGAGAAGTACACCTCTACAACTCCTGAAAAGGTTACTTCCCCTGCCTCGCTTGACATTCCTTCTGGCTCTCCCGCTCTTGGGAAAGCAGATATTCAATCAATAATCTGCAGGCCCAAATTCCAAGTTGGACCGGGCCCGGCCACTTTGCAAAGTCGGTTTCCACAGTGGTGTCTGAAGGGAGTAAGGTTCGACCTTGACTTGGTCCCCATTGACAAGTCTGCCATGTTACGAAACCTCGATGCCGTCAAGCTTGATATTGAGAGGATGTCAAACTGGTAAAAACTTGTTGACGAGCTCCAAAGGGTTAATCGTGCAAATATAGAGGCCATGCTCACTATGGAAAATGATAAAGCCGAATGGCAAAAGGTTCTCGAACAACACGGTACTGAAATGAGGAGCATCGCTTCTTACAATGAAGAGCTTGAAGCAAAAGTTGAGGAACTGAAAAAAGAGCTTGCTACTTCCTCTACTTTCTATTCTCAAAAAGAAGAAGTGCTCCTAAAACAAGTGAGAGATGCTCATGCCAGCCAAAGAGACGCCGAAGACAGGCTCGAGGTGCAAAAAAGAATCAGTGAGGGCTATATTGCTGATGTTGCAGATCTTCGGAAGAAAACCAGCTCACAAGAGGCGGAGATTCAAATGCTTAAGCTTCAACTTTCCAAAGCTGAAAGGGAGCGTGATGAGGCCGTTGCCGGCAAAATTGCAGCTGAAGAATCTCACGAGGCGACGAAGACCAACATCAGCTCAACATTATTTGATTTTTACCTGCATAGCATCTTGGGGCGCGGTAGCCTCGCCTTTCTAGGCCCCAAGTATGAAATTACTCTGGCCAAAGTTTGGGAGGCTGCACTCGATATGCTTGGCGGTAAAGGCGCTAGCTATGCTGAGTCAGCTCTTGACGAGCATTATCTTGATGATGATGCTCGCGTCGCTCTCGCCAAGGGGAGAGAACAGCTTGCAAAATTAAGGGCCGAAACAGCGGCAGGAGAATATTCGGGAAAAACTATCTCAACTGTTCCACTTCAGCCTTCTCCTTCGGCCGAAATTGACATTATCGGTTCTAGTTCCCACTCTCCATCTCCTACTAAAGTTACCACCGAGATCGCAAGCATACAAGGTGGAGATGAAGGCGACGAGAGTGCCGAGGCGTAGGCTTACGAAGTTGACGTCAGGAAACCGACTTCTGCAGGTAACCCTACTGACAATCTTGCCCAAGTAAACTGCTCATCTGTTTCTTACGAGCTTGATGAGCTTCTTGACTACTTCTTGAATCTCAGCGAACCTTTATCTCCTCTTTTTACTGACTTGAACTTTTTTCCTTCTGTAGAGAAAACGTCGGGCATTGTTCAAGCTTCCCCACCTCCAATTATTCCTCCTCCATCTATTCAGGTGACTCCTCCTTCCGCCTCGCAGCCGGGATCACAAGAGGAGCAAATAGAAGCTCTTCAAGACTTGGACGATCCCATTGCTTCACAAGAACACAAAGGAGAAGAAACTAAAGGGAATGAGAGGACTCCAGAAGCAACTGGTTCCGATGATGAACCATTAATTAAACTTCTTACTCCAGGGAGTGGGTCTTCCTCCAAGAAGAGAGGAAAGCAGGGAGTTTCCAAGAAGAAGAAGAAGGGATCTTTAACTGGCGAAGAAAAAATGGAAGAAAGTCCGACTGAGCCCCTTTCTCCTTCATCCCCTACTCTTACAAGCCGGCCTAAGAAGTTGGTTATTCGGCCGGGTGCGGGCTCAAAAGGTGGACGGAAGAAGAAATGATGGCTCTGGTCCTGTGGCTTTCATATCGCTTTTTGCCTTTTTTGCATGTACTGACCGGAAATTGTGCGGGTACCGGCCCCCGTTTTCTTTATTTCGAAACTTGTATCTGTAAGAAATTGTAACAGAATTAAATAAAATGATTCTTTATTTGTACAAACTTCTTGTTTGAATTTGAGAATGCAGTTATTATTCATTTTTATACAAGTTTCTTTGTATGATATTGCAGTGAGCTTGTGGTATACTGTTCGAGCGCAATTTTACCGATGCAGTTATACCATGTTGCCCCTATACCATAAGCTCATTGTAATATTTTATTTTATAAGGAACTTGTACTTTTATTTTTTTTAAAGAATAATTATTCCATACTTGGAGGAATATTTTTCGTTAAAAAACAGAGTACAAATTCGTTTTTACGCTTCATCCTTCGAAGATATCACTTTTTCTTTTGTGCATATACACATTTTACCAAGTGAATTCTTCTATGTGGTAAAGCGGGCCTCTGAAGGGTACTTTGACTTCTTTCTGAGGAAGATTATTTTCCAGAATAGGTAAATCATTCTTCCTTTGAAAGTTAAAGTGTGTCTTTGATGAGGATTTTTTTTTTTGAAAAGTTGCACCTCTGAGGAAGGCTTTTTCACGTTTCAACACCTGGAAGTTTAATTTCAATCTTGGTGAAACGTGTGCCTCCGAAGAGGTCTTTCTACTTTATTGTGCCTCCGGGAGGAGGTCTTTTCATTTCTGCCTCTGGGAAGAGGTCTTTTATTTATTTTTTATTATATTTTTTTTTGTTTTGCATTTCAGCTTTGGTGAAGTGAAACTCCGAAGAGCGGCTGTTGCACTTCAACTCCTGGTGAAATGTGCCTCCGAAGAGGGCTTTGCTTTGTTTTGCATTTCAACTCTGGTGAAGTGAAACTCTGAAGAGCGGCTGTTGCACTTCAACTCCTGGTGAAATGTGTCTCCGAAGAGGGCTTTGCTTTACTTTGCATTTCAACTCTGGTGAAGTGAAACTCCGAAGAGCGGCTGTTGCACTTCAACTCCTGGTGAAATGTGCCTCCGAAGAGGGCTTTTGATTGCCTGGAAGTTACTCTCTCATGGTTGGAGGGTCATGACTCCTCCAATCTTTTTTATTGAGTAGAGAACTTTCTTTTTTGCGGCATATGCCTCGTTAGAGGTCTTTATCCTCCGAAGAGTTGTGCCTCCGAAGAGGGCTTATGCCTCCGAAGAGGGCTTTAGTTGTTCCTTGTCCACTTGCTCATGCCTTTTCAGCGATCCTCTATTTTTCTTTTCAATCTCACACTCCCTTCTCTTACAAGTAGTTTGTTTAATCCAAAGAAGTGTACTTCATTGCTAGGCAAGTTCGCGAGACGGGCATAAGCTTCTTAATTGGATGTTTGTTTGTTCAAACGATCTCAATTTATTAGCAAGGGCCCGTTTTCAGCGAAATCATTGGCCGTTCAATTGAAGCACTTCCTATCTAGGATTTGAATCGGGGCTTTTGTGGCTCGAAATTTGTTTGTTGAACGATAACAAGAATCATTGGACTTGTAACGTGCAAGTTTTATTTTCATTATCTGCAAAAATTTAAATCGACATTTCAGCAATACATTTAATGTACTTTTCATATCGAAAATAAAGCAAAATGTAATAATAATAAGGAACACAAGATTTATAGTGATTCGACCAAGAATTTGGGCCTACATCCACTTTATAGTCTTTCATTATTCACTTGCATCGGCTTTACAATTGCTTTCAATTACGAGAATCATACATTCATAAATTTTTTTACAATATTTCAACAAAGCTTTCAAGTAAAGTATGGACGCAAGTGATTGCTGTTCCAAGTCCTTGGAATTTGATCTCCTTCGACAGTAGTGAGTTTGAATGTGCCGTCAAGAAGCTTCTGACCTATGACATATGGTCCTTCCCAATTTGGCCCAAACACAACTGTTGCCATCATAATTCTCTTCAGGACTATATCTCCAATTTCAAAGCTACGTTGGCGAACTTTGGAATTGAAATGTCTGGCTATCTTTGGCTGATGAGCTGCAATTCTGAGCTTAGCCTCTTCTCTTTTTTCATCAAGAAGATCTAGTGCCTCAAGCTGTAGTTTTTCATTCTCCGCTTGATTGAAATGGATTCTTCTATGTGAAGGGACCTCTGTTTTTACCGGAATCATTGCTTCTGACCCGTATGCCAATGAAAACGGAGTATGCCCATTCGCAGTTTTGTGGGTGGTTCTGTACTCCCATAGTGCTAGTGGTAGCTTATCGATCCAACCACCTTTTGCTCTTTCGAGTTGCTTCTTGATGGTTGACTTGATAATTTTGTTTGCTGCTTCCACCTGCCCGTTTGCCTGCGGATGAGCCACTGCTGAGAAGCTTTTTCGGATTTTGAATCGCTTGCAAAAATCTTGGAATTCTTCACTTTTGAACTGAGTACCATTGTCTGTAATTATCTTTTGAGGCACACCATACCTGCAAATGATACTTTTAGTCACAAAACTTATCATCTTTTTAGAGGTGATAGTAGCCAGTGGTTCAGCTTCTGCCCATTTAGTAAAATAATCTACAGCAACAATGGCATATTTGATTCCAGATTTGGCAGTTGGTAAAGGTCCTACAAGGTCTATCCCCCATATTGCAAACGGCCATGGACTGACCATCTGTGTGAGTTCAGTAGAAGGTGCTCTAGGAATTTTGGCAAATCTTTGGCATCTGTTACATTTTCGGGAATAGTCTACTGCATCTCGATTAATTTGTGGCCAAAAATATCCGTATCGGAGAATCTTCTTTGCTAAAGTTTGACCACCTAAATGATCACCACATTCTCCCCCATGCACCTCAGCTAGGATTGTTTTGGACTCTTCCCTGGATACACATCGAAGTAATGGCATTGAGAATCCCCGTCTGTATAATTGGCCATCCTGGACTATATAGCGAGAGGCTTTCCTCAGTAGCTCTTGTCGTTCTTTTGAATTTTCCGGTAAAGAGCCATTGAGCAGATATTCTGTTATTGGAGTCATCCATGATTCTTGCTCTTGAGACACGCTCATGATCCAATCAATATCCATCTCATTAATGCTTGGAGCCGACAAGACCTCCACTGGAGCTAACCCCAGAAATTGAGTTTCGCCTGTGCTAGAGTATTTTGCGAGAGAATCTGCTTTCATGTTTTCTTCTCGAGGAATATGGCTTATTGTGCAGTGGTCGAAGTCACACAGGAGTTCCCAGGCCTTTGACAAGTAGGCAGGCAGATTTCCCCCTTTCGCTTGGAATTCCTTCTTGACTTGGCATACAATAAGCTGAGAATCACTGAAGATCTGTAATGCTCGGATGTTTAGTTCTTTAGCAATTCTCAAGCCAGCGATAAGAGCTTCGTATTCTGCTTCATTGTTCGTTGAAGGAAATTCCAATCTTAGTGCATAGCATAATGACCGACCTTCAGGGGTTTCAAGTACAACCCCTGCTCCAGAACAGTAGTCATTTCTCGCGCCATCCACATATAACTTCCATTGGATTGGGGAATCATCGATCGTTTCCTCCCCACTGTTACCCTTATGTGTGAATTCTGCGATGAAATCTGCTAAAGCTTGTCCGTTGATTGCTTTTCGGGGGTGATAAGTGATGTCATATTGACTGAGTTCAATGTTCCACTTTAGAAGACGACCCGAAGTCTCAGGGCGAAATAGGACTTGCTTTAAAGGTTGATCAGTGAGTACTCTGATAGGATAAGCTTGGAAATATTGCCTCAACTTCCTCGATGCAATCAGTAGGCAATAGGCGAGTTTTTCCAACTTGGAGTAATTCATCTCTGCCCCAGTGAGTCTTTTGCTGATATAGTAAACCGGATGTTGAATTCTCTTGTCTTCTCGTATCAGCGCTGCACTTAAAGCATGAGATGATACTGCCAAGTATATAAGAAGATCCTCACCATCGCCGGGCCTAGAAAGTATTGGAGGCGTTTCCATATGGCGAATCAATTCATCAAAGGCTTTTTGGCATTCGGGAGTCCAATCAAAGTTTTTCTTTCCTTTCTTTAGAGCGTCAAAGAATGGGATGCATTTATCAGTAGCTTTGGAAATGAACCGACTCAAGGCAGCGACTTTTCCGTTGAGACTTTGCAATCCCTTCTTCATTCTAGGAGCTTTGACTTCTTTTAAGGCGGTAATTTGAGCTGGACTAGCTTCAATGCCCCTAGCGCTCACGATGAAACCTAAGAACTTTCCGGACTCCACCCCAAATGAACATTTTAAAGGGTTAAGCTTCATTCCGTATTTCCGGAGGACTGCGAACATTTCTGCTAAGTGTTCTATGTGATCCACTGCTTTCTTAGACTTTACTAACATGTCGTCGACGTAGACTTCCATAGTCTTGCCCAATTGCGGTTTGAACATAGCATTAACAAGTCTTTGGTAGGTTGCCTCCGCATTCTTCAGCCCGAAGGGTATAACTCTGTAGCAGTAAAGACCAACATCGGTGATAAAGCTCGTGTCCTCCTGATCTGCCTCATGCATCATGATCTGGTTATATCCGGAGTAGGCATCCATAAAAGATAACAATTCATGTCCCGCTGTTCCATCTACCAGTTGATCGATCCTGGGTAATGGGAAGCAGTCTTTGGGGCAGGCCTTGTTTAGATCTGAAAAATCGATGCACACTCTCCATTTTCCGTTGGCTTTCTTAACCAGCACTGGATTTGAAACCCAATTCGGATAGGTAGATTCTTTGATAAAGTCATTCTCCATGAGCCGATCAACTTCTTCTTTTAATGCTGCTGACCTTTCTGGACCTTGGGTTCTCCTTTTCTGTTTCACAGGCGTAAATTTTGGATCAATATTCAGAGCGTGTACTGCAACTTCTGAGGATATTCCGCACATATCGGCATGAGTCCAAGCAAAAACATCCAAATTTGCTTTTAAAAAAGATATTAAGATATTCTGAATTGACACATTAAGTTGTGAACCCACATTCAACACCTTATTTGGGTCCTTCGGGTCAACAGGTACTGGTACTGTCGTTTCCACTGGTACCACTCTATTCTCCCCTGCAGTGGCCTTTCAAGGATCCATCTCTTTTCGTGCTCCGCTGTGCTCGCCAGTGCAGGGTCCGCCCTGTAATTGCTACAAGGTTGGTTCTTTGATGCGGACTGGGGTTGCCGCATCCTTTCCCATTTCTCTTTTCCTTGCCTCTCGCAGCTCTATCAGATAACACTCCCGCCCGGCATTTTGATCCCCTTTTATAACTCCTACTCCATTGTCTGTGGGGAATTTAATGGTGAGGCACCATGGGGCCAGAACAGCTTTGAACGCTGCAAGAGTTGGACGGCCAAGGAAAGCATTATAAGCGGAAAATTCGTCAACAATCACAAAAGTTTGCTTGCGGACTACTTTTCTTTCTCCCTCTCCGAGTTCTACAAGCAAATCAATGGTTCCTATCGGCTGCTTTGGCTCCCCAGTGAAGCCAGCGATTTTCTGTGACGAGGCTTGCACATCAGCCATAGGGATCTTCATTTGGTCGAATGTTTTCTTGAAGAGGATATTACCGGATGCGCCACAATCAATGAGAACTCTTCTGACAATAGCTGGCCCGATACCAGCCGAGATGACTAAGGGATCCAAGGTAGGAGCTTCGACACCTGTGGAATCTCTGGCTCTGAACACAATATCATCATTGAAAGTTCTTTGTTGTTTCAGGGGCGTAGCATCTTCCAAAACAAAGACATCTTCTTCGGCCGGTACATATTTCAAAGCCCGGGTATACCTTTCCATCTCACCCCAGCTCCTGCCTGCTGGGTGAGGTCCTCCCGTAATGACATTGATAACAGGCCTTCCGGATTCATGCCCTGCAGCCTTCTCACTTGTCCTGGGTTGATGAGCAGGAGCTTGTTGCCCCTGACTAGACGAAGCAGGATTGCTGCTATTCTTTTCCACAAATTGCTGCAGCTTGTTTTCCCTTATCAACTCTTCAATCAAATTCTTCAATTGGCGGCATTCGTCGGTATCATGACCGGGTTGATTATGGAAGCGGCAGAACTTCCCGCTTTGTATAGCTCTTTTCCCAGTTCTCAGAACAGGAGGTTTAGGATAGTTAACAGAATCTTTAGTGGCAAAGTAAATACACTCCGGCGTATCTGATAAAGGATTATATTCCGATGGCTTGAAGGAACGAGGCTTCTTCAGATTTTTCTGTTTCTTCCCATCGTTATTTTCCCTCTTCTGTCCTACAGATTCATTCTTGCGTGAAGCAACAATGTTATCTTCAGCTTTTTCCAATACTGTCTTTACCGGTACAGGACGGCTTTCCAGGCGTATGAACTCATCTGCTTTCTTGTAGAATTTTTCAAGGGAATTTGGTTCCTTCATGTTTAGCCATTTTCCAAATTCGCTCGACTTGTCGATGGCCCTCATCAGATAAGTCAAGATCATCCGTGGTTCAGCATTGTCTACCTCGGCCAGCGCTATATTAAAGCGATTCAAGAAAGATCTGATAGTTTCCCCTGGATTCTGTTCTAAACTTGACAACGACATGATATCTTTGGCTTTTGAAGCATATAGTCTGAACTGCTCCTTGAATTTCCGGGTTAGATCAGAAAACTGATCTATAGACCGGATTGGTAGCTTGGTGAACCAAAGGAGAGCTACACCTTCCAAATATACAGGAAAATATCGACACTTTATTTCATCAGAAGCTCTGGCACCTATCATGTGCCAATCATACTTATACAAGAATTCGTTCGGATCACTTGTCCCCTTGTAAGCTGGAATAGTTGGAGGGACGAACTTCCTCGGGAACTCAGCCTTTAAGATCCTTTCGGTAAACGGGGTTTTACTTGGAGCGAAACCCCATTCTTTCTCATCTTCATCCCTTTGCATGCTCTCTTTCATGATTTGTCGAACCATTTCAGAAAGATACCCCTCATCATTTTGAGCTTTAGATCCACCAACTTCAGGAAATGTCTGCTCAAAGGGGCTGGCAGCCCTCTCAGGAACGTTCCTTTCTTCAGCATCATGAACGTTGCCAGCAAAGTTCCTTTCATTACCCGTTGGTTGACAGTTTGCCCCAAGCAAATCGTTCAACTTATTCAAAATTAGGGCATTTTGGGCATTCTGAGCCTCCAATTGTGCACTTTGGGCATTTATCTGCTGGTTCAGCCCTAAGATTACAGCATCCAACTCCGCTTTTGTAACCCCAACAAGTGGAGTGGCTTGATTAGGTACTGGGGAAGCGGAGGTTCCCTCTTGAACATTTTCAGATCTAACAGATCTACTCCTTCTCCCCGGAGCCATGATTTCAAATAAACTTCTAGTCTTCAGAGAGATTACTTCAACAAACTTTCGTGGAGCAATGATGATAATTCACCTGAGTTCAATTGTCAGTGAAAGCACCAAAAATGTTAACGCTAAAATATGAACGCTAACACCCCGGTGTGTAAAGTGTAGTTGTGAAAGCACCACCCGATGATTCGGGAACAGAGTATAAGGAGAAAACTGTAGAAAAAACAGTAAACAACAGCGATTTTATAGTGGTTCGGCTTAATAGTTTGCCTACGTCCACTTTGAATATCTTTATTGATGAATTCGTTACAGATTGATACAATTCTTCCCAAGTACAATACACTTTGAATTACTAAACACTTTGAACGAATGGCTTAAACTTCAATGTGAATGAAAGTCTTCAAATCCATGTCGGATGTATGAGATTCCTTCTTGAAGTTGTTGGTAGCGTTCTACGTGTCTTGAAAGCTTTGAGTGTCGAGTCGGTTTGGAATGCAGCAGAGTATCGGTGCTTGGAAAGAATGAGCCAAAAAGTCCTTCTCATGTTGGAGTTAGCCCTCTATTTATAGAGAATTCTAGGTAGCGGTTTTCGCCAAAGTCATGAGTCGTGAACGACTCATGGAGAGTCGTAGGTCGCGCTCGACTCAAGGTTCAAGAGTCGGCAGGCAGTGGAGTAGGTGAAGTGGTACTGAGCTTTTCTTCGTTCATCTGGATACAAGTCCTAACTCGTTCGCGAGTTAAGAGGTCACGGTTTAAAGTGAGGCAGCACTAAAATCTTGGCTCTGTGGTTTTAGGTCGTGTACGACTTAAACTAGGTCGTAAGTCGTCAACGAGTCATCTTATTACAGCATGGTATTGAACTTGCTCTAAGTCTTAGGTCGTGAACGACTTATCTGCAGTTATAAGTCAGCAGCGACTTAAGTGTTGTTGACTCTTCCTTTTAGTGCTTTTGAGTCGTCACTCCTTTAGGTCGCTAGGTCTCGTGGACTTTCTTAAGTCGTGACATTCCCTAAGTCGCTTAGGTCTTAACCTATTAGGTCGTTAGCTCCTTAACTCGTAAGCTTTTAACTCGCAGGCTCTTTAACTCGTCGACTCCTTAACTCGTGTACCTCCCCTGAGTCATGACATATCTTAAGTCGCAGAGGCCTTAAGTCGCAGATTTCTCTGAGTTGTGAGTCGCTTAGTTTGTCAACTCATTAAGTCGTTCTACCCTTAAGCCGTAAGCCGTTCACCTCCTTAAGTCGTAAGTCACACAATTCTTTAACTCGTGCAACTCCTCAATTCGTTGAGTCGACAATCAGTTGAGTCTCGAAGTACCTTGAGTCGTAAATCCACTGAGTCGCTGAGAACTTTATCTGATGAGTCGGCCCAGGCCTTAACTCGTTGACAAAACGGGGTTAACATAGAAATTCGAATTTTCATAAACAACTTCCGTTGCTATCCAAACTTCACATTTGGAATGCGTCTAGATAGACATAGGCGTGCGCCAAATTTCGTTGAAAAATATTGAAGTAAATTACGCTCGTCGAATTTACATTTTGGTTCAAATCTTATGTGTAAATTTCCTATCGTCCGAACTCAAATATTTTTCACAATGTTGCATAAGAAAAATATTCTGAACTCGACGGCGCATTTCGTTTCGTCAAATTTCGCTTTTAATTGCTAGTTAAAATGTTCGCTCGTGCAAATGGTTAAATAAGAGTAACCACTTCTCAAACAGTGTCAAACCATCAATATCTTCATACCGTTATGTCCTTCTCAACGCGCTGATCAAAACGGTATATTTATTTGTGTCAATCGGAGTTCGGCGTTGCAAATTATAATTGTTAACGGAGCGCAAACCGGTCTGTTACGCAGCACAAACCGGTACACAAAACTTCCCAGCATTCAAAATTTTAGAGCCTATTCAGCTGCCTTGGGAACCTAAATAGCCACCACTTTGAAAAGTCATCATTACTTTTAAACCGTGCACTCTGAACCCCTCTCTATATGTATGCCTTCATTAATGCCCCTGCTTCATTAAATTCTCTGCAGCATCAGTTGTTTCACTTTGCCTCAAAACTTGGTACGTGATATTCTTCATTAATGCCCCTGCAACTCCTTTCTTCTACTCTTCATATTTTTTTTTACTGCAAATATGAAACCACTTTCTGCAAATATGAAACCACGGCCCCTACCAGCTCCTCCCTCTCTTTTTTCTCTATATTTTTTTTAAACCGTAAATATGAAACCACGTCCCTCCCCCCCCCCCCCCGTTTGCACGCCCCATGCATCCACGTTCCCCCCCCCCCCCCACGACCCACCCGGCCTCCGCCCCACCAGCAGCTCCCCTCCCTTGCTCATTACCACGCTCGGCCACCCGCATCACGAACTCCGCCCCACTGCTCCACCAACCCCAGCACGTCGCCTCTCCCTCCAACCCACTACCGGCCCCAGTTCCCACCCCATGCAGTTCGCACGTCCCCCCTACCGTCCCCGTTCGCACACCGACCTCAAACCCCTCCAAGCCTAGCCACAGTCCGCTCCTCCACTGCACCAGCTGCTCACCTATGCCACTTCCCCCTCCTATGCGTCGCTGGCCTTTGCCCAGCTCCGTTCCATCAGCCTATCACCATGCAATGTATAAATAGTGACCACAGTAGTGGGTTAGTAGAGTTATATAGTTTAGTTTGTTATTATATGAGCTGTTATTATAGGTATATGAGTTGTTATTATATAAAACTTTAGTTTGTTTAGTAAAGTATATAGTTTATACGGCAGTGTTTTATAAATTTTGGGTACAGGACTGTTTGCATAAACTTGGTTTCATAATTTTGTACCTGCGTTTTCTGACTTGTTTTAGAAATTTTTGTTTTACGTAATAGTTTATAGATATACAGTGGTTTTCCGTTAGTTTAAGATTAGCAGTATATATATATATTAGAAACTTTGCGTGTTGTTTATGAACAACAAGTGTTTTAATAAACTTTGCGTGTTGTTTCAGCCACTGCTCCGGATTCTTAGGACATCGCTTCGGCTCATTCGCTCTCATCCCGACTTGTTTTGGTACGTTTTATATATACAAGTGTTATATATATATACGTCAATCGATTGTCGAATAACTTCCTTGTTTAAATTTCAGTTGTAGTTCGTGCTTATCTTTGTTCGTGTCTCCCGTCTGCGTGCCCTCTTCTTATCAATTCTCGCCGCAACAAAAAGGTGAATATTTTATTCACGACTCAATCTATCATGCTATGATAATCAAGTGATAACTGTTGTTTATATTAATTTAGATGTTAATTTGTTGATTGTTAGAATTGTTGAAATAAAATTTGTAAATCGCTATGCAAGTTAAATTTGAATATTGTTAGTTCACGACAAATAGTTGTGACACTAAAATTGTTATGTGATGTTGAATTTGGTTGTTAACCTAAGTGAAATTTAACATGAAATTAATATTGATATAGGATAGTCAACAATTTAAAATTGATTATATATGTTGAACTTGACCCCTTTAAATGTTAAATAAATCGTCGCGTAGAAATAACGTTAACTACACTTTGAACCATTGAATGTATGATTGATGTAGTAATTTGATAATAGACACCAAGTGAAAACCCTAATGTAATAATCTTTAATCTGCATGAAACGATAGTGTGGATTCTAGGAATAATTATATTAATTTGCATAAATAACAAATGTAATTTAATATGATTATTTCGGGATTATTTAATAAATTGTTAAATTGTTATGTATGGTTGCTATTGCTTGTTTATTTACTTAGACACCATCCCAGTTATCACACTGCAAGTTCCCTTTGCTACGCTTTGTTTTATATTGAATAATATTGGGTTGAAATTATAAATACCTAATTAAACAACTTGGCCTGGGATAGAAAATAAAAATAAGAAACCCGATTGGTCAACAAAACCATTTTCGAAATTGAAATATATTTTAAATCAAGGAATGAACTTAACAATTGGTTTGGAAATTTGGTAACGGTTTTAATGGATGTAATTGAAATAGATTTCACGGATTTAATTGAGATAAATTTTAGGGATTAGATTGAAGTAAAATTAATGGATTAAATTGAAACGGATTAATAAACCTATGTAATTAAATAAAAATGATTTGGCAAATTTGTTGAAATGAGATTTAGAAACAAGTAAGTTTTAGAATTTGATAACTTAAAAATTTGTTAAATTTGTTAGGTTTAGATTAAAACTCGGTTTTAATTAAATAGATTTGGAACATGTTATAAATTTTATTTGGAAATTTAGAAAATTTGACTTAAGAAGAATACAAAAACTAACCAAAGTTTTATGGATATAACTTAGTGATTATTTAAACTTAAAATGATTTTAAATTTAACGAATTAATCAAATCAGGACACTGTAAATGGAAATGGACTTCTTTGTTTAGAAATTTAATTGAATTGGTAAATAAATCAAATGAAGTTGGATAGAAAGGAATTTAGTTAATGAAATTGATTTAATCGAATTTATGATAACAGTGGATGTAAACATGAAGCGAAATGAATAGAATTTGATTTAATAATTTAAACTAAGTTTAGCATTAAATTGAATTCGTTGATTATGAACTAAATTTAATAAGCGACATTTAGACCTTATTAAATCGAACTTGAATACTTAATTTTAAATTGTCAACTCGAATGTTTGAACTAAAAATTACATCCGGAAATATGTTTAAAAATATCTAAAATAAATTGAATCTTGAAATGTCAAATTTTGGAAGTCAAATTTGCACCTTGACTTTTGGACTTTGATTTGTTTAAGCGTTAATTTAACCGACCATCGGGTAATAAATACGTAGTTATAAAGAGACCGGGATCGGGAATGGACATACTCTCTGTCGATACCGAAAACCACTTTAATAACTATTATGCGCGAAGTGTTGATCCAGAATGAAGTGGATGGTTTGGTGAACGCGTTGACTGAAGAAAGAGAACGATATTAGATGACCCCTGACATGACTAAAACAGGAGCCGCGCCGGGCCACTGAGGATCGCCACCTCTAGCGGACACGCTTCTTCGATACCATATCTATTACTTTTGTGATTCGATTTGGGTGCACCCCTTGATTTGGGAGTGTTTTTTCGCGGTGTTGAGATAGTAGCTACTGTGCTTAACATCAGTCCGGATCACGCAACTACTAGTATCCTAGTTGGTATCGCCTCATGTACCTTGTCATACTGATTATCCTATTCGCGACCACTACGTTTTGTTTTGTGTTATACCTATGGGGTACCCTCTGATAACCACTAGTTTACGGTGGGGTTTACGGTGCTGTATAGACTATGGCATTATAAAATGTGTTAAAGGGAATTATGGTAACACCTTAACGCTATTTTAATATCGTACTTTACTGATTAGACATTATCTACATACTGTATTCTATTGTATATATAGATAGTTTATCGGATCCTTAGAGATGTTATTTATTCATCTTTGAGTTATGAATTTTATTCCCTGTACTTTATTATCTTGTATAAGATTTTGAGTCCTGACTCGAGTATTTCTTTTTGTATATGCTCGGGTCAGTCTGAAGCTATCCAGTTTGCTGATCAAGGTTGGTTGAAGATGCTGAAGACTTAGCATTTATCTTTATCAGTCTATTTCCATTTCAGTATTGATGTCCTTGTCTGTTGGACATTTATGTATTTCCTTTCAGTCACCTTTTGTTTAGACATTGTTGTACTTTATGTAGTCGCCTCATGAACTGCTATTATGACGATGTATTTTCCGCTGCATTATTCTGTGACTGTTCTGTGACTGTGATGTTGTATTGATTCTCATTTACATTTATGTATTCATAATCCCATAATGATTCGTGTTTTGTATTATTTAAGTTGACATGTGTGGATTATTGTCAATTTAAATGGTCCAAATATGCGGGTTGTTACAGTTGGTATCAGAGCTTTGGTTTCCCTAAAAACCTTAGTTTGGGGATATATAAACTCATTAGAGATAGGGTAGCAATACCCTAGAATGAGGAGAATCAATTCAATATCCCGATCCTTAAATTCACACTTCTTTTGATTCGTTAATTAGAGTTTCTTTAAGCTTCATGATTTTCTATCCTTGGTTCTAAATCTCTTTCGATATTTCAGGATGAGCACCGGAAGAAGCAATAGGGGAGGAAGAGGCCATGGTCCCGCCCAGGCTGCACCTGCCGCCCCAACTCCAGTCAAATTCACCACTCTTAGTAAAGAGTATATCCAGCTAGGGGGTGTTAAGTTTTCCGGATCCGAGGGCATTATCAGAGCTCAGCAATGGCTCAAAGGCTTAGAGAAGATATTTTCTGGATTGGAGATCACTGATGCTCAGAAGCGTCGGCTTGCTGCTTGGCAACTTAGGGATGCCCCACAAGATTGGTGGGAATCTGTTACTTCTCGTATCGAGGAGAACACCATTACTTGGGCCCAGTTTAGGTATAAATTTGTTCGGATTTCGTAGTCTAAATTCTTCCTTCAAATTTTGAAATATTATTCATCTAGTCTATCTTTTGATAGGGATATTTTCATGGCACAATGGATGCCGGTTGCTGGGAAAACCCAACTTTATAGAGCTTTTATGGATCTTAAGCAAGGCGGTATGACTTTTTCTGAGTACGAGAGCAAATTCAACGAACTCTCCAAGTTTGGCCCGGGATTGATCGATACACCACTTCTAAAGAACGAGAAGTTAATTTTGGGAGCTAGACCAGAGTATTATGACTTGCTTACTGGCCACACTCACTGCACCTTCACAGAGCTTGTTGATTATGCTCTTACGTATGAGGCAAAGCCTAGGGGACCCACTGCTAAGGCCACTCCTACTCAGCCCTCTTCTAGCCAGCTCAGAAAGAGGAAGATGAACTTTGATCAACAAAAGAAAGCTTGGCAAAAGACTACAGGATTGGGATATGCCCAGAAAAGCCCAATCGACCTTGCCAACATCACTTGCTTCAAATGCGATAAGAAGGGCCATTATGCTAATAGTTGTCCATCCACCGGAGCTGCTATTCCACCACCTTCTCAGATGAGGAATGATTTATGCCATGTCTACCTCCAGCCAGGTCACTTCAAGAGAGACTGCCCATTGCGGAAGAAAGGCACACCATCTGGAGTATATGCTATCACCACTCCTGCACCATTTCCACCATTTGCTCAGGATGACCGAGGTACCTTACGAAGTACTTTTTCATTACATGATTTACCTGTTAGGGTATTATTCGATACTGGTGCTTCTCATAGCTTCATATCTATTGATCTTTGTAATAAGCTCAAATTAGAACCTACTCTTGCTACTACTTCCTTATGTGTCTCCAACCCTATTGGAGGACTTGCCAACCTCAGTCGGATTTGTAAAGAGGTTGTACTTTTGTATGGAAGATATCGATTCACTTGGGATTTTTATGTGCTTGGCTTCGTAGCATGTGACATTTTGTTGGGTGCTGATTGGTTAAGAAAATTCGATGCTGTTATTTCTTGCAAACCTCGATCTGTTTCTCTAGTCAATGACAAGGGTCTACCGCTTGTCATCGAATGCAAATCACCTCAGAAATATGCCGGAAGCTTCATGTTCTCTCTTGATGCTCACCCGAATGATCTTAGTACCACTCCTATTGTTCAGAAGTTTCCTGATGTATTTGGAGAGGTCAACTCTCTACCACCAAAGCGAGAGATCGATTTCCGCATTGACCTTATTCCTGGAGCTACTCCCGTAGTTCTCCCTCACAGAAGGATGGCTCCTAAAGAAAAATCTGAACTTAAAACCCAAATTGATGATCTATTTGCTAAGGGTTTGATCAGGAGAAGTTGTTCTGAATGGGGCGCCGCAATCATATTTGTCACCAAATCAGATGGATCTCTTCGCATGTGTGTTGATTACAGGGAATTAAATAAACGCACTCTCAAGAACCGCTATCCGATGCCTCGCATCAACGATTTATTCGATCAGCTCCATGGAGCTAAAGTTTTCTCACAACTTGATCTAGCCACTGGGTTCCACCAACTCAAAGCAGCAGAAGATAGTATTCATAAGACAGCTTTTCGTACCGAGAATTCATTCTATGAATGGTTGGTTATGCCATTCGGTTTGACCAACGCACCTGCTTATTTCGTCGACTTAATGAATTGAGTCTTCTGTGATGTCCTTAATAAGTTTGTTCTTATCTTCATTGATGATATTCTCGTCTTCTCCAAAGATGAGAAAGAGCATGAAACACATCTTGCTTATGTTCTGGAAACTCTCCGAAATCATCAGCTTAAAGCCAAGTTCTCGAAATGCCACTTCTGGCGAGACGAAGTACGATTCCTTGGCCATATTATTTCTGAAAACGGGATTTCGGTCGATCCAGCTAAGATCGCCGTAATCAATGTAAGTTCTATCCTATCCATTATTTCTATTCGATCCATCTTATTCCTTTCTAATCTGAAAATTTATCTACAGGAATGGGAGACTCCCAAAACTCCTACTGATATCCGTAGTTTCTTGGGCCTAGCCGGTTATTATCGTAGATTCATTGAGCCGGTTATTATCGCAGATTCATTGAGCGCTTTGCCCGGATTTCTGCCCCACTTACTGCTTTAGCTTGAAAGGATGTCAAGTTTATTTGGAGTGAGAAGTGCAAATCAGCTTTTAATGAGCTGAAACGTAAGTTAACTTCAGCCCCAGTTCTTGCGGTAATTGACGGGAGTGAAGGATTAACTATCTATACCGATGCTTGTCGGGAAGGTTTAGGCGTCGTCTTAATGCAAAATGGTAAGGTTGTTGCTTATGCTGGTCGTCAGTTGAAGATCCATGAAGTAAACTATTCAACTCATGATCTAGAGCTTCTTGCAGTTGTATTTGCTTTGAAACTATAGAGGCATCATCTTTTGGGAACAAAATTTGAATTATTCACAGATCATAAGTCCTTGCGGTATATTTTCTCTCAGAAGGATTTGAACGAGAGACAAGTCCGATGGCTCGAATTCTTTGCTGCATATGATCTCGACATCAATTATACTCCAGGGAAAGCAAATGTTGTAGCTGATGCTTTGAGCCTTAGCAAAGCATTGTCTTGTTGTAATCTTGTAGAAGGCATGCTATTTCAGCTTGTTATCTCCCCATCTCTTTTGGATCGCATCAAAGCTAAGCAATATGAGGACACCTTGCTCTATCGCATGAAGGAGTTAGTTCTTGGTAGAGTGGGAAATGCTGACAGTAATGTGGGAGCACAGATAGATAGTAATGGAGTTCTAAAGATCGACAACTGTATTTGTGTTCCTAATATCGATGGATTGAGACAAGAAGTACTTAAAGAGAACCATCAGTCATCACTTTCATTTCATCCTGGTGTAACTAAGATGTATCGAAATATGAAGCGTTTATATTGGTGGAGTGGGATGAAGAGAGATATTTCCATATATGTCAGTAGATGCACCACTTGCCAGCAAGTTAAGGCCGATCACCGGAAGACGGCAGGATTACTTCAACCCCTAGAGATTCCGTGTTGGAAATGGGATCAGATTTCTATGGACTTCATCGACGGATTACCGAGGACCAGAAAAGGTAACGAGAGTATATGGGTGATTGTTGATAGGTTGACAAAATCTGCTCACTTTATTCCTGTTAAGACCACTCGTACTGCTTCGAGTTTGGTTGAGATTTATATGAGAGAGATTGTCAGACTTCATGGAGTTCCATCTAGTATTGTATGCGACAGAGGTCCTTTATTCACTAGTAAATTCTGGAAGGCATTTCAGGAAGTCTTGGGCACTAAACTGAATCTGATTAGAGCTTATCATCCTCAGACAGATGGCCAAACTGAGAGGGTAAATCAGATTTTGGAAGATCTGCTCCGAGCTTGCATTATTGATTTCGGTGGATCTTGGGAAGACCATCTCCATTTGGTTGAATTCACTTATAATAACAGCTATCAGGTAATCCAAAATTTTCAATTTAAATAAGTAAAATTGAATTGAAATTTAACCATCTCTATAATCAGGCGAGTATCGATATGGCACCGTTCGAAGCTTTATATGGACGGCCATGCAAATCGCCAGCTTGTTGGACTGAGCCTGGTGATCGATTAGTTCTTGGCCCGGATATGATATGGAAGCATCCGAGAAGGTTAATGAGATCAGAAGGAAGATGAAGACTGCACAGGATAGGCAGAAGAGCTATGCAGATAGGCGTAGAAAAGAGTTAAAATTCCAGGTTGGGGATGAGGTATTTCTTAAAGTACCACCTTTGAAGAATGTTATTCGATTTGGTCGTAGAGGGAAGCTCGCTCCTAGGTTTGTTGGACCATTCACCATCACTGAGAGGATTGGTACACTAGCCTATAGAGTTGCGCTGCCGGAGAAATTTGAGGGCGTGCACAACGTATTCTATGTTTCACATCTTCGAAAGGTTGTACATGATCCATCCATGACCATTCCTATTGCTCAGTTAGATGAGGTTGATATTGAGCCGGATTTGACTATAGAGAGGAGACCACTTCGTATTGTTGATAGGGATACGAAGCAGCTTAGAAGGAAGACTGTTAGCCTAGTTAAAGTCCAATGGAGTCCCGATGATCGTGATTGTACTTGGAAAACCGAGGAGAGTATCCGAGATTCTAATCCAGAATTTTTTATTGAAGGTAAATTCCATTCTATATTCTTTACTTTATTCGATAATCTATTCTATATCCATTGTATCTCTTTTATTGTTCTTCCACTCTTTACTTTGTTTCTTTTCGAGGACGAAAAGTTTTGAGTGGGGGAGAATGTAACGACCCTGAAATTCAGACCCAGTTTAAAATCTTAAAATTGCTTATTCAATGTAGAAATTCAAATTTTCATAAACAACTTCCGTTGCTATCCAAACTTCACATTTGGAATGTTTCTAGATAGACATAGGCGTGCGCCAAATTTCGTTGAAAAATATTGAAGTAAATTACGCTCGTCGAATTTACATTTTGGTTCAAATCTTATGTGTAAATTTCCTATCTTCCGAACTCAAATATTTTTCACAATGTTGCATAAGAAAAATATTCTGAACTCGACGGCGCATTTCGTTTCGTCAAATTTCGCTTTTAATTGCTAGTTAAAATGTTCGCTCGTGCAAATGGTTAAATAAGACTAACCACTTCTCAAACAGTGTCAAACCATCAATATCTTCATACCGTTGTGTCCTTCTCAACGCGTTGATCAAAACGATATATTTATTTGTGTCAATCGGAGTTCGGCGTTGCAAATTATAATTGTTAACGGAGCGCAAACCGGTCCGTTACGCAGCACAAACCGGTACACAAAACTTCCCAGCATTCAAAATTTTAGAGCCTATTCAGCTGCCTTGGGAACCTAAATAGCCACCACTTTGAAAAATCATCATTACTTTTAAACTGTGCACTCTGAACCCCTCTCTATATACGTGGCTTCATTAATGCCCCTGCTTCATTAAATTCTCTGCAGCATCAGTTGTTTCACTTCGCCTCAAAACTTGGTACGTGATATTCTTCATTAATGCCCCTACAACACCTTTCTTCTTCTCTTCATATTCTTTTTTTTTACTGCAAATACGAAACCACTTTCTGCAAATATGAAACCACAGCCCCTACCAGCTCCTCCCTCTCTTCTGTCTCTATATTTTTTTTTAACTGTAAATATGAAACCACGGTCCCCCCTCCTGTACGCACGCCCCATGCATCCATGTTTTCCCCCCCACACGACCCACCCGGCCTCCGCCCCACCAGCAGCTCCCCTCCCTTGCTAATTACCACGCTCGGCCACCCGCATCACGAAATCCGCCCCACTGCTCCACCAACCCCAGCACGTCGCCTCTCCCTCCAACCCACTACCGGCCCCAGTTCCCACCCCATGCAGTTCGCACGTCCCCCCTACCGTCCCCGTCCGCACACCGACCTCAAACCCCACCAACCCCAACCACAGTCCGCTCCTCCACTGCACCAGCTGCTCACCTACGCCACTTCCCCCTCCTCTACGTCCCCGGCCTTTGCCCAGCTCCGCTCCATCAGCTTGTCACCGTGTAGTGTATAAATAGTGACTACAGTAGTGGGTTAGTAGAGTTATATAGTTTAGTTTGTTATTATATGAGCTGTTATTATAGGTATATGAGTTGTTATTATATAAAACTTTAGTTTGTTTAGTAAAGTATATAGTTTATACGGCACTGTTTTATAAATTTTGGGTACAGGACTGTTTGCATAAACTTGGTTTCATAATTTTGTACCTGCGTTTTCTGACTTGTTTTAGAAATTTTTGTTTTACGTAATAGTTTATAAATATACAGTGGTTTTCCGTTAGTTTAAGAGTAGCAGTATATATATATATATATATATATATATTAGAAACTTTGCGTGTTGTTTATGAACAACAAGTGTTTTAATAAACTTTGCGTGTTGTTTCAGCCACTGCTCCGGATTCTTAGGACATCGCTTCGGCTCATTCGCTCTCATCGCGACTTGTTTTGGTACGTTTTATATATACAAGTGTTATATATATATATGTCAATCGATTGTCGAATAACTTCCTTGTTTGAATTTCAGTTGTAGTTCGTGCTTATCTTTGTTCGTGTCTCCCGTCTGCGTGCCCTCTTCTTATCAATTCTCGCCGCAACAAAAAGGTGAATATTTTATTCACGACTCAATCTATTATGCTATGATAATCAAGTGATAACTGTTGTTTATATTAATTTGGATGTTAATTTGTTGATTGCTAGAATTGTTGAAATAAAATTTGTAAATCGCTATGCAAGTTAAATTTGAATATTGTTAGTTTATGACAAATAGTTGTGACACTAAAATTGTTATGTGATGTTGAATTTGGTTGTATGAAATTAATATTGATATACGATAGTCAACAATTTGAAATTGATTATATATGTTGAACTTGACCCCTTTAAATGTTAAATAAATCGTCGCGTAGAAATAGCGTTAACTACACTTTGAACCATTGAATGTATGATTGATGTAGTAATTTGATAATGGACACCAAGTGAAAACCCTAATGTAATAATCTTTAATCTGCATGAAACGATAGTGTGGATTCTAGGAATAATTATATTAATTTGCATAAATAACAAATGTAAGTTAATACGATTATTTCGGGATTATTTAATAAATTGTTAAATTGTTATGTATGGTTGCTATTGCTTGTTTATTTACTTTGACACCATCCCAGTTATCACACTGCAAGTTCCCTTTGCCATGCTTTGTTTTATATTGAATAATATTGGGTTGAAATGATAAATACCTAATTAAACAACATGGCCTAGGATAGAAAATAAAAATAAGAAACCCGATTGGTCAACAAAACCATTTTCAAAATTGAAATATATTTTAAATCAAGGAATGAACTTAACAATTGGTTTGGAAATTTGGTAACGGTTTTAATGGATGTAATTGAAATAGATTTCACGGATTTAATTGAGATAAATTTTAGGGATTGGATTGAAGTAAAATTAATGGATTAAATTGAAACGGGTTAATAAACCTATGTAATTAAATAAAAATGAATTGGCAAACTTGTTGAAATGAGATTTAGAAACAAGTAAGTTTTAGAATTTGATAACTTAAAAATTTATTAAATTTGTTAGGTTTAGATTAAAACTCGGTTTTAATTAAATAGATTTGGAACATGTTATAAATTTTATTTGGAAATTTAGAAAATTTGACTTAAGAAGAATACAAAAACTAACCAAAGTTTTATGGATATAACTTAGTGATTATTTAAACTTAAAATGATTTTAAATTTAACGAATTAATCAAATCAGGACATTGTAAATGGAAATGGACTTCTTTGTTTAGAAATTTAATTGAATTGGTAAATAAATCAAATGAAGTTGGATAGAAAGGATGAAATTGATTTAATCGAATTTATGATAACAGTGGATGTAAACATGAAGTGAAATGAATAGAATTTGATTTAATGATTTAAACTAAGTTTAGCATTAAATTGAATTCGTTGATTATGAACTAAATTTAATAAGCGACATTTAGACCTTATTAAATCGAACTTGAATACTTAATTTTAAGTTGTCAACTCTAATGTTTGAACTAAAAATTACATCCGGAAATATGTTTAAGAATATCTAAAATAAATTGAATCTTGAAATGTTAAATTTTGGAAGTCAAATTTGCACCTTGACTTTTGGACTTTGATTTGTTTAAGCGTTAATTTAACCGACCATAGGGTAATAAATACGTAGTTATTAAAGAGTCCGGGATCGGGAATGGACATACTCTATGTCGATACCGAAAACCACTTTAATAACTATTATGCGCGAAGTGTTGATCCAGAATGAAGTGGATGGTTTGGCGAACGCTTTGACTGAAGAAATAGAACGATATTGAATGACCCCTGACATGACTAAAACAGGAGCCGCGTCGGGCCATTGAGGATCGCCACCTCTAGCGGACACGCTTCTTCGATACCATATCTATTACTTTTTTGATTCGATTTGGGTGCACCCCTTGATTTGGGAGTGTTGTTTCGCGGTGTTGAGATAGTAGCTACTATGCTCAACATCAGTCCGGATCACGCAACTACTAGTATCCTAGTTGGTATCGCCTCATGTACCTTGTCATACTGATTATCCTATTCGCGACCACTACGAATTGTTTTGTGTTATACCTATGGGGTACCCTCTGATAACCACTAGTTTACGGTGGGGTTTACGGTGCTGTATAGACTATGGCATTATAAAATGTGTTAAGGGGAATTATGGTAACGCCTTAACGCTATTTTAATATCGTACTTTACTGATTAGACATTATCAACATACCGTATTCCATTGTATATATAGATAGTTTATCGGATCCTTAGAGATGTTATTTATTCATCTTTGAGTTATGAATTTTATTACCTGTACTTTATTATCTTGTATAAGATTTTGAGTCCCGACTCGAGTGTTTCTTTTTGTATATGCTCGGGTCAGTCTGAAGCTATCCAGTTTGCTGATCAAGGTTGGTTGAAGATGCTGAAGACTTAGCATTTATCTTTATCAGTCTATTTCCATTTCAGTATTAATGTCCTTGTCTGTTGGACATTTATGTATTTCCTTTCAGTCACCTTTTGTTTAGACATTGTTGTACTTTATGTTGTAGCCTCATGAACTGCTATTATGACGATGTATTTTCCGCTGCATTATTCTGTGACTGTTCTGTGACTGTGATGTTGTATTGATTCTCATTTACATTTATGTATTTATGATCCCATAATGATTCGTGTTTTGTATTATTTAAGTTGACATGTGTGGATTATTGTCAATTTAAATGGTCTAAATATGCGGGTTGTTACAACGTATCTCACTCAAAGAGCCATCCAGGGAGAGGGACAAGCACTAACAGACTTTATAGCAGAATTCACTGCATAAGGTGATCTTCGAAAGAGTGGTGGAGCATCTACTATTCGGTGGAAAATTTATACAGATGGAGCATCTAAAGATCGTTGTTCTGGAGCCGAAAATGTTCTAGTAACTTCGAAAGATAGATCAATTTGCTACGCTTTGAAGCTTGATTTCCTTGCGATGAACAATGAAGCTATGTATGAAGCTCTGATTGCTAGACTCAAACTTGCCAGAGAATTGGGAAAAAATTCTTTTAGAATCTTTTGCAATTCTCAATTGGTGGTATATCAAGTCAAGAGAGATTACCAAGCTAAAGGACAAAGACTCGCTACATACCTTATCCATGTCTAAGAGCTATTGAATGGCTTTGAGTATTAGACATCACACACTCCCGGGGATCAAAACAAAGCGGCCGTCTCATTGGCAAAGTTTGCTAGCACCGGGGATGCACAACAAATGATGTTAGAAAATAAAATTTACGGTTTCGATGACAACAACTATACAATAGAAATCGAATATGCATATATATTTACATACACAGGTACTTGCTAGAACAACATCACTAGAAAGACAAGAACAAGGCTTAAAGTACACTACAAGAGACTACAAGTCGATAGGAACAAAGAAGCACAAGAAAAAGAGCACAAAAATTGATATGCACAATATCAGATGTCTGGGTGCACAAGGCAGATGTCTGAAACAGTTCTTTGGAACAACAGACAGGCTGAACCAGACGTCTAACAATTGCACAAAGACGTCTGATCTACTACTATATTCAAAAATATATATAGCATCTGACGTCTAAAACATATTCCAAACGAATGATTTCAAACTTGGATTTCAAATAAGAACTTCAACTGCCATATTCGAATGGACGTCTCTGCTTCTCTTCGCTGCAAATCTTCATTATCAACAGAAGAAATTGTAGAACACTCGTTAATGGATGCAACTACTCAAGATATATATATATATATATGTATATGTATATATATATATCTACAACTATATATAGCATTAAGAATCAAGAAGAACTTACCTTACTCACTTACGCTCTCTAATTACATACTGTGTCATACATTATTGATCTCTGCACTCTAGAAATCTATACTTGTATTCACTCTTCCATATATTCAGTTCTTCACCGACAATACTCTCTAGATATATATTTGAAGCAATTGTAATAATTAGTTAATATCTATGTTATACTAGCACACACATTTGACAAGAACAACTTATTGTTGTTAGTCCTTGAGATGATGGTTTTGATGACATCAACCGTAGCATAAGATTATAAAATATAAATACTAACATTGTAGTTAAGATATATATGTATATGCAGGATTTAACCATGCAGGTATCAAGAATGTAGACTGTACAGTATAGAGATTCAAGATATCAAGATTGAAGACTCATGAGTATCAAGATTATCAAGAGTTCATGATTTTAATAATAAGTAATTTAATTAGGAATTTTGTTAAAACTCCTCGACAAGCACTGGCATCTTAAAATCCAATTTATTCGTGGAATGGAATCCACTTCGAGCCTGTTTAAGGGATGGAACCCTAAGTAGGATGGAACCTACGAAAAATCTAGTGGAACATTGTTTTGTATCCGCTAACCTTTTATTCAAATGTTTTTACAAAATTATATCTTGTTTTCAAAATGATTTCAAAACATTCATTTTAAAAGAATCAAAAATATATATCCTGGTTTTAAATATTTTTAGCCTTAAAATAATCTTTATTTTCTAAATCAAATTATTCTTGGTTTTAAACTATCTTGTAATAATAATATATTTGAGTTTTAATATTTTTACTTAGCTTTAAATTATAGTAAAATTATATATATATATATATCAAAATATTATTCTTATGTACTTTAACTATAGTTAAGTATATTTATAAAGTTTAAAATAGTTTTAATACAAGATAGAAGTTATTTTCAAAGAAAAACAAATTATCAAAAATACCTTAGGCATGTCGCACCCTCAAGTACCCCATGTCGACATGATAACAGTTGATTTCAAAATTTTGAATTTCAAAGGAAGTGTCTATTCGTCGTATCCTTTCACGAATGGACATGGTTGTTTTTTTTACTATAAATAGGATTAGTTTTGAACGAATTTGTATTCATATTTTCTCTAATTTCACTCCTTTTCTTCTTCCACATTTCTTTATATACATTTTTATCATTACTCTGCCGAAATCAACATTGAATCTAACTAGATCATCTCTGGTTTGATTTTTTATCACTATCTCAACAAGATCTCAGTGCTACTCAGAGTTATAGGCTTCTTTGTAATAAACTAAGCGAGAAAAGGTGTGATTATAGCCTTGGAAATCAATCAAATGAGAAAAGTTGTGATTGTAGCCTTGAAAATCAATTGGGTGAACTTTTTGCCCGTGAAATCAAGTATCTCTACCCAGAGGATTGTGAATCTAGAGTGGTGTATCTCATGGCCTTGAAATCGAGGGTGTAACTGTACAATTGCTTTTGAAAGGAAATCCGTACTTGTGTGCGGGACTGGATGTAGGGTAACTCCGAACCAGTATAAACTTCGGTTTGTTCTGTCCTTTATTGCTTTTAGTTTATTTCTGCATCTGTGTTTGATTCTGTGATCATATCTGTGTCTAAATATTGCATACATTCGTGTTCAAATTAACAAAACACAAAAATATTTAGTAATTCCTTAAAACACTATTCACCCCCTCTAGTGTTAATCCTAGCCTTAAAATCCATATTCCGCATTTCTCACATTTGGTATCAGAGCAAGGTTTTCATAATCTGAATTTTGAAATTTTTTAAAATGGCAATTTTTTTGACAAAATTATTAACTCTATTTTCATATGAATATGTCACGAAATCATCATGATATTGTTGTTTAAAACTATATTAGTTATTTTGAAAAGTCACTTGATTCTTTAAAAAGTTATGTTGTTTTACAGGAGAAGATTTATGTCTAATGACTGTTGGTTAAAAGATAACAGATAATTATTCATCGATCAAGAAGAACAAATGGATATATAATGGCAATCGACAAAGAAATGGGTACCTGATCAATATAATTTTTTTATTTTCATCTACAACTTGACTTGATACTGTACTTCTCTCCATCTGCTTCGCAATGCCACTGGTTTATTGCGAATCCATCAAGAAATGACCAAGTTATGGTCAAATGATGTTTTGGTGAACAAAGAGAAAATGAAAGCAACCAGTCAATGAAATTCTTCAAATTGCATCTAAAGATTTGAGTACTTTTTCCCAACTCCATTTTGAGATTGTAATCCTTGTTCCCACGGTCGTTTTTATGGGCGGACCATCAAATTCCAATCAAAATTGAGTGAGATATGACAGTTTTAAGTTGGCTATCCAAAAGTGAAAAACTGTGTACGAGATTTTCTACATTTCTCCTACCGATCGGCCTATTGCACCACAATACTGTCCAAATTCGTCATCAAACTATTACTGCACCGTAGTCCTTGTCTTCTTCTTCGATTTGCCGCTGGTTTCATCCAATTCCGTTAAGAAACGAAGGAGATATGCCTCCTAGAAGTTTGATGGTAAATAGAAAAACGGGAAGAAGAAGAAGAAGAAGAGAAACTTTAATGAAAAGTGGTGACTGTTTGGCCTATTTATAGTGGTTTAAGTGTCCATTCATTTAAAATTCAAATTCAAAGTCTTGGCGCCAAGTTACTCAATCTACTAAATCATCTGCATCTTTCTCACACGGTCTTCAAATTCAGCAAATGAATATACTACGTTGATCAGAAAAACGAGCCCGTCGCAATAGAATAGATCTCGTCGTTAAATTCTAAAAGATAAAAATGTGTGGTTGACGACAATGGAAGAACAACAAAGTTAGAAAGATGGAGTGCAAAAATTGGTACGCTTCACTATTATTTTCATCTTTATTATTGCATTTAGGAATATATACTTATGTTGTGACGACCCGCCTTTCTAACCACAGAAAGACGTACATCAATAAGAAAAGAAAGAGATAGAAATAGAAAAGATAGATAGAAAGAATAATAACATCAGAATCTCACAGCGGAACGGAACAAAATATAATACATCACATAACTATTACATAGTTTTACACATATCAGAGTTACACAACATCATACAACAAAACAGTCATATATATATATATATATATATATATATATATATATATATATATATATATATCTGCCAATACATACATCCCAAAATGCAACATACATCAACTAACACAGCGGAACTAGATAGATAGATATATACGTCTGGACTCCTTCTCCAAGCTCTTCCAGAACTCCACAATCCAAAACCTATCACTTGGCTACTCATAAAAAATTTGAGTACCTAAGAGTTTATGAAAACAGAAATAAACTCCGGGTCAGACATGGGTCTGGTGTGAGTAAACGGGTTAAAGTTGCTTAACTTTGAAAATCATTTGAAAATAAAGGTATCATGTAAGACTTCCCACATATAAACAAGGGTAAGTTTTTATCTTACACTAACCAAAACATTTTATAGGAACTCTAGTGATATTATAATAGTGTCTAGGGTTTTCAAGTAAATAGAAAATAGCTGAAATTGTTACATCTATTAAATTCCAGCTACTAGCCACAAAAGTGGGTAATACAAATCAAAACCGTAGGGTCTCGTAGGGAAAATAGGTTCCCATCAATGGCAGGGCTACTGGGGGTACCGCCCGTCACAGTACGGGGCCTAGATCATCGTACCGAGGATCACTCCCGACCCCCTACAACACAAGGCCGAAACCATTCCTTACTGAACAGTTCCGAACAAGATAACCCCGCAGTTGTGGCCAACAACTTCCCACGCAGTCGAAACAAAGGGACATCTAGACAGGGGTATATCTCGTCCTGCTTGGGTGCTACCCACCTAACCTTGCTGCATCTCCCCTGTTTTAGCCATTCCCGGTTGATGAGGCTTGAGGCTGCGATTTCATTTATAGAACACATCTCTTAGAATGCTCATCGTCCGCTTGAGGATGTTCTGAAAGCATTCAATCCATACAAGTTCGTTCCGGGTTCGAAAGAAACTGAAGGCATTATCACGTTACATTCATTTTGGAATCACCCTCAGAGTTAACGACAATAACCCTTGTACTCTGAAACACCATCTCGATCTTCACTTGGAGGAGTCACGACCTATCATTTAATTTGGATCGATGTGGTTTTTGGATAATCACAATTGACACCCGATCCTGGTCTCATCGAAATCTAAACGCCATTTTAAAGGCCAAGTTGTTTAATAGTTTAAATAATTTAATTCAACACTCTGAATTCACATAGCATTTATCACAGATAAATCATACACAGTCATCACAGATATATCAAGGCATATCACAGAATGTCACAGAATATCACAAAATAAATGTCTCTAAATCAGATATTCTACTTACACAATTATCCATAAGCAAGCATCTTTAATCTGGCTCGTTAATTTATTAATTAATTAATTATTCCATTTCAAACCATTTAATTAATTAATTACTTCTTAATCAATTTATTAAACCTTAATTACTTATTCATTACTTCTTAATTATTAATTAATAACTTAATTATTAATTAATAAAACTTAATTACCCATTTATTAATCACTAATTACTTAATTAATCAGTTATTAATTTGTAATTAAATTACTTAATTACTTAACTACTAATCATACATTACTTAACTTTAAGTAGTTAACTAAAAGTTCTTAATTACAAAATTATTAAACACTTAATCATTTATTTACAAATCTTTAATTGCAATTATAAATTAATCATTCTTAATTACTTTTTCAAACAATTTATTAAATAATAATTCATCTCAATTAACATTTAACATCCTCTTTAATAACTTTGAAATCAAATTATTACTAACCTTAAAGCTTTAAATGTTAATTAAATTTAAAACTTATCTTATATTAATTACCTAATTAAAATGTTATTTGGATTTTAAAAACATTCTAAAGCATTAATTAAATAATTAAAACTTGTATTAAAGTCTTTGTCAAACATTAATTAGTCATCACAACTTATAATTTTTTAAATATTTTACTTAACTTACTTTTATTATATTGTAGGTTTGGAAATCAAACCCGAGCAAGATTCCGGTTTACTCGAGTAAACACTCGGGTTTCTCCTCTATTTTCCCGAGACGTTCTCTCTTCCTCACGTACTTCATCTTCTTCTCTTTTTTTTAGCTTAAGTTTTAAACTGCTGCAACACGCAAGCACACTCACGCACCCAGGTTTCACTCGTGCAACCCCTCATCTTTCTCGAGTAACAACTCGAGTTGCTCTCGCGCCACAATTACCTGATACCATATCGACGCCGTGCACGTGCACGACACTTCGTCGTCGTCTTGGCGAACCATGGTATCTCTAACAAGTCGCGAAACAACACTACACTCAAAAGTGCTAGATTCGACGCCAAAAATTAGAAATCAAAAATTTTCCTTTCGCTCGAAACTACAACTCGAACACACTGAACAAAAACGCCTCGTCCCCACTCACGCCGACACAACTCCAGCATCACCTCGCCGATACCCCACTCTACTACCCCCCTTGAAGTTCACGCAACTCGATGCATCAGTGGTGACGGAATCACCTCGTTTCCAGACCATTGGAAAACTCGAGCTTAAGCCCTATTCTTACCTCGTTCTCTCATCTCTTGCAATAGATAATTTTTCTAACAATTTTTCTGAAATCATTGATCAACAAGCTACCTTCAAACTAAAATTCAACATCTAAAATTCGTTCGATCGCTGGAAATTGGTAAAAAGGCATTTCTGGTTCATCTAAGAACTGCACCTTGCACACTTAAATAAAAATCATCATATTTGTTTTAAAAATCCTATCTTTGAACGTTTATTTAAGTTATATAATCGAATCAACAATTTAAAATATTTGAATTAATCATATGATTCCCTTTTTACTATAAAACTAAGTTTACAGAGTCCATATTCCACTATCAAGCTTCAAACAAATTCTAGGCAATGATTTAAGTTTAAACAAACTTATTTTGTTTGAAATCCTAAGATTAAAATGTTTGTATAAAGATTTATTAATTTTTTCTAGTTTGCTTTGCTCTGAAACTAAAAATACAGAAGAACATGACATACTAAAACTTCCAGTATAACAGGAAACATACAGAACTACTTATTTACAATATACAGCAAAGCATAAAGTTTTCACGAACTAAATACCCAGATTTAAATTTTAAAAATAGTATGTTTACTCACCTGAAATATTTTGAAACAGAGAACAACCTTTTTTTGAAGGCTGCAATTTGATTTTCTTGTAAATCTTTTCTGCTTTTGTTTAGTTGAATGAATTGTTTAGTTTGTAAGATAATGATGTTTATTTTCTTTTCTTTCAAGGTTGCTAAGTTATGTTTGAACGAAATGGAACAAAGAGGATTGACATATATAAACAAGTATACAGGGCTTTGTATTCTACTGGTACACAATTTGGTCAGAGATTTTATCTACTTTGATCAGATTAGATTTTTTTGTTGAGGCTGAAATGATTTTGAACAATTCGAAATGACCTAATGTTGTGCTAGCATTAAATGCATATGTTTTCCTTATAAGCTACAGCCTTATCCAAGTTGATTTTTGTATGTAGATATTTTATTGTTTCTTTTTTTTATACATGTACATAGATGTTTTATATGTAAATAGTTTGTCATCTTGCATTGCTTATACATGCATTACACATGTTATATTTTCTAGAATTATCTTAGGTGTTTACTTATGTTTTTCATAAAACCATATAAGTTATCTTATATATATTTAACACAAATTCTTGTTTTTATTTCTACTTAAAGTTTAACTATCCAAACATTTAATTTATATTCACATGTTTTATAATTATATTTTATACTTATATTTTGTATTGATAAGATTTATTTAATTTTAAACATTATTATCTATATTACATTCATTTGCATTTGTTATATCAAATGTCAATAATGCAGAGCCTTTAATTTAATTGAATAAGATAGATTTTATTGTAAATATTTTTGAAAGATTTTATTTTAAATTTTCAACTCAAAGCTTCCTTCACAATACATACATACATGTATATATATAAATAACTAGAAAATGTCCAAAGTCTTATCTGTTTATAAAATGAAAAAATTGTATTTTATTTAAATTAGATTAAATGCTTATTATAATAATATTGCCAAAATCCCGGGTCGTTACCTTCCTCCCCCCTCAAAAGAATTTCGTCCTCGAAATTTAAAACAAAAGTTAATTCAAAAGCTTTTATATTAACAATCCAAACATACATATCATCCATACAATAACAATCAAACAGTTTATCCTATCGATCATTCCTAGTTATCCGGACACAAATCCGAATAGGCTTTCCTAAAACTATCCAGAATTTCCCATGTACAATCTCTGGGATCCTCGCTCCACTGCACTTTAACGAGCTTCACTACTTTGTTCCTGAGTTGCTTCTCATCCTGATCTACAATCCAAACTGGATTCCTGACCACAGTCAAGTTTGGCTCGACTTCCAAATCTTCCTAGACTACTGGTTCTACAACCAATGATGGGTCATGGAAAAACTTCCTTAGATGGGATACATGAAATACATCATGAATTCCAGACATCCGTTCTGGCAATTCAATTCTGTATGCTACAGCACCAATCCTTTCCAGTACCCGGAATGGTCCAATATATCTCGGTGCAAGTTTTCCATTTTTCCGAATCTAATAATACCTTTAATCGGGGAAACTTTGACAAAGACTAAATCTCCGATCTCAAATTTCAATTGTCTTCGTCTTTTATCTGCATATTTCTTCTGACGGTCCTGAGCAGCTTTCATTCTCTTCTTGATAAACTCAACTTTCGTAGAAGCTTCTCGAATCAAATCTGGTCCAAGCATAAGACGATCCTTCGATTCTATCCAACAGGATGGGGATCTACACGGTCTTCCATATAAAGCTTCATAAGGGGCCATCTTAATACTCGCCTGGTAACTATTATTATGGGAGAATTCCACTAGATGTAGATGGTCTTCCCATGATCCACCAAAATCCAAAACACAAGCTCGCAGCATATCCTCTAGAATACGATTAAGTCTCTTCGTCTATCCGTCTGTCTGAGGATGATAGGTTGTACTCAATCTCAAACTCGTTCCCATAGCTGATTGCAGAGCCTCCCAAAATTTGCTAGTGAAGATAGGATCTCGATCACTTACTATACTGATAGGAACACCATGCAATGTGACTCTCCCTCAAGAAAATCTCTGCTAGAGAAGCTGCAGTACGAGTTGCCTTAACCGGTATAAAATAGGCGCTCTTAGTTAAACAATCCACAATAACCCATATTCCTTCATTTCCTTTCTTGGTTCTAGGCAAACGGTCAATGAAATCCATCAAAATGATTTCCCATTTCCACATCGAGATTTCCAAAGGTTGCAATAATCTAGCTGACTTCTGCTGATCTCCTTTAACTTGTTGGCACATAGCATAACTATTCACGAACCTAGCAATATCTTTCTTCATGCCTGGCCACCAGAAAACTCTTCTCATATCTTTATGCATCATTCATATTCCCAGGTGAATATTTAATCTAGAGTGATGACTCTCTGACAACACCTCCTGTCTCAGATCCCTATCATTCGAAACACAAATCCTCCCGTTAATCCTCAATGTTCCTTGGCCATCAATTTCAAAACTTAAACACTGACCCTTCCTAATTCTTTTGATGATTCTTTTCAACATTTTATCAGATTCTTGCTTGCTCGAAATCCTTTCAATAAGAGATGGAACAACTTCTAAAAGAGACAGAACTGCATTCCTGCTAAGAGCATTGGCCACAACATTCACCTTTCCCGAGGTATACAGAATATCCAAATCATATGATGCCAGAAACTCGACCCATCACTGCTGCCTCAGATTAAGATCCTTGTGAGAGAAAAAATATTTCAACGATTTGTGGTCCGTGAATAATTCGAACTTCTCTCCCAAAAGATAAGTCTCCAGATCTTCAAAGCAAAAATAATGGCTAACAATTACAAATCGTGTGTAGCGTAGTTCCTTTCATGTGGCTTCAATTGCCGACTCGCATACACAATTACCCTTCCATTCTCCATCAGAACTGCTCCCAGTCCAACTATACAAGCATCTGTATAAACCTCAAATTTGCTCATTCCATCTGGAAGAGCAAGCACCGGTGCACTAGTTAGCCTCGTCTTTAACTCTTGGAAAGCCTCTTCACACCGGGGTGTCCACTTAAATTTAGCTCCCTTCCTTGTCAGCTTGGTTAGATGCGAAGAAATTTTGGAATAATCTTTGATAAACTTCCCGTGGTAGCCAGCTAATCCCAGAAAACTATGAACTTCAAGCGGTGTCTCCGGCTGCTTCCACTCCAGAATAGTCTCAACCTTCACCGGATCTACAGAGATACCTTCACCAGAAACAATGTGCCCCAAAAATTTGACTTCCGATTTCCAGAAATGGCACTTAGAGAATTTCGCCTTCAAAACATGCCTCCTCAGTATCTCCAGCACAATTCTTAAATGCTGCTTGTGCTCTTCTTCAGACTTAGAGTAGACCAGAATATCATCAATGAATACCAGAACAAACTTATTCAATACATCACGAAATCTCGATTCATCAGGTCAACAAAGTAGGCAGGAGCGTTGGTTAACCCAAAAGGCATAACCAACCACTCAAATAAACAATTTGGTCCTCTAAATGCAGTCAAAGGAATACTGTCCTTAGCTACCCTTAACTGATGGAAACCTGAAGCTAAATCCAGTTGAGAAAAGAAAGAAGCCCCATGCAACTGGTCAAAGAGATCATCAATACGAGGAAGAGGATATTTATTTCGAATGGTCATTTTGTTCAATTCTCTATAATGTACACAGAACCTTAGCGATCCATCCGATTTAGTGTCAAACACCGCAGCAGAGCCCTAACAAGAAAAACTGGGCCTAATCAACCCCTTCTCCAAAAAATCCTGAGTCTGCTTCACTAACTCCTCCCTCTCCTCTCCCTAGGAGCCATCCTCCTACTAGGCTGAATCACTGGTACTGCTCCTGGAATCGAATCAATGCGAAACTCTATTTCTCGATGCGGAGGCAGACACTTGACTTCCTCGAATACGTCAGGAAAATCTTGGACCGCATCGATATCTTCAACCTTCTCTTGAGAAGTCTCAACCCCGTGCAAAAGACTACTCAAATGAATTCTAGAATTATCACACGTCACTCTGGCAATTCTACCCAGATCGGTTTCCAGCGAAACTGTTCTCTCATCACAATTCAGGACCGCTCTATACTTATCAAGCCAATCCATCCCCAATATAAGGTCAAATCCCTTAAAATTCAACACATAAGGGTCACAAGAAAAACTATGGGACAGGTAGAAAATCTTCAAATCCCTACAGATCGTGTCTAATTTGGTCACTCCTTCTATAGGATTAGATACAAAGATGGGACAGTCTACAGTGCTAGGGGTAAGAAAGAACTTCTCTACAGATTCCAGAGAAATAAAACTCAAAGAAGCATCCGAATCAAATAAAACTTTAATATACTTGCCATTTAAAAGTAATGTACCTTCCAATACTCCCTTTCCTTTAGATGAAGTAGATGTTGCACCTTCCAAAGAAAATATTGTATTCTGCTGAGCTTTATGAAGTAACGGGCAATCCTTGATCATATGACCTGGTTGGTGGCAATTGAAGCATAGAGGGCTCTGAACCAAAGCCGAACTCGGTCCACTATAATGCGGTTGCTGCTGCTACTGTTGAAATCCTTACCTGGGACACTTATTCGCCAAGTGACCTTCTTGTTGACATATATAGCATTTGCGAGGTCCATTATTACTTCTAGGCTTCTTCTTGTTCTGCTTTCTCCAATTAGGATTGAACTTCCTCTTATCCGGATTAGAAAAATTCCCTCCCGATGCTGCTACTGGTGCCACTGATTTCTTATTCATCAAATTCTCATATCTCAGAGCCATATCAACTAAATCAACAAAAGACCCTTTCAAATGCGCCGTCATCTTTTCATGAAATTCTGGCTTTAATCCTTGCACAAACATTTCGTTCTTTTTTAGGGGAGTATCGATTAGCCCTGGTCCTTAGCAAGAAAGTTCATTGAATTTGGTCTCATACTCAGATAAAGACATGCTTCCCTGCATCAAATTCAGAAAATCCTGGTATAGATGAGTTTTCCCTGCTGTTGGCATGAATTTTTCCTCAAATATCTCCTTAAATCTTTCCCAAGAAATGTCATCCTCAGAAGTATTTTCTGTTTCTTCATCCCACCAGGCTGCTGCGCCTTCCTGCAATTGCCATGATGTCATTTCCCTTTTTCGTTCGTCAGACAACTTCATACTCTTAAAGATGCACTCACAAGAGCGTAGCCAAGCTTGGACCTTAATTATCGATTCTGACCCTTTAAATGGTTTACCTCCAAGATTGATGAAGTCTTTGCATAAAGCGGAAAAACTAACCTGAGGCGGCACTGGATCTACAGCCTCACTAGCAGTTTGACTTCGTCCATTATCAGTCGAGGTACTGTCCCTACCTTTGCCTCTCCTTCCAGAACACATGTTGGCCACCTAGACAGGTAACTCAACAAATTTAGATAGGTATATAATTATATGAAAATACAAATACGCACTCTCAAGATAGATATTACCCTAGAGCCTAGGTATTATCTCAACCTATGCTCTGATACCAACTGTGACGACCCGCCTTTCTAACCACAGAAAGACGTACATCAATAAGAAAAGAAAGAGATAGAAATAGAAAAGATAGATAGAAAGAATAACAACATCAGAATCTCACAGCGGAACGGAACAAAATATAATACATCAATAACTATTACATAGCTTTACATATATCAGAGTTACACAACATCATACAACAAGACAGTCACATATATATATATATATATATATATATATATATATGCCAATACATACATCCCAAAATACAACATACATCAACTAACAAGTGGAACTAGATAGATAGATATATACGTCTGGACTCCTGCTCCAAGCTCCTCCAAAACTCCACAATCCAAAGCCTATCACTTGGCTACTCATAAAAAATTTGAGTATCCAAGAGTTTATGAAAACAGAAATAAACTCCGGGTCAGACATGGGTCTGGTGTGAGCAAACGGGTTAAAGTTGCTTAACTTTGAAAATCATTTGAAAATAAAGGTATCACGTAAGACTTCCCACACATAAACACGGGTAAGTTTTTACCTTACGCTAACCAAAACATTTTATACGAAATCCAGTGATATTATAATAGTGTCTAGGGTTTTCAAGTAAATAGAAAATAGCTGAAATTGTTACATCTATTAAATTCCAGCTACTAGCTACAAAAGTTGGTAATATAAATCAAAACCGTAGGGTCTCGTAGGGAAAATGAGTTTTCATCAATGGCAGGGCTACTGGTGTACCGCCCGTCATAGTACGAGGCCTAGATCACCGTACCGAGGATCACTCCCGACCCCTACAACACAAGGCCGGAACCATTCCTTACTGAACAGTTCCAAACAAGATAACCCCGCAGTTGTGGCCAACAACTGCCCACGCAGCCAAAATAAAGGGACATCTAGACAGGGGTATATCTTGTCCTGCTTGGGTGCTACCCACCTAACCTTGCTGCATCTCCCATGTTTTAGCCATTCCCGATTGATGAGGCTTGAGGCTACGATTAACTTTATAGAACACATCTCGTAGAATGCTCATCGTCCGCCTGACGATGTTCAGAAAGCATTCAATCCATACAAGTTCGTTCCGGGTTCGAACAAAAGCGAAGGCATTATCTCGTTACACTCATTTTGGAATCACCCGTAGAGTTAATGACAATAACCCTTGTACTCTGAAACACCATCTCGATCTTCACTTGAAAGTGTCACGACCTATCATTTAATTTGGAACGATGTGGTTTTCGGATAATCATAACTGACACCCGATCCCGGTCTCATCGAAATCCAAACGCCATTTTAAAAGCCAAGTTGTTTAATAGTTTAAACAATTTAATTCAACACTTTGAGTTCACATAGCATTTATCAAAGATAAATCATACACAGTCATCACAGATATATCAGGCATATCACATAATGTCAAGAATATCACTAAATAGATGTCTCAAAATCAGATATTCTACTTACACAATTATCCATAAGCAAGCATCTTTAATCTGGCTCGATAATTTATTCATTAATTAATTATTCCATTTCAAACCATTTAATTAATTAATTACTTCTTTATCAATTTATTAAACCTTAATTACTTAATTCATTACTTCTCATTATTAATTAATAACCTTAATTATTAATTAATAAAACTTAATTACCCATTTATTAATCACTAATTACTTAATTAATCATTTATTAATTCGTAATTAAATTACTTAATTTGTTAACTACTAATCATACATTAATTAACTTTAAGTAGTTACCTAAAAATTCTTAATTACAAAATTATTAAACACTTAATCATTTATTTTCAAATCTTTAATTACAATTATAAATTAATCATTCTTAATTACTTTTTCAAACAATTTATTAAATAATCATCCATCTCAGTTAACATTTTAACACCTTCTTTAATAACTTTGAAATCAAATTATTACTAACCTTAAAGCTTTAAAAGTTAATTAAATTTAAAACTTATCTTATATTAATTACCTAATTAAAATGTTATTTGGATTTTAAAAACATTCTAAAGCATTAATTAAATAACTAAAACTTGTATTAAAGTGTTAACTTAAAATTGTCAAACATTAATTAGTCATCACAACTTATAATTGTTTAAATATTTTACTTAACTTGCTTTTATTATATTATAGGTTTGGAAATCAAACCCGAGCAAGATTCTGATTTACTCGAGTAAACACTCGGGTTTCTCCTCTATTTTCCCGAGACCTTGTCTCTTCCTCACGTACTTCATCTTCTTCTCTTTTTTTTAGCTTAAGTTTTAAACTGATGTAACACGCAAGCACACTCATGCACCCAGGTTTCACTCGTGCAACCCCTCATCTTTCTCGAGTAACAACTCGAGTTGCTCTCGCGCCACAATTCCCTGATACCATGTCGACGCCGTGCATGTGCACGACACTTCACCGTCGTTCTGGCGAACCACGGTATCTTCAGCAAGTCGCGAAACAACACTACACTCAAAAGCAAAGCTCGATTCGACGCCAAAAATTAGAAATCGAAATTTTGCCTTTCGTTCGAAACTGTAACTCGAACATACCGAACAAAAACGCCTCGTCCCCACTCACGTCGACCATTAGAGGTGACACAACTCCGGCATCACCTCGTCGATACCCCACTCTACCACCACCTTGAAGTTTACGCAACTCGATGCATCACAGGTGACGAAATCACCTCATTTCCAGACCATTGCAAAACTCAAGCTTAAACCCTATTCTTACCTCGTTCTCTCATCTCTTGCAATAGATAATTTTTCTAACAATTTTTCTAAAATCATTGATCAACAAGCTACCTTTAAACTAAAATTCGTTCGATCGCTGGAAATTGGTAAAAAGGCATTTTTGGTTCATCTAAGAACTGCACCCTGCACACTTAACTAAAAATCATCATATTTTAAAAAAAAAATCCTATCTTTGAACGTTTATTCAAGTTATATAATCGAATCAACAATTTAAAATATTTGAATTAATCATATGATTCCCTTTTTACTATAAAACTGAGTTTACAGAGTCCATATTCCACTATCAAGCTTCAAACAAATTCTAGGCTATGATTTAAGTTTAAACAAACTAATTTTGTTTAAAATCCTAAGATTAAAATGTTTATATGAAGATTTATTAATTTTTCTAGTTTGCTTTGTTCTGAAACTAGAAATACAGAAGGACATGACATACTAAAACTTCCAGTATAATAGGAAACATACAGAACTACTTATTTACAATATACAGCAAAGCACAAAGTTTTCATGAACTAAATACCCAGATTTAAATTTTAAAAATAGTATGTTTACTCACTTGAAATATTTTGAAACAGAGAACAACCTTTGTTTGAAGGCTGCAGTTTGATTTTCGTATAAATCTTTTCTGCTTTTGTTTAGTTGAATGAATTATTTAAGTTTGTATGATAATGATGTTTATTTTTTTTCTTTCAGGCTTGCTAAGTTATGTTTGAATGAAATGGAACAAAGAGGATTGATATATATAAACAAGTATACATGGCTTTGTATTCTACTGGTACAAAATTTGGACAGAGATTTTATCTTCTTTGATCAGACTAGTTTTTTTTTGTGGAGGCTGAAATGATTTTGAACAATTCAAAATGACCTAATGTTGTGCTAGCATTAAATGCATATGTTTTCCTTATAAGCTACAGCCTTATCCAAGTTGATTTTTGTATGTAGATATTTTTTTTCCTTCCTTTTTCTATACATGTACATAGATGTTTTATATGTTAATAGTTTGTCATCTTGCAATGCTTATACATGTATTACACAGGTTATATTTTCTAGAATTATCTTAGGTGTGTACTTATGTTTTTCATAAAACCATATGAGTTATCTTATATATATTTAACACAAATTCTTCCTTTTATTTCTATTTAAAGTTTAACTATTCAAACATGTAATTTATATTTACATGTTTTATAATTATACTTTATACTTATATTTTGGTATTAATAAGATTTATTTCATTTTAAACATTATTTTCTATATTATATTCATTTGCACATATTACATCAAATGTCAATAATGTAGAGCCTTTAATTTAATTGAATAAGATAGATTTTATTGTAAATATTTTTGAAAGATTTTATTTTAAATTTCTAACTCAAAGCTTCCTTCACAATACATACATACATACATACACACACACACACACACACATATATATATATATATATATATAAAACTGGAAAATGTCCAAAGTCTTATCTGCTTATAAGATGAAAAACTTGTATTTTATTTAAATTAGATTAAATGCTTATTATAATAATATTGGCAAAATCCCGGGTCGTTACATATGCACTTAGTTAGGTATAGAAATTTATCTCTTATAAGTTTTGATATTTTTGTCCATATATCGACACACCATAATTAAGTCTTCTAAAATGTGTTCCTTGCAAATAAAATCTTACAACTAATTAATTACAACAATACTAAGTAGAAAAGCATACCATCATTCGTGATTTCAACCTTTCTAATGTTATTTTTACTTCTCGTACTCTATTTCTTTTAAGATACTAATTTTATATTTTTAAGACATTAATAGAAGGAATTTAGAATGTTAGAATAAGGGTCTATTTATAGATTTATTTAATTAATAAGATTGTGACATATCACATGACACTTGTCATATGAATAGATAGTGACATACATGCAATATGACACATGTCATTACATTTTTTCTTTAATAAAAACATTTTTTTACATGCATAATACCAAGTGTCATTACACATGTTTTCTCATTATTTTTTGGGTAAAAATTCAATTATTTACATGCTAATATCTTGTCGTAAAATTAGTGCAAAATCATGTTACAATCAGGCCCAGAACTATAGATAGTATATCTGAAATGCTGTCTTTTCTTCTCGAATGTTTCTTAAGTGCTGCAAATTCATTTTTATAGCATATATGTGCTTTGAAACACTATGGTGTTTTAGAAACATTTCACAACATTTGGTAAATGCTGCAGTTTCTGTTTAGAATGTTTTGAATATATTTTGCTGCAAAAACTTTTTACAGCATTCTGTAAATGCTGTCTTTTCTATTTGAAACTTTAAACTATGTAAAAATAATATTTAAATTAAGAATTTTTCTCTATTCTTTTTAAAAGTTATTTTCTAACTTGTATTAGAATATTTTAAAATTAATGTTTAGATATTTTTTAGTAATTAATTAAAATTTTAAATGAAAGAGGCCTTAACATAACACATGTTTTGTTTTAGTTTTTCAATTTTTGTTATTTTTAATATTTCATTATGATTTTTTTAATGATGTTTATTCATGTTTTTAAATATTTAAACCAATAATAATTTAATACAAGGGTTTTATTTAGCAAGTTAAGTGTTTTATAAACATGGAAGTTTGGATTCTTAAAAAAAACAACCAAGTTAAAAAAAATATTTCAAATAAATTAAATAAGTAGGCTATTAATTTTTAAAAAAAATCATATTTGATCATATATAGTTTAAGTCCATATTTCTTGGCATTTTATTTTGATATTGAGTTAGATTACTACCTTTCATGAATGTGTTATAGTTTTAGTATCATTTATTACCTTTAAACTCTTTTCTTTACTACTCTTTCAGTTCCATTTATTAGTTTCGTTAACCTAAGTCTAGTAATTGGTGGGTATTATCTTTGTTTGGTTGAAGTGATTTATAATAAATAATCTGATATATAGACATACAGACACACACACACACACACACACACATATATTCTTGTCAATTAGATATTACTTATCACTCATGTTTATCTTATAATCTGGATGTCTCTTATCGTAGTATATATATATCGTCATACTATTCTGCATATTATTTTTTTACTTCATTATCATTTTGTTTCATATTACATATCATTATGCATCCTATTTCATATCACATTTCATTGCATATTACATCATAAATTACAATGCATGAAATATCATAATCATTTGCATCACAACTTGCATTTCATTTTGCATATTATCTCATGCTACATTGCATATGTCATACATTTCATACTGCAGTACAAACTACATATTTCATATATGTATACATAACAAGTGTATTTTATTTAGGAGGAGTTTATAGTATTGTCTTGTAGTATAGGATTATTAGTTTTTGATTTGTTTGGTATGTTTTGTTTGACTTATTTGACTTGATTGACTTGTTTGACTTGATTGACTTGTTTGACTTGATTGATTTATTTGAATTTTTTGACATGATTGGATTTGATGTGCGTGTTGATTGGATTGTTTGAATATACTTTTACATATTTACGTATTGAATAATTATAATATATGTTAATGTCTTTCATATTCCATTTACTATACTTTGTTCTAGTATTAGTTTAAGGGGAAGTTGTATAGTTTTATGGTTTTAGGATGGTTTTTTGTTGATGACAAATGGGGAGAAATATAAAATAAGATAGTTAGGCATAAATTAAGGGGAGTTATTAGTTTCAGGGGGAGTTATTAGGATAGAAGTAATATTTTATAAACAAAGGTTGTCATCATCAAAAATAGGGAGATTGTTAGTCATTGAGATGATGGTTTTGATGATAAAAACCTTAGAATAAGATTATAAAATATAAATACTAGCACCGTAGTTTAGATATATGTATATGCAGGATTTAATCATGTTGGTATTAAGAATGAAGACTGTACAGTATAGAGATTCAAAATATCAAGATTCAAGACTCATGAGTATCAAGATTATCAAGAGTTCAAGATTTCAATAATAAGTAATTTAATTAGGAATTTTGTTAAAACTCCTAGAAAAGCACTAGCATATTAAAATCCAAATTATTCGTGGAATGGAATCCACTTTGAGCCTGTTAAAGGGATGGAACCCTAAGTAGGATGGAACCTACGAAAAATCTAGTGGAACATTGTTTTGTATCCGCTAACCTTTTATTCAAATGTTTTTACAAAATTATATCTTGTTTTCAAAATGATTTCAAAACCTTCCTTTTAAAAGAATCAAAAACATCTATCCTGGTTTTAAATATTTTTAGCCTCAAAATAATCTTTATTTTCAAGATCAAATTATCCTTTGTTTTAAACTATCTTTTAATAATAATATATTTAACTTCTAATATCTTTGCTTAGATTTAAATTATAGTAAAATTTTATATATATATCAGAATATTATTCTTATGTATTTTAACTATAGTTAAGTATATTTATAAAGTTTAAAATAGTTTTAATACAAGATAGAAGTTATTTTCAAAGAAAAGCAAATTACCAAAAATACATTAGGCATTTTCAAAATAAATATGAAGCACCTGACACTGTTACGAACACATGGAACGATGCACAAAAACCGCAACTTCTAATAATGCTAAAGCTATGAATGCTCTATTTTTTCATTAAATAAGAATGAATTTTCAAGTGTCATGTTATGTAACACTGCATATGGTATTTGGCGTATCGTACAAGTTACACATGAAGGAATAAAAAAAGTTAATAAACTAAACTTTCAATTTTACAAAATAAATTTTCATCATTTAAAATGAAACAAAATGAATCTATAGTAGACATGTACTCTAGATTCCAAACCATTCAACACGATTTAATGGCACTTGGAGTCAAATTCACATATTTTGACTTAATACCTATAATACTCAATTCTTTAACTCCAGAGTGGGAAAGAAAAGTATTAGCTATCGAAGAAGCTAATGATCTCTCAACATTTTTAGTTGAAGAATTGATAGGAAATTTAATGTCATATGAAGCTAATTTGCAGGCAAGAAAAGAACAAAATTCGAAAAAGAAAAATATAGCATTCCCAGCAACAAATAAAGACCCCGACTTAGATGAAGAAGAAATTGTATATATTGCCAAAAACTACAGCAAATTCAAGAAGTTTAGGAAAATGACTAGATTTCAAAAAGGAGGAAAATCAAGCTCAACAAACCAAATGTCAATCAAATGCTATGAATTTGATCAATTTGGACATATGAATAAAGATTGTCCCAAGCTCAACAGTGATAAAAAGAAGAAAAAATTTGAAAAATTCAAAAAGAAGAAAGCTTTCAAAGTAACAAGGGATGAATCAGATTCTTCATCATCATCAGACAGTGACAACGATAGTGACGAAGAACAAGCTAATGTATGCTTTATGGAACAAAATGATGAGCTATGTCCCAAACTTAACTATGATGGATTATTAGAACTTAGCATGGAATTAGGCGATAAATTTAGACAAATTAAAAAAATGAATAAAGAACACATAGCCAAAATAAATAGATTAGAACTTGAAATAGGAATGTTAAAAGATGAAAAAATTATTTTAAAGGAGGAACTAGAACTATCTTAAGAAAAAATTAAAAATAGTTTAGTTGAAAATGAGACTATATCTAATGATTTTGGAAAAGTTAAACTAGAAAAGGATAAATTTTGAAAAGAAAATATCAACTTGAAAAGTAATATAGAAACATTGAAAATTGAAAATTTAGAATTAAAAGAAAAATTAGATAAAATTACAAATAATATTTCAAAATTAAATATAGAAAAACAAGATTTGGAAAATCTTATCAATACTTCAAAATCATCAAGTAATAGAAATGGAATAGGATTTAAAAATACTCATAAACAAAAAGGGAATAATATTAGGAAATATAGCTTTATCTATCAAAAGACTAAAAATCACCTAAGTGTAGTACGAATACCAAAATATAAAAATTTGGATTCCTAAGACAAAATATAATTTGATTAGACAAAAACATATTAATAATTTTTTAGATAACGTAGTCTATAATAAAAATTATGTTCATAATGGTACCAAACCTTCTTGGGTGTGGCTACCTGCTCCTCCTAACATCTAGGACCCTAACAAAGTATATGCGTACCAATTAAATCATCTTTTATTTTGTAGGTACCCAAAATAAAAAATAAGGAGAAATGGATACTTGATAGTGGAAGCTCCAAGCATATGACCGGAAACTCAAAAATGTTATCAAAAATAACATACATCGATGGTGGAACGGTAACTTTTGGAGATAACTCAAAAGGATACTGTAGGATTGATTTCACCCTAGAGGGGGGGTGAATAGGGTGATAGTATTAATTATAAAAATTAATTGCGGAAGCTTATAAAATAATTTCAACACAGATCACAGAATAGTAGCTGCACAGATAAAATCAGAATAATAAATGCAGAAATAGAACGACACAGAATTTACCTAGCTTCGGCAAAACCCTGCCTACGTGCTGCCCCCAAGGTTTCTACTAGAAATTAGATAGTCACACGCTTACACACGTAAAATCGCAACACCCGCTACTGACTAACCTAACTCTACGCTCAAATCCTTGTCACAACTTAGCCACTGAGTTGCGAATTCTCAAAATACGCCACGTAGTTTGTCCCCTAGTCACACGACTAGTAAATACAATGATTTGAAAAGAGTTTAAAATTAAAAGGTAAATTTAAAGAAAAATTTAAAATAAAAACACCCTTATATTAAAATAAGGATTAAACTCTTAAAAACCCTAATCCCCTTTTCAATAAGGCCGCCCCTTTTTCTTTTGTTATTATCGCATGTTCCTTCTTCAATTTCTCTGAGAGAGAAAATGCGGCTCTGTCTTTGTTGCTCTGAAAACAAAATTAGGGTTTTCTCAGATCACCTGTCCTGATCGATTCTCTGATTTGCGTGTTGCCTTGCTCGATCGAGTGTGTTGCTCTTTGCTTCTCTGATTATCGACTGCTTGCCTCGAGATTGTGAATTACTTTGGTACGTTGTTCGTACCTTTTGCTTTGTCAGAATTTAATTTGATTGTTCTTGTTAGCTCCACATAGCCGATGATGAACTTGGGTGAATATTTATATGGTTTCCGAGACCCTAGAATTTGTTCGTATCACTTTCCTTTCTCAGTTTGTGATATTTTTTACTTCCTTGATTCACACGGTCTTTACTTTGAGGCGTTCGATTTTTCCTTGGTTGATACGGCAGAAACTTTCCTCTTTTATCTTTGAATTTTATTTTTGACTTTTTCAATTTTTATGCACACTTGATTTTTTTTTTTTGACTTTACTCTCTGATTTCATTTTGACTTTGGCATTGACTAACTTGATTTTGGGTATGCGAATCCACTACTCTGTATTAGCTTCGGCCATCACCGTTGCTTTGATATTGTCTCTGCTGCATACATGTATTCCTGTAGCATGGTCGTGGTTTTGAAGTTTCTGTCATTTGTTGATTTTGTTCTTTGGTCAGTAACTCCTTTGATTTGTGATTCACTTCATGTTGCTGCGTTTGTTTGCTGTATGTCAAACTTGCTTGCTTTGTATATATTGTTATCAGATACTTAGAACTGTTAAGAATAGTTCGACTTCGACTTGGTCTTTGATGTCATGGTGTGCATGTAAGTTGCATTTGTGAACATCGTCGAGTCTAGTTGTATTTGCATTGTATCACTTGATAGCATCAAGTCTGATCTACAGTTGCCATTTCTGTTGTACTTGTTGTTTTCATTTGGCTGTTACAGTCCTTCTTGAATTAACCTGAACTTGGTTTTGCTTCATGATGTACTTTAGTCTGATGCCTGTGTCACTTGATTGCTGAGTCACTTGAGTTTCAGACCATATATGCGTTTGTTTCAGTTTGGTACACATCCTTGACCTGTTGCACTGTTTTTGGCCATTCTTGTTGCCTCTGTTCATTTGCAATATTGTGGTTCATGTGTTTGATTTACTGTTGAGTATAGTTCATTGTAGTTTAAATTGAATCTGGTATCATTTGTTTCAGTCCGGATTCATGTGCTTCATGTTGTGTATCCACTTTGTCTCTTATTTGTTCATGTCTTATTCATGTGTACATCTGTGTGTCTTTCGCTCTTTAGTTGTCTTGACCATTTTCTTGAGCTTGTACACTTTTATTGCACCTGAGTTGAACCCGGCTTCTCATTTGGGTTTGACCTTGTGCTCACCTGTCCCTATAACATTATCAAGTGTATATCGGTGTGCACGACCTTGTGGCATATACAGTGATACACTGTGTATGTCACAAGTTGTTCGTGTATAATGGATTCAAAAATAAATCATGACGAACAACCCAAGTAACTGAGGTAAATATTATTTTCAAAATTCATTTTTATTTTATACCACAAAAATATTTCTTTTTCAATTTTACTGCGTTAGTGAATATTTTTGCAGATTACTCAGATGCTGGATTCTAAGTGGAATGAAGTTGAAGATGAACTATGAGTGTGAGTGATATGTATTGAGGAATTTATGTAAATATGAAATTGTGATGTATTGTAATCAAAATTGTATATGTATAGTGAGAGCTTGAATTTGTACTATTCAAAAATGTAATAAATATTTGTTAGAATAAAATTTCTGTGTATTTAATTTTATTCAGCAAATATTTACTTAATCTATGAAAAATAAAATAGTACATTAACAAATATATTTAAACGAATGTATATATGTTCATTATCATCAAACAAAAATCATATAAGCGAATATTCAACAATCTCCCTCTTTTGATGATAACAAACATATATTTAAGATTTTGAATATGTTAAATGTATTTTATCATTCATATGCTCTAATTGCTCCCCCTATTTAAATGCTTCCTCTCTACACAAAGCTTCCCCTACAAAAATGCATACAATTAAATAATATGCAAATGAGCCTAAATGGAAAAAATTTGACCTTTGCTTGATTTTATTTGACAAAATCTTAACTTTTCTCTCCCCCTTTTGTTATCAGCAAAAGAGTAATAGTGTTAGAGAAAATAGAGATAAAGTGATTGATGTCAATCCAACATTAAAAACTGAATTGAATATAAATATTAAACTTCAATAAAACATCAAACAAAGAATCATAACTACCCTTGTTAGACGCATATTCCACTTTTAGAAACAATGGAAATGGTGTCATCATATAAAACCATACAATTGTATCTGTTTGTGGTACATTTATATCAGGAATTTGAATATCTACTAATCATGCATAACCGTTAGGACTTTTAAATGAGATTAGTAGTATTCCGATTTAAATTTAAAAATGAATTCAAGTATCTTCTAATCATGCATAACCGTGAGGACTTTTAAATGGGATTAGAATCAACTTGTTTATCTAATAAATCAATTTCGATATGCGTTCCATACATGCATAACCGTGAGGACTTTTAAATGAGCATAGAAGCACGTAACAAATTCCAAGTAATTCACCCATGCATAACCATGAGGACTTTTAAATGAGAGTGAATACTTTGGATTTTGTTTTATTTTATAAAATGAAAAACGAATGATTCCTGTTTAAAGTACCACATATCAACAAACTATATTGAATCTTTGATGAGCGATGGTCGATAGAAATATGATAGAAATAGAAATAGTCATGGAATCTATACCCAACAAAAAGTTTTTATAACTCTTGTTTGAATTTCTAAAGAAATTTTTCTAAATATACTGTCTTGAGTAACGTATGATAAATATCAACACTTATCACTTTTTCAATCACTATTTATCTTTTCGATAATTATTAGGGAGTTAAACTAGTCAAAAATTGCCATTTAAAATCAAATTCAAAAATAATTATGAAATCAATTTTTCAAAATGACTAATCTGAGAATATGGTCAAAAATGATTTTCTCGAGGGGGTTATATGAGAAACATTCCTGCTATTATTTTAAAAATATGCAGACATTTCCCAAAAATTAACGATGCAGTTACTAAAATTCACGTTCAAATAGTAAGTTTTCTTTCAACTAGTTTACCAGTATAATCTGCATCTGAATTTTTCTTTCACTCCAAAATATCACTAATTGAATTTAGTAGACAAGACCATGAAGTGTGCACCAAAAAAAAATCAAACTCAATTTTAACAGCAATTTAAATGATATTCTCTTGAAGTTGAATTGAAGCTGTGTACATAATCAAAAACCATGAATATAGAGTTAGCCAAATTATAACCAAATGTATTAATATCCAACAAAACACTATTTTTGATCCAACCTAATATAATCAAAAAATTTAGAGAATTTTATAGTGTTTTTGGCATAAATATAATTGGCAAACTATGTTGAACAAGTCAGAATCAGAATCATCATCTCTTCACCATCTCAATATTGGCTGATTTTAATTCAGACTATGGTGCAGATCATCACATTTAATATATCGTTCAAATAAATATACCATTATCTGTTTTACCTTTACGATATTTTTCGTTGTTATCCATTGTGATTCTGTCACCTTTATAATAGGCTAATGAACTTTGCTTTGTCGCTCTTTGTGTTTCTGAACAGCAAAAAATCCAGAGAACACTGTTGTTGTTCCTTAGCCTGCCACCACACCTACACGGGAAAAGATTTATGTGACCTATTTGTTTTTATAGGTCCATGGTTGTTAGTGGCAGAAAATTTTGAAAAACAATTTTGTAAAGACCCAAAACTATTTATAATTGTTCCCTTCGGCACCCAAATTTGTTGAACTTTGAGAGTTTTTATATTTGTGCCTTTTGGAACCCAAATTGGTATAGTTTTCACATGTTTGGGTCTACACCAACAATTATTTGTGATCGCGTCCATATTTTTTGCAAATTGTGCACATAGAATTTTCTTGATTAATATTGCTTTCAATATTTTCAGATTGATTATATCCAAGTCCTTGTCTAATCGTATTACCAGTTTGCTTTCCTAATAGCATATTCAATGATTTTTCACCTTTTGAAAATTTATCTAAGGTCGTCGACAATTGTTGGACTTGTGTTTTGAGAGATTCATTTTCGTTTGACAATTGTGTGCACTTTTTAATAGAGTTCTCTCTCCTCGTATTTTCACTTTCTTTCAAAACCAGAATTTCATTTTCAAGTGATTTTATATTAGTTTCTGATTTTTTGATTTCTTCTTCGAATGTTGGACACTTATCACACTTAGGGATCCTACTTTGATAGGTTTTAATTAATTGGTCAAGTTGTTTATTTAAATCTATCAAAGTATCTTTTTGTGATTCAAGTTTGGCATACTTCTCCCTAAGTCGTTCGAAACAGCCATTCACTTCGTGGAAATATATAAGTAATTCTGAATGAGAAAGTTTTGATACCTCACTTTGCTCGCCATCATCACTGTCAGTTATCTCACCATGAAGACATATGTCTGCTTTCTCACTATCACTGTTAGTACTTTGATTATCTTCATCGCTGGTATTCCACGTGGCTGCAAAACTTCTCCTTTTTGATTTCTTTTCGAAGACGCGTCGATTTTGAGGACAATTGGGCTTGATGTGTCCGGGTTGGTTGCACTTATGACAGATGATCTTTGGTTCTTCAGGATTGTCTAATATTTTATTTATTCTGCTTTTCAATTTTCGATTTAGAGCTGGATTTCCGTATTTGTAATTCCACCTTTTAACTTTCTTTATTATGGGCTCTAATTCCGCTACTCCGTCATCATCATCATCACCATCACTTTCTGTTGTTCCTTTGAGAGCCATAGATTTCTTGCGAGTATCTCCTCCTTCACGCTCTTCCTTGAATTTCATTTCTAGCTAATAAGTGGTGAGATTTGCGACGAGTTCTTCGACTTTCATTTGTTCCAAATCTTTTGATTCTTGAATGGCAGTCACTTTGGCTTTAAAACTTCGTGGAAGGACTCTAAGGATTTTTCGAACTATCCCCGACTCTATGTATGATTTTCCAAGAGCTTTTGATTTGTATACGATATTGGAAAGTCGTCCATGCATCTCTTTAACATTTTCTTCCTTTGCCATTGTGAAATTTTCGTATTCGCTGCTTAGCATGGCAAGGCGAGATTCTTTGACTTGAGATGTTCCTTCGTGAGTCACTTCTAGTGTGTGCCATATTTCCTGCGCAGTTAGACAATGTGAGACACGATTAAATTCAAATTGATCCAATGAACAGATAATAGAATTCATTGCTCTAGCATTAGAATTTTGTAATTTATTTTCTAGCTCCATCCATTGATCCATCGGTTTATCTATTTCTTGATTATCTACAATTATAGTTGGAGCTCTATATCCTGTCTCAACAATGTTCCAAGCGTCAATGTTTTTCAGAAAAATTTTCATTCTATTTTTCCAGAAGGAGCATTCACCATTGAACATTGGTGGTCTAACTATGGACTAAGCCTCAGCAAAAGCATTATAAAAGAAGCCATTTTAAAATTTTAAATTTTTGAAACAAAAATTGATTTCTATTCCTAGCTCTGATAACACTTGTAGGATCGATTTCACCCTAGAGAGGGATGAATAGGGTGATAGTATTAATTATAAAAATTAATTGCGGAAGCTTATAAAATAATTTCAACACAGATCACAGAATAGTAGCAGCACAGATAAAAGCAGAATAATAAATGCAGAAACAGGATGACACAGAATTTACGCAGCATCGGCAAAACACTGCCTACGTGCTGCCCCCAAGGTTTCTAATAGAAATTAGATAGTCACACGCTTACACACATAAACTCGCGACACCCGCTACTGACTAACCTAATTCTAAGCTCAAAACCTTGCCACAACTCAGCCACTGAGTTGCGAATTCTCAAACTACGCCACGTAGTTTGTCTCCTAGTCACACGACTAGTAAATACAATGATTTGAAAAGAATTTAAAATTAAAAGGGAAATTTAAAGCAAAATTTAAAAGAAAAACACCCTTATATTAAAATAAGGATTAAACTCTTAAAAACCCTAATCCTCTTTTCAACAAGGCCGCCCCTTTTTCTTTTATTATTATCGCCTGTTCCCTCTTCAATTTTTGTGAGAGAAAAAATGCGGCTCTGTCTTTGTTGCTCTGAAAACAAAATTAGGGTTTTCTCAGATCGCCTGTCATGATCGATTCTCTGGTTTGCGTGTTGCCTTGCTCGATCGAGTGTGTTGCTCTTTGCTTCTCTGATGATCGACTGCTAGCCTCGAGATTGCGAATTACCTTTGGTACGTTGTTCGTACCTTTTTCTTTGTCAGAATTTAATTTGATTGTTCTTGTTAGCTCCACATAGCCGATGCTGAACTTGGGTGAATATTTATATGGTTTCCGAGACCCTAGAATTTGTTCGTACCACTTTCCTTTCTCAGATTGTGATATTTTTTACTTCCTTGATTCACACGGTCTTTACTTTGAGGCGTTCTATTTTTCCTTGGTTGATACGGTGGAAACTTTCCTCTTTTATCTTTGAATTTTATTTTTGACTTTTTCAATTTTTATACACACTTGATTTTTTTTTTGACTTTACTCTCTGATTTCATTTTGACTTTGGCATTGACTAACTTGATTTTGGGTATGCGAATCCACTACTCTGTATTAGCTTCGGCCATCACCATTGCTTTGATATTGTCTCTGCTGCATACATGTATTCCTGTAGCATGGTCGTGGTTTTGAAGTTTCTGTCATTTGTTGATTTTGTTCTTTGGTCAGTAACTCCTTTGATTTGTGATTCACTTCATGTTGCTGCGTTTGTTTGCTGTATGTCGAACTTGCTTGCTTTGTATATATTGTTATCAGATACTTAGAACTGTTAAGAACAGTTCGACTTCGACTTGGTCTTTGATGTTATGGTGTACATGTAAGTTGCATTTGTGAACATCATCGAGTCTAGTTGTATTTTTATTGTATCACTTGATAGCATCAAGTCTGATCTACAGTTGACAATTCTGTTGTACTTGTTGTTTTCATTTGGCTGTTACAGTACTTCTTGAATTAACCTGAACTGGGTTTTGCTTCATGATGTACTTTAGTCTGATGCCTGTGTCACTTGATTGCTGAGTCACTTGAGTTTTAGACCATATATGTGTTTGTTTCAGTTTGGTACATATCCTTGACCTGTTGCACTGTTTCTGGCCATTCTTGTTGCCTCTGTTCATTTGCAATATTGTGGTTCATGTGTTTGATTTACTGTTGAGTATAGTTCATTGTAGTTTAAATTGAATCTGGTATCATTTTTTTCAGTCCGGATTCATGTGCTTCATGTTGTGTATCCACTTTGTCTCTTATCTGTTCATGTCTTATTCATGTGTACATCTGTGTGTCTTTCGCTCTTTAGTTGTCTTGACCATTTTCTTGAGCTTGTACACTTTTATTGCACCTGAGTTGAACCCGGCTTCTCATTTGGGTTTGACCTTGTGCTCACCTGTCCCTATAACATTATCAAGTGTATATCGGTGTGCATGGCCTTGTGGCATATACAGTGATACACTGTGTATGTCACAAGTTGTTCGTGTATAATGGATTCAAAAATAAATCATGACGAACAACCCAAATAACTGAGGCAAATATTATATTCAAAATTCACTTTTTATTTTATACCGCAAAAATATTTCTTTTTCTATTTTACTGCGTTAGTGAATATTTTTGCAGATTGCTCAGATGCTGATTTCTAACTGGAATGAAGTTGAAGATGAACTACGAGTGTGAGTGATATGTAGTGAGGAATTTATGTAAATATGAAATTGTGACGTATTGTGTATATGTATAGTGGGAACTTGAATTTGTACTATTCAAAAATGTAATAAATATTTGTTTGAACAAAATTTCTGTGTATTTAATTTTATTTAGCAAATATTTATTTAATTTATGAAAAATAAAATAGTACATTAACAAATATATTTAAACGAATGTATATATGTTTATTATCATCAAACAAAAATTATATAAGCGCATATTCAACAGATACGTCGTTAGCATCGGAGAAGTCATCAACTCTAGTATTTCTAACTCATATTATTACAAATTTTTTGTTAGTAGAAAATTTAAAACACAACCTACTTAGAATTAGTCAATTATGTGATAAAGGTTTTTAAATCAATTTTGAAAAAGATGGATGTAATATTTTCAACAATAACAAACAACTTATCTTTGAGGGTTTTAGAAACAAAAATATTTATGTCTTAAATACGAACATAAATCGAAATTCAAATTTATGTTTGACTGCCAAACATAACGATCTATGGTTGTGGCATAAATGATTTCGTCATATTAATTTTAAATATATTAATAAATTAGCAAAATATGAGCTTGTTAGAGGTTTACCTAAAATAAATTATAAAGTAGAAAATTTATGTGACGATTGTCAATTTGAAAAACTAAAGAAAAGCTTTTTTAAATCTAAAAATAATATTTCTACAAAACAACCATTAGAATTATTACATTTGGGTTTAGTTGGTCCAACTCAAGTACGATCTATAAATCACAACTAATATATTTTTGCAATAGTTGATGATTTTTTAAGATATACATGGACTTTATTTTTAAAACATAAAAGTGACACCTTTGGTATGTTTAAAATTTTTGGTAAAAGAAGTAAAACTCAAATGGATTTTAAAATTAAAAATATTCGAAGTGATCACGGTGGAGAATTCGAGAATGATCTTTTTACTATTTTTAAAAAAAAATGGACATAAGTTATAATTTTTCTTTTCCCCGAACACCTCAACAAAATGGTGTAGTAGAAAGAAAAAATCGTACATTACAAGAATGTGCACGAACACTACTAAATAGTAGTGGTTTACCAAAACATTTTTGGGCTTTAAGCTATTGCTACGGCTTGTTATGTTTTTAATCGAGTAACCATATGATCTATGACTAAACATACTTGTTTTGAAATACTTTTTGGAAGAAAATCTAAAGTATCATACTTTAAAACTTTCGGATCAAAATGTTTTATACTAAGTACAAAAGATAATTTGGGAAAATTCGACTCGTAGGCTGATGAAGGAATCTTTGTTGGATATTCGGATCGTAGCAAAGCGTATAGAATTTTTAATAATAGTACTAACACAATTGAAAAAAGTTTACATGCTTCATTTAATGAAAATTTTCTTAACCATCTTACTAATGATGAAGAAGAAATAATTCCAAATACAACAAACTCTTCTAATAATGAGACAAATGCACAAGATAATACTTTAATGTCATCTCCTAGAATTCTAAAAAAATCATCCAAAAGATAATATCATTGGAGATCTTAACTCCAGAGTAACTAGAAATCAACTTAACTAAATATGTCATATAGCATTTGTGTCAAATTTTGAACCAAAAAAGTATAAAGAAGCTTCAAATAATAATTTTTGGATAATAGCTATGCAAGAAGAATTAAACCAATTCGAACGTAATAATATTTGGGAATTAGTATCAAGACCAGAAAATCAATCAGTTATTGGAACAAAGTGGGTATTTAAAAACAAAGTAGATGAAAATGGAAATATGCTTAGAAATGAAGTACATCTAGCTGCTCAAGGTTATAATCAAGAAATAGTTATCGACTATGACGAAACTTTTGCGCCAGTAGCAAGACTCGAGGCCATACATACATTACTTGCTTTTGCAAGTCATCACAATTTTAAATTATTTCAAATGGATGTCAAAAGTGCTTTTTTAAATGGTTTTATCAAAGAAAACGTATATGGTGAACAACCTCCATTGTTTGTTCACGAAAAATATCCCGATCATGTTTTAAAATTACAAAAAGCTTTATATGGTTTAATGTGAGCCACCATGCCTGGTACGAACGTCTAAGAAATCATTTAATTACATGTGGTTTGCAAATAGGTAAAATCGATATGACTTTATTTATTAAACGAGAAAATAACGACATTTTACTTGTACAAATTTACGTACACGATATTATTTTTGGTTTAACTAATGAAAATCTTTGTACTCAATTTTCAAATATTATGAAAAACCGAATTTGAAATTTCTCACATGGAAGAATTAAATATCTTTTTAGGTTTACAAATAAAACAACTTGAAAATGGTATTTTTATTTATCAAGAAAAATATTGTAACGATCTATTACGTCATTTTGAAATGGATAAAACTTCAAGCAAACCAACACCAATGAGTACTAATGTTCACTTGGAAAAAGATGATAACGGAAAAGATTTTGATGAAAAATTATAACGTAATATGATTGGCTCCTTACTTTATTTGACGGCTAGTCGACCCGACATTATGATGAGCGTATGTCTTTGTGCCCAATTTCAAGCAAAACCAAAAGAGTCTCACCAAAGAGCTGTTAAACGTATCTTACAATATCCATCTAGTACAAGAGATTATGTTTTTTTTTATCCTAAGGGATCATCGTTTGAACTAGTTTATATAGTGACGCAGATTTCGGTGGATGTAAAACAGATCGTAAGAGTACTAGAGGAATGTGTCACTTTATCGGACAATCATAGTTTCATGGTTTAGCAAAAAGCAAAATTGTGTCTCCTTATCTACTTGCGAAGCCGAATATATTTCAGCAACTCTAGCATGTACACAAGCGATATACATGCAACAAACACTTAAGGATTTCAGCAAAGTAATTGATAAATCATCAATATATTGCGATAATACAAGTGTATTAAATCTATCAAAAAATCCTGTAAGTCACTCACGTACTAAACACATAGATGTACGACATCATTTTTACGTGACAATGCAGAAAAAGGAATTATTACATTAGAATACGTAAATACCGAGAATCAAATAGCAGATATTTTCACAAAACCACTAAATGAACAAACATTTGTTAAACTATGACGCGATTTAGGAATATGTTCTCTTAATGATCTTCTCAACTAATACTACATTTTCATTCATTCTATTTTTGGCTAATTTTTTTTATCCACAAATCAAAATTGTTAACTCCTGCACCTTATATGTTTTTGAAATTTGATTTCTGAAATTACCTATGAATAACCTTTAAAATCATGTATAAATAGCCTTTTTACAAAACAAAACTTAAAGAATATATAGATTTCATATTTTTTTACAATAGAAAATAAAAGCATGTCTTCCAACAACTCTTATCTCTCCTTCTCGACACCAACAATAGATAGTTCAGCGGACACACCTCATCGTCTTCCTACTCCTACACCAGATCAAGAACCGACTCATAAGTGGTCCTCCTACCACACGGGATTCACTCCCGATAAAAAGAAGTCCAAACGATCTCTATTTGTCTCTCCTAACACCAAGGAGAAAATCGATGAGATACATCTGATGTGCACGTAATTGTGCATATATTTTATCTCTTTTTATTTAAATAATCATCATATTTGGGCATTTTAACATGTTTAAAACCAAAATTCAATTATTTCCAACCATCATATTTTCCTCTTCATTCAGGGGCAAAACGGTCATTTGGTGCATGTGTCAATATAAGAATTTTTACTTGGACATTTTTTGACAATTTTTATAGGAATTTGGATGCACATGGAAGAGGCTTATATGAAGATATATGCATGCACAAATGAATACAAAGGAAAGAAGAGGGAAATAATTCAAGCCATGAACATGGAGGACCCCACTCACTTACCTAAAAGTACAATTTGGAGCTAATGGACAACTAAGTGGAGGTTAAAGCTTCCTGCAAAACAAATGATGGATTAATTAGTGGTTAATGGTTACTTGTTGGCCACACTTCATAAAAGGCATTTTTTTTAGCCCCCTAAAAATAGAATTAGGGTTTTATGCATGTATATATAGCCCTCTTATGTATATGAAACTATCTTCTACTCTTTCATCTTACTTAGGAAATTAAGAAATCAAGTGTAAGCACAATGTTCTATGAAATAAAAATGGCTTCCAAGCCTCTTTCTTTTCTCTTTTCTACATGCTTTTCTTTGTTTTATTGTTAATGTTTATTTCTATGCTCTCTTTCTCCTTATGTTCATAACTTAGATTCATGTTTATGCAAGTAGTTAGTAGCTAATCTCTTTTGCCTTCTTTACTTATTTTCTATTTTTCTTTTCTCTTTAATGTTGAAACTTACATGTGATGCTTCAATGCCACAAATGAGTAGCTAAACCCCTTCAATTTAGGGGTGATGAAGCTCTCTAACTTTATGTAATTTCAACATTTTTATGATTTATGATCTCTTTGTTTATGCTTCATGAATGTGAATTTTGATGTAAGTTTATACAAGTGGGTTTGATAGCTTATATTGCTTATGCAAATGAGATATTCTTATTCAACATAAACACAATTTACATCATCATTTGCTAATTAATTTTTGATTATGAAATGAAAGTAAAAATGAAATTTGATGATCTATATTAGTTGCAATAGTAAATAGATCATACTTAAAATAGCTTTTGCTTTGGCTTCATTTTCATGAGAATTATAAGTGGTATAATTGTTGTATTATAGTTTGATGGTTTGAGTTATGTTAAATAATAACATAAACAAACCATACTTATGATAAATACAATGATTATTCCACTTAATATCAAATTTAGAGATCATAAATTATGTGTTTGTTTATTTACAAAAATTTGAGAGTGGATTTGCCTCTAAATTGTTCTTTAGTCTAATATATTTCGAATCACATTTTTCTAGTGTTAGCCTCATTTTATTTCTAGTTAACAATTTCTCAACTTTGGGTTAATTTGATTGAGTAGGAAATTTAAATCAACAATTTCTTGTGGATCGACCCGTATTCGCCGCGTGCTACATTCGTACACCGTGCGCTTGCGGTTATATTTTTATTTAAAAATTCGTTCGACGTTTTTCTAAACCGATAGAATTTTCGTCGACGAACAAGTTTTTGGCGCCGTTGCCGGGGAATTGTTTTGATTTTGATTTTCTATTCTTCGGATTATTTTTGTGTGATTTTATTTGTGTGTTTGTTTGCATATTAAAAAAAAACTTGTGTGTTTGTTTTGCGAATTTTGCTTCCATTTTGCTTTGTCAGTTTGTAGCCTTTTCTATTTTTCATTTTTGTATTTCAGTAAAAAAAAAACAATTTCAAAAAAAAAAGTTTTTGTTCCATTTTATTTTCAATTACAGTTGCATTTACATTTCTGGTTTGATCATACACATCGTCTTCACTGATTTCCATTCACTGTTACACTGTTCTATTACAATTTCATTTCTGTTTGTTCAACGGAACATTCTCTGTTACAACATCTTCAAACTCCCCTGTCTTTGCTTCAACCACTCATACCAACCAAAACATTACATCACATGCTACTTCATAACAGCCATCCTCCCCTTACAACTTCACAATCCATCACCATTCCAGCCCCTACGCCCTCTGTCCACACCCACTGCATACTTCACTGACCAAACACTTCTCGACTGCCTGAGCCACCATTCAGACCCTCCACTTCTTTGCATATCCCACAACAAACTTCAATCTACCCTACTTCCCATTCAACTTTCTTTGCATACTGTTCCCCACTTGCTACATCCAATATTCTTCATCACATTTCCTTGCATTCCCCTTCATACTCATCACCACCATCAAACAAATACCAGAGCAACTCGACTACATACTGTAAGAACCACCCATCACAACATCAAACTTCACCCCGACATACAAACATTACAACTCCCTCTGACATCACTTCTTTGCACCAACAACATCAGTAACCATTCAAGTAAACTGCCTTGCCATTGTTTAGACAAACATCTTCCTTTCTGATCAGTAACACCATTTCATTAACCATCCCCTCTGCTTCTCTACATCACAGTGAATACATCACACTACTGCTCACCGAACTTAACTTTGACTATAACTCAGTCCTTCTCAACTGTGCAACAATCTCCTCCAGCATTTCATCTACCAGCACTCAACAATCATCGCACCGTTCCTGTCATCTGCGCCTTCCGCAAACATTGCACTACAATCCTCCCATTCCAACAGCAGCTGCTCCTTCCTACATCAACAAACTCTCCTTCTCCTCACAAGCTATCGCCATCCCAATCCCTAAACCACTCACGAATAGCAATCGAACAGCTCGTTCGCCATCTTCCCGTGCGACCATCCTCAACATCCTAACTCCAGACATCACGAGCCACGACTCCATTAACACGCATCCAATCGCTACCCGAAATCCATAATTGCCCCTCCTCTACAGTGCAAATCGCGAACACCATCACTTGAACGAACCACAACCACCACTCCATCATTCCGCAATCAATTTCAGGGACATGGGGAAATTTGAGGTCGAATTGAGGATTTGTTTGTGAATTGAGGATTTTCTTTAGTTTGGAACCGTGAAATAATTGAACTTGCTGTTTAGATAAGTTTGAGTGTTGTCTTTTGTAAGTTATTTGAAGTAGGATTGGTTTCTTAGTGGGCAGGGTGTCAGCCGTAAAAAAAAAAGGTGTGAATTTGTTTTTGTTGTGCTTTGTTTTGTTTTAAACCATTTTGAGTTTGTGCGTCTTCCCTTTAGTTTTGATTTGTTTTGATTTTAGTTTTTAGTTTTTGTGACTTGTTTTGCATTTTTTTTAAATAAAAAGAAAGGATTTAGGCTGTTTTTTTAATTGTTTTTAGTTTAATTTGTTTTAGTTTCTTCTTTAATTATATATATATATATATATATATTAGGTAAAACCCTACTTTTAAGTTTCCTTTCCAAAAAAAAACAAAAAAAAAGTTTGTTTAGTGAAGATTTTGAATTTTTTTGGGGCTTGTGAGTGTTTGATTTTAGTGTGTCTTCTTTTGTTTTTTATTGATTTGTTTAATTTCTACCAAAAAAAAAAACAATTGTCATAGAAAAACTTGTTTTGTTTTGGTTCTTTTGTTTCAATAGTTTTGATTTTACTTTGTTTAGTTTCTCCTTTGATATACAAAAAAAAATAAGTTTTGTTTGAAAATCTTTTGTTTTGTTTCCTTTGATTTCAAACAGTTGTGTTATTTTCCTCTGTTTTATTTCATTCGATATAAAAAAAATTGTAAATATATCTTGTTCTTCATTTCAGGTTGCCAAAGCAGAAATTCAAAAGGGAAAAGTGTTTGCCAACAAATAAATTGCTTTGCTTTGCTAAGAAAAATCGCCGCTAAAAAAAATATTGCTAAAATAATCTGCACGCTCTGATATTGTGCTTCCATCTTTATTCGCATTGTTGGTTTCTTGCATTTGCATTAAAAAAAATTTCAAAATCCAAAAAACCAAAAACAAACTTCATTTTAGTTGCATTGTTAATACACGTTTAATTTCTTGTTTTGCATTCATCTCATCTTATTTTCTTTTCTAAGGGCAATACCCCAATTCACATAAGGTGAGGGATTTCATCACCCTTTCCTTAGCCCACAAACGCATTTCATCGTAGAATTTGACTAATAATAAAGGTTAGACGTTGGACCTAAGGGTGTCACGAGCTCACTTAGGGCTTAATTGTATCTTCACAATTGTTTTATTTGAACGATTTTATTTCTTGGTGTCTAGGCTACGGCAGAGTAATAACCACTTATAAAAATTATGGTGATACGTAAATATTATACTGGTTGTTCCTTAGAAGGTACTTAAACCTTCGGCTGCATTGCTACGGTGATTCGTGGTGCACCGATAACTCCTGTCCGTTACCTGGCTGAGAAATATTTTTGTTGATTTAAGACAAAGTGTGATTATACAATTTTGGGTTAGGAGCTACTAAGGACAGAAAATTGTAATTAAGTCCTTTGCATTCATTTAGCTGCATTAGTTCGTGCATATTTAAAAAAAAAAAATTAAAAATCCAAAATCCCAAAAAAAAAAAATTGTAAATTTTAACTTGATTTTTCATTCAAAAAAAAAATCCTTTTCTTTCTTTCCTTTGAAAATATTCAAAAATCCAAAAAAAATATATAATCTTTTCAAAAAAGAAAAAAAAAATTGAAAAACAAAAATCGGTTTCCATTTTCTCAAGAAAAAAAAAATCTTTTTGGTAAATATTTGAAAATTCAAAAAACAAAAAAAATACAAAACCAAAAACATATAAAAAAAATTTGTAAAAGCAAAAACAAAATAAAAATTAAACTTTTCTTTTGAAAATAAATCTCACTTGTTAAATAGTTTTCTCCCTTGTAAAAAAAAAATTCAAAAAAAAACACGTTTTCAAATCTTCTTTCCCTCCCTAAACTCAGTTCTAACTCCTTTCTCTTCTCGACTTTCACTTGTGCATGAATACTTGGACTCGTGACACAACAATGAATCGTTGGACTCGCGACCCTTCTACAAACCGTTTAACTCGAACAGACGATCCTCCTGAAATGGCGAACGAAAACGCCCCTCAAACTCTTATGGATAGAATCTTTCCCGATAGAGTTTCTATTCTATCTTGCATCACGTTACCCGCCCCTACGGGTAACCATTTCGAAATCCATTCGAACCATATTGCCACGCTTCTAAAATTTGGCAATTTCGAGCACGATGATCCGTACATTTTTTTGACAAAATTCGAACAAGTTTGTGCAACCATTAAACTCCAACAACTTTCTGATGACGGAATCAAACTTCAATTAATCCCATTTGCTCTTACGGATTACGCTGAAAAATGGTTTACAGCTTACCTTCGAACTCAATTAAAACGTGGGAAGAATTTGTAAAAGCTTTCTTAAAAAAGTTCTACCCCTTGGAAAAAACAAGTAGAATTCGAAATGAAATTGTAAATTTTCATCAATTCAAGGGTGAACCATTTGAAAAATATTTTGAAAGATTCAAAGAGCTTTTGATAAAATGTCCACACCATAACTTTGAAAAATGGACGATTTGCCAAATCTTATACGATGGACTCGAAAACAGCTCACGAACCATGCTCGAATCAATGTGCCAAGGCAATTTTCTTGCCCAACATCATGACGATGCTTGGCAATTTCTTGAAAACCTCGCTGAAAAGTCGTCCCAATGGGAACGCTCGAACGAAAAATCAATATACTCACGATCGAGTGCACACTCGATAGGATCTTCAGTTGCTTTGGAAGCTTAGATCGATGCAATGATTAAAAAATTTGATAACGTTTTCTCATCGAATCAAATGAACCAAGCTTCCCAACCAATGTGTTATAAATGCAACGATCCTAATCATATAGCCGATCAGTGTCCTAATTCCGTCGAACAAATCAATGCTTTCAATAAAACAAAAAACGACCCGTTTCTCCAACGTACAACCCTGGTTGGAGAAATAATCCGAATTTTGCGTGGAGCCAAAACAATCCCAACACGAATACGATTCGTCCCAATTTTCAAGCATTTCCGAATAATGCTTCGAATCCTCCCTTTCAGCCCAACAATTTTCAACCAAACTTTACGGCCCGTCTCATAATCAACCACAACAACCAAATTTTCCACCAAATTCTGCTCATCCTCCACAAGACGATAAACGTTTAACTTCCCTTGAGAAAACTCTTGAAACGTTGGCTAAGGCAACTACTCAAAGCCTTCAATCAAACAGCAATTTGTAAAATTTATTGACTTCATATATGCAAAACACAAACCAATCGATTGCAAAACTCGAAATGCAAATGAGTCAATTAGCCACGTCTGTAAGTGAACGTGAACGTGGAACATTCCCAAGCCAACCCCTTCCAAATCCCAGAAATCAAAACGCAAATTCAAATCAAGCTCATGTTGTTCAAGATAGCAACGCCACCCAGTTGAATTCTATCACAACTCTCCGTTCTGGTAAACAATCGATAATCAAGTCGTTAATCCAAATGATTTACCGGAAACTTTTCTCGACTCTTCTAAAACAACGAACGACTCAGAACAGAACGTGGAGCCAAACGTCGAATCGAATGACAATCAAAATTCTTCTTCTTCTACTCGAGTAGACCTGCCTACCGAGTATCGTGTTCCATTTCCACACCGTCTTCGACCAAAGAAACACTCGGACCAAATGGAAAAGATGATGGAAATTTTTAAACAAGTGAAGGTTAACATCCCGCTTCTTGACATCGTGCAACAAGTCCCCACTTACGCAAAATTTCTTAAAGACTTGTGCACCCAAAATCGACATACTCAAGTGCCCAAAAAAGTCGTCTTAGCCGCCAGTTTGAGCGAAGTCTTGTCCCAATCCATGCCCGTTAAATATAAAGATCATGGCTGCCCTACGATTTCGTGTACAATTGGAGACAAGACGATTAACAAATGTTTGATGGACTTAGGCGCGAGTGTCAACTTGATTCCATACTCCGTGTACGAACAATTAGGCTTAGGTGAGTTCAAACCCACGAAAGTTACGCTTCAATTTGCCGATCGTTCCATTAAGAAGCCCGTGGGAGAAATCGAAGACGTACTCATTCGAGTAGGGCAATTTATATTCCCCGTTGACTTTATCGTTCTCGAAACACAACCTGTGACGAATCCCTCGATTCAAATTCCGTTGATTTTAGGCCGACCATTCTTATCCACCTCAAATGTCTTAATCAATTGTCGTAACGGATCAATGAAAATCTCTTTTGGAAACATGACTTTGAATCTTAATATTTTCAATCTTGAAAGCCAATCGAATGAACCTTGTGACCAAACGTTGGAAGCTAGTGCCATTCACGAAAATGTTGAAAACGAAACACTTGATCTTAACGATGAACGTGAGGCCGAGTATGAAAATTTGTTTCACAAAATTCCCAACGATATTGAATACACTCTTTCTTTTGAATCTCTTCCAGTTGAGTCCAAATCTCAACCCAATTCTTCGATCGAAAAAATTCCAAAGTTGGACCTCAAACCGCTTCCCGACCACCTTAAGTACGCATACTTAGGTGAAAATGAAACCTGTCCTGTCATCATTTCTAACAATCTTTCTCTTGACCAAGAAGTTTCTCTTCTCTCTATCCTTTCGAAACATAAGGAAGCAACGGGATGGTCGATTTTCGATATAAAAGGAATTAGTCCCGCTCTGGTTCAACATCGCATCCATTTAATCGATGATGCCAAGCCTGTTCGTGATGCGCAACGAAGGCTTAACCCAAAAATGAAAGATGCGGTACGTGATGAAATTCTTAAACTTCTCGACAACGGAATCGTTTACCCAATCTCCGATAGTTCATGGGTTAGCCCAATTCACGTTGTACCGAAAAAGTCCGGGCTAACTGTAGTCAAGAACGATTCAAACGAGCTTATTCCAACTCGTACTCAAACGGGTTGGCATGCTTGCATTGACTACCGAAAACTAAATGCCGCAACACGTAAAGATCACTTTCCTCTTCCTTTCATTGACTAAATGCTCGAACGTTTAGCCGGCCATGAATTTTACTGTTTCCTTGATGGTTATTCTGGCTATAACCAAATTCCAATCGCTCCCGAAGATCAAGAGAAAAAAACTTTCACATGTCCATTCGGTACCTTCGCTTATCGACGTATGCCATTCGGACTATGTAACGCTTCTGCAACTTTCCAACGATGCATGGTTGGAATCTTTTCCGACATGATAGAACGCTTTCTAGAAGTTTTCATGGATGATTTCTCAATCTTTGGCGATTCTTTTTCCCAATGTTTGCATCATCTCGAGTTGGTTCTAAATCGATGTAGAGAAAAACATTTGACTTTGAATTGGAAAAAATGCCACTTTATGGTCAAACAAGGCATAGTCCTTGGACATATCATCTCAAATAAAGGCATTGAAGTAGACAAAGCAAAAATCGATGCCATTGCAAATCTACCCATTCCCAAATCCGTTAAGGACATTCGATCATTTCTAGGACATGCTGGCTTTTACCGTCACTTTGTGAAAGACTTTAGCAAAATCGCCCGTCCTTTGACGACCCTTCTTGGAAAAGACGTTCCTTTCGATTTTAACTCTGATTGTATCTCTTCTTTTGAACGTCTTAAGAGCGAACTCATTTCTGCCCCAATCATTTGCGCACCCAATTGGGATCTTCCTTTCGAAATAATGTGCGACGCTTCAAACTTTGCCGTTGGTGCTGTCTTGGGACAACGCATCAACAAGATCCTTCATGTCATTTACTACGCGAGTATGACCTTGAACGACGCTCAACTCAACTACACAACAACTGAAAAAGAGCTTCTAGCTATCGTTTTTGCGCTCGAAAAGTTTCGACCTTACTTGATAGGTTCACACATTACGGTCTACACTGACCATTCTGCGCTTCGATATCTCTTCGCTAAAAAGGATGCTAAACCCCGTTTGATTCGTTGGATCCTTTTACTTCAAGAATTTGACCTTATAATCAAAGACAAAAAAGGATCCGATAATGTCATAGCCGATCACTTATCTCGTCTTTCGAACGCACCATCTCCTTTGCCAATCAATGAAAACTTCCCCGATGAACAACTTCTTTCAATTTCGATCGATCCATGGTACGCTGATATAGTGAACTACTTAGTCACTAAACAAACTCCCTCATCTTGGTCCAAACAGGACAAATGCAAATTTATGTCCCAGGTGAAATACTTCTATTGGGACGATCCATACTTGTTCAAATATTGTCCTGACCAAATCATCTGACGTTGCATTCCGGATAATGAAATAAGGAGTGTTCTTTCGTTTTGCCATAATCAAGCATGCGGTGGACATTTCGGTCCTCGAAAAACTGCGGAAAAAGTGCTTCAGTGTGGTTTCTATTGGCCTTCTCTTTTCAAAGACTCGTTTGAATTTAGTAAAACTTGTAATCGATGTCAAATGCTTGGACGAATTTCTCGACGAGATATGATGCCTTTAAACCCCATTCTTACGATCGAAATCTTTGATGTATGGGGTATTGACTTTATGGGACCTTTTCCCAATTCTTTTGGAAACTTGTATATCCTTCTCGCTGTCGATTACGTTTCAAAATGGGTCGAAGCCGTTCCTTGCAAAACCAATGACCATAGAATTGTTGTGAAATTTCTCAAAGAAAATATCTTTTCGAGGTTCGACATACCTCGCACAATAATCAGTGATAACGGAACCCATTTTTGCAACCGTTCTTTTGAAACTTTAATGAAAAAATACTCGATAACCCACAAGTTATCCACTCTGTATCATCCTCAGACTTATGGCCAAGTTGAAGTTTCAAATCGACAAATAAAACAAATCTTGGAGAAAACTGTCAATAAAAATCTAAAGATTGGTCTCAGAAATTGACCGACGCGCTTTGGGCTTACCGTACTGCTTTTAAAACTAACCTTGGGATGTCCCCATTTCGTTTAGTTTACGGTAAAGCTTGCCATTTACCCGTTGAAATTGAACACAAAGCGTTGTGGGCAATAAAAAACTTAAACTTTGATCTTGAAAAAGCTGGCGAAAATCGAAAACTACAACTCATCGAACTCGAAGAACTTAGGATCAACGCATATGAAAACGAGAAAATTTACAAAGAAAGAACCAAAGTTTTTCATGACAAGTCAATCCTAAGGAAAACGTTTTGGCCTAACCAGAAAGTTCTTTTATATGACTCGAGACTTCATTTATTCCCTGGGAAACTTAAATCAAGGTGGACTGGACCATTTGTGGTACGAACTATTTTTCCACATGGTGCCATAGAAATAGAAAACCCAAAGGATGGATCAATTTTCAAAGTCAATGGTCATCGTTTAAAACCCTTCTTGGAATTGCCCGGTAACCAGGAGGAGGAGCTCATGATCATTCATGAGCCAAGCTACGTCTAGTAAGAATGTTAACCCTATTTTCTAAATATGTACATATTTTTCCCCGTTACACTGTTATATTATGCATCGACTATGGGGACACAGTCAAAATTAAGTATGGGGGGAGTCTCACTTTCATTTTTCATGGCCTTTTTTTTTGAATTTTCATTTTCTTCAAAAAAAAAAATCTCAAAACTCCTAAATCTCAAAAACATTATCTTTTAACCATTTTGATTTATTTTTGAAGAAACACTATGGGATAAGTATAAGTTTTGGTTAATAAATTTAAATTTTTGAAAATTTATTTGTCTTAAAATAGAAATAAAAATGAAGTTTGATTACAAATAACAATGGTTTAACTAGTATATAGGAAGGTTCATCGATGCTAATTATGAAGTATGTTCTAATTGAAAATCTTAGTTTAAAAAGTGGTAAATTTAAAGTAAAGGATATAACATTTTTGTCTTCTAAGTTAAATGGTGCTAAGATGATTTTGCAAAACTCTCTCCTTTAAAAAAATAATAAGAGAAAAGATATATATATATATATAGAAAATAACATCCAAAGTATTCACTCTCATTTAAAAGTCCTCACGGTTATGCATGGGTGAATTACTTGGAATTTTGATTATGTGCTTTCATACACATTTAAAAGTCCTCACGGTTATGCATGTATGGAACACATGTAAAAAAAAGAACAGATTTAATAAAAACCACCTACGGTCGATAGGTGTATGCACGAAAGTGTGTGCACTCGCCATGCTCTGTACTCCCCTCACATAAGCCCGAAAGGCAGTGCATTGGTGGTATATCTGGCCTCAGTTTACCTGAGCTAGGTGTGTAATTTTTCTTGCAAATAATGAGAGAGCAAGCAATTGAAATCCAAGCACTAGTTTAACTTGTTTGATTTAACTTGTTATTGAAAAGAAATGAAAATACCACTTTAACAAACTTTGATAATCAACTAAGGATTCATTTCATAGTTACATTATGTTATCAACCAAAACAACTAGATAAACTGTGGTCTATCTGTTATAACAACTTGATTTTTATTGGAAATTTTGACGAGTAAAAATTTTCAAGACGATGACCAAAACTTGTATTTAACTTATTGTGTCAATTTAAAAATAAATCCTTCATTTGTAAATATATCCAAAAACTCGCATTCATCTCTTTGTAAATAAATCTTGCATTTTGTAAATATTTTCATCCTGCATTTGGATTTTATGGGTAGTATCCGCTGAAAACCCTCATAAGACAACACTCGTCCAACTGGGGACACCCAGAGGTTTAACGGCTTATTGCATACGCTCAATGCAATCGTGCTCCCTACGAAAACGGATTTATCTTAGTTTTCCTTTATTCGAGGACGAATAAAAAGATAAGTGTGGGGGTATTTGATATGCACGTAATTGTGCATATATTTTATCTCTTTTTATTTAATTAATCATCATATTTGGGCATTTTAACATGTTTAAAACCAAAATTCAATTATTTCCAACCATCATATTTTCCTCTTCATTCAGGGGCAAAACAGTCATTTTGTGCATGTGTCAATATAAGAATTTTTACTTGGACATTTTTTGATAATTTTTATAGGAATTTGGATGCATATGGAAGAGGCTTATATGAAGATATATACATGCACAAATGAATACAAAGGAAAGAAGAGGGAAATAATTCAAGCCATGAACATGGAGGACCCCACCCACTTACCTAAAAGTACAATTTGGAGCTAATGGACAACTAAGTGGAGGTTAAAGCTTCATGCAAAACAAATGATGGATTAATTAGTGGTTAATGGTTACTTGTTGGCCACACTTCCTAAAGGGCATTTTGGTAGCCCCCTAAAAATAGAATTAGGGTTTTATGCATGTATATATAGCCCTCTTATGTATATGAAACTATCTTCTACTCTTTCATCTTACTTAGGAAATTAAGAAATCAAGTGTAAGCACAATGTTCTATGAAATAAAAATGGCTTCCAAGCCTCTTTCTTCTCTCTTTTCTACATGCTTTTCTTTGTTTTATTGTTAATGTTTATTTCTATGCTCTCTTTCTCCTTATGTTCATAGCTTAGATTCATGTTTATGCAAGTAGTTAGTAGCTAATCTCTTTTGCCTTCTTTACTTATTTTCTATTTTTCTTTTCTCTTTAATGTTGAAACTTACATGTGATGCTTCAATGACACAAATGAGTAGCTACAGCCTTCAATTTAGGGGTGATGAAGCTCTCTAACTTTATATAATTTCAACATTTTTATGATTTATGATCTCTTTATTTATGCTTCATGAATGTGAATTTTGATGTAAGTTTATACAAGTGGGTTTGATAGCTTATATTGCTTATGAAAATGAGCTATTCTTATTCAACATAAACACAATTTACATCATCATTTGCTAATTAATTTTTGATTATGAAATGAAAGTAAAAATGAATTTTGATGATCTATATTACTAGTTACAATAGTAAATAGATCATACTTAAAATAGCTTTTGCTTTGGCTTCATTTTCATGAGAATTATAAGTGGTATAATTGTTGTATTATAGTTTGATGGTTTGAGTTATGTTAAATAATAACATAAACAAACCATACTTATGATAAATACAATGATTATTCCACTTAATATCAAAGTTAGAGATCATAAATTATGTGTTTGTTGATTTACAAAAATTTGAGAGTGGATTTGCCTCTAAATTGTTCTTTAGTCTAATAGATTTCAAATCATATTTTTCTAGTGTTAGCCTCATTTTATTTCTAGTTAACAATTTCTCAACTTTGGGTTAATTTGGTTGAGTAGGAAATTTAAATCAACAATTCCTTGTGGATCGACCCGTATTCGCCGCGTGCTACATTCGTACACCGTGCGCTTGCGGTTATATTTTTATTTAAAAATTCGTTCGACGTTTTTCTAAACCGATAGAATTTTCGTCGACGAACAACATCACTACCATAAGCAACAAATAGATTTACAACGAGAATTATACTTTAAACAAAAGGTTACTGCGTGACGACTAAGTTTTCTAGAGCAAGTAGCCATAAAATTTTGTAATTCACGAAAGAAGGATGTACATGAACCACTTCCGATTCCTTACAATCCTTTGGATCCCTGTGCCTCTTATCGTATACCTTTGGAACCTTCACATAGGAAATTTTTTGGTTCCCCGAGAACAATGAACATGGAAATATATGGTCTCCACTCAAGCCATGGAGGGATGACAAGTCTGAAGATCGCAATGCTCCATCTTCATCTAAATAAATTTACTTATTCTCATTGTATTTTTATCCACATATATTTGTATTCTGTTTCACAAATAATAGTATTATGCTTTATTAAAATCAATCTCTTAAAAAATAAGCAACACCCTTCAAAATTAGGCTATTTTAAGACGAACTGGTCATTTCAGACGTCTGAAGATTGCCATCAGACGTCTGACACTCTTGTATCACACAAATTTTTAAACATCGTGCATATATCAAACGTCTGATATAACCTTCTAGATGTCTGAAAATTATCCCTGCTTGATAAAAAATACAAACCAGTCTATTTCAGACGTCTGAACTTTGACCAGACGTCTGAACAAAGTCTCTGCCTCCTTAAGATACAAACTCAGACCATTTTTCAAACGTCTGATTTTATATCCAGACGTTTGAGAAAAATATCTGTCCTATAGAAATTACACTTCGGCCTATTTCAAACGTCTGATTCTACATCCAGACGTCTGATAAATCTCTTTGCCTTTCAAAATTTACAAATCGGTCTATTTCAGACGTCTGAACATATATACTATCTTAAAACTAGGTTAAATCAGACGTCGGATTCACCTTCCAGATGTCTAAAATTCATTTGACACTCAAAATTACCCTGCTAACGTCTAGTTTTTCACTTTGTCTCACTTATATTTTATTTTGTTTCTACTGCAAGGTCGATTCTCTAATTCTCAAACTTGCTTTCTCCTCCAAACACGCTCGAATTTCATGGCCCCTAAAATGAAAAACCCTAAAATCTCTAAGCACAAGCATGACCAAGCTACTTCATCCAATTCGCAAGTTTTCTCTTACGATCAAATTGAGAGATGGATGAATCGTGTACCACTTTCAATCAAGAGAAACGAGGATATTCAAAAGAAGAAGCTTCATACAAGTCCATTTTGTAATTTACTAAAGTTCCCAATGTATGATTTGGACGAAATATGCGGAAGTGTTGTATTAGAAACATTGATTTCCTTCAATCCCAATAATATCCAAATCGGTCAGTTAGCCATATTTCTTTTCTGTGCTAATTTAGATAGGACGGCGGTTTGGAACACTGACAACGATGATAATTGGCTATGGTCAAGTGTATACGGCAACACAATTAGACTTACTCCAGGGATCATAGGCCAAAGTCTCGGATGTTCCGACACCGGAGAAGATTTATATAATATTCCGGATATGCATCTCAAACCAAGAGATAACATCACACATCAAATATGGGAAGATGAAATGCCTAGATTTGCATCAAAATACCTAAGACCTAAGGCGAGAATTTTCACTGGAATGATTAATAACACTATCATTCCTCACCTTGGTAGTCATGAGCAAATCACAGAATTAGAGAACATGGCTCTATATGCTATATTCAATGGAACAAGGTTTAATTGGGAAAAATTTATATTTGATGAGCTGAAGAATTTTTGGACTCTCTCACGCCCATCCATCATCTATCCTACATACATCATGAGACTTCTAAGAGCTCACAACATCCCTTCGTATTTATCCACTTTTGAAGAGATTTCTTCGAATTATGCATCCACAAGATTTTTATCTCTAATGCATTTACCAGAAAACCCTCCAGATTTTATATCATTTGAAGAGTGGACGCGACGTCATCAAGCCGGATAGCTAGGCCTCCACCTCAAAAACAGCATGAACCATCACAAGAGTTGGAGAAACAACACGAAAATACTCCTCCTCTTCTTGCAACTTTTGATTATATGTCTCAAGACGATATTTTGGAAACTCGCACTGAGACAAATCCAAATGAAAGTGTTCGCAACTTAACTCTCCAAAATCAACTTATTTTGTCTCGAAATAAAAATTTATTGGCTAAGCGTATTGATAGTTTTGAAACATTTTTTGCTTCTCGCCTTGCCATAGTTGAAGCGTTGCTTTCAACTGCATTATCCATTCAAAAAGAGGTTCTTCAACGGGTTCGTGGTCCTACACCACCTTTAGAAGATTGACCGACCCATGTGCCTTCTCCTCCTCCTTCAAAACATTCCAAAATGTTTGACAGGGAGAAAGAACCTCTCGAACACACTCCGACATCTCCAAAAAAACAAGCTAGCTCTTCCAAGAAAGAAGATGAAGGAGATGATCGAGATATATCTTCCCCCAAAAAAAAATCTATGAATGTAATAAATTAATATGATTACTGAAAATTGCTTTTTGGTGTGTTATTACTGTGTATATTCATGTAACCTTACAACGATTGGTAAATACAAAATGGTATAGACATGATATTGACGCAGTGGATAACAAACAAACGATATAGATCGATGAAAGTAGGAAATCGGTGGATTGAAGATACTGAAATGCCCAAATTCGTTGATCACAAAGATACCGAATTCTAGCTATCTTCGACACGTTGATCGCGCAAGTTACCGTGAGAGAAGATCTTCAATTCTTCAAGCGTTGATCAAGCACACTTGATTCCGCGAATCGGCTTCAACAATCGTTGATTCGAGCGCACTCGAATAACCGAAAGTGGAGATAGGAGATTACACTCAACTACCAATTTAGGATGAAAGCACACAGCAATCAACAAGAATTTTATTCAAAAATCAACCACTCTAAAATGTACAACACACTCCCTATTTATAGCTTTTCACAACCGGTCCTTAAGTCGTACACGACTCATCCCCCACGACTCACGACTTAAGGCTCTCGACTTAGCAACAACACCATACCCAAATTACAACACAACACATAGGTCGGCAGCGACTCAACATCACGCGACTCATTCCTTAACAATGCGACATACGACTTACGACTCAGCTACATCACAACATATATACACATGACCGACTTACATTCAACGACTCAAAGACTCAAGGAAAAAAAATACAAATAGATAACGACTCAGGACTTTAAGACTTAACGAGTTACAACCAACTCAACACAAGACGACTTACGACTCATCCATATACAAGTTACAACGCCTCAAGCCCCAAGCTCATAGCTTCTGCGACTCAAGCTCCCAAGCTCCCTGCGGCATATCTCCTCAAACGACTTAACTAGGTCGTGCCCTTCCTCCAACTCAAAGCTTTTAATAGCTGGAACTTCCCCCTGCTTCATGATAAGTCGTGGACGACTTATAGATGAGTCGTTGGGTCGTGTACGACTCATCAAACTCGAACAACTCAAGTTCCCGTTAAGTCGTAACCCTGTCCCCTTAGCTTTGTTAAGTCGTGGATGACTAAAACCCGCCTCCTTAGGTCGTAGATGACTCAAGCCCTCCTTAAGTCGTGTACGACTTACTCCTTTGGCCTGAGCTGCATCATCCTCCCCTGGTTGAGAAAAATTCGTCCTCGAATTTGTAAATTCTTCAACATCTGATTGTCCATCCCCATAATATGGTACAAGATGCTTAACATTGAACACGTCAGAAGTATATACATCCTCCGGTAGCTTCAACTTATAAGCATTTTCATTAATCCGTTTCACAACTTCTACAGGACCAATTTTTCTGGCTTTCAACTTGTTATAAACGCCCACTGGAAAACGATCCTTCGTTAACACAGCATACACCAAATCTCCTTCGTTAAATTCAACATTTCGTCGCTTCAAGTCTGCAGTCTGCTTATATTTCTCATTTGCTTTCTCCAATCGTTTCTGAACGATTTTATGACATTCAGTCAGCTCGTTTAACCGTCCCCTTCGGTTGTGGTACTACTGCCAAATCCAACGGTCTTCTTGGCAAACTTGAATATACGACCTGAAATGGACTGAATCCCGTACTACCATTCACTGCATGATTATGTGCAAACTCTGCCTGGCATAACTTCATGCCCTAACTCTTCAGATTATCCTTAACAAGACATCGCAACAAATTTCCCAACGATCTGTTAACAACTTCTGTCTGTCCATCTGTTTGCGGATGATAAGCGCTACTAAATTTCAGCTTCGTTCCAACCATCTTCCACAAACTTAGCCAAAAATGACTTAAAAATCTGGTATCCCTGTCCGAAACAATAGACTCCGGCAACCCATGTAAACGATAGATTTCTTTAAAGAACAACTGAGCAACACGAACAGCATCCGCCGTCATCTTACAAGCAATAAAATGTGCCATTTTCAAAAACCTATCCACCACAACAAATATAGAATCATTCCCCCTTTGAGTTCTAGGCAAACCCAAAACAAAATCCATGCTGATATCAACCCATGGTTTGTTAGGTACTGGTAACGGCTTATATAATCCTGCATTTGTCGCTGTTCCCTTCGAAATCTGACAGATATGACATCTCTGAACAAACCTTTCAACTTCCTTCCTCATCGATGGCCAATAGTAGGATTGAGAGATTAACTGCAATGTTCGGTCTCTACCCACATGTCCTTCCTCATGAAGCTCCTTTACTATCTTCATTCGCAAGCTACAATCCGGTGCACACAATTGATTCCCTTTGAATAAGAAACCATCAATCAACAAAAATTCATCAGGACTTCCCTCCTTGACTTTCTCAACAAATTTCTTAAAGTAAGGATCCTCCTTAAACAATTCTGGCAATAACTCAAATCTTGTCACCTCAATTTTCATTGTCGTTAATAAATGACTCCTCCTACTCAAAGCATCAGCCACGCGATTCGTCACCCCTGACTTATGTTTCACGACAAAAGTAAACTGCTACAGATAAGCAATCCATGATGCATGCCTTGCTGAAATCTTATCCTGCCCTTGCAAATGCTTCAAAGCTTCATGGTCTGTGTAAAGAACAAACTCCTTATGGAATAGATAGTGTCTCCAATGTTTCACTGCTTGCATCACATCATAAAACTCCACATCATACGTACTATATCTCATCTTTGCTCCTGATAACTTCTCACTAAAGTATGCAATTGGACGTCCCCTCTGACTCAACACTCCCCCAATTCCAACCTTTGATGCATCAGTATGTAGCTCAAACACTAACTGAAAATCTGGTAAAACTAGAATTGGTGCAGACGTCAACAATTCCTTGATCCTTCCAAAAGCATTCCCGGCTTCCTCTGACCACGAAAATTGTTTACCCTTCATGAAATCAGTAACTAGAGCCATCACACTACTGAAGTGTGGAATGAATCTTCGGTAGAATGACGCTAGCCCATGAAAACTTCTCACTTCTGTAATTGTCCTCGGCGGTGGCCAATTTTTGACTGCTTCAACTTTATTCTGGTCCACCTGGATACCTTCTCCTGACACAACATACCCCAGAAATAAAACACTTCTCGCCATAAACACACATTTCTTTGTTGCAGCATAGAACTGTTCCTCACGAAGAATAATTAACACCTTCCGCAAATGCTCTACATGCTCCTCTGTACTTCCACTATATATCAGAATATCATCGAAATAAACCACCACGAACTTCCCAATGAATGGTCTAAAGATTTGATTCATCACCCGCATGAATGTACTAGGTGCATTTGATAAACCAAATGGCATAACCAACCATTCGTATAACCCCTCTCTTGTCTTGAAGGCTGTCTTCCATTCGTCTCCAGGTCTAATCCGAATTTGATGATATCCGCTTTTCAAATCAATCTTTGAAAAGATAGTAGCTCCGCTTAACTGATCTAGCAAGTCATCCAACCTCGGCATTGGGAATCTATATCTCACAGTAATCTTATTCAATGCTCGACTGTCAGTGCACATCCTCCATGTTCCATCCTTCTTTGGTACCAACAAATCTGGCACAGCACACAGACTCAAACTCTCCTGCACTCGTCCTTGTTCAAGCAACTCTTCCACCTGCCTCCTCAACTCTTCATGTTCCTTTGGACTCATTCGGTAATGTGGTCTATGCGGTAATACAGCTCCCGGAACAAGATCGATTTGATGTTGAATGTCTCTCAATGGCGGTAACTCCTTAGGCAACTCTTCTGGAAATACATCCTCAAATTCTTTCAAAACTGGCTTTGCTTCTTCGGGAATTTCAACCTCTTCACTGCTTTCACGCCCTATCAACAAATAGACTTCAGGCTCCTCTTCAACTTCTTTAACAAACTCCTTCAAAGATAGCAAAGTTTTCAGTTCTTCAATCTCCTCCAGCTTGCTTTCCTTCTGTTGTTGCTTCTTAGAACTAAAATAATCTTAGTACCTTCAAACATGAAACTGTAGCTATTAGTTCGACCGTCATGTTGTACTGCTCTATCAAACTGCCATGGTCTGCCCAATAACAGATGACACACATCCATGTCTACAACATCACACCAAATTTCATCTTTGTACTTTTTCCCAATTGAAAATTTCACGCAAGCTCTTCGTCCAACTTTCACCTCACCACCTTTCCTTAACCATGCTAACTTGTACGGTTTAGGATGCTTCTCAGTTTTCAAGTTCAACTTCCTTACTGCTTCTGTTGAGATAATATTGTCACAACTCCCAGCATCAATGACGAACTTGCAAACCTTTCCCAGAATAGTGCATGTGGATTGAAATATGTTATTCCTCAACCAACCGTTTTCCTCTTCTTATTTCGGTGCCAAATAACTTCTCCTCATCATTAAATTGCACCCTTCATCTCCGGATAATTCTTCTTCTTTCTCTTCATAAGATGAATTAGAACATTCAGCTTCCACATCCTCTTCTTCTATCTCTGCAACCATTGCTCTCCTCTTAGGCTTCGGACATTCATTGCTCTTGTGACCCAATTCCTGACAATTGTAACATTTGAAACTGCTATTAACCTTCGCCTTCTCAACCTCCTTCACCACTGGTTTACTGATAGGTTTAGAAACATTAGAACTTCCACTGGAACCCTTCACTGGATTATTGAAATTAGTAAACACACCACCTCCACGCCTTCCCTGCTTCTCCCAAGCCAACGCCTTTTGGTGTGCTTCCGCCACAGATCTTGGATCGAACATATTAACCATATCCTGGATCTGCATTCGCAACCCTCCAATAAATCTAGCAGTCAGTTGTTCTTCTGTCTCCATTATGTCATTTCTGCAATGAGTTGGTAAAATTCATCTGCATAATCATTAACTGATTTCGTCCCCTGCCTTAGATTCTGCAATCTCTGGTACATGAGTGATTGATAGTTGTAAGGTAAAAATGTAGCTCTCATCAATTTCTTCATCTTATCCCAAGATTCAACTTTTGACTTTCCCATTCTCTCCCTTGTAAGTTTGATTTGCTGCCACCATGTCAAAGCTCTCCCTCTCAACCTAGTAGCAACTAATTTCACTCGACGATTCTACGGAACCTCTTTGAAATCAAAGATCTCTTCAACATTGGACAACCAATCAAGAAATTCTTCTGCTACCATTCCACCCTTGAATTCTGGAATTTCCATCTTCATACCCGATTCCCATCGACGATCATCATCTACATCCCGATATATATTTCGAACTTGGTCTCGATCTTGATAATGAATGCTAGCTCTATCACCCTCTTCATTGAAATCAAATGTACGTCTATATCGATCTCGACCATCAACATCCCTTCGATCTTGCATGTCCCTTCTACTATGTCTCTCTTCATTCTCTATATGGCTCATCTTCAAACTCACGTGGAGTTCTTCTCTCTTCATGTCCATAGTCATGGTGATCTCTCTTTGATGAAATTGATGTTTCTCTTCTCTCTCTAAAAGATTGCGGTGATACCCTTCTCGCTTCCGTAACCAATGGCGAAACTCGGTTTCCTCCATGGCTCGAGATTGGTGATCTCCTCCTTTGATTTTGATTTAAATCATTCATCAACTTCTCTAACTTTCCAATGCCTTCATCAAATTTCTCATTAATACGTTGTTCCATTTGCTCGGCTTCTTCTCTTATATACAATGCTTCAACATTTTGATGTCGATTAGCTCTCCTTGGTGGCATGATTGAATCAACACAAACACTTCAACAAGTTCAAACAAACTTCTACAAACAACAAGTCATGGCTCACACTAGCCCGCACGAATTCCTTAGCTCAGCACAAAGTAGCTCGGTTCAAGATGCAACCTAACTCGGCTCGGCCTTAAACAAACACGGCTTCAAACACTTCAAGATGTAGATCGATACCAAACTGATGCACGACCTATACTTAGCACAAAGTGATGTTCGGCCTTCTCACTTTACTTTCAACTTTGGCGCGCAAAAATCTCATGGCCAAAATACAAACCTTCTCCAACTCTAGATCCAAAATGAAATGGATCAAAATCTTCAAACTTGTTGCAACTTCAAGATGAACACGACGAACAACAACTCCAAACTTCAACTGCAAAAATTGGCTCCAAGACTCGTCCTAGCTATGATTGGCTAAGTCAAGCTTCGATACCAAAACTGACGCAGCGGATAACAAACAAACGATATAGATCGATGAAAGTAGGAAATCAGTGGATTGAAGATACTGAAATGCCCAAATTCGTTGATCACAAAGATACCGAATTCTAGCTATCTTCGACATGTTGATCGCGCACGATACCGTGAGAGAAGATCTTCAATTCTTCAAGCGTTGATTAAGCGCACTTGATTCCGCGAATCGGCTTCAACAATCGTTGATTCGAGCGCACTCGAATAACCGAAAGTGGAGATAGGAGATTACACTCAACTACCAATTTAGGATGAAAGCACACAACAATCAACAAGAATTTTATTCAAAAATCAACCACCCTAAAATGTACAACACACTCCCTATTTATAGCTTTTCACAACCGGTCCTTAAGTCGTACACGACTCATCCCCCACGACTCACGACTCACGACTTAAGGCTCTCGACTTAGCAACAACACCATACCCAAATTACAACACAACACATAGGTCAGCAGCGACTCAACATCACGCGACTCATTCCTTAACAATGCGACATACGACTTACGACTCAGCTACATCACAACATATATACACGTGACCGACTTACATTCAACGACTCAAAGACTCAAGGAAAAAAATACAAACAGATAACGAATCAGGACTTTAAGACTTAACGAGTTACAACCAACTCAACACAAGACGACTTACGACTCATCCATATACAAGTTACAACGCCTCAAGCTCCCAAGCTCATAGCTTCTGCGACTCAAGCTCCCAAGCTCCCTGCGGCATATCTCCTCAAACGACTTAACTAGGTCGTACCCCTTCCTCCGACTCAAAGCTTTTAATAGCTGGAACTTCCCCCTGCTTCATGATAAGTCGTGGACGACTTATAGATGAGTCGTTGGGTCGTGTACGACTCATCAAACTCGAACAACTCAAGCTCCCGTTAAGTCGTAACCCTGTCCCCTTAGCTTTGTTAAGTCGTGGATGACTAAAACCCGCCTCCTTAGGTCGTAAACGACTCAAACCGTCCTTAAGTCGTTTACGACTTACTTCTTTGGCCTGAGCTGCATCAGATATCTACAATTAAAAGTTATTACTGTTTTTTGATAATGCCAAAGGGGGAGAAATAATAAAAAGCACAATAAGTAATGGAAAGCACATATTCAGGGGGAGATTTATAAAATTATATATAAGTTCATTGTATAGTTGTCATTATTAAAAAGGGGGAGAAATGAGCTTGGTTCCAATCGAAGTACTAGATACTCCGAGCATAAACCTGGTGGATATCGACTGGGTTCTAGAGACGAAACCTGAGAAAAAGTCATGGATGACTCAAATTAAAGACTATTTACTATAGGAAGTCCTTCCCAAATGGAGGAATGAAAAGTTACAAGTTCACGGCAAAGCTTAATGATATATTATTCACGAAGGAGTGATGTATAGAATGGGTTTTTCCATTCATCTACTCCAGTATATCACTCATGATGAAATAAAATGATTTCAAAAGGAAGTTCATGAAGGGGAATATAACAGTCACATCAGAGGGCAAACCTTAGCAAAGAAAATACTCCATTACGTGTATTACGAGCCAACTGTCAACCGAGGTTCTATTGATTACGCCAAGCGTTGCGACAAGTGCCAGATGTATGCAAAAGTTCTGAGAGCTCCACTGACATAAATTACACAAATGGTCAGTCCATGGCCATTTTCCACATAGGGCATAAATATTATAGGTTTCTTACCGATCTCAAAAGGTGCTGTGAAGCACGTCACCGTAGTAGTTGATTATTTCACTAAATGGGCCAAAACAAAACCTTTTACCACAACCATGATGAAGAAAGCAATCAATTTTATTGTCTGAAACATCATCTATCGTTTTGCTCTTCTATGAAACTTATTACTGATAATGGGACTCAATTTGACAGCGGTGAATTTAAAGATTTTTTCCCTCGGCATCATATTGAAAAGAGATTTGCGACAGTTGCTCACCCTCAAGAAAAAGGCAAGTTGAAGCTGTGAACAAAATCATAAAGTCCACTCCGAAGAAGCCTTTGGAAAAGGCTAAAGGCAAGTTGGCGGATGAACTCCCAATAACATTATGGGCTTATAGAACTACCCATAAGTCCACAACTGGCTATACTCTATTTTCCCTTGCTTATGGCTCCAAATCCGTTATTCCTGTTGAACTCGAAGTCCTTTCTCATCGAGTAACCTACTACGACACCAAAATGAATAGTGATCTCCTTTTAGAATCTCTAGACTTTGTAGATAAGAAGCGCGAAGAAGCTTATTTAAGGGCAGCTGCACATCGACATCCAGTCACTCGATACTACAACACTAAAGTCCGACATAGAACCTTTGAAATCGACGATCTCCTCTTGAAATGGGTGTTTCATGTCCCATCATACATGAATCCTACTTGTGAAGGACTATATGTCATTGAATAGAGACATGGAGAGGAAACTTTCAAGCTAGCGACTGTTGATGGCATCCCACTTCCAAGAGTGTGAACTAACGAGCATTTACCATGCTATTTCACTTAGTTTATTCTTTTTCGTTCAGTTGTATTTAATTTTTGAATTTTCTTTAGCATTTTATTTTCCAGATATGTAATAAGACAAATTATGCCATTTCTCTGTTTGGCAAATAAAGTTTGAAATTTCCCTTATATTTGCGATTGTTGTAGCATTACATATTAGTTACGATATCCGACTAACTAATATTGACATGTTCGATCAGGTTCCCAAAGTTTGGAGCTAGCCGATTACATAATTCCACGATTGATCTAAAAAAATGAACGTGGTTCGACAGTTCATTCGCAACCCGATGGATGGAGTACCTAACAAGGAATGGATGTGATTTGACCATCCGATAGTCAAATTAACCCCACTATGCGATAGGACAAACATAAACCAAAAGCGATCGTGATGCGATCGATCGCTCACTAAGCCAAACCCTGAACTTGGGGACAAGTCAATCAATTAAGAAAAGTACAGTCCAACTATTTTCTGAACTAACTCAAAGTCCCCAGAGTAAGGACTAAATTATAAATGAAAATTGGGTGTGATCCGATCACCTGCCACCTAACTTTTATCTCGAGAGTGCGGATATGAGTATAAAAAATAGAAGAGTGTGGTTTGACCACATACTATTCCATAAAATCCGACCTAAAACTGACAGGAGTATAAACTCGCTAAGGATGGAGTTCGACCATCCACTATTTAACTCCATTAACCCGAGGCTGGGTGTAGGAGTATAATCACTTAAACCGCTAAATGAAACGACATAGTACTAGGGCTCGAGCCCAATGTTTGGTATAACTCGAGGCCACGACCACATGAAGGCCTTGGTTAAAAATTAACGGATGATTATCCGAATCAATGAGCAACGAATTACAAGTACATCGAACGGAAAAGTAATAGCTCAACCCAAATAAAATTCATATAAGAGTTCAACAGAAAAAACATAACTTTTATTTACACATTAAACTTGGAAATCATAGTACAAGTTTATATAAAAATAGGGGTCGCATTTGCACATACACGGCGAATAAAAAGAAAAACAGCTGCACATGCTATGTACAAATTAAGCCGAAGTGGCGACTACTTCTTTTGCCCCTTCTCTCTTTGGATTTCTTGGGAGTGGCACCACCTGAGCCTTTGATTGTCCTTCTTTTCGATCCTTTACTATCCTTGGCATGATAGCTTTTAGACGTTGGAGGGAGTTCTTTGACAACCGACCGACCAGGTGGAATGACTTGCAGTGGGATAAGGCTTGGGTCATCGACGTCTGTATCAACAAGGTCAGTTTTATCTTTTTTCTTTGACAAATCCTCCATCTCGATGTGCTCCTTCAAGTTGACCTCATTAGTTTGTTTGAATGCACAAGTGATCACAACGTTGTCAAATTCATCTGGCAATGGCTGATCGTCGGCTATTTCTTCATTAAGTGCACCAATAAGTTGAGTGTCGACCCTTGGAATGTCGATGGCCATGGAATTTCAGTAAATGTTGATTGTTGCTCCACACTGGCACCGCTTCCTGGAGTTTGACTAGGACCAAAAGACTTGAAAATTCATGGAAACAAGAAACTAAGCCCATAAATATTGGGCATGAGGAACCAAACGTCTCGAATAATGGAGAGTAGAGCGGCATACATGTGTCCGACCGACTTTCAGGTTTCATCCGAGTGCTCCCTTCTTGAATGAAGATCAGCGCCTTTGATCTATAACCAGGTTTATTTGGATCATAGCTCGGATCATGAATAAAGCTAAGTGAAACTGATGCCCCAACTGTTCGAACTAAAGGGAGACCTTTAGAATCAGACGTCGAAGCTTCAACAATATTTTTCTCTTAGCCAGAGACTGCCAAAATATCAAAGTATTGGAGCCTTTTAACGGCAGGATCTAATGGTTCATTACCATAAAGGATCTCTTACACCAGTTTCTCCTCATCCAAATTAGCTTTGCCAAGGGCTTTCTTCCTTATTTCAACGATATAATCCCAAGCCTCAGCAAGCGATTCGAGGTAGCCCTCTCCAAAAAAGTTCAAATGACTATGGATTAGGACCTTAGCATTGTATTCAACAATCAAAGGATCACATGTCCTTAATCTCATTCTGGCCATCCTCTTTAGCATCCTCCAACTGGGCCTCAATTTTTTCTTTAACTTCATAACGGATAATTTTTTTGCCTCTTCCTTAAGGACTTCAATTTGAGCGAGTTGCTTGTTAAAGTTTAATTTTCTACTTTCGAGCTTCAACGACCTCTTTACAATAACAATAAGACTCCTACCGAGCTTCAAGTTTTTCCTTCCTTCTCTTTCTTAAGGAGTTCTTCGATTTCCTCAACGCGGCGGGATTAGAGAGTTTTCCCCTTTTTGCATGTGTCCTTCTCTAGAGAAAGCATACCGCTGCAGTTGAGAGCAACATCCAACTCCTTTTCGTGAGCCATTTCCAAATGACTAACCACCTCATATGTTTCTTTGGCACTCTTCTCTACCGTAGCTAGTTTCGTTGTCAACTCTGTGATCTCATAATCTTGGTGTTTGATTATGTCTTTCCCGTGGATCGCATCTAGCTTAAACGATCGAGTTCATGTTATCTTTACATAGACACCTTAAGGGATTTTCTCAGCTAAGTGTTGGAATGCTTCATGCTGTACAAAAACATCATTGACACATGCAAGTGAACTCGCTTTAGCACTCCCTGGAATTGTATGAATGAAAGGAATAAACTATAGCCCATCAAAGTAGATTTTTGGAAAATTGACCTTAAGTTCGATGGATCTTTCTACTGTAGATACCTTGGGAGATGTAGTAGCCAAAGCTGGACCAGAAATAACAATTGGGCATTTTCTTGACCTACAACCGCGAGGATGTCGAGAACCAGATGAACCTGAATAATGCTTAGGTGCCACAACATTTTGGGGAACATGGGAAGAGGTCCGATCACTGATATGTATATGAAGATTGGGCTGAACTTCCTGATGAGACAATTGAGATTTGGACTTGCGTTTAGAGGATGAAGGCTCCCCTGAATGATGAATTCTTTCCGGATTGTCATCTCTTTCTTGACGCCTGCCCAAGTCTAGACCACGATTGGATCCATACTATATTGAGGAGCCCCTCAAGCGATCAAAGACACAGAAATGAGATGTAGCACCTGCAAATCAAATAAGAGCGTATAAGTGACGATCAAATAAAAGGTAGATAGCAGTGTGGTGTATGTGATTATGAGTGTCCTAGTGTCCCTCTGATAGAGTTACTATCATCTTGGTTATGGGAGTGATTTCCCCTTTGCTAGTAGAAGGAATGTCATTACTAGTCCTGATGGGAGAATTAAGCCCCCAGTACCAATGTTGAGAAAATCATATGTAATGATATCATCAGGGATCAGGAGACTTAAGAACCCTTCCCTGAAACTTTCTAAAGATTAATAGGAAGACTCTTCTTCAACAGAGGTGGTGATGAACTTGGACTCTTTGGTAATTTTTCTCCAACGAGGTTTGTAAGCGAGATTTTTTCCTTTTCTTGTTGGCGCATGAGATTGTACGCATTATGATGGTTCGACCAAAGGCGCATTGCCAGGTCCTACATCAGCATCGCTAGGCCTGTTGGTTTTATCATCTCTAATTTCACCTTCTTCGGCATTGTCCTGAGCCTCCTTGACTGGGGACACGATAGAGCTGCCAATGCCACCTTCTAGTTCTATAACATTTTTTTTACAGTGCAATGCTTCTCGAAAGCCCGATACTACGGCCTTCCTCTAATAGCCCAAAAGGAGATAACCATTCATTGGTCACAAGGGATATATGTCCCTGTCCTCAACCGGGGTGGCACGGATTATAGAAACCGCACATGAATAACTATCACCTTCTGGACTTGGATGCACATCTATAAATTTTCAAAGTATTAGTCAGTTCAGAATATGACTTAGGCTAAAAAATTTGAGAAAATTCAAGGCAACACTTACGTCCTTCCAACCATCGCCTCGCGAAGCCAGGCGAGCAACGAACATAGAACTATTCGTGTTTAAAAATATTGAACTTGTTCAAGCACTGGTCATAATTTGACAGCTGGGTGAAAGCTCGAGGAAATTATAAGAAAAGCTTCGCGTCCATTGCTTAAAATTATAGATAAACCTGATGTCTTCAGGTGATGGCGGGTGCAACGGAACATCCAAAAGTGCTATGAAGAAAAGCATAACTGTTCAAAAGCAGTTGTGCAGGAGCTATTCCTCGGCATCTCTTGGATAAAAGAATTAAAAGGCGACACATCCGGCCCAGCGCATAAATTTATTGCATGTCGTATGCCCCTCCAGGGGCAAATGAGCCTTATCATTTACTGAAGGGACTAGAAAATCTCCAAACGGGATCTTATTTTAGAGCACAGTCTATAAGGAGTAGACTCATTAATCTTGGAGGTTTAGGAATCCATCGGGTTATCCAGAATTATAACACCCTCTATAGTATCGGGGGCATGATTTATCTTTTCCAACGGAAGGATGAGAACTTCAAAGAAAAGGTCAACCAATGGGCTAGAAATCTCCAGTTGTTCAGCTGGATGTTCAAGAGAAAGTTTATCGGATGCAGTCACAAAACTCGACTCGGCACCTGGATTGCTATGCTGTCAAGGTTGTCCAAAAGACATTGTATGCCCTGAACGTGTAGAGCTTATATCAACTAAACTTAGTAAATAATCAAGATTAAAAAAATAACCTGTCCCCCCATGCTAAGTGTAAACTAGTGTCGTGAAGTGTTATGCTGTGCAGAGATAAATTGATCCAGATTAAAAGCAAAGGCAAGTGACGAGACTTTGGATTATGACCAAAGTAACCAAAGAAGCTGACCATCTCAATTGGCTTTTAGATTAATCTGTTGTGTAAGCTTTTGGATCGAATATCGATTTGCTGAAGTATGAGTTTCATTATTAAAGTCCATAAGTTAAGTTTTAATTCGTGTTCACTTCCTTGCAGTTTAGTTGTTCAATTTCGAATTCAAAGTACGATAAGCAAGTCTTGTTATCCGTTATCGTCATATGTTCAAGTTCGTTAAGACATGATTGGTTCTAATTATTCATTCATGTGAATATGGATTGGTTTGCTCAAGTGTTCAAGCTCAATTCAAAGGCTTAGAATTAGCTAAGTCCCTATAGTCAATCTCTTGGTCTTAATATAACTGATCACTCGCACAAAGCCTATGATAGATTCCTCCTCAAACTTACCACCACCGATCACTATGCTTAGCCAACTTGACCGACCCCTATGACTTACATCTGCACCAATCCCTTTCCATGGCCATTTCCACGCTTCCCTTAAATATTTGTTTCGATTCCTTCAAGCAACAAAAACACCGATCCCTCCTTACTCAAAAACATCAATAACCAAACCATCCTTTTTCCTTTCTTCTTTATTTCGTCGATAGATCCCTCAACCAGAGAGTCCACAAGCCATCTCCTTCATTGAATAGGCAATCGCACTACATCACTGATCCCTCACAAAGCAATATCAACTCCACACATGACTGGTCCATCTACTTCCTTCACGCTTCACTCCTTTCCTTCTACTCCTCTACCACCTCGTCGAACACTACATCACCACCATCCATCTCATCTTCTCCAAACTTAGCGCAGCTCATATTAATTGGAGTAAATGAAACCCATTATCTTGTCACCAACCAAAGTAAAGGAAAGAGAACCTATCTAAATGTATAAAGTGTGAGTTGCTCGAAAAGAGATGTTGGATTGTGATTCAAATTGAAGATGAAGTGGTGGTCTAGAGCAAGAGAAAATGGCGGGTCTGAGAATGAAGGCAATAATTGATTTAGGGAAAGGGATCAGAATTCAAATTGGAAGGGAAGGGTTCGGAGTCGAGCTCGAAGGAATGAACTAAAGTGAAGGATGGAGGGGGAAATGTTGGTTTATATGCAAAGTTTGTGGGATAGGCCTACTTTAGCTTCTCCACGAAGCCGAAAACATTGAGTTCCTAATCTTGAGAGGGATCTGATATGATCCCTACCTAACGGAGATCCTACCGATCCTTAGTTATAAGAAAATGTAAAGGAGAGGAAGAAGGGTTCGGTTATAAAATTTTTGGCCCCTATTAAAAAAATAGGGAGGGGAGTAGAAAGGGGTCGAGTATGAACCCTATATGCATGCAAACATGTATGTTAAAACTATATAAAGTAAATGAATATAAAATTCAATGAACTTACATCTAATTCAATGAAAATTAGCGATGACTCGTGATCATGCAAACGCATTCGGGAGCCAACAACAAGAAAGTATACCTAAACGTGCACGTGTATATTCTTAAAATTAAAATTTTGAAATCTATAAAAATTGAATTCAAACCTGAATTTTTCAGAGTCGAGGCTGAATCAGACAGCCAAAGCTTAATAACCCCATAGAACTGAACACAGATGGCAGGCTGAAGGAATATAATCCTGAATTTATACTATTGAAAATCGACCAAGCCTCATGACGATCAAAGAGAAATGCGACACTTTGGATAAATACTTCGACGAAGGTATAACAACTATTTAGAAATCTGGATGGATTTCGGCTCTATTTTGCTTCGATTCAAAGCACGTCATTTTTAACACAAAACGTACTTTGGAGGGCAAGTGTTATCCAACATTTTGAGCCGACTTATATCCGAACTGATTGGACAAGTTAGACTCGACTGCAATCAAGGCCATACAGGTGATAATATGAAGTAGTGATCGAACGAAATTGGAGATATGTAATGATGAATGTTCAAAATATGGAATACAGTTTAATATAGAAAGGGGTCGACTATAATCACTCTCAATCAAAGTTATCAGTCTACTTTAGCTAAACAAATGCAACTCAAGGAAAAACAACCAATATCTCCAAATACATAGTCCAAGGCATATGAAACTTTGGAAATAAGAAGTGGGAACCCTAGGGGCCCTACCTTAGGGATCGCACCTCAAAAGGAGCAAGCAAGAGGAATCGGCCTTCTTTCATCCATAGAGATTGGACAATATTGTAGCAAAGATCGACCAATAACTCAATTTTTACTAATCCAATTGGCATAAACTTGAAGGCTAGGCATAATATAACATAGAGAAGCTCCCACAGGGATCGCACCCCCAAATTTCTCTAAAATAAGGCGGCCCCAATCCTATTTCTTAGGATTTGGATCATGCGATCCCTCTTGTGGACCCATATAGCTTTAGAGATTCTTCTGGCGAATTTTCAGGGAGATATTTTATCATCTTTCTCTATAAATACAGGCTTGATTGTTCATTTTTGGGACGTGAACATTGCTTGTTGCTTTGTACTCTATTGTAAGGAAGGATTTCTATCCGATCCCTATTGTACTCAGTTTACAAAGTGATTAATAAAACTATCTCTTCAAAGCGAACATAAGCAAACAACCCCAGACCACTATAAATTGTTGTGTCTCTGTTATTTGTTTAATTTTTATTGTTTATTTGTTATCTTCTCTCTGTTTACATTTGTTATTCTTCATTTATTTCTCTGCAAAATTTCTAATCGGTGTTTGTGCCAATTTCTAGTGCAAACAATGAGCATTCCCAACCGTGTTTCGGTTGGAAAATGACCGACCCCAACTGGGGATCGATTGCTCTTATTTGGGCTGTCTTGCCAACTCATAAAATTGTCAAGGCAACCCTAAAAACCACGGGCTTAGCCGGTTTTCGTAAAGTCGGTTAGATTTCTCCCGCTTTATGAAAGCTGACTAAATCCCGCTCGCTTTGGATTGCACTCCACAACATTACTTGGATTGCAATCCAATGGCTGTAAATTGAAATCTACGTGATGCTACTTAGGCAGTTTTATAAAAGTAGACTAGAAACGTATTTTTTGCTCTCATTTTGGCGGTTTGTCTTTTGTTGTTGGGGTGTATGGAGGTTGACTGAAGCTGAATTGATGTTTGGAGAAGTTGATATTTGGGAATACTCTAACAAAGAATGTTATATGAATTATCTACATGGTTAGTGGATTCACGTGCAAGTTCTCTTGGATGTAACTTGATGGAAATGTAGAACTAATACAGAATCGTCAGAGTAGACAAAATCTTTGGCTCAAAATGTAAAGATAAAGAAGAGACAGAACATGGGACCAAATAAACGCGGAGACAGCTGCTTATAGCTAGCTGCAATCACCCCATCACGAGTCTATTTCTAGTCCGTTCACTTAACCACCTTTCATTCTATTTATAGATCACTTGTGTAAATACCTCGTCTGACCACCTATAACTCAATCAATTAACTTCATTTTGCAAAATCCAATCAAAATAATTCGCATATCTTTAGTTCCCTTAAACAAGTGATAATGCAATCCACTTCAACTGTACTTTCTCTACTGCTACTAGCTTCTTCACTGCTATATTCAACACATGGAAGCAGCTTCGCAGAAGACATTGATGTAACCTAAAGCGATGGTCGAGGGAAAATATATGATTACGGAAAATAGCTGAGTTTATCGTTAGACAAGTACTCAGGCTCTGGTTTTCAGTCAAAACATGAGTATCTATTCTGTAGACTTGATGCCGAGATCAAACTTATTGCTGGTAACTCCGCTGACACTGTCACTACTTTCTATCTGTCTCCGTAAGGTCCAAGATGATATACACTTTGAATTCCTGGGAAACACAACTGGAGAATGTTACATTCTGCACACCAATGTGTTTTCTCAAGGTAAAGGCAATAAAGAACAATAACTCAAATTGTGGTTCGACCCTACAAAGGACTTCTACACCTACTCCATCCTCTGGTACCCTCAGCACACCCTGTAAGCATATATAATTATATGTCTTTCTTTTCTTATATGATGTTTTGACAACATGTACTGTGAAAATGTTATGTTTCATTTATGACGTTATAATAGACTTTTGGTGGATAACACTCCGATCAGAGACTTCAAGAATCATGCATCCGATTCCAAAGGCATTGCTTTCCCTTCAATCCAACCAATGTGGCTCTACTCTAGTCTCTAGAATGCCGATGCTTGGGTGACACAAGGAGGGAGAGTGAAGACTGATTAGATTATAGCCCCTTTGGTCATCAGGTTCATCAAGCTGCCGTGCATGCATTTGGTCATCAGGTTCATCAAGCTGCCGTGCTGCTAATACCGCTTCAAAACCAATGTTGTCAACAACTTTGGCAGCAGATTGGTACAACCATGAGTTGGATTTAGTGAGTTATAGAAGAATGAGGTGGGTGCAGACGAATAGACATCTCACTCCCTATATAGCAATGCATTCCATCAACGCAGACAACACTTCTCTTTTCCTCTAAATCTAAAATCGATAGCATTATTAACTTCTGAGTGTTTCTTTTGATCTGAGCAAGTAATCACAACTTACACAGATAAATCTCCGTTGTATCCTTAAAAAGGTTTTCATACGACCCGCTGTGATAAAGAAGGGGAAAACATTCTTGAAAGACAACGATTATTTCATGCCTTGGCGTGATTAGTCTTACATTATCCTAAGTTGCTCAATAGTTTCTGATCTATAATCATTGCACTGATGCCAAGCGCCTTCCTTCTGGCATTCCTAAAGAATGCACTCTTAGATGATCAATGCCATTAGAATCATGTAGCATACTTAAGTCGTGAAAAATGTTTAGTAGCTAGTCCCATGACATAGCATTCTTTTGTAATTTCTTTGGATCATTTAAGTAAAATTTATATGTTCTTTTATTCATCTTATTTGTTGTTCATGTCTTTCTTCGAAATATGCTCACATGGATTATAGGTTGACTTATTTATAATAAAAACATTAATGGATTACTCCAACGCTATGTCCAGATACCAATATTCAAATATACCTTCCATATTATCTTGGATCCGTATACTATCTACTGCACCATTTCTTCTTTTTTGCTGGTGTACTCCAAAATATTGCTGGTCTACACCAAATTATGGTTACTTGTTCTGCATATGATGTAAATATAACAAGTCAGAACTGAGCTTTACTAATATGATGTAAGTTGGAGCTAGCTAACTTGCTTTAACTAGTCTAATCCGTTTAGATTTTGACACTTTATTTTGTCTTCCTAAACTTATATTTTCCATTAACTTGCTTTTATGAATCCATCCATAAACACACACCTGCAACTGCAAAAACATATCTGAAGAAGAGCCAGTCTTGACCTTCAGGAGTAATATTATAATAAGGATGTCCCAGTAGAGAAAGTAGGTGTTTGGAATATTGAAGATAACTCACGTTTGGTGTGCAAGTTGCTCTAACATCGCAGAGTATTTGATTCCCTTCTAGATGCTCATTTTGCTTTGCTAAGAAACAGCTGGGAATGAATGCATCTAGGGTAGACTAGAAGCAGGACATGCAACTTCTAAATCATTTAATGTATAAGATGTATATAATACTGGTGCACTAACAGGTATTATACCCGGTTGACCGTTCGAGTGAAAAATGTACAAATTGAACCTTGGCCTAAGGCCCAAATTAAATGTATGAAAATCATATAATTTAGCTAGAAATTATGAAATTAGTGAATGGGTTGGTTGGACTAATTTGGGCTATGTTACATGTTTTATACTTTTGAGACTACGATATGAAATGATATTTTATGAGACTGCTAATTGCAGTAATTTATACAAGTTTTATGCTACCGTTGTGATACACATGGGTAGTTAGTTCATCTTGATCATATCTATTATCTTAGTCTTTAAGTTACTTGTTAATTTAATTCGATGATCAACACTTCTCAATACGCATTTTGAAGCATGTCGGGAGGTGCAGGTTGCCACAGTTGGTATCAAAGCAAGATTCAATGTCCCTTAGTTTTAGGATCGTATTGAGAGAAACATTTTTGAGAAAAAAGTTTTCAAAATGCTTTCCAATAGGTTTCCAAAAGTGAACTTTTAGAAAGAAAAAAAATTGAGTTTATATATATATATATATATATATATATTATAAAGGCTTCCAAAAATCTTTTCTGTCAGAATGCCTCTAGCTCGTGCCATGTTATCTCTTATCTCTTAATCGTGTTATTGCTATATGTTGAAGCAACTATTCGAATCTTTAGCATGCACAGATCGGTGATGGCTAATCCCATAGGTCTAGGCTTCGGCAATGCACCTGGGATCCCGAGCGAGAACATTCCCATATAGTTTTGTTGGTATTGACTAGGGGACGTGCCGAGCTTCCACATGTTAGAGAGCCTATATTAGAGTGACGGGTGGGGTTCTTTCCCACCCACCTACCGCTCCAGACTTTGCCAAGCCGTGCAAAGATTTTTCTTGCCTTGGAGGAAAACCTTACTTAGGGATAGAGTCTTACTTAAATTCGAGAGCCTGGATTTGCTCTTCCGATAGGATATTCAGTCTTATGGGATTGGCTGATGCTGTTAAGAGGCAGCTAGTTACCTGGCAGCTGCAAGGTGAATCGATGGACTGGATGGGAGGTAATGGAGGTTGAGGCTAATGGAGTTGATATTACTTGGGATTAGTTCCATAGAAGGTTTGGGACGAAGTTTCCTTCTCAGGAAGAGGAGGGTGTTCGGTTGAAAAGATTCATACATCTTAGGTAGGAAGATACGACTGCCAAGGAGTATGCGAATCATTTTAATGAGCTAGGAATGGTTGGTATGGAGTTGGTTAATACAACACATAAGAATGCTCTCATTCTAAGGGATTGAATCAGCCACTTTAGTATTTAACCGTGAGTCGTATCCCGATGGTTGTTACGTATGAGGGACTTGTAGAGATGACTTTACTTGCTACGGTTGCTAAGAAGGAAGAGGCGTTGAAGGATGTGGAGAGGTGGTACTAGAAGGGTAAGAAGAAAGGAGGATTTGGGATGAAGGGGAGGATTCAAAAGAAGGACTTGTGATGCAATAGGTGTGGAAAGCAAAGGCATTTTGTTAAGGAGTATAAGGCGGATCTCTCTAAGATGAAGTGTTATAACCATGATCAATTTGGGCATGTGAAACGAGCTTGCACTACACCACTGAGAGCTACTTCTCAAACTTCTACTCAAGTGGTTTCAACTTATGCACTGGAGGCAGTCCCTAGCGAGTGCATAGCTAGTGACAAATAAGGGTAAAAAGGTGGTGATCGAAGGTGTGTTGACTCTTTTTAGTTTATCTATTCGCACTTTATTTGATATTAGGGCTTCTCATTCTAGAATTGTTGATGATTTGCACTTATACACCAGTATAGTCACAGACCCCATAGTTGTGGCAAACCCCATAGAAGGATTAGCCTATTTGTCTATGTTATATAGGGGTTTGAAATTGTTTATCTTAAGGGTCGAGTTTGATTGTGATGCCTTTGTACTGGGATTTCCTGGGTTTGGGTAAATATCAGTCGTGGATTGGATGACTATGCATGAAAGTATTTTAGACTGTGTTAGGAAGGTGGTTAGATTGAGCACGTGTAGTTGGCATAGCTTAAATAACCCTCTAGGATCTGTTATGTTGAGCTACTAATATTTGTTGGACCTATCACATGATGAGCTTAGTACAATGCCTGTTGTTAGAGATTTTCCTGATGTTTTGCTGAGGTTGCCACCATCCTAAAGGGAGATCGAGTTTAGGGTCTAACTAGCAGAGGGTGATAGACCCATCGCCTTACCGATAAGGCATATGACTCCAAAGGAAAGACACGAGTTGAATAAGAAATTTAATGAGCTGTTAGAGAGGGCTTTTATTTCGAGGAGCATTTATGAGTGGATATCACCAGTCGTCTTTGCCACCAAGGTGGACGTTCCCTTAGACTCTGCGTTGATTATAGAGAGCTTAATAAACTGACGAAGAAGAATCGCTATCCTTTGCCCCGCATTAATGGTTTCTCCGATCAGCTGGTTGGAGCTAGAATATTTTCTCAATCGGATTCGGTTACTATATTCTATCAGTTACACCAGCCGAGGATAGTATTCTAAAGACAATGTTCCATATTCCTAGTGGATCGTATGAGTGGTCAGTCATGCCTTTCGAACCAACCAATGCACTCGCCTACTTTGTTGATGTGATCAGCCATGTGATTAAAGGTTGCTTAATAAGTCTATAATGGTATTTGTAGATGATATTTTGGTATATTTGAGGAGTAGAGAGGAGAATGCATTGCATTAGGAGGAGATGCTTAACATACTAAGTGCACATAAGCTCAAGGCTAAGTTTTTGAAGTGCTATTTTTGGTCAGAGCAGATACGCTTTTTGGGATGCATTGGAACATCCTAGAATTTTATCTTTTTAATTTTGAATATTTAATTAATTTTAGATATTTAAATAATTGGTGTTTAAAAACATGAATCACTCATGTTTAAATATAAGGATTATTTAGATATTTGAATAGTGAATTAAATATTAATTGCATGGATTAAATAACCTTATTTAACTTCTTTTAATTAATAATGGCGAATCCATTTTGTAAATTTATTTACAATAATAAATAGTTCGAATAAATAATAAGAAAATCAATTGTTAATAAAACGACTTGATTTTTTAATGATGTATTTTTAAATGAATTTATAGGATTTTTCCATAATTTTTAGTTTGAAAAATATTTAAATTACCGTTTGACGTATATATGGCCAATGTTGGTATTTTTAACATTTCAAAAAATAACATAATATGTGTATTTTATTGTTGTTTTAAGATCGTGTCGCTTATTGAGGCATGATGTTTTTGTTTCTGTCATTCGTGATTTATACGTAAATGGAATATTGCGTAGTAGAGTGTGGCAAATATTTCTCTTCAAACCCTTTTTTAAATCAAATCAAAAATCATATTATTCAACTGGTCACAATGGTGATTTTTTTGATATGACGTGTAGCTTAAAGCTTTTGGCTAGCTCGAAAATTTTGGTTTAATAGAGTTAGAAGAAAAGTATTGCTTTTTTAGAAAATCAAAAACATCAACACTCAAAACCTATTTTCATTTTTTCCTCCTTTTGCCTTTCCTTCTTACATCTCCTGTAACTAAAATAAATGCTCACTATCTTTTAATATCAAAATCAAGAGAAATACTCAACAAAAATATATAAAACCAGGTCTCTTGAACTCGTACAAGGATTAGCTTCGAATTTATATTGGATTAGTTGGTTGCGGCATGACTTAGGGATGGTCGATGTAGTGGCCGTAGGCTAGGGTTAGAGTTCACTGTGGATTTAGGTGGAATTAGGAAAAACGGAGGATGGCGTCATGTTTCCCGAGTGGGGGGCTTCGTTTGGTAAAAGTTTAGGGAGATGCAACACTATCTGGTGGATTGCAACCCTAGGGTTTCACTTGCAGGAGTGCTATGTCGCAAATTGATGCAGGCGATCGAGCTTTGATTGACTGGATGGGATGACAAGCTTGCATGTAGAGAAGTCTGTCGGAGCCGACGTTGCTCGATTTTATGGAGATCATATTTGTTATTTCTTTGAAAACACATTGTGTTAATTGGTTTATTGAGTTGTTTGAATTCTGGTCGAGACGTGGAATGGCACAGTATCGATGGAGATTTCTAAACACTTTAACAAGGAAAATTGACATGATATTAACTTTTCTAAAATTGATAAATGAAATATTTACCTAGGATTATATTTTTTTATATATAAAGGAATTTCAAATTGATATAGTTCTTTATGTTGTGGTTTTGTTTGAAAATGATAACATTTATTTATCGTCATTGTTGTTTGATTTGTCGTGCTCGTATAGTTTAGGACCATTGACTATTGTTATTTATTTGTTAATTTATGCTCGACCAGTTTATGAGCATTTATTATTTTGATAATTATGAGTATATTAACATATACCCTTTGTGAAGTAAGTTTCACAGTTTGACTATAAGGTGTTTGGTGAAAATGTTAAGTTAAAAGATATCTTTTAATATAACTGTTTACTTTAATCTAGATGGGAAGATAAGACATATAGAGAATAAATATTTGTGAAAATTCTATTATAATAAAGGAAATGTTATTATAATATGTTAAGCCGTCACTTGGCAAGAAAATACACATGCGGATTTAATCCAACAGACTTTACGATTATTAAGGCCGATGAAAGAAGGGCGATGATTGTAGAACCTGAAGATAAAGTACAAATTGTTATACGAAGCCAGAATTGGTACGTAAATGACGCAAGATGCTTAAAATATGAATATTATCTTGGATAACAAGGGATCAACATGCTCATTCTAGAGGGGTCGATATACTTGGAAGTGATCGACATGCTCAATCCAGAGGGGCCAGTATACTTCAATGGCTTAGCAACCAATGAAGGGATTAGCGTAGTTGATTAAGAGGGATTGGCGTGCTTCAGATCATGAAGGAGGGATCATGGTAGTTGATTAAGAGGGTTCGACGTGCTTCATCTTATGAAGGAGGGATCAGTGTAGCTAATTAGGAGGGATCGGCGTGTTTCAGCTCATAAAAGAGGGATCAGTATGTTCAATATAGAGGGATCGACGTATTTTAGCTTATAAAGGAGAGGTCGACATGCTTTACTGCTAGACATGGATCGACAAACTTCGCTGAATAGGGTTCGACATGCATTGAAGTCCAAGGGTATTCTTGCATTCAATAATCAATAACTTAAGCTCCTTTAGTCTAAAAGATATGAGAATTGAAGGGCTAACATATTTAAGCATGTAGAAGCCACTATAGGGATCGCTACCTAAAAATCAACCAATGAAGGGATAGGTATGGATCCCTCTTCATTGATATTTAGGCCTAGAGACCACTATAGAGGGCCCATGTGGATTAAAAGGTCCATTAGTCGAAGTTTCAGAAAGATTGGTGGTCATCTTCTTCTATAAATATAGCAAGCATGGCTTTAGAAAAGGGGATCTGCATTCTGCTCCTCTTCAGCTTCTACCTAGGCCATACTCTGTCATTTTTATTCTTGAATTTCATGGATTTGTTACTGTAATCAGCAATGTAACATAATAAAAGAAAAATATTTGGAGTAGACGTCGGCAAGAGTTTTCCGAACAACTATAAACCTGTGTCTCTATTTATTTGCTTTCTAATAGTTTTAATTTTGCTTTTCAAATATTTCTCTTCATACTTCTGTGATTGGATTGGATATTGGTGCATTCATACAACTGGATGTTGGTGGTCAATATTGATGCCAACATTTTGGTGCTTTCACGGAGAAGGACTTGCATTTGAGGATTTGGAAGCTAGGATCTCAGATTTGGAAACTTGGATACTTCGATCTAGAAAATAATGACTAGACAATTAACAATGAGGGTGTTAGCAGAAATGAGCCACCAAGGAGGGAGTTTGGAGGCTTCCTCAGGAGATAGAGCTAATCAAGCATCTATCCACATCGCCAGGAATGAAATGGAAATAATGATGGATGCTATACAGGAGAGGATGCTGAAAAGATAGGAGGAGATGATGCAGAATTTACTCCAACAGATTAGACAAGCTGGAGCATGGAATCAAGGAGTTGAAGTAGTAGGAATTGCTGAAAATCTAAACCAGGAACATGAGAATGGAGCCAACAGGCAAAGGAATAGAATAGAGTAGCTAGGGCAACCCCCGCTAACCTAGAGGGATCAGCACCAATCCTCCAGAGGGAATGGTACCGATCCCCAAAGGCTAGGGGCATTCCCTTGGGTCTGGTTGACCATGATGTAGGAGAAGCTGCGATCAATCTAATGGAGCTTGATGCAAATTGGAATTTTGACGCTTGTTTGAAGGAATGCATTTCAGAATTCCCTCATACACTCGGGGGAAGGGGGTAGCATGGACATAATGATAGGAGATTGCCATTGGAAGACAATGAAAGATTTGAAAAGAAGATAAGGTGACCTATGCGTGGGGGATTGGTGAATAGGGATCTGGAGGATGTAAATAGAAGTCCATTCACTCCTAACATCATGAATGCTAGGAATCCACCATAATTTAAACTACCAACAATGGAAGATTATGATGGAAAGTCGGGTCCAACTATGTATATGATGAGGTATATACGGCACATGAAAGTACTGGGAGTATCAGAAGAAGTCATGGCATGGTGTACTTGACGGATGTTGCTATGCTATGGTTCAGACATTAGAGAGCGGTTCTATTAGCACATGGATGGAATTGGTTGAAAGATTTATGAAGCAGTTTTGGGTTCACATTACAAGACCGAATAATGTGATGACATTGACATCAGTAAAGCAGTGTGTAGAAGAATCACTGAAGAATTTATTAACTAGGTTCAATGCAGTAGTTGTTTCAATTGATCGACCAGATCCATCGGTGGTGTTGACGGGGGCACTGTCAAGAGTTACAGATAATTCTGATTTTAAGATATCACAGATACGAGATCCACAGATGGATCTCAGGGAATTCAACCATGAAGTAGAGAAGTTTCTATGAAAAGAATATGTAAAAGCTAATAAAAATGCAACAGAAGTTAATACAGTACGGGGTGGAGAACCACCCAGCGAAAGCTCAAGAAAGGACAAGGGTAAATGAAACATGGATAATAGCATCGATGGATCGAAGCCAAAGAGGGAGTCAACCAAATTATCTTCTTACTCAAAATTAAATGAAACCCTAGGATGGATATATCTAGATACCCGAGGGCAGCTTCTGTATCGAAGGCCGGCAAGGACGGAACCCTCCGAGCGCGAATGGATGTCAGGAAAGTGCTGCCCATTCCATGAGCTGGAATGTAACAATATAAATGACTGTAGGGATTTGAAGGACATCATTGAGGAACACGTGAAGAAGGTCATTCATAATAATCGTAAGGACTCGGGCTGAGGTGGTGGAACATGAGCAGTCACCGTCCACCTCGAATGAAAATGGCACTGGATTAAGGTATCATCATCAATTGATCGGGATGGCATGTAATAAGTAGCAAACTCCATGGTAGGATAGCTAAGTCACTTATACATGCACAAGATCGAGGACAATCCTTAGGCATGCTCTAAGATGATGATAAATCATAGTGCTCGGGTTTGTCAAATTAGTTTTTATTTTTCTTATCTTTTCTTTTGGTTTGCTTTGAACTTTGGTTTATTGGTTGTATGGGTTCTTATTTTATGGACTTGGGAATGCGTAAATTTGGATCGATGTGATGGATAACACAGGTCGTTAGGTATGGACTATGCTTGGAAAGGGGAAGGTCGCTTCGTTCGAATGCGATGGATTGACCTACTTAGGTTGTTGAGTATGGATTGTGCTCGGCAAGAATCCGGAGAGATCAATGTCATTAGGTATGGACTATGCCTGGCAAGGTGCAGGTCGCTTCTCCTGAACGCGATGGATCGACCTACTTAGGTCATCGAGTATGGATTGTGCTGGGAAAGGATCCGGAGAGATCAAAGTCATCAAGTATGGACTATGCCTGGAAAGGGGTAGATCGTTTTGCTTAAATGTGATGGATCAGCATGTTTAGGTCATCCAGTATAGATTGTGCTCGGCAATGATCCGGTGAGATCAAGGATTTGGATAACAACCCAGAAAGGTTATGGATTTGTATATCAGCTTCAAATAGCTATGGATTGAGATGTGAGCCTAGAGGGGTTTAGGATTTGGCTAACGACCTGTGACTTCGAGGATTTGGATAAAAACGATCTAGAGAGATCGTGGATTTGAAATAGGATATTGACTTGGAATGGTCATGGATCTCACTAACGATCCGAAAAGATCATGGATTTGGACTAGCAACAGACTGAATAATATGGCTATCGATGAATTATGGACTTCAAATTTATGGAAACCCAAAACACGCCTTCCTATCCCAAGGCATGTTTTAGAGGTCAAAGTGTTAACCCGTCTCTTCGTAAGGCAATACACATGCAGATTTAACCTAACAGACTTCATAAGTACGAAGGCCGATGAGTGTAGGACGATGATTGTAGGACCCGAAGGCAAAGTACAAATGGTTATACGAAGCTAGAGTTGGATAAATTTGGTAGGTAAATGATGGAGGATGCTTGAAATATGAATATTAGCTTAGATAAGTAAGGGATCAGCATGCTCAATCTAGAGGAGTCGATATACTTGAACAACCTAGAAAATGGATGGGATCGGCATGCTCAATGCAGAGGGAATTAGTATACTTCAATAGCCTAGCAAATGGAAGGGATCGACATGCTTAATCTAGCGGGTTCGACATACTTCAAGGCTTAAAAACTAATGAAGGAATCATGGTAGATGATTAAGTGGGATTGGTGTGCTTTAGCTTATGAAGAAGGGTTCGACGTAGTTGATTAAGAGGGATCGGCGCGCTTCAGCTTATGAATGAGGGATCAGCGTAGTTAATTAGGAGTAATCGGCGTGCTTTAGCTCATAAAGGAGGGATCAATATGTTCAATATGGAGCGATTGACATATTTTAGCTCATAAAGGAGGAGTCGACATGCCTTATTGGTAGACACGGATCGACAAACTTCACTGAATAGGGTTTGGCATGCAACGAAGTCCAAGAGTATTCTTGCATTCAACAATCAATAACTTGAGCTTCTTTGTTCCAAATGATATGAGAATTGAAGGTCTAACATATTTAAGCATGTAGATGCCATCATAAGGATCACTGTCAAAAAATCAACCAATGAAGGGATCGGTATCGATCCCTCTTCATCGATTGGGTCTGGCGACTGCTATGGGGGCCCCGTGTGGATTAGAAGATCCATTAGCCAAAGTTTCAAAAAGATTGGTTGACGTCTTCTCCTATAAATGCAGTAGGAGTGGACTCAGAAAAGGAGATCTTCATTATGCTTCTCTCTATCTTCTACTTAAGCTATACTCTACTATTTTTATTCTTGAATTTCATGGATTTGAAACTGTAATCAGCAATATAAACCAATAAAAGGAAAACCTTTGTAGTGGACGTAAGCCGGAGTTTGCCAAACCACTATAAACCTGTATCTCTGTTTATTTGCTTTCTGATAGTCTTAATTTTTTTCTTCATTTATTTCTCTTCGTACTTCTGTGATTGGATTGGATATTGGTGCTTTCATACAACTGGGTGTTGATGGTCAATTTTTGAAGTCAACATACGATAAGATGATTTTGGCGGAATATTATATTTGTGTATAGTATATGTAAAATGATTTATAATTATTTACAATGGGTGTCTTATAAGAAAAAAGAGAGTTTTGAGAATTTAAATCTCGGTATTGCTTAAAATAATTTCAAAAGGATTTTGAGAAAAGAGATGGTAGTATTAGTTTGAAGTATTTAATAGTATAAATATTTCAAAGAGAATTTTTAAGAAAGATATATTTTCTTCGGACATTTCGAAGGAAACACCTCGATTAGTTTTGTGGCGATCTGAATAATCTTCTAAGTGATGATCGAATGTTCGCTTAGGCAATATTGTAGTGCACTAGTCAATTATTCACTTTATCATTGTGCGATTGAACTGAGTTCGAATCCAAACGAACCCAAAGCAAGTGTTAACGAATAAATTGTTAAAGTTATTGTATATATAGAAATGTATGTAATATGATTTTCGAAAAAGGGTTTTGAAATAAAAGTACATTATTTATTTCTAAGGTTTCCTTAAAGGAAATTGATTTAAAATAAAAAGTATTTTTAGAAAAAAATGTTTTGATAGATGAAATTTAAACTCTTGGATAGAGAAGTGATAATTTAACTCAAGTTTTTGAGTTGGTTAAATTGGATTGAAAGGTTTTAATACAAATTTTTTATTAAAACCATAGTTTTATTTAAACATCTAAATCTTATAAACTACTTGATATTATTGGTCCAACTAATAAACATTTTTTCTTAAAATATTCTAAGCTAAAAAGGTCGAAAGGTTGACTTAGTTTCAAAGCCCCATTTTTTTTTTGGACTTCCATCTAAATTTTGAAAAATAAAAATAAAAATAAAAAAATCAATTAAAATTGACACTTTGTATATAATCTTAGGATGTAGTAGAGTATCATACAAGTAAATAAAAGAAGAGTAAGTTTTCAATTTAATGCTTTATGAAGATATATCTTTGTAAAATTTTTATAAACTTAAGCGAAAATTCATGAAATAATTTATATATAATTTTATTATTGAATGAAATACTAGAAATGAAAAAAAATTGATTTAGAAAAAGATTGGTGTAGTTACGAAAGAAATAAAATTAAGTACCTAAGCTATATGTAGATCATTTATTCCCATAGTTTTTCATCTGGGATTCGAGTACATAACTTTGGAATGACTCACACCAGTCGGAAGAAGGATTCTCACTTAATTCGGTTTCTTGTTATGATACTAAGGTTTTCCGTCATATATACGGCTATGTAGGGAGAGTAGATGTTTCTAATCAAGAAACCTTATCGATGTCTGCATTAGGGAGGTCGGGTAAGCGATACTAGTTCAGAAGTAAAGTTTATGCATTCAAGCAAGTGATTGGATCAAATATTATGTACGGATGATTTATGCACATCATACGGGCTTAAGTATATTTGTGTGCTTTTTTATGGCTTAGGAAAGTTTGGGAAGTGACTTTCAATTTTGTTTGAGGGTACTTTGACAATCTTCTGAGAAATAACCGAAGGCTGATGAGCATAATGATGTGCTTAGAAAATTATTTACATCCTTGGATAATCGAGAAAGTTGTGAAGCTAAGAAAAAAAATTCTAAACCTTGTTTGTCAGTCATTTAACATTTTAAATAATCTTAAGTGTTAGTTTATTCATTTATGGATTTTGATCTGATTAATGGTGTGATTATATATATACACACTATGGTATATAAAGTTGTTGTTTATTAGGACTTAAATCCTAGAACTTTTGAAGAAAAAACGATGAATGGTTTTAAAAGAATTTGTAAAAGGGATAATAATATTATTATTTTGAAAAATTGTTGAGGTATTGTTATATTAGATTATTTCAAACGAGTTTTGTGAAGTGGTTTATCAAATATTTTTGTTATCACTAAAGTTGGGCGACTAGGGATTTTCTAATGTGGAACGCTCGCCAAGTATATTTGTTTACTCTAGTTATTGTTTTAGGAGGAACTAGAATACTACTTAATGCTTCGTGTTGTTTTGATTCAAGAGTTATACCATGCTTTGGTAGGAGAAGCCCCTCCTTGTCATAATTGATTTTGGTTTTGATTTATTTTTCTTCGGAGGAATTTGAAAATATATTTTGAATGTAAAATCTTGAGCATTTCGTTCTAAATTTATACTTTGAAAAGATTGGATGCTTAGTGTTTTGTTATAGAGTATTTACTATACTTTTTTTTGCATATGATTGTTATATTTTTTGTGTTGATTTTACTTAGGAAAGAAATAGCTAGTGTATTGCTCTTGTGTCAACATGATTCTCTTTTGGATTATGTAAATACAAGAAAGCCATATGGAAGCAAGAAATTACTATTTTATTTCTTGCACATCTACATTTACATCGAGATAGTAAGTTGCTTGCAAAAATAAGTTTCAAACGCAAAACGGCATGTAGTAGACTAGAAATTGATGATTGATTGATGATTTTATGCCTCAGATATAGGAGATCGCTTGGATTTTGTTTTCTTTCTTTATTTGAGCCAGTTGAGGCGAGTTATGTTTCTTCGAATCCAGCCGTGCAAAGGAGGTGCTGCTAAAATTTTCCATAACATAAAGGACTTTAAAAGGTTGAATAACTCATTTGAATTAGTAGTTTTTAATCTTAAAGGTTTGGAGACATCTTCTTCCCTTAGGAATTTTGGGGACTAAATTATTTTAAAGGGGGAAGAATGTAACACCCCTGAATTTTATCTTTTTAATTTTGAATATTTAATTAATTTTAAATATTTAAATAATTAGCGTATAAAAGTATAAATAACTTATATTTAAATACAAGGATTATTTAGTTATTTGAATCATGAATTGCATATTAGTATATAACTCCTTTTAATTCGCAAATAATAATTGTGAATCCAGTTTGTAAATTTATTTACAATAATAAACAGTTCGAATAAATAATAAGAAAATCAATTGTTAATAAAACGACTTGATTTTTAGTGAGGTATTTTTAAATGAATTTATAGGATTTTTCCATAATTTTAAATTTGGAAAATATTTAAATTATCCTTTGAAATATTTTACGACAAGCATTGGTATTTTGACATTTCATACAATAAAATAGTTGGTGTATTTTATTTTTATTTTGAAACCATGTCGCTTTTTGGGATACGGTCGTATTTTTAATTCTATTGTCCGTAGTTTGTATGCATATGAAATAATATGTAGTAGAGTACCGTAAATATTTCTTTTCAATACTTTTTAAATCAAATCAAAATTAAAATTATTTAACTAGTCATAATGATTATTTGCTTTGATAATATGTGTTGCTTAAGTTTTTAGCTAGGTTTAAAGTTTTGGTTTGCTTGAATTAAGCAAAGTATTTAATTGGTTATAAAATCAAAAATTTCAACACATAAACCTATTTTCATTTTTTCCTCTTTCCTTCTTACTTCTCCTATACCCAAAATATATGGCCACTATCTGCTAAAGTCAAAATTGAGAGCAATACTCAATGAAGAAAAAATAAACTAGGTTCGTTGAACTCGTATAAGGGATAGCTTCGAATCTGTACTTGTTTAGTTGTTTGCGGCATGACCTTTACTTATGAAATATCATCTCCTTAAACCCTCGTATTTGTTGAACTTGTGCTTGTATTTTTACAAAATAAAAGTTTAGTCACGTTTTTCCCTTTGAATGTTGTTTAAAACTATATTTTCAAATGTTTTGAGAATTTTGAAGATAAAGGATAAATATTGTTTAAAAATAATAAAAGGACTTATAAATTTGATCAGTTATCTTTTCGGGATAATTAATTTTGTTTAAATTTACAAAAATATTATAAATTCAACTAATTATATTTTGGAATAATTAATTTTGTTTTGATTTAATAAAGGTTATTTACTTTACAAATTTTGAAAATTCTTTTCAAAGGGTTCATAAAGATTCTCGAAGTATTTTGAAGGAATTTGGGGTCCTAAATATACTTTAAGTTATTATTTTGTCTTAAAGTAAAAGGTTATTTTGAGATATTAACAATAAACTGTTTAATTGATCATTTTAATAATGATGTTTAAAATTAATTAATCATTTTAATAATGATGTTTAATGTTAATTAATCATTTTAATATTGATGTTTATAGTTAATTAATCATTAATAACGATGTTTATAGTTACTTAATTATTTTAATAATGATATTTGAGGTTAATTAACCATTTTATAATGATGTTTAAAGTTAATTAATTATTTTATTATTGATGTTTAAAGTTAATTAATAACTTGAACAAAGCCATTTAAAGTTAATATTTATGATGTGAATAACCAAGTGCAAGTTTTGTTTGTTTTAAAAGTTTAAATTTTTTATTCGGTTATGGAAAGTGTTAGAAATTTAATTTCCGTAAACGATATATCTTGTAATGGATTTAGTTATATTCTTAGCACTAAATGTCGAGGTATGGAAACTTATTTCTATCTCAAAGGTTAAAATTGTCGTCATGGCAAGACAGAGAGGTAACACTACCTTAACTGGCCTGACATTTTTTTTAATCGAGGGATAGTACAAGTTTGAAATTAGTAAGTGATGACAAGGATAAGAAATTTAATTTCCATATACGATCATTTAGATCATTCCCGATAGTTGATTTATTGACTATCAATTTCGCTATCTTTTTAAGCATCGTCAATCTAAGACGAATTGTTGCTCATTATAAGCATCGATATCCTTTGTTGAAAATGACTAAAACCATAGAGTGAGTGGAAGTCAAGCACGTAGTGTTTCTCCATTAGGGTATTTTCACATCTACTCTAGATTTGATTCGGTGGAATGCATATAGGTATTTAAAATACTCGGATTAGGGTCCGGCTTGAATGTGTCCGAGAGCCATCATTGTTATCAAGTATATTTTCTAGAGGTATACTTTTCGTAAGGGGGTGCACCTTCCTAGTCATTGTTGGAAAATATCCCTTTTCTTGTTTTTGATTCAAATCTTTGAATTGTTTTCTTAATTACATCAAGAAATGCCTAGAACTCTTCTTGATGTTTAGTTATTTGTACCTATTCTTTAAGTTTAGATTTTGAACTTGTTTAAGCCCATTCTTTCAAATTTTGGGTATTTTTTAAATTATTCTCATTCTTTCATGTATGGATGTTGTTCTTATGAGGCAAAGCCCATTCTGTGTTTAGCGACGTGGTCTTACGAAATTATTATATGTTCACCATATTTCTTGACTTTTCTCACACTGATTTTTCAAACTAAACTAGGTGTTGTTTTATTATAATGCTCGGGTTAGACCGAGTATCTTCTCTAGCTTGCCGTTGGTGGGACATGCAGGTCATGGAGTAGACCTGGATATTCACTTGCCGAAGTACTTTTATTTCCACTGTATTATTATATATACTCATCAACAATTGTAAGGCCAGGAAGTTATAATTGTTCGGACTGATGAGGTTTGTTTTTAACTCTTATATACTAGGTATTTTAGTTGTTGTTCCACTATGAGATTCTATTTTTCTTTTTTTCTTTTTCTTTGTTTACCCGTACAATCTTCCATTCTGACGATTGAATGTTCGGCATATGAATACCATGAATGTAGTAGTGTCAACTTTCAATGGTCAAAGAGGTGGTCCGTTACATCCATCCTCTAGAGAGTGGCTTAGTAGTGGATCTTAGTAAGGTTTTAGGATTGGCATGTTCCAAATAATTCCATGGAGGTGAGGAGTTTTCTTAGTCTTACGGGTTATTATCAATAGTTCATTAAGGACTTCATGAAGATTTCTACTCCAGTAAACCGTCTTACCAAGATTAATATAGTCTTATCTCCAAATGTGAAGTGCAAGGATGCTTTCATTAGGTTGAAGGAGGCATTGACTAGTGGCCCGGTGTTGGTGTTGCTAGATTGGATGAAGCTGTTTATAGTTTTTACCGATGCTTGTAGTATGGGGTAGCGTGGTCTTGATTCACGAGGAAAGGGTAGTATATTATGCGAGTAGGCAGTTGAAAACCCATGAGAGGAAATACCCGACACATAGTCTTGAGTTTGTGGTTATTGATTTTGCGCTTAAGTCATGGAGGCATTATCTTCTAGATGAGAGGTTTGAGCTTTTCACAGATCATAAGTCCTTGAATTATTTGTTTTTTGATTGGTAGACGAAACTCATCGAGTCACTTGAGGCGTTATGCCATGGACTTGAGTGGATTGTTATGGTGAGATGATAGCCTTTGTATTCCTCGTAGAATGGATTTGATTGATAAGGTATTAGCAGAGTCTAACCATTCTAGGATGACCATTCTTCCCGGTGGTGACAAGATGTATAGAAACATAAAGAGAGTTTTCTATTGGCTTGGTATGAAGAGTCAAGTGGTAGAGTATGTTGTTAGATGTATGACTTGCCAAAGGGTGAAAGGTAGAATGAAGAAGCCTGGAGGATTGTTGCAACCATTGGATATTTCTCAGTGGAATTGAAGAGCATTTCCATGGATTTTGTTAATGGGTTATCGAGGATTAGGAAAGAGAATGAGAACATGTAGGTCATGGTCGATAGATTGATCAAGTGCGCTCATTTCATACAAGTGATGACTACTAGGACGACGACATCATTGGCAGCCATTTATGTAAGAGAGGTTGTTTGGCTACATGGAGTTCCTACAATTATATTTAACAATCTAAACCTGATTTTTACTAGTGAGTTATTAAGGAGTCTATAGGAGGCATTGGGGATTAAGCTGAGCTTGAGTACTACATACCACCCGCAGACCGACAGGTAGACAGAAAAAGTAAATCGGGTATTGGACAATCTACTACGGATGTGCATCATTGATGTTAGTGGATCATGGGAGGACCATTTACCTTGGTGGATTCTACCTACAACAATAGTTATCTAGTAAGTATTGGATGGAACCTTTTATGTAGACCATGTAGATCATTGTTGTGTTGGTAGTATATAATGAATAGGATTATTCAGGCCGAACAGGGTTAGAAGACTTTGGAGTAGGTGAATCTGATTCGAAGGAGGATGAAGGCTGCATAAGATATGCATAAATCATATACCAATAGGAGGTATACAGACTTAGACTTTGTAGTATACCATTAAGGTTTCACCCCTTAGGCATGTTTTGAGATTTGTTGGTCAGGAAGTTAGCACCAAGATTCATAAGAGCTCTTCCGATTGTGGCTAGAGTTGGGAATTGTCATATAGAGTTGAGCTTCTAGAGAAGTTAGCATAGGTACATAACATAACATTTTCCATGTATCACATTTGCGGAAGTGTTTGCACGATACAGCTACCGTGGTTGATCCGAGTCAGTTGAAGGAGATAGAGGTTGAGCAATAGGCTCTTATTCGATGTGCACCTACACATGATTTAGAACATAACATGAATAAACTTTGCAACAACGAGATTAGGCTTGTTAGAGTTTAGTGGGGAGACGATCAAACAGAGAGTACAACGAAGCCCGAGGAAAGGATCTGAGCTAGCGACCCATAACCCTTTTCTGGTATGTCTTAGATTTATTTTCTCTTTAGGGAAGAATTCTTGTGATGAGAATTAGTTGGTATACCCTTTAGGTTGAGACCTTTGAATGATAGGAACAGTTGTAAACATGTTGATAGGACATGTTATGGATGATAATGAATGAATATGGATGCTTATGGATGTATTTTTCACAATTGCATACTTCTACTTTTTAGACAATATATCCTTTACACACACTCTCTCGTATATTATTGCAATATATTTCTTGATTTTGTGGTGCAAGTGGATGCTCTGCATATGGATGTTGTGTAATGACACCTTTTCTAACGACCCTGACTCGACCTTCGAAAATGGCACCAAATACGACACTCGTATTCCAATGCCGAAGATCCAAACATCGAATCTGGTTCGCTGGAGCTTATAACACATTAAGTACAACACAACGGAAGAAAAATAATACATTTGATATACAATATTTGATACAATATCCAGATACAATGATGGTACGATGAATATCAATCAATATAAATAAGAGATATGACATGAGACAATAGCAGTGGAAAGAAAAGATAACACCAGCGGCGGAACAATATCTCTAATATGGTCTTCAAGAAAGAACTCCAGTATCGGTAATCTCCATCTCCAAGGCACCAATCCAGAAATAGCTCGAACTCCCAATAACGATGCACAAAGCTAAGCAAGGTCCGTCGTCCAAAAACTGAAGAAGATTCCCAAGGACTAAAAGCTACCAAACCAAAGACTTCGAAAGCTATCGAATCTACACCTATTTTTGATTATCTGAAAAACCCAGCTCTAGATTGCCTGTGTGGTAAATTGTGCGCACCCAGAGTTTAAGAAGGGAACAATAAACTCCAGGTCAGTCGTGGGACTGGTATGAGCAAACAAAAACAGTTTATCTTTAGAACGAAGAACCAAGGGTTTTAAAATTTAAATCCGCAATGCTTTTTGGAAAATGAAACTACCATAAGGCCTCCCACAGCACACACAATGCAAACGCAGAATTGTAGGAGATTTCTCCTTATGATAGTCAAACATGCTTGATACGCAAAAGTCATTTGATATTATTATTAGTGCATAGTGCAGAGAACCTTTCGAAAGTATGATATTAATCCTAGCCAACATGCAACCATTATTGAATGCCTACTATAGCTACCCTGTTCAATAGCAAATTACCGCCACATTCCATGGCAGGTTATATAACTAAAACCGTACATGGCTCGTATTGTTTTGTTTGGATTTCCAGTGAATGGTCAGGCTAAGGAACTTCCTACTGCCACATGGGTACGCCTCTGGAGGGACGTCCCAAGTGCTTAACCAGCTCTCTGCCAACACAAGGCCGGGTTACCTCTGTAACTAGGTAACTACTACACGAGCATGCCATCCCCCACTCGTTTGCGACCTTTATCCGAGGCGCCTCTCAACCATAAAGCAATCACAAAGTAATAGATTTGCAGTGTCCACATGGGTTAAGTATCTGGGCTCCATACCATGATACCACCCTTTTCCAGAAGGGAATGACACACCCTGAATATTAACACTTCAAATATTTTATGTTCACTAAACCTTTTCCCGAAATTCAATATATTATTGAAAAAATAATTTTATTAATTAATTCAACTTATTGAAACAAAATCTATTATTAATTAGATTTCAGTTAAGTAAAAAGTAGATTTTAAAGTAATAGTTATCAAAAATCAAATAGGAGCACTTTTGTTTTGATTAAATATGTATATAATTATGACTTCGAAAACAAGGTCGTTACATGTTACATATGTTTGAATGGTTGTGCATGTATATAGAATTACAATTATATCAGTTAAGATGTTGCATACATTTGAATGTAAAGCATGAGCATTTTGCAAGAATAGGAGGTTAACTGAATCGTTGACCAACTACTTTGCTTTAGTGTAGATTCACATGTATTTCACGTTGCATATATATATATATATATATATATATATATATATATATATATATATATATATATATATATATTGCACTAGAAAATTTTAAGAACCGTGATTGCTTGTGGATGACGAATGAGTAGTTGAATGTAGTCATTTGTTTCGATGTTTGAGTTACATTTTTTCGTCCTTGGAGATTTTCGGGATGAAATCCTTTTATAGGGGAAAATGGAAATCCCCAGAAATTTAACCAATTTAATAAATGCATTTAATGAAGGTAAAAATAAGAATTTGAAGACAAAATTTTCGCATACATCCGAATTTGGTTATGAAATTTGCACCATCATGTTCTTAGCGATTTTCTAGACGATTTTCATATACAACTTATCAAAATCTGGGTTCGTATGAGAGGGTTTCAAGCGTCGAAACCAAAATTGAAATTTAAAATTGAATTTAAGAATTTAAATAGTTTAGGTCAACCCAAGTATAACTAGGTTGATCAATAGTGGTCGACCCATGGTTATAAGTGGTCAATCTAACATAAGGTAAATTGTGTGATTATCACCTTGTAGTGACGTGTTTTAACGGTCCAGATTGATTGCTTGCAACTGAAGTACTTGATGGGTGGTTAAGATGATAGTCAAGGTTGATCCAATTGTCCTAAGTGTTAACCTAACCCAATAAATAAGTCGGTAAACTAAACCCTTGTTATTTTGTGAACATAAAATATGTAAACTCCATCAAGTTTTCTTCTTGAAACCATAATTTTCTTAAAACCCAAGAATCAAAATCAAACCCTAAGCAATCAAAGAGGCAAGAGTAAGAAATCAAGGGGGAAACTAAGGTGATCTATGGTAGGAGCTATCGTTGGAGGCTAATTTCTCGAGAACTAAGTGCTTAGGCTATAAGCTAAGTAGGCATTAATTGATAATTTGATTAATAGAGTAGATTTTAGACTATTTTAAATGATTAGAATTATACAAACACTATAATTAACTTATTAAGTTAAAACTGAATTTGCTAACTTTAGAATTTAATTTGAAATTGAATTATGAAATTGGGTAATTTGGCAAATGTTAATGTTAACTTGTAAATCTAAATCACAAATCCTAGAATTGATTGAAATTAAAAAATTAATTAACTGGAAATGAGGGTTAACTAGAATTATTAATTGCTATGATTGACAAAAATTAAATAAAAATCAATCGACAAACAAAAAAATGAATGTACACTAAATATTTCATTACGAACGTTTAACTTGGGATTGTCTTGGCAACCGGTAGCGGTTAACCAATGCAAGCCAAGCCTGACTGTTCGAGTGAAAAATGTGAAAATTGAACCTTGGCCTAAGGCCCAAATTAAATCGGTGAAAATTATAAAATTTAGTTAGAAATTATGTAATTAATGAATGAGTTAATTGGACTAACTATTGGTTCTTTAGTAGGGTTGGTGGGGTGAATTTCACTTCACAATAGTTTATGTTGAATTTGGGCGAATTTCACTTTGCAATAGTTGGTATTGGATTGCGGTGAATTTCACTTCGCAATAGTTGGTATTGGACCGGGAGAATTTTAGTTCACATTACGAAGTTGATTTGGGTAATTTATTAGTTATAGGCTCAAAAGTGTTATGTACGGGTAGGTGCAACACTTAGTGGTCACACTATTTAGGAGGCTCGGTGTTAACGGGAGATCTAGGTACTGCACATTATCTTGTGCATTGTTATGGAGCATGGTACAGGTGCACATCAACGTAATACAATAAGTGGCTATATGTATTGAGTAATTTAGGTCAGGTACTAAGGGAGTTCACATACGGTGAACATCGGAGCAGTACGTTAAGAGGCATTTTTCCATTACAATCGAGAGATGGACATGGGTGCATACGATGAGACATGTCGCGAGTTTACATTACGATGTTCCCCTCTCCTTGCATAGTGTTGATGGTAGATATGATGGTAAAGTAGTTCCCTTTTTAGCAGATCGTTATTTTAAGGTTGATCAGTTGGTTCGACCCATTAAGCTAGACAAGAATCCTTAAGTATTGGACTTTAGGAGTTCACGGACACTGGATTACACTCTACGTCACTTAAAGTAGATTTAAAGCCAGTTGCACATAATAATCTTATTAAACTTGTTCTCATTCACTAGACTTTTATTTAATCCATTCTTTTTCATCTTTTTGCCACCATAGGTGGACAGGGTAGTAGGTGATTTTCCCATTTCAGAAACTTGAAGAGAATCGTGCTTTTCTAGGAGTCAGCTTATCTACATCTTCTAATCATATGTAACTTTCTTATATTGGTGTAGCTATTTCTTTGTATAGATTTTTAAGAGATATTTTACTTTATGTTTCATTCTGGCTTGGCTTTATACTGATATTTTTCTGAGACTACTATATGATATTTTTTGAGATTGCTATTTTCTATGACTATACATGTTTCATACTTCCGTTGTGATATGCTTGGATAGTTAGTTTATCTTGATCATAATTGTTATCTTAGTCTCTAAGTTGCTAATTAGTTCAGCTCGACGATCCACATTTTACGATGCAATGCGCTTTGGAGTGTGATGGGAGATATGGGTTTTCTCACCTAGAGTGCATAGAAGAGGAGGAGTAATAGCAACATGTAGCAAAGATATGCTTCAGCAAAGTTTAAGCGGCATCAATATGGTCTCTTTCTTTATTTTGTGGTCAATTAATTCTGGTTTGTATGATGTTCTAATGTTTTGGTTTTCCTTTGGTCTGTCATGTTGAACTTTAGCTCGTGCGTGAACTTAGTTATGTGTTGTTAAATTTTGATGCTCCTGCGTAAGCTATTTTTAGTTTGTGGCGTTGTTTCTTATGTAACTTCTATGTCTATAAACAAGTTTTTAAACTTTTATTTTGTTATAAATATGACATGGTAAGCTAAGACTTAGCTAAGTGAGTCCACTACCATTTCTACCAAAAAAATTATTGTGTCATTCTTCATAAAAATAAATTTATTAATAGCAAAGAATTGACTTGATGTGCAAATTTTAAAAAGTAAAAACATTATGTTTGTAATGATATACAATTTTAAAAAGAAAAAATTACGTATATATTTCTTTGTAATGAAATCCCAAATTTAGAAACAAAAAATTATACATATATCTCTGTATTAAATACTAATTTTAGAAAGAAATAACTTTTATGAACTTGAACGTAGAATAATACAAGAGAATTAAAGATAATTTTGTATATAACTGTGCAAAATTTAAAACATATAGACTTGAACGAAAAAATAGTTTTACAATTTTTGTTAATAGGAATATGATGTACTCATTGAATTGTAATTTTCATGTTAGATCAATTAATAATTATTTGTTAATTGAATTTATTTTAAAGTTTAGATTTATGAAAACGTAGGAGAAATTCGTAAATAACTATAAAAATATTAAGTTGGTATTTAAATGTAAAGTGATAATATAGAAATCAGTAAAACATTATAATAAATTTTATATAATTATGAAAATTTTAAACTATATGGACCTGAATGAAAATTTAGTTTTACCATTTTTTCTAATATCGTGAATATGGTACATACATTGAATTGTCATTTTTTAAAGAAATTATTAGATCAACTAATGGATATTCATTAGTTGAATTTATTTAAAAAGTTTAAATTTATGATCACCTAATTAGTTTTGAACTATGTACTTAAATATACGATAATAGAAAAAATTTAGTAGAAACATGTGAATAATTGTACAAAATTATCTAATGTTGGTATTTAGATGCAAAATGACAGAAGAGAGAACCAATAGAAATATTAAAATAATTCATAATAATGATAAATAAAAGTGCTTGAAAATTAAATGTTAAGGTGAAACTAAGAAGAGAGGAGAAAATTCCTGAAATTAATATGAAAGGAGGAAATTATTCTGCTTTACTATTATATAATAGATAGCCCCAAACATTTCGTCAGAAGTGGTGAATTAATGAATGGATAGGCGGGTGAAGATAGAGTTGAGTCGTTTTTTTCTAGATTGGAAAAAAACATGGGAAAAGAAATATACAAGTTGAATTGGTTTGCGGTACAAACAATAATAAATATTTCCACGGTTTATGGAGAAAAATTGTCATAAGTAATATATCACTCTTGGTGTAGATTAAGTATGGAGTGACAATAGGGATGTAATGTTTCAAAATTATGATTTTGAAAACACATATTTTAATCAGTGTTTCTGTAAATATGTGGTAAGAAGTTCCATCATCTTAAGAGTAATATTATAGTTACAAGTAAGTCCGATTGGTTTCTTAACTACACTAATACTTTTTCAATATCACTTTCAATTTTTACTTATGAATTATTTCACAAATTTTCACCTAAGTTTGTAAACATTTTATAAAGACATAATTTTATATAAAATTAAATTAAAAACTTTCTCTACTATTATTTAGTTGTGTAATACTCTTTTATATCCTAAGAGTACATACAAAAACTAATTTCGTTTTTCTTCTCAAAATTAAGATAGGAGCCTATACAAAATATGGGTCTTTAAAACTGAGTCAATCCTTGGACCCTATACCTTAGAGTGTTCTAAGGAAATATGTTTACAGGTTAGCCCAATATCACCAATAATTTTCATAGCTTAGACGATTAACAAAAACTGTGGTTTTAATAAAACAATGCTTATTAAAACCTTCCTATATGGTTTAACCTATCTAAAACTTGAGTGAATTATCTCTTCTCTATCCAAAAGTTTTAAAAATCTTCATATTCAAAATAAATTTTATTTTGAATCAATTTCCTTCAAGGAAACTTAAGGCTAAATACCTGGTTTTTTCATTTTAAAATCCGTTTGAACATCATACTACATATATTTCTATATATATAATAATCGTTAACAGTTTATTCACCAACACTCACTTTGGGTTTGTTCGAATTCGAACTCATCTCGATGGCAAAATGAGAATGGGAATAATTTACTAATGCGCTACACATTCGCTTAAGTAAACTTCGATTGCCATTTAGAAGATTATTCATATTACCACAAAATTAATCGTAAAGTTTCCCCCAAATTAAAGGATGTATTTTTATTAAACTTTATTTTTGAAATATTTATACTTACAAATATTTCCAAGTAATATTAGGAATACTTTCCTCAAAATCTTTTTGAAATCATTTCAAACATTACTAGGATTTAAATTCCCAAAAAATCTTTTCACTTATAAAATACCTTTTATAAATCATGTAAATCATTTTATATACCATACTTATATAAAATGTACCTTTTTAAAAATCATCTTACACTATAATAACTTTCTATTGCTATAATTAAAATTTTCACAAATACTTATCATCAAAATGTCTTATCATCCAATTTAGGTCATATTAAACAAATTTTGTTAAAGATTTACCTTTAACTTAACATTACTAAAATATGGCTTTTAACTCAATTTTTTCAATGAACACCTTATAGTCAAGTTGTGAAACTTAATTCATAAGGGGTTCTTTTTAATTTACTCACTATTATCAATGGATGCTCATAAATTATTCAAGCATATATTAATATATCAACAAACAACTGTCAATGCCTCTAACATATTTGAGCACGACAAATCTAACAATAATGATAATAAATAAATATTATCATTTTCAAACCAAAAAATGCAACATAAATGACTATATCATCTTGAAAATTAATTAATTTTATGTATAAAATATGTACTCCAAGGTATAATGTTTCATTTACTAAAATTTGCAAAAATCATTATCTTGTCCATTTTCCTTTTTGAAGTATTTAGAAATATCTATCGACGCTGTGGCATCCCATGTCTCAATTAGAGTTCTTAAACAACTCAATAGACCAATTAACACAATATATTTTCACTTTTTATTACAATATAAATACGCTCTCATATATATAACATTCTCAAACTTATTCTATGGTATCAGTTATCCCATCTCTAATGAGCCATACCCTACTAAAGACGAAGGTTCTCGCTTAACATTCAGCTCTAATACCAAATGTAATGATCCAATTTTCAACCATCAAAAGTCAGCACTAAATACATTCACGGGATTCCAATCCTGAACATTCAATTGCCAGAAAAGTAGATTTTTAGGGTAAAATAAAAAGAACAAACAGAGGAAACAAAATCGCAGAAACGGCAACATATAATGTAATAGAATAATATAAACTCACTCCAAGATACAAAGTAATCAGAGTTTAAAAAAAATCTCATCAGTTGGATCGTTATAAATTTTATGACCTAACAATTGCTGATAGGTATATATGATAATACGATGGAAAATAAAATTATTATGGCAGTTGAATGTCCAGCTCTACTCCATGAGATCCATGTCCCACCAATGGCAACCTAGAAAAATATTCAGTATGATCGGAGCATTATAATAAAACAACATCTGGATTAGTCTGGAAAACCAACATGAGAAAACTCAAGTAATATGGTAAATATTTAATGTAACGACCCACTTTTTGGACCTTTCAAATCGACAATAATCCACACATATCGGACTTGAATAATTCAAAATAACAGATTGTAATAAAATTTGAAGCAAATGAAATGCAATCACAGAATCACAGACACAGAAATACCAGAATAACTCACAGCGGAAATAAAATACCATAGTAGTTAAAGTGGTTTTCGGTATCGACAGAGAGTATGTCCATATGCGATCTCGTTCTCTTTAACAACCAATCGTTATTATAACCCGTGGTTATACTTTAAAAATCATAGTTTATACTTCAAAAAATAATATCATTTTCAAATTCAAAATCTTTATCAAAAATAAAGATCAAATCATTTCCGAACCATTTTAATATATCACAATATCATATCTTCTCAAATTTCAATTTCAAATCATTATTTGAATTCAAATCCAAATATTCAAATTTAAATACCCTCTTAATTCAAAGATATCATTCATTTAGTATCATTTCAAATCATCTTTCAAATAGTTCATTCAAATCAAAACAATTCATTTAAACCATTTAAAAGTGAAGTTATCACATTTACAAATCAAGTATTCAATTCCCAAAATTTTAGACAATTTTGAGCTCATTTATTTAGTTAAAAACCAAAAACATCGAAAATTTCAGCCTTTCACAGCATTTAGAAAAAGCTGTTGTAAGTTATAGTTGAAAACAGTTCAACCCAGCAAAGTTAGCATTTAAACAAAACTACTGCAATAGTTTAGTTCATTTGAAAACAGTTCATTTTAGCCTACCGCCACACTTATCAAGGGCTACTGCAGCCCTTTATTTAATTTCAGATTTTAGTTATCTTTCTGCTACCTCGGCACTTACCTAGTGTTGTAATATCACTTAGTTAAAATTTAGCCATAGTTCATTTGTACCAACTACAGAACTTACAAAGTGCTGTAATATCATTTACTTTAGATTTTAAGTTAACTTCAGAAACGATAGCATTCTGAAGTGCTATTATTTAATTTCCAGATTTTCAATGAAATTCTAGCAACAAATCAACTTTGATTTTAACCCTTTAAACATTATAAAGATCATATTTTAACGTTCAAAAATGTTCATTAAAATACCTTTAACTTATGATTTTTATAAAGTAAATTTCCTATAAAAAAAATCAAATTCCCAATAATTCACTTAATAAATTCAAGTATAAAATTTTCTATTCTTGCATTTACTTTACACTTTTAATTAAATTTACCATTTCATAATTTAAACTTAATTTCCATTTTATTTGTATAACTTAAATTCCATTTTTGAAACCAAATTTCACATTTAAAATTTAAATTATATTTCAAATTACACTTTAAAGTATTCATTTATTTAACCATTTTTTTTTGAATAGCAAGCAGGGTTGAATGGACCCTTTCCATGTTTATTAACCACAAACATCACAAACAAAAAGAGAGCAATAACAATCTAGAGCTCACAAAAGAGAACACAGGGAAAACTAAGAAGAAGAGAAAGAAAGACTGAAAAACAACTAAACAAAACTATCACAAGTAAACAAAACAAAAACCCTAACCTAGAGAGCCATACACAATACGATGAGAAGACTTTTCCTTTACCCTAGAAATTATACTGTTTATCAAGGCACTTTCAAGCTTCGTATTATTGTCAAAGACACGTGAATTCTCTCAGCCCATATCACATGCACATACACTTTCAGAATCAGTAAAAGCTTATATGAAGTTGCATTCTTCCATCTAGTTTTTCTGAACACTCTGTTCCATTCTGCATCACCATATAGATTAGGATCAGAAAAACCACCACTGAAGAGACAAGCTTTCCAAATTCTATTTGTAACCAAGCAGTCAAAGAATAGGTGAGATCCATCTTCAATAAAGTTATTGCAGAAACCACACATCAAGTCAACACTATAACCTCTCCTACATAATTTATCCTTGGTCATAAGTGCATTTCTTAGGACTTTCCAAAGAAGGAAGTTCAATTTTTGTGAAGTTATTGGATTCCAGACTCTTGCATGCCATCTAAATATAGGGCTACCATCATCTATTATCAAGGCTTTATAAACTCTAGCAATGGAATGCTGTCCATGAATAGCTGCCCAGACATACCCTTCATCACCAATGGGGAGCTTCTTGCATTGCACTTCATCCCACAGCCGTTTGATGATAGGGTTAGAGGAGTAAGGCAGAGTTATATCACCATTATAAAAATAATCAATAGCCCTAGCATTCAAGGGGATGCCAGTTTGATTCCTCTGATCATAGGAGGGCAGATCATATAAAATAATTCCTCTTCCCACCCATGGTTCAAACCAGAATTTAGCAGTACTGTCAGGGCCAAGCACAAGCTGAACATGAGGGAGTAAAATGCCCCTGAGCTTAAGAATTGATCTCCACACCCAACCACACAGAGGAGAGGGTTCCATTTTCCAGAAGTTTTTATTTCCAAGATGATGTTGCCTTGCCCACTTAACCCACAAATTTGGTTTTTCATTTATCAAATTGTCAAAATGCTTAGAAAATGCAGCCTGATTCCAAGTTCTCATACATTTTATTCCCAATCCACCATATTTTTGGGATTTCTCCAATTTAGCAAAGGCAATTGAAATTTTCTTTTTAGAATACATATTCCCAGTCCATAAAAAATGATTCATAGCTTTCCTTAAGGTAGTAAGAAGAGCAGGAGGTAAAATGAAACATCTGCACCAGTATACAGTCATAGCTTGAATAAATGATTTGATGATGGTGGTTCTGCCTGCCTAAGATAATTTATTGCTAGCCCGTCTATTCATTGCTTCAGTGATTCTTTCAAACAGTGGCAGACAAGCAGTAGCTCCAATTCTTCTAGAGCACAAAGGGATACCAAGGTGCATTGTACCCTCAGGAAGATTATGCAGTTGACTTTCATGGTGGATGTGCTGGTTATCACTGTCATTGAGACCTGCCACCAAAAGGAAAGACTTGCTTCTGTTGACTTGCAGGCCAATGCACTTCTCAAAAGTGTGCAGGATGCTTTTGACACAATCCATAGTAGGCACAGTAGGCTTTACAAAAAGTAAAACATCATCAGCAAAAAGAAGAGAGGTAATGAGGGGATTCCTGCATTTGGGATGTAACTCATAGTTGTTGTTCACAACCTGCTTATTGACAAGCTGAGTAAAAAATTCCATCACTATTATGAACAAATATGAAGACATCGGGTCTCCTTGCCTTATTCCTCTCTGGCTTCTAAAATAACCAACAGTACCACCATTGTAACATAAAGAGTAGGAAACAGTAGATATACAAGTATGTATTCAGCTAACAAAGTGACCAGGAAACCCCATTAATCCCATAATTCCAGTCAAAGCTTCCCAGCTAACAGTATCATATGCTCTTTTTATATCAAGCTTCATCATTGCTCTAGGGGAGACATGAGCTCTACCATAACCATTAAGAAGCTCATGTCTAACCAGCACATTATCAAGGATACTTCTATTATTCAAAAAAGCAGCTTGGTTGTCAGAAATAACAGTGGGAAGCACATGTCTGAGCCTAGCAGCAATAACTTTAGAAATGCATTTGTAGATTATGTTGCAGCAAGCAATAGGACGATATGCATGCAGAGTAGTAGTATGCTTACCTTTTGGCACCAAACATAAGTTGGTAGCATTAATGGAAGTAGGTAATTTATTGTGCTCAAAAAAATTATGCATGGCATTCTTGAGGTCAGTAGCAATGACATCCCAACAATGAGTAAAGAAAACAACATTAAAGCCATCAGGTCCACCACAGGAATCCCTCTTCATACCAAACATAGCATTATATATTTCTTCATCAGTAACTCTAGAAGACAAAAGTTGGATATCAGATTCATTCAGCATAGGCAAAGGAGTTGACATGATCTCACGAGAGTTAGGGTTCCATGAATCATTAGGGGAGTAAAGATTGGTATAAAGATTAATGAAAGCTTTGTCAATTTCTTCTAGCTTGTTTAGAACCCTTCCATCATCATCAAGTAACTGGTGGATGTTTCTTTTAGCATTTTTAACCTGAAGGGTGCTATGATACAGTTTAGAATTTCTATCACCATACAAATCCCACTCTTTCCTCAATTTTTGTTTCTTTATACTTAACTCAGAGGCCATAGCTTCAGATAGTTGCTGTGTTAGCTTATGTTCTTGCTCAGAAAGGCTGATATTTCCAGGGTCATCAAGCATACTTAATTGAATAGTTGATAGTTGATTCTGCAGATTATTTGAGTTCTTGTCACCATCACCATACTTGTTCTTAGCCCATATCTTTAATGCCTCCTTGGTTGCTTTCAATTTTTGCTGCAAAATAGACATTTTATTACCAAATTTAGGTTGTTTCTAAACATTTACAACTAAAGGCATAAATTCTGGATCATTGATCCATAAGTTAAAAATTTTAAAACTTGAGTTCCTTTTAATGGCTTTGCATTCAGTGGCTATAAAGACAGGAGAATGGTCAGAGAGTAGAGGAGGGAGGATATGGTTCAGTGCATTGGGGAATTGAGTAAGAGCTTTGGTGTTGAGAAAGGTTAAGTCAAGTCTACTCATGGTTCTCACTCCAGATCTACTCTTATTGTTCCATGTGTATTTTGGACCAACAAAGGCAGCTTCAAGTAAATTGGAGGAAGAGATAACTTGGTTGAGAGGAGTGATGTCAGAAATTGTAAGGGGAGAGCCACCACAACGATCATCAGCAGCTGACATACAATTAAAATCACCTAACACAAACTACGGTTGTGTTTCCTGCCTGAAATGTGGTAAATAGTTCAGCATTTCATGTCTAGTTGCAACATGGTTATCCCCATAAATGAAGGTTAGATAAAAGGTGGTAGTGGATGGAATATGCATGGCATGGAAATGGATGAATTGTTTGTGGGATAATATAGGTGTGAGGGTGTAGATGGTAGGATCAAAAATAACCATTTTCTTCCATATGGTGCCTCAACCAAATTACGATGAACACTCCATAACGGATTAATAAGTTTAACTGCTTTGAGGGTAAGGTCATGGTTGAGTTTGGTTTCTAGTATGCCAAAAATGCCAAGTTTATTATCAGAGATAATACATTTTTCTTGCACAAGCTTTCTTTCCATATGAGCACCCCTAATATTCCAAAACCCAAATTTATGTAACATGGATTAACTTATGGGAGAGAAATTTGTAGTCTTATAGACCTTCTGAGGCCTGAATTTGGGGTTGTATTCTTTTCAGGTAATGTTTCAAGATAGTCAACATTCTTGCCTTTGTCAAAATCTGACAGGTTACATTCCTTTTTCCTCTTAAAATTGCTATGATTCTTATGTATTGGGATTGGAGTTTTGGATTGAGAGGGAAGTGGGTGTTCCTGATTAGACAAATATCCAGGAGGGGGTGTTATATGAGAATAAGGAAGTTTTGTTTAATAGCCAGGGGATTTTGGTTCTTCTGATACATGTACACAGACATTGTGTGCATGTGAATTTTCAGTTTGCTCAAGATGACTATGCAAAAAGTTGGACTGAGTTGCTTTGGATATTGAATTATGAGTCATATTAGTGGGTAAAAGGGAAAACACACACTTCCCATCCATGTTGACTTTGTTTCCATTATTTTCCGATTGCAGATTTGCTTCAGCATGCTTATAAACCTTTTGTTTTCCTTTAGTCATTTCATGCTCTCTTGCCAATCTGACCCCAACCAATTCCTGAACTAGCATTCCATAATTTTTAGCAATTTGAGTATTACCTTCTACATCTGCCACAACACTTGGCACTTCTGAGTTCTTCTCCTTACATGCTTCCAAACTTTCTATATCCGCTATTGCTTCCTCAACAATCGGATTAGAATCACCAATAGACCGTTCAAAGTTATTTTTATCTCCACTTTCTTCAATACTTAACTCTCCATTTACCTCATTCAAATTTTGTAGCACTTGAAATTTATTGCCAATATTCATCACTAATTCCTCAACTACTTCTCCTTCTTCAACTAAGTCAAACACAATATCCTTATTATTATTTTTTACAATTCCTTCTTTTCTTGTTTCATTTTCTCTGTTACTTCCATTCTTATCACTCCCACTATCTTCTTTAGACTTCAATAATACACTCTTTCCTTTGCTCCCATGATCAACTTTCTTCCAAGCTCTTGTGGACTTATTACGCATTATTTTGTCATTTTGATCTTTCACCATGGTATCTGTTTTTGGAATTTGTTTAAGCACAGTATTTGAATTCTTCGTTATTACTTCATCTGACTTAACACTATTTTTGCAACTAGAAATATCATGCCCAAACACCTTAGAAGTTTTACACGCTTGTGGCCTCCACTGATAATCCACAAATACAGTTTGTTTTGTTCCATCCTTACACAGACCTTGAAAGCTATCAACTAGGTCGGTGATGGGTGTCACTTCCACCAAGGCTTTAGCATAGGTCAACCTTTCCATCCTTTCAGTACTTTCATCCAAACATCTAACACACCCAATTCTACCAGCAAGCCAATTGATTCCAAGTGGGGACCACGCTGCTAGAGGTATGTTCTAGATATGTATCCAAATAGGAACTGAAGTGACTGAGCCACAAATGTTGCTTACTGTGGGGTCCCATTGTTTAACAATAAACAATTTATTCCTCATGATTCTTGGGTCAGCCTGGATAATCCTCCTCTGATCATCCTCACATGGAAATAGGAACATAAAGACAACTCCATCTGATTTAACCTTGATACTACCCTTCAGCCTCCATACTCGCTTGAGGTGTTGCACCACTGCTGTAAATGATAGGGGTTCATCAAGGAAGAAACCAACTACATAATCATGCCATATACTTCGGCCAGCTTCCTGAACAGAGTCAGGTACAACCAATGCATCCTCAACAAATTCATTGATGAAGTTAACAGGCATGTACTTCCCCGCATTGCGCGGTTTGTTCTTGAAAAGAGAAGTCCATGGTTGTTGACTCGTGTTGCTGATGGGAGGGTCAGGAAAAGGAGAAGGGGAGTAAGGAATGGTTAAAGAGGACGAGCCTAAGGGATGGCCTGGGAGTAATGATGGAGGATCAGGTTCAGGCACTGGAGGGACAGGGGAAGGCAAAAGTTGGGATGGAAGGGAGTGGGGGAGGAAATGCTCTGCCATTAGAAGAAAAGTTTATTTTTTGATGAGGTTGAATGTGTTAATTGATGTTTATTTAACCATTTTAATTCATAGAAAAATCAATAATACTTTATAGAAATAATTTTAAATTCGAATTCAAATCAAATTATCATATTTTCTTACTTAATTTAAATCCCACTTACAAACATAATCAAAAATTCCAAAATTAACTTATATTTCAAATTCTACTTTATCATTTATTTATTTCACTTATTTAACTTGTAGAAAATCACTAATATTTTAGAAAAATCACTTTTATTTAAATTTAAATCACAGTATCATAATTTTTACATTTTTTAAAATACTTTAAAAATTCTAGAAATATATATATTAACCATGGGTCTGTATATAATTTTCTAGCCTAGGTTAAGTGATACGGATAATATATCATTTTAATCCGTAATTTACAAAGAAAAATCCGGGTTCTATCATTTCAAACCCGCAATCCCAAGTAAATTAAAATAAATAAAAATCATTCAGGCCTATCATTTCAGCCCATAACAATTTTTTCCTATTCTAAAGTCCGTTCGGGTATGTATCATTTCAACCCATAGTGATTCTATTCTACGGGAAACTTGCAGTGTGGTAAACAGATATAAATAACTAGTACATCAACATATGGCCGTAACAGATGATATGACAGGTGTATAAACAGGGTGAACATCATATGATACATATCACAGATAGGTATAACATGATAATAGAATTCTACAGATTCACTTGCGATCAATTCACTAAATATATAGGTACAGATGTCATGTGTGATTACCCACTTGTTTCAAGCTGGAGATAGCAAGACAAAGCACACAAACGAATCCCGAAAGCACGATAACATGACTTTTGACTCGAGTGGGAAGAGAACCAGCTAGTGATCTTGTATACAACCAATAAAGCAAGACAAATATAAATATATTTCAACATAGAATACATATTGAAACAATTTAAAATAAAAGCAACAATGAACAATTTGATTTGACCATTGCCTCAACCTTCACATGCTCGGCCTAGGGTCTTGTGTGCTCGGCCAATGTGGTGCATTAGGTCAGGTATAGGTCCATAAAGGCACAGCTAGCAAGTGTGGAGTGGTGAAAGTTATAAGGTAAAGGAAGATCAAACGGTAGGCACAAATAGGAGTTTCTATTCAACATCTAAAATCAGCCAAAGGACAATTGGGCTCGGACATTCATGCTACAGGTCTGAACAGAGGCTAAGGATGATGGTCAAGATGGTATCATGGTGGTGGTGGAGTAATAGGAGGCGGCCAAGGCAATCTATGGTGGTAGTGGAGGTGCTAAGGTTGGCTAAGCATTGGTTTAAGGTGTTTTGCAATGTTTTGGTGGTGATTGCTTCAAGGGTGCTCATGGCCAGGTCAAGACAAGTGGAGAGGAGGGTGATGTGGTCGTGCTAGATAGTGGAGGTGGTGGAGGGGCTATGGCCGATCAAGATAAGGAGAGGCAAGACAAATTCAATGGAAAAATCAAATAAAATGATAAGAGAAAAGTAGAAAAAATTTAAGAAGCCATTAGCTTATCCCTTCAGATCTTGAAGCATGCGTGTATTGTGAAGTGAGAGAAGTGTTGCTTACGTGAATAACAAAAAGAATAGTCATGGAAAAGAGATAGGGAAAGGACGGCCCAAAAATGAAGGGGTGGAAAATGAAAAGTCAAAAGTTAAAAAGGCTAGAGTCACTTGAAATTTCCACTTTTCTTTTATGCAAATAAACAAAACTTAAAATCATGTAAATAAAATAAAACTGAATACAAAATAAAGTGAAAAATGAATGAATAAATAAATTTTAGAAAATATAGAAAAATATAAGAAAATAGTTATTATATATAAACTAGTATTGAAAATTGAAAACAAAATATAACTAGTTTTGGAAAATTAACTACTACATAAAAAAATGTTTTAAAAAAGTAAAATATATACATAACATGACATATCACACATATATACACAAATTAGAACAAGATGTAACAGATAAAAATATTATTTATATAATTTAAAATAAACAATATTGTTAAATAAGTCAATTTACATATAATATTGAAAAAAACAAAACTTTCAAAATATTAATCAGATTTCAACGAAACGAAAAGCAGTATGCTTAAAATTTAATTTATTTTCATAATAAAATATAAAAGATGAAATTCAAAAATTCAAATATTTAAATTTTAAATTTAAAAGCCACAGTTTAATCATATTGATCAAAAATCCACTTTTCTGGAAAATATTCTATTTATTCACGTTTGGAATTATATTTCACATAAAAATCAAAATTTATATTTAAAATAACAAAAATTATTCATTTTAATAAATAAAATAAAGTTTTTAAATCAAGAATTTCAATTTAAAATAAATAAAATATACCATTAAAAAATCACAAAATACAGGGTTGTTACACTCTCCCCCACTCAAAACTTTTCGTCCTCGAAAAGGAATAAAGTATGGAAAAATACAGAAAAGATAGAATGAAATAGGATTAAGACAAGATGACAAGAAGATTGAGATTTTACCTAAAGATTCCAGAAAAGCTTTCCAAACTGACTGGAAAAGATAGGATCACGATCACGAACAATACCAAGAGGAATACCATAGAGATGAACAATCTCTCATGCAGTTCACAGATAAGCTAGAAGTAGAACGGGTTGACTTGACAGGAATGGAATTAGAGGACTTGGTCAGTCTATCCACAATAACTAGATAAACTAAGCAGTGAGAAGTGCAGCAATCCAAGCAAAATTCTCAATGAATCTCCGGTATGACCGGCAAGGCTAAAAAAACTACGAAATATCAGAAGAAGTCTAAGAAGGTGTAACAGAATAGGGAGAAATATGAACAACAGAAAAGATAGAATAATTGAATGACTAAGGGAAAAAGAGAAATAAAGGAAGATTTTCATTGATCACATTGATCATGACTAGATCAACAGAAATTCCATTATTAGAAATAATATGTCCAAGGAATCGGACTTCATCTTCCTAGAAATGGCATTTAGAAAATCTATTAAGCACCGCACGAAAACCAAGATTCATCAAATCAATAAAGAAAGCGGAGCATAGTCAAGCCAAAAGGTATGACTAACCATTCATAGAACCCATTCTCGGAGCTCTAGGAAAAGATCTATAAGGAAATCAATTTCCTACTTAGGAGGTAAAGCAGTGACTTCACCAATTACATCGGGATAGAATCTGACTACAGGAGTTGAATGAAGATCACCACTAAAAAAATGACCACAATAGAGAAGTTGCACATGCTTACAAATCCTATTAAGGTTTGTGGGGCCCCATTTGGATTTGAAACACATAAAGGTACAGAAGCAAACTCAGGAGAAAGGAAATACTCATACTTATCACTCAAATCAACAGAAATAAACTATGGAAAACTCCAGTATCAAATAAAACATGAACATGATACAGAAATAAAGAAAAGGTGGCACTGAAGAGTACCTTGGTCATCCCTAGGAACACTAGGTGCAGGAGCTGAAGAAAATGCAGAGGTGATAGCAAATATACCGGAAGGCTTACCCAACTGAGCATGAGGAGGAACAGTAGCTCCAGCTAAAGTAGGGCAACTATTGGAATAGTGTCCCTCCTGATCACATTTGAAGCAGGTGATAGAAGAAAGGTCAACAGGATGCCTCTGAGAAGGAGAAGATGATGAAGATCCCAAACCAACATTCTTGAGTCAATTCTACTTCTGCCGCTGGAAATTATTCTTACTCTTCTTAGAGTTAGCAGAGGAAGATTGAGATAAAGGAGTACCAACAATAGCAAGACCCTTAGAATTAGGGTTCTCATAATGAATGGCCATATCCATAAGCTGGGTAAAAGTGCCATGAACATGAGAAATGAGGTGACCATAATACTCAGAGGGAGCACCAAAAGTGAACTTCTCATTCTTCTTGAGATGACTGTCCATCAGGCTAGGACCGAACTTAGAAAGTTCGTTGAACTTCCTCTCATACTTTGGAAAAGTTATGCTTTCTTGCTTGAGATCCATGAACTCCCTATAAAGCTAGGATTTACGGCTTCGGCATCCACTTAGCAACGAAAGCATCTCTGAAAAAGGTGATAGATAAGCTTAGAAAAGGCACGAAAAAGACAGAGAAACAGAATTCAAAGAAAACCAAGAAGACACCTAAACCGTTCCCAAGAAAGATCAGCCTCGACGGTGTTAGCCGTAACAGACTCCCACTAACCTAGGGCAGCCTCCTATAACTGCCATGCTACTAACTGACACTTCTAGGCGTTGGTAATCTTAAGACCAGTAAATATCCTCTCTAAACTACGCAACCACTGCTGAGCTTCAATGATGCTCTCTGAACCGGAAAACTTGGTGCCACCAAGTTGAGAAAATTCCTTACGGAGAACAGTGAACTTAATAGGTGTAATAGGTTGAGGAGCTGGGGCACGACCCCTACCTCTGGCATTTCCACGATTCATCCTGAAAATATCAAGATTGAATTTAGGACAAGATATGGAGGAGACAAAGATAAGATAAGGTAAAATTCACTTGGATGAATATCCTAAAGAAGAAAACACTAATAAGGTAGATACAAAAGGAAGGAAGTTTAGAAAATTGCTTTAAAACAAGAAAAGTTTTATATCAAAATAATCTTTGAAAAATCCTTTGAAAAATCATTTTAAAAATCAATTATACATTGAAAATACGTTCTCTCACAAAGAAATTGATTCTGAGATTAATTTCACTCATTCTACGGTATTTCAACCCTATCTCTAATGAGTTTTTGCTCCATAGGCTATGGTTTGTCTAAAAACAAAGCTTTGGTACCAAATGTAACGACCCACTATTTTGGACCATTCAAATCGATAATAATCCACACATTTCGAACTTGAATGATTCAAAATAACAGATTGTAATAACATTTGGAGCAAACGAAACGCACAGAATCACAGACACGGAAATATCATAATAACTCACAGCGGAAATAAAATACATAGTAGTTCATGAAGCTACTATGACAAACTCTCAAAACAAAATACATAATATCAGTCTGAAAACAAATACAATAGAAATACCAAAAACATAAAAGTTCACTAATATAAGAGCTGAAACAGAACAACGGAAACTGAAATAGATAAATAACTAGATAGGTAGAATCTCTAGCGATTCTAGGTCCAGAAAGAGAAATCCAAAGCTAAGCTGTGAATACTCAAGCTGACCCGAACGTAAAGCAAAACACGAAACGCTCGAGTCAGAACATACATACTTGTATAATGTAAACCAACTCAAGTGAACTGTAATAAAGTACAAGTAACTTAAAGGATGCATAGGACCGCCCATCCACTGAGGATCCGTTAAACTATTTACTATGTAGTAATATTGCGCTATTATAATAACGTCAACAGTAAAATAAACTTACTTTAAAATAGCCTTAAGGAGTGACCCAATATTCCCCTTAACACGTAATAGTCCTAGTAGTCCATCAAGTATCAGCGTATCTCCAGATCGGGAGACTACCCTAAATACTCTACGGGCTACGAGAGAAAAACAAACTTGTAGTAAGGCTCGATATGGTAGGTGACACGGCACGTGAGGCAATGCCAGGGTAGATATACCAATTACGCTTCAGGGCTGGTGGTAACGTATAACAGCCACTACCGTCCACCTCGGAACACACTCCCAATCAAAACCGGAGGATGTACATCAAATCAATCACAAGTAAGAGTATAGTATCGAAGGAATGTGTCCGATCGAAGGAGCTACCTCACTTGGCCCGTCGATCGCTCCTATTTTAGCCACCTTAAGCCAACTCACGGGAGTCGGGTCCACGTTTGTACCTCAAGAGGATCGTCGCCACCATCCTACTTCGTTTTGGAATCTCCACCGCGTACATAGTTGTTAATGTGGTTTTGGTATCAAGAGAGTATGTCCATATGTGATCCCGGTCTCTTTAACAACCAATCGTTATTATAACACGTGGTTATAATTTAAAAATCATAGTTTATACTTCAAAATAAATTATCATTTTCAAATTCAAAATCCTTATCAAAAATAAAGATCAAATCATTTCCAAACCATTTCAATGTATCAAAATATCGTATCTTTTAAAACTTCAATTTCAAATCATTATTTGAATTCAAATCCAAATATTAAAATTTAAATACCCTCTTAATTCAAAGATATCATTGATTTATTATCATTTCAAATCACTTTTCAAATAGTTTATTTAAATCAAAACAATTCATTTAAACCATTTAAAAATGAGGTTATTATATTTACAAATCAAGTATTCAATTCCCAAAATTTTAGACAATTCTGAGCTCATTTATTTAGTTGAAAACCATAAACATTGAAAATTTCAGTCTTTCGCAGCATTTAGAAAAAGCTGCTGTAAGTTATAGTTGAAAACAGTTCAATTCAGCAAAGACAGCATTTAAACAAAACTGCTGTAATAGTTTAGTTCATTTGAAAACAGTTCATTTGGAAACAGTTTAGCACTTATCCAGTGCTACTATAGCCCTTTATTTAGTTTCAGATTTTAGTTATCCTTCTGCTACCATAGCACTTACTAAGTGTTGTAATATCAGTTAGTTAAAATTTAGCCATAGTTCATTTGTATCAACTACAGCACTTACAAAGTGTTGTAATATCATTTACTTTAGATTTTAAGTTAACTTCAGAAACAATTGCATTTTTGAAGTGCTATTATTTAATTTCCAGATTTTCAATGTAATTCCAGCAACAAATAAACTTTGATTTTAACCCTTTAAACATTATAAAAATCATATTTTAACATTTAAAAATGTTTATTAAAATACCTTTAACTTATGATTTTTATAAGTAAATTTCCTATAAAAAAAATCAAGTTCCCAATTATTCACTTAATTAATTCAAGTGTAAAATTTCTGTTCTTGCATTTACTTTACACTTTTAATTAAATTTACCATTTCATAATTTAAACTTAATTTCCATTTTTAAAGCCAAATTTCACATTTCAAATTACGCTTTAAAGGATTCATTTATTTAACCATTTTAATTAATAGAAAAATAATAACACTTTTTAAAAATCATTTTAGATTCAAATTTAAATCAAATTATCATATTTTCTTACTTAATTTAAATCGCATTTATAAACAAAATCGTATATTCCAAAATTAACTAATATTTCAAATTTCACTTCCCATTTATTTATTTCACTTATTTAACTTGTAGAAATCACTAATATTTTAGAAAAATCATTTTTATTTAAATTTAAATCAAAATATCACAATATTTACATTTTTTAAAATACTTTAAAAATTCTAAAAAATATATATTAACCACGGGTTTGTATATAATTTTCTAGCCTAGGCCAAGTGATACGGATAATATATCATTTTAATCCGTAATTTACAAAGAAAAATTCGGGTTCTATCATTTCAAACCCGCAATCCCTAGTAAATTAAAATAAATAAAAATCGTTCAGGCCTATCATTTTAGCCCATAACAATTTTTCCCTGTTCTAAAGTTCGTTCAGGTATGTATCATTTCAACCCATAGTGACAAGGTGTATAAACAGGGTGATATGACAGGTGTACAAACAGGGTGAACATCATATGATACGACAGGGTGAACATCATACGATACATATCACTGGCAGGTATAACATGATAATATAATTCTACAGATTCACTTGCGATCAATTCACTAAATATATATGTACAGATTTCATGTTTGATTACTCACATGTTTCAAGCTGGAGATAGCAAGATAAAGCACACAAATGAATTCCAAAAGCATGATAAGAAGACTTTTGACTCGAGTGGGAAGAGAACCAAGCTAGTGATCTTGTACACAACCAATAAAATAAGACAAATATAAATATATTTCAACATAGAATACATATTAAAACAATTTAAAATAAATGCAATAATGAACAATTTGATTTGACCATTGCCTCAACCTTCACATGCTCGGCCTAGGGTCTTGTGTGCTCGGCCAAAGTGGTGCATTGGGTCAGGTATAGGTCCATAAAGGCACGACTAGCAAGTGTGGAGTGGTGAAAGTTATAAGGTAAAGGAAGATCAAAAGGTAGGCACAAATAGGAGTTTCTATTCAACATCTAGGCTCGGCCAAAAGACAATTGGGCTCGGCTATTCATGTTATAGGTCTGGAAAAAGGCTAAGGCTGATGGTTAGGGTGGTATCATTATGGTGGTGGCGTAATAGGAGGCGGCCAAGGCAATCGATGGTGGTGGTGAAGGTGCTAAGGTCGGCTAGGCATTGGTTTAAGGAGTTTTGCAATGCTTTCTTCGTGATTGCTTCAAGGGTGCTCATGGCCAGGTCAAGATAAGTGGAGAGGAGGGTGATGTGGCCATGGATGTGGTGGTGCTGGATGGTGGAGGTGGTGGAGGGGCTATGGCCGATCAAGACAAGGAGAGGCAAGGCAAATTCAATGGAAAAATCAAATAAAATGATAAGAGAAAAGTAGAAAAATTTTAAGAAGCCATTACCTTATCCCTTCAGATCTGAAAGCTTGTGTGTATTGTGAAGTGAGAGAAGTTTTGTTTACGTGAATAACAAAAGGAAAAGTCATGGCAAAGAGATAGGGAAAGGATGGCCCAAAAAGGATGGGGTGGAAAATGAAAAGTCAAAAGTTAAAAAGGCTAAAGTCTCTTGAAATTTCCACTTTTCCTTTATGCAAATAAACAAAATTAAAACCATGTAAATAAAATAAAAATGAATTTAAAATAAAGTTAAAATGAAATGAATAAATAAATTTTGGAAAAATATAGAAAAATATAAGAAAATAGTTATTATATATAAACTAGTATTGAAAATTGAAAACAAAATATAACTAGTTTTGGAAAAATAACTACTACATAAAAAAATGTTTAAAAAAATGAAATATATACACAACATGAAATATTACACAAACTAGAACAAGATATGAAAAATAAAAATATTATTCATATAATTTAAAATAAACAATATATTTAAATAAATCAATTTACGCACAATATTGAAAAAAACATAACTTTCACAATATTAATCAGATTTCAACAAAACGAAAAGCAGTATACTTAAAATTTAATTTAATTTAATAATAAAAATTAAAATTCAAATATTCAAATATTTAAATTAAAAAGTCACAATTTGATCATATTGACCAAAAATCCACTTTTCTGGAAAATATTCTATTTATTCATGTTTGGAATTATAAGTCACATAAAAATTAAAATTTATATTTAAAATAAAAAAATTATTCATTTTAAATAAATAAAATAAAGTTTTTAAATTAGAAAATGCAATTTAAAATAAATAAAATATACCATTAAAAATCACAAAATACAGGGTTGTTACATTTAATAATTTTGTGAGACTACGCCGCTAAATGTGAAATGGGTTTTACATCATAAAATAAACTCCATACATGAAAGAATGAAAAAAAATCAGAACAACAATCCAAACTAGAAAGGATGAACATAGACAAGATCTATATCCACACTTAAAGATTGGATAAAAATAATTAAACAACGAGAAGAGGTCCGAATGCTTCTCGATGCAATTTAGGAAACAATTCAAAGATTTGAATCAAATAAGGGAAAGTGAAATTTTCCAACAATGATGGGAGGGTGCTCCTTCCTTTTTGAAAGTGCACCTTTCGACAATATACTTGAAAGGGTCATTTTCCTCGTGACTCCTCTCGAAAAATCCAAGCCGAACCTCGCCAACCTTATCAACTATCCGAGTATTTCATATATTCGCGAGCATATAACTAAACCTAATCTAGAATATATGTAAAGATACCCTAATGGGAGTAACTCCAAATAGCTTGGCCCTGACTTGCTTTCCAATTTTAGTCATTTTCAATAACGGATATCAACGCTCAAATAAGCAACAAATCGCCTTAAATTGACAAAACACAAAGAAGAAGTGAATAATTCCAAGGCGTGAATAGAAACAAGAAATATGAATTTATCCAACATGAGTAAGAGGGTGCACCCCCTACACCAAAAGCATATCTCTAGATAAAATATACTCGAGAGCCCACGCCAAACACGCATCACTCTAGGGAACTTCCAAGCCGAACCCCGCCTCATACAAACATCTATATATACTCACATCAACACATGCATGCTATCAATAACTTTTTAGATAAATTTGAATATATTTTAATGGGTGTGACCGACATGGCTTGGCTCCCACTCGGTCTTTGGTTTATATTCCGCGGTGTTGAATACGAAAGCTCAAAATGAGCGACAAATCTCTTAGATTGGCGAAGCACAATGAATGATATCAAATCTGATAGTTATGAAATCAACTATCGAATGTAAAAAATGATTGTATACGGGAATCAGATCATATACACTTGTCACTAATGAACGAATAAAGATTCAAAACATTTGATTCTTACTTGTGCTTTATTTTCACATTATAATATTTGTAAAACACTTTAAAAAAAATCTTTAAAAGTATACTTTCAAGGGGGCACATCATATTTGTAAGTGTATTAAAAAGTTATACCTAGCTCCATGTTTTAAACATTCCTTTTTATCGATTTCCACGTTTATAAACAATCACTTGTAGATTTTAAAAAAACACATTAATTAAGACAATAAATCAAGTTATATTTTTTTATGTATTTAAACATCATTATTATCCCAAAAACAATAAATCAAATTTATTATCATTTATAAATTTAAGACAACGTCAATTACCTTCAAAGATAACAAATCAAATTTATAATCATTTGTAAATTTAAAACAATATTAATTATCTTGAAAGATAATAATGATTATACATTTAAAACAACATTAATAATCCTAGAAGATAATAAATCGTATTCATAATCTTTTATGAATTTAAGACTATATTAGTTATCCTGAAGGAAAATAAATTTGATTTATAATCTTTTATAATTTTAACCAAATTTGATTTATAACCATTTTAATTAATCCAAAAGATAATTAATCAAATTTATAAACTCCTACACAAATTTTAATGAATACTTATCCTATATTTTCAAATTTGAAAAATAGTTAAAAAAATATAGTTTAGACAATTTTCAAAGTGCAAAAACATGACCAAATATTTATTTAATAAAAACACAAGCGCAAGATCAAGCCACACAAGGGTTTAGGAGATGATATTTCATAAGTGATGGTATAGAAAAAATTGCTATAACGACACTTACATAATTCATTCTGCATGTCAAATATTTTAGTTTAACATATATAAGCAATAAAAGAATATAAGTAAGATGTAGATAACAATAAATACATAATGGCTAGAAACCCCTTTGGATCTCTCTACAAAAGTCCCGTGTAAATCAGACGTATGTACGTGTATTTTTTGAAGTATTCCATAGCGACCTACTTGCTATGAAAACACTCCAACTTCTCTTTTTTGCTTCCTATAATAATATGGTTATTTATGACATCTCCTATCAGGCGGGAATTCAAATCTAAACAAATAGTCAAATAATAACAATCATTTTACTTTGCAAGCATAGAACAGTGATTTATTCTGCTCGTTATATGTCCAAACAATCCATTCAATTTAATTATAGCAGAACGAGGTCTTATTCCGCTAAATAGATATTGCAAACAATGTATCACTAATTTAACTATGTTAAACGTAATTAAATTAAATCGCTACAATTTTATCACTAATATATACTTCGTTAAAATAATCAATTATCGTCAAAGTATTCAATAACAATTTACAATAATACAGATATCATATGGTTTATTTAAAGGCGAGTTATCACACAAATATTCCATTGAGGATTTTTATTTAAGCTCAAAATTCAGTTAGCTCCAAATTCGACGAATCCAACTTCAATACATAGATGATACAGGTATGAGTTCAACGCGAGTGACCTCGTCCGAATCCGACCTCATATGAAATAGTTATTGGGTTTATAAAATTAAATTATATCAACTTAATCAATTTCCCATATTATTTTTAATTACTCAAGTTAACACTTAACCCACATTTACAACCTTCTTCCCAATTATTACTTCCCATGGAATATGGATACATGCACGTAAGCTCCTCCCCCGTACACGCATGCTCCGCATCTGCCCGTACACCATTAAACTCCAATTTGACTTCACCGACAACCTCCATGTCCAAATCTCTATCTTCCAGACCCCATGACTTCGGGCCGATTCACTTTTTAGATACATGACCTCCTCATCGACCTGACGCTGCATATATGATAGGAAACTATTACACACCCCAATCAACCACCATACGCAAACATCTTTGGCCACGAGCTGCTCCTTGTCTCGAAAAACCTGAATCCTACCTTTTTCACCTAACTCTCCCTAGATTGATGACATTGCCAAACCTTAGCTGTTAGCTAGCAATCGTTGAGCACCAAAACCATGACTGCAACCCTCAATAACACCTAGATTCAAAGATCCTGGCAAAATAAAATGAACAGGTCCAAGATTTTTATTTTGGTTCATGGTGTGAATTGATTTTGATTTTAATAGTATGTAACCATTTTTTATTTTGTTGTTTATAGAAGTTTGCAAAAGTCGAGATGAGAAAAATTAAAAGAGGGAAAATGAATTTTTGTTAAGTGTTTAAAGTTTTTGATTTTATGACCAAAGGTCAAATGCATTCTGCAAAAGTTAAATTAATTTTCCAAGCAAAATAGAATTTTAAAGCAACACTTTACCTTAAAATCAAATCAATATTGATGGATTGTTGAATTTGATTTTAAAAATTTATGAAAAGAAATTTTTACGGCACCCTATTATACAGTCTTTCATTCCGTACATACCCGAATAAGAGACAGAAAAATACGACCGTGCACGAAAATATGATACGATCGCCGAACAAAAATAATATACACGTATTTTATAAAATCACAGAAATAACATCGTTCGCCAAAAAAACACCAAACGATAATTTAGATATTTTCCAAATTAAAAATTAAGGGAAAATCTCATAAATTAAAATAAAGATAAATCATCGAAAATCTTGTCCTTTTATTAACAATTGATTTTATTATTATTTATTTGAACCATTTATTATTGTAAATGAATTTACAAATGGGTTCGCCATTATTATTTATTGATTACAAGGAGTTAATAAGGCTATTTAGTCCATTTAATTGGTATTCAATTCACAATTCAAATATTTAAATAATCATATATTTGAATTTAAACGAATTATTTAAACATTTAAAATTAATTAAATATTCAAAATAAAAATATTAAAATTTTAGGATGTTGCACGTGTGCTTGTCCCTTCATTAAATTTAGAAAGTGCCATAGAATGAGGATGATTTGGGTGGTTCCAAGAAAGCGGAGGGCGGTTCGAAGGAGTTCTATCCAGGGTTGCTTATAGGCTAGGGTAACCTTTTTATCCTAGTTTCATATATCTTTTTAAGTGTACTCACAACTTATGATGGAGTCGCTTAGTATGCATCTTGGATTGTAGTTTAGTTTGTACATAGTTTTAGCAGTACTCTATATATGTATCTTGTTTTATCTTCTTTTATTGTCATCCTTGTTTGAATTTCGAAGACGAAATGTTATAAGTATGGGAGAATAATGTGGCACGGAAATTCGAACACTTCGTCTTCTTGTACCGAAACATCTTGAAATATGATTAAGTGTTATAAATATGATTCTATAAGCTTGTTAAACATCATTTAATTAATGAATAACGATAAGAAACTTGTTTTTGAATTTTTTTACAAAAATATATTATTCGAAGAAAAATCAATAATGTAACCAGAAATCAGTTTATTGGTAAAAGCTTTCTGATCGATATAAGTTGTTTGAACTCTTTTGCACTTGTCTGATGATAAAATGAACACATTAACAATTAAATAACACACTCTACTTTATAAAAAATGGAAGGTTCTAGAAGCTTCCAAGTGGATAAGAGATATTAACTTGTAAGGGTAAAAGAGAAATATGCCTAAAGGAGAAGTGATGGGAGGTGATCCTTCCATTGCATGGTTTCAGGGGGGAAGAGCAAGGCTAAAGAGCACATTCTTGAGCCTATATAAAGAGAAGCATACCCTGTTTAGTAATCACAATTCACAAATCAAAACCATACTATTTTCATGTCTTCTTCTTCTCTGATTTCAAGCAAAATAATTGAAAATCTTGTCCAAATCAACTCATATTTGGAGGGAAGCCTTGGAAACATTACAAAACCTTCCATCTAGTTAGTTTTTGAAGAAACAAGGCACTTCACCCCTCCATCATATGTCTTCAGCATTAAGGGGGTTTGGAGGGAGAAAGAGTGTGAAAGCAAGGAGGAGGAAGGCAAGGAAACGTTTTGTAAAGGAGAAGTTGGGCTTGGTTGTTTGTTGGCTTAAAGGTGAATTAAAATACCTCTTTGAATGGAATTACAATATATATATATATATATATATATATATATATATATATATATATATATATATATATTAGTGTTTGATAGTGTTTAAGTTTCCTTAATTAATATTGGCATATATTAAAACATCCGTTTTGATTTTTTCTTTAAAAGAAAGTGGCATATGTATGGACTTGAACGAACTTGAACGAATTTTAATGGACTTGTATGACATATAGGAAGGCCTTGAAACTAAGCATATAGGTTATAGATGGACTTTGGTTTAGATTGGACTTGGATTTGAAAGTGCACATACATTGATAGTCCATGTGGGTGCACTATGGAATTGCCTTTTTTTTATTATTTCTATGGAACTTTATAGAGAGATCCTTAAAGGCTTCTTGCCATATTTATTATTTTTTATATGTATGCTTTCTTTCATAAAACGTTTGGACAGTAAAAGGTTAACATTCGAAAAGTGGCCAAAACTTTACTTGTGCAAAGCCTAAATTTTTAGACTTTAAAGGTTTGAAAAGATATCTAAATTTAAATATTTTGTTTCATTCTTTTTACAATTGTCTAATAACTCATATTAGAGTATTTTAAAAGTAGTTTGAGATATTTATGAATTTTTAAGAACTAGTTGTGAATTTTTAAAGAAGAGATTTTTATAATGAAACCATGTTTTTCCAAGTTTTAAAGGATTTTGTAAACCTGTTAAAGGATTTCCAAGTTTTATTTATCGAATACCCTTCAAAACTAGTATAAATGTTCTATATTTTCATAGCAGTTGTGATGCTAAATGTTATACACTTGAACTGTTTATCCTATGGTTAAGTCCAAGGGAGAGGTCAGCATTAACATTTTAAACGATGCTATCGTTTAGTACTGTCCATCTTGATGAGTATTCCAAGAGAAACTACAACATTAACAATCGTCGGAGGACTTATGTGGTAATCTATGTGTAGATTTGAGAGCTAATTGAGATGCTTGAATTCATATAGCGATTTATGATCCATTGGAGATGATGGAATCCATTTGAAAATTCATGTGTTATTCAAGTGATGAAGACTCGTATAAAAGACGCCGAACATAACCTCAACATCGAGAAAATGATAGAAAACAGAGGAGGGACATTGCCTGGGGTTTTACTAACCTTAAGTGTATATCAACTCCATATCTAGAGATGCTTATCGACTGTCGCTAATAGGAGTTGATATGACTCGGATCACACACCCAGGGTGATCAAGTTATTTTTACCTTTGAGTATATCCTTTCTCGAGATATACGATGCTCAGAGGGTAGTTTCTGATCCTTGTCATGTAGTTTGGATGCGGCTAGACCGAAAAGATCTCCATGGAAAATCCTTATACGAACGCACCTTAACGTTATTAATTGGATACCTATTGTTGTTGTGTCGTATGCACAACAACTATTTTTGGGTTTATGTTCAACACCCTAAATATTATCTATTATACCAATATATCCACTCATCGGATGGTTGGTTTCATTTGAGGGGAAAATCATTATGGTGATCCGTACGTTCTCAGTGGCTACTGTTACTTGTAACATATTTCTTGAGTTTCTCATGTTGGCTTACGAGACTGATCCAAGTGTTATTTTCTTATAACGCCTAGGTCAGCCCTGTGCTTATTCCATATTTAGCTTTAGACTCTTTGGTTCCTATGGAGATAAGCTAGATGGTTACCTACCGTAGTAATCTTATTTCTACTCCATTATTGTATTGAATATATCAACATTGTGAGGACGGACAATTATAACTATCTAAGCAGATGATAGTACTAAGGTTTATGACTCTGACATTTCTGTAGTCAGAGTAACCCTTTGTACCATTCTTCTGATATTATATATTATTGTTCTATTGTGAGATTCTGATTTTTCACTTTCCTTCTATTCCCTTTTTACCCTAGCTTTCTGCCTTTCCTACACTTGGGTGCTTGACACACAAATATCGCTAATTTATTTAGTGTCAACATTCGATGGTCAAAAGGGGGTCATTACACATTAGATGGAAAGGAGAGAAATTTTCAAATTTTCTTACTAAACCAATGCTAGAACAACACTAGTTTCTATGCTCTAATCATAACTTCTCTCATGCTATTTTTTTCTTTCCCCAATTTCGATGAACCTAGGGGTATAATTTTCTAAAATAGATTAAAGATCTATTACTTTATGTTTCTGGCTTTCATGAGAATTTTTAATAACCTTGAAATTCCTTTTATATACAGGTGAAATGGAGGATGATCTTACAGATGCGTTTCTTAATGCTACGAAACCAGTAAAGAAGAAACACCATAGGAGGGAGCATGGTGATGATGAGGCCTTTGGCCAATTTTGGAGAAGCTTACTATTTCTACCCTCTTCCTTCTGTAGAAGCTCTCCCTATTCCACCTTTGCAATCCCTTCCTAACCCCCACATTTGCCCTTGCCCGAAGTTGTCATATACGGCTTTGTTGAGAGACTGGGGCGAGTTACCCTGGACAACCTTTTCCGCCTCACTTCTACTTCTCCTTTCGCTCTTGCTCTTCCGCCTCCTACACTTGAATTTTATGCCTTGGCCATTGAACTAGATCTGGCTTGTACTTATGAAAGTGTTACCTCTCTTCTCTTTTACTTTTCTTAAATTATTTTTCCCTCCATATTCTGATGATTCTCATTTTTTATTTAGGCTATGCCCTTAGTGATGGAGGTGCAAAAAATGCAGAGGATGACTAGGTTGCAACCATTGCAGATGTTCACAAGCTTGAGGTCGACCTCACCAAAGAAACTTTCGATAAGACTAAGGTCAAGGAAAATTTTAAGGCATATCACGTCGATGTTGAGAAGGCGGTGAAGACCGTGGAAGATGCTTTGGCATTGAAAGATCGGGAGTTAAAGGAGAAAGTGGATGCACTGGTAATGTCCTGGAAGAAGCTTACCGACATTACCTATAGTGTGGTCTACCGGATATATGCCTTAGCTCAGCACCAGTTCTCCACTGAGGTCGACCTTAGCTTTTTAAAGGACTCTGTCATGATTGATAAAGTTTTCACTCATTGTGTAACGATCCGTATTTCTGTCGATTGAATATTTAAATAATTTATTTAAATATTTAATCGTTAATTAAAGGGAGACCCAAAAATGTGATTTTTCACATACCACTTAATTAGGATTCGAGACCACTTCTGTTGAGTTTGGATTGATGTTGCAAATTAAAATTAGCATAAGGATCGCCATATTTCGAGATGGGACGATCTGGTGGCCAAAACGGTCCCAAAATACACGAAATTGGCCTTTCAGGGCGCGGTCTCAAATGGAGATGCGGTTAGTGCCATTGGATCTAGAAAAATAAGGTGATGTACGCAGACGAGTTTCGTAGTGATCAGCTGCGTCATATGATATCGCATGGACTCGAAACACGTGACTATTTATTTAAGAATTAAATGAATGGAATAAAATATTATTATTGTTATTATTATTATTATTATTACTACTACTATTATATACATATATATCGAAATTTGGGTCTCCCTCCATATCTTCATTTGGCCATTCACTATTGCATTTCCAGTAAAAGAAAATCAATTGCCACTTCTTAAATCATCTTAAAAAATTAATTTCTCCACATCCACTCAATGAAAAAATAAGTGGTCAAAACTATTGAGATTGTATTAAAAAAAGCTATGCGGTGACCATGGTGGAATTTTGGATCGATGTTGTTAGTCGATTGACCTCTTCATTGTCGATCTTGGGCTAGATCTAGGGCGGAGCTATGGTCGATGATAGGCAAAATGGAGATCCCCATTGGATTTCTCTTCGTGAATGGCACTAGCCTACAAAATTTCGTTGAATCTAATGGAGCATATCAAAATGCGTTCGTGCACAATATAGAGGGCACTATCTGGTCGATCATTGCTTAGGTTAATCGAGTTGGCTATCTTGGTGTGCAGATCGAAGAGATTTCATAGTGGAGTATTCTGGCAAAATCCGTTTGTCGATTCGTCGAGAACGAAGGAGAAATCAAGGTTTGAAGTGGGCGACTATGGTTAAGATGCACAAACGCGCATGGCCAGGAGTAATTTTTGATTGAGGAAGAAGGATTAGAGAGGTAATTATTTAATTAGTATTTTTAATTGGTGAATATACTATTTAAATAATCTCGATTCTTATTTTTACCATATCTTTTGCATATCAAGTTCGTTTTGGACGCCGTTTCTTACATTGCGCTCGTGATGAAAAGATCTTCTGGATAGATTTGGCTAAGGTGAGTGAGATTGTCTCTCGCTTCACTATGATTGGTTGTTTATTGTTATATTGAAGCTTGAGAATGATTTTTGGCTTTCAAACGTGATATTATCATATATACGCAATAGCTATATTTTTATAAATTTTTTTATAATTATTTCTGAATGATTTATAATAATATCACTTATTTTCCATCGTCGTGCCACGGTTAGGGAATTATTAGATTAAATCTATTATTGATGTTATTTCCCCCATAATCGATATGGATGGAGTGTTATGTTGTATGTATGCTGTTTTGTATGGATGTATGGTTGTTTGGATGTATGAATGTATGGAAGCATGTTTGATTGTTGGCTTGTTTATTATTTGGCTGTTTTGGTTGAAAATGTTCGATTAACGGTGATTTGGTTGTAGGTAGCATTTTGTAGGTTGGAGTTCCGTACATGTGGGTATCTAATGAAAGAGATAAGCTATAAAAAAGGGTTTGGGATAAATGCCAACAAACCTGGATTTCAGTGAGGATGATGAACGTTTTCGTTTGGTCTGTACTTAACTGTTCGGTTAAGTACAAGACCAAGGTGGATGGTATTGACCATAGTAGAGTGGTAAAGTCCATCACTGTTGTCGATTGGTGATTTGGCTAATATGTGGCTTGGACGTCGATGAGATACCATGGTGCACAATGTGATGGTTTGTTTGTCCGATCAGTTTGGAAATTGGATGTTATTACCCTACAACAAGTGATATTGAAGGCGAGGCAGGGATGTGGTGCTTTGACCTAGCGATATTGATGGTGAGTCAGGGATGTGGTGCTTCGGCCTGGTGATTTTGTTCGTGAGGCAGGTATATGGTGGTTTGACCTGGTAGTTTGATACTATATTAAGTTCTGCGATGATAGTATCGGGACTATATGGATCATGCTGGACCTTGGACTTCAGATGGCATGATAACAGGGTTCTTCAATCATGAGCTCAGGTAGTGACATAACACCCCGAAGTTTAATAATAGCATTATTCAAGAAATTTAATTATATTAATTAAATAGAATAATGTAAGTATTAAGTGATAAGGGGATTGAGATTTGAATAAATTCTTGGAGAATGTGCTTAATTAATTAATTAGATGGGTTTAAGAAGGATTATAGGCTAATTAATTTGCACAAGGGCATATTAGGAACTAGCCACACTTAAATTCCATAAACCTTATATATATTCACGGCTTGCCATCCACTCATGTTCATTTTTCTCATTCTCAAAAAGCATAAAAACACAAATATAAGAAGTGGAGCCGGCCAATGTTAAGGAAGAAAAAGAAGAGAGATGCAAATCAAGCAAGGAATTAAAGCAAGGGGAAATAAATCTTAATCTCAATCCAATCTCCTTATCCTAATCAAGGTGAATAATAATTTATATGTCTCTAATTTCTTTTTTGATCATATGTTTCCGGATTTAAGAATAAATTCATTTTTATGATGATTTGGATGATGATATGCTTGAATTATAATTTATTTGATTTAAAAAAAATTGTTCAAATGGGGATTTATGCTGTTTTAGGGTAAAACCGATTGAAATTGATTCTTGAATGCCATGGAAAAAGTATATGTTATGTAAAACATGATTATGGAATTGGGTTTTAATTTCGATAATTTTCCGAGCTATGGAAATATTATTATGAATTTTCAAAGGAAAATATGGTTAATTGGGTTTAGAAATTTATTTCAGAAATTTTGTTGAGAATTTGGGTTTGAAATTTAGGTATCTTTAATAACATATTAGAAGTGAATTTCTATGATTTTTGAGGATTTTCCTTAAGTGATTTGCCAAACTAACATCCAATTTAAGCAAAAAATAAAAAAGAATCTTGGACTGAAAACAATGTAAGAAAAAAATGAAAAAAAAACAAAAGACATGGAGATTTAGGTGGTTCAGATGTTAAAGAATCCTTCCATTGGAAATGAATCACTTTCTTCTTTTATATTTCTTATTATGGACATTAACGGGAGAGAGCATAGAACTTTTAGTTTTCCTACCTTAAAAAGCATAAAATGGGAAAATATCTCTATTCTGCTATGGTGCCTTTTCTATTTATAGTATAGAGATGCGCATGGATCGCCGAAATCCTCCTTCCGCTTTTTTTATTTCCACCCTTGGATTTTGTCACGTGTCATCCATCCATCTTCTTTATGTGAACGTACGTTGATTGCTGATATATCTTTGGCGGAAAACTATAATTTGAGTGGTTAAATTCTGCGCTTTGGCGTGAGGTTTGAAATTGAACTGGTTATACTCAAAATTGAGGGGGGAAACTTAAATTTGGATGGGTTATACACTTTGAGTTCGGGAAGCGAGCGGTCCATGTATTGCTCCCTTGCACGAATAAGTGTGTGATGAGTGTTGCACTTTTCTTCAGGGTAAACTGCATTATCTTTAGTATCTTTTCCATAAAAATGTTGAGAGCTATGTTATTGCCCTACCTTAGGCGATGTTTGTACTTGTAGGGCAGCATTATGCTGTCTGGTGTGGAATATTTGCGTGGCACTGCCTTGGAGATGGAGATAGTTGGAGTCGAGCTGTATTACATAGAAAAAGAGGTCGAGTCTCTATTTATGGAAGTGGTTGCCTTATGTGATTCTACATTGAACTGCTCTTGGTATTGGGCTACACAAGTTACTGGTAAGGGATGCTTATATCATTTTTATTTGCATGTAAGGTGGTTCTGCCTTGGATCACTGTTTGAGTGACCCTATACGAAACCATGGGAATGTTTTTGATTCTGCATGGTACTACTTATGGACTCCTCGATAAGCATAGTGCAGGCTCACACCAGAAGGTGTTATCAATGCATAAGTCTTAGGAATAGCGTTAGGGTTTAATGGGCCTTTTGGCATGCACAATGTTAATGAAAGTGGCTACTGTGTGGCTAGCTATCACTTAGGATCATGTAATATGGAATAAAATTAAATCTAAATGTGGAAATATATGATAATAGAAAAGTGAATAAAAATGAGCACACCAGGAATTTTTATACTGGTTCGAACTTCCCGTTCTACGTCCAGTCCCAGACTTCCCTCTGGAATTTCTCACAATAACCCTCTCTTAACCCGAAGGAATTGGTATACAACAACTGAACAGGATTTGTATGCCTCTAACAACCGAAAGAGGACTTTACCCACCTGAACAACCAAATAGGACTTCAACAGTTTCAATAGAATTTCTTTGACACTTTGTGTTCTTAATAACACTAATTTGTCTTTGATAGTACAACCTTCCTATAATCTTTCCTCAAGTATATTTAGAAAGGAAAATATTGCTTTGAATCAAAGAATAAGTTAATTGATTCAGAGATTCAAGCAATATATGAAAGTTGTGATTGCTTTTTCGAATACGGAGATAGTAGAAAGTAAGATCAGAAAGTGAGCAGAAAATTGGTGATTTGTGAAGTGGACTTTATGTGTTTATATAACAGTTAAAGAGATGCAACCGTTCATAAAGAGTTTTGATCAACAGAAGCATCCATACCTCTTCATATTAGAGCGTAACTCTTGGCAAAAGGAAGTGTCCATTCAGAAAAAAAATACACGTTGAAAGAATTCAGTCGACTGACCCAAAACGATCAGTCAACTGAATATTCAAAGTTGTTTAAAAACAGAGCATTTTTGTGCACCTGTACAGGTCCAGTCGACTGGCCATATACGGTCAGTCGACTGACCTGACAGTCAAAGCACAATCTTCATTTTTTAAAAAGTTTAAAATTTTAAAACAACTTAACTACTTGATGATAGATTTTAACATTTCTAAGACTAAAAAATTCAATAAATCAACATACTATACGCAGTTTTGTAGCCTTGTCTCCTTTGTAGTTTGAACAGTATAATTCCATTTCTTTTGTCGCTTATCCATCTAGTATAAGTCATTGCTTTGTCATGAATCAAAATATGTGATTCAACATTCTCCCTCTTTATATTGATGACAACCTGTTATATATGATACTATTTTTGAGAAATATATAACGGGAGTTATATATCTCCCCCTGAATATATGGTGACACTTTTAATCCCTACATCAAAATGGTTAGTTATACCAAATTTCTCCTCCTTTGTCATGGACAAAAAGGAAAAGATAATGGATGCATTAAACTAACACAATTGCATTAAAATAAAATACTAGTTGCAATCACTGAAACAACAGATTTCAATGTTATGAATACAAACTTATAGATAGAATGTACGAAACAAAGAAATAACTAACTTACTACCACCAAAAGATTACAACCTCATTCAGAATTAGATTCTGTTTCCTCTTCTTCAACTTGCATTGGTCCTTTTCCTCCGGAGGAACTTTCTGCAAATTGCCTACCACCTCCATTGCCACTTGTGTCGGAACTAGTATGTTCTTCCGATGTTGACCAAGTAAAGTAAGGGGCTGGGCATTTGCCTGGATCACATTGAGAAGTCTCCATAGCGGTGGAAGAGGAGCATGATATCTCATCGCATAAAATTCCGAAGAAGCTCTTGATTTTATCAAACGTTTTGTCAATTTCCTTATCAAGATTTTTAATACGGGAATCCAAGATAACTTGTTTTCTTACGATTAAATCTGTAGATTCCCGAGTGCTTTGGGATGGAGTTGGCATACGGATGTCATCTCTTAATTGATGCTGTTGTTGAGTAGAGGTTTCTTGGCGAGGTCGAGATTTCCAATCTTGAAAGCTCATGATAGTGAGAGGTCTTGGTGGTAGTTTCATAAGGCTAATGGTGCGGCTATTCAAAGTTTTTGAATAGAAGTATCGGATTTCGGAATAGGAACCTGGAGATTCATAAGCAGCCATATAATATATTCACCAAAATAAATAATATTCATACGACCTTGGGTGAATGACAGAAATTCGTCTAGAATGAGTTTTAGCCAATTTACTTCAACTTCTCCCCGAATAGCATATAATGCTTTATAGTTGTTTGGGTAGACAAGCTCATACGAGCCAGTACGGGGTAGAATTGTGTGCACTAAAGCTTTATGCATTATTCTGGTAGTAGGTCGTAATGCAATAGACTTAAGCTCGGTTTGTCATCTTCTAAGAATCGATGACTTACTTCATCTCTCTCACCTATGACAGCATTTAATTCTTGTAACTCAACACCTCTTGTCGGAGTATGAAGAATATGTCCGATTCTATCTAAAGAAAGAAATACTTGTTGCCGACATACCAAACTCCAAACGCAATCGTCACGATTGCGTGGGTTTTGATTGCCTAAATTCAAGTTCGCATAGAAAAGTTTAACCAAGGTATGATTTATCTTGATATTGTTTTGATTATGATCTATGAGTGATTCTAGATGGTTTCTTCTAGCTAATTCTTGAATCCTATACGACGTAAAATAAGAAAAGACAATAAAAGGACCTTCAAATAATCGAGCTTCTTTCATCTTATTCCATCGTTGAACTGTAGTTGCATCGTATAGCCATTGAGCGATTTGTGAATCAATTGGCTCGAAGGAAGAAGAAGCATGCCTAGATCTCTTTGTTTTGACGAGGAGCCATTTGAATTTATTAAAGTTTTGATGAAAATTTTAAAAAATTGGGGAACTAGGGTTTTAGAATTATGGAGAATGGAGGTATATGTAGAAAGTAAAAGAGGAAGTGAAGGGTTTTAGTGTTAAAAGGTAGGTAAAATGGTGAAAAGGTACGTTTTAGATTTAAATTCAGTCGATTGAACGATTTTGGTCAGTCGACTGAACCACTTTCCCGAGAGTTCTGCTTCAGTTTCAGGCGACTGGTCTAGCCGACTAAAATAACAAATATGCTCTCTGTTTGGTCATTCGGTCGACTGGTTGTATTCGATCAGTCGATTGAATAGTGTATGAAAACATACAGTATGCAGTTTCCATCGACTATTCGAATTTTTCAGTCGAGTGAGTGAGTCTTTCAGCATATTCAGTCATATTTGAACACAAACAAGTAATATATTTTATATATTAACAAAATGTATACAAGGTAAGATTAAAAAACAATTGTAAAAAGTAGACAAAAACAAAATTAGTTAGAAGAAGAAGTTGATGGAGACTTGGAGTTTGTTAGTTCATCCTTTGTCTTCTCTATATGTGGTTGTAGTGGTGATCAACGGTTTCCACTCTCCCATGAGTTTGGAGAGACATGCGAAGGTTGAGGCGGCCTATCCCATGGATTCCGAGTTGACAACGGTGTAGGTTGATGAGACGATGAGGAAGATGAGCCGCAGAATTTCCATCCAAGCTGCTCAAGAAAACTCAGACGTCTAGAATTCATTTTCTGTTCATAATACATTTCACGCTGAAGCGCTATCGATTCCCTCTGGTAATGATGCAGATCATCAATTTTTTGTATGGTTTGAGGAGAACCAAAGAACATGAACCATCTAGCTTTCTTTTTCTCGGATGTATAACCCATTCAATAATTTGATGGTCTTGCAGGCTCATGGGTATGAGTAGGTGTAGGTAGGTTTAACGATGCAGATGATGGAGTTTCAAAGTCGATAGATGAGTAGGATGATCCATCTGATAAATCATGTGATGAAGGCATTTTGATTTTGAAAGAAGTTTTTAGAAGTTTATGTAGTGGAGAAAAAGAAGAAAATGTGTTTGAGATATAAATTTCTTTTGATGGAGAAAGGAGAGCTGAGAACTGAAATATATAGGAGGCAATGCAGTTAAAAAATAATGGTTGGACGTGTAGATTGAAAAAGTGAGGAAGAGAATGAACCAAAAAGTTTGTGCCTGAAATTTTATCTTTTTTAAAATATTAAAAAATATAAAGAAACAGATGTATAAGGTGTAGATGTGAAACATTGAATGGCCAGGTGGTAAAGACATATGCTTATTAAACTTGAGGTGCAGAGTTCGAGTACCAAATTTTTTATATTTTATTTTAAATTAAATTAAATTAATTAGTAATTTTTATAATTCTGTTAAAGAAATTACACCTAATTCTCTTCTTAATCTTGTAAAGCAATTTGTATTAAGAGGTTTAGTGAAAATGTCAGCTAATTGATTTTCATAGTTTACAAATTCTGAATTTATTATATCCTTTTCAATATTATCATGAAGAAAATGATGACGAATGTCAATATGTTTAGTTCGTCGGTGATTGACAGGATTTTAGATAAATTTATTGCACTAGTGTTATCACAATATATTATAGATTTATTTAATTTTATATCAAAATCTTGTAATGTTTGTTGCATGTAGATTATTTGAGCACATGCTAAAGCTGCAGATATATACTTCGCTTCACATATCGATAGTGAAACACATTTTTGTTTCTTACTAAACCAAGATACTAAGGATCGTCGAATGAAATGACAAGTTCCACTTGTACTTTTTCTATCTGTCCGACTTCCTCCAAAATCAGCATTACTATATGATACTAATTCAAAAGGAAATTCCTTTGGATAAAATAATCCTAAATCTTTGGTTATATTAAGATAATGAATTATACGTTTAACTGCTCCCATATGTGATTCTTTAGGATTTGCTTGAAATCGAGCACATAAATAAACACTTATCATAATGTCTGGTCGATTAGCAGTTAAGTAAATTAGTTGATCCAATCATACTACGATATATTTTTTGGTCAACACTCTTACCATTTTCATCTTTTTCAAGATGTATAGTTGTACTTATAGGAGTTAGTTTGGCAGATGTGTTTTCCATACCGAATCGTTTAATTAGATTATTACAATACTTTTCTTGATTAAGAAAAATGCCATTTTGCGTTTGTTTGATTTGTAATTCGAGAAAATATGATAGTTCTCCCATATGTGACATTTCAAATTCATTTGTCATGATAGTCGAAAACTCTTGACATAACTTTTCATTTGTTGAACCAAAAATAATATCATAAACATATATTTGAATAATTATGTTTACTTTTTTTAATAAATAACGTTTCATCAACTTTCCCAATCTCAAAACCAGATTCCAATAAATAGCTTTTAAGTCGGTCATACCAAGCACGAGGTGCTTGTTTTAAGCCATATAAAGCTTTTTTAAGTTTACAAATGTGATCTTGAAATTTTTCATGAGTAAACAGAGAAGGTTGTTAAACATAAACATTTTTTTTATAAAAACATTTAAAAAAGCACTTTTAACATCCATTTGATATAATTTAAAGTTACGATAACATGCAAATACCAGTAGAATACGTATGGCTTCTAGCCTTGCAACTGGAGCAAACGTTTCTTCATAGTCTATTCCCTCTTGTTGATTATAACCTTGTGCTACTAATCTAGCGTTATTTCTAGTAATGTTACCTTGTTCATCATCTTTTATTTTGAAAACCCATTTTGTACCGATGACTGATTGATCACTTGGTCTAGGAACTAATTCCCATACTTTGTTTCTTTCAAATTGATTTAGCTCTTTTTGCATAGTTATAATCCAATAATCATCAGTTGAGGCTTCCTTAATATTTTTAGATTCTATATTAGAGAGAAAAGCTATATGGCCCATTTGATTTAACCGATGTCTTGTTCTTACATTTGAATTTACTTCTCCAATTATATTTTGAACAGGGCGATCTCTAAGAATTCTTGGAGAAGATCTTACTATATTATCATTATTTATAACATTTATATTTTTTAAAGAAATATCAGAATTATTATTTTGAAGAATAATATCATCATCTTCTAAATTATTTGTCAAAACTAAATTTTTATTATTTTCCAAATTTGTAAATTTTGAAAAAGTTTTGATATTTTCATCAAATGAAACATGAAGAGTTTCTTCGATTATTTTAGTTCTTGTATTAAAAACTCGATAAGCTTTGCTTCTTTTCGAATATCATATGAATATACCTCCGTCGGATTTTGGATCAAATTTGCCAAGCTGATCTTTAGTGTTAAGCATGAAACATTTTGAACCAAAAACTTTAAAATATGAAATATTTGGTTTTCTACCATTTAAAAGTTCATAAGGAGGAAACACGATTGAAAACATAGCAAGCAGTTGCGACAGCTTCTGCCTAGAAATGCTTAGGTAAAGTGCTTCCATTTAACAAAGTTTGTGCATATTCTTATAATGTTCTATTTTTCCTCTCTACAACTCCATTTTGTTGCAGTGTTCTTGGAAGGAAAAATTATGATTAATTCCTTTCTTGTTACAAAATGTTCGAAAGCTTCATTTTCAAATTCACCTCCATGATCGCTTTTAATTTTTTTAACTTTAAAATTCTTTATATTTTGAATTCTTTTTACAAAAATTTTAAAATTTTCAAAAGTATCACTTTTATGTTTCATAAAAATTGTCCATGTATATCTTGAAAAATCATCTACAATAACAAACACATATCTATTGTGATTAATAGAATGAACTTGAGTAGGTCCGAAAAGGTCCATATGTAACAGTTCTAGTGATTGTGTTGTATATATGACTTTCTTGGATTTAAAAGAAGATTTTGTTAATTTTCCTAACTGACATGCATCACAGATATTAACATTTTTGAATTTCATATCAAGTAGTCCTTTAACAAGTTTATATTTAGCTAATTTATTAATAGTATTAATGTTTATATGACAAAATCTTTTGTGCCATAGCCATGAATCATTTTCTGTAGCTACTAAACACATATTTGTGTTATGATTTATATTCATGTTTAAAATATAGATATTTTTATCTCTTATTCCTTCAAAAATTAAATTTTGATTTTTATCAGAAATATTACATTTATTTTCTGAAAAAGATATGTTAAAACCTTTATCACATAACTAGCTTATACTTAATAAATTATGTTTTAAGTTTATAACTAATTGAACATCAGTAATGAGAGGTGAGTTAGAGATACCGTTATTGCTCACATCGCCTTTGTCGATGACATAACCTTTTGAATTATCTCCAAAAGTGACTGATCCTCCATTTGAGTAGACTATGTTTGTTAACATGTCTTTATTACCAGTCATGTGTTTCGAACAACCACTATCTAGAATCCATTTTCCTCTCTTCTTAAGTGGTACCTGCAAAAAATAAAGATTAAGATGGTACCCACTTTTCTTTTTAGGGTCCTAAGAGTTAGGTCTTAGGAAACCAAACCCAAAAAGGTTCAGAATTCCCTTTAAAAATATAATTCTTATTCTTGTGAACAGTTTCCATAAATGTTTTGATATGTTTATTCCCAATCAAGTTATTATTTGTTTTAGGAATCCATATTTTAATAGTTTTAACATTTTTAGAAACAGTTTTCTTTAAATCTTGCTTAATTTTGTTTTTAAACTTATTTTCAAACTTTTCAGATTACTTTGGTTTTTTAATTTTCTTATATCCTAATCCCATTTTATGAAGTTGGCTGAGAATTTTCAATTATTTTAGAAATATTTTCTCGTCCTTTATTAAAATTGGAAATATTTTTATTAATATCTTCTAGCTTAGTTTTAAGACTAGGTTTTTCTAATTCCGATACTTTAGTGCTAGATTTTAAATTATTTACTTCAACTGATAAGATATCATTTTTAATTTTCTGAATTTCTAATTCCTGAGTTATCATAGAAAGTTGAGAGGCTAAATTAGAATTAGATTCTTGAAATTTTTCGAGTTATTCTTCGAGAATTTTCTTTTCATCTCTAAGCAAACTAATTTCTAATTCAGATCTATTTAGTTTTTCCTGTAACTCCTTATTATCTTTGTTAGTCTGTTTTACAAAATCTGCTAGTTTAGAATTAAGTTCAACTAAATCTTCAAAACTTAGTTCACTTACATCATCATTTGTAGCCATGAAGATTACATTTGCTTGCTCTGTGTCACTGTTACTGTCGCTTTCTGATGATGAAGAATCTGAATCATCCATGTTATAGAAAATGCTTTCTTCTTGAATTTGTTCTTCTTGAATTTGTTTTTCTGTTTTTCTGGACAATCTTTCTTCATATGACCCTTCTTATGACATTCATAACATTCCATGACAGATGATGATGGTTTATTGTTGTTATTGTTGTTAGAATTATTTTTATAGCTCTTGCCCTTGTTATTCTTTTTGAATTTCAAAAACTTTTTGAAATTCTTAGCAATAAATGCATATCCTCTTCATCTGAGTCAAAGTCATCTTGTTCTACTTGAAATGCTAGATTCTTTTATCCTGTGCTTGAACTTTCTTTCTTGAAAATTCACTTCATATGACATTAGATTTCCTATTAACTCTTCTGTTTTCATAGTTGAAAGATCGTTTGCTTCTTCAATAGCTAGGACCTTTCTTTCCCATTCATCCGTTAAGGAGTTTAGGATTTTTGATACTATATCAAAATCAGAGAATTTTTCTCCTAGTGCCAATAGTGAATGATATATATCTTGAAATCTAGAATCATGTCATTTATATCTTTATTTGTTTTCATTTTGAAATTTTGAAACTGATTTTTCAACATTGAAAATTTTCTTTGTTTGACTTTGTTAGTTCCTTCATGAGTTACTTTTAGAGTTCTCCATATCTCATAAGCATTTATGCACATACTAACTCTATTAAACTCATTTCTATCTAATGCACAAAATAGCATATTCATTGCTTTAGTAGCATCAGTTTTCCGTGCAGCAGTCCAAGTTGAAAAATCTTCTGTTGGAGTAGTATATTCATTTTTAGTAATGTTCCAAGTTTCAAAACCATTAGATTGCATATATATTCTCAATCTAGTTGACCAGTAATTATAATTCATGCCATTGAATAGTGAAGGTCGTGCAGTAGATTGACCTTCAATAAAACTAGTGTTAGTGACAGTGCTTGTGATGTTGTTATTTTCCATATTAACTAATGACAAATTATCAAATAACTGTATTAAGGTTATAGGATAACCTTGCTCTGATACCAAATGAAAGTGGCTACTGTGTGGCTAGCTATCCCTTAGGATCGTGTAATATGGAATATAATTAAATCTAAATGTGGAAATACATGATAATAGTAAAGTAAATAAAAATGAGCACACCAGGAATTTATATACTGGTTCGAACTTCTCGTTCTACGTCCAGTCCCAGACTTCCCTCTGGAATTTCTCACAATAACCCTCTTTTAACCCGGAGGAACAAGTATACAACACCTGAACCGCCTCTAACAACAGAAAGAGGACTTTACCCGCCTGAACAACCGAACGGGATTTCAATAGTTTCAATAGAATTGCTTTGACACTTTGTGTTCTTAATAACACTGATTTATCTTTGATAGTACAACCTTCCTATAATCTTTCCTCAAGTATATATGTGTGTATAAAGATTTAGAAAGGAAAATATTGATTTGAATTAAAGAATAAGTTAATTGATTCAGAGATTCAAGCAATATATGAAAGTTGTGATTGCTTTTTGGAATACAAAGATAGTAGAAAGTAAGATTAGAAAGTAATCAGAAAATTGTTGATTTGTGAAGTTGATTTTGTGTGTTTATATAATAGTTAAAGTGATGCAACCGTTCATGAAGAGTTCTGATCAATAGAAGCATCCATACCTCTTCATATTAGAACGTGACTTTTGGCAAAAGAAAGTGTCCATTCAGGAAAAAATAGCCGTTGAAAGAATTTAGTCGATTGACCCAAAATGATCAGTCAAATGAATATTCAAAGTTGTTTAAAAACAGAGCGTTTCTGCGCACCTGTATAGGTTCAATCGACTGGCCATATACGGTCAGTCGACTGACCTGACACTCAAAGCACAATCTTCATTTTTTTTAAAGTTTAAAATTTTAAAACAACTTAACTACTTGAGGATAGATTTTACCATTTCTAAGACTAAAAAACTTCATTAAATCAACATACAATATGTGTAACGACCCGTATTTTACGTGTCGATAAATCGTAGAATTTGCAGGTCGATAGTGTTGTTTGTGTTGCCTCTAGCTTGAGTCGTGACCGACTCATAGGGTTGCCGAGTTAAGAAACTATGAGTCGTTAGCGAGTTAGCTTGGGCACGAGTCAACTGTGTGCAAGGTAGCTAACGGGTTAAGGAAATATAGGAGATAACGACTCAGTGGGCCTAGGGTCTAAGTCGTACACGACTTAGTGGGATAGTGGTTAGGTCGTGTACGAGTTAGTGGAAGTAACGACTTAAGGCTTTGGCCAACCCAGGAAGTTATACGATCTAAGGAGCTAACGAGTTAAGAGGGGTAACGACCTATAGGCTTGTGCGAGTTAGCAAGTTAGGTGATGAGTCGTGACCGACTCATAGGGACCGACTCAAGGGGCTTAGACGACTTAAGGTTGTAGCGGCTTATAGGGGTTAACGGTTTATAAGATCTAGGATTAGGTCGGTGGGCCGACTTAGTGGATAAGTCGTTGGGGACTTAGGCTTTTGAGTCGTGTCTCGTGGGATAAGGATTAGGCTTAGGTCGGCCGGGATAAGTCGTATGTGTCTTAAGTCGTGTGACCTTCTGTGTTGAGTCGTTAGGTCTTTGAGTCGGTAGAATTTAAGTCGGCATCTGGGTTAGTGTTAAGTCGGCAGGGTTTTGAGTTGTAGGGCCTGATGAGTCGTGAGTCGGTTTGGGTTTGAGTCGTATTGTGTTGCCTTGAGTCGATGAGACCAGTTGAGTCGTTAGCGACTTAGGGTTAGTTTGGATAGGGGTTAGGTCGGCATTGATGAGTCGTAGGTAGTTGAGTCGTATAGGTCGGCAGAGTGTTGGGTCGTATGGGGTCGCTTAGGTCGTGAGTCGGCAAGGATGAGTCGGCAAGGATGAGTCGGGGACGACCTAATAGCGAGCTCCGAGTTAAGGAGTTGGCCGAGTTAAGGGGGATTCCAGCCTATAAATAGAGGGGTTCGGCTCACTTTTTGGCACCGGATTTCGAAGCGACGAAGTGCTGCCATTTTGGAAACTCGACTACAGTATTTTCTTCACTTCTTTCTCTACTTCTATCAAGTGTTAACATCCATTGAAGATTGAAGATCAAGATCAAAGATCAAAAGCCAAAGTTGAAGATTTTCATCCGAAGAGGCTAGATTTCACCATTTCAAGTGGAATTTCTCCGGATCAGGTTCAAGTCCTTGCTGTCCAGATCTGTAGTTGATTGATTTTAGGTTGTTTTGGTGATTTGGTGAGTGGTAGTTATCTCTCACGCGGATCCAAAGGAGTATATTGGATTGGTGGCATGTTTGGGTGTTAAAGTTAGAGATTTCATGCATTTTTCTTAGATCTAAGTCTAGATCCATGGTTTTTGAAGATGTTTACTTATGCAAGTTTGTTTAATAAGTATTAGAGACAAAACCCATGTTTTATATTTGATAGATCTATGCTAAAAACCATGATTTCACATATGTTGGACTTTTGCTCATTTATTTACGAAATTGCCATTATAGTTGATATTGCTTATATTGCTTAATAGATCTTGTTTGAATGATTGATTATTTGAATGTATGATTGATTTGATTGTTTCCAAGTTAGCTAGTAGTTGATTTGGAACAAGATGATGGAAGAGGATTCAAAAGCTATGGAAGAAGGCTCTTGAATGGTGAAAGCTGCTTAAGGCATATGTAGCGGATGTTGAAGCTCATATGTATAGATTGGATGATGTTGAGATGGGACTTTGCCATGATTTGATGAGGCAAACCATGTTGTTGAGTTGAGACTTTGCTTTGATGCGATGAAGCGAAGTATGATGTGAGTCTTGGCTTAATCCAAGCAGGGATCATTCCAAGCATGTTGATAACTTGAAGAGTAGTTCAAGTTGGTTGATAATGGATTGTTCAAGAGGTAGCTTGAGCTTGTATGAGGATAGTCGTCAAGAAGGATGGCTAGGAGGCTTGGATCTCGTCGTTGTTGAAGGTTCTAGCATGCTCAAAAGCAAGAGTACATGGGGCGCCCATAACGACTACAGGTAGGTAGTCGGGACACCCAAAAGACTACAGGTAGGTAGTTGAGTACTCTGGGCAAAGTAGATAAGTCCTAGGTACAAGGCAGTGTGCGGAGTTATAGTTAGAACCGGGGTTACCATTAGCCCTTGACAGATGGTCATTCAACTAACGGTGAAATCGAGGCAAGGATAACAGTGATAGCCAGAGTCATGGATGTTTGGTTGTATTATCATTCGGCTTCAAGAGAGGTGTTTTCTGGGTGCTTATCTGATCTTGGTTTAGGCCTTGGGGGTTTGTATTTGGAAAACATCGTCCTTGACTCGAGTGGTATTTGCTTTACCTTAATTGTCTATGTTGTTATGCTTGCTTCTCCTTGGTGTATGTCTGGGGCTATCACTGTAGAAAGAGGTGGAGTGGGATGGTTTGGTTCCTGTTCCTTTTATCCTTTATGCTCTTTTGGTATGTTTGATAGTTAATTTACTGCTCACTAAGACTTTGTCTGACTCAAGGTTTTATGTCTCCTCTTATTACCTTGGGCTGTTCATCCATGTTTGGGATGGGCAGACTAGGTAGCAGGTGACAGGTGCTGTGCTAGGAGTTCTACGTTGAAGATGACGAAGACGAGCAGGAGGCTTTGCATATTAGTTTTCTCACTATATGTACTGGGTATCCGCTGCTGTATTTGGTTGAGTGATTTGTAGTGAGGCTTTCATGTATGGATTTGAGTAGATGATTGTATAAAACTACTGTGATGCTTATATGATGATGTTCTGTTCTATGGAGCTTCACTATATTATATTTCTCTATTGTATTTTATCCATGCGCTGTGAGTTATGCGATAGAGATTCTTCTGTTTTATTTTACCCTGATTATCGTCCATGGCTGCCTGGCACACCTTTTAGCGCATTATTTCCTTGATTAGGTGCGGGAGTCATGGGCGGTCGTAACATTTGGTATCAGAGCTTTGGTTAATCGATTTTAGCCAACGCTCGCTGGTGTAACTACGTAAGAGAGACGTAATTGTATTTTGATGGATGATTACTATATATATATAATATAGTAGCTTAGAAGGATTTGAACTCCTTATGCAGTTGTTTCTTAAGGCGTTCTAATCATTCCTTTTTACAGATATTAAGGATGAGTAGAAGAGGAAGACCAGCTGCTAGGGAAGGCCGTGCTACAGAAGGAGCTGCAGATTATGGAGCTATGTTTGAAGCTATGATGACTTCTATCATGAGAAGGGTACCAGCTTCAGGATCTTCTGTGGATGTGGGAGTTCAAGTCCAGGCTCCAAGACCAGTGGATTTTGCCAAGCTTTGCAAGGATTACACTTCTCTTGGGGGAAAAGCTTTCTTAGGGACAGAGTCGACTATTGAGGTGCAGAGATGGATTGATGCATGTCGAAGGATCTTTGGTGACTTAGGGATTGAGGATGTAACTAAGAGGAAGCTTGCATCGAGACAGCTTCAGGGAAGAGCTGCTGATTGGTGGAATTCTATCACTATAGATACACCAGAAGAGGGGATTACTTGGGAGCAATTCCAAGTTAGATTTGAAGCTAAGTTCATCTCTACTGCTCAGAAATCGGTCTTGTTTAAGAGGTTTGTGGAACTCAAGCAGGGTGGGAGGCCTGTTCTTGAGTATATTTCTGAGTTTGAAGCTTTGTCTAAGTATGCCAGATCATATATTGATTCTCCCTACCAGAAGAATGAAAAGTTTGTGACTGGTCTGGATGCTTATCTTGGGAGGCAGTTGGTGGATCATCTGGATGATCCATTTGAAAAGCTTGTGGAGAAAGCTCTTAGGCATGAGAGTTTGTTTCCTAGGGAAAGTTCTGTTGTTGCTGTAACTAGGGAAGGATCTAAACCACAGCAGAGTGGCAATAAGAAGAGGAAACAACAGCAACAGAGGGGTAAGGATGGCCAGAAGAAGCCGAAGAGTGAAGTGACTTGCTATAACTGCCAGCAGAAGGGCCATCTTTACAAAGATTGTAAGAATCCCAAGGTGCCGGGAAAGTGTTACAACTGTGATAAGTTGGGACATATCAAGAAGGACTGTCCAGAACCGAGGAAAGATAGGCAGGTTGTGCAAGCCTATGCTTTGGGGGCTGTTCCATCGTCTTCGAAAGCTCCTACTGCTGAGGAGAAGGGGAAGAGTGTGGTGGTTCAAGGTACTCTTTCTATTTGTGGTGTTCCAGTTAGAGTGTTGTTTGATACTGGAGCGTCGCATTCTTTTGTTTGTGATGATTTGGTAAGCCGGTTAGGTATGAAACCGGATATTGTTGATAGGCCATTGGTTGTGACTAATCCGGTGGGGGGTTCGTCATGTTTGTGTATGATATGCCGTGGTCTAGTTGTGTCGAGTCATGATTGCTCGTTTGTTTGTGATTGCTTTGTTCTGAACTTTGCGGGGTTCGGAATTATTTTGGGTATGGACTGGCTTAGGAAGTATGCGGCTAGGATTGATTGTGAGAGGCTGGAGGTGACAGTCGGGAATGTGGAAGGGCGAAAGGTTGTGATACGATGTAAGCATGAAGAAGGTGTCTTCATGAGCTTCATGTATTCGCTGATTGTTCCACGGGATGGACTGTCATCGGTGCCTATCGTGAATGAGTTTGAGGATGCCTTTGAGGAAGTCAAAGGGTTGCCGCCGCATAGGGAGATCGAGTTTCGTATCGATCTAGTTGAGGGAGCCAGACCTGTTGTGATGCCTCTTAGGCGGATGGCACCGAGGGAGCAGCAAGAGCTGAAGGTGCAAGTTGATGACCTTTTGCAGAAAGGATTCATTCGGAGAAGTGTGTCCGAATGGGGTGCGCCCGTTGTGTTCGCAACCAAAGCGGATGGATCGTTGAGGTTGTGTGTTGATTATCGTGAGCTGAATAAGGTGACTAGGAAGAACAAGTATCCATTGCCGAGAATAGATGACTTGTTTGATCAGCTCCACGGGGCTAAGGTGTTTTCTCAGATGGATTTGGCAACGGGATTTCACCAGTTGAGAGTGGCGAAGGATAGTGTGCCGAAAACTGCTTTCAGGACACCATCCGGATTTTATGAGTGGCTGGTAATGCCGTTTGGATTGACTAACGCGCCAGCATATTTTGTGGATCTTATGAATAGAGTATTCAGAGATCAGTTGAATAAGTTCGTGCTTGTGTTCGTGGATGATATTTTGGTTTATTCCAGAACTGAGGAAGAGCACAAGACGCACTTGAGGATTGTTTTAGAAATCTTACGGAAACATCAGCTGAAGGCTAAGTTTTCGAAGTGTCACTTCTGGAAGAATGAAGTGAGGTTCTTAGGTCATGTTATTTCTGGAAATGGAATAGCGGTTGATCCCGCTAAGGTGGCAGCGATCCAGGATTGGGTTAGGCCTAAGAATGCATCTTATGTGAGAAGTTTTCTTGGATTAGCAGGATATTATCGTCGGTTTATCAAAGACTTTTCCAAGACAGCTGCACCGTTAACAGGATTGACAAAGAAGAACCAGGTGTTCAAATGGGATGACAAGTGTGAACAAGCTTTTGTAATCCTGAAAGAGCGATTGACGAGTGCTCCTGTTTTGACTATTCCAAGTGGGAATGATGAGATGGTGGTTTACACCGATGCATGTGGCACTGGACTAGGAGCGGTGCTAATGCAGAAGGATAAAGTTGTTGCGTATGCTAGTCGACAACTGAAGCCGCATGAAAGGAATTATCCGACTCATGATTTGGAGTTAGCGGCGATTGTGTTTGCTTTGAAGATGTGGAGACACTATCTATTGGGAGTTAGATTCGAGTTGTTTACAGATCATAAGTCGTTGAAGTATCTGTTCTCCCAAAAGGATTTGAATCTTCGACAGCAAAGGTGGCTAGAGTTCTTAGCATCTTATGATTTTGGTATAGCCTATACTCCGGGAAAAGGTAACGCAGTGGCTGATGCGTTAAGTCGAAGACATGCAGGATTAGGAGCCATGTTTTCAGAGTGGAAGAGTCTCGAGTATTTGGCTGAGTTTGACTTCAGGCCAAGGTGTGAATTGGAACCTGAAATGTTGGCAAACTTATCGATAAGGCCTACTCTTGTGGAAAGAATTGGCGAGAGCCAAAGGAGAGATGATAAGCTTGTCAAGGTTATCCGTGATTTGGAATCCGGATTGGACCCGGAGAAGGATAAAGGATTCGAGGTCGATCGAGAGGGTTGGCTTCGAAAGCAAGAACGACTAGTTGTTCCCGATGTAGATGGATTGAGAGATGAAGTTCTAAGGGAGAGTCATCACTCGAAGTTGACAATTCATCCAGGTGGAAATAAGATGTATCGGGATATGAAGAGAACCTACTACTGGGAAGGTATGAAGAAGGATGTTGGAAATTTTATTTCCAAGTGTATGAATTGCCAGTTGGTGAAAGCTGAGCAGAAAAAGCCCAGTGGATTACTTCAGCCATTAGAGGTTCCTACATGGAAATGGGAGCAAGTGTCGATGGATTTTATCGATGGTCTACCTAGAACCAGGGCAGGAAATGAAGGGATTTGGGTCATCGTAGATCGGTTGACCAAGAGTGCAAGGTTCATTCCTGTTCGATCGACTAGGACTGCATCGAAGTTGGCTGAGTTGTATGTGAAGTGGATTGTTCGATTCCATGGTGTTCCGAAGAGTATAGTAAGCGATCGAGATCCATTGTTCACTAGTAGATTTTGGAAGAGCTTCCAGGAAGTTTTGGGAACTGAGTTGTGTTTGAGTACAGCTTATCACCCTCAAACAGATGGTCAGACTGAGAGAGTCAACCGAGTTTTGGAAGATCTTCTTAGAGCATGTGTTTTGGACTTCGGAGGATCATGGGAAGATCACCTTCATTTGGTGGAGTTTGCTTATAATAACAGTTATCAGTCGAGTATTGGTATGGCACCATATGAAGCATTATATGGAAGACCGTGTAACTCTCCGACATGTTGGTTGGAAACTGGAGAAAAGCTGATACTTGGGCCAGAGATGATTCGTCAAACTACGGATTGTATAGAGATCATTCGGCAACGAATGAGGGCAGCCCAGGATCGTCAGAAGAGTTATGCAGATAATCGTCGAAAGGATTTGGAATTCGACGTGGGTGATATGGTTTTTGTGAAGATTTCTCCATTGAAGAATGTTGTTAGATTCGGGAACAAAGGAAAGTTAACTCCGAGATTTGTTGGACCATTCCCGATTATCGAGCGAATTGGAAAGCTCGCTTATAGGTTGGAGTTACCGGAAAAGATGGCGGGTGTGCACAATGTTTTTCTTGTATCTTATCTACGGAAATACGTGCACGACCCAACTACGGTGGTTTCTGCTGATAGCTGTGAAGACTTAGAGGTTGATCCCGTGGGTACGAGACCTCGTGAGCCGCTTCGTATTGTTGAAACCGATACGAAACAGCTTAGGAGGAAGACGATTACGTTGCTCAAGGTACAATGGAGTGATGATGTTAACGACTGTACATGGGAGGAGGAAGAGAGGATGAAGGCAGCTCATCCCGGACTCTTCGAGGTATGGCCCTAAAGTGTCGTGACATCTCATGAATTTGTAGCTTGTTCTAAGTCTTAGAATTCTGCATGCTAGGCTAGAATTGGATGCATGGTTTGTTGATTGCTATGGATGGTAGGCATGCGGAATAATTGTGATTGCTATTGTTTGCTTGGAATTTCGGGGGCAAAATTCCTAAGGGGGAGAGAATGTAACGACCTGTATTTTACGTGTCGATAAATCGTAGAATTTGCAGGTCGATAGTGTTGTTTGTGTTGCCTCTAGCTTGAGTCGTGACCGACTCATAGGGTTGCCGAGTTAAGAAACTATGAGTCGTTAGCGAGTTAGCTTGGGCACGAGTCAACTGTGTGCAAGGTAGCTAACGGGTTAAGGAAATATAGGAGATAACGACTCAGTGGGCCTAGGGTCTAAGTCGTACACGACTTAGTGGGATAGTGGTTAGGTCGTGTACGAGTTAGTGGAAGTAACGACTTAAGGCTTTGGCCAACCCAGGAAGTTATACGATCTAAGGAGCTAACGAGTTAAGAGGGGTAACGACCTATAGGCTTGTGCGAGTTAGCAAGTTAGGTGATGAGTCGTGACCGACTCATAGGGACCGACTCAAGGGGCTTAGACGACTTAAGGTTGTAGCGGCTTATAGGGGTTAACGGTTTATAAGGTCTAGGCTTAGGTCGGTGGGCCGACTTAGTGGATAAGTCGTTGGGGACTTAGGCTTTTGAGTCGTGTCTCGTGGGATAAGGATTAGGCTTAGGTCGGCCGGGATAAGTCGTATGTGTCTTAAGTCGTGTGACCTTCTGTGTTGAGTCGTTAGGTCTTTGAGTCGGTAGAATTTAAGTCGGCATCTGGGTTAGTGTTAAGTCGGCAGGGTTTTGAGTTGTAGGGCCTGATGAGTCGTGAGTCGGTTTGGGTTTGAGTCGTATTGTGTTGCCTTGAGTCGATGAGACCAGTTGAGTCGTTAGCGACTTAGGGTTAGTTTGGATAGGGGTTAGGTCGGCATTGATGAGTCGTAGGTAGTTGAGTCGTATAGGTCGGCAGAGTGTTGGGTCGTATGGGGTCGCTTAGGTCGTGAGTCGGCAAGGATGAGTCGGCAAGGATGAGTCGGGGACGACCTAATAGCGAGCTCCGAGTTAAGGAGTTGGCCGAGTTAAGGGGGATTCCAGCCTATAAATAGAGGGGTTCGGCTCACTTTTTGGCACCGGATTTCGAAGCGACGAAGTGCTGCCATTTTGGAAACTCGACTACAGTATTTTCTTCACTTATTTCTCTACTTCTATCAAGTGTTAACATCCATTGAAGATTGAAGATCAAGATCAAAGATCAAGAGCCAAAGTTGAAGATTTTCATCCGAAGAGGCTAGATTTCACCATTTCAAGTGAAATTTCTCCGGATCAGGTTCAAGTCCTTGCTGTCCAGATCTGTAGTTGATTGATTTTAGGTTGTTTTGGTGATTTGGTGAGTGGTAGTTATCTCTCACGCGGATCCAAAGGAGTATATTGGATTGGTGGCATGTTTGGGTGTTAAAGTTAGAGATTTCATGCATTTTTCTTAGATCTAAGTCTAGATCCATGGTTTTTGAAGATGTTTACTTATGCAAGTTTGTTTAATAAGTATTAGAGACAAAACCCATGTTTTATATTTGATAGATCTATGCTAAAAACCATGATTTCACATATGTTGGACTTTTGCTCATTTATTTACGAAATTGCCATTATAGTTGATATTGCTTATATTGCTTAATAGATCTTGTTTGAATGATTGATTATTTGAATGTATGATTGATTTGATTGTTTCCAAGTTAGCTAGTAGTTGATTTGGAACAAGATGATGGAAGAGGATTCAAAAGCTATGGAAGAAGGCTCTTGAATGGTGAAAGCTGCTTAAGGCATATGTAGCGGATGTTGAAGCTCATATGTATAGATTGGATGATGTTGAGATGGGACTTTGCCATGATTTGATGAGGCAAACCATGTTGTTGAGTTGAGACTTTGCTTTGATGCGATGAAGCGAAGTATGATGTGAGTCTTGGCTTAATCCAAGCAGGGATCATTCCAAGCATGTTGATAACTTGAAGAGTAGTTCAAGTTGGTTGATAATGGATTGTTCAAGAGGTAGCTTGAGCTTGTATGAGGATAGTCGTCAAGAAGGATGGCTAGGAGGCTTGGATCTCGTCGTTGTTGAAGGTTCTAGCATGCTCAAAAGCAAGAGTACATGGGGCGCCCATAACGACTACAGGTAGGTAGTCGGGACACCCAAAAGACTACAGGTAGGTAGTTGAGTACTCTGGGCAAAGTAGATAAGTCCTAGGCACAAGGCAGTGTGCGGAGTTATAGTTAGAACCGGGGTTACCATTAGCCCTTGACAGATGGTCATTCAACTAACGGTGAAATCGAGGCAAGGATAACAGTGATAGCCAGAGTCATGGATGTTTGGTTGTATTATCATTCGGCTTCAAGAGCGGTGTTTTCTGGGTGCTTATCTGATCTTGGTTTAGGCCTTGGGGGTTTGTATTTGGAAAACATCGTCCTTGACTCGAGTGGTATTTGCTTTACCTTAATTGTCTATGTTGTTATGCTTGCTTCTCCTTGGTGTATGTCTGGGGCTATCACTGTAGAAAGAGGTGGAGTGGGATGGTTTGGTTCCTGTTCCTTTTATCCTTTATGCTCTTTTGGTATGTTTGATAGTTAATTTACTGCTCACTAAGACTTTGTCTGACTCAAGGTTTTATGTCTCCTCTTATTACCTTGGGCTGTTCATCCATGTTTGGGATGGGCAGACTAGGTAGCAGGTGACAGGTGCTGTGCTAGGAGTTCTACGTTGAAGATGACGAAGACGAGCAGGAGGCTTTGCATATTAGTTTTCTCACTATATGTACTGGGTATCCGCTGCTGTATTTGGTTGAGTGATTTGTAGTGAGGCTTTCATGTATGGATTTGAGTAGATGATTGTATAAAACTACTGTGATGCTTATATGATGATGTTCTGTTCTATGGAGCTTCACTATATTATATTTCTCTATTGTATTTTATCCATGCGCTGTGAGTTATGCGATAGAGATTCTTCTGTTTTATTTTACCCTGATTATCGTCCATGGCTGCCTGGCACACCTTTTAGCGCATTATTTCCTTGATTAGGTGCGGGAGTCATGGGCGGTCGTCACAATATGCTGTTTTGTAGCCTTGTCTCCTTTATAGTTTGAACAGCATAATTCCTTTTCTTTTTGTCGCTTATCCATCTAGTATAATTAATTGCTTTGTCATGAATCAAAATATGTGATTCAACAGTTCACCTATGGCTTGCTTGGAATTGATAAGGAGTAGATTTCGGTGAAGGATTGTGCGTAGTACTAGTGTAGGTCATGCATTTGATTAGCCTATGGTTTGAGGAGTGGAGACTTATCATGGTCTTGGTTGGAGAATATTTTTCTTAGGGTTTCGGGTGGATTTAATTTGTGTGGGATTTAGGTAATGGGAAGGTATGCAGATCGGGCACAGTCCGTCATGTGATGACCCGCAAATCCGCACCCCATTGAATCGACAATATTCCACATCCATTCAAATCAAAGTGGGTGGAAATAAGGGTCTTCAGGGTTAAAGAAGAAAGAGGTAGAAGAAGATAAAAACAACATCAGAGTCTCACAATCGTAGTGGAAAAAGCGCAATATGTAATAACAGCTTTTAAATACGAAGAAATCTATACTGTTATATATACATACCATTATCTGAGTACAACCATCATTCTTCACTTTGGATAGCTTATTGTCTATCCTTACACAGTGGAAATAATAACTCAAGTACGGACATATGTCTCTGTCATCCAGCTCGCCTCCTGAGCTCCATAGCACATTATCCTGGATCTGTTCAATTCGGTCTGACCCGAGTGTCATAATAAAACAACACCTAAGTCAGTTTGGAAAATCAGCGTGAGAAAACCACACTCAATTGGATTATTATATTTTTGAAAATCCTTTGGAAACAAAGGTATCTCATAAGACCATGTCACAAATAAATATGCCGGGTTTTTGCTTTACGATAACCAAAACATTTTTATCAAATTTGTTTGATATTATAATAGTATCTAATTACAAATACTTATTCAAATAGCCGAAATTGTTACATTCATTAAAATACAGAATAATAGGTATACAAAAAAGTCTGAAGGAACTTATTGGAGATTGGGTTTCTGTACAATGACAGGGCTACTGGGTACCGCCCGTCACAGTATCTAGTCTAGATCAGAGTACCGAGGACCGCTCTCGATCCCCTACAACACAAGACCAGAGCTACCCCTTACTGGATAGTCCGAATAAGATTACCCCATGGTTGGAGCGACCAACCGCCACAAAGCCGAAATAAAAAGGACCTCTAGACAGGGGAAATCTTACTCTACTTGGGTGCTACCTACTTAGCCTTACTGCAACTCCCATGTTTTAGCCATTCCCGGTTGATGAGGCTTGAGGCTATGTGTTACCTTTTAAGAACGAGTCTCATTTAGAATGCTCATCGTCCTCCTAACGATGTTCTGATAGCATTCGTCCATATAAGTTTCCCTGGGTCTGGACAAATCGAACCATCGTCTTCATCATCTTCACAGTCTTCATTCGCTACCTTCAAATCGGCTCGAAGTGGTTTTTGGATAATTAAGTCCGATCTCGGTCTCTTTGAAACGGTCAGCGCATTGGCCAATATTGATAGTCGGTTATTTAACTATCAAATAACATTCACAAGTAACCATTAGGCCTTAAATAATTTTCCCAAACTATTTATCTCAAAATATCTACTCAAGATATTATTCCCATATTTCAACACTTCGAAAATAGTTTCAATTCTTTTTTATCCCCACGGAACAATTTCGACCTTTGCACAAAACTTAGAATAATTTTTTCCCACTTCATTTAATATCCAACACTTGGAAAATTTTCATTTATTTCCTTATTCTCTCTTCTCAAAAATCATTTACACTTTATTTGCAAATCCCCACTCATTTACACAAATTCTATAAATTTAAGAACTTCTTAATTTATTTCCTTTAATATTTCCAAAGACATTTATGCTTGCTTATAATCCCAATTCCACTTCTATTTCCTAGTGAATTTTATTTCACCCTTCGAAGCTTTTTATCTTATGCTTTAGCAATTTATTTAAGCTTCCATAATATCCCTATAAGATCTTCCTCTAAAATCTTATTCATTAAATAAACTTCGCTTCTCATCTCAAGAGGATTTATAATTTTTAAAACATTTGAAAACATATATCTCTATAAAGGAAAAATGGTTTATTTTCACAATGTGGTTTAAGGTAAAACTAAAATATCAATGTCTCAAAAGTATTAAGTTCATATCTAGTTGCCAATTAATTTACAAAGTTGGTTTATAAAATTAGAGCTTATCTCAACAAAAATCTATTTATAGAAAATCCAATATTCCTCATTTCCATTTATAAATTCCTCTGGATTCATATCCCATCGATCCAATCCAAATTTATCACCATTCTCATGTTCAAAATATATTCCACTATTTCTCTTCCAATGATTCCCTTAATTGGATATAAGTTCACACCATTAACTTATATTTCCAACATATCCACTGATATCATTTTATCTTATTTATAAACCCCGTTTATAAATTTTAAACTCCCCTAAGTTTTCCATTTTTTTTATAAAACTAATTCTTTTTTATAATTCCATTATAACATTTTTAGCCTTTAATGAAATTCCGTTTTATTTATTATCTAGCCTTAACAGATAATTTAATTTCAAGCCTTTACTTAAACAATTTACAAATGGTTAAGTATAGCCTATATATTTCTTTATTCTTCTTAATTTCCTTTTTTAATAAATAAAATTTTCAATATAAATTATTTCTTTCAAATTTCGCTTTTAAATTCCTTCACTATATTATTATTCTATTTAAAAATATCCAAATTCGATTCGCAGGTATTTGACATTTAATAATTCAATTCACATAAAGTCCATATCAATTTATCTATCAGATCATATATCAACATATATATATATATATATATATATATTGGAACAATAAATATTTTTGAGGAATCTTGTTGGATCCCTCCAACCTGTTTTCCTGCATCCATAGATGTCAGTCAATAAATAAAATATCAATCCCGCTTCAAGGCGGAATATCACAGTATATAGGGTCATCTGCTATTATGAGGGGCATGCAGGGTCTCATCTGCTATATAATACAGGAATATCAATCACTCCAATATATACTAGTATATAATATCATCCAACAGATAAATAATAATTTATCAATCAACATCCAATGACTTAAATTTAACATTTAATTTAATCAGGTAATCCAAATGAGTGACAAAATCTAACCTTTGATTTTTATTTGCAATACACTTCACTCTCGAATAGGTTTCACGGTTTTTGACCATGTATAAACATTTATATGATTTATTAATATTTGAAACAATTGGACAAATAGAATACCATTTAAAAAATTTATTTAATCTAATAATTTAATTTTAAACTGATTTCCTTTTAGTAAAATATTTCAGTGACTAATATAATTATATAAGTTTATTAAACAAATTAATCTCCATAATACATTACTTTTAAAAATTAAGCTAGTAAGTTAAAAATGTGTATAAGTATGCTTATTTTATTCTTTATTTTGAAAATAAATATCCTTGTAAAAATAGTTTATATAGATTTCAAAATCTATGTACATATATACCAATAAAAATAATCTACATTGCCATTTAAAATTTTTTAAACCTTATATATATTATTCTGTTTTTCTGTATATGTACATATATTTATTAAATTCTAATGAAAATAAAATCTCTTTCTAACCTATGTATATATATATATATGATAAAATAAAAATGGAAATGGTTTTATACTTACTGTAATATTTTTTTTCCGATTTCCTATAAATATATGTTTCTGTTTCGCCTGTACATGTATATATATACATATTATATTTTTTTTCCAAAACTATAATTAGATTTAAGTATTACTTAGGATAAATAGATGATAAGTAAGCTGCTATGTATATATATATACATATATATATATATATATTTCTTCCTTTCTAATCTGCATATATATATGGAATTAAATTAAATTATAACAAAGTAGATATACCTTACTGCCCCCTTCGAGAAATGAACAGCTAGATTGAATCGTGCCTCCATTTCGATCTTGAACACATGAGTAGGCGCAACCGCGCTCCTCCACTAAATCGATCGACGATCATCCCATATCCACGCGACTCCTTCCGTTGAAGATTCGCCACCTCCTCCAGACTCGCCTGCATTCTCGTCGCCATTTCCCAAACCAACACGACGAGCCAACAACACGACGTCACTGCCCATCCCGCTTCGCTCTTCTACCACGCATGCATTCCCATCTGACTTTGAACGAGATTTGATATCGCCCTCTTTTTTTCGAATATTGATTTCGACTTGAACGGGCTTTGATTTTTTTCTTTGAGTTAATTTGAGAATTTGGGGGAAAGAAAAGAAGGAACGAACACGATTTACGATTCTACGACCACCATTTCTCTTCGACTTTCGATTTTGAATTGATTTCTGGAAAGAGAATACTACGTGTTATAAAGAACGAGGAAGATGCTTTGCATGCGATAAAGGATGAATAAGATGTGAAAGTTGCGTTTGAATGCCTTCTACAGAGAAGGCAAAAAGTTACAATGGTGAAAGAAAGTAGGCTGATGGGAGAGAATCTCGGTTGAAGGAAATTTGATTGGTCAAACAATATGTTATATTTAAATTTAAATTTATATTGTCTTGAATTCGTAGCTTAAAAACTTGACATCCTATCGAGGCATGCTGTTAGGCATTTTATAATGTTATACCCCTATTCCGAACGTAATGGAAAAGGTATCGAATCCTAATTCGATCGTATGAAGAAGATAGCTTTTTGGAACTGGTTATTATATTAAACTTTCGATATTAATTCCAACGCGTTTTCAAATTGAACGGCCACGCGATAACTCCAAGCGCCACGAAATTTGAAATCCGATAATAATACAATATTATGAATCCAATGGAACTAGTTTCATTAAAGTCCGAGACAATGTCTCGAAACGCTATTTTTAAACGTTAACTTAAATGATGTATTTTTTAAAACTGAACAAACCTCTTCTAAATTCAAGTTTTAAACTTTTATTACCTTTATGACTACCAATATAAATTATTTGAGCCTTTGAATTAATTTTACAGGCTTAAAACTCCAGATTTTAAATTTTACCCAATTTTCAATTATTAAATTCAATAATTTAATTATCCGATAAATAGTTATATTTGAAATTCATGTTAGAAATCAACACCTGAATATTTAAAATCAATTTAATACTCTAATTTCAAATATCCTAATTTCAAATATCCTAAAATTTCGGATAGTTACATTCCTCCCCCTTAAAAGAATTTCGTCCCGAAATTTCTAACAGAAGAATGCCCCAAACCCATTAACTTACTAAAACCCATTTAGTGAAAACTTGATATTATTTCTATTCCTTTAGTTCCGATTAAACAATTAGTTTCAATTCCAATTCCAAAATCCTTTTATTTCAATACCATTTTGAAATCAATTCGTCGTTAACAAAAAAAATTCCAAAAATTCTCAAAAAAATTCTAGCTTCCAAATTTTTTGACAGAGTCTCCTTGTACAGAGGAGCTTTTGCAATTTACAAGATATATATATATATATGGACCCACACGGTCGGAAAGCAAAACCAAAACAATATTTCATATTTCCTATCTTTTATTGTGTAGGCGTACCTCTACTTAGCATTTTTAAGCAGTGGCTTATTTACTTTGCAATTTGGCGCGACCAAAAATACAGCCAAATGGCCTCCAGGTACCTGTGCTTACTCAATTAAAACACGTAAGCACTATATATATGAAGCTCGTAGCATTTCACTTATATTTAAATAGCTAAAACATGCATACTAAACAATTTTCATAAGCAATTATAAGGCCTTGACATTAAATTTTATTTCTTTCAAACAATTCATTTATCATTTTCATTTAATCTGAATGGTTTTCAACTCTCTCGCTTACATTTAACTCATTTGCAAACCAAACGAACTCATATTTATTTCAATTGATTCCAAAATCAATTTTATTCCACTTCTATCAATTCTCAGATTTATATTTAATCTCGTTTACATCTAATGATAATTATTTCTATGCAAATTCGGCGATATTCATGTGAATAAATAATTACGTAAGCTTATATCCATTTTAAATTGATTCCAACTCATTTTATATTTATTTCGTTCCATTCTAAATTGTTCACAATCCATACATTCTCATTTTCATTTCATATTCATACAGGTTCCGTTTCAATGCCATTTTATTAAGCTCGACAACATTCCATACTAATATATTAATAACCATTTTCCGAATTATTTTAAGCCATGCTTCCATTCAAAATATAAACTTAAGTCGTATATTTTTTTTTCAAGTTATCACTCCATAACTTAAGTCCGTTTCTTTCTTGCACAAATTCTATTTTCGTTTTAATTTAATTCTCATCCAATCAAATTCCATTCAATTATCCCATTCTCTTAATACATTTTAATTTCAATACCATTCTCAGTTCGTTAAAATAGTATCCAAGGCCATATTCAACTCATTTATACTCGAATTGGATTTTATTTGCAACTCAAATCATTTCTATTTTAATCCAATTCCATTTTATTTGCTAGCAAATCCAAGTTGAATTTTTTTATAACTCGAGTTCATTTCCAAACTTCATTAGTATCTCACTCTTCCACTTCTATTAATTTACTTAGCTTCCATTGCCATATTCCGTTAACTAATTTATTATCAAATTAGTTAACTTCTAATTCTTAAATCAATATTTGATTTTTATTTCAAAAATCACTTTAACTATTTTACTTGAGTTCAATCTATTTTATAGTTCAAGTTTGGATTTTTATTTCATTTTCCAAAATATCAAACAATTTTATTTTGGCTTATCAATCCCACGTTTAAATTTTATAAGTCACACACTCATTAATTTTTCATGCTTCCATTCGTTTACAATCAATCACATTCATTTTTATTTTTAAAGCAAGACCATACCTTTACTAAGCCAAGTATACTTTATTACAAGCATTTCAATTCTTTTGATTAGCTATCGAAGTTTATTTATTCCGATTAGATTTTATTTAACTTAAATCCAGTTAAATCAAGCATCATACTATTCTTTTGACTTCACAAAATTCATTTGAATTTTATTAACTAAGACTTAATTTCATTTAATAAATCCACCACACAATTCAATTTCATTTCAAACCAATTTTAGATCATTCAAATCACCATCAATTTAAATTCTAACAATTTAATTTCTTCAACTCAATCTAAGTTAAATTCTCATTTTTAACTTTTCGCTTTTAATTTTAATTCCAAAATTCAACCTCATACTTTCCTTAGTTATATAATCCATTTTAAATCTTTTATAATCCTATTCGATATAATATTATTATCCAAACACTTCAACTATATGTAATAATTTCAGAAAATTATTTCTTTTTACATCAAAATTTATTTTTGGGTAAAATTATTTCATTCACCTACTTCAAAATAATACTGTATCAGTTTATTTTGTTCGAATGTTTATAAACTCTTACCGGAATAGTCGTGTCCCTCTGCTCGACAAGATTTTATATACGACTCAACCAGTAAGTCAACACAATATTAAAACAATTATATTCACTAACAAATACGCGCTAATATCTATTAATACTCTTAGACTCATTCTAGTTTAATACTGACTCTATCTCTAATGAGTAAATCCCACCAGAGCCTAGGTTCTCGCTGAAACTTTAGCTCTGATACCAAGTGTGATGGCCTGCAAATCCATACCACTTTGAGTTGATAATATTCCACATCAATTCAACTCATAGTGTGTGGAAATACGAGTCTTCAAGGTTAAAGAAGAAAGAGGTAGAAGAAGAAGATAAAAACAACATCAGAGTCTTGCAATCGCAGCGAAACAAAATACAATATATAATAACATCTTTTAAATACAAAGAAATATGTACTGTTATATATACATACCATTATCAGAGCACGACCATCATTCATCACTTTGGACAACTTATTATCTGTCCTTACACAGCGAAAATAATAATAATTCAAGTACGGAGATATGTCTCTATGATCCAGCTCGCCTTTTGAGCTCCGTAGCACTTTATCCTAGATCTGTTCAACTCGGTCTGACTCGAGTATCATAATAAAACAACACCTGAGTTAGTTAGGAAAACCAGCGTGAGAAAACCACACTTAACTAGATTATATTTCTGAATATCCTTTGAAAACAAAGGTATCTCGTAAGACCACGTCACAAATAAATATGCCGGGTTTTTATCTTTTGATAAATAAAACATTTTTATCACATTCGTCTGATATTATAATTGTGTCTAAGTACAAATACTAATTCAAATAGCCGAAATTGTTACATTCATTAAATTCTAGCATAATAGGTATACAAAGTAATCCTAAGGCACTTATTGGAGATTCGGTTTCCATACAATGGCAGGGCTACTGGGGTACCGCCAGTGATAGTACCTGATCTAGATCAAAGTACGGAGGACCACTCATGGACCACTACAACACAAGACTGTAACTACCCCTTAGTGGATAGTCCGAATAAGATCACCCTGCGGTTGGAAAGACCAACTGCCACAGAGCCGAAATAATAGGGACCTCCAAACAGGAGAAATCTTAACCTGCTTGGGTGCTACCCACTTCGCCTTGCTACACATCCCCTATTTTAGCCATTCCCGATTGATGAGGCTTAAGGCTCTGCGTTACATTTTAAGAATGAGTCTCACTTAGAATGCTCATCGTCCTCCTAACGGTGTTCTAATAGCATTCGTCCATACAAGTTGCCCTGGGTTTGGAAAAACTGAATCACCGTCTTCTTCACGGTCTTCATTCACTACGTTCAAATAGGACCGAAGTGGTTTTTGGATTATTAAATTCGATCCCGGTCTTTTTGAAATGATCAGCGCATTGGCCAATATTGATAGTCGATGATTTAACTATCAAATAACATTCACAAGCAACCATTAGGCCTTAAATAATTTTCCAAATTATTTATCTCAAAATATCAACCCAAGATATTATTCCCATATTACAACACTTTGAAAATAGTTTCAAATCTCTTTTATCCCTACGGAACAATTTCGACATTTGCCTAATACTTCGAATATTTTTTCCCACTTCATTTAATATCCAACACTTGAAAAATATTCATTTATTTCCTTATTTTCTCTTCTCAAAAATCATTTACACTTTTGCAATACACTTTTATTTGCAAAAAACCACTCGTTTACACAAATTCTATAAATTCAAGAATCTCTTAATTTATTTCCTTTAATATTCCAAAGATATTTATGCTTGCTTATAATCCTAGTTCCAATTCTATTTCCTTGTGAATTTTATTTCACCCTCCGAAATTTCTTATCTTGTGCTTTAGCAATTTATTTAAGCTTCCATAATAACCCTATAAGATCTTCCTCTAAAATCTTATTCATTAAACAAACTTCGCTTCTCATCTCAAGAGGATTTATAATTAAATTTTAAAACATTTGAAAACATATATTTCTATAAAGGAAAAAATGGTTTATTTTTAAAATGTGGTTTAAGGTAAAACTAAAATATCAATACCTCAAAAGTATTAATTCATATCCAGTTCCTAATTAATTTATAAAGTTGGTTTATACAATTAAAGTTTATCTTAACAAAAGTCTATTTATAGAAAATCCAATATTCCTCATTTCCATTTATAAAATCCTCTGGATTCGTATCCCATTGATCCTATCAAAATTTATCACCATTCTCATATTTGAATTATATTCCACTATTTCTCTTCCAACAATTTCCCAAACTCGATATAAGTTCACACCATTAACTTATATTTTCAACATGAACACTGATATCATTTTATCTCATTTATAAACCCTATTATAAACTCCCCTGAGTTTTTCGTTTATTTAAAAAACCAATTCTTTATTTATAATTCCATTATAACAATTTAGCCTTTAATGAAATTTTGTTTTATTTCTCATCCAGCCCTTAATAGATAATTTAATTTCAAGTCTTTACTTAAACAATGTACAAATGGTTAAGTAATTCCAAGTTAGCCTATATATTTCTTTATACTTCTTAATTTCCTTTTTAATAAATCAAATTTTTAATACAAATAATTTATTTCAAATTTCCCTTTTAAATTCCTTCACTTAATTATTATGGTATTCAAAAATATCCAAATTCAATTCGCAGGCTATTTGACATTCAATAATTCAATTCACATACAATCCATATCAATTTATCTATCATATCATATATCAACAAATATATATATGAATAATAAATATTTTTGAGGAATCCTGTTGGATCCCTCCAACCTATTTTCCTGCATCCACAGATGTTAGTTAACAAATAAAATACCAGTCCCGCTTCAACACAGAATATCGCGGTATAGAGGGTCATCGCTATTATGCGGGGTGCGTAGGGTCTCATCCGCTATATAATGCGGGAATATCAATCACTCCAATATATATATATATATACTACCATATAATATCATCCAACAGATAAATCATAATTTACCAATCAACATCGAATGACTAAAATTTAACACTTAATTTAATAAGGTAGTCCAAATGAGTGAGAAAATCTCACCTTTTTTTTTCGTTTGCAATCCACTTCAATGTTAACTTGGTTTCACGGTTTTTGACCATACACAGACATTTATATGATTTATTAATATTTGAAACAATTGGACAAATCAATTACCATTTAATAGTTTTATTTAATCCAATAATTTAATTTTAAACTAATTTCCTTTTAATAAAATATTTTTAGCGTCTAAAATAATTAAATAAGTTTACTAGACAAATTAATCTCCATAATACATTATTTTCAAAAATTAAGCTAGTAAGTTAGAAATGTATATATGTATGCTTATTTTGTTCTTCATTTTGAAAATAAATACCCTTGTAAAAATAGTTTATATAGATTTCAAAATATATATATATGCATATATACCTATAAAAATAATATATATTACTGTTTAGAAATTTCTAAACCTTATATATATATTATTCTGTTTTTCTGTATATACATATATTTATTTAAATCTAATGAAAATAAAATATCTTTCTAACCTGTATACATACATATATATATATATATATTAAATTAAAACGGAAGAGGTTTATACTTACTATAATATATTTTTTCTGATTTCCTATACATATATGTTTCTGTATTACCTGTATATGTATATATATTATTATTTTTTTCCAAAACTACAATTAGATTTAAGTAAGAATAACTTAGGTTAAATAGATGATCAGTAAGCTACAATGTATATACATACATATATATATTTCTTTCTTTTTAATCTATGTGTGTGTATATATATATCGAATTAAATTAAATTATAACAAAGCAGATATACCTTACTACCCCTTCAAGAAATGAACATCCAGATCGAATCGTGCCTCCATCTTGATCGTAAACACGCGAGCAGGTGCAACCGTGCTCCTTCCCTAAATCGATCAACGGTCGTCCCACATCCGCGCGACTCCTTCCGCCGAAGATTCACCACCTCCTCCTGACTCGCCTACATTCTCGTTACCATTTCATAAACAGACACAACGAGCCAACAACACGATGTCGCCGCCCATCCAGCTTCACTCTTCTACCACGCGTGCGCTCCCATCTAACTTTGAACGAGATTTGTTATCGCCCTCTTTTTTTTCAAATATTGATTTTGATTTGAACGGCTTTGATTTTTTTTCTTGAACTAATTTGAGAATTTGAGGGGAAAGAAAAGAAGGAATGAACGCGATCTTGGATTCTACAGCCACTATTTCTCTTCGTCTTTTGGTTTTGAACTGATTTCTGAAAAGGGAATACCGCGTGATATAAAGAAGGAGGGAGATGCTTTGCGTGCGATGAAGGATGAACAAGATGTGAAAGCTGCGTTTGCCTGCTACAAAGAAGGCAAGAAGTTATGATGATGAAAGAAAGCAGACAGATAGGAGAGAATCTCGGCTGAAGGAAGTTTGACTGGTCAAACAATATATTATATTTAAATTTAAATTTAAATCGTCTTGAATTCGTAGCTTATAAACTTGACACCCTATCAAGGCGTGCCGCTAGGCATTTATAATGTTATACCCCTATTCTGAATGCAATGGAAAAGGTCTCGATTCCTAATTCGATCTTATAGAGAAGATAGAGTTTTGGACCTAGTTATTATATTAAACTTCCGATATTGATTCCAACGCATTTTCAAACCAGACGGCCGCATGATAACTCCAAACGCTTCGAAGTTTGAAACCCAATTATAATGTAATATTACGGATCCAATGGAACTAGTTTCGTCAAATTCCGAGACTGTGTTTTGAAAGGCTATTTTTAAACATTAACTTAAACGATATATTTTTAAAACTGAACAAATCACTTCTAAATTCAAGTTTAAAATTTTATTACCTTTATTACTATCAATTAAATTTTATAAGCTTTTGAATTATTTTTAACAAGCATGAAACTCCAGATTTTAAATTTTATCCAATTTCCAATTATTAAATTCAATAATCTAATTATCCGATAAATAGTTATATTTGAAATTTAAGATAGAAATCAACACCTGAATATTTAAAATCAATTAAATATTCCAATTTTAAATATGCTAAAATTCTGGGTCGTTACACGTTGTGATCCTGGCTTGGCCAAGTGTTGATGACTATTCAGTGTGGTTCGTTTTATCTTGGTTCAGAGTCTTGGTTCAGAGTCGTTGGAAGGATGAGTTATGTTTAGTGCAGTTCATCGGTTGCTATGATTGTGCTTCATAATGGAAGTGCAGTTTTATTTGCCTAGTAGTGCAGTTTGGATTTAATTACTCCTAACATTTTGCATTGTCATTGTTTTCATGAAACAGTGCAGTACAGCTTTTGGAGTGTTAATGTAGTCCGAATGCTATGCTATATTGCCTTATTGTATAAATAACGGGATGCAGTTCTCAATGGTCCCTCTACGATAGTGAAGTTCCAGAGTACTCATAACTATGCAGTTCTTTGGTGTTGGTAGCACTACTTTAAACTAGCGGTGTTGTCATTTCAACGTCAAATCAAGATGGTAGTGCATCCTTATAGCTTTTATGTTGATGCTGGATTGCGGTTTAGACTTGGAAGCTTTGTTATAGTTTTGCATATTGAATTGAGTATTAAGGTTGCAGATTGTTTTCTACACTTTCTAGCCATCTCAAGTTTTTCGCTCAACATCATAACGTAACGTCGAATTCAGGGGATTAGCGCAGTCCCCGAGTCTTGTCGTTATCTTAAGATTTTGATGCAATACTATTTGGACTTTGCTTTATTCCTTATTTCCTTTTTTCATGGTCCAATCTTTATTGTACGGGAAGGCCTTTTGGTTCAATTCTTACATTAACTCGCCTCAAACGGAATTCGGGTAGTAAGGTGTAACAATGTATGTATGTATTTTAATATTTATGCATATTATTATAAATAAATTTTATATTACATTAAACTGTATATTCACACTTTCATATTCTAGACAACACATATATGTACGGAGGGGCTCGCATGTCTATTGCAGTGTAAATCCCAATGCTTACATGCGGGCATGTTAAACTATATACACAGTAACGACCCGGTATTTTCAACTATTCGCATCCACACATGTCGGACTTTAATTGCTCAAAATACTGCGTTGTAACTAAAAACTTGGCAACGCTCAGCATAAACAGTAAATAAATAATCACAGATCACAGACACAAAGTAATATAATGCAGCAGAATAGATAAATAGTATTCATGAAGCTACTACATAAACATCATAGTTATAAATAATATATAACAGAATATCTCAAGTACAGTGAAGTCTCCAATGCAACAGATGACTTCTCTGAACAAATCCACTGGAAGAGCTGAAAGCTAAAACGATAGTTGGATCTCCAAGCGAAGCTCCAAACTCCAAAGGTGAGTCTCAAATGCTATATCACTCAGTCTGACCCGAGTGTAAAGCAAAACACAAAACACTCGAGTCATGATTAACATTCTTATATCAATAAATCCAACTTAAGTGAAATAACAACTGAAATACAGGTAACTCAAAGGGTGTTTGGGATAACCATCCTCTAAGGATCCACGGAACTATTGACAATGTAGAAATATACACTATACACCGTGGTCATTTCAAATTAATTTATACTTCAAAACCAGAGTATCATTTCCAATATATATATATATATATATATATATATATATTCAAATTTTATCATTTTCAAAGTTACGATTCAAATCAACTTAATATCCAAATTCAAATTTAACTAAATCTCAATTCAACAAATTTCAATTCAATTCAGTTTCTAATAAACAATTGCAAATTTATCGATTTCCAATGCCTACATAAATCAAAAAATAAACCATTTAAATTCCAATATATTTCAAAGCTTTAATGTTCACATTTTCAAAGCTAAATTTAATAGTTTCATATATCCTGATTTAACTTCATTATTATTTAGACTTGAAATATTCCCTCATTAAAATTCAATATCATTTAAGTAACCTTACATTACATCTTACTAAGTATCTCCTTTAATTTATTTTAACATGGAATTTCACTAAGTCACTTAAATCCAAAAATCCAGTTAAAATCATATCTTTAAATTTCAATTTCGATAGTTCCAGATCGCTATTTATTTACTAAAATTCTTAATTACATACAATTTCAAATACATTTAAATTTATCTTCCCAGCATTAACTTATTCAAATTATTACCAAAATCTATAAATTTAACTATGTACTTGAGCATATTATATGTATTAAATCAATCTCCATTTAATTAAATATTATTATTAAATCTATATATTATATTTCTATTTATATATGATATTTAAGAATCAATATTTATTAAAACCTTATATTTATTTCCAAAACCATAGAAATTATTTTCAAAATATCTATATATGGACCAATGGTGTCTGTATATAATTTCTTATCCTATGGTCATGTGATGCGGATATTTATCATTTCAATCCGTAATTTAATATATATATATATATATATATATATATATATATATATACGAGTAGATATCCTTTCTACCCGTAATCCCAATTTCAATTCAATGAAAATCTCTTGGGTCTATCATTTCAATCCATAACGAAATTCACCTATTCTAAAATCCGTTCGGGTATGTATCATTTCAACCCATAGTGAATTATATACTAACAGGGAACTTGCAGAGTGATAACAGATAATACAGAATATAACAACATGCATATATCATCAATAATAATATAATATAAACACAGGATATGATGTCATATCCCATAGGTGAATAGTTACATATACTAGCATATGTAACAATTTAAATAAATAATAGTTCAAACTAGCAGCGTATTTCAATTGTCGTTTCAATTGAAATCAAACTTAATAAGTATAAGAACATTAATCGTGGGTGATTGCTCACCTTTCGAGGTTAGAGAGAAAGATAATGAAGTGAACTACGAAATCCAAAGCAATGCTGGTCAGACAAGATTTGATGTAGAAAATAGGCACGACGGACAAGGCTGATAGTAGGAAATCGAAGAGAACGATTGAATCAGTCGACATAAATTTGAACTAAATATATATGTGAAATCAATATTTAGTTTAAAACCAATAAACAAAATTAATCATCATATATACATAAGATTGAAATAAGTACTTGTATACTATATTACCCATATTTCAAACCAATATCCGAACACCATCTAAAATTTAAATCTTTATAAAAGTAATCTTTTATATATATATAATATAAAAATCAACTTTCATTTAATATCATATATATTCTTTCAAAATTGTACGGCAATGCAGGCACGAATTTATATACATTATCTTTATACATTATAAACATGCAGACTAAAAATTTAAGTGCGGACGTTAAATCACACTTAAAACATATATACAATATATATATTGAAACGAATACATATATATTTTTGAATCGATCTTAAACTTTAAACATACATATTGAATTTAAAGCATATCTATAATAAAAATCAAAACTTTTATGGGTATATACAAAATCATTATTATATCCAAACCCATATTTAGAATACATACCTAATATATAATTTAAACTCAATACCCCTAATAAAGTCAAAGTGACTTACTTTAAAATCAATATATAATTCTTATGCAACCCAGGTAACAGTATATAACCATAACTATATATGTAACCACAAAAATGTTACACTTAAACACGTTACATAATTAAAACTTATACCTTCCATTCTAAATCCAAGTATAGAAACAATAGGCCCTGACTTAAAATGTCACATATATGAAAAATGTAGGTCGTATGTGTGTATAAGTGTAAACTATGTATGCAAGCTATTCAAACACGTGCCAATTAAATCAAAACATGTGTATATATATTATATGTTAAAACAAGATATGAACATAGAATTCAAACTCATGTACACAATATATAGACTAATATGTGTTCATGATATTTCTCTAATGAAATACAGATTGAAATCCAACTATTCTAAACTTATTATATGATATATAAAAGTATGCAGACTTCAAATTTCTTATATTATATAAACAATATGAAACAACCCAATGTATATTCAAAAGTTAGACTAAACAAATTTCAATAAATACTCATATAAAACTAATCATAGAACAAATGCAAATGTTTATAACTTTAAATTTAATGTGTACTTGCGCTGCAATATACAAACATACATATTTTAAAATATATACTGGAAACATGTTACACTTAAAATAAAGGAAAAGAAAAAGCAATATAAACAAGAAGAAAACAAAAGAAAAGGATGAAAAAGAAGAAGAAAAAGAAAAATAAAGGAAAAGCATGGGGCCATTTACCTGCTGCTTCACGTGAGAGAGGAGATGAAGGTCTATTGATATGGAGTAGGGTATGTACGTGTGATTTGTATTTATATGAGAAGCCTCAAATTGATAAAGTGGAAAGAAATTTTGTTTAAAGTGGCAAGAGAAAATGTAGTGATTTATTCCTATTTTAAAAAAAAGGAATAAATGGAAAAATGAGAAATCTTCCTATCTTCACGTGAATTGGTAGGCTCCATGTAAGAAATGACTATGGGTATTAAGGAATAATTTAAGGTAGGAAATAAATAAATAGGTAAATAAAGAGGTAGGAAATCAAAAGATGGGGAAAGAAGGCAAGAAATAAAGATAGTAACAGCTAGAGGAAATTTAGGAATTTATTCCTATTAATTAAGGAGAAGTAAAAAGGAAAGAGGAATTCTCACATGTGAATGACAAGCCAAGCTTTTCATTTCTTTCCTATAGAAAAGCATGGCTTTTGAATGATTTGATTTTTTTCCAGCTAAGGTAAGAAATTAAAGAGTGCGTAAAATAGGCGCAATAATCAAAACGAAACGTACGCCCAAAATAATTAACAAAGTAACGTAATTTAAATTTATATGTTTCTTATTTATTTAGTAAATATGCTAAATAATATATCAGGAAATAACGTACCATTAATAACGCCAAATAATTAAACAAGAATGGATATAAAACGTTTCAAGTAAACGTATAATTTATTGCCTTTTTACACATTATTTATTAGTATATTTAAAATTTGATGGAATGGACATTACTTTCAAATATTATCATAATTTACATTAACAAAATATTTAATTATATTTACTAAAATTTATTTCCCAATTTTCTAAATAAAATAAATTAAAATCTTGCAATTGTCTATTAACTATAATTCCCACTTATATTGAAATTTTGCCAAATATAACATTTGCATTTCTTTTCATTAATTGGTATTCCCTTCAATACATAAATTCATTAACCTTGACTAGTATTGTTTACCTTTTATTTACTTAACACATTCTCATTCCCAATAATGTAACCTTTAATTATATTTTTATTAGAATTTTATTTCCCATTCCAATTCAATCAACAAGTTAAAAAGGTAACTTATAATAATTGTTTACAAGCCAAGGTTACACTTAGGTTTATCATACTTCAACCAAATTTTATAATTACATACATCTTACTGAATTCATTCAGTTACTATCAATAATATATAAATTCCTTTAGTTATACAGCACTTACACTTATTTACTTATTTTATATTTTTATTTTATACCAAGTGCAACAATATACACAATTTCATTTTCATTGTGATTTTACTTAAATTGTCAATGATTAGTTCTTAATAACCATGGGTACTATTCATTCTTAACATTTACTTCAATATAAATTATAAACAAATTATTTCTTTCTAAATTTAATTACAAAAATCTTAATTCAACCAATTTGTTTATCAAAATATACGAGTCGTTACATATACTGTATATGTTCCACGTGCACATACACACGTACGTATGTGATACGCATATTCATATTATATATCATAGATATAATATCAAAATAAAAATTTATTTACAAATAAAAAAATGATTTTATTTAAAATCAATTTATATCAAATCTAAATTATATTTAGACTTCATAGGCTCAATAAGATCCAAAATGGAATATTTTTTTTTTAAATCTACCCATTTAACCAACTGCGTGTTAGCCCAGATCCAGCAGCACAACATATATATTTGAATATGGATCAAATATTCCTATTTTTATATGTATTTAGAGTTTAAAAACTCATAAAAGACAATATACAGTCTTGTATAATAAATACTTAAGCGACAAAGGCTTGAATGTTTTAATGGTTATATAATTTGGCTCTAGCATTAGTCTTGATTTGACAACATGCAAAACATTTATTGGTAAGTATATTTTACATTTCTCAATCATAATTTATTTCATTTGTGTATTTTAACTGGTACCAATTTTATCAATTATATCATTTTCGTACATCATTGAAATGGATTATTTTGGATAGATCAGCGTACTTTTATACAACATATGTTCCCTTAATATTAGAGAGGTTTAATGTCATCATTTAATTTATCTAATAAGGATCCCACTAGAATTATATATTCTCCAAACCCTAAGAGAAATAAACCTTTCGATATCTCTAGTGAAAGTTAGGACTCACTTGCCTTGTGGTTCTCACCATGAATTTGCTCAACAAGTCATAGCCCCACTAGTGATGGATAAATTTTTATCGATTATATCATATATAACTTCTAACCATGATCTTTGCCCTAATCTTAATATTAACATTGAGTTTGCTTAAAAAATCAAAACAGATTACTCACACTTTGTAACGACCCAGAATTTCTGTAATTTGAAATTCTTATATTTAATTGATTTTAAATATTAACAAGTAAAAAACTGTAAGTCGAATAAAATTTTATTTCGAACATAGTGATTTAATTGGATAATTAAATCGATAATTTAATATGTGAAATTACAGAAATAATTGGAAATTGGGTTTAAAGTGATTTAAATTGATTTGTAAAGTTTTATTATATCATATTGGAGTTAGAATTATGTTATAGAACTTTTAAAATCGAACTGAAAGTTAATTTGTGAAAATTGAATATTTTAATATTTAATTAACGAGTTAAAATAGCCATTTTTCAAACAGTCTCGGATTTCGACAAAACCAGTTTCATCAGATTCGTAATGTTATATTATTGCATGGTTTTAAATTTTGTGTCAATCGGACTTACGGTTTGTCCGGGGCAAGCTAAAACGCGTAGAAATCGATTCGAGTGAATTTTGAATTTAAATAGTCGATTCAAAAAACTTATCTTCCAAATTTGATCGAATTGGCTCTCGATATATATTCCATTGCCTTTGGAATGGCGGTAAAATATTATAAACGTCAGGCGGCACGCTTCGTTTGGAGTTAGGAAAATTTTCGGGATGAATAGTGCTTTGGAATTTTCTATAAAAGGACTAACTATTTTCCTATTTTCACTAAAACCCTAGGGTTTCAAGCCAGCCCCCATCTTATAAATCAATGGCTAAAAAACTCAAAACTTCCTCCTCTATTGTCTTCCAATCCATCATCTTTCACAAGAAACTCCCAACTAGCAAAACGTAGAGCAAGCCAAGTACTTCATATCCAACGGCTATGATCGAGTTTCATCGCACGGATCAACGGCGAAAGGGGTTTGAATGTCTGTGGGTCGCGCACGATTTTCGAGATTTGGGGGCAACCGAACTTCATGACACTTCGGCCTTGGGGGGAGCACGCGTAGGCGAAGGGAATGGCGTGGCTCGATCGACGTGAAGTTGGTCGGAGGATTCGCGTTAATTAGGGTTTGGGGCGGCCAAATTGGGTTGCTCGACCTGATGTTTTGAACGAAGGGGAAGAAGGTGGCTTGTGTGGCCCTGATGGAAGGAATGCAAAATCAATGGCTCTGATAGGATTTAGGTTACAAATTTAATAAGAAAATTGTAAATTATTATATTTAAATTCGTTCGAACTTTAAAACATTGTAACTCTTTCATACGAGGTCCGTTTCGCACGAAACGAATTGCATTGGGTTCGTATTCGCGAACACTACGCGATGGAGCTGGAATGGAGTTGATTGGAGCTAGTGAAATTTTTTTGGTAAAATTAAACGCGCGTTTAATTTATTCGAAATAAAACACTGCGACTGTTATTGAAAGCAAGGTGAGAACTTCTCACTCAATCGAAATTGTTTCGATTTAAATTTTAAATAGTTAGATTTAAAATTGCTTGATTGTGTGATTGAATGATAAATTATTATCTGTTGTTTTGAAATAGACCCTATACGCCGTATATTAAGCGGATGTTATTTATTAAAAACATATACCGCGATATTCCATCTTGATTGGAATTGGTATTATATATGTACTTGGAGTTGATTTTTCCCGCATTATATAGTGGATGAGACCCTGTTGCGCCGCATAGTAGCGGACAATATTTTATAAATCCCATGTACCGCGATATTCCGTATAGGAACGGATTTGGTATTGTGCTAACATCTGTGGATGCAGGGAAACAGGTTGGAGGGATCCAACTGGATTCCTCACCCGTATTTATTTATTTACAGATATTGTGATATATTTTGTTATCATATGATATATGATGTTTTGGATGCCGTGATTGTTATATTCAGTGCTTTTGCAGCATTGGGCCTATTTTTGGAGTTTTAAAAATGTTAAAGTAACGATTTTGAATTTAAAAGGATTTTAAAGTGATTTTTGAATGTATACGTTTTATTAAATTTTGGAATTAATTCATTTTGAATAAATAAACATTATAATTTTAATGTTTATGATCTTTGAGAAAATATACTTAAAATGTGATTTTTGAAAATATGGAGTTAATGAATTTTATAAAAAAGTTTAAATTGAGATTTTTGAAATTATCATAAACGGTTTATGCAAAAGATTTATAAAATTGGCAATTATAAATTAAAATATTGGAATTACAAAACGAGTTTTTATAAGTGTTAAAATGAAATATACATGGATTTCATAAGTGAATGAAAATTATAGATTTATAAATTGTGAAGTTATAAAATGAATAGATTTGGTAAAATAAAAGATTTATAAGTAATCAACTTATAAATTGGATTTGGCAATTAAATAAGATATGATAGAATTTGTAAATAAATTGACTTTTTATAACTTGAAGTTTTATAATAGATAAATGTGAATTTATAAACATTGATTTATAAATTCAAAAATTTATTGAATTTGATAAGTAAATATGAAAGCTTTTTAAAGGTGATTATCCACGATTTTGGACATGGATAATCCTTTAAAATAAAATGTGTAGAAATGATGAATTTGGTTAACGAAGTATATTCACGAGTTTGGGTAGTGAATAATATATTAAAGAAATGTTTTGGGGAAGTGATATTTTAAGTAGAATTAAAACTATTTAAAGATGTTTTAAAATGTGTTAAGGATCGAAACCATAGATTTCAACATTCATTATTGAAATAGACGTTTTCGAGAAATAAGGAAATGCTGGACTATAACACTATTGTTATAGTAGATGATTTTTGAAAGGAAATGTTTTATATAGTATTGGGATTTATATATCTATCTTAATTTCGAATCCCTATACTATTGACTTTGGGTTGTCGTAACGCTGTTTTACGCAACATTCGTTTTGACTCAAATGAATGTGTTTAAGAGAATGTTTACCTTAAAGAATAAAATATATACTTAATCGTGTTTTAAGTATATTGGATATTTTCTAACTATTGAAAATAAAAAGATTTGTGAATTACTTATAGTTAATGAGTATGGAAATGTTTTCCAATATGAAGTGAAATGTTTTGGGTTTTTATCTTTTAAAGATAAATTGAAAATGAATAAGTATTTGGAATTGCTTTTCTAATATGAAATTGAAATGGTTTAGAGAACATATCTTTTTAAAGATAGATTGAAGTGAATATCTGGCAAGTAATTTAATTTATGGAAGATTAATAAAAAGGGCCTAGTGATTGTAATAATGCTGGATGTTTGTTTGTTGGCCTTGATAGTTAAATAACTGACTATCAATATTTACGTCTATGTGGGCATTTGTTGTGATTTGCTTGAATTTGAATGCTACACTTATTTGAAAATAAGCGCTTGTTATTCGGTTTAGCCGGGAGAGGACCTTTGTGTCATAATTCCCATTCCGAATAATGATATGTCGTAATGGATAGCATTTGAAGACCGGATATTAATGGAAACGGAAGGATTACTGTCGAATGTTTCTGCATCTGTCGATCTCCGATATAGAAATTTGATCACCCTTTGTGATGGGAATTCCGGATGTGATTAGTAAATATCCGGATTGCAAGGGCTTCTTTGGAAGTGCCTTCGGTTTCGTTCGATCCCGAAACGGACTTGTATAGATGTGTGTCTGACATTACAATTTAAGATGTAAAGCTGGTTTCTATCAAATATATTTCTATTGGTGGCGGAGAATTTATTCTCTTAACTTAACACCCTTCTCTGAGACGTACGAGCTCATAGGTTATGTGGCATACGAAGTGCTGTTGAGCATTTGTTGAGCAAAGCGTGGCTTTTGTATAAAGCGTAGCTTTGTGGGCGAGACTTCGTCGGACCTTACACCTTGGAAATGGTCAAAACAGAAAAGATGCGGCAAGGTTATTAGGGGATCGCGCCCCTTTAGTGTATGTCATTCCTTTTGGATAGAGGTGGTATTATGGTATGGAGCCCTGATACTTAACCTATGTTGTTGCTGCAAACTTATTATTTTGTGGTTGTTGGTGAATCCCAGGATTTAGGTCGGTTACGACCGGGGGATGGCATATTCGTGTCAGTAGTTACCCAACTAGGGGTAACCCGGCATTGTGTTAGCAGAGATCTGGTTAGGTTCTCGGGACGTCATTCCAGAGGCGTTTCCATGTGGCAATGGGAAGTTCCTTGGCCTGACCATTTGTTGGAAATCCAAAGAAACAATACGAGGCTTGTGCGGTTTTAGTTGTATAACCTGCCATGGAATGTGGCGGTAACCTACTATTGAACATGGTAGTTATAGTAGGCATAAGTGTGAAATGTCTATGCTGGCTAAGATTTGTTTTTTACTTTCGAAATGTTTTCCTACACTTTGCACTTATAATAATAATATCAAAGAAAATTTGTGTATCAAGCATATTTGACTTTCATAAGGAAAAATCTCCTTCGATTCTGCGTTTGCATTGTGTGCTTGTGTGTTCGGGAGGCCTTATCGTAGTCTCATTTTCTAAAATGCATTGCGAAATCTAATTTAAAATATCTCTTTGTTTATTTTTAAAGATAAACTATTTAAGTTCTCACACCAGTTCCATGACTGACCTGGAGTTTATTGTTTCCTTCCTAAACTCTGGGTGCCCATCATTTTCCACACGGGCAGTCTAGAGTTTGGTTATCAGGTCATTCTGGAATTCAGGAGTTGTTGTGGAGATCAGGAGCAGGCTGGATGGCTTGGTGTATCAACTAGTATATGGTATTTCTTTTCCGCTGTTTGTTGTTGTAAACTCTGATAATGTAATGTAATGTAATAACTGATATATTTCTTTTGATTTAAAGATTATTCATTGATATATTACATGTTGTTCCGCTCGATTGTGAGAATCTGATATTGTTTTCTGTTGCTTCTTCTTTCTTTCTTCTTCTATCTTCTACCTCCTCTTTAACCCTAACGGTACGGGTTTTCGGCCTTCGATTGCTCGGCATTTGATACAGTGGACGTATCGATGTCGACTTTCCTGAGTCGAAAATCCCGATCCTGACATTTGGTATCAGAGCATAAGTGACAACCTTGGATCTGTTGGGAATTACTCATTAGAGATAGAGTCAGCAGTACTCTAGAATGAGTTTGAGTGTATTAATAGATATGAGCGCGTATTTGTTAGTGAATATATAATTGTTTTATATTGTGATGATTGGTGTTGAAATTGGGTAAATGAAATAATTTTACCTTTATTATATTTTATATATAAAGGAAATATCTTTTCAGAATTATTAAAATGTACATAAATTGATTGTTTGATTGTTGAAAATGTAAGTATATATATAAGTTAATTAAAAGATGTTTGAATAATCTAATTAAAAGAATAAATTGTATAAGAAAATGAATTATTAAGATGGAATTATAATTAATGTGATTTACAATTGTAAAATAATCTTATATATAAGAAGTGAAACTATATGAATATATTTATAAATATAAATTGTAAACTGTGATTCATAATTTGAAATAAATTCTAGAGTAATATTTGAAAACAAATATAAAGAATTTGAAATTTTGAGATTTGGGAAATTTAAATTCTTTGAAGTTTGAAAATGATTTTGAAGGGTTTGGGAAAATTGTTTTGGAGGGATAAAAGCTCTAAACTCTTTTCGGTCGTTGGAAAATAATTCCGATAATGATCGCGACATCATCGGTGTTCATTTTCGGGTTTCCAAAAGAGGGATTGCTGCCAAGTTGTTTTAAATAGAAGCTGTTTGGAAAATTTGGGTTGGGTTTTGAAATTCAAAAAAAACGAGTTGGTTTCAAAAAAGAAAGATTTTGAAAGATTGAAAAGACTCTGTAATGTTATCTTAAACGACTGGAATCTGAATTGGATTTATAAGTGGAAATTTAAGTTAAGTTAAACAAATGATGTTTCAAATGGAATATAACTTAATGATGTTGAATGAAGTTGATTTTGGTATCGAAGTAAATTAATAAAGTGAATTAAATGGATATGAACTTGAGCTATGTAATGAAATTCAACCTTGTTTGTTAAATGAATTTGCAATTGAATTAATGAAGGAATTGAATGAAAATCAATTGAATGTAATTAAATTGATATGAAATAATAGATGTAAGTGTTAATTCATTAAAGCTAATTAAAAGTGATGAACCAAATTGAATGAATGTAATCAAAGAAAAGAAATTTGGAAATGTTGGATATATATTAATTGTTAGATTGTTGTTAGTTCATTGTATAGAAATCCATATGAAATTGAGTAAATGAAATTGAAAGCTATGTAATTTGATTTGAATTTGGACGTGAACTAACTTGGATATGAATTAGTGAATGCAAACTAATTGAAATTGAATATGAATGAATATTTGTAAAGTCCAATGTTAACAAATCAAATGTGATTTAAATTGAAAAAAAAAACCAATTCAATGAATATTAATGAGAAGTGAATGTATATTGATTTGATATGGATTTGTTGGATGTTAGTTGAATGCTAGTTGGTTGATGGTTGAAATTATTGCTTTTGTTGCATTTGCTATATTGGCATATGAAGTTTTGTTCTGATATATGTTGTATTTGATATTACTTTCATATATATGTGTTTCTCATGGTTTTTTGAGTGTTTAGTAGGTGCGGATTGCGCATTGCTTCGCTTTTGGTGGTCGCTTTTGCGCTATATTAGTCGTATATGCTCGCTAATAATATATAAGGTACATATCTCGGACTACATATCATACTTTTACACTTTTTTCCCTATGGGATGCCTCATTACTTGATGGGATGCATATTTGTGATATATATTACCTTTTTTTCGGATCGAACTGCGCAAAGGAGACGCTGGCGAAATTTTCTGAAAATTTAAGGCGTTGGAATATTTTTAAGAAAATTGAAAAGATTTGAAAACTAAAAGTTTGATTTTTGAGTTATAAAAGTTAAACGATATAGTTGGTTTTGGAAAGATAACTAAGTATGATTTGAAAACTTAGTAAAGTTATTGTAAGAAGTATAACTATGAATTTTGGGAAAGTCAAACACTTAAGTGAATTTGAAATCTAAATGGAATGGTTTTGAAAAGTTAATGGATTCTGTAACTTTTTCTTACTTGGTAATTTCGAGGACGAAATTCTTTTAAGGGGGGAAGTTTGTAACGACCTAGAATTTCTGTCATTTGAAATTCGTATATTTAATTGATTTTAAATATTAACAAGTAAAAAAATTGTAAGTCGAATAAAATTTTATTTCGAACATAGTGATTTAATTGGATAATTAAATCGATACTTTAATATGTGAAATTACAGAAATAATTGTAAATATGGTTTAAAGTGATTTAAATTGATTTGTAAAGTTGTATTAAATCATATTGGAGTTAGAATCATGTTATAGAACTTTTAAAATCGAATTAGAAGTTAATTTGTGAAAATTGAATATTTTAATATTTAATTGACGAGTTAAAATAGCCATTTTTCAAACAGTGTCGGATTTTGACGAAACCAGCTTCATCAGATCCGTAATGTTATATTATTGTATGGTTTCAAATTTCGTGTCAATCGGACTTATGATTTGTCCAGGGCAAGCTAAAACGCGTAGAAATCGATTCGAGTGAATTTTGAATTTAAATAGTCGATTCAAAAAACTTATCTTCCAAATTTGATCGAATTGGCTCTCGATATATGTTCCATTGCATTCGGAATGAGGGTAAAACATTATAAACGTCAGGCTGCATGCTTCGTTTGGAGTTCGAAAATTTTTCGGGATGAATAGTGCTTTGGAATGTTCTATAAAAGGACAAACTATTTTCCTATTTTCACTAAAATCCTAGGGTTTCAAGCCAGCCGCCATCTTATAAATCAATGGCTGAAAAACTCGAAACTTCCTCATCTATTATCTTCCAATCCATCATCTTTCACAAGAAACTCCCAACTAGCAAAACGTAGAGCACGCCTCCAACGGCTATGATCGAGTTTCGTTGCACAGATCAACGGTGAAAAGGGTTTGAACGTCCATGGTTCGTGCACGATTTTCGAGATTTAGGGGTAACCGAGCTTCATGACACTTCGGCCTTGGGGGGAGCACACGTAGGCGAAGGGAATGGCTTGGCTCGATCGACGTGAAGTTGGTCGGAGGATTCGCATTAATTAGGGTTTAGGGCGGCCAAATTGGGTTGCTCGACCTAATATTTTGAACGATGGGGAAGAAGATGGCTTGTGCGACCCTGATGGAAGGAATGCAAAATCAATGGCTCTGATAGGATTTAGGTTATAAATTTAATCAGAAAATTGTAAATTATTATATTTAAATTCGTTCGAACTTTAAAACATTGTAACTCTTTCATACGAGGTCCGTTTCGCACGAAACGAATTACGTTGGGTTCGTATTCGCGAACACTAGGCGAAGAAGCTAGATTGGAGTTGATTGGAGCTAGTGAAAATTTTGGGTAAAATTAAACGCGCGTTTAATTTATTCGGAATAAAACACTGCGATTGTTATTGAAAGCAAGGTGGGAACTTCTCACTCAATCGAAATTATTTCGATTTAAATTTTAGATAGTTAGATTTAAAATTGCTTGATTATGTGATTGAATGATAAATTATTATCTATTGTTTTGAAATAGACCCTATACGCCGTATATTAAGCAGATCTTATTTATTAAAAACATATACCGCGATATTCCATCTTGATTGGAATTGGTATTATATATGTACTTGGAGTTATTTTTCCCGCATTATATAGCGGATGGGACCCTATTGCACCGCATAATAGCGGATAAAATTTTACAAATCCCATGTACCGCGATATTCCGTATTGGAACGGAATTGGTATTGTGCTAACATCTGTGGATGCAGGGAAACAGGTTGGAGGGATCCAACTGGATTCCTCACCCGTATTGATTTATTTACAAATATTGTGATATATTCTGTTATCATATGATACATGATATTTTGGATGCCATGATTGTTATATTCATTGCTGTTGCAGAATTGGGCCTATTTTTGGAGTTTTAAAAATGTTAAAGTAACGATTTTGAATTTAAAAGGATTTTAAAGTGATTTTTGAAAGTATACGTTTTATTAAATTTTGGAATTGATTCATTTTAAATAAATAAACATTATAATTTCAATGTTATAAATATGATTTTTGAGAAAATATACTTAAAATATGATTTTTGAAAATATGGAGTTAATGAATTTTATAAAATAGTTTAAATTGAGATTTATGAAATTATCATAAACGGCTTATGTAAAAGATTTATAAAATTGATATTTAAAAATTAAAAATATTGGAATTACAAAACGAGTTTTTATAAGTGTTAAAGTAAAATATAAATGGATTTCATAAGTAAGTGAAATTTATAGATTTATAAATTGTGAAGTTATAAAATGAATAGATTTGGTAAAATAAAAGATTTATAAGTAATCAACTTATAAATTGGATTTGGCAATTAAATAAGATATGATAGAATTTGTAAATAAAGTGACTTTTTATAACTTGAAGTTTTATAATAGATAAATGAGAATTTATAAACATTGATGTATAATGTGACGCCGCATCTCTATACCCACGCTAGCCAAGAACACTCCGGAGTAGTGCTGTCAACTAGCACGGAGAATAAGGCTGTTGAGGAGCGACCATCCATGTAATTGCTTATCACACGGTGGCTATAAATAATCTTCGGAAACAAACATAGAAATAATCATATCACAAATCAGTCACAGATATCCATATCACAAAGGCGGAAGAAGATATGAATATATAACTAACACATGAAAGTGTACATCAGAGTAGTGGTCAATAAGATCCACGATAATACAAAAGAATAGCAACACGTGCTATACAAAAGAATACAACTATGAGGCTATATCTCAAGTGTATACAACAAAAACTGCTAATCTAAACAGTTAGTCAAAAGTCAGAGTGATGAATCCCTGGGAAGAAGTCAAGCAGAAGCACCTGTAACATCTCGGTCTGACCCGAGTATTATTTAAGAAAATAATAAATGGATCAGTCTAGCTATAAATATCAGATGACATGATATAACATAAAAGATATGGCATAAACATAAACATCCATAACGACATACCACTATAAGTATGTAAATAATGATCAACAGAAGATCAATCAATAAGAGATAATCAATATCACAAGAATCTTCTCAAAGATTCGAAGAGGGCATCATACCCTAAACTTGTACTCATAACAAGTCAATGACATAAATTCCAGAAATCAACACGAGAAATCCAGAAATCATAAAAAGGGAAAGAGGCCTATCACATGACGGTCCGAAGACCAAGGGGAGCTACCCCGCATGTGTGAATGGAATCACACAGATTGAGGTCAAGACTAACCAAAAAGCAGAAAGGTATGTGTGAATGGAATCACACAAGTTGTGTCTAGTCTAACCTTGCAATGAAAGAGACATCACGCAATTGCTAGTCTAATTCATAAAGCGATCATCAAGATCAACGAGAAGTGTCAATTACACTAAGCTAGTAAATATAGAAGTTTAGCTTCATGTCCCATAACCACTTGCTTAACTTAAATATTTACGAACAAACTGTAAATCTTCACTAATAAAATTGTCACAAGAGGTTCAATCGAACAAGTCCAAGAATTAACCGACGAAGTGAACGCAAGCGTTTCATACCACTTGTTTTACTAAGTCGTTTAATTAGATTTCTCATCCGAGTGAGGTAAAGGCTTGTATATACTAATAGATTGGAAAACGGTTTAAGAAAAGAGCTTTGTTATTAAAAATAGAGTTGAAATTGTTTGTTAAAAGAGTTTTGATATTTACTACTAGTATTGAAACCTTTATATTATAAAGTGACAAAACACATAAGCAAGTGTAGAAACAATCAGTCACAAAGATCGCATACGGAGATGCGAATAAAATCCAAGGAAATCAGCTCAATGTTTTTCAGATAAGATCCCCTACGGAGGGGGGGTCCGGGGGGGTGGCAACCCCCCAAGGTGGGGGTGCGGGGGCAACGCCACCGCCTACGGGGTTCGACCTGCCCGGTCAGGTCGCGGGGGTCCAGGGGGCAGCGCCCCCGGCGGGGTGCAGGGCAGCGCCCCGACCAAAACGGTACGACCTAGTGAAGACAAAATGAGGTCTAACGACCTAAAGGGATAGGGTCGAGCGACCTAAAGGTGTTCGCGACTTAACGAAGAGGGGGTGAGCGACCTATGGTCATAAACGAGACCGAGCGACCTAAGGGAATAAGGGCCGAGCGACCTAGCATTCGAACGACCTAAAAGAGGCGTGGCCTAAAGGAGACGCGACCTAAAAGAGGCGCGACCTAAAGGAGACGCGACCTAAAGGAGACGCGACCTAAAAGAACATAAGGTCAAACGACCTAACTGTATTGGGTCACGCGACCTAAAGAGAGGCGGCCTAGCGACCTAGAGTGCACACGTCCAAAAGTGGGAACGACCTATCGAGGTAAGGTCCAACGACCTACGACCTAAACAAATAGGCCGAGCGACCTATAGGGTTAACGGTCTAACGACCTAACAGTTATGGGGTCACGCGACCTAACTAAGTACGCGACCTAGTGGGTAAGGGAGTCGAGCGACCTAACTGCATCCAGTGACGAGCGACCTAATGGAGTCAAGTAGCGAGCGACTTAACTAGTTAACGACTCAAGGGGGTCAACGACCTAAAGGTCCAACGACCTAAAGGTCCAACGACCTAAACCCAAACACACGAAAAGTGGCCAGAACGACCTAGGGGTTAACTCACATGCGACCTACGACCTAAGGCCCATGCGACCTACGACCTAACTCCGATACGAGCTAATAAGGCCAGAACAACCTAGGGGTTAACTCACATGCGACCTACGACCTAAGGCCCATGCGACCTACGACCTAACTCCGATACGAGCTAATAAGGCCAGAACGACCTAGGAGTTAACTCACATGCGACCTACGACCTAAGGCCCATGCGACCTACGACCTAATGAGATAACTCCGAGCGACCTAAAGGTATAGGCCATTTTAAGGTCGGAAACGACCTAACTCCAGTGCGACTTTTCACACAGAACGACCTAACAAAGGCAGAACGACCTAGGGGCAGTTTTTCACCAAAAACACTAAAAAGTGGAGTTTTTCGCCAATCCAATCCAAACCAAATGCAAATGTGCGTGCAAACATGATAGGGAATCATTCCCAACAGTCCAATATGGTTATAGGCTAGAATTGTGAGATAAAAATCTCACCTTTGCACTAAAGTTTATGAAGATGAAGCTTGAAAGCAAGGAGAAGCAATCCAAAGCTTGAATCCAATATCTTCTACTTGAATTTGGAGTTGAATGTTGGATTTGCAATTGAATTTGTGCTTGGAGTTTTAATTTCCCATTCCCTCCACCATTAATGCCAAAGCTTGATTAGTTAGGAAATTTATGAAGAGTGAGGAGAAGAGGGTTGGAACTTGGGCTTAATAGGCTAAACTAACCCAAAGTCCAAAGCGGGAAAAGTTAGTGAAATTTCACTAACTCCAAACCTATCGATGTTTATACTTAAAAAGTTGTAAACGACATTTCGAACTCAATGGAAGTGGTCTCGAGTGCTAATTTGACCATTTGCAAAAAGTAGCTTTTCGGACCAAAATCCGATTAACGAGTTAATATTTAAATAAAATATTTAAATACAAACTCGATAAATATGCGGGTTGTTACAGACTCCCCTCCTTAAAGAAATTGCGTCCTCGCAATATATATAAGATGGAAATAAAAAGTAACAACCATAAAAGCATATTAACACAAGAGGAATTTTGAAATAAGAAGTTCACCTCTAGGAGAAGGAGTAAGCAAGTCCGGATGTGTACGCTCGATGAATTCTCTGGATTCCCAAGAACAATCCTTAGGATTTGAGGACCATTGAACCTTCACAAGCGGAACATCTTTATTTCGAAGTCGTTTAACCTCAGAAGCTATAACTCGAATAGGATGCTGCTCATAAGTTAAATTCGGCGAAACTTCAATTTCTTCCACAACAGCAGGCTCAAGAATAGAATCGGAATCCCGAAGGCATTTCCGTAATTGAGAAACGTGAAATACATCATGCATAGCAGAAAACTGAGCCGGCAATGCAAGGCGATAAGCCATGGAACCAATACGTTCAGTGATAGGAAATGGCCCAATATATCGAGGCGCTAACTTCCCCGATCGACTGAAATGTACAACACCCTTCATAGGTGAAACACGAATAAAAATAGGATCCCCAACAGAAAATTCTAATTTCCTTCTTCGATTATCGGCATAGGATTTTTGTCTACTCTGGGCTTCTTTCATCCTATGTCGAATAAGTTCAATCTTTTCCGTGGAATCACGAATAAAGTCTGGACCTAAAACCAGCTTCTCACCGGCCTCAAGCCAACAAGAAGGAGATCGGCATGGCCTTCCGTAGAGTGCCTCGAAAGGTGCCATACCAATACTAGATTGGAAGCTATTATTATAGGAAAATTCAACAAGTGAAATATGATCTTCCCAACTTCCACCAAAATCAAGCACACAAGCACGAAGAAGATCTTCAAGAGTTTGATTCACACGCTCGGTTTGTCCATCGGACTGGGGGTGATAAGCGGTGCTAAAATTAAGCTTCGTTCCTAAAGCTTTTTGAAGACTCTTCCAAAATCCACTAGTAAACAATGGATCACGATCGCTAACAATAGAAGTAGGAACTCCATGCAATCTTACAATTTCCTTGACAAATAGTTTGGCCAAAAGAGGAACGGTTCGGTTAGACCGAACCGGAATAAAATGGGCGGATTTAGTAAGTCTATCAACAATCACCCATAAGCTATCATGACCCGAACGAGAACGGGGAAGGCCATCTATAAAGTCCATGGAAATTTGATCCCACTTCCAAATTGGAATTTCTAAAGGTTGCAATAACCCACCAGGCCTTTGATGTTCGGCCTTGACAAGTTGGCAAGTCATGCAACACTTAACAAAGTTAGCAATATCAGATTTCATTCCCTCCCAATAATAAAGTCGCTTCATATCAGCGTACATTTTACTACTACCAGGATGAATGGTGAATTTAGAATGATAGGAATCTTCTAAAATATCTTTACGAAGATCCCCAATATTTGGTACGATAAGTCTACCAAATTTTCGAATGCCGCCACGAGAATCAATATCAAAGTCTTTCAAACCTTCAATATCAATTTTATCCTTAACATTTTTGCCAAGAAGAGCCAATTCAGAATCTAGCCCTTGAGCTTCAAGAATGCGGTCTAAAAGAGAAGGATGAGCCTCAAGGCTACATAAAACAAGCGATGAGCATAAATCGGATACGCGCTCTCGAATCTCACAAGTGGATAAGATCTCGAGATCGTTCCATTCAGATATCATCATAGAAACAACTGCTTGTTGCTTACGGCTAAGAGCATCGGCGACACGATTACCCTTACCGGGGGTATAAAGAATATCAAGATCATAAGGTGCAAGGAACTCGAGCCAACGTTGTTGACATAAATTAAGTTCTTTTTGAGAAAATAAATATTTCAAAGACTTATGATCCGTGTAAAGAATAAATTTCTCTCCCAATAGATAATGACGCCACATTCGAAGGGCGAAAACAATAGCCGCGAGCTCTAGATCATGTGTGGCATATCTAGTCTCGGCCGGCTTCAATTGCCTAGAAGCATAAGCAACAGCACGTTCTTTTTGCATAAGAACGACACCCAAACCAACGTGACTAGCATCGGTATAAACAACAAAATCTTGATTCCCCTCGGGAATCACAAGAATAGGAGCATCGGAAAGGAGTTCTTTCAATTTCTGAAAAGAGGCTTCACATTTGTCCGACCAAATGTATTTAACTCCCTTCTTAGTCAAGCCAGTAAGAGGCACGACAATCTTAGAAAAGTCTTTAATAAAACGGCGGTAATAGCCCGCCAATCCGAGAAAACTACGAATCTCTGTCACACTCTCCGGTCTCTTCCAATCTTGAATCGCTTCGATCTTTGAAGGATCCACGGATATCCCGGATTCGGAAATAATATGACCGAGAAACTTCACACGAGATTGCCAAAAGTGGCATTTAGAAAATTTCGCCTTTAATTGATTACTCCTAAGTGTTTCCAATACAATCCTAAGATGTTTCTCATGTTCCTCCTCGGTTTTTGAATACACTAGAATATCATCAATGAATATGAGAACAAACCGATCGAGGAAATCTTTGAAAACTCGATTCATGAGGTCAACGAAATAAGCTGGAGCATTCGTTAACCCAAATGGCATAACAAGCCATTCATAAGATCCATATCGAGTACGGAATGATGTCAAAGGAATGCTATCCTCAGCGATACGAAGCTGATGGAAACCGGTAGCCAAGTCCAATTGTGAAAAGACCTTAGCACCACTAAGCTGATCGAATAGATCATCAATCCGAGGTAAAGGATATTTATTTTTAATAGTAAGATCATTAAGCTTGCGATAATCAACGCAGAGCCTCAGAGTACCATCGGATTTCTTTACGAAAATAGCCGAAGCTCCCCAAGGCGAGGAACTAGAGCGAATAAATTGCCTCGTCTCCAACTCAGATAATTGGTTACGCATCTCCTCATTTTCCTTATTGGACATGCGATAAGGAGGACGAGTAATAGGTTGAGCTCCAGAAACAAGATTAATTCTGAACTCAATTGCTCGTTTAGGTGGCAAACCTAAAACGGGCTCGAATATGTCGGAAAATTCACGAACAACATGAATACGAGAAATAATATCATCTTCATCATCATCATCGTTATGACGAGAATTTAAAGAATATAAAGATGCCACCAAACAGGATTCTGAATCTTTAAGATTAACAGAAATCTGATTAACAGATAGTGGATGACGGAGATGAATAGCCCGTTCAGGACATAGGATATGGGCTTGATAACGGTTAAGCCAATCCATTCCCAAAATTATTCCAAAGCCTAAGTAACGCATGACATGCAAATCAGCTAGGAAAGAAAGATCACAAAAAATAATCTCCACGTCTTTACAAAGCAAACTAAGAGTTGCGGATCCACCAACAGGATTCGCAATTTTTAAAGAAGTCATCAATGCAGTAACACTTAAGGAAAAAGTGTCTACCAGTTCCTTTGATATAAAAGAATGGGATGCACCCGTATCAAAGAGAACTCTAATAGGTTGATCATGAAATAAAATAATACCATCAAGAATGGAATGAGAAATACCTTGGCCACGAGATGTGTTGCCAGGGGCTTGAGCCACATTCAACTTTCCTTCCTTCTTGCCTTTACGCTTGAGGCATTGATGTATGTAATGATCCGGGCTCTTACAATAGCGACAAGATTTGGGTCTAGAGCACTTATTCGCATAATGATCCCCAGACCCACAGTTGAAGCAACTCGCACCTCTAGGAGAAGGAGACTTTGCCGCAGGGGTTGCCTGCTTACCCTTTTTGTTGGGATAAGGACCCTTGAATTTGTTTGGCCTCTTCTTGTTGTTGAAGTTTGGTTTAGCGCCTTCCACTTCAACATCACTCTCTCTATCAGCGTCTTCAAGACGAAGAGCGATATCGACGAGTTGATCAAATGCGACTTCTAGTTTCAGGAGTAGTGGCTTCTTAAGATTCTTATTTAAGCCATAAACGAACCTCTGGTTCTTCTTCAATGGGGTGTTGATGTATTCAACCCCATATTTGGAAAGCGACTCGAAGGCTGCGACGTAATCAGTCACAGAGGATTGACCTTGAACAAGGTCTATAAAACGTCGAGCCAAGGTTACTTTCCCAGCTTCTGGTACAAACTTTAACTCGAAGCGTCCCTGAAATTGCTCCCAGGTGAGATCCGCTTCATTAATTTCTGAAATAAGGAGTTCGTACCAGTCCAATGCTCTCTCCTGGAGCATGCTGGAAGCCACCTGAACGCGGTGGAGATCGATAAGGTTCATGCGAGAGAAGATTCGATCACATGATTTTAACCAAGCCTGGACCTCGATGATATTTTCCGAACCTTTGAAGGGCTTCCCACCCAAGTTGGTGTAATCGCTGCACAAGCGTGCAAATCCCGACTTTGGGTGAGTGGGTTCTGGGTTAGCTACAGCTGCTTGAGCATTAGTTACTAAATCAAGAAGCTGTTGAGCAGTCATAAAAACTCCCTCCGGAGGAGCAGCACCAGATGATCCAGTTCTGGGATGGCCTGGTCTAGACATTCTCTTCCTTAAAGAAAGAAAGAAGAGAAGGAAGAAGGTTATTCACCAATGAACACCAAGCAATCTTGATAGATAAAACAATGAATCATAAAGGAAATAGGATGAATCGGTACGAAGACTCGAATTAATCCTATGGTATGACTCCTAAGATAGACTTAGGACGATGATCCTTGTTAAGTTATTCTAGATTGTTCCGAAGTTTGGCTCTGATACCAAGCTGTGACGCCCCACCTCTATACCCACGCTAGCCAAGAACACTCCGGAGTAGTGCTGTCAACTAGCACGGAGAATAAGGCTATTGAGGAGCGACCATCCATGTAATTGCTTATCACACGGTGGCTATAAATAATCTTCGGAAACAAACATAGAAATAATCATATCACAAATCAGTCACAGATATCCATATCACAAAGGCGGAAGAAGATATGAATATATAACTAACACATGAAAGTGTACATCAGAGTAGTGGTCAATAAGATCCACGATAATACAAAAGAATAGCAACATGTGCTATACAAAAGAATACAACTATGAGGCTATATCTCAAGTGTATACAACAAAAACTGCTAATCTAAACAGTTAGCCAAAAGTCAGAGTGATGAATCCCTGGGAAGAAGTCAAGCAGAAGCACCTGTAACATCTCGATCTGACCCGAGTATTATTTAAGAAAATAATAAACGGATCAGTCTAGCTATAAATATCAGATGACATGATATAACATAAAAGATATGGCATAAACATAAACATCCATAACGACATACCACTATAAGTATGTAAATAATGATCAACAGAAGATCAATCAATAAGAGATAATCAATATCACAAGAATCTTCTCAAAGATTCGAAGAGGGCATCATACCCTAAACTTGTACTCATAACAAGTCAATGACATAAATTCCAGAAATCAACACGAGAAATCCAGAAATCATAAAAAGGGAAAGAGGCCTATCACATGACGGTCCGAAGACCAAGGGGAGCTACCCCGCATGTGTGAATGGAATCACACAGATTGAGGTCAAGACTAACCAAAAAGCAGAAAGGTATGTGTGAATGGAATCACACAAGTGGTGTCTAGTCTAACCTTGCAATGAAAGAGACATCGTGCAATTGCTAGTCTAATTCATAAAGCGATCATCAAGATCAACGAGAAGTGTCAATTACACTAAGCTAGTAAATATAGAAGTTTAGCTTCATGTCCCATAACCACTTGCTTAACTTAAATATTTACGAACAAACTGTAAATCTTCACTAATAAAATTGTCACAAGAGGTTCAATCGAACAAGTCCAAGAATTAACCGACGAAGTGAACGCAAGCGTTTCATACCACTTGTTTTACTAAGTCGTTTAATTAGATTTCTCATCCGAGTGAGGTAAAGGCTTGTATATACTAATAGATTGGAAAATGGTTTAAGAAAAGAGCTTTGTTATTAAAAATAGAGTTGAAATTGTTTGTTAAAAGAGTTTTGATATTTACTACTAGTATTGAAACCTTTATATTATAAAGTGACAAAACACATAAGCAAGTGTAGAAACAATCAGTCACAAAGATCGCATACGGAGATGCGAATAAAATCCAAGGAAATCAGCTCAATGTTTTTCAGATAAGATCCCCTACGGAGGGGGGGTCCGGGGGGGTGGCAACCCTCCAAGGTGGGGGTGCGGGGGCAACGCCACCGCCTACGGGGTTCGACCTGCCCGGTCAGGTCGCGGGGGTCCAGGGGGCAGCGCCCCGACCAAAACGGTACGACCTAGTGAAGACAAAATGAGGTCTAACGACCTAAAGGGATAGGGTCGAGCGACCTAAAGGTGTTCGCGACCTAACGATGACTCGCGACTTAACGAAGAGGGGGTGAGCGACCTATGGTCATAAACGAGATCGAGCGACCTAAGGGAATAAGGGCCGAGCGACCTAGCATTCGAACGACCTAAAAGAGGCATGGCCTAAAGGAGACGCGACCTAAAAGAGGCGCGACCTAAAGGAGACGCGACCTAAAGGAGACGCGACCTAAAAGAACATAAGGTCAAACGACCTAACTGTATTGGGTCACGCGACCTAAAGAGAGGCGGCCTAGCGACCTAGAGTGCACACGTCCAATAGTGGGAACGACCTATCGAGGCAAGGTCCAACGACCTACGACCTAAACAAATAGGCCGAGCGACCTATAGGGTTAACGGTCTAACGACCTAACAGTTATGGGGTCACGCGACCTAACTAAGTACGCGACCTAGTGGGTAAGGGAGTCGAGCGACCTAACTGCATCCAGTGACGAGCGACCTAACGGAGTCAAGTAGCGAGCGACTTAACTAGTTAACGACTCAAGGCGGTCAACGACCTAAAGGTCCAACGACCTAAACCCAAACACACGAAAAGTGGTCAGAACGACCTAGGGGTTAACTCACATGCGACCTACGACCTAAGGCCCATGCGACCTACGACCTAACTCCGATATGAGCTAATAAGGCCAGAACGACCTAGGGGTTAACTCACATGCGACCTACGACCTAAGACCCATGCGACCTACGACCTAACTCCGATACGAGCTAATAAGGCCAGAACGACCTAGGAGTTAACTCACATGCGACCTACGACCTAAGGCCCATGCGACCTACGACCTAATGAGATAACTCCGAGCGACCTAAAGGTATAGGCCATTTTAAGGTCGGAAACGACCTAACTCCAGTGCGACTTTTCACACAGAACGACCTAACAAAGGCAGAACGACCTAGGGGCAGTTTTTCACCAAAAACACTAAAAAGTGGAGTTTTTGGCCAATCCAATCCAAACCAAATGCAAATGTGCGTGCAAACATGATAGGGAATCATTCCCAACAGTCCAATATGGTTATAGGCTAGAATTGTGTGATAAAAATCTCACCTTTGCACTAAAGTTTATGAAGATGAAGCTTGAAAGTAAGGAGAAGCAATCCAAAGCTTGAATCCAATATCTTCTACTTGAATTTGGAGTTGAATGTTGGATTTGCAATTGAATTTGTGCTTGGAGTTTTAATTTCCCATTCCCTCCACCATTAATGCCAAAGCTTGATTAGTTAGGAAATTTATGAAGAGTGAGGAGAAGAGGGTTGGAACTTGGGCTTAATAGGCTAAACTAACCCAAAGTCCAAAGCGGGAAAAGTTAGTGAAATTTCACTAACTCCAAACCTATCGATGTTTATACTTAAAAAGTTGTAAACGACATTTCGAACTCAATGGAAGTGGTCTCGAGTGCTAATTTGACCGTTTGCAAAAAGTAGCTTTTCGGACCAAAATCCGATTAACGAGTTAATATTTAAATAAAATATCTAAATACAAACTCGATAAATATGCGGGTTGTTACATATAAATTCAAAAATTTATTGAATTTGATAAGTAAATATGAAAGCTTTTTAAAGGTGATTATCCACGATTTTGGACATGGATAATCCTTTAAAATAAAATGTGTAGAAATGATGAATTTGGTTAACGAACTATATTCACGATTTTGGATAGTGAATAATATGTTAAAGAAATGTTTTGGGGAAGTGATATTTTAAATAGAATTAAAATGATTTAAAGATGTTTTAAAATGTGTTAAGGATCGAAACCATAGATTTCAACATTCATTGTTGAAATAGATGTTTTCGAGAAATAAGGAAATGCTGGACTATAACACTATTGTTATAGTAGATGACTTTCGAAAGGAAATGTTTTATATAGTATTGGGATTTATATATCTATCTTAATTTCGAATCCCTATACTATTGACTTTGGGTTGTCGTAACGATGTTTTACGCAACATTCGTTTTGACTCAAATGAATGTGTTTAAGAGAATGTTTTCCTTAAAGAATAAAATATATACTTAATCGTGTTTTAAGTACATTGTATATTTTCTAAGTATTGAAAATAAATAGATTCGTGAATTACTTATTGTTAAATATGTATGGAAATGTTTTCCAATATGAAGTGAAATGTTTTGGGTTTTTATCTTTTAAAGATCAATTGAAAATGAATAAGTATTTGGAATTGCTTTTCCAATATGAAATTGAAATGGTTTAGAGAACATATCTTTTTAAAGATAGATTGAAGTGAATATTTGGAAAATTATTTAATTTATGGAAGATTAATAAAAAGGGCCTAGTGATTGTAATAGTGCTGGATATTTGTTTGTTGGCCTTGATAGTTAAATAACCGACTATCAATATTTACCTTTAAGTGGGTATTTGTTGGGATTTTCTTGAATTTGAATGCTACACTTATTTGAAAATAAGCGCTCGTTATTCGGTTTAGCCGGGAGAGGACCTTTGTGTCATAAATCCCATTCCGAATAATGATATGTCATAATGGATAGCATTTGAAGACTAGTGTTGAAGACCGGATATTTATGAAAACGGAAGGACTATCGTCGAATGTTTCAGCATCGGCCGATCTTCAATATAGAAATTTTATCACCCTTTGTGATGGGAATTCCGGACGTGGTTAGTGAATATCTGGATTGCAAGGGCTTCTCTGGTAGTGCCTTCGGTTCCGTTCGATCCCAGGACGGACTTGTATAGATGTGTGTCTGACATTACAATTTGAGATGTAAAGCTGGTTTCTATCAAATATATTTCTGTTGGTGGCGGAGGATTTATTCTCTTAGCTTTACACCCTTCTCTGAGACGTACGAGCTCAGAGGTTATGTAGTTGATGGTTACTAGTGACACATTCCCAATTTCGTAATGTGGTATACGAAGTGCTGTTGAGCATTTGTTGATTAAAGCGTGGCTTTTGTATAAAGCGTAGCTTTGTGGGCGAGACTTCGTCGGACCTCACTCCCCGGAAATGGTCAAAACAGGAAAGATGTGGCAAGGTTATTAGGGGATCGCGCCCTTTTAGTGTATGTCGTTCCTTCTGGATAGAGGTGGTTTTATGGTATAGAGCCCTGATACTTAACCTATGTTGTTGCTGCAAACTTATTATTTTGTTGTTGTTGGTGAATCCCGGGATTTAGGTCGGTTACGACCAGGGGATGGCATATTCGTGTCAGTAGTTTACCATCTAAGGGTAGCCCGGCCTTGTGTTGGCAGAGATCCGGTTAGGTTCCCGCGACATCATTGTAGAGGCGTTTCCATGTAGCGATGGGAAGTTACTTGGCCTGACCATTTGTTGGAAATCCAAAGAAACAATATGAGACTTGTATGGTTTTAGTTGTATAACCTGCCATGAAATGTGGCGGTAACCTGCTATTGAACATAGTAGCCATAGTAGGCATAAGGGCAAAATATCTATGCTGGCTAAGATTTATATTTTACTTTCGAAATGTTTTCCTACACTTTGCACTTATAATAATAATATCAAAGAAAATTTGCGTATCAAGCGTATTTGACTATCATAAGGAGAAATCTTCTCCGATTCTGCGTTTGCATTGTGTGTGTGTGCGGAAGGCCTTATGGTAGTCTCATTTTCTAAAAAGCATTGCGAAATCTAATTTAAAATATCTCTTTGTTTATTTTTAAAGATAAACTATTTAAGTTCTCACACCAGTCCCATGGCTGACCTGGAGTTCATTGTTTCCTTCCAAAACTCTGGGTGCCCATCATTTTCCACAGGAGCCGTCTAGAGTGTGACGACCCGGAATTTTTAAGCCTTTAAATCGGAATATTTAATTAATTTTAAATAACAAATAGAGAAATTCTAAATTGAATCAAGAATGTTACAATTTATTTGATAATTAAATTATTGAATTAAACAATTTGAAACCGAGTAAAATATTGAATCTGGAATTCTAAGCCTATTAAAAATAATTTGAAGGCTTATAGAATTTATATTGATGTTAAAGAAGATAGTAAAATTGTTAAAATTGAACGTGGAAGTGGTTTGTTCAATTTTGAAATTTATATCGTTTAAATTGAATTTAAAAATAGCCTTCCGAGGCAAAGTCTTGAAATTCGACGAAACCAGTTCCATTGAGTCCGTAATATTGAATTATTATCGGGTTTCAAATTTGGTATTTATCGGAGTTATTGTGTGAGCGTACAATATATATACACGCTGATAATTTAATTGATAATAAGCTACTGAAATTTAATTTAATTGATTGAGCTTCTCGTGTACGCCATTCTTTAGCCATTACTCATCACGCTACCTTTTTCGTTTTTTTGAGAAAAAGGGGCCAAGAGTATTAGAGAAGGATCGATCCTGTCTTCATTTTAATCACGTCTCCTCTAAATATAATAAGAAAATAAAATTAACCGAGCTTCCCTCAGAAGAATATAGAACCGAGCTCCCTCTTTTCCAATCTAAAAAAAAAATTAGTCAAAGCCTCATTCTTCAGTTCGAAACTCAAATAGGAGCCGAACCTTCCTCAAATTGAATCGAATAAATTTCGTTACAAATCCTAGGACCGAGCTTTTTCTTAGTTGTGATTTGAGAGTATGCGACGTCGTCGCAAGCAGGCGAACTTGGCTCGGATTCGTAGCAGTTCGTGAGTCGATTTTGGAGTGTGGGAGGGTGCAGTTCTCGAAGCAGGTAGAAGGCCTGCTGTGATGTCGAGTTGTTCTGGTAGGCGGGGCAAATCGCGATTTTGGGTAGGGTTTACGTGATGGGGAGACATTCTCTCGAGGGGGTCGGCCTCAATTGTTCACGCGTGGTCGATGAGGAGCTCGGTTCAGACTCAAACACGTTGTGAGGTTAATAAACGGGAAAACCAAGGCAATATGGAAGTGGACTGCAAATTTAAACCCAAAAGTGAGTTAATCTCACTCAGTATAATTTAAATTTAAATGATTAAATTTAAATAATCGCTTGAATGGTTGAATTGATTGATGTGCTTTAGTCTGGTATATTTTGGAATTGGCATATTATATTGTGCTAACATTTGTGGATGCAGGGAAAACAGGTTGGAGGGATCCAACCGGACCCCTCACATTTATTTAAATTATTCAATATTCTTTGTTTCGATTATTTGATATCCTATGATGAGTTATATTGGAATATTGAATGTATGGTTTGATTGGATATTCGGGTATCATGAATTACCAAAATATATGAATCGGATTGTTGAAGGAAATTAAAAGGAAGTAAATTTGTAAGCGAAATAATTATAGAAAGTTTGAATAAATTAAGAATGAATTGAAAAGAAATAGAAGTAATATGAAAATAATAATAAATAACTCCGAGTATGAAGAGAAATGTAATTTTTAATAAAATGAAATTGATGAATTGTAAACTTAAGTTATATCAATTAAAGGAATAAAGAACTATTTTAAAATTCAAAGTTTAAATTTATTTAAAAGAATAAAGTAATTGAGAAATCTAAAAATTGGAATTTTTAGTTAAAGTAATTTTTTAAATTATAATCAAGAAATGAAATCTGCAATTAGTAGATTCCGAATTAAAAGGAAATAAATTGGAAATCAATTTGGGAAATTGATTTAAGTGATTGAAGTTGGAATTTTCCCTGGATAACCAAGTACGTTTTCAAAGTAAATTTTTAAATATAAGTCAAAAGATTAAAAGTTGTTTAAAAGCAAGTGTTGGAAAATTTCTTATTTCTAATATTTAAGTTCTTAAGTAAGTATTTCTTTTTATTTATTATAGTAGTAATTATTTTAAAAAAAATGTCTTAATATTATGTTTTAAAAAGTATAAATCTAGTTTTATATTTCTTAAGTAACCTTATTTTCAATTATTCATTTAATATGTGTTTTTAACAAATTATTGAAATAGTTTTAATTTAAATGTTTTGAAGGTATATATTTTAAAGTAAAGTGTTTTAAATTATTTTTAAAATCTAGTTTTGTGCTTGGTAATTTCAGTGGAGATAGAAAATATTGGGAAAGTTTATTCTGAAAAGAAGGATTGTTTTGAAACTGTTTTCAAAGGATTGAAAATAGGATTACATCTTGTGAAGATATTTTTGGGATTAATAAATAATTTGGAAAATTATTGTTTGATGGATGGTTGTGAATAGAAATTGATAGTTAAATAACCGACTTCAATATTGGACAATGCGTTGATCGTTTCGAAGAGTCCGGGATCGAGATTACTTTCTCGAAAACCACTTCGATCCGGTTTGTACGTTTCGTGTAAACGATGTTGGATTCGAAGATGGAGCAGTGAAGTGCAAGGGCTAGTCGCTACTAATCCTGAGGATATTTCCAAAATGGATGTAGTAGGAATAGTGCCTTCGGTTCCGTTCGAACCCGGGACGGACTTGTATGGATGAATGCTTGCGAAACATCGTCAGGTGGACGATGGGCATTCAAAGGAAAATTGTTCTATAAAGGTAACACTTAGCCTCAAGCCTCATCAAATGGGAATGGCTGAAAATTAGGGGATATACAACAAGGCTTCGTGGGTAGCCCCCACTGGAGGGTGAGGTCATCCCTGTCTTGATGTCCCTTTATTTCAGCTTAGTGGGCGGTTGTTGTTCCCAACCGCGGGGTGATCTTGCTTGGGACTGTCCAGTAAGGGATGGTTCCAGTCTTGTGTTGCAGGGGAGTTAGGGTGGCTCCTCGGTACGCTGATCTAGACCAGGTACTGTGACAGGTGGTACCTCAGTGCCTAGCCATTAGTTGGAATCCATTTTCCATACGCACCCGTACGGTTTTGATTGTGCCCAACTATTGTTGAAACGTGAGATGCAAGCATTTCAGCTAGATTCTATTTTACTTTCTATAGACACTATTATAATATCAGAGAACTTTAATAAAAATGTTTTAGCTATCGTAAGGTAAAAACCCGACATGTTTATTTGTGGCGTGGTCTTACGAGATGCTTTTGTTTTCAAAGGATTTTTGAAACTTTAATAATCAATTGGGTGTTATTTTCTCACGCTAGTATTCCAGACTGACTCGGGTATTATTTAACTATAATGCTCGGGTCAGACCGAGTACTATAGGATACAGGACATGTTGCTGGGGAGCTCAGGAGACGAGCAGGAGGACGATACGTACTCTCGTACTTGTTTATATATATATATATATATATATATATATATATATATATATATATATATATTCCGCTGTGTTGACTGACTGTGTATCCTTTGTATGTTATTGATGTGAGCTGTGATTGATGTACTCTGATGATGTAATATGTGTAAACAGAGATATTTGATTTTGAGTAAAGATTATTTACTATATATTAAATTTTATTCCGCTGCGATGGTTAGATTCTAATGTTGATTTTGTTTTCTCTTCTTCTACCTCTTCTTCTTTAACCCAAATGGTTCGTATTTCTGTACAACTTGAGTTGATTTAGGTAGAATAGTGTTGACTCAAGGGGTATGGATTTGCGTGTCGTTACACTTGGTATCAGAGCATAGGTTGGTGATAACCTTGGCTCTGGTGGGAATTACTCATAAAATAGAGTCTATAGAACTCTAGAATGAGTTTGAGCGTATTAATAAATATGAGCGCGTATTTGTTAGTGAATATAAATTGTTGTAATATTGTGTTGATTGATTTATTGAGTGGCATATGAACCTTCGTCGGCACAGCCTGTACAGCTGTATCGAAGGAGTTTCTAAACACTTGAATAGAACGATTGATACGGTATTGTTTTAAATGTGGGTAAATGAAATAATTTTACCCAAAAATATATTATCAATATAAAGAAAGTTTTGTAAACTATTTAGCTAATATATGGTTGCTTGGATGTTAGAAATGATAATATTAAAGTATTATCATTGCTAAGTGAAAATTTAACTAGAAATTGAAAATATAACCAAAGTTTGAAGGAATAAATTCACTATAAAATGAAATTTATAAATATGAATTATAAATGTAATTTATGAATTGAAATACATTCAAATGGAAATTTATATAAGCATAAATTATACAAATGCATTATAGTTAAATTTGAATTTAAAATAGGATTTGAAACTTTAAAACACCGGAAATTTTGGAAGTATTTTAAAGATAAATTGTAGCATTTTTGTTCTGGAGATATTTCTGAAAGGAATTTGTTTTAAATAGATTTTGGAAGTGATATAGCATTGAAATCACTTGGAATATTGGAAAATAATTCTGATAATGACGGCCGCATCATCAGAATTCATTTTCGAATTTCAAAGTGATGAATTGCTGCCAAAAATTTGTTTGTTCGGAAAAGCTAGTTGTTTGTGAAAATTTCAAAAAAAGAAATTTGTTGGGAAATAAAAGCCAGGATTGGTTTAGTTTTTGTGAAATGCGAGTTGAGATGTTGAAGATTTCAAAATAATTGAAATCAAAGTCGGGTGTTTTAAAATACTGATGAGATAGGTTATAGGCTTATAAATTGAGATGATTTTTAAATCAGGGAAATATAAGCTTTGGATGATGGAATTTAAATTTAAAGAGGAAAGTTAAAAATGAAATTAACTTGGATGGGAATAAATAATTTAACTGGATTGAAGTAATTGAGTAGGTTGGAAATAATATCCAGTTGTATTCAAATTAAGTTGAAATCAAATTGGGATTAAATAAAGCTGAGTTTAGAATGAAATTGAATTGGAATAAGAATTCAACTAAGTTATTAAATGAAATTAAATTTTTATCTGGATAACTGGGAAATAAGTTGGATAAGAATTAGATTGAGTTAAATAAATCAGAATGACTTGTAAAAGAATTAGAAATCCATGAAATAAAAATATGCTTGGGTTACAACTAAGCATAAGGCTTGGGTTAAAAATAAAAGATGACTATATTCAAGTTTAGAATGCATGGAATTGTGTAAATAAAATGTTGTGACTTATAAAATCAAATAGTGAGATATAAATATCCCAAAATAAATATAGTTTGATGTATTGCAAAATAAAATAAAATCAAAACTTGGATTATAAAATAAATTTGAAACCAAGAAAAATTAATTGAAGAGATTTTGGGGTTAAAATCAAGTTCTGGATTATATGTTGGGGAAAAACTATTTAGATAATAAACTAGATGATGAAATATGTAATGAGAACTCAATGCAGTTAAATAAAAGCTGAACTGTGAGATAATAAGGAAGATTGGAAGGAAAACTCAAGTTAAAAAAATTTAATTCGATTCAAATTGTTGATGAATTGGGAATGAGATTGAATTGTGAGTTCATAAAAGTGAATGGTAAATTGAAAATGGATAGTGGATTCGGAACTTGGGCTATGAATTAAAATCTTAACCTGAGATGTTAACAAATTAAATATAATTGGGAATGTATCGAATAAAAATGGAAATGGATTAAATCAGTAATGGTATGGATTGCAAGTGAAAAAAAATTCCGAATAAGTGGAAATAAATTGGAAATGGTATTGTAATAAATTGAATGAGTTAAATCTGGAAAGTTAAATTTATAATAACTAATTAAATAAATTTGTAGTTTGAAATGAGATTGGATTGAGATAGAATCAAATTAAATTGAAAAGAGAAATTTATTTGCAAAAAGGGAATGAGCTTAAGTATAAATTAGAGTGAATAAACTTAAGCTAAAAGATGGAAAGGAGTTGAATTGAATTCAACTTAAAATTAAGTTTAATAATATTGGATTGGTTTTAAATCAAGTGAAAATAAATTGTTAATCGAAATAAAATTTGATGAGTATTAAATAATATTAATGGAATGGAATTCCAGAATAAATAATTGTAAACCATTTAAAATTATTAAAGGATTGAAATAACTTGAGACAATAACGAAAATAGAATGTTTCGAGTTTATTAGAATGGTTTAAGTGAATGTGGACAAACTAATTATACTGAATAAATAAATGATGGAATAAATAAGTATCAAATGAAGAGTTGGTTTAAATGAGTTGAGAAATGGTTATTGAATGAAATAGCCTGGATTGTCTTCGAGCTAAATAAAATAGTTTGGAATAAACAAATATGGAATGAAATGCAAATAAATGGATTGTAAATGAAATTTAAATGGAATGTGCCGAGCTAAATAAATGATTGTGAATGAATTAAAATAAAAAGGAAATTTAATTGGCAATTAAGATGAACCTAGGTTGTAAATGGCTTGAATGAACTAGTTGGATAATAAAATAAAATGTAAGTGAATGTATTCAAATTTGATATGCAATGAAATGAGAATATATAGATTGTGAATAAATTTAAAATAGAATAGAATTAGGTATAAATTGGGTTGAAATCCATTTAAATTGGTTATAAACATAAATACTTATTTATTCACATAAATCTTGTCAAATTGTATAGCATAAATTGTCATTTGATGTAAATGGAAGTAATTAAAAATTCTATGGATTGATAGGAGTAAAATAAATTGATTTTGAAAGCAATTGAATTAAATATGAGTTCAGTTTGCTTAAGAATAAATTAAGTAAGCGATTGAGTTCTAATTTATTCAAATTGATGAGATTGTATATGAATGGATTGAAAACCCTTCAAATTGAATGAAAATGGTTTGTAAAATAATTGGAACAGTTGAATTAGCATGGAAACTATAAATTGCTTACGGAAAATGTTTGGTATGAGTTTCTTATAGAATTCATATGTTTTAACTATTGCAAATAAGTGATATATAGTTAAACTTCATATATTTGGCACTTACAAGTTTAAATTGAGTAAGTACAGGTACCTGGAAGCCGTGTGGCTGGATTTGGTAGTGTTATTTGCTAAATATAATAAGCCGCTTGCTTAAAATGCTAAATAAGGTACGCCTACGCAATAGAAATAGGAAATATGAACTGTTTTTGGTTTCTCCGACCGTGTGGGTCGATGTATATATATTTATCTCTTTTGTCAAATTGCAAAAGCTCCTCCGTACAAGGGAGACTCTGCCAAATTTTTTCAGAAATTTTGGGAGTTAGAAATTTTTGAAATTTTTTGGAAAATTTATTAACGACAAAACAATTTCAAACTAGAAAATTGAAATAAGTTAGTGAATGAAACTAATTAAAATACTGACATGAATTCGTTCTAAAAAATAAATTAAAGTTTAGAGTTGAAAATAAGTTGAATTCGTATGAAAATGAAAGAATCGATTTAAATAGAAATGGATATAAACTAAATGGTAAGATGAAAATAAATATAAGAAGCATATAAAATGCTTAAACTAAATTTAAGAGAGAGTGGTGAAGTCTTAAATGGAAATTTATACTACCAATGTAATTTAAGTCAAGATTGGAATGAATAGATGTTGACATTTTGTGAGAAAGTCGATAAAATGGTTTGGAATATTTTGTTTGGATATTATTGTTATAAAGGATATGCAGGTATGAAAAAAAAAGGAAAAGAGAAAAAATTGGATTTGATTTCAAGAGATAAATTGGAAATGCTCGATAAAAAAAAGGTATGTATTTAAATTTGGCATGGAATTTGATTGGGATTTGGATTTGGATTGAGCCACTTGGTTTTTTGTTTTCTTTTGGATTTGGGAGGCCGTAGAGCCCTTTTGTAGTTGTGCCGAGTCAGCCGCGCAAAGGAGACGCTGGCGAAATTTTTCGGAAATTTAGAGAGTTAGAAAATTTTTGAGAAAATTGGATCATTCAAAATTTAGTTTTAAATTGAAACTTAAATGGTTAAACCAATGGTATAGTTTGAAACTATGGAGAAGTTTGGAAGGTTAATAAGAATAATGATGAGTCTTTTATAAGAAGATAGCTGGTGCGATGTTAAATTGTTAGAAACTGGTTGGTTTGGGGAAATAATAAACGGGTATTGGACCATTCTTTCTAATTAGTAATTTTGGGGACGAAATTCTTTTAAGGGAGGACGAATGTGACGACCCGGATTTTTTAAGCCTTTAAATCGGAATATTTAATTAATTTTAAATAATAAATAGAGCAATTCTAACTTGAATCAAGAATGTTACAATTTATTTGATAATTAAATTATTGAATTAAACAATTTGAAACCGAGTAAAATATTGAATCTGGAATTCTAAGCCTATTAAAAATAATTTGAAGGCTTATAGAATTTATATTGATGTTAAAGAAGATAGTAAAATTGTTAAAATTGAACGTGGAAGTGGTTTGTTCAATTTTGAAATTTATATCGTTTAAATTGAATTTAAAAATAGCCTTCCGAGGCACAGTCTCGGAAATCGACGAAACCAGTTCCATTGAGTCCGTAATATTGAATTATTATCGGGTTTCAAATTTGGTATTTATCGGAGTTATTGTGTGAGCGTACAATATATATACGCGCTGATAATTTAATTGATAATAAGCTACTGAAATTTAATTTAATTGATTGAGCTTCTCGTGTACGCCATTCTTTAGCCATTACTCATCACGCTACCTTTTTCGTTTTTTTTGAGAAAAAGGGGCCCAGCGTATTAGAGAAGGATCGATCCTGTCTTCAGTTTAATCACGTCTCCTCTAAATATAATAAGAAAATAAAATTAACCGAGCTTCCCTCAGAAGAATATAGAACCGAGCTCCCTCTTTTCCAATCTAAAAAAAAAAATTTAGTCAAAGCCTCATTCTTCAGTTCGAAACTCAAATAGGAGCCGAACCTTCCTTAAATTGAATCGAATAAATTTCGTTACAAATCCTAGGACCGAGCTTTTTCTTAGTTGTGATTTGAGAGTATGCGACGTCGTCGCAAGCAGGCGAACTTGGCTCGGATTCGTAGAAGTTCGTGGGTCGATTTTGGAGTGTGGGAGGGTGCAGTTCTCGAAGCAGGTAGAAGGCCTGCTGTGATGTCGAGTTGTTCTGGTAGGCGGGGCAAATCGCGATTTTGGGTAGGGTTTACGTGATGGGGAGACGTTCTCTCGAGGGGGTCGGCCTTAATTGTTCACGCGTGGTCGATGAGGAGCTCGGTTCAGACTCAAACACGTTGTGAGGTTAATAAACGGGAAAACCAAAGCAATATGGAAGTGGACTGCAAATTTAAACCCAAAGGTGAGTTAATCTCACTCAGTATAATTTAAATTTAAATGATTAAATTTAAATAATTGCTTGAATGGTTGAATTGATTGATGTGCTTTAGTCTGGTATATTTTGGAATTGGCATATTATATTGTGCTAACATTTGTGGATGCAGGGAAAACAGGTTGGAGGGATCCAACTGGACCCCTCACATTTATTTAAATTATTCAATATTCTTTGTTTCGATTATTTGATATCCTATGATGAGTTATATTGGAATATTGAATGTATGGTTTGATTGGATATTCGGGTATCATGAATTACCAAAATATATGAATCGGATTGTTGAAGGAAATTAAAAGGAAGTAAATTTGTAAGCGAAATAATTATAGAAAGTTTGAATAAATTAAGAATGAATTGAAAAGAAATAGAAGTAATATGAAAATAATAATAAATAACTCCGAGTATGAAGAGAAATGTAATTTTTAATAAAATGAAATTGATGAATTGTAAACTTAAGTTATATCAATTAAAGGAATAAAGAACTATTTTAAAATTCAAAGTTTAAATTTATTTAAAAGAATAAAGAAGTAATTGAGAAATCTAAAAATTAGAATTTTTAGTTAAAGTATTTTTTTTAAATTATAATCAAGAAATGAAATCTTCAATTAATAGATTCCGAATTAAAAGGAAATAAATTGGAAATCAATTTGGGAAATTGATTTAAGTGATTGAAGTTGGAATTTTCCCTGGATAACCAAGTACGTTTTCAAAGTAAATTTTTAAATATAAGTCAAAAGATTAAAAGTTGTTTAAAAGAAAGTGTTGGAAAATTTATTATTTCTAATATTTAAGTTCTTAAGTAAGTATTTTCTTTTTATTTATTATAGTAGTAATTATTTAAAAAAAATGTCTTAATATTATGTTTTAAAAAGTATAAATCTAGTTTTATATTTCTTAAGTAACTTTATTTTCAATTATTCATTTAATATGTGTTTTTAACAAATTATTGAAATAGTTTTAATTTAAATGTTTTGAAGGTATATATTTTAAAGTAAAGTGTTTTAAATTATTTTTAAAATCTAGTTTTGTGCTTGGTAATTTCAGTGGAGATAGAAAATACTGGGAAAGTTTATTCTGAAAAGAAGGATGGTTTTGAAACTGTTTTCAAAGGATTGAAAATAGGATTATATCTTGTGAAGATATTTTTGGGATCAATAAATAATTTGGAAAATTATTGTTTGATGGATGGTTGTGAATAGAAATTGATAGTTAAATAACCGACTATCAATATTGGACAATGCGTTGATCGTTTCGAAGAGTCCGGAATCGAGATTAATTTCTCGAAAACCACTTCGATCCGGTTTGTACGTTTCGTGTAAACGATTTTGGATTGGAAGATGGAGCAGTGAAGTGCAAGGGCTAGTCGCTACTAATCCTGAGGATATTTCTAAAATGGATGTAGTAGGAATAGTGCCTTCGGTTCCGTTCGAACCCGGGACAGACTTGTATGGATGAATGCTTGCGAAACATCATCAGGTGGACGAAGGGCATTCAAAGGAAAATTGTTATATAAAGGTAACGCTTAGCCTCAAGCCTCATCAAATGGGAATGGCTGAAAATCAGAGGATATACAGCAAGGCTTCGTGGATAGCCCCCACTGGAGGGCGAGGTCATCCCTGTCTAGATGTCCCTTTATTTCGGCTTAGTGGGCGGTTGCTGATCCCAACCGCGGGGTGATCTTGCTCGGGACTGTCCAGTAAGGGATGGTTCCGGTCTTGCGTTGCAGGGAAGCTAGGGTGGCTCCTCGGTACGCTGATCTAGACCGGGTACTGTGACAGGTGGTACCCCAGTGCCTAGCCATTAGTTGGAATCCATTTTCCCTACGCGCCCGTACGGTTTTGATTGTGCCCAACTATTGCTGAAACGTGAGATGCAAGCATTTCAGCTAGATTCTATTTACTTTCTATAGACACTATTATAATATCAGAGAACTTTAATAAAAATGTTTTAGCTATCGTAAGGTAAAAACCCGACATGTTTATTTGTGGCGTGGTCTTACGAGATGCTTTTGTTTTCAAAGGATTTTTGAAACTTTAATAATCAATTGGGTGTGATTTTCTCACGCTTGTATTCCAGACTGACTCGGGTATTATTTAACTGTAATGCTCGGGTCAGATCGAGTACTATAGGATACAGGACATGTTGCTGGGGAGCTCAGGAGACGAGCAGGAGGACGATACGTACTCTCGTACTTGTTATATATATATATATATATATATATATATATATATATATATATATATATATTCCGCTGTGTTGACTGACTGTGTATCCTTTGTATGTTATTGATGTGAGCTGTGATTGATGTACTCTGATGATGTAATATATGTAAACAGAGATATTTGATTTTGAGTAAAGATTATTTACTATCTATTATATTTTATTCCGCTGCGATGGTTAGATTCTGATGTTGATTTTGTTTTCTCTTCTTCTACCTCTTCTTCTTTAACCCAAATGGTTCGTATTTCTGTACAACTTGAGTTGATTTAGGTAGAATAGTGTTGACTCAAGGGGTACGGATTTGCGGGTCGTTACACTGAGTTTGGTTATCAGGTCATTCTGGAATTCAGGAGTTGCTGTGGAGATCAGGAGCAGGCTAGATGGCTTGGCGTATCAACTAGTATATAGTATTTCTTTTCCGCTGTTTGTTGTTGTAAACTCTGATAATGTAATGTAATGTAATGTAATGTAATAACTGATATAGTTCTTTTGATTTAAAGATTATTCATTGATATATTATATGTTGTTCCGCTCGATTGTGAGATTCTGATATTGTTTTCTGTTTCTTCTTCTTTCTTTCTTCTTCTATTTTCTACCTCTTCTTTAACCCTAACTGTACGGTTTTCCGGCCTTCGATTGCTCGGCAGTTGATACAGTGGACGTATTGATGTCGACTTTCGTGAGTCGAAAATCCCGATCCTGACACACTTACTTGTCGTTTCTCGATGACATAAGTATAGATGTTTATACCTTGAGTTTGCTCGATAAATACAAGCATTTATCTTACATCGTCTAGAAATATATAAATAATTATGTGTGCATATATATATGTATGTATGTATGTATATGTATATGTATATGTATATGTATATGTATATGTATATGTATATGTATATGTATATGTATATGTATATGTATATGTATATGTATATGTATATGTATATGTATATGTATATAAGTGCAAAGGGTTGAGTTTGCTCAATAACCAGTGCATCTCCAAGTATTATATTAGTATATAAATGAAAGAGGGAAACTATATCAAAGATTATAAATCTTTAATAATTTAGAGTGATACTGATTTAAGAAATATTGTATTTCTTACGAAATACCCACATGATACAAGTGCCACACACATCTGATATCACATTGTACGTATCATATATGTGCATTTATCCCAAAATCTATTTTTGGTTTATTTCTGTTCCACTTTCATTTTATTTTTACATATAATTATAAAAGTAAACTTATTTACAACCTTTATAATTTAATCAAATAATACAATATACATATATATTTTATTAATTAAAACAATTTCTAATTGAGTAAAATTCTTAATTTAATTAGCTAATTTAATTTATATAAAATTTCAAAATTTAAATTTTATTTATCTTAAATAATTTAAGAAATTCTTAACTATAGCCTTCATTGTTATATATATGTCAATATATATACATAAATATATATAAATATATCAAGATATATATATATATATATATATTAACTGTTTAATTATGTAACTAAATAATTTAAATTAATTTTTGTATATCTTTAACAATTTAGGAAAAATATTAACTATAATCTTTATAGTCATACAGATTTATATATATATATTAACTAGTTAATTAAATATCTATTTAATTATACATTTTAATTAAATATTTTATATAAAATTTCAAAATTTTATTTTATTTAGTTTCTCAATTAATTTTTGAGAAAATTTTAAAATTTTAAAATTATCCTGTAACATTTATAAAGTCCTTCATATTTTAAACTTAACTTTTAAATTTAAAATATATATACTAAAATTTTCAGATCTTAAGTAATTGGCCTAAGGATCAAAATAAATCTTGCCCTAAAGTTAGGTCAACATTTTAGGCTTACTCCACCCGTTAGGCTAGTTCATGAGTCAAGGAGGGGATGGTATTGATATTCCAACCCTTTGCCTAGATGCCCTATTAAGACACCCGCCAGATAGAAAAGTTTATCAGTTAGCCCTGAATGCTAATGTTAGTAATTTCCTATCGTTTTAGAAAATCGGCGTTAAAAATTGCAATAAAAATAACCGCCAACGTAGTACAATTTTAGTTCGTAGTGAGTACAGGTCGATCCATAGGGAATTGAATTGATTTTAAACTCTACTCAATCAAATTAACTAATGAGCTTGAGATTAAAATTTAAAAAACTAACTAAAGAAAGTGAATAAAAATATGAGAGTAGAAGGCAATTTAGAGGTAATTTCCTTCTCATGATCACATAAATCAACATAATGAAATTATGGTCTCTCTTCTTTTGGTCATCAGTGAATTTATTTGATGTGTTTATCATAAATATGGCATATTTGTGCTATTAATTGGCCTAACATAAACCATAAAAATTTAACACAACCACCAGACCACTTTTTAACTCTCATGAAAATGATATTGAAGTTGAAAATTAAATCGATTCTAAGCATGATCACTTTACTATTGATTAGTAATATAGACCATCAAATTTTGATTTAAAATCCACTTCATTACCCACATCATATGTAGATGATGAGGTAATTTGTGTTTATGTTTGTTTAAGCGTAGCCTATTTGGTGTCAATAACATAAGCTGTCAAATTCAAAGATAAACAACAAAACTTAACCACATCCAAAAATTCCATTAACCACAAAAGGAGATCACAAATTAGCAATTATGTTTAATCTACATGATTAATAGAGCTTCATTACTCATAAATTGAAGACGTTTAGCTTCTCATATTTGTTATCGTCTCAACAAATGTTGAGTTCAACATGAAATAAAAACAAGAGGAAAATGCAAGATATTTAAAATAAAAAGAGAATTAAATTACTTGCATAAATTAAATCTATTCTACTAACATGAAAGAAAAGAACATGAATTAAAATAGCATGAATTAAAATTGCATATAAGAAAATTACATGAAGAAAAGGCTAAGAAGCCATTAAAAAGAGAAAGAGAGTTTTTGTTTATTTTTGTAGCAACCACTAAACTAACTACAAGGTGGTGCTACAAGCTAAGAGCTCCATTACAAGAAACATAAGGGGTATTTATACATGTCTAAAACCCTAATCATATTTTAAGGGACTACCCAAAATACCCCTCTGGAAAGTGTTGCCTCCGAGTTGTCATTAGCATGAGCATAATCATCCATTACATGTGCATGTTTTAATCTCCACTAACATTTGCGTTAGCTCCTAATTGTAGATCATGGTAGGTGGGTAGGTGGGGTCCTCCATGTTGTATGAATTGATTTATTTCCATCTTCATTTGTTTCCTTCTCTTATGCATGTATGAATATATGAGCCTTTTCTAATTTCATAAAAATTCCTACAAAACAACATAAAAATTTGCATGTAAGTTTTCTTAAATTAATTCACACATAACAATGACCATTTTACCCTCATATGAAGATGAATAAATGATGATTTGAAAACAATTGAATTTCGGTTTAGACATGTTAAAATACCAATATCCTCATTTATTTGATTAAATTAGATTAAATATTGAAGTAAAAATATACACATTTATGTGCACATTAACTAACTAAAATAATTACATAAACCAATTGAGCGTTGATATGATTAGTGGATCAGGGCCATTTAATAATGGTTGAAATAGGGTAGATTTCAAAAAAAATCCCTAGGTGGACCTTAATGGGCCTATGTAAACTTGTTAACATTTAGATATAGTCTACACATTTAAAAATAATACCTTATTTTATTTAAAATGTTTATGCTTTATATTTTGATATAAATTTAGATATAATACATGCATACATACATATATATATAGTAATACAACAACATAAAGGACAACTATAAAACATGTGTACAAATACAACACACACATACATACTAGGATTTATATCCATTGTGTGTACATACACACACACAGATATGTGTGTGTGTGTGTCTGTATATTCATATATAATAATTTCATATACTTGCCAAGAGCCTATATGTATAAGTGTGTGTATGTATGTACATGTATACGTATATATGTTTTGAATATATCAAGATATGTATATATGGTTTTGAATATAGATATTCTGAATAAATTATATCGCATATATATTAGTACCTTGTTTACGTAATTATAATACATACATACATACATACAAACACACACACACACACATATATGTACGCATATATTTACACACTGGTAAAATATAATTTTAGAGTATATTGAGTATATATTCTAATCACCCTCCATTTCGATTCTCAAAAGTCGTCACTAATACATCTATAGTATTCACGTGTCAAGCATCCAAGTGTAGAAAAAACAAATTTTTGAGGTCAAAGAATGAAAAGACATGACATAATCTTACATCATGATGAGTAATACATAATATACAACAGATCTTCGCAAAAAGAAAACTGCAATATACATACAACAATCAAAGTAAACTAATCTATCATTAGCCTGGATAGTTATAACAAACTGTCCTCACAAATGCTAATAAATATAAAACAACGAATGCAGCGGAAATAAAAGATATATGAATATGACTTGGAGGCATCGAGCTCATCACCTGAAGCTCCAAAGCATCCATAACTAAATCTAGAAATATGCTCAGGCTGACATGAGCATTATAATAAAATAACGCCCGGATCAATCTGGTAAACTGGCATGAGAAACTTAAATCATATAGATTACTCATGTTATAAAACCTTTCAGAAATAAAGGACCTCGCAAGATCACACTGCACATAAACATGGACGATTTTTTACCCTGTAATAAACAAACCATTTTATTAGAAAATCCAATGATATTATGATAATGTCTAGTATTTAGAATAAATATATTACAATAGCTGGAATGCTTGCATCTCACATTCCACTATATTTATGCACAACTAAATCGCTAAGGCACTTATTGAAGAATGGATTATAAACTATGACAAGGCACCAGGGTACCACCTACTATAGTAAACTTTGTACCAAGGTCAAAAACCTTTCGACCGCTGCCAACACAGGATGGGCCAACCTCTTCTTGGATAATACCGAATATGTCATCACCCTGGTCGCTTTGCAAGCTTTTCCTTGAGAGCTCTTTGCACATACCAAAGCTATAAATAGTAATCTAAAAAGGTGATCTCCATATCCTAATGGATGCGATCCACATAGCCCTGCTACATCTCCTCCAATTTTAGTCATTATAGGATTGTAAGACTCAAGGCAACGTACCTTTTATATGGAAAATCCATTTGGAATGCTAACACTGGCCTCCAAGCAATAATACAATGCAAGCATTTATTTATACAAGTTGTTCTGTGTTTTAACAAATTGAAGTCACTAATTCTACTACATCCTTAGGTTTAGTAGCAAGTATCCCTTGCTCTTTATAGAACTCCATCTTTAATTATCTTTAAGATGTCCTAATTCGAATGCTTATGCAAGTTCAAAGTGTTTTCAGATAATATATCTGATCGCAGACTCTACGAACTAACAATGGTAGTCTCAAAAGTGGTAAAGATTTGGTAATCAGTTATTTAACCATCAAATAAACAAACAATCTAATCAGATATTTATTTTCATATGGAAATGGACCATGGTTAATCACATAAGCAACCGCAAATCCTCTTTAATCGATCCTTTCATTAATTAAAATCACTTTTCAAATACTTATATAAAATCATCTTTTACAAGAGATATATTCATAAACCTCTCTCCTCTTTTTGACACCTAAAAATATTGATAAACTTATCTCAATTGTATATGTATGCTTACAAAATATTTCACTTTCAATACTTAGAAATTTTTTCCATATACTTATCTCAATAGTATAAGTATATTCACAAAGCACTATATTTCTAATACTTAGAAAATGTACCCATATACTAATCTCAATGGTATAAGTATATTCATAAATCTTAACAAACTTTTAATTTACAAAACCGTACTTAGTTGGGTTAAAAAACTCTCATTTAAAAACATTGATAATCACAAACCCAAAACAATTTTTATGTAAGTAAACGGATCATAAAGAAATTAGACCAGGTATACTTACAATAACTTTCTGATTTTAAACAGTACTATCCCTCGATTAATAATGAAATAGGATAAGTTAGAAGACTATACTTCCTCGATATACATTCTTAATTCTCAAGATAGAGAGAAGTTTTCATACCTCAAAATTTAGTGCTAAGTATGAAAATAATACTTTCCATACCATAATAATTTAAAAAGATCATATACAAAAATCAAATCTCATTCCTTTTTATAAAACTTCTTTTCAAAAATCTCTTATACATTTATAAAATCGTTTTATAAATCTCTTTTCACAAAACATATTTCTACGTATAAAACCCTTTATAAAACTCCTTTTATAAATCTCCTTTCTAAAATAACAATTATGAATTCCTTTATAAAATATCATCTATAAATTTCCTAAATAAAAATTCATTTATACCTCTCCTTTATAAAACTTCATTTATAAATCTCCTTTATAAAATATCAATTATAGATCTTATAAAATATCATTTATCAATTACTATATAAAACTGCCATTTATACATCATCTTTGTATAATATCATTTATAAATCTCTTTTATAAAATATCATTTACAAATTTCCTTTATAAAATTTCATTTATATAGAACATTTCAGAAATATTTATTCCAAAATATTTCTTTCTTCTTTTAAAAACAGAATCACTTTATAACAAAAGATAAACTTATTTACTTCCTTTGAAATAAACATTCATTATTATACTAACTTTTCTGTAAAAAATAAATACTTCTTGAAATACTTTAAAACATTTTCAAAAATGTTGAAGTAAAATAGAAAAGTTCAAAAACTACTTCTAAATAAAATATAACAGAGAATCCAAAAGTTAGATTCCAAATCATATTTCGAATCAAAACCATTTTCAAATCAAAAAAGCAAACATTAGTACTTTAAAACACTATAATGAGGCAATCAACTACTATAGCACTTGACTAATCCTACTACTACCTTTTCACTAAAAAGGTTCAATTTTTAACATATATCAATGTCATATCCAATATGGCCAACTATCGACTTTAACATTCAATAATTTACACAACAAGTATATAAGTGGAATTAAAATCAACAAGTATATAATTAAAAAACATAATGGCGAGAAAACTCGATTTCTCTGCAAAATTCATTGTATTCCATTTTAAACGTCATTCTCTTTCAAAGTGGACATTAAACTAAATCGAATCAATAAATCATTCAAACACGAAAATAATAATTTAATTCTACTTTATATCATTATAATATCCATCCAGAGGTGAGATAACTCACCAAAATTCCATTCGTGTCTAAGCGTTTCGGTTTTGATCTAAAATTGAACGACGTTTGATTTTAGCTCAAAATTACACTTGCTTCAAACTTGGAAAAACTAATTCTAGTGCATAGATATTGCTCGAATGAGTGCAACACAAAAGACCGCGCCTTGATTTGACCTTGTATGAGAAAGTAATTGATTTTATAAGTTTACGAATTAATTAAAACAATTAATTATTTTAATTGCACAATTAATTAGTTAATTAACAAAAGTCCTACTTCCCTCCCACGAATGATATTTTTATAAATGTTCACGCCTATGCATCCCAAAGCCAGGGCCACATACTTCTCACTCCTTATTCTCGCTCTATACACTACGAAATCCAAAACCGATTGGTCAAATCAACTCCTTTTTTCCTCCTTCCACTAGATCCGATGATTCAACACTCAATCCTCTCCGAATCGCAGCCACCAGAGCTCTTCGACATGAGAAACACGTTGCCACCAACGCCATTCCCAATTAAATACTTTGAATAAAATATATTAATCCCTTAGTTTCTTCTTTTTCCCTTTTCGAGGACAAAAAGATTAAAGTGGGGGAGAGTGTAACGGCCCATATTTTTTCGATAATAATTAAATAAGATTTTAGAATTTAATATTGAAAGAAAACTAAATTTGTGATTTTATAATGAGAGTAATAAGTAGAATGTAATGTTAGTAATGTTAATTTAAGGTAATTGTTAACTATTTTAATGTAATTCCAATTAATTGAAATGATTGTAAAGTTATAATTGGTTATAAACTATAAACAAGGAAATGCATTGAATGTTGAAATAATATGTAATTTAAAATTGCCTAATATTGAATATGAAATCAGTGATATTATTTGAATGATATTGATAACTATTTAATGTAATTTCAACCGATTGAAAAAGATTGTAAGGTTATTTGGTAATAATTGTAAATGATGAAATAAATTAAATGATGTATTTAATGATGAGACAATATGTAATTGATTGGAATAGGTTAATATAGAATATAAACTCATTTTATTATAACCTTATGTTGTAAATGATATGATAGTGGATATGAACTATTATTATAAACGATTGTTGTAATTATCTTCTCATTAATTTATCTATTTGAATATTAAATGGGTAATTAATGGAATTAAGGCAATTGATTGTTGGAATTACATGTTGTTAATTGAAATTGAATATAATCAGTGATGTATATGTAGTCATAACATTTGTTGTGGATAATAAACTTATAAATATGATTAAATTACTTAAAGGTAATAATTGTTCATTTATCATCTCATTATTTAACATGTTTGGAATTAATTTGGAAATCAGTGAAAATTTATGTAATTAATTATTGCAGTTAATACGGTAAAAGATGTTAACGGTAAAATAATAAACACAATAAAATGAAAAGTTATGTTAATATAATTTATAGAGTATTGTTGATTGAATAATCAGGATAATAACATAGGTTTGAATGTAATTGGATGCATAGTTAATGGCATTTAACCTTTTAAATATAAGAAGAGTAAAAAATGAATATTTCATTAAATGGTGTTGAATCTTTTAATTAAGATAAAGTGTAACGATCCTAACTTTTAACAACTTTAAAATGGCAGTAATTTGAATTTAAATAAAAATTCAAAAAAATTGTGATGTTGAGTGTTTTATTTGACTAAATTTAATAGAATAAAAATTTTGTGAAATTTCAAATTTTGGTCAAACTTAGTTAAATTTTGAATTTTGGTTGAAAAAAATTAAATTTGAATTTTGAAATTTTATTCTTTTTATATGATAGTAGACTGAATTCTGATCTTCCTTCGACTTTTTGTTTCGTCAAAATCAAATTCTTATTGCTCTAAAATCTGAATCACGGTGAAAAATTAACATGAATTGGTAGTGTTTAGTTGTGTTTTATTTGTCTAAGGCATATTGGGTTTCTTTGATCTAATGAGCCTTGGTTGACCAAGGGACTCTAGTCAATCATGTGACCACTCATATGCCTACAACCTTATGTTTCTTATCTAATAACATCTACTTACATAATTTTTCTCCTGAGAAACTTTCTCTTCACACTTCTTCTTCCTCCTAAAATCTACAGAGAAGCCTCGATCTAAAACTCCAAAAACCTCACAAATCGAAACTCCTTTCCTTCTCCCATTTAACCCTTCCTTCCTCCCCTATAGCCATCGCCCTCTCCACCATCCCCAAGGCTATCTCCTTCCGCCTTCCCTCTCCTCTTCTTTCTCCTTTTACCCTTCCCTATTTTCCCTTTTTCATCCCTTTATTTCCATGGCTTCTATATTCCACTAAACTAATCCAACTCAAATATATTTTTTGAAACCGTGTTTAATTTTAATGGCAACAACTTTGTTATTGAATCCTTCTTCGCATTTTGAATATTTATATATCAAAAACTCCATTTTTCAAGTCCTTTCTCGGGTCTAGTCTTGGACAAAAATGCCTCATATTGTACCAATCATATCTCCATCAAGATTGAACCAAACTTTATGATTCTTTTTCAAGCCATTTAATTTTCTAGTATATTCAACTTTTTTTATATCGTTTCTTCTAATTCCTTAATTTGCTATGCCAAAAACTCAAATCTTTCAGAAGGATTTTCAAACTTAGATTTTCAACTAAGAAAACACCTCTACTTGTTTTGACCATAACTTCCTCAAGACAAAAGCTTTTTGAGTGATTCTTTTTTTTAAAGTGGAGAGAAAATAATTTTCAACAACTTTCTATTTATTTACTGTTAAAGATTTAGTAATATTCTGGTCCGAATATTTTCTTAAAGAAGATCTAGTTTTAAGTTTGTCCGTTGTTTGGATCTTGGGTTGTTTGGAAGTTGGAAGTGGTTAAAACTTGTTTATTGAGTTGTGTTCTTGTCTACACTTTGCTGGATTTGCTTTGCATTTGGATCTTTGCTAGCAATCTCCATATTGCTCCATTTTTTATCATCACCTTCGTAGCCACGAAAGGTGAGCAAACACTCACAACTACTACATTTTCTTATGTTAGTCAAATTGGATTTATGATGTGATTAGAAATTGATTGGCTATTGTTTAGCATATTTTAAATTGTTATACCAGTTAAATCTGACTTTTACTGAATGTAATTGCCATTTAATTTAATATTGAAATTTAAATTTCTAGTTAAATTTATGTTAATGATTACCAGTAAATTGTTGGTAGTTATTGGTTGATTTCAATAATGATTGTGTTGTATGTTCAATTGTAGATATTTGGATGATTGGATGAATGTTATTAGTTGATACTTTGGATGATTGGATGTTATTTATGTTTATATCTCTGTTATCCCTATGGTTTGAAATGATACAAGCTAAACGATCTTATAGATTATGGAAAAACCGTTATGATTTGAAATGATAAACTCGAGCGGTTTTCATTGATTTGGAAATGTTGATTTTTTATACTAGTTGAAATGATATATACCCATATCATTTCTTGAATTTGGATTTTTATTAAGTAGTGAATTATTTGAAAGGTTTAAGTTAATTAAAACTTCAGATTTTTTTTTAATTAGATGATTTAGATTGATATTTTGGATTTTTTGAAACCCTTTAAATAATTATATTCACGTTATTCACTTGAGAGGAGATGAAAATCCCGTAACATCTATGAAACCGTTGCATTATTATTTCTATTTTTCTTATTTTGATTTGAATTACATAAGATCTTTTAGTTCCGACTCAAGAGTTTTGTCTTTTCATTACGCTCGAGTCAGTCTGAGCCTTCTAGTGTATTGAAAACTATTTTCTAGAGGACGAAGATGAAGATTTAGTATATTATTGCTATTTATTATTCCACTGCATTTTGTGTTCCGCTGCATTTTTTGTTTATTTCTGATGTATGTATAACTCTGATATGAATTGTAAAAGTGTAATTAAATGTTATTTGGTAAACATCTTCATGAACAGTTTTTTTGATAAATATATTTTTTCATTCCGCTGCGAAATTCTGTGTTTTGTTTTTTTCTTTTTTTCCTTATTTACCTCATTAACAATCCATCCTTTTGAATGGTTTGAGTCTGACATGTGTGGTTTATTTTCGATTTGAACGGTTTAAAAAGGCGGGTTGTTACAGTTGGTATCAAAGCTTTGGTTTAGACATACCTTAGCCTGTTGGGGTTATCTCATTAGAGATAGTGTAGTAATATCCTAGAATGAGTTTGTCTGAGTGTATACATATATGAGAGCGTGTATTTATTAGTGTTATAAAAAAAATTATGTAAGTTTTAAAATGAAATAATTTTCCTAATATTATATGTTATATATAAAGGAAATTTTTATAACTAGTATATATTATTCGTAATGTGTTTGTTTTATGAAATGGTAATATCTATTTATTATCATTTATTATTAATTTTATGTATTTAGTCAAATTATAAACATTGGCTATTATTGTTGATTGAATTTATGGACTAACCACTGGTTTAATAATGGTGAAGTAAAGAGAATGAAGTGGATAATTAGGATATTCGATATGAAATTAAAACGTTGTTGTGAATTTTGGTTTTTTGTGACTGGTAGTTTCAACTATTGAATAAAATGGAATATCTGGATATTTTGGATAGTCGAAACTTCCGAATTAATATATAAGTTGAAATGTAGAAATTTTGTTGAATTATGCAGCTGAATTTGGTAACCTTACATTGAAAGCAAGTGAAACAAGATTAAATTTATTTTTATCTATGTTTAGTAAAGGAATAGAATTGTTGTATACATTATTGGCATGTAATGTAATAATATATAAATGTGAACTTTAAGCCTTGGAATGTTTAGACTGAAATTGTGATTAAGGAAATATTGTAAATGAGATTAAATTGGAAAAAAATATGCTTATAAACTTATTTAAAATTTGTGAAATGTGTCATAAATATTTGAAAAGTAAAATTGAAACTAATTGGATAAAAAAATATGAACTAAAAGTGAAATGATTATAAATAAAAGTCACGACTTGTAAATTGTTTATGAAATAAATGAATGTTGCAATGAATGGTTATCTTATAAGCTGTGATTACTTTAAACTCGAATAATGCCTTATAAAAGGTATTAAGCCTTTATAAATTGGTTATAAACTGAAGGAAATTTGTCAAGAATTGATTCTAAAATAAATGTGGTATCAAATGAGAAATATTACATGTGAATATGAGTGTAATTCAAAATTAAGAGAAATATAAGCAATGTTGTGAGAATGAATATGTTAATGTTTTATATTGAATAAAGAAATTCGGTGAAAGAAATATTAAAGTATGAAGCGATACTTGTGTTAATCAATGAGATTAATAATGAATTTAATTGAAATGTAATTGTAATGAAACAAATTAGAATATTTACATAAGTTATATGTGTATTATTTTATTTGCAAAATTAATTTGATCTGGATTTGAGTACACAAGTTCTATGTGAATTACACGACTTTATGTTAAGATTTTTCATTCGATTCGTGATGGCGAATATTTGATATGGATTTTTTTGGTTTGATTCTAGAATTCTCTATCATAGTATACGGCTATGCAAGGAGAATGATGGTTTTTAGTCAAGAAACCTTATCGAAGTCCGCAATAGGGAAGGCGGACGAAAAATGCTAGTTCGAAAGCGAAGTTGTGTAATCAAACGAGCGATTGAATGTGATTTTGCGAAATGATGACATATGCACATCATATGTTCTAATATTATTGATATGCTTTGACGCTGTGACGACCCTCAAATCCATACCCTTTGAATCGACAATAAACCACACATGTCCGACCAAGAAACACAGATTGACGGAAAGTCAAGAGAAAGAAAATAAGAGAGAAGAAGAGAAGAAAGAGAGAAGTAAAGGAAAAATAGAACAATACAGAATCTCACATCGTAGCGGAAAACATATAATATCATATCAATGATCTTTAAAAAATAGAAACTGTATATACATACATCAATCCGAGTTCAACAATCAATCACAAGTTATCAGCATGGATAGTTATAATAATCTGTCCTCACAAATACTGATAATATAATAACAACAACCATAATGCGCAAAGCGAATAATTAAAACAATACGTGTATATGAAAATGAAGATCTCTAGCTCTCCTACTGAAGCTCCAAAAGCACCAAATCTAAACCTATAAATATACTCGTTTTGAACCAACATTGAAAGGGAAGAACGCCCGAATCAATTTGGTAAACCAGCAAGAGAAACACACTCAACTGAATTTATTAAATTACCAAACTTTTCCTTTATCAGAACAAAAGTATCTCGTAAGACACGCCCACACATAAACACGGACATATTTTTACCTTACGATAACTAACTTCTTTCATATCAAATTCATGTTATATTATAATAATGTCTATTGCACAAATAATATTCAAATAGCCAAAAAAATTACCATTATCAAATTCCAGCATAATAGGCTCTACAAATAAAATGGTAGGCACGTAGTGGAGTTTCGATTTCCATACAAATGACCAGGTGAAGGGACTACCATTCGATGGGTACACCTCTAGATGGATGTCTCGAGAAACCATAACAAAGTTCCTCTACCAACACAAGACCGGCCTACCTCTATAATTAGATAGCACTGTATATGTCATCCTTCAGTCGTTACCGACCTTTTTTGAGTGCCCTCTAGCGTATAAACCACAATAATAAGATACACGACATCATAGCTTGTAAAATATATCTAGAAGTGGATGACCATATCCTACTTGGGAGGAACCCACTTAGCCTTGCTGCATCTAACCCTGTTTTGGTCATTTTTTGATTAATGAAGCCTAAGGTAACGATTACCTTTCACATGCCACATCACTTTGAATGCCACATGGCAATTTCCGTTGACCACTAATCGCCTTCCATGAAAATACAACCATTGAGATCATACGTCTTAAGGAGGTCTTAAGCTAAGAGCCTTCCCCGCCACCAGTGATGTACGTTTGTAAAAACCAATGTACGTAATCTTTAGAAATGCAATGTCATACATACATCCATACAAGTTGTCTAGGAATAGGACAAACTGAAGGTACTTTCCTACCACATCCTGTCGGGAAATCCCTAGGATTAGTAGCGAATTGTCCTTGCATTAGATATTTCATAACGAAGAGACTACTACTGGATGTATATTGGGATTTTAACCCCAAATGATTAATAAAACAGTCCCCCACTATGAAAATCCTGAATATCAATATCATCACAACCTGCATAATCGAACTCATATATGTTGGTACGAAGTGATTTTTAGATAAATCTGATCCCGGTCTCTTCGCTCTAACAATGCAAAAGCATTTCTCAACATCGCACAGAAACTAACTCTCGTAAACTTATCACGTCTTCAACTTTCAACTTGCTATCCTTCGGCCAAGAAAGGAGCTCGATAGATTGGATTAATACTCCGCACTACACGAATCAACATCCTCAACAAAAATGATACTCATGCCAACATAGAAGGCTACGTACTAAGCGTACGACTAAATAGTTCCCACATCAAGTCGAGGAGCTAAAATGGCCAATTTTGATAGTCGGTTATTGTGATTACCTAGAATTTTGAACATTTAAAAAGGAAATATTTAATTGATTTTAAATATTTGGAAGTTGATTTAACTTGAATTTCGAATATTGCTATGAATATGGAAATTAAATCTTTGAATTTAATTTAATAAAATTGGGTAAAAATTTGAATCTTGATTTTTTAGCTGATTAAAAATAGTTTGATGGCCTAGAAAATTTATATTAATGATATTGAAGATAATGGAAACTTCAGAATTAATTTGGAAATGTTTTATTCAGTTTTAAAATTATATTGTTTAAATCGATATTTAAAAAATAGCCTTTCGAGGCACAGTCTTGCAATTCGACAAAACCAGTTCCATTGGATCCATAATAGTGTATTATTATCGGATTTCAATTTCCGTAGCATTCGGAGTTGTCGTGTGACCATACGATGAGCAAAGGCGCTGAAATTTGTATCAAAATTTAATTTAATAGCTGGGACCAAAATGCTATCTTCTCCATACGATCGAATTTGGACTCGGAACCTTTTTCATTGCGTTCGAAATAGGGGTTTAACATTATAAACGTCTGGTGGCATGCCTCGATAGGAGATTGAAATTTTTAGGCTTCGGTTTCTAAACGATTTAAATTTAAATTTGAAAAAAAATAAAAAAAATGTTTCACAAAACAAGTTATACATGTTTCCATCTTAACTGCCCGTGTCCTTCCCAATAACACTTGTCAACATGTAACGACCCGTATTTTACGTGTCGATAAATCGTAGAATTTGCAGGTCGTTAGTGTTGTTTGTGTTGTCTCTAGCTTGAGTCGTTTAGAAGTTAACCCGAGTGCAAGTGATGAGTCGTGACCGACTCATAGAGGACCGACCTATAGGTGTTGCCGAGTTAGTAGGCTTAGCCGGGTTAAGAAATTCAACGACCTAAAAGTTAGGCGACTTAGTGATGGTGACCGACCTATAGTAAGTCGTAGACGACCTTAGGAACTGGCCGAGTTTAGTGTGGAGCGACCTAAGGTAGATAGGTCGGGAGAGCGACCTAAGGTAGATAGGTCGGTAGAGCGACCTATAGGAATGACCGACTTAAGGAGTGAACGGGTCATAGGAGTGTTTGATTTAGGAGCTAACGACCTAAAAGGTTGCCGAGTTAAGGTTTGGGCCGACTCAGTGGTGAACGACTCATAGGATGGTGGTTTAGGCCTGTGGAACGACCTAAGGGGTTAGGTCGTATGGGAGATAAGTCGTGAACGACTTATGGTTTTGTTAGGTCGCTAGGCCGTAGCATAGTTAGGTCGTTTGGCATTGTTGAGTCGGCTAGGACTTAGGTCGGCACTAGGCTATGCCGTGTTCTTGTTAGGTCGGCAGCTAGTTAGGTCGTATGGCCCGTGTTGTTGTTATGTCGCTTGAGTTTTAAGTCGGCAGTGTGTTAGGTCGTTGGATGAGATGAGTCGTAGGTCGCGTGGTTGGTTGAGTCGACTTATAGTTAGGTCGGCCTTGGGTTCTTGAGTTGTTTAGGTCGTGAGTCGGTAGGATTTAGGTCGGTCGAGGGATAAGGTCGTATGCGACCTAAGTTGGTTCTGTGCTAAGAGTTAGGTCGGCACGTTGGCTGAGTCGTCGTACGACTTAAGACTTAGGTGTGTTAGCGGCTGTGTAGTTGAGTCGTATAGGTCGGCAGCGACCTATGTTAGGTCGGAGTCTTTTAGGTCGGCAACGACCTAATAGCGAGCTCCGAGTTAAGAAGACGGCCGAGCTAAGGGGGATTCCAGCCTATAAATAGAGGGGTTTGGCTCACTTTTTGGCACCGGTTTTTGAAGCGACGAAGTGCTGCCATTTTGAAGACTCGACTACAACATTTCTTCATCTTCTTTTCTCCATTCCAATCTAATTCTAACATCCATCCAAGATCGAAGATCGAGATCGAAGATCCAAGTGCCAAAGTTGAAGATCTTCATCCGTTCGAGCTAGAATTCATCGATTGGAGCGAGATATTGCCGGATCAAACCTTGATCTTCGCTGTCCAGATCTGAAGTTGATTCATTTTAGGTTGTTTTGGTGATTTGGTGAGTGGTAGTTATCTCTCACGCGGATCCAAAGGAGTATATTGGATTGGTGGCATGTTTGGGTGTTAAAGTTAGAGATTTCATGCATTTTTCTTAGATCTAAGTCTAGATCCATGGTTTTTGAAGATGTTTACTTATGCAAGTTTGTTTAATAAGCATTAGAGACAAAATCCCATGTTTTATAATTGATAGATCTATGCTAAAAACCATGATTTCACATATGTTGGACTTTTGCTCGTTTATTTACGAAATTCCCATTATAGTTGATATTGCTTAAATTGCTTAATAGATCTTGTTTGAATGATTGATTATTTGAATGTATGATTGATTTGATTGTTTCCAAGTTAGCTAGTAGTTGATTTGGAACAAGATGATGAAAGAGGATTCAAAAGCTATGGAAGAAGGCTCTTGAATGGTGAAAGCTGCTTAAGGCATATGTAGCGGATGTTGAAGCTCATATGTATAGATTGGATGATGTTGAGATGGGACTTTGCCATGATTTGATGAGGCAAACCATGTTGTTGAGTTGAGACTTTGCTTTGATGCGATGAAGCGAAGTATGATGTGAGTCTTGGCTTAATCCAAGCAGGGATCATTCCAAGCATGTTGATAACTTGAAGAGTAGTTCAAGTTGGTTGATAATGGATTGTTCAAGAGGTAGCTTGAGCTTGTATGAGGATAGTCGTCAAGAAGGATGGCTAGGAGGCTTGGATCTCGTCGTTGTTGAAGGTTCTAGCATGCTCAAAAGCAAGAGTACATGGGGCGCCCATAACGACTACAGGTAGGTAGTCGGGACACCCAAAAGACTACAGGTAGGTAGTTGAGTACTCTGGGCAAAGTAGATAAGTCCTAGGCACAAGGCAGTGTGCGGAGTTATGGTTAGAACCGGGGTTACCATTAGCCCTTGACAGATGGTCATTCAACTAACGGTGAAATCGAGGCAAGGATAACAGTGATAGCCAGAGTCATGGATGTTTGGTTGTATTATCATTCGGCTTCAAGAGCGGTGTTTTCTGGGTGCTTATCTGATCTTGGTTTAGGCCTTGGGGGTTTGTATTTGGGAAACATCGTCCTTGACTCGAGTGGTATTCGCTTTACCTTAATTGTCTATGTTGTTATGCTTGCTTCTCCTTAGTGTATGTCTGGGGCTATCACTGTAGAAAGAGGTGGAGTGGGATGGTTTGGTTCCTATTCCTTTTATCCTTTATACTCTTTTGGTATGCTTGATAGTTGATTTACTGCTCACTAAGACTTTGTCTGACTCAAGGTTTTATGTCTCCTCTTATTACCTTGGGCTGTTCATCCATGTTGGGATGGGCAGACTAGGTAGCAGGTGACAGGTGCTGTGCTAGGAGTTCTACGATGAAGATGACGAAGACGAGCAGGAGGCTTTGCATATTAGTTTTCTTACTATATGTACTGGGTATCCGCTGCTGTATTTGGTTGAGTGATTTGTAGTGAGGCTTTCATGTATGGATTTGAGTAGATGATTGTATAAAACTACTGTGATGCTTATATGATGATGTTCTGTTCTATGGAGCTTCACTATATTATATTTCTCTATTGTATTTTATCCATGCGCTGTGAGTTGTACGATAGAGATTCTTTTGTTTTGTTTTACCCTGACTATCGTCCATGGCTGCCTGGCATGCCTTTCAGCGCATTATTTCCTTGTTTGGTGCGGGAGTCATGGGCGGTCGTCACATTTGGTATCAGAGCTTTGGTTAATCGATTTTAGCCAACGCTCGCTGACGTAACTACGTATGAGAGACGTAATTGTATTTTGGTGGATGATTACTATATATAATATAGTAGCTTAGAAGGATTTGGACTCCTTATGCAGTTGTTTCTTAAGGTGTTCTGATCATTCCTTTTTACAGATATTAAGGATGAGCAGAAGGGAGAGACAAGCTGCGAGGGATAGCCGTGCTACTAGGGAGGCTGTTGATTATGCTCCTATGTTTGAGGCCATGATGACTTCAATCATGAGGAGGATACCAGCTTCAGGATCATCTGTGGATGTGGGAGTTCAAGTCCAAGCTCCGAGACCGGTGGATTTTGCTAAGCTTTGCAAGGATTATACTTCTCTTGGAGGAAAAGCTTTCTTGGGGACGGAGTCGACTATTGAAGTGCAGAGATGGATTGATGCATGCCGGAGGATTTTTGGTGACTTGGGAATTGAGGATGCAACCAAGAGGAAGCTTGCATCGAGACAGCTTCAAGGGAGAGCTGCGGATTGGTGGAATTCTATCACTATAGATACACCAGAAGAAGAGATTACTTGGGAGCAATTCCAAGTTAGATTTGAGGCCAAGTTCATCCCCACTGTTCAGAAGTCTGCTTTGTTCAAGAGGTTTGTAGAGCTCAAGCAAGGAGGGAGGCCTGTTCTTGAGTATATTTCTGAGTTCGAAGTTTTGTCTAAGTATGCCAGATCATATATTGATTCTCCCTATCAGAAGAACGAAAAGTTTGTGACTGGTCTGGATGCTTATCTTGGAAGGCAGTTGGTGGATCACTTGGATGATCCGTTTGAGAAGCTTGTGGAAAAAGCTCTTAGGCATGAGAGTTTGTTTCCTAGGGAAAGTTCTGTCGTTTCTGTAACCAGGGAAGGATCTAAACCACAGCAGAGTGGCAATAAGAAGAGGAAACAACAGCAACAGAGGGGTAGGGATGGCCAGAAGAAGCCGAAGAGTGAAGTGACTTGCTATAACTGCCAGCAGAAGGGCCATCTTTACAAAGATTGTAAGAATCCCAAAGTGCCGGGAAAGTGTTACAACTGTGATAAGCTGGGACATATCAAGAAGGATTGTCCAGAACCGAGGAAAGATAGGCAGGTTGTGCAAGCCTATGCTTTGGGGGCTGTTCCATCGTCTTCGAAAGCTCCTACTGCTGAAGAGAAGGGGAAGAGTGTGGTTGTTCAAGGTACTCTTTCTATTTGTGGTGTTCCAGTTAGAGTGTTGTTTGATACTGGAGCGTCGCATTCTTTTGTTTGTGATGATTTGGTAAGCCGGTTAGGTATGAAACCGGATATTGTTGATAGGCCATTGGTTGTGACTAATCCGGTAGGGGGTTCGTCATGTTTGTGTATGATATGCCGTGGTCTAGTTGTGTCGAGTCATGATTGCTCGTTTGTTTGTGATTGCTTTGTTCTGAACTTTGCGGGGTTCGGAATTATTTTGGGTATGGACTGGCTTAGGAAGTATGCGGCAAGGATTGATTGTGAGAGGCTTGAGGTGACAGTCGGGAATGTGGAAGGGCGAAAGGTTGTGATACGATGTAAGCATGAGGAAGGCGTCTTCATGAGCTTCATGTATTCGCTAGTTGTTCCACGGGATGGACTGTCATTGGTGCCTATTGTGAATGAGTTTGAGAATGTCTTTGAGGAAGTCAAAGGGTTGCCGCCGCATAGGGAGATCGAGTTTCGTATCGATCTAGTTGAGGGAGCCAGACCTGTTGTGATGCCTCTTAGGCGGATGGCACCGAGGGAGCAGCAAGAGCTGAAGGTGCAAGTTGATGACCTTTTGCGGAAAGGATTCATTCGGAGAAGTGTGTCCGAATGGGGTGCGCCCGTTGTGTTCGCAACCAAAACGGATGGATCGTTGAGGTTGTGTGTTGATTATCGTGAGCTGAATAAGGTGACTAGGAAGAACAAGTATCCATTGCCGAGAATAGATGACTTGTTTGATCAGCTTCACGAGGCTAAGGTGTTTTCTCAGATGGATTTGGCAACGGGATTTCACCAGTTGAGAGTGGCGAAGGATAGTGTGCCGAAGACTGCTTTCAGGACACCATCCGGGTTTTATGAGTGGCTGGTAATGCCGTTTGGGTTGACTAACGCGCCAGCATATTTTGTGGATCTTATGAATAGAGTGTTCAGAGATCAGTTGAATAAGTTCGTGCTTGTGTTCGTGGATGATATTTTGGTTTATTCCAGAACTGAGGAAGAGCACAAGACGCACTTGAGGATTGTTTTAGGAATCTTACGGAAACATCAGCTGAAGGCTAAGTTTTCGAAGTGTCACTTCTGGAAGAATGAAGTGAGGTTCTTAGGTCATGTTATTTCTGGAAATGGAATAGCGGTTGATCCCGCTAAGGTGGCAGCGATCCAGGATTGGGTTAGGCCTAAGAATGCATCTGATGTGAGAAGTTTTCTTGGATTAGCAGGATATTATCGTCGGTTTATCAAAGACTTTTCCAAGATAGCTGCACCGTTGACAGGATTGACGAAGAAGAATCAAGTGTTCAGATGGAATGATAAGTGTGAACAAGCTTTCATAATCCTGAAAGAGCGACTGACGAGTGCTCCTGTTTTGACTATTCCAAGTGGGAATGATGAGATGGTGGTTTACACCGATGCATGTGGTACTGGACTTGGAGCAGTGCTAATGCAGAAGGATAAAGTTGTTGCATATGCAAGTCGACAACTGAAGCCGCATGAGAGGAACTATCCGACTCATGATTTGGAGTTAGCGGCAATTGTGTTTGCTTTGAAGATGTGGAGACATTATCTATTGGGAGTTAGATTCGAGTTGTTTACAGATCATAAGTCGTTGAAGTATCTGTTCTCCCAAAAGGATTTGAATCTTCGACAGCAACGGTGGCTAGAGTTCTTAGCATCGTATGATTTTGGTATAGCCTATACTCCAGGGAAAGGTAACGCAGTGGCTGATGCGTTAAGTCGAAGACATGCAGGATTGGGAGCCATGTTTTCGGAATGGAAGAGTCTTGAGTATTTGGCTGGATTTGATTTCAGGCCTAGATGTGAATTGGAACCTGAGATGTTGGCAAACTTATCGATAAGGCCTACTCTTGTGGAAAGAATTGGTGAGAGGCAAAGGGGAGATGATAAGCTTGTCAAGATTATCTGTGATTTGGAATCTGGATTGGACCCGGAGAAGGATAAGGGATTCGAGGTCGATCGAGAGGGTTGGCTTCGAAAGCAAGGGCGACTAGTTGTTCCCGATGTAGATGGATTGAGAGATGAAGTTCTGAGGGAGAGTCATCACTCGAAGTTGACAATTCATCCAGGTGGAAATAAGATGTATCGGGATATGAAGAGAACCTACTACTGGGAAGGTATGAAGAAGGATGTTGGAAATTTTATTTCCAAGTGTATGAATTGCCAGTTGGTGAAAGCTGAGCAGAAGAAGCCCAGTGGATTGCTTCAGCCATTAGAGGTTCCTACATGGAAGTGGGAGCAAGTGTCGATGGACTTTATCGATGGTCTACCTAGGACAAGAGCAGGGAATGAAGGGATTTGGGTCATAGTAGATCGTTTGACCAAGAGTGCAAGGTTCATTCCTGTTCGATCGACTAGGACTGCATCAAAGTTGGCTGAGCTTTACGTGAAGTGGATTGTTCGATTCCATGGTGTTCCGAAGAGTATAGTGAGCGATCGAGACCCATTGTTCACTAGTGGATTTTGGAAGAGCTTCCAGGAAGTTTTGGGAACCGAGTTGTGTTTGAGTACAGCTTATCACCCTCAAACAGATGGTCAGACTGAGAGAGTCAACCGTGTTTTGGAAGATCTTCTTAGAGCATGTGTTTTGGACTTCGGAGGATCATGGGAAGATCACGTTCATTTGGTGGAGTTTGCTTATAATAACAGTTATCAGTCGAGTATTGGTATGGCACCATATGAAGCATTATATGGAAGACCGTGTAACTCTCCGACATGTTGGTTGGAAACTGGAGAAAGGTTGATACTTGGGCCAGAGATGATTCGACAGACTTCGGATTGTATAGAGATCATTCGGCAAAGAATGAAGGCAGCCCAAGATCGACAGAAAAGTTATGCAGATAATCGTCGTAAGGATTTGGAATTCGACGTGGGTGATATGGTATTTGTGAAGATTTCTCCTTTGAAGAATGTTATTAGATTCGGGAAGAAAGGAAAGTTAACTCCAAGATTCGTTGGACCATTCCCGATTATCGAGCGAATTGGAAAGCTCGCTTATAGATTAGAGTTACCGGAAAAGATGGCGGGTGTGCACAATGTTTTTCATGTATCGTATCTACGGAAGTATGTGCACGACCCAACTAAGGTGGTTTCTGCTGATAGCTGTGAAGACTTAGAGGTTGATCCCATGGTTACGAGACCTCGTAAGCCGCTTCGTATTGTTGAAACCGATACGAAACAGCTTAGGAGGAAGACGATTACGTTGCTCAAGGTACAATGGAGTGATGATGTTAACGACTGTACATGGGAGGAGGAAGAGAGGATGAAGGCAGCTCATCCCGGACTCTTCGAGGTATGGCCCTAAAGTGTCGTGACATCTCATGAATTTGTAGCTTGTTCTAAGCCATAGAATTCTGCATGCTAGGCTAGAATTGGTTGCATGGTTTGTTGATTGCTTTGGATGGTAGGCATGCGGAATATCTTTGATTGCTGTTGTTTGTTTGGAATTTCGGGGGCGAAATTCCTAAGGGGGAGAGAATGTAACGACCCGTATTTTACGTGTCGATAAATCGTAGAATTTGCAGGTCGTTAGTGTTGTTTGTGTTGTCTCTAGCTTGAGTCGTTTAGAAGTTAACCCGAGTGCAAGTGATGAGTCGTGACCGACTCATAGAGGACCGACCTATAGGTGTTGCCGAGTTAGTAGGCTTAGCCGGGTTAAGAAATTCAACGACCTAAAAGTTAGGCGACTTAGTGATGGTGACCGACCTATAGTAAGTCGTAGACGACCTTAGGAACTGGCCGAGTTTAGTGTGGAGCGACCTAAGGTAGATAGGTCGGGAGAGCGACCTAAGGTAGATAGGTCGGTAGAGCGACCTATAGGAATGACCGACTTAAGGAGTGAACGGGTCATAGGAGTGTTTGATTTAGGAGCTAACGACCTAAAAGGTTGCCGAGTTAAGGTTTGGGCCGACTCAGTGGTGAACGACTCATAGGATGGTGGTTTAGGCCTGTGGAACGACCTAAGGGGTTAGGTCGTATGGGAGATAAGTCGTGAACGACTTATGGTTTTGTTAGGTCGCTAGGCCGTAGCATAGTTAGGTCGTTTGGCATTGTTGAGTCGGCTAGGACTTAGGTCGGCACTAGGCTATGCCGTGTTCTTGTTAGGTCGGCAGCTAGTTAGGTCGTATGGCCCGTGTTGTTGTTATGTCGCTTGAGTTTTAAGTCGGCAGTGTGTTAGGTCGTTGGATGAGATGAGTCGTAGGTCGCGTGGTTGGTTGAGTCGACTTATAGTTAGGTCGGCCTTGGGTTCTTGAGTTGTTTAGGTCGTGAGTCGGTAGGATTTAGGTCGGTCGAGGGATAAGGTCGTATGCGACCTAAGTTGGTTCTGTGCTAAGAGTTAGGTCGGCACGTTGGCTGAGTCGTCGTACGACTTAAGACTTAGGTGTGTTAGCGGCTGTGTAGTTGAGTCGTATAGGTCGGCAGCGACCTATGTTAGGTCGGAGTCTTTTAGGTCGGCAACGACCTAATAGCGAGCTCCGAGTTAAGAAGACGGCCGAGCTAAGGGGGATTCCAGCCTATAAATAGAGGGGTTTGGCTCACTTTTTGGCACCGGTTTTTGAAGCGACGAAGTGCTGCCATTTTGAAGACTCGACTACAACATTTCTTCATCTTCTTTTCTCCATTCCAATCTAATTCTAACATCCATCCAAGATCGAAGATCGAGATCGAAGATCCAAGTGCCAAAGTTGAAGATCTTCATCCGTTCGAGCTAGAATTCATCGATTGGAGCGAGATATTGCCGGATCAAACCTTGATCTTCGCTGTCCAGATCTGAAGTTGATTCATTTTAGGTTGTTTTGGTGATTTGGTGAGTGGTAGTTATCTCTCACGCGGATCCAAAGGAGTATATTGGATTGGTGGCATGTTTGGGTGTTAAAGTTAGAGATTTCATGCATTTTTCTTAGATCTAAGTCTAGATCCATGGTTTTTGAAGATGTTTACTTATGCAAGTTTGTTTAATAAGCATTAGAGACAAAATCCCATGTTTTATAATTGATAGATCTATGCTAAAAACCATGATTTCACATATGTTGGACTTTTGCTCGTTTATTTACGAAATTCCCATTATAGTTGATATTGCTTAAATTGCTTAATAGATCTTGTTTGAATGATTGATTATTTGAATGTATGATTGATTTGATTGTTTCCAAGTTAGCTAGTAGTTGATTTGGAACAAGATGATGAAAGAGGATTCAAAAGCTATGGAAGAAGGCTCTTGAATGGTGAAAGCTGCTTAAGGCATATGTAGCGGATGTTGAAGCTCATATGTATAGATTGGATGATGTTGAGATGGGACTTTGCCATGATTTGATGAGGCAAACCATGTTGTTGAGTTGAGACTTTGCTTTGATGCGATGAAGCGAAGTATGATGTGAGTCTTGGCTTAATCCAAGCAGGGATCATTCCAAGCATGTTGATAACTTGAAGAGTAGTTCAAGTTGGTTGATAATGGATTGTTCAAGAGGTAGCTTGAGCTTGTATGAGGATAGTCGTCAAGAAGGATGGCTAGGAGGCTTGGATCTCGTCGTTGTTGAAGGTTCTAGCATGCTCAAAAGCAAGAGTACATGGGGCGCCCATAACGACTACAGGTAGGTAGTCGGGACACCCAAAAGACTACAGGTAGGTAGTTGAGTACTCTGGGCAAAGTAGATAAGTCCTAGGCACAAGGCAGTGTGCGGAGTTATGGTTAGAACCGGGGTTACCATTAGCCCTTGACAGATGGTCATTCAACTAACGGTGAAATCGAGGCAAGGATAACAGTGATAGCCAGAGTCATGGATGTTTGGTTGTATTATCATTCGGCTTCAAGAGCGGTGTTTTCTGGGTGCTTATCTGATCTTGGTTTAGGCCTTGGGGGTTTGTATTTGGGAAACATCGTCCTTGACTCGAGTGGTATTCGCTTTACCTTAATTGTCTATGTTGTTATGCTTGCTTCTCCTTAGTGTATGTCTGGGGCTATCACTGTAGAAAGAGGTGGAGTGGGATGGTTTGGTTCCTATTCCTTTTATCCTTTATACTCTTTTGGTATGCTTGATAGTTGATTTACTGCTCACTAAGACTTTGTCTGACTCAAGGTTTTATGTCTCCTCTTATTACCTTGGGCTGTTCATCCATGTTGGGATGGGCAGACTAGGTAGCAGGTGACAGGTGCTGTGCTAGGAGTTCTACGATGAAGATGACGAAGACGAGCAGGAGGCTTTGCATATTAGTTTTCTTACTATATGTACTGGGTATCCGCTGCTGTATTTGGTTGAGTGATTTGTAGTGAGGCTTTCATGTATGGATTTGAGTAGATGATTGTATAAAACTACTGTGATGCTTATATGATGATGTTCTGTTCTATGGAGCTTCACTATATTATATTTCTCTATTGTATTTTATCCATGCGCTGTGAGTTGTACGATAGAGATTCTTTTGTTTTGTTTTACCCTGACTATCGTCCATGGCTGCCTGGCATGCCTTTCAGCGCATTATTTCCTTGTTTGGTGCGGGAGTCATGGGCGGTCGTCACACAACACGTGTAACATGCATCTTAAATTAAAAAAAGAGTATCTCATTCAAAAAAATAAGAAAACGAACAAATGAAATTTTTCCCGTTCAAATTAAAAACAACGGTGACCGAAGTTCGAATCAAAGCAGTTCAACATTATTATTGGTCACCGTTCCCTCCTTTTCTAATCATTCCATTCTCTTTAAAATATGTATAAAAAAATTGAAACCTCGTTCGAATAACAATCGATTCGTCGATTGTGGGAATCCACGAGGAAGCGGGATAATCGCGAGTCATTCTCACGCTAACACGGCATCGTGGCAGAGGCAGAGGACAATGGAGGTGGAGTGGATCTGGGTAGCGCGCGTAGTTGGAAGTAATGGCGACGCAACAATGGTGACTCCGGTCTCGGCAAGCAAGGGGGTTTGTCGTGGCTGTAATGGTGGATCGATCTAGGCTGTCAGTTTTAGGATTGTCATGATTTTAGGATGGCTGTGAAATCGAGGGAAGGGCCGAAGTCGAGTTACGTCGTTTGGGGGTTCGAGTCGGCCGTGTGGGCGGCGCTCTGGTGACGAGGCTAAGGCTTTACGATGTCGGGCCAGGGTTTCGATAACAGTAAGGTATGTTAACAACTTATTTTCAAATTTAAATCTAATTTAAATTATATGATATAAGTTAAAAGCACAGTTCTGTTTACGTTAAAAATATATATATAATTCAAAAACAGGGATTATTTTTTTAGAAAAAAGTTTATATATGCAGATAGTTTTTTGAAATATATATGCATAGGTACATTTATAATCCAGACTTTTTATATTCTTACAAATATATATGTATTTGGAATTTTACAGTAAAGAAAATTCTGTATTGTTTATATAAAATAAATATACATATACAAAATTCGAATTTAATTTTTGATATTCAAAATAATGAATTATGGTGAATAATTAGTTTATTAACTTATATATTTATTTTCAGTACTAAAGATTATAAAAGAAAAATTAGTTCAAATTTTAATGATTTTTTTAAAATAAAAATCATTGGTTTATTCGATTAGTTCGAGTATTAATAAAATCATATAATTGTTTGATACAAGGTCTAAAATGAATAAACAAGCCGGAATGGAAATGAGTTGGAATGGATTGCAAATAAAAGGTGAGATCTTCTCACTCAAACAGATTTTTCTGACTTAATTTTAAATAGTTAAATTTAAAATTGTTGATTGTGTGCTTGGATGGTAAATTATTATTATCAGTTATATTGGATTAGACCCTATGTGCCGCATAATAGCGGATGATATTATATTAATCCCATATACCGTGATATTCCACTTCAAAGTGGAATTGGTATTTAGTTGTTGTGCTAACATCTGTGGATGCAGGGAAACAGGTTGGAGGGATTTAACTGGATTCCTCAAATATTTGAATTTGTTTCATATACTGTGTGTGGATTATTTATAATCTGTGTGTGATCATATTTATGATTGAAATCGTTGAAGGCTATAGTTTAGCCGAATATATTTTTGTTATCGTCGGATACCAAAAATAAATAAAGTTTGATTTTTGAAATTTAAGTAGAAAGTTTGTAGTAAAATTTATTTTTGAAAATTGAGTGAATTTAATGAAGGGATTTAAAAGGATAACGATTGATTTTTGTAATCCAATTGAATAAAATTCTGAAATATGGGAAAAATGTTTAATAAATGGATTTCGAGTGATATTGCTCAAAAGCTGAAGAATTTATTTAAAATACGGATTTTAAATAGTTAAGAAGAGATAAAGGAATTTATTTTAAAAGGTAGTAAATTTAGGAATCAATTTGGAATTTGATTTGGTGTTTGAAATAAATTTAGAAATAAATTGAAATTTGATTTGGTGATTGAAATAAATTGAAAATCGATTTGGGGTTTGATTTGGTTTGAAAGTGATATTTGAAAATTCTATTTGAAAATCGTATATTAATGGATTTTCGAAAATTTAAATTCACAACGGGAATTTATAAAGGAAAGGGAAGTTAGTACTAAAAATAAATATTGGTTTATTTTTGAAAAGTGTGGAAAGAAATTTGCGGATTTGGAATGTGAATTGAAATAAATCAAGAAAGATTTGTTAATTGATTTAAAGGAACCATTTTGAATTGGAAAGAGAATTCTTCCCCGAAAAGCCGAGTATATTTTCAAAGTAGCTTTTGTAGTATAAATTAAAAGTTCAAAAAATTGATTTGAAAGGATATTGTTGGAGAAATTATTTTTGGGAATTGTTTTTAAATCTTTAAAGTAATGATTTACTTAGTTAGTTATAGAAGGGATTATTTTAAAGATTATATTGTTTTTTTATTTTGAAAATGGTTATTTAAATTACTATACCCTATCTACTAATTTTATTTTAAAATTAGTGTGGATTTGAATTTTTATATGAGATATCGGTATAATGTTTTCATATCTAATATTTGAATAAGTGTTTAAAAGTAGTTTTTATTTTAAATGTTTCCAATTATATATTTTTGGATAAGTGATTTAAATTATTTTGAAGTATTGAGACTTGGAAAATTTTCAGTGGAAATAAATATATGGAAATTTATTTCGTGTGAGGAAAGTAATTTGAAATTTGTTTTCAAAGCATTGAAGTGTAAAAATATATTTTGCGAAGATATTTTGAAAATAAATTATTTGGGGGAAAATTATTTAAATCGGGTGATTGTTGTGAATGTTAATTGATAGTTAAATAACCGACAATCAATATTGGACTTTAAATGGCATTTGAATTTCGATGTGACCGGGAGTCGGATTCCAAATGGTTATTCGAAAACTAAATCGAATCTTTGTGATGGAATTTTTTGTTTAAAAAATCAAAGTGGAAATTTGTTGTGATTTACTTGAAATCTGAATGTAACACTTATTTTTAAAAAATAAGCGCTCATTATTCGGATAAGCTGGTAGAGGAATTTGAGTCATAAAACCCATTTCGAATAATGATACGACGAAATGGGGTTGCATTTGAAGATGGTGTTGAAGACCGGGTATTTTTGAAAACGAAATGATTACCTGTCAAATTTCTCTGCACCGAGTCACTCCAGTATAGAGATTTTATCACCCTTTGTGATGGGGATTCTGGACGTGATTAGTGAATATCTGGATTGCAAGGGCTTCTTTGAAGTGCCTTCGGTTCCGTTCGATCCTGGAACGGACTTGTATGGATGTGTGTCTGACATTACCCTTTGAAATGTAAAGCTAGTCTCTATAAAATACATTTTTGTTGGTGGCAGAGAATTTATTCTCTTAGCTTAACATCCTTCTCTGAGACATACGAGCTCATAGGTTATGTAGTTGATGGTTACTAGTGATATATTCCCAATTTGGTAATGTGGCATATGAAGTGCTTCCGATCATTTGTTGATCGAAACATGGCCTTTGTGAAAAGCGTAGCTTTTTGGACGAAACTTCGTCGGACCTCACAACCCGGAAATGGTCGAAACAGGAAGGATGCAGCAAGACAATTTGGGGGTAGCACCCTCAGTGTATGTCCATTTCCTTCTTAAAAAGGGCGGTATCATGTATGGATCCCAGATACTTAACTTATGTGGTTATTGCAAATTTATTTCTTTGTGGTTGTTATTTGTGGTTGAGGATATTCAGATAAAGGTCAGTAACGACCGGGAATGGCGTACTCATGGTAACTGATGTTGTAGTTGTATTACAGCGTGGGGCAACTCGGACTTGTGTTGGCAAAGAACTGGTTAAGTTCTCGGGGCATCCCTCCAGAGGCGTTCCCATGTAGCATAGGAAGTTCCTTAGCCTGGCATTTGTTGGAAATCCAATCCCCAATACGTGCCTTATACGGCTTTAGTTGTATAACCTGCCATTTACTTATGGTGGTTAGATGGTAGCAATAGTAGGCATACAATAATGGTTGTATGCTGGCTAGGAATAATATTATACTTTCGAAATGTTTTCTACACTATGCACTAATGATAATATTACAAAGATTTTGCGTATCAAGCATATTTGACTATCATAAGGAGAAATCTGCTCCAATTCTACGTTTGCATTGTGTGTGTGGCGGGAGGCCTTATGGTAGTTTCATTTTTCAAAAGCATAGCGGATTTCTTTTTATTTTCTTTGTGAAGATAACTATTTTTAAGATCTCACACCAATCGCATGACCGACCTGGAGTTTATTGTTCCTTTTCTAAACTCTGGGTGCCCATAATTTTCCGCACGGGCATCCCAGAGTTAGGTTATCAATTATTTGGGAGCAAGAAGTTGCTCTGGAGATCTGGAGTTCAAGCTGAATGGTGAGGTGTATCACCTGTATATGTTACATTCTTTTCCGCTGTTTGTTATTGTAAACTCTGATGATGTATGTATAAACTGATATAGTTCTGTCATTTTAAAGATTATTCATATATCTATTATATTTGTTCCGCTGTGAAATGTGAGATTCTGTTATTGTTTCTGTTTCTTCTTCTATTTTCTTCTTCTTTAAACCCTAACAGTTCAGCTTTCCGGCATTCGAATTTTTGGCATTTGATACAGTGTACGTATTGATGCTGACTTTTAGAAGTCGAAAACTTGGGTCATTACAGTTATTTAACTATCAAAGCAAACAAACAAATATCAAGCAACATAAGCAATCACTAGGCCCTTTTAATTAATCTTTTATTAATTAAATTACTTGCCAAATATTCACTTCAATTTATCTTTAAAAAGATATAATTCCAAAACCATTTCAATATTAGGAAACATTTCCATATATTTATATAATAGTAAACAATTCACAATTCAATTTTATTTTCAATACTTAGAAAATATTCCATATACTTAAATCACGAATAAGTATATATTTTATTTCTTAAGGAAAACATCTCTTAAACGCATTTATTCGGGTCAAAAAATGTTGCGTAAAACATCGTTGCGACAACCCAAAAATCATCGCTATAGGGATTCGAAAATAAGATAGATATATAAATCCCATATACCATACAAAATATTTCCTTTCGAAAATCATTTACTATAACAATAGTGTTATAGTCCATCATTTTCTTACTTCTTGAAAACGTCTATTTCAACAATGGATGTTGAAATCTATTGATTCGATACTTAACACATTTTAAATATCTTTAAATCATTTAACTTCATTTAAAAGATCACTTTTCAAAACATACTTTTAATTTATAATATTATTCACCATCCAAAATCGTGAATATAGTTCATTTACCAAATCTAATATTTCCACACATTTAATAAAGGATAATCCATTGTCCAAAATCGTGAATATAACCCCTTTAATAAACTTTCATATTTAACTTATCGAATTCAATTTATTTCGGATTTATAAAGCAATGTTTATAAATTCCATTTATAAATTATAAAAATGTTCATTTATAAAATCCCTTTATTAACAAACTCATTTATCGCGTTGCTATGCCAAAATCCAAATTATAAGTTAATTCACTTATAATTCTCTTATTTAAAAATTCATTCATTTTATAACTTCACAATTCGTGGATCTTATTCACTTATAAAATCCATTTATAACCACATTATACCATTTATAAGAACTCTATTATAGTTCCATTATTCTGATTTATAAAATATCAATTTTATAAATTTATATATAAAACCATTTATATTAATTTCAAAAATCTCAGTTTAAAACATTTTACAAAATAATTAACTTTATATTTCAAAAATCACGTTATGATTATATTTCCCAAAATCATAATTTCATAACATAAAAATTATAACATTTATAAATTCAAAATAAATTCATTCCTTAACCATTCATTTTTTTTTTCAAAATCACTTGAAAATCTTTTTAATTTGAAATAATCACTTTAATATTTTTAAATTACCAAAGATAGGCCCAATGCTGCAACATCACTAAATACATCAACCACAGCATCCAAAACTTCATATATCATATGATAACGGTATATACATTAATATTTGCAAATAAAATCAACACTGGTGAGAATCCAGTTGAATCCCTCCAATCCATCACATGCAACAAATATACATACGTGAAGATGTGTATAATGTCCGCTTCGAGGCAGACGCGTGTACAAAGGGTCATCCGCTTATACACGGGAACGTATAAGGTCTTATCTGCTCCAATAGGAAGGAATATATCCAAATACCAATCAATATATATACAATATATCATATATCATCCAAACAATCATCAATCAACATAAATAAATTTATTCTCACTTATAAAAATATCAGTGAGTCAGAAAGAGTGAGTTGAACTCACTATGGTTCTAATAGCAGTTGCAATGTTTTATTTCGAAAAAAATTAAACAGGCGTTTAATTTTACCAAAATTTACACTAGCTCCAATCAACTTCAAACCAGCTCTATCACTGACTCAAGTCCATTTTCGAATCCAACTCAGTTAAATATGGAGGTACTTATGGCAGAACGAGCAGATCTAAAATTTAATGCTCGTCAATATGGACCTAATACAACTTGTTTCGTCAGAAACGGACCTCGCATGAAGAAGTTATGATGTTACAAAGTTTATACGAATTATTATATAAATCAACTTACTATTTTATTTTTATTTTATAACCTTTTCTAATCACGACTGTTGATTTCACTATGAAGAGATCTGGCCGATCGTTTCTTTTCTTCCTTAACGAGAAAAGTTCCCAGGCAATTACGTTCGTAAATAACCCAATGTCGCTATCCTTTACTGAATTTTCACGCCCTCCTCCATGATCGAGATGTTGATCAGAGACCTCCATATGAACGGCCATCGCGAGTGGCACCACCATCATGAATGACGAGAACCTCAGCACCTATATAGCGTAGAAAATCGTTTACGAACGCATGTCCTTCGAACGCAAATTGTCGTTGATTCGCTCAATTTAATCGAATCACAACTATTGAAAACATAGATCTCATCACGCTTGACATTTTTGTAGTTGATAGTTTTCCGTGAAAGTGAATGGATGAGGAGATCAGAGGGGATGAAGGTGGGTGTTTTCTGGCCATCGAAACGTAAATGGCTGCTAACCCTAGCTCCATTAGGGTTTGATGAAAATAGAAATGATAAAGGTCCTTTTATAGAAAATTTAAACGACACTATTCATCTGAAATTTTTTCGAACTCGAAATAAGGCATGCCGCCGGGCATTTATAATATTTTACCCCTATCTCGAACCCAATGGAATATATATCGGAAGCCAATTCGATCATATTTCGAACATAGGTTTCCAAATCGAATTATTTAAATTTAAAATTCACTTAAACAAATTTTTACGCATTTTAGTTTGCCTCGGACAAACATAAATCTAATTGACATGAAATTTGAAATCCTACAAAAATATAAAATTACGGATCCAATGAAACTAGTTTCGTCGAAATCCAAGACTTTTTGAAAAATGGCTATTTTTACACGTTAATTAAATATTAAAATATTCAATTTCTTTAATTTAACTTTTAATTCAATTTTAAAAGTTCTCTAACATCGATCTAATTCAAATAGAATTTAATTTAACTTTATAAATTATTTTTATTTATATTAAATTCAAAATCCAATTATTTCAGCAATTTCAAATATTAAATCAACAATTTAATTATTCAATTAAATCCAGATATTCGAAATATAAGTTATTCGACTTATAAAATTAACTTGTGAATATTTAAAATCAATTAAATATCCCAATTTTGTATGACTGAAATTCTAGATCGTTACAGACGCTGAAATTGAAAGCTGTTGGGTTGCATATCTTTGTAATTTAAACTGGAATTTTTCTTGTATGCAAACTACTATTAATTTAAAACCATTTTGCAAAACTATTTTCTTTTATTTTTCTTAATACAAACTATCTTACTCTATTTTATATACAAAACTATTTTACAAAATATTTTATTTATAAAATTATTTTACAAACTATTTTATTTACAAACTATTTTATTTAAAAAACTATTTTGCAAAAAAAATTATTTACAAAACTATTTTACAAACTATTTATTTGCAAACTATTTTACAAAACTATTTTATATACAAAACTATTTAACAAAACGATTTTATATACAAAACTATTCTAAATTCAAAACCTTCATAAAGCAAAGATGTTCAATCCCATATGGCTTTTCATAAAGCGAAATTGATTTTAGAATATTTTGATTCTTGTATAGGACAGACTTTATATAAGTATAAGGTGATTATGAAAACTATTGATTTTGGAAGGTATTCGATCTGAAGAGATAAATCACATATATAACGGAATTTGTATAAGAATGATTTGATATATTCAAGATTATTGATTTTGGAAAGTACTCTATCTGAAAATGAAATATTATATATAATGGAATTTATATAAGTGTGATATCTGAAGCTATGACCTTGAAAGGGTGCTATATATGGTATGTTATATTTTGAAGTAAGGGGTATGAGGAAGTACCCTCCGCAAAGAAGTATAGTACGATATGCTTCGACCCAGATGGACTTGGGGAACCCAGGAATGGATTCGAACGATAAACCCTAATACACGTAGGTGAACTTTGAAATGGATTCGAAACGATACGGTTGTTCGGACTTAAACTCTTAAGTTCCTCGATTTTTTCAGGTAGACGGTTCTTTAGTTTACCCAAAGGAGATGCTTTCGATCTTGGGATTTGTTGTTTATGGATCTTCCGGGAAGGAAGTGCATCCATTGTTTAAATCATTGAATCGACAGTTACCACCGCAGCAGGGGTCGATGGTCTCTTGTTTACGAAATGGCTGCAATATTTTTCTGGAATCTGGAAGGTGGAAGGATCTTTTGGAAAGTTTTGTGTCCATTGTCTAAACAGGGGATCAACAGGGGGACACTGCTATCGTAACATCATCATTTGACATCATATTTTGAGCAGTACTTCTCATACCTATTTTTAAGTATTTTTAACCAGGTGTTGAAATAGGTCTACTAAGTACATGGAGATTTCTAGAAGTCCGCAAGAATGAGGCTAAACTTGTTAAAACATCGAGTTATAGAAGTATTTTTATAAAGCATTATATAAAAGATATTTTGGTCATTTTTCATTTCTAAATACTTTTAAATGTCTAAAATATTGTTTATTTATATACAATATGGTTTAATAGTAAATTATTGGTGTTGTAAATATTATGAGAATTTATTAATTAAATAAAACATACTTACAATAAATGATTATTGATTTATTAATGATGTTTAAAAGTATTTTGGGATTTAAAACTCATAAAATTTATAAATAAAGGATATAAGGTTTTCAATAACTTCTTTTAAATATAAGTAATGATGTAAATAATTTTTTTTCAAATAGTTTACATATATTTATGAAGATGTTATTTAACAATTTGTTATGCGGTATTTATAAATGAAGCAAGAAATTTTACAAATAAATTTTTTCCATAGAGTATAAAGTATTAAGGATGATTAATTTGCAAATGAAGTTTTCAAATGAATATTTCAAGTAAAATTTATATAAGTTCTTTGAATGTATAATTTAAAGATATTATATAAATGGAAAAAAGGATTTGTGAAATTTTATTTACAATAATATACTTGACCAATAAATTTGAATCTTTATTTTGGAACTATGGTTTGAAATATTTAATTTATTTCAAAGCACTAATAGTAAATTTATAGGTTTATTTAGTATTTTAAATTTTGTTTTAAACCAAAATAAATGTTTTTTCATGATTCGAATATTCATCTTAAAACAAATGTGTAAAATTAATTATAAAGATATAAAATTTTATACTTTGATTTGGATATTTAATGTAAGATTTGAGTATACTATTAGTTTCAGTTTAATAACCTAGGGTTTACACTTATTTTAAAATAATGAATCTAATAAATTATCGGGTTCAATGAACTTTATAAAAAAACTTATCATAATGTTTTGATATAACTTCTAACATTGTTTAAACTTTTTGAGCGTAAGACTATGAAGATGTCACAAAAATATATATTATATCCTTACTAAGTGAATGAGGTTATATGTTTTAATTGAATTTTATATGTATTGTAATATTTCTTTTCTCTTCAATGGCGAATACTATAAATTTGTGCAACATTCAATTACATTCCTAATATATATATATATATACACATATATATATACACACATATATATATATACATATATATATATATACACACACATATATATATATATAAAACTTACTAGAAATGTTTAATAAGTTGGAATGTTAAAGAAATATGTAGTAGAATATTATACAAGTAAAATCTTAATAACAAAATGCTTCAAATGAAATTATTTCTAAATAAGAATTTTGATGTATAAGAAATGTTATGAACGTAAGTTAATATATGAAATAATTTATGTAAGTACATGAAAGAAAGAAAAAGACATTGTATGAATAAATGAAAGTAAATAAAAAGTAAATAATGATGTGAAAAGGACCCAATTGAATAAACTTAAACAATGTGTTGAAATTCTTGGTTGTTTTGGGATCATGGGACGTTTGGGAAGGATACTTCTAATTGTTTAAGATTGTATGGATAGTCTATTAAGTAATCATCTAATGCTGTTAAGAATAGGGTACAATTGATAGTTTATTTATCACCTTGCACGATCATAGGTTCTTGAACTAAACAAAACATTGGTTTTGGTTGCTATGGAAGGATGGTTGATTTTTTTGATTGCATAAACGGTTGTATTGTTTGTTCGACAATGTTTTAGATTGATTTACTTTTTTTGCAAACTGAAACAACTTAAATATCTCTCTTATACATAATGCTCACTCCTTTGGATTATATAAGTGAAGTATAGGTTTATGGAAGCAAGAGCCACTACTTTTGGTTTCATAAATAAGCGTTGTTTGTCCAATAAATAGGTACATTTTCAGATTATGATTTTAGAGCGATATTACATTGTTTCCTGTGGTTGGGATATTTTATTTTTGAAATATCATATATTATTTAAATTATTGATATTATTATTTCGTTTGGACCTCTCCGTACAAAGGAGACTCTACCATTATTTTCCATGAATTTTGGAGTTAGAATTTTTTTAGTAAAGTGTAAATATTTTCAAACTCTTATTAACTTTTATATTAAGATTTGACTGTTTATTAATTTGTATATTTTATTTAAATTACGTAATTATGTAAATTAATTGTTTATAAATTGAATACTTTGAATAAAATATATCAATCCCTTAGTTCCTCCTTTTTCCCCTTTCAAGGATGAAACGTTTTGAGTGGAAGAGAGTATAACAACCCGTATTTTTCCGAGAAATGAAATATTAATTAAATAAGATTTTAGAATTTAGTATTGAAAGAAAACTAAATTTGTTATTTTATAATGAGAGTAATAAGTAGAACGTAATGCTAGTAATGTTAATTTAAGGTAACTGCTAACTATTTTAATGTAATTCCAATTAATTGAAAATATTGTAAAGTTATAATTAGTTATGAACTGTAAACAATGAAATACATTGAATGTTGAAATTATATGTAATCGATTAGAATTGGCTAATATTGAATATGAAATTAGTGATGCTGTTTGAATGCTATTTATAACTATTTAATGCAATTTCAATCAATTGAAATAGATTGTAAGGTTATTTGGTTGTAATTGTAAATAATGAAATAAATTAAATGATACATTTAATGATGAGGTTGTATGCAATTGATTGTAATAGGCTAATATAAAATCATTTTTCATAACTCTTGGTTGTAAATGATAAGATAATGGATATGAACTATTATTATAAACGATGGTTGTAATTATCTTCTCATTAATTTGTCTGTTTGAATATTAAATGGGAAATTAATTGAATTAAGGCAATTGAACGTTGGAATTATATGTTGGTATTATATGTTGTTAATTAGAATTAAGTATAATCAATGATGTGTATTTAATCATAACATTTGTTGTAGATAATAAACTTATATATATAATTAAAGTACTTAAAGGTAACAATTGTTCATTTATCATCTTATTATTTAATATATTTGGAATTAATTTGGAAATCAATGAAAAATTTTGTAATTAATTATTGCAGTTAATATGGTAAAAGATGTTAACAGGAAAATAATGAATGTAATAAAATGTAAACTTATGTTAATATAATTCATAGGGTACTGTTGATTGAATAATAAGGATGATAACATAGGTTTGAATGTAATTGGAGGAGAATTGGATGCATAGTTAATGGCATTTAACCTTTTAAATATTCTAAAGGGAAACAAATTAATATTGCATTAATTGATATTACATCTTTTAATTAAAATAAAGCGTAACAAAATCCGTAACTTTTAACAGCTTTAAAATGGTAGTATTTTGAATTTAAATAAAAATTAAAAAATTATGGTGTTGAGTGTTGTATTTGACCAAATTTAATAGAATAATTTTTTTTCGAAATTTCAAATTTTTGCCAAAATTAGTCAAAGTTTGACTTTTGGTTGAAAATTTTAAATTTGAATTTTAAAATTTTATTCTTTTTATATGGTACTAGACTGAATTCTGATCTTCCCTCCACTTTTCGTTTCGTCAAATTCAATTTCTTATTGCTCTGAAAATTTGAATTACTGTGAAAAATTAACATGAATTTGTAGTGTTTAGTTGTGTTTTATTTGGCTAAGGCATATTAGGTTTGTTTGATCTAATGAGTCTTGGTAAACCAATAGACTGTAGTTAGTCATGTGACCATTCCTTTTCCAATGGCCTTATATGTGACGCCCCACCTCTATACCCACGCTAGCCAAGAACACTCCGGAGAAGTGCTGTCAACTAGCACGGAGAATAAGGCTGTTGAGGAGCGACCATCCATGTAATAGCTTATCACACGGTGGCTATAAATAATCTTCGGAAACAAACATAGAAATAATCATATCACAAATCAGTCACAGATATCCATATCACAAAGGCGGAAGAAGATATGAATATATAACTAACACATGAAAGTGTACATCAGAGTAGTGGTCAATAAGATCCACGATAATACAAAAGAATAGCAACACGTGCTATACAAAAGAATACAACTATGAGTCTATATCTCAAGTGTATACAGCAAAAACTGCTAATCTAAACTGTTAGCCAAAAGTCAGAGTGATGAATCCCTGGGAAGAAGTCAAGCAGAAGCACCTGTAACATCTCGGTCTGATCCGAGTATTATTTAAGAAAATAATAAACGGATCAGTCTAGCTATAAATATCAGATGACATGATATAACATAAAAGATATGGCATAAACATAAACATCCATAACGACATACCGCTATAAGTATGTAAATAATGATCAACAGAAGATCAATCAATAAGAGATCATCAATATCACAAGAATCTTCTCAAAGATTCGAAGGGGGCATCATACCCTAAACTTGTAATCATAACAAGTCAATGACACAAATTCCAGAAATCAACACGAGAAATCCAGAAATCATAAAAAGGGAAAGAGGCCTATCACATGACGGTCCGAAGACCATGGGGAGCTACCCCACATGTGTGAGTGGAATCACACAGAATGAGGTCAAGACTAACCAAAAAGCAGAAAGGTATGTGTGAATGGAATCACACAAGTGGTGTCTAGTCTAACCTTGCAATGAAAGAGACATCGCGCAATTGCTAGTCTAATTCATAAAGCGATCATCAAGATCAACGAGAAGTGTCAATTACACTAAGCTAGTAAATATAGAAGTTTAGCTTCATGTCCCATAACCACTTGCTTAACTTAAATATTTATGAACAAACTGTAAATCTTCACTAATAAAATTGTCACAAGGGGTTCAATCGAACAAGTCCAAGAATTAACCGACGAAGTGAACGCAAGCGTTTCATACCACTTGTTTTACTAAGTCGTTTAATTAGATTTCTCATCCGAGTGAGGTAAAGGCTTGTATATACTAATAGATTGGAAAACGGTTTAAGAAAATATTTACTACTAGTATTGAAACCTTCATATTTTAAAGTGACAAATCACAGAAGCGATTGTAGAAACAATCAATCACAAAGATCACATTCGAAGATGTGATAAAAATCCAAGGAAATCAGCTCAGGAAGTTCGGTTGAATGTTCTTCAGATAAGATTGCCTACGCAGAGTTATACGGGGTTCGACCTAAAGCAAAATGAGGTCTAACGACCTAAAGAGTTCGCGGCCTAAGGGATACGACCTAAGTGGCGCGACCTAGTGGATGACAGGTCATACGACCTAAGGGTAAGGTCGGAGGCGACCTACGACTTAGTGGGGTCGAACGACTTAAGGACAGCCGACTTAACAATTCGCGACTTAGAGAGGCTTAGGTCGGATACGACCTACGACCTAGTGGAGCATAGGTCGGAGACGACTTACGAGATAACACGCGAACGACTTACTGGAGCTTAGGTCGGAGACGACTTACGAGATAACACACGAACTACTTACTGGAGCTTAGGTCGGAGACGACTTACGAGATAACACACGAACGACTTAACTCTTAACTCGCAGCCGACTTAGCACTCTAACTCGTGAACGACTCAACACAGGCGAACAGAAATACAAAGGCGGTGACTTTTCAACGCGCGCGACTTACGACTTAGGCTTAACTCGTGGACGACTTAGCGATGGCCAGAAACGACTTAAGGCCAGAACGACCTAACTCCGAGGCAGTGCGACCTAACTGCAGTTTTTTTGTCAAAAATGCTAAAAATTGGAGTTTTTCGCCAATCCAATCCAAACCAAATGCAAATGCACATGCTAAAGTGATGGGGAATCATTCCCAACAGTCCAATATAGTTATAGGCTAGAATTGTGAGATAAAAATCTCACCTTTGCACTAAAATTTATGAAGATGAAGCTTGAAAGCAAGGAGAAGCAATCCAAAGCTTGAATCCAATATCTTCTACTTGAATTTGGAGTTGAATGATGGAGTTGCAATTGAATTTGAGCTTGGAGTTTTAATTTCCCATTCTCTTCACCATTAATGCTAAAGCTTGAGTTAGTTAGGAAATTTATGAAGAGTGAGGAGAACAGGGTTGGAACTTGGGCTTAATAGGCTAAACTAACCCAAAGTCCAAAGCGGGAAAAGTTAGTGAAATTTCACTAACTCCAAACCTATCGATGTTTATACTTAAAAAGTTGTAAACGACATTTCGAACTCAATGGAAGTGGTCTCGAGTCCTAATTTGACCGTTTGCAAAAAGTAGTTTTTCGGACCAAAATCCGATTAACGATTTAATATTTAAATAAAAAATAAAAATATTTAAATGTAAACTCGATAAATATGCGGGTTGTTACATTATATTTCTTATCTGATAATATCTACGTACTTAATTTTTCTTCAGAGAAACTTTCTATTTACGCTTCTTCTTCCTCCTCAAAATCTACAGAGAACTCTAGATCTAAAACTCCAAAAACTTCACAGAAAAAATTCTTTCCTCCTCTGCTTCAACCCTTCCTCCCTCCCCTATAGCAGCCACCCTCTCCACCGTCCCCAAGGCCATCTACTTCCACCTTCCCTATCCACTTCTTTCTCCTTTTCCCTTCCCTATTTTCCTTCATTCTCCCCCTTATTTCCATGGTTTCTATATTCCACTTAACTAGTCCAAATAAATTATTATTTTTCGAAACCATGTATAATTTCAATGGCGACAACTTTGTTGTTGAATCCTTCTTCCCATTTCAAATATCTAAATATCAAAAACTCCATTTCTCAAGTCCTTTCTCGAGTCCAGGTCTAGCCGAAAATGCCCCATATTTTATCAACCATATATCCTTCAATAATGAACCAAACTTTATGATTCTTTTTTCCACTTAATTTTATAGTGGCTTCAACTTTCTTTTAGATCAGTTCTTCAAATTCGTTAATTTTCTACGCCAAAAATCAAATCATTTCGAAGTATGTTTGAACTCGAATTTTTAATTCAGAAAACACCTCTATTTGTTTTGACCATTCTCAAGACTGAAGCTTATTGAATAATTCCTCTAAAAATGAAGAGAAAAGAATTTTAAACAACTTTCTAGTTAGTTACTTTTATAGATTTAGTAAAATTCTGGTCGGAATATTTTCTTAAAGATGATCTAGTTTCGGGTTTGTCCGTAGTTTGGACCTTGGGTTGTTCGAAAGTTGGAAGTAGTTAAAACTTGTTTATTGATTCGTATTCGTGTCTAAGCTTTGTTGGATTTTCTTTAAATTTGGATCTTTGTTAGTAATCTCCATATTGCTCAATTTTTTATCATCACCTTCGTAGCTACGAAAAGTGAGCAAACACTCACAACTGCTAGATCTTCTTATGTTAGTTAAATTGAATTTATGATGTGATTAGAAATTGATTGGCTTCTGTTTAGTATATTTTAAATTGTCATTCCAGTTAAATCTGACTTTCATAATTTAATTGTCATTTAATTTAATATTGAAATTTAAATTTTTAGTTAAATACCTGTTAATGAAAACTAGCAAATTTTTGATAGTTATTAGTTGATTTCAATGATGATTGTGCTGTACGATCAATTGTTGATATTTGGGTGATTGGATGGATGTTATTGGTTGGCATTTTGGATGATTGATTATAATTGTGTCTATATCTCTGTTATCCCTATGCGTTGAAATGATACATACCTAAACGATCTTATAGATTAGGGGAAAATCGTTATGGGTTAACATGATAAACCCGAGTGATTTTCATTGCTTTGGAAATGTTGATATTTGATACTGGTTCAAATGACATATACCTATATAATTTCTTGAATTTGAATTTTTATTTGTGATTAAATTATTTGAAGGGTATAAGTTAATTCAAACTTCAGATTTGTTTTAATTAGATGATTAAGATTGATATTTTAGATTTTTTGAAACCCTTTAAGGAATTATATTCGCATTGTACACTTGATATGAGATGAAAATTGCATAACATCTATGAAACCATTGCCTTATTATTCCTATTTTACTTAGTTTGATCTGACTTACATAAGATCTTTTAGTTCTGACTTGATTGTTTTGTTTTTTCATTACTCTCGGGTCAGTTTAAGCTTTTTAATGTATTGAAGACTATTTTTTGGAGGACGAAGACAAAGATACAATATATTGTTGCTATTTATTATTCCACTATATTATGTGTTCCATTTCATTATTTGTTTATTTCTTATGTATGTATAACTCTGATTTGAACTGTAAAAGTGTAATCAAAATGTTATTTGTAAAACAGCTTCATGAACAGTTTATTTGATTAGTTTATTTTGTAATTTGTTGCGAGATTTGGTGTTATGTTTTTTTCTTTTTTTCTTATTTACCCCATTAACAATCCTCCCTTTTGAATTGTTTGAGTCTGATATGTGTGGTTTATTGTCGATTTGAACCGTCCAAAAAGGCAGGTTGTTAGATGAGAGCTCTTAAGCACGTACCAAATCTGTTAGCGCCAAAATTGGTCACTAACATCCAAATCTAGTTGAAAGCACCAACCAATAGTCACAGATAACAGATAGAATATATGTAGAGAGTATAAACACGAAGAACAGTAAAAATCAAAAGGAAAGCAGCAATAACGCAAGATTTATAGTGGTTCGGCAGACTTTGGCCTACGTCCACTCTAGAAATTTCCTTTTTATTGATATGAGAATCAATTACGGTTACAATCCAGAGTTTTTAAAGCAACAATGGCAGAGTTGCTTTAATGCGGAAGAAGGAGCAAAACAGAATGAAGATCCTCTTTTTTAAAGCCCCGCATGCTGTATTTATAGACGAAGATAAGCTAGTTCCCTTGTGTAGGCCCATAACCAAGCTAACTCGGCCTACAAGTGTTAACTCGAACTGACTGACCCAGACAGGCCGAACCACATCCACCGACCCATATATGTCGATCCACTTACAATGCCGACCCAGTTTAAATGTCTATCCATTCGCGATGCCGACCCACTCACGCTGCCTGCCCAATCTTGTGATGATGCCGACCTACTCCCTGGACCGACCTAGAGATGTCATTCCCATCGAGGCCGAACCATGAAAGCTGATCCACTCCAAGTCGAACCAGGCCCGACCGACCTACCTTCTTAGACCGAGCCATGTGTGACCTTCGTTTTTTCAGTGAACAGTACCTACTGATCCATCTAGGCCGAGCCACGTGTGCCATTCGTCCCTGAACAAGCGACATCTGCTGGTCCACCTACGTCGATCCATGCATTCCGAACCATCCTTGACTGACCATCTATCCATCCAGCAGGCTCAAACCTATCATATTCCAGTCTCGACAAACGAGCAGTCAATTTTAGTTGAATTCTCCTGTATACGGCCTTGTCGAAAGATGGGTTAACATTTGCTTCCCAAAACATGTCTTGCTATTGGAAGGTGTGTTTTGAATATTCTCAAATCCGATATCTAAAGTCATGTTACATTCATTATTAAAGAAACCCATCCAAATCTGATAGTCTACTCCACGACCGTTCCAACTCGTTATCCAATTTCGAATCCATCCCAAATCCATTAACCGAATACATGATCTCTTCGAATCATTTTATCTGAATTTAGGATCTCTCCAGGTCCAAATCGAGGACCTTAGCGAATCTAAATCCTAAGTCGGGGCCTCACTAGGTCCTAAAACCCATATCCAAGAGCTCATCGGGTCCTTATCCAAATCTATAGCTGTTCAAAGCCACTATCCAAATCATTTCACACCTTGGAAGTCAGTAATCGAATCTTGCGATCTCTCCAGATTGTTGATGGCCTCTCCGGACCCTTGCTAACTCGATCCAAACTTAACGATTGAATAAGTAGATCCTGTCGCTCTCAAACGAAGCAACCTATCCCTTGCACTCTGGTTCAGCATCCCTAAACATTAAGCAATGCCCTGATCCTTCTGGACCGATATCCTCATTTTCGAGCTCTTACTGGATCTCATCCTGTCACTCTTTAGTGAATGGGAAACAACGTTGAGTGAGCCGATCCTATCACTCTCCAGTGAAGCAGCGTCACTCCCTACACTACGGTTCAGTATCCCGAAACATTAAACGATGCCATGGCCTAAGTCCTAGACCGATTGTAGCCTCTTCGGGCACTTGTTGGATCCCATCCTGTCACTTTACGGTGAAGGGGAAACAACGACGAGCGAGCTGATCTTATCGCTCTCCGACGAAGCGACGTCATTTCCTACACTCCGGTTTAGTGTCCCTGAACATAAAGTGATTAATTTCTAACCGAATTCCGTTATACGTCCCATAACTCTCCAGTTCGGTATTTGTTGCATAAAACAAAAATCCATTTATCAAATCTAAGGTTCAAATGTCCATTAAGAAAAACAGAAAAGGCTAAGGGCTGCCTCTCCGGGCAAAGCAGCCTATTGCCATCTCGGAGAATGCCTAGGGATCACTCTGCTTCCCTTACATGTGTATGTGGAATAGTTTCTGTTTATTTTTTTAAAACCATATCAAAAAAATTATTCGATGACCAGAGTCCAAATCCTAAACTCGGCCCTTGCCATAACGATCAACGGATGACGAGTTATGACCCCATTCCAGGGTCATTCATGTTTAGTCCAAGCGGTAGCTGCTCGTGTTTTACTGCTCTTGTCAGATTCCTCACATACTGTGGCAATCTACCACTTCTAACATGTTACTCCACAACGTCCTTCAGGTGGCGGCATTCATCCATGGAGTGCCCTTCTAGCTTATGGAATAGGAAGTACTTCCCGCTCCTACGTTCCCGTTAAGCCGGATCCCTCCTAGGTGGTTTCTAATAGGGGAGCTGCCCTAGATTGTCTATGTAAATCCGTTCCAAATTATTTGTCAAGTCCAAGTACGTCGTGAATTTGGGTTCTCAACCTCTCCTTCGTTTGTTTGAATCACCAGGTCCATCGTCCAGCTTACGCTTTCCTTTATCCAGTCTTCATCCTTCATCAGACGTTCCTTCGCCTTGCACGGCGTTTATCTCCTGCCTTTGGCATGTGAATCCTCTGACCGAATGAATCTTTCTACCTCATGATAGAACCTTCCAAGATCCTGTGTTAGATCCCATGATAATGAATCCTTGAGTTCCATGCCTTCTGCAATCCCTGCCACCATCGCCATCAAAATCATTGATGGATTCGAAAGATCTACCGAGGCCACGGCTGCATTAAAGCACATTAGAAACCTCTCATGAACTCTCTTGTTATATGCTTCATAGATGCTAGTGTCATTACATTCTTGGGTCACGTCACGTGGACCCTGAACTGTCTCATGAAGCTTTCCACTAGCCCGCCCCATGTCCTGATCGATCCATTCTGCAGCTGCCTGAACCAAAGCACTGTCAAATCTGTCAAGTATAAAGGGAAACATCTTGCTGTTACCTCCTCAGATGCCCCTAGCATTTACATATGTCTAATGCATCTGATTACATGGATAGTTGGATCTAAGTTTCCATCATAGGCCTCTAGTGTTGGTAGTTTGAATTCTGGAGGGTTCCTTGCATTCTTGATAACCGGAGTGAACGGACTCCTACTGACTTCCTCCAAGCCTCTGCTCGACATCCCTCCTCTCATAGTCCTTCTTATTAATCCGGCCATCCGCTCATCTCCATCCGAGGATGGTGAGACGACCCACAAATCCGTACCCTTTGAATCGACAATAATCCACACATGTCCGACCCAAAAAGAACGGACTGACGGAAAGTCAAGAGAAAGAAAAGAAGAGAGAAGAAGAGAAGAGAAGAAAGAGAGAAGATAGAACCAAACAGAACAATAAAGAATCTCACATCGCAGCGGAAAATATATAATATCATATCAATGATCTTTACAAAATAGAAACTGTATATATACACATCAATCAGAGTCCAACAATCAATCAATAGTTATTAGCTTGAACAGTTATAATAACCTGTCCTCACAATTGCCGATAATATACAACAACAAACAAAGCACAGCGGATAATCAAAAAAAGTACGTGTATACGAAAATGAAGATCTCCAACTCTCCTGCTGAAGCTCCAAAAGCATCAAATCTAGACCTGTAAATATACTCGGTCTGACCCGAGTATTGAAAGGGAAGAACGCCCGGATCAGGCTGGTAAACCAGCGTGAGAAACACACTCAACTGAATTTATTACCAAAACTTTTCCTTTATCAAAATAAAAGTATCTCGTAGGACAAGTCCACACATAAACACGGGCATGTTTTTACCTTACGATAACTAAAACATTTCATATCAAACTCATGTGATATTATACTAGTGTCTAGTATAAAAATAATATTTAAAATAGCCGAAATTGTTGCCATTATTAAATTCCAGCATACTAGGCCCTACAAATAAAATGTCAGGTACATATTAGAGTTTGGATTTTCATACAAATGACTAGGTGAAGGGACTACCTTTCGCTAGTACATTTCTAGAAGAATGCATCGAGGACCATCACAAAGGATCCTCTACCAACACAAGACCGGCCCACCTCTATGACTGGATGGTACTGAATATATCATCCTCCGGTCGTTACCGACCTTTACTGAGGTCCCTCATAGCATGCACACCACAATAATCAGTTACACGACATCATAGCATGTAAAGATATATCTAGAAGAGGATGATCATATCCTACTTGGGAATGACCCAATTAGCCTTGCTTCATCTAACCCTGTTTTGGTCATTTCCGGTTGATGAGGCCTGATGAGGTACCGATTAGTTTTCACAATCACGTATCACATCACTTAGAATGCCACATGGTCATTTCCGTTGACTACTAATTGCCTTCCACAAAAATACAACCCTTAAGCTCATACGTCTCAAGGAGGGTGTTAAGCCAAGAGAAGTTGCCTTCTCCGCCACCACTGATGTACTTTTGTAAAAACCAATGTACGCAATTTGTAAAAATGCAATGTCAGACTAACATCCATACAAGTTGTCCAGGAACAAGACAAACCGAAGGTACTTTCCTAACACATCCTCTCGGTAAATCCCTAGGATTAGTAGCGAGTAGTCCTCGCATTGGATATTTCATAATGAAGAGCCACTGGTACTATATGCATACTGGGATTTTAACCCCAAACAATCAACAAGCAGTCCCCCACTATGAAACTCTAAAATATAAATATCATCACGAGCAACCTGCACAATCGTCACATATATGTTGGTCCGAAGTGGTTTTCGGATAAACCGATCCCGATCTCTTCGCACCAACAACGCAAAAGCGTTTCTCAACCTCACGCAGAAACTAAGTCTCATAGACTTATCACGTCTCCAACTTTCAACTTGTTATCCTTCGGGCCAAGAAGGAAGCTCGATAGATTGGAGTAATACTCTGCACTATACGAATCAACGTCCTCAACACAAAGTATAATCAATCCTACATAGAAGGCTACGTACTAAGTGTACGACTAAATAGTTCCCACATCAAGTCGAGGAACTAAAATTTGGCAAAGTTTGATAGTCGGTTATTTAACTATCAAAGCAAGCAAACAAATAATCGGCACCATAACAATCACTAGGCCTTTTAATTGATCTTTAATTAATTAAATTATTTGCCAAATATTCACTTTACATTATCTTCAAAAGATATAATCACAAAACATTTCACTTCATATTGGAAAACATTTCCATACTTATTTAATAATAAGTAATTCACAATTCTATTTATTTTCAACACTTGGAAAAAATTCCATATACTTAAATTACGATTTAGTATATATTTTATTCTTTAAGGAAAACATTCTTTTAAACATCTTTACTTTCTGTCAAAACGAATGTTGCGTAAAACATCGTTACGGCAACCCAAAATCACTAGTATAGGGATTCGAAAATAAGATAGATATATATAAATCCCAATACTATACAAAAACATTTCCTTTCGAAAATCATTTACTATAACAACACTGTTATAGTCTATCATTTCCTTATACTTTTCGAAAACGTCTATTTCAACAATGAATGTTGAAATCTATGGTTTCGATCCTTAACACATTTTAAAATATCTTTAAACCATTTTACTCCATTTAAAAGATTACTTTCAAAACATTTATTTAATTCAAAAGGTTATTCACTTTCCAAAGCATATCCATTTTATTTAATATATTATTCTCAGTCCAATATCGTGAATACAGTTCATTAATCCAATTCAATGTTTCTACACATTTATTAAAGGATAATCCACTGTATAAAATCATGGATATAATTCTCTAACCAAAATCAATACTATAGCACATTAAATTTAAAAGGATAATTCACTGTCCAAAATCGTGAATATAGTCCCTTCAAATAAACTTCTATATTTAACTTATCAAATTCAGTTGACTTCGGATTTATAAAATAATGTTTATAAATTCCTTTTATATTTTATTAAAACTTCATATATGAAATTCCCTTATTAACAGATTCCATTTATCTCTTATTTATATGCCAAAACCCAAATTATAAGTAAATTACTTATAATTCGTTTGTTAACAAATTCATTCATCTTATAACTTCACAAATTATAAATCTTATTTACTTATAAAATTCATTTATACTCCATTTTACACTTACAAAACTTCTTTACAATTTCATCAATTTTGATTTATAAAAATATCACTTTTATAAATCTTATATATAAAACCATTTATAATAAATCAAAAATCTCAATTTAAACCAATTTAAAAAATAATCAACTTTATATTTCAAAAATCACATTTCAATTATATTTCCCAAAAACCATAATTTACTATATCTCACAGAAATATTATAATTTTTATAACATAAAAATTATAATATTTATTTATTCAAAATAAATTCAGTTCCTTTATAATTCAAAAATCAATAAAACACTTATTTTCAAAATCACTTTAAAATCCTTTTAAATTTGGAAATCATCACTTCAGTATTCTTAAATTATCAAAAATAGGCCCAATTCTGCAGCAGCACCAAATACATCAATCACGGCATCCAAAACATCATATATCATATGATAACAGAATATATAACAATATCTGTAAATAAATCAATACTGTTGAGGAATCAAGTTGGATCCCTCCAACCTGTCACCTGCAACAAATATACATATTAGAATATGTGTACAATGTCCGCTTCAAGGCAGACGCGCGTACAAAGGGTCATCCGCTCGTACACGGGAACGTATAGGGTCATCTGCTCCACTAGGCAGGTACATAACCAAATATCAATCAATATATCATAAATCATCCAAACAATCATCAATCATCATAAAATAAATTATTTCACTTATATAAAAATATCTGTGAGTCAGAAAGTGTGAGTTGTACTCACTGTGCGTCCAATATTTGTAGTATTTTATTTCGCATATCGCATTTAATTTTATCCAAAATTAACACTAGCTCCAATCAACTCCAAACCAGCGGCATAATGTAGTGCTCGTCAATATGGATCCAATGCAATTCGTTTCATGCAAAACAGACCTTGTATGACAAAGTTACACTACTTAGAAGTTTATACAATTTTTAATAATATAATTTTCAATTTTCGTTTTATTTTTAACCTTTTAAAATATATGCCGTTTCTTCCTATAACCCAGATCTCTGCCCTCCATTATTTCTTCTTCCTCCCATCTTTTAATTCACGTACGCAAACCCATAAGCACGTTCGAAACCCTAATAGCCGCACCTTTTACCGACGTCGAGGAGATGATCGAACACCTTCAAATTAACGGCCACAACATGCTCTATCTTCGGTCGTGAAGATGGAAATCTCGGTCACCTCCCTGCATGGGAAATCGCGCATGAACGCATAGCATTCAGTCCCCAATTGCTGTTGATCCATTGCTTGAATTTTGATCTTGACCGTCACATTTATAGTTCTCATCGAGCTCTAGAAGCTTGTAGTTGATAATTTTTGGAATAGATCGATGGATTGGAAGAGAATCGAGGGAGAAGGAGTGTTTTTGGCCATTGAAAAGCTTAGTGGCGGCTAACCCTAGCTTGGATTAGGGTTTTGCAAAATAGAAAATAAATTGGCATTTTATAGAAAATTTGACGACACTATTCATCCGAAAATTTTCCGAACTCGAAACGAAGCGTGCCGCCTGGCGTTTATAAGATTTTACCCCTATTCCGAGCGCAATGTAATATAAATCGGGAGCCAATTCGGTCATATTTGAAAGATAGGTTTTCGAATCGATTAATTTAGATCTAAAATTCACTTAAACCGATTTCTACGCGTTTTAGCTTGCCCCGGACAAACCGTAAATCCGATTGACACGAAATTTGAAATCTTACAATAATTTAACATTACGGATTCGATGAAACTAACTTCGTCGAAATCCGAGACTATTTGAAAAATGACTACTTTTACACGTCAATTAAATATTAAAATATTCAATTCAACAATTTAACTTTTAACTCAGTTTTAAAAGTTCTCTAACATCATTCTAATTCAAATATAATATAATTCAACTTTATAAACCATTTTTATTCACTTTAAGTTTAAATATCAATTATTTACACAATTTCAAATATTAAATCACAATTTAATTATCAATTTAAATCTAGATATTCGAAATATTATTTATTCAGCTTATAAACTTTGCTTGTGCATATTTAAAATCAATTAAATATACGAATTTCAAATGATAGAAATTCTGGGTCGTTATATTCTCCCTTACTTAAAAGAATTTTGTCCTCGAAATTACCAGGTAAGAAAAAGTCACTAAATCGATAACTTTTCAAAACAATTCATTCAAACTAGATTTACCGAATCTCTTAAGTGTTTAACCTTTCTCAAAATCCATTAGTTAAACTTCTTACAAAAACTTTATTAAGTTTTCAAATCTACTTAGTTATCTTTTAAAACCAACTAATATCATTTAAATTTCAACTCATGAACCAAAACTTTAGCTATCAAAATCTTCCAATTTTCCCAAAAAAATTCTAACGCCTCAAATTTTAAAAAAAATTCGCCATAGTCTCATTTGCGCGGTTCGATCCGAAAAAAAATAGCTATATATATATCACAAATATACATCTCATCGTCAAGGATGAGGCATCCCGGAAAGAAAAAAGTGTAAAAGTACGATCTGTAATCCGAGATATGTACCTCTTTATATTATTAGCGGGCATATACGGCTAATATAGCACAAAAGCGAGCTCTAAAAGCGAAGCAAGCGCCATACGCACCTACTAAGCCCTCAACAAACAAATGAGAAATATGTATATGTGAAAGTAATATCAACATACAATATATACCAATACAACAACTATATATGTCAATATAGCAATGCAACCAAAGCAACAAACCCAACCATCAAGCAACTATCATCAAACAACCATATCTATCCAATACATCCATAACCGAATCAATATAAATTCTCTTCTCATTAATGTTCATTGAATTAATTTTTCAATTAATCACATTTGATTCATTAACATTGGATTTACTAACATTCATTCATTCATATTCAATTAGTTTACATTCACTAATTCATATTTAAGTTTGTTCACTTCTAATTCAAATTAAATAAAATTCAATTCTATTTAAATTCACTTCACTTCCAATTTGGACTCAGTTATTTATAGCTTTCAATTTCATTGATTCAATTCTATATAAATTTTTATTCAATCAACTAACAACCATCTAACAACCAATGTGTATCCAACACAACCAAATTTATTTAATTCGTTTACATTCAATTTGGTTTAACACATTTAATTCCAACTAATTTAACATTGACTTTCATTCAATTATTCAATTCGTTTAATAATCAATTTGGATTGAATTATAGAATTCACTATATTCACATTTTTGTACGACACTTCCAATATTATTATTAATTCACAACTTCTTAACAACAACATTTTTAATGCTAGTTCATTTTATAAATAAAGTTGAATTTCTTTATATAACTCGAATTCACATTCATCACTTCAATTTATTAATTTAACTTTATTAATTTACTTCGATGCCAAAATCAACTTCATTCAACATCACTTAAGTTATGTTTCATTTCAGCTTCATTTACATTTCACTTAAGTCAAAATCATATCACCATTCAAATTCAGATTTTTGTTTTGCCTAACCAAAAGTGTTTAACCATTTTAAAAATTGGTTTTACTTACATTTTCTCACTCTATTAGTTATACAACTTATTTATATCTTTGATTATACTAACTCAAATTTTTTCCAACTTTACCAAAGCCAAAATTTTATTATCTCATATATTATAAGTCAAAAACTTATTTTACTTACATTTATAAATTACAACTTGGATTTTAAATTCATATTTGTTTATCAAAATAAAACTTCAATTCAAATTTACTATAGCTAGCAAACCCATCACACAGAAACTCGAAAATGATACTGATGATGCTGGAGTCATACCCTTATTATTTCCCAGTAACAGTAGTGAATTCAGTGATTTATATTCTTTTTTTATTTACAAATCACATTTATAAAATCTTTACTTATATAATTTCACCATTTAACTTCACTTATATAAGATTTTTTCCAAATTATTTTATCTTATTTAGATTTATAATAATATAATCTCTTTTACTTTGAAAAATAACTTTCAAAATCAACAGAATTCAAATTTCCAAACAATTGGTTTAAATTCATTTTTATTTGCAACTCACATTTATAAATATATTCAGTTTATTTCATTTCTTATATATAAGATTATTTCATAATAGCAAATCATATTAATTATAATTCCATATTTATAATTCATTTTCTTATATAATTTTTATTCTTTTACAATTATTGTTTTAGTTTAGATTATTCAAACAGCTTTTATTTCTTATATATATTTACATTTTCAAACAACCAAACAATCAATTTATATACACTTTAATAATTTCTAAAAAATTATTCCTTTATATATAAAATATAATCAAGGTAAAATTATTTCATTTACCCAATTTAAAATGATGCTATGACGACTTGCCTCATTTAAGTGTTTGGAAATCTCTATCGATAATATGGCGTTCCACATACCAACCAGAATTCACAAACAGCTCAACGGATAAGTAAACACAATAAAAAATATTGTATATTCACTAACAAATACGCGCTCATATATATAATACACTCAAAATCAATCTAAGGTACTACTGTCCCTATCTATACTGAGTACACATCAAAGCTTAGGAATATACAAAATCTAAGCTCTGATAATAGTTGTGACGACCCGCAAATCCGTACCCTTTGAGTCCACAATAATCCACGCATGTCCGACCCAAAAAGCATAGACTGACGGAAAGTCAAGATAAAAAAAAGAAGAGAAGAGAAGAAAGAGAGAAGATAGAACCAAACAGAACGATATACAATCTCACATCGCAGCGGAAAATAAATAATATCATATCAGTGATCTTTATAAAATAGAAATTGTATATATACACATCAGTCAGAGTTCAACAATCAATTAGTAGTTATTAGCTTGAACAGTTACAATAACTTGTCCTCACAATTGCTGATAATATACAACAACAAAAAAAGCAAAGAGGATAATCAAAACGAGTATGTGTATATGAAAATGAAGATCTCCATCTCTCCTACTGAAGCTCCAAAAGCATCAAATCTAGACCTGTAAATATACTCGGTCAGACCCAAGCATTTAAAGGGGAGAACGCCCGGATCAGTCTGGTAAGCCAGCGTGAGAAACACACTCAACTGAATTTATTAAGTTACCAAAACTTATCCTTTATCAAAACAAAAGTATCTCGTAAGACAAGTCCACACATAAACACGGACATGTTTTTACCGTACGGTAACTAAAACATTTCATTTCAAACTCATACGATATTATACTAGTGTCTAGTATACAAATAATATTTAAAATAGCCGAAATTATTACCATAATTAAATTCTAGCATACTATGCTCTACAAATAAAATGGCAAGTACGTAGTGGAGTTCGGATTTCCATACAAATGACCAGGTGAAGGGACTACCTTCCAGCAGTACATTTCTAGAAGAATGCACTGAGGACCGCCACAAAGGATCCTCAACCAACACAAGACCGACCTACCTCTATAACTAGATGGTACCGAATATATCATCCTCCGGTCGTTACCGACCTTTACCGAGGGCCCTCATAGCATACAAACCAAAATAATCAGATACACGACGTCATAGCGTGCAAAGATATATCTAGAAGTGGATGATCATATCCTACTTGAGAATGACCCATTTAGCCTTGCTGCATCTAACCCTTTTTTGGTCATTTCCGGTTGATGAGGCCTGATGAGGTAACAATTACCTTTCACAATCACATATCACATCACTTAGAATGCCACATGGCCATTTCCGTTGACTACCAATTGCCTTCCACAAAAATGCAACCCTTAAGCTCATACGTCACAAGGAGGGTGTTAAGCTAAGAGAAGTTGCCTTCTCCTCCACCACTGATGTACGTTTGTAAAAATCAATGTACGTAATCTATAGAAATGCAATGTCAGACAAACATCCATACAAGTTGTCCAGGAACAGGACAAACCGAAGGCTTGTTCCTATCACATCCTGTCGGGAAATCCCTAAGATTAGTAACGAATAGTTCTCTCATTGGATATTACATAACGAAGAGACCACTGGTACTATATGCATACTTGGATTTTAACCCCAAAAAATCAACAAGCAGTCCCGCACTATGAAACTCCAAAATATCAATATCATCACAAGTAACCTGCACAATCGTCGCATGTACGTTGGTCCGAAGTGGTTTTCGGATAAACCGATCTCGGCATCTTTGCACCAACAATGCAAAAGCGTTTCTCAACCTCACATAGAAACTAAGTCCCATAGACTTATCACGTCACCAACTTTCAACTTGCTATCCTTCGGGCCAAGAAGGAATCTCGATAGGTTGGAGTAGTACTCCGCACTATACGAATCAACATCCTTAACACAAACGATAATCAAGCCTACACAGGAGGCTACATACTAAGTGTACGACTAAATAGTTCCCACATCAAGTCATCCCAGCTGACGAATAGGATTTATTCATCAATAAGACCCGAGCACACGCCTTCGACGCAGCCTGACGTCGAATAACCAATTGGCAAGCACCTCTTTCCTCTCTGGATTGGGTCTTCCCCTGCCTCGACAGAGTAGGATTCCATTCTACAAGAGAAAACGATCATAGAAAGAAGAAGTCTTCATAGATAAGGGTTCGTTCATGCTTTGCACTATCTTTCAGAGAGATAATTTCACTTACCCCAAATTTCTTTCTTATGGAAACACTAGTCGCCTGGCTTTCGAGTACTGTCATAGTACTCACTTGTGCTTTTCTTATAGGGGAGTTGAAACGAACAAGGCGCATCTCGCCCTCTTCCAAGCGAGCGAAATTGGATGATGAAACAACATCTTCATCTCATCCAGTTGCTCCAGAGAGCGTCCTTGAGACGGAGACTTCTGAGGCTTCATCCGCTTCTGGGAATGATCCTAATAAAATTTGGCAAAGTTTGATAGTCGGTTATTTAACTATCAAAGCAAACAAACAAATATTCAGCACCATAACAATCACTAGGCCTTTTAATTAATCTTTTATTAATTAAATTATTTGCTAAATATTCACTTTACGTTATCTTTAAAAGATATAATCACAAAACATTTCACTTCATGTTGGAAAGCATTTCCATACTTATTTAATAATAAGTAATTCATAACTCTATTTATTTTCAACACTTGGAAAATATTCCATATACTTAAATCATGATTAAGTATATATTTTATTCTTTAAGGAAAACATTCTTTTAAACATCTTTATTTTGGGACAAAACGAATGTTGCGTAAAACATCATTACGGCAACCCAAAATCACTAGTATAGGGATTCGAAAATAAGATACATATATATAAATCATAATACTATACAAAAACATTTCCTTTCGAAAATAATTTACCATAACAATAGTGTTATAGTCCATCATTTCCTTATACTTTTCGAAAACTTCTATTTCAACAATGAATGTTGAAATCAATGGTTTCGATCCTTAACACATTCTAAAATATCTTTAAACCATTTTACTCCATTTAAAAGATTACTTTCAAAATATTTATTTAATTCAAAAGGTTATTCACTTTCCAAAGCATATCCATTTTATTCAATATATTGTTCATAGTCCAAAATCGTGAATATAGTTCATTTAATCCAATTCAATGTTTTTACACATTTATTAAAGGATAATCCACTGTCTAAAATCGTGGATATAATTCTCTAACCAAAATCAATACTATTGCACATTAAATTTAAAAGGATAATTCACTATCCAAAATCGTGAATATAGTCCTTTTAAATAAACTTCTATATTTGACTTTTCAAATTCAATTGACTTCGGATTTATAAAACAATGTTTATAAATTCCTTTTATATTTTATTAAAACTTCATATGTGAAATTCCTTTATTAAATGATTCCATTTATCTCTTATTTATATGCCAAAACCCAAATTATAAGTTAATTACTTATAATTCGTTTATTAACAAATTCATTCATCTTATAACTTCACAAATTATAAATCTTATTCACTTATAAAATTCGTTTATACTCCATTTTACACTTACAAAACTTCTTACAATTTCATCACTTTTGATTTATAAAAATATCACTTTTATAAATCTTATATATAAAACCATTTATAATAAATCAAAAATCTTAATTTAAACCACTTTACAAAATAATCAACTTTATATTTCAAAAATCACATTTCAATTATATTTCCGAAAATTCATAATTTACTATATCTCACAGAAATCATAATTTTTATAACATAAAAATTGTAATATTTATTTCTCCAAATAAATTAAATTCCTTTGTAATTCAAAAATCAATAAAACATTTATTTCCAAAATCACTTTAAAATCCTTTTAAATTTGGAAATCATCACTTTAATATTCTTAAATTATCAACGGCCCAGTGCTACAACAGCACCAAATACATCAATCATGGCATCCAAAACATCATATATCATATGATAACAGAATATATAACAATATCTATAAATAAATCAGTACTGTTGAGGAATCCAGTTGGATCCCTCCAACCTGTCACCTTTAACAAATATGCATATTAGAATATGTGTACAATGTCTGCTTCAAGGCAGAAGCGCGGACAAAGGGTCATCCGCTCATACACAGGAATATACAGGGTCATCTGCTCCACTAGGCAGGTATATATCCAAATATCAATCAATATATCATATATCATCTAAATAATCATCAATCATCATAAAATAAATTATTTCTCACTTATATAAAAATATCAGTGAGTCAGAAAGGGTGAGTTGTACTCACTTTGCATCCAATAGCAGTTGCAGTGTTTTACTCTGAATAAAATTAAAAGCGCGTTTAATTTTACCCAAAATTCACACTAGCTCAAATCAACTCAAAACCAGCTCTAATTAAGTGCTCGTCAATACGGATCCAACGCAATTCATTTCGTGCAAAACGGACCTTGTATGACAAAGTTACACTATTTAGAAGTTTACACAATTTTTAATAATATAATTTTCAATTTTCTTTTTATTTTTAACCTTTTAAATTCTAAGTCGTTGCTTCCCATGACCCAGATATCGGCCCTCCATTCTTTCTTCTTCCTCCCATCTTTTAATTCACGTACGCAAAACCATACGCATGTTCGAAACCCTAATAGCCGCACCTTCTACCGACGTCGAGGAGATGATCGAACACCTTCAAATGAACGGCCACAATGTGCTCTATCTTCGGCCGTGAAGATGGCAAAGCTCGGCCGCCTCCCTGCATGGGAAATCACGTGAGAACACACAGCATTCAATCCCAAATTGTCGTTGATCCGTTGCTTGAATTTCGATCTTGACCGTCAGATTTATAGTTCTCATCGAGCTCTAGAAGTTTGTAGTTGATAGTTTTTGCAATAGATCGATGGATTGGAAGAAAATTGAGGGAGAAGGAGTGTTTTCGGCCATTGAAAAGCTTAGTGGTGGCTAATCCTCGCCTGGATTAGGGTTTTGCAAAATAGAAAATAAATTGGCCTTCTATAGAAAATTTGACAACACTATTCATCCGAAAAAATTTCGAACTCGAAACAAAGCATACCATCTGGCGTTTATAAGGTTTTACCCCGATTCCAAACGCAATGGAATATATATCGAGAGCCAATTCGATCGTATTTGAAAGATAGGTTTTCGAACAGACAAATTTAAATTTAAAATTCACTTGAACCGATTTCTACGCGTTTTAGCTTGCGCTGGACAAACCGTAAATCCGATTGACACGAAATTTGAAATCTTATAATAATTTAACATTATGGATCCGATGAAACTAGTTTCATCAAAATCCAAGATTGTTTGGAAAATGGCTTTTTTTACACGTCAATTAAATATTAAAATATTCAATTTCTACAATTTAACTTTTAATTCAGTTTTAAAAGTTCTCTAACATCATTCTAATTCAAATATAATCTAATTCAACTTTATAAACCATTTTTATTCACTTTAGATTCAAATATCAATTATTTACACAATTTCAGATATTAAATCAATGATTTAATTATCAATTTAAATCTAGGTATTCAAAATATTATTTATTCAGCTTATAAAGTTTACTTGTGCATATTTCAAATCAATTAAATATATGATTTTCGAATGACAGAAATTCTGGGTCGTTACAGGTGGTCTCCTATTCACATCTCTACCTTTCCCGTCATGTCTTGGAGGGTACTCTGGGTAGTACTCTTCATGTTGGTCGTTCACGTTCACATTGGTTCCTGTTCGCTGAGCTCCATTCGTAGCACTTCCAGTATCCAATTCCATATGTCTACCCTCAGTCCTTTGCCGATTTCCTTCATTTTTTTCGGTCTGGTTCTGGTTTTGACCCCCCCACCCCCCTCCCCTCCCCCCCGAAACTTCTACAGCTACGGTTCCTTGTTCTGCATTGCCAGCAGCCGCGGTTGGTCCATTCCCTTGACTTTGTACTTCATCTTGTCCAATCTATTAGAGTAGGCTCCGTATCGTATTCCTCTGCCTTTTATCAACTGCTCCTTCATAGAATTCATCATAATCTGCGTCACGTCCATAGTGATATAGACGGATGCCTGATATGATCCAGCTCCAGAACATGCCTCTTGACTTCATTCTTAATTGCCCCTTTTCTGTCACTTGTCTCCTTATCAATGGCCTAACCATTGCTACCCAGAATTCGAGTTACAAGGCCTTTAAATACAAAATGCAAGCTTCAGAATCCCTGAGTGCTAGCTTTCTCAGTGAAAGCACCCAAACGTTAGCGCCAAAATTTGTCACTAACACTCAAGTCCTGATGAAACACCAACCAACAGTCACAGATAACAGATAAAATAAATGTAGAGAGTATAAAGATGAAGAACAGTAAAAATTAAAAGGAAAGTAGAAATAACGTAGGATATATAGTGGTTCGACTGATTCCGGCCTACGTCCACTCTGAAATTTCCTCTTTGTTGATATGAAAATCAATTGCAGTTACAATCCAGAGTTTTTAAAGCAACAATGGCAGAGTTGCTTTAATGGGAAAGGAGGAAAAAGAATGAAGATCCTCCTTTCGGAAGCCCTACATGTTGTATTTATAGACGAAGATAGGCTTGTTCCCTTGTGCAAGCCCACAACCAAGGGAGCTTGTTGACTCGAACTGACTGACCCAGGTAGGCCGAACCACATCCACCGACCCACATATGTCGACCTACTCACGATGCTGAAATGCCAATCCACCCGCGATGCCGATTCACTCATGCTATCGACCCAATATTGTGATGATGCCGACCTACTCCCTTGGACCGACCCAGAGATATCGATCCCATCGAGGCCGAACCACCAAAGCCGATCCACTCCGATGTCGAACCAATCTCAGCCTACCTTCTTAGACCAAGCCACGTGTGACCTTTGTTTTTTGACCGAGCAGCCCCTGCTGATCAACCTAGGCCGAGCCACGTGAGCGGCATCTACTAGTCCACCTAGGCCGAGCCATGCATTCCGAACCATTCTTGACGGACCATCTATCCATCCAACTGGCTCAAACCCATCGTATTCCAGTCTCGACAAATGAGCAATCGATTTTAGTTGAATCCTCCTGTATATGGCCTTGCCAAAAGGCGGGTTAACAAAACCATAAATAGTGATCTCGAAAGGTAATGTCTTTACCCTAATTAGTGAAACGCACATAGCCCTACTACATCTCCCTTAATTTTAGTCATTACTAGGTAGTGAGGCTCAAGGAAATGATTACCTTTTATATAGCAAATCCCACTTGGAATGCTAACATCGCCCTCCAAGCAATAATGCAATGCCACCATTCATCCATACAAGTTGTTCTGATTCTAAGCAAACCTAAGGCACTACTTCTATTGCATCATTTGGATTAGTAGCAAGTATCCCTTGTTCTTCAAAGAACTCCGTCTTCTACTATCTTCAAGATGTCTCAATTCAAATGCTTATGCCAGTTCGAAGTGGTGTTCGAATAATAAATCTTATTTTGGTCTCTTAGAACCGAAAATGATAGTTTGAAAACTAACCAACATTTGATAATCAGTTATTTAAATATCAAATAAACAAACAATCCAATCACAGGTTTATATTCATATGGAAACCAACCATGGTTAAGAACATAAGCAACCACTAAGTCTCTTTAATTAATCCTTTAATTAATTAAAATCACTTTTCAAATAATTTCATAAAAATACCATTTATAAAAGAATATTCATAGACCCTCTCTACTCTTTTAAATACTTGAAAAATATAGATGTAATATCTCAACTATATAAGTGTACTTACAAAACATTTCACTTTCAATACTTAGAAAATTTTTCCATGTACTTATCTCAACGGTACAAGTATATTCACAAAATACTACAGTTCTAATACTTAGAAAATGTACGCATATACTTATCTCAATGATATAAGTATATTTACAAATCTTAAGAAAGATTTCATTTCCAAAACCATACTTAATTAGGCTAAAACAAACGCCATTTAAAAACATTGATAAAAATAAACCCAAAACACTTTTGGTGTAAGTAAATGGATCATATATAAACTAAACTAGATGTATTTTCTAATTTCAAACGGTACTACCCCTTGATTAACAATGAAATTAGATAAGTTAGACTAATATCATTGCCTTGACGTACATTTTTAATTCTAAAGATAGAGATTAATTTCTATACCAAAGAATTTGGTGTTGTATGAAAAGAATACTTTTCATACCACCAAAATTTAAAAAGATCATTTATGGAAATCGAATCTCATTCCTTTTATTAAACACCTTTTTATAAATGTCTTACATATTTATAAAATACTTTTCACAAATCTCTTTTATTTTTACAAAACTCATTGTTATTTATAAAACCCTTTATAAGACACCTTTTATAAAATACCATTTATCAATTCCTTTATAAAATATCATTTATCTTCTTTATAAAACTTCATTTATAACTCTCCTTTATAAAACTTCACTTATAAAATTTCTTTATAAAATTTCGTTATAAATCTCTTTTATAAAATATCATTTATATATCTCGATTATAGAATATCATTTATATATCTCCTTTATAGAATATCATTTATAAATTCCTTTATAAAACAATCATTTATAGATCTCCTTGATAAAATATCACTTATAAATCTCCTTTTTAAAATATCATTTATAAATCTCAGTATAAAATATCATTTGTAAATCTCCTTTATAACATATCATGCATATATGTTTCACAAATATTTATTCCAAAATATTCCTATCTTCTTTTAAAAATAGAAACACTTTATAATAAAAGATAAACTTATTTGTTTCCTTTAAAATAAATATTCCTTATTATACTAACTTTTCTATAAAATAAATACATCCTGAATACTTCTAATACATTTCCAAAAGTTTTGGAGTAAAATAAAAAAGTTTAAAAACTATTTCTAAATAAAATATCATAGAAAATCCAAAAATTAGATTTATGATCATTCTTCAAATCAAAACTATTTTCAAATCAAAACAGCAAACATTAGTATTTAAAAATACTATAATGAGGCCAATGGCTACAATAGCACTAACCAATGCTACCACTACCGCTACCTTTTTCACTAAAAAGGTTCAACTTTAACATATATAAATGTCATATCAAATATGGCCAACTGCCAACTTTTAGAATTCAACAATTTATACAATAAATATATTAATGGAATTAAAACCAACAGGTATACACCAGAGATTAAAAATCATAATGGCAAGAAATTTAAATTTCTCTAAAAATTACATGTATTTCATTTTAAATGTCATTCGCTTTTCAAAAGGAAATTCAACCAAGCCAAACCATTAAATCATTCAAATGTTAAAATAATAATTTAAATCTACTATATACAATTAGTATCCATCCAGAGGTGAGATAACTCATCGAAATTCCAGTTGATAATTAAGCATTTTGGTTTTGATCAAAAATAGAAAGGCGTTCGATTTTAGCTCAAAATTTCATTTTCTCCAAACTTAACGAAACCAATTCTATTCTATAGATATCACTCTTATGAGCGCAATGCGATATGAGAAAGTTATTGATTTTATAAGTATACAGATTAATTAAAACAATCAATTATTCTAATTACACAATTAATTAGTTAATTACCAAAAAAATCCTTCTTCCCTCCCTCTAATGATGCTTCATATATATGTGCATGCTTGTACATCCTAAACCCATGTCGCATACTTCTCTCTCCCTATTCTCGCTCTACACATTACAAAATCCAACACTGATTGCTCTAATCAACTCCTCTTTGCCTCTTCCTTCCACTGGACCTGATTATTCGACACTCCATCCCCTTTTGTGGGTCATGGTTGAACCACCACTACACAACAACATAAATGTTACTCTACCCTATCAATGACCATACTCCTAATTTCGGTGCCGTCAGAGCTTCTCGTCATGAGAAACGCATTACCACCAATTCCATCCCCCAACTCCTCGATCATCCACAAAGCAAACCCTAATCTCCTCCTCTACGTCGGCCTCCACCAAATTACTGTTGCAACCATCATAACGCCATGGATTTGAAGATATTGCTACAATGAACTCATGGGATTCATTTTTGTACTTTTTATTCGAGCATATTATTTGATTTTGAATTTCGAAGATGGAACCCACTTTTCATGTTTACTGTAAAAGAAAATAGGAAGAGCGTGGAGAGGAAAATGAAAAGTAAAAGGGGGTTGAATATGAAGAGAAGTATTAGGGTAGGATTTGGTTTATTTTGTGATTTCGGCGTTACGCTATACAACATTTCGTTCGCACACGAACCGTGAAACGACAATAACAAAAGTACGACTGTGCAAAAAATGCGACACGATCTCAAAACAAAAATAAAATGCATGGTTATCTTATTTAGTAAAGTTTCAAAAATATCATGTTTGTCGAAAAATACGTCAAATGATAATTTAAATATTTTTCTAATTAAAAATTGTAGAAAAATCCCATAAATTAAATTAAAAATACGTTATTGAAAATCAAGTCATTTTTAGTACGATTGTTCATTCAGAAAATAATACTTCTTTTTGGCATGATCGTTGGATTTCTTTCATTCCTCTTAAGATAGAATTTAAGGAGCTTTACGATATTTGTAACTTTAAGAATGATTTGATTTTAAATATTTTTTCTTTGGATAATGATCACCTTCAAATTTAGTTTCAATGGAATTTTAGAAAGTACAACTCTTAGGCAACTTTCTTTGCTTTATACTAGATTGAATTTATATAATATTGAAAATAATAATGACAATATTATTTGGGAGTAGGAAAAGAGTAATGAATTTACTTCTAATTCTTTTTATAAATTTATAAATTTCTTAAGCTTAACTAATAATTCTTCTAAACTTATTTAGAAAAAAATGCTCCTCCTAAATTTAAAATGCATATGTGGTTAATCATGCATGGAAAACTTATACTATTGAATTGTTAAAGAATAAGAATATTCAAATTGATAATAAATGTTTCTTTTGTAATTTTGATTTTGAAGACATTATTCGTGTGCATTATGATTGCATGAACTCATATTATATTCTAAATAATACTCTCAAAAACTTTAACTGTAGTCTTACAACAGAAATTACTAATAGTGGATATTATTGGAATAACTTAAGATTTAAGTTTAAAATGGAAAATACATTTTAACTTGATACTTTATTTTTTATAATTTGTTGGTATATTTGGTTTGAGAGAAATCAGAGAATTTTTAATGATAATAATAGTCATTTTAATAAATTGATTTTTATATTATCTTCATTTTGTTTTAATTGGATCTCAAATCCTAAATACAAATAAGCTAAAAATAAAAGAATATCTTAATAAGGTCGGTAATAATATTAAGTTATTTAAACATAAAAACAATATTTTTGACATTAATAATTATAGCATTAACATTTTTTCAAATTTAAACGATGATTTCATTGATTATCATAATCATTTTGATCAAAGGACCATAAGGATAAGTTTTAATTTGTTTTAGTTTTGGTTTTTTTCGTTTTAGTTTATAGATTTTTAACTTCTTTTGAACATGGATTCCTTTTCCACTCTGTTTCTAATTTTTGTTATTCTTCTGTCCTATTACCTTAGCTTTTGTGCCTTTACTTTTATTTCATTAATACATATATATGTGTATAAATTTCATTCATATACATTTTTATGTGTTATTCTCATAAGTTTCTTTAGTTCCTTTCGTATATGCAGGTTTTGGTTAGAAATAATGTTAGATTCTTTTTGCAGGTTCACAGAATTTCTGATGGCAGGATTGTTGTTTGCAATGAGGAGTTCTTCTCAGTTCTTCTGCATTTTCATTATGGCTTTCTACATTCTAGATGATTCACTTGCACGGCAAGGCACTCTCTCTAGTTTTTCCGAGTCTACAAAGTGTCGTTTTTTATTCTAGATCACGCATCTGCAATGTAGTGTTCTTTTTGGATTTTCCGAGTTCGCAGCGTGGCGTTTCCATCTCAGATGGAGTTGTCTTCTGGTATCATAGGCGTTGAGTTACTTCATAGAATTTTAAGGTACTTCTCACACCTCACTACAAGGCATTGGCCTTGTCGGAGCTCGATATTGGGATGTAATGGGCGGTGGCCTTGCCAGAGCTCATTCTAGGGGTACTAAAGTTCTTTTTTTTGTTACTTATACTATGATTAGCTACCTACTAGGCATGTTGGCGGTACCTTGTCTTTAATGATACACACACACACACACATATACAAATATACACGTGTGCTCTCCTCTATCCTAGAGGATCATACATTTCTCTCAAAAAAATCAAGTCATTTTTATTAATAAGTTATTTTCTTATAACTTATTAAATTTGAATCAAATCTAAATATTTAAATGGATTAATATTCTCGTTCAAAATATTAAAAATTCTAGATCGTTACATATATGTACATATATTTTAAATTTTATAAAATCTAATCAGTTTAACTATGTAAAACATTAATTTAATTTGAAATTTTAAATTCAAAATTCTTTCAGTTGTTATTTGACTGGGTCAAAGATATTTTGTACTATAATTTTAAAATCAATTTTCACAATTTCATAATATTTAAATTTAGAATTTAAAAAAATTTGAAATCTAACTTTTTAAATAATTCAACCATTTTAATTTTATAAAATGCATACATTTATTTTCAACCAAAATAATTTATAGATATAATTTTATATTTACTAATATATATACACATGTTATAGAAAATATAAATATATTAATATTTATTCATGGTCGAAACAAAAGTTAATTCCTTTTTTATAAAACAAGCCGCGAGTTAATATGTTTTTTACTGTATACATATATTTGCATTATTTAGTATATATATATATATATATGTCATAAAACTAAATTAATTTTCTATTGGATAATAAATATATATATTTATAGTAATAGTAAAATAATTTATAAAGTAAATTTATGCATAAAATAAATCATATGATGTGGTAGAAGATAAATTTGTATACTCTACCTTTTTCATAATTTAATGAATACAATTTGTATGTGAATAATATAAATTATTTTAATGCTAAACTATTAGATATAATTTAAATACATTGCAAAAATAACACATACTAGGGTTGGGTAATGGTGTGTGATTAGACCTACGTATTGTATTGGTAAAAAGAATATTACCTCAAAGATTCAATGATTTGTAACATCTTGATTTTATTTGATCTTCTTGGATTCAAAATCCACCACTTTATCTTTGCAAATGGAAGAGTTGAATCATCAAAAGAATTAAAGTAGTTCAAAGGCGGAGGAGTAATTTAGGTTCGGCTAAGTAGGGTAGGGGGTAGCCAAGATTTCATATGTAGAGGAAGCAAAGAAATAAAAAGAGTATTTATAGGGAGAGACTAGACAAAAATATCTTGCCCTCTTTGTTTGGTCTCCAAGACCAATTCAAATTCTCTCCAGCCCTCCTTATTGACCATGTATGACTAACTCTTTGTTGGCCTATAAGTTAATATATTTTCAAACCAGTTTATTATTAATAAATACCTAAACCCATTTTAAAATATATCAATATCATATATTGAAATATGCACATATAACATGATATAAACAACAAATAATTGCGCCAACAGGGTTGGCGCAGTTGGTTGATGGTCCGGACTGCGTGATCGAAGGACACGAGTTCGAGCCCCGAAACTGACAACCCTGTAACAAGTACCCGAAGTATGTGTTTGGCAGGCACAGACTTCCCTAGAGTTTACAAGCGAAGCTTGGTTCTCTAGGTAATTCAAAAAAAAACAAAAAAAAACAACAAATAATTGCTAATTACACCTATAAATTTCAAGGAGCTACCTTAACTACTAATGAAACCCCCAAACATTAGTTACACTAATAATTAATAGTTCCTAAATATTAATTAATTTAATTAAACTATAACATGTTATAAACTAGTTAAATCATATGGCATTTCGAAGATTTCACGGATACGAATATGCAACTCATAGGTGTGAATTCAGTCAGCGATTAATATTAAACTTTTCAAATATTAACATGTCATCTTAGTTGATGGTGTCATAGTTTGGCTAAATTCATCGATTATAGATCTTTTTAGCAAGATCACACTTTAGATCAACGTAAGTTGTACTCTTAAGCAACGATATAAATTATACACATTCTCTTTGTCAACACTATATCGCTTTAAGTTATATGGAGTTTAGTACCGATCAAAACTCCATCAATATCCATATACAACTATTCAGTCTATCCACGATGTCCTTGGTTCAATAGTAACATTTTATCACTAAACATTTTACACTTACTAGAGATTTTGACTTTGTGTTGACTACAATTGACAGTAATACTAACCTCGTACAACTAAGGGGAAAAATTCTTTATTGAATAGTGTTTCACTTCCTACACTTCAACTCAGACCCAACTATAGTAGTTTGATGATCGCTATGTCATGAATTGACTATAATCGAAGTGAAATATTCACTTTGAAGTTTGATGGTATTCATAGGTCGATACAACTCACATAAAGATTTCTTGTTTGACCTAAATGTTATAAACCTCGAGGAAGCCCTCCGTCAAGTCATTCTATAGATATCTGATAACTATAAGTATGTAACCCGTTGGTTCCTCTTGTAGCCATGATTTAACATCCCTCATTTTAAAGTCCGAAAATAAGCGCTACTAATGTTGCGGTCATTAATAGTATTATTCTCCGATGATAAAATGATATTAATTAATATTATTTTTATAAGACACGATTCATTAATGAATTTCCATATTCATTACATAATCCCCAAACTGTTCCCAGGTAGAGATATAATATAATTACTACAAAAATACTCCAATAGCAACATATGAAGATTCCCCTTGGTTGATCAGAGTTTACTAATAGACAAATACATATTCTGCCATTACATACATTTAGACAAAATAACATAACAACACGACGGACATAAATAAACTCCTATATAACAAGCTCTGCCTCTTGTAAATTTTTGTACTCATCACGCCTATAACCTAGAAACCTTACTCTCGAACTACTCAAATGAGCACTCAAGAGTTAAATGGGAAAAATAAAAACTTCAGGTCATACAAAAAGACTTGTATGAATAATAATATGCCATCTCGATAAATAGATATCTTGTGAGCCAAACGATTTTTCCCCTCACTAGTATCTTCTGTAAATATGTCGATCAAACAGGCTTCTGCGATCAAAATAGTTAAACTAACATAAAATAATCATATACATGCATAAAACATGGGTAAACCTGACAAATCTATCTCAATCAATTAATTGTCTGTCTCTATTTCATAGTTTTTCCAGGGTTACTACAAACTTATGCGGCTAATTCGGGCTACCAGATATATCAAATTCTCACCGTTAGTAGGGAACTGGACGGTCCATCCAAACACAACCGTCTTAGTGTTAACCTGACTATCTATCTATCTCATAGTTTTGCTAAGCAAGCTATGATCCTAATGGTTTTTCAGGCCTACCAGTAACCTATCTAAGTTATATTCCTTTCTATGCGTAAACCTATTTTTAGTTTTACCCTAAACAAAGCCTTACGCACTAGAATTGTGGACTAATATCAACTAGAGGCTAACAGTTGAAGCATAGGGCGCTACCCTACACCAGTCTCATTATCTGGTTTTCTATTCACTGTTCCTTGAAAATATCCTATCACAATTTATCTCTTGGGGATAAATTTTCATATAAATTCCTGGGTTAAATATCCTCTTTATTTTCTTGAAAACATAAATTTTTATAAACAATTTAACCCTTAAAATCATATATAAAACAAGAAAAATATAGCCCTTTACTTTGTCAAAATATTTGCCAAAATATATACTTATATGAAATAGCTTTCATTAATTTTGAAAACCGTCGGTGGTTGTCGAAACTTAAAACCTTAGGCAATCAAGCCACTTTAATTAACACCATTGATTCAACAACTTACGACATCACTATGGTCGATATGCAATGTTGGTTTCCTTCTTATAAAATCTTTAATAAAGAATTCTAATTTATAAAATCAATGGGCTATAATGCCAGAATTATTATCATCGCAGCATAGAATTATATAGGTTTCTAACTTGTTAAATATAGCCTTTTATATGTACAATATATGGATGTTGACATTGATGACATACGACATCAATATTACAAAATTGTTGATATCGGTTATTTTATTACAGCGACCACTATGTCATATATAAGGGTATTGAAACCATGATATAGTGGCGTCATTGCCATAAAATAATCGATATCATAAATAATACTTGAGGCATCAGCGCCTTAAACTATGGCGTCAAAATACGAAGCAAGCAGCATCACTGCCAGTATAGTTGATATCGTAAATAATTGATATCGGAGATAATGGTATGCGAAATTACTTAAAACCTAGGTGAAGACTTAGGGCATCAATGTCGTATGTTATAGATTTCAAAACAATGAAACAAATAAGGTCAGAATAGTTCTAGGGTGTTATGAGATCATCATGATGCCTTTGATTTAATGTCGAAGACCTTTACTATATAACTTCAACCTGAACAGATCCATTCCATACCAACATAATTAATATCGTACGCATCCATTCACATTGATGTCGGATTCTATACTCATGACACTAATGCCTGTCATTACTTAGGGTTTGGTGGTCATGTAAGCTTCATAGCAATATCGTAACTAATATAAAAACTTTTTTATTTCTACTAAAAGCAATTACTTTCCACCAACCCTTAACCCTTGTACATTTTTTATTAGTTAAAACATACTTTATCAAATTCTTTTCAGAAAAACTGCTATAGGTCAGATTAATCACTCCCAAAATAATTCGCAAACCATTTAATCCATTTTATTATTTCTATATAATCATCAATTCATTCTAGCCTTATAAATTCACACTAAATTATAAAAGCTTGGGAAAAATCCACAATATCACTTAAAATTAAAACTAATATATTTATTGACATATAAAAATTCCAGAATCAAAAGAATTGTTTAATTATTTTAATAATTAAAACCTAAATTAATTCATTTCTCCTAATTAAGAAATTCATAAAATATTCATACATGCTTAGAAAATTATTAAATTAAAAACCCACTTCCAATATAGTGGTTTAAACATCATATCCAAATTTCAAGTAATTTGGACATCATATACTAGGTTTCTACGGTTAAAACCTATTAAATATTTCGATAATTAATCCAGTAAATCACCAAACAACATATAATACATCAAACAGACATAACATGACATCATAACATCAAAAGATTTAGATTCATACATAGAACGGAAACAAATAAGCATATGTTAGATGGATAACTATCATTCACCTTGATTGGATAAAGAGATTTAGATTAAATGTATTGATTTAATCATCTTAGCTCTCCTCTCTTTCCTAAGCTTTTCTCCCCATAGTTTTCTTAGCAATGACCGGCCTTGATCTTACTTGTGTTTGTATGAAGTGAAATGTAAATAAGGATAATAAGAGCGGAAGAGTTTATGTTTAGGAAACGAAGCCTATTCCCATTTTACCCTTCTCATAAATCCTTCTTCCTATTCAAGTTTTGAACAATCTTATTAGTTCATTAATTAAAGCTACCAGTTTTAATTATCAAATCTCGTTCTCTTTATCCCAACACATTATTTAATTTAATATATCTAGTTAAATCTCTCGAATAATGTTAATCAACATTAGGGGTGTCATAGACTCCTCTCCTTAAAGAATTTCGTCCTTAAAATTATGGTAAGGTACACGACACATATAACATGGATGTGAAACATACCATCTAAACAAATCAGAATAATTGTCTCTAATCCCGTTGACCATCCCCTAAGTATAGTCTCTCTTGTCATCGCTCTACTGGACCTTCACCAATATAACTGTCTTGTTTCTTATCTTCTTCTCATCCCTTGCTACAATAAAAAATAGTTTCCTAATAATAGTCATGTTCGACAATAAATCTTCCAGTGCATTCGGAGTGGTAGTAGTCTCTGGATCACGTACATACTTTCTAAGATGATAAATATGAAAAACATTATGGATTTCTGCCAAACTTCTCGGTAACCCTATCTCATTTGCGAGTTTCTTGATCCTTCTATAATAGGGAATGGTCCAAAAAATCTAGGTGCCAATTTTGTTGACTTTCCAAATTGGATTACACCCTTCATCGGTGATACTTTGATGAAAATATGATCCCCAACTAAGAATTCTATGTCCTTGTGTCTCCTATCTGCATAGCTTTTTGGCCTAGACTGAGCTTCTTTCATCCTTGTCCGGATTAACTCAACCTTTTCTGTGGCTTCTTTCACCATATATGGACTAAGAATCATTCTATCTCCAGTCTCTAACCAATATGTTGGTTAATTGTACGACCTTCCACGCAAAGCTTCAAAAGGTGTCATTCCTATACTAGTCTGGTAACAATTATTATTGGAAAATTCATCTATGCGCAAGTGATCTTCCCATGATCCTCCAAAGTCTAGTACACAAGCTCTCTATAAATCCTCCAAGACTTTAGTAACTCTTTCTGTTTTCCTATCCATTAATGGATGATAAGCGATGCTCATCTTCAGCTTGGTACCTAAGACCTTTTGCAGGCTCTTCCGGAATTTGCTAGTAAATAAAGAATCTCTATCACTGACTATATACTAGGAATCTCATGCGGTGTAACTAAATTCTTCATGAACAATTTAGCCAAAAAAGGTGTTATCCTCGCCGACTTAACGGGAATGAAATGTGCACTCTTGGTCAATCTATCCACTGTAACCAAAATACTCCCATTTCGCCTATTCGATCTTGGCAACCCATCAATGGAATCCATAGATATCGAACCTTATTTCCAAACTGGTATATTTAAAGGCTAAAGCAATCCACTTAGCTTTTGATGCTTGGTTTTCATTTGTTGGAAATTCAAGCATTGCTTTACCCATAATCCTACATCCCTTTTCTTATCTTCCTAGAAGAAATTTCATTTCATATCCTTATATATCTTGTTCTATCCAAGATGAATGGTAAATTTCGATCGATGACACTCCCTAAGAACTTCTTTCCTTATGTCTCCCTCATCTAGAACGCACAATCGTCATTTCTTTCTCAACCATCCATTTTAGTCAAGATAAAAATATTTCAAATCATCAATCTCGATTCCACCTCCGAGTCTTCTAATTCGTTCAGCTAATAATGGATCATATTTTTTCCTAAAGCAATCCTACCAATCTTCGCCGTTCGAACTTCTAAACAAGACAACATAACGTTTTCTTTATTTAAGTTAGACGTCTATCTTAACTGTATAGCATAAGTAGTTAATGCTTCTAAATCCTTCCATTCGTCTAACATAGTTAACACCGCATATTGATGTTTCATGCTAACTGCAACAGTAATTTTATTCCCTTTTCCTAGTGTATAGTCAATACTGAAATCATACGCTGCTAAAAACTCTAACTGACTCTACTGTCTCATATTCAACTCTTTCTGAGAGAATAAATACCTCAATGACTTATGATCCGTAGACAACTCGAAAAGGTAGTTTTCCGCACCTTCAAAGTAAAGATCACTACTGCCAACTCCAAATCATGAGCCGGATATCTAATTTCATATGGTCTGAGCTATCGAGAAGCATAGGTAATCACTTTACCTCTTTGCGTCAACGTAGCTCCTAGTCGTATCCCACATGCATCTGTATACATCACCAAATCCTGATTACCATCTGCCATAACTAACATGGGCGCATTGGTCAATAAATATTTTAGCTTTTGAAACGCTTCCTTGCATCTACTAGGTCAAATAAACTTTACGTCCTTTCTGGTTAGTCTAATCAAAGGTGCTTCTATCCAAGAGAAATTCTTGATGAATCTCCGGTAATAGCCAGCTAATCCAGAAAAACTCTTTGTCTCGATCACCATCTTGGGTCTCTTTCAATTATTTACTGCTTCAATCTTAGTTGGATCCATAGACAACCCTTCCTTTACATGACCAAGAAACTTCACTTCTCTCTTCTAAAAATAACACTTCGAAAATTTCGCTTTTAGTTGATGCTGCCTCAACGTCTCAAGCATTATTTGAAGATGAACCTCATAATCTTTTTCATCCTTAGAATATATCAAAATGTCATAAATGGACAGGAACAAGAACCTATCCAAGTACTCTTGGAAAATCTAATCCATCAGGTCCATGATGAAATAAGGTGCATTAGTTAACCCGAATGGCATGGCTAACCACTGATACGAACCATACCTCATTCAGAACACCATCAAAGGAATATTTTCCTCCACTGCCCTCAATTGAGGGAACTCTGTCGCTAAATCAAACTAGGAAAATACTTTGGCTCCACTTAATTGATCAAATAAGCCATTGATTCTCGGTAAAGAATATCCATTCTTTATCATCTTCTCATTCAACTTAAGATAGTCAATACACAATCTCGACGACCCATCTAGTTTCTTCACGAACACCATGGATGCTCCCCTAGGAAAACTTCTTGGCCTAATAAAACTTTTTCCTTCTAAGTCCACCAGCTGCACCTTTAACTCCTTCATCTCTGTGTGTGCCATCCTACTAGATGGTCTACTAACGGGTTCAGCTTCAAGTACAAGATCTATATGAAACTCGCTAGCTCATTTCGTCGGTAGTCCTGTAACTGGCTCAAAGACATTAGCAAACTCTCTAACAACAAAAAATTGATTCAACTGGTCTTCCTCCTCTATTGCATCTAACAAAGCACAAACATCAAATTTTGAATTCTCTACTAAGTATACAATTTGATTGCTACTACTAGGGTGTCCCAGTGATTTCTAGCTTGGCAAAGTACCCTAGCATCATATTTGCATAACCAATCCATACCCAATATAATTCCATAGCCCACAAAATCAAAAACATGCAAACTACATGAAAATATAGGACCCGATAACTCAAATTCTTGATAGTCACATCTCATCCCAAGAGTTGCATACCATCCTATTGGATCCACAACCCTTAAGGAAGTAACAAGGTATGATGGTTCTAAGTTTAACTTATCTACTAAACACTGAAAGATAAAAGAATGTGATGCACCAATATCAAATATTGCTCTAATAGATATGCCATGAATCAAAAGCGTACCTCCCATCGTACCATTTCCCTTCTCTTCTACTGTTGGCCAGTATAATAATGGCTCCAAAGCAAAGACCTTCCCTTTATCATCCTTGGCCGCCTCTATATATTTATTCTTATAATGCCCCACTTGGTCGTAGTTGAAGCACTTCACATATAACCTTGTTCCAACTTAGCGAACTTTCGAAGCAAGGTTGGCTTGGCTATTTGAGACATGAATCTCTCTTTAAACTTTCTTCTGAACTCTGCACAAATTAAATTCTCCTCTAGTACTCCCATAGTTACACTATTCCACCAGTACAATGCAACTTCTAGCAATTGCCTAGATACTAATCACCTCTTCTGCTCATCGTTCGAGCCTAAATTAGGAAAAATTCTCACATTGCAATAGCAAAATATCAACTACGATAGCATGCTCCATTCCAATTAATGGCTTTCCTCCAAGTCATGCATAATCCTAACTCAGCACAGCATAGTTGTTGACAATAGGAAATTCAGGATTTTCTATACTTACATCCACAGCATTTCCACTAACTAATCCAGCTGCAATTTCTGCTTACATCATGTTGACAAAGAACTGATGCATAGCTCTCATATCCACCAGTGGCGTTCCAGCACCCACATTAGCAGCTGTTTGTCGACCTGAATTCCATATGGTATTAGGTTTGAAATTTTCATTAGTTATGTTACTTCCTCCACCGAGATTCACTCTTCCGTTTCCTACCTCCATATCTTACTTTCCTTAAATCTGCATTTGAACCTTAGTAAGATACAGAAGAAATGTCTATGTAAAAGGGAAGAATAGCGATAAGATATATGCTTATATATATATACACATATATATATATATCAATACAAGTGCATTACTACAGCATTATCCTATATACCAATCTCATTCTATGATTCATTTGGATTATGTTTTCAAAGCTCTTTTAAAGTTAAAAGTTGTTTTAGTTTTACATAAACCTATGCTCTAATACCAAGTTATAGCATCCCTCATTATGAGGTCTGAAAATAAGTGCTACTGATGCTGCAATCATCAATATCACTATTCTTCGATGATAAAATGATATCATAGTATCATTAACATCAGAAGCAGTATAAAAATAATTCAAGATACAATTCATTAATGAATTTCCATATTCATTACATAATCCCCAAATGTTGTCCAAGTTCAGATATAATATAATTATTACAAAATAATCCAATAGCGACATATAAAAATGCCCTTTTGTTGATCGGAGTTTACTACTATGAAGATACATATTCTGTTGTCACATACATTCAGATAAAATAACATAGCAACACAATGGATATAAATAGACATCTATATAACTAGCTCTGCCTCCTGCACATCTTCGAAAGCTTTATTCGTCACACCTAAAATTTAGAAACCTTACTCTCGAACTACTCAAACGAGCACCCAAAATTAAAGGGGAAAAATAAAAACTTTAGGTCAGACAAAAAGTCTAGTATGAATAATAATATGCCATCTCGATAAATAGATATCTAATGTGATTATATCGCCAAGCGGAATAGGTTTTCCCCTCACTAATATCTTCTATAAATATGTCAATCAAATCATGCTTCTTCAATCATAATAGTTAAACTAACATAAAATAATCATATGCATGCATGCTACATGGGTAAACCTAACCAATATGTCTCAATAAATTGATTGTCTGTCTTTATTTCATAGTTTTCCCAAGGTTACTACAGACTTACATGGATGATTCGGGCCTATCATACATACTGAATTCTCCTACTTACCATTAGGAGGAAACTTGACTATCCGTCCAAATAAAATCATCTTAGTGTTAACCAAGCTATATGTTTATCTCATAGTTTTGCTAGGCTTACTACAGACCTAATGGCTTTGCAGACCAACTATTAACTTATCTATCCTTTCTATGAACATATTTACTTTTAGTTTTACTGTTAACAAAGCCCTACACACTGAAATTATGGACTAATATCAATTAGCGGCTGACAGTTGCGGCTGACAGTTGAAGCATATGGCGCTATCCTACAGTAATCATATTATTTGGTTTTTCTAATCTCTGTTCCTTGAGTCAGAATATCCTATCTCAATTTATCTGATAGTGATAAATTTTCATATAAATTCCTGCGCTAAATACCCTCTTTATTTCGTTGAAAACATAATTCTATATACATGATTTAATGCTTAAATCATATTTAAAATAAGAAAAATATAGTCCTTTACATTATCATTGTGATGACCAGGAATTTTGGGCATATCAATTAAATAATCTTTATTAATAACTAAATTGATTTGATAGTTTTATTTAATAAATTGACGAGTTAATTCTTTTAAAGGCTAATAATATCTAATTTGGAAATATTTATTAATATATTTTTTAACAATTTAAAATTTGTAAGATTTATCTTTCAAAGCTAATAAAAATGTATTCTATTTATAATGTGTATATATATATATTGGTATATATATATTGTAAATAGGAAGTTTTTAATTTAATAAAAGTTATGTTTTCAAATCGTAATATATATGTATATGTATATTGTGATTTGGTGTCATGTTTTAAAACTCAATATAATAATTTTCAAAACTATTGTTAAAATATTTTCCATTTAAAATAATATATATATTTGTATATATTGAAAATGGGAAAAGTATTGGTTTGAATTTAATAAAAGTGCTATCAAATTTAAATATATACAGAGATTGTAATTTAGAAGTTATAATTTAATATAATATCTTTTCAAAGGATATTTGAAATTTAAATTTTTAACAACAAAAATAATTTCTTACTTATTTAAAATATACTTTTAGCTTGAATTTAAAATAAGACTTAATTAGAAATTCATTTTCTTTTGCTTCCAATATTCTTTCTTTTAAAATTTTATGACATAAGACAATTTGGTTTGTAAAAATATATATAGAGTTAAAATAAAATCCTCAAACATATAGACATATAATACATCTATTTGATTCAAAAATATAAGTTATTTATAAAAATATTTACATAAATTCACATTTGTATATTTATTAAAATTTAAAAGCTCATTTTTAAAGAGACAAACATTTCATATATATTTAAATGTATTACATAAATATATATGACTTAAATGATTTAATAAAGAAAGTTTAACACTTGTAAAACAATGATAAAGCATTTTAAACACTTGTAAGTTTAAGGAGGGATTCTTTCGACAATTGTAAGCCAAATATCACATAAATTAACAAGTGTCAAACTAATGTTTTCTTTAGATTTTGAAATATATGAAAATATAAATAAAGAAAATTTAACCAGGTTTTTCTCACTTCTCCTCTCAGCTACTTTCTTTCTTCTTAAAAACAAAAAGAAGAAACAAAACCTAAAAAGCAATGAAAACCAAAATTTAAAATCTAAAGCAAAAGATACAAAAACATAAAACCTAGAAAACCAAATCTGAGAAGGAAGAATCAAAAGATGATCAAAGGCAAATTCAACATCAGTTCAAAATTTTCAAACGCAACCTGAGATCAGATAAGGAAAATTAACTTCAGATTTAAATGCAACAAAAACAAAGGAAGTTTAACATCAACTATCAGCCTAGAAACAAGTTGGAAACAAAAAATCTGCCTCTGTCCGCTGTCTCTGTTCTGGTGAGTAAACATTTTAAAAAAACAGTTTAAAATCAAGATTCCATTTGGATGTGTGAATGAAATCATGTTGTTAACCTGAAATACGTGGAATGAAATGAATACATGTATTTAATAAGTATTGAATGCCTGTGTATATCCAATATAGACTCTGTTGTGATGATAACAGGTTTTGATTCCTTAATAAGTTCAATATCTCATTATTGAATCGTAGTTAGCTTTTGATTTGTAAATAAAAAGTGTTTGAAATCATGCAACATCTCTACTAAAAATCATTCGAAGAATTTATATTATATATTTATCTCAAAAATTTCTAAAGAACGGTGAAAATTTAATTTGGGTCAAAAATGTATAAATTTAGTTTTTGAATTGGATTGCATGATTGGATTTGTAATTGGAAATCATGAACTTTAGTGTGAATATCTCGATTTTTAGTTTGGAATTTGACATGTATTTTCGAGTTGATGTTTTTGGACAAATGGGTCGATTGCCGCCGATCGATGGCTAGGGGAGACTTGATATTTGGGCTGGAGGCGGCTGAGTTGTCGACGAGTGCTGGAAAATTGTTGAGATGATTTTTCAATGGCCGTGATGGCCAGAAATTGTCGAAGTAGGGTTTAACACCCTGGTTTTGTCGTTGATGTTTCAGTGGGATTTTCGACATTGAGACTTGATCGGAGGCGATCGCAAGGCATGTTGGAGGAGCTGGAGGTCAAGACGAAGTTGCGGTGTGGATGGCAAGGCTTCTTGAGGCAGGGATCGTCGGAGGCGAGTGGTTTTCCGATGAAGTGGGTTTCCAGGCTATGTGGGTTTTGAGTGTTTTCGATTCTCGATCGAATCAAGGGAAATGGGTAATTGAGTTTGGTTGAGAGGATCGTCGGCGAAGTGTGGAGGTCAACGTCGATGGTCGGAGTGCTGTGGTTCACCGATGGAGATGCACACGTGCATGCATGTCAGTGAATAATGAACGATGTTCGTGCTCGGGTTTTAGTTCAGGAATGATTGAATTTTTCTCGAAGCAGGAAGAATATGAGTTGTCTTTTGTTTTGATCGGGTAGGTGAAGGGTTTTGCTCGGGTTTTCTAGTGATAGACAAGTTTAAATTTAAATAAAGTAAGTTTTATATTTTAGAAATAAATCTTGTTATCTTTAAATTCTATTCTTTATAAAATATAATTGCTTCCTTTAACATTTTACTTAAGAAATTTGAAATTTGTTTAATTTAAATTTTGTTAAGTAAATTTAAAGGTATTTTAAACTTAAGCTAGAAATGGAATTTTAAAGATTTTATAAAAGGAAGCTTTTATATTTAAATTGAAACTAGATTTAAAACTATTACTTGATAATGTTTAAACATTTAAAGGCAACTTATGATTTGTAACTTTAAATTATCAAGTTGAATAAGTATTTCGAAACTTAATAAATAATTTAATTAAGTAAAGTTATTTATAAAGATAAATGGTTTTAAAATGTTTAATGATGATTAAGGCATTAATAAGATAATGTTTTATCTTAAGGTTTTAATTCTTTGAGGTTAATTAAATTAATTAAAGGAAATTAAGCATAATTAATTAATTTAATTAATAATGATTAAGGATTAATTAAGTAATTAATTAAGATTAATTAATTTATTTAATTAATTTATTTAAAATTGATAATTAAGGGTTATACGTTAGAGGTTAATTAATTTGTAATTAAGTATTATTAATTATATAATTAGATATTATTAATTAATGATTAGAGATTAATTAATTAAGTTATTAAGGTTGATTAATTAGTAATTAGAGATTAATTAGCTTGTAATTAAAAAGTACTTAATTTGTAATTAAGTTTTATTAATTAATAATTAGACTTTATTAATTAATAATTAAGAGATTTTTAATCTATAATTCATTAAGGATTAATTAACTATTATTTAGGGTTAATTAATTGTTATTAAGAATTGGTTAACTGATTAATTAAGGATTAATCGATTTTTTATCAAGTTTAATTAATTGATAATTAAGGTTTATTAATTAATAATTGAAGAATAATTAATCTGTAATTAAAGATTAATTAATTTTTTTAAAAGGGGTAACTAAGGGATGAATTATTCAATTGCAATTAATGAGATGAATGTGATTAATTTAAGTTAATTAATTAGATAGTCACTTGTTAATTGATTAAGTATAAATACTTAATGAGATTGATAATTATAATTACTTAGTGTAAGTAATTGATGGATAAATTATTGGATGAAATTATATAAGAAATTACTTAATGGGAAGTAATTAAAGGATAATTACTTAGTAGATGTAATTCAAGGTTAATAACTTGGTGAAATTAATTAAGGGATTAATATAATTAATTAAGGAGTTAATTAATTAAGGTAAGTAATTACAGAATGGTTAATCGCTGTTTATGATTAATTAAGGCCGATTAATGGAAGTAATTAATTGAGGACCATTTATTAATGTGATTAATTAATTAGAAGTCAGTGAGAGTAACTAAAGGGTAATTGCTGTAAGAGGAAATTAGTTTAAAGGAAAAAGTTTAATAAAATTTAATTCTAATGGACGTTAAAATTAAACATCCGTTTCAAGGACAAGCGCCAAAATTTATTGATCATTCCTACTTTTTTAGTTTTGTGTCTTCTACAAACAAAATTTCTTCTTCATCAAACAATGGCAACCCAAACCGAAATCAATTTTCTTCCTCAAACTGATTTACGAGCGCAATCAACTTCAGAATCTAAGTCGATGAACGAAATCAAAATATGTCAATAGATCCTGAACAAATAAACGATGAACCAATGATTTCAAAACGTAGGGCTTCGAATGCTATGCGTACAGCAATAAAGAGAAGGCGATAAACTAATTCATCCGCAGTTGTTGATTCGAATGATATTCACGAAGATATAAAGAGGACGAAAAAATCTACGGCATGCAAAACTATGAATGAAGACGACACGAAGAAACAACAGCTTAGTGATGAAATCGCCAGCAGAAAAAGAAAGACAAAGGTATAACAGCTGATTTATTTTTGCAATAAAAGATAATTTTACAATGATAGTTCAATTATCATTTGACTTGTTATTGAATGATAGATCAATACATCATTTGATTTGTTGCATGTATAATATTGAAATATGAGATGATGGATGAACATGGCATTCAGTTTTTGACAGATGATGGACAACAATAAGATGAATAGTTACAGAATGATAGACAAATATAACATCGAAAAAAATAATAGAAAAACATAGCATGATAGAATGATAGTTGAATATATCACTTTATTTAATGTAGGTGTAATGATGCAATGATAGATGAAAATAGCATTTCAATATTTGATAGACGGTAGAAAATAATTAGATGGATACTTATTCGATGATAGTTCTATATATCATTTGATCTGTATGCACCATATTGAAAGATGAGATGATAAATGAGCATAGCATTCAGTCTTTGACAGACGATAGACAACAATAAGATGAATATTTATAGAATGATAGAAAAATATAGTATTGAAAAAAATGATAGACAAAGATATCATGATAGAATGATAGTTAAATATATCATTTTATTTACTATATTTGTTATGGTGGTATAATAAATGACAACTATTGAATGATAGTTCAATATATCATTTGATTTATTGTATTTATAGTTATTGAATGATAGTTCAATATATCATTTGATTTGTATGCATCATATTGAAATATGAGATGATAGATGAACATAGCATTCGGTTTTTGATGGTTGATAGACAACAATATGATGAATAGTTACATAATGGTAGACAAACATAGCATCAAAAAAATGATAGACAAACATAGCCTTCAATCTTTCGACTTTAGAAGCATACGTTGAAAAAAAAGTAATGATAGACAAATATAGCGTTTGAAAAAAGAATGATTGATGCATATAGCACTAGAAAATTAAGCTTTCATAGTTTAAAAAATTGATATAAAAATAGGAAAGCATTTAAAAAATGAGACATGAAAATAACATTATAGTTTGTTTAATATCGAATTATTCATTCACAGTTTTTTGTATAGGGATCAAAAGGTAAAACATTGAAGAAAGAAAAAACAACTAAAGGAAAAAAAACCAAAGGAAGTATCTCAGAAAAAAATTCAGTGTAGATGTAACTTACTTCCAATGATAAAAAAATTTAGGAAAATTAAGGAAAAAGGAGGTTATCTTGTAGATCAATTAAATTATTTAAAACAAACACCCTTCGAAAAATTCATGCTAGTGTTTTTCAAAGAAATTTAATCCATAGCTGCTTTTACAAAATCATCAATAACCTTAGATGATGTCATAGAAACATTTTCTTTCAATGACAAAGCTTCTAAAGTGGGGAATATTTTTTTAAAAATCAAACCTGAAGATGTTTCAATTCTCTTTAGCTTACCTTTGTTTGGAATAAATATTTTTCCATTACCTAAAATGAGTTTACAAATTCTTCCAGACAATTGTAAAGATATTGTACTGATAAGTTTTGGAACAATAGAGCACATCACAAAGGATCTTACAATTTCAAAGATAAATAATGCACTGGAAATGCAACAATTTCAACATGAAAATGATTTTCCAAAACTGCTTAATATTCTTGCAGTGATAACCTTCTTCTTTCCTGATAACCAAAGATACTAACCATGGGGATATATTCCCTATATCCTTGATCAAAACAAAATGAACTCAGTATCTTGGCCAATTTCAATTCATCATTCATTGATTAGAGCTTTGACGACTTTCAAAACAAAGCCGAGAAACATGCCGGTTATTCCATGCTCCCAATTGTAAGTGCAACATTCTAGCTTTATGTTAATGCATCTATCTCTATAAATTAAATTATACACATTATATGTTTTAACAAGTAATATTTTATTTGTAGCTTTTCCTATGTGTGCGTGTGAATTTGATATCTCCATTAGCAACATACTAGGAGGTGGAATATTTCAAGCTTGAAAAAGGTCATCTCAAGAGAAGCATTGATGAACATGGACAATAGAAAGGTATTATTTATCACACTAGTATAAGAAATATACAATGATAGATAAATATATCATAACATAGTGTATATCAACAGTTTTCATTTTGTTATTATACAATCATAATTTAAATGATAGTTACATATATTTGTTCTGCACAAATACAATTTTCTCTAGGTATAACGACCCTGACTCGACCTTCGAAAATTGGCACCGAATACATCACCCTTATTAAAATGCTGCAGATCCAAATGTTGAATCTGGTTCGCCGGAGCTTATAACACATTAAGTATAACAACATAGCGGAAGAAAATGAACAATATCATTGATATACAACAGTACTTGATACAACACATTTGATACAACTGACTATTAATATAAAAAAGATATATACAAGACAATAACAGAGACAACAGCAGCGGAAAGACAATGTCTTTAATGCCAAACTCCAAAAACTCCATCTCCAATCCAAAGCTAGCTCGAACCCCCATCAAGTGTACTAAGCAAGGTCAGTCATCCAAAGACAGAAGATGATTCCCAAACATTGAAAGCTACCAAATAAAAGACTTCGAAGGCTATCGAATCTATACCTACTATTTGGTTATCTGAAAAACCCAACTCTAGACTGCCTATGTGGAAAATTATGGGCACCCAGAGTTTAGGAAGGGAACAATAAACGCCGGGTCAGTCATGCAACTGGTATGAGCAAACAAAAACAATTTTATCTTTAAAACAAACAAAAGAATTTTAAAACATTGAAATCCGCAATGCATTTTAGAAAAATAAAACTACCATAAGGCCTCCCACCACACACACAATGCAAGCGCACACTTGGAAGAGATTTCTCCTTATGACAGTCAAAAATGCTTGATACGCGAAAACCATTTTGATATTATTATTAGTGCATAGTGGAAAACATTTCGAAAGTATAATATTAATCTTAGCCATCATAGGTACCATTATACTATGCCTAATATAGCTACCACCTGAGGTGGCAGGTAATACAACTGCAATCATAAAGGGCTCGTATTGGATGATTGGATTTCCAATAAATGGTTAGCTAAGGAACTTCCTTAAAAATGAGAAGCCTCCGGAGGGACACCCCCCAGGAACCAAATGGTTCCCTACCGACACAAGGCCGGTGTACTCCCTTCCCGGGAGTAACACCTAAGATATGCCACCCCCGGTCATAACCAACCTTTGTCCATGCACTCGACACCAACAACCACACAGCAATAAGTATGCAGCAACCACTAGGTAAATATCTAGGCTTCATACCATGATACCACCTTTTATCCAAAAGAGATGGACATACCCTATGGGCGCGACCCCTGCAACCTTGCCGCAAAATTCCTGTTTCGAACATTACCGGGTTGTGAGGCTCGACGAAGTCTCGTCCACAAAGCTACGCTTTTTAACAAAGACATGCTTTGATCAACAAATAATCAGCAGCACTTCGTATGCCACATTACCAAACTGGGAATGTATCATGGTATCCATCAACAACATAACCTCTGAGCTCGTACGTCTCAGAGAAGGGTGTTAAGCTAAGAGAATAAATTCTCCGCCACCAAACATAAATGTATTTAATAGAAACTGGTTTTACATCTCAAAGTGTAATGTCAGACACACATCCATACAAGTCAGTTCCGGGTTCGAACAAAACCGAAGGCACATCAAAAGAGCCCTTACAAATCCGGATAATCCCTAATCACGTCCGGACTTCCCATCACATATGGAGATCTCTATACTGGGGACCAGTCGGTGCAGAGATATTCGACGATTTACCCTTTGCTTTCGGAAATAACCGGTCTTCACCACCGGTCTTCAGATGCTATCCATAACGTCGTATCATTATTCGAAATGGGCTATATGACACAAGGTCCTCTCCCGGCTAAACCGAATAATGAGCACAATATTTTAAAACCAAATGGATAATGGGATTTTAGTTAAGTCACAACTTATTACCAAAACAAATGGCTTAAACAAATTACCATTTTCAAATCTTTGAACAAAAAGATTCACTTCACAAAGTTCACCATCTTTTACAAAGATTCATTCATAGTTTCAAAACAATTCCACTTCAAATCTTTTATAGATATACTTTAAGATCCCTTTTCAATTCGAAAACAAGGTACACCAATCTTTAATAAAGATTCATTTATAACCTTTCAAAATAATTTCCGTTTCAAATTGGATTAACTCATCCAATCTTTAAATCAAAAACACAATTCATAGATTTCTAAACCATTTCCAAAGATTCATTCATAATTTGGAAAACCATTTTCATTTCAAATCTTTTATACAAAAGATACACCTTTTAGATCAAAACAAGATTCAATTATCTTTCACAAAGATATAATTATAGTTTCCAAAACCATTCTATTTCAAACTTGAAATCTTTTCAACATAAATTGGAAATCCTTTCTTTATATGAAAGCTATTATTAAGATTAAATTATCTTTCAAAAAGATTTAATTATAGCTTCCAAAACAATTCTATTTCAAACTTGAAATCTTTTCAACATAAATTGGAAATCATTTATTTATATTAAAGTTATTATTATTTGAAAGCAAATAGTTTTCGTTTTGGAAAAATTCGATTATATTTACATAAGTTAAAGTCTTTCAAATTTGGGTTAAATTTAAATATCCAAAATAATACTTTTAAAATGGTTTAAAGCCCATATGAACACTTACACCTCATATAATCTTTTTAAACCATAATTTCCAAATATAGAATTTAATTTCAAATCTTCAATTCAAATTCAAATCAAATTATTTAAATTTCAAAACTTCATCAAGTTATTCAAAATAATTTTTTTGTCTTTGAAATCCCTTTTCAAAGCTTTTTATATTTAACCCAAATCCGTTTCCAAAACTATTTGAATTCAAAATTCATTTTTTAAACAAATAATGTTTAAATTCAAAATATCTGTGACTTAATCAATTTCCTCGTGCAATCCATATTTGTGTGTGTATGGTGCAGTCTAGGGGTTTTACACAATAGTGCAACAACATCAATCATCACAGATTCAAATACATAAATATCGATAAGCGGTATAATCTATAACGCTTATCTTTATTCACAGATTCACAAATAAATAGTACAAATTTATCATAGATAAATAAATTGCATCACAGTTCAAAACAAAATAATTCAAATAACAAAGCATCACATAGAAAAATATCAAATAATATCAAAAAATCCAATACTCAATTGAATCCACACACCTATAATCCGATTATTTTAAATCGGATAATTACTTATGAATAAATTAATAATCCTGGTTAATTAATTACAAATTATTTTTATTAATTATTCTTTAATCATTTATTATTTAACCATTAATAAATTAATTAACCTTTAATTATTAATTAATCAACCTTAATCATAAATTGATTATCCTTTAATTAATTTATTGTCCTTGAATTAATTTATTCTTAATTAATTCCATTAATTAATTACTGCTCAATCAAATATTATTCCTTATTCACCTTTATTAATTAATCAACATTTAATTAATTAATTATCCTTAAATTTATTACCTTAATTAATTAATCACATTAATTAATTATTCTTTACATTCATTAACCTTAAGGTAAAACAATATCTTTATAAATGACATAATCATCAGTGATAATGGCCGCCGTGTTTATGGTCTTCGTGACCTGGTGATAATTCAGCAACCCCCCTTCGCTTCTTTTCTTTTCTTCATCGTCGTTTCTCCTCAAATGTCCTCAACCCCTTGCCTTCTCTCTCCCTCCTCTACCCGCTCTAGTCGTCGCTTTAAGCTTATGGCTGCTGTAGCACCTTCTTCCAATTCGTCCTTGCTGTCACTCTCTGATTTTCCGCCCCTACCTACTTGTGTACGTTCCAACTGTAATCCTATTGGCAAGGTTGCTGGCCTCGTCCCATCTGGTTCAGGTGATTTTCGCTGCCAATTGCATTCGACTGGAGTGTCCAGTGCGTCTCCCACTGATAAAGTTTTTTTGAACGTAAATCCTCTTTGTGGCTTGGGGTCGCGTGAGTCTTCTGGTGCTCACGGTGATGTGGGGTTTTGTTGTTTGTCTAAAGATAGTGTGGGTGTGATTCCGAAGTTGTTCGTGGGCAATGCACCATTGGTGCTTGTGATATTGCTTCAATGGATATTGGTCCTCAGTTATGTGATAATAATCTTGATGCTACGCAGGTTGTTGTGTCTCCTACCCAGCCTCCTGCTGTCACTGATCCTGGTCCATCTGCTTCTCCCCCTACTTGTCCAAAGCCTTGGTCATCTCTATTTAACTCGCTGCCTCGTAATGCCGGTGACTACATTCCAATCGAATTTGATATTGTTGATGTGGACGGAGTGAAGATCCCTCCTCCTTCGGTTTTGCAAGCAGGTGTTGATTATTGGTCAGACTACTTGGTTGGATTCTTTCTTGATACGAATCACCGTCTTCGTAATCCAGCTTTGGATTTGCGTAAGGCTTGGAAGCTACGTGGCAACTTGCATGTTAAACTGATTGATTCCTTATATTTCCTCAAGTTCTCATCGTCTGAGGATCGTCGCATTGTTCTTGGTGCTGAACCATCCTTCTTTGCTGGTAGGCCCATTATTATTACTCCTTGGTCTCCGACTGTGGCTCGAGCTCGTGAGCAGGTGCTTTCCATCCCCGTTTGGGTGTTCTTCTCCCAAATCCCCTCTGCTCTTCAACCGTTGCTTGGGTTAAATTGGTTAGCTTGCAACGTTGGTAAATTGAGATGTTTTGACTGCAACACGGTTGCCAGAGAAAAATTGATGTATGCTAAAGCGTTAATTGAGATTTCACCTTTCCAGCCTCTTCCTGATTTTATTCCTGTCCAGCTTGCTGTTGGGCATGTTGCTGAGGTCCGTGTTCGATATGGTTGGGTTCCTGATATTTGCTCCACCTGTCACTCTTTTGGCCACCTTTCCTCTGCCTGCCTGCATTCCAAATCCTCCGCGCCTCCTACGAAGATGCCTCTGCCTCGTCCCCCGCACCAGAAATGGATCCCTAAGGCTGTCTCCCATGTCACCCCCACTCCTATGACTCCCTTGTCTTTTCCGGGACCGCCTCTTTCTGGGGTTAGGCCTGCCTCGCCTTTATCTGTTGTGGTCCCTTCTGATGCCCCTTCTGTTCCTGTTGATGTTTCTTCGCGGATTTATTGGGATGATTCAGAGAGATGTTGGGTTGATCGTTCATCTGATTTTCGATTTAACCCGGTGACTGACTCTTACTTCAGGTTTGTTTGTGATGAGCAGACGGACCTTCGATGCCTTTTTTACCGGCCTTCGGGTGATTCTCTAGTTCTAGACTTGGAAGGTGAGTATGCGAGCAGGAATTCCGATATGCTAGCTGATTCGTCTTGGAATCGATCTTTCATTTTCTCTCCTGATGCTACGGGATACGACCCATGTCTTGCCAACCTATTCAGATCTTTCGCTGGTCTTTGTGGGAATGTCCCTTTAGACCCCTCTGATGATGGTGATGCTTCCTCTACGGAGGAGCCCTAGACTAGGTTATTATAGCTACTGTGACATGTCTGTCACGTACCTGTGCTGAGTTTTCATATTCCATAGTAGATTAGGTGCTTCTACCTTTCTCCTGTACTTCAATGTTATTACTTTGGTAATAAAGGTGGACGGCCCACTATAAAACCGGCTTGCTTTGCAAAAAAAAAAATATTTATAACATTTTATAACCAACTTCCTTATTTACATTATTTAATGAAGTTTCAAAATAACAATAATCCTTTAACTTAACAAATTAAAGTTAACAATTTTTATAATTTTCAAATCAAATGTTAAGAAAACATTCATTTAAAAATACACTTTTAAAAACTTGGCTAATATTTTCCTTTTCTTTTAAAACTCTGTATAAGTAAAGAAAATTTCAACACTGGTATCTAACCAGACAAACCCGAGAACAACTTCGAGCCCCACCATCATTTTCTCGAACTTAAACCCAAGGATCATCCTCTTCTTCTATTTTTTTTCTTTCTTTTTCGTAAACTTTGTTTTGATTTACATCAAAAAAACTGTTAAAATCACACCCGAGCCAAATCTTCTTCTTCCCGAGTACGAACTCGAGTAACTATCCTCCTTCCCTAAGTTTTTGACATTATCAGACATTGAGGATAACGCGTGCACGTGCACGATTGACACGATCACTTCTAGCCGATGCTCTGATCATCCATAGATCACCCATCCTCCCCTGAGTCACCACGACAACCCAGGTTACCCAATTGATCGGAAAATTAAAATCGAACCATACAACCACCCCCTGTGCTTAAACCACCCTCAGGAAAGTAGCCTCGGCCCACCACGACGAGCCACGTGTGACCCTTTCGTTTTGACCACTACCTCATCACGCCACCACGCGACAACTCCCCCATGATCGATCGCCAGAAACACTCCGACGGCGACGCAGCTCTTCTGAGAACAGTCTTGACCAAAAATGAATCTTAAACCCTAATTTAAACTCATTCATCTCCTACAATTAATAAAAAAAATAACTTTTTCCCATGCTCCCCAAGGCATCAACTTCCTTCACCATGAATTTCGATGCCCAGATCGACGTGGATCGCTAGAATTCGATCGTTTTGCATTTTTCGTTCAACTTGAAATTCCCACCTCAATACAAAGCTAAAAATTCTGATTTTCATCTTAAAAATAATATTTTGCAAACACAAACCCATTTATATAACCAAAATTCGATAATAAATTTTTTCAATTTTCAAGTTGAAAATATCTTACTGTAATTTCCAAATTTCAAAATATCTCCTAAATATTTTCTACTTAGACTTATTTTTAAAATTTAAATCAGATCGTTACAAATACTTTTGCTTTAAAGATTATTACTTAAATCCTTCTAGATTTTGAGATATATAATTTTTTCTTGAATTTTGATTATCCTGTTACTAAACAGAACATATATGTTTACACATACAAGCATGCACACCCATTGCATATATATATATATATATACCACATGCAAGCCTATTTAGCCACTCAAACAACATTTCCATAATAGGTTCAAGCATTAACCATGAACATCAAGATATAAGGGGAGATTAAATGGGTTTGCTCACCTGATTAACTGTTAAACAGAGCAGTATATATTTTTTTTCTTGTTTGATCTGGATTTAACTTGAATCTGCATTGTACACCTGCCCCCTTTTTGAATTACTCGAAGTTTGATTTGTTTATGGAATTACTTGATCCTGATCCTTGCTCCAGATTGAAAATTTTGACTCAGCTTTTATTCTTGTTTTTCCAGGCTTTTGATTTAGTTTCCAGTTTTGATTTCCCAGGTTGAAGATGATTGTTTATTTTTATTTTGTGAAGATGGTTTGTTCTTTAATTTTTCCCTTTTGATTCGTACTTTTGTTCCAGGTTTGAGCTTTGCTTTGATCTTCTTGGTTTTGAAAAATTTTGTGTTCTGTTTTGTTTTGAATTTTGTTTCTCAGGTTTGAGAAAACTGAGCCTGGTTATTCTCTTTTCTCTAATAATCTTTTATTTAATTTCATTAATATTTAATTCAATCAATTTGCCACTTGTTACTATTCTTACACTTGTACATTTATGTTAACATTTGTTAAATTCAAACAAATTTATGTAAAGACCTTTCCTTAAGTTTATTTACGAATTATAATTTAAACCTTACTTTTGTTTAGATTTATAAAACATGTTTTATCTATTTAATACTTACATATGTGTGTTATATATTCTAAATCTTATACTTATATTTCCAAAAGATATGTATGTTTTAAAAACTTTTTATTAGTTCTTGTTTCAAATCATATGTACCTTTAAAACAAATAAATATCTATCTAAATTTGTAAAATACCAAATTAATTCACAATTTACTTTCAAAAATTAAACTGATTGCCAAATTAAATTTGAATTAAAAACAGGAATGTTACAGATTTCCCCCTTAAGAAAATTTCGTCCCCGAAATTTGCCAGATAGGGAGATAACAAAGAATCGATATACGAAGATAGAGAATCGACTCATCAACCAAGCTCACTATCTATTCTGCATTTGGCTTACCAAATCAGAATATCAACAATAGATACAAGAACGAATCCATTTAACTCTTCACAAGGTACTCGGGTCACCAAATCTCGAAATAAGTAGAGACCTTGGTTAGTTCGAAAGGATAACTAACCATTCGTAGACTATATCGGACCCTAGAGAATAGATAGATAGATTCAATTTTCCATAATTCTCAAACACTAGATATGGATTCCAACTCAGGTCAGAATACCCCAAATTTTACACCCGCTTGTCCCTCTTCGGACTTTGACACTCACCAAAAATTACAATAGGATTTCAAATATGGTTTTAATCTAAATCGTTTTATCGATAAAATTCAATTTTAACTTTATATTTTATTAACCAATTTATTTCAAATAATATCTCAAATTAATTGAAGTTAAAAACGGGAAGATTGATAAGAAACCAATGAAGATACGAAGTAAGGATTTCCTGCAACGATTCGTAGGGCCACCACACCAAAGCTTCTTTCTGGAGCTGTCACGAAGCCATCAAAGAATCAAAATTGAATGATGATCAAAAGAGATTGATAGAGAAAAGATTGTTTTCTTTGTTGTTACAGGGCAATGGCCATTTGTAGTGGCACTCCTCTATCCCCTACCTCGTCCCTTTCTTGCACTCATACTGTAACGACCCGGAAATTTCGATCCCGAAATATCTAGATAGTTAGTGAAAAGAAGAAAGAGAAAGAAGAAGAAACAGAAACAAGTCATAGAAAGCTCACATTCGCAGCGGATCAAAATATAATATCACATAAATAACAGTTATACAAAGAAGAACTATATCAATATATTTATATTTTTATACATCAGATTACAATCCATCTCACAACACTGGACAGTTTTAAAACAACATGCCCAAGACAACTACAATATAAACAGCGGTATAAGCTCCATACATTCTTACCATCTAGCTCGCCTCCTGAGCTCCAGAACGTCCTTACCTAAAAATATGTAATACTCGGTCTGACCCGAGCATTACATCAAAGTAACACCCAGGTCAGGCTGGAAACCAGCGTGAGTAACGCATCTAACAATGGATATAAAAGCATAAATCTTGAATAAACCCGGGTAACTCATGTCAATTTACAAATTTATATAGACATTTCTTATTTCACATATCAATTTCTAAGTACCCAAAACTAGATTAAAGGTTTTAATTCACTTGAATCATAACATTCCACACTATAGATTTCATATACCAATTTATAAAGAATCGAAGTGGTTTCGGGTATTTACTAATACCCGACTCTGGTCTCTCCGAATCCAATGTCATTTAAACCCAAGTTATCCAATAGTATACAATTTAATTTTAACTACCGGATAATACTTTTACATAGCAATTCATACTTGATAGATAATCACAATATCACCATCTACCCAACTTATCCTATCACAAGCAATTCATATTAGAAATACCAACCAATTCAAAGAACTCATCATCATTCAGTCATAAATAAGCAAGATTTGATCATTCCATTAATTTCATGAACAAACGACCTCTAATTACTTTCATTAGTTAATTATTCTTAAATTTCATTTAATAATTAACCTTTAATTTAATTACATTTATTAATCAACCTTGATTAATCACTAAGAGAAATTTACTTTCCTAAATTACTCCATCAATTAAACCAATTCCTCAATTAATTATATTAATAAATCCTTAAATTTCACTGAGTAATTATCACCAAATTCCTTCCACTACGTAATTATTCTTTAATTACTTCTCACCAAGTAATTTACCCATTCATTAATTACATCCTGTAATATCCATTAATTACTTCACTAAGTAATTACACTTCTTTTATTACATTTATTCAGAATTAATTATTCAAATTAATTTTCCAAAATCATTTACATTGATTAATTATCCCTTTAATTAATCACACTCATTGATTAATTAACCCCTAAATAACTTCCTTAATTAATTCATCTTTCAATCAATTAAACTTAAGAAATGAATTCTTAATTACTTCCACAAAATAATTTTCCTTAAATTACCTTCATCAATTAAGCATTCTATTGGTTAATTTTCCTTAATCAGCTATCCTCTAATCAGGAATTAATTAGACCTTTAATCCATACTTAAAACTAGTTAACCCCAAATGTATTCACCCTTAAATTACATCTGTTCATTTATCACCAATTACAATTTAATAAATCTCAAATGGATTCACTATAATCCTTAATTATTAATTCATTTGCCCTTAATCAATGAATAATTAATTAATCTTTAATCACCAAGGACCTTGATTAACTTAAGATAACCTATTTATCTCTATTAATCACTTAACCCTTGTTAACATATAAAGTCAAAACATTTTATCCTTCAAATTAACTTCTTAATTACCTACTTTAATTAAGTTTATAACTTATTTAAGTAAAACCCATTATACAATTTCCTAAACCAAAATTAATAACACTATAATATAAGGGAATAAATCCTTAAAATTGGTTAAACTTGATTACTTAAAATAATTTAGTTTTACTTTGAAATTAAGGTTAAATGAACCAACCTTAATTATGAAAACAGCATTAAATTAAAATGGGCCGAAGCCCACAACGTCCAACGCAAACAACCCACTCTCCTTTCTCTCCCCAAATCACGCTGAAATCCACCCAACCCATCTCCAGTACAAGAAGAAGAAAAACGAACGGCGAAACAAATCGACACACGAACTAAACGACCAACTCGATCAGTCACGATACTATCTTCGAGCCAAAATCCATTTTTCCCGATGCCTCAATCTTTACAGTGCACATCTGAAACGAATCAAAACTCATGCACATGCACGAACCAACGTCGAAGGTCCGACCAAAGTTGCCACCGCCGACAAGTTGCCTACGGTCCTATCATCCATTCCATTCATCAGAACGCATCGTTCGAATACTGGAACAAAATCGAGGCAATGAATCAAAAACCTGGAACTTACTTCATCAGAAAGCACCCACTGACCAACTCCTCCAACCTCCGGCATCAAGGCCGACAAACCCAAAGCCACGTCCTAGCACCGACGAACATTTTCCCCCTATCGCGATTTGCTCCAGCACCCTCACGGCGGCAAATTCACCCTGAAAACACTGTCATTCAACATGCAACCAAAACCCTATTTCCTTCACACCAAGCCGCGATAGCCATTAATAAAATATTCTGACATTTTTCTAGAGATCCACGACAACCCGACCACCTCCAGGCCAAACCCCTAGCTCCAGTTCACCTTCGATCGCCGGTGGTAACCAAAATACCCAAATTCGCACAGTCCAAGCTTTCACAAGAATTAACAACCTAAAAATCATGAAATGAAGATTAAAATTCATGATTTCCCGTCACGAATCCATTTCCACAATTCGAATTCGTAATTAAGATAGTTGATTTTAACCTGTAAATGAAATTTCCAGTGTTATCCTTATTTTAAACTCATTTTCTAAATTTAAAATCCTTGAATTACTTTTAAAAACATCTTTATTCATTAACAAAAAATTTTCATTTATACATCGAGATCTAAAATTTGTTTGATTTGGTGTTGGGAATTTTTGAAGACAAACATCACTGCCTAGATCACAGAATACATGATGCATATAAAATCAGACATCTCTCATACATATATACATGCACATCCAGATAAATTCAATACTGAAGAATTTAAGGCAATTCAATATTATCACATGCAGTTTTGTTAAAATCAGATAAACATAAATGTTTTCTCACCAACATGCAGAGGACAGAGAACAATGTTTGTTTCCATGCTCTTGAATTCCCAGTCATGCAGAAAACAGTTCTGTTGTTTTCCTGTAATTTTGCTTCCTGGTTTGTTAAATCTTCTATTGCTTGTTGAAATTTATTTAAATTGAAGAATTTGAACTGTTGTTGCTTTCTTGCTTCAGATTTTGTTTCCAGATTTAAATTTCCAGCTTTTATGTTTTCTTTTGTTTTGAAAAAATTTTAGTTAAAATGGAGAAAAGTGAATTGAACTAAAAAGTAAAACAGATTTCTCTTTTATATTTTAAAATTTATGAACTTTAATTATTAAGAAAAAATAAAATAATATAAAGCCACTTGTCCTTTTAGGTGTTAATTAGCTTACACATTGTCTTCGGTCCATTTTAAATTGCTTACAAGTGTTACTCTTGTCTCTTATTAATTCATTTAAATTTATATATATATATATATATATATATATATATATATCTATGAAATATTTACATGTATATAAAATGTATTCATCTTATATAAATAAGCTTTTAGATTTTAATAAATATACAAAAGTGAATTCAAGTAAACATTTATTTATAAATAACTTATATTTTGATCAAATCAAACGCATCATATGTTTATATGTTTGGAACATTATTTTAACTCTATATATTTTCAAATATATGTATATGTTAAGCAACCCAATTTAAATTTGAAATCAATAATTTTATTTAAAATCTATGTTTATATATATATATATATATATATATATATATATATATATATATATATATATATATATACAACACGATTACAAATATAAATATTTATCTGATCAGATTCATTTGTTTAATCTAAAATTCAGTATTTTTATTAATTAACCCAATTATTACAATGCCTAAAAATCCGGGTTATTACATTCCTCCCCCCTTAGAATCTTTTCGTCCTCGAAAAGGAACAAAGCCAGAATTTATTAAAATACTTATTTTTAGAAAAAAAAATTATTCTTTAAAACACTTCTTAAAAAATGTTTTAAAATCTACATAATATTATAAAATGGTTTTATAAAAATACTTTTTATAACTCGATGTTTTAACCAGTCCATCCTTGTTCTCATAGAAATTCGGTCATACGTTGATCAGGCGTACGATTGAAAATCTATAAGTACTTAGCAGACCCGTTTTCAACACCCAGTGAAATTACTTGAAAAATAATTTTATTGAAAATATAGAAAATCATTTTTGAAAATAGAGGAATATCTTTGGTGAGAATGCTCTGGAAATCATCACCCCCGTCCATGGTCGCAGTTACATTTCAGGGTTACGTTGCCATCACAGCAAAAATCCATGTAACCGCAGGCTCTCCGCGGCGTCTCGATTACGCCACAGAACCCATGACAGATCGCAGTTACATTCCAGGGTTACGTTGCCATCACAGCAAAAGTCCATGGAACTGCAGGCTCTCCGCGGCCTCCGATTTTCGCTGTCGAAATGAAACTTCTCCACTCCTACATAGGTCACAGTCTACCGATATAAAATCAAACGCAGACTGTTGGCTCTAAGAGACACACACGACTTTCGCTATGGTATACTCTACTCATAATCCTCAGGAACTAGTTTTGTCCGGACTCCTCACAAGGTCAACTTTAGAACCCCACTTAGGGCTCAAGGCAGCACTACCCGGTGGCACTCCTGAGAAGTTCATTTCAAGGGAGCGCTTTTTCCCTAGAGTCATCATCAAAACATTTTATACTATACACATATAGTATCTTCAAATCATATACCTAGTATGATCTCATACAAAGCTCCTTTACACAAAATTGATTGTTCCAAAATCGATAATTCTCAAACTAGGCTTTCCAAATTCTCATATTGATTTTACCCATAAATCAAAAGCCTTTCCAAATCCAAAGGTTCTTAAAACCTTTTCTAAAATCCTCGTAAGGTACTTTATATATATACAGATATATATAATTTTTAAAACTTGTATAAAACTCCTTTTATACTTCAAATATTTTCAAAAGCCCATTTTCTTCTGGCAAAAGATTCAACAAGAGGAGTTTCATTTTATAAAAAAAAGATATTCAACTTTGTTTGCTCAAAATAAAATATTCAAATTTGATTACTCCTTTCAATGTCAATTTCCATTCAAATCCGTACGATGTACACATATCATCTGTACGCTATACCAATCTGATCGCTCATTTGACCACACAATTTCACTTCCGAGCTAGTATCGTCCACCCGACTTCCTAGTGCGGACACAGATCTGGTTTCTTGATCAGAAACCGTCATTCTCCATGCATAGCCTAACTATTGTAGAGAATATCCAGGACCAATCAACAATCCATATCCAGGTTCGCCGTCGAAAATCGAGCGAAAAATCCCACTCGAATCGATATAACAATCTCGAAATTATGTGCTCGAATCTGGATCAGATCACTATGCGAATAGAGTAACATACGTACACCCTACGTATTTATCTTTATTGGTTATTAGACAAATCAATTCCATTTGTATTCACATTCACTTTGATTTTCATTCACTTACTCACAATTGCTTCAATCCATTTGGATTATCACCTCTATTCTTATCTCGATTGGGTATTTAACCAATAACAGTTTGAACTCCATCCAGTTTATTTAGAAAATAGCTTGAAAATTTTAAAAATAGATAAGTAGTTGGAAAATAATTACTATTTTGCAAAATAGGTGTAAAATAGTTAGAAAATAGTTAAAATAATTACAGAAATTTTAGATAATTGCAAAATAATAGTAAGATAATAATTAGTTTTGTAAATAGTTGGAATATAGTAATTAGTTTATAAAATAGTTGGAAAATCCTTAAACAGATTCAAAATTAATTGTAACAACCAGATATTTTCAACCATTCGCATCCATTATAAGTGTATAGGTAGACACTCATGCCGGAATTGAATTGCTCAAAATACCGCGTTGTAAATAAAAATTTGGCAAATCTCAGGATATACAGTAAATAAAAATCATAGATCACAGACACAGAGTATATAAAAAATGCAGCGGAAGAAAAAGAGATAGTAGTTCATGAAGCTACTATATAAATATGAGATACATCAGAGTTAAATAAGATACAACAGAAGAGTAACAAGATACATCAGGTACAAATCAGATACATCACTGAACCACTGGATACTGAAACAAAATAGATGGCCGGATCTTCAAGGAAAGCTCCAACGCCGAAGGTGAATCTGGAATGCTAACTCACTCAATCTGACCCGAGCGTAAAGCAAAACACAAAACCCTCGAGTCAGGACATAAATATTTATAAACTGTAAATCAACTCAAGTGAACAGTAACAAAATGCATCAGTAACTTAAAGGATGCTTGGGACCGCCCATCCTCTAAGGATCCGTTAAACTATTTACTATGTAGTAATATACGCTATATACGGTAGTGTCTAATCAGTAAAGTATAATCATATAGAAAATAGCGTTAAGGGGATGGTGAACCTTAACGCAGTCGGATCTTTAAAACCAAAATCGTAGTGGGCTCGATATAAGGATATGACACGGCACGCGAGGCAATGCCAGGGTGGATACACCGTTTGCACTCCCGGACCGGTGGTGACGGCAAGCCAGCAGCTTCCGCCCACCTCGAACAATACCCCCGAATCAAAGTGGCGCCACCGAATCGAATCACAAAAGTAATAGAATAGTTTCCGATGGAGCATGCTCGATGAAAGGGTGCGACCCTTTGTGTAGCCCGGTATAGCTCCTGTTTTAGTCATATATGCCAACTCACGGGAGTTGGGTCCACGTAACATACCTCGAGAACGTCGCCACCATCCTACTTCATTCTGGAATCTCCACCGCGTACACAGTTGTTAAAGTGGTTTTCGGTATTGTCCGGCTATAAGACAATATCCGATCCCGGTCTCTTTAACAACCAATCGTTATTATAACCCATGGATATTTATTTCAAATAATTTATACTTTCAAGACCAAAATATCGTACTCATTTCAAAACAATATCACAATTGTATCATTTCCATTTCAAAAATAATTCAATATTATATCATTCAAATAAAACCCAAATTTTCAAATCATTGAATATTTCTTTAAATTTATTAAAATTGAAATATTCCTTTAAATTATCATAGCATTTTGGAAATGTTACCTTAAGGAATCATAGCATTTTTGGAATGTACTACGTTCCGCTTTACATTGTATATAATCAAAGTATTGATAAGCTTAAAATTTTAACATGTCAATTTATCATAGCCTTATAGTTAAATAAACTTTCTTACTGTAATATACAATTTAAACCGAAATTCTTATGTTAAGTTAAAAGCACCTTATTAACTTACATTATTATTACAATAAAGAAACTTTATTATTTTAATCATTTAAAGTATGTCATTCACATAAATTAAAACTTGCTTATCAAATGTACGTTATCAACTTACATTTTATTATTACAGTAAGTAACATTTATCATTTTAATCAATTTAAAATACACCATTACACTGATTAAAATCTACGTGTCAAATGTACGTTTTAAATTTTATATTCCTATTACAATAATGAACATTTATTAATTAAATCAATACCACACTACTTAAAACTTTACATGTTTCTTTCGTAATTAAAACTTTACATGTTCTTGCATTAATTAAAACTTTCGTGTTCTCTCATTAATTAGGACTTTACACGTTTCTTTCATTAATTAAAAACTTATACGTTTCTTTCATTAATTAAAACTTATACCTTTCTTTCATTAATTAGGAATTTACATGTTCCTATCATTAATTAGAACACCATACGTTCTTTCATTAATTAAAACCTATACGTTTCTTTCATAAATTAAAACCTATACGTTTCTTTCATAAATTAAAACCTATACGTTTCTTTCAAAAATTAAAACATATACGTTTCTTTCATAAATTAAAACCTATACGTTTCTTTCATTAATTAAAACCTAACATTTCAGATTTATATTACCATTTCACAAATTTAACTAAACTTCCAGTTTATTTAATTAATTTTAACATCTTTAGTTAAAACTCAAATTTCACATTTTCAAGTCAAGTTATATTTTAAAATTTCATTTTCAACAGTCATTTATTCAACCACTTAAATCTATAGAAAATCTATAATTCTTTAATAAATCACTTAAATTTAAATATAAATCAATTTATCATATTTACCATTTTCCAAATAAAATTAAAGTCCATTTTATTCATGTAACTTAAATATCATTTTTAGTCAAAATTCCAAATTTCAAACATAAGTTATATTTCAAAATCCAGTTAATCCATTCATAAATTACATTTTAACACATAGAAAAATCATAATTTATTTATTTTAAAACCTTTCAAAATCTATTTAAATCAAATTTCATAATTTTATATTTTTAAAATACTTAAAATATTCAAAGCACTTTATAGAATAACCACGGGTCTGTATATAGTTTTCTAACCTAGGTCAAGTGATACGGATATGTATCATTTCAATCCGCAGTTTAAAAGGTAAAAATCCAGGTTCTATCATTTCAAACCCGCAATCCCAAGTTTAAATAAATAAATAAAATAACTCAGGCCTATCATTTCAGCCCATAATGATTTTTATCCTAATAGGGAACTTGCAGTGTGATCATATACAGAAATAATATAAACAATGTCAATATCACAATATACAGTCATGTATTAGATGTCAGGTGAAAATTAACAGTTTTAACATGATAATAACATGGTAATAACACGTCATAGCATATCATATGATCATCATTAACTTGCATAAACATTTTACATTACTAAATACTTGTCATCAATCCACTTTTCATAAGTATATATGTCAAGAGTGAGAAAGACTCACCTTTTTCAAAGCTAGAGAGCAAAACAACATACAAGCACGACTCCAAAGGCACGACAAGCACAATTTCACGACTTTTGATTTGATTTGAAAGATAGCCAAGATATGATTTTGTATCATCAACCCAAAACAAAACAAACCAGACAATATATAAACATTCAACATAAAATAACATTGAAACAATTTTGAAATACAAAGCGAAATGAACAAGATAGATTGGACCTTGCTTCAACCACTTCAATGCTTGGCCTAAGGGACACTTATGCTTGGCTATGATGATGCTTTGGCTCAGGTATGACATCATATAGGTCAGGTTTAACATCATATAGGCAAGGCAACAAGTGGAGATGAAGGGAATGAGGCAACAATGGTCAAAAACATTGTTTTTAGGCATGTAGGTTGCAATTTGAAGGGTTTGGCCACCATAGATGGCTCGGCCATGGTCATGGTTGGTGGAGTAGATGGTGTTGGAGGCATGGAAGAGATGTAGGAGTTTGTGGCTGTGGCTATGGAGAAGAGGCCGATCCAAACTTAGAAGAGAAACAAGGCAAAATTGCATAGAAAAGTAAGAAAAGTAGAAAGAAGAGAGGGATTTACCTAAAAAAAAATTCTTCAAGGTGGAGGCCAAGATTTTTAGGGTTTTGGGGGTTCAAAAATTCGTGAATGACAAGAGGAAGTCGGCTGCAAAGGATGGGGAAAGGAATGGCTAAGATGAATTGATGTATTAATGACAGAAGAAACTGCAAAAGAAACGGATAAAACGTTTTTCTGTTTCTTAGCTCTTAACGCTTTCAAATTTCTCATATATATTTATATATATCCAAATAACTGAAAATAATTAAAATCTCAGTTAAAATTCGAAAATATAACAGATAAAAAAAATATTAAAAATTAAATATTAATTAGATATGATTAAATAAGAAAAATAGCATAGAAAAATGCAAACTAGACTTAAGAATTAGAAATAACTTCAATACACTTTGGAAAAATTTACTTTAATTTAAATACATGTAAAATAAATAAAATAAGGTAAAACACAGCAAATAAAAGTGAGTGCATAAAATAAATAAATAAATTTTAATTATATATAATTAAAATAAGAAAATGGCTTAAAATTATAGACTAGGCTTTAAAATTAGAAATAAATCCAAATGAACTTTAGAAAATCTTCATGGACTTGTAAAATATTTATAACAAATAAAATAACAAAAAATAAAAGTACATTCACAAAAAAAAATTATTAAATATAATTTATATGAAGAAAATGGCAGAAAATTAGAAAACAGCCTTTAAAAATAGGAAATAAATACAGTAAATTTTGAAAAAATTCTATTATCATTTAAAAATATTTAAAAGTCAAAATATACATAGTAAAACATATTATCACATATTAAAATAAAATATAACCAAGAAGAAGTAATTTATACAATTTAACATAGTCATTGTTAAATAACCCTATATACGCACAATATTGTAAAGGGTATAACTTTCACAATTTACATCCAATTTCAACGAAACGAAAAGTGGTGTTCTTATAATTTTATGTACTTTCATAATAAAAGAAAAAAAAATTAAAATTTTAAACTTTTAAAATTATAAGTTGAAAGTCACAGTTTGACTATTTTGACCAAAATCAGCATTTCAGACAAATATTCAACTTATAAAATTTTGGAATTATAACTCATATAAAAATCAAGATTATATTTAAATAATAAATTTAATCATTTCAAATAAGTAAAATAAGTTTTTAAATCAAAATCTTACATTAAAAATAATTAAAATATACAAAAAAATAATTACAAAGTACAGGGTTGTTACACTCTCCCCCACTCAAAACTTTTCGTCCCCGAAAAGGAATGAGGTATGAAAGGGCACAGAAAAGATAGAGTGAAATAGGATTAAGATAAGATGACAAGAAGATTGAAGTTATACCTGATAACTGTTGTTATAGGTAATTTTTACAAGGTGGAGGAGATCTTTCCAAGATTCTCCAAAATTAAGAACACAAGCACGAAAAGGTGGATTCAAAATGATTACCAAAGATCTATCAAAGATTATAGAAAGATGCCCATATAGCAGGATAAGGATGATAAGGACAACCAAAAGATAGTTTGGAAAATAAAATAAGGAATTAGATTTGAAAGCATGGAAATTTCAACTTAAATAGAGAATAAATCTTTACACAAGTTAAATAAATCTTAACTACATCAAATTTCATTATCTTATTATCCAATCATCTTAAATTAACAATTTTTAAAACCATGGGTTTGAAAAATAATCATTTATTACACTCACATTGTACTTAATAAATTTAATTCTTTTTTATTCCTAATTAAACTTAAATTTATTCCTCCCACTATATTTATCACTTATGTTAAACATACTTACACTTATTATAACTGCTTTCTTTCGTTCTTAGTTCTTTTAACATCATTTTATTGTAAGTTATTCAATTACCCTTTATTATATTTACCTCTGTTAATCATTAAAATTTAAGTGTATAACATTTATTATAACCACTCAGATTTTATTTATAAAATCTTTTTATATCGTATATTATCCAATTACATTTTTAACTTCTGAAATTTTGGTAAGTTATATTTGAATGCAATTGTATTATACAAATAAACCTTCTAATTAAATCATTTCATGCTTGATATTCATCCAAAATTTTGATAGACTGATTTTTTTTTTTTGGAATTATTCTTTGAAATAAAATTTAAGAATAAAATTTCCGATTTCTTCAAACCATTCAGAGATAAGTAATAATATATATACATATATAATATGTCAAATCAAATTTCAATCATATATCTATATATATATATATATTATAAATCAAGTCATATTTTAGAAATTCAAATCAATTTAATTTCCCAAAACAAAGCTGTAGCAAGACTACAGAACAGTCTCTTAACTTCGAAACTCGAAAATGAACGTCGATGATGTCGCGATCATCACCGAAGTTATTTTCCAGCGACAAAGAGAAGAGCACTAATTTTAAACCTTTAAAATTCTTTGAAAACAAATTCTATTCAAAATACTTTAAATAATATAACCTTTTAAAACTTTAAAACAAAGTTCGAAATAATCGGAATTTAAATCCTCAAATTCTTGTTTTAAATTCATTTCAGTTCCCAAATAAATTTATAAACAAATATTTATAGATCTATTTGTAGAACAATAAATGATAAATCAAGTATTATCATTTCAAATTATCAATTTAAATCATTTCATTAAGTTTCATAAATTTACTTATATATCAAAATTTATTTCATTAACCAAATTTTTTTTTAAATATATTGTGTCCGTTTGTTCTGTCAAATTGTTTTGAAAATCTTATCGATAGCGCTGATCAGACGTATCGATCAGAAACCCAACTCAACATCAACAACTCAAACAACACAATATATAAAACATTTTAATTTTAAATACTAGTTTACAAATACACTATACATGAATAGATTTTCAAAGAAGGATAGAGATTCAAATTTTTTTTTTGATTAACACAAATCAAAGGAGATTATGATTTAAAAATAAGTTGGAAACAAGGATGACATGATTAAATAAAAGAATAAGAAGATGGATAAGCTTATATAAATCATGGGCAACCTTAACCGGGTCAACCGTGACTTAAAGAATAAGATCAATGTTGATTTTTCTAGGGTAAATCTACATTCGACCTCAAGAGTTAGAGTTTGAAATAACAAAAGATATTAACATCTAAACCTAGGATAGATAAGAATCTCTGGTGAATCGATGCTAATTGTAAAGGAGTTTTCCCCTTTTTTCAATTCAATTTGAAATTGGCGTAACCACCGACTCATTAGAAAGATCATTCGAAGCGGAGTTATGGAATGCTCCAGAGTCAAAAGAAGATGAATAGTGAGGGATACGAATGGATTTTGGAACTGTAGGGAACGTTCCAAAATTCAAAGGAATCGAGTCAAAAGAAAAAGATTCAACTCGAATGAAAGTGATTCTGTAATTACATCTACTCCATATGCTGAGTTTTGCCTAGAGCTACCAAAGCTCTGATACCAACTGTAACAACCAGATATTTTCAACCATTCGCATCCATTATAAGTGTATAGGTAGACACTCGTGCCGGAATTGAATTGCTTAAAATACCGCGTTGTAAATAAAAATTTGGCAAATCTCAGGATATACAGTAAATAAAAATCACAGATCACAGACATAGAGTATATAAAAAATGCAGTGGAAGAAAAAGAGATAGTAGTTCATGAAGCTACTATATAAATATGAGATACATCAGAGTTAAATAAGATACAACAGAAGAGTAACAGGATACATCAGGTACAAATCAGATACATCACTGAACCACTGGATACTGAAACAAAATAGATGGATGGATCTTCAAGGAAAGCTCCAACGCCGAAGGTGAATCTGGAATGCTAACTCACTCAATCTGACCCGAGCGTAAAGCAAAACACAAAACCCTCGAGTCAGGACATAAATACTTATAAACTGTAAATCAACTCAAGTGAACAGTAACAAAATGCATCGGTAACTTAAAGGATGCTTGGGACCGCCCATCCTCTAAGGATCCGTTAAACTATTTACTATGTAGTAATATACGCTATATACGATAGTGTCTAATCAGTAAAGTATAATCATATAGAAAATAGCGTTAAGGGATGGTGAACCTTAACGCGGTCGGATCTTTAAAACCAAAATCGTAGTAGGCTCGATATAAGGATATGACACGGCACGCGAGGCAATGCCAGGGTGGATACACCATTTGCATTCTCGGACCGGTGATGACGGCAAGCTAGCAGCTTCCGCCCACCTTGAACAATACCCCCGAATCAAAGTGGTGCCACCGAATCGAATCACAAAAGTAATAGAATAGTTTCCGATGGAGCATGCTCGATGAAAGGGTGCGACCCTTTGTGTAGCCCAGTATAGCTCCTGTTTTAGTCATATATGCCAACTCACGGGAGTTGGGTCCACGTAACATACCTCGAGAACGTCGCTACCATCCTACTTCATTCTGTAATCCCCACCGCGTACACAGTTGTTAAAGTGGTTTTCGGTATTGTCCGGCTATAAGACAATATCCGATCCCGGTCTCTTTAACAACCAATCGTTATTATAACCCATGGATATTTATTTCAAATAATTTATACTTTCAAGACCAAAATATCATACTCATTTCAAAACAATATCACAATTGTATCATTTCCATTTCAAAAATAATTCAATATTATATCATTTAAATAAAACCCAAATTTTCAAATCATTGAATATTTCTTTAAATTTATTAAACTTGAAATATTCCTTTAAATTATCATAGCATTTTGGAAATGTTACCTTAAGGAATCATAGCATTTTTGGAATGTACTACTTTCCACTTTACATTGTATATAATCAAAGTATTGATAAGCTTAAAATTTTAACATGCCAATTTATCATAGCCTTATAGTTAAATAAACTTTCTTACTGTAATATACAATTTAAACCGAAATTCTTATGTTAAGTTAAAAGCACCTTATTAACTTACATTATTATTACAATAAAGAAACTTTATTATTTTAATCATTTAAAGTATGCCATTCACATAAATTAAAACTTGCTTATCAAATGTACGTTATCAACTTACATTTTATTATTACAGTAAGTAACATTTATCATTTTAATCAATTTAAAATACACCATTACATTGATTAAAATCAACGTGTCAAATGTACGTTTTAAATTTTATATTCCTATTACAATAATGAACATTTATTAATTAAATCAATAACACACTACTTAAAACTTTACATGTTTCTTTCTTAATTAAAACTTTACATGTTCTTGCATTAATTAAAACTTTCATATTCTCTCATTAATTAGGACTTTGCACGTTTCTTTCATTAACTAAAAACTTATACGTTTCTTTCATTAATTAAAACTTATACCTTTCTTTCATTAATTAGGAATTTACATGTTCCTATCATTAATTAGAACACAATACGTTCTTTCATTAATTAAAACCTATACGTTTCTTTCATAAATTAAAACCTATACGTTTCTTTCATAAATTAAAACCTATACGTTTCTTTCATAAATTAAAACCTACACGTTTCTTTCATTAATTAAAACCTATACGTTTCAGATTTATATTACCATTTCACAAATTTAACTAAACTTCCAGTTTATTTAATTAATTTTAACATCTTTAGTTAAAACTCAAATTTCATATTTTCAAGTCAAGTTATATTTTAAAATTTCATTTTCAACAGTCATTTATTCAACCACTTAAATTTATAGAAAATCAATAATTCTTTAATAAATCACTTAAATTCAAATATAAATCAATTTATCATATTTACCATTTTACAAATAAAATTAAAGTCCATTTTGTTCATGTAACTTAAATATCATTTTTAATCAAAATTCCAAATTTCAAACATAAGTTATATTTCAAAATCCAGTTAATCCATTCATAAATTACATTTTAACACATAGAAAAATCTTAATTTATTTATTTTAAAACCTTTCAAAATCTATTTAAATCAAATTTCATAATTTTATATTTTTAAAATACTTAAAATATTCAAAGCACTTTATAGAATAACCACGGGTCTGTATATAGTTTTCTAACCTAGGTCAAGTGATACGGATATGTATCATTTCAATCCGCAGTTTAAAAGGTAAAAATCCAGGTTTTATCATTTCAAACCCGCAATCCCAAGTTTAAATAAATAAATAAAATAATTCAGGCCTATCATTTCAGCCCATAATTATTTTTATCCTAACAGGGAACTTGCAGTGTGATCATATACAGAAATAATATAAACAATGTCAATATCACAAATACAGTCATGTATCAGATGTCAGGTGAAAATTAACAGTTTTAACATGATAATAACATGGTAATAACACGGCATAGCATATCATATGATCATCATTAACTTGCATAAACATTTTACATTACTAAACACTTGTCATCAATCCACTTTTCATAAGTATATATGTCAGAGTGAGAAAGACTCACCTTTTTCAAAGCTAGAGACCAAAACAACATACAAGCACGACTCCAAAGGCACGACAAGCACAATTTCACGACTTTTGATTTGAGTTAAAAGATAGCCAAGGTATGATTTTGTATCATCAACCCAAAACAAAACAAACCAGACAATATATAAACATTCAACATAAAATAACATTGAAACAATTTTGAAATACAAAGCGAAATGAACAAGATAGATTGGACATTGCTTCAACCACTTCAATGCTTGGCCTAAGGGACACTTATGCTTGGCTATGATGATGCTTTGGCTCAGGTATGACATCATATAGGTCAGGTTTAACATCATATAGGCAAGGCAACAAGTGGAGATGAAGGGAATGAGGCAACAATGGTCAAAAACATTGTTTTTAGGCATGTAGGTTGCAATTTGAAGGGTTTGGCCACCATAGATGGCTCGGCCATGGTCATGGTTGGTGGATTAGATGGTGTTGGAGGCATGGAAGAGATGTAGGAGTTTGTGGCTGCGGCTATGGAGAAGAGGCCGATCCAAACTTAGAAGAGAAACAAGGCAAAATTGCATAGAAAAGTAAGAAAAGTAGAAAGAAGAGAGGGATTTACCTAATTTTTTTTCTTTAAGGTGGAGGCCATGATTTTTAGGGTTTTGGGGCTTCAAAAATTCGTGAATGACAAGAGGAAGTCGGCTGCAAAGGATGGGGAAAGAAATGGCTAAGATGAATTGATGTATTAATGACAGAAGAAACTGCAAAAGAAACGGATAAAACGTTTTTCCGTTTCTTAGCTCTTAACCCTTTCAAATTTCTCATATATATTTATATATATCAAAATAACTGAAAATAATTAAAATCTTAGTTAAAATTCGAAAATATAACAGAAAAACAAAATATTAAAAATTAAATATTAATTAGATATGATTAAATAAGAAAAATAGCATAGAAAAATGCAAACTAGACTTAAGAATTAGAAATAACTTCAATACACTTTGGAAAATTTTACTTTAATTTAAATACATGTAAAATGAATAAAATAAAGTAAAACACAGCAAATAAAAGTGAGTGCATAAAATAAATAAATAAATTTTAATTATATATAATTAAAATAAGAAAATGGCTTAAAATTGTAGAATAGGCTTTAAAGTTAGAAATAAATCCAAATGAACTTTAGAAAATCTTCATGGACTTGTAAAATGTTTATAACAAATAAAATAACAAAAAATAAAAGTGCATTCACAAAAAAAAAAAATTATTAAATATAATTTATATGAAGAAAATGGCAGAAAATTAGAAAACAGCCTTTAAAAATAGGAAATAAATACAGTCAATTTTGGAAAAATTCTATTATCATTTAAAAATATTTAAAAGTCAAAATATACATAGTAAAACATATTATCACATATTAAAATAAAATATAACCAAGAAGAAGTAATTTATACAATTTAACATAGTCATTGTTAAATAACCCTATATACGCACAATATTGTAAAGGGTATAACTTTCACAATTTACATCCAAATTCAACGAAACGAAAAGTGGTGTTCTTATAATTTTTTGTACTTTCATAATAAAAGAAAAAAATTTAAATTTTTAAACTTTTAAAATGTTAAGTTGAAAGTCACAGTTTGACTATTTTGACCAAAATCAGTATTTCAGGCAAATATTCAACTTACAAAATTTTGGAATTATAACTCATATAAAAATCAAGATTATATTTATATAATAAATTTAATCATTTCAAATAAGTAAAATAAGTTTTTAAATCAAAATCTTACATTAAAAATAATTAAAATATACAAAAAAATAATTACAAAATACAGGGTTGTTACATTAATTGTAAGACAAGTATAAGATAGTTTGGCTTTTAAAAGAAAGGTTGTATATATAATGAATAGCTTGGAAAAATCGGTTTATATTAAAACAATTTATATTGAAAATAGTCCAGAGTCAAAACTGCTCACTTCCCAATCTCCATTCTCATCAGTTCAATTTAAATTTCCACTTTCATTTAAATTGACCCAATTTCAATTTTAAATAACTTCAATTTCCATTGAAATTGATTCAACCCCAATTCAAGTTGAATTAACCTCAGTTTCTTTCCAAATTTACCTTTATTAAACCTTGATCTCAAATTCTACTAATTTAAATAAATTTCAATTGAACTAGTTCCAATTTCAATTAATTTCAACTCCAGTTTGAATTAATCCCAATTTCAATTAATTCAAATCAAATTCAATTTGAACTAATTCCATTCAAATTTCAAATTTAAACCATCCCGAATTATATAAATTCGAGTCAAATTTTTTAAATGTTGATTTAATCCTTTAAATCAAATCAACTTACATCTTTAAACCATTTAATTCTGAATCCAAATTCCCTTTTTATCCTATTTCAAAGTTCAAATAATAATTAAAATCCCTTTTTTTTAAACAACTAAATCTTTGAAATTCAATTTATCATCAAATTTCAATTTGAAACCAAACCTTTGACGTTTTATCTTAAACATTCAAAATTTAAGTCCAAAATGATTACATTTTATCTTAATAATGGATATATTACCATACCCCATTTCTTTAAACAAATCCAATTCACGGTTTTAAAGATTATTAATAATAATAGGATAACATTGTCCAATTATTTTAAAACATCCATCCTTTTCCAATTTTCAGATCTCAATCCCAATTTGAGATCACTCAAACTCTTAATTCCAATCAACCATTTAACTTTCCAAGTTAAATTTTAATTTCATCTTGAAATTTCCAAATCAGGTTGATCATTCAAACTTATTTAACTTCTTCCAAGTTAAATTCAATTTACTTAATCCAATCAAATTTACACAATTTGAATTCCCATTCAAATCTTAAACTTCAGATTAATATCCTTCTCGCTTAAGTCTAAAACCTACTTCACTTTGGGTTTCACATCACATTCCAGATTTAAAACTCAATATTTAGAGTTTATTTCAAATTATCCTTGATATCATGTATATCCATACATATATACATATTTATTTCTTGGCCCTCCCAGCCATATTTTAAAATTTTAAACCACCTTTGGTTTTAAATTCAAGTCCAATCTTCAAACAACTCATTGTTTACAACAAGTCTCTTTTATTCAAATAATACTTATTTATTCTTTTAGCACTTTGAAACAACCTTTCAATTTATGGACCTAGATTTAAAATTCCACAATTTAGGTATTTTCAATTTCGATTTACAACTCATAAATGTTTATTTCTTAAGAATATTTCATTTTGCTTTACTCATTGATACACATCTTATTGTTAAACACACAATTATCATTTAGGATAATAACCAAGATTTTCATATCTAAAGCCATTCATTATCATCTTATTCTGAAACACTTTACCAGTTTAAGATTTCAATTTCAGTTTGAATCCATTTCAAGCTTATCTTTATTTAATTTCTGTTTGGTTGTATTTATAATACCACTTAATTTAATTCCAACTCCATATTTCAATTTGGTTGTATTATATTACTTCTTAATTTAATTCCAAAAATTTAACAACCAATTCCCTTAATATTTATTAGAAAGAAATATTACTTTATATATCAAAATATATTCTTATATAAAATCATTTAAAATCTTTATATAAGAAAATAATAAATATGCTCTCTCATATATATATACACCCAACTAATCCTAGGATACTATTTCTCGCTTAACCTTCAGCTCTGATACCAAATGTAACGACCCGAAAATTTCGATCCCGAAATTTCCAGATAGTTTGTGAAAAGAAGGAAGAGAAAGAAGAAGAAACAGAAACAAGTCATAGAAACCTAACATTCGCAGCGGATCAAAATATAATATCACATAAATAACAGTTATACAAAGAAAAACCGTATCAATATATTTATATTTTTATACATCAGAGTTACAATCCATCTCACAACACTGGACAGTTTTAAAACAACATGCCCAAGACAACTACAATATAAACAGCGGTATAAGCTCCATACATTCCTACCATCTAGCTCGAATCCTAAGCTCCAGAACGTCCTTACCTGAAAATATGTAATACTCGGTCTGACCCGAGCATTACATCAAAGTAACATCCGGGTCAGGCTGGAAACCAGCGTGAGTAACCCATCTAACAATCGATATAAAAGCATAAATCTTGAATAAACCCGGGTAACTCATATCAATTTACAAATTTATATAGACATTTCTTATTTCACATATCAATTTCTAGGTACCCAAAACTAGATTAAAAGGTTTAATTCACTTGAATCATAACATTCTACCCTATTGATTTCATATACCAATTTATAAAGAATCGAAGTGGTTTCGGGTATTTACTAATACCCGACTCCGGTCTCTCCGAATCCAGTGTCATTCAAACCCAAGTTATCCAATTGTATACAATTTAAATTTAATTACCGGATAATACTTTTACACAGCAATTCATACTTGATAGGTAATCACAATGTCACCATCGGCCCAAAATATCCTATCACAAGCAATTCATATTAGAAATACCAACCAATTCAAAGAACTCATCATCATTCAGTCATAAATAAGTAAGATTTGATCATTCCATTAATTTCATGAACAAACGATCTCTAATTACTTTCATTAGTTAATTATTCTTAAATTTCAATTAATAATTAACCTTTAATTTAATTACATTCATTAATGAACCTTGATTAATCACTAACAGAAATTTAATTTCCTAAATTACTCCATCAATTAAACCAATTCCTCAATTAATTATATTAATAAATCCTTAAATTTCACTGAGTAATTATCACTTAATTCCTTCCACTAAGTAATTATGCTTTAATTACTTCTCACCAAGTAATTTACCCATTCATTAATTACATCCTGTAATATCCATTAATTACTTCATTAAGTAATTACACTTCTTTTATTACATTTATTCAGAATTAATTATTCAAATTAATTTTCCAAATCATTTACATTTATTAATTATCCCTTTAATTAATCACACTCATTGATTAACCAACCCCTAAATAACTTCCTTAATTAATTCATCTTTTAATCAATTAAACTTAAGAAATGAATTCTTAATTGCTTCCATAAAATAATTTTCCTTAAATTACCTTCATCAAGTAAGCATTCTATTGGTTAATTTTCCTTAATCAACTATCCTCTAATCAGGAATTAATTAGACCTTTAATCCATACTTAAAACTAGTTAACCCCAAATGTATTCTCCCTTAAATTACTTCTATTCATTTATCAAATTACAATTTAATAAATCTCAAATGGATTCACTATAATCCTTAATTATTAATTCATTAGCCCTTAATCAATGATTAATTAATCTTTAATCACCAAGGACCTTGATTAACTTAAGATAACCTATTTATCTCTATTAATCAATTAACCCTTGTTAACATATAAAGTCAAAACATTTTATCCTTCAAATTAACTTCTTACTTACCTACTTTAATTAAGTTTATAACTTATTTAAGTAAAATCCATTATACAATTCCGAAACCAAAATTAATAACACTATAATATAAGGGAATAAATCCTTAAAATTGGTTAAACTTGATTACTTAAAGTAATTTAGTTTTACTTTGAAATTAAGGTTACTTGAACCAACCTTAATTATGAAAACAGCATTAAATTAAAATAGGCCGAAGCCCACAACGTCCAACGCAAACAACCCACTCTCCTTACTCTCCCCAAATCACGCCGAAATCCACCCAACCCATCTCCAGTACAAGAAGAAAAAAACAAATGGCGACAAATCGACACACGAACTAAACGACCAACTCGATCAGTCACGATACTATCTTCGAGCCAAAATCAATTTTTCCCGATGCCTCAATTTTCACAGTACACATCTGAAACGAATCAAAAACTCGTGCACGTGCATGAACCAACGTCGAAGCTCTGACCAAAGTTGCCACCGCCGACAAGTTGCCTACGGTCCTATCATCCATTCCGTTCATCAGAACGCATCGTCCGAATACTGGAACAAAATCGAGGCAATGAATCGAAAACCTGGAACTTACTTCATCAGAAAGCACCCACTGACCAACTCCTCCAACCTCCGGCATCAAGGCCGACCAACCCAAAGCCACGTCCTAGCACCGACGAAATTTTCCCCCTATCGCAATTTGCTCCAGCACCCTCACGGCGGCGAATTCACCCTAAAAACACTGTCATTCAACATGCAACCCAAACCCTATTTCCTTCATCCCAAGCCGCGGCGGCCATTAATAAATTATTCTGACATTTTTCTAGAGATCCCCGACAACATGACCACCTCCAGGCCAAAACCCTAGCTCCAGTTCACCTTCGATCGCTGGTGGTAACCAAAATACCCAAATTCGCATAGTCCAAGCTTTCACAAGAATTAACAACCTAAAAATCATGAAATGAAGATTAAAATTTGTGATTTCCCATCACGAATCCATTTCCAAAATTCGAATTCGTAATTAAGATAGTAGATTTTAACTTGTAAAAGAAATTTACACTGTTATCCCTATTTTAAACTCATTTTCTAAATTTAAAATCCTAGAATTACTTTTAAAAACATCTTTATTCGTTAACAAACAATTTTCATTTATACATCGAGATCTAAAATTTGTTTGATTTGGTGTTGGGAATTTTTGAAGACAAACATCACTGCCTAGATCATAGAATACATGATGCAGATAAAATCAGACATCTCTCACACAGATATACATGCACATCCATATAAATTCAATACTGAAGAATTTAAGGCAATTCAATATTATCACATGCAGTTTTGTTAAAATCAGATAAACAAAAATGTTTTCTCACCAACTTGCAGAGGACAAAGAACAATGTTTGTTTCCATGCTCTTGAATTCCCAGTCATGCAGAAAACAGTTCTGTTGTTTTCCTATAATTTTTCTTCCAGGTTTGTTAAATCTTCTATTGCTTGTTGAAATTTATTTAACTTGAAGAATTTGAACTGTTGTTGCTTTCTTGCTTCAGATTTTGTTTCCAGATTTGAATTTCCAGCTTTTATGTTTTCTTTTGTTTTGAATAAATTTTAGTTAAAATGGAGAAAAGTGAATTAAACTAAAAAGTAAAACAGATTTCTCTTTTATATTTTAAAATTTATGAACTTTAATTATTAAGAAAAAATAATATAATATAAAGCCACTTGTCCTCTTAGGTGTTAATTAGCTTACGCATTGTCATCAATCCATTTTAAATTGATTACAAGTGTTACTCTTGTCTCTTATTAATTCATTTAAATTTATATATATATCTATGAAATATTTACATGTATATAAAATGTATTCATCTTATATAAATAAGCTTTTAGATTTTAATAAATATACAAAAGTGAATTCAAGTAAACATTTATTTATAAATAACTTATATTTTGATCAAATCAAATGCATCATATGTTTATATGTTTGGAAAATTATTTTAACTCTATATATTTTCAAATATATGTATGTATTAAGCAACACAAATTAAATTTGAAATCAATAAATTTTATTTAAAATCTATGTATATATATACACAACACAATTTCAAATATAAATATTTATCTGATCGGATTCATTTGTTTAATCTAAAATTCGGTATTTTTATTAATTAACCCAATTATTACGATGCCCAGAAATCCAGGTTATTACACATACTTACTATCTGTGGATAGCAAGAGAATACTGAGGCATTCAGACGAATATCTTAAGGATATACTCATTCTAGGGTATACTTCACCCTATCTCTAATAAGTTACCTAATGTGTTATACTCCAGAGCTAAAGTTTCAACCTTCGGCTCTGATACCAATTTTAACGATCCTGACTCAACCTTCGAAAATCGGCACTGAATACGTCACTCATATTCAAATGCCGCAGATCCAAACGTCAAATCTGGTTTGCCGGATCTTATAACACATTAAGTATAACAACACAACGAAAGAAAATGAATAATATCATTGATATACAACAGTGTTTGATACAAAACATTTGATACAACTGATTATCAATATAACAAAGATAGATACAAGATAATAACAGAGACAACAACAGCGGAAAGACAATGTCTTCAATGCCAAACTACAAAAACTCCATCTCCCATCCAAAGCTTGCTCGAACCCCCATCAAGTTGTACTAAGCAAGGTCAGTCATCCAAAGACTGAAGAAGATTCCCAAAGACTGAAAGCTACCAAACCAAAGACTTCGAAGGCTATCGAATCTATACCTACTATTTGGTTATCTGAAAAACCCAACTCTAGACTGCCCGTGTGGAAAATTGTGGGCACCTAGAGTTTAGGAATGGAACAATAAACTCCAGGTCAGTCATGAGACTGGTATGAGCAAACAAAAATAGTTTTATCTTTAAAACAAACAAAAGAATTTTAAAACATTGAAATCCGCAATGCATTTTAGAAAATGAAACTAACATAAGGCCTCCCACCACACACACAATGCAAGCGCACACTTGGAGGAGATTTCTCCTTGTGACAGTAAAAAATGCTTGATACACGAAAATCATTTTGATATTATTATTAGTGCATAGTGGAAAACATTTCGAAAGTATAATATTAATCTTAGCCATCATAGGTACCATTATACTATGCCTACTATAGTTACCACCTGAGGTGGCAGGTAATACAACTGCAATCGTAAAGGGCTCGTATTGGATGATTGGTTTTCCAACAAATGGTCAGGCTAAGGAACTTCCTTAAAAATGAGACGCCTCTGGAGGGACGCACCCAGGAACCAAACGGTTCCCTACCAACACAAGGCCGGTGTACTCCCTTCCCAGGATTAACACCTAAGATATGCCACCTGGGTCGTAACCAACCTTTGTCCGAGCGCTCGACACCAACAACCACACAGCAATAAGTATGCAGCAACCACAAGGTAATTATCTAGGCTCCTTTCCACGATACCACCTTTTATCCAGAAGAGATGGACATAACCTAGGGGCGTGCCCCTACGACCTTGCCGCAAAATTCCTGTTCGACCATTACCGGGTTGTGAGGCTCAACGAAGTCTCGTCCACAAAGCTACGCTTTTTCAAAAAGTCATGCTTTGATCAACAAATGATCAGTAGCACTTCGTATGCCACATTACCAAATTGGGAATGTATCACTAGTAACCATCAACTACATAACCTCTGAGCTCGTACGTCTCAGAGAAGGGTTTTAAGCTAAGAGAATAAATTTTCTGCCACCAAACAGAAATGTATTTGATAGAAACTGGTTTTACATCTCAAAGTGCAATGCCAGACATACATCCATACAAGTCTGTTCTGGGTTCAAACAGAACCGAAGGCACTTCAAAAGAAGCCCTTGCAAATCCGGATAATCCCTAATCATGTCCGGACATCCCATCACATATGGAGATCTCTATACCGAGGACCAGCCGGTGGAGTGACATTCGACGAGTAATCCTTTCGCTTCGAAAATATCTGGTCTTCACCAACGGTCTTCAAATGTTAATTATAATGTCGTATCATTATTCGAAATGGGTTATATGACACAAGGTCCTCTCCCGGCTAAACCGAATAATGAGCGCAATATTTTAAAACCATATGGATAATGGAATTTCAGTTAAGTCACAACTTATTACCCAAAAAAATGGTATAAAAAAATTACCGTTTTCAAATCTTTAAACAAAAAGATTCACTTCACAAAGTTCACCAAACTTTTACAAAGATTCATTCATAGCTTTCAAAATAATTCCACTTCAAATTTTTTATTGAAAAGATACACTTTTAAGATCCCTTTTCAATTCGAAGAGAAAGTTCACCAATCTTTAGTAAAGATTCATTTATAGCCTTTCAAAACAATTTCCCTTTCAAATTGGATTAACTCATCCAATCTTTAAATCAAAAATAAATTTATAGCTTTCAAAATCATTTCCAAAGATTCATTCATGGTTTGGAAAACCATTTTCATTTCAAATCTTTTATACAAAAGATACACCTTTTAGATCAAAACAAGATTCAATTATCTTTCACAAAGATTTAATTATAGCTTCCAAAACAGTTCTATTTCAAACTTGAAATCTTTTCAACATAAATCGGAAATCCTTTCTTTATATGAAAGCTATTATTAAGATTCAATTATCTTTCACAAAGATTTAATTATAGCTTCCAAAACTATTCTATTCCAAACTTGAAATCTTTTCAACATAAATTGGAAATACTTTCCTTATATGAAAGCTATTATTATTTGAAAACAAATAGTTTTCATTTCGAAAAAATCCGATTATATTTACATAAGTTAAAGTCTTTCAAATTTGGGTTAAATTCAAAATTTCAAAATAATACTTTTAAAATGGTTTCAAGCCCATACGAACACATTTACAACTCATATAATCTTTTTAAACCATAATTTCCAAATATAGAATTTAATTTCAAATTTTCAATTCAAATCAAATTATTTAAAGTTTCAAAATTTCATCAAGTTATTCAAAATAATTTTTTTATCTTTGAAATCCCATTTCGAAAGCTTTTTATATTTAACCCAAATCCATTTCCAAAACTTTTGAATTCAAAATTCATCTTTTAAACGGATAATGTTTAAATTCAAAATATCTGTGACTTAACCAATTTTCTCGTGCAATCCATATTTGTGTGTGTATGGTGTAGTCCAGGGGTTTTACACATTAGTGCAACAACATCAATCATCACAGATTCAAACACATCAATATCGATAAGCGGTATAATCTATAACGCTTATCTTCATTCATAGATTCATGGATAAATAATACAAATTTATCACAGATAAATAAATTGCATCACAGTTCAAAACAAAATAATTCAAATCACACAGCATCACATAGCAAAATATCAAATAATATTAAACAATCTAATACTCAATTGAATCCAAACACCCATAAGTCATATTAATTAATCATCTGATTAGTTTAAATCAGATAATTACTTATGAATAAATTAATAATCCTGGTTGATTAATTACAAATTATTTTGATTAATTATTCTTTAATCGTTTATTATTTAACCATTACTAAGTTAATTAACCTTTAATTATTAATTAATCAACCTTAATCATAAATTGATTATCCTTTAATTAATGTATTATCCTTTACTTAATTTATTCTTAATTAATTCCATTAATTAATTACTCCTCAACTAAATATTATTCCTTAATCACCTCTATTAATTAATTAACCTTTAATTAGTTAATTATCCTTAAATTAGTTGCCTAAATTAATTAATCACATTAATTAATTATTCTTTACATTCATTAACCTTAAGGTAAAACATTATCTTCATAAATGACATAATGATCATTAATATTTATAACATTTTATAACCAACTTCCTTAATTACATTATTTAATTAAGTTTTAAAATAACAATAATTCTTTAGCTTAACAAATTAAAGTTAATAATTTTTATAATTTTCAAATCAATGTTAAGAAAACATTCATTTAAAAATATACTTTTAAAAACTTGGTTAATATTTTCCTTTGCTTTTAAAACTATGTATAAGTAAAGAAAATTTCAACACTGATATCTAACCAGACGAACCCGAGAACAACTTCGAGCCCCCCATCATTTTCCTGAACTTAAACCCAAGGATCATCCTCTTCTTCTATTTTTTTTCTTTCTTTCTTGTAAACTTTGTTTTGATTTACATCTAAAAACTGTTAAAATTACACCCGAGCCAAATTTTCTTCTTCCCGAGTACAAACTCACGTAACTATCCTCCTTCCCCAAGTTTTTGACATTACCAGACATTGAGGATATCGCGTGCACGTGCATGATTGACGCGGTCACTCCCAGCCGATGCTCTGATTATCGACAGATCACCCATCCTCCCTTGAATCACCACGACAACCCAGGTTACCCAATTGATCGAAAAATTAAAATCGAATTATACAACCACCCCCTGTGCTTAAACCACCGTCAGGAAAATAGCCTCGCCCTACCACGACGAGCCACCTGTGAACCTTTTTTTCGACCACAACCTCATCACGCCACCACGCGTGTCAGGACCCGATTCTTCGACTCCCGAATATCGACATCAATACGTCCACTGTATCGAATGCCAATCAGTCGGATGCCGGAAAACCGAACACTGAGGGTTTAAGAAGAAAAAAAGAAAGAGAAGAAGAAAGAGTCAGAAGAGAAGATAGAAAATAGAACGGACAGAACTAACAGAACAACATCAGAATCTCACAATTCGCAGCGGAACAACATATAATAGATAAATGAATAATCTTTAAATAAAGAACTATATCAGTTATTACATTACATTACATTACATTACATTACATTACATCACATTAGAGTGTACAACAATAAATAACAACAAACAGCGGAAAAGAAGTACTATATACTAGTAAATACGCCATGCCATCCCTCTTGCCTCCAGCAACTCCTGAATTCCAGAATATCCTGATAAACCTAACTCTTGACTGACCGTGTGGAAATTGGTGGGCACCCAGAGTTTAGGAAGGAAAACAATAAACTCCGAGTCAGTCATGAGACTGGTGTGAGAACTCAAAACGGTTTATTTTTCTTTAAAATCAAATAGAGGAATATTTTTGAAGTCAATTCGCAATGCTTTTAAAAATGAGACTACCATAAGACCTCCCGCCACACACACAATGCAAACGCAGACTTGGAGGAGATTTCTTCTTATGTTAGTCAAAGATGCTTGATACATATTAAAATCAAATCAATTTTGATATTATTATTAGTGCATAGTGTAGAAATATTTTGAAAGTAGAATATAAATCTTAGCCAGCATAGGTACCATTATATTATGCCTACTATAGCTACCATATTAGATGGCAGGTTCTACAACTAAAACCGTACAAGTCTCGTATTGTTTCTTTGGATTTCCAACGAATGGTCAGGCCAAGGAACTTTCCATTGCCACATGAGAACGCCTCTGGAAGGACGTCCCCGAGAACCTAACCGGATCTCTGCCAACACAAGGCCGGGTTACCCCTAACTGGGTAACAACTGACACGAGTATGCCATCCCCCGGTCCTTTGGGACCTTTATCCGAGAGCTCTCTAATCAACATCACACCATAATAATAAGTGTTTCAACATGAGTAAGCATCTGGGCTCCATACCATGATACCACCCTTTTCCAGAAGGAAATGCACATACCCTAAAGGGAGCTACCCCTCATAACCTTGCCGCAACTTTCCTGTTTTGACCATTCCGGGGTGTGAGGCTCGACGAAGTCTCGTCCACAAAGCCACGCTTTATACAAAGTCATGCTTTGGGTCAACAAATGATCATAGAAATGATCACCAAGATAGACGAGCAAACAAATGATCCTATCACAAATAATCAACACAATGATCATTTCACAGCAACACTCAGCATGTCACATTACAAAATTGGGAATATATTGCTGATAACCTTCAACTACATAACCTCTGAGCTCGTACGTCTCAGAGAAGGGTGTTAAGCTAAAAGAATAAATTCTCCGCCACCAACAGAAATATATTTGAAAGAAATCGGCTTTATATCTCAATTTGTAATGTCAGATATACTATCCATACAAGTCTGTTCCGGGATCGAACAGAACCGAAGGCACTTACAAAGAAGTCCTTGCAATCCGGATAATCGCTAACTACGTCCGAATTTCCCATCACATATGGAGATCTCTATACCGGGGATCAGCCAGTGCAGAGACAATCAACAAGAAACCCTTTCGCTTTTGAAAATATCCGGTCTTCAACATCGGTCTTCAAATGCAATTCATAACGACATATCACATATTCGGAATGGGTTATACGACCCCAAGGTCCTTTCCCGGTTAACCCGAATAGCGAGCGCTTATTTTAAAAAAAATAAGTGTGGCATTCAATTTCAAGCAAATCACAACAAATACCTATTTAAAGGTAAATATTGATAGTCGGTTATTGAACTATTTATGGATATGCACAACATCAACAGATTCCAAATAATTTTCCAAATTATTTATTTTCCAAAAAATATCTTTACAAGATATATATTTAATTTCCATACTAAAAAAAATCGATATTTATTTTTAAACCCATTTTCCCAATTCCATTTATAAATTCCATATTGAATTTATATTTCCAAAATAACTATGAATATACGTTTTCACTTATTCATTTTCAATTTATCTTCAAAAAGATAAATTCTCTAAACTTTTCACTTCACATTGGAAAAACATTTCCATACTTATTTATAAGTAATTCACAAGTCTTTTTATTTTCTTCACTTGGAAAATATTCAATATACTTAAATCGAAATTAAGTATATATTTCATTCTTTAAGGAAATCATTCTCTTAAACATATTTATTTGGGCCAAAACGAATGTTGCGTGAAACATTGTTACGACAACCCAAAATAACTAGTATAGGGATTCGAAATTAAAATAGATATATAAATCCCAATACTATACAAAACATTTCCTTTCGGAAATCATTTACTATAACAACAGTGTTATAGTCCACCATTTCCTTTTATTTCTCGAAAACGTCTATTTCAACAATGAATGTTGAAATCTATGGTTTCGAATCTCAACACATTTAAAACATCGTTAGATCGTTTTAATTCTATTTAAAAACATCACATCCAAAACATTTCTTTAACATATTATTCACTATTCAAAAACGTGAATATACTACGTTAGCCAATTTCATCACTTCTATACATTTAATCTTAAAGGATTATTCACTGTCTAAAACATGAATATAACTCCTTTAATATGCTATAGCAATTTACTTATCAAAATAAGTCGTTGCGAATTTATAAAACAATGTTTATAAATTTCATTTCTATTTATTGTATAACACTTCCTCTTATATATTTCTTTTATTAACTTATTCAATATATAACTCAATTATATACCGAAAGTCCATATTATAAGTTAAATGCTTATAATTTATTTGTTTACAAAATTGTTCTTTTAACTTCCCAAATTATAAGTCTTATAACTTATAAGATTCATTTATTTATCCAAAATCTATTCTTTTAAATAACTTGACAAATTTTATAAACCTACTGTTTATAAAATTCCATTTAACCGTTATAATTCTATAAATTTCATTCATTTATGAAATTTATTCAATATTCATTCTAACACTTATAAAAGCTCGTTTTACAATTTCAATATTTTTAATTTATAAATATCAATTTATAAATCTTTTACATGGATCAATTTATATTATTCTTTTAAAACGTCTTTAAACTCCTTTATAATCTCCTCATTTTGATTTATAAAATAATTAAATTTCATAAATCCTATTTTTAAACTTTTTATAATAAATTCAGAAACCCAATTTAAACTATTTTATAAAATCATTAATCCCATATTTTCAAAAATCAACTTTTAACTGTATTTCTCAAAAATCATAATTTTTATAATATTAAAATTATAACGTTTATTTATTTAAGATGAATCAATTCCAAAAATATTTTAGAAACGTATACTTTCAAAAATCACTTTAGAATAAAATAAAAATCATTATTTTTAAACTTCAAAATTGGATTCGATGATGCAACACATCAAATAGTCAATCACGACTTTCCAATATCATTTATCGATATGATAAACAATCAAATATCACAATATCTAAAATCAATAAATATTTGTGAGGAATCCAGTTGGATCCCTCCAACCTGTTTCCCTGCATCCACAGACATTAGCACAATACCAATTCCGCTTCGAGATGGAATATCGCGGTATATGGGATTTATAAAATATTATCCGCTTAATAGGCGGCGCAATAGGGTCTCATCCGCTATACAATGCGGGAAATCAATCAACTGCAATATATACATATGCCAATATATATATATATATATATATATATATATATATATATATATATATATTGCTATATATATAGATATATCCTACTATATCTAATATCACAACCAAATAGCAATCAATCAATAAATAACTGCAAATCCAACTTTAAATTTTTAAGTGAGAAGTTCTCACCTTAGCTTTTATTAGCAATCCATTTCCCATCTTGACTCGATTTTCTTGATTTATACCTTGTATAAATATTATACACAATTTATTAATATTCGAACAGATCGAATAATAAATTTTCTTTTGATAATTTTGATTCATCGGTGATTTCATTTTAAATTAATATCTTTAAATCAATTTCTTTTAAATAATTAAATTTATCTAACTAATGATTAAATTCCCCCTTTTTTTAAATAAATTTGATTAACTAAAAAATTATATTTTAAACTAAATTCTCTTTAAATAAATTATTTTTAACCACTAAAAATTTAATAAGTTAATTTAAACCAATTTGTAAACTCTCACCGACTTATTTAAATTTACTTCTCCTTTAATAATTTCATTTAATTTCAATTTATTTTTAAAACTAAGTTTTCCTTTATTAAATTATTTTTAAATCACAATAATTAAATGAACCATTTATACAAATCAATTCTAAATTTTTTTTTTTTCACTGCATATATTTTTATTTTCAAATATATATATATATATATATATTCAAATTAAACGAAAATGACAATTATACCTTACTGCAAATTGAAGAACCACGGCCACCCAGTCGAACTCACGATCGACTCCATCCCCCCTAACTCGCTGCTGCCGCCGCCGCTATCCCAGGTCGTCGCCATCTCCACGCGAGTCACGCTCGAGAATCCACACGCACGCCACCGCCTTGCTCGCGACAGCGCCGCCTCCTCCCACGCGCGAGCACGCGCGCGTGCGTCAGCGTCCCTCCCCCTTTGCTTGCATCGTCGCCATATGCTCGAATTTCCTGAGATCGACCGCGACCCACTGCCTCCACCTCGCGCCGACTCGACTCGCCGCCCACGCCTTCTACGCGACTTTCAATTTAGGGCTTCGGCCATTTTTTTTTCTTACTATTTCGAGTTCGATTTGGAACTGAGGAATTGAGGGAGAGAGAGTGAGGCGCGAGATTTTTTGTAACAACCCGCATATTTATCGATTTTTATATTTAAATATTTTATTTAAATATTTTATCGTTAGTCGGATTTTTAGTCCGAAAAGCTACTTTTTGCATACGGTCGAATTAGGACTCGAGACCACCTCCATTGAGTTCAAAATGCCGTTTGCGACCTTTTTGAGTATAAGCTTCGATATGTTTGGAGAAAGTTGAATTTTGCTACTTTTTGCTTAGGGTTTTGGTTTGGGCTGAGCCAATTAACCACTTATGTATTCAGTCCCAATCCCCCTCTCCTCTTCATTACTTCATTCCAACTCCTCAAACTCAAGCTCCAACTGAAAATGGTGGAGGGGAAAAAGAATTTAAACTCCAAGCCCTAACTTCCTTAGCAAATCCATCTCCTTGCTCCAAACTCAAGAAGAACCTTTTGGTAAGCATCTCCTTCTTCTTCTCCAACTCTTTCTCCATTCAATTTCAGAAATTTCCTAGACCTAATTTTGGGAATGTTTCTCTTTTAAGTTTAGATTCAAGCTTCTAGTGTTGAGATTGAAGAGTGCTTGTTCTTGCCATTGCTTTCAAGCTTCATCTTCTTAAATTTAGTTCAAAGGTGAGATTTTTATCTCACATCTATGACTATAACTATCTTTGGTTGTTGGGTATGAATTCCTAACACTTCTTCATGTGCATTTGCTCTTGTTTTGGATTGATTTTGTGAATACTCCAATTTTTGGGTTTTTAAGTCAAATTTATGTGAAATCCTTTTATGGAAGTTCGATCATGTTTTTGGTGATGCACCGAGGAGCATATAGGGCCGGGTTGCCAATTGGCATAAACCCTTAGAGCCAATGTTCGTCCGGTTGCATTTTGGAAGAGTTTGCTCTTCATTTGAATGGGGCTGAAAAACAGCCCAGGCATGATTCAGTCGACTGAAAACTCTGTTCAGTCGACTGAACCTGAAACCCGAGAGTTTCCAGGCATGATTCAGTCGACTGAAAAACTCTGCACAGTCGACTGAAACTGGAAACAGAAAGTTTCCTGAACCTGGAAAATTTCCAGGCACAGGGTCAGTCGACTGAAAACTCTGTTCAGTCGACTGAACCTGCTGTTTGAGTCCAATTTGCCTTTTTGGATTGAATTTCCAATTTAAATCGATTCGTGATGATCCTATTTATTGTCATCATTTATTATCATCTTGGATGACTTATTTTCTTTGGGAATTTTAGATATATCCACTTCGATGGATCCTTTATCGATTTCATTGGATTTTTATTCACATCTTCGAATGTGATCTTTGTGATTGATTGTTTCTACAATCCCCCTTGTGCTTTGTCACTTTAAAAATATAAAGGTTTTCTATAATAGTAGTAAATATCAAAACTCTTTCCTCAAACGATTTCAATACTATTTTAATACCAAATTCGTTTATAAAACCGTTTTCCAATCTATTAGTATATACAAACCTTTACCTCACTCGTATGAGAAATCTAATTAAACGACTTAGTAAAACGAGTGGTATGAAACGCTTGCGTTTACTTCGTCGGTTAATTCTTGGACTTGTTCGATTGAATCTCTTGTGACAATTTTCTAGTGGAGATCTACAATTTGTTCGTAAATATTTAAGTTAAGCTAGTGGTTATGGGACATGAAGCTAAGCTCATATATTTACTAGCTTAGTGTAATCGACACTTCTCTTTGATCATGACGATCATTTTAGGTTTTAGACTAGCATCGTGCTATGTCTTTGTGATTTGGTTCATCGGACGTCCCGCTGTACGACGTCGTTGTTCCCTTTGATTGTGATTTGGTTCGTCGGACGTCCCGCTGTACGACGTCGTTGTTCCCTTTGATTGTGATTTGGTTCATCGGATGTCCCGCTGTACGACGTCGTTGATCCTTTCCTTGTGATTTCTGGATCTCGTGTGCTGATTTCTGGAATTTATGTTTCACCAACTTTTACGATGGGCACTGATATATGTCATTTATTGTGGCTTGGTGAATGAAATTAGGAGTATGACATTCCTTTTTATCTTGAGTAGATTATTGTGAAATTGATTTATCTCTTGTTAATTTTCACTTACTTATTTATCACAGCTTGGCATTGTGATTATTATATGTTTATGTCATATCTCTTATTATATATCACTTCATCTGATATTTATAGCTAGACTGATCCGTTTATTATTTTCTTATTAAATAATACTCGGGTCAGACCGAGATGTTATAGGTGCTTCTGCTTGACTTCTCTCTTGGGATTGATCCCTCTGACTTTTGGCTAACTACTTAGATTAGTAGTTTTTGTTGTATACATTTGACATATAGACTCCATAATGTATACTTATTCTTTTGTGTTGTTCATGTAACTATTTCTTTTGTGATATGTGGATCTTTTTAGACCACTACTCTGATGTACACTTTCATGTGTAATATTCATATCTATTTCCGCCTTTGTGATATGAATTGTCTATGACTGATTTATGTTATGTTTATTTCTATATTTGTTTCCGAAGAAATTATAGCCACTGTGTAGTAGCTTTGAGTTTGTGTCGGTATGTCGGATTTCCTCTTGAGATGAAAAGTTATATTTTCATCCGGTATATCGGTACTCGCACAAAGCAATTATACAGATGGTCGCTCCTCAACAGCCTTATTCTCCGTGCTAGTTGACAGCATTCACAGTAATGTTCTTGGCTAGCGTGGGTATAGAGGTGGGGCGTCACATCTTGGTATCAGAGCCAAACTTCGGAACAATGTAGAATAATTTAGCAAGGATCATGTCCTAAGTCTTTCTTAGGAGTTGTGCTTTAGGATTTTATTCAGGTCTTCGTACCGTTCTATCCTACTTTCTTTTATGATTCCTTGTTTTATCTATCAAGATTTCTTGATATTCATTTTGAGAATAACTTTTTCCTCTTCTTTCTTTCTTTCTTAAAGAAGAGAAATGGTTAGACCAGGCCGTCCCAGCGCCGGTCAATCTAGTGCTACTACCCAGGATGGAGTATTTATGTCTGCTCAACAACTTTTGGATCTCGTAAAGAATCAAGAGTTTATCTATGCTTTGAGTAAGAACCCCGAAATGGTTCTACCTTTGAAACTTGAAGTTTCTTTCAATCAGCTTGTGGATGTTACTCTTCTTCATGGAGAGATTGGTAAAGGGAGTGTTTGTGATATTGGGACTTCCAAGAAGAGGCATATTAAGTTCAAGAGCCTTAATCCCAATAAGAGAGTGAAGCAAACTACTTTTGTAGCAAAGACTCCAATCCCTGATCGTGGAGGATGCTACAATTGTAATTCTAAGGAACACTATGCGAATATGTGTCCAAAACCCCATTCTTGTCGCTATTGCAAGAAACCGGGTCATCTTTTATCTGCATGTCCCAAACTTTTGAATAAGGACATGAGAAAGCTAAATATTGTGCAAGCCCCTAGCAACTCCTCTCTTGGTCAAGGTATTTTCATTCAATCCTAGATGGCATCATTTTATTCCTTAAGCCCACTTATAAGGAAAGTGTTATTTCTCTCATTCATCTAGTTTGAGAAATTTTCCGGTATTTATGAGTTTGTCTTAGGATTATCACCTAAGAAATCTTTTGTGTGGTGTTAAGGTCTTTTCAGTTTGATTTTACCACCGGTTTTCGTTTGCTACGAGTTGCGGAAGTTAGCATTCCACTTACCGCATTCCGCACTCGTCATGATTCTTATGAATGACTTATTTTGTCATTCAATTTGTCCAACTTATTTCATCCGTTTTATAAATCCAATATTCTATGAAAATTTCAATGAGACCACTCTTATTTATGGATTTTGGATGGAAATAGAAATTTAAAATTTTGCAAATCTTTTTCATAAGATTTAATTATAAGTGCAATTTGATTTTTGCTCTTGAAACGAGCAAAGAATGTTCTTAAAACTTTTTAAGAGATTTATTTATCCTATAAAAGGTGATTTTGTGATTGTATTGCCCGTTGAGTGCTTTAAGAATTTTGGTCGATGCGCTTGATCAACGTTATCGATAGGAATCTCCTAAACGCTTTGATGAGACAGTCAGACACGATATATTGACTTGTAAAAATGTAAATTTTTCTAGAAAGATTATTACATAATGATAAATGTAATTTTGGAAGTTTTAACTTTTCGGGAAAGAGAATTATTTAAAAGAAGTCCTTTCTTTTTGATATTCTTATTCTTTCTTGTGATTCCTGAAGGGGAACCAAGACTTTGCTATTTGTACCGATACTAGTCGTATTGGTTTGGAATGCCATTCTCTTGCAAAGGAGAACGTGCTATCACTTGTGCTTCTAAATCTTTATAGCTTATCGAGACTAGATATGCCACTCCTGGTCTAGTGTTCGTGGCTATTGTTTTTACTTTTGGAATTTGGCATCATCATTTTTGGATGAGAAATTTGTTCTCCATCTCGATCATAAATCTTTGGAATATTTATGTTCTCTTGAGGAACTGCTTGTAGACTCGAGTTCCTAGCTTCCTATGATCTTGATATTCTTTTATTCCCGAGAAAGGAAATCGTGTTGCCAATGCGCTTTGTCGTAGGCAACAAGTGGTTGACTCTTTGATGTTGTCTGAATGGAATTATTTTTCTATCAAGTTCATCGGACGTTTTGGTATACATCGTTTTATTGAGCTTTATCTCATTCCTTTTAAGGACTAGCGTCCGATGTCCTTTTATTGTGTTCGGTTCATTGGAGGTACCGTTTTTGTACTACGTCGGTGTTCCGAAAATCATTCGGGCTTCGGTTCGTTGGACGTACCGTTTTTGTACTGCGTCAGTGTTCCGAATTATTTGGGATTTGATTCATCGGATGTACCGTTGTACTACATCGATGTCTTTGCTGTTTGATTCATCGGATGTACCGTTGTACTACATCGATGTCTTTGCTTTTGATTCATCGGATGTACCGTTTGTACTACATCGATGTCTTTGCTATTTGATTCATCGGATGTACCGTTTGTACTACATCGATGTCTTTGCTTTTGATTCATCGGATGTACCGTTGTACTACATCGATGTCTTTGCTGTTTGATTCATCGGATGTACCGTTGTACTACATCGATGTCTTTGCTTTTGATTCATCGGATGTACCGTTGTACTACATCGATGTCTTTGCTATTTGATTCATCGGATGTACCGTTTGTACTACATCGATGTCTTTCCTTTTGATTCATCGGATGTACCATTGTACTACATCGATGTCTTTGCTGTTTGATTCATCGGATGTACCGTTGTACTACATCGATGTCTTTGCTTTTGATTCATCGGATGTACCGTTGTACTGCATCGATGTCTTTGCTATTTGATTCATCGGATGTACCGTTTGTACTACATCGATGTCTTTGCTTTTGATTCATCGGATGTACCGTTTGTACTACATCGATGTCTTTGCTATTTGATTCATCGGATGTACCGTTGTACTACATCGATGTCTTTGCTTTTGATTCATCGGATGTACCGTTTGTACTACATCGATGTCTTTTCTTTTGATTCATCGGATGTACCGTTGTACTACATCGATGTCTTTTCTTTTGATTCATCGGATGTACCGTTTGTACTACATCGATGTCTTTGCTATTTGATTCATCGGATGTACCGTTTGTACTACATCGATGTCTTTGCTTTTGATTCATCGGATGTACCGTTGTACTACATCGATGTCTTTTCTTTTGATTCATCGGATGTACCGTTTGTACTACATCGATGTCTTTGCTATTTGATTCATAGGATGTACCGTTGTACTACATCGATGTCTTTGCTTTTGATTCATCGGATGTACCGTTTGTACTACATCGATGTCTTTTCTTTTGATTCAACGGATGTACCGTTGTACTACATCGATGTCTTTTCTTTTGATTCATCGGATGTACCGTTTGTACTACATCGATGTCTTTGCTATTTGATTCATCGGATGTACCGTTTGTACTACATCGATGTCTTTGCTTTTGATTCATCGGATGTACCGTTTGTACTACATCGATGTCTTTGCTATTTAATTCATCGGATGTACCGTTGTACTACATCGATGTCTTTGCTTTTGATTCATCGGATGTACCGTTTGTACTACATCGATGTCTTTTCTTTTGATTCATCGGATGTACCGTTGTACTACATCGATGTCTTTTCTTTTAATTCATCGGATGTACCGTTTGTACTACATCGATGTCTTTGCTATTTGATTCATCGGATGTACCGTTGTACTACATCGATGCCTTTGCTATTTGATTCATCGGATTTACCGTTTGTACTAAATCGATGTCTTTGCTATTTGATTCATCGGATGTACCTTTTGTACTGCATTGATGTCTTTGCTTTTGATTCATCGGATGTACCGTTTGTACTACATCGATGTCTTTGCTTTTGATTCATCAGATGTACCGTTGTACTACATCGATGTCTTTTCTTTTGATTCATCGGATGTACCGTTGTACTACATCGATGTCTTTGCTATTTGATTCATCGGATGTACCGTTGTACTACATCGATGTCTTTGCTATTTGATTCATCGGATGTACCGTTTGTACTACATCGATGTCTTTGCTTTTGATTCATCGGATGTACCGTTTGTACTACATCGATGTCTTTGCTATTTGATTCATCGGATGTACCGTTTGTACTACATCGATGTCTTTGCTTTGGTTCATTGTGTAACGTTTGCGACTTTTCGTTGCCGAAAAACCGAACCATTAGGGTTTTAGAAAGAATTTAAGAAAAGAAAAGGGAAGAAAAGAAGAGAAGAAGATAGAGGGAAAAGAAGATAGAAAATTTTAAAATAGAAAGAAAGGAGAAAGAAAAATAGAGAATTTTAAAATAGAACGGGAAAGAAAGGAAACAACAGAACAGAACAACTACAGAACAATATCAGAATCTCACAATTCGCAGCGGAACAACATATAATAGATAAATGAATAATCTTTAAATAAAGAACTATATCAGTTATTACATCACATTATATTACATTACATCAAATCATCAGAGTGTACAACAACAACAATAAACAGTGCAGCGGAAAAAGAAATACTATATAAATAATACGCCATGCCATCTAGCTTGCCTCCAGCAACTCCTGAATATCCAGAATATCCTGATAAACCTAACTCTTAACTGCCCGTGTGGAAATTGGTGGGCACCCAGAGTTTAGGAAGGAAAACAATAAACTCCGAGTCAGTCATGTGACTGGTGCGAGAACTTAAAACAGTTTATTTTCTTTAAAATAAAAATAGAGGAATATTTTTGAAATCAATTCGCAATGCTTTTGAAAATGTAACTACCATAAGACCTCCCACCACACACACAATGCAAACGCAGACTTGGAGGAGATTTCTTCTTATGTTAGTCAAAGATGCTTGATACGCATTAAAAGTAACATTTGATATTATTATTAGTGCATAGTGTAGAAACAAATTCTTTCGTAAGTAAAGATATAAATCTTAGCCAGCATAGGTACCATTATATTATGCCTACTAATAGCTACCATATTAAATGGCAGGTTCTACAACTAAAACCGTACAAGTTTCGTATTGTTTCTTTGGATTTCCAACAAATGGTCAGGCCAAGGAACTTCCCATTGCCACTGAGAATGCCTCTGGAAAGACACCCCCGAGAACCAAACCGGAACTCTGCCAACACAAGGCCGGGTTACCCCTTAACTGGGTAACTACTGACACGAGCACGCCATTCCCCGGTCCTTTAGGACCTTTTCAACCGAGCGCTCGATATCCAACATCACACCATAATAAATAGAGTGTTTTCAACATGAGTAAGTATCTGGGCTCCATACCATGATACCACCCCTTTCCAGAAGGAAATGCACATACCCTAAGGGGAGCTACAGCAACCCCTAATAACCTTGCTGCATCTTTCCTGTTTTGACCATTTCCGGGATGTGAGGCTCGACGAAGTCACGTCCACAAAAACACACTTTGTACAAAAAGCCGTGCTTTGGGTCAACAAATGATCAACACAATGATCACTAAGATAGACGATCAAATAAATGATCCTATCACAAATAATCACCACAATGATCATTTCAGCATCACTCAGCGTGTCACATTACCAAAATGGGAATATATCGCTGATAACTTCAACTATATAACCTTTGAGCTCGTACGTCTCAAAGAAGGGTGTTAAGCTAAAAGAATAAATTCTCCGCCACCACAGAAATATATTTGAAAGAAATCGGCTTTATATCTCAACTTGTAATGTCAGACATACAATCCATACAAGTCTGTTCCGGGCTCGAACAGAACCGAAGGCACTTACAAAGAAGTCCTTGCAATCCGAATAATCTCTAATCACGTTCGGATTTCCCATCACTTATGGAGATCTCTATACCGGGGATCAGCCAGTGCAGAGACAATCAACAAGAAACCCTCTTCGTTTTTCGAAAATATCCGGTCTTCAACACCGGTCTTCGAATGCAATTCATAACGACGTATCACATATTCGGAATGGGTTATACGACCCCATGGTCCTTTCCCGGTTAACCCGAATAGTGAGCGCTTATTTTTAAAAATAAGTGTGACATTCAATTTCAAACAAATTCACAACAAATACCTATTTAAAGGTAAATATCGATAGTCGGTTATTGATCTATCAATAGATATGCCAACATCACCAGAATCCAAATAATTTTCCAAATTATTTAATTCCAAAAATATCTTTAGAAGATATAACTTTCTATATTTCAAAAATAAATCAATATTTATTTTTAAACCTATTTTCCCAATTCTATTTATAAATTCCATATTGAATTTATATTTCCAAAATATTTATGAATATACGATTTCAAATATTCATTTTCAATTTATCTTCAAAAAGATAAATTCTCTAAACTTTCCATTTCTCATGGGAAAAACAATTTCCATACTTATTTATTTTATAAGTAATCCACAAATTTTATTTATTTTCAACCTTGGAAAATATTCCTTATACTCTAATCGAAATTAAGTATATATTTCATTCTTTAAGGAAATCATTCACTTAACCATATTTATTTGGGCCAAAACGAATGTTGCGTAAAACATCGTTACGACAACCCAAAATCACTAGTATAGGGATTCGAAATTAAAATAGATATATAAATCCCAATACTATACAAAAACATTTCCTTTCGGAAATCATCTATTATAACAACAGTGTTATAATCTACCATTTCCTTTTATTTCTCGAAAACATCTATTTCAACAATAAATGTTGAAATCTATGGTTTCGAATCTCAACATATTTTAGAACATCATTAGATCGTTTTAATTCTATTTAAAACATCATATTCCAAATAATTCTTTAACATAATATTCACTATACAAAAACGTGAATATATTATTAATAAATTTCATTCCTTCTATTTCTTTTATTTTAAGGAATTATTCACTGTTTAAAACATGAATATAACTCCATTAATAAATTAGAACAATTTACTTATCAAAATAAGTCGTTTTGAATTTATAAAACAACGTTTATAAATTCTATTCTATTTATTTTACATCAACTTCCTTTTATAAATTTTCTTTATTAACCTGTCTCAATTCATATCACAATGATATACTAAAAATTCATATTATAAGTCAAATACTTATAATTTATTTATTTACAAAATCATTCCTTTAAACTTCATAAATTTATAATCTTATAACTTATAAGATTCATTCATTTATCCAAAATCATTCCTTTAATAACTTTATAAATTTTATAAACCTACTGCTTAAAAAATTCTATTTATAACTTCACTGTTATAATTCTATAATTCCATTTCTATTTATGAAATTTATTTTCAATTTATTTTAACACTTAGAAAAGTTCGTTTTACAAATTCTAATGTTTTTAATTTATAAATATCGATTTATAATTTTTTTTATATAAAACAATTTATATTATTCTTTTGAAACATCTTCAAAGTCTTTCATAATTTCATCACTTTGATTTATAAAATAATCAAATTTCATAAATCCTATTCTTAAACTTTTTATAATAGATTCGAAAATCCCAGTTTAAATTATTTTATCAAATCATTAAGCTCATATTCTCAAAAATCACTTTTAACTACATTCCTCAAAAATCATAATTTTTTATAACATAAAAATTATAACGTTTATTTATTTGTAATAAATCAATTCCAAAAATATTTTATAAACGTATACTTTCAAAATTGGATCCGATGACGCAACACAGCAAATAGTCCATCACGACTTTCAAACATCATATATCATCCATGATAAACAATCAAATATCACAATATTTAAAAACAATAAATATTTGTGAGGAATCCAGTTGGATCCCTCCAACCTGTTTTCCTGCATCCACAGACATTAGCACAATACCATTCCGTTTCAAGACGGAATATCGCGGTATATGGGATTTTATAAATATATATATATCCGCTTACTAACGGCGCAATAGGGTCTCATCCGCTAAAAGAAAATGCGGGAAATCAATCAACTGCAATATATACATATGCCAATATATATATATTGCTATATATATAATATAATACCAATTCCGCTTCGAGGTGGAATATCGCGGTATATGTGTGTAATAAATAACCTCCGCTTACTAACGGCGTATAGGGTCTATTCACATCCAATATATATATAACAATCATCGTTCAATCATTCAATCAACACAGTCAATCAATTTTAAATTTAACTATTTAAAATTTAAATAAACAACAGAAATTCTTTTGAGTGAGAAGTTCTCACCTTTTATTCCCGTTTGCCATCCACTTCCAATTCAACTTGATTTCTTCATTTATACCTTGTATAAATATTTATACAATTTATTAATATTCGAAATAAATCGAATAATAAATTTTCATTTGATTGTTAAATAAATCAATAGTTTTATTTAAATCAATTTCTTCATTAATAATATTTGTTTTAACTAATTATTTTACTTTTAAAATAATTTTTAACTAGAAATTTCCAATTGAACAAAATTTCTTTTAATAAATCATTTCACTTAATAAATTAAATTTCCTTTTACTTACCAAAATTATATTTTTAACAAATTTTCCCCTTTTAAAAATAAATTTGGCCACAAATAATTAAAATAAACTTATTAACCCATAAGTTATCTTAATAAATTATTTTTAGTAAAAGAATAGTTGAACAAGTTAATTTCTATTTTATAAATTATTTAATTAACTCAAAAAGTTATTTTAAACTAATTTATAAGTTTCTAAAAATCAAATTTTCTCTTTAATCATTTCTAACAATGAATCCTTTTATTTTAATAAATTTGATTAACAAAAAATTATATTTTAAACAAAAATTTTATTCTTAATAAAATAATTTGAACTAATATTTTTCTTTTAACAACTAATTCTTCAATCTATTAATACTTGAATATAAAACCCAGTAATTACATTTTATTTTCTTAATCTTAGCTGTAAATTGGTTTTAAACCAATTTTTCTTCTTTAAATAAATTTATCATCTAAAAATTTTTTTTTTTTTTTTACTTTAAATTAATATCCTTTTAAATAAATTTGTTTTAACTAAAAATTATATTTTAAACTAATGCTTTTAAATTTCAAACAATTCTCTTTTTAACAAATTTATTAAATTAAAGGTAAAATTTATAACTGAATTCCTAAAATCATATATAAACATTTACTGCAAATATATATTTTTTTCAACCTATATTTATATATATATATATATATATATATATATATATATATAGATGAAGACTCAAACTGCTATATATACTTTACTGTATACACATATTTATAAATACCAATCTTTATAAATCTTTTTCTTTTGAATACAATTTATATTAACCATTAAAACTACCTCACTGATTATCTATATATGTTTTTTTTTTTTTTATATAAATTTGAATTAAATAAATGAAAAGGATTATTACCTTCACTGCACACGATCGCGCACCCCTCTCTAATCGCGAGCATCGCCTCGTATACGCGCCGCCGCCTCAAATTTGCACGCACCACCGGTCGCGACCCCGTTGCGAGCCTCGATCGCCGATGCAGTCGCCGCCGCTGTGCCCAAACCCGCGCCTTCCTCCCACGCGCGCCGCTACCCCTCGCCGTTGCCTCCATGAATCGCGACCCCCAGTTGACCGCGTCGCCGCGGCCGCGCCCATCACCAAACCCCTTGCGCGAGCCCACTGCATCCCTCCCCACGAAATCGCGTTGCTGTCGCGAGTTGATTTAGGGCTTCGGCCCTATTTTTTTTTTTTTTTTCGATTTTGAAATGAATTTGATTTGGGGCTCGGCTGTTTTTAAAGAGGGAAGGAGATCGTGAATTTGCAGAGTGAAGACGTGAGTTAAGGCATGTTTTTGGCTGACAGGGGTAAGGTAATGTATTATTATTATTATTATTTTATTATTATTATTTTTTTATTTCAAGTTTAAACCAAATTAAATTTCAACGCGTTTGCGTGTCGTGTGCTCACATATTAACTCCGAAATTTACGAAATTTGAAATCCGGCAATAATTCAATATTACGGACCCAATGGAACTGGTTTCGTCGAATTCCGAGACTGTGCCTCGGACGACTATTTTTAAATATCGATTCGAACGATTAAATTTCAAAACTGAACAAAGCAGTTTCAAATTCGATTCTGAAGCTTCTAAAATCTTCAATATTATCAATACGAATTTTACAAGCCTTTGAAATATTTTTAATCGGCTTAAATTTGAAGATTCAAATTTTTATTCAACTCACAACAGATTAAATTTTATAATTTAATCGTTATATTCATTCTGATAATTTGAAATTCAATTCAAACCATCATTCAAATATTTAAAATTAATTAAATATTTTCAAATTAAATTATTCAAAATTCTGGGTCGTTACAATCTTTCCCCCTTAAAAGAATTTCGTCCCGAAATTACAAGTTAAGAAGAATGCCTTTATCTCGTCTATTATTTTCGACAATTCAAATAGTTTTATCAACTATCTAAAACAAATCTTTTTACTAGAGATTCACTATCTTTTCAACTAGATTTCCAACTTCAATTATAGGTTTCAAACAACATTGTTTTACTAACCATTCAAATTTAAATTCAAATTCAAATTTCAAACTTTCAAAATTTTCTCAAAAATTTTCTAACACCCTAAATTTTCAAAAAATTTCGCCAGCGTTTCCTTTGCGCGGCTCGATCGGTACGACTACAAAATGGCACCACGGCCCCTCAGAATCAAAAAGAAAAGAAAAAAAACCAAGTGGCTAGAGAAGAAAGTCATCAAATCTCATACTAAAATTGAAATACGTACCTTTTTGTAGAGCAATTCAATTTTATCTTTGAAATCAAAATCTCAATTCCTTTCTAATCCTGTATAACCTGTATAATCTGCTAGTAGTAGCATCCATATCCAACATTCAAACCATTTTGCAAATTTTATTACAAAATTTCCAATATATGCTTCTTTATATGTTTTTACTTCAGTATTGAAGTTACATATTCAATTTTTCATTCAATTTCACGTTTCAATTCAATTCACAATCTCAAATTCATTCGAATTCAATTCTCAATTTAAATTCTATTTGAATTAAATTCTAAATTCTAAATATTGAATTCTATCAATTACTTTTATTTAGTAATTCATATTACTACCTTAAATTAGTTTCTTTTACTAATTTATTTCAAATTTCAATTCATCTCGAATTTACTTAATTACTAACAAAGGGAATTTCGATTTATTTCTTTTAATTACTTGAACTTATATACAAATTCAAATTTATCTTCAAATTTAGCTCACGACTAAATTTTAATTTAACCAATTCAAATTCCAATTCATTAGTCCATGAATTAATAATTTATCAAGTTAGTTTACTTGAATTCAATTTATTTTATTCAATTCCATATACTAATGATAATAATTCTATATTATCACTTCTTAACAATCATGCAAACATATACTATAATAATTTATAGAAAATCATTTCTTTTCTATTCAAAAATAGTTTTGGACAAAATTATTTCATTATATAAATCAATTTTATATTCACTAACAAATACGCGCTCATATCTATTATTACACTCAAACTCATTCTAGAGTACTGCTGACTCTATCTCTAACGAGTAATACCCTACAGAACCATGGTTGTCGCTTAACCAAAAGCTCTGATACCAAATGTAACGTTTGCGATTTTTCGTTGCCGAAAAACCGAACCATTAGGGTTTTAGAAAGAATTTAAGAAAAGAAAAGGGAAGAAAAGAAGAGAAGAAGATAGAGGGAAAAGAAGATAGAAAATTTTAAAATAGAAAGAAAGGAGAAAGAAAAATAGAGAATTTTAAAATAGAACGGGAAAGAAAGGAAACAACAGAACAGAACAACTACAGAACAATATCAGAATCTCACAATTCACAGCGGAACAACATATAATAATAAATGAATAATCTTTAAATAAAGAACTATATCAGTTATTACATCACATTATATTACATTACATCAAATCATCAGAGTGTACAACAACAACAATAAACAGTGCAGCGGAAAAAGAAATACTATATAAATAATACGCCATGCCATCTAGCTTGCCTCCAGCAACTCCTGAATATCCAGAATATCCTGATAAACCTAACTCTTAACTGCCCGTGTGGAAATTGGTGGGCACCCAGAGTTTAGGAAGGAAAACAATAAACTCCGAGTCAGTCATGTGACTGGTGCGAGAACTTAAAACAGTTTATTTTCTTTAAAATAAAAATAGAGGAATATTTTTGAAATCAATTCGCAATGCTTTTGAAAATGTAACTACCATAAGACCTCCCACCACACACACAATGCAAACGCAGACTTGGAGGAGATTTCTTCTTATGTTAGTCAAAGATGCTTGATACGCATTAAAAGTAACATTTGATATTATTATTAGTGCATAGTGTAGAAACAAATTCTTTCGTAAGTAAAGATATAAATCTTAGCCAGCATAGGTACCATTATATTATGCCTACTAATAGCTACCATATTAAATGGCAGGTTCTACAACTAAAACCGTACAAGTTTCGTATTGTTTCTTTGGATTTCCAACAAATGGTCAGGCCAAGGAACTTCCCATTGCCACTGAGAATGCCTCTGGAAAGACACCCCCGAGAACCAAACCGGAACTCTGCCAACACAAGGCCGGGTTACCCCTTAACTGGGTAACTACTGACACGAGCACGCCATTCCCCGGTCCTTTAGGACCTTTTCAACCGAGCGCTCGATATCCAACATCACACCATAATAAATAGAGTGTTTTCAACATGAGTAAGTATCTGGGCTCCATACCATGATACCACCCCTTTCCAGAAGGAAATGCACATACCCTAAGGGGAGCTACAGCAACCCCTAATAACCTTGCTGCATCTTTCCTGTTTTGACCATTTCCGGGATGTGAGGCTCGACGAAGTCACGTCCACAAAAACACACTTTGTACAAAAAGCCGTGCTTTGGGTCAACAAATGATCAACACAATGATCACTAAGATAGACGATCAAATAAATGATCCTATCACAAATAATCACCACAATGATCATTTCAGCATCACTCAGCGTGTCACATTACCAAAATGGGAATATATCGCTGATAACTTCAACTATATAACCTTTGAGCTCGTACGTCTCAAAGAAGGGTGTTAAGCTAAAAGAATAAATTCTCCGCCACCACAGAAATATATTTGAAAGAAATCGGCTTTATATCTCAACTTGTAATGTCAGACATACAATCCATACAAGTCTGTTCCGGGCTCGAACAGAACCGAAGGCACTTACAAAGAAGTCCTTGCAATCCGAATAATCTCTAATCACGTTCGGATTTCCCATCACTTATGGAGATCTCTATACCGGGGATCAGCCAGTGCAGAGACAATCAACAAGAAACCCTCTTCGTTTTTCGAAAATATCCGGTCTTCAACACCGGTCTTCGAATGCAATTCATAACGACGTATCACATATTCGGAATGGGTTATACGACCCCATGGTCCTTTCCCGGTTAACCCGAATAGTGAGCGCTTATTTTTAAAAATAAGTGTGACATTCAATTTCAAACAAATTCACAACAAATACCTATTTAAAGGTAAATATCGATAGTCGGTTATTGATCTATCAATAGATATGCCAACATCACCAGAATCCAAATAATTTTCCAAATTATTTAATTCCAAAAATATCTTTAGAAGATATAACTTTCTATATTTCAAAAATAAATCAATATTTATTTTTAAACCTATTTTCCCAATTCTATTTATAAATTCCATATTGAATTTATATTTCCAAAATATTTATGAATATACGATTTCAAATATTCATTTTCAATTTATCTTCAAAAAGATAAATTCTCTAAACTTTCCATTTCTCATGGGAAAAACAATTTCCATACTTATTTATTTTATAAGTAATCCACAAATTTTATTTATTTTCAACCTTGGAAAATATTCCTTATACTCTAATCGAAATTAAGTATATATTTCATTCTTTAAGGAAATCATTCACTTAACCATATTTATTTGGGCCAAAACGAATGTTGCGTAAAACATCGTTACGACAACCCAAAATCACTAGTATAGGGATTCGAAATTAAAATAGATATATAAATCCCAATACTATACAAAAACATTTCCTTTCGGAAATCATCTATTATAACAACAGTGTTATAATCTACCATTTCCTTTTATTTCTCGAAAACATCTATTTCAACAATAAATGTTGAAATCTATGGTTTCGAATCTCAACATATTTTAGAACATCATTAGATCGTTTTAATTCTATTTAAAACATCATATTCCAAATAATTCTTTAACATAATATTCACTATACAAAAACGTGAATATATTATTAATAAATTTCATTCCTTCTATTTCTTTTATTTTAAGGAATTATTCACTGTTTAAAACATGAATATAACTCCATTAATAAATTAGAACAATTTACTTATCAAAATAAGTCGTTTTGAATTTATAAAACAACGTTTATAAATTCTATTCTATTTATTTTACATCAACTTCCTTTTATAAATTTTCTTTATTAACCTGTCTCAATTCATATCACAATGATATACTAAAAATTCATATTATAAGTCAAATACTTATAATTTATTTATTTACAAAATCATTCCTTTAAACTTCATAAATTTATAATCTTATAACTTATAAGATTCATTCATTTATCCAAAATCATTCCTTTAATAACTTTATAAATTTTATAAACCTACTGCTTAAAAAATTCTATTTATAACTTCACTGTTATAATTCTATAATTCCATTTCTATTTATGAAATTTATTTTCAATTTATTTTAACACTTAGAAAAGTTCGTTTTACAAATTCTAATGTTTTTAATTTATAAATATCGATTTATAAATTTTTTTATATAAAACAATTTATATTATTCTTTTGAAACATCTTCAAAGTCTTTCATAATTTCATCACTTTGATTTATAAAATAATCAAATTTCATAAATCCTATTCTTAAACTTTTTATAATAGATTCAAAAATCCCAGTTTAAATTATTTTATCAAATCATTAAGCTCATATTCTCAAAAATCACTTTTAACTACATTCCTCAAAAATCATAATTTTTTATAACATAAAAATTATAACGTTTATTTATTTGTAATAAATCAATTCCAAAAATATTTTATAAACGTATACTTTCAAAATTGGATCCGATGACGCAACACAGCAAATAGTCCATCACGACTTTCAAACATCATATATCATCCATGATAAACAATCAAATATCACAATATTTAAAAACAATAAATATTTGTGAGGAATCCAGTTGGATCCCTCCAACCTGTTTTCCTGCATCCACAGACATTAGCACAATACCATTCCGTTTCAAGACGGAATATCGCGGTATATGGGATTTTATAAATATATATATATCCGCTTACTAACGGCGCAATAGGGTCTCATCCGCTAAAAGAAAATGCGGGAAATCAATCAACTGCAATATATACATATGCCAATATATATATATTGCTATATATATAATATAATACCAATTCCACTTCGAGGTGGAATATCGCGGTATATGTGTGTAATAAATAACCTCCGCTTACTAACGGCGTATAGGGTCTATTCACATCCAATATATATATAACAATCATCGTTCAATCATTCAATCAACACAGTCAATCAATTTTAAATTTAACTATTTAAAATTTAAATAAGCAACAGAAATTCTTTTGAGTGAGAAGTTCTCACCTTTTATTCCCGTTTGCCATCCACTTCCAATTCAACTTGATTTCTTCATTTATACCTTGTATAAATATTTATACAATTTATTAATATTCGAAATAAATCGAATAATAAATTTTCATTTGATTGTTAAATAAATCAATAGTTTTATTTAAATCAATTTCTTCATTAATAATATTTGTTTTAACTAATTATTTTACTTTTAAAATAATTTTTAACTAGAAATTTCCAATTGAACAAAATTTCTTTTAATAAATCATTTCACTTAATAAATTAAATTTCCTTTTACTTACCAAAATTATATTTTTAACAAATTTTCCCCTTTTAAAAATAAATTTGGCCACAAATAATTAAAATAAACTTATTAACCCATAAGTTATCTTAATAAATTATTTTTAGTAAAAGAATAGTTGAACAAGTTAATTTCTATTTTATAAATTATTTAATTAACTCAAAAAATTATTTTAAACTAATTTATAAGTTTCTAAAAATCAAATTTTCTCTTTAATCATTTCTAACAATGAATCCTTTTATTTTAATAAATTTGATTAACAAAAAATTATATTTTAAACAAAAATTTTATTCTTAATAAAATAATTTGAACTAATATTTTTCTTTTAACAACTAATTCTTCAATCTATTAATACTTGAATATAAAACCCAGTAATTACATTTTATTTTCTTAATCTTAGCTGTAAATTGGTTTTAAACCAATTTTTCTTCTTTAAATAAATTTATCATCTAAAAATTTTTTTTCTTTTTTTACTTTAAATTAATATCCTTTTAAATAAATTTGTTTTAACTAAAAATTATATTTTAAACTAATGCTTTTAAATTTCAAACAATTCTCTTTTTAACAAATTTATTAAATTAAAGGTAAAATTTATAACTGAATTCCTAAAATCATATATAAACATTTACTGCAAATATATTTTTTTTTCAACCTATATTTATATATATATATATATATATAGATGAAGACTCAAACTGCTATATATACTTTACTGTATACACATATTTATAAATACCAATCTTTATAAATCCTTTTCTTTTGAATACAATTTATATTAACCATTAAAACTACCTCACTGATTATCTATATATGTTTTTTTTTATATAAATTTGAATTAAATAAATGAAAAGGATTATTACCTTCACTGCACACGATCGCGCACCCCTCTCTAATCGCGAGCATCGCCTCGTATACGCGCCGCCGCCTCAAATTTGCACGCACCACCGGTCGCGACCCCGTTGCGAGCCTCGATCGCCGATGCAGTCGCCGCCGCTGTGCCCAAACCCGCGCCTTCCTCCCACGCGCACGCGCGCCGCTACCCCTCGCCGTTGCCTCCATGAATCGCGACCCCCAGTTGACCGCGTCGCCGCGGCCGCGCCCATCACCAAACCCCTTTGCGCGAGCCCACTGCATCCCTCCCCACGAAATCGCGTTGCTGTCGCGAGTTGATTTAGGGCTTCGGCCCTATTTTTTTTTTTTTCGATTTTGAAATGAATTTGATTTGGGGCTCGGCTGTTTTTAAAGAGGGAAGGAGATCGTGAATTTGCAGAGTGAAGACGTGAGTTAAGGCATGTTTTTGGCTGACAGGGGTAAGGTAATGTATTATTATTATTATTATTTTATTATTATTTTTTTATTTCAAGTTTAAACCAAATTAAATTTCAACGCGTTTGCGTGTCGTGTGCTCACATATTAACTCCGAAATTTACGAAATTTGAAATCCGGCAATAATTCAATATTACGGACCCAATGGAACTGGTTTCGTCGAATTCCGAGACTGTGCCTCGGACGACTATTTTTAAATATCGATTCGAACGATTAAATTTCAAAACTGAACAAAGCAGTTTCAAATTCGATTCTGAAGCTTCTAAAATCTTCAATATTATCAATACGAATTTTACAAGCCTTTGAAATATTTTTAATCGGCTTAAATTTGAAGATTCAAATTTTTATTCAACTCACAACAGATTAAATTTTATAATTTAATCGTTATATTCATTCTGATAATTTGAAATTCAATTCAAACCATCATTCAAATATTTAAAATTAATTAAATATTTTCAAATTAAATTATTCAAAATTCTGGGTCGTTACACATTGGGCGTATCGTTTTTGTACTACGCTGATGTCCCAAATTGTTTGAGTTTCTAGTTTCTCGGGCGTACCGTTTTTGTACTACGCCGTTGCACCGGCTCAATTTTCTGCTATTCTTGACTTTCCCCACGTCTTTTATCTACGGGAATGCCTTAGGGATTCCGGTTTTCATTCTTGAGCCCGGTGTTATTGTGGAAATTGAAGTTTCACCAGGTTTCTTGCTAACTCTTTTGTGCACTTTAGGGTGAACTTCCTATTTCAAATTTTCTTTTGTGTTAATATGCATCTATGGTTGTTACTTCATATATTTCCTTCTTACTTATTGCGAGGACGCAATTTCTTTAAGGAGGGGAGTCTGTAACAACCCGCATATTTATCGATTTTTATATTTAAATATTTTATTTAAATATTTTATCGTTAGTCGGATTTTTAGTCCGAAAAGCTACTTTTTGCATACGGTCGAATTAGGACTCGAGACCACCTCCATTGAGTTCAAAATGCCGTTTGCGACCTTTTTGAGTATAAGCTTCGATATGTTTGGAGAAAGTTGAATTTTGCTACTTTTTGCTTAGGGTTTTGGTTTGGGCTGAGCCAATTAACCACTTATGTATTCAGTCCCAATCCCCCTCTCCTCTTCATTACTTCATTCCAACTCCTCAAACTCAAGCTCCAACTGAAAATGGTGGAGGGGAAAAAGAATTAAAACTCCAAGCCCTAACTTCCTTAGCAAATCCATCTCCTTGCTCCAAACTCAAGAAGAACCTTTTGGTAAGCATCTCCTTCTTCTTCTCCAACTCTTTCTCCATTCAATTTCAGAAATTTCCTAGACCTAATTTTGGGAATGTTTCTCTTTTAAGCTTAGATTCAAGCTTCTAGTGTTGAGATTGAAGAGTGCTTGTTCTTGCCATTGCTTTCAAGCTTCATCTTCTTAAATTTAGTTCAAAGGTGAGATTTTTATCTCACATCTATGACTATAACTATCTTTGGTTGTTGGGTATGAATTCCTAACACTTCTTCATGTGCATTTGCTCTTGTTTTGGATTGATTTTGTGAATACTCCAATTTTTGGGTTTTTAAGTCAAATTTGTGTGAAATCCTTTTATGGAAGTTCGATCATGTTTTTGGTGATGCACCGAGGAGCATATAGGGCCGGGTTGCCAATTGGCATAAACCCTTAGAGCCAATGTTCGTCCGGTTGCATTTTGGAAGAGTTTGCTCTTCATTTGAATGGGGCTGAAAAACAGCCCAGGCATGATTCAGTCGACTGAAAACTCTGTTCAGTCGACTGAACCTGAAACCCGAGAGTTTCCAGGCATGATTCAGTCGACTGAAAAACTCTGCACAGTCGACTGAAACTGGAAACAGAAAGTTTCCTGAACCTGGAAAATTTCCAGGCACAGGGTCAGTCGACTGAAAACTCTGTTCAGTCGACTGAACCTGCTGTTTGAGTCCAATTTGCCTTTTTGGATTGAATTTCCAATTTAAATCGATTCGTGATGATCCTATTTATTGTCATCATTTATTATCATCTTGGATGACTTATTTTCTATGGGAATTTTAGATATATCCACTTCGATGGATCCTTTATCGATTTCATTGGATTTTTATTCACATCTTCGAATGTGATCTTTGTGATTGATTGTTTCTACAATCCCCCTTGTGCTTTGTCACTTTAAAAATATAAAGGTTTTCTATAATAGTAGTAAATATCAAAACTCTTTCCTCAAACGATTTCAATACTATTTTAATACCAAATTCGTTTATAAAACCGTTTTCCAATCTATTAGTATATACAAACCTTTACCTCACTCGTATGAGAAATCTAATTAAACGACTTAGTAAAACGAGTGGTATGAAACGCTTGCGTTTACTTCGTCGGTTAATTCTTGGACTTGTTCCATTGAATCTCTTGTGACAATTTTCTAGTGGAGATCTACAATTTGTTCGTAAATATTTAAGTTAAGCTAGTGGTTATGGGACATGAAGCTAAGCTCATATATTTACTAGCTTAGTGTAATCGACACTTCTCTTTGATCATGACGATCATTTTAGGTTTTAGACTAGCATCGTGCTATGTCTTTGTGATTTGGTTCATCGGACGTCCCGCTGTACGACGTCGTTGTTCCCTTTGATTGTGATTTGGTTCATCGGACGTCCCGCTGTACGACGTCGTTGTTCCCTTTGATTGTAATTTGGTTCATCGGATGTCCCGCTGTACGACGTCGTTGATCCTTTCCTTGTGATTTCTGGATCTCGTGTGCTGATTTCTGGAATTTATGTTTCACCAACTTTTACGATGGGCACTGATATATGTCATTTATTGTGGCTTGGTGAATGAAATTAGGAGTATGACATTCCTTTTTATCTTGAGTAGATTATTGTGAAATTGATTTATCTCTTGTTAATTTTCACTTACTTATTTATCACAGCTTGGCATTGTGATTATTGTATGTTTATGTCATATCTCTTATTATATATCACTTCATCTGATATTTATAGCTAGACTGATCCGTTTATTATTTTCTTATTAAATAATACTCGGGTCAGACCGAGATGTTATAGGTGCTTCTGCTTGACTTCTCTCTTGGGATTGATCCCTCTGACTTTTGGCTAACTACTTAGATCAGTAGTTTTTGTTGTATACATTTGAGATATAGACTCCATAATGTATACTTATTCTTTTGTGTTGTTCATGTAACTATTTCTTTTGTGATATGTGGATCTTTTTGGACCACTACTCTGATGTACACTTTCATGTGTAATATTCATATCTATTTCCGCCTTTGTGATATGAATTGTCTATGACTGATTTATGTTATGTTTATTTCTATATTTGTTTCCGAAGAAATTATAGCCACTGTGTAGTAGCTTTGAGTTTGTGTCGGTATGTCGGATTTCCTCTTGAGATGAAAAGTTATATTTTCATCCGGTATATCGGTACTCGCACAAAGCAATTATACAGATGGTCGCTCCTCAACAGCCTTATTCTCCGTGCTAGTTGACAGCATTCACAGTAATGTTCTTGGCTAGCGTGGGTATAGAGGTGGGGCGTCACATCTTTTTTTCTGTACGCGGCCGTGATTTTTTTTCTCGTGGTTACTTTGCAAATGAACTGAAGGAGGGAACGTGATTTATCAGAGAAGAGGCATGCTTGGCACGATCTCGTGGCATGATTCTATGGCGTGATTTTAGGAAGAACGTGCTGATGTTTGACTCAATTTTAAATTTAAATTTAACTTGAATCTCGATAAAAATTCAATGCGTTTACTCACCGTGTGCTCACATACCAACTCAATAAAATATGAAATTTGAAATCCGGCAATAATTCAATATTACGGACCCAATGGAACTGGTTTCGTCGAATTCCGATACTGTGCCTCAGACGGCTATTTTTGAATATCGATTCAAACGATAAAATTTCAAAACTGAACAATTCACTTTCAAATTCAATTCTGAAGCTTCTATTATCTTCAGTATTTTCAATATGAATTTTACTAGCCTTTGAAATATTTTTATTCAGCTTAAAATTGAAGATTCAAATTTTTATTCAACTTCAATAGATTAAATTCTATAATTTAATCGCCAATGTCAAAGTTATATTGAAAATTCAACCCAACCCATCATTCAAATATTTAAAATTAATTAAATATTTTCAAATTAAATTGTTCAAAATTCTGGGTCGTTACAATCTTCCCCCCTTAAAAGAATTTCGTCCCGAAATTACAAGTTAAGAAGAACGATCCTTAATCCGTCTATTATTTTTCACAATCCAAATAGTTTTATCAACTTTCTAAAACAAATCTTTTTACTAGAGATTCACTATCATTTCAACTAGCTTTCCAACTTCAATTATAGGTTTCAAACAATATTGTTTACTTCAAAATTCAAATTTAAATTTAAATTCAAATTTCAAACTTTCAAAATTTCTCAAAATTTTTCTAACACCCTAAATTTTCGAAAAATTTCGCCAGCGTCTCCTTTGCGTGGCTAGCTCGGTACGACTACAAAATGGCACCACGGCCCCTCAGAATCAAAAAGAAAAGAGAAAGCCAAGTGGCTGGGGAAGAAAATCATCAAATTCCATACTGAAATTGAAATACGTACCTTTTTGTCGAGCAATTCAATTTTATCTTTGAAATCAAAATCCCAATTCCTTTATACACCTGTATATCCTGCTAGTCATAATATCCAATTCCAACATTCAAAACATTTTGCACTTTCCATTACAAAATTTCCAATATATGCTTCTTTTACATTTTTACTTCACTATTAAAGTTACACATTCATTTTCATTCAATTTTTTTCATTTCAATTCAATTCACAATTTCATTTGAATTCAATTCTTAATTTAAATTCCATTCGAATTCAATTCTCAATTTTAAATATTGAATTCTAACGATTAACTTTCATTTACTAATTCATATTACTACTTTAAATTAGTTTTGTTCACTAATTCTGTCACGACCCGACTTTCCACTCCCAGAAAATCGCGTCATGAAATAAGAAAGAAAGGGATAGAAGAAGAAAAGAAAGAAGAGAAGAAAGAAACAACACAAGAATCTCAACAGCGGAAACGAATAAATTATATTAATAACAAAGTATTACATAGTATACATCAATTATCAGAGTACACAGACATATACAACACATACTAGACAGTTATAAACACCTGTCTAGTTATTACAACTCAATACAAACAGAACACTCAGAGACCAAACACAGCGGAACTATATAACTATACGCAGAAGCCTCCTGCTCCATATGCTCCTCCACAATTCGTCAAAGCTAATCCTGAATCCTAACCTGAATTCCCTTGACTACTCATAAAAATTTGAGTACCCAAGAGTTAAAGAAAAACAGAAATAACTCCGGGTCAGACATGGGTCTGGTGTGAGTAACAGGTTAAAGTTGCTTAACTTTAAAAAACCTTTGAAAAGAAAAGGTATCACGTAAGACTTCCCACACATAAACATGGAAAAGTTTTTACCTTACGCTAACCAAAACATTTGATAGGAAATCAGATGATATTATAATAGTGTCTAGGGTTTTCAAATAAAATACAGAAATAGCTGAAATGCTTCCATCTCACATTCCAACATAGTTGGGCACAACTAATACGTACGGCACTTATTGGATTTTGGATTCCATCAATGGCAGGGCTACTGGGGTACCGCCCGTCACAGTACGTGGCCTAGATCACCGTACCGAGGAGCCACCCTAACTCCCCTGCAACACAAAGCCGGACCCGTTCCTTACTGAACAGTTCCAAATAAGACAACCCCGACGGTTGTCATGATCAACCGTCCCACACAGCCGAAATATAAAGGGACCTCTAGACAGGGGTAAATCTTACTCTCAAGTGGGGGCTACCCACGAAGCTTTGCTGCACCTCCCCTGTTTTAGCCATTCCCGGTTGATGAGGCTTGAGGTTACGATTACCTTTATAGGACATATCACTTAGAATGCTCATCGTCCACCTGACGATGTTCTGAAAGCATTCAATCCATACAAGTTCGTTCCGGGTTCGAACGAAACCGAAGGCATTATCTCGTTACGCTCGTATTGGAATCACCCTCAGAGTTAACGACAATAACCCTTGCACTCTGATTCTCCATCTCGAATCTATAAGACCTATTCCGTCAAACTCATTACGGAATCACCCACAGAGTTATACTGACGTATAGCCCTTATACCTCGAGTCTTCACTCGCTCCACTTGGATAAACGACCTAACGTTATTTGGAATCGATGTGGTTTTCGGATGTCCAAATATGGAAACCCGATCCCGGTCTCATCGAAAACCAAAGCGTGTCTTATTAAGGTCCAAGTTGTTTTAAGTTTAAAACAGTTCAATTTATTATCTAAATACAGATAGATAATTCACAATACCACAGATAATCAACATTATCATTATCAACAGATAATCATATCATAATCAGATAATTCATACTATCATCCAAAAGCAACCAATGCATCCATATCACATACTCTATTCATCTCATAACTGAGATTACAAACCATACTAACAATCAATACCATTCATCAAACATAAGCAAATGATCTAATGATCACACTTCTATAATTAATTTAAAATGAATTAAATTAATTACTCAATCTCTAATTAATTTAAAATGAATTAAATTAATCACTTCATCGAAAATCCTGCTTATCTTAACCATCAATTGATTTCAAATCAATTTATAAATCATCATTCATTATTCTTTTCAGTTAATCATTACTGATTAACTATCTCTAATTACAATAAGTAATTAGCATTTGATATTAATCACACAAGTTAATCATATTAAACCCTACATATATATTAATCACCCTTGATTAATAATCATTCTGTAATTAACTACAATAATTACTCAACTCAATAATTAATTAATCTTAATTAATTATCTAAATTAATCCCCTTGATTAATTTCAAAGTAATTTAAATCCAAATTACTTCTATATCAAATATCTTTAATCCGCCTGGTTCTGTGGTTCCTGGTGCTGCTCCTGTCATCCCTCTTGATGCTACTTGCCCTCCCTCGCTCCTACCTCCTGTTGCTTGGGATGAGGCCGAAGGATGTTGGATTGATCCCAATTCTGATATGAGGTATAACCCGGAAAATGAATCTTTCTTCCGGTTTGTATCTGATGATCAGCTGGACCTTAGATGCCTTCGCTACAAACAATCTGGAGATTCTATTGTTCTTGATACGGACGGGTTGGATGCGGCTTCTAATGCGGACTTGCTTGCTGATCCATCCTGGGATAGATCGTTTATCTACTGTTCTGATGATGCGGTTTATGACCCTTGTCTTGCACTGCGGTTTCGCCCTTTTGTTGGCCTTTCTGGGTCTGTCCCTTTGTGATCTTCTTTGGTGATTTTGGTTCATAGGGATTCTCCCACCTTGGTGGTGTGTTAGTTTTATCATGTTACTTTTTGTTACTGTGACATAGCCGTCACGTACCTGTGCTGTATTTTCTGTTTCTCCTTTTTGTAGTTAAGGTGCTTTTACCTTGCTCCTGTACTTCAAATTTTTATTACGTGCGTAATAAAAGTGGACGGTCCACTATAAAACCGGCTGGCTTTGCCAAATTACTTCCTTAAGTAATTACAAATTCATTAATTACATAAGTAATTATCAAACCATCCATAAATGTTTTTAATCAATTAAACTTAATTAATTAATCTAAACAAATCACATTAACCTTAATTACATTAAGTAATTAATTCTTTAATTACTTCCATTAAGTAATTAAACCTAAATAATTGATTATTATTAATTAATTAATCTAATTAATTATCAAAAATTAATCACATTAATTAATTGTTAATATCTTAAGTTAATGACTTCATTAATATTCCTTAATTACTTAATTAAGAGATTAACTTATATTAATCATCATTATTTATTAAGTAATTAATATTTAATTACTATTTAATTAACCTCTAATTATTAATTAACTAAGTGTTAATTAAAATCTTAATTATCATTAATCACCTGATTAAATAAATCTTAATCATCAATTAAAATTTAGTTAACCATCCTTAATTATAGATTAATTAAACTAATTAATTAATCTCAAATCAAATTAATTATCATTAATTATTTAATTAAACTTCCACATTATTAATTAATTAAATAATTAATAATCAACTTAATTACCTTAATAATTAATGAATCCCATCATTAACCTTTTATTTATCCTTTAGATAAACATTTCTTATTAAATCATGCGTTTAAAAACAAAATGTTTTTAAATTTACATTAAATTCCAATTAACATTTCTTTTAAACTTAAAATCCAAATTTATTTAAAATAAGATTTTAAACAATACCAATCTTAATCTTATATGTTTACAAGAAACATATACTTAATTAATAAATTGAAAAGGATTTAAATTTCAATTCAAATCAAATTCAAATCAATTTTAAAAACATCTTTAAATTTTAAAATTGAAATATAACTCCCATTTTCAATTTAGTTTAAACTCTTTAAAACTCTTTCTACCATTTCTCCTTCAATTCAAATGAAAATCATTTGGAAGCAATTTAAATTTTAAATCTTTATTTTAAAACTGAAGCTTAAAAATTTAAATCCAGATTTTAAACTCAGTTTTGAATTCATTTGAATTCCTAATTTAAATACTTAACCTCTTACTTCAAATGCAAAACAATAATGCATTTTATATTTGAAGGTTTAAAATCAAATTTAAATTTAAAAACATAAATGTTTTCAAATATCTGACAAATTAAATTTGAATTCATATTCAAATTCCAGGTTTAAAAATCTAAATTTCAAACTCCACTTGAAATTTAAACTCCCCTTCTCATTTTAAAACAGAAACAGTTTTCTGTTTTTAAAAAAAATCAACTTTGAGATTTTCTGAATTTAAACTATTTCAAAAGACCAAAATTTAAACTTATTTGAATTCATTATTAAATTCAGTTTTTAAAATCCAGAGTCTCAATATAGTTTGCATTTTGATTCAAACTTCATAAATCTGGAAACAGATTCCCTGTTTTTTTTTTTTTCAAACCAAATTTGAATTTTGCATTTAAATTATGATAAATTTAAAATTCAAACTTTTTGAATTCATTTTTAGATTCAGGTTTAACCCTAAGTTCAAATTTCCAGTTTAAATTCAAACTTTACTTTAAAAAAAATTCTTAAATAAACAGAACAGTTCTGTTTAGCTAAACCTGAACAATGCAACTCGAGGCAATCCATTCTGCTTCGAGTCAGTTACTTACATGCTTCGAGTTTTTTTCCCATTTTCCCCGAGATGCACCCGAGTCACAATTCCCTGCACCTAAAACAAAATAACACAACCTGAAACAGCTATGCATCCACTGCCTAACCTGTCAACATCATTATCTCTCAACTCCGACCACCATCATCGACCGAACTCCGGCATTAGCTTCATTAATACACCATCTATCATTCACCAAAGAATCCTTGAACTCGATTCACTCTAGAAGCAACAGCCCTAATTTTCCCTATGCCCAGTAACTAGGGTTCATCACCTCAAATCCCAAATTCCAATCCCAAACTTGATTTGCATACCAATTCAATAATTTTCCTATGTTTATTGGTAGCTACATTATCTTCAGTAGCAAATTCATTCCAAACAAATGCCAATATCTCCAGTGTTTACCAAATATGTATAATACTGTAATATTAAAACTGCCCTTTTATCCTTGACACTTTAAACTTTAATTTTTTGATCTAAAATTCTTGAATTTGCTTATGATTAAATTAGTAAACCTGAAACATTAATTTATGATACCTACATTTTCTAAATTTTTACAGAATTTAGTTTATGTTTTATGTATTCAAACAACACAGTCACTAAAACAAATAAGAGACATTTAAATTTTATGTTATCATGAAATAAACAAATTCCACTCAAATTCTAATCCATGATAACATCCAGATCAAGAAGGAAATCTGTTTATCAGTTTTGAACTCAAACTAAAAAGAATCAGAACCTTGGAATTAAAACATGTATTGCATTCATATATGCACAGGCAGTAGAAAACATGAACACAATTTAACTCAGCAAATAAGCAACATGCATTCCTACCTTACTTTACTTAAATTTAGTGTTACTCACCTTATGTGCCAAAATGCAGAGCATATTTCAATGTCATGTTCCAGATTTGAAATGCAGGCACTTAGTCTTGCTTGCAAATGAAATGCAGGGCTTTAAATGGATGTATGCTGGCCTTAAATCTTGATGAAGACTAAAATGCAGAGTACATCCTGATTTTATTTTAGCATGCAGGCCTCACTTGCAATTGCAGATGTAAAGAAATGCAGAGCTTCAGATGGATGTGCAGGCCTTGCTTGCTTCAGATGCTTTCATGTTGAAATGCAGGTTTGAATATTGGAAAAGAGGAGCTACGGGCTTTGTTTAGAGGGTGCAGACTTGATGTAATTTGCATGTTTGTAGAAGTTGCATGCAGGTGATATTTTGAGGAGTTACAGATTTGTTTGTAAATGCAGGTGGTAGTTTGGGATATGCAGACTTGTATTTGGAAGAGAATGAAGTTGATCTTTACTTTTATTAAGGAATGAAACAAATGAATGAATGAAGAAACAAGATAATATGAATGAAGACACAAATGATATGAATGTATTTTTAGAAAATGAATTAAAAGAAAAATTGAATGAAACATTGACACTTGTCTTTTTAAAATGAAGATAAGTTTACACATGTTAGTTTAAATCTTTAATACACATACACTTGTCTTTGTGAATTAATAAGCATTTATAATTAGAGTTAAGTAAGTATTAAACATTGTTAATTAAAGTAAATAAGCATTAAGCCTAGTTAATGAATTCTTATGCAAAATTATGTATTTAAACAATCTCTAAAGAAAAAGTAAAGCATTATTATTATAAATAAAATGATATACAAGTTTATCATTTGAAAAGAAACTTTTAAAACAAATTTATAAAAGAATTTATAACATATTTTAATATACAACTTGAATTAAAAATGAATTTTAAACTAATTAAAAACATTTATCTCATATTTAAAAACATATAGTTATTTAATTAAATATTTTTGAAAAGCTCAAATTAAAAATAAATCACCATTTCTATTTTCAAAACATATTAAAATTTTACTATACTAATTTAACTAAACAACTTATCTATTTAAAATATATACATAAATACATATACATTTATAAATAGGAAATAGATTTATTAACTCATTAAAAATAATTTCACAAATTAAATAATTAAATAAAGAAGATTATTTAAATCAAATCAAATTTATTAATCAAAATTATTAATTCAATATAAATTTAAACCCAGATTATTAAATTTATATTGTCCAAAATTCCGGGATGTTACAATCCTTCCCCCTTAAAAGAATTTCGTCCTCGAAATTTAAAACAAAGGCAATTTAATAATCTATTTACAGATTTTATTTTAAAACACAGCATATGTTAAACATATGCCAACAACCAAAGCAACCAATTCACACAATCAGAATAAATCTAATTATCCAAAAGAATTTTGGATAAAACCTTCACGAGTTTCCCCGGTATATATATATCGGGATACTCGCTCTATAGAATACAATCAATCAATACTACTAAGCTATAGAGCTTCTAACAACCATTCTAAACAGAATATCAGACTACAGACGAGTCTGACTCAACAAACAAACCATCCTAAACTGCTGGTTCTACAACCAGAAATATCAAACACGAACTCCCTCAGAAATACGTGAAACACCCAGAATCCCAGTTATCCAAGCTGGCAATTCAACTCCAGAAAACCAAACACTGATCTTACCAATCACAGAAGAAACCAAAACACTATGGAGCTAGCTTCCCAAACTTATAGCTCCTTGAATCAGAGAAAAACTTAACCAAAATCAAATCTCCAATTCCAGAATCCAAATTTATCTGTCTCTTATCCATAAAACTCTTCAGACGATCCTGGGTTACCAACATCACTCCTAATCAGCTTAACTCTTGCTGATTCCAAAAGAAACAGACTGAATCAAAACAATCCAATGATCTCCTCATGATCACTCAAAAACCAAGAACACAACCCTGCTTCTCTACAACAGAAGACAGAACAAACTTCTCCTTATCCGGAAAAGAAGACAGAAACATCTCCAAACTGCTTCCGCTGCACAACTCTGATCCGAAACAGAAGAAAATGCTGACGAAAAGCACAAGCACAGACCGGACAACCCAGCACAAAATATGGTTCCATATATCCATAAAGAAAAACTCAGATGTTCCTCCCAAACCTGAGTTGCTTCACCAAATTCTATCTCAAGGAACCATCCATCTACTAACTGAACCACCAGCTCCAATCCTGGAAAGAAAACTCGATCTCTAGATGCAGACAACCTCTGACTTCCAGAAGACATCCAGACAATCTCCAACAAACACAAGAGAACATACTATTGCAAGTCACTTTTGCGATCAACTCAGCCTAAATCTAAAGAAACTGCTCTCTCTCTCAACCAAACAGAATAGCTTATGCTAACTTAGCCAACTTACCAGAGAAAAAGATCCACTCTGCTGCTTCTGAACTCCACTTCAAAAAAAACTACCCAGCCAGAAGACTCCTTATCATCTCAGAATACTCTGCTAAACTCAGCCACATCACCGTGCTGACTCACTTCTTATTCTTGTTCCAAAGAAAACATCTTCGGAAATATCCATAGTCACTGCATCTCATCACGCAGCTACTATTTCCTAAGATATCAAGATACCATCACTTGCTTGCTTCTGCTCAACCGACAGATCAAAACTCAATTCAACACTTCAAAGATGAACTCCGAACCTTTACGGGTTACCTTCAGAGATCGATGAAGTACTCATCAAAACAGAACCCACTCGAGACGGTATTAGGTCTACAGTCTCGACAAATACACTTCCAACCTCATCCATCAAACTCTAACCAATGGTAGTCGTGTTACACACACTTCTACCTCATCTACCTTTATAACTTACATCGGATAAACCCGAACAGGTAATCCAACAGATAGGTAGAACCAAATATATATATATATATTAAAAATACAAATAGGCTCTCTCAAGAAAGACACCTCTACAGAGCCTAGGTATTCACTCAACCTAACGCTCCCTAAAGAAAGACACACTTCAGAGCCTAGGTATTCACTCAACCTACAGCTCTGATACCAAGCTGTCACGACCCGACTTTCCACTCCCAGAAAATCGCGTCATGAAATAAGAAAGAAAGGGATAGAAGAAGAAAAGAAAGAAGAGAAGAAAGAAACAACACAAGAATCTCAACAGCGGAAACGAATAAATTATATTAATAACAAAGTATTACATAGTATACATCAATTATCAGAGTACACAGACATATACAACACATACTAGACAGTTATAAACACCTGTCTAGTTATTACAACTCAATACAAACAGAACACTCAGAGACCAAACACAGCGGAACTATATAACTATACGCAGAAGCCTCCTGCTCCATATGCTCCTCCACAATTCGTCAAAGCTAATCCTGAATCCTAACCTGAATTCCCTTGACTACTCATAAAAATTTGAGTACCCAAGAGTTAAAGAAAAACAGAAATAACTCCGGGTCAGACATGGGTCTGGTGTGAGTAACAGGTTAAAGTTGCTTAACTTTAAAAAACCTTTGAAAAGAAAAGGTATCACGTAAGACTTCCCACACATAAACATGGAAAAGTTTTTACCTTACGCTAACCAAAACATTTGATAGGAAATCAGATGATATTATAATAGTGTCTAGGGTTTTCAAATAAAATACAGAAATAGCTGAAATGCTTCCATCTCACATTCCAACATAGTTGGGCACAACTAATACGTACGGCACTTATTGGATTTTGGATTCCATCAATGGCAGGGCTACTGGGGTACCGCCCGTCACAGTACGTGGCCTAGATCACCGTACCGAGGAGCCACCCTAACTCCCCTGCAACACAAAGCCGGACCCGTTCCTTACTGAACAGTTCCAAATAAGACAACCCCGACGGTTGTCATGATCAACCGTCCCACACAGCCGAAATATAAAGGGACCTCTAGACAGGGGTAAATCTTACTCTCAAGTGGGGGCTACCCACGAAGCTTTGCTGCACCTCCCCTGTTTTAGCCATTCCCGGTTGATGAGGCTTGAGGTTACGATTACCTTTATAGGACATATCACTTAGAATGCTCATCGTCCACCTGACGATGTTCTGAAAGCATTCAATCCATACAAGTTCGTTCCGGGTTCGAACGAAACCGAAGGCATTATCTCGTTACACTCGTATTGGAATCACCCTCAGAGTTAACGACAATAACCCTTGCACTCTGATTCTCCATCTCGAATCTATAAGACCTATTCCGTCAAACTCATTACGGAATCACCCACAGAGTTATACTGACGTATAGCCCTTATACCTCGAGTCTTCACTCGCTCCACTTGGATAAACGACCTAACGTTATTTGGAATCGATGTGGTTTTCGGATGTCCAAATATGGAAACCCGATCCCGGTCTCATCGAAAACCAAAGCGTGTCTTATTAAGGTCCAAGTTGTTTTAAGTTTAAAACAGTTCAATTTATTATCTAAATACAGATAGATAATTCACAATACCACAGATAATCAACATTATCATTATCAACAGATAATCATATCATAATCAGATAATTCATACTATCATCCAAAAGCAACCAATGCATCCATATCACATACTCTATTCATCTCATAACTGAGATTACAAACCATACTAACAATCAATACCATTCATCAAACATAAGCAAATGATCTAATGATCACACTTCTATAATTAATTTAAAATGAATTAAATTAATTACTCAATCTCTAATTAATTTAAAATGAATTAAATTAATCACTTCATCGAAAATCCTGCTTATCTTAACCATCAATTGATTTCAAATCAATTTATAAATCATCATTCATTATTCTTTTCAGTTAATCATTACTGATTAACTATCTCTAATTACAATAAGTAATTAGCATTTGATATTAATCACACAAGTTAATCATATTAAACCCTACATATATATTAATCACCCTTGATTAATAATCATTCTGTAATTAACTACAATAATTACTCAACTCAATAATTAATTAATCTTAATTAATTATCTAAATTAATCCCCTTGATTAATTTCAAAGTAATTTAAATCCAAATTACTTCTATATCAAATATCTTTAATTACATCCTGTAATTATTAATTAATTACTTCCTTAAGTAATTACAAATTCATTAATTACATAAGTAATTATCAAACCATCCATAAATGTTTTTAATCAATTAAACTTAATTAATTAATCTAAACAAATCACATTAACCTTAATTACATTAAGTAATTAATTCTTTAATTACTTCCATTAAGTAATTAAACCTAAATAATTGATTATTATTAATTAATTAATCTAATTAATTATCAAAAATTAATCACATTAATTAATTGTTAATATCTTAAGTTAATGACTTCATTAATATTCCTTAATTACTTAATTAAGAGATTAACTTATATTAATCATCATTATTTATTAAGTAATTAATATTTAATTACTATTTAATTAACCTCTAATTATTAATTAACTAAGTGTTAATTAAAATCTTAATTATCATTAATCACCTGATTAAATAAATCTTAATCATCAATTAAAATTTAGTTAACCATCCTTAATTATAGATTAATTAAACTAATTAATTAATCTCAAATCAAATTAATTATCATTAATTATTTAATTAAACTTCCACATTATTAATTAATTAAATAATTAATAATCAACTTAATTACCTTAATAATTAATGAATCCCATCATTAACCTTTTATTTATCCTTTAGATAAACATTTCTTATTAAATCATGCGTTTAAAAACAAAATGTTTTTAAATTTACATTAAATTCCAATTAACATTTCTTTTAAACTTAAAATCCAAATTTATTTAAAATAAGATTTTAAACAATACCAATCTTAATCTTATATGTTTACAAGAAACATATACTTAATTAATAAATTGAAAAGGATTTAAATTTCAATTCAAATCAAATTCAAATCAATTTTAAAAACATCTTTAAATTTTAAAATTGAAATATAACTCCCATTTTCAATTTAGTTTAAACTCTTTAAAACTCTTTCTACCATTTCTCCTTCAATTCAAATGTAAATCATTTGGAAGCAATTTAAATTTTAAATCTTTATTTTAAAACTGAAGCTTAAAAATTTAAATCCAGATTTTAAACTCAGTTTTGAATTCATTTGAATTCCTAATTTAAATACTTAACCTCTTACTTCAAATGCAAAACAATAATGCATTTTATATTTGAAGGTTTAAAATCAAATTTAAATTTAAAAACATAAATGTTTTCAAATATCTGACAAATTAAATTTGAATTCATATTCAAATTCCAGGTTTAAAAATCTAAATTTCAAACTCCACTTGAAATTTAAACTCCCCTTCTCATTTTAAAACAGAAACAGTTTTCTGTTTTTAAAAAAAATCAACTTTGAGATTTTCTGAATTTAAACTATTTCAAAAGACCAAAATTTAAACTTATTTGAATTCATTATTAAATTCAGTTTTTAAAATCCAGAGTCTCAATATAGTTTGCATTTTGATTCAAACTTCATAAATCTGGAAACAGATTCCCTGTTTTTTTTTTTTTCAAACCAAATTTGAATTTTGCATTTAAATTATGATAAATTTAAAATTCAAACTTTTTGAATTCATTTTTAGATTCAGGTTTAATCCCTAAGTTCAAATTTCCAGTTTAAATTCAAACTTTACTTTAAAAAAAATTCTTAAATAAACAGAACAGTTCTGTTTAGCTAAACCTGAACAATGCAACTCGAGGCAATCCATTCTGCTTCGAGTCAGTTACTTACATGCTTCGAGTTTTTTTCCCATTTTCCCCGAGATGCACCCGAGTCACAATTCCCTGCACCTAAAACAAAATAACACAACCTGAAACAGCTATGCATCCACTGCCTAACCTGTCAACATCATTATCTCTCAACTCCGACCACCATCATCGACCGAACTCCGGCATTAGCTTCATTAATACACCATCTAACATTCACCAAAGAATCCTTGAACTCGATTCACTCTAGAAGCAACAGCCCTAATTTTCCCTATGCCCAGTAACTAGGGTTCATCACCTCAAATCCCAAATTCCAATCCCAAACTTGATTTGCATACCAATTCAATAATTTTCCTATGTTTATTGGTAGCTACATTATCTTCAGTAGCAAATTCATTCCAAACAAATGCCAATATCTCCAGTGTTTACCAAATATGTATAATACTGTAATATTAAAACTGCCCTTTTATCCTTGACACTTTAAACTTTAATTTTTTGATCTAAAATTCTTGAATTTGCTTATGATTAAATTAGTAAACCTGAAACATTAATTTATGATACCTACATTTTCTAAATTTTTACAGAATTTAGTTTATGTTTTATGTATTCAAACAACACAGTCACTAAAACAAATAAGAGACATTTAAATTTTATGTTATCATGAAATAAACAAATTCCACTCAAATTCTAATCCATGATAACATCCAGATCAAGAAGGAAATCTGTTTATCAGTTTTGAACTCAAACTAAAAAGAATCAGAACCTTGGAATTAAAACATGTATTGCATTCATATATGCACAGGCAGTAGAAAACATGAACACAATTTAACTCAGCAAATAAGCAACATGCATTCCTACCTTACTTTACTTAAATTTAGTGTTACTCACCTTATGTGCCAAAATGCAGAGCATATTTCAATGTCATGTTCCAGATTTGAAATGCAGGCACTTAGTCTTGCTTGCAAATGAAATGCAGGGCTTTAAATGGATGTATGCTGGCCTTAAATCTTGATGAAGACTAAAATGCAGAGTACATCCTGATTTTATTTTAGCATGCAGGCCTCACTTGCAATTGCAGATGTAAAGAAATGCAGAGCTTCAGATGGATGTGCAGGCCTTGCTTGCTTCAGATGCTTTCATGTTGAAATGCAGGTTTGAATATTGGAAAAGAGGAGCTACGGGCTTTGTTTAGAGGGTGCAGACTTGATGTAATTTGCATGTTTGTAGAAGTTGCATGCAGGTGATATTTTGAGGAGTTACAGATTTGTTTGTAAATGCAGGTGGTAGTTTGGGATATGCAGACTTGTATTTGGAAGAGAATGAAGTTGATCTTTACTTTTATTAAGGAATGAAACAAATGAATGAATGAAGAAACAAGATAATATGAATGAAGACACAAATGATATGAATGTATTTTTAGAAAATGAATTAAAAGAAAAATTGAATGAAACATTGACACTTGTCTTTTTAAAATGAAGATAAGTTTACACATGTTAGTTTAAATCTTTAATACACATACACTTGTCTTTGTGAATTAATAAGCATTTATAATTAGAGTTAAGTAAGTATTAAACATTGTTAATTAAAGTAAATAAGCATTAAGCCTAGTTAATGAATTCTTATGCAAAATTATGTATTTAAACAATCTCTAAAGAAAAAGTAAAGCATTATTATTATAAATAAAATGATATACAAGTTTATCATTTGAAAAGAAACTTTTAAAACAAATTTATAAAAGAATTTATAACATATTTTAATATACAACTTGAATTAAAAATGAATTTTAAACTAATTAAAAACATTTATCTCATATTTAAAAACATATAGTTATTTAATTAAATATTTTTGAAAAGCTCAAATTAAAAATAAATCACCATTTCTATTTTCAAAACATATTAAAATTTTACTATACTAATTTAACTAAACAACTTATCTATTTAAAATATATACATAAATACATATACATTTATAAATAGGAAATAGATTTATTAACTCATTAAAAATAATTTCACAAATTAAATAATTAAATAAAGAAGATTATTTAAATCAAATCAAATTTATTAATCAAAATTATTAATTCAATATAAATTTAAACCCAGATTATTAAATTTATATTGTCCAAAATTCCGGGATGTTACAAATTCTTTTTAATTACTAAATTTCTAAATTGATTTGTTGTTAACTAAAATTTTCCAAAAATTTTCAAAAATTTTCTAACTCCCAAAATTCATGGAAAATTTTGGCAGAGTCTCCTTTGTACGGAGGAGCTTTTGCAATTTTACAATATGTATAAATATGTATACATCGACCCACACGGTCGGAAAACAGAAAAACAGTTCATATTTCCTATTTTTATTGCGTAGGCGTACCTTATTTAGCATTTTTAAGCAAAGCGGCTAATTATTAGCTTATTAGCACTATCAAATCTAGCCCAACGACTTCGCTGAACCTGTACTTACTTAGTTTAAATACGTCAGTGACAATTATAAGAAATCTATTAACATTCCATTCATTTTCAATAACAAATATATAGATTTCATTAGCAATACATCCAAGATAAATTCCATTAGCAATACATATGGTTTTAATTCATCTTTAGTCGCTTACGACCAATTCACATGCCATTTCCATTAAATCAAGTGGTTTACAACTCATTTTCTTCATTCTATTCATTTCTAAGCACAACGAATTCATACAATTTTAATTGATTCAAAAATCAATTTTATTTGCTTTCATTAACTCATGTAATTTTATACAATCTTGTTTGTGTCAAACGGCAATTATTTCTATGCAAATTTAATGATATTCTCTTGATAGAATATCCATTCTAGTTTATAACCAATTTAAATTGATACCAATTCAATTTATTTTAATTCCACTTCAGTTCAATTTGCATTTCATATTTATAAATTTCATTTGTTAAATGAACTTATCTCAATTCTTTGGCTATACATTTTATTTCTTATTTAATTCCATATACTAATGGTAATAATTTAATATTATTACTTCCTAACAATCATGCAACCATATACTATAATAATTCATAGAAAATCATTTCTTTTCTATGCAAAATAGTTTTGGGCATAATTATCTTATTTACCCGATTCAAAAACAATTTTATATTCACTAACAAATACGCGCTCATATCTATTATTACGCTTAAACTCATTCTAGAGTACTGCTAACTCTATCTCTAATGAGTAACACCCAACAGAGCCATGGTTGTCGCTTAACCATATGCTCTGATACCACATTGACAGCACCCGATTCTTCGACTCCCGAATATCGACATCAATACGTCCACTGTATCAAATGCCAATCAATCGGATGCCGGAAAACCGAACACTGAGGGTTTAAGAAGAAAAAAAGAAAGAGAAGAAGAAAGAGTCAGAAGAGAAGATAGAAAATAGAACGGACAGAACTAACAGAACAACATCAGAATCTCACAATTCGCAGCGGAACAACATATAATAGATAAATGAATAATCTTTAAACAAAGAACTATATCAGTTATTACATTACATTACATTACATTACATTACATTACATTACATTACATTACATCAGAGTGTACAACAATAAATAACAACAAACAGCGGAAAAGAAGTACTATATACTAGTAAATACGCCATGCCATCCCTCTTGCCTCCAGCAACTCCTGAATTCCAGAATATCCTGATAAACCTAACTCTTGACTGCCCGTGTGGAAATTGGTGGGCACCCAGAGTTTAGGAAGGAAAACAATAAACTCCGAGTCAGTCATGAGACTGGTGTGAGAACTCAAAACGGTTTATGTTTCTTTAAAATCAAATAGAGGAATATTTTTAAAGTCAATTCGCAATGCTTTTAAAAATGAGACTACCATAAGACCTCCCGCCACACACACAATGCAAACGCAGACTTGGAGGAGATTTCTTCTTATGTTAGTCAAAGATGCTTGATACGTATTAAAATCAAATCAATTTTGATATTATTATTAGTGCATAGTGTAGAAATATTTCGAAAGTAGAATATAAATCTTAGCCAGCATAGGTACCATTATATTATGCCTACTATAGCTACCATATTAGATGGCAGGTTCTACAACTAAAACCGTACAAGTCTCGTATTGTTTTTTTGGATTTCCAACGAATGTTCAGGCCAAGGAACTTCCCATTGCCACATGAGAACGCCTCTGGAAGGACGTCCCCGAGAACCTAACCGGATCTCTGCCAACACAAGGCCGGGTTACCCCTAACTGGGTAACAACTGACACGAGTATGCCATCCCCCTGTCCTTTGGGACCTTTATCCGAGAGCTCTCTAATCAACATCACACCATAATAATAAGTGTTTCAACATGAGTAAGCATCTGGGCTCCATACCATGATACCACCCTTTTCCAGAAGGAAATGCACATACCCTAACGGGAGCTACCCCTCATAACCTTACCGCATCTTTCCTGTTTTGACCATTCCGGGGTGTGAGGCTTGACGAAGTCTCGTCCACAAAGCCACGCTTTATACAAAGTCATGCTTTGGGTCAACAAATGATCATAGAAATGATCACCAAGATAGACGATCAAACAAATGATCCTATCACAAATAATCAACACAATGATCATTTCACAGCAACACTCAGCATGTCACATTACCAAATTGGGAATATATTGCTGATAACCTTCAACTACATAACCTCTGAGCTCGTACATCTCAGAGAAGGGTGTTAAGCTAAAAGAATAAATTCTCCGCCACCAACAGAAATATATTTGAAAGAAATCGGCTTTATATCTCAATTTGTAATGTCAGATATACTATCCATACAAGTCTGTTCCGGGATCGAACAGAACCGAAGGCACTTACAAAGAAGTCCTTGCAATCCGGATAATCTCTAATCACGTCCGAATTTCCAATCACATATGGAGATCTCTATACCGGGGATCAGCCAGTGCAGAGACAATCAACAAGAAACCCTTTCGCTTTTGAAAATATCCGGTCTTCAACACCGGTCTTCAAATGCAATTCATAACGACGTATCACATATTCGGAATGGGTTATACGACCCCAAGGTCCTTTCCCGGTTAACCCGAATAGCGAGCGCTTATTTAAAAAAAAATAAGTGTGGCATTCAATTTCAAGCAAATCACAACAAATACCTATTTAAAGGTAAATATTGATAGTTGGTTATTGAACTATTTATGGATATGCACAACATCAACAGATTCCAAATAATTTTCCAAATTATTTATTTTCCCAAAAATATCTTTACAAGATATATATTTAATTTCCATACTAAAAAAAAATTCGATATTTATTTTTAAACCCATTTTCCCAATTCCATATTATAAATTCCATATTGAATTTATATTTCCAAAATAACAATGAATATACGTTTTCACTTATTCATTTTCAATTTATCTTCAAAAAGATAAGTTCTCTAAACTTTTCACTTCACATTGGAAAAACATTTCCATACTTATTTATAAGTAATTCACAAGTCTTTTTATTTTCTTCACTTGGAAAATATTCAATATACTTAAATCGAAATTAAGTATATATTTCATTCTTTAAGGAAATCATTCTCTTAAACATATTTATTTGGGCCAAAACGAATGTTGCGTAAAACATTATTACGACAACCCAAAATCACTAGTATAGGGATGTGAAATTAAAATAGATATATAAATCCCAATACTATACAAAACATTTCCTTTCGGAAATCATTTACTATAACAACAGTGTTATAGTCCACCATTTCCTTTTATTTCTCGAAAACGTCTATTTCAACAATGAATGTTGAAATCTATGGTTTCGAATCTCAACACATTTAAAACATCGTTAGATCGTTTTAATTCTATTTAAAAACATCACATCCAAAACATTTCTTTAACATATTATTCACTATTCAAAAACGTGAATATACTACGTTAACCAATTTCATCACTTCTATACATTTAATCTTAAAGGATTATTCACTGTCTAAAACATGAATATAACTCCTTTAATATGCTATAGCAATTTACTTATCAAAATAAGTCGTTGCGAATTTATAAAACAATGTTTATAAATTTCATTTCTATTTATTGTATAACACTTCCTCTTATAAATTTCTCTTATTAACTTATTCGATTTATAACTCAATTATATACCGAAAGTCCATATTATAAGTTAAATGCTTATAATTTATTTGTTTACAAAATTTTCTTTTAACTTCCCAAATTATAAGTCTTATAATTTATAAGATTCATTTATTTATCCAAAATCTATTCTTTTAAATAACTTTACAAATTTTATAAACCTACTGTTTATAAAATTCCATTTAACCGTTATAATTCTATAAATTTCATTCATTTATGAAATTTATTCACAATTCATTCTAACACTTATAAAAGCCCGTTTTACAATTTCAATATTTTTAATTTATAAATATCAATTTATAAATCTTTTATATGGATCAATTTATATTATTCTTTTAAAACGTCTTTAAACTCCTTTATAATCTCCTTATTTTGATTTATAAAATAATCAAATTTCATAAATCCTATTTTAAACTTTTATAATAAATTCAGAAAACCCAATTTAAACTATTTTATAAAATCATTAATCCCATATTTTCAAAAATCAACTTTTAACTGTATTTCTCAAAAATCATATTTTTTATAATATTAAAATTATAACGTTTATTTATTTAAGATGAATCAATTCCAAAAATATTTTAGAAACGTATAGTTTCAAAAATCACTTTAGAAATCCCTTAAAATAAAAATAGTTATTTTTAAACTTCAAAATTGGATTCGATGATGCAACACATCAAATAGTCAATCACGACTTTCCAATATCATATATCGATATGATAAACAATCAAATATCACAATATCTAAAATCAACAAATATTTGTGAGGAAACCAGTTGGATCTCTCCAACCTGTTTCCCTGCATCCACAGACATTAGCACAATACCAATTCCGCTTCGAGACGGAATATCGCGGTATATGGGATTTATAAAATATTATCCGCTTAATAGGCGGCGCAATAGGGTCTCATCCGCTATACAATGCGGGAAATCAATCAACTGCAATATATACATATGCCAATATATATATATATATATTGCTATATATATAGATATATCCTACTATATCTAATATCACAACCAAATAGCAATCAATCAATAAATAACTGCAAATCCAACTTTAAATTTTTGAGTGAGAAGTTCTCACCTTATTTTTTATTAGCAATCCATTTCCCATCTTGACTCGATTTTCTTGATTTATACCTTGTATAAATATTATACACAATTTATTAATATTCGAACAGATCAAATAATAAATTTTCATTTGATAATTTTGATTCATCGGTGATTTCATTTTAAATTAATATCTTTAAATCGATTTCTTTTAAATAATTAAATTTATCTAACTAATGATTAAATTCCCCCTTTTTTTTAATAAATTTGATTAACTAAAAAATTAAATTTTAAACTAAATTCTCTTTAAATAAATTATTTTTAACCACTAAAAATTTAATAAGTTAATTTAAACCAATTTGTAAACTCTCACCGACTTATTTAAATTTACTTCTCCTTTAATAATTTCATTTAGTTTCAATTTATTTTTAAACTAAGTTTTCCTTTATTAAATCATTTTTAAATCACAATAATTAAATGAACCATTTATACAAATCAATTCTAAAAATATTTTTTTTTCCACTGCATATATTTTTATTTTCAAATATATATATATATATATATATATATATATATATATATTCATATTAAACGAAAATGACAATTATACCTTACTGCAAATTGAAGAACCACGGCCACCCAGTCGAACTCACAATCGACTCCATCCCCCCTGACTCGCCGCTGCCGCCGCCGATATCCCAGGCCGTCGCCATCTCCACGCGAGTCGCGCTCGAGAATCCACACGCGCGCCACCGCCTTGCTCGCGACAGCGCCGCCTCCTCCCATGCGCGAGCACGCGCGCGTGCGTCAGCGTCCCTCCCCTTTTGCTTGCATCGCCGCCATATGCTCGAATTTCCTGAGATCGACCGCGACCCACTGCCTCCACCTCGCGCCGACTCGACTCGCCTCCCACGCCTTCTACGCGACTTTCAATTTAGGGCTTCGGCCATTTTTTTCTTCTTACTATTTCGAGTTCGATTTGGAACTGAGGAATTGAGGGAGAGAGAGTGAGGCGCGAGATTTTTTTTTCTGTACGCGGCCATAATTTTTTTTTTCTCGTGGTTACTTTGATAATGACCTGAAGGAGGGAACGTGATTTATCAGAGAAGAGGCATGCTTGGCACGATCTCGTGGCATGATTCTATGGCGTGATTTGAGGAAGGACGTGCTGATGTTTGACTCAATTTTAAATTTAAATTTAAATTGAATCTCGATAAAAATTCAATGCGTTTACTCACCGTGTGCTCACATACCAACTCAATAAAATACGAAATTTGAAATCCGGTAATAATTCAATATTACGGACCCAATGGAACTGGTTTCGTCGAATTCCGAGACTGTGCCTCGGATGGCTATTTTTGAATATCGATTCAAACGATAAAATTTCAAAACTGAACAATTCACTTTCAAATTCAATTCTGAAGCTTCTATTATCTTCAGTATTTTCAATATGAATTTTACTAGCCTTTGAAATATTTTTATTCAGCTTAAAATTGAAGATTCAAATTTTTATTCAACTTCAATAGATTAAATTCTATAATTTAATCGCCAATTTCAAAGTTATATTGAAAATTCAACCCAAACCATCATTCAAATATTTAAAATTAATTAAATATTTTCAAATTAAATTGTTCAAAATTCTGGGTCGTTACAATCTTCCCCCCTTAAAAGAATTTCGTCCCGAAATTACAAGTTAAGAAGAACGATTCTTAATCCGTCTATTATTTTTCACAATCCAAATAGTTTTATCAACTTTCTAAAACAAATCGTTTTACTAGAGATTCACTATCATTTCAACTAGCTTTCCAACTTCAATTATAGGTTTCAAACAATATTGTTTACTTCAAAATTCAAATTTAAATTTAAATTCAAATTTCAAACTTTCAAAATTTCTCAAAATTTTTCTAACACCCTAAATTTTCGAAAAATTTCGCCAGCGTCTCCTTTGCGCGGCTAGCTCGGTACGACTACAAAATGGCACCACGGCCCCTCAGAATCAAAAAGAAAAGAGAAAGCCAAGTGGCTGGGGAAGAAAATCATCAAATTTCATACTGAAATTGAAATACGTACCTTTTTGTCGAGCAATTCAATTTTATCTTTGAAATCAAAATCCCAATTCCTTTATACACCTGTATATCCTGCTAGTCATAATATCCAATTCCAACATTCAAACCATTTTGCACTTTCCATTACAAAATTTCCAATATATGCTTCTTTTAAATTTTTACTTCACTATTAAAGTTACACATTCATTTTCATTCAATTTTTTTCATTTCAATTCAATTCACAATTTCATTTGAATTCAATTCTTAATTTAAATTCCATTCGAATTTAATTCTCAATTCTAAATATTGAATTCTAACGATTAACTTTCATTTACTAATTCATATTACTACTTTAAATTAGTTTTGTTCACTAATTCTTTTTAATTACTAAATTTCTAAATTGATTTGTCGTTAACTAAAATTTTCCAAAAATTTTCAAAAATTTTCTAACTCCCAAAATTCACGGAAAATTTTGGCAGAGTCTCCTTTGTACGGAGGAGCTTTTGCAATTTTACAATATGTATACATCGACCCACACGGTCGAAAAACAGTTCATATTTCCTATTTTTATTGCGTAGGTGTACCTTATTTAGCATTTTTAAGCAAAGCGGCTAATTATTAGCTTATTAGCACTATCAAATCCAGCCCAACGACTTCGCTGAACCTGTACTTACTTAGTTTAAACACGTCAGTGACAATTATAAGAAATCTATTAACATTCCATTCATTTTCAATAACAAATATATAGATTTCATTAGCAATACATCCAAGATAAATTCCATTAGCAATACATATGGTTTTAATTCATCTTTAGTCGCTTACGACCAATTCACATGCCATTTCCATTAAATCAAGTGGTTTACAACTCATTTTCTTCATTCTATTCATTTCAAAGCAAAACGAATTCATACTATTTTAATTGATTCAAAAATCAATTTTATTTGCTTTCATTAACTCATGTAATTTTATACAATCTTGTTTGTGTCAAATGGCAATTATTTCTATGCAAATTTAATGATATTCTCTTAATAGAATATCCATTCTAGTTTATAACCAATTTAAATTGATACCAATTCAATTTATTTTAATCCCACTTCAGTTCAATTTGCATTTCATATTTATAAATTTCATTTGTTAAATGAACTTATCTCAATTCTTTGGCTATACATTTTATTTCTTATTTAATTCCATATACTAATGATAATAATTTAATATTATTACTTCCTAACAATCATGCAACCATATACTATAATAATTCATAGAAAATCATTTCTTTTCTATACAAAAATAGTTTTGGGCAAAATAATCTTATTTACCCGATTCAAAAACAATTTTATATTCACTAACAAATACGCGCTCATATCTATTATTACACTCAAACTCATTCTAGAGTACTGCTTACTCTATCTCTAATGAGTAACACCCAACAGAGCCATGGTTGTTGCTTAACCATATGCTCTGATACCACATTGTCAGGACCCGATTCTTCGACTCCCAAATATCGACATCAATACGTCCACTGTATCGAATGCCAATCAGTCGGATGCCGGAAAACCGAACACTGAGTGTTTAAGAAGAAAAAAAGAAAGAGAAGAAGAAAGAGTCAGAAGAGAAGATAGAAAATAGAACGGACAGAACTAACAGAACAATATCAGAATCTCACAATTCGCAGCGGAACAACATATAATAGATAAATGAATAATCTTTAAACAAAGAACTTTATCAGTTATTACATTACATTACATCAGAGTGTACAACAATAAATAACGACAAACAGCGGAAAAGAAGTACTATATACTAGTAAATACACCTTGCCATCCCTCTTGCCTCCAGCAACTCCTGAATTCCAGAATATCCTGATAAACCTAACTCTTGACTGCCCATGTGGAAATTGGTGGGCACCCAGAGTTTAGGAAGGAAAGCAATAAACTCCGAGTCAGTCATGAGACTGGTGTGAGAACTCAAAACGGTTTATTTTTCTTTAAAATCAAATAGAGGAATATTTTTAAAGTCAATTCGCAATGCTTTTAAAAATGAGACTACCATAAGACATCCCGCCACACACACCATGCAAACGCAGACTTGGAGGAGATTTCTTCTTATGTTAGTCAAAGATGCTTGATACGTATTAAAATCAAATCAATTTTGATATTATTATTAGTGCATAGTGTAGAAATATTTCGAAAGTAGAATATAAATCTTAGCTAGCATAGGTACCATTATATTATGCCTACTATAGCTACCATATTAGATGGCAGGTTCTACAACTAAAACCGTACAAGTCCCGTATTGTTTCTTTGGATTTCCAACGAATGGTCAGGCCAAGAAACTTCCCATTGCCACATGAGAACACCTCTGGAAGGACGTCCCCGAGAACCTAACCGGATCTCTGCCAACACAAGGCCGGGTTACCCCTAACTGGGTAACAACTGACACGAGTATGCCATCCCCCGGTCCTTTGGGACCTTTATCCGAGACCTCTCTAATCAACATCACACCATAATAATAAGTGTTTCAACATGAGTAAGCATCTGGGCTCCATACCATGATACCACCCTTTTCCAGAAGGAAATGCACATACCCTAAAGGGAGCTACCCCTCATAACCTTGCCGCATCTTTCCTGTTTTGACCATTCCGGGGTGTGAGGCTCGACGAAATCTCGTCCACAAAGCCACGCTTTATACAAAGTCATGGATATATCCACAACATCAACAGATTCCAAATAATTTTCCAAATAATTTATTTTCCAAAAAATATCTTTACAAGATATATATTTAATTTCCATACTAAAAAAAAAATCGATATTTATTTTTAAACCCATTTTCCCAATTCCATTTATAAATTCCATATTGAATTTATATTTCCACAATAACTATGAATATATGTTTTCAATTATTCATTTTCAATTTATCTTCAAAAAGATAAATTCTCTAAACTTTTCACTTCACATAGGAAAAACATTTCCATACTTATTTATAAGTAATTCACAAGTCTTTTTATTTTCTTCACTTGGAAAATATTCAATATATTTAAATCGAAATTAAGTATATATTTCATTCTTTAAGGAAATCATTCTCTTAAACATATTTATTTGGGCCAAAACGAATGTTGCGTAAAACATTGTTACGACAACCCAAAATCACTAGTATAGGGATTCGAAATTAAAATAGATATATAAATCCCAATACTATACAAAACATTTCCTTTCGGAAATCATTTACTGTAACAACAGTGTTATAGTCCACCATTTCCTTTTATTTCTCGAAAACGTCTATTTCAACAATGAATGTTGAAATCTATGGTTTCGAATCTCAACACATTTAAAACATCGTTAGATCGTTTTAATTCTATTTAAAAACATCACATCCAAAACATTTCTTTAACATATTATTCACTATTCAAATACGTGAATATACTACGTTAAGCAAACTTATATACATTTAATCTTAAAGGATGATTCACTGTCTAAAACATGAATATAACTCCTTTAATATGCTATAGCGATTTACTTATCAAAATAAGTCGTTGCGAATTTATAAAACAATGTTTATAAATTTCATTTCTATTTATTGTATAACACTTCCTCTTATAAATTTCCTTTATTAACTTATTCGATTTATAACTCAATTATATACCGAAAGTCCATATTATAAGTTAAATGCTTATAATTTATTTGTTTACAAAATTGTTCTTTTAACTTCCCAAATTATAAGTCTTATAACTTATAAGATTCATTTATTTATCCAAAATCTATTCTTTTAAATAACTTTACAAATTTTATAAACCTATTGTTTATAAAATTCCATTTAACCGTTATAATTCTATAAATTTCATTCATTTATGAAATTTATTCACAATTCATTCTAACACTTATAAAAGCTCGTTTTACAATTTCAATATTTTTAATTTATAAATATCAATTAATAAATCTTTTATATGGATCAATTTATATTATTCTTTTAAAACGTCTTTAAACTCCTTTATAATCTCCTCATTTTGATTTATAAAATAATCAAATTTCATAAATCCTATTTTTAAACTTTTTATAATAAATTCAGAAAACCCAATTTAAACTATTTTATAAAATCATTAATCCCATATTTTCAAAAATCAACTTTTAACTGTATTTCTCAAAAATCATATTTTTTATAATATTAAAATTATAACGTTTATTTATTTAAGATGAATCAATTCCAAAAATATTTTAGAAACGTATACTTTCAAAAATCACTTTAGAAATCCCTTAAAATAAAAATCGTTATTTTTAAACTTCAAAATTGGATTCGATGATGCAACACATCAAATAGTCAATCACGACTTTCCAATATCATATGTCGATATGATAAACAATCAAATATCACAATATCTAAAATCAATAAATATTTGTGAGGAATCCAGTTGGATCCCTCCAACCTGTTTCCCTGCATCCACAGACATTAGCACAATACCAATTCCGCTTCGAGACGGAATATCGCGGTATATGGGATTTATAAAATATTATCCGCTTAATAGGCGGCGCAATAGGGTCTCATCCGCTATACAATGCGGGAAATCAATCAACTGCAATATATACATATGCCAATATATATATATATATATATATATATATATATTGCTATATATATAGATATATCCTACTATATCTAATATCACAACCAAATAGCAATCAATCAATAAATAACTGCAAATCCAACTTTAAATTTTTAAGTGAGAAGTTCTCACCTTAGCTTTTATTAGCAATCCATTTCCCATCTTGACTCGATTTTCTTGATTTATACCTTGTATAAATATTATACACAATTTATTAATATTCGAACAGATCGAATAATAAATTTTCTTTTGATAATTTTGATTTATCGGTGATTTCATTTTGAATTAATATCCTTAAATCAATTTCTTTTAAATAATTAAATTTATCTAACTAATTATTAAATTCCCCCTTTTTTTTAATAAATTTGATTAACTAAAAATTTAAATTTTAAACTAAATTCTCTTTAAATAAATTATTTTTAACCACTAAAAATTTAATAAGTTAATTTAAACCAATTTGTAAACTCTCACCGACTTATTTAAATTTACTTCTCCTTTAATAATTTCATTTAATTTCAATTTATTTTTAAAACTAAGTTTTCCTTTATTAAATTATTTTTAAATCACAATAATTAAATGAACCATTTATACAAATCAATTCTAAAAAAAATTTTTTTTTCACTGCATATATTTTTATTTTCAAATATATATATATATATATATATATTTATTTATCTTTATTCAAATTAAACGAAAATGACAATTATACCTTACTGCAAATTGAAGAACCACGGCCACCCAGTCGAACTCACGATCGACTCCATCCCCCCTGACTCGCTGCTGCCACCGCCACTATCCCAGGTCGTCGCCATCTCCACGCGAGTCGCGCTCGAGAATCCACACGCGTGCCACCGTCTTGCTCGCGACAGCGCCGCCTCCTCCCACGCGCGCGTGCGTCAGCGTCCCTCCCCCTTTGCTTGCATCGCCGCCATATGCTCGAATTTCCTAAGATCGACCGCGACCCACTGCCTCCACCTCGCGCCGACTCGACTCGCCGCCCATGCCTTCTACGCGACTTTCAATTTAGGGCTTCGGCCATTTTTTTTTCTTACTATTTCGAGTTCGATTTGGAACTGAGGAATTGAGGGAGAGAGAGTGAGGCGCGAGATTTTTTTTTCTGTACGCGGCCATGATTTTTTTTTTCTCGTGTTTACTTTGCAAATGAACTGACGGAGGGAACGTGATTTATCAGAGAAGAGGCATGCTTGGCACGATCTCGTGGCATGATTCTAGGGCATGATTTTAGGAAGAACGTGCTGATGTTTGACTCAATTTTAAATTTAAATTTAAATTGAATCTCGATAAAAATTCAATGCGTTTACTCACCGTGTGCTCACATACCAACTTAGAAAAATACGAAATTTGAAATCCGGCAATAATTCAATATTACGGACCCAATGGAACTGGTTTCGTCGAATTCCGAGACTGTGCCTCGGATGGCTATTTTTGAATATCGATTCAAACGATAAAATTTCAAAACTGAACAATTCACTTTCAAATTCAATTCTGAAGCTTCTATTATCTTCAGTATTTTCAATATGAATTTTACTAGCCTTTGAAATATTTTTATTCAGCTTAAAATTGAAGATTCGAATTTTTATTCAACTTCAATAGATTAAATTCTATAATTTAATCTTCAACGTCAAAGTTATATTGAAAATTCAACCCAAAACATCATTCAAATATTTAAAATTAATTATATATTTTCAAATTAAATTGTTCAAAATTCTGGGTCGTTACAACGCGACAACTCCCCCATGTCCGATCGCCAGAAACACCCCGACGGCGACACAGTTCTTTCAGGAACAGGTTTGACCAAAAATGAATCTTAAACCCTAATTTAAACTCATTCATCACCTATGATTAATAAAAAAACGAACATTTTTCCCAAGATCCCCTACGCATTAACTTCCTTCACCATGAATTTCGATACCCAGATCGTCGTGGATCACCAGAATTTGATCGTTTTGTATTTTCCGTCCAACTTGAAATTCTCAGCTCAATACAAAGCTAAAAATTCTGATTTTCATCTTAAAAATCATAGTTTGCAAACATAAATCCATTTATATAACCAAAAATTCGATAATAAAATTTTCGAATTTTCAAGTTGAAAATATCTTACTGTAATTTCCAAATTTCGAAATATTTCATAAATATTTTCTATATAGAATTATTTTTAAAATTTAAGTCAGATCATTACAAATACTTTTGCTTTAAAGATTATTACTTAAATCCTTCTAAATTTTGAGATATAGAATTTTTTTCTTGAATTTTGATTATCCTGTTACTTAACAGAACATATATGAATACACATATAGGCATGCAAACCCCTTACATATGTATATATATACACAACATGCAAGCCTATTTAACCACTCAAACGATATTTTTCATAATAGGTTCAAGCATCAACCACAAACATAAAGTAATATGGGGAGATTAAATGAGTTTTCTCACCTGATTAACTGTTGAACAGAGCAGTATTTTTTTCTTATTTGATCTGGATTTAATTTCAATCTGCATTGCACTCCTGCCCCATTTTTGAATTACTTGAAGTTTGATTTGTTTCTGGAATTACTTGATCCCGATCCTTGCTCTAGATTGAAAATTTTGACTCAGCTTTTATTCTTGTTTTTCCAGGCTTTTGATTTAGTTTCCAGTTTTGATTTCCCAAGTTGAAGATGGTTGTTTTTTTAATTTTGTGAAGATGGTTTGTTCTTTAATTTTTTCCTTTTTATTCGAACTTTTTTTCCAGGTTTGAGCTTTTCTTTGATCTTCCTGTTTTTGAAAAAATTTGTGTTCTGTTTTGTTTTGAATTTTGTTTCTCAGGTTTGAGAAAACAGAGCCTGGTTATTCTCTTTTCTCTAATAATCTTTTATTTAATTTAATTAATCTTTAATTCAATCAATTTGCCGCTTGTTATTTTTTATACTTGTACATTTATGTTAACACTTGTTAAATTCAAACAAATTTATGTAAAGACCTTTCCTTGAGTTTATTTACAAATTATAATTTAAACCTTACTTTATTTTAGATTTATAAAACATGTTTTATCTATTTTATACTTTCATATATATATATATTATGTATTCTAAATCTTATACCTATATTTCCAAAAGATATGTGTGTTTTAAAAACTTTTTATTAATTCTTGTTTCAAATCATATACACATTTAAAACAAACAAATATCTACCTAATTTTGGAAAATGCCAAATTAATTCACAATTTAATTTCAAAAATTAAATTAATTACCAAATTAATTTGGATTTAAAAACAGGAATGTTACAGTGAGTGCTTCTAAAGAATGATTGTCTGATATAGCATCACATGAAAAATTACAATTATATATAAAATTAGTTCATCCATTGTATGTTACCTCATTCATTACTATTTATGTTATTACATAGATTTTTTGAAATAAGAAACCTGACTGAAGATGTAAAAGCACTTCTTTAACAAACAAGCTAACAAAAATTTGTCCAACTGGACACCAATGAGAATATTGGGATGCACAAAATAGAAAATTTGGAAGAGACATCAAAAAAAGCAAGTTGACTCAATGCAGCAGTACATTGAAGATTTGGAAAATAAATTGAAGAAAGGTGAAAAAGAATTATAAAAGGAAAAACTGAAAAGAATACAAGCAGAAGGCACTGTCATACAGTTGAGAAAAGAAATCAAGATGTTGATATCAAAAGCAAGAGTAGAAATAGAACCACCATCATTTGATCCCAATATAACTCAGGAAATTAAAAAGATGCAGCAAGAGAAAGAACAACAGGATCAAAAGAAACCATCAGAGGCAACAGAAAAATCATCAGCAGTGCACGAAAAACACAGAAGAAACCAAGCTCTTTAGTTTTGAAGGTTAAAAAGCACCAACGAAGGAATAAAATTGATTTTGATTGCCAATATGAAATCGTTCATAGAAAAACAAAGAAAAACGTGGACAACGAAAACCAAAAGCAGCAACTTGAAACCAAGAAAGGTCAGAAAGAAAATACAAATAAACAGAAATAAGAAGAATAAAATGAAGAATCAGATTATGAACACGAATCTGAAACTGAAACAGATGAATAAGTCACAACAATTGAAAATGAAGAAATTATTGATGTTGATGGGTACTCGCAATCAAGTAAAACCTACAAGAGTAAAAATATCACAAAAAACAGTATTCTACAATTATTGAATGAAGAACAACAAAACAAAATTCTAACTTTCTTCAAATTTAACGAAAAGGAGAAGTAAGATTCTTGATATTTTTTCTTTCATTATATTTGTAATTAATCAAAATTGAAGAAAATTTAACTTGTCAATTATTGATTTTCAATTACAGCACTGTAGCATATGAAAAAGACGAAGGGCACAAAGGAGGAATCATAATAGTGAAATCTATGCTAGAAGCCGTTCTGTTTGAGGGGGTTACAGATGGACAGGTATGCCTCCAATTAAAATAATGATAGTAAAAAACTATATATAAATATATAAAATGAAAGAAAGATAGGTAAAACTAGCATTCAACTTTTCAAAATGCATATGAGTGAATTGAATGAGAGAGTGGCAGCTAAACGTAGCATTAGTATTTTTAAAATGCAGATAACTGTATAGGATGGGAGAACGATTGATAAAACTAGCATTCATAGTTTTTTAAGTGCATATAATTGTATAGGATGAGAGAATTATAGTTAAAACTAGCATTCAAATTTTTAGAATGCATATAAATGTATTGAATGAAAGAATAGGAGTTAAAAATAACACTAATATTTGTAAAGGGCATATAAATATATAGAATGTCCAAGGTGACTGTTTAAACGAACATTTGCATTTTTCAGCGCATACAATGCAGTAAACATGTAAATGAAAGTGAATACTAGCATTAATATTCCTTCTCCAAAAAAAATTAATTATCCTATGAAACTTACAACCTTCGTTGTTTGGTTTAACAGCTTATTGATTGGTTTTATTACAATCAAGAGATGTATGAACACAGTTACTACTTCACCATAATGATGATGGTAAGTATGAGCTTTTCAATATAAATGTTAAAAAATAATATAAAGTATTCTAATACATATGAATGTGCAAAATGCTTTAGTACATGACCAGCAAACTGTGATCAAAGACATAGTTATACCAACAATAGATGTCATTGTCAAAGATGAATTTACAGAGAAAATTTTCTTCCCTCTACATTATGCAAACCATTGGAGCTTGTTGATGCTAAACTATGAAACAATGCAGTGGAGTCATTATGATTCAACAAAACCAAAAACTAGATCAACAAGGACTTCAAACCCCAGCTATAACCAAGCAATCATTCTTGTAAGAAAAGTATAATTTTGAAATCACTCTAACATTAATATACAGCATTAATTTTTCTTCTTGCAGAAAGAAAATTTTGAATTGATGTTTAAGACGAAACGGGCAGAATTAGGAATACTGTACAAAGAATTTCACAAGCCTAAAGTGTTGTAGCCAAAAAGCCCACCACAGGATTCAGATTCGTAAGTAACTAATTTCATTTCTTCTCTTGTTTAAACTATCATTTCTATTTTTAAATTGCACTAGAAGGCATTAAATATGCAAATGATAATTAAAACTAGCATTGCTAATTGACAGTTCATTGATCTGCATTTACTGAACAAAAAGATTATATATAAGCTGCACATTCCACCACGGCAATGATGTCTCTGTGAATGCATTGATTAATATTGTGATCAAAATATAAAGCTATATTTTAGAATTATAGAGTAAAAAATTGCAATATTATTTTAGCATTAGGTTTTACTGTAATATTAACTAAAATTTTTATATTTGAAACGGATTTGATTGTGCGTTCTTTGTCATAGTAAACATGAAAAAACTGGACAAGGATGAGATACCAGAAAAATATCCAAAGGAAACGCTTAGAAACCTAAGAGTTGTAGTGGTGTATGGCATACTCAATGATCCACAATACAGTTGGTCAGTGGAGAAACTCTGCAAAGATTCTACATAAAAATAGCTGTTGCATTTTAACTTCTTAGAACTTTAGATATATTTGAACTGATCCACTTGTGCTAATTAAACTGAGATGGAGTCTGATATGGAGTCTGAGACGGAATCTAAGATGGAGTCTGAGATGAAGTCTTATATGTTTTCTAATGATTGTATTTTGTTCTCAGTGTATAAACTGCTCAGGTGAATTTGAACTTTTTAATTTGAATTTGATTTGATTATAGTCGTCTGTTTTCAATGCATGAACTACAATGTATAAACTATGGATATATTCAAGTGTCATTTTTATGTGTTTTTTAATGCTTTTACTGTATTTCTGACGTACCAACTAATGTTTATACTGAAATGCTAGACAGAACTAGCATTATGTGAAAATACATTTCTCAGTGATTGAATTGTGATCAATAATGTATGAAATTATCCATATAGAATTTTTATATGATTTCCAATTTTTGAACTCCGTTTCAAGTGTGATGACTATTGTTTACACTGTAATGCTAGTTATAACTAGCATTTAACTGAAATGATAAGCAGATATAGGCAGTTATGGAGATGGTAGGTGCTGGGGTTGAAAGATGGAGATGGTGGTTTTTTTGCAAGTTATGAAGGCAGAGGCAGTGGGTTGCTTTATGGTGATAATAGAAGCGTTGCTGTATGAAAAAAATGGTGGAGATGCCAGCAATTTAGCGGTGGTATTTTGAGTGTGGGATGTGCAGCAGCAGCAAAGTAAAGATGTAGTTTAAAATGAAGTAGCAAGCAATAGTGGTAGTTTAAGTAGTAAAGGGTAGTATGATGTTGGGGTGGTGATGAATATGCAGGGTGGAAGAAGTGATTGGTATGGGAATAACTGGTATGCACATTTGTGACTGAAGTAAGGAGATTAGTTTGCACAGTAAGTGAAGTAGTTGTTGAAGACACTGTTTGTTGTGTAGCAGTGTATGCTGTTTTCTATTATTTTCTGAAATAGAGAAACGCAGTCTGCATAATGAAGATATCCCATTTACAAATTAGTGTTAATTCTTTTTTCTAACTGCTGTTTCTAACAATAAGGGAAGATATTCCATTGCAGTATAGAAGAAATATAGGAGCAGATGTTCCCCTATATCATATAAACAGTACATCATCATATTGGCAAATCATTACAAAACCACTTAAGTAATCTAACCAACTAATCATATAAACAGTATATCATCATCATCAAATCCTTCATTCTTGCTCAACAACCTACTCAGTTCTATACAATGACAGATGATGGGTTTCAATGACAGAGAGATGCGTACTGATTATAATGAGTTACAATTGGTATTCGACTGAAATGATAAGCACATATAGCATTGAATAGAATTATCAATACCGAAATGCAGAGGAACAGCAGATACTAGAAATTAAAACAAAATTACCAAAACATTTCACATTTTATTTTCTAATGATTTCACCAAGTCTGACTTCATTTTTCTATAAGTTATAGCAGCTGTACACTTAAAAAACTTCTCAATTACACTAACAAAACACATAAATTTTCTTAACTTTTTGAAGAATGAAGATAATTCCTTTTGTTATGGCCAACTTTATTACATTGACTGCATCTGTTTCTTTTACTTTGATAATATCCAAATCCACCACGCCTCTTTGTAGATGGTCTTCCAGCACCACGAATTTCTTTAGGAGGCCTATAAAACATCATTTCATCAGCAATTGGCTTATCAAAATCTGGAATTGGATTGATAGCACTAGCTTACGAAAATCTGAAAGCGTTAACAGTAAAATAGTCCTCCACAAAATCATAAACTAATAATCTACACTTGTTAATGCACTTAATTATATGGGCATATGGGAAACTAGTAACTCTCCATTGATTACAACTGCATAAACGATTTTTATGACCAACAACCTGTGACTTAGGAGATTTAACTTCAAACACAAATTCCGAAGACTTAAAAACATCCCAACCAAAGCCATCATCTACTAACTTTGACAAACGCTTCTCCATAATTGGACAAAGATATGTTGTCCACAGACAACATTCCTCTCTTTGTCTTGCCATTTGCTCCATAACTTTCACTCGAATACCATCCAAACAAGAAGTTATAGGCATAACTCTATCTTTCCATGAGTTGAAACTTTCTGCAACATTTAAAGAATATTCTCCATAACACTTTCCTTGGAAAAACAAATCTGCCCAATGGTCAAAAGGTTTATCTCTTAGAAAAATTTCTACAGATGTACCCCCAATATCTTTAAATTTAGAAAGATATCACTCAAAATCATACACATTAGAAGCTCTTCAATAGATGAATCACCTTTGGCCGCCTTGACAACAGTACCAATATTATGTTCCATGTGAAGTAAACAATAGCTATGATATGAAGAAGAAAATATTTTAGGAACGCCTAAAATGAGACCCCATTGACGATCAGACATAAAAACTAAAGACTGGTCTTCATTAAGCATTCCTTCCAGATTGGATAAAAACCAAGACCAATTGGATTCATTTTCATGTGAAACAATACCCATAGCAAGAGGAAAGAAACCTACAAAATAAATAAATAATGACAGCTCAGTACTAAAAAACATGAATTACATTAAACATCAAAACCTTATTAAATGTTGATAATTTCTATTATGCACAATTAAAGTAGATTCAAAATGATACATGACTATAACATATGTTATTTTACAGTCTTTTAGTTACTACTGCATAAAATTTTAGTTCTTGTTTTTGTAAACATTTCTACCATAAACATTTTTAGTGTAACCAGGTCAATCATTGAATAAAATAAAGCTAACAATTCTTGTGTAAACATGGCTGCGTTATAATTATGTACAACTTTGAAGAATGATAGTTTAATATATCATTACTAGAAAAACAAATAAGTAAATAAAACAAAACTAAAATGAAACTCATACCTTGGTTACCACTTTTAGAAGTAGCAGCTAACAAAATACCCGGTCTTCCCTTTAAAGCAGCTGCATCTAAAAATATTAATGGCCGACAGTGTTTAAATCCAAGTAGACAAGCACTAGAACCAATGCAAACTCTCTCAAACTGATCGGTTGGACCATTAACTTCCATGGCCACAAAACTACCAGGATTATACTTTTGCAATGCCTCTAAATACCAATGTAAATCATTATATGACATAGCATCATCTCCATATATTTCTTTCAAAGCCAACTGTTTTCTGCTATAAGCATAATAATATGAAAGATTAAAATTGTACTCTCTTCTAAATTCCTTCATAATATCTTTTGGCTTCTTCATAGGAGCATCTTGAATTTGATCAACAATCAAAGATTTAACAAATCTACTTGAAATGTTAACTTTATTAACATCTCTAAGACCGGCTCCACACCAATGATCAAAATTGTAAGTTCTAACAAAAAAACCTAGAGAGTAGACCAGGATCTGAAGAAGCATTAAGATAAAACTTACAACCATCCTTCAACCAAGAACAATTAACCGAAATTCTATCTGGAGAATTTCTTACAAAAATCAAATCATAACCATTTTTTATTTGATATGCCATTAAAAACTTCCGAAAATCCTCATCTCCATTAAAAAAACCAAGAAAATCCACAATAGTTTTTTGAGAACCTTTCTTCAACATATCTTTCAAATAATATGAAGAATCAGCATGTGAATCACTATTTGAACTAGAATTACTACCAATTGAAGTGCTTTGAACACTTGCATTGCCTAAACCACAGCCAGCAATATCAGCTTCCTTAACACAAACATTTTCCTTAACAGTAAACTTAAAATATTGACTCTTCTTGAAAATTAGAAAACACACAATATTAATCAAATCTGAATCAGTTTCAATGATTATATTCTTATTCTCAAGAACATAAGAAATCTCAATAGAAAATGGACTAAGATGTGGCCAAACTTCACAGATTTCAGTCTTAACACCAAACAAAGAAGAGCCCGTGGTGCGTCGAGTAGAATAACAATTCTCATTATGTTCAAAAATAACTAGCAAACTATTTGCTTCATCACTGTAGAAATCAGCACAGCAAAAGAAATTAAAAAACCAATTAACAAACTTATTTAATGTTATGAATACAGCAACAACAGAAAATGTTAAATTAACATAGAATAACAAATTGAAACTAGATTAAGAGCTAAATGAAAGAAAATATAAATTGATCAAAAAGTAGATGATAAATGAACATAGCACAATCAAATTAAAACGAAATATGAATACAACAGCAAAGAATGCTATATAAATATAGCATAACGCAAAAAACTACATAAGAAATTCACTAGAAAGATGGACGAACAGTAAAATTGTAAAACCTTAAACTACTGAAGAAACAGAATGATACACAATAAAATCATTGAAACAAATACAAAATAGGAACTGAAATCTGGAAGAAGACAAACTATGCAACCTAGAAAAACAAAAATATACTTAATAATCAAATGATATTATATTAGAGTAAGATAAAAAGAATATCAAAACAAATAAAAGCAATATACTTGAATGTAAGGAAATTGTTTGATAAAGATCCAGAGCACCATGAAGGTCGACGATAAAGAAACATGACGAAGATCGATGATAATCGAGAAGATCGAATACAAAACGCATCCTTGAATTGAGAAGATCGATGAACTAAGATTAGTAATATCAGAATTAAGGTCGAGAAGAAATCAAGATGAAAATTTAAAATTTACATAAGTTTGTCCTTAGAACGAAAAAATAAAGCCCGCGTCCTTCAGACAAATAAATTCATCCGCGTCCATAGGCCCAAAAGGAGAAGTAAAAACTTCTTCAAGCCCATTTTCCTGTTACTGTAAATGGTTAAGGATAATTAATTTGTGTAATTAATTAAAGGTTAATTACGTAATGTAATTAAAGAATAATTAATTAAGGAAGATTAATTAAGGTAGATCACTAACAGTGATTTATTAATTAATTTATATTTAATTATGTTAAATAAGTAGGATTAAGGTAATCCAAGTGATTAAAGGTTAGTAATTAATTTAATTAAAGGTTAATTAAATTGATTAAGAGTTAATCAAACCTGGTTATGGATGATTGATTGATATTGGATGATTTGGGTGTGATATTTCTGATATGTGATATGTGCTGCTTTCATAAATGATTGGTTGATATGAATTATCTATCTATGATAATGTGAATCATCTATCTGTTTATGTTTTTCTGAATATAAGTTTAAATGTTTAAACCTTTAAACAATTGGACATTAAAATGACGTTTTGGATTTCGATGAGACCGGACCGGATTTCCAAATTTGGATATCTGAAAACCACATCGATCCAAATTAAACGTTAGGTCGTGAATCCAAGTGAAGATCAAAGTGAAGACTCAAAGTATAAGAACTATTCGTCATTAAAACTCTGAGGGTGATTCTGAGATGAGTTTGACGAAGATAGTACTTTCAGGTTCGAGATGGAGATTTAGAGTGCAAGGGCTATGGTCGTTAACTCTGAGGGTGATTCCAAAATGAGTGTAACGAGATAGTGCCTTCGGTTTCATTCGAACCCAGAACGAACTTGTATGGATTGAATGCTTTCAGAACATCGTCAGGAGGACGAGGAGCATTCTAAGATAGATGTGTTCTATAAAGGTAATCGTAGCCTCAAGCCTCATTAACCGTGAATGGCTAAAACAGAGGAGGTGCAACAGGGCTAAGTGGGTAGCACCCAAGTAGAATGATATTTTCTCCTATTTAGAGGTCCCTTTTATTTCGGCTTAGTGTGTGGTTGGTCGCGCCAACTTTGGGGTTGTCTTGTTTGGGACTGTCCAGTAAGGGATGGCTCCGGCCTTGTGTTGCAATGGATTGGGAGGGATCCTCGGTACGGTGATCCAAGCCACGTACGGTGATGAACGGTACCTCAGTAGCCCTGCCATTATATGGAGTCCAAACTCCAATAAGTGTCGTACGTTTTGATTGTGCCCAACTATGTTGGAACGTGAGATGTAAGCATTCCAACTATTTCTGTATTTTACTTGAAAACCCTAGACCTTATTGTAATATCATTGGATTTCCTATCAAATGGTTTGGTTAGCGCAAGGTAAAAACTTTTCCATGTTTATGTGTCGGAAGTCTTAAAGTGACATCTTTCTTTTCAAAGGTTTTCAAAGTTAAGCAACTTTAACCCGTTTACTCACACCAGACCCATGTCTGACCTAAGTGTTTATTTTTTATTTTATTAAACTCTTGGGTACTAAAATTTTTATGAGTAGCCAAGGGGTTCAGATTAGCTTTGACGAATTCTAGAGGAGATTTGGAGCATGAGGCTTCAGTGAGTAGATATATAGTGGTTCCGCCGTGTTTATGTTTCTATCTCTATGATATCTTGAGTTGTATAATTAGACAAATGTTTATAACTGACTAAATTGAGATATATAAGTTGTGTAACTCTAATAATATGATGCTATGTAATATTTTATGTGATATATTATATTTCATTCGTTCCGCTGTGAGATTCTAGTGTTGTTGTTCTTTCTTCTCCATCTTTTCTTCTTCTCTCCCTTTCTTTCTTAACTCATGATGCATCTTTCTGGGCTTAGAAAGACAGGTCATGACAGTTGGTATCAGAGCACTAGGTTGAGTGAATACCTGAGCTTTGGAGTGATTACTATCTTTCTGGAGAGAGCGTACTTGTAATTTACATACATACATACATACATACATATATATATATATATATATATATATATATATATATATATATATCTACCTAATATGTTGGGTTACCTGTCTAGGTTTTCCAACATAAGTTCTAAGGGTAGATGAAGTAGTGGTATGTGTAGCATGACTACCACTAATGGAAGAGGTCCATATGTTGAGGTTGGAAGAGTATCTATTGAGAATGTAGACCCAATACCGTCTTGAGTAAGTTTGGTAGTATGGAGTAAGGGTTTCTCGAATCTTTGAAGGAATTTTTTTAAAAAGGTTCGAAGTCCATCATTGAAGTGTAAGTTGATCCGCTCGTGTGAACGGATTTTCTAGAGTTTGGATTAGTCAGAGTGTTGAAGCAAGTGATGGTATCTTGGCAACCGTAGGAAGGAGTTTTGTCTGTTCTGGAGTATGAGGCTAAGGTCGATTAATTGCTTTGCTACATACATGGTTTCATTGATTCCCCTTAAGGAGAGTAAGACGTTTGTGTTTGGTTTAAGGCCCGAGTTTCTTGAGAAGATGTATGTGCATCTCAAAGGTTCTTTTGTGGAATTGGTTCTCGGAGCTTGTGGATAATGAAGTTTTGGCATCTAAGGAAGCAGTGCTGCTCGAAAGTGTTTTGTACCAGAAGGGAGGTCATCTGGCTAAGCAGTATCCTAGCAGTGAAGTTCGGTAGCAACAGTGTGGACCCGTTCCTTCGATAGTTCAAAAATCTTTGGAATTCTACTATCAGTTTTTCTGATAGATAAGCCATTCTTGAAGGACTGACCTTGATTAGGAAAGCTGTTCTAGTTGGTGAAGAGATAACAGTTTCTTTGGAGTCTGAACTAGGTAGGATCGCAAAAGTGACTTGCGATTAGCTTGGGAGATCATTTGAGTAATCTTTTGTTTGAGATTGAGGCATCTCAAGTTGGGTAGAAGCTATTGGAGTAAATCAGAGATTTCCCAGAGTAATCGTTTGTTTGAGATTGAGGCATCTCAAGTTGGGTAGAAGCTATTGGAGTAAATCAGAGATTTACCGGATGTCCTCAAGGAAGTCAGAAGTTTATCAGCATCTGAAGTTCGAGTTCTGTATCGACTTGGTTCCAGAAGCGATACCGGTAGTCAGCCTGGTAGTAGGATGGCTCCTAGAGAGAGAAGAGTTTGATGAAACAGCTCAGGATTCTTTGAAGAGGGATTGATCACGCCTAGTTTTCTAGTGGGATTCTGCTGGAGTGTTTTTGACATAGTGGAATGTGTCACTAAGATTTTATGGGTCTGATGAACTATGCATGGATCAAGTTTGTGCTCGAGTTCTCTGATGGCATTCTCATCTACTCCATATTAGAGTTGTGCAGCAAAAGCAAGATAGCAGCTGTTCTAGAGTGGGAGCAACCAGGAGTTGCAGTTTTCTTGGATTAAAGGTTTTCTACAGGAAATTCAAGTGTACCTCTAAGTGAGAAGGAATTTTCATGATTTGGAGGCAAGGTTGTCAAGTGCAACTGTTTTTGTCGTTCCCGATAGGAGAAGTAGGTTCGATATCCACTATGTTGGTGGAGTAGAGTTTGTGTTCTGGATTTTGACGAATTTTTGTAGAACCATTTTATGGAGTAGGATCTGGAAATTGGTTTGATCATGGTCCAATTTGTTTCAAGAAGCATCGGCAAGGGCTAAGCTGATCAGGAAGGATGGAGGTGACCTAGGATCATCAGAAGAGTTATGTAGTTAAGAATTGATGGAATTTGGAATTTGAAGTTGAAATTTGGATGTTGTTTAAGTTTTCTCCGATCAAAGGAGATATAAGATTTAGTAAGGCTGGGAAGTTAGCTCCGAAGTGTTTTGGATCTTCTTGTGATTTGGAGAGGAAAAGTTCTTCGATCTACAGAATTGAATTGCCAGTTCGGATAGCTGGAATTCACGTTGTTTTTCACGTATCTCTGGGGGAATAGGTGTATGATCCATCATTGGTTATAGAATCAACAGTTTAGAAGGATATGATAGTGGAGCTGGTCTTGAGTTCAGTCTGATATCTGGTTCAACTTGTAGATCTAGAGGAAAAGGAGTTTTGGATATAGTAGTGTAGTTAGTTAAGGTCCTGTAGAGCAAGTATTCCAGTATATGTACCTAGGAACTCTAGATAGTATTAGGAAGACCTATTCTAAAAATTTTCAGAATAAGTTAGATTTGGTTGTTAGAAATAAATGGTTGCTATGATTGACATATACGGTTGCTGTTTGATATTAAAACTTTTGTTGAGTTATTAAATTATCTTTGCTATTAAATTTCGGGGTCGAAATTCTTTTAAGGGGGGAGATTTGTGATGACCCGGAATTTTGGGCAATATCAATTTAATAATCTTTATTAATAATTAAATTGATCTAATGGTTTTATTTAATAAATTGACAATTTAATTCTTCTAAAAGCGAATAATATTTAATTTGGAAATATTTATTAATATCTCTTTTAACAATTTAAAATTTTGTAAGATTTATCTTTCAAAGCTAATAAAAATGTTTTCTATTTATAATATGTATATATATATTGGCATATATATTGTAAATAGGAAGTTTTTAATTTAATAAAATTTATGTTTTCAAATCGTAATATATATGTATATGTATATTGTTATTTGGTGTCATGTTTTAAAACTCAATATCATAATTTCCAAAACTATTGTTAAAAATATTTTCCATTTAAAATATATATAATTGTATATATTGAAAATGGGAAAAGTATTGGTTTGAATTTAATAAAAGTGCTATCAAATTTAAATATATACATAGATTGTAATTTAGAAGTTATACTTCAATATAATATCTTTTCAGAGGATATTTGAATTTTAAATTTTTAATAACAAAAATAATTCTTATTTATTTAAAATATATTTTTAGCTTGAATTTAAAATAAGACTTGATTAGAAATTCATTTTCTTTTGTTTCCAATATTCTTTTTTTTTAATTTTATGACATAAGGCAATTTAGTTTGTAAAAATATATATATAGTTAAAAATATAATCCTCAATCATATAAACATATACTACATCTATTTGATTCAAAAACATAAGTTATTTATAAACAAACATTTACATAAATTCACATTTGCATATTTATTAAAATTTAAAAGCTTATTTTTAAAAAGACAAACATTTTATATACATTTAAATGTATTACATAAATATATATGACTTAAATGATTTAATAAAAGAAAGTTTAACACTTGTAAAACAATGATAAAGCATTTTAAACACTTGTAAGTATAAGAAGGGATTGTTTCGACAATTGTAAGCCAAATATCACATAAATTAACAAGTGTCAAACTAATGTTTTTCTTTAGATTTTGAAATATATGAAAATATACATAAAGAAAATTTAACCATGTTTTTCTCACTTCTCCTCTCAGCTACTTTCTTTCTTCTTAAAAACAAACAGCAGAAACAAAACCTGAAAAGCAAAGAAAACCAAAATTTAAAATCTAAAGCAAAAGGAAAAATATATAAAACCTGGAAATCCAAATCTGAGAAGGAAGAATTAATAGAAGATCAAAGGAAAATTCAACATCAGTTCAAAATTTTCAAATGCAACCTGAGATCAGATAAGGAAAATCAACTTCAGATTTAAATCAACAAAAACAAAGGAAGTTCAAAATCAACTATCAGCCTGGAAACAAGCTGGAAACAAAAGTCTGCCTCTGTCCTCTGTCTCTGTCCTGGTGAGTAAACAAATTTAAAAAAAAACAGTTTAAATCTGGATTCCATTTGGATGTGTGAATGAAAATCATGCTGTTAACCTGAAATACTTGGATTAAAATGAATGCATGTGTTTAATAAGTATTGAATGTCTGTGTATATCCAATATAGACTCTACTGTGATGATAACATGTTTTAATTCCTTAATAAATTCAATATCTCGTTATTGACTCGTAGTTAGCTTTTGATTTGTAAATAAAAAGTGTTTGAAATCATGCAATGTTTCTACTAAAAATCATTCCAAGAATTTATATTATATATTTATCTCGAAAATTTCTAAAGAACAGTGAAAATTTAATTTGGGTCAAAAATGTATAAATTTAATTTTAGAATTGGATTGCATGATTGGATTTGTAATTAGGAATCATGAATTTTAGTATGAATATTTCCATTTTTAGTTTGGAATTTGATGTGCATTCTCGAGTTGATCGTTTTGGACAAATGGGTCGATTGTCGTCGATCGATGGCCAAGGGAGACTCAATATTCGGGCTGGAGGTGGCTGAGTTGTCGATGAGTGCTGGAAAATTGTCGAGATGATTTTTCAATGGCCGTGATGGCCAAAAAGTATCGAAGTAGGGTTTAATACCCTGGTTTTGTCGTTGACGTTCCAGTGGGATTTTCGACAACGAGACTTGATCGAAGGCGATCGCGAGGCGTGCTAGAGGAGCTGGAGGTCGAGACGGAGTTGCGGCGTGGATGGCGAGGCTTCACGAGGAAGGGATCGTCGGAGGCGAGTGGTTTTCCGGTGAAGTGGGTTTCCAGGCTGTAACGACTCGTAAATTTAACCGGTTAACAACGTTACTAATTGAATTTTGTGGAATTTTAAACGATAAAATTTTGAAATATAAATTTTATATTTGGAATGCGTCTAGTTAAACATAACAATTGGTAAATTTTCGTCCAAAAATATGAAAGTTTATTTTGTGCGTAAATTTACTTCAATTTAGTCAAATAAAAAGCGATGAATATAAAACGTTTCTAAAACGAAAATATTTTTACATAGAAAAATTCTAAACCATTTTCTGAACAAAATGTCAGTTTGTCATTTTTTCAAAATCGGAAATCTTTAACTCCGTCGATCTTATTTTTCTGCATTTTTCTTGCATTTTCCGCTATTATAAATTTCGAATTTTTATAATTCGATTGTACCGCTAACATCCGTATGCCGTTTTGACCGTCTCGTAGCGCTAATCTCCACGGTACATTCAATCCCGTGTTTTGAAGTTCGGTGCACAGCGGAATCCGCGGAAAACGACTTCGTAGCGGTGCACATATTGAGCTTTTGGTTTTATTTGGCCAAAACAAATGGCCACTTAACATTTAATATCCCTGAAGTTAAATCGTGAGGGACGTTCTCTATGCCACCGTTTCAACTTGTATTGACATATGTTGCTTTCGGTTCAACTTCTGTTCTCTTTTATGTTTTATCTGGAAAGTTATTATATTTTCAAAACTTGTTTTATGCGTACCTGCTCATTTATTCAAGGTTCTGCTTTGCTCTCCCTCTCTTCGTTCGGCATGGCAAACTAAAAAAAAATTAAAAGGGAGGAACGATGAGAGCAACATGCACAAGCACGCGATCTCCATCTCCTCCACCACCCGGTAACACATCAACCACTCACTTAGCCTCCCCCTCGTCTGCAACCACCTAAGCCTCCAGACCCGAGACCTATAGCACCGATCCCAAAGCCTCCACCAGTCCATTCGTCGGCATGCCAATAACCACGAGACAGCTGCTATTCAAGCTTCCCATGCGAACATGCAACCTCCGCTGACCAGCCAGGCGAGGGGTCCCCAACTACTCGACCTCGTCACTCCGCCTCATCAACTATCTCCGCCCTTCGCAACCTAGCGCCTCAACAAATCATTCACCACAACAAGCTTCCACCGCCTCTACCCAAGTTCAAGCCGACCTCCACCCATGGCTGTAGTCGCATCCACTCTGACATCGTGCTTTTCGGATCCACTGACACGCTGTCCACCTCCGGGCCTGATCCACGGAGCCTCCAGCCCTCCTTGCCACCACCTGCACATCATTTCCGGTCCTCTTCTAGTTAGGTAAATACAAATATGTGAGAATCCTACTGTTTATATACTGTTTCATATATGTAAGTATTTTATAATATGTTCAATTGAGTTGTGCATACGTGTATGTTAAATTTAAGCAAGTTATAGCCAGTATTGTTTTAAGATAATACGTATGAATCTATACTTTGATTTTTAAATGTATATTTAGGAAAGAATATATCATTTTGTTTGTATATCTTTTACACTTGTCACGTATATATTCATAGTGTTCATTTCAATAATTACTTGTATCTATTTTTTTTATATATATAAAACTGTATAAGTTTATGAATATAAACAAGATGAAAATAACCAGATCTAAGATTTTAAGTTGTACATATTAGTTTATATAAGTTATAAAATATAAGTTATAAATATATCTGTACCTTAGAACATTTTGCATATTGTGTTCTAATCTTTTGAAGTAAAAAGGTGTAGATGTCAGTACGATATACTATATTATATTGTTTACATATTAGTTATATTGTATATAAAACTTTAAGTTCGAATGTATAGATATATGACGGGTGATTGACTTCTTTTATGTACGTACATTTGATTCTTGTGAATCTTTTATTTTCAAAATATATATATACATGATTTTAAATATATGTTTTATATTGATTTTTGAAATATACGCAGATATATATATATATATATATATATATTTAGTTTATATCAAAACTGATTCTAGTCGTTTCATCGATTCTTTATTATTCAGCTTGTCTATTGAACCCGTATCTATCTAGCTTCGTTCCGAAATTCGTGCTTGGAACCATAATTCAATTCATAGTCAAATTTCTCTAGCCTCGAAAGGTGAGCAATCACTCACGATTAATGTTCTTTTATTTATTAAATTCGATTTCAATTGAAACGACAACTGAAATATGCTGCTGTTATTTATTGCACTGTTATTTATGTATCAGTTCACTTTTGACATTTGACACCATTATCTGTTAATTATGTATGCGATGATAATACAGTTGGTTGATAATTGATTGATTGATTGTTGTTAATATTGGATGTAAATTGTAATGTATAAAGTGATAAATATGCAATTGAATTTGACGTAGGATAGTTTAAAATTATGAATCAACATATGTGTTGAATTTGATTACTTAACTTGAATAATATGACCCCTTTTAATTGTTAAGTTAATTGACACGTAGAATTTGACAAATTATACTTTGAACCTTTGAACGAATATTGGATTAATTGTTGTAGTATTAAATTTGAAATTGAAATTGAACAATAAGTGGAAAAACCGTAATGTAATAATCTTTAATCTACGTGAAATGATAGTGTAGATTCTAGGAATAATTATATTAATTTGCACAAATAACAAATGTAAATTAATACGATTATTTTGGGATTATTTAAATTAATTATTGGATTGTTATTGATTGTTATTATTGCTTGTTTATTTACTTTGACACCATCCCAGTTATCACACTGCAAGTTCCCTTTGCTATGTTTTGATTTGTGAATTAAAATGGAATCGGGTTGAAATGATAAATACCCAAATGAACTTGACTTAAGATAGAGAATTAAATAAAATCCGATTGGTCAATAAATTGATTTAAAAATAAAATAATGATTTTATTCGAGCAAAGAATAAGTTTTGAAATGAAGTTGGAATTTGAAATTTATGTAAGGAAAATGTAAAGTTTTAAATCTGGAACAAATATTAACGTAGTAATTGATGAAAGAGCACTGTTTGAAATTCAATTATCTAATAATTAAATTTGGAATTATTAATAAATAATTTGGAATTAGTAATAATTGAGTTTTAAAATTATTAAGTTTATAATCATTTAATAATTAAAATTTGAAATTATGATTAAGTTGTAATCATAATTAAGTTTGAAATTATTAAGTTGAATTTATAATTAAGTTGAAATGATTCGATAATTAAGTTTGAATTCATAATTAAGTGGAAATGAATTAATAATTAAGTCTGAATTTAAAATCAAGTTTGAAATTATTAAGTTTGAAATTTTTAATAATTAAGATTGAAATTATTTAATAATTGAACGAGATTTAATTATTTGATAATTGAATAAAAATTGAATTCTTTGATAAGAGGAAGTGAACTTTAAATAGGTGGATTTGAACTTCGTTGATAAATGAAATTGAGTTTCTTTATTTATTAAAGTTTGAAAATTATTTAAGTAAGTTAATAAGTGAAAGTGAACTTCTCGAATATATGAAATTTAGTTTCTTTATTAATTGAGTTTTGGAAATTTGTAACTAAGTAAAGACATAAGTGAAATTGAATTTCTTTAATAAGAAATAAAATGCGTTTATTGAAATGAATGTAAGACTTGTAATATTAAGAATATGATTTGACGAATCGAATTTAAGTAAATTTGTAAGTTTTGTTATAATGAAATTGAACTTAAGTAATTGATTTAATTGAATTGGAATTTGAATAGAATTGTTTTGAATGATAATTAATTTAACGAATATTGAATGAAATCGATAAATGAATTTAAATTGATTTGAATGTTAAAATAAATTAATTTAAATGACTTCGGAATGAAGTTTATATATACGAACTTGAAACACTATTTGAATTGTTTAAATGAAAACTGAAATTGAATTGTAAGACTTTGAAATGGTTATTTGGTAGTTTTGAAACGTAAACTTTAGAAATTGATAATGAAAGACAAATGAAATGTTGGTTTACGAATTGAAATTGAAATTGAATTTGATTTGTTTTGAAATATATTAAATGACCAATCGGTGTAATAATTACGGAAGTTATTAAAGAAACCGGAATCGGTTATGGATATACTCTCTATCTAAACCGAAAACCACTTTAATAACTATACGCGGAGTGATGATCCAGAATGAAGTGGTTGGAATGATGTACGTGATGACTAAAAAAAAGAACGATAATGGATAGCCTTGACACTTGTGTCAAATTGGAAATGACTAAAATCAGGAGTCGTGCCGGGCCAAATGAGGTTAGCCACCTCGAGCGGACACACTTCTTCGTAACTACAACTCATTACTTGTGATTGATTGGTGCACCCTCGGAATTTCAGGAGTGTTGTTTCGCGGTGTTGCGATCGCTGCGGCGATGCGTTTTCACCAGTCCGGATCAGGCAAACGGTAGTTTCACTACCTTGGGTATTGCCTCATGTGTCTTGTCATACATGTATCCCTATATATGCGACCACTACGAATTTGTTTTGTGTTATACCTATGGAGTACTCCCTGATATCCCACCAGTTTACGGTGGAGTTTACAGTGCTGTATAGACTATGACATTTATATAAAAATGTGTTAAGGGGGATAATGGTAACGCCTTAACACTATTTTGATACTTAATATTACTGATAGACATTATCTATTTAGCGTATACTACTACATAGTAGATAGTTTAGCGGATCCTTAAAGGATGGTGATTCCAATATCCTTTGAGTTACTTGTATTTCGATTGCTATTTCACTTGAGTTGGATTTATTGATATAAGAATATTAATCCTGACTCGAGTGTTTTGTCTTTTGCTTTACGCTCGGGTCAGACTGAGTGTACCAGTACTCGAGGCTCACTTTGGAGTTGGAGCTTTGCTTGAAGATCCAGCCATCTATTCTGTTTCAGTACTCGATGATTCCAGTGATGTATTCTGATTTGTACTTGATGTATCGTATTTCTCTTATGTTGTAAACTCTGATGTATCTTATATATTTATATAGTAGCTTCATGAACTACTATCTCTTTTACTTCCGTTGCATATTATCACTCTGTGTCTGTGATCTGTGATTATTTATTTACTGTATATGTTCAGTTTTGCCAAATTTAAAAATTAATAATTCGGTATTTTGAATTGTTCAAGTCTGACATGTGCGGATGCGAATAGTCCAAAATAGCGGGTCGTTACAGTTGGTATCAGAGCTTTTTGTAGCTCTAGGCAGAACTTAGCATATATGGTAAATGTATTTACAGAATCACTCCCACTCGAGTTTAATCTCTTCCTTTTGACTCAATTCCTTTGAATTTTGGAACGTTCACACGGTTTAGAAATGCATTCTTGTCCCTCACTATTCATCTTCTTTCAATCCTGGAGCATCCCATGGCTCCACTTCGAATGACTCTTACCATGAATCAGCGATCTCGCCAATCTTCGAATTATTTGTTAATGGGTGAAACTCTTTTACAATGGAGCATTGATTTACCGGAGATTTCTGTATCCTCGGTTTACGATGCTATATATCTCCTGTTATACCGGAATTCTATTTCTGGTGATCGAATGTCGATTTGTCTCAAAAAAATTCCGCATCGATCTTATTCTTTAAGTTACGGTCGACCCGGTTAAGGTTGCCCATGAAATAAATAAGTTTATCCATCTCCCGATTATGTTAATTGAATTATCTCATCTTCTGTTCGAACTTACTATCGAATCAAATTTCTCTCTAATTTGAGTCCATCAAATTTGAATCACTATACTTATTTGAAATACATCCTTGTATCATCGAACGAGGAAGTGTACTTGCAAATTAATATTTAAACATTTTATATATATTATGTTGTTTGAGTTGTTGATGTTGATTTGGATTTTCGATTGATTCGTCTGATCAACGCTATCGATAGGATTTCCAAAACACTTGAGCAGAGCAAACTGACACAATACTGTTTTCAAATTTAACAAATAAAATACTTTTGAATGATTATATTGTATATAAGTATAAATTTTTCTAGAATTAAATGTTAATGAATCTGTTGTCCGTAATGTTAAAATTTAATTTTCATTTAATGTTTTATAAATCATTGACTATTTCATAATATAAATAAATGAACTTATACATTTGGTTATAATTTGATTTGGAGACTGTAACGAATTTAAATCGAGAATTTGGGAATTTAATTTCCGATAATTTCAAACTTTGGGTTTTAAGTTTAAAATGTATATTATTTAAAATATTTTCGAATAGAAATGGTTTTCAAAGAATTTTAAATGATTAATTTAGAGCTCTTCTCTTTTGTCGCTGGAAAATAATTTCGGTGATGGCGGCCGCATCATCGACATCCATTTTCGAGTTTCGAAGTGGATAGACTATTCTGTAGCTTTGCTACGGTTTGTTTTGAAAATAAATTGAGTTGAATTTCTTAAAATATGATTTGATTTGAAATATATATATTGATATATGATTTAAAACTGATTTGATATTATATATATATATTTATTTATCTCTAAATTTTGAAGTTACTCTAAAATTTAATTCATAAATTTATGTAAAAGGATAATTTAAATTATAAAATGAAATCGAAATTTTGAATAAAAGTTTAAGCCTGGATAACTAAATTAGAAAATTCTACTTGTGTAATACTCGTTTGCATTTTATATAACTTACCTAAATTTTCAAAAGTTAACTATGTAATTGAACATTATACGATATAAATGATATCAAAGGAATTTTAAATAAATTTGAGTAGTTATAATAAATGTAAATATACTTAATATATACGTGATAGGATATATTAAGTAGAATAAATTAAATAATTTAGAATAAAGAAGAATTAAATTTGTCGAAAAAATATGATTATAATGACTATTCAAATTTATGATCTTTGAAATTGTTAATTTAAGAAAATTTGATAATCTACAATATAAATTGTCTTTATAAATAAAATTTGAGTGCGTATAAAAAGGTTATACACTTAAAGTTTAATAATAAATTGGTTAATAGAGATAAATAGAATACTAGGTTAGTTGAATAATAAATGGATTAATAAAATAAATTGTTGTTTGAAATAAATTTTGTAATAAACAATGATAAATTGAAAATAAACCAAGTTAAGGAAATTCCTTGAGATTAAAGTCAATTGTTGAATATAAATTAATTTAAATTGAAATTTATATGGTTTAAATAAATTGATATTATGTAATTCAAGTCTATTTTCTTTTATTGTTTCTATTCTCCTACTTCCTTTCTTTTCAGGGACGAAAAGTTTTGAGTGAGGGAGAATGTAATGACCCGTAAATTTAACCGGTTAACAACGTTACTAATTAAATTTTGTGGAATTTTAAACGATAAAATTTTAAAATATAAATTTTATATTTCGAATGCGTCTAGTTAAACATAACAGCTGGTAAATTTTCGTCCAAAAATATGAAAGTTTATTTCGTGCGTAAATTTACTTCAATTTAATCAGTTAAAAAGCGATGAATATAAAACGTTTCCAAAACCAAAATATTTTTACATAGAAAAATTCTAAATCATCTTCTAAACAAAATGTCAGTTTGTCGTTTTTTCAAAATCGGACATCTTTAGCTCCGTCGATCTTATTTTTCTGCATTTTTCTTGCATTTTCTGCTATTATATATTTTGAATTTTTATAATTCGATCGTACCGCTAACATCCATATGCCGTTTTGACCGTCTCGTAGCGCTAATCTCCACGGTACATTCAATCTCATGTTTTGAAGTTCGGTGCACAGCGGAATCCGCGGAAAACGACTTCGTAGCGGTGCACATATTGAGCTTTTGGTTTTATTTGGCCAAAACAAATGGCCACTTAACATTTAATATCCCTGAATTTAAATCGTGAGGGACGTTCTCTATGCCACCGTTTCAACTTGTATTGACATATGTTGCTTTCGGTTCAACTTCTGTTCTCTTTTATGTTTTATCTGGAAAGTTATTATATTTTCAAAACTTGTTTTATGCGTACCTGCTCATTTATTCAAGGTTCTGCTTTGATCTCCCTCTCTTCGTTCGGCATGGCAAACTAAAAAAAAAGAAAAATTAGAAGGGAGGAACGATGAAAGCAACATGCACATGCACGCGATCTCCATCTCCTCCACCACCCGGTAACACATCAACCACTCACTTAGCCTCCCCCTCGTCTGCAACCACCTTAGCCTCCAGACCCGAGACCCATAGCACCGATCCCAAAGCCTCCACCACTCCATTCGTCGGCACGCCAATAACCACGGGACAGCTGCTATTCAAGCTTCCCATGCGAACATGCAACCTCCGCTGACTAGCCAGGCGAGGGGTCCCCGACTACTCGACCTCGTCACTCCGCCTCATCACCTATCTCCGCCCTTCGCAACCCAGCGCCTCAACAAATCATTCACCACAACAAGCTTCCACCGCCTCTACCCAAGTTCAAGCCGACCTCCACCCATGGCTGTAGTCGCATCCACTCTGACATCGTGCTTTTCGGATCCACTGACACGCTGTCCACCTCCGGGCCTGGTCCACGGAGCCTCCGGCCCTCCTTGCCATAACCTGTGCATCATTTCCGGTCCTCTTCTAGTTAGGTAAATACAAATATGTGAGAATTCTACTGTTTCATATATGTAAGTATTTTATAATATGTTCAATTGAGTTGTGCATACGTATATGTTAAATTTAAGCAAGTTATTGCCAGTATTGTTTTAAGATAATACGTATGAATCTATACTTTGATTTTTAAATGTATATTTAGAAAAGAATATATCATTTTGTTTGTATATCTTTTACATTTGTCACGTATATATTCATAGTGTTCATTTCAATAATTACTTGTATTTTATATATATATATATAAAACTGTATAAGTTTATGAATATAAACAAGATGAAAATAACCAGATCTAAGATTTTAAGTTGTACATATTAGTTTATATAAGTTATAAAATATAAGTTATAAATATATCTATACCTTAGAGCATTTTGCATATTGTGTTCTAATCTTTTGAAGTAAAAAGGTGTAGATGTCAGTACGATATACTATATTATATTGTTTACATATTAGTTATATTGTATATAAAACTTTAAGTTCGAATGTATAGATATATGACGAGTGATTGACTTCTTTTATGTACGTACATTTGATTCTTGTGAATCTTTTATTTTCAAAATATATATATACATGATTTTAAATATAGGTTTTATATTGATTTTTGAAATATACGCAGATATATATATTTTTAGTTTATATCAAAACTGATTCTAGTCGTTTCATCGATTCTTTATTATTCAGCTTGTCTATTGAACCCGTATCTATCTAGCTTCGTTCCGGAATTCGTGCTTGGAACCATAATTCAATTCATAGTCAAATTTTTCTAGTCTCGAAAGGTGAGCAATCACTTACGATTAATGTTCTATTATTTATTAAATTCGATTTCAATTGAAACGACAATTGAAATATGCTGCTGTTATTTATTGCACTATTATTTATGTATCAGTTCACTTTTGACATCTGACACCATTATCTGTTAATTATGTATGCGATGATAATACAGTTGGTTGATAATTGATTGATTGATTGTTGTTAATATTGGATGTAAATCGTAATGTATAAAGTGATAAATATGCAATTGAATTTGACGTAGGATAGTTTAAAATTGTGAATCGACGTATGTGTTGAATTTGATTACTTAACTTGAATAATATGACCCCTTTTAATTGTTAAGTTAATTGACACGTAGAATTTGACAAATTATACTTTGAAACTTTGAACGAATATTGGATTAATTGTTGTAGTATTAAATTTGAAATTGAAATTGAACGATAAGTGGAAAAACCTTAATGTAATAATCTTTAATCTACATGAAATGATAGTGTAGATTCTAGGAATAATTATATTAATTTGCATAAATAACAAATGTAAATTAATACGATTATTTTGGGATTATTTGAATTAATTATTGGATTGTTATTGATTGTTATTATTGCTTGTTTATTTACTTTGACACCATCCCAGTTATCACACTGCAAGTTCCCTTTGCTATGTTTTGATTTGTGAATTAAAATGGAATCAGGTTGAAATGATAAATACCCAAATGAACTTGACTTAAGATAGAGAATTAAATAAAATCCGATTGGTCAATAAATTGATTTAAAAATAAAATAATGATTTTATTCGAGCAAAGAATAAGTTTTGAAATGAAGTTGGAATTGAAATTTATGTAAGGAAAATGTAAAGTTTTAAATCTGGAACAAATATTAACGTAGTAATTGATGAAAGAACGCTATTTGAAATTTAATTATTTAATAATTAAATTTGGAATTATTAATAAATAATTTGGAATTAGTAATAATTGAGTTTTAAAATTATTAAGTTTGAAATCATTTAATAATTAAAATTTGAAATTATGATTAAGTTGTAATCATAATTAAGTTTGAAATTATTAAGTTGAATTTATAATTAAGTTGAAATGATTCGATAATTAAGTTTGAATTCGTAATTAAGTGGAAATGAATTAATAATTAAGTCTGAATTTAAAATCAAGTTTGTAATTATTAAGTTTGAAATTTTTAATAATTAAGATTGAAATTATTTAATAATTGAACGAGATTTAATTATTTGATAATTGAATAAAAATTGAATTCTTTGATAAGAGGAAGTGAACTTTAAATAGGTGGATTTGAACTTCGTTGATAAATGAAATTGAGTTTCTTTATTTATTAAAGTTTGAAAATTATTTAAGTAAGTTAATAAGTGAAAGTAAACTTCTCGAATATATGAAATTTAGTTTCTTTATTAATTGAGTTTTGAAAATTTGTAACTAAGTAAAGACATAAGTGAAATTGAATTTCTTTAACAAGAAATAAAACGCGTTTATTGAAATGAATGTAAGACTTGTAATATTAAGAATATGATTTGACGAATCGAATTTAAGTAAATTTGTAAGTTTTGTTATAATGAAATTGAACTTATGTAATTGATTTAATTGAATTGGAATTTGAATAGAATTGTTTTGAATGATAATTAATTTAACGAATATTGAATGAAATCGATAAATGAATTTAAATTGATTTGAATGTTAAAATAAATTAATTTAAATGACTTCGGAATGAAGTTTATATATACGAACTTGAACCACTATTTGAATTGTTTAAATGAAAATTGAAATTGAATTGTAAGACTTTGAAATGGTTATTTGGTAGTTTTGAAACGTAAACTTTAGAAATTGATAATGAAAGACAAATGAAATGTTGGTTTACGAATTGAAATTGAAATTGAAATTGATTTGTTTTGAAATATATTAAATGACCAATCGGTGTAATAATTACGGAAGTTATTAAAGAAACCGGAATCGGTTATGGATATACTCTCTATCTAAACCGAAAACTACTTTAATAACTATACGCGGAGTGATGATCCAGAATGAAGTGGTTGGAATGATGTACGTGATGACTGAAGAAAGAGAATGATAATGGATAGCCTTGACACTTGTGTCAAATTGGAAATGACTAAAATCAGGAGCCGTGCCCGGCCAAATGAGGTTAGCCACCTCGAGCGGACACACTTCTTCGTAACTACTACTCATTACTTGTGATTGATTGGTGCACCCTCGGAATTTCAGGAGTGTTATTTCGCGGTGTTGCGATCGCTGCGGCGATGTGTTTTCACCAGTCCGGATCAGGCAAACGGTAGTTTCACTACCTTGGGTATTGCCTCATGTGCCTTGTCATACATGTATCCCTATATACGCGACCACTACGAATTTGTTTTGTGTTATACCTATGGAGTACTCCCTGATATCCCACCAGTTTACGGTGGAGTTTACAGTGCTGTATAGACTATGACATTTATATAAAAATGTGTTAAGGGGGATAATGGTAACGCCTTAACACTATTTTGATATTTTATATTACTGATAGACATTATCTATTTAGCGTATACTACTACATAGTAGATAGTTTAGCGGATCCTTAAAGGATGGTGATTCCAACATCCTTTGAGTTACTTGTATTTCGATTGCTATTTCACTTGAGTTGGATTTATTGATATAAGAATATTAATCCTGACTCGAGTGTTTTGTCTTTTGCTTTACGCTCGGGTCAGACTGAGTGTACCAGTACTCGAGGCTCGCTTTGGAGTTGGAGCTTTGCTTGAAGATCCAGCCATCTATTCTGTTTCAGTACTCGATGATTCCAGTGATGTATTCTGATTTGTACTTGATGTATCGTATTTCTCTTCTGTTGTAAACTCTGATGTATCTTATATATTTATATAGTAGCTTCATGAACTACTATCTCTTTTACTTCTGCTGCATATTATCACTCTGTGTCTGTGATCTGTGATTATTTATTTACTGTATATGTTCAGTTTTGCCAAATTTAAAAATTAATAATTTGGTATTTTGAATTATTCAAGTCCGACATGTGCGGATGCGAATAGTCCAAAATAGCGGGTCGTTACACAGGCTGTGTGGGTTTTGAGTGTTTTCGATTCTCGATCGAATCAAGGGAAATGGGTAATCGAGTTTGATTGAGAGGATCGTCGACAAAGTGTGGATGTCGACATTGATGGTCGGAGCATCGTGGTTCACCGGTGGAGGTGCACACATGCACGACATGCCAGTGGATGATGAACGATGTTCATGCTTGGGTTTTAGTTCTGGAATGATTGAATTTTTCTCGAAGCAGGAAGAATGTGAGCTGTCTCGTGTTTTGATCGGGTAGTTGAAGGGCTTTGCTCAGGTTTTCTAGTGATAGACAGGTTTTAAATTTAAATAAAGAAAGTTTTTTATTTTTGAAATAAATCCTTTTTTTCTTTAAATTCTATTCTTTATAAAATATAAATGTTTCCTTTAACATTTTTCTTAAGAAATTTGAAATTTGTTTAATTTAAATTTTGTTAAGTAGATCTAAAGGTATTTTAAACTTAATTTAGAAATGGAATTTTAAAGATTTTATAAAAGGAAGTTTTTAAGTTTAAATTGAAACTAGATTTAAAACTATTACTTGATAATGTTTAAACATTTAAAGGTAAATTATGATTTGTAACTTTAAATTATCAAGTTGAATGATTATTTCAAAACATAATAAATAATTTAATTAAGTAATGTTATTTATAAAGATAACATGGTTTTAAAATGTTTAATGATGATTAAGGCGTTAATAAGGTAATGTTTTATCTTAAGGATTTAATGCTTTGAGATTAACTAAATTAATTAAAGGAAATTAAGTATAATTAATTAATTTAATTAATAATGATTAAGGATTAATTAAGTAATTAACTAAAGTTACTTAATTGATTTAATTAATTTATTTAAATTTGATAACTAAGGGTTATATGTTAGAGGTTAATTAATTTGTAATTAAGTATTATTAATTATATAATTAGAGATTATTAATTAATGATTAGAGATTAATTAATTAAGTTACTATGGTTGATTAACTAGTAATTAGAGATTAATTAGCTTGTAATTAAAAAGCACTTAATTTTTAATTAAGTTTTATTAATTAATAATTAGGATTTATTAATTAATAATTAAGATATTTTTAATATATAATTAATTAAGGATTAATTAACTATTATTTAGGGTTAATTAATTGTTATTAAGAATTGATTAACCGATTAACTAAGGATTAATCAATTTGTTATCAAGTTTTATTAATTGATAATTAAGGTTTATTAATTAATAATTAAAGAATAATTATTCTGTAATTAAAGATTAATTAATTTGTTTAAAAGGGGTAATTAAGGGATGAATTACTCAGTTGTGATTAATGAGATGAATGTGATTAATTTAAGTTAATTAATTTGTTAAGTAATTAAAGATAGTCACTTGGTAATTCATTAAGTATAAATACTTAATGAGACCGATAAGTATAATTACTTAGTGTAAGTAATTGATGGAAAAATTACTGGATGAAATTAATATAAGAAATTACTTAATGGGAAGTAATTAAAGGATAACTACTTAGTAGAAGTAATTCAAGGTTAATTACTTAGTGTAATTAATTAAAGAATTAATATAATTAACTAAGGAGTTAATTAATTAAGGTAAGTAGTTACAGAATGGTTAATTACTGCTTATGATTAATTAAGACTGATTAATGGAAGTAATTAATTAAGGATCATTTATTAATGTAGTTAATTAATAAGAAGTAATAAGAGTAATTATAGGGTAATTACTGTAAATGGTTAAGGATAATTAATTTGTTTAATTAATTAAAGGTTAAGTACTTAATGTAATTAAAGAATAATTAATCAAGGAATATTAATTAAGGTAGATCATTAAGAGGTGATTAATTAATTAATTTGTAATTAATTAATGTTAAATAAGTAGAATTAAGGTAATCCAAGTGATTAAAGGTTAGTAATTAATTTAATTAAGGGTTAATTAAATTGATTAAGAGTTAATCAAACCTGCTTATGGATGATTGACTGATATTGGATGATTTGGGTATGATATTTCTGATATGTGATATGTGTTGCTTTGATAAATGATTGGTTGATATGAATTATCTATCTGTGATAATGTGAATCATCTATCTGTTTATGTTATTCTGAATATAAGTTTAAATGTTTAAACCCTTAAACAACTTGGACTTTAAAACAGCGTTTTGAATTTCGGTGAGACTGGGATCGATTTCCAAATTTGGATATCCGAAAACCACATCGATCCAAATTAAACGTTAGGTCGTGAATCCAAGTGAAGATCAAAATGAAGACTCGAAGTGTAAGAACTATTCGTCATTAAAACTCTAAGGGTGATTCCAAGATGAGTTTGACAGAGATAGTAATTTCAGGTTCGAGATGGAGATTCAGAGTGCTACGGCTGTGGTCGTTAAATCTGAGGGTGATTCCAAAATGAGTGTAACGAGATAGTGCATTCGATTTCGTTAGAACTCGGAATGAACTTATATGGATTGAATGCTTTCAGAACATCGCCAGGATGACAATAAGCATTTTAACATAGATGTGTTCTATAAAGGTAATCGTAGCCTCAAGCCTCATCAACCGAGAATGGCTAAAACAGGGAAGGTGAAGCAAGGCTAAGTTGGTAGCACCCAAGTAGGACGATATTTACGCCTGTCTAGAGGTCCCTTTTACTTCGGCTTAATGTGTGGTTGGTCGTGCCAACTGCGGTGTTGCCTTGTTCGGAACTGTCCAGCAAGGGATCGTTCTGGCCTTGTGTTGCAGGGGATCGGGAGGGATCCTTGGTACGATGATCTAGGCCCGGTACTGTGATGGGCGGTACCCCAGTGCCCTGCCATTGTATGGAATCCAAACTCCAATAAGTGTCATACGTTTTGATTGTGCCCAACTATGTTGGAACGTGAGATGTAAGCATTCCAGCTATTTCTGTATTTTACTTGAAAACCCTAGACCCTATTATAATATCACTAGATTTCCTATCAAATGTTTTGGTTAGTGTAAGGTAAAACTTTTCCAAGTTTATGTGCGGGAAGTATTACGTGATATCTTTGTTTTCAAAGGTTTTCAAAGTTAAGCAACTTTAACCCGTTTACTCACACCAGACCCATGTCTGACCCAATTGTTTATTTTCTGTTTTATTAAACTCTTGGGTACTCAATTTTTATGAGCATCCAAGGGATTCAGGTTAGCTTTGACGAATTCTAGAGGAGATTTGGAGCAGGAGGCTTCAACGAGTAGATATATAGTGGTTCCGCTGTGTTTGTGTTTGTATCTCTGTGATATATTGAGTTGTATAATTAGGCATGTGTTTGTAACTGACTAAATTGAGATATATAAGTTGTGTAACTATAATGTATATGACACTATGTAATATTTTATGTGATATATTATATTTCATTCGCTCCGCTGTGAGATTCTAGTGTTGTTGTTCTTTCTTCTCTATCTTTTCTTCTTCTATCCCTTTCTTTCCTAATTCATGATGCATCTTTTCGGGCTTAGAAAGACGGGTCGTGACAATCATAATATTATGCCAAAATATATACTTCTATGAAATGGCTTTCATTAATTTTGAAATCGATTAGTGGTTGTCGCACCTTAAAACGTTAGGAAATCAAGCTTCTTTATTTAAAACCAACGAGTCAACAACTTACGACATCATTATGGCGGATATGCAATGACGCATCCCTTCTTATAAAATTTGTAATAAAGAATTCAGAGTTATAAAATCTATGGGCTATAATGCCGGAATCATTATTATGTATCTTTACAGTAGCAGCTATTATGTTATAAATAAGGGATATTCAAACTATGATATAGAGGCACTATTGCCACAAAATATTTAATGCCGTAAATAACACTTACGGAACCACTGCCTTAAACTATAGCATCAAAATAGGAAGCATGCAACTTCACTGCCTCAGTATAGTTGATATCTTAAATAATTGACATTGGAAATAATGGTATGTGACGTTATTTAAAACCTTAATGAAGACTTGCAACATTAATGTCGTATGTTATAGATTTCAAAACAATGAAACAAGAGAGATCAGAATATTCTAGGGCTTTACAAGATCATCGTGGAATCATTGATTTAATGCCGAAGACCTTATATTATACGACTTCAACCTGAACAGATTCATTCCATACCGACATAGTTGATATCATATGCATCCATTCACGTTGATGTCATATTTTATAGTGATGACATTAATGTCGGTCATTACCTGGGATTTGGTAGTCATCTAAGCTTCATGGCAATATCGTAACTAATATAAAAACTATTTTATTTCTACTAAAAGCAATTACTTTCCACCAACCTTAACGCTTGTAAATTTTCTATGGTTAAAACATACTTTATCAAATTCTTTTATAAAACTTCCATAGATCAAATTTATCATTCCCAAAATAATTTACAGACCATTAGATCTATTATATTATTTTTTAATATAATTATTAAGCCTTTCTAGCCTAATAAATTCATATAAAAGTATAAACTTTTTGAAAGTCCCCCATAGATATTAAAAATCAAAACTAGTATATTATTTAACATATAAAAATTTTGGGACCAAAAATATTATTTCATTATTTTTAATAATTAAGACCCGAAATAATTCATTTTCCTTACATAAGAAATTCATAAATTTTTATAAATGCTTGGAAAATTATAAAGTTAAAAACCCACTTTCAAAATAACATTTCAAACATCATATCCAAACTTTAAGCCATGTTGACGTCATACATTAGGTTTCTACACTAAAAATCTATTATATAATTCCATAATTAATCCAATAAATCACCAAGCAACATATAATACATTAAATAAACATAACATGGCATAATAACATCTTAAGATTCAGATTTAGACATAGGACCGAAACAAATAAGCATATGTGAGATGGATAACTATTATTTGTCTTAATTGGATAAAAAGATTGAGATTAAATGTATTGATTTGTTTCTCTTAAGCTCTCCTCTGGTTTCCTAAGCTTTTCTCCCTTTAGTTTTCTTAGCGATGGTTGGGCTTAATCTTACTTGTGTTTGTATGAAATGAAATGTAAATGAGATAATGAGAGAGAAAGAGTTTATTTTTAGAAAATTTAGGCCTATTCCTATTTTACCCTTCTTATAAATCCTCCTTCTTATTCAAGTCCTAAACAATCTTATTAGTTCATTACTTAAGGCTCGACCAATTTTAATTATCAAAACTCATTATCCTTATCTCAACACATTATTTAATTTAATTCATCTAATTAAATATTCTAAACAACGTTAATCAAAATTAAGAGTGTTAGGCATGAGTAAAACATGACTAATATTTGAAGAGCATTACATACAGTGGTCTAAAGGATGAATCGATATCCTTTTTTGAAAATTTTTGACCATGAATATTTAGAACAAAATATTATTCTGATCAATTGCTCATGGTTTCATCTATTTGCAACTATGATCATATACCATCTCATTTAGGGATTTTGTTGTTTACATACCTTAAATAATTTGATAATTAATTATATCATAAAATAACACGGTATATAAAAGAAATCGATAACTAGAAATAACTTAAATTATGAAAAATATCGAGTACAGATTTCTTGGATAATATGTTTACATAAGTTCTAGGAGAGCATGTCACTAACTCTCTCAGTGTCCACACTCCCACCCTCTTCGCTATTTTAAGTCCCATGATCAATGCTTTGTGTTCTACTTCACTATGTTCAAGATTCAAAGCATACTTCGACCTTCCAGAGTTACCAAAACTACTCCCACTTTGAAATCATGGTCATTGGATGTACCATTCACATACAACTTCGATTTAAGAAGTGTAGCCATCTCCTCTTCCCTTTCATTACCTCGGATAGAAAAATTGGTAATGTAATCTGTCAATGCTTGTCCACAAATTGCCTTTTCTGGGATGACAAGTTATTACATGTTAACACTTTTCAAAATTACACTTCAATAATTTTCCTCAAAACTTGAAGGATGAAGTACTTTATTAAGAGTTTGATCTGCCAATACTCTTATTAGATGAGCTTGAAAGTATGATCGCAACGTCCTTGATGCTATCAGTAAACAATAGGCTGACTTCTTTGGCATTAGATAACATTTCTCTGTGCTTGTGAAACACTTATCGATATAATATACTGGCCATTGAATCTTCTCCTTCTCACACATCAATGTTATATTCAATATTTATTCCACCAAATAAGTATACAAATCCACTCCTTCCAATGGTTTGAAAGAACCGGTGATTTCTGGAGATGTTCCAATAGTTGCTGAAAGGCAGCTTCAAAATCGTCCGTCCATCGAAATTTCATATTTTCCTTCTTGATGGCATCAAATAATGGTATACATTTTTGGCTAATTTCGAGATGAACGTACTTAAAGTAGCTACTTTGTCTTTAAAGCTTTGCATTACCCTTCTTTTCCTCGGGGCGTAACCTATCTCAATGCTTCAATCTGCTCTAGGTTAGCTTTAATGCCTTTAGATTTCACAATGAACCCAATTTTTATTCCAAATGGAACTCTAAAAGAAAATTTTGATACATTCTTTCATAATTTGGAAATACATCAAACATTTCTAATAGATCTCCCATACATGGTCCATTGATGCATACATCAAACATTTCAAAGAATAATACATTAAAAATCATCAAATTAAATAATACATCACATCCAATACATTACATTGTTAGTCAAAGATCGCTAGCTCAAACGGCAAGTGGTACGACGCTATAGCTCGAGGTTCCAAAGGTCATAGGTTTGAACTCCGAGATATCAAAATGAGTGCTTTGCATGAATTGTAACGACCCGTTAAATTTGGTAATATTAAATGGATTAACTTAATATAATTTTTAATCTAATTTATAATAAATGTAGGAGTTGGATATAGTAACTGAGATTAAAGATTTAACAATTGAAATGTTATATGGCAATAGGTAGAATAACGAAGATTTGTGTTGTGGTTATAAGTCATAATTAGTTGATTAAAATGGTATTAATGAAATAATAACTGAATTGAATTGCAATATATAAACATCAGAAAAATTTAATTGGTGGATTAAATTTGTTAAAGTTCATAAGTTTTGTAATTTAGTTTAGTAGAACTTTAAATTATAAACGAAGATTGAAATAAACGATAAATTTAATTATGTAAATGGTGACTTAAGACCTAGGTTATAGGAATTGGAACATAATCCAATTTGAATTAAGTAGAAGAAGGACTTGGTTAATATGTAAGTTATTGTTCAAGGTATTGAATAAAAACTTGGAATCCAATCATAATTTAATGATAATAACGTTAGTATTAGAGAATAAATATATTTCAATGCAGTACCCGAATGAACGGAATAAAATGAGTATATATTGAATAGAAATGAAATGTAAATTGGCACATTTGGTTGAAAGTTAATTTTAAGAAACATAAATGTTGAATTTGTGAATATTAATATAAATATTAACTTGAATGGGATTCATTAATACAAAGATGTAATAAGTGTTAACATAAAATTTATTTATATGGAAAAAGAGTATAGATTTGAACAAATTTATGAAAATTTGATAAGAAAAGTGGTTGTAATCAGTTTGGTTATTTAATATTTGGAAGATAGAGATTTGTAAATCCGTTAATGAATTTATAATGGGAAGGAATGGTAAGAATGTAAAAATTATAAGCATTTGATTCAATTAAGGGAATTAAATTATAATAAATGGTCATTTAATAAATTCAACGTTCTGTGAGAAATCATAATAGTTGTGTAAAATGTGTACAAACTTCGATTTGGAAATTTATTGGATTTATAACGGTTTTGGTATTACATTTATGAGTTTAAAAGTTATTCCATTTTGTAAAGTAATAAAAGCTTATTTAGGTGACTAGAATTTAGCGTAACGACTATCGTGTGTTACCTATTCTTGTTGCTTGTTAATTTAAATTTTGGGAATCAAATTCCATTTATCCGCCAATTTACCGCAGTTAAAGTGAAATGAATTGGTGAATGAGTAATGTTAAATACAAATAAGATGTAACCAAGAAAATCCCATTTATAATAATTTATGTAGAATAAAGTAAAGAAACCAGGAAATGAAAATGTGGATGCAATGAGATCTTAAGTAATAATAACTTTGTTAGGTAAGTGATAACGGATTTTTTTTATAACCAAATAAAGATCCAAATTTATTTGGAAATTAATTGCAATCAATTGAATTTATTGCAATTAAATGGATTTAATATTTAATAGTTATGTAATTATTATTTGGAAGAAATTGGAGTTATTTGTAATAAGTATGAACCTAATGTTAATTTTTCTTATAGGATTGACAATTGATATGGAATGAAAAGAAGAAAATTTGGGTCAATAAAATTTGGAATTTATGCATAATAAAATGGATTCTAACGTTAAATACTACGTTATTGAGATTTAAATTAGACTTAAAGAATAATGATGTGAATCAGGAACTAATGTTTATGGCATCTTTATTTTAGGTGAAAGTTGAGAATATAAAGATTTAAAAATCTAAAGTATGGGTTTTGAGAATATAATTTATAAAATTCTTAAATATAAGAAAGTGTAGAAATTAACATTGCAATTAATATACTGTCAACTTTTTATTCACAGCTAAGCCTGTTAAATCTTTTCAATTGATTACGAATTATATAAGTAATAAAATTTGGACAATTTTAGAATATAATATAAAATTTGGATTATTTGTAATTTATTTTAATTTAATTAATAAATATAAAAATAGCCATTTTTGTCACGGACTCGGATTTCGACGAAACCAGTTTCATCGGATCCGTATCGATGAATTATTATAGGGTTTCAAGTTTCGTATCGATCGGACTTGTCGTTTGATCGTACGGGCGTGAAACGCCTTGAAATCAATTTTAATAAAATCAATTTGAAATCAATTTGGAAATTTTGTTTTCAGCATAACTTCTTCATACGATCAAATTTGGACGTGAAACTTTTTCCATCGCGTTCAGAATATTTTAAATTACCTATTTGGATATATAGATTTACGAAATTTCGTTCCGGAGTCATAGCGGGCTTTTTGGGCCATAGTTTGCTACGCACGTTCATTCTACGGTCTATCTACCCTATTTCAAACCCCTCTATATAAACCCAGCTATTCAGCCCTAGCCTCCGCCTAATTTCATTTATCTGCGTGTATTTTCTTCAAGCTTCTCTTCTTCTTCAATGGGGGCTAACCCTAGATCCAGTCAGTTCAAAAACAAAATGAAAATTCAAAATCTCCAGAAAAATTCCACAAAAATATATGTCGATCTTCTCGAAACACGTAATCCCATGGTGAAATTCGTTTTTCAGTTGGAGTTACCGTTTACCCAGAATAAATTCAAACGGTTCGTGGCCGTTCATCAGCGTCGCATCAAAGTTCGCCTGATCGAAATTCTGTTTCTGGGTTTTGGAGAGGGAACCGAGGGGATCGCATCTATGTGGTTAGTTTGGCGTTTCGACGGTCAGATTTGCGGCAAAAATTCAATAGGGTTTCATGTTTTAGGCTTGCGCTGGAACTTGCGTGCGTTTGCTTCTGGAAAGAAGATGGTAGCCGCGTGCGTGATAGTGGAGGATGACGTGGCAAGAGTATGAAATGTGTCCTCCTTTTGTTGTTTTTAATTTTGAAATTCAAGTGCAATAATCGCTATAACTTTTACATACGACCTCGGATTCACGCGAAATTTTTTTTGTTAGGATCGTAATTTAATTCCGGACTTGATGACGCTGGTTTCGACGAATTCCGAGACGGGCGAATTTTTGGGTTTAAATCGAATTTAAATTCGATTTAAATTCAAAAGGTGAGTGTTTTAAGCCACTCACAACTAATAGAAGCTTTTATGTTTGTTAAATTAATTTTAGAAATGAATAGAAATTTATTTATGAGTATTTGGCATGTTTATTTTATTCATATCTGTTGAATTGCATTTATTAAATTTAACTGTTAATTTAATTAATTTATTGCGTATAAATTTATAGTTAAAATTTATTTGTTTGTATATGAACTGCTAGTTAACAGTTATATAATTTATTTCTGAATATAGACTGTAGATTAATAGCTGTTAAATTTAATTTGAATAAAATTGCCAGTATTACCTGTTATGTAGTACCAAAAATAATATTGTTATTGATTGATATTGATTGATGATTTGCGATTTGGATGATGGATGATGTTGATGAATGGATGTTTATTGTATATCATTAAGTTGCAAATTTTCATGCATATTTCATTTCATTCGGGATTGTGGTTTGAAATGATATATAACCACAAAATTTTATATCTTTTAAATTGCGGATTGAAATGATAAATATCCGTATCACTTGACCATAGGATAGAAAATTATATACAGGCGTCGCGGTCTATATATAACTATTTTAATGTGATTTCTATGGTTTGGATGGAATACGGTTTATAATAATCTTAAATTTTATATTGTATAAATATTATTCTTCCATATATATACATATGAAGTTGAAAATTTTGAAATTAAAAGGTGTATAAATCTCTTTATTAAAAATGGAAAATTTTTTAAGAAAATGGAGTTTGATAATTTGTATCATATGTTTAAATGTTAAGTTTGGAAATTTTAAGATATGATATTTATAATTGGATTTTTCCCAAGATAAATTGAAATGAATATTCTAGTATAATTTGAATTGAAAAATATATATATATATATTATTGCTAGAAATTGGAGTTTTTATTTATTTATGGATTTTATGTGAATATTCAAGACTAATTAATAGAACATTCGATTTGTTGAAAGAATAAAATCCAACTTTAGTTTGAAATATTAATACTCCAAATGGATATACGTGTATATATATATATATAAATTGAAGTGGTTTTGGAACTTGAGAGAGATAATACAAATTTTGGTTTAGACTTTAATAAAGAAATGTATTTGTAAAGCCATGAGAACTATTTTCTTTACAAAATAACATTTAAGTTAAACCTTTTAATTCATATACCGTTGAATATCCAAACCATTCAAGTTTTAAAAGTTATGGTTTTAAATTATGAATTTCGAAATATTATGCTTTGAAAGGATATTTGGCTTTCAGACGTTATAAATTTTAAAGCATTTGGATTTTTGAAAAGGTTTATATTTGGGATAAAGGATATCATATTGTTTTGAGTTTTAAAATGATATCGTATTCATAATTTTAAAATGGAAATGTTTATTCTGGTTTTAAAGTATGAGCTATTTTTAAATAACCGCGGTGTTATAATAACGATGGGTTGGCAAAGAGACCGGGATCGGATATGGACATACTCTCTGTCGATACCGAAAACCACTTTGACTAACCGTGTACGCGGTGGAGATTCCAGAATGAAGTAGGTGGTGGCGACGTTTCCTGTAAGGTAAATACGTGGACCCGACTCCCGTGAGTTGGCATAAGGTGGCTAAAACAGGAGCGATTCTCAGGCCAATGAGGTCATTCCTCTGATCGGACCCTCCTCTTCGATATTATACTTTGATTTTGGATTGATTCAGTGGCCACTTTATTTTTGATTTTGGGGGAGTTAGTCCGAGGTGGGCGGTAACTGCGGCTGCGCGTTTCCACCAGCCTGGATAGCAATTGGTATATCTACCCTGGCATTGCCTAGTTGTGCCGTGTCACCTACCATACCGAGCCTTTACTACGAGTTTCTATTTGTGTCGTACCTATGGAGTATCCTCTGGTAGCTTCCCGATCAGGAGGTATTACGGTACTGTATAGACTATTGGCATTATTTGTGTTAAGGGCTATATGGGTAACCCCTTAAAGCTATTAAAAAGTAGGTTTACTTTACAAATAGACACTATTATAATAGCGCAATATACTACATAGTAAATAGTTTAACGGATCCTTAGGAGATGTAAATCCTGAGCATCTCTTGAGTTACTGTACTCATATTTATTTCTGTTAATTTAACTCACATAAGATCTTTTAGTCTGACTCGAGTGTTTTTGTCTTTTCAAATTCGCTCGGGTCAGTCCGAGCGTTTTAGGATCGAAGATTTTAGCTTTGGAGGACGAAGATGAAGAATCCGTATTATATTATTTATAGTATTGCACCACACTCTAAAATTTCCGCTGCATTAATTGTATTGGTATGTGTAACTCTGATATTCATTGTATAAGTAAAATATATATTTTGTAAACAGTTATCATGAACTGTATATTGATTATTATATTTTATCCTTCCGCTGTGAGATTCTGTTTTGTTTTTATTTCTTCTCTGTTTTTTCTTATTTACCCCATAACAATCCGCCCTTCCGTATGGTTTGAACTGGCACGTGTGTCGGTTTAAAGTGTGCGAAAGGCGGGATGTTACAAGTTGGTATCAAAGCTTTGGTTTAGCGATAAACCTTGGTTTTGTGGGGTTTGACTCTTTGTTAATAGGGTAGTAATACCCTATGGGAGTCGCTGAGTGTATTTATATGAGAGAGCGTATTTGTTAGTGTTAATAAAGATTTTGATATTGTGTTAATCTGTTCCGCTTTGTATTTATAAATTCTGGTTGATGCATGGGACGCTATGACATCGATAGGTATTTCTAAACACTTAATAGGACAGACCGACATAATATCCGTTTTAATATAGGTGAATGAAATAATTTTGCCTATTATATTTTCTATATATAAAATAAAGTTTTAAATGATATTATGTATATATTTGATTGATATAGATTGGGTGTTAGGAAATAAAAAATATTTATAATAATTGAAGCTAAGTTGAAATTAGAATAAATCAAATTGGAGATTTTAGAACTTAAGTCCGGGATTTTAAAATTTTGCTTTCAAAGGATTTATGAAATATAATGCTTTGGTTTATAAGTATTTTCTTCTATAAATATTTCATTTTAATTCAGAAGAATTGTTTTAAAGAAGATTTTGGAGAAAATAAATTTTGTACTTTCCTCTCTGTCGCTGGAAAATAATTTCGGTGATGGCGGCCGCATCATCGACTTTCATTTTCGAGTTTCGAAGGGGAAAGGCCACCATAGTAAAATTCTACTACAGATTTGTTTTGAAATTATTTAGAATTTTAATTGTTTTAAAAGATAATTAGAGATATAAAAGTTGTAAGAAATTAATTATCTATTATTTTTAAAGTAATTTTGAGGTTTGACCCGGTATTTAATTCTTAAATTTCCATTAATTAATTGTTTTAAATTATTTTAGTGAAATAAAAGGTAAGTAATTAATTGAAACCTCTAATGTAGGTAAGAGAATTAATGAAAGGTTATAAAGAGAAATTTGAAATTGTTACAAAGAGTAATATTGATTAACATTAAATTTAATTAAAAAGAAGAGATAAAGCTTGTATAAGTTTAATTGCATTTTTCTTTGACATAAATAACTTACCAAATATAAAAGTTGAAATGTTAATTAAGAAATTGGATTAGAATATTATACAAGTAGAAATTTTGGAAATAGTGAAGTATTCAATAAATCGTTGTTATAAATGAGAAATTATTGGTATAAACTTAAGTTATAATTGAAATCTCAAGTTAAAGATAAGTAATATAAATAGGTGATATGAACTTAAGTAGATAAAATGAAATTCTTTATTAAATAAGGATTGATGTGGAGGGTTATAAACTTCAGTACGGTATGAAAGCTACTAGTTAAAAATTAATAAAATGGAATTGAGAAGAAACTTGTAAATTTTCACTTACATTCTTAAAACATACATAACTTATCATATAATAAAAGTTGAAATGTTATTTAGAAAATGAAAGGAGAAATCTTACAAGTGAAGCTTGAGGTAATAAAGGTATTCTATTAATTTGCTATTGTTAATGAGAATTAATTGTATAAGCTTAAGATAAATTGGAAATTTTACTATATAAGTAAAGGTAAGTAGTATAAATAGATGATAGAAACTTTAGTAAATAAATTGGAATACAAATATAATGAATTTTGTGATAAATGGAAAATGAAAATTTGTAAGAAATAAAGAAATCACTCCATAAATGAAAGAAAGAAAATCAAACCATTGAAGCATGAGATAAATGTATAATAAGTTAATTTGGTTGTTGGTTTGAATTGTTATTGTTGACTTATGTTTGTTGGGTAAGGAATTTGAAGTTGTTGGATGAATAAATAATCTATCCTTGTTCCATCTAAGACTGTTGAGTAAAGGATGCACTTGATAGTTAATTTCATTTCATACAAATTTCAAGTTTGAACCCAAACAACTATTTGTTTGATGGATTAAATGGTTGCTTTGTTTGTGTATGTATGTTGTTTGTAAGGTTGATGGTTGTTGAATTGTTTGGTTGATTAATGATTGAATCCACTTGAATAGTTCACTTTAATATAAATATTTAACCTTTTAGATTATATAAGTGAATACAGGTGATGGAAGCAACTGCTACTGCTTTTGGTTCCAAAAATAATAAGCGTATATTGCCCGACAAATAGGTACGTTTTCGGATTACGTTTAAAGCGCTATTTTTCCCATGTTGGGATATAATATTTTGATAATATATGTAATATATTTGTATATTTTGATATTATATTTTCTCCCGAGCCTCACCGTACAAAGGAGACTCTGCCAAAATTTTCCGTAAATTTTGGACTTAGAATTTTGTGAAAATATTTTCCCAACTTTAATAATTTAAGTACAAAAGAATATAATGATTATAAACAGGTATATTTTATTTAAGGAAATTAATCCAGTAATTTATTGTTTATAAGTTAATATTTGAAATAAGATGTACTGTTTATTCTTCCTTCTCCATTCTTTTTCCTTTTCGGGGACGAAAAGTTTTGAGTGGGGGAGATTGTAACGACCCGTTAAATTTGGTAATATTAAATGGATTAACTTAATATAATTTTTAATCTAATTTATAATAAATGTAGGAGTTGGATATAGTAACTGAGATTAAAGATTTAACAATTGAAATGTTATATGGCAATAGGTAGAATAACGAAGATTTGTGTTGTGGTTATAAGTCATAATTAGTTGATTAAAATGGTATTAATGAAATAATAACTGAATTGAATTGCAATATATAAACATCAGAAAAATTTAATTGGTGGATTAAATTTGTTAAAGTTCATAAGTTTTGTAATTTAGTTTAGTAGAACTTTAAATTATAAACGAAGATTGAAATAAACGATAAATTTAATTATGTAAATGGTGACTCAAGACCTAGGTTATAGGAATTGGAACATAATCCAATTTGAATTAAGTAGAAGAAGGACTTGGTTAATATGTAAGTTATTGTTCAAGGTATTGAATAAAAACTTGGAATCCAATCATAATTTAATGATAATAACGTTAGTATTAGAGAATAAATATATTTCAATGCAGTACCCGAATGAACGGAATAAAATGAATATATATTGAATAGAAATGAAATGTAAATTGGCACATTTGGTTGAAAGTTAATTTTAAGAAACATAAATGTTGAATTTGTGAATATTAATATAAATATTAACTTGAATGAGATTCATTAATACAAAGATGTAATAAGTGTTAACATAAAATTTATTTATATGGAGAAAGAGTATAGATTTGAACAAATTTATGAAAATTTGATAAGAACAGTGGTTGTAATCAGTTTGGTTATTTAATATTTGAAAGATAGAGATTTGTAAATCCGTTAATGAATTTATAATGGGAAGGAATGGTAAGAATGTAAAAATTATAAGCATTTGATTCAATTAAGGGAATTAAATTATAATAAATGGTCATTTAATAAATTCAACATTCTGTGAGAAATCATAATAGTTGTGTAAAATGTGTACAAACTTCGATTTGGAAATTTATTGGATTTATAACGGTTTTGGTATTACATTTATGAGTTTAAAAGTTATTCCATTTTGTAAAGTAATAAAAGCTTATTTAGGTGACTAGAATTTAGCGTAACGACTATCGTGTGTTACCTATTCTTGTTGCTTGTTAATTTAAATTTTGGGAATCAAATTCAATTTATCCGCCAATTTACTGCAGTTAAAGTGAAATGAATTGGTGAATGAGTAATGTTAAATACAAATAAGATGTAACCAAGAAAATCCCATTTATAATAATTTATGTAGAATAAAGTAAAGAAACCAGGAAATGAAAATGTGGATGCAATGAGATCTTAAGTAATAATAACTTTACAAGTGATAACGGATTTTTTTTTTATAACCAAATAAAGATCCAAATTTATTTGGAAATTAATTGCAATCAATTGAATTTATTGCAATTAAATGGATTTAATATTTAATAGTTATGTAATTATTATTTGGAAGAAATTGGAGTTATTTGTAATAAGTATGAACCTAATGTTAATTTTTCTTATAGGATTGACAATTGATATGGAATGAAAAGAAGAAAATTTGGGTCAATAAAATTTGGAATTTATGCATAATAAAATGGATTCTAACGTTAAATACTACGTTATTGAGATTTAAATTAGACTTAAAGAATAATGATGTGAATCAGGAACTAATGTTTATGGCATCTTTATTTTAGGTGAAAGTTGAGAATATAAAGATTTAAAAATCTAAAGTATGGGTTTTGAGAATATAATTTATAAAATTCTTAAATATAAGAAAGTGTAGAAATTAACATTGCAATTAATATACTGTCAACTTTTAATTCACAGCTAAGCCTGTTAAATCTTTTCAATTGATTACGAATTATATAAGTAATAAAATTTGGACAATTTTAGAATATAATATAAAATTTGGATTATTTGTAATTTATTTTAATTTAATTAATGAATATAAAAATAGCCATTTTTGTCACGGACTCGGATTTCGACAAAACCAGTTTCATCGGATCCGTATCGATGAATTATTATAGGGTTTCAAGTTTCGTATCGATCGGACTTGTCATTTGATCGTACGGGCGTGAAACGCCTTGAAATCAATTTTAATAAAATCAATTTGAAATCAATTTGGAAATTTTGTTTTCAGCATAACTTCTTCATACGATCAAATTTGGACGTGAAACTTTTTCCATCGCGTTCAGAATATTTTAAATTACCTATTTGGATATATAGATTTACGAAATTTCGTTCCGGAGTCATAGCGGGCTTTTTGGGCCATAGTTTGCTACGCACGTTCATTCTACGGTCTATCTACCCTATTTCAAACCCCTCTATATAAACCCAGCTATTCAGCCCTAGCCTCCGCCTAATTTCATTTATCTGCGTGTATTTTCTTCAAGCTTCTCTTCTTCTTCAATGGGGGCTAACCCTAGATCCAGTCAGTTCAAAAACAAAATGAAAATTCAAAATCTCCAGAAAAATTCCACAAAAATATATGTCGATCTTCTCGAAACACGTAATCCCATGGTGAAATTCGTTTTTCAGTTGGAGTTACCGTTTACCCAGAATAAATTCAAACGGTTCGTGGCCGTTCATCAGCGTCGCATCAAAGTTCGCCTGATCGAAATTCTGTTTCTGGGTTTTGGAGAGGGAACCGAGGGGATCGCATCTATGTGGTTAGTTTGGCGTTTCGACGGTCAGATTTGCGGCAAAAATTCAATAGGGTTTCATGTTTTAGGCTTGCGCTGGAACTTGCGTGCGTTTGCTTCTGGAAAGAAGATGGTAGCCGCGTGCGTGATAGTGGAGGATGACGTGGCAAGAGTATGAAATGTGTCCTCCTTTTGTTGTTTTTAATTTTGAAATTCAAGTGCAATAATCGCTATAACTTTTACATACGACCTCGGATTCACGCGAAATTTTTTTTGTTAGGATCGTAATTTAATTCCGGACTTGATGACGCTGGTTTCGACGAATTCCGAGACGGGCGAATTTTTGGGTTTAAATCGAATTTAAATTCGATTTAAATTCAAAAGGTGAGTGTTTTAAGCCACTCACAACTAATAGAAGCTTTTATGTTTGTTAAATTAATTTTAGAAATGAATAGAAATTTATTTATGAGTATTTGGCATGTTTATTTTATTCATATCTGTTGAATTGCATTTATTAAATTTAACTGTTAATTTAATTAATTTATTGCGTATAAATTTATAGTTAAAATTTATTTGTTTGTATATGAACTGCTAGTTAACAGTTATATAATTTATTTCTGAATATAGACTGTAGATTAATAGCTGTTAAATTTAATTTGAATAAAATTGCCAGTATTACCTGTTATGTAGTACCAAAAATAATATTGTTATTGATTGATATTGATTGATGATTTGCGATTTGGATTATGGATGATGTTGATGAATGGATGTTTATCGTATATCATTAAGTTGCAAATTTTCATGCATATTTCATTTCATTCGGGATTGTGGTTTGAAATGATATATAACCGCAAAATTTTATATCTTTTAAATTGCGGATTGAAATGATAAATATCCGTATCACTTGACCATAGGATAGAAAATTATATACAGGCACCGCGTGTTGAATATGCGCTTTGCGCTATATGATTTTTGTTTGATGATAATAAACATATATACATTCGCTTAAATGAATTTGTTAACGTACTATTTTAATCTTCACAGAATAAATAAATATTTGCTGAATAAAAATAAATAACACAGTTTTTGAATTCAAACGAATATTTTATTCAAACAAATATTTATTACAACTTTGATAGTACAATTTCATGCTCTCACTATACATATACAATTTTGACTACAATACATGACATTTCACTATTTTACATCAGCACCTCACTACATATCACTCACACTCGTATTTATCTTCAACTGCATTCAAGTTTGAATCCAGCATCTGAGCGATCTGCAAAAATATAAACTAACGCAGTAAAATTGAAAATAAAATATTTTTGCGATATAAAATAAAACATGAATTTTGAAAATGATATTTGCCTCAGTTATTTGGGTTGTTCGTCATCATTTAAATTTGAATTCATCATACACGAACAACTTGTGACATACACAGTATATTATTGTATATGCCACAAGGCCGTGCACGCCGATATATACACTTGATTGATTTACAGGGACAGGCAAGCACAGGTCAAACCCAAATGAAAAACCGAGTTCAACTCACGTGCAATATATTCAAAATCACGACACGAGCACAAGGTCAAACCCAAGTTTTGAAACTGGGTTCAACACAAGGAAACTTCAAGTCCAGACAATACAGTATGAACAAGCCAAAATGAAGTTGTACAAGTACAGCAAGAAAGCAGCTCGGGTAACAAAAGTCAAGTGCAGCAATGAAACAAAATAATATGACATGAAGCAAATGAATATAGTGAATGAAATGCACAAAGACATAGCATCTGTCTCAGGTTAATAAACCAGAGAAATGCACAGTGGAATGAAGTCAAGTGATGCACATATACTTGAAAGCTACAGCATCAAGTAGACCAAGTTCGTATGCAGTGAAGCAAGAATATAGCAGCAATATACATGTACCAATGATACAAGAGAAGTGAACAATGCAACAGTGTGGAAGTTAAACAGTGATGAAGCTGGAAATACAAAGACCAGCTACTCAGTGCAATACAACAATCAGATGGTCAGAGGCATCAATATGGTAACACAAATGCAACTCGACAAACAGCAAGAATATGAATGCAAGCAATACACTACAAACTGCAACATGGTGAAGACTACAAGCAACTGACACAAACAACTCAAATGCACACATGAAGTATGCAAAGAGCTCGAGCACAAGAACATGACAGCAAACAGGAAGTGCAATTCCAAGTGAAGAACCAGACTCAAGTTAGTATACAGTGCATATATGATGCATACAAGTACAGGCCACAACATGTCAATGAAGCACAGCTGAAAACAACATGACAGTGAAAACTCAAGTCACAGTGCCATGCTACAGATTATAAAATGAAATTCATAAGCATCAACATGAACCAATTGTGCATACATGAAGCACACTCAAGGCCCAGAAACAGTACAAGGCATATCAACAGCAATGGAATCAACATGAATATCACAGGAACTCGTCAGTGGCAAGCTACAGAAATGATCAGACCAACAACAGTGTGCAACAGGGAACACGGTGTACGACTAAACATGAATACAACTGTGAAGCTACTGAAGGCACTAGTGATAAACCAAAATGCCATCGGTCAGAGAAGATGACCAGAAACGAAAATCAACATCATGTTCGAATGCAGTATCAACCAAAATTAATGTCGAAGCCGTGGAAGCATAAAGCCAAAAATCGTCACAGTCAATATTGAACGAGTCAATAATCAAAACTGTGTCAACAAAGCCGTAGTTATCACGAAAGTCAATTCAAAACCGTGTCAACCAAGGAATGCAAAAGATACGAAGATGACAAAGTCAGTTCGATCATCAATCGTTCAAGCATAATCAAACGGCCAATCAAAAGATTGTGACAAATTCAAATTATTTTATACGAACGCAAGAATAGGAGTTACAAACCCTATATAAATCAAATTCACATCATCGGCAAGTGTATCGAATTCCAGAAAGCATAAAATCAGAAAAGCACAAGCAAATAATTACATACCGAATCGAAGAAGGAATTCGATCAACGAAGCAGCTGCAAAGAGCATCGAAGTCGAACAATTATCAAAGGTCGGCGCTTCAATTTGAAAGCCCTAAATTGCATCAAAGGGACGAAGCCCCAATTTGATAAGGACGAAGCCCTAAAAAGGAACGGCCGCCATTACAAACAAAGAAAGAAAAGAGACGGGTCAAATAGCAAAGGAGGCCGGCCTGCTTTTCAAAGGGGTTTTGTTTTTAAGGGGTTTTTTTAATTTAATATTAGGGTTATTTCATTTTTAATTGTTTTAATTGTATTTTCCTTTTTTCTTTTTAAACCGTTTTATTTTTTCTAGCCGTGTGACTAGGGGACAAACTACGGTGTGTAGTTTGGGAATTCGCAACTCGGTGGTTGAGTTGTGGTCAGGGTTTTGAGCGTAGAGTTAGATTAGTCAATAGCGGGTATAGCGAGTTTACGTGTGTAAGCGAGGGACTATCTAATTTCTAGTAGAAACCTTGGGGGCAGCACGTAGGCAGGGTTTTGCCGAAGCTGGGTAAATTCTGTGTTGTTCTGTTTTATTCTGTTATTTATATTCTGCGATATCTGTGCTGCTATTCTGTGATCCGTGTTAAATATTAATTAGCTTCTGCAATAATTTTTTATAATTTACACTATCACCCTATTCACCCCCTCCCTCTAGGGTGAAATCGATCCTACAAGTGGTATCAGAGCTAGGAATAGAAGTCAACATTTGTTTTAAAAATTCTATTTTTTTTGAAAAAAATCAGTTTTTGTTTAAAAATTCAAATTTTTAAAATGGCTTCTTTTAATAATGCTTTTGCAGAAGGTCAATCCATAGTTAGACCACCAATGTTCAATGGTGAATATGCTTTTTGGAAAAATAGGATGAAAATTTTTTTGAAAACCATTGACGCTTGGGATATTGTTGAGACAGGTTATAGAATACCAACTATAATTGTAGATGATCAGGAAATAGAGAAACCAAAGGAACAATGGACAGAACTAGAAAATAAATTACAGAATACTAATGCCAAAGCTATGAATTCTATTATCTGTTCATTAGATCAATTTGAATTTAATCGTGTCTCACATTGTCTAACTGCACAGGAAATATGGCACATATTAGAAGTAACTCACGAAGGAACATCTCAAGTTAAAGAATCTCGCCTTACCATGCTAAGCAGCGAATACGAGAACTTTACAATGGCGAAAGAAGAAAATGTCAAAGAGATGTACGGACGACTTTCCAACATCGTATACAAATCAAAAGCTCTCAGAAAAACATACACCGAATTGGAAATAGTCCGTAAAATCCTCAGAGTCCTTCCACGAAGCTTTGAAGCAAAAGTAACTGCCATTCAAGAATCGAAAGATTTAAAACAACTCAAAGTCGAAGAACTCATCGGAAATCTCACCACTTATGAGCTAGAAATGAAATTCAAGGAAGAGCGTGAAGGTGGAGATACTCGAAAGAAATCAATAGCTCTCAAAGGAACAACTGAAAGTGATGATGAGAATGATGACGATGATGATGGAGCAGCAGAGCTAGCGCTACTAATAAAGAAATTCAAAAAGTGGAATCGCAAATACGGAAATCCAGCTCGAAATCATGAATTAAAAAACAGAATAGGCAAAGCACTAGACAACCCAGAAGATCAGAAAATCATCTGTTACAAATGCAACAAACCCGGCCATATTAAGCCACAATGTCCTCAAAAACGATCAAATCAAGGAAAGAAACTAAAGAAGAAAAGCTTTGCGGCTACTTGGGATGAAACTGACGAAGATGAAAGTGATAACACCGAGAGTGAGAGTGAAAAAGCAAATATGTGTCTTCATGGTGAAGTTACAGACAGTGATGACGACGAGCCAAGCGAGGTATCAAAACTCACTCATTCTGAATTACTAATTTATTTCCATGAAGTAAATGGCTGTTATGAATGACTTAGGGAAAAATATGCTAAACTTGAATCTCAAAAGGATACTTTGATAGAATGCAATAAACAACTTGATCAATTAGTTAAGAACTATCAATGTAGAATTCCTAAGTGTGATAAGTGTCCAACATTTGAAGAAGAAATTAAAAAATCGGAAATCAATATAAAATCACTTGAAAATGAAATTCTGATTTTAAAAGAGAATGAAAATACTAGGAGAGAGAATTCTATTAAAAAGTGCACACAGTTGTTAAACGAAAATGAATCTCTCAAATCACAAGTCCAACAATTGTCAACGACTTTAGATAAATTTTCAAAAAGTGAAAAATCGTTGAATATGCTATTAGGAAAGCAAACTGTTAATACGGTTAGACAAGGACTTGGATATAATAATTCGAAAATTGTTGAAAACAAGATTAATCAAGTTAATTCTATGTGCACAATTTGTAGAAAATTTGGACACGGTCACAATAATTGTTGGTATAGACCCAAACATGTGAAAACTATACCGATTTGGGTTTCAAAAGGCACAAATATAAAATCTCTCAAAGTTAAACAAATTTGGGTGCCAAAGGGAACAATTATAAATAGTTTTGGGTCTACACAAAATCATTTTTCAAAATTTTCTGCCACTAACAACCATGGACCTATAAAAACAAATAGGTCACTAAACTCTCTTCTCGTGTAGGTATGCTGGCAGGCTAAGGAACAACAGCAATGGTACTTGGATTCTGGCTGTTTCAGGCACATGACAGGCGATAAATCGAAGTTCCTTAGCCTAGAAAAGTACAAAGGTGGCAGAGTCACAATGGGGAACAATGACAAGTGTAAAATTGTCGGTAAAGGTAAAGTAGGTAACAATACATTTACCTTGAATGACGTTTTATATGTTGAAAATCTGCACCACAATTTGATATCAATCAGCCAGCTATGTGATAAAGGTATGAATGTTATCTTTGATTCTGACATGTGCAAAATCGTTGACAAATCATCAAAAGAAATTTTATTTTCTGGAAAAAGGAAAGGTAATATATATTCTCTATCTTTTGATGATCTCATCCTCTCTAAATGTTTGGTAGCTAAGGATATAGAAGTGAATTTATGGCATAGACGTTTAGGGCATGCTAGTATGAACTTATTAAACAAATTAAAAAGGAAAAGTTTGGTAAGAGGGTTGCCATCACATGAGTTTGAAACTGAGAACATCTGTAAAGCATGTACTTTGGGAAAACTTAGAAAATCATCGTTTCATGCCAAAAACAATGTAAGCACTTCTAGAGTTCTTGAACTAATTCATATGGATCTATTTGGACCTAATGACATTGCTAGCTTAGGAGGTAAGAAATATTGCTTTGTGTTAGTTGATGATTACTCAAGATATACATGGGTATACTTCTTAGCTAAAAAATCAGAAACTTTTTCATACTTCACAAGATTCGCAAAATTTGTGCAAAATGAAAAAGAAGTCTCTATTGTTTCGTTAAGAAGTGATCATGGTGGAGAATTTGAAAATTATGAATTTGAAACTTTCTGTGATGAAAACGGAATCAAACATGAGTTCTCTGCACCACGTACTCCACAACAAAATGGGGTAGTTGAGAGAAAGAATCGAACTTTACAAGAATTGGCTAGGTCTATGTTAAATGAATATGAACTACCTCTGCATCTCTGGGCAGAAGCTGTAAATACAACATGTTATGTAATGAATAGAGTTATCATCAGACCGATTCTTAACAAAACCCCCTATGAGCTATGGTTCAACAAAAAACCAAACATCGCTTACTTCAAAGTGTTTGGATGTCCTTGCTATATTCTTAATACAAGTGATCAGTTAGGAAAATTTGAAGCAAAGGCTGATGATGGCATCTTCATGGGTTACTCTTCGAGAAGCAAAGCTTATAGAGTCTACAACAAAAAGACTAAAACAATCGTAGAGTCAATCAATGTGAAATTTGATGAAGGCATTGACGAACAGGATACATCCAAAAGCAACTTTGAAGAGGAGAAAGAAAAAGATGAATTTGAAAAACCAAAAGAAACTGCTGATGCTAAAGAAACCACAACTCAAGAAGTCCGAAGAAATCTGGATCCAGAAAAGCTGAAATACAAAACAGACCATCCACCAGAATTGGTAATTGGAAACCCTATAGCAGGTATACAAACTCGTTCATCCTTTAAAAATCTATGTGATCTGTGCTTATATAGTGGATTTATTTCAGAAATAGAACCAAATAGCATAGATTCAGCCCTTAATGATGAAAACTGGTTCATGGCCATGCAAGAAGAACTAAATCAGTTTGAACGAAATAATGTTTGGAGTCTAGCACCTAGACCTAAGGATTATCCAGTTATAGGAACAAAATGGATTTTTAAAAATAAATATGATGAATCTGGAAATATAATTAGAAATAAAGCTAGACTAGTTGCTAAAGGATACAATCAAATTGAAGGAGTTGACTTTGATGAAACCTTTGCGCCTGTAGCTAGACTAGAATCAATTAGAATATTGTTAGCTTTTGCTTGCTACAAAGGATTTAAACTAAGACAAATGGACATTAAGAGTGCTTTTCTTAACGGAGTTTTAAAAGAAGATGTGTTTGTTGAACAACCAGAAGGTTTTGAAAGTCATGAATATCCAAACCATGTATACAAACTAAAGAAGGCATTATATGGATTAAAACAAGCTCCCAGAGCTTGGTATGAATGTCTTACTTCTTATCTCCTTGAAAATGGGTTCAAAAAGGGATGTGTAGATACCACACTATTTCTGTTGCATGAAAACAATGATATTTTGATTGTTCAAATATATGTTGATGACATCATTTATGGTGCTACTAACAAGTTATTGTATGAGAAATTTGAAAAAGTCATGCAGGAAAAGTTTGAAATGAGCTTGGTTGGAGAGTTAAAATTCTTTTTAGGATTTCAAATCCAACAAAGCAATAAAGGCACATTCATTTCTCAAACAAAATATATTAGGGAACTTGTCAACAAATTTGGATTGAAAGATGCTAAACCAGCAAGAACTCCCATGAGTACAACACTTAAACTTGACAAAGATGAAAAGGGTAAGACAGTTGATCAAAAGCTGTACAGAGGTATGATTGGATCACTCCTTTATCTTACCGCCTCTAGACCTGACATCATGTTTTCTGTCTGCTTATGTGCGCGTTTTCAATCTAACCCAAAAGAATCTCATTTAAAAGCTGTTAAAAGAATTATAAGATATTTATTGCACACCCCACGGTTTGGTATTTGGTATCCATCAAATGATAATTTTGAATTGAAAGGTTTTTCAGATGCTGATTATGCTAGAAATTTGGTTGATAGAAAAAGTACTAGTGGAGCATGTTTTATGTTAGGACATTCATTAGTTGCATGGTCGAGTAGAAAACAAAATTGTATTGCATTATCCACAACAGAAGCAGAGTATATTGCTTTGAGCGGTTGCTCTGCTCAAATCTTATGGATGATACAAACTTTGCATGACTATGGCCTAAATTTTAAACGTGTACCACTAATGTGTGATAGCAAAAGCGCAATTGATCTCACAAATAATCCTGTACATCATTCGCGAACAAAACATATAGATGTAAGACATCATTTTATTAGAGATCATATTTCCAAAGAAAATATATGCATAAATTTTATTTCAACCGATTCTCAATTGGCAGACATCTTTACAAAACCCCTACCAGAAAATAGTTTTTGTAAACTACGACTCAGTCTAGGTGTTTTAGAAATTTGCTAAATATTTAACATTTTTTTCTCCCTACAAATTATCGAAAAGAAAAATAGTGATTGAAAAAGTGATGAGTGTTGATATTGATTATATATTATAACTCGAGAAAGTATAATTAGAAAATTTCTTTAAAAATGTAAACAAGAGTTATAAAACTTTTTGTTGGTAAAAATTCCATGACCATCTCTATACCTATCATATTTCTATCAACCATCATTCATCAAAATTCTATATAGTTTGTCGATATGTGGTATTTTAAACAGGAATCGTTCGTTTTTCATTTTTTTAAAAATAATAAAAAAAATAATAAAAAATATATAAAATAAAAATTAATAACAATAAATAAATACCAAAGTGTTCACTCTCATTTAAAAGTCCTCACGGTTATGCATGGGTGAATTACTTGGAATTTGTTATGTGCTTCCATGCTCATTTAAAAGTCCTCACGGTTATGCATGTATGGAACACATATCAAAAGTTGATTTTTTTAAAAAAAAAAAATAAACAAGTTGATTCTAATCCCATTTAAAAGTCCTCACGGTTATGAGTGGTTAGAAGATACTTGAATTCATTTTTCTAAAATAAATTTGGAATACTACTAATCTCATTTAAAAGTCCTAACGGTTATGCATGATTAGTAGATATTCAAATTCCTGATATAAAAATACCACAAATAGACAAAATTGTATGGTTTTATATGATGACATCATCTCCATCATTCTAAAAGTGGAATATGCGCCTAACAATATTTTTATGATTTTTGTTTGATTTTCTATTGAAATTTAATATTTATATTCAATTGGGTTTTAATGTTGGATTAATATCGATCACTTTATCTCTATTTTCTCTATTTCTATTATTCTTTTGTTGATAACAAAAGGGGGAGAGAAAAGTTAAGATTTTGTCAAATAGAATCAATCAAAGGTCAAACAATTTTCCATTTGCATATAGGCTCATTCACACATTTTATTTGTATGCGTATATGTAGGGGGAGTCATATATGTAGGGGGAGTATCATATAGAAAGGAAGCATTCAAATAGGGGGAGCAATTGAAATTATCAAATACATTTAATATATTCAAAATCTTAAATATATGTTTGTTACCATCAAAAGGGGGAGATTGTTGAATATGCGCTTTGCGCTATATGATTTTTGTTTGATGATAATAAACATATATACATTCGCTTAAATGTATTTGTTAACGTACTATTTTAATCTTCACAGAATAAATAAATATTTGCTGAATAAAAATAAATAACACAGTTTTTGAATTCAAACGAATATTTTATTCAAACAAATATTTATTACAACTTTGATAGTACAATTTCAAGCTCTCACTATACATATACAATTTTGACTACAATACATGACATTTCACTATTTTACATCAGCACCTCACTACATATCACTCACACTCGTATTTATCTTCAACTGCATTCAAGTTTGAATCCAGCATCTGAGCGATCTGCAAAAATATAAACTAACGCAGTAAAATTGAAAATAAAATATTTTTGCGATATAAAATAAAACATGAATTTTGAAAATGATATTTGCCTCAGTTATTTGGGTTGTTCGTCATCATTTAAATTTGAATTCATCATACACGAACAACTTGTGACATACACAGTATATTACTGTATATGCCATAAGGCCGTGCACGCCGATATATACACTTGATTGATTTACAGGGACAGGCAAGCACAGGTCAAACCCAAATGAAAAACCGAGTTCAACTCACGTGCAATATATTCAAAATCACGACACGAGCACAAGGTCAAACCCAAGTTTTGAAACTGGGTTCAACACAAGGAAACTTCAAGTCCAGACAATACAGTATGAACAAGCCAAAATGAAGTTGTACAAGTACAGCAAGAAAGCAGCTCGGGTAACAAAAGTCAAGTGCAGCAATGAAACAAAATAATATGACATGAAGCAAATGAATATAGTGAATGAAATGCACAAAGACATAGCATCTGTCTCAGGTTAATAAACCAGAGAAATGCACAGTGGAATGAAGTCAAGTGATGCACATATACTTGAAAGCTACAGCATCAAGTAGACCAAGTTCGTATGCAGTGAAGCAAGAATATAGCAGCAATATACATGTACCAATGATACAAGAGAAGTGAACAATGCAACAGTGTGGAAGTTAAACAGTGATGAAGCTGGAAATACAAAGACCAGCTACTCAGTGCAATACAACAATCAGATGGTCAGAGGCATCAATATGGTAACACAAATGCAACTCGACAAACAGCAAGAATATGAATGCAAGCAATACACTACAAACTGCAACATGGTGAAGACTACAAGCAACTGACACAAACAACTCAAATGCACACATGAAGTATGCAAAGAGCTCGAGCACAAGAACATGACAGCAAACAGGAAGTGCAATTCCAAGTGAAGAACCAGACTCAAGTTAGTATACAGTGCATATATGATGCATACAAGTACAGGCCACAACATGTCAATGAAGCACAGCTGAAAACAACATGACAGTGAAAACTCAAGTCACAGTGCCATGCTACAGATTATAAAATGAAATTCATAAGCATCAACATGAACCAATTGTGCATACATGAAGCACACTCAAGGCCCAGAAACAGTACAAGGCATATCAACAGCAATGGAATCAACATGAATATCACAGGAACTCGTCAGTGGCAAGCTACAGAAATGATCAGACCAACAACAGTGTGCAACAGGGAACACGGTGTACGACTAAACATGAATACAACTGTGAAGCTACTGAAGGCACTAGTGATAAACCAAAATGCCATCGGTCAGAGAAGATGACCAGAAACGAAAATCAACATCATGTTCGAATGCAGTATCAACCAAAATTAATGTCGAAGCCGTGGAAGCATAAAGCCAAAAATCGTCACAGTCAATATTGAACGAGTCAATAATCAAAACTGTGTCAACAAAGCCGTAGTTATCACGAAAGTCAATTCAAAACCGTGTCAACCAAGGAATGCAAAAGATACGAAGATGACAAAGTCAGTTCGATCATCAATCGTTCAAGCATAATCAAACGGCCAATCAAAAGATTGTGACAAATTCAAATTATTTTATACGAACGCAAGAATAGGAGTTACAAACCCTATATAAATCAAATTCACATCATCGGCAAGTGTATCGAATTCCAGAAAGCATAAAATCAGAAAAGCACAAGCAAATAATTACATACCGAATCGAAGAAGGAATTCGATCAACGAAGCAGCTGCAAAGAGCATCAAAGTCGAACAATTATCAAAGGTCGGCGCTTCAATTTGAAAGCCCTAAATTGCATCAAAGGGACGAAGCCCCAATTTGATAAGGACGAAGCCCTAAAAAGGAACGGCTGCCATTACAAACAAAGAAAGAAAAGAGACGGGTCAAATAGCAAAGGAGGCCGGCCTGCTTTTCAAAGGGGTTTTGTTTTTAAGGGGTTTTTTTAATTTAATATTAGGGTTATTTCATTTTTAATTGTTTTAATTGTATTTTCCTTTTTTCTTTTTAAACCGTTTTATTTTTTCTAGCCGTGTGACTAGGGGACAAACTACGGTGTGTAGTTTGGGAATTCGCAACTCGGTGGTTGAGTTGTGGTCAGGGTTTTGAGCGTAGAGTTAGATTAGTCAATAGCGGGTATAGCGAGTTTACGTGTGTAAGCGAGGGACTATCTAATTTCTAGTAGAAACCTTGGGGGCAGCACGTAGGCAGGGTTTTGCCGAAGCTGGGTAAATTCTGTGTTGTTCTGTTTTATTCTGTTATTTATATTCTGCGATATCTGTGCTGCTATTCTGTGATCCGTGTTAAATATTAATTAGCTTCTGCAATAATTTTTTATAATTTACACTATCACCCTATTCACCCCCCCCCTCTAGGGTGAAATCGATCCTACACCGCGGTCTATATATAACTATTTTAATGTGATTTCTATGGTTTGGATGGAATACGGTTTATAATAATCTTAAATTTTATATTGTATAAATATTATTCTTCGATATATATACATATGAAGTTGAAAATTTTGAAATTAAAAGGTGTATAAATCTCTTTATTAAAAATGGAAATTTTTTTAAGAAAATGGAGTTTGATAATTTATATCATATGTTTAAATGTTAAGTTTGGAAATTTTAAGATATGATATTTATAATTGGATTTTTCCCAAGGTAAATTGAAATGAATATTCTAGTATAATTTGAATTGAAAAAAATATATATATTATTACTAGAAATTGGAGTTTTTATTTATTTATGGATTTTATGTGAATATTCAAGAGTAATTAATAGAACATTCGATTTGTTGAAAGAATAAAATCCAACTTTAGTTTGAAATATTAATACTCCAAATGGATATACGTATATATATATAAATTGAAGTGGTTTTGGAACTTGAGAGAGATAATACAAATTTTGGTTTAGACTTTAATAAAGAAATGTATTTGTAAAGCCATGAGAACTATTTTCTTTACAAAGTAACATTTAAGTTAAACCTTTTAATTCATATACCGTTGAATATCCAAACCATTCAAGTTTTAAAAGTTATGGTTTTAAATTATGAATTTCGAAATATTATGCTTTGAAAGGATATTTGGCTTTCAGACGTTATAAATTTTAAAGCATTTGGATTTTTGAAAAGGTTTATATTTGGGATAAAGGATATCATATTGTTTTGAGTTTTAAAATGATATCGTATTCATAATTTTAAAATGGAAATGTTTATTCTGGTTTTAAAGTATGAGCTATTTTTAAATAACCGCGGTGTTATAATAACGATGGGTTGGCAAAGAGATCGGGATCGGATATGGACATACTCTCTGTCGATACCGAAAACCACTTTGACTAACCGTGTACGCGGTGGAGATTCCAGAATGAAGTAGGTGGTGGCGACGTTTCCTGTAAGGTAAATACGTGGACCCGACTCCCGTGAGTTGGCATAAGGTGGCTAAAACAGGAGCGATTCTCAGGCCAATGAGGTCATTCCTCTGATCGGACCCTCCTCCTCGATATTATACTTTAATTTTGGATTGATTCAGTGGCCACTTTATTTTTGATTTTGGGGGAGTTAGTCCGAGGTGGGCGGTAACTGCGGCTACGCGTTTCCACCAGCCTGGATAGCAATTGGTATATCTACCCTGGCATTGCCTAGTTGTGCCGTGTCACCTACCATACCGAGCCTTTACTACGAGTTTCTATTTGTGTCGTACCTATGGAGTATCCTCTGGTAGCTTCCCGATCGGGAGGTATTACGGTACTGTATAGACTATTGGCATTATTTGTGTTAAGGGCTATATGGGTAACCCCTTAACGCTATTAAAAAGTAAGTTTACTTTACAAATAGACACTATTATAATAGCGCAATATACTACATAGTAAATAGTTTAACGGATCCTTAGGAGATGTAAATCCCGAGCATCTCTTGAGTTACTGTACTCATATTTATTTCTGTTAATTTAACTCACATAAGATCTTTTAGTCTGACTCGAGTGTTTTTGTCTTTTCAAATTCGCTCGGGTCAGTCCGAGCGTTTCAGGATCGAAGATTTTAGCTTTGGAGGACGAAGATGAAGAATCCGTATTATATTATTTATAGTATTGCACCACACTCTAAAATTTCCGCTGCATTGATTGTATTGGTATGTGTAACTCTGATATTCATTGTATAAGTAAAATAAATATTTTGTAAACAGTTATCATGAACTGTATATTGATTATTATATTTTATCCTTCCGCTGTGAGATTCTGTTTTGTTTTTATTTCTTCTCTGTTTTTTCTTATTTACCCCATAACAATCCGCCCTTCCGTATGGTTTGAACTGGCACGTGTGTCGGTTTAAAGTGTGCGAAAGGCGGGATGTTACATGAATAAAGTGCCACACTTATTATTCAAACAAAATACTACACCATATAACACACTACTAGATAGATAACATAATAGATTGAAATATGATTGATTCCACCATCATTTCAGTGATTCCCTTGGAATACTGCAAATGTTCAATAAGATCATCTTGAAGTTTTACATGAATTTCCTTGCATCCAATTTCCCAAAAGCTATAACACGTAATGCTTCTATTAGTTTTTTAATAAGTTGAGCATCATAAAGTCATAACCGAATAAAGCTTTGGAACAAAATAATTATCATGACCAACATTAACTTTGACTCATTAATAACTCTAATTATTCAATAACAATTTCTCTAGCTCTTGACATCTAAAAAATGGATGTTCAATGGTTGGACGTCCAATATATGGACGTTCTTCCTTTGGTTGAACATAGAATATTCATCCCTCAAAATTAAACTAATAACACTATTATATAATCTAATTCATTCGATGTAATGACAAGATAACATGACGATTGCTCTAGATGATATGGATATACCACTCACTAAAGAGGTAAGGCCATTAATGACATGCCTATCGATAAATCGCCAGGACTAAATGGATTTCCTATACAAATTTACAAGACATTTTGGAAGTTCTAAAATAAGACTTAATTAATATGTTTAATGCGTTTCATAATGGTAATTTATAATTAGAAGGATTTAACATTGCCAACGTAATCCTCCTCCACGAGAAAGTGGATGCAATTGAACTTAAGGATTTTGGGCCTATCTCAATAGTAAACTATTATCTTAAAATCATTTCAAAGGTCTAGATAATAGGTTAAGCACTAAAATAAATAATTTAATTGATATAACGCAATCCGCTTTTATTAAGGACAGAATAACGTATGGGGTCATTGAAGTCCAAGAATTTATTAATTATTATTGTAAAAATAATATTTCTTGTGCCCATATAAAACATGATTTTGCTAAAATATTTCACTCTATTGACTGGATGTTTCTTAAAGAGTTATTACTAGCTAGACATTTAGTTTTAGATGGGTAGGTTGGATTACGTCTTCGCTAAAAAAGGTGAACTCTCCTGCAATTGTCAACGATGTTCTAGAAAACAAAATACAAACCAAATGTGACTAAGATAAGGAGATCATTTGTCGCCATTATTGTTCAACTTCGCAGTGGATCTTTTTACTATGATCATAAAATTATCTATTTCAATGGAGCTCTTGTTAATGTTGGTAATTATATCAATAGTGAGGGTTTGTCAATTCTGTAATTTACTTATGACATTGTTCACTTTTCCTCTCACTTACCCCATCAAATCATAGCTCTTAAATTTGTTTCATATATATTTGAAATGCTTTCGAAGCTTAAGATAAATATTGATGAGAGTTACATTTTAGTTCTGAATAATATTGATAATGTTGAAAATCTTGTTGTTGATACACTCAATTGTAAAACATGAAGTTTCCAATTCAATACCTATGATTTTCGATCAGACTTGCCAAGCTAAAGAAAAAGATTGGCAAATAATAATTGATAAAATAAAAATAAAATTATCTAATTGGAATAATAGATTTTATCTAGAGCGGTAGAATCATCCCCATCGATTCTATCATGTCAGCCGTGCTGATTTAATGGATGTTTTTTACCTTCCAAAATGGGTCATTGATAAAATAGATAAAATCGGCAGAAATTTTCTTTGGAGGGGGTATAATCCCTATAGTAATATTACCTATCTCATTAATGAGAAATGGTTTGCAAATCCGAAGAGGATGGAGGCTAGAAATATAAGTCTACATAATTTTAACACTAGGAAAATGGCTTTGGAAGTTTAATCTTAATAATGAAAAACTTAATTAGAAAGAAATGATTTTATACCAATTTTATGATAGAATAAATAACCTTAACAACATAGCTTCTAACTCCAACAGTGTAAAAATTCGGATATTTTTAACCTTGAGATCAGTATTGTAGTCTATTCAAGCAACAGCACATCCTTTTGACATGATAGACGTATCTCCTCTATTCCTCTTAGAGTTGAGTATAATGTGCATTTTGATATCTATAATTTCAGAAATAGCTTAATTTCAGAGGTATGCGGACCTCATAACGGATTCCCATGGAATTTTATTTTTAATCGAGCCGTCGAGAGCAATACCTTAATCCAATTTGTATTACTATGTACCATGTCGAATTATAACATAGATAATGATACTAAAATTTGGTGTTGGGATAAAAACAAAATATACTTTTCAAACTCGTTGTACAAGTTTTTAAACCAAAAAAATTCAAATTTTTCTGCAAAACTAATGTATTCCCTTAATCTAAGCTGCATATATTGTTAATACTTCATAAGAAAGTAACACAATTAAATTCTTAATGAAAATAATTTGGCACATAGACAAGAATTGTGTTTTTTTACTACCGTGACTTAGAAAACGTATGACATTTCTATTACATCCGTCCCTTAACCAATTCTATGCATGTTAACATTCTTAACACTTTCAACTTTAATATGACCGTCACTGACCTTAGCGCTGAATACTACCGGAATAATCTTAGATTCCATCGAGCTAAAGAGTATAATTTTAGTTGACACTGTGTTTACAAATACTTGTTGGTATATATTATTTGACAGAAACCAAAAAATGTCAAATTATGTTAACACTGATCCCGATAACCAAATCTACGACATCTTGTTGTTCGTTTACAGCTAGATCGCGAACCTAAGCTACGAACTGGCTAAATTTGTTTTTAATTTATAGAATTTCTCAAAAAAAAAAAAAAGCAAAAGGTCGTATAGACATGTTGAAGGCAAAAATAGTTTATAACAGCGCGAGGCACGACGTGGCATTAAGCAATGATCTATTAGATACTTTTAACGAAAATTGCTTTTCGGACACTCTACCCTTCAATGATGACTAGTTCACTTTTACTCTACGTTATGGTTTTGATTTTCTCACATACACACGTATAATCTCTATACTCTGTGTGTGTGTTAGAACAATGCACTTGTTAGTCCCTTCGGTTTTTGCGACTGCCTTTGTAGAACCGTGGATACTTGATCGCCAGGAGTGGTTCCTCTCCTTGGCTCATCTCTGGTTCGGATTTGCACATGGTCCTGGGTATTTGCGGAGCGCTTGTCTTCAACTATTTTGCTTCCTTCGATTTGATTTGACGTATTCTTTACATATGTGGATCTTTCGTCCTATCTTTTGGAATTTGACTGCGTTGGATTTTTACTTTTACCATCACTAGACATGTCTATGTTTTTGTTTAGCTTCTTGGATTACTCTCACCGTAGTTATTTGAGTATGCTCTTAGAGTAAAGGTGGTTTTTTATTTTTTATTTTTCTACTGTAGGGGATAGGTGGATTGGGTGGGGTGGGTTTGGTACCTATGAGGCTTTCCTCCGATGGATTTCCTTCCTTAGTTAGCGAACATTTCATTTCATTTAGTAAACTATTTTCGAAATTTTATTACATCAGCGTCTTATCCACAAACACCGCTAAAACTGAATACAATATCTGAAGAACCATTCAGCGACCTTCAATAATAAATAACAATAAGACTGTCGCCCCAGGAAGCAGTGTTTAAAATATTGGAGATAACACGCAGCAGGTTTGCAAGTGGCATTAACATCATATGACCCTTCTAGATGCTCCTTTGCCTTGCTTGAAGCAGCTGTCAACGTGACAGCTGTGAATGAATATGCATCTTGTAAATTGTAAGCTGTCTGCGTCGCCTCTCATTTTCTCATTTTGTCTTTTCCGTCTCCTCGTATCAAAGCATCAAGCTCATGCTAAAACAAATTATACGCCCTTAACTATTTTCGTACTGATATATTGCTTAGGCAAAACATATTTAAACTGATAGAGTCGGTGATGTTTTATAGTTTAAACTGATGGATAGTTTTGAGCGTTTTAAACTTTGAGCAGTTAATGTTAAGAGCAATTTTTTACAGTTACCTAACTTATGTTGGTAACTTCACACAAATATAGCAAAAAGCGTTATATGAATTATCCACCTAGTTAGTGGATTCACGTGCAACTTCTCTTTGATACTACTTTATGTTAATACAAAAATAATACAGAATCATTAGCAGATTAGAGAAAATCTGTGAGTCAAAATGCAAAAGATAAAGAAGAAAACATAACATGGGACCAAAATGAACGCGGAGACAGTTGCTTCCAGCTATGCTGTTCTCTCCATCACGAGTCTCTTTCCACCCCCATTCACTCACTCAACCCCCTTTCATCCATTCATAAATCCCATACATAAATACCCCATCTCACCACTTCTAACTCAATCAATTCACTTCATCCACTAAAATACAATCAAATTCTTCATAAATCTTTAGTTCCTTTAGTAAACAATGATAATGCAGTCCACTTCTACTGTACTTTCTCTAGTTTTAATGGCTTCTTCATTGCTATATTCATCGTATGGAAGCAGCTTCGCTGGAGACATTGATGTAACCTGGGGCGATGGTCGAGGGAAAATCTATGGTTATGGAAAAGAGCTGAGTTTATCCTTAGATAAGTACTCAGGCTCTGGTTTTCAGTCCAAACACGAGTATCTATTTGGCAGAATTGATGCCCAGATCAAACTTGTTGCTGGCAACGCCGCTGGCACCGTCACTACTTTTTATTTATCATCACAAGGTCCGACCCATGATGAAATAGACTTTGAATTCCTGGGAAACACAACTGGAGAACCTTACACTCTACACACCAATGTGTTTGCTCAAGGTAAAGGCAACAAAGAACAACAATTCAAATTGTGGTTCGACCCTACAAAGGACTTCCACACCTACTCCATCCTCTGGAATCCTCAGCACATCATGCAAGCTTATATTATTACGTCTTTCTTTTCTCTTGTGCAATCTTTTTTGAGTAGTACATGTACAGTGAGTAATTTTATGTTTCATTTATGACGTTATAATAGATTTTTGGTGGATAATACTCCGATCAGAGACTTCAAAAATCATGCATCAAAAGGCATTGCTTTCCTGTCTAACCAGCCGATGAGGCTCTACTCTAGTCTTTGGAATGCTAATGCTGCTTCCAAACCAATGTTGTCAACAGCTTCTGCAGCAGATTGGTTCAACCATGAGTTGGACTCAGTGAGTTACAGGAGAATGAGGTGGGTGCAGAGGAAGTTCATGATCTATAATTACTGCACCGATGCCAAGCGCTTTCCTTCTGGCATTCCTAAAGAATGCACTCTCAGATGATCAATACCTTTCGAATCATGTAGCATACTTAGGTTGTGAAAAGTATTCGCTAGCTAGTCCCATGCCATAGCATTCTTTTGTAATTTCTTTGGATTTGTTTGAGTTAAATTTATTGATTCTTTTATTTATCTTGCTGTTCATGTCTTTCTTCGAAATATGCTCACACGGGGATTATAGGTTGATTTATTTAAACAAAAAAAAACATTGCTGGTTTACTCCAACTTGTGTCCAAATACCAATGGTTATATATATGTCCACATTATCTTGGATTCATTTACCATCTAACGCACCATTTCTTTTCCTTACCGGTGTACTCCAAGATATTGCTGGTTTATAGTTACTTGTTCGGCATGTGATGTTAATATAACAAATTACAGCTGAGCTTTACTAATCTTTTGTAAGTTGGAGCTAGCTCGCTTGCTTTAACTATTCTATCCGTTGAACTTTTGATAATTTACCAAATAACGATTTTGAGATGATGAGATAATATGCAGTCGAAACCCTTCAAACAATTTTTATTTTTTATTTCTCAAGGCAAAGCGGTTCAAAAAAGCTCATCAAGGCAGCCCATCAAGGCCTATTTCGATAATACATATTATTTGCTTTGTAATCTGCTTTGTTCAAACTTGTATAAATATGAACTATTGTATTTCATTTACATTTATTCAGTTTATCATCAATAAAATTTCAAATTCCTTTCATGGTATTAGAGCAAATTTTCAAACTTTCAAATTATCAAAAAAATGTCATCCATCAAAGATTATCGGAACTTTGATCATCATTTCAAACATTGCGGTTGCATCTAACATGGTTAATGATCTATAATGCTGATGTTGATCAAGACTCACTGCTTTCTATCAGTCTTTCATTTTAATCTTCACCGTTCCCTCATTGTCATCATTCTAGTATCTGAGTTTCATTATGACTGACGAAGCCAACACTGCATCATCTGAAAATGTAGATAACTCTCAACAAACTGCAACACCTATTGAGAATCTTATCAAGACCATCATCAGCCCACAAAATCAACTTGTAAGAATTTATTTAGATGAAGACAATTATCTGTCGTGGAAGCTTCAGGTTGAGACAGCAATCTAAGGATATGGACTTGAAGGATATATTGTTGGAACTATACCAACTCCATCAAAATTTATAACTAATCAAGAAGATAAAGTACTCAGCAATGAAGAATACATAAAACATCACAGACACGACAGATTTATATGTTCATGGCCACTGTCATCCATAAACACAAAATTGATGTCTCATGTAATAGGATGCAAGACTGCTAATGAGATATTGGCAACAGTTGAAAAAGTTTTTAACACTCAATTTGCAGCAAAAGTGATGTATCACAAAAGACAACCTCAAAGTAGTAAGAAAGAAAATCACACAATGAGAGAATATGCCTTAAGACTGAAGTCTCACCAAACTTGTATAGCCTTGCGGAACATATGCCTTAAGACTGCAAAACATTTATATAGCATAAACCTTACAAAACTTTTAGTCATTTAAATTTATAGTTTAAAACTTTTTCGGTTTTAAAATTTATATTCTAATACTTAAATAATTTGATACTCCTAAGGTTACTTTCACTTAAATCTTCATTAGTGCCTCATTTCCGTGATTTAGATTGTAAAATGTCTTTATTAAATAATTTGACCACTCTTTTTGGTCCCATCGCAAGATGTTTCAACCCTTCGTCAACAACGCAATTTCTCAGCTCATAAACGTAATTTGAAAACCAACCGAAAAATTCTTTACTGAGATCTCCGTTCGGATGTTCACGTTTATAAACACTGTTTATATAAACAAATTATTACATTAGGTTATACACGCGCATGCATTACAGAAAAGAATAAAACACAAATTATTATTTCAGATTACCTAACAAACGGTGCAACCTTGACACAATTTAGAAGAATATAAGTGTGTGCTATATGAAGATCTCTATCGTCTAGCCATATTTCTGCACATTTTTCAGAAGGTCGACCATGTTGTCTAAAAATAAATAACATTGCTTGAGAGGACTCTTGTTCGTCGCCTTCATCATTACGAGGAACACTTTGAAATGAAATATTCACATGGTCACTGAAATAGTGAGAGAAAAAGAACGAAGCTTCTTCTTCGATGTAAGATTTGCATATCGAACCTTCAACTCGTGCTTTTTGCCTCACTTTTTTCTTCAGATGATTCAAATATGTATGCAAAATTAATTTATATTAACTTCATCTTTCAAATGCAATTAAATTACGTTATAACATATTACATACCTCTCAAATGGATACATCCATCCATATTGGATAGGACATCGAAGTCGTGCTTCAAATGGAAGATGAACAGGTAAATGTTCCATTACATTAAAAAAAACTGGCGGAAATATTTTCTCTAATTTGCAAAGCAATATAGGAATGTCCCCTTCAAGTTTACGTAAACGTTGCACTTTTAAAGTAGTCGAACAAAGCTCTTTGTAAAACATACTAAGCTCCGTTACTACCTTTCAAACTTTTAACGGCAGTAGTTCTTTGAACATTAGAGGAAATAAATTTTCCATCATTATGTGACAGTCGTGACTTTTCATTCCGCTCAATCTACCATTTTTAAAGTCAACACATCTACGAAGGTTTGATGATATCCCATCAGGAAATCTTAACCCTTCGACTCATTTTAACACAGCTTTAACTTGATTATTATCTAATTTGTAACATGCTTTGGCTTTTTTACTGTCATTTGGTTTCATATGAAGCTCAGGACATTTGCATAATTCTTCTATATCACGTCTTGATTTCAAATCATCATTCGTCTTCCCTTTCACATTCAAAATTGTGTTAAAAACATCATCAAATACATTTTTCTCATTGTGCATCACATCCATGTTATGGCGAAGCAGAAGATGTTTCCAATATGGCAACTCCCAAAAAATAGTTTGTTTGCACCAGTTATGAACAACTGATTTGCCCTCAATTTCTGTTTGCTCGCCAATTTCATATATCTTTGGATAGTCCATAACAAGTTCATATATGTCTTCGCTTGATCATATCGTCGGTGGTTGTCTGGTTTCTACTCTATTAGCTAAAAAGTTTTTCTTGTCTCCTTTGAAGGGATGATTTACATGGAGAAAATATCGATGACAAACCATGAAATTTTCTTACCATGAGGTGAAGAAAACGCTCGTGTTTCATCCATGCAATATGGACATGCTAGATGACCGGCAGTACTCCATCCCGAAAGCATTGCATAGGCAGCAAATCACTTATAGTCCACAACAAATAAGCAAACATACGAAAAATTTTCTTCCTGGACACATCGTATGTTTCTACTCCGTTCCACGGTATTTTTAACTTCTCAGTCAACGGTTGTAAATATGCATTGATTCCTTGTGTCGGATCGTCGGGGTCAGGAACGACAACAGTAAGAAACATATATTGCGTTTTCATACACGTCCATGGAGGTAAATTATACGGTGTGACGATAATGGGCCAGGATGAATATTTAGAACCAAATTGAGAAAATGGAGAAAAACCATCCGTACATAATCCTAATCTAACATTTCGACTCTCCGCTGCAAAATTTGGATACGTTTTATCGAAATGCTTCCATGCTTCTCCATCGGCCGGATGTGTCAACGTACCATCTTCCTCCGTTCTCACACTATGCCATCTCATATTAGATGCAGTTACAGAAGATGCATATAATCTTTGAAGTCTTGGAGTCATGGGTAAGTAGTGGATACACTTGTACGGAACTTCCTTCCCCTTCTTTTTTCTTGGTTTGTATCTCTCCTGGTTACAAACTTTACAATTTCTAAGGTTTGCGTCTTCTTTCCAAAACAACATGCAACCTTTTAAACATGTATCTATTTTCTGATACGGTAAACCAAAAGCCGACATAAGTTTTTTAACTTCATAGTGATTTTCACACATTAGATTATCAGACGGCATATGTCTTTTTGCAACTTGTACAACAGCCGTAAACCCAACTTCAGCGATGTTGTATTTTGACTTCATCGCAATGTATTCTGCGATTACTGACAGCTGAGTGCCGCTTTTACAACCATCCCAATTAGGTTTCTTAGAAGCATCTAGTAAATCATAAAAAAAAATTGCTTCAATATTTGGTTCTTCAACATTTCCATCATCGTCGTCAACTTCAGCCATAGGAAACATTGATCGTGTTGCATTTTCGACCATATTTTCTATACGGGTCGTTGAAACTATTTCGTTAACGACACTTTCAGACTCTACGGAAGTATTTGCTACAACTTCTTCATGCCGATCCCAAACATAATACTCGGGTGCGAAACCGTGTTGGCACAAATGAACTTTCACAATATCTGGTAACAAATACTTCAAATGTCTACACCTGCTACACGGACAACGAATTTCTGGATCGTTTCCGTTATTACTTAAAGCGAGTTCAACAAACAAGCTTATATCATTGTAAAAATCTTCTTTTATTGAGCCCTTCAGTCCTTTTCTTTGGTACATCCATCTCCTCCGATCAACAAAATAATCAATCGTTTTTCCTATTTGACAAAATGAGAAGTTCAAAATTTAATATTTATTTTGAAGAATACAAATTCGAAAAAGTTTATTTTTCATGGTCGTATAATATTTTGAATTTAAAGAACAACTTCACAAATTTAAAAATATTTTCAAATAGGGCACATTTTATTTTTTAACGTATCGATTTAAAAATATATATAATTTTTTTTCATTGGTAAGGCATCCTACTTCCCATTACAAACACAGTAAGCATTTACATTTCGTATATTACTTTGTCTCAAACGATTCAACAAAATTTCGGCAGCATTTCCCTTTGTTCCCTGTATTGTACACAAATGCGTGTACGTAGGAAACAAAAAAGAAAAGTTAGGCCGAATTTTATGAACCGTTTGAGACGAAATAGTATACAAAATGTAAATGCTTACTGTGTTCACAACTTGTCCAATAAAGGGACAAATCCGACAAATATTGCACCGGATGAATATAAATGGTCGTTTTTCGAAAAAAACGACTATTTATACAACGACCATGTACAACACTCGTCAGACGGGGCCAAAAACTCTCTAAGGGACATTTGTCAGTTACATGCGTGCATTTTACGCAAAAATACAGTTTTACTCACTATTCATATTTACAAAAATATATATTAATTTAACACATTTATTCGACGTATTAAATCAACTTAAGGTTGATTTAACATTTTTGTCATTTTTCAATACACACAATTATAATTTAGAGTAATGCAATTTTTTTGTTTCATAAGTAAATACGTGCACAATATATTACTTCTAGTTCTTCAATCATTTTATCTTATTCCAAATAACGCATACAATCGTCGAATCAAGGCATACACAATAATTTACATATACATGAACAACCACAAATTATACATGTTTTTCACAATTTCACGATAAAAGATGAAATAGGTATGCCATGTGATGCTATAAACCGTTATTACGCTATTGGAAACAATTGCAATCACTAATTCGCCCTAATTTAGCAATTTATGCAAATCTACAATTAGGGTAAAAACTGACTTTTTTGCAAAAATAAGAGATTATACCTGAGATTAAGAGTAATGGAGTTTGATTAGGCAGCCGTGGAGGATCCGGAAGCTAGAAATTAGGGATTGGAAGCTTGGAGAAGGGATTTGGGGTGTTTTTGGTTATAATTTTCGTATGAAAGGAGGAGGAAGAAGAATGCTCGGCTGCAGGTATAATCGCAAATTTCTGACGGCTTCCGACGGCCGCCGACGGCCCGTCGAAAGCAGTCGGAAATTAGTCGTCGGTCCTAGCTGTCGGTAATGAGGCATTTTCTAGTAGTGTTGGAACTATACCAACTCCACCAAAATTTATAACTAATCAAGAAGATAAAGTACTCAGCAATGAAAAATACATAAAACATCACAGACACGACAGGTTTATATGTTCATGGCTATTGTCATCCGTAAACACAAAATTGATGCCTCGTGTAATAGGATGCAAGACTGCTAAAGAGATATGGGCAACAGTTGAAAAAGTTTTTAACACCCAATCTGCAGCAAAAGTGATGTATCACAAAAGACAACCTCAAAGTAGTAAGAAAGAAAATGACACAATGAGAGAATATTTGTCCAAGATCAGTCAACTTGTGATCTTCTTGAAGCAGCAGATTATAAAATCTCAAATTCGGAACAGATTCTAACTATATTCAATGGCTTAAGTGATGAATATGAAGCTGTAGTTTCTGTTATAACTATTCAGAAGGTTCTACCATCTATAAATGACTGGTGCGAACTCACGCTTCGCACACGGTTATTCATAAAAAGATTGCTCCACAACGTAAATCCAACTAAGCAAAGAGTACTTACAACATAACCAATTAAAATCACTTATTAAAATCACCAAATTTACTTAAGCTTTCAATTCTATGAAAAAATTATATCAATAGTCAATGTTAGCTTGAACATTGATGCAAGCAAAGGTTCTAATGCATTTGAATATCTTGCATCTCTGTAATATCAGAAAAATTACTGGTATCACAATGATTTCACTAAATTAGCATCACAATGATCACTAAATATTCAGCGACAATCATTTTTCTATAGGAGATTTTGACGTTGCTAATTACATTGGCAATGTCATTGCCATGCTATCAGGTTTGCTTCATTGTTTACTTGGAGTAAAACTGGACCATCTTCAAACGATGGTACTTGACTTCCTTTTCTAATGAATCCATTCATAAAATTTCAATGAATATTGTCTTGAAATATTGTGGTGCACAATGTTATTTTATTTAATCTATCCCAATGCTACTATATAAGAACTGTAGACAGTAGAAAATAGTTGATGTCAGTGTTTTCAATAGGAAATAAAAGTAATGGTCTATACGTGTGTTTTCGATTAGATCACTACATGCATAAACCCAATATCAAAAATAAACCAATAACATTAAACTAACCATAAAAAATAGTTTTACAGGATGCGACAATTATATTCATTTGAAACTTAAATCCACTTTAATACTATGCATCATACATAACTAATCTCTATCAATCTGTACATGATCCATCAATTAGATTTGAAAAATCCAAGGACAAGCTTTTGTGTAGAAATTTAAAAAAAAAGAAAAATTGCAAATTATTTAGGCTATTATGTAGCTGCCTAAATAATGTTAACTTCAGCCTTCTCAAACATATCATTAAATATCTCGTTTTTCATTGCTCTTCCAATGATGCATTCATCAAAAACTATCACGAGTGAATATCATGGTGAGGAAATTTCCTTCATGTTGCTAGTTGAACTAAAGGTAACACATGCATCCAACAAGTCCAACCAAAAAAAGATGATCGAATAGTATTATTTTTGAAATATGGCACTTGTTAAATTTTGGCTTTACACTAAAATTGATTTCATAGTCCACTAAAAAAAATCATAGTTCTATAACTCCTAAAATATTGGCTTGTCTATCTTTTAATCATGTAAAAGTAGAATTCATCATTGTCGAAGTCATGTTATCTCCATAAGCTAAAACAAACTATAGAAAAGGGTGAATATTAATAAAACTCAAAAACACTATAATCAATTTTCTTACCCACATAAGCTTTTTCCCCACAGTAAGCACGAAAATTGCACTTCTTACATGAAAGTTGGAAAATTGTTAAGTTAAAGTGAATACCTAAGGCTAAGATAAAGGTTTCCATGACTTGTATATGTCTTAAACTATAAAGGGTCTTCGCTTCAAACTGAAGTCTTACCAAACTTGTATAGCCTTGCGGAGCATATGCCATAAGACTGCAAAACATTTATATAGCATAAACCTTACAAAACTTTTAGCCATTTAAATTTATAGTTTGAAACTTTTTCAATTTTAAAATTTAAATTCTAATACTTAAATTATTTGATACTCCTAAGGTTACTTTCACTTAAATCTTCATTAATGCCTCACTTCCGCGATTTAGATTGTAAGATGTCTTCAATATAAACTTAAGCTGAAAATTAACCTCACTTTTCCTACTTACATATGCTAAAAATGTTATAGTTGATTTTTTCAAATCTTGGTTTTGTAGCCAATATTTGAAATTACAATGAAGGCTTAACATTTCAATTAGCTTATTATAGTCTAAGTTATAAAGATTTACATAAATGAGGCACTGATGAATCAAAATAAATAGTTTGTTGGCCTTATTGAACCTCAAAAATTATGTCATGTTCATTAAAACAAAATGTTTAAATGTTAAACTTGTACCTTATTACCATTTTGTTCTTCATCGACTTTGAAATTAGATTCATCAACATATTTGCATGACCTATAAAGTGAGAATTCATGATATATATTCCACTTATCTTGAAGAAAGTAATATAAATTTAGTAGTGTATTAAATGATAAAAACCATCTTAACTATAGTAAGGTTTGAGGTCCATATAAAAAGTTAACCATTACAATGATAATAACACGTAGAAAAAGTACATGAATTAGAAAATGTACCATAAGAATATCGAACCATACTGCATTGTAATTAGCTTCAGTGCACCTAAAACCTTGTTTTTTATTTGAGTGGTGGATCCTTGCATAACTGATTTGTAAGTGTTTGTAAGAGGGGATCTTTCTAAAATATTTGAACGAGAATCGCAAAGTAAAAATTAGTGTACTTGATGAATTTTGAAGATGGTGAAGCTTAATCATGATGTTATTATCATTTATAAGATCATATATAATTACTTTACAAAAAAACTAATATAAAACACTAATCAAAAATCCATGAATCATCCAGAACCCAAAACGATTCAAGATTTGAATGGAGACCCATAGCTAGAAAAATTAAGCTAATCGATTGAAAGACTAATGAAGTTATATGATTAAAAAAACCCTGGCCTGACCATTGAAAGTTGTTTGTGGACAATTCATAAATATTTCTTTGGATACTATTAACAATATATTATAAACTTGATAAAAACGCACCTTAATATATCAAATAAACAAAACATATCTGCATAATTTATTGTACACTTCTTAAGAGTTCATTAGATGTAAATTCCGTATGAACAAAATTTGAAGATGCAACTTTTTATCATGCAAAAAGAAGATAACTTATTTTTGGAATTTAGTTTTATATTTTATACACACCGTTCTCAAGGTTTATTTAATTTCATTGCAAGTAACATTATGTTACATTGGACGAAATATACAAACTCATGAATGTCCATTTCTAGTCACATCTGTGTAGATAATGCCCCGCTATAATCCCGCAATATATCATAGCGGATTTCTACCGCTACAATTTTTCCATATAGCCCCAAAATATAGCCTTTCCGCTTTAATCCCCGCTATTTCCGCTATATCCTGTTATTCCCGCTATATTTTGCTATTTCTTCTATATCTTCTTCAATAAATTGAATTAAAAATTGCATTTATACATTATAAAAATTATGAAACTAATTTATTTGATTTAATTTTTAATATATTTTTAGAAATGAAAGTACTCTAATATTCTACTAAATTCAATTATGTTAAATAACAATTTTACGTGTATTTAAAGTATATTCGCACATGTTTTTTTGTTTAAAATCATTTATGTATTAATTATAATTCAATTGAATGATAATTTTTTATATAATTACCATTTATATACTTGTAAAAATATTAAGTACGGGTTTTATATGCTATTTTAGAGCTATCCGCTATATGTCGCTATATTCTCGCTGTATCCCCGCTATGGTTTTTTGCACCTCCACCGTTTTGAATCTGCCGAGCGCTTTAAGTGCACAGAAACTCATTCAATAAAACTAACATAGGTAAAGCTTACAATTAAACCATAAAAAGAATGATATTTCTAAAGGTTAAATAGTTAAAAAACCTATAAAAACTCAAAATGATAGGGATGAATATACAATTATACTCCACTCTCTATGTGGTATGCAACATGGCTTCTTCTTCTTGTCCTCACCACCTTGGGTATTTTTTTATGCCCCTTTGTAGCACATGTGCCCTGTCCATGGAAATTTTAGGTGTATGTAGTGCTAAAAATGTAGTTAGTAATAGAAAAAGTAACTACTAGAAGATCATAGATATCCTAAATATAAGTGAGAGTTTCATTGGCATCCCACACATTTTTAAGTGTTAGTTTCGCTACATGGAGGAAATCAAATTCCATGTAGAATATATTTAGAAACATGCTATCCTTTTCTCATATAATCAATTTAAGAATTCTTCCAACTTGATGAAACTTAAGACATTTAGCAATTCAATCTAATTAATGATCATTGACGATGATATAATGGGCCATTTAACAATTCTCTAAGGATGTGATCATCAGGAAGTGCATATCTATATATAATATTGGCTCCGCATAACTTTTTCATAACTTTTATAAAGCTTAACCTACTTATTACATATATTTAGTTTCATGTGTATAGCTATAAGTTTATAAAGTTTTCATTAAAAAGTTAGGATTGCAATAAGAAAAATAGCGTGGCAGCGATAAGCTCAAACTCATTAGGTTTATCCTAACTCTAATATCGACTCTTAAAACCTATAAATCGCCATAACACTAATTTGTCCACAACCATTTTCTTTTTTTAATTTTGTCATTTCACCATTTATATGTGTATATGCACAAATACATATAAACACGTACACAATATGTTTTTTTCCTTTTTCTTCAAGGGAATACTCACCTCTGATGGCCAGCAACGATTATACTTCTCACCTTTAAGGGTATCCCTTTATATTCGCATTGCAGCGATCCCCTACCTAAGTTCAGATGGCCAACAACGATGTCCAGAAGGCAATCAATTATCTCGTTTATACCTACCATCGCACTGTTTATCTATATCACCTCGCGTATGCACTGCACCAGCTCTCACTTATATCATGCTGCTACCATTTCAGCTCAACCATCATTTAAGTTCACTTGCATTTTGCTCTATTGGTAGCCTTCATTCTCCTTCAGCAAATGGCACATTCCAAACTGCTACAACATTTCTTGCTGCAACAAAATGACCTAAAGCAGACAACAGAGACCATATTGCATCACCTATTTTTTTCAACAGCGGTATCACATTTTATGCATACTCATGGATCAAAGTATCATCTTTGAAAGGCTACCAGTTGCATCTACTATCCTTATTTCACGCAATAGTTTGGGAACTCAGCAAGTCTCGTTAGAAAGCTGCAGCTCCTATCCACATTATGGCATATTCTAAAACGCAACTTTAGCGCCTCTTTGCACTTGATCTCTCTACAGCAATATCCTGAATTGTTTTCCACTTGTAGGTTATTATTGGCGGATGTTATCAATAAAATTGTAACCATAATTTTTGTTCACTTTACCTTTACTCTTAGTTGATCATCATAGCGATGATCATCTCCAATTGTAATAACCAATTCCTAGCGAACTTATGTATGGATTTTGATTTACAATTAATAAAATATGAGGGCTCTCTACTTAAGAGGACCACTATTTCACCAAAAAATATATATCATATATATTATCAAATAAATTCTTATTAGAACATTGCACCAGAATATACTCGCTGTTACTTATCAATTTAAAACAATACTTTTCACTTAATCTCAATAACACATTTATAAAAGTACCATTGTAAGCTAACTACTTCATTTATATACCCAAAATAAAATACAACCTTAGCCAATAAGAAGAGCTATGTTTATTAAATGAGTGAGCAATTAGCAGACCATTTGGATAAAATTATATAGATAAAATTATTATCTGCGAATAAAATGACTTTACCTTGACCAATTTCCAGCAAATTCTAATACTCCTGGCAAGTTTTTCAATAGCTTTCACTTGAGTAGTGCATCATAGTGTATTGCAGCTAGTTATCTATTTATAACAATAAATCCAAAGTTACATATGGAGGTACAAATATGTTTTATTATCAGAAAACATCCAAAAAGATTCAAGGATCAATTACACTCTTTTCACACTATTTTGAAAATCTTGAAGCTCTTTATATCTTCATCATGTAATAAGAAAAACAATTTACTATTAGGGTAAATGATTGATGGCAATGAGAACTGATTTTGAGGCATGTGCAAAGCAGATTGAGAAGTCACAATTTAATTACATCAACATGCATAGTCTTATTTCTACATCCTTATGTTGTTATAAAATCTAAGTTGTATCGTAAAATAACTATAAGAAATATTGGAGTGATTGGAAAATAACTATTTTTAACTTTTATAGAACAATGAAATTGATTTTGATTAATACTCCATGTACACATATCACAAAGGCTTTTAGCATGCAAATGTTTAAACTTGTACATTGTAAATTCATGATCATATCCATCAATTGTATTTTAAGAATTAACTTTTTTGTAATACACAAATCAAATCATATCTAATAAATTGCTATATAATCATGAAACTTGTATTGTTATCAGTGTGTGCTTAAATCAGGGCAAATATGTCCATATTTGACTACAAATCAAGTATTTAAATGCTACTTTTTACAGGTTTGACTAATAATAAAGGATAAGTTGTCATATTTATTTACATCATAGAGTGTTCATATCCTAACAATATCAATCAACTATAATATTTTGGCAACAAACTATGATACAAATAAACCTTTCTATATACTTGCATAAGTGGCATATTTTGATATACGTTAGTTCAAGACATACCGCAGATAATTTTAAAACCATTGTCCACTGACATGTATGATGACAATTTAGTTGAATATTATCGTAAAGTATCAAACAGTAATGTCATAGAGATGACATTATAGCATAATGTAATTCATTTGTTTATGCTATGGGTTAGAACTTAAATATGGAGAATATACACTACAAGAGAAACGGCTATTTCCAACGGCGAAAGGCCGTTGGAGGCCGTTGGAAAGCCGTTGGAGGCCGTTGGAATTGCCGTTGGTATACACTTCAACGGTTTCCAACGGCCTCCAACGGCATCAACGTGGATATACCAACGGCTTCCAACGGCAAATTTGCCAACGTGGCAAAGCCTGTTGACCAACATGCCGTTGGAAATCATTGGAATATGCCGTTGGACGCCGTTGGAAGCCGTTGGAGTTAAATGGCCAATTGGCCGTTGGTAGCCGTTGGAAGCCGTTGCAAATTTGGGTATTTTTTTTATATAAAAGCAGCGGTGCTTGTTTCCAGCCACACATAACCACAATTATATCAAAACAGCTCCATTTCGAGCATATACATATAAAACAACTATATCCAAACATATATATATAACCAAATCTTACATATATTTCAACATAAACCAACAACCAAACAAAACACAACATAACTATCATTAAAAAATCCAAACCAACATCAACAAATCCAAACCAACATCCACAACCAAACCATCAGAATGTATGAAATCCAAATATACACAAACCATCACATCAAAATGTATCAAATTCTCACCAACTCCAAAATATACATGCCAATAACAAAACATACCTAAATCACTCAGCACCAGAACCACCAGATGAAGGAGGCTATCCATACTGTGCGATGAACTCCGCCATACGCCGGTTCAACTCCTCCGTCCTCGCTTCACGTAGCAAATTGCGTTCCCGCATCTCAGCAAGCTCGGCTCGTAGCTGCACAATCTCTTCTTTATCTTGAGCCCTTTGATATTCTTTCTGGGCTGTCTGAACCTGTAAACAAATTTAAATTATCAACTGCACTAAAAAATTAGTATTAAAATAATTGCAAATTAACTAACCGATTGGCTTCCATATCCGTAGCATCTGTCGCGGGTCACTGGATCCATGACGGACTCAAAAATGGCGTCCTCCTCATCGGGAGTCAAGTGAGCTCGTCTCGTACTCTCAAGTAAGGCTGTCCGCGCTTCCTGAAACTTTTGCTGTCATGCAAAATATAATTGAATTTAGTTAATTACGTTATTTCAATTAATTTGTAAGTTTTAGTTACTTATGTTATATTTACATAGGCAGCACGCGCTTTGTCATCGTGGTCCCAAGAGTAAGAAATTGCGCCAGAATCATCGACCTGAGTCAATGCATGTGTATGGGTAAACACATCCCAATAACTAACAGCCCCCCCTGCGTTGTCTCTCCTGAAATATGCACATATAAATATACATTATTTATAATTTAACAAATTAAAACTTAAAATAATTAACTATTTGTCTTATTAACAATTATACCAAATCTTCCCGGTGATGCTGGAAAGACTTGGAACCACCGCGATGTGTAACGGGGTTCCTGCTCCTGTTTGCAGAATTCCTCTCGGACTGCCTCTGCAAATTTAAATTGAAAACAAAAATTGTTTTGACAGTTTTAATTATTTATATATTATTTGCCTCAAACAATTTAAATTAAATATATGATAGAGATTTACCACAAAATCCTCGTTGCTCCACCAGGTGGCGAGCTCATCAAAAACAGCTTCACTCATCCAATGAGGCCTCTTTCCCGATGTTTTGATGTTGTTAATCGTTTCGCGATAGTTTTTTGCAATTTTGCTGCTCCAATGGCGATGGACAACTGAAACATCAGAATCGGCCAAGTCCACTTCCCCCTGCACGTTTGAAAAAATATGAGTTATACAGTTGCTATAAATAGTGCAAACATGAATTGATATAATGTACATGACTACATAATGCAATAATTGCTATACCACACATACCAAAAAGTCCTGCCAGATAGCCTCCCGCACCCCCTCTGGTATCGCAGTCCACCTCGGCCAACACGAGGTCATACGAGCCATATACGCCCGTCGCGAGATCGTGAGTACTATGTTGGAAGGCTCCAACGAAAACCCACCGCTGTGTAAAAACAGAAAAAAAAAACATTTAATATTCCGTTACTACTATATATATTTGATAAAAGATTGCATGGAATAAAATTCAATTTTGAAACTTTATACTTACCTGCCATCGGCTTTGGGTTTCAGCCATACCATAAGCCGAACACCCGGCTGTGAAGGACCAGCATCATCACCTCTCTGTGAGCTGGAAGATCCGGAGCGTGAACGTCTGCGTCCCGACATACCTATATGAAATCATAGTATAAAGAAAAGCGATGGTAACATTGATTAATTTAATATGCAAATGGTGTCAGAATAATGAACATGGCGTAACATACATTATGGCATAACATAAAAGAGACTTTGTGATACATATCATATAAAATTACTTTGGAAATAGAAAAATGAAAAAAAATACCTTCTCAAAATATTGATTAGTGGTCAATCCTCATCGCTTTCGGATTCTGACTCTTCTTCGCACTCTATATTTTGTTCCTCTATACTCTCAAATGCTTCAATTAATGCATTTGATTCATCGTTTAGAGGTCCAAAATCTATTTGATCGTCAGTTAATATTATTCCTCTATTTTCCTCGATATCTGCTTGGTAAGCTTGCTGCTCAGGAATATTTCGTCCATCAAATGTAAACCTTGGTTTGGTTTTAAAAACAGCCGACCAATCTATTTTATCTCTTCTTAAAGATGGGTAAGGAGTATAATAAACTTGAAGAGATTGTTTGGCAAGTACAAAGGGATCGTACTTATAATACCTCGAAGTATGTTTTATTTCTATAAGATTATATTTTGGATCCACGTTTATTCCAGAACCTGGAACGTTGTTGAACCAGTTGCATTTGAACAAAAATACTTCTTCCGCGGGTCGAGTGAAATATGTCAACTGCAAAATCTGGGTCAGCACGCCATAAAAGTCATTTATGTGATCATTTGGATCATCACTACCTTTGACAAATACACCAGTATTGTTAGTTGATTTTTCGGCACCGTATTCTTTGGTATTAAATTTATATCCGTTGACAAAGAATATTGGATATGTCTTGACTATCCTTTTTGGTCCCATAGCTAAATGTTTCAATCCTTCATCTACAACACAATTTGTTGTATCAAAAACGTAGTTAGAAATCCAAGCAGCAAATTCTTTACCGATATCGTCGTTTGGATGTTGTGATTCGTAAATACTGCAATTATAGAACAAATTTTGCATCATGATTAAAATACATGTGTGCATATATATATTTGTGTGTACATATGTGTAGACGTATGTGTATATATATTACCTAATAAATGGTGCAACTTCGGCACAGTTGAGAAGAATGTACGTGTGTGCTACTTGATAATCTCTATCATCCAACCATACTTCCAAACATTTACCAGCAGGCCGACCAGTTTTTTTAAAAATAGATAAAGTCGCTTGACAATCATCTTCATCAATGCCTTCATCATTATGCGTAGCACTTTCAAATGATATGTTCACATAGTCGTTGAAATAGTGAGAGAAAAAAACGAAGCTTCTTCTTCGATGTACGATTTGCAAATCGAACCTTCAACTCGAGCTTTCTATCTCACTTTTTTCTTTAGATGATTTAAATACCTAGCAAAAATTATTTTAATTTAATTTTGTATACATTTAATTAAACCAATATGTAATAAACTAAATAGTAATATACCTTTCAAATGGATATATCCATCCATATTGCACAAGCCCTCGAAGACGTGCTTCAAGTGGAAGATGAATTGGTAAATGCTCCATAACATTGAAAAAACCTGGAGGAAATATTTTTTCCAGTTTGCAAAGCAATATCGGGATTTCTTCCTCAAGTTTACGTAGACGATCAACTTTTAATGTAGTTGAACAAATCTCTTTATAAAACAGACTAAGTTCTATTACAACAGTCCAAACTTTTACAGGCAATAGTTCTTTAAAAGCGACGGGTAACAAATTTTCCATCATAACATGACAATCATGACTTTCCATCCCGCCAAGTTTATTGTTCTTATAGTCAACACATCTACGAAGATTAGAAGATATGCCATCTGGGAATCGTAATCCTTCCACCCATTTTAAAAGTAATTTAACTTGATTATTGTCTAGCTCATAGCAAGCTTTTGGCTTTTTTGTGTCATTTGGTTTTATATGAAGCTCAGGACGATTACATATTACTTCGATATCACGTCTTGATTTCAAATCATCTTTCGTCTTTCCTTTAACATTCAAAATTGTATTAAACAGATTATCAAACACGTTTTTCTCATTATGCATCACGTCAATATTATGACGAATCAAGAGATTTTTCCAATAAGGCAATTCCCAAAATATGCTCTGTTTGCACGAGTTATGTATCGATGATTTACCTTGAATTTCAGTTTGTTCTCCGGTTTCATGTACCTTTGGATAATCGTTTACAAGTTCATAAATTTCTTCGCTTGACCAAACCGTAGGTGGTCTCAAAGTTTCATGCCTATTAACTGTAAAGTTTTTTTATCTCTTCTAAAAGGATGATTAATATGAAGAAAACATTGATGACAGTCAAACCATGAAACTTTCTTTCCACGAGGTAAAAAAATTGCTCGTGTTTCTTCCATGCAATAAGGACAAGCTAGACGACCGGCCGTACTCCAACCTGAAAGCATTGTATATGCAGGAAAATCGCTGATTGTCCACAATAAAGAAGCATACATGCGAAAGTTCTTTTTTTGGAAAATATCATATGTCTCTACTCCCTCGTACCACAATTTTTTTAATTCATCAATCAATGGTTGTAAATAAACATCGATTCCTTGTGTCGGATCATCGGGGCCAGGGACGACAACTGTAAGAAACATATGTGGAGTTTTCATACACATCCAAGGATGTAAATTATGAGGTGTGACAATTATAGGCCAGGGCGAATATTTCGAACCAAATTGAGAGAATGGGGAAAATCCATCTGTACATAAACCAAGTCTAATATTACAAATTTCGGACGCAAAATCAGGATATTTCTGGTCAAAATGCTTCCATGCTTCCCCATCAGCTGGATGTGTTAACGTACCTACTTCCTGTGTTCTCACACCGTTCCATCTCATATGTTGCGCAGTTACAGAAGATGCATATAACCTTTGAAGTTTAGGAGTAAATTGGTAAATAATGCATACGCTTATACGAGACTTCCTTTCCCTTTTTCTTTCTTGGTTTGTATCTTTCCTGATTACATATTTTACAATTTCTAAGGTTGATATCTTCCTTCCAAAACAACATGCAACCCATTAGACACGTATCTATTTTTTGATACGGTAAACCGAAAGCCGACATCAATTTTTTTACTTCGTAATGATTTTCGCACATTAGATTATTAGGAGGCATATGTCGTTTCGCAGCTTGTACAACAGCCGTAAATCCAGATTCTGTGAGGTTGTATTTGGATTTCATCGCAATGTATTCAGCAGTTATTGATAACTGGGTTCCACTTGTGCAGCCTTCCCAAAGGGGTTTTTTTGCGGCATCTAACAAATCATATTTTTTTTGCCCTAATATTTGGTTCTTCTTCAGCATTACCATCGTCATCAGTTAATTGAGGAACATGAAACATTGAACGTGCAGCATCTTCAACCATATGTTCTACAAGATTTGTCGTACCAATTTCATTACTCACCACCTCCTCATCTTGTATAGGATTAGATGCTAACTGTTTCCCATGACGATCCCAAATCAAATAGTTCGATACGAAACCGTACTGACGCAAATGAACTCTAACCATTTGTGGTATCAAATGCTTTAACAGTTTGCATTTACTACATGGACAACGGATTTCTTTGTAGTTTCCGTTATTACGTAAAGCAAAATCCATAAATATGCTAACACCATTATTAAAATGTTCATTTGTTGAGCCTTCAGTATCGACCCTTCGTTTTTTGTACATCCAGCTCCGATCAGTAAAATAATTGTCCATTTACCTACGCATATAATTAAAAAGTACGATATAATTTTGCGTTGACATTTTTTATTACATCAATTTTATAAACATTCTTCTTGTTTTTGTTATATCTGTTAAAATAATAATTAAAGCTTATTTTGAAATGAACATTATATTCTATTTAAACAATTTTACTAGCGAATTTGATATTAATTGATCATTGACACTTTGTTGATGGGTCATCATACCTCCCATTACAAATACAATAACGAAATTAAATCGCATAAATCATTTCAATTTAAACGATCCAACAAAATTTCGACAACACTTCGCTTTAGTTCCCTGAACAGTACACAATTGCGTGTACACAGGGAACATAAAGAGAAGCGCTGTCGAAATTTTGTGAACCGTTTAAAATGAAATGATTTACGAGATTTAATTACGTTATTGGTTTTGTAACTAATACAGGGACAAATCCAACAAATACTGTATACGACGAATATAGATGTCCGTTCTGTTAAAAACGAATATCCACACAACGATCATATACAATACTTATCAGACGGGGCCAAAAACACTCTAAGGGTTTAAATTTTTAAATTAGCGATATAAAAGTTTAAATTTTATTTTCATAAAATTTAAACTTTTATATGAATAAACAAATTGTTGAATCAACGCATATATAACGATTTTTTCCTAAAACAAAAAAAAATCCAGTGTGTGCGCGCAACGTATAAAATAAACGAACAATGTTATACATATAATCGCATCACAAATCACATTCAGTCATGCACAAACTGTATCACGTATATATCGTATCATAACATGTTAAAAGTTAACAATTTATATGTCAATATAATCACTTAATTTCTACGCACGTTTTTACGCAATTCAATCACCAATATAATAACAAGTGAGGTTCATGCTTAGGTTAGTGACAATTATTAAGTTTGAAACTAATTTAATAATAAACCTAATTTAACAAATCATAGTTAAACATGCAATAATTAGTTTAATAACAGTAATCAAGGTCCAATACACTACAATACACGAACAATAGCACAATACATACATTAAAATTACCAATTTAACCTAAAATAAAAAAATTAACAAAATTAGGGTTTTAGAAAATAATACCTGATTTTGGAGGTTATGAAGCTTGCAAACGAAGATGGGGATGCTAGAACGTGTAGAAGGGGATAAAATGGGGTTGGAAATGTTTTGGGGGGGGGAAATGGGGGTTTTTTGGATTTGATTTCGGGTGAAAGAGGAATGAGGAGGAAGAAGATCGAGTTGCAGGTTAGTCTCGGTTTTCCAACGGCTTGCAACGGCCGCCAACGGCATATTTTCAACGGCTTCCAACGGCGTCCAACGGCAAGTGTTCTTTGTTATTAAAAAATTCCGGGAAAAAGCTTGCCGTTGCTAGCCCTTGGAAGCCGTTGGTCAATTGCCGTTGGAGGCCATTGCCCCCGCCCGTTGCTATAAACAGTAATTCTTGTAGTGATATCACATGTATGATTTGAAAATAGTTTAACTTCATACGCAGTAGGATTTGACAAAAAAGCAATCCTTGATTTTCAAATTTAGATGGTAGGATGTATACGCAATAATTAAAGTTTTGCAAATAATTTACCTTAAAACATACTGTAATGACCAACATAACAGAAAAAACATGGAATTTTGAATAAAAATTCCATACCAACGGTTTCGCTGCAAGTATACAAAACATATGCAAGCAATCCAGATTTGAAACAATCAAGCGAATATTTAACAAACCAATAAGCAAAGAAGTAGTGGATATAAACCGAGCCGCACTTTAAGTGTCTACCAGATGCACGTAGACGAAATATTTAACTTGCTATAAATGGAGAGAATTGTACCTAGTATAACTGAACAACAGGAAGCCCAAAGATTCTTTTCGAAGCCATTGAAAAGCAAACTCAAACCATCAAATACTGTCGCTGATACTATACCATCATAATAAGGGAGGAAGTGGATCGGCCGGTGGGTCGGTACTGTAGGGGTTCGGTGGAGTCCCGATGCGGGAAGGCTTGGATATGGCTATCAAATGAGAGGTCAACGCTGACGTATGGGCAAAGGAACAAATCATCGGTAGAAAAACATTTAGGGTTTGGACGATAGGAGATGAAGGGTGCAGATGCGCAGTAAAAGGAGGAACAAAACTCATGACGCTTGAGTTTAAAATTGCATGGAAGGGGCTTCTGAGGTATAGAAATCAACCTCAGTTGAGAAAAGGAAATTAGTGACGATGAGTACGGAATTTTCCGTTGGAGGAAAGGAAAGAAGATAACATTATCGATGAGAAAAGGAAATTAGTGATGGTGAGAAAGAAATTTTCATCTGGACGAAAAGATGGAGAGCTCGGTACGAATAAAAAGAATGAAAAACACAACTCTTGATTTCAAAAGTTACTCAGGAGGCCTATGTGCTCTTGAAACCAAGCTCACTAATAATATAATAGTACAGACGTGCATTCAATCTTGCTGGCATATGAAGCAAGGATAGATAGCAAAAGACCATAAGATTCCAACCTCTCTATCAATTACACAACCAGTCAGAGAAATAAAAGCCAAAACAACAACAAAACAAAGGAATCTACTCAAAGAGGGGGATATACTAACAGATCAAGAGGAAGAGGAAGGTGGAATAACAACAACAATAGGCCAAAATGCCAAATCTGTGAAAAAGTGGGTCACACGGCAGTAAAGTGTTATTTCAGATACTCAAAACAGAATAGTAGTAATCAAAGAACTAATAGCTACAATGTACACATGGCATAAAACTATGACAGTCAACCTGACAATAACAACAAAGGTCAGAACTCAAATGACATTGCTAGAGAAGAACGTGTTTAAGATAAATCTTGGTACTCAGACTCAGGGGCTACTAATCACATCACTAGCAACCTTGACAATTTGAATCTTGGAACACCGTGTTTACATATACTTGTTTGTATATATTGTTTGAAAGAAACTAAAAAATGTCAAATTATGTTAACACTACAACAAAACAACCATATTACAACTGTTCCTTTACAACTAACATGGATAGGCAGTTGTAATAGATATTATGCAACAACTGTTTGTTTTAGCAGTTGTAATAGAGCCACTTTTAACAACTGTATTTCAAAAGCAGTTGTAATATTTGATCAATAACAACTGTTTAATTTAGAGCAGTTGTAGATATTATGTACAACAACTGTCCCTTCTAGTTGTCCGCACTTCATTTTTTCTCTCGTGAAAAATTTCACTTTCCCTCCTTCGTGAAAACGAAGGCCGCTTGTTTCGTTTATTTCCTTTCTCCTCCGAACAAAAAATATAAACCCTAACCTCGTCAATTTCGCTCGACATTTCTGTTTTTAACGAAAATTTCGCTTTGCAAATTATCTAAACTCCGCTTCTTTCGTCCATCGCTCATCGCTGCTTCGCCATCGCTCTGCCGCCCGCCGCCTTCTTTTTCTCGCCGCTCGCCGCCTTCTGCTCACCGCCGGTCCTTCTGCTTCACCATCGTCGCCGCTGCTTCGCCATCATCGCCGCTAGAGGTACATTAAAACCCTACTCATTTTGATATTGAGCTAGTAATTCGCCATCTATTTCGTGGATCGATGCGATTTCGTGACGTTTTATTGCGGCGAAGGTTACCAACCTTCAGGTAATTTCATGGATCGATGCGATTTCGGATCCATTGGCAGGTAATTTCGTCTTTGTGGGTTACCAACCTGCAGGCAAGGGCAGTGTGTGCGCTGTATAGTATAACCATAAGTCTCCTGGAAGTATTCCACCACAGTTTTTATTGTTCCTCTTTCATCTACTGCAAAACTAATATTTATATATTACTTAGAAAATAATAGTAATTGTAATAGTGATAGTAACAGTATCAAATACCAAGTTTCATGATGATCGGAACTGACAAATACAGTGAGACCAACACGGCTAAATTGAAAAAACTAGAATGAGAGATAGCAAAACAACATACCTTAATTCTCCTGGTGATTGCACGGACATATTATAAATCCGGTACTTCCTGCGCATGTTACCCCGATGAGTGACCTCAACCTTTGTGCCCTTAAGAGCCTTCTTAATCTGTAAATTACCGTGTTTGAACACATTCTTAAAACCAAACTTAATCCACAAAAAGTCCTTGTTAACCATCAAATCAAGTCCAGGTTCATATTTTGACATGATCACCCCTTATTTAAACTTGAACCAATCCTAATTCAAACATTAAAAGGAGTTATCTCTTATCTGAAACCTACTGTTGAAATTTTGTTTTCAGGGTGAAATCAGAATTTTTATATTCTTTCTACCGTGATCTATGTGTCTTATATTTTGATAAATTTTTGTTGTTGCGAATATTTTCAAAAATACTTGTGATTTGAACCATAAATTGCAAATATTGGCAAATAGATGTTATAGATATTTGCACTTATCCCACATTTGAAACATTCGATTGCAATTTCATTCTCACTTTTAATACAAAATTTATAATGACACCATCAAGATTCATGTCACATATTAATAATTTTCAGTATGCAAATGTTTGCAATTCGAACCAGAAATTGCAAACATGTGCAATTACTTGCATTTTGGAACAAACATTTGCACTTATCTCACAATTGAAACATTCAAGTAGAATTTAGTTCACCATTAGATCACAAATTTAATAATCTTTCCAACAAGATCCATTAACTAGATATTTCGTAAAATTTCATAGATGCAAATACACTCAATTCGAATTCGAAATTGCAAATATTCGCAGTTACATGCATTTGACAAATTTTAAATATGACATATGGATGTTGTTTTTTAAAAAGCATAAAATTGATGATTTTACGGTGAAAAAATAATAATTAATTATGTCTTTTCTATGAAAAAATATTGGTATTTTATGCATTACGGTGTGTATATAACATGGTACATTACTGTGAACTTAAAAGTAGTGACTTATTTTTTAATATTTAGTTAGGATGGATGTTTGGTTTATCTTAAAGGTTAATGGACTTGAGCCAAAATTACAATGAAAATTATTTATGTGCAAAAATAATCAACTATTTGTCAATTTGAGAAGCAAAAAAAGCAAAGCCTATTCCTATTTGTAGTGATACAATTTGTATACATGTTCCTCCACACAATAAAAAAAACAACAAAAAATGTGTGAATAAATATTTTTGAAAAGTGCAAATAAAAATAACACAAAAACAACATAGAAGCCTAAGGGAGACCTTGACAAAGTCAGAATCAGACAGTGGCCCTGGCATTGTCATATCACGGTTTAGAAGTTTAGCAACAAAATCAAGTACAGGTAATGGTTCAATAAAAATAGTTGATGTTATATCTGCAAAATAAACTTTAATTAATGATCTACATATATTATTGCTTTAAAAACAAATAAAGGGATAATGAGAAACATGTCAATGCAAGAATGTCTATAGATGGATTAGTCATAACAGAAGCACAAAAAGTACATGAGTACCTCCAATGCACAATACCTTGTGATGAACAATACATCATGTATATATATATGTATATATAGTTATGAATTTAAACATGACTACTTGAACATAGTTTCCAAAAATAGAAGAAGAAGAAAAAAACAAGCAAGAACAAAGTATCATACGGCCATAAGAGGTAAAAAGAGTATAATTAAGCTAGTAATTTTCTTGACATCGCTCAGAATATTCATAGCATGTATTGAGTATTGACATTTCGATTTCACAGAAATTACTTCAGAGAAAGATACACCTTAACGAGGATTCAGAAGATGTAAAGGTACATCTTGCTAATCACAAACATCTAAATGCTCAATAAAGTTTATAAGAAATATTTAAACATTAAGATGTGTAGCATCTTATACCAATATTAAGGGAGAGTCCCATCTGCGTGGGACGTATACTCTGGTAAAAACCCCGCCAGCTTTCAAGCCCTTCACCAAGTTTAGACCGCCCTCCTGGTCCACCAACTTCAGGTGAATAGAAATAACGCCCAACAGAGTAATACCTAAAAAGCCAACAATATCATTCTTTTTGAAAGAAGCAGCTGAATGCGTATGTGTGCTAAAATCCATGCTGTCAAAGGGATCGGCCGTGGCGTCGTGAAGCACCATGTAGGCGCTATTTTGCAATGTTGACACTTTATTCCGTCCCTTGTTCGAGGCGCCGTCCCTTGCAATCTATCGAAGCTCTTCATCTTTTAATATAATTTCAAAACTTATTTACTTTATATATTTCATTTCAAAATTCATAGAAAATCATTTAATAAATATTATTTTTTATAATTCAAAATAAATACTTTATTCAAGCAGAGCACTCGTTTCGATGTCTTCAAGGCTCGATTCCTTGACCTCTAAAACCTTAATCTAGCGCACCATACCACTAACACTAATAAGATTATGTATGTATTCATTATAGCAATTGATTATGAAAAAGATAGGAAAAAGGTCATACTCAATAACCAAACAGATTAATATTGTGACTTGGAGTGTTAATCAATTTTCATGTACGATCCTCAGATATATATAAATGATAAACCATCATTTGTTGACGAAGTACGTTTACAGCATGAACTACTTAAAACTTACTAGTTTCTTTTGCCATTGTAGTCACTAGTTTCTTTTGCATGTGCGCCTAATCGGATTCACACAAGATATGGACAAAACATGGGTCAACCTTCCAAGGTTTCTTAATTTTTGGTTAATAGTTTCGTACTTGTAACTACTTTGGATTGACTAAGAACATGTTTATTTTTTTTAGAATGACAGAGGAATACAAGCAAGCCGTTCGAAATTTCGTACATAAGCATGTAGAAAGGGAGGGTAACCCAGAAAAAATTATTTGCCCATGTCGTCGATGTAGGAACCTTATTTGGCATTCTCCAAGAGATGTTGTGACACATTTGGTGTGTTTTGGAATCGATCCAACCTATGATGTATGGATTTTTCATGGAGAAGAACATCAGTCACAAAATGAAGCCGACGAAGTGGCAGATACATATAGAATATACTTAGATGCAGAAATTGATGACGAGGAGAATGAGTATCGTGTTGACGATAAACATAGGGAAGGGACTAAGAAAATGATGGAGACAGCTGAAATTCCTGTATATCCTGGTTGTACAAGCCACACAATGCTGTCTGCTACAATACTTCTTTATAAACATAAGGCTCGAAATGGTATAACCGATACAGCATTTACGGAACTTCTTAAGCTCATCAAGGATATGCTACCTAAGGAAAACAAGCTTCCCGATTCCACATACGCAACAAAGAAGTTGATTAAATCATTTTGTTTAGGTTATAGGAATATACATGCATGCGTAGATGATTGTTGTCTGTTTAGAAAAGAGCTTGCACATCATGATTTTTGTCCTAAATGTGGAAAATCTCGTTGGAAAAAGAACAAAACAAGGGAAGATGGAAAACAATCCAAAATACCTATGAAGGTTTTGAGATGCTTTCCACTTATACCAAGGTTGAAAAGAATGTTCATGTCGCCAGAGACATCCGAACAATGGAGATGGCATAGCAAAAATAAAAGAGAAGATGGAAAACTGCAACATCCCGTAGATTCCTCTCAGTGGTCTACTATTGATAGAATGTACCCTTCCTTTGCATCTGATCCACGAAATTTGAGGCTTGGCCTTGCTAGTGATGTCTTTAACCCATTTGGAGATTTGAATTCGACATATAGCTGTTGGCCAGTGTTTCTTGTTGCTTATAACTTCCCTCCATGGCTTTGTATGCATAAAGATAATATGATGCTATCTTTATTAATTCCAGGCCCGCGACAACCCGAAAATGATATCGATGTCTATCTGCAACCACTAATTGAAGATTTGAACAAATTGTGGAATAAAGGGGTAAAGGTGTATGATGCATATACTCGTAGCGAATTTAGACTAAATGCAATTCTGATGTGGACAATACATGATTTTCCAGCTTATGGAAATTTAGCAGGTTGCACCGTAAAAGGTAAAAGAGCATGTCCTGTTTGTGGCATTAATACATGTTCGATTTGGCTACCATTTAGTAAAAAATGCACATACTTGGGCCATAGACGATTTCTTGCACCTAATCATGAGTACCGCAATCGAAAAAATTTATTTGATGGAACCGTAGAAAATAGACAAATGCCTCCAATACATACCGGTACCCAAATCTTTGAGGATGTTAAAGATATTGTTAATGAGTGGGGGAAAAAAACAAAGGAGGAAGAAACAGATAGTAAGAAAAGAAAGCGGCGGGAAGTAAAGAAGAAAGGAATCCAAATGTGGAAAAAGAAGTCCATTTTTTTTGATTTGCCTTATTGGAAGGTAAAATATAGCTAAAAATAAAATGTCTTTCCATTTTCTATCCATGTCTAGTAATTAGTATTTTACTATCAATTTAGTATATACATTTTTTGATTTTTGTAGGCACTTCCTTTGCGTCACAATTTAGATGTAATGCATGTTGAGAAAAATATTTGCGAGAGTATTCTTGGTACATTGCTTGATATCAAAGGAAAATCAAAAGATGGAATTGCTTCACGTCAAGACTTGGAAGCCATGCGTATAAGGAAGAAGTTGCATCCTATAGATATTGGAAGTAAAGTATTACTTCCTGCTGCGCCGTGCACCTTAACAGACCAAGAAAAAGAGATCTTTTACGATAAGATGAGGAATTTGAAGGTGCCTGATGGGTATAGCTCAAATATTGGGAAATGTTTTGCAAAACATGACAAAATTTCAAGTCTTAAGTCTCATGATTACCATGTTTTGTTGCAACAACTGTTGTCTGTAGGATTGAGAGGACTTTTGCCTATAGGCACGAGGAACGCATTATTGCGATTATGTTCATTTTACAGTGATATATGCCAAAGAGTGCTTGATAGAGATAAATTAGAGTCCATGGAGAATCAAGTCGCGTTAACATTATGCGACCTTGAGAGATTCTTTCCCCCTTCCTTTTTTGACATCATGATTCACTTAACAGTGCATTTAGGGAGGGAAGCAAGAATTTGTGGACCGATACAATACCGGTGGACGTATCCATTTGAAAGGTAAATTTTTTAAGAGTACTTAACACTATTACTAAATATGCACTTATGAAAGCATTTTATGCTCATATCTTGATTATAGGTATATGAAAATACTAAAAGGTTATGTTAAAAATCAAGCCCGACCTGAAGGGTGCATAGCTGAGCGCTATTCTGCCGAAGAATGCATTAAGTATTGTGCTAGATATATTGAATATAGGTATGAATTTGGAGAAAGAAAAAATCGGAATGAAGTGCGACAAAGTAATTCCATACTCGATGGACGTCCTATTTCCAAAGGAAAACCCATATTACTTTCTGAGGAGGTGATTGATGTTGCTCATCGGTATGTGTTGTTCAATACCGATGAAGTGGAGCCGTACATAGAGTAAGTATAACTTCAACTCGATCATTCTATATGGATGAAATTAAATTTTAACTTGTATCTTTGCATATCCAGAATGCACAAGGAGGAGTTGAAACGTTTGCACCCTCATCTTTTACAAGACGATGTGGAATTTTCAAAACTGCATTCAGAGACTTTTAGTTATTGGTTTGGAAAAAAGGTTGAAATATATTTTTACGTTTGAACAATTAAGCTCATATATGCGTATATTGCTGTCATATATTATATACAACGTTATATATATGTCCAGGTTAAAGATGAAAGAAATGTTTCAGATGTCAGCGAAATAATAAAATGGCTTTCGTATGGGCCTCGATCGCAAGTAGTTTCTTATACTGGCTATATTATCAACGGACGACGTTTCCATACTAAAGACTATGAGAACTCTACGCAAAATAGCGGTGTTTCCATTGAGGCGAATACTATTCGTGCAAATGGATCTGTTGAGAAAATTATTTATTATGGCATCTTACGTGAGATTTTGTTGTTGGACTACTGTTTATTTCAAGTTGCTTTGTTTAAGTGTGATTGGGCAAATATTTATCGTGGAGTCAAGGCTGAAGATGGATTTGCATTAGTTAATTTACATCAGTTCCAAAATCAATTTGCAAGTGATCGTTTCATCTTAGCAACACAAGCTGTACAAGTGTTTTTCTCTAGAGAAAGTAGTTCTTCAAATTGGTATGTTGTTTTGAAAGCACCTCCTAGAGGTTTTCATGAATTAGAAAAATACGAGGAGGAGGAAAACTCAACTAGTAAACCACTAAATGAGTCGCTACTTAATGATAGAGATGTCGATAATGGAGATGAAAGTTACGTAAGGAAGGACTGCGATGGCATTTTGGTATGAATAAACATTCATTGTTAATATCTTGTTTTATATGTAGTCATATGCCTTAAAGTCTTTAATTGTGTAGTTATGTCTTATATGTATCTTACTTGATGAATTTTATATATGAGTATGTTTAGAATAATGTTAGAGCCTTAGTTAATTTGTTTGATATTAACATAGTCGTTACATATCAAATTATACTAATTAGAATGATAATAATTTTTTACATGTTATGATTTTTTTTTCCAGGTTGATCACTTGGTAAAAGAAGCTTGAACTTGTTGCATCCATGGGTGATGACGAGCAACATCGAGGAGAGGTAATTGTTTTGAACTTTGTATATTATGCATTTCAACAATCTGTTCTTATTTAGAATCCATATTTAGAATATATTTTGGCAATAGATGCGAAATATGTCTAGTATAGTTTAGAATTCAATTTCCTTTTCATTTAAAGGTCTTATTCTAACAGACCGCAGGAAATTCTACATTTTTAGAATAAGAGAAGCAATAAAATTTGAAGTTATTGTTTAGTCAATTAATTGTATTAACAAGTAGTGACTGAACGCACAGAATACTGTCAAACTATAATTTTTTATCGATTTATTAAATATTTACACTTAATTAAATACCAGATTCAAAGCAATAAATTGTGCTAAATTTTCTAATTTAAGAGCTTGAAGCAAGTAAATAAAAAATCGAAGAAGCAAAGTCTTGCTGCACTTGCAGCTGCTCATGGTCTAACTGAGGCTAATGGTGGTATTAGAATCTCTAAAATGAAAGATGTTGAAGTTGAAGTTGCTTGTACTCTTAAAGATCTGAATACTAATGTTAGAAAATCTCCACGCAAGCACGGTAAAATTCCTCCACCCATCATTCCTTCTCGTACTTCAACCCCTTTTCGAAGCGTCAGTATCACACACTCATCCAATCCTATTGATTCAACTCCCCTCCAAAATGTCATTACCACACACTCGTCTGATGCTCATGATTCAACTCCCCTCCAAAACATCACTACCACACAGTCGTTTAATCCTCATAATTTAACATCTCATCTACATAACACTTCTACAAATCGTCAAAGGTCTGCTTCACCTACGAATTTAAATTATTCCCCCGAAGAGGCAAACATGGTCAAAACTAAGAGAAAAATAGGAAAAACAATGATGAGATTATTTTCTTTGACACCGAATGAGAAAGTTGAAGTTGAGTTCAATGATCTAAATCAACCTATCGGTACAAATTCCACGTATTTATCATCATATATAGGGACTGTAGCAAGAGAGATGGTACCCGTGACCATTAGCAATTGGAAGAAAGTCGACGATAAATTGAGGACTGATCTATGGACATGTATTCAGGTAATTGTACACAGTAGTTCAATTAACGTCCTTCTATTTACCGTGCTCTTGTTCATGGCTGATTCATTGGTAAGCTGTCATGAATTGCAAAACTTAATTGCAAAACTGTCATGAATGATTCATTGCAAAACTGTCATGAATTGTATGCAATTAGCTGACATAAGTCTCTATCCAAACTGATTTTGAAATTGATACATTTTGAAATTGTACGCAATATCTATTTACTGTGCACATGCTTGAGAAATCTAACTTCTTCAATCTTTATTTACGGCCCAAATTTGCACTTAATTGTTTCATAAGTCTTTATCCAAACTGATTTTGAAATTGATACATATTTGTATACATATATATGTGTATGTTTTTTCTGCATAGCTTGTGATGCTTGTATGTTTTTTTATTTTGTTGGCCTTGTGTACGTATACATCTTGCTGCAGTTCAGGTTTTGTTTTTTGATGCTCAGTTTGCAGTTATGCATGTTTGTGCAATTCAGGTTCAAATTTAGGTTTGTTTGCAGTTATGCATGTTTGTGAAAATTTAAATCTTACATCTATAACGACTTTAATTGTGTATTTAAACTAAAACATTAATGCAAGTCTGCAGTATCTATTAATCTGTGTTTAAATTTCTGTTTTTGAGATTGTCCTTATACATATTTTCATGCGATAAATCAGGTTTTTTTATGCAAATTATTTTTTCCCAACTTGTATGAGTTTCTGTGTTTACTAATATTGAGGTCAAAATGGATAAGACGTGTCAATCTCAACTATCAATAATGACATTGTTTGATACATTCTATGTACAGGCAAGGTTCAAGTTGGATGACGTATACCGGGATATGTTCCTTCAGATGGTGGGACTACGATGGAAAGAGTCAAAGTCAAGGCTAGTTAAAGCTATAAGAGTTGCAGCAAGGGATCCCGATGCTTCCAACAAATTAAATATGTTAAAACCAGATAATATTAAAAATGCTCAAGAATGGAATGATTTTGTCAACGAGAAATTAACAGATGAGTTTGAGGTAGTTGGTTTTATTTTAATGGCTACAATTGAAAAATATTTCATTTCATTTTATTATACCTAATTTTAATGATTTTCTCTTATATAGTCGACGAGCAATAAATACAAAGCCAGGCGAGCAATGAATACAATTCCACACTATGAGTCGAAAGGGGTACGCAAGACTAGCGGAAGATATGGTAGGAAGAAATAACTTATAAAATTCATCCATTATTATTATCAGTAGCAATGTAATCGATTTGAGTGTAGTATTTAGTTTCTAAGCTCTTTTTGCAGAAAAAAGATAGTGGCTCATCAGACATCAGTAGGGAGGAATTGTGGTGTAGAGGCCACATAAAAAAAATGGAGAACCGCCGAATTCTATCATCGCCGACTACATAGAAAGGATAGATAGTACATCAAATTATTTCTTCAATATATGAACCTTACATTGAATGTTGTGACATTTGAAAAATGTATTTTTTGAATTTGTAGACTAAAATAAATGAGTATAAAAATACTCAAAGTTCTCAAGGAGTATCACTGAATGAAGATGGTGTGGGGAAGGTTTTTGGTCGTGAACATAGAGGTAGAATAAGAGGACTTGGTTTTGGAGTTGCACCAACTCAGTTTGGAGTTCGTATACGTAGTTCAAAAAAATTACGTGAAATGGAAAATGAAATTACTACCTTGAAGGCTCAAATGAAAGAGCTCTCTGATATGTTCATTGCCGTAAGTTCTAATTGATTCACTGTGTTAACGAGTAATTGATATGCGGTTAAAATTTATTAGTACATGTCTAACATTTTTTTTAAACAGAATATCAATGGTAAACAAAATGCAGCGGAAGAACCAGTAACTCTTCATGGTGATACGCCTCAGGTATTTTTTTATAACGCCATAAGTTTTAGCATCCATCTAGCATCCATCTAGTTTTAGCAAATTGAGCCCTCAAGACTCCCATAATGTGATATGTAAATCAATTAAACTGTGCTGCAAGTTTTTTAAATGATTATATTTCTCAGGAAGAAACCATATCAACCATATCCATCTAGCATCCATCTAGTTTTAACAAGTTTCATGCCTATCTCTATTTCAATTCTCTGCTTGGTAAATTGACAAAATTGATAGGAATATGCGAAATTTTCTTTTGAAGGGGGAAATGAACGTTGTAGCTTAAGCTCTCCACTTAATATGTGAAATGGGCTAGATCTTGGTAGTAATAGGTTATATTAGAATCTGAGAACCAAGCTTACAAAACCAAAATATCCTCTCTAACCGAAGATACCATCAACTTACATTCTGCTTGTCGAGAAGCTATCCAATAGCTGCAGATGGAATTCAATAACTTAATGGAGTTCAACACAGAACGGGGGACAGGTAAGTCAGATCTGTACTCTGAAACTGTAGAAGAGTGTGAAGGTAGCATGTATGCAAAGGCTGCATCCAATTTATTAATGGCCACCAAAAGGATCAAAGCTCAATCTCAGCAATTGATGAATGCTAATGAAGTACTGCCAAGTTCAGTTAGCGATTTGAATAATAGATTACAGCAAGCCGAATCATGGGCTGATACTGCCATTAATGATAGGAAATCAATAGCAGAGAGGATTTTGGAATTGGAGAAGGATCTTGAAAATTCACAAGACATTTACAGGGAAATGAAAACTACACTAGAGGACAATTAAGAAAAAGAGAACATATTGCGCGAGGGAAATGAAAACTACACTAGAGGCAATTCAGCAATTCTTTTTTATTTTAAATAAAGGTTGAAATCAACTCACGTTATCAGGTTCTGAACACGCTGACAGCTAGAAGTGTACATCGGTTTTTAAAATCTTTTACAGATCCATACATGGATCATAGCCTGTAAATAAAGATCAAAGTAATAAGATGTTGATGAGAGAAATATTTGAAAAAAGAAGATAAGTAACAAACATGAGCGTAAGCAGTATTCATACGTGTAACATGCATTAGATCATGTCAAACAAACATAAAGTCTACCAATAAGTTAGCGTATCATAAAAGATATAGTAAATTAAATTGATGCATAGCTAAACAACTTTCTGATTATTTGGCTAAAGTACGTGTGTAATATCATAAAATAGTTTGTGTTAATTCCTTTTATGCACAGAAATAAATATGAAAGGGTTGATACACAATAACATTTGTTATGCTGAGTGCATCTTATATACTATAAACATTGAGTAATGAACAAACTAAAACAAAGATATTAATTGCTCTTGCTCACCTACTTCAGAAAGTGAAATTTTGATTTCTTTGGCATGAGTAGTTACATCTAAGTCGAGCTAAATATTCACATGATATATGTACTATTTTTTACGAGTAAATGGGAGAAGATAGAGTAAGACAGCGACAATTGCACTTATATTTAGAACAAAATAGAAGGAAAATTATTTTATGAAGCATTAACTTGAACTTTCTAAAAATAATTGCAAAAAAGAGCTATAAAAAGATATGATCTCATTTTTACTAAAAGACGTGCATTGAAATTGTTATGAACATTCCTTGCGCTTAGACCATATTATATTTATATGATATACAATGATGCATACTAAATCAAAATAGCAGGTTCTAGTGCACTAATGAACATTCCTCAAGCAAGGTTGAGGATATTTTGGTTTTGTAAGCAAGGTTGAGGATTGAATGGTGGTGTTGTGGAGATTGAAGTGGTTGAAGTTGTGATGTCTGAAGCTTTATAGTTGGGAAATTGGTGGAGATGAAGTGGAGACTATTTGTTGTCTTGTATGAGAGGATGAAGAAGGCTATGGTTTGACAATGGCCGGGGGATGCACTGTGCACTGATATGCACAGTGATGGTCAGGGAGTAAGGGCAAGTAGTTTGATACTGGTAGAAGGAAGATGGGTAGTTTGGATGAATGAAGCAATTGAAGGCAAGACAGATGAGAACAGGCAATTGTATGCAAATAGACAATGTTTTATGCAGAGAGAACAGTAAATGTTGTAGTGTGCTGTGAACAGAAGTGAGGTTTTGAAATGATATGTAAATGAAAAGGATAATAAAAAAAATTGTTTGTTGAAATGAACTTGTGTACGTAATTTTTTTTGTTGATAAAATGCAAATAGAAAAGCAAACTAGAACAACAAGCAACAACCCAAATGATAACAAAAATCACACACAAATATATCTGTAATATTTTTGTCCGAGAGTATCATCTGTAATATTTTTGGCATTAGTATAGTATTACTATTTGATAAATTGAAGTTGAGTAAATTTTACACCTGGAGGTTGATGAGTGTAAATAGGTAACTTTAAACCATTATCAACTTTGAGAACATGTTGCTTGACCATTTTGATATTTTATACTTATCCGTGTAAATAATATTACATGTAGTAATCTTTGTTATTTTTGTTTGCAGTCACATCGAAGTAGCAACAACGTCACAAATGGTGGTAACATACAAATTCAAAATCAGCCTAGAAAGTGCAAATTGTTGGGTTGGCACAGGAATGTTGTCGCAGAAGGAACAATTGCATCTACCGATCCTACTGCTTTAGTGCATTATGTGCCACTAGGTAAAGATGCTTGGAAGGTTTGGGTTGATGCGGCGGTGGATCCCGAAGCTATTCTATTTCGGCCTACCTCAGATATCTACACTATTGGACAAGCGGTTGGGACTACTATTGCTTGGCACAAGGAATTTATCTTGTTTGATTAGTACGTATGTATTTTTACTAATATATGTTATGGATTTAGTTTTGCTGTGTAATGGAGCAATGAACCCATAAATGGTGTAAACTTGAATTGTTTTTGATTTTTTTTAATGTGATTGGTTCGTATCGTTTCAATTAATTTGCATGATTATGGTTATTGTAAATGATATGTTGGTTTTAATTATAATATTATGAAATTACGGTTAATAGCAGTTGTGAAAAGAGAATTGTATAGTTGTAAAAATATCAGTTGCAACTGTCGTTAGTAGTTGTAAAAATATTAACTACAACTGTTCTAAACACTTGTTAAATTAGTAATTACAACTGTCCTAAATACTTGTTAAAATATTATTTACAATTGTCCTAAACAGTTGTAAAAAATTCAACCACAACTACGAAAAGCAGTTGAAAAAGATCATATTGCAAGAGCTATAGGCAGTTGCAAAAGAGTCTTATGACAAAAGCGACTGACAGTTGTAAAAGGTCTTTTGCAATTGTTAATGGACAATTGTAAATAATTCTTTTACAAGTGAGACAAGCAGTTGTAAAAAGAGTTTTTACAACTGTTAGCAGCACTTGTAAATTACTTTTTTACAACTGCGCCCGCAAGTGTCTACGTCAGTTGTCAAATAATCCTGCTCTATTACAACTGCGGATATTAAGACTGGCGAGCGGCAGTTGTAATAGATTTATTACAACTGTTTTTGGCAGTTGCGATAGGGTGTTTTTGTTGTAGTGTAACACTGATCCCGATAACCTAATCTACACCGTCTTGTTGTTCATTTACAACTAGATCGCGAACCTATGCTACGAACTGGCTAAATTTGTTTCTAATTTATAGAATTTCTCAAAAAAAAGCAAAAGGTCGTATAGACATGTTGAAGGCAAAAATTGTTTATAACAGCGCGAGGCACGACGTGGCATTAAGCAATGATCTATTATATACTTTTAACGAAAATTGCTTTTCGGACACTCTACCCTTCAATGATGACTAGTTCACTTTTACTCTACGTTATGGTTTTGATTTTCTCACATACACACGTATAATCTCTATACTCTGTGTGTGTTAGACCAATGCACTTGTTAGTCCCTTCGGTTTTTGCGACTGCCTTTGTAGAACCGTGGATACTTGATCGCCGGGAGTGGTTCCTCTCCTTGACTCATCTCTGGTTCAGATTTGCGCATGGCCCTGTGTATTTGCGGAGCGCTTGTCTTCAACTATTTTGCTTCCTTCGATTTGATTTGATCTTTCGTCCTATCTTTTGGCATTTGGCTGCGTTGGATTTTTACTTTTACCATCACTAGACATGTCTATATTTTTGTTTAGCTTCTTGAATTACTCTCACCGTAGTTATTTGAGTATGCTCTTAGAGTAAAGGTGGTTTTTTATTTTTTATTTTTCTACTGTAGGGGATAGGTGGATTGGGTGGGGTGGGTTTGGTACCTATGAGGCTTTCCTCCGATGGATTTCCTTCCTTAGTTAGCGAACATTTCATTTCATTTAGTAAACTATTTTCGAAATTTTATCACATCAGCATCTTATCCACAAACACCGCTAAAACTGAATACAATATCTGAAGAACCATTCAGCGACCTTCAATAATAAATAACAATAAGGGAAGCAGCTGTCAACGTGACAGCTGTGAATGAATATGCATCTTGTAGATTATAAGCTGTCTATGCCGCCTCTCATTTTCTCATTTCGTCTTTTCCGTCTCCTCGTATCAAAGCATCAACGCGGAGACAGTTGCTTCCAGCTATGCTGTTCTCTCCATCACGAGTCTCTTTCCACCCCATTCACTCACTCAACAACCTTTCATTCCATTGATAAATCCCATACATAAATACCCCATCTCACCACTTCTAACTCAATCAATTCACTTCATCCACTAAAATACAATCAAATTCTTCATAAATCTTTAGTTCCTTTAGTAAACAATGATAATGCAGTCCACTTCTTATTAGGATTTTTTTGGTGATACAATATTTCCAAAATTAATAGATTTTGGAGATATTCTCGGTATTTAGTTACCCGTTCTGTGCATGAAGTAAATGGAAATAGAAATTAAAGAGATAGGGATGTGGAGATATTTGTCATATATATATTTGATTGCCATATTTTATAAAAGGAATCAAATAGGGAAATAATTGATTGATGGAGAAAATGGAATATTATCAATCAATTACATGGCAAGGCAATTAATGGGAATATTATTATTCCATGAATTGATTTATTTACATAAATCAATTGCTTCATCCCTAAGTAACTTTTCTTTATATATAAAGAGAGGTATAGAGAATGTTAAGACATCAGAGATGAGAGAACAATCTCTTGTTTATTTTTCTTTATTTCTTTACTCTGTAATCTCTTCAAATAGTAATAAATCTCTTCCCCATTAAAATGGACGTACACTATCTCGCGATGGTGGAACCACTATAAATCTGTGTGTTCTCTCTTGTCTCTATATTTTTTTTTCTGTGATCTATAACTATCTGTTTGTTCTATCACGCCAAATTGCAAGATCCTATTTTTCTGCTGAGAGGGATTGATCACCCCTCCCCCTTACAACTGGTATCAGAGCTAGATTCGCAAAGAAGGTGTTTGGTAGAATGGCAGGAGGAGATGAAAATAGTACAAATAGTACTTTAGCGCCAGTAGTTGATCCATATGTCAGAGGCTCCTATGTGGCTTCAGGATCACAGTTGACGATAGAGAAGTGGAATGGTGAAGGAGATTTTGAAAAATGGCAATGGATGATGAAAGCAGTTTTGAGGAGAAATCGCGTTCATCGAGTAGTATTTGATACAGAGACACTGCCTGCTGATATTTCATCAGTGGAATTAGAAGAGATGGAAGAATGGGCCTTTACTACTCTCCAGCTTGCTATGGGAAAGAATGTAATTTCTGAAATCAGTCAGGAAACCACAGCCAAAGGCATTTGGAAGAAGTTGGAGGACCTCTACATGAAGAAATCCCTAACTAACCGTCTGATCCTATTGAAGACTTTTTTCACTTATAAAATGAAGGAAAGTTCTTCAATTAAAACACACCTAAGTGTGTTTGATGACCTGTTGATGAAGATGAAGTCTGTTGAGTTGAAAGTTGATGAAGAACAGAAAGCAATGATTCTGTTGTGTTCGCTTCCAGAACGATACACTGGTTTCGCTAACAGCCTTATCTATGGTAGAGATACATTGACATTAGATGATGTGAAGACAGGTTTGCTCAGTGAGGAGTTGAGAGATCAGATGAAAGAGTTTGGTGTTGGCGATAGTAGTGGAGGAAGTAATAGTAGTTCAGGTTTATTTGTTGAGAGAGGTAGAGCAGAGAAGAAAGTGAAGAATTACAGGGGGCGTTCCAATTCTAGGAAGCCTCATTGGCGGAGTAAGTCAAGAGATGGAAGGTGTCATCATTGTAAGAAACCAGGCCATTGGAAAAGAGACTGCCCAGATCTGGAGAAGAAGACTGAAGGTTCTTCATCTATTGCGATGGAGAAAGATGATAGCGATTTATTGACAGCGGTTATATCAGATGTTGCAGACCACTGGGTATTAGATTCTGGAGCATCATTTCACATGACTCCTGATAAGGATTATTTTTCTTCCTTTGATGCTAAAGAAGGAAGTTCCATCCTTATGGGAAACGATGCTACATGTAAGTCTATGGAAGTTGGTTCAGTTCGCATTCGCATGTATGATGGGATTGTTCGCACACTTTCAGATGTTCGCTATGTTCCTGGTCTTCGAAAGTCATTGATATCATTAGGCCAATTGGCATCATTGGGATGCAAGATAACCATTGTCAAAGATGGTTTGAGAGTTTCTAGAGAGGCACTTGTATTGATGAAGGGTGTTATGGTAAGAAATCTGTATTTGCTGATGGGTACCACTGTTCATGGAGAATTATGTGTTGGAGTTGATAGTTCTAAAAGTTTGGATGCTACCAAGCTTTAGCATATGAGACTAGGTCATACTTCAGAGAAGAACTTAGAGTTGCTTCATAAGAAGAAAAAGATCAAGGGAGAAATCTTCAACAAGTTGAACTTTTGCAAGGAGTGTGTATTGGCAAAGCAAACCAGAGTTTCTTTTGGTGACGGTATGCATACTTCTAAGAGTGTACTTGATTATGTACATTCAGATGTTTGGGGGCCATACCCTACTGCTTCCATTAGTGGGGCTTATTATTTTGTTTCATTCATTGATGACTACTCGCGCAAGGTTTGGGTGTATGTAATGAAAGCTAAGTCGGAAGTATTTCAGAATTTCAAGGTTTGGTTAGCTCTTGTTGAAAACCAAATAGGAAAGAAATTGAAGATTCTTAGATCCGATAATGGTGGCGAATATGTCTCCAAAGAGTTCCTCGACTACTGCAGACAACGCGGTATTAGAAGACATTTTACTACACCTGGTGATCCGCAATCCAATGGGGTTGCTGAGAGGATGAATATGACTCTACTTGAGAAGGCCCGTTGCTTGATATTGACTGCGGGTATGTCTAAGGGTTTTTGGGCTGAAGCTGCTTCGACTGCAGCACATATTATTAATCGGATTCCGTGCTCAGCCATTGGTGGGAAGATTCCAGAGGAGTTATGGAGAGGTAAAAGCACTTTATTAAGTTATTTTCGTATATTTGGATGTCCAGTTTATGTTCACAATACAGGACAAGATAAGTTGGAGCCTAGGGCCTCCAAGTGTGTTTTTCTTGATTATACAGATGGAATAAAAGGATACAGAATTTGGAATCCAGTTACGAAGAAAGTTATACACTCCAGACATGTGACTTTTGACGAGTCAGCGATGTTTAAACCTTTGGAAGGTTTATCAGACGGTTCAGATTCAGTTGATGAGAAGGCCGAAAAGACCGAGATTCCCAACTTTCAAACCCGAAGTACAGCTATTACTATTGGCAATAGTGATAGAACAGTTGATGATACATCACATGATAGTCCACAGATTTCCTCTAGTAGTGATGGAGATGGTCATGAAGCTAGAGAGGATTCAGCTCAAGATGGAGCTCAAGGTGGAGCTGAAGGAGAGTCAGGCGATATAGTCATTCGGGCTAGTCAGAGACCAAAGAGAGCTCCAATTAGATATGGAGATTGGGATTATGCAAATTTGAGCCTTGATGATCAGTTTGAGTATGCTTTACATGTTGTTCATGATGAACCATTAAGCCTTGAAGAAGCCATGAAGTTGAATGATAATTCGAAGTGGAATTGCGCTATGGAAGAGGAGATACAGTCTTTGTAGAAGAACAAGACTTGGGATTTGGTACCACTACCTCAAGGAAGCCGAGCCATAGGTTGCAAGTGGGTGTTCAAGCTGAAAGACGATGGTAGATACAAGGCAAGATTGGTAGCCAAAGGGTTTTCACAAAAAAAGGGGTTGGAGTATGATGAAATATTTGCTCCAGTTGTTAGACAAACTTCAATTCGAATCCTACTTGCGATAGTTGCTGCTCACGATTTGGAGTTAGAACAACTTGATGTGAAGACTGCTTTCTTGCATGGTGATTTGGAAGAAACCATTTACATGAAGCAGCTAGAAGGATTTATTGTAGATGGAAAATCAGATTGGGTATGCAGGTTGAAGAAATCTCTTTATGGTCTAAAACAGTCGCCTAGACAATGGTACAAAAGGTTTGATTCTTTTATGCTTTCACATGGTTTTAATCGTAGTACTAAAGATGCATGTGTTTATTTCAAGCATTTAAAGAATAGTAATTGGGTGTATTTGCTTTTGTACGTGGATGATATGTTGATTGCTTCTAAGGATAAAGCTGGAGTTGATGAGTTGAAGTTGAAATTAAAAGCGGAATTCGAAATGAAAGACCTTGGAGAAGCAAAGAAAATTTTGGGGATGGAAATCCAAAGAGATAGAAAGCTTGGACTTTTGAGACTTACTCAAAAGGAATATATTCAAAAGGTGCTTGTTCGGTTTAGCATGGATGGAGCAAAGGCTATCAGTACACCCATGCCTTTGCATATACAGCTCTCTAACAAAGGCTCTCCGATCTCAGAAAAGGATAAGGCCTACATGAAAAAGGTGCCTTATGCGAGTGCGGTAGGTAGCTTGATGTATGCTATGGTGTGCACTAGACCTGACATTGCTCAGGCTGTTGGATTAGTTAGTAGATATACAGCAAATCCAGGAAAATCGCATTGGGAGGCAGTGAAGTATATTTTTAGATATCTTAGAGGAACATCAGATTATGGTCTTGTCTCTGGCGGCAGAAATAAAGATTTCAACTTGATTGGATTTTGTGATTCAGACTATGCCGGAGATAGAGATAGAAGGAAGTCAACCTCAGGCTATGTGTTCACTCTTGGAGGAACGGCTATTAGTTGGAGAGCGAGGTTGCAGACTATAGTTGCTTTGTCTACTACAGAGGCAGAGTTGATAGCTGCAGTTGAGGCAGCTAAGGAGGCACTTTATTTGAAGAAGTTGTTGTGTGATTTAGGCTTTGTACAAGATAATTGTTTGGTGAATTGTGATAGTCAGAGTGCAATTCATTTAGCTGAAAATCTGGCTTTCAGCTCTAGAACAAAGCATATAGAGGTAAGAGAGTCTTTCCTTATCTCCATGAATGAAGAGAAGTTAGTTCGCCTTCAGAAGGTTCATACAAATGACAATGCAGCAGATATGTTTACGAAGGCCTTACCTGCTACTAAGTTCGAGCATTGCTCGAACTTGATTCACTTGATGAAGTGCTAGGTGCCACATGGTGGCACTATGGGGAAGAGAGTAACTTGATTGAAGTTAAGAGAAGATGTGGCATTCTTCTTGTATGAAGAGATATGAGTTTATTTTTGGTTGCACAACGTCTGCCTTAATTTTTTTTGAGTGTTTCCAACACTTTGTTGGTGGGCGGTGGCCTTGCCGGAGTTCATTAACAAAGTGCAATGAGAGGTGGCTTTTGCAGGAACTCATTGGGAAGCATTCATTTTGGAGTATCTTGGTTTGGAAGAGATATTGTATCAAGGTGGAGATTATTAGGATTTTTTTGGTGATACAACATTTCCAAAATTAATAGATTTTGGAGATATTCTCGGTACTTAGTTACCCGTTCTGTGCATGAAGTAAATGGAAAGAGAAATTAAAGAGATAGGGATGTGGAGATATTTGTCATATATATATTTGATTGCCATATTTTATAAAAGGAATCAAATAGGGAAATAATTGATTGATGGAGAAAATGGAATATTATCAATCAATTACATGGCAAGGCAATTAATGGGAATATTATTATTCCATGAATTGATTTATTTACATAAATCAATTGCTTCATCCCTAAGTAACTTTTCTCTATATATAAAGAGAGGTATAGAGAATGTTAAGACATCAGAGATGAGAGAACAATCTCTTGTTTATTTTTCTTCATTTCTTTACTCTGTAATCTCTTCAAATAGTAATAAATCTCTTCCCCATTAAAGTGGACGTACACTATCTCGCGATGGTGGAACCACTATAAATCTGTGTGTTCTCTCTTGTCCCTATATTTTTTTTTCTGTGATCTATAACTATCTGTTTGTTCTATCACGCCAAATTGCAAGATCCTATTTTTCTGCTGAGAGGGATTGATCACCCCTCCCCCTTACACTTCTACTGTACTTTCTCTAGTTTTACTGGCTTCTTCATTGCTATATTCATCGTATGGAAGCAGCTTCGCTGAAGACATTGATGTAACCTGGGGCGATGGTCGAGGAAAAATCTATGGTTATGGAAAAGAGCTGAGTTTATCCTTAGATAAGTACTCAGGCTCTGGTTTTCAGTCCAAACACGAGTATCTGTTCGGCAGACTCGATGCCCAGATCAAACTTGTTGCTGGCAACTCCGCTGGCACTGTCACTACTTTTTATTTATCATCACAAGGTCCGACCCATGATGAAATGGACTTTGAATTCTTGGGAAACACAACCGGAGAACCTTACACTCTCCACACCAATGTGTTTGCTCAAGGTAAAGGCAACAAAGAACAACAATTCAAACTGTGGTTCGACCCTACAAAGGACTTCCACACCTACTCCATCCTCTGGAATCCTCAGCACATCATGTAAGCTTATATTATTATGTCTTTCTTTTCTCTTGTACAATCATTTTTGAGTACATGTACAGTTACTAATTTTATGTTTCATTTATGACGTTATAATAGATTTTTGGTGGATAATACTCCGATCAGAGACTTCAAAAATCATGCACCAAAAGGCATTGCTTTCCCGTCTAACCAGCCGATGAGGCTCTACTCTAGTCTTTGGAATGCCGATGACTGGGCTACACAGGGTGGGAGAGTCAAAACTGACTGGAGCAAAGAACCGTTTACAGCGTACTATAGAAACTTCAATGCCAATGCTTGCATCTGGTCATCAGGTTCGTCAACCTGCCGTGCTGCTAATGCTGCTTCCAAACCAATGTTGTCAACAGCTTCTGCAGCAGATTGGTTCAACCATGAGCTGGACTCAGTGAGTTACAGGAGAATGAGGTGGGTGCAGAGGAAGTTCATGATCTATAATTACTGCACCGATGCCAAGCGCTTTCCTTCTGGCATTCCTATAGAATGCACTCTCAGATGATCAATACCTTTCGAATCATGTAGCATACTTAGGTTGCGAAAAGTATTCGGTAGCTAGTCCCATGTCATAGCATTCTTTTGTAATTTCTTTGGATTTGTTTGAGTTAAATTTATTGATTCTTTTATTTACCTTGCTGTTCATGTCTTTCTTCGAAGTATGCTCACACGGGGATTATAGGTTGATTTATTTAAACAAAAATACATTGCTGGTTTACTCCAACTTGTGTCCAAATACCAATGGTTATATATATGTCCACATTACCTTGGATTCATTTACCATCTACCGCACCATTTCTTTTCTTTACTGGTGTACTCCAAGATATTGCTGGTTTATAGTTACTTGTTCGGCATGTGATGTTAATATAACAAATTACAGCTGAGCTTTACTAATTTGTTGTAAGTTGGAGCTAGCTCACTTGCTTTAACTATTCTATCCGTTGAACTTTTGATAGTTTACCAAATAACGATTTTGAGATGATGAGATAATATGCAGTCGAAACCCTTCAAACAAATATTTTGTTTTCTCAAGGCAAAGCGGTTTAAAAAACTCATCGTGGCATCCCATCAAGGCCTATTTCGATAATACATATTATTTGCTTTGCAATATGCTTTGTTCAAACTTGTATAAATATGAATTATTGTATTTCATTTACATTTATTCAGTTTATCATCAATAAAATTTCAAATTCCTTTCATGGTATCAGAGCAAATTTTCTTCTAACGTCAATTTAAAAAAAAAAACTCATCAGAAAACTCTTCATCATCTGTGTTTTTCTCATCAGAGATTGATCATCTCTTCATTTGAGTTTTTCAGATCTAAACTGAAGTGTTGTGTCTTGCCAGTTCTGTGAAATCTGGCTACTACGACAATCCATCTTAATCGTGAAAGAAAAACATCAAAGAAATCAATCAAATTCAGGTCAAGAAAATCAAGAACTGGTCACAAAACAACAACAAAAAATGTCATCCATCAAAGATTATCGAAACTTTGATCATCAAAGATTATCGGAACGAACGAACGAACAAGCAAGCAAACAATGAATCAATCTCCTCCAGATCCAAAGCCAGCCGAGGAAGGGAAGCGGCCACCAAACTGCTGCATGTACTCTAACAACTGTGCGGTCTGCATGGCCTGTTGGCGGTTCTTCTCCTCCAATTGGGACACTCTAGTCCGCAATTCTTTTATATCTGCTAGATCGCTTTGAGGTCTACTCCTTCGTCCCCTACTCTGACTACTGGCCTACAATAATTGAAAAATGAATAAAATTCAAGTTTATTGTTTTCAAAAGGTCAAAATATCATATTTGAAGTATTTCAAAAAAAAGTAAATTATTTACCGCTGATTGTCAAATCCGTATCTTCGACCATGCTCTGTTGGATGCATAACGGACTCAAAAATAACGTCCTCCTCATCGGTCGTCAGCTGATCTCGACCCGTATCAGCAAGGAGTTTCTGTCGCTGCGCCATAAACATCTCCTGCATTATCAAATTAGTAATATCATATTTTATTTCATCATAGTTTAACAATTAAAACAATTACTAATACTGAATAAAATGAAATATGCTTACATGGCTTTTGCTGGATTTATTGTCCTGCCATGTATACGAAACAGTCCCGTCTGGATTAACATGCTCGACAACATGCGTACGGGTGAACACGTGCATATAGATGACAGGACCATGTGCTTCGGCTTCCTGAAGTTGATTGTTACATACAATTATTATACATTTAAAATCATATAGCATAAACTATTTACATAGATTATTCAGTAAATTTACCAACTCCTACCGATACTGCTGAAACGATTTCAATCCTCCACGATGAGTGACGGGATTCTTATTTCTATTTGCAAAGTTTCTATCCGACTCTCCCTGTACATTCAAAATTTGATACATTATTTTTCGATCACGTCAAATTAATAATTCAAAAAAAATTAGTATACTTGCCTTCGCCTCGTCCGTCTCCCAGTATCTCAACCAACCTTGCCACACGTTCTCTCCCATCCACCGTGGTTTCTTACCAGATTTCTTAATCTCAGGTATCGTTTCCATGTAGTTCTTGCGCATCTTCTTCATCCAGTATGCTCGTGCCAGCATCAGATCGTCTGTCTGGATGTCTATCTCAGCCTATGTTAAAAAAAAAGATTACACTTTAAACGATAAACAGTAGAAAAACGAAAAAAAACGAATTAAAAATGGAAAGCAAAAAAATATACATACTAGGACATCCTATCATATGCACTCTATGATGTGAGGAGGGATGTTATCCCACTTCGGCCAGCAAGCACTCATCCTACTGCGATAAGAAGTTCTAAAGACGTCCAGAACAACCTTAGAGGGAAGTAGGTCGAACCCCCTATTTTTAAGTACGATATAGGTAAGTACGTACGTATATCATTAAAAAAATAAGATGCTGAATAAAATTTAATTCTTACCCATCTGCTCTAGCGACTAACGATACAACTGTACGCTATGGCTCTTGCGATGGGCCACTGCCATCACCTCCTGACGATCGAGAAGAGCTCTTACCTCTATATGACATAATGATAAACCTGTGACATATACACATCATTATATAAGAGAATAATAACAAGATAATGAAATATATTTCATATGAAAATGACATCAACGGTATAAATTGCTTAATTAATGACTGAAATGGAAATAGAAATGGAAGTGTGTTATACCTGATTCATAATGGGTGTACTCTTCCAACGATGAGCAGAGTTCATTGCATTTTTAATAAAAATTGCTAAATAAATGACAAATGAAAATAACATAAAACATGCAAATAATAGTAAACGGATTTGGTTTCATAGTTACATCAGTTTCATAATACATCAAGAATTCAATATAGTTACATCAATTGCAAAAAAACGGATTCAGATTTATATTAGTCATCATCATCTTCTGATTCATGTTCGGTCTCGTTTACGACGATATTTTCCTCTGCACTATCAAATGCTTCTACCAAAACATTTGATTCATCGATCAAAGGACCAAAATCTGTATGATCGTCTGTAATTATTATTTCGTTATTTTGCTCAAGATCTGCCTGATAAGCTTGTTCGTCCGGAATATTCCTCCCATCGAATGTGAATCTGGACTTTGTTTTAAAAACTGCAGACCAATCTGCTTTATCTCTTTTTAGAGACGGATAAGGAGCGTAATAAACTTGCAATGCTTGTTTGGCTAGTACAAAAGGATCATACTTGTGATAGTGCGATGTATGCTTTATTTCGATAAGATTATAATCCTTGTGCACATTAATTCCAGAACCTGGAACATTGCTAAACCAATTGCATCTAAATAGAAACACCTCCTCCGAGGGTCGTGAGAAATATGTCAGTTGCAAAATTTGTGTTAGAATGCCATAAAAATCATTTAAATGATTTTCTGGATCGTCGCTACCTTTAACAAATACACCAGTATTATTTGTTAATTTTTCTGCACCGTTTTCTTTAGTGTTAAATTTATATCCATTGACGAAATATATTGGATATGTCTTGACCACTCTTTTTGGTCCCATCGCAAGATGTTTCCACCCTTCGTCAACAACGCAATTTCTCGGCAAATAAACGTAATTTGAAAACCAACCGAAAAATTCTTTCCTGAGATCTCCGTTCGGATGTTCACGTTTATAAACACTGTTTATATAAACAAATTATTACATTAGGTTATACATGCGCATGCATTACAGAAAAGAATAAAACACAAATTATTATTTCAGATTACCCAACAAACGGTGCAACCTCGGCACAATTTAGAAGAATATAAGTGTGTGCTATATGAAGATCTCTATCGTCTAGCCATATTTCTACACATTTTCCAGAAGGCCGACCATGTTGTCTAAAAATAGATAACATTGCTTGAGAGGACTCTTGTTCGTCGCCTTCATCATTACGAGGAACACTTTGAAATGAAATATTCACATGGTCACTGAAATAGTGAGAGAAAAAGAACTAAGCTTCTTCTTCATTGTAAGATTTGCATATCGAACCTTTAACTCGTGCTTTTTGCCTCACTTTTTTCTTCGGATGATTCAAATATCTATGCAAAATTAATTTATACTAACTTCATCTTTCAAATGCAATTAAATTACGTTATAACATATTACATACCTCTCAAATGGATACATCCATCCATATTGGATAGGACATCGAAGTCGTGCTTCAGATGGGAGATGAACATATAAATCTTCCATTACATTATAAAAAACCCGGCGGAAATATTTTCTCTACTTTGCAAAGCAATATAGGAATGTCCACTTCAAGTTTACGTAAACGTTGCGCTTTTAAAGTAGTCGAACAAAGCTCTTTGTAAAACATACTAAGCTCCGTTACTACCTTTCAAACTTTTAACGGCAGTAATTCTTTGAACATTACAGGAAATAAATTTTCCATCATTATGTGACAGTCGTGACTTTTCATTCCGCTCAATCTACCATTTTTAAAGTCAACACATGTACGAAGATTTGATGATATTCCATCAAGAAATCTTAACCCTTCCACTCATTTTAACACAGCTTTAACTTGATTATTATCTAATTCGTAACATGCTTTGGGTTTTTTACTGCCATTTGGTTTCATATGAAGCTCAGGACATTTGCATAATTCTTCTATATCACGTCTTGATTTCAAATCATCCTTCGTCTTCCCTTTCACATTCAAAATTTTGTTAAAAACATCATCCAATACATTTTTCTCGTTGTGCATCACATCCATGTTATGGCGAAGCAGAAGATGTTTCCAATACGGCAACTCTCAAAAAATAGTTTGTTTGCACCAGTTATGAACAACTGATTTGCCCTTAATTTCTGTTTGCTCGGTAGTTTCATATATCTTTGGATAGTCCTTAACAAGTTCATATATGTCTTCGCTTGATCATATCGTCGGTGGTTGTCTGGTTTCTACTCTATTAGCTAAAAAAAAATTCTTGTCTCCTTTGAATGGATGATTTACATGGAGAAAATATCGATGACAGTCAAACCATGAAATTTTCTTACCATGAGGTAAAGAAAATGCTCGTGTTTCATCCATGCAATATGGACATGCTAGACGACCGGCAGTACTCCATCCCGAAAGCATTGCATAGGCAGGAAAATCACTTATAGTCCACAACAAAGAAGCAAACATACGAAAATTTTTCTTCCTGAACACATCGTATGTTTCTACTCCTTCATTCCACAGTATTTTTAGCTTCTCAATCAACGGTTGTAAATATACATTGATTCCTTGTGTCGGATCGTCGGGGCCAGGAACGACAACGGTAAGAAACATATATTGTGTTTTCATACACATCCATGGAGGTAAATTATACGGTGTAACGTTAATGGACTAGGATGAATATTTAGAACCAAATTGAGAAAATGGAGAAAAACCATCCGTACATAATCTTAATCAAACATTTCGACTCTCCGCTGCAAAATTTGGATACGTTTTATCGAAATGCTTCCATGCTTCTCCATCGGCCGGATTTGTCAACTTACCCTCTTCCACCGTTCTCACACTATGCCATCTCATATTAGATGCAGTTACAGAAGATGCATATAATCTTCGAAGTCTTGGAGTTATGGGTAAGTAGTGCATACGCTTGTACGGAACTTCCTTCTCCTTCTTTTTTCTTGGTTTGTATCTCTCCTGGTTACAAACTTTACAATCTCTAAGGTTTGCATCTTCTTTCCAAAATAATATGCAACCTTTTAAACATGTATCTATTTTTTGATACGGTAAACCAAAAGCCGACATAAGTTTTTTAACTTCGTAGTGATTTTCACATATTAGATTATCGGGCGGCATATGTCTTTTTGCTGCTTGTACAACAACCGTAAACCCAGCTTCAGCGATGTTGTATTTTGACTTCACCGCATTGTATTCTGCGATTACTGACAGCTGAGTGCCGCTTTTACAACCATCCCAAATAGGTTTCTTAGCAGCATCTAGTAAATCATAAAAAAAAGTTGCTTCAATATTTGGTTCTTAAACATTTCCATCATCGTCGTCAACTTCAGCCATAGGAAACATTGATTGTGCTGCATCTTCGACCATATTTTCTATACGGTTCATCGAAACTATTTCGTTAACGACACTTTCAGACTCTACGGAATATTTGCTACAACTTCTCCATGTCGATCCCAAACATAATGCTCGGGTGCGAAACCGTGTTGGCACAAATGAACTTTCACAATATCTGGTAACAAATACTTCAAATGTCTACACCTACTACACGACAATAATTTCTGGATCGTTTCCGTTATTACTTAAAGCGAGTTCAACAAACACGTTTATACCATTATAGAAATCTTCTTTTATTGAGCCCCTTAGTCCTTTTATTTGGTACATCCATCTTCTCCGATCAACAAAATAATCAATCATTTTTCCTATTTGACAAAATGAGAAGTTCAAAATTTAATATTTATTTTGAAGAATACAAATTCGAAAAAGATTATTTTTCATGGTCGTATAATATTTTGAATTTAAAGAACAAATTCACAAATTTAAAAATATTTCAAATATGGCACATTTTATTTTTTTAACGTATCGATTTAAAAATATATATAATTTTTTTCATTGGTCAGGCATTCTACTTCCCATTACAAACACAGTAAGCATTTACATTTTGTATATTATTTTGTCTCAAACGATTCAACAAAATTTCGGCAGCATTTCCCTTTTGTTCCCTGCATTGTACACAAATGCGTGTAAGCAGAAAACAAAAAAGAAAAGTTAGGCCGAAATTTTATGAACCGTTTGTAACGTAGTAGTATACAAAATATAAATGCTTACTGTGTTCATAACTTGTCCAATAAAGGGACAAATCCGACAAATATTGCACCAGATGAATATAAATGGTCGTTTTTCGAAAAAAAACGACTATTTATACAACGATCATGTACAACACTCGTCAGACGGGGCCAAAACTCTCGAAGGGACATTTGTCAGTTATATGCATGCATTTTACGAAAAAATACAGTTTTACTCACTGTTCACATTTACAAAAATATATATTAATTTAACACATTTATTCGACGTATTAAATCAACTTAAGGTTGGTTTAACATTTTCGTCATTTTTCAATACACACAATTATAATTTAAAGTAATGCATTTTTTTTATTTCATAAGTAAATACGTGCACAATATAATACTTCTAGTTCATTCAATCGTTTTATCTTATTCCAAATAACGCATACAATCGTCGAATCAAGGCATACACAACAATTTACATATACATGAACAACCACAAATTATACATGTTTTTTACAATTTCACGATAAAAGATGAAATAGGTATACCATGTGATGCTATAAACCGTTATTACGCTATTGGAAACAATTGCAATCACTAATTCGCCCTAATTTATCAATTTATGCAAATCTACAATTAGGGCAAAAACTAAAATTTTCGCAAAAATAAGAGATTATACCTGAGATTAAGAGCAATAGAGTTTGATTAGGCAGCCGTGGAGGATCCGCGAGCTAGAAATTAGGGATTGGAAGCTTGGAGAAGGGATTTGGGGGGTTTTTGGTTATAATTTTCGTATGAAAGGAGGAGGAAGAAGAAGGCCCGGCTGCAGGTATAATCGCAAATTTCTGACGGCTTCCGACGGCCGCCGACGGCCCGTCGAAAGCAGTCGGAAATTAGCCGTCGGTCCTAGCTGTCGGTAATGAGGCCTTTTAACTAATCAAGAAGATAAAGTACTCAGCAATGAAAAATACATAAAACATCACAAACACGACAGGTTTATATGTTCATGGCTACTGTCATCTGTAAACACAAAATTGATGCCTCGTGTAATAGGATGCAAGATTGCTAAAGAGATATGGGCAACAGTTGAAAAAGTTTTTAACACCCAATCTACAGCAAAAGTGATGTATCACAAAAGACAACCTCAAAGTAGTAAGAAAGAAAATGACACAATGAGAGAATATTTGTCCAAGATCAATCAACTTGTGATCTTCTTGAAGCAGCAGATTATAAAATCTAAAATTCGGAACAGATTCAAACTATATTCAATGGCTTAAGTGATGAATATGAAGCAGTAGTTGCTGTTATAACTATTCAAAAGGTTCTACCATTTATAAATGACTAGTGCGAACCCACGCTTCGCACACGGTTATTCATAAAAGGACTGCTCCACAACGTAAATCCAACTAAGCAAAGAGCACTTACAACAAAACCAATTAAAATCACTAATTAAAATCACCAAATTTACTTAAGCTTTCAATTCTATGGAAAAATTATATCAATAGTCAATGTTAGCTTGAACATTGATGCAAGCAAAGGTTCTAATGCATTTGAATATCTTGCATCTCTGTAATATCAGAAAAATTACTGGTATCACAATGATTTCACTAAATTAGCATCACAATGATCACTAAATATTCAGCGACAATCATTTTTCTATAGGAGGTTTTGACGTTTCTAATTACATTGGCAATGCCATTGCCATGCTATTAGGTTGGCTTCATTGTTTAATTGGAGTAAAAATGGACCATCTTCAAACGATGGTACTTGACTTCCTTTTCTAATGAATCCATTCTTAAAATTTCGATGAATATTGTCTTGAAACATTGTGGTGCACAATGTTATTTTTTTTAATCTATCCCAATGCTACTACATAAGAACTGTAGACAGTAGAAAAAAGTTGATGTAAGTGTTTTCAATAGGAAATAACAGTAATGGTCTATATGTGTGTTTTCGATTAGATCACTACATGCATAAACCCAATATCAAAAATAAACCAATAATATTAAACTAAGCATAAAAAATAGTTTTACAGGATGCAATAATTATATTCATTTGAAACTTAAATCCACTTTAATACTATGCATCATACATAACTAATCTCTATCAATCTATACATGATCCATCAATTAAATTTGAAAAATCCAAGGACAAGCTTTTGTGTAGAAATTTAAAAAAAAAAGAAAAATTGCAAATTATTTAGGCTATTATGCAGCTGCCTAAATAATGTTAAATTCAGCCTTTTCAAACATATCGTTAAATATCTCGTTTTTCATTGCTCTTCCAATGATGCATTCATCAAAAACTATCACGAGTGAATATCACGATGAGGAAATTTCCTTCACGTTGCTAGTTGAACTAAAGGTAACACATGCATCCAAGAAGTCCAACCAAAAAAAGATGATCGAATAGTATTATTTTTGAAATATGGCACTTGTTAAATTTTGGCTTTACATTAAAATTGATTTCATAGTCCACTAAAAAAATCATAGCTCTATAACTCCTAAAATATTGGCTTGTCTATCTTTTAATCATGTAAAAGTAGAATTCATCATTGTCGAAGTCATGTTATCTCCATAAGCTAAACAAACTATAGAAAAGGGTGAATATTAATAAAACTCAAAAACACTATAATCAATTTTCTTACTCACATAAGCTTTTTCCCCACAGTAAGCACGAAAATTGCACTTCTTACATGTAAGTTGGAAAATTGTTAAGTTAAAGTGAATACCTAAGGCTAAGATAAAGGTTTCCATGACTTGTATATGTCTTAAACTATAAAGGGTCTTCACTTCAAACTGAAGTCTTACCAAACTTGTATAGCCTTGCGGAACATATGCCTTAAGACTGCAAAACATCTATATAGCATAAACCTTACAAAACTTTTAGCCATTTAAATTTATAGTTTAAAATTTTTCAATTTTAAAATTTATATTCTAATGCATAAACCTTACAAAACTATTAGCTTCAGCGCACCTAAAACCTTGTTTTTTTTATTTGAGTGGTGGATCCTTGCATAACTGATTTGTAAGTGTTTGTAAGAGGGGATCTTCCTAAAATATTTGAACGAGAATTGCAAAGTAAAAATTTGTGTACTTGATGAATTTTGAAGATGGTGAAGCTTAATCATGATGTGATTATCATTTATAAGATGATATATAATTACTTTACAAAAAAACTAATATAAATACACTAATCAAAAATCCATGAATCATCCAGAACCCATAACGATTCATGATTTGAATGCAGACCCATAGCTAGAAAAATTAAGTTAATCGATTGAAGGACTAATGAAGTTATATGATTAAAAAACCCTGGCATGACCATTTAAAGTTGTTTGTGGACAATTCATAAATATTTGTTTAGATACTATTAACAATATATTATAAACTTGATAAAAATGCACCTTAATATATCAAATAAACAAAACATATCTGCATAATTTATTGTACGGTTCTTAAGAGTTCCTTAGATGTAAATTCCTTATGAACAAAATTTGAAGATGCAACTTTTTATCATGCAAAAAGAAGATAACTTATTTTTGGAATTTAGTTTTATATTTTATACACACCGTTCTCAAGGTTTATTTAATTTCATTGCAAGTAATATTATGTTACATTGGACGAAACATACAAACTCATGAATGTCCATTTCTAGTCTCACTGTGTAGATAATGCCCTGCTATTACCCCGCTATAATCCCGCAATATCTCATAGCAGATTTCTACCGCTACAATTTTTCCATATAGCCCCAAAATATAGTCTTTCCGCTTTAATCCCCGCTATTTCCGCTATATCCTATTATTCCCTCTATATTTTGCTATTTCTTCTATATCTTCTTTAATAAAACGAATCAAAAATTGCATTTATACATTATAAAAATTATGAAACTAATTTATTTGATTTAATTTTTAATATATTTTCAGAAATGAAAGTACTCTAATATTCTACTAAATTCAATTATGTTAAATAACAATTTTACGTTTATTTAAAGTATATTAGCACATTTTTTTTAAAATCATTTATGTATTAATTATAATTCAATTGAATGATAATTTTTTATTTAATTACCATTTATATACTTGTAAAAATATTAAGTACGGGTTTTATATTCTATTTTAGAGCTATCCGCTGTATCTCGCTATATCCTCGCTGTATCCCGCCATGGCTTTTTGCACCTCCACCGCTTTGAATCTGCCAAGCGCTTTATCTGCACATAGACTCATTCAATAAAACAAACCTACGTAAATCTTATAACTAAACCATAAAAAGAATGATATTCCTAAAGGTTAAATAGTTAAAAAACCTATAAAAACACAAAGTGATAGGGATGAATCTACAATTATACTCCACTCTCTATGTGGTATGCCACATGGCTTCTTCTTCTTGTCCTCCCCACCTTGGGTATTTGTTTACGCACCTTTGTAGCACATGTGCCCTGTCCAAGGAAGTTTTAGGTGTATGTAATGCTAAAAATATAGTTAGTAAAAGAAAAAATAACTATTAGAAGCTCATAGATATCCTAAATATAAGTGAGAGTTTCATTGGCATCCCACACATTTTTAAGTGTTAGTTTCGCTACATGGAGGAAATCAAATTCCATGTAGAATATATTTAGAAACATGCTATCCTTTTCTCATATAATCAATTTAAAAATTCTTCCAACTTGATGAAACTTAAGACATTAAGATATTCAATCTAATTAATGATCATTGACGATGATATATTGGGCCATTTAACAATTCTCTAAGGATGTGATCATCAGGAAGTGCATATCGATATATAATATTGGCTTCGCATAGCTTTATCATAACTTTTATAAAGATTAACCTACTTATTACATATATTTAGTTTCATGTGTATAATTATAAGTTTATGAAGTTTTCATTAGAAAGTTAGGATTGCAATAAGAAAAATAGAGTGGCAGCGATGAGCTTAAACTCATTAGGTTTATCCTAACTCTTATATCGACTCTTAAAACCTTTAAATCGCCATAACTCTAATTTGTCCACAACCATTTTCTTTTTTTTAATTTTGTCATTTCACCATTTATATGTATATATGCACAAATACATATAAACACGTACACAATATGTTTTTTCCTTTTTCTTCAAGGGAATCCTCACCTCTGATGGCCAGCAACGGTTATACTTCTCACCTTTTGCAGCAATCCCCTACCTAAGTTCAGATGTCCAACAACGAAGTCCAGAAGGCAATCAATTATCTCGTTTATACGTACCATCACACTGTTTATCTATATCACCTAATGTATGCACTGCACCAGGTGCTACCATTTCAGCTTAACCATCATTTTAGTTCACTTGCATTTTGCTCTATTGGTTGCCTTCATTCTCCTTCAGCAAATGGCATATTCCAAACTGCTACAACATTTCTTGCTGCAACAAAATGACCTAAAGCAGACAACAGAGACCATATTGCAACACCTATTTTTTCAACAGCGGTATCACATTTTATGCATACTCATGGATCAAAGTATCATCTTTGAAAGGCTACCGGTTGCATCTGCTATCCTTATTTCACGCCTATAGTTTGGGCACTCAACAAGTCTCATTAGAAAGCTACAGCTCCTGTCCACATTATGGCGTATCCTAAACCGCAACTTTAGCCCCTCTTTGCACTCGATCTCTCAACAGCAATATCCTGAATTGTTGTCCACTTGTAGGTTATTATTGGCGGATGTTATCAATAAAATTGTAACCATAATTTTTGTTCACTTTACCTTTACTCTTAGTTGATCATCATAGCGATGATCATCTCCAATTGTAATAACTAATCCCTAGCGAACTTATGTATGGATTTTGATTTACAATTAATAAAATATGAGTGCTCTCTACTTAAAAGGACCACTATTTCACCAAAAAAAAAATATCATATATATTATCAAGTAAATTCTTGTTAAAACATTGCACTAGAATATAATTAGTTATTATTGGACACCTAGTAAGCTAACTACTTCATTTATATACCCAAAATAAAATACAACCTTGGCCAATAAGAAGAACTATGTTTATTAAATGAGTGTGCAATTAGCAGACCATTTGGATAAAATTATATAGATAAAATTATTATCTGCGAATAAAATGACTTTACCTAGACCGGTTTCCAGCAAATTCTAATACCCCTGGCAAGTTTTTCAATAGCTTTCACTTGAGTAGTGCATCATAGTGTATTGCAGCTAGTTATCTATTTATAACAATAAATCCAAAGTTACATATGGAGGTACAAATATGTTTTATTATCAGAAAACATCCAAAAAGATTCAAGGATCAATTACACTCTTTTCACACTATTTTGAAAATCTTGAAGCTCTCTATATCTTCATCATGTAATAAGAAAAACAATTTACTATTAGGGTAAACGATTAATGGCAACGAGAACTGATATTGAGGCATGTGCAAAGGAGGTTGAGAAGTCACAATTTAATTACATCAACTTGCATAGTCTTATTTCTACATCCTTATGTTGTTATAAAATTTAAGTTGCATCGTAAAATAACTATAAGAAATATTGGAGTAATTGGAAAATAACTATTATTTAACTTTATTAGAACAATGAAATTGATTTTGATTAATACTCCATGTATACATATCACTAAGGCTTTTAGCATGTAAATGTTTAAACTTGTACATTGTAAATTCATGATCATATCCATCAATTGTATTTTAAGAATTAACTTTTTTGTAATACAAATCAAATCATATCTAATAAATTGCTATATAATCATGAAACTTGTATTGTTATCAGTGTGTGCTTAAATCAGCGCAAATATGTCCATATTTGACTATAAATCAAGTATTTAGATGCTACTTTTTACAGGTTTGGCTAATAATAAAGGATAAGTTGTCATATTTATTTACATCGTAGAGTGTTCATATCCTAACAATATCAATCAACTATAATATTTTGGCAACAAACTATGATACAAATAAACCTTTCTATATACCTGCATAAGTGGCATATTTTGATATACGATAGTTCAAGACATACCGCAGATAATTTTAAAACCATTGTCCACTGACATGTATGATGACAATTTAGTTGAATATTATCGTAAAGTATCAAACGGTAATGTCATAGAGATGACATTATAGCATAATGTAATTCATTTGTTTATGCTATGGGTTAGAACTTAAATATGGAGAATATATCACATGTAGGATTTGAAAATAGTTTAACTTCGTCGCAGTAGGGTTTGACAAAAAAGCAATCCTTGATTTTCAAATTTAGATGGTAGGATGTATATGCAATAATCAAAGTTTTGCAAATAATTTACCTTAAAACATACTGTAATAACCAACATAATAGAAAAAACATGGAATTTTGAATAAAAATTCCATACCAACGGTTTCGCTGCAGGTATACAAAACATATGCAAGCAATCCAGATTTGAAACAATCAAGCGAATATTTAACAAACCAATTAGCAAAGAAGTAGTGGATATTAACCGAGCCGCATTCTAAGTGTCTACCAGATGCACGTAGACGAAATATATAACTTGCTATAAATGGAGAGAATTGTACCTAGTATAACTGAACAACAGGAAGCCCAAAGATTCTTTGCGAAGCCATTGAAAAAGCAAACTCAAACCATCAAATACTGTCGCTGATACTATACCATCATAATAAGGGAGGAAGTGGATCGGCCAGAGGGTCGGTACTGTAGGGGTTCGGTGGAGTCCCGATGCGGGAAGGCTTCGATATGGCTATCAAATGAGAGGTCAACGCTGATGTACGGTCAAAGGAACAAATCATCGGTAGAAAAACATTTAGGATTTGGACGGTAGGAGATGAAGGGTGCAGATGCGCAGTAAAAGGAGGAACAAAACTCATGACGCTTAGAGTTTAAAATTGCATGGAAGGGGCTTCTGAGGTATAGAAATCAACCACAGTTGAGAAAAGGAAATTAGTGATGATGAGTACGGAATTTTCAGTTGGAGGAAAGGAAAGAAGATAACATTATCGATGAGAAAAGGAAATTAGTGATGGTGAGAAAGAAATTTTCATCTGGACGAAAAGATGGAGAGCTCGGTACGAATACAAAAGAATGAAAAACACGACTCTTGATTTCACAAGTTACTCAGGAGGCCTATGCGCTCTTGAAACCAAGCTCACTAATAATATAATAGTATAGACGTGCATTCAATCTTGCTGGCATATGAAGCAAGGATAGATAGCAAAAGACCACAAGATTCCGACCTCTCTATCAATTGCACAACCAATCAGAGAAATAAAAGCCAAAACGACAACAAAACAGAGGAATCAAGTCAAAGAGGGGGATACACTAACAGATCAAGAGGAAGAGGGAGGTGGAATAACAACAACAAAAGGCCAAAATGCCAAATCTGTGAAAAAGTGGGTCACACGGCAGTAAAGTGTTATTTCAGATACTCAAATCAGAATAGTAGTAATCAAAGAACTAATAGCTACAATGTACACATGGCACAAAACTATGACAGTCAACCTGACAATAAACAACAAAGGTCAGAACTCAAATGACATTGCTAGAGAAGAACATGTTTAGGATAAATCTTGATACCCAGTCTCAGGGGCTACTAATCACATCACTAGCAACCTTGACAATTTGAATCTTGGAACACAGTGTTTACAAATACTTGTTGGTATATATTGTTTGAAAGAAACCAAAAATGTCAAATTATGTTAACACTGATCTCGATAACCTGATCTACGCCATCTTGTTGTTCATTTACAACTAGATCGCGAACCTAAGCTATGAACTAGCTAAATTTGTTTTTAATTTATAGAATTTCTTAAAAGAAAAGCAAAAGGTCGTATAGACATGTTGAAGGCAAAAATTGTTTATAACAGCGCAAGGCACGACGTGGCATTAAGCAATAATCTATTAGATACTTTTAACGAAAATTGCTTTTCGGACACTCTACCCTTCAATGATGACTATTTCACTTCTACTCTACGTTATGGTTTTGATTTTCTCACATACACACGTATAATCTCTATACTCTCTGTGTGTGTTAGGCCAATGCATTTGTTAGTCCCTTCGGTTTTTGCGACTGCCTTTGTTGAACCGTGGATACTGGATCGCCAGGAGTGGTTCCACTCCATCGCTCATCTCTGGTTCAGATTTGCACATGGTCTAGGGTATTTGCGGGGCGCTTGTGTTCAAGTATTTTGCTTCTTTCGATTTGATTTGACGTATTCTTTACATATGTGGATCTTTCGTCCTATCTTTCGGAATTTGGCTGTCTTGGATTTTTACTTTTACCATCAGTAGACATGTCTATATTTTTGTTTAGCTTCTTGGATTACTCTCACCGTAGTTATTTGAGTATGCTCTTAGAGTTAAAGGTGGTTTTTTATTTTTCTACTGTAGGGGATAGGTGGATTGGGTGGGGTGGGTTTGGTACCTATGAGGCTTTCCTCCGATGGATTTCCTTCCTTAGTTAGCGAACATTTCATTTCATTTAGTAAACTATTTTGGAAATTTTATCACATCAGCATCTTATCCACAAACACCGCTAAAACTGAATACAATATCTGAAGAACCATTCAGCGACCTTCAATAATAAATAACAATAAGGGAAGCAGCTGTCAACGTGACAGCTGTGAATGAATATGCATCTTGTAGATTATAAGCTGTCTATGTCGCCTCTCATTTTCTCGTTTCGTCTTTTCCGTCTCCTCGTATCAAAGCATCAAGCTCATGCTAAAACAAGTTATACGCCCTTAACTATTTTCGTACTGATATATTGCTTAGGCAAAACATATTTATTGTGTCATATAACTTAATAGACGTCACATAATTCAAGCATTTTTAGAATCGTACATTTCTTCTTCTTCATTAATTCTGTTTCTAATTTTGAGAAAATTATCAGTTTCAAGAGAATTAACAATGACAACAAAATCAATAACATACTCTACTGATACACAGTTTTAAAAAACATATTATTGACATTTGTAACGTCGGACAACCATATGTATTATCTTAGCTGATCGCATTGAGACGATAATATATCATATCAAATTATTTAAGAAACGCTTTTATCCACCTTTTAAAAGGTAATTTTGAGGGTTGTGAGGATAAAAAGAATTGTTGTTTTTTTAACGTTTGTGTCCATTGGATCTGTTTTTTAGATGTTTCATGTCCATTATATCTATCTATTGAAACTAATATATGACAGAAATAGTAATAAATACCTACCCAAAATTTGAAGAAAAATATATGTCATCCATCAAAGATTATCGAAACTTTGATCATCGAAGATTATCGGAACGAACGAACAAGCAAACAATGAATCAATCTCCTCCAGATCCAGAGCCAGTCGAGGAAGTGAAGCGGCCACCAAACTGCTGCATGTACTCTAACAACTGTGCGGTCTGCATGGCTTGTTGACGGTTCTGCTCCTCCAATTGGGACACTCTAGTCCGCAATTCTTCTATATCTGCTAGATCGCTTTAAGGTCTACTCCGCCGTCCCCTATTCTGACTACTGGCCTACAATAATTGAAAAATGAATAAAATTCAAGTTTATTGTTTTCAAAAGGTCAAAATATCATATTTGAAGTATTTCAAAAAAAGAGTAAATTATTTACCGCTGATTGTCAAATCTGTATCGTCGACCATGCTCTGTTGGATGCATAACGGACTCAAAAATAACGTCCTCCTCATCGGTCGTCAGCTGATCTCGACCCGTATCAGCAAGGAGTTTCTGTCGCTGCTCCATAAACAACTCCTGCATTATCAAATTAGTAATATCATATTTTATTTCATCATAGTTTAATAATTAAAACAATTACTAATACTGAATAAAATGAAATATGCTTACATGGCTTTTGCTGGATTTATTGTCCTGCCATGTATACGAAACAGTCCCGTCTGGATTAACATGCTCGACAACATGCGTACGGGTGAACACGTCCATATAGCTGATAGGACCATGTGTTTTGGTTTCCTGAAGTTGATTGTTACATACAATTATTATACATTTAAAATCATATAGCATAAACTATTTACATAGATTATTCGGTAAATTTACCAAATCCTGCCGATACTGCTGAAACGATTTCAATCCTCCACGATGAGTGACGGGATTCTTATTTCTATTTGCAGAGTTTCTATCCGACTCTGCCTGTACATTCAAAATTTGATACATTATTTTTCGATCACGCCAAATTAATAATTCAAAAAAAATTAGTATACTTGCCTTCGCCTCGTCCGTCTCCTAGTATCTCAACCAACCTTGCCACACGTTCTCTCCCATCCACCGTGGTTTCTTACCAGATTTCTTAATCTCAGATATCGTGTCCATGTTGTTCTTGCGCATCTTCTTCATCCAGTATGCTCGTGCCAGCATCAGATCATCTGTCTGGATGTCTATCTCAGCCTATGTTAAAAAAAAAGATTACACTTTAAACGATAAACAGTAGAAAAACGAATTAAAAATGGAAAACAAAAAAATATACATACTAGGACATCCTATCATATGCACTCTATGATGTGAGGAGGGATGTTATCCCACTTCGGCCAGCAAGCACTCATCCTACTGGGATAAGAAGCTCTAGAGACGTCCAGAACAACCTTAGAAGGAAGTAGGTCGAACCCCCTGTTTTTAAGTACGATATAGGTAAGTACGTACGTATATCATTAAAAAAATAAGATGCTGAATAAAATTTAATTCTTACCCATCTGCTCTAGGGACTAACGATACAACTGTACGCTGTGGCTCTTGCGATGGGCCACTGCCATCACCTCCTGACGATCGAGAAGAGCACCTACCTCTATATGACATAATGATAAACATGTGACATATACACATCATTATATAAGAGAATAATAACATGATAATGAAAAATATTTCATATGAAAATGACACCAACGGTATAAATTGCTTAATTAATGACTGAGATGGAAATAGAAATGGAAGTGTGCTATACCTGATTCATAATGGGTGTACTCTTCCAACGATGAGCAGAGTTCATTGCATTTTTAATAAAAATTGCTAAATAAATGACAAATGGAAATAACATAAAACATGCAAATAATAGTAAGCGGATTTGGTTTCATAGTTACATCAATTTCATAATGCATCAAGAATTCAATATAGTTACATCAATTGCAAAAAAACAGATTCAGATTTATATTAGTCATCATCGTCTTCTGATTCAGATTCGGTCTCGTTTTCGACGATATTTTCCTCTGCACTGTCAAATGCTTCTACCAAAACATTTGATTCATCGATCAAAGGACCAAAATCTGTATGATCGTCTGTAATTATTATTTCGTTATTTTGCTCAAGATCTGCCTGATAAGCTTGTTCGTCCGGAATATTCCTCACATCGAATGTGAATCTGGACTTTGTTTTAAAAACTGCAGACCAATCTACTTTATCTCTTTTTAGAGACGGATAAGGAGCGTAATAAACTTGCAATGCTTGTTTGGCTAGTACAAAAGGATCATACTTGTGATAGTGCGATGTATGCTTTATTTCGATAAGATTATAATCCTTGTGCACATTAATTCCAAAACCTGCAACATTGCTAAACCAATTGCATCTAAATAGAAACACCTCCTCCGCGGGTCGTGAGAAATATGTCAGTTGCAAAATTTGTGTTAGAACGCCATGAAAATCATTTAAATGATTTTCTGGATCTTCACTACTTTTAACAAATACACCAGTATTATTTGTTAATTTTTCTGCACCGTTTTCTTTAGTGTTAAATTTATATCCATTGACGAAATATATTGGATATGTCTTGACCACTCTTTTTGGTCCCATCGCAAGATGTTTCCACCCTTTGTCAACAACGCAATTTCTCGGCTAATAAACGTAATTTGAAAACCAACCGAAAAATTCTTTACTGAGATCTCCGTTCGGATGTTCACGTTTATAAACACTGTTTATATAAACAAATTATTACATTAGGTTATACACGTGCATGCATTACAGAAAAGAATAAAACACAAATTATTATTTCAGATTACCTAACAAACGGTGCAACATCGGCACAATTTAGAAGAATATAAGTGTGTGCTATATGAAGATCTCTATCGTCTAGCCATATTTCTACACATTTTCCAGAAGGCCGACCATGTTGTCTAAAAATAGATAACATTGCTTGAGAGGACTCTTGTTCATCGCCTTCATCATTACGAGGAACACTTTGAAATGAAATATTCACATGGTCACTGAAATAGTGAGAGAAAAAGAACGAAGCTTCTTCTTCGATGTAAGATTTGCATATCGAACCTTTAACTCGTGTTTTTTGCCTCACTTTTTTCTTCAGATGATTCAAATATCTATGCAAAATTAATTTATACTAACTTCATCTTTCAAATGCAATTAAATTAAGTTATAACATATTACATACCTCTTAAATGGATACATCCATCCATATTGGATAGGACATCGAAGTCGTGCTTCAGATGGGAGATGAACATGTAAATGTTGCATTACATTAAAAAAAACCTGGCGGAAATATTTTCTCTAATTTGCAAAGCAATATAGGAATGTCCACTTCAAGTTTGCGTAAACGTTGCACTTTTAAAGTAGTCGAACAAAGCTCTTTGTAAAACATACTAAGCACCGTTACTACCTTTCAAACTTTTAACGGCAGTAGTTCTTTGAACATTACAGGAAATAAATTTTCCATCATTATGTGACAGTCGTGACTTTTCATTACGCTCAATCTACCATTTTTAAAGTCAAAACATCTACGAAGATTTGATGATATCCCATCAGGAAATCTTAACCCTTCCACTCATTTTAACACAGCTTTAACTTGATTATTATCTAATTCGTAACATGCTTTGGGTTTTTTACTGTCTTTTGGTTTCATATGAAGCTCAGGACATTTGCATAATTCTTCTATATCATGTCTTGATTTCAAATCATCCTTCGTCTTCCCTTTCACATTCAAAATTGTGTTAAAAACATCATCAAATAAAATTTTCTCGTTGTGCATCTCATCCATGTTATGGCGAAGCAGAAGATGTTTCCAATACGGCAACTCCCAAAAAATAGTTTGTTTGCACCAGTTATGAACAACTGATTTGCCCTCAATTTCTGTTTGCTCGCCAGTTTCATATATCTTTGGATAGTCCTTAACAAGTTCATATATGTCTTCGCTTGATCATATCGTCGGTGGTTGTCTGGTTTCTACTCTATTAGCTAAAAAAAAAATTCTTGTCTCCTCTGAAGGGATGATTTACATGCAGAAAATATCGATGACAGTCAAACCATGAAATTTTCTTACCATGAGGTAAAGAAAACGCTCGTGTTTCATCCATGCAATATGGACATGCTAGACGACCGGCAGTACTCCATCCCGAAAGTATTGCATAGGCAGGAAAATCACTTATAGTCCACAACAAAGAAGCAAGCATACGAAAATTTTTCTTCCTGGACACATCTTATGTTTCTACTCCTTCATTCCACAGTACTTTTAACTTCTAATCAACGGTTGTAAATATACATTGATTCCTTGTGTCGGATCGTCGGGGCCAAGAACGACAACAGTAAAAAACATATATTGCGTTTTCATACACATCCATGAAGGTAAATTATACGGTGTGACGATAATGGACCAGGATGAATACTTAGAACCAAATTGAGAAAATGGAGAAAAACCATCCGTACATAATCCTAATCTAACATTTCGACTCTCCACTGCAAAATTTGGATGCGTTTTATCGAAATGCTTCCATTCTTCTCCATCGGCCGGATTTGTCAACGTACCCTCTTCCTCCGTTCTCACACTATGCCATCTCATATTAGATGCAGTTACAGAAGATGCATATAATCTTTGAAGTCTTGGAGTTATGGGTAAGTAGTGCATACGCTACGGAACTTCCTTCCCCTTCTTTTTTCTTGGTTTGTATCTCTCCTGGTTACAAACTTTACAATCTCTAAGGTTTGCGTCTTCTTTCCAAAACAACATGCAACCTTTTAAACGTGTATCTATTTTCTGATACGGTAAACCAAAAGCCGACATAAGTTTTTTAACTTCGTAGTGATTTTCACATATTAGATTATCGGACGGCATATGTCTTTTTGCAGCTTGTACAACAACCGTAAACCCAGCTTCAGCGATGTTGTATTTTGACTTCATCGCAATGTATTCTGCGATTACTGACAACTGAGTGCCGCTTTTACAACCATCCCAAATAGGTTTCTTAGCTGCATCTAGTAAATCATAAAAAAAATTACTTCAATATTTGGTTCTTCAACATTTCCATCATCGTCGTCAACTTCAGCCATAGGAAACATTGATTGTGCTGCATCTTCGACCATATTTTCTATACGGGTCGTTGAAACTATTTCGTTAACGACACTTTCAAACTCTACGGAAGTATTTGCTACAACTTCTCCATGTCGATCCCAAACATAATACTCGGGTGCGAAACCGTGTTGGCACAAATGAACTTTCACAATATCTGGTAACAAATACTTCAAATGTCTACACCTACTACACGGACAACGAATTTCTGGATCGTTTCCGTTATTACTTAAAGCGAGTTCAACAAACACGTTTATACCATTATAAAAATCTTCTTTGATTGAGCCCCTCAGTCCTTTTCTTTGGTACATCCATCTCTTCCGATCAACTAAATAATCAATCATTTTTCCTATTTGACAAAATGAGAAGTTCAAAATTTAATATTTATTTTGAAGAATACAAATTCGAAAAAGATTATTTTTCATGGTCGTATAATATTTTGAATTTAAAGAACAACTTCACAAATTTAAAAATATTTTCAAATAGGGTACATTTTATTTTTTTAACGTATCATTTTAAAAATATATATAATTTTTTTCATTGGTCAGGCATCCTACTTCCCATTACAAACAGGTAAGCATTTACATTTCGTATATTACTTTGTCTCAAACGATTCAACAAAATTTCGGCAGCATTTCTCTTTTGTTCCCTGCATTGTACACAAATGCGTGTACGCAGGAAACAAAAAAGAAAAGTTAGGCCGAAATTTTATGAACCGTTTGAGACGTAGTAGTATACAAAATGTAAATGCTTACTGTGTTCATAACTTGTCCAATAAAGGGACAAATCCGACAAATATTGCACCAGATGAATATAAATGGTCGTTTTTCGGAAAAAAACGACTATTTATACAACGATTATGTACAACACTCGTCAGACGGGGCCAAAAACTCTCTAAGGGACATTTGTCAGTTATATGCGTGCATTTTATGAAAAAATACAGTTTTACTCACTGTTCACATTTACAAATATATATATTAATTTAACACATTTATTCGACGTATTAAATCAACTTAAGGTTGGTTTAATATTTTCATCATTTTTCAATGCACACAATTATAATTTAGAGTAATGCATTTTTTTTGTTTCATAAGTAAATACGTGCACAATATAATACTTCTAGTTCATTCAATCATTTTATCTTATTCCAAATAACGCATACAATCGTCGAATCAAGGCATACACAACAATTTACATATACATGAACAACCACAAATTATACATGTTTTTCACAATTTCACGATAAAAGATGAAATAGGTATACCATGTGATGCTATAAACCGTTATTACGCTATTGGAAACAATTGCAATCACTAATTCGCCCTAATTTATCAATTTATGTAAATCTACAATTAGGGCAAAAACTAAATTTTTCGCAAAAATAAGAAATTATACCTGAGATTAAGAGTAATGGAGTTTGATTAGGCAGCCGTGGAGGATCTGGAAGCTAGAAATTTGGGATTGGAAGCTTGGAGAAGAGATTTAGGAGGTTTTTGGTTATAATTTTCGTATGAAAGGAGGAGGAAGAAGAAGGCTCGGCTGCAGGTATAATCGCAAATTTCTGACGGCTTCCGACGGCCGCTGACGGCCCGTCGAAAGCAGACGGAAATTAGTCGTCGGTCCTAGCTGTCGGTAATGAGGCATTTTCTAGTAGTGTTGGAACTATACCAACTCCACCAAAATTTATAACTAATCAAGAAGATAAAGTACTCAGCAATGAAAAATACATAAAACATCACAGACACGACAGGTTTATATGTTCATGGCTACTGTCATCCGTAAACACAAAATTGATGCCTCGTGTAATAGGATGCAAGACTGCTAAAGAGATATGGGCAATAGTTGAAAAAGTTTTTAACACCCAATCTACAGCAAAAGTGATGTATCACAAAAGACAACCTCAAAGTAATAAGAACGAAAATGACACAATGAGAGAATATTTGCCCAAGATCAATCAACTTGTGATCTTCTTGAAGCAGCAGATTATAAAATCTCAAATTCGGAACAGATTCTAACTATATTCAATGGCTTAAGTGATGAATATGAAGCAGTAGTTGCTGTTATAACTATTCAGAAGGTTCTACCATCTATAAATGACTAGTGCGAACCCACGCTTCGTACATGGTTATTCATAAAAAGACTGATCCACAACGTAAATCCAACTAAGCAAAGAGTACTAACAACAAAACCAATTAAAATCACTAATTAAAATAACCAAATTTACTTAAGCTTTCAATTCTATGAAAAAATTATATCAATAGTCAATGTTAGCTTGAACATTGATGCAAGCAAAGGTTCTAATGCATTTGAATATCTTGCATCTCTATAATATCAGAAAAATTACTGGTATCACAATGATTTCACTAAATTAGCATCACAATGATCACTAAATATTCAGCGACAATCATTTTTCTATAGGAGGTTTTGACGGTGCTAATTACATTGGCAATGCCATTGCCATGCTATTAGGTTGGCTTCATTGTTTACTTGGAGTAAAACTGGACCATCTTCAAACGATGGTACTTGACTTCCTTTTCTAATGAATCCATTCTTAAAATTTCGATGAATATTGTCTTGAAATATTGTGGTGCACAATGTTATTTTTTTTAATCTATACCAATGCTACTACATAAGAACTATGGACAGTAGAAAATAGTTGATGTAAGCATTTTCAATAGGAAATAACAGTAATGGTCTATACGTGTGTTTTCGATTAGATCACTACATGCATAAACCCAATATCAAAGATAAACCAATAATATTAAACTAACCATAAAAAATAGTTTTACAGGATGCAATAATTATATTCATTTGAAATTAAATCCACTTTAATACTATGCATCATACATAACTAATATCTATCAATCTGTACATGATCCATCAATTAAATTTGAAAAATCCAAGGACAAGCTTTTGTGTAGAAATTTTAAAAAAAAAATTGCAAATTATTTAGGCTATTATGCAGCTGCCTAAATAATGTTAACTTCAGCCTTCTCAAACATATCATTAAATATCTCGTTTTTCATTGCTCTTCCAATGATGCATTCATCAAAAACTATCACGAGTGAATATCACGGTGAGGAAATTTCCTTCATATTGCTAGTTGAACTAAAGGTAACACATGCATCCAACAAGTCCAACCAAAAAAAAGATGATCGAATAGTATTATTTTTGAAATATGGCAATTGTTAAATTTTGGCTTTACACTAAAATTGATTTCATAGTCCACTAAAAAAATCATAGTTCTATTACTCCTAAAATATTGGCTTGTCTATCTTTTAATCATGTAAAAGTAGAATTCATCATTGTCGAAGTCATGTTATCTCCATAAGCTAAAACAAACTATAGAAAAGGGTGAATATTAATAAAACTCAAAAACACTATAATCAATTTTCTTACTCACATAAGCTTTTTCCCCACAGTAAGCACGAAAATTGCACTTCTTACATGTAAGTTGGAAAATTGTTAAGTTAAAGTGAATACCTAAGGCTAAGATAAAGGTTTCCATGACTTGTATATGTCTTAAACTAGAAAGGGTCTTCACTTCAAACTGAAGTCTTACCAAACTTGTATAGCCTTGCGGAACATATGCCTTAAGACTACAAAACATTTATATAACATAAACCTTACAAAACTTTTAGCCATTTAAATTTATAGTTTAAAACTTTTTCAATTTTAAAATTTATATTCTAATACTTAAATAATTTGATACTCCTAAGGTTATTTTCACTTAGATCTTCATTAATGTCTCACTTCCGCGATTTAGATTGTAAAATTTCTTCATTATAAACTTAAGCTGAAAATTAACCTCACTTTTCCTACTTACATATGCTAAAAATGTTATAGTTGATTTTTTCAAAGCTTGGTTTTATAGCCAATATTTGAAATTACAACGAAGGCTTAACATTTCCATTAGCTTATTATAGTCTAAGTTATAAAGATTTACATAAATGAGGCACTGATGAATCAAAATAAATGGTTTGTTGGCTTTATTGAACCTCAAAAATTGTATCATGTTCATTAAAACAAAATGTTTAAATGTTAAACTTGTACTTATTACCATTTTATTCTTCATCGACTTTGAAATTAGATTCATAACATATTTGCATGACCTATAAAGGGAGAATTCATGATATATATTCCACTTATCTTAAAGAAAGTAATATAAATTTAGTAGTGTATTAAGTGATAAAAACCATCTTAACTATAGTAAGGTTTGAGGTTCATATAAAAAGTTAACCATTACAATGATAATAACACGTAGAAAAAGTACACGAATTAGAAAATGTACCATAAGAATATCGAACCGTACTGCATTGTAATTAGCTTCAGTGCACCTAAAACCTTGTTTTTTTATTTGAGTGGTGGATCCTTGCATAACTGATTTGTAAGTGTTTGTAAGAGGGGATCTTCCTAAAATATTTGAACGAGAATTGTAAGTAAAAATTAGTGTACTTGATGAATTTTGAAGATGGTGAAGCTTAATCATGATGTGATTATCATTTATAAGATGATATATAATTACTTTACAAAAAAACTAATATAAATACACTAATCAAAAATCCATGAATCATCCAGAACCTATAACGATTCAAGATTTGAATGGAGACCCATAGCTAGAAAAATTAAGTTAATCGATTAAAGGACTAATGAAGTTATATGATTAAAAAAACCCTAGCCTGACCATTGAAAGTTGTTTGTGGACAATTCATAAATATTTGTTTGGATACTATTAACAATATATTATAAACTTGATAAAAATGCACCTTAATATATCAAATAAACAAAACATATCTGCATAATTTATTGTACGCTTCTTAAGAGTTCCTTAGATGTAAATTCCTTATGAACAAAATTTGAAGATGCAACTTTTTATCATGCAAAAAGAAGATAACTTACTTTTGGAATTTAGTTTTATATTTTATACACGCCGTTCTCAAGGTTTATTTAATTTCATTGCAAGTAACATTATGTTACATTGGACGAAACATACAAACTCATGAATGTCCATTTCTAGTTTCACTGTGTAGATAATGCCCCGCTATTACCCCGCTATAATCCCGCAATATCTCATAGCGGATTTCTACCGCTACAATTTTTCCATATAGCCCAAAAATATAGCCTTTCCGCTTTAATCCCCGCTATTTCCGCTATATCCTGTTATTCCTGCTATATTTTGCTATTTCTTCTATATCTTCTTTAATAAAACGAATTAAAAATTGCATTTATACATTATAAAAATTATGATACTAATTTATTTGATTTAATTTTTAATATATTTTCAGAAATGAAAGTACTCTAATATTCTACTAAATTCAATTATGTTAAATAACAATTTTACGTTTATTTAAAGTATATTCGCACAAGTTTTTTTGTTTAAAATCATTTATGTATTAATTATAATTCAATTGAATGATAATTTTTTATTTAATTACCATTATATACTTGTAAAAATATTAAGTACGAGTTTTATATGCTATTTTAGAGCTATGCGCTGTATCTCGATATATCCTCGCTGTATCCCTGCTATGGCTTTTTGCACTTCCACCGCTTTGAATCTGCCGAGCGCTTTAACTGCACAGAGACTCATTCAATAAAACTAACATAGGTAAAGCTTACAATTAAACCATAAAAAGAATGAAATTTCTAAAGGTTAAATAGTTAAAAAACCTATAAAAACTCAAAATGATAGGGATGAATCTACAATTATACTCCACTCTCTATGTGGTATGCCACATGGCTTCTTCTTCTTGTCCTCACCACCTTCGGTATTTGTTTACGCACCTTTGTAGCACATATGCCCTGTCCATGGAAGTTTTAGGTGTATGTAGTGCTAAAAATATGGTTAGTAATAGAAAAAATAACTATTAGAAGCTCATAGATATCCTAAATATAATTGAGAGTTTCATTGGCATCCCACACATTTTTAAGTGTTAGTTTCGCTACATGGAGGAAATCAAATTCCATGTAGAATATATTTAGAAACATGCTATTCTTTTCTCATATAATCAATTTAAGAATTCTTCCAACTTGATGAAACTTAAGACACTAAGATATTCAATCTAATTAATGATCATTGACGATGATATATTGGGCCATTTAACAATTCTCTAAGGATGTGATCATCGAGAAGTGCATATCTATATATAATATTGGCTTCGCATAGCTTTTTCATAATTTTTATAAAGCTTAACCTACTTATTACATATATCTAGTTTCATGTGTATAATTATAAGTTTATGAAGTTTTCATTAATAAGTTAGGATTGCAATAAGAAAAAAAGAGTGGCAGCGATGAGCTTAAACTCATTAGGTTTATCCTAACTCTTATATCGACTCTTAAAACCTATAAATCGCCTAACTCTAATTTGTCCACAACCATTTTCTTTTTTTAATTTTTTCATTTCACCATTTATATGTATATATGCACAAATACATATAAACACGTACACAATATGTTTTTTTTCCTTTTTCTTCAAGGGAATCCTCACCTCTGATGGCCAGCAACGGTTATACTTCTCACCTTTCGCAGCAATCCCCTACCTATGTTCAGATGGCCAACAACGATGTCCAGAAGGCAATCAATTATATCGTTTATACCTACCATCACACTGTTTATCTATATCACCTCACGTATGCACTGCACCAGGTGCTACCATTTCAGCTCAACCATCATTTTAGTTCACTTGCATTTTGCTCTATTGGTAGCCTTCATTCTCCTTCAGCAAATGGCATATTCCAAACTGCTACAACATTTCTTGCTTCAACAAAATGACCTAAAGCAGACAACATAGACCATATTGCAGCACCTATTTTTTTCAACAGCGGTGTCACATTTTATGCATACTCATGGATCAAAGTATCATCTTTGAAAGGCTACCGGTTGCATCTGCTATCCTTATTTCACGCCTATAGTTTGGGCACTCAGCAAGTCTCATTAGAAAGCTGTGGCTCCTGTCCACATTATGGCGTATCCTAAACCGCAACTTTAGCGCCTCTTTGCACTCGATCTCTCAACAGCAATATCCTGAATTGTTGTCCACTTGTAGGTTATTATTGGCGGATGTTATCAATAAAATTGTAACCATAAATTTTGTTCACTTTACCTTTACTCTTAGTTGATCATCATAGCGATGATCATCTCCAATTGTAATAACTAATTCCTAGCGAACTTATGTATGGATTTTGATTTACAATTAATAAAATATGAGTGCTCTCTACTTAAGAGGACCACTATTTCACCAAAAAATATATATCATTTATATTATCAAGTAAATTCTTGTTAGAACATTGCACCAGAATATACTCGCTGTTATTTATCAATTTAAAATAATACTTTTCACTTAATCTCAACAACACATTTATAAAAGTACCATTGTAGCAAGGCTCAAAGCTTTGACATCAATAAGCATTTGCCAACTTCATATAATTAGTTATTATTGGACACCTAGTAAGCTAACTACTTCATTTATATACCCAAAATAAAATACAACCTTGGCCAATAAGAAGAACTATGTTTATTAAATGAGTGTGCAATTAGCAGACCATTTGGATAAAATTATACAGATAAAATTATTATCTGTGAATAAAATGACTTCACCTAGGCCAACTTCAAGAAAATTCTAATACTCCTGGCAAGTTTTTCAATAGCTTTCACTTGAGTAGTGCATCATAGTGTATTGCAGCTAGTTATCTATTTATAACAATAAATCCAAAGTTACATATGGAGGTACAAATATGTTTTATTATCAGAAAACATCCAAAAAGATTCAAGGATCAATTACACTCTTTTCACACTATTTTGAAAATCTTGAAGCTCTCTATATCTTCATCATGTAATAAGAAAAACAATTTACTATTAGGGTAAACGATTGATGGCAATGAGAACTGATATTGAGGCATGTGCAAATGAGGTTGAGAAGTCACAAATTAATTACATCAACATGCATAGTCTTATTTCTACATCCTTATGTTGTTATAAAATCTAAGTTGTATCGTAAAATAACTATAAGAAATATTGGAGTAACTGGAAAATAACTATTATTTAACTTTATTAGAACAATGAAATTGATTTTGATTAATACTCCATGTATACATATCACTAAGGCTTTTAGCACGTAAATGTTTAAACTTGTACATTATAAATTCATGATCATATCCATCAATTGTATTTTAAGAATTAACTTTTTTGTAATGCAAATCAAATCATATCTAATAAATTGCTATATAATCATGAAACTTGTATTGTTATCACTGTGTGCTTAAATTAGCGCAAATATGACCATATTTGACTATAAATCAAGTATTTAGATGCTACTTTTTACAGGTTTGGCTAATAATAAAGGATAAGTTGTCATATTTATTTACATCGTAGAGTATTCATATCCTAACAATATCAATCAGCTATAATATTTTGGCAACAAATTATGATACAAATAAACCTTTCTATATACCTGCATAAGTGGCATATTTTGATATACGATAGTTCAAGACATACCGCAGATAATTTTAAAACCATTGTCCACTGACATGTATGATGACAATTTAGTTGAATATTATCGTAAAGTATCAAACAGTAATGTCATAGAGATGACATTATTTCATAATGTAATTCATTTGTTTATGCTATGGGTTAGAACTTAAATATGGAGAATATATCACATGTAGGATTTGAAAATAGCTTAACTTCATACGCAGTAGGGTTTGACAAAAAAGCAATCCTTGATTTTCAAATTTAGATGGTAGGATGTATATGCAATAATTAAAGTTTTGCAAATAATTTACCTTAAAACATACTGTAATGACCATCATAATAGAAAAAACGTGGAATTTTGAATAAAAATTCCATACCAACGGTTTCGCTGCAAGTATACAAAACATATGCAAGCAATCCAGATTTGAAGCAATCAAGCGAATATTTAACAAACCAATTAGCAAAGAAGTAGTGGATATTAACCGAGCTGCATTCTCAGTGTCTACCAGATGCACGTAGACGAAATATTTAACTTGCTATAAATGGAGAAAATTGTACCTAGTATAATTGAACAATAGGAAGCCCAAAGATTCTTTGCGAAGCCATTGAAAAAGCAAACTCAAACCATCAAATACTGTCGCTGATACTATACCATCATAATAAGGGAGGAAGTGGATCGGCCGGTGGGTCGGTACTGTAGGGGTTTGGAGGAGTCCCGATGCGGGAAGGCTTCGATATGGCTATCAAATGAGAGGTCAACGCTGATGTACGGGCAAAGGAACAAATCATCGGCAGAAAAACATTTAGGTTTGGACGGTAGGAGATGAAGGGTGCAGATACGCAGTAAAAGGAGGAACAAAACTCATGACGCTTAGAGTTTAAAATTGCATGGAAGGGGCTTCTGAGGTATAGAAATCAACCTCAGTTGAGAAAAGGAAATTAGTGATGATGAGTACGGAATTTTCAGTTGGAGGAAAGGAAAGAAGATAACATTATCGATGAGAAAAGGAAATTAGTGATGGTGAGAAAGAAATTTTCATCTGGACGAAAAGATGGAGAGCTCAGTACGAATACAAAAGAATGAAAAACACGGCTCTTGATTTCACAAGTTACTCAGGAGGCCTATGCGCTCTTGAAACCAAGCTCACTAATAATATAATAGTATAGACGTACATTCAATCTTGCTGGCATATGAAGCAAGGATAGATAGCAAAAGACCACAAGATTCCGACCTCTCTATCAATTACACAACCAATCAGAGAAATAAAAGCCAAAACGACAACAAAACAGAGGAATCAACTCAAAGAGGGGGATACACTAACAGATCAAGAGGAAGAGGAAGGTGGAATAACAACAATAAAAGGCCAAAATGCCAAATCTGTGAAAAAGTGGGTCACACGGCAGTAAAGTGTTATTTCAGATACTCAAATCAGAATAGTAGTAATCAAATAACTAATAGCTACAATGTACACATGGCGTAAAACTATGACAGTCAACCTGACAATAAACAACAAAGGTCAGAACTCAAATGACATTGCTAGAGAAGAACATGTTTAGGATAAATCTTGGTACCCAGTCTCAGGGGCTACTAATCACATCACTGGCAACCTTGACAATTTGAATCTTGGAACACAGTGTTTACAAATACTTGTTGGTATATATTGTTTGAAAGAAACCAAAAAATGTCAAATTATGTTAACACTGATCTCGATAACCTGATCTACGCCATCTTGTTGTTCATTTACAACTAGATCGCGAACCTAAGCTATGAACTGGCTAAATTTGTTTTTAATTTATAGAATTTCTCAAAAGAAAAGCAAAAGGTCGTATAGACATGTTGAAGGCAAAAATAGAGTGGCAGCGATGAGCTTAAACTCATTAGGTTTATCCTAACTCTTATATCGACTCTTAAAACCTATAAATCGCCATAACTCTAATTTGTCCACAACCATTTTCTTTTTATAATTTTGTCTTTTCACCATTTATATGTGTATATATACACAAATACATATAAACACGTACACAATATGTTTTTTCCTTTTTCTTCAAGGGAATCCTAACCTCTGATGGCCAGCAACGGTTATACTTCTCACCTTTTGCAGCAATCCAGTACCTAAGTTCAGATGTCCAACAACGATGTCCAGAAGGCAATCAATTATCTCGTTTATACGTACCATCGCACTGTTTATCTATATCACCTAACGTGTGCACTGCACCAGGTGCTACCATTTCAGCTCAACCATCATTTTAGTTCACTTGCATTTTTCTCTATTGGTAGCCTTCATTCTCCTTCAGCAAATGGCATATTCCAAACTGCTACAACATTTCTTGCTGCAACAAAATGACCTAAAGCAGACAACAGAGACCATATTGCAGCACCTATTTTTTCAACAGCGGTATCACATTTTATGCATACTCATGGATCAAAGTATCATCTTTGAAAGGCTACCGGTTGCATCTGCTATCCTTATTTCACGCCTATAGTTTGGGCACTCAACAAGTCTCATTAGAAAGCTGCAGCTCTTGTCCACATTATGGCGTATCCTAAACCGCAACTTTAGCGCCTCTTTGCACTCGATCTCTCAACAGCAATATCCTGAATTGTTGTCCACTTGTAGGTTATTATTGGCGGATGTTATCAATAAAATTGTAACCATAATTTTTGTTCACTTTACCTTTACTCTTAGTTGATCATCATAGCGATGATCATCTCCAATTGTAATAACTAATTCCTAGCGAACTTATGTATGGATTTTGATTTACAATTAATAAAATAAGAGTGCTCTCTACTTAAAAGGACCACTATTTCACCAAAAAATATATATCATATATATTATCAAGTAAATTCTTGTTAGAACATTGCACTAGAATATACTCGCTGTTATTTATCAATTTAAAATAATACTTTTCACTTAATCTCAATAACACATTTATAAAAGCACCATTGTAGCAAGGCTCAAAGCTTTGACATCAATAAGCATTTGCCAACTTCATATAATTAGTTACTATTGGACACCTAGTAAGCTAACTACTTCATTTATATACCTAAAATAAAATACAACCTTGGCCAATAAGAAGAACTATGTTTATTAAATGAGTGTGCAATTAGCAGACCATTTGGATAAAATTATATAGATAAAATTATTATCTGCGAATAAAATGACTTTACCTAGACCGGTTTCCGGCAAATTCTAATACTCCTCGCAAGTTTTTCAATAGCTTGCACTTGAGTAGTGCATCATAGTGTATTGCAGCTAGTTATCTATTTATAACAATAAATCCAAAGTTACGTATGGAGGTACAAATATGTTTTATTATCAGAAAACATCCAAAAAGATTCAAGGATCAATTACACTCTTTTCACACTATTTTGAAAATCTTGAAGCTCTCTATATCTTCATCATGTAATAAGAAAAAAAAATTACTATTAGGGTAAACGATTGATGGCAACGAGAACTGATATTGAGGCATGTGCACAGGAGGTTGAGAAGTCACAATTTAATTACATCAACATGCATAGTCTTATTTCTACATCCTTATGTTGTTATAAAATCTAAGTTGCATCGTAAAATAACTATAAGAAATATTGGAGTAATTGGAAAATAACTATTATTTAACTTTATTAGAACAATGAAATTGATTTTGATTAATACTCCATGTATACATATCACTAAGGCTTTTAGCATGTAAATGTTTAAACTTGTACATTGTAAATTCATGATCATATCCATCAATTGTATTTTAAGAATTAACTTTTTTGTAATACAAATCAAATCATATCTAATAAATTGCTATATAATCATGAAACTTGTATTGTTATCAGTGTGTGCTTAAATCAGCGCAAATATGTCCATATTTGACTATAAATCAAGTATTTAGATGCTACTTTTTACAGGTTTGGCTAATAATAAAGGATAAGTTGACATATTTATTTACATCGTAGAGTGTTCATATCCTAACAATATCAATCAACTATAATATTTTGGCAACAACCTATGATACAAATAAACCTTTCTATATACCTGCATAAGTGGCATATTTTGATATACGATAGTTTAAGACATACCGCAGATAATTTTAAAACCATTGTCCACTGACATGTATGATGACAATTTAGTTGAATATTATCGTAAAGTATCAAACGGTAATGTCATAGAGATGACATTATAGCATAATGTAATTCATTTGTTTATGCTATGGGTTAGAACTTAAATATGGAGAATATACACTACAAGAGAAACGGCTATTTCCAACGGCGAAAGGCCGTTGGAGGCCGTTGGAAAGCCGTTGGAGGCCGTTGGAATTGCCGTTGGTATACACTTCAACGGTTTCCAACGGCCTCCAACGGCATCAACGTGGATATACCAACGGCTTCCAACGGCAAATTTGCCAACGTGGCAAAGCCTGTTGACCAACATGCCGTTGGAAATCGTTGGAATATGCCGTTGGACGCCGTTGGAAGCCGTTGGAGTTAAATGGCCAATTGGCCGTTGGTAGCCGTTGGAAGCCGTTGCAAATCTGGGTATTTTTTTTTATATAAAAGCAGCGGTGCTTGCTTCCAGCCACACATAACCACAATTATATCAAAACAGCTCCATTTCGAGCATATACATATAAAACAACTATATCCAAACATATATATAACCAAATCTTACATATATTTCAACATAAACCAACAACCAAACAAAACACAACATAACTATCATTAAAAAATCCAAACCAACATCCACAACCAAACCATCAGAATGTATGAAATCCAAATATACACAAACCGTCACATCAAAATGTATCAAATTCTCACCAACTCCAAAATATACATGCCAATAACAAAACATACCTAAATCACTCAGCACCAGAACCACCAGATGAAGGAGGCTATCCATACTGTGCGATGAACTCCGCCATACGCCGGTTCAACTCCTCCGTCCTCGCTTCATGCAGCAAATTGCATTCCCGCATCTCGGCAAGCTCGGCTCGTAGCTGCGCAATCTCTTCTTTATCTTGAGCCCTTTGATATTCTTTCTGGGCTGTCTGAACCTGTAAACAAATTTAAATTATCAACTGCACTAAAAAATTAGTATTAAAATAATTGCAAATTAACTAACCGATTGGCTTCCATATCCGTAGCGTCTGTCGCGAGTCACTGGATCCATGACGTACTCAAAAATGGCGTCCTCCTCACCGAGGGTCAAGTGAGCTCGTCTCGTACTCTCAAGTAAGGCTGTCCGCGCTTCCTGAAACTTTTGCTGTCATGCAAAATATAATTGAATTTAGTTAATTACGTTATTTCAATTAATTTGTAAGTTTTAGTTACTTATGTTATATTTACATAGGCAGCACGCGCTTTGTCATCGTGGTCCCAAGAGTAAGAAACTGCGCCAGAATCATCGACCTGAGTCAATGCATGTGTATGGGTAAACACATCCCAATAACTAACAGCCCCCCCTGCGTTGTCTCTCCTGAAATATGCACATATAAATATACATTATTTATAATTTAACAAATTAAAACTTAAAATAATTAACTATTTGTCTTATTTAATAATTATACCAAATCTTCCCGGTGATGCTGGAAAGACTTGGAACCACCGCGATGTGTAACTGGGTTCCTGCTCCTGTTTGCAGAATTCCTCTCGGACTGCCTCTGCAAATTTAAATTGAAAACAAAAATTGTTTTGACAGTTTTAATTATTTATATATTATTTGCCTCAAACAATTTAAATTAAATATATGATAGAGATTTACCACAAAATCCTCGTTGCTCCACCAGGTGGCGAACTCATCAAAAACAGCTTCACTCATCCAATGAGGCCTCTTTCCCGATGTTTTGATGTTGTTAATCGTTTCGCGATAGTTTTTTGCAATTTTGCTGCTCCAATGGCGACGGACAACTGAAACATCAGAATCGGCCAAGTCCACTTCCCCCTGCACGTTTGAAAAAATATGAGTTATACAGTTGCTATAAATAGTGCAAACATGAATTGACATAATGTACATGACTACATAATGTAATAATTGCTATACCACACATACCAAAAAGTCCTGCCAGATAGCCTCCCGCACCCCCTCTGGTATCGCAGTCCACCTCGGCCAACACGAGGTCATACGAGCCATATACGCCCGTCGCGAGATCGTGAGTACTATGTTGGAAGGCTCCAACGAAAACCCACCGCTGTGTAAAAACAGAAAAAAAAAACATTTAATATTCCGTTACTACTATATATATTTGATAAAAGATTGTATGGAATAAAATTCAATTTTGAAACTTTATACTTACCTGCCATCGGCTTTGGGTTTCAGCCATACCATAAGCCGAACACCCGGCTGTGAAGGACCAGCATCATCACCTCTCTGTGAGCTGGAAGATCCGGAGCGTGAACGTCTGCGTCCCGACATACCTATATGAAATCATAGTATAAAGAAAAGCGATGGTAACATTGATTAATTTAATATGCAAATGGTGTCAGAATAATGAACATGGCGTAACATACATTATGGAGTAACATAAAAGAGACTTTGTGATACATATCATATAAAATTACTTTGGAAATAGAAAAATGAAACAAAAATACCTTCTCAAAATATTGATTAGTGGTCAATCCTCATCGCTTTCGGATTCTGACTCTTCTTCGCACTCTATATTTTGTTCCTCAATACTCTCAAATGCTTCAATTAATGCATTTGATTCATCGTTTAGAGGTCCAAAATCTATTTGATCGTCAGTTAATATTATTCCTCTATTTTTCTCGATATCTGCTTGGTAAGCTTGCTGTTCAGGAATATTTCGTCCATCAAATGTAAACCTTGGTTTGGTTTTAAAAACAGCCGACCAATCTATTTTATCTCTTCTTAAAGATGGGTAAGGAGTATAATAAACTTGAAGAGATTGTTTGGCAAGTACAAAGGGGTCGTACTTATAATACCTCGAAGTATGTTTTATTTCTATAAGATTATATTTTGGATTCACGTTTATTCCAGAACCTGGAACGTTGTTGAACCAGTTGCATTTGAACAAAAATACTTCTTCCGCGGGTCGAGTGAAATATGTCAACTGCAAAATCTGGGTCAGCACGCCATAAAAGTCATTTATGTGATCATTTGGATCATCACTACCTTTGACAAATACACCAGTATTGTTAGTTGATTTTTCGGCACCGTATTCTTTGGTATTAAATTTATATCCGTTGACAAAGAATATTGGATATGTCTTGACTATCCTTTTTGGTCCCATAGCTAAATGTTTCAATCCTTCATCTACAACACAATTTGTTGTATCAAAAACGTAGTTAGAAAACCAAGCAGCAAATTCTTTACCGATATCGTCGTTTGGATGTTGTGATTCGTAAATACTGCAATTATAGAACAAATTTTGCATTATGATTAAAATACATGTGTGCATATATATATTTGTGTGTACATATGTGTAGACGTATGTGTATATATATTACCTAATAAATGGTGCAACTTCAGCACAGTTGAGAAGAATGTACGTGTGTGCTACTTGATAATCTCTATCATCCAACCATACTTCCAAACATTTACCAGCAGGCCGACCAGTTTTTTTAAAAATAGATAAAGTCGCTTGACAATCATCTTCATCAATGCCTTCATCATTATGCATAGCACTTTCAAATGATATGTTCACATGGTCGTTGAAATAGTGAGAGAAAAAAACGAAGCTTCTTCTTCGATGTACGATTTGCAAATCGAACCTTCAACTCGAGCTTTCTATCTCACTTTTTTCTTTAGATGATTTAAATACCTAGCAAAAATTATTTTAATTTAATTTTGTATACATTTAATTAAACCAATATGTAATAAACTAAATAGTAATATACCTTTCAAATAGATATATCCATCCATATTGCACAAGCCCTCGAAGACGTGCTTCAAGTGGAAGATGAATTGGTAAATGCTCCATAACATTGAAAAAACCTGGAGGAAATATTTTTTCCAGTTTGCAAAGCAATATCGGGATTTCTTCCTCAAGTTTACGTAAACGATCAACTTTTAATGTAGTTGAACAAATCTCTTTATAAAACAGACTAAGTTCTATTACAACAGTCCAAACTTTTACAGGCAATAGTTCTTTAAAAGCGACGGGTAACAAATTTTCCATCATAACATGACAATCATGACTTTCCATCCCGTCAAGTTTATTGTTCTTATAGTCAACACATCTACGAAGATTAGAAGATATGCCATATGGGAATCGTAATCCTTCCACCCATTTTAAAAGTAATTTAACTTGATTATTGTCTAGCTCATAGAAAGCTTTTGGCTTTTTTGTGTCATTTGGTTTTATATGAAGCTCAGGACGATTACATATTACTTCGATATCACGTCTTGATTTCAAATCATCTTTCATCTTCCCTTTAACATTCAAAATTGTATTAAACAGATTATCAAACACGTTTTTCTCATTATGCATCACGTCAATATTATGACGAATCAAGAGATTTTTCCAATAAGGCAATTCCCAAAATATGCTCTGTTTGCACGAGTTATGTATCGATGATTTACCTTGAATTTCAGTTTGTTCTCCGGTTTCATGTACCTTTGGATAATCCTTTACAAGTTCATAAATTTCTTCGCTTGACCAAACCGTAGGTGGTCTCAAAGTTTCATGCCTATTAACTGTAAAGTTTTTTTATCTCTTCTAAAAGGATGATTAATATGAAGAAAACATCGATGACAGTCAAACCATGAAACTTTCTTTCCACGAGGTAAAAAAATTGCTCGTGTTTCTTCCATGCAATAAGGACAAGCTAGATGACCGGCCGTACTCCAACCTGAAAGCATTGCATATGCAGGAAAATCGCTGATTGTCCACAATAAAGAAGCATACATGCGAAAGTTCTTTTTTTGGAAAATATCATATGTCTCTACTCCCTCGTACCACAATTTTTTTAATTCATCAATCAATGGTTGTAAATAAAAATCGATTCCTTGTGTCGGATCATCGGGGCCAGGGACGACAACTGTAAGAAACATATATGGAGTTTTCATACACATCCAAGGAGGTAAATTATAAGGTGTGACAATTATAGGCCAGGGCGAATATTTCGAACCAAATTGAGAGAATGGGGAAAATCCATCTGTACATAAACCAAGTCTAATATTACGAATTTCGGACGCAAAATCAGAATATTTCTGGTCAAAATGCTTCCATGCTTCCCCATCAGCTGGATGTGTTAACGTACCTACTTCCTGTGTTCTCACACCGTGCCATCTCATATGTTGCGCAGTTACAGAAGATGCATATAACCTTTGAAGTTTAGGAGTAAATTGGTAAATAATGCAGACGCTTATACGGGACTTCCTTTCCCTTTTTCTTTCTTGGTTTGTATCTTTCCTGATTACATATTTTACAATTTCTAAGGTTGATATCTTCCTTCCAAAACAACATACAACCCATTAGACACGTATCTATTTTTTGATACGGTAAACCGAAAGCCGACATCAGTTTTTTTACTTCGTAATGATTTTCGCACATTAGATTATTAGGAGGCATATGTCGTTTCGCAGCTTGTACAACAGCCGTAAATCCAGATTCTGTGAGGTTGTATTTGGATTTCATCGCAATGTATTCAGCAGTTATTGATAACTGGGTTCCACTTGTGCAGCCTTCCCAAAGGGGTTTTTTCGCGGCATCTAACAAATCATATTTTTTTTTTGCCCCAATATTTGGTTCTTCTTCAGCATTACCATCGTCATCAGTTAATTGAGGAACAGGAAACATTGAACATGCAGCATCTTCAACCATATGTTCTACAAGATTTGTCGTACCAATTTCATTACTCACCACCTCCTCATCTTGTATAGGATTAGATGCTAACTGTTCCCCATGACGATCCCAAATCAAATAGTTCGATACGAAACCGTACTGACGCAAATGAACTCTAACCATTTGTGGTATCAAATGCTTTAACAGTTTGCATTTACTACATGGACAATGGATTTCTTTGTAGTTTCCGTTATTACGTAAAGCAAAATCCATAAATATGCTAACACCATTATTAAAATGTTCATTTGTTGAGCCTTCAGTATCGACCCTTCATTTTTTGTACATCCAGCTCCGATCAGTAAAATAATTGTCCATTTACCTACGCATATAATTAAAAAGTACGATATAATTTTGCGTTGACATTTTTTTTTACATCAATTTTATAAACATTCTTCTTGTTTTTGTTATATCTGTTAAAATAATAATTAAAGCTTATTTTGAAATGAACATTATATTCTATTTAAACAATTTTACTACCGAATTTGATATTAATTGATCATTGACACTTTGTTGATGAGTCATCCTACCTCCCATTACAAATACAATAACGTAATTAAATCGCATAAATCATTTCAATTTAAACGATCCAACAAAATTTCGACAACACTTCGCTTTAGTTCCCTGAACAGTACACAATTGCGTGTACACAGGGAACATAAAGAGAAGCGCTGTCGAAATTTTGTGAACCGTTTAAAATGAAATGATTTACGAGATTTAATTACGTTATTGGTTTTGTAACTAATACAGGGACAAATCCAACAAATACTGTATACGATGAATATAGATGTCCGTTCTGTTAAAAACGAATATCCACACAACGATCATATACAATACTTATCAGACGGGGCCAAAAACACTCTAAGGTTTTAAATTTTTAAATTAGCGATATAAAAGTTTAAATTTTATTTTCATAAAATTTAAACTTTTATATGAATAAACAAATTGTTGAATCAACGCATATACAACGAGTTTTTCCTAAAACAAAAAAAAATCCAGTGTGTGCGCGCAACGTATAAAATAAACGAACAATGTTATACATATAATCGCATCACAAATCACATTCAGTCATGCACAAACTGTATCACGTATATATCGTATCATAACATGTTAAAAGTGAACAATTTATATGTCAATATAATTACTTAATTTCTACGTATGTTTTTACGCAATTCAATCACCAATATAATAACAAGTGAGGTTCATGCTTAGGTTAGTGACAATTATTAAGTTTGAAACTAATTTAATAATAAACCTAATTTAACAAATCATAGTTAAACATGCAATAATTAGTTTAATAACAGTAATCAAGGTCCAATACACTACAATACATGAACAATAGCACAATACATACATTAAAATTTCCGATTTAACCTAAAATAAAAAATTTAACAAAATTAGGGTTTTAGAAAATAATACCTGATTTTGGAGGTTATGAAACTTGCAAACGAAGATGGGGATGCTAGAACGTGTAGAAGGGGATAAAATGGGGTTGGAAATGTTTTAGGGGGGGGGGGAAATGGGGGTTTTTTGGATTTGATTTCGGGTGAAAGAGGAATGAGGAGGAAGAAGATCGAGCTGCAGGTTAGTCTCGGTTTTCCAACGGCTTGCAACGGCCGCCAACGGCATATTTTCAACGGCTTCCAACGGCGTCCAACGGCAAGTGTTCTTTGTTATTAAAAAATTCCGGGAAAAAGCTTGCCGTTGCTAGCCCTTGGAAGCCGTTGGTCAATTGCCGTTGGAGGCCGTTGCCCCCGCCCGTTGCTATAAACAGTAATTCTTGTAGTGATATCACATGTATGATTTGAAAATAGTTTAACTTCATACGCAGTAGGATTTGACAAAAAAGCAATCCTTGATTTTCAAATTTAGATGGTAGGATGTATATGCAATAATTAAAGTTTTGCAAATAATTTACCTTAAACATACTGTAATGACCAACATAACAGAAAAAACATGGAATTTTGAATAAAAATTCCATACCAACGGTTTCGCTGCAAGTATACAAAACATATGCAAGCAATCCAGATTTGAAACAATCAAGCGAATATTTAACAAACCAATAAGCAAAGAAGTAGTGGATATAAACCGAGCCGCACTTTAAGTGTCTACCAGATGCACGTAGACGAAATATTTAACTTGCTATAAATGGAGAGAATTGTACCTAGTATAACTGAACAACAGGAAGCCCAAAGATTCTTTGCGAAGCCATTGAAAAGCAAACTCAAACCATCAAATACTGTCGCTGATACTATACCATCATAATAAGGGAGGAAGTGGATCGGCCGGTGGGTCGGTACTGTAGGGGTTCGGTGGAGTCCCGATGCGGGAAGGCTTGGATATGGCTATCAAATGAGAGGTCAACGCAGACGTACGGGCAAAGGAACAAATCATCGGTAGAAAAACATTTAGGGTTTGGACGATAGGAGATGAAGGGTGCAGATGCGCAGTAAAAGGAGGAACAAAACTCATGATGCTTGAGTTTAAAATTGCATGGAAGGGGCTTCTGAGGTATAGAAATCAACCTCAGTTGAGAAAAGGAAATTAGTGATGATGAGTATGGAATTTTCCGTTGGAGGAAAGGAAAGAAGAAAACATTATCGATGAGAAAAGGAAACTAGTGATGGTGAGAAAGAAATTTTCATCTGGACGAAAAGATGGAGAGCTCGGTACGAATAAAAAGAATGAAAAACACGACTCTTGATTTCACAAGTTACTCAGGAGGCCTGTGCGCTCTTGAAACCAAGCTCACTAATAATATAATAGTATAGACGTGCATTCAATCTTGCTGGCATATGAAGCAAGGATAGATAGCAAAAGACCATAAGATTCCGACCTCTCTATCAATTACACAACCAGTCGGAGAAATAAAAGCCCAAACAACAACAAAACAAAGGAATCTACTCAAAGAGGGGGATATACTAACAGATCAAGAGGAAGAGGAAGGTGGAATAACAACAACAATAGGCCAAAATGCCAAATCTGTGAAAAAGTGGGTCAACGGCAGTAAAGTGTTATTTCAGATACTCAAAACACAGTAGTAGTAATCAAAGAACTAATAGCTACAATGTACACATGGCATAAAACTATGACAGTCAACCTGACAATAACAACAAAGGTCAGAACTCAAATGACATTGCTAGAGAAGAACGTGTTTAAGATAAATCTTGGTACTCAGACTCAGGGGCTACTAATCACATCACTAGCAACCTTGACAATTTGAATCTTGGAACACCGTGTTTACATATACTTGTTTGTATATATTGTTTGAAAGAAACTAAAAAATGTCAAATTATGTTAACACTACAACAAAACAACCATATTACAACTGTTCCTTTACAACTAACATGGATAGGCAGTTGTAATAGATATTATGCAACAACTGTTTGTTTTAGCAGTTGTAATAGAGCCACTTTTAACATCTGTATTTCAAAAGCAGTTGTAATATTTGATCAATAACAACTGTTTAATTTAGAGCAGTTGTAGATATTATGTACAACAACTGTCCCTTCTAGTTGTCCGCACTTCATTTTTTCTCTCGTGAAAAATTTCACTTTCCCTCCTTCGTGAAAACGAAGGCCGCTTGTTTCGTTTATTTCCTTTCTCCTCCGAACAAAAAATATAAACCCTAACCTCGTCAATTTCGCTCGACATTTCTGTTTTTAACGAAAATTTCGCTTTGCAAATTATCTAAACTCCGCTTCTTTCGTCCATCACTCGTCGCTGCTTCGCCATCGCTCTGCCGCCCGCCGCCTTCATTTTCTCGCCGCTCGCCGCCTTCTGCTTGCCGCCTTCTGCTCACCGCCGGTCCTTCTGCTTCACCATCATCGCCGCTGCTTCGCCATCATCGCCGCTAGAGGTACATTAAAACCCTACTCATTTTGATATTGAGCTAGTAATTCGCCATCTATTTCGTGGATCGATGCGATTTCGTGACATTTTATTGCGGCGAAGGTTACCAACCTTCAGGTAATTTCATGGATCGATGCGATTTCGGATCCATTGGCAGGTAATTTCGTCTTTGTGGGTTACCAACCTGCAGGCAAGTGCAGTGTGTGCGCTGTATAGTATAACCATAAGTCTCCTGGAAGTATTCCACCACAGTTTTTATTGTTCCTCTTTCATCTACTGCAAAACTAATATTTATATATTACTTAGAAAATAATAGTAATTGTAATAGTGATAGTAACAGTATCAAATACCAAGTTTCATGATGATCGGAACTGACAAATACAGTGAGACCAACACGGCTAAATTGAAAAAACTAGAATGAAAGATAGCAAAACCACATACCTTAATTCTCCTGGTGATTGCACGGACATATTATAAATCCGGTACTTCCTGCGCATGTTACCCCGATGAGTGACCTCAACCTTTGTGCCCTTAAGAGCCTTCTTAATCTGTAAATTACCGTGTTTGAACACATTCTTAAAACCAAACTTAATCCACAAAAAGTTCTTGTTAACCATCAAATCAAGTCCAGGTTCATATTTTGACATGATCACCCCTTATTTAAACTTGAACCAATCCTAATTCAAACATTAAAAGGAGTTATCTCTTATCTGAAACCTACTGTTGAAATTTTGTTTTCAGGGTGAAATCAGAATTTTTATATTCTTTCTACCGTGATCTATGTGTCTTATATTTTGATAAATTTTTGTTGTTGCGAATATTTTCAAAAATACTTGTGATTTGAACCAATTGCAAATATTGGCAAATAGATGTTATAGATATTTGCACTTATCCCACATTTGAAACATTCGATTGCAATTTCATTCTCACTTTTAATACAAAATTTATAATGACACCATCAAGATTCATGTCACATATTAATAATTTTCAATATGCAAATGTTTGCAATTCGAACCAGAAATTGCAAACATGTGCAATTACTTGCATTTTGGAACAAACATTTGCACTTATCTCACAATTGAAACATTCAAGTAGAATTTAGTTCACCATTAGATCACAAATTTCATAATCTTTCCAACAAGATCCATTAACTAGATATTTCGTACAATTTCATAGATGCAAATACACTCAATTCGAATTCGAAATTGCAAATATTCGCAGTTACATGCATTTGAAAAATTTTAAATATGACATATGGATGTTGTTTTTTAAAAAGCATAAAATTGATGATTTTACGGTGAAAAAATAATAATTAATTATGTCTTTTCTATGAAAAAATATTGGTATTTTATGCATTACGGTGTGTATATAACATGGTACGTTACTGTGAACTTAAAAGTAGTGACTTATTTTTTAATATTTAGTTAGGATGGATGTTTGGTTTATCTTAAAGGTTAATGGACTTGAGCCAAAATTACAATGAAAATTATTTATGTGCAAAAATAATCAACTGTTTGTCAATTTGAGAAGCAAAAAAAGCAAAGCCTATTCCTATTTGTAGTGATACAATTTGTATACATGTTCCTCCACACAATAAAAAAAACAACAAAAAATGTGTGAATAAATATTTTCGAAAAGTGCAAATAAAAATAACACAAAAACAACATAGAAGCCTAAGGGAGACCTTGACAAAGTCAGAATCAGACAGTGGCCCTGGCATTGTCATATCACGGTTTAGAAGTTTAGCAACAAAATCAAGTACAGGTAATGGTTCAATAAAAATAGTTGATGTTATATCTGCAAAATAAACTTTAATTAATGATCTACGTATATTATTGCTTTAAAAACAAATAAAGGGATAATGAGAAACATGTCAATGCAAGAATGTCTATAGATGGATTAGTCATAACAGAAGCACAAAAAGTACATGAGTACCTCCAATGCACAATACCTTGTGATGAACAATACATCATATATATATATATATATATATATATATATATATATATATATATATATATAGTTATGAATTTAAACATGACTACTTGAACATAGTTTCCAAAAATAGAAGAAGAAGAAAAAAAACAAGCAAGAACAAAGTATCATACGGCCATAAGAGGTAAAAAGAGTATAATTAAGCTAGTAATTTTCTTGACATCGCTCAGAATATTCATAGCATGTATTGAGTATTGACATTTCGATTTCACAGAAATTACTTCAGAGAAAGATACATCTTAACGAGGATTCAGAAGATGTAAAGGTACATCTTTCTAATCACAAACATCTAAATTCTCAATAAAGTTTATAAGAAATATTTAAACATTAAGATGTGTAGCATCTTATACCAATATTAAGGGAGAGTCCCATCTGCGTGGGACGTATACTCTGGTAAAAACGCCGCCAGCTTTCAAGCCCTTCACCAAGTTTAGACCGCCCTCCTGGTTCTCCTACTTCAGGTGAATAGAAAGAACGCCCAACAGAGCAATACCTAAAAAGCCAACAATATCATTCTTTTTGAAAGAAGCAGCTGAATGCGTACGTGTGCTAAAATCCATGCTGTCAAAGGGATCGTCCGTGGCGTCGTGAAGCACCATGTAGGCGCTATTTTGCAATGTTGACACTTTATTCCGTCCCTTGTTCGAGGCGCCGTCCCTTGCAATCTGTCGAAGCTCTTCATCTTTTAATATAATTTCAAAACTTATTTACTTTATATATTTCATTTCAAAATTCATAGAAAATCATTTAATAAATATTATTTTTTATAATTCAAAATAAATACTTTATTCAAGCAGAGCACTCGTTTCGATGTCTTCAAGGCTCGATTCCTTGACCTCTAAAACCTTAATCTAACGCACCATACCACTAACACTAATAAGATTATGTATGTATTCATTATAGCCATTGATTATGAAAAAGATAGGAAAAAGGTCATACTCAATAACCAAACAGATTAATATTGTGACTTGGAGTGTTAATCAATTTTCATGTACGATCCTCAGATATATATAAATGATAAACCATCATTTGTTGACGAAGTACGTTTATAGCATGAACTACTTAAAACTTACTAGTTTCTTTTGCCATTGTAGTCACTAGTTTCTTTTGCATGTGCGCCTAATCGGATTCACACAAGATATGGACAAAACATGGGTCAACCTTCCAAGGTTTCTTAATTTTTGGTTAATAGTTTCGTACTTGTAACTACTTTGGATTGACTAAGAACATGTTTATTTTTTTTAGAATGACAGAGGAATACAAGCAAGCCGTTCGAAATTTCGTACATAAGCATGTAGAAAGGGAGGGTAACCCAGAAAAAATTATTTGCCCATGTCGTCGATGTAGGAACCTTATTTGGCATTCTCCAAGAGATGTTGTGACACATTTGGTGTGTTTTGGAATCGATCCAACCTATGATGTATGGATTTTTCATGGAGAAGAACATCAATCACAAAATGAAGCCGACGAAGTGGCAGATACATATAGAATATACTTAGATGCAGAAATTGATGACGAGGAGAATAAGTATCGTGTTGACGATAAACATAGGGAAGGGACTAAGAAAATGATGGAGACAGCTGAAATTCCTGTATATCCTGGTTGTACAAGCCACACAATGTTGTCTGCTACAATACTTCTTTATAAACATAAGGCTCGAAATGGTATAACCGATACAGCATTTACGGAACTTCTTAAGCTCATCAAGGATATGCTACCTAAGGAAAACAAGCTTCCCGATTCCACATACGCAACAAAGAAGTTGATTAAATCATTTTGTTTAGGTTATAGGAATATACATGCATGCGTAGATGATTGTTGTCTGTTTAGAAAAGAGCTTGCACATCATGATTTTTGTCCTAAATGTGGAAAATCTCGTTGGAAAAAGAACAAAACAAGGGAAGATGGAAAACAATCCAAAATACCTATGAAGGTTTTGAGATACTTTCCACTTATACCAAGGTTGAAAAGAATGTTCATGTCGCCAGAGACATCCGAACAATTAAGATGGCATAGCAAAACTAAAAGAGAAGATGGAAAACTGCAACATCCTGTAGATTCCTCTCAGTGGTCTACTATTGATAGAATGTACCCTTCCTTTGCATCTGATCCACGAAATTTGAGGCTTGGCCTTGCTAGTGATGGCTTTAACCCGTTTGGAGATTTGAATTCGACATATAGTTGTTGACCAGTGTTTCTTGTTGCTTATAACTTCCCTCCATGGCTTTGTATGCATAAAGATAATATGATGCTATCTTTATTAATTCCAGACCCGCGACAACCCGAAAATGATATCGATGTCTATCTGCAACCACTAATTGAAGATTTGAACAAATTGTGGAATAAAGGGGTAAAGGTGTATGATGCATATACTCGTAGCGAATTTAGACTAAATGCAATTCTGATGTGGACAATACATGATTTTCCAGCTTATGGAAATTTAGCAGGTTGCACCGTAAAAGGTAAAAGAGCATGTCCTGTTTGTGGCATTAATACATGTTCGATTTGGCTACCATTTAGTAAAAAATGCGCATACTTGGGCCATAGACGATTTCTTGCACCTAATCATGAGTACCGCAATCGAAAAAATTTATTTGATGGAACCGTAGAAAATAGACAAATTCCTCCAATACATACCGGTACCCAAATCTTTGAGGATGTTAAAGATATTGTTAATGAGTGGGGGAAAAAACAAAGGAGGAAGAAACAGATAGTAAGAAAAGAAAGCGGCGGGAAGTAAAGAAGAAAGGAATCCAAATGTGGAAAAAGAAGTCCATTTTTTTTGATTTGCCTTATTGGAAGGTAAAATATAGCTAAAAATAAAATGTCTTTCCATTTTCTATCCATGTCTAGTAATTAGTATTTTACTATCAATTTAGTATATACATTTTTTGATTTTTGTAGGCACTTCCTTTGCGTCACAATTTAGATGTAATGCATGTTGAGAAAAATATTTGCGAGAGTATTCTTGGTACATTGCTTGATATCAAAGGAAAATCAAAAGATGGAATTGCTTCACGTCAAGACTTGGAAGCCATGCGTATAAGGAAGAAGTTGCATCCTATAGATATTGGAAGTAAAGTATTACTTCCTGCTGCGCCGTGCACCTTAACAGACCAAGAAAAAGAGATCTTTTACGATAAGATGAGGAATTTGAAGGTGCCTGATGGGTATAGCTCAAATATTGGGAAATGTTTTGCAAAACATGAAAAAATTTCAAGTCTTAAGTCTCATGATTACCATGTTTTGTTGCAACAACTGTTGTCTGTAGGATTGAGAGGACTTTTGCCTATAGGCACGAGGAACGCATTATTGCGATTATGTTCATTTTACAGTGATATATGCCAAAGAGTGCTTGATAGAGATAAATTAGAGTCCATGGAGAATCAAGTCGCGTTAACATTACGCGACCTTGAGAGATTCTTTCCCCCTTCGTTTTTTGACATCATGATTCACTTAACAGTGCATTTAGGGAGGGAAGCAAGAATTTGTGGACCGGTACAATACCGGTGGACGTATCCATTTGAAAGGTAAATTTTTTAAGAGTACTTAACACAATTACTAAATATGCACTTATGAAAGCATTTTATGCTCATATCTTGATTATAGGTATATGAAAATACTAAAGGGTTATGTTAAAAATCAAGCCCGACCTGAAGGGTGCATAGCTGAGCGCTATTCTGCCGAAGAATGCATTAAATATTGTGCTAGATATATTGAAAATAGGTATGAATTTGGAGAAAGAAAAAATCGGAATGAAGTGCGACAAAGTGATTCCATACTCGATGGATGTCCTATTTCCAAAGGAAAACCCATATTACTTTCTGAGGAGGTGGTTGATGTTGCTCATCGGTATGTGTTGTTCAATACCGATGAAGTGGAGCCGTACATAGAGTAAGTATAACTTCAACTCGATCATTCTATATGGATGAAATTAAATTTTAACTTGCATCTTTGCATATCCAGAATGCACAAGGAGGAGTTGAAACGTTTGCACCCTCATCTTTTACAAGACGATGTGGAATTTTCAAAACTGCATTCAAAGACTTTTAGTTATTGGTTTGGAAAAAAGGTTGAAATATATTTTTACGTTTGAACAATTAAGCTTCATATATGCGTATATTGCTGTCATATATTATATACAACGTTATATATATGTCCAGGTTAAAGATGAAAGAAATGTTTCAGATGTCAGCGAAATAATAAAATGGCTTTCGTATGGGCCTCGATCGCAAGTAGTTTCTTATACTGGCTATATTATCAACGGACGACGTTTCCATACTAAAGACTATGAGAACTCTACGCAAAATAGCGGTGTTTCCATTGAGGCGAATACTATTCGTGCAAATGGATCTGTTGAGAAAATTATTTATTATGGCATCTTACGTGAGATTTTGTTGTTGGACTACTGTTTATTTCAAGTTGCTTTGTTTAAGTGTGATTGGGCAAATATTTATCGTGGAGTCAAGGCTGAAGATGGATTTGCATTAGTTAATTTACATCAGTTCCAAAATCAATTTGCAAGTGATCGTTTCATCTTAGCAACACAAGCTGTACAAGTGTTTTTCTCTAGAGAAAGTAGTTCTTCAAATTGGTATGTTGTTTTGAAAGCACCTCCTAGAGGTTTTCATGAATTAGAAAAATACGAGGAGGAGGAAAACTCAACTAGTAAACCACTAAATGAGTCGCTACTTAATGATAGAGATGTCGATAATGGAGATGAAAGTTACGTAAGGAAGGACTGCGATGGCATTTTGGTATGAATAAACATTCATTGTTAATATCTTGTTTTATATGTAGTCATATGCCTTAAAGTCTTTAATTGTGTAGTTATGTCTTATATGTATCTTACTTGATGAATTTTATATATGAGTATGTTTAGAATAATGTTAGAGCCTTAGTTAATTTGTTTGATATTAACATAGTCGTTACATATCAAATTATACTAATTAGAATGATAATAATTTTTTACATGTTATGATTTTTTTTTCCAGGTTGATCACTTGGTAAAAGAAGCTTGAACTTGTTGCATCCATGGGTGATGACGAGCAACATCGAGGAGAGGTAATTGTTTTGAACTTTGTATATTATGCATTTCAACAATCTGTTCTTATTTAGAATCCATATTTAGAATATATTTTGGCAATAGATGCGAAATATGTCTAGTATAGTTTAGAATTCAATTTCCTTTTCATTTAAAGGTCTTATTCTAACAGACCGCAGGAAATTCTACATTTTTAGAATAAGAGAAGCAATAAAATTTGAAGTTATTGTTTAGTCAATTAATTGTATTAACAAGTAGTGACTGAACGCACAGAAATACTGTCAAACTATAATTTTTTATTGATTTATTAAATATTTACACTTAATTAAATACCAGATTCAAAGCAATAAATTGTGCTAAATTTTCTAATTTAAGAGCTTGAAGCAAGTAAATAAAAAATCGAAGAAGCAAAGTCTTGCTGCACTTGCAGCTGCTCATGGTCTAAATGAGGCTAATGGTGGTATTAGAATCTCTAAAATGAAAGATGTTGAAGTTGAAGTTGCTTGTACTCTTAAAGATCTGAATACTAATGTTAGAAAATCTCCACGCAAGCACGGTAAAATTCCTCCACCCATCATTCCTTCTCGTACTTCAACCCCTTTCTGAAGCGTCAGTATCACACACTCATCCAATCCTATTGATTCAACTCCCCTCCAAAACATCACTACCACACAGTCGTTTAATCCTCATAATTTAACATCTCATCTACATAACACTTCTACAAATCGTCAAAGGTCTGCTTCACCTACGAATTTAAATTCTTCCCCCGAAGAGGCAAACATGGTCAAAACTAAGAGAAAAATAGGAAAAACAATGATGAGATTATTTTCTTTGACACCGAATGAGAAAGTTGAAGTTGAGTTCAATGATCTAAATCAACCTATCGGTACAAATTCCACGTATTTATCATCATATATAGGGACTGTAGCAAGAGAGATGGTACTCGTGACCATTAGCAATTGGAAGAAAGTCGACGATAAATTGAGGACTGATCTATGGACATGTATTCAGGTAATTGTACACAGTAGTTCAATTAACGTCCTTCTATTTACCGTGCTCTTGTTCATGGCTGATTCATTGGTAAGCTGTCATGAATTGCAAAACTGTCATGAATGATTCATTGCAAAACTGTCATGAATTGTATGCAATTAGCTGACATAAGTCTCTATCCAAACTGATTTTGAAATTGATACATTTTGAAATTGTACGCAATATCTATTTACTGTGCACATGCTTGAGAAATCTAACTTCTTCAATCTTTATTTACGGCCCAAATTTGCACTTAATTGTTTCATAAGTCTTTATCCAAACTGATTTTGAAATTGATACATATTTGTATACATATATGTGTATGTTTTTTCTGCATAGCTTGTGATGCTTGTATGTTTTTTGATTTTGTTGACCTTGTGTACGTATACATCTTGCTGCAGTTCAGGTTTTGTTTTTTGATGCTCAGTTTGCAGTTATGCATGTTTGTGCAATTCAGGTTCAAATTTAGGTTTGTTTGCAGTTATGCATGTTTGTGAAAATTTAAATCTTACATCTATAACGACTTTAATTGTGTATTTAAACTAAAACATTAATGCAAGTCTGCAGTATCTATTAATCTGTATTTAAATTTCTGTTTTTGAGATTGTCCTTATACATATTTTCATGCGATAAATCAGGTTTTTTATGCAAATTATTTTTTCCCAACTTGTATGAGTTTCTGTGTTTACTAATATTGAGGTCAAAATGGATAAGACGTGTCAATCTCAACTATCAATAATGACATTGTTTGATAAATTCTATGTACAGGCAAGGTTCAAGTTGGATGACGTATACCGGGATATGTTCCTTCCGATAGTGGGACTACGATGGAAAGAGTCAAAGTCAAGGCTAGTTAAAGCTATAAGAGTTGCAGCAAGGGATCCCGATGCTTCCAACAAATTAAATATGTTAAAACCAGATAATATTAAAAATGCTCAAGAATGGAATGATTTTGTCAACGAGAAATTAACAGATGAGTTTGAGGTAGTTGGTTTTATTTTAATGGCTACAATTGAAAAATATTTCATTTCATTTTATTATACCTAATTTTAATGATTTTCTCTTATATAGTCGATAAGCAATAAATACAAAGCCAGGCGAGCAATGAATACAATTCCACACACTATGAGTCGAAAGGGGTACGCAAGACTAGCGGAAAATATGGTAGGAAGAAATAACTTATAAAATTCATCCATTATTATTATCAGTAGCAATGTAATCGATTTGAGTGTAGTATTTAGTTTCTAAGCTCTTTTTGCAGAAAAAAGATAGTGGCTCATCAGACATCAGTAGGGAGGAATTGTGGTGTAGAGGCCACATAAAAAAAAATGGAGAACCGCCGAATTCTATCGTCGCCGACTACATAGAAAGGATAGATAGTACATCAAATTATTTCTTCAATATATGAACCTTACATTGAATGTTGTGACATTTGAAAAATGTATTTTTTGAATTTGTAGACTAAAATAAATGAGTATAAAAATACTCAAAGTTCTCAAGGAGTATCACTGAATGAAGATGGTGTGGGGAAGGTTTTTGGTCGTGAACATAGAGGTAGAATAAGAGGACTTGGCTTTGGAGTTGCACCAACTCAGTTTGGAGTTCGTATATGTAGTTCAAAAAAATTACGTGAAATGGAAAATGAAATTACTACCTTGAAGGCTCAAATGAAAGAGCTCTCTGATATGTTCATTGCCGTAAGTTCTAATTGATTTACTGTGTTAACGAGTAATTGATATGCGGTTAAAATTTATTAGTACATGTCTAACATTTTTTTTTAAACAGAATATCAATGGTAAACAAAATGCAGCGGAAGAACCAGTAACTCCTCATGGTGATACGCCTCAGGTATTTTTTTATAACGCCATAAGTTTTAGCATCCATCTAGCATCCATCTAGTTTTAGCAAATTGAGCCCTCAAGACTCCCATAATGTGATATGTAAATCAATTAAACTGTGCTGCAAGTTTTTTAAATGATTATATTTCTCAGGAAGAAACCATATCAACCATATCCATCTAGCATCCATCTAGTTTTAACAAGTTTCATGCCTATCTCTATTTCAATTCTCTGCTTGGTAAATTGACAAAATTGATAGGAATATGCGAAATTTTCTTTTGAAGGGGGAAATGAACGTTGTAGCTTAAGCTCTCCACTTAATATGTGAAATGGGCTAGATCTTGGTAGTAATAGGTTATATTAGAATCTGAGAACCAAGCTTACAAAACCAAAATATCCTCTCTAACCGAAGATACCATCAACTTACGTTCTGCTTGTCAAGAAGCTATCCAATAGCTGCAGATGGAATTCAATAACTTAATGGAGTTCAACACAGAACGGGGGACAGGTAAGTCAGATCTGTACTCTGAAACTGTAGAAGAGTGTGAAGGTAGCATGTATGCAAAGGCTGCATCCAATTTATTAATGGCCACCAAAAGGATCAAAGCTCAATCTCAGCAATTGATGAATGCTAATGAAGTACTGCCAAGTTCAGTTAGCGATTTGAATAATAGATTACAGCAAGCCGAATCATGGGCTGATACTGCCATTAATGATAGGAAATCAATAGCAGAGAGGATTTTGGAATTGGAGAAGGATCTTGAAAATTCACAAGACATTTACAGGGAAATGAAAACTACGCTAGAGGACAATTAAGAAAAAGAGAACATATTGCGCGAGGGAAATGAAAACTACACTAGAGGCAATTCAGCAATTCTTTTTTATTTTAAATAAAGGTTGAAATCAACTCACGTTATCAGGTTCTGAACACGCTGACAGCTAGAAGTGTACATCGGTTTTTAAAATCTTTTACAGATCCATACATGGATCATAGCCTGTAAATAAAGATCAAAGTAATAAGATGTTGATGAGAGAAATATTTGAAAAAAGAAGATAAGTAACAAACATGAGCGTAAGCAGTATTCATACGTGTAACATGCATTAGATCATGTCAAACAAACATAAAGTCTACCAATAAGTTAGCGTATCATAAAAGATATAGTAAATTAAATTGATGCATAGCTAAACAACTTTCTGATTATTTGGCTAAAGGACGTGTGTAATATCATAAAATAGTTTGTGTTAATTCCTTTTATGCACAGAAATATATATGAAAGGGTTGATACACAATAACATTTGTTATGCTGAGTGCATCTTATATACTATAAACATTGAGTAATGAACAAACTAAAACGAAGATATTAATTGCTCTTGCTCACCTAATTCAGAAAGTGAAATTTTGATTTCTTTGGCATGAGTAGTTACATCTAAGTCGAGCTAAATATTCACATGATATATGTACTATTTTTTACGAGTAAATGGGAGAAGATAGAGTAAGACAGCGACAATTGCACTTATATTTAGAACAAAATAGAAGGAAAATTATTTTATGAAGCATTAACTTGAACTTTCTAAAAATAATTGCAAAAAAGAGCTATAAAAAGATATGATCTCATTTTTACTAAAAGACGTGCATTGAAATTGTTATGAACATTCCTTGCGCTTAGACCATATTATATTTATATGATATACAATGATGCATACTAAATCAAAATAGCAGGTCCTAGTGCACTAATGAACATTCCTCAAGCAAGGTTGAGGATATTTTGGTTTTGTAAGCAAGGTTGAGGATTGAATGGTGGTGTTGTGGAGATTGAAGTGGTTGAAGTTGTGATGTCTGAAGCTTTATAGTTGGGAAATAGGTGGAGATGAAGTGGAGACTATTTGTTGTCTTGTATGAGAGGATGAAGAAGGCTATGGTTTGACAATGGCCGGGGGATGCACTGTGCACTGATATGCACAGTGATGGTCAGGGAGTAAGGGCAAGTAGTTTGATACTGGTAGAAGGAAGATGGGTAGTTTGGGTGAATGAAGCAATTGAAGGCAAGACAGATGAGAACAGGCAATTGTATGCAAACAGACAATGTTTTATGCAGAGAGAACAGTAAATGATGTAGTGTGCTGTGAACAGAAGTGTGGTTTTGAAATGATATGTAAATGAAAAGGATAATAAAAAAAAATTGTTTGTCGAAATGAACTTGTGTACGTAATTTTTTTTGTTGATAAAATGCAAATAGAAAAGCAAACTAGAACAACAAGCAACAACCCAAATGATAACAAAAATCACACACAAATATATCTGTAATATTTTTGTCTGAGAGTATCATCTGTAGTATTTTTGGCATTAGTATAGTATTACTATTTGATAAATTGAAGTTGAGTAAATTTTACGCCTGGAGGTTGATTAGTGTAAATAGGTAACTTTAAACCATTATCAACTTTGAGAACATGTTGCTTGACCATTTTGATATTTTATACTTCTCCGTGTAAATAATATTACATGCAGTAATCTTTGTTATTTTTGTTTGCAGTCACATCGAAGTAGCAACAACGTCACAAATGGTGGTAACATACAAATTCAAAATCAGCCTAGAAAGTGCAAATTGTTGGGTTGGCACAGGAATGTTGTCGCAGAAGGAACAATTGCATCTACCGATCCTACTGCTTTAGTGCATTATGTGCCACTAGGTAAAGATGCTTGGAAGGTTTGGGTCGATGCGGCGGTGGATCCCGAAGCTATTCTATTTCGGCCTACCTCAGATATCTACACTATTGGACAAGCGGTTGAGACTACTATTGCTTGGTATAAGGAATTTATCTTGTTTGATTAGTACGTATGTATTTTTACTAATATATGTTATGGATTTAGTTTTGCTGTGTAATGGAGCTATGAACCCATAAATGGTGTAAACTTGAATTGTTTTTGATTTTTTTTTAATGTGATTGGTTCGTATTGTTTCAATTAATTTGCATGATTATGGTTATTGTAAATGATATGTTGGTTTTAATTATAATATTATGAAATTACGGTTAATAGCAGTTGTGAAAAGAGAATTGTATAGTTGTAAAAATATCTGTTGCAACTGTCGTTAGTAGTTGTAAAAATATTAACTACAACTGTCCTAAACACTTGTTAAATTAGTAATTACAACTGTCCTAAATACTTGTTAACATATTATTTACAATTGTCCTAAACAGTTGTAAAAAATTCAACCACAACTACGAAAAGCAGTTGAAAAAGATCATATTGCAAGAGCTATAGGCAGTTGCAAAAGAGTCTTATGACAAAAGCGACTGACAGTTGTAAAAGGTCTTTTACAATTGTTAATGGACAATTGTAAATAATTCTTTTACAAGTGAGACAAGCAGTTGTAAAAATAGTTTTTACAACTGTTAGCAGCACTTGTAAATTACATTTTTACAACTGCGCCCGCAAGTGTCTACGTCAGTTGTCAAATAATCCTGCTCTATTACAACTGCGGATATTAAGACTGGCGAGCGGCAGTTGTAATAGATCTATTACAACTGTTTTTGGCAGTTGCGATAGGGTGTTTTTGTTGTAGTGTAACACTGATCCCGATAACCTAATCTACGCCGTCTTGTTGTTCATTTACAACTAGATCGCGAACCTAAGCTACGAACTGGCTAAATTTGTTTTTAATTTATAGAATTTCTCAAAAAAAAAAAAGCAAAAGGTCGTATAGACATGTTGAAGGCAAAAATTGTTTATAACAGCGCGAGGCACGACGTGGCATTAAGCAATGATCTATTATATACTTTTAACGAAAATTGCTTTTCGGACACTCTACCCTTCAACGATTACTAGTTCACTTTTACTCTACGTTATGGTTTTGATTTTCTCACATACACACGTATAATCTCTATACTCTGTGTGTGTGTTAGACCAATGCACTTGTTAGTCCCTTCGGTTTTTGCGACTGCCTTTGTAGAACCGTGGATACTTGATCGCCAGGAGTGGTTCCTCTCCTTGACTCATCTCTGGTTCAGATTTGCGCATGTCCCTGTGTATTTGCGGAGCGCTTGTCTTCAACTATTTTGCTTCCTTTGATTTGATTTGATCTTTCGTCCTATCTTTTGGCATTTAACTGCGTTGGTTTTTACTTTTACCATCACTAGACATGTCTATATTTTTGTTTAGCTTCTTGAATTACTCTCACCGCAGTTATTTGAGTATGCTCTTAGAGTAAAGGTGGTTTTTTATTTTTTATTTTTCTACTGTAGGGTATAGGTGGATTGGGTGAGGTGGGTTTGGTACCTATGAGGCTTTCCTCCGATGGATTTCCTTCCTTAGTTAGCGAACATTTCATTTCATTTAGTAAACTATTTTCGAAATTTTATCACATCAGCATCTTATCCACAAACACCGGTAAAACTGAATACAATATCTGAAGAACCATTGAGCGACCTTCGATAATAAATAACAATAAGGGAAGCAGCTGTCAACGTGACAGCTGTGAATGAATATGCATCTTGTAGATTATAAGCTGTCTATGTCGCCTCTCATTTTCTCATTTCGTCTTTTCCGTCTCCTCGTATCAAAGCATCAACGCGGAGACAGTTGCTTCCAGCTATGCTGTTCTCTCCATCACGAGTCTCTTTCCACCCCATTCACTCACTCAACCACCTTTCATTCCATTCATAAATCCCATACATAAATACCCCATCTCAGCACTTCTAACTCAATCAATTCACTTCATCCACTAAAATACAATCAAATTCTTCATAAATCTTTAGTTCCTTTAGTAAACAATGATAATGCAGTCCACTTCTACTGTACTTTCTCTAGTTTTACTGGCTTCTTCATTGCTATATTCATCGTATGGAAGCAGCTTCGCTGAAGACATTGATGTAACCTGGGGCGATGGTCGAGGGAAAATCTATGGTTATGGAAAAGAGCTGAGTTTATCGTTGGATAAGTACTCAGGCTCTGGTTTTCAGTCAAAACACGAATATCTATTCGGTAGACTTGATGCCCAGATCAAACTTGTTGCTGGCAACTCCGCTGGCACTGTCACTACTTTTTATTTATCATCACAAGGTCCGACGCATGATGAAATAGACTTTGAATTCCTGGGAAACACAACTGGAGAACCTTACACTCTGCACACCAATGTGTTTGCTCAAGGTAAAGGCAACAAAGAACAACAATTCAAACTGTGGTTCGACCCTACTAAAGACTTCCACACCTACTCCATCCTCTGGAATCCTCAGCACATCATGTAAGCTTATATTATTATGTCTTTCTTTTCTCTTGTGCAATCTTTTTTGAGTAGTACATGTACAGTGACTAATTTTATGTTTCATTTATGACGTTATAATAGATTTTTGGTGGATAATACTCCGATCAGAGACTTCAAAAATCATGCATCAAAGGGCATTGCTTTCCCGTCTAACCAGCCAATGAGGCTCTACTCTAGTCTTTGGAATGCTGATGACTGGGCTACACAGGGTGGGAGAGTCAAAACTGACTGGAGCAAAGCCCCGTTTACAGCGTACTATAGAAACTTCAATGCCAATGCTTGCATCTGGTCATCAGGTTCGCCAACCTGCCGTGCTGCTAATGCTGCTTCCAAACCAATGTTGTCAACAGCTTCTGCAGCAGATTGGTTCAACCATGAGTTGGACTCAGTGAGTTACAGGAGAATGAGGTGGGTACAGAGGAAGTTCATGATCTATAATTACTGCACCGATGCCAAGCGCTTTCCTTCTGGCATTCCTAAAGAATGCACTCTCAGATGATCAATACCTTTCGAATCATGTAGCATACTTAGGTTGTGAAAAGTATTCGCTAGCTAGTCCCATGCCATAGCATTCTTTTGTAATTTCTTTGGATTTGTTTGAGTTAAATTTATTGATTTTTTTATTTATCTTGCTGTTCATGTCTTTCTTCGAAATATGCTCACACGGGGATTACAGGTTGATTTATTTAAACAATAAAACATTGCTGGTTTACTCCAACTTGTGTCCAAATACCAATGGTAAATATATGTCCACATTATCTTGGATTCATTTACCATCTACCGCACCATTTCTTTTCTTTACTGGTGTACTCCAAGATATTGCTGGTTTATAGTTACTTGTTCGGCATGTGATGTTAATATTACAAATTACAGCTGTGCTTTACTAATCTTTTGTAAGTTGGAGCTAGCTCGCTTGCTTTAACTATTCTATCCGTTGAAATTTTGATAATTTACCAAATAACGATTGTGAGATGATGGGATAATATGTAGTCGAAACCCTTCAAACAAATATATTATTTTCCTCAAGGCAAAGCGGTTTAAAAAAGCTCATCAAGGCAGCCCATCAAGGCCTATTTCGATAATACATATTATTTGCTTTGTAATCTGCTTTGTTCAAACTTGTATAAATATGAATTATTCTATTTGAATAACATTTATTCAGTTTATCATCAATAAAATTTCAAATTCCTTTCATGGTATCAAAGCAAATTTTCTTCTAACGTCAATTTAAAAAAAAAAAAACCATCAGAAAACTCTTCATCATGAGTTTTTCTCATCAGAGATTGATCATCTCTTCATTTGAGTTTTTCAGATCTAAACTGAAGTGTTGTGTCTTGCCAGTTCTGTGAAATCTGGCTACTACGACAATCCATCTTAATCGTGAAAGAAAAACATCAAAGAAATCAATCAAATTCAGGTCAAGAAAATCAAGAACTGGTCACAAAACAACAACAAAAAATGTCATCCATCAAAGATTATCGAAACTTTGATCATCAAAGATTATCGGAACGAACGAACGAACAAGCAAGCAAACAATGAATCAATCTCCTCCAGATCCAAAGCCAGCCGAGGAAGGGAAGCGGCCACCAAACTGCTGCATGTACTCTAACAACTGTGCGGTCTGCATGGCCCGTTGGCGGTTCTGCTCCTCCAATTGGGACACTCTAGTCCGCAATTCTTCTATGTCTGCTAGATCGCTTTGAGGTCTACTCCTTCGTCCCCTACTCTGACTACTGGCCTATAATAATTGAAAAATGAATAAAATTCAAGTTTATTGTTTTCAAAAGGTCAAAATATCATATTTGAAGTATTTCAAAAAAAAAAAGTAAATTATTTACCGCTGATTGTCAAATCCGTATCTTCGACCATGCTCTGTTGGATGCATAACGGACTCAAAAATAACGTCCTCCTCATCGGTCGTCAGCTGATCTCGACCCGTATCAGCAAGGAGTTTCTGTCGCTGCGCCATAAACATCTCCTGCATTATCAAATTAGTAATATCATATTTTATTTCATCATAGTTTAACAATTAAAACAATTACTAATACTGAATAAAATAAAATATGCTTACATGGCTTTTGTTGGATTTATTGTCCTGCCATGTATACGAAACAGTCCCGTCTGGATTAACATGCTCGACAACATGCGTACGGGTGAACACGTGCATGTAGCTGACAGGACCATGTGCTTCGGCTTCCTGAAGTTGATTGTTACATACAATTATTATACATTTAAAATCATATAGCATAAACTATTTACATAGATTATTCAGTAAATTTACCAACTCCTACCGATACTGCTGAAACGATTTCAATCCTCCACGATTAGTGACGGGATTCTTATTTCTATTTGCAGAGTTTCTATCCGACTCTCCCTGTACATTCAAAATTTGATACATTATTTTTCGATCACGTCAAATTAATAATTCAAAAAAAATTAGTATACTTGCCTTCGCCTCGTCCGTCTCCCAGTATCTCAACCAACCTTGCCACACGTTCTCTCCCATCCACCGTGGTTTCTTACCAGATTTCTTAATCTCAGGTATCGTGTCCATGTAGTTCTTGCGCATCTTCTTCATCCAGTATGCTCGTGCCAGCATCAGATCGTCTGTCTGGATGTCTATCTCAGCCTATGTTAAAAAAAAAAGATTACACTTTAAACGATAAACAGTAGAAAAACGAAAAAAATGAATTAAAAATGGAAAGCAAAAAAATATACATACTAGGATATCCTATCATATGCACTCTATGATGTGAGGAGGGATGTTATCCCACTTCGGCCAGCAAGCACTCATCCTACTGCGATAAGAAGTTCTAAAGACGTCCAGAACAACCTTAGAGGGAAGTAGGCCGAACCCCCTATTTTTAAGTACGATATAGGTAAGTACGTACGTATATCATTAAAAAAATAAGATGCTGAATAAAATTTAATTCTTACCCATCTGCTCTAGCGACTAACGATACAACTGTACGCTATGGCTCTTGCGATGGGCCACTGCCATCACCTCCTGACGATCGAGAAGAGCTCCTACCTCTATATGACATAATGATAAACCTGTGACATATACACATCATTATATAAGAGAATAATAACATGATAATGAAATATATTTCATATGAAAATGACATCAACGGTATAAATTGCTTAATTAATGACTGAAATGCAAATAGAAATGGAAGTGTGTTATACCTGATTCATAATGGGTGTACTCTTCCAACGATGAGCAGAGTTCATTGCATTTTTAATAAAAATTGCTAAATAAATGACAAATGAAAATAACATAAAACATGCAAATAATAGTAAACGGATTTGGTTTCATAGTTACATCAGTTTCATAATACATCAAGAATTCAATATAGTTACATCAATTGCAAAAAAACGGATTCAGATTTATATTAGTCATCATCGTCTTCTGATTCAGGTTCGGTCTCGTTTTCGACGATATTTTCCTCTGCACTATCAAATGCTTCTACCAAAACATTTGATTCATCGATCAAAGGACCAAAATCTGTATGATCGTCTGTAATTATTATTTCGTTATTTTGCTCAAGATCTGCCTGATAAGCTTGTTCGTCCGGAATATTCCTCCCATCGAATGTGAATCTGGACTTTGTTTTAAAAACTGCAGACCAATCTGCTTTATCTCTTTTTAGAGACGGATAAGGAGCGTAATAAACTTGCAATGCTTGTTTGGCTAGTACAAAAGGATCATACTTGTGATAGTGCGATGTATGCTTTATTTCGATAAGATTATAATCCTTGTGCACATTAATTCCAGAACCTGGAACATTGCTAAACCAATTGCATCTAAATAGAAACACCTCCTCCGAGGGTCGTGAGAAATATGTCAGTTGCAAAATTTGTGTTAGAACGCCATAAAAATCATTTAAATGATTTTCTGGATCGTCGCTACCTTTAACAAATACACCAGTATTATTTGTTAATTTTTCTGCACCGTTTTCTTTAGTGTTAAATTTATATCCATTGACGAAATATATTGGATATGTCTTGACCACTCTTATTGGTCCCATCGCAAGATGTTTCCACCCTTCGTCAACAACGCGATTTCTCGGCTCATAAACGTAATTTGAAAACCAACCGAAAAATTCTTTCCTGAGATCTCCGTTCGGATGTTCACGTTTATAAACACTGTTTATATAAACAAATTATTACATTAGGTTATACATGCGCATGCATTACAGAAAAGAATAAAACACAAATTATTATTTCAGATTACCTAACAAACGGTGCAACCTCGGCACAATTTAGAAGAATATAAGTGTGTGCTATATGAAGATCTCTATCGTCTAGCCATATTTCTACACATTTTCCAGAAGGCCGGCCATGTTGTCTAAAAATAGATAACATTGCTTGAGAGGACTCTTGTTCGTCGCCTTCATCATTACGAGGAACACTTTGAAATGAAATATTCACATGGTCACTGAAATAGTGAGAGAAAAAGAACGAAGCTTCTTCTTCGATGTAAGATTTGCATATCGAACCTTTAACTCGTGCTTTTTGCCTCACTTTTTTCTTCGGATGATTCAAATATCTATGCAAAATTAATTTATACTAACTTCATCTTTCAAATGCAATTAAATTACGTTATAACATATTACATACCTCTCAAATGGATACATCCATCCATATTGGATAGGACATCGAAGTCGTGCTTCAGATGGGAGATGAACATATAAATCTTCCATTGCATTAAAAAAACTCGGCGGAAATATTTTCTCTACTTTGCAAAGCAATATAGGAATGTCCACTTCAAGTTTACGTAAACGTTGCGCTTTTAAAGTAGTCGAACAAAGCTCTTTGTAAAACATACTAAGCTCCGTTACTACCTTTCAAACTTTTAACGGCAGTAATTCTTTGAACATTGCAGGAAATAAATTTTCCATCATTATGTGACAGTCGTGACTTTTCATTCCGCTCAATCTACCATTTTTAAAGTCAACACATGTACGAAGATTTGATGATATTCCGTCAAGAAATCTTAACCCTTCCACTCATTTTAACACAGCTTTAACTTGATTATTATCTAATTCGTAACATGCTTTGGGTTTTTTACTACCATTTGGTTTCATATGAAGCTCAGGGCATTTGCATAATTCTTCTATATCACGTCTTGATTTCAAATCATCCTTCGTCTTCCCTTTCACATTCAAAATTGTGTTAAAAACACCATCCAATATATTTTTCTCGTTGTGCATCACATCCATGTTATGGCGAAGCAGAAGATGTTTCCAATACGGCAACTCCCAAAAAATAGTTTGTTTGCACCAGTTATGAACAACTGATTTGCCCTTAATTTCTGTTTGCTCGCTAGTTTCATATATCTTTGGATAGTCCTTAACAAGTTCATATATGTCTTCGCTTGATCATATCGTCGGTGGTTGTCTGGTTTCTACTCTATTAGCTAAAAAGAAATTTCTTGTCTCCTTTGAATGGATGATTTACATGGAGAAAATATCGATGACAGTCAAACCATGAAATATTCTTACCATGAGGTAAAGAAAATGCTCATGTTTCATCCATGCAATATGGACATGCTAGACGACCGGCAGTACTCCATCCCGAAAGCATTGCATAGGCAGGAAAATCACTTATAGTCCACAACAAAGAAGCAAACATACGAAAATTTTTCTTCCTGGACACATCGTATGTTTCTACTTCTTCATTCCACAGTATTTTTAGCTTCTCAATCAACAGTTGTAAATATACATTGATTCCTTGTGTCGGATCGTCGGAGCCAGGAACGACAACGGTAAGAAACATATATTGTGTTTTCATACACATCCATGGAGGTAAATTATACGGTGTAACGTTAATGGACTAGGATGAATATTTAGAACCAAATTGAGAAAATGGAGAAAAACCATCCGTACATAATCCTAATCAAACATTTCGACTCTCCGCTGCAAAATTTGGATACGTTTTATGAAATGCTTCCATGCTTCTCCATCGACCGGATTTGTCAACTTACCCTCTTCCACCGTTCTCACACTATGCCATCTCATATTAGATGCAGTTACAGAAGATGCATATAATCTTCGAAGTCTTGGAGTTATGGGTAAGTAGTGCATACGCTTGTACGGAACTTCCTTCCCCTTCTTTTTTCTTGGTTTGTATCTCTCCTGCTTACAAACTTTAAAATCTCTAAGGTTTGCATCTTCTTTCCAAAACAATATGCAACCTTTTAAACATGTATCTATTTTCTGATACGGTAAACCAAAAGCCGACATAAGTTTTTTAACTTCGTAGTGATTTTCACATATTAGATTATCGGGCGGCATATGTCTTTTTGCAGCTTGTACAACAACCGTAAACCTAGCTTCAGCGATGTTGTATTTTGACTTCATCGCAATGTATTCTGCGATTACTGACAGCTGAGTGCCGCTTTTACAACCATCCCAAATAGGTTTCTTAGCAGCATCTAGTAAATCAGGAAAAAAAATTGCTTCAATATTTGGTTCTTCAACATTTCCATCATCGTCGTCAACTTCAGCCATAGGAAACATTGATTGTGCTGCATCTTCGACCATATTTTCTATACGGTTCGTCGAAACTATTTCGTTAACGACACTTTCAGACTCTACGGAATATTTGCTACAACTTCTCCATGTCGATCCCAAACATAATGCTCGGGTGCGAAACCGTGTTGGCACAAATGAACTTTCACAATATCTGGTAACAAATACTTCAAATGTCTACACCTACTACACGACAACGAATTTCTGAATCGTTTCCGTTATTACTTAAAGCGAGTTCAACAAACACGTTTATACCATTATAAAAATCTTCTTTTATTGAGCCCTTAGTCCTTTTATTTGGTACATCCATCTTCTCCGATCAACAAAATAATCAATCATTTTTCCTATTTGACAAAATGAGAAGTTCAAAATTTAATATTTATTTTGAAGAATACAAATTCGAAAAAGATTATTTTTCATGGTCGTATAATATTTTGAATTTAAAGAACAAATTCACAAATTTAAAAATATTTCAAATATGGCACATTTTATTTTTTTAACGTATTGATTTAAAAATATATATAATTTTTTTCATTGGTCAGGCATTCTACTTCCCATTACAAACACAGTAAGCATTTACATTTCGTATATTATTTTGTCTCAAACGATTCAACAAAATTTCGACAGCATTTCCCTTTTGTTCCCTGCATTGTACACAAATGCGTGTAAGCAGAAAACAAAAAAGAAAAGTTAGGCCGAAATTTTATGAACCGTTTGTGACGTAGTAGTATACAAAATATAAATGTTTACTATGTTCATAACTTGTCCAATAAAGGGACAAATCCGACAAATATTGCAGCAGATGAATATAAATGGTCGTTTTTCGACAAAAAACGACTATTTATACAACGATCATGTACAACACTCGTCAGACGGGGCCAAAACTCTCTAAGGGACATTTGTCAGTTATATGCATGCATTTTACGAAAAAATACAGTTTTACTCACTGTTCACATTTACAAAAATATATATTAATTTAACACATTTATTCGACGTATTAAATCAACTTAAGGTTGGTTTAACATTTTCGTCATTTTTCAATACACACAATTATAATTTAGAGTAATGCATTTTTTTTTATTACATAAGTAAATACGTGCACAATATAATACTTCTAGTTCATTCAATCATTTTATCTTATTCCAAATAGCGCATACAATCGTCGAATCAAGGCATACACAACAATTTACATATACATGAACAACCACAAATTATACATGTTTTTTACAATTTCACGATAAAAGATGAAATAGGTATACCATGTGATGCTATAAACCGTTATTACGCTATTGGAAACAATTGCAATCACTAATTCGCCCTAATTTATCAATTTATGCAAATCTACAATTAGGGCAAAAACTAAAATTTTCGCAAAAATAAGAGATTATACCTGAGATTAAGAGTAATGGAGTTTGATTAGGCAGCCGTGGAGGATCCGCGAGCTAGAAATTAGGGATTGGAAGCTTGGAGAAGGGATTTGGAGGGTTTTTGGTTATAATTTTCGTATGAAAGGAGGAGGAAGAAGAAGGCCCGGCTGCAGGTATAATCGCAAATTTCTGACGGCTTCCGACGGCCGCCGACGGCCCGTCGAAAGCAGTCGGAAATTAGCCGTCGGTCCTAGCTGTCGGTAATGAGGCCTTTTCTAGTAGTGTTGGAACCATACCAACTCCACCAAAATTTATAACTAATCAAGAAGATAAAGTACTCAGCAATGAAAAATACATAAAACATCACAAACACGACAGGTTTATATGTTCATGGCTACTGTCATTTGTAAACACAAAATTGATGCCTCGTGTAATAGGATGCAAGATTGCTCAAAAGATATGGGCAACAGTTGAAAAAGTTTTTAACACCCAATCTACAGCAAAAGTGATGTATCACAAAAGACAACCTCAAAGTAGTAAGAAAGAAAATGACACAATGAGAGAATATTTGTCCAAGATCAATCAACTTGTGATCTTCTTGAAGCAGCAGATTATAAAATCTAAAATTCGGAATAGATTCTAACTATATTCGATGGCTTAAGTGATGAATATGAAGCAGTAGTTGCTGTTATAACTATTCAAAAGGTTCTACCATTTACAAATGACTAGTGCGAACTCACGCTTCGCACACGGTTATTCATAAAAGGACTGCTCCACAACGTAAATCCAACTAAGCAAAGAGCACTTACAACAAAACCAATTAAAATCACTAATTAAAATCACCAAATTTACTTAAGCTTTCAATTCTATGGAAAAATTATATCAATAGTCAATGTTAGCTTGAACATTGATCCAAGCAAAGGTTCTAATGCATTTGAATATCTTGCATCTCTGTAATATCAGAAAAATTACTGGTATCACAATGATTTCACTAAATTAGCATCACAATGATCACTAAATATTCAGCGACAATCATTTTTCTATAGGAGGTTTTGACGTTGCTAATTACATTGGCAATGCCATTGCCATGCTATTAGTTTGGCTTCATTGTTTACTTGGAGTAAAAATGGACCATCTTCAAACGATGGTACTTGACTTCCTTTTCTAATGAATCCATTCTTAAAATTTCGATGAATATTGTCTTGAAACATTGTGGTGCACAATGTTATTTTTTTTAATCTATCCCAATGCTACTACATAAGAACTGTAGACAGTAGAAAATAGTTGATGTAAGTGTTTTCAATAGGAAATAACAGTAATGGTCTATATGTGTGTTTTCGATTAGATCACTACATGCATAAACCCAATATCAAAAATAAACCAATAATATTAAACTAACCATAAAAAATAGTTTTACAGGATGCAATAATTATATTCATTTGAAACTTAAATCCACTTTAATACTATGCATCATACATAACTAACCTCTATCAATCTGTACATGATCCATCAATTAAATTTGAAAAATCCAAGGACAAGCTTTTGTGTAGAAATTTAAAAAAAAAAATTGCAAATTATTTAGGCTATTATGCAGCTGCCTAAATAATGTTAAATTCAGCCTTTTCAAACATATCGTTAAATATCTCGTTTTTCATTGCTCTTCCAATGATGCATTCATCAAAAACTATCACGAGTGAATATCACGGTGAGGAAGTTTCCTTCACGTTGCTAGTTGAACTAAAGGTAACACATGCATCTAAGAAGTCCAACCAAAAAAAGATGATCGAATAGTATTATTTTTGAAATATGGCACTTGTTAAATTTTGGCTTTACACTAAAATTGATTTCATAGTCCACTAAAAAAAATCATAGCTCTATAACTCCTAAAATATTGGCTTGTCTATCTTTTAATCATGTAAAAGTAGAATTCATCATTGTCGAAGTCATGTTATCTCCATAAGCTAAACAAACTATAGAAAAGGGTGAGTATTAATAAAACTCAAAAACACTATAATCAATTTTCTTACTCACATAAGCTTTTTCCCCACAGTAAGCACGAAAATTGCACTTCTTACATGTAAGTTGGAAAATTGTTAAGTTAAAGTGAATACCTAAGGCTAAGATAAAGGTTTCCATGACTTGTATATGTCTTAAACTATAAAGGGTCTTCACTTCAAACTGAAGTCTTACCAAACTTGTATAGCCTTGCGGAACATATGCCTTAAGACTGCAAAACATTTATATAGCATAAACCTTACAAAACTTTTAGCCATTTAAATTTATAGTTTAAAACTTTTTCAATTTTAAAATTTATATTCTAATGCATAAACCTTACAAAACTATTAGCTTCAGCGCACCTAAAACCTTGTTTTTTTTATTTGAGTGGTGGATCCTTGCATAACTGATTTTTAAGTGTTTGTAAGAGGGGATCTTCCTAAAATATTTGAACGAGAATTGCAAAGTAAAAATTAGTGTACTTGATGAATTTTGAAGATGGTGAAGCTTAATCATGATGTGATTATCATTTATAAGATGATATATAATTACTTTACAAAAAAACTAATATAAATACACTAATCAAAAATCCATGAATCATCCAGAACCCATAACGATTCATGATTTGAATGGAGACCCATAGCTAGAAAAATTAAGTTAATCGATTGAAGGACTAATGAAGTTATATGATTAAAAAACCCTGGCATGACCATTGAAAGTTGTTTGTGGACAATTCATAAATATTTGTTTAGATACTATTAACAATATATTATAAACTTGATAAAAATGCACCTTAATATATCAAATAAACAAAACATATCTGCATAATTTATTGTACGCTTCTTAAGAGTTCCTTAGATGTAAATTCCTTATGAACAAAATTTGAAGATGCAACTTTTTATCATGCAAAAAGAAGATAACTTATTTTTGGAATTTAGTTTTATATTTTATACACACCGTTCTCAAGGTTTATTTAATTTCATTGCAAGTAACATTATGTTACATTGGACGAAACATACAAACTCATGAATGTCCATTTCTAGTCTCACTGTGTAGATAATGCCCCGCTATTACCCCGCTATAATCCCGCAATATCTCATAGCGGATTTCTACCGCTACAATTTTTCCATATAGCCCCAAAATATAGTCTTTCCGCTTTAATCCCCGCTATTTCCGCTATATCCTATTATTCCCTCTATATTTTGCTATTTCTTCTATATCTTCTTTAATAAAACGAATTAAAAATTGCATTTATACATTATAAAAATTATGAAACTAATTTATTTGATTTAATTTTTAATATATTTTCAGAAATGAAAGTACTCTAATATTCTACTAAATTCAATTATGTTAAATAACAATTTTACGTTTATTTAAAGTATATTCGCACATTTTTTTTTAAAAATCATTTATGTATTAATTATAATTCAATTGAATGATAATTTTTTATTTAATTACCATTTATATACTTGTAAAAATATTAAGTACGGGTTTTATATGCTATTTTAGAGCTATCCGCTGTATCTCGCTATATCCTCGCTGTATCCCCGCCATGGCTTTTTGCACCTCCACCGCTTTGAATCTGCCAAGCGCTTTATCCGCACAGAGACTCATTCAATAAAACAAACATAAGTAAATCTTATAACTAAACCATAAAAAGAATGATATTTCTAAAGGTTAAATAGTTAAAAAACCTATAAAAACTCAAAGTGATAGGGATGAATCTACAATTATACTCCACTCTCTATGTGGTATGCCACATGTCTTCTTCTTCTTGTCCTCACCACCTTGGGTATTTGTTTGTGCACCTTTGTAGCACATATGCCCTGTCCAAGGAAGTTTTAGGTGTATGTAGTGCTAAAAATATAGTTAGTAATAGAAAAAATAACTATTAGAAGCTCATAGATATCCTAAATATAAGTGAGAGTTTCATTGGCATCCCACACATTTTTAAGTGTTAGTTTCGCTACATGGAGGAAATCAAATTCCATGTAGAATATATTTAGAAACATGCTATCCTTTTCTCATATAATCAATTTAAGAATTCTTCCAACTTGATGAAACTTAAGACATTAAGATATTCAATCTAATTAATGATCATTGACGATGATATATTGGGCCATTTAACAATTTTCTAAGGATGTGATCATCAGGAAGTGCATATCGATATATAATATTGGCTTCGCATAGCTTTTTCATAACTTTTACAAAGCTTAACCTACTTATTACATATATTTAGTTTCGTGTGTATAATTATAAGTTTATGAAGTTTTCATTAGAAAGTTAGGATTGCAATAAGAAAAATAGAGTGGCAGCGATGAGCTTAAACTCATTAGGTTTATCCTAACTCTTATATCGACTCTTAAAACCTTTAAATCGCCATAACTCTAATTTGTCCACAACCATTTTCTTTTTTTAATTTTGTCATTTCACCATTTATATGTATGTATGCACAAATACATATAAACACGTACACAATATGTTTTTTCCTTTTTCTTCAAGGGAATCCTCACCTCTGATGGCCAGCAACGGTTATACTTCTCACCTTTTGCAGCAATCCCCTACCTAAGTTCAGATGTCCAACAACGAAGTCCAGAAGGCAATCAATTATCTCGTTTATACGTACCATCACACTGTTTATCTATATCACCTAACGTATGCACTGCACCAGGTGCTACCATTTCAGCTTAACCATCATTTTAGTTCACTTGCATTTTGCTCTATTGGTAGCCTTCATTCTCCTTCAGCAAATGGCATATTCCAAACTGCTACAACATTTCTTGCTGCAACAAAATGACCTAAAGCAGACAACAGAGACCATATTGCAGCACCTATTTTTTCAACAGCGGTATCACATTTTATGCATACTCATGGATCAAAGTATCATCTTTGAAAGGCTACCGGTTGCATCTGCTATCCTTATTTCACGCCTATAGTTTGGGCACTCAACAAGTCTCATTAGAAAGCTGCAGCTCCTGTCCACATTATGGCGTATCCTAAACCGCAACTTTAGCCCCTCTTTGCACTCGATCTCTCAACAGCAATATCCTGAATTGTTGTCCACTTGTAGGTTATTATTGGCGGATGTTATCAATAAAATTGTAACCATAATTTTTGTTCACTTTACCTTTACTCTTAGTTGATCATCATAGCGATGATCATCTCCAATTGTAATAACTAATCCCTAGCGAACTTATGTATGGATTTTGATTTACAATTAATAAAATATGGGTGCTCTCTACTTAAAAGGACCACTATTTCACCAAAAAATATATATCATATATATTATCAAGTAAATTCTTGTTAAAACATTGCACTATAATATAATTAGTTATTATTGGACACCTAGTACGCTAACTACTTCATTTATATACCCAAAATAAAATACAACCTTGGCCAATAAGAACTATGTTTATTAAATGAGTGTGCAATTAGCAGACCATTTGGATAAAATTATATAGATAAAATTATTATCTGCGAATAAAATGACTTTACTTAGACCAGTTTCCAGCAAATTCTAGTACTCCTGGCAAGTTTTTCAATAGCTTTCACTTGAGTAGTGCCATCATCATAGTGTATCGCAGCTAGTTATCTATTTATAGCAATAAATCCAAAGTTACATATGGAGGTACAAATATGTTTTATTATCAGAAAACATCCAAAAAGATTCAAGGATCAATTACACTCTTTTCACACTATTTTGAAAATCTTGAAGCTCTCTATATCTTCATCATGTAATAAGAAAAACAATTTACTATTAGGGTAAACGATTAATGGCAACGAGAACTGATATTGAGGCATGTGCAAAGGAGGTTGAGAAGTCACAATTTAATTACATCAACATGCATAGTCTTATTTCTACATCCTTATGTTGTTATAAAATTTAAGTTGCATCGTAAAATAACTATAAGAAATATTGGAGTAGTTGGAAAATAACTATTATTTAACTTTATTAGAACAATGAAATTGATTTTGATTAATACTCCATGTATACATATCACTAAGGCTTTTAGCATGTAAATGTTTAAACTTGTACATTGTAAATTCATGATCATATCCATCAATTGTATTTTAAGAATTAACTTTTTTGTAATACAAATCAAATCATATCTAATAAATTGCTATATAATCATGAAACTTGTATTGTTATCAGTGTGTGCTTAAATCAGCGCAAATATGTCCATATTTGACTATAAATCAAGTATTTAGATGCTACTTTTTACAGGTTTGGCTAATAATAAAGGATAAGTTGTCATATTTATTTACATCGTAGAGTGTTCATATCCTAACAATATCAATCAACTATAATATTTTGGCAACAAACTATGATACAAATAAACCTTTCTATATACCTGCATAAGTGGCATATTTTGATATACGATAGTTCAAGACATACCGCAGATAATTTTAAAACCATTGTCCACTGACATGTATGATGACAATTTAGTTGAATATTATCGTAAAGTATCAAACGGTAATGTCATAGAGATGACATTATAGCATAATGTAGTTCATTTGTTTATGCTATGGGTTAGAACTTAAATATGGAGAATATATCACATGTAGGATTAGAAAATAGTTTAACTTCATACGCAGTAGGGTTTGACAAAAAAGCAATCCTTGATTTTCAAATTTAGATGGTAGGATGTATATGCAATAATTAAAGTTTTGCAAATAATTTACCTTAAAATATACTGTAATAACCAACATAATAGAAAAAACATGGAATTTTGAATAAAAATTCCATACCAACGGTTTCGCTGCAAGTATACAAAACATATGCAACCAATCCAGATTTGAAACAATCAAGCGAATATTTAACAAACCAATTAGCAAAGAAGTAGTGGATATTAACCGAGTCGCATTCTAAGTGTCTACCAGATGCACGTAGACGAAATATATAACTTGCTATAAATGGAGAGAATTGTACCTAGTATAACTGAACAACAGGAAGCCCAAAGATTCTTTGCGAAGCCATTGAAAAAGCAAACTCAAACCATCAAATACTGTCGCTGATACTATACCATCATAATAAGGGAGGAAGTGGATCGGCCAGAGGGTCGGTACTGTAGGGGTTAGGTGGAGTCCCGATGCGGGAAGGCTTCGATATGGCTATCAAATGAGAGGTCAACGCTGATGTACGGGCAAAGGAACAAATCATCGGTAGAAAACATTTAGGGTTTGGACGGTAGGAGATGAAGGGTGCGGATGCGCAGTAAAAGGAGGAACAAAACTCATGACGCTTAGAGTTTAAAATTGCATGGAAGGGGCTTCTGAGGTATAGAAATCAACCTCAGTTGAGAAAAGGAAATTAGTGATGATGAGTACGGAATTTTCAGTTGGAGGAAAGGAAAGAAGATAACATTATCGATGAGAAAAGGAAATTAGTGATGGTGAGAAAGAAATTTTCATCTGGACGAAAAGATGGAGAGCTCGGTACGAATACAAAAGAATGAAAAACACGACTCTTGATTTCACAAGTTACTCAGGAGGCCTATGCGTTCTTGAAACCAAGCTCACTAATAATATAATAGTATAGACGTGCATTCAATCTTGCTGGCATATGAAGCAAGGATAGATAGCAAAAGACCACAAGATTCCGACCTCTCTATCAATTGCACAACCAATCAGAGAAATAAAAGCCAAAACGACAACAAAAAAGAGGAATCAACTCAAAGAGGGGGATACACTAACAGATCAAGAGGAAGAGGGAGGTGGAATAACAACAACAAAAGGCCAAAATGCCAAATCTGTGAAAAAGTGGGTCACACGGCAGTAAAGTGTTATTTCAGATACTCAAATCAGAATAGTAGTAATCAAAGAACTAATAGCTACAATGTACACATGGCACAAAACTATGACAGTCAACCTGACAATAAACAACAAAGGTCAGAACTCAAATGACATTGCTAGAGAAGAACATGTTTAGGATAAATCTTGGTACCCAGTCTCAGGGGCTACTAATCACATCACTAGCAACCTTGACAATTTGAATCTTGGAACACAGTGTTTACAAATACTTGTTGGTATATATTGTTTGAAAGAAACCAAAAAATGTCAAATTATGTTAACACTGATCTCGATAACCTGATCTACGCCATCTTGTTGTTCATTTACAACTAGATCGCGAACCTAAGCTATGAACTAGCTAAATTTGTTTTTAATTTATAGAATTTCTTAAAAGAAAAGCAAAAGGTCGTATAGACATGTTGAAGGCAAAAATTGTTTATAACAGCGCAAGGCACGACGTGGCATTAAGCAATAATCTATTAGATACTTTTAACGAAAATTGCTTTTCGGACACTCTACCCTTCAATGATGACTATTTCACTTCTACTCTACGTTATGGTTTTGATTTTCTCACATACACACGTATAATCTCTATACTCTGTGTGTGTGTTAGACCAATGCATTTGTTAGTCCCTTCGGTTTTTGCGACTGCCTTTGTTGAACCGTGGATACTGGATCGCCAGGAGTGGTTCCACTCCATGGCTCATCTCTGGTTCAGATTTGCACATGGTCTAGGGTATTTGCGGGGCGCTTGTGTTCAACTATTTTGCTTCTTTCGATTTGATTTGACGTATTCTTTACATATGTGGATCTTTCGTCCTATCTTTTGGAATTTGGCTGTCTTGAATTTTTACTTTTACCATCAGTAGACATGTCTATATTTTTGTTTAGCTTCTTGGATTACTTTCACCGTAGTTATTTGAGTATGCTCTTAGAGTTAAAGGTGGTTTTTTATTTTTCTGCTGTAGGGGATAGGTGGATTGGGTTTGGTACCTATGAGGCTTTCCTCCGATGGAAAGTCATTCATTTCCTTCCTTAGTTAGCGAACATTTCATTTCATTCAGTAAACTATTTTCGAAATTTTATAAGCTGAATACAATATCTGAACAACCATTCAGCGACCTTCAATAATAAATAACAATAAGGGAAGCAGCTGTCAATGTGACAGCTGTGAATGAATATGCATCTTGTAGATTATAAGCTGTCTATGTCGCCTCTCATTTTCTCATTTTGTCATTTCCGTCTCCTCGTATCAAAGCATCAAGCTCATGCTAAAACAAGTTATACGCCCTTAACTATTTTCGTACTGATATATTGCTTAGGCAAAACATATTTATTGTGTCATACAACTTAATAGACGTCACATAATTCAAGCATTTTTAGAATCTTGCATTTTTTTCTCTTTAATTCTGTTTCTAATTTTGAGAAAAATGTCAGTTTCAAGAGCATTAACAATGACAACAAAATCAATAATATACTCTACTGATACATTCACAGTTCTAAAAAACATATTATTGACATTTGTAACGTCGGACAACCATATGTATTATCTTAGCTGATCGCATTGAGACGATAATATATCATATCAAATTATTTAAGAAACGCTTTTATCCACCTTTTAAAAGGTAATTTTGAGGGTTGTGAGGATAAAAAGAATTGTTGTTTTTTTAACGTTTGTGTCCATTGGATCTGTTTTTTAGATGTTTCATGTCCATTATATCTATCTATTGAAACTAATATATGACAGAAATAGTAATAAATACTTATCCAAAATTTGAAGAAAAATCACAATTATTACTTCATATGTTACCAGAAACAGTGGTTGTGATGACATACTTTAGTTTACGCCTGTCTAGGTTAAGATTGTATCAGATGTGAGAATCTAAGTAGGTGTTAAAGAGGATACTTTGTAGTTAAAACTGATGGATAGTTTTGAGCGTTTTAAACTTTGAGCAGTTAATGTTAAGAGCAATTTTTTACAGTTGCCTAACTTATGTTGGTAACTTTACACAAATATAACAAAAAGTGTTATATGAATTATCCACCTAGTTAGTGGATTCACGTGCAACTTCTCTTTGATACTACTTTATGTTAATACAAAAATAACACAGAATCATTAGATTAGAGAAAATCTGTGAGTCAAAATGCAAAAGATAAAGAAGAAACATAACATGGGACCAAAATGAACGCGGAGACAGTTGCTTCCAGCTATGCTGTTCTCTCCATCACGAGTCTCTTTCCACCCCATTCACTCACTCAACCACCTTTCATTCCATTCATAAATCCCATACATAAATACCCCATCTCACCACTTCTAACTCAATCAATTCACTTCATCCACTAAAATACAATCAAATTCTTCATAAATCTTTAGTTCCTTTAGTAAACAATGATAATGCAGTCCACTTCTACTGTACTTTCTCTAGTTTTACTGGCTTCTTCATTGCTATATTCATCGTATGGAAGCAGCTTCGCTGAAGACATTGATGTAACCTGGGGCGATGGTCGAGGAAAAATCTATGGTTATGGAAAAGAGCTGAGTTTATCCTTAGATAAGTACTCAGGCTCTGGTTTTCAGTCCAAACACGAGTATCTGTTCGGCAGACTCGATGCCCAGATCAAACTTGTTGCTGGCAACTCCGCTGGCACTGTCACTACTTTTTATTTATCATCACAAGGTCCGACCCATGATGAAATAGACTTTGAATTCCTGGGAAACACAACTGGAGAACCTTACACTCTCCACACCAATGTGTTTGCTCAAGGTAAAGGCAACAAAGAACAACAATTCAAACTGTGGTTCGACCCTACAAAGGACTTCCACACCTACTCCATCCTCTGGAATCCTCAGCACATCATGTAAGCTTATATTATTATGTCTTTCTTTTCTCTTGTACAATCATTTTTGAGTACATGTACAGTTACTAATTTTATGTTTCATTTATGACGTTATAATAGATTTTTGGTGGATAATACTCCGATCAGAGACTTCAAAAATCATGCACCAAAGGGCATTGCTTTCCCGTCTAACCAGCCGATGAGGCTCTACTCTAGTCTTTGGAATGCCGATGACTGGGCTACACAGGGTGGGAGAGTCAAAACTGACTGGAGCAAAGCCCCGTTTACAGCGTACTATAGAAACTTCAATGCCAATGCTTGCATCTGGTCATCAGGTTCGCCAACCTGCCGTGCTGCTAATGCTGCTTCCAAACCAATGTTGTCAACAGCTTCTGCAGCAGATTGGTTCAACCATGAGTTGGACTCAGTGAGTTACAGGAGAATGAGGTGGGTGCAGAGGAAGTTCATGATCTATAATTACTGCACCGATGCCAAGCGCTTTCCTTCTGGCATTCCTAAAGAATGCACTCTCAGATGATCAATACCTTTCGAATCATGTAGCATACTTAGGTTGTGAAAAGTATTCGCTAGCTAGTCCCATGCCATAGCATTCTTTTGTAATTTCTTTGGATTTGTTTGAGTTAAATTTATTGATTCTTTTATTTATCTTGCTGTTCATGTCTTTCTTCGAAATATGCTCACACGGGGATTACAGGTTGATTTATTTAAACAATAAAACATTGCTGGTTTACTCCAACTTGTGTCCAAATACCAATGGTAAATATATGTCCACATTATCTTGGATTCATTTACCATCTACCGCACCATTTCTTTTCTTTACTGGTGCACTCCAAGATATTGCTGGTTTATAGTTACTTGTTCCGCATGTGATGTTAATATAACAAATTACAGCTGAGCTTTACAAATCTGTTGTAAATTGGAGCTAGCTCACTAGCTTTAACTATTCTATCCGTTGAAATTTTGATAATTTACCAAATAACCATTGTGAGATGATGAGATAATATGCAGTCGAAACCCTTCAAACAAATTTTATTTTTTATTTCTCAAGGCAAAGCGGTTCAAAAATGCTCATCAAGGCAGCCCATCAAGGCCTATTTCGATAATACATATTATTTGCTTTGTAATGTGCTTTGTTCAAACTTGTATAAATATGAACTATTGTATTTCATTTACATTTATTCAGTTTATCATCAATAAAATTTCAAATTCCTTTCATGGTATCAGAGCAAAATTTCAAACTTTCAAATTATCAAAAAAATGTCATCCATCAAAGATTATCGGAACTTTGATCATCATTTCAAACATTGCGGTTGCATCTAACATGGTTAATGATCTATAATGCTGATGTTGATCAAGACTCACTGCTTTCTATCAGTCTTTCATTTTAATCTTCACCGTTCCCTCATTGTCATCATTCTAGTATCTGAGTTTCATTATGACTGACGAAGCCAACACTGCATCATCTGCAAATGTGGATAACTCTCAACAAACTGCAACACCTATTGAGAATCTTATCAAGACCATCATCAGCCCACAAAATCAACTTGTAAGAATTTATTTAGATGAAGACAATTATCTGTCGTGGAAGCTTCAGGTTGAGACAGCAATCTAAGGATATGGACTTGAAGGATATATTGTTGGAACTATACCAACTCCATCAAAATTTATAACTAATCAAGAAGATAAAGTACTCAGCAATGAAGAATACATAAAACATCACAGACACGACAGATTTATATGTTCATGGCCACTGTCATCCATAAACACAAAATTGATGTCTCATGTAATAGGATGCAAGACTGCTAATGAGATATTGGCAAAAGTTGAAAAAGTTTTTAACACTCAATTTGCAGCAAAAGTGATGTATCACAAAAGACAACCTCAAAGTAGTAAGAAAGAAAATCACACAATGAGAGAATATGCCTTAAGACTGAAGTCTTACCAAACTTGTATAGCCTTGCGGAACATATGCCTTAAGACTGCAAAACATTTATATAGCATAAACCTTACAAAACTTTTAGTCATTTAAATTTATAGTTTAAAACTTTTTCAATTTTAAAATTTATATTCTAATACTTAAATAATTTGATACTCCTAAGGTTACTTTCACTTAAATCTTCATTAGTGCCTCATTTCCGTGATTTAGATTGTAAAATGTCTTTATTAAATAATTTGACCACTCTTTTTGATCCCATCGCAAGATGTTTCAACCCTTCGTCAACAACGCAATTTCTCGGCTCATAAACGTAATTTGAAAACCAACCGAAAAATTCTTTACTGAGATCTCCGTTCGGATGTTCACGTTTATAAACACTGTTTATATAAACAAATTATTACATTAGGTTATACACGCGCATGCATTACAGAAAAGAATAAAATACAAATTATTATTTCAGATTACCTAACAAACGGTGCAACCTTGACACAATTTAGAAGAATATAAGTGTGTGCTATATGAAGATCTCTATCGTCTAGCCATATTTCTGCACATTTTTCAGAAGGTCGACCATGTTGTCTAAAAATAAATAACATTGCTTGAGAGAACTCTTGTTCGTCGCCTTCATCATTACGAGGAACACTTTGAAATGAAATATTCACATGGTCACTGAAATAGTGAGAGAAAAAGAACAAAGCTTCTTCTTCGATGTAAGATTTGCATATCGAACCTTCAACTCGTGCTTTTTGCCTAACTTTTTTCTTCAGATGATTCAAATATGTATGCAAAATTAATTTATATTAACTTCATCTTTCAAATGCAATTAAATTACGTTATAACATATTACATACCTCTCAAATGGATACATCCATCCATATTGGATAGGACATCGAAGTCGTGCTTCAAATGGAAGATGAACAGGTAAATGTTCCATTACATTAAAAAAAACTGGCGGAAATATTTTCTCTAATTTGCAAAGCAATATAGGAATGTCCCCTTCAAGTTTACGTAAACGTTGCACTTTTAAAGTAGTCGAACAAAGCTCTTTGTAAAACATACTAAGCTCCGTTACTACCTTTCAAACTTTTAACGGCAGTAGTTCTTTGAACATTAGAGGAAAAAAATTTTCCATCATTATGTGACAGTCGTGACTTTTCATTCCGCTCAATCTACCATTTTTAAAGTCAACACATCTACGAAGGTTTGATGATATCCCATCAGGAAATCTTAACCCTTCGACTCATTTTAACACAGCTTTAATTTGATTATTATCTAATTCGTAACATGCTTTGGGTTTTTTACTGTCATTTGGTTTCATATGAAGCTCAGGACATTTGCATAATTCTTCTATATCACGTCTTGATTTCAAATCATCATTCGTCTTCCCTTTCACATTCAAAATTGTGTTAAAAACATCATCAAATACATTTTTCTCATTGTGCATCACATCCATTTTATGGCGAAGCAGAAGATGTTTCCAATATGACAACTCCCAAAAAATAGTTTGTTTGCACCAGTTATGAACAACTGATTTGCCCTCAATTTCTGTTTGCTCGCCAATTTCATATATCTTTGGATAGTCCATAACAAGTTCATATATGTCTTCGCTTGATCATATCGTCGGTGGTTGTCTGGTTTCTACTATATTAGCTAAAAAGTTTTTCTTGTCTCCTTTGAAGGGATGATTTACATGGAGAAAATATCGATGACAAACCATGAAATTTTCTTACCATGAGGTAAAGAAAACGCTCATGCTTCATCCATGCAATATGGACATGCTAGACGACCGGCCGTACTCCATCCCGAAAGCATTGCATAGGCAGGAAAATCACTTATAGTCCACAACAAATAAGCAAACATACGAAAAATTTTCTTCCTGGACACATCGTATGTTTCTACTCCTTCGTTCCACGGTATTTTTAACTTCTCAGTCAACGGTTGTAAATATGCATTGATTCCTTGTGTTGGATCGTCGGGGCCAGGAACGACAACAGTAAGAAACATATATTGCGTTTTCATACACGTCCATGGAGGTAAATTATACGGTGTGACGATAATGGGCCAGGATGAATATTTAGAACCAAATTGAGAAAATGGAGAAAAACCATCCGTACATAATCCTAATCTAACATTTCGACTCTCCGCTACAAAATTTGGATACGTTTTATCGAATGCTTCCATGCTTCTCCGTCGGCCGGATGTGTCAACGTACCATCTTCCTTCGTTCTCACACTATGCCATCTCATATTAGATGCAGTTACAGAAGATGCATATAATCTTTGAAGTCTTGGAGTCATGGGTAAGTAGTGCATACGTTTGTACGGAACTTCCTTCCCCTTCTTTTTTCTTGGTTTGTATCTCTCCTGGTTACAAACTTTACAATTTCTATGGTTTGCGTCTTCTTTCCAAAACAACATGCAACCTTTTAAACATGTATCTATTTTCTGATACGGTAAACCAAAAGCCGACATAAGTTTTTTAACTTCATAGTGATTTTCACACATTAGATTATCGGACGGCATATGTCTTTTTGCAGCTTGTACAACAGCCGTAAACCCAACTTCAACGATGTTGTATTTTGACTTCATCGCAATGTATTCTGCGATTACTGACAGCTGAGTGTCGCTTTTACAACCATCCCAATTAGGTTTCTTAGAAGCATCTAGTAAATCATAAAAAAAAATTGCTTCAATATTTGGTTCTTCAACATTTCCATCATCGTCGTCAACTTCAGCCATAGGAAACATTGATCGTGTTGCATTTTCGACCATATTTTCTATACGGGTCGTTGAAACTATTTCGTTAACGACACTTTCAGACTCTACGGAAGTATTTGCTACAACTTCTTCATGCCGATCCCAAACATAATACTCGGGTACGAAACCGTGTTGGCACAAATGAACTTTCACAATATCTGGTAACAAATACTTCAAATGTCTACACCTGCTACACGGACAACGAATTTCTGGATCGTTTCCGTTATTACTTAAAGCGAGTTCAACAAACAAGCTTATACCATTGTAAAAATCTTCTTTTATTGAGTCCTTCTGTCCTTTTCTTTGGTACATCCATCTCCTCCGATCAACAAAATAATCAATCGTTTTTCCTATTTGACATAATGAGAAGTTCAAAATTTAATATTTATTTTGAAGAATACAAATTCGAAAAAGTTTATTTTTCATGGTCGTATAATATTTTGAATTTAAAGAACAACTTCACAAATTTAAAAATATTTTCAAATAGGGCACATTTTATTTTTTAACGTATCGATTTAAAAATATATATAAATTTTTTTCATTGGTAAGGCATCCTACTTCCCATTACAAATACAGTAAGCATTTACATTTCGTATATTACTTTGTCTCAAACGATTCAACAAAATTTCGGCAGCATTTCCCTTTGTTCCCTACATTGTACACAAATGCGTGTACGCAGGAAACAAAAAAGAAAAGTTATGCCGAATTTTATGAACCGTTTGAGACGAAATAGTATACAAAATGTAAATGCTTACTGTGTTCACAACTTGTCCAATAAAGGGACAAATCCGACAAATATTGCACCGGATGAATATAAATGGTCGTTTTTCGAAAAAAACGACTATTTATACAACGATCATGTACAACACTCGTCAGACGGGGCCAAAAACTCTCTAAGGGACATTTGTCAGTTACATGCGTGCATTTTACGCAAAAATACAGTTTTACTCACTATTCACATTTACAAAAATATACATTAATTTAACACATTTATTCGACGTATTAAATCAACTTAAGGTTGATTTAACATTTTTGTCATTTTTCAATACACACAATTATAATTTAGAGTAATGCAATTTTTTTGTTTCATAAGTAAATACGTGCACAATATATTACTTCTAGTTCTTCAATCATTTTATCTTATTCCAAATAACGCATACAATCGTCGAATCAAGGCATACATAATAATTTACATATACATGAACAACCACAAATTATACATGTTTTTCACAATTTCACGATAAAAGATGAAATAGGTATGCCATGTGATGCTATAAACCGTTATTACGCTATTGGAAACAATTGCAATCACTAATTCGCCCTAATTTAGCAATTTATGCAAATCTACAATTAGGGTAAAAACTGACTTTTTCGCAAAAATAAGAGATTATACCTGAGATTAAGAGTAATGGAGTTTGATTAGGCAGCCGTGGAGGATCCGGAAGCTAGAAATTAGGGATTGGAAGCTTGGAGAAGGGATTTGGGGTGTTTTTGGTTATAATTTTCGTATGAAAGGAGGAGGAAGAAGAATGCTCGGCTGCAGGTATAATCGCAAATTTCTGACGGCTTTCGACGGCCGCCGACGGCCCGTCGAAAGCAGTCGGAAATTAGTCGTCGGTCCTAGCTGTCGGTAATGAGGCATTTTCTAGTAGTGTTGGAACTATACCAACTCCACCAAAATTTATAACTAATCAAGAAGATAAAGTACTCAGCAATGAAAAATACATAAAACATCACAGACACGACAGGTTTATATGTTCATGGCTACTGTCATCCGTAAACACAAAATTGATGCCTCGTGTAATAGGATGCAAGACTGCTAAAGAGATATGGGCAACAGTTGAAGAAGTTTTTAACACCCAATCTGCAGCAAAAGTGATGTATCACAAAAGACAACCTCAAAGTAGTAAGAAAGAAAATGACACAATGAGAGAATATTTGTCCAAGATCAGTCAACTTGTGATCTTCTTGAAGCAGCAGATTATAAAATCTCAAATTCGGAACAGATTCTAACTATATTCAATGGCTTAAGTGATGAATATGAAGCAGTAGTTTCTGTTATAACTATTCAAAAGGTTCTACCATCTATAAATGACTGGTGCGAACTCACGCTTCGCACATGGTTATTCATAAAAAGATTGCTCCACAACGTAAATCCAACTAAGCAAAGAGTACTTACAACAAAACCAATTAAAATCACTTATTAAAATCACCAAATTTACTTAAGCTTTCAATTCTATGAAAAAATTATATCAATAGTCAATGTTAGCTTGAACATTGATGCAAGCAAAGGTTCTAATGCATTTGAATATCTTGCATCTCTGTAGTATCAGAAAAATTACTGGTATCACAATGATTTCACTAAATTAGCATCACAATGATCACTAAATATTCAGCGACAATCATTTTTCTATAGGAGGTTTTGACGTTGCTAATTACATTGGCAATGCCATTGCCATGCTATCAGGTTTGCTTCATTGTTTACTTGGAGTAAAACTGGACCATCTTCAAACGATGGTACTTGACTTCCTTTTCTAATGAATCCATTCATAAAATTTCAATGAATATTGTCTTGAAATATTGTGGCGCACAATGTTATTTTATTTAATCTATCCCAATGCTACTATATAAGAACTGTAGACAGTAGAAAATAGTTGATGTCAGTGTTTTCAATAGGAAATAAAAGTAATGGTCTATACGTGTGTTTTCGATTAAATCACTACATGCATAAACCCAATATCAAAAATAAACCAATAACATTAAACTAACCATAAAAAATAGTTTTACAGGATGCGATAATTATATTCATTTGAAACTTAAATCCACTTTAATACTATGCATCATACATAACTAATCTCTATCAATATGTACATGATCCATCAATTAGATTTGAAAAATCCATGGACAAGCTTTTGTGTAGAAATTTAAAAAAAAAGAAAAATTGCAAATTATTTAGGCTATTATGTAGCTGCCTAGATAATGTTAACTTCAGCCTTCTCAAACATATCATTAAATATCTCGTTTTTCATTGCTCTTCCAATGATGCATTCATCAAAAACTATCACGAGTGAATATCATGGTGAGGAAATTTCCTTCATGTTGCTAGTTGAACTAAAGGTAACACATGCATCCAACAAGTCCAACCAAAAAAAGATGATCGAATAGTATTATTTTTGAAATATGGCACTTGTTAAATTTTGGCTTTACACTAAAATTGATTTCATAGTCCACTAAAAAAAAATCATAGTTCTATAACTCCTAAAATATTGGCTTGTCTATCTTTTAATCATGTAAAAGTAGAATTCATCATTGTCGAAGTCATGTTATCTCCATAAGCTAAAACAAACTATAGAAAAGGGTGAATATTAATAAAACTCAAAAACACTATAATCAATTTTCTTACCCACATAAGCTTTTACCCCACAGTAAGCACGAAAATTGCACTTCTTACATGTAAGTTGGAAAATTGTTAAGTTAAAGTGAATACCTAAGGCTAAGATAAAGGTTTCCATGACTTGTATATGTCTTAAACTATAAAGGGTCTTCGTTTCAAACTGAAGTCTTACCAAACTTGTATAGCCTTGCGGAGCATATGCCATAAGACTGCAAAACATTTATATAGCATAAACCTTACAAAACTTTTAGCCATTTAAATTTATAGTTTGAAACTTTTTCAATTTTAAAATTTAAATTCTAATACTTAAATAATTTGATACTCCTAAGGTTACTTTCACTTAAATCTTCATTAATGCCTCACTTCCGCGATTTAGATTGTAAGATGTCTTCAATATAAACTTAAGCTGAAAATTAACCTCACTTTTCCTACTTACATATGCTAAAAATGTAATAGTTGATTTTTTCAAAGCTTGGTTTTGTAGCCAATATTTGAAATTACAATGAAGGCTTAACATTTCAATTAGCTTATTATAGTCTAAGTTATAAAGATTTACATAAATGAGGCACTGATGAATCAAAATAAATGGTTTGTTGGCCTTATTGAACCTCAAAAATTATGTCATGTTCATTAAAACAAAATGTTTAAATGTTAAACTTGTACCTTATTACCATTTTGTTCTTCATCGACTTTGAAATTAGATTCATCAACATATTTGCATGACCTATAAAGTGAGAATTCATGATATATATTCCACTTATCTTGAAGAAAGTAATATAAATTTAGTAGTGTATTAAATGATAAAAACCATCTTAACTATAGTAAGGTTTGAGGTTCATATAAAAAGTTAACCATTACAATGATAATAACACGTAGAAAAAGTACATGAATTAGAAAATGTACCATAAGAATATCGAACCATACTGCATTGTAATTAGCTTCAGTGCACCTAAAACCTTGTTTTTTATTTGAGTGGTGGATCCTTGCATAACTGATTTGTAAGTGTTTGTAAGAGGGGATCTTTCTAAAATATTTGAACGAGAATCGCAAAGTAAAAATTAGTGTACTTGATGAATTTTGAAGATGGTGAAGCTTAATCATGATGTGATTATCATTTATAAGATCATATATAATTACTTTACGAAAAAACTAATATAAATACACTAATCAAAAATCCATGAATCATCCAGAACCCAAAACGATTCAAGATTTGAATGGAGACCCATAGCTAGAAAAATTAAGCTAATCGATTGAAAGACTAATGAAGTTATATGATTAAAAAAACCCTGGCCTGACCATTGAAAGTTGTTTGTGGACAATTCATAAATATTTCTTTGGATACTATTAACAATATATTATAAACTTGATAAAAACGCACCTTAATATATCAAATAAACAAAACATATCTGCATAATTTATTGTACACTTCTTAAGAGTTCCTTAGATGTAAATTCCTTATGAACAAAATTTGAAGATGCAAATTTTTATCATGCAAAAAGAAGATAACTTATTTTTGGAATTTAGTTTTATATTTTATACACACCGTTCTCAAGGTTTATTTAATTTCATTGCAAGTAACATTATGTTACATTGGACGAAATATACAAACTCATGAATGTCCATTTCTAGTCACATCTGTGTAGATAATGCCCCGCTATAATCCCGCAATATATCATAGCGGATTTCTACCGCTACAATTTTTCCATATAGCCTCAAAATATAGCCTTTCCGCTTTAATCCCCGCTATTTCCGCTATATCCTGTTATTCCCGCTATATTTTGCTACTTCTTCTATATCTTCTTTAATAAATTGAATTAAAAATTGCATTTATACATTATAAAAATTATGAAACTAATTTATTTGATTTAATTTTTAATATATTTTTAGAAATGAAAGTACTCTAATATTCTACTAAATTCAATTATGTTAAATAACAATTTTACGTGTATTTAAAGTATATTCGCATATGTTTTTTTGTTTAAAATAATTTATGTATTAATTATAATTCAATTGAATGATAATTTTTTATATAATTACCATTTATATACTTGTAAAAATATTAAGTACGGGTTTTATATGCTATTTTAGAGCTATCCACTATATCTCGCTATATTCTCGCTGTATCCCCGCTATGTTTTTTTGCACCTCCACCGTTTTGAATCTGCCGAGCGCTTTAAGTGCACAGAAACTCATTCAATAAAACTAACATAGGTAAAGCTTACAATTAAACCATAAAAAGAATGATATTTCTAAACGTTAAATAGTTAAAAAACCTATAAAAACTCAAAATGATAGGGATGAATATACAATTATACTCCACTCTCTATGTGGTATGCAACATGGCTTCTTCTTCTTTTCCTCACCACCTTGGGTATTTTTTTATGCCCCTTTGTAGCACATGTGCCCTGTCCATGGAAGTTTTAGGTGTATGTAGTGCTAAAAATGTAGTTAGTAATAGAAAAAGTAACTACTAGAAGATCATAGATATCCTAAATATAAGTGAGAGTTTCATTGGCATCCCACACATTTTTAAGTGTTAGTTTCACTACATGGAGGAAATCAAATTCCATGTAGAATATATTTAGAAACATGCTATCCTTTTCTCATATAATCAATTTAAGAATTCTTCCAACTTGATGAAACTTAAGACATTTAGCAATTCAATCTAATTAATGATCATTGACGATGATATAATGGGCCATTTAACAATTCTCTAAGGATGTGATCATCAGGAAGTGCATATCTATATATAATATTGGCTCCGCATAACTTTTTCATAACTTTTATAAAGCTTAACCTACTTATTACATATATTTAGTTTCATGTGTATAGCTATAAGTTTATAAAGTTTTCACTAAAAAGTTAGGATTGCAATAAGAAAAATAGCGTGGCAGCGATAAGCTCAAACTCATTAGGTTTATCCTAACTCTAATATCGACTCTTAAAACCTATAAATCGCCATAACTCTAATTTGTCCACAACCATTTTCTTTTTTTAATTTTGTCATTTCACCATTTATATGTGTATATGCACAAATACATATAAACACGTACACAATATGTTTTTTTCCTTTTTCTTCAAGGGAATCCTCACCTCTGATGGCCAGCAACGATTATACTTCTCACCTTTAAGGGTATCCCTTTATACTCGCATTGCAGCGATCCCCTACCTAAGTTCAGATGGCCAACAACGATGTCCAGAAGGCAATCAATTATCTCGTTTATACCTACCATCGCACTGTTTATCTATATCACCTCGCGTATGCACTGCACCAGCTCTCACTTATATCATGCTGCTACCATTTCAGCTCAACCATCATTTAAGTTCACTTGCATTTTGCTCTATTGGTAGCCTTCATTCTCCTTCAGCAAATGGCACATTCCAAACTGCTACAACATTTCTTGCTGCAACAAAATGACCTAAAGCAGACAACAGAGACCATATTGCAGTACCTATTTTTTTCAACAGCGGTATCACATTTTATGCATACTCATGGATCAAAGTATCATCTTTGGAAGGCTACCAGTTGCATCTACTATCCTTATTTCACGCAATAGTTTGGGAACTCAACAAGTCTCGTTAGAAAGCTGCAGCTCCTGTCCACATTATGGCGTATTCTAAAACGCAACTTTAGCGCCTCTTTGCACTTGATCTCTCTACAGCAATATCCTGAATTGTTTTCCACTTGTAGGTTATTATTGGCGGATGTTATCAATAAAATTGTAACCATAATTTTTGTTCACTTTACCTTTACTCTTAGTTGATCATCATAGCGATGATCATCTCCAATTGTAATAACCAATTCCTAGCGAACTTATGTATGGATTTTGATTTACAATTAATAAAATATGAGGGCTCTCTACTTAAGAGGACCACTATTTCACCAAAAAATATATATCATATATATTATCAAATAAATTCTTATTAGAACATTGCACCAGAATATACTTGCTGTTATTTATCAATTTAAAACAATACTTTTCACTTAATCTCAATAACACATTTATAAAAGTACCATTGTAAGCTAACTACTTCATTTATATACCCAAAATAAAATACAACCTTAGCCAATAAGAAGAGCTATGTTTATTAAATGAGTGAGCAATTAGCAGACCATTTGGATAAAATTATATAGATAAAATTATTATCTGCGAATAAAATGACTTTACCTTGACCAATTTCCAGCAAATTCTAATACTCCTGGCAAGTTTTTCAATAGCTTTCACTTGAGTAGTGCATCATAGTGTATTGCAGCTAGTTATCTATTTATAACAATAAATCCAAAGTTACATATGGAGGTACAAATATGTTTTATTATCAGAAAACATCCAAAAAGATTCAAGGATCAATTACACTCTTTTCACACTATTTTGAAAATCTTGAAGCTCTCTATATCTTCATCATGTAATAAGAAAAACAATTTACTATTAGGGTAAATGATTGATGGCAATGAGAACTGATTTTGAGGCATGTGCAAAGCAGATTGAGAAGTCACAATTTAATTACATCAACATGCATAGTCTTATTTCTACATCCTTATGTTGTTATAAAATCTAAGTTGTATCGTAAAATAACTATAAGAAATATTGGAGTGATTGGAAAATAACTATTTTTAACTTTTATAGAACAATGAAATTGATTTTGATTAATACTCCATGTACACATATCACAAAGGCTTTTAGCATGCAAATGTTTAAACTTGTACATTGTAAATTCATGATCATATCCATCGATTGTATTTTAAGAATTTACTTTTTTGTAATACACAAATCAAATCATATCTAATAAATTGCTATATAATCATGAAACTTGTATTGTTATCAGTGTGTGCTTAAATCAGGGCAAATATGTCCATATTTGACTATAAATCAAGTATTTAGATGCTACTTTTTACAGGTTTGACTAATAATAAAGGATAAGTTGTCATATTTATTTACATCATAGAGTGTTCATATCCTAACAATATCAATCAACTATAATATTTTGGCAACAAACTATGATACAAATAAACCTTTCTATATACTTGCATAAGTGGCATATTTTGATATACGTTAGTTCAAGACATACCGCAGATAATTTTAAAACCATTGTCCACTGACATGTATGATGACAATTTAGTTGAATATTATCGTAAAGTATCAAACAGTAATGTCATAGAGATGACATTATAGCATAATGTAATTCATTTGTTTATGCTATGGGTTAGAACTTAAATATGGAGAATATACACTACAAGAGAAACGGCTATTTCCAACGGCGAAAGGCCGTTGGAGGCCGTTGGAAAGCCGTTGGAGGCCGTTGGAATTGCCGTTGATATACACTTCAACGGTTTCCAACGGCCTCCAACGGCATCAACGTGGATATACCAACGGCAAATTTGCCAACGTGGCAAAGCCTGTTGACCAACATGCCGTTGGAAATCGTTGGAATATGCCGTTGGACGCCGTTGGAGTTAAATGGCCAATTGGCCGTTGGTAGCCGTTGAAAGCCGTTGCAAATCTGGGTATTTTTTTTTATATAAAAGCAGCGGTGCTTGCTTCTAGCCACACATAACCACAATTATATCAAAACAGCTCCATTTCGAGCATATACATATAAAACAACTATATCCAAACATATATATATAACCAAATCTTACATATATTTCAACATAAACCAACAACCAAACAAAACACAACATAACTATCATTAAAAAATCCAAACCAACATCAACAAATCCAAACCAACATCCACAACCAAACCATCAGAATGTATGAAATCCAAATATGCACAAATCATCACATCAAAATGTATCAAATTCTCACCAACTCCAAAATATACATGCCAATAACAAAACATACCTAAATCACTCAGCACCAGAACCACCAGATGAAGGAGGCTATCCATACTGTGCGATGAACTCCGCCATACGCCGGTTCAACTCCTCCGTCCTCGCTTCATGCAGCAAATTGCGTTCTCGCATCTCAGCAAGCTCGGCTCGTAGCTGCACAATCTCTTCTTTATCTTGAGCCCTTTGATATTCTTTCTGGGCTGTCTGAACCTGTAAACAAATTTAAATTATCAACTGCACTAAAAAATTAGTATTAAAATAATTGCAAATTAACTAACCGATTGGCTTCCATATCCGTAGCGTCTGTCGCGGGTCACTGGATCCACGACGGACTCAAAAATGGCGTCCTTCTCATCGGGGGTCAAGTGAGCTCGTCTCGTACTCTCAAGTAAGGCTGCCCGCGCTTCCTGAAACTTTTGCTGTCACGCAAAATATAATTGAATTTAGTTAATTACGTTATTTCAATTAATTTGTAAGTTTTAGTTACTTATGTTATATTTACATAGGCAGCACGCGTTTTGTCATCATGGTCCCAAGAGTAAGAAACTGCGCCAGAATCATCGACCTGAGTCAATGCATGTGTATGGGTAAACACATCCCAATAACTAACAGCCCCCCCTGCGTTGTCTCTCCTGAAATATGCACATATAAATATACATTATTTATAATTTAACAAATTAAAACTTAAAATAATTAACTATTTGTCTTATTTAATAATTATACCAAATCTTCCCGGTGATGCTGGAAAGACTTGGAACCACCGCGATGTGTAACGGGGTTCCTACTCCTGTTTGCAGAATTCCTCTCGGACTGCCTCTGCAAATTTAAATTGAAAAAAAAAATTGTTTTGACAGTTTTAATTATTTATATATTATTTGCCTCAAACAATTTAAATTAAATATATGATAGAGATTTACCACAAAATCCTCGTTGCTCCACCAGGTGGCGAACTCATCAAAAACAGCTTCACTCATCCAATGAGGCCTCTTTCCCGATGTTTTGATGTTGTTAATCGTTTTGCGATAGTTTTTTGCAATTTTGCTGCTCCAATGGCGACGGACAACTGAAACATCAGAATCGGCCAAGTCCACTTCCCCCTGCACGTTTGAAAAAATATGAGTTATACAGTTGCTATAAATAGTGCAAACATGAATTGACATAATGTACATGACTACATAATGCAATAATTGCTATACCACACATACCAAAAAGTCCTGCCAGATAGCCTCCCGCACCCCCTCTGGTATCGCAGTCCACCTCGGCCAACACGAGGTCATACGAGCCATATACGCCCGTCGCGAGATCGTGAGTACTATGTTGGAAGGCTCCAACGAAAACCCACCGCTGTGTAAAAACAAAAAAAAAACATTTAATATTCCGTTACTACTATATATATTTGATGAAAGATTGTATGGAATAAAATTCAATTTTGAAACTTTATACTTACCTGCCATCGGCTTTGGGTTTCAGCCATACCATAAGCCGAACACCCGGCTGTGAAGGACCAGCATCATCACCTCTCTGTGAGCTGGAAGATCCGGAGCGTGAACGTCTGCGTCCCGACATACCTATATGAAATCATAGTATAAAGAAAAGCGATGGTAACATTGATTAATTTAATATGCAAATGGTGTCAGAATAATGAACATGGCGTAACATACATTATGGCATAACATAAAAGAGACTTTGTGATACATATCATATAAAATTACTTTGGAAATAGAAAAATGAAAAAAAAATACCTTCTCAAAATATTGATTAGTGGTCAATCCTCATCGCTTTCGGATTCTGACTCTTCTTCGCACTCTATATTTTGTTCCTCTATACTCTCAAATACTTCAATTAATGCATTTGATTCATCGTTTAGAGGTCCAAAATCTATTTGATCGTCAGTTAATATTATTCCTCTATTTTCCTCGATATCTGCTTGGTAAGCTTGCTGTTCAGGAATATTTCGTCCATCAAATGTAAACCTTGGTTTGGTTTTAAAAACAGCCGACCAATCTATTTTATCTCTTCTTAAAGATGGGTAAGGAGTATAATAAACTTGAAGAGATTGTTTGGCAAGTACAAAGGGATCGTACTTATAATACCTCGAAGTATGTTTTATTTCTATAAGATTATATTTTGGATCCACGTTTATTCCAGAACCTGGAACGTTGTTGAACCAGTTGCATTTGAACAAAAATACTTCTTCCGCGGGTCGAGTGAAATATGTCAACTGCAAAATCTGGGTCAGCACGCCATAAAAGTCATTTATGTGATCATTTGGATCATCACTACCTTTGACAAATACACCAGTATTGTTAGTTGATTTTTCGGCACCGTATTCTTTGGTATTAAATTTATATCCGTTGACAAAGAATATTGGATATGTCTTGACTATCCTTTTTGGTCCCATAGCTAAATGTTTCAATCCTTCATCTACAACACAATTTGTTGTATCAAAAACGTAGTTAGAAAACCAAGCAGCAAATTCTTTATCGATATCGTCGTTTGGATGTGATTCGTAAATACTGCAATTATAGAACAAATTTTGCATGATGATTAAAATACATGTGTGCATATATATATTTGTGTGTACATATGTGTAGACGTATGTGTATATATATTACCTAATAAATGGTGCAACTTCGGCACAGTTGAGAAGAACGTACGTGTGTGCTACTTGATAATCTCTATCATCCAACCATACTTCCAAACATTTACCAGCAGGCCGACCAGTTTTTTTAAAAATAGATAAAGTCGCTTGACAATCATCTTCATCAATGCCTTCATCATTATGCGTAGCACTTTCAAATGATATGTTCACATAGTCGTTGAAATAGTGAGAGAAAAAAACGAAGCTTCCTCTTCGATGTACGATTTGCAAATCGAACCTTCAACTCGAGCTTTCTATCTCACTTTTTTCTTTAGATGATTTAAATACCTAGCAAAAATTATTTTAATTTAATTTTGTATACATTTAATTAAACCAATATGTAATAAACTAAATAGTAATATACCTTTCAAATGGATATATCCATCCATATTGCACAAGCCCTCGAAGACGTGCTTCAAGTGGAAGATGAATTGGTAAATGCTCCATAACATTGAAAAAACCTGGAGGAAATATTTTTTCCAGTTTGCAAAGCAATATCGGGATTTCTTCCTCAAGTTTACGTAGACGATCAACTTTTAATGTAGTTGAACAAATCTCTTTATAAAACAGACTAAGTTCTATTACAACAGTCCAAACTTTTACAGGCAATAATTCTTTAAAAGCGACGGGTAACAAATTTTCCATCATAACATGACAATCATGACTTTCCATCCCGCCAAGTTTATTGTTCTTATACTCAACACATCTACGAAGATTAGAAGATATGTCATCTGGGAATCGTAATCCTTCCACCCATTTTAAAAGTAATTTAACTTGATTATTGTCTAGCTCATAGCAAGCTTTTGGCTTTTTTGTGTCATTTGGTTTTATATGAAGCTCAGGACGATTACATATTACTTCGATATCACGTCTTGATTTCAAATCATCTTTCGTCTTCCCTTTAACATTCAAAATTGTATTAAACAGATTATCAAACACGTTTTTCTCATTATGCATCACGTCAATATTATGACGAATCAAGAGATTTTTCCAATAAGGCAATTCCCAAAATATGCTCTGTTTGCACGAGTTATGTATCGATGATTTACCTTGAATTTCAGTTTGTTCTCAGGTTTCATGTACCTTTGGATAATCGTTTACAAGTTCATAAATTTCTTCGCTTGACCAAACCGTAGGTGGTCTCAAAGTTTCATGCCTATTAACTGTAAAGTTTTTTTATCTCTTCTAAAAGGATGATTAATATGAAGAAAATATCGATGACAGTCAAACCATGAAACTTTCTTTCCACGAGGTAAAAAATTGCTCGTGTTTCTTCCTTGCAATAAGGACAAGCTAGACGACCGGCCGTACTCCAACCTGAAAGCATTGTATATGCAGGAAAATCGCTGATTGTCCACAATAAAGAAGCATACATGCGAAAGTTCTTTTTTTGGAAAATATCATATGTCTCTACTCCCTCGTACCACAATTTTTTTAATTCATCAATCAATGGTTGTAAATAAACATCGATTCCTTGTGTCGGATCATCGGGGCCAGGGACGACAACTGTAAGAAACATATATGGAGTTTTCATACACATCCAAGGATGTAAATTATAAGGTGTGACAATTATAGGCCAGGGTGAATATTTTGAACCAAATTGAGAGAATAGGGAAATCCATCTGTACATAAACCAAGTCTAATATTACGAATTTCGGACGCAAAATCAGGATATTTCTGGTCAAAATGCTTCCATGCTTCCACATCAGCTGGATGTGTTAACGTACCTACTTCCTTTGTTCTCACACCGTGCCATCTCATATGTTGCGCAGTTACAGAAGATGCATATAACCTTTGAAGTTTAGGAGTAAATTGGTAAATAATGCATACGCTTATACGGGACTTCATTTCCCTTTTTCTTTCTTGGTTTGTATCTTTCCTGATTACATATTTTACAATTTCTAAGGTTGATATCTTCCTTCCAAAACAACATGCAACCCATTAGACACGTATCTATTTTTTGATACGGTAAACCGAAAGCCGACATCAGTTTTTTTACTTCGTAATGATTTTCGCACATTAGATTATTAGGAGGCATATGTCGTTTCGCAGCTTGTACAACAGCCGTAAATCCAGATTCTGTGAGGTTGTATTTGGATTTCATCACAATGTATTCAGCAGTTATTGATAACTGGGTTCCACTTGTGCAGCCTTCCCAAAGGGGTTTTTTCGCGGCATCTAACAAATCATATTTTTTTTTTGCCCCAATATTTGGTTCTTCTTCAGCATTACCATCGTCATCAGTTAATTGAGGAACAGGAAACATTGAACGTGCAGCATCTTCAACCATATGTTCTACAAGATTTGTCGTACCAATTTCATTACTCACCACCTCCTCATCTTGTATAGGATTAGATGCTAACTGTTCCCCATGACGATCCCAAATCAAATAGTTCGATACGAAACCGTACTGACGCAAATGAACTCTAACCATTTGTGGTATCAAATGCTTTAACAGTTTGCATTTACTACATGGACAACGGATTTCTTTGTAGTTTCCGTTATTACGTAAAGCAAAATCCATAAATATGCTAACACCATTATTAAAATGTTCATTTGTTGAGCCTTCAGTATCGACCCTTCGTTTTTTGTACATCCAGCTCCGATCAGTAAAATAATTGTCCATTTACCTACGCATATAATTAAAAAGTACGATATAATTTTGCGTTGACATTTTTTATTACATCAATTTTATAAACATTCTTCTTGTTTTTGTTATATCTGTTAAAATAATAATTAAAGCTTATTTTGAAATGAACATTATATTCTATTTAAACAATTTTACTAGCGAATTTGATATTAATTGATCATTGACACTTTGTTGATGGGTCATCCTACCTCCCATTACAAATACAATAACGTAATTAAATCGCATAAATCATTTCAATTTAAACGATCCAACAAAATTTCGACAACACTTCGCTTTAGTTCCCTGAACAGTACACAATTGCGTGTACACAGGGAACATAAAGAGAAGCGCTGTCGAAATTTTGTGAACCGTTTAAAATGAAATGATTTACGAGATTTAATTACGTTATTGGTTTTGTAACTAATATAGGGACAAATCCAACAAATACTGTATACGACGAATATAGATGTCCGTTCTGTTAAAAACGAATATCCACACAACGATCATATACAATACTTATCAGACGGGGCCAAAAACACTCTAAGGGTTTAAATTTTTAAATTAGCGATATAAAAGTTTAAATTTTATTTTCATAAAATTTAAACTTTTATATGAATAAACAAATTGTTGAATCAACGCATATATAACGATTTTTTCCTAAAACAAAAAAAAATCCAGTGTGTGCGCGCAACGTATAAAATAAACGAACAATGTTATACATATAATCGCATCACAAATCACATTCAGTCATGCACAAACTGTATCACGTATATATCATATCATAACATATTAAAAGTGAACAATTTATATGTCAATATAATCACTTAATTTCTACGTACGTTTTTACGCAATTCAATCACCAACATAATAACAAGTGAGGTTCATGCTTAGGTTAGTGACAATTATTAAGTTTGAAACTAATTTAATAATAAACCTAATTTAACAAATCATAGTCAAACATGCAATAGTTAGTTTAATAATCAAGGTCCAATACACTACAATACACGAACAATAGCACAATACATACATTAAAATTACCAATTTAACCTAAAATAAAAAATTTAACAAAATTAGGGTTTTAGAAAATAATACCTGATTTTGGAGGTTATGAAGCTTGCAAACGAAGATGGGGATGCTAGAACGTGTAGAAGGGGATAAAATGGGGTTGAAAATGTTTTGGGGGGGGGTGGAAATGGGGGTTTTTTGGATTTGATTTCGGGTGAAAGAGGAATGAGGAGGAAGAAGATCGAGCTGCAGGTTAGTCTCGGTTTTCCAACGGCTTGCAACGGCCGCCAACGGCATATTTTCAACGGCTTCCAACGGCGTCCAACGGCAAGTGTTCTTTGTTATTAAAAAATTCCGGGAAAAAGCTTGCCGTTGTTAGCCGTTGGAAGCCGTTGGTCAATTGCCGTTGGAGGCCGTTGCCCCCGCCCGTTGCTATAAACAGTAATTCTTGTAGTGATATCACATGTATGATTTGAAAATAGTTTAACATCATACGCAGTAGGATTTGACAAAAAAGCAATCCTTGATTTTCAAATTTAGATGGTAGGATGTATACGCAATAATTAAAGTTTTGCAAATAATTTACCTTAAAACATACTGTAATTACCAACATAATAGAAAAAACATGGAATTTTGAATAAAAATTCCATACCAACGGTTTCGCTGCAAGTATACAAAACATATGCAAGCAATCCAGATTTGAAACAATCAAGCAAATATTTAACAAACCAATAAGCAAAGAAGTAGTGGATATAAACCGAGCCGCACTTTAAGTGTCTACCAGATGCACGTAGACGAAATATTTAACTTGCTATAAATGGAGAGAATTGTACCTAGTATAACTGAACAACAGGAAGCCCAAAGATTCTTTGCGAAGCCATTGAAAAGCAAACTCAAACCATCAAATACTGTCGCTGATACTATACCATCATAATAAGGGAGGAAGTGGATCGGCCGGTGGGTCGGTACTGTAGGGGTTCGGTGGAGTCCCGATGAGGGACGGCTTGGATATGGCTATCAAATGAGAGGTCAACGCTGACGTACGGGCAAAGGAACAAATCATCGGTAGAAAAACATTTAGGGTTTGGACGATAAGAGATGAAGGGTGCAGATGCGCAGTAAAAGGAGGAACAAAACTCATGACGCTTGAGTTTAAAATTGCATGGAAGGGGCTTCTGAGGTATAGAAATCAACCTCAGTTGAGAAAAGGAAATTAGTGACGATGCGTACGGAATTTTCCGTTGGAGGAAAGGAAAGAAGATAACATTATCGATGAGAAAAGGAAATTAGTGATGGTGAGAAAGAAATTTTCATCTGGACGAAAAGATGGAGAGCTCGGTACGAATAAAAAGAATGAAAAACACGACTCTTGATTTCACAAGTTACTCAGGAGGCCTATGCGCTCTTGAAACCAAGCTCACTAATAATATAATAGTATAGACGTGCATTCAATCTTGCTGGCATATGAAGCAAGGATAGATAGCAAAAGACCATAAGATTCCGACCTCTCTATCAATTACACAACCAGTCAGAGAAATAAAAGCCAAAACAATAACAAAACAAAGGAATCTACTCAAAGAGGGGGATATACTAACAGATCAAGAGGAAGAGGAAGGTGGAATAACAACAACAATAGGCCAAAATGCCAAATCTGTGAAAAAGTGGGTCACACGGCAGTAAAGTGTTATTTCAGATACTCAAAACAGAATAGTAGTAATCAAAGAACTAATAGCTACAACGTACACATGGCATAAAACTATGACAGTCAACCTTACAATAACAACAAAGGTCAGAACTCAAATGACATTGCTAGAGAAGAACGTGTTTAAGATAAATCTTGGTACTCAGACTCAGGGGCTACTAATCACATCACTAACAACCTTGACAATTTGAATCTTGGAACACCGTGTTTACATATACTTGTTTGTATATATTGTTTGAAAGAAACTAAAAAAATGTCAAATTATGTTAACACTACAACAAAACAACCATGTTACAACTGTTCCTTTACAACTAACATGGATAGGCAGTTGTAATAGATATTATGCAACAACTGTTTGTTTTAGCAGTTGTAATAGAGCCACTTTTAACAACTGTATTTCAAAAGTAGTTGTAATATTTGATTAATAACAACTGTTTAATTTAGAGCAGTTGTAGATATTATGTACAACAACTGTCCCTTCTAGTTGTCCGCACTTCATTTTTTCTCTCGTGAAAAATTTCACTTTCCCTCCTTCGTGAAAACGAAGGCCGCTTGTTTCGTTTATTTCCTTTCTCCTCCGAACAAAAAATATAAACCCTAACCTCGTCAATTTCGCTCGACATTTCTGTTTTTAACGAAAATTTCGCTTTGCAAATTATCTAAACTCCGCTTCTTTCGTCCATCGCTCATCGCTGCTTCGCCATCGCTCTGCCGCCCGCCGCCTTCTTTTTCTCGTCGCTCGCCGCCTTCTGCTTGCCGCCTTCTGCTCACCGCCGGTCGTTCTGCTGCACCATCGTCGCCGCTGCTTCGCCATCATCGCCGCTAGAGGTACATTAAAACCCTACTCATTTTGATATTGAGCTAGTAATTCGCCATCTATTTCGTGGATCGATGCGATTTCGTGATGTTTTATTACGGCGAAGGTTACCAACCTTCAGGTAATTTCATGGATCGATGCGATTTCGGATCCATTGGCAGGTAATTTCGTCTTTGTGGGTTACCAACCTGCAGGCAAGGGCAGTGTGTGCGCTGTATAGTATAACCATAAGTCTCCTGGAAGTATTCCACCACAGTTTTTATTGTTCCTCTTTCATCTACTGCAAAACTAATATTTATATATTACTTAGAAAATAATAGTAATTGTAATAGTGATAGTAACAGTATCAAATACCAAGTTTCATGATGATCGGAACTGACAAATACAGTGAGACCAACACGGCTAAATTGAAAAAACTAGAATGAGAGATAGCAAAACCACATACCTTAAGTCTCCTGGTGATTGCACGGACATATTATAAATCCGGTACTTCCTGCGCATGTTACCCCGATGAGTGACCTCAACCTTTGTGCCCTTAAGAGCCTTCTTAATCTGTAAATTACCGTGTTTGAACACATTCTTAAAACCAAACTTAATCCACAAAAAGTCCTTGTTAACCATCAAATCAAGTCCAGGTTCATATTTTGACATGATCACCCCTTATTTAAACTTGAACCAATCCTAATTCAAACATTAAAAGGAGTTATCTCTTATCTGAAACCTACTGTTGAAATTTTGTTTTCAGGGTGAAATCGGAATTTTTATATTCTTTCTACCGTGATCTATGTGTCTTATATTTTGATAAATTTTTGTTGTTGCGAATATTTTCAAAAATACTTGTGATTTGAACCATAAATTGCAAATATTGGCAAATAGATGTTATAGATATTTGCACTTATCCCACATTTGAAACATTCGATTGCAATTTCATTCTCACTTTTAATACAAAATTTATAATGACACCATCAAGATTCATGTCACATATTAATAATTTTCAGTATGCAAATGTTTGCAATTCGAACCAGAAATTGCAAACATGTGCAATTACTTGCATTTTGGAACAAACATTTGCACTTATCTCACAATTGAAACATTCAAGTAGAATTTAGTTCACCATTAGATCACAAATTTCATAATCTTTCCAACAAGATCCATTAACTAGATATTTCGTAAAATTTCATAGATGCAAATACACTCAATTCGAATTCGAAATTGCAAATATTCGCAGTTACATGCATTTGACGAATTTTAAATATGACATATGGATGTTGTTTTTTAAAAAGCATAAAATTGATGATTTTACGGTGAAAAAATAATAATTAATTATGTCTTTTCTATGAAAAAATATTGGTATTTTATGCATTACGGTGTATATATAACATGGTACATTACTGTGAACTTAAAAGTAGTGACTTGTTTTTTAATATTTAGTTAGGATGGATGTTTGGTTTATCTTAAAGGTTAATGGAGTTGAGCCAAAATTACAATGAAAATTATTTATGTGCAAAAATAATCAACTGTTTGTCAATTTGAGAAGCAAAAAAAGCAAAGCCTATTCCTATTTGTAGTGATACAATTTGTATACATGTTCCTCCACACAATAAAAAAAACAACAAAAAATGTGTGAATAAATATTTTCGAAAAGTGCAAATAAAAATAACACAAAAACAACATAGAAGCCTAAGGGAGACCTTGACAAAGTCAGAATCAGACAGTGGCCCTGGCATTGTCATATCACGGTTTAGAAGTTTAGCAACAAAATCAAGTACAGGTAATGGTTCAATAAAAATAGTTGATGTTATATCTGCAAAATAAACTTTAATTAATGATCTACATATATTATTGCTTTAAAAACAAATAAAGGGATAATGAGAAACATGTCAATGCAAGAATGTCTATAGATGGATTAGTCATAACAGAAGCACAAAAAGTACATGAGTACCTCCAATGCACAATACCTTGTGATGAACAATACATCATGTGTGTGTATATATATATATATATATATATATATATAGTTATGAATTTAAACATGACTACTTGAACATAGTTTCCAAAAATAGAAGAAGAAGAAAAAAAACAAGCAAGAACAAAGTATCATACGGCCATAAGAGGTAAAAAGAGTATAATTAAGCTAGTAATTTTCTTGACATCGTTCAGAATATTCATAGCATGTATTGAGTATTGACATTTCGATTTCACAGAAATTACTTCAGAGAAAGATACACCTTAACGAGGATTCAGAAGATGTAAAGGTACATCTTTCTAATCACAAACATCTAAATGCTCAATAAAGTTTATAAGAAATATTTAAACATTAAGATGTGTAGCATCTTATACCAATATTAAGGGAGAGTCCCATCTGCATGGGAAGTATACTCTGGTAAAAACCCCGCCAGCTTTCAAGCCCTTCACCAAGTTTAGACCGCCCTCCTGGTCCACCAACTTCAGGTGAATAGAAAGAACGCCCAACAGAGCAATACCTAAAAAGCCAACAATATCATTCTTTTTGAAAGAAGCAGCTGAATGCGTACGTGTGCTAAAATCCATGCTGTCAAAGGGATCGGCCGTGGCGTCGTGAAGCACCATGTAGGCGCTATTTTGCAATGTTGACACTTTATTCCGTCCTTTGTTCGAGGCGCCGTCCCTTGCAATCTATTGAAGCTCTTCATCTTTTAATATAATTTCAAAACTTATTTACTTTATATATTTCATTTCAAAATTCATAGAAAATCATTTAATAAATATTATTTTTTATAATTCAAAATAAATACTTTATTCAAGCAGAGCACTCGTTTCGATGTCTTCAAGGCTCGATTCCTTGACCTCTAAAACCTTAATCTAACGCACCATACCACTAACACTAATAAGATTATGTATGTATTCATTATAGCAATTGATTATGAAAAAGATAGGAAAAAGGTCATACTCAATAACCAAACAGATTAATATTTTGACTTGGAGTGTTAATCAATTTTCATGTACGATCCTCAGATATATATAAATGATAAACCATCATTTGTTGACGAAGTACGTTTACAGCATGAACTACTTAAAACTTACTAGTTTCTTTTGCCATTGTAGTCACTAGTTTCTTTTGCATGTGCGCCTAATCGGATTCACACAAGATATGGACAAAATATGGGTCAACCTTCCAAGGTTTCTTAATTTTTGGTTAATAGTTTCGTACTTGTAACTACTTTGGATTGACTAAGAACATGTTTATTTTTTTTAGAATGACAGAGGAATACAAGCAAGCCGCTCGAAATTTCGTACATAAGCATGTAGAAAGGGAGGGTAACCCAGAAAAAATTATTTGCCCATGTCGTCGATGTAGGAACCTATTTGGCATTCTCCAAGAGATGTTGTGACACATTTGGTGTGTTTTGGAATCGAACCAACCTATGATGTATGGATTTTTCATGGAGAAGAATATCAGTCACAAAATGAAGCCGACGAAGTGGCAGATACATATAGAATATACTTAGATGCAGAAATTGATGACGAGGAGAATGAGTATCGTGTTGACGATAAACATAGGGAAGGGACTAAGAAAATGATGGAGACAGCTGAAATTCCTGTATATCCTGGTTGTACAAGCCACACAATGTTGTCTGCTACAATACTTCTTTATAAACATAAGGCTCGAAATGGTATAACCGATACAACATTTACGGAACTTCTTAAGCTCATCGAGGATATGCTACCTAAGGAAAACAAGCTTCCCGATTCCACATACGCAACAAAGAAGTTGATTAAATCATTTTGTTTAGGTTATAGGAATATACATGCATGCATAGATGATTGTTGTCTGTTTAGAAAAGAGCTTGCACATCATGATTTTTGTCCTAAATGTGGAAAATCTCGTTGGAAAAAGAACAAAACAAGGGAAGATGGAAAACAATCCAAAATATCTATGAAGGTTTTGAGATACTTTCCACTTATACCAAGGTTGAAAAGAATGTTCATGTCGCCAGAGACATCCGAACAATTAAGAGGGCATAGCAAAAATAAAAGAGAAGATGGAAAACTGCAACATCCCGTAGATTCCTCTCAGTGGTCTACTATTGATAGAATGTACCCTTCCTTTGCATCTGATCCACGAAATTTGAGGCTTGGCCTTGCTAGTGATGGCTTTACACCCGTTTGGAGATTTGAATTCGACATATAGTTGTTGGCCAGTGTTTCTTGTTGCTTATAACTTCCCTCCATGGCTTTGTATGCATAAAGATAATATGATGCTATCTTTATTAATTCCAGGCCCGCGACAACCCAAAAATGATATCGATGTCTATCTGCAACCACTAATTGAAGATTTGAACAAATTGTGGAATAAAGGGGTAAAGGTGTATGATGCAAATACTCGTAGCGAATTTAGACTAAATACAATTCTGATGTGGACAATACATGATTTTCCAGCTTATGGAAATTTAGCAGGTCGCACCGTAAAAGGTAAAAGAGCATGTCCTGTTTGTGGCATTAATACATGTTCGATTTGGCTACCATTTAGTAAAAAATGCGCATACTTGGGCCATAGACGATTTCTTGCACCTAATCATGAGTACCGCAATCGAAAAAATTTATTTGATGGAACCGTAGAAAATAGACAAATGCCTCCAATACATACCGGTACCCAAATCTTTGAGGATGTTAAAGATATTGTTAATAAGTGGGGGAAAAAAACAAAGGAGGAAGAAACAGATAGTAAGAAAAGAAAGCGGCGGGAAGTAAAGAAGAAAGGAATCCAAATGTGGAAAAAGAAGTCCATTTTTTTGATTTGCCTTATTGGAAGGTAAAATATAGCTAAAAATAAAATGTCTTTCCATTTTCTATCCATGTCTAGTAATTAGTATTTTACTATCAATTTAGTATATACATTTTTTGATTTTTGTAGGCACTTCCTTTGCGTCACAATTTAGATGTAATGCATGTTGAGAAAAATATTTGCGAGAGTATTTTTGGTACATTGCTTGATATCAAAGGAAAATCAAAAGATGGAATTGCTTCACGTCAAGACTTGGAAGCCATGCGTATAAGGAAGAAGTTGCATCCTATAGATATTGGAAGTAAAGTATTACTTCCTGCTACGCCGTGCACCTTAACAGACCAAGAAAAAGAGATCTTTTACGATAAGATGAGGAATTTGAAGGTGCCTGATGGGTATAGCTCAAATATTGGGAAATGTTTTGCAAAACATGACAAAATTTCAAGTCTTAAGTCTCATGATTACCATGTTTTGTTGCAACAACTGTTGTCTGTAGGATTGAGAGGACTTTTACCTATAGGCACGAGGAACGCATTATTGCGATTATGTTCATTTTACAGTGATATATGCCAAAGAGTGCTTGATAGAGATAAATTAGAGTCCATGGAGAATCAAGTCGCGTTAACATTATGCGACCTTGAGAGATTCTTTCCCCCTTCCTTTTTTGACATCATGGTTCACTTAACAGTGCATTTAGGGAGGGAAGCAAGAATTTGTGGACCGGTACAATACCGGTGGACGTATCCATTTGAAAGGTAAATTTTTTAAGAGTACTTAACACAATTACTAAATATGCACTTATGAAAGCATTTTATGCTCATATCTTGATTATAGGTATATGAAAATACTAAAGGGTTATGTTAAAAATCAAGCCCGACCTGAAGGGTGCATAGCTGAGCGCTATTCTGCCGAAGAATGCATTAAGTATTATGCTAGATATATTGAATATAGGTATGAATTTGGAGAAAGAAAAAATCGGAATGAAGTGCGACAAAGTGATTCCATACTCGATGGACGTCCTATTTCCAAAGGAAAACCCATATTACTTTCTGAGGAGGTGGTTGATGTTGCTCATCGGTATGTGTTGTTCAATACCGATGAAGTGGAGCCGTACATAGAGTAAGTATAACTTCAACTCGATCATTCTATATGGATGAAATTAAATTTTAACTTGTATCTTTGCATATCCAGAATGCACAAGGAGGAGTTGAAACGTTTGCACCCTCATCTTTTACAAGACGATGTGGAATTTTCAAAACTGCATTCAGAGACTTTTAGTTATTGGTTTGGAAAAAAGGTTGAAATATATTTTTACGTTTGAACAATTAAGCTTCATATATGCGTATATTGCTGTCATATATTATATACAACGTTATATATATGTCCAGGTTAAAGATGAAAGAAATGTTTCAGATGTCAGCGAAATAATAAAATGGCTTTCGTATGGGCCTCGATCGCAAGTAGTTTCTTATACTGGCTATATTATCAACGGACGACGTTTCCATACTAAAGACTATGAGAACTCTACGCAAAATAGCGGTGTTTCCATTGAGGCGAATACTATTCGTGCAAATGGATCTGTTGAGAAAATTATTTATTATGGCATCTTACGTGAGATTTTTTTGTTGGACTACTGTTTATTTCAAGTTGCTTTGTTTAAATGTGATTGGGCAAATATTTATCGTGGAGTCAAGGTTGAAGATAGATTTGTATTAGTTAATTTACATCAGTTCCAAAATCAATTTGCAAGCGATCCTTTCATCTTAGCAACACAAGCTGTACAAGTGTTTTTCTCTAGAGAAAGTAGTTCTTCAAATTGGTATGTTGTTTTGAAAGCACCTCCTAGAGGTTTTCATGAATTAGAAAAATACGAGGAGGAGGAAAACTCAACTAGTAAACCACTAAATGAGTCGCTACTTAATGATAGAGATGTCGATAGTGGAGATGAAAGTTACGTAAGGAAGGACTGCGATGGCATTTTGGTATGAATAAACATTCATTGTTAATATCTTGTTTTATATGTAGTCATATGCCTTAAAGTCTTTAATTGTGTAGTTATGTCTTATATGTATCTTACTTGATGAATTTTATATATGAGTATGTTTAGAATAATGTTAGAGCCTTAGTTAATTTGTTTGATATTAATATAGTCGTTACATATCAAATTATACTAATTAGAATGATAATAATTTTTTACATGTTATGATTTTTTTTTCCAGGTTGATCACTTGGTAAAAGAAGCTTGAACTTGTTGCATCCATGGGTGATGACGAGCAACATCGAGGAGAGGTAATTGTTTTGAACTTTGTATATTATGCATTTCAACAATCTGTTCTTATTTAGAATCCATATTTAGAATATATTTTGGCAATAGATGCGAAATATGTCTAGTATAGTTTAGAATTCAATTTCCTTTTCATTTAAAGGTCTTATTCTAACAGACCGCAGGAAATTCTACATTTTTAGAATAAGAGAAGCAATAAAATTTGAAGTTATTGTTTAGTCAATTAATTGTATTAACAAGTAGTGACTGAACGCACAGAAATACTATCAAACTATAATTTTTTATTGATTTATTAAATATTTACACTCAATTAAATACCAGATTCAAAGCAATAAATTGTGCTAAATTTTCTAATTTAAGAGCTTGAAGCAAGTAAATAAAAAATCGAAGAAGCAAAGTCTTGCTGCACTTGCAGCTGCTCATGGTCTAACTGAGGCTAATGGTGGTATTAGAATCTCTAAAATGAAAGATGTTGAAGTTGAAGTTGCTTGTACTCTTAAAGATCTGAATACTAATGTTAGAACATCTCCATGCAAGCACGGTAAAATTCCTCCACCCATCATTCCTTCTCGTACTTCAACCCCTTTCCGAAGCGTTAGTATCACACACTCATCCAATCCTATTGATTCAACTCCCCTCCAAAATGTCATTACCACACACTCATCTGATGCTCATGATTCAACTCCCCTCCAAAACATCACTACCACACAGTCGTTTAATCCTCATAATTTAACATCTCATCTACATAACACTTCTACAAATCTTCAAAGGTCTGCTTCACCTACGAATTTAAATTCTTCCCCCGAAGAGGCAAACATGGTCAAAACTAAGAGAAAAATAGGAAAAACAATGATGAGATTATCTTCTTTGACACCGAATGAGAAAATTGAAGTTGAGTTCAATGATCTAAATCAACCTATCGGTACAAATTCCACGTATTTATCATCATATGTAGGGACTGTAGCAAGAGAGATGGTACCCGTGACCATTAGCAATTGGAAGAAAGGCGACGATAAATTGAGGACTGATCTATGGACATGTATTCAGGTAATTGTACACAGTAGTTCAATTAACGTCCTTCTATTTACCGTGCTCTTGTTCATGGCTGATTCATTGGTAAGCTGTCATGAATTGCAAAACTTAATTGCAAAACTGTCATGAATGATTCATTGCAAAACTGTCATGAATTGTATGCAATTAGCTGACATAAGTCTCTATCCAAACTGATTTTGAAATTGATACATTTTGAAATTGTACGCAATATCTATTTACTGTGCACATGCTTGAGAAATCTAACTTCTTCAATCTTTATTTACGGCCCAAATTTGCACTTAATTGTTTCATAAGTCTTTATCCAAACTGATTTTGAAATTGATACATATTTGTATACATATATATGTGTATGTTTTATCTGCATAGCTTGTGATGCTTGTATGTTTTTTGATTTTGTTGGCCTTGTGTACGTATACATCTTACTGCAGTTCAGGTTTTGTTTTTTGATGCTCAGTTTGCAGTTATGCATGTTTGTGCAATTCAGGTTCAAATTTAGGTTTGTTTGCAGTTATGCATGTTTGTGAAAATTTAAATCTTACATCTATAACGACTTTAATTGTGTATTTAAACTAAAACATTAATGCAAGTCTGCAGTATCTATTAATCTGTATTTAAATTTCTGTTTTTGAGATTGTCCTTATACATATTTTCATGCGATAAATCAGGTTTTTTTATGCAAATTATTTTTTCCCAACTTGTATGAGTTTCTGTGTTTACTAATATTGAGGTCAAAATGGATAAGACGTGTCAATCTCAACTATCAATAATGACATTGTTTGATACATTCTATGTACAGGCAAGGTTCAAGTTGGATGACGTATACCGGGATATGTTCCTTCAGATGGTGGGACTACGATGGAAAGAGTCAAAGTCAAGGCTAGTTAAAGCTATACGAGTTGCAGCAAGGGATCCCGATGCTTCCAACAAATTAAATATGTTAAAACCAGATAATATTAAAAATGCTCAAGAATGGAATGATTTTGTCAACGAGAAATTAACAGATGAGTTTGAGGTAGTTGGTTTTATTTTAATGGCTACAATTGAAAAATATTTCATTTCATTGAATTATACCTAATTTTAATGATTTTCTCTTATATAGTCGACGAGCAATAAATACAAAGCCAGGCGAGCAATGAATACAATTCCACACACTATGAGTCGAAAGGGGTACGCAAGACTAGCGGAAGATATGGTAGGAAGAAATAACTTATAAAATTCATCCATTATTATTATCAGTAGCAATGTAATCGATTTGAGTGTAGTATTTAGTTTCTAAGCTCTTTTTGCAGAAAAAAGATAGTGGCTCATCAGACATCAGTAGGGAGGAATTGTGGTGTAGAGGCCACATAAAAAAAATGGAGAACCGCCGAATTCTATCGTCGCCGACTACATAGAAAGGATAGATCGTACATTAAATTATTTCTTCAATATATGAACCTTACATTGAATGTTGTGACATTTGAAAAATGTATTTTTTGAATTTGTAGACTAAAATAAATGAGTATAAAAATACTCAAAGTTCTCAAGGAGTATCACTGAATGAAGATGGTGTGGGGAAGGTTTTTGGTCGTGAACATAGATGTAGAATAAGAGGACTTGGTTTTGGAGTTGCACCAACTCAGTTTGGAGTTCGTATATGTAGTTCAAAAAAATTACGTGAAATGGAAAATGAAATTACTACCTTAAAGGCTCAAATGAAAGAGCTCTCTGATATGTTCATTGCCGTAAGTTCTAATTGATTCACTGTGTTAACAAGTAATTGATATGCGGTTAAAATTTATTAGTACATGTCTAACATTTTTTTTTAAACAGAATATCAATGGTAAACAAAATGCAGCGGAAGAACCAGTAACTCCTCATGGTGATACGCCTCAGGTATTTTTTTATAACGCCATAAGTTTTAGCATCCATCTAGCATCATCTAGTTTTAGCAAATTGAGCCCTCAAGACTCCCATAATGTGATATGTAAATCAATTAAACTGTGCTGCAAGTTTTTTAAATGATTATATTTCTCAGGAAGAAACCATATCAACCATATCCATCTAGCATCCATCTAGTTTTAACAAGTTTCATGCCTATCTCTATTTCAATTCTCTGCTTGGTAAATTGACAAAATTGATAGGAATATGCGAAATTTTCTTTTGAAGGGGGAAATGAACGTTGTAGCTTAAGCTCTCCACTTAATATGTGAAATGGGCTAGATCTTGGTAGTAATAGGTTATATTAGAATCTGAGAACCAAGCTTGCAAAACCAAAATATCCTCTCTAACCGAAGATACCATCAACTTACATTCTGCTTGTCAAGAAGCTATCCAATAGCTGCAGGTGGAATTCAATAACTTAATGGAGTTCAACACAGAACGGGGGACAGGTAAGTCAGATCTGTACTCTGAAACTGTAGAAGAGTGTGAAGGTAGCATGTATGCAAAGGCTGCATCCAATTTATTAATGGCCACCAAAAGGATCAAAGCTCAATCTCAGCAATTGATGAATGCTAATGAAGTACTGCCAAGTTCAGTTAGCGATTTGAATAATAGATTACAGCAAGCCGAATCATGGGCTGATACTGCCATTAATGATAGGAAATCAATAGCAGAGAGGATTTTGGAATTGGAGAAGGATCTTGAAAATTCACAAGACATTTACAGGGAAATGAAAACTACACTAGAGGACAATTAAGAAAAAGAGAACATATTGCGCGAGGGAAATGAAAACTACACTAGAGGCAATTCAGCAATTCTTTTTTATTTTAAATAAAGGTTGAAATCAACTCACGTTATCAGGTTCTGAACACGCTGACAGCTAGAAGTGTACATCGGTTTTTAAAATCTTTTACAGATCCATACATGGATCATAGCCTGTAAATAAAGATCAAAGTAATAAGATGTTGATGAGAGAAATATTTGAAAAAAGAAGATAAGTAACAAACATGAGCGTAAGCAGTATTCATACGTGTAACATGCATTAGATCATGTCAAACAAACATAAAGTCTACCAATAAGTTAGCGTATCATAAAAGATATAGTAAATTAAATTGATGCATAGCTAAACAACTTTCTGATTATTTGGCTAAAGGACGTGTGTAATATCATAAAATAGTTTGTGTTAATTCCTTTTATGCACAGAAATATATATGAAAGGGTTGATACACAATAACATTTGTTATGCTGAGTGCATCTTATATACTATAAACATTGAGTAATGAACAAACTAAAACGAAGATATTAATTGCTCTTGCTCACCTAATTCAGAAAGTGAAATTTTGATTTCTTTGGCATGAGTAGTTACATCTAAGTCGAGCTAAATATTCACATGATATATGTACTATTTTTTACGAGTAAATGGGAGAAGATAGAGTAAGACAGCGACAATTGCACTTATATTTAGAACAAAATAGAAGGAAAATTATTTTATGAAGCATTAACTTGAACTTTCTAAAAATAATTGCAAAAAAGAGCTATAAAAAGATATGATCTCATTTTTACTAAAAGACGTGCATTGAAATTGTTATGAACATTCCTTGCGCTTAGACCATATTATATTTATATGATATACAATGATGCATACTAAATCAAAATAGCAGGTCCTAGTGCACTAATGAACATTCCTCAAGCAAGGTTGAGGATATTTTGGTTTTGTAAGCAAGGTTGAGGATTGAATGGTGGTGTTGTGGAGATTGAAGTGGTTGAAGTTGTGATGTCTGAAGCTTTATAGTTGGGAAATAGGTGGAGATGAAGTGGAGACTATTTGTTGTCTTGTATGAGAGGATGAAGAAGGCTATGGTTTGACAATGGCCGGGGGATGCACTGTGCACTGATATGCACAGTGATGGTCAGGGAGTAAGGGCAAGTAGTTTGATACTGGTAGAAGGAAGATGGGTAGTTTGGGTGAATGAAGCAATTGAAGGCAAGACAGATGAGAACAGGCAATTGTATGCAAACAGACAATGTTTTATGCAGAGAGAACAGTAAATGATGTAGTGTGCTGTGAACAGAAGTGAGGTTTTGAAATGATATGTAAATGAAAAGGATAATAAAAAAAAATTGTTTGTTGAAATGAACTTGTGTACGTAATTTTTTTTGTTGATAAAATGCAAATAGAAAAGCAAACTAGAACAACAAGCAACAACCCAAATGATAACAAAAATCACACACAAATATATCTGTAATATTTTTGTCTTAGAGTATCATCTGTAATATTTTTGGCATTAGTATAGTATTACTATTTGATAAATTGAAGTTGAGTAAATTTTACACCTGGAGGTTGATGAGTGTAAATAGGTAACTTTAAACCATTATCAACTTTGAGAACATGTTGCTTGACCATTTTAATATTTTATACTTCTCCGTGTAAATAATATTACATGCAGTAATCTTTGTTATTTTTGTTTGCAGTCACATCGAAGTAGCAACAACGTCACAAATGGTGGTAACATACAAATTCAAAATCAGCCTAGAAAGTGCAAATTGTTGGGTTGGCACAGGAATGTTGTCGCAGAAGGAACAATTGCATCTACCGATCCTACTGCTTTAGTGCATTATGTGCCACTAGGTAAAGATGCTTGGAAGGTTTGGGTCGATGCGGCGGTGGATCCCGAAGCTATTCTATTTCGGCCTACCTCAGATATCTACACTATTGGACAAGCGGTTGAGACTACTATTGCTTGGCACAAGGAATTTATCTTGTTTGATTAGTACGTATGTATTTTTACTAATATATGTTATGGATTTAGTTTTGCTGTGTAATGGAGCTATGAACCCATAAATGGTGTAAACTTGAATTGTTTTTGATTTTTTTTTAATGTGATTGGTTCGTATTGTTTCAATTAATTTGCATGATTATGGTTATTGTAAATGATATGTTGGTTTTAATTATAATATTATGAAATTACGGTTAATAGCAGTTGTGAAAAGAGAATTGTATAGTTGTAAAAATATCTGTTGCAACTGTCGTTAGTAGTTGTAAAAATATTAACTACAACTGTCCTAAACACTTGTTAAATTAGTAATTACAACTGTCCTAAATACTTGTTAAAATATTATTTACAATTGTCCTAAACAGTTGTAAAAAATTCAACCACAACTACGAAAGGCAGTTGAAAAAGATCATATTGCAAGAGCTATAGGCAGTTGCAAAAGAGTATTATGACAAAAGCGACTGACAGTTGTAAAAGGTCTTTTACAATTGTTAATGAACAATTGTAAATAATTCTTTTACAAGTGAGACAAGCAGTTGTAAAAAGAGTTTTTACAACTGTTAGCAGCACTTGTAAATTACTTTTTTACAACTGCGCCCGCAAGTGTCTACGTCAGTTGTCAAATAATCCTGCTCTATTACAACTACGAATATTAAGACTGGCGAGCGGCAGTTGTAATAGATCTATTACAACTGTTTTTGGCAGTTGCGATAGGGTGTTTTTGTTGTAGTGTAACACTGATCCCGATAACCTAATCTACGCCGTCTTGTTGTTCATTTACAACTAGATCGCGAACCTAAGCTACGAACTGGCTAAATTTGTTTTTAATTTATAGAATTTCTCAAAAAAAAAGAAGCAAAAGGTCGTATAGACATGTTGAAGGCAAAAATTGTTTATAACAGCGCGAGGCACGACGTGGCATTAAGCAATGATCTATTATATACTTTTAACGAAAATTGCTTTTCGGACACTCTACCCTTCAATGATGACTAGTTCACTTTTACTCTACGTTATGGTTTTGATTTTCTCACATACACACGTATAATCTCTATACTCTGTGTGTGTGTTAGACCAATGCACTTGTTAGTCCCTTCGGTTTTTGCGACTGCCTTTGTAGAACTGTGGATACTTGATCGCCGGAGTGGTTCCTCTCCTTGACTCATCTCTGGTTCAGATTTGCGCATGGCCCTGTGTATTTGCGGAGCGCTTGTCTTCAACTATTTTGCTTCCTTCGATTTGATTTGATCTTTCGTCCTATCTTTTGGCATTTAACTGCGTTGGATTTTACTTTTACCATCACTAGACATGTCTATATTTTTGTTTAGCTTCTTGAATTACTCTCACCGCAGTTATTTGAGTATGCTCTTAGAGTAAAGATGGTTTTTTATTTTTTATTTTTCTACTGTAGGGGATAGGTGGATTGGGTGGGGTGGGTTTGGTACCTATGAGGCTTTCCTCCGATGGATTTCCTTCCTTAGTTAGCGAACATTTCATTTCATTTAGTAAACTATTTTGGAAATTTTATCACATCAGCATCTTATCCACAAACACCGCTAAAACTGAATACAATATCTGAAGAACCATTCAGCGACCTTCAATAATAAATAACAATAAGGGAAGCAGCTGTCAACGTGACAGCTGTGAATGAATATGCATCTTGTAGATTATAAGCTGTCTATGTCGCCTCTCATTTTCTCGTTTCGTCTTTTCCGTCTCCTCGTATCAAAGCATCAACGCGGAGACAGTTGCTTCCAGCTATGCTGTTCTCTCCATCACGAGTCTCTTTCCACCCCATTCACTCACTCAACAACCTTTCATTCCATTGATAAATCCCATACATAAATACCCCATCTCACCACTTCTAACTCAATCAATTCACTTCATCCACTAAAATACAATCAAATTCTTCATAAATCTTTAGTTCCTTTAGTAAACAATGATAATGCAGTCCACTTCTACTGTACTTTCTCTAGTTTTACTGGCTTCTTCATTGCTATATTCATCGTATGGAAGCAGCTTCGCTGAAGACATTGATGTAACCTGGGGCGATGGTCGAGGAAAAATCTATGGTTATGGAAAAGAGCTGAGTTTATCCTTAGATAAGTACTCAGGCTCTGGTTTTCAGTCCAAACACGAGTATCTGTTCGGCAGACTCGATGCCCAGATCAAACTTGTTGCTGGCAACTCCGCTGGCACTGTCACTACTTTTTATTTATCATCACAAGGTCCGACCCATGATGAAATAGACTTTGAATTCCTGGGAAACACAACTGGAGAACCTTACACTCTCCACACCAATGTGTTTGCTCAAGGTAAAGGCAACAAAGAACAACAATTCAAACTGTGGTTCGACCCTACAAAGGACTTCCACACCTACTCCATCCTCTGGAATCCTCAGCACATCATGTAAGCTTATATTATTATGTCTTTCTTTTCTCTTGTACAATCATTTTTGAGTACATGTACAGTTACTAATTTTATGTTTCATTTATGACGTTATAATAGATTTTTGGTGGATAATACTCCGATCAGAGACTTCAAAAATCATGCACCAAAGGGCATTGCTTTCCCGTCTAACCAGCCGATGAGGCTCTACTCTAGTCTTTGGAATGCCGATGACTGGGCTACACAGGGTGGGAGAGTCAAAACTGACTGGAGCAAAGCCCCGTTTACAGCGTACTATAGAAACTTCAATGCCAATGCTTGCATCTGGTCATCAGGTTCGTCAACCTGCCGTGCTGCTAATGCTGCTTCCAAACCAATGTTGTCAACAGCTTCTGCAGCAGATTGGTTCAACCATGAGCTGGACTCAGTGAGTTACAGGAGAATGAGGTGGGTGCAGAGGAAGTTCATGATCTATAATTACTGCACCGATGCCAAGCGCTTTCCTTCTGGCATTCCTAAAGAATGTACTCTCAGATGATCAATATCTTTCGAATCATGTAGCATACTTAGGTTGTGAAAAGTATTCGGTAGCTAGTCCCATGTCATAGCATTCTTTTGTAATTTCTTTGGATTTGTTTGAGTTAAATTTATTGATTCTTTTATTTATCTTGTTGTTCATGTCTTTCTTCGAAATATGCTCACACGGGGATTATAGGTTGATTTATTTAAACAAAAAAAAACATTGCTGGTTTACTCCAACTTGTGTCCAAATACCAATGGTTATATATATGTCCACATTATCTTGGATTCATTTACCATCTACCGCGCCATTTCTTTTCCTTACCGGTGTACTCCAAGATATTGCTGGTTTATAGTTACTTGTTCGGCATGTGATGTTAATATAACAAATTACAGCTGAGCTTTACTAATCTTTTGTAAGTTGGAGCTAGCTCGCTTGCTTTAACTATTCTATCCGTTGAAATTTTGATAATTTACCAAATAACTATTGTGAGATGATGAGATAATATGCAGTCGAAACCCTTCAAACAATTTTTATTTTCTCAAGGCAAAGCGGTTTAAAAAAGCCCATCAAAGCCTATTACGATAATACATATTATTTACTTTCTAATCTGCTTTGTTCAAACTGTATGAATATGAACTATTGTATTTCATGTACGTTTATTCAGTTTATCATCAATAAAATTTCAAATTCCTTTCATGGTATCAGAGCAAATTTTCGTCTAACGGCAATTCAAAAAAAAAAAACTCATCAGAGAACTCTTCATCATTTGAGGTTTTCTCATCAGAGATTGATCATCTCTTCATTTGAGTTTTTCAGATCCAAACTAAAGTGTTGTGTCTCGCTAGTTCTCTGAAATCTGGCTACAACGACACTCCATCTTAATCGTGAAAGAAAAACATCAAACAATCAATCAAATTCAGGTCAAGAAAATCAAGAACTGATCACAAAACATCAAAAGAAATGTCATCCATCAAAGATTATCGGAACTTTGATCATCATTTCAAACTTTGCGGTTGCATCTAACCTGGTTAGTGATCTATAATGCTAATGTTGATCAAGACTGACTGCTTTCTATCAGTCTTTCATTTTAATCTTCACTGTTCCCTCATTATCATCATTCTGATATCTGAGTTTCATTATGACTGACGAAGCCAACACTGCATCATTTGAAAATGTGGATAACTCTCAACAAACTGCAACACGTGCTGAGAATCTTATCAAAACCATCATCAACCCACAAAATCAACTTGCAACAATTCATTTAGATAAAGACAATTATCTGTTGTGGAAGCTTCAGGTTGAAACTGCAATCCAAGGATATGGACTTGAAGGATATATTCTTGGAACTATACCGACTCCACCAAAATTTATAACTAATCGAGAAGATAAAGTACTCAGTAATGAAGAATGCATAAAACATCACAGACACGACAGGTTTATATGTTCATGGCTACTGTCATCCATAAACACAAAATTGATGTCTCATGTAATAGGATGCAAGATTGCTAATGAGATATGGGCAACAGTTGAAAAAGATTTTAACACCCAATCTGCAGCAAAAGTGATGTATCACAAAAGACAACCTCAAAGTAGTAAGAAAGAAAATCACACAATGATAGAATATTTGTCTAAGATCAAGTCAACTTGTGATCTTCTTGAAGCAGCAGATCATAAAATCTCAAATTCGGAATGGATTCTAACTATACTCAATGGCTTAAGTGATGAATATGAAGCAGTAGTTGCTGTTATAACAACTCAAAAGGTTCTACCATCTATAAATGACTAGTGCGAACTCACGCTTCGCACACGGTTATTCATAAAAAGATCGCTCCACAACGTAAATCCAACTAAGCAAAGAGTACTTACAACAAAACCAATTAAAATCACTAATTAAAATCACCAAATTTACTGAAGCTTTCAATTCTATGAAAAAATTATATCAATAATCAATGTTAGCTTGAACATTGATGCAAGCAAAGGTTCTAATGCATTTGAATATCTTGCATCTCCATGGTATCACAATGATTTCACTAAATTAGCATCACAATGATCACTAAATATTCAGCGACAATCATTTTTCTATAGGAGGTTTTGACGTTGCTAATTACATTGGCAATCCATTGCCATGCTATTAGGTTTGCTTCATTGTTTACTTGGAGTAAAACCGGACCATCTTCAAACGCTGATACTTGACTTCCTTTTCTAATGAATCCATTCTTAAAATTTCGATGAATATTGTCTTGAAATATTGTGGTGCACAATGTTATTTTTTTAATCTATCCCAATGCTACTCTGTGCAGTTAATGCGCTCAGCGGATTCATAGCGGTGGAGATACAAAAAGTCATAGCGGAGATACAACGAGGATATAGCGGGATATAGCGGATGGTTCTAAAATAGCATATAAAACTTGTATTTAATGCTTTTACAAATATATAAATCATATATAAATGAAAAAATATCATTCAGTTGAATTATAATTAATACATAAATAGTTTTAAACAAAAACATGTGCGAATATGCTTTTAATAAACGTAAAATTGTTATATAACATAACTGAATTTAGTAGAATATTAGAGTATTTTCATTTCTGAAAATATATTGAAAATTAAATCAAATAAATTAGTTTCATAATTTTTATAATGTATAAATGCAATTTTTCAATTCATTTTATTAAAGAAAATATAGCGGAAATAGCTGAATATAGCGGGAATAACGGGATATAGCGGAAATAGTGGGGCTTAAAGCGGAAATGCTATATTTGGGGCTACATGAAAAAATCGTAGCGGTAGAAACCGCTATGAGATATAGCAGGATTATAGCGGGTAATAGCGGGACATTAACTACACGGATGCTACTACATAAGAATTGTAGGCAGTAGAAAATAGTTGATGTAAGTGTTTTCAATAGGAAATAACAGTAATGGTCTATACGTGTATTTTCGATTAGATCACTACATGCATAAACCCAATATCAAAAATAACCAATAATATTAAACTAACCATAAAAAATAGTTTCACAGGATGCAACAATTATATTCATTTGAAACTTAAATCCACTTTAATACTATGCATCATACATAACTAATCTCTATCAATCTGTACATGATCCATCAATTAGATTTAAAAAATCCAAGGATAAGCTTTTGTGTAGAAATTTAAAAAAAAAAGGAAAATTGCAAATTATTTAGGCTATTATGCAACTGCCTAAATAATGTTAACTTCAGCCTTCTCAAACATATCATTAAATATCTCGTTTTTCATTGCTCTTCCAATGATGCATCAAAAACTATCATGAGTGAATATCACGGTGAGGAAATTTCCTTCATGTTGCTAGTTGAACTAAAGGTAACACATGCATCCAACAAATCCAATCAAAAAAAGATAATCGAATCGTATTATTTTTGAAATATGGCACTTGTTGAATTTTGGCTTTACACTAAAATTGATTTCATAGTCCACTAAAAAAAATCATAGTTCTATAACTCCTAAAATACTGGCTTGTCTACCTTTTAATCATGTAAAAGTAGAATTCATCATTGTCGAAGTCATGTTATCTCCATAAGCTAAAACAAACTATAGAAAAGGATGAATATTAATAAAACTCAAAAACGCTATAATCAATTTTCCTACTCACATAAGCTTTTTTCCCACAGTAAGCACGAAAATTGCACTTCTTACAAGTAAGTTGGAAATTTTTTAAGTTAAAGTGAATACCTAAGGCTAAGATAAAGGTTTCCATGACTTGTATATGTCTTGAACTATAAAGGGTCTTCACTTCAAACTGAAGTCTTACCAAACTTGTATAGCCTTGCGGAACTTATGCCTTAAGACTGCAAAACATTTATATAGCATAAACCTTACAAAAATTTTAGTCTTTAAATTTATAGTTTAAAACTTTTTCAATTTTAAAATTTATATTCTAATACTTAAATAATTTGATACTCCTAAGGTTACTTTCACTTAAATCTTCATTAACGCCTCACTTTCGCGATTTAGATTGTAAAATGTCTTCATTATAAACTTAAGCTGAAAATTAACCTCACTTTTCCTACTTACGTATGCTAAAAATGTTATAGTTGATTTTTTCAAAGCTTGGTTTAGTAGCCAATATCTGAAATTACAGCGAAGGCTTATCATTTCCATTAGCTTATTATAATCTAAGTTATAAAGATTTACATAAATGAGGCATTGATGAATCAAAATAAATGGTTTTTTTTTTTGCCTTATTTAACCTCAAAAATTATATCATGTTCATTAAAACAAAATGTTTAAATGTTAAACTTGTACCTTATTACCATTTTATTCTTCATCGACTTTGAAATTAGATTCATCAACATATTTGCATGACCTATAAAGGGAGAATTCATGATATATATTCCACTTATCTTGAAGAAAGTAATATAAATTTAGTAGTGTATTAAATGATAAAAACCATCTTAGCTATATTAAGGTTTGAGGTTCATATAAAAAGTTAAACCATTAAAATGATAATAACACATAGAAAAGGTACACGAACTAGAAAATGTACCATAAGAATATCGAACCGTACTGCATCGTAATTAGCTTCAGTGCACCTAAAACCTTATTTTTTACTTGAGTGGTGGATCCTTGCATAACTGATTTGTAAGTGTTTGTGAGAGGGGATCTTCCTAAAATATTTGAACGAGAATTGCAAAGTAAAAATTAGTGTACTCGATGAATTTTGAAGATGGTGAAGCTTAATCATGATGTGATTATCATTTATAAGATGGATAATATATAATTAATGTACAAAAAAAACTAATATAAATACACTAATCAAAAATCCATGAATCATCCAGAACCCAAAATGATTCAAGATTTGAATGGCGACCCATAGCTAGAAAAATTAAGCTAATCAACTGAAAGACTAAAGAAGTTATATGATTAAAAAAATCGTGGCCTGACTATTGAAAGTTGTTTGTGGACAATTCATAAATATTTGTTTGGATACTATTAACAATATATTATAAACTTAATAAAAACGCACCTTAATATATCAAATAAACAAAACATTTCTGCATAATTTATTATACGCTTCTTAAGAGTTCCTTAGATGTAAATTCCTTATGAACAAAATTTGAAGATGCAACTTGTTATCATGCAAAAAGAAGAAAACTTATTTTTTGTAATTTAGTTTTATATTATATACACACCGTTCTCAAGGTTTATTTAATTTCATTGCAAGTAACACTATGTTACATTGGACGAAACATACAAACTCATGAATGTCCATTTCTAGTCTCATTCAATAAAACTAACATAGGTAAAGCTTACAATTAAACCATAAAAAGAATGATATTTCTAAAGGTTAAATAGTTAAAAACCTATAAAAAATCAAAATAATAGGGATGAATCTACAATTATACTCCACTCTCTATATGGTATGCCACATGGCTTCTTCTTCTTGTCCTCACCACCTTGGGTATTTGTTTACGCACCTTTGTAGCACATGTGCCCTGTCCATGGAAGTTTTAGGTGTATGTAGTGCTAAAAATGTAGTTAGCAATAGAAAAAATATCTGTCAGGAGATCATAGATATCCTAAATATAAGTGAGAGTTCCATTGGCATCCCACACATTTTTAAGTGTCAGTTTCGCTACATGGAGGAAATCAAATTCCATGTAGAATATATTTAGAAACATGCTATCCTTTTCTCATATAATCAATTTAAGAATTCTTCCAACTTGATAAAACTTAAGACATTTAGCAATTCAATCTAATTAATGATCATTGACGGTGATATATTGGGCCATTTAACAATTCTATAAGGATGTGATCATCAGGAAGTGCATGTCTATATATAATATTGACTCCGCATAGCTTTTTCATAACTTTTATAAAGCTTAACCTACTTATTACATATATTTAGTTTCATGTGTATAATTATAAGTTTATAAAGTTTTCATTAAAAAGTTAGGATTGCAATAAGAAAAATAGAGTGACAGCGATAGGCTTAAACTCATTAGGTTTATCCTAACTCTCATATCGACTCTTAAAACCTATAAATCGCCATAACTCTAGTTTGTCCACAACCATTTTCTTTTTTAATTTTGTCATTTCACCATTTATATGTATATATGCACAAATACATATAAACACGTACACAATATGTTTTTTTCTTTCTTCAAGGGCATCCTCACCTCTGTTAGCCAGCAACGGTTATACTTCTCACCTCTAAGGGTATCCCTTCATATTCGCATTGCAGCGATCCCCCACCTAAGTTCAGATGGCCAACAACGATGTCCAGAAGGTAATCAATTATCTCGTTTATACCTACCATCGCACTGTTTATCTATATCACCTCACATGTGCACTGCACCAGCTCTCACTCATATCATGCTGCTACCATTTCAGGTCAACCATCATTTTAGTTCACTTGCATTTTTCTCTATTGGTAGCCTTCATTCTTCTTCAACGAATGGCACATTCCAAACTGCTACAACATTTCTTGCTGCAACAAAATGACCTGAAGCAGACAACAGAGACCATATTGCAGCACCAATTTTTTTCAGCAGTGGTATCACATTTTATGCATACTCATGGATCAAAGTATCACCTTTGAAAGGCTACCAGTTGCATCTGCCATCCTTATTTCACGCGTACAGTTTGGGCACTCAACAAGTCTCATTAGAAAGCTGCAGCTCCTGTCCACATTATGGCGTATCCTAAACCTCAACTTCGGCGCTTCTTTGCACTCGATCTCTCAACAGCAATATCCTGAAGTGTTGTCCACTTATAGGTTATTATTGGCTGATGTTATCAATAAAATTGTAACCATAATTTTTGTTCACTTTACCTTTACTCTTAGTTGATCATCATAGCGATGATCATCTCCAACTGTAATAACTAATTCCTAGCGAACTTATGTATGGATTTTGATTTACAATTAATAAAATATGAGTGCTCTCTACTTAAGAGGACCACTCTTTCACCAAAAAATATATATCATATATATTAGCAAGTAAATTCTTGTTAGAACATTACACCAGAATATACTCGCTGTTATTTATCAATTTAAAATAATACTTTTCACTTAATCTTAATAACACATTTATAAAAGTACCATTGTAGCAAGGCTCAAAGCTTTGCCATCAATAAGCATTTGCCAACTTCATATAATTAGTTATTATTAGACAGCTAGTACGCTAACTACTTCATTTATATACCCAAAATAAAATACAACCTTGGCCAATAAGAACTATGTTTATTAAATGAGTGTGCAATTAGCAGACCATTTGGATAAAATCATATAGATAAAATTATTATCTGCGAATAAAATGACTTTACCTAGACCAGTTTCCAGCAAATTCTAGTACTCCTGGCAAGTTTTTCAATAGCTTTCACTTGAGTAGTGCCATCATCATAGTGTATCGCAGCTAGTTATCTATTTATAGCAATAAATCCAAAGCTACATATGGAGGTACAAATATGTTTTATTATTAGAAAACATCCAAAAAGATTCAAGGATCAATTACACTCTTTTCACACTATTTTGAAAATCTTTAAGCTCTCTAGATCTTCATCATGTAATAAGAAAAACAATTTACTATTAGGGTAAACGATTGATGGCAATGGGAATTGATAATGAGGCATGTGCAAAGCAGGTTGAGAAGTCACAATTTAATTACATCAACATGTATAGTCTTATTTCTACATCCTTATGTTGTTATAAAATCTAAGTTGTATCGTAAAATAACTATAAGAAATATTGGAGTAATTGGAAAATAACTATTATTTAACTTTTATAGAACAATGAAATTGATTTTGATTAATACTCCATGTATACATATCACTAAGGCTTTTAGCATGTAAATGTTTAAACTTGCACATTGTAAATTCATGATCATATCCATCAATTGTATTTTAAGAATTAACCTTTTTGTAATACAAATCAAATCATATCTAATAAATTTCTATATAATCATGAAACTTGTATTGTTATCAGTGTGTGCTTAAATCAGGGCAAATATGTCCATATTTGACTATAAATCAAGTATTTAGATGCTACATTTTACAGGTTTGGCTAATAATAAAGGATAAGTTGTCATTTTTATTTCCATTGTAGAGTATTCATATCCTAACAATATCAATCAACTATAATATTTTGGCAACAAACTATGATACAAATAAACCTTTCTATATACCTGCATAAGTGGCATATTTTGATATACGATAGTTCAAGACATACCACTGATAATTTTATAACCATTGTCCACTGACATGTATGATGGCAATTTAGTTCAATATTATTGTAAAGTATCAAACAGTAATGTCATAGGGATGACATTATAGAATAATGTAATTCATTTGTTTATGCTATGGGTTAGAACTTAAATATAGAGAATATATCACAGGTAGGATTTGAAAATAGTTTAACTTCATACGCAGTAGGATTTGACAAAAAAGCAATCCTTGATTTTCAAATTTAGATGGTAGGATGTATATGCAATAATTAAAGTTTTGCAAATAATTTACCTTAAAACATACTGTAATGACCAACATAACAGAAAAAACATGGAATTTTGAATAAAAAATCCATACCAACGGTTTCGCTGCAAGTATACAAAACATATGCAAGCAATCCAGATTTGAAACGATCAAGCGAATATTTGACAAACCAATTAGCAAAGAAGTAGTGGATATTAACCGAGCCGCACCCTAAGTATCTACCAGATGCATGTAGACGAAATATTTAACTTGCTATAAATGGAGAGAATCGTACCTAGTATAACTGAAAAACAAGAAGCCCAAAGATTCTTTGCGAAGCCATCGAAAAAAGCAAACTCAAACCATCAAATACTATCGCTGATACTATACCATCATAATAAGGGAGGAAGTGGGTCGGTATTGTAGGGGTTCGGTGGAGTCCCGATGCGGGAAGGCTTGGATATGGCTATCAAATGAGAGGTCAATGCTGATGTACGGGCAAAGGAACAAATCATCGGTAGAAAAACATTTAGGGTTTGGAAGGTAGGAGATGAAGGGTGTAGATGTGCAGTAAAAGGAGGAACAAAACTCATGACGCTTGAGTTTAAAATTGCATGGAAGGGGCTTCTGAGGTATAGAAATTAACCTCAGTTGAGAAAAGGAAATTAGTGATGGTGAGTATGGAATTTTCAGTTGGAGGAAAGGAAAGAAGATAACATTATCGATGAGAAAAGGAAATTAGTGATGGTGGGAAAGAAATTTTCATCTGGACGAAAAGATGGAGAGCTCGGTACGAATAAAAAGAATGAAAAACACGACTCTTGATTTCACAAGTTACTCAGGAGGCCTATGCGCTCTTGAAACCAAGCTCACTAATAATATAATAGTATAGATGTGCATTCAATCTTGTTGGCATATGAAGCAAGGATAAATAACAAATGACCACAAGATTCTGACCTCTCTCTATCAATTACACAACCAATCAAAGAAATAAAAGCCAAAACAACAACAAAACAGAGGAGTCAACTCAAAGAGGGGGCTGCACTAACAGATCAAGAGGAAGAGGAAGGTGGAATAACAACAACAATAGGCCAAAATACCAAATCTGTGAAAAAGTGGGTCACATGGCAGTAAAGTGTTATTTCAGATACTCAAATCGGAACAGTAATAATTAAAGAACTAATAATTATAATGTACACATGGCATAAAACTATGACACTCAACCTGACAATAACAACACAGGTCAGAACTCAAATGACATTGCTAGAGAAGAACATGTTTAGGATAAATCTTGGTACCCAGACTCAGGGGCTACTAGTCACATCACTAGCAACCTTGACAATTTGAATCTTGGTGTAAGGAATACATAGGTAATCAAACAATTTGCATGGGAACGGTAAGTGTGTCAAAATTTCTTATATTGGTAATGTTTGTATCAAAGGTAAGAGGGAGTTATTCTGACATAACTTGTTCGGAGTACCAGCGATCAAAAGGAATCTCATAAGGGTATCTAAGTTTTCTCTTGATAACAATATATACTTTGAATTTTATCTTAAGTATTGTTTTATCAGACACATACTAACTAGGGACATTTATTGCAGGGTGACACAGAAAAATGGCTATACAAATTTAAATCTGCCAACTCCAAAAGTGTCAAAGAGGAGAAAAACCACTGTAGTTTGGGAATGAAAAGAATAATAGAGATGTATTTGATCTTTGGCACTAAAAACATGGTCATCCTAGTACTAATGTTGTAAGACGAGTTCTTATTGTAAATAAAATAAAATTTGATGATATCTCATTGAAACAGCCCACCTTTAAGAAATTGTTATTTGAATGGCTCAATTTAGTCTGTTCTAATTTCAGGGTTGCTTACTTGCAAGACCAGCTATTTCCTTTCTTTTATTAGTTTATTTTTATTTTTATTTCCCAAGATCGCATCTAATCAATATAGAAATATTGATATACTTCTCTGTGGAAACTATTTGTATGTGCATATAAACATACAAATCATCTTAATTCTAATATCCGAGTTTTTGGGTAAAGAATGACTCAATTTGTTTAAATTGAAATAACTAGTGATGTAGCCACAGTAAAAAGGGTTGGAAACCAAAAACCACCCCTTTCTGAATCTTGTGCAAATTTTTCTAACCAATTTTTGTTTGTTTAATTGTGTTTAACAATTGTATATTTAATAAAACATGTAAGTTGACTCATGATATTTAAACTTTTACAAAACTACTTTTCAAATAGCAAAACAGGAGGTTGTGCATGCTTTTGTGCATCTGTGTGCACACAAACATGTATAACTGCTTATTTACTACACCTGAGTTTTCAAGTTGATCAACTTGATTAGGTTAGATCCCTATACTGTCTTGTCATAATTTGCTAGCTTTGCTTATTCATTTAAACATCAAACTCATGAAAATCTGGGTTCATGCCTCTTATGTTTTTTTTTCTTTTCTGCTTACGGGTTCATCCTTACCTCATAATATTTACAGTTAATATGTAAATAGGTTGTAGCCTCTAAAACAGTCTAATACATATGCATACATTACTAGTTCACATATGCTTCAGTTCTACTACCAACTTCCCTACTTAATTCATGAAAATTTTACATGCTTACAGGTTATGATATAAAGTTAAACACATTTATCATTTTCCACTGAAAACAGTTCCATCTCATAGCAGTCTTTTTTTTAAACCATTCATTACATCACAATCAAAGTTTAGCATAATTCCAATATTATTACATAAAATACTTTCAGCTACATTAAACATAACAGACACCCTTCAACAAAGTCATAATTCAGTTAATTAGCAATTTCTTCTTAGCATCACACATCTTCATCTTATCACTTTGCTTCCTCTTTTCCTGCAGACATCCCATGACCTGCTCCATCATGAATATGAAGCACCCATTTGATGCGAGCAACAAACATGTCAGACTTATGTCTGGTGTAAGTAAAATCATTTGACAATGCATAAAGACTAATAAAGTAGGTTCCATATTGCCTTTCTGTTTTCCGAGGTTAAGTGTTTTACTTACTCATGCTCAAATTACACTGTGTTATATCAGTGGTATGTGTTGTGTATTGTTAAAATAATTATGTATATATGTGTTCTCAGACCAAACTGGTTAACAGAAGCTCTAATTCAGACAATCCTATCATCCATCATACAACTCACACAGGTTGGTGCTAACACCCAATCATACACAAACATGCACATACAGCAATCATGGCACTGAGCTAAAATATCAGTCCTTAGTTTACATGCTAGGGATTCCACATACTTCTAGCCTATTTTTCCCTTGCATGTATGTTCATTTCATGTTGTTCTGGGGTCCATATCACATTCATGGTTGCACTGGTGCACATTGCCTGGACTGCCACCTAATTTCCAATGCACTACAAGCTACAGGACATAAACATGCCATGTGCAAACTCAAACCCCAACCTTGGTGCAAGCCAACCATTGTGTCATACCCACTTCCCTCATATCCAACCTGATAGAGGTGACCCACATTCTTAGTTTAATTACTAAGTTTTATTATGACTCAATATGGTCTATGCAGTGTCATATCCGAGACTATTATATACTTAACCAGTATGTGTTAACAGTTTTTCATACAACCATCAATCATTCACCCATCCATGCATTCAACAATTAATCAATCACCCTTGTATACCATTTCAAGTCAGTTTTATTCAAAGATATATCCTTGGCTAAACCATGGAATAGAGCATTTCAGAAAGTGAAATGCTACTGTGGTTCTCCAGTAATAAGGTTCTTACAGTTAGCCCACACATTAAAATGTATTCACTTGTTACTCAACCTTATTTCCAGAGAACAATCAATGATGGATTAAGTTTCAGCACATGGAAATCCCATTGCACCCTAATCCTCATTTTCAGTTGTAAGACATAAGCCAGAGAACCCCTTCCTCTTACTGCCTTGTACCCTACTTTTCTTATTAATTCATGCTTTAACTAAAAATATTTCTCAAGTTCATACACAGATAATTAAATCAGTTATTATTCCATCATTAAATTATCATGTATAAGAAAGAATAGGTTAAGTGACAACAAAGTAATGCAAATCACAAAATCTCAGAAACAACAGAAAATTATTAAACTGAGAATACATTCAAAGCATCAAACGGGAATCAAAATAAACTAAGGGGAAACATGGCTGCCTTTCATAGGTCTTAATGCCTTGCCAAGTGAGGGTTTACTCACCAAAGTTCTCCTTCCTAAATCTTGGTTCAGGTCTGTCATTGATTTCTTAAACTGCTGCCTGTTTTCTTCTCTTTTTTTCCTATATTTTGTTATCTGGTCCTAGCATGTAACCGTAGGAGATAATGATGTATATAAGGGAGTTTCTAGGGCTTTAAGGTTAGTTAAGTAATTTATTTTCATCAGAAATCCCATCACCATTTCTGGTTTCACTCACAGTTCGCCCTCCCCACTTTCCTTTCCCACCATTTCTTCTTTTCCCTTGTCTTGGCCACTTTTGGCATATTTCTTCACACACTATATGCATGACTTTGGCTCGGGCATAGTTTGTCTTTTCTGTTTTTTACTCATGCATATAAACTTATGTGTCTAACTAAATTTTTGTGTGTGTGTCAATCAATTTACTTTGCACATCTTATATTCATGCATTTTCTACCTACACAAGCCACTATGCTTATATTTAATCTATAGGGATTTTGGAATAAAAACTGCCTAGGTTACTTATGCATTGTAATTAGGCAAATGTATACACACTAACAAGTTATGCACTCATTTATTTTACATTTATCTACAGGGTCTTTACCTACTAAATTGCCTTGCCCATGCAGTATACTGGAATAGTGTGCACATGCACAAGAGCATGCACACTCACTCACACACAAGTATTTCTAGAAAAATGTGTTTTCAACTAACTTTTTTTTTCTTTTATAAAATATTTAAATATATATATATATATATATATATATACGCTTAAACTATGGGCTGTCACATACACCCCTCCTTTAAGAAATTGTGTCCCACAATTTAACATTTCTTACTGTGTTAGTCATGCATCAAAACCAAACATGCACACACACAATTTTTTTCAACCAAAACATACATCAAACAAACACATTCAACCCTGGACACTATATTTAACTAAATAAATTCAAGAATGAATAATAAATTACCTCTACTCTAATTGCTAGTTGCAAATAGTTGAGGGTACCAGGCTTTTATCTTGTCTTCAACCTCCCATGTGCAATCATTAGGGTCTAGACTCCACTGCACCTTTACCAGTTTGATAGTTTTGTTCCTCAATTTCTTATCTTCTTTAGCTATAATGCCCACTGGCTTCTTCTCATACACCAAATATGGTCTGACTTCTACCTGGTTTGGTGACTGAATCACTGAAGCTTCATCATGTACACATTTTCTCAATTGTGATACATGAAATACATTGTGTATTCCACTCATTTCTTCTGGCAACTTCAACTTGTAAGCCATCTTTCCTACTTTAGCAATGATTTCATATGGTCTTATATATCTAGGGGTTAGCTTTCCTGCCTTGCCAAATCTCAACACCTTCCTCATTGGTGAAACTTTCAAGTACACATAATCTCCTAATTCAAATTCAAGTGGTTTCCTTCTCCTATCTGCATATGATTTCATTCTGTCTTGTGCTGCCTTCATTCTTTGTCTGATCAGTGTGATCTTAGCACTTGTCTCTTTCACATGATCTGGTCCTAATATCACCTTATCACCTACCTCTAACCAGCAAGCAGGTGACAGACAAGGCCTCCCATATAGAGCTTCATATGGTGCCATCCCTATGCTACTCTGGTAGCTATTGTTGTAAGCAAATTATGCTAAATGAAGATAGTCTTCCCGGTTGCCACCGTGATCAAGTACACAGGCCCTTAATAAATCCTCCAAGAATTTATTGACTTCTTCTGTTTGGCCATCAGTTTGGGGATGGTAGGTTGTGCTCAAGCACAACTCAACCCCTCATTGCCTGTTGAAAGCTACTTCAGAACTTTGATGTGAATATGGTGTCTCTGTCACTAATGATAGTGGTAGGAACTCCATGTAGTTTCACTATTTATTTCATGAAAACTTATGCCAGTTTTGGTGCATTTCTATCACTTCTTACTGGTATAAAATGTGATGACTTGGTCAATCTATCTACCACCAGCCAAATACCGTCATTACCTCTCTTTGATCTTGGCAAGCCATCAATGAAATCCATTGATATGCTTTCCCATTTCCACCTTGGAACTTCCAGAGGTTGTAGTAGTCCACTGGGTCTTTGGTACTCGGCCTTAACCTGTTGGTAAGTCATATATTTTTCCACATATTCATCTACACTCCTCTTCATTCCTTTCCACCAATAGCTCCTCTTCAGATCATGATACATTTTAGTACCACCTGGATGTATGGTGTACTTAGACTTGTGATGAACATCCATGATCTTTCCTTGCAGTGCTTCCGTGTTAGGCACATACAGTCTTCCCTTGTATCTTAAATATCCTTTTTCGTCCCGTTCAAATTTGTCAAGCTTTGAACCATTCCTTAACAATTCCTTCTTCTCCCTCAGGAATGCATCCACGTCTTATGACTGGTTCACTTCTTCCACTAGGTCTGATTTTATTGTGATGAGGTTGAGCTTGCTATATTGTTCCATGTCCTCATCTAACTTCATAGTTTGCTCTCCCATGTTTTCCACTTCTACATAAGTCAGTATTGACAACATTTTAAACTCCTCTATCATCAGTGTAGCCAACTTGGCATATTGCCTACTCAATGCATCTGCCACTCTATTTGCCTTCCCTGGTGTGTACATAATATCCAAGTCATATGCAGCAAGGAACTCCACCCACCTATGTTGTCTCATGTTCAAGTCTCTTTGAGAAAATAGGTATTTCAAAGCTTTGTGGTCAGTATAAAGCTCAAACTTTGCCCCTAACAAGTAGTGCCTCCAAAGCTTTAATGCATACACTACAGTTGCCAATTCCAAGTCATGTGTTGCACACTTGGTCTCACTTGGTTTCAGTTGCCTTGATGCATAGGCTATCACCCTACCATCTTGCATAAGAACAGCTCTTATTCCTGACCCATATGCATCAGTGTACACTACTAGATTGTCATTGCCTTCTGGAATTTTTAGCACTGGTGCTTCCATCAATGCCTTCTTCAAATGGTTGAATGCCCCTTCACACTTCTCAGTCCATAGGAAAGGCTGGTCTTTCCTTGTTAGCTTGGTTAATGGGGTTGCTATCTTAGCAAAATCTTTTATAAATCTCCTATAGTATCCAGCCATGCCCATGAATGATCTTATTTCAGTAACATTGTTTGGTCTTTTCCATGCTTGCACTACCATGACCTTGCTAGGGCCCATTGAAATTCCTTCTTGAGAAATTATATGGTCCAAGAATTTTATTTCATTCCTCCAAAAAGAACACTTTGCAAACTTGGCTTTAAGACCTTGTTGCCTTAGTCTACTTAGTACCATGTGCAGATGTTTCTCATGTTCATTAGCCGATTTAGAGTATATCAATATATCATCAATAAAAATTAGTACAAATTTATCTAAATAATCTCTGAAAATCCTATTCATTAAATCCACAAAATAGGATGGTGCATTAGTTAATCCAAATGGCATTACTAAATATTCATACAAGCCATACCTAGTATTGAAAGTTATATACTTGATACTTTCTTCTTCCACTTTCATTTGATGGAAACCAGATGCTAAGTCAAGCCTGGAAAATACCTTAGCACCATTTAATTGATCAAAAAGATCATCAACTCTAGGTAGGGGGTATTTGTTTTTGATGGTGACTGAGTTTAAATCCTTATAATCTATGCACATTCTCAAAGAAACATCATGCTTCTTAACAAATACTACTGGTGATCCCCAATCTGAACTGGTAGGCCTATTGAAGCCTTTTTGTTCTAATTCTTCTAATTGTTTCTTCAACTCAATCAGTTCCTTAGGCCCCATTCTGTATGGTTTCTTAATGACAGGGCTTACTCCTGGTTTAAATTTTATTTGAAATTCTACTGGTCTATTATAAGGAATGTCATTCACTTCACCAAACACATTAGTATATTGGTTAACTATGGGTATCTCCTCTAGGCTTAATTCAACCTTACCAATGTTCAAGTTGAACATTCTGCCCATACCCCTATCTTCGGCTTGAAAAATTGTACGTACTAATATAGTACACACGGATCGTGTAATATGATGTATAACACACAAAAATACGACTAATCACAGATAATAGAAAATTCAGTAAAATAGAAAAAGCACACCAGAGATTTTTATACTGGTTCGGAGCACCGTCCTACGTCCAGTCCCAGACGTCTATCTGGATTTTCACTACCAACTACCTCGCTTCACCCGGAGGAACAGGTTTACAACACCCGAGCAGACGAACGGGATTTCACGCCTCTAATACACTGAGGACTTCAACACTTGCCTCTTACAACACCGAGGACTTCAACACTTACCTCTTACAACACCGAGGACTTCAACAAAGATGAAAATAATTGTTTGTTGACGGTATGTGTTCTTGGTAACACTATTTTGTCACTTGTAGTACAAACTTCTTATAATCTTATCCTCAAATAGAATATTTGTATATATGAAGATTTGGAAGTGGATATCGTATTGAATCAAAAGAGTGTTAAATGAATTTCAGGATTCAAAAACGATATATGATAGAATATGAGCAATTTGAACGCTTGAAAGTATAAGATTGAGATCAATAGAATAGAGATTAGAATAATAGAAATTAGTTAGTTGGAATAATGATTTCATGATGTTTATATAAGAAATAAACAGTTGTAACCCTTTGTGAAAAGGTACAAACAAAGGTCATGATCACTGGTGAAGAGAAAGAGAAGCAACCGTTGAAGAAAATGAAGTGTCTATACGAAAGGTTGCTTTCTGTTTGAAAATGGTTGATAGGTCAAAAAGGACCGGTAGAAAGGAATTTGAATATATATACGTTATGTACACTTGTGCACGTTTAACTGTGCATTCTGGGCAGAAATGGTCGACCGCCTTGTTTTGACCGGTCGACCAGTTTAGCCCAGATTGCACAGTTAATGTGCACTCATTCATATATATATTCAAAGATTGAAGGTATGAGATTATTTGAGGATAGATTTTAACATAAATAACATTACTAACATACCAAATAATCAACCTCTAACATATGGAGCTCTTTGTGTCTCTTTAATGAATAACTTCTTTTTGTCGATCACGGCTTATCCCTTTGTCTTGTCGATCACGGCTTATCCCTTTGTCAGAAATCAAAACTCTATAAAAATCTTGACTCAACATTCTCCCCCTTTTTGATTGATGACAACATAGTTATGAGTCTCCCCCTGTATATTAGTCTCCCCCGGTATATGATTTCCCCCTGAGATTGTGTCCTGCATATATACTGTTAGCATAATCTTTGCCCCCTGTATATGAGTCTCCCCATGTATATGATATCCCCCTGAGATTGTGTCCTGCATATATACTGTTAGCACAATTTTCTCCACCTTTGTCATCGACGAAAAGGAGTTGTTAAACGGAGGATGTAAATGAGATTATAAGCAACATAAAACTACTACCATAGATCAAGAGTAACATTCACACAAGATGATAATACACATAATTCTAGTACGAATTAAAACACGACACTATTTAGTACAAGTGCCAGATAATGTCTTTAAAGAAAAAACTAAAGTCATAAGAACGCAAAACAAAATAAACTAAAAGAGACTTAATCTGACTCCGCCTCACCCTCTTCTTCTTCTCCTTCTTCTTCAACAAGCTGAGATTTTTCGTGTCCACGTTCATGACTAGTTCCCGAGCTTGTACCCTCCTCCGAAGATGTCCAAGCAAAAGTAGGAGGAGCTGGACGCTTGCCAAGGTCTGGAGCTTGCATTGATGAAGATGATGCACCACATGATATTGCTTCCCATATAGAAATGAAGAAAGGCTTAAGTTTGTTAAAGCGTTTATCCATTTTTGTATTCATGCGCTTAAGTCGTGCTTCGAGAAGGAATTGATTTCGAGCAATAGTGTCAAGTGATTCTTTTGTTGAGGAAGATGGTTGTAAAAGTTTAACTTCCTCAGGTTTAGGCGGGATGATCGTGATGAAGCTTCTTTATGTCCTTGTTCTTTCCATTGTTCAAAAGGCATAATATTAAAGTATGGAGTGGGAAGCTTCATTCTTTTAATCGATGCTTTGTTGATGACTTTTGGTTTGAAAATTGATGACTTGGGAGGTTCAATGCCACAATCAAGCAAAAGACCCATAATATACTCGTTATAGAACAAGTGTGGCCTAGAGCAATCATTTACTTTCAAGATCTCATCAAAGATCATACCAATCCAATTTATACGAATACCCCCATAGATTGAGTATAATGCCTTGAAGTTTTCTTTATAGACGGCATCAAAATTTCCTGTTCTCGGTAATAGAGAGTGCATAAGAGTATGACGAAGAATTCTTGCAGAAGGCCGTAAACCAATAGACTTAGTGCTATCCTTGTCATCTTCAATAAATTGATGGCTAATTTGATTACAGACATGAACATTGCAAAAATTACTTGAGAATTTTTCACCGATAAATGAAGAACCAAGAACGGTTGCCATCCTTTCACATGAGATAAACACTTCTTTGCCACAAACAACGGACCAAAGACAATAATTAGGATTCTCTGGCTTGTTTTTCTCTAAATTTAGGTTAGCATAGAATAATTTGATCATTACATGGTTAATTTCCACATTGTTTTGATCAAAGTCAACTAGGTTTTCTATGTCGGCATCCTTTGCTAAGCCAAGAATACGGTAACTAGAGAAATCTGAAAAATTAACTTAAGAACCTGGATGGATTGTAAAATCCCTCATCTCATTCCACCTTTTGACTGCAATTGGATCCACAAGCCACTTCCTGACAGAGAGATCGATTGGTTGAGTTTCGGAGGTAGAAGCTTGCTTTAATTTCTTTTGTGGAGAGCAATTTGGGTGAGATTGGAAGAAGAATTTAGTTCTAGGGTTATGAGAGTTTGTTGAAAAAAGAAAAAATAAAGAGATGGAGTGAAATAATCGTATGTGCCCCTTTAAAAACAAAACTGCTCGAAACCGGTCGACCGCCCTGAAATCATCGGTCGACCGTTTTCATACAGAAGCAAAAAAGGTCGACCGGTGGTATCTGGTCGGTCGACTGGTTTGTCTGTGAGTTGTTTTTCCTTCTTCTTGCTTGTATTTCTGAGTGTTAACGGTCCATATAATATTGAATTTATTCAAAACATGATATATATATATACACCTATATATTAGTTCATAAAAACAAATACGAGAATACAATCATAATGTTGAAACAAATTTAATGAGAGGTAGAGGAATTATGGTCGGAAGTCTTTTCTTTGACATCGGTAATGCGTGGTTTCCTTGGCGACCATTTTTCTTTCGCTCCTTCATTCTGAGCATAGTTTTTATCCCATGAATTTGGGCTTCTTGAGGATGAAGGTGCATGAGGCATTGGCTCGTATACGCCATGTTTGTTTGAACCACAAAAGAATGATGCCATTCTTTCTAAAAGAGATAGTCGTTCCGAAGTCAGTTGTTGCTCATAATGCAGCTATCTTTGAAGATCGATTTGATGTTTTTGATAATGATGAATCTCATTGATCTTCTCTCTGGTACGGGGTGAACAAAACAACACCTTCTTTGCTCGTTTTGAAGTTGGCGTATTTCCAGGAGTATGAATGCATTGGTGATGACATTTTGATTTGTGTTTTGGAGTTTCAGGAGAGTAATATTCTTCTGGCTCAGAACTTGTGACCGAAATATGGGACTTTTCAGCACACTCATCACAAATATGTGCCATAATGAACTATATGAATAAACTTTTAGGCTTAGATAGGAAGTGATAAAAACAATATTTTTTGTCAAGCTTATATATATGAAAAAATTCTTATATATGAGCTTGTGGATGAGAATTGTCATGCAAACTTGGCCGTAGAAAAAATTAGAAGCTCATATTCAATTTCCTAATATAGCAATAGCAAAAATAATCCGAAAAGAACTTAAGAATATAACATTAGTGATTACTTATCAAGTTCTTTTCTAGAAATTAAACTAAGTTCTCTACGAAATTTAATGAAACTAGACTCAAGTAGAGGCTTAGTAAAAATGTCCGCTAGTTGACTATCAGTTTGGACATATTCGAGACATATATTTCCTTTTTCAATATTGTCTCTAAGGAAATGATGACGGATATCAATGTGTTTGGTTCTGCAATGATTCACTGGATTCTTATAAAGATTTATAGCACTTGTGTTATCACAGTATATAATAGAATTTGATAAATGAATATCAAAATCTTGAAATGTTTGTTGCATGTATATTACTTGAGTACAAGCGAGAGCCGTTGATATATATATTCAGCTTCACATGTTGATAGTGAAACACAATTTTGTTTCTTACTAAACCAAGAGACAAGTGATTTTCCAATAAAATGGCACGTACCACTTGTACTCTTTCTATCCGTTCGAGAGCCTCCAAAATCAGCGTCACTATATGATACTAATTCAAATGGACATTCTTTTAGATAAAAAAGACCGAAATCTTTGGTATTGTTAAGATAACGAATTATACGTTTCACTGCTCGTAGATGTGATTCCTTTGGATCTGCTTGAAAGCGTGCACATAGACAAACACTCATCATTATATCTGGACGACTTGCTGTAAGGTAAAGAAGAGAACCAACATGCTTCAATATAGTTTCTAGTCAACATTCTTACCATTTTTATCTTTTTCAAGATGTGTAGTTGTACTTATAGGAGTAGGTTTACCAGATGTATTATTTAACCCGAAGCGTTTGATAAGATTTTCGCAGTATTTTTCTTGATTAATAAAGATACCATTCGGAAGCTGTTTGATTTGAAGTCCAAGAAAATATGATAGTTCTCCCATATGAGACATTTCGAATTCTTTGGTCATAATATTTGCAAATTCCTTGCAGAGTTTATCGTTTGTTGAACCAAAGATGATATCGTCTACATATATCTGAATAACTAGAATATCCTTTTGATAATGTTTGATAAACAAAGTTTGATCGACTTTGCTTATTTGAAATCCTGAGTTAATAAGATAGCTATGTAGTCGTTCATACCAAGCACGAGGTGCTTGTTTTAAACCATACAGAGCTTTCTTAAGTTTGAACACATGGTCAGGATATTTTTCATGTACGAACAAGGGAGGTTGTTCGACATATACATTCTCTTTGATAAATCCATTGAGAAATGCACTTTTGACATCCATCTGATAAAGTTTGAAATTATGGTGACAAGAAAAAGATAATAGGATTCTAATAGCTTCTAATCGAGCAACTGGTGCAAAAGTTTCTTCATAATCGATACCTTCTTCTTGAGTATACCCTTGTGCTACTAATCTTGCTTTATTTCTGGTGATATTTCCTTGTTCGTCAGCCTTATTTTTATAGACCCATTTAGTACCAATAACTGACTAATCAGTTGGTCTTGGAACAAGTTCCCAAACGTCATTGCGCTCGAACTGATTTAGTTCTTCCTGCATGGCAATGATCCAGTAATCATTTGTAGCAGCTTCTTTTGGATTCTTAGGTTCGATATTTGAGAGAAAAGCGACATGACCCATTTGGTTGAGTTGACTCCTTGTTCTGACATGTGATGTTACTTCACCGATTATATTTTGGGCCGGATGGTCTCTTAATATCCTTGGTGGTGTGATTGTAACTCACATATTTGAGGAATATTCTCAATAATTATTTCCGAGCCAGAATCAACATTTGTGATGATTGGATTATCAGTGACTATTGTTTCGTCATCATCTGATATATTTTGAGGTTGCTGATAGAATTCATCGAAAGAGACATGAAGTGATTCTTCAGTAGTTTTGGTTTGTTTATTAAATATACGATAGGCCTTGCTTCGTTCCGAATAACCGACAAATATTCCTTCATCGGCTTTTGGATCGAATTTGCCAAGCTGGTCTTTCGTATTTAAACACTTGGAACCAAAAACTTTGAAGTATGAGATTTTAGGCTTTCGTTTGTTAAATAATTCATAAGGAGTATTCTTGGTAAGAGGTCTTATAGACACACGATTTAAAACATAACAGGCAGTTGCGACGGCTTCTGCCCAGAAATGTTTTGGTAAGGTGGTTCCATTCATTAATGTTCTTGCACATTCTTGTAAAGTTCGGTTCTTCCGTTCTACAACTCCGTTTTGTTGTGGAGTTCTGGGAAACGAAAAATTATGATATATACCTTTCTTTGTACAAAAATGTTCAAATTCATTATTTTCAAACTCTCCGCCATGATCACTTCTTATATTTTTAACTTTAATCCATTTTGATTTTTGAATTCTTTTGACGAAAGATTTGAAATGATCGAAAGTGTCACTTTTGTTTTTTAAGAAAATTGTCCATGTGTAACGAGAGAAATCATCAACAATTACAAGCACATATCGACTGTGATTTATTGACTGAACCCTTGTAGGTCCAAATAAATCCATATGTAGTAACTCAAGTGGTTGTAATGTTGATATGACTTTCTTGGATTTAAAAGATGATTTGGTCAATTTTCCTAATTGACATGCGTCACAGATGTTATTAACCTTAAAACTTATTTTAGGTAGTCCTCTAACTAGATCGTTTTTGGCTAACTTGTCAATAGTTCTGAAGTTTATATGACAAAAGCGTTTGTGCCATAACCATGGATCATTATCATTAGCCACAAGACACATATCTGAATTATGATCAATATTCATATACAGAGTATATATATTTCTGTCTCTATAACCTTCGAAAACTAAATTATGGTCTTTATCTAAAATACTACACTTATTATCCGAAAAGGAAATTGTAAGACCCTTGTCACATAACTGACTAATACTAAGTAAATTGTGTTTCAAATTTCTAACTAGCATGACATTAGTAATGAGAGGTAAGTTAGATGTACCGCAATTGCTCACATCGCCTTTGCCGATGATATAGCCTTTTGAATTACCTCCAAAAGTGACGGAGCCACCATCTGAGTATGTAATATTTTTCAATAAGCTCTTGTCTCCAGTCATGTGCTTCGAGCAACCACTGTCTAATATCCACTTTCCTCTTTTCTTAAGTGGGACCTCATCTTTTGTTGCCATGAAACAGAGATTTGCTTGTTCATCTTCCGTATCATTATCACTTTCTGATGAGTCTGTATCATCCCACGTTACCGAGAATGCTCGTTTCTTTGATTTGTCCTTCTTATATTTTAATTTGTCATTTTCTGACTTCTTCTTTTGCTCCGGACAATCCTTGTGCATGTGCCCCTATTTGTGACAGTTGAAGCATTCTATAACGGGTGATGTTGGTTTATTTGATCCAGATTTCTTTCTGTTATAACGACTGGCTTTTCGCTGTTTTAGGAATTTTTTGAAACCTTTTGCTATGAATGTCAGATCTTCATCTTCAGACTCTGATTCATTTTCGTCTTTTCAGCATGGAATGCCACGTTCTTCTTTTCTTCTTTTTGTTCCTTTCTATTCTGCAAGTTAGCTTCATAGGACATTAGATTTCCTATCAATTCATCTGGCTTCATGACGGAAAGGTCATTAGCTTCTTCAATTGCTAATACTTTTCCTTCCCATTCACTAGTCAGAGAATGTTGGACTGTTGAAACAACATCAAAATCAGAATACTTTTGTCCTAGGCCAATAAGTGCATGGTGGATAGTTTGAAAACGTGAATACATATCATTAATTGTCTCATTTGGTTTCATTTTGAAATTTTGAAATTGACTTTTCAGCATGGCTATTTTGGCTTGTTTAACCTTGTTAGTACCTTTTTGAGTGGTTTTCAGCGTTTGCCAAATTTGATATGCAGTAGTGCAGATACTAACACGGTTATATTCATTTTGGTCTAATGCACAAAACAACATATTTATTGCTTTTGCATTTACGGCTGCTGCCGTTTTCTCAGCCGCTGTCCATTCTGAATAATTAGTTGTTGGATTCACTATTTCTTTTTGAGTAGCATTCCAGGCATCATAACTGTTTGATTGCATAAAGAATGACATACGTGTTGCCCAATAGCTATAGTTAAGACCATTGAAAAATGGAGGTCTTTGTGTCGATTGACCTTCTATATAAGTGGTGTTTTGAGTGCTAGTACTTGCGTTATTTGCCATATTACAAGAATATACCAAATAACTGTGTTACGATTATATGATGACCGACCTCTGATACCAAATGAAAAATTGTACGTACTAATATAGTACACACGGATCGTGTATTATGATGTATAACACACAAAAATACGACTAATCACAGATAATAGAAAATTCAGTAAAATAGAAAAAGCACACCAGAGATTTTTATACTGGTTCGGAGCACTGTCCTACGTCCAGTCCCAGACTTCTATCTGGATTTTCACTACCAACTACCTCGCTTCACCCGGAGGAACAGGTTTACAACACCCGAGCAGACGAACGGGATTTCACGCCTCTAATACACTGAGGACTTCAACACTTGCCTCTTACAACACCGAGGACTTCAACACTTGCCTCTTACAACACCAAGGACTTCAACAAAGATGAAAATAATTGTTTGTTGACGGTATGTGTTCTTGCTAACACTATTTTGTCACTTGTAGTACAAACTTCCTATAATCTTATCCTCAAATAGAATATTTGTATATATGAAGATTTGGAAGTGGATATCGTATTGAATCAAAAGAATGTTAAATGAATTTCAGGATTCAAAAACGATATATGATAGAATATAAGCAATTTGAACGCTTGAAAGTATAAGATTGAGATCAATAGAATAGAGATTAGAATAATAGAAATTAGTTAGTTGGAATAATGATTTCTATAAGAAATAAACAGTTGTAACCCTTTGTGAAAAGGTACAAACAAAGGTCATGATCATTGGTGAAGAGAAAGAGAAGCAACCGTTGAAGAAAAGGAAGTGTCTATATGAAAGGTTGCTTTCTGTTTGAAAACGGTCGACAGGTCAAAAAGGACCAGTAGAAAGGAATTTGAATATATATACGTTATGTACACTTGTGCACGTTTAACTGTGCATTTTGGGCAGAAACGGTCGACTGCCTTGTTTTGACCGGTCGACCGGTTTAGCCCAGATTGCACAGTTAATGTGCACTCATTCATATATATATATATATATATATATATATATATATATATATATATATATTCAAAGATTGAAGGTATAAGATTATTTGAGGATAGATTTTAACATAAATAACATTACTAACATACCAAATAATCAACCTCTAACATATGGAGCTCTTTGTGTCTCTTTAATGAATAACTTCTTTTTGTCGATCACGGCTTATCCCTTTGTCTTGTCGATCACGGCTTATCCCTTTGTCAGAAATCAAAACTCTATAAAAATCTTGACTCAACCCGGCTGCCTCATATATAACCAAAACTCTTTTGCCATCAGGAAGTTGTAATGAGATTGTGGAATTTTCCAAGTTAATGATAGCACAAAAACCTCCAATCCATTACCAGTATAATATCTAGCTTAGGGTAATTTAACACATATAATTCTGAAATAAAGGTGTGACCACCCATACATAATTCTACTTGCATGCATTTAATGTTTGTAATGCAGGAGCTACCTATGGGACTATTAACATGTAATGGCTTATCAACAAGAACACATGTTAACCCTAGTTTCTGAACTATGTCACATGAAATAAAAGAGTTTGTAGCTTCAGTGTCATAAACAACTGATATGGGTATTCCTTTAATAAATAATATGCCTTCTACTTGGCTAGGTGTTTCCATTGCCTTGCCCTTTCCTTCAAGTACAGCCACCCTTGCCATTTCTGGACACTACCTCTTCATGTGCCCTTCTTTACCACAGTTGTAGCACCTAAGAACAGTTGACTTGGGTGCTTGGCATTTGGTCTTTATATGGCCTTCCTTCCCACAGTTGTGACAGATCACTTTGGGTTTCTTATTGTCAGAGCTTTCCACCTTACTTCCTTCTTTAATCTTTACTTCTCCCTTCTTCTTCTCATATGGGTGTGCTCTACTCTTCCCTTTCTTATTATTCTTAAAATTCCTGAACTTCTCTCTGGCATTATCATGCTGCTCAAATGACAATGTCAAGTCCATAACTTGATCAAAGGTGCTGTCATTGTATGATAACATAGCTCTACTCAATCCAGCATTTAACCCTTGAATGCACTTCACATTCCTTGAAACTTCATCTGCGATTAGTACTGCCCCATACTTGGAAAACCCTTCAAATTTCTGAGTGTATTCAGTGACACTCATAGATCCTTGTCTCAACTTGATAAACTCCTCAAGCAATGAAGCTTTTGCTGAGGCTGGGACAAATCTGGCTTCTAGCCTTTCTTTGAACTGATTCCATATGATCTCTTGTTCTTGCCTGCCTGCAATGATCACTTCCCACCAATCCAAAGCAATGCCTTTTAGTTGTCTTGAAGCTATTTGCCTCTTTCTCTGGTCATTAACTTGCATATCTGCAAAGATCCTCTCCACTGTTCTTAACCATGTTTGAACACCCATGACACTTTATGTACCATCAAAGCTACTGCCTCACAGATATGTATATGTTTTAAGCAATTTGGACAGCTCCTCATGTGGATTATCTACCCTAGGTTCCATTCCATCCCTTAGTACTCTAACAAAATCTTGCATGTTAATCATTGGAGGACCAGGGCCATTCCAGTTGCTTGCCCCGTTCTATCATAGGATTGATCATTCTCCCTTTCTTCAGCAGCCTGAGGGTTGATCCAAACTGCTCTAGACCTCTATTGAACATTTCTAGTATGGTTAGTTCTAATTCCTATTCACTACTTCACTTTTAAAATTAGCAGTAAACTCATATAGTTATAACAAGTAAAATAACCAATGCAAACAATGCACACAGATTCAATCAAGTATTATGTATTGGCTATGTATTTAATAACATAGCTCTGATACCAACTGAAACAACCCACCTTTAAGAAATTGTTATTTGAATGGCTCAATTTAGTTTGTGCTAATTTCAGGGTTGCTTACTTGCAAGACCAACTATTCCTTTCTTTTATTAGTTTTTATTTTTTATTTTTATTTCCCAAGATCCAATCTGATCAATATAGAAATATTGATATACTTCTTTGTGGAAACTATTTGTATGTGCATATAAACATACAAATCATCTTAATTCTAATATCAGAGTTTTTGGGTAAAGAATGACTCAATTTTTTTAAATTGAAATAACTAGTGATTTAGCCACAGTATAAAGGGTTGGAAACCAAAAACCACCCCTATCTGAATCTGGTGCAAATTTTTCTAACCAATTTCTGTTTGTTTAATTGTGTTTAACAATTGTATATTTAATAAAACATGTAAGTTGACTCATGATATTTAAACTTTTACAAAAATGCTTTTCAAATAGCAAAACAGGAGGTTGTGCGTGCTTCTGTGCATCTGTGTGCACACAAACATGTACAACTGCTTATTTACTATAACTGAGTTTTCAGGTTGATCAACTTGATTAGGTTAGATCCCCATACCGTCTTGTCATAATTTGCTAGCTTTGCTTATTCATTTAAACATCAAACTCATGAAAATCTGGGTTCATGCCTCTTATGTTTTTTTTTCTTTTCTCCTTATGGGTTCATCCTTACCTCATAATATTTACAGTTAATATGTAAATAGGTTCTAGCCTCTAAAATAGTCTAATACATATGTATACATTACTAGTTCACATATGCTTCAGTTCTACTACCGACTTCCCTACTTAATTCATGAAAATTTTACATGCTTACAGGTTATGATATAAAGTTAAACACATTTATCTTTTTCCACTGAAAACAGTTCCATCTCATAGTAGTCATTTTTTAAAACCATTTATTACATCACAATCAAAGTTTAGCACAATTCCAATATTATTACGGAAAAGTCTTTCAGCTACATTAAACATAACAGATACTCTTCAACAAAGTCAAAATTCAGTTAATTAGAAAATTCTTCTTAGCATCACACATCTGCATCTTATCACTTTGCTTCCTCTTTTCCTGCAGACAACCCATGACCTGCTCCATAATGCATATGAAGCACCCATTTGATGCGAGCAACAAAGAGGTCAGACTTATGTCTGGTGTAAGTAAAATCATTTGACAATGAATAAAGACTAATAAAATAGGTTCCATATTGCCTTTCTATTTTCAGAGGTTAAGTGTTTTACTTACTCATGCTCAAATTACACTGTGTTATATCAGTGGTAGGTGTTGTGTATTGTTAACATAATTATGTATATATGTGCTCTCAGACCAAACTGGTTAACAGAAGCTCTAATTCAGACAATCCTATCATCCATCATACAACTCACACAGGTTGGTGCTAACACCCAATCATACACAAACATGCACATACAGTAATCATGACACTGAGCTAAAATATCAGTCTTTAATTTACATGCTAGGGTTTCCACATACTTCTAGCCTATTTTTCCCTTGCATGTATGTTCATTTCATGTTGTTCTAGGGTCCAGGATCACATTCATGGTTGCACTAGTGCACATTGCCTGGAACTGCCACCTAATTTCCAGTGCACTACAAGCTACTAGGACATAAACATGCCATGTGCAAACTTACACCCAACCTTGGTGCAAGCCAACCACTGTGTCATACCCACTTCCCTCATACTCAACCTGATAGAGGTGACCCACATTCTTAGTTTAATTACTAAGTTTTATTATGACTCGATATGGTCTATGCAGTGTCATATCCGAGACTATTATATACTTAACCAGTATGTGTTAACAGTTTTTCATACAACCATCAATCACTCACCCATCCATGCATTCAACAATTAATCAATCACCCTTGTATACCATTTCAAGTCAGTTTTATTCAAAGATATATCCTTGGCTAAAGCATGGATTAGAGCATTTCAGAAAGTGAAATGCTACTGTGGTTCTCCAGTAATAAGGTTCTTATAGTTAGCCCACACATTAAAGCGTATTCACTTGTTACTCAACCTTATTTTCAGAGAACAATCAATGATGGAGTAAGACTCGGCACATGGAAATCCAATTGCACCCTAATCCACATTTTCAGTTGCGAGACATAAGCCAGAGAACCCCTTCCTCTTACTGCCTTGCACCCTACTTTTCTTATTAATTCATGCTTTAACTAAAAATATTACTCGAGTTCATACACATATAATTAAATCGGTTATTATTCCATCATTAAATTATCATGTATAAGCAAGCATATGTTAAGTGACAACAAAGCAATGCAAATGACAAAATCTCAGAAACAACAGAAAATTGTTGAACTGAGAATACATTCAAAGCTTCAAACAGGAATCAAAATAAACTAAGAGGGAACATGGCTGCCTTCCACAGGTCTTAATGCCTTGCCAAGTGAGGATTTACTCACCAAAGTTCTCCTTCCCAAATCTTGGTTTAGGTCTGCCATTGATTTCTTAAATTGCTACCTGTTTTCTTCGTTTTTTCTCTATATTTTGTTATCTGGTCCTAGCATGTAACCATAGGAGATAATGATGTATATAGGGGAGTTGCTAGGGTTTAAAGGTTAGTTAAGTAATTTATTTTCATCAGAAATCCCATCACCATTTCTGGTTTCACCCACAATTCACCCTCTCCACTTTCCTTTCCCACCATTTCTTCTTTTCCCTTGTTTTGGCCACTTTTGGCAAATTTCTTCATACACGATATGCATGACTTTGGCTCGGGCATAGTTTGTCTTTTCTGGTTTTTTACTCATGCATATAAATTATGTGTCTAACTAAATTTGTGTTTGTGTGTCAATCAATTTACTTTGCACATCTTATATTCATGCATTTTCTACCTACACAAGCAACTGTGCTTATATTTAATCTATAGGGGTTTTGGACTAAAAACTGCCTAGGTTACTTATGCATTGTAATTAGGCAAATGTATACACACTAACAAGTTATGCACTCATTTATTTTACATTTATCTACAGGGTTTTTACCCACTAAATTGCCTTGCCCATGTAGTATACTGGAACAGTGTGCACATGCATAAGAGCATGCACATGCACAAGAGCATGCACACTCACTCATACGCAAGTATTTCCAGAAAATTTTGTTTTCAACTAACTATTTTTTTCTTTTACAAAATATTTAAATATATATATATATACACGCTTAAACTATGGGCTGTCACACTCATTACCCTATATATGCACTTACTGTCAAATCGGTAAGAGTCATAAGTTAGCTTTTAATGACTCATCTACACAATACTCAAAACCATTGGAATTAGTTTCCACATATTTATGGGGTCATGCACCTATATGCTTAGATTTTGAATTTAAATACTATATTTCTTTTGTTGATGCATATTCAAGGTATACTTGGATGTACTTTTTAAAAACAAAATCTGATACATATAATGGAGTCATATGTTTTATAACAATGGCTGAAAAACAAACTAATTCTCAGGTTGAAGTTATTCAATATGATGGTGATACTGAGTATAAGACCCTTAGTAGTTATTTCCAAAAAAGAGAATTATACACAGAACTACATGTCCATATACATTTGAGAAAAATGGTCTAGTAGAAAGGAAACATAGACATATTGTTAAATCTAGACTTCTTTACTGGCTCATGCTTCAATGCCATTAAAATTATGGCCTGAGGCATTTAATATAGCTGTATATCTGATAAATAAACTTCTAATAAAAGTTCTTGAAGGGATCAGTCCCATGGAAAATTTGTTTGATGTTAAGCCAGACTATTTCAATTTAAGGACCTTTGGATGTCTCTGTTTTCCTTATACTAGACCATACAACTCAAATAAATTGAATTTTAGATCTAAACCAAGCACTTTCTTGAGATATACTACAAATCAGAAAGGATATAAATGTCTAGATGACAGTGGAAAGATTTTTGTGAGTAGGCATGTTGTTTTTAATGAAAAATGTGTTTCCATTTAGCAAAACAGAAATGAAAACAACCAGTAAAGTCTACAATCCGAAAGTATCAATACTAGATATACCTATATACTTTGAGATTGAGAATCAAGTGAAGGCAAAAGAGGCTGTCGAGAATCAAAATATACAATCCAGAGCATTTTCCCAACATGAACCAGATTGGATAGATAGTCTCAGTCATGCCAGTCCTTCACCTATAAGAATCACAGAGAACATAGAGCGAGATCAGTAGATAATCATGAAGAAGGTTTACAAAGAAGTACAAACGACAGCGACATAAAGAGCTTACCTCACATTGATGCTCAACCAAGGCCACGTCACCCTATGATCACAAGGGCCAAGAGTGGCATCTTCAAGCCAAAAACATACACATCAAGCTTAAGTTCTCATGAACCAGTCACATATGAACAAGCTGTCAAGGACAAAAACCGGGGAGATGACATGAGTGAAGAATATAATGTACTCATCAAAAATAAGACATGGGATCTTATATGCCCACTAGACAATAAAAACATTGTGGGATGCAAGTGGACATAAAATCAAAAAGAATCCTGATGGAACTATCAATAGATATAAAAGTAAGACTTTTTGCAAAGGGCTACACACAGCAATATGGATTTGACTTCACTAAAACTTTTTCTCCAGTGGTCAAACCATCAACCATAAGACTTATTCTTACTACTTCTTTACATAAAAGATGGTGCATAAAACAATTGTATGTCAATAATGCATTTCTTAATGGCATCTTGCAAGAGGAAATCTATATGGAACAACCACAGGGTTACAACAAAAATTAAAATTATGTGTGTAAATTAAATAAGGCTATCTATGGCCTCAAACAAGCTCCAAGAGTCTAGTTTGATAGACTGAAATCAACATTAATAGACCCAGGATATCAGTGTGCCAAATCAAACAATTCACTTTTCATCAAAGCCAATGATATCTCTACTGTTTACATATGAATATATGTTAATGATATGATTATTATAGGCAACAACAGTGATGGAGTCAATCACATTGTCTCTTGCTTAAACAAGCAATTCTCAGTAAAGAATCTTGGAGATATCAATTATTTCTTAAGCATAGAAGTTAAAAGGGAAGCAAACTCAAAAATGATCTTATGCCAAAGAAAGTACATTCAAGAGCTTTTGGATAAAACAAAAATGAGTGATGCGAAGCCACAACCAACACCCATGATTAGCAGTTAACATTTCCTTAAAAACAGAGGAGAAGCCATATTTAACATTAAACAATGTAGGAGTGTTGTAGGGGTATTACAATATGCAACTATAACACGACCTGATATTGCTTATAGTGTTAACAAAGTCTCTCAATTTTTGTAGAGTCCACTTGACGAGCGTTGGAGAGCTGTAAAGAGGATTCTCAGGTATCTAAAAAGAACACTGGGATGTGGCATATCACTCAAAACATGCCACAGTTTAGATATAGTAGGATATGCAGATGCAGACTGGGCCTCAGACCCAGACGATAGAAAATCAGTCACTAACTACTGTATATGTATTGGAGACAATTTGATATCATGGTGTTCTTAAAAGCAGGCAACTATCTCTAGATCGAGTACAGAATCCGAAGGAGTATAGCAAGTGCTACTGCAAAATTTATTTAGCTACAATCAATACTGGGTGAATTAAAAAAAAGTCAGAAACCATGTCAATTTTATGGTGTGATAACCAGAGCACGGTCTATATGTCGAAAAATCCTATACTTCACTGTCGAACCAAACACATAACATTTTGTTCGAGAGTATGTTCAAAAAGGAAAACTTTAGATACGCCACATACCTGCTACTTACCAACATGCTGACATCCTTACAAAGGCATTGTCAGCTAGAAGTTTCAACAAGTTCAGATATGACGTCCCTGAAAATCGAGGACAGTGAAAATCATATCGTCTCTATCACTTAAGATCCAAACAACAGCATGGAGAGCAAGGAAAACACGAGCTCATCTCACAAACTCTCTCAAACTTCTACCTGTCAAAGCAAAAATCATCAGATCTCAACTTCCGAAACAAGAAAGAGAAGGAATAGAGATGTAAAGTCACCAGAATGATGTCCCATATGTAGATCTGAGTCAGTTCAACACAATTTTTGAAGTCAATTTGGGAATTTTCTCTGAATCACAAACTCTAACCCTAAGGTAGGGTTTGTGAGGGGTAAATAACGATTGTGAGATAATGAGATAATATGCAGCCGAAACCCTTCAAACAAATATATTTCTTTCTAAGCGGTTTAGAAAAGCCCATTAAGGCTCATTTCGATAATACATATTATTTGCTTTGTAATCTGATTTGTTCAAACTGTATAAATATGAACCATTGTATTCATGTATATTTATTCACTCTATCTTCAATAAAATTTCAGATTCCTTTCATTACCATAATACCATTTACAGGTTTATACGGTTGTTCTCGAACGGAGAATTACTCGTTTTCCTCAGAAAAGAAAAATATATAATTTTATTTCCTTACTTACGTCGGCTAACATTTCATTTAGTACTGTTTTTCCATAATTTTATTACATCGACATCTTATCCACAAACATTATTTAAACTGCAATACAATACCTACAGAACTAGTCAGTGACCTTGAACAATGATGGTAATAAAAAGGCCATCGCACTAGAAAATAGCATTTAAAGCATTAGAGATAAGTTGGTATATATGTTAGCTTCTATGTCCCCAGATTTCACCGATGCTTTAAATACATAACCCAGGCTCGGTTCGACCACGGTTAACCTTCGACCATGGAGCCTCACGGTTTTGAAAATGAAATAATCTTGCTTGTGCATGAACCCACAATTAACCTTAAAATCTTGAAAATACATCTAGGTCGATCTCTTTTAGCTTCACGGTTCTTTAAATTTAAGAAAAAATTATCACTTCATTCTTCATTTTTTTCACTTAATTAATTTAGCAAGTAATTTTATAACATTAACCACTAAATTGTTAAATTATCTTATTAATGCTGAATGACATAATACATTGTTAGTGTGCATATTACAAATTATCGTCGAATTGAACCTTTTCATCTTAGAAATAAGAACATTTTACGCAAAAATAATAAGTTTTATAGAATTATTCCAATTAATATTTGTTATGAAATGTTTAAAAATAATTGTTTTAAATTTTAATATATTAATTATAATTGATTAAAGTTTAACAACAATTGAAATAATTTACATTTAAATCAATAAAATAAAATTTAATGATTAAAGCGTTCTCACGGTCTTACCGGTTGAACTACTTTGATATTTTTTCAACATGGATTGACTCATGGTTTAATCTTCGAAATTATGGATTTCACAGTGAATCCTGAAAATATTTCATGTAACTCCAAAAGAATATTTCAATGAATTCAATCTCATTCCGTATACATCAACCTTTTCAGAAGTATCACATGTATGATGCTCCATTGGTGGATTCATCAAACATTTCATTGAATAATACGTTACAGCTTACCAAATTTAATAATACGTTACAACTCATTTAATACATTACATCTTATGGTCGGAGATCACTAATTTAAGTGGTAATTACGCTGCAGGCTGTGATCCTAACGATCATGAAATCGATTCTCGAAGCATTGCCATGAATGTTATGCTTGAAAAAATATTACTTTTATTATTAAAAAATAAATGCATGACATCGCATAACATACTACCGCATAGATAACATAATAAATTGAAATATGATAAATGTCAGTGTCATTCCAGTTAATCCTTTGAAATGTCATAAATGTTCAATAGAATTATCTTGAAGTTGCACACGAATTTTCTTGAATATGATTTTTCTTACGCTGTAACACTTAGTGCTCCTATTATTTTTTGATAAGTGGAAGATCCTAAGGTCTTCATCGAATGATGTTTTTGAACAAAATAATTGTTATGACCAACATTAAATTTGACTATCATTAACTTCACTATTCCTTGACAATTTATCTGGCTCTTGGACGCCCAAAAATTGAAGGTGCAGAAAATGGACGTTCTTTCTTCGGGGGAAAATATAGCATTCAGAGCCTTCAAAATTAAATTAATATTATAACACTATTAAATAAACAAATTTATTCAACATAATCATATTTCTAATTTTATTACCATACTTAAGTTGGCTAACATTTCATTTTGTAAACTGTATTTTCACGATTTTATTACCATTAACATCTCATCTACATACACTACTGAAACATTTCATTTTGTAAACTGTATTTTCACGATTTTATTACCATTAACATCTCATCTACATACACTACTGAAACATTTCATTTTGTAAACTGTATTTTCACGATTTTATTACCATTAACATCTCATCTACATACACTACTGAAACATTTCATTTTGTAAACTGTATTTTCACGATTTTATTACCATTAACATCTCATCTACATACACTACTGAAACTGCAGATACAGTATCTGAAGAACCGTGACTTTCAATTATTAAAAAAAGACCGTTGTCGCAGAAAGTAGGATTTAAAATATTGGAGATAACACGGAGTCGGTATGCAAGTGGCATTTACATTGATTATATATACATAGACACATATATGTGCATACATACATACATATGTATATGTGTGTATATACACACATATATAGGGACGGACTATTTGAACACAAAATTCCATTGGATTTTTTTGTCTTTACATGAAAGGTGGAATTTAGAGGGCAGTCTAATAGTATAGATCTATTGTGTCACCAAATTGTATTCAAGTGGATATATATATATATATATATAACACGCGCAGTGACAGTTGTCTCTTTACCTTTTACCTTGTTTGAAATATGACAGTATCCTTTACCTTGTTTGAAGCAGCTGTCAATGTAACAGCTGTGAATGAATATGCATCTTGTAGACTGGAAGCTGTCTATGTCGCTTCTCACTTTGTCTTTTCGGTCTCCCCACATCGAAGTATCAAACTCATGCTAAAACGACTTAAAAAGCTATACACCATTAACTATTTTCATACTGATATATTGCTAAGACAAAACAAATTTATGTGCCATATAACTCAATAGGCGTTTTCGAATTCAAACATTTTTGAAATCGTACATTTTTATTTATTTTTTCTTCAGTTCAGTTCACAATTTTGAGATAAATGTCTGTATTGAGAGAAGTTATAATGACAAAATAAATAATATGCAGCACTAATACACTCACAATTCTTAAAAACATATTGGTAATCAATACGAAGTTTATAATGTTAGACAACCATATGCATTATCTTAGCATTATAACGTTGACAACCATATTCTAAAAAACATATGAATTATAATGTTAAATGATAATATGTCATATCAAATTGGTTAAGAAACACTTTTATTCGCCGTTTAAAATGATAAGATAAAATGTAATTTTTAAAATTGTGAGGAAAAATTGTTGTTTTTTAGATGTTTCACATTGGTTGGATCTGTTTATTGAAACTACTCTAATAATTGATTTTTTGATAGAAAATATATTAAAGTCAAACTGGAGTATATACGACAGAAATAATAATAAATACTTACCCAAAATTTGAAGAAAATTATTACTTCATATGTTACTTGAAACCGTGGTTTTGATGACATACATTAGTTTATGCATGTCCAAGTTAAGATGGTATCAGATGTGAGAATCTAAGTAGGTGTTAAGAAGATGCTTTATAGTTAAAAACTGATGGGATTAAAACCGATGGAATTGGTGGTATATAGCAAGATGTTTTATAGTTAAATTGATTGATAGTTTTGTGCATTTTAAACTTTGAGCAGTAAATGTTAAGAGCAATATTTTACAGTTACATGTTGGTAACTTTAAAAAAATATAACAAAGAATGTTATATGAATTATCTATATAGTTAGTGGATTCACGTGCAATTTCTCTTTGATACTACTTTATGTTAATACAAAAATAATACAGAATCATTAGATTAGAAAAAATCTTTGGGTCAAAATGCAAAGATAAAGAAGAGACATAACATGGGACCAAATAAACGCGGAGACAGTTGCTTCCAGCTATGCTGCTCTCTCCATCACGAGTCTCTTTCCACTCCATTCTCTCACTCAACAGCCTTTCATTCCATTCATAAATCCCATATATAAATACCCAATCTGATCACCACCTCTAACTCAATCAATTCACTTCATTTTGCGAAATACTATCAAATAATTCATATATCTTTAGTTCCCTTTTAGTAAACAGTGATAATGCAGTCCACTTCTACTGTACTTTCTCTACTGCTACTAGCTTCTTCGCTGCTATATTCAACACATGCAAGTAGCTTCGCAGAAGACATTGATGTTACCTGGGGCGATGGTCGAGGGAAAATATACGGTAACGGAAATGAGCTGAGTTTATCCTTAGACAAGTACTCAGGATCTGGTTTTCAGTCGAAACACGAGTATCTATTCGGCAGACTCGATGCCCAGATCAAACTTGTTGCTGGCAACTCCGCTGGCACTGTCACTACTTTTTATTTATCATCACAAGGTCCGACGCATGATGAAATAGACTTTGAATTCCTTGGAAACACAACCGGAGAACCTTACACTCTCCACACCAATGTGTTTGCTCAAGGTAAAGGCAACAAAGAACAACAGTTCAAACTGTGGTTCGACCCTACAAAGGACTTCCACACCTACTCCATCCTCTGGAATCCTCAGCACATCATGTAAGCTTATATTAGTATATTATATATGTCTTTCTTCTCCTATACAATGTTTTGAGTACATGCACAGTGACTAATTTAATGTTTCGTTTATGACGTTGTAATAGATTTATGGTGGATAACACTCCGATCAGAGACTTCAAGAATCATGCATCCCAAGGGGTTGCTTTCCCATCTAACCAACCGATGAGGCTCTACTCCAGTCTTTGGAATGCTGATGATTGGGCAACACAAGGAGGGAGAGTCAAGACTGATTGGAGTAAAGCTCCATTTACGGCATATTATACAAACTTCAATGCCAATGCCTGCATCTGGTCATCTGGTTCATCAACCTGCAATGCTGCCAATGCTGCTTCAAAGCCAATGTTGTCAATGGCTTCGCCAGCAGATTGGTATAACCACGAGTTGGATTCGGTGAGTTACAGGAGAATGAGGTGGGTGCAGAGGAAGTTCATGATTTACAACTACTGTACTGATGCCAAGCGCTTCCCTTCTGGTATTCCTAAAGAATGCACTCTCAGATAATCAATGCTATTAGAATCATGTAGAATACTTAAGTTGTGAAAAAATGTCCAGTAGATAGTCCCACGTCATAGCATTCCTTTGTAATTTCTTTGGGTTAAGTATATTTTTTATATTCTTTTGTTCGTCTTATTTGCAGTTCATGTCTTTCTTCGCAACTTGTGTCTAGATATCGATGATTCAAATCTACCCTCCACATTATCTTGGATTCATATACTATCCTACTGCACAGTTTCTTTTCATTCCTGCTTTACACAAATTATGGTTACTTGTTGAGAGTGTTAGCAGTCAAAGCGCTCACAGATTCAAACGAGGTTGTAAATTTTTTGAATAAACTTGAGATAGAATTTTATTATTGAAATTTTGTGATAATATATCACATCAATATGAGACAATGCTATTTATACAAAGTGAATGCATGATACTGGGCTGAAAAACAAGCCCATGACCGCAAAAGTATATCAGGCAGCCACAATGTAACCTAAAAACATTTGGTTTAACTTACCCCTTCAAAACCGAGTCCAGGGTTACGGCGATCTCTTCTAAATACGTCAATTCCGGTGAAATCTTTAAAAAATAGTGAGAGCATCGAGAACAAACATGAGAGATCTAGCTCTATACGGACATGCATGAAAAGTAGAAATAAAGCAGTTTTGCATATTTACAGTTATAAAATGGAACGGTAAGGGGAAGAGAGTAACATGCTATCATGTTAATTATAATAAATGTGTGTCTGCATATATGTGTGCGTGCGTATGTGTGTGCGTGTCTATGTGTGGTGTTAGTCTATATATATATAAGGAAAGTCTAATGAAAGATTACCGATGCATAAATTTCTCTTGCTAACGTCGTTTCAATGGAATTAATGAAAGATTACCAAAGCCACACAGTCCCACTCCCACTCCCGTTTTTGAATGAGCACTCACAGTAGAGCTCTTTGTGAATTTATCCACAAACGCTGCTGAAACAGCAACACAATATCTGAAGAACCAGTCAATGGCCTTCCATTATAACAATATAAAAAGACCGTTGCCGCAGAAAGTAGGTGTTTAAAATATTGCAGATAACGCGAAGTTGGCATGCAAGTGGCATTAACATCATATATATGATCCTTCTAGATACTTCTTTGCCTTGCTTGAAATGACTGTCAATGAATCAGCTTACGTGTTGCTTCTGATGTTGCCATGTCTGTCTACCCACGTACACCCTTAACATTTTTTCCCCTATTAATATATCGTTGAGGCAAAACGATTTTTTGGTACAATATAACTCAACTCAATTAACATTGTAGATTTTAAGTATTATTAAAATTCATGTACATTTTAATTTTTCTATTCGCATATTTTTTGAGAAGATGTAAATAAGTATGGTTACTCTCAACACTGTTTTAACAAAATTTGTCAGATTGAAAATAAATGAACAAGCAGAAGAATGTATAAAACTTAAACTGGTGTATCTATAACCGAAATAGTAGTAAATTTGAAGAAATACACAAAACCGTAGCTTTGATTTCATACTTTAGCCTGTCTATATGTAGGTGGTAATAGGATACTTTATGGTTAAAACTGATGCAAAGTTTTTTTTCGTTTTTTTCTTTTCATATTTATGGTATGTATAATTTATGTTTGTAAATTTTTCTATATAATTAAGAAAGAATGTGATATGTCCGCGGGTGCGGCGCAGTGGAAATGAGGCCTGAGTTCTGGTAAAAAGACGCAGGTTCGATTCCTAACATGCGCTTCCCTATCGTATATAAATTTACTCGAGGGTATGGAGGCTTTGATCAGTAGACGGGTTTACTATACCCTTCTCAGGAGTTTACTGATCTGTCGGGTTCTCCTGGGTATAAAAAAAAAAAAAAAGAATGTGATATGAATTATCTACAAGTGGACTCACGTGCAATTTCACTTTGATATTACTTGATGGGAAATGTAGAACTAGTACAAAATCATTATATTAGAAAAAATCTTTCGGTGACAATGTAAAAATAGAAGAAAAGACAGAACATGGGACCAAATGAACGCGGAGACAGTTGCTTCTAGCTATGCTGCTCTCTCCATCACGCGTCTCTTTCCACTCCATTCACTCACTCAACCACCTTTCATTCCATTTATAAATCCCATACTAAATAACCCATCCCACCGCCTCTAACTCAATCAATTCACTTCATCCAGTAAAATACAATCAAATTCTTCATAAATCTTTATTTTCCTTTGTAAACAATGATACTGCAGTCCACTTCTACTGTACTTTCTCTAGTTTTACTAGCTTCTTCATTGCTATATTCATCGTATGGAAGCAGCGAAGGAAGCAGCTTCGCTGAAGACATTGATGTAACCTGGGGCGATGGTCGAGGGAAACATCTGTGGTTATGGAAAAGAGCTGAGTTTATCATTAGATAAGCACTCAGGCTCTGGTTTTCAATCCAAACACGAGTATCTGTTCGGCAGACTCAATGCCCAGATCAAACTTGTGTCAAAATAGAAAGGAGAGAGAATTATAATTTCAGAGGAGGATAGACAATTTTTTTTTATAACTTGCTTTTTGTCTTGCCTACCATTTTCATGCAACACACCAAAATGACCACATATATATGGTTTACAACCCATATAAACGGACATAACCTTTTTGAATAGACACTCTTTCACTTCAATAGACACGACTTTTCAGTGAACAGACACTACTCTTCACTGAACAGATATGACTTCTCATTCGAATAGAAATGACTTTTCATTCGAATAGACATGACTTTTCACGTCAGCAGACACAACTTTTTAATTTTGGTTTACACCAACAATGTCTCCTCTAAACCAAAATTCCTTCGAATACCCAATGCAGCAACAATTCTTGAGAAAGCAGCCCCTCCAAGCTGCTTTGTGAAGATATCAGCAATTTGTTCTTCACTTCGACAATACTCAAGACTCACTTCTTCTTCACGAACGAGTTCTCGTAGGAAAAGGAAACGTAGACGAATATACTTTGTTCTTCCATGTAAAGTAGGATCCTTTGAGACAGAGGTAGTAGAACTATTGTCGCAATAAATGATCGTAGGATCTTTTTGTTTGAAGCTTAGATTTTCAAGAATTTCTCTTAGCAACAAAGTTTGACATCCTGATAGAGATGCTGTGATGTACTCCGCTTCGGTGGTAGAAAGTGCCACAACTGGTTGTTTTTTTGAACAAAATAATTCCACTTTCAACGTTAAATGCATAACCCAAAGTACTCCTCGAATCATCGATGCTTCCACCTAGATCGCTGTCCGTATATCCAATAAGCTTCACAGGCACACGAGCTTCATAGAAAATGTCATAGTCAATAGTTCCGTTGACATATCGTAAAATTCTTTTTGCAGCTTTCCAATGGTTTGAGAAAGGGTTCTCCATGAATATGCTAATCAAGCTTACTGCGTACATGATGTCGGGTCTTGTAGCAGTGAGATACATCAAATTTCTAACTAGGCTTCGAAAAATAGTTGGATTCACAAACTTTCCTTCACCATTTTTGCACAATTTCAAACCTGCAACACAAAGAGTTGAAACTGGATTTGCATTCATCATATTGAACTTCTCCAATACTTGAGCAGCATATTTTTCTTGCGAGATAAAAATCCCACATTTTGATTGCTGAACACTTATCCCTAGAAAACGATGTAATTCTTCCAAATCTGTCATCTCTAACTACTTCATCATTGAATTTTTAAATTCAGATAACATCTCCATATTATCTCTAGTAAAAATCAGATCATCCACGTATAAACTCACGATCATGAAACCTCCTTTTGAATACTTCTTCATGTAAAGAGTGTGTTCAAAAGGACACCTTTCAAAGCCATTCTTCAAGAAGAAATTATTGATACGATCATACCATGCACGAGGGGATTGCTTCAGCCCGTATAAAACTTTCTGCAACTAAAACACCTTTTCCTCTTCGCCCCTCTTCACAAAACCAGGAGGTTGTTGAAGATAAATTTCATTTTGAAGAAAGCCATTCAAGAAAGCTGATTTTACATCCATTTGCAGCAGCTTCCAGCCATTTTGGGCAGCAAGAGAAAGCAACATTCGGATTGTATCAAGTCGAGAGACAGAAGCGAATACCTCATTGAAATCTTCCCCTTCCTTTTGCTTATACCCCTTCGCAACCAAACGTGCTTTGTACTTGTTAATGGAGCCATCAAGGCTTATTTGGTTTTGAACACCCATTTCACACCAATGACTGATTTGTGTGAAGGCAAAGTGGTAAGCTCCCACGTATCATTTTTCTTAATAGACTTGATTTCATCCTTCATTGCATTTACCCATTTTTCTTCCTTTGATGCTTCTTCATAAGTGATTGGATCTTCTTCGGCAAAAAATGCAAAATATACGTGATCCGTAGTGTCAACTTCTTCGGTTGCATCATAGATTTTTCTCAAGGATCGCGTCCTTCTTTCCGCCGTTGGTGGTGAATTTTGCTCCTGCTCAGCCCCATTATTTTTGGCTGTTGTTCTTCAATACCAACATCAGCATCAACACCTTGTTCCAAAGAAGTTTCCTCTTCAAGATTTAGAGTTTGCCATCCAGGTAATTCTGCAAAATGTGAAAAGTTATGACAGCCATTTTCATCAAAGCGAACATCTCTGCTGATAATCATCTTCTTCATCTTCAGATTGTGAAGCTTGTAAGCTTTAGTCATTTGGCTATGACCAACGAAAATGCCTTTTCAGATTTGTCGTCGAGCTTCGATCTTAAAGCATCAGGAATATGAGAGTATGCAAGACAACCAAAAATTTTTAAATGAGCAACATTTGGTTTCTTGTCATACCAGACTTCATTTGGAGTGGAATCCTTTAAGCTCTTCATTGGTGATCGGTTGATTAAGTAAACGGCACAAAAGACCGCTTTAGCCCAAAAACACGCAGGCAAGTTCTTCTTCTTCAACATGCATCTGACCATATTCATTACCGTTCGATTTTTGCGCTCTGCGACTCCGTTTTGTTGAGGTGAGTACCTAGAAGTTAACTCATGGCAGATTCCATGATTTTGGTAGAATTCTTCAAACTGAGAAGACATGTATTCTCCTCCACAGTCACTCCTTAGATTTTTTATTTGATGACCAAAATGCTTTTCAACTTGAAATTTGAACTCTTTGAAGCAAGAGAAGGCCTCTGATTTTTCTTTGACACGGTAAACCCAAATTTTTATGGTGTAATCGTCAACAAATAACAAGAAGTATCTGCTGCCTTCAAGCGATGGCACTTGCATTGGTCCATAGATGTCGGTGTGAACAAACACTACACCATAAAAGCAATTTCGCAACACCATAGTGCGGCAAATTAACAACGGACTTAGGCCGTTGCAATATTCCAACGGCTTTGAGCCGTTGCGGACACTTTGGCAACGCCTTTGAGCCGTTGCTATATTAGAACGGGTTAGGGTTTACATGTGGTCTTCGAATAATATAGCACGCCCTCAAAACAACGCCCCATACCCTTCACTTTTTTTCTCTCCCGCGCCTCCTTCCTAATTTCTTCTGGCTACAGCGATTTCCCCAAATCCCACAAAACCTAGCTCCACGTTCTTTCCACTTCTCTTCATCGCTACGTTCTTTCAGGTAATTCCTCTCCAACCTGAAATCCCTATTCTAGTTTGTTTTGTTTCTAATTGATGGTATTGTTAATATTTCCAAATCAAATACTCTTTTATGATTTTTAATTAGATTGTTGCATTACTGCATTATTGGGTCGATTGCGATTTGTAGTCACGATTGCAGTGGTTTCGAGGTCAGTTCAGGGTGATGTAGGGGTGATTGAAGCAGGCGATTTGGGGGAGGTGATTGCCGTGAGGTTGTGGTAAAGGCAATTTAGTTTGGCGACAGTTATTGGATGGTTCGAAGTTCAGGCTGAAGTGATGGGTTTCTGGGTGATGTCTGGTGGGGATTGGGTGGAGGTTGATTGGAGAAGGAAGGTGCAGTTTTAAAGAAATGGCTTGCACAGTGAGGAGTTAATGTTGATGAGAAGCATGGTAATGTCAGTAGTGAGGTGGGTTATGGCTACTGATGGTTAACAGAATGTATGGTATATGGTATGGTGACAGTGGTTCAAGGCAAGATCGGAAGTTTGTAAATGGCGGTGTTGTTTTGGATAGGTAGGTTGATGGTGCAGTAAAGAAGTTTGTATGGGTACTGATGTTTTGAGAGTTTTTTGAATGCACTGTCAAGTGGTAAGGTGATTGACAGAAGGCAGTGGGATGATGTAGTTCAGGTGAGAAGCCAAAAGTGGTTGTTGATGGTGTTCTGTGTGTAGGTGGTAGGGTAGAGAACTATGTGCATAGAGATATTGCAGAGGGATGGCAGTGTATTGATGTGTGAACAAAAGGAGGTTGTGACTGGAAGATGGTAAGAAGCCAAGGCAGTAAGGATGTATTGATGGGTATGTATGAAATGATGAATTGGGGTGGTTATGTGGATATGAATATGTATGGGTATGTATTGATGGTATGGTTGAAGTAATATTTGTGAGGCAGTGAGTTTATCTCCTATCTTCGCAAGTGGCATGATTTAATTCCAACTGTATTTAAATTGCAATTTCAGCCTTCTAACTTCATAATCCATCAAGGTAAGGTCTCAATTTGACAATTGATGCACTTAACTAAAGGATCTTTACACATGATTTTCTTCTCCTAAATTTGCTGGGTTTGGAAATCTTGGTTTTTCCTTTAATCCACGAGTAGATTTTAGGCTAATTCATTAGGAAATGGCTAACCTTAGGTTAAATGGTTGTATTAAAGTTTACAAGGGTGTGTTTGGTTATGGCTTTTAGATTTTTATGGATTAATCAAGGGTTTTCTATTAAACAGTGCCTTTAGGGATGTGTTAGGTTATAGTGTTAAGGCCTTTTGGATTCGTTGCTTATTCTTTTGATCTGGGTGTTTAGATATATTTTGTAACATTTGGGTTGAGTAACTCAATTTTGTGTGGTTTGGCTATGAGTTAATTGCCGAACATAAGTCATTATTGCACAATGTCCAATGGTTTAAGTGCCTGAGTAATTGTGCACAGTCAATGTCTGAGTAATTATGCACAGTCAATGTATGTTTAAAAGTGCTATAATATATATATATATACACACACATATATATATATATAGTTTTATACACATATTGATAGTACCATATATATAATCTAGACATATATATATATATTATGTATTGCCATTTTATTTATGTGTGTGTATAGTTAAGAATGTATATCTATGTAATTGAACTAGAAAAGGTTTGGTAATAATCAGGAAATGGAAACGATTTTCAACCTTCCCCTTGTATAAAATAGAAAAAATGATTCCATAATTAGATGTTCTATGAAGGGAAATATAGATCAACAAATCAAACTGTGTAGATCTAACGCAGATAACGCTAATTGTATCACAATTACCAAAGGACATCATAATTCTGGACAGTTGCAATTGTAGCGCACGATGTTTCAAGAACCGATTGAATATCAGCCTATGTTTCATATATGAATCCACCATTTTCCAGGGCTAAATCCAGATTCCCTTGTCCATCATTATCTATTATCGTTTTGATGTTGTTCAAATTTGGATTTGATGAATATTTCTTTCCAAAACATAAAATGGCGTACATCTCGACAATTTCAATAATTACTGTATACTGAGACTGATAGATGCTAGAAGAAATAGACAAATTTTACTGGTACAATCAAAACACTCAGAGTTCTGTGATTAAGTCTAAAAATTATCGAACAAGCATTAACATATTTTGTACTTTCCTTTGTTACATATATAGCTTATGTTTATTTAATATGTTAAAGCACTTTTTGTATGGATCTAGGATGGCTTGTTTATTTAGGGAAATTAATGGGTACATCAAAAGGGTTTGTTCAGCTATAACGGATGCATTTGCGTACTATTAAAGGAATGAAGAGGGAATGATTATTTGTAGTTACAATTATTTTTAATGGAGTTAATTTGCTTTATATACAAGTATTATCAATTGATGTTATTTAATAAAATAACTAAAAATTTGGAAAGAAAAACAATATATTGCGTTAAAATAAGCATTTGGATTAAACATTTTAGTATGCTTATATAACATGATTTAGCTAATATAAGAATTTGGATTAAACATTAATAGATTCTGCAATAGGAAGATGGTTTCTGCAGTAACGCCTTTACACATAGCTAAAAAAATGATGTAAATTGTATAATGTTCAAATGCAACAATAAATTTACACCATTTTGCGGTATGTTCAGCATTTTTCAACCATTTGAGAACTACTTGTAAGTTATAATTATATAGTCAGTGGGTGGATGTGGACAGAGGGATAGTGGGGTGCTGGTGGTAGTTGCAAGACAGAGGGGTAACGAAGTTTGGGTGTTCGCTGGTTGTTGGTTGGTGGATGTAGAGGCAACAGATGTAGCAGTCTTGATAACAGAGAATGGACTATGGAATTGAGTTGGAGGTGGTGAAGTCTGGTATATTGAACTATGTGATGAAATGCTAGACTGTAATGCGATGTCAGAAGGGTAGTGTTGGATGTTGTTTAATGTTCAGTTTGGAGTGGCAAGATGATGATTGTGAACTGCAGTTATATTGATGTTGTATGGTAGAAATTTGTGAAGCAGTGAGGTAATGTGCACTGAGATGAAGTGCACAGAGATGGATGCATATGTGATGATAGTTGATATGGTTTGGGGAGAATGGTGGTGATAGTTTGGGGTTATGGCTGTGCTAGTTGAAGTTGTTGCAACAGCAAGGTTGCAACAGTGGATGGATATTATAGCGGAGGTGTTGTGATGTATGTGTACAGATTTTTTGGGTCAGTGGATGTATGGGTATTGGAGAAGGAGATTGGGGTAGGCGAAGTGCTGCTGCAATTATGTGGTGAAAGGTAGCAAAGTTTTTGTATGTAACAGTGGGGGGACTGGTGAGTGTCAAACTGTTTTGGTTGTGTGACTAGTGGTTTGGTAGTGATTGCTTTGTGCAGTGATTGGTCGAGTTGCTGGTTGATGATTTATGGTTGCTGCAAGACTGTTGTAGGAAGGTTGATCTAAGTAGATGTTGACAAACAACAGGGAATTCTGTTGAACTATACTACATAAAATGAAATAGTGAGTGTGGGTTATATGTTTGTTGAAATAGTGAGTGTGGGTTATGAGTATGCCACAATTCTGCAAGGTGATGTGAATTGATTTGTATGATAGTTTTGCAAGCTGATTTGAACTGAATGTAGAAGTGGGAGATGTTTTGGTGAGATGTTGTAAGTATTGATATTTTGATGGAAGTGATGGCAGGGCACAGTTTTGTGGTGAGGTGTTGAATTTGTTGGAAGAACAGTGAAGTGGTTGAGTATATGAACAGCATTGAGTTTAATTCAATGCTATAACATGGTTTAGATATTACCTTTTGTCGAGTCATGCTTGTAGCGTTGGATTCAATAGATCCATACTTCATTTGTAGTCCTGAAACAAACAATGAAAGTGCACCAAAATGTGTTGTCTGATCGACTTTAGTAAAAATGGTCAAACAAATAAAGGACCTTTACAAGATAAAGTAAACTTATATACTGACAAATAATTGAGCTCTTGAAGTACTTATATGCTGGAAAAGATGCAAGAGTAGCATAAACAGCCTGAAGCAAAATTATAGTTTTCTTGTTTGTTATCTCATGTATTAAACGTGAACCAACGGCTAGTTTGTTGTCTACTTGATTCCCATATTGAAAATTTGGTACAACTAACATTCTGTCCACCTTAACTGTTTGTCTACTGCAGTGTATAAAATCAGTTAATACCATTGATGAAAAAAAGATTAATAGAGATGAAGTGTAATTATTTTAAACCAAATTCCAAATGAGAATGAAACCAAACTGAAGATCTTAAGTTCACATGGGGGGGAAATTTCATCTCCCACATTCAAACAGTTTCAAAAGTAGGAGGGAGGGTGGGAGGGGCCGGGTGGGAACAGAAGTAAGTATGCAAGTGATGCAAGTGGAAGTTTGATCAAGTTATAGAGTTGTTTGTACAAATGTACACCGTTAGCAAGTGATGAAGTTGGATGGTTGCAGCACTGTGGAGTGATAATAGGTAGAGAAAGTGCAATTCGGTTTTTTAGGGGTTGTAAGGTGTTGTTGAGTGGGAAGTGGCTGGGTTGTCTGAACTGTGAATGCAAGGGGGAAGATGACTATTGTGAGATGATAACAGAGGTGGTATGACAGTGATGAGGAGGCAAGTGGTGAAGTTGTATATGGTTATATAGATATGAACAATGGTGCATATGAACAAGGTTGATATGAGTAAGTGGGGGATCGGTGGATATGAACAAAGGTGTTATGGAGATTTGCAAGTCAGTCTAGAGGAGGGGAGATGGCAGAGCACTGTTGTGATGGTAGTGAACTGGGGATAGAAGGATTGTAGATGATGATGGTTTAAACAGGCAGAAGTTTGTGATAAGCAAAAACTTCAATGTATGGAAGGTTGTGGAATTGAATTTTGTATGGACACAATGAATGTTGTGAGATGTTGATGGTAATGTGGATTTTTAGTGTTGGTGGTTGAATGCAGTTTGAATGTAGGCTTGTATGGAAGATGGGATGCTCAGTTTGAGGCAGGGGACGGTAGTTTTGCAGTTGACAGTGGTTGAAGTGAAGTTTCTCTGTGATTATGTTAGTTTGATATATCATAGTTTTAGGAACACATGCTTTTTCAAATGCACAATCTATCATTTTTAGTTATCACCGCTACTTCATTAGGAAACTTAAAGTCATTCGTTGAATATGTATGTATAATTCATTACCAATTTTTGTTTATATTGTACCATTTCATTGACTCCAACATGTTTCCTTAAATGACAGGTTATAAGAGGGAAGCAATATGATTAATTATCAGAGTATGCAATTTAATTATGACTAATCAACCAAGGCAGGTTAAACATAGTTAATATTTGTATTCGTATTTGTATTTGTGCGAGAACTCATAATTTGTATTTGTGCGACATAAGACTAATCAACCAAGGCAGGTTAAACATAAAATTGCAATGTAGAATTATGTAATGATTCCGCTGTTGTACTATATACTGGTATGTGTTGATGTTGAACATTATAATTCAAACATTTGTTATGTTTAGTTTTTGTGTTGAATGTATGAAAAATATTTGGTTTAATAATCTTTCTTTTGTGATAGTGTTAAATTTGCAAATTTTTGTATTAATTATGATAATGAAATGACTGCCACTGGTGCAGAGAAGAAATTTCGATAATTTTTTGTAAAAAAAATTAGTAATTAGCAACAGATTAAAGCCGTTCCTAATAGTTAAAAAACAATTATACGTCTACATTTAACAACGGCTTTAAGCCGTTGCGAAATAAAATCCGGAACGGCTATGAGCCGTTGCTAAATAAGATTCTGCAACGGCCTTTAGCCGTTGCAAAAGTATATTTAGCAACGGACATGAGCCGTTGCAAAATTTTTACCACTGCCCATTTCGCAACGGCTCATAGCCATTGCGAAAGTATTTTGCAACGGCTAAAGGCCGTTGCGAAATGAGGATTCTGGTGTAGTGAAGCTCCAGAGGTGATTGAGAAATCCACTTCGATTTGGATGGGAAAGATTCACGATGTTGTTTTTCCAATTGGCATTCTTCGCATGCTTCGTTTATCACTTCAAGTTTAGGCAGCCCTTGGACTATTTCTTTGGTAGACATCTCCTTTAAACTCCGAAAGTTTAAATGCCCAGACCTCTAATGCCATAACTTGGAAACTTCATCATTAGAAGCAGCAATCATGCACGTACTGCTCACGATGTCAAGTTTGATCGAAAATAATTTGTTGGATCCCATCACAATATTTTCCACTTGTTGGTCATTCTTCTTCATGCTGCATTGATCTCAAATGAATCAAAAATCAAATCCTTTCTTCAGCAAGTGACCGATGCTAAGAAGATTGCTGCGTATACCTGGTACATAAAGAACCTCCGACATTTTTTCAACTTTTCCAGCCTTGGTTTTAAAAGAAATTTCACCAACACCTTGAATTTTGTATGATTTTGCATCTCCAATAGTAACCTGACCATCATCAGCTTCCACAAGACTCGAAAATAGATTTTTATTTCCAGTCATATGCCTACTTGCACCACTATCCAAGTACCATACGTTTTCAACATTTCCATCGGAAGCGATCAACAAAAATTCAGATTTTTCTGCTTCATTATGCATGAAACCAGCAACTGCCTTCTTTTTGTGATGTTTCTCCCAACAATCATTTGCTTTATGACCCGGCTTGTGACAGAAATTACATTCAAAATATGGTTTTTTGCCTTTGTATTTACCTCGCGCCTTGTTATTTTGGAATGATGGTTTCTCCTCCTTCGATTCTTCATGTTTTCCACTATTTCTGCTGTTACTTTTTCCATGGGATGGGCCTTGACCTTTTGTGGGTGTGAATTGAGATTTTAAGGCTTGGTCTTGAGAAAAATTTGTTTGTTTACTTCTCATCAAGATTCTAGCCTCATGAGCTTCCAGACTTCCTCGCAAGCCTTCAAGAGAAAGTGAAGCAATATCGTTTGATTCCTCAATTGCAACCACAATATGATCGAACTTGATTGGTAGGCTGTGTAGAATTTTTCGACGGCTCTTTGGGTCTCCACGACTTCTTCGTTTGAAGCCATCTGATTTATGATGGAAGTGAGACGAGTAAAATACTCTGAGATTTTCTCACTATCCTTCATTTCGAGCTTTTCGAATTCAGCTCGTAGCGACTGCAAGCGAACCTTTTTTACTTGATCTTGGCCAAAATACGTTGTATTCAATATTTTCCAAGCCTCCTGAGCATTTGCAACTTTTGAAATTCTCTGATAAACTTGAATTTCAAGTGTCTGATAGATTTGGAAGAGAGCCTTCAGATCTTTCTATTTTTTGCTTCTCAGAAGATCTCTTTGGGCAACTGTGAGTTGCGTCTCATCTTCCGGCGCACCAACACCTTCTTCAACAACTGTCCACAAGTCTTAAGATTCAAGACAGAGCCTCATTAGATTGCTCCAATAATCAAACTTTTCACCGTTGAATCGAGGAACAAGGGAGACAAGGTTGTTTGACATTTTTCAACCAAGCTCTGATACCAATTTGTTAAAATTGAAAAAGAGAAGAGAATTATAATTTTAGAGGAGGATAAACATTTTTTTATAACTTGCTTTTTGACTTGCCTACCACTTTCATGCAACACACCAAAATGACCACATATATATAGTGGTTTACAACCCTTACAAACGGACATAACCTTTTTGAATAGAAACACTTTCACTTCAATAGATATGACTTTTACTTAATAGACACGACTCTTCATTTCAATAGACACGACTTTTCAATGAACGGACACGACTCTTCACTGAACATATATGACTTTTCATTCGAATAGACATGACTTTTCATTCGAATAGACATGGCTTTTCACATCAGCAGACACAACTCTTTAATTTTGGTTTACACCAACTTGTTGCTGGCAACTCCGCTGGCACTGTCACCACTTTCTATCTGTCTTCGCAAGGTCCGACTCATGATGAAATAGACTTTGAATTCTTAGGAAACACTATCGGTGAACCTTATACTCTGCACATCAATGTGTTTTTTCAAGGTAAAGGCAATAAAGAACAATAATTTAAATTATGGTTCGACCCTACAAAAGACTTCCACACTTACTCCATCCTTTGGAACCCTCAGCACATCATGTAAGCATGGATAATTATATGTCTATCTTTTCTTGTACAATGGTTTTACGACATGTACATTGACTAATTTAATGTTTCATTTATGACGGTATAATCGATTTTTGGTGGATAACACTCCGATCAGAGACTTCAAGAATCATGCATCCAAAGGCATTGCTTTCCCGTCTAACCAACCGATGAGGCTCTACTCTAGTCTTTGGAATGCCGATGATTGGGTGACACAAGGAGGGAGTGTAAAAATTGATTGGACCAAAGCCCCGTTTACAGCGAACTATAGAAACTTCAACGCCAATGCTTGCATCTGGTCACCAGATTCATCAATCTGCCGTGCTGCAAATGTTGCTTCGAAACCAATGTTGTCAACAGCTTCGGCAAATGCAGCAGATTGGTATAACCATGAGTTGGATTCAGTGAGTTACAGGAGAATGAGATGGGTGCAGAGGAAGTTCATAATTTATAACTACTGCACTGATGCCAAGCGCTTCCCCTTTGGCATTCCTAAAGAATGCACTCTCAGATAGTCAATGCCATTGGAATCAAGTAGCATACTTAAGTTGTGAAAAATGATCAGTAGCTAGTCCATGTCATAACTTTCTTTTGTAGTTTATTTGGATTCTTTTAAGTAAAATTCATATATTCTTTTATTCGTCTTATTCATGTTCATGTCTTTCTTCGAAATATGCTCACACGGGGATTATAGGTTAATTTATTTAAAGAAAAAATCATTGTTGGTTTACTCCAACTTTGTGTGCAGATAACAATGATTCTATCTCCACATCATCTTGGATTCATTGTTATCTACTGCACCGTTTCTTTTTTTTGCTTGTGTTGTCTGAAATATTGCTGGTCTACACCAACAAATTATGGTTACTTGTTGGCATGTGATGCAAATATAACAAGTCATGTTGGAAAATTTTGATTTTAAAATGAATTGTCAAAAATATTGAAAGGAGTATGGAATACATGGTCCTATTTAAATACAGGATTCACAAGAGAAAGAGTGGGCGCTTTTGACATCCAGTGTTTTCTCTTATGTTGAGGAGGAAGAGCATGCTGGTCATCACAATTGCCGTCGATCGATCGACTCTACTCAACCTGGGTGGGGCTGGGCTTGGCTAACGTAATGCAGAGCTTCTTGTTTTTTGGACAGCCTTACATGATTTTGGTATAGCGGAGAAACATCTTAGAAGAGCGAGCTAATCTATGACTCAGCCATAAAGACACGACAGATTCAGATCGAGGTACAACAATTTTAAGACGGTAAGGCTTTGATCGTTGACGACTCTGCTGCCCTGACATTAATATTTCAGGTTCTGATTGTGTCTGCTGCGTCGCTCAGATTCAAATGTCTGCATTTTAAACAATAGCGCCAAAATACGAAGTTCTTTTTTACCACGTAGAAGGTGGTCGCTGTACTGACAACAGACAAACCACGGCTTCCAGACAAATCCAACGAAGCTGAGACAGAACATATACGAATCTGGACAGAAAAATCAAAAGTGCTGCAGATCTAGATGGAGCAAGATTATCTGTGCAAGAATTTCATCCTTAACGGACTCAGTGATGATCTGTATGATTACTACAACTCAAACACGTCAGCAAAAGGAGATTTGAGATGCTTGCAAAAGAAATATTGTATCTAGAAAGGTAGAGCGAAATAGTATGCTGTTAGTTGCTATTTGAAGTTTCAGATGACGGACGACAAATCTGTGGAGGCGCAGTCGCATGAGCTTCAGAAAATCGCGCATGAGATCATCTTCAAAGGTATGTTTTTAGGTGAACAGTTTCAGGTTGTCGTGTTAATTGGTAAATTAACCCTTAGTTGGAAAGACTTTAAAAATATTCTCAAGCTTAAGACTAAGGAGTTTTCCTTAGAGAGTTTGATTACTCGTCTTTGTATCGAAGAAGAGGGCCAAAAAACATGACCAAAAAGAAGACGTTCTTGTTGTGTCTAGCAACAACACTAAAAAAATCCACAAACGCGGGTCTAAAACCAAATCCGAAAATTTTCAAAAATCAGAATCGCAAACAAAATCAAAACCACAATAATCAACCTTAGAAAAAGCAGCAAAATGCCCTCCTAAAGAATGGTATTGAACAGTTGTTCTTATGTTACAACTGTGGCAAACCAAGCCATATGGCATGAAAATGTCAGAATATGCCAAATCCTGCACCACAGGCTAACCTGACTGAAGAAGTCCTTATGGCTATGCTTAATGAGATCAACCTAGTTGGTGGATCAGAAGGGTGGTGGGTAGACACTGGTGCTTCTCGCCATGCCTTCTGTCATCGTGAAATATTTAAAATATATAATGCTGCTAATGAAATGAAAGAGATATCGTTGAGATTCTCATATCATGACTGTTGCTGAAATTGGAACTTTGGAGTTAAAGTTTACTGCTGGAAAGAACTTGTTGCTTAAAGATGTGATACATATTTTAGAGATGAGGAAAATTTTTAATATCTAATTTCTTATTAAATAAAGATGGTTTTACTTAAACTATTGGATCTAACTTGTGCACCATCATTAAAAATGGTGTTTTTATTGGTAAAGGATATGTTGTAGATGAGATGTTTAAGTTAAATGTTGATTAGAATAAAGTTAATAGTTCTGTTAATATGTTGTGTGATTTAAATATTTGGCATAACAGACTTTATCATGTTAATAAGCGATTGATTCATAACATGAGCAACTTAGGCTTAATCCTTAAAGTATCTATAAGTGATTTAGAAAAATGTGAATATTATAGCCAAACTAAAATTATAAATGATCCTATATAAATCTATATTTAGAGAGTCAGAACCTTTAAAGATTTAATACATTCAGATTTATGTGAAATAGATGGCACTCTAACTAGGGATGGCAAACGCTAATTTATTACTTTTATTGATGATTGCTCTAATTTCACTTGTGTTTATCTCGTGAGAAATAAAAGCGACGCGCTATATATGTTTAAGTTATTTGTCACTTAAATTGAATGCCACTTTAATAGAAAAATTAAAAGATTTCAAAGGGATAGAGGAACAGAATATAAATCTAGCCTGTTCGTTGAATTTTGTAATCAACATGGCATAACTCAAGAGAGAATTACACCTTTTTCGCCTTAAATGAATGGTAAAGATAAAACAAAAAATAAGACTCTTATCAAATTAGTTGTAGATGTTTTTATTGAATCCGGGCGCAGCATCACATTGGTGGGGGGAAGGGAGGAATTTTGTTAACCATTTATTATGTTTTAAACATAATTCCTAAATCTAAAAGCAAAATTTCATCAGTTGAGATTTTTAAAAATCATAAGCCCAACTTGTCTTATTTTTAAACTTAGGGTTGCTTATCATATGTTCGTATTCCTAATCCTAAAAGAATTAAATTAGCAAGTTGAGCGTATGAATGTGTTTTCATTGGTTATTCCATTAACAATAAAGCATACAGATTTTTAATTTGAATGCTCGAGTTATTATTGAGTCAAATGATGCTGATTTCTTTGAAAATAAATTTTCATTTATACTTAGGAGTAGTGGGGGCACATCTACCACTAATAATCCAATAATTAGAAATAATACGAAAATTGAATCCAAACCTAGAAAAGAAAACGAGCTATGATAGCTAAAGTTTTTGGCTCGGAATATTATACTTATGCACTAGAAGAGGACCCTACTAATTAAAAGAAGCTCAGTCTTCTTTAGATTCAGACCTTTGGCAAGAAGCTATAAATGATGAAATATCTTGAATCTAATAAAACATGGCATCTTGTTGATTTACCTCCAGGTTGTAAAACTATAGGTTGTAAGTGGGTGCTTAAAAAGAAGTTGAAACCTAATAGTATAATTGATAAATATAAGGCTCGTCTTGTAGCTAAATGATTTAGACAAAACGAAAACGTTACCTTTTTTGATAATTTTTCACTTGTTACAAGAATAACATCAAGTCGATTGTTAATTTCTCTTGGTTCACTTATGATCTACTAATTCATTGAATAGATGTAAAAACTGCTTTTTTGAATGGTGAATTAGAAGAAGAGATTTATATGAATCAACCCGAAGGTTTTGTTATACCTAGTTAAGAGCATAAAGTTTGTAAATTAGATAAGTCTCTATATGGTCTTAAATAGGCTTCTAAACAATGGCATGAAAAATTTGATAATCTAATTATTTTACATGGTCTTAAAGTAAATGAAAGTGACAAGTGTATTTATTATAAATCTGAGAATAACATTACACTATCATATGTTTATATATGGATGATTTACTTATATTTAGTTCAAATATTCATGATGTGAATCATGTTAATTCTATATTATGTGCCAATTCTGATATGAAAGATCTTGATGAAGCAAGTGTAATTCTTAGTATTAAGATTACTAAGTCCGAAGAGGGAATTCTTTTGGATCAATCTTATTATGTTGAGATGCTAAAGAAATATAATTACGGAGAATGTAAACCTGCTAGTACACGATATGATCCAAGTGTAAACTATTTAAGAACAATGATCCAAGTGTAAACTACTTAAGAACACTAGTGAAGGTGTAAGACAGTTTGAATATGCAAGCATTATTAGCAGGCTTCGCTACACCACTAATTGTACTAGACCCGATATTGCCTATTTCCTGGGATTATTATGCAGGTTTATTGGCAGACTTAGTATAGAGCATTGGCATGTTATTGAAAGGGTCATGAGATACCTTAAAAGAACTTGAACCTTGGATTACACTATCAGAAGTTTTTCGCTGTTTTTGAAGGATATAGTGTTGGAGAATGGAATACGTTATCAAATGATTCCAAAACCACTAGTGGATATATTTTCAGTATTGCAGGAGGAGCTGTTGGAAATCTAAGAAATATACTATTTTGGCACAATCTACTATAGAGTCAAAAATGATAGCACCGGCTACTGCCAGTGAATAAGTAGATTGCTTAAGAAATCTGCTAGCTGAGATCTCTTTATGGGAAAAACTGATACCAACTATCTAATACCGTGGCTATTACTAAAGCCGAGAATAGTTATTACAACAATAAGAGACGATGAATTCGTCGTAAGCATAGTACTGTAAGAGAGTATCTCTTTAGGATCTGCAAGAGTTGATCATGTATGCACTGATGAGAATCTGGCAAATCCTTTGACGAAAGGATTGGCCAGAGAGAAAGTCCTTTCTACATCTAAAGAATGAGACTATTTCCCATAAAATGAGAGCTAAGAGATTGAGTAGTCACTCATAATAGTAACCCAAACTAATGACTGGAGATCACAAGAACTAGGTTCAATGGGTAATAACAAGTCATGAAGTAACACTGATTGAGCATGCTAGTTTCATTAGATAGAAGCATGTAGTCCTGAAGCGATAGGAGGATGAGTTTAACTCTTAATGAAATATGTACTCTACGTGGAGTGAAGTACCTAGCTACAGGAGAACTCTTGATACATTCACCTATGTGAATGTGGAAACTTGCCGTTTCCTATGGAATTTTGGGTAAAATTCCTAGAGCATTCACTAAACTAGGATAAATATGCATGGCCTTTAAAGCATAGGCTATAGACTGCATCCTAGAAAGGTTGTGTTTGGTTTGATGTCAGAGAATAGAGTTCAAGACCACGAGCTCATTCTAGTATAATCTAGATCTTACTCATTATGCAAAAGTTCATATCGAAGGATACCTTTGCTTATGCACGATCTTATAAAATCAGAAATTGCTCGAGAAAAATATTTTTAAAAATTCAAGTAGGGGATTGGTGGAAATTTTAAAATGCGTTAAAAAATATTGAAAGTAATGCAGAATACCTCTCTTATTGAATACTCACAAATTGTGGAAAACTGTAAAGTGGTCCTTTAGAATATAGGATTTAAAACAGAAAGGATAGTCCCTTTGGGTATCCAATATTTTCTCTTGTGTTGAGGAAGGAGAATATGTTGGCCATCACATATGCATGCGCCAACTGATCGACTTGACCTGGGACAGGCCGGACCAGGCTTGGCTAATGTGATATAGAGCTCTTTATTTTTTGATAGTACATTTTTAAACTGACCTTGACTTCGTAATAAGAACCAATAAACTCAGATCCGGTATTTTCTCATGACTTACCCCGTTTTGTACTTAGATATTTCCTTATATAAACTAAGCTATTTAATAGAATTTTTTTATTAGTTTGTAAATCAAGTTCTCTTCTTCTTCTTCCTTAAACTTTTTTATATCCGAGCAAAAAAATTTGGGTGCTATTGACTCACCAGTCTTCGTGCAAGAGGTCGTTGATATTGATTTAGGAATGTTTTATTCTGGAAGTGGTGCTTCATTAGAGACTGCCTTGCATGATTTCGGCATACCAATGGAACGTCTTAAATAGAGCGATCTAGTCTTCGACTCGGCCACAAAGATACTACAAATTCAAATCGAGGTACAACAAGTCAGAGTTGAGCTTTACTAATCTGTTATAAGTTGCAGCTAGCTCACTTGCTTTAACTAGTTTATCCGTTTAAATTTTGATAATTTACCATAATCTTTTTTATATATTAAAAAAATCTATACAAATATGTAAAACTTGAAAATAAAACTGTACAACATCACAACTCTAATTATTAAGAAAATTATGTTAAGGTAACAAGAAAATAGAAATATACATGTAGATATAATAACTCAGATCTAAATGCAGGTCCTGTCAAGATTGTTGTTCAGTCCCCCTCCCCTTTACAGCCCGCCAAGTGGTCTACTTTATTTACATCCTTGTTCAGAAATGTGGGAACACATTGTCCACATTCATTTAGTATTGTTGAGATTGACGGAGTGATGGTTCTTCTGTCGAAGTGTTGCAAGAGGTTATCGAATATTGATCATATTATTTGATTGGATTTTCCTAAACTCTAACCCGACATATCATCTGGTTAAAGAGCGATCTACAAGCCTGACGCTCACAGGTGGTCCAAATGTGTACTTTGATAATGCTATGTTCTATTTCAAATTCTTAATAAATGAAGAGAGACAACGTGTTCTAGAAGCTAATCTGATTCTTATAGAGAGGAAATCTTTCAGTATTATGACTTGGAGTATGATGGTAGACAAGGCTAAAGAACAGATGTTATCTATTTCTGTTTGGATGCACTTTTCACACATCCCATCAATTTTGCAAACTATGATTGGTTAGAATGGCTTGCCAGTCTTGATGTCAAGTTCAAATTTTTTGATACTAATAAAACGGCTAGAAAAAAGGTGGCATATGCCAAAGCATTAACTGAGGTCACTCCTGATAAGCCTTTATCTTCAAAGCTTAATTTCAGGATTGCTGAGGAGCATGATGCTGAGGTGGAAGTTCACACTTCTTAGGTTTGTAAGGTTGGGGATTCTATTTCTATTCTTGCTAAAATCCATTACCTCAACCTCTTCTCAGGAAGTGGTGTGACGCCCCACCTCTGTACCCAGGCAAGCCAAGAACACTACGGTGTAATGCTGTCAACTAGCACGGAGAATAAGGCTGTTGAGGAGCGACCATCCGTGTAATTACTTTGCGCGAGTATCGATATGTCAGATAGTATAACATGCATTTTATTTCAAGAGGAAATCCGACATACCGATACAAACACAAAGCTACTACACAGTGGCTATAATAATCTTCGGAAACAAATATAGAAATAAGCATAACACAAATCAGTCACAGATAATTCATATCACGAAGGCGGAAGAAGATATGAATATATAACTAACACATGAAAGTGTATATCAAAGTAGTGGTCAAAAAGATCCACAGTAATACAAAAGAATAACAACACGTGCTATACAAAAGAATACAACTATGAGTCCATATCTCAAGTGTATACAACAAAATAAACTACTAATCTAAGTAGTTAGCCAAAAGTCAAAGAAATCAATCCCATGTGAGAAGTCAAGCTGAAGCACGTGTAACATCTCGGTCTGACCCGAGTATTATTTAATAAGAAAATAATAAACGGATCAGTCTAGCTATAAATATCAGATGACATGATATAGAATAAGAGATATGGCATAAACATATAATATCCATAAAGGAATACTACAATAAGTATGAAATTGAAATTCAATATGAGATTAATCAATATCACAAAAATCTTCACAAAGATCCAAATGGGGTTTCATACCCAAAACTTGTATTCACAACAAGTCAATGACACACGAATTCACCAATGCACAAAAATTGATAAAGCATATCAATAGAAATCACAAAAATAGGTGAAGCATAAATTCCAGAATTCAACACACGAAATCCAGAAATCACTAGAAAAGGCGGGAGGCCTATCACACGAACGGGAGCATTAAAGCTCACCAACATATGTATCACACGAACGAGAAGCTATCTCATGGTAGCTAGCCATTAATTTTTGACACACGAATGGCCCGAAGACCATGGGGAGCTACCCCACATGTGTGAGTCGAAATCACACCGAAACAAAGAGACATCGCATAATTTCTAGTCTAAATCTTAAAATGATCGTCATGATCAAAGAGAAGTGTCAATTACAGTAAGCTAGTAAATATATGAGCTTAGCTTCATGTCCCATAACCACTAGCTTAACTTAAATATTTGCGAACAAATTGTAGATCTCCACTAGAAAATTGTCACAAGAGTTTCAATCGAACAAGTCCAAGAATTAACCGACGAAGTGAAAGCAAGCGTTTCATACCACTTGTTTTACTAAGCCGTTTAATTAGATTTCTCATACAAGTGAGGTAAAGGTTTGTATATACTAGTAGATTGGAAAACGGTTTTATAAACGAGTTTGATATTGAAAATATAGTTGAAATCGTTTTGATGAAGAGGTTTTGATATTTAATACTAGTATTGAAACCTTTATGTTTTAAAGTGACAAATTACTAAAGATGATTGTAGAAACAATCAATCATCGAAATTCACATATGAAGACGTGAATCAAATCCAAAGAAATCGATACCAAATCCATCCAAATGGATATTTCCAAAAATCCATAAAAAGAAGTCATCAAGGTCGATAGAAAGTGATAACCACTATTCGGATCCACAAAAATCGATTCAAATAGTGAATCCACTCAAAAACATAAGAAAATAGGAACTATGCACAATTCTAGGCGTCTGAAGGTCCAATCCAGGCGTCTGAAAACTAATCAGACGTCTGGTTTAGAATCCAGATGTCTGGATTTGTTCTCTGGGAATAATCCAGAGAACACCCAGACGTCTGAAACTTCAAGTCAGACGTCTGAGACCTATCCAAACGTCTGATCCTAAATTTCAGACATCTAGAATTAGTCTCTGCCCTTTTTTTATATTCTGCGTGGTTATATTTTTTCTCTCCAGGTCCAAACCAGACGTCTGGACTTGGTCACCAGACGTCTGGTCACCTGGTCTGGGCAACAATTTGCCTAGGCCAAAGTGGCCAAAACGTATCGGGAGCGATCGGACGAGCAACGACGACTAAGGATTTATGCCTAGCGACAACCCAGCCTTAACGGCTCCTCAATACACCCCGAATATCATTGTCCAAATATTCATACTAAGATTTTCATAAACTGGACCAAAACACCCAAATTAGGAAAATTCACCAAATCAATTCAAATCAAAAGTAAATGAATATGCACAAATGTTAGGAATTCATACCTAACCACAAAGATAGATATAGAAAAAGATGTGAGATAAAAATCTCACCTTTGAACCCAAATCAATGAAGGAGAAGCTTTAAAAACAAGCTAAGATCAATTCCTCTTCAATAACAACTCAAGAAGCTTCAATCTAAGCTTAAAAGAAGAACATTCCCAAATTTAGGTTTAGGAATTTTCTGAAATCAAAGAGAGAATGAGTTGGAGAAGAAGAAGGAGATGCTTACTAATGGGTTCTCTTTGATTTTGGAGCAAGAATTTGAGCTAGCAAGAGGAACTAGGGCTTGGAGTTTTAATTTTCACTCTCCTCCACCATTGTTGCTAAAGCTTGAAGGGTTAGGAATTAGAAATGAAATGAAGATAAGTGGGGGTGGAGCTAGGGCTCAGCTGGGGTTAATGGGCTGAGACAACAAACCAAAGCCCTAAGTGAAAACATAGCCAAATTCGACTAACTCCAAACATATCGAAGTTTATACTCAAAAAGGTCGCAAACATCATTTTGAACTCAATGGGGGTGGTCTCGAATCCCAATTCGACTGTTTGCAAAAAGTAGCTTTTCGGACCAAAATCCGACGAACGGTGAAATATTTAAATAAAATATTTAAATATACAATCGATAAATATGCAGGTTGTTACAGACTCCCCTCCTTAAAGAAATTGCGTCCTCGCAATACTTAAGAGGAAAATAAGAAGTAACAACCATAAAAGCATATTCAACACAAAAGAAATTTGAAATAAAAGGTTCACCTTAAAGAGCATGGGAAAGTAAGTCCGGATGTGATCGCTCGATGAACTCTCTAGACTCCCAAGAACAATCCTTAGGATTTGAAGACCATTGAACTTTAACAAGCGGAACATCTTTATTTCGAAGGCGCTTGACCTCCGAAGCAATAATACGAATCGGATGTTGCTCATAAGTTAGATTAGGCGAAACTTCAATTTGTTCCACAACACCTGGCTCAAGAATAGAATCGGAATCTCGAAGACATTTCCAAAGTTGAGAAACGTGAAACACGTCATGGATAGCAGAAAATTGAGCCGGTAATAAAAGGCGATAAGCCATGGAACCAATATGTTCGGTGATAGGAAATGGCCCAATATATCGAGGCGCTAATTTTCCCGATCGACTGAAACGTACAACACCTTTCATAGGTGAAACACGAATGAACACAAGATCTCCCACAGAAAATTCTAATTTCCTTCTTCGGTTATCGGCATAAGATCTTTGCCTACTCTGAGCTTCTTTCATCCTATGACGAATAAGATCAATCTTTTCTGTGGAATCACGAATAAAATCTGGACCTAAAACCAGCTTCTCACCGGCCTCAAGCCAACAAGAAGGAGATCGGCATGGCCTTCCATAGAGTGCCTCAAAAGGGGCCATACCAATACTAGATTGGAAGTTATTATTATAGAAAAATTCTACAAGAGGAATAGGATCTTCCCAGCTTCCACCGAAATCAAGCACATAAGCACGAAGAAGATCTTCAAGAGTTTGATTCACACGCTCGGTTTGTCCATCGGACTGGGGATGATAAGCGGTGCTAAAATTAAGCTTCGTTCCTAAAGCTTTTTGAAGACTCTTCCAAAATCCACTAGTAAATAATGGATCACGATCACTAACAATAGAAGTAGGAACTCCATGTAATTTAACAATTTCTTTAATAAAAAGTTTGGCCAAAAGAGGTACGGTCCGATTGGACCGAATGGGAATAAAATGGGCGGATTTAGTAAGCCTGTCAACTATAACCCATAAGCTATCATGACCCGAACGAGAACGGGAAAGGCCGTCTATAAAATCCATGGAAATTTGATTCCACTTCCAAATTGGAATTTCTAAAGGTTGCAATAACCCACCGGGCCTTTGATGTTCGGCCTTAATGAGTTGGCAAGTCATGCAACACTTAACAAAGTTAGCAATATCAGATTTCATTCCCTCCCAATAATAAAGTCGCTTCATATCCGCGTACATTTTACTACTACCGGGATGAACGGTAAATTTAGAACGATGCAAATCTTCTAAAATATCTTTACGAAGATCACTAATATTTGGCACGATAAGTCTACCAAATTTCCGAATGCCGTCACGAGAATCGATATCAAAGTCTTTCAAACCTTCAATATCAATTTTATCCTTAATATTTTGGCCAAGAAGAGCCAATTCGGGATCTAACCTTTGAGCTTCAAGAATGTGGTCTAAAAGAGAAGGATGAGCCTCAAGGCTACATAAAACAAGTGATGAGCATAAATCGGATACGCGGTCTCGAATTTCACAAGTGGATAAAATTTCGAGATCATTCCATTCGGATATCATCATAGAAACAACAGCTTGTTGTTTACGGCTAAGAGCATCGGCAACACGATTACCCTTACCGGGAGTATAAAGGATATCAAGATCATATGGTGCAAGAAATTTGAGCCAACGCTGTTGACGCAAATTAAGTTCCTTTTGAGAGAATAAATATTTCAAAGACTTATGATTGAGGTGGAGAACAAATTTCTCATCCAAAAATGATGATGCCAAATTCTAAAAGTAAAAACAATAGCCGCGAGCACTAAATCATGAGCGCATATCTAGTCTCGATAAGCTATGATGATTTAGAAGCACAAGTGATAGCACGTTCTCCTTTGCAAGAGAATGGCATCCAAACCAATACGACTAGTATCGGTACAAATAGCAAAGTCTTGGTTCCCCTTCAGGAATCACAAGAATAAGAGTATCGAAAGGAAGAGTTGTTTTAAATAATCCTCTTTCCCGAAAAGTTAAAACTTTCAAAATTACATTTTTATTTTTATGTAATAATCTTTCTACAAAAATTTACATTTTTACAAGTCAATATATCATGTCTGACTGTCTCATCAAAGCGTTTAGGAGATTCTTATCGATAACGTTTATCAAGCGCATCGACCAGAATTCTTAAAACACTAAATGGGCAATGCAATCACAAAATCATATTCTATAGGATAAGTAAGTTTCTCAAAAACTTCTAAGAATATTCTTTGTTCGTTTTAAGAACAAAAATCCAGTTATACTTATAAATAAATCTTATGAAAAAGATTTGCAAAATTTTTTAAATTGCTATTTTCATCCAAAATCAATAAATGCAAAAATGGAATCATCGAGATATTCGATAGAATGCTCGATACCTAAAATGGATGAAATAAGCTGGACAAACTGAATGACATAATAATTCATTCATGAGAATCATAACAAGTGCGGAATGCGGTAAGTGGAATGCTAACTTCCGCAACTCGTAGCAAATGAAAACCGGTGGTAAGGTCAAACTGAAAAGACCTTAGCACCACACAAAAGATTACTTAGGTGATAATACTAAGACAGGCTCAAAAATACCAAAAAATTTCTCAAACTACATGAATGAGAGAAATAACACTTTCCTTAAAGTGGGCTTAAGGAATAAAATGATGCCATCAAATTGGAATCAAAATCATAAAGGAAAAATAGAAATCTGATTAACAGATTGAAAATGTCGAAGATGAATAGTCCACACGGGACAAAGGATATGGCCTGATAATAATTAAGTCAATCCTTACAAAAGTAAATTCCGAAGCCTAAGTAAAAATCGGCTCGGACAGAAAAATCACATAAAATAATTTCGACATCAATAAAGACAAATTGAGTGTTGCGGATCTACCATCCGGATTCACAATTCTCAAGGAAGACATCAATCTCAAAGTTGTTTAAAGGAAAAGAATCAACAAGTTCTTTTGATATAAAATAGTGAGATGGAACCCATATCAAAAAGAACACGAACATGAAAATCACAAAGCAAATGTCATCAAGGATTGAATAAGAAATACCTTGACCAAGAGAAGTGTTGCTAGGGGCTTGCACAATATTTAGCTTTCTCATGTCCTTGTTCAAAAGTTTGGGACATGCAGATAAAAGATGACCCGAGTCTTTGCAATAGCGACAATAAAGGGGTTTCAAACATTTAATTACATAATGGTCCGTGGAACCACAATTGTAGCATTGTTTGCGACTTGGGGTAGGAGTCTTGGCTACCGAAGTTTCTTGTTCCACCTTCTTCTTGCTTTAAAGTTTGGGGCAGGAAGAAATATGATGACCTGTATTTTTGCAATATCGACAAAAGAGTGGCTCCGGACACTCCTTTGCATAATGGTCCTTAGAATTACAATTGTAGCATCCTCCATGATTAGGGATTGAAGTCTTTGCTACAAAAGTAGTTTGCTTCACTCTCTTATTGGGGTTAAGGCTCTTGAACATAATATGCCTCTTCTTGGAAGTCCCAATATCACAAACACTTCCTTTACCAACCTGTCCATGAAGAAGAGTAACATCCACAAGCTGATTGAAAGAAACTTCAAGTTTCAAAGGTAGAACCATTTCGGGGTTCTTACTCAAAGCATAGATAAACTCTTGATTCTTTACAAGATCCAAAAGATATTGAGCAGACATGAATACTCCATCTAGGGGAGTAGCACTAGATTGACCGGCGCTGGCACGGCCAGGTCTAACCATTTCTCTTCTTTAAGAAAGAAAGAAAGAAGAGGAAAAAGTTATTCTCAAAATAAATATCAAGCAATCTTGATAGATAAAACAAGGAATCATAAAAGAAAGTAGGATAGAACGGTACGAAGACTCGAATAAATCCTAAGGCACAACTCCTAAGAAAGACTTAGGACATGATCCTTGCTAGATTATTCTACATTGTTCCGAAGTTTGGCTCTGATACCAAGCTGTGATGCCCCACCTCTATACCCACGCTAGCCAAGAACACTACGGTGTAATGCTGTCAACTAGCACGGAGAATAAGGCTGTTGAGGAGCGACCATCCGTGTAATTACTTTGCGCGAGCACCGATATGTCAGATAGTATAACATGCATTTTATTTCAAGAGAAAATCCGACATACCGATACAAACACAAAGCTACTACACAGTGGCTATAATAATCTTCGGAAACAAATATAGAAATAAGCATAACACAAATCAGTCACAGATAATTCATATCACGAAGACGGAAGAAGATATGAATATATAACTAACACATGAAAGTGTATATCAGAGTAGTGGTCAAAAAGATCCACAGTAATACAAAAGAATAGCAACACGTGCTATACAAAAGAATACAACTATGAGTCCATATCTCAAGTGTATACAACAAAATAAACTACTAATCTAAGTAGTTAGCCAAAATTCAGAGAAATCAATCCCATGTGAGAAGTCAAGCTGAAGCACGTGTAACATCTCGGTCTGACCCGAGTATTATTTAATAAGAAAATAATAAACGGATCAGTCTAGCTATAAATATCAGATGACATGATATAGAATAAGAGATATGGCATAAACATATAATATCCATAATGGCATACTAGAATAAGTATGAAATTGAAACTCAACATGAGATTAATCAATATCACAAAAATCTTCACAAAGATCCAAAAGGGGTTTCATACCCAAAACTTGTATTCACAACAAGTCAATGACACACGAATTCACCAATGCACAAAAATTGATAAAGCATATCAATAGAAATCATAAAAATAGGTGAAGCATAAATTCCAGAATTCAACATACGAAATCCAGAAATCACAAGAAAAGGGGGGAGGCCTATCACACGAACGGGAGCATTAAAGCTCACCAACATATGCATCACACGAACGAGAAGCTATCTCATGGTAGCTAGCCATTAATTTTTGACACACGAATGGCCCGAAGACCATGGGGAGCTGCCCCACATGTGTGAGTCGAAATCACACCGAAACAAAGAGACATCGCACAATTGCTAGTCTAAATCTTAAAATGATCGTCATGATCAAAGAGAAGTGTCAATTACAGTAAGCTAGTAAATATATGAGCTTAGCTTCATGTCCCATAACCACTAGCTTAACTTAAATATTTACGAATAAATTGTAGATCTCCACTAGAAAATTGTCACAAGAGTTTCAATCGAACAAGTCCAAGAATTAACCGACGAAGTAAACGCAAGCATTTCATACCACTTGTTTTACTAAGCCGTTTAATTAGATTTCTCATATGAGTGAGGTAAAGGTTTGTATATACTAGTAGATTGGAAAACGGTTTTATAAACGAGTTTGATATTGAAAATATAGTTGAAATCGTTTTGATGAAGAGGTTTTGATATTTAATACTAGTATTGAAACCTTTATGTTTTAAAGTGACAAATTACTAAAGATGATTGTAGAAACAATCAATCATCGAAATTCACATATGAAGACGTGAATCAAATCCAAAGAAATCGATACCAAATCCATCCAAATGGATATTTCCAAAAATCCATAAAAAGAAGTCATCAAGGTCGATAGAAAGTGATAACCACTATTCGGATCCACAAAAATCGATTCAAATAGTGAATCCATTCAAAAACATAAGCAAATAGGAACTATGCACAATTCTAGGCGTCTGAAGGTCCAATCCAGGCGTCTGAAAACTAATCAGACGTCTGGTTTAGAATCCAGACGTCTGGATTTGTTCTCTGGGAATAATCCAGAGAACACTCAGACGTCTGAAACTTCAAGTCAGACGTCTGAGACCTATCCAGACGTCTGATCCTAAATTTCAAACGTCTGGAATTAGTCTCTGCCCTTTTTTTTATATTCTGCGTGGTTATATTTTTTCTCTCCAGGTCCAAACCAGACGTCTGGACTTGGTCACCAGACGTCTAGTCACCTGGTCTGGGCAACAATTTGCCTAGGCCAAAGTGGCCAAAACGTATCGGGAGCGATCGTACGAGCAACGACGACTAAGGATTTATGCCTAGCGACAACCCAGCCTTAACGGCTCCTCAATACACCCCGAATATCATTGTCTAAATATTCATACTAAGATTTTCATAAACTTGGACCAAAACACCCAAATTAGGAAAATTCACCAAATCAATTCAAATCAAAAGTAAATGAATATGCAGAAATGTTAGGAATTCATACCTAACCACAAAGATAGATATAGAAAAAGATGTGAGATAAAAATCTCACCTTTGAACCCAAATCAATGAAGGAGAAGCTTTAAAAACAAGCTAAGATCAATTCCTCTTCAATAACAACTCAAGAAGCTTCAATCTAAGCTTAAAAGAAGAACATTTTCAAAATTAGGTTTAGGAATTTTCTGAAATCAAAGACAGGATGAGTTGGAGAAGAAGAAGAGATTCTTACTAATGGGTTCTCTTTGATTTTGGAGCAAGAACTTGAGCTAGCAAGAGGAACTAGGGCTTGGAGTTTTAATTTCCACTCTCCTCCACCATTGTTGCTAAAGCTTGAAGGGTTAGGAATTAGAAATGAAATGAAGATAAGTGGGGGTGGAGCTAGGGCTCAGCCGGAGTTAATGGGCTGAGACAGCAAACCAAAGCCCTAAGTGAAAAAGTAGCCAAATTCGACTAACTCCAAACATATCGAAGTTTATACTCAAAAAGGTCGCAAACGTCATTTTGAACTCAATGGGGGTGGTCTCGAGTCCCAATTCGACTGTTTGCAAAAAGTAGCTTTTCGGACCAAAATCCGATGAACGGTGAAATATTTAAATAAAATATTTAAATATACAATCGATAAATATGCGGGTTGTTACAAGTGGGTTCCTAAATCTAGGCCCACTGCTCCGCCTGTTGACTCTCCGATTGTTATAGACCTTTTCTCAGATCCTTCTGCCTACCTCTGATCTGCCTCCTTCTTCCTAGTAGTGCATTGTGCTACAAATGAACCGGTTCCAACTCCTCTTGCTAACCATGTTATTGTTTGGAATTGTAGTGAGCGTGCTTGGGTTCATGCACCTTCTAAAATGAGATTCAATCCATAGTCTATCAGCTTGCATATGTATATAGGAGGTGAACGTAAAGAGTGTTTCTTGATTTATCGTGTTAAGGGGTTGGATTGCTCTTGTCTACGAATGGTGATGATGAGGAATGTAACAATTGCACCTTGGAGGATGAAACATGATATATGAAATATTTGTACTCTTATGATTTTGGGAACTATATGCTTGATCTAGCTTCGACATTTCATAGGTTTTCACATATTGTGGGGCCTATTGATGATAGCACTGGCGATGATGAGGACCAATGTTCCTAGTCGTACTGGTGTTTTTGCCTAACTCTTGCATTTTTTCTTTATTAGTTGTTTTGGCATTTGTACCAAACACCCGTTATTACAGTTTATTAATAAAAGTGGACGACCCACTTAAAAGAGGCTATCCTTACTACAAATAACAATAATAATAACTTAGAACTAAGTATACAAAGTCATTTGTATAAATCTACCCAAATGAGCTACTTCTTTCATATTACAACATTGCTAGGAGTTATTGCTAGATCTCTCTTCCAAAAAGAGTAGTGTTTTTTAATACCTTCTTCATTATGTTATAGGATAACGTTTATAATATCTAAGTGAAGAACTCAAATATTTAATATCATGAATTAAATTAGATTTATTATAACACAATTAAGTAAAATGTTTTATTTTCAACCACATTTCAAATTCTATATATTCTCCTGCTTATAATGTTAGCTAATTTATATACCATACATTACAATATATATATTTTGATCCCTAATCCCTGCTCTTAGTGGAGTGTATGGACATGATGAAAAAAATGCCCTAGTATCAACTTAACTATGGGACTGTCTATATCTTATTTTATGCATTAGAGGATGACATTGCTAATAATATGCACAAGATGTCTCAGTTTCTCATCCAACATCCTCCAAATCTTTGCCTTTGTCGACTCACAAAAGTCCTCATAATGGTCCACCATCTTTAGTGTATCTTTAGCAGTCGTAAAGTAGGAGTCTCCAGTCCCTACTATTACTTTTCCTGATCATTCTATGTAACAACCTTGGTATTAAATTAAATTATATTATGAATAACTAATTTTAGTTTATGATTTGTGAAATATAATGTGAAACTAAATCGTGTTTTAAGAATATTTGATTAGATTTATTTAAGGTGCAAGTTGTATTTCTTAAATAAAGAATTTCAATTTAACTTGGAATTTATTAAATAAAATATATAAAATTTGGTAACTGTTAATATTGTGATTTGTAGTTTAAATTGAGAAATTATAATTAATAATTTATTCTCTTTAAATATAATGAGAATTAAACTTGTGATTAGTTTTCATAAATTTTAGAAATCAATTCTATAATGACCCGGAAATTTCAATCCCGAAAATTCCAAATAGTTAGTAAAGAAAGAAAAGTGATAGAAGAAGAAACAGAAAAGAAACACAGATTCTCACATTCGCAGCGGATCAAAATATAATATCACGTGAAATAACAGTTATACAAAGGAAAGCTGTACTTGTCAAATTACACTTTAATATATCAGAGTTATAATATTTACACAAACACTAGACAGTTTAAAACAACATGTCCCAGATATACAACTATATATCACAACGGAAACTCTCTATACGTTCCTGCCATCCAGCTCGCTTCCTGAGCTCCAGAATGTCCTTACCTGAAAATCTATAATACTCGGTCTGACCCAAGCATTACATCAAAGTAACACCCGGGTCAGGCTGGAAACCAGCGTGAGTAAACTCATCTAACATGGAATACAAAAGCATACATTTTATATGAACCCAGGGTAACTTATATCAATTTACAACTTCACAAGAGGTTATAGACATTACTTATTTCAGACCTCAATTTTTAAGTACCAAAACTTTGAATAAATGGTTCAATTCACTTAAATCATTCCATACCAGCCTATTGATTCCACCTATCAATTTATAAAGAATCAAAATGGTTTCGGGTATTTACTAATACCCGACCCCTGTCTCTTCGAATCAAATGTCATAAGATCCCAAGTTATCCAATTAAATACAATTCAATTTTAATTGCCGGATAACACTTTTATACAGCAATTTATAATTGATAGATAGTCATATTATCACTGTCCATCCAACATATCATATCACACAGCAATTCATATCAGAGATATCATCCAATCCAAAGCACTTATCATCATTCAATATTCAAGAGCAAGATTGATCACTTACATTAATTGCATTAATTAATGATCCTCTAATTACTTTCATTAGTTAATTATTCTTAAATTTCGTTTAATAATAAATCTTTAACTTAATTACATTCGTTAATACACCTTGATTAATCACAATCAGAAATTAATTTTCCTTAATTTATCTATTAATTAAACCAACTCCTTAATTAATTATATTAATTAATCCTTTAATTACACTGAGTAATTATCACTTAATTTTCTTCCACCAAATAGTTATCCTTTAATTACTTCATTAAGTAATTATTCATAATAATTCTTTTATATCAAGTAATTAACCTCTTAATTACTTATTACTTAATTATTTCTTAATCGATCAACCTTCCCCATCACATTATTTACATTATTCTTAATTAATTACTCAAATTTTTTATCTTATAATTCCTTCATTGATCAATTATCCCTTAATTAATCATACCCATTATTTTCTAATCCTTGATTCGTTTCCTTAATTAATCAATCCCTAATTAATTACACTAAGTAATTAATCCTTAATTACTTCCATTAAGTAATTAATTAGTCCCTAATTACACCTTAATTACTTTATTAATTAATCACTAATTATTAAGTAATTATCTCTAATTATCTAATTAATAATTCTTAATTACAACTAATTAACCTCTAATTACTAAATTCATTAACCTTTAATTACTTAATTAATTAATTCCAGATTATCAATTAATTAATCCCTAATTATATAAAATCTTTAATCATAAATTTATTAACCCTTAATCATTAATTGAATTAATTAATTGCTCTTAATTTCTCTTAATTACTTCATTTAATTAATTAGTCATTAATTATCAATTCTTGATTAACTTTAAAGAAATTTTTTATCTTTATTTATGACTCACTTTTCAAAATTTAAATACATTTTAATTCATTCCCCTTTTTAAAATTAAACTTTTAAATTTAAACTTAAGATTAAATTAACTTTCAATCTAACTTAACAAATTTTAAGTAAATAAATAACAAATCTTTCAAATCAAATATTTTAAGAAAACATTTATTTACAAATTAGTCTTAAAATTAGATTCAATTTAAATTTTAAAATTTTTTCTATAAAACTTTTGAAAACTGCAGTTTCTCCTGCTTTAGGTTCTACCCTAGTTTAGCTCGAGTCCATACCCAAGTTTCTTCCTCTAGCAAAAGCTGTGCTAAATTTAAAACTTATTTTTGGTTTAAATTTTAAGGTCTGGGTCAAACTTCACTCACTCGAACAACTCAAGATTTAAACTCGAGCAAACAACCATCGAACCCGAGCTTCAACCCGTGTAAACTCTTTCGTTCCTAAATCACCACTATGCACAGATACACTGACAAGAAGTGCACCCCATCCGATCATCGGCGACGACCTAGACCTGATGACCTCATGACCACCTCTGAAAATTCTTCGATCATCACTTCTTTCGATCCAAAACACCTTGATTTACACTTGATTCCCTTCCTACACTAAGTTCAAAACAACTTCCAAATTTAAGTTAATCAAGTCATGTTTTCAAAATTTCAAACCCGAGCCAAAATAAATTCTTCCCGATCCCTGCACCGAGTTACTCTTCCCCTTTCCTCTGCTTAAAAATCCTGATTTTGTTGTTAAAAAACATTGATTCCAAAAAGGAACAAGATTATATATATGAAAATTGAATCTATATCATTGGAATTTTTGACATGCTTTGACTTTACTGTATTTCTTCTTCATGTATAAATTTTATCTTCTAATTTTACTTAAATTTTTTTAAAATTAATATTTTGCAATTGAAAACATGTTTCCTTTATACATCTTATCTCAAAAGAGTACGAGGAAAGTGATCCAGATTTTTAATCCAGTTCTTAGTATGATAACGCACACCAAACAGAGGTATATATAGACATACCTGCACATTTTAAACAAATACATATCTATATGCATTGCAAGCATTGTTTACAATCATGCAAACTACTGACTCATCATTCTTTCCAAACATTATTAGCATGCCCAGATCTAAACAGTTTAGGCTTGATTTACTCACCTGAAAACAAATGATGAACAAAGCACCATTGATATTGAAAACAGCTTTTGTTTTTATTTTAAAACCTGAGTGTCTTCGCTTGTTTGATTTAAAGACTTGAAACTGGAATGTGGTTGTCACTGAATCTTGCATGCATGCTATTGAAATTTGTGTGAGGATGTCTCAGATTCGAAACGGAGAAAAATACTTGTAGGCCTATGATGATGTTCAGACTTTGATTATGAACTTTGCTTTAATTTTGAGGATGATAGGTTTGAGAAAGAATGCATGCATGCTTTGAGTTTTCAGATTTTGAGAAGAATATGAAAAAAAGAATGGAAGAGGAGGAAAACATGTTTTATAAGTAAAAATTATTTATTTAAAATAAAAAGGAAAAATCAAAAACAAAATATGACACTTGTCATATTCATTAGTTATTTAAATTACACATGTTTTATTAAGCTTTAATATGATAACATTTGTCCTTTAAGCCTTTATTTTAATTGAAAAAAAATGCTAACAAAAACTTTTAACTTACTTTATTAATCCTTATTTAAATGTATATTTGAATTTCTTATCTATATATATATATATAAATTGCTTTTAAAAAAAATAAAAACAAATTATATATAAAATTAAAAGTTTATACATATATTTTAAATTCAAATATTTTTAAAAATATCTATTCTTTTGAATTTCAAAACTTTAAATTCAAATCAAATTATAAAAATTCAATTTAAAATCAATAACATATGCAATCTAAACATTTCTATTTCTATAAAAATCAATTTATGTTTATAAAAACTAAGTATTATAATTGTTATTTGAAAATAACAATTTATCAATTTTAAATAATTTTAAAGGAGATTTTCATATTTATTTGTTCAATTTATAAATTAGTAATTTCAATAGTTAAATCAGATAGTTATCCAATTATCTAATGCCCAAAAATCCGAGTTATTACATTCCTGACCCCTTGAATCTTTTCGTCCTCGAAAAGGAACGAAGCCAGAATTTATTAAAATACTTAATATTAGTTAAATCACTTTTGATCATTTTTAAAACATTTAAAATCTATATACTCAAATAGTTTACTTTTATAACTTCGATGTTTCCACAAGTCCATCTTTGTTCTCACAGAAATTCGGTCATACGTTGATCAGGCGTATGATTGAAAATCTATAAGTGCTTAGCACACCCATTTTCAACACCCAGTGAAAATACTTTAGAAATTAATTTTATTAAAAATATAGAAAACATTTTTGAAAATAGAGAGAATATCTTTGGTGAGAATGCTCTGGAAATCATCACCCCCATCCATGGTCGCGGTTACATCCTGGGTTACGTTGCCATCACATCAAAGGTCCATGTAACTGTAGGCACTCCGCGCCCCTCGATTACGCCATGGAACCCACAACAGATCGTAGTTACATTCCAGGGTTACGTTGCCATCACAGCAAAAGTCCATGTAACTGTAGGCTCTCAGCGGCACACACGATTTTCGCTGTCAAAATGAAACTTCTCCACTCCTACATAGGTCGCAGTCTACCGATATAAAATCAAACGCAGACTGTTGGCTCTCAGCGGCACACACGACTTTCGCTATGTTACCATAGGTCGCAGTCTACCGATATAAAATCAAACGCAGACTGTTGGCTCTTAGCAGCACGTACGACTTTCGCTATGTTACCATAGGTCGCAGTCTACCGATATAAAATCAAACGCAGACTGTTGGCTCTCAACGGCATACACGACTTTCGCTATGGTATACTCTACTCATAATCCTTAGGAACTAGTTTTGTCCGGACTCCTCACAAGATCAACTTTATAACCCCCATTGGGGCTCAAGGCAGCACCACCCGCTGGAACTTCTGAGAAGTTCATTTCAAGGGAGCGCCTTTTTCCCCAGAGCCATCATCAAAACACTTTATACTATACACATATAATATCTTTCAAATCATAAACCTAGTATGATCTCATACTAGGCTCCTTTACACAAAATCGATTATCCCAAAATCGATAATTCTCAAACTAGGCTTTTCAAATTTTAATATTGATTTTACCCAAAAATCAAAAGCCTTTCCAAATCCAAAGGTTCCCAAAACCTTTTTCCAAAATCCTCATAAGATCCTTTATATATATATATATATATATATATATATATATAATTTAAAAACTTTGGATCGTTCACACTTGTATAAAACTCCTTTTATACTTCAAGCACTTTCAAAATCCTTTCTCTTCTGGCTATAGATTCAACAAGGGGAGATTAACCTTATATAACAAAGACATATAACTTTGTCTATTCAAAATCAAATATTCAGATTTGATTACTCTATAAAGTTACTTACCAAATTTACTCACTCCCATAAAGTAAATTTTTACCATAGAAATATCCAATTTCTATTTTATTTTATCATATATTTTACAAAATATACCTTTCATTTAAAAAACCATTTCACATTTCTTATCCAAAAATTCCTAGTACCAATTTCATTTAAACCCGTATGATGTATACATATCATTCATACGCTATACCAATCTGATCGCTCACTCGATCACACAATTTCACTTCCGAACTAGTATCGTCCACCCGACTTCCTAGTGCGGACTCAGATCTGGTTTCTTGATCAGAAACCGTCATTCTCCATGCATAGTCATAACTATGATAGAGAATATCCAGAACCGATCAATAATCCATATCCAGGTTCGCCGTCGAAATTCGAGTGAAAAATCCCAACTCGGATCGACATAATTATCTCGAAATTCTGTGCTCGAATCTGGATTAAATCACTATGCGAATAGAATAATATACATACATCCTACGTATTTATCTCATTGGTTATTAGCCAAAACAATCTCTTTCTCTATTCACAATTCCTCAAATTCCTATTTACTTATTCACATCTGTTTCAGTCCATTCAGATTAACACCTCTATTCTTATCTCAATTGGGTATTTAATCATAAACAGTTTGCACTCTGACCAGTTCATATTTTGAAAATAGCTTGAAATCTTTTAAAATAGATAAATAGTTGAAAAATAATTATTAATTTGTAAAATAGCTGTAAAATAATTAAGTAATTGTAAAATAGTTGGAAAATAGTCAAATAGTTATAGAAATTTTAACTAATTGCAAAATAACTATAAAATAGTAATTAGTTATAAAGTAGTTGAAAAAAAATAATTATTTTATAAATCAGTTGGAAAATTGCTTAATAGTTCCAAAAATAATTGTAAAACAAGTATAAGATAGTTTTAGTCTTTAAAAAAGAAAGGTTGTATAATAAATATTTGGGAAATAGATTTATATTAAATCAATTTATTTTAAAAATAGTCCAGAGTCAAACTGTTCAATTCCCAATCTCCATTCTTATCAATTTAATTTAAATTTCCACTTCCATTTAAATTGATCCAATTCCAATTTAAATAACTCCCATTTCCATTAGACTTGATTTGTCCCCAATCCAAGTTGAATTGATTCTCAATTTCTATTCAACTTCAAATCAAATTCCATTTGAAATTTAAACCTATTCAACTTTAATTACAATTCCAAATTATTCAAATCAATTTGGACTAATATCAAATTGAACCCACTTTAATTTCAAATCATCTTAATTTCTGTTTGAATTAATCCCAATCCCATTTGAATTTGAACTCATTAAACTTCAATTTCATTTCAAATCAACTCAAATTTTCCATTTGAATTTTTAAACTTATCCATCTTCATCACAATTCCAATTAATTCAAATCAAATTCAATTTGAAATAATTCAGTTCAAATTCCAAATTTAAACCAACCCGAATTATATAAATTCGAGTTAAATTTTTAAATGTTGATTTAATCTCTTAAATCAAGTCAAATCAACTTATATCTTTAAACCATCTAATCCGGAATCCAAATTCCATATTATCTTTATAATGAATATATTACCATACCCCATTTCTTTATTTATTTAAGAAAATCCAATTTCAGCTTAAAGATTATTAATAACAACATGATGGTATCATTCAAATTATTTTAAAACATCCATCCATTTCAAATCCTAGATCTCAAACTCATTTTGAGATCACTCAAACTCTCAATTCCAATCAACCATTTAACTTTCCAAGTTAAATCTTAATTTCATCTTGAAATTTCCAAATCAGGTTGATCATTCAAACTTATTTAACTTCTTCCAAGTTAAATTCAATTTACTTAATCCAGTCAAATTTACACAATTTGAATTCCCATTCAAACTTTAAACTTCAGATTAATATCCTTCGCACTTAAGTTTAAAACCTACTTTACTTTGGGTTTCACATCACATTCCAAAGAAAATTCAAAACTCAACCTTAGAGTTTATTTCCTTTACACACCTAATTACTTTCAAATTTTAAACCACCTTTGGTTTTAAATTCAAACAAATTCCTTTAAAATTTCAAACAACCCTTGTTTGAAATAGGACTCTGTCAGGACACGATTCTTCGTCTTCCGAAAATTCGACATCGACACTCACTTTATCGACTGCCGAGGAATCGAACGACGGAAAACCGAACACTGAGGGTTTTTAAAAAGAATTTAAGAAAAGAAAAGAAAAAGAGATAAGATAGAAAATTTAGATAGGGAAAAGAAAATAGGAAATTTTAAAATAGAAGGAAAAGAGAATAGAAAATAAAGAAACATAGAATAGAGAAGAGGAAAGAAAAATAGAAAACTTTTAAAATAGAAGAAAAAGAGAATAGAACGGAAAAGAAAGGAATAACAGAACAGAACGGGACAGAAGACACAAAAAGAATAGAAAGAACAACATCAGAATCTCACAATTCGCAGCGGAACAACATATAATAATAAATGAATAATCTTTAAACAAAGAACTATATCAGTTATTACATTACATCACATTATATTTCATTACATCACATCATATCATCAGAGTGTACAACAACATACAACAATAAACAGTGCAGCGGAAAAAGAAATACTATATAAACTAGTAATACGCCATGCCATCTAGCTTGCCTCCAGCAACTCCAGAATATCCAGAATATCCTGATAAACCTAACTCTTAACTGCCCGTGTGGAAATTGGTGGGCACCCAGAGTTTAGGAAGGAAAACAATAAACTCCGAGTCAGTCATGTGACTGGTGTGAGAACTCAAAACAGTTTATTTACTTTAAAATCAAAATAGAGGAATATTTTAAATCAATTCGCAATGCTTTTAAAAATGAGACTACCATAAGGCCTCCCGCACACACACACATTCAAACGCAGAATCGGAGGAGATTTCTCCTTATGATAGTCAAAGATGCTTGATACGCATTTAAAATAATATTTGATATTATTATTAGTGCATAGTGTAGAGGAAAATCATTTCGAAAATAAAGATATAAATCTTAGCCAACATACGACCATTATCGTATGCCTACTATAGCTACTATCCAAACAGTGGTGACCACCATAAGTGAATAGCAGGTTCTACAACTAATACCGTAAAAGTTTCGTATTGGGAATTGGATTTCCAACAAATGGTCAGGCCAAGGAACTTCCCATTGCCACATGAGAATGCCTCTGGATGGACATCCCCGAGAACCAAACCGGATCTCTACCAACACAAGGCCGGGTTACTCCTAACTGAGTAACAACTGACCGAATATGCCATCCCCCGGTCCTTTGGGACCTTTATCAACCGAGCGCTCGTAATCAATTCACACAATCATAAAGTGTTTTCAACATGAGTAAGTATCTGGGCTCCATACCATGATACCACCCTTTTCCAGAAGGAAATGCACATATCCTAAAGGGCGCTACCCCTCATAACCTTGCTGCATCTTTCCTGTTTTGACCATTCACGGGGTGTGAGGCTCGACGAATTCACGTCCACAAAAACATACTTTATACAAAAGCCATGCTTTGGGTCAACAAATGATCAACACAATGATCACAAGGATAGACGATCAAATAAACGATCCTATCACAAATAATCAACACAATGATCATTTCAGCATCACTCAGCATGTCACATTACCAAATTGGGAATATATCGCTGATAACTTCAACTATATAACCTCTGAGCACATACGTCTCAGAGAAGGGTGTTAAGCAAAAAGAATAAATTCTCCGCCACCAACAGAAATATATTTGAAAGAAATCGGCTTTATATCTCAACTTGTAATGTCAGACATACAATCCATACAAGTCTGTTCCGGGATCGAACAGAACCGAAGGCACTTACAAAGAAGTCCTTGCAATCCGGATATTCACAATCCTGATCGGATTCACCATCACATATGGAGAACTCAATACCAGAGCAACTCGGTGCAGAGTCAATCGATAGTTCATCCTATCGCTCTCGCAAATATCCGGTCTTCAACACCGATCTTCAAATGCGATTCACAACGACGTATCACATATTCGGAATGGGTTATACGACCCCATGGTCCTTTCCCGGTTAACCCGAATAGTGAGCGCTTATTCAAAAATAAGTGTGCATTCAAATTCAATCCATTCACATCAAATACCCATTCAAAGGGAAATACTGATAGTCGGTTATTGAACTATCAATTGATATGCACACATCACCAGATTCCAAATAATTTTCCAAATTATTTATTTTCCAAAATATCTTTACAAGATATATTATTTCACACTTCAAAAATAAATCAACATTTATTTTTTTACAAGTTCCACTTTCACATATAAATTCCATAATGAATTTATATTTCAAAATATCCATGCATATGCGATTTCAATAATTCATTTCAATTTATCCTCCAAAAAGATAAATTCTAATTATTCACTTCATATTGGAAAACATTTCCATACTTATTAAAATAAGTAATTCGCAAATCTTTTTATTTTCAACCTTGGAAAATATTCAATATACTTAAATCGAATTAAGTATAAAATTCATTCTTTAAGGTAATCATTCCCTTAAACATTTTTATTTGGGCCAAAACGAATGTTGCGTAAAACATCGTTACGACAACCCAAAATCACTAGTATAGGGATTCGAAATTAAATAGATATATAAATCCCAATACTATTCAAAACATTTCCTTTCGGAAATCATTTACTATAACAACAGTGTTATAGTCCACCATTTCCTTTTATTTCACGAAAACGTCTATTTCAACAATGAATGTTGAAATCTATGGTTTCGAATCTCAACACATTTTAAAACATCATTAGATCGTTTTAATTCAATTCAAACATCTCATTTAAAAACAATTTCTTTAACATATCATTCACTATTCAAAAATGTGAATATACTTCTTTAACAAATTCCATCCTTTTATTCATTTTAATTCAAAGGATTATTCACTATTCAAAATGTGAATATAACTCTATTTCTAAGTTATAACAATTGACTTATCAAAATAAGTCGTTTGCGAATTTATAAAACAACGTTTATAAATTCCATTTCTATTTATTTATAAAAACTTCCTTTTTATAAATTCCTTTATTAACCTATTCCAGTTTATAACTAAATTATAAACTAAATGTTCATATAATAAGCTAACTACTTATAAACGATTATTTCACAAAATCGTTCCTTAGAATTTCATAATTATAAATCTTATAACTTATAAGATTCATTTATTTAACCCAATCTATTCTTCAAATAATTTCACCAAATTTATAAATCTTACTATTTATAAATTTCATCTATAACTTCATAGTTTATAATTCTATAAATTTCATTCATTTATGAAATTCATTTTCACTTCATTCAAACACTTATAAAAACTCGTTTTATAATGTCTATATTTCAATTTATAAATATCCATTTACAAATCTCTTAATATAAATCCATTTATATTATTCTTTTAAAACGTCTTTAAATTCCTTTATAATTTCATCCTTTTGATTTATAAAATAATCAAATTTTATAAATCCTATATTCAAACTTTTATAATATATTCAAAAATCCAATTTAACCTATTTTATAAAATCATAAATTCATATTTCTCAAAAATCAGCTTTTAACTATATTTCACAAAAACCATAATTTTATAACTTTAAAAATTATAACGTTTATTTATTTATAATGGATCAATTCCAAAAATATAGTATATTTTCAAAAATCACTTTAAAACCATTTTAAAATCCCAAAATCTGGGTCCAATGATGCTACACACCAAATAGTCAATCACGACTAACAACGATATCATATATCGATATGATAATCCATCAAATATCAAAATATCTGAAATCAAATAAAAACTGTTGAGGAATCCTGTTGGATCCCTCCAACATGTTTCCCTGCATCCAAAAACATTAGCACAATACCAATTTCGCTCCAGTACGAAATTATCGCGGTACATGTTCTTATTAAATATTATCCGCTTAATAACGGCGTAATAGGGTCTCATCCGCTAAACAAAAAATGCGGGAAATCAACAACTGCAATATATACATATGCCAATATATATATATTGATATTATATATAATACCAATTTCACTGTTTATGAAATATTCGCGGTATATGTTTATATTAAATAACATCCGCTTACTAACGGCGTATAATGTCTATTTTAACAATCAATAGATACAATTCATCATTCAAACATGCATTCAAATATTTTAAATCTAACTATTTAAAACAAAATCGAAACCTATTCGATTGAGTGAGAAGTTCTCACCTTGGTTTTAAATTCCGTTTTAGCTTTTATTTCGAATAAAATTAAACGCGCGTTTAATTTTACCCAAAATTCTCACTAACTCCAAACGACTCCAAACCAACTCCATCGCGTAGTGCTCGTCCATACGATTCCAACGCAACTGAGTTTGCATTTTTTCGACCTCGTATGAAAAAGTTATGTATTTTACAAGATTGTACACGTTCTATATAAACAAATCAACTTAAACCTTTATATATTTAAATCTATGCAATCTGGGCCACAGGATCTTGCAACAGCTCATCACCACCACACCTTGCTTTCTTCCCCATCACGCACGGCTACAGGTTTTGGCCGAACATCACAAACCCATTAGCTCAACTAGGGTTTCATTTTTCTCCTTCTATAATCAACGAAACTCGATCAAACCAATGCCAACGCGAAGCACACGACGCAAGCTATCTCCACCAGGAAGAGCTCAAGGCTCGGCCCCCCTATGACGCGCGCGCACGGTGGTGAACAGCCCACAAACGGCCCATCCTTGCCCCTCCATCGTCGCTCCGTTCCCGATCATATCCGTATGGATTTGAAGTATTCGGCGAGCTCTTCGATTCTTTAGTTAACAACTTTTTCTAAAAACGAGTGGATTGAGAAAGATTGAGAGAGGAAGGAGATGGATTCTCAGCCTTTGAAATAAGAGATGGCGGCTGCAATTATGGATTAGGGTTTTAGTATTTATTTTATTTTTTTTAGAATGGTGGCTATTTATAAGAAAAGCAAGCGTAAACACTATTCATCCCGGGAATTCCGAACTCCGATTTAGACGCCGTAACCAGCGTACCTAGGGTTTATCCCGCGTTCCGGACACAATGGAACAGGTTTCGGAAGCTAATTCGGAAGTATGTGCGAGTTATGGCTGTAAACGCTCAATTTAAATTAAACCGATTTAAATCGATTTCTAGGCGTTTTAATTTGTACCGGACAAACGGTAAATCCAATTGACTTGAAATTTGAAACCTTACAATAATATCACATTACGGATCCGATGAAACTGGTTTCGTCGAAATCCGAGACTTTTTGAAAAATGGCTATTTTGACTCGCCAAATTTAAATTAAAAATAATTCGATGCGTTTCGAGCTGCCACGATCAAACGATAGCTCCGATTGACACGAAAATTGAAATCCGGTAATAACTAACTATTACGGATCCAATGGAACTGGTTTCGTTCAATTCTGAGACTGTTCAAAAATTGACTATTTTACAGTCGATAATTAAATATTAAAATATTCAATTTTCACAAATTAACTTTTAATTCGATTTTAAAAGTTCTAAAATATCATTCTAACTTCAATATGATAAAATAAAATTTTACAAATCATTTTCTATCATATTTAACTCAATTTTCAATTATTTCCATAATTTAACATATTAAATTATCGATTTAAAAATCCAATTAAATCCAATAATTCAAATAAAAATTTATTTGACTTATAAATTTACTTATTAATATTTAAAATTAATTAAATATTCAATTTTTTTATTATTAAAAATTCTGGGTCGTTACAATCTTCCCCCCTTAAAAGAATTTCGTCCTCGAAATTATAAGTAAGAAAAGTTAGAGAATCTATTAATTTTCCAAAATTCATAGTTAAACTTCTTATAAATCTTTACTAAGTTTTCAAATCATACTTAGTTATCTTTTTCAAAAACAACTACTATTGTTTAACTTTCAATTCCAAAATAAAGTTTAAAGTTTTCAAAATTTTCCAATTTTTCTCAAATTTTTTCTAACGCCTTAAATTTTCGAAAAAATTCGCCATAGTCTCCTTTGCGCGGCTCGATCCGAAAAAAAAAATGACAGTATATATATCACAAATATACATCTCATCAAGTAATGAGGCATCCCGAAGGGAAAAAAGTGTAAAAGTACGATATTTAATCCGAGATATGTACCTTATATTTTATTAGCAAGCATATACGGCTAATATAGCGCTAAAGCGAACTCCAAATGCGAAGCAAACGCGATCCGCACCTACTAAACTCAACAAACCACATGAGAATCATGCATATATGAAAGTAATCTCAATATACAACATATAGCAACATAATAACTATATAAGTCACATAGCAAATGCAATAAAAGCAATATATACAACCATCAACCAACTATCATCCATAACCAATAAATATTCATTCATATTCTCATTAATATTCAATGAAACGGTTTTCAATTTAATCACATTTGATTAGTTTACATTGGATTTTATCAACATTCATTCTCAATTCAATTAGTTAACATTTACTAATTTAAATCCAATTCACATTCAATTTCTATTCAAACTTATTTACTTCTAATTTGAATTCAATTTACTTTAGCTTTCAATTTCATTAATACTTAATGAATTATATATAATCAATCAACAATCAACTAACAATCATATAACATTAGAATTTAATGAATTAACACTTACATTCATTATTCCATATCAACTTATTCACATTCAATTGATTAACATTCAATTTATTCATTCAATTACAAAAGTTGAATTTCTATTCACATAACTTAAGTTCATATCTATCATTAACCTTAAATTCATTTTTATTTACAACTCATATTCATAAATATATTCATATAGTTTCACTTCTTATATATATAAGTTTATTTCACAATTGTAAATCACTTTAATTATAATTTCAATTCTTATAATTCATTTGCTTATACAATTATTCTTTTATTTAGATTATCCAAACAACTAAACAATGACTTATATACACTTTAACAATTCTGAAAAATTATTCCTTTACATATAAAATATAATCAAGGCAAAATCATTCCATTTACCCAGTTTAAAAACAATATTGTGTCGAATTGTTCTATTCAAGTGTTTAGAAACCCCTTCGGCTCAGTTTCGAGGCTGTGCTGACGAAAGTTCATATACCACTCAATAAACCAATCATCACAATATAAAACAATTTTATATTCACTAACAAATACGCTCTCATAGCTATTATTACACTCAAACTCATTCTAGAGTACTGCTGACTCTATCTCTAATGAGTAATACCCAACAGAACCATGGTTGTCGCTTAACCATCAGCTCTGATACCACATTGTCAGGACACGATTCTTTGTCTTCCGAAAATTCGACATCGACACTCACTTTATCGACTGCCGAGGAATCGAACGACGGAAAACCGAACACTGAGAGTTTTTAAAAAGAATTTAAGAAAAGAAAAGAAAAAGAGATAAGATAGAAAATTTAGATAGGGAAAAGAAAATAGGAAATTTTAAAATAGAAGGAAAAGAGAATAGAAAATAAGGAAACATAGAATAGAGAAGAGGAAAGAAAAATAGAAAACTTTTAAAATAGAAGAAAAAGAGAATAGAACGGAAAAGAAAGGAATAACAGAACAGAACGGGACAGAAGACACAAAAAGAACAGAAAGAACAACATCAGAATCTCACAATTCGCAGCGGAACAACATATAATAATAAATGAATAATCTTTAAACAAAGAACTATATCAGTTATTACATTACATCACATTATATTTCATTACATCATATCATATCATCAGAGTGTACAACAACATACAACAATAAACAGTGCAGCGGAAAAAGAAATACTATATAAACTAGTAATACGCCATGCCATCCAGCTTGCCTCCAGCAACTCCAGAATATCCAGAATATCCTGATAAACCTAACTATTAACTGCCCGTGTGGAAATTGGTGGGCACCCAGAGTTTAGGAAGGAAAACAATAAACTCCGAGTCAGTCATGTGACTGGTGTGAGAACTCAAAACAGTTTATTTACTTTAAAATCAAAATAGAGGAATATTTTAAATCAATTCGCAATGCTTTTAAAAATGAGACTACCATAAGGCCTCCCGCACACACACACATGCAAACGCAGAATCGGAGGAGATTTCTCCTTATGATAGTCAAAGATGCTTGATACGCATTTAAAATAATATTTGATATTATTATTAGTGCATAGTGTAGAGGAAAATCATTTCGAAAATAAAGATATAAATCTTAGCCAACATACGACCATTATCGTATGCCTACTATAGCTACTATCCAAACAGTGGTGACCACCATAAGTGAATAGCAGGTTCTACAACTAATACCGTAAAAGTTTCGTATTGGGAATTGGATTTCCAACAAATGGTCAGGCCAAGGAATTTCCCATTGCCACATGAGAATGCCTCTGGATGGACATCTCCGAGAACCAAACCGGATCTCTACCAACACAAGGCCGGGTTACTCCTAACTGAGTAACAACTGACCGAATATGCCATCCCCCGGTCCTTTGGGACCTTTATCAACCGAGCGCTCGTAATCAATTCACACAATCATAAAGTGTTTTCAACATGAGTAAGTATCTGGGCTCCATACCATGATACCACCCTTTTCCAGAAGGAAATGCACATATCCTAAAGGGCGCTACCCCTCATAACCTTGCTGCATCTTTCCTGTTTTGACCATTCACGGGGTGTGAGGCTCGAAGAATTCACGTCCACAAAAACATACTTTATACAAAAGCCATGCTTTGGGTCAACAAATGATCAACACAATGATCACAAGGATAGACGATCAAATAAACGATCCTATCACAAATAATCAACACAATGATCATTTCAGCATCACTCAGCATGTCACATTACCAAATTGGAAATATATCGCTGATAACTTCAACTATATAACCTCTGAGCACATACGTCTCAGAGAAGGGTGTTAAGCAAAAAGAATAAATTCTCCGCCACCAACAGAAATATATTTGAAAGAAATCGGCTTTATATCTCAACTTGTAATGTCAGACATACAATCCATACAAGTCTGTTCCGGGATCGAACAGAACCGAAGGCACTTACAAAGAAGTCCTTGCAATCCGGATATTCACAATCCTGATCGGATTCACCATCACATATGGAGAACTCAATACCAGAGCAACTCGGTGCAGAGTCAATCGATAGTTCATCCTATCGCTCTCGCAAATATCCGGTCTTCAACACCGATCTTCAAATGCGATTCACAACGACGTATCACATATTCGGAATGGGTTATACGACCCCATGGTCCTTTCCCGGTTAACCCGAATAGTGAGCGCTTATTCAAAAATAAGTGTGCATTCAAATTCAATCCATTCACATCAAATACCCATTCAAAGGGAAATACTGATAGTCGGTTATTGAACTATCAATTGATATGCACACATCACCAGATTCCAAATAATTTTCCAAATTATTTATTTTCCAAAATATCTTTACAAGATATATTATTTCACACTTCAAAAATAAATCAACATTTATTTTTTTACAAGTTCCACTTTCACATATAAATTCCATAATGAATTTATATTTCAAAATATCCATGCATATGCGATTTCAATAATTCATTTCAATTTATCCTCCAAAAAGATAAATTCTAATTATTCACTTCATATTGGAAAACATTTCCATACTTATTAAAATAAGTAATTCGCAAATCTTTTTATTTTCAACCTTGGAAAATATTCAATATACTTAAATCGAATTAAGTATAAAATTCATTCTTTAAGGTAATCATTCCCTTAAACATTTTTATTTGGGCCAAAACGAATGTTGCGTAAAACATCGTTACGACAACCCAAAATCACTAGTATAGGGATTCGAAATTAAATAGATATATAAATCCCAATACTATTCAAAACATTTCCTTTCGGAAATCATTTACTATAACAACAGTGTTATAGTCCACCATTTCCTTTTATTTCACGAAAACGTCTATTTCAACAATGAATGTTGAAATCTATGGTTTCGAATCTCAACACATTTTAAAACATCATTAGATCGTTTTAATTCAATTCAAACATCTCATTTAAAAACAATTTCTTTAACATATCATTCACTATTCAAAAACGTGAATATACTTCTTTAACAAATTCCATCCTTTTATTCATTTTAATTCAAAGGATTATTCACTATTCAAAATGTGAATATAACTCTATTTCTAAGTTATAACAATTGACTTATCAAAATAAGTCGTTTGCGAATTTATAAAACAACGTTTATAAATTCCATTTCTATTTATTTATAAAAACTTCCTTTTTATAAATTTCTTTATTAACCTATTCCAGTTTATAACTAAATTATAAACTAAATGTTCATATAATAAGTTAACTACTTATAAACGATTATTTCACAAAATCGTTCCTTAGAATTTCATAATTATAAATCTTATAACTTATAAGATTCATTTATTTAACCCAATCTATTCTTCAAATAATTTCACCAAATTTATAAATCTTACTATTTATAAATTTCATCTATAACTTCATAGTTTATAATTCTATAAATTTAATTCATTTATGAAATTCATTTTCACTTCATTCAAACACTTATAAAAACTCGTTTTATAATGTCTATATTTCAATTTATAAATATCCATTTACAAATCTCTTAATATAAATCCATTTATATTATTCTTTTAAAACGTCTTTAAATTCCTTTATAATTTCATCCTTTTGATTTATAAAATAATCAAATTTTATAAATCCTATATTCAAACTTTTATAATATATTCAAAAATCCAATTTAACCTATTTTATAAAATCATAAATTCATATTTCTCAAAAATCAGCTTTTAACTATATTTCACAAAAACCATAATTTTATAACTTTAAAAATTATAACGTTTATTTATTTATAATGGATCAATTCCAAAAATATAGTATATTTTCAAAAATCACTTTAAAACCATTTTAAAATCCCAAAATCTGGGTCCAATGATGCTACACACCAAATAGTCAATCACGACTAACAACGATATCATATATCGATATGATAATCCATCAAATATCAAAATATCTGAAATCAAATGAAAACTGTTGAGGAATCCTGTTGGATCCCTCCAACATGTTTCCCTGCATCCAAAAACATTAGCACAATACCAATTTCGCTCCAGTACGAAATTATCGCGGTACATGTTCTTATTAAATATTATCCGCTTAATAACGGCGTAATAGGGTCTCATCCGCTAAACAAAAAATGCAGGAAATCAACAACTGCAATATATACATATGCCAATATATATATATTGATATTATATATAATACCAATTTCACTGTTTATGAAATATTCGCGGTATATGTTTATATTAAATAACATCCGCTTACTAACGGCGTATAATGTCTATTTTAACAATCAATAGATACAATTCATCATTCAAACATGCATTCAAATATTTTAAATCTAACTATTTAAAACAAAATCGAAACCTATTCGATTGAGTGAGAAGTTCTCACCTTGGTTTTAAATTCCGTTTTAGCTTTTATTTCGAATAAAATTAAACGCGCGTTTAATTTTACCCAAAATTCTCACTAACTCCAAACGACTCCAAACCAACTCCATCGCGTAGTGCTCGTCCATACGATTCCAACGCAACTGAGTTTGCATTTTTTCGACCTCGTATGAAAAAGTTATGTATTTTACAAGATTGTACACGTTCTATATAAACAAATCAACTTAAACCTTTATATATTTAAACCTATGCAATCTGGGCCACAGGATCTTGCAACAGCTCATCACCACCACACCTTGCTTTCTTCCCCATCACGCACGGCTACAGGTTTTGGCCGAACATCACAAACCCATTAGCTCAACTAGGGTTTCATTTTTCTCCTTCTATAATCAACGAAACTCGATCAAACCAATGCCAACGCGAAGCACACGACGCAAGCTATCTCCACCAGGAAGAGCTCAAGGCTCGGCCCCCCTATGACGCGCGCGCACGGTGGTGAACAGCCCACGAACGGCCCATCCTTGCCCCTCCATCGTCGCTCCGTTCCCGATCATATCCGTATGGATTTGAAGTATTCGGCGAGCTCTTCGATTCTTTAGTTAACAACTTTTTCTAAAAACGAGTGGATTGAGAAAGATTGAGAGAGGAAGGAGATGGATTCTCAGCCTTTGAAATAAGAGATGGCGGCTGCAATTATGGATTAGGGTTTTAGTATTTATTTTATTTTTTTTTAGAATGGTGGCTATTTATAAGAAAAGCAAGCGTAAACACTATTCATCCCGGGAATTCCGAACTCCGATTTAGACGCCGTAACCAGCGTACCTAGGGTTTATCCCGCGTTCCGGACACAATGGAACAGGTTTCGGAAGCTAATTCGGAAGTATGTGCGAGTTATGGCTGTAAACGCTCAATTTAAATTAAACCGATTTAAATCGATTTCTAGGCGTTTTAATTTGTACCGGACAAACGGTAAATCCAATTGACTTGAAATTTGAAACCTTACAATAATATCACATTACGGATCCGATGAAACTGGTTTCGTCGAAATCCGAGACTTTTTGAAAAATGGCTATTTTGACTCGCCAAATTTAAATTAAAAATAATTCGATGCGTTTCGAGCTGCCACGATCAAACGATAGCTCCGATTGACACGAAAATTGAAATCCGGTAATAACTAACTATTACGGATCCAATGGAACTGGTTTCGTTCAATTCTGAGACTGTTCAAAAATTGACTATTTTACAGTCGATAATTAAATATTAAAATATTCAATTTTCACAAATTAACTTTTAATTCGATTTTAAAAGTTCTAAAATATCATTCTAACTTCAATATGATAAAATAAAATTTTACAAATCATTTTCTATCATATTTAACTCAATTTTCAATTATTTCCATAATTTAACATATTAAATTATCGATTTAAAAATCCAATTAAATCCAATAATTCAAATAAAAATTTATTTGACTTATAAATTCACTTATTAATATTTAAAATTAATTAAATATTCAATTTTTTTATTATTAAAAATTCTGGGTCGTTACAGACTCTTTCATCCAAATATATTAAATAACATCTCTTATTTTAAAATAAGATCATATTCAAAATAGTTTGAATAATATTATTTCCTTTAACATTTTGAAACCAATTCAAATGTTTAAATTTAAAATTCAGAACTTCACAATTTGAAACCCACTTTAATTTACAAGTTACTTTTTTTTAAAGGTTACTTCCTTAAAACGTTTCATTTTTGCTTACCCATTACTGCACATTTCATTATTAAACACAACAATGATAATAACCAAGGAAACCAATCCATTATTATCTTTTTCTGAAATTGTTTCCCAAATTCAAGATTTTAATTTCAGTTTGAAACCATTTCAAACTTATCTTTATTTTATTTCAGTTTGGTTGTATTTCTATTACCACTTAATTTAATTATAATAATTTAACAACCAATTACCTTAATTTTTATTAGAAAGAAATATTGCTTTATGTATCAAAATATATTCTTATATAAAATCATTAAAATCTTTATATAAGAAAATAGCAAGTACACTCTCATATATAAATATTCACTCAACTCATTCTAGGGTACCATTGACCCTATCCTTAATGAGTAATCCCACCAGAGCCAAGGTTCTCGCTTAACCTTTGCTCTAATACCAAATGTAACAACCCGAAAATTTCAATCCCGAAAATTCCAAATAGTTAGTAAAGAAAGAAAAGTGATAGAAGAAGAAACAGAAAAGAAACACGGATTCTCACATTCGCAGCGGATCAAAATATAATATCACGTGAAATAACAGTTATACAAAGGAAAGCTGTACTTGTCAAATTACACTTTAATATATCAGAGTTACAATATTTACATAAACACTAGACAGTTTAAAACAACATGTCCCAGATATACAACTATATATCACAGCGGAAACTCTCTATACGTTCCTGCCATCCAGCTCGCTTCCTGAGCTCCAGAACGTCCTTACCTGAAAATCTGTAATACTCGGTCTGACCCGAGCATTACATCAAAGTAACACCCGGGTAAGGCTGGAAACCAGCGTGAGTAAACTCATATAACATGGAATACAAAAGCATACATTTTATATGAACCCGGGGTAACTTATATCAATTTACAACTTCACAAAAGGTTATAGACATTACTTATTTCAGAACTCAATTTCTAAGTACCAAAACTTAGAATAAATGGTTCAATTCACTTAAATCATTCCATATCAGCCTATTGATTCCACCAATCAATTTATAAAGAATCGAAGTGGTTTTGGGTATTTACTGATACCCGGCCCCTGTCTCCTCGAATCAAATGTCATCAAATCCCAAGTTATCCAATTAAATACAATTCAATTTTAATTGCCGGAAAACACTTTTATACAGCAATTTATAATTGATAGATAGTCATATTATCACTGTCCATCCAGCATATCATATCACTTAGCAATTCATATCAGAGATATCATCCAATCCAAAGCACTTATCATCATTCAATATTCAAGAGCAAGACTGATCACTTACATTAATTACATTAATTAATGATCCTCTAATTACTTTCATTATTTAATTATTCTTAAATTTCGTTTAATAATAACTCTTTAAATTAATTACATTCGTTAATCAACCTTGATTAATCACAATCAGAAATTAATTTTCCTTAATTTCTCTATTAATTAAACCAACTCCTTAATTAATTGTATTAATTAATCCTTTAATTACACCGAGTAATTATCACTTACTTTTCTTCCACCAAATAATTATCCTTTAATTACTTCATTAAGTAATTATTCATAATAATTCTTTTATATTAAGTAATTAACCTCTTAATTACTTATTACTTAATTATTTCTTAATTGATCAACCTTCCCCATTCACATTAATTACATTATCCTTAATTAACTACTCAAATTTATTATCTTATAATCCCTTCACTGACCAATTATCCCTTAATTAATCATACCCATTATTTTACTAATCCTTGATTAGTTTCCTTAATTAATCAATCCCTAATTAATTACACTAAGTAATTAATCCTTAATTACTTCCATTAAGTAATTAATTAGTCCCTAATTACATCTTAATTACTTTATTAATTAATCACTAATTATTAATTAAGTATCTCTAATTATCTAATTAATAATTCTTAATTACAACTAATTAACCTCTAATTACTAAATTCATTAACCTTTAATTACTTAATTAATCCCTAATTAATTAAAATCCTTAATCATAAATTTATTAACCTTTAATCATTAATTGAATTAATTAATTACTCTTAATTTCTCTTAATTACTTCATTTAATTAATTAGTCATTAATTATCAATTCTTGATTAACTTTAAAGATAGATTTTTATCTTTATTTATGACTCACTTTTCAAAATTTAAATACATTTTAAGTCATTCCCCTTTTTAAAATTAAACTTTTAAATTTAAACTTAAGATTAAATTAACTTTCAATCTAGCTTAACAAATTTTAAGTAAACAAATAACAAATCTTTCAAATCAAATATTTTAAGAAAACATTTTTTTACAAATTAGTCTTAAAATTAGATTCAATTTAAATTTAAAATTTGGTTTATGAAACTTTTGAAAATTGCATTTTCTCCCGCTTTAGGTTATACCCTAGTTTAGCTCGAGTCCATACCCGAGTTTCTTCCTTTATCAAAAGCTGTGCTAAATTTAAAACTTATTTTTGGTTTAAATTATAAGGTCTGGGTCAAACTTCACTCACTCGAACAACTCAAGATTTAAACTCGAGCAAACAACCCTCGAACCCAGCTTCATGCCGTGTAAACTCTTTCGTTCCCAAATCACCACTGTGCACAGATACACTGACAAGAAGTGCACCCCATCCGATCATCGGCGACGACCTAGAACTCATGACCTCATGACCACCTCCGACAATTCTTCGATCATCACTTCTTTCGATCCAAAACACTTTGATTTACACTTGACTCCCTTCCTACACTAAGTTCAAAACAACTTCCAAATTTAAGTTAACCAAGTCATGTTTTCAAAATCTCAAACCCGAGCCAAAGTAAATTCTTCCCGATCCCTGTACTGAGTCACCCTTCCCCTTTCCTCTGCTTCGTGCCAGTTTACAAAATTCTCGAGACACAACCCGAGAAACCACCTTCGTTCCCAAATTCCTAAATTGCTCACATATGCAACTAGATCCGCGCACGTGCACGACCGGTCCAAGACGCTTCGATCAACTTTGCGGTAGCCAAAACATCACCGACGATCTCCACGTGCATCACGATCACCCAGTTCCATCAGTTCGCCAGGGATCAAAAATCAATCTATCGATACTCCCTCAAACTAAGTTTTCCGACGAAATCCTCCATGCCCTGTTGATTCCTGTAACAACCCAGGATTTCACATTAATTAATTTTCATATTTTGATTTTTAAATCAAAAGGGTTGCCAGTTGTACTCAGTAAAGACAGTCTCACTGTTTCCGCTGCGCACTCTGATAAACAGAACACAAATTACTCAATCATCAAAACACAATTTCGCTTTTTATTTTTAAATAAGGATATTTAAAATTTTCATCATAATTTCAATACTTTAGTTTTGACTCAAGGCACAATAAAAACATCGACAAATAGTTGTAACACATGTTCCATCTAAGTTATGTTTTATATTATGTCCATAAACCCCTAGCTCCGATACCAACTGTGACGCCCCACCTCTATGCTCACGATAACAAAGAGTATTAAAAGGAAATACTGTCTGTTATTACGAAGAATAAGGCTGGATAGGAGCGTCCATCCGTAGTTAGGCCTTACACTAGTATTGTTTATCTCAATAGGAGTGGTATATTCTTTATTTTTCATCTCTGATTTTATTTACTCCCATCGACATATCCAATTCCAATATAAAACGAACTACGATGGTTCATATTATTTTAGGACAACATATATAATAATAACAAAGATCAGCTAAATGCGGAACACAGATAATAAAAAGTCTCATATATATATAACTGATGTCAGTTACAATACATGTGATACAATACGTGTGATACAACTACAACTGTCGACACAGGAAGTTATATATACAAGTACATTATTGACAATAATATACATGAATACATATCATCCTATACTATGACAACGACTACTCCAAAAGATATGAAGTGACTTCATAGCTCAAGCAGCAACCCAAATCAAGATATCAACAACCTGAAATAAATCGGTCTGACCCAAGTATTAAATTCAAAAGAAAATAATACACGGGTCAGTCTAATTCAAACCCAGTTATTAATGCACGGAAGCAATAATAATTAAATAATCAAATAGACGATAGTCACAAAAATCTCACCTATCCAATCCCTTAATAGGAAATCGGATAACGGGAAATATAACACTTAACAGTGTTAAGCAACAAATCAGCAAATTCCAATTATCAACGAAGATAAATCAAAGGATTATCAATGACGATAATTTAGAAAACCACAGGATTGCCTAAACGGTAATTAACAACAAAATCTAATTATTAAATAAATAATTAGAAAATCATAATCTAATTATCAAATAGATAATTAGACAACATCAAAATGATCGAATCAAACTAAATCAAAATACAATTTCCAAATATTGAATTGGACACACGAAACAATTCAAACAGCTGAAATATCACTCAAAAACATCAATACTAATTGGCTGCAGTACACGCTCACGTGTACTGCCTCGCCAATACAACATATGAAATACACAAAAGATCAATGAATAAAAGGTAAACGGCACCAACTCAAATCAAAATGAACCAGATGGAACTACAACAGCTAGCACAACATCCACCCAGTAACCATCAAATGAACAAAGTGCACATGAAGGCACAATGAGGATTCACAATCAAACACAAGGTCAAACCCAGAATGCCGGATTCAACTCAAGTGTAATAAAATAATGTCACAACTTTCAGCACAAGGTCAAATCCGAGCTACGAGCTGGATTCAACTCAAGTGTAATAAAATAATGTTACAACTTTCAGCACAAGGTCAAATCCGAGCTACGAGCTGGATTCAACTCAAGTGTAATTAGAAAAACAATCCAATTGCATCAATGCAATGCAAACAAACAAGGGCAAGACTGCATACAAAACGAAACTGCAGTCACCACATGAATGCAACAGTTCAAGTTCCAAAATGTCAAGAGAGGGTGACAACAGTGGTACAGTGAACCACCCTGAAACCAAACCAATATGCATATACAACTGCAAACTAGATAGTGCACATAGGAGTGCAAAAGCAAATAGATCAAATGACAACGCAAGCCAGCATCAAAGACACAGCCGAACAAAAATCAGTGCATCAGTGATGTCAACAATTATGCAAGTGAATCAAAAACCAAAGGAATGACATGAACAAGATATAACATGTATGCACTGTAAACTGGACAGTGCAAATATCATACTCAAGAACAAAGTAGTTCAGGCTTGAAGCCATCAAGTGAACAAAGTACAAACTCAAATGAGTGAGTGTACCAGGGGTATGGCAACACAGAAACAAAGGCCAAGCAGCAAGAATTCATGAAACAAAAGTGCTAACTGACTCAAATATCACAATGCATCAGATACAAGGATGCAAGTTGAACAATGTACAAGCCGAATGCACTAGCCAAAACAAGTAAAATTGCAAAACAACTCACCTATACTAGGTACAGGTAAAGTGAAATCATGGATAGAATTCACCAATTACCAACATATAAAACAGTGCACACCACAAGCAACAGTGAACATTACAGGCAACAGTGAACACTACAGGCATGTTGATGATAAAGCACTGCAAACCAACAAAGACTCGAATGACCAAGGGCACCAAAGTCAAGCTACAACATGGCAATAATGCAACTGATCAGAGGTGGTAGCTTGGAACATCAGACCAAACAGAAGCATGAAGCAGTTCAATAATGCATCGGGTTCAAGTCACACGTGAAAACAACTAATTGCACTAGCGAACTGGAACTGTCTCGAAGTGGATGAAACAAATGCAAAGTCAAAGTTTAATGAAATCAATATCGAACAATTCTTGCAGGTAACCGTTTCATAACATGACAGTAAAATATTTCCATAAAATCAACATAATCCATTCAAGTGACCAAAGGCAGTAAACACGAATGGCCAAAGTCCAGTATCAATTCATACGAAATTGAAAAATCAGTGAAATCATCAACATCCAAATGAAAACAGTGTCGAGATAACCAAGAGAACAAGAAATCGAACCAAGTCAAAATCAAGTCAGAAATCATCAACGATGAAACCAAATCGAACGCGAAGCATAGTACTAAGTTTGAATTTACGATGTGAGTGTAAATCACTCACCTTGACACTGAAGAGCACGAATCCACAGATCGAACGGTTCCAAGTCGAAGTAGTGGAAATCGAAGAGTTGAGTGAAGCCAAAGACGAACTCAATCAAGTGTTTGAAGTTAGCATCATCGAATTACCAAAACCCTAATTTTTGATAAAGAGGAACGAACGAGCGAGCCGCCATTATTTTTTCGTTCGTATGTTTTGTTAGGGTTGCGAAGTGAAATGAAAATAGAGAGGAGGGAACGGGTCTTTGCCTTGATAAGTATCACGGACCCAAAATAATAAAAGAGACGTGAGCCAATCTCAAATTTTAAAACCCGTACAACTTTAACGAATTTTTGAAAAGAATTTCAACCCGGTTTAAAAACTTCCAACAGCGTTTAGCCAACATATTAATCGCTTAATGACGAAAATTAATTGATGTGAAATCTCGGGTTGTTACAATTCCGTCCACTGGAATCCTTGCCACGTCGTCTGGAGCAGCACCACCAACCCAAGCTTTGATCCCATCATCTTCTATGGGTTCCGATCCACCCACCGCAAAATTGCAACTCCTCAAACTCTAGTGACAAAACTGCTATCCTAACCCTAAAACGACATCGTGCCATCGCCACGACGAAGCTTATGTCTTCCGTCCATTTTCCCATGCGTGACAACTTTCCACGCTCCTTCTCACCTAGTATCTCCGCTCGACATAGACTAGGGTGCCGGAATTTGGCAAAATCTCCATTACCAATCATCTTCAAATCTCTCCCAAAATCCCTACTTAAAAATCCTGATTTTGTTGTTAAAAAACATTGATTCCAAAAAGGAACTAGAGTGTGTGTGTGTGTGTGTGTGTGTGTGTGTGTGTGTATGAAAACTGAATCTATATCATTGTAATTTTTGACGTGCTTTGACTTTACTGTATTTCTTCTTCCTGTATAAATTTTATCTTCTAATTTTACTTAAAAATATTTTTAAAATTAAGATTTAGAAATTGCAAACATGTTTCCTTTATACATCTTATCTCAAAAGAATATGAGGAAAGAGATCTTAATTTTTAATCCTGTTCTTAGTATGATAACACACACCAAACAGAGGTATATATATAAACAGACCTGCACATTTAAACAAATACATATTTATATGCATTGCAAGCATTGTTTACATTCATGCAAACTACTGACTCATCATTCTTTCCAAACATTATTAGCATGCCCAGATCTAAACAGTTTAGGCTTGATTTACTCACCTGAAAACAAATGATGAACAAAGCACCATTGATATTGAAAACAGCTTTTGCTTTGATTTTAAAACCTGAGTGTCTTTGATTGTTTGATTTAAAGACTTGAAACTGGAATGTGCTTGTCACTGAATCTTGCATGCATGCTATTGAAATTTGTGCGAGGATGTTTCAGATTCAAAACAGAGAAAAATACTTGTAGGCCTATGATGATGTTCAGACTTTGATTATGAACTTTACTTTAATTTTGAGGATGATAGGTTTGAGAAAGAATGCATGCATGCTTCGAGTTTTCATATTTTGAAAAGAAGATGAAACAAAAGAAAGGAAGAGGAGGAAAACATGTTTTATAAGTAAAAATGATTTATTTAAAATAAAAAGGAAAAATCAAAAACAAAATATGACACTTGTCATATTCATTAGTTATTTAAATTACACATGTTTTATTAAGCTTTAATATGATAACATTTGTCCTTTAAGCCTTTATTTTAATTTTAAAAAAATGTTAATAAAAACTTTTAACTTACTTTATTAATCCTTATATAAATGTATATTTGAATTTCTTATATATATATATATATATATATATAAATTACTTTAAATAAAACAAATTATATATAAAATTAAAAGTTTATGCATATATTTCAAATCCAAATATTTTCAAATATCTATTCTTATGAATTTCAAAACTTTAAATTCAAATCCAAATCAAAATATAAACATTCAATTTAAAATCAATAACATATTCAATTTAAACATTTCTATTTCTATAAAAATCTATTTATGTTCATAAAAACTAAGTATTATAATTATTATTTGAAAATAACAATGTATCAATTTTAAATAATTTTAAAGGAGATTTTCATATTTATTTGTTCAATTTATAAATTAGTAATTTCAATAGTTAAATTAGATAGGTATCAAATTATCTAATGCCCAAAAATCCGGGTTATTACAAATTCATATTGTATAAATTATTGGTTTGAAGATTTGTGGTTTATTAATGTCAAAAACAAAATGGAGAATCAGTACCACTTAGGATTTGGTAATACTTTGTTAATAGTTTTGTGCCTAAGAAAATATCAACCTATTTGAGCTAATAAGAGAATACATTCTCATTTTTTCTTTCTTTCTAAAAATTCTATATGACCAAATACATCACAAAGAAAAAACCAGGGTTCATCCCTCTTCTTATTCAATCCAACAGCTTCTTTTTAAAATAGAATTAAAATTGGGAAAAATCAAGTAAAATCAAGGTAAGCAATCTAAGCTTTTGCTTATCAATTTATGCAATCAACTTTGGGTCTTTTTAATGATTAGTGAATCTTTTGTGTTGTTTATTTCTATGGAGGGGTTGGAATCAAGTGAATTTTAGCTGCAAATTTATTGAGCAAGCATAGGATTAAGGTAAGTTAATCACTCGCATATCTATTTTTAATTCTTTGTTCGCTGCACATAATTATTTGAATAATTCGTTCACTAAATTGCTTGCGGTATGGTTGTGAACTTGAGTGATTATTTGATTGTTGTTTACTAGAAATTTAATGTAAAAATCGCTACAATAAAACAACAATATTATGATGTAAAATAATCCAAAATGACTCGATCTTTTTGTGGTAGAAAGTTTATTCAGTTAGCTACTATTTCTCTTTTAATAATTTGGTGAAATTCAGCAGTTTATGGGGTCGAAATTGAGTTCGAAACTGATCATATCTAATTGTCCTTTGTAATTGGCTGAGTTTAAACCTAAAATCAAATCGGCAGTAACTTTTTCGTTAGATATCAAATTCAATAATTCTTGATGTTCTGGAAAGCTTAGACTAGATGCTACAACTTTCATGTTTTATGTTTGGTAATATTTTGTGTTGATATGGTCGAAAATACGTTTTAACGTTGCTGTTTTGAGGAAACAACAGCGATAATAAAGTTAAAATTAGATAATTGTTTCGGTCATAAATTTTGAGTCGTAACTCCACAATTAGTGATTTTTTTCTAATTGGAAATCTTGAACTTTTATCTATGTCTTTCATATTTTAAGTTTTTTAAAATTATGAGATTTACATAGTCGAAACTGTATACCTTTAAACCCTAAATTTGAGTTAAATAAAATAAATAGATAAGCTTTGTATACCAGTGATTTTACGTAAGAGAATTCTTCATACTCATAAATCTTAGAATTGTTTCTATATTAAGTTAACAGATACTTTAAATGACTTTTAGTAAGTTATTTTATATATTAAGCATGGTTAGTAAAATATTTTTGGATTTGAAAATATGACTTTGGAAACACAAACCTAATTTATTTTTATATAAAAGTGATTATAGAATTGGAATAAAAGTATTATGATTTTATTAAATAAATGATTTAGAATTCACGAAATTAGGAAATGTAGCTTTGAAAGTCTAAGCTTAGTATATTTCTAAAATAAAATGGTTATATTTTAATATGGATTTGAAGAGTAATTAAATATGGTTTTGTAAATAATATAATATATGGAAATTCGAGATAACTTTGTGCATATAAGTAAAATCTTGGAACAATTCAGATTATGGAATATTTTATCAAATCTACGAATATTTTATGAAGTTAAATAATAAACAGATTTATGAAAAATTATAATAAGTGTTTTAAAAAATAAATTCAAAAGATAAAAACATTTTGAGAACCTTAATTCTATAATTTGAGGGTATTAATAGTTGACTTAGTGTTACCAATTAGCTTAAATGGTTTTGAATAGCGCTACATCGAATATGATATAATTGATTGAATAGAATGTTTGAGTGGAACTTACTAGCTCCTTAGCGAATACTCGAAATTCACAGGGTAGTGTGGGAGGCCTTGGATAAATTTGTGTGATTGTTATTAGAAAGTATTTTCCACTTTAGAGTTGTATTCTCTTCTAGTATGCGATAGGTGGTTGCTAGATCCATAAGAGATGTAGTTCAGGACTTCCAGTGGTATCCGTAATAAGTGATATTTATTAGCTTTTAGTAAATACTTGGATTTTAACATACTTTATAGGACGTATTGGTTATGTTCTAGTGATTATTGAAGGTGATAGTATTTGGTACTTTAGAGTTTACTCACTTTTAGTGTATGGCAAGTGGTAGCTAGATTCTTAATAAGTTTACTCCTAGATTCCTTTTTAAGTGTAATAATATAAAAATTAAATCTAGAATTTTCGAGTCATGGTTGCTACGATCATCTTGAACGTCCAGGATTTTCATTGAGATCGTCTTATAATCCTGTGGTTCCCGTCCTGAGTACGATTCTCGGTACCGGATCGGCTCGATTGATACTAAATTGTTTGTTCGTTTGCCATGGACCTAAGTACAATCATTACGATAATTTTGAGTAAGATCTTTTGGATTTTGAAAATTGAATTCTATAACTATTACGTGTCTATGAAATAAATATAAATTCTCGTGCCTTATGGTGGATGCTACATTAAGTCAATCTTGTGATTATGTATTCAGTGGCTAGTTCGTGTTTGTGACTTAAACTTATAATCTTGTTCTGATTTGAATTAATTCTGTGACTTTTTATATCTTGGACATCTGTATTTACTTTTGTATTATTTATTCTCATGTTATATCTTGTCTCATCCTATTGGATATTTTGAGATAGTTTAACCCGGGTATTATTTTGCTCGGGTCAGGCCGAAACTTGTCAAGTTACAGGGCAGGTTGACCTTTGGACGATTGAGCTAGATAGATAATTTAACTCTTTAGTTTATCTCACTTAGGATATTTGTGTATGTGACTTGAGATGTATATTTGAGATTAGAGTATTATGACACTTTTATATTATTTGAGTCTAGTTTTGTATTTGACAGACTTTTAGTTTTACATGTATAACATATTTTTATTCCACTGTAATCTATGACTGATGTTTATTTGATATATTGTTTCGATTCTAAGAATTTGATGTGTCTATTGCTTTGTATTAGTACAGTAACACGTCAAATTTCAGTTTAGATATTAAGTGAAAAAAATATAAATGACGTGTTAGTGTTAGTATAAAGATATATTAACATTTTATCGCCCTTAACAAGCCATATTCTCTGGATTAGCAAACGAAATTACTTGTAATGTTCTTTTCTAAACTGGCATCGCAACAAGGTCATTATAGTTTGGTATCAGAGCTAAGTCAGAACATTATAGCACATAATATCAAAGATCTAGATCTAGCAAGACTTAGGGTCATGTCCTCTGGGGTGTGTGGTAGATAGTTACTAATTATCCGTATATGGATAGGAATATTAAATGTTTATCGAGATAATCATTTTGGAGCGTATTCAAAACTAAATTTGATAAATTAGAATTTTTTTATCATAAAATATTTTGGAAAATGGTGTGTTAAAAATCTTTTAGGGTTTGGAAAACTATTTTGAGATTTTGGAAAATTGTGTATATGAGTTTAAAATTTTAAATGAGTTAGGACTGATTAGGGTTACGCAACGGAAGGTAGTAAACTGTTTCCACTGAGCATAGTATTTCGTGGCCTGTGTATATGGTTTATTGGATGACATATGCATGGTTGATTGGTTGTTAGGAATTGATTGCTTGGTTGTATTTAAATTGGATGCATTTATGCTTATAATAATAAAATAAATATAACTAAGGACAATTTGTGATTATCTATTGTATTGATTTGTCTGGACATTATTTAAGAAATCAGATCGATATATGGGACGTCATGTTACCGATAAGAGTTTCTAAACATCGAATGAGAAATTTGGACATGACAAATAATTAATTTGGGGATTCGAAAAATAATCGAGTTTAAAAAATTAATTTAAAATAATATTTTAGTCATCAAATAAATCGTGAGAGCTGAAGAGCATGGCGAGGCAATGTTGACATTCTAGATAATCAACTTTTCAGCTAAGTGACGAAATGAAGCATTAAAATTTTGTGATTTGATTTGATTTTATATAATGTGATAAGTTAAGGGGAATGTAAAAATTTTGGGATTTGATTATAATAAGATTTAATGGAAATTAATTGAAAAAAAAATTCTGAAAAGAGAATAAGTGCAAATCAACTTTTATTTATGAATTCAACTTTTAAATTCTTTGATTTTGGAATAAGAAGTTAATTGGAAATTGTTATATACAAATCTTAATAAATGATAATTGGGATATTTGTGTATGTGACTATATATATATATATATATATATATATATATATATATATATATTTGAGATTAGAGTATTATGACACTTCTATATTATTTGAGACTAATATTGTGTTTGACAGACTTCCAGTTGTATATGTATAACAAATTTTTATTCCGCCGTGATCTATGACTGATGTTTATATGATATATTGTTATGATTCTGAGATACGTGTCAAATTTCAGTTCAGATATTAAGTGAAAATGTATAAATGATGTGTCAGTATTAACATGAAGATATATTTACATTCAATCGCCTTTAACAAGCCTTATTTTGCATATTAGCAGACGACATTACTTGTAATATTTTTTGCTAAACTAAGCATCGCGGTGGGGTCGTTACATTCTATATATGCTAATCCAAGGTTTATACATATATAACATGGCTGAGTTCGGCATGGTCCAAAAATATGAACAAGGTTTTAGGTGGTGAAGTTTTTGGTGCACCATGAAAATGGGTATATGTCCACTCAAATTGATGGTAAGTTCGAAAGGGAGATTAGCAAGTGTAAATTCGGGTAGTGGTGGTATTATGCATTCAATTTGATTATTCAATATCAAGAAAAATAGGAGTTAGACCCTCTACTTTAGTAGAGAATCAGATTATCTCCACTCATAGAAATATATTTTAACAAAATGCATATATTTCAATTTTAAATTATAGGCTCGTACACTTGAATAGGGGTAATTAAACTTTGCTTTCTTTTGATTAAAGTTCTTAAACAACCTTACAGTGAACAGCCAATTTTGCTCAAAAAGATGCCGCCCGTTAAATTACCTTGAAATCCACCTTCAATTCAGTTTTTTTAGTGTTTCAAGTTCTCTGTTTTTTGGATAGGATGGCACATTTCTTCTTTTAAGGTAGATGATCGATTTTATTCAAAAGATATACCGTGTTATTTTTCTGCTTTTCTTTAATAATATCTCATTAAATAGCTTAACTTTTAACAATTTTTTTGGAACATGTTATATCATGAATCGAAATAAACTAACTTATAATACTGCTAACTAAGCTAACTGAAAGTCTATTGGAATTTGGAATTCAAATAATCAATCTCTTTTCAAATTTAGTTCTCCTACTTATGTTGGTAAACACTTTATTTTCACAAACTTACTTTTCCCATTAACTTTTGTGAATCCATCCATAAACACACGCGCACACACGCACACTTGTAACTGCAAAAACATATCTTAAGAAGAGCCAGTCGTGACCAGCAGTAGTAATATTACAAAAAGGATGTCCAGGCAGAGAAAGTAGGTGTTTGGAATATTGAAGATAACTCGGGTTTGGTATGCAAGTTGCACTAACATCGTAGAGGATCTAATTCCCTTCTAGATTCTCCTTTTGCTTTGCTAGGAACAGCTAGGAATGAATGCATCCAGGGCAGACCAGAAGCAGGATATGCAACTTCTGATTTCATCATGCATGTCTCACCATATCAATTATATCATATTAATGCTAAAATAAGTCAAAGCTGCACGCGCATGTCTATTTTTTGTATTTTTAAATTGGTAAAGATTAAACAAATTTGTTGGACCGAGAGAGAGAGAGAGAGAGAGAGAGAGAGAGAGAGAGAGAGAGGGCACTTTCATAGAAACAGTATAAATTCAACAATGTCAACCAAGAAAAACTTTTCACCAATTCAACTTTGTAAACAATGGTTTTGGAATAGTTCAGGTTTTTCTAAAAATGATTCCAACCGAACACCTCAAAAGGATAGAGTATTGAGTATTGAGTTGAAGATAGAGTATTGAGTTGAAGAATATATCCTTTCATTTTATCTCTTTAAATTGACAACTGAAGAAAACGTGGAAAAATTAATATACAGAAGTTGAATTGGAGTGAAATAAAAATTAATAAATATTTAGAACTTTTTGTAGGAAAAGAAATATCACTGTAGGTTAAGCTTCCGTCAGTCTGTTGTGAGAAACATTACTATTCAAATTTGTACAAGTAATCTACCTTTATCTAAATAGGCAGTAAGAAGTTTCATTTTGTTGAGAGCAATGTTACATTTACATGATTCATGTTAGCAGCTTTTTAATTATTATGTATAAGAAAGAATGGCAAATGAATTACCTTCACACTAAAAAAAACAGTTGATTAAGACTGAATATTCCAGTCTTTAATAAAGCAAATCAGTCTTTAAATTATATTTAAAGACCGATCAAAGACTAAAATTTCAATCTTTGAATTACTAGTCCCAAAAAGAATTTGAGACAGGGATTTCAGTCTCAAGATGTAAAGACTGATATTACAGTCTTAAATATATTTAAAACTGAATTTTAAAGACCGAAAATTTTGTCCTTAGTCAGTCTTAAGTTTGCATGATTTAGCAACATATGATGATATCCACAATAATAAATGGTGGAATATAACCAAGAATTCAAAATATTCACGTTATAATTTCATACACGTCAAAATTTATTATGTATTATATAAAAACTACATACAAACTAACAGCAAAAAAATTAATGATAAAGTACTCAATTTAACATAAGACATGCATAAGAAAGTTAAGATAACATATCCAAATATATTACATTAACAAAAAAGTAATTCAACATGTTCGCTAAAAGAAGTACACGTTACTTTAGAAACAAAAAACAAAGCAAATAAGTCCATTGACATATATGTGTTAGAAAATGAATAAGTGGCTAAGGAGGGAACAATGTCCCACATCGGGAAATACACATCCAAATTTCACTATATATACTAAAGCTTAATAAGCTATATTAAAAGAGAATGAGGAGATAGAAAGAATAAGGCAATGAAAGGGAAGAGGCAATGTGGGCATGAAAAATCTTACATATTTAATATTATATGGTCAAAGATTGGGCATTGGGCCTTCCTTTTTTGCTGCCAGAAACGGTTGCATCCGTTGGTTAAAGGGTCGCAACATTTCCAACGGTCACAACCATTCAAACAGCCGCGCCTCTTCCCAAACAGGCAACTCCCCAACCCTATTTAAAGGCATGCAGAACCGAAATCAGATCATTCTGTTTTTTTCCTCTATCATTCTCTCTGCATATTCTGTTCTGAAATAAGCAACTCTCTTGAGTTCGTCGTCGCCTGCATCGTCAGCGCAACCTTGCAGGCTCCCGTTCCGTTTCACCTTGAGAAACAGTTGCTCGCCAACCCGCTGCGCCGTAGGGGGAGCAAATCTGTTTTAAGGGAACAACGACTGTGCTGGACTCGGATACAAATATTCAACTTGCAACCAAAGTACTAAACGGTACGAATTGCATTTCAGCTATTCTTTTTCCTGTTAACCCAATTACAAAATTAGGGTTAGGGTTTTTTGTCCAAATTGATTTTGCCCTAATTTATAGATTAGGGTTTCTGTGTGGAAAACAGTAGTACATATATTATTTCGACAAGGAAAACAAAACAAACAAGTGAAGTAGGGAATACTAATCACTCTATACCGCCATGATGTTGATGTTCTTCGAAATTGCGTGATGACTGGTAAGGCTGATGAGACATTGATGGTCGTAAAAACTGTTGTATATGTGAATATTGCTGCACATGTGGTAGTTGCTGTTGCATTAAATCAAAAAATTGCATGCTTTGTTGCACAGTCCCAAATGTGTTGGAATGCAATGGTGATTGTTGCGATGGATATGCTCCCAACGACATAGACTTGTGACCTGCTACATAAAATACATGCAAATTAAGTCATTTAATGGAAATAAGCATGGACGTCATCAAAAAGATAAGGCGTTACAACGTGGATAAGTTTGACGGAAAATCATTTATCAAAATACAGTAACTCTTGCCTAATTCAAAATACAAAGATAGTGAAACAAGATAGACCACCCATTCAGATATCCAATTTGTTGATTTATGAAACAAGTTTCTGTCTTAGTTTCCGAGCTTGATAGCTTTACTAAAAACTTTATAGCTGTTTGCAAGTCCGAAATTTAGAAAATTAAACTTGTAAAATAAAGGCTCGTTCTTACTCCTTTCTTAGTCACTCTTCTTTCTTATTTTCTCCAATTTAGACATACAAAAAACTAGGATAAACCAAAAACCTATATTAGAATGGCAACAACAGCTGTAACGGCTCAAACTTGTAATTTTGCATGTCTATAGAATATGTATTAATAGAGTTCAAAGTTTGTAAGTGAATGGCTCAAACTTGTAACTGAATGGCTATATATATATATATATATATATATATATATATATATCTGTGTGTGTGTGTGTGTGTAATTTTGAACTCTGTTACAAACTCTGAACTTGTAACAGAATATATATGCCTATAATTTGAACTTGAACTCTGTTTGTAACTGAATATATATGTTACTGATTACTGGTTTGTAACGGAACCAATAGTTTGAACTATGTTACAAACTTTCTTAGTTTGTAATCTTAGTTTGAATCAAGATTACAAGTTTGTAACATAATATATATGTACAGAGCTCAAAGATTACAAGTTCAAAGTTTGTAACAGAGTTCAAGTTTCTACATCCAACTATCTTAGTCAGTTGTAATCTTGCACTCTCTATCCCACTATCTACGTTGTATAAACTGAAATATACATCTTCACTACGGATCGAGTAACGTAGGCATCCTCAGAGAGGGCAGTTGTGAAATATACTTATATCTACATATTATATTTTAAAGACGAGTGCAGATCGAATTCTCTGCTAAACATGGTTACAGCGTTTATTTTGAATACTAATCAACCATTGAGCACATACTTTTGTTCAATCAACACATATTTCAGTCCAAACAGTAATGCTATGCTTTTTCAATTAATCAAGTAAATTATTATTGACTCATCTAGTTGGCATAGTATATAATATAAATAGATGATCAGCAATTGCAACAAGGCTAGCACTAAGAATAATAGAAATAACGAGAAAATATACTAACCCGTGAAATGAGGAAATGTACCATTAAATGGAGAAAATCCTATTTGTTGTGACTGTGTAGGCATGGTGGCTTGTGTAGACACGATCGCCTCTGTAGGCATGGTGGACTGATCAGGAATATAAGGCGATGTTGGCACAGCCGGTTGCGAAGACACTGCAACACGATCAGTTGTCTGTGTATGTACAGTGGACTGCATAGGTATACCAGGGAACCGCGTTAATTTATCCAACACCCTATTTAAAGATAATACATGCATTAAAACAAATAACTACATAATCATTCAACATTAATTGCATATTTAGGATTTATAGCTCTAACCGTTGAACAATTTCTTCCAATGAAAATTGTGTATGTATTGGTTGAGTGGATGGAGTTGGAGTAGAAGTACATCCTCGATGAGCACTGGCTGAAGAAGACCTAGAAACTCCACGTAAACTACTAACGTCTACATGAGGCGCTACATACAACTTTCCTTTTGTAAGTCCCCCTGATGAATCCATCCAATGTTGTGGATAAAAAACATCCATTTCTTCTTCTAACTCGGCCTTTTTGCTGAGATAGTTCTCCTGATCAATAAGTAAAATCAATCGACATTGCGTACATATTAATAATTTAACTAAATAAAATAATTACCATTGTTTTCATAGATTTGTTATCCACATATCTGCTACTCCTACATATTTTTTGGTATTTTTTAAGGAGTTCGATGGATCTTTCAAAAGTGCCAATATCAAAGTGCCTCATGAAATGCTGGTTCCTTTCCCGTCGTCACTTTCTGCATTCATTTAGAAAATTATGGGTATTAGTAAGGGTGAAATTCTACATGCTTGCATTATTTATACATTTATATTGCTTGATGTCATGCTCGAATGGTTAGCAATATGTTGGATATGATTATAACTAAGGGATAATACTAGCTCGATGACTTACCATACTATGGTAATGAATGGTTTAACATATGTATTTATAAATCATGTTAGATTTATCAATTGATATAATTTCAGGTTCGCTACTGATATAGGGATAGCAAGATGTATTACAAAATCTAATTTCTATAGTACACAAAATCACAAAAATTGGTGTGTATAGGCAAAGCTTAGAATTTCATCGAAGCATAGTGCATAGTTGAAATATATTGACAACAACGCCAAAAACACTATAGTTTTCGACATATTGATTCAATGGTATTTATAAACAGCTGCTACGAGGTAGGAATAAAATGCTGCCATGGCAATAGTACATAACCGCAGTTAAGGCAATAATGACTCGTTCCTCCTCTAGTGACGTGCAAAGTGATATGATACATATATCTTCTTAGTTTCATCTATTTATTGATTCAAAATTTTCAGCATATATACTTAACTGATATAGTTAGTAGTTTATATGATGAAAAAAAATTGAAAAATATTTGACTTACAACTTGTTCATTATGAGAGGCTATCGAAACTGAACCGGCATAATGACGAGTAAATGTCCCTTCTTTCGATGTAAGCTAATTCTTTCTCATTGTTTCTCTACTTTTCTGAAATTCCTCTTGCGCCCAACGAATGTCAATCATCTCATTCCAAATATCACGACGAATCCAAACTGGTGGATGATCCTTGCATTCTGCTATACTTGTTGTCTTATTAGCTATTTTTGCTGCTTCTCGTGCACGATTTAATTTTTTCTTTAAATTATCTTTTGCTGTAGTCTCCCATATTCTTCGGATTGTCGGTTCATGAGTTTCATCATATGAGAAATGCCTCTGCATAAAACATATTATGCTCAAGAAATATACATCATGTGAGAATGATACATGACTAATAAGGCCGCATATTAATATTATGTTCACAATCTGGTTTCAGTTGATCTAGTTAAGTAAATTGTAATTCTTTTCTTTTATGAAACAATTTGAAAATAAATAATGCAAGATTATTCAAGTTAGATTTGAACAAATATGACTAGCTGGGTGGTTGTTGAATGTTTCTTTGATCATTATGAGGTATGAACTAAATAAACTTACTAGCATTCACAAAAAATGAAGGAGAGTTCATACTTAAAATAAAATTTATTTGTATATGAAGCCGATATTGTTGAATACCTGAGAACTATACCTAAAGTCGTTGAGACTTAAAGAACTCATGAAAAAAAACTATAATATAAATAAACTTACAGTTTGTTATGAAAAAAATCAATGGATAAAGAAGCGATACCTTAAATTCATCAAAGAGTACGCTTCTAATTTCTGGAGGTACTGACTTAAATTCAAACCATGGTCCAGTAAACCGTCTAGACCATATTTGCCTAATTATACGCGAGGCTTTTTGGTTGAGGAAACTAAAAGAAAAAATATGTTAGATTCATTAATTCCTTCAATAGTCTATTGTTACATAAACAGATATTCAAACTTAATATAAAAAATTATTTCCAATTGTTTTTCCATTCCAATGGAGGTTTCTTTGTAATAGGATCAACTGGGAGATTGTAACCTTGAGTGGGAATGGTTTCAAAATCTTCTTCTTCTTCAACTTGTTCGTCTCCCTCGTGAACATTGGTTGTCCTCTCTGAATCTTATTCGCATGATGGTTCACTGCTATGTTGAGAATTAGATATGGCAACATTGTTTGATTGATTTGAATAAGTTCTTCTTTGAAATAGACGTCTAGTTACGGATCCACCAGGCATTATCTATATAACAAAATTAGTCGGAGAAAATGGAAAAGACAAACAAAAGATAAAAGACAGTTGAGATTAGTAGTTAATATGGATACCAATCAGCTAATATCAACCAGCTTATCAAACTAACAACATTAGAAGTTCAGTTCAGTCACAGTTCTTGCAATCACAGTCATCTCCACTCACTCATATTAGTCACACTGCATGAGTTGTCTAGTATGAAGGAGTTTTTGAGATATTTTAGACAGCTAATTTTCATTTCCAAACAAAGTATCTAAACCGGTATAATTCATTGCATTTCATTTTTAAGTCAGTGAGGAAATAGGTGATACTTTGTAAAATTAGTCCTATTCAACCAAACAACCAACATACAACATTATTTAAGATCAAATATATCATCTTCTACAACATTGAAATTTTAGTAAGTAATTTTACTATCTTTGATTCTATTGTACGTTAACCGTGAAGTACATTTGATATACAAAGCATGTTGATGTAAAAAAATAGAACGTGTTTTTGTATAATATTTGACAATCCATATAAAAGAAATTACATTGCATTTGACATAATAAACATTCATTATATGTATATACAAAGGTATTGACATAATGATCATAATGATTATCATGTATTCCCATTATCTTTGCTGCTTCTAAATAGCAATTTTACGATTGTCCTGAATATATATTTGTAAGCATATAATGCACCTTATTAGAAATTTAGTATGTACATATTATCAAGTACAAATTCAAAGAAAAACTTAATTCAAGTGTGCATATGTACACAGAGACATAAGTATTAAATTTACAGTACAATACATTTTGTTATTATTTGGAGCAACTTAACTAAATCCAATACACTAACACCTGAAACCAACAATATCATGTTACTGCATATTCACAGTAGCATAAGGAAAAAGAATGAAAGTCTTATATATTTTTGCTATAGATAACCATAAACAAAATAGATGAAAATGTAAGATCTTTTACTAAAAATAATTCCATAAAACAACCTAGCATCACCATAAAGAAATCCACAAAGATCGTTAAGTTTATGAAATTTACTTTGTAGTTATAACCTAGTTAGGATCCAAGGTACTATGATAAATTAATAGCAAAAGGAGATAATATAGAAAAACTATAAATTGGAGGTTAAGCGGTTTATTTTGTTTTATTTCATCAAAATCTTTGCATGACTATTAATTTGACTTGAATAGAAATTTTACAAACATTTGTTTGATTAACTGATATAGGTCCATAGTTGGTATCCTAAATATAACAATCTATAACCAATAACCCAAAAGTTTTTAAAAAAAAACACCATACACATTATTAACAAAGTATGAATAATTAGAAACCAAAAACCTTGATAACATAGAGATGTGCATTAAGATGACATTTTGTACAAAATGCAAGTAACTTCCCATAAACCTTAAATTTCCTTATATGTTTATAGTAATATTCTCTACTCTTTAAATCAAACAAAATAAAACACATAAATAGTACAAACATAGGATTTACCAAATTAGCCAGTAGAAAAAAGTTACCATATGCAGCAGATTGGAGAATAGTAATTACTTATTACTAATACAGAAGGGAACTGAAGAGGTTAAGCACAAATGATTTACAACATGAAATGAAGATGGTATATTAAAGGAGGAATTAAGTGTGCATTATAACCAAATCATTAGCTCAATAATAATAATTTTTTAAGAGGTAGTTATACTATATTAACAAAAGAAAAAAGAAAAAAAAGGTAGATCATGTAGCAAGTCCAAATTGTATAGAAAACACAATTAACTAATTTCTTCCAACAAATTTGAAATTTCCTTATCTATCTGTAACATGCGGTATTTGTCCATAGTTTAAATCAAATAATAGAAACATCAATGTATTGAAATTATCTCAATATTTACTTCATGCCACTACTTAGAAAGTTATCTTTGACAGGGTAAAAGGTAAAGAACTATATTTTCTGTATATTTACATTTGATGTACTATGCATGCATTCAATTTAAAAAAACCAAGAAATACGAAAGATCAACTAGAATTTAATATTGGTATTAATATTTATCGTGTACCCTTTTAACTTGAAAAATTAAATTCATTGTTTGAGACTGTATTTCAGAAATTAAACCACAAATTAAATCGCGGTCGCACTTACCTTTTCATGTGCATAACTACATTATATTGAGCAAGGAAACAAGCATACTTAAGCTCTCAGTTTATTTACCCATTAAAAGGTCAAATTTGTATGCATAAGAAAGTGAAATTAAAATGGAAGTATAGTATGACTTATCTCCATGCAACTTCCAAAATAGCAAAATAAAAGTTAATGGTATCAGTGTAAATAATCCTTCTACATTCAAAATTAAAGGCTTAACTTTAGAAAATGCATCAAGTTAATAAATGAATATTTTGATAAATCACCATAAAAACATCTTAACATTAATGTAAACTAATGTAAGTTTCATAAACTTTATTCAATGCACAATATTTTCAGTAGATTATAATGCAAACTCATCTTCAGTATCTTCATCATTAATATTTTTATCCTGATTGACACCTTCATCCTCATCATCAAGGTTAGCATCATCATCGTAAACTACCTCAAAATCATACGCGTTTTCATCATCATCCGAGCCAGAATAATAAATATCATTTGGTCGCATTGCACGTTCCAACTCATCATCATCAACTGCATCGAAATGCTCCATCATAAATAGTTGATTGGAGTTATCATCGATGCTGACAATGCAGGGTTGACATATCTCATCTACTTGATCTACGTCTAAGCGTCCTCCGTTATGTTAGGGCTTAACACATCACTTGCAAATCGGCTTCTAGCTACCGTTTTAATTACTGTTAACCATTCATTTGATTCACACCCAGGCTTGGACAATAAATAGATTTGTTGACATTGTTAGGCGAATACAAAGATATCATCGGTTTGTAGCCGAGAATTTTTATTCAATTCTACTAGCCCATTTGTATGGTGCACTTTCATTCCATTTCTACTCAATGTGTCAAACCACTCACAACTAAATATGAATATCTCATTTTTCTCTCCAAGATATCTAACCTTTATGACTTCCTTTAACAATCCACAATAATCGTTTTCCAAATCATCGTAACAGCTCCCTTTCACACAAACACCGCTATTCATCGAGCCTTGTTTTTTCCATAGTTAAGTGTATGAAATTTAAAGCCATTGACATAATAACCATTGTAGTACTCAACTATATAATCCGGGTTTTGTGCAAGTAAGTATAATTGATGTCCAATACCACTCGGTTGAGACGGAACCTATTTACAAAAAAATGGCATAATCATCATTAGTGTTCAAATTATTTATTTTTATCAGAAATCACATCGTAGTAAAAATACTTAAAAACCAGTCAAGAAATATAGATTCAAGCTTTGTAATAATAAAACTTTCACTTTCTGTAGGGTGTTGGCTAATTAATCCATTTTTACATTCACTGTAAGCAACAAAAATAGAGTTAAATCAAAAAGTATACGCTTTAACTACTTTACTATAAATCTTAAAATATGTACTTCACATACTCTTCTACTTCGGTGCAGTTGAAAAGCACATACTTATGGATGGCATGATGTTCAAATTCAGAGAGATTCCGCCTAATAAATGCATTAGATAATACTTTTCTTGAATGAGAAAATATAGACAAACATCCACTAAATATAACTTCTCCTCCATCATCATTTCTAGGAGGTCGATTCCAAATTGTTTCTACATTCGGATCAAAATAACATGATGAGAAGTTTGAAATCTCATCAATTACATATGTTTCAGCAATGGATCCCTCAACATGTGCTTTATTTCCTACTTTTCTTTTTAAATAAAATAGATACCTACATTGTATTAAAAGAAATTATTGGGATATCAATAATAAAGTAATAATAAAGCTTCAACATTATTATAAAAACGTACCGTTCAAATGGATACATCCAGTGATATCCAATCGGACCACAAAGCAAAGCCTCATATGGCAAATGTACAACTAAATGTTCCATAGAATTAAAAAAACCAGGCAAAAATATCTTCTCAAGTTTGCAAATAATCTCAATGATATTCTTTTTTAGAAGCATCATGCTTTCAATATTTAAACTTCTTGCATAAAGTTCACGAAAAAAGTTGCTTAACTCCACCAAAGTTTCCCATACATTTCTTGGTATAAATGGTTGGAAGGCTATAGGAAGAAGTCTTTGCATAAACGCATGACAATCATGGCTCTTGAACCCACTTATTTTTGTTACAGTCTCATTAACACATCTTCTTATGTTAGAAGCATACCTATCAGGAACTTTTATTGATTTAACCCACTTGCAGACATCTTTTCGATTGTCTTTTGTAAGGCAATAAGGAGCTTTTGGCTTGAAATAACGACTATTATGATGTTCAACTAGGCTCATCCATCATATTCTACTACAATACTTTTCTAGATCGAATCTAGCTTTTAAGTTGTCTTTTGTTTTATCGGTATCCATTAGTGTCTCAAATATGTTATCAAAAATGTTTTTCTCCACATGCATTACATCTATAGTATGATGAATCAAATTATTCTCCCAGTACGAAAGATCCCAAAATATACTTCTACGAAGCCAATTGTGTGTTTCACCAAAACCTGCTACTTTTTTATTTCCTGATTTAGACCCAGGTGAAGGCAATTGAGACACGATATTTTTCAAATCAGTGCCAAAAAGTTGGATGGGAGCACTATCTAATTCAACTATATTCTTCCTGAACTTGTCCTTTTGTTTTCTAAATGGATGGTCAAATGGTAGAAAACATCGATGACATTCAAACCATGAAGGTTTACCACCATTATGAAGAGTGAATGATTTTGTTTGTTCCATACAATAAGGACATGCTAATCTACCATGTGTACTCCAACCAGACAACATTCCATAAGCTGGAAAGTCATCGATGGTCCACATCCATGAAGCTCTTAAAAAAAAATTCTTTTTTATGCACATCGAAGCCATTACACCTCGCCATAAATCCAATAACTCATCAATCAAAGGTTGTAGAAAAACATCCAAGTTTTTTCCTAGTATTTTTGGACCTGGGATAATCATGTTTAAGAACATGAATGGCTTCTTCATACACTTCCATGGCGGCAAATTATACACTACCAAAACCACAGGCCAACATGAGTAAGTCGTCGATCTAGTTCCAAATGGGCTAAATCCATCTGTACAAAGTCTAAGCCTAACATTTCGTGGAGAATTAGCAAAGTCGGGATAACACTGATCAAAATGCTTCCATGCTTCACCATCAACCGGGTAAGCCAATTTACCACAGGTGGAACGATTGTAATAATGCCATGTCATGTCTTTAGCATGCTTCGAAGACATGAACAGTCTTTATTAGACGTGGTATGATAGGAAAATAACGTAGTTGTACTTTAGATTTTTTTCCTACAACTACTAGAATTATAAAACTTATATCTTAGCTCTTTGCAAATATCACAAACAATCTTTGCCTCATTCTCTTTATAATATAACATGCAAAAATTATAACATGTATCGATTTTTTTCATAACCAAGTCCTAAAGGTTTCAACATTTTTTTTGCCTCATAAAAATTAGTAGTTAGTTTATTATCTTCGGGTAAAAAGTTTTTGATCATGGAACTAGCATAATTAAACCCTGCATGTGTCAATCTTGTTTGGGCCTTTAATACCATCATATTCACACATGCTGACAACACTGTCTCAGTTTTGCAACCGCTATATAAAGGCTTATTAATAGCTCTCAACATATCAAAAAAATATTTAGCTTCAAAATTAGGTGCATCTTCATTTATGTAATCATATTCTTCATTTGGATGGATATTACTTTCATCAATTGCATCCATAATCATTTCCCTATATGGGTTGACATCATTCACATTATTATTGTTTAAACATCCTGACGTTGACGTTTCTTCTATATCCATCTCCCCATGATATATCCAACGTGAATATTGTGGAGTAAACCCTTTCTGTAGAAAATGTGCTATGACAACCTCTTTATTTTGAAACTTTCTATTATCGCATTTCACACATGGACATCTAACAACCCTTTCTGGTAATGCTTGAGAAAATGCAAAATTAACAAATCTTCGAACACCATCTTGAGTTACAAAACCTTCACAAACCCTACGATACATCCATAGTCGATCGACCATTTATATAATAATCCTACAATACAACGGATTTGTACCATTAAAATAAGTTGGACAAGTAACTTAGTACTATCAAATTAGAGAAATCTATAATTTTCATATTAAAATAAATTGTCATAAGCAATTGCACACGATTAGGTGTAAAATAAGTATCTCGTAAGTACCATGTTGAAATATTTTCTATATTTCACATCGTACAATTAATTGTTTCAATGAACTAAGACTTGTTCATTGCAAGTTGTCCAGTTTGGCCTGCTAACGTGCGGGTTGACAGTTAAAGTTTCATTCGACGTATGGATATAGAGATCAATAACTATAAATAAAACTTCTATCATAGTTTCCTTGGAGAGTACATCGCTAAATTAGAGAATTTGCACTTAAATTTTTATATAAATATATCCCATTAACATAACAAAAGTTTTTCCTAACTTCTTCATTTAACGCATTTGTTGTTTTTGATAACGTTTATTGATATGTATACTCATATAAAAGTTGATTTGTTTGAATAAACTCATTCCAACAATAGAAAGTCGCATGCTATTATATATGGTTATAAAAAATCCTCTTTACAAATTATATATTGCCAATTCTGTTAAAACATATATGGTATTTTTTAACGAGTTGGATGGATCTTTCAAAATGTGCCAATATTGAAATGCTTCATGAAACGCTGGTTCCTTTCCTGTTACAGCTTTATGCATTCATTTACATTAATATTTAAAATTATGATAATTGATAATAATATTAATAAGGGTGAAATCCTACATGCTTGCATTATTTATGCATTTATATAATATGTACATCTATATATCATGTGCGCTTGTACTACACATGAATTTGTATTGTTACCAAAGAAATATTTTCTTCCTATATTTTGATTATTAGTATAGTATATTTAGGACACTGGATTTATTTTCAATATTGACAACACATCATCGTCTTTAATAATTATACAACTACCACATCTAGGAATCTATTCATGTCCAAAGCACTATTCTTAAAGATGATAATGTCGTTCAAAGTGTGCATGATATGTGTATAATGTGCTATAAGACTATTTCATAATAATGGAATAATTCATTATAACCAAATAATTATTTACCCAACTTCTCAATTGAAGGTAATATTTCATAAGTGATCAATCTATTGAAGTTCGCAAAAATACGATGTTTTTGAATTTATGAGTGTAAAACTCTTCTGCATTATAGTACTCTTCGCGCTGAAGACTAGCACTTGTACTAAAATTGTAAGGACCTGATTCTTCGTCTTTCGAAAATTCAACATCGATACTCACTTTATCGACTACCGAGCAATCGAATGACGGAAGACCGAACACTTAGGGTTTTAAAGAAAAGGAAAGAGACAGAAGAAGAGAGAAAAGATAGAAAATAGAGAGGAAAGAAAATAGAAATAGAACGGAACAGAAAACAACACAACAATATCAGAATCTCACAATTCGCAGCGGAACAACATATAATAAATAAATGAATAATCTTTAAACAAAGAACTATATCAGTTATTACATTACATTTCATTACATCATATCATCAGAGTGTACAACAACAACAACAAACAGCGGAAAAGAAATACTATATACAAGTAATACGCCATGCCATCCAGCTTGCCTCCAGCAACTCCAGAATATCCTGATAAACCTTAACTCTTGACTGCCCGTGTAGAAATTGGTGGGCACCCAGAGTTTAGGAAGGAAAACAATAAACTCCGAGTCAGTCATGTGACTGGTGTGAGAACTCAAAACAATTTATTTATCTTTGAAAACAAAATAGAGGAATATTTTTAAAGTCAATTCGCAATGCTTTTAAAAATGAGACTACCATAAGGCCTCCCGCACACACACACAATGCAAATGCAGAATCGGAGGAGATTTCTCCTTATGATAGTCAAAGATGCTTGATACGTATTTAAAAGAACATTTGATATTATTACTAGTGCATAGTGTAGGAAAATTCATTTCGAAAGTAGAATATAAATCTTAGCCAACATACGACCATTATCGTATGCCTACTATAGCTACCATGTTCAATAGCAGGTTACCGCCACATTCCACGGCAGGTTATACAACTAAAACCGTACAAGTCTCGTATTGTTTCTTTGGATTTCCAACGAATGATCAGGCCAAGGAACTTCCCATTGCCACATGAGAATGCCTCTGGATGGACATCCCCGAGAACCAAACCGGATCTCTGCCAACACAAGGCCGGGTTACCCCTAACTGAGTAACAACTGACCGAATATGCCATCCCCCGGTCCTTTGGGACCTTTCACCGAGCGCTCGTAATCAATTCACACAATCATAAAGTGTTTTCAACATGAGTAAGTATCTGAGCTCCATACCATGATACCACCCTTTTCCAAAAGGAAATGCACATATCCTAAAGGGCGCTACCCCTCATAACCTTGCCGCATCTTTCCTGTCTTGACCATTCCCGAGGTGTGAGGCTCGACGAAGTCACGTCCACAAAAACATACTTTATACAAAAGCCATGCTTTGGGTCAACAAATGATCATAGAAATGATCACCAGGATAGACGATCAAATAAATGATCCTATCACAAATAATCAACACAATGATCATTTCACGGCAACACTCAGCATGTCACATTACCAAATTGGGAATATATCGCTGATAACCTTCAACTACATAACCTCTGAGCTCGTACGTCTCAGAGAAGGGTGTTAAGCTAAAAGAATAAATTCTCCGCCACCAACAGAAATATATTTGAAAGAAATCCGCTTTATATCTCAATTTGTAATGTCAGACATACAATCCATACAAGTCTGTTCCGGGTTCGAACATAACCGAAGGCACTTCTTACGAAGCCCTTGCAATCCGGGTATTCACAATCCCGATCGAATTTCCCATCACTTAGGGAATCTCTATACCAGGAGCTACCCAGTGCAGAGACAATCGATAGGTCATCCTATCGCTTTCGCAAATACTCGTTCTTCAACACCGGTCATCAATGCAATTCATAACGACGTATCACATATTCGGAATGGGTTATACGACCCCATGGTCCTTTCCCGGTTAACCCGAATAGTGAGCGCTTATTCAAAAATAAGTGTGGCATTCAAATTCAAACAAATCCCATCAAATACCCATTCAAAGGGAAATATTGATAGTCGGTTATTGAACTATCAATGGATATGCACACATCACCAGTTTCCAAATAATTTTCCAAATTATTTATTTCCCAAAAATATCTTTACTAGATATATAATTTCACACTTCAAAAATAAATCAATATTTATTTTTAAACAAATTCTCCTTTTCATTTATAAATTCTATAATGAATTTATATTTCAAAATATTTATGAATAAACGATTTCAATTATTCATTTCAATTTATCTTCTAAAAGATAAATTCTCAAAATATTTCATTTCACATTGGAAAACATTTCTATACTTATTTATTCATAAGAAATTCACAAATCTATTTATTTTGAACACTTGGAAAATATTCAATATACTTAAATCGAAATGAAGTATATATTTCATTCTTTAAGGAAATCATCCTCTTAAACATATTTATTTTGGCCAAAAAGAATGTTACGTAAAACATCGTTACGACAACCCAAAATCACTAGTATAGGGATTCGAAATTAAAATAGATATATAAATCCCAATACTATACAAAATATTTCCTTTCGGAAATCATTTACTATAACAACAGTGTTATAGTCCACCATTTCCTTTTATTTCTCGAAACGTCTATTTCAACAATAAATGTTGAAATCTATGGTTTCGAATCTTAACATGTTTAAAAACATCATTAGATCGTTTTAATTCTATTTAAAACATCATATCTAAAACAATTTCTTTAACATATTATTCACTATTCAAAAACGTGAATATACTTCATTAACAAATTTCATCCTTTCCATTCATTTTATTTTAAAGGATTATTCACTGTCTAAAAACGTGAATATAACTCCATAAATAAATTATAACAATTTACTTATCAAAATAAGTCGTTTGCGAATTTATAAAACAATATTTATAAATTCTATTTCTATTTATTTTATAACAACCTCCTTTTATACATCCTTTATTAACCTATCCAATTCTATAACTCAATTATATACCAAAGGTTCATATTATAAGTTAAATACTTATAATTTATTCGTTTACAAAAATCGTTCCTTTGAACTTCCCAAAATATAAATCTTATAACTTATAAGATTGTTTATTTATCCAAAATTCATTCTTTCAATAACTTTATAAATTTTATAAACCTACTGTTTATAAAATTCCATTTATAACTTCACCGTTTATAATTCTATAAATTTCATTCAGTTATGAAATTCGTTCACAATTCATTCTAACACTTATAAAAGCTCGTTTTATAATTTCAATATTTTATTAATTTATAAATATCAATTTATAAATCTTTTAATATAAATCAATTTATATTATTCTTCAAAACGGCTTTAAACTCCTTTAAAATTTCACCATGTGATTTATAAAATAATCAAATTTTATAAATCCTATATTTAAACTTTTTACAATATATTCAGAAATCCAATTTAAACTATTTTACAAAATCATTAGCCTCATATTTTCAAAAAATCAACTTTTAACTATATTTCTCAAAATCATAATTTTTATAACTTTAAAAATTATAACGTTTATTTATTTAAAATGGATCAATTTCAAAAAAATATTTTATAAACGTATACTTTCAAAAATCACTTTTAAATCCTTTTAAAATTCCAAATTTGGTCCAATGATGCTACACACCAAATAGTCAATCACGACAACAATGATATCATATATCGATATGATAATCAACGAATATCAAAATATCCATAATCAAATAAATACTGTTGACGAATCCAGTTGGATCCCTCCAACCTGTTTTTCTGCATCCACAAACATTAGCACAATACCAATTCCGCTCCAGTACGGAATTATCGCGGTATATGGGATTTAAAATATTATCCGCTTAATAGACGGCGCAATAGGGTCTCATCCGCTATACAAATGCGGGAAATCAATAACTCCAATATATACATATGCCAATATATATATATATATTGCTAATATATATAATACCAATTTCACTGTTTATGAAATATTCGCGGTATATGTTTTTAATAAATAACATCCGCTTACTAACGGCGCATAATGTCTATTTTAACAATCAATAGGTAACAATCATCATTCAAACATGCATTCAAATATTTTAAATCTAACTATTTAAAATTAAAATTGAAACTGATTCGATTGAGTGAGAAGTTCTCACCTTGATTTCAATTTCGTTTTAGCGATTTATTTCGAATAAAATTAAACGGACGTTTAATTTTACACGAAATTTTCACTAACTCCAAACGACTCCAATCCAATTCCATCGCGTAGTGCTCGTCCATACGATTCCAACGCAACTGGTTTCGCGCGTTTTCGACCTCGTATGAAAAAGTTATGATTTTATGAAGTTACACGAATTTTTAACTTATATAAATTTACAAATTTTAAACCTAGCTAGATCAGGGCCGTTCATTTCGAATTCCAGATCGAGGCCGTTGCCCTCTTCTTCCCTCTCTTTCACGTACGCGTCCAGAACAAAGAACCCATCACAAACCAAAACCCTAGATTTGCCGAGCCCACCACCTTCGTCTAAACTTCGATCAGGAGCCGCCGAACGAACGCCACCACTGCCACATGCCGTCGCCCCCAGACCGGCCCCACTCGGTCACTTATGTACGTTGGAAAACGTGCGCGTTTGGGTTGAGTTCGAGCTCGATTTGCCGCGAATCTATTCCACAAAACAAGATCATAGCCGTACAGATTGGAAGCCCTCACAATGCTCTTCCTTTCATTAGTTGAACACTTCTCGAATTAAAGTGTGGATGGGAAGAAATTGGAGGGAGAAGTATATGGATTTTCGGCCATTGATGGCTTTAAGTGACGGCTGGCTAAAATTAGGGTTTAGTTTTATTTTTATTTTTTTATTTTCTTGTGAGAGAGGGGGCTATTTATAGGGAATCGAACGACACTATTCATTCCGGAAATTCCGAACTCCGATTTACGCGCCGTAACCAGCGTTTCTAGGGTTTACCCCGCGTTCCGGACACAATGGAACAGGTTTCGAAAGCTAATTCGGACATCTGTGCGAGTTATGGCAATAAACGTTCAATTTAAATTAAACCGATTTAAATGATTTTCTAGGCGTTTTAATTTGTACCGGACAAACGGTAAATCCGATTGACACGAAATTTGAAACCTTACAATAATATCACATTACGGATCCAATGAATCTGGTTTCGTCGAAATCCGAGACTTTTTGAAAAATTGCTATTTTAACTCGCCAAATTAATATTAAAAATAATTCGATGCGTTTCGAGCTGCTACGATCAAACGGTAACTCCGATTGCTACGAAAATTGAAATCCGGTAATAACTAACTATTACGGATCCAATGGAACTGGTCTCGTACAATTCTGAGACTGTTCAAAAATTGACTATTTTCACTAGTCGATTTAATATTAAAATATTCAATTTTCACAAATAAACTCTTAATTCGATTTTAAAAGTTCTAAAATATCGTTCTAACTTCAATATGATAAAATAAAATTTTACAAATCATTTTCAATCATATTTAACTCAATTTTCAATTATTTCCATAATTTAACATATTAAATTATCGATTTAATTATTCAATTAAATCCAATTATTCGAAATAAAATTTATTCGACTTATAATTTCACTTATTAATATTTAAAATTAATTAAATATTTAAATTTTAATTAATAAAAATTCTGGGTCGTTACAATCTTCCCCCCTTAAAAGAATTTCGTCCTCGAAATTAACAAGTAAGAAAAATTACAGAATCGATTAACTTTCCAAAATTCATAGTTAAACTTCTTACAATAACTTTACTAAGTTTTCAAATCATACTTAATTATCTTTTCAAAAACAACTACTATTGTTTAACTTTCAACTCCAAATCAAAGTTAAAGTTTTCAAAAAATTTCCAATTTTCTCAAATTTTTTCTGACGCCTTAAATTTTCGGAAAAATTCGCCATAGTCTCCTTTGCACGGCTCGATCCGAAAAAAAATGACAGTATATATATCACAAATATACATCTCATCAAGTAATGAGGCATCCCGCAGGGAAAAAGTGTAAAAGTACGGTATGTAATCCGAGATATGTACCTTATATTTTATTAGCGAGCATATACGGCTAATATAGCGCGAAAGCGAGCTCCAAATGCAAAGCAAACGCGATCCGCACCTACTAAACACTCAACAACAACATGAGAATCATGCATATATGAAAATAGTATCAATATACAACATATAGCAACAAAATAACTATATATGTCAACTTAGCAAATGAAACAAAACAATATATTCAACCATCAATAACTATCATCCAACTAACATCCATAACCAATAAATATTCATTCATATTCTCATCAATATTCAATGAATTGGGTTTTCAATTTAATCATATTTGATTTATTAACAGTGGATGTTTCTAACATTTATTTTCAATTAGTTTATATTCACTAATTTATATTCAAGTTGGTTCACTTCCAAATCAAATTCAAATCTACTCAAGATTCATTTAACTTCCAATTGAATTTCAATTACTTTAGCTTCCAATTTCATTAACACTTAATGAATTATATACAATCAATCAACTAACAACCATATAACAACCAAAGTATATTAATTACAACCAAATCCCTTTGCTTTCAATTGGTTTAATTAAATTGATTTTCATTCAACTATTCAACTTCCAATAACATTAGATTTTAAATGAATTAACACTTATATCCATTATTCCATATCAACTTAATTCACATTCAATTGATTAACATTTAATCCATTAATTCAATTCAATTACAAAAGTTGAATTTCATTTACATAACTTAAGTTCATATCTATCATTTAACTTTATTAATTTTACTTCGATACCAATATCAACTTCATTCAACAACTCTTAAGTCATACTTCCATTTTTATAAACATCACTTGGTTTTACATAAATTAAATTCCCACTTATAAATAAATTCGGATTCCAATTCTAAAGTAAATTTTCATTTAACTTTAAATTCATTTTTATTTACAACTCATATTCATAAATATATTCATATAGTTTCACTCCGTATATATATATATATATATATATATATATATATATATATATAAGTTTATTTCACAACTGTATATTACTTTAATTATAATTCAATTCTTATAATTCATTTGCTTATACAATTATTCTTCAATTTAGATTATTCAAACAACTAAAAAAAATCCACTTATATACACTTAAATAATTCTGAAAAATTATTCCTTTATATATAAAATATAATCAAGGTAAAATAATTTCATTTACCCAATTTAAAACAATACTGTGTCGAATTGTTCTGTACAAGTGTTTAGAGATCCCTATCAACAACGTTAATTACTCGTATTAACCAGAATCTATATACCACTCAACAAACCAATCATCACAATATAAAACAATTTTATATTCACTAACAAATACGCTCTCATAGCTATTATTACACTCAAACTCATTCTAGAGCACTACTGACTCTATCTCTAATGAATAATACCCAACAGAACCATGGTTGTCGCTTAACCATATGCTCTGATACCAGATGTAAGGACCCGATTCTTCGTCTTTCGAAAATTCAACATCGATACTCACTTTATCGACTGCCGAGCAATCGAATGACGGAAGACCGAACACTTAGGGTTTTAAAGAAAAGGAAAGAGACAGAAGAAGAGAGAAAAGATAGAAAATAGAACGGAACAGAAAACAACACAACAATATCAGAATCTCACAATTCGCAGATCCCAGATCCACCGTGGCTTACACTGATATCCCAAACTTGCTTTTACGGCCACCCTTTCGAATGTCACGGCTTCGCCTAACCAACCCCGTAAAGAGGACGTGTGGGGGTAAGAGTCTCCCGTTCGCCACCAAATCGCGAAGCGAGAACCCCCATCACATATCACCTAGCATAAGCAAGACAGGTGTGGGAACTCAAAACAGTTTATTTATCTTTGAAAACAAAATAGAGGAATATTTTTAAAGTCAATTCGCAATGCTTTTAAAAATGAGACTACCATAAGGCCTCCCTCACACACACACACAATGCAAACGCAGAATCGGAGGAGATTTCTCCTTATGATAGTCAAAGATGCTTGATACGTATTTAAAAGAACATTTGATATTATTACTAGGGCATAGTGTAGGAAAATTCATTTCGAAAGTAGAATATAAATCTTAGCCAACATACGACCATTATCGTATGCCTACTATAGCTACCATGTTCAATAGCAGGTTACCGCCACATTCCATGGCAGGTTATACAACTAAAACCGTACAAGTCTCGTATTGTTTCTTTGGATTTCCAACGAATGATCAGGCCAAGGAACTTCCCATTGCCACATGAGAATGCCTCTAGATGGACATCCCCGAGAACCAAACCAGATCTCTGCCAACACAAGGCCGGGTTACCCCTAACTGAGTAACAACTGACCGAATATGCCATCCCCCGGTCCTTTGGGACCTTTTACCGAGCGCTCGTAATCAATTCACACAATCATAAAGTGTTTTCAACATGAGTAAGTATCTGGGCTCCATACCATGATACCACCCTTTTCCAGAAGGAAATGCACATATCCTAAAGGGCGCTACCCCTCATAACCTTGCTGCATCTTTCCTGTTTTGACCATTCCCGAGGTGTGAGGCTCGACGAAGTCACGTCCACAAAAACATACTTTATACAAAAGTCATGCTTTGGGTCAACAAATGATCATAGAAATGATCACCAGGATAGACGATCAAATAAATGATCCTATCACAAATAATCAACACAATGATCATTTCACGGCAACACTCAGCATGTCACATTACCAAATTGGGAATATATCGCTGATAACCTTCAACTACATAACCTCTGAGCTCGTACGTCTCAGAGAAGGGTGTTAAGCTAAAAGAATAAATTCTCCACCACCAACAGAAATATATTTGAAAGAAATCCGCTTTATATCTCAATTTGTAATGTCAGACATACAATCCATACAAGTCTGTTCCGGGTTCGAACATAACCGAAGGCACTTCTTACGAAGCCCTTGCAATCCGGGTATTCACAATCCCGATCGAATTTCCCATCACTTAGGGAATCTCTATACCAGGAGCTACCCAGTGCAGAGACAATCGATAGGTCATCCTACCGCTTTCGCAAATACCCGGTCTTCAACACCGGTCATCAATGCAATTCATAACGACATATCACATATTCGGAATGGGTTATACGACCCCATGGTCCTTTCCCGGTTAACCCGAATAGTGAGCGCTTATTCAAAAATAAGCGTGACATTCAAATTCAAACAAATCCCATCAAATACCCATTCAAAGGGAAATATTGATAGTCGGTTATTGAACTATCAATGGATATGCACACATCACCAGTTTCCAAATAATTTTCCAAATTATTTATTTCCCAAAAATATCTTTACTAGATATATAATTTCACACTTCAAAAATAAATCAATATTTATTTTTAAACAAATTCTCCTTTTCATTTATAAATTCCATAATGAATTTATATTTCAAAATATTTATGAATAAACGATTTCAATTATTCATTTCAATTTATCTTCTAAAAGATAAATTCTCAAAATATTTCATTTCACATTGGAAAACATTTCTATACTTATTTATTCATAAGAAATTCACAAATCTATTTATTTTCAACACTTGGAAAATATTCAATATACTTAAATCGAAATTAAGTATATATTTCATTCTTTAAGGAAATCATCCTCTTAAACATATTTATTTTGGCCAAAACGAATGTTACGTAAAACATCGTTACGACAACCCAAAATCACTAGTATAGGGATTCGAAATTAAAATAGATATATAAATCCCAATACTATACAAAACATTTCCTTTCGGAAATCATTTACTATAACAACAGTGTTATAGTCCACCATTTCCTTTTATTTCTCGAAACGTCTATTTTAACAATAAATGTTGAAATCTATGGTTTCGAATCTTAACATGTTTGAAAACATCATTAGATCATTTTAATTCTATTTAAAACATCATATCTAAAACAATTTCTTTAACATATTATTCACTATTCAAAAACGTGAATATACTTCATTAACAAATTTCATCCTTTCCATTCATTTTATTTTAAAGGATTATTCACTGTCTAAAAACGTGAATATAACTCCATAAATAAATTATAACAATTTACTTATCAAAATAAGTCGTTTGCGAATTTATAAAACAATATTTATAAATTCTATTTCTATTTATTTTATAACAACCTCCTTTTATACATCCTTTATTAACCTATCCAATTCTATAACTCAATTATATACCAAAGGTTCATATTATAAGTTAAATACTTATAATTTATTCGTTTACAAAAATCGTTCCTTTGAACTTCCCAAAATATAAATCTTATAACTTATAAGATTGTTTATTTATCCAAAATTCATTCTTTCAATAACTTTATAAATTTTATAAACCTACTGTTTATAAAATTCCATTTATAACTTCACCGTTTATAATTCTATAAATTTCATTCAGTTATGAAATTCGTTCACAATTCATTCTAACACTTATAAAAGCTCGTTTTATAATTTCAATATTTTATTAATTTATAAATATCAATTTATAAATCTTTTAATATAAATCAATTTATATTATTCTTCAAAACGGCTTTAAACTCCTTTAAAATTTCACCATTTGATTTATAAAATAATCAAATTTTATAAATCCTATATTTAAACTTTTTACAATATATTCAGAAATCCAATTTAAACTATTTTACAAAATCATTAGCCTCATATTTTCAAAAAATCAACTTTTAACTATATTTCTCAAAATCATAATTTTTATAACTTTAAAAATTATAACGTTTATTTATTTAAAATGGATCAATTTCAAAAAAATATTTTATAAACGTATACTTTCAAAAATCACTTTTAAATCCTTTTAAAATTTCAAATTTGGTCCAATGATGCTACACACCAAATAGTCAATCACGACAACAATGATATCATATATCGATATGATAATCAACGAATATCAAAATATCCATAATCAAATAAATACTGTTGAGGAATCCAGTTGGATCCCTCCAACCTGTTTTCCTGCATCCACAAACATTAGCACAATACCAATTCCGCTCCAGTACGGAATTATCGCGGTATATGGGATTTAAAATATTATCCGCTTAATAGACGGCGCAATAGGGTCTCATCCGCTATACAAATGCGGGAAATCAATAACTCCAATATATACATATGCCAATATATATATATTGCTACTATATATAATACCAATTTCACTGTTTATGAAATATTCGCGGTATATGTTTTTAATAAATAACATCCGCTTACTAACGGCGCATAGTGTCTATTTTAACAATCAATAGATAACAATCATCATTCAAACATGCATTCAAATATTTTAAATCTAACTATTTAAAATTAAAATCGAAACTGATTCGATTGAGTGAGAAGTTCTCACCTTGATTTCAATTTCGTTTTAGCGATTTATTTCGAATAAAATTAAACGGACGTTTAATTTTACACGAAATTTTCACTAACTCCAAACGACTCCAATCCAATTCCATCGCATAGTGCTCGTCCATACGATTCCAATGCAACTGGTTTCGCGCGTTTTCGACCTCGTATGAAAAAGTTATGATTTTATGAAATTACACGAATTTTTAACTTATATAAATTTACAAATTTTAAACCTAGCTAGATCAGGGCCGTTCACTTCGAATTCCAGATCGAGGCTGTTGCCCTCTTCTTCCCTCTCTTTCACGTACGCGTCCAGAACAAAGAACCCATCACAAACCAAAACCCTAGATTTGCCGAGCCCACCACCTTCGTCTAAACTTCGATCAGGAGCCGCCGAACGAACGCCACCACTGCCACATGCCGTCGCCCCCAGACCGGCCCCACTCGGTCACTTATGTATGTTGGAAAACGTCCGCGTATGGGTTGAGTTCGAGCTCGATTTGCCGCGAATCTATTCCACAAAACAAGATCATAGCCGTACAGATTGGAAGGCCTCACAATGCTCTTCCTTTCATTAGTTGAACACTTCTCGAATTAAAGTGTGGATGGGAAGAAATTGGAGGAAGAAGTATATGGATTTTCGGCCATTGATGGCTTTAAGTGACGGCTGGCTAAAATTAGGGTTTAGTTTTATTTTTATTTTTTTATTTTCTTGTGAGAGAGGGGGCTATTTATAGGGAATCAAACGACACTATTCATTCCGGAAATTCCGAACTCCGATTTACGCGCCGTAACCAGCATTTCTAGGGTTTACCCCGTGTTTCGGACACAATGGAACAGGTTTCGAAAGCTAATTCGGACATCTGTGCGAGTTATGGCAATAAACGTTCAATTTAAATTAAACCGATTTAAACGATTTTCTAGGCGTTTTAATTTGTACCGGACAAACGGTAAATCCGATTGACACGAAATTTGAAACCTTACAAAAATATCACATTACGGATCCGATGAAACTAGTTTCGTCGAAATCCGAGACTTTTTGAAAAATGGCTATTTTAACTCGCCAAATTAATATTAAAAATAATTCGATGCGTTTCGAGCTGCTACGATCAAACGGTAACTCCGATTGCTACAAAAATTGAAATCCGGTAATAACTAACTATTACGGATCCAATGGAACTGGTCTCGTCCAATTCTGAGACTGTTCAAAAATTGACTATTTTCACTAATCGATTTAATATTAAAATATTCAATTTTCACAAATAAACTCTTAATTTGATTTTAAAAGTTCTAAAATATCGTTCTAACTTCAATATGATAAAATAAAATTTTACAAATCATTTTCAATCATATTTAACTCAATTTTCAATTATTTCCATAATTTAACATATTAGATTATCGATTTAATTATTCAATTAAATCCAATTATTCGAAATAAAATTTATTCAACTTATAATTTCACTTATTAATATTTAAAATTAATTAAATATTTAAATTTTAATTAATAAAAATTCTGGGTCGTTACAAAAATTTGAGTTAGTATTGCTCTGGTTTTTAACTAAACTTTGTGTATGTTTAACCATCTTGTTTATTTTTGGTTTTAGGCAAAGGGAAAAAAATAACAACAATATTTGTCGTTTCAAGTGTTTAATAGAGGTAAAATACATAATTACAAAGATGCTCTTATGGTTTTTATTTGGTTGCGTTCAACTTATTTTGTATATCGGTTAGTAATATTTATCAACATGTAATTTATGTTTGTTAGAACTCTTGGATAGGATTCAGTAGCTTTACTCATAGAGTATGCAAACAAAGATTTTATCTTTCCTTCTGTTTTTGATGACATGATTATTTGTTTCAATGTTTTTTTCAAATGTTTTTTTTGAAAGGAAAAATCTTAATTTAGTCTTTCAAGCATTAACTGCAACTTAATATGCAGTTTGTAACATCAGCATATTGTCATATTAATAAGCATCTTGTTAACAAAAGGTTTGAAGTTATAAATTACTCAAAATGTCTTCTACTGGTTATGTATAGATGAAACATTAACATGATTTCATAAAACACAAAGCAGTTTACAAGTCAAGATAATCTACGTATCATTAATCTGATTAGCAATTTAAAAGTCTGATCGAAGAAAAAGTTGTTCAAAGCTATATATACAAATGTATGTAACGAGTAGATTGGTACATATGCTGTTTTAAGAGATGGGTATGAACACTAAATTATATTCACGGTATTGTTTATTTTAGAAAGACAAGTATCATAGGAAATTAAACTCGTGCCATCGGCATGGGCTTCATACTAGTCCATAAATAAAATGTAGTAGCATACATACATGATAGCTTTTTGCATAATTCTTCCATTTTCTACATAAAAAAATTACCCATATTCTAAGTTTAGGTAAATTTTTATCAATTCAAATAGCAAAATCAAACAAGTAAACTAATTATAAACTCAGTGCAAACAACAAAACATAGCAAACATAATCAAATGCAGCTCAAACAACAAACTGAAACTAATTTGAATTTCAGATTACCTACCAAGAGCTAGAGAAGTTAAGCGGAGGCTGGAGTCCTCGCCTGTCGCTTAAGGGGTAGTCAAGGCACTAGGGTTTTGAGCCAGAACTGAAGTCTATAGAAATTCACAAAAATTAATAAGATGCAAAATCAATGTTAATTTCTTTTAGTGCTACTCATTTATGAATCAGAAACTCTACATAAATAAACAAATTTTGGAAAAACAGGAAAGAAATTACCCCTTGAATATAATCTGGAGATGTGAGAGATGCTGTCTGCGCAATCAATGATAACTTGGGTCAAGCAATAATCGTGGAAAGAGGGGGAAATAGATTTTTAGCGCGAGATGGAATTCATTTGTGGATTTCGATCTTGAAAAATCGGATCTGCGAATTTGAGGAGTGGAAAGGGATGGGTCCAAGAAATTATCATATTATATCATTAGCTATATTATCTTATTATATAAGTGGCATGGTGGTGTGCATGACGTGTAATATAATTTCATACGACAATTATTTTAGTTTATAAGGTAAACTAATAAAGTAATTGCTAATTACCAAATTTAGAGATATTGTTTCCAATGAGATACAATGGACATCAACCAATCAAAATGTATCAATGGTAATATTATTTCTTACTCTTAAATTAGGATATTAAATTTAAATATAACATTAACCAAGATGCTCAAATTAAATCGAGACACTCAAATTAGGATATAAATCGTGTTATTATTTCATACCATTAATCATACAAGTAATAGTATTATTTGTGAAATACTAAATTCTTCTTTATCTTTATTCAAACTACATCAAGGTGCTCAAATTTAACATCTATATACTAACAGATTTACATTTTAGTCTAAGTCTATTTATACATCGCAATTTAATTTACGTACATCGAAAAATTAACCAAAATCATATACACCATTCTTTAAGTAACGAACACTGTACGTATTACAAAATTACCCTCATTTTGGATAAACAAAATAGTTACCTTATTTTCCTAATTCTCTAATGCATTACTCAAATTAAGGCACGTATTCCGAAAATTCTCCAAATTCAATTTTGTAGATTTTAAATGAATACTTTAAATGGAATTTAAATTTACATAATTATTCATATTTTAAAATTTGAATTTAAATTTAATTTTTCAATATTTAAATATTCAATAATTCAAAATTTGATGTCAAATTTAAACGTGATTCAATTTATATAAAAGATAGAGTGGATTTAGTATTCTATGAATAATATCAGTATAGTATTGAATCTTAAAAATAATTTTTTTTTGTTCAATTTGAAGTGAAAATGTCAAATAGATTATGCATGAATACAGCTTGATATTTATTAGTCAAACTTTGTAATTAAGAGGAATTTAAATTTGATTTAACTTATGATGTGATGAAATTTAATTACTTTATGAAAAAAATTTGGCTATATAAAATATGGATGACAAGGATTTGTATATTGTAAATTCTTTATTCTTTAATATTAGTATTAACTTCTTGTTAAATAAAGGCATTTTTGTCATAGGATCTATTAAAAAGTTCATGGTGTAGGTAGAGTTATTTATGGTTTATGAATAAAATTAGCCTACATTTTAATACTAATTTTTTTTAATTCAAATTGGTCAGGAATTACTAACTCAACTGAATAATGATATAACGCTCTGATTTGATTCTAGAGGTCATGCATTCAAACCCGAGAAACATCGAAATAAATGCTCTAGTAAATAAATGATAAAACAAAATTAAATCCCATTTGAAGTTGTAGAATTTGAAAATTTTCACAGGTAAACTGGAAGATTTTGGAAACTTACTTTGATTAATGACTATGTTTTACACTATTTCCCTAACCATCCACTAAGTGTAATTTTTAAATCAATCAAAATGTATCTGAGTTGAGGGGGAGTTAATTTAAAGGACAAAAAATTGTATATTTTTAGCCTCAATGACACGACCTCAATACTTTTAGCACAAGGACAAACATTATTCTAAAAATTATTCATAAGGATAAACATTCTTTCAAAATTATTCATAAGTACAAACACTCTTCCAAAACTGCTACCGAACTAAAAACTGTTACCTAAAAAATGCTGCCGATAACTACAAACTGATACTATAAACTACTATTAATAACTAAAATTGATACCTAAAATACTGAAGGTCTATTCTTGAGGCTAAAACGCTGAGAAAATTTGTCCTTGACAAAAATTTTCCATTAGTAACGTGAAAAGAATAATTTGTTTGAGCTTTTATAGGAATATGGATGAAACTTACAATAATCTGAATTTAGTTACATATAAGGTTGTGCTAGGATTTTAGTTGAGAAGTTTTTAAAATAGAATTTATTTATTTATTTTTGATCAACTATCCGATCAATTTTTATTATCCATAAGCTAACCATTAATGTTAATTAATTCCATAATCTAACCACCAATTTAAAATATTAAAAAAGTACGTTTTGATTGGTAGAACAAATATTAAGTTGGTTAAGTTAGTATAATTAAAGCTATTTGGATGTCTGAAGAGGGAAAAGAGAAGATATGTAACGATATAGAATTTTTCGTTTTGATTTGTGAATATTTAATTCCTTTTAAATATTCAATTAATGGTTTTAACAAGTAAATAACTCTCTTTTAAATTTTATAACTAATATTAGCAAATTCATTTTTGGATTTTGTTTACATAAATTGGTAGTTCGACAGAAAACTAAAAGTGTGGCTTAAACCCTTTTTTGGATTTTCAGCTTTTCGTCAAATGACAAGTTGTAGAAAATTGTAATACACTTGCATATTGTTTTAAAAAAATATTCACATGTCTAAAGAAGAAAAAATTTATATTTTAGAATGTAAAGATGAACAAATAAAATAGGACAATAAAAAGATAACTGTATTTGAATTTTGAACATGAAAAGATGTATTCCTTAAGTAATCAAGTTAACAAAAGGACTTGAGATACTCTATTACCCAACATGTTTTATGTGCAATGGTACGTACTTGGATGACTTAGATTTGATATTAGAGTTGAAATGGTGATTTACGGGTATTTTCATTCTATTTTCTTTATTTATATTTCTTTACGTAACCTCCTTATATATAAATATGCACAATTCCCATCTTTTATTTCAGGCTTCATCTCCTTAGCATCAAGTTCATTTTTTTTCACTCAAAAGTACCGGAGAAGAGAAAAATCATATATTTGCTTAAAAATAAGTTAGCTTGGATTTTTCAATAACCTTGCAAAGGTTAGATTCTTCATTTTATTTTGCTTAAAAACATTTTTATGTGCAGCATGGTCTTACAAGATACCCATTTATTTTAAAAGGATTTTATAAGATATAACAATTCCTCATGATTTGAGTTTACTCATGTTGGTTTACCAGACTGATTCGAATGTTATTTTCTTATAATGCTTGGGTTAGATCCGAGTATTTATTCAGAATTAGCTTTGTATTCTTTTTGAGCTTCAGGAGTCGAGTTGGATGCCCAATATGTATTTTGGTATTCTATTTCTGTTATATTTTATTGGTTGTGTTTATCTACATTTGTAAGGACATGCTATTATATAATTGTTCAAGCTGATGATATGTTATACTATGATGCTGTTTGAATATCAAAGGTTTCTTTTGTAAAGTTAATTTAGGATATTACATTATTCAGCATGTTGCAAGATCTGATTTTGTCTTTTTTTCCTTTTGCCCCAAAAATATATCTTTCCGGTTCTTGGATGTTCATTAAGTGAATACCGTGGATGTATTAGCGTCGATATCTGAGGATCAAAAAAGCAGGTTATTACAGGATGAGTCTTAAACATGTATAAAAAGGAATATTTAGCAAATATTTTTGTGATATAATTATTTTTTACTGATAAGTTTGACCATTGTCCTATAGGTTTGTGCTAACCAACAATAAATACAGCTTAACTTCTTTTGTAAGGACGATGATACTAAATATATATTATCACTCATGAAGCTGGTTGTTATGTGAACTGTAATAAGTTTTAACCGCATTCACATGAATTATGAATATTAACCATTAGATTTGCTTAAGATAGAAACATTGAATGTTTAGTTATTTTAAGACTTCTTAAAAACCGAATTAAAGACCGAAATGAAGACTGAGATTTGGTCTCTAAGCAGTCTTAATATTTATAAACCGATTAGAGTCTGAACCCCAGTCTCTAACTTGAAATTTTAAAGACTGATTTTTTTAGTTTTTAATAAGCTCTATTTAAAGACTAAGTAAATTCAGTCTTTATTTTTCAGTCTTTATATGGATGTTTTTTAGCAGTGTCATAAATACTGGACTCATGTGTTATTTCACTTTAATCCTTTTAATAATTAGTAATGTATAACCCTATATTGCTTTCTAAGATAAACTACATACAAAATGAATAGATTCGAAGTAGAAGAGAAAATTTTTAGGTCAAACTTGTAAAGGTTAAAGAGAAGACATATCATAGGACCAAAGGCGGAGACAGTTGCCATCTGATGCAATGACCATCACGAGTCTCTTTCCACTCCATTCGCTGCCACCAACTTCTCATTCTATTTAATCCCATATATAAATACCCCATCTGACCACCTACATCTCAATCAATTCACTTCACTCTATAAAATACTATCAATTACTCCTTATGTCTTCAGTTCCCTTAAACAATAATAATGCAATTCACCTCTTCTACTATGCTCTCTCTGCTGTTACTGGCTTCTTCATTGCTATATTCATCGCATGGATGCAGCTTCGCAAATGACATTGATGTTACCTAGGGTGATGGTTGAGGAAAAATCAAAGGTGATGGAAAAATGCTGAGTTTATCATTAGATAAGTATTCTGGCTTTGGTTTTCAGTCGAAACACGAGTATCTATTTGGCAGACTTGATGCCTAGATCAAACTTGTTGCAGATAACTCTGCTGGTACTGTCACTACTTTCTATCTGTCTTCGCAATTTCCGACTCATGATGAAATAGACTTTGAATTACTTGGAAACACGACTGGAGAACCTTACACTCTGCACACCAATGTGTTTGCTCAAGGTAAAGGCAATAAAGAACAACAATTCAAATTGTGGTTTGACCCTACAAAGGACTTCCACACCTACTCCATCCTCTGAAATCCTCAGCACATTATGTAATTATATGTCTTATCTTTTCTTATACAATGTTTGACTACATGTACGGTGACTAATTCCATGTTTCATTGATGTTGTAATAGATTTTGTTAGAAATTGATACCTGAGATTTCCAAATTGAAGTGTCTGAAACCCTAGGGGCAACAGTTGAAGAAGAACAGAGAGTCATGGAGAAGGAACAGATGGTGCTTCAATTCGGCAGTGGAAGATTTTGGATCGGTGCTGAGAAGGCTAGGGCATTTTTTTGGAGTGGTAAAGAAGAGAAGTGAAGCGGCATTGTTTTTTAAAGCGGCGAAGATGAAGATTGTCGAACCAAATTCTTCGTGTGGAGTGGAGAAGAAAAGAAAATAGTCGAACGAAATATTTGTTCAGTATTTTGGATATGCCGATCCTGATGCGCCATTCGGTATTTGAGTATGCCGCTTCAATAAGGAAGATGCCAGTCCAAATTTTCCACTTGGCATTTTGCCGAACCAAACTAAATGCATGCCAAACCAAACCCCAGGGCTGCTATATGGCAGTTACCGCTCTTGATTTCTTCACTCTATAAATAAAGGAGCTTCTAGACAACAATGGCAGTTAAAATTGAGAGTTAATTTTAGCTAATTTTAGAGCCATCCTAGAAAGTCGAAACTCTGCAGAATTTTATCTATATTATAAATTCTTCTTATGTATAGCCTTCAAAAGTGAATCAATTTTATAACTCTAATCTTTCAGTGATTAATACAATCCCCTCTCCCCAAGTGGATGTACACTGCCTAGCGATAGTGGAACTACTATAAATACCAGTGTTATTTATTTTTCTGCATTGAATAGATCTGTGATTGTCTGTTCTGATGTTCATCTTTTGTTTGTTCTGTCTCACTACAATCACGATCCAGTTGTTTTCTGCTGCGTTGGTTTTTTGTTCTCTTAGACTGATCATCTAAAGGGATTTTCCTCAATAGTATGGTATTAGAGCTAGATGATTGATTGAGAAGTGTTAGACGCTATGGTTGGAGATGAAGCGACTCCATTTGCTACAAGACCTATACTACAGAGATGTATATCGCCTCAGGTTCACAGTTGGCAATTGAGAAATGAATGGAGATAAAGCTTCGAGAAGTGTCAACGGAGCATGAAGGCTGTTTAATGAGGAATGAATCCATCCAACAGTGTTTTCCCCTGAGGAGTTGACGGCTGTCATCTAAGTCATGGAAAGGAAGGAGATGGAGAAATGAGAGTTTACTACTTTACAACTAGCTATAGGAGAGAATGTTATCTCAAAGATTAGCAATGAGACCATTGCTAGGGGTATTTAGACCAAGCTAGAAAATCTCTACTTGAAGAAATCTCTGACTAGCCGTCTAATATTACTGAAGACATTTTTCACCATGTGGATGAGAGATGGTACTTTAGTGAAGGAAGATCTTAATTTCTTTGATGATCTCGTGATGAAGATGAAGACTGTTGACTTGAAGATGGATGAGGAGCGAATGACAATAATTCTTTTGTGTTTTCTTCCGGCGCGATACATAGGTTTCGTTAACAGCCTTATCTTCGCTAGAGAAACATTGACAGTGAAAGATGTGAAGTCAGGCCTTCTATCTAAGGGCTTGAGAGATCAGATGAAGGAGATAAGTAAAGGAAGTAGAGGTTTAAGTAGTAGTCATGGCTGTTTGTTGAAAGATGTAGAGAAGATAAGAAGAATTGGCACTCTAGAGGGCGTTCCAATTCAAGAAAGCCCGGTAATGGTAGGAGAAGAAAGTCTAAGAATGAGATGTATTTTATCTACCAGAAACATGGTCATTGGAAAAAGGATTTGTCTAGATTTGAAGAAGAAGGAAGAAGATTGATCTTCATCATTTGTGGCGGAAAAGTCTATATCTGACGATGTGTTGTCTACAGCAGTATCAGATGTCTCAGACCAATGGGTGCTGGACTCGGGGGCGTCTTTCCATATGATGCATAATAAGGATTACTTCAGTTCTTTCGTTGTGGGAAGCTCTAATCTTATGTGTAATGATATTAGCTGTAGAGCAATGGGTGAAGGTATAGTAAGGATTAGGATGTTTGACGGAGTGATACGCACTTTAATAGGTGTCCGGTATGTTCCAGGTCTTCGAAAGTCCTTATTTTTTAAGGACAATTGGCATCTTTGGGATGAAAGGTAATTATCGAGAAGGATAGTCTGAAGGTTTCGAGAGGTGCACTAGTTCTTATGAAAGGAGATGTATTCTGAAATCTGTATTTCCTGAAAGGAACCACAGTTCTTGGAGAGTCGTGTGTTGGAGTAGATAGTTCTCGTGCATTGGATGCCACAAAGCTTTGGCATCTAAGGTTAGGTCATATTTTAAAGAAGGGCTTAGAGTTTCTTCAAAGACGGAAGATGATCAAAGGAGAAAGCTTCAACAAGATGGACTTTTACCAGGATTATGTGTTAGGCAAGCAAACTAAAGTATCTGTTGGAGTTAGACTTCATAGATCTAGACGAGTACTTGAGTACGTGCATACAGATATTTGGGGACGGGTTGCTACTACTTCTCTTGGAGAAGCAAAATATTTTATCTCTTTCATTGATGACTTTTCTCGGAAAGTATGGGTGCATGTGATGAAGGCCAAATCAGAGAGTTTCGAGAAGTTCAAAGACTGGAAAACGCTTGTTGAGAACCAATCTGGTTCTAGATTGAAGGTGCTGAGATCTAATAATGTCAGTGAATTTGTCTCTATGGAGTTTCTCGACTTTTCTGGACAGCATGGCATTCAGTGACATTTCACTACACCCGGCAATCGGCAATCCAATGAGATTGCAAAAATGATGAACATGACTCTAGTGGAGAAGGCTCGTTGCTTGAGATTGACGCAGGCTTGTCTAAAGGCTTTTGGGCTGAAGCATTATCAACCGTGGTGCATATGGTAAATCGAATTTCATGCTCAGCCATAGATGGTAAGATTCTAGAGGAGAAGTGGAGAGGTAAAGCAGTGTATCTTGGTTACTTCTGAATTTTTGATTGTCCTATGTACGTTCACCATACACGTGACGACAAGTTGGAGGCTAGAGCATATAAGGGTATACTAATGGGATACACCGATGGTATCAAAGGGTATCGAATTTGGAACCCTGTTGCTCGAAAGATTGTTCATTCCAGACATGTTACTTTTAATGAGTCTGCTATGCTCAATCTGAAGGAGAAGCTACCTACCACTTCAGAAGATTCTGATAGGCCTAAGGAGGTAGAAGAAGTTACCGTGTTCCAACCAAATAGTAGAGTTGTTGTTGATGCTGTTGAGGAAAATACAGTTGATGAAACATCACAGGACAGTCCACAAGTACCTACCAGTTGTGTTGGTGATGTGCATGAAACTAAAGGAAGTTCAGTTCAAGGTGGAGCTGAAAGAAGTTTAAGAGAAGCAGTACCTATCTGGGTTAGTCGTAGGACTATTAAGCCGCTCGAAAGATATGGTGATTAGAATTTTACGAATCTTAGCCTTGGTGATCAGTTTGACTGTGCCCTACATATGGTTCATGAGGAGCCGCTTGACCTTGATGAAGCTTTGATGTCATGTGATAGTTCAAAGTGAATGTGCACTATGGAAGAGGAGTTAGTGTCGCTGAAGAAGAACAGGACTTGGGATTTGGTATCACCTCCTCAAGAAAGCCAAGTCAGTGGTTGCAAGTGGGCATTCAAGGTGAAGGATGATGGGAGATACAAAGCTAGACTAGTTGCTAAAGGATTTTCACAAAGAAATGGATTGGAGTATGATGAGATATTCTCTCCAGTGGCGAGGCATACATCCATCCGCATTTTGCTCGCTATCGTCGCAGCTCATGACTTGGAGCTAGAGCAAATGAACGTGAAAACCACTTTCTTGCATGGAGACTTGGATGAGACCATCTACATGAAATAGCTTGAAGGATTTGCGTAGACAGGAAAGAAAATTGGGTTTACAAATTGAAGAGTATGGACTTAAGCAGTCGCCAAGACAATGGTTCAAGAGGTTTAACTCTTTTATGCTTCCATATGGTTTTGATCATAGCATCAAAGAGGGTTGTGTGTACTTCAAGCATTTAAAGAATGGTAGATGGGTGTACCTACTCTTGTACGTGGATGATATGTTAATTGCTTTCAAGGATAAGGCTGAAATTGATAGTTTGAAGCTGAAGCTAAAGCTAAAAGCGGAATTCGAAATGAAAGACCTTGGAGAAGCAAAGAAAATTTTGGGTATGGAAATCCAAAGGGATAGAAAGTTAGGACTTCTAAGCCTCACTCAAAAGGAGTACATTCGAAAGGTGTTTGATCGGTTTAGCATGGAAGGGGAAAAGGCAACCAGCACACCTATGCCTTTGCACATACAGCTTTTTAGTAAAGGCTCTCTGATCTTGGAAAATGACAAAGCTTGTATAATGAAGGTCTCATATGCAAGTGCAGTTTGCAGCTTGATGTATTTCATGGTCTGCACTAGGCCTGACATTGCACAGGCAGTTGGATTGGTGATTAGATTCATGGCGAATCCAAGAAAGACGTATTGGGAAATAGTGAAGTGTATATTCAGATACCTTAGAGGAACTTCAAACCATGGACTTGTATTTTGAGGCAGAGGAAGAGATTTCAACTTGGTTGGATTTTGTGATTCCGACTATGCTGGTGATGGAGATCGAAAGAAGTCAACCTCCGGATATGTGTTCACCATTGGTGGATAGCGATCAGTTGGAGAGCGAGGTTGCATACGATTGTGGCTTTATTTACTACAGAGACAGAGCTCATAGCTGCGATTGAAACAGCTAAGGAGGCGTTTTATTTGAGGCAACTGTCGTGTGATTTAGGCTTTGTATGAAGGGGTGAATGTGTACTGTGATAGTCAAAGTGCAATTCACTTAACTAAAAATTTAGCATTCAGCTCGAGAAGTATATTGAGGTGAAAGAGTCATTTCTTGTCTCGATGAGTGAAAAGAAGCTAGTTCGTCTTCAGAAAGTTCACACAAAGGAGAATGCAGCAGACATGTTTACCAAGTCATAGCCTGTTGCTAAGTTCGAGCATTGCTTGGACTTGATTCGCTTAATGAAGTGCTAGGTAACATGGGGTGGCATATGGGGAGAGTTGATATGGTTCATGGAGACATTTTTTTTCATGGTGGAGATTAATAGGTTCTACACAGACTGGATACTTCGACCACTTTGTTGATGACTGTTACCCGAGTTCTTTGACAGAGTGTAATGGGTGAAGGCAATGCCGAAGCTCATTGGGTAAGTATCCATTGCATGGAACATGAAGGTGTAGATGAAGTTGGAAGGCTTGTTTGAAAATCTGGTATCAAGGTGGAAATTATTAGAAATCGATACCTGAGACTCCCAAATTGAAATGGATGAAACTCTAGGAGCAACAGTTGAAGAAGAAGAAGAATAAGAGGGAGTCGCGGAGAAGGAAGCGATGGTGCTTCAATTTGGCAATGGAAGATTTTGGATCGGTGCTGAGAAGGCTAGGGCATGTTTTTGGAGCGGTAAAGAAAAGAAGTAGAGCGGTATTGTTTTTAGAGCGGCGAAGATGAAGATTGCCAAACCAAATTCTTCGTTCGGTAAAACAGTGGAGCGGAGAAGAAAAGAAAATCGCCGAACGAAATATTTCGTTCCATGATTTACTGAACGAAATATTTATTTCAGTAGTTGGAGATGCCGGTCCAGATGCACCGTTCGGTATTTGAGTATGCCGCTTCAATAAGGAAGATGTCGGTCCAAATTTTTCGCCTGACATTTTGCCGAACCAAACCAGATGCATGCCGAACCAAACCCCAAGGCTGCTATATGGTAGCTACCCCTCTTCATTTCTTCACTCGATAAATAGAGAAGCTTCTGAACAACAACGGCAGTCCAAATTGAAAGCTAATTTCAGCAAATTTCAAAGCCATACTGGAGAGCTAAAACTCTGTAGAATTTTGTCTATATTATAAATTCTTCTTATGTATAGCCTCCAAAAGTGAATCAGTCTTGTAACTCTAATCTTTCAGTGATTAATAAAATCTCCTCTCTCCAAGTGGCCGTACACTGCCTAGCGGTAGTGGAGCCACTATAAATACTAGTATTATTTATTTTTCTGTATTGCATAGATCTGTGACTCTGTGTTCTGGTGTTCATCTTTTGTTTGTTTCTTTTCACTACAATCACGATCCAGTTGTTTTTCACTGCATCGATTTTTTTTATTCCCTTAGACTGATCATGGATTTTCCCCAATAGACTTTTGGTGGATAACATTCCGATCGGAGACATCAAAAATTATGCATCCAAAGGCATTGCTTTCCGGTTTAAACAACCGATGAGGCTCTACTCCAGCCTTTAGAATGCTGATGATTGGGCAACACAAGGAGGGAGAGTCAAGACTGATTGGAGTAAAGCTCCATTAACGGCATATTATAGAAACTTCAATGCCAATGCCTGCATCTGGTCATCAGGTTCATCAACCTGCAATGTTGTCGCTGTCGCTATCGCTTTGAAACCAATGTTGTCAATAGCTTCTTTAGAGAATGCATCAAATTGGTATAATCATGAATTGGATTCAACGAGTTACAGAAGAAGGAGGTGGGTGCAGAGGATGTTCATTATTTACAACTACTGTACTGATGCCAAGCGCTTTCCTTCTGGAATTCCCAAAGAATGCACTCTCAGATAATCAATACCTTTGGATTTCTCGATAAATCATGTAGCGTACTTAAGTTGTGAAAAGTATCCAGCAACCAGCCCATGTCATAGCAATCTTTTTTTTGTATCATTCGAATTTTTTTGAGTATAGTATATACATTTTTTTTTTGAAATGGTACTTTATATACAACAAATCATTAGGACAACATATCCCATGTCAATAAACGTTCGAAAGCAAGTTTCGAACTTGTGACCTCTTGCACCAAAGCCGAATCAATTAACCACTTGGACAATGGTGCTTGTACAGATTTTCGATTTGATTTGTTTAACTTAGAGTAGACAAATACATATGTCAATTTCTCTACCTTTTTCCCTTATCCCCTGTTTCAATTTCAACCACCCATCATAATATTAATCTTAATTAAGATGGGACCCACATTTATAAAACTTTATTGAGATCTACAAAGTTATTAAGATAACGTGATAATACACAAGTCAACAGTTGAGATTAACTTGGCATGGAGGAATTGACTTATTATATATTTTAACAGAATGCATGTATTTAATTTCAAATTGTAGGTCCGTACACTTGAGTTTGTAAACTTTGATGTCAATTAATATATAGGTATGATAAGATTTGGTTGTATAATTTGTTCTCGTTCAGTTTTGTAATATCATGTTGAATAATAATACATATTTATATGATATCTATTTCTATTACATTATTCTTATCTATCATTCACTCTCGTTTAAAATAATATTCTTTTATCGGTTTAAGTGTAAAATTTTATTTACACCCCTGTTCACAAAATTAATTACTCTCATTTAGAACTAAATTGATTTTCACTATAAAATAATAATTTCTCTAATATGTAACTCGATTTGGGGTTTTTAGGCTTAAGGAAAAAGTTAGAGAAAAATTAGTTTCAGGGACAAGAAGTTTGTTTTTTAGGCTAAAAGACACTTTTTAGTGTAAATCACAGAATGATAGTTGTAACTATCATTTTCAGTTTACACTACAAAGTGTCCTTCAGACTAAAAAACAAACTTGTTGTCCTTGAGACTAAATTATTTTGCAAGTTCTTCCTTATGCCTATTTACCTGACTCGATTTCTTCTCTCTCTCACTCCCTGCATTTATTATTCTTAAATAATTTAATAGACATTCTCTTCCACTTCTTCATACTAAAAAATTCCTTGGTTATTTCACATTTTCACTTTCTTCTTCCTCCTTGGTTATTTCACATCTTCATTTTCTTTTTACTCCTCTCACAATTTTTTCCTTCCCCTTTTCTAGTTATTTATATGTAAAATTCAATCACAACTTCGTTTCTACCCCTTCTCTGGTTTTATATTAACATAATTCAATTCTCAATTAAAGAAAATTAGGGTTCACATCCAAATAATTTATGTATCAATATAATATTTATCTTAACATGACTATTGTTTGATTGAATTCATCAATAGTTCTTCACCTTTGTATACTCCATAATTATCTTAAAAGTTAAATCTTTATTTTATTACCTATTTTTCTTACAATTCAGGCTTGAATTTATTGTCCTAAATTAACGACTTCAGCTTCTTATCCAAATTTTCTAACATAATTCTATTTTTTTCTTTATTTTGTTTAATCAATATGCTTATGAATATTATTTCTTTATTTATTTTGCAGGAGTTTATTAGATTTATTAATGCATAAACATCTTAGAATATTCAGCTGTTTTGAAAAATTATTATACGTAAAGTAAAACTATTTTTTATCCTTACATTTTGTATCAAAATCATATTTTATTTGTTTTTTTAATTGAAGACTATGACTTTGGTCTTTCATTTATTTTGTGAAGAATTATTGTGTTCATTAACAAATATATACCAATGGACCTTGAGTTGTTTTATACAATTAAATAGAGGTAAATTTGTCTTTTTTTTCCTTTCTCAAACATAAGTCTATAAGAAAAATCAAGTTGTGTGAAAAAATTTATAATTAAAATTAAAGAAATATAAAAAATATTTTTTCATAAAATAGTCTACGGAAAAATATTAGTGCACATGCAGCATTTTAGGTATCTTCAGTAGGAAACTTTAAAATTTTGTATACGTTTACGTGTATAGCAAATTTACTTGTTTTTAATTTTTTTTGTAGTCTTTGTCACTTAAACTTAATTTTTGTAAATTTTGGTATTGTCTCCTTAACCTATCTACATTTTATATATTTTTCTATGTGATGTTTAATATATTATAAAATGTTCACAAAAACTTTTATTCATGGTTTCCACAAAACTCTTAGTGATATTACAAAATAACGAGGAAATTATCTATGGTTCATTATAATGTTTTTTTTATACTATAATGTTTTAAATTGTATGGAAATGGTAATGTTTATTCATAACTATACATTGAAGATGTAATTATTTACAATCTCTACAATCGAACTACTTTAAAATAGGTCGGATAATATCAAATATGATTACCATTCAGTTGTTAAAACAAATTAATTTCTTTTGATTTTGATAAGAATGAATTCAAAGTAATTAAAGAATCAATTACAATTAATTCTATTTTATTAGTAAGTCAATTTACCGAGAAATTTAGTTACAAATTACTTCTCTTTAATACCAGTATATATTATAGAGCTAAACTATAACCATCAAATTCCTTATAATTATTTTCACATGTAATTCCTTAAAATTGACATTTTCATATGTATTTGCAAGTAATTTCTTTTGGTGATACATTATTTCGCTTTGAATTGTGTTAAATTTTGTATTGTTTCAGTTATTGAGTCTACATATATGTTGTAAATGAAAAATTATTCGGTTGTTCTAAAAATAAGTCAACACAAGGTTTTTATTTTATTTGCATTTATCATGTTTAGTTACTATGCCATATGTATTACAAAATATTACATTTCAAGTTATAATAATATTTTCTAACTCGGTTTGCATTAAACAGTGAATACATTTTTTCATTATTTCACATGTTTCTCCTTGCAGCATGCTTATTTCTTTCTACAACAGCTTGTATAGTCATAATTTTTCTATCATTTAGATTCTTATTTCTACTTAATTACACGTCCGCAAAATGCATCTTTATTAAATCATGTTGTGTTGTTCATATTCATACTATCTGCACATTTTCTAACAAACCGGGATTATGTTCAAGCGGTTGGAATTATGATTGTTGGAAAAAACTTAGTTCACAAGTCAATTTTCTTTCGGAAGCTAATATACTATAAATGATTTATTAATTAATGATATGTTAGCCGTAAATTTAGTAGGTCAAGTTGTGAAACTATTAAATTTATGCTTCCGGTTTCAATAAATAGTATTAGGTTTAGTTTTTTTACGCCTTAATTTTTTAAACAAAAATGCTTAGCTTAGAAAAATAGGCTATTTGTTATAAATTCACTAAAGCGTATGTGTAATTTAATTGATTTAAAAATATGATAACATGTATATTATTTAGCTGTTAATAGTTAAAATGAATATACTTATGTTTTTTTGTTCTTTAGTGCCATTCAGTAAATTAATCGTAATTGAATGAGTATGCCCATTAATAATAATTAATTCATTCAATTAGCAACATAGAGAAATTATTTGACAATTAACGTGTAACTAATCCTCTAATTAAAAATTGCAATCAGAACAAAAGGTAATATATTAGAATACAAATAAGAATTCTCTTTTGATTAAAATATAATGTAGTAAATGTATTTATCATAATTACTTCAACTTTCTACTACATATATCAATAAATATATATTTATATGTTTCTGTTTACAGTTTATATTTATTTGTCACAATAAATATATTAAATTTTATAATTTTATCTACGTGAAATCATTGTAAATGATTTTATAATCTACAAATTGGAGTGAGTTTCACATAATTATTTATTGACTTTTATTATTTTAGTGCAGAATGAATTCGACGTAACATTTAAAAACTTAAATTCTTGAAACCGCATTAGTTATCTATGCTTTCGGTTTTAGAACGATGGTATTTTTTGATTTTTTTTAAAGGTTTAAGTTTTAAAAATCTTACTTCCAACTTTTGTCAATTTTAAAACTATGGAAAAGTACACTTGGGATTTTTTCTATAAAAAATGTGTAAATATTAGAGAATTTATGTAATTTGTTTTCGTTTAAATTTTTACATGTTTGTTGTTTGGAATGAATGTGATTATTGATATGTTTTCAGACTAAGTTTCAATGTGATGTAAATTTCATATATATATATTTCATCTTTAATATTCAGTTAATTATATGTAGCTGAATTCTCAAATTAGAGACAATTAACTCATTTAACAAGCACTAAGAAGTACTTATTCTATAACCAATGTGTAACCAATTCCCTAACTTAATTTGAAATCAAATATATCATTAATTCATACAGGTGGAAGAAATACATTTCAAAATTCAATTTCTTCTTACGTCGATGTTATTCTCACATCCACAATTAAAATTTGCATCTCATTAATTGCAAATCTTTAAAACGCAATAACTTTTTATAGAAACGACTTTCACCACTAAATCGCAAAATTTATTATCTTTCTAATGAGTAGCATTATGCATATGCTTTTCAAATCTTCTACAAATATATGATATGATTGTAGATCATTCAGCAATTATATGCAATAATTGCAGAAAACTCTACAATTATATGGTATAGTTGGACTTTTCTACGATTATTTGAAATAACTGCAGACTTTTGTGCAATTATTCGATATAATTGCATAAAAATATGCAATTATATGGATTAATTGCAAACAAAGTCTACAATTATTTCATTTAATTGCATAAAGTCTGCACTTATATGAAATAATTACCGACGTTTGAAGGAAAACTGATGATTATTTCATATAATTGCACAAAATGGCAAGTATACAGAACAATTGTAGAAAAGTCTACAATTATATTGACTAATAGCAGAAAAGTCTGCAATTATATAGAATAATTGCCGACATTTGAAGAAAAATTGATGATTATTTCATATAACTATAGAAAATGGCAAGTATACAGAATAATAGCAGAAAAACCAGCGATTGTATGGAATAATATGCAAGTATATGGAATAATTATTGCCACTTGAAGAAAAATTGATGTTTTTCAAAACTTGCAGAATTCTCTTCAAATATATGGACTAATTGCAGCCATACTGCAAATTTGATTTTTTGGTATCGAATCTCATTTTAAAAATTGTAAAATTTATGATTTTTTGATGAAAACGATATGATCATCCAATTTTTCTATAGAAAATTATGAGTTTTTGAATGCTAAAAATGTAAAGGGTATTTGGGATTTTTAGGCGCAGATGGATTTGAAAATATGCACTAGAAATGTAAGGTTATGTTGAGAATGATGTTTTCTCTATTTTGAAACTTAAGAGCCAAACTATCCCAAACGAATATGCTTGTATTTTTTTGTTCTTTATTTTTCATTAATTTAATTGTAATTGAATGAATATGTCCACTAATGATAATTAATTCATTTAATTTCATCGTAGAGAAATAATTTGACAATTAATGTGCAATTAATAATCAATCTTTAAAACGCAATAACTTTTCGTAGAAACGACGGATCAACAAACCGTTTTCACAGTTAAATCATAAATTTTATTATCTTTCTAAAGAGTGGCATTATGCATATGTTTTGCAGAGTTTCTACAATTATGTGGTATGATTGCAGACAATTCCGTAATTATATGCAATAATTGTAGAAAATCTGCAATTATGCGGTATAATTGCATTTTTCTACGATTATTTGGAAAATTGCAGACTTTTCTGCAATTATTCGATGAAATTGCACAAAGTATGCAATTATATGGAATAATTGCAGAAATGTCTGCAATTATTCCATTTAATTGCGTAAAGATCTACAATTATATAATTGTTGACATGTGAAGAAAAATTGATGATTATTTTATTTTATATAATTGTAGAAAATGGCAAATATACGGAATAATTACTGAAAAGTCTGCAATTATATGAAATAATAGCAGAAAAGTCTGCGATTATTACTTATAATTGCATAAAAGTATGCAATTATATAGAATAATTAACGACATTTGAAGGAAAATTGATGATTATTTCATATAATTGTAGAAAATAGCAAGTATACAGAATAATTGCAGAAAAAACGGCGATAATACGGAGTAATAACAGAGATGACTACGATTATTCCATATAATTGCATAAAAGTCTGCAATTATATGAAATAATTACTGACACTTGAAGAACAATTGATATTTTTCAAAAATTGCAGAATTCTCTGCAAATATATGAAATAATTGCAGTCTTACTGCAAATATGATTGTTTTGGTATCAACAATGGATCTTATTTTAAAAATTATATAATTTATGATTGCAGTCTTCATATGTGGATAATTGCAGTCTTCATATGTGGATTCATTCTCACGTCCACAATTAAAATTTGCATCCCATTAATAATCAATATTTAAAACGCAATAACTTTTTGTAGAAACGACGGATTAACAAACCGTATTCATTATTAAATCACAAATTTTATTAACTTTCTACCGAGTGGCATTATGCATATGTTTTTCAAAGTTTCTGCAATTATGTGGTATGATTGTAGACGATTCAGTAATTATATATAATAATTGCAGAACAGTCTACAATTATGCAGTATAATTGCACTTTTCTACGATTATTTGGAATAATTGCAGACTCTTCTACAATTATTTGATATAATTGCACAAAGTATGCAATTATATGGAATAATTACAGAAAAGTTTGCAATTATTCCATTTAATTGCATAAAAGTCTACAATTATATAATTGCTGACATTTGAAGAAAAATCGATGATTATTTCATATAATTGCAGAAATGACATGTATACGGAATAATTGCAGAAAAGTCTGCAATTATATGGAATAATAGCAGAAAAGTCTGTGATTATTACATATAATCGCATAAAAGTCTGCAATTATATAGAATAATTACCGACATTTGAAGGAAAATTGACGATTATTTCATATAATTGCAGAAAATAGCAAGTATACGGAATAATTACAGAAAAAACGACGATTATACGTAGTAATAACAGAGAAGACTACGGTTATTACATATAATTTCATAAAAGTCTGCAATTATATGGAATAATTACTGACATTTGAAGAACAATTGATATTTTTCAAAAATTGCAGAATTCTCTGCAAATATATGAAATAATTGCAGTCTTACTGCAAATATGATTTTTTTTTTGGTATCAACAATGGATCTTATTTTAAAGATTGTAAAATTTATGATTTTTTTAGCGAAAACGATATGGTGATCCGATATTTTTACAGAAAGTTATGCGCGTTTGAAATGCTAAAAACGTAAATGGTATTCGCCTCTTCTAGCGCAGATGGATTTGAAAATATGGAATAGAAATGTAAGTTTATGTTGAGAATGATGTTTTATCTATTTTGAAACTTAAAAGCCAAACTATCCTAAATGAATATGCTTATAGTTTTTGTTCTTTATTGTTCAGTAATTTAATTGTAATTGAATGAATATGTCCATTAATGATAATTAATGATAATTAATTCATTTAATTAGCATCATAGAGAAATAGTTTGACAATTAATGTGCAATTAATCCTCTAATCAAAAATTGAAATCAAAACAAAAAGAAATATATTAGAATACAAATAGTAATTCTCTTTTGATTAAAATACAAAGTAAATGTAATTATCATAATTACTTCAACTTTGTATTGCATGCATTACTATTCAAATTTGTACAAGTAATCTACCTTTGTTTAAATAGGTGGTAAGAAGTTTCATTTTGTTAAGAGCAATGTTCCAGTTACATGATTCATGTTAGCAGCTTTTTAATTACTATGTATAAGAAAGAATGGTAAATGAAGTACATCATGAATACTAGACTCGTGTGCTATTTCACTTTAATCCTCTTTATAATTTGTATTGTATGATCCTACATTGCTTTTTAAGATAAAACTACATACAAAAAGAGTAGATTCGGAGTAGAAGGGAAAATCTGTAGGTCAAAACTTGTAAAGGTTAAAGAGGAAACAGATCATGGGACCAAACGCGGAGACAGTTGCCCCCAGTTGCAATCACCATCACGACTCTCTTTCCACTCCATTCGCTGCCACCAACTTTTCATTCCATTTATCCCATATATAAATACCCCATCTGACCACCAGCATCTCAATCAATTCACTTCATTCTGTAAAAATTAAAATACTATCAATTATATCTTCTGTTCCCTTAAACAATAACAATGCAATTCACCTCCTCTGCTATGCTCTCTCTGCTGTTACTGGCTTCTTCATTGCTATATTCATCGCATGGAAGCAGCTTCGCAGATGACATTGATATTACCTGGGGCGATGGTCGAGGAAAAATCTCCGGTGATGGAAAAATGCTGAGTTTATCATTAGACAAGTATTCTGGCTCTGGCTTTCAGTCGAAACACCAGTATCTATTCGGCAGACTCGATGCCCAGATCAAACTTGTTGCTGGCAACTCCGCTGGCACTGTCACTACTTTTTATTTGTCATCGCAAGGTCCGACGCATGATGAAATAGACTTTGAATTCCTTGGAAACACAACTGGAGAACCTTACACTCTGCACACCAATGTGTTTGCTCAAGGTGAAGGCAACAAAGAACAACAATTCAAATTGTGGTTCGACCCTACTAAAGACTTCCACACCTACTCCATCCTCTGGAATCCCCGGCACATCATGTAAGCTTATATTATTGTATTATATATGTTTTTCTTCTCCTATACAATGCTTTGAATACATGCACAGTGACATAATTTAATGTTTCATTTATGACGTTATAATAGATTTTTGGTGGATAACACTCCGGTCAGAGACTTCAAGAATCATGCATCCCAAGGGGTTGCTTTCCCCTCTAACCAACCGATGAGGCTCTACCCTAGCCTTTGGAATGCTGATGATTGGGCAACACAAGGAGGGAGAGTCAAGACTGATTGGAGTAAAGCTCCATTTACGGCATATTATACAAACTTCAATGCCAATGCATGCATCTGGTCATCTGGTTCATCAACCTGCAATGCTGTCGTTGTTGCTTCAAAACCAATGTTGTCAACAACTTCTTCGGGGAATGCATCAGATTGGTATAATTATGAGTTGGATTCAATGAGTTACAGAAGAATGAGGTGGGTGCAGAGGAATTTCATGATTTACAACTACTGTACTGATGCCAAGCGCTTTCCTTCTGGAATTCGCAAAGAATGCACACTCAGATAACCAATACCTTTAGATTTCTTAATAAATCATGTACCGTACTTAAGTTGTGAAAAGCATTCGGTAGCCAGCCCCATGTCATAGCATTCTTTTATTGTATCATTCAAATTCTTTTGAGTTCAATATATATACATTCTTTTGTATCTGAGTCAGATCAATTTTAATGAGAATATCCAAAGGAAGGCCTGATGCAGCTTAGATTTTCATGCGCATGTTTCATCATTATAACATTCCATAAGACCAATACATTTTATTCTAATACCATGCCTTACACCAATCCTATGCATGAAACCGAAACACATTTGAACCATGATAGCTTTCATGATACATCCCAATATATTAAAAAAATGCTACTCAAGCTGAAGAAACAAATAATGATTTTTTTTCATCTTCGTCAACTTCTATGAACTAAACAGGGAGGAAGAATGAGATGGGTGCCGAGGAAGTTCATGATTTACAACTACTGTACTGATGCCAAACGCTTTCCTTCGGGAATTCCCAAAGAATGCACACTCAGATAATCAATACCTTTAGATTTCTCAATAAATCATGTAGTGTACTTAAGTTGTGAAAAGTATTTGGTAGCCAGCCCCATGTCATAGCATTCTTTTGTAATATCATTCAGATCCTTTTGAGTTTAATCTATACATTGTTTTATGTTAATGTTTTACTCCGAAATATACTCATGTCATAGTATACGTCTACGGTAGACTAGAAGCAGGATATGCAATCTTTGATTTCATCATGCATGTCTCACCATATCAACAGACTTGTTGGATAGAGAGAGAAGCACTTTCGTAGAAATCATAAGATTCATCAATGTTCAACCACGAAAAACTCGGTACAAACTCAACTTTGTAAACAATGGTTTTGGAACAATTCATGTATTCCTAAAAACTAGCGTCTAACTTATGCATTACACAAGGTATGTTATACAAAAATAATATTATAAACATTCTTGAAGAATAAAATTTGTTATGCAATATATGGTGAATCTGTTAGGATAAAAACTTACTATATTTTTAAATGTATAATTATTTTTAATAAGATTTATGTATTTTTATATTTGAGTACAAATTAAATTATTATTTTTGTCGATGAAAATGACTTATTTATTGGTTTACTATTTTTTAGTTTTTCAATATTCATTATGCAAATAAATGAAAATTAGCATTGTCAATAAACTTTGAAATTAATACTTTTATAAAAATTTGCAAATAAATATTCATGTACATAGATTTTTGAATTGACATTAAATTTTTGATACATTTGACTAAAACATAAATTATTGATGCATTGTTTCAAATATTACACGAGAATTGGCGAAAATACCTAAAATAAAAGTGTGAAGCCAATAAATCAATATATTTTTACGCATTTAAAGTTCTTGCGACACATATTTACTGAAATAAAGCATATGATACGAACAAAGCGATAAACTACTAAAAGAAATATTAAGTGAAAATAAGACCTCAAATGTTACAAATAATATTATCATTTTAATTATGTAGAAACTAATAATAATTCATTGTTTCATATACCTTAATAATTTTTTTTTATAATAAATATTTCAAGAAATATTTAACATTTACTTAAAAAATAATAAAAGAAAAAAGAAAAATATTGCTAATTAAAGCATAATATGATTCATTTCTACTGATCAACATAAATTACGGATATAAATAGTTAGAATGACAATTTTTTACAAAACCATTCTAACTGAAAATGTTAATTTTTTTAGTATTATAAAATACAAACATTAACCATTTATCATTAACTCTAGCTGAAATTTACTGCATCAGAGGTTTGGAATGCTTTAAATGAGATGTCAAATGATAAAGCTTGTGGACCTGATGGATGTTCAAAAAATTTCTTTAAAAAATATTGGAATTGGTTAAAAGGTGATATAGTGAGATTGTTTGATGGTTGAGAGGCTAGGAATTTAAATTTGGAGAAGTTAAGCTTCGCAAATGTGATGCTGATTACAAGAAAAAGGAAATGTAACTTGGCAAATTTTCGATCCATTAGTTCATTATATAGCACTTACAAGTCGATAACTAAAATACTAGCTAATAGACTAAAAGACAAAAGGGACAAATTGAATGACGAAGCAAAAAACTACACTTATAAAAGGAAAGTCAATTCTTGAAGTTGCTGCATTAGTTCAGGAAGTCGTATCATTTTGCAGTAAAAACTCAATACCTTGTACTTTACTAAAATTGGATTTTGCAAAAGCTTTTGACAAGATTGACTGGAGATTTATTGACTTACATCGAGCCAGGGGTTTTAGTGAGAAATGGATAGTGTGGATATAAAACATTCTTTTTTCAAGCAAGGAAAATATATTTGTCAATGGAGTTGCTGGCAAAAACTATTAGTTCAAAGAGAGGGCTGCGATGAGGGGATGCACTTTGACCACTTCTATTTGATCTATCTGCTGATGTTTTTGAGAGTTAGTAGCAATAGTGGAATTCCTAAATGCTCTGGAAGAGAATACATTATGGATGGTATAAATTCCTTATATTATATGATGATGATTTTATTATCTTCAGTGATCCTGATTGTAAGTATATAATTGCTGTAACGACCCAGAATTTTGTTCGCTGGATTTGAACATTTAATTCATTTTAAATGTTGAATGTGAATTATAATTTGGTTATGGAACAAAAAGATTTTGGTTAAATTAATGAAATTAGTTAAATTTCAAATATGGTAATTCATTTGAATTTGAATAATAATAATTTAATATTTGGGATTGAGATAATTTGTGAATCTGGATGTAAATAGATATAATTTATTTTAAGTTTATTTGGATCTAAATAATGATGTTGGACTTTTGGATGGAATCAAAAGTCGATAAGTTTAAAATTTGGAATTTGGTATTAATTTGATAATAGAATTTAATATTATAATAATGTAAATAATCAGATTTTGATTCGAAATGAATTAGAATAATTTTAATGTGATCATAAATTCTATATGATTTATAATAGAGCTAGTAAAATTTTAAAAGTGAAATTTTAAGTGATTTCGACGATTTTGAAAATCGCTCGAATTAATCGACGAGTTAAACTAGCCTTCCGGGACACAGTCTCGGAATTCGGCGAAACAAGTTCCATTGAATCCGTAATAGTTAGTTATTATCGAATCTCTATTTTCGTAGCATTTGGAGTTACTGTTTTTTCGTACGAGTGAGAAACGCATTGAAATTAAAATCGATAATTTAATATTTAAACCGATTCGAAAAGCTATCTTCCACATATGATTGAATTAGGCTCCGAAACACATTCTATTGTGTTCAGAATGCGGTAAAACCTTATAATCGCCTGGAGACAGGTCTGATTCGGAGTTCGTTTGAAAATGTTGTTTTAATGTGAGTTTAATATTAAAATAATAATTATAAACGTACATATATACACGTATGAGGGCAGAAACCCTAGAATTTTCACGGCCGCCGTTCTATGTTATTCCAATGGCCGAAATCACTTATCCTTTCCCCTCGATTTTCTCATCATCCGTGCTTCGATCGAAAAACTTCCAACTGGAAAGTCAGCGAGCTCGACGAGATATTGAGATCCAATGGTCGTAATGGTTTAAAGTTCATCGACGGCGATGTAATAACGAGAATATTTTTAAAAATAAGAAGTGCGAATTGTTTTAAAAATAATAGCGAGAATATTTTTAAGGGATGTGAAGTGTATTTTTTTTCCTGGAAACGAAGCATGTTTCAAAAAAAAATTTCGAAGTATAAATTAGAAAGTTTTGAAAGATGTTTTTAGAATAATTTAGAAAATTATAATTATTTTTAAGTGGAAGTAAATATTTATTTAAGTAATTATGGTATTTAATTATTTAAAAGGTAATTTAGTATTATGTTTTCTAAAGGAAATTTTTATTATAAGTATTTGAGGTAATAACTTTATATTGAAAGGAAATTGTGATATCCCGGAATTTTTGGCAATAATCAATTCAATTGTCTATGTTTAAAATTAAATTGATTTGATAATTTCTGTAAATAAATTTGAATTGATTTAATAATTTTACATTAATAAATACTTAATTAGTGAATTTATCTTTTAATAAGCTAATAAATTGTTTTCTATTTATACTGTGTATATATATATATATTTATATATATGGATGAGTTTGGTTTTAAATTTAATTTATATAGCATATTTTATAATTCCAATATTTTGGTAATTGGAAAATTATGATTTATTTAATGTTAAGCTTTTCAAAGCTATTTAATAAAGAACTATGATTTAAAATACATAAGATAAATGTTTTATTTTAAAAAAATATATTTTAACTTAAGTTTGAATATTAATTTAGAATAAAATAAAGTTATAAGATTTGTTTTATTTTATTTTTAAAATATTGGTTTAATAAATGTGATTTGTGAATTAAATATGAAAAAATACAATTAAAAATATGAAACATTTATATACAAAAATAATAAGTAATTTACAATCTCTTTTATAAGTTTTATTTAAATTATCTAAAATATTATTTTCAAATAATTGATACGTGTATTGTTTTATTTATAATTATACTTGGTTTTATTCTTTAAAAATTATTTATATATATATATAACTAAGTATTAAAAATTAATTAATTTAGTTAAAAGTTTATATCAACACTTCAATTATAAATACTAATTAATTAAGACAAGTGTTGTTATGTTAAGATTGTATTATAACATGCGTAAACATCTTAGAACCTAATTCAACATGTGTTAATATTTAAGCCAAGTGTCAAATATTATTTTTATTTTTCTTTGATTTTTAATTTATCATAAATTTAGTTATATAAACTTGCATTTTTCCATTCCTTTGTTTTTCTAATTTCCATTTCTAAACTAAGAATTTTTTTTTCCAGCTGAAACTTAATACTCTAAACAATCCTCAAAACCCAAATCTGAAGAATCAAAACCCATAGTTCATTTTCAAACAAAAATGTAAATTCTATATATCATTTTCAAAAGCAAACTTCGTCTCTTCAAAAATCTGTAACCATCCACATTTTCAAAATGCTAAAGCAAGTCTGCATTTTACTTTCTTCAATCTGTAATCACTCTTTAAAAATGCACATCCCTGTAACTCATTTTCAAAAAGACAAATGCAAACCTGCATTCAATTCTTTCAAAATTTGGAAATCAAGAAAACCTGCATTCTTCTAAAATTTGGAAGTTAAGCTACCTACATGCAATAATCTAAAGCAAGTTAAAGACATTAGCAACTCAATCTTTCAGCAAGCAACATTCAAGTTTAAGTTTTAAAAGCATTCAAACAAGTTTTAAAGGATTCAAGGGGTTTTTCAAAATTTGGTGCTTGTCTTCTGTACAAGTGAGTAACTCCCCTTTTAATAAAAAATTAGTAGGTAAATTTTGGTTGCATGATAGTTAATTTGAGACGAATGTGTAATGTATGGTATCTACTGTGATTACATGCATGTTTAGCCTGCAAGTTGTTTTCATCATGGTATTCTCTGCTTTCACCTTCCAGTTTTTCCAATTTTGTTTTAAAAATTCAATTCTTTTGATCTTGTCTCTGTTTAAGCTTAATATGCAAATGAAACTTGTTTGTTTAATTAAAAACTTCAGTTTAAAATAATACGTGAATATCTCTGGAATGTATAAACAGATGATCAATCATTAATTAGTGAAATTCCAAGTACAATGATTTGAAGTTTCAGGGTTATAAATCAGATCTTCATACAAAATTATGATTTTTAAAAGAAAAATTACAATTTTTAATGTTAAAACCAGAGAGCAGTTCCATATTTACTGTATCTTGCTTTAGGGGTTTTAACTGATGTTCTATGTGTTCGAATGGGTTGAATCTTCTTCTGGAAATAGATGAGTGATCGGAGAGGCCAAGAAAATTTTCAGATTTAGGTGCATTTCAGTTGGGAGGTTGTGGTTGGGATTTGAGGATTAGAACCCTAGTTTTACTGGGTTTGATAAAGTTGATCATCTCGACCACTGTAGTTGATCGAGTTCGACTATGTCTTGGGCATTGGATGATGGTGAGTTGTCGAAGACTTCGCCGGAGTTTAAAAGGCAACGGTGGACGGAGCTTCAGAAACGAGGCGTTGACAGATTTAGATGGAAGTGGTCCTGACTGTTCCAAGTTTTGATATTTGAACTCGAATACAAATTCGAGTTGATTTTGAATGATCTGATGATCGAGGTGAGATGAGGGGTTGCTAGTCGATGTGAGATGATCGTTGATGTTGGTCGGAGGTGATCAAAGTCACTATGCATGTGCACGGTGCACTTTGATCTGATGATGTTAGCTGTTGGAATTTGGGATTGTTGCATACTCGAGTAATTATTAGGGGATTCGAGTTTCAACTCGAAGCAGATAAGTTTTTGACTCGAAGTTAATTTAGGGTAGGCTCGAGTTAAAGTTGTTGACAGGTTTTTAAACAAAACAAAAAACCTGTTCTATTTTTAAATTTTAAAGTAAAGTTTAAATATGAACTGGAATTTAAACTAAGATTTAAAATCTGAATTGAATCTTAATTCAAATAGTTTGAATCTTGGTTTTTGAAATGATTTAAATTTTGAAAATTAATTTGGTTTTAACAACTTTTTAGTGTAAAGGTATATTGGTTTTGAATTTAAACTGAAAATTTAAATTGTAAAATAGAAGATTTAAAATAAGTATAAATCTAGTTTTAAAATTTGGAATTTGGTTTGAATTTCAGTTTTTAAAATAAAATAATTTTTTAAATTTAATTTGATTTAACTATTTTAGAAATGGCTAAATGATTTGAATTTTAAAAATGAAGATGTAAAATGTAAGTAAAGCTTCAAAGATTTAAGTTAAATCTGGAATAAAGATTAAATCTGTATTTCAGTTTTGAAATTAAAGGAAAATTTTAAATTGAATTTGTTTTTTTAAATAACTTGGAATGTTTAAAGTGTATTTTCAACTAATTTGAATTTAAAGATGAATTTGGTTTAAATTCTTTTAAACTTATTTTATAAAATGGATGTTTCTTTAACATATGAGATAAAAGGTTTTGAATTGTTTTAAATTTTGTTTAAGTTAAGTTTGTATTCATTTTAAAATCTTAAATTTAAAATGAAGTTTAAAATGGAATTTAAAGTAAATTTGAAAACAAATTGTTTTTAAATGCTTGATTAAGTAAGAAATGTTTTTCTTAAATTAAACTAGAATTTAACGATATGGATTCATTAAATTAATAAAATGGATAATTAATTATTTAATTAATTAATAAAATGGATAATTTATTATTTAATTAATTAATAAAATGTATAATTAATTATTTAATTAATTAATGATATGGATGATTAATTAAATAATTAAGAGTTCTTAAATTAATTAATTAAGATTAGTTAATTAGGGTTAATTAATTTGTAACTAAGGATTATTAATTAGATTTTAATGATTGATTAAATGTTAATTAATCAAGTAATTAAGGATTAATTAAGATTGTAATTAACACTTAATTAATTAAATAATTAAAGATTAATTAATTAGTAATTAAATATTAATTAATTTGTAATTAGTAATGATTAATCTAAGTTAATTTCTTAAGGAAGTAATAGAGAATAGTTAATGAATGTCATTAACTTAAGATTATTTAATAATTAATTTATGTGATTAATTTTAATGATTAATTGGATTAATTAATTAATAATAATCATTTGTGTAATTGTTTAAGTTTAATTACTTAATAGAAGTAATTAATGAATTAATTACTTAATGTAATTAATTGAGTTTAATGTGATTAGTTTAGATTAATTAATTAAGTTTAATTAATTTAAACACTTGATGATTTGAAATAATTACTTTATGTAATTAATGGAATTGTAATTACTTAGGGAAGTAGGACGAGATTTACCTCTATCTAGATGTCCCTTTTATTTCGGCTGTGTGGTGTGGTTGCTGATCACAACTGCGGGGTGGTCTTGTTCGGGACTGTTCAGTAAGGAATGGTTCCGGCTTTGTGTTGCAGGGGATTGGGAGTGATCCTCGGTACGTTGATCTAGGCCACGTACTGTGACGGGCGGTACCCCGGTAGCCCTGCCATTGTATGGAATCCAAAATCCAATAAGTGCCATCGGTTTTGATTGTATTACCCAATTTTGTGGCCAGTAGTTGGAATTTAATAGATGTAACGATTTCAGCTATTTCTTATTTACTTGAAAACCCCAGACCCTATCATAATGTCACTGGATTTCCTATCAAATGTTTTGGTTAGAGTAAGGTAAAAACTTTTCCATGTTTATGTGTGGGAAGTCTTACGTGATACCTTTCTTTTCAAAGGTTTTTGAAAGTTAAACAACTTTAACCTGTTACTCACACCAGATCCATGTCTGACTTGGAGTTTATTTCTGTTTTTCTTAAACTCTTGGGTACTCAAATTTTTATGAGTAGCCAAGCGATTCAGGTTAGCTTTGACGAATTGTGGAGGAGCAATGGAGCAGGAGGCTTCTGCGTGTAGATATATAGTGTTCCGCTGTGTTGGTTGTCTGAGTGGTTTTTCTGTATTGTGTTTTGAGTTGTAATAACTAGACAGGTGTTTATAACTGTCTAGTATGTGTTGTATTATCTGTGTAACTCTAATAATTGTTGTATACTATGTAATAATTATGTTATTAATATAATTTATTCGTTCCGCTGTTGAGATTCTGATGTTGTTTCTTCTTTCTCTTCTTTCTTTTCTCTTTTCTATCCCTTTCTTCTTAAAGACGATACGACTTTCTGGTCGTTGAAAGTCAGGTCGTCATAGAAATTTTTGATTTAAGTTACCCAAGAAACTTTTATAGATTTTCAAAATTATATTTTAAATAAAGAATTTAGCAATTTATTCTAAATAAGTTAAGTATATATTTTGGGTAGTGATTTCCAGGAAATGGAAAATGTGGTAGAAATAAAAGGTGTTTACTTTCGTTTAAAAAGTGTTGGAAGAAACTTACGGGATTTAAACGTAAATTCGAATTGAGATAAATCAAGCAGGATTTATAAAAGGTTCTTTGGTTTATTCTGAAATGGAAGTGTAGTTCCCTAAAAAGCCAAGTACATTTCAAAGTAGATTTTTAAGTATAAATTAAAAAGTTTAAATTTGTTTTTAAATGGAATGTTTTAAGAAATTATTATTTAAGTTGTAAAAATTTCAAAAGTAAATATTTAATAAATTAGTTATAGAAGTAATTATTTTAAAGGGGTCAATTGTATTATGTTTTGGAAAGAATATTATTAATATTTATATTTTATAAAATGGATTTATTTCAAAGATAGTTTGGTTAAAGTTTTATTTGAAACTAGCATAGAATTTTTGTAACTCCTCCTTTAAAAATTTAGTTTTTAACTTAACCTTTATTTTAAAATTAGCTTATATTTTATAAGGTAGTCTTGCTTTTAAATATTTTTAAAATACATTTTCGAATAAAATGTTTAAGTATTTAAATTTAAATATTTTAAGGTATAATTTAGAATAAAGCGATTTAAATTATTTTAAAATTTAAAGTATTTGGACTTGGTTATTTTTAGTGGAAATTGAAAATGTTTGGGAAATTTATTCCGTAAAGGAAGATGGTTTGAAAACTGTTTTCAAACGGTTGGAATTGGAAATATATCTTATGATGATATTTTGAGATTAATAAATAACTTGGTGAAATTATTTATTGTTTGATGGATGTTTGTGAATGTTAATTGATAATTAAATCATCGACTATCAATATTGGCCAATGCGTTGATCATTTCGAAGAGACCGGGATCGAGATTAAATTCTCGAAAACCACTTCGATCCGGTTTTACGTTTTCGTGGGAAAAACGAGTTCGGAGTCGAAGATGGAGTAGTGAATTGCAAGGGCTAGTCGCTACTAATCCTGAGGATATTTCCAAAATGGATGTAGTAGGAGTACTGCCTTCGGTTCCGTTCGAACCCAGGATGGACTTGTCTGGATGAATGCTTTCGGAACATCGTCAGGTGGACGATGGGCATTCTAAGTGAACGTTCTAAAAGGTAACGCTTAGCCCCGAGCCTCATCAACCGGGAATGACAGAAAATCAGGGGATATGCAGCAAGGCTATGTGGGTAGCACCCATTAGGGTGAGGTCATACCTGTCTAGATGTCCCTTTTTATTCGGCTTAGTGGTGCGGTTGCTGATCCCAACCGTCGGGTGATCTTACTTAGGATTATCCAGTAAGGGGTAGTCCCGGTCTTGTGTTGCATGGGATTGGGAGTAATCCTCGGTACGGTGATCTAGGCTACGTACTGTGATAGGTGGTACCCCAGTGCCCAGTCATTAGTTGGAAATCCATTTTCCCTACGAGCCTTTTACGAGTTTTGTTTGTATTACCCACGATTGTGGCTATTAGCTGGAATTTAATAAATGTAACAATTTCGGCTATTTGAATAAGTATTTGTATATAGACCCTATTATAATATCAGAGGATTTTATAAAAAAGTGTTTTACCTGTCGTAAGGTAAAAACCCGACATGTTTATTTGTGGCGTGGTCTTACGAGATGCTTTTGATTTCAAAGGATTTTGAAACTTTAATAATCAATTGGGGTGTATTTTTCTCACGCTGGTATTCCAGACTGACTCAGGTATTTTTTTATTATAATGCTCGAGTCAGACCGAGTATTATAGATTACTGCAAAGGATGCTGTGAAGCTCAAGAGAGGAGCTGGAGACCGAGACGGATAATCCGTATTTGTTTATATCCGCTGTTGTGATTGTTTGAAATTGTCAGGCTGGTAATTGTTGGTTGTTTGTGATACTCTGATGGTATATTGTATATAACAGATATAGATTTCATTTTGTGTAAAGATCTGTTTTTAACTATTATATTTTGTTCCGCTGCGATTGTGAGATTCTGTTATTGTTTAGTTCCTTCTTTCTTCTATATTCTTTCTTTTTCCTCAACTATCTGTCTTTTCTGACACTCGATCGTCGGCATACTATACTGTGGTGTATTTTATGTCGCTTTTCGAGGGTCGAGAAGGGCGGGTTGTGACAGTGGTATCAGAGCTTAGGTTAGCGATAACCTAGGCTTTGGTGGGAAATACTCATTAGAAATAGAGTTCATAGTACTCTAGAATGAGTTGAGTGTAATAATAGATATGAGCGCGTACTTGTTAGTGAGTACAAAAATTGTTTCTTTACAATGTTGACTTATCGGTTGAGTGTTTATGAATTCTGGTCGGTACGGAAAGTACAACCGTATCGATGGGGGTTTCTAAACTCTTAAACAAGATAAACTGACATGGTATTGTTTTTAAGATGGGTAAATGAAATAATTTTACCCAAAATTATATTTTGATATAAAAGGAATAATTTTATGAAATTATTATATATATTTGGATGTTTGGTTGTTAATATTATAATCAAATATAAGAGTCTAAATTTTGAAATGGTTTATAACCAAATTGAATCTATAAGTATAACTAAATATTTGATTTAAACCAGAATTTAAATCCCGAAAATTTTGAAAAGCATTTAAAGTTTATTTAAACAAAGGTTTGGAAACCTCGGAAATGGTGGAAATGTCCTCCAAAGTGTTTGAAGGCAATAATGGAGTATTATTTTGGGAATATTTTTGAATGGAAATTGTTTTGAAAGGAATTTGTGGTAATAAGGTAGCACTGAACTCACTTCAGTCGCTGGAAAATAATCCTGATGATGATGGCCACATCATCAGAATTCATTTTCGAGTTTCTAAGGTGATGGATTGCTACCGTGGTGATTGGTTATGGTATTTTTTCGGACTTGTTGGGTATACCAGTTGCTTAGAAATTTCAAAAGGGAAATTTGTTTTGGTAAAAACAAGTTGTTTTGGAATCCGGAGATTTGATTTAATATACCAAGAGGGTGTGTGTTATTTATGATTTCAAAATAGTTTTGAAATAAAACCGGGCAATTGAATTCTGGAAAATTCTATTTAAATAATGTGTAAAGTTAAGATAAAGCTACTATTGAACTTAAAGTAAAGTTGGTATAAATAAGAAAGGTAATTGGAAATTTTAATCCTGGAACTAAAATTTAATTTGAGTGAATGAAAGTGGATAAAATACATTTGAATTTAACTGGAGATAAGTTAAATAAAATTAAAATTGAATTAAATTGAATTGAATATAAAATTGAAATGTAAAATGATTATAATTGTGTAATGAAATTTTATACCCTTAAGCTATTAAGTGATATATATATGTGTGTGTATATATCTATAATTTGGAATTGTGATTATAAGGTGAAAATGACTCGAATGAGCAATATAAGATTTTAAGTAAATAAGTTGGTGAACTTAAGAATAGGAAATGAAATTATAAAACCAAAATAAAATGGTTGGCATTTTTTGGGAAATTCAAAATTTAAATCCTAGATGAAATGTGAAGTGAGGTAAGGCAAAGTGAAAAATAAAAGGGGAATGGACTTAGGTTATTAATAAGTTTTTGAACTTATATATTAGAAGATAAAAATTTAAACTGAATGGAGAAACAAAAAATGGATTTAACTTAAATTAAAAGGAATTAAATTGAATTTGGATTGAGTTGAAATCAAAATTCAGTTGCGATGTAAATAATATTGAATGAGATTCAATTCTTATTTAAGTAGTAAAGGAAGTGGAATTAATTTAAGTTGGCTAAATAAAATTTAGTTAAACTTGAATTGAATTTGGAAAAGAATTGAGTTGAAGAAAAGAAAATTTCATTTAGTTGAAATGATATTGAATGAAGTAAATTCTCACTCAACTAAATCCAAAGGAATTGTTTGAGGATGAATTTAGTGTAAGCTAAATTAAATGGAAATTGTATTGGAATGAATAAATTTTGGTAGCTTGTTAAAAATTTAAAAAGCAAAATAAAACCCAGTTCTGGTTTAGAATAATTGGAATGGTGATGTTATCAATAAAATAAATTCAGAAGTGAATTTAGAAGGTAAATTAAAATTAGAAGGGATTGAGTAAATAAACAAATTGAATTCAAATTTATAAATGGATTAGAATTTGATTGAATAAGAATGAAATTAAAATGGAAATAAGATTAAGGTGAGAAGAAATGGAGTTATTTTGTTATTGAAATAATTTAAGCAAATTGGAAAATGATTGTGGTCGCGTTTCATAAGGGGTCTTGAATGAAGTCTGTTTAGATAATAAAATTTTAATGCAAGTGAAAGAATTTCAATTTCTTATCGTGATGAATTAAGAATATATGAGTTGTAAATAATCCAGAATGAAATGATATTAATACAAACTTAAGTTGGATGATGTACTTGAAATGAGAATAGGGATTTGATTTAATAATTGCAATGAAGTGAAAATTGTTTGGGTTATGAATAATTCCGAATGAAATAAAATTGATATAGATTGAGATGGAATTAATTTAAAATGGCTATATGCTTAAGAAATGGTCATTACATGAATAACATTTAAATTTGCATAGAAAATTTGTCGTTTTGTTGTGAACGGAAGTAAATTGTTAAAGGAAGTAAATAAGTGGTTTGTGAATAAATTAGAATGGATCGGAATTTAATTTATTGGATTTGTATATAAATGCAAGTAAATCATAAAAAAATGCAAGTATGTCAAATTTAAAATAAAATTTTGATTGTGAATCAATTTGGAATTGAACAGAAATAAATTGATGTAAGTAAAGCATAGGTTAATCATATTGAAGAGAAAATGAATTGGTTGTAGTAAATTTGAATTGTAAAAAGTAAACTTGAATGTAAATCATTCAAGTGGAGTAAAATGAAGTTTGGATTTGTAAAGAAAACTAAAGTAGTATTGAAACCTTGTGATTGCTTATAATAGATGGATTACATGCAGGATTGTGAAATTTGTTTGTTTGGGATGCATAATTGATGTGTGGCTGAGATTAATGAATGGAATGTTGTTAAGAATTCTCATATTATTGAAAACTGATGTGTTTGTTTAAGTAAGTACAGGTAAGAGAGGCAATCGATAGAGTTGGAGCACGTATATGCAATATAATTAGCCGCTTGCTTTTAAAATGCTAATCAAAAGGTACGCCTACGCAATAAAATTGGAAAATGCTATATATATATATATATATATATATATATATATTATGGTATATTTTGTTTTCCGACCGTGTGTGTCGATGTATATATATTTATATCCATTTTGATATTGTGAAACGCTCTCCGTACAAAGGAGACGCTGTCAAAAAATTTCTAAAATTTTGGGAGTTAGAAGTTTTTTTGAAATTTTGGGTTAACTAGAAAAGTGATTTTTTAATTAGGTTGAAAACAAGGTTTTGAGTTAAAAATGAAGCAAATGTTTTGGAATTGAGCTAAAGGTTTTGGTGAAGTGAATGTAAGTTTTAACTAAGTAAGAATGGGTAAGTAAATGGGTTTAGTAGCATTTTCATACCTTAGCAAATTTCGGGGACGAAATTTTTATAAGGGGGGAGGAATGTAACGACCTGGAATTTTGGTTGCTAGATTTGAACATTTAATTCATTTTAAATGTTGAATGTGAATTGTAATTTGGTTTTGGAAAAAAAAGATTTTGGTTAAGTTAATGAAATTAGTTAAATTTCAAATATGGTAATTCAATTGAATTTGAATAATAATAATTTAATATTTGGGATTGGGATAATTTGTGAATCTGGGTGCAAAATAGATATAAAAATAGTTTCTAAAATTTATTTTAAGTTTATTTGGATTTAAATAATGATGTTGGACTTTTGGATGGAATCAAAAGTCGATAAGTTAAAATTTGAAATTTTGTATTAATTTGATAATAGAATTTAATATTGTAATAATGTAAATAATCATATTTTGATTCGAAATGAATTAGAATAATTTCTAATGTGATTATAAATTCTATATGATTTGTAATACATTTAGTAAAATTTTAAAAGTGAAATTTTAAGTGATTTCGATGATTTTGAAAATCGCTCGAATTAATCGGCAAGTTAAAATAGCCTTCCGGGACACGGTCTTGGAATTCGACGAAACCAGTTCCATTGGATCTGTAATAGTTAGCTATTATTGGATTTCAATTTTCGTAGCGTTTGGAGTTACCATTTGTTCGTACGAGTGAGAAACGCGTGGAAATTAAAATCGATAATTTAATATTTAAACTCGATTCAAAATGCTATCTTCCACATATGATTGAATTGGGCTTTGAAACACGTTCCATTGTGTTCGGAACGTGGGTAAAACCTTATATTCGCCCGACGGCATGTCTGATTCGGAGTTCATTTGAAAATGTTGTTTTAATGTGAGATTAATATTAAAATAATAATTATAAACGTATATATATACACGTATAAAGGCAGAAGCCCTAGAATTTTCATGGCTGTCGTTCTATGTTATTCCAACGGCCGAAATCACTTATCCTTTCCCCTCGATTTTCTCATCATCCGTGCTTCGATCGAAGAAACTTCCAACCGGAAAGTCGGCGAGGTCGACGACATCTTGAGATCCAATGGTCGTGATGGTTTAAAGTTCGTCGATGGCGTTGTAATCTAGTCGCGTTCACCGGCTGTTCGTGCTCGAATTTCGAGCTATCAGAAGCGCCGAGCTTCGCTTGGCTGCGGCCTAGGGTAGAGCTTGCGATGGACTTCAGGGTGGCAGCCTCCGATCATGTTCTAGACCCCGTGGTTGTGCGTGGTGATTGGTCAAAGTGCATCGATGTTGGGTTTTGGGTTCGGTGATATCCTGTGTCAAGCGTGAGGAAGTAGGGCTTGGGAACGGCTTTGATTCTATAGTAAATCCAACAGCCAATTTTGTTTGGTAATAAAAAAAGTATTGTTTTAAATTGATAGTTGAAACTTATAAATTTCATATCTATTGCATACGTTGTCAAATTTCGATGAAACTTGCGGCGTCGGAATCGCAGCGACGCGGTCTACATGCTGCAGAAGATCCGGAGATGATTGGAGCAAGTGGAAATTTTGGATTAAATTGAACGGCTCAATTTAATTTAAAATTTAAAACGCTCGTCGAAACTCAAGTTGAGTTAATCTCACTCACACCTAGAATTTCCAGCTAATTTAAATGGTTAAAATGTAAATGAATGATTGGTTGGTTGAATGTGAATATTATTATCAGTCTGGATATGATATTTTATCTGTGATGCTAACGTCTTTGGATGCAGGGAAAACAAGTTGGAGGGATCCAACTGGATTCCTCACAATATAGAAATTATTTCATAATTGATGATGTGTTTATTTATATATTGTGATAGATTAATTTGAAAATTTAATTGTGTTGTGTCATGATTGGATAAATAAAATCTGGGATTTTAAAGTATAAATAAAATAAATCGGGTATAAATGAAATGAAATATTTATTGGGGATAATTGAAGATATAGATTTCCAGAGGGAATTTCTATAAGAAGTGCGAATTGTTTTAAAAATAATAGCGAGAATATTTTTAAGAGATGGGAAGTGTATTTTTTTCCTAGGTACTAAGCATGTTTCAAAAAAAAATTCGAAGTATAAACTAGAAAGTTTTGAAAGATGTTTTTAGAATATTTTAGAAAATTATAATTATTTTTAAGTGGAAGTAAATATTTATTTAAGTAATTATGGTATTTAATTATTTAAAAGGTAATTTAGTATTATGTTTTCTAAAGGAAACTTTTATTATAAGTATTTGAGATAATAACTTTATATTAAAAGGAAATTTTTGTTTTAAGTTACCCAAGAAACTTTTATAGATTTTCAAAAGTATATTTTGAATAAAGAATTTAGTAACTTATTCTAAATAAGTTAAGTATATATTTTGGCGAGTGATTTCCAGGAAATAGGAAATATGTTAAAAATAAAAAGGTGTTTTTTTTTAAAAGTGTTGGAAGAAATTTACGGGATTTAAACGTAAATTCAAATTGAGATAAATCAAGCAGGATTTATAAAAGGTTCTTTGGTTTATTCTGAAATGGAAGTGTAGTTCCCTGAAAAGCCAAGTACGTTTCAAAGCAGATTTTTAAGTATAAATTAAAAAGTTTAAATTTGTTTTTAAAGGGAATGTTTTAAGAAATTATTATTTAAGTTGTAAAAATTTCAAAAGTAAATATTTAATAAATTAGTTATAGAAGTAATTATTTTAAAGGGCTCAATTGGTATTATGTTTTGAAAGGTATATTATTAATATTTATATTTTATAAAATGGATTTATTTTAAAGATAGTTTGGTTAAAGTTTTATTTGAAACTAGTATAGAATTTTTTTAACTCCTCTTTTACAAATTTAGTTTTTAACTTAACCTTTATTTTAAAATTAGCTTATATTTTACAAGGTAGTTTTGCTTTAAATATTTTTAAAATATATTTTCGAATAAAATGTTTAAGTAGTTCAATTTAAATATTTTAAGGTATAATTTAGAATAAAACGATTTAAATTATTTTAAAATCTAAAGTATTTGGACTTGGTAATTTTCATTGGAAATAGAAAATGTGTGGGAAATTTATTCCGTAAAGGAAGATGGTTTGAAAACTGTTTTCAAAGGGTTGGAATTGGGAATATATCTTATGATGATATTTTGAGATTAATAAATAATTTGCTGAAATTATTTATTTTTTGATGGATGTTTGTGAATGTTAATTGACAGTTAAATCACGGACTATCATTATTGGCCAATGCATTGATCATTTCGAAGAGACCAGGATTGGGATTAAATTCTCGAAAACCACTTCGATTCGGTTTGTACGTTTTCGTAGGAAAAACGAGTTTGGATTCAAAGATGGAGCAGTGAAGTGCATGGGTTAGTCGCTACTAATCTTGAGGATGTTTCCAAAATGGATGTAGTAGGAGTAGTGCCATCGGTTCCGTTCGAACCCGGGATGGACTTGTATGGATGAATGCTTTCGAAACATCGTCGGGTGGACGATGGGCATTCTAAGTGGAACGTTCTAAAAGGTAACGCTTAGCCTCGAGCCTCATCAACCGGGAATGACTGAAAATCAGAGGATATGCTGCAAGGCTATATGGGTAGCACCTGTTAGGGTGAGTTCATCCCTTTCTAGATGTCCCTTTTTATTCAGCTTAGTGGTGCGGTTGCTGATCCCAATCGTGGGGCCATCTTACTCAGGATTATCCAATAAGGGGCAGTCCCGGTCTTGTGTTGCAGGGGATTGAGAGTAATCCTCGGTACGGCGATCTAGGCTACGTATTGTGACAGGTGGTACCCCAGTGCCTAGTCATTAGTTGGAAATCCATTTTCCCTACGAGCCTTTTACGAATTTTGTTTGTATTACCCACGATCGTGGCTATTAGCTAGAATTTAATAAATGTAACAATTTTGGCTATTTGAATAAGTATTTGTATATAGACCCTATTATAATATCAGAGGAATTTATAAAAAAGTGTTTTAGCTATCGTAAGGTAAAAACCCGACATGTTTATTTGTGGCGTGGTCTTACGAGATGCTTTTGATTTCAAAGGACTTTGAAACTTTAATAATCAATTGGGGTGTATTTTTCTCACGCTGGTATTTCAGACTGACTTGGGTGTTATTTTATTATAATGCTCGAGTCAGACCGAGTATTATAGATTACATGAAAGGATGCTGTGGAGCTCAGGAGAGGAGCTGAAGACCGAGACGTATTATCCGTATTTGTTTATATCCGCCGCTGTGATTGTTTGAAATTGCCAGGCTGGTTATTGTTGGTTGTTTGTGATACTCTGATGGTATATTGTGTATAATAGATATAGATTTCATTTTGTGTAAAGATATGTTATTGACTACTATATTTTGTTCCGCTCCGATTGTGAGATGCTGCATTGTTTAGTTCCTTCTTTCTTCTATCTTCTTTATTTTTCCTCAACTATCTGTCTTTTCCGACACTCGATCGTCGGCATATTATACTGTGGTGTATTTTGTGTCACTTTTCGAGGGTCGAGAAGGGCGAGTTGTGACAATTGCACTGTCATTCATTTTATATGCATTTGAAAGATAATCTAATCTTCAAATTAACTTTCATAAGAGTTTACTATTGGTCATTGGAGTAGAAAATGGAATTTCTAAATTGAATGAAGAAATGAGTAATTGTAAAGCAGGAAATTTTCCATTGAATTATCATGGATTCTAGATAAGATCTAGGAAATTGCATAAAGAAGATTGGTATTTACTGATTAATAAAATTGATAATAAGCTTGTTAGACGGAAGGGGTATTCCTTATCTAAAGCAGGTCGACTAATTTTGGTAAATTCTGTGCTTTTAGTAATCCCTTTATATTGTCTTTCTTTCTACATATGTTTTATTTGGGTTTTAACGAAAATTGATGCAATTTGAAGGAAATTTTTCTGGACTGGGAAGAAAGAAGCTAATGTGTTGAGTTGTTTGATTCCTTGGAATCAATTGTGTAAATCAAATAATCACGGAGGTTTTGGTATTTAATGTGATGGAAATGAATTCATTATTATTATGAAGTGGTCATGGGATATGATGAGTTCCAAAAATGCTTTATGGAATGAATGGATATTATAAGCTGCTTATGATGATGTTTTTTCTTGCTTATTAACTTTAGAAGTTGTTCTATATTTTGAAAAGATATAATGAGTTACTCACAAATTTTCAAAAGTGGTACAAGTATAACTGTAAACAATGGTCGTAGTGTATCTTTTGGTTAGATAATTGGTTACTTCCAATCCCACTTCCCATGAATTTAACATATTGTTCGAATTAGTGAGTAATATGAAGTTTTCAGTTGCAGATATGTATGATGTGCATGTTGAAGGTTTTAAAATGGAAATTATCTTTCAATAGAATTGTAAAGGAAAGAGAAGTTTGTCAAGTGCCGAAGCCCATTTCGTTATTAGAGATTAGAAAATAAAGCAGTGGAAGTAATGAATTTGAATAGAAACTTTCTAGCAAGAAGATATATAAAGTAAATAACATGTATAATTTTCTAAGCTTCTCAGATACGAAATTTGATGGGAATATGTGGAAAGCTAAAACATTCCTTGAAAAGGTGAACATCCATATGTAGATATTAATACATTGCATATTAAACACAATGATTATGCTGAAGAAGAAGGGAATGAACATTAATGAGAATGCTTGTTTTGTGATGAAGAAGTGAAAAATTATATTCATCTTTTCCGTGATTGTGATGTCATTTTTTTATATCTAGACCAAATGCTTGGTGCAACTAAACGTTAACTAGGAAAGGAGAGAACTGATTAGAGATCAATTTCGTGTTCGGAATGATCTATATAAAATCTCTCAAGTAATGAAATGCTACCAGTAGATTTGTTTTGCTAAATTTTTTTTCTGTCGGCTAATTCTAAATGAAAGAAATTTATGATGCTTTAAAGGAACTACTAGACATTCCAACAAAATTTTATTTCAAATTATTAAATTTGTGTATATATGTATATATGTGTATATGTGTGTGTATAGCATGTGTAGATAAGTGGAAATTTACTGATGATTTTGAAGATAGTATCAGTGCCAGAGTGCATGGAAGAGGAAGGAGCAATAACAACATGTAGCAAGGATATGCATCGGTAAAGTTTAAGTAGCAGCAATATGGTCTTTTTTTCATTTTATGGTCAGTTAAGTTTGGTTTGTACAATGTTATTTTGTTTGTTATTTTCTTTGGTCTGTCACGTTGAACTTGTAGCTCCTGCATGAGCTTATTATGTTTTGTTATATTTTGATATTGTTTATTGAGCTAGTTTTAGTTTGTGGTGATGTTTCTTATGTAGCTTCTATGTCTACAAATTTTTTTTTAAACTTTTATTTTATTATAAACATAACATGGTAACCTTAGAGTTATCCAAGTGAGTCAATGTACCTGGTGCCTTAACCTGGCTATATAGGTCTGATTATGAGGGCTAGACTCAACTGGTGATGGGAAAGATGATCATGAGATAACAGCCCACATAACCAAAATATAACGTCCGGGCAGTTGTATCAACCCCGGGATAAATGGAATTAATAAAAAGGTGTTGCGGATTGTCGGATTATGGGGTTTAGTTTGATTGGAACAGGGGATCGGAATGAATATTTGACAAATTGGATGAAATATGGACGGATCAGTATAGATGTAATATGGTCATTGATCAGCATAATATGTGAGGAGGATATGGTTCGGCATATGATTGAGATGATGGAGGATTGACATAAGTTGTAAAACCAGTGGGATCGGCATACTAATGGTCAACGGAAGGGATCAGCATGGTATGTTCGTAAGCTATGTGTCAGTATGATAAAGCAAGAGGGGTCGGCATGTTGATGGTCAGGGAATAAGGGTCGGTATGATGAGGCTATAGCGATACAGATTGGCATGGTATGATTTAAGCAAAAGGGATCGGCATGTTTCATTTGTGGAATATGGGTCGGCATAGAATGGATTGTAAGGTACGGATGGGCACACATTTGAGGATCAGGATGGTTCGACATAATCTAGACAGTATTGAGATTAAAACGGAAGAATTACAAGAACTAGAGCTCCATGCATCCAATTGCCTTGATATTTGAAACTTCGTCATTACCGACTATAGGAGAGCAACCATAGGGATCGCTGGCACAAACTCTACTCATAAAGAGATCGATACCAATCCCTATCCATTGATATTTGGGCCTATCCCTTCCTGTGGTGGGCCCATATGGTGGAGGAAGTCCTATTACCAAAGTTTGAGTCAGATTGGAGGCCACCTTCAACTATAAATAGTGGCACAATAGGCCATTCTAGGGACTCTTACGCTATTAGTTCAACTCTGCCATTATTGTAACCAATTTCCTTTATTCTTTTCTGATCTCTTTCAATTTCTTACTAATTGTAATTATAATTAGGCGAATTGTGAAGCAATAAAGAGAGTATTCAAAGTGGACATAGACAATCAACACTGAACCACTACAAATCTTGTTGTTTTGCTTTCTGTTGCATTTTTCTTAATATTTAGTGTTATTCCTCTGTTTTCATTTAATCTCTTCATTTTATTCACTACTTAAACCTTTTCTTAGATGTTTTTGGCCAATTTGGTTGTAAACATTTTGGTGCTTTCATTGAGAAAGTTGATTCTCACGCTATTAGGATCATCTTTGGTGCTACTTGATTGACGAAATCCCCTAAAGGAGAGCTTAGTTCATCTTTAGAAGCTTATAGATACTATTTAAATCTACCAGGATCTAAGCAAAGAAATTCAAAATGGTGAGGTGCAACCGATATACTTTCCAGAATGTTGATGCCCACGAGACCGCTAGTGTCCAACAAGGGGGCCCAACCAACCAACCTGCTAATGAATGTGGAGCCTACTGCAGTCCACAACCCTGTTGATTCCATAACTAGAGCCGAATTCATTGACTTGATGAGAGAGCTGATGGAGTGCCGTAGGTAGTTAAACGAGCAAATCCAAGCTAATGCCAATATGACAAACCAGATAGCTCAACAGCAGCTCCAAAACGCCAGAAGGGATCTCGCTTCTTACTCGGCGTCAGATAGTTCAACATCATCGGATGAGCACCATAGGCATAGACGTCGCAGAGTTGAAGCAGCACGAAATGAAGCGATGGAACAATGTTCGACAGACCAACGTGGTATGCCGAGACGATTCGATGTTGATCCCTCAACCAAAGGGATAGCTCCCCAAGTGCAAGCGGAGAACCGTGCTCATGCTGGATCTGGGAACTTGGATGCTGGAATACGTTTGGATGCTGACCAACAACCTCTTTGAAATGATAATGAAGTGAATGCTTAAGATAGACATCAGGAGAATGATAGGCCAAGGAGGCGTGAAATGCCCCGAAGACACCGACCGGAGCACTCACGTGAGGTGGAGCACGACCACCACTTGGTGCCACCGATCTAAACATCGAATTTGTCCGCAATGGTTAGACAACTAATGAGTGAGAACCAGGGATTGATAAATGATGACTGGGAAGTCTCTAGAAGACATACCCCATTTACCGACAGTATTTTAAAGGCAGAGTATCCTATGAGGTTTAACATGTCTATGCTGCCTGTTTACGAAGGGAAAACTGACCCAAACAGCACATCATGAGGTATGAATGGATGACGAACTTAGCAAGAGCAAATGATGCTACAAAATGCAAATGCTTTCCCATAAGTCTTTCTAGGATCGCTACGACGTAGTTCACAAAATTACCCTCACGGTCGATCTCGATATTTGATGAGATGGCAACAAGATTTGTGGAGCAGTTCTAGATTCATGTTACTCACCCCAAAGATGTGATGTCGTTGTCCAGTCTAATCCAGGCTCTGGGGAAATCATTGAAGGACTACTTGTAGAGATTTCATGTTGCACCCACTGAAGTCAGTAAACCTAACGACCACACGATACTTATGGCAGTGATGAGATGGGTTGATCCCGAATCTGAATTCGATGATTGCTAGCTGAAAAACCGCTGGCCACACTAGAATGTTTATATTCAAAGGTGACCCAGTTTATGAGGAAAAAGGAGGCCAATTGTCTAGAAAAAGCAACGCAACAGGGCCAAGCGGAGAAGCCGTACAAAGCAACATCGCAGTAAAGCAGTCTAGCGAGAGTTTTGGGAAGGTTCAGGTTAATGTTCAAAACAAGCCGAGTCAACTGAAAAGGAGTGGAGAAAGGAATCACGACCAGAAAAGGGAGTTCGGAAAGTGGAGGTCCAAGTTTCCTTTGTATGACGACTATACACCTTTGAATGCATCACTGGAGAACATCTATCTATCCACCTATAATACTTTCCAATTTAGAAAGCCACGTCTAAAAGAGTCAACTGAGGCACAAAAGAAAAATAGGAAATATTGTCATTTTCATGAATGTTAGGGGCACAATATGGACGAATACAGGCATCTCCACGATGCCATTGAGAAATTGATCCGAGAGAAAAGGTTGCAGCAATTTTGAAAAATCCACAGGACAGGGGATAGAGGACATCTGACCCCAACCGAGGGCAGGGTCCGTGCAGGGCTGAGGAGCTAGCACGGACCGGTTGAAGGTTGGTAATAAACATGATAGTTAGTGGACCACATCTTGCGAATAGAAGTTGACAGGAAATGGAGCGCTATGCTACTTCAACGAAACATGTGGATTTTGAATGTTGCTGCTCAAATACGGAGGATGGAACTCCGGCCAAGCAACAACGTACAATGACGGATGATATAATATATTGAAGCAAAGATGCCGATAAAGTAGAGACCCCTACTATTGATCCAATGGTTATCTCTTCCATTATTGGCCCCGCTCTGGTTAGAAGAATTTTGATTTATTACGGAAGATCTATGAACATTATCTTTAAGAAGGCATATGGTCAAGGTAAATGAGGATGGAGGCTAAGGACTTGAAATCATCTAAAACTCGTATAGACGGTTTCAATGGTGTGGCTACCGAGGAAGTTAGTTATGTAGAATTGCCGATCGAATTAGGAGAAGGTGATTGTAGGAGGGTGCGGATCATACCGTTCATTGATTTGGATGTTGATTCACTATACAATGTTTTTCTTAGGCGTCCGGCCTTACCTGAACTTTGGGAGGCTCTTGCCCCATGGTGTCTGACATTGAAATTCCTGACTGATAATGGAGTAGGTGTTATGTACGATGATCAAGTGGCTGGGAATGTCTGTTATGTAGCTGAGTTGTGAGAGGCTCAGCAGAAAGAGAAGGAAAAGGGTGTGGACAAGCCTGTCCACATCTAGGTCACTAAAGATTGACAAATGGCACCCAAGCCTTTACTCCAAGAAAATTTGTATTTAGTTGCACTTATTAATAGCGTTTGAAAGGTAAGTGCAACCATTGTGATTTCACACTTTTATTTTATATACGAGTGTGTATGTACGCCTAGATGGGCCTGCTCTAATCATAATGTCATGCATTAATTCAACAACACATTTGTATGAGGTGTAGAGTAAATAAAAATAGGTGTTGTCACATAAAAGGTAAACAATTAAGAGAACTATAATTAGACAATCAATATATTTATGAGTTGGATTCTTAGTTTTTATTATTCATTGAATGTATTTTCGAAATGTCATGTGAGTAGCCTTCTTATTTATTTTTTAAATGAAACTCAACTTATTTTACTTTTAAATGTTATCTAGGTCAGCTAACATATGCATCTTGTTTGTTACAGATTAAAGGCATCTTTTGGGCTTGAGTGCACCTTTTATTTACTTCATTGTTTACACACACGTGACTGTAAATTATACAAGTAACATATTTGAAAAATTGTGGATATAGGCATATAAATGGATACTTTCGGATAAAGATAGTGCCTTACCTATATCCGTATCCGAAATCATTTTCGAATATCGGATATCCATATCTATGGATGCCGACGGATATCAGACATTCTTCGACCGGTCCACAAGTAATAAATCTAAATAAATAAATAGAAAATTTTGATTTATTATAAATCCATTTGGTATTAAATATATAAAAAGTAATAAGTACACGGTAGAAATTGAATTTTATATAATATTAATTTTACTTAGATAAAATAGTTAATGACAATCATTTTATTGACTAAACTAAAAAAGTACCTATAATCTTAATAAAAACCGAATGGATAATTATCGGTTATGGATACGGCCACATCCGCATCTACATCTATTTTTCGGATATCGGATAATTTTTTATATTTCGGATACGGATACGGATGGATTTTGAATTTTTCGAGTACTCGTTAACAGCCCTAGGTGCATAGTAATAAGGTTGTAAATATTTAAGAAACGATGTACAGACCAAAAGTTGCAATGCTTAAGAAACTACAATATTCATCATAGGTCAACGCCAAACTGTTGACGTTTTCATGTGTAGTGCATAAAATATCAAGTACACAGAGCTCGAACATGACTCAATTGGTAAACCGTAGATCTCCTCAGTCAAGCTCAAGGCATAATTATTTGATACATGTAGTTCTAGACTCCCCCTAAATTTGAATCATCAATTAAAAGTATAAAACCGAACTAAAGAATTGGAATAACCATATGGGAAACATATTTTAACAGATTGAAAAAACAACATCTAATTTGGATATCATTTACAGGTACGTCACCAAATGAAATGGCTAACTTGTGGATAGTGAAGGATACCACATGTTAATCAAAGATTGCAAACATATTTCATTACCCGTTAGTAAAAAATATTAAAAAACATTATTTATAAGGTTTTTTATTTTACAAAATGCCTTTAACATGTATGTAATGTTGCATTTTTTATGCATGTACGTGGACAAATTAAACCGAAAGATGAAGGTGCCATATATTAATTTACATGTATTGTACATGCTAAGCCATTGGTGAGACTGTAGTATGGTTTTGAATAGCACAACTGTAAATAGTAATTTAATCAAATGATATTTAGAGTTAGTGTATAGTTAGGGAGAAAATAATTTTTATTACAGTAAAATTGATTTCCCGTACAAAGGTAATATTAAAGACGATGACCAATAAACTTATTGTTCACATGTTGTATAGTGAGATTCATATATCTTTTTCATATAGATGGATATGTATGTCAACAATTATGTTTTCACAAATTAAACTCAGTACCAAATATCAATTTGTATAGTAATACTTATAGTACTTCCATTAATAATTTGAATAAAAAATTTATAGTTCACATATTGTACAATAATACTCATCAATATTTTCAACATGAAGCAGCAGTTTGCATTACAGTAACAGTTCTATCGGTAATAATTTCGGATAATAAAATTATATTTCATAATATCTAAATAAATAGCAGCAGTTTGTAAGGTATGAAGAAGCAATTTGTAAGTCATAATTTATTTAGTTATGAAGAGAGTCACGACCTAACCTTCACCTTGCTTCTCATTATCAGCAATGAAGAAATAAACAATAGCCCCGAGATATATCTATCTTTTAAGAAACTCAACACAGGAACCTTTGCATTAGGTTGTGGTGTTCATTTTGTATGAGTTAAGCATATGAAAGTACATTTGTTTTTTAGTGAAGAAAATATAGAAAACTGAATGAAAGAACCTATCGAGTAACATATTAGGAAAAGATGTTATTAGTTTTCTAATTTACATTCGACTGGATTGAACCAAATGGAACTTCCAAGTAGAAATTTTACAGTATACACACCGCCAGCTATTATATATATGGATGTGTCAAGAAAAATTGAACAATTTCATATTTTTGTACAGTTAAATGGGGTTGTAATAACAGTTTACCCTCCCATCCCAATAAGAACTTCTAGATAGTTGTTCATACTAAACTTCCGGCGTAGTAGGATAAATAGAAGATTAACATTTAACTTCCATAATTTTCTTTTTTTTGGAAATATTTCTATCTTCTCCATTGGAAAATCTTACCTATTGACTTGAGCAAAGTAATAAACGAATAATATGATATAGTTTTGATGCTTACTTTTCTTTCAGCAACCTAAAGTGATTTTATTCTATCTTTTATTTTATTTTTTCTAATATTTCAATGTTGAAAATTTAAAATGCATGTGCATTACATAATTATGAAATCATTAATATAAAATAGTAATAACTGTTCGATAGTATCAGTATTACATAGGAATGGAATGGTAGCTTAAACCGTGAAACATATGCATATTAGAAGATTAAAATTATAAGGCATTAAGCTTTCAACATTTGAAAAAACTTTTAAATTCAATTCATATTGAACAAATATGCATATACACACACAAAAATTATAGTAAGTCGATAATTAATAATTATATTTTATTCATTAGCATCAACCTAATGAATAAGCTTTGAATTCAGGTTGACACTTTGATTCTATGTTTGAACCTATAAGTGATGATAAACTCTAAATACAAAATAAAGATATGAGATTAGTGCTTCTAAATATTTTGATTATGTTAATTGTATGGCTAAATTCAACATTTTTTGTGATACATAGTAACTTGAAAAATAGTTAAGCTTATGTAACTTCATATTTCTTCACACGCATATTCAGAAGAAGAGAATGACACCAGGTATTAAATGTGAGAAATGCGGATTATGGATCTTAAGGCTAGGATTAAAACTAGAGGGGGATGAATAGTGTTTATAAAGAATTACTAAATCGTTTTGAGTTTATGTTAATTTAAACACAGATGTGTGCAATATACAGACACAGATATGATCACAGAAACAAACACAGATGTAGAAATAAAATAAAAAGCAGTAAAGAAAAGAACACATCGGATTGTATACTGGTTTGGAGTTACCCTACATCCAGTCCCACAACACAAGTATGGATTTCCTTTCAAAAGCAATCTTTATAATTACACCCTCGATTTCAAGGCTACGAGGTACACCCTCCAGAATCACAATCCTCTAGGTAGAGGTACTTGATTTTTCGGGCTACAAGTTCACCCACTTGATTTTACGCGCAACAAGTTCACCCAATTGATTTTCCAAGGCTACAATCACACCTTATCTCGCTTGATTGATTTTTAAGGCTACAATCATAAGTTTTCTCGCTAAGTTGATTACAAAAAGCCTATAACTCTAAATAGCACTGAGGATCTTGTTGAGATAGTGATAGAGAATCAAACTACGAATGATCGAGTTCAATTCAATGTAGATTTTGGCGAAGTAATGACAACAATTTTTATTAAGAAAAGTGGAAGAAGAAGAGGAGTGAAAAACCAGAAAATCTGATGTAAAATTCGTTGAAACTGACCCCTATTTATAGTAGAACAACATTCATGTCCATTTGTGAAGAGTTATGGCGAATAGACACTTCTTTTGAAATTGAAATTTTGAACTCAACTGACACCATGTCAACATGGTCACCATGAGTATGTCGACATCCCAAAGCATATTTTGATGATTTGATTTTCTTTGAAAATAACCTTTATCTTGTATTAAAACTTTTTTAAACTTTATAAATATACTTGACTATAGTTAAAATTCATAAGTAAATATAGAGAATAATAAATATAGAATTTAACTATAATTTTATATTTAAATCTAAGTATAAATATTTAAAAGTTAAATATATTATATTAAAAGATAGTTTAAAATCAGGAGTAATTTGACTTTGAAATTAAAGTTGATTTTGAGGCTAAAATTATTTAAAATCAGGATAGATGTTTTTGATTCTTTTGAAAGGAAGGTTTTGAAATCATTTTGAAAATAAGGTATAATTTTGAAAAATCATTTTGAATAAAAGGTTAGCGGATACAAAACAATGTTCCACTAGATTTTTCGTACGTTCCATCCTACTTAGGGTTCCATCCCTTTAACAGGCTCGAAGTGGATTTCATTCCACGAATAAATTGGATTTTAAGACGCCAATGCTTTTTTAGGAGTTTTAACAAAATTTTATAATTAAAGAATAAATTACATGAATTCTTGAACTCTTGGTAATCTTGACACTCATGAGCCTTCAATCTTGATATCTTGAATCTCTATACCGTACAGTCTTCATTCTTAGTACCCGCATGGTTAAATCCTGCATATACATATATATCTAAACTTATAATGTTAGTATTTATATTTTATAATCTATTCTAAGGTTGTTGTCATCAAAACGATCATCTCACAGACTAACAATCTCCCCCTTTTTGATGATGACAACCTTTGTTTATAAAATATTACTTCTATCCTAATAACTCTCCTTAAAACTAATAACTCTCCCTTAATCTATGCCCAACTACCCTATTTTATACTCTCTCCCCTTGTCATCAACAAAAACAAACTCCAAACTATATAACTCCAAACTATATAACTCCCCCTAAATCTAATACCCTATGATATGTGATTATAATGATAGTGTTATCATAAATAATCAACACTTAGATAATCCTAATCCTAAACTACTAACTATTCTAAGTATATGATAACCATATAGTTATATTTTTTAATAGGGAAGAACACATATAAGAACACAATTTATTTATTAATCATATAGTTATATTTACATTTTCGTTGTAAACGTAAGAAGGAATAAACGACAAAGGTAAAGAAAGATAAGAAACTAATGTGTGTTTTTGAACATAGGAGATCTATGAATCGAACAGTTTGGATAATGAAAACAGAAATTTTCACGTTGTTCGACAAGATTCCCATCTTTTTCAAAACACACTTCTCCAACGCACACAACTTTGTCGTCATCTTCCGCATGCGCTTCTTCCATGGGTTCTTCTTCTTCTTCTTCTTCTTCTTCTTCTTCTTCTTCTTCGCTGGCCTCTTGTTCTTGATTGTATGAAGAATCTTCATCAATCAAGATAGGGTTGGCTTGATTATCCATTAGAAATTTTTGCAAATTCCTTAGAATCTTGCCTTGCCTTTCTTATTCTTTTTCCATACGGAGTTGAATCACTTGAATTTCAGTCATTATCTGAAGTGCATCCTTCAGAGACTCCTCCATTTTTGTTACACGAGCGAGAGTGGTACGTTGAAATGGACCATAAGTAGGAGAGGGGAACGAAAATGTTGATTTTATGTTTGATTTGGAAGATGATGCCATGATTTTATTTGTTTCAGAAGATAGAATAGAAAGAGAACAGAGAGAATGATCAAAAATTCAAAAATAAGAAGAATATATAACCAATTTTTTGAATTTTGGTGGGAAAAAAATTTAAAAAATAAAAACATTGTATGTCGACATGGGTATATGGGGGATGTCGACTTGCTCCTTTATATTTCTACTATTTGATTTACTTTAGTATTAATTATTTATTATAATGGATATTTATATTTTATATTTTATATTTCAGTTATTGAAAAAATACCTAATTCTCTTCTTAATTTAGTAAATATTGATTCATTTAAGGGTTTTGTTAAAATATCAGCAATTTGATTCTCAGAATTGATATAATCGAGAGTAACTACTTCCTTACTTATATTATCTCTGAGAAAATAATGTATGATATCAATATATTTAGTTTGGGCATGTTGAGTAGTATTCTTGGATAAATTTATTGCGCTAGTATTATCATAATAAATTGGTGATTTCGAGATATTTAAACCATAATCTTTTAAAGTTTGTTGCATATATATTACTTGAGAACAAGCCAAAGCAGCAGAAATATACTCTGCTTTAGTTGTTGATAGAGAAATTATGTTTTGCTTTTTACTAAACCAGGAAACCAGAGAATGCCCTAAAAAGTGACAAGTCCCACTTGTACTTTTTCGGTCTGATTTACAACCAGCATAATCAGCATCCCAGTAAGATATCAAGTCAAAAGAATCATTTTTAGGGTAAAATATATCATAATCGAATGTGTGTTTAACATATCTTATGATTCGTTTTACGGCTTTTAAGTGGGTCTCTTTAGGTTGGGATTGATATTTGGCATAGAGACAAACACGATGCATGATATCAGGTCTACTAGCAGTAATATAGAGCAGTGATCCAATCATTCCTCTAAATAATTTTTGATCTACATATTTTGAGAGATCTTCTTTACTAAGGTACACATTTGGTTGCCATGAGAGTGGGTTTTCCACTTGCAGTAGTCAAATCAAATTTACTAATTAGGTCTTTAGCATATTTTTCTTGACTAATAAAGATAACATTATCTAATTGTTTTATTTGTAATCCTAAAAAGAAATTTAATTCACCTATATGACTTATCTCAAACTCTTTTGTCATTATTCAGAAAATTCTTTATTCATTTCAAAATTAGTTGATCCAAAAATGATATCATCTACATAAACTTGTACTAGTTGAATATCATTTTTATTTCTTTTAATAAAAAGAGTATTATCTACTTTACCAATTTCAAAATTTGATTGTAATAAATAAGATCTTAGTTTATCATACCAGGCTCTAGGAGCTTGTTTTAGACCATACAAAGCTTTCTTAAGTTTGTAAACATGATTTGGTAATTTATCATTTTCAAAAAGTGGTGGTTGTTCAACATATACTTCTTCTTTTACAAATCCGTTTAAAAAGGCACTTTTAACATCCATTTGAAATAATTTGAAATTATTATGATTTGTGAAAGTAAGCAGAATCCTAATGGCTTCTAATATTGCTAGGGGGCAAAGGTTTCATCAAAATCTATTCCTTCTTCTTGACAATAACCTTGAGCGACTAATCGAGCTTTATTTCTAACTACCTCTCCTTGTTCATTCATTTAATTTTTATAAACCCATTTAGTTCCAATTATAGTTTTATTTTCAGGTCTAGGAACAAGTTCCTAAATATTATTTCTAGTAAATTGATTTAATTCTTTCTGCATAGCCAAAATCCATGAATCATCAGTTGATGCTTCTTTTGGATTTTTGGGTTCAATAGTTGATATAAAAGCTACATTACTCATTTGACTTAGTTGATTTCTAGTTTTAACAACAGATCGCATATCTCCAAGTATATTTTTTATAGGATGATTTTTAAAAGTTTAGTCCTTTTATTAGGATGATTAATTTCATTATTAGTTTCAATTGATTCTTGATTTTGAGTGATTAAATCCTCTTCATCATTTGTATCTTCAAAATTTTTGAAATTTTCATCAAATGAAACATGCATTGTTTCTTCAATGGTGTTAGTTTTTAAATTAAACACTCTGTATGCTTTACTTCTATTAGAGTATCCGATAAAGATTCTTTTGTTGGATTTAGGATCAAATTTATCTAAATTATCTTTTGTATTTAAAATAAAGAATTTACTTCCAAAAATTCTGAAATAAGATACCTTAGGTTTCTTTGAATAAAGAAGTTCATAAGATGTCTTATCGGTTAAAGGTCTAATTAAAATTCTATTTAAAATATAACAGGCGGTAGCAACTGCTTTTGCCCAAAAATTCTTTGGCAAATTACTATCTGAAAGCATAGTTCTCGTACACTTTTGAATCGTCCTATTTTTACGTTCTACTGCTCCGTTTTGTTGTAGAGTTCTTGGAAATGAAAAATTGTGAGTTATTCCCTTTTTATTGCAGAATTCCTCAAACTTTTCATTTTCAAATTCACCACCATGATCACTTCGAATAATTATACTTTTTAGAGAAAATTAATTTTGAATTCTTTTTGAAAAGGTCTTAAAACATTCAAAATTATCACTTTTATGTTTCAAAAATATTTTCCATGTAAATCTAGAATAATCATCTACAATTACAAAAACATATTTACTATGATTTATTGACAGAATTTGAGATGGACCAAATAAATCAAGATGAAGTAATTCAACAGGTTTTGAAGTTGAAATCATATCTTTTAATTTAAAGGAACTTTTTCTAAGTTTTCCTAATTGACATGCAATACATAAACTATCTACTTAAAATTCATTTTAGGGACTTACTAGATCATGTTTTGACAGTCTAGATAAGAGTTTGAAATTCAAATGCCCAAATCTCTTATGCAAAATCCAAAAGTCACTTGTATTTGCTAACAGACACAGGTTATCATTTGAAATTTCATACTAAGAATATAAATATTCCTTTTCTCGACTCCCTCAAATATTATGGTTGAATTATTATCTCCAACGTGACATTTATCTTTTTCAAATTTAATTTTATATCCTTTATCGCAGAGTTGACTTATACTTAGCAGATTATGTTTCAGATTCTTGACCAGCAAAACATTAGTAATAGTAGGAGTTTCAGAATTACTGACTTTACCGATGCCAATCACATATCCTTTTGAATTGTCTTTAAAGTTAACCAGTCCTCCATCTTTGTATATATATCATTCAGTGTATCTGGATTGCCAGTCATGTGTCTAGAACATCCACTATCAAGTATCCATTTGTTCTTTCTGATCTGCACAATTTGTCCATTGTGGATTGATTCCTCAACATCCATAAAGCATGATTCCTGCACATCAAACAATTTTGGTAGATAACTTGAATTTGAATATTGATTATATGCAGACTCATGAAACAATGATGATTTGAATATTTCTAAACTAGTATTAACAAATATAGCCATTTAAAAAAAATTCAAAAATCAGATTATGAAACTTTGAAAACCTTGCTCTGATACCAATTGTGAAAAATGCAGATTACGGATCTTAAGGCTAGGACTAACACAAGAGGGGAGTGAATAGTGTTTATAAAGAATTACTAAATCTTTTTGAGTTTATGTTAATTTAAACACAGATGTGTGCAACATACAGACACAGATATGATCACAGAAACAAACACAGATGCAGAAATAAAATAAAAAGCAGTAAATGAAAGAACACACCGGATTTTATACTGGTTCGGGGTTACCCTACATCCAGTCCCGCAACACAAGTACGGATTTCCTTTCAAAAGCAATCTTTACAATTACACCCTCGATTTCAAGGCTACGAGTTACACCCTCCAGAATCATAATCCTTTGGGTAGAGATACTTGATTTTCCGAGCTACATGTTCACCCACTTGATTTTACGGGCAACAAGTTCACCCAATTGATTTCCCGCTACAATCACACCTTATCTCGCTTGATTGATTTTCATAGCTACAATCACACCTTTTCTCACTAAGTTGATTACAAAAAGCCTATAACTCTGAATAGCGCTGAGAATCTTGTTGAGATAGTGATAGAGAATCAAACTACGTATGATCTTGTTCAGTTCAATGTAGATTTCGATAGAGTATTGATAAGAATTTTTATTAAGAAAAGTGGAAGAAGAAGAGGAGTGAAAAACCAAAAAATCTGATGTAAAATTCATTGAAACCGACCCCTATTTATAGTAGAACAACAGCCATGTCCATTCGCGAAGAGTTATGGCGAATAGACACTTCTTTTGAAATTGAAATTTTGAACTCAACTGACACCATGTCGACATGGTCACCATGAGTATGTCGACATCCCAAAGCATTTTTTGATGATTTGTTTTTCTTTGAAAATAACCTTTATCTTATATTAAAACTATTTTAAACTTTATAGACATACTTGACTATAGTTAATATTCATAAGTAAATATAGAGAATAATATATATAGAATTTAACTATAATTTTATATTTAAATCTAAGTATAAATATTTAAAAGTTAAATATATTATATTAAAAGATAGTTTAAAATCAGGAGTAATTTGACTTTGAAATTAAAGATGATTTTGAGGCTAAAATTATTTGAAATCAGGATAGATGTTTTTGATGCTTTTAAAAGGAAGGTTTTGAAATCATTTTGAAAGCAAGATATAATTTTGAAAAATCATTTTGAATAAAAGGTTAGTGGATACAAAACAATGTTACACTAGATTTTTCGTAGGTTCCATCACTTTAACAGGCTCGAAGTAGATTCCATTCCACGAATAAATTGCACTTTAAGATGCCAGTGCTTTTCTAGGAGTTTTAACAAAAATTTCTAGCTAATTAAAGAATAAATTACATGAATTCTTGAACTCTTGATAATCTTGATACTCATGAGTCTTCAATCTTGATATCTTGAATCTCTATACTGTACAGTCTTCATTCTTAGTACCTGCATGGTTAAATCCTGCATATACACATATATCTAAACTTATAATGTTAGTATTTATATTTTATTATCTATTCTAAGGTTGTTGTCATCAAAACCATCATCTCACGGACTAACATTAAAGGTTACAAAGGAACAACCTAACTAAAGAGTGAAACATAATCCATTGGTACTTATCCATTTCATTCAAAATTAAGTCTTATTACTATGTAGAAAATTATTCAGATCTAAATAAACTAATTCATCAATAGATTTTAGTTGCATGATTAATTGACACCATCACTTTTGGTTAATACTGCTATTCTTTCATTTATTAAACATGTTTGGCTTATGAAATGAGAAACAAACCATGAGCAATTATGCATGAGATATGCAACTGAACAAAAACAAAATCCAATTCATGGTCTAAAGTTGACATATATTCATAATGGTTGAAATCTTGGAATTTTTTTATGAAATCTAATTAATTAAATCCAACATATCCAATTCCTTCGTTAATTTTACCTGAATCATCCAAGCATTTGGTGAGTTACAAATAATAATTACACAATTCATCAAACAATTACAGTGCAATATGTAAAGCTTAAAGTTAAGGCATAAAAAATGATAGTCACTATATAAAAACAAATAAAGATAGCACCATGAATGAAATCAATACCAACGAAAAAAGGACATGATGAGAGAAAAGAAGATAGGTATAAATATTATATTAATGGTTTATCGGAACTAATCATAGCTCTTATCTTGTACATCATTTGCTGGATGTAAATCTTAGCACTAACTCCCCATGAACCTGCAAATGCAAACGAAGTTAAAGTTAATAATTGAAGTCCACGAAGGATAAACTAATACCATGAAAGTGCGCAGTTTCAAGCTTTGATTATGGAAAAGAAAAATGCGATGCCACTTTTTTCAATTGACAAAATACATGGGTTAGGTGTGGAGAACATGTGAAAAATGACAAAAATGTCCTCTATCTACTTAATTAATTACTTATATGTATGAGCATTTTAGAGAACTTGAAAAAGGCTTCACTTTGAATCTTTGACCGAGGTATTTGCTCTATATATATATATATATATATATATATATATATATATATATAGCAACTCACCAAAGTACACGAAATATGAAAGATAGAAATGGAATACAAAGGCTCCACGCATAATAAGAATAAATAACACACGAAAGATGAAAGAGGGGACATCTCACAATTCACGAAAGCAGGAAAGTGCACGAATATATATGTATTGTTAGCACACAAATTTATTGTAACCAATTTACATGAAATATAAGTATATATGTACATCCTGGTAGATCTGTGTTTGATTGTTGAACCATATTTTACAGTGTAATTATTACAAAACAAATATAATAAAATTAGTGCAATGCCACTACTTCTAATTTTCTAGAGGACGTTAACATTGTAGCTTGTCGCATCCATATTATTTTTGTGCATAATTTAAGAGCATGTTCGACCAAAACATCAAGTGAATTAAATTATAAGTCTATATATTTATCACATCAATTTATGAACCAATTCGTAGCATAAAATTAACAACTACATTAGCAGTATGGCAATTTCTTGAGCTTTGACAACAATTTCTATTATCATAGTATTAAATGATTGAGAACTCGATATCTCTAACTACATCTCATGTTCATGGTACTCAAATTCTCAATTATCTTTTAGAATGTACCAATTTTCAGGTCTAGATATATCTTTGCCAAGTTCGCAACTCAACTGGTCTAACTTTGAAACACAGAAAATAGTAGGATTTACATTAAATGTAACTGTAAGATGGCATCCAAAGAAATCTCTCATTTCAATCCATAAAATCGACAGAAAAAATTTTTAGTAGTAAACTTCAAAAAACAAACTATAAAAGATAATTCTTGCCCACTATACATACATATAGCTTGAATGTGAATTCCAAATCTAAAATCCTTGATTAAACCATTTCATAAATTTGATATATTAGCTAATACTTAATCATCGTAGCTTACATTGAAATGGTAAAGTGAACCATTATAGTTTGTAGTTAATCTAGAATAGACTTGAGATATGATAGTTTATAAAATATTTCATCATTATTAGCAATAGACAAAAACTGCCAAACAATGTAAAAAAAAATGCTCATTTGTAAGCTAAACTTCTGTTTAAAATTCGAATACATATTTCATCATTATTAGCATTAAACAAAAACTGACCTGTAGGAGTTGTTCCATCTCATATCATTCGATCGTAAGCTCCCTACTTCCTAAAAAATTGATCTTTATAATATTCATTACCATCAACAAACAATATAACTTGTAAAAACATAGGATTATTGAAGGATATTCAAGCCTTCTATCTTAACACATTATAACAATAGTTGGTGATACAGTCAATAAACTTTGCAAAGAAGTGCATGTTGATTCTATATATAAATCATTTTCTAGATATAAATTTAACAGAACCATTATATCAATTAACTTATGGTTCAAAAAGCTTAGACAAATATACAGTTAATATAATTGCAGCTCTGCCTACTATAACCAAACCTACTAGGACTGAGCTAACGTAAACAGATTTGCCCGGTGTGTTGGAAATTTTTTCAATTAAAACTATTCACTTGTAAAGGAAACCATTTCACCTGTAGGAATTTGTTCAAAGATTTTGATTGTTGGATGGAAAGAACTGGTGCATTGTAACAACTTTTTGAACTACTAAATATACCACAATACACTAATTTTATTTTGATTACTCGAGCAATGATGCAGAAGCTCAAATATATGGATGAACTATTTTTTGACCACAGCAGAAGATCCAAATCTCTTATAAAGATGGATGAAAACTCCTATATTATACTTCACCAAATGTAAATAATATACATATCTATCTTTGAAAAATTTCCACTTTTCGATGTCTAGTGCATCCATGCCAACAAAAAGGAAGAGGAAGATTTTTTTTGAAGGAAATGAAAAGGAAGATTTCAGAAATAGAGGATAACGTAGAAAAAGCATATCTGTAGTGATCATGCATAAATTAATTTGGTAATCAAATCAAGTTTTATTTAGATGTATTCAAAGATATTTTACAGACTTTGTGGGAACCCTTGAACTTTTATTCACGTTGTGCCAAATATAGTGTGACATTACAACCCCACAACAGAATATTGTAAGAATGCCACTTAAAACCAACAACTGTAGTTTAAGTTGAATTCGTTAAAAATAAACACAACTTTCTACAGTTGAAAATCACTCAACAAAATAAATAGTAAAATATACATGTTTAGTCCACTCACTTCAGCCAGCGTATTTCAAAGGTAAGCGATAAGTGAAATTTTACGATCTATAGAATGCCTGGTACCATAAGATATGTCAAGAAATATATTTAAATATGATTTCACTGGAAGGAAACTTTAGCATTTTCAAGCTTGCTAACTCTGTAATTTTCGTACTTGTTGCATGTAAAAGATTTCATAGTATTAATTAACCTCATTCCACCTACATGTTGTAAAGCGATTTTTAAACAATATCAAAGCCTGCAAAATATGTTTTATCAGTTTCATCTCAAAATAATTTCATGGAAATTTGATATCATTTCTACCTAGGTCAATAACATTAAATATTTTACATGGAAGTTAATTTGAAGCCTATCAAAAAAACTAACCGCTATGAAGTCCTACCATAGCAAATCCTGATGGTTGTAGAGAAAAATCAAAACATCGTCATTTTTATACGAAGGATGTCTATTACAGTAAGAAAAATTAGAGTAAAAACTACCTATTGAAATACACACACATAAAGTTAATGTATTAGCGCCATAATCATCATAAAATTGTAATATATGTTCATATTTTGCTTGCTAATTTGGCAAACTAAATAGAAACAACAACAGATACTTTCTTTGACAATTTGTATGGTCATCAAATATTTTCAAACATCAAGAAATAAAATGTATCTGTGTAGCGACCCGACTTTCTATCATCATAAAGATGCATCACTATTTAAGAAAGAAAGGGATAGAAGAAGAAAAGAAAGAGAAGTAAGAACAACAACACATCAGAATCTCACAGCGGAACGAATGAAATATAATATATAACATATATATAGTATCATATACATTAGAGTACACAACTATACATCTCAATTTAGACAGTTATAACATTTCTGTCTAATATACAATAAAGAACAGCTATACAGATTAACACACAGCAGAAACTCTATCTATATATCTACACGCTGAAGTCTCCTGCTCCAAAGCTCCTTCTGAATTCGTCAAAGATAACCTGAATCACTTGACTACTCATACATAATATGAGTACCCAAGAGTTTAATAAAACAGAAAATAAACACTCGGGTCAGACAGGGGTCTAGTGTGAGTAAACGGTTTAAAATTGCTTAACTTTTAGAAAATCCTTTGAAAAGAAAGGTATCACGTAAGACTTCCCACACATAAACATGGAAAAGTTTTTACCTTATGCTAACCAAAACATTTGATTGGAAATCCAGTGATATTATAGTAATATCTAGGGTTTTCAAGTAAATATGAAATAGCCGAAATTGTTACATGATTAAATTCCAGCTACTAGCCACAAAAGTGGGTAATACAAACAAAACCGTAGGGTCTCGTAGGAAGAATGAGTTTCCATCAATGGCAGGGCTACGGGGGTACCGCCTGTCACAGTACGTGGCCTAGATCACCGTACCGAGGACCACTCCTGATCCCCTGCATCACAAGGCCGGGACCATTCCTTACTGAACAGTGCCGAACAAGACCACCCCGCAGTTGGCTGCAAATCCAACCACCCATAAAGCCAAAATAAAAAAGGACATCTAGACAGGGGTAAATCTCGACCTACTTGGGCATGACCCACTTAACCTTGCTGCACCTCCCTTGTTTTAGCCATTCCCGATTGATGAGGCTTGAGGCTGCGATTACCTTTATAGGACACATCTATCTTAGAATGCTCATCGTCCTCCTGACGATGTTCTGAAAGCATTCAATCCATACAAGTCCATTTCGGGTTAGAACAGAATCGAAGGCACTATCTCGTTGCACTCATTTTGGAATCACCCTCAGAGTCAACAACCATAGCCCTTGCACTCTGAATCATCATCTCGAACCTGTAAGTACAATTTCCGTCAAACTCATCACAGAATCACCCCAAGAGTTATACTGACGAATAGTTCTTATCACCTCGAGTCTTCACTTGCACTCCACTTGGATTCACGACCTAACGTTTATTTTGGATCGATGTGGCTTTCAGATATCCAATTGTGGAAACCCGATCCCGGTCTCACCGAATCCAAACGCCATTTTAATCTCCAAGTTGTACTTAAGGGTTTAAACAATAGATATTCAGAATATCACTTAACATAAATGGATGATTCACATTACACAGATAGATAATCCACTATTATCACATTCATCCATACATATCACAAAGCAGCACATATATCACATCTCAGATATATCACATTCATATCGTCACATATCAACCAATGACATACGATATCATCCAATATCATTAACTCATTCAATGATACTTATCATCCAATCATTGATCATCCATAACAAGTTTGATCCAAACTTAATTAATTTAATTGATCCTTAATCAAATATATCCTTACTTAATCACTTGGATTATCATCAACCCATCTTACTTATTCATTAATTAATTTCAAATTAATTAACTAAAGATCACTTAATTCTCCACTTTGAATTAATCATCCTTGATTAATTATTACTTAATTACTTTAAGTAATCATTCCTTAATTACAATTTTAATTAATCATCTTGATTAATCACTTCTTAATTATCTAAGTAATTATCTCTTAATTACTCTTTTAAATTAATCACACTTGAATAATTATTCTTTAATTATTCTGATAATTATTCCTTAATTATCCTTTAATTAATCGCACCTGATTAATCACCTTTTTAAATTAATCATACCTGATTAATTACTTTTAATTAAACACACTTGATTAACCACTTTTAATTAATCATACTTGATTAATTTCTTTAAATTAAACACAATTGTTTAATTACTTTTTAATTACATTGAGTAATCAAACTTAATTATAGATTAATTGTCTTTTAATTCTTAATTAACAATTAAATAATTATTTCCATTAGTTAAAGATTACTTTCATTAATTAAATTTGTTTCTTAATTAATTCTTTAACAAGTAATTAATCACATTATTGAATACTCTTAATCCTTTTATTAATTAACTATTAATTAAATAATTTAAACCTCTAATTAATTGTATTAATTAATTCTTTAATTAATATCTCAAGTGATTAACCCTTAATCACATCCACTTAATTACTCCCATAAAGTAATTATCCTTTACTTAATTCCTCCAGTAATTAATTACTTAACTACTTCACCAAGTAATTATACTCAATTAACTCCAAAGTATTATCTTTCATTAATCACTAACTTATCACTTAATTAATTATTTAAATAATCATTTAAATTAATTAAATGATTCTTTAACTTCTTATATTATAAAAATTCTTAATTAAGAAAATCATTATCCAAATTAAATCATTTATATTAACCAATAACTTTTCAATGGTTAATAATTTAATTATCTTAATTATCTTCACAAATTTATTTATCTTTAATTAAATCAAAATTCTAAATTACTAAAGATAATCTTATTTTAATTGATCTTTAATCTTAATTATTTAACTTATTTGAAATAAAACACTTTAGAAATCAATTATAATTAAAATATTTTAAACATTCTAATTAAAACTTTTTAAATCTTTGAACTTTCCAAAGTTATTTAAATAAATTTAATACAAACTTATTATTAAAATTTACTTATTTATTTTTAAAACCTTCATATTTTAATATCTATAAACTTGTTTAAAACCTAACTTTAAAACAAAATTTAGTTTTAAAAATAAACTTGTTTAACTTTTGGTTTTTAAACTTTTATCATTTACAAATTCAAGTTTTCTTTTGTTTCAAATCTTTAAAAACATTACTGTACAAAACAAATCCTACTCAATATTAAAAACCGAGCCAGACTCAACTAATACCCGAGTTGATCTTGAGAAAATCAACCAAAACCCCGAGTATCCCCACAACTTCACCTGCTTCGAGCCAAAGTCGCAGTTACCCAATGAATGCTTCAAGCTTTCATCTTCCTTCCCCAAAACCCAATATCCAATGATACATCATTTACTCGTGCATCATGAACCACCCCTCCGGCCACCAACGACCATCACCGCGGCCTTGACCAGTCACTCTCGACCACTACAAAGCTACGCAAAACCCAAAACTCGTGCATCAATCGTAAATCGAAAATTCGACCACCAATCCAACTTGCCTGAACCAAACCCAACAGCAACTTGATCGCCGCCTATGATACCTGACAAGGGACGCCGTGCAAACCTTCCCAAAGCCACGTTGCGACCTCCCGCACCTCCAGAACCCTTCGCGCATGACTCCGATAGCCCCTCTTCGCCGCAAAATCCAATTGAACAACGTCGACAAGCACAGGCCGTTAAACCCTATTTGATCCAATTTCGGCCAACCCCCACATCAATAAATTCCCAACTTATTTTTCCCATGGTCCCCGTCTTTCCCATGATCTTCATGCTCAACCTCGCCGCCCATCTCGCCGTAGTTCGCCGCGAATTGGCCAATTTGCCCAAATCAGTCAACCCAAAAATTCTCTTCAATTACTAATCTAAAAATCAAGTTTCATGCAATAAAATTCATGATTTCCCAATTGTAATTCAATTATAAAATCAAATCTAGAATTTGAATTTATAAATTTTCACCCAAATTTGATTTTTTTTATTGTAATTTGAAAAATATGAGCTAATCATTCATTTTTAAATCCTATAACTATTTTTAACTGATAGATTATTCGATTTCAAACAACTTCCATTTACAAATCATGAACCAATTCAAATCCAACATTGAGATATTGATTTAATTATGAAAAATTATGGTCTGTTAATATACACAGAAACCAGTTGAACCATACAGGTATTCACACATATTTAATTTAACACGCATTCAATTTAATTTAAGAATTCCAAAAAATCATCATGATAACCATCAGAGTACTAAGTTGAAATCAAGATTTAACTGTTTTTAAAAGATTCCATTTACTCACCTTTATATAAAAGAAGAAGAAAGACTTAGTTGCTTCCAGGCTTTTGAAATTCACTGCATGTTCTTGAATTTTCTGAATTGCTTGTTGAATAAAAAATCCTGTTGCTGTCTTGCCTTAGATTGAATATGAAAAATCTTGTAGCTGCTGAATCTGAATTGTTTGTTTGTACTCGCAGATTTGAATTTCCAGATTTCAACAGTTTTATGTCTTTCCTGTTCTTTTTTTTCCTCTGATCTTTGTTTTGCATTTGCATTCATTTTTTTGTTGAAGAGAATAAAGGAATTCTTAGCTGAAAATAAAACTCTGCTTTTATTTTACAATTTAATTTTAAATTTAAATTATTAAGAGGATTACATTTGTCACCTTAACGCCTAGTTTGCTTACACATATGTTCAAAGATTTACAAGTGTCTTTAACAAATATTAATATACTTACAAGTGTTTTTATAAGTGTTATTTTCTCTTTTTAATAATCTTTTTAAATTATGAATGTAATTATGAAATTTTTAGATGATTATAAAATGTTATACTTATCTTTTGATAAACAAGTTTTAGATTTTAATAAATACTCAAAAGCAAATTCATGTGAACATTTATTAACTAATAACTTATGCTTTTTATCAAATCAATATAACATGTGTTTATAAATTTGAGAAATTTAATTTAACTCTATATTTAAATTTTTTAAAACAAACTTATCTTATGTTAAAATTTTAAAAGGAAAGATTATTAAAACAATTGAACGTTAAATTTAAATCTGAACTAAAACTCAGGTTTAAAAAATATATTTATAATAAATAAGAGATTAAATTTTTTATTTGAATTTAAATCTCAAATATCATGAAGTGACCCACTTCTTTTTACTCTAATTTATATGTTTTTTAGTGAGTTTATATATATATATATATATATATATATATATATATATATGTATGTATATGTATATAAGTGATTACTTCTTTTAATTCATTCTCCCAAGATCCAGAATTTAACTAATATAAAAATATCAGTATATAAACTAAATCATGTCATTTATATATGTGAAGATATATAAATGGTTCTTTGCTTATCAGAGCAATTAAAATAGCAAAGAATCTCATTCACACATTGTTCCTCATAATTGAGGGACTTTTGTGTCACATAGCCATTTTATCTATTTATTTTTTAAACTCATACTTGATTTCTAATACTAAAATAATCACATCATTTTCTTGTCTAATTTCCTAGCCTGTTCTATAACTCAGATTAATTAATTTCTGGGTTTTACAAGTTAGCTATTTGATCCATAGAATTTAGGGATTTGATACTAGATAATTTGAATGATATAGGGTGTTAGTTCAACTCATACATGTTTGTCTATCCTGGGGATTCTATTCTTAAACTCCAGCAATTTTGATATTAAGAAAATTGCTTATGTCATATTTTATAAAGTATGCAATGATCTGATGAATATCAAGACTGTAAATCAGTTTAAAGGCCAAGCAGTGAAAACAATGCACATGAACAAAATGTTAACTCAATTTATCATGTCAATGAAGACCAGCATATACTTGAAAATAGTATGATTAAAGCAGTATCAAAACTAGACTGTTGCAAAACTTTCAAATGGACATATAGTGAAGGTTACTGACAAATCCTAAAATTATAAAACAAATGTTTGTGATCAATTAAACAGTGGATTTACTGACATGCTTGATATCTAGGTAAGACTACATGTTACTTAAACTGCCTCAGGTTTATCATGACCAAATGCAATCAGACTTGGGCCATGTATCTAGATAGTATGGTTTGTTGAGTATTGTAGCAGTGAAGTTTACAAACTCCAGAAATGCACTTGAACTTACTACACCAAGCAACACCAATTCCTACAATATACTTATTGCCCAGGTTGAGGATTATAGGCCTTGTTTTCTAAACTTGACATGTATTCATATTGATTACAATTCATGATCAAGCCTTACTGGTTAACCCAGACCAGTTTCAACTCAACATTTAACAGATATATCACATGCTTTTTCTAAAACCATATCAATTTTGCTTTCAATTATTTAGCAGACATTACCAAAGAAAGTATACCACATATTAAATTATATGGCATAATTTCCTTCATCATACTTCACTAGAAAAATACCCAGATCAAAGGCTTAAAATAGAAACTCCCATTCACACATATAATACTTTAACCTTTACATAGTCTTTACACAGAGAAACAAACAACATCAACTCTAGATATACTGAGAACATAATGAAGCTTTTTGTCTAGCTTATTCACTACAATATTTCTGTCATATTCCTTAAGTGTTTAAAACTCAAGTAAATCTTCCAAATATCCATGCAAGCAAGTTTCTCATGCTTCCTTTCATGCAGCAACATCTAGAGCTGCCTCAATAAAAATGAGACACCCCAAATGTCACAAAGCAACAAATAGGGTCAGAAATAAATTTCTGGTATGAGTGAAAATCTAAAATTAAAACATTTTTTTTAATTCCTAGAACTGCACAGAGAACATGTTAGTTCCATAATACACTAATTCATACTAAATCTGAGCATGGGTAAGTTTATCTATCAATCATACACCCATGCAACCATTCATTCACTTCATTCAGACATTTATAAATATGCTCCTATGGATTAATCTATAATTTCCATAGCCTGATTGATCAATCTCATTTTTACAATTTTGTTTTGGTCTAACTCCTTGCCCTTGGACACCATGTGTGCATTGTAAAGGGGCTCAGTTCTGTTAACCCTTTACACAGAGGCCTACAGGACTTAAGAAAGTCATGCACATACCCTTCATCCTCCTGATGATGAGCAAATCAAGGCACTTCTCCTAAATCATGTTATGATTTAGAGACCATGAGTATTTATTTTATAAGGAACTTTTCTTTTAATTTCCAGAAATGCTTGTACTCTTTTCTTCATTTCATAAATCAAAAACCATTGATCTAACTCAAAGAGTACATCCAAACATACTAGCGTTCATATAAAATTCCACTACTTATAATAAGAGATTATACTTATTCAAATTTTCCAAAAATCCGCTCATACACATTTTCTTGTGGTTTTTCCAGTGCTAGTTTAAATTGATAAGATCATGTAAAAATCTTGATTTATTCTTCTGTGAACATAGGGTATGGTTTTTGAGAAAAACCCACAAAACATATGGGTTTATGATCTGAACAAATTAGCACATACATAATATTTCTTTGTTCATATTAGTTTTTAATGAACTAGACATAAGCATGAACCTCCTTATTCACACTGCCTATTTCCTTTATTTCTTTGATACCCTACTTCTCAGAAAAATGCTTAACCCATTTTCTAATAAGAACTGGATTACAAAAATCCATTTCTGTGATCAAGATAAGTGTTAGATCAAGTGCATTTCAAAGCAGAAGTCAAAGTCATCATATCAGACCAAAATAAATTAAAGTCTCAACCAAAAGTTCAACCAGAAAAACCATCCATGATCAATAATCATTCATTCAGAAAAATCAATAGAAAACCATATTATAATTTTTATATAAGAAAAGTTACTTGGCTGCCCTTAGCATGGGTCTTAATGCCTCAAACTTCATCTATGATTATCACTCACCTTCCCCTTCTTCCCCGAGAATGCTTGAGTTTGAAGGCAATGTGAGTTCTGCTACTTTTTTTTCCTTTATAATAATTCCTCTGTTTTCTTTCCAGAAACAAACTGTTACTCCCCCTTGATTTAAATCATTTAGCTAGGGTTTTAATAGAGGAAACACCCATTTTATCCTTACAAAAATAGCTTAAGCCTGTATGTATGCTTATGGCTAATTTGGCCATTTTCTTTATTATTTCTATTTCAGGTGAAAACAGTTGTTATTTCTAATTTGTGTGACTTAATTTCATAATGTATCTTATCATACCCGTGTTACTTCTCATATCTCTTTCTATAAGTTTTGTTTTTAACTAACATAATTTACCATTTGCTTCTTTCATGATTTATTTCAAAAATGCATCCACACTCATAAATATTGCTTGACTGATTTCTATGCATTTCAATTATCAAGAGGATTTTTATTTTATCATCCCATACTTCTTTGATCATATGTATATACTTTCTATACAATATTCACTTATATATAAGTCATGTGAATTTTAGAGTTCATTTTTATACTTAATCATTTTTCCTCTCATAATTGTATATAAAATAAATAATTATCCCCTTGCATAATTACTTCACTCACTTCTGATATCCATTTTCAAGCTATTTTTATTCTTTGATTATTTATATAATACACATATATATTTACACATATAATATGTGAATATAATGCTCCTCTTTACTCAGCTATTTTTCTCCCCATTTTTATTTTTTCTAACTATCATTCACTCACTTATTTACTTCATTCATTCTTGGTATTTATTTTCCATTTCCTGTTTTTTTTAAAGTAATATTTATTTTCAAAAATTTTGGGACTTCACATATCATTTTCAAAAAGCACTGAGTCAAATTTAAATTTTCAAATTACAAATTATATATATATATATATATATTAAAGTTTGAAAACACTTATTAAATTCAAATCAATATTTTTTTCCTATTTCTAATATATACAAATATATATACATTTCCAATGGAAAAACATCTTAATCATTAGTTTTGATGATTGCTATATTAAATTTTAAAAGACAAATTTCAAATCACAATATATACATTCATATATATTACAACTTGAATATATAGCTTTTATTACATTAAAAACTTCCTATTTACAAGATATATCAATATTTATTATAAATAAAAAATATTTTGATTAGCTTTTGAAAAATAAATCTTGCCAAATTTAAATTGCCAAAATAAATATTTCCAAATTAAAATATTATTAGTTTTCAAAAGAATTAAACTTGCCAATTTTATATTGTTAAGAAAAATGTTAATAGATATTATCAAATTATATTATCAGCCTTTAAAAGAATTTTAACTTGTCAATTTGTAATGTAAAATGATTAAATTAATTTAATTATTATCAAAGATTATTAAATTGATATTGCTCAAAATTCCGGGTCGTCACATTCCTCCCCATTAAAAGAATTTCGTCCCCGAAATTTAAAAGCAAAGCTAATTTAATAACCCAGCAAAAGAATTTAAGTTTCAATCAACAACCATAGCAACCAATTCAAACAAATAATTTTAATTATCCAGACAAATTTCTGGTTAGATCTTCCTAATATTATCTAGAGTTTCCAGGTACCTATACTGGAATACTCGCTCTACAGAATCTTAAGTAACTATACTACTATAACCAAGAACTCCCTCATCTGATCCTACAAATCTGAACAAGATATCAGATTAAACTTAAGACCAGCTCAACTAGCAAAACATTCTGAACTGCTGATTCTATCACTTGATGAATCATACACATATTTCTCAGAGATATGTGAAATACAATGAATTCCAGTTATCCAAACTGGCAATTAAATCCCGTGGATCAAAATCTAATCTCTAGAGAACACAGGAAAAACTCAAAATACTTCCGGTGCTAACTCTCCAGTTTTACCCAGTCTTATATCCCCTTTGATCGGATAAATCTAAAACAATATCCAAATTCCAACTTCACATTCCAAATCTCCTCAATTCTTAACTGCATAACTCTTCCGATGCTCCTGAGTCACCTCCAATTTTCTTGATCAGCTTAACCCTTGCTGATTTCTTCATGAACAAACTGGACCAAAAATCAAACTAATTTCCAGATCCTACTGAACAAAATGACTTTCTTAAAAATTTGCTGAATTCCAATACACAACTCTATTCCACAAGCATTAGTAGACTTCAGACCTACACCCTTATCTGGAATAGCCAAACAGTTGCACCTGACAACCTTACCTTCCAAATCCAGAAAATTTGTTCATACTTGAATTTCCTGTAGAAATCTTCTAATCCAAGAAAATTTGAACTCCCAGTTGATCCCATTCTAGAATAACTGCTATCTCGCCTCTGCTGCACAACTCTGAGTTGGAGTAGATGAGAATGCTATCGAAGAACTCGAGCACAATCTTTCTCCGTACACTATTCATCCGACTCATAAAAGCTTAGTGACCATTCCAGTTGGTCAAAACATCCCAGCAGAATCTTAACTAGAACTAGATGGTCAATCCTTTCCAAAGAATCCTGAGCTGCCTTACCAACCTCTTCTCGCTCTAAGAGTCATCCCTCTACATGGTTGATCCATCAGTATTGCTCCTGGAAATCCAAGTCGATAAGAAAACTCAATCTCCGATTCGGGTAAACTTTTGATTTCTCAAAACATCTGGAAAATCTTTGACTACTTTCATAGCTTTTACCTCCATATGAAATTCCTCAATTCCCAAGCCAAAGAATACTTAAAGATTCCAAAACTAATCGCAAGTCACTTTTACGATCTTACCCAGTTCAGATTCCGAAGAACTATCTTCACTCACTAGAACAGCTTCCCTAATCAAGATCAATCTTTCCAGATTGGCTTATCTACCAGAAAACTAATAGATCACTTCCAACAAATATCCTGCTCTGCTGAGCCTCCTGAAGAAATGGATAAGCCTTCACTATCTGCCTGGTCTGCCGATAGTAGAATCCCAAAGATTACTGTATCATCGAAGAAACGGATCCATGCCGCTGCTTCCAAACTTCACTTCAATGATACAGCTAAGCCAAAAGATCATCCTTAACCCCAAGCTTCTTGAAACTCAAAACTATCACCCAATTCCACTAAAAGATCCTTGAGACGAGTAGACATCTTCTCAAAAAACTCGGCTCTAAACCAAACACTAACCACTTGTCTTCTTAAGGAAAATAATTGAGACCATGTCCGAAATGAGGTAACTCACCGACCTTAGCCTCATACTTCAATATAGATAAGACACCCTTACTTGAGATCCGGAAAATCTCTAAACATCAGAATCCTCCCTGCAGTAGGCATCAATGTTCCTCCAACACTATCTAAATCTTGCTTCAAAAGAACATCTTCAGAACCATCTATGGACACTGCATCCCATCACACAGCTATTCCTTCCTAAAGTCACTAAGGTACCATCACCTGCTTCTGGTCAGCTAATAGATACAACTCTTGGAAATCCCGCTCACTCGATAGCAAATCAACCTCACACTTCAAAATTATACTCCAATTCTTGAAAAGACTTCCTCTGGTATCAATAAAATCCTTTCACCAATCTACAAAGCTTATTCGAGACGGTATTAGGTCTACAATCTCGACAGATACACTTCCAACCACAACATATGAGCCTCTTCCATTAGTGGTAGTCGTGTTCCGTACATTCCTACTTATCTACCTTTATAACCTATGTTGGAAAATCCGAACAGATAACCCAACAGATTAGGTAGATATATAAATATACATACATACATACATACATATATATATATATATATAAATTACAAGTACGCTCTCTCAAGATAGACACCACTCCAGAGCCTAGGTATTCACTCAACCTAATGCTTTGATACCAACTGTAGCGACCCAGACTTTCTATCATCAGAAAGACGCATCACTATTTAAGAAAGAAAGGGATAGAAGAAGAAAAGAAAGAACAACAACAAATCAGAATCTCACAGCGGAACGAATGAAATATAATATGTAACATATATATAGTATCATATACATCAGAGTACACAACTATACATCTCAATTTAGACAGTAATAACATTTCTGTCTAATATACAATACAAGGACAACTATACAGAATTACACACAGCGGAGACTCTATCTATATATCTACACGCTGAAGCTTCCTGCTCCAAAGCTCCTCCTGAATTCGTCAAAGATAACCTGAATCACTTGACTACTCATACATAATATGAGTACCTAAGAGTTTAATAAAACAGAAAATAAACACTCGGGTCAGTTAGGGGTCTGGTGTGAGTAAACGGTTTAAAATTGCTTAACTTTTAGAAAATCCTTTGAAAAGAAAGGTATCACGTAAGACTTCCCACACATAAACATGGAAAAGTTTTTACCTTATGCTAACCAAAACATTTGATTGGAAATCCAGTGATATTATAGTAATATCTAGGGTTTTCAAGTAAATATGAAATAGCCGAAATTGTTACATGATTAAATTCCAGCTACTAGCCACAAAAGTGGGTAATACAAACAAAACCGTAGGGTCTCGTAGGAAGAATGGATTTCCATCAATGGCAGGGCTACTAGGGTACTGCCCGTCATAGTACGTGGCCTAGATCACCGTAGCGAGGACCACTCCCGATTCCCTGCATCACAAGGTCGGGACCATTCCTTACTGAACAGTCCCGAACAAGACCACCCCGCAGTTGGCTGCAGATCCAACCGCCCACAAAGCTGAAATAAAAAGGGGCATCTAGACAAGGGTAAATCTCATCCTACTTGGGCATGACCCACTTAACCTTGCTGCACCTCCCCTTTTTTAGCCATTCCCGGTTGATGAGGCTTGAGGCTGCGATTACCTTTATAGGACACATCTATCTTAGAATGCTCATCGTCCACCTGACGATGTTCTGAAATCATTCAATCCATATAAGTCTGTTCCGCGTTCGAATGGAACCGAAGGCACTATCTCGTTGCACTCATTTTGGAATCACCCTCAGAGTCAACGACCATAGTCCTTGCACTCTGAATGACCATATCGAACCTGTAAGTACTATTTCTGTCAAACTCATCACGGAATCACCCCTAGAGTTATACTGACGAATAGTTCTTACACCTCGAGTCTTCACTTGCACTCCACTTGGATTCACGACCTAACGTTTATTTTGGATCGATGTGGTTTTCGGATATCCAAATATGGAAACCCGATCCCGGTCTCACCGAATCCAAACGCCATTTTAATGTCCAAGTTGTACTTAAGGGTTTTAAACAATAGATATTCAGAATATCACTTAACATAAATGGATGATTCACATTACACAGATAGATAATCCACTATTATCACATTCATCCATACATATCACAAAGCAGCATATATATCACATCTCAGATATATCACATTCATATCATCACATATCAATCAATGACATACGATATCATCCAATATCATTAACTCATCCAATGATACTTATCATCCAATCATTAATCATCCATAACAAGTTTGATCCAAACTTAATTAATTTAATGATCCTTAATAAAATTTATCCTTACTTAATCACTTGGATTATCATCAATCCATCTTACCTATTCACTAGTTAATTTCAAATTAATTAACTAAACATCACTTAATTCTCCACTTTGAATTAATCATCCTTGATTAATTATTACTTAATTACTTTAAGTAATCATTCCTTAGTTACAATTTTAATTAATCATCTTGATTAATTACTTCTTAATTATCTAAGTAATTATCTCTTAATTGCTCTTTTAAATAAATCACACTTGAATAATTATTCTTTAATTATTCTGATAATTATTCTTTAATTATCCTTTAATTAATCACACTTGATTAATCACCTTTTTAAATTAATCATACCTGATTAATTACTTTTAATTAAACACTCTTGATTAACCACTTTTAATTAATCATACTTGATTAATTTCTTTAAATTAAACACATTTGTTTAATTACTTTTTAATTACATTGAGTAATCAAACTTAATTATTGGTTAATTATCTTTTAATTATTAATTAACAATTAATCAATTATTTCCATTAATTAATGATTACTTTCACTAATTAAATTTGTTACTTAATTAATTACTTTAACAAGTAATTAATCACATTATTGAATACTCTTAATCCTTTTATTAATGGGGCATTTCACTATAAGGACAAACTTTGCAGTCCAATTAGTTTCTAGGACACACATCCACAAAAATTAATTTCGAGGCCAAAGTCAAAAGAATAATTGCTTTTAAGGACAAAGTCAGATGTCCAATTACTTTCAAGGACATAATTTCATAGGTTTTTAGGCCTTAGAAACTAATTTTGCATTTTGTCCTTAAAAGTAATTATTTGAGTTATATGTCCTAGAAACTAATTGCACTTGCCAAAGAGGCCCTTGTGGCTAATTTTCACTTTATTAATTAACTATTAATTAAATAATTTAAACCTTTAATTAATTGTATTAATTAATTATTTAATTAATATCTCAGGTGATTAACCCTTAATCACATCCACTTAATTACTCCCATAAAGTAATTATCCTTTACTTAATTCCTCCAGTAATTAATTACTTGATTACTTCACCAAGTAATTATACTTAATTAACTCCAAAGTGATTATCTTTCATTAATCACCAATTTATTACTTAATTAATTATTTAACTAATCATTTAAATTAATTAAATGATTCTTTAACTTCTTATATTATAAAAATTCTTAATAAAGAAAATCATTATCCTAATTAAATCATTTATATTAACCAATAACTTTTCAATGGTTAATAATTTAATTATCTTAATTATCTTCACAAGGCCACGTTGCGACCTCCCGCACCTCCAGAACCCTTCGCGCACGACTCCGATAGCCCCTCTTTGCCGCAAAATCCAATTGAACATCGTCGACAAGCACAGGCCGTTAAACCCTATTCGATCCAATTTCGGCCAACCCCCACATCAATAAATTCCTAACTTATTTTTCCCATGGTCCCCGTCTTTCCCATGATCTTCATGCTCAACCTCGCCGCCCATCTCGCCGTAGTTCGCCGCGAATTAGCCAATTTGCCCAAATCAGTCAACCCAAAAATTCTCTTCAATTACTAATCTAAACATCAAGTTTCATGCCTTAAAATTCATGATTTCCCAATTGTAATTCAATTATAAAATCAAATCTAGAATTTTAATTTATAAATTTTGACCCAAATTTGATTTTTTACTGTAATTTGAAAAATATGAGCTAATCATTCATTTTTAAATCCTATAACTATTTTTAACTGATAGATTACTCGATTTCAAACAATTTCCATTTACAAATCATGAACCAATTCAAATCCAACATTGAGATATTGATTTAATTATGAAAAATTGTGGTCTGTTAACATACACAGAAACCAGAATAACCATACAACATTCACATATATTTAATTCAACATGCATTCAATTTAATTTAAGAATTCCAAAAGATCATCATGATAACCATCACAATACTAAGTTGAAATCAAGATTTAACTGTTTTTAAAAGATTCCATTTACTCACCTTTATATAAAAGAAGAAGACAAAGACTTTGTTGCTTCCAGGCTTTTTAAATTCACTGCATGTTCTTGAATTTTATGAATTGCTTGTTGAATAAAAATCCTGTTGCTGTCTTGCCTTAGATTGAATCTGAAAATCTTGTAGCTATTGAATCTGAATTGTTTGTTTGTACTTGCAGATTTGAATTTCCAGATTTCAACAGTTTTATATCTTTCCTGTTCTTTTTTTTTTTCCTCTGATCTTTGTTTTGCATTTGCATTCATTTTTTTGTTGAAGAGAATAAAGGAATTCTTAGCTGAAAATAAAACTCTACTTTAATTTTACAATTTAATTTTAAATTTAAATTATTTAGAGGATTACATTTGTCACCTTAGTGCCTAGTTTACTTACACATATGTTCAAAGATTTACAAGTGTCTTTAACAAATATTAATGTACTTACAAGTGTTTTTATAAGTGTTATTTTCTCTTTTTAATAATCTATTTAAATTATGAATGTAATTATGAAATTTTTATATGATTATAAAATGTGTATAATTATCTTTTAATAAACAAGTTTTAGATTTTAATAAATATTCAAAAGAAAATTCATGTGAACATTTATTAACTAATAACTTATGCTTTTTATCAAATCAATATAACATGTGTTTATAAATTTGAGAAATTTAATTTAACTCTATATATAAAAATTTTAAAACAAACTTATCTTATGTTAAAATTTTAAAAGGAAAGATTATTAAAACAATTGAACTTTTAAATTTAAATCTTAACTAAAACTCAGGTTTAAAGTATATGTTTATAATAAATAAGAGATTAACTTTGTTATTTGAATTTAAATCTCAAATATCATTTTCAAAAAGCATTGGGTCAAATTTAAATTTTCAAATTACAAATTATATGTATATATATATATATTAAAGTTTGAAAACACTTATTCAATTCAAATCAATATTTTTTTCCTATTTCTAATATATACAAATATATATAGATTTCAAATGGAAAAACATCTTAATCATTAGTTTTGATGATTACTATATTAAATTTGAAAGCACAAATTTCAAATCACAATATATACATTCATATATATATATATATATATATATATATTACAATTTGAATATATAGCTTTTATTACATTAAAAACTTCCTATTTACAAGATATATCAATATATATTATAAATAGAAAATATTTTGATTAGCTTTTGAGAAATAAGTCTTACCAAATTTAAATTGCCAAAATAAATATTTCCAAATTATAATATTATTAGTTTTCAAAAGAATTAAACTTGCCAATTTTATATTGTTAAGAAAAATGTTAATAGATATTATCAAATTATATTTCCAGCCTTTAAAAGAATTTTAACTTGTCAATTTATAATGTAAAATGATCAAATTAATTTAATTATTATCAAAGATTATTAAATTGATATTGCTCAAAATTCCGGGTCGTCACAATCTGATCACATGAAGTATATCAAACCATTAAGGAATAGGTTTAGTGTTACCATATCGACTGTCAGCAAAAATCTATATAACCTATCCATATTAAAAATTAGCAATAATCAACAAATTAAAATCCAAACATGTTATATAAGTTTAAACCTTTGGTTATTATGTCCAAGTCATGAAAAATTATTCATTATGCTCTGCTTTCCTCTTTTCGTTGCATTTTCCTCTCTTACATCCACTTCTTGCCTCTAAACCTCATAAATGTTGTATGTAAAAGAAATATTATGCATTTGAATTTTATAAATAACCTTTAGAAAGGATTTAAAAAATTACTATAATTACTATTTTTTGTTTTAAAGAGCAGTCGGTATCTACTAAAATAAAAAAGTTATACATTTTTCCATGTATGACAGAAGCAAGTTGTTGTATTCTTCTTGAGGTATTAGTAGAAAACAATTTTTAAATCCAAATGCATTACTATCCAATATTTATAAGCATGATTAAAGTTTACACCATCAAAATCAAGAACCATGTCATTAATGTGTAAACGAACAAAACTACTTAGACGCACCGGATTACATACATATATAATCCTGTGTGAGAAAGAGGGATCTACCTTCTGGCTTTTTGCATCCAGATTTGAGCAAAAATAGAGTTTTGTAATATATGACTATTATAATACGATATTTTTATGCTGGCGTATTCCACTTAGCATCAATATCATCTATACAAAAATTTACATTATTACGACCAGCTAACCCAGAAAAAGAGTTGACATAAAATAGTGAGTTAGGCTAAATCAGTACAACGAAATGACTTTATTTGAATTGTAAGATGCATTTCCAATTAGTTATTGAAAATCAGCATATCCAAATAATTCCGTGGTCAGTGGAATTGGTGGATAGTGGATAATCAAAGCTTCAAATCTAACCTTGGTTGGTAGAAGATCAGAAATCATAGTTTAATGGACTGATGTTGGCTGATAACCGTCGGTCGATAATCAGTAGATCTAGAATTGAGTTGGAGATGAAATTATTGAAGGAGACGCTCGATAATTGCAGGCTGAGACGTTAATTCTAGAATCGGTTGATGGAGATGAAGGAGATGAAATCGATTTGCTGCAAGGAAGGTGTAACGACCCGAAAATTTCGATCCCGAAATTTCTAGATAGTTAGTGAAAGAAGAAACAGGAAACTCAAACTCAGAACCTCACATTCGCAGTGGATAAAATATAATATCACATAAATAATAGTTTTACAAAGAAGTACTGTATTAATTCACTTATACATTTATACATCAAAGCTACAATATTTATACAACATTGGACAGTTTAAAACAACATGTCCAGATATAAAACTATAATATATACAGCGGGTACGCTCCATATGTTCATGCTATCCAGCTCGCCTCCTAAGCTTCAGAACGTCCTTACCTGGAAATCTGTAATACTCGGTCTGACCGGAGCATTACATCAAAGTAACACCCGGGTCAGGCTGGAAACCAGCGTGAGTAAACCCAACTAACAAGGAATACAAATCATACAACTTATATAAACCCGGGGTAACTTATATCAACTTACAAGTTCACAAGTCGTTGAAGACATTACTTATTTCACACATCAATTCTAAGTGCTAGAACTGAGGTTAAATGGTCTAATTCACTTTAACCATTCCATTTCAGCCTATTGATTTCAGATATCAATTTTTAATGAATCGAAGTGGTTTCGGGTATTTACTAATACCCGGCTCCGGTCTCTTCGAATCTAATGTCATTTTAACTTAAATTATTCAAGCGAAATACAACACAATTTTTAATACAGGGTGTCACATAATTCATCAACAATAGATAACCACGCTATCACAGTTTCAAATCAATCATATCTTATCACATAACATTACGAACCATATATTAGGGATAACAATTAATCAAAGGCTTCCAATATCATTCTATTTATCCTTTAATTACATTTAAGTAATTAGCCCTTAATTAATTTCACAAATTAATTATCCTTAACCAAATATAGTAATTAACTTTTAATTACTTCATTAATTAATTATTAACCATAATTATTAATCATTCTTGATTAATAACATCTAGTAATTAACTGCCCTTAATTACTTATTTAAAAAATTAATTACCCTTAATTAATTATCTTAATTAATCCCCTGATTAATTACATAGGAATTTAATCCAAATTACTTTCATCGTCAACCTCTTTAATTACATTCAGTAATTACCATTAATTAGTTCCTTAAGTAATTACACTTCCATTGATCACATTAAGTAATTATTCATCAACCATCAAGTGTTTAAATTAATTAAACTTAATTAATTAATCTAAACTAATTACATTAAACCCAAGTAATTAATTTCTTAATTACTTTTATTAAGTATTTAAACTCAAACATTCCTCAATTGATTATTATCAATAATCAGTCTCATTAACTATTAAAATTATTCACAATAATTAATTGTTAAATGACCTTTATTAACTATTCTTTAATTCTTTCTTAAGCAATTAACTCAGATTAACCATCATTAGTTACTAATTACTTATTACTTAATTACCAATAGATTAATCCTTAATTATTTAATTAATTAAGTGTTAACCGTAATCTTAATTAATCCTTATTACTTGATTAATCAATTCTTATTAATTAAAATCTAATTAATAATCCCTAATTACAGAATAATTAACCTTAATTAATTAATCTTAATCATTAATTAATTAATTTAAAAACTCTTAATTACTTAATTATCATCCATTCCATTAATTAATTAAGTAATTAATTATCCATTAAGTTACCCTGATACTTAAATGAAATTACAAATCATTAAATTCTAAAGTTAATTTAAGATAAAACTTTGTTCTTATTAATGATCAAATTATCATTTATAAGGTATTTAAAACAACTTACTCTAAATTTGCCTTCAAAATTTCATTTTAAATTCAAAGGTTTAAAAATGAAATACAAATTATCTTTAACAAGGTTTAAAACACATTTCTAAAACTCTTTTATTTTACAAGTTAAAGAAATACTTATTTAATAAAGAAGTTTAAAAAGGATCTTAAATCAAATGCATTTTTAAATTCAAATCAATTTGAATTATACTTTAAATATTTCAAATTGATTAAAACATTTTAAATTTTTATACTTTCCTTCACTTCCAAAATTTTGAATACATATTAAAATTTGAATTTAGATAACTCTTCTTACAATTTAAAACTTATTTTAGAAATTCAAACTACATAAACACCTTTAAAGTATTTAACCATTCAAGTTTAAAGTCTTAATTTATTTCAAACTCGGATTCAAACAACTTAAATTCATATTCAACTGAGGTTTAAGCTTATTTAAAATCTTAGTTTATATTTAAACTTAATTAATTTTTTTTACTAAACAGAATCAGGTTTTTGTTTTACTTAAAGCTTGGAACATACTACCCGAACCAACCCTAAAATACTTCGGGTTCCAAACCAAACCTCCCCGAGAAATCCTTCCCACCACTTCGAAATTTCCCTTTCTTCTTCTCTTTAACCCTGCTTTCCATTTTATCTTTAATACTTCTGCTCATACTAAACAGGCGATCAACACAGCAAAATACTCGAGCAACACCTAAAGAAATCTCGAGTTCATCATCATCTTCCCTAACGAGACATCAACCCATCACTAGAAAGCAATCACGAGTCGTCCCCCTTCAATTTCTCGTATACCCCTTTGGGTTTTCAAATATTCTTCCTTCTGAAGCTCAACATTCAGCAACCACAGATACGAACGGTCACGTGTGCACGTACACACGGGATCGCCGTCGCTCTGGCCATGTTTGCCGCCACCGACCAATCACCGTCAACCCCCTCTACTGCTCCGATAACCCAGAAACGCTAATAATTCGAAGAATCGAATTTGAACAATTCCTCAACCAAAAATGAAAAAAACCTGATCACCAAAATCCCTCAATCCATCCATCGCCGACCAACGGAGACCCCAGTCTAGAGCCTACGACTTCGTCATCGACCCACGCAGCCATCCTATCTCACGCGATCGAACTCGATGCTCCGAGAAAGACAAAATTGCCTCGCCATTGGTCGTGACAGAACAAACTCCAAAAACCGTAGCTTGCCTCTGACCGATCGATACGATCATCAGAAAAATCTCCTTCTATTTTTCCAGTGATACTCTTCCCCTAGGCCATCTTCGACAACAATCCCCACCCCTGAATCACCATCGATCGCTGGATATTGGCGAAAACCCCAAAATCTTAAAATTTTGATTATCGCAGAGGATATTAAACTAGAAATTATGGTTTTGGATTCTAAATTCATTATATGCCATTACAAATTGTTTATGATTTTGAATCATAAATTTAAAATTTTTGATTTTAAGCCAAAATCAAGTCATTCTTGTATTCTCTCTGTTTTTGAAAAGAGAGGAAAAAAATTCTAATTCTCTGAAACTATTTTCAGAATTCATATTACTTGAGCTAACCAAATTTCATTTATAAATCATACCCAAATTCTGGAAATTTGTGAAGATAAGAATTTGTAAAACAAACAGGAGCCTGGAAATAACAGTGATCTTATTTTATACAGTGAGCTTGTTCAGGCATTTATCAAATTTCAAACATGCATTCAATATCAAACATCCCTGTAACTATTATACTCCATCACAAAAATACTCAACTCAAGCATCAACCAAATTTAAATCTGTTATTAAATGCAAGATTTACTCACCTTTTTTTTTGTTTGAAACAAAGAACAGCTGAAGCAACTTTAGTCTTCGAACAGGAAATTGCTCTTGATTCTAATCTGCTTACAGATCCGGATTTTCGAAACAAAGGCTTTGATCTGGAAAATACTTGCATGCTAACAAATGCTTCTTTGATTTATCTCTGGTTTTGCTTGCAGGTTGTTCTTGAAATTGAAAATGTACAGTTTATTGATTTTTTGTTTTTGGTATGAGGAAGTTTAGATTATAATTTGTTTTGAGTTGTTATTATTATTATTATTTTTCAGGCTGAAGTTCTCTTATCTTTGAATTGAAGAGACTGGAAAAAGAAATGAAAATAAGGAGGCATATGTTTAAGAAAGTTAAATTGTGATTTTAATAAAAGAAAAATACTTATGAAGGACACTTGTTAAAGATTCACCATTTGTCATTTATTATGGCTTATCATTTAACACTTGTTTTAAACAAGCTTTCATATATTTACACATGTCATTTAGGTAATTCTTACTTATCTTAATGTTAAATAAAAGCTTTTACTAAATTCTCTAATTACCTATCTAATATATGTGTTTTGTTTTTTTGTTAAAATGCTCATATATGTATTTTCATTTCATGATATTCTTTAAATATACCTCTATTTATTACAAAGTAACATTTTCAATTTATTTGAATTTCAAACACAAATTTTAAATTAAAATTTATAATCAACCCATATATAAATATATTTTTAAACAAACACATATTTAATTTTATTTGAAAATAATAAATTTTGCCTAATTTAAATAATTATATTAGGGAATTATCAAATAAATATTTATCCAGATGGACATATTTATCATTATAATTATTTGTTCAATCTATGAATCAATATCCCATTAAATAATCCCAATTTATTTATCAATTACAACTGTCCAGAAATCCGGGTTATCACATTCCTTCCCCCTTTGGTCCTTTTCGTCCTCGAAAAGGAACGAAGCCAAATTTATTATAATGATTATTATCCGAAAAATTATTCTTTGAAACACTTTTTAAAATACTTTAAAAATCTATGTAACATTGCCAAAATAGTTTTATAAAAATACTTTTATAACTCGATGTTTCCATAAGTCCATCCACGTTCTCATAGAAATTCGGTCATACGTTGATCAGGCGTAGGACTGAAAATCTACAAGTACTTAGCAGACTCATTTTCAACACCCAGTGAAAATACTTGAAAAATAATCTTATTTAAAATATAGAAAATAGTTTTTGAAAATAGAGGAAATAATTTTTTTTGTGAGAATGCTCTGGAAATCATCAACCCCATCCATGGTCACAGTTACATTCCAGGGTTACGTTGCCGTCGCAGCAAAAGTCCATGTAACCGCAGGCTCTCCGCGGCCTCTCGATTACGCCATGGAACCCACACAACAGATTACAGTTACATCCAGGGTTATGTTGCCGTCGCAGCAAAAGTCCATGTAACTACAGGCTCTCCGCGGCCTCTGATTTTCGCTGTCGAAATGAAACCTCTCCACTACTACGTAGGTCGCAGTCTGCCGATATAAAATCAAATGCGGACTGTTGGCTCTCAGCGGCACACACGACTTTCTCTATGTTATACCATAGGTCGCAGTCTACCGATATAAAATCAAACGCAGACTGTTGGCTCTCAGCGACACACACGACTTTCGCTATAGTATACTCTACTCATAATCCCCAGGAACTAGTTTTGTCCGGACTTCTCACAGGATCAACTTTAGAACCCCCTTGGGGCTCAAGGCAGCACCACTCGGTGGTACTCCTGAGAAGTTCATTTCAAGGGAGCGCCTTTTTCCCCAAAGCCATCATCAAAACATTTTATACTATACATGTAACAGCCCGCTATTTTGGACCATTCAAATCGACAATAAAACCGTACATGTCCGACTTGAATAATTCAAAATACCGAATTGTTAATAAAAATTTGGCAAAACTTAAAATATACAGTAAATAAATCAATCATAGATCACTTACACAGAGTAATACAATGCAGCGGAATAGATAAAAATAGTAGTTCATGAAGCTACTATATACATTAAAGTTAGAAATAAAATACAACCAAATAGTTCAAATGCCATGAAGTCTCCAATGCAACAGATGGCTTCTCTGAACCAATCAACTGGATGACTGAAGGGATAGATAGCTGGATCTTCAAGCAAACCTCCAACTTCGAAGATGAGCCTCAAATGCTGTATCTCTCAGTCTGACCCGAGCGTAAAGCAAAACACAAAACACTCGAGTCAGGATTAACATTCTTATATCTATAAATCTAACTCAAGTGAAATATCAACTAAAATATAATTAACTTAGAGGATGTTTGGGATAACCATCCTCTAAGGGTCCATGGAACTATCTATAAGATAGAAATATACACTATAACACCGTAGTCTTCCAACTTAATTTATACTTCAAAACCAACTATCATTTTCACTTCAAAAATCTCTATACTTCCCAAATAGTATTTATATATATTAAATAATTTATTCAGTAAAGAAATTTCAATTCCCTCAACTTAACCAATCGTTTAACATCAACCCGACCTTCCCATTTAAATCTTTTTCAATCTCAATTTATCAATTTAAATTCAACTCAATTTCTAAAATAACCATTTCAATTTTATTGATCTCAAGTTCGGATTTGAAATCACCAAATACCCTTTATATTTCAATATATTTCAAAACTTTAAGTAATCAACGTTTCAAACTAAACTTTATTCAATTTAGTTTTCTAAATAATAAATTCAACTTATATCGATTCAAATACAGATCTGAAACACCCATTTATATTCTAGTATAGTTCAAAGATTTAATATTCTACATTCCCAAAGTTCAATTTTACAGTTTCATAAGATCTTGATTTAATCAAATTATTATTTAGCCTTGAAATATTTCCTCCTTAGATTCAACATCATTTAAGTAAACCTGAAATTACCCTTTTACTCAATATTTTCTTTAATTTATTTAAACATGAAACATTCAATAAATCACTTAAAACAAAAATCCAGTTACAAAATCATACCCTTAAATTTCCCATTCAATAAATTCAAATTGATTTAATTAAATAAATCTTCATTTGAATACCATTTTTAATAAACCAAATTTATCTCCCAATCTTAATTATTAAAATTCTTTACACGGTAAAATTTGAAATATAAATCTTAAATAATACTTAAACATATTTTATGGATTAAATCAGTCTAAAATATTATTAAATTTATATATAAAGTTTCCATTTATATATAATATTTTAAGAACCAATATTTATTAATTCACATATGTTTCTTTTCAAACTGTAGAAATTTATCTTTAAATTATTTATATGGACCAACGGTGTCGGTATATATTTCCTATCATATAGTCAAATGCTACGGATATTTATCATTTCAATCCGTACACTAAATATATACGGGTGGATATCATTTCAACCCGTAATCCCAAATTCAATTTAAATGAAAATCGTTTGGGTTTATCATTTCAACCCATAACGATTTCTCCTATTCTAAAGTCCGTTCGGGTATGTATCATTTCAACCCATAGTGATTTTTATACTAACAGGGAACTTGCAGAGTGATAGCAGATATGAAAATAATAATAATAACAACAGGTATATATCATCAAAATAAATATAAACAATAGGATATGGTGTCATATCCCATAAGTGAACTATTACAGATAATAGCATAAATATAACAATTTAAATAACTACAGCAGCATATTTCAATTGTCATTTCAATTGAAATCAAATTTAATAAATAAAAGAACGTTAATCGTGAGTGATTGCTCACCTTTCGAGGCTAGAGATATATGATGGTGAAATGAGCTATGAAATCCAAAGCAATGCTGGATGGACAAGATTTGATGTAGAAAATAGGCACGACGGACAAGGCTGATAATGGGAAATCGATGAGAATGGATCGAATCAATTTTGATATTACAGAAAAAAATATAAATTATTATGATATTAATTCTCCCAAAACCAATTTTCAAATTAAAAATGTATATTTAAAATCTATATATACCTATATGTAATTTAAACATAATTCGTCCAAAAAAACCATTGTATTATATTTTATAGTCAATAATTATTATAAAAACAATATAACCACTTATTGTAATATATATTACTTAAAAACCCCATGAAAGCAACCTATATATGTTCATAATAAAAATGTATATATAGAAATTCCAAATGCATAGCCTATATTCGGTTATATATATATATATATTACGTAAGTCTGAAACAAACACCTAAACGCATATATATGTCTCGAGATTTATAAACAACAAAATACTTATAATGACACATGCACTCATATACTTATATAGACTGTGAACAAGTATACATACTATGCCGTATAAAATCCAACACAAAAAAAAAGTAAACTCACACTGAAAACATTTTAGTCAATTATTAAATATATATATTTACTAGCGTATAAAACTAGCGTATCCTGTAACTTTATAATATATAAGCTATATCAGATATGAAACTATCATTATATCAGATATATAAATAGTTAAACATTTTATACAAAACTATCATAACTTTATTAAATTAAACATACATTACACACTTACACAAATAGACCGTAAACTGTAAAACTTCACCCATTTTAAAGTGGTAACAATACGCTTGCTAAAAATATAACCCACATAGCTCGTACTTCCCTATAAAACTATATAAATATTTGTAAGCTAACCATTAATATAGTCTAATTCACAATATGCATACCTTTATAACTTTAAATCAAATGTGTATATATATACTTATAACCAGTTATTCACAAAATACATAGCTTTAAACATATCATATATTTAAATACATATACAATCGACTGATAAGATGAGTATGCTTTACGTTTTATATATGTACTAACTTTTTATATAATATTTATATATACACTTATCAAATTTTATAACATGCGAACAAAATTTTATATTATATAGAATCTGAAAACTGCAAACATTTCATACTTGGAACCATACTATATTTATAAGATGTATATATGATATCTTAAATCAAAAAAAAAAACTTACTTTGCTATAATACATACAATATTACTGCATAGATATACATTACTGACATATATTAAACTATATATTAACTAATATATAACCTTCAAACTTTTAAAATTGAATACCAACGTGACACATAAAGTATAAAACAATCAAGTTATCAAATCTCTATACATAGTATAATATCATACACACTATGAACGAAAAAAAAAGAAAAAAAAGAAAAAAAGAATACTGTTATGAACTCATATATATAATACCATATGACACATAACTAACATGAATTTAAAATCATGTAGGACAGATCACATATTCCAAATACAGACTTATAGAAAATATACAATAACACATATATATTATAAATATATGCTAACCTATTACTCAAAGATAACGTGTGGCATGATTGTTGATGGTGAAGGCTCTGAGGATGGCTGAGCATGCAGGCGATGACAACACGTGTAGAGAGATATGTGCATGAGAGGAGGAGAGAAAAACGCGGAGGGAGAGGGATGAGTTGGATGTGGTGGGTGACGAAGCGATGGGAGGTGGAAGCACGGTAAAAGAAGGGAGAAAATAGGTGGATCTGTAGAAAGAAAAATGGAAGAAGGAGGAGGAAGAAAACTTAAAATGAGGAATGAGATTGGAAGTGACAGGAGTTTGCAATATGAAAGAAACGAAGTCAAACAAGGTTATAAAGGCAAAATAAATAAAGAAAAGAACCGTTGCATACGAAACGTATACAATAAATATGAATTGATTTGAATAGTAATGGTCAAATTCAGCTGAAAAGATTAAAGCGAATAAATACGGAGCATTGGTTATGGTAAAGTAACGCACAAAATTAGGGGAATAACAAAGGAAAGGACTGGTCAAAATAAATGAATGTAAACGTGCAACGAATATAAAAATCTATATAATTGAACCGATGGAAACGAAGGAAGCAAATAAAAGAAAGGGAACGAAGGAAAAAAAATGAGCTGTGTCCCGAGCATAAATAAAGGTGGTAACGTATGAGAGGAATGAGAAAAACAAACGGGCACAATTTGAAATCAATGCAATAAAACGGCCAAAAGCTGATTTTTAGGAAAATTATTAAAGAAATATTCCTTGGGCTGCGCGTTTGAGATCCGAAAAGGCATGGAAATCAAAAAGTTATAATTTAGATTGGAATGAAAACGTACAGGAAATAATAAAGGAAAAAAAAATAAATGCGAAATAATCATATAGCATTTATTACGTTTCAAACTTTTGACATGGCATGGGATGGAAACAGCTGTACGCTAATTGAGAAGCTATTAAAGCAATTTATTATTAGTGGCATGTTATACGTTTTTATATTTATTTATTTCCTAGATCTCAATTCATATCTGATTATACTATGCAGATTTATCTTTATTACTAAACGTTCAAAAAGAATAAAACGTATACAAATTTTCTTGATTTTCGAAACAAAATTAACGGCTAAAAGATGATGAAGGGACAAAATATAAGAAAGGGAAAGAGATGAATGCGTACAATTATTTATAAGAAAAGAGAGAGAAAAGAAAAACCCACAATTAAAAATGAATGAATGAACGCTGAAAGTCAGTCAGGAATATAGAAGGTACAATATGAAATAATGGTAATCACAACTACTTTTTTTAATGCAGACCTTAAATCAACCCTTAAAACATATACTTCATATATGTAGTTAAATATAGTATATACTTCTCTTCTTCTTTGGTTCATATGATATATGAAACCCTTAACTATCGTATTTATAGCTGACGACATATGTATAGATATACTAAATATGCACTAAAATAAACTGGAAATGGTGACACAAAAACCCAAAATCAAATATATATATATATATTTAACATGACTAGAAATCAAACTTCAGTAAAACTATATACTAGTATCAAGACTAACATATATATATAGCTATTATAACACATATAAATTAAATAAAACTTGGTATAAATACGCTTTACTATATATACACTTCAAATAGACCATCATACATATACAGTGGTTTTCCAAAATAACTATATATGGAACGTACTCAACATACTTAAAATTTACACACCTTGCTGAAAAGCAAAAGGAGACCGTAAATTTATTACCCACGCTATTGATATTTATACCCAATAGAAATGAACTATGCTACCAAATTTACATCAAACTTAACTTATATTATAGTATAAATAATAGTTTATAAAGTTTTTGTACTAGATCTTATAGGTATAACCACAACCAAACTTTAAAATATATGTACACAGCTCGTACTACAAATCATTAATATACATAACATATTTTCTTTTTTTTTTAAAAAATTTTTATTATTAATAATTTCTCAAAATCCAATTCAATACGTTAAATACCAATTAAAAATTGCTAAAATTTTATGGGTCGTTACACTCTCCCCCACTCAAAACTTTTCGTCCCCGAAAAGGAATAAAGTAGGAGAATAGAAACAACCAGATGAAAAATTTAGACTTTGAAAAACAAATTAAAAAAATTTATTTAAAACCATATACTTTTTCTTTTGTTATTATTTAAATTGATTAATATTTAATAGATTACTCATTTTATCAAATCCATTCAATTAATTATAAGATCAATTATTTATAAAACACTAATTTTTCTCTCTTATTAAACCAGGTAGAATATAAATAAACAATGTTTTAAAGGATATATTCAAAAGAAGGAAAGAAGGAAAGAAGATAGATTCGAAAAAGAGAATATAGTTGAATAAATAAAGCAGGGCAGATAAGGTAGATTCAAAAGAATAGAATCGGGCAAGAATCGTACATTTCAAACCATGAGAGTTTCAATTTCAAATATTAACACAAAATTTCTTTGTTGGAAATACTTTTATAATAAATACCTTTTATATCGAAATAAATCTTTTCTTTCAAAAATATTTTTATAACTCGATGTTTCAACAAGTTTATCCTCGTTCTTGCAGACTCTGGCCATGCGTTGATCAGGCGCAAAGCTAGAATTCTTCAAGTACTTAGTAGACCTGTTTCAACAACCAGTGAAAATACTTGAAAAAAACTTTAAAAACAGATATGGAAAGTACAATCCAAACAAAACAACCAAACCAAAACCTTTGTCCGATCATGGTTCGCAGATACACAATGGTTACGCCTGGGTCCCCCAGGAAACAATCCATATCCGTAAGCTTTCTCAGCCCTGCGAGTTACGCCATGATGACTAGTAGAGTGCAGGATACACAATGGTTACGCCTGGATCCCCCAGGAAACAATCCGTACCCCTAGGCAAGACTCAGCCAGGCACTTGCGCTACTATTCGCGACCTACACAGATTGCAGGATACACAATGGTTACGCCTGGATCCCCCAGGAAACAATCCGTACCCCTAGGCAAGACTCAGCCAGGCAATTGCGCTGTGCATTCACGAGAGAAAAAAACCATGGGTTACGCCACGGTGGGAAACACTCGAGTATTACATCCGGAAAACCGAAAATCAGAGAGAATAATATCGATAGAATGAATCCACGATGTGGCCACAAAGCGGATATCAAGCAGAAGGCACTTTCCATATCTTTACTTCGAAAATATATATCATATAGTACCTTTTCAAATCACTTTCAAATATTGTACTTATATAAAGTCCATATATATAGGATTCCTTTCTCAAATCGAATACTTTCCAAATCAATAGTAGATCAAATCATACTTATATAGATTTCGATTAAATAAAATCTCTTTCCAAATTGAGTACCTTTCAAATCAATAGATTTCAAATCAACCTCATACTTATACAATCCATTTTATATAAGTTCGACCACTCCCAAATCAAGTGCTTAGTAATATAAGGTTCTCAATTTCAAATTATTTCAATACCAATTCAGTTTCAAAATCATATATGATTTCACCAAATTTTCTTCCAAATTAAATGTTTGAATTTCAAAGTTCCCAAAATAATAGGTGTAGAAAATTATCCCAGTTTCCAAATTAAAATAATTCAAGTCAAACAAATTCATTTCCAAAATCACCATATAAGTACTGGGTTTTTTTTTCAATTTAATTTTCAAAACCAAATATTTTTCTCAAAATCAATTATATTCAAAATGGTTTCCAAATTTATAATTATCCCTTTAAAACCTTTAAACTATTTACTTCGATTTGAAATATCCAATTTACCTTTTTGAAAACCATTATTTAAAACTAAAATTCTTTCAAAACATTTAAAAACTAAATTCCATATTAGTATAATTAAAATAGCCATATTCTCTTACTTAATAAAAGGTTTAACCTCATACAACAAAACTTGCATACTTTATCAAATATTTTATACCTTTCGAAATATCTTGGTTTTTAAACCTTTAAACCTTGATTTGGAAGTGCTCGAACCTTCAAAATAGTCGGTGAAAATCAATTTCAAATCCAAGAGATGGAAATCAATTTTTATAAATAGAGTTATTCTAAGTCAAATCAAAAACTCGAGGACTGAACACCGGTCTTACTTCAAATTGTTTCAAATATATACATATATCTTTCGAAAATATCAAATTATACTTCGGAATTTGAAATCAAAAACGGTTTTACAAAATCACTCGCATAGCGAAGCTATTAAAGTGGCCTCTCCCCCATTCTGAAACTCGAAAATCAATGTCGATGATGCGTGCACTCATCACCGAAATTATTCTCCAGCGACATAAGTGAGTTCTGGACTTCTATTTTCTTGAAAACTTCTTTGAAATTTCTTCAAAATTATTGGAATTCATTTGAATTCATTTGAAATATTTCTTATTCGGAAAAATACTTTTAAATCGTATTATTTATATATAATTTCCAAAATCTTAAAACCAATTTCAAAATACCGGAATTCAATTCTCGAATTTCAAATTTAACACTTCAATTATAAATCATTTTTATATAAATCAATTTCTTATAATTTTTTCAAAATTTCAAATCCTTTCAAAACCCTTTTTATATAGAATAACATTTCTTATTTGCTTTATATATAGGTATATAATCTCTACCGAAAACATTTTCTTTATATATATAGAATAAAATCATAGTTATCAAAATAATAATTTCGGTATAAACAATTTCTAAAATACAAACAAAACCCGATTTTCAAAGGATGATTTAAGGATGGATTTCAAAACAAAGATAGAGATTTAATTTAAAGGAACTCTAATCAATAGAATCCTGATTCGAAGATAGACTCGATCGAAGATGAGATAATTAAGTTACAAAATAGAAGATGGATATACTTCTATAAATCGCGGGCGACCTTTACCTGTCAACCGTGATTCCAAAATTAGATCGGTGTAGAATTCTGAGGCAATTCGACATTCGATCGTCGGAGATATAGAATTCGGCATAACAAGATATATCAGCATCGTAAACCGAGGATACAGGAATCTTCGGTGAGTCAATGCCAATTGAAAAGGAGTTTTCACCCCCTTTACAAATCATTCAATGGAGTTATGGGATACTCCAGAATCAAACGAATATAAATAGGGAGAGACAGAATGAATTTCGAAACCGAGGGACATTCCAAAACTCAAAGGAAATTGAGTCAAAAAGGAAGAGATTCAACTCGAACGAAAGTGATTCTGTAAATAAATTTACCATATATGTTAAGTTTTGCCTAGAGCCAAAGCTCTGATACCAACTGTAACAGCCCGCTATTTTGGACCATTCAAATCGACAATAAAACCGTACATGTCCGACTTGAATAATTCAAAATACCGAATTGTTAATAAAAATTTGGCAAAACTTAAAATATACAGTAAATAAATCAATCATAGATCACTTACACAGAGTAATACAATGCAGCGGAATAGATAAAAATAGTAGTTCATGAAGCTACTATATACATTAAAGTTAGAAATAAAATACAACCGAATAGTTCAAATGCCATGAAGTCTCCAATGCAACAGATGGCTTCTCTGAACCAATCAACTGGATGACTGAAGGGATAGATTGCTGGATCTTCAAGCAAAGCTCCAACTTCGAAGATGAGCCTCAAATGCTGTATCTCTCAGTCTGACCCGAGCGTAAAGCAAAACACAAAACACTCGAGTCAGGATTAACATTCTTATATCTATAAATCTAACTCAAGTGAAATATCAACTAAAATATAATTAACTTAGAGGATGTTTGGGATAACCATCCTCTAAGGGTCCATGGAACTATCTATAAGATAGAAATATACACTATAACACCGTAGTCTTCCAACTTAATTTATACTTCAAAACCAACTATCATTTTCACTTCAAAAATCTCTATACTTCCCAAATAGTATTTATATATATTAAATAATTTATTCAGTAAAGAAATTTCAATTCCCTCAACTTAACCAATCGTTTAACATCAACCCGACCTTCCCATTTAAATCTTTTTCAATCTCAATTTATCAATTTAAATTCAACTCAATTTCTAAAATAACCATTTCAATTTTATTGATCTCAAGTTCGGATTTGAAATCACCAAATACCCTTTATATTTCAATATATTTCAAAACTTTAAGTAATCAACGTTTCAAACTAAACTTTATTCAATTTAGTTTTCTAAATAATAAATTCAACTTATATCGATTCAAATACAGATCTGAAACACCCATTTATATTCTAGTATAGTTCAAAGATTTAATATTCTACATTCCCAAAGTTCAATTTTACAGTTTCATAAGATCTTGATTTAATCAAATTATTATTTAGCCTTGAAATATTTCCTCCTTAGATTCAACATCATTTAAGTAAACCTGAAATTACCCTTTTACTCAATATTTTCTTTAATTTATTTAAACATGAAACATTCAATAAATCACTTAAAACAAAAATCCAGTTACAAAATCATACCCTTAAATTTCCCATTCAATAAATTCAAATTGATTTAATTAAATAAATCTTCATTTGAATACCATTTTTAATAAACCAAATTTATCTCCCAATCTTAATTATTAAAATTCTTTACACGGTAAAATTTGAAATATAAATCTTAAATAATACTTAAACATATTTTATGGATTAAATCAGTCTAAAATATTATTAAATTTATATATAAAGTTTCCATTTATATATAATATTTTAAGAACCAATATTTATTAATTCACATATGTTTCTTTTCAAACTGTAGAAATTTATCTTTAAATTATTTATATGGACCAACGGTGTCGGTATATATTTCCTATCATATAGTCAAATGCTACGGATATTTATCATTTCAATCCGTACACTAAATATATACGGGTGGATATCATTTCAACCCGTAATCCCAAATTCAATTTAAATGAAAATCGTTTGGGTTTATCATTTCAACCCATAACGATTTTCTCCTATTCTAAAGTCCGTTCGGGTATGTATCATTTCAACCCATAGTGATTTTTATACTAACAGGGAACTTGCAGAGTGATAGCAGATATGAAAATAATAATAATAACAACAGGTATATATCATCAAAATAAATATAAACAATAGGATATGGTGTCATATCCCATAAGTGAACTATTACAGATAATAGCATAAATATAACAATTTAAATAACTACAGCAGCATATTTCAATTGTCATTTCAATTGAAATCAAATTTAATAAATAAAAGAACGTTAATCGTGAGTGATTGCTCACCTTTCGAGGCTAGAGATATATGATGATGAAATGAGCTATGAAATCCAAAGCAATGCTGGATGGACAAGATTTGATGTAGAAAATAGGCACGACGGACAAGGCTGATAATGGGAAATCGATGAGAATGGATCGAATCAATTTTGATATTACAGAAAAAAATATAAATTATTATGATATTAATTCTCCCAAAACCAATTTTCAAATTAAAAATGTATATTTAAAATCTATATATACCTATATGTAATTTAAACATAATTCGTCCAAAAAAACCATTGTATTATATTTTATAGTCAATAATTATTATAAAAACAATATAACCACTTATTGTAATATATATTACTTAAAAACCCCATGAAAGCAACCTATATATGTTCATAATAAAAATGTATATATAGAAATTCCAAATGCATAGCCTATATTCGGTTATATATATATATTACGTAAGTCTGAAACAAACACCTAAACGCATATATATGTCTCGAGATTTATAAACAACAAAATACTTATAATGACACATGCACTCATATACTTATATAGACTGTGAACAAGTATACATACTATGCCGTATAAAATCCAACACAAAAAAAAGAGTAAACTCACACTGAAAACATTTTAGTCAATTATTAAATATATATATTTACTAGCGTATAAAACTAGCGTATCCTGTAACTTTATAATATATAAGCTATATCAGATATGAAACTATCATTATATCAGATATATAAATAGTTAAACATTTTATACAAAACTATCATAACTTTATTAAATTAAACATACATTACACACTTACACAAATAGACCGTAAACTGTAAAACTTCACCCATTTTAAAGTGGTAACAATACGCTTGCTAAAAATATAACCCACATAGCTCGTACTTCCCTATAAAACTATATAAATATTTGTAAGCTAACCATTAATATAGTCTAATTCACAATATGCATACCTTTATAACTTTAAATCAAATGTGTATATATATACTTATAACCAGTTATTCACAAAATACATAGCTTTAAACATATCATATATTTAAATACATATACAATCGACTGATAAGATGAGTATGCTTTACGTTTTATATATGTACTAACTTTTTATATAATATTTACATATACACTTATCAAATTTTATAACATGCGAACAAAATTTTATATTATATAGAATCTGAAAACTGCAAACATTTCATACTTGGAACCATACTATATTTATAAGATGTATATATGATATCTTAAATCAAAAAAAAAACTTACTTTGCTATAATACATACAATATTACTGCATAGATATACATTACTGACATATATTAAACTATATATTAACTAATATATAACCTTCAAACTTTTAAAATTGAATACCAACGTGACACATAAAGTATAAAACAATCAAGTTATCAAATCTCTATACATAGTATAATATCATACACACTATGAACGAAAAAAAAAAAGAAAAAAAAGAAAAAAAGAATACTGTTATGAACTCATATATATAATACCATATGACACATAACTAACATGAATTTAAAATCATGTAGGACAGATCACATATTCCAAATACAGACTTATAGAAAATATACAATAACACATATATATTATAAATATATGCTAACCTATTACTCAAAGATAACGTGTGGCATGATTGTTGATGGTGAAGGCTCTGAGGATGGCTGAGCATGCAGGCGATGACAACACGTGTAGAGAGATATGTGCATGAGAGGAGGAGAGAAAAACACGGAGGGAGAGAGATGAGTTGGATGTGGTGGGTGACGAAGCGATGGGAGGTGGAAGCACGGTAAAAGAAGGGAGAAAATAGGTGGATCTGTAGAAAGAAAAATGGAAGAAGGAGGAGGAAGAAAACTTAAAATGAGGAATGAGATTGGAAGTGACAGGAGTTTGCAATATGAAAGAAACGAAGTCAAACAAGGTTATAAAGGCAAAATAAATAAAGAAAAGAACCGTTGCATACGAAACGTATACAATAAATATGAATTGATTTGAATAGTAATGGTCAAATTCAGCTGAAAAGATTAAAGCGAATAAATACGGAGCATTGGTTATGGTAAAGTAACGCACAAAATTAGGGGAATAACAAAGGAAAGGACTGGTCAAAATAAATGAATGTAAACGTGCAACGAATATAAAAATCTATATAATTGAACCGATGGAAACGAAGGAAGCAAATAAAAGAAAGGGAACGAAGGAAAAAAAATGAGCTGTGTCCCGAGCATAAATAAAGGTGGTAACGTATGAGAGGAATGAGAAAAACAAACGGGCACAATTTGAAATCAATGCAATAAAACGGCCAAAAGCTGATTTTTAGGAAAATTATTAAAGAAATATTCCTTGGGCTGCGCGTTTGAGATCCGAAAAGGCATGGAAATCAAAAAGTTATAATTTAGATTGGAATGAAAACGTACAGGAAATAATAAAGGAAAAAAAAATAAATGCGAAATAATCATATAGCATTTATTACGTTTCAAACTTTTGACATGGCATGGGATGGAAACAGCTGTACGCTAATTGAGAAGCTATTAAAGCAATTTATTATTAGTGGCATGTTATACGTTTTTATATTTATTTATTTCCTAGATCTCAATTCATATCTGATTATACTATGCAGATTTATCTTTATTACTAAACGTTCAAAAAGAATAAAACGTATACAAATTTTCTTGATTTTCGAAACAAAATTAACGGCTAAAAGATGATGAAGGGACAAAATATAAGAAAGGGAAAGAGATGAATGCGTACAATTATTTATAAGAAAAGAGAGAGAAAAGAAAAACCCACAATTAAAAATGAATGAATGAACGCTGAAAGTCAGTCAGGAATATAGAAGGTACAATATGAAATAATGGTAATCACAACTACTTTTTTTAATGCAGACCTTAAATCAACCCTTAAAACATATACTTCATATATGTAGTTAAATATAGTATATACTTCTCTTCTTCTTTGGTTCATATGATATATGAAACCCTTAACTATCGTATTTATAGCTGACGACATATGTATAGATATACTAAATATGCACTAAAATAAACTGGAAATGGTGACACAAAAACCCAAAATCAAATATATATATATATATTTAACATGACTAGAAATCAAACTTCAGTAAAACTATATACTAGTATCAAGACTAACATATATATATAGCTATTATAACACATATAAATTAAATAAAACTTGGTATAAATACGCTTTACTATATATACACTTCAAATAGACCATCATACATATACAGTGGTTTTCCAAAATAACTATATATGGAACGTACTCAACATACTTAAAATTTACACACCTTGCTGAAAAGCAAAAGGAGACCGTAAATTTATTACCCACGCTATTGATATTTATACCCAATAGAAATGAACTATGCTACCAAATTTACATCAAACTTAACTTATATTATAGTATAAATAATAGTTTATAAAGTTTTTGTACTAGATCTTATAGGTATAACCACAACCAAACTTTAAAATATATGTACACAGCTCGTACTACAAATCATTAATATACATAACATATTTTCTTTTTCTTTTTTTTAAAATTTTATTATTAATAATTTCTCAAAATCCAATTCAATACGTTAAATACCAATTAAAAATTGCTAAAATTTTATGGGTCGTTACAATACACATATAGTATCTTCAAATCATACACCTAGTATGATCTCATACAAAGCTTCTTTACACAAAATCGATTATCCCAAAATCGATAATTCTCAAACTAGGCTTTCCAAATTCAATATTGATTTTACCCAAAAATCAAAAGCCTTTCCAAATCCATAGGTTCCCAAAACCTTTTTCCAAAATCCTCATAATATCCTTTATATATATATATATATATGTATACAGATATATATAATTTTTTTAAAACTTAGGATCATTTCAAACTTGTATAAAAATCCTTTTATACTTCAAACATTTTCAAAAACTCCTTTTCTTCTGGCAAAAGATTCAACAAAGGGAGTTTCATTTATAAAACAAAGATATTTAATTTTGTTTACTCAAAATCAAATATTCAAATTTGATTACTCTTTTCAATATCATTTTCATTCAAATCCGTACGATGTACACATACCATTCGTACCCCTACCAATCTGATCGCTCTCTCGATCACATAATTTCACTTCCAAACTGGTATCGTCCACCCGACTTCCTAGTGCGGACTCAGATCTAGTTTCTTGATCAGAAACCGTCATTCTCCTTGCGTAGTCATAACTATGATAGAGAATATCCAGAACCAATCAACAATCCATATCTAGGTTCGCCATCGAATATCGAGTGAAAAATCCCACTCGGATCGAAATAACTATCTCGAAATTCTGTGCTCGAATCTGGATCAAATCACTATGCGAATAGAATAACATACGTACACCCTACGTATTTATCTTTATTGGTTATTAGCCAACTTAATTCTCTTTCTATTCACATTCACTTTAATTTTCATTCACTTATTCACAACTGCTTCAATCTCATTTGGATTATCACCACTATTCTTATCTCGATTGCGCATTTAACCAATAACAGTTTGAACTCCGACCAGTTTATTTAGAAAATAGCTTGAAAAATTAAAAATAGATAAGTAGTTGGAAAATAATTACTAGTTTGTAAAATAGGTATAAAATAGTTAGAAAATAGTTAAAATAATTATAGAAATTTTAGATAATTGCAAAATAAAAGTAAAATAGTAATTAGTTTATAAAACGGTTGGAAAATTGTTAAACAATTTCAAAACTAATTGTAAAACAAGTATAAGATAGTTTGGCTTTTTAAAAGAAAGGTTGTGTATATAATGAATAGTTTGGAAAAATAGGTTTATTTTAATACAATTTATATTAAAAATAGTCCAGAGTCAAAACTTCTCACTTCCCAATCTTCATTCTCATCAATTCAATTTAAATTTCTATTTCCATTTAAATTGACCCAATTCCAATTTAAATAACTTCAATTTCTATTGAAATTGATCCAACCCCAATTCAAATTGAATTAACCTCAGTTTTTTTTCTTTTCCAAATTTAACTTTATTCAACCTTGATCTCAAATTTTACTAATTCAAATAAATTTCAATTGAACTAGTTCAAATTTCAATTCATTTCAACTCCAGTTTGAATTAATCCCAATTTCAAACTCCATTTCCAAATCAAGTTGAATTATTCTTGATTTCTTTCCAAATTCAATTCAAATTCCATTTGAATTTAAAACCGTTCAACTTTAATTAAAATTCCAAATTATTAAAATCAATCCAATTTCAAATTTTCCATTTGAATTTGAATCTTATACTCATACATCTTCAATCACCATTTCAATTAATTCAAATTAAATTCAATTTGAACTAATTCAAATTTCAAATTTAGACCATCTCGAATTATATAAATTCGAGTTAATACTTCGAATGCTGATTTAATTCCTTTAAATCAATTTACCTTTAAAGTTTTTAAACAATTCAATTCACAGCTTAAAGATTATTAATAACAATAGGATGATATCATCCAACAATTTCCAATTTCCAAATCTCAAACCCATTTTGAGATTACACAAACTCCAAATTCAGAATTCACCATTTAGAATTTATTTCAAATCACCTTTGATATTATGTATATCCACGTGTATATTAATTTCTTTTACATACCAAGTTATACTTTAAATTTTAAACAACCTTTGGTTTTTAATTCAAAACGAATTTCTTTAAATCTTTAAACAACTCTTGTTTGCATCAAACTCTCTTACTCAAATAATATTACTTATTATTTCTTTAAAATTTTCAAACATTTCTTATTTTGAAAATAAGATCATATTCAAAGTAGTTTGAATAATATTATTTCCTTTAACATTTTGAAACCAATTCAAATTTTAAACTTAGAATTCAGGACTTCACAATTTGAAACCCACTTTTATTTATATCCTTTCACGTTTACAAATTATTTTCTTTTTAAATGGTTACTTCCTTAAAATATTTTATTGTTTATTGAAGAACAATCATTCCATTATTAAACACAATAACCATCTATTCATTTGGTTTGAAACCAATTCTAATTCATCTTATTTTGAAATACTTCTTCAATTCAAGATTTCAATTTTACTTTGAATCCATTTCAGACTTGTCTTTATTTTAATTTCAATTTGGTTGTAATTCTATTACCACTTAATTCTTACTATTACTTCTAATTTAATTAATACTACAACCAATTTCCTTAATATAATAGATAATCTATTTCTTATGTAAGATTCATTTACTTTTGAAATCATTTAAAAACCTTTATATAACAAAATAACATGTACGCTCTCTCATATTTATATACTCAACTCATCCTAGGGTACCACTTATCCTATCCTTAATGAGTAATCCCAACAGAGCCAAGGTTCTCGCTTAACCTTCAGCTCTGATACCAAATGTAACGATCCAAAAATTTCGATCCCGAAATTTCCAGATAGTTAGTGAAAGAAGAAACAGAAAGACAGGAAACTCAAACTCAGAACCTCACATTCGCAGCGGATAAAATATAATATCACATAAATAATAGTTTAACAAAGAAGAAATGTATCAATTCACTTATACATTTATACGTCAGAGCTACAATATTTATACAACATTGGACAGTTTAAAACAACATGTCCAGATATACAACTTTAATATATACAACGGGTACGCTCCATATGTTCCTGCTATCCAGGCTCGCCTCCTGAGCTTCAGAACGTCCTTACTTGGAAATCTGTAATACTCGGTCTGACCCGAGCATTACATCAAAGTAACGCCCGGGTCAGGCTGGAAACCAGCGTGAGTAAACCCAACTAACAAGGAATACAAATCATACAACTTATATAAACCAGGGGTAACTTATATCAATTTACAAGTTCACAAGTCGTTAAAGACATTACTCATTTCACACATCAATTCTATGTGCTAGAACTGAGGTTAAATGGTCCAATTCACTTTAACCATTCCATTTCAGCCTATTGATTTCAGATATCAATTTTTAATGAATCGAAGTGGTTTCGGGTATTTACTAATACCCGGCTCGGGTCTCTTCGAATCTAATGTCATTTTAACTTAAATTATTCAAGTGAAATACAACACAATTTTTAATACAGGGTGTTACATAATTCATCAACAATAGATAACCACATCATCACAGTTTCAAATCAATCATATCTTATCATACAGCATTACGAACCATATATTAGGGATAACAATTAATCAAAGACTTCCAATATCATTCTATTTATCCTTTAATTACATTTAAGTAATTAGCCCTTAATTAATTTCACAAATTAATTATCCTTAACCAAATACAGTAATTAATTTTTAATTACTTCATTAATTAATTATTAACCATAATTATTAATCACCCTTGATTAATAACATGCGGTAATTAACTTCCCTTAATTACTTATTTCAAAAATTAATTAACCTTAATTAATTATCTTAATTAATCCCTTGATTAATTACATAGGAATTTAATCCAAATTACTTTCATCGTCAACCTCTTTAATTACATCCAGTAATTACCATTAATTACTTCCTTAAGTAATTACCCTTCCATTGATCACATTAAGTAATTATTCATCAACCATCAAGTGTTTAAATTAATTAAACTTAATTAATTAATCTAAACTAATTACATTAAACCCAAGTAATTAATTTCTTAATTACTTTCATTAAGTATTTAAACTCGAACAATTCCTCAATTGATTATTATCAATTAATTAATCGCATTAACTATTAAAATTATTCACAATAATTAATTGTTAAATGACCTTCATTAACTATTCTTTAATTCTTTCTTAAGCAATTAACTCAGATTAACCATCATTAGTTACTAATTACTTATTATTTAATTACCAATTGATTAATCCCTAATTATTTAATTAATTAAGTGTTAACCGCAATCTTAATTAATCCTTAATTACTTGATTAATCAATTCTTATTAATTAAAATCTAATTAATAATCCCTAATTACAGAATAATTAACCTTAATTAATTAATCTTAATCATTAATTAATTAATTTAAAAACTCTTAATTACTTAATTAATCATCCATTCCATTAATTAATTAAGTAATTAATTATCCATTAAGTTACCCTAATACTTAAATGAAATTACAAATCATTAAATTCTAAAGTTACTTTAAGATAAAACTTTGTTCTTATTAATGATCAAATTATCATTTATAAGGTATTTAAAACAACTTACTCTAAATTTACCTTCAAAATTTCATTTTAAATTTAAAGGTTTAAAAATGAAATACAAATTATCTTTAACAAGGTTTGAAACACATTTCTAAAACTCTTTTATTTTACAAGTTAAAGAAATACTTATTTAATAAAGAAGTTTAAAAAGGACCTTAAATCAAATGCATATTTAAATTCAAATCAATTTGAATTATACTTTAAATATTTCAAATTGATTAAAACATTTTAAAATTTTAAACTTTCCTTCACTTCCAAAATTTTGAATACATATTAAAATTTGAATTTAGATAACTCTTCTTACAATTTAAAACTTATTTTAGAAATTCAAACTACTTAAACAGCTTTAAAGTATTTAACCATTTAAGTTTAAAGTCTTAATTTATTTCAAACTCGGATTCAAATAACTTAAATTCATATTCAACTGAGGTTTAAGCTTATTTAAAATCTTAGTTTACATTTAAACTTAATTAAATTTTTTTATTAAACAGAATCAGGTTTCTGTTTTACTTAAAGCCTGGAACATACTACCCGAACCAACCCTAAAATACTTCGTGTTCCAAACCAAACCTCCCCGAGAAATCCTTCCCACCACTTCGAAATTTCCCTTTCTTCTTCTCTTTAACCCTGCTTTCCATTTATCTTTAATACTTCTGCTCATACTAAACAGGCGATCAACACAGCAAAATACTCGAGCAACACCTAAAGAAATCTCGAGTTCATCATCATCTTCCCTAACGAGACATCAACCCATCACTAGAAAGCAATCATGAGTCATCCCCCTTCAATTTCTCGTATAACCCTTTGGGTTTTCAAATATTCTTCCTTATGAAGCTCAACATTCAGCAACCACAGATACGAACGGTCACGTGTGCACGTACACACGGGATCGCCGTCGCTCTGGCCATGTTTGCCGCCACCAACCAATCACCGTCAACCCCCTCTACTGCTCCGATAACCCAGAAACGATAATAATTCGAAGAATCAAATTTGAACAATTCCTCAACCAAAAATGAAAAAAAAACCTGATCACCAAAATCCCTCAATCCATCCATCGCCGACCACCGGAGACCCCAGTCTCGAGCCTACAACTTCGTCATCGACCCACGCAGCCATCCTATCTCACGCGATCGAACTCGATGCTCCGAGAAAGACGAAATTGCCTCGCCATTGGTCGTGATAGAACAACCTCCAAAAATCCCTAGCTTGCCTCTGACCGATCGATACGATCATCAGAAAAATCTCCTTCTATTTTTCCAGTGATACTCATCCCCTAGGCCATCTTCGACAACAATCCCCACCCCTGAATCACCATCGATCGCCGGATATTGGCGAAAACCCCAAAATCTTAAAATTTTGATTATCACAGAGGATATTAAACTAGAAATTATGGTTTTAGATTCTAAATTCATCATATGCCATTACAAATTTGTTTATGATTTCGAATCATAAATTTAAATTTTTTGATTTTAAGCCAAAATCAGGTCATTCCTGAATTCTCTCGGTTTTTGGAAAGAGAGAAAAAAAATTCTAATTCTCTGAAACTATTTTCAGAATTCATATTACTTGAGCTAACCAAATTTCATTTATAACTCATACCCAAATTCTGGAAATTTGTGAAGATAAGAATTTGTAAAACAAACAGGAGCCTGGAAATAACAGTGATCTTATTTTATACAGTGAGCTTGTTCAGGCATTTATCAAATTTCGAACATGCATTCAATATCAAACATCCCTGTAACTATTATACTCCATCACAACAATATTCAACTCAAGCATCAACCAAATTTAAATCTATTTTTAAATGCAAGATTTACTCACCTATTTTTTTGTTTGAAACAAAGAACAGCTGAGACAACTTTTGTCTTCGAACATGAAATTGCTCTTGATTCTAATCTGCTTACAGATCCAGATTTTCGAAACAAAGGCTTTGATCTGGAAAATACTTGCATGCTAACAATTGCTTCTTTGATTTATCTCTGGTTTTGCTTACAGGCTTTGTTCTTGAAATTGAAAATGTACAGTTTATTGAATTTTTGTTTCTGGTATGAGGAAGTTTAGATTATAATTTGTTTTGAGTTGTTATTATTATTATTATTATTTTTCAGGCTGAAGTTCTCTTATCTTTGAATTGAAGAGACTGGAAAAAGAAATGAAAATAAGGAGGCATATGTTTAAGAAAGTTAAATTGTGATTTTAATAAAAGAAAAATACTTATGAAGGACACTTGTTAAAGATTCACCATTTGTCATTTATTATGGCTTATCATTTAACACTTGTTTTAAACAAGCTTTCATATATTTACACATGTCATTTAGGTAATTCTTACTTATCTTAATGTTAAATAAAAGCTTTTACTAAATTCTGTAATTACCTATCTAATATATGTGTGTTTTGTTTTTTTGGTTTTTTTTAAATGCTCATATATGTATTTTCATTTCATTATATTCTTTAAATATACCTCTATTTATTACAAAGTAACATTTTTAATTTATTTGAATTTCAAACCCAAATTTTAAATTAAAATTTAAAATCAACCCATATATAAATATATTTTTAAACAAACAAATATTTAATTTTATTTGAAAATAATAAATTTTGCCTAATTTAAATAATTATATTAGGGAATTATCAAATAAATATTTATCCAGATGTACATATTTATCATCATAATTATTTGTTCAATCTATGAATCAATATCCCATTAAATAATCCCAATTTATTTATCAATTACAACTGTCCAGAAATCCGGGTTATCATAGAAGGAATGAGAGTTAGGTTTTTTTTTTAATTTCATGAAGAAGCAGTAGACAGAGTAAAAAATGCACAATCGAGGAATCAAATGATAATAAGCTGGCGAAATTGAGGGATTTGACCATGGCGACATTAATATGGCTGGCTAGGATTATTTAAGCAGTAGTTGGAGATGCGAGATGCGAAATGGAAGAAAACAAGAAGGGTAGAAGATTAGATTCAGGGGTATTTTTAGCATTCCAAAAAGGCACGGTTGAAATTAGTTCGTAGAACTTTCATTGTTCGCAGTAAAGATGTATTTTACCTTTTTAACACTATCAAAATTTAGCGCCATACCCCGCCAATAAAACAATCGTCATGTTTTTTTCCTTTCTTTCCCAAATTCACTTCTTTTTTTTCATCTTCACTTCAGAAAATTTTGTCTCGCCTCACATTTCCTCCATCGTCACACTACTCCGCCGCATTAATCTACTACTCTTTACTTCATGATTCACTCCTCTATCCACCTACTCCCATTTCTACAAAACCCTAAGTCGATCTCCTCTCCGGAAGCCCTAAATCGATCAACTCCTCCACAAGCCCTAAACATGGATGGAGGGATTAGATTGGGGAGTGAAGTTACACCTGCTTCCTAATCTACAATACCATCAAACTCGCTACCTACTATGATAAGTCCACATGCTTCTAGTAAGTAATTTTGATGATTTATTGGTTAGTGGGTTAAGTTTAGGTTGTAAATTAGTATTTTGGATGGAAATTAAAGTAATTGTGGTGTAAAGTTTGCATTGCTTGGAGGAATTGTAACTCCAGTTAGTAAGTGGAGAATTAATTCAAGTAATTCCATATGAAGTGTGGATTGGAATTATAGTGTGTCTCTTGTTTGTTCCCTTTTTTCCTCTTCCAATACCTTCAGTCTTTAAACAATTGGTAAAACACACGTATAAAAAGTTTATCGCTTCTCGTTTTCTTTCCTTTTACATGTCACTCCACCTTCGCAATTTTAACAATATGAAAGGAGAGTGATATTGGTAGAAGAATGTGTAAAAAAAGCTTTAGTTTCTTAAATTATTTTCAGAATATACTGAAATATTCTTCAAAAGTTTATGATTCAAAATATCTTATCAATCTTTTCCTCTCTAATAATACTTCACATCAGAATATTACAAATACTACATTTTTTATCTTTACTTTAATGTTAATAATTGTTTAGTTGTTAATTTTAGAAACCTTATTAGTGTTATAGTCCTATCTTTACTAGTAATAATGAGAATTCCATTAATAAAATTCAACCGTGTCTTTTTGAATTTCCCAAAATACCCCCGGCGTCTCCATTGAGAAATATAGATGGTAATTTTGGTTGTGCTGCAAATTATAGCACAATTTTAGTAGGAAAAAACGTTCGAACTGACCTGCCATTCAATTTGAATGCCATCTGTTATCATGTCAACCTTGTTAGGTGTTATAAGAACACCATTCTTCTTTATCCCTTAGCTTATATACAATAACTATTAATATATTTTGAACGATGTGGGACTATAAACTATTAAAATGTGTTTAAAGGTGTGGCAGTTCTTATCGGCCTGAAATCAAATCTCATCCCGAATCGTCATAACTTCTCAATGAACTACCACGATAAGCAGTCTCTCCCAAATCCTATTCTATCTCATATCGCGATCAATTTTTTAATTTTTTCCTCTAATAGTACTATATATATTTTTATTCTTCAAAATTTCACATGCTTTCTTCATAAAGTACATCATAAACTTTTCCAACTATCCGCCTTTTTGGAAGAAAAAAAGAAATAGAAATTATGATAAAAATATGAAATCTCAATAGATTCTTGAGGCTCAAACTCTTGACTAAAATAAAATATCGAACTCCAGCAAATATTTGAGGCAAATGACACATCATTTTATTGAATGTTATCCCACTCTAAACAAAAAAAGATCACTCTATGCTGCACCCTACTGAAAATATGCTTATTTGGAAGTTTACACTTCGTGCAAAGATGGATTGAATTGGGAAAAAAAGACTGAATTGAAAAATGATAATGCAACTTATGACCATTTGTAAGTTCTTACTACCTAACAAAACTTATAACCATAAATTATAAAAATAGCAATATGAACTCTTTCAGCTCCCAGATCAAATAATTACCACTACAATATGAACTCTATCAGCTCGCAGATGTAATAATTGCTATATCAATACTTAGGTTGTTATTAAAACTGTAAACCTAAGTAATCCAACTGTATTTATGAGGCATCAATTTTTCTATTTTGAATAAATGTTATCTTCGAAGAGGTTAATGCGATAGAAATTAAATCCAACATTTAGTATATAGAACTCATGTTTAGCCTATTATTGCACTGATAAGATGGTACCTGTTGACATCCCAATGAAGCTTTGTCAAAGCGTCGAAGACATTCCTAAATATTCATACAACATTGTTAGCCCATGGGATAAACATGTAGATTTATATTTTGTAGTTATGGATAATACCCTTAAGTAAGAATCATGCATATAACTGCATGCTCAATACCAAGGGAAACGTGTTTTTTTATTAAGTTGTACTGAAGCTTGACATATTCTCAGTTGTCGCATAATAAAGAACTATAGTTTCGCTTTATTATAGCTTTGACAGCCGAATTGGTTACTTATGGTCATATGGATTTTTGAAATAATAATTTTGGATAACATATTCTTTTTTATATCTCTGATTAATAAGAAATTTGGACCTTGGCTTTAGAAGATGAGTACCTATAAAGCCTATGTTGAAATATACAAATAAAATTAAAGTACTGGATATAACAAATCATGTACTAGAAACCAAAGGATAGCATGGAAGATACCTAACAATGTTGGGAACAAAGTACCAAATCTTTAAAAATAATAGTGATATAGGAAATCAACAAAGTAGGTGTGATTGTTTGAATCTACATGTACCTCTAACTACAAATGTTAGGTTAATGTGTTTATGGTACATTAATTAAGCATAAACAAAGAATGAGAATATTATGGTTAGTTGTATTGTAGAAATTCTAATATTGAGAATTCCATTAATAGAATTCAACTGTGTCTTTTTGAATTTCCAAAATACCCCCGGCGTCTCCATTGAGAAATATAGACGGTAATTGTTGGTTGTGCTGCAAATTATAACACAATTGTAGTATGAAAAAATGTTCGAATTGACCTGCCATTCAATTTGAATGCCATTTATTATCATGTCAACCTTGTTAGGTGTTATTAGAACACCATTCTTCTATATCCCTTACCTTATATACAACAACTACTAATATATTTTGAATGATGTGGAACTAAAAACTGTTAAAATGTGTTTAAAGCTGTGGCAGTTCTTATTGTTTTGAAACCAAATCTCATCACAAATCGTCATAACTTCTCAATGAACAATCACGATAAGCAGTCTCTCCAAAATCCTATACTATCTCATATCGCGATCATTTTTTATTTTTTTCCTCTAATAGTACTATATATATTTTTATTCTTCAAAATTTCACATGCTTTCTTCATAAAGTACCTCATAAACTTTTCCAACGATCCACCTTTGTGGAAGAAAAAAATGAAACAGAAATTATGATAAAAATATGAAATCTCAATAGATTCTTGAGGCTCAAACTCTTGACTAAAATAAAATATTAAACTCCAGCAAATATTTAAGGCAAATGACACATCATTTTATTGAATATTCCCCCACTCTGAACAAAAACAGATCACTCTATGCTGCACCCTACTGGAAATATGCTTATTTGGAAGTTTACACTTCATGCAAAGATGGACCGAATTGGAAAAAATAGACTGAATTGAAAAATAATAATGCAACTTATGACCATTTGTAAGTTCTTACTACCTAACAAAACTTATAACCATAAATTATAAAAACAGCAGTATGAATTCTATCAGCTCCCAGATCAAATAATTACCACTGCAATATGAACTCTATCAGCTCGTAGATGTAATAATTGCTATATCAATACTTAGGTTATTATTAAAACTGTAAACCTAAGTAATCCAACTGTATCTATGAGGCATCAATTTTTCTGTTTTGAATAAATGTTAACTTTGAAGAGGTTAATGCGATAGAAATTAAATCCAACATTTAGTATATAGAACTCATGTTTAGCCTATTATTGCACTGATAAGATGGTACCTGTTGACATCCCAATGAAGCTTTGTCAAAGCGTCGAAGACATTCCTAAATATTCATACAACATTGTTAGCCCATGGGATAAACATGTAGATTTATATTTTGTAGTTATGGATAATACCCTTGAGTAAGAATCATGCATATAACTGCATGCTCAATACCATGGAAACGTGTTTTTTTTATTAAGATGTACTGAAGCTTGACATATTCTCAGTTGCAGCATAACAAAGAACTGTAGTTTCACTTTATTATAGCTTTGACAGCCGAATTGGTTACTTATGGTCATATGGATTATTGAAATAATAATTCTGGATAACATAATCTTTTTTATATCTCTGATTAACAAGAAATTTGGACCTTGCTTTAGAAGATCAGTACCTATAAAGCCTATGTGGAAATATACAAATAAAATTAAAGTACTAGATATAGCAAATCATGCGCTTGAAACTAAAAGATAGCATGAAAGTTACCTAACAATGTTGGGAAAAAAGTACCAAATCTTTAAAAATAATAGTGATATAGGAAATCATCAAAGTAGGTGTGACTGCTTGAATCTACAGGTACATCTAACTACAAATGTTAGGTTAATGTGTTTATGGTACATTAATTAAGCACCAACAAAGAATGAGAATATTATAGTCAGTTGTATTGCAGAAATTCTAATAATGAGAATTCCATTAATAGAATTCAATCGTGTCTTTTTTAATTTCCCAAAATACCCCCGGCGTCTCCATTGAGAAATATAGATGGTAATTGTTGGTTGTGCTGCAAATTATAGCATAATTGTAGTATGAAAAAATGTTCGAACTGATCTGCCATTCAATTTGAATGCCATTTGTTATCATGTCAACCATATTAGGTGTTATTAGAACACCATTCTTCTTTATCCCTTAGCTTATATCACTGCAAGAAAGGCTTCGTATAGCGACGGAGCGTAGCGACGGCTAAAAAAAGCGGCCGTCGCTAGCCGTCGCTAGCTGTCGCTATACGCAATATATAACTCCAACCCGAGAGCAGCAAACTCACTTTCTTCATCCCTCAAAATCAATCTCCTTCCCCCAATCCGTCGTCCCCCGTCACCGCAGCCGCCGCCTCGGCCTTCAATGCCTCCAAATCACTCAAATTTGTGTCGGTATGCTCCTAATCTCTTGTTTGAATGTAAATTTGATGTTTTTAGGTTTAGTTTAAACCCTAATTCAATTATGATTTGTTGTAAAATTGAGATTTGTTGTAAAATTGGGTATTAGTAGTGTTGTTAAATTAGGTATCAGTAGTGTTGTATGTTGATTTGGTAGATTAATTAGTTTATTATCATGAACTTGAATTAAGTATTACATTAATTAGTTTATCATGATCAAGTTGAATAAATGGTTTATGTAGATAATTAGTGTTGGCGATTAACTTGGTTAGTTGTTTTAGGTGAAAAAATAGTGTATATTAATGATTAACTTGGTTATTGATAAATTTACATGAAAGTATTTCATAGTTTATGAAATTGATAAATTACAAATTTAAGTTGTTAAGTGAATTTAAATTGACAAATTTTTATTTAATAATTGTTTTTTATTGTTTTCTAATTATCTATTTGATAATTATAATTTGTTGTTTTCTAATTATATTCATTGATAATTCTTATATTTACCATGTTGGTTGAGCGACGGCTAGCGACGGCCATTTTAATAATTTTAGCGATGACTAGCGACGGCTAGCGACGGTCAAAATGCAAAAGGTTGTATATATTGTAAAAAATAAAGTTTGTACAAAAAATTAAAAAATGAATATGACAATAACAAATAGTCACATAAAATCTATGTCGTTAAAAAATAAAGAAATGAATATTGAACTAAAATTGTTAATTGAATGTTGAACTAAAATTTAAATACACAAATTTTTGAAATAAAATATAAATAGTTGAAACACTATCAAAATTTGAAAAGAACAACAATATTTGTTAAAATTTAAAGAAACTTTTTTATCCCTTAGATTGGCTTTGTCCCCGTCTGGCAAGTGTTGTATATGATCGTTACATGGATGTTCGTTTTGTAACGGAACATACATTTATATTCATCCGATACAATATTTGTCGGATTTGTCCCTGTATTGGACAAGTTACAAACACAATAAAGTAATTACATATTTAAATCATTTCATTTTAAACGGTTACAAAATTTCGACAGCACTTCCTTTACGTTCCCTATGTACACGCATTTGTGTACGATACATGGAACATAAGGGAAGTGCTGCCGAAATTTTGTTGAACCGTTTAATCTGAAGTTATTTATAAAATGTAATTACATTATTGTGTTTGTAATGGGAAGTAGGAGACTGACCACTGAAGTGAAAACCAAAATACCAAAAACTAAAAAAATAAAGTGAAGTTTATATTTTGAATTTTCTGGAACGATGAATTGTTTACAATGGAGAATGGTTGAAATTAATGATTTAAATTGTGTAACATACATTTTCAAATCTGAAAAAATGTTCAATTATTTTCTCGACCGTACTTGGATGTATGAAGTCGGAACTGGAAAGAAGGGATCAATAAAGCAACATTTCTACAACGGTGTACACGAATTTATTAGATTTGCTAAATCTAATAACCGAAACAATACAAAAATTCGTTGCCCGTGTAGTAAGTGCCAACATTTGAAGCATTGGAAACCGGATATAGTTGAAGTACATTTGTATCAATATGGTTTCGTGCCTGATTATTATTTCTGGGATCGTCATGGAGAACTTGTTGAACCTACACCTAATACAGAAGTTTTAGAGGATGGTAATATGATGACGAATCCGATAGAAAATATGGTGGATGATGCAGCACGATCAATGTTTCCTACAACTGAAGCTGTCAATGGAGATGAAAATGTCGAAGAAGAACCGACTGCGGGAGCTAAAAAAAATATACGATTTGTTGGATTCTGCTACGAGGCCATTGTAGGACGGATGTAAAAGAGGAACCGAACTTTCAGTAACCGCCGAATACATAACTATGAAATCAAAATTCAACCTTACAGAAGCTGCATTTACAGCAGTTGTACAAGCTTCAAAACGACACATGCCACCCAATAATCTGATGTGTGATAGTCATTATAACGTAAAAAATTGATGTCCGCTTTCGGTCTACCGTACGAGAAGATAGATGCATGTGTGAAAGGTTGCATGTTGTATTGGAAAGACGACGTTGACCTCAGAAAATGCAAAATATGTAATGAAGAAAAATACAAACCAAGAAAGAAGAAAGGGTCCATCTTTGAAAAGAGATAAAGCGGATTGGTCCGCTGTTTTCAAAACGAAACCAAGGTTTACGTTTGATGGAAATAATATTCCAGATGAAGCAGCATATCAAGCCGATCTTGAATCAAATACAAAAATAATAATAACTGATGATATTGATGTAGGGCCTTTGAATGATGAATCGAACGTCCTATTTGATGCATTCGAAAGTACCGAAGAAAATGAGACAGAATATGAGACTGAATCTGAATCAGAAAATGATGAAGACTGATCGTTATTGATATAATTGTTATGTGATAGTGATTGAAACATGCGATGTAATAGTAAATTTCTGTAATTGTTCTGTGATGATCATTTAGTTAATTTTTATCCATGTTTTGTACTAGTAAATTTTTATAATTGTTCTTTGAAAGTGATTGAAACATGCTATGTAGTAGTGAATTTCTATTATGGTTCTGTGATGATTATTTATATAATTTTTATCCATGTTTTGTACCAGTAAATTTTTATAATTGTTCTGTGAAAGTGATTGAAACATGCTATGTAGTAGTGAATTTCTATTATGGTTCTGTGATGATTATTTATATAATTTTTATCCATGTTTTGTGCTAGTAAATTTTTATAATTGTTTCTGTGAAAGTGATTGAAACATGCTATGTAGTAGTGAATTTCTATAATTTTTCTCTCATGATATTGTTTTTCTATAGCAGATATGTCTGGCAGGAGACGGAGTGTAGGTGGTGGTGGCACGCCATCCCCATCTCCCGGTGCAGGTGGTAGTGGCACTGCACCGGACTTATGTCCGATTGCAGAAGTTGTTCCTAGAAGTGCTGGGTAAGTATCAATTTTATTTAAAGTATAAGTTTTAAAATCCACTAAACATGTATATCATAACTTTTGTAGTGGCTTTGAGGTGGAACCATCAGATTATATTTTACAGGTTTCGAGAAAGGCATTTCAGAGCCGGATGGATGGTTGTTGGCCTCGCTGGGACGACATCCCCCCTCATGTCAAGAACGTTATACAGGCGGATTTACTTGTAAGCAGTAGTTTGAATTTCAGTTGTAAATTAATATAATCTATATAACTTAAAATAATTTTAATTTACAGGCTGCAGCCCGCGTTGACCCTGATGACTTGGACATTTTTTTTATATCACTGGAACAAACGAATGAGGAAAAATTACAGGGATAAATTGTTCAAGGCTCAGAATGTAGGGAAAAAGACGAACTGAATGGGTGAGGGTGTATGGAATGAATTTCTTCAGCTTTGGAACAGTCTGGCGGTAATAGTAAGTAAAATACGTTTTCTTTGTTATTTAAGTCTAATATAAATCTCGCAAGATATATACGTGATAATTTATCTTAATTTGTAGGAGTTATCTGCGCGGAACCGGGCAAACATGAATAAAAATCCTGCATTGCACCGTGGTGGCACCAAATCCTTTCAGGAACAAAGTGAGAGCTGGTAATTAAATTTATAAACCGTATTTACATTTTATTACAACATTTTATAATCAGATTAGCAATAATATTTATATATTTTCAGGCCGCGAGATACAACCGCGAGCCCACTATGGCCGAGTTGTTCAAGGCCACGCATGCCGTGGAGAGGACTGACGAAGAGGGCAATGTTTCGTATGAATGGACGGATGACAAATCACAATCCGTAATGGTAAATTAATTTACTGTTAATAACAATATTTTGTCTTATTTTATTTTCAAAATTTTGAAATTCGGTTTTTATCGTGTAAAACAATTGTTTGTAATCGCAGGAGAGGTACGAAGCAGAGCGGGCTTGTGTAGCACAGTCCACTGGTTGGGAAGAGCTTATGTTAGAGGAGGAGAACCATATTTGGGATGCTATTATTGACCCACCTTCTCGGACCAGTCGATGGTGTAGGTATGGAAATGTGGAGGTAAATTTTGACATGTACTAATATATAAATTTACTTATGCATATGAATAGTTAAATAATTTTAATAATATTATATATATATACTAATATATAAATAATTATGAATTATTTTACAGGCGATGAGAATGTAGAGTGCATACAGGAGGTCGCAGCAAGAGGCGGAGATTGCTCAGTTGAGGGCGACAGTGGAAGAAATAAATGATTGGAGGAAGAGTTTCTTTGAACAACAGCTGGATGAGCGGAATGCGACTTATTTGCAACAGCATGGGAGGATGCCTGGAGAGGACGGCAGCGATGGCGAGGAGTAGGTATGTTTGTTTGCTTATAGTTTGGTATATACACATTTTGGTTGGTTTGGTGTATATATATTTCAGGATATTATGTATATATTTTGATGACTTCTAGTTGATGGATTTGGTTGGATATTATGTATATATATATCGGGATATTATGTAGAAATTTCGGTTTACTATGTACATATTCTCGTTAATGGATTTGGTTGGATTTGAAAATGAGATTTGGTTGGATTTTATATTGTTTGAATGTGTAATGATGTTATATGATGGATATATGATGGTTATAGTTGATGAATATAGTGTATAGCGGTTGTTTGGTTCAGATTGGTTGAAGTGTATATGGGCTGTGCAGGTGCATAGAAATTTACCCAGACTAGCGACGGCTATCTGGTTCAGTTTAGCGAGGGCTAGCGACGGCTATCTGGTTCAGTTTAGCGACGGCTAGCGACGGCCAATTGGTTCAGTTTAGCGACGGCTAGCGACGGCCAATTGGTTCAGGTTAGTGACAGCTAGCTACGGCTAGCGACGTCAATTAGACGTTGAAAATTTTTCCGCGTGGCACATTTGCCGTCGCGAGCCGTCACTATTTATGTGACGGAGTCGTCGCTATACTATTGGGCGACGACCAATATAGCGACGGCTTGCGTCGGCTAAATGCCGTCGCTATCTGGTGCCATTCTTGTAGTGTATACAACAACTATTAATATATTTTGAATGACGTGAGACTAAAAACTGTTAAAATGCGTTTAAAGCTGTGGCAGTTCTTATCGTCCTAAAACCAAATCTCATCACAAATCATCATAACTTCTCAATGAACAACCACGATAAGCAGTCTCTTCTAAATCCTATTCTATCTTATATCGCGATCACTTTTTTTATTTTTTTCCTCTAATAGTACTATATATATTTGTACTCTTCATAATTTCACATGCTTTCTTCATAAAGTACCTCATAAACTTTTCCAACGATCCGCCTTTGTGGAAGAAAAAAAAGAAATAGAAATTATGATAAAAATATGAAATCTCAATAGATTCTTAAGGCTCAAAATCTTGACTAAAATAAAATACTGAACTCCAGCAAATATTTGAGGCAAGCGACACATCATTTTATTAAATATTCTCCCACTCTGAACAAAAATAGATCACTCTATGCTGCACCCTACTGAAAATATGCTTATTTGGAAGTTTACACTTCATGCAAAGATGGACCGAAGTGGGAAAAATAGACTGAATTGAAAAATAACAATGCAACTTATGACCATTTGTAAGTTCTTACTACCTAACAAAACTTATAACCATAAATTACAAAAACACCAGTATGAACTCTATCAGCTCCCAGATCAAATAATTTCCACTGCAATATGAACTCTATCAGCTCGCAGATGTAATAATTGCTATATCGGTACTTAGATTGTTATTAAAACTGTAAACATAAGTATTCCAACTGTATCTATGAGGCATTAATTTTTCTGTTTTGAATAATTGTTAACTTTGAAGAGGCGAATGCGATAGAAATTAAATCCAACGTTTAGTGTATAGAACTCATGTTTAGCCTATTAAGATGATACCTCGTGATATCCCTATGAAGCTTTGTCAAAGCGTGGAAGACATTCCTAAATGTTCATACAACATTGTAAGCCCATGGGATAAACATGTAGATTTATATTTTGTAGTTATGGATAATACCCTTGAGTAAGAATCATGCATGTAACTGCATGCTTAATACCATGGGAAACGTGTTTTAATTATGAAGTTGTACTGAAGCTTGACATATTCTCAGTTGCCGCATAATAAAGAACTGTAGTTTCACTTTATTATAGCTTTGAAAGCCGAATTGGTTACTTATGGTCATATGGATTATTGAAATAACAATTTTGGATAACATAATCTTTGTTATATCTCTAATTAAAAAGAAATTTAGACCTTGGCTTTAGAAGATTAGTACCTATAAAGCTTATATGGAAATATACAAATAAAATTAAAGTACTAGATATAACAAATCATGCGCTTGAAACCAAAAGATAGCATGGAAGATACCTAACAATGTTGGGAACAAAGTACCAAATCTTCAAAAATAATAGTGATATAGGAAATCAACAAAGTAGGTGTGACTGCTTGAATCTATAGGTACATCAAACTACAAATGTCAGGTTAATGTGTTTATGGTACATTAGTTAAGCATCAACAAAGAATTAGAATATTATAGTTAGTTGTATTGCAGAAATTCTAAATGTTTGTTTCATGTATGATATCACCCCTACCAAATTAAACTGTCTAATTCCATAAACCCTGGATAAAATAATCAAAACAATTCCTTAAATTAAAACACATATTCCATTATTTGGATAAAACATGTCTAATGCAACTAAATTTGATGAGTAAAATTCCCAATGAAAAGTGGGAGATGGACTCGCCATAGATGACTGCTATCAATAACAGCTTCATCTATAGAACGTGTTCTTGAGTTAAAAGTAATGCATCAATTATTATGTGTCTTTTAGTTTCGTCATTGTTGTTTGTTTCTTCAAACTTGCATTTTTTCGAAATTCGTCTGTATTTGTATTCAACATAAGAAATATTATCTGTTATCCGAAAAATATATACAAGCCATATCCGCATGCGATAATTATCTTTCCGGTGTTTATCAACATAATAGTAGTTTTTTTGTATTTTAGTACATAAAATGATTGTCATTTATCATTCTATCTAGGTAAAAAAAATTATATGTATATAAAAATCAATATCTCCAGCTTAAAATTTTATTTCTTACTATATTATTGCTATTTATATTTTTAATATTGAAATGGATTTATAATGAATCAAATTGTCTATTTATTTGTCTAGATTTATGAGTTGTGAATTAGTCCAAAAATATTTGATAAATATCTGATATCCATCCGCATCCACGGATACAGATATTTGATATTCGAAAATAGTTTAGGATATACAGATATGACACTATTTGAATCCGTATCCAACTGTTTACAGGTATAAAAATACATTGATAAATACCAATGGAAATAATGTCAGATTAAGTCACGAACAAATTCATTGTTTCAGAAGTTACCACTTTGATCTTTCGTGGACATTTGCAGTCATAAAAACTGCCAACGACTCCGATGGGATCCTTAAGTGATGCATCCCAAATTGGGCATAATAAATTATTGGAAGCCACCTTTTAAATTTAAAATATAAACATGGTCGTATATCCGGATTATCTTCTACTTTATAATTTCAAAAGACCACGTTGTAAATCCCATTCGATGAATTTCCGCTATTAATAAATAAAAGAAATGAAGCCATGTTGTGAAGTGGTGATGTATTTAGTTGCATTTTTGCTCACAGCCCACATTAGCTAAAAGTGCATATACATTATAAGTATTATTTTCATTTCTAGTAGTATAAAATAAACTAAAACAAAAATAAACTTAATATAATTGGTTCTATGATTGTTCTTCAGTTATTTCGGTCTTTTCTGACCCTGCTTTAGGTTTAGTTTATGCTGGTAATGATACCGTCAAATCTACTTCAAGGGCTGCAACTATAAATGCTTGTACATTGTGATTAAATGTCGGCCCATCTAGACGTGCATATATACTGATTGATAAATAATGACGGAAACAATGTCAGATTAAGTCACAAACACTTTCATTGCAACATAAATTACCACTTGGATCTTTCATAGACATTTGCAGTTATAAAAACTGCACTCTGATGGGTTCTTTAAGTTGATCATCCCAAACTGACCATAATAATAACTTATTTGAAGCCACCTTTCAAATTTCAAAACACATATGTTGTTGTATATTAAAGTCAACTTTCGAATTTGAAATTTCAACACGTCATGGTGGAAATCATGCTCATTGATCAATCTATTAATATAATTGTGAAGTGATGATATGTTTAAATGCATTTTTTGCTCGCAGCCCACGTTAGCTAAAAGAATATATGCACGTAAAAGTTCAATTATTATTTCCATTTTCAGTATTATAAAATAAACCAAAATAAAAGAAACGAATGCCAAACCTATGATTGCTTTTAAGTTATTGGCTCTATAAATGCTCTTCAGTCGTCTCACTCTTCTCGATCATTGTTTCAGTTCAATTTATGTTGACAATGGCACAGTCAAATCTAAATTCATACATGCAAATATAAATGAATAAACGTTGTGATTTAATGCAGGCCCGCCCACCTGGGCATGCGTATATACTCGTAACTAATAGCTTTAGTGGATGCATCATAAATATTAAAAATATATTTATAATTTATTATTGAGACTACGATTATTGAAGTAATAGTGAAGAATAACGATTGATTAATCATGATTGAAGGTATAAATACAACAACTTTTATTTGTTTTTTGATTATGTTATTTGTTCATTTACCAATTGTAAAAATGGAATTAAATTAGTTCTATAATAGAAGACTTTAATGGATGCTTTATAACGGTTATGAATACATTATTTTTTTTACTGGTATGATGATTATTTAAGTGGGTTCAGTTCAGTCTCTCTCAGGTTTACTTAATTGGTTCTTGGATTTAAAAGAAAAAAAATTATATATATTTTTCAAGATCTTTTTTACTATTTATAATTAATTTTCGTTAATTATTTGCTAGCCATAATAGTAAATTCAGCAATGAATTAAAAATTCAGAATCAAAGAAGGCATTTAAAAATTAATTTATAAACAATCAACTTCTTTAAAAATACGTTATAAATTGGTTTTTTTTCTTTTTTATATGAAATATTATTTTACAGACAACTAGAAAGCTATATACGTAAAACCCAACGTTTAAAAATTATAATTCTATTAAGTGATAACAATAAAATGAGTATACATGTCAATTGAAATGTAGAAATATGTATCTTTTAGATGTAGAACACAATTAATATTTCATGCTAAATACGTTTGATTATGTGGTGTTTTTTATATTTCTCAAAATTTTTAATTTTTTCCCAAAGGTAATTTTTATTTGCAAGTACACCAAATATACTAAAATATTAGTATGAATGATAGTGGAGTAAGTTGAGGAACAATGGGGTATGGGAGTGCAACATTTTGTGTTGATATTATTTCTCTTGGAGTCTTGTACTTTCATGTTTTACATTTAGAATTTTACAAGGAATAATTTGAAAAAAGGTGTAGTATGTTAATACAAATGAAGAATGGATAGAATGTCTTTTTTGAATCTTGGAATCTTTCTCTTATTGGAGTAGTTGAAGTTGAAGTGTTGGATCTAATTAAGTGGCATGTTAAATGTTGTTTATTTTGTAGCACGTGCTCTTGTTGTATTCATACAAAACAGAAATAGTCTTCTATCAAGAAAGTTAGTATCAACTCAAATGTTATGTTGTATAGTACATGGTGGAATCGAATTTGTTACCCCACCTAATGTGGAATTAAAATCTAATGGCGAGCGATTTTAGTTTAAAAATTTGATGCCATTTGTTATTCACGCGAACAAAATCCAACTATGTTCTTGTTGTATTTATAAAAATTGCTCAATTCGTATATCCTCATTCTTAATGTTCCCATGTGGTGACCACATATTGGTCATTGATTTCTCTATCATGACGTTCACTTTTAATATGGTGAATATCGAATATTAATCAAGTCATTATAACGAATGGTTGATGTACAATGAGACATACAGGGACATGAAAAAGGAGGATGAAGAATCTCAGCTTTTCATAAAAAATGAAACAAGCCTCTATTAAGAAAGATTAACATCAAATTGAGTATTACGCTTCCTTTATCATTTAAAGCAAATTGTTTTAGAATTTATTGAATACTATAGTCCTTTCATCTTTAAAGAAAATTGTTATTGAATTTTATACTGGTTCCAAAACTCAATATCCAACTTGGAACAATTTAACATTTTAATTTGAACTTAATTGCAAATTAATATTGACTGTATATTTCTTGAAAGGATAAAATAAAAGCCTAAAATGAAATTTTTATATTTACTGGGATTTTTAATTATATAATCATGTAAGCGATGTTGTTACTTCATATTACGGGGTTCAAGATAAACAAAAATTATAATAAATATGCTTCATATATTGTAGATTTGAGCCTTAAAGTCTTGAACATGACTTCTTGATATACAATATATGTGTACGTGGTGCTAATTTGAAACAGACTTTTTTCTGGGGACATCATTGGGTGTGCATTTTTTCTTTGTAATGCAATTCCAGTCAAAATGTTTGTCTTGTAATAATTTTGATAATTTAGAATAATTTGATTATGGTGCCTTTATAGTGTAGTTTGTGTGTATTTTTTTTATTTTTATTTTACCCTAACACACCTTTTGCTTGTTTGTCCATTCGTTTGTTCCCCTGTTTCCAACTTTGGGATACCTGCAACTTTTCGAGATTAGGTGAAAGCACAGATGGTAACAACTAAACGTGAAACTTTATGTTTTACTCCCTGCATTTAGAATTGTTCAGAATGTAATTTTTTTAGATGATAAATGCTTTGTCCAGTTCATTTTTAGTTTGTGACATGTGTCTTTAAATTTGACTTTCTTTATCTAATCTATACATAGTTGAAAATTAATTATGTGAGTTATAATTAATTCACCTTTAGTTTAACACGAGGGCGTGATCAGGCGTGATAACAGGGGCTGCAGGCTCAACCATTTACTATAATCTTAAGCTTAGGCATCCTGCTTTGGATACACCAATTATCGACTACAACTTGGCTCTTCTTATTCAACCAATGCTTGTGCTCGGGATTAACATTGAAGTCATCTTCAATGTAGTATTCCCTGACTGGTTGGTAACAGTTCTACTAATAATAGTAATCTTCATCTGTAAGTAATTGCTTAATCTATACCCCACTTATCTTCCATTAATTTGAAAAAGAAAGGCTTATGCTTTTCCATATGTATTTACTAGTTACACAAACGAATGCTTTTTTTAAAAGGGGTTGATACATGGAAGAAAGAGATGATAATTAACTTTGAAGGTAACCATTTGTCATACTCTTCTTTTATTGCTTACACCACGTTGATTTACAACTACTAGTTTCTAACTGCAGAAGTCTAATAAGAATCATCAAGATGTTGTCAAGTCCTGGAAATAGAATATACAACTATACCTGCAGGTCCTGGAAATCATCAAGATGTTGTCAAGTCAAACTTGAGAACAGAGGTTCAAAGCATAAACTGTAGTAATTCATTTTTGAATATACCAAAAATATGTAAACTTACTTTAATAATAATGCAGGTCCCAATTCTTGAGAATGTTTGTTGGAAGAACTTGGTCTTCTTGTCTTTGTATGGGTTGTTTTTCTAATTTTGCAGATTGCTAAGTTATATAATTTTTTTGCAAGTGTTTTATTAGTCTTTAACTATTACTGACTTTTTGTATTACTTTAGAAGTACACAAAAACCTGTTCGATTTGGTACTGCTTGTTGAATCTGCTTCAGGTGAACAAACATTACACTTTGATAAGAACAACATGATCCACACTTTTTACAAATGATAAATCTTCGTTTTAATGTTTTCTTTCAGATTCCAATGGCTGTAGTGGCAAGCTTGTATGAAGCAGTATATTGATATATAGGCAAAAGTGCAATTGCTTCCAAAGAAGAAGCATAAACTCAGTTAAAAATCAGTCAGTCGGTATTATACTGCATATCTGGTGTTGTAGCTGGAATAGCAGGAGGTTTACTGGGTTTAGGAGGAGGGTTTATTTTAAGGACTCTTTTTTTGATATTAGGAATTCCTCAAGTTTATTTGCATTCTACATATATATTATTAAAATAGCATTATATTGCATGATATATGCAATAAAAAGAATAAAAAGAAAAAGAAAAATTGTACATTTATGTCAATTGCTTAATTTTGACTGTAAGTGTCAAGTGCTACATCCACCTTTGCCATGACGTTCTCAATATCCATGTCTGTAGTTGAATATTACCTTCTTCGTCGTTTCCCTGTTCCATACGGTATTATAATCATATAAAACAAATTCAATGAATTTTGTTATTCAGAACCCATAAATAAATGAAGTTCTTTATTTTATTGCTGATCTATGAAACCAGGGAGGTTGTATCCACATTTCTGAAAGAAGTTTGCCATTTGTCTAGGATCAACTTCCACGATATGATCAACAATGGGATCTGAATTAATTTTCCGGAACTGTTTTTAGTTATTAGAGATACTATTAATGGATTGTCCAAGCGGAAGACCAACAATAGAGTAAGATCTGTTATGGGTAAATATCATTGTCACGGCCTCAATTTTTGACTTTCGAAAATCGACATTAATATGTTCACTGTATTACATGCCAAGCAATCGAATGTTGGAAATACCATATCGTTAGGGAAAAAGAAGAAGAAGTAGAAGAAAATATAAATAACAACACATAATCTCACAGTCGCAGCAAAATAATATATAATAGATAACAACTGGTCTTTACAAAAAAAGAACTATAACTGTTATTTATACATTACATCATCAAAGTACAACACATCAATAACACAATACTGGGCAGTTATAATAACTTGTGCTCACAAATGCTGAATATACAGCCTACAACACACAGCACAATAAAATCAAATACGTGTAATACGTCTTCGTCATCCAGCTCGTCTCCTAAGCTCCATAGCATCCTATCACATATCTGTAATACTCGGTCTGACCCGAGTATTATAATAAAATAACACTCCAGTCAGTCTGGAAAACCAACGTGAGAAAACACACTCAATTTGAATTATTAAAGTTATCAAAAATCCTTTGAAAATCAAAGGTATCTCGTAAGACCACGCCACTCATAAACAGGACGGGTTTTTACCGTACGATAACTAAAACATTTTATATCAAAATCATCTGATATTATAATAGTCTCTAAGTATAAATACTTAGTCAAATAGCTGAAATTGTTACATTAATTAAATTCCAGCATACTAGACTCTACAACCACAACCGTAAAGGCACGTATTGGAGAATAGATTACATACGAATGACTAGGCGTTGGAGTACTACCTGTCATAGCACACGTCTAGAAAAATGTGTCAAGGATCATGCGGGATCTCCTGCAACACAAGACCGGACTACTCCTTATCTGGATAGACTGAATATGCTATCACCTCGGGTGTTCCCACCCTTTCCGAGCACTTCCGCACACCATAGTAATAACATCCGAGGCTATCTAGAAATGTGATAATCATACCCTAACTAGGTGCGACCCACACAGCCATGCTGCATGTCCTCTGATTTTCAGTCATTCTCGGTTGATGAGGCTAGAGGCCGAGATTATCGTTTAAAGGAATTTCCACTTAGAATGCTCATTGTCCTCCAATGACAATGTACTGATAGCATTCATCCAAACAAGTCCGTTCTGGATCCGAACGAATTCGAAGGAACTATTCCTACAACATTCATTTTGAAATCATCCTCAGGATTAGTAGCGATTAACACTTTCACTTCACTGCTCCATCTTCGATTCCATGCCTTTGTTTTCACTTCGAAAATGTACTCATTGGATCAAAGTGGTTTTTGGATAACTTATCTGATCTCGGTCTTTTCGAAATAACGTTTGATATTTTAGGTAAACCAACCCCAGTTCTTTAAGAAATAAACAGATGAAAATAAGATCGGAGATCATCTCCTAACAGTTTATTGACGAATTTCCTTATAAACGTCCTAGAAGAACGAATGAGTTTATATGTACAGTATGGCACCTCGAACGATAACTGTACCACATAATTCCCATATTTTCCAAGATATTCCCAAAGTTATATTTTAGGTCCAGATTTGATAGTCGGTTATTTAACTATCAAATAAGCAATCATTCAATCTTATCAAAAATCATGTACTTATCTTATCGAAGTAAGTACGTTTACTAATCATTCTTTTAAAATATTTGAATTTTTTTAAATAAATATGGAAAGCACCATGCGGTATCAACTATGGATTCACAGCTTAATGGTTACGTCTCTATCTCGAAAAAATCCAAAACTTAATTGCAGGCATTCACCGCATCTGATTTCGTCATGAAAGTATATGATTACTTTCCGAAAACTTTATTAAGTAATTTTTCAAAATAATACTTATAAATTCCTACATAAATTTCCAAGTTTATTTTAGGAAACTAATATTTTATAAAAGTTATTATATAAAATAATATTAATATTGAATGATTTATCCTTTTAAAATAATAATGCTAGTTAATTCTTAAATAATAACTAATTTAATATCAACTCATTATGACTAACTTAATTAATAAGTAATATACTTTATGCAATTAAAACAACTAAATAATTAATTTTTTAAAATATTCTTAAACCCTTTTAAATTACCTAGTTAATAATTAAAAATCCTTCTTTTTAAAAAAACTTAACTTCTCAGAAAAATAAAATTTTGAATTCCATTATAGCCAGTATAACATTTATAAATCCCTCTCGATTTATCACCAACTGATTTACGTCACAATTTCGCAAATCCCCTTTCACATTTCAAAAAAATAAATCTATCATTTATTTTTAAGTCGATTTACCCATCTTCTTATAAATCCTCACCGTGAATTAATAACTTTTATTTATATACTAATAATCACTTCAATTTATTTATAAACCTTGTTTACGAATTCCGTAGTCTCATTTTCTGTTTATAACGGTTTCACAATACCTAATCGATTAGAAATTGAATTCCATTTCTAAATCAATTTCTTAAATAACCCAACTATATTCCAACCCCACTAAATTCCGATTCCACTTCCATTTTATGATTTAAATGCTTATTTAATATCTAGTATAACAATTATATATTCTATTTTCAAATTTCCTTTCTATTTTCCCCAACTATTCAAAATCTCGATTTTTAAAACAAATCCTTTTACACTAGAACAAATATCTCTTAAGTTTAATTATTTAAAATCCTTTTATTTACATTATTCTAAATCTCTATTTTCCATATTCTGAAATCATTAAGTACAATTTTAAAATCAACTATTTATTTTACCCAAATCTTTCCTTCCAATTAATCCAAATTTCACTATAAATATTTTCCTTCCAATTTCTTTTTTTTATTTTCCTTTCCGCATTTTAACATTTACTATTGGTATATAAAAATACAAAAATCTAGGCCAAAACTAATTTAGCATCCAATAAATTCAAATCACACTATAAACTACCACTGATTATTCAGACAGACTATATATCAATATATATGAAATTTAATTCAACATTTTTGAGGAATCCGGTTGGATCCCTCCAATCTGTTTCCCTGCATCCACAGATGTTAATACAACATAAAAATACCAATCCCACTTCGAGAGGGATATCGTGGTATATAGGGTCATCCCCTACTATGCGGGACGCATAGGGTCTCATCCGCTATATATATGCGGAAATATCAACCACTCCAGTAACTAATATATATATATATATATATATATATATATATAAACACACACTACTATATATATAATAACTCCCAAACTGATAATAATTATCAAATTCAACCAACAACCAATAATTTATTTTAATTATTTAAAATTAATGCTTATCGTCCAAATGAGCGAGATTTACTCAACTTTATTTTCAAATTTGTCGATCGATCCAATTTTGACTCTATTGCACATTCCCTCCGATTTTAACCTCGTATAAGAAAATTTGAAGAACATAAGTTATCGATTTCAGTTTTAGTTATAATTAAATTTACTAATGACACTTAATTAGTAAGTTATCTATTTTTAAATTAATTACTTATAAATGAAATTGATTAATCCTTGAATGATTATTTATACTTAACTCAACTTAATGTAAATGAATTTAAACTAATTCCTTACCTTCAACTTACAGTGACTGCTTCTTCCCCAAAACTGCTCAATCCAAACTTGTACACCAACACAGAAACTAAGTTCAAATTCACATAAACCCTAACTTTCATTTCTACCCTCTATTCAACCCAACTGCTCAATCCGCCTGAAACTCCCTCTCTCGTTTACGTCCACACTCAACAAAATGCACGACCCCCTACAATCAAATGCTTCCTCCTCCATATAACAACGGACCACCGGCCGTCCCTACCCACTAACACACCTGCCACCGAGCTTCTCCCAAGTAGTGGCGCCACCTTGTGAAACCCTTCCTCGATCGCAAATGAACCCAATTCAATCGCGACAAAGCGAACCCCAACATCAATATGTCGTGCCGCCTCCCTGCCGAGTTGAATGATATCGACCATACCTCCTGTAGACTCTCCACCACCTCAACCAACCTCACGCGGCCGCACCCCTTTCCTCTTGTGCACAATGAAGCCGCGCCCAACTTCCACGTCCCAATCCCATTTCACGCATATCCCCATGACGCCGATTGAAAACGACCAACAACTCATCGCGATTCCCCTATAAAAATTTTTATTCGTTCGGCCATTTTTATTCTTTTTTTTATGTTTCCTGACTTCATGAGAATGAATAAGTTTTGGAGGATTTTTTAAATGACGAATGAAGATATAGGTCAACGTCAAACGAGGCTCCTGTTTTCTTCATTCCATATTTTAGGCCGACATCTCCTTTTTTTTTTCTTCTTCTATTTTTGAGCTTTGTGTGCTGTTTATAAAAGAGAGGTACATGATTTAAAAGAAAGTGAGGTGGTTGACGGTATGTTGAGGTGAAGGAAATTTGGGTCGATGTGGGTATGGTCAAAAGTGTGTGTCTGTGTGTGTGTGTATAATTTCAAATTATCTCAATTACGTAACTCAAAATCTCGAAACTCTATCGAGGCATGCCGCTATGCATTTATAATGTTATACCCTTATTTCGAACACAATGAAAAGATTTCGAGTCCAAATTCGATCGTATGGAGAAGATATTTTTTGGACCCAATTATTATATTGAATTTTCAATATAAAATTCAAAGAATTTATATTCCGTACTACCACACGATAACTCCAAACAATATGAAATTTAAAGTCTTATAATAATACACTATTACAGATCCAAAGGAACTAGTTTCGTTAAATTCCGAGATTGTGCCCAGAACGCTGTTTTTAAATGTAGATTTAAACGATATATTTTTAAAACTGAAAAAAAATCACTTTTAAATTCAATTTAAAATGTTTATTATCTTCATTATAATAAATATAAATTTTATAAGCCTTTAAATTATATTCAACAAGCTTAAAACTCAAGATTCAATATTTTAACCAATTTTGGATCATTAAATTCAATAATTAGATTATCCAATAGACGGTTATATTTGAAATTATAGCTAAAAATTAAATATTAAATATTTAAAATCAATTAAATATTTAAATTTCAAATAATGTAAAATCCTGGGTCGTTACATTCCTCCACCGTTAAAAGAAATTCATCCTCGAAATTGCGAAGTAAGAAGAATGGTCCAAAACCCGTTAACTGTTTTCCAAAACCACACAGTTTCAAACAACTTTCTTGAAATCAATTTGCTGGAAACACGTCTTCACTTTTCATAATTTCCAAATTCATCCATAGATTCTAAATAATATCTTTCACTCAACCATTTCAAACTACAATCACAAATCAAATTTCAGTTATCAAAAATTTTCGTCAAAATTTTCTAACTCCCTAAATTTTCGAAAAATTTCGCTCGCGTCTTCTTTGCGTGGCTAGATCCTAAAAACTACAAAATGCCACTACGGGGCCAAATCATCAAAAAAACAAAAGCTAAGTGACTCAAACATAAAATCATCAATTTCAAACACAAATTAAACATGTACCTTTTTGTCGGACAATCGAACTTTACTTCTAAAATCGAAGAAATCAATTTAGCTTTTGCTTTTACTTGCATGCATCTTACTTTCCAATAATATCCAATCATACAATTCAAATTTATTTTATTCAGCATTATTGAATTTCCAATATTTATTTCGCTAAGACCAGTACGATGTATATATATCATCCATATGCTATATTAATTCTAATCGCTTACTCGATCACATAATTTCACTTCCAAACGAGTATCACTCACACGACTTTCTAGTGCGGACTCAGATATGGTTCCTTGATTAGAAACTGTCATTTTCTTTGCATAGCCGTATACTATGACAGAGAATCTCAGAATCAATCAAAAATCCATATCCAGTGTTCGCCGTCGAAAATCGAGTGAAAAATCCTCACTTGGATTGATATAAATTATCTCGAAATTCTGTGCTCGAATCTGGATTAAATAGTCATGCGAATAAACAATATATGTACAACCTACGTATTTATCTCAATTAATTCTTAGCTATGTCAAATTCTTATTATTCACATTTACTTCCTTTCCATTCAATTATTCACAATTATCATACCCATTTAAACTTCACATTCACTGATTTACTTAGTATATTCCCTTTCATATTAATTTCACTTTAGAATTCACCATCAACTATCTTAAGTCTATTAGAAATATTTTATACAACTTCTTATATTAATTAACACCTCACACTTGAGTCTATACCCAATTTAACCCAATCAATTCTATTTCCAAAATTTAGCTTGTTTAGTCCTACTCAAACTAATTTTTCAATTTCATTTTATTAAGCATAATTCAAGTTAAATATCATTCCAACATTCAATTTCAGTTCCATTTCCTTACTAACTAAATTAACTAGTTTATTCATTAATTTTTTTCCAATCTTAGTAAATTCTATTTTCAATACTTACTCCATTTAGCCTACTTAGGCTAAATTTCAGAATTCCTTCTATAATTAATTTAAGTTAAGTTTAGTTCCATTCCAAAATCAATTTCAAATTTTTATAAGTTATCAAACTTATCATCTCATATTTCCATAAACATGAAAATCCCAAAGTTTATATTGTTTCTTAAACATTCCAAAATCATTTTTGAAATCATATATACCAAAAACCCTTTGGTATATCTGATCATTACTTTGAATTTCAAAACCAAACCAATTTTGCAAACAAACTCCAATTCAAATCATTGAGATAGCAATCCCTTCCTTGGAGACTCAAAAATGAATATCGATGATGTTGCAGTCATCACCGAAATTATTTTCCAGTGACCGAAGCGAGTTCAATGCTTTTATTCCTTTAGAATTCCATTTTAATTATTTCCATTCAAAAATATTCTTCAAATAATATCATTATTATTTTCCTAGACCTTTGGAAATCATTTTCAAATCCAATGGGAAATTAAATTCCCAATTTTTAAACCCTTTATAAATCGTTTTTATGAACCATATCATATTTAAAACATTCCTCTAGAATTTCATTCCATTTCAATTTATAAATCACATTATAGACTCATATTTGCAAATTCCATTTTGTTATAAGAATTACTTTCTTAACTTTTGATTACAATATCAACTTTCATTCAATCCCAACAACAACAATAATAATAGTTTAATATTATCGTTTCCTAACAACTAAGCACACTGTATACACTATAATAATTTACGACAATTATTCCTTTTATATGTAAAAATAATTTGGGTAAAATTATTTCATTTACCCCAAACAATACCATATCGAATTGCCCTTTTCAAGTGTTTAGAGACCCCTATCAATAATGTTAATTACTCGTATTGACCAGAATCCATAACCACTCTACAATAGATCAATCAACACAATATAAACAGTTTTATATTCACTAACAAATACGCGGCCATATCTATTAATACTCTAAAACTCATCCTAGTGTGCTGCTGACCCTATCTCTAATGAGTAACCCATCAAGACCAAGATTCTCTCTTAACCTTCAGCTCTGATACCAAGTGTTATGGCCCGGATTTTCAAACTTCATAAATCGACATCAATACGTTCACTGTATTACATGTCGAGATATTGAATGCCAGAAATACCAGATCGTTAGTGAAAAAGAAGAAGAGGTAGAAGAAGAAAATAGAAACAACAACATAGAATCTCACAATCGCAGCGGAACAATATATAATAGATAACAATGTCTTTATACAAAAAGAACTATAACTTTTATTTATACATTACATCATCAGAGTACAACACATCAATAACACAATACTAGGAAGTTATAATAACTTGTCCACACAAATGCTGAATGTACAGCCTACAATACACAGCAGAATAAAATCAAATACGAGTAACACGTCTTCGTCTTCCAGCTCGTCTCCTAAGATCCATAGCATCCTATCCTAAATCTGTAATACTCGATCTGACCTGAGTATTATAATAAAATAACACCCGAGTCAGTCTGGAAAACCAATGTGAGAAAATACACTCAATTTGAATTATTAAGTTAGCAAAATCTCTTTGAAAATCAAAGGTATCTCGTAAGACCACGCCACTCATAAACACAACGGCTTTTTACCTTACGATAAACCAAATATTTTATTTCAAAATCATTTTATATTATAATAGTGTCTGAGTACAAATACTTAATCAAATAGCTGAAATTGTTACATTAATTAAATTCCAGCATACTAGGCTCTACAACCAAAACCGTAAAGGTACGTATTCGAGAATGGATTCCATACGAATGATTAGGCACTGTAGTACCACCTGGTATGGTACACGTCAAGAAAAAATTACCAAGTATCACGTCGGGATCCCCTGCAACATAAAACCGGACTACCTCTAACCTGAATAGACCGAATATGCTATCACCTCGAGTGTTCCCACCCTTTTTGAGCTCTTCCGCGCACTATAGTAATAATATCCGAGGGTATCTATGAAGGTGATAAGCAAACCCTAATTGGGTGCGACCCGCTTAGCCTTGCTGCATCTTCCCTGATTTTCAGTCATTCCCGGTTGATGAGGCTAGAGGCTACGAGTACCTTTCTAAGGAATTTTCACTCAGAATGCTCATTATCTTCCAATGACAATGTATTGATAGCATTAATCCATACACCGTTCTGGGTTCGAACGAATCCGAAGGCGCTATTCCTACTACATCCATTTTGGAATCATCCTCAGGATTAGTAGCGATTAGCCCTTGCACTTCACTGCTCCATCTTCAATTCCATGCTCTTGTATTCACTTCGAAAACATACTCATTGGATCGAACTGGTTTTCAGATAACTTAGCCGATCCCGATCTCTTTGAAACAATGTTCGATATTTTCGGTAAACTCAACCCCGGCTCTTTAGGAAATAAATTTCTACTGGATATTCCCAAAGTTATATTTTGGGTCCAGATTCGATAGTCGGTTATTTAACTATCAAATAAGCAATCATTCAACCAAATATTTTCTTTTCCACTGAAAACGCTAAATCTTTTTTATTTTTATTTTAATAAATTAAATCTCTTCTCAAAAATCATGTACTTAGTTTATCGAAGTAAATATGTTTACTAACCATTCTTTCAAAGTATTAGAATTTTTTTTAAATAAATAAGGAAAGCACCACGAGGTATCAACCATGGATTCACAGCTCAATGGTTACGTCTCTATCCTAGAGAAATCCAAAACTTAACTGCCACACTCAATGCCTCCAATTTCGCCATGAAAGTATACTATTATTTTTTGAAAACTTTATTAAGTAATTTTTCAAAATAATACTTACAAAATCCTAAATAAATTTCCAAATTTACTTTAGGCAACCACTCTTTTATAAAAGTTTTATACGAAAAAATATTAATATTGATCAATTTATCCTTTTAAAATAATAATACTACTTAATTCTTAAATAATAATTAACTTTATATCAACTCACTATAACTAAATTAATAATTAAATATACTTTAAGCAATTAAAACAACTAAATAATTAACTTTCTGGAATATTCTTAAACCCTTTTAAATTACCTAGTTAATAATTAAAAATCCTTCTTTTTAAAACAAACATATCTTCTTAGAAAAATATATTTTTCAATTCCAATATAGCCAGTCTAATATTTATAAATCCCTCTCGATTTATCACCAATTGATTAACATCCCAATTTCGTAAATCCCCTTTCACATTTCAAAAAAATTAATCTATCATTTATTTTTAAGGCAATTTACCCATCTCCTTATAAATCCTCTCCATGAATTTATAACTTCAATTCATCCACTGATAATCACTTTATTTATAAACCTTATTTATAAATTCCATAGTCTCATTTACCGTTTATAACTATTTCACAATACTTAATCAAATTTAAGTTGATTTCTAAATTTAATTTCATTTTTAAATCAATTTCTTAATAACCCAACTATATTCCAGCCCTACTAAATTTCGATTCTACTTCCATTTCATAATTTAAATTCTTATTTAATATCTAGTATAACAATTATATATTCTATTTTCAAATTTCCTTTTTATTTTCCCAAACTATTTAAAATCTCGTTTTTTAAAACAAATCCTTTTACACTTAAACGAATATCGCTTAAGTTTTATTATTCAAAATCCTTTAATTTACATTATTCCAAATCTTAATTTTCCATATTTTGAAACTATTAAGTACAATTTTAAAATTAGCTATTTATTTTACCTAAATTCTTTCCTTTTAATTAATCCAAATCTCACTATAAATATTTTCCTTCAAATTTCTTTTTTTATTTTCCTTTCCATATTTTTAACATTTATTATTGGTATTTAAAAATACCAAAATCTGGGCCAAAACTACTCTAGCATCCAATAAATTCAAATCACGCTATAATCTACCATTGATTATTCAAACAGACCATATATCAATATATATATATATATATGAAATTTAATTCAACTTTTTTGAGGAATCTAGTTGGATCCCTCCAACATGTCTCCATACATCCACAGATGTTAATACAACATAAAATACCAATTCCACTTCGAGGGGGATATCACAGTATGTAGGGTAATCAGCTATTATGCAGAGCACATAGGGTCTCATCCGCTATATATATGCAGGAGTATCAATCACTCCAATTACTAATATATATATATATATATATATATATATATATATATATATATATATATATAACCCCAAACGGATTACACAAATTCAACCAACAACCAATAATTTATTTTAACTATTTAAAATTAATGCTTATCATCCAAATGAGTGAGATTTACTCACCTTTATTTTCAAATTTGCTGATCGATCCAGTTTTGACTCTATTGCACATTCCGTTCGATTTTAACCTAATATAAGAAAATTTGAAGTATATAAGTTATCGATTTCAGTTTCAGTTATAATTAAATTTACTAATGACACTTAACTAGTAAATTATCTTTTTTAAAAATTAATTACTTATAAATGAAATCATTTAATCCTTGAATGATTTATTTTTACTTAACTCAACTTAATGTAAAAGAATTTAAACTAATTCCTTACCTTCAACTTATAATGACTTCTTCATTCCCAAAAATGCTCAATCTAAACATGTACACCAACATAGAAACTAAGTTCAAATTCACATAAACCCAAATTGCCATTGCTACCCTCTATTCAACCCAACCGCTCAATCTGCCTGAAACTCCCTCTCTCGTTCATGTCCAGACTCAACAAAACGCACAACACCTACAATCGAACGTTGCCTCCTCCACATGGCAACGGACCAGCCGACACCACCCACTAACGTGCATGCCACCGAACTCCCCCCCCCAGCAGTGACGCCACCTCGTGCAAACCTTTCTCCGATCGCCATTGAACCTAATTCTATCATGACAAAATGAACTCCGACATCAACACGTCGCGCTGCCTCCCTGCTAAGTTGAATGACATTGACCACACCTCCTATCGACTCTCCACCACCTCAACCAACCTTATGCGACCGCACCTTTTTACTCTCGTGCACAGTGAAGCCACACCCAACCTCCACATCCTAGTCCCATTTCTCGCGTATCCCCATGATGCCGATTGAAAACGAGCAATAACTCGTCATGATTCCCCTCTCGTTTTTTTTGGTTCGTTCGGCCATTTTTTTTAATTTTTTAATTTGTTTCCTGACTTCGTGAAAATGAATAAGTTTTGGAGGACCCTTTTAAATGATGAATGAAGGTACAGATCAATTTCAAATGATGCTCCTCTTTTCTTTATTCCATATTTAAGGCTGACATCCCTTTTCTTTTTTTTCTTCTTTTTTTGAGCTTTGCGTGCTGTTTTTAAAAAGAGGAGGAACATGTCAAAAGAAATTATGGTGGTTGGTGGTAGGTTGAGGTGAAGGAAATTTGGGTTGATGTGGGTACGGTCAAGTGTGTGTGTATGTGTGTGTGTGTATATATATTCAAATTATCCCGATTACGTAAATCAAAATCTCAAACCCCTATCGAGGCATGCCGCTACGCGTTTATAATGTTATACCCCTATTCCGAATGCAATGGAAAAAAATTTGAGTCCTAATTCGATCGTATGGAGAAGATAGCTTTTTGGACCCAATTGTTATATTGAATTTTTCGATATTAAATTCAACGTGTTTATATTCCATACGACAACATGATAACTCCAAACACGAAATTTGAAATCCAATAATAATACACTATTATGGATCCAATGGAACTGGTTTTGTTGAATTCTGAGACTATGCCCCAGAAAGCTATTTTTAAACGTAGATTTAAATGGTATATTTTTAAAAATGAACAAATCACTTTTAAATTCAATTTAAAAAGTTTTATTATCTTCATTATTATAAATATAAATTTTATAAGCCTTTAAAATATTTTTAACAAGCTTAAAACTCAAGATTCAATATTTTAACCAATTTCAATTATTAAATTGAATAATTAAATTAATTAGTAAATAGTTATATTTGAAATTCAAGTTAAAAATTAAATATTTAAAATCAATTAAATATTCCAATTTCAAATAAGAAAAATCCTGGGTCTTTACAATCATTTTATTATTGTTTTCCTTTTATAGGTTTTAGTGAATGCCTATAGATTTAAGTTACTTTTTATGACATGTTGGACGCATGTTGATTTAAAGGTAATAAGCCTTTGATGGTATAATCTTTTAATCTGGATGTGAAGTTGACTTAACATAACAAAAATGTTAATTCTATTGTTAAACTTGTATTTATATTTATGTTATTGTTCTAAGCCTAAAAGCATAACATTTAATTTCTTGGTTTCAACTATGTATATATTTACGATTTATTGTCAGACGCACCTTTCAAGATACTGGAGCATATTTATATGCCACCAACTTATCGTTTAACCATTATGTATGTTTTGAAAACTAAAAACAAGATCTATTTTACCACTTTTATCAGCGGTCATTGACCAATATATCATTTCTTTTGTGTTGATGAAGTTTTTAGTAAAGATAATCTCGTTGATGGTCTACTGTTATATTCGAGTATGTTTAGATTAATGAGTTGTCAAAGTTACAAAAAGATATTGATGGACTCGATTACCCAACTTTAGCAGTGTTGTCATTCAAAATTTCTTGCAGCCACGGTAGCCAAAAAAATCAGTGGTAATAGTTGGACTGAGATTAACATCACAATCTTTTAAATTGCATCAAATAGTCTACATAGTAATTTGTTGTAGAAGTTCATTCATCATTTTAACAATGCATTCATAATATCTTTTTCCAATCTTTACTATTTTTCTTCTGTTGGATTTTCAGTTATTAGAAGGTGCAAATTCATTCATTGATACATAAATACGCTTCTTAAGGTATAGTAAAAGATTAGAAGCTTCTTCTATGGTGGAAAATGATAGTCAATAACTATAATATCTTATTCACGATTATATTTGAAGACTGATGGTTAAGTTTTATTTCAAATTTAGATTGTAAAGACTATATATGGTTTGTAACAGTATAGGTTGTTTTCCCAACATGGTTATAGCCATAGTTACCATAAAATAAGCATCATAGGTTGTTTTCCAAACATGAACAGGGTGTGCTTGCATAGAGTGTTGAAATAAGTTTAATTAAAGTGAACAAATTTGCATAGAATGCTCATAAATCTAAGGATTCTTTTTTGGATTTGTGATGCACTTAAGAAAAAAAGAGAAAAATAGGCAACATGCCTATTTATTACCTTTATGTTATAATTTTTTTTCATGTTGCCGACCGATTTGTTTAGAACACCCTAACAATAGTTGCGCTTTGTATAGGATAACCTGTTTTAAATTTATTAGTTTGTTCGGTGATTGTCGTACATAGTAACTTAGCAATAAAATAATACAAATACTTGTCTATGCATAAATTTTAAAATTAATGTTTGGCAAAAAAGATATCGTAGAGTATAAAGTTAATTGAGACGATTTACGAACTCAAGGAACAATAAATAATGCATAGGTTCTTAAATACATAAATTACCTTGATAGCAAAAGTCCAGGTCCATTTTCCAAAGATGATCAATTACCAACATACAAGTAGGACAGTTGATACATAAATTCAAAACTTTATATTTGAACACTTTTATTTATCAAATGAAATATGCTTATTAGAAATTGATTTCGTTACAAGATTCGTCATAGGCCAAGCTATTGTAGAGCTAACGACATCATCGATGCATTCAAACTCAGAGGTAGGTCTCCATAAACATGAATCTAACAATATAATTAATTCAGATAAAGAAACTAACGCAACCAAAAATAGCGTTCAAGCTGCTCCAATAGGCTGATTGAAATTTACATTCAAGCTTATGTTGTACACTTCATTAGTCAAGCTGCATTTCAATGGTTTCTTTGAGCTAAGGCAAGGTTGTTTGATTTACCTTAAATGTGCAGGTATATTTATATGTGCTGACACATTCAACTTCTTTATTTTATCACATCAATATATTTTATCCCTGGTGCAATTTTTGATATTACATAGAAAGAATAAGTTAAGACAAACCATTGGATTCTACGATCTGGTAGTATATGTAAGGCAGAACCCCTTCTTTAGTTTTGAACTAGGGAATGGGATCTGAATCCATTATTTACGTCAGTCACATTTAGCATACAAATAAATAATACCAGCAATCTTAATTGACATCACATAGAATATGCATTTGTTTATAACTTTATCAATATGGCTTCTTTAGATGTGTAGATTTGGTTAATCTCTCGGCAAAACTTAACAGTTGCTGCCTCAATGCCATATTGAGAACTTTGTGCTTTGATGCAGCCCAGCCTAATGATAAAGCAGCACAAATACTTGCCTTAGGTCGTTCACAATCTAACAAGCCACGAGGTAAGGCAATACGACCTAACCAGGGGATGATAGGTCGCTCAAGCGACCTAGTGAAGTTGTTGGAATGCAGCTCACGATCTAACGAGGTAAGGAATAACGAGCAAAGTGGTCAAACAAAAATGCAATCGGTCGCTCAACGACCTATGGAAGTTGGCCCGCGTGAAGGGCTAGGTCGCTCAATGTTATGCCGCATCCTATCTCCTTATGTCGCTCAAAATCCTAGGTCGCAGGAAACATTAAGTCACTGAAGAGTAGGTGCCAACATGCCAACGTGCCATGATCATACTGCCATGGTCTTCTGCCATGGTCTTCCCAAATGAAAAGAAAATGACAACGTGCCAACGTGCCATGATCATACTGCCATGGTCTTCCCAAAAGAAAATGACAACGTTCCATGGTCTTCCCAATAGAAAATGGAACTTGAACTCGCCTGTCCACCTTCACCTCTCCTCCTTTTCTTAGCCACGCCAACTTGTAAGGATTAGGATGTTTCTCCGTTTTCAACTATAAGTTTCTCACAGCTTCAGTAGAAAGAATATTGTCACAACTTCCTGAAGAATATTGTCACAACTTCCTGTAGCTATTGTAAGGATTGGTTGGCACGTTGGCACGTTGGCACGTTGTCATTTTCTTCCCAAAAGATCATGGCGAGTTCAAGTTAGTTGAGATGGATGTTTGTCATTTTCTTTTGGGAAGACCATGGTAGTATGATCGAGCAGTGCAGCATGACGGTCGAACCAATAGCTACAGTTTTATGTTTGAAGGCGTTAAAATTAGTTTAGTTCCAAAGAAGAGACAGCAGGAAGAGAGCAAGTCAAAAGAGATTGAGGAGCTTAAAACTTTGTTGACTTTGAAGGAATTTGCTGAAGAAGTAGAGGAGAGTCCAAAGGTTTTTTTATTGAGTGGACATGAGGCTAGTGAATATGTTAAAGTTCTAGAGGAGGAAAAGCCAGTAGTGGAAGAATTCAGAGATGTGTTTACAGAAGAATTGCCGAAGGAGTTACCACCGTTGAGGGACATTCAACATCAGATTGATCTTGTTCCAGGATCAGTATTACCTCACAGGCCACATTACAGGATGAGTCCTAAGGAACATGAAGAACTCAAAAGGCAGGTGGAGGAGTTATTAGAACAGGGACGTGTTCAGGAGAGCTTGAGTCCTTGTGCAGTGCCAGCTTTATTGGTGCCGAAGAAGGATGGTTCGTGGAGGATGTGTACGGACAATCGAGCTTTAAACAAGATCACTGTGAGATACAAATTTCCTATGCCAAGGTTTGATGATTTGATTGATCAGCTGAGTGGGGCTATTGTGTTTTCAAAGATTGACTTGAAGAGTGGATACCATCAAATTCGTATTAGACCGGGTGATGAATGGAAGACTGCTTTTAAAACGAGGGAAGGTTTATACGAATGGCTGGTTATGCCGTTTGGCTTGTCAAACGCTCCTAGTACTTTTATGAGAGTGATGAACCAGATTTTTAGACCATTTGTTGGAAGTTTGTGGTTGTTTACTTTGATGATATTTTGATTTATAGTAGGAGTACGGAAGAGCACATCCAACGTTTGCGAGAAGTACTGCTGATTCTACGACAGGAGAAATTCTATGCAGCAGCAAAGAAGTGCGTGTTTATGATGGACAGTGTTTTATTTTTGGGATATGTACTGTTGAAGGAAGGAATTCAAGTGGATGAGAATAAAGTAGAGGCTGTCAGGAGTTGGCCACAGCCAAAGACTACTGAAGTGAGGAGTTTTCATGGATTGGTATCTTTCTATCGAAGATTCCTTCCACATTTTAGCAGTGAGATGGCACCTGTAACCGACTGCATAAAAGGAAAGAAGTTTGCATGGTCAGAGGAAGAAAGGGTTGCTTTTGAGAAGATCAAGACACTATTGACGTCAGCACCAATTCTAGTTTTATCGGATTTTCAGTTGTTGTTCTAATTACATACTGATGCATCGAAGGTTGGGGTTGGTGGAGTATTGAGTCAAAAGGGAAGACCAGTTGCTTATTTCAGTTAGAAATTGTCTGGAGCTAAATTGAGATATAGTACATATGATGTAGAGTTTTACACGATTGTTCAAGCTGTGAAACACTGGAGACATTACCTATTTCAGAAAGAGTTTTTTCTGTACACTGATCATGAGGCTTTGAAACATTTGCAAGGGCAGGACAAGATTTCAGCAAGGCATGCATCATGGATTGCCTATTTGCAGCAGTTTACTTTCGTCATGAAGCACAAATCAGGGGTGACGAATCATGTAGCTGATGCTTTGAGCAGGAGGAATCACTTGTTGACAACGTTGAAAGTTGAAGTAACAGGATTTGAACTATTGCCAGAATTGGTTGAAGAGGATCCTTACTTTGCAAAGTTTGTTGAGAAAGTTAAGGATGGGAGTACTGATGAGTTTGTGTTGGTAGACGGATTCTTATTCAAGGGAAATCGATTATGTATACCAGATTGCAGCTTGAGAATGAAAATCGTTAAAGAGTTGCATGAAGAAGGACATGTTGGACGGGATCGCACATTGCAGTTGATTTCTCAGTCTTACTATTGGCCCTCGATGAAACGGGAGGTTGGAAGATTTGTAGAAAGATGTCATGTTTGTCAAATTTCGAAAGGGACAGCGACAAATGCGGGTTTGTATATGCCTTTACCTGTTCCTACAAAACCGTGGGTAGATATAAGCATGGATTTCGTGTTGGGTTTACCAAGGACTCAAAGGGGAAATGACTCGATATATGTTGTGGTAGATCATTTCTCGAAGATGGTAATTTTATTGCTTGTAAGAAGACAGCAGAAGCAGTAAATGTGGCACATTTGTTTTTTAGAGAGATCTATCGTTTGCATGGTTTACCAGAATCTATAGTTTCCGACAGGGATACCAGATTTCTGAGTCATTTTTGGCTAAGTTTGTGGAAGATGGTGGGAATGAAGCTGAATTTTAGTAGTGCTTATCATCCGCAAACTGATGGATAGACGAAGGTTGTGAACAAATGGTTGGGAAATTTATTGCGGTGTCTTGTGAAGGATAATCTGAAGGGTTGGGATGTGAAGTTATGTCAAGCGAAGTTTGCTCATAATCATGCTATCAACCGTAGTACGGGTTTCAGTCCATTTCAGATTGTATATTCAAGCTTACCAAAAGGGCCGTTGGATTTAACGATAGTGCCGCAACCGAAGGGGATAGTTAAACGAGCTGCTGATTTTGTTGATGGATTGACGGAATGCCATAAAATCATTCAGAAACGATTGGAGAAGACAAATGAGAAGTATAAATGATCTGCAGATCTGAAGCGACGAAGTGTATAATTTAATGAAGGAGATTTAGTATATGTTGTAGTAACAAAGGATCGTTTCCCAATGGGAACATATAATAAACTTAAAGCTCGAAAGATTGGTCCTGTAGAGATTGTGAAACGGATCAATGAAAACGCTTACAGGTTGAAGGTGTCGGAGGATGTGTATACTTCTGATGTGTTTAATGTTAAACATTTAATACCTTATTATGGAGATGAACAATCCAATGGGGAAGAACTTTTAAATTTGAGGACGAATTTTTCCCAACCAAAGGAGGATGATGCAGCCCAGCCTAATGATAAAGCAGCACAAATACTCGCCTTAGGTCGTTCACAACCTAACAAGCCACGAGGTAAGGCGATACGACCTAACTAGGGGATGATAGGTCGCTCAAGCGACCTAGTGAAGTTGTTGGAATGCAGCTCACGACCTAACGAGGTAAGGAATAACGAGAAAAGTGGTCAAACAACAATGCAACCAGTCGCTCAACGACCTATGGAAGTTGGCCCGCGTGAAGGGCTAGGTCGCTCAATGTTATGCCACATCCTATCTCCTTATGTCGCTCAAAATCCTAGGTCGCAGAAAACATTAAGTCACTTATATGCCTTAGGTCGCCAACGACCTAACCAGAAGCCGCTTTTTCCTTAGGTCACGAGGCCTTATGTCGCTGAAGAGTAGGTCGCTCAGATCATAGGTCGTTGCCGCTACATGTTCTAAGCCATGCTTCTTAAGTCGCATGAAGGAGGAGTCCTTAAGTCGCTCAACTTTTAGGTCGCAAGGTCGTTCAAGCTTATGCCGAAGTGAAGATTTCCAAAAGCTCGTTCTTAGGTCGTTGCTACCGTATGTTTTAGGTCGCTCCATGTTTTGAGTCGTAATTCGTTATGTGTATATGTTGAGTCGTTTAGATGTATTTTCTTTTTAAGTCGTATGTTGCTTGTATATGTTGTTAAGTCGTTGTACTCAGGTCGATTGCTATGTGTGATGAAACCAGTGTGTTAGGTCGGTGCCGATCCATGTTAGGTCGTAGGTCGCTTAAACGGCCTATGTTAGGTCGTGCACTATTGTTAAGTCGTGAGTGTGTGGTGTTGTAATAAGTTGAGTCGCATATTGATAGGTCGCTAGCGACCTAAGTGGGGTCGTGTATTGTTCGAGTTGTAACGCCTATAAATAGGCATGTTCGGTCATTTGTAACTCTTAGTGATTTTGGAATAAAATTCTTGTTTGTTAGCTTTGTGCTTTCATTAAATCGGTAGTTGAGTGTGATCTCCTATCTCCACCTACGGTATTCGAGTGCGCTCGAATCAACATTCGTTGAAGCCAATTCGCGGAATCAAGTGCGCTTGATCAACGCTCGAAGAATTGTAGATATCTTTTCACGGTATCGTGCGCGATCAACGTGTCAAAGTTAGCTAGAATTCAGACGAATTTGGGCCTTGCAGTATTTTCAATCCACCGATTGCCATTTTCACCGTTTCATTTAAATTTCATATTTCCGCTGCATCATGCTTCATGTCTAACACTTAATTAGCATTTTCAATCCTATCTAAGAGAACGAACTTTATTTTTTAAATATATTGATTTGCTCAGATATTTCAGTTAGGACATAGGTTACAGAAGATATGCCTAAGTTTTTCATTTGTAACCCATGCCTGCATATAAATCTACACAAAAGCTCTATGTAAAAGACATAATTTATTACATAGACAAGTTTAATTTACAGGCACCAAATCTGCTTCTTCTTATATTTATCAATTGAAAAGGTTGCATTAAATACGAAACGTAATTGGATGGGATGTGGTTCAATCAGTAGGAGTCATATATGTAAGATATTACAAACAATAGGATCCATTGTGGTTCAATATCCATGGAATAGTTCAGTTGATAGGATTTATAGTTGGGCTTGCTAGTGTTGTAGCTGGAGTTACACTTGTTGATACATAGTAAATCTATAGGTTCGAAAGAGTAATCTATATTCTAATTCACTTATGATATCATCATGGTATGAATATGAGAAAAAATAAATAATAGAAAGTAGATATACCACTATTGTGCATATGCTTGGAAGAAGTTAACTGGTAAAATAAACTATGCTCATGCTCATCTGTAATTGATAGCTAATGTTTGGTATGTATGCCTGATAAAAGATAAGTATAAAATATGGTTTAGAAATATAAATATGGTGAAACATCTCACGTTAAATTTTTATGGCAATATCAATGCTCTGAAATAATGATTTGTCATCAATAATTACATGAAGTTATAATGTTACTGATTAGGATATCTTAAGGCCGATACATGCATTGATATATAGTACCCACTTCATTATCTTGGGATAAAACGTTAAAAGAATATACTTCTTTTATATTGTTGTCTCTTAAATATAATTTTTTTATTGTAATTTGCTTTTCTAAAATGTAAATAATTTTGTATAGGTGCTGAGCAAGATCTCAAATGGTAGCAAGGAAGGAACATATTCAGATATTCAAAACACAAGTACATTAAGCCTTGCATTTTCACAATTTTTGGCAGGGCTCCTAATCGTAGTTGCTGAGGAGCTAACACCAATAGTGGCACCACTTATCGTGTCACCATTAAAGCCGACAATGATTGTAAGTATAGTTGTATTGACAAGTTAACAAACAAATTGGCTTACCAGACAGTTGTAGGACATTTGAATTTTGAAGGGGACTTTTTGCTGACATCTCGACATAACAACGAGCAAATCGGTTTTCTCCTAAGACATTGCACTTGAAATGCATGAGTACAATTCATAGCTTTCAAAACTATTTCAATTTCATTTCAAACTTGAAATCTTTCAACAAAAATTGGAAATTCTTTCTTTATATGGAAGCTATTATTATTTGAAAACCAATAGTTTTCGTTTCGGAAAAATCCAATTTCATTTATACAAGTTAAAGTCTTTTAAACTTGGGTTAAATTCAAATTCCAAAAACAATACTTTTTAAAATGGTTTAAAACCATATAAACACATTTACAACTTGTATAACCTTTTTAAACCATAATTCTCAACATAGAATTCAATTTCAAAATTTTGAATTCTTCAAAATCGAATTATTTAAATTTAAAAACTTTATTAAGTTATTCAAAACAACTTTCATCTTTAAAATTCTTTTTCAAAAGCTTTTCATATTTAACCCCATTCCATTTCCCAAAACCATTTGAATTCAAAATTCAATTTTAAAACCATTTCAAAAATCTATGACTTAACTAATTTCCTTGTGCAATCCATATTTGTGTGTGTATAAGTGTGGTCCAGGGGTTTTACACAATAAAAATGCAACATCATCAATTAGCACAGATTCGAATACAGCAATATATTTGATAAGCGGTATAAACTATAAAGCTTATCTTTATTCATAGATCACAGATAAATAACATAGGTACATCGCAGATAAATCAATTACATTCATCACAGCTTGAATTAAAATAATTCAAATCACAAAGCATCACACAGAGATATCAAACAATACAAGGCATTCCATAAAATTCAAACATCCATAAGTAAGATTTATTATTCACCCGATTAATTTAAATCAGATTAATCACTTATGATTAAATTATTAATCCTGGTTAATTAATATTAATTAATTACAAACCTTAATCATTAATTAATCTTTAATCATTTATTAATTAACCATTAATAAATTAATAAATCAACTTTAATTAATGATTAATCAATCTTTAATCGTTAAATAATTAACCCCTAATTATTTATCCTTGATTAATTACATTAATCAATTAACCCTTAATTAATTACCATTTGATTAATTATCCTTAATTAATTACAATAACTGATTATCCTTAAGTAATTAATTACCCTTAATTACTTTCATTAATTAACCTTAATTATGAAGTTAATTAACCTTAATCCATTCCTCAATAATTAATCAATAAACCTTTATTATTAAATTAAATAAACCTTTAATTAATCATAAAATTAGATTAATCACCTTGATTAATTTATCTTTGCATAATTAATCCTTTTAATTATATTGGGCAATTATCTTAATGTTTTACATAACAAAAGCATTTCATCCTAAATTAATTATAACATTGAGTTTATTTACAACAAACTCTCAAAATAAAAGCGATATAGATTAAACACTTTAAACTAATTAAATTTGAAATAACTTTTTTTTATTTGAAAACCGTTAACAAATTTTAAATTAACATCCATTATTTACAAAAGAAGTAGTTACAATTTTGTTTTCAACAAAACTTGATGGGTTTTAAAGTTTAAAGCCTGTTTTTAAAGACCCGAGCAAAAATTAAAAATACCCGAGCTAATCCCTTGATCTACCCGAACACAGCTCCGAGTCATCTCACGGTTTTCTTTGGGTTCGAACCTGAGGAAACTCCTTCTTCTTAAAACCATCTTCAAACATATAAACGTACACAAGCGATAGGAGTGACTCCGATCAACGCAAAGATCGTCGACAAGACACTGATGGCCTCCTCGTCAACCTTGACCAACACACACCCTCAAGTTCACCGTGATTCGAAATTGAGCACATGAGCTACCCAAAACCACCTGCAACCCAGAAACTCCTGAACCAAAAACGCCTCGCCTCGACGCCACCGTCCACCAGCGACCACACACCTCTGCCCAAAGCATCGCCAACCAACCTTCTATCTTTTCCCTCCAGTCCGATGAACTCCGTTTATCAGAGACGACACAGCGACCTCCAAAAACCCAACCAACCCCAATCCTAACTTAAACCCTAAAACGTTGCCGACTGGCCACCACGGCCATCGAGAAATTCCTTGACCATTTTTCCTCGAATCTCCACTGCCTAGGGTACCTTCACCATTAATTCTGAGGTCCACTGTTGCTCTGATTGCCGAGAATTGCATAAAATCCTTTTCATGTTCAACTCACAAATTCTCTTGATACTCTTAACTAAAATTCATGATTTTCTTTTTAAAAATCATAATTTCCAGAAGCAAAACATATTATATCAAGGAATCAAATAATTAAGATACTTGAATTTCGACATATATTTAGTTTTACTGTTTTATCTTCTTTTTCTAGATGATATTCAAAACCATCATTCTTAAATATATTTTTAAATCTTAGTTTAGATTTAAACACAAACATTATTTGAATTCCTAAACCTATAAGAGATGGGATGAGGAGATTTTGAATTTTCTATTTTTTTTAAAACTCGGTTATGTATAAACAGAGACAAGTTTTTCCTGAAAACAGACATGCACATTTTAATTCACCCATATAAACATATATATACTTGCAAATATGTACACATTCATACCATATTTTCAATCATCACCATCACAGACATAAAAGATCAAAAGAAGCTGGTTCAAAAATTAAAGTTTGCTCACCTGGATTTGATGTTTGAGGGTAGAGAGGAACATAGAAAACTTGGAACCTAATTGATCTAGAACATGCTTGATGAGTCTGATCTTGAATTCGAATTTATGTTGCTCTGATTTACGATTTAAGTTTGTCTGAAGCTTAAATCCTTGCATTGCTTATTGTTTTCCAGATTTGCTTTCGAGCTTTGCTTACAGGTTTTGAATTTCTAGTTTGAAAATGTTTTCAGGCCTGAAAGCATTGATATTGATCAGGTTTGTTTTGATTTTTATTTTGATTTCTTTTGAACTGCTTCTTTGCTCTGGTTTATATCTTTTTTGGTTTTGAAATCTTTGCTTTTGAGTTGAGATGATTTTGTTTTTCCCTGATCTATACTTACAGATTTACAACTGAAATTGTTTGCTTTGAATCTTTGTTTTTTCAGGTTTTGGGATTCTCAGTTTTGATGAAGAGAAAAATGAAGTTGGTTGTTTTTTCTCTTTTGTTTATATTTTTAAATTTTAAGAAATCTTTTTTTCTGCCACTTGTAGAATTAGTTTAACACTTGTCTTATTCATGTTCCTATTAATCTACAAATGTCATTTGTATGTATTTTTACGTTTAAAACCTTTATTAAATTTAATTTATAATTTATAGTTTAAACTTTAGTTAATCTTAGTTTATGAATTTAAAAACCAATTTTTATTCCCAATATATTTATCCTTGAATTTTTTTAAAATAAAATCCCAAATTAAAAATCCATTTATATAAATAAAGATACATTTTATTTAATTTTGGAAAATCCAAATACAATTTTATTTTCTAAGATATTTAAATTTGAATCTTAATTTCAAATTCTATTTCAATCTATTTTATATTAATTACCTAATATTTCAAAATTTAATCCCAAAGATTAAATTAATTATCAAATTATTCTTAGCTAAAATCCAGGAATGTTACAGATTCCCCCCTTAGAAAATTTCATCCTCGAAATAAGTAGGGAGAAAACAAAGAATAGATGAACACACAAAGTTAGAGAAACGGTTTTCCAGGTCAAACTGAATATCTATTCTGCATTTGGTTTACCAAACCAGAATATCAACAATAGATACGAGAATGAATCCATTTACACTACAACAAAAATACCCTATTACAACGCCCTTTTTACAACGGGCATTGATTGTCCGTTGTAATAGAATGCTGTTACAACGGTACTTTTAGGCCCGTTGTAATAGATGCCTATACAACTCCCTTTTTATAACGGGCATTGACTGTCCGTTGTAATAGAATGCTATTACAAGGTTCCTTTCAGGCCCGTTGTAATAGATGCACCCTTTTTGCAACAGGCATTGACTACCCGTTGTAATATAATGCTATTACAATGGTCCTTTTAGGCCCGTTGTAATAGATGCCCTACCCAACAGTAATATACTTTCCCTCCAACAATTTCAATCCCCGCCTTTCTACACAAAAATCTATTTTCCATCTACCGGTCCTTTTCTTCTCACTTAAACGTTAAAATCTCTTTCTGAAACCCTAGTTCCCAAACCCGACTTCCATGTTCCCAAATCCGCCTCTCACGTTCCTAAACCCTCATTCCCAAATCTCTCCTCTCGTCTCCCAATTGAAATAAAGTTTTCAAAGCTTTATTATATTGAACCCACCTATACACTCAGGCATGTCGGCTCATGGGAAAATCTCAGATTGCGAGTTGGATGCGAGTTTCCAAATTTAATGTAGCAATTGGATCTAGAGATAGCAGTTTTTAAATTCGGTGTTTGCTGCTTCAAAATTGGGTGCAGCAGTTGGTCGCAAGTTGCAAGTCGGATCTGGAGGTCATGGGTTTCGGATGTAGAGATTATGAAGGTGATACGAGGTAATTCTAATTATAAATTTTTTGGAGCATCTTATTTGATCGAGCAAGCAAGCATTGAATGAAATACAGCTCTTCCTAAACAAATTTTGATTTCACTTTCAATAGTGTTTTCTGATTTGAGTAAAAGCCAGACTATCACACGTTCTCCTCTAATCATAAACGCATTCTAGAGAAGCAAAAATATTCTCACGTCTCATGTAGATCATTTGGTGGTAAATGTTTCTAATAGACGGATCATCAATTGTGGGCTTGTACAATTGATGTTTATTTGATGAAAGTATAAAAAGACCAAAGCAACCACATACCCGTAACTTTCTAAATTAGATGCCACTAAAATTCAAAAAATTTAAGACTTGGTATTCAAGTGAAAAATAAATGGGTTAGTGCAAAGTACAGTATATTTTTTGTTAATATATCTTTCATTGTTATTCGCTTTGTTCAATCTTTGCTTGCTTTAACTAATTTTGTTAAACTATTTTTTGTTCAAAATTCTAATTTATTCAATATTGCTAGCATTTTGAATTTATCGAATACCTACATGAATTGCTTCCAATGTTTTTTTGGCCTGTTGATGGCTCTATAAATATACAAAAGTTCAACTGTTAGTTTTGAGAAAAGTTTATTATCGCCTATGTTCATTTGTATCTAGCTTGCTAATGGAACCAATATCTTTATTATACTAGTTGCCTATTCAAAATAATGTTTACTTGCAGTAACTAGATACACAGAAGAGCGTTAATATAAAGAATTAAAGTATACATAAAGATGATTATACAGTTGCTTCATAAATATAATATCAAAATGCAACTCATGCACTTTTAACAGACAATGTAAACAAATGTTGTTAACTTTTATGCTTTCCATTTAGAGAGATATTTTATGCTTTCCATTCAAAGATGTGTGTTTATGAAATGAAAGGTAAGGAAGAGGGAAGTTGTGCTAAAATTGTCGAGCTCAATTGGTGATGACTGTTTATAGGTATCTACGCGAAAGTTGCACAAATTAAGAACGGTTCCCAGTCAGAGCATGCATTATTACAGCAAGTATGGATAATGAAGATTAAATAAATCTCTTCGTCGCTAATTTTAGTTAGGACGTCTTTGAGAAAGATCTTTAGTGGTACTAGACCAAAACACAAAATGATATCAAAAATTTCCTAACAGGATCAAGCAACTTCCTTTGGATAGACATTTTGTTATCAAAAATGTTAAAAGGGTACTATTCTTGTAATATATATGTGTGTGTGTGTGCACGCATGCGTGCGCAACGTTAGATGCATATACTCGGATGATCATAAATATGTTGATCTTTCAGATTGTGCTGGAAGCTGATGGTTACCAACCATACCTTATTTCTCCCGAGAAAGGGTTGAGATCTTTTGATAAAAGGTGTGCTTGAGCTTGCTAAAGAAACATCACGCCTTTGTGTAGATGAGGTGATAAATGGATATGTATCGTAGTTTCTCATTGTCTCCATTTTATATTGAATAGGATACACATAATATCCACATTTGTTGATGTCCAATCATTTTCAACATATCTGTACAGGTCCACCGTGTATTAATAGAAATAGTTTCTCACACTGCAAATGCTACTGCAGGGCTTGGAAGATATCCTCCTTTTAAGAGCGAGGTTAGTGATGCATTATATTTTTCTTTTATAAGTATAAGATATTCAGTTACTAGGCTAGTGTAGATTATCTTAATGCTGTCATGCCATTTGCCATGAATCTGTTACTTGAGTTACGTCTGTCTTTCGCTCCCTTGAGAACTATTTGCTCTTTTTTTTTAAAAAGCAAAGGAAGAAGAAAAAACATATTTACATGTAATGCGAGTGTTATCACTATCAGGACTCCTAAATGTATAACAATCAATCTGAAAAACAACTGGGTTTTTTTATGTCAAAAAAAGAAAAGAAAAAAATAATCCAATTCTTCAATAATGAATAAAACATGTTATCACTAAAATTGTATGATTTCTGAATGTTCAATGATCTATCTTGTGCATTATGCATCATCAAGAAAGCTGAAAATTGGTGCCTTTTGTGCTTTGGCAATTAGATCCTTTGAAAATTTCAAGTCTATTATTTTATAAGTGTGAATCGCTTTCCACATTCATCTCATCTGATTGGATAATTATTACTTTCTCAATTTTCCCAATTCAGGAACCATATCTATCTTCCATCAGAAGTGTTGTGTGATTCTTCATTGTGTTAAGCAATAAACTTCTTAACCGTATCATATGAACAATAACCTTCATAACTGTATCATTGACAGGTTATTACGATTACAACCTCTGCTTTGGAGAATTTTAAAAATGAAGCCAAGCAGATGGTGTTGCATTAATAGATATGGAACGAGCCTTTGTACCTCCTCAGCATTTCATTCGTCTAGTGCAGAGAAGGTTTGTTTATTTGTTATATTGGCACTATTTATATGATACTGCTCGTGTCTTTGTTTATTCTCACCACTTTCTTTTTACAATATTATTCATTTTCTACTTATAATTTCGACTACAACCGAAAAGGGCATTGCCATATGTTACCACTGGTAACAACATAAACTGTTAGGTACATATTATTCTGTCATATATACAGATTATATATGTTATTTTGTATTTTGTAGTCCTTGAAATATTGGTCAGATATCTAGTGAATTTCTCAACTTTCCTTGATTGCCTTGCTGACGTTTTTCTTCTAAACTGATTTGTTCTAGCTTGCATAGATGTACAGATATTAAGTTTGATCGAAACTCTATTTATATTTTCTAGTCCAACATTTTTTTTATATCTTTCCCGTATATTATTACTGCTAATATTAGTGTTGTCTAACATTTTTATTTCTGTATTTTGAAGGGCATAAAGATATCCAAATTGCTACCACACCTTATATTCACATTCACTATTTTCTTTTCTGCACTTACTTTATATTTTGGACATGCCTAAAACAAACTTAATTCTCGTATTAGGGTAGAGCGGCAATGTCGTGAAGAAGAACTGAAGTACCGGTCGTCTAAGAAAGGGTAAGAGGCTGAGCAGGCTATTTTGAACATAGTTGGAACTATTATTTTTATTCATTTTTTGGATGAACGGTACCAACTCTGATTATAGTAAAATCCCAGTCCATGCTTTTACTTTTAATACTTGAACACCTCTATATGCTAGTCATTTTGTCTTTATGCCATAGATTTTCACTGAAACAGCAAGTGACATGTGCAATATAACCTGAGTATATTTTGTTTTTACAATGTAATTTTTTTTCAAGTGGGGAGGTTTTACGACAATATTTAGTATTAGTATGGATGTATTGCATGGAGGCTGCTGTATTTTTTTTTTAAAAATTTGCATTTATTTTGCAACGGACAATGTGCGTTGTTATATGAGCTTCTTACAACAGTCATTGCACGTTGTTATATAAGATTTTTACAATGGTCAAAACATGTTGTGAAAAAGGCTATGCAACTAGTATGGTTAGTTTATTGCAACGGGTTACGGCCGTTGTATTATAGTCCACTACAACGGTCATAACCCGTTGAAAAAATGTATACTGCAACGGTTTTTACAACGAGCATTGACCGTTGTAAAATGTGGTGGATCTATTACAACGAGACCTATTACAACGGGCACATGCCTGTTGTGAAAACCATATTACAACGGTCATTGCCCGTTGTAAAAAGACTGTTTTGTTGTAGTGTTAACTCTCCACAAGATACTCGGCTTATCCAGATCTACAAAATATATAGGGGTATTGGTTAGTTTGACGGGATAACTAACCACTCGTAAAACATATTTGGATCCAGGGAACATACAGATATATGGATACAATCCCAAAAAATTTAGTTTAGAAACCTATCGACCATAGCAACCAAAGCAAACAATTCATTCGAACAAACAATTCTGACCCATCTGGAGTTTATGTCCCATGCAAATATATGAAAGCTTCTTCTTGGAGCTGCCAGGAACCATCAAAGAATTGAAAATCGAATGATGTGTGAGAAATGCGGATTACGGATCTTAAGGCTAAGATTAACACTAGAGGGGAGGGTGAATAGTGTTTATTACAAATAGCCTCGTTTTAAACTTATTATTACAAATAGCCTCGTTTGAAAACTATTATCAAATATTGCCCCATTATGACCAGCTCAGCACTAACCTGATCAAAATGCACTGACAACTTTTCCAAAGTCGCTGGTATAATTTTTCTAATAAAAAAATACTAGCGACTTTTCAAAAGTCGTTAGTGTTTTTTCTTCAATTTTTTTCGTTGGCTCCTTTTGAAAAGGCGTTAACCAAACTGAAAAATAAAAAAATTACACGTGCGACTTCAGTGCGTTTTGGCCGGTTCGCGCTGAGTTGGACAAAACAGTGTTATATTTGATATTAGTTTTAAAACGAGGCTATTTGCGATAATAAGTTTAAAAACGAGGCCAAATGGAAAAAATCCTATTATATATTTTAACAGAATGCATTTATTTCAATTTTAAATTGTAGGTCTGTGCACTTGAGTTTGTAAACTTTGATGTCAATTAATATGTAGATATGATATGATTTGGTTATATACTTTGTTCTGGTTCAGTTTTGTAACATCATGTTGAATAATAATACATATTTATATGATATCTATTTTTTTACATTATTATTATCTATCATTCACTCTCATTCAAAATACTATTCTTTCATCAGTTTGAGTGTAAAATTTCATTTACACCCCTGTCCATAAAATTAATTATTCTCATTTAGAACTAAATTGATTTTCACTGTAAAATAATAATCTCTCCAATATGTAACTCAATTTCTTATCTATCTCACTCTCTGCATTCGTTATTCTTAAATAATCTAATAGACATTCTCTTCCACTTCTTCATACTAAAAAATTCCTTTTTATTTCATATCTTCACTTTCTTCTTCCTCCTTGTTTCACATCTTCATTTTCTTCTTCCTCCTCTCAAAATTTTTCCTTCCCCTTCTCTAGTTATTTATATATAAAATTCAATCACAACTTCATTTCTTCCCCTTCTTTGGTTTTATATTAACATAATTCAATTCTCAATTTAAAACAAATTAGGGTTCATATCCAAATAATTTATGTATCAATATAATAATTATCTTAACATGACTATAGTTTGATTGAATTCAGCAATAGTTCTTCACCTTTGTATACTCCATAATTATCTTAAAAGTTAAATCTTTATTTTATTACCTATTTTTCTTATAATTCAGGTTTGAGTTTGTTGTCCTAAATTAATGACTTCAGTCTCTGATCAAAATTTTCTAACCTACTTCTATTTTTTTTTCTTATTTTTGTTTTGATTAATATGCTTATGGATATTATTTTCTTCATTTATTTTGCAGAAGTTTATTGGATTTATTAATGCATAAACATCTTAGAATATTTAGCGTTTTGAAAATTTATTATAGGTAAAGTAGTACTATTTTTTTATCCTTACATTTTGTATCAATATCCAATTTTATTTGATTTTTTTTGTTAAAGACTATGACTTTGGTCATTCATTTATTTCATGAAGAATTATTATATTTATGAACAAATATATACCAATGGAACTTGAATTGTTTTATACAATTAAATAAAGGTAAAGTTGTCTTTTTTTTCTTTATCAAACAGAAGTATATAATAAAAATCAAGTTGTGAGAAAATTTTTATAACTAAAATAAATGAAATATAAAAAATATCTTGTCATAAAATTGTCTACTGAAAAAATATAAGTGCACGGGCAGCATTTTAGGTATCATTAATAGGCAACTTTAAAATTTTGTATACGTTTACGTGAATTACAAATTTACTTGTTTTTGATTCTTTTTGTTGTCTTAGTCACTTAAACTTACTATTTGTAAATTTTGGTATTGGCCTTCTTAACCGAACAGCATGTTATATATTTTTCTATGTGATGTTTAATATATTGTGAAATGTTTACAAAAATCTTATTCATGTTTCCACCAAACTCCTAGTGATATTACAAAATAACAAGGAAATTATCTATGGTTCTTTATAATGTTTTTTATACTATAATGTTTTTAATTTTATGGAAATGGTAATGTTTCTTCATAACTATACATTGAAGATGTAATTATTTATAATGTCTGGAATCAGACTACTTTAAAATAGGTCAGATAATATCAAATATAATCACCATTCAGTTGTAAAAACAAATTAATTCCTTTTGATTTTGATAAGAATGAATTCAATGTAACTAATGAATCAATTACAATTAATTCTATTATATTTGTAAGTCAATTTAGTGAGAAAATTAGTTACATAATACTTCTCTCTAATACCAGTATATATTATAGAATTAAACTATACTCATCAAATTCCTTAAAATTGAAGTTTTCATGTGTATTTGCAAGTAAATTTTTGTGGTGATACATTATTTCGCTTTGAATTATGTTAGTTTTTATATTGTTTCAGTTATTGAGTCTACTATATATGTTGCAAATGAAAAATTATTCGTTTGTCCCAAAAATAAGCCGACACGAGGTTTTTCTTTTATTTGCATTTATCATATTAAGTTATGCCATATGTATTACAAAATATTACATTTCAACTTACGATAATATTTTCTAGCTCGTTTGCATTAAATAGTGACAAAATTATTATTTTATCTTTATTTCACACGTTTCTCCTTGCAGCATTTTTAATTCTGTGTACAACACCTTGTATAATCATAATTTTTTTATCATATTAGATTTTTATTTCTACTTAATTACACATTCTCATAATGTATCTTTATTAAATCATGTTGTATTGTTCATATTCATACTATTTGCACATTTTCTAAAAACCACGATTATGTTCAAGCGGTTGAAATTATCATAGTTGGAAGAAACTTAGTCCACAAGTCAATTTTCTTTCGGAAGCTAGTATACTAAAATGATTTATTAATTAATGATATGTTAACTGTAAATTTAGTAGGTTAAGTTGTGAAACAATTTATTCTCATTTATGCTTTCGATTTCAAAATGCAATATTAGGTTTAGTTTTTTACGCTTTTAGTTTTTAAACCAAAATGCTTAGCTTAGAAAAATAGACTAGTTTTTATAAATTAAAGTGTATGTGTAATTTAATTGATTTAAAAATCTGATAGCATGTATATTATTTAGTTGTTAATAGCTAAAATGAATATGCTTATCTTTTTTTTCTTTATCCTCGTTCTTGTAATTGAATGAATATGCCTATTAATAAGAATTAATTCATTTAATTAGCAACATAGAGAAATAACTTGATAACTAATGTGAACCTCTAATTAAAAATTGCAATCAAAACAAAAGGTAATATATTAGAATACAAATAACAATTCTCTTTTAATTAAAATATAATGTAGTAAATGTATTCATCATGATTACTTCAACTTTCTATTGCATATATCAATAAATATAGATTTATATATTTCTGTGTACAATTTATATCTATTTATCACGATAAATATATTAAATTCCTTGTTTATAGTTTTATCTATGTGAAATCATTGTAAATGATTTTATAATCTACAAATTGGGACAAGGTTTACATAATTATTTATTGCCTTTTATTATCTTATTGTAGAATGAATTTAACACAACATTTAAAAACTTAAATCGTTGAAACCATTAGTTATCTATGCTTTCAGTTTTAGAATAATGTTATTTTTGATTTTTTTTAGTGGTTTAAGTTTTTAAAATCTTACTTCCAACTTTAGTCAATTTTAAAACTATGGAAAATCACACTTGGGATTTTATCTATAAAAAATGTATAAATATTAGAGAATTTATATGATAACCCGAATTTTTAGGCATCAGATAATTCGGTAATTTTCTAATTTAGCCATTGAAAATATTGATTTTTCGACTAAGCAAATAAATCTGTTGGATATTTATATAATTACTTGAGATTTATAAATTAAATTTGGGTTTGTTTAAAATAAATAGATATTTGTTTGAGTTGATTTTAAATTGGATTTTTAATTGAATTTAAAGTTGAACTTGAATTTAAATTTAAAATTTTAAAAGAAGTATATCTTAAATATACTATATATAATTTTATTTGATTTTAATTGGTTTTTATTTATTTTCTCTAAATTAACTTTATATATATATATATATATAGATTAAGAAAAGAACTTAATAATTAGTGCATAAATACAAAAAGGGCTTTTTATTAACATCTAATTATTTTTATTATTATTACTAATTTTGCATAATTACAAATGTTTGTCTAAAAAACATTTTAATAACAAAGGAGATATTTGAATATAAGTTTTTAACACTTGTAAAATATCTCATTATTGCATATTAACCCTTGTAAGGAAGTGATTATTTACATTGACAAATATAAGCTTAAGTTTTACAAAAGACATTTTATATATGAATAAACTAAATTGAAATATTATATGAATACATATTAGAAACATGCTAAAAATATGAATAATTACAAATGTAAGCAAAAGAGTATATCTAGTTACAAGTGTAGATGAATTATTAAATGATAAGGACAAGTGTCCTCCTCAAATTTTTTTTTTCTTTCTTTAATTTTGAGAAAACAAGCAAAAACTCAAATTAAGATTTCATTCCTTAAAACAAATACTAAAATCAGAAACTTCAATTTACAACAATTCATTTCAGTTTTAAAAGGGAAATTCCATCTTTAAACAGATGGATTTTTCAGACTGCATTTTTCTTAAATCTAGGAATCAACAAGGAAGTATGTATTTTGTTTTCTATAATCTGGAAAGTGGTAACTACATGCAAGCTAAAGATATCAGCAAGCATTCAAGTTTAAGGTTGATAAAGCAGTAATAATAAGGGCATTTCCAGATTTCAAATACAAGCTTCTCTGTTAAATGCAAGGTGAGTAAATTGCTATCCTTTAAAATGCTAAATTCGGTTTGAAAATTTATATGTGTGAGTGAAGAAAAATTCTTTAAATTTTTTTAAACGCCGATTCATGCTATAAACTAGAGTTTAAATTGAAAATAATGATTTGCATGTTGATTTCCTGATTGTATGAATATATGTATGAGGATTTGACTGTATGCATGTAAATGTCGAGCTCTGTTCTTAGTATACAGACACAAAACTTAATTCAAAAAAAAATCAATAACACCCTGTATAAATACTTTTATGTTACGATCTTGAAAGATAAAGGTTTGTAATTATCAGATTCGTTTTAAAAAAAAATATAGTTTCAATCATTACCATAAAGTAATGATGCCAAGAATTGAAATTTACAGGGGTAAGACAATCTAAATTGAAATTTATAGTAGTTAAATCCCAAGTTTTGAGTATTTAATCTGAATTCATCTTGGAAACAATGAATTTTAGAGGTAAAATCAGATTTTTAAAACTTGTGGTTAGTCAGGATTTGAGGAACGATCATAGTTAGGGCATTTATAAATTCATGATGAACGGCGGCACGTTGGGTTTTGGGATTGTCATAGAGGGAAGCTTGGGAATTGGTGATATTAGGAAAATTGGTACTTGATTTTCCTAGTTGATGGATCGTCGGTACGAGTTGGTTTTAGGATTTTAGTTGCGTTTGGAACATGGTTGTTTCATGGATGATTTCTGTCTCATGCCAGCATCGAGTTGGAAATGGGTGGAGGAATAGATCGAGGGAGATCGGCTGAAGGTTCTGACATAAGGGGAGCACCTCCGGTGGTCGAAGATGGCAATGCAGGGTGAACTTAGGCGATGGTTCCTGAAGCCTTCGAGGTTCGTTCGGTCGTTTTTGAAATTCTGAGGTGATTTGATGATCTACATGGCAAATCGACTCAGGGGATGGTAGCCGACGTGTGGGTGGTCGGAGTGAAGTTCGACGCCGGCCTGACAGTGTGTGCACGTACACATTGGATGCTGTGTATCAGTGATGTTGTGTGGGTGAAGAAGGAAGTGCTTGGGGAAATTTTCATTCGTGTTGTTGCGTAATTTCTTTCAGTAGTTTAAAATTTAGACAGGAAGGTAAGTGGAACTTGGGTTTGCTTCGAATATTCTGGGTTATGTTTGGGAAAGAAGGAGTGATGGCCAAAGTTAAACAAATTAGGATAAAGGAGGAAGAGACTCGAGACTGGTCTCGGGTAAGTTAGAGTTTAACCCGAAGTAGTTAGAGGCAAGTGTTTTTTTTATAACTTTAAAAAAAAAGAGATTTTAAGGTAAACCTTAAAATGAAATGGTTTTAAACTTATCTTGAATAAAATTCTTTCCCTTTATAAATGTTTTCTAGTCCGTTAATTAAGAATATTTGTTTAACTTAAGTTTATCAAAGTTTAAGATATTTAAACCTAATCATCATAAATAATTTAGGTGATAATTAATGGCGAAGGTCTTTAAATAATACGATTAAGTAATCAATATAGATGATGATTTATCTTAAAGGTAATTAAGATTTTGATAATCAAAAAGAAGGAATTAAAGAATAATTACTTAGTAGAAGTAATTAAAGATTAATTACCTGGTGGAATTAATCAAAGAATTTTGGTATTTGATGATTACCTGATGGAATTGATAAGAGGAAATTTCTTAGCGAAGAAATGGATGGATAAATTACAAGTTGTAATTAATATAAGGAAAATTACTTAATGGGCAGTAATGAAAGGTTAATTACTCGGGAAAAGTAATTCAGGATTAAATTACTTGGTGTAATTATTTAATTAATTAAGGAATTAATTAACTAAGATTAGTGATTACAATGGTTAATTGCTGTTTAAAGATTGATTAAGGCTGATAAATGAAAGTGGTTAATTAAGAATTATTAATGTAATTAATTAAAGAAATTAATTACTGTAAAAAAAAGTAAGGATAATTACATGGTGAATCAATTAAGAGTTGATTTCTTATTGAAATTAAAGAATAATTAGTCAAGGGTGATTGATTAAGGAGGATAATCAAAGGTGATTGATTAATTGGTTATAATTAATTAAATGGTAATCTAAGTGATTAAGATTTAAAGATAATTTAATTAGAGGTAAAATAAATAAGCTTTTGAAAATGATAAATCTTGCTTATAAATGACTAAATAATATTGCATGTCTTAGATTGATTGATATATCAGATATGTGATTTGGATGCTATGTGATATGTGATGTTTGAATTTAACTGAGATGATTTAGTTATCTATTAATGATGAATTAATGTGGATGACATTCTGTATTTGGAGTTTGAATTGTGTTTCCCTTAAATATTTGGAATAAGATGGTATTGAATTCGAAGAGACCGGGGTCGGGTATTAGTAAATACCTGAAACCACTTCGATTTTTTTAAATTTTGCTAGGTGAAATTAATAAGCTGGAATAGAATGATTTAAGTGAATTATATCATTTAATCTAAGTGGGGTACTTAGAAATTGGTGAGTGAAAAAAAAATGTCGATGTCAATTAGTGAAGTTGTAATTGATACAAGTTACCCGGGTTATATACATAAGTTGTATGCTTTTGAAATTTTTGTTAGATGGGTTTACTCATGCTGGTTTCCAGCCTGACCCGGGTGTTACTTTGATGTAATGCTCGGGTCAGACCGAGTATTACAAATTTTCAGGTAAGGACGTTCTAGATCTCAGGAGGCAAGCTGGATGGCAGAGACGTATGGAGAGTTTGATATTGTATATATCTGAGACATGTTAAATTGTATCGGTTCAATATTGTGTAAATTGTTGTAACTCTGATATATCGATGAAATTGATAGATACAGTTTCTCTTTGTATAACTGTTATTATTATGTGATATTATATTTTGATCCGCTGCGAATGTGAGGTTTCTGTGTCTTGTTCTTGTTTTCTTCTTCTTTCTCTTTCTTCTTCTTTCTAACTATCTTGAATTTTCGGGATCGAAAATTTCGGGTCGTTACATTTGGTATCAGAGCTGAAGGTTAAGCGAGAACCTAGGCTCTGGTGGAATTACTCATTAAGGATAGGGTAAGTGGTACCCTAGAATGAGTTGAGTGTATATATATATGAGAAAGCGTACTTGTAAGAAATAGATTATCTATTATATTAAGGAAATCGGTTGTAGTATTAATTAAATTAAAAGTAATAGTAAGAATTAAGTGGTAATAGAATTACAACCAAATTTAAATTAAATTAAAGACAAGTTTGAAATGGATTCAAACTAAAATTGAAAATTTGAATTAGAGAAGTATTTCAGAATAAGATGAGTTAGAATTGGTTTCAAACCAGAAAATAGTATGGATGTTGTGTTTAATAATGGGATGATTGTTTTTCAATAAACAATAAAATGTTTTAAGGAAGTAACCATTTAAAAAGAAAATAATTTGTAAATGTGAAAGGATATAAATAAAAGTGGATTTCAAATTGTGAAGTCATGAATTCTAAGTTTAAAAATTTGAATTGATTTCAAAATGTTAAAGGAAATAATATTATTCAAACTACTTTGAATATGATCTTATTTTAAAATAAGAGATGTTATTTAATTCAAATGAAAGGGTCCTATTTCAAATAAGGGTTGTTTGAAATTTTAAAAGAATTTGTTTAAATTAAAAACCAAAGGTGGTTTAAATTTTTAAATTTGGCTTAGTGAGCCAAGAAGTAAATATTTATATATGTGGATATACATAATATAAATAGTGAGTTTTGAATTTGGAATAAGATGTGATCCCAAAATAATAAGTTTTTGAACTTAATTAGTGGGACGATTATTTATGAGAAGTTCAAAATTTGAAATGGAAGTTCAAATTAGGTAAGGTTGACTGGATTAAGTGAATTGAGTTTAACTGGAAAAAGAGTTAAATAAGTTGGAATGATCAACCTGATTTGGAAATTTGAAGATAAAATTAAGATTTTACTTGGGAGGTTAAATGGTTGATTTGAATCGAGAGTTTGTGTGATCTCAAAATGGGTTTGAGATCTAGAAATTGGAAATGAGTGGATGTTTTAAAATGAATTAGATAATATCATCCTATTGTTATTAATAATCTTCAAATTGCTAATTGGATTTGTTTAAATGAATGAGAAGTGAAGTGTGGTATAATATGTTAGGTCTGAACTGTGAATTGAATTGTTTAAAAACTTTAAAGGTAAATTGATTTATAGAAATTAAATCAACATTTGAAGTATTAACTCAAATTTATATAATTCGAGATGGTTTAAATTTGAAATTTGAATTAGTCAAATTGAATTTGATTTGAAGTAATTGAAGGTGTGATTTAAGATGTATGAGTATAAGATTCAAATGAAAATTTTGGATTGGATTAATTTGAAACGATTTAAAATTGAAGAGGGTTCAATTTGAAATTAGTCCAAATTTATTTGAGTAATTTGGAATTATAATTAAAGTTGAATAATTTTAAAATTCAAATGGAATTTGAATTGAATTTGGGAAGAAATCAAGAATAATTTAATTTAATCTGGAAAATGGAGTTTGAAATTGGGATTAATTCAAACTAGAGTTGAAATGAATTGAAATTGGAACTAGTTCAATTGAAATTTATCTGAATTAGAAGAATTTGAGATCAAAGTTGAATAAAGTTAAATTTGAAAAGAAACTAAGGATTAATTCAACTTGAATTGGGGATTGAATCAATGGAAATTGAAGTTATTTAAATTGGAATTGGGTCAATTTAAATGGAAGTGGAATTTAAATTGAATTGATTTGGAATGGAGATTGGGAAGTGAGCAGTTTTGACTCTGGACTATTTTTAATATAAATTGTTTCAATATAAAACTATTTTTCCAAACTATTCATTGTATATACAACCTTTCTTTTAAAAGCCAAATTATCTTATACTTGTTTTACAATTATTTTTGAAACTGTTTAACAATTTTTCAACTGTTTTATAAAATTACTACCTTACTATTATTTTGCAATTATTTAAAATTTCTATGACTATTTAACTATTTTCCAATTATTTTACAATTACTGAACTATTTTACAAACTAGTAACTATTTTTCAACTACTTATCTATTTCTTTAACTTTTCAAGTTATTTTCTAAATTTAAACTGGACGGATTTCAAACTGTTATTGGTTAAATACCCAATCGAGATAAGAATAGAGGTGATAATCTGAATGGATTTAAGCGATTGTGAATAAGTGAATGAAAATTAAAGTGGATGCGAATAGAAATGAAATTAATTTGGCTAATAACCAATAAAGACAAATACGTAGGGTGTACGTATGTTATTCTATTCGCATAGTGATTTGATCCAGATTCGAGCACTGAATTTCGAGATAGTTATATCGATCCGAGTGGGATTTTTCACTCGATTTTCGACGGCAAACCTGGATATGGATTGTTGATTGGTTCTGGATATTCTCTATCATAGTTATGACTATGTAAGGAGAATGACGGTTTCTGATCAAGGAACCAGATCTGTGTCCGCACTAGGAAGTCGGGTGGACAATACTAGTTCGGAAGTGAAATTGTGAGATCGAGTGAGCGATCAGATTGGTATAGCGTACGAATGATATGTGTACATCGTACGGATTTGAATGAAATGATATTGAAAGGTGTAATCAAATTTGAAATATTTGATTTTGAATAAACAAAGTTAAATATCTTTGTTTTATAAATTGAAACTCCCCTTGTTGAATCTTTTGCCAGAAGAAAAGGGTTTTTGGAAATGTTTGAAAGTATAAAAGGAGTTTTATACAAGTTTGGAATGATCCAAAGTTTTAAAAATTATATATATATATATATATATATATATATATATGATCTTATGAGGATTTTGGAAAAAGGTTTTGGGAACCTATGGATTTGGAAAGGCTTTTGATTTTTGGGTAAAATCAATATAAGAATTTGAAAAGCCTAGTTTGAGAATTATCGATTTTGGAATAATCGATTTTGAGTAAAGGAGCTTTGTATGAGATCATACTAGGTGTATGATTTAAAGATACTATATATGTATAGTATAAAATGTTTTGATGATGGCTTAAGGGAAAAAGGCGCTCCCTTGAAATGAACTTCTCAGGAGTACCACCGGGTGGTGCTGCCTTGAGCCCCAAGGGGGGGTTCTAAAGTTGATCCTGTGAGGAGTCCGGACAAAACAAGTTCCTGGGGATTTGTAACGACCCAGGATTTTTAATAATTAAAATTTTAATATTTAATTAATTTTAAATGTTAATAAGTGAAATTTATAAGTCGAATAAATTTTATTTCGAATAATTGGATTTAATTGAATAATTAAATCGATAATTCAATACGTTAAATTATGGAAATAATTGAAAATTGAGTTAAATATGATTGAAAATGATTTGTAAAATTTTATTTTATCATGTTGGAGTTAGAATGATATTTTAGAACTTTTAAAATCGAATTAAAAGTTTATTTGTGAAAATTGAATATTTTAATATTTAAATCGACTAGTGAAAATAGTCAATTTTTGAGCAGTCTCAGAATTGAACGAAACCAGTTCCATTGGATCCGTATTAGTTAGTTATTACCGGATTTCAATTTTCGTATCAATCGGAGCTATCGTTTGATCGTGGCAGCTCGAAACGCATCGAATTATTTTTATTATTAATTTGGCGAGTTAAAATAGCCATTTTTCAAAAAGTCTCGGGTTTCGACGAAACCAGTTTCATCGGATCCATAATGTGATATTATTGTAAGGTTTCAAATTTCATGTCAATTGGATTTACTGTTTGTCCGGTACAAATTAAAACGCCTAGAAAATCGCTTAAATCGGTTTAATTTAAATTGAACGTTTGTAGCCATAACTCGCACAGATATCCGAATTAGCTTTCGAAACCTGTTCCATTGTGTCCGGAACGCGGGGTAAACCCTAGAAACGCTGGTTACGGCGCGTAAATCGGAGTTCGGTCCGGGATGAATAGTGTCGATCGTTTCTTTATAAATAGCCCCAACACCTTCATAAAAATATATATATATATATATATAAACCTAATTCCTAAACCCTAGCCGCCTCTTTTATAATTGAATGGCCAGAATTTGATTTCACTTCCTCCTCAAAATCTCTCAATCCATTCACAATCAAGCGAAGTGATCAACTACAACATTGTAGAGCATGAAGAGAGCTAGAAATCTATACGGTGAAGATGGGTTTTGGTGCAACGTAGAGGGAGCAAAGTGGGGCCGTTTGCAGCAAGTTGCGCACGCAACTCGAGGAGAATGGGGCAGCCGAGCTTGCTATGGTGGTGGGCGAAGGTAGAGGGGGTTTGGAGCTTTGTGTCGCAGGTTGCTGATCAAATTCTCATCGAGTGTTGGTGGAGAAAAATCAAAACCTAGTTCTATGCTATTGGTTTATGTGTTTCGGCTCTTACCTGTAGAAGGAACGCAAGTGGAAGATGAAGATGTGGACGGCCCTGATGCAAAATAGTGGGATCTTGTGGCTAGGAATGGTTGTGGGTTTATAATTTTAATTTAAGTTGTAAATTAGTTAAATAAATACGTGTAATCTTAGAAAATTCATAACTTTTTCATACGAGGTCGAAAACGCGCGAAACCAGTTGCGTTGGAATCGTATGGACGAGCACTACGCGATGAAATTGGATTGGAGTCGTTTGGAGTTAGTGAGAATTTTGGGTAAAATTAAACGTCCGTTTAATTTTATTCGAAATAAAAGCTGAAAACAGAATTAAAATCAAGGTGAGAACTTCTCACTCAATCGAATCAGTTTCGATTTTATTTTAAATAGTTAAATTTAAAATATTTGAATGCATGTTTGAATGATGATTGATATCTATTGATTGTTAAAATAGACATTATACGCCGTTAGTAAGCGGATGTTATTTATTAAAAACATATACCGCGAATATTTCATAAACAGTGAAATTGGTATTATATATAATAGCAATATATATATATATATATTGGCATATGTATATATTGGAGTTATTGATTTCCCGCATTTGTTTAGCGGATGAGACCCTATTGCGCCGTTATTAAGCGGATAATATTTTAAATCCCATATACCGTGATAATTTCGTACTGGAGCGAAATTGGTATTGTGCTAATGTTTGTGATGCAGGAAAACAGGTTGGAGGGATCCAACTGGATTCCTCAACAGTATTTATTTGATTTCAGATATTTTGATATTTGATTGATTATCATATCGATATATGATATCGTTGTTGTCGTGATTGACTATTTGGTATGTAGCATCATTGGACCAAATTTTGGAACTTTAAAATGATTTTTAAAGTGATTTTTTTTGAAAATTTACTATATGTTTGGAATTGATCCATTTTAAATAAATAAACGTTATAATTTTTAAAGTTATAAAAATTATGATGCTAATGATTTTATAAAATAGTTTAATCGGGATTTTTGAATTTATTGTGAAAAGTTTAAAATAGGATTTATAAAATTTAATTATTTTATAAATCAGAATGATGAAATTGTAAAGGAGATTAAAGATGTTTTAAAGAATAATATAAATTGATTTATATTAAAAGATTTATAAATGGATATTTATAAATTGAAATATTGAAATTATAAAACGAGTTTTTATAAGTGTTGGAATGAAGTGAAAATGAATTTCATAAATGAATGAAATTTATAAAATTATAACGGTTGTTATAGTAAATGATTTCCGAAAGGAAATGTTTTTGTATAGTATTGGGATTTATATATCTATTTTAATTTCGAATCCCTATACTAGTGATTTTGGGTTGTCGTAACGATGTTTTACGCAACATTGGTTTTGGCCCAAATAAATATGTTTACGAGAATGATTTCCTTAAAGAATGAAATATATACTTAAATTTCGATTTAAGTATATTGAATATTTTCTAAGTGTTGAAAATAAATAAAATCTGTGAATTACTTATGAATAAATAAGTATGGAAATGTTTTTCCAATATAAAGTGAATATTTTGAGAACTTATCTTTTTGAAGATAAATTGAAATGAATAATTGAAATCGAATATTCATAGATATTTTGGATTATAAATTCACTAAGGAATTTATAAATGAAAAGAAGAATTTGTTTAAAAAAAATAAAATATTGATTTATTTTTGAAGTGTGAAAATTATATATCTAGTAAAGATATTTTGGAAAATAAATAATTTGGAAAATTATTTGGAAACTGGTGATGTGTGCATATGCATTGATAGTTCAATAACCGACTATCAGTATTTCCTTTTGAATGGGTATTTGATGTGATTTGTTTGAATGTGAATGCCACACTTATTTTTGAATAAGCGCTCACTATTCGGGTTAACCGGGAAAGGACCATGGGGTCGTATAACCCATTCCGAATATGTGATACGTCGTTGTGAATTGCATTTGAAGATCGGTGTTGAAGACCCGGTATTTGCGAAAGCGATAAGATGACCTGTCGATTGTCTCTGCACTGAGTTGCAACGGTATAGAGACTCCCTAAGTGATGGGAAATCCGATCAGGATTGTGAATATCCGGATTGCAAGGACTTCTTTGTAAGTGCCTTCGGTTTTGTTCGAGCCCGGAACAGACTTGTATGGATAGTATGCCTGACATTACAAGTTGAGATATAAAGCCGATTTCTTTCAAATATATTTCTGTTGGTGGCGGAGAATTTATTCTTTTAGCTTAACACCCTTCTCTGAGACGTACGAGCTCAGAGGTTATGTAGTTGAATGTTATCAGCAATATATTCCCAATTTGGTAATGTGACATGCTAAGTGTTGCTGTAAATTATCATTGTGTTGATTATTTGTGATAGGATCGTTTATTTGATCGTCTATCTTTGTGATCATTTCTATGATCATTTGTTGACCCAAAGCATGGCTTTTGTATAAAGTATGTTTTTGTGGACGTGACTTCGTCGAGCCTCACACCTCGGGAATGGTCAAAACAGGAAAGATGCAGCAAGGTTATGAGGGGTAACGCCCTTTAGGATGTGTGCATTTCCTTCTGGAAAAGGGTGGTATCATGGTATGGAGCCCAGATACTTACTCATGTTGAAAACACTTTGTTATGATTGTGTGAATTGAATACGAGCGCTCGGCGAAAAGGTCCCAAAGGACCGGGGGATGGCATATTCGGTCAGTTGTTACTCAGTTAGGGGTAACCCGGCCTTGTGTTGGTAGAGATCCGGTTTGGTTCTCGGGGATGTCCATCCAGAGGCATTCTCATGTGGCAATGGGAAGTTCCTTGGCCTGATCATTCGTTGGAAATCCAATTCCCAATACGAAACCTTGTACGGTATTAGTTGTAGAACCTGCCATTTACTTATGGTGGTCACCACTGTTTAGATGGTAGCTATAGTAGGCATACGATAATGGTCGTATGTTGGCTAAGATTTATATTCTACTTTCGAAATGTTTTCCTACACTATGCACTAGTAATAATATCAAATGTTCTTTTAAATACATATCAAGCATCTTTGACTATCATAAGGAGAAATCTCCTCCGATTCTGCGTTTGCATTGTGTGTGTGTGCGGGAGGCCTTATGGTAGTCTCATTTTTAAAAGCATTGCGAATTGACTTTAAAAATATTCCTCTATTTTGATTTTAAAGATAAATAAACTATTTTGAGTTCTCACACCAGTCACATGACTGACTCGGAGTTTATTGTTTTCCTTCCTAAACTCTGGGTGCCCACCAATTTCCACACGGGCGGTTAAGAGTTAGGTTTATCAGGATATTCTGGATATTCAGGAGTTGCTGGAGGCAAGCTGGATAGCATGGCGTATTACTAGTATATAGTATTTCTTTTTCCGCTGCACTGTTTGTTGTTGTTGTTTTACACTCTGATGATATGATGTAATGAAATGTGATGTAATGTAATAACTGATATAGTTCTTTGTTTAAAGATTATTCATTTATTATTATATGTTGTTCCGCTGCGAATTGTGAGATTCTGATGTTGTTCTGTTGTGTTCTGTTCCGTTCTATTTTCGTTCCATACTATTTTCTATTTTCTGTTTTCTTTCCTTTCTATTTTCTATCTCCTTATCTCTTCTTCTTTCTTTTTCTTTTCTTAAATTCTTTTCTTAAAAACCCTAACTATTCGGTTTTTCGGCAACGAAAAATCGCGTACGTTACATTTGGTATCAGAGCATATGGTTAAGCGACAACCATGGTTCTGTTGGGTATTACTCATTAGAGATAGATTCGGTAGTACTCTAGAATGAGTTTGAGTGTAATAATAGCTATGAGAGCGTATTTGTTAGTGAATATAAAATTGTTTTATATTGTGATGATTGGTTTGTTGAGTGGTATATGAACCTTCGTCAGCGTGGTCTCGACAACTATGCCGAAGGGGTTTCTAAACACTTGAATAGAACAATTCCACACGATATTATTTTAAAATTGGGTAAATGAAATAATTTTACCTTGATTATATTTATATATATAAAGGAATAATTTTTCAGAATTATTAAAATGTATATAAGTGGATTGTTTAGTTGTTTGAATAATCTAAATAAAGGAATAATTGTATAAGCAAAAAGAATTATAAGAATGGAACTATAATTAAAGTGATTTACAATTGTGAAATAAACTTATATATATAAGAAGTGAAACTATATGAATATATTTATGAATATGAGTTGTAAATATAAAAATGAATTTAAAGTTAAATGGAATATAACTTAAGAGATCAAAGTAAAATAATAAAGTGATAGATATGAACTTAAGTTATGTAAATGAAATTCAACTTTAGAAATTGAATTGAATGAATGGATTGAATGTTAATCAATTGAATGTGAATTTAGTTGATATAAAATAATGAATGTATGTGTTAATTCATTAAAATCTAATGTTATTGAAAGTTGAATAGTTGAATAAAAATCAATTAATTAAACCAATTGAAAGCAAAGGAATTTGGTTGTAATTAATATACATTGATTGTTATATGATTGTTAGTTGATTGATTGTATATAATTCATTAAGTATTAATGAAATTGAAAGCTAAAGTAATTGAAATTCAATTGGAAGTTAAGTGAATCTTAAATAAAATTGAATTTGATTTGGAAGTGAACCAACTTGAATATGAATTAGTGAATATAAACTAATTAAAAATGAATGTTAGTAAAAACATCCACTGTTAATGAATCGAATGTGATTAAATTGAAAACCATTTCATTGAATATTAATGAGAATATGAATGAATATATATTGGTTATGAATTTGTTGGATGATAGTTGGTTGATGGTTGAATATATTGCTTTTACTTCAATTGCTATGTTGACATATGTAGTTATTATGTTGCTATATGTTGTGTATTGATACTATTTTCATATATACATGATTCTCATTTGGTTTGTTGAGTGTTTAGTAGGTGCGGATCGCGTTTTCTTCGCATTTGGAGCTCGCTTTCGCGCTATATTAGCCGTATATGCTTGCTAATAAAATATAAGGTACATATCTCGGATTACATACCGTACTTTTATACCTTTTTCCCTTCGGGATGCCTCATTACTTGATGAGATGTATATTTGTGATATATATACTGTCATTTTTTTTTTCGGATCGAGCCGCGCAAAGGAGACTATGGCGAATTTTTCCGAAAATTTAAGGCGTTAGAAAAATTTGAGAAAATTGGAAAATTTTGAAAACTTTAACTTTGATTTAGAATTGAAAGTTAAACAATAGTAGTTGTTTTTGAAAAGATAACTAAGTATGATTTGGAAACTTAGTAAAGTTATTATAAGAAATTTAATTATGGATTTTGGGAAAGTTAATAAATTCTATAACTTTTCTTACTTGTTAATTTCGAGGACGAAATTCTTTTAAGGGGGGAAGATTGTAACGACCCAGGATTTTTAATATTTAAAATTTTAATATTTAATTAATTTTAAATATTAATAAGTGAAATTTATAAGTCGAATAGATTTTATTTCGAATAATTGGATTTAATTGAATAATTAAATCGATAATTCAATACGTTAAATTATGGAAATAATTGAAAATTGAGTTAAATATGATTGAAAATGATTTTTACAATTTTATTTTATCATGTTTGAGTTAGAATGATATTTTAGAACTTTTAAAATCGAATTAAAAGTTTATTTGTGAAAATTGAATATTTTAATATTTAAATCGACTAGTGAAAATAGTCAATTTTTGAACAGTCTCAGAATTGAACGAAACCAGTTTCATTGGATCCGTAATAGTTAGTTATTACCGGATTTCAATTTTCGTATCAATCGGAGCTATCGTTTGGTCGTGGCAGCTCGAAACGCATCGAATTATTTTTATTATTAATTTGGCGAGTTAAAATAGCCATTTTTCAAAAAGTCTCGGATTTCGATGAAACTAGTTTCATCGGATCCGTAATGTGATATTATTGTAAGGTTTCAAATTTCATGTCAATTGGATTTACCGTTTGTCCGGTACAAATTAAAACGCCTAGAAAATCGCTTAAATCGGTTTAATTTAAATTGAACGTTTGTAGCCATAACCCGCACAGATATCCGAATTAGCTTTCGAAACCTGTTCCATTGTGTCCAGAACGCGGGGTAAACCCTAGAAACGCTGGTTACGGCGCGTAAATCGGAGTTCGGAATTTCCGGGATGAATAGTGTCGATCGTTTCTTTATAAATAGCCCCAACACCTTCATAAAAAAAAAAAATATAAACCTAATTCCTAAACCCTAGCCGCCTCTTTTATAATTGAATGGCCAGAATTTGATTTCACTTCCTCCTCAAAATCTCTCAATCCATTCACAATCAAGCGAAGTGATCAACTACAACATTGTAGAGCATGAAGAGAGCTAGAAATCTATACGGTGATGATGGGTTTTGGTGCAACGTAGAGGGAGCAAAGTGGGGCCGTTTGCAGCAAGTTGCGCACGCAACTCGAGGAGAATGGGGCAGCCGAGCTTGCTATGGTGGTGGGCGAAGGTAGAGGGGGTTTGGAGCTTTGTGTTGCAGGTTGCTGATCAAATTCTCATCGAGTGTTGGTGGAGAAAAATCAAAACCTAGTTCTATGGTATGGGTTTATGTGTTTCGGCTCTTACCTGTAGAAGGAACGCAAGTGGAAGATGAAGATGTGGACGGCCCTGATGCAAAACAGTGGGATCTTGTGGCTAGGAATGATTGTGGGTTTATAATTTTAATTTAAGTTGTAAATTAGTTAATATAAATACGTGTAATCTTAGAAAATTCATAACTTTTTCATACGAGGTCGAAAACGCGCGAAACCAGTTGCGTTGGAATCGTATGGACGAGCACTACGTGATGAAATTGGATTGGAGTCGTTTGGAGTTAGTGAGAATTTTGGGTAAAATTAAACGTCCGTTTAATTTTATTCGAAATAAAAGCTGAAAACAGAATTAAAATCAAGGTGAGAACTTCTCACTCAATCGAATCAGTTTCGATTTTATTTTAAATAGTTAAATTTAAAATATTTGAATGCATGTTTGAATAATGATTGATATCTATTGATTGTTAAAATAGACATTATACGCCGTTAGTAAGCGGATGTTATTTATTAAAAACATATACCGCGAATATTTCATAAACAGTGAAATTGGTATTATATATAATAGCAATATATATATATATATTGGCATATGTATATATTGGAGTTATTGATTTCCCGCATTTGTTTAGCGGATGAGACCCTATTGCGCCGTTATTAAGCGGATAATATTTTAAATCCCATATACCGCGATAATTTCGTACTGGAGCGAAATTGGTATTGTGCTAATGTTTGTGATGCAGGAAAACAGGTTGGAGGGATCCAACTGGATTCCTCAACAGTATTTATTTGATTTCAGATATTTTGATATTTGATTGATTATCATATCGATATATGATATCGTTGTTGTCGTGATTGACTATTTGGTATGTAGCATCATTGGACCAAATTTTGGAACTTTAAAATGATTTTTAAAGTGATTTTTTTTGAAAATTTACTATATGTTTGGAATTGATCCATTTTAAATAAATAAACGTTATAATTTTTAAAGTTATAAAAATTATGATGCTAATGATTTTATAAAATAGTTTAATCGGGATTTTTGAATTTATTGTGAAAAGTTTAAAATAGGATTTATAAAATTTAATTATTTTATAAATCAGAATGATGAAATTATAAAGGAGATTAAAGATGTTTTAAAGAATAATATAAATTGATTTATATTAAAAGATTTATAAATGGATATTTATAAATTGAAATATTGAAATTATAAAACGAGTTTTTATAAGTGTTGGAATGAAGTGAAAATGAATTTCATAAATGAATGAAATTTATAAAATAATAACGGTGAAGTTATAAATGAAACTTTATGAACAGTAGGTTTATAAAATTTATAAAGTTATAGAAAGAATGAATTTTGGATAAATAAACAATCTTATAAGTTATAAGATTTATAATTTGGGAAGTTAAAAGAACGATTTTGTAAAATAATCGTTTCATAAGTGTTTAACTTATAATGTGAACCTTTGGTATATAATTGAGTTATAAATCGAATAGGTTAATAAAGGAAATTTATAAGAGGAAGTAGTTATAAAATAAATAGAAATGGAATTTATAAACGTTGTTTATAAATTCGCAAATGGCTTATTTTGATAAGAAAATTGTTATAACTTATTTATGGAGTTATATTCACATTTTTGACTGTGAATAATCCTTTAAAATAAAATGTATAAAAGGATGAAAATTATTAACGTAGTATATTCACGTTTTTGAATAGTGAATAATATGTTAAAGAAATTGTTTAGAATGTGATATTTTAAATTGAATTAAAACGATCTAACGATGTTTTAAATGTGTTGAGATTCGAAACCATAGATTTCAACATCTATTGTTGAAATAGACGTTTTCGAGAAATAGAAGGAAATGGTGGACTATAACACTGTTGTTATAGTAAATGATTTCCGAAAGGAAATGTTTTTGTATAGTATTGGGATTTATATATCTATTTTAATTTCGAATCCCTATACTAGTGATTTTGGGTTGTCGTAACGATGTTTTACGCAACATTCATTTTGGCCCAAATAAATATGTTTAAGAGAATGATTTCCTTAAAGAATGAAATATATACTTAAATTTCGATTTAAGTATATTGAATATTTTCTAAGTGTTGAAAATAAATAAAATCTGTGAATTACTTATGAATAAATAAGTATGGAAATGTTTTTCCAATATAAAGTGAATATTTTGAGAACTTATCTTTTTGAAGATAAATTGAAATGAATAATTGAAATCGAATATTCATAGATATTTTGGATTATAAATTCACTAAGGAATTTATAAATGAAAAGAAGAATTTGTTTAAAAAAAATAAAATATTGATTTATTTTTGAAGTGTGAAAATTATATATCTAGTAAAGATATTTTGGAAAATAAATAATTTGGAAAATTATTTGGAAACTGGTGATGTGTGCATATCCATTGATAGTTCAATAACCGACTATCAGTATTTCCTTTTGAATGGGTATTTGATGTGATTTGTTTGAATGTGAATGCCACACTTATTTTTGAATAAGCGCTCACTATTCGGGTTAACCGGGAAAGGACCATGGGGTCGTATAACCCATTCCGAATATGTGATACGTCGTTGTGAATTGCATTTGAAGATCGGTGTTGAAGACCCGGTATTTGCGAAAGCGATAGGATGACCTGTCGATTGTCTCTGCACTGAGTTGCAACGGTATAGAGACTCCCTAAGTGATGGGAAATCCGATCAGGATTGTGAATATCCGGATTGCAAGGACTTCTTTGTAAGTGCCTTCGGTTTTGTTCGAGCCCGGAACAGACTTGTATGGATAGTATGCCTGACATTACAAGTTGAGATATAAAGCCGATTTCTTTCAAATATATTTCTGTTGGTGGCGGAGAATTTATTCTTTTAGCTTAACACCCTTCTCTGAGACGTACGAGCTCAGAGGTTATGTAGTTGAATGTTATCAGCAATATATTCCCAATTTGGTAATGTGACATGCTAAGTGTTGCTGTAAATGATCATTGTGTTGATTATTTGTGATAGGATCGTTTATTTGATCGTCTATCTTTGTGATCATTTCAATGACCATTTGTTGACCCAAAGCATGGCTTTTGTATGAAGTATGTTTTTGTGGACGTGACTTCGTCGAGCCTCACACCTCGGGAATGGTCAAAACAGGAAAGATGCAGCAAGGTTATGAGGGGTAGCGCCCTTTAGGATGTGTGCATTTCCTTCTGGAAAAGGGTGGTATCATGGTATGGAGCCCAGATACTTACTCATGTTGAAAACACTTTGTTATGATTGTGTGAATTGATTACGAGCGCTCGGTGAAAAGGTCCCAAAGGACCGGGGGATGGCATATTCGGTCAGTTGTTACTCAGTTAGGGGTAACCCGGCCTTGTGTTGGTAGAGATCCGGTTTGGTTCTCGGGGATGTCCATCCAGAGGCATTCTCATGTGGCAATGGGAAGTTCCTTGGCCTGATCATTCGTTGGAAATCCAATTCCCAATACGAAACCTTGTACGGTATTAGTTGTAGAACCTGCCATTTACTTATGGTGGTCACCACTGTTTAGATGGTAGCTATAGTAGACATACGATAATGGTCGTATGTTGGCTAAGATTTATATTCTACTTTCGAAATGTTTTCCTACACTATGCACTAGTAATAATATCAAATGTTCTTTTAAATACGTATCAAGCATCTTTGACTATCATAAGGAGAAATCTCCTCCGATTCTGCGTTTGCATTGTGTGTGTGTGCGGGAGGCCTTATGGTAGTCTCATTTTTAAAAGCATTGCGAATTGACTTTAAAAATATTCCTCTATTTTGATTTTAAAGATAAATAAACTGTTTTGAGTTCTCACACCAGTCACATGACTGACTCGGAGTTTATTGTTTTCCTTCCTAAACTCTGGGTGCCCACCAATTTCCACACGGGCAGTTAAGAGTTAGGTTTATCAGGATATTCTGGATATTCAGGAGTTGCTGGAGGCAAGCTGGATAGCATGGCGTATTACTAGTATATAGTATTTCTTTTTCCGCTGCACTGTTTGTTGTTGTTGTTGTACACTCTGATGATATGATGTAATGAAATGTGATGTAATGTAATAACTGATATAGTTCTTTGTTTAAAGATTATTCATTTATTATTATATGTTGTTCCGCTGCGAATTGTGAGATTCTGATGTTGTTCTGTTGTGTTCTGTTCCGTTCTATTTTCGTTCCATACTATTTTCTATTTTCTGTTTTCTTTCCTTTCTATTTTCTATCTCCTTATCTCTTCTTCTTTCTTTTTCTTTTCTTAAATTCTTTTCTTAAAAACCCTAACTATTCGGTTTTTCGGCAATGAAAAATCGCGTACGTTACATTTGGTATCAGAGCATATGGTTAAGCGACAACCATGGTTCTGTTGGGTATTACTCATTAGAGATAGAGTCAGTAGTACTCTAGAATGAGTTTGAGTGTAATAATAGCTATGAGAGCGTATTTGTTAGTGAATATAAAATTGTTTTATATTGTGATGATTGGTTTGTTGAGTGGTATATGAACCTTCGTCAGCGTGGTCTCGACAACTATGCTGAAGGGGTTTCTAAACACTTGAATAGAACAATTCCACACAATATTATTTTAAAATTGGGTAAATGAAATAATTTTACCTTGATTATATTTATATATATAAAGGAATAATTTTTCAGAATTATTAAAATGTATATAAGTGGATTGTTTAGTTGTTTGAATAATCTAAATAAAGGAATAATTGTATAAGCAAAAAGAATTATAAGAATGGAACTATAATTAAAGTGATTTACAATGGTGAAATAAACTTATATATATAAGAAGTGAAACTATATGAATATATTTATGAATATGAGTTGTAAATATAAAAATGAATTTAAAGTTAAATGGAATATTACTTAAGAGATCAAAGTAAAATAATAAAGTGAAGTGATAGATATGAACTTAAGTTATGTAAATGAAATTCAACTTTAGAAATTGAATTGAATGAATGGATTGAATGTTAATCAATTGAATGTGAATTTAGTTGATATAAAATAATGAATGTAAGTGTTAATTCATTAAAATCTAATGTTATTGAAAGTTGAATAGTTGAATAAAAATCAATTAATTAAACCAATTGAAAGCAAAGGAATTTAGTTGTAATTAATATACATTGATTGTTATATGATTGTTAGTTGATTGATTGTATTTAATTCATTAAGTATTAATGAAATTGAAAGCTAAAGTAATTGAAATTCAATTGGAAGTTAAGTGAATCTTAAATAAAATTGAATTTGATTTGGAAGTGAACCAACTTGAATATGAATTAGTGAATATAAACTAATTGAAAATGAATGTTAGTAAAAACATCCACTGTTAATGAATCGAATGTGATTAAATTGAAAACCATTTCATTGAATATTAATGAGAATATGAATGAATATATATTGGTTATGAATTTGTTGGATGATAGTTGGTTGATGGTTGAATATATTGCTTTTACTTCAATTGCTATGTTGACGTATGTAGTTATTTTGTTGCTATATGTTGTGTATTGATACTATTTTCATATATACATGATTCTCATTTGCTTTGTTGAGTGTTTAGTAGGTGCGGATCGCGTTTGCTTCGCATTTGGAGCTCGCTTTCGCGCTATATTAGCCGTATATGCTTGCTTATAAAATATAAGGTACATATCTCGGATTACATACCGTACTTTTATACCTTTTTCCCTTCGGGATGCCTCATTACTTGATGAGATGTATATTTGTGATATATATACTGTCATTTTTTTTTTTCGGATCGAGCCGCGCAAAGGAGACTATGGCGAATTTTCCCGAAAATTTAAGGCGTTAGAAAAATTTGAGAAAATTGGAAAATTTTGAAAACTTTAACTTTGATTTAGAATTGAAAGTTAAACAATAGTAGTTGTTTTTGAAAAGATAACTAAGTATGATTTGGAAACTTAGTAAAGTTATTGTAAGAAATTTAATTATGGATTTTGGGAAAGTTAATAAATTCTATAACTTTTCTTACTTGTTAATTTCGAGGATGAAATTCTTTTAAGGGGGGAAGATTGTAACGACCCAGGATTTTTAATAATTAAAATTTTAATATTTAATTAATTTTAAATATTAATAAGTGAAATTTATAAGTCGAATAAAATTTATTTCGAATAATTGGATTTAATTGAATAATTAAATCGATAATTCAATACGTTAAATTATGGAAATAATTGAAAATTGAGTTAAATATGATTGAAAATGATTTGTAAAATTTTATTTTATCATGTTGGATTTAGAATGATATTTTAGAACTTTTAAAATCGAATTAAAAGTTTATTTGTGAAAATTGAATATTTTAATATTTAAATCGACTAGTGAAAATAGTCAATTTTTGAACAATCTCAGAATTGAACGAAACCAGTTCCATTGGATCTGTAATAGTTAGTTATTACCGGATTTCAATTTTCGTATCAATCGGAGCTATCGTTTGATCGTGGCAGCTCGAAACGCATCGAATTATTTTTATTATTAATTTGGCGAGTTAAAATAGCCATTTTTCAAAAAGTCTCGGATTTCGACGAAACCAGTTTCATCGGATCCGTAATGTGATATTATTGTAAGGTTTCAAATTTCATGTCAATTGGATTTACCGTTTGTCCGGTACAAATTAAAACGCCTAGAAAATCGCTTAAATCAGTTTAATTTAAATTGAACGTTTGTAGCCATAACTCACACAGATTTCCGAATTAGCTTTCGAAACCTGTTCCATTGTGTCCGAAACGCGGGGTAAACCCTGGAAACGCTGGTTACGGCGCGTAAATCGGAGTTCGGAATTTCCGGGATGAATAGTGTCGATCGTTTCTTTATAAATAGCCCCAACACCTTCATAAAAAAATAATATAAACCTAATTCCTAAACCCTAGCCGCCTCTTTTATAATTGAATGGCCAGAATTTGATTTCACTTCCTCCTCAAAATCTCTCAATCCATTCACAATCAAGCGAAGTGATCAACTACAACATTGTAGAGCATGAAGAGAGCTAGAAATCTATACGGTGATGATGGATTTTGGTGCAACGTAGAGGGAGCAAAGTGGGGCCGTTTGCAGCAAGTTGCGCATGCAACTCGAGGAGAATGGGGCAGCCGAGCTTGCTATGGTGGTGGGCGAAGGTAGAGGGGGTTTGGAGCTTTGTGTCGCAGGTTGCTGATCAAATTCTCATCGAGTGTTGGTGGAGAAAAATCAAAACCTAGTTCTATGGTATGGGTTTATGTGTTTCGGCTCTTACCTGTAGAAGGAACGCAAGATGAAGATGTGGACGGCCCTGATGCAAAACAGTGGGATCTTGTGGCTAGGAATGGTTGTGGGTTTATAATTTTAATTTAAGTTGTAAATTAGTTAATATAAATACGTGTAATCTTAGAAAATTCATAACTTTTTCATACGAGGTCGAAAACGCGCGAAACCAGTTGCGTTGGAATCGTATGAACGAGCACTACGCGATGAAATTGGATTGGAGTCGTTTGGAGTTAGTGAGAATTTTGGGTAAAATTAAACGTCCGTTTAATTTTATTCGAAATAAAAGCTGAAAACAGAATTAAAATCAAGGTGAGAACTTCTCACTCAATCGAATCAGTTTCGATTTTATTTTAAATAGTTAAATTTAAAATATTTGAATGCATGTTTGAATGATGATTGATATCTATTGATTGTTAAAATAGACATTATACGCCGTTAGTAAGCGGATGTTATTTATTAAAAACATATACCGCGAATATTTCATAAACAGTGAAATTGGTATTATATATAATAGCAATATATATATATATATTGGCATATGTATATATTGGAGTTATTGATTTCTCACATTTGTTTAGCGGATGAGACCCTATTGCGTCGTTATTAAGCGGATAATATTTTAAATCCCATATACCGCGATAATTTCGTACTGGAGCGAAATTGGTATTGTGCTAATGTTTGTGATGCAGGAAAACAGGTTGGAGGGATCCAACTGGATTCCTCAACAGTATTTATTTGATTTCAGATATTTTGATATTTGATTGATTATCATATCGATATATGATATCGTTGTTGTCGTGATTGACTATTTGGTATGTAGCATCATTGGACCAAATTTTGGAACTTTAAAATGATTTTTAAAGTGATTTTTTTTGAAAATTTACTATATGTTTGGAATTGATCCATTTTAAATAAATAAACGTTATAATTTTTAAAGTTATAAAAATTATGATGCTAATGATTTTATAAAATAGTTTAATCGGGATTTTTGAATTTATTGTGAAAAGTTTAAAATAGGATTTATAAAATTTAATTATTTTATAAATCAGAATGATGAAATTGTAAAGGAGATTAAAGATGTTTTAAAGAATAATATAAATTGATTTATATTAAAAGATTTATAAATGGATATTTATAAATTGAAATATTGAAATTATAAAACGAGTTTTTATAAGTGTTGGAATGAAGTGAAAATGAATTTCATAAATGAATGAAATTTATAAAATTATAACGGTTGTTATAGTAAATGATTTCCGAAAGGAAATGTTTTTGTATAGTATTGGGATTTATATATATATTTTAATTTCGAATCCCTATACTAGTGATTTTGGGTTGTCGTAACGATGTTTTACGCAACATTCGTTTTGGCCCAAATAAATATGTTTAAGAGAATGATTTCCTTAAAGAATGAAATATATACTTAAATTTCGATTTAAGTATATTGAATATTTTCTAAGTGTTGAAAATAAATAAAATCTGTGAATTACTTATGAATAAATAAGTATGGAAATGTTTTTCCCATATAAAGTGAATATTTTGAGAACTTATCTTTTTGAAGATAAATTGAAATGAATAATTGAAATCGAATATTCATAGATATTTTGGATTATAAATTCACTAAGGAATTTATAAATGAAAAGAAGAATTTGTTTTAAAAAAAAATATTGATTTATTTTTGAAGTGTGAAAATTATATATCTAGTAAAGATATTTTGGAAAATAAATAATTTGGAAAATTATTTGGAAACTGGTGATGTGTGCATATCCATTGATAGTTCAATAACCGACTATCAATATTTCCCTTTGAATGGGTATTTGATGTGATTTGTTTGAATGTGAATGCCACACTTATTTTTGAATAAGCGCTCACTATTCGGGTTAACCGGGAAAGGACCATGGGGTCGTATAACCCATTCCGAATATGTGATACGTCGTTGTGAATTGCATTTGAAGATCGGTGTTGAAGACCCGGTATTTGCGAAAGCGATAGGATGACCTATCGATTGTCTCTGCACTGAGTTGCAACGGTATAGAGACTCCCTAAGTGATGGGAAATCCGATCAGGATTGTGAATATCCGGATTGCAAGGACTTCTTTGTAAGTGCCTTCGGTTTTGTTCGAGCCCGGAACAGACTTGTATGGATAGTATGCCTGACATTACAAGTTGAGATATAAAGCCGATTTCTTTCAAATATATTTCTGTTGGTGGCGGAGAATTTATTCTTTTAGCTTAACACCCTTCTCTGAGACGTACGAGCTCAGAGGTTATGTAGTTGAATGTTATCAGCAATATATTCCCAATTTGGTAATGTGACATGCTAAGTGTTGCTGTAAATGATCATTGTGTTGATTATTTGTGATAGGATCGTTTATTTGATCGTCTATCTTTGTGATCATTTCTATGATCATTTGTTGACCCAAAGCATGGCTTTTGTATAAAGTATGTTTTTGTGGACGTGACTTCGTCGAGCCTCACACCTCGGGAATGGTCAAAACAGGAAAGATGCAGCAAGGTTATGAGGGGTAGTGCCCTTTAGGATGTGTGCATTTCCTTCTGGAAAAGGGTGGTATCATGGTATGGAGCCCAGATACTTACTCATGTTGAAAACACTTTGTTATGATTGTGTGAATTGATTACGAGCGCTCGGTGAAAAGATCCCAAAGGACCGGGGGATGGCATATTCGGTCAGTTGTTACTCAGTTAGGGGTAACCCGGCCTTGTGTTGGTAGAGATCCGGTTTGGTTCTCGGGGATGTCCATCCAGAGGCATTCTCATGTGGCAATGGGAAGTTCCTTGGCCTGATCATTCGTTGGAAATCCAATTCCCAATACGAAACCTTGTACGGTATTAGTTGTAGAACCTGCCATTTACTTATGGTGGTCACCACTGTTTAGATGGTAGCTATAGTAGGCATACGATAATGGTCGTATGTTGGCTAAGATTTATATTCTACTTTCGAAATGTTTTCCTACACTATGCACTAGTAATAATATCAAATGTTCTTTTAAATACATATCAAGCATCTTTGACTATCATAAGGAGAAATCTCCTCCGATTCTGCGTTTGCATTGTGTGTGTGTGCGGGACGCCTTATGGTAGTCTCATTTTTAAAAGCATTGCGAATTGACTTTAAAAATATTCCTCTATTTTGATTTTAAAGATAAATAAACTATTTTGAGTTCTCACACCAGTCACATGACTGACTCGGAGTTTATTGTTTTCCTTCCTAAACTCTGGGTGCCCACCAATTTCCACACGGGCAGTTAAGAGTTAGGTTTATCAGGATATTCTGGATATTCAGGAGTTGCTGGAGGCAAGCTGGATAGCATGGCGTATTACTAGTATATAGTATTTCTTTTTCCGCTGCACTGTTTGTTGTTGTTGTTGTACACTCTGATGATATGATGTAATGAAATGTGATGTAATGTAATAACTGATATAGTTCTTTGTTTAAAGATTATTCATTTATTATTATATGTTGTTCCACTGCGAATTGTGAGATTTTGATGTTGTTCTGTTGTGTTCTGTTCCGTTCTATTTTCGTTCCATACTATTTTCTATTTTCTGTTTTCTTTCCTTTCTATTTTCTATCTCCTTATCTCTTCTTCTTTCGTTTTCTTTTCTTAAATTCTTTTCTTAAAAACCCTAACTATTCGGTTTTTCGGCAACGAAAAATCGCGTACGTTACAGGATTATGAGTAGAGTATACCATAGCGAAAGTTGTGTGTGTCGCTGAGAGCCAACAGTCTGCGTTTGATTTTATATCGGTAGACTGCGACCTATGGTATAACATAGCGAAAGTCGTGTGTGCCGCTGAGAGCCAACAGTCTGCGTTTGATTTTATATCGGCAGACTGCGACCTATGTAGGAGTGGAGAGGTTTCATTTCGACAGCGAAAATCAGAGGCCGTTGAGAGCCTGTAGTTACATGGACTTTTGCTGCGACGGCAATGTAACTCTGGATGTAACTGTGATCTGTTGTGGGGGATCCATGGCGTAATCGAGAGGCCGCTGAGAGCCTGCAGTTACATGGACTTTTGCTGCGACGACAACGTAACCCTGGATGTAACTGTGACCATGGATGGGAGTGATGATTTCCAGAGCATTCTCACCAAAGATATATCCTCTATTTTCAAAAACTGTTTTCTATATTTTCAATAAAATTATTTTCCAACTATTTTCACTGGGTGTTGAAGATGGGTCTACTAAGTACTTATAGATTTTCAGTCCTACGCCTGATCAACGTATGACCGAATTTCTGTGAGAACAAGGATGGACTTGTTAAAACATTGAGTTATAAAATGATATTTTTATAAATCTAATTTGGCAATATTATATAGATTTTAATGTATTTTAAAATGATCAAAGAATAATTTTCTGATAATAAGCATTTTTAAAATTCTGGTTTCATTCCTTTTTGGGGACGAAAAGATTCAAAGGGGGGAGGAATGTGATTACCCGAATTTTTAGGCATCAGATAATTCAGTAATTTTCTAATTTAGCTATTGAAAATACTGATTTTTCGATTAAGCAAATAAATATGTTGGATATTTATATAATTACTTAAGATTTATAAATTAAATTTTGGTTTGTTTAAAATAAATAGATATTTGTTTAAGTTGATTTTAAATTGGATTTTTAATTAATTTAAAGTTGAACTTGAATTTAAATTTAAAATTTTAAAAGAAGTATATATTAAATATACTATATATAATTTTATTTGATTTTAATTGGTTTTTTTTTATTTTCTCTAAATTAACTTTATATATATATATATATATAGATTTAGAAAAGAACTTAATAATTAGTACATAAATACAAAACGGGCTTTTTATTAACATTTAATTATTATTTTTATTATTACTAATTTTGCATAATTACAAATGTTTGTCTAAAAACCATTTTAATAACAAATGAGATATTTGAATATAAGTTTTTAACACTTGTAAAATGTGACGCCCCACCTCTATACCCACGCTAGCCAAGAACACTCCGGAGAAGTGCTGTCAACTAGCACGGAGAATAAGGCTGTTGAGGAGCGACCAACCATGTAATTGCTTATCACACGGTGGCTATAAATAATCTTCGGAAACAAACATAGAAATAATCATATCACAAATCAGTCACAGATATCCATATCACAAAGGCGGAAGAAGATATGAATATATAACTAACACATGAAAGTGTACATCAGAGTAGTGGTCAATAAGATCCACGATAATACAAAAGAATAGCAACACGTGCTATACAAAAGAATACAACTATGAGTCAATATCTCAAGTGTATACAACAAAAACTGCTAATCTAAACAGTTAGCCAAAAGTCAGAGTGATGAATCCCTGGGAAGAAGTCAAGCAGAAGCACCTGTAACATCTCGGTCTGATCCGAGTATTATTAAGAAAATAATAAACGGATCAGTCTAGCTATAAATGTCAGATGACATGATATAACATAAAAGATATGGCATAAACATAAACATCCATAACGACATACCACTATAAGTATGTAAATAATGATCAACAGAAGATCAATCAATAAGAGATAATCAATATCACAAGAATCTTCTCAAAGATTCGAAGGGGGCATCATACCCTAAACTTGTACTCATAACAAGTCAATGACATAAATTCCAGAAATCAACACGAGAAATCCAGAAATCATAAAAAGGGAAAGAGGCCTATCACATGACGGTCCGAAGACCATGGGGAGCTACCCCACATGTGTGAGTGGAATCACACAGAATGAGGTCAAGACTAACCAAAAAGCAGAAAGGTATGTGTGAATGGAATCACACAAGTGGTGTCTAGTCTAACCTTGCAATGAAAGAGACATCGCGCAATTGCTAGTCTAATTCATAAAGCGATCATCAAGATCAACGAGAAGTGTCAATTACACTAAGCTAGTAAATATAGAAGTTTAGCTTCATGTCCCATAACCACTTGCTTAACTTAAATATTTACGAACAAACTGTAAATCTTCACTAATAAAATTGTCACAAGAGGTTCAATCGAACAAGTCCAAGAATTAACCGACGAAGTGAACGCAAGCGTTTCATACCACTTGTTTTACTAAGTCGTTTAATTAGATTTCTCATCCGAGTGAGGTAAAGGCTTGTATATACTAATAGATTGGAAAACGGTTTAAGAAAAGAGCTTTGTTATTAAAAATAGAGTTGAAATTGTTTGTTAAAAGAGTTTTGATATTTACTACTAGTATTGAAACCTTTATATTATAAAGTGACAAAACACATAAGCAAGTGTAGAAACAATCAGTCACAAAGATCGCATACGGAGATGCGAATAAAATCCAAGGAAATCAGCTCAATATTTTTCAGATAAGATCCCCTACGGAGGGGGGGTCCAGGGGGGGGTGGCAACCCCCCAAGGTGGGGGTGCGGGGGAAACGCCACCGCTTACGGGGTTCGACCTGCCCGGTCAGGTCGCGGGGGTCCAGGGGGCAGCGCCCCCGGCGGGGTGCGGGGCAGCGCCCCGACCAAAATTGTACGACCTAGTGAAGACAAAATGAGGTCTAACGACCTAAGGGGAATAGGGTCGAGCGACCTAATGGTTGCGACCTAGGGTTCTAAGGAGTCAAGCGACCTAACTAGAGCAACTCTATGGTCATGCGACCTAACTGAAATGGCCAAGCGACCTAACAATAGCACAGGTCAAGCGACCTAACGTTTTAAGGCCGAGCGACCTAATTAAACTCACGACTTAATGGTGTGAAAGGCGTGCGACCTAATGTGTTACGACCTAAGGGTCGAGCGACTTAGTGGAACAAGGTCATACGACCTAATACTTGTAGTAGGGTTGGGCGACCTAATGGAGTAAACGGTCGAGCGACCTAACAGGTTATAGGTCATGCGACCTAGTGGGTTAACGGCCTAACGACCTAACGACCTAAAAACCCACGACCTAAGGGTCGAACGACCTAAATGGTCCAGCGACCTAGCACTAAACAAGGCCGAGCGACCTAATGGTACCCGCGACCTAGAGGTCAAGCGACCAAGGGATGAAATGGCCAGAGGATATAGGCGAGCGACCTACGACCCACCTACCCACGACCTTCGACCTAAGCTCAAACTCGAGCTGCGAGCTACGAGCTAGCGACCTAGCGAAGTGAGAGAGACCGAGCGACCTACGACCTAAGGTCCATACGACCTATGGCCTAACACCGAACAAGCATTTAGATGGCCCAGTGACCTATGGTACTAACTCGCGAGCGACCTAAGTCCTAGGTCGTGAGCGACCTAACTGCGAGTGAGCAAAAATGGCCAGAGCCAAAGCAGAGCGACCTAACGGCCATACGACCTACGACCTAAGGTCCTGAGCGACCTAACTCCGAAAACACGAAAATGGCCAGAACGACCTAGGGGTTAACTCGTACGCGACCTACGACCTAAGGTCCACACGACCTAACTCCGAGCGAGCTAAAAACGGCCAGAACGACCTAAATGCAGAAATTTCTCCCAAACACCAAAAATCGGAGTTTTTCGCCAATCCAATCCAAACCAAAAGCAAATATGCATGCTAAAGTGATAGGGAATCATTCCCAACAGTCCAATATAGTTATAGACTAGAATTGTGAGATAAAAATCTCACCTTTGCACTAAAATTTATGAAGATGAAGCTTGAAAGCAAGGAGAAGCAATCCAAAGCTTGAATCCAATATCTTCTACTTGAATTTGGAGTTGAATGATGGAGTTGCAATTGAATTTGAGCTTGGAGTTTTAATTTCCCATTCTCTTCACCATTAATGCTAAAGCTTGAGTTAGTTAGGAAATTTATGAAGAGTGAGGAGAAGAGGGTTGGAACTTGGGCTTAATAGGCTAAACTAACCCAAAGTCCAAAGCAGGAAAAGTTAGTGAAATTTCACTAACTCCAAACCTATCGATGTTTATACTTAAAAAGTTGTAAACGACATTTCGAACTCAATGGAAGTGGTCTCGAGTCCTAATTTGACCGTTTGCAAAAAGTAGTTTTTCGGACCAAAATCCGATTAACGATTTAATATTTAAATAAAAATATTTAAATGTAAACTCGATAAATATGCGGGTTGTTACATAAAATATCTCATTATTGCATATTAACCCTTGTAAGGAAGTGATTATTTACATTGACAAATATAAGCTTAAGTTTTACAAAAGACATTTTATATATGAATAAACTAAATTGAAATATTATATGAATACATATTAGAAACATGCTAAAAATATGAATAATTACAAATTTAAGCAAAAGAGTATATCTAGTTAAAAGTGTAGATGAATTATTAAATGATAAGGACAAGTGTCCTCCTTAAATTTTTTCTTTCTTTCTTTGATTTTGAGAAAACAAGCAAGAACTCAAATTAAGATTTCATTCCTTAAAACAAATACTAAAATCAGAAACTTCAATTTACAACAATTCATTTCAGTTTTAAAAGGGAAATTCCATCTTCAAACAAATGGATTTTTCAGACTGCATTTTTCTTAAATCTGGGAATCAACAAGGAAGTATGTATTTTGTTTTCTACAATCTGGAAAGTGGTAACTACATGCAAGTTAAAGATATCAGCAAGCATTCAAGTTTAAGGTTGATAAAGCAGTAATAAAAAGGGCATTTCCAGATTTCAAATACAAGCTTCTCTGTTAAATGCAAGGTGAGTAAATTGCTATCCTTTAAAATGCTAAATTCGGTTTGAAAATTTATATGTGTGAGATAAGAAAAATTCTTTAAATTTGTTTAAACGCCGATTCATGCTATAAACTAGAGTTTAAATTGAAAATAATGATTTGGATGCTGATTTCCTCATTGTATGAATATATGTATGAGGATTTGACTGTATGCATGTAAATGTCGAGCTCTGTTCTTAGTACACAGACACAAAACATAATTCAAAAAAAAAAAAAAAATCAATAACACCCTGTATAAATACTTTTATGTTACGATCTTGAAAGATAAATGTTTGTAATTGTCAGATTCGTTTTTAAAAAAAAATAGTTTCAATCATTACCATAAAGTAATGATGCCAAGAATTGAAATTTACAGGGGTAAGACAATCTAAATTGAAATTTATAGTAGTTAAATCCCAAGTTTTGATTACTTAATCTGAATTCATCTTGGAAACAATGACTTATAGAGGTAAAATCAAATTTTGATAACTTGTGGTTAGTCAGGATTTGAGGAACGATCGGAATTGGGGCATTTATAAATTCATGATGAACGGCGGCACGTCGGGTTTTGGGATTGTCATAGAGGGAAGCTTGGGAATTGGTGATATTAGGAAAATTGGTACTTGATTTTCCTAGTTGATGGATCGTCAGTACGAGTTGGTTTTAGGGTTTTAGTTGCGTTTGGAACATGGTTGTTTCATGCATGATTTCTGTCTCATGCCAGCATCGAGTTGGAAATGGGTGGAGGAATAGATCGAGGGAGATCGGCTGAAGGTTCTGACATAAGGGGAGCACCTCCGGTGGTCGAAGATGGCAATGCAGGGTGAACTTAGGCGATGGTTCCTGAAGCCTTTAAGGTTCGTTCGGTCGTTTTTGAAATTCTGAGGTGATTCGATGATCTGCGTGGCAAATCGACTCAGGGGATGGTAGCCGACGTGTGGGTGGTCGGAGCGAAGTTCGACGCCAGCCTGACAGTGTGTGCACATACACATTGGATGCTGTGTATCAGTGATGTTGTGTGGGTGAAGAAGGAAGTGCCTGGGGAAATTTTCGTTCGTGTTGTTGCGTAATTTCTTTCAGTAGTTTAAAATTTAGACAGGAAGGTAGGTGAACTTGGGTTTGCTCCGAATATTCTGGGTTATGTTTGGGAAAGAAGGAGTGATGGCCAAAGTTAAACAAATTAGGATAAAGGAGGAAGAGACTCGAGACCGGTCTCGGGTAAGTTAGAGTTTAACCCGAATTAGTTAGAGGCAAGTGTTTTTTTTATAACGTTAAAAAAAAAGAGATTTTAAGGTAAACCTTAAAATGAAATGGTTTTAAACTTATCTTGAATAAAATTCTTTCCCTTTATAAATGTTTTCTAGTCCGTTAATTAAGAATATTTGTTTAACTTAAGTTTATCAAAGTTTAAGATATTTAAACCTAATCGTCATAAATAATTTAGGTGATAATTAATGGCGAAGGTCTTTAAATAATACGATTAAGTAATCAATATAGATGATGATTTATCTTAAAGGTAATTAAGATTTTGATAATCAAAAAGAAGGAATTAAAGAATAATTACTTAGTAGAAGTAATTAAAGATTAATTACCTGGTGGAATTAATCAAAGAATTTTGGTATTTGATGATTACCTGATGGAATTGATAAGAGGAAATTTCTTAGCGAAGAAATGGATGGGTAAATTACAAGTTGTAATTAATATAAGGAAAATTACTTAATGGGCAGTAATGAAAGGTTAATTACTCGGGAAAAGTAATTCAGGATTAAATTACTTGGTGTAATTATTTAATTAATTAAGGAATTAATTAATTAAGATTAGTGATTACAATGGTTAATTACTGTTTAAAGATTGATTAAGGCCGATAAATGAAAGTGGTTAATTAAGAATTATTAATGTAATTAATTAAAGAAATTAATTACTGTAAAAAAAAAGTAAGGATAATTACTTGGTGAATCAATTGAGAGTTAATTTCTTATTGAAATTAAAGAATAATTAGTCAAGGGTGATTGATTAAGGAGGATAATCAAAGGTGATTGATTAATTGGTTATAATTAATTAAATGGTAATCTAAGTGATTAAGATTTAAAGATAATTTAATTAGAGGTAAAATAAATAAGCTTTTGAAAATGATAAATCTTGCATATAAATGACTAAATAATATTGCATGTCTTAGATTGATTGATATATCAGATATGTGATTTGGATGCTATGTGATATGTGATGTTTGGATTTAACTGAGATGATTTAGTTATCTATTAATGATGAATTAATGTGGATGACATTCTGTATTTGGAGTTTGAATTGTGTTTCCCTTAAATATTTGGAATAAGATGGTATTGAATTCGAAGAGACCGGGGTCGGGTATTAATAAATACCCGAAACCACTTCGATTTTTTTAAATTTTGCTAGGTGAAATTACTAATCCGGAGTAGAATGATTTAAGTTTATTATATCATTTAATCTAAGTGGGGTACTTAGAAATTGGTGAGTGAAAAAAAAATGTCGATGTCAATTTGTGAAGTTGTAATTGATACAAGTTACCCAGTTTATATATATAAGTTGTATGCTTTTGAAATTTTTGTTAGATGGGTTTACTCACGCTGGTTTCCAGCCTGACCCGGCTGTTACTTTGATGTAATGCTCGGATCAAACCGAGTATTACAAATTTTCAGGTAAGGACATTCTAGAGCTCAGGAGACAAGCTGGATGGCAGAGACGTATAGAGAGTTTGATATTGTATATATCTGAGACATGTTAAATTGTATCTGTTCAATATTGTGTAAATTGTTGTAACTCTGATATATCGATGAAATTGATAGATACAGTTTCTCTTTGTATAACTGTTATTATTATGTGATATTATATTTTGATCCGCTGCGAATGTGAGGTTTCTGTGTCTTGTTCTTGTTTTCTTCTTCTTTCTAACTATCTGGAATTTTTGAGATCGAAATTTCGGGTCGTTACAATTTATGTAATTTGGTTCGTTTAAATTTTTACATGTTTTTTGTTTGGAATTAATCTGATTATTGATATGATTTCAGACTAAGTTTCAATCTGATGTATATTTCTTATATATTTTCCATTTTTAATATTCAGTTAATCATATGTAATTGATTTCTCAAATTAGAGACAATTAATTCATTTAGAAAGCACTAGGAGTACTTATTCTATAACCAGTGTGTAACCAATTTCCTATCTTAATTTGGAATCAAATATACCATTAATTCATATAGTTGGAAGAAACATAGTTCACAAGTCAATTTTCTTTTTAGTTTTTAAACCTAAATGCTCAGTTTGGAAAAATAGACTGCCTTTTAAAGATACACTTAAGTGTATGTGTAATTTAATTGTTTTGAAAATCTAACAACGTGCTTATTACTTAGTTGTTAATGGTTAAAATGAATAGTGAAAATAAGGGACACGTCTCTAATATCAGACATAATACACAAAACATCCTCCCAACAAAATATCCCTCTGCACTATGATTGAACATTGGTTCTTCATATGTGGGTTCATTCTCACATCCACAATTAAAATTTGCATCCCATTAATAATCAATATTTAAAACGCAACAACTTTTTGTAGAAACGACGGATTAACAAACCGTTTTCATAATTAAATCACAAATTTTATTAACTTTCTACTGAGTGGCATTATGCATATGTTTTTCAAAGTTTCTGCAATTATGTGGTATGATTGTAGAGAATTCAGTAATAATATATAATAATTGCAGAAAAGTCTGCAATTATGCGGTATAATTGCACTTTTCTACGTTTATTTGGAATAAATGCAGACTCTTCTGCAATTATTCGATATAATTGCACAAAGTATGCAGTTATATGGAATAATTGCAGAAAAATTTGCAATTATTCCATTTAATTGCATAAAAGTCTATAATTATATAATTGCTGGCATTTGAAGAAAAATTGATGATTATTTCATATAATTGCAGAAAATGACATGTATACGGAATAATTGCAGAAAAGTCTGCAATTATATGGAATAATAACAAAAAAGGTAATTAATTCATTCAATTAGCAACATAGAGAAATTATTTGACAATTAACGTGTAACTAATCCTCTAATTAAAAATTGCAATCAAAACAAAAGGTAATATATTAGAATACAAATAAGAATTCTCTTTTGATTAAAATATAATGTAGTAAATGTATTTATCATAATTACTTCAACTTTCTACTACATATATCAATAAATATATATTTATATGTTTCTGTTTACAGTTTATATTTATTTGTCACAATAAATATATTAAATTTTATAATTTTATCTACGTGAAATCATTGTAAATGATTTTATAATCTACAAATTGGAGTGAGTTTCACATAATTATTTATTGCCTTTTATTATTTTAGTGCAGAATGAATTCGACGTAACATTTAAAACTTAAATTCTTGAAACCACATTAGTTATCTATGCTTTCGGTTTTAGAACAATGGTATTTTTTGATTTTTTTTAATGGTTTAAGTTTTAAAAATCTTACTTCCAACTTTTGTCAATTTTAAAACTATGGAAAAGTACACTTGGGATTTTTTCTATAAAAAATGTGTAAATATTAGAGAATTTATGTAATTTGTTTTCGTTTAAATTTTTACATGTTTGTTGTTTGGAATGAATGTGATTATTGATATGTTTTCAGACTAAGTTTCAACGTGATGTAAATTTCATATATATATTTCATCTTTAATATTCAGTTAATTATATGTAGCTGAATTCTCAAATTAGAGACAATTAACTCATTTAACAAGCACTAAGAAGTACTTATTCTATAACCAATGTGTAACCAATTCCCTAACTTAATTTGAAATCTAATATATCATTAATTCATACAGATGGAAGAAATACATTTCACAATTCAATTTTCTTCTTATGTCGATGTTATTCTCACATCCACAATTAAAATTTGCATCTCATTAATTACAAATCTTTAAAACGCAATAACTTTTTATAGAAACGACGGATTAACAAACTATTTTCACCACTAAATCGCAAAATTTATTATCTTTCTAATGAGTAGCATTATGCATATGCTTTTCAAATCTTCTACAAATATATGGTATGATTGTAGATAATTCAGCAATTATATGCAATAATTGCTGAAAACTCTACAATTATATGGTATAGTTGGACTTTTCTACGATTATTTGAAATAACTGAAGACTTTTTTGCAATTATTCGATATAATTGCATAAAAATATGCAATTATATGGATTAATTGCAAACAAAGTCTACAATTATTTCATTTAATTGCATAAAGTCTGCACTTATATGAAATAATTACCGACATTTGAAGGAAACTGATGATTATTTCATATAATTGCACAAAATGGCAAGTATACAGAACAATTGTAGAAAAGTCTACAATTATATTGACTAATAGCAGAAAAGTATGCAATTATATAGAATAATTGCCGACATTTGAAGAAAAATTGATGATTATTTCATATAACTATAGAAAATGGCAAGTATACAGAATAATAGCAGAAAAATCAGCGATTGTATGGAATAATATGCAAGTATATGGAATAATTATTGCCACTTGAAGAAAAATTGATGTTTTTCAAAACTTGTAGAATTCTCTACAAATATATGGACTAATTGCAGCCTTACTGCAAATTTGATTTTTTGGTATCGAATCTCATTTTAAAAATTGTAAAATTTATGATTTTTTGATGAAAACGATATGATCATCCAATTTTTCTATAGAAAATTATGCGTTTTTGAATGCTAAAAATGTAAAGGGTATTTGGGTTTTTAGGCGCAGACGGATTTGAAAATATGCACTAGAAATGTAAGGTTATGTTGAGAATGATGTTTTCTCTATTTTGAAACTTAAGAGCCAAACTATCCCAAACGAATATGCTCGTATTTTTTTTTTTGTTCTTTATTTTTCATTAATTTAATTGTAATTGAATGAATATGTCCACTAATGATAATTAATTCATTTAATTTCATCGTAGAGAAATAATTTGACAATTAATGTGCGATTAATAATCAATCTTTAAAACGCAATAACTTTTCGTAGAAACGACGGATCAACAAACCGTTTTCACAGTTAAATCGTAAATTTTATTATCTTTCTAACGAGTGGCATTATGCATATGTTTTTCAAAGTTTCTACAATTATGTGGTATGATTGCAGACAATTCTGTAATTATGTGCAATAATTGTAGAAAATCTGCAATTATGCGGTATAATTGCATTTTTCTACGATTACTTGGAATAGTTGCAGACTTTTCTGCAACTATTCGATGAAATTGCACAAAGTATGCAATTATATGGAATAATTGCAGAAACGTCTGCAATTATTCAATTTAATTGCGTAAAGATCTACAATTATATAATTGTTGACATGTGAAGAAAAATTGATGATTATTTTATTTTATATAATTGTAGAAAATGACAAATATACGGAATAATTACTGAAAAGTCTGCAATTATATGAAATAATAGAAGAAAAGTATGCGATTATTACTTATAATTGCATAAAAGTATGCGATTATATAGAATAATTAACGACATTTGAAGGAAAATTGACGATTATTTCATATAATTGTAGAAAATAGCAAGTATATAGAATAATTGCAGAAAAAACGGCGATAATACGGAGTAATAACAGAGATGACTATGATTATTCCATATAATTGCGTAAAACTCTGCAATTATATGGAATAATTATTGACACTTGAAGAACAATTGATATTTTTCAAAAATTGCAAAATTCTCTGCAAATATATGAAATATTTGCAGTCTTACTGCAAATATGATTGTTTTGGTATCAACAATGGATCTTATTTTAAAAATTATATAATTTATGATTGCAGTCTTCATATGTGGATAATTGCAGTCTTCATATGTGGATTCATTTTCACGTCCACAATTAAAATTTGCATCCCATTAATAATCAATATTTAAAACGCAATAACTTTTTGTAGAAACGACGGATTAACAAACCGTATTCATTATTAATCATAAATTTTATTAACTTTCTACTGAGTGGCATTATGCATATGTTTTTCAAAGTTTCTGCAATTATGTTGTATGATTGTAGACGATTCAGTAATTATATATAATAATTGCAGAAAAGTCTGCAATTATGCGGTATAATTGCACTTTTCTACGATTATTTGGAATAATTGCAGACTCTTCCGCAATTATTCGATATAATTGCACAAAGTATGCAATTATATGGAATAATTGCAGAAAAGTTTGCAGTTATTCCATTTAATTGCATAAAAGTCTACAATTATATAATTGCTGACATTTAAAAAAAAATCGATGATTATTTCATATAATTGTAGAAAATGACATGTATACGGAATAATTGCAGAAAAGTCTGCAATTATATGGAATAATAGCAGAAAAGTCTGTGATTATTACATATAATCGCATAAAAGTCTGCAATTATATAGAATAATTACCGACATTTGAAGGAAAATTGATGATTATTTCATATAATTGCAGAAAATAGCAAGTATACGGAATAATTACAGAAAAAACGACGATTATACGTAGTAATAACAGAGAAGACTACGGTTATTACATATAATTTCATAAAAGTCTGCAATTATATGGAATAATTACTGACATTTGAAGAACAATTGATATTTTTCAAAAATTGCAGATTCTCTGCAAATATATGAAATAATTGCAGTCTTACTGCAAATATGATTTTTTTTTTTTTGGTATCAACAATGGATCTTATTTTAAAGATTGTAAAATTTATGATTTTTTTAGCGAAAACGATATGGAGATCCGATATTTCTACAGAAAGTTATGCGCGTTTGAAATGCTAAAAACGTAAATGGTATTCGCCTCTTCTAGCGCAGACGGATTTGAAAATATGGAATAGAAATGTAAGTTTATGTTGACAATGATGATTTCTCTATTTTGAAACTTAAAAGCCAAACTATCCTAAATGAATATGCTTATAGTTTTTGTTCTTTATTGTTCAGTAATTTAATTGTAATTAAATGAATATGTCCATTAATGATAATTAATTCATTTAATTAGCATCATAGAGAAATAGTCTGACAATTAATGTGCAATTAATCCTCTAATCAAAAATTGAAATCAAAACAAAAAGAAATATATTAGAATACAAATAGTAATTCTCTTTTGATTAAAATACAAAGTAAATGTAATTATCATAATTACTTCAACTTTGTATTGCATGCATTACTATTCAAATTTGTACAAGTAATCTACCTTTGTTTAAATAGGTGGTAAGAAGTTTCATTTTGTTAAGAGCAATGTTCCAGTTACATGATTCATGTTAGCAGCTTTTTAATTACTATGTATAAGAAAGAATGGTAAATGAAGTACATCATGAATACTAGACTCGTGTGCTATTTCACTTTAATCCTCTTTATAATTTGTATTGTATGATCCTACATTGCTTTCTAAGATAAAACTACATACAAAAAGAGTAGATTCGGAGTAGAAGGGAAAATCTGTAGGTCAAAACTTGTAAAGGTTAAAGAGGAAACAGATCATGGGACCAAATGCGGAGACAGTTGCCTCCAGTTGCAATCACCATCACGACTCTCTTTCCACTCCATTCGCTGCCACCAACTTTTCATTCCATTTATCCCATATATAAATACCCCATCCGACCACCAGCATCTCAATCAATTCACTTCATTCTGTAAAAATTAAAATACTATCAATTATATCTTCTGTTCCCTTAAACAATAACAATGCAATTCACCTCCTCTGCTATGCTCTCTCTGCTGTTACTGGCTTCTTCATTGCTATATTCATCGCATGGAAGCAGCTTCGCAGATGACATTGATATTACCTGGGGCGATGGTCGAGGAAAAATCTCCGGTGATGGAAAAATGCTGAGTTTATCATTAGACAAGTATTCTGGCTCTGGCTTTCAGTCGAAACACCAGTATCTATTCGGCAGACTCGATGCCCAGATCAAACTTGTTGCTGGCAACTCCGCTGGCACTGTCACTACTTTTTATTTGTCATCGCAAGGTCCGACGCATGATGAAATAGACTTTGAATTCCTTGGAAACACAACTGGAGAACCTTACACTCTGCACACCAATGTGTTTGCTCAAGGTGAAGGCAACAAAGAACAACAATTCAAACTGTGTTTCGACCCTACTAAAGACTTCCACACCTACTCCATCCTCTGGAATCCCCGGCACATCATGTAAGCTTATATTATTATATTATATATGTTTTTCTTCTCCTATACAATGCTTTGAATACATGCACAGTGACATAATTTAATGTTTCATTTATGACGTTATAATAGATTTTTGGTGGATAACACTCCGGTCAGAGACTTCAAGAATCATGCATCCCAAGGGGTTGCTTTCCCGTCTAACCAACCGATGAGGCTCTACTCCAGCCTTTGGAATGCTGATGATTGGGCAACACAAGGAGGGAGAGTCAAGACTGATTGGAGTAAAGCTCCATTTACGGCATATTATACAAACTTCAATGCCAATGCATGCATCTGGTCATCTGGTTCATCAACCTGCAATGCTGTCGCTGTTGCTTCAAAACCAATGTTCTCAACAACGTCTTCGGGGAATGCATCAGATTGGTATAATTATGAGTTGGATTCAATGAGTTACAGAAGAATGAGGTGGGTGCAGAGGAATTTCATGATTTACAACTACTGTACTGACGCCAAGCGCTTTCCTTCTGGAATTCCCAAAGAATGCACACTCGGATAATCATTACCTTTAGATTTCTTAATAAATCATGTACCGTACTTAAGTTGTGAAAAGTATTCGGTAGCCAGCCCCATGTCATAGCATTCTTTTATTGTATCATTCAAATTCTTTTGAGTTTAATATATATACATTCTTTTGTATCCGAGTCAGATCAATTTTAATGAGAATATCCAAAGGAACAAATAATACCAAAGCTTAGATTTTCATGCGCATGTTTCATCATTGTAACATTCCATAAGACCAATACATTTTATTCTAATACCATGCCTTACACCAATCCTATGCATGAAACCGAAACACATTTAAACCATGATAGCTTTCATGATACATCCCAATATATTAAAAAAATGCTACTCAAGCTAAAGAAACAAATAATGATTTTTTTTCATTTTCGTCAAGTTCTATGAACTAAACAGGGAGGATGAAAATGGGAGTAGCCCCTGTGGAAAAATAAATCTATCTGTTAACTGCGATTTTCCAAAGACTTCGCACATGTTTAAAGTAGCAATTTCGTATTTATTTATACCACCACTATGTAAAAGTGGCCTCCAACATGAAAGTTTCATTTATTAAATACGTATTCTTCTAAAGATGCTAAACTTTTAGGCAAACTGAATGTTCAAAAAAAAGTGGTTTCAGTTGTGTAGTCTTTACAAAGCTATACCATTATATAAAGTTGTTAAACTACAGCAGCATAATAGAATAGAGTAAGTCTAAAAGTTCGTAGTAAGAGATATATTATGATGAGAAAGAGTTGAATGTATATTCTTCCCAAGATTAGGAACAAAATAGGTTTATGTCTGAAACTAGGTTTTTGATTTCGACCGAAACATCAAGATTTGATCATTCCCTTACAGTTTTAATAAGGATCGAAACCAAACAAACCAAAGTTCCAAATTAACAAAAATAACTATTGAACTTAAAAATTTATAAGAAAAAAGAATGAGCTGGGTGCCGTGGAAGTTCATGATTTACAACTACTGTACTGATGTCAAGCGCTTACCTTCTGGAATTCCCAAAGAATGCACACTCAGATAATCAATACCTTTAGATTTCTCAATAAATCATGCAGCGTACTTAAGTTGTGAAAAGTGTTCGGCAGCCAGCCCATGTCATAGCATTCTTTTGTAATATCATTCAGATTCTTTTGAGTTTAATCTATGCATTATTTTATGTTAATATTTTACTCCGAAATATGTTCATGTCATAGTATACGTCTATGGTAGACTAGAAGCAGGATATACAATTTTTGATTTCATCATGCATGTCTCACCATATCAACAGACTTTCGTAGAAATCATAAGATTCAACAATGTTCAACCACGAAAAACTTGGTACTAGCTCAACTTTGTAAACAATGGTTTTGGAACAATTCATGTATTCCTAAAAACCAGCGTCTAACTTGTGCATTACACAAGTTATGTTATACAAAAATAATATTATAAACATTCTTGAAGAATAAATTTTGTTATGCAATATATGGTAAATCTGTTAGGATAAAAACTTACTATATTTTTAGATGTATAATTTTTGTTATGAGATATATGTATTTTTATATTTGAGTACAAATTAAATTATTATTTTTGTCGATGAAAAAGACTTATTTAATTGTTTACTATTTTTAAGTTTTTCAATATTCATTATGCAAATAAACGAAAATTAGCATTGTTAATAAATTTTGAAATTAATACTTTTATAAAATTTTACAAATAAATATTCATGCACATAGATTTTTGAATTGACATTAAACTTATGATACATTTGACTAAAAAATAAATGACTGATGCATTGTTTCAAATATTACACGAGAATTGGCGAAAATACCAACGAATCAATATATTTTTATGCATTTAAAGTTCTTGCGACACATATTTACTAAAATAAAGCATATGATACGAACAAAGCGATAAACTACTAAAAGAAATATTAAGTGAAAATAAGACCTCAAATGTTACGAATAATATTATCATTTTAATTATGTAAAAACTAATAATAATTCATTGTTTCATATAGCTTAATAATTTTTATTTATAATAAATATTTCAAGAAATATTTAACATTTACTTAAAAAATAATAAAATAAAAAAGAAAAATATTGCTAATTAAAGCATAATATGATTCATGTCTATTGATCAACATAAATTACGAATATAAATAGTTAGAATGACAATTTTTTAAAAAACATTCTAACTGAAAATGTTAATTTTTTAGTATTATAAAATAAAAACATTAACCATTTATCATTAATTCTAGCCGAAAAGTTTACTGAATCGGAGGTTTGGAATGCTTTAAATGAGATGTCAAATGATAAAGCTTCTAGACCTAATGGATGTTCAAAAAATTTCTTTAAAAAAATATTGGAATTGGTTAAAAGGTGATATAGCGAGATTGTTTGATGGTTGAGAGGCTAGAAATTTAAATTTCGAGAAGTTAAGCTATGCAAATGTGATGCTGATTACAAGAAAAAGGAAATGTAACTTGGCAAATTTTCGATCTATTAGTTCATTATATAGCACTTACAAGTTGATAACTAAAATACTAGCTAATAGAGTAAAAGACAAGATGGACAATCTAATTGACAAAGTAAAAACTACACTTATAAAAGGAAGGTCAATTCTTGAAGTTGCTGCATTAGTTCAGGAAATCGTATCATTTTGCAGTAAAAACTCAATGCCTTGTACTTTACTAAAATTGCATTTTGCAAAAGCTTTTCACAAGATTGACTGGAAATTTATGATTGATTTCCATCGAGCCAGAGGTTTTAGTGAGAAATCAATAGTGTGGATATAAACATTCTTTTTTCAAGCAAGGAAAATATATTTGTCAATGGAGTTGCTGGCAAATACTATTAGTTCAAAGAGAGGGCTACGATGAGGGGATGAACTTTAACCACTTCTATTTGATCTATTTGCTGATGTTTTTGCACAGATTTTGAGAGTTAGTAGTAATAGTGGAATTCCCAAATGCTTTGGGAGAGAAAACATTATGGATGGTATAAATTCCTTATATTATATGATGATGACGTTATTATCTTCAGTGATCCTGATTGTAAGTATATAATTGCACTGAAATTCATTTTATATGCATTTGAAAGATTATCTAATCTTCAAATTAACCTTCATAAGAGTTTACTATTGGTCATTGGAGTAGAAAATGGAATTTCTAAATTGACTGATGAAATGATTAATTGTAAAGCAAGAAATTTTCCATTGAATTATCATGGATTCTAGATAAGATCTAGGAAATTGCATAAAGAAGATTGGTATTTACTGATTAATAAAATTGATAATAAGCTTGTTAGATGGAAGGGGTGTTCCTATTAGGATTTTTTGGTGATACAATATTTCCAAAATTAATAGATTTTGGAGATATTCTCGGTATTTAGTTACCCGTTTTGTGCATGAAGGAAATGGAAAGAGAAATTAAAGAGATAGGGATTTGGAGATATTTGCCATATATATTTGATTGCCATATTTTATAACAGGAGAAACAAAAGAAATTAAATAGGGAAATAATTGATTGATGGAGAAAATGGAATATTATCAATAAATTACATGGCAAGGCAATTAATGGGAATATTCTTATTCCATGAATTGATTTATTTACATAAATCAATTGCTTCATCCCTAAGTAACTTTTCTCTATGTATAAAAAGAGGCATAGAGAATGTTAAGATATCAGATGTGAGAGAACAATCTCTTATTTATTTTTCTTCATTTCTTTACTCTGTAACCTCTTCAAATAGTAATAAAGCTCTTCCCCATTAAAGTGGACGTACACTATCTCGCGATAGTGGAACCACTATAAATCTGTGTGTTCTCTCTTGTCTCTATATTCATTTTTCTGTGATCTATAATTATCTGTTTGTTCTATCACGCCAAATTGCAAGATCCTATTTTTCTGCTGAGAGGGATTGATCACCCTCCCCCTTTCAACTGGTATCAGAGCTAGATTCGCAAAGAAGGTGTTTTGGTAGAACGGCAGGAGGAGATGAAAATAGTACAAATAGTACTTTAGCGCCAGTAGTTGCTTCATACGTCAGAGGCTCCTATGTGGCTTCAGGATCACAGTTGACGATAGAGAAGTGGAATGGTGAAGGAGATTTTGAAAAATGACAATGGATGATGAAAGAAGTTTTGAGGAGACATCGCGTTCATCGAGTAGTATTTGATACAGAGACACTGCCTGCTGATATTTCATCAGTGGAATTAGAAGAGATGGAAGAATGAGTCTTTACTACTCTCCATCTTGCTATGGGAAAGAATGCAATTTCTGAAATCAGTCAGGAAACCACAACCAAAAGCATTTGGAAGAAGTTGGAGGACCTCTACATGAAGAAATTCCCAACTAACCGTCTGATCCTATTGAAGACTTTTTTCACTTATAAAATGAAGGAAGGTTCTTCAATTAAAACACACCTAAGTGTGTTTGATGACCTGTTGATGAAGATGAAGTCTGTTGAGTTGAAAGTTGATGAAGAACAGAAAGCAATGATTCTGTTGTGTTCGCTTCCAGAACGATACACTGGTTTCGCTAACAGCCTTATCTATGGTAGAGATACATTGACATTAGATGATGTAAAGACAGGTTTGCTCAGTGAGGAGTTGAGAGATCAGATGAAAGAGTTTGGTGTTGGTGATAGTAGTGGAGGAAGTAATAGTAGTTCAGGTTTATTTGTTGAGAGAGGTAGAGCGGAGAAGAAAGTGAAGAATTATAGGGGGCGTTCCAATTCTAGAAAGCCTCGTTGGCGGAGTAAGTCAAAAGATGGAAGGTGTCATCATTGTAAGAAATCAAGCCATTGGAGAAGAGACTGCCCAGATCTGGAGAAGAAGACTGAAGGTTCTTCATCTATTGCGATGGAGAAAGATGATAGCGATCTATTGACAGCGGTTGTATCAGATGTTGCAGACCACTGGGTATTAGATTCTAGAGCATCATTTCACATGACTCCTAATAAGGATTATTTTGCTTCCTTTGATGCTAAATAAGTAAGTTCCATCCTTATGGGGAACGATGCTACATGTAAGTCTATGGGAGTTGGTTCAGTTCGCATTCGCATGTATAATGGGATTATTCGCACACTTTTAGATGTTCGCTATGTTCCTGGTCTTCGGAAGTCATTGATATCATTAGGCCAATTGGCATCATTGGGATGCAAGATAACCATTGTCAAAGATGGTTTGAGAGTTTCTAGAGAGGCACTTGTGTTGATGAAGGGTGTTATGGTAAGAAATCTGTATTTGCTGATGGGTACCACTGTTCATGGAGAATTATGTGTTGGAGTTGATAGTTCTAAAAGTTTGGATGCTACCAAGCTTTGGCATATGAGACTAGGTCATACTTCGGAGAAGAACTTAGAGTTGCTTCGTAAGAAGAAAAAGATCAAGGGAGAAATCTTCAACAAGTTGAACTTTTGAAAGGAGTGTGTATTGGCAAAGCAAACCAGAGTTTCTTTTGGTGACGGTATGCATACTTCTAAGAGTGTACTTGATTATGTACATTCAGATGTTTGGGGGCCATACCCTACTACTTCCATTGGTGGAGCTTATTATTTTGTTTCATTCATTGATGACTACTCATGCAAGGTTTGGGTGTATGTAATGAAAGCTAAGTCAGAAGTATTTCATAATTTTAAGGTTTGGTTAGCTCTTGTTGAAAACCAAACAGGAAAGAAATTGAAGATTCTTAGATCCGATAATGGTGGCGAATATGTCTCCAAAGAGTTCCTCGACTACTACAGACAACGCGCTATTAGAAGACATTTTACTACACCTGGTGATCCGCAATCCAATGGGGTTGCTGAGAGGATGAATAGGACTCTACTTGAGAAGGCCCGTTGCTTGATATTGACTGCGAGTATGTCTAAGGGTTTTTGGGCTGAAGCTGTTTCGACTGCAGCACATATTATTAATCGGATTCCGTGCTCAGCCATTGGTGGGAAAATTCCAGAGGAGTTATGGAGAGGTAAAAGCACTTTATTAAGTTATTTTCGTATATTTGGATGTCCAGTTTATGTTCACAATACAGGACAAGATAAGTTGGAGCCTAGGGCCTCTAAGTGGGTTTTTCTTGGTTATACAGATGGAATAAAAGGATACAGAATTTGGAATCCAGTTACGAAGAAAGTTATACACTCCAGACATGTGACTTTTGACGAGTCAGCAATGTTTAAACCTTTGGAGCGGACGGTTCAGATTCAGTTGATGAGAAGGCCGAAAAGACCGAGATTCCCAACTTTCAAACCCTAAGTACAACTATTACTATTGGCAATAGTGATAGAACAGTTGATGATACATCATATGATAGTTCACAGATTTCCTCTAGTAGTGATGGAGATGGTCATGAAGCTAGAGAGGATTCAGCTCAAGATGGAGCTCAAGGTGGAGCTGAAGGAGAGTCAGGCGATATAGTCATTCGGGCTAGTCAGAGACCAAAGAGAGCTCCAATTAGATATGGAGATTGGGATTATGCAAATTTGAGCCTTGATGATCAGTTTGAGTATGCTTTACATATTGTTCATGATGAACCATTAAGCCTTGAAGAAGCCATGAAGTCGAATGATAATTCGAAGTGGAATTGCGCTATGGAAGAGGAGATGCAGTCTTTGCAGAAGAACAAGACTTGGAATTTGGTACCACTACCTCAAGGAAGCCGAGCCATAGGTTGCAAGTGGGTGTTCAAACTAAAAGACGATGGTAGATACAAGGCAAGATTGGTAGCCAAAGGGTTTTCACAAAAAAAGGGGTTGGAGTATGATGAAATATTTGCTCCAGTTGTTAGACAAACTTCAATTCGAATCCTACTTGCGATAGTTGCTGCTCACGATTTGGAGTTAGAACAACTTGATGTGAAGACTGCTTTCTTTCATGGTGATTTGGAAGAAACCATTTACATGAAGCAGCCAGAAGGATTTATTGTAGATGGAAAATCAGATTGGGTATGCAGGTTGAAGAAATCTCTTTATGGTCTAAAACAGTCGCCTAGAAAATGGTACAAAAAGTTTGATTCTTTTATGCTTTCACATGGTTTTAATCGTAGTACTAAAGATGCATGTGTTTATTTCAAGCATTTAAAGAATAGTAATTGGGTGTATTTGCTTTTGTACGTGGATGATATGTTGATTGTTTCTAAGGATAAAGCTGAAGTTGATGAGTTGAAGTTGAAATTAAAAGCGAAATTCGAAATGAAAGAACTTGGAGAAGCAAAGAAAATTTTGGGTATGGAAATCCAAAGAGATAGAAAGCTTGGACTTTTGAGACTTACTCAAAAGGAATATATTCAAAAGGTGCTTGCTCGGTTTAGCATGGATGGAGCAAAGGCTATCAGTACACCCATGCCTTTGCATATACAGCTCTCTAACAAAGGCTCTCCGATCTCAGAAAAGGACAAGGCCTACATGAAAAAGGTGTCTTATGCGAGTGCGGTAGGTAGCTTGATGTATGCTATGGTGTGCACTAGACCTGACATTGCTCAGGCTGTTGGATTAGTTAGTAGATATACAGCAAATCCGGGAAAATCGCATTGGGAGGCAGTGAAGTATATTTTTAGATATCTTAGAGGAACATCAGATTATGGTCTCGTCTTTGGCGGCAGAAATAAAGATTTCAACTTGATTGGATTTTGTGATTCAGACTATGCCGGAGATAGAGATAGAAGGAAGTCAACCTCAGGCTATGTGTTCACTCTTGGAGGAACGACTATTAGTTAGAGAGCGAGGTTGCAAACTTTAGTTGTTTTGTCTACTACAGAGGCAGAGTTGATAGCTGCAGTTGAGGCAGCTAAGGAGGCACTTTATTTGAAGAAGTTGTTGTGTGATTTGGGCTTTGTACAAGATAATTGTTTGGTGAATTGTGATAGTCAGAGTGCAATTCATTTAGCTGAAAATCTGGCTTTCAGCTCTAGAACAAAGCATATAGAGGTAAGAGAGTCTTTCCTTATCTCCATGAATGAAGAGAAGTTAGTTCGCCTTCAGAAGGTTCATACAAATGACAATGCAGCAGATATGTTTACGAAGGCCTTACTTGCTACTAAGTTCGAGCATTGCTCGAACTTGATTCACTTGATGAAGTGCTAGGTGCCACATGGTGGCACTATGGGGAAGAGGGTAACTTGGTTGAAGTTAAGAGAAGATGTGGCATTCTTCTTGTATGAAGAGATATGAGTTTATTTTTTGGTTGCACAACGTCTGCCTTATTTTTTTTGAGTGTTTCCAACACTTTGTTGGTGGGTGGTGGCCTTGCCGGAGTTCATTAACAAAGTGCAATGAGAGGTGTCTTCTGCAGGAACTCATTGGGAAGCATTCATTTTGGAGTATCTTGGTTTGGAAGAGATATTGTATCAAGGTGGAGATTATTAGGATTTTTTGGTGATACAATATTTTCAAAATTAATAGATTTTGGAGATATTCTCGGTATTTAGTTACCCGTTTTGTGCATGAAGAAAATGGAAAGAGAAATTAAAGAGATAGGGATTTGGAGATATTTGCCATATATATTTGATTGCCATATTTTATAAAAGGAGAAACAAAAGGAATCAAATAGGGAAATAATTGATTGATGGAGAAAATGGAATATTATCAATCAATTACATGGCAAGGCAATTAACGGGAATATTATTATTCCATGAATTGATTTATTTACATAAATCAATTGCTTCATCCCTAAGTAACTTTTCTCTATATATAAAGAGAGGCATAGAGAATGTTAAGATATCAGACGTGAGAGAACAATCTCTTGTTTATTTTTCTTCATTTCTTTACTCTGTAACCTCTTCAAATAGTAATAAAGCTCTTCCCCATTAAAGTGGACGTACACTATCTCACGATAGTGGAACCACTATAAATCTGTGTGTTCTCTCTTGTCTGTATATTAATTTTTCTGTGATCTATAATTATCTGTTTGTTCTATCACGCCAAATTGCAAATTCCTTATCTAAAGCAGGAAGACTAATTTTGGTAAATTCTGTGCTTTTAGTAATCCCTTTATATCGTCTTTCTTTCTACATATGTTTTATTTGGGTTTTAAAGAAAATTGATGCAATTTGAAGGAAATTTTTCTCGATTGGGAAGAAAGAAGCTAATGCGTGGAGTTGTTTGATTGCTTGGGATTAGTTGTGTAAATCAAATAATCACTGAGGTTTTGGTATTTTAAATTTGATGGAAATGAATTCATTATTATTATGAAGTGGTCATGGAATATGATGAGTTCTAAAAATGCTTTATGGAATGAATGGATATTAAAAGCTGCTTATGATGATGTTTTTTCTAGCTAGTTAACTTTAGAAGTTATTCTATATTTTGAAAATATATAATGAGTTACTCACATATTTTCAAAAGTGGTACAAGTATAACTGTAAACAATGGTGGTAATGTATCTTTTGGTTAGATAATTGGTTACTTCCAATCCCACTTCCTATTGAATTTAACCTATTATTCGAATTAGTGAGTAATATGAATTTTTCAGTTGCAGATATGTATGATGTGCATGTTGAAGGTTTTAAAATGGAAACTATCTTTCAATAGAATTATAGAGGGAAGAGCAGTTTGTCAAGTGCCGAAGCCCATTTCATATTTAAATTACACATGCTTCAATCCAAGGATCAGGTGATTGGTTTTGCAAAAAAAAGTTTCGGAGATGAACATCCAAATTTTAGGTAATTTTAATCATCATTTAAATAAGTGGTCTATGAACGTTGCATGCGCTAATCAACTATGATGCCCTTGTATGTTGAAAATCCTTTCTATTTCACTATGAATTTTATTTATATTTTTAAGTTTTGTGTTTGGACAATATCGTAAATGTGACATCAGTGTTGCAGTAAAGCTTTGATAAAATATATGGATGCACTAGACCGATTAGGAATGGTTATATTGGAAATGCTGGCACATGGTCTGGGATTGCCCGATGACCATTTTACCAAAAAATTCGAGGAGAAAGAGTCTACGATGCTCCGAGTGAACAATTATCCTCCATGTCCTCTACCAGAGAGATGCTTGGGACTTGGGAGCCATACTGATCCGCATGCTTTGACAATTTTATTGCAAGATGAAGTTGGAGGATTACAAGTTCAGAAAAATAATGGAGAGTGGATTGGTATCAGGCCTATTCCAAACTCTTTCATATTAAATGTTGGTGATGTGCTTGAGGTAAGAATCGAATCTTATTTTTTTAAATTACCTTTATGCATGTGTCTGCATGATTTTGTAAAGAGTTATTTAAGTGTGTGGTACTAGTCATTTATTTTTCTTTTAGATGTAGAATGCCTGATTTGTATTCAAAAATATCACATTTCTCTAATGTACAGCTGACAGGATAACTTTTTATTCGACAACATGGTTAGAGTTACTGCAGCCAACCGGGGTTTACAACTTTTTTTTTATAATGCTTATCAACCCGACCAAAGAGATATTTTTTCTAGTGGACAACTGACAAAAGTTCAATATTGTATACTGAAGCTTTTGAAAATCCCAATTTGTCCTTCAGTTTTTTTAAAAATCCAATACAAAACAATGGTCCAAACTTTAAAACAGGCAAACCCAAAAGCCGTAAATTAATATAAAAAAAAGTTACACCAATGGTTCAAATACCAAAACAAAATCGATTTTCAGATGATATTACTAATTCTATCAATATAAGGAAACGACGATAGGAAAGGGAAAAGATAACATATTCTAATTTTAGACACATTTAAACTAATTTTATAAAGCTTTTATATTAAATTATAAAATCTTGAACAGAATAACAAATTCATTGTTTTCTATGTGTACCTAATCTTTTACTTTTAATCTATCCTTGCTTTGGAATATTCATCAAAATTTATACGTAGAAAAAGGAAATAATATTTTATTGTAAATGTGAACAACGAAAGATTAAACATTCACTCCAAAAGAATAGTGCTAACACACAAAGACGTCAAACAAGAAATTATATTTATGGCCATTCATCTTTTTGGCTAATGTACCATAGTACTCTTAAACCAATATTCATAAGCTCTAATAAGCTATCATAATTAAGTAGATAGGCATTATTATTATGAACAATAAATTGAAGTGAAATCAGCCTTTTCAGTTTTTATCTCTCTTGCATATTGGCTGATGGAGCGCCTAATTATAAATATTCTTTATTTTCATTTAATACCATAGCTTTTCTGTGATTCTTTTTGTAATGCATTTTGATCCCATCATGTTTTTTAGGTGGTACAAAAGATTACAAAGTTCTCATGGATAAATTCCACTACGTGTCTACTTGTTTTTTGGAGCTTGGTGAAAGATTTTTCTCTTACTATATCATCATTTTATAATCATTTTATCTTGTGTAAATGTCGATATTAAATGCTCGTTTAGTAATTTTCTGTTGCAGTAAAAGATTGATCTAATTTGATAGAACCTTGATCTTAGTAATAAACCAGTGGCTCCCCTTTTCTTGCACATCTGCGGTACTCAACCTAAGTATCCTCTTGGATATTGAAATTCAAATGCTTCTTTTATTTCAATTTTCTTATCAACATTCCTTAATAAGTCATCCATTTACTGAATATATGAAATTTATGTATGATTTAGGAATTTTGAAATCCCATAGCAATTCTATTAATTGCCATGCAATGGTAGAAAATGACAAATTTGAACAACTTTGTCCTCAAATAAACAATTTAATTAGGGTTGTTTCAGTAACACTTTTGTATTTGATTATATTTACGTAATACAATAATGCAATATCAGAAGACATCGCCCATTTGTAACAGCTTTTACTTTGAAATATTCCATGGAACATTGTAAGCGTTTACTTGTTGAAATTTCGGTGCCATAGTCGTGCTTTACATTTATATAGTCACATCCATTTGATTAATGTTTTAATTGTATTTTCAGTTACCAAACGGCCATTGAAGATATTACCAAGAGAATGGGTGCAGGAATGGAAAAATTTATATGCAAGGAGGTCAGCAACTCAAATCCTTTATAATTCATTCATTTAAGCTTTCATTTTGCAAACTCATCTTAGCATCGATCTTCTTCTTTATCTCATTGATTGAAACCCATAAATTTTGACTGTTGCATCATATCATATACATGCTCTCTTTTTTTTCACCTAACATCACAGTTGTATTGTTATCTTGACTGTGATGTAGTGCTAGAAAAATAAAGAAAAACATTATCTTAAATACTACACATACATATGCAATATCTCTACTTTTAATAAAGAGAATTTAATGAATAGATTTCTACGACGTCTTTTTGAAATTCCGAAAATACCCTACATCCATCATCCTACATTTAATTATTTGATGATTGTTTCTATGGTACACATCAAACTGTTACATTCATTATATTTGCCCTCTTTTTCAATAATTGTACAAATCTAATCTCAGTTGTTTCGGAACTTAATACGATAGAGCACGGTTATCTCTTAAATTGATATATTAAAAATTGCTTATTATATGCATTAGCATCACTAAATTTATAGGCTGGACCGTAGCTTCAAATGATTTTGAATAATATATTTTTTTAATTTTTTTTAATTATTTATTACAATAGTCTAACCTGTAGTCAATACAAGTCTCAGTCTTTAACCTTTTGATTTTGAAGGTATAAGTTTTTATCGAGTGCTTATATTAAATGCAGAAACTTGAAGAAGGATGTTTTGGATTGTTGTATTGGATGTTGAAGAATATTCAAAACTATTAGAGTTTGGAGTGGATGATCAGGAATGGTTAGGTTAACCGTAAGTTAAACTTTAAGTGTATTTTGAATATATGACATTATGGTATTTTAGATATGTAAACAATTGTTTATGATTACATTTGTAGAGCGTTTAAACTTTGCATTGAATATATATGATGAATTATTTGTGATATGGAAACCATTATTTGCAGAGTGTTTATATTTAAACTTTGCGTTTAAGTTTTGGTGTGTGTGTATATACATATATATATATCTGTGTGTGTTTGTGTTACTAAATAATCATTTTTCAACACTTGTAAGTGTTACCATATATTTCTGTACCAACACTTATAACCGTTACCGTATATTTCGTTACTAACACTTATAAGCGTTAGCATATATTTCTGTACCAACACTTATAAGAGTTACTGATTTCTGTACCAACACTAATAAGTGTTACCATATATTTCTGTACCAACACTTATAAGCGTTACCATATATTTCTGTATCAACACTTATAAATGTTGTCGTATATTTTGTTACCAACACTTATAAGCGTTACTGTATATTTAGATACCAACACTTATAAGTGTTAGTAATACGTATGTTTATAACACTTATAAGTGTTACAAATTTGGCCGCTGCATTCCTCACAGTCCATTAGTAACACTTAAAAAGTATTACTGAAATTATTTGTAACACTTATAAATGTTAGAACTTGCCTGTTTTGGTGTAGTTTATGCATATTTCATATATATTTTTCATTTTTAATATTCAGTTAATTATATGTAATTGAATTCTCAAATTAGAGACAATTACCTCATTTAACAAGCACTAAGAAGTACTTATTCTATAACCTGTGTAACCAATCCCCTAACTTAATTTGAAATCAAATATATCATTAATTCATACAGGTGGACAGTTCACAATTCAATTTTCTTCTTACGTCGATGTTATTCTCACATCCATAATTAAAATTTTCATCTCATTAATTATCAATCTTTAAAACATAATAACTTTTTGTAGAAACGAAAGATTAACAAATTGTTTTCACCACTAAATCGCATTTTTTTTATCTTTCTACTAAGTGGCATTATGCATATGCTTTTCAAATCTTCTGCAAATATATGGTATGATTGCAGATAATTCAGCAATTACGTGCAATAATTGCAGAAAAGTCTGCAATTATATGGTATAGTTGGACTTTTCTACGATTATTTGAAATAACTGCAGACTTTTTTGCAATTATTCGATATAATTGCATAAAAGTGTGCAATTATATGGATTAATTGCAAACAAATCTGCAATTATTTCATTTAATTGCATAAAAGTCTGCACTTATATGAAATAATTGCCGACATTTGAAGGAAAACTGATGATTATTTCATATATAATTGCACAAAATGGCAAGTATACAGAATAATTGTAGAAAAGTCTACAATTGTATTGACTAATAGCAGAAAAGTCTACATTTATTACATTTAATTGTATAAAAGTCTGCAATTATATAGAATAATTGCCGATATTTGAAGAAAAAATGATGATTATTTCATATAACTGTAGAAAATGGCAAGTATATGGAATAATAGCAAAAAAAACAGCGATTGTATGAAATAATATGCAAGTATATGGAATAATTATTGCCACTTGAAGAAAAATTAATGTTTTTCAAAAATTGTAGAATTCTCTGCAAATATATGTACTAATTGCAGCCTTACTACAAATTTGATTTTTTGGTATCAGATCTCATTTTAAAGATTGTAAAATTTATGATTTTTTGGTGAAAACGATATGCTGATCCGATTTTTCTATAGAAAATTATGCGTTTTTGAAATGCTAAAAACGTAAACGGTATTTGGGTTTTTAGGCGCAGATGGATTTGAAAATATGCACTAAAAATGTAAGTTTATGTTGAGAATGATGTTTTCTCTATTTTGAAACATAAGAGCCAAACTATCCCAAATGAATATGCTTGTATTTGTTGTTCTTTATTTTTCATTAATTTAATTGTAATTGAATGAATATGTCCACTAATGATAATTAATGATAATTAATTCATTTAATTATCATCGTAGAGAAATAATTTGACAACTAATGTGCAATTAATAATCAGTCTTTAAAACGCAATAATAGAAACGACGGATTAACAAACCGTTCTTTAAATTATAAATTTTATTATCTTTCTAATGAATGGCATTATGCGTATGTTTTTCAAAGTTTCTACTATTATATGATATGATTGCAGACAATTCCATAATTATATGCAATAGTGGTATAAAAGTCTGCAATTATGCGGTATAATTGCATTTTTCTACGATTATTTGGAATAATTGCAGACTTTTCTGCAATTATTCGACGTAATTGCACAAAGTATGCAATTATATGGAGTGGGAGAAATTAATTTAAAGGACAAAAATTTATATATTTTTTGCCTCGAGGATACGACCTCGATATTTTTTCCACAAGTTCAAACATTCTTCTAAAATTATTCATAAGGACAAAAATTTTCCAAAATTGTTCATAACCACAACAAAACTACTACCTAAGCTAAAAACTGATACCTAAAAACTGCTACCGATAACTAAAAACTGCTACCGATAACTACAAACTGATACCTAAAAACTGCTATCAATTATAAAAACTGATACCTACAGAAAGTTGTCCTTTAGGATAAAATATTGAAGGTCTGTCCTTGAGGCTAAAAAACTGTGAAATTTTGTCCTTGACAATGATTTCCTGTATGATGGAATAATTATAGAAAGTCTGCAATGATTCCATTTAATTGGGTAAAAGTCTACAATTATATAATTGCTGACATTTGAAGAAAAATTGATGATTATTTTATTTTATATAATTGCAGAAAATGACAAATATACGGAGTAATTAGTGAAAAATGTGCAATTATATGGAATACTAGCAGAAAAGTCTGCGATTATTACATATAATTGCATAAAAGTCTGCAATTTTATAGAATAATTAACGACATTTGAAGGAAAATTGATGATTATTTCATATAATTGTAGAAAACAGAAAGTATACTGAATAATTGCAGAAAAAACGGCGATAATACAGAGTAATAACAGAGAAGACAATAATTATTCCATATAATTGCATAAAAGTCTGCAATTACATAGAATAATTACCGACATTTGAAGAACAATTGATATTTTTCAAAAATTGTAAAATTCTGCAAATATATGAAATAATTGCAGTTTTACTACAAATATGATTTTTTTGGTATTAACAATGCATCTTATTCTAAAGATTATAAAATATATGATTTTTTTAGTGAAAGCGATATGGTGATCCGATGTTTCTACAGAAAGTTATGCGCGTTTGAAATGCTAAAAATGTAAAGGGTATTTGCGATGGATTTGAAAATATGGAATAGAAATGTAAGTTTATGTTGAGAATGATGTTTTTTCAATTTTGAAACTTAAAAGTCAAACTATCCCAAATGAATATGCTTATATTTTTTGTTCTTAATTGTCCAGTAATTTAATTGTAGCTGAATGAATATGTCCATTAATGATAATTAATTCATTTAATTAGCATCATAGAGAAATTGTTTGACAATTATTAATTTTCTTTCGAAAGCTAGTATACTAAATGATTTATTAATTAATGATATGTTTGCCGTAAATTTAGTAGGTCAAGTTGTGAAACTATTTATTCTCATTTATGCTTTCGATTTCAAAAAGCGGTATTAGGTTTAGTTTCTTTACGCATTTAGTTTTTAAACCAAAATGCTTAGCTTAGAAAAATAGACTAGTTTTTATAATTTCACTAAAGTGTACGTGTAAGTTAATTGATTTAAAAATCTGATAGCATGCACATTATTTAGTTGTTAATAGCTCAAATGAGTATGCTTATCTTTTTTGTTCTTTCGTGTCGTTCTTGTAATTGAATGAATATGCCTATTAATAATAATTAATTCATTTAATTATCAACATAGAGAAATAATTTGACAATTAATATGTAATTAATCCTCTAACTAAAAATTGCAATCAAACGAAAGGTAATATATTAGAATACAAATAATAATTCTCTTTTAATTAAAATATAATTAGTAAATGTATTTGTAATGATTACTTCAACTTTCTATTGCATATAATAATAAATATATATTTATATATTTCTGTGTACAATTTATATTTATTTGTTACGAAAAATATATTAAATTCCTTGTTTATAATTTTATCTATGTGAAATCATTGTAAAAGATTTTATAATCTACAAATTGGGATGAGTTTTACATAATTATTTATTGCCTTTTATTATTTTAGTGTAGAATGAATTTAACACAACATTTAAAAACGTAAATTGTTGAAACCATTAGTCATCTATGCTTTCGGTTTTAGAATAATGTTATTTTTTATTTTTTTAATGGTTTGAGTTTTTAAAATCTTACTTCCAACTTTAGTCAATTTTAAAACTATGGAAAATCACATTTGGGATTTTTCTATAAAAAATGTATAAATATTAGAGAATTTATGTACTTTGGTCCGTTTAAATTTTTACTTGTTTGTTGTTTGGAATGAATGTGATTATTGATATGATTTTAGACTAAGTTTCAATGTGATGTATATTTGACATATATTTTCCATTTTTAATATCTAGTTAATCATATGTAATTGAATTCTCAAATTAGTGACAATTAATTCATTTAGCAAGCACTAAGGAGTACTTTTCTATAACCAATGTGTACCAATTCCCTAACTTAATTTGGAATCAAATATATCATTAATTCATATAGTTGGAAGAAACATGGTTCATAAGTCAATTTCTTTTTAGTTTTTAAACCTAAATGCTTAGTTTGGAAAAATAGACTACCTTTTAAAGATACACTTAAGTGTATGTGTAATTTAATTGTCTTGAAAGTCTAACGACATGCTTATTATTTAGTTGTTAATGGTTAAAATGAATAGTGAAAATAAGGGACACATCTCTAAAATCAAACATAATACACAAAACAACCTTCCAACAAAAAGATATAAATTACATCCCTATTTTTAAATACTACAATTTTCTTTCCTAAAATATCCCTCTGCTCTATGACTGAATGTTGGTTCTTCATACGTGGATGCATTCTCACATCCACAATTAAAATTTACACCCTATTAATAATCAATCTTTAAAACGCAGTAACTTTTTGTAGAAACGAATGATTAACAAACTGTTTTCACAATTAAATCTTAAATTTTATTAGCTTTCTAATGAGTGGCATTATGCGTATATTTTTCAAAGTTTCTACAATTTTGTGGTATGATTGCAGACAATTCAGTAATTATATGCAATAATTGCAGAAAAGTTTGCAATTATGCGGTATAATTGCAGACTTTTCTGCAATTATTTGAAATAATTGCAAACTTTTCTGCAATTATTTGATGCAATTGCACAAAGTATGCAATTATATGGAATAATTGCAGAAAAGTCTGCGATTATTCCATTTAATTGCGTAAAAGTCTACAATTATATAATTGCTGACAATTGAAGAAAAATTGATGATTATTTTATTTTTTATAATTACAAAAAATGACAAACATACGGAATAATTGATGAAAAGTCTGCAATTATATGGAATAATAGCAGAAAAGTCTGCGATTATTACATATAATTGCATAAAAGTCTGCAATTTTATAGAGTAATTAACGACATTTGAAGGAAACTTGATGATTATTTCATATAATTGTAGAAAATAGCAAGTATACAGAATAATTGCAGAAAAAACGGTGATAATACAGAGTAATAACAAAGAATACTACAATCATTCCATATAATTGCTTAAAAGTCTGCAATTATATGGAATAATTATTGACATTTGAAGAACAATTGATTTTTTCAAAAATTACAGAATTCTCTGCAAATATATGAAATAATTGCAGTTTTACTGCAAATATAATTTTTTTGGTATCAACAATGCATCTTATTTTAAAGTTTATAAAATATATGATTTTTTTAGTGAAAACGATATGGTGATCCGATATTTCTAAAGAAAGTTATGCGCGTTTAAATGCTAAAAACGTAAAGGGTATTTGCGTCTTCTAGCGTAGATGGATTTGAAAATATGGAATAGAAATGTAAGTTTATGTTGAGAATGGCGTTTTTTCAATTTTGAAACTTAAAAGCCAAACTATCCCAAATGAACATGCTTATATTTTTTGTTCTTTATTGTCGAGTAATTTAATTGTAGTTGAATGAATATGTCCATTAATGATAATTAATTCATTTAATTAGCAGCATAGAGAAATAGTTTGACAATTAATGTGCAATAAATCCTCTAATTAAAAATTGAAATCAAAACAAAAAGAAACATATTAGAATACAAATGGTAATTCTCTTTTGATTAAAATACAAAGTAAATGGATTTATCAACTTTCTAATGCAGGCATTACTATTCAAATTTGTACAAGTAATCTACCTTTGTCTAAATAGGTGGTAAGAAGTTTCATTTTGTTAAGAGCAATGTTCCAGTTACATGATTCATGTTAGGAGCTTTTTAATTATTACGTATAAGAAAGAATGGTAAATGACCAAACGCGGAGACAGTTGCCTCCAGCTGCAATCACCATCACGAGTCTCTTTCCACTCCATTCGCTGCCACCAACTTTTCATTCCATTTATATACCCCATCTGACCACCAACATCTCAATCAATTCACTTCATTCTGTAACATACTATCAATTATATCTTCTGTTCCCTTAAACAATAACAATGCAATTCACCTCCTCTACTATGCTCTCTCTGCTGTTACTGGCTTCTTCATTGCTATATTCATCGCATGGAAGCAGCTTCGCAGACGACATTGATGTTACCTGGGGCGATGGTCGAGGAAAAATCTATGATGATGGAAAAATGCTGAGTTTATCATTAGACAAGTATTCTGGCTCTGGCTTTCAGTCGAAACACCAGTATCTATTCGGCAGACTCGATGCCCAGATCAAACTTGTTGCTGGCAACTCCGCTGGCACTGTCACTACTTTTTATTTGTCATCGCAAGGTCCGACGCATGATGAAATAGACTTTGAATTCCTTGGAAACACAACTGGAGAACCTTACACTCTGCACACCAATGTGTTTGCTCAAGGTGAAGGCAACAAAGAACAACAATTCAAACTGTGGTTCGACCCTACTAAAGACTTCCACACCTACTCCATCCTCTGGAATCCCCAGCACATCATGTAAGCTTATATTATTATATTATATATGTTTTTCTTCTCCTATACAATGCTTTGAATACATGCACAGTGACATAATTTAATGTTTCATTTATGACGTTATAATAGATTTTTGGTGGATAACACTCCGGTCAGAGACTTCAAGAATCATGCATCCCAAGGGGTTGCTTTCCCGTCTAACCAACCGATGAGGCTCTACTCCAGCCTTTGGAATGCTGATGATTGGGCAACACAAGGAGGGAGAGTCAAGACTGATTGGAGTAAAGCTCCATTTACGGCATATTATACAAACTTCAATGCCAATGCATGCATCTGGTCATCTGGTTCATCAACCTGCAATGCTGTCGCTGTTGCTTCAAAACCAATGTTCTCAACAACGTCTTCGGGGAATGCATCAGATTGGTATAATTATGAGTTGGATTCAATGAGTTACAGAAGAATGAGGTGGGTGCAGAGGAATTTCATGATTTACAACTACTGTACTGATGCCAAGCGCTTTCCTTCTGGAATTCCCAAAGAATGCACACTCGGATAATCAATACCTTTAGATTTCTTAATAAATCATGTACCGTACTTAAGTTGTGAAAAGTATTCGGTAGCCAGCCCCATGTCATAGCATTCTTTTATTGTATCATTCAAATTCTTTTGAGTTTAATTTATATACATTCTTTTGTATCTGAGTCAGATCAATTTTAATGAGAATATCCAAAGGAAGGCCTGATGCAGCTTAGATTTTCATGCGCATGTTTCATCATTGTAACATTCCATAAGACCAATACATTTTATTCTAATACCATGCCTTACACCAATCCTATGAATGAAACCGAAACACATTTAAACCATGATAGCTTTCATGATACATCCCAATATATTAAAAAAAATGCTACTCAAGCTAAAGAAACAAATAATGATTTTTTTTCATTTTCGTCCAGTTCTATGAACTAAACAGGGAGGAAGAAAATGGGAGTAGCCCCTGTGGAAAAATAAATCTATCTGTTAACTGCGATTTTCCAAAGACTCTGCACATGTTTAAAGTAGCAATTTCGTATTTATTTATACCACCACTATGTAAAAGTGGCCTCCAACATGAAAGTTTCGTTTATTAAATACGTATTCTTCTAAAGATGCTAAACTTTTAGGCAAACTGATTGTTCAAAAAAAGTGGTTTCAGTTGTGTAGTCTTTACAAAGCTATACCATTATATAAAGTTGTTAAACTACAGCAGCAGAATAGAATAGAGCAAGTCTAAAAGTTCCTAGTATAAGAGATATATTATGATGAGAAAGAGTTGAATGTATATTCTTCCCAAGATTAGGAACAAAATAGGTTTATGTCTGAAACTAGGTTTTTGATTTCGACCGAACATCAAGATTTGATCATTCCCTTACAGTGTTAATAAGGATCGAAACCAAACAAACCAAAATTCCAAATTAACAAAAATAACTATTGAAATTAAAAATTCATAAGAAAAAAGAATGAGATGGGTGCCGAGGAAGTTCATGAGTTACAACTACTGTACTGATGCCAAGCGCTTTCCTTCTGGAATTCCCAAGGAATGCACACTCAGATAATCAATACCTTTAGATTTCTCAATAAATCATGCAGCGTACTTAAGTTGTGAAAAGTATTCGGCAGCCAGCCCCATGTCATAGCATTCTTTTGTAATATCATTCAGATTTTTTGAGCTTAATCTATGCATTATTTTATGTTAATGTTTTACTCCGAAATATGCTCATGTCATAGTATACGTCTATGGTAGACTAGAAGCAGGATATGCAATTTTTGATTTCATCGTGCATGTCTCACCATATCAACAGACTTGTTAGATAGAGAGAAGCACTTTCGTAGAAATCATAAGATTCAACAATGTTCAACCACGAAAAACTCGGTACTAGCTCAACTTTGTAAACAATGGTTTTGGAACAATTCATGTATTCCTAAAAACTAGCGTCTAACTTGTGCATTACACAAGTTATGTTATACAAAAATAATATTATAAACATTCTTGAAGAATAAAATTTGTTATGCAATATACGATGAATCTGTTAGGATAAAAACTTAGGGGGAATTAATTTAAAGGACAAAATTTTCTGTATTTTTTGCCTCAAGGACACGACCTCAATATTTTTATCATAAGGACAAACATTCTTCTAAAAATTATTCACAAGGACAAACATTTTCCAAAATTATTCATAAGGACAACAAAACTGATACCGAGCTAAAAACTGATATCTAAAAACTGCTACCGATAACTGCAAACTGATACCTAAAAACTGCTATCAATAACTAAAAACTGATACCTACAGAGAATTGTCCTTCAGGATAAAATATTGAAGGTCTGTCCTTGAGGCTAAAAATCTGTGAAATTTTGTCCTTGACAATAATTTCCTGAAAAACTTTCTCTATTTTTAGATGTATAATTTTTGTTACGAGATTTATGTATTTTTATATTTGAGTACGAATTAAATTATTATTTTGTCGATGAAAAAGACTTATTTATTGGTTTACTATTTTTTAGTTTTTCAATATTCGTTATGCAAATAAATGAAAATTTGCATTGTTAATAAATTTTAAAATTAATACTTTTATAAAATTTTACAAATAAATATTCATGTACATAGATTTTTGAATTGACATTAAACTTATGATACATTTGACTAAAAAATAAATGATTGATGCATTGTTTCAAATATTACACGAGAATTGGCGAAAATACCTAAAATGGAAGTGTGAAGCCAACAAATCAATATATTTTTATGCATTTAAATTTCTTGCGACACATATTTACTAAAATAAAGCATATGATACGAACAAAGCGATAAACAACTAAAAGAAATATTAAGTGAAAATAAGACCTCAAATGTTACAAATAATATTATCATTTTAATTATGTAAAAACTAATAATAATTCATTGTTTCATATACCTTAATAATTTTTATTTATAATAAATATTTCAAGAAATATTTAACATTTACTTAAAAAATAATAAAAGAAAAAAGAAAAATATTGCTAATTAAAGCATAATATGATTCATGTCTATTGATCAACATAAATTACGGATATAAATAGTTAGAATGACATTTTTTTTTAAAAAACATTCTAACTAAAAATGTTTATTTTTTAGTATTATAAAATAAAAACACTAACCATTTATCATTAATTCTAGCCGAAAAGTTTACTGAATCAGAGGTTTGGAATGCTTTAAATGAGATGTCAAATGACAAAGCTTCTAGACCTAATGGATGTTCAAAAAATTTCTTTAGAAAATATTGGAATTGGTTAAAAGGTGATATAGCGAGATTGTTTGATGGTTGAGAGGCTAGGAATTTAAATTTGGAGTGATGCTGATTACAAGAAAAAGGAAATGTAACTTGGCAAATTTTCGATCTATTAGTTCATTATATAGCACTTACAAGTTGATAACTAAAATACTAGCTAATAGACTAAAAGACAAGACGGACAAATTAATTGACAAAGCAAAACTACACTTACAAAAGGAAGGTCAATTCTTGAAGTTGCTGCATTAGTTCAGGAAGTCGTATCATTTTGCAGTAAAAACTTAATACCTTGTACTTTACTAAAATTGCATTTTGCAAAAGCTTTTGACAAGATTGACTGGAAATTTATGATTGACTTCCATCGAGCCAGGGGTTTTAGTGAGAAATGAATAGTATGGATATAAACATTCTTTTTTCAAGCAAGGAAAATATATTTGTCGATGGAGTTGCTGGCAAAAACTATTAGTTCAAAGAGAGGGCTGCGATGAGGGGATGCACTTTAACCACTTCTATTTGATCTATCTGCTGATGTTTTTGCGCAGATTTTGAGAGTTCGTAGCAATAGTGGAATTCCTAAATGCTTTGGAAGAGAATACATTATGGATGGTATAAATTCCTTATATTATACGATGATGACGTTATTATCTTCAGTGATCCTGATTGTAAGTATATAATTGCACAGAAATTCATTTTATATGCATTTGAAAGATTATCTAATCTTCAAATTAACCTTCATAAGAGTTTACTATTGGTCATTGGAGTAGAAAATGGAACTTCTAAATTGACTAATGAAATGATTAATTGTAAAGCAAGAAATTTTCCATTGAATTATCATGGATTCTAGATAAGATCTAGGAAATTGCATAAAGAAGATTGGTATTTACTGATTAATAAAATTGATAATAAGCTTGTTAGACGGAAGAGACATTCCTTATCTAAAGCAGGTAGACTAATTTTGGTAAATTCTGTGCTTTTAGTAATCCCTTTATATTGTCTTTCTTTCTATATATGTTTTATTTGGGTTTTAAAGAAAATTGATGCAATTTGAAGGAAATTTTTCTGGATTGAGAAGAAATAAGCTAATGTGTTGAGTTGTTTGATTGCTTGGGATCAGTTGTGTAAATCAAATAATCACGGAGGTATTGGTATTTTAAAGTTGATGGAAATGAATTCATTATTATTATGAAGTGGTCATGGAATATGATGAGTTCTAAAAATGCTTTGTGGAATAAATGGATATTAAAAGCTGCTTATGATGATGTTTTTTCTAGCTTGTTAACTTTAGAAGTTGTTCTATATTTTGAAAAGATATAATGAGTTACTCACAAATTTTCGAAAGTGGTACAAGTATAACTGTAAACAATGGTGGTAATGTATATTTTGGTTAGATAATTGGTTACTTCCAATCCCACTTCCTATTGAAATTAACCTATTATTCGAATTAGTGAGTAATATGAATTTTTCTGTTGCAGATATGTATGATGTGCATTTTGAAGGTTTTAAAATGGAAACTGTCTTTCAATAGAATTACGGAGGGAAGAGCAGTTTGTCAAGTGCCGAAGCCCATTTCATTATTAGAGATTAGAAAATAAAGCAATGAAAGTGATGAATTTAAATAGAAACTTTCTAGTAAGAAGACATATAAAGTAAATAACATGTATAATTTTCTAAACTTCTCAAATAGGAAATTTGATGGGAATATAAGGAAAGCTAAAACATTCCCTAAAAAGGTGAACATCCATATATAGATATTAATACATTGCAGACTAAACACAATGAATATGCTGAAGAAGAAAGGAATGAACATTAGTGAGAATGCTTGTTTTGTGTTGAAGAAGTGAAAAATTGTATTCACATTTTCCGTGATTGTGATGTCGCTTTTTTATATCTAGACCAAATGCTTGGTGCAGCCAAACGTTAACTTGGAAAGGAGAGAACTGATTAGAGATCAATTTCATGTTCGGAATGATCTATATAAAATCTCTCAAGTAATGAAATGCTATAGTAGATTTGTTTTGCTAAATTTTTCTTTCTGTCGGCTAATTATGAATGAAAGAAATTTATGATGCTTTAAAGGAACTACTAAGAAATTCCAACATAATTTTATTCAAATTATTAAATTTGTGTATATATGTGTATATGTGTGTGTATAGCATGTGTAGATAAGTGGAAATTTACTGATGTTTTTGAAGATAGTATCAGTGCCAGAGTGCGCGGAAGAGGAAGGAGCAATAACAACGTGTAGCAAGAATATGCATTACTAAAGTTTAAGCAGCAGCAACATGGTCTCTTTCTTCATTTTACGGTTAGTTAAGTTTTGTTTGTACAATGTTATTTTGTTTGTTATTTTCTTTGGTCTGTCACGTTGAACTTGTAGCTCCTGCGTGAGCTTATTATGTTTTGTTATACTTTGATATTGTTTGGTGAGCTAGTTTTAGTTTATGATGATGTTTCTTATGTAGCTTCTATGTCTACAGACAACTTTTTAAACTTTTATTTTATTATAAACATAACGTGGTAACCTTAGAGTTATCCAAGTGAGTCCATGTTACCTGGTACCTTAACCTGGCTATATAGGTCTGATTATGTGGGCCAGACTGAACTGGTGATGGGAAAGATGATCATGAGATAACAACCACATAACCAAAATATAATGTCCGGGCAGTTGTATCAAGCGTGGGATAAATGGAATTAATAGACGGATGATGCAGATTGTCGGTTTATGGGGTTTAGTTTGATTGGAGTAGGGATCAGCATGAATATTTGACAAATTGGATGAAATATGGATGGATTAGTATAGATGTAATATGGTCATGGATTGGCATAATATGTGAGGAGATATGGTTCGACATATAATTGAGATGATGGAGGATCGATTTAGGTTGTAAAATCAGTGGGATTGGCATATTGATGGTCAAAGGAAGGGATCGGCATGGTATGTTCGTACGCTATGGGTCAGTATGATAAAGCTAGAGGGGTCGACATGTTGATGGTCAAGGAATATGGGTCGGTATGATGAGGCTGGAGTGATATGGATTGGCATGGTATGGTTTAAGCAAAAGGGATTAGCATGTTTCATTTGTGGAATATGGGTCGGCACAAAATGGATTGTGAGGTACAGATCGACGCACATTTGAGGATCAGGATGGATCGACATAATCTAGACGGTATTAAGATTAAAACCGATGTATTACAAGAACTAGAGCTCCATGCATCCAATTGCCTTGATATTTGAAACTTCATCATTATAGGCTATAAGAGAGCCACCATAGGGATCGCTAGCACAAACTCAACTCATGAAGAGATCGATACCAACCACTATCCATTGACATTTGGGGCTAGTTCTTCCTGTGGTCGGCCCATATGGTGGAGGAAGTCCTATTACCAAAGTTTGAGTCGGATTGGAGACCACCTTCAACTATAAATAGAGGCACAATAGGCCATTCTTGGGACTCTTACGCTCTTAGTTGAACTCTGGCATTACTGTAACCAATTTCCATTATTCTTTTCTGATTTCTTGCAATTTCTTACCAATTTTAATTATAATTAAGCGAATTGTGAAGCAATAAAGAGAGTATTCAAAGTGGACGTTGGCAATCAACGTTGAACCACTATAAATCTTGTTATTTTTGCTTTCTACTACATTTTTCTTGATATTCAGTGTCATTCCTCTATTTTCATTTGATCTCTTCATTTATTTCACTACTTAAACCTATTCTTGGGTGTTTGTGGCCAATTTGGTTGTAAACATTTTCGTGCTTTCATTGAGAAAGTTGATTCTCGAGCTATTAGGATCATCTTTGCTGCTACTGGACCGACAAAATCCCGTAAAGGAGATCGACATTCATCTTTAGAAGCTTATAGAAACTATTCAAATTTACCAAGATCTAAGCAAAGAAATTCAGAACGGTGAGGCGCACTCGATATACATTCCAGAATGTTGATGCCCACGAGACCGCTCGTGTCCAACAAGGGGGCCCAAGCAACCAACCTTCTAATGAATGTGGAGCCTGCTGCAGTCCATAACCCTGTTGATTCCATAACTAGAGCCGAATTCATTGACTTGGTGAGAGAGCTGATGGAGAGCCGTAGGCAGCTAAATGAGTTAAGCATATGAAAGTACATTTGTTTTCAGTGTGTAGAAAACATAGAAAACTGAATAAAACAACCTATTGAGTAACATATTAGGAAAAGATGTTATTAGTTTTCTAATTTACATTCGACTAGATTGAACCAAATGGCACTTCCAAGTAGAAATTTTACAGTATACACACCGTCAGCTATTATATATATGGATGTGTCAAGCAAAATTGAACAATTTCATATTTTGGTACAGTTAAATGGGGTTGTAATAACTGTTTTCCCTCCCAACCCAGTAAGAACTTCTAGGTATTTGTTCATATTAAACTTCCAGCGTAGTAAGATAATAGAAGATTAACATTTAACTTCCATAATTTTCTTTTTTTGGAAATATTTCTATCTTCTGATCCATTGGAAAATCTTACCGATTGACTTGAGCAAAGTAATAAACGAATAATATGATATAGTTTTGATGCTTACTTTTCTTTCAGCAACCTAAATTGATTTTATTCTATCTTTTGTTTTATTTTCTTCTAACATTTCAATGTTGAAAATTTAAAATGCATGTGCATTACGTAATTATGAAATCATTAAAAGAAAATTGTAATAACTGTTCGATAATATTGGTATTACATAGGAACAGAACGGTAGCTTAAACCGTGAAACATATACATATTAGAAGATTAAAATTATAAAACATTGAGCTTTCAACATTTGAAAAAAAATTTAAATTCAATTCAAATTGAACAAACAGGCATGCACACATAAAAATATTACAGTAAGTCGATAATTAATAATTATGTTTTATTCATTACCATCAACCTAATGAATAAACTTTGAATTCAGGTTGACACTGTGATTCATTGTTTGAACCTATTACTGATGCTAAACTCTAATTACAAAATAAAGACATGAGATTAGTGCTTCTAAATATTGATTATGTTAATTGTATGGCTAAATTCAACTTTTTTTGTAATACATAGTAACTTGAAAAATAGTTAAGCATATGTAACTTTATGTTTCTTCACACGCATATTGAAAAGAAGAGAATGACACCAGGTATTAAAGGTTATAGAGGAACAACCTAACTAAAGAGTGAAACATAATCCATTGGTACTTATCCATTTCATTAAAAATTAATTCTTATTCCTATATAGAAAATTATTCAGATCTAAATAAACTAATTCATCAACAGATTTCAATTGCATGATTAATTGACACCGTCACTTTTGGTTAATACTGCTTCTCTTTCATTTATTAAACGTGTTTGGCTTATGAAATGAGAAACATACCATGAGAAATTATGCATGAGATATGCAGTTAAACAAAAACAAAATCCAATTCATGGTCTAAAGTTAACAAATATTCATAATGGTTGAAATCGTGGAAATAAATTTATGAAATCTAATTAATTAAATCCAGCATATCCAATTCCTTTGTTAATTTTACCTGAATCATCCAAGCATTTGGTGAATTACAAATACTAATTACATAATTCGTCAAACAATTACAGTGCAATATGTAAAGCTTAAAGTTAAGGCATAAAAAAACGACAGTCACTATATAAAAACAAATAAAGATAGGACCAACACCAACGAAAAAAGGACATGATGAGAGAAAAGAAGATAGGTATAAATATTATATTACTTGTTTATTGGAACTTATCATAGCTCTTATCTTGTACATCATTTGCTGGATGTAAATCTTAGCACTAACTCCTCCTGAACCTACAATTGCAAACGAAGTTAAAGTTAATAATTGAAGTCTACGAAGGAAAAACTAAAGCCATAAAAGTGCGCAGTTTCAAGCTTTGATTATGGAAAAGAAAAATGTGATGCCACTTCTTTCAGCTGACAAAATACGTGGGTTAGGTGTAGAGAACATGTGAAAAATGACAAAAATGTCCTCCATCTACTTAATTAATTACTTATATGTATGGGCATTTTAGAGAACTCGAAAAAGGCTTCACTTTGAATCTTTGACCGAGGTATTTACTTTATATATATATATATATATATATATATATATATATATATATATATATATATATAGCAACTCACCAAAGTACACGAAACACGAAAGATAGAAATGGAATACAAAGGCTCCACACATAATAAAAATAAATAACACATGAAAGATGAAAGAGGGGACAGCTCACAAATTCACGAAAGGAGGAAAGTGCACGAATATATATGTATTGTTAGCACACAAATTTATTTTAACCAGTTTACATGAAATATAAGTATATATGTACGTCCAGGTAGATCTGTGTTTGATTGTTGAACCATATTTTATAGTGCAATCATTACAAAACAAATATAAAAAATTAATGCATTGACCATTTCCACTACTTCTAATTTTCTTGAGGACTTTAACATTATAGCTTGTCACATCCATATTACTTTTGTGCATAATTTAAGAGCATATTCGACCAAAACATCAAGTGAATTCAAATTATAAGTCTATATATTTATCACATCAGTTTATGAACCAATCGTAGCATAAAATTAACAACTACATTAGCACTATGGCAATTTCTTAAGCTTTGACAACAATTTCCATTATCATAGTATTAAATGATTGAGAACTCGGTATCTCTAATTACATCTCATGTTCATGATAGTCAAATTCTCAATTATCTTTTAGAATGTTCTAATTTTCAGGTCTAGATATATCTTTACCAAGTTCACAAATCAACTGGTCTAACTTTGAAACATAGAAAATAATAGGATTTACATTAAATGTAAGTGTAAGATGACATCCAAAGAAATCTCTCATTTCAATCCATCAAATCGACAGAAACAATCTTTAATAGTAAACTTTAAAAAACAAACTATAAAAGATAATTCTTGCCCACTATACATACATATAGCTTGAATGTGAATTTCATATCTAAAATCCTTGATTAAACCATTTCATAAATTTGATATATTAGCTAATAGTTAATCATTGTAGCTTACATTGAAATGGTAAAGTGAACCATTATAGTTCGTAGTTAATCCAGAACAGACTTGAGATATGATAGTTTATAAAATATTTCATCATTATTAGCATTAGAAAAAAAACTGCCAAACAATGTAAATAAAAATGCTCATTTGTAAGCTAAATTTCTGTTTAAAATTTGAATACATATTTCATCATTATTAGCATTAAACAAAAACTGACATGTAAGAGTTGTTCCATCTCATATCATTCGATCGTAAGCTCCCTACTTTCTTAAAAATCAAACTTCATAATCTTCATTACCATCAACAAACAAATTTAACTTGTAAAAACATAGGATTAATGAAGGATATTCAAGCCTTTTATCTTAACACATTATAACAATAGTTGGTGATACAGTCAATAAAATTTGCGAAGAAGTGCACGTTGATTCTATATATAACTCGTTTTCTACATATAAACTTAGCAGAACCATTATATCAATTAACTTATGGTTCAAAAAGCTTAGACAAATATACAGTTAATACAATTGCAGCTCTGCCTGCTATAACCAAACCTAGTAGGACTGAGCTAACATAAACAGATTTTCCCGATGTGTCGGACAAATTTTCAATTAAAACTATTCACTTATTTAGGAAACCGTTTCACCTTAGGAATTTGTTCAAAGGTTTTGATAGTTGGATGAAAAAAACTAGTGCATTGTAACAACTTTCTGAACTACTAAATATACTACAATACACTAATTTTATTTTGATTACTCAAGCATTGATATAGAAGCTCAAATATATGGATGAACTATTTTTTGACCACAGCAGAAGATCCAAATCTTTTATAAAGATGGTTGAAAACTCCTTTTCATTTATGTGTATTATAATTCACCAAATGTAAATAATATACATATCTATCTTTGACAAATTTCCACTTTTCTATGTCCATTGCATCCGTGCCAACAAAAAGGAAGAGGAAGACTTTTTTTGAAGGAAATGAAGAGGAAGATTTCAGAAATAAAGGACAACGTAGCAAAAGCATGTCTGTAGTGATCATGCGTGATATCCCAGAATTTCAAGGAATTTAAAATGTGATAATCTCTTAATTAAATTGTTTAAATTGATAAAATTGTTATTTTTCAAATATAAATAACCAATTAATTAATAATGTGATGTTTTAAATCATGATTATAGATTGATTTTAAATAAGAATAATTATTTAGTTCGTGTTATTGTATAAATAGATTTTAAATAGACTTATTATTTTCTAATTTAATAAGTGTTGTTTAAAATATGTATATATATGAGCGTATTTAAATTGATTTTAAATAGAATAATTATTTACAAATTAAATAATGTGTTTGTTTAAAATTGATATTTATATGTGTATTTGAATTGATTTTAAATTGGGATTTTAAACTGACTTTGAATTTGAATTTAAAAATTGAATTTAAAAAGTATATATATATCTTATAATAGAAATAATAATATAGTTTGGATTTAAAATATATGGATAAGATTTTTATTTAAAAATAAGATTTGTTTTATGGTATTCTCTTTAAAGTAAATTTATTTATAGAAATTTGGAAAGGTATTTATTTAAGGGTAAATAAATACAAAAGCTTTTAATTAGCGTTTAAAAATGAGTTTAAATATTATATATGATTTTATTTAAATCATAATTGGTCTGTATCCTATTTTCTTTGAAGACCGTATTTACATAAAATTTAGAAAGCATTTATAAATGTATTTGTTAATTAGGAATTTAATAAGAAAAGATTTTAGAATCATTTATAAATAATATAAAAATAAGTTAATACAAGTGTTAAGTTATAAACCATTTTAGATAACTGTGTTAACATATTAATAAGTTAAGAGACAAGTGTCATTACTTGTTTTTATTTTCTTTAAATTTTAATTAAACTAAAATTTAATCTATATAAAACACTTTCACTTTCTTCCTTCATTTCTTTTCTTATACTTTGAATTCAAACAAGTAAGCAATGTCCACAAACCTGAAACTTCCTCATACTAAAATCAAAAGTTCCTCAAAACCAAAATCAGTAAATCTACTCAAAATCTGTTATCATCTTCTCTGAAATAAATCAGAACCCTGTATCCTTTTTCATCAAACCTGTAAATTTTCTTCAAACCTGTAATTCATTCTTAAGCAGTTTTCAAAAAGTCTGCAACCATCTCAAGCCAAAAATCTGTAATCATTCCTCAAGTTCAAATGAAAATCAAAGAAAAATCATCAAACCTGTAATCTTTACAAGCATGTAATCTCCTATCAAAATAAAGTTTAATTTCAAATTGCAACTTGGAAAGCAGTTTTCAAAAAGCCTATAATTTCCTTATATCAGCCTGTAACAACTGCAACTTGGAATCAAGTTGATTCATCATCATGTTCCACTTAATCAATCAAGTATCAAAGCTTTTTTAGTTACAAGCAAGACAGAGTTTTCTGGAATTAAATCAATAGGAGCAATGAAAATTTTCAAATCTAGTTTCAAAGGCTCTCTGCATTTTAAAAAGGTGAGTAAACATTTTTAATTAAAACTTAAGTTGCTAATTATCTGTTGCATGCGAGTTCTGTGATGATGTCTGTTTTACATGTATGCGTATGAGAATGCCTCTATGAATATATGAATGTGTAAATGAATATGAATGACTGTGAATGTATTTTATATCTGTTCATCTCTATTTTGAAGTTACAGAACTTATATCTTTGATCAAAATTCCTATCTTCTTATTGAAATCTCTATTAGGTTATAATTCTCAAACAATTTATGTTCTTTTAAACAAAGAATTAAGAAAAAAAAATAAATTTTAGTAAGATTAGTTGAATTGATTTTCTGGAAATCCAGAAATACAGTTGAGATACTTAAAAACGTGTAAAAATCAATCATCTTAATTCACTGTTTTAAGATCATATCTTCAACACATGTTGAAAGTTATGATTTTTAAAACAAACATCATAATTTTTAGTGTCGAAATGGAAGAGTATTTGGGGAATGTCTGGAAAATGGATTTTGATCATTTTCTGGTGATCGGAGGTATTAGAGTGGTTGAGTTTTCATTTGAAGCTAGATTGACGATCAAGGTGCTTAGCAAAAATGGTGGTTGAGGCGATCGGGCACTGTGGCGTCGGCGACGTGCAATTTAGGATTTTAAACCTAGTTTTGGGTAATGCTGGAAATTGGGTTACTACTTCTCCTCTGATCGATCAAGTGTCGTGAAACTAGGGGTAATGTTGACGTGGATGGTCGGTAGTGTTTGGTCAGAATATCGAGACCTCTGGTGGTTGGTGCAGAGTGGACGATAAGGTTTTGCTGGATGCTGTTTTGGGTTCCAGGCCTTCTGGGTAGCTCGATTTTGATTCGATTCTGGTGATGGAGTTTTGGTGATTGGTGAAGGTTGCAGCGTTGATGTTCGATATGTTGGAAGGATCATCGGTGATGGGTAGCAACTCCGGCGCTGGTGCATGTGCACGAGGGTGTTTTGGTGTCAGTAGGATTATGGCGGTTGGGTTAGGTTGTGACTCGAAGAGATTCTCGAGCTTTTGAGTTTGTGGCCCGAGTTGAATCTTGTGACGACCCAGAAATTTTTAACATTTGAAATGGAAACATTTAATTGATTTTTAAATACTGGAAGTTGTTTTTAACCTAGAATTTCCTAATTAACTATGAATTTGGCAATTTAATTATTGAATTTAATTTATTGAAGTTGGATAAAAATTTAAATCTTCAGTTTTAAGCTGATTAAAAATATTTTCAAAGGCTTAGGAAATTTATATTGATAATACTGAAGATAATGGAAGCTTCAGAATTAAAATTGGAACTAATTTGTTCAGTTTTGAAATTTTATTGTTTAAATCGATATTTAAAAATAGCCTTCCGAGGCACAGTCTCGGAATTCGACGAAACTAGTTCCATTGGGTCCGTAATAGTTAGTTGTTATCGGATTTCAAATTTCGTAGCTTCTGCAGCTATCGTGTGATCGTAAGAGGTAAAAACGCCGAGAAAATAATTAACCGAATTAAATATACAGGAAAATAGGCGCAGGGAAGAAGTTGCAAAAAAATTTAGTCTCAAGGACAGCAAGGTTGTTTTTTAGTCTGAAGGACATTTGTTAGTGTAATCAGAGAATGATAGTTACAACTATCATTCTGTGATTTACACTAAAACGTGTCCTTCAGCTTAAAAAACAAACTTCTTGTCCCTAAAACTAAATTTTTCTGCAACTTTTTCCTTGAGCCTAAAATCCCCTTAAATATATATATATATATATATATATATATATATATATCTGGAAAAAAAATCAAATCACAGCCACCCTATGTTTTCTTTAGCCAACCTGCCTCTGTTAGAAGCCGACCTATCCCTCTTTGTTAAATCGCGTGGATCTCCCCTCTTTTTCAGATAAAAATCGTATCTTGCTCAATTCAAACGAAAACAAATTAATGGCCGCTCCTCAAATTCCTTCTCCTTTTATTTTATATGCCGAGCTTCTTCAAAAAAAACCTTTTCCCTTCGTTCAAATTCAAGAATTTATTCCTTTCCATTCGAGAATGAAATTCGAAATCGAAAATAGGTGGCCAATCCTTTCTTCCTTAGTCTCACTAAAATTTGGATCGATGTCTCGTTCAAAATCAAAGGGGGAATCGAAGCGTGACAGTGTGAAACTCGAGCTCGACCTTGGGAAGCTTGGCCGAAGTCGACGAGATCTGGTCTCGTTCCAGATAATGAAGTGGCAATTTGAGCAAGTTTCAAGCGATGTCTTAAGGTAAGGCGACACGCGGAAAAGGGTTTCTCGCGAATTTAGGGTATGCGAATGGCGGGGGAGCAGTGGCGAAGCATCGCGAAGCATGCGTGGCTGTAGTGGCGTAAGTGTCAAAGCAGGATCGCGTCATCGCGATTCAATTTCGCATGAGCTCGGCGAGTTCATGTTCGTAGGGGAGCGCAGAGAGGTATTGGATTTGTGTTTCCTTTACTTAAAATTTAATATTTGATCCATATTCTGAAGAAAAAAAATATATATAACAGGGATTTATAAAACAGTTGACTTATATGTGAAGTTTCGAAGATAAATAAAAATAAAAATAAAATAAGTATACATTTTAATCAACAAGTTTATTTTAAAATTTTGTATTTAGGGTAATTAATTTACTTAATAAACTTGTTTATTTTTAGTTACTAAAGGATATTTATTTAAAGAAATTTAGTTTTAAATTTAATTTTTTAGTTAAATCAATTTATTAAAAAGGAATTGGTTTAGAAATTAAAAACTTTTAGTTTAAAATAAAATCACTGATTAATTAAAATTATCAAATGGAATTTAGTTATTTAATTTATTTCGAATATTAATCAATTGTATAAATTGTTTATACAAGGTCTATAAATCAAGAAAACGACTCTGGAATGGAAATGGATTGCAAAATAAAAGAAAAGGCGAGAACTTCTCACTCAAACAAAGGGTTTCGTTAAATTTTAAATAGTTAAATTTAAAATTATTGATTGTGTGCTTGGATGATGGCTGTTATCATTTGTTTGAAATAGACCCATACGCCGCATTATAGCGGATGATATTTTATAAATCTCATATACCGCGATATTCCACCTCGAAGTGGAATTGGTATTTAATTGTTGTGCTAACGTCTGTGGATGCAGGAAAACAGGTTGGAGGGATCCAACTGGATTGCTCAAACATTTGAATTTGTTTCATGTGTTGTGTGTTAAATTATTTATAATCTCTATGTGATTATATTGTAATTGGAACCATTGTAGGCTAAAATTAAGCCGAATATATGTTTGGTGTCGTAAGATGCCAAAAATAAATAAAATAGGATTTTTGAATTTAAGTAGAAAAATCTACAGTGAAATCCTATTGAATAAATTCCAAAATATGGGGAAAGATTTTAATAAATGAGTTTGAGTAATATTGTTGATAATTGAAGAATTTACTTAAGATATGGATTTTAAATAGTTGGAAGAAAATAAAGGGATTTATTTTAAAAGATGATAAATTGGGAAATCCATTGAAAATTGATTTGATACCTGAAAATAAATCTTTGGAAATCAAATTGAAATTTGGTTCGATGTTTGAAAACAAAATTTAGAATATCAATTTGGAAATCAATTTTGGTGATTTAAAATAAGCCTTTGGGAAATCCATTTGGAAATTGATTTGGTTGTTTGAAACAAATTTGGGAAATCAATATGGAAAATTAATTTGGTGTTGAAAGTGAATATTTAGAAATCGATTTGAAAAATCGTATATCAATGGATATTTGGAAATTTGAATCCACAATGGAATTTATAAAGGAATGGGAAATGGTTTTAAAAATAAATATTGCTTTATTTTTAAAGTGCGAAAAGAAATTTACGGATTTGGAATGTAAATTCAAAATAAATCAAGAAGGGTTATTAAATTGGTCTAAGTGGACCATTTTGAAATGAAAGTGTATTTTCCCTGAAAAGCTGAATATGTTTTGAAAGTAGCTTTTAAATATTAATTTCAAAATTCTAAAATGGTTTGTAAAAGAATATTTGTGAAGAAAGTATTTTTGTAAATTGTTTCTTAATCTTTAGAGTAAAGATTTATTTAAGTTAATTTTTAGAAGTGACTGTTTTAAAAGATTTAATTGATTTTTGTTTTAGAAAATAGTTATTAAAACAATTATACTCTATTTGCTGATTTTATTTTAAAAATTAGTTTGGACTTGAAGTTTTATATGTGATGATAGTATAATATTTTTATAACTGATATTTTAGATTAAAGTGTTTAAAAATAGTTTTACTTTAAAATATTTCCTAGTATATATTTGGACAAGTGATTTAAATTATTTTAAAGTATTCAAACTCGGCAGATTTTTTTTAGTGGAAATAAATGTTTTCAGGAATTTTATTCCATGAGTGAAAAATGATTTGAAATTTTGTTTTCAAAGGATTGAAAAGTGATTTGAAATTTGCTTTCAAATGTTTGAAGTGTGAAAATATATCTTGCGAAGATATTTTGAAAATAAATAATTGGGAAAATTATTTAAATCTAGAAATTGTTGTGAATGTTGATTGATAGTTAAATAACCAACTATCAATATTTGCCTTTAAACTGCGTTTGAATTTCGATGCGACCTAGGGTCGGATTCCAAGTGGATATCTAAAAACCACATCGAACCTTTGTAATTGGGATGAATCTTCTATTTAAAAGATCAAAGTGAAAATTGTTGTGATTTGTTGAAATCTGAATGAACACTTATTTTTAAAAATAAGCGCTCGTTATTCGGATTAGCCGGGAGAGGACCTTTGTGTCATATAACCCATTTCGAATAATGATACGACGAAATGTGATTTGCATTTGAAGACCGGTGGTGAAGACCGGGTATTTGCGAGAATGATAGGATGACCTATCGATTGTCTCTGCACTGAGTAGCTACGGTATAGAGATTCCTTAAGTGATGGGAAGTCCGATCGGGATTGTGAATACCCGGATTGCAAGGGCTTCTTCGAAAATGCCTTCGGTTCTGTTCGAACCCGGAATAGACTTGTATGGATGTGTTTCTGACGTTACACTTTGAGATGTAAAGCTGGTTTCTATCAAATACATTTCTGTTGGTGGCGGAGAATTTATTCTCTTATCTTAACACCCTTCTCTGAGACGTACGAGCTCAGAGGTTGTGTAGTTGATGGTTACTAGTGATACATTCTCAATTTGGTAATGTGGCATACGAAGTGTTGCGGATCATTTGTTGATCGAAGCATGGCTTTGTGAAAAAGCGTAGCTTTGTGGACGAGACTTCGTCGAGCCTCACAAGCCGGTAATGGTCGAAACAGGAATGTTGCGGCAAGGTTTTTAGGGGTCGCGCCCTTAGGGTATGTCCATTTTCTTCTGGATGAAGGGTGGTATCATGGTATGGAGCCCAGATACTTAACTCGTGTGGACACTGTAAATTTATTACCGTGTGATGTTACTTTGTGGTTGAGGATCCTCGGATAAAGGTCGGTAATGACCAGGGATGGCATACATTTTTGTGTGGAGTTATCAAATTACAGCTTCATTGCACCCAGAAGCGTGTGGTAACTCGGCCTTGCGTCAGCAGAGATCCGGTTAGGTTCTCGGGGGCGTCTTTCCAGAGGCGTTCCATTTCGGTGTGGGAAGTTCCTTTGCCTGACCATTTGTTGGAAATCCAAAGAAACAATACGAGCCCTGTACGGTTTTAGTTGTATAACCTGCCATGGAATATGACAGTAACCTGCTATTGAACATAGTAGGTATAGTAGGCATACGACGAAATGTTGTATGCTGGCTAAGATTAATATTATACTTTCGAAATGTTTTCTGCACTGTGCACTAATAGTAATATCGAAAGAATTTGGGTATTAAGCATTTTTGACTATCATAAGGAGAAATCTCCTCCAAGTGTGCGTTTGCATTGTGTGTGTGGCGGGAGGCCTTATGGTAGTTACATTTTTCAAAAGCATAGAGGATTTCTTTTTATTTTCTTTATGAAAATAACTGTTTTTAAGATCTCACACCAGTCCCAGGACTGACCTGGAGTTTATTGTTTCCTTTCTAAACTCTGGGTGCCCACCAATTTCCACACGGGCAGCCTAGAGTCATGTTATCAGGTCATTATGGAATTCAGGAGTTGTTGTGGAGATCAGGAGCAAGCTGGATGGCGAAGCGTATCACTAGTATATGTTATATTTTCTTCCGTTGTTTGTTGTTGTAACACTCTGATAATGTAATGTGATGTAATATAATAACAGATATGGTTCTTTGTTTTAAAGATTATTCACTGATATATTATATATTTTTCCGCTGCGAAATGTGAGATTCTATTATTGTTTCTGTTTTCTTCTTCTACCTTCTTCTTCTTAAACCCTAATGGTTCGGTTTTCCGGTGTTCGATGGTTCGGCAGTTGATACAGTGGACGTATTAATGTCGACTTTCGAAAGTCGAAAAATCGGGACGTTACAAAGTGGCATCAGAGCATTTGGTTAAGCGACAACCTTGGCTCAGTTGGGTGTTACTCATTAGAGATAGAGTCGGTAGTACTCTAGAATGAGTTTGAGTATAATAATAGATATGAGCGCGTATTTGTTAGTGAATATAGAATTGTTTTATATTGTGTTGTCTTATCGGTTGATTGGTTATAGATTCTGGTCGATGCAGTTTGGCCAACTGTATGGATAGAGGTCTCTAAACTCTTAAACAAGATAAATCGACACAGTATTGTTTTAAAATAGGGTAAATGAAATAATTTTACCCAAAACTATTTTTGTATATAAAAGAAATGATTTTCTGTAAATTATCATGGTATATGGTTGCTTGGTTGTTAGGAAGTGATGATATTGAATTATCATCATTGATGTAGGGAAATTTAATACGGAAATGAATTCATATACAAATGAGAATTATAAATGTAAATTGTAAATGTGATTTATAATTTGGAATAAAATTCATTAATGGAATGAAATTGGTAATGTGAATGTATAAATGAGTTTTATAAATTGAAATGAGATTTGACTTGGATCAAGTTAAATAAAAAAATCCAAACTTAGGAAAAATAAAAATAAAATGGATTAAATTCAAGTAAACTAATATGATAATTAATTAATTCATGAAATAGGAAAGTTGAATTGGTTAAATTCAAATTCAAATGTGAGTTAAATTTGCAGATAAATTCAAGTAAGTAGAAATAAATTGAAAATTTCCTTGTTATTGATAAAATGAATTCGAGATAAATCGAGAAAGGAAAATTTGAAATTTAAAATGGATTGGTGAATAAAACTAATTGAATTAAATTAGTAAATGAAATAGAATAAAGAGTAAATTGAGTTGGTATCAATTTAAATTAGTTATAAACTAGAGTGGTTATTCTATTAAGTGAATATCGTCTAATTTGCATAGAAAAGATTGTCATTTAACGCAAACGTTATTGCATAAAATTCTATGAGTTCATGTAAGCCAATAAAAATTGATTTTTGAATCAATTGAAATGGATATGAGTTCGTTTCAGTCAAAAAATGAATTGAATGAGAAAAAAATGTGTTGTAAACCATTGAAATTAAATGGAAATGATGTGTGCTTTAGTTGTAAGCAACTAAAATTGTATCGAAACCATAAAAATTGCTAATGGAAATAATTTTGAATATTTTTCTTATGAAAACTAGGTGTTCACTATTGAAAATGAGTGAAATGTAAATAGATTTCCTATATATGTCACTTACGTGTTTAAATTGAGTAAGTACGGGTACAGGGGGGCCGTTTGGCTGGATTTGGTCGCTCTAAAATGCTAATAATAAACCGCTTTGCTTAAAAATGCTAAATAAGGTACGCCTACGCAATAAAAATAGGAAATATGAACTGTTTTTTTTCTGACCGGGTAGGTCGATGTATATATATTTATATCTTTTGTCAAATTGCAAAAGCTCCTCCGTACAAAGGGGACTATGCAAAAAAATTTCGAAAATTTTGGGAGTTAGAAAAAAAATTGTTAGCGACAAACGATTCCAAATTTGAAATTGAAGTAAATTAGTGAATGAAACTAAATTAAAATAGTGATATGAATCAGTTGGGAATGAAAGATGATTGATAAAATTCAATATTCTGAAGTTAAACTGAATCTAAATAAATTGAAATTGTAAATTTTTTGGCAAAGCAATTGAAATTGTAAATTGAATTCAAATAAAAATTGGAAATGTAAGACTGAATGAAAATTGACATATAACTTATATAGTGAAGCAAAATAAAAACGGTATAAGAAGTATTCAAACTTTTGTAAAGAAATGTGCAAAAAAATAAATTTGAATATTGTAGTTGGATATGGTTGTTAAATAGCATACAGGTACTATAAGAGAAAAGGAAATTGGAATTTGATTTTCGAAGATAAAAAAGGGAATTGCTCAACAAAAAAAGGTACATATTTAAATTTCTATATGAAATTTGGTGATTTTCTTGTCCAGCAGCTTGGCCTTCTGTTTTCTTTTGGAATTTGGGAGCCCGTAGAGGCATTTTGTAGTCGTACCGAGCTAGCCGTGCAAAGGAGACGCTGGCGAAATCTTTCGAAAATTTTGAGAGTTAGAAAAATTCTGAGAAAATTTTGAAAGTTTAAAAAATTGAATTTGAATTCAAATTTAAATTGTGAAGTAAATGAAGTTGTTTGGAAACTATGAGGATTTTGGAAAGTTAGTTGAAATGAATCTTTAATAAAAAGATTTGGGTTGATAAATTGATAACATTGTTTGGTTTTGGGAAAATATTAAACGGATTGAGGATCATTCTTCCTAACTAGAAATTTCGGGACGAAATTCTTTTAAGGGGGGAAGGATGTGACGACCCGGAAATTTTTAACATTTGAAATGGAAATATTTAATTGATTTTTAAATACTGGAAGTTATTTTTGAACTGGAATTTCCTAATTAACTATGAATTTGGCAATTTAATTATTGAATTTAATTTATTGAAGTTGGATAAAAATTTAAATCTTCAGTTTTAAGCTGATTAAAAATACTTTCAAAGGCTTAGGAAATTTATATTGATAATACTGAAGATAATGGAAGCTTCAGAATTGAAATTGGAGCTAGTTTGTTCAGTTTTGAAATTTTATTGTTTAAATCGATATTTAAAAATAGCCTTCCGAAGCACAGTCTTGGAATTCGACGAAACCAGATCCATTAGGTCCGTAATAGTTAGTTATTATTGGATTTCAAATTTCGTAGCTTCTGGTAGCTATTGTTTGATCGTACGAGATAAAAACGCCGAGAAAATAATTAACCGAATTAAATAAATAAATATATATATATATATATATATGTATGTATGTATATCTAAAAAAAAAAAAAATCAAATCACAACCACCCTATGTTTTCTTTAGCCAACCCACCTCTATTAGAAGCCGACCTATCCCTCTCTGTTGAATCACGTGGATCTCCCCTCTTTTCCAGACAAAAATAGTATCTTGCTCAATTCAAACGAAAACAAATTAATGGCCGCTCCTCAAATTCCTTCTCCTTTTATTTTATATACCGAGCTTCTTCTTTCAAAACTAAAGAAAAAAACCTTTTCCCTTCGTTCAAATTCAAGTTTTTATTCCTTTCCATTCGGGAATGAAATTCGAAATCGAAAATAGGAAATGGCCGATCCTTTCTTCCTTAGTCTCACTAAAGTTGGGATCGACGTCTCGTTCAAAATCAAAGGGGGGAATCGAAGCATGACAATGTGAAACTCGAGGTCGAGCTTGGGAAGCTTGGCCGAAGTCGACGAGATCTGGTCTCGTTCCAGATAATGAAGTGGCGATTTGAGCAAGTTTCAGGCGATGTCTTGAGGTGGGGTGATACGCGGAAAAGGGTTGCTCGTGAATTTGGGGTGTGCGAATGGCCGGGGGAGCAGTGGCGAAGCATCGCGAAGCACGCGTGGCTGCAGTGGCGTGAGTGTCAGAGCAGGGTCGCGTAATCGCGATTCAATTTCGCATGAGCTTGGCGAGTTCATGTTCGTAGGGAAGGGAAGAGAGGTATTGGATTTGTGTTTCCTTTATTTAAAATTTAATATTTGATCCATATTTTGAGAAAATATATAACAGGGATTTATAAAACAGTTGACTTATATGTGAAGTTTCGCAGATAAATAAAAATAAAAATAAAATAAGTATACATTTTAATCGACAAGTTTATTTTAAAATTTTGCATTTAGGGTAATTAATTTACTTAATAAACTTGTTTATTTTTAGTTACTAAAGGATATTTATTTAAAGAAATTTAGTTTTAAATTTAATTTTTTTAGTTAAATCAATTTATTAAAAAGGAATTGGTTTAGAAATTAAAAAATTTTAGTTTAAAATAAAATCACTGATTAATTAAAATTATCAAATGGAATTTAATTATTTAATTTATTTTGAATATTAATCAACTGTATAAATTGTTTATACAAGGTCTATAAATCAAGAAAACGACTCTGGAATGGAAATGGATTGCAAAATAAAAGAAAAGGTGAGATCTTCTCACTCAAACAAAGGGTTTCGTTCAATTTTAAATAGCTAAATTTAAAATTGTTGATTGTGTGCTTGGACGATGGTTGTTATCATTTGTTTGAAATAGACCCATTCGCCGCATAATAGCGGATGATATTTTATAAATCCCATATACCGCGATATTCCACCTCGAAGTGGAACTAGTATTTAATTGTTGTGCTAACGTCTGTGGATGCAGGGAAACAGGTTGGAGGGATTCAACTGTATTCCTCAAATATTTGAATTTGTTTCATTTGTTGTGTGTTAAATTATTTATATTCTCTGTGTGATTATATTGTAATTGGAACCATTGTAGGCTAAAATTTAGCCGAATATATGTTTGGTGTCGTAAGATACCAGAAATAAATAAAATAGGATTTTTGAATTCAAGTAGAAAAATCTATAGTGAAATCCTATTGAATAAATTCCAAAATATGGGGAAAGATTTTAATAAATGGGTTTGAGTAATATTGTTGATAGTTGAAGAATTTTTTTAAAATATGGATTTTAAATAGTTGGAAGAAAATAAAGGGATTTATTTTAAAAGATGATAAATTGGGAAATCCATTGAAAATTCATTTTGTACCAGAAAATAAATCTTTGGAAATCAAATTGAAATTTGATTCGATTTTTAAAACAAAATTTAGAAAATCAATTTGGAAATCGATTTTGGTGATTTAACATAAACCTTTGGGAAATCCATTTGGAAATTGATTTGGGTGTTTGAAAAAAAATTTGGGAAATCAATATGGAAAATTGATTTGGTGTTGAAAGTGAATATTTGGAAATCGATTTGAAAAATCGTATATCAATGGATATATGGAAATTTGATTCCACAATGAAATTTATAAAGGAAAGGGAAATGGTTTTAAAAATAAATATTGGTTTATTTTTAAAGTGTGGAAAGGAATTTACGGATTTGGAATATAAATTCAAAATAAATCAAGAAGGGTTATTAAATTGGTCTAAGTGGACCATTTTGAAATGAAAGTGTATTTTTCCTAAAAAGCCGAGTGTGTTTTGAAAGTAGCTTTTAAATATAAATTTTAAAGTTCTAAAATGGTTTGTAAAAGAATATTTATGAAGAAAGTATTTTTGTAAATTGTTTCTAAATCTTTAGAGTAAATATTTATTTAAGTTAATTTTTAGAAGTGACTGTTTTAAAAGGTTTAATTGATTTTTGTTTTAGAAAATAGTTATTTAAAACAATTATATTCTATTTACTAATTTTATTTTAAAAATTAGTTTGGACTTGAAATTTTATATGGGATGATAGTATAATATTTTTATAACTAATATTTTAAATGAAAGTGTTTAAAAATAGTTTTACTTTAAAATATTTCCAAGTATATATTTGGACAAGTGGTTTAAATTATTTTAAAGTATTCGAACTCGGCAGATATTTTTTTCAGTGGAAACAAATGATTTCGAGAATTTTATTCCGCGAGTGAAAAATGATTTGAAATTTGTTTTCAAAGGATTGAGAAGTGATTTGAAATTTGTTTTCAAATGGTTGAAGTGTGAAATTATATCTTGCGAAGATATTTTGAAAATAAATAATTGGAAAAATTATTTAAATCTGGAAATTGTTGTGAATGTTGATTGATAGTTAAATAACCAACTATCAATATTTGCCTTTAAATGGCGTTTGAATTTCGATGTGACCGGGGGTCGGATTCCAAGTGGATATCCGAAAACCACATCGAACCTTTGTAATCGTGATGAATCTTTTATTTAAAAGATCAAAGTGAAAATTGTTGTGATTTGTTGAAATCTGAATGAACACTTATTTTTAAAAATAAGCGCTCGTTATTCGGATTAGCCGGGAGTGGACCTTTGTGTCATATAACCCATTCTGAATAATGATACGACGAAATGGGATTTGAATTTGAAGACCGGTGGTGAAGACCGCGTATTTGCGCGAATGATAGGATGACCTATCGATTGTCTCTGCAATGAGTAGCTGCGGTATAGAAATTCCCTAAGTGATGGGAAGTCCGACCGGGATTGTGAATACTCGGATTGCAAGGGCTACTTCGGAAGTGCATTGGTTCTGTTCGAACCCGGAACAGACTTGTATGGATGTGTGTCTGACGTTACACTTTGAGATGTAAAGCTGGTTTCTATCAAATACATTTCTGTTGGTGGCGGAGAATTTATTCTCTTAGCTTAACACCCTTCTCTGAGACGTACGAGCTCACAGGTTATGTAGTTGATGGTTACTAGTGATACATTCCCAATTTGGTAATGTGGAATACGAAGTGCTGCTGATCATTTGTTGATCGAAGCATGGCTTTGTGAAAAAGCGTAGCTTTATGGACGAGACTTCGTCGAGCCTCACAACCCGGTAATGGTCGAAACAGGAATGTTGCGACAAGGTTTTTATGGGTCGTGCCCCTAGGGTATGTCCATTTTCTTTTGGATAAAGGGTGGTATCATGGTATGGAACCCAGATACTTAACTCATGTGGACAATGTAAATTTATTGCTGTGTGATGTTGCTTTGTGGTTGAGGATCCTCGGATAAAGGTCGGTAACGACCGAGGTTGGCATACTCTTTTGTGTGGAGTTGTCAAGTTACAGCTTCATTGCACCCAGAAGCGTGTGGTAACTCGGCCTTCTATCAGCAGAGATCCGGTTAGGTTCTCGGGGGCGTCCTTCCAGAGGCATTCCATTTTGTTGCGGGAAGTTCCTTTGCCTGACCATTTGTTGGAAATCCAAAGAAACAATACGGGTCCTGTACGGTTTTTGTTATATAACCTTCCATGGAATGTGGCGGTAACCAGCTATTGTACATGGTAGCTATAGTAGGCATACGACGAAATGTTGTATGCTGGCTAAGATTAATATTATACTTTCAAAATGTTTTTTGCACTGTGCACTTGTAATAATATCGAAAGCATTTTGCGTATTAAGCATTTTTGACTGTCATAAGGAGAAATCTCCTCCAAGTGTGTGCTTGCATTGTGTGTGTGGCGGGAGGCCTTATGGTAGTTCCATTTTCCAAAAGCATAGAGGATTTATTTTTATTTTCTTTGTGAAATAACTATTTTTAAGATCTCACACCAGTCCCAGGACTGACCTGGAGTTTATTGTTCCCTTTCTAAACTCTGGTCGCCCACCAATTTCCACACGGGCAGCCTAGAGTCAGGTTATCAAGTCATTCTGGAATTCAGGAGTTGCTGTGGAGATTAGGAGCAAGCTGGATGGCGAAGCGTATCACTAGTATATGTTATATTTTCTTCCGTTGTTTGTTGTTGTAACACTCTGATAATGTAATGTGATGTAATGTAATAACGGATATGGTTCTTTGTTTTAAAGATTATTCATTGATATATTATATGTTGTTCCGCTGCGAAATGTGAGATTCTGTTATTGTTTCTGTTTTCTTCTTCTACCTTCTCCTTCTTAAACCCTAATGGTTCGGTTTTCCGGCGTTCGATGGTTCGGCAGGTTATACAGTGGATGTATTAATGTCGACTTTCGGAAGTCGAAAAATCAAGTTGCTTGTATGGTTTTAACCCGAAACAGTTTGGTTGTTTCCAGGTTTTAAAATTTAAAATCTAAACTAAACAATTAAAATTTAAAAAAAGAATTGAACTTGGAATGGTATGAGTGTTTCTCAGGTTCAATCTGAAGCAGATGATTTAAAAGAAATTTTAAAAAGTTTTAAAAAGTATTTATAAAACAAGTTTTAAATTTAAATAAAGAAAGTTGTAAATTTTGGAATGAATCTTGTTTCTAAAATTCTATTCTTTATAAAAATAAATGTTTTCTTTAAAATTTTATTAAGAAGATTGAAAATTTGTTTAATTTAAATTTTGTTAAAGTTATTTTAAAACTTAAGTAGAAATGAATTTTAAAGACAAGTTTTTGAATTTGAATTGAAATAGTTTTAGAACTATTACTTGTTAATGGTTAAAGCATTTAGAAGATGTTATGTTTTGTTAACCTTAATTTACCTAGTTAAATGAGTATTTTAAAACTTAATTAAAGATTTAATTAAGCAACGTTAATTATTAAGATAAATGTTTTAATTAAGTTATTAGTAAGATAATGCTTTATCTTAAAGATAATTAAAGCTTTAATATCTTGATAGTAATTAAATTAATTAAGGAAATTAGATATGATTAATTAATTTAATTAATAATGATTAAGAATTAATTAAGGAATTAATTAAGAATAATTAATTAATTTAATTAATTTATTTATTTAAAATTAATAATTAAGAGTTATAAGTTAATTAATTAGAGGTTAATTAATTTATAATTAAGTATAATTAATTAGTAATTAAATTATTAATTAATGATTAGAGATTAATTAATTTAGTAATTAAGGTTGATTAATTAGTTATTGAATTAATTAATTAGTAATTAAAAAAGTTATTAATTTGTAATTAAGTTTTATTAATTAATAATTAGGCTTTATTAATTAATAAATTAGAAATTACTAATTAATAATTAAAATTAATTAAGTATTAATTAACTATTATTTAGAGTTAATTAATTGTAATTAAGAATTGATTACTTAATTAATTAAGGATTAATTAATTTGTTATTAAGTTTTATTAATTGATAATTAAGGTTTATCAATTGATAATTAAGGATTAATTAATCTATAATTAAAGATTAATTTATTTATTTAAAGGGGGTAATTAAGGGATGAATTACCCAATTATAATTAATCAAATAAGTGTGATTAATTTGGGTTCATCAAATGAGTTGATTAATTAACGATAATCATTTGGTGATTGATAAGTATAATTACTTAGGGTAAGTAATTATTGTATAATTACTGGGATGTAATTAATTAAAAGGTGAATTACTTAATGGGAAGTAATTAAAGGATAATTACTCTATAGAAGTAATTAAGGGTTAATTACTTGGTGTAATTAATCAAAGGATTAATATAATTAATTAAAGGGTTAATTAATTATGGTAAGTGATTACAGGATGGAAATTACTGTATATGATTAATTAAAGTTAATTAATGGAAGTAATTAATTAAGGATCATTAATTAATGTAATTAATGAGAGTATAAGAATTGATTAATTACTATTAATTAATCAATAATAAGTAATTATAAGGTGATTAATTAATTGTAATTAATTAAGGATTAATGTAATTAATTATAATTAATAAAGTAATTAAGGTTAATTACTTTGATGGTATGTAGATAATCAATTTGTATAATTAATTAAGGATTAATTACTTAATGTAATTAAAGAATGATTAATCAAGTGTGATTAATTAAGATGATGATTAATTAATTGGTTTAATTAATGATTAAGTAAGCAAAATTTATGTAATGAAAGTAATTAATATAATTCATTTTAAATTAATTAAAGATGAAGTAATTAATTTAATTCATTTTAAATTAATTATAGATGGTGATTAATAAATCATTGCTTATGTATGGATGGATGATATTGATTGCCTTGAATGGATTGAGATCTCAGATTGAGATAAGTAATGTTGTGTGATATGGATGCTTTGGTTGAAGTACGAATATAATAAGGATTATCTGCTTGTGATGATAATGTGAATTATATGCTTGTGATGATAATGTGAATTATCCGTTTGTGATGATAATGTGAAGTATCTATTTGTAATGATGATGTGAATTATCTATCTGTGTGTATATAGATAATAGAATTGAATTGTTTTAACTTTAAAACAACTTGGACCTAAAAGATGGCGTTTTGCATTTCAATGAGACCGGGATCGGGTTTCCAGATTTGGATATCCGAAAACCACATCGATCCAAATTAACGATAGGTCGTGAATCTCAAGTGAAGATGAAGATTCAGAGTGCAATTGTTATCGTCATTAACTCTAAGGGTGATTCCAAAATGAGTGTAACGAGATAATGTCTTCGGTTTCGTTTGAACCCGGAACGAACTTGTATGGATTGAATGCTTTCAGATTATCGTCAGGTGGACGATGAGCATTCTAAGAGATGTGTTCTCTAAAGGTAACCGTAGCCTCATGCCTCATCAACCGGGAATGGCTAAAACAGGGGAGGTGCAGCAAGGCTAAGTGGGTCATGCTCAAGTAGGACGAGATGAATCCATATCTAGAGTCCCTTTTTATTTCGGCTGTGTGGGCGGTTGCTAGCTACAACCGTGGGGTTGTCTTGTTCGAAACTGTTCAGTAAGGAATGATTCCGCCTTTGTGTTGCAGGGGATTGGGAGTAATCCTCGGTACGGTGATCTAGGCCCCGTACTGTGACGGACGGTACCCCGGTAGCCCTGCCATTGATGGAAACCCATTCTTCCTACGTGCCCTTACGGTTTTGAATTGTAATACCCACTTTATGGCTAGCAGCTGGAATTTAATCATGTAACAATTTCAGCTATTTCTTATTTATTTGAAAACCCTAGACCCTATTACAATATCACTGGATTTCCTATCAAATGTTTTGGTTAGCGTAAGGCAAAAACTTACCCATGTTTATGTGTGGGAAGTCTTACGTGATACCTTTGTTTTCAAAGGTTTTTGAAGTTAAGCAACTTTAACCGTTTACTCACACCAGACCCATGTCTGATCCAGAGTTTATTCTGTTTTTCCCTTAAACTCTTGGATACTCAAATTTTTACGAGTAGCCAAGGGATTCAGGTTAGCTTTGACGAATTTTGGAGGAGCAATGGAGCAGGAGGCTTCAGCGTTTGTTGATTTATAAAGTTGGTTCCGCTGTGTTGGTCTCTGAGTCGTTGTTTGAGTTGTATATTGAGTTATATAACTAGACAGGTGTTTATAACTATCTAGTATGTGTTGTATAAGCTGAGTAACTCTGATGTATATGATACTATGTAATTTTTATGTGATTAATATAATTTATTCATTCCGCTTTTGAGATTCTGATGTTGTTTCTTTCTTTCTTCTCTATCTTTTCTCTTTTCTATCCCTTTCTTTCTTTTAAATGATGCGTCTGATTGTGGAGAATAAGGCGGGTCATCTCATCATGCATAAATTAATTTGGTAATCAAGTTTTATTTAGATGTATTCAAAGATATTTTACAGATTTTGTGGGAACCTTTGAACTTTTAGTCACATTGTGCCAAGTATAATGTGACATAACAACCACACAACAGAATATTGTAAGAATGCCATTTAAAACCAACATCTGCAGTTTATGTTGAATTTGTTAAAAATAAACACAACTTTCTACAGTTGAAAATCACTGAACAAAATAAATAGTAAAATATGCATGTTTAGTCTACTCACTTCAGCCAGCGTATTTCAAAGGTAAGAGATAAGTGAAACTTCACGATTTGTAGAATGCCTCGTACCATAAGATGTGTTAAGAAATATATTTAAATATGATTTCACTGTAAGGAAACTTTAACATTTTAAAACTTGCTAACTCTGCAATTTTCATACTTGCTGCATGTAAAAGATTTCATAATATTAATTAATCTCATTCCACCTACATGTTGTAAAACAATTTTTAAATGATATCAAAGCCTGCAAAATATGTTTATATCAGTTTCATTTCAAATTAATTTCATGGAAATTTGATATCATTTCTACCTAGGTCAACAACACTAAATATTTTTCATGGAAGTCAATTTGAAGCCTATCAAAAAAACTAACTGCTATGAAATCCTACCATAGCAAATCCAAATATCTGATGGTTGCATAGAAAAATCAGAATACCGTCATTTCCATACAAAGGGTGTTTATTACAGTAAGAAAAATTAGAGTAAAAAATAACTGTTGAAATACACACACATAAAGTTAATGTATTAGCGTCATAATCATCACAAGATTCTAATATATGTTCATATTTTGCTTGCTAATTTGGCAAAATGAATAGTAACAACAACAGATAGTTTCTTCGATAATTTGTATGATCATCAAATATTTGCAATCATCAAGAAATAAAATGTATCTGATCACATGAACTATATCAAACCATTAAGGAGTAGGTTTAGTGTTACCATATCGACTGTCAGCAATCGTCAAGAAATCAATATAACCTATCCATATTAAAAATTAGCAATAATCAACAAATTAAACTCAAAACATGTTATATAAATTTAAACCTTTAGTTATTATGTCCAAGTCATGAAAAATTATTCATTATGCTTTGCTTTCCTCTTTTCGCTGCATTTTCCTCTCTTACATCCAATTCTTCCCTCTAAACCTGATAAATGTTGTGTGTAAAAGAAATAATGCATTTGAATTTTATAAATAACCTTTAAAAAGGACTTAAAGAATAACTATAACTGTTGATTTTTGTTTTAAAGAGCAGTTGGTATCTACTAAAATAAAAAAATTATACATTTTTTCCATGTATGACAGAAGAAAGTTGTTGTATTCTTCTTGAGGTATTAGTAGCAAATAATTTTTGAATTAAAATGCATTACTTTCAAATATTTATAAGCAGGATTAAAATTTACACCATCAAAATCAAGAACCATGTCATTAGTGCATAAAAGAACAAAACTACTTAGATGCACCAGATTACATACATACATAATCCTGTGTGAGAGAGAAGAATCTACTTCTGGCTTTTTTGCATCCAGATTTGAGCGAAAATAGAGTTATGTAATATGTGACTATTAGAATCCGATATTTTTATGCTGGTGTATTCCACCTAGCATCAATATCATATGTACAAAAATGTACATTATTACAACCAGCCAACCCAGAATAAGAGTTGACATAAAATAGTGATTTAGGCTAAATCAATACCAACGACATGACTTTGTTTGAATTGTAAGATGCATTTCCAATTAGTGATTGAAAATCAGCATATCTTATTAATTCTGTGGTTAGTGGAATTGGTGGGTAGTGGACAATCAAAGCTTCAGATCTAAACTCTGTTGGTAGAAGATCAGAAATCATAGTTTAATGGACTGATGTTGGCTGATAACCGATTGGTCGATAATTAATAGATCTGGAATCGAGTTGGAGATGAAATTGTTGATGGAGACGCTCAATAATTGCAGGCTGAGATGTAATTTCTGAAAACGGTTGACGGAGACGAAGGAGATGAAATTGATTTGCAGCGAGGAAGGAATGAGAGTTAGGGTTTTTTTTTAATTTCGTGAAGAAGCAGTAGACAGAGTAAAAAATACGCAATTGAGGAATCGAATGATAATAAGCTGGCGAATTTGAGGGATCTGACCATGGCGACACTAATATGCCTAGTTAGTATTATTTAAGCAGTAATGGGAGGTGCGAGATGTGAAATGGAAGAAAACACGAAGGGTAGAAGATTAGATTCAGGTGTATTTTTAGCATTCCAAAAAGTCACGGTTGAAATTAGTTCGTAGAACTTTCATTATTAGTAGTAAAGATGTATTTTACCTTTTTAACACTATCAAAATTTAGCGCCCTACCTCGCCAATAAAACATTTGTTATGTTTTTTCCCTTTCTTTCCCATATTCACTTCTTTTTTTCATCTTCACCTCAGAAAATTTTGTCTTGCCTCACATTTCCTCCATCGTCACACTACTCACCTACATTAATCTACTACTCTTTACTTTATCGATTCACTCCTCCATCGAAGTGCTCCCGTTTCTAAAAAACCCCAAGTCGATCTCCTCTTCGCAAGCCCTAAATCGATCAACTCCTCCACAAGCCCTAAACATGGATGAAGGGATTTGATTGGGGTGTAAAGTCACACCTGCTTCCTAATCTACAATACCATCAAACTCGCTACCTACTATGATAAGTCCACATGCTTCTGGTAAGTAATTTTGATGATTTATTAGTCAGTGGGTTGAGTTTAGGTTGTAAATTAGTATTTTGGATGGAAATTAAAGTAATTGTGGTGTAAAGTTTGCATTTCTTGGAGGAATTATAACTCCAGTTAGTAAGTGGAGAATAAATTCAAGTAATTCCATATGAAGTGTGGATTGGAATTATAGCATGTCTCTTTGTTTTTTTTTTCCTTTTTTCCCTCTCCCAATACCTTCAGTCTTTAAACAATTAGTAAAACACATGTATAAAAAGTTTATTGCTTCTTGTTTTCTCTCCTTTTACATGTCACGCCACGTTCGCACTTTTAACAATATGAAAGGAGAGTGATATTGGTAGAAGATGTGTAAAAAAAACTTAAGTTTCTTAAATTATTTTTAGAATATACTGAAATATTCTTCATAAGTTTATGATTCAAAATATCTTATCAATCTTTTCCTCTCTAATAATACTTCACATCAGAATATTACAAATATTACATTTTTTATTTATCCTTTAATGCTAATAATTGTTTAGTTGTTAATTTTAGAAACCAGCTTATTAGTGTTACAGTCCTGTCTTTACTACTAATAATGAGAATTCCATTAATAGAATTCAACCGTGTCTTTTTGAATTTCCCAAAATACCCCCGGCATCTCCATTGAGAAATATAGATGTGTTATAATATATGTAAATATAAATATTGAATATGCTATATACTGTTTTGTATTTAGTCCCACATCGTGGGATTAGTTCTACCCCAAGCTCCTAGGCCTCTATATAAAGGTGCTAATGTAACGTAAATAGATAATCTATTCTTAGGAATGAAAAATATATCTTTTGCCTCTCTCTAATGGCTTCCTATTCTCTTTATTCTATAACACGTTATCAGCACGATCTATACATTTTTTTTTTATGGATCTACAATTGTGATAATTCATGAAATCATATCTATTCTTTTCCAGATGCAATTATAGATCTCATAACGGTAAGTCATTTTTTGATGATTTAATCTTCCAAATCATTTTTTTATATCTCATTCCATTCTAGATCTACTTCTTCAGATCTGATTATGTTGTCTTAATTTTTTAAATTTTATTATATTAGTCTTATAATTTTAGATCTTATATAGATCTAAACTTTGAGATCTGATTCTTATTTTGTTAGTTGTTATATTTCAGATCTAATTTTTTTTTTTGCTATTTTTATGATCTTATTATATTGTAGATCTCAATATCATACTTATTTTTTTTAGTTCATTTATTTTGGAATGCAAGTTTGAACTTGACAAAATTTGATATTGTCGATTAAAGCAAATTTTTTGAATTTGATTTTATTTAGTTTGGACATGGATTTGAGAAATCAAACATGGTTGGTAAATGGGGTTTTCATTTTGAAAACCTTTTGATTTGATTTAGATTTGAATGAAGACTTTGGAAATTATTTTGATATATGATTTATATTTCTAGAAGAAATATTTTATTGTTTCTAAGAGAAACAAATATAAATATAATACGTATCTAGAAGATCGTATTAAGTGAATGGAAATATTAGTAAAAGCTTACATGATAAGCTTAATATCTTCCAATGTTTCCTTTGAAAAAAAAGGGAAAAGGAAATAATAATTGAGAACCTGCAGTTTTCATAAATCAGTAAATTACAAGTTTCCTCAAAATAAAGAAGCAGAAGTTCTAACTAAAAAAAAGGATTATATATCAAAACTCAAATATATAAATTTGAGATGTGAAGATTTGAATTATTAGAAAATCTAATTCAGACTATGGTAAATTTCAATTGCAATCAAACCTGAAGTTTGATAATGAAAATCAAGTTGTACCATTTAGGATCTAAAGTACTAAACAAAGACTTTTTTTAAAGTAAAATTGGAACCTGAAGTTCTAAAAATATTTGCCAATGGTATTAACTACTAAATCAAATAAATGTATAGAAACTTGTTCACTCCAGAAGTAGTGAAAATAATATATTAAAAAAAAGTCTCCAGAAGAGATTTGTTGATATATTTGGTGCTTTTACTAAACCAAATAAATACGTAGAAACATATCTACTCTTACTCTCTTTCTTTTTAATTAAAAATAAGGTATTCTAATAGAAAGTTTATTTCTTAATTTTTTTTCCTTCTTCCATGCATCCAATCACCTTTCAAAAGGTAAAATATAATAGATCAAATATAATAGATCTGAAATAATCTTAAATCCCTAAATTTCTGAAATAGCTTGTGTTGATTTGAAGATTTACATGTTTGTTTTAATATATTTGATAAAGAATTATGAAGTTAGTTTTCTTATTAAAATAATAATAATTTGGATCTGAGATGTATAGTTATTTATGACTATGAATGATATGGATAGATTTGAGATGATAATTCTATTTATTTAGAAATTCAGATTATTGAGAAATAAAATTTCACTTTAAGATGTTCATTTTAATTTTATTATTGAGTAATATTGAACCTAGATTTGAGATGAAATTGTGTTATTTAAGTACTATTTGTTCAATTGGTTCATATATATTTATAGTGAAATTATTTTGCTATGACAGTAGTTATATCCTAGACCACGTAAAGGTTAATTGTAGTTATTTTTATCATAAATGAATTAATTGCAAGTGTTATGGTAATAAATTAATTTATTTATTATCATAAATGCATTAAATGCATTGATTACAGTAAATTAAATGATGTTGTATTTTTATGTTTGGAATAAGAATAGACATATGGTTTATTATATGGTGTATTCATTTTGGCAAACAATGCTCGATATAATGAAAGAAATAAGTTTGAACAACAACCTGAAGTTGTGCAAAGATTTTTTTTTCAACCAGAAGTTGTATACTCAAAGTCCAAGACCTGAAGTCTTGAATTATGCAAAAAAAAATTCTGATAAACTTTACAAGCTCGAATTCTTGTCAGTATTTTTTTTAATTTGTCAAAATGTACAAGTCTTGAAATAAGAATAGACTTTTATTTTGTAACAATATGGTACAAAAAAAAGGGGAGAAGTTTACACAAAATTTGAGAACCTGAAGTTCATAACAAATTAATGAACTTGAAGTTAATGAATTAGAATCCCGAAGATCTATTGAAATTATGTAAAACGATAAGGTTGTACTTCCTGAAGAAGTTAAAGAAAATTAATAAATAATCATATAGAAAATGATGTTGCATTCAAGAGATTACAAAAATCTCCAAATGAGTTATACCTTACCTTATATCTTAACATTTATACTAAATTTACCAAATATCCTGAAGATATTATGTTATATGGTATTTCAAACATCATTAGATGTGTGTGTGTGTGTTAATCTGTTGAAAAGATGTTTTAGAGATTTATTTATATTTATATTGCAAAATCTAACATCCTAGAAGAGATGTTATAAGAATTTTATTTTTGTTGCATTGCAATTCCTTAAAAGGAAACACTATATTCCCTGAAGGAATAACCATATAAATTTTTTTTTGAAGCAATAACAATAATTTTTGAAAAAAAAGGATATTGTATGCCAATATTACACTTTAGAAGTAGTGGTTTTATCTCTTACATCTTACTTTCATTTGGTGAATCTAATTTTGTTACTGTATTTAAAAGTTTGATATGTCATTTCAAAGACAGTTACAACAAAAATCTCCAGCGGAGATATTTTATGCCACTATAAAAATAGTAATTATGTAATTTATATAAAAGAAATATTGTATATTGATATGGCATTCCAATAATGCATATATATATATATATATATATATATATATATAAGAGATAAGTTCACTCCAGAAGTGATGATACTAAAATATCTCTAGAAGAGATTTATCAATTTGAAAATGTTAACATATCTCTAGAAGAGATTTGTTTATATATTTGGTAATTTTATTAAACCGAATAAATGCATAGAAATTTGATATTTGAGATACAATTGAGGAACAAAAATTAAAAACTTGAAGTTGTGTGTATATATTGTTCGAACCAGAAGTTCGATATGGTTCCAAACCAAATGTTTTGAACATTATCATGCGGTTTTGACAGGTTTGCATTGACATTGATTTATAAATAGAAATTAATAGTTTGAATCCTTGTAATAGTTTGTTCTAAAAATCACTAATTCAAATGAGAAAGAATATGAAAATTTTATAATATATGTGTGATACGTGGACACACGTATACATCCTATGTAAATATTTAGCTAACAACCTGAAGTTTGTTATAAGCTCATCTTATAGATTATGCATAGATATTATTTAGTGATTTAAAATTCAATCAACATAAATGTTGAATGACCTAAAGTCATGTATGTATTCAAATGATCTACACAATAAGTAAATTCCTCCAATTGGTTAGATCAATGAACAAGAACAAACTCTAATAAGCTATATCAATTGAATGCATCTTATCAACTAATAAAAGAATTATCCTCCTATTATTAATATTTGTGATGTATTTGCTTGTAGCAATATCATAATGGATCAAAATTAGAGTCCAAAGATGATTATTATTTAATGTGACAATGTTTGTCAACATTAAGGGGGAGGATAAAGGGATACAAGTTCATTTTGATCATCAGTGTTAAATATTTATTAAAATATACAATGATGCAAAATATTATCAGTATTATCCTTAGTAGACTTTCTCCAATATAGATTTGAATCCCTGAAGGATCAAAATGTGAAAACCACATCTCAAATATGGTTCAAAAGTCAGTTCAAAATACTTTTGGAGTAAGTAATAAAGATGCAAAATAAAGGAGGTGAGTGTTCTTGAAGAAACACTTAAGGGTGCTCTGAAAGAGATCCATGACTTGATTGTTAAATAACCCTAAAAGCGGATTAGGTACCTAAAACACGATAATTAAAGAGATCTCAACAAATCATGTCTAGAACTGACAAGAAATAATCATCGATAATAAATTTATAAATAATAAAGCGCTTATGTTTATAAATGGATTAAAGATCCTGGATTAGAGAAAAACATGATTGGCCATCATGAAATTCTCCTTAATAAGAAATCTGAACTTGTAGTCCGCAAAGTACCAAAAGTACTTGAAATGCTTAATATACCCCGAAGGTATAAATGTGGTTTAAAATCATATTAAATAATGAAAGTATATAAATTCCTGAAGAATATAAATAACTTTCATTGTTGTAAAGAATGCAAAGAACAAGGAGAGTAAATTTCAACCTACTTTTAAGTATTGTTGTAATGAAAATCTTGATATAATTCATGATGAGTAGATTACTTCCTATTTTTAAGTATCGTTGCAATGAAACTCTTAATATCCATTGAAGTGATAGTTGCGATATGCAAATACTTATTAAAGTATACAAACTTCTGAAGAATATATATAACTTTTGTAGTTATAAAGAATGAAAAAGACATGAAGTGTAGATTATAAATTTCTTCTAAGTATTGTTGTAATGAAAATCTTGATACATCAAGATGAGTAGATTACTTCCTGCTTTCTAGTAATGTTGTAATGAAATTTTTAATATTCATGAAAGATGTACAGTTGCAATGCGCAAAACTAATTTGAAGCATAAAAATGAAAGCACATGAAGTGTTTTTCATAAAAGTAGCATACAAATGCATAAAATGCAAACCATATTTGGAAGAAATAATCTTAGAAAATTTGATTGTATCAAAGAAAACTATTAATAAATTGTATTATGAATGAGATACATATTTATGGATCCAGAAGTATCTATAACCAATTTAAGTTATCGAAAGACGAATATGAATTCAGAGGAAAAATTAAAATCAGGGGCAGAATTCATAAGTATTTTATAATGCACTCATTTTCCTTAACTAAGATTTTTCCCACTGGGTTTTTATTAGTAAAGATTTAATGAGCATTACCTTGATCCAGAAGTATCAACTCGCTAGTAACATTTGAAATAAGCTATAATGTACTCTTTTTTCCTTATTTAAGATTTTTCCCACTGGGTTTTTCTTATTAAGGTTTTAATGTGGCATTATCTTGATCTAGAAGAATCAAACGTCTTTTCAAGAAATAACATCTCAAATATGTTATTTAAGTTAAATTATATTTTTATCCTTGACTAAGGTTTTTCCCATCGGGTTTTCCTTTGTAAGGTTTTTACTGACATATTAAATTGATCCAGAAGTATCAAACTCTATCTGATGTAATAAATTATTGAAATATGACATACTATATTGTACTCTTTTTCCTTCACTAAGATTTTTCCTATAGGGTTTTACTTAGTAAGGTTTTAATGAGGCATTAGTTTGATCTAGAAGTATCAAGATTCATTTAAATAAGAAAATAAATTATGTCATTGTACTCTCTTTCCTTCACGAAGATTTTTTCCATTGGCTTTTTCTTAGTAAGGGTTTAATGAGGCATTATTTTAATCCCGAAGTATCAAACTCTTAGAAGGAATATCATTTTTAGTATGATATCTATAATTTCACAAGTTGCACTCTTTTCCTCTTTCAAGGTTTTTCCCATTGGGTTTTCCTTACATAGGTTTTTAATGAGGCAACGGACAATATCTATATCGACTGAATGGATAGATGCAAGCAAGATAATAATGAGGGGGAGCAATCATCATAGCAATCATCATACATGTTTCAAAACAGACAATTTCTAGTTATCAGAGGATTCAAGATTTTGAAGACGCATATTTAAGGGGGAGTGTTATAATATATGTAAATATAAATATTGAATATGCTATATACTGTTTTGTATTTAGTCCCACATCGTGGAATTAGTTCTACCCCAAGCTCCTAGGCCTCTATATAAAGGTGCTATTGTAACGTAAATAGATAATCTATTCTTAGGAATGAATAATATATCTTTTGCCTCTCTCTAATGGCTTCCTATTCTCTTTATTCTATAACAAGATGGTAATTGTTGGTTGTGCTGCAAATTATAGCATAGTTGTAGTATGAAAAATCATTCAAACTGACCTGCCATTCAATTTGAATGCCATTTGTTATCATGTCAACCTGGTTAGGTGTTATTAGAACACCATTCTTCTTTATCCCTTAGCTTATATACAAAAACTATTAATGTATTTTGAACGATGTAGGACTAAAACCTGTTAAAATGTGTTTAAACTATGGCACTTCCTATCGTCCTGAAACCAAATCTCATCTCAAATCGTCGTAACTTCTCAATGAACAACCATGATAAGCAATCTCTCCCAAATCCTATTCTATCTCATATCATGATCACTTTTTTTTTATTTTTTTTCCTCTTATAGTACTACATATATTTTTATTCTTCAAAATATAACATTTCTTTATAAAGTACCTCATAAACTTTTCCAACGATCTACCTTTGTGGAAGAAAAAATGAAATAGAAATTATGATAAAAATACAAAATCTCAATAGATTATTGGGGCTCAAACTCTTGACTAAAATAAAATATTGAACTCCAATAAATATTTAGGCAAACGACACATCATTTTATTGAATATTCTCCCACTCTGAACAAAAATAGACCGCTCTATGTTGCACACTACTGAAAATATGCTTATTTGGAAGTTTACACTTCATGCAAAGATGGACCGTATTGGGAAAAATAGACTGAATTGAAAAATAATAATGGAACTTATGACCATTTGTAAGTTCTTGCTACTTAACAAAACTTATAACCATAAATTAAAAAGACAGCAGTATGAACTCCATCAGCTCCCAGATCTAATAATTACTACTGCTATATGAGCTCTATCTACTCGCAGACGTAATAATTGCTATATCAATACTTAGGTTGTTATTAAAACTATAAACCTAAGTATTCCAACTGTGACTATGAGGCATTAATTTTTCTGTTTTGAATAAATGTTAACATTGAAGAGGTTAATGCAATAGAAATTAAATCCAACGTTTAGTATATAAAACTCATCTTTATCCTATTATTGTACTGATAAGATGATACCTGGTGATATCCCTATGAAGCTTTGTCAAAACATCGAAGACATTCCTAAATATTCATACAACATTGTTAGCCCATGGGATAAACATGTAGATTTATATTTTGTAGTTATGGATAATACCCTTGAGTAAGAATCATGCATGTAACTGCATGCTCAATACCATGGGAAACGTGTTTTTTTTATTAAGTTGTACTGAAGCTTGACATATTCTCAGTTGCCTCATAATAAAGAACTGTATTTTCAATTTATTATGGCTTTGACAGCCGAATTGGTTACTTATGGTCATATGGATTATTGAAATAATAATTTTGGATAATACAATCTTTGTTATATATCTGATTAACAAGAAATTTGGACCTTGGTTTTAGAAGATTAGTAACTATAAAGCCTATGTGGAAATATACAAATAAAATTAAAGTACTAGATATAACAAATCATGCGCTTGAAACCAAAAGATAGCATGGAAGATACCTAACAATGTTGGGAACCAAGTACCAAATCTTTAAAAATAATAGTGATTTAGGAAATCAACAAAGTAGGTGTGACTACTTGAATCTACAGGTACATATAACTACAAATGTCTGGTTCATGTGTTTATGGTACATTAATTAAGCATCAACAAAGAATGAGAATATTATAGTCAGTGGTATTGTAGAAATTCTAAATGTTTGTCTCATGTATTATATCACCCCTACCAAATTAAACCGCCTAATTCCATAAACCCTAGATAAAATAATCAAAACAATTCCTTAAATTAAAACACATATTTCGTTATTTGGATAAAACATTTCCAATGCAACTAAATTCGATGAGTAAAATTCCTAATGAAAAGTGGAAGATGGACTTTGCCAGAGATGATTGCTACCAATAACAGCTTCATCCTTTAAAATGTGTTCTTGAGTTAAAAGTAATGCATCAATTATTATGTTTCTTTTAGTTTTGTCAGTGTTGTTTGTTTCGTCAAACTTGCGTTGTTTCGAAATTCGTCCGTATTTGTATTAAACATAAGAAATATTATCTATTATCCAAAAAATAGATACAGGCCATATCCGTATGCAATAACTATCTATCCGATATTTATCAACATTATAGTAATTTTTTTTGTATTTTAGTACATAAAATGATCGTCATTTATCATTCTATCTGGGTGTGTGTGTGTGTGTATAAATCAATATCTCCTGCTTAAAATTATATTTCTTACTATATTATTATTATTTATATTTTTAATACTGAAATGGATTTATAACGAATCAAATTGTCTATTTATTTGTTTAGATTTATGAGTTGTGAATTAGTCAAAAAATATTCGATAAATATCCGATATCCATCCGCATTCACGGATACAGATACTTGATATTCGAAAATAGTTTAGGATATACAGATATGACACTATTTGAATCTGTATCCAACTGTTTATAGGTCTAAAAATACATTAATAAATACTAATGGAAATAATGCCAGATTGAGTCACGAACAAATTCATTGTTTCGGAAGTTACCACTTTGATCTTTCATAGATATTTGCAGTCATAAAAACTGCCAACGACTCCGATGGGATCCTAAAGTGATGCATCCCAAACTGGGCATAATAATAATTTATTGGAAGCTACCTTTTAAATTTAAAAATATAAACATGGTCGTATATCCGGATTATCTTTCAACTTTGTAATTTCAAAAGGCCACACTATAAATCCCATTCGATGAATTTTCGCTATTAACAAATAAAAGAGATGAATCCATGTTGTGAAGTGGTGATGTATTTAGACACATTTTTTCTCACAGCCCACATTAGCTAAAAGTGCATATATAGTATAAGTATTGTTTTCATTTCCAGTAGTATAAAATAAATTAAAACAAAAATAAACTTAATATAATTGTTCTTTAGTTGTTTCGGTCTTTTCTGATCCTGCTTCAGGTTTAGTTTATGCTGGCGATGACACTATCAAATCTACTTCAAGGGATGCAACTATATATGCTTGCACATTGTGATTATATATCGGCCCATCTAGACGTGTATATATACAGATTGATAAATAATGACGGAACAATGTCAGATTAAGTCACAAACACTTTAATTGCAACATAAGTTACCACTTGGATCTTTCATAGACATTTGCAGTTATAAAAACTACACTCTGATGGGATCTTTAAATGATCATCCCAAATTGACCGTAATAATAACTTATTTAAAGCCACCTTTCCAATTTCAAAATATAAAACATGGTTGTATATTAAAGTCAACTTTAAAATTTGAAATTTTAAGACGTCATGGTGGAAATCATGCTCATTGATCTGTCTATTAATATAATTATGAAGGATGATGTATTTAAATGCATTTTTGCTCATAGCTCTCATTAGCTAAAAGAACATAAGCATGTAAAAGTTCAAGTATTATTTCTATTTCCAGTATTATAAAATAAACCAAAATAAAAGAAACGAATGCTAAACCTATGAATGCTTTTAAGTTATTGGCTCTATAAATGCTCTTCAGTTGTATCACTCTTCTCGATCGTTGTTTCAAGTTTAATTTATGTTTGCAGTGGCACTGTCAAGTCTAAATCCATACGTGCAAATATAAATGAATGCACGTTGTGATTAAATACAGGCCCGCCTACCTGGATGTGCATATATACTCGTAACTAATACCTTTAATGGATGCATCATAAATATTAAAAATATATTTATAATTTATCATTGAGACAACAATTATTAAAGTAATAGTAAAGAATAACGATTAATTAATCATGATTGAAGGTATAAATACAACTTTTATTTGTTTTGTGATTATGTTAATTGTTCATTTATTAAATGCAGAAATGGAAATAATTTAGGTCAATAACAGATGACTTTAATGGATGCTTCATAACGGTTATGAATACATTAATTTTTTTACTGGTATGATTATTATGTAAGTGGGTTCAGTTCGATGTCTCTCAGGTTTACTTAATTGTTTATTGGATATAAAAGAAAAAAAATTATATGTATTTTCAAGATCTTTTTTACTATTTATAATTAATTTTTGTTAATTATTTGCTAGCCGTAGCAGTAAAATTCAGCAATGAATTAAAAATTCAAAAAGTTATAACTCAATCAAAGAAGGCATTTAAAAATTAATTTATAAACTATCAACTACTTTAAAAATATGTTATAAATTGGTTTTTTTTTCTTTTTTATATGAAATATTATTTTACAGACAACTAGAAAGCTATATACGTAAAACCCAACATTTAAAAATTATAATTCTATTAAGTGATAACAATAAAATGAGTATACATGTCAATTGAAATGCAGAAACATGTATCTTTCAGATGTGAAACACAATTAATATTTCATGCTAAATACGTTTGATTATGTGGTATTTTTTATATTTCTCAAAATTTTTAATTTTTTTCCAAAGGCAATTTTTATGTGCAAGTACACCAAATATACTTAATTATTAGTATGAATGATAGTGGAGTAATTTGAGGAATAATGGGGTATGGGAGTGCAAGATTTTGTGTTGATATTATTTCTCTTGGAGTCTTGTACTTTCGTGTTCCACATTTAGAATTTTACAAGGAATAATTTGAAAAAAGGTGTAGTATGTTAATACAAATGAAGAATGGATAGCATGTCTTTTTATGAATCTTGGAATCTTTCTCTTATTGGAGTAGTTGAAGTTGAAATGTTAGATCTAATTAAGTGGCATATTAAATGCTATTTATTTTGTATCACGTGCTCTTGTTGTATTCATACAAAATAGAAATAGTCTTCTATCAAGAAAGTTAGTATCAACTCAAATGTTATGTTGTATAGCACATGCCCTTGTGGAATTGACTTTGTCACCCCCACCTAATGTGGAATTAAAATCTAATGGTGAAAGATTTTAGTTTGAAAAGTTGACGGCATTTGTTATTCATGTGAACATAATCCAACTATGTTCTTGCTATATTTATAAAAATTTCTCAATTCGTATATCCTCATTCTTAATGTTCCCATGTGGCTACTACATATTGGTCATTGATTTCTCTATCATGACATTCACTTTTAATATGGTGAATATCGAATATTAATCAAGTCATTATAACGGATGGTTGAGATACAATGAGACATATAGGGACACAAAAAAGGAGGATGAAGAATCTCAGCTTTTCGTAAAAAATGAAACAAGCCTCTATTAAGAAAGATTAACATCAAATTGAGTATTACGCTTCCTTTATCATTTAAAGCAAATTGTTATTGAATTTTATATTGGTTCCAAAACACAACTTCCAACTTTGAAAAATCTAACATTTTAATTTGAACTTAATTGCAAATTAATATTGACTGTATATTTCCGAAAGGATAAAATAAAAGCCTAAAATGAAATTCTTATATGCATAAGGAGTGTTAATTATATAATCATGTAAGCGATGTTGTTACTTCATATTACGGGGTTCAAGATAAACAAAATTATAATAAATATGCTTTTATATATTGTAGATTTGATCCTTAAAGTCTTGAACATGACTTCCTGATATACTATACTAGTGCGAACTCGTGCTTCGCACACGGGCTGTAGTTATATGTATTGTGTAATAAAATTTTATTAAAAAATGCTCACAAATGCAGTCATTTATTTGGCAAAATTTTCAATTTTGACAACTATCTAAGAATACATGATAACTCTATAGAAGTTGTATCAGGCAGAAGGCTTCCCTTGAATCGGAAAATTGAATTATAAAGCTGTGAAATAAGTGAAATTCCACACAGAAAGATACGCATGTTGCGGAATAAAATTGACCTAAAAGCATCATGCAGTCCCATAGGTATGTTGCTCATTATGAAAAAGATATCACAGTCGACTCGAAAATTGGTAAAAATTACATGATTGAGCAGTCAATATTTAACTCTAAAGAGAAAGGTACACCAGAATATATTATTGTGTCAATGAGGTAGTTGTGTCTGAAAGAAAAATCATGTATGCATAGTAAAAAATGCTAAGGGTTTATTTTCGAAGCACGCATTTAAACGTACTAATGTAACTAATTCTCCAACAGTAAGTATATTATTAAATTTGAAACCCAACAATAAAACAAAAGAGTTAATTCCAACTATCAACATAGCACGTACGTGGACATATTGGAGCTGTCTTTGGCATGTTATTTTTAGCAGCTTCATATGTAACCTGGGTAATACAACATGAGTAAGTGTGCAGTAGTGGAAGAAATACAATGAGCAGTTGCTAACTAATTATTGTTCAACTTTTGAAACAAACAGTAATTAAATGATCACGAACTAAACAATGCATTTACTGAATATTGCAGAAATCATAATAACAAAATATTTTTAAACTAATGTGTGCTTGTCCCCGTGTGTGTAAATCATGACATAAAAAAAATTATGTGTTAAGAAGTAAAAAAAGTATTAGGAAATACGATTCGTTGTTAAATATCCGAAGAACTGTTGCTAATTTTATACCTTTATATATACCCAAATTATACATACATAAATGATTTACTAATGCCACAATAGTTACCAATGGTTCACTGTTATGTGTGTGCATGCGCGCCCATGCTCTGTTAATTTTGTTACGAATAATAGTAAAGTAAATATAATTTGATAATTAATCATGATATTGAAACCGCATAGAAGAAGAATGTTATCCAAAAGATAGTAGGAAAATTGTTTTTAAAAGTCTTATATAGGACCATATAATTTAATAACTGCATCATTACCAATAAACCAAGCATAAAGTAAGCAATTTAGTAAAAAGCCGTTGAGTGTGCGTAGGTGATAAAAAGGATATGTAGATACGGCCTTCATCCGCAAAACAAATGTTAAACAAATCTTAGTTGTTTTTAAAAGTGTGAATAAAGTGAATAGATAATAGTTTGTTAAATTGGAGCAAGTATTAAAATTCGATTTGATAGCTTTGTCTCCGCAGACAGTAATTGCTTTTTTCTAAGTGTGGAAATTCTGGCATTTCTTCAAGAACCACTGAAATACATTTTTATTGAATTTAAAAAAAAATAGTGAAACAAATGTCGGTGTCCCATGAAATTTCGTAAATTTTTGGTTATGTTATTATGTAAAAGATAATGTTGGCATAGTATTATATTGTTTGTTTTATCAAAAGGATACAGTTTCCCACATATTTTTGGTTCAGGCTTTTTCTGAATGACCCATAAATTGTAAACTTCACAAAGTATAGAGAAATGACACTTCCATACTCTTACACATGTAATATTGGTTGTACAACAGAGAAGATCATGTCATAAGCACATATTTAGCGAAAAGCGTATTTGTTTTCTTTCAGTCAACTATTTATATTATTAGCTTCCAAATCAAGTGAAAGAAAATGGCATGATGAAAATCTTCAATTCAGATTTAGTTAAAAAAGCAGCTGTACGAAAGGAAATTATATTCAAAGTGCTAACAGTACATTGTGTACCATTGTAGTGAAGTTGTGGTTGGTAAGTCACTTGTAGAAGCTTTCTAAATCCATAGTGATCAATGGTCCATTTGTATCAAAGCCGATTGTTACCTGTCGATGAAGCAAGTGTACAGTTAACATCATTATTTTCCCTTACTAAAATATAAAGCATAGTAGGAGGTGCAATTTTATATAGTTAATCTAAGAAGTGCATGCACAAAATGCCATTCAATGAAGATAAGTCATATATTTGTCTACCCCACATATAACCCTCTTACAAAACAGACATCAAGCTATGTACTATACTAAAAGAACTATTAATTTATTTAAGTAGAAAATGAATTCTTTCAAACTCATGCGCTACTTCGCAAGATATTTAGTTGCGGAAACGTGTAAAGAATGACTATTGATTTGGGCATTAGTTATGTTGAGATAGTTGAGCAGTTCTATTGTTTGAGGGAAATAAATGTAAACATGACTTATGGCTCAGTCAACTAATAGATCAGAGGGATAAAATACATTGTACTTTAGCCGTAGACCAAAATGGTAAACCACCTAAAATCAGAACACTACATTGACCACAAAAATTTAGGTACAGAAAAGTAATTGTACAAAAGAGCAAGTCAAACTAAGTTTGACATGTAGGGGTCAGTTATAAAGTTTTTTAACCATCTCTTATACATCCAAAATAGGCATAGGTTTTGCCATTGTTATGGCTATAGATGGAAAAGAAGCTTGTCGATATTTCTAAAATCATTATAAAATAGCAAGAACATGACATGATAGGATTAAAGTTGGCATTGATTAATGTACAATATTATGAATAGTATTGGAAACTGATTTTGGTTGGTAAGTAAATGAAGTAAAGTATGATATTGATAGAGGTCTTCTACAATCGTATAGAGCATGTTAGATATATTTTTACTTTCGTTTTTCTGATAAACATGGTCAATTTCTTTCATGAACAATATAACTATATATATGCTGTGTAATGATGATGATATTATAGAACATGCAGGTAACTGATGAATTGTTTAATACTATTATATAACAGATAGGATTGGCACAATTGAATCAAAGGTTGGAAAATATTATTATCAATTTATTCACGTAAAACTGGAGGTACAATTAAATAATGTCAGTAATTTTTATGTAGTGTCCGGTCATATAGGGTCTGGTCACAATCCAAGTTAAGTTCGAGATGCATGTATATGTCTGCATAACTAATTGGATTCAAATTATTTATAAGATGATTAAAAATACGGCCAGTAGTAAAAGAATAATTGCTGATTGTAAAGCAAGAATGGAAAAGATGAAGTTTATCTCAAATGGAGTGAGGCACGATTGCGTAAAGTAAAAATTTGGTCAAGCATCTAGTAGTTAGCATAGATTGTTTTTGAAAATTGGTAACTGCAGTTCTTCCTTTTCTATCTATTCATCATCAACCTCAGGACTATAAAATCGTTTAACTATTTAATGGACTGTTCTATTTCATTGTAGGAAAAAATTGTTAGTGGAGCTAACCTTATTATCGAGCAGCTGCATGTTGAATCCAAAAACATCATTGCTTTTTAGATTGATGGAGTCCCACAGCCTGACAACGTGAACTCGAATTGTTGCTTCAATACTGTCAATAGCAAGTGATTATGTAGGTGAGTGTATAGTATCCATGATTGGAAAAGGTGGAAAAAATAATAATGATTTAGCTAAATAATAGTTAGTTGCTTAGTTATATAAGAATGTAGATGTAATATCTTGTGACCTTTGGTAATCTTTTGCGATTAAAACTAAATGGAAACTGTTCAATTTCAATTTATGAAGCTTTCTGTCTTATGTTGTATGCTGTAATAGGTAGGAATATAAACAAGCAAAAGTCATTTATGTAGTTAAAAAACTCAGTATGGGATGTATTTTTTTCTCTGAATAAAAGATATTTTCAATGTATACATGTTTCACTTATCCCTCACCTAATATTTTGAAGCCTTGATGACAAACTCACACACAAATAATATTAGCGTGGTAGCAGATAAATATGAAATAATAGTGTAGATATTGTGAAAATACATTTTGCACAATATTGATCAACCACCTTATGTATTATATAATCACATATTCACAACGTGCAACTCTATACATATAATAAAAGGAGATTGAAAGGAGCAAATGCTACAAGTTATAATATATTTTTTCCGCTTGCTAACCGATCAGTTAAACACCTTTTTTCTTAATACCTTTAAGGAAAGATTGGTCGAGTTTTCATGTTCATACACATTATAACGTAGATGATAAAAAAAACTTCTGTCGAGATCCAATGTAATAATTGCAAATAGCTAAACACATATTACTAATAAAAAATGAAAAAGTTATGTGCACATCTTGCTAGTAAACCTCTATATTATAGGTAAATAAATCATCGATTATTAGTCTTCATAACAACCATTACTGTGTACAACGTTATTAAATTCATAAAATAAGTCTGTAGTCCACAGTTTAAAATTATGTAGGCGAAGTAAAGTTCTAATGCAAAAAGAAGAAATTATCACATAAAAAATTTGTATATCCGTTGTTAAAAAATCTTGTGGAGTGTAAAAGGTAAAACCGAGTCAATAAACAGTCCTACAGGTTTCAAAGTTTTCCAAAGTATAATGTAAAGCACTTGTCCTTCCTATTATTCAGATATAATGACTTGATAATAAAAATAGTGGGTTTTTTAATAATTTGTTCGAATTAGTTTAACTATTTAGTACTGAGTAGCATGAGTAAGATATGAACTCACTCGGTATCTACGTAACAAAATATATTGATGGTGATGAAAGTGGATTTCAGCAGTGCTAGAGATAGTAGAAAACACATATCAATTTCAAAATAGAAACTTTTGATAAGGATTGATTTATATTATGTTACTTTTGATTTAATTATCAATGAATCCAATCCGTTTTGCCTCAGGAGGATTAAGAAGAAATAGTACTTGAAAATCTGCACATCCCAAAATCAAGAACAGTAAAAATTATAAATTAGTACCTTCGTGCACTATGAAAAAAAACATGTATATTACTATTTGTTTGGGTATCTTTATCCAGACGGGTCATAAAAAACAGTGTAGATTCATTTGATTAAAATAATGGATGTACAAACAGTAAAGTTAAAACTTTCAAAGTACAGACTATTTACAGTGCAAAAGTCGAGCACAGTGCACATATAATTTTATGGTAAGTTAACATTATAAAAGCAAAACATTGTTTATTGTCTAATTGTTTGGACGATCAAGATGAAATATAAAATAACATCATATCATTATATTCTTAGGGTGAGCTTCTTATTCCATTCTTGAGCATACCATGAGTCCATGCTCAGGATCAGAATGTTAGACTGAAAAAAATTTCAATTCCTTCCGCATAAGAGCTAAGAGGATTCACTGTCAATGAATTTAACAATGTTGAGTAATACCTTTAATTGTCTAGAATTATATCATTTACTCGATAGACAGTTGAATGGAAATAATTAGAAATAGATTAATTGTAGACTGTCATAAGTAGTTAACAATTAACCAAATAGTAATTGAGTAGAACAACATGGTGTATATGGGAAACAGTAATAAATGATATGGAACATAAAGTAGGATGATACTTCATAATAAATGTAACCCGTATAGTATTGCAATAAACTACAAATAAGTATCACAAATATTGTAAATTGACGAAGAAAATCATATGAAATTCATGTAAATCATATACCGGTCAGTTAGCTTTCATGATGCACCACATCAACTACAATACCATGACAAAAATGTCCCCTTTTGACCATAGGAAAACAAAATTGATGATTCGAAGTTGATTTGTGCACTCTGACGTTTTTAAAACTTCTTGTTTAGTTCAAGAATATTCATCTCATCTGCATAAAAACTGTAACATTATTTTGAGGTGAAAATGATAAAAGTTCATTGGCAAATCATTCCAATATGCATATCAAAGTTCAAATAACATAGACATGACAGTTTGTAGAAATATGTAATTACATGTTTATACTTTTTGCAACAACCAAAAGACAGAGAATAGAAAAGGTTCATAGCTAAGACCAACATGATTTACTAAGTGGATTATTTGTAGCAGAATAACTGGATCATTAAAGTAAATTAGTAAATGCTGAATGAGTTAGAAATGCTGTAAGTTACTTGGGTATAACAGAAACAAAAAAGCTATTCATACCAGTGGCATAATTTTTTTTAAAACCATGCAGGTTGTAATGCAGTGTCATAAGGAACTAAAATATATTATTTTATGTGGTAGAGTATAATAATATAATTTTCTTTTCATCACCTCTAAGCCTAAGTACGGTAAAAAAAAGGAGGCTTAAATTAAAACAGGTAAATGTATTTGGAGAAGAAACATCTGTAAAACAATAAGATATTGGAATGCAGCGGGAAATCTTTGAAAAATAACCTTCATCTTGTCTTATAAATACAATGTCTATTTAAGTGACTACTTTAGCCATACAAAACATCTACCTTTGGGCATGAGTAGTGTTGTTGGTCTTTTTTTTAAGATCGAGATCATTTCTTCTTTATTGAAAAATTATAAATTCCACTTGTATTAAAAAAGAGATTGGATTGATTATTAATTCTGCAATCATCTTTGAGTTTGGAAGGGGTAATTATTCTGACTATGTCAAGGTTGCTTCTTTACTGAAACTATTTAAAGCCTTGTTCTAAAAACAATCTAATGCTACTCAACTGCATGGTAAGTATTATTTCTTATGATTTTGAATATCATATTATAATATTGTATTTCTTCCAGGTACATAATAAGTAATATATCCAGGCATTCCTAAGACTATATAACCAAAACGCAAAACAACTAACAGTTTAACATTTTTTAGAATTATCACACAATGTAATTGACATACCCAAAGACTTCAGAGTTTCATTTAGTTTTAGGATTTTGTCGCGAGTTTCAGATTCAGATTTACTCCCACTATGTTGCAAACTGATTCAGATACAACGAACAGTTGTTCCACTAATGCATCAAATAGAAAAGGATACAACGAACTGAAGGAAGACGATATTAAATTTCAATACAGTTTTCAAGGACAAATGATATATCGAGTTCGAAAACATTAAAAAAAGGTTCGAAGTAGGAAAAATTCATACCAGAACTGGATCTATTTGTTGGTATTTTGGAGGAACCGAAAAAGGTCTTCAAATGATAGCGGTTTGGCAGATCTGGACCCGATTAATGCCGATTTGAATGGCATCATCGGAGTCCCTTTCCTCCTGCCGTAATCCAAGCCTGCCATAAGAGCTGCGAAGTCGCTGAAGGTTTGGGATCTATGTTTGTCTTGGGATATGGTTTCTGTATTCGAACCGAGTCAACAATTAAGGGAAATGAACGTTGAACGTTGGAGATTAGAGTACGGTGTGGAAAAGTGAAAATCGAAAGGGAGGGGCGGTGCTAGAATTGCTTCTGTAATGGGAGAGATAAAGGAGTAAGTATGTATGGCGACACTTCGTTTTTAAACTGGTCAGAGCAAAGGCAGACAGAACAGGAAAGAAAAAAAGGGACCGTTCATTTCTAAAATTTGGTGGAGGCTTCTTTGAGCTTGAAACTGGACTGACTAATAATATAATAGTGCAGATATGTGTATGTGATACTTATTTGAAACACTGACTTTTTTCTGGGAACATCATTGGGTTTTGCATTTTTTTTCTTTGTAATGCAATAGTCAAAATGTTTGTCTTGTAATAATCTTGATCATTTTGAATAATTTTATTATGGTACCTTTTATAGTGTAGTTTGTTTGTATTTTTTTCCTTTTTCTTTTACCCTGTGACACCTTTTGCTAGTTTTTCCATTCATTTGTTCCCCTGTTTCCAACATTGGGATACCTGCAACTTTTCGAGATTAGGGGAAAGCACAGATGGTAGCAACTAAACATGAAACTATGTTTTATTCCCTGCATTTAGAATTGTTCAGAATGTAATTTTGTTAGATGATAAATGCTTTGTCCAGTTCATTTTTAGTTTGTGACATGGGGCTGCAGGGTCAACCATTTACTATAATCTTAAGCTTAGGCATCTTGCTTTGGATATGCCAATTATCGACTACAACTTGGCTCTTCTTATTCAACCAATGCTTGTGCTCGGGATTAGCATTGAAGTCATCTTCAATGTAGTATTCCCTGACTGGTTGGTAACGGTTTTACTAATAATAATAATCTTCATCGGTAAGTAATTGCTTAATCTATACCCCACTTATCTTCCATTAATTTGGAAAGAAAGGCTTATGCTTTTCCACATGTATTTTCTAATTACACCAACGAATGCTTTTTAAAAGGGGTTGATAAATGGAAGAAAGAGACGATAACGTTGAAGGTAACCATTTGTCATACTTTTCTTTTATTGCTTACACCACGTTGATTTACAACGACTAGTTTCTAACTGGGGAAGTCTAATAAAAAAAGATAATAATGGTGAGCCTTAAAAACTACTACTTTTCCTTTTAAATATGTATTATAATTTGCAGAATACCAGTGAATGCATTCATCTGAAGCATATGGGTACATGTTGCAGATGAAATAGAATACAAGGCTATACCTACAGGTCTTGGAAATCATCAAGATGTTGTTAAGTCAAACTTGAGAACAGAGGTATTCAAAGCATAGACTATAATAATACATCTCTAAATATACTAAAATTATGTAAACTTACTTTAATAATAATGTAGGTCCCAATTCTTGAGAATGTTTGTTGGAAGAACTTGGTTTTCTTGTCTTTGTGTGGGTTGTTTTTCTAATTTTGCAGATTGCTAAGGTAATATAATTTTTCCGCAAGTGTTTTTTAGTCTTTAACTATTACCGACTTTTTGTATTACTTTAGAAGTACACAACCTGTTCGACTTGGTACTTGTTGTTGAATCTGCTTCAGGTGAACAGACATTACACTTTGATAAGAACCACACGATCCACACTTTTTACCAATGATAAGTCTTCTTCTTAATGTTTTCTTTCAGAATCCAGTGGCTGTAGGGGTAAGCTTGTATGAAGCAGTAAATTGATATATAGGAAAATTTGCAGTTGCTTCCAAAGAAGAAGCATAAACTCAGTTAAAAATCAGTCTGCTAGTATTATACTGCATATCTAGTGTTGTAGCTGGAATAGCAGGAGGTTTGCTGGGTTTAGGAGGAGTGTTTATTTTAGGGCCTCTTTTTTTGGAATTAGGAATTCCTCCTCAAGTTTGTTTGCATTCTATATATATATAATTAAAATAGCATTATATTGCATAATATATGGAATAAAAAGGATAAAAAGAAAAAGAAAAATTGTGCATTTGTATCAACTGCTACAGCCACCTTTGCCATGACGTTCTCAATATCCATGTCTGCAGTTGAATACTACTATAACAACCCGCATATTTATCGATTGTGTATTTAAATATTTTATTTAAATATTTCATCGTTAGTCGGATTTTTGTCCGAAAACCTACTTTTTGCAAACTGTCGAATCGGGACTCGAGACCACTTCCATTGAGTTCAAAATGCCGTTTGCAACCTTTTTGAGTATAAGCTTCGATATTTTTGGAGTTAGTCAAGTTTTGCTACTTTTTCACTTTGGGTTTGAGTTTGGGTTTCAGCCCAATGTTCCACCTTAAGACTCTAGCTCCACTCCAACTCTTCATTACTTCATTTCATATTCCTAACACTTCAAGCTAAAGTAAAAATGGTGGAAGAGATTGGAAATGGAAATTCCTAAGCCCTAGCTTTCTTTGCAAATCCAACTTCTAGCTCCAAATTCAAGAGAACACATTGGTAAGCATCTCCTTCATCTTCCCCATCTCATTCTCTCTTTGATTTCAGAAAATTCCTAAACCTAATTTGGAAAATATTTCTCTTTTAAGCTTTGAATCAAGCTTCTTGAGTTGGGATTGAAGGTGATTGTTCTTGCCATTGCTTTCGAGCTTCTTCTTCATTGATTTGGGTTCAAAGGTGAGATTTTTATCTCAAATCTTTGTCTATAATTATCTTCGATTGTTAGGTATGAATTCCTAACACTTATTCTTGTGCAATTGATTTTGGTTTGGATTGATTTTGTGTATATTCCAATTTTTGGTGTTTTGGTCTAATTTATGAAAATCCTATTATGGATATTTAGACATTGATATTTGAGGCGTATCGAAGAGCCGTTTAGGCTGGGTTGTCGCTCGACGTAATTCCTTAGTCGTCGTCGCTCGATCGATCGCTTCCGGTATCCGTTTGGCCATTTTTGGCCTAGGTTCAGGGAATGCCCTGAACCCTTCATTCAGACGTCTGAAACGTAATATTCAGACGTCTGAATATTGTCCTGGAAAGATTTCTATTCCCAGATTCAAACGTTTGAATATTTGATTCCAGACGTCTGAATTGGTTCATTTGGAACCAGAGAGGAAATAGGCCAAAAAGTGCCTATTTCAGACGTCTGAATTCAAGGATTCAGACGTCTGAATTCTGTTTTTGGAAAATATTTATTTTCCAGATTCATACGTCTGAATCCTTGATTTCAGACGTCTGAATCTGCACTCTTTTGCCTATTTAGCTTGAATTTTCAACTTTAATCGATTCGTGTTGATTCCCTTTGTTATTATCACTTGTTATTGACTTTGATGACATTTTCTTCGTGATTTTGGAAATATCCATTTCGATGGATTCGGTAATCGATTTCTTTGGATTTTGTTCACGTCTTCGAATGTTAATTTTAGTGATTGATTGTTCCTACAATCTTCTTTGTGATTTGTCACTTTAAAAATATAAAGGTTTTCTATACTAGTAGTAAATATCAAAAATCTTTCTTCAAATGATTTCAACACTATTTTATAACAAAGCTCGTTTTCTCAAACCGATTTCCAATCTATTAGTATATACAAACCTTTACCTCACTCGTACGAGAAATCTAATTAAACGACTTAGTAAAACAAGTGGTATGAAACGCTTGCGTTTACTTCGTCGGTTAATTCTTGGACTTGTTCGATTGAATCTCTTGTGACAATTTTCTAGTGGAGATCTACAATTTGTTCGTAAATATTTACGTTAAGCTAGTGGTTATGGGACATGAAGCTAAGGTCATATATTTACTAGCTTACTGTAATCGACACTTCTTGATGATCGATGATGATCATTTCATGGTTTAGACTAGCAATGTGCGATGTCTCTTTGTTTATGTGGAGGACTGTACTTCATTTTAATTGAGCTTCGTCTCATTTCTGGCATGGGTCGTATCTATTTAGGTGCGTCGATGTTTATTTACACATGGGTCGTATCTATTTAGGTGCGTCGATGTTTGTTTACTTCGTGGAGCAATCGGCTCAATAAGTCGGGACATGGGGTGTATCTTTCTAGGTGTATCGATGTTCATCTATACATGGGGCGTATCTTTCTAGATACGTCGATGTTCGACTTTGCATGGGGTGTATATTTCTAGGTGCATCGATTTTGGACATTACATGGGACGTATCTTTCTAGATACGTCGATGTTGATTTATGCATGGGGTGTATCTTTCTAGGTACGTCGATGCTTATTTATGCATGGGGTGTATCTTTCTAGGTGCACCGATGTTAGACATTACATGGGGCGTATCTATTTAGGTGCGTCGATGTTTGCCTTTGCATAGGTCGTACCTTTCTAGGTGCAACGATGTTTGACTGTGCATGAGGCGTATCTATTTAGGTGCGTCGATGCTTGGTTTATGGAATAGCGTTCCGTTTGGGATTGGCCATCCTTTTCTTGTGATTTCTGGATCTCTAATTGTGTTGATTTCTGGAATTTATGTTTCACCACCTTTTTCGATTGGCATTGATAGGTATGTCAACATTTGTGGCTTGGTGAATGAAATTAGGAGTATGACATTCCTTTTGATCTTTGAGAAGATTTTTGTGATATTGATTAATCTCTTGTTGATTTTTCAATTACTTATTTATCACAGCTTGGCATTGTGATTATTATACGTTTAGTCATATCTCTTATTCTATATCATTTCATCTGATATTTATAGCTAGACTGATCCGTTTATTATTTTCTTATAAATAATACTCGGGTCAGACCGAGATGTTACAAGTACCTCTCCTTGACTTCTCTTCTGGGGTTATCATCCTGACTTTTGGTTAACTACTTAGATTAGTAGTTTTTGTTTTATGCACTTGATATATAGACTCATAGATGTATTCTTTTGTATAGCACGTGTTGCTATTCTCTTATATTATTGTGGATCTTTTTGACCACTACTCTGATATACACTTTCATGTGTTAGTTATATATTCATATCTATTTCCGCCTTTGTGGTATGAATTGCCTGTGACTGATTTATGTTATGTTTATTTCTATATTTGTTTCCGAAGATTATATATAGCCACTGTGTTGTAGCTTTGAGTTTGCGTCGGTATGTCGGATTTCCTCTTGAGATGAAATGCATGTTATATTTTATCTGGCATATCGGTGCTCGCACAAAGCAATTACACGGATGATCGCTCCTCAACAGCCTTATTCTCCGTGCTAGTTGACGGCATTACTCCGTAGTGTCCTTGGCTAGCGTGGGTATAGAGGTGGGGTGTCACAGCTTGGTATTAGAGCCAAACTTCGAAACATTGTAGAATAATCTAGCAAGGATCATGTCCTAAGTCTTTCTTAGGAGTTGTGCCTTTGGATTTAATTGGAGTCTTCGTACCGATTCATCCTATCTTCTTTATGATTCCTTGTTTTATCTATCAAGATTTCTTGATATTCATTTTGTGAATAACCTTCTTCTTCTTTCTTTCTTTCTTAAAGAAGAGAAATGGTTAGACCAGGCCATCCCAGCGCCGATCAATCTAGTGCTACTCCCCAAGATGGAGTTTTTATGTCTGCCCAGCAGCTTCTTGATCTAGTAAAGAACGCTCAAGCAGCCAGACCCAATCTAGAGCCTACTCATCCTAGATCCGGTTTTGCAAGCTTGTGCAGAGACTATACCGATTTGGGTGGAAGGCCATTCAAAGGATCCGAGAGTGTTATAGAAATTCAGGCTTGGCTCAAATCATGTGATCGCATCTTTTCTCGCATGAACCTTATTGATCTACATCAAGTCCAAGTGGCTTCTAGCATGCTCCAAGAAAGAGCATTAGATTGGTATGAGCTTTTAATTTCTAAAATCTGTGAAGCGGATCTCACTTGGGAGCAATTCCGGGAAAGATTCGAATTGAAATTTGTGCCGGAGGCTGAAAAAGTAGCTTTGGCCCGACGTTTTATTGACCTTGTTCAAGATGAATCTTCTGTGACAGACTATGTCGCATCTTTCGAATCTCTGTCCAAATACGGGGTCGAGTATATTAATACCCCATTGAAGAAAAATCAGAGATTTGTCTATGGCTTGAATAAGAATCTTAAGAAGCCATTACTTTTGAAACTAGAAGTTTCTTTTGATCAACTTATTGATATCGCTCTTCGTCTTGAAGAGGCCGATAGAGGGAGTAATGTTGAAGTTGTGGTTGCCAAACAGAACTTCAACGACAATATGAAGAGGCCAATTAAATTCAAAGGCTCCTTTCCCGTCAAGAAAGGGAGGCAAGAAACCTCGGTAGCAAAAGTTCCTACCTCTAGTCGTGGGCAATGCTACAATTGTGATTCCACGGACCACTATGCAAAGGAGTGTCCGAAACCTCTTTATTGTCGCTATTGCAAAAATTCCGGTCACCATATAACTGCATGTCCCATACTTCAAAGTAGGAAGGAGGGAAAATTCAATGTGGTGCAAGCTCCTGGTAACACTTCTCGTGGTCAAGGTATTTCTTATTTAATCCTTGATTACATTTGTTTTGTGATCATCCTTTCGAGTTCTTGTTGATATGGGTTCATCTCATTATTTTTTTTATCAAAAGAACTTGTTGATTCTTTTTCTTTGAAAATATTTTGGGCTTGTTGACTTCTTTGAGAGTTGCGAATCCGGATGGTAGATCCGCAACACTCAATTTGCTTTCTATAGATGTCGAAATTATTTTATGTGATTTTTCTTTCCGAGCCGATTTTTACTTATGATTCAGAATTGACTTTTTTGAAGATTGGCTTAATTATTATGAAGCCATATCCTTTGTCCCGTGTGGACTGTTCATCTTCGACATTTTCTATCTGTTAAGCAGATTTCTATTTTTTCTTGTGATTTTGATTTCAAATTTTTGAAGGCATCATTTTATTCTTTAAGCCCTCAAGATGAGAAAAGTGTTATTTCTCTTATCTAAATAATTTGTGAAACTTTTCCGGTATTTTTGAATTTGTCTTAGGATTATCACCTAAGAAATCTTTTGTGTGGTGTTAAGGTCTTTCTAGTTCAACCTTGCCACCGATCTTCGTTTGGCTACGAGTTGCGGGAGTACCGCATACCGCACTCCTTATGATTCTTATGAATGACTTATAATGTCATTCAGTTTGTCCAACTTATTTCATCCATTTTATGAATCAAGTATTCTATGATCTCGATGACTCCATTCTTTTATATATTGATTTTGGATGAAAATAGAAATTTAAAATTTTCCAAATCTTTTTCATAAGATTTATTTATAAGTACAATTGGATTTTGATCTTAAACGAGCAAAGAATATTCTCAAAACTTTTAAGAGATATTTTCATCATATAGAAGATGATTTTGTGATTGTATTGCCCATTGAGTGCTTTAAGAATTCTGGTCGATGTGCTTGATCAACGTTATCGATAGGAATTTCCTAAACGCTTAGATGTGACGGTCAGACACAATAAATTGACTTATGTAAATTTTTCTAGAAAGATTATTACATAAAGATAAATGTAATTTTGAAAGTTTTAGCTTTTCGGGAAAGAAGATTATTTAAAAAGAATTCTTTCTTTTCGATACTCTTATTCTTGTGATTCCCGAGGGGGAACCAAGACTTTATCTTTTGTTCCAATTCTAATCATATTGTTTTGGATGTTGTTCTCTTGCAAAAGATAATGTGCTATCACTTGTGCTCCTAAATCATTAAAAGCCGATTGAGACTAGGTATGCCACTCATGATCTAGTGCTCGCGGCTATTGTTTTCGCTTTTAGAATTTGGCATCATTATTTTTGGGGGAGAAATTTGTTCTCCACCTCGATCAAAAATCTTTGGAATATTTATTTTCTCATAAGGAACTTCATGTTGGCTCGAGTTCCTGGCATCTTATGATCTTGATATTCATTTTATTCCTGGAAGGGAAATCGTGTTGCCAATGCGCTTAGTCGTAAGCAACAGGTGGTTGTTTCTTTGTTGATGACCAAATGGAATTATCTTTTTATTAATTTCATCGGACGTTTTGATATACATCGTTTTATTGAGCTTTATCCCATTTCTTTTATGGACTAGCGTCCGACGTTCTTTTATGGTGTTCGGTTCCTCAGATGTACTGTTATTATACTACATCGGTGTTCCGTCTTATCTAGATCAATGGATGTACCATTATTATACTACATCGTTGTTCCGGTTTATCGGTTCATTGGACGTACCGTTTTTGTACTACGTCGGTGTTCCAAATTATTCGAGTTTCTAGTTTCTCAGGCGTATTGTTTTTGTACTACGTCGTTGCACCGGCTCAATTTTCTGTTATTCAGGACGTTTTCTCACGTCTTTCTACTACGGAAATGCCTTAGGGATTCCGATTTTTATTCTTGAGGCCAGTATTATTAAAGGAAGTGAAGTTTTACCAGATTTGACTTAGGAGTTATATTCTATTCGCATCATTGCTTCGGAGGTTGAGTGCCTTCGAAATAAAGATGTTCTTTTTGTGGGAGTTTAATGGTTCTCAAATCCTAAGGATTGCTCTTGGGAATCCAGAGAATTCATCGAGCGAACCCGTTCGGGCTTACTCTTTCGTGCTCCTTGTGCTGGACTTCTTGATTCAAATTTTCTTTTGTGTCGATATGCTTCTATCGTTGTTACTTCTTATTTTCTTCTTAAGTATTGCAAGGACGCAATATCTTTAAGGAGGGGAGTCTGTAACAACCCGCATATTTATCGATTGTGTATTTAAATATTTTATTTAAATATTTCATCGTTAGTCGGATTTTTGTCCGAAAACCTACTTTTTGCAAACAGTCGAATTGGGACTCGAGACCACTTCCATTGAGTTCAAAATGCCGTTTGCAACCTTTTTGAGTATAAGTTTCGATATGTTTGGAGTTAGTCAAGTTTTGCTACTTTTTCACTTTGGGTTTGAGTTTGGGTTTCAGCCCAATGTTCCACCTTAAGACTCTAGCTCCACTCCAACTCTTCATTACTTCATTTCATATTCCTAACACTTCAAGCTAAACTAAAAATGGCGGGAGAGATTGGAAATGGAAATTCCTAAGCCCTAGCTTTATTTGCAAATCCAGCTTCTAGCTCCAAATTCAAGAGAACCTATTTGTAAGCATCTCCTTCATCTTTCCCAACTCATTCTCTCTTTGATTTCAGAAAATTCCTAAACCTAATTTGGAAAATATTTCTCTTTTAAGCTTTGAATCAAGCTTCTTGAGTTGGGATTGAAGGTGATTGTTCTTGCCATTGCTTTCGAGCTTCTTCTTCATTGATTTGGGTTCAAAGGCGAGATTTTTATCTCACATCTTTGTCTATAATTATCTTCGATTGTTAGGTATGAATTCCTAACACTTATTCTTGTGCAATTGATTTTGGTTTGGATTGATTTTGTGTATATTCCAATTTTTGGTGTTTTGGTCTAATTTATGAAAATCCTATTATGGATATTTAGACATTGATATTTGAGGCGTATTGAAGAGCCGTTTAGGCTGGGTTGTCGCTCGACGTAATTCCTTAGTCGTCGTCGCTCGATCGATCGCTTCCGGTATCCGTTTGGCCATTTTTGGCCTAGGTTCAGGGAATGCCCTGAACCCTTCATTCAGACGTCTGAAACGTAATATTCAGACGTCTGAATATTGTCCTGGAAAGATTTCTATTCCCAGATTCAAACGTTTGAATATTTGATTCCAGACGTCTGAATTGGTTCATTTGGAACCAGAGAGGAAATAGGCCAAAAAGTGCCTATTTCAGACGTCTGAATTCAAGGATTCAGACGTCTGAATTTTGTTTTTGGAAAATATTTATTTTCCAGATTCATACGTCTGAATCCTTGATTTCAGACGTCTGAATCTGCACTCTTTTTCCTATTTGCCTATTTAGCTTGAATTTCCAACTTTAATCGATTCATGTTGATTCCCTTTGTTATTATCACTTGTTATTGACTTTGATGACATTTTCTTCGTGATTTTGGGAATATCCATTTCGATGGATTCGGTAATCGATTTCTTTGGATTTTGTTCACGTCTTTGAATGTGAATTTTAGTGATTGATTGTTCCTACAATCTTCTTTGTGATTTGTCACTTTAAAAATATAAAGGTTTTCTATACTAGTAGTAAATATCAAAACTCTTTCTTCAAATGATTTCAACACTATTTTATAACAAAGCTCGTTTTCTCAAACCAATTTCCAATCTATTAGTATATACAAACCTTTACCTCACTCGTACGAGAAATCTAATTAAACGACTTAGTAAAACAAGTGGTATGAAACGCTTGCATTTACTTCATCGGTTAATTCTTGGACTTGTTCGATTGAATCTCGTGTGACAATTTTCTAGTGGAGATCTACAATTTATTCATAAATATTTAAGTTAAGCTAGTGGTTATGGGACATGAAGCTAAGCTCATATATTTACTAGCTTACTGTAATCGACACTTCTTGATGATCGATGATGATCATTTCATGGTTTAGACTAGCAATGTGTGATGTCTCTTTGTTTATGTAGAGGACTGTACTTCATTTTAATTGAGCTTCGTCTCATTTCTGGCATGGGTCGTATCTATTTAGGTGCGTCGATGTTTATTTACACATGGGTCGTATCTATTTAGGTGCGTCGATGTTTGTTTACTTTGTGGAGCAATCGGCTCAATAAGTCGGGACATGGGGTGTATCTTTCTAGGTGTATCGATGTTCGTCTATACATGGGGCGTATCTTTCTAGATACGTCGATGTTCGACTATGCATGGGGTGTATCTTTCTAGGTGCATCGATGTTAGACATTACATGGGACGTATCTTTCTAGATACGTCGATGTTGATTTATGCATGGGGCGTATCTTTCTAGGTACGTCGATGCTTATTTATGCATGGGGTGTATCTTTCTAGGTGCACCGATGTTAGACATTACATGGGGCGTATCTATTTAGGTGCGTCGATGTTTGCCTTTGCATGGGTCGTACCTTTCTAGGTGCGACGATGTTTGACTGTGCATGTGGCGTATCTATTTAGGTGCAACGATGCCTGGTTTATGGAATAGCGTTTCGTTTGGGATTGGCCATCCTTTTCTTGTGATTTCTGGATCTCTAATTGTGTTGATTTCTGGAATTTATGTTTCACCACCTTTTTCGATTGGCATTGATAGGTATGTCAACATTTGTGGCTTGGTGAATGAAATTAGGAGTATGACATTCCTTTTGATCTTTGAGAAGATTTTTGTGATATTGATTAATCTCTTGTTGATTTTTCAATTACTTATTTATCACAGCTTGGCATTGTGATTATTATACGTTTAGTGATATCTCTTATTCTATATCATTTCATCTGATATTTATAGCTAGACTGATCCGTTTATTATTTTCTTATAAATAATACTCGGGTCAGACCGAGATGCTACAGGTACCTCTCCTTGACTTCTCTTCTGGGGTTATCATCCTGACTTTTGGTTAACTACTTAGATTAGTAGTTTTTGTTGTATGCACTTGAGATATAGACTCATAGATGTATTCTTTTGTATAGCACGTGTTGCTATTCTCTTGTATTATTGTGGATCTTTTTGACCACTACTCTGATATACACTTTCATGTGTTAGTTATATATTCATATCTATTTCCGCCTTTGTGATATGAATTGCCTGTGACTGATTTATGTTATGTTTATTTCTATATTTGTTTCCGAAGATTATATATAGCCACTGTGTAGTAGTTTTGAGTTTGCGTCGGTATGTCGGATTTCCTCTTGAGATGAAATGCATGTTATATTTTATCTGGCATATCGGTGCTCACACAAAGCAATTACACGAATGGTCGCTCCTCAACAGCCTTATTCTCCGTGCTAGTTGACGGCATTACTCCGTAGTGTCCTTGGCTAGCGTGGGTATAGAGGTGGGGCGTCACAAATACCTTCTTCGTCGTTTCCCTGTTCCATACGGTATTATAATCATATAAAGAAAATTCGACGTTTTTTTTATCCAGAACCCGTTAATAAATGAAGTTCTTTATTTTATTGTCGATCTATAAAACCAGGGTGGTTGTATCCACATTTCTGAAAGTAGTTTGCCGTTTGTCTATGATCAACTTCTATGATATGATCGACAATGGGATCTAAATTAATTCTCTGGAACTGTTTTTAGTTACTAGAGATACTATTAATGGATTATCCAAGTGAGAAACCAGCAAAAGAATAAGATCTGTTATGGGTAAGTATCATCGTTACTGCCCCAATTTTCGACCTTCGAAAATAGATATCAATACGTTCACTGTATTACATGCCGAGCAATCGAATGTTGAAAATACCATAACGTTAGAGAAATAGAAGAAGAGGTAGAAAAAGAAAATAGAAATAACAACACAGAATCTCACAATCGCAGCGGAACAATATATAATAGATAACAGCTGGTCTTTATACAAAAAGAATTATAACTATTATTTATACATTACATCATCCGTGATGTCCCAGAATTTTGGGCAATAGCAATTTGATTTAAATTGGCAGTATTAATAATATCTTTCTAACTATTTATATTTGGTGAAATTGTTTAATAATTTTATTTTATAAATATTTAATTTGGAAAAATTTATTCTTTTTAGAACTAATAATATTTAATTAATAAATTTATCTCTTAAAGCTAATAAAATTGTTTTCTATTTATAATGTGCATATATATATATATATATTGTAAATAGGAAGTCTTTGGTTTTAAATTTAATAAAAAGATATGTTGTTTAATTTTAATATATATATGCATATATATATATATATTGTAATTGGAAAATTTGTTTTAAAACTTAATATAATAATTTTAAAGACTAATATTAAAATGTTATCTATTTATAATGTATATATATTTGTATATATTGTAAATAGAAAAGCTTTAATTTGAAATTAACAAATAAAAAGATGTTTTCAAATTTAATATATATATATATATTGTAATTTGGAAGTTATGATTGAATTTAATATAAAAAAATTTCAAAGGCTATTTTAAGTTAAACTTTATACTTCTTAACAACAAAAATAATATCTATAAATTTTATTAATTTAAAAATATTTTAGCTTAAGTTTCAGTTTAAATAAAATTTAATAAAAGTCTTGTTTTACCTTCTTTTTAAACTTGCTGGATAAATATGGTATGTAAAAGTCTAAAACATAATCCATAAACATATAAAACATACAACACATTAATTTATTCAAACATAAGTAATATATAAATAAATATAAACATAAATTCATATTCACATAAATATACATATACATAATTACTTAGTAAGATGAGGATCTAGACATAATTATACATGTATTTAACATTTGTAAGAGAACAAGATCATGCATTTACATGTGGAAGCTTTGTATAATTTAAAATAAACAAGTGGAAAACATTTTATTTAAAAATTTAATTATATAATATAAGTGTTTTGGAGAAAATCTGATTTCCAGTTGAATTCTTTTCTTCCTCAATCTTTTTCTTTCCTCATCTTTCCAAAAACTAAAACAAAAAAAAAATCAAAAGAAACCTGATCTAAAGCAAATGCAACAACAATTATTTCATCTTCAACCTAAAGCAAATTCAACAGTAAGAAATCTAAATCAACCACAAATGCCAGATTAAAAACAAGCTTCAGATCAATCACTTACATATTAAGACCAGAGGCTGTTCTCTGCTTTATAAACAGGTGAGCAAACCTTCTTATCTAAAAGCTTTAAATCTAGATGAATACTTGATACTGGAGAAAAGATTGTAAAGTAAAGTTGTAATAGGGCCTGCATGGATGATTTTAACAAATTCATAGTTTGGATTGCATTTTATATATTTGTGAATATGCCTGTGTGTTAGTATATTCCATCTCCGTTCATAAACTACAAACTTAAGAACAACTCAAAAATTCGAATTCTTATCTCACATTCAGTTATAGGCTTAGATTCCAAAATGAAAAATGGTTGAGACAATCTAAATTTATTTGTAAAAATAGTTTCAAGCAAAAATATATAGTAAATATTCTTGAAAATAAAGAATGACAGTAAAAATCATATTTAAGTCAAAGATCAATATTACTGAATTCATGTTTGGATTACATAGATTGATTCGTTGTTGAAAATTATGAATTTTGATATAATAATCTGGATTTTAAGGTTTGTTTATGTTAAGGAATTTTGTTTTGATCAGATTGGGTACTTTCATCAATTGCCGATGATCGATGACGAGTTGGAGCTCGGGGTTGATGTCGAAGGTGGCTTAAGGATCAATGGAAAAATGATCGGAGTTTCTGTAGTGCATCGTGGTGGTTGTAGGTTAGCGAAGTAGGGTTTTATCGATTATTTGGGTAGTCGGTATTCTTGAAGCGATTTTGCTGCCGTGGGGAGGCCGGAAGCTATCGCGGGCGGGGGGATCGATTTATCGAGTCGACGCGAAGTTTTGATAAGGTCGGCTAGGTTCATCGGGGTCGGGATCGTCAGCGAGGGGTGGTTTTCTAATTGTGATGGTTCCAGTTTTGCATCGAGTGACTCAGTTTCGTTAGAACGAAGAAATCATCGTTCTGGGTGGATCTATGGGTAGGCGAGGCCGGCATTGAACTGTCGATGGTCGGAAAGATAGCCGGAGGTGGTCAGAAGGTTGTGCACCATGCGCACGTGCACATCAAATTTAGTGTGTATGAGGCTTTGGGAAGAACGTGATTTTTTCTCGAGTCAATTACGTGACTTACTCGAAGCGAGGTTGATGCGTGAGTGTCTCGTGTTTCGCTCGAGGGTCTGTTCTAGTTTTTGTTCAGCTAGCTCGGGCTTGTCTAAATTTTTGTAATCTGGTTTTGGAAATTTAAGGAAACCATGTTCAGTTTTTTTTTTAAAAAGTTAGTAAATTAAATTAATTCAAGTTTTTAAAATATATATTAACTAAGTCTTTAAGAAAAATTAAATATTAATAAGTTTCAAACCCAAATGAAAAATATAGGTTTTCAAAGATACGTTTTTCCAAGGTTAAGGTTATTAAAAATGATTAAATTTGTGAGTAATTTATTAAATCATGTTTTAAAATGAGTTTTTCATAAGGAAATAACTAAGTTCCAAAGTAAAATCATTTAATAAGATTTTTAAACGAGTTTAAGTTTAAATATAAAAGACTTAAATGATTTAAATTTGTTTATTTTAAAAGTAATTATATTAATTATGTAATTAAATACCAATGATTTTAATAAAAGTAATGGAATAATTAAGAAATATGTCAAGATAATTAATTAATTAAAAGTTAATTACCTTATGAAATATATTAGGGTTAATTAATGTTAATGATCAAAGTATAATTACTTAAGGAAAGTAATTAAAGAATTGTAACGAGTATAACTAATTTAAGGATCATTAACTAATTTTTAGGAGATAGTTAATGGGTAATTAATTAAGAATAGTTAATTACTTGATTTATTAAGGATAATTAATTACTTGATTTATTAAGGATAATTAATTGCTTGATTAATTAAGGGTTAATTAATCTAAGTAATTGAAGGTAATTAATTAAAGAGTTATTACTTAATGGAAGTAAATTAAAGGGATTAATTACTCAATTAAATGAATAGGATTAATTTAGGTTAATTAACTAGTTAGTTAATTAAAGATAATAACTTGATGATTGATTAAGTATAATTACTTAGTGTAATTAATAAAGTGTGATTACTTAGAGTAAGTAATAAATGGGTAATTACTGGGTGTAATAAATAAAAAGGGAATTACTTAAAGTAATTGAAGGATAATTACTTAGTGGAGGTAATTAAGGATTAATTACTCTGTGTAAGTAATTAAGAATAAATTACTCTGTGTAATTAATTAAGGAGTTGATTAATTTAGGTAAGTAATTACAGGATAATTAATTACTATTTGAAATTAATTAAGGTTAGTGGTTAATTAAAGTATAATTAATAAATGTTATTAATTAAGGATCAATGTAATTAATAATAGTTAATTAATTAATGAAGTATTTAGAGGATCACTAATTAATGTAATTAATGCGAGTAATTAAAGGATAATTACTATAAATGATTAAGGATAATTAATTTGTGTAATTAATTAAAGGCTAATTACTTAATGTAATTAAAGAATAATTAATCAAGGATGATTAATTAAGATGGATAATTAAGGGATGATTAATTAACTGGGTTATAATTAATTAATGTCAAATAAGCAGGATTTAAAAGTAATTAAGTGATTAATTTAATTCATTGATGGTTAATTAAATTAATTAGGGATGGTATGGTTGATTAATCTTGCTTATGGATGATTGAATGAGATTGAATGCCTTGGATTTTGTGATATCTCTGATATGTGATATGGGTTGCTTGTGGTATGGGATATTTTGGTTGAATTGTGATAATATGGATTATCTATATTGTGATAAGGTGAATTATCTATCTGTGTGAATATAGATGATAGTTTAAATTGTTTAAACCCTTAAACCACTTGGACATTAAAACGGCTTTTTGGATTTCGTTGAGACCGGGATCGGATTTCCAAATTTGTATATCCAAAAACCACATCGATCCAAGTTAAACGTTAGGTCGTGAATTCAAGTGAAGACCAAGATAAAGACTCGAAGTGTAAGAACTATTCGTCGCTAAAACTCTGAGGGTGATTCTAAGATGAGTTTAATGGAGATAGTTCTTTCAGATTCGAGATGGAGATTCAGAGTGCAACGGTTATTGTCGTTAACTCTGAGGGTGATTCCAAATTGAGTGTAACGAAATAATGCCTTCGGTTTCATTCGAACCTGGAACGAACTTGTATGGAATGAATGCTTTCAGAACATCGTTAGTGGAGGACGATGAGCATTCCAAGATATGTGTTCTAAAAGGTAATCATAGCCTCAATCATTATCAATCAAGAATGGCTAAAATAGGGGAGGTGCAGCAAGGTTAAGTGGGTCGTGCCCAAGTAGGACGAGATTTTCCCCTTTCTAGAGGTCCCTTTTATTTCGGCTTAGTGTGTGGTTAGTCACGCCAACTGCGGGGTTGTCTTGTTCTGGATTATTCAGTAAGGGATGGTTCCGGCCTTGTGCTGCAGGGGATCAGGGTGGATCATCGGTACGGTGAGCTTGGCCACGTACTATAACGGGAGGTACCCCAGTAGCCCTGCCATTGATGGAAACCCATTTTCCCTGCGTGCCTTTATGGTTTTGATCGTATAACCCACATTGTGGCTAGTATGCTGGAATTTAATAAATGTCACAATTTCAGCTATTTTCTATTTTCTTGAAAACCCTAGACACTATTATAATATCACTGGATTTCCTATCAAATGTTTTGGTTAACGTAGGATAAAAACTTTTCCATTTTTATGTGTGGGAAGTCTTACGAGATACCTTTTCTTTCGAAATGATTTTCAAAGTTAAACAACTTTACCCCGTTTACTCACACCAGACCCATGTCTGACTCAGAGTTTATTTTCTGTTTTATTAAACTCTTGGGTACTCAAATTTTTACGAGTAGCCAAGGGATTTAGGTTAGCTTTGACGAGTTTCTGCAGAAGATATGGAGCAGGAGGCTTCAACGTATATAGATTTATAGTGGTTCCTCTGTGCTGATCTCTGTGATGGCGTCTGTATTGTACTGGAGTTGTATGATAGACAGTTCTTTATAACTGTCTAATTGGTGATGTATAAGCTGTGTAACTCTATTAAATGTTGTATACTATATATTAACTATAAGATTAATATATTTTATTCGTTCCGCTGTGAGATTCTGATGTTGCTTAGTTCTTTCTTCTCTATCTTTTCTCTTCTCTATCCCTTTCTTTCTTATTCACGATGCGTCTTTCTGAGGATTGAAGGATGGTTCGTGACAGTTGGTATCAGAGCCAGGTTGAGTGATACCTAGGCCTTGAAGTAAATCTTTCTTGAGAGAGCATACTTGTGTTATATATATATATATACCTATCTATAACTACCTTTTTTTGGTTACCTGTTCGGGTTTGCCGACATGAGTTCTAGAGGTAGGAGGGGTAGTGGTGTGTGTAGCATGACTACGACTAATGAAAGAAGTCTGAGTATTGAGGTTGGAAGAGTATCTGCCGTGTCTGTAGACCCAATACCGCCTCGAGTAAGCTTTGCAGCATGGTGTAAGGATTTCACCATATCTCTGAAGGAAACCTTTTAAAGGTTGGAGTCCATCTTTGAAGTGCAAGTTTGGATTTCGCTCGTATGAGCGGTTTTGCAAGAGTTTGGATCTGTCGGATGAGCTGAAGCATGGAAGTCTGTCTGTAGGGGACTAAGGTCTATGAGTTGCCTTGCAACGAACATCATCTCATTGTCACCCCCTTTAGAAAAGTGAGATGTTTTGTGCTTGATTTGAGGCCCGAGTTTCTTGAGAAGATGTCTAACATGTCGAAGATCCTTTTGTGGAATTGGTTAATATGGCTTTGAGGGTCAAAGAGCTTATGGATAGAAGTCTTTGGCAATTGAATCGGCAGTGTAGCTCGGAAGTGTTTTATGGGCAGTAGGAAGTCTTTTGGTTTAGTAATATCCTAGAAGTGGAGTTCAGAAGCAGCAGAGCGAACCCATTTCTCCGATGGTTCGGAAATCTTTGTGTTTCTTCTGTCAGCAGCCCAAACTTTTGGAAGCTCGATAGAGCAGGGTGTTTATTATTGAAGGTGGACCACCAACTTCTTCTGTGGGACAAGAATAAGCTATTCTGACGTGTGAAGAGAAAACAGTTTCTTTGGAACTGAACTGGGTAGGATCGCAGAAGTGACTTGCGATAGTTCAGAGGTCATCTGAGTAATCTTTTGCTTAGGATCAAGGCTTTTTAAAAGGAGGTAGAAGTTATGAAGTTGCTAGAGATTTTTTTCGGATATCTTCGAAGAAGTCAAGGTTCGCCTTAGCATTGGAAGATTGAGTTTTCGTATCGATTTGGTTCGTAGAGAGAGAGAGTTTGGTGGAATAGACTTAGGATTTCATAGAGCTTCTTTGTTTTCTCTTTGTGGATCTGACGAATCGTGTCTTCCGTGATGTGTTGATCAAGTTTGCGCTCGAATGCATCGATGGCATTCTCATCTACTTCTAATCAAAGTTGCGCAGTGGAAGCAAGGAAGTAGCTGTTCTAGAGTGGAAGCAACCGTAGACTCCTACGAAAGTTCTTATTTGTTTTAGATTAAAGGGTTTCTATAGGAAATTCAAGTGAACCTCTGAATGCGAAGAAGTTTTTCAGAATCTAAAGGCGATATTGGCAAGTGCACCTGTTCTGGCTATACCAGATGGGAGAGGTTGGATTGAAGTCTGCTAATGCTTATAGAGTAGAGTTTGTGTTCTGGATTTCGGTAGATCTTGAGAGGGTCATTTTGTTGAGTAGAATCCGGAAATCATCTTGTTCTTGGTCCAGATTTGGTTTGATAAGCATCATCGTAGGTTGAGCTGATCAGGAAAGGATATAGGCAGCTCAGAATCGTCAGATAAGTTTTGTGTATAACAGACGAAGGAATTTGTAATTCGAGTTGGAAATTTGGAGGTTTTCTCCAATTAAAGTTGTAATAAGATTTGGTAAGACTAGAAGACTAGCTCCGAGGTATTTGGAATTTCTTTTCTGTGTTCTTGAAATGCTAAGTTCTTTGGCCTACAGGATTGAATTGCCAGCTGGATGACGGGGATTCACATCATATTTTATGTATCTCCGAGGGAGTACGTGTATGATCCATCTCTGGTTGTAAAATCTGCAGTTCAGGAGGATTTGGAAGTTGAACCGGACTTGAGTGTGGTCTAATATCTTGTTCAGATTATAGATCAAGGTGAGTAGGAGCTCAGGATCAGAGTAGTATAGCTAGTTTAGATTCTGTAGAGTAAGCATTCCAGTGGTTGTACCTGGGAACTTTCGATAGTATTTTAGAATCCTATCTTGATTAAGTCAGGATAGCTAGGTTTGTTTGTTTGATTTAATTGGTTGCTATGGTTGTTAGTATATAGATGATATGTATGCTTTATTGTTTGAAAATAAAATTTTTGTTGGATTATTAAATTATCTTTACTTTTAAATTTCGGGGAAGAAATTCTTTTAAAGGGGAGGAATGTGATGTCCCGGAATTTTGGGCAATAGCAATTTGATTTAAATTGGCAATATTGATTTAACAATATTTTTCTAACTATTTAAATTTGGTAATATTGTTTAATAATTTTATTTTATAAAGATTTAATTTGGCAAAATTTATTCTTTTAAGAACTAATAATATTTAATTGGTAAATTTATCTCTTAAAGCTAATAAAATTATTTTCTATTTACAATGTGTATATATATATTGTAAATAGGAAGTCTTTGGTTTTAAATTTAATAAAAAGATATGTTGTCTAATTTTTAATATTTATATATATATATATGCATATATATATTGTAAAATTTGTTTTAAAATTCAATATAATAATTTTAAAGGCTAATATTAAAATGTTTTCTATTTATAATGTATATATATTTTTATATATTGTAAACAGAAAAGCTTTAGTTTGAAATTAACAAATAAAAATATGTTTTCAAATTTAATATATATATATATATATATATATATATATTGTAATTTGGAAGTTATGATTGAATTTAATATAAAAAAAATTCAAAGGCTATTTTAAGTTAAACTTTATATTTCTTAACAACAAAGATAATATCTATAAATGTTATTTATTTAAAAATATTTTAGCTAAAGTTTAAATTTAAATAAAATTTAAAAAGGTCTTGTTTTACCTTTTTTAAACTTGCTGGATAAATATGGTATATAAAAGTCTAAAACATAATCCATAAACATATAAAACATACAATACATTAATGTTAGCACCAAAATTGGCCACTAACACCCTTGAGAAAGATAGTGTAGAGAGGTTAATAAAGAAAGTGAATTAAAACAGAAAACCGTATGCTAAATTAAATGTAAAGACAAGAACACATGGATTTATAGCGGTTAGGCATAACCGCCTACGTCCACTTTGGATCTAATCTTTATTTCTTTACTCTACAATAGATTACAGATACAATTTATACACCAACTGAATGCAAATGCTAAGTAAAGAAGAATAAGTCTTGAATGCGGTAGAGTCTCCTCAGTGTTCTTAGAAAAGGTCCCTTTCACCGTGCCCTTGCCCTTCTATTTATAGATGAAGATAGGCTGGACTCCCTATACAGGCCTCAAGGCCGAGGTGACTTGGCCCATATAGGGCGATCTCGAGCTAGCCGGTCCATTCTTGCCGAACCGTACCTAAATGCCAAAACATGTCAACTACATCAAACCCGTATATCTTCAGGCTCTTCTTGGTCAGAATATTGTCTAGTGCTAACGATAATATCTTCAACTGTTGTTTTGTAGCCAGGCCAAGGTGTAGGGTAACATTTGCCCCCCAAAGTGTGTCTTGTGAAGCAACACGACATGCTTAGAATCGGGAAGAATTCCTTATTTCCAGAAAGAAATCCATCGTTTTTCCTGATTAGTCACTATCCATCAATTTTTTCCTCCTAAGTTGTCATATTCCTTCTTTGGTCATCATGATGCTTGGTCGATTCCCAATATTATAAATCCAGGGCTGTAATTCATCAAATGGCCATCTGTGTCTGATTCTACAGAGCTTCGCTATCTGATCCAGTCTTTTCTTAATAACCCTAAGCGAGAATTCAATTTCTATTGATTTCAAGAAGTCTTTAAATTTTTCGGATGTACACATGCTTGTTCGGGTACATCTTCTTGCCATTGGCTCTCGGATGCATTTTAGATGCTCATAACTCGTCACCAGTACCATCTATTTTAATTGCAATTCAATTGCGATTCCTTATTTGTATTTTCTGTGAAATAAGGGTTGTAATCAGCCACTTGATGTGAGCGGACTTCAAGCTCTACATGGATGACAACCTCAGAACAGTAAGCAAGAACGAATGGAGTACGACCAGTCATGGACTCATGGGTAGTTCTATAAGCCCATAATGCTGTTGGGAGTTCATCCTCCCATTTGTCTCTAGCCTTTTCCAAGCCTCTCTTTTTGGTACAGACTTTATGATTTTGCTCACAGCTTCAACCTGTCCATTTGCAATTATAATAGATCATGGAAGGTCATAAGGACAGATGACGTTACGGACAATAAAGTCAATTATTTTCTTCATCTTGGTCGTGGTTAAAAGTTCTTCATCTGCTCATTTGATGAAGTAATCAACTGCTATGATGGTGTATTTCGCACCACCTTTAGGATCGGCAAGAAGATGATTTCAATGCCCCCAAGTGGCAAACAGCTATGGACTAGCCATTTGAGTAATTTCCATCGGTGGGGTTCCTAGATTTTTTGCAAACATCTTGCACTCGTCGCATTGTCTAGCATGATCAACCGCATCTGGATTGATAGTTGGCCAGTTATACTTATAACATAGTATTTTCTTTATCATGGTTTTCCCGCTGATGTTATCACCGCATTCTTCTTCATAGACTTCTCTCAAGATATCATCATGGGCGATATACTAAAGCATGGGGATGGATAAACTCCTTTCTACACACGACTTCTTCTTGGATGATTTGGTGTGAAGCTTTGAGGAGAATCTGTCATTTTCCATCCCTCCATTCAGTGAGAATTCCTCATTGTAGATAGTCTTTGATAGGAGTCATCCATGACACCTTTTCTGGCTCTGTCTCCAAGACCTAGTTGATCTCCATCCATCAATGCTCGGAATATTAAGTATTTCAACCAAAATAATGTATGTCTGTTGCGCGTCCCTAAAACTAGCTAGCTTGGCTAGTGACTGGAATCTTTTCATTTTGTTCGTTGAGTATGTATGTAATGATGCAATACGTGAAGTCGGCTAGTAGCTCTTAGACTTGGCCAAGATAAGGAGAAAGATAATGCCCCTTAACAAGATCAACCTCCTTAACTTTGCATACTATTAATCAGGAATCACAAAAGATATGAAAAGTTATCACTCCAAATCCTCTAGCAAGTTTGAGACTGGCGGTCGAGGCTTCATAATAAGCATCATTGTCTGTTACAGGAGAATCGAGTTTCATGACGTAGTAGATCGTTTGTTCCTTGAGAGTCATTAACATGACTCCTGCGCCATAACACTGATCACTGGATGCTCCATCCGCGTACATTTTCCATCTGTTAATTGGTTCTCTACTACCCTTCGAGTAGTCATCTGATGCAATGAATTTAAGTGTGGGGTATGCTAATTTCCATCCTTGGATAGCCCTTCGAGGGAAATAAGTGATATCAAATTGGCTTAGTTCGATATTCTATTTAAGTAGTCTTTCAAACGTCTCAGGTCGTTGTATGCATGGTTGCAACGGCTAGTAGGCATAGATGTTGATGGGGTGAGCCCAAAAGTAAGAGTGGAGCTTTCATGATGAAATCAATAGACATTGCGCTAGCTTTTGTATCTTCGGGTTGATATCCAATGCATGGCTCGCGATAGTTGGTGAAATCACACACGCATGTCAAAATGGGTCCAAGGGAACATATCTTCATTTATTCAGAAAAATCCAACCAATTCTCTTGTCATTATTGCACTGAGCTGTGATCCGATATACAGCACCGGGATTTTTTGAGTTCAGATGCAACTATTTTGCATAACATTCAATGTGAAATATGGTTGGGACGGTCAATGTTGATGGTTACACTGGTCGAATCCTAGAGTCTTATCATAAGTAGTGTAATGACCCGTAAATTACGATAATTAAATTGGTCGAATTAATAGGATTTTTGTAACTAAATTTAGCTAGAAATAATTTTTTTTATAATTTATAATGAAGTGAATGTTAAGAATGAAATATAGCAATGTTAATCAGAACTAATTATTAGTAATTTGAATAAAATTCTAATAAATGAAGTAGTGAAAGTGTTATACCTGGATATAAATTGAATATGAGGAAATAAAAGTAAGTATTGCATTAATTAATGAAATAACACGTTGTTAACAGTAATTGAATGTAAATTCAGAAAATAGGGTAATGCAAGTTAATAATTAATGAATTTGAATGAACATGCCAATTTAATAAGATAATTTAAATGTTATGACTTAGTTATAAATGGAATATAATAAAAACTAATGCAAACATTTAAATTTATAAATGGAGTAATATTGAAACAAATAAAATTTGTAAATGAATAAAGAAATAATAACTAGGATGAAATGTAACAACGAAGTTAATTAAAGCTGAATTTGTATAAATTGAACGAAATTGCGATAAATGGACTAATGTAATTAGGTATGAATGTAAGTGTTGTATAAATAAAAGAATTTGTAATTTGTTAATGAATTCATAACAGGAGTGAAATGTAAGAATGTTGATGTAAGCTAATAAATAATTAATCCAATGCAATCCCAATTAATTGAAACAATTGCAGGGTTATAATTGATTGTAAACAGGAATTTATGAAATTGAGATTAATATTGAAATTTATGAATTATTCATCTCTAAATTGACATTTAAATTTGTTTAAATCATTGTAAATGATTGAGAAATCATGTGATGAAATTTGTCAATTTTCAAATTGAAATTGAAAATTTGATCTAATCAATTTATTTTTAATTTATTTAATTAAGTAGAAATTAGCCATTTTGGCCACTGACTCGAATTTCGATGAAACTAGTTTCATCGGATCCGTAACGGTAAATTATTGTAGGATTTCATGTTTCGTAGCGATCGGACTTGTCGATTGATCGTACGGACTCTTAACGCCTTGAAATCAATTGAAATCAATTTGGAAAAATTTGATTTTAGCATAAATTCTTCATACGATGGAATTTGGACTTGAAACCTATTCCATTGTTTTTAAAATATTTTAAAACATCTATTTTGATATATGCATAGACCCAATTTCATTCCGGAGTCGAAACGGGCTTTTCGGGTCATATATCGTTTAGCGCGTTTATCTATCCGATCCATTCTATTTCAGCATTACCTATAATACCATGTTATAAACCCTAGCCTTTCTATTTATCATTTCTCTATACGTACAATTTAGATGTTCCTCCTCTTCAATGGCAGACAAAACAAAAATTCTCAATTACAATTCCAAATCAAATTCAAAGCCAAAAGTTCCAACTCCACAAACAATATCAAATTATATATCATCAGAAAGCTCTTGAAGAGCGCAATCCAAATCCACTGTCTATTTTTAGATCAGATTTTTTACGCATCCGGAATCAGTGGAAATGTTCACGGCCATTCATCGCGCGTCGATATACGTTGTCGGATCGTCGAATCATTTCTGGGTACTGTAGAGTGGACGATGAGGAGTGCATCAGTGGCGTTCGTTCGTCGAATCAACGGTTAGATTAGTGGGAAAAATTCGATTAGGGTTAGAAAAGGGGCGGCGGCTGCACTATGGTGTGCGATGATGGTGGCTCTGGGGCGTCGCGTGAAGGTCGAAGGCGGTTGCTTAGGGGGCGTGCGCATAGCCGAGGTGGTGCGGCTTTGACGAGGTGACGATGGCGAATTACTGTTCGTGTCCGTGAGTTGCGTGTTTTGGGCTTTCGTGTGCGTGCGTGTTTTCTGGAAGATGAGTTGTGTGTTGATGGCAGTGCGTGGCACCTGGGGGGAAAGGTGAGTGTTTTGTTTTATTTTATTCAATTTTGATTTTCAACTCGTTTTAATGCAATAACTTTCACATATGAACTACAATTCACGCGCGGTTTTCTTCGCTAGGTTCTTATTGGAATTCCGGACATTTTGATGCTGGCTTGGACAAATTCGAAGATTTTTGCAATTTTGGGTTTAAATTGGATTTAAATTCAATTTAAATTCAAAAGGTGAGTGTTTTAATCCACTCGCAACTTATAAAATTTCTAATGTGTGTTAAATTGATATATGATGTGATTTGAAATTTATTTATGATTTTTTGACATATTTTTATTCATCATCTCAGTTGAATTTAATTTACTAAATTAAATTGTTATTTAATTTACTATTGCATATAAACTGCTAGTTGGATAGATTGTTTAATTTATTATTAAATATAAACTGTCAGTAATTACGTGTTCTTTATTATATGCTCTATATTGATGTTATTGTTTAAATTGGATGATGATTGTAGTAAATGGTTGATGATTGATATTGGATGAATGGATATTGTATTTTATATTGTTTTAAACTACAAATTGTTATGCACTTATTTCATTCGGGATTACGGTTCGAAATGATATATAACCGTATTTTTATTTTTAATTATGGATTGAAATGATAAATATCTGTATCACTTGACCATAGGATAGAAAATTTTATGCAGACACTGTGGTCTATATATATATAAAAAATATTTTAAATGATTTCTATGGTTTTGTAAAGAAATATATGGGTTATATAAATATTAATTTTAGATGTTACGTAAATGTTATCTTATAATTGATTTTAGCTATGTATAAGTTGCTTTGAATTATAAAATAAGTTGAATAATAAATTTTGATTGGTTTTATACAATACGGTTAAGTAGCTGTTTAAATTATATTGTATATATAGTTATAATGGCTTAAATAAAACTGAGGTTGGAAGATAAACAGGAAATTGATGTGAATTAAATTATTTTGGGATTTTACTCAAATAAAGTTGATTCGATATTTTAATAAAATTGAGATTTTAACGGGTATGATTTTGTAACTTGATTTTGGTTTAGAGTGACTTAAATTAATATCAAGTTGATTTAAATGAATACATCAAGTTAAATAAGTTGAAATTTTTTCCAATTAATTGAAGTTTTAAAAGTTTTTCTTAAATTATACTGGATTTATTTAGTTATCATTTCAAATCCAAATAATAGTAATTAAATTTGATATATATATGGAATTATCAAAGAATTAGTTTTGAAATGGTGTAGTATTTAAAATTTTGGAACTGAAATAGTTTATTGGTGGTTCAAATCTGTAATTGGAATTGATTTGTGAAATTTAAGAAGCTATTTTATTTTATATAAAGTAATTTAATATTTTAACCAATAAAGTGTTGGAAGTTATGCTTCAAAGTTATAAATTTCAAGGTATTACGTTTTGGAAGTGTTATAGTTTTAAGTCTTTGGTTTCGAAATTTTATAACTTTGAATATTATGATTTTAAAATGGATATCATATTGATTTGGTTTTAAAACGAAAATGATATCGTATTTATATGGTTTTGAAATAAATATTATATTCTGGTTTTGAAGTATAAATTATTTTGAAATGACCGTGGTGTTATAATAACGTTTGGTTGTTAAAGAGACCGAGATCATAAGTTGTCATACTCTCTGCCAACTTCGAAAACCACTTCAACAACCGTGTATGCGATGGAGATTCCAGAATGAAGTAGGATGGTGGTGGCGTTTCCTTTGAGGTAAATATGTGGACCTGACTCCCGTGAGTTGGCATAAGGTGGCTAAAATAGGAACGATCTCGGGCCAAGGAGGTAGCCCCTCTTATCGAACACATCCCTTCGATATTATACTCTAACTTTTGGATCGATTCGGTGGCCACTTTTGATTTTTGATTTGGGAGTGTGGCTCGAGGTGGGCGGTAGTAGCTGCTACGCGTTACCCCCAGCCCGTATGCGTAATTGGTATGTCTACCCTGGCATTGCCTTGTGTGCCCTGTCACCTACCGTATCGTGCCTTGTACGAGTTTGTTTTTCTCTCGTAGCCCGTGTGGTATCCTCTGGTGGCTTTCCGATCAGGGGGGACCACGATATTGGATGGACTACCGGGACTATTACGTGTGAAGGCTATATAGGTAACCCCTTAATGCTATGAAAAAGTAGGTTTATTTTATAAATATACATTATTATAATAGCGAAACATTACTATATAGTAAATAGTTTAACGGATCCTTAGGAGATGTGAATCCCGTGCATCTTTTAAGTTACTGCACTCACGTTAGACACCGGATAGGAGATGTCAAATCCCGTAAACATCTCCAACGTCGTTTACACTCATATTTATTTTTGTTGCTTTAACTCACATAAGATATTTTAATTCTGACTCCAGTGTTTTGTCTTTTCAATTCGCTTGGGTCAGCCTGAGCATTTCAGGATTTGGAGGCCATAATTCTGGAGGATGAAGACGAAAAATTATTATTACTATTTGTTATATATTCCACTACACAATTGTATTGTGCTGCATTTTATTATTCTCTGGTATGGGTAACTCTGATAAGTATTGTATAAGTATAATCAAATGTTTTTATAAAACAGCTTCATGAACTATATATTTGATAATTATATTTTATCGTTCCACTGCAAGATTATGTTTTGTTCTTTTTCTTTCTCTACTTTTTCTTATTTACCCCAAAATAATTCCTCCCTTTTGTATGGTTTAAGTCTGACGTGTGTGGTTTATCGTCGATTTAAAGCTTGCGAAAAGGCGGGACGTTAAATCTGGTATCAGAGCCAGGTTTAGTGAAAACCTTAGCTTTGTGGGGGTTGTCTCTTTGTTAATAGGGTAGTAATACCCTATAATGAGTCGTTGAGTGTATATATATGAGAGAGCGTATTTGTTAGTGTCATAAAAGGTTTTAATATTGTGTTTATTTGCTCCGTTTTGTATTTATAAATTCTGGTTGGTGCATATGACGCTATGACATCGATAGGGATTTCTAAACACTTAATAGGACAGACCGGCACAATATTTGTTTTGAATATATGTGAATGAAATAATATTGCCTATTATATTTTCTGTATATAAAATAAATTTTTACAAATGATATATATATATATACATATATATATATATATATATATATATATTTGGTTGAAATATTTTTGATTGTTAGGTAGTGAAATTTATAAATATTGATTGGAAAATAAATTGAAAGTGAAATAAATGAGTATAAACTGGAAATTTAGAATTTAAGTTTTGGGATTTTTGAAAATTTCTTTCGATTGATTTTGGAATATAATAATAATATTATTTAGAAGTATTTTCCGATATAAAAAGTTCAATATGAAAAGAATTGCTTTAAAGAAACTTTGGAAAGAAATAAATTGTGTACTCCCCTCTATGTCGCTGGAAAATAATTTCGGTGTTAAGTGCACGCATCATCGACCTTCATTATCGAGTTTGGAAATGGGAAGACCACTGTAGTAGTTTACGGTAGATTTGTTTCGATAAACCAAATATAAAGTTTTAAATTGTTTTAATTATAATTGGATATTTAAATTATAAGTATATATTTATCTGTTATTTTAAAATGATTTGAAATTTAACCCAGCATTTAGTTCTTAAGTTTCTGTTAATCAATAGTTTCAATTATTGTAGTGAAATGGGATGTAGCTAATTAATAATTGGAACCTCTAATTGAAATAAGAGATTAAATGCTAAGTTATAAATGAAACTAATGAAAGTTGAAATTGTAATATATAAAACAAGGGATAGGATTATTGAATATTAATTTAGTTAAAGGAATTGAGAAAAATTTGTATAACTTTCAATTAAAGGCATATATATAACTTACCAAAAGATGAAAAAGTTGAAATGTTAATAAGAAAATGTAATAGGACATTATGTAAGTAAAACTTAGAGTAATGAAAGTATTCAATGAAGTCCTTAATAAATAAGAATTGATGATATATTGTGATAACTTAAGTTATAATTGAAATTTTACTATAAGTAAATATAATTAATGGTAAGTATTATAAATAGATGATTATAAACTTAAATAAAATGGAAATGCTAAGAAATTGAATGGGACATGAATAATATTGATAAATGAATGTAAATAAATGAGGTTATGCAATAATAAATGGATGAATAATTATAAAGAAATAAAAAGAAACTGGCATGACCAGAATAAAGGAAAATTAATAATTGTAAGTAATAAATGAAAATAAATGAAACAAACACTGAATGAGTGAACGAAATTAAAGGTTTGTAAGAAATAAATGTAAAATTAAAGGATGAACCATTATATGAATGAAAAGAAGTTTAAACAATAAATGCTATGAAATGGAATTAATGAGAATAAACTTGATTTATTGTTGAAATTGTTGTTTGTTTTGGTTTATGAGTTGTTTGGGTAAAGGATACTTTTAATTGCTTAGACATATGAATAATCTATTGAGTTTATCTAAAACTGTTGAGTAAGGATTACTTCATAGTTATTTGTCATTCTATGTGATTTAAAGTGTCTTAACCCGAACCAACCATTTGTTATGTCTTGCTTGGATGGTTGATTTGTATTTGATGCGTATACTGTTTTTGCAATTGGTTGTTGTAACAACCCGTATATTTGGACCATTTAAATTGACAATAATCCACACATGTCAATTTAAATAGTGCAAAACACGAATCATTAATGGAGTATAGATATATAAATGAGAATCATCACAGAGTCACAGAAATATAACATCACAGAATAGTGCAGCGGAAATACAACATAGTCATAAGAGTAGTTCATGAAGCTACCCATAATTACAACAAGGTCTTAGATAAAATAAAATAGAACAACATAGATGTCCAATAGTCTAAATAGAAAGAGCAATACTGATAAGATAAGATAATGATAGTCTTCGGTCTTCAGCTCCAAGCAGAAACAGCAACAGCAATCCTCAGTCTGATCCGAGCATATGCACAAACAAACACTCGAATCAGGACATATATTCTTATACAAATAATATGGTTCAAGATTTGAAATAAACAATAACTCAAAGATGAATGGAATAACCATCTTTCAGGATCCGATAAACTATTTATACATAATAGTGTACGATACATAGATAATGTCTAGCAGTAAAGTAAAATATCAAAATAGTGTTAAGGCGTTACCATTATCCCCCTTAACACATTTTATATAGCATCATAGACTATACAGCACTGTAAACTCCACCGTAAACTGGTGGGATATCAGGGAGTACTCCATAGGTATAATACAAAATAAATTCGTAGTGGTCGCGTATACGGAATACAAGTATGACAAGGCACATGAGACAATACCCAAGGTAGTGAAACTACCGTTTGCCTGATCCGGACTGGTGAGAACGCATCGCCGCAACGATCGCATCACCGCGAAACAACACTCCAAATTTAAGGGTGCGCACCAATCAATCACAAAAGTAAATGAGTAGTTTACGAAGAAGTGTGTTCGCTCGAGGTAGCTAACCCCATTTGGCCCGGCACGGCTCCTGATTTTAGTCATTTCCAATTTGACACAAGTGTCAAGGCTATCCATTATCGTTCACTTTCTTCAATCATCAACGTACGTCATTCCAACCACTTCATTCTGGATCACACTCCACGTATAGTTATTAAAGTGGTTATCGGTTTAGAAAGTGAGTATGTCCCTAACCGATTCCGGTTCCTTTAATAACCTTCGTAATTAATTTGCCGATTGGTCGTTTAATATATTTCAAAAAAACCATTTCAATTTCAATTTCAATTATAATTCGTAAATCAACATTTCGTTAGTCATTCTAATCAAGTTCCAAAATTTACATTCATAAATTCACAATTTCATTTCAAACTTCTATAATTCAATTTCAAAGTTTCAATTTTAAAACAATTCAAATATTCATTTAATTTCACGTATAAGTTCATTTCAAAATCATTTAATGTCCAAATCGATTTAAACTCAATTATTGATTTCATTCAATATTCATTAAATTAATTTATCATTAAACAATTTAAATTAAATTTCCAATTCATTACATTACTTTCGTAAGTTCAACTTCATTTATCAAAGCTTACAAATTAAATTTAAATTTAAATTTGTCAAATCCAATTTCTTAACTTTCAAATTTTTCATTTGTTCGATAAACGCATGCTATTTCTTGTTAGGAAATTCAATTTTTATTTACTTATTTCCTTCGTTACAAATTTCAAAACTCAATTAAACAACTTACTTTCACTTATTCAAAAATTCAATTTCTCAAAATAAAGAATATTCAATTCAATTTAATTATTACATAATTCAATCCATTCGATTTAGTTAAATCATTAAACAATTCAATCTTATTCAATTTAGTTCAATCATTAAACAATTCAATCTTATTCAATTATCAAATAATTTCAAATCTTAATTATTATCATTCCAAACTCATTCATTAATAATTCCAAACTTAATTATTAACTTCCAAAACCAAATTATTAATAATTTCAAAACTTAATTTATTAATAATTTCAAAACTTAATTATTCATAATTCCAAAACTTCGTTATTTATAACTTCAAACTTCATTATTAATAAATTTCAAGACTTGATTATTAATAATTCCAAATTGGTTATTACCCATTTCAAACTTAATTATTAATAATTTCAAAATCAATAATCAATTTATTCCAAATTTAATCATTAAATAATTAAATTGTAAAACAATGTCCTTTTGTCAATTACGACGTTAATATTTGTTTCAAATTCAATATTCGCATTTTCGTTCATTCAAAATTAAATTCCAATTTTTATTCAACCTTGTTATTAGTCAAATAAAACTTTATTTCATTTTAAATCAAACATTGACCAATCGGTTTTAATTTAATTTTCTATCCTAAGTCAAAGTTATTTGGGTATCTATCATTTCAACCCAATTCCATTCAATTCAAAAATCAAGCATACAAAGGGAACTTGCAGTGTGATAGCTGGGATGGTGTCAAAGTAAATAAACAAGCAATAACATCCATTCATAACAATTCAACAATCATTTAAATAATCCCGAAATAATCGTGTTAATTTACATTTGTTATTTATGTAAATTAATCAAATTATTTCTAGAATCTACACTATCATTTCATGTAGATTAAAGATTACTACATTACAGTTTTCACTTTGTCGTTCAACTTCAATTTCAATTTAAATACTACGACCATTAAACAAATCTACGCTCACAGGTCCAAAGGTTCCTTATCAAATTTTACGTCAAATATAAAGTAAGGGATCAAGTTCGACTAACCTAATTTAACATATGAAAGGGGTCAGGTTTACAAATCAAATTCGACAAATATAATCCGTTTAATTTATTAACTATCCTATGTCAAATTACTTGCAATTTAATATCAATTAACACAAATAACATCCAAATCATATCACATAGAAATCAACTAGCATAAGATTATATGTCGTGAAAATTAATATCACCTTCCGTGGATAAAGAAGTTGGCGGCGAAGCAAGAAAAAGCACGAAAGAAGTCGGTACACACGGACAACGGACACTATAATATCGACAAAGAAAATGATATTAATATAATGAACGTCATATATAATTTATAAGTTTATATAAATACGCTTACCGACGACGGAGAAAAGAACAAAACTGAAGATCGATGCTGCTGCAAAAAGCTCAACCGGTTGCTTCTGCACACAACGAGAAAAGAAAAACGGTTACCATCTTCTCAACCAAATGATACCGTTCAATTTCATATTATTTTTTTCTGTTTCCAGGCCGACTCACGCAACACATAATAACGCACGCATACACCACATACACGCACCAACACCCCATTCATGCATGCAAATTCATATATGCATGCACGCCTCTCCCCTCTACTTGCTGCCAACCTCCACCCACGCACACTTCCTTTGTTTCATTTTTTTTTTCTCTCAAGCCGAAATTTCCTGTGCTTCCCCAACCCTGAAGCATATGCACTCCCACCTCACTTTCATTTCTGTACACACGCAACCCCTTTTTATATTTATTTTTCCAACTGCATGCGTACTCTTTTGTTTTTCAACAAACTGGGACTTTCAAAATGCATGCTTGCTTCTTATTTTTATCATGAACCCATCATGCGCATCCGCATATACACGGCACACTCGCCAAACATACACGCGCACGACCACGCATGCACACACTCACTGCCAGGAAGGGTGGTGGCTGAGACATGAAGGCGAAATGAGGGAGGTCCGGTGAGGCGCAATTACGTGTGAGTGGACGTGGCAGTGGAGAGGAGGCGATGAAGTGGAGGCTGGTCTTGTGCAAGGCTGCGTGGGGACGTGGCTACCGGAGAGGGCTGGAGCAAGCGAAGCCAGAGGAGGGAAGTGTGGCGCAAGTATATTTGGTGAATGGTGAAAGACATGTACGTGAGCATGGGAGGGAAGGGTAGTTTCATTCATTTTCGTTTCTTTGCACAATTTTAACAGTGGAATAGGAGAAGCAAAAATGAAGAGGAGGTAAAAGAAGAAGAGAAAGGAGTGATGTTCGTACTCGACGTTTGAATTTGCAGAGAGAAAAATGAGAATGAGAATGTTTATCTGGCTTTGTTTAATTAGTACCGTGAATAAATGTCTCTTGGGTCCCCATACGTCCAGCAAACCCCAATGCAACTCTTCACCCTTCAGCTACCCTATTTATTTCTTTCAGCTGACTATAATTTCAACTCCTTTTTGTAAACGGGTTAGAGAATTTGGGCTGACTATTTATTTAAACGGTCCATACGGAACCGTTAAATTAACGCGACAAATTTTACGATGGACACCGACTGTACAAATAAATATACCGTTATGATCAGTGTGACGGGGCGATTCCAACGCTATACAGATTATTGCGATACGATGGTTTTATAAAATTCGCATTTACGCCGCTAAAATTGCGCGTTTTGCAAAACAATTTAAACGGAACAGGCGATGACAGTTTTTTTTTGACGAAACGAATTTCATAATCATGATCAGAATAATTTTTACAACATAACTGTGTAAAAATATTTGGATTTGGAAGATAAATTTTTCGCAGCTTTATATGGACTGATATACAGTAAAACGTGAACGAAGTTTACTGTAATAATTTGCGACGAAACTTTTTCCATGCTCATATCTAACTAGACGTATGTCATAACTAAAGTTTGGACGCAAATTGAAATCGTTTATAAATTTTCAAAATTTTACATTAAAACGATGAATTTAATATTTTAAATCGGGTCGGAAATTCAGGGTCGTTACAATCTCCCCCACTCAAAACTTTTCGTCCTCGAAAAGGAACGAGACGAGTGAAGTAGAAATGAAATAAGCAGAAAGATCAAGATAGTTTAAAAAATTGGAATTATACCTGAAATTAGTAATTCGGGGTTTGAATCCCGGATACTATCCTCGGTTTCCCATGTGCAATCCCGCTCATCTGCACTCCATTGGACTTTGACGAGATTTACCGACTTCCTTCTGAGTTGCTTTGTCTCACGATCAACTATCCGAAGCGGCTTACGCTCAATAGTCAAATCAGGCTCAATAACTATCTCTTCCAACTGAGTGGTAGGAATAGTCATAGATGGATCGTGCACAACTTTGCACAGGTGTGAGACGTGGAACACGTTGTGCACACCGGCGAACTTCTCTGGTAATGCAACTCTATATGCCAATGTTCCGATTCTTTCCGTAATCTCAAACGGACCAACAAATCTATGAGCTAGCTTTCCTTTTCTTCCAAATCGAACAATATTTTTCAAAGGCGACACTTTCAGAAATACTTTGTCTCCTACGCTGAATTTGAGATCTCTTCTTCTTTTGTCAGCGTAGCTCTTCTGTCTATCCTGTGCCGTCTTTATTTTCTTCCTGATTTCTTCGACTTTTTCAGAAGCTTCCATAATTATTTCTGGACCAAGCACTAGTCTATCTCCAGACTCGATCCAACAAGCTGGCGATTTGCACGGCCGTCCATATAAAGCTTCGAACGGTGCCATACCAATGCTTGTCTGGTTTAATACAGATGATTAATTCAAAATTCAAATTAAAATATACTTATTCAAATTTGAAATTCAATTCCTTTACCTGGTAACTATTATTATAAGTGAATTCGACCAAATGAAGATGGTCTTCCCAAGATCCACCAAAGTCAATAATACAAGCTCGGAGAAGGTCTTCTAAAATCTGTTTCACCCTCTCAGTTTGGCCATCTGTTTGAGGATGATATGCAGTGCTCAGATTCAGTTTGGTGCCCAAAGCACCTGAAATGCTTTCCAGAATTTACTAGTGAAAATAGGATCTCGATCGCATACGATATTAGATGGTACACCATGAAGTTTAACGACTTCTCTCATGTATATCTCGGCCAAACTCAAAGCTGTACGAGTGGACTTAACTGGAATAAAGTGAGTAGACTACGTCAGTCTATCGACAATCACCCATATGCTTTCGTTACCCTTTCTAGTCTTTGGTAGCCCATCAATAAAGTCCATAGAAATTTGCTCCCACTTCCAACCTGGAATCTCTAGTGGCTGAAGCAAACCTGCTGTCTTTCTATGATCAGCTTTAACTTGCTGGCAAGTTGTGCATCTGCTGACATAGGTAGAAATATCACGCTTCATCCCACTCCATCAATATAACTTCTTCATATTCTGGTACATTTTAGTAACACTGGGATGAAATGAAAGTGAAGAGTTATGGTTTTCTCTCAGTACTTCTTGCCTTAGGCCATCAACATTAGGAACACATATGCGATTATCAATCCTCAAGACTCCGTTACTATCTACATGTGCACCCAATTTATTGTCAGCATTTCCAACTCTGCCGAGAACTATTTCTTTGATGCGATAAAGTAAAGTGTCCTCGTATTGCTCGGCTATAATACGATCCATAAGAGCTGGGGAGACGGAAAGCTGGAATAACATTCCCTCAACAAGATTACAACATGCCATCGCTTGATTTCTGCTCAAAGCATCGGCTACGACATTTGCTTTCCCTGGAGTATAATTAATATCAAGATCATATGCGGCTAGAAATTCGAGCCATCGGACTTGTCTCTGATTCAAATCTTTTTGTGAGAAGATATATCTCAATGACTTGTGGTCAGTGAATAACTCGAATTTTGTTCCCAATAGATAGTGCCTCCAGAGCTTAAGAGCAAATACAACCGCAAGAAGCTCTAAATCGTGAGTTGCGTAATTTGCTTCATGGGTCTTTAATTTACGACCCGCATAGGCAATAACCTTTCCTTTCTGCATTAAAACTGCTCCAAGACCATCATGACAGGCATCTGTATAGACGGTCAATCCTTCACTACCATCAATAACTGTAAGAACTGGGGCAGATGTCAATCTTCGCTTCACCTCATTGAAAGCTGCTTCGCACTTTTTACTCCAAATAAATTTCACATTCTTTCTAGTCAGTGCGGTAAGTGGGGCAGCGATACGAGCAAAGTTTTCTATAAATCTGCGATAATAGCCAGCTAATCCCAAGAAACTGCGGATATCTGTAGGAGTTTTGGGAGTCTCCCAATCCTGCAAATTCCAAGGATTTGAATTTAGATATTGATAAATTGTTTAGATAGAATTGACAAGTAAAAATAGAACTTACATTGATTACGACGATCTTAGCTGGATCGACCGAAATCCCGTTCTCCGAAACAATATGGCCAAGAAAACGAACTTCATCTCGCCAAAAGTGGCATTTTGAAAACTTGGCTTTAAGATGGTGTCTGCGAAGAGTTTCGAGAACAAAAGCCAAATGTGACCTATGCTCTTTCTCATCTTTAGAGAAGACGAGAATATCATCGATGAAAACAAGCACGAACTTGTTAAGAACATCCCTGAAAACTCTATTCATCAAGTCGACGAAATAGGCTGGAGCATTAGTGAGACCGAACGGCATAACTAGCCATTCATAGAATCCATTTTCAGTGCGGAATGCTGTTTTAGGAATGCTATCCTCAGCGATTCTGAGTTGGTGAAAACCGGTAGCCAAATCAAGTTGAGAAAAGACTTTAGCTCCGTGCAGCTGGTCGAAAAGATCGTTGATGCGAGGCATCGGATATCTATTCTTGTGTGTGAGCTTGTTTAGCTCTCTATAGTCCACACACATTCTGAGTGAGCCATCAGATTTGGTGACAAATACAACTGCAGCACCCCATTCTGAATGACTGCGCCGAATCAAGCCTTTAGAAAATAAATCTTCAATTTGAACATTCAACTCTGCCTTTTCTTTAGGAGCCATTCTCCTTGGAGGAAGAACTACTGGTCGGGCACCAGGGATAAGGTCGATGCGGAATTCGATTTCCCACGGAGGTGGTAGAGAATTAACTTCTCCAAATACATCAGAAAAGAGTTGAACAACTAGAGTAGAGCTTAGTTCATTTGGATGGAAGTCAAGAGAGAATATAAAACTCCCAGCATATTCTTGAGGTGATTTGCCTTTAACAACTAAAGGCATACTCTTGTCGTCAATAAGAGAGACAGTTCGAGTTTTACATGAGATAACGGCCTCGAACTTTCGTAGCCAATCAATGCCTAATAGAATATCAAATGCCTCGAATCCAAGGACATAGAAATCCCAAGTGAAGCGGTGGATGCCATGCATAAGAGTGACATATTTGCAAACCCTTTTGAGGTTAGCGGGCCCTCCGATAGGATTAGATATACATAAGGAAATAGATGCAAGAGTGGGTTCCAAACCAAGTTTATTACACAAGTCAATAGATATGAAGCTGTGTGTTGCTCCGGTGTCAAATAAAACTCTAACAGGCAAGGTATGCAACATAAAAGTACTTTGTAAAGTACCTTGGTTATCCGGAACTTCCGGGGTAGGAACTTCCGGGGCAGGTGTGGAAAGAGCAAAGACTCCTGACGGTGTACCTCTCTTCTGTGTTGGGCAGTCTTTCTTGAAGTGTCCAGGTTGTAAGAAGATATGACACAAATCCCTCCTAGTCATTTGTGCCGGTGGCGGAACAGCTGTGCTCTTTGGAGATGGGCAGCTACTAGCATAATGACCCTTTTGGTTGCAGTTGAAGCAAGTAATGGATGATATGTCAATGGGCTTCTTCTGAGAGTATCCAAGCCCTGTTTTCTGCTACCAATTCTTCTTCTGTTGTGCAAAGTTTGGCTTTCTCTTTCCCGACTTACTAGCTGATGTCTGAACAACTGGAGCTTTAGAGGATGATGTTTCCTTTGGCTTTCCCTCATATCGATGAGCAAAGTCCATCAACTCAGTGAAGGTTCCATGGACATGAGCGGTGAGAAGCTCGTAATACTCAGGGAGTGTGCCATGTATGAACTTCTCATTCTTAAGCAGAGGTGTGTCGATCAGCCCGGGTCCGAACTTAGATAGTTCGTTGAACTTCCGTTCATACTCAGTGAAGGTCATGTTGCCTTGCTTGAGATCCATAAAAGAACGATAGAGTTGGGCTTTCCCAGCAGCTGGCATCCACTGAGCCACAAAGGAGTCCCTATTTACAAATGATATAAGAACGAGTCAAAATTTGACGAGATAAAAGGAAATTTATATTTAGATGAACTTTTAGATAGATTACTACCTAAACTGGGCCCAAGTGATGGTTTCCTCATCGGTACGAGAAGTGACGGATTCCCACCAATCTTGTGCAGCATCTTGGAGCTGCCAAGCGGCCAACTTACGCTTCTGAGCGTCTGTGATTTCCAAGCCAGTAAAGATCCTCTCCAAACTCTTTAGCCATTGCTGTGCTTCGATGATACTCTCGGAGCCAGTAAATTTGACTCCTCCAAGCTGAGTATACTCCTTACTAAGAGTGGAGAATCGAACTGCAGGAGCTGGAGCATGTGGACCAGGAGCATTTCCACCCCTTCCTCCCCTAACATTCCTTCTGGTAGCCATCATGGAATACCAAAAGTGATTTAGAATCAAAGATAGGAATTTATATAACTTAAGGAAATTCTACTCAACGAATTCAATAAGAAAGGTGAACAAAAAAATGTGAATTCTGAAATGATTCTCCTCATTCTAGGGTATGTTTACCCTATCTCTAATGAGCTTTAAACTCCACAGGCTAAGGTTATCGGGAACCAAAGCTCTGATACCAACTGTAACAACCCGTATATTTGGACCATTTAAATTGACAATAATCCACACATGTTAATTTAAATAGTGCAAAACACGAATCATTAATGGAGTATAGATATATAAATGAGAATTATCACAGAGTCACAGAAATATAACATCACAGAATAGTGCAGCAGAAATACAACATAGTCATAAGAGTAGTTCATGAAGCTACCCATAATTACAACAAGGTCTTAGATAAAATAAAATAGAACAACATAGATGTCCAATAGTCTAAATAGAAAGAGCAATACTGATAAGATAAGATAATGATAGTCTTCGGTCTTCAGCACCAAGCAGAAACAGCAACTGCAATCCTCAGTCTGATCCGAGCATATGCACAAACAAACATTCGAATCAGGACATATATTCTTATACAGATAATATGGTTCAAGATTTGAAATAAACAATAACTCAAAGATGAATGGAATAACCATCTTTCAGGATCCAATAAACTATTTATACATAATAGTGTACGATACATAGATAATGTCTAGCAGTAAAGTAAAATATCAAAATCGTGTTAAGGCGTTACCATTACCCCCCTTAACACATTTTATACAGCATCATAGACTATACAGCACTGTAAACTCCACCGTAAACTGGTGGGATATCAGGGAGTACTCCATAGGTATAATACAAAACAAATTCGTAGTGGTCGCGTATACGGAATACAAGTATGACAAGGCACATGAGGCAATACCCAAGGTAGTGAAACTACCGTTTGCCTGATCCGGACTGGTGAGAACGCATCGCCGCAACGATCGCAACACCGCGAAACAACACTCCAAATTCAAGGGTGCGCACCAATCAATCACAAAAGTAAATGAGTAGTTTACGAAGAAGTGTGTTCGCTCGAGGTAGCTAACCCCATTTGGCCCGGCACGGCTCCTGATTTTAGTCATTTCCAATTTGACACAAGTGTCAAGGCTATCCATTATCGTTCACTTTCTTCAATCATCAACGTACGTCATTCCAACCACTTCATTCTGGATCACACTCCGCGTATAGCTATTAAAGTGGTTTTCGGTTTAGACAGTGAGTATGTCCCTAACCGATTCTGGATCCTTTAATAACCTTCGTAATTAATTTGTCGATTGGTCGTTTAATATATTTCAAAAAACCAATTCAATTTCAATTATAATTCGTAAATCAACATTTCGTTAGTCATTCTAATCAAGTTCCAAAATTTACATTCATAAATTCACAATTTCATTTCAAACTTCTATAATTCAATTTCAAAGTTTCAATTTTAAAACAATTCAAATATTCATTTAATTTCACGTATAAGTTCATTTCAAAATCATTTAACGTCCAAATCGATTTAAACCCAATTATTGATTTCATTCGATATTCATTAAATTAATTTATCATTAAACAATTTAAATTAAATTTCCAATTCATTACATTACTTTCTTAAGTTCAACTTCATTTATCAAAGCTTACAAATTAAATTTAAATTTAAATTTGTCAAATCCAATTTCTTAACTTTCAAATTTTTCATTTGTTCGATAAACGCATGCTATTTCTTATTAGGAAATTCAATTTTTATTTACTTATTTCCTTCGTTACAAATTTCAATACTCAATTAAACAACTTACTTTCACTTATTCAAAAATTCAATTTCTCAAAATAAAGAATATTCAATTCAATTTAATTATTACATAATTCAATCCATTCGATTTAGTTAAATCATTAAACAATTCAATCTTATTCAATTTAGTTCAATCATTAAACAATTCAATCTTATTCAATTATCAAATAATTTCAAATCTTAATTATTATCATTCCAAACTCATTCATTAATAATTCCAAACTTAATTATTAACTTCCAAAACCAAATTATTAATAATTTCAAAACTTAATTTATTAATAATTTCAAAACTTAATTATTCATAATTCCAAAACTTCGTTATTTATAACTTAAAACTTCATTATTAATAAATTTCAAGACTTGATTATTAATAATTCCAAATTGGTTATTACCCATTTCAAACTTAATTATTAATAATTTCAAAATCAATAATCAATTTTTTCCAAATTTAATCATTAAATAATTAAATTGTAAAACAATGTCCTTTTGTCAATTACGACGTTAATATTTGTTTCAAATTCAATATTCACATTTTCGTTCCTTCAAAATTAAATTCCAATTTTTATTCAACCTTGTTATTAGTCAAATAAAACTTTATTTCATTTTAAATCAAACATTGACCAATCGGTTTTAATTTAATTTTCTATCCTAAGTCAAAGTTATCTGGGTATCTATCAATTCAACCCAGTTCCATTCAATTCAATCAAGCATACAAAGGGAACTTGCAGTGTGATAGCTGGGATGGTGTCAAAGTAAATAAACAAGCAATAGCATCCATTCATAACAATTCAACAATCATTTAAATAATCCCGAAATAATCGTATTAATTTACATTTGTTATTTTTGTAAATTAATCAAATTATTTCTAAAATCTACACTATCATTTCATGTAGATTAAAGATTACTACATTATAGTTTTCACTTTGTCGTTCAATTTCAATTTCAATTTAAATACTACGACCATTAAACAAATCTACGCTCACAGGTCCAAAGGTTCCTTATCAAATTTTACGTCAAATATAAAGTAAGGGATCAAGTTCGACTAACCTAATTTAACATATGAAAGGGGTCAGGTTTACAAATCAAATTCGACAAATATAATCCGTTTAATTTATTAACTATCCTATGTCAAATTACTTGCAATTTAATATCACTTAGCACAAATAACATCCAAATCATATCACATAGAAATCAACTAGCATAAGATTATATGTCGTGAAAATTAATTTCACCTTCCGTGGATAAAGAAGTTGGCGGCGAAGCAAGAAAAAGCACGAAAGAAGTCGGTACACACGGACAACGGACACTGTAATATCGACAAAGAAAATGATATTAATACAATGAACGTCATATATAATTTATAAGTTTATATAAATACGTTTACCGACGACGGAGAAAAGAATAAAACTGAAGATCGATGCTGCTGCAAAAAACTCAACCGGTTGCTTCTGCACACAACGAGAAAAGAAAAACGGTTACCATCTTCTCAACCAAACGATACTGTTCAATTTCATATATTTTTTTTTCTGTTTCCAGGCCGACTTACGCAACACACAATAACGCACGCATACACCACATACACGCACCCACACCCCATTCATGCATGCAAATTCATATATGCACGCATGCCTCTCCCCTCTACTTGCTGCCAACCTCCACCCACGCACACTTCCTTTGTTTCATTTTTTTTTTCTCTTAGGCTGAGACTTCCTGTGCTTCCCCAACCCTGAAGCATATGCACTCCCACCTCACTTTCATTTCTGTACACACGCAACCCCTTTTTATATTTATTTTTCCAACAGCATGCGTACTCTTTTGTTTTTCAACAAACTGGGACTTTCAAAATGCATGCTTGCTTCTTATTTTTATATGCATGAACCCATCATGCGCATCCGCATATACACGGCACACTCGCCAAACATACACGCGCACGACCACGCATGCACACACTCACTGCCAGGAAGGGTGGTGGCTGAGACATGGAGGCGAAATGAGGGAGGTCCGGTGAGGCGCGGTTACGTGTGAGTGGACGCGGCAGTGGAGAGGAGGCGATGAAGTGGAGGCTGGTCTTGTGCAAGGCTGCGTGGGGACGTGGCTACCGGAGAGGGCTGGAGCAAGCGAAGCAAGAGGAGGGAAGTGTGGCGCAAGTATATTTGGTGAATGGTGAAAGACATGTATGTGAGCATGGGAGGGAAGGCTAGTTTCATTCATTTTCGTTTCTTTGCACAATTTTAACAGTGGAATAGGAGAAGCAAAAATGAAGAGGAGGTAAAAGAAGAAGAGAAAGGAGTGATGTTCGTACCTGACGTTTGAATTTGCAGAGAGAAAAATGAGAATGAGAATGTTTATCTGGCTTTGTTTAATTAGTACCGTGAATAAATGTCTCTTGGGTCCCCAAACGTCCAGCAAACTCCAATGCAACTCTTCACCTTTCAGCTACCCTATTTATTTCTTTCAGCTGACTATAATTCAACTCCTTTTTGTAAACGGGTTAGAGAATTTGGGCTGACTATTTATTTAAACGGTCCGTACGGAACCGTTAAATTAACGCGATAAATTTTACGACGGACACCGACTGTACAAATAAATATACCATTATGATCAGTGTGACGGGGCGATTCCAATGGTATACAGATTATTGCGATACGATGGTTTTATAAAATTCGCATTTACGCCGCTAAAATTGCGCGTTTTGCGCAACAATTTAAACGGAACAGGCGATGACAATTTTTTTTTGACGAAACGAATTTCATAGTCATGATCGGAATAATTTTTACAACATAACTGTGTAAAAATATTTGGATTTGAAAGATAAATTTTTCGCAGCTTTATATGGACTGATATACAGTAAAACGTGAACGAAGTTTACTGTAATAATTTGCGATGAAACTTTTTCTATTCTCATATCTAACTAGACGTATGTCATAACTAAAGTTTGGACGCAAATTGAAATCGTTTATAAATTTTCAAAATTTTACATTAAAACGATGAATTTGATATTTTAAATCGGGTCGGAAATTCAGGGTCGTTACAGTTGTTGTTGTATTGATTTGTTTGTTTATGATTAAACAACTTAAATATTTCATTTTATATAATTGTTAACCTTTTTGAATTATATAAGTGAAATACAGGTTATGGAAGCAATTGCTACTGCATTTGGTTTCATAATTAAGCATTAATTACCTGATAAATACGTACGTTCTTGACAAGCACCATTGTCCAAGTGGTTAAGTGATTTGGCTTTGGTGCAAGAGGTCACAAGTTCAAAACTTGGCGTGATTCGAACGTTTATTGACACGTGACATCTTGTCACAGTGATTTGTTGTATATAAAGTACCATCTCAAAAAAAATAGGTACGTTCTCGGATTATGGCTTTATGGCGCTATTATATTGTTTTTTCCATGTTGGGATATATATTATTTTGGAAAATATATGTTGTATATTATTATATTTGATATTGTATTTTCTCCCGAGCCTCTCCGTACAAAGGAGACTCTGCCGAAATTTTCCGTAAATTTTGGACTTAGAAAATATTTTGAAATGTTTTTTAACCTTTATTAATTTAAGTATAAAAAGATTTAATGGTTATAAATTGGCATATTTTATTTAAGTTAATTAATTTTGTAAATTTATTTGTTTATAAATTTAATATTTTAAGTAAGATATATTGATTTCTTAATTCTTCTTTTCCCTTCTTTTTCCTTTTCGAGGACGAAAAGTCTTGAATGGGGGAGAGTGTAACGACCCGTAAATTTCGATAATTAAATTGGTTGAATTAATAGGATTTTTGCAATTAAATTTAGATAGAAATAAATTTTTTATAATTTAATAATGAAGTGAATGATAAGAATAAAATATAGCAATGTTAATTAAAACTAATTATTAGTAATTTGAATAAAATTCTAATAAATGAAGTAGTAAAAGTGTTATACCTGGATATAAATTGAATATGAGAAAATAAAATTAAGTATTGCATTAATTAATGAAATAAAACATTTTTAAAAGTAATTGAATGTAAATTAAGAAAATAGGGTAATGCAAGTTAATAATTAATGAATTTGCATGAACATGCCAATTTAATAAGATAATTTAAATCTTATGACTTAGTTATAAATGGAATATAATAAAAACTAATGCAAACATTTAAATTTATAAATGGAATAATATTGAAACAAATAAAATTTGTAAATGAATAAAGAAATAATAACTAGGATGAAATGTAACAACGAAGTTAATTAAAGCTGAATTTGTATAAAATTGAATGAAATTGCAATAAATGACTAATGTAATTAGGTATGAATGTAAGTGTTGTATAAATAAAAGAATTTGTAATTTGTTAATGAATTCATAACGGGAATGAAATGTAAGAATGTTGATGCAAGCTAATAAATAATTAATCCAATGCAATCCGAATTAATTGAAACAATGGGTTATAATTGATTGTAAATAGGAATTTATGAAATTGAGATTGATATTGAAATGTATAAATTATTCATCTCCAAATTGACATTTTTTTTAAATCATTGTAAATGATTGAGAAATTATAAGTGATGAAATTTGTCAATTTTCGAATTGAAATTGAAAATTTGATTTAATCAATTTATTTTTAATTTACTTAATTAACTAGAAATTAGCCATTTTGGTCACTGATTCGGGTTTCGACGAAACCAGTTTCATCGGATCCGTAACGTTGAATTATTGTAGGATTTCAAGTTTCGTAGCGATCGGACTTGTCGTTTGATCGTACGGACTTGAAACACCTTGAAATCAATGAAATTGAAATCAATTGCAATCAATTTGAAAAAAATTGATTTTAGCATAACTTCTTCATAGGAAGGAATTTGGACTTGAAACCTATTCCATTGCGTTTAAAATATTTTAAAGCGTCTATTTTGATATATGCATTGACCCAATTTCGTTCTGGAGTCGAAACGGGCTTTTCAGACCATATATCATTTAGCGCGTCTATCGAACCGAGCCATTCTATTTCAACCCTACTTATAAATACCCTATTATAAACCCTAGCCTTTCTATTTCTCATTTGTCTATACGTACAATTCAGATGTTCCTCCTCCTCAATGGCAGACGAAACAAAAATTCCCAATTCCAATTCCAAATCAAATCCAAAGCTAAAAAATACAACTCCACAAACAATATCAAATTATATATCGTCGAAAAGCTCTTGAAGAGCGCAATCTAGATCCACTGTCTGTTTTTCGGTCGGAGTTTTTGCGCATCCGGAATCAGTGGAAACATTCACGGTCGTTCATCGCGCATTGATGAACGTTGTCGGATCGTCGAATCATTTCTGGGTATTGTAGAGTGGACGATGGGGAGTGCATCAGTGGCGTTCGTTCGTCGAATCAATGGTTAGATTAGCAGGAAAATTCGATTAGGGTTAGAAAAGGGGGTGGCGGCTGTACTATGGTTTGCGATGATGGTGGCTCTGGGGCGTCGCGTGGAGGTCGAAGGCGGTTGCTTGGGGGGGCACGCATGGCCGAGGTGGTGCGGCGTTGACGAGGTGACGATGGCGGATTCCTGTTCATGTGGGTGAGTTGCGTGTTTTAGACTTCCGTGTGCGTGTTTTTTGGAAGATGAGTTGCGTGTTGATGGCAGTGACGTGGCACCTGGGGGGAGAGGTGAGTGTTTCGTTTTCTTTTATTCAATTTTGATTTTCAACTCGTTTTAATGCAATAACTTTCACATACGAACTCCAATTTACGCACAGTTTTCTCCACTAGATTCATATTGGAATTCCAAACATTTTGGCTGGGTTTGGACAAATTCCGAGACTGTTGAAATTTTAGGTTTAAATTGGATTTAAATTCAATTTAAATTCAAAAGGTGAGTGTTTTAATCCACTCACAACTTATAAAATTTCTTATGTGTGTTAAATTGATATATGATGAGATTTGAAATTTATTTATGATTGTTTGACATATTTTTAATCATCATCTCAGTTGAATTTAATTTACTAAATTAAATTATTATTTAATTTATTATTGCATATAAACTGCCAGTTAGATAGATTATTTAATTTATTATTGAATATAAACTGTAAGTAATTACCTTTTATTTATTATATGCTCTATATTAATGTTATTGTTTAAAATGGATGATGATTATAATAAATGGTTGATGATTGATGTTGGATGAATGGATGTTGTATTTTATATTGTTTTAAACTGCAAATTGTTTTGCACTTTATTTCATTCGGGATTGCGGTTTGAAATGATATATAACCATATTTTTATTTTTAATTACGGATTGAAATGATAAATATCTGTATCACTTGACCATAGGATAGAAAATTTTATACAGACATTGTGGTCTATATATATATATATATATATATTAAATGATTTCTATGGTTTTGTAAAGAAATATATGGGTTATATAAGTATTAATTTTAGATGTTATGTAAATGTTATCTTATAATTGATTTTAGCTATGTATAAGTTGCTTTGAATTATAAAATAAGTTGAATAATAAATTTTGATTGGTTTTATATAATATGGTTAAGTGGCTGTTTAAATTATATTGTATATATAGTTATAATGGCTTAAATAAAACTGAGGTTGGAAGATAAATAGGAAATTGATGTGAATTAAATTATTTAGGGATTTTACTCGAATAAAGTTGATTTAATATTTTAATAAAATTGAGATTTTAACGGGTACAATTTTGTAACTTGATTTTGGTTTAGAGTGAATTAAATGAATAATAAGTTGATTTAAATGAATACATCAAGTTAACTAAGTTGAAAGAATATCCAGTTAATTGAAGTTTTAAAAGTTTTTCTTAAATTATACTGGATTTATTTAGTTAACAATTCAAATCCAAATAATAGTAATTAAATTTGATATATATATATATATATATATATATGGAATTATCAAAAAATTAGTTTTGAAATGGTGTAATATTTAAAGTTTTGGAATTGAAATATTTTACTGGGGTTCAAATCTGTATTTGGAATTGATTTGTGAAATTTAAGAAGCTATTTTATTTCATATAAATTAATTTAATATTTGAACCATTAAAGTATTGGAAGTTATGTTTCAAAGTTATAAATTTAAAAGTATTACGTTTTGGAAGTGTTATAGTTTTATGTCTTTGGTTTCGAAATTTTATAACTTTGAATGCTATGATTTTAAAATGGATATCATATTGATTTGGTTGTAAAATGAAAATGATATCGTATTTATATGGTTTTGAAGTAAATAATATATCCTGGTTTTAAAGTATAAATTATTTTGAAATGATCGCGGTGTTATAATAACGTTTGGTTGTTAAAGAGACGGGGATCGAAAGTTATCATACTCTCTGCCAACTCCGAAAACCACTTGAACAACCGTGTATGCGGTGGAGATTCCAGAATGAAGTAGGATGGTGGCGGCATTTCCTTTGAGGTAAATACATGGACCCGACTCCCGTGAGTTGGCATAAGGTGGCTAAAACATGAGCGATCTCGGGCCAAGGAGGTAGCCCCTCTTATCGGACACATCCCTTCGATATTATAATCTAACTTTTGGATTGATTCGTGGCCACTTTTGATTTGGGGGTGTGGCTCGAGGTGGTCGGTAGTAGCTGCTACGTGTTACCACCAACCCGTGTGCATAATTGGTATATCTATCCTGGCATTGCCTTATGTACCGTGTCACCTACCCTATCGCGCCTTGTACGAGTTTGGTTTTCTCATGTAGCCCTTGTGGTATCCTCTGGTGGCTTCCCGATCAGGAGGGACCATGATATTGGATGGACTACTGGGACTATTACGTGTTAGGGGCTATATGGGTAACTCCTTAATGCTACAAAAAAGTAGGTTTATTTTATAAATAGATGTTATTATAATAGCGAAATATTACTATATAGTAAATAGTTTAACGGATCCTTAGGAGATGTGAATCCCGAGCATCTTTTAAGTTACTGCACTCACATTAGACACTGGATAGGAGTTGTCAAATACCGTAAACATCTCCGACGCCGTTTACACTCATATTTATTTCTGTTGATTTAACTCGCGTAAGATATTTTAGTTCCGACTCGAGTATTTTGTCTTTTCAATTCACTCGGGTCAGCCTAAGCATTTTAGGATTTGAAAGGCTTAATTATGGAGGACGAAGACGAAGAATTATTATTACTATTTGTTATATATTCCACTACACCATTGTATTCCACTGCATTTTATTATTCTCTGGTATGGGTAACTCTGATAAGTATTGTATAAGTATAATCAAATGTTTTTGTAAAACAGCTTCAGGAACTGTATATTTGATTATTATATTTTATCGTTCCGCTGCAAGATTCTGTTTTGTTCTTTTTCTTTCTCTGCTTTTCTTATTTACCCCATAACAGTTACGCCCTTCTGTATGGTTTAAGTCTAACGTGTGTGGTTTATCGTCGATTTAAAGCGTGCGAAAAGGCGAGACGTTACATTTAGCAGTGAAGGGCTATGAATGCTATAATCGATCATCAGCATATGTCTAAAGATCAGGCTTAAAAGCACGTTGAAGGGAATGTCGAGTAGGGGTCAACCTCTATTTGCGTGCAGCTGCATAACTGTATCTTGCTATTAGTTTGAATTTGCTTGTATATTCGAGTAATGCACTTTCTATTCAATGCATTCATGATCCTTCACCCGTCCTTAGGGTTGGAGTGACAGTCAGTTGCCCACGAGCTTAGGTATCGATTTAATGATTCTATCTTTAGATATTCTTTCGATCGTAGCCTTGAGTAGCTTTAAGCACTACATATAAGTTTCAATACTGAGCTATCATAGTCAGTATTTGGATGATCATGCGTATGCTTCCAGTCTCGGGTTTGATAAATGTATTGCACGGACGGTTGAGTCTCGTCCTAGCTATGTTTATATTCCCACCTAAACTTCGAAAACGTAGAGTTGATCGATGAATAGTTAGGTTCACAATCATCTTGCTTCTAGCTAGTGCCCCTAGTTCTGGGGGATATACCAATAAGTAGGAAGGTCAATCATGTTCGCTTTAGCATTACTCTCTTCCCGTTGAATCGTGGGATCAAGGCAGTTGATGGGAGGCTGGGTCTTACCTATCTTGGATTGTATTGTGGGTTTTCATTCCAAGAGGAATACTTTGATACCTTGTCATTTTCAGGGCGTAATTTGGACACTATACAGTCATTCACATCCACTTTGGTTCATGCTCTGTAATAAGATGTCGGGTTAAAGTTGGCTACAAATGCAGTCGGGTCATGCTCATCCAATTTCATACTCCTCCTGACGGATCGAAGGACGGTGATGGAGAATTTATGACCAAGCCTTCATGGTTTACTCTCCTTTCCAAACTCTGGAGGTCATATTTTTTCAAGGAACATCCGAGTCACATTTGTATGTGCTTGGTGCGGATTGGTATTGACCCTAGATCTGAGGTATTATATAGTCGGTTGCCCGTAGCTTTTGGTACCATTTCGATTGGTTTTGTATTGAGGCCTCCTTGTAGTCGTTGCATTAAGTTGTAAAGAATGCCAAGCTAGAGCTATAGTAAGTTATCATATTCAGCTTTTAGAGATTTGTACTCCTGCTCCCAACATTGATTTGGCCAGGCCACTAGTTGGATGGTCGAACTCCATCTTTAGCGCGTTAATAATCCTCCTATCAATTTCAGGCCAAAGTTTGTGGAATACAAAACGGTCGGAATTCACTCGTCCATTTATTAATGCTTATACACCACTCTTCATTCTGGTGACTTAGTGTAATTCTCCCCCAGTCGACTTGCGCCCAATTTGTGTTCATGCTTCAGTCCATGCTCCAAGGACTTAGAGATTTGTCAAACGATTTATGCTTTAGTCCACAGTTCGGGACGTAGAGATTTTCGTAAATTCGTTTATACTCTAGTCCGCACTCTGGGGACTTAGAGTACTTTAGTCCACTCCTAGGACTTAGAGATTTTTCTCAAGTCGTTTATAACCTAGTCCGCGCTCTAGGGACTCAGAGTCCTCTAGTCCGTACTTTAGGGATTTAGAGGTTTTAAGTCGTTTATACTCTAGTTCGAACTCTGGGGACATAGTGTACTCTAGTCTGCTTCAGGGACTTAGAGGTTTTTAAGTCGTTTATACGCTAGTCCGCACACAGGGGACTTAGAGGTTTTGAAGTCATTTATACTCTACTCCACACTCAGGGGACATTAGAGTACTCTAGTCCGCACTCAGGGGACTTAGAGGTTTTCAAGTCATTTGTACTCTATTCTGCACTCAGGGGACTTAAAGTACTCTAGTCCGCACTCAAGAGACTTAAAGGTTTTCAGGTCGTTTATACTATAGTCCACGCTTTAGGGACTAAGAGTACTCTAATCTGCTTCAGGGACTTAGAGATTTTTGAGTCGTTTATACTCCAGTCCACGCTCTAAGGACTTAGAGTACTCTAGTCCGCACTGAGGAGACTTAGAGATTTTTAAGTTGTTTATACTCTATTCCGCACTCAGGAGACTGAGATTACTCTAGTTCGCTTCAGGGAGTTAGAGGCTCTTAAGTCGTTTATACTCTAGTCCACGCTCTGGGGACTCAGAGTACTGTAGTCCGCACTCAGGGGACTTAGAGGTTTTATGTAACGACCCGCCGTTCTGACCGCCCCCAGTCGGTAATTAAACCAACTTGAGACGTTCAAAATGACGGATTGTTATTCAGTTTATAGAGTTTAAACAGAAACAGCCACAGAATCACAGAATAATCATAATATTTCACATTAAATGAATTTTCTTACATATATCAGAGTTTATACAATGCATTAAATTTTATACAGCGGAATATTTCTTTTAAGTACAAAAATTCTTCGAAAAGCTAAAGTGAAGCAATTTTCCCAACTCTCTCTAACTTCGCGGCCTGAAAATCTTCAAGCTGTAAAATTACTCGGTCTGACCCGAGTATTATATTCAAAAGAAAATAATACACAGGTCAGTCTAATTCAAACTCAGTTATTAGTGCATAGAGGCAATAATGATCAAACAATAATTAGACGACGGTCAAATATAATTTACCTATCCGATCCTTTAACAAGAAATCGGATATCGGTAAATATAACACTTAACAGTGTTAAACCATAAATCAGTAGATTCAAATTATCAACAAAGATAGATGAAGGGATTATTTATGAAGATAATTTAGAAAACAATCAAAATCTGCCTAAACGGCATTTAACAACAAAATCATCAAAATCGGTTCAAAATATATTGAATTGTCAACATAAAACAATTTTCATCAAAACGAAAACATCAATTAAAACATTAGATTTGGTAGGGCTGCAGTACACACACGCGTATACGGCCTCGCCACATTTTTAAAATGTTAACTCTGCGTGGCTGCAGTTCACGCTTGCGTGCACTGCCTCGCCACTACTGTAATGAAATATGAAAAAGATCATAAATCAAAACAAAATAGTATATCAATACAACAAAACCGTGTGGCTGCAGTTCACGCTTGCGTGCACTGCCTCGCCACTATAGTGATGAAATACACAAGAGCTCAGTGCATCAAAAACCAATACAAGGTCAAATCCAAGCTACGAGCTGGATTCAACTCAAGTATAATTAAAAACAAATCCAATTGCATCAATGCAACCAAACTAGACATCCCTTACTGGACAAAGTTAAAATAAAACAAAGATGTACTTACAAACAGTTTAATTTTCAATTTATAACTCTAAATTCATCAATTAGGATAATTTAATCTTGACTTGTTTTAAAGTTGCACTGTTGTTTTTATTTTCCAGAAGAAGTACCAACTTATTTTGACTTAGACAAAAATTTTAAACTAAATTCTATGGTACAAAAATTATATTTTGTTTAGGACTTAATATTTAACAAAGTCTGGATCGAGAGCATATGATTTTTGATTTGCTCTTGAGCTTTAAACTGGAATCAGAGAAAAATTTCAATTATACAGCAAGGTATACACCCATATATTCATGCATACACACACAGGATTTACTTAAAAATATACTCACCAACAAACTTATTCCAGAGATAAACATGCAACATAATCATATATCTAAACTTTTAACAGTGATGTTACTCATAGGCTTTTCAAAAAAAATAAAACAGAGGTAGCAGGTTGGAATACTCAGTTATAAAGAGGAACAAAAAAAAACTTCTTTAGGAATCATCACATAATACTGATTATATAATGAGGGATGAATTTTATAATGGATTGATGAACCAGAAAATAAAACAGAGCCTGTTATATAGACATACAGTCATGAATAACAACAGAGCAGATTGATTTTATTTTTTTCAAATCCTAGTAAAAATATTCTTGTAACAAATATTTCATATCAGAAACATATGCCGTTTATCAAATGCACCTGTATAGCAATCATAAGTTTTATAAAGGAAATGATTTTGAGATCAAAGCTTATGTTAAAGATCATAGAACAGAGAGCATATGATCAACAGCCTGTATAATTACTTCCAGTATTCAAGAATACCCAGAGAGTTTAAATGTAAATGTATATAAACATACTTTATCTAAACTTTAACTTGCAACAGATCCATTTTTTTTTTAAAAAAAAGTTACTCACTGTTTTGGGTTTTAACAGAGAATAGAGGTGAATATATAAACCTATACAGACATGCATAAATTATCCCAGACAATCACATAATTACTTCCATAGAAACCACATTATTTTGATTGTTTATCACAAGAAATATCATATAAATGGATTTATTTATCAAGTTAAGAGTTTACTCACAACAAAAAAAACAATTAAAACAATATCAATGCAAATGCTCAAGTACAGCTCGAGCTCAAGTCAACATATATGATCAAGCTAATAATATGTAGTAACCATGACAATTAAAACCCGAGCATCCAAAAACACTGTCGAAGTCACTCCAGGCTAGTTCAGGAAGCACAAGAATGGCCAGAGACAAAGTACACAGAGAAGAAACCATAAGAACAGGAAAAATCAAATGAATCCCAAGTGAAAATTTCACAGGCCAAACTTTCCAGAAAATCAAAACCAAAGTCTAACATCAATTCATAGCCGAGGTGGTCGAGGCTAGAATCGAGCAGCAAGTTTCAAGAATGACTGTAATCAATTAATAGTTTTATCAAAATCAAACTTAATTTATTTTCGCAAAATCAAGCTTGCAAAACCAAGTTTAAAAACACTGCAATTTGAGTCGAAGCATGTTGAAGTTACCAGAAAAATCAAGCTAAAACTGTGCAACTTAAAATCACAAATTATACGAATTCGAACAGCATCCAAGAAAACGAAATTGGAATAAGTCAATCATCAAACGATTTTATACGAATGAAATCACAGAATCAAACAAGCAAAACACAGTCGAATACCAATTTAGAAATTCGAATCTAAAAAAAACACTGGTCGAAACTAGATGTGAGTGACTAAAATCACTCACCTTTGCAAATCAGAGCAGATCGAAGAAGAGATGAACGAAAACCAGAGGATCGATCAAGCAAAACGAAGCCGGCGTCTAATTTCGAGAAGCCCTAACTCGAATCGAAGGACGAAGAAGAAACTCGTGCGAAAACCTTAACTTTTTGAATGATGAAGTGGAGACGAGGCCGCCATTTTCTTTCTTTCGTTTTTTTTAATGAAAAGGAGGGGTTTCGATTGAATGGGGTAAAGGAGGAAACGGGTATAGGGTTTTAACTAAAGTGAGGGGATCGGGTACATACTTGAAATAACACGGCCATGCCTTTGATTAAGATGGTTGCGTGATTTTTGGCTAATTTAAAGGCGTGATTAAAAGATTGGGTTGCTGGTGAAATGATTTTCTTTCCTTTGTTTAATTTATTTTGTACACAAATAACTTGTTTCTTGCCTTGAACTTCGGCTGAGATGATTTGGTTAGGGTGGCTTCATTTATTAATTTGTACAATGCTTCATAATAATTTTTCTTTTTTTTTTGTTTCTTATTTTATTTCACTTATTTTTTTTATTACTTTTGTTATTTTATATTTTTTTTTCATTTTTAAATTCAATTTGTTTTGTATATATTTTCTTTAGTAAATTTCATAGATATAAAAACGTTTTAAAGTTCAACTATCAAACATCAATTTATATTAATTTACATAAATAAAAATTCTTAAATCCAAATTATTCTCCTAAGTCATTAGTTCGAATTTTAAATACAAATTCAGTATTCAATTTCAACTCCAAAGCCAAATTTAATTTTTTATTCAACTTTGTACAGATTAAATTTTAATATTTAATCGCCAAATTCACAGTTATATTGGGAATTCAATTTAAACCATCATTCAAATATTTAAAATTAATTAAATACTTTCACTTTTAAATTGTTCAAAATTGTGGGTTGTTACAATCTTCCCTCCTTAAAGAATTTCGTCCCGAAATTATAAGTTAGGAAAACGATTGCTAAATTTCACCGATATTTATACCCTACACAATTTTACCAAGATCCAAACTCACAAATAAATATAGGATTCATTCCATTTATTTTATTTCACTAGCTTTATTCATCGATTTCTACAATCAAGACGCAAAAGTCTTTTACCAAAATTTTCGACTTACAAAACTCAGATTTTTAAACTTGAAATTCTTTATGCTAAATATTTACATAATACATCTTTTCCAAAGCTGTGTGCTTTCAAGATATTTTAAAAATCTTCTTCCGTAGTTCATTAGGTTGGAATTATGTAATTCTAATTTCAGACTATTGATTTGCTATTCAAAGTTTTGAAAATACTTGCTAACTCGAAGTTTAACAAGTCCATCGTCGTTCTCACAGACTTTAGGCATACGCTGGCCAGGCGCAGGTCTAAAAATCTCCAAGTACTAAATATACTTGTTTCAACTCCCAGTGAAAATACTTTTTAAAAATTCTTTTAAAAATGGATATGGAAAGCACGTTCCCCCATGGATCACAGTTTACCCGGCGGTTACGCTACTATCCCAGTAGAATCGCTTGTAACTGTAGATTTCACATCTCTCTTGAATTTCGCCATGGTTGTTGCCATAGATCGCGGTTCACACGGCGGTTACGCTACTATCCCAGTAGAATCGCTCGTGACCGTAGGCATCTCGCCCCTTAAATTACGTTTCGGCCTCTAGACCGCAGTTTACACGGCGGTTGCGCCACTATCCCAGTGGAATCGCTTGTAACTGTAGGCATCACGCCCCACGAATTACGCCAGCATCAATTCACATAATCCCAACACGATGATCCATCGTGGGGGATTCCAGTCCCAATGGACATTCCACTAATGGAAATTCTACGTAGCTATGATTTCCAATGGACACTCCACCGAGTTCCAATCACCTTCACAAATAATAAATGGAAGGTACATTTCCATATCCTCAGTTTTAGAAAACATATGTCATATACATATAGTACTTCATTTCACATTTCGTACATATCATACCTATGTAAACCTACATAGGACTTTTCATAATAATGACTTTCCAAACTGATAGTTTTCGAATTATTACATTCACATATATAAGTTACGAAAACTCAATTCACATTCATAACAAATAGAGCTCGTTTTTAAAATTTTCCTCTAAATCGATTTGAAAATTTAAGGTTATCTCAAACCTAATTCACATTCATAATCCAATTCATTATCGACTTCACATTCGATTTGGATTTCACGTTACATCGTCAATTCTCAACACATAATTGATGTCTACCGATATATAACCTCTAAGCTCGTACGTCTCAGAGAAGGGTGTTAAGCTAAAAGAATAAATTCTCCGCCACCGACAGATATATATTTAATAGAGATCAATTGCTATGTCATCAATTCACAATACTAGACATACAATCCAAATCGACTATCCAAAATTCAAAGTTCAACTTATATTGTTTTTGATGTCAAAGTTAAACTCAATTTAACTCAAGATTCAATCTTTTTGGAAAATATTCAAGTTGAACTGATCGTTCAAATTTCCCAAAAATATCTTTACAAGATATATAATTTTCCAACTTAACCGTTTGAAACAAATTTCAAATATTCATTTATTTCAATTTATCTTTAAAAGATAAAATTTCAAACCTTTCATTTCATATTGGAAAACATTTCCTTACTTATTTAATAAGTAATTCACAAGTTCATTTATTTTCAACACTTGGAAAATATTCAATATACTTGAATCAAAATTAAGTATATATTCCATTCTTTATGGAAAGCGTTCTTTTAAACACATTTATTTGAGTCAAAACGAATGTTATGTAAAACATCGTTACGACAACTCAAAAATCACTAGTATAGGGATTCGAAATTTAAGATAGATATATAAATCCCAATACTATAAACAACATTTCCTTTCGGAAACCATTTACTATAACAACAGTGTTATAGTCCACCATTTCTTTATTTCTCGAAAACGCCTATTTCAACAATGAATGTTGAAATCTATGTATTCGATACTTAATGCATTTTAAAACATCTTTAAAACCATTAACTTTTTCAATTTCAACTTCAACTTAATTCATAGTTTGAATTCCTCATACTTTTCATAATATTAATTTTAAACCAATTTCAAACTTTTCAATATTAAGTTTTTCACTTAATTTAATTTTCCGCACGTTTAAATTCAAATTCATCACTGAATTTATTAAACCTATAATGGATTATCATGTTGACAACTTCAAATTTGAAATCTAAATCTCATTTGAACTTTGCATTTGCTTTCTATTTCAAAAATAATCAACTAGTTCTTTAGTAAGCCATTCATCAACTTGGTTCCATTAAATTTATATTTCCACATTAACCATTTTAGGCATTAGTTTAAACTTGAAATATAAGCTTTTCATCAAAATTAGTTTGATTCATATAGTTAAGTCAACAAATAAACTTCCTTCCCAAGATGCTATTTCATTAAAATATTTCCTTCAGTACAAAATTTTACATAGCTTAATACTTTTAAAAGACGTACACAGAAGATTGTGGATTACAAAAGATAGTATTACAAAATATATTGATTGGTTTAAGATGCAGAATTATTAAGGACTATCGACTTCTCGTCTGGTAGTACGCATCTTCGCCAAACTTTCATCTTCGGATGACACTATTTCAGGTTGTATTAAAGGAGAATTAACACATTCAAAATCAACATGTCCCCAATCCCCACAGTTACTGCAAAAATATGAGATGTTTCCATCCTTATCTATCACCTTAACAGTTTTCGCTCTAGCTGGTCGGGCAATAGCTTGCTTTCCATGCTGTCTTTCGGTGCAGTTTCTGGCTATATGTCCAGTCTGACGACAATGGTAGCAGATTGTCAATCTATCGACGGGTAAATCGAGTATGCACTTTTTCCTTTTCACTTTAGGGCAATGACTAAGAAAATGCCCTTTTTCCCGACATTTAAAACACACAATCTCAGGACGAGCGAAACGGTCATCCACATTCCTTTTCTTTCTCCTTACTCGGCACTTAATGGCATAATGTCCCTTTTTATGACATCGATAGAAAATAACCTCATCATATGGACCAGGTGCTTGCCTTTCACTGAATCTCCTTTCAATCTCCGCACGTGTCGCTTCTGCTTCTCTACGGGCAATTGCTCTTTGTTCACGGCGTGCTGCTTTTTGTGCTTCGGTTTTCGCCATTATAATTAACAAGATGTTTTCGAAGTTTCCTATCAATATTTGAAATCCTTATTAGTAGAGGTTGGATTATTCAATCATTTTCCCAAGACATATCCTTCAATATTTTATTCACTGTCCAAAATCGTGAATATACTTCGTTTATTCAATTCAATGTTTCTACACATTTATTTAAAGGATTATCCACTTGGTTATACTAAATCGACACGTCATTTTATTTCACAATTTTCACTTTGGAGATATTCAAAATATTGGATTCAAACCAATTCATTAATTCACTTCACTTATATTTTATTTTTCATAAATCTCAATAATTCGATAATGGATTTTCGAATGAGAAACTATCGCAAACCTAAAATTAGAGAGGGGAATTTTCGAAAAAGATTTGAATTTTCAAAATAACTTTTATCTTTCAAAGAAAACAATTTCATACTTCTTTAGATTCGAAAAATATTTTCTTTAAAAGTGATTCTAGTAACTATTCATATTAAACATCATAAACTGAGCTTTGTGTAAACCAAAGCTCTGATACCACTTTTGTAACGACCCGCCGTTCTGACCGCCCCCAGTCGGTAATTAAACCAACTTGAGACGTTCAAAATGACGGATTGTTATTCAGTTTATAGAGTTTAAACAGAAACAGCCACAGAATCACAGAATAATCATAATATTTCACATTAAATGAATTTTCTTACATATATCAGAGTTTATACAATGCATTAAATTTTATACAGCGGAATATTTCTTTTAAGTACAAAAATTCTTTGAAAAGCTAAAGTGAAGCAATTTCCCAAACTCTCTCTAACTTTTGTTGCCGAAAAACCGAATAGTTATGGGTTTTAAAAAGAATTTAAGAAAAGAGAAGAGAAGAAGAGAGAAGATGGAGGGAAAAGATAGAGAAGAAAACAGAAAATAGGAAGAAGAGAAAATAGAAAAGAGAACAGAAAATTTTAAAATAGAAGAAAAAGAGAATAGAACGGAACAGAAAACAACAGAACAACAACAGAATCTCACAATTCGCAGCGGAACAACATATAATAATAAATGAATAATCTTTAAACAAAGAACTATATCAGTTATTACATTTTATATATTACATTTCATTACATCATATCATCAGAGTGTACAACAACAACAACAAACAGTGCAGCGGAAAAAGAAATACTATATAAACTAGTAATACGCCATGCGATCCAGCTTGCCTCCAGCAACTCCAGAAGATCCAGAATATCCTGATAAACCTAACTCTTAACTGCCCGTGTGGAAATTGGTGGGCACCCAGAGTTTAGGAAGGAAAACAATAAACTCCGAGTCAGTCATGTGACTGGTGTGAGAACTCAAAACAGTTTATTTATCTTTAAAATCAAAATAAAGGAATATTTTTAAACTCAATTCGCAATGCTTTTAAAAATGAGACTACCATAAGGCCTCCCGCACACACACACATGCAAACGCAGAACCGGAGGAGATTTCTCCTTATGATAGTCAAAGATGCTTGATACGCATTTAAAATAACATTTGATATTATTACTAGTGCATAGTGTAGGAAAAATATTTCGAAAGTAGAATATAAATCTTAGCCAGCATAGACATTCCGAACTATGCCTACTATAGCTAACTATGTTCAATAGCAGGTTACCGCCACATTCCATAGCAGGTTATACAACTAATACCGTACAAGTCTCGTATTGTTTCTTTGGATTTCCAACGAATGATCAGGCCAAGGAACTTCCCATTGCCACATGAGAATGCCTCTGGATGGACATCCCCGAGAACCAAACCGGATCTCTACCAACACAAGGCCGGGTTACCCCTAACTGAGTAACAACTGACCGAATATGCCATCCCCCGGTCCTTTGGGTCCTTTTCACCGAGCGCTCGCAATCAATTCACACAATCATAAAGTGTTTTCAACATGAGTAAGTATCTGGGCTCCATACCATGATACCACCCTTTTCCAGAAGGAAATGCACACATCCTAAAGGGCGCTACCCCTCATAACCTTGCCGCATCTTTCCTGTTTTGACCATTCACGGGGTGTGAGGCTCGACGAAGTCACGTGCACAAAAACATACTTTATACAAAAGCCATGCTTTGGGTCAACAAATGATCAACACAATGATCACAAGGATAGACGATCAAATAAACGATCCTATCACAAATAATCAACACAATGATCATTTCAGCATCACTCAGCATATCACATTACCAAATTGGGAATATATCGCTGATAACTTCAACTATATAACCTCTGAGCTCGTACGTCTCAGAGAAGGGTGTTAAGCTAAAAGAATAAATTCTCCGCCACCAACAGAAATATATTTGAATGAAATCGGCTTTATATCTCAACTTGTAATGTCAGACATACAATCCATACAAGTCTGTTCCGGGCTCGAACAAAACCGAAGGCACTTCTTACGAAGCCCTTGCAATCCGGGTATTCACAATCCCGATCGAATTTCCCATCACTTAAGGAATCTCTATACCAGGAGCTACCCAGTGCAGAGACAATCGATAGGTCATCCTATCGCTTTTGCAAATACTCGGTCTTCAACACCGATCTTCAATGCAATTCACAACGACGTATCACATATTCGGAATGGGTTATACGACCCCATGGTCCTTTCCCGGTTAACCCGAATAGTGAGCGCTTATTCAAAAATAAGTGTGGCATTCATATTCAAACAAATCACATCAAATACCCATTCAAAGGGAAATATTCATAGTCGGTTATTGAACTATCAATGGATATGCACACATCACCAGTTTCCAAATGATTTTCCAAATTATTTATTTCACCAAATATCTTTACAAGATATATTATTTCAATATGTCAAAAATAAATCAATATTTATTTTTAAAAAAATTCTTCTTTTCATTTATAAATTCCATAATGAATTTATATTCCAAAATACCCATGCATATACGATTTCAATTATTCATTTCAATTTATCTTCAAAAAGATAAATTCTCAAAATATTCACTTTATATTGGAAAACATTTCCATACTTATTAAATAAGTAATTCACGAATTTTATTTATTTTCAACACTTAGAAAATATTCAATATACTCAAATCGAGATTAAGTATATATTTCATTCTTTAAGGAAATCATTCTCTTAAACATATTTATTTGGGCCAAAACGAATGTTACGTAAAACATCGTTACGACAACCCAAAATCACTAGTATAGGGATTCGAAATTAAATAGATATATAAATCCCATACTATACAAACATTTCCTTTCGGAAATCATTTACTATAACAATAGTGTTATAGTCCACCATTTCCTTTTATTTCTCGAAAACGTCTATTTCAACAATAAATGTTGAAATCTATGGTTTCGAATCTCAACACATTTAAAACATCATTAGATCGTTTTAATTCTGTTTAAAATATCACATTCTAAACGTTTTCTTTAACATATTATTCACTATTCAAAACGTGAATATTCTACGTTAACCAATTTCATCCTTTATTCATTTTATTTCTAAGGATTATTCACAGTTCAAAAACGTGAATATAACTCCATTAATAAGTTTCAACAGTTTACTTATCAAAATAAGTCGTTTGCGAATTTATAAAACAACGTTTATAAATTCCATTTCTATTTATTTTATAATTACTTCCTTTATAAATTCCTTTATTAACCTATTCGATTTATAACTCAATTATAAAACAAAGGTTCATATTATAAGTGAAATACTTATAATTTATTCGTTTGCAAAATCATTCCTTTGAACTTCATAATTATAAATCTTATAACTTATAAGATTCAATTATTCACCAAATATATTCTTTAATAATTTCACAAAATTTATAAATCTTACTATTTATAAATTTCATTCATAACTTCACCATTTATAATTTTATAAATCCCATTCACATATGCAATCCATTTTCACTTCATTCAAACACTTATAAAAACTCGTTTTATAATGTCAATATTTCAATTTATAAATATCCATTTATAAATCTCTTAATATAAATCAATTTATATTATTCTTTAAAACATATTTAATCTCCTTTATTATTTCACCATTTCGATTCATAAAATAATTAAATTTTATAAATCCTATATTTAAACTTTTCACAATAATTTCAAAAATCCCGATTTTACTATTTTATAAAATCATTAGCATCATATTCTCAAAAATCAGTTTTTAACTATTCTTCTCAAAAATCATAATTTTTATAACTTTAAAAATTATAACGTTTATTTATTTAAAATAAATCAATTTCCAAACATACAGTATATTTTCGAAAATCACTTTAAAAATCATTTTAAAGTTCCAAACTTGGTCCAATGATGCTACATACCAAATAGTCAATCACGACAACTACGACATCATATATCGTATATGATAATCAACGAATATCAAAATATCCATAATCAAATAAATACTGTTGAGGAATCCAGTTGGATCCCTCCAACCTGTTTCCTGCATCACAAACATTAGCACAATACCAATTTCGCTCCAGTACGAAATTATCGCGGTATATGGGATTTAAATATTATCCGCTTAATAACGGCGCAATAGGGTCTCATCCGCTAAACAAATAAATGCGGGAAATCAATAACTCCAATATATACATATGCCAATATATATATATATTGCTATTATATATAATACCAATTTCACTGTTTATGAAATATTCACGGTATATGTTTTTATTAAATAACATCCGCTTACTAACGGCGTATAATGTCTATTTTAACAATCAATAGATATCAATCATCATTCAAACATGCATTCAAATATTTTAAATCTAACTATTTAAAATAAAATCGAAACTGATTCGATTGAGTGAGAAGTTCTCACCTTGATTTTAAATTCCGTTTTAGCGATTTATTTCGAATAAAATTAAACGGACGTTTAATTTTACCCAAAATTCTCACTAACTCCAAACGACTCCAAACCAACTCCATCGCGTAGTGCTCGTCCATACGATTCCAACGCAACTGAGTTTGCATTTTTTCGACCTCGTATGAAAAAGTTACAAATATTTGAAGTTACACGAGTTTTTATAACTATAATTACAACTTTATTTTATAATTTTATACCCAAAGCAAATCATCACCGTGAGATCCAGATCCAATGGCTCATGCTCATCTCCTACATCACGCGCATCTTCTACAGGTTGTACACGAGGCCGCCGAACCCATAATAGCAAAATAGGGTTTGAATTTTCATCAACAACACTCAACTATACTCGATCAAACTACCGCCATTTCGAAGCACTCAACACTAGCTACACTCGGCCCCAGGCACACGAAGCTCGGCCCCCTCTACATGCGCGCGCACGAGGGTGAACACGGCATGCACGCGACCCCCTATCTCCCCCATCGTCGCTCCAAACACGATCTCCACCGTTGAACTTGTAGATATCACCATGCTCTTCGATTCTCTAGTTGAAACTTTCTTGAATCGTTGAGTGGATTTGAAGATTCGGAGGGAAAATGGTTGGCAATTTTCGGCCATTGGTTGCTTGAACTGGCGGCTGGCTTATAGATTAGGGTTTAGAATTTTATTTTTAATTTTTGTGAATTTTTGAGCTATTTATAGAAGAAAATCGAACACTATTCATCCGGAAATTCCGAACTCCGTTTACGCGCCGTAACCAGCGTTTCTAAGGTTTACCCCGCGTTCCGGACACAATGGAATAGGTTTCGGAAGCTAATTCGGACATCTATGCGAGTTATGGCTGTAAACGCTCAATTTAAATTAAACCGATTTAAATCGATTTCTAGGCGTTTTAATTCGTATTGGACAAACGGTATATCCAATTGACTTGAAATTTGAAACCTTACAATAATATCACATTACGGATCCGATGAAACTGGTTTCGTCGAAATCCGAGACTTTTTGAAAAATGGCTATTTTGACTCGCCAAATTTAAATTAAAAACGATTCGATGCGTTTCGAGCTGCCACGATCAAACGATAACTCCGATTGACACGAAAATTGAAATCCAGTAATAACTAACTATTACGGATCCAATGGAACTGGTTTCGTTCAATTCTGAGACTGTTCAAAAATTGGCTATTTTCACTAGTCCATTTAAATATTAAAATATTCAATTTTCACAAATTAACTTTTAATTCGATTTTAAAAGTTCTAAAATATCATTCTAACTTCAATATGATAAAATAAAATTTTACAAATCATTTACAATCATATTTAACTCAATTTTTAATTATTTCCATAATTTAACATATTAAATTATCGATTTAATTATCCAATTAAATCCAATAATTCAAATAAAAATTTATTCGACTTATTAATTCACTTATTAATATTTAAATTTAATTAAATATTCAAATTTTAATTAATAAAAATTCTGGGTCGTTACAATCTTTCCCCCTTAAAAGAATTTCGTCCTCGAAATTACAAGTAAGAAAAGTTATAGAATCTATTAACTTTCCCAAAATCCATAGTTAAACTTCTTATAATACTTTACTAAGTTTTCAAATCATACTTAGTTATCTTTTCAAAAATAACTACTATTGTTTAACTTTCAATTCCAAATCAAAATTAAAGTTTTCAACATTTTCCAATTTTTCTCAAATTTTTCTAACGCCTTAAATTTTCGGAAAAATTCGCCATAGTCTCCTTTGCGCGGCTCGATACGAAAAAAAAATGACAGTATATATATCACAAATATACATCTCATCAAGTAATGAGGCATCCCGTAGGGAAAAAATGTAAAAGTACGATATTTAATCCGAGATATGTACCTTATATTTTACTAGCAAGCATATACGGCTAATATAGCGCGAAAGCGAGCTCCAAATGCGAAGCAAACGCGATCCGCACCTACTAAACTCAACAAACAACATGAGAATCATGCATGTATGGAAATAGTATCGATATACAACATATAGCAACATAATAACTATATATGCTAACATAGCAAATGTAAACAAACAACAAATGCAAACATCAACCAACTATCATTCAAAACCAATAATATTCATTCATATCCTCACTCATATACAATGAATTGGTTTTCACTTTAATCACATTTGATTCATTAATAGTGGATGTTCTTACTAACATTCGTTTTCAATTAGTTCATATTCACTAATTCATATTCAAGTTGGTTCACTTCCAAATCAAATTCAATTCTATTCAAATTTATTTACTTCTAATTTGAATTCAATTTACTTTGCTTATATTCATTTAATTTAGTTTCAAAGTTGAATTTCATTTATATAACTCAAGTTCACATTTATCACTTAATTTTATTATTTTACTTTGATACTAATATCAACTTCATTCAACATTTATTAAGTTATATTTTATTTAACTTTAAATTCACTTTTACTTACAACTCATATTCATAAATATATTCATATAGTTTCATTTCTCATATATAAGTTTATTTCACAATTGTAAATCACTTTAATTATAATTTAATTCTCATAATTCTTTTTTCTTATACAATTATTCTTTTATTTAGATTATTCAAACAACTAAACAATCCACTTATATACACTTTAATAATTCTGAAAATTATTTCTTTATATGTAAAATATAATCAAGGTAAAATTATTTCATTTACCCAATTTTTAAAATCAATATTGTGCCGAATTGTTCTATTTAAGTGTTTAGAAACCCCTTCGGCATAGTCTTGCGGACCACGCTGACGAAAGTTCATATGCCACTCAACAAACCAATCATCACAATATAAAACAATTTTATATTCACTAACAAATACGCTCTCATAGCTATTATTACACTCAAACTCAATCTAGAGTACTACTGACTCTATCTCTAATGAGAAATACCCAACAGAACCATGGTTGTCGCTTAACCATATGCTCTGATACCAAATGTAACATTGCGCGATTTTTCATTGCCGAAAAACCGAATAGTTATGGGTTTTAAAAAGAATTTAAGAAAAGAGAAGAGAAGAAGAGAGAAGATGGAGGGAAAAGATAGAGAAGAAAACAGAAAATAGGAAGAAGAGAAAATAGAAAAGAGAACAGAAAATTTTAAAATGGAAGAAAAAGAGAATAGAACGGAACAGAAAACAATAGAACAACAACAGAATCTCACAATTCGCAGCGGAACAACATATAATAATAAATGAATAATCTTTAAACAAAGAACTATATCAGTTATTACATTTTATATATTACATTTCATTACATCATATCATCAGAGTGTACAACAACAACAACAAACAGTGCAGCGGAAAAAGAAATACTATATAAACTAGTAATACGCCATGCGATCCAGCTTGCCTCCAGCAACTCCAGAAGATCCAGAATATCCTGATAAACCTAACTCTTAACTGCCCGTGTGGAAATTGGTGGGCACCCAGAGTTTAGGAAGGAAAACAATAAACTCCGAGTCAGTCATGTGACTGGTGTGAGAACTCAAAACAGTTTATTTATCTTTAAAATCAAAATAAAGGAATATTTTTAAACTCAATTCGCAATGCTTTTAAAAATGAGACTACCATAAGGCCTCCCGCACACACACACATGCAAACGCAGAATCGGAGGAGATTTCTCCTTATGATAGTCAAAGATGCTTGATACGCATTTAAAATAACATTTGATATTATTACTAGTGCATAGTGTAGGAAAAATATTTCGAAAGTAGAATATAAATCTTAGCCAGCATAGACATTCCGAACTATGCCTACTATAGCTAACTATGTTCAATAGCAGGTTACCGCCACATTCCATAGCAGGTTATACAACTAATACCGTACAAGTCTCGTATTGTATCTTTGGATTTCCAACGAATGATCAGGCCAAGGAACTTCCCATTGCCACATGAGAATGCCTCTGGATGGACATCCCCGAGAACCAAACCGGATCTCTACCAACACAAGGCCGTGTTACCCCTAACTGAGTAACAACTGACCGAATATGCCATCCCCCGGTCCTTTGGGACCTTTTCACCGAGCGCTCGCAATCAATTCACACAATCATAAAGTGTTTTCAACATGAGTAAGTATCTGGGCTCCATACCATGATACCACCCTTTTCCAGAAGGAAATGCACACATCCTAAAGGGCGCTACCCCTCATAACCTTGCCGCATCTTTCCTGTTTTGACCATTCACGGGGTGTGAGGCTCGACGAAGTCACGTCCACAAAAACATACTTTATACAAAAGCCATGCTTTGGGTCAAAAAATGATCAACACAATGATCACAAGGATAGACGATCAAATAAACGATCCTATCACAAATAATCAACACAATGATCATTTCAGCATCACTCAGCATATCACATTACCAAATTGGGAATATATCGCTGATAACTTCAACTATATAACCTCTGAGCTCGTACGTCTCAGAGAAGGGTGTTAAGCTAAAAGAATAAATTCTCCACCACCAACAGAAATATATTTGAATGAAATCGGCTTTATATCTCAACTTGTAATGTCAGACATACAATCCATACAAGTCTGTTCCGGGCTCGAACAAAACCGAAGGCACTTCTTACGAAGCCCTTGCAATCCGGGTATTCACAATCCCGATCGAATTTCCCATCACTTAAGGAATCTCTATACCAGGAGCTACCCAGTGCAGAGACAATCGATAGGTCATCATATCTCTTTTGCAAATACTCGGTCTTCAACACCGATCTTCAATGCAATTCACAACGACGTATCACATATTCGGAATGGGTTATACGACCCCATGGTCCTTTCCCGGTTAACCCGAATAGTGAGCGCGTATTCAAAAATAAGTATGGCATTCATATTCAAACAAATCACATCAAATACCCATTCAAAGGGAAATATTCATAGTCGGTTATTGAACTATCAATGGATATGCACACATCACCAGTTTCCAAATGATTTTCCAAATTATTTATTTCACCAAATATCTTTACAAGATATATTATTTCAATATGTCAAAAATAAATCAATATTTATTTTTAAACAAATTCTTCTTTTCATTTATAAATTCCATAATGAATTTATATTCCAAAATACCCATGCATATACGATTTCAATTATTCATTTCAATTTATCTTCAAAAAGATAAATTCTCAAAATATTCACTTTATATTGGAAAACATTTCCATACTTATTAAATAAGTAATTCACGAATTTTATTTATTTTCAACACTTAGAAAATATTCAATATACTCAAATCGAGATTAAGTATATATTTCATTCTTTAAGGAAATCATTCTCTTAAACATATTTATTTGGGCCAAAACGAATGTTACGTAAAACATCGTTACGACAACCCAAAATCACTAGTATAGGGATTCGAAATTAAATAGATATATAAATCCCAATACTATACAAACATTTCCTTTCGGAAATCATTTACTATAACAATAGTGTTATAGTCCACCATTTCCTTTTATTTCTCGAAAAAGTCTATTTCAACAATAAATGTTGAAATCTATGGTTTCGAATCTCAACACATTTAAAACATCATTAGATCGTTTTAATTCTGTTTAAAATATCACATTCTAAACGTTTTCTTTAACATATTATTCACTATTCAAAACGTGAATATTCTACGTTAACCAATTTCATCCTTTATTCATTTTATTTCTAAGGATTATTCACAGTTCAAAAACGTGAATATAACTCCATTAATAAGTTTCAACAGTTTACTTATCAAAATAAGTCGTTTGCGAATTTATAAAACAACGTTTATAAATTCCATTTCTAATTATTTTATAATTACTTCCTTTATAAATTCCTTTATTAACCTATTCGATTTATAACTCAATTATAAAACAAAGGTTCATATTATAAGTGAAATACTTATAATTTATTCGTTTGCAAAATCGTTCCTTTGAACTTCATAATTATAAATCTTATAACTTATAAGATTCAATTATTCATCCAAATATATTCTTTAATAATTTCACAAAATTTATAAATCATACTATTTATAAATTTCATTTATAACTTCACCATTTATAATTTTATAAATCCCATTCACATATGCAATCCATTTTCACTTCATTCAAACACTTATAAAAACTCGTTTTATAATGTCAATATTTCAATTTATAAATATCCATTTATAAATCTCTTAATATAAATCAATTTATATTATTCTTTAAAACATATTTAATCTCCTTTATTATTTCACCATTTCGATTCATAAAATAATTAAATTTTATAAATCCTATATTTAAACTTTTCACAATAATTTCAAAAATCTCGATTTTACTATTTTATAAAATCATTAGCATCATATTCTCAAAAATCAGTTTTTAACTATTCTTCTCAAAAATCATAATTTTTATAACTTTAAAAATTATAACGTTTATTTATTTAAAATAAATCAATTTCCAAACATACAGTATATTTTCGAAAATCACTTTAAAAATCATTTTAAAGTTCCAAACTTGGTCCAATGATGCTACATACCAAATAGTCAATCACGACAACTACGACATCATATATCGTATATGATAATCAACGAATATCAAAATATCCATAATCAAATAAATACTGTTGAGGAATCCAGTTGGATCCCTCCAACCTGTTTCCTGCATCACAAACATTAGCACAATACCAATTTCGCTCCAGTACGAAATTATCGCGGTATATGGGATTTAAATATTATCCGCTTAATAACGGCGCAATAGGGTCTCATCCGCTAAACAAATAAATGCGGGAAATCAATAACTCCAATATATACATATGCCAATATATATATATATATTGCTATTATATATAATACCAATTTCATTGTTTATGAAATATTCGCGGTATATGTTTTTATTAAATAACATCCGCTTACTAACGGCGTATAATGTCTATTTTAACATTCAATAGATATCAATCATCATTCAAACATGCATTCAAATATTTTAAATCTAACTATTTAAAATAAAATCGAAACTGATTCGATTGAGTGAGAAGTTCTCACCTTGATTTTAAATTCCGTTTTAGCGATTTATTTCGAATAAAATTAAACGGACGTTTAATTTTACCCAAAATTCTCACTAACTCCAAACGACTCCAAACCAACTCCATCGCGTAGTGCTCGTCCATACGATTCCAACGCAACTGAGTTTGCATTTTTTCGACCTCGTATGAAAAAGTTACAAATATTTGAAGTTACACGAGTTTTTATAACTATAATTACAACTTTATTTTATAATTTTATACCCAAAGCAAATCATCACCGTGAGATCCAGATCCAACGGCTCATGCTCATCTCCTACATCACGCGCATCTTCTACAGGTTGTACACGAGGCCGCCGAACCCATAATAGCAAACTAGGGTTTGAATTTTCATCAACAACACTCAACTATACTCGATCAAACTACCGCCATTTCGAAGCACTCAACACTAGCTACACTCGGCCCCAGGCACACGAAGCTCGGCCCCCTCTGCATGCGCGCGCACGAGGGTGAACACGGCACGCACGCGACCCCCTATCTCCCCCATCGTCGCTCCAAACACGATCTCCACCGTTGAACTTGTAGATATCACCATGCTCTTCGATTCTCTAGTTGAAACTTTCTTGAATCGTTGAGTGGATTTGAAGATTCGGAGGGAAAATGGTTGGCAATTTTCGGCCATTGGTTGCTTGAACTGGCGGCTGGCTTATAGATTAGGGTTTAGAATTTTATTTTTAATTTTTGTGAATTTTTGAGCTATTTATAGAAGAAAATCGAACACTATTCATCCGGAAATTCCAAACTCCGATTTACGCGCCGTAACCAGTGTTTCTAAGGTTTACCCCGCGTTCCGGACACAATGGAACAGGTTTCGGAAGCTAATTCGGACATCTGTGCGAGTTATGGCTGTAAACGCTCAATTTAAATTAAACCGATTTAAATCGATTTCTAGGCGTTTTAATTCGTATCGGACAAACGGTAAATCCAATTGACTTGAAATTTGAAACCTTACAATAATATCACATTACGGATCTGATGAAACTGGTTTCGTCGAAATCCGAGACTTTTTGAAAAATGGCTATTTTGACTCGCCAAATTTAAATTAAAAACGATTCGATGCGTTTCGAGCTGCCACGATCAAACGATAACTCCGATTGACACGAAAATTGAAATCCAGTAATAACTATCTATTACGGATCCAATGGAACTAGTTTCGTTCAATTCTGAGACTGTTCAAAAATTGGCTATTTTCACTAGTCGATTTAAATATTAAAATATTCAATTTTCACAAATTAACTTTTAATTCGATTTTAAAAGTTCTAAAATATCATTCTAACTTCAATATGATAAAATAAAATTTTACAAATCATTTACAATCATATTTAACTCAATTTTTAATTATTTCCATAATTTAACATATTAAATTATCGATTTAATTATCCAATTAAATCCAATAATTCAAATAAAAATTTATTCGACTTATTAATTCACTTATTAATATTTAAAATTAATTAAATATTCAAATTTTAATTAATAAAAATTCTGGGTCGTTACATTCGCGGCCTGAAAATCTTCAAGCTGTAAAATTACTCGGTCTGACCCGAGTATTATATTCAAAAGAAAATAATACACAGGTCAGTCTAATTCAAACTCAGTTATTAGTGCATAGAGGCAATAATGATCAAACAACAATTAGACGACGGTCAAATATAATTTACCTATCCGATCCTTTAACAAGAAATCGGATATCGGTAAATATAACACTTAATAGTGTTAAACCATAAATCAGTAGATTCAAATTATCAACAAAGATAGATGAAGGGATTATTTATGAAGATAATTTAGAAAACAATCAAAATCTGCCTAAACGGCATTTAACAACAAAATCATCAAAATCGGTTCAACATATATTGAATTGTCAACATAAAACAATTTTCATCAAAAGGAAAACATCAATTGAAACATTAGATTTGGTAGGGCTGCAGTACACACACGCGTATACGGCCTCGCCACATTTTTAAAATGTTAACTCTGCGTGGCTGCAGTTCACGCTTGCGTGCACTGCCTCGCCACTACCGTAATGAAATATGCAAAAGATCATAAATCAAAACAAAATAGTATATCAATACAACAAAACCGTGTGGCTGCAGTTCACGCTTGCATGCACTGCCTCGCCACTATAGTGATGAAATACACAAGAGCTCAGTGCATCAAAAACCAATACAAGGTCAAATCCAAGCTACGAGCTGGATTCAACTCAAGTACAATTAAAAACAAATCCAATTGCATCAATGCAACCAAACTAGACATCCCTTACTGGACAAAGTTAAAATAAAACAAAGATGTACTTACAAACAGTTTAATTTTCAATTTATAACTCTAAATTCATCAATTAGGATAATTTAATCTTGACTTGTTTTAAAGTTGCACTGTTGTTTTTATTTTCCAGAAGAAGTACCAACTTATTTTGACTTAGACAAAATTTTTAAACTAAATTCTATGGTACAAAAATTATATTTTGTTTAGGACTTAATATTTAACAAAGTCTGGATCGAGAGCATATGATTTTTGATTTGCTCTTGAGCTTGAAACTGGAATAAGAGAAAATTTTCAATCATACAGCAAGGTATACACCCATATATTCATGCATACACACACAGGATTTACTTAAATATATACTCACCAACAAACTTATTCCAGAGATAAACATGCAACATAATCATATATCTAAACTTTTAACAGCGATGTTACTCATAGGCTTTTCAAAAAAAATAAAACAGAGGTAGCAGGTTGGAATACTCAGTTATAAAGAGGAACAAAAAAAAACTTCTTTAGGAATCATCACATAATACTGATTATATAATGAGGGATGAATTTTATAATGGATTGATGAACCAGAAAATAAAACAGAGCCTGTTATATAGACATACAGTCATGAATAACAACAGAGCAGATTGATTTTATTTTTTTCAAATCCTAGTAAAAATATTCTTGTAACATATATTTCATATCAGAAACATATGCCGTTTATCAAATGCACCTGTATAGCAATCATAAGTTTTATAAAGGAAATGATTTTGAGATCAAAGCTTATGTTAAAGATCATAGAACAGAGAGCATATGATCAACAGCCTGTATAATTACTTCCAGTATTCAAGAGTACCTAGAGAGTTTAAATGTAAATGTATATACACATACTTTATCTAAACTTTAACTTGCAACAGATCCATTTTTTTTTCTAAAAAAAAATAGTTACTCACTGTTTTGGGTTTTGACAGAGAATAGAGGTGAATATATAAACCTATACAGACATGCATAAATTATCCCAGACAATCACATAATTACTTCCATAGAAACCACATTATTTTGATTGTTTATCACAAGAAATATCATATAAATGGATTTATTTATCAAGTTAAGAGTTTACTCACAACAAAAAAAACAATTAAAACAATATCAATGCAAATGCACAAGTACAGCTCGAGCTCAAGTCAACATATATGATCAAGCTAATAATATGCAGTAACCATGACAATTAAGACCCGAGCATCCAAAAACACTGTCGAAGTCACTCCAGGCTAGTTCAGGAAGCACAAGAATGGCCAGAGACAAAGTACACAGAGAAGAAACCATAAGAACAGGAAAAATCAAATGAATCCCAAGTGAAAATTTCACAGGCCAAACTTTCCAGAAAATCAAAACCAAAGTCTAACATCAATTCATAGCCGAGGTGGTCGAGGCTAGAATCGAACAGCAAGTTTCAAGAATGACTGTAATCAATTAATAGTTTTATCAAAATCAAACTTAATTTATTTTCGCAAAATCAAGCTTGCAAAACCAAGTTTAAAAACACTGCAATTTGAGTCGAAGCCTGTTGAAGTTACCAGAAAAATCAAGCTAAAACTGTGCAACTTAAAATCACAAATTATACGAATTCGAACAGCATCCAAGAAAACGAAATTGGAATAAGTCAATCATCAAACGATTTTATACGAATGAAATCATAGAATCAAACAAGCAAAATACAATCGAATACCAATTTAGAAATTCGAATCTAAAAAAAACACTGGTCGAAACTAGATGTGAGTGACTAAAATCACTCACCTTTGCAAATCGGAGCAGATCGAAGCAGAGATGAACGAAAACCAGAGGATCGATCAAGCAAAACGAAGCAGGCGTCTAATTTCGAGAAGCCCTAACTCGAATCGAAGGACGAAGAAGAAACTCGTGCGAAAACCCTAACTTTTTGAATGATGAAGAGGAGACGAGGCCGCCATTTTCTTTCTTTCGTTTTTTTAATGAAAAGGAGGGGTTTCGATTGAATGGGGTAAAGGAGGAAACGGGTATAGGGTTTTAACTAAAGTGAGGGGATCGGGTACATACTTGAAATAACACGGCCATGCCTTTAATTAAGATGGTTGCGTGATTTTTGGCTAATTTAAAGGCGTGATTAAAAGATTGGGTTGCTGGTGAAAAGATTTTCTTTCCTTTGTTTAATTTATTTTGTACACAAAATAACTTGTTTCTTGCCTTGAACTTCGGCTGAGATGATTTGGTTAGGGTGGCTGCATTTATTAATTTGTAAAATGCTTCATAATAATTTTTTTTTGTTTCTTATTTTATTTCACTTTTTTTTATTGCTTTTGTTATTTTATATTTTTTTTTCATTTTTAAATTCAATTTGTTTTGTATATATTTTCTTTAGTAAATTTCATAGATATAAAAACGTTTTAAAGTTCAACTATCAAACATCAATTTATATTAATTTACATAAATAAAAATTCTTAAATCCAAATTATTTTCCTAAGTCATTAGTTCGAATTTTAAATACAAATTCAGTATTCAATTTCAACTCTAAAGCCAAATTTAATTTTTTAATCAACTTTGTATAGATTAAATTTTAATATTTAATCGCCAAATTCACAGTTATATTGGGAATTCAATTTAAACCATCATTCAAATATTTAAAATTAATTAAATATTTTCATTTTTAAATTGTTCAAAATTCTGGGTTGTTACATTTTAAAGTCATTTATACTCTTGTCCGCACTCAGAGGACTGAGAGTACTCTAGTCCACACTCAGGGGACTGAGAGTACTCTAGTCCGCTTTAGGGACTTGGAGGTTTTTAAGTCGTTTATACTCTAGTCCGTGCTCTAGGGACTCAAAGTACTCTAGTCCGCTTCAGGGACTTAGAGATTTTTGAGTCGTTTATACTTCAGTCCGCGCTCTGGGACTTAGCATACTCTAGTCCACACTCAGGGAACTTAGAGATTTTTAAGTCGTTTATACTCTAGTCCGCACTCAAAGGACCGAGAGTACTCTAGTCCACTTCAAGGACTTAGAGGTTTTTTAAGTCGTTTATAATCTAGTCCGCGCTCTGGGGACTCAGAGTATTCTAGTCCACTCTCAGGGGACTTAGAGTTTTTTAAGTCGTTTATAATCTAGTCCGCACTCAGGGGACTGAGAGTACTCTAGTCTGCTTCAAGGACTTAGAGGTTTTTATCAAGAGAAGTCATGTTTCCACCCGTTTAATTTGTATTTCATTTACCGTATCGAGGCTAATGCTGTCGAATGAACGATCGGACCATGTTTGCTCAAGGAATGTGACACTACCCCCAACATGAAGGACGAAACTTGAAGAATGGACGGTCGATTCTCGTCCGCTTAGTAATTATAGCTCTTCCAATCGAGTCAAGGAAGGAGGTACATGATACATGGTTGGATCACATCCATGATGGGTTAGATAATCAAGTCTCTCATAATTTGCTTCGTATCTCTTTCTCAAAAATAAGGATAATAGATTATTGAGTAGACAAAGTAAGTTGTGTATGTTTCAAGGTGCAGTCGTGTCTGTATATTGGGAGCGAAGGTTGGCGAGTAGGTAGTCCATCACAACTACTCCAAGTCGGGCTTTCGAACAACCCTTTGTGTTCAGGGAAGGATTTGATGTGTAGTGATCAAATCACGTCTACTCTAGTTAGAACCCGACATCACTTTGCTTCAGGAAAGGCATATGTATTTTGTCGAACTTTGTTCTATGACTCGATTTGAGTGGATGATCGGGCCATACTCATTCCAAGCCTTGCTTACGTCTCCAAACGCAGAGGTTAATGAATGGATGGTCGGTCATGTTAAATTTATATTGGGCTCTGATCGTGATGAACTTTTCAATCTCTAGTTCTTGCCCCCAAATTAAAGGCACATGATTGATAATGAGCGATTGAATCATGCTCGTCTAGATGAAACTCCACACGTTCGATCATGATCTGCGCGGATTGGTTGGTGGCCAAATCTGAGTATCTGGCCACCTACATCTTTTTGAAAGTAGTTTAGTTCAAGTTAGTCGTAGTTCATAGAACAATTGAAATAGAAATAAAAATGGAAATAATTCAAAGAAGACTGGGATAAATCTCATTGATTAGTGAAGCAGCATCGTGTGCTCGCTATTCGACTTTGCCCTTGGCTCCTTTCAAAGGGTTGTCGGCTGTCAGCGGTCCAATTGATAATCATAGCCCTTTATTAATAGGCATCGGATGTTCGCTACCTGCCATTCTACAGGACTTGTATATACTATTGAAGCTTTCCTTTCCAGATCGGCTTTTCGATCACACCTCGAAGGTGTTTGTAATCGCCCGTGCTAGGATCAGTGAGCATCTTGGAATATACAACATTCCCTTGATTTTCTTTATACTTTGGTGTACTCTCTCGAGGTTGGTTTCCAGTACCACTCTGATGTGCGAGTCTTCAAGTAGAGGTTGTCAACTGAATCTTTCAAAGAGCATATGAGTCGAATTTTGAGGTCTTGTTTTGTCTACCGGGATCAGCGTCCTTAGCCAGTGGGCCTTCATTGTTGTTTTTCCTAGTCTATTTCACTCCTTCGCACTTTGTTTTGGATTCATTTTATCATAGAAACGATCCATGGTTGTAGGAGGCTCTCTACCTAACTAGCTGCCAAAATATATATGGAGGTCGATTCTCCTCAAACGTGATCAGTATGATATCCCTTTGAGAGTATCGTTTGAGTAGCGGTTGCTTGTCCGTTCCCTTGTTGTCGTTCAGAAGCTGCCGCTAGATCCTCTATACCCTGGTCGATCATGGGATGTAAGGGAAGTGGATAGAATGTTCCTTTATAAAATTGAGTTTTGAATTCATTATCCGAAGGCACTGTGCTACGGCTAGGGTTGCCCTTTATCGAAAATTTTTGTCGTACCCGATTTTTTTTTGAAAATTGGGGTCGTATAAGAGACTGGTGTAACTTATGTTTGGTTCGATCTGATTATCGCTCGGCATAGGAATGCGGCTCGGCCTGGATGCCGCTCGGCATAGGCCTGCGGCTCGGCCTGGATGCCGCTCGAAATAGGCTTTCGACTCGGCCTGGATGCCGCTCGACATAGGAATGCGGCTCGGCCTGGATACTGCTCGGCATAGGCATGCGGCTCGGCCTAGATGCCACTTGGCATAGGAATGCGGCTTGGCTTGGATGCCACTCGAAATAGGCTTGCGGCTCACTCCGCATAGGAATGCGGCTCGGCCTCGATGCCACTCGGCATAAGTATGCGGCTCGGCCTGGATGCCGCTCGGCATAGGCATGCGGCTTGGCCTGGATGCCGCTCGGCATAGGAATGCAGCTCGGCCTCGATGCCGATCGGCATAGGAATGCAGCTCGGCCTGGATGCTGCTCGACATAGGAATGCGGCTCGGCCTGGATGCCACTCGAAATAGGCTTGCGGCTCAGCCCAGACGCCGCTTGGCATATGAATGTGACTCGACCTGGATGCCACTTGGCATAGGAATGCAGCTCGGCCTGGATGCCATTCGGCATACTTTCGCTTGGTATACTCTCGCTCAGCATGCACTGGGTCGCTCGGCATACTCTCGCTCGGCATTCACTAGGTCGCTCGGCATACTCCCGCTCGGCCTGCACTCGCTCGACATGCACTGGGTCGCTCGGTGTACTCTCGCTCGGCATGCATTAGGTCGCTCGGTGTACTCTCGCTCGGCATGCACTGTCGTTCGACATGCAATCTGGGTCAGTCGGCATTCTCTCTCTCGGCATGCACTAGATCGCTCGGCATACTCTCACTCAGCATACAACCTAGGTCGGTCGGTGTCCCTTCGCTTGGCATATGCTGTCGCTCGGCATGCAATCTGGGTCGGTCTGTGTACCCCTCGCTCGGCATACACTCTTGCTCTGCATGTACTCTGGATCAGTCGGTTTAAACTTTTTCTAGGGCGATCGACTGAATGGCCTTCATAGGAGGGTCGACCATCATTCAACTTGAGCGCAAACTTGGGTCGTACCATCCCCAGATCTTGCGTATATCAGTGAATCTAATCTATGGCTACCAGCTTCCTTTAGATTTCTTTCAAATCTGAGTAGAATAGAAAGTTTTCTAGTAAAAAACTGGATCTATCTCACGAATATGGAAATCCACTAGTAGACGATGAGATCCAATCAAGCTGAGAATTCAATTCTCAGTGAAAACATCGAAATGTTAGCACCAAAATTGGTCACTAACACCCTTGAGAAAGATTGTGTGGAGAGGTTAATGAAGAAAGTAAATTAAAACAGAGAACTGTGTGCTAAATTAAATGCAAAGACAAGAACGCACAGATTTATAGGGGTTCGGCGTAACTGCCTACGTCCACTTTGGATCTAATCTTTACTGCTTTACTTAACAACAGATTACCGATACAATCCGTACGCCGCCAACTACTTGAATACAAATGCTAAGTAAAGAAGAATGAGTCTTGAATGCGGTAAAGTCTCCCTAGTGTTTTCGAAAAAAGGCCCCTTTCACTATGCCTCTGCCCTTCCATTTATAGATGAAGATAGGCAGGACTCCCTACGCAGGCCTCAAGGCTAAGGTGACTTGGCCCATATAAGGCGATCTCGAGCTGGCCAGTCCATTCTTGCCGAACCGTGTGAAAAATGCGGATTACGGATCTTAAGGCTAAGATTAACACTAGAGGGGGGATGAATAGTGTTAATTAAGAATTCTTAAATCTTTTTCGATTTATGTTAATTTAGACACCGATGTATGCAATATAGAGACACAAATATGATCACACAAACAAACACAGATGCATAAATAAAATAAAAGCAGTAAAGGAAAGAACACACCGGATTTTATACTGGTTCGGAGTTACCCTACATCCAGTCCCGCAACACAAGTAGGATTTCCTTTCAAAAGCAATTGTACAATTACACCCTCGATTTCAAGGCTACGAGGTACACCCTCTAGAATTTCGATCCTCTTGGTAGCGATACTTGATTTCCGAGCCACAAGTTTACCCAATATATCTTTAGGCTCCTCTTGGTCAGAATCATGTCTAGTGCTAACGATAATATCTTCAACTGTTTGTTTTGTAGCCGGGCCAACGTGTCGGGTAACAATTAATTTATTCAAACTTAAGTAATATATAAATAAATATAAACATAAATTCATATTTACATAACTATGCATATACATAATTACTTAGTAAGATAAGGATCTAGACATAATTATGCGTGTATTTAACATTTGTAAGAGAACAAGGTAATGCATTTTCGTGTGGAAGCTTTGTATAATTTAAAATAAACAAGTGGCAAACATTTTGTTTAAACATTTAATTATATAATATAAGTGTTTTGGAGAAAATCTGATTTCCCTTTGAATTCTTTTCTTCCTCAATCTTTTTCTCTCCTCATCTTTTCAAAAACTAAAACAAAAACAAAATCAAAAGAAACCTCATCTAAAGCAAATGCAACAACAATTATTTCATCTTAAACCTGAAGCAAATTCAACAGTAAGAAATCGGAATCAAACACAAAAACCAGATTAAAAACAAGCTTCAGATCAATCACTTACAGATCAAAACCAGAGGCTGTTCTCTGCTTTATAAATAGGTGAGTAAACCTTCTTATCTAAAAGCTTTAAATCTGGATGTATGCTTGATACTGGAGAAAGACTGTAAAGTAAAGCTGTAATAGGGTCTGCATGGATGATTTTAACAAATTTATAGTTTGAATTGCATTTTATATATTTGTGAATGTGCATGTGTGCTAATATGTTCCATCTCTGTTCATAAACTACAGACTTAAGAACAACTAAAATATTCAAATTCTCTTCTCACATTCAGTTATAGGCTTAGATTCCTAAATGAAAATAGGTTGAGACAATCTAAATTTATTTTTAAAAATAGTTTCAAGCAAGAATATATAGTAAATATTCTGGAAAATAAAGAATGACAGTAAAAATCATACTTAAGTCAAAGATCAATATTAACCAATTCATATTTGGATTACATAGATTGATTCGTGGTTGAAAATTATGAATTTTGATATAATAATCTGGATTTTAAGGTTTGTTATGCTAAGGAATTTTGGGTTGATTAGATTGGGCACTTTCATCGATTGTCGACGATCGATGACGAGTTGGAGCTCAGGGTTGATGTCGAAGGTGGCTTAAGGGTTGAGGATCACTTGAAAAATGATCGGAGTTTTTGCAGTGCGTGGTGGTTGTAGGTTGGCGAAGTAGGGTTTTATCGATTATTTGGGTAGTTGGTGTTCTCGAAGTGATGTTGTTACCGTGGGGAGGCCGGAAGCTATCGCGGGTGGGGGATTGATTTATAGTGTCGAAGCGAAGTTTCGGTGAGGTCAGCGAGGTTCATCAAAGTCGGGATCGGCTGTGAGGGGTGGTTTTTCGATGGTGATGGTTCCATTTTTTGGATTGAGTGACTCGGTTTTGTTTGACTGACGAAATCATCGTTCTAGGTGGATGTATGGGTAGGCGAGGTCGGCGTCGAACTGTCGATGGTCAGAAAGGTAGCCAGAGGTGGTCAGAAGGTTGTGCACCGTGCACACGTGCACATCAAATCTGGTGTGGATGAGGCTTCGAGAAGAACGAGATTCTTTCTCGAGTCGATTGCGTGATTTACTCGAAGCGAAGTTGATACGTGAGTGTCTCGTGTTTCGCTTGAGGTTGTGATCGAGTTTTTGTTCAGTTGGCTCGGGTTTGTCTATTTTGTTGTAATTTGGTTTTGGAAATTTAAGGAAATCATGTTCAGTTTAAAGTTAGTAAATTAAATTAATTCAAGTTTTTAAAGTATATTAACTATGTTTTAAGCAAAAGTAAATATTAATAAGTTTCAAAGCCAAATGAAAAAATTGGTTTTCAAAGATAAGTTTTTCCAAGTTTAAGGTTATTAAAAATGATTAAATTTGTGAGTAATTTATTAAATCAAGTTTTAAAATGAATGATTTTTTCATAAGGAAATAGTCCAAGTTCCAAAGTTATATCATTTAATAAGATTTTTAAACAAGTTCAAGTTTAAATATAAATGATTTAAATTTGTTTATTTTAAAAGTAATTATATTAATTATGTAATTAAATACCAATGATTTTAATAAAGTTGATGGAATAATTAAGAAATATATTAAGATAGTTAATTAATTAAAAGTTAATTACTTTATGAAATTTATTAGGGTTAACTAATGTTAATGATCAAAGTATAATTACTTAAGGAAAGTAATTAAAGAATTGTAATGAGTATAAATAATTTAAGGATCATTAACAAGTATTTAAGAGATAATTAATGGGTAATTAATTAAGGATAGTTAATTACTTGATTTTTTAAGGATAGTTAATTACTTTATTTATTAAGGATAGATAATTACTTGATTAATTAAGGGTTAATTAATCTAAGTAATTAAAGGTAATTATTAAAGAGTAATTACTTAATGGAAGTAATTAAAGGGATTATTTACTCAATTAAATGATTGTGATTAATTTAGGTTAATTAACTAGTTTAATTAATTAAAGATAATCACTTGATGATTGATTAAGTATAATTACTTGTGTAATTAATAAAGTGTGATTAATTAGAGTAAGTAATAAATGGGTAATTACTGGGTGTAATAAATAAAAAGGGAATTACTTGATGGAAAGTAATTGAAGGATAATTACTTAGTGGAGATAATTCAGGATTATTTACTCTGTGTAAGTAATTAAGGATAAATTACTCTGTGTAATTAATTGAGGATTAATTAATATAATTAATTGAGGCATTGATTAATTTAGGTAAGTAATTACAAGATAGTTAATTACTGTTTAAAATTAATTAAGGTTAGTGGTTAATTAAAGTATAATTAATAAATGTAAATAATTAAGGATCAATGTAATTAATTATTGTTAATTAATTAATGAAGTATTTAGAAGATCATTAATTAATGTAATTAGTGAGAGTAATTAAAGGATAATTACTTAATGTAATTAAAGAATAATTAATGAAGGATGGTTAATTAAAATGGATAATTAAGGGATGATCATTGGGTTATAATTAATTAATATTAAATAAGTAAGTTTTAAAAGTAATTAATTATTAATTTAACTCATTAGTGGTTAATTAAATTAATTAAGGATGGTGTGGTTGATTAATCTTGCTTATGGATGACTGAATGAGATTGAATGCCTTGGATTATCTGATATCTCTGATATGTGATATGGCCTGCTTGTGATATAAGATACTTTGGTTGAATTATGATAATATGGATTATCTATATTATGATAAGGTGAATTATCTATCTGTATGAATAAAGTTGATATATTAAATCATTTAAATCCTTAAAACACTTGAACATTAAAATGACGTTTTGGATTCCGGTGATACTGGGATTGGATTTCCAAATTTGTATACCCGAATACCACATCAATCCAAATTAAACGTTAGGTCGTGAATTCAAGTGAAGATCAAGATAAAGGCTTGAAGTGTAAGAACTATTCGTCATTAAAACTTTGAGGGTGATTCCAAGATGAGTTTAACGGAGATAATACTTTCAGGTTCGAGATGGAGATTCAGAGTGCAAGGGTTATTGTCGTTAACTCTAAGGCTGATTCCAAAATGAGTGTAATGAAATAGTGCCTTCGGTTTCGTTCGAACCCGAAACGAACTTGTATGGATGTAATGCTTTCAGAACCTCGTCAATAGAGGACGATGAGCATTCCAAGATATGTGTTCTAAAAGGTAATCGTAGCCTCAAGCCTCATCAACCGGGAATGGCTAAAATAGGGGAGTTGCAGCAAGGCTAAGTGGGTCGTGCGCAAGTAGGATGAGATTTTCCCTTGTCTAGAGGTCCCTTTTATTTCGGCTTAGTGTGTGGTTAGTCGCACCAACTGTGGGGCTGTCTTGTTCAGGATTATCCAGTAAGGGATGGTTTCGGCCTTGTGTTGTACGGGATCAGGATGGATTCTTGGTATGGTGATCTAGGCCATGTACTGTGACGGGCGGTACCCCAGTATCCCTTCAATTGGTGGAAACTCGTTTTCCCTACGTGCCTTTACGGTTTTGATTGTATAACCCACTTTGTGGCTAGTATGTTGGAATTTAATAAATGCAACAATTTCAGCTATTTTCTATTTACTTGAAAACCCTAGACACTATTATAATATTACTGGATTTCCTATCAATTGTTTTAGTCATCGTAAGGTAAAATTTTTTCCATGTTTATATGTGGGAAGTCTTAAGAGATACCTTTTCTTTCCAAATGATTTTCAAATTTAACCACCTTTAACCCGTTTACTCACACTAGACCCATGTCTGACCCAGAGTTATTTTCTGTTCTATTAAACTCTTGGGTACATAAATTTCTACGAGTAGCCAAGGGATTCAGGTTAGCTTTGATGAGTTTTTGGAGGAGATATGGAGCAAGAGGCTTCAGCGTATATAGATATATAGTGGTTCCTCTTTGTTGTATCTCGGTGATGGTGTCTGTATTGACTGGAGTTGTATGATAAACAGTTCTTTATAACTGCCTAATTGGTGATGTATAAGCTGTGTAACTCTGTTAAATGTTGTATACTATGTATTAACTATATGATTAATATATTATATTCATTCCCCTGTGAGATTCTGATGTTGATTAGCTCTTTCTTCACTATCTTTTCTCTTCTCTATCCCTTTCTTTCTTAATCATGATGCGCCTTTCTGTCGATTGAAGGACGAGTCGTGACATCATCAAAGTACAACACATCAATAACACAATAGTGGACAGTTATAATAACTTGTCCTCACAAATGTTGAATATACAGCCTACAATACACATCAAAATAAAATCAAATTTGTATAATACGTCTTCGTCATCCAGCTCGTTTCCTAAGCTCCATAACATCCTATCCCGTATCTGTAATACTCGGTTTGACCCGAGTATTATAACAAAATAACACTCGAGTCAGTCTGGAAAACTTGTGTAAGAAAACACACTCAACTTGAATTATTAAAGTTATCAAAATCCCTTTTGAAAATCAAAGGTATCGTAAGACTATGCCACTTATAAACATGACGGGTTTTTACCTTACGATAACCAAAATATTTTATATCAAAATCATTTGATATTATAATAGTGTTTAAGTTTAAATACTTAGTCAAATAGCTGAAATTGTTACATTAATTAAATTCCAGCATACTAGGCTCTACAACCAAAACCATAAAGGCACATATTGGAGAATGGATTCCATATGAATCACACCTGGATCTCCTACAACACAAGACCAGACTACTCCTAACCTGGATAGATCGAATATGCTATCGCCCCGGGTGTTCCTACCCTTTTCGAGCACTTACGCGCACCATAGTAATAATATCCGAGGGTATCTAGAAATGTGATAAACATACCTTAACTGGGTGCGACCCACATAGCCATGCTGCATCTCCTTTGATTTTAAGTCATTCTCGGTTGATGAGCCTAGAGGCTACGATTACCTTTTAAAGGAATTTTCACTTAGAATACTCATTGTCCTCTAATGACAATGTACTGATAGCATTCATCTAAACAAGTCCGTTCTGGGTCCGAACGAATCTGAAGGCACTATGCCTACTACATTCATTTTGGAATCATGCTTAGGATTAGTAGTGATTAGCCCTTTCACTTCACTGCTCCATCTTCGATTCCATGCTCTTGTTTTCACTTCGAAAACGTACTCATTGGATCAAAGTGGTTTCAGGTAAATTATTCGATCACAGTCTCTTCGAAAAAACGTTCGATATTTTTGGTAAACTCAACCCCGGTTTTTTAGGAAATAAACAGACGAAAATTAGATCGGAGATCACCTTATAACCTTTTATTGATGGTTTTCCTTATAAACGTTCTAGAAATACGAATGAGTTTATATGTACAGTATGGCACCTCGAACGACAACTGTACCACATAATTCTTGTATTTCTTCTAGATATTCCCACGGTTATATTTTGGGTCTGGCTTTGATAGTCGCTTATTTAACTATATAATAAGCAATCATTCAACCAAATATTTTCTTTTCCACTGAAAACGCTAAATATGCTTTTAATTTAATTTTGATAAATTAAATCTCTTATCAAAAACCATGTACTTATCTTACTAAAGTAAGTACGTTTACTAACCATTCTTTTAATATATTTGAATTATTTTTTAATAAATAAGGAAAGCACCACACGGTATCAACTATGGATTCTCGGCCTAATGGTTACGTCTCTATCCCGGAGAAATCCAAAACTAAATTGCAGGCTCTTACTGCCTCCGATTTCGCCATGAAAGTATACAATTACTTTCCAAAAACTTTATTAAGTAATTTTTCAAAATAATACTTATAAAATTCCTACATGAATTTCCAAGTTTATTTTAGGCAACAACTCTTTTATAAAATTTACAATATAAATATAATATTAATATTGAATAATTTATCCTTTTAAAATAATAATGCTAGTTAATTCTTAAATAACAATTAACCTAATATCAACTCATTATAACTAACTTAATTAATAAGAAATATACTTGATGCGATTAAAACAACTAACTAATTAATTTTTTAAATATTCTTAAACCCTTTTAAATTACCTAGTTAATAATTAAAAATTCTTCTTTTTAAAACAAACTTAACTATTTAAAATTAATGCTTATCGTCCAAATGAGTGAGATTTACTCACCTTTATTTTCGAATTTGTTGATCGATCCAGTTTTGACTCAATTGCACATTCCGTTCGATTTTAACCTCGAATAAGAAAATTTGAAGTATATAAGTTATCGATTTCAGTTTCAATTATAATTAAATTTACTAATGACACTTAACTAGTAAATTATTTTAAAAAAAAATTAATTACTTATAAATAAAATCAATTAATCCTTGAATGATTTATTTATACTTACCTCAACTTAATGTAAAAGAATTTAAACTATTTCCTTACCTTCAACTTACTGTGACTTCTTCTTCCCCAAAACTGCTCAATCTAAACTTGTACACCAATATAGAAACTAAGTTCAAATTCGCATAAACCCAAACTGTCATTGCTACCCTCTGTTCAATCCAACTGCTCAATTTACGTGAAACTCCCCCTCTCTTTCAGGTCCTGACTCGACAAAACGCACGATCCCATACAATCATACGCTGCCTCCTCCATATAGCAACGTACCATCAACCGTCCCCACCCACTAACGCGCCTGCCACCGAGCTGCCCCCAGCAGTGACGCCACCTCGTGAAAACCTTCCTTCGATCGCAATTGAACCCAATTCAATCGCGACAAAACAAACCCCAGCATTAACAAGTCGCGCCCCCTCCCTGCCAAGTTGAATGACATTGACCACAACTCCTATCGACTCTACACCACCTCAACCAACCTCATGCGACCGCACCTTTTTTCTCTCATGCACAGTGAAGCCGCACCCAACCTCCACGTCCCAGTCCCATTTCTTGCGTATCCCCCTGTTGCCGATTGAAAATGAGCAACAGCTCGTCGCGATTCCCCTCTCATTTTTTTGATTTGTTCGGCAATTTTTTTATTTTTTTTTTGTTTCCTGACTTGGTGAAAAGGCAACAAATCTGCTTCTTCCTATATTTATCAATTGAAAAGGTTGCATTAAATACGAAACGTAATTGGATGGGATGTGGTTCAACCAATAGGAGTTATAATTGTAAGATATTGCAAACAATAGGATCCATTGTGGTTCAATATCTATGAAATAGTTCGGTTGATAGGATTTATAGTTGGGCCTGGTGGTGTTGTAGTTGGAGTTATAATTAATGATACATAGTAAATCTTTAGGTTAGTAGGAGTAATCTATATTCTGATTCACTTTGATATCACCATGATATGAATATAAGAAGAAAAAAATATAAAGAAAATAATAGAAAGTAGATATACTACTATTGTGCATATGCTTGGAAGAAGTTAACTGGTAAAATAAACTATGCCCATCTGTAATTGACAGTTAATGTTTGGTATGTATGCATGATAAAAGATAAGTATAAAATATGGTTTAGAAATATAAGTATGGTGAAACATCTCACATTAAATTTTTATTGCAATATCAATTCTTTGAAATAATGATTTGTCATCAATAATTACATGAAGTTATAATGTTACTGATTAGGATATCTTAAGGCCGATACATGCAATGATATATACTGCCCACTTTACTATCCTGGGATAAAACGCTAAAAGAATATACTTCTTTTATATTGTTGTATCTTAAATATAAACATTTTTTTAGTGTAATTTACTTTTCTAAAATGTGAATAATTTTGTATAGGTGCTGAGCAAGATCTCAAAAGATAACAAGGAAGGAACATATTCAGATATTCAAAACACGAGTACATTAAGCCTTGCATTTTCACACTTTTTGGCAGGGCTCCTGACCGTAGTTCCTGAGGACCTAACACCAACAGTGGCACCACTTACCATGTCACCATTAAAGCCGACAATGATTGACAATGATTGTATGTATAGTTGTATTGATTAGTTAATGAATAAATTGGCTTATCGAACAGTTATAGGACATTTGAATTTTGAAGGGGACTTTTTGTTGACATATAAACATAACAACGAGCAAATTAGTTTTCTCCTAAGACATTGCACTTGCAATGCATGAGTACAGTGAATTGCTTGTAAATAAGATGGTGATGTGAAGTAAAATATTTGAATGTCCTACTGCTAGCTATAGATATTACACATTAATAATCTTAGAGTTTCCTACCGCTAGTCCTTTTTGGATTTAATTCCTATTGTAATTTGCCCTGCTATACAAATTAATAATCTTAGATTACATATTAATAATAACAATGTACCTAAGCTACTGCATTTTCCCATATTTACATCCTAACTCTTGTTAAGGTCGTAATGTGGTTCATAAATTCTGTCAATTTTCTATACTAATGATATTGTGTACGCGTAGGTGAATTAAAAAATGATGGATCTTAAAGAAAATCAGAAAATGTGAAAGAGGTCAGTTATACTCTTATGTTTTACTCAATTATAATTGTGTTTATTTGTAAACCACTCCTTGATTATCGTTATATACATCGATGGATAGCTTAAACACTTAAATATAAGGATAATTAAGTTTCACAATGTTTTATAACTTGCGCTTCCATGCTCTGTCCATGTTTGCAACACACTTCAAATCTGAGACCGACTTGCTTTCCTACAACTGCGACCACCGATCTGATTACACATACATACAAATCCTAAAGACTGCATTTTTTAGTTACTAGCAAGTCTTTAGTTACAGACTGAAAATTCCCAGTCTTTAATTGATTATTTTTTATAGTATATCTTCTTCTTCCAGTTTTGCATTTTTATTCTAAATTGCAATTTCAAGAATAGAAATATAATGAAAAAAGGTGGATTAATAGATTAAGCTATGGGTCTATTTTTTCTTTTAGCATCTTTGTATATCCTATTGTGAGTGGAAAAAAATAATTAAAATTTTAAACATCAACCTGTTACTCTTACTTATATTATACATAGTTAGAACATAAAAGGTTGTTGGAACCATAAAAACATCAGTTTCTACATATATTGATTATTGTTAATAACAAATAACTAGTTTTGCATTGATGACATCCATATAACTTGAGTTATTTTAGCCATTATTTTTATCCACACACTTGAAAAAACAACACACATATGTACACAGCACGCACTTGCAAACACAACCGTGCACTATAACACATACGCTCCTATATATACACACGCACAAGCTTTTTTCTCTATTTCTCTCTCTGTTTGTTTTTTTTAAAGGGGTCTAGGCTTATAGCCTAACCCAATTTGGGTTGTGCTAGGACACAAGCCAACATATCACTACCCCTGGCCAGACCCAGGTCTGGCCAGGTGGCCAGATGGGTGGCCAGGAAAATGGCCTGCCCCTTGAAGTTTGCACCAGCATGTGCCACAGATGCATGCAGCAGCACATTGCTACCGTTAGGCGGTAGTTTCGACTGCCGCCTCATAGCAGCAGAGGCTGTTACCCTTCACTGTTTTCAAAAAAATTGTGTTTTAAAACTTCGTTTTAGTAAAATATACATCATAGTTTTACTTTAATTTTCTCTACTTATTTTTTTGAAGTAAACAGTTAATTATTTCAAGATTAGAGTAGGAAATCTAAAAACATTGTAACAAACAGCCAGCATGAAGTTTCAATTCAAAATGAATTGCTAGAGTTTAAACATGCATGAATCAAAATGAGTCTAATGAAAGATCGCTACCGGAATGGTAATCTTTGGTCATACTGCATTTGGATTCTTCCCCTTCGGCCATTGATAACTAAGGTATGGTCAGTGTTTTTAATTTACATGTTTGTTAGATGTATTTGTTCGTGAGTCCATGTGACGACCCGAATTTTGACGCTCGAGAATCGACATCCATGCTTCACCCGTATTCGAATGCCGCATATTCAAATGTCGAAATCCGAGTTGACGGCGCTTATAACACATTAAGTACAGCATCACAACGGAAATAGAAGAATAATATCATTGATACACAATATTCGATACAACAATATACAATAAGATACAACATATCCATAAATATCAAAGAAGAATACAACAGCGGAATATGACACAGCAGCAACAGCAGTAGAAAAAAACATCACCAATATGATCTTCCAAAGAATAGAAAGAAAGATAGAATCCAAAATTGCAACTCCATAGCCAAAGCTCCAAATCAAAAACTCGAACTACCATCAAGTTGACTTAAGCAAGGTCAATCATGTAGAACAAATGTTATCGCCAAATCCAAAGGCTGGATGCTATCGAATCTATCCTACTATATGATTATTTGATAAATCCAACTCTAGACTGCCCGGGTGAAAAATTATGGGCAGCTAGAGTTTAGAAAGGGAACAATAAACTCTAGGTCAGTCATGGGACTGGTATGAGCAAACGAAAACAGTTTATCTTTATCAAAAGCAAAACAAAAGAATTTAAAAGAAATCCGCAATGCTTTTGGAAAAATGAAACAAGGCACACATACAATACAATCGCACACTTGAGGAAAATTTCTCGTTATGATAGTCAAACATGCTTGATACGCAAAATCCTTTTTGATATTATTACTAGTGCATAGTGCAGAAAACCTTTCGAAAGTATAATATTAATCTTAGCCAACATAGGTACCATTATATTATGCTTGCTATAGCTACCACCTGAGGTGGCAGGTTATACAACTGCAGTCGTAAAAGCTCATATTGTTTCTTTGGATTTACAACAATGGTCAGGTAAAGGAACTTCTTGGGCCACATGGGTATGCCTCTAGAGGGACGCCGCAAGAACCTAACCGGATCTCTGCCAACACAAGGTCGGGTTACCTCTGTAACTAGGTAACTACTGACATGAGTATGCCATCCTCCGGTTGTAACCAATCTTTATCCAAGAGCTCTCAACACCAACAACCACAAAGTAATAAATTTGTAGCAACCACATAGGTTAAGTATCTGGGCTCCATACCATGATACCACCTCTATCCAGAAGGATATGGACATAACCTCATGGGGCGTTACCCCCAAATAACCTTGCCGCATCTTTCCTGTTTCGACTATTCCGGGTTGTGAGGCTCGACGAAGTCTCGTCCATAAAGCTACACTTTTCACAAAAGCCAAGATTCGATCAACACCTGATCAGCAGCACTTCGTATGCCACATTACCAAATTGAGAATGTATCATGAGTAACCATCAACTACATAAGCTCTGAGTTCGTACGTCTTAGAGAAGGGTGTTAAGCTAAGATAATAAATTCACTGCCACCAAACAGAAATGTATTTGATAGAAACCAGCTCTACAACTCAAAGTGTAACGTTAGACATACATCCATATAAGTCTGTTCCGGGTTCAAACAGAACGAAGGCACTTCAAAAGAAGCGCATGCAATCTGGATAATCCCTAATCATGTCCGGACTCCACATCACAAGAAGTGACCAAATTTCTATACTGGGACCATTAGGTGTAGAGACATTCGACAGGTTATCCTTTCGCTTTCGGAAATATCCAGTCTGCACCACCGGTCTTCAAATACAATCCATAACGTCGTATCATTATTCGGAATGGGTTATATGACACAAATACCTCTCCCGGCTAAACCAAATAATGAGCGCAATATTCAAAAAGCATATGGATATAGTGGGATCTTAGTTAAGTCACAACTTATAGCCCAAAACCTTTCTTCAAATTGTTTAAAAAAATTACCATTTTCAAATCTATAAACAAAAAGATTCACTTCACCAAGTTCACCAATCTTTCGCAAAGATTCATTCATGGCCTTTCAAAACAATTTACAATTCAAATCTTTTATACAAAAGATACACCTTTAAGATCCTCTTCAATTTGAAAATAAAGTTCACCAATCTTTAACAAAGATTCATTTATTGCTTTCAAAACAATTCCATTTCAAATTTGAAACCCCTTTCAACAAAGCTGGAAATCTTTTCTTGATTAGAAAGCCATTATCATTTAAAAACAAAGAGTTTTCGTTTTAGAAAAATCTGATCAAATATGCACAAGTTATATCCTTTAAAGTATAAACTTAGGTTAATTTTAATTTCCCAAAATAATACTTTAAACTAATTTAAAGATGGTTTTAAAATATATATATATATATATATATATAAATATTATATATCTTGTATAAACCTTTCTAACCCAATTCCCAAAACAATTTCAAAACTTAAACAAGATATATTATATTCAAACTATATTTCATAATTCAAACTTCCTTTTCAAAAAGCTTTTCATATTCAATCCAATTCCATTTCCAAAATCATTTGGATTCAAAATTTAAATTTTCATCATTTGAAAAATATTAGATTCCAAAATCTATGACTTAACCAATTCCTTTATGCAATCCATATTTGTGTGTATGGAGTAGTCCAGGGATTTTACATAATAGTGTAACATCATCAATCATCATAAATTCAAGCATAGCAATATCGATAAGCGGTATAATCCTATAATGCTTATCTTCATTCGTAGATTCACAGATGAATAATATAAATTCATCACAGATAAATAAAATTACATTCATCACAGCTCAAATCAAAATGATTCATATCACAAAGCATCAGATATCAGGGATATCAAACAATTGCAAGCATCCCATACAATCCAAACATCCATAAGTAAGATCAATAAATTATCCGATTAATTTAAATCATATTAATTACCAATCCTGGTTAATTAACATTAACAAATTACAAATCATTTTAACTAAATGTCCTTTAATCATTTATTAATTATCCTTTAATAAATTAATGAACCCTTCATTATCTTTAATTAAACACATAAATAAATTAACCTAAAGTTAATTACATAAATTAATGAATCCTTAATTAATTACCTTAATTAATCACCCTCTAATTAATTAATTATTCTTTAATTATTTATTAATTATCCTTAGTTACTTTCATTAAGTAATTATCCTTAATAAATTAATCTTACTTAATCACATAAATTAATCAACTCTTAATTAATTACCTTTTTATTTAATTTCCTTAATTAATTAACCTTTAATTAATCACATAAATTAATCACCTTGATTAATAAATCTTTAAGTAATTAAATAACTAATTCTTTTAATTACATTGAGTAATTATCCTTTTAAATTACTTTCCTTAAGTAATTAATTATCCTTTTTATCATTAATTAAGGAATTAATTAATTAATTACTTTTTAACTACTATTATTAAGTAATTATTCTTTGAGTAATTTCTTTTTAATTACTGACATTAATTAATTGATTTCTAATTACTTAAACTTAAATTAATTAAAACATAAATCACTTATTTATCATTAAAACCTTAAAATAATAAACCTTGATAATAAATTATTAACAAACAAATTAACTTAAGCTTTTAAATTAATAAAATAATTTTTATTGATTATCTTCATTATTAAGTTTAAAAACAAAGGATATATATTTTATAACATTTTAAACTTAATAATTTTAGAATGATTTATTTTCAAAACCCTTCACTACTCCCAAATTTAAACAAAATATTAATTATTTAAAATAAATGGGTTATACATATTTGAATTTGGTTAAAATTTGGAAACTGTTATCATACTAACCCAAACTGTCCCGAGTTCGTCCCCGAGCCCCGAGTCAATTTCCCCGAGTTTTTCCTGAGTTACCCCTCTCTTTTATTTTTTTCTAAACTTGTTTTTTATTTTTAAAAACTTAACATTTGTTACAACAGTAAACATCTTCAAACACTTTGTATACTAGCCCGAGCCACCATCCTATTTTCAAGAGAACAAACTCGAGACATCTTCTTCCTCTCAACATCAAACAAAACATGATACACTTGACACACATTCACGTGCATCGGCAAACCAACCATCTTCGACCAACATCGTGACCCTCGACACACCAATGACAACTCTATCGACCCATCTGGCCTTCCAATTCGACCAACTTTGATGGGAAACCAAATTTTGTCCCACGACTCAAACTAGAACCCAATAGCCGACCAAAAAAAACTCCACATTAGATCACCTGCAACCACGTCGTCGCGTCCAGACATTCGCTAGAGCCTCCTCCTCTTGTTCCCCCCAGTACGATCGACAATAGATCACCAGTGACAACGAATTTATTTTGCAAAATCAATCGAACAAAACATTCCTAAAACCCTACTTCATCGCTTCCCGATCATTCTGGTCATCTGAAAAATGTAGAACATTTTTCCGAGGTTCCCCGATACCCCAGACTACTCCAGCTCCAATCACGTCGTCTAATTCATCGCCAATCTACGACAATTCATGAAAAATAAAATTCCGTTCAACATTCAATTTCTTACAATTTATAAAACTAAAAATCTTGAAATGTTTTTTTAAAAATCATCGTTTTCAACTTCGAATAGAATTATGAAATCGAAACACAAACATATATATAATTTTCACTATCATTCCTTATTTTAAAAAGAGTCGCTTAATATAATTATTTGAAATTATTTAAAAAAATAAGTTATGGTTAATACTAACACTTTTCATTTAGAAAACAAATCCTAAAAGAGATTAAAAGAAGAGGAATTGAGTTTTTGAAGTTATTTAGAGCCTGTAAGTTTGAACAAAGGTGTATACATACCTATATACGGACATACACACATAAATTCACACATGAACATACATATACTTGCTGATATGTTTGCATTTATTCATCAGTTTTCACAATAACTTATTCACAAACATCAAAGCATTCCACATATTTAAATTAAAACTGGTCAATTTGCTCACCTGGCGATTGATGAACCGAGAACCAAATCTTGGAAAAGATGTAGAAAAATCTAGAAACAAGATGTTTTGCTTGTTTTCAGGGTTGAATCTGAAGCTTGTTGTTTTGAATTTAAGCTGAAATTTGAACTGCTTTAGGCTTTAAAAATTTTCTTTGATCTGATCTTCTTTTCCAGGTTTTTAAATCTTTCCAGGTTTGACTTTAAATTGCTGAGACGATCTTGTTTTTTTTTCAAATTTGTTTGATCTGTTGCTTGCTTTTGATTTGAGAGAAGATGAAAGTGAGGAGTTTGAAATGATCTGATTTTTTTTCTTTGAATGTTTTTCTTAGGTTTTGATCTAGACCTATTTGATTTGGTTTACTGGTTTTCTTTTATTTTCAAGGTTCTTTGTTTTTGATTCTATTTTGTTTCCAGGAAATGGTGAAGAGAAGATATATTGAGAAGTGGAGAAAACATAGCCTGGTTTCTTTTCTTTACATATATATATATATATATATATATATATATTTTATTTATTTCAATTTTAAAGGGATAATGCCACTTGTTACTATTGTTAACACTTGTTTTGTGTATTTTTTTTAACACTTGTAAAATAGAAGCACTTTTATGTCTAAACACTTTTGTTAATTAATTTTAGAATTTGTGTTTTAAACCCTTGTTTATAATTTGCTTACAAATTCATGTATATATTATTTACTGGCTATATTTATTTTCAGATATATAAGAAAAGCATTTTAAATCTTTAATTAAATCTTATATATTTACAAACCAATTTTATTCATATATATATGTTTTCTTATTAATTTCCAAAAGATATGTATATTTTAAAACTTCTATTAAACCTTGGTTTAATATCATATTATATTTACAATTCTAGTTATATGCATATATATTATTTTTCAAAATATTACTTTTAAATCCAATTAATTTTATAATATATTTTATTCTCAAATTCCCAATCCAAATTTACTTTCACAATTTACTTATATATTTATTCCAAATATTCAAATTAATTCTCAACTAATTCACAAATAAATCCAAAATTTATATTAATTACTAAATAAATTTAGCTTAAAAATCAAGAATGTTACAGATTCCTCCCTTAAGAAAATTTCGTCCCCGAAATTTGCTAGACAGGGAGACAATAAAGAATATAGAAAGATAGAGAATCGGTTTGCCAGACAAACTGAAATATCTATTTTGCATTTGGTTTACCCAACCAGAATATCAACAATAAATATGAGAATGAACTCATACAATATTTTATGAAGTATTCTCGGGTCATTCGGTCTACGAAATATGCACGGAATTAGTTAGTTCAAGGGATAACTAACCGTTCGTAGAATATATCTAGACCTCAAAGAATAAATAAATGGATTTAATCTTACACAATTCTCAAACACTAGATATGGATTCCAAACTCAAGTTGGAATACCCTAAAGTTTACACCAGCTTGTCCCTCTTCGAACTTGGATCCACATAAGAAATCACAACAAAATTTCTCAAATTTGGTTTTAATTGAAATCGTTTTATCGATACAAATCTTCATATTTTATTCATCAATTTATGTTAAATAGAATTTTAGATTCGTTAAAGTTTAAAAACGAAAAACTGATAGAAAACCGAAGAAGAGAATACAAATTCGGAACTTATCTACAATGATTCGCAAGGCCACACCATATCAGAGCTTCTTCTAAAGCTGCCACGAAGCAATCGAGGAATTTAAACTGGATCAAAGGAGATTGAGAAGAGATGTTTCCTTGTTGTTGCAGAGTATTGACTATTTGTAGTGGTATTCCCCTGTCCCCTATCTCGTCCTCTTCTTGCACTAATACTCACTATTAATGGACACTAAGAGAATTTACTGAGGCACGCGAACGGATATCTTAGGGAATACTCATTCTACGGTATACTTCACCCTATTTCTAATGTGTTACCTAATGTGTTATGCTCCTGAGCTAAAGTTCAACCTTTAGCTCTGATACCAAATGTGACGACCCGAATTTCGACGTTCGAAAATCGACATCCATACTTCACTCGTATTCGAATGCCGCAAATTCAAACGTGAAATCCGAATTGCCGGGGCTTATAACACATTAAGTACAACATCATAGTGGAAATAGAAGAATAATATCATTGATACACAATATCCGATACAATAATGATACAATAAGTGTAACAATCCCAATTTTTAAGCTAAATTTAAACTGGCAATTTATTTAATTTTTGAATTTAATTGTGAATTAATGGTGAGTTAATTTGAATTTTTTCCAAATTTTATAAGGATATGTGTTTGGTTTGTGTTTTTATATATATAAATAATAATTTGAGATTTGAATTTGAAATTCAAATGTTAATATACTGAAATTTAATTGGACTTAAAGAAAAATTTATATTTGAAACAAAAATATAATAAGTGTGATTACTTAAGTTTAAAATGAAAGTTTTAAAGTAAGTATTTGTTAATAAGTTTAATGTCTTAATTAAAAAATATAAATGTATTAAAAATAAAAAATTGTGTTTACTAACTTATAAATATTTATTGGTAATATATATTTTAATTTCAAACCATTTTACTTTAATTTGTATAAGTACAAATAATACATAAGAAAATAAAATAGATAAACATGTTTTATAAATTAAAATTATGCAAGGTTTAAAACACAATTTTGTAAATTAATTTTTAGCAAAGGATTTAAGCACAAAATGTTTATAATATAACAAGTGTCTATTTAAAATTACAAGTGTTAGTTGTAATCATACATGTGGCAGAACAAATTGTTCTTTTAAAAATTTAAAATATAAAAATCATATAAAACATAAATAATATGAATTAAAGAGTTAAACTAGGTTGCATGTTTTCTTTTATCTTCACCCTCAAATTCTTCATCTTCAAAACCAGTTAAAAACAATAACAAATCTGAAAGTGAAACCATGAAATCAAAATCAGTAAAGCAAAGAAAAAACCAGAAAACAAATGTTGTCTTAGATTCAAAAGCAAGAGCAGATTCAATATCAAACTTTCAAGCTTCAGACTTAGCTCAGTTTCAAACTGGGATCAAGTTCATGCGACAGACAAAACAAAGAAGAAAGGAAAATTTCAAAACCTGATCCTCTGTCTTCATTTATAAGGTGAGCAAAACATTTTTTTAAAACTAGACCTCTTTGTTTCTTTTACATGTGAGTAACTTTTAAACTTAAAATAAATTTGGTTGCATAAGTATTGCATGTGTATATATATATATATATATATATATATATATATAAGTGAATGTATGATGTGAATATGTATTTGTGTGCCTGCTGTTTATAATTCTCTATTCTGATGTGTTTTCCAGGCTCAAATTTTTATTTAAAATCCTCATCTTTTAATTAGTTTCTGATAGGATGTAATTTATAAATCAAAGTTGTTTGATTTATATTAGGTTAATATTTAAAAATTTTAAGTAAGTCAAAAATGAAGCTTGTTGTCTCTGGAAATGTAAAAACACCCGTGCATGTTAGATAAAATCAAAACTCAAACCTTTTAATTTGTAAATCTAGTATTATAAAACGAATACATCAACTAAAATATGATTTTTAACACAAGAATCAAGATTTTTAGAAATAAGATGAAGGTGCAGTTTGGGTTTGAACTAGAATGGGAATATTATAATTTTCTGGTGATCCAAGAGGTTGAAAGGGTCGGGGTTCTTTCAGATGATGGAGGAGTGATCATGAATCTTGGAAAAATATTGGATGATGTTTCTTTTCATCGAGGAAGCTACAACAGAGGGTTTTCTTCTGGAACCCTAGTTTTAACTAGGTTAGTTGATTGGGTCGGTACGGCCTGTAGGAGTAATCGAGTTCAACGAGGTTTTGATAGATGGAAGCTTGGCCGTAGATGAGAGCATGACCGGAGTTGCTGAGTTACTGGTGGTCGGAGGATCATGAACGAGGCGATGACAGGTTTTGGGGTTAGTGTCATTCTGTTGTTCCAGGTTTGAGATGAAGACTCGAATTCAATTTCGAGCTATGGAAGGATGATCTGTTGGTCATGTCTGGATGTGGGGTTGATCGCCGACGTGAGGAAGCAGTCGTCGAAGGCTGGAGTTGATCAGAGGCACGGTGCATGTGCACCGTGCACTTTTGATTTCTGACGATACTCTTGGTGGAAGAACATGAGTGGACTTGAGATTTACCCGAGTAGTTCTATATATTGCTCGAAGTTTTTAGCTTGTTGACTCGAAGCAGGAATGGGGTGGCTCGGGTTTAGTAATGTTAACAGGTTTTAACTGAAACCTGTAATGTTTTGTTATAAAATTTTTAAAACTGAAGTTTAAAGATGAAAAGCAAAAGTTTAAACTAAGTTTTAAATCCAAGTTTAAAATATGGAATTCAAGTTTAAGTTAAATCTCATTTTAAAAAAAAATGAATAATGTTTTAAAATTGAATTGTTAAACTACTTTAAAATGATTAGGTAGTTTGAATTTTAAAAAAAATAAAGTTTTAAAATGCAAGTAGAGTTTTAAAATCTGAAGATTTATCTGAATTCAAATTTAAATATGTATTCCAATTTTGAAATGAAGGATAGTTTTTAAATTTAAAATGATTTAAACAATTTTGAATGTTTAAAATGTAATTTAAATTGATTTGAATTTAAAAATGAATTTGGTTTTAAATTCTTTAAAACTTCTTTATTAAATAAGTATTTCTTTAACTTGTGAATGAAAAGGTTTTAATAATGTGTTTCAAACTTTGTTTAAATCAATTTGTTTTCATTTTAAATTTTTAAATTTAAAATGAAATTTGGAAGTAAATTTAAAGTAAATTGTTTCAAAGTACTTTGTAAATGATAACTTGATCATTAATAAGAACAAAGTTTTATCTTAAAGCAAATTAGAATTTAATGATTTGTAATTCATTAAATTTTTAAGGAATTAAATGAATAATTAATTTATTTAATTCATGATTTGGGTTAATTAAATAAGTAATTAAAGGTTTAAATTAATTAATTAAAGATTGAGATTAATTAATTAGGAATAATTAATTTGTAATTAAGGATTATTAATTAGAGATTAATTAATTAATATCAAGTAATTAATGAATAATTAGATAAATAAAAATAACAATGTAATAATTACTTAATGAAAATAATTAAGGATTGATAATTGATGATTAAAGATTGATTTAATCAAGTGTTTAAAGGTTAATTAATTAAGGGTAACTAATTAATGTAATTAAGGTAATTAATTAATTAATTAAAGGTTAGTTAATTAATAAAAGTATAACGATCCTGACTCGACCTTCGAAAATCGGCACCGAATACGACACTCATATTCCAATGCCGTAGATCCAAACGTCGAATCTGGGTCGCCGGAGCTTATAACACCATTAAGTACAACACAGTGGAAGAAAAAGAAATGAATATCAATATATAAAACATTGATACAACTGATACAACAGATGATACAATAGATATCTGTATACATCAGAGATATCATACAAGACAATAGCAGCGGAAAGAAAATAGATAACACTAACATCAGCAGTGGAACAATATCTTCAATATGGTCTTCAAGGACAACTCCAGAAGTAGCTCGAACTCCCAATAACGATGCACAAAGATAAGCAAGGTCAGTCGTCCACAGACTGAACTAACTCCAGATAATCTACTAAACCTGACTATCTGTAAAACCCAACTCTAGACTGCCCGTGTGGAAAATTGTGGGCACCTAGAGTTTAGGAAAGGAATAATAAACTCCGGGTCAGTCATGGGACTGGTATGAGCAAACAAAAACAGTTTGTCTTTAAAAACAATCAAAAGATTTAAAATTTGAAAACCTGCAATGCTTTTGGAAAATGAAACTACCATAAGGTCTTCCACCGCTAACACCATGCAAATGCAGAATTGGAGAAGATTTCTCCTTATGATAGTCAAACATGCTTGATACGCGAAAACCACTTTCATATTATTATTAGTGCATAGTGGAAAACATTTCGAAAGTATAATATTAATCTTAGCCAGCATAGGTACCATTATATTATGCCAACTATAGCTACCATTTTAAATGGTAGGTTCTACAACTAAAACCGTACAGGGTGCATATTGTTTCTTTGGATTTTCCAACAAATGGTCAGGCTAAGAAACTTCCTATTGCCACATGGGAACGCCTCTGGTGGGACGCCTCGAGAACCTACCCGGCTCTCTGCAAACAAGGCCGGCTACCCCCCTTCCCGGGGAATAAAACCTCAGATATGCCATCCCCAGTCCTTTGGGACCTTTATACGAGGTACCTCTACACCAACAACATCACACAGTAATAAATATATACTACAGTGCCCACATGAGTAAGTATCTAGGCTCCATACCATGATACTACCCTTTTCCAGAAGGAATGGTCACACCCTAGGGGAGCTACCCCTGAAACCTTGCCGCATCTTTCCTGTTTTGACCATTACCGGTTTGTGACGCTAGATGAGGTCTCATCCACAAAGCTCCGCTTTTCACAAAAGTCATGCTTTGATCACAAATGATCAACAAATGATCATCAACACACAACAACACTTAGCATGCCACACTACCAAATTAGGAGTATATCGCTGATAACCTTCAACTACATAACCTCTGAGCTCGTACGTCTTAGAGAAGGGTGTCAAGCTAAGAGAATAAATTCTTTGCCACCAACAGATGTGTGTTTGAAAGAAATCTGCTTTATATCTCAAAGTGTAGTGTCATACACACATCCATACAAGTCTGTCCCGGGTTCGAACAGAACCGAAGGCACTTCCGAAGAAGCCCTTGCAATTCTGGTATTCACAATCCCGATCGGACTTCTCATCACTTAGGGAATCTCTATATCGTAGCTACTCAGTGCAGAGACGATCGATAGGTCATCCTATCGCTCTCGCAAATACCCGGTCTTCAATGCTATCCATAACGACGTATCATTATTCGGAATGGGTTATATGACATAAAGTCCTCTCCCGGCTAAACCGAATAATGAGCGCAATGTTTAGAAACATATGGATATGGGATTTCAATTAAGTCACAACTTAATGATTCCAAACTTTCTTTTAAATGGTTTAAACCAATTACCATTTCAAATCTTTTAAACAAAAAGATTTATTCCACAAAGTTCACTCAGTTTCACAAAGATCCAATCATGGATTTCAAACAATTTCTATTTCAACTGGAATTAACTCATTTAAATCTTTAAATCAAAGATTTGTCTCATAGCTTTCAAATCGTTCCCAAAGATTCACCCATAACTTGGGAAACTATTTTCAATTTAAACTTGAAATCCCTTTAATACAAATTGGAAATTTCTTTCTTATATGAAAGCTTTTATCATTTGAAAATAACAGTTTTATTTTGGAAAACCCGATCTCATTTATACAAGTTACAATCTTTGAATTAATTCAAATTCCCAAAACAACACTTTAAGAATGGTTTTAAAACCCATACAAACTTGTTTGCCAATTTTTTATCATAAATACCGAATGTAGAATTCAATTTCAGATATTGCATTCCAATTTGAATCAATTTATTCAAATTTCAAACCTTTATTAAGTTTTTCAAAATAACTTTCATTTTAAAACGCCTTTCCAAAAGCTTTTCACTTTAAACCCAATCCATTTCCAAAACCATTTGAATTCCAAAATTCGATTTAAGAATTATTTTCTAAAATCTATGACTTAACCGATTTCCATGTGCAATCCATATTTGTTTGTGTATAAGTGTGTTCCAGGGGTTTTACACAATAGTGCACCGTATAAATCATCACAGATATATCAATATGGATAAGCGGTATAATCCATAATGTTTATCTTCATTCACAGATCACAGATAAAGTAAATTTATCAATCACAAAGATTCATCATTATAATTCGATGTGAGTTTCGGATAACCAACTGGAATCTGACTCCCTGTCGCATCGAAATTCAAATGCCGTTTTATGGGCAAAGGGGTTTTCACAGAAACTAATCACGAATCACAGTTCAGCACAGAGTAATTTACATCACACAGTATCAAAATCATAAACAGAAATATCAATTCAATAGACAACATCTGATGATAGTCAATCATTTTCAATTTAAGGTAAAGGTGATTTAAAAGAATTTACCACATAACTATTTTTATTGATTTATCCAAATCAATGATTAACTATTCTTAATAATAAATAAATTAATTTTTTTAATTAATTATTCCTTAATCAGTATCTTAATTAACTACTAATTATAAATTAACTAACTTTAATTATTTAATTAACAATTCTTAATTAAAAATAAATTAAACATTAAATTGTTAATTAATCCAATCTCTAATTACAATTATAAATCAATTTTTCTTAATTACTTTCTAAGATAATTAATTGAATAATTAACCATTCTTAATTGCTTTCCAAAAATAGTTAATTGATGTTAATTATTCAACTTAATTAACATTTAAGAAAAATCTTCTTTAAATTTTGAAAATCAATTATATTACTAACTACAAACTTAATTGTTAATTAACTTTATGCTTAACTAAAGTCATTAGTTAATTAAAATAATAAATTAAGAGTTAAAAACATCGTTAAGCATTAACTATGATAATTAAAACCTGTATTAAGTTTTTGATTTAAAACTATTAAACACTTATTAAATTTACAGTATTTAAAACTTGATGAAAATCTTTTTACTTAACTTTTCTTTTAAAATATAATACTGCAGTTTGAAGAAAATTACCTGAGAACTTCTCAGGTTATACTCGAGTAAACACTCGAGCCCATTTACAAATTTCCCGAGACCACTCTCTCTCGTTCGTTCTTATTCTTCTCCTTTTATTTTTTTCAGTAAGTAATTTTTTTTAATGATAACAACAGGCAACGAAACATCTCGCGAAACCAAACTCGAGCCAACACCAGGAAGTCACGAATTCCCCTTCGAGTCTTCACGAACAAAAAAAAAATTCCAGATATCAATTCGTCACCGTGCACGTGCAAGGCACTTCAACGATCGGCGATACCTCTAACCCGACGACGAACATCACGACACCGAACCTAGATCAACCCAAGACCCAATCATGTCCTTAATCAAAATCGAGCATAGCTCGAACAATCGTGACTCAGACATCGACCAAAGAAATGACTCGCTGCCGCGACTTCGACCACCAGACGCTTCGAGCTTTCAGCCACGTCTTCGTCAACCACCGAGCTACCACCTCCCCAGAGCACATGCGACTTGATTCACGTACGAGGCCGTGGTGATCATTTTTTCAACCATCTTGAAAATTAGGTTTAAAAACAAAAACTCCACGTCGCCGTCACCTCGACGATCGAGAACACCTCCAACTATTTTTTTCCGCAGCGCCGAAGACTCCTCCACCTCCACGCAAAACCCCGGCCTCCAGAACGTTGCCCATCGCCAGAATTCGTCAAAATATTATTTTTCGTTCATCTACGAACTGCTCTTAAACTACTCTCGTAAAAATCATCAAACAAAGCTTAAAATTCCTATTTTTTGAATAAGGATTCAGCCTATATGATTTTAGTAACAAATCATTTCATTCGAATTTATTCAAATTTGAATTTTACTATGTAAACACACAATTATTTCTACTGTATAAACTTAACCTGCTTGAAACTATTTTTAAATTATAGTCTATACTTAAATACACATATTTACTTTTGAAGTCAAGGCCTAATAATGATCGAGTGATAAGATATTGGGTTTTGAACAAGGTTGATGCTCTGAAACAAAAAGACAGAGATGGTTTCAACATAACAAACATTCACACCTACTAATATTCATACACAGGGGAGATTTATGTATACATATACATAATAAAGCAATTTCAAATCTCAGATTAACAAACAACAAACAAATATACTTAAATTTCTTTTTAAGTTGTTTACTCACAGTATTTCCGGAAGAATGAACAGAGTCTTCTTCTTTTGACACAGGCTATGAAAATTGCAAGCTGAAGCCCTTTCCTCTTTGATTTCTGGTTTGATTTGCTAGATTGTTGTTTGAGCTGAAGTTTGTTTGAGTTTGAATGATTTGTTTACTTCAAATTTTTTTCTCAGCCTTGATGGACGAAATGAGATAATAGATTGATATATAGAAATGAGTTACAGGAGATATTATATTTTTGTACAAGTGATTATATGGTTCTATACAATAGGATCAGAGATTTTTCTTCTTTGGTGCCTGATGAATCTCTTTCGGTGGCTGCAAATATTTTTCTCGTGTACTAGAGATTTCTTGCATTAATTACTTTGTCTTGCTTCATAAGCTAATGCCTATCTCCTTTGCTTTGTGCATAGATGTTTATAACTTTGTTTCTTCATTTGTAAGCTTATTTACATATGTTTTATTTTCTTCCACAAGTGTACATACTTATACTTCATTTATTTCTATGAACATATTTCTTTCTTTTGTCATACTTATTTCTAACTTAAATATTTATTTTCAACTTAAATACTTATTGACTTATATTTCTCTATATATATATATATTTATTATTTTCGTAGTATATTTTGTTTGTATTAATACATATTCAAAATCCAAATACAATTTATTTTCTAAGATATTTAAATTTAAATTCCAATTTCAAATTCTATTTTCAATCTATTTTATATACATATTTATTTTCAAATATCTAAATTAATTCTCAATTAATTCATAATCGAACTAAAATCTTATATTAATTACCAATTAATTTCACAATTTTTATTCAAAAATTAAATTAATTATCAATTTAAATTTAGTAAAAATCTGGGATCGTTACAAAATGTAATCAATTAATGGTAAAAGTTAATTAAGTAATTAAGGATAATTACTTCTTTTAAATTAATTAGGATTAATTAATTAATGTAATAAATAAATTAAAGGTTAATTGATTAATGAAGGCAACTAAGGGATGATTATTAATTAAGGCTTAATTAATTAAGAATAATTAATTAAATGGTCTGTAATTAATTAAATTAATTAACCAAGATTAGTGACTAATCTGATTTAAACTAATCAGATAATAAATTGATATTACTTATGGATGTTTGGATTGGATGATTTAATTGTTTGATATCCGTAATATATGATGCTTTGAGTTATGAATTATCCTGATTTGTGCTGTGATCTGTGATGTAATTTATTTATTTGTGATGTAATTTATTATCTATGATGAACTTATATTATTCATCCATGATCTGTAAATGAAGATAAGCGTTATAGATTATACCGCTTATCGATATCTCTGTGTTTGAATCTGTACTGATTGATGTTGTTGCACTATTATGTGTAAAACCCCTAGACTACAATATACACACACAAATATGGATTGCACGTGGAAATCAGTTAAGTCACAGATTTTTAAAATAGTTTTGAATTTGAATTTTAAATTCAAATGGTTTTGGAAATGGATTGGGTATAAAGTGAAAAGATTTTGGGAAGGAATTTCAAAGATAAAAGTTATTTTGAATAACATGATTTAGTTTTGAAATTTATTTAAAAGCTGAATTCGAAATTTGAAATTGAATTCTATGTTGAGAATTTATGAGGTAAAAATGTTATACAAGCTATAAATGTATTTTTATGGGCTTTTAAACCATTTTAAAAGTATGGTTTGGAGAATTTGAATTTAACTCAAGTTTATATCTGAAAGGCCTTAACTCGTGCAAATATAATCGGGTTTTCCAAAATGGAAACAAGTGGTTTCAAATAATAATAGCTTTATATAAGGAAAGAATTTCCAAATTATGATGAAAAGATTCAAGTTTGAAATAGAATGGCTTTGAAAGCTATAATTGAATCTTTGTGAAAGATAGTTGAACCCTATTTTGAAATCAAAGAGGATTTTAAATCGTGTATCTTTTATATATAAAAGATTGAAACGGGAATTGTTTTGAAATTATGAATGAATCTTTGAAAATTGTTTTGAAAGCTATGAAATGAGTCTTCGATTTAAAGACCAGATGAGTTAATCCAATTTGAAATGGAATTGTTTTGAAAGACTATGAATAAATCTTTGTGAAAGATGGGTGAACCTTGTTTTAAATTGATAGGGGTCTTAAAGGTGAACCTTTTGTTTAAAGGATTTAAGTCTGGAAATTGTTTAAACCATTGAAGGTTTTTGAAATGAATATTTTTGTTTAAAAGATTGGGAATGGTAATTTATTTTAACCATTTGAATGAAAGGTTTTGGACTTTAAGATGTGACTTAACTGAGACCCCAATATCCATATGTTTTATTTAAATATTGCGCTTATTATTCGGTTTAGCCGGGAGAGGACCTTGTGTCATATAACCAATTCCGAATAATGATATGACGTTATGGATAGCATTTGAAGACCGGTGGTGAAGACCGGGTATTTGCGAGAACGATAGGATGACCTATCGATTGTCTCCGCACCGAGTAGCTATGGTATAGAGATTCCCTAAGTGATGGGAAGTCCGATCGGAATTGTGGATTCCCGGATTGCAAGGGCTTCTTCGAAAGTGCCTTCAGTTCTGTTCGAACCCAGAACAGACTTGTATGGATGTGTGTCTGAGATTACACTTTGAGATGTAAAATCGGTTTCTATCAAATACATTTCTGTTTGGTGGCGGTGATTTATTATCTTAGCTTAACACCCTTCTCTGAGACGTACGAGCTCAGAGGTTATGTAATTGATGGTCATCAGTGATACATTCCCAATTTGGTAATGTGGCATACGAATTGCTGCTGATCATTTGTTGATCGAAGCATGGCTTTTGTGAAAAGCGTAGCTTTGTGGACGAGACTTCGTCGAACCTCACAATCCGGTTATGGCCGAAACAGGAATCATAGCAGCAAGTTTATTTGAGGGTAGCGCCCTCTGAGGGTATGTCATTTCCTTTTGGATAACGAGTGGTATTATGGTATGGAGTCCAAATACTTACTTTATGGTTGCTGCAAACTTATTTCTTTGTGGTTGTTGGTTGAGAGATACCTCGGACAAAGGTCGAAAACGAGCAGGGGATGGCATGCTCGTGTCAGTAGTTACCTAGTTACAGAGGTAACCCGACCTTGTCTAGCAGAGATTTGGTTAGGTTCTCAGGGGCATCCCTTCAAAGCTGTTCCATTTTATTTGGGAAGTTCCTTTGCCCGACCATTTGTTGGAAATCCAATCATCCAATACGCGCCTTGTACGGTTTTAGTTGTAGAACCTGCCATCTGACATGGTAGCTATAGTAGGCACACTATAATGGTACGTATGCTGGCTAAGATTAATATTATACTTTCGAAAATGTTTTCCACTATGCACTAATAATAATATCAAAAAGGATTTTGCGTAGTAAGCATGTTTGACTATCATAAGGAGAAATCTCCCTCATGTGTGCGATTACATTGTGTGTGTGCCGGGAGGCCTTATGATAGTTTCATTTTTCAAAAAGCACTGTGGATTTCAATGTTTTAAAAAAAAATTATTTGTTTTTAAAGATAAAAAACTGTTTTTGTTTGCTCATACCAGTCCCATGACTGACCCGGTGTTTATTGTTCCTTTCCCAAACTCTGGGTGCCCACTATTTTACACACAGGCAGTCTAGAGTTGGGTTTTTCAGATAGTAGATATAGATATCGATTTGGTAGCTTTTAGCTTTCTCTTTGGTATTCTTGGAGATCTTGGATATTGGAGTCTTTGGGTTCATGAACGAGACTTGCTTAGCTTGGTGCAAGTTGATGGTGCTTTGGAGTTAGAGTTGTTGTTGTTGTTTGGAGATTTTGGGTTCCGCTGCTATTTCATATTGTTATTCCGCTGTAGCATTGTTATCTTGTATCTTTGATATTGATTCATATTGTATCATTGTTGTATCGAATGTTGTTTATCAATGATATTCATTCTTTCTTCCGCTGTGTTGTTATACTTGATGTGTTATATGCTCCGGCAAACCAGATTCGACGTTTGGATCTGTGGCATTGGAATAAAAGTGTCGTATTCGGTGTCGATTTTCGAAGGTCGAGTCAGGGTCGTTATAATTGTTGATACTCTGGGTGGAAGCAGTGGAGTGGACTCGAGATTTACCTGAGTAGTTCTGCATGTTGCTCGAAGTTTTTAGCTTGTTGACTCGAAGCAGGAATGGGGTGGCTCGGGTTTAGTAATGTTAACAGGTCTTAACTGAAACCTGTAATGTTTTGTTACGAAATTCTTAAAACTGAAGTTTAAAGATGAAAAGCAAAAGTTTAAACTAAGTTTTAAATCCGAGTTTAGAATCCAGAATTCAAGTTTAAGTTAAATCTCAGTTTTCTTAAAAAAATGAATAAAGTTTTAAACTTGAATTGTTAAACTACTTTAAAATGTTTAAGTAGTTTGAATTTTTTTAAAAATAAAGTTTTAAAATATAAGTAGAGTTTTAAAATCTGAAGATTTATCTGAATTCAAATTTAAATATGTATTCCAATTTTGAAATGAAGGAAAGTTTTTAAATTTAAAATGATTTAAATAATTTTGAATGTTTAAAATGTAATTTAAATTGATTTGAATTTAAAAATGAATTTGGTTTTAAATTATTTTAAAACTTCTTTATTAAATGAGTATTTCTTTAACTTGTGAAATGAAAAGGTTTTAACAATGTGTTTCAAACTTTGTTTAAATCAATTTGTTTTCATTTAAAAATTTTAAATTTAAAATGAAATTTGGAAGTAAATTTAAAGTAAATTGTTTTAAAGTACTTTGTAAATGATAACTTGATCATTAATTAGAACAAAGTTTTATCTTAAAGTAAATTAGAATTTAATGATTTGTAATTCATTAAATTTTTAAGGAATTAAATGAATAATTAATTTATTTAATTCATGATTTGGATTAATTAAATAAGTAATTAAAGGTTTAAATTAATTAATTAATGATTGAGATTAATTAATTAGGAATGATTAATTTTTAATTAAGGTTTATTAATTAGAGATTAATCAATTGATATCAAGTAATTAATGAATAATTAAATAAGTAAAAATAATAATATAATAATTACTTAATGAAAGTAATTAAGGATTGATAACTGATGATTAAAGATTGATTTAAGCAAGTGTCTAAAGGTTAATTAATTAAGGGTAATTAATTAATGTAATTAAGGTAATTAATTAATTAATTAAAGGTTAGTTAATTAATAAAAGTAATCAATTAATGGTAAAAGTTAATTAAGTAATTAGGGATAATTACTTCTTTTAAATTAATTAGGATTAATTAATTGATGTGATAAATAAATTTAAGGTTAATTGATTAATGAAGGCAATTAAGGGATGATTATTAATTAAGGCTTAATTAATTTTTCTAACTAATTAAGAATAATTAATCAAATGGTTTGTAATTAATTAACATTAATTAACCAAGATTAGTGACTAATTCGATTTAAACTAATTAGCTAATAAGTTGATATTACTTATGGTCGGATTGAATGATTTAATTGTTTAATATCCCTGATATATAATGCTTTGCATTATGAATTATCCTGATTTGTACAGTGATCTGTGATGTAATTTATTTATCTATGATGTAATTTATTATCTATGATGAACTTATATATTCATCCATGATCTGTAAATGAAGATAAGCGTTATAGATTATACCGCTTATCGATATCTCTGTGTTTGAATCTGTAATGATTGATGTTGTTGCACTATTATGTGTAAAACCCCTGGACTACAATGTACACACACAAATATGGATTGGACGTGGAAATCAGTTAAGTCACAGATTTTTAAAATAGTTTTGAATTTGAATTTTAAATTCAAATGGTTTTGGAAATGGATTGGGTTTAAAGTGAAAAGATTTTGGGAAGGAATTTCAGAAATAAAAGTTATTTTTGAATAACTTGATTAGCTTTGAAATTTATTTAAAAGCTAAATTCAAAATTTGAAATTGAATTCTATGTTGAGAATTTATGAGGTAAAAATGTTATACAAGCTATAAATGTGTTCATATGGGCTTTTAAACCATTTTAAAAGTATGGTTTGGAGAATTTGAATTTAACTCAAGTTTATATCTGAAAGGCCTTAACTCGTGCAAATATAATTGGATTTTTCGAAACAGAAACAAGTGGTTTCAAATAATAATAGCTTTATATAAGGAAAGAATTTCCAAATTATGATGGAAAGATTCAAGTTTGAAATAGAATGGCTTTGAAAGCTATAATTGAATCATTGGGAAAGATAGTTGAACCCTATTTTGAAATCGAAGAGGATTTTAAATCGTGTATCTTTTATATATAAAAGATTGAAACGGGAATTGTTTTGAAAATTATGAATGAATCTTTGAAAATTGTTTTGAAAGCTATGAAATGAGTCCTTGATTTAAAGACCGGATGAGTTAATCCAATTTGAAACGGAATTGTTTTGAAAGGCTATGAACAAATCTTTGTGAAAGATGGGTGAACCTTGTTTTAAATTGATAGGGGTCATAAAGGTGAATCTTTTGTTTAAAAGATTTCAGTGCAGGATTTGTTTAAACCATTGAAGGTTTTTGAAATGAATATTTTTGTTTAAAAGATTGGGAATGGTAATTTGTTTTAACCATTTGAATGAAAGGTTTTGGGCTTTAAGCTGTGACTTAACTGAGACCCCAATATCCATATGTTTCTTTTAAATATTGCGCTCATTATTTGATTTAGCCGGGAGAGGACCTTGTGTCATATAACCCATTCCGAATAATGATACGACGTTATGGATAGCATTTGAAGACCGGTGGTGAAGACCGGGTATTTGCAAGAACGATAGGATGACCTATCGATTTTCTCTACACCGAGTAGCTACGGTATAGAGATTCCCCAAGTGATGGGAAGTCCGATCGGAATTGTGGATTCCCGAAATGCAAGGGCTTCTTTGGAAGTGCCTTCGGTTCTGTTCGAACTCGGAACAGACTTGTATGGATGTGTGTCTGACATTACACTTTGAGATGTAAAACCGGTTTCTATCAAATACATTTATGTTTGGTGGCGGAGATTTATTCTCTTAGCTTAACAACCTTTTGTGAGAGGTACGAGCTCAGAGGTTATGTAATTGATGGTTACCAGTGATACATTCCCAATTTGGTAATGTGGTATACGAAGTGCTGCTAATCATTTGTTGATCGAAGCATGGCTTTTGTGAAAAGCGTAGCTTTGTGGACGAGACTTCGTTGAATTTCACAACCCGGTTATGGTCGAAATAGGAATCGTAGCAGCAAGGTTATTTGAGGGTAGTTCCCTCTAAGGGTATGTCATTTCCTTCTGGATTATGAGTGGTATCATGGTATGGAGCCTAGATACTTACTTTGTGGTTACTGCAAACTTATTGCTTTGTGGATGTTGGTTGAGAGGTACCTCGGATAAAGGTCGCAAACGACCGGGGGATGGCATGCTCGTGTCAGTAGTTACCTAGTTACAGAGGTAACCTGGCCTTGTCTAGCAGAGATCTGATTAAGTTCTCTGGGGCGTCCCTCCAGAGGCGTTCCATTTTATTTGGGAAGTTCCATTGCCCGACCATTTGTTGGAAATCCAATCATCCAATACGCGCCTTATACGGTTTTAGTTGTAGAACCTACCATCTATCATGGTAGCTATAGTAGACATACTATAATGGTATGTATGCTGGCTAAGATTAATATTATACTTTCTAAAATGTTTTCCACTATGCACTAATAATAATATCAAAAATGATTTTGCGTAGTAGGCATGTTTGACTATCATAAGGAGAAATCTCCTTCATGTGTGCGATTGCATTGCGTGTGTGCCGGGAGGCCTTATGGTAGTTTCATTTTCCAAAAAGCATTGCGGATTTCAATGTTTTAAAATTCTTTTGTTTGTTTTTAAAGATAAAAAAACTGTTTTTGTTTGCTCATACCAGTCCCTTGACTGACCCGGAGTTTATTGTCCCTTTCCTAAACTCTGGGTGCCCACTATTTTCTACACGGGCAGTCTAGACTTGGGTTTTTCAGATAGTAGATATAGATATCGATTTGGTAGCTTCTAGCTTTCTCTTTGGTATTCTTGGAGATCTTGTATATTGGAGTCTTTGGGTTCGTGGACGAGACTTGCTTAGCTTGGTGCAAGTTGATGGTGCTTTGGAGTTAGAGTTGCTGTTGCTATTTGGAGATTTTGGGTTCCGCTGCTATTTCATATTGTTATTCCGCTGTAGCATTGTTATCTTGTATCTCTTATATTGATTCATATTGTATCATTGTTGTAACGAATGTTGCATATCAATGATATTCATTCTTTCTTCCACTGTGTTGTTATACTTAATGTGTTATAAGCTTCGGCGAACCAGATTCGACGTTTGGATCTGCAGCATTGGTATACAAGTGTCGTATTTGGTGCCGATTTTTGAAGGTCGTGTCAGGGTTGTTATAATAAGATACAATGGATCCATAAATATCAGAGCAGAATGCAACAGCGGAATATGACACAGCAGCAACAGCAGCAGAAAACAACATCACCAATATGATCTTCCAAAGAATAGATAGAAAGACAGAATCCAGAACTACAACTCCATAGAAAAAGCTCCAAATCAAAAACTCGAACTACCATCAAGTTGACTTAAGCAAGGTCAATCATGTTGAACAAATGTTACGCCAAATCCAAAGGATGGATGCTATCGAATCTATTCCTACTATATGATTATCTGAAAAATCCAACTCGGGACTGCCCGTGTGGAAAATTGTGGGCATCTAGAGTTTAGAAAAGGAAGAATAAACTCCAGGTCAGTTATGGTACTGGTATGAGCAAAAGAAAACAGTTTATCTTTAACAAAAGTAAAACAAAAGAATTTAAAAGAAATCCATAATGCTTTTTGGAAAATGAAACTACCATATGGCCTCCCGGCACACACACAATGCAATCACACACTTGGGGGAGATTTCTCCTTATGATAGTCAAACATGCTTGATACGCAAAATCCTTTTTGATATTATTATTAGTGCATAGTTTAGAAAACCTTACGAAAATATAATATTAATCTTAGCCAGCATAGGTACCATTATGTTATGCTTGTTATAGCTACCATATGAGGTGATAGGTTATACAACTGCGATCGTAAAGGCTCGTATTGTTTCTTTGGATTTCCAACAATGGTCAGGCAAAGGAACTTCCTAGGCCACATGGGTACGACTCTGGAGGGACGCCCCAAGAACCTAACTGGATCTCTGCCAACACAAGGCCGGGTTACCTCTGTATCTAGGTAACTACTGACAGGAGTATGCCATCCCCGGTCGTAACCAACCTTTATCCGAGAGCTCTCAACACCAACCACCTCAAAGTAATAAATTTGCAGCAACCACATAGGTTAAGTATCTGGGCTCCATACCATGATACTATCTCTATCCAGAAGGAAATGGACATACCATTAGGAGGTGCTACCCCCAAATAACCTTGCCACATCTTCCTTGTTTCGACCATTCCAGGTTGTGAGGCTTGACGAAGTCTCATCCACAGAGCAATGCTTTTCACAAAAGCCATGCTTCGATCAACACCTGATCAGCAGCACTTCATATGCCACATTACCAAATTGGGAATGCATCACTATTAACCATCAACTACATAACCTCTGAGTTTATACGTCTCAGAGAAGGTGTGAAGCTAAGAGAATAAATTCTCCGCACCAAACAGAAATGTATTTGATAGAAACCAGCTCTACATCTCAAAGTGTAACGTCAGACATACATCCATATAAGTCTGCTATGGGTTCGAACAGAACCGAAGACACTTCAAAAGAAGCCCTTGCAATCCGATTAATCCCTAACCACGTCCGGACACCCCATCACAAAGGGTGATCAAATCTCTATACCAGGGCCATTCGGCGCAAAGAACTTCGACAGGTCATCATTTCGCTTTCGAAAATATCCTGTCTTCACCACCGGTCTTCAAATGCAATCCATAATGTCGTATCATTATTCGGAATGGGTTATATGACACAAAGTACTCTCCCCGCTAGATTGAATAATGAGCGCAACATTTAAAAATCATATGGATATGGTGGGATCTTAGTTAATTCACAACTTATAACCCAAAACCTTTCTTCAAATGGTTTAAACAAATTACCATTTTCAAATCTTTAAACAAAAAGATTCACTTCACAAAGTTCTCCAATCTTTCACAAAGATTCATTCATGGCCTCTCAAAAAAATTTACAATTCAAATCTTTTATACAAAAGATACACCTTTAAGATCCTCTTCAATTTGAAAACAAAGTTCACCAATCTTTAACAAAGATTCATTTATAGCTTTCAAAACAATTCCATTTCAAATTTGAAACCCTTTCAACAAAGCTGGAAATCTTTTCTTTATTTGAAAGCCATTATCATTTGAAAACAAAGAGTTTTTGTTTTAGAAAAATCCAATCAAATATGCACAAGTTATATCCTTTAAAGTATAAACTTACGTTAATTTAAATTTCCTGAAATAATACTTTTAAAATACTTTCAAGATGGTTTTAAAATCCATATATATATTATTTGTCTTGTATAAACCTTTCAAACATAATTTCCAAAACAATTTCAAAAATTAAACAAGATATATTATATTCAAACTATATTTTAAATTTAAAACTTCCTTTTCAAAAAGCTTTTCATATTCAATCCAATTCCATTCCCAAAATCATTTGGATTCAAAATTTAACTTTTCATCATTTGAAAAATATTAGATTCCAAAATCTATGACTTAACCAATTCCTTCGTGCAATCCATATTTGTGTGTGTATGGTGTAGTCCTGGGATTTTACACAATAGTGCAACATCACTAATCATCACAGATTCAAGCGCGGCAATATCGATAAGCGTTATAATCCTATAACGCTTATATTCATTCACAGATTCATAGATGAATAATATAAATTCATCACCGATAAATAAAATTACATTCAGCATAGTTCAAATCAAAATGATTCATATCACAAAGCATCACATATCAGGGATATCAAACAATTCCAAGCATCCCATACAATCCAAACATCCATAAGTAAGATCAATAAATTATCTGATTGATTTAAATCAGATTAATTACCAATCCTGGTTAATTAACATTAACTAATTACAAATCATTTTAATTAATTATCCTTTAATCATTTCTTAATTGACCTTTAATAAATTAATTAACCCTTCATTATCCTTAATTAATCACATAAATAAATTAATCTGAATTTAATTACATTAATTAATTAATCCTTAATTAATCACCCTCTAATTAATTAATTCTCCTTTAATTAATAATTAATTATCCTTAATTACTTTAATTAAGCAATTATCCTTAATAAATTAATTTTAATTAATTACATAAATTAATCAACTCTTAATTAATTACCTTTTTATTTAATTACATTAATTTATTAAGCTTTTATTAATCACATAAATTAATCACCTTAATCAATAAATTTTTAAGTAATTAAATAACAGATTCTTTTAAATAAATTGAGTAATTATCCTTTTACATTACTTTCTTTAAGTAACTAATTGTCCTTTTTATCATTAATTAAGGAATTAATTAATTAATCACTCTTTAACTACTATTATTAAGTAATTATTCTTTGAGTAATTTTCTTTTTAATTACTAACATTAATTAATTGATTTCTAATTACTTAAACTTAAACTAATTAAAAGATAAATCAATAATTATCATTAAAACCTTAAATTAATAAACCTTGGTAATAAATCATTAACAAACAAATTAACTTAAGCTTATAAATTAATAATTTAAAAATGTTTGATTATCTTCATTATTAAGTTTAAAATAAAGGATATATATATTTTAAAACATTTTAAACTTAATAATTTTAGAATATTTTATTTTCCAAACCCTTCACTACTCCCTAATTTAAAAAAAATTAATTATTTAAAATAGATAGGTTATACATATTTAAATTTGAATTTGTTTAAAATTTGGAAACTGTTATCATACCAACCCAAACTGTCCCGAATTCGTCCCCGAGCCCAGAGTCAATTTCCCTGAGTCTTTCCCGAGTTACCCCTTACTTTTATCTTTTTATAAACTTGTTTTTTTATTTTTAAAAACTTAAAATTTGTTACAACAGTAAACATCTTCAAACACCTCGTATACTAGCCCGAGCCACCATCCCATTTTCACGATAGCAAACTCGAGACATCTTCTTCCTCTCAGCATCAAACCAAACCTGATACACTTGACACACGTTCACGTGCACCGGCAAACCCACCATCTCCGACTAACATCATGACCCTCGACACACCAATGACAACTCCTTCGACCCATCTGGCCATCCAATTCGATCAACTTCGACGGGAAACAAAATTTTATCCCTCGACTCAAACTGGAACCCAATCGCCGACCAAAAAAAATCCGCGTTAGATCATCATAGATCACCTACAACCACGCAGTCGTGTCCAAACATTCGCCAGAGCCTCCTCCTCCTGTTCCCCCCCTGTGCGATCGACAACAGATCAACAGTGACAACGAATTTATTTTGCAAACTCGATCGAACAAAACTATTCCTAAAACCTTACTTCATCGCTTCCCGATCATTCTAGTCATCTGAAAATTGTACGAACATTTTTCCGAGGTTCCCCGATACACCAGCCTACTCCAACTCCAATCACATCGTCTAATTCATCGCCAATCGACGGCAATTCATGAAAAATCAAATTCCGTTCAACATTCAATTTCTTACAATTTATAAAACTAAAAATCTTGAAAGGTTTTTCTAAAATCATCGTTTTCAACTTCGAATAGAATTATGAAATCGAAACACAAACATATATATAATTTTCGCTATGATTCCTTATTTTAAAAAGAATCAATTAAAATAATTGTTTGTAATTATTTTAAAAAATAAGTTATGGTTGATACTAACACTTTTCATTTAAACAACAAATCCTAAAAGCGATTGGTAGAAGAGGAATCAATTTTTTGAAGTTATTTAAAGCCTGTAAGTTTGAACAGAGGTATATACATACCTATATACGAACATGCACACATAAATTCACACATGAACATACATATACTTGCTGGTATGTTTGCATTCATTCATCAGTTTTCACAATAATTTTATCACAAAAATCACAACATTCCACATATTCGAATTAAAACTGGTCAATTTGCTCACCTGGAGATTGATGAACAGAGACCAAATCTTGGAAAAGATGTTGAAAAATCTGGAAACAGGATGTTGAATCTTTGCTTGTTTTTCAGAGTTGAATCTGAAGCTTGTTGTTTTGAATTTAAGCTGAAATTTGAACTGCTTCGGGCTTTAAAATTTTTCTTTGATCTGATCTTCTTTTCCAGTTTTTAAATCTTTCCAGGTTTGACTTTAAATTGCTGAGATGATCATTTTTTTTCCTTCAGATTTGTTTGATCTGTTGCTTGTTTTTGATTTTAGAGAAGATGAAAGTGAGGAGTTTGAAATGATCTGATTTTTTTCTTTGAACGTTTTGCTCAGGTTTTGATCTGAACCTATTTGATTTGCTTTAATGGTCTTCTTTTATTTTCAAGGTTCTTTGTTTTTTATTCAATTTTGTTTCCAGGAAATGGTGAAGAGAAGATATATTGAGAAGTGGAGAAAACATAGTCTGGTTTCTTTTCTTTACATTTTTTTATTTATTTCAATTTTAAAGGGATAATGCAACTTGTTACTATTGTTAACACTTGTTATGTGTATTTATTAATTCTTTTACACTTGTAAAATAGAAGCTCTTTTATGTCTAAACCCTTTTCTTAATTAATTTTAGAATTTGTGTATTAAACCCTTGTTTATAATTTGCTTACAAATTCATGTATATATTATTTACTAACTATATTTATTTTCAAATATATAAGAAAAGCATTTTAAATCTTTAATTAAATCTTATACATTTACAAACCAATTTTATTCATATATATATGTTTTCTTATTAATTTCCAAAAGATATGTATGTTTAAAAACTTTTATTAAACCTTGTTTTAATATCATACTATATTTACAATTCTAGTTATATAATATATATTATTTTTCAAAATATAACTTTTAAATCCAATTAATTTCATAATATATTTTATTCTCAAATTCCCAATCCAAATTTACTTTCACAATTTACTTATATATTTATTCCAAATATTCAAATTAATTCTCAACTAATTCACAAATAAATCCAAAATTTATATTATTTACTAAATAAATTTAGCTTAAAAATCAGGAATGTTACAGATTCCACCCTTATGAAAATTTCGTCCCCGAAATTTGCTAGACATGAAGACAGCAAAGAATATAGAAAGATAGAGAATTGGTTTGCCAGACCAACTGAAATATCTATTTTGCATTTGGCTTACCCAATTGGAATATCAACAATAAATATGAGAATGAACTCATACAATATTTTTTGAAGTATTCTTGGGTCATTCGGTCTACAAAATATGCAGGGAATTAGTTAGTTCGAAGGGATAACTAACCGTTCGTAGAATATATCTAGACCCCAAAGAATAGATAAATGGATTTAATCTTACACAATTATCAAACACTAGATATGGATTTCAAACTCAGGTTGGAATACCCTAAAGTTTACACCTGCTTGTCCCTCTTCGGACTTGGATCCACATAAGAAATCATAACAAAATTTCTCAAATTTGGTTTTAATCGAAATCGTTTTATCGATACAAATCTTCATATTTTTTTCATCCATTTATGTTAAATAGAATTTCAGATTCATTAAAGTTTAAAAATGAAAAAATTATAGAAAACCGAAGAAGATAATACGAATTTGAAACTTATCTACGACGATTCGCAAGGCCACCGCCTTATCATAGCTTCTTTTATATCTGCCATGAAGCAATCGAAGAATTTAAATTGGATCAAAGGAGATTGAGATGAGTTGTTTCCTTGTTGTTGTAGAGTATTGACTATTTGTAGTGGTATTCCCCTGTCCCCTATCTCGTCCTCTTATTGCACTCATACTCACTATCAGTGGACAGTAAGAGAATTTACCGAGGCACACGAACGGATATCTTAGGGAATACTCATTCTAAGGTATACTTCACACTATTTCTAATGAGTTACCTAATGTGTTATACGCCTGAGCTAAAGTTCAACCTTTAGCTCTGATACCAAATGTGACGACCCGAATTTTGACGCTCGAAAATTGACATCCGTACTTTACTCGTATTCGAATGCCACAGATTCAAACGTCGAAATCTGAATTGCCGGAGCTTATAACATATTAAGTACAACATCACAGTGGAAATAGAAGAATAATATCATTAATACACAATATCCAATACAATAATGATACAATAAGATACAACGGACCCATAAGTATAAGAGCAGAATGCAACAACGGAATATGACACAGCAACAACAGCAGTAGAAAACAACATCACCAATATGCTCTTCCAAAGATAGAAAGAAATATAGAATCCAGAACTGCAACTCCAGAGCCAAAGCTCCAAATCGAAAACTCGAACTACCATCAAGTTGACTTAAGCAGGGTCAATCATGTTGAACAAATGTTATCGCCAAATCCAAAGGCTGGATGCTATCGAATCTATTCCTACTATATGATTATCTGAAAAATCCAACTCTGGACTACCCGTGTGGAAAATTGTGGGCATCCAGAGTTTAGAAAGGGAACAATAAACTCCAGGTCAGTCATGGTACTCGTATGAGCAAAAGAAAATAGTTCATCTTTAACAAAGGAAAAACAAAAGAATTTAAAAGAAATCCGCAATGCTTTTCTACCATAAGGCCTCCCGGCACACACACAATGCAATCGCACACTTGGGGGAGATTTCTCCTTATGATAGTCAAACATGATTGGTACGAAAAATCCTTTTTGATATTATTATTAGTGCATAGTGCAGAAAACCTTACGAAAGTATAATATTAATCTTAGCCAGCATAGGTATCATTATATTATGCCTGCTATAGCTACCACATGAGATGGTAGGTTATACAACTGCAATCGTAAAGGCTCGTATTGTTTATTTGGATTTCCAACAATGGTTAGGCAAAGGAACTTCCTGGGCCAAATGGGTACGCCTTTGGAGGGACGCCCCAAGAACCTAACTGGATCTCTGCCAACACAAGGCTGGGTTACCTCTGTAACTAGGTAACTACTGACACGAGTATGCCATCCCCCGATCGTAACCAACCTTTATCCGAGAGCTCTCAACACCAACAACCACAAAGCAATAAATTTGTAGCAACCACATAGGTTAATTATTTGAGCTCCATACCATGATACCATCTTTATCCAGAAGGAAATGGACATACCCTCAGGAGGTGCTACCCCCAAATAACCTTGTCACATCTTTCCTGTTTCGACTATTCCGGGTTGTGAGGCTCGACGAAGTCTCGTCCACAAAGCTACGCTTTTCACAAAAGCCATGCTTCGATCAACACCTGATCAGCAGCACTTCGTATGCCACATTACCAAATTGAGAATGTATCACTAGTAGCCATCAACTACATAACCTCTCAGCTCGTACGTCTTAGAGAATGGTGTTAAGCTAAGAGAATAAATTCTCTACCACCAAACAGAAATGTATTTGATAGAAACCACCTCTACAACTAAAAGTGTAATGCTAGACATACATCCATATAAGTCTATTCCGGGTTCGAATAGAACCGAAGGCACTTCAAAAGAAGCCCATACAATCCGGATAATACCTAATCACGTCCGGACTCCACATCACAAAAAGTGATCAAATTTCTATACCGGGGCCATTCGATGCAGAGACATTTGACCGGTCATCCTTTCGCTTTTGAAAATATCCAGTCTTCACCACCGATCTTCAAATGCAATCCATAACGTCGTATCATGGAATGGGTTATATGACACAAAGTCCTCTCCAAGCTAAACCAAATAATGAGCGCAATATTCAAAAATCATATGGATATAGTGGGATCTTAGTTAAGTCACAACTTTTAGCCCAAAACCTTTCTTTAAATGGTTTAAACAAATTACCATTTTCAAATCTATAAACAAAAAGATTCACTTCACAAAGTTCACCAATCATTCACAAAGATTCATTTATAGCCTTTCAAAACAATTTACAATTCAAATCTTTTATACAAAAGATACACATTTAAGACCCTCTTCAATTTGAAAACAAAGTTCACTAATCTTTACAAAGATTCATTTATAGCTTTCAAAACAATTCCATTTCAAATTTGAAACCCCTTTCAACAAAGCTGGAAATCTTTTCTTTATTTGAAAGCCGTTATCGTTTGAAAATAAAGAGTTTTCATTTTATAAAAATCCAATCAAATATGCACAAGTTATATCCTCTAAAGTATAAACTTAATTTAATTTTAATTTCCCAAAATAATACTTTTAAAATACTTTAAAGATGGTTTTCAAATCCATGTATATATTATATATATCTTGTATAAACCTTTCAAACATAATTTCCAAAATAATTTCAAAACTTAGACATGATATATTATATTCAAACTATATTTCAAATTACAAACTTCCTTTTCAAAAAGCTTTTCATATTCAATCCAATTCCATTTCCAAAATCATTTGGATTTTAAATTTAATTTTTCATCATTTGATAAATATTAGATTCCAAAATTTGTGATTTAACCAATTCCTCCGTGCAATCCATATTTGTGTGTGTATAGTGTAGTCTAGGTATTTTACACAATAGTGCAACATCATCAATCATCACAGATTCAAGCACAGCAATATCGATAAGCGTTATAATCTAATAACGCATATCTTCATTCACAGATTCACAGATGAATAATATAAATTTATCACCGATAAATAAAATTACATTTAGCATAGCTTAAATCAAAATGATTCATATCACAAAGCATCACATATCAGGGATATCAAACAATTCCAAGCATCCCATACAATCCAAACATCCATAAGTAAGATCAATAAATTATCTAATTAATTTAAATCAGATTAATTACCAATCCTATTAATTAACATTAACTAACTACAAATCATTTTAATTAATTATCCTTTAATCATTTATTAATTGACCTGTAATAAATTAATTAACCCTTCATTATCCTTAATTAATCACATAAATAAATTAACCCTGAAGTTAATTACGTTAATTAATTAATCCTTAATTAATCACCTTGTAATTTATTAATTATTCTTTAATTATTAATTAATTATCCTTAATTACTTTCTTTAAGTAATTATCCTTAATTAAGTAATCTTAATTAATCACATAAATTAATCAACTCTTAATTAATTTCCTTTTTATTTAATTACCTTAATTAGTTATTACCTTAATTAATTAACCTTTAATTAATCACATAAATTAATCACCTTCATTAATAAATCTTTAAGTAATTAAATAACTAATTCTTTTAAATACATTGAGTAATTATCCTTTTAAATTACTTTCTTTAAGTAATTAATTATCCTTTTTATCATTAATTAAGGAATTAACTAATTAATCACTCTTTAACTACTATTATTAAGTAATTATTCTTTGAGTAATTTTCTTTATAGTCACTGACATTAATTAATTGATTTCTAATTACTTAAAGTTAAACTAATTAAAAGATAAATCAATTAACTATCACTAAAACCTTAAATTAATAAACCTTGGTAATAAATTATTAACAAACAAATTAACTTAAGCTTTTAAATTAATAATTTAAAAATGTTTGATTATCTTCATTATTAAGTTTAAAAATAAAGGATATATATATATATATTTTAAAACATTTTAAACTTAATAATTTTAGAATGTTTTTTTTTTTTCAAAACCCTTCACTACTCCCTAATTTAAACAAAATATAAATTATTTAAAATAGATGGGTTATACATATTTAAATTTGAATTCGTTTAAAATTTGGAAACTATTATCATACCAACCCAAATTGTCCCGTGTTCATCCTCGAGCCCTGAGTCAATTTCCTCGAGTCTTTCCCGAGTTACCCCTCTCTTTTGTTATTTTATAAACTTGTTTTTTTATTTTTAAAAACTTAACATTTGTTACAATAGTAAACATCTTTAAACACCTTGTATGCTAGCCCTAGCCACCATCCCATTTTCACGATAGCAAACTCGAGACATCTTCTTCCTTTCAACAACAAACCAAACCTGATACACCTGACGCACGTTCATGTGCACCGGCAAACCAACCATCTCCGACCATCATTGTGACCCTCGACACACCAATGACAACTCCATCAACCTATCTGGCCATCCAATTCGATCAACTTCGACGGGAAACAAAATTTTATCCCACGACTCAAACTGGAACCCAAGCGCCGACCCAAAAAATCCTTGTTAGATCATCGTAGATCACCTACAACCACGCCGTCGTGTCCAGACATTCGCCAGAGCCTCCTCCTCCTGTTTCCTCCTGTGCGATCGACAATAGATCACCATTGACAACAAATTTATTTTGCAAACTCAATCGAAAAAAACTATTCCTAAAACCTACTTCATCGCTTCCTGATCATTCTGGCCATCTGAAAAATGAACGAACATTTTTTCGAGGTTCCCCGATACCCCAGCCTACTCCAGCTCCAATCACATCATCTAATTCATCGCAAGTCGACGGCAATTTAAGAAAAATCAAATTCCGTTCAACATTCAATTTCTTTCAATTTCTAAAACTAAAAATCTAGAAATGTTTTTCTAAAATCATCATTTTCAACTTCGAATTGAATTATGAAATCAAAACACAAATTTAGGATCATTGATTTATAACATATATATAACTTTCACTATGATTCCATATTTTAAAAAGAATCTCTTAATATAACTGTTTGAAATTATTTTTAAAAATAAGTTCTGGTTGATACTAACACTTTTCATTTAGAAAACAAATCCTAAAAGAGATTGGAAGAAGTGGAATTGATTTTTTGAAGTTATTTAGAGCCTGTAAGTTTGAACAGAGGTATATACATACCTATATACAGACATGCACACATAAATTCACACATGAACATACATATACTTGCTGATATGTTTGCATTCATTCATCAGTTTTCACAATAACATCTTCACAAACATCAAAACATTCCACAAATTCAAACAGGTCAATTTGCTCACCTGGAGATTGATGAACAGAGAACCAAAGCTTGGAAAAGATGTTGAAACTCTAGAAACAAGATGTTGAATCTTTGCTTGTTTTCTAGAGTTGAATCCGAAGCTTGTTGTTTTGAATTTAAGCTGAAATTTGAACTGCTTCAGGCTTTAAAATTTTGCTTTGATCTGATCTTCTTTTTCAGGTTTTTAAATCTTTCTAGGTTTGACTTTAAATTGCTGAGATGATCTTGTTTTTTTTTCAAATTTTTTTGATCTGTTGCTTACTTTTGATTTCAGAGAAGACAAAAGTGAGGAGTTCGAAATGATCTGATTTTTTTCTTTGAATGTTTTGCTCAGGTTTTGATCGGACCCTATTTGAGTTGCTTTATTGGTTTGCTTTTATTTTCAGGGTTCTTTGTTTTTGATTCTATTTTGTTTCCAGGAAGTGGTGAAGAGAAGGTATATTGAGAAGTGGAGTAAACATAGCTTAGTTTCTTTTCTTTACATATTTTATTTATTTATTTCAATTTTAAAGAGATAATGCCACTTGTTACTATTGTTAACACTTATTATGTGTATTTATTGATTCTTTTGCACTTGTAAAATAGAAGCACTTTTATGTCTAAACCATTTTCTTAATTAATTTTAGAATTGGAGTTTTAAACCCTTGTTTATAATTTACTTACAAATTCATGTATATATTATTTACTAACTATATTTATTTTCAAATATATAAGAAAAGCATTTTAAATCTTTAATTAAATCTTATATATTTACAAACCAATTTTATTCATATATATATGTTTTCTTATTAATTCCCAAAAGATATGTATATTTTAAAACTTTTATTAGACCTTGTTTTAATATCATATTATATTTACAGTTCTAGTTATATACATATATATTATTTTTCAAAATATAACTTTTAAATCAAATTAATTTTATAATATATTTTATTCTCAAATTCCCAATCCAAATTTACTTTCACAATTTACTTATATATTTATCCAAATATTCAAATTAATTCTCAATTAATTCACAAATAAATCCAAAATTTATATTAATTACTAAATAAATTTGGCTTAAAAATCAGGATTGTTACAGTCCGTTTCTAGAAAAAGTGTAGAAATATCAGCTACATGATTAGGAGATGAACAAAATCTTGTTTTAAGTTTTAATCATAAAATAAACATAAATTTCCAAAATTATTTTCAAAAATGTGTATACAAGTGCATTAACTAATATTAATATAAATAATAAGTTTATTGTAATAATAATAAGTTGATTAAGTGTATAAAAATTAACTAAGTTTATAATAATAATAAATTAACTATGTTTACAAAAAAATTATAAGTTCGAGATAATTTATAAAAACTAATCAAGTTAATAAAGTCTAAATTTGAGATAATTTATAAGTTTATGTTAATTAAAATATAAATTATGACATTTTAAGTTTTAGCAATTGAGATAATTTATAAGTTTAAGTTAATATAAATAAAGTTATAAATAAGTTAACCAAGCTTTACAAAAAATTTAACTATTTTTTGTAAAAATTAACTAAAATTTTAAAAATTAACTAAGTTTTATACAATTTAGCTACATTTTATAAAAATTAAAAAAATTTAGACAAATAAATTAGAATTTATTAGAATTTAACCAAGTTAATAAGTTTTTAATAATTAAATAGGTTTATTATAAAAATTAACCGAGTTTTATAAAAAATTAATTAAGTTAACTAAGTTTTATACAAATTATTTAAATTTAATAAAAATTTAACCAAGAATGTTCAATATATTTTAAATATGCAAAACAGTTTCATAACCATCCGTTGATTGTTAAACTTGTCTATGGGTAATTAGCTGTTTAGGAGTAAAGACCAGTTGCAACAAAGAATTATGGGTAATTAAATAATGAACATGGATTTATTTTTTATATATACTATAACATTTTTATAATACTTGTTGTGTATACTTTTTTATGAATGGTTATAGATTTTATGTGAATTTGCTCATTTTTTCGAAAAACAATTATCAAAATGGTTTTTGATATTATATTTGATTACGTGATTAATGTGTTTTTTCAATTGTTTGAATATGATGATTATGTGATTAATTGATTGTTGGTTTGCATATAATGATTATGTGATTGGTTACTGATTGTAATAAGATTATAATGTGAGCGATGGTTGGAAATGACACAAGTCATTAACAAGAAATGGTAGCATGTAAAGTATGCGCAAAATAGTTAATAAATTTTAGTAGCATTTACAAAGCGCTGCTGAAATATATGTAAACAGTTGCAATACGACTTTCATAGTGTTGGTAAAACACTACCAAAACTTGTAGTAGCATTTCTGTAAACACTATGATACGCCATGCTGAAAAAATTATGAAACTTTTTGTAGCATTTCTAAAAGCCTACAACAGTCAAGTTTTCATAGCATTTTCTACAACGCCAGAAAAAGTTCCAGACTTTTAGTTGCATGTCGTATCGTAGGGTTTACCAAAACGCTAGTAAAAGTTTTAGTAGCATTTTTTCAATGCTACAAAAGGCCTTTTCTGGTGTAATGTTTGGCTTGGGCATCACAGTCGGTTCTATAGAGATATAGACCTCAGGGACGATGAGGAGGAACTTAAGGAGATTAAGGCAGCGCCGGCTGAGCTGGAGATTGATATCACAATCTTCCATGATGAGCCATCACAAGTATTGAAGATTGGATCATAACTCCACTCGTCGATGATGAAAGAACTTGCTGATTTCCTCCGAGCGAATTTGGATGTATTCGCTTGGACTCATTCTGACATGTGTGGGATCTCGCCTGCCATTGCGATCCATGCATTAAACGTTGATCCGAAGTTTTTTTCGATGAAATAGAAAAGACGAGGCATGGATCCGGAGAGATCCCTTTCTCTTAAAGATGAGGTTGATAAAATTAAAGCCAATGGGTTTATTCACATCTCCCTCTATCCGAATGGATATCAAACCCCGTGTTGGTGAAGAAGGAAAATGGGAAATGGAGAACGTGTATTGACTATTCGGACCTAAACAAAGCATGCCCCAAGAACAGTTTTCCCCGCATAAAATTGATCAACTAGTTGATTCAACTGTAGGGCACAAATTGTTATCATTTATGGATGCGTATTCAGGGTGTAACCAAATACTGATGCACATCCTAGATCAGGAACACACCAGTTTTGTCATGGATGTTGGGTTATACCATTATTTTGTAATGCCATTCAGATTAAGGAATGCAGGTGCGGCCTATCAACGTGGATAATATGCTCGGGGATTCACGGCGATCGAACGACCACATTCGAGACTTACCGGAGATGTTCAATATCCTTTGATTTTATAGCATGAAAATATAACCTTTGAAGTGCTTATTCGGTATTGCATCAATGAAGTTCCTAGGCTTTATTGTTAATGCACGAGGAATTGAAGTAAATTCGGAAAAGATTCAAGCCACTCGGGATATAAAAGCACCCAGAACTATTAAACAAGTATAGAGTCTAAACGAGAAGGTCGCTACTTTGAGTCGATTCATATCCAGGGTGACTGATAAATGCATTCCTTTCTTTGATTTGATAAGGAAAGGGAAGAGGAATTTCGAGTGGACGTAAGATTGAGAAGGTGCATTCCAAGCTTTGGTGAATCATTTGGAGAGATCCCATTTTTTTTCAAAACTGGTAGATCATGATGAGTTGTACATTTACTTAGCTGTATCGCCACATGCCATAAGCGCCACTTTGATTCGTGAGGAGAACCGGATTCAGAGACCGGTGTAATACATCAGTAAACGATTAAAAAGGCAGAAAGAAACTGCCTGAAGATAAAAAAATTGGTGTACTGCTTAGCAATCGCATCATGCAAACTTTGCTCGTACTTCTAGGCACATCCAATCAACGTCTACACCGACCAGCCTATGCAACAGGTCCTATAACGGCCTGAGACGTCTGGAAGGCTACATAAGTGGAACATCGAGCTCAGTCGGTTCAACATTACATATCTGCCTCGAAGAGCTGTCCTGACAAGCATTGGCATACTTCATAGTAGAATTTACCATGCAGGACGAGCCTCCAAAGAGTGGTGTAATCCCTACTGTACGATGGAAGCTATATACCGATAAAGCCTCCAATAATCATTGTTCTGGAGCAGGTATCATTCTTGTAACCCCTGAGAACCTGTCAATTTGCTATGGTTTGAAGCTTGATTTTCTTGCTACGAACAACGAAGCTGTGTATTAGGCGTTAACTACTGGACTTAAACTTACTAGAGATCTCGAGGTGAAATCTATCGAAATCTTTTGTGACTGCAACTGGTGGTGTACCGGGTTTGAGGGGGACTACCAGGCAAAGGGACAATGGCTTGCCCCATATATTACTCGAGTTCAGAAGTTGTTGGCGGATACCCGATACTATGAAATTTCACGTATCCACGTGAGCAATATGGAGAAGCCGACTCGTTGGCAAATTTCCCGAGTACTGGTGATGCATAATAGATGGGCTTGGTTCCAGTCAAGATACTACATACCCCAAGTATAAATGTGATGGAAGTTGATCTAGTACTGGGAAACCCAAAAGGGAATCATGGATGACTGCATTTAAAGATTACCTGTTGCATGGAATCTTACCTAAGAAGATGAATGAAAAGGAGATGTCCTTCGCAAAGCTTCACGGTATATTATGCAAGAAGGAATTATGTACAGAAAAGGGTTTTCTGTTCTCTTACTCTAGTGTATCGCCCATGACAAGATAAAACATGTCTTAAGTGAAGTCCACGAGGGGGAGTGCGGCGATCACACTAGAGGGCAAACTTTAGCAAAAAAGATACTCCGTTATGGATACTACCGACCAATTGTGAACCGGGATGCAGCTGACCATGTTAGACGATAAGACAAATACCAGATATATGCAAAAGTGCAATGAGCCACGCCGACGGAGATCACACAAATGGTCGGTCTATAGCCATTCGCTATATGGGTTATTGCCATCATCGGGTCCACCAATCTCTAATGGTGGCGTGAAATACGCGATAATCGCAGTTGACTACTTCACCAAATGGACTGAGGCAAAACCGTTAGCCACAATTACAACTAAGAAAGATATTAACTTCGTTGTTCAAAACATCATATGTCGTTTCGGTCTTCAACGGACTATCGTGACTGACGATGGGACTCAATTCGATAGCGCCAAATTTAAAGAGTTTTGTCGAAGGTATCATATTGAGAAAAGGTTTGTAGCGGTCACTCATCATCTGGCAAATGGTTAGGTCGAAGCTATAAACAAAATCATCAATTCTATTCTAAAGAAGCATTTGGAGAAGGCTAGAGGCAAGTGGGTGGATGAGCTTCCTACCACGCTTTGGGCCTATAGGACTACCCACAATTCCGCAACCGCCCATACTCCATTTGCTCTAGCTTACAGAACGAAGTAATAATTCCTATAGAACACGAAGTCTCTTCCCATCGAGTGACTTACTACGATTCTAGAACAAACCAAAATCTCTTATTGGAGTCAATGGACTTTATCGATGAGAAGGGCGAGAAAGCCGATTTGAGAGCAGTTGCACATTGACATCGAATTGCCCGGTACTATACTACAAAAGTCTAATCAGGGACCTTTGAAGTTGGCGACCTTGTTCTAAAATGGATTTTCCCGATCCCATCGCTCATGAAACAGAAATGGGAAGGGCCATATGTCATTGAACAGAGGCTTGGAGAATGAACTTTCAAGGTAGCGACTATTGATGGTGTGATGCTATGAAGAGCGTGGAATAGTGAGCATTTACGATGCTATTTCACCTAGACTAATTATTTAATATTTCAATACTAGTTGCTTTAGTATTCGCTTTGGTGTTTGACTTTTTTGATATATAATAAGGCAAGTTATTCTATTTCTGTTCTTATGATGAATAAGATCTTAAAGCTTCCTTTGCATAAGCTACTATAATTCCATGTTATGCTAAGTATGTGTTGGAACTAATTGATATCCGATATCTACAATGTATGAACAAATTCACAGAGTTAGAAGTTGATCAGTCATACCGATCCCCGATGAGATCGTACGAAGGAGGATTTGTAAGTTTGCTCGGTTGACGATTTCCACAGATGAATCAAAATGAAAAGCTCACAATAAGGAACAAAAGTCACCGACGGTAGGAGAACGACAAAAAATCTCTAAGTCCTTGACTGTAGACTAGAATATAAACGATTTGAAGAAAATCTCTAAGTCCCTGACTATAGATTAGAGTTCTCTAAGTCCCTAAATGCGGACTAGAGTATAAACTATTTGACAAAAATCTCTAAGTCCCTGACTGCGGACTTGAGTGCTCTAAGTCCTTGACTGTGGACTAAAGTATAAATGATTTGAAAAAAATCTCTATGCCCCTGATTGCGGACTAGAGTGCTCTAAGTCCCTGACTGCGGACTAGAGTATAAACGATTTGACGAAAATCTCCAAGTCCCTGACTATGGACTAGAGTACTCTAAGTCCCTTACCGCAGACTAAAGTACAAACAATTCGACAAAGATTCTAAGTCCTTGACCGTGGACTAGAAAATCTTAAGTCCCTGATTGCAGACTAAAAAATTATTAGTCCTTGACTGCGTACTAGGAAAGTCTAAGTCCCCAGACTATAGGCTAACTAAAAAACCCAATGGGTGGATGGACAGATTTCGACTGTTCTTTATCCCATAAATTCTGATCTCAAATAGGCGGAAGATACTCGAACTATAAACAGCAAGACACAACCACTCGTTACCATTTCGGCGTGGCATGGCCCACAACTTGAGATGGCATCTATGGAGAGACTTTGAGATAGAGATGGTGGATTAATAGGGAGACTTGTGAAAATTATTATAAGTACATGAAATGGGAAGTATTTACTCTACTGCTAAAGTAATAATTCTCACGATGATTAACTAAAAGAAAAAAAACTTTTATTCACTATCTCTAAAAATTCCTTACAAATTATTCAAAAAGTTCGGGATCCACATCCTTACACTGACTACCAAGAAAAGAAATGCACGCCTAACTTATCTTGACAATGTACAATAACAGAAAACACTAACTATTTCTTTGGTTTCTTCTCGTTCTTTGCTTTTTCAGGAGTTGAATTAGTCGAGCGTTTTCTCCAGGATCCCTTGCATCCTTGGCAGAGACGCTTAATGAAGGAGGTGGAATTTCAATAGGCAATGTCCCGCCAGGTGGAATGACCTGCAAAGGCGTCGAAATAGGATCTTCAGCCGCGACCTCAATGGGCTCTGTTTTAACTTCATGCTTCGATCTCTCTTCTTTTACAATCTGCTCCTTCATATGCTCTTGATATTGTGCTTCGTGGCGCCTGTGATCATTACATCATCAACTCCTTTCCAAGGGATGGGTCTTTAGGCTTATCCTCCTCGAGCGTATTGATGACCCAAGCATCGGTCCCCAAAATATCTGCAATAGCTAGAGCCTCGGCCACTTTCTCTTGCTGCTCCATGGCGACATCGCTCCTAGGAGTTTGCTCTGGACCAAGGCAACCTACAAAAGTTAGTTAAAACATAAGCATTAGTCTATGGCCATTATGTACCGAAGGAAACAAAGTTTTAAATTCGAAAGAGTCCAATACAGTACCAGCAACCAACTGGCTCTCTATGGTCATCCGGGTGCTCCCTTCAATGATAGGAGGCAGCATGTGTGGGCCAAAATCGGGGATATCCGGGTCATAACTGATGTGCTGCTCTGTGGGTTGAGAAGATGACGTTCCAACTAATTGAATAGAAGAAGGAACCTTGGGTTTGGTTTTATAAGATCCTTCCATATCTTTTCCTTCTTTAGCCGACATAGGAGCTTTACAAAACTGAACTTTCACGACCGCTAAATCGGATGGCTCATTTCCTCGGAGCACTTCTTGCACAAGTGCCTGTTCATCAAGCTCTACCACTCTCGACTCTTCTTTCTTGATTTTGGTGATAATCTCCTAGGCTTTGAAAAGTGATTTAAGATATGCTTCGCCCAGAACAGTCAAGTCACGAAGACGGAGAACTATTGCGTTGTATTCGATAATGAGCGAATCAAACAAGTTCTTAATCACTTCCCTACAGGACTCAGTGGCAGCCACCACCTAGGAGTTGCCTTCTGCGAGCACCTCTTTCCTGCCCACTTTGTGAGCTGCTTCTTTCAAGCTTTCGATCTGGGCGGGTTGCTCATCAAGTTTCATTTTTAAGTTTCTTGTTACAACAATCTCCTCGCAGTATTTCTACGAATCTTCCTACGCCTCAAGTTTTTCCTCCCTCTCTTTGAGCAATAATTTTTCTAGCTCCTTAATATGGTAAGCTAAAACGTCATTCTCCTTTTGTAAGGAGTCTTCTCTAATGCCAAGGTGCCACTACGATGAATTGCGGCATCAAGTTCTCTCTTGGGTGAAGTCTCCAGATGACTTACTGCCTTAGTTGTTTCCTTCATGTTCTTCTCTACCGCAGCAAGTTGAGCTTTATAGTCAAGCAACTCAACATCTTAATGTTTGTTGATATCTTTTTCATGAATAGCCTCCAACTTGAGGCGATCAATCTCATGATGGCGCTCAGTGCAAACTTCAGATATTTTCTCGGCTGAATGAATAAACGACTCGTACTAGACGTACATATCATTCATACATGATAATGAGCTTTCTTTAGCACTCCCAAATTTGATGTCTTCCAAGCGTCTTCCAAGCGTCGAATACATATCCTGACCTACTTTTTACTAACGCTGGATATTGCATCTACACGATGTCAGTAGGGCATTTACCGATGGCCCGCTAACACCTTTTGGGGGTCGGTCAATTGCCTTGTTTTAATATTGTGAAGCGTGATAAATTTTTGTAGATTAATCGGGTTTAAGAATTGTTTTACCATTAAACCACAAATTTAATAAACTTTTCAATGATATCTGTTATTGATCCTTGAAAATAAATTTTTAAAAATCATAAATTTACATTGCAGTTCTAACAACATTTATGTAATGCAATTACTATGTGTCATCCCATTTGCTACTGCATTTACGTAACTACATTTATTTTAGATGATCATAACCTAGTTGTTTTAATGTATTACGATAATGTAGTTATAATCTTTTAATATAATTGAAAGGAATTATTTTTGGTTTATGCAATATTGTTGCATTTGAATATTGGAATTTCATTTTTTGATGCAGTAATAATTTTTAAAAACATCTATCCACTTTAATCATTACCCTTAATTGAATCATTAAAATAATGATAGTAAATGTTGTACAAATCGTATTCTTTATCACTTCACCTTGGGTTTGATAAATTCTAACTTAAAGGAGTACCATTCTGTTCATTATCATCTTTGAACACGTCAATTTGAGAATTCGAAGTATGTGTGAATTCTTCGAATGGTGAAGACATTTTGAATATTGAATTTGATATAAAACTATTGTAGTTTAATAGAATTTTTTTTGAAGAATTTAATGTATTCTAATGATTGGAAGTGAGTTATTTATTGATTTAAGGGTAAAATAATTGTTGGAGGTTGACCGTTGAAAAATGATCATCGGAAACTAGCGCCTATTTAGGCATCAAAAATTAGGCATCTATTAAACATGCATTCAAGACGTTTGATGTTTGACATCTAGTTCCAACCGGGTTACTGAATTTGTTCTCGAACATTACAAATAATATTCAAGTGCATTCCTTCTATTGAGAGGTCAAAAGGAGAAAGGTTAAGGTACGTTATTTAGGAACGGTAATGGGGTATTTGAGCGGGAAAGTTGAGTGGACATGGAATGCGTTTGTGTGTTGTGATGGGGTACTTGAGCAGAGTATTTAAAATGTGACTTTTTAATTTAACAAAATTGTAGTTAACTACTTATTCATGGATCTTCTGATTTGATAATATCAGTAGTAAGTAATTGTACAACATCTAAAACAGCATGAAAACAAACTAAAATTGTGTTATCTTACATTTGAAATATTTTGCTCATTTTTCGATTTGAGAGCGTTGAGTTGTAGTGTATATGAATATGTCTACCATTTCTCTGATACTAATTTATTCTGCTGTAGTCAGACTATAATTTTGCTGCCTATCACTTAACGAGAGAAAATAATGTCTTTCATTCAAACATTTCATTGACAATGTTCTTGATGCTAATTTAATATGTTATCCACCCACACTAAACAGATATAATCTGACGTGTAAATTCAGATGATATCGCTTCTTTTTCTACGTAGATACGTTGTTATAACGACTAAATTATGTGCATCTTAATAATCAAAAACTATTTTCCAATTACACATTGTTCGTAAAGGATAAAATATGTAAGTAGAGAGAAGAAGAGAGTGAAATAATAGTGAGAAGAAGATGAAGAAGGATGAGATAGATTTATAGATGTTTGGGTTGGTAATATGTTGTGTATCAAATTGCGAGGATCGGCAAATGGAGCAGGGAAAGGGGAATTGAAGGTTTGGATGTCTGACGGGTCTCCAGTGGAAATGGACCAAAAAACGGCTACAAACGCCACCTAATATTAAGTCTTGAATCTCCAACATTTGAAGTTCTCTTATAGTATGGCTCTTTGCGAATTTGTCCACAAACGCTAAAGGAATACAAAATCTAAAGAACCAGTCAAAGGCCTTCAATTATAATAAGAAAAGACAGTTGCAATGGAAAGTATTGCTTAAAATATTGGAGAATGGAGATAGTATGGAGTTGGTATGCAAATGGAGCTAACATCATATATACGACCCTTCTAGATTCTTCATTGACCTACTTGAAGGAATTGTCTATGAATCAGCTATGAATCAACAAGCATCTAGTAGATTTATGTGTTGCTATGTTGTCTTGTCTGTCTACCCATATACACCCCTAGCTATTTCCCTAGTAATAGATCGTTGGGGCAAAATGATTTTGTGGTACCATAAAACTCAATTGACGTCGTAGAATTTAAGCTTTATTAAAATCCATATCCTTTTTAACTTTTCTATCCGCATATTTTTGAGAAGAGGTAATAAAAATGGGTTGTCAATACTAACAAGTTTTGTCAGATCAAAAATCAAAGGACAAGAGAAAGAATATATAAAAGTTAAACTGGTATGTATATAACAGAAATAGTAGTAAATATCTTCATATAATTTGAAGAAAGATACAATTATTATTTTATGTTTCTTTGAAACTATGGCTCTAATTTCATACTTTAGATTATGTCTGCCTGTCTATCGGTGGTAGGAAGATAATTCATGTTCAAAATAGAAAGTTTTTATTTCATATATATGGTATAAACATTCTTATCATTTTCAACTTTGAGCATTCGATGTAAAGAGCAATTTACAGTTGTATAATTTCTATCAGTAACTTTTTGTATATATACGAGTGTATACGCGCGTCCAGATGGACTTGTATTCGATTGTTAGATCATTTTTTTCTTTAGGTTTGTAACATGAAGAATTTTTTAACATGAAATTAAGCTTTATGCATATTTTTTATTGTGATTTTAGGATATTTATTATTTTTAGTGAAATTAAATCCAAAATTAAGCTTTTCCATAAGTTATTTGTTATTATAATTTTAGAATTATTTAGATAATGTTCATGATAAATTAAAACCAAAATTCACCTTCTTGTAGTATATATAAGTTTTTAACAACTTTATGATAGGGCTTCTGAATAGTTCTTGTTCGATAGAAAAGTGCATAGCCTAGACCCTAGGGTTCTATTTTTCCTTCAACAAACAACATTAACCAAAATATAAAGTCCATAAATTCCTCTATAATATACCAAATAAGGAATATGCATGCTGACCTTAAAATATTAATCTCATCATTAATAAAATTTGCAGCACCACCTACTCTAACAACTAACATTTTCAATTTACATAGGAACTATCTATCATTAATAAAGTATGCATACTCTACTTTTTTTTGTTCTCTACACAGTCAAAGTTCAAAACATCATCACAAATTCTATGTATCTTATCAAACATTCGAGAAACAAACATGCTAATTATTACATTTAAGTTTATATAAGCACATATAATAATCTAAAGAAGCAGTTCTACAAAAACAGCAACAACATAGAGTGGTCAAGTACTAACACACAACATAGGGCAGAAGTAGTCAGAGCATGAAAAGTAGTCTGATCATAGTAATCATATTCTTTTTTTTTGAACAATAATAGTTACAGAATTGCATAAAAATGCATTAAGCAAAGCAAAGAAAAGTCCATAAAAGTCTCCCCCTTGTTTCCAAGCCACTTGGCAAAGCTTTTAAATTCTGTGTAGTCACTATGGGTGATCATGGTCCTGTAAAATGCCTTTTATGCGATCTTAGTTGCTTTAGCTTCCTCCTTAGTGAGCTTGATCCTCTTCTTATTGAGCTTTTACTTCTTAGCCTTAGAACCCTGCTTAGCAGCATGCAATGCCGTCCTCCTTGCAGTCATTGCATAGTGATAGTTTCTGTTAGGTTGATGTAAAAATCAAAATAAAACATATTATAACAATGTCTTAATCATGCAAAAAGAAAATAAAATAAACTTAAGCGAAAGCTTCTATTTCGTAGCACAATCAACTATAATTTAATATGCTTGCATTTACCTACTAATATGCTCAACTCACAAACTATAGGTCTAAAAATTATGCTTAGCTCGTATTTTATTTTGCATTATCCAAAATTTATAGTCCCAAGAGATTACAATTTTGTATGTTATCATATTTGCTCATGAGAGAAGTATATTCACTTTTTTCTTTACTATGTACTTAGATTCAGTTGACAATGGTGGTGCCATCCTATTTTTTCCTTGAGTCGTCTGATGTATTGAACCGATATATTGAATACAGTTTCTCACTCAACCTAGTTCAATCGAATATTTTAAATAGATTTAAAATAGTGAATTAAATACTATACATTCAAAAATTATAAAGTTTCAAATTTATATTATTCATAACTCTTTAGCATAACATTAAAATTATAGGTCACTATTAGCCAGAGTTCTATGGCCAATTTTGTCAGATTTGCATTTATCCTAATTGGCTTTTATGGTTAATTTATATTTGATTACCGTGACAACTTTCTTAGGGATACTCTTGAATATTCTTCTTTGTTATACTATTTCGGAAAATGATTATATTAGGTAGGATACTGCTAGCATTGATATATTTATACTCATGTAGTCGCTTAATCATATTAATTATTCAAGGAACCATTGACTTTTACACCACATGCATGTTTTTTTAATTCATAAATGCAAAACACCAATATATGAGTAAATGACACACACACACACCCACATACCTCTAGTATTTAGGCACATCTGATAGACATGTTCAAAGATTTTCTATGTTTCCAAGTAGTAATTATATATTTAAAATTGTATGTAAATAAGTACTGAATTACAAACATAAGATGAGAAAATGGTTCCAGACCAACTGTGTATTGCACTGCTAAGGAAACTTCTCATATTATGTCATTAGCGGTAAATTTAGTTCAATATAAAAATATGAGTACACTAATATTAAATGAAAGTTCTATAACTACATTTTGTTACTGATTCATAAAGTTTGAAATCTGCATCAAAACTAAAACAAATAGCTTTCGAATTCATATTTGGATAGCAGTCTATAATTTTAAGAAATTAAAGCAATTCTACCCATCTGCAACTGGAGCTTTAAATGCTAAATTTTTAACGGTATGCTTAACTGAAACATACACATGGAAAAAGAGAAAAACAACTGTTTACATTCAGTAAAATTTGCATTATAAGAAAACATAAAATTTGTGTCATTAAATAAATTTAGAAAATGAAATCTAAGAAGAGATTTGAAACTCTGGTTTATAACAAAAAAAGCGATCAACAAGTTTGAAAACAAAAACATGCATCGAAATTGGCTAGAACTAGAGAAAAATTAATAAGTTGGATAAAATTATACAGGGTGGAATCAATTCATTGACTCTAAATCTATTAAAATTACAATTATATGCTAGTACACAATAAAAAGGCAGTAAACTAAGATTAAACAAGGTAAAATCAGTTCAAAAAACAGATGCACAACTTTGTAAACCTACAAATGAAATAGTCAAAAACAAATATATAAACTTTATGAACCAACAAAGATAGACAATCCTTACCCAAAGATGCAACACCAAAAAAAAGTTTCTGAAAGCACAATGACAAACCAACACTCGGCATCTATACCCCACATTTCGATTTTGCAACACACAGTCCACCTAACCCAAGCACAAATATTGAATAAAAACAATAGAAATAGATATCATATCTCATATCCTCCAATTATACAACCCCACATCCCACATTCAAATGAGCCCATTTCAATTTCAATGACAACCTAAAATTTAAACCTAATTTTAACAAAACCAAAGTAATTAATTAACACAGTAAGGCAATGCACCTGGTTGATGGTCAGAGGCAGCGGCCCGGAGAATGTCCTGCAGTGCCAGTCTCAATTAATCTCTGCAAAAGCTTTTGAACTCAAATGTATCTCCTTTCTCCTCTCTAACCTCCACAACTAAAACAGAAGGCGCAACAGAGAATATATCTACAGCTACAGAGAGCTTCGCTTTCCTACTTTTTGATTCTTTTCTTCTAATCGAACTCCAGCTGCAGAGCTTTTCATGACCTTAATTCTTCCATTTGCCTTGGCGGCTACACCTTCTAATATCGATATCGCTCCACTTACTAGCTCTTTAGTGGCGAACCTTATGTCTTCTTCTTTCTTTGTGCTATCCTTGAATAGAGGGGAGAGGTTGAAACCTTGAGAGAGCGAGATTAGGTGAAATGCATTGGATTTTTTGGGCAGGTCTTTGGCTTCCTTTTTTGAAGGCGGTGAAAGACGAAGGGTACTTTAGGTAATTCAAGAAGATGCGGTTAAACTTAATTGATGGAATTATCATTATTAATAGTAAAGGTAAGAAAGAACGTGATATGAATTATCTACATAATAAGTGGATCGACATGCAATTTCTATTTGATGTTGCTTAATGGGAAATGTAGAACTAATGAAAAAAGTCATTAAATTAAAGAAAATCTTTCGGGAACAACGTAAAGACAACAGAAAAAACAGAACATGGGATCGAATGAATGCGGAGGCAATTGCTTCCAGTTATGCTGCTCTCTCCATCACGAGTCTCTTTCCACTCCATTCTCTCACTCAACCACCTTTCATTCCACTTATAAATCTCATGCATAAATACCCCATCTCACCACCTCTAACTCAACCAATTTACTTCTATTGTCCGCTTCTACTGTACTTTCTCTAATTTTACTGGCTTCTTCATTGCTATATTCATCGTATGGAAGCAGCTTCGCTGAAGACATTGATGTAACCTTGGGTGATGGTCGAGCGAAAATCTATGGTTACGGAAAAGAGCTGAGTTTATCATTAGATAAGTACTCAAGCTCTGGTTTTCAATCAAAACACGAGTATCTATTCGGCAGATTCGATGCCCAGATCAAACTTGTTGCTGGCAACTCCACTGGCACTGTCACTACTTTTTATTTATCATCACATGGTCCAACCCATAATGAAATAGACTTTGAATTCCTGGAAAACACAACTGGAGAAACTTACACTCCCCACACCAATGTTTTTGCTCAAGGTAAAGGAAACAAAGAACAAAAATTCAAACTGTGGTTCGACCCTACAAAGGACTTCCACACCTACTCCATCCTCTGGAATCCTCAGCACATCATGTAAGCTTATATTATTATATTGTATATGTATTTCTTCTCCTATATAATGTTTTGACTACATGCACAGTGACTACTTTTATCTTTCATTTATGACGTTATAATAGATTTTTGGTGGATAACACTCCGATCAGAGACTTCAAGAATCATGCATCCAAAGGCATTGCTTTCCTGTCTAACCAATTGATGAGGCTCTACTCCAGCCTTTGGAACGCTGATCATTGGGCAACACAAGGAGGGAGAGTCAAGAATGATTGGAGTAAAGCTCCATTTACGACATATTATAGAAACTTCAATGCCAATGCCTGCTTCTGGTCATCAGGTTCATCAACCTGCAACATTGTGCTGCTTTGAAACCAATGTTGTCAACAGCATCTTAGAGGAATGTAGCAAATTGGTATAATCATGAGTTGGATTCAATGAGTTATAGAAGAATGAGGTGGGCGCAGAGGAAGTTCACGATTTACAACTACTGAACTGATGCCAAGCACTTTCCTTCTGGAATTCCCAAAGAATGCACACTCAAATAATCATTACCTTTAGATTTCTCAATAAATCATGTAGCATACTTAAGTTGTGAAAAGTATTCGGTAGCCATCCTCATGTCATAGAATTCTATTGTAATATCATTCAGATTCTTTTGAATTTAATCTATACATTCTTTTATGTTATACTCGAAAATATGCTCATACATATTTTAGGTTTTATTTGTTTAACTTGAGAAGACAATATGTATATTAATTTCTCTACCCTGTTACCCTTTTCCGACCTATAGTTATAAAACTTTATTGAGTCCATAGAGTTATTAAGATAACGTGATAATACACAAGTCAACAGTTGAGATTAACTTCGCATATAGGAATTGACTTATTATATAGGATATTTTTTTGATTGGCCTTGTTTTTAAACTATTATTAAAAATAGCCTCATTTTAAAACTAATATCAAATATATCCCGTTATGAGTAGCTCAGCACTAACCTGATCAAAATGCACTGGCAACTTTTCAAAAGTCGCTGGTACAATTTTTTCTAATAAAAAAATATTGGCGACTTTTCAAAAGTCGTTAGTGTTTTTTCTTATATTTTTTTAGTTGACTCCTTTTGAAAAGGCATCAACCGAACTGAAAAATAAAAAATTACACGGGTAACTTCAATGCATTTTGGCCAGTTCAGCGCTGAGTTGGACAAAACAGTGCTATATTTGATATTAGTTTTAAAATGAGGCTATTTGCGATAATAAGTTTAAAAATGAGGTCAAATGGAAAAAAAATCCTATTATATATTTTAACAGAATACATGTATTTCAATTTTAAATTATAGGTCCGTGCACTTGAGTTTGTAGACTTTAATGTCAATTAGTATGTAGATATATATGATAAGATTTGGTTATATACTTTGCTTTGGTTAAGTTTTGTAATATCATGTTGAATAATAATACATATTTATATGATATCTATTTTTTTTACATTATTCTTATCTATCATTCACTCTCGTTCAAAATACTATTCTTTCATCAGTTTAAGTGTAAAATTTCATTTACACCCCTGTCCATAAAATTAGTTATTCTCATTTAGAACTAAATTGATTTTCACTATAAAATAATAATCTCTCCAATATGCAACTCAATTTCTTATCTATCTCACTCTCTACATTCGTTATTCTTAAATAATCTAATAGACATTCTCTTCCACTTCTTTATAGTAAAATATTCCTTTTTATTTCACATCTTCACTTTCTTTTTCCGCCTTGGTTATTTCACATCTTCATTTTCTTCTTCCTCCTCTCATAATTTTTCCTTCCCCTTCTCTAGTTATTTATATATAAAATTCAATCACAACTTCATTTCTTCCCATTCTTTGGTCTTATATTAACATAATTCAATTCTCAATTTAAAAAAAATTAGGGTTCATATCCAAATAATTTATGTATCAATATAATAATTATCTTAACATGACTATAATTTGATTGAATTCATCAATGGTTCTTCACCTTTGTATACTCCATAATTATCTTAAAAGTTAAATCTTTATTTTATTACCTATTTTTCTTATAATTCAGGTTTGAGTTTGTTGTCCTAAATTAATGACTTCATTCTCTGATAAAAAATTTCAAACCTAGTTCTATTTTTTCTTAATTTTGTTTTGATTAATATGCTTATGAATATTATTTTCTTCATTTATTTTGCAGAAGTTTATTGGATTTATTAATGTATAAATGTCTTAGAATATTCAGGCATTTTGAAAATTATTATTGGTAAAGTAGAACTATTTTTTTATCCTTACATTTTGTATCAAAATCCAATTTTATTTGATTTTTTTAGTTGAAGACTATTTTGGCCTATCATTTATTTTGTGAAGAATTATTATGTTTGTAAACAAATATATACCAATGGAACTTGAGTTGTTTTATACTATTAAATAGAGGTAAAGTTGTCTTTTTTTTCTTTCTCAAACAGAAGTATATAATAAAAGTCAAGTTGCGAGAAAAAATTTATAACTAAAATAAAAGAATTACAAAAAATATTTTGTCACAAAATTGTCTACGGAAAAAATATAAGTGCACAGGCAGCATTTTAGGTATCTTCAATAGGCAACTTTAAAATTTTGTATATGTTTACGTGTATTGCAAATTTACTTGTTTTTACTTTTTGTAGTCTTAGTCACTTAAACTTACTTTTTGTAAATTTTGGTATTGGCCTTCTTAACCGATTAGCATTTTATATATTTTTCTGAAACGACCCTGACTCGACCTTCGAAAATCGGCACCGAATACATCACTCGTATTCGAATGGCGCAGATCCAAACGTCGACTCTGGTTCGTCGGAGCTTATAACACATTAAGTACAACAACACAGTGGAAGAAAAATGAATATATCATTGATACAATAGTTGATTACAATGATACAACACATTGATACAATTGATATCAACATCAGAGATACAAAAATAATAGCGGAAGAAAGTCTCCAAAGATAATATCTTTTGAAGTCCATAAGATAGATACTCCGATAAACTACCACACCATTGCCAATGCTCCAAGACTAGAAAGACTCCAAACCAAAAAGCAAGAACCCCCTATCATGCTGAACGTGTAGCAAATGCGATCCACATGCGATTGCCAATATCCAGAGACTGAATGCTATCGAATCTACACCTACTATTCGACTATCTGAAAAATCCAACTCTAGAATGCCCGTGTCGAAAATTGTTTGCATCCAGAGTTTAGATAGGGAACAATAAACTCTAAGTCAGTCATGGGACTGGTATGAGCAAACGAAAAAAGATTTATCTTTAAAACAAACAGCAGAAGAATTTAAAATTCAAATCCATAATGCTTTTTGGAAAATGAAACTACCATAAGGCCTCCCGTTGCAAACGTCACGCAAACACAGAATTGGAGGAGATTTCTCCTTATGATAGTCAAACATGCTTGATACGCAAAAAACTTTGTTATTATTATTAGTGCATAGTGTAGAAAACCTTTCGAAAGTATAATATTAATCTTAGCCAACATACAACCATTACTGTATGCCTACTATAACTACCATCTAAACAGTGAGGCGCCACCATAAGTAAATAGCAAGTTATACAACTAAAACCGTACAAGGCGCGTATTGGAGATTGGATTTCTAACAAATGATCAGACTAACGAACTTCCTACTGCCACATGTGTACGCCTCTGGAGGGACGTCCAGAGAACCTACCCGGCTCTTTGCCAACACAAGGCCGGGTTACCTCTGCAACTAGATAACTACTACTCGAGAATGCCATCCCCCGGTCGTTTGCGACCTTTATCCAAGGATCCTAAACCACAAAGCATAAACCACAAAGTAATAAATTTGCAGTAACACATGGGTTAAATATCCGGGTCCATACCATGATATCACCCTTTTCCAAAAGGAAATGACATAACCTAAAGGGCGCGACCCTCATAACCATGCAGCATCTTTCTTGTTTCGACCATTTTCGGGGTGTGAGGTCCTGATGCGGTCTCGTCCACAAAGCTACACTTTTCATAAAGCCATTCTTTGATCAACAAATGATCAGCTGCACTTCGTATGCTACATTACCAAATTGCGAATGTATCACTAGTAACCATCAACTACATAACGCCACCAAACAGAAATGTATTTGATAGAAACCAGCTTTACATCTCAAAGTGTAATGTCAGACACACATCCATACAAGTCTGTTCCGGTTTCGAACAGAACCGAAGTCACTTCACAAAGAAGCCCTTGCAAATCCGGATAATCCCTAATCACGTCCGGACTTCTCATCACAAAGGGTGATCAAATCTCTAAACCGGGGGCCATTCGGTGTAGAGACATTCGATGGGTTATTCTATCGCTTTCGAAAATATCCGGTCTTCACCACCGATCTTCAAATGCTATCCATAAACGTCGTATCATTATTCGGAATGGGTTATATGACACAAGGTCTTCTCCCGGCTAAACGGAATAACAAACGTAATATTTAAAAACATATGATATTGGGATCTCAGTTAAGTCGCACTTATTACCCGAAACTTTTCTTTCAAATGGTTTAAAACAAATTACCATTTTCAAATCTTTTAAACAAAAAGATTTCACAAAGTTCACCACTCTTTCACAAAGATTTATTTATATCCCTTCAAAACAATTCCATTTTAATCCTAAATCTTTTATACAAAAGATCCCTTTTAAAAATCCTTTTATATTTCAGATTCAAGTTCAACAATCTTCCTCAAAGATTCATTCATAGCTTTCCAAACTATTTTCATTTCAAAAACTTGAAATCCTTTCAACATAGATTGGAAATCCTTTCTTTATATGAAAGCTATTATTATTTAAAAACAAATAGTTTTTGTTTCGGAAGATTGCGCAAGTTAAAGCCCTTCAAATATAAAACTTGGGTTAAATTCAAATTTCCAAAATAATATTTTTAAAATGTTTTAAAACCCATATAAACACATTTATTACTTGTATAACCTTTTAAACCATAATTTCCAAACATAGAATTCAATTCAAAGCTTGAATTCAAATTCAAATTAAATTAATTAAATTTCAAAACTTTATTAAGTTATTCAAAATAACTTTTATCTTTAAAAATTCCTTTACAAAAGATTATAATAATTAACCCGATTCCTTTTTCAGAACCATTTGAATTCAAAATTCAACTTTAAAACCATTTTAAAAATCTGTGACTTAACCAATTTCCTCGTGCAATCCATATTTGTGTGTGTATAGTGTAGTCCGGGGGTTTTACATAATAGTGCAACATCATCAATCTTCACATCACAGATTCAAGAACATCAATATTGATAAGCGGTATAATCCTATAACCCTTATCTTCATTCACAGATTCACAGATAAATAATCTAAATTTATCATAGATGAATAAATTACATTCATCACAGACAAACAAATCACAGCTCAAATCAAAACATTTTATATCACAAAGCATTACACATTAGGGATATCAAATAATTCAATCATTAAATAGAATCCAAATATCCTTAAGTAAGCTCAATTAATTATCTGATTAACTTAAACCGGATAAATTACTTATGAATAAACTATTAATCTTGGTTAATTATCATTATTTAATTATAATTTATTTTAAATAATTATACCTTAATTATTTATTAATTAACCTTAATTAATAAATCAATTAACCTTTAATCATTAAATAATTAACCTTTAATTATAAAATTATCCTTTTAATTACTTAATTACATCCTTTAAAACTTATTAAATTAAGATGAATACTTAAAATTATTATTATGAAAAATCATCTGAGATCTTCTTAATAAATTAAGGTTCACAACATTATATTTTTTAAAAAAACTTGTTAATTAGACATAAAATTATTAATTACCAAAATAATTTTGAAAACAGTTCAACTTCAAATCTCTGAAACTTGTTTTAAAACTCATACATCATTTTAATTTGAAAACTCATTCCATACATATATTTTTAGAAACTTGTTATTAACAAATGTTTTTAAATTTTTTTTTTATCATTATCTAAGTTTGCTTTTTTTAAATAAGCTTGAAAATCAACTTGATAAATTAAAGTTAAACAACATTTATTATATAGAGAAATAGTTTAAACTTAAAGGAAAACTTGTTTTATATTTTCAAAACTGAGAAAACAGGTACACGAGAAAACTCAAGTGAAACCCGAGCTAGATCTAGAAATTCTCAAGTAAATTTGCTTTTTTTTAAATAAACTTGAAAATCAACTTGATAAATTAAAGTTAAACAACATTTATTATATAGAGGAATAGATTAAACTTAAAGGAAAACTTGTTTTATATTTTCAAAACTGAGAAAACAGGTACATGAGAAAACTCAAGTGAAACCCGAGCTAGATCTGGAAATTCTCAAGTAAGCCCCGAGTTCTTCCTTTCTTCTTCTTTCCAACTCTGTTTTTATTTTAAATTTTAAAAATTACTGCATATATTGAACGCTTGCAAATGACCCGGTAGCAAACACGAGCAACATCCTAACCTCCTCGAGTTCATGTTCGAGTCCCACCTCCTACTCTTCTTCCCAATCCTACAGACACACACGCATATGCACATACACGTGCACAATCCGCGAGAATCGACACTTCCCTTAATGATCTGATCACCCAGAAACCAGAAACAATGATGAAATTGAAATCGAGCTACATGATCCCTACCTAGAACCAACTCGGTCACCAGAAACTACCTCATGCCAGCGATCCTGACCACCAGTCATCTCGCCATCACATCCCTAACTATATCATGACACCACGCGATGATCCCCTTCAGTGCAAACACTTCCTGTTCACCCATGATGACGTACGAACCCAAATTTTGACATTTACTAAAAACTAAGTTAAAACCCTAGATCATCATTTTCCGATCCCCATGACGATTAATAAATTCACCCCTCATTTTTCCTCCGACCACCTACACCTGAACCACCACCAGACATAAGCACAATGAACATCTTCTCGTAAATCGTTGGAAATTGACGAAAAAACAAGATTCTGTTCAAACCCAAATTCCACCACAAATCAACACTAAAAATTCTGGTTTTATTATTAAAATTCGTCACTTTCGAGTATGATTCCAATAACATAATTAAATTGTAAGAATTTGATAATCGAATTTCCTAAATTTGTTTTGTTTTTACTGTAATTCTTTGTTTTTGAATTAATTACTTAATATAAACACATGAAACCAATTTTAAAAATAAACTAGCATCTATAAAATCATTTTTCTTTTAGGAATCATAGCTTAAAATATATTAGACAAAAAGATATAAATTTTCTTTGGTTGTTCTTGGGTCTGGAAAACACAACAGAGTATATACATATATACCCAATCGTGCATACTACATATACCCTAATTCAATTATATTCAAGTTGAATACATCCAGATAAACATATATACACATCATCACCACACTGATACATCAAATGCATCAGTATCAAAAGATTAAAGGTTGAAAGTTTGCTCACCTATAGATGGGAAGAACAGAGAAGCAGAGCTTGTAAAAATATTTTTATTTGCTCTTATTGGAATCTTGGATTTGATAACTGGAAAAAAAAATTCTATTTTTGATGATCTGCTTTATTTCTAGTTGGATCTGGAGCTTGCCTTTAATTTAAAACTGATTTGAGCTTTGAGTCATTGCTTGATTCTGCTCTAGGATCGGGTTTTTTTATTCCAATTTGAAAGCTTCCAGGTTTGAGTTGATCTTTGTTTTGGCTGAGTTGAGCTTGAATTCATATTAAGTTTGCATCTGATACTTGTTACTTGATTCGGATTTACTACTTTGAATCTGAAAACTTGAAACTGTTCTCTTTTATCTAGAATTGAATTGAATTTTGGACTTAATGTTTGCATGCTTTAAATTCAGCTTGAACCTGAAGCTTTTTGATTCTCCTTTTTATTTTTAGCTTCTTTTGTTTAATTTTATCTTTAGTTTCACTTTTGATTTTCCTTTTACTTTGAATGCATGAAACAAAATGAGGAGAGAAGGAGATATGTGAATATATAAACCTTATTTTTAATTTTAAAAATAAATAAAGAAATTGTGGACACTTGTTAAATTATATTAACAAAACTATTATACTTGTAAATTTTCTTGTTTCATCGATTACAAATGTACATATATGATTAATTTGTGTCTAAACCCTTACTTTTATTTTATTTAAGCTTTCATATTTAACCCTTCTTATTTTAAAATTTCTGAATCGTATTTTAATGTTTTTTACACACACACACACATATATATATATATATATATATATATATATATATATAAATTACACTTAAAGTTTTTATTTTAATCCTTATTTAAATTTATCAATTTCTTTTTAAACCCTTTTCATTTTATTTATTTATATATTAATGTTTTTATTAACTAATTAAATTTATGCAATATGGTTTTTTAAATTACAAATGTTTAAATCCATGTTTCTTATATTAATAATGTATTACATTTTAGTTTTATAAATATACAAACCATATTTATCCTTTTATAATTTTAAAAGAAAGTATTTTAAACCTTTTGCATATATGTTTTATATCCTTATATTTATATTCATATTCATATACATTAGTCCCTTGGAAATAATAACTTAATAAATCAAAATTTATTTTTAATATATTTATTTTTTTGAACTTCAAACCAAAATTCTATTTTTCAAATTTTTTTCCAAATATTTTTTTCCTAATTTTTTTTAAAATTAGTTCTCAATTAATTCACAAATAAATACAAATTCAATATATTATTCAAAATATTTGTTTATGAATTTCCTATTAGAAATTATATTTAAAAATCATATTTATATATATTTATATTAATAAACAAACAAATATCTATTTAAATTTGAAAAATACCAAACTAATTCACAATTTTATTTCAAAAATTAAATTAATTACCAATTTAAATTTGTTTTAAAAACAGGAATGTTACAGATTTCCCCCGTAAGAAAATTTCGTCCTCGAAATTTGCTAGACAAGGAGACAACAAAGTATAGATGGAGAACATTCCACCGGATCAAACTGAAATATCTATTCTGCATTTGGCTTGCCAAATCAGAATATCATCAATAAATATGAGAATGAACTCATTCAATAATACATAAGAAACCCGGGTCACCAAATCTACGAAATAAGCAGGGGCATTTGTTGGTTCGAAGGGTAATTAACCGTTCGTATGATATATATATGGACCCAAAAGAACAAACAATAGATACTCAACTCAGGTCAAAATATCCCAAAGTTTACACCAGCTTGTCCCTCTTCGGACTTTGATCTTCGCAAGAAATCACAATAGAATTTCAAACTTGGTTTTAATCAAAAAAAATTTATCGATACAAATTAATTTAACTTCATATTCAATTTACCAATTTATTCCAATAAAATTTCAAATTCATTGAAGTTAAAAACGGGAAGGCTGATAAGAAACAGATAAAGATACGATATAAGGAGTTTCTACAACGATTCATAGGGCCACCATCACACCTAAACATCTTTCTAGAGCTGCCATGAAGCAATCAAAGAATCGAAATTGAATGGTGATCAAAAGAGATTTGATAGGAAAAGATTGTTTCCGTTTTTGTAGAGTATTGACCATTTGTAGTCATATTCCCCTGTTCCCTATCTAGTCCTCTTCTTGCACTCATATTTACTATCAATGGATAGTAAGAGAATTTACTGAGGCATACAGACGGATATCTTAGGGATATACTCATTCTAGGGTATACTTCACCCTATCTCCAATGAGTTACCTAATGTATTATACTTCTGAGCTAAATTTTAATCTTCAGCTCTGATACCAAATGAAACGACCCTGACTCGACCTTCAAAAATCGGCACCGAATACATCACCTGTATTCGAATGGCATGGATCCAAATGTCGACTCTGGTTCGCTGGAGCTTATAACACATTAAGTACCACAACACAGCGGAAGAAAAATGAATATATCATTGATATACAATAGTTGATTACAATGATACAACACATTGATACAATTGATATCAACATCAGAGATACAAAAATAACAGTGGAAGAAAGACTCCAAAAGACAATGTCTTTAGATGTCCATAAGATAAATACTCCAATAAACTACAACACCATTGCCCATGCTCCAAGACAAGAAAGACTCCAAACCAAAAAGCGAGAACCCCCCATCATGTTGAACTTGTAGCAAATGCGATCCATATGTGATTACCAATATCCCGAGATTGAATGTTATCGAATCTACACCTACTATTCGACTATCTGAAAAATCCAACTCTAGACTGCCCATGTGGAAGATTGTGTGCACCCGGAGATTAGGTAGGGAACAATAAACTCCAGGTCAATCATGGGACTGGTATGAGCAAACGAAAACAGTTTTAACTTTAAAACTAATAACAGAAGAATTTGAAATTCAAATCCTTAATGCTTTTTGGAAAATGAAATTACCATAAGGCCTCCCGCCGCACACACCATGCAAACTCAAAATTGGAGGAGATTTCTCCTTATGATAGTCAAACATGTTTGATACGCGAAAACCTTTGATATTATTGTTAGTGCATAGTGCAGAAAACCTTTTGAAAGTATAATATCAATCTTAGCCAGCATATAACCTTTATTGTATGCCTACTATATCTACCATCTAAATAGTGAGGCGCCACCACAAGTAAATGATAGGTTATACAACTAAAACCATACAAGGTGCGTATTGGAGATTGGATTTCCAACAAATGGTCAGGCTAAGGAACTTCTACTACCACATTGGTACGCCTCTGGAGGGACGCCCCGAGAACCTACCCGGCTCTCTGCCAAGACAAGGCCGGGTTAGCTATGTAACTAGGTAACTACTACTCGATTATGCCATCCCCCGGTCGTTTGCGACCTTTATCCGAGGATCCTCAACCATAAAGCAACAACCACAAAGTAATGTATTTACAGTAACCACATAGGTTAAATATCTGGGCTCCATGCCACGATACCATCCTTTTCCAGAAGGAAATGACATACCCTAAAGGGCGCGATCCACATAACATTGCCCTAACTTTCATGTTTCGACCATTTCCGGAGTGTGAGGTTCTGATGCAGACTCATCCACAAAGCTACACTTTTCACAAAGCCATGCTTTGATCAACAAATGATCAGCAACACTTCTTATGCCACATTACCAAATTGGAAATATACCACTAGTAACCATCAACTACATAACCTCTGAGCTCGTACGTCTCAGAGAAGGGTGTTAAGCTAAGAGAAAAAATTCTCCCCCACCAAACAGAAATGTATTTGATAGAAACCAGCTTTACATCTCAAAGTGTAATGTCAGACATACATCCATACAAGTCTGTTCTGATTTCGAACGGAACCGAAGTCACTTTACAAAGAAGCCCTTGCAAATCCGGATAATCCCTAATCATGTCCGAACGTCCCAACACAAAGGGTGATCAAATCTTTATATCGAGGGCCATTCTGTGCAGAGACATTCGACTGGTTATCCTTTCGCTTTCGAAAATATCTAGTTTTCACCACCGGTCTTCAGATGCTATCCATAACGTCGTATCATTATTCAGAATGGGTTATATGACACAAAGTCCTCTCTCGGCTAAACCGAATAACGAGCGCAATATTTAAAAACATATGGATATTAGAATCTCAGTTAAGTCGCAACTTATTATGCAAAACTTTTCTTTCAAATGGTTTAAAACAAATTGCCATTTTCGAAACTTTTAAACAAAAAGATTTACTTCACAAAGTTCACCAATTTTTCACAAAGATTTATTTATAGCCCTTTAAATCAATTCCATTTTAATCCCAAATCTTTTACACAAAAGATCCCTTTTAAAAATCCTTTTCAATTTCAAATTCAAAGTTCAACAATCTTCCTCAAAGATTCATTCATAGCTTTCCAAACTATTTTCATTTCAAAAACTTGAAATCCTTTTAACACAGGAAATCTTTTCTTTATATGAAAGCTACTATTATTTAAAAACAAATAGTTTTTGTTTCGAAAGAATCCGATTATATTTGCACAAGTTAAAGCCCTTCAAATCTAAAACTTGGGTTAAATTCAAATTTCCAAAATAATATTTTTGAAATGGTTTAAAACTCATATAAACACATTTATTACTTGGATAACCATTTTAAACCATAATTTTCAAACATAGAATTCAATTTCAAATCTTGAATTCAAATTCCAATTAAATTATTTAAATTTCAAAACTTTACTAAGTTATTCAAAATAACTTTTATCTTTAAAAATTCCTTTTCAAAAGCTTTTTATAATTAACCCAATTCCATTTCCAGAACCATTTGAATTCAAAATTCAACTTTAAAACCATTTTAAAAATCTGTGACTTAACTAATTTCCTCGTGCAATCCATATTTGTGTGTGTATAGTGTAGTCCAGGGGTTTTACACAATAGTGCAACATCATCAATCATCACATCATAGATTCAAACACACAATATTGATAAGCGGTATAATCCTATTAGGCCTGTCAATGAATACCCGAAATATCCGAAATCCATCCGCATCTGTATCTGAAAACATGAAAAATATCCGATATCCGAAAAGCGGATGCAGATATCCGATATCCGAAACATATTTTGGATACGGATACGGATATGGCTGTATCCGTATCCGATAAATATCCGTCCGGTTTGAAATTAAATATTTATATATTAATATGTTATTTTATATCCATAAATTTAATACAAATACACTAATTTATTATATGGATTTTGCGTGATTGGATTACCTATTTTTAATTTGATGTAATTTATGCATTACAAGTTTTTTTAATCTTTTTTCAGTCAAAAAAAATGAAATATGCATTATATTGATTAATTTTCGGATATTTTCAGATACATTTTGATGCTCGGATACAGATATTTTCGGATATCCAAAAATATCCGTATTCGCTAAGACGGATACAGATATTTTCAGATATCCAAAAATATTAGCAGATACGTATTCAATGGGTATTCGTGGATATCGGATACGAATTTTCATTTTCGGATATGGATACAAATACAGCACTATCCGTATCCGACTGCATCCGTTTACGGGCCTTAATCCTGTAACACTTATCTTCATTCATAGATTCATAGATAAAGTAAATTTATCACAGATAAAGATAAATAATGTAAATTTATCACAGATAAATAAATTGCATTCATCATAGATAAACAAATCACAGCTCAAATCAAAACACTTTATATCACAAAGCATTACACATTAGCGATATCAAACAATTCAGTCATTCAATAAAATCCAAATATCCATAAGTAAGCTCAATTAATTATCTGATTAACTTAAACCAGATAAATTACTTATGAATAAACTACTAATCTTGGTTAATTATCATTAATTAATTACGATTTATTTTAAATAATCATCCCTTATGATTTATTAATTAACCTTAATTAATAAATCAATTAACCTTTGATCATTAAATAATTAACCTTTAATTGTTAATTTCCTTTTAATTACTTAATTACATCCTTTAAACCTTATTAAATTAAGATGAATACTTAAAATTATTATTATGCAAAATCATTTGAGATCTTCTTAATAAATTAAGGTTCACAACATTATATTTTTGAAAACACTTGTTAATTAGACATAAAATTATTAATTACCAAAACAATTTTAAAACATTTCAACTTCAAATCTCTGAAACTTGTTTTAAAACTCATACATCATTTTAATTTGAAAACTCATTCCATACATATATTTTTAGAAACTTGTTATTAACTAATGTTTTTTTTTAAATATTTTATCATCATCTAAATTTGCTTTTTTTAGTAAACTTGAAAATCAACTTGATAAATTAAAGTTAAACAACATTTATTATATAGATGAAATAGTTTAAACTTAAGTAAAACTTGTTTTATATTTTCAAAACCGAGAAAACAGGTACACGAGAAAACTCGAGTGAAACCCGAGCTAGATCTGGAAATTCTCAAGTAAGCCCCGAGTTCTTCCTTTCTTCTTCTTTCCAACTCTGTTTTTATTTTAAATTTTAAAAATTACTGCATATATTGAACGCTTGCAAATGACCGGGTAGCAAACACGAGCAACATCCTAACCTCCTCGAGTTCATCTTCGAGTCCCACCTCCTACTCTTCTTCCCAATCCTACAGACACACACACGTATGCACATACACATGCACAATCGATCCGAGTTTCTCCGATCATCACCATGAGCATCGACAGATCACCACACACTTCCCCTAATTATCTGATCACCTAGAAACCAGAAACGATGATGAAATTGAAATCGAGCTACATGATCCCCACTTGGAACCAACTCGGCCACCAGAAACTACTTCATGCCAGCGATCCCGACCACCAGTCATCTCGCCATCACATCCCTAACTGTATCATGACACCACGCGACGATCCCCTTCGGTGCGAACACTTCCAGTTCACCCATGATGACGTACGAACCTAAATTTCGACATTTACTAAAAACTAGGTTAAAACCCTAGATCATTATTTTTCGATCGCCACGACGATTAATAAATTCACCCCTCATTTTTCCTCCGACCACCTACACCTGAACCACCACCAGACCCAAGCACAACGAACATCTTCTCGTAAATCGTTAGAAATTGACCCAAAAAAAAGATTCCGTTCAAACCCAAATTCCAATACAAATCAACACTAAAAATTCTGGTTTTATTATTGAAATTCGTCACTTTCGAGTACGATTCCAATTACATAATCAAATTGTAAAAGTTTGATAATCGAATTTCCTAACTTTCTTTTGTTTTTACTGTAATTCTTTGTTTTTGAATTAACTCCTTAATATAAACAAATGAAACCAATTTTAAAAATAAACTAGCATCTATACAATCATTTTTCTTTTAGGAATCATAGCTTAAAATATATTAGACAAAAAGATATGAATTTTCTTTGGTTGTTCATGGGTCTGGAAAACGCAACAGATTATATACGTATATACCCAGTCATGCATACTATATATAGCCTAATTCAATTATATTCAAGTTGAATACATCCAGACAAACATATATACACATCATCACCACACAGATACATCACATGCATTAGTATCAAAAGATTAAAGGTTGAAAGTTTGCTCACCTGTAGATGGGAAGAACAGAGAAGCAGAGCTTGTAAAAAATATTTTTATCTGCTCTTTTGGAAGCCTGGATTTGATAACTGGAAACAATTCTATTTTTGATGATCTCCTTTATTTCTAGTTGGATCTGGAGCTTGCCATTAATTTAAAACTGATTTGAGCTTTGAGTCATTACTTGATTCTGCTCCAGGATCAGGGTTTTTTTTATTTCAATTTGAAAGCTTCCAGGTTTGATTTAATCTTTGTTATAGCTGAGTTGAGCTTGAATTCATATTAAGTTTGCATCTGATACTTGTTACTTGATTCAGATTTACTACTTTGAATCTAAAAACTTGAAACTGTTCTCTTTTATTTGGAATTGAATTGAATTTTGAACTTAATGCTTGCATGCTTTAAATTCAGCTTGAACCCGAAGCTTTTTTATTCTCCTTTTTATTTTTAGTTTCTTTTGTTTAATTTTTATCTTTGATTTCACTTTTGATTTTCATTTTGCATTGAATGCATGAAACAAAATAAGGAGAGAGGGAGATAAGTGAATATATAAACCTTGTTTTTAATTTTAAAAATAAATAAAGAAATTGTGGACACTTCTTAAATTATATTAACAAAACTATTACACTTGTAAATCTTCTTGTTTCATGGATTACAAATGTACATATATGATTAATTTGTGTCTAAACCCTTACTTTTATTTTATTTAAGCTTTCATATTTAACCCTTCTTATTTTAAAATTTGTGAATCATATTTTAATGTTTTTAACACACACACACACACACACATATATATAAATTACACTGAAAGTTTTTATTTTAATCCTTATTTAAATTTATCAATTTCTTTTTAAACCCTTTTTATTTTATTTATTTATACATTAATGTTTTTATTAACTAATTAAATTTATGTAATATGGTTTCTTAAATTACAAATATTTAAATCCATGTTTCTTATATTAACAATGTAATATATTTTAGCTTCATAAATATAAAACCATATTTATTCTTTTATAATTTTAAAAGAAATTATTTTAAACCTTTTATATATATGTTTTATATTTTTATATTTATATTCATATACATTAGTCCCTTGGAAATAATAAGTTAATAAATCAAATTTTGGCTTTAATATATTTATTTTTTAGAACTTCAAACCAAAATTTTATTTTACAAATTTTTTTCTAAATATTTATTTCCTTTTTTTTTAAATTAGTTCTCAATTAATTCACAAATAAATCCAAATTCAATATATTATTCAAAATATTTGTTTCTGAATTTCCAATAAGAAATTCTATTTAAAAATCATATTTATATACATTTATATTAATAAACAACCAAATAGTTATTTAAATTTGAAAAGTACCAAGTTAATTCACAATTTAATTTCAAAAATTAAACTAATTACCAATTTAAATTTGTTTTAAAAACAGGAATGTTACATTTTCTGTGTGTTGTTTAATATACTATGAAATGTTTACAAAAATCTTATTCATGTTTCCACCAAACTCTTAGTGATATTAAAAAATAACAAGGAAATTATCTATGGTTCTTTATAATGTTTTTTTATACTATAATGTATTTAATTTTATGGAAATGGTACTATTTATTCATAACTATACATTGAAGATGTAATTATTTATAATGTGTGGAATCAGACTACTTTAAAATAGGTCAGATAATATCAAATATGATTACCATTCAGTTGTAAAAACAAATTACTTTCTTTTGATTTTGATAAGAATGAATTCAAAGTAACTAAAGAATCAATTACAATTAATTCTATTTTATTTGTAAGTCAATTTAGTGAGAAAATTAGTTACATATTACTTCTCTTTAATACCAGTGTATATTATAGAATTAAACTATACCCATCAAATTCCTTAAAATTGGAATTTTCATGTGTATTTTCAAGTAAATTTTTGTGGTGATACATTATTTCGCTTTGAATTATGTTAGTTTTTATATTGTTTCAGTTATTGAGTCTACATGTATATGTTGTAAATGAAAAATTATTCGGTTGTTCCGAAAATAAGCCAACATGAGGTTTTTCTTTTATTTGCATTTATCATGTTAAGTTATGCCATACGTATTACGAAAAATTACATTTCAACTTACAATAATATTTTCTAACTCGGTTTTCATTAAATAGCGACAAAATTATTATTTTATCTTTATTTCACACGTTTCTCCTTGCAGCATTCTTAATTCTGTCTGCAAAACCTTGTATAATCATAAATTTTCTATCATATTAGATTTTTATTTCTACTTAATTACACATTCTCAAAATGTATCTTTATTAAATCATGTTGTATTGTTCCTATTCATACTATTTGCATATTTTCTAACAAACCAGGATTATGTTCAAGCGGTTGAAATTATCATAGTTGGAAGAAACTTAGTTCACAAGTCAATTTTCTTTCGGAAGCTAGTATACTAAATGATTTATTAATTAATGATATGTTAGCCGTAAATTTAGTAGGTCAAGTTGTGAAACTATTTATTCTCATTTATGCTTTCGATTTCAAAAAGCAGTAATAGGTTTAGTTTCTTTACGCATTTAGTTTTTAAATCAAAATGCCTAGCTTAGAAAAATATACTAGTTTTTATAATTTCACTAAAATGTATGTGTAATTTAATTGATTTAAAAATATGATAGCATGCATATTATTTAGTTGTTAGTAGCTCAAAATGAATATGCTTATCTTTTTTGTTCTTTAATGTCGTTCTTGTAATTGAATGAATATGCCTATTAATAATAATTAATTCATTTAATCATCAACATAGAGAAATAATTTAACAATTAATGTGTAATTAATCCTGTAACTAAAAATTGCAATCAAACAAAAGGTAATATATTAGAATACAAATAATAATTCTCTTTTGATTAAAATATAATTAAGTAAATGTATTTATCATGATTACTTCAACTTTCTATTGCATATAATAATAAATATACATTTATATATTTCCGTGTACAATTTATATTTATTTGTTACGATAAATATATTAAATTCCTTGTTTATAATTTTATCTATGTGAAATCATTGTAAATGATTTTATAATCTACAAATTGGGACAAGTTTTACATAATTATTTATTGCCTTTTATTATTTTAGTGTAGAATGAATTTAACACAACATTTAAAAACGTAAATTGTTGAAACCATTAGTTATCTATGCTTTCGGTTTTAGAATAATGTTATTTTTTATTTTTTTAATGGTTTAAGTTTTTAAAATCTTACTTCCAACTTTAGTCAATTTTAAAAATATGGAAAATCACATTTGGGATTTTTTCTATAAAAAATGTATAAATATTAGAGAATTTATGTAATTTGGTTCGTTTAAATTTTTACTTGTTTGTTCTTTGGAATGAATGTGATTATTGATATGATTTCAGACTAAGTTTCAATGTGATGTATGTTTCATATATATTTTCCATTTTTAATATTCAGTTAATCATATGTAATTGAATTCTCAAATTAGAGACAATTAATTCATTTAGCAAGCACTAAGGAGTAGTTATTCTATAACCAATGTGTACCGATTCCCTAACTTAATTTGGAATCAAATATATCATTAATTCATATAGTTGGAAGAAACATGGTTCACAAGTCAATTTCTTTTTAGTTTTTAAACCTAAATGCTTAGTTTGGAAAAATAGGCTACCTTTTAAAGATACACTTAAGTGTATGTGTAATTTAATTGTCTTGAAAGTCTAACAACATGCTTATTATTTAGTTGTTAATGGTTAAAATGAATAGTGAAAATAATGGACACATCTCTAAAATTAAACATAATACACAAAACAACCTCCCAACAAAAAGATATAAATTACAACCCTATTTTCAAATACTACAATTAAATCTTAAATTTTATTAGCTATCTAATGAGTGGCATTATGGATATGTTTTTCAAAATTTCTACAATTTATGGTATGATTGCAGACAATTCAGTAATTATATGCAATAATTGCAGAAAAGTTTGCAGTTATGCGGTATAATTGCAGACTTTTCTGCAATTATTTGGAATAATTGCATATTTTTCTGCAACTATTCGATGCAATTGCACAAAGTATGCAATTATATGGATTAATTACAGAAATATCTGCAATTAATCCATTTAATTGTGTAAAAGTCTACAATTATATAATTGCTGACATTTGAAGAAAAATTGATAATTATTTTATTTTATATAATTGCAGAAAATGACAAATATACGGAATAATTGATGAAAAGTCTGCAATTATATGGAATAATAGCAGAAAAGTCTGCAATTATTTCATATAATTGCATAAAAGTCTGCAATTATATAGAGTAATTAACAACATTTGAAGGAAAATTGATGATTATTTCATATAATTGTAGAAAATAGCAAGTATATAGAATAATTGCAGAAAAAACGGTGACAATACGGAGTAATAACAAAGAAGACTACATTTATTCCATATAATTGCATAAAAGTCTACAATTATATGGAATAATTATTGACATTTGAAGAACAATTGATTTTCTCAAAAATTGCAGAATTCTCTGCAAATATATGAAATAATTGCAGTCTTACTGCAAATATGATTTTTTTGGTATCAACAATGGATCTTATATTAAAGATTACAAAATTTATGATTTTTTTAGTGAAAACGATATGGTAATCCGATATTTCTATAAAAAGTTATGCGTGTTTGAAATGCTAAAAACGTAAAGGGTATTTGCTTATAGAAAGTTATGCGCGTTTGAAACTTAAAAGCCAAACTATCCCAAATGAATATGCTTATATTTTTTGTTCTTTATTGTTCAGTAATTTAATTGTAGTTGAATGAATATGTCCATTAATGATAATTAATGATAATTAATTCATTTAATTAGCATCATAGAGAAATAGTTTGACAATTAATGTGCAATTAATCCTCTAATTAAAAATTGAAAGCAAAACAAAAAGAAACATATTAGAATACAAATGGTAATTCTCTTTTGATTAAAATACGAAGTAAATGGATTTATCAACTTTCTATTGCATGCATTACTATTCAAATTTGTACAAGTAGTCTACCTTTCTCTAAATAGGTGGTAAGAAGTTTCATTTTGTTAAGAGCAATGTTCCAGTTACATGATTCACGTTAGGAGCTTTTTAATTATTACGTATAAGAAAGAATGGTAAATGACCAAACGCAGAGACAGTTGCCTCCAGTTGCAATCACCATCACGACTCTCTTTCCACTCCATTCGCTGCCACCAACTTTTCATTCCATTTATCCCATATATAAATACCCCATCCGACCACCAGCATCTCAATCAATTCACTTCATTCTGTAAAAATTAAAATACTATCAATTATATCTTCTGTTCCCTTAAACAATAACAATGCAGTTCACCTCCTCTGCTATGCTCTCTCTGCTGTTACTGGCTTCTTCATTGCTATATTCATCGCATGGAAGCAGCTTCGCAGATGACATTGATATTACCTGGGGCGATGGTCGAGGAAAAATCTCCGGTGATGGAAAAATGCTGAGTTTATCATTAGACAAGTATTCTGGCTCTGGCTTTCAGTCGAAACACCAGTATCTATTCGGCAGACTCGATGCCCAGATCAAACTTGTTGCTGGCAACTCCGCTGGCACTGTCACTACTTTTTATTTGTCATCGCAAGGTCCGACGCATGATGAAATAGACTTTGAATTCCTTGGAAACACAACTGGAGAACCTTACACTCTGCACACCAATGTGTTTGCTCAAGGTGAAGGCAACAAAGAACAACAATTCAAACTGTGGTTCGACCCTACTAAAGACTTCCACACCTACTCCATCCTCTGGAATCCCCGGCACATCATGTAAGCTTATATTATTATATTATATATGTTTTTCTTCTCCTATACAATGCTTTGAATACATGCACAGTGACTAATTTAATGTTTCATTTATGACGTTATAATAGATTTTTGGTGGATAACACTCCGGTCAGAGACTTCAAGAATCATGCATCCCAAGGGGTTGCTTTCCCGTCTAACCAACCGATGAGGCTCTACTCCAGCCTTTGGAATGCTGATGATTGGGCAACACAAGGAGGGAGAGTCAAGACTGATTGGAGTAAAGCTCCATTTACGGCATATTATACAAACTTCAATGCCAATGCATGCATCTGGTCATCTGGTTCATCAACCTGCAATGCTGTCGTTGTTGCTTCAAAACCAATGTTGTCAACAACGTCTTCGGGGAATGCATCAGATTGGTATAATTATGAGTTGGATTCAATGAGTTACAGAAGAATGAGGTGGGTGCAGAGGAATTTCATGATTTACAACTACTGTACTGATGCCAAGCGCTTTCCTTCTGGAATTCCCAAAGAATGCACACTCGGATAATCAATACCTTTAGATTTCTTAATAAATCATGTACCGTACTTAAGTTGTGAAAAGTATTCGGTAGCCAGCCCCATGTCATGGCATTCTTTTATTGTATCATTCAAATTCTTTTGAGTTTAATATATATACATTCTTTTGTATCTGAGTCAGATCAATTTTAATGAGAATATCCAAAGGAAGGCCTGATGCAGCTTAGATTTTCATGCGCATGTTTCATCATTGTAACATTCCATAAGACCAATACATTTTATTCTAATACCATGCCTTACACCAATCCTATGAATGAAACCGAAAACACATTTAAACCATGATAGCTTTCATGATACATCCCAATATATTAAAAAAATGCTACTCAAGCTAAAGAAACAAATAATGATTTTTTTTTTCATTTTCGTCCAGTTCTATGAACTAAACAGGGAGGAAGAAAATGGGAGTAGCCCCTGTGGAAAAATAAATCTATCTGTTAACTGCGATTTTCCAAAGACTCTGCACATGTTTAAAGTAGCAATTTCGTATTTATTTATGCCACCACTATGTAAAAGTGGCCTCCAACATGAAAGTTTCGTTTATTAAATACATATTCTTCTAAAGATGCTAAACTTTTAGGCAAACTGATTGTTCAAAAAAAGTGGTTTCAGTTGTGTAGTCTTTACAAAGCTATACCATTATATAAAGTTGTTAAACTACAGCAGCAGAATAGAATAGAGTAAGTCTAAAAGCTCCTAGTATAAGAGATATATTATGATGAGAAAGAGTTGAATGTATATTCTTCCCAAGATTAGGAACAAAATAGGTTTATGTCTGAAACTAGGTTTTTGATTTCGACCGAACATCAAGATTTGATCATTCCCTTACAGTGTTAATAAGGATCGAAACCAAACAAACCAAAATTCCAAATTAACAAAAATAACTATTGAAATTAAAAATTCATAAGAAAAAAGAATGAGATGGGTGCCGAGGAAGTTCATGAGTTACAACTACTGTACTGATGCCAAGCGCTTTCCTTCTGGAATTCCCAAGGAATGCACACTCAGATAATCAATACCTTTAGATTTCTCAATAAATCATGCAGCGTACTTAAGTTGTGAAAAGTATTCGACAGCCAGCCCCATGTCATAGCATTCTTTTGTAATATCATTCAGATTTTTTGAGCTTAATCTATGCATTATTTTATGTTAATGTTTTACTCCGAAATATGCTCATGTCATAGTATACGTCTATGGTAGACTAGAAGCAGGATATGCAATTTTTGATTTCATCGTGCATATCTCACCATATCAACAGACTTGTTAGATAGAGAGAAGCACTTTCGTAGAAATCATAAGATTCAACAATGTTCAATCACGAAAAACTCGGTACTAGCTCAACTTTGTAAACAATGGTTTTGGAACAATTCATGTATTCCTAAAAACTAGCGTCTAACTTGTGCATTACACAAGTTATGTTATACAAAAATAATATTATAAACATTCTTGAAGAATAAAATTTGTTATGCAATATATGATGAATCTGTTAGGATAAAAACTTTCTATATTTTTAGATGTATAATTTTTGTTACGAGATTTATGTATTTTTATATTTGAGTACGAATTAAATTATTATTTTGTCGATGAAAAAGACTTATTTATTGGTTTACTATTTTTTAGTTTTTCAATATTCGTTATGCAAATAAATGAAAATTTGCATTGTTAATATATTTTGAAATTAATACTTTTATAAAATTTTACAAATAAATATTCATGTACATAGATTTTTGAATTGACATTAAACTTATGATACATTTGACTAAAAAATAAATGATTGATGCATTGTTTCAAATATTACATGAGAATTGGCGAAAATACCTAAAATGGAAGTGTGAAGCCAACAAATCAATATATTTTTATGCATTTAAAGTTCTTGCGACACATATTTACTAAAATAAAGCATATGATACGAACAAAGCGATAAACAACTAAAAGAAATATTAAGTGAAAATAAAACCTCAAATGTTACAAATAATATTATCATTTTAATTATGTAAAAACTAATAATAATTCATTGTTTCATATACCTTGATAATTTTTATTTATAATAAATATTTCAAGAAATATTTAACATTTACTTAAAAAATAATAAAAGAAAAAAGAAAAATATTGCTAATTAAAGCATAATATGATTCATGTCTATTGATCAACATAAATTACGGATATAAATAGTTAGAATGACATTTTTTCTTTTAAAAAACATTCTAACTGAAAATGTTTATTTTTTAGTATTATAAAATAAAAACACTAACCATTTATCATTAATTCTAGCCGAAAAGTTTACTGAATCAGAGGTTTGGAATGCTTTAAATGAGATGTCAAATGACAAAGCTTCTAGACCTAATGGATGTTCAAAAAATTTCTTTAAAAAATATTGGAATTTGTTAAACGATGATATAGCGAGATTGTTTGATGGTTGAGAGGCTAGGAATTTAAATTTGGAGTGATGCTGATTACAAGAAAAAGGAAATGTAACTTGGCAAATTTTCGATCTATTAGTTCATTATATAGCAGTTACAAGTTGATAACTAAAATACTAGCTAATAGACTAAAAGACAAGATGGACAAATTAATTGACAAAGCAAAAACTACACTTACAAAAGGAAGGTCAATTCTTGAAGTTGCTGCATTAGTTCAGGAAGTCGTATCATTTTGCAGTAAAAACTTAATACCTTATACTTTACTAAATTGCATTTTGCAAAAGCCTTTGACAAGATTGACTGGAAATTTATGATTGACTTCCATCGAGCCAGGGGTTTTAGTGAGAAATGAATAGTATGGATATAAACATTCTTTTTTCAAGCAAGAAAAATATATTTGTCAATGGAGTTGCTGGCAAAAACTATTAGTTCAAAGAGAGGGTTGCGATGAGGGGATGCACTTTAACCACTTCTATTTGATCTATCTGCTGATGTTTTTGCGCAGATTTTGAGAGTTCGTAGCAATAGTGGAATTCCTAAATGCTTTGGAAGAGAATACATTATGGATGGTATAAATTCCTTATATTATATGATGATGACGTTATTATCTTCACTGATCCTGATTGTAAGTATATAATTGCACTGAAATTCATTTTATATGCATTTGAAAGATTATCTAATCTTCAAATTAACCTTCATAAGAGTTACTATTGGTCATTGGAGTAGAAAATGGAATTTCTAAATTGACTGATGAAATGATTGATTGTAAAGCAAGAAATTTTCCATTGAATTATCATGGATTCTAGATAAGATCTAGGAAATTGCATAAAGAAGATTGGTATTTACTGATTAATAAAATTGATAATAAGCTTGTTAGACGGAAGGGGCATTTCTTATCTAAAGCAGGTAGCCTAATTTTGGTAAATTCTGTGCTTTTAGTAATCCCTTTATATTGTCTTTCTTTCTATATATGTTTTATTTGGGTTTTAAAAAAAAATTGATGCAATTTGAAGGAAAATTTTCTGGATTGAGAAGAAAGAAGCTAATGTGTTGAGTTGTTTGATTGCTTGGGATCAGTTGTGTAAATCAAATAATCACGGAGGTATTGGTATTTTAAAGTTGATGGAAATGAATTCATTATTATTATGAAGTGGTTATGGAATATGATGAGTTCTAAAAATGCTTTGTGGAATGAATGGATATTAAAAGCTGCTTATGATGATGTTTTTTCTAGCTTGTTAACTTTAGATGTTGTTCTATATTTTGAAAAGATATAATGAGTTACTCACAAATTTTCAAAAGTGGTACAAGTATAACTGTAAACAATGGTGGTAATGTATCTTTTGGTTAGATAATTGGTTACTTCCAATCCCACTTCCTATTGAAATTAACCAGTTATTCGAATTAGTGAGTAATATGAAATTTTCAGTTGTAGATATGTATGATGTGCATGTTGAAGGTTTTAAAATGAAAACTATCTTTCAATAGAATTACAGAGGGAAGAGCAGTTTGTCAAGTGCCGAAGCCCATTTCATTATTAGAGATTAGAAAATAAAGCAATGAAAGTGATGAATTTAAATAGAAACTTTCTAGCAAGAAGACATATAAAGTAAATAACATGTATAATATTCTAAACTTCTCAAATAGGAAATTTGATGGGAATATAAGGAAAGATAAAATATTCCCTAAAAAGGTGAACATCCATATATAGATATTAATACATTGCAGACTAAACACAATGAATATGCTGAAGAAGAAGGGAATGAACATTAATGAGAATGCTTGTTTTGTGATGAAGAAGTGAAAAATTGTATTCACATTTTCCGTGATTGTGGTGTCGCTTTTTTATATCTAGACCAAATGCTTGGTGTAGCCAAACGTTAACTTGGAAAGGAGAGAAATGATTAGGGATCAATTTCATGTTCGGAATGATCTATATAAAATCTCTCAAGTAATGAAATGCTATAGTAGATTTGTTTTGCTAAATTTTTCTTTCTGTCGGCTAATTATGAATGAAAGAAATTTATGATGCTTTAAAGGAACTACTAGAAATTTCAACATAATTTTATTTCAAATTATTAAATTTGTGTATATATGTGTATATGTGTGTGTATAGCATGTGTAGATAAGTGGAAATTTACTAATGTTTTTGAAGATAGTATCAGTGCCAGAGTGCGTGGAAGAGGAAGGAGCAATAACAACATGTAGCAAGAATATGCATTACTAAAGTTTAAGCAGCGGCAACATGGTCTCTTTCTTCATTTTATGGTCAGTTAAGTTTTGTTTGTACAATGTTATTTTGTTTGTTATTTTCTTTGGTATGTCACGTTGAACTTGTAGCTCCTGCGTGAGCTTATTATGTTTTGTTATATTTTGATATTGTTTGGTGAGCTAGTTTTAGTTTATGGTGATGTTTCTTATGTAGCTTCTATGTCTACAAACAACTTTTTAAACTTTTATTTTATTATAAACATAACGTGGTAACCTTAGAGTTATCCAAGTGAGTCCATGTTACCTGGTGCCTTAACCTGGATATATAGGCCTGATTATGTGGGCCAGACTGAACTGGTGATGGGAAAGATGATCATGAGATAACAGCCACATAACCAAAATATAATGTCCGGGCAGTTGTATCAAGCCTGGGATAAATGGAATTAATAGATGGATGATGCAGATTGTCGGTTTATGGGGTTTAGTTTGATTGGAATAGGGATCAGCACGAATATTTGACAAATTGGATGAAATATGGATGGATCGGTATAGATGTAATATGGTCATGGATTGGCATAATATGTGAGGAGATATGGTTCGGCATATAATTGAGATGATGGAGGATCGATTTAGGTTGTAAAATCAGTGGGATCGGTATATTGATGGTCAAAGGAAGGGATCGGCATGGTATGTCCATACGCTATGGGTCAGTAAGATAAAGCTAGAGGGGTCGACATGTTGATGGTCAAGGAATATGGGTCGGTATGATGAGGCTGGAGTGATACGGATTGGCATGGTATGGTTTAAGCAAAAGGGATCGGCATGTTTCATTTGTGGAATATGGGTCGGCAGAAAATGGATTGTGAGGTACAGATCGGCGCACATTTGAGGATCAGGATGGATCGACATAATCTAGACAATATTAAGATAAAAACCGATGTATTACAAGAACTAGAGCTCCATGCATCCAATTGCCTTGATATTTGAAACTTCATCATTATAGGCTATAAGAGAGCCACCAAAGGGATCGTTGGTACAAACTCAACTCATGAAGAGATCGATACCAACCGCTATCCATTGACATTTGGGCCGAGGAAGTTCATCATTTACAACTACTGTACTGATGCCAAGCGCTTTCCTTCGGGAATTCCCAAAGAATGCACACTCAGATAATCAATACCTTTAGATTTCTCAATAAATCATGTAGCGTACTTAAGTTATGAAAAGTATTCGGTAGCCAGCCCCATGTCATAGCATTCTTTTGTAATATCATTCAGATCCTTTTGAGTTTAATCTATACATTATTTTATGTTAATGTTTTACTCCGAAATATACTCATGTCGTAGTATACGTCTACGGTAGACTAGAAGCAGGATATGCAATCTTTGATTTCATCATGCATGTCTCACCATATCAACAGACTTGTTGGATAGAGAGAGAAGCACTTTCGTAGAAATCATAAGATTCAACAATGTTCAACCATGAAAAACTCGGTACTAACTCAACTTTGTAAACAATGGTTTTGGAACAATTCATGTATTCCTAAAAACTAGCGTCTAACTTACGCATTACACAAGGTATGTTAACAAAAATAATATTATAAATATTCTTGATGAATAAAATTTGTTATGCAATATATGGTGAATCTGTTAGGATAAAAACTTACTATATTTTTAAATGCATAATTTTTGTTATGAGATTTATGTATTTTTATATTTGAGTACAAATTAAATTATTATTTTTGTCGACGAAAATAACTTATTTATTGGTTTACTATTTTTTAGTTTTTTAATATTCGTTATGCAAATAAATGAAAATTAGCATTGTTAATAACTTTGAAATTAATACTTTTATAAAAATTTACAAATAAATATTCATGTACATAGATTTTTGAATTGACATTAAATTTTTGATACATTTGACTAAAAAATAAATGATTGATGCATTGTTTCAAATATTACACGAGAATTGGCGAAAATACCTAAAATGGAAGTGTGAAGCCAACGAATCAATAATATTATTATGCATTTAAAGTTCTTGCGACACATATTTACTGAAATAAAGCATATGATAGGAACAAAGCGATAAACTACTAAAAGAATTATTAAGTGAAAATAAGACCTCAAATGTTACAAATAATACTATCATTTTAATTATGTAAAAACAAATAATAATTCATTGTTTCATATACCTTAATAATTTTTGTTTATAATAAATATTTCAAGAAATATTCAACATTTACTAAAAAATAATAAAATAAAAAAGAAAAATATTGCTAATTAAAGCATAATATGATTCATGTCTATTGATCAACATAAATTACGGATATAAATAGTTAGAATGAAATTTTTTTACAAAAACATTCTAACTGAAAATGTTAATTTTTTTAGTATTATAAAATACAAACATTAACCATTTATCATTAATTCTAGCCGAAAAGTTAGCTGAATTAGAGGTTTGGAATGCTTTAAATGAGATGTCAAATGATAAAGCTTCTGGACCTGATGGATGTTCAAAATATTTCTTTAAAAAATGTTGGAATTGGTTAAAAGGTGATATAGTGAGATTGTTTAATGGTTGAGAGGCTAGGAATGTAAATTTGGAGAAGTTAAGCTATGCAAATGTGATGCTGATTACAAGAAAAAGGAAATGTAACTTGGCAAATTTTCGATCTATTAGTCAATTATATAGCACTTACAAGTTGATAACTAAAATACTAGCTAATAGACTAAAAGACAAGATGGACAAATTAATTGACAAAGCAAAAACTACACTTACAAAAGGAAGGTCAATTCTTGAAGTTGTTGCATTAGTTCAGGAAGTCGTATCATTTTGCAGTAAAAACTTAATACCTTGTAGTTTACTAAAATTGCATTTTGCAAAAGCTTTTGACAAGATTGACTGGAAATTTATGATTGACTTCCATCGAGCCAGGGGTTTTAGTAAGAAATGAATAGTATGGATATAAACATTCTTTTTTCAAGCAAGGAAAATATATTTGTCAATGGAGTTGCTGGCAAAAACTATTAGTTCAAAGAGAGGGCTGCGATGAGGGGATGCACTTTAATCACTTCTATTTGATCTATCTGCTGATATTTTTGCGCAGATTTTGAGAGTTCGTAGCAATAGTGGAATTCCTAAATGCTTTGGAAGAGAATACATTATGGATGGTATAAATTCCTTATATTATATGATGATGACGTTATTATCTTCAGTGATCCTGATTGTAAGTATATAATTGCACTGAAATTCATTTTATATGCATTTGAAAGATTATCTAATCTTCAAATTAACCTTCATAAGAGTTTACTATTGGTCATTGGAGTAGAAAATGGAACTTCTAAATTGACTGATGAAATGATTAATTGTAAAGCAAGAAATTTTCCATTGAATTATCATGGATTCTAGATAAGATCTAGGAAATTGCATAAAGAAGATTGGTATTTACTGATTAATAAAATTGATAATAAGCTTGTTAGACGGAAGGGGCATTCCTTATCTAAAGCAGGTAGACTAATTTTGGTAAATTCTGTGCTTTTAGTAATCCCTTTATATTGTCTTTCTTTCTATATATGTTTTATTTTGATTTTAAATAAAATTGATGCAATTTGAAGGAAATTTTTCTGGATTGAGAAGAAAGAAGCTAATGTGTTGAGTTGTTTGATTGCTTGGGATCAGTTGTGTAAATCAAATAATCACGGAGGTATTGGTATTTTAAAGTTGATGGAAATGAATTCATTATTATTATAAAGTGGTCATGGAATATGATGAGTTCTAAAAATGCTTTGTGGAATGAATGGATATTAAAAGCTGCTTATGATGATGTTTTTTCTAGCTTGTTAACTTTAGAAGTTGTTCTATATTTTGAAAAGATATAATGAGTTACTCACAAATTTTCAAAAGTGGTACAAGTATAACTGTAAACAATGGTGGTAATGTATCTTTTAGTTAGATAATTGGTTACTTCCAATCCCACTTCCTATTGAAATTAACCTATTATTCGAATTAGTGAGTAATATGAATTTTTCAGTTGCAGATACGTATGATGTGCATGTTGAAGGTTTTAAAATGGAAAATGTCTTTCAATAGAATTACGGAGGGAAAAGCAGTTTGTCAAGTGCCGAAGCCCATTTCATTATTAGAGATTAGAAAATAAAGCAATGAAAGTGATGAATTTAAATAGAAACTTTCTAGTAAGAAGACATATAAAGTAAATAACATGTATAATTTTCTAAACTTCTCAAATAGGAAATTTGATGGGAATATAAGGAAAGCTAAAACATTCCCTAAAAAGGTGAACATCCATATATAGATATTAATACATTGCAGACTAAACACAATGAATATGCTGAAGAAGAAGGGAATGAACATTAGTGAGAATGCTTGTTTTGTGATGAAGAAGTGAAAATTTGTATTCACATTTTCCGTGATTGTGATGTCGCTTTTTTATATCTAGACCAAATGCTTGGTGAAGCCAAACGTTAACTTGGAAAGGAGAGAACTGATTAGAGATCAATTTCATGTTCGGAATGATCAATATAAAATCTCTCAAGTAATGAAATGCTATAGTAGATTTGTTTTGCTAAATTTTTCTTTCTGTCGGCTAATTATGAATGAAAGAAATTTATGATGCTTTAAAGGAACTACTAGAAATTCCAACATAATTTTATTTCAAATTATTAAATTTGTGTATATATGTGTATATGTGTGTGTATAGCATGTGTAGATAAGTGGAAATTTACTGATGTTTTTGAAGATAGTATCAGTGCCAGAGTGCGCGGAAAAGGAAGGAGCAATAACAACGTGTAGCAAGAATATGCATTACTAAAGTTTAAGCAGCAGCAACATGGTCTCTTTCTTCATTTTATGGTCAGTTAAGTTTTGTTTGTACAATGTTATTTTGTTTGTTATTTTCTTTGGTCTGTCACGTTGAACTTGTAGCTCCTGCGTGAGCTTATTATGTTTTGTTATATTTTGATATTATTTAGTGAGCTAGTTTTAGTTTATGGTGATGTTTCTTATGTAGCTTCTATGTCTACAAACAACTTTTTAAACTTTTATTTTATTATAAACATAACGTGGTAACCTTAGAGTTATCCAAGTGAGTCCATGTTACCTGGTGCCTTAACCTGGCTATATAGGTCTGATTATGTGGGCCAGACTGAACTGGTGATGGGAAAGATGATCATGAGATAACAACCACATAACCAAAATATAATGTCCGGGCAGTTGTATCAAGCCTGGGATAAATGGAATTAATAGACGGATGATGCAGATTGTCGGTTTATGGGGTTTAGTTTGATTGGAATAGGGATCAGCACGAATATTTGACAAATTGGATGAAATATGGATGGATCAGTATAGATGTAATATGGTCATGGATTGACATAATATGTGAGGAGATATGGTTCGACATATAATTGAGATGATGGAGGATCGATTTAGGTTGTAAAATCAGTGGGATTGGCATATTGATGGTCAAAGGAAGGGATCGGCATGGTATGTTCGTACGCTATGGGTCAGTATGATAAAGCTAGAGGGGTCGGCATGTTGATGGTCAAGGAATATGGGTCGGTATGATGAGGCTGGAGTGATACGGATTGGCATGGTATGGTTTAAGCAAAAGGGATCAGCATGTTTCATTTGTGGAATATGGGTCGGCACAAAATGGATTGTGAGGTACGGATCGGCGCACATTTGAGGATCAGGATGGATCGACATAATCTAGACAGTATTAAGATTAAAACCGATGTATTAAAATAACTAGAGCTCCATGCATCCAATTGACTTGATATTTGAAACTTCATCATTATAGGCTATAAGAGAGCCACCATAGGGATCGCTAGCACAAACTCAACTCATGAAGAGATCAATACCAACCGCTATCCATTGACATTTGGGCCTAGCCCTTCCTGTGGTCGGTCCATATGGTGGTGGAAGTCCTATTACCAAAGTTTTAGTCGGATTGGAGACCACCTTCAACTATAAATAGAGGCACAATAGGCCATTCTTGGGACTCTCACGCTCTTAGTTCAACTCTGGCATTATTGTAACCAATTTCCATTATTCTTTTCTGATTTCTTGCAATTTCTTACTAATTTTAATTATAATTAAGCGAATTGTGAAGCAATAAAGAGAGTATTCAAAGTGGACGTTGGCAATCAACGTTGAACCACTATAAATCTTGTTATTTTTGCTTTCTACTGCATTTTTCTTGATATTCAGTGTCATTCCTCTGTTTTCATTTGATCTCTTCATTTATTTCACTACTTAAACCTATTCTTGGGTGTTTTTGGCCAATTTGGTTGTAAACATTTTCGTGCTTTCATTGAGAAAGTTGATTCTCGAGCTATTAGGATCATCTTTGCTGCTACTGGACCGACGAAATCCCCTAAAGGAGATCGACGTTCATCTTTAGAAGCTTATAGATACTATTCAAATTTACCAAGATCTAAGCAAAGAAATTCAGAACGGTGAGGCGTACTCGATATACATTCCAGAATGTTGATGCCCACGAGACCATTAGTGTCCAACAAGGGGGCCCAAGCAACCAACCTGCTAATGAATGTGGAGCCTGCTGCAGTCCATAACCCTGTTGATTCCATAACTAGAGCCGAATTCAGTGACTTGATGAGAGAGCTGATGGAGAGCCGTAGGAAGCTAAATGAGTTAAGCATATGAAAGTACATTTGTTTTCAGTGTGTAGAAAATATAGAAAACTGAATAAAAGAACCTATTGAGTAACATATTAGGAAAAGATGTTATTAGTTTTCTAATTTACATTCGACTGGATTGAACCAAATGGAACATCCAAGTAGAAATTTTACAGTATACACACCGTCAGCTATTATATTATGGATGTGTCAAGCAAAATTGAACAATTTCATATTTTGGTACAGTTAAATGGGGTTGTAATAATTGTTTTCCCTCCCAACCCAGTAAGAACTTCTAGGTATTTGTTCATATTAAACTTCCAGCGTAGTAGGATAAATAGAAGATTAACATTTAACTTCCATAATTTTCTTTTTTTGGAAATATTTCTATCTTCTCCATTGGAAAATCTTACCGATTGACTTGAGCAAAGTAATAAACGAATAATATGATATAGTTTTGATGCTTACTTTTCTTTCAGCAACCTAAATTGATTTTATTCTATCTTTTGTTTTATTTTCTTCTAACATTTCAATGTTGAAACTTTAAAATGCATGTGCATTACGTAATTATGAAATCATTAAAAGAAAATTGTAATAACTGTTCGATAATATTGGTATTACATAGGAACAGAACGGTAGCTTAAACCGTGAAACATATACATATTAGAAGATTAAAATTATAAAGCATTGAGCTTTCAACATTTGAAAAAAAAATTAAATTCAATTCAAATTGAACAAACAGGCATGCACACACAAAAATATTACAGTAAGTCGATAATTAATAATTATGTTTTATTCATTACCATCAACCTAATGAATAAACTTTAAATTCAGGTTGACACTGTGATTCATTGTTTGAACCTATTACTGATGCTAAACTCTAATTACAAAATAAAGACATGAGATTAGTGCTTCTAAATATTGATTATGTTAATTGTATGGCTAAATTCAACTTTTTTGGTAATACATAGTAACTTGAAAAATAGTTAAGCATATGTAACTTTATTTTTCTTCACACGCATATTGAGAAGAAGAGAATGACAACAGGTATTAAAGGTTATAGAGGAACAACCTAACTAAAGAGTGAAACATAATCCATTGGTACTTATCCATTTCATTAAAAATTAAGTCTTATTCCTATATAGAAAATTATTCAGATCTAAATAAACTAATTCATCAATAGATTTCAATTGCATGATTAATTGACACCGTCACTTTTGGTTAATACTGCTTCTCTTTCATTTATTAAACGTGTTTGGCTTATGAATGAGAAACATACCATGAGAAATTATGCATGAGATATGCAATTAAACAAAAACAAAATCCAATTCATGGTCTAAAGCTGACAAATATTCATAATGGTTGAAATCTTGGAATTTTTTTTATGAAATCTAATTAATTAAATCCAGCATATCCAATTCCTTTGTTAATTTTACCTGAATCATCCAAGCATTTGGTGAATTACAAATACTAATTACATAATTCATCAAACAATTACAGTGCAATATGTAAAGCTTAAAGTTAAGGCATAAAAAAAAATGACAGTCACTATATAAAAACAAATAAAGATAGGACCAACACCAACGAAAAAAGGACATGATGAGAGAAAAGAAGATAGGTATAAATATTATATTACTTGTTTATTGGAACTTATCATAGCTCTTATCTTGTACATCATTTGCTGGATGTAAATCTTAGCACTAACTCCTCCTGAACCTACAATTGCAAACGAAGTTAAAGTTAATAATTGAAGTCTACGAAGGAAAACTAAAACCATGAAAGTGCGCAGTTTCAAGCTTTGATTATGGAAAAGAAAAATGTGATGCCACTTCTTTCAGTTGACAAAATACGTGGGTTAGGTGCGGAGAACATGTGAAAAATGACAAAAATGTCCTCCATCTACTTAATTAATTACTTATATGTATGGGCATTTTAGAGAACTCGAATCTTTTTTTATATATATATATATATATATATATATATATATATATATATATATATATATAAACTCACCAAAGTACACGAAACACGAAAGATAGAAATGGAATACAAAGGCTCCACACATAACAAAAATAAATAACACATGAAAGATGAAAGAGGGGACAGCTCACAATTCACGAAAGGAGGAAAGTGCATGAATATATATGTATTGTTAGCACACAAATTTATTTTAACCAGTTTACATGAAATATAAGTATATATGTACGTCCAGGTATATCTGTGTCTGATTGTTGAACCATATATTACAGTGCAATTATTACAAAACAAATATAATAAAATTAATGCAATGACCATTTCCACTACTTCTAATTTTCTTGAGGACTTTAACATTGTAGCTTGTCACATCCATATTATTTTTGTGCATAATTTAAGAGCATATTCGACCAAAACATCAAGTGAATTCAAATTATAAGTCTATATATTTATCACATCAGTTTATGAACCAATCGTAGCATAAAATTAACAACTACATTAGCACTATGGCAATTTCTTAAGCTTTGACAACAATTTCCATTATCATAGTATTAAATGATTGAGAACTCGGTATCTCTAATTACATCTCATGTTCATGATAGTCAAATTTTCAATTATCTTTTAGAATGTTCCAATTTTCAGGTCTAGATATATCTTTACCAAGTTCACAAATCAACTGGTCTAACTTTGAAACATAGAAAATAATAGGATTTACATTAAATGTAAGTGTAAGATGACATCTAAAGAAATCTCTCATTTCAACCCATAAAATCGACAGAAACAATCTTTAATAGTAAACTTTAAAAAACAAACTATAAAAGATAATTCTTGCCCACTATACATACATATAGCTTGAATGTGAATTTCATATCTAAAATCCTTGATTAAACCATTTCATAAATTTGATATATTAGCTAATAGTTAATCATTGTAGCTTACATTGAAATGGTTAAGTGAACCATTATAGTTTGTAGTTAATCCAGAACAGACTTGAGATATGATAGTTTGTAAAATATTTCATCATTATTAGCATTAGACAAAAACTGCCAAACAATGTAAATAAAAATGCTCATTTGTAAGCTAAACTTCTGTTTAAAATTTGAATACATATTTCATCATTATTAGCATTAAACAAAAACTGACATGTAAGAGTTGTTCCATCTCATATCATTCTATCGTAAGCTCCCTACTTTCTTAAAAATCGAACTTCATAATCTTCATTACCATCAACAAACAAATATAACTTGTAAAAACATAGGATTAATGAAGGATATTCAAGCCTTTTATCTTAACACATTATAACAATAGTTGGTGATACAGTCAACAAAATTTGCAAAGAAGTGCACGTTGATTCTACATATAAATCGTTTTCTACATATAAACTTAGCAGAACCATTATATCAATTAACTTATGGTTCAAAAAGCTTAGACAAATATACAGTTAATACAATTGCAGCTCTGCCTGCTATAACCAAACCTAGTAGGACTGATCTAACATAAACAGATTTGCCCGATGTGTCGGACAAATTTTCAATTAAAACTATTCACTTATTTAGGAAACCGTTTCACCTTAGGAATTTGTTCAAAGATTTTGATAGTTGGATGAAAAAAACTAGTGCATTGTAACAACTTTCTGAACTACTAAATATACTACAATACACTCATTTTATTTTGATTACTCAAGCATTGATATAGAAGCTCAAATATATGGATGAACTATTTTTTGACCACAGGAGAAGATCCAAATCTTTTATAAAGATGGTTGAAAACTCCTTTTCATTTATGTATATTATAATTCACCAAATGTAAATAATATACATATCTATCTTTGACAAATTTCCACTTTTCTATGTCCATTGCATCCGTGCCAACAAAAAGGAAGAGGAAGACTTTTTTTGAAGGAAATGAAGAGGAAGATTTCAGAAATAAAGGACAACGTAGCAAAAGCATGTCTGTAGTGATCATGTGTGATATCCCGAAATTTCAAGGAACTTAAAATGTAATAATCTCTTAATTAAATTGTTTAAAATTGATAAAATTGTTATTTTTCAAATATAAATAACCAATTAATTAATAATGTGATGTTTTAAATCATGATTATAGATTGATTTTAAATAAGAATAATTATTTAGTTCGTGTTATTGTACAAATAGATTTTAAGTAGACTTATTATTTTCTAATTTAATAAGTGTTGTTTAAAATATGTATATATATGAGCGTATTTAAATTGATTTTAAATAGAATAATTATTTACAAATTAAATAATGTGTTTGTTTAAAATTGATATTTATATGTGTATTTTAATTGATTTTAAATTGGGATTTTAAACTGACTTTGAATTTGAATTTAAAAATTGAATTTAAAAAGTATATATATCTTATAATAGAAATAATAATATAGTTTGGATTTAAAATATATGGATAAGATTTTTATTTAAAAATAAGATTTGTTTTATGGTATTCTCTTTAAAGAAATTTATTTATAGAAATTTGGAAAGGTATTTATTTAAGGGTAAATAAATACAAAAGCTTTTAATTAGCATTTAAAAATGAGTTTAAATATTATATATGATTTTATTTAAATCATAATTGGTCTGTATCCTATTTTCTTTGAAGACCGTATTTACATAAAATTTAGAAAGCATTTATAAATGTATTTGTTAATTAGGAATTTAATAAGAAAAGATTTTAAAATCTTTTATAAATAATATAAAAATAAGTTAATACAAGTGTTAAGTTATAAACCATTTTAGATAACATGTGTTAACATATTAATAAGTTAAGAGACAAGTGTCATTACTTGTTTTTATTTTCTTTAAATTTTAATTAAACTAAAATTTAATCTATATAAAACACTTTCACTTTCTTCCTTCATTTCTTTTCTTATACTTTGAATTCAAACAAGTAAGCAATGTCCACAAACCTGAAACTTCCTCATACTAAAATCAAAAGTTCCTCAAAACCAAAATCAGTAAATCTACTCAAAATCTGTTATCATCTTCTCTGAAATAAATCAGAACCCTGTAATCCATTTTCATCAAACCTGTAAATTTTCTTCAAACCTGTAATTCATTCTTAAGCAGTTTTCAAAAAGTCTGCAACCATCTCAAGCCAAAAATCTGTAATCATTCCTCAAGTTCAAATGAAAATCAAAGAAAAATCATCAAACCTGTAATCTTTACAAGCCTGTAATCTCCTATCAAAATAAAGTTTAATTTCAAATTGCAACTTGGAAAGCAGTTTTCAAAAAGCCTGTAATTTCCTTATATCAGCCTGTAACAACTGCAACTTGGAATCAAGTTGAGTCATCATCATGTTCCAGTTAATCAATCAAGTATCAAAGCTTTTTAAGTTACAAGCAAGACAGAGTTTTCTGGAATTAAATCGATAGGAGCAATGCAAATTTTCAAATCTAGTTTCAAAGGCTCTCTGCATTTTAAAAAGGTGAGTAAACATTTTTAATTAAAACTTAAGTTGCTAATTATCTGTTGCATGTGAGTTATGTGATGATGTCTGTTTTACATGTATGCGTATGAGAATGCCTCTATGAATATATGAATGTGTAATTGAATATGAATGACTGTGCATGTATTTTATATCTGTTCATCTCTATTTTGAAGTTACAGAACTTATATCTTTGATCAAAATTCCTATCTTCTTATTGAAATCTCTATTAGGTTATAATTCTCAAACAATTTATGTTTGTTTAAACAAAGAATTAAGAAAAAAAAAATTAGTAAGATTAGTTGAAATGATTTTCTGGAAATCCAGAAATACAGTTGAGATACTTAAAAACGTGTAAAAATCAATCATCTTAATTCACTGTTTTAAGATCATAACTTGAATACATGTTGAAAGTTATGATTTTTAAAACAAACATCATAATTTTTAGTGTCGAAATGGAAGAGTATTTGGGGAATGTCTGGAAAATGGATTTTGATCAGTTTCTGGTGATCAGAGGTATTAGAGAGGTTGAGTTTTCATTTAAAGCTAGATTGATGATCAAGGTGCTTGGCAAAAATGGTGGTTGAGGCGATCGGGAACTGTGGCGTCGGCGACGTGCAATTTAGGATTTTAAACCTAGTTTTGGGTCAAGCTGGAAATTGGGTTACTGCTTCTCCTCTGATCGATCGAGTGTCGTGAAACTCGGGGTAATGTTGACGTGGATGGTCGGCAGTGTTTGGTCAGAATATCGCGACCTCTGGTCGTTGGCGCAGAGTGGACGATAAGGTTTTGCTGGATGCTGTTTTGGGTTCCAGGCCTTCTGGGTAGCTCGATTTTGATTCGAGGCCGGTGATGGAGTTTTGGTGATTAGTGAAGGTTGCAGCGTTGATGTTCGATATGTTGGAAGGATCATCGGTGATGGGTAGCAACTCCAGCGCTGGTGCATGTGCACGAGGGTGTTTTGGTGTCAGTAGGATTATGGTGGTTGGGTTAGGTTGTGACTCGAAGAGATGCTCGATCTTTTGAGTTTGTGGCTTGAGTTGAAACTTGTGACGACCTAGAAATTTTTAACATTTGAAATGGAAATTTTTAATTGATTTTTAAATATTGGAAGTTGTTTTTAACCTGGAATTTCCTAATTAACTATGAATTTGGCAATTTAATTATTGAATTTAATTTATTGAAGTTGGATAAAAATTTAAATCTTCAGTTCTAAGCTGATTTAAAATATTTTCAAAGGCTTAGGAAATTTATATTGATAATACTGAAGATAATGGAAGCTTCAGAATTGAAATTGGAACTAATTTGTCCAGTTTTGAAATTTTATTGTTTAAATTGATATTTAAAAATAGCCTTCCGAGGCACAGTGTCGGAATTCGACGAAACTAGTTCCATTGGGTCCGTAATAGTTAGTTGTTATCGGATTTCAAATTTCGTAGCTTCTGGAGCTATTGTGTGATCGTAAGAGATAAAAATGCCGAGAAAATAATTAACCGAATTAAATATACAGGAAAATAGGCGCAGAGAAGAAGTTGCGAAAAAATTTAGTCTCAAGGACAACAAGGTTGTTTTTTAGTCTGAAGGACATTTGTTAGTGTAATCAGAGAATGATAGTTACAACTATCATTCTGTGATTTACACTAAAACGTGTCCTTCAGCTTAAAAAACAAACTTCTTGTCCCTAAAACTAAATTTTTCTGCAACTTTTTCCTTGAGCCTAAAATCCCCTTATATATATATATATATATATATATATATATATATATCTAGAGAAAAAAAATCAAATCACAGCCACCCTATGTTTTCTTTAGCCAACCTACCTCTGTTAGAAGCCGACCTATCCCTCCCTGTTAAATCGCGTGGATCTCCCCTCTTTTTCAGATAAAAATCGTATCTTGCTCAATTCAAACGAAAAAAAATTAATGGCCGCTCCTCAAATTCCTTCTCCTTTTATTTTATATACCGAGCTTCTTCAAAAAAAACCTTTTCCCTTCGTTCAAATTCAAGATTTTATTCCTTTCCATTCGAGAATGAAATTCGAAATCGAAAATAGGAAATGGCCGATCCTTTCTTCCTTAGTCTCACTAAAATTGGGATCGATGTCTCGTTCAAAATCAAAGGGGGGAATCGAAGCGTGACAGTGTGAAACTCGAGCTCGCCTTGGGAAGCTTGGCCGAAGTCGACGAGATCTGGTCTCGTTTCAGATAATGAAGTGGCAATTTGTGCAAGTTTCAGGCGATGTCTTAAGGTAAGGCGACACGTGGAAAAGGGTTGCTCGCGAATTTAGGGTATGTGAATGGTAGGGGGAGCAGTGGCGAAGCATCGCGAAGCATGCGTGGCTGTAGTGGCGTAAGTGTCAGAGCAGGATCGCGTCATCGCGATTCAATTTCGCATGAACTCGGCGAGTTCATGTTCATAGGGGAGGGCAGAGAGGTATTGGATTTGTGTTTCCTTTATTTAAAATTTAATATTTGATCCATATTCTGAAGAAAAAAATATATAACAGGGATTTATAAAACAGTTGACTTATATGTGAAGTTTCGAAGATAAATAAAAATAAAAATAAAATAAGTATACATTTTAATCAACAAGTTTATTTTAAAATTTTGTATTTTGGGTAATTAATTTACTTAATAAACTTGTTTATTTTTAGTTACTAAAGGATATTTATTTAAAGAAATTTAGTTTTAAATTTAATTTTTTTAGTTAAATCAATTTATTAAAAAGGAATTGGTTTAGAAATTAAAAACTTTTAGTTTAAAATAAAATCAGTGATTAATTAAAATTATCAAATGGAATTTAGTTATTTAATTTATTTCGAATATTAATCAATTGTATAAATTGTTTATACAAGGTCTATAAATCAAGAAAACGACTCTGGAATGGAAATGGATTGCAAAATAAAAGAAAAGGTGAGAACTTCTCACTCAAACAAAGGGTTTCGTTCAATTTTAAATAGTTAAATTTAAAATTGTTGATTGTGTGCTTGGATGATGGTTGTTATCATTTGTTTGAAATAGACCCATACGTCGCATAATAGCGGATGATATTTTATAAATCTCATATACCGCGATATTCCACCTCGAAGTGGAATTGGTATTTAATTGTTGTGCTAACGTCTGTGGATGCAGGAAAACAGGTTGGTGGGATCTAACTGGATTCCTCAAACATTCGAATTTGTTTCATGAGTTGTGTGTTAAATTATTTATAATCTCTATGTGATTATATTGTAATTGGAACCATTGTAGGCTAAAATTAAGCCGAATATATGTTTGGTGTAAGATGCCAGAAATAAATAAAATAGGATTTTTGAATTTAAGTAGAAAAAAATCTACAGTGAAATCCTATTGAATAAATTCCAAAATATAGGGAAAGATTTTAATAAATGAGTTTGAGTAACATTGTTGATAATTGAAGAATTTACTTAAGATATGGATTTTAAATAGTTGGAAGAAAATAAAGGGATTTATTTTAAAAGATGATAAATTGGGAAATCCATTGAAAATTGATTTGACACCCGAAAATAAATCTTTGGAAATCAAATTGAAATTTGGTTCAATGTTTGAAAACAAAATTTAGAATATCAATTTGGAAATCAATTTTGGTGATTTAAAATAAGCCTTTAGGAAATCCATTTGGAAATTGATTTGGGTGTTTGAAACAAATTTGGGAAATCAATATGGAAAATTGATTTGGTGTTGAAAGTGAATATTTTGAAAACGATTTGAAAAATCGTATATCAATGGATATTTGGAAATTTGAATCCACAATGGAATTTATAAAGGAATGGGAAATGGTTTTAAAAATAAATATTGGTTTATTTTTGAAGTGCGGAAAGAAATTTACGGATTTGGAATGTAAATTCAAAATAAATCAAGAAGGGTTATTAAATTGGTCTAAGTGGACCATTTTGAAATGAAAGTGTATTTTCCCTGAAAAGCTGAATATGTTTTGAATGTAGCTTTTAAATATTAATTTCAAAATTCTAAAATGGTTTGTAAAAGAATATTTGAATAAAGTATTTTTGTAAATTGTTTCTTAATCTTTAGAGTAAAGATTTATTTAAGTTAATTTTTAGAAGTGACTGTTTTAAAAGATTTAATTTATATTTGTTTTAGAAAATAGTTATTAAAACAATTATACTCTATTTACTGATTTTATTTTAAAAATTATTTTGTACTTGAAGTTTTATATGAGATGATAGTATAATATTTTTATAACTGATATTTTAAATTAAAGTGTTTAAAAATAGTTTTACTTTAAAATATTTCCTAGTATATATTTGGACAAGTGATTTAAATTATTTTAAAGTATTCAAACTCGGCAGATTTTTTTTAGTGGAAATAAATGTTTTCGGGAATTTTATTCCGTGAGTGAAAAATGATTTGAAATTTTGTTTTCAAAGTATTGAAAAGTGATTTGAAATTTGTTTTCTAATGTTTGAAGTGTGAAAATATATCTTGCGAAGATATTTTGAAAATAAATAATTGGGAAAATTATTTAAATCTAGAAATTGTTGTGAATGTTGATTGATAGTTAAATAACCGATTATCAATATTTGCCTTTAAACGGCGTTTGAATTTCGATGCGACCTGGGGTCGGATTCCAAGTGGATATCTAAAAACCACATCGAACCTTTGTTGTGATTTGTTGAAATCTGAATGAACACTTATTTTTAAAAATAAGCGCTCGTTATTCGGATGAGCTGGGAGAGGACCTTTGTGTCATATAACCCATTCCGAATAATGATACGACGAAATGGGATTTGCATTTGAAGACCGGTGGTGAAGACCGGGTATTTGCGAGAATGATAGGATGACCTATCGATTGTCTCTGCACTGAGTAGCTACGGTATAGAGATTCCAAAAGTGGTGGGAAGTCCGATCGGGATTGTGAATACCCAGATTGCAAGGGCTTCTTCGGAAATGCCTTCGGTTCTGTTCGAATCCGGAACAGACTTGTATGGATGTGTGTCTGACGTTACACTTTGAGATGTAAAGCTGGTTTCTATCAAATACATTTCTGTTGGTGGCGGAGAATTTATTCTCTTAGTTTAACACCCTTCTCTGAGACGTACGAGCTCAGAGGTTATGTAGTTGATGGTTGCTAGTGATACATTCCCAATTTGGTAATGTGGCATACGAAGTGTTGCTGATCATTTGTTGATCGAAGCATGGCTTTGTGAAAAAGCGTAGCTTTGTGGACGAGACTTCGTCGAGCCTCACAAACCGGTAATGGTCGAAACAGGAATGTTGCGGCAAGGTTTTTAGGGGTCGCGCCCTTAGGTATGTCCATTTTCTTCTGGATGAAGGGTGGTATCATGGTATGGAGCCCAGATACTTAACTCGTGTGGACACTGTAAATTTATTGCTGTGTGATGTTGCTTTGTGGTTGAGGATCCTCGGATAAAGGTCGGTAACGATCGGGGATGGCATACTTTTTTGTGTGGAGTTATCAAGTTACAGCTTCATTGCACCCAGAAGCGTGTGGTAACTCGGCCTTGTGTCAGCAGAGATCCGGTTAGGTTCTCAGGGGTGTCTTTCCAGAGGCGTTCCATTTCGGTGTGGGAAGTTCCTTTGCCTGACCATTTGTTGGAAATCCAAAGAAACAATACGAGCCATGTACGGTTTTAGTTGTATAACCTGCCATGGAATATGGCAGTAACCTGCTATTGAACGTAGTAGCTATAGTAGGCATACGACGAAATGTTGTATGCTGGCTAAGATTAATATTATACTTTCGAAATGTTTTCTGCACTTTGCACTAATAATAATATCGAAAGAATTTGGGTATTAAGCATTTTTGACTGTCATAAGGAGAAATCTCCTCCAAGTGTGCGTTTGCATTGTGTGTGTGACGAGAGGCCTTATGGTTGTTCCATTTTTCAAAAGCATAGCGGATTTCTTTTTATTTTCTTTGTGAAAATAACTGTTTTTAAGATCTCACACCAGTCCTAGGACTGACCTGGAGTTTATTGTTTCCTTTCTAAACTCTGGGTGCCCACCAATTTCCACACGGGCAGCCTAGAGTCAGGTTATCAGGTCATTATGGAATTCAGGAGTTGCTGTGGAGATCAGGAGCAAGCTGGATGGCGAAGCGTATCACTAGTATATGTTATATTTTCTTCCGTTGTTTGTTGTTGTAACACTCTGATAATGTAATGTGATGTAATGTAATAACAGATATGGTTCTTTGTTTTAAAGATTATTCACTGATATATTATATGTTGTTCCGCTATGAAATGTGAGAATCTGTTATTGTTTCTGTTTTCTTCTTCTACCTTCTTCTTCTTAAACCCTAATGGTTCGGTTTTCCGGTATTCGATGGTTCGGCAGTTGATACAGTGGACGTATTAATGTTGACTTTCGAAAGTCGAAAAATCAGGACGTTACAAAGTGGTATCAGAGCATTTAGTTAAGCGACAACCTTGGCTCAGTTGGGTGTTACTCATTAGAGATAGAGTCGGTAGTACTCTAGAATGAGTTTGAGTATAATAATAGATATGAGCGCGTATTTGTTGGTGAATATAGAATTTTTTTATATTGTGTTGACTTATCGGTTGATTGTTTATAGATTCTGGTCGATGCAGTTTGGCCAACTGTATGGATAGAGGTCTCTAAACTCTTAAACAAGATAAATCGACACAATATTGTTTTAAAATAGGGTAAATGAAATAATTTTACCAAAACTATTTTTGTATATAAAAGAAATGATTTTCTGTAAATTTTCATGGTATATGGTTGCTTGGTTGTTAGGAAGTGATGATATTGAATTATCATCATTGATGTAGGGAAATTTAATACGGAAATGAATTCATATACAAATGAGAATTATAAATGTAAATTGTAAATGTGATTTATAATTTGGAATAAAATTCATTAATGGAATGAAATTGGTAATGTGAATGTATAAATGAGTTTTATAAATTGAAATGAGATTTGACTTGGATCAAGTTGAATAAAAAAATCCAAACTTGGGAAAAATAAAAATAAAATGTATTAAATCCAAGTAAACTAATATGATAATTAATTAATTCATGAAATAGGAAAGTTGAATTAGTTAAATTCAAATTCAAATGTGAGTTAAATTTGCAGATAAATTCAAGTAAGTAGAAATAAATTGAAAATTTCCTTGTTATTGATAAAATGAATTCGAGATAAATCGAGAAAGGAAAATTTGAAATTTAAAATGGATTAGTGAATAAAACTAATTGAATTAAATTAGTAAATGAAATAGAATAAAGAGTAAATTGAGTTGGTATCAATTTAAATTAGTTATAAACTAGAGTGGTTATTCTATTAAGTGAATATCGTCGAATTTGCTTAGAAAAGATTGTCATTTGACGCAAACGTGATTGCGTAAAATTGTATGAGTTCATGAAAGCCAATAAAAATTGATTTTTGAATCAATTGAAATGGATATGAGTTCGTTTCAGTAAAAAATGAATTGAATGAGAAAAAAATGTGTTGTAAACCATTGAAATTAAATGGAAATGATGTGTGCTTTAGTTGTAAGCAACTAAAATTGTATCGAAACCATATAAATTGCTAATGGAAATAATTTTGAATATTTTTCTTATGAAAACTAGGTGTTTACTATTGAAAATGAGTGAAATGTAAATAGATTTCCTATATATGTCACTTACGTGTTTAAATTGAGTAAGTACGGGTACAGGGGGGCCGTTTGGCTGGATTTGGTCGCTCTAAAATGCTAATAATAAACCGCTTTGCTTAAAAATGCTAAATAAGGTACGCCTACGCAATAAAAATAGGAAATATGAACTGTTTTTTTTTCTGACCGGGTAGGTCGATGTATATATATTTATATCTTTTGTCAAATTGCAAAAGCTCCTCCGTACAAAGGGGACTCTGCCAAAAATTTTCGAAAATTTTGGGAGTTAGAAAAAAAAATTGTTAGCGACAAACGATTTCAAATTTGAAATTGAAGTAAATTAGTGAATGAAACTAAATTAAAATAGTGATATGAATCAGTTGGGAATGAAAGATGATTGCTAAAATTCAATATTCTGAAGTTAAACTAAATCTAAATTGAAACGACCCGCAAATCCGTACCCCTTGAGTCAACACTATTCTACCTAAATCAACTTAAGTAGCACAGAAATACGAACCATTTGGGTTAAGAAGAAGAGGTAGAAGAAGAAAATAGGAAACAACATAAGAATCTAACCATCGCAGCGAAATAAAATATAATAGATAATATATAAACTTTACTCAAAAAGTAAACGATCTGTTTGCATATTACATCATCAGAGTACACCAATCACAGCTCAACATCAATATCATACACATGGATACACAACAACTCAACACAGCGGAAAATATATATAAATAAGTACGAGAGTACGTGTCGTCATCCAGCTCGTCTCCTGAGCTCCACAGCATCACATCCTGTATCCTATAATACTCGGTCTGACCCGAGCATTATAGTTAAATAACACCCGAGTCAGTCTGGAATACCAGCGTGACAAAATCACACCCAATTGATTATTAAAGTTTCAAAAATCCCTTGAAAACTAAGCATCTCGTAAGACCACGCCACAAATAAACATGTCGGGTTTTTACCTTACGATAGCTAAAACATTTATTTATAGAAATCCTCTGATATTATAATAGGGTCTGTATACAAATACTTATAAAATAGCCAAAATCGTTACATTATTAAATTCCAGCTACTAGCCACAAAGTGGGTAATACAAATAAAACTCGTACAAGGCTCGTAGGGAGAATGGATTTCCAACCAATGACTAGGCACTGGGGTACCACCTGTCACAGTACGGGGCCTAGATCACCGTACCGAGGAGTACACCCGCTCCTCTGCAGCACAAGGCCGGGACTATCCCTTACTGGATAATCCCGAGTGAGATCACCCCGCGGTTGGGATCAGCAACCGCCCACTAAGACGAAATAAAAAGGGACATCTAGACTGGAATGACCTCACCCTGCTTGGGTGCTACCCACCTAGCCTTGCTGCATAACCCCTGATTTTCAATCATTCCCATTTGATGAGGCTTGAGGCTAAGCGTTACCTTTATAGAACATATCCCTTAGAATGCCCATCGTCCACCTGACGATGTTTCGCAAGCATTCATCCATACAAGTCCGTCCCGGGTTCGAACGGAACCGAAGGCACTATTCCTACTACATCTCTTTTGGAAATATCCCCAAGATTAGTAGCGACTAGCCCTTGCACTTCACTTCTCCATCTTCGAATCCAAAATCGTTTACACGAAACGTACAAACCGGATCGAAGTGGTTTTCGAGAAATAAATCTCGATCCCGGTCTCTTCGAAACGATCAACGCATTTGTCCAATACTGATAGTCGGTTATTTAACTATCAATTATATTCACAAACAACCATCCAACAATAAATAATTTCCCAAATTATTTATTAACCTCAAAATATCTTCACAAGATATATTTATATTTTCAATCCTTTGAAAACAGTTTCAAAATCATCTTTCTTTTCAGAATCAACTTTCCCAAATATTTTCTATCTCCTCTGAAATCACCAAGCACAAAATAGATTTTTAAAATAATTTAAAACACTTTACTTTGAAATATATACTTTAAAACATTTAGGATAAAACTACTTAAATAATTTGTTAAAAATACATACTATATGAATTTGAGAAAATAAGGTTACTTTATAAAATATAAAAACCAGGTTTTCACTTTTAAAACCAATACTAAGTCATTTTTTAAATAATTAATGCTATAAGATATTAAAAGGAAATACTTGCTTTAGAAATTAAATATTAGAAATAATAAATTTTACAAAACTTGCTTTCTTTAAAAACAACTTTAAAACATTTAATTTATATTTACGAATTTACTTTTAAAAACGTGTACTTGGCCATTCAGAGAGAATTCCAACCTCTAGCACTTAAATCAATTTCCCGAATTGATTTCCAATTCATTCTATTTGAAATAAATTTCTTTACTTGCTCTGTTCATTTCAAAATTCATTAATTATGGACTTTATTTTTGTTATTATTATTTGCTGTTTGATTGTTCTTTTAACTGAAATATACAAATTTCAGGCTTTTCCCATTTTCTTCTTTATTCCTTTCAAAATTAAAAATTTAAATTTAAAATAAATGTTCTGTTCTTTTAGATATTGCCATTGGAGTTTACAATTCATTAACTTCCTATTAATTCAAAAATCTCCTTACTATATTCAAGATTTATTAATTAGAATTCTTATGTCACTTTATTTTATTTTTTGTTTCATTCTTAAATTTATTCAAATTTCCACAATTATTTTACTTACAAATTCACTTCCTTTCTTTTCTTTCCAACATCCAAGTTATATTTTTTTTTGGAAATTCATTATACCCAATTATCCAATCAAACCATAGCATTCAATATTTCAACACAATCCATCATTGTCAGGACCCGATTCTTCGACTTTCGAAAACTGACATCAATACGTTCACTGTATCAACTGCCGAGCAATCGAATGACAGAAAACCGAACACTTAGGGTTTAAAAGAAGAAAGAAAAAGAAGAAGAAGAGAGAAAAAGATAGAAAATATAGAGAAAAGAAAATAGAACGAAAACAGAAACAAAACAACAGAACAATAACAGAATCTCACAATCGCAGCGGAACAACATATAATACATAAATGAATAATCTTTAAACAAAGAACTATATCAGTTATTACATTACATTTCATTACATCAGAGTAGACAACAATAAACAACATTAAAAAGCGGAAAAGAAATACTATATACTAATAATATGCCAATGCCATCCAGCTTGCCTCCAGCAACTCCTGAATTCCAGAATATCCTGATAAACCTGTCTCTTGACTGCCCATGTGGAAATTGGTGGGCACCCAGAGTTTAGGAAGGAAAACAATAAACTCCGAGTCAGTCATGTGACTGGTGTGAGAACTCAAAACAGTTTATTTATCTTTAAAATCAAAATAGAGGAATATTTTTAAAGTCAATTCGCAATGCTTTTAAAAATGAGACTACCATAAGGCCTCCCGCACACACACACAATGCAAACGAAGAATCGGAGGAGATTTATCCTTATGATAGTCAAAGATGCTTGATACGCATTAAAAAGAACATTTGATATTATTACTAGTGCATAGTGTAGAAAAAATCATTTCGAAAGTAAAGATATAAATCTTAGCCAACATACGACCATTATCGTATGCCTACTATAGCTACTATGTTCAATAGCAGGTTACCGCCACATTCCATAGCAGGTTATACAACTAAAACCGTACAAGATCGTATTGTTTCTTTGGATTTCCAATGAATGGTCAGGCCAAGGAACTTCCCATTGCCACATGAGAACGCCTCTGGAAGGACGTCCCCGAGAACCAAACCGGATCTCTGCCAACACAAGGCCGGGTTACCACTAACTGGGTAACTACTGACACGAGTATGCCATCCTGCGGTCCTTTGGGACCTTTAACCGAGCGCTCGTCACCAACATCACACAATCATAAATAAAGTGTTTCAACATGAGTAAGTATCTGGGCTCCATACCATGATACCACCCTTTTCCAGAAGGAAATGCACGTACCCTAAAGGGAGCTACCCCTCATAACCTTGCCGCATCTTTCCTGTTTTGACCATTCCAGGGTGTGAGGCTCGACGAAGTCTCGTCCACAAAGCCACGCTTTATACAAAAGCTGTGCTTTGGGTCAACAAATGATCATAGAAATGATCACAAAGATAAACGATCAAACAAATGATCCTATCACAAATGATCAAACAATGATCATTTCACAGCAACACTCAGCATGTCACATTTCCAAATTGGGAATATATCGATGATAACCTTCAACTACATAACCTCTGAGCTCGTACGTCTCAGAGAAGGGTGTTAAGCTAAGAGAATAAATTCTCCGCCACCAACAGAAATATATTTGAAAGAAATCTGCTTTTTATCTCAATTTGTAATGTCAGACATACAATCCATACAAGTCTGTTCCGGGATCGAACAGAACCGAAGGCACTTACAAAGAAGTCCTTGCAATCCGGATATTCACTAATCATGACCGGACTTCCCATCACATATGGAGTCTTTATACCGGGGACCATTCGATGCAAAGACATTCGATGAGTTGTCCTTTCGCTTTCAAAAATATCCGGTCTTCAACACCGGTCATCAATGCTATCCATTACGTCGTATCACTATTCGAAATGGGTAATCCGAATAATGAGCGCAATAATTTAAAAATAAGAGTGGCATTCAAATTCAAGCAAATCACAACAAATACCTATTCAAAGGTAAATATTGATAGTCGGTTATTGAACTATCAATGGATATGCACAACATCACTAGATTCCAAATAAATTTTCCAAATTATTTATTTCCCAACAATATCTTTACAAGATATATATAATTTTCACACTTCAAAAATAAATCAATATTTATTTTTAAACAAATTCCCATTTCTTTTATAAATTCCATAGTGAATTCCAAAATATTTATGAATATACGATTTCAATTATTCATTTTCAATTTGTCTTCAAAAAGATAAATTCTCAAAACGTTTCATTTCACATTGGAAAACATTTCCATACTTATTTATTCATAAGTAATTCACAAATTTTATTTTCTACACTTGGAAAATATTCAATATACTTAAATCGAAATTAAGTATATATTTCATTCTTTAAGGAAATCATTCTCTTAAACATATTTATTTGGGCCAAAACGAATGTTACGTAAAACATCGTTACGACAACCCAAAATCACTAGTATAGGGATTCGAAATTAAAATAGATATATAAATCCCAATACTATACAAAACATTTCCTTTCGGAAATCATTTACTATAACAACAGTGTTATAGTCCACCATTTCCTTCTATTTCTCGAAAACGTCTATTTCAACAATGAATGTTGAAATCTATGGTTTCGAATCTCAACACATATTAAAAAAAACATCGTTAGATTGTTTTAATTCTATTTAAAACATCACATCCAAAACATTTTCTTCAACATCTTATTCACTATTCAAAAACGTGCATATACTTGTTAACCAATTTCATCATTTCTATTCATTTTATTTTAAAGGATTATTCACTGTCTAAAAACGTGAATATAACTCCATTAACAAGTTACAACAATTTACTTGTCAAAATAAGTCGTTTGCGGATTTATAAAACAATGTTTATAAATTCCATTTCTATTTATTTTATAACAACTTCCTTTTATAAATTTCCTTTATTAATCTATTCAATTTCATATCTCAATGATATACTAAAAGTTCATATTATAATTTAAATATTTATAATTTATTTGTTTACAAAAAACGTTCTTTTAAACTTTCCAAATTTATAAATCTTATAACTTATAAGATTCATTTATTTATCCAAATCTATTCTTTTAATAACTTTACAAATTTTATAAACCTACTGCTTATAAAATTCCATTTATAACTTTACCGTTTATAATTCTATAAATTTCATTCATTTATGAAATTCATTCACAATTTACTCTAACACTTATAAAAGCTCGTTTTATAATTCCAATATTTTTAATTTATAAATATCAATTTATAAATCTTTTATATGGATCAATTTATATTACTTTTAAAAACGTCTTTGAACTCCTTTATAATTTCATCATTTGGATTTTTTTTATAAAATGATCAAAATTTATAAATCCTAATTTTAAACCTTTCACAATGAATTTAAAAATTCCAATTTAAGCTATTTTATAAAATCATTAATCCCATATTTTCAAAAATCAACTTTTAACTATATTTCTCAAAAATCATAATTTTATAACATTAAAATTTATATCGTTTATTTATTTAAGATGAATCAATTCCAAAAATATTTTATAAACGTATACTTTCAAAAATCACTTTAGAAATCCCTTAAAATCAAAATCGTTATTTTTAAACTTCAAAATTGGATCCGATGATGCAACACATCAAATAGTCAATCATGACTTTCAAACATCATATATCGATATGATAATCAATCAAATATCACAATATATGTAAATAAATAAATACGGTTGAGGAATCCAGTTGGATCCCTCCAATCTGTTTCCTTGCATCCACAGACATTAGCACAATACCAATCCCGTTTCAAGACGGGATATCGCGGTATATGGGATTTATAAAATATTATCCGCTTAATAGGCGGCGCAATAGGGTCTCATCCGCTATACAATGCGGGAAATCAATCAACTGCAATATATACATATGCCAATATATATATATATATACATATATATATATATATACATATATATATATATGTATACATATATACATATATATATATATTGCTATATACTAATATAATACCAATTCCACTTCAAGGTGGAATATCGCGGTATATGGGTTTAATAAATAACCTCCGCTTACTAATGGCGTATAGGGTCTATTCACATCCTATATATATATATGTATGTATGTATGTATAACAATCATCATACAAGCATTCAATCAACACAACTAAACAATTTTAAATTTAACTATTTAAAATTGAAATAAAACCCGTTTGAGCGAGAAGTTCTCACCTTTGCTTTTATTAGCAATCCATTTCCAATCCATCCCGTTTCCTTTCAGATTTTGACCTTGAATAAGCAATTATATAAATTTATTAATATTCGACCAAATCGAATAATTTATTTTCATTTAATTTAACTAGTTAATAATTTAATTTGGGCTTAATCACTTATTCTAAACAAATTCGCTTATAACAAATATTATTAGAAATTAAAATAATTATGTGAGTAAACTAAACAATTTAATCATCTAAATAAATTAAATGTTTAACAAATTCCCTTTTAATTTTAAATAGATTACTCTTAACAAATTTATTTAATTAAAATTAAATTTAAACTAAATTTACTTAAATAAATTATTCTTCCCTTTCAAACTAATCATTAATAGTTTTAAAATATCTAAAAACTTGTTTAAACCTTCTAAATTTTCGTTCCTTCTTCTTTAAGCTTAAATCTTGAATTTATATTTCTTTTAATATAACTTACTCATATTTACTTATATATGATATATTATTTCTCTTACTGCAAATTTTTTTTAAACCATGTTTAACTTAAAACTGCATATATATAAATTTAATTAAAATAACTGTAATATAAATTTTCAAAAACCTAAAAATGCTTTAAACAAAACTACCTTAATGCACAAGAACTCCAAAATCGAGCTGCTGCTCGAAATCCCACGCGACCCACATCGGAGCCGCCACCATCGCCCTCGAGGCTTCACCGTGCTCGATCTTGAACCTCTGTCGTGCATGAGACCTCCACGCGCGCCTACGATCGACCGCGACCCTTACGCGATGCCCCACGCCGCCGCTGCCGCACTGTCGCAACCCATGCCGCCGCTACCCACTACGCGAGTCGCCTCAATTTGCTCTCGACGCCTTATTGCAATCCACGAGATCCCCTCCCCATGACGAACGCGCTATAGCCTTCTTCCTTCTAGCCTCGCGATTTCGATTTAGGGCTTCGGCCATTTTGATTTTGAAGTTAAAATAGGGGAACGTGGTATTGTTTTTGATTGAAGAAGAAATTGTTTTTAAAATACCCGGCATGCTTGGCACGATCTCGTAGCATGATTCTAGGGCGTGATTTTAGGCGTGATTGAAGGAAGAACGTGCTGATGTTGACAAATTTAAATTTAAATTGAATTCATTGAAATATTCAATGCGTTTACTCAACGTGTGCTCACATAACAACTCCGAATAATATGAAATTTGAAATCCGGTAATAATTCAATATTACGGACCCAATGGAACTGGTTTCGTCGAATTCCGAGACTGTGCCTCGGAAGGCTATTTTTCAATATCGATTCAAACGATATAATTTCAAAACTGAACAAAGTAGTTTCAAATTAAATTCTGAAGCTTCTATTATCTTCAGTATTATCAATATAAATTTTACAAGCCTTTGAAATATTTTTAATCGGCTGAAAATTGAAGATTCAAATTTTTATTCAGCTTCAACAAATTAAATTTTATAATTAAATCGTCAAATTCATTCTGATAATTTGAAATTCAAGTCAAACCATCACTCAAATATTTAAAATTAATTAAATACTTTCAAATTAAATTGTTCAAAATTTAGGGTCGTTACAATCTTCCCCCCTTAAAAGAATTTCGTCCCGAAATTACAAGTTAAGAAGAATGCCCTTATCTCGATTATTATTTTTCACAATCCAAATAGTTTTATCAACTTTCTAAAACAAATCTTTTTTTATTCAAGATCCATTATCATTTCAACTAGCTTTCCAACTTCAATTATAAGTTTCAACCAACATTGTTCTCCTAACAATTCAAATTCAAATTCAAATTCAAATTTCAAACTTCCAAATTTTCTCAAAATTTTTCTAACACTCGAAATTTTCGAAAAATTTCGCCAGTGTCTCCTTTGCGCGGCTAGCTCGGTACGACTACAAAATGGCACCACGGCCCCTCAGAATCAAAAAGAAAAGAGAAAGCCAAGTGGCTGGAGAAGAAAATCACCAAATTTCATACTGAAATTGAAATACGTACCTTTTTTGTCGAGCAATTCAATTTTATCTTTGAAACCAAAATCTCAATTCCATTTCTTTTAATATACCTGTATATCCTGCTACCCATAATATCCAATTCCAACATTCAAACCATTTTGCCAATTCCATTACAAAATTTTCAACATATGTTTCTTATACATTTTTACTTCACTATTGAAGTTACACATTCATTTTCATTCAATTTTTCATTTCAATTTCATTTGAATTCAATTCACAATTTCAATTCTATTTGAATTCAATTCATAATTTAAATTTCATTCGAATTCAATTCTCAATTCTAAATATTGAATTCTAACGATTAACTTTCATTTACTTTGATACCAAAATCAACTTCATTCAACATCTCTTAAATTATACTTCATTTTATAAACATCACTTGGTTTTACTTAACTTAAATTCCTACTTATAAATAAATTCATATTTCAATTCTAAGTAAATTTCCATTTAACTTTAAATTCATTTTTATTTATTTACAACTCATATTCATAAATATATTCATATAGTTTCACTTCTTATACATATATAAGTTTATTTCACAATTGTAAATCACTTTAATTATAATTCAATTCTTATAATTCTTTTGCTTATAAAATTATTCTTTTATTTGGATTATTCAAACAACTTATTCAACAACCAAACAATCTACTTATAAATACTTTAATAATTCTGAAAAATTATTCCTTTATATATAAAGTATAATCAAGGTAAAATTATTTCATTTACCCAATTTTAAAACAATATTATGTCGAATTGTTCTATTCAAGTGTTTATAAACCCCTTCGGCATAGTTGTGCATACCGTGCTGACGAAGGTTCATATGCCACTCAATAAACCAATCATCACAATATAAAACAATTTTATATTCACTAATAAATACGCTCTTATAGCTATTATTACACTCAACTCATTCTAGAGTACCAATGATTCTATCTCTAATGAGTAATACCCAACAGAGCCATGGTTGTCGCTTAACCATATGCTCTGATACCACATTGTCAGGACCCGATTCTTCGACTTTCGAAAACTGACATCAATACGTTCACTATATCAACTGCCAAGCAATCGAATGACGGAAAACCGAACACTTAGGGTTTAAAAAGAAGAAAGAAAAAGAAGAAGAAGAGAGAAAAAGATAGAAAATATAGAGAAAAGAAAATAGAACGAAAGCAGAAACAAAACAACAGAACAATAACAGAATCTCACAATCGCAGCGGAACAACATATAATACATAAATGAATAATCTTTAAACAAAGAACTATATCAGTTATTACATTACATCAGAGTAGACAACAATAAACAACATCAAACAACGGAAAAGAAATACTATATACTAATAATACGCCAATGCCATCCAGCTTGCCTCCAGCAACTCCTGCATTCTAGAATATCCTGATAAACCTGTCTCTTGACTGCCCGTGTGGAAATTGGTGGGCACCCAGAGTTTAGGAAGGAAAACAATAAACTCCGAGTCAGTCATGTGACTGGTGTGAGAACTCAAAACAGTTTATTTATCTTTAAAATCAAAATAGAGGAATATTTTTAAAGTCAATTCGCAATGCTTTTAAAAATGAGACTACCATAAGGCCTCCCGCACACACACACAATGCAAACGCAGAATCGGAGGAGATTTCTCCTTATGATAGTCAAAGATGCTTGATACGCATTAAAAAGAACATTTGATATTATTACTAGTGCATAGTGTAGAAAAAATCATTTCGAAAGTAAAGATATAAATCTTAGCCAACATACGACCATTATCGTATGCCTACTATAGCTACTATGTTCAATAGCAGGTTACCGCCACATTCCATAGCAGGTTATACAACTAAAACCGTACAAGATCGTATTGTTTCTTTGGATTTCCAACGAATGGTCAGGCCAAGGAACTTCCCATTGCCACATGAGAACGCCTCTGGAAGGACGTCCCCGAGAACCAAACCGGATCTCTGCCAACACAAGGCCGGGTTACCCCTAACTGGGTAACCACTGACACGAGTATGCCATCCCGCGGTCCTTTGGGACCTTTAACCGAGCGCTCGTCACCAACATCACACAATCATAAATAAAGTGTTTCAACATGAGTAAGTATCTGGGCTCCATACAATGATACCACCCTTTTCCAGAAGGAAATGCACATACCCTAAAGGGAGCTACCCCTCATAACCTTGCCGCATCTTTCCTGTTTTGACCATTCCGGGGTGTGAGGCTCGACGAAGTCTCGTCCACAAAAGCACGCTTTATACAAAAGCTGTGCTTTGGATCAACAAATGATCATAGAAATGATCACAAAGGTAAACAATCAAACAAATGATCCTATCACAAATGATCAAACAATGATCATTTCACAGCAACACTCAACATGTCACATTTCCAAATTGGGAATATATCGCTGATAACCTTCAACTACATAACCTCTGAGCTCGTACGTCTCAGAGAAGGGTGTTAAGCTAAGAGAATAAATTCTCCGCCACCAACAGAAATATATTTGAAAGAAATCTGCTTTATATCTCAATTTGTAATGTCAGACATACAATCCATACAAGTCTGTTCCGAGATCGAACAGAACCGAAGGCACTTACAAAGAAGTCCTTGCAATCCGGATATTCACTAATCACGACCGGACTTCCCATCACATATGGAGTCTCTATACCGGGGACCAGTCGATGCAAAGACATTCGATGAGTTGTCCTTTCGCTTTCAAAAATATCTAGTCTTCAACACTGGTCATCAATGCTATCCATTACGTCGTATCACTATTCGGAATGGGTAATCCGAATAACGAGCGCAATAATTTAAAAATAAGTGTGGCATTCATATTCAAGCAAATCACAACAAATACCTATTCAAAGGTAAATATTGATAGTCGGTTATTGAACTATCAATGGATATGCACAACATCACTAGATTCCAAATAATTTTTCCAAATTATTTATTTCCCAACAATATCTTTAAAAGATATATATAATTTTCACACTTCAAAAATAAATCAATATTTATTTTTAAACAAATTCCCCTTTTCTTCTATAAATTCCATAGTGAATTCCAAAATATTTATGAATATACGATTTCAATTATTCATTTTCAATTTGTCTTCAAAAAGATAAATTCTCAAAACGTTTCATTTCACATTGGAAAACATTTCCATACTTATTTATTCATAAGTAATTCACAAATTTTATTTTCTACACTTGGAAAATATTCAATATACTTAAATCGAAATTAAGTATATATTTCATTCTTTAAGGAAATTATTCTCTTAAACATATTTATTTGGGCCAAAACGAATGTTACGTAAAACATCGTTACGACAACCCAAAATCACTAGTATAGGGATTCGAAATTAAAATAGATATATAAATCCCAATACTATACAAAACATTTCCTTTCGGAAATCATTTACTATAACAACAGTGTTATAGTCCACCATTTCCTTCTATTTCTCGAAAACGTCTATTTCAACAATGAATGTTGAAATCTATGGTTTCGAATCTCAACACATATTAAAAAAAACATCGTTAGATTGTTTTAATTCTATTTAAAACATCACATCCAAAACATTTTCTTCAACATCTTATTCACTATTCAAAAACGTGTATATACTTATTAACCAATTTCATCATTTCTAGTCATTTTATTTTAAAGGATTATTAACTGTCTAAAAACGTGAATATAACTCCATTAACAAGTTACAACAATTTACTTATCAAAATAAGTCGTTTGCGGATTTATAAAACAATGTTTATAAATTCCATTTCTATTTATTTTATAACAACTTCCTTTTATAAATTTCCTTTATTAATCTATTCAATTTCATATCTCAATGATATACTAAAAGTTCATATTATAAGTTAAATATTTATAATTTATTTGTTTACAAAAAACGTTCTTTTAAACTTTCCAAATTTATAAATCTTATAACTTATAAGATTCATTTATTTATCCAAATCTATTCTTTTAATAACTTTACAAATTTTATAAGCCTACTGCTTATAAAATTCCATTTATAACTTTACCGTTTATAATTCTATAAATTTCATTCATTTATGAAATTCATTCACAATTTACTCTAACACTTATAAAATCTCGTTTTATAATTCCAATATTTTTAATTTATAAATATCAATTTATAAATCTTTTATATGGATTAATTTATATTACTTTTAAAAACGTCTTTGAACTCCTTTATAATTTCATCATTTGGATTTTTTTTATAAAATGATCAAATTTTATAAATCCTAATTTTAAACCTTTCACAATGAATTTAAAAATTCCAATTTAAGCTATTTTATAAAATCATTAATCCCATATTTTCAAAAATCAACTTTTAACTATATTTCTCAAAAATCATAATTTTATAACATTAAAATTTATATCGTTTATTTATTTAAGATGAATCAATTCCAAAAATATTTTATAAACGTATACTTTCAAAAATCACTTTAGAAATCCCTTAAAATCAAAATCGTTATTTTTAAACTTCAAAATTGGATCCGATGATGCAACACATCAAATAGTCAATCACGACTTTCAAACATCATATATCGATATGATAATCAATCAAATATCACAATATATGTAAATAAATAAATACGGTTGAGGAATCCAGTTGGATCCCTCCAACCTGTTTCCCTGCATCAACAGACATTAGCACAATACCAATCCCGTTTCAAGACGGGATATCGCGGTATATGGGATTTATAAAATATTATCCGCTTAATAGGCGGCGCAATAGGGTCTCATCCGCTATATAATGCAGGAAATCAATCAACTGCAATATATACATATGCCAATATATATATATTGCTATATACTAATATAATACCAATTCCACTTCAAGGTGGAATATCGCGGTATATGGGTTTAATAAATAACCTCCGCTTACTAAATGCGCATAGGGTCTATTCACATCCAATATATATATATATATATATATATATATATATAACAATCATCATACAAGCATTCAATCAACACAACTAAACAATTTTAAATTTAACTATTTAAAATTGAAGTAAAACCCTTTTGAGTGAGATGTTCTCACCTTTGCTTTTATTAGCAATCCATTTCCAATCCATCCCGTTTCCTTTCAGATTTTGACCTTGAATAAGCAATTATATAAATTTATTAATATTCGACCAAATCGAATAATTTATTTTCATTTAATTTAACTAGTTAATAATTTAATTTGGGCTTAATCACTTATTCTAAACAAATTCGCTTATAACAAATATTATTAGAAATTAAAATAATTATGTGAGTAAATTAAACAATTTAATCATCTAAATAAATTAAATGCTTAACAAATTCCCTTTTAATTTTAAATAGATTACTCTTAAAAAAATTATTTAATTAAAATTAAATTTCAACTAAATTTACTTAAATAAATTATTCTTCCCTTTCAAACTAATCATTAATAGTTTTAAAATATCTAAAAACTTGTTTAAACCTTCTAAATTTTCGTTCCTTCTTCTTTAAGCTTAAAACTTGAATTTCTATTTCTTTTAATATAACTTACTCATATTTACTTATATGTGATATATTATTTCTCTTACTGCAATTTTTTTTTAAACCATGTTTAACTTAAAACTGCATATATATAAATTTAATTAAAACAGCTGTAATATAAATTTTAAAAAACCTAAAAATGCTTTAAACAAAACTACCTCAATGCACAGGAACTTCAAAATCGAGCTGCTGCTCGAAATCCCACGCGACCCACATCGGAGCTGCTGCTATCGCCCTCGAGGCTTCACCGTGCTCGAGCTTGAACCTCTGTCGTGCACGAGACCTCCACGCGCGCCTGCGATCGACCGCGACCCTTACGCGATGCCCCACGCCGCCGCTGCCACACTGTTGCGACCCATGCCGCCGCTACCCCCTACGCGAGTTGCCTCGATTTGCTCTCGACGCCTTATTGCAATCCTCGAGATCCCCTCCCCACGACGAACGCGCTATAGCCTTCTCCCTTCTAGCCTCGCGATTTCGATTTAGGGCTTCGGCCATTTTGATTTTGAAGTTAAAATAGGGGAACGCAGTATTGTTTTTGATTGAAGAAGAAATTGTTTTTAAAATACTCGGCATGCTTGGCACGATCTCGTAGCATGATTCTAGGGCGCGATTTTAGGCGTGATTGAAGGAAGAACGTACTGATGTTGACAAATTTAAATTTAAATTGAATTCGTTGAAAATTTCAATGCGTTTACTCAACGTGTGCTCACATAACAACTCCGAATAATACGAAATTTGAAATCCGGTAATAATTCAATATTACGGACCCAAGAACTGGTTTCGTCGAATTCCGAGACTGTGCATCGGAAGGCTATTTTTCAATATCGATTCAAACGATAATTTCAAAACTGAACAAAGTAGTTTCAAATTAAATTCTGAAGCTTCTATTATCTTCAGTATTATCAATATAAATTTTACAAGCCTTTGAAATATTTTTAATCGGCTTAAAATTGAAGATTCAAATTTTTATTCAGCTTCAACAGATTAAATTTTATAATTAAATCGCCAAATTCATTCTGATAATTTGAAATTCAAGTCAAACCATCACTCAAATATTTAAAATTAATTAAATACTTTCAAATTAAATTGTTTAAAATTTAGGGTCGTTACAATCATAAAATATCAAATCATCATAACAGGGTAATCTAAATAATTTAAATAAATGTTGAGGGATCCAGTTGGATCCCTCCAACCTGTTTTCCCTGCATCCACAGACGTTAGCATTACATAATATGCCAAATTCAAATTATACTATACTCTATCACATCAATCAATCCAACCATACAATCAATTATTTAAATTTAATCATTTAAATTAAAATTTCAACTGAGTGAGATTAACTCACCTTTGCATTATATTTGCAGTCCATTCCAAACGGCTCGGTTCTTCATGATTTTGACCTCCATCACCTAACGCGATACCGGAGATAGCGACCAAACCCCCATTACTAGCAGCTGCTTCGACCACGACACGAGCGCCGCCTCCCAGCGATCCCCCCGCTATCTCGTGGCCTCGCGAGATCCCCTCCAGACGAAACAAAATCGCGACACCCCGATTGCTCAGCCTCGCCGCCGCGAACCTCCCCTCCATTGCGGCATCGCGAATCGACTCAAGGTCCCTTCATCGACACGCTCGCCTGATTTGATGCTCGGCTATATAACTTCGATTAGAGAAAGGGTTGGAAAGGAGGGATGGAGAGGTATAGATCGAACGAGAAGGCTTCGGCCTAAGGAAGACGCGGCCATTGATTTTTTTTTCTTGTTTCTGAACTTCGATCAAATTAAGTAAAGAGTTTCGGCCATTATTTATAAACGAACTGCCTTGGGTTTGCTTTGATAAAACGTGATGAACGATGGTGTATACTGAAAGATAAGGAAAGCGTGCTGAGGAATGGATAAGGAAGGCGTATAAAGGAAGCTTAATTAATTAAATTTCATTAGATTATTATCAATTAAATTTTCCGCGTTTATATAACGTACACTCACACGTTAACTCCAATCAACACGAAATTCGAAATCCAATAATAATTCATTATTACGGATCCAATGGAACTGGTTCCGTCAAATTCCGAGACTGTGCCTCGGAAGGCTATTTTTAAATTCAATTGAAACGATATATTCTTTTTTTTTAAAAAAACTGAACAAACCACTGTTAATTTTAATTCTACAACTTCTATTATTTTCAGTGCTATCAATATAAAATTTTCAAGCCTGCAAATTATTTTTAACAGGCTTAAAACTCAAGATTCAATATTTTACCCAACTTCAAGTTATTTAATTCAACAATCTAATTGTCAAATAAATTATGATATTCGTAATTTAAGTTGATAATTAACCTTTAAATAATTAAAATCAATTAAATATTCCGATTTTAAATGCTCGAAAATTCCGGGTCGTCACATTAATAAATTGAAATTGTAAATTTTTTGGCAAAGCAATTGAAATTGTAAATTGAATTCAAATAAAAATTGGAAATGTAAGACTGAATGAAAATTGACATATAACTTATATAGTGAAGCAAAACAAAAATGGTATAAGAAGTATTCAAACTTTTGTAAAGAAATGTGCAAAAAAATAAATTTGAATATTATAGTTGGATATGGTTGTTAAATAGCATACAGGTACTATAAGAGAAAAGGAAATTGGAATTTGATTTTCGAAGATAAAAAAGGGAATTGCTCGACAAAAAAAAGGTACATATTTAAATTTCTATATGAAATTTGGTGATTTTCTTGTCCAGCCGCTTGGCTTTTTGTTTTCTTTTGGAATTTGGGAGCCCGTAGAGGCATTTTGTAGTCGTACCGAGCTAGCCGTGCAAAGAAGACGCTGGCGAAATCTTCCGAAAATTTTGAGAGTTAGAAAAATTCTGAGAAAATTTTGAAAGTTTAAAAAATTGAATTTGAATTCAAATTTAAATTGTGAAGTAAATGAAGTTGTTTGAAACTATGAGGAATTTGGAAAGTTAGTTGAAATGAATCTTTAATAAAAAGATTTGGGTTGATAAATTGATAACATTGTTTGGTTTTGGGAAAATATTAAAAGGGTTGAGGATCATTCTTCACAACTAGAAATTTCAGGATGAAATTCTTTTAAGGGGGGAAGGATGTGACGACCCGGAAATTTTTAACATTTGAAATGGAAATATTTAATTGATTTTTAAATACTGGAAGTTGTTTTTAAACTGGAATTTCCTAATTAACTATGAATTTGGCAATTTAATTATTGAATTTAATTTATTGTAGTCGGATAAAAATTTAAATCTTCAGTTTTAAGCTGATTAAAAATATTTTCAAAGGCTTAGGAAATTTATATTGATAATCCTGAAGATAATGGAAGCTTCAGAATTGAAATTGGAACTAGTTTGTTCAGTTTTGAAATTTTATTGTTTAAATCGATATTTAAAAATAGCCTTCCGAAGCACAGTCTTGGAATTCGACGAAACCAGTTCCATTGGGTCCGTAATAGTTAGTTATTATTGGATTTCAAATTTCGTAGCTTCTGGTAGCTATTGTTTGATCGTACAAGATAAAAACGCCGAGAAAATAATTAACCGAATTAAATAAATAAATATATATCTAAAAAAACAAAAAAATAAAATCACAGCCACCCTATGTTTTCTTTAGCCAACCCACCTTTATTAGAAGCCGACCTATCCCTCTCTGTTAAATCACGTGGATCTCCCCTCTTTTCCAGATAAAAATAGTATCTTGCTCAATTCAAACGAAAACAAATTAATGGCCGCTCCTCAAATTCCTTCTCCTTTTATTTTATATACCGAGCTTTTTATTTCAAAACTAAAGAAAAAAAAACCTTTTCCCTTCGTTCAAATTCAAGTTTTTATTCCTTTCCATTCGAGAATGAAATTCAAAATCGAAAATTGGAAATGGCCGATCCTTTCTTCCTTAGTCTCACTAAAATTGGGATCGACGTCTCGTTCAAAGTCAAAGGGGGGAATCGAAGTGTGACAATGTGAAACTCGAGGTCGAGCTTGGGAAGCTTGGCCGAAGTCGACGAGATCTGGTCTCGTTCCAGATAATGAAGTGGCGATTTGAGAAAGTTTCAGGCAATGTCTTGAGGTGGGGTGACACGCGGAAAAGGGTTGCTCGCGAATTTGGGGTGTGCGAATGGCCGAGGGAGCAGTGGCGAAGCATCGCGAAGCACGCATGGCTGCAGTGGCGTGAGTGTCAGAGCAGGGTCGCGTAATCGCGATTCAATTTCGCATCAGCTTGGCGAGTTCATGTTCGTAGGGGAGGGCAGAGAGGTATTGGATTTGTGTTTCCTTTATTTAAAATTTAATATTTGATCCATATTTTGAAAAAATATATAACAGGGATTTATAAAACAGTTGACTTATATGTGAAGTTTCGAAGATAAATAAAAATAAAAATAAAATAAGTATACATTTTAATCAACAAGTTTATTTTAAAATTTTGCATTTAGGGTAATTAATTTACTAAATAAACTTGTTTATTTTTAGTTACTAAAGGATATTTATTTAAAGAAATTTAGTTTTAAATTTAGTTTTTTTAGTTAAATCAATTTATTAAAAAGGAATTGGCTTAGAAATTAAAATTTTTTAGTTTAAAATAAAATCACTGATTAATTAAAATTATCAAATGGAGTTTAATTATTTAATTTATTTCGAATATTGATCAATTTTATAAATTGTTTATACAAGGTCTATAAATCAAGAAAACGACTTTGGAATGGAAATGGATTGCAAAATAAAAGAAAAGGTGAGATCTTCTCACTCAAACAAAGGGTTTCGTTCAATTTTAAATAGCTAAATTTAAAATTGTTGATTGTGTGCTTGGACGATGGTTGTTATCATTTGTTTGAAATAGACCCATTCGTCGCATAATAGCGGATGATATTTTATAAATCCCATATACCACGATATTCCACCTCGACGTGGAACTAGTATTCAATTGTTGTGCTAACGTCTGTGGATGCAGGGAAACAGGTTGGAGGGATCCAACTGCATTCCTCAAATATTTGAATTTGTTTCATTTGTTGTGTGTTAAATTATTTATATTCTCTGTGTGATTATATTGTAATTGGAACCATTGTAGGCTAAAATTTAGCCGAATATATGTTTGGTGTCGTAAGATACCAGAAATAAATAAAATAGGATTTTTGAATTCAAGTAGAAAAATCTATAGTGAAATCCTATTGAATAAATTCCAAAATATGGGGAAAGATTTTAATAAATGGGTTTGAGTAATATTGTTGATAGTTGAAGAATTTGTTTAAAATATGGATTTTAAATAGTTGGAAGAAAATAAAGGGATTTATTTTAAAAGATGATAAATTGGGAAATCCATTGAAAATTCATTTTGTACCAGAAAATAAATCTTTGGAAATCAAATTGAAATTTGATTCGATTTTAGAAAACAAAATTTAGAAAATCAATTTGAAAATCGATTTTGGTGATTTAAAATAAACCTTTGGGAAATCCATTTGGAAATTGATTTGGGTGTTTGAAAAAAATTCGGGAAATCAATATGGAAAATTGATTTGGTGTTGAAAGTGAATATTTGGAAATCGATTCGAAAAATCGTATATCAATGGATATTTGGAAATTTGATTCCACAATGAAATTTATAAAGGAAATGGAAATGGTTTTAAAAATAAATATTGGTTTATTTTTAAAGTGTGGAAAGGAATTTACGGATTTGGAATGTAAATTCAAAATAAATCATGAAGGGTTATTAAATTGGTCTAAGTGGACCATTTTGAAATGAAAGTGTATTTTTCCTAAAAAGCCGGGTGTGTTTTGAAAGTAGCTTTTAAATATAAATTTTAAAGTTCTAAAATGGTTTGTAAAAGAATATTTATGAAGAAAGTATTTTTGTAAATTGTTTCTGAATCTTTAGAGTAAATATTTATTTAAGTTAATTTTTAGAAGTGACTGTTTTAAAAGGTTTAATTGATTTTTGTTTTAGAAAATAGTTATTTAAAACAATTATACTCTATTTACTGATTTTATTGTAAAAATTAGTTTGGACTTGAAATTTTATATGGGATGATAGTATAATATTTTTATAACTAATATTTTAAATTAAATAGTTTAAAAATAGTTTTACTTTAAAATATTTCCAAGTATATATTTGGACAAGTGATTTAAATTATTTTAAAGTATTCGAACTTGGCAGATATTTTTTTCAGTGGAAACAAATGATTTCGAGAATTTTATTCCGTGAGTGAAAAATGATTTGAAATTTGTTTTCAAAGGATTAAGAAGTGATTTGAAATTTGTTTTCAAATGGTTGAAGTGTGAAATTATATCTTGCGAAGATATTTTGAAAATAAATAATTGGAAAAATTATTTAAATCTGGAAATTGTTGTGAATGTTGATTGATAGTTAAATAACCGACTATCAATATTTGCCTTTAAATGGCGTTTGAATTTCGATGTGACCGGGGGTCGGATTCCAAGTGGATATCCGAAAACCACATCGAACCTTTGTAATCGTGATGGAATCTTTTATTTAAAAGATCAAAGTGAAAATTGTTGTGATTTGTTGAAATCTGAATGAACACTTATTTTTAAAAATAAGCGCTCGTTATTCGGATTAGCCGGGAGAGGACCTTTGTGTCATATAACCCATTCTGAATAATGATACGACGAAATGGGATTTGCATTTGAAGACCGGTGGTGAAGACCGCGTATTTGCGAGAATGATAGGATGACCTATCGATTGTCTCTACACTGAGTAGCTACGGTATAGAGATTCCCTAAGTGATGGGAAGTCCGATCGGGATTATGAATACCCGGATTGCAAGGGCTTCTTCGGAAGTGCATTGGTTCTGTTAGAACCCAGAACAGACTTGTATGGATGTGTGTCTGACGTTACACTTTGAGATGTAAAGCTGGTTTCTATCAAATACATTTCTGTTGGTGGTGGAGAATTTATTCTCTTAGCTTAACACCCTTCTCTGAGACGTACGAGCTCAGAGGTTATGTAGTTGATGGTTACTAGTGATACATTCCCAATTTGGTAATGTGGCATACGAAGTGCTGCTGATCATTTATTGGTCGAAGCATGGTTTTGTGAAAAAGCGTAGCTTATGGACGTGACTTTGTCGAGCCTCACAACCCGGTAATGGTCGAAACAGGAATGTTACGACAAGGTTTTTATGGGTCGTGCCCCTAGGGTATGTCCATTTTCTTTTGGATAAAGGGTGGTATCATGGTATGGAGCCCAGATACTTAACTCATGTGGACATTGTAAATTTATTACTGTGTGATGTTGCTTTGTGGTTGAGGATCCTCGGATAAAGGTCGGTAACTACAGAGGTTGGCATACTTTTTTGTGTGGAGTTATCAAGTTACAGCTTCATTGCACCCAGAAGCGTGTGGTAACTCGGCCTTCTGTCAACAGAGATCCGGTTAGGTTCTCGGGGGCGTCCTTCCAGAGGCGTTCCATTTTGGTGCGGGAAGTTCCTTTGCCTGACCATTTGTTGGAAATCCAAAGAAACAATACGGGTCCTGTACGGTTTTTGTTATATAACCTTCCATGGAATGTGGCGGTAACCAGCTATTGAACATGGTAGCTATAGTAGGCATACGACGAAATGTTGTATGCCGGCTAAGATTAATATTATACTTTCAAAATGTTTTCTGCACTGTGCACTTGTAATAATATCGAAAGCATTTTGCGTATTAAGCATTTTTGACTGTCATAAGGAGAAATCTCCTCCAAGTGTGCGCTTGCATTGTGTGTGTGGCGGGAGGCCTTATGGTAGTTCCATTTTCCAAAAGCATAGAGGATTTATTTTTATTTTCTTTGTGAAAATAACTATTTTTAAGATCTCACACCAGTTCCAGGACTGACCTGGAGTTTATTGTTCTCTTTCTAAACTCTGGGCGCCCACCAATTTCCACACGGGCAGCCTAGAGTCAGGTTATCAAGTCATTCTGGAATTCAGGAGTTGCTGTGGAGATCAGGAGCAAGCTGGATGGCGAAGCGTATCACTAGTATATGTTATATTTTCTTCCGTTGTTTGTTGTTGTAACACTCTGATATTGTAATGTGATGTGATGTAATAACGTATATGGTTCTTTGTTTTAAAGATTATTCATTGATATATTATATGTTGTTCCGCTGCGAAATGTGAGATTCTGTTATTGTTTCTGTTTTCTTCTTCTACCTTCTTCTTCTTAAACCCTAATGGTTCGGTTTTCCGGCGTTCGATGGTTCGGCAGGTTCTACAGTGGATGTATTAATGTCGACTTTCGGAAGTCGAAAAATCGAGTTGCCTGTATGGTTTTAACCTGAAACGGTTTGGTTGTTTCCAGGTTTTAAAAATTAAAATCTAAACTAAACCATTAAAATTTTAAAGAAGAATTGAACTTGGAATGGTTTGAGTGTTTCTCAGGTTCAATCTGAAGCAGATGATTTAAATGAAATTTTAAAAAGTATTTATAAAACAAGTTTTAAATTTAAATAAAGAAAGTTGTAAATTTTGGAATGAATCTTGTTTTTAAAATTCTATTCTTTATAAAAATAAATGTTTTCTTTAAAATTTTATTAAGAAGATTGAAAATTTGTTTAATTTAAATTTTGTTCAAGTTATTTTAAAACTTAAGTAGAAATGAATTTTAAAGACAAGTTTTTGAATTTGAATTGAAATAGTTTTAAAACTATTACTTGTTAATGGTTAAAGCATTTAAAAGATGTTATGTTTTGTTAACCTTAATTTACCTAGTTAAATGAGTATTTTAAAAATTAATTAAAGATTTAATTAAGCACGGTTAATTATTAAGATAAATGTTTTAATTAAGTTATTAGTAAGATAATGTTTTATCTTAAAGATAATTAAAGCTTTAATATCTTGATAGGAATTAAATTAATTAAGGAAATTAGATATGATTAATTAATTTAATTAATAATGATTAAGAATTAATTAAGGAATTAATTAAGAATAATTAATTAATTTTAATTAAATAATTTATTTAAAATTAATAATTAAGAGTTATAAGTTAATTAATTAGAGGTTAATTAATTTATAATTAAGTATAATTAATTAGTAATTAAATTATTAATTAATGATTAGAGATTAATTAATTTAGTAATTAAGGTTGATTAATTAGTTATTGAATTAATTAATTAGTAATTAAAAAAGTTATTAATTTGTAATTAAGTTTTATTAATTAATAATTAGGCTTTATTAATTAATAATTAAGAAATTACTAATTAATAATTAAAATTAATTACGTATTAATTAACTATTATTTAGAGTTAATTAATTGTAATTAAGAATTGATTACTTAATTAATTAAGGATTAATTAATTTGTTATTAAGTTTTATTAATTGATAATTAAGGTTTATTAATTAATAATTAAGGATTAATTAATCTATAATTAAAGATTAATTAATTTATTTAAAGGGGGTAATTAAGGGATGAATTACCCAATTATAATTAATCAAATAAGTGTGATTAACTTGGGTTCATCAAATGAGTTGATTAATTAAAGATAATCATTTGGTGATTGATAAGTATAATTACTTAGGGTAAGTAATTATTGTATAATTACTGGGATGTAATTAATTAAAAGGAGAATTACTTAATGGGAAGTAATTAAAGGATAATTACTCTATAGAAGTAATTAAGGGTTAATTACTTGGTGTAATTAATCAAAGGATTAATATAATTAATTAAAGGGTTAATTAATTAAGGTAAGTGATTACAGGATGGAAATTACTGTATATGATTAATTAAAGTTAATTAATGGAAGTAATTAATTAAGGATCGTTAATTAATGTAATTAATGAGAGTATAAGAATTGATTAATTACTATTAATTAATCAATAATAAGTAATTATAAGGTGATTAATTAATTGTAATTAATTAAGGATTAATGTAATTAATTATAATTAATAAAGTAATTAAGGTTAATTACTTTGATGGTATGTAGATAATCAATTTGTATAATTAATTAAGGGTTAATTACTTAATGTAATTAAAGAATGATTAATCAAGGGTGATTAATTAAGATGATGATTAATTAATTGGTTTAATTAATGATTAAGTAAGCAAAATTTATGTAATGAAAGTAATTAATATAATTCATTTTAAATTAATTAAAGATGAAGTAATTAATATAATTCATTTTAAATTAATTAAAGATGAAGTAATTAATTTAATTCATTTTAAATTAATTATAGATGGTGATTATAAATCATTGCTTATGTATGGATGGATGATATTGATTGCTTTGAATGGATTGAAATCTTAGATTGAGATAAGTAATGTTGTGTGATATGGATGCTTTGGTTGAAGTACGAATATAATAAGGATTATCTTCTTGTGATGATAATGTGAATTATCTGTTTGTGATGATAATGTGAATTATCCATTTGTGATGATAATGTGAATTATCTGTTTGTGATGATGATGTGAATTATCTATCTATGTGTATATAGATAATAGAATTGAATTGTTTTAACTTTAAAACAACTTGGACCTAAAAGATGGCGTTTTGGATTTCGATGAGACCGAGATCGGGTTTCCAGATTTGGATATCCGAAAACCACATCGATCCAAATTAACGATAGGTCGTGAATCTCAAGTGAAGATGAAGATTCAGAGTGCAAGGGTTATCGTCGTTAACTCTAAGGGTGATCCCAAAATGAGTGTAACAAGATAATGTCTTCGGTTTCGTTTGAACCCGGAATGAACTTGTATGGATTGAATGCTTTCAGATTATCGTCAGGTGGATGATGAGCATTCTAAGAGATGTGTTCTCTAAAGGTAACCGTAGCCTCATGCCTCATCAACCGAGAATGGCTAAAACAGGGGAGGTGCAGCAAGGCTAAGTGGGTCATGCCCAAGTAGGACAAGATGAACCCCTATGTGACGCCCCACCTCTATACCCATGCTAGCCAAGAACACTACGGTGTAATGCTGTCAACTAGCACAGAGAATAAGGCTGTTAAGGAGCGACCATCCATGTAATTACTTTGCGTGAGCACCGATATGTCAGATAGTATAACATGCAATCCGACATACCGATACAAACACAAAGCTACTATACAGTGGCTATAATAATCTTCGGAAACAAATATAGTAATAAACATAACATAAATCAGTCACAGCCAATTCATATCACAAAGGCGGAAATAGATATGAATATTACACTAGGGAGTGTACATCAGAGTGGCGGTCTAAAAAGTTCCACAATATCACAAAAGAATAGTTACAAGAACTACACAAAAGAATAAGTATACATCATGGAGTCTATATCTCAAATGTATACAACCACAAACTACTAATCTAAGTAGTTAATCAAAAGTCAAGAAGGTAATCCCGGATGTAAAGTCAAGCAGAAGCACCTGTAACATCTCGGTCTGACCCGAGTATTATTTAATAAGAAAATAATAAACGGATCAGTCTAGCTATAAATATCAGATGACGTGATATAGAATAAAAGATATGGCATAAACATATAATATCCATAATGGCATACTACTATAAGTATGCAATTGAAACTCAACATGAGATTAATCAATATCACAAAAATCTTCACAAGGATCCAAAAATGGTTCCATACCCAAAACTTGTATTCACAACAAGTCAATGACACACGAATTCACCAATGCACAAAAATTGACAAATCATATCAATGAAAATCACTAAAATTGGTGAAGCATAAATTCCAGAATTCAACACACGAAATCCAGAAATCACAAAAAGGGGGAGGCCTATCACATGAACGGGAGCATTAAAACTCACCAACATATGTATCACACGAACGAGAAGCTATCTCATGGTAGCTAGCCATTAATTTTTGACACACGAATGGCCCGAAGACCATGGGGAGCTACCCCACATGTGTGAGTCGAAATCACACCGAAACAAAGAGACATTGCACAATTGCTAGTATAAATCTTAAAATGATCGTCATGATCAAACAGAAGTGTCAATTACAGTAAGCTAGTAAATATATGAGCTTAGCTTCATGTCCCATAACCACTAGCTTAACTTAAATATTTACGAACAAATTGTAGATCTCCACTAGAAAATTGTCACAAGAGATTCAATCGAACAAGTCCAAGAATTAACCAATGAAGTAAACGCAAGCGTTTCGTACCACTCGTTTTACTAAGTCGTTTAATTAGATTTCTCATACGAGTGAGGTAAAGGCTTGCATATACTAATAGATTGGAAAACGGTTTAAGAAAACGAGCTTTGTAATAAAATAGTGTTGAAATCATTTGAAGAAAGAGTTTTGATATTTACTACTAGTATAGAAAACCTTTATATTTTTAAAATGACAAATCACAAAGAAGACTGTAGGAACAATGAATCACTAAAATTCACATTCGAAGACGTGAATGAAAATCCAAAGAAATCGATACCGAATCCATCAAAACGGACATTCCAAAAAAAATTCCCGAAGAAAAGAAGTCACCAAAGTTAATAACAAATGATAACAACAAATAGGGAAAAAACACGAATCGATTAAATTTGGAAACCACGCAAAATAGGCGAAATAGGCAAAACAGCAACAGGTCGGTCGGCCGACTACAGATCTCGGTCGACCAGACCCTGTTCTCAAAATTCCTCGGGAAGCAGGTCGGTCGGCCGAACCCTGTAGTTGGTCGACCGGACCATAAACAGAGAAGTGCTTATGCACTTGGAAGCAGGTCGGTCGGCCGGCAGCAGGGCTCGATCGACCGGACCTGTTGCCAGTCTCTTCCCAGCCCATCCAAATGAGGTCCAACCTCGACCAAATTGCATTCGCTTGAGCAACGGCGCTAAGGGTTTATGCCAATCGACTACCCGACCCTATAAGCTCTTCGATGCATAACCAAAACACATTCAAACATCAAAGTTAGGATTTTTAAAGATTTGAACCCAAAACACTAAAAATTGGAATATTCACCAAATCAATCCAAACCAAAAGCAATTGCACAAGAATAAGTGTTAGGAATTCATACCTAACAATCGGAGATAAACATAGACTAAGATGTGAGATAAAAATCTCACCTTTGAACCCAAGCAATTGAAGAAGAAGCTTGAAAGCAAAGGGGAATCAACCACTCTTCAAATCCAACTCAAGAAGCTTGATTCTAAGCTAAAAAGAGAAACATTTCCCAAATTAGGTTTAGGAATTTTATGAAATCAAAGAGAGAAAGAGTTGGAGAAGAAGAAGAGAAGCTTACCAGTGGGTTCTTCTATTAGTTTGGAGCTAGAGCTTGATTTGCAAAAGGAAACTAGGGTTTTGGAGTTTTAATTTCCCATCTCTCCCACCATTGATGCTTTAGAACTGAAAAGAGGAGAAAGTGAGAGTGAATGGGGAGGAGTGGTTCAGTTTTGAGTATAAGTCAAACATAGTGCTGAACCCAAACCCAAACCCAAAGTGAAAATGGTCAAATTTTTGACTAGCTCCAAATATATCAAAGTTTATACTCAAAAAGGTTGCAAATGTCATTTTGAACTCAATGGAAGTGGTCCCGAGTCCTAATTCGACCGTATGAAAAAAGTAGCTTTTCGGACTAAATTCCGAGTATCGATAAAATATTCAAATAAAATATTTAAATATAAAATCGACAAATATGCGGTTTGTTACAGACTCCCTTCCTTAAAGAAATTGCGTCCTCGCAATATTTAAGAAGAAGATATATAGTAACAACCATTAAAGCATATTCAACACAAAAGAAGTTTGAAATAAGAAGTTCACCTCAAAGAGCACGAGAAAGTAAGTCTGGATGTGTTCGCTCGATGAACTCTCTAGATTCCCAAGAACAATCCTTAGGATTTGAAGACCATTGAACTTTAACAAGCGGAACATCTTTATTTCGAAGTCTTCTGACTTCCGAAGCAATGATACGAATAGGATGTTGCTCATAAGTTAAATTAGGTGAAACTTCAATCTCTTCCACAACACCGGGCTCAAGAATAGAATCGGAATCTCGAAGGCACTTCCGTAATTGAGAAACGTGAAACACGTCATGAATAGCAGAAAACTGAGCCAGTAATAAAAGGCGATAAGCCACAGAACCAATACGTTCGGTGATAGGAAATGGCCCAATATATCGAGGCGCTAATTTTCCCGATCGACTGAAACGTACAACATCTTTCATAGGTGAAACACGAATGAACACAAGATCTCCCACAGAAAATTCTAATTTCCTTCTTCGGTTATCGGCATAGGATCTTTGTCTACTCTGGGCTTCTTTCATCCTATGACGAATATGGTCAATCTTTTCTGTGGAATCACGAATAAAATCTAGACCTAAAACCAACTTCTCACCGGCCTCAAGCCAACAAGAAGGAGATCGGCATGGCCTTCCATAGAGTGCCTCGAAAGGTGCCATACCAATACTAGATTGGAAGCTATTATTATAGGAAAATTCAACAAGTGAAATATGATCTTCCCAACTTCCACCGAAATCAAGCACACAAGCACGAAGAAGATCTTCAAGAGTTTGATTCACACGCTTGGTTTGTCCATCGGACTGGGGGTGATAAGCGGTGCTAAAATTAAGCTTCGTTCCCAAAGCTTTTTGAAGACTCTTCCAAAATCCACTAGTAAACAATGGATCACGATCACTAACTATAGAAGTAGGAACTCCATGTAATTTAACAATCTCTTTAACAAAGAGTTTGGCCAAAAGAGGAACGGTTCAGTTAGACCGAACGGGAATAAAATGGGCAGATTTAGTAAGCCTATCAACAATCACCCATAAGCTATCATGACCCGAACGAGAATGGGGAAGACCATCAATAAAATCCATGGAAATCTGGTCCCACTTCCAAATTGGAATTTCTAAAGGTTGCAATAACCCACCGGGCCTTTGATGTTCGGCCTTAACGAGTTGGCAAGTTATGCAACGCTTAACGGAGTTAGCGATGTCAAGTTTCATTCCCTCCCAATAATAAAGTCGCTTCATATCCGCGTACATTTTACTACTACCGGGATGAATGGTAAATTTAGAATGATGAGAATCTTCTAAAATATCTTTACGAAGATCACTAATATTTGGCACGATAAGTCTACCAAATTTCCGAACGCCGCCACGAGAATCGATATCAAAGTCTTTCAAACCTTCAATATCAATTTTATCCTTAATATTTTGGCCAAGAAGACCCAATTCGGGATCTAGCCTTTGAGCTTCAAGAATGCGGTCTAAAAGAGAAGGATGAGCCTCAAGGCTACATAAAACAAGAGATGAACATAAATGGGAATCACGGTCTCGAATTTCACAAGTGGATAAAACCTCGAGATCATTCCATTCGGATATCATCATAGAAACAACAGCTTGTTGTTTACGGCTAAGTGCATCCGCAACGCGATTTCCCTTTCCGGGAGTATAAAGGATATCAAGATCATATGGTGCAAGAAATTCAAGCCAATGTTGTTGATGCAAATTAAGTTCCTTTTGAGAGAATAAATACTTCAAGGACTTATGATCTGTATAAAGAACAAATTTCTCTCTTAAAAGATAATGACGCCAAATACGAAGGGCGAAAACAATAGCCGCGAGCTCTAAATCATGAGTGGCATATCTAGTCTCGGTCGGCTTTAATTGCCTTGAAGCGTAAGCAATAACACGTTCTTTTTGCATAAGAACGGCACCCAAACCAACGCGACTAGCATCGGTATAAACAACGAAATCTTGATTCCCCTCGGGAATAACAAGAATAGGAGCATCAGAAAGAAGTTCCTTTAGTTTCTGAAAAGACGTTTCACATTTGTCCGACCAAATGTATTTAACACCTTTCTTCGTTAAGCTAGTGAGAGGCACGACAATCTTAGAGAAGTCTTTGATAAAACGGCGGTAACAACCTGCCAATCCAAGGAAACTATGAATCTCTGTCACACACTCCGGTCTCTTCCAATTTTGAATCCCTTCAATCTTTCAAGGATCCACGAAAATTCCGGATTCGGAAATAATATGACCGAGAAACTTCACAGGAGATTGCCAAAAATGGCATTTAGAAAATTTTGCTTTCAAACGGTTACTCCTAAGAGTTTCCAACACAATCCGAAGATGCATGTTCCTCCTCGGTTTTTGAATACATAAGAATATCATCTATAAAGATGAGAACAAATCGATCGAGAAAATCTTTGAAAACTCGATTCATAAGGTCAACGAAATAAGCCGAAGCATTCGTTAGACCAAATGGCATAACAAGTCATTCATAAGATCCATAACGAGTACGGAACGATGTCAAAGGAATGCTATCCTCTGCAATACGAAGCTGGTGAAAACCGGTAGCCAAGTCCAATTGCGAAAAGACTCTAGCACCACTAAGTTGATCGAATAGATCATCAATCCGAGGTAAAGGGTATTTATTCTTGATAGTAAGATCATTAAGCTTGCAGTAGTCAACGCAAAGCCTAAGTGTACCATCGGATTTCTTCACGAAAATAGCCGAAGCTCCCCAAGGCGAGGAACTAGAGCGAATAAATTGCTTCGTCTCCAATTCGGATAATTGTTTGTGCATCTCCTCATTCTCCTTATTAGACAGGCGATAAGGAGGACGAGTAATAGGTTGAGCTCCAGGAATAAGATTAATTTTGAACTCAATTGCTCGCTTAGGCGGTAATCCTAAAACGGGCTCAAATATGTCAGAAAATTCACGAACAATGTGAATAAGAGAAATTATATCTTCCTCATCATCATTATCGTCATCACGAGGATTTAAAGAATATAAAGATGCAACCAAGCTGGAATCTGAATCTTTAAGAATAATAGAAATCTGCTTAACAGATTGAGGGTGTCGGAGATAAATAGTCCGCTCGGGACATAGGATGTGAGCTTCATAATGGTTAAGCCAATCCATTCCCAAAATCATTCCAAAGCCTAAATAACGCATGACATGCAAATCGGCTAGGAAAGGAAAATCACACAAAATAATCTCCACATCTTTACAAAGCAAACTAAGAGTTGCGGATCCACCAACCGGATTCGCAATTCTCAAAGAAGTCATTAAAGCAACAACACTTAAAGAAAAAGTATCAACAAGCTCTTTTGATATAAAAGAATGGGATGCTCCCGTATAAAAAAGAACTCGAATAGGTTGATCACGAAATATAATAATGCCATCAAGGATAGAATGAGAAATACCTTGACCACGAGATGTGTTGCCTGGGGCTTGAGCAACATTTAACTTTCCCTCCTTCCTGCCCTGAAGCTTGGGGCAAGAAGATAAATAATGATCCGGGCTTTTGCAATAGCGACAAGTACGAGGCTTTGAACACTTGTTCGCAAAATGGTCTCTGGAACCACAGTTAAAGCATTTCCCTTCAGTAGAGGAAAAGGTCTTTGCAGCAGGAGTTGCTTGCCTCCCTTTCTTATTGGGATAAGGACCTTTAAATTTGTTTGGCCTCTTCTTGTTGTTGAAGTTTGGTTTGGAAGCCACCACTTCAACATCACTCTCCCTATCAGCCTCTTCAAGACGAAGAGCGAAATCAATGAGTTGGTCGAAAGGAACTTCTAATTTTAGAAGTAATAGCTTCTTGAGATTTTTGTTTAAGCCATAGACGAACCTCTGGTTCTTCTTCAATGGGGTGTTGATATATTCAACCCCATATTTGGAAAGCGACTCGAAGGAGGCGACATAATCAGTCACGGAAGAATCACCTTGAACAAGGTCTATAAATCGTCGAGCCAATGTCACTTTCTCTGCTTCTGGTACAAATTTCAACTCGAAGCGTTTCCGGAATTGCTCCCAGGTGTGATCCGCTTCATTAATCTCAGAAATAAGAAGTTCGTACCAGTCCAATGCTCTTTCTTGGAGCATACTAGAAGCCACCTGAACTCGGTGAAGATCTATGAGGTTCATGCGAGAAAAGATTCGATCGCATGTCCTTAACCAAGCCTGGACTTCAATAATAGTTTCAGAACCTTTAAATGGCTTCCCGCCCAGGTTGGTGTAATCATTGCACAAACGTGCAAACCCAGATTTGGGGTAAGTAGGTTCCAGATTAGAACCAGCTGCTTGTGCATTTGTGACAAGGTCAAGAAGTTGCTGGGTAGTCATAAAAACTCCATCTTGGGATGTAGCACTAGATGGTCTAGCTCTGGGACGACCAGGTCTAACCATTTCTCTTCTTTAAGAAAGAAATAAAGAAGAAGAAAAAGTTATTCTCAAGATAAATATCAAGCAATTCTTGATAGATAAAACAAGGAATCATAAAGAAAATAGGATGAATCGGTACGAAGACTCGAATTAAATCCTAAAGCACGACTCCTAAGAAAGACTTAGGACGATGATCCTTGTTATAATATTCCATATTGTTCCGAAGTTTGGCTCTGATACCAAACTGTGACACCCCACCTCTATACCCACTCTAGCCAAGAACACTATGGTGTAATGCTGTCAACTAGCACGGAGAATAAGGCTGTTGAGGAGCGACCATCCATGTAATTACTTTGTGCGAGCACCGATATGTCAGATAGTATAACATGCAATCCGACATACCGATACAAACACAAAGCTACTACACAGTGGCTATAATAATCTTCGGAAACAAATATAGAAATAAACATAACATAAATCAGTCACAGACAATTCATATCACAAAGGCGGAAATAGATATGAATATTACACTAGGGAGTGTACATCAGAGTGGCGGTCTAAAAAGATCCACAATATCACAAAAGAATAGTTACAAGAACTACACAAAAGAATAAGTATACATCATGGAGTCTATATCTCAAATGTATACAACCAAAAACTACTAATCTAAGTAGTTAATCAAAAGTCAAGAAGGTAATCCCGGATGTAAAGTCAAGCAGAAGCACCTGTAACATCCCGGTCTGACCCGAGTATTATTTAATAAGAAAATAATAAACGGATCAGTCTAGCTATAAATATCAGATGACGTGATATAGAACAAAAGATATGGCATAAACATATAATATCCATAATGGCATACTACTATAATTATGCAATTGAAACTCAACATGAGATTAATCAATATCACAAAAATCTTCACAAGGATCCAAAAAGGGTTTCATACCCAAAACTTGTATTCACAACAAGTCAATGACACACGAATTCACCAATGCACAAAAATTGACAAATCATATCAATGAAAATCACTAAAATTGGTGAAGCATAAATTCCAGAATTCAACACACGAAATCCAGAAGTCACAAAAAGGGGGGAGGCCTATCACACGAACGGGAGCATTAAAACTCACCAACATATGTATCACACGAACGAGAAGCTATCTCATGGTAGCTAGCCATTAATTTTTGACACACGAATGGCCCGAAGACCATGGGGAGCTACCCCACATGTGTGAGTCGAAATCACACCGAAACAAAGAGACATCGCACAATTGCTAGTCTAAATCTCAAAATGATCATCATGATCAAAGAGAAGTGTCAATTACAGTAAGCTAGTAAATATATGAGCTTAGCTTCATGTCCCATAACCACTAGCTTAACTTAAATATTTACGAACAAATTGTAGATCTCCACTAGAAAATTGTCACAAGAGATTCAATCGAACAAGTCCAAGAATTAACCAACGAAGTAAACGCAAGCCTTTCATAGCACTCGTTGTACTAAGTCGTTTAATTAGATTTCTCATACGAGTGAGGTAAAGGCTTGCATATACTAATAGATTGGAAAACGGTTTAAGAAAACGAGCTTTGTAATAAAATAGTGTTGAAATCATTTGAAGAAAGAGTTTTGATATTTACTACTAGTATAGAAAACCTTTATATTTTTAAAGTGACAAATCACAAAGAAGATTGTAGGAACAATCAATCACTAAAATTCACATTCGAAGACATGAATGAAAATCCAAAGAAATCGATACCGAATCCATCAAAACGGATATTCCAAAAAAATTCCCGAAGAAAAGAAGTCACCAAAGTTAATGACAAATGATAACAACAAATAGGGAAATAACACGAATCGATTAAATTTGGAAACCACGCAAAACAGGCGAAATAGGCAAAACAGTAACAGGTCGGTCGGCCGGCTACAGAGCTCGGTCGCCCGGACCCTGTTCTCAAAATTCCTCGGGAAGCAGGTCGGTCGGCCGAACCCTGTAGTTGGTCGACCGGACCATAAACAGAGAAGTGCTTATGCACTTGGAAGCAGGTCGGTCGGCCGGCAGCAGGGCTCGGTCGACCGGACCTGTTGCTAGTCTCTTCCCAGCCCATCCAAATGAGGTCCAACCTCGACCAAATTGCATTCGCTCGAGCAACGGCGCTAAGGGTTTATGCCAATCGACTACCCGGCCCTATAAGCTCTTCGATGCATAACCAAAACACATTCAAACATCAAAGTTAGGATTTTTAAAGATTTGAACCCAAAACACTAAAAATTAGAATATTCACCAAATCAATCCAAACCAAAAGCAATTGCACAAGAATAAGTGTTAGGAATTCATACCTAACAATCAGAGATAAACATAGACTAAGATGTGAGATAAAAATCTCACCTTTGAACCCAAGCAATTGAAGAAGAAGCTTGAAAGCAAAGGGGAATCAACCACTCTTCAAATCCAACTCAAGAAGCTTGATTCTAAGCTAAAAAGAGAAACATTTCCCAAATTAGGTTTAGAAATTTTCTGAAATCAAAGAAAGAAAGAGTTGGAGAAGAAGAAGAGAAGCTTACCAATGGGTTCTTCTATTAGTTTGGAGCTAGAGCTTGATTTGCAAAATGAAACTAGGGTTTTGGAGTTTTAATTTCCTATCTCTCCCACCATTGATGCTTTAGAACTGAAAAGAGGAGAAAGTGAGAGTGAATGAGGAGGAGTGGTTCAGTTTTGAGTATAAGTCAAACATAGGGCTGAACCCAAACCCAAACCCAAAGTGAAAATGGTCAAATTTTTGACTAGCTCCAAATATATCAAATTTTATACTCAAAAAGGTTGCAAACGTCATTTTGAACTCAATGGAAGTGGTCCCGAGTCCTAATTCGACCGTATGCAAAAAGTAGCTTTTCGGACTAAATTTCGAGTATCGATAAAATATTCAAATAAAATATTTAAATATAAAATCGAGAAATATGCGGGTTGTTACACCCTATCTAGAGTCCCTTTTTATTTCGGCTGTGTGGGCGGTTGCTAGCTACAACCGTGGGGTTGTCTTGTTCGAAACTGTTCAGTAAGGAATGGTTCCGGCTTTGTGTTGCAGGGGATTGGGAGTAATCCTCGGTACGGTGATCTAGGCCCCGTACTGTGACGTACGGTACCCCGGTAGCCCTGCCATTGATGGAAACTCATTCTTCCTACGTGCCCTTACGGTTTTGAATTGTAATACCCACTTTATGGCTAGCAGCTGGAATTTAATCATGTAACAATTTCAGCTATTTCTTATTTATTTGAAAACCCTAGACCCTATTACAATATCACTGGATTTCCTATTAAATGTTTTGGTTAGCGTAAGGCAAAAACTTACCCATGTTTATGTGTGGGAAGTCTTACGTGATACCTTTGTTTTCAAAGGTTTTTAAAGTTAAGCAACTTTAACCGTTTACTCACACCAGACCCATGTCTGATCCAGAGTTTATTCTGTTTTTTTCTTAAACTCTTGGATACTCAAATTTTTACGAGTAGCCAAGGGATTCAGGTTATCTTTGACGAATTTTGGAGGAGCAATGGAGCAGGAGGCTTCAGCGTTTGTAGATTTATATAGTTGGTTCCGCTGTGTTGGTCTCTGATTCGTTGTTTGAGTTGTATATTGAGTTGTATAACTAGACATGTGTTTATAACTGTCTAGTATGTGTTGTATAAGCTGAGTAACTCTGATGTATATGATACTATGTAATTTTTATGTGATTAATATAATTTATTCGTTCTGCTTTTGAGATTCTGATATTGTTTCTTTCTTTCTTCTCTATCTTTTCTATCCCTTTCTTTCTTTTAAATGATGCGTCTTATTGTGGAGAATAAGTTGGGTCATCTCATCATGCATAAATTAATTTGGTAATCAAGTTTTATTTAGATGTATTCAAAGATATTTTACAGATTTTGTGGGAACCTTTGAACTTTTAGTTACATTGTGCCAAGTATAATGTGACATAACAACCCCACAACAGAATATTGTAAGAATGCCACTTAAAACCAACATCTGCAGTTTAAGTTGAATTTGTTAAAAATAAACACAACTTTCTACAGTTGAAAATCATTGAACAAAATAAATAGTAAAATATGCATGTTTAGTCTACTCACTTCAGCCAGCATATTTCAAAGGTAAGAGATAAGTGAAACTTCATGATTTGTAGAATGCCTCGTACCATAAGATGTGTTAAGAAATATATTTAAATATGATTTCACTGTAAGGAAACTTTAACATTTTAAAACTTGCTAACTCTGCAATTTTCATACTTGCTGCATGTAAAAGATTTCATAATATTAATTAATCTCATTCCACCTACATGTTGTAAAACAATTTTTAAATGATATCAAAGCCTGCAAAATATGTTTATATCAGTTTCATTTCAAAATAATTTCATGGAAATTTGATATCATTTCTAGCTAGGTCAACAACACTAAATATTTTTCATGGAAGTCAATTTGAAGCCTATCAAAAAAACTAACTGCTATGAAATCCTACCATAGAAAATCCAAATATCTGATGGTTGCATAGAAAAATCAGAATACCATCATTTCCATACAAAGGGTGTTTATTACAGTAAGAAAAATTAGAGTAAAAAATAACTGTTGAAATACACGCACATAAAGTTAATGTATTAGCGTCATAATCATCATAAGATTCTAATATATGTTCATATTTTGCTTGCTAATTTGAAAAACTGAATTGTAACGACAACAGATTGTTTCTACGATAATTTGTATGATCATCAAATATTTGCAATCATCAAGAAATAAAATGTATCTGATCACATGAAGTATATCAAACCATTAAGGAATAGGTTTAGTGTTACCATATCGACTGTCAGCAATCGTCAAGAAATCAATATAACCTATCCATATTAAAAATTAGCAATAATCAACAAATTAAACTCAAAACATGTTATATAAATTAAAACCTTTGGTTATTATGTCCAAGTCATGAAAAATTATTCATTATGCTCTGCTTTCCTCTTTTCGCTGCATTTTCCTCTCTTACATCCAATTCTTCCCTCTAAACCTGATAAATGTTGTGTGTAAAAGAAATAATGCATTTGAATTTTATAAATAACCGTTAAAAAGGACTTAAAGAATAACTATAACTGTTGATTTTTGTTTTAAAGAGCAGTTGGTATCTACTAAAATAAAAAAATTATTCATTTTTTCCATGTATGACAGAAGAAAGTTGTTGTATTCTTCTTGAGGTATTAGTAGCAAATAATTTTTGAATTAAAATGCATTACTTTCAAATATTTATAAGCAGGATTAAAATTTACACCATCAAAATCAAGAACCATGTCATTAGTGCATAAAAGAACAAAACTACTTAGATGCACCAGATTACATACATACATAATCCTGTGTGAGAGAGAGGAATCTACTTCTGGCTTTTATGCATCCAGATTTGAGCGAAAATAGAGTTCTGTAATATCTGACTATTAGAATCCGATATTTTTATGCTGGTGTATTCCACCTAGCATCAATATCATCTGTACAAAAATTTACATTATTACAACCAGCTAACCCAGAATAAGAGTTGACAAAAATAGTGATTTAGGCTAAATCAATACGAACGACATGACTTTATTTGAATTGTAAGATGCATTTCCAATTAGTGATTGAAAATCAGCATATCTTATTAATTCTGTGGTTAGCGGAATTGGTGGGTAGTGGACAATCAAAGCTTCAGATCTAAACTCTGTTGGTAGAAGATCAGAAATCATAGTTTAATGGACTGATGCTGGCTGATAACCGATTGGTCGATAATTAATAGATCTGGAATCGAGTTGGAGATGAAATTGTTGATGGAGACGCTCAATAATTGCAGGCTGAGATGTTAATTCTGGAATCGGTTGACGGAGACGAAGGAGATGAAATTGATTTACAGCGAGGAAGGAATGAGAGTTAGGGTTTTTTTTTAATTTCATGAAGAAGCACTAGACAGAGTAAAAAAGTACGCAATCGAGGAATCGAATGATAATAAGATGGCGAATTTGAGGGATCTGACCATGGCAACATTAATATGCCTAGTTAGTATTATTTAAGCAGTAATGGGAGATGCGAGATGTGAAATGGAAGAAAACACGAAGGGTAGAAGATAAGATTCAGGTGTATTTTTAGCATTCCAAAAAGTCACGGTTGAAATTAGTTCGTAGAACTTTCATTACTAGTAGTAAAGATGTATTTTACCTTTTTGACACTATCAAAATTTAGCGCCCTGCCTCGCCAATAAAACATTTGTCATGTTTTTTCCCTTTCTTTCCCATATTCACTTCTTTTTTTCATCTTCACCTCAGAAAATTTTGTCTTGCCTCACATTTCCTCCATCGTCACACTACTCACCTATATTAATCTACTACTCTTTACTTCATCGATTCACTCCTCCATCGAAGTGCTCCCGTTTCTACAAAACCTCAAGTCGATCTCCTCTCCGCAAGCCCTAAATCGATCAACTCCTCCACAAGCCCTAAACATGGATGAAGGGATTAAATTGGGGTGTAAAGTCACACCTGCTTCCTAATCTACAATACCATCAAACTCGCTACCTACTATGATAAGTCCACATGCTTCTGGTAAGTAATTTTGATGATTTATTAATCAGTGGGTTGAGTTTAGGTTGTAAATTAGTATTTTGGATGGAAATTAAAGTAATTGTGGTGTAAAGTTTGCATTTCTTGGAGGAATTATAACTCCAGTTAGTAAGTGGAGAATAAATTCAAGTAATTCCATATGAAGTGTGGATTGGAATTATAGCATGTCTCTTTGTTTTTTTTTTCCTTTTTTCCCTCTCCCAATACCTTCAGTCTTTAAACAATTAGTAAAACACACGTATAAAAAGTTTATTGCTTCTTGTTTTCTCTCCTTTTACATGTCACGCCACCTTCGCACTTTTAACAATATGAATGGAGAGTGATATTGGTAGAAGATGTGTAAAAAAAAACTCAAGTTTCTTAAATTATTTTCAGAATATACTGAAATATTCTTCATATGTTTATGATTCAAAATATCTTATCAATCTTTTCCTCTCTAATAATACTTCACATCAGAATATTACAAATATTACATTTTTTATTTATCCTTTAATGCTAATAATTGTTTAGTTGTTAATTTTAGAAACCTTATTAGTGTTACAGTCCTATCTTTACTACTAATAATGAGAATTCCATTAATAGAATTCAACCGTGTCTTTTTGAATTTCCCAAAATACCCCCGGCATCTCCATTAAGAAATATAGATGTGTTATAATATATGTAAATATAAATATTGAATATGCTATATACTGTTTTGTATTTAGTCCCACATCGTAGGATTAGTTCTACCCCAAGCTCCTAGGCCTCTATATAAAGGTGCTAATGTAACTAAATAGATAATCTATTCTTAGGAATGAATAATATATCTTTTGCCTCTCTCTAATGGCTTCCTATTCTCTTTATTCTATAACATGTTATCAGCACGATCTATACAAAAAAAAATTATGGATCTACAATTGTGATAATTCATGAAATCATATCTATTCTTTTCCAGATGCAATTATAGATCTCATAACGGTAAGTCATTTTTCTGATGATTTAATCTTCCAAATCATTTTTTTATATCTCATTCCATTCTAGATCTACTTCTTCAGATCTAAATATGTTGTCTTATTTTTTTTAAATTTTATTATATTAGTCTTATAATTTTAGATCTTATATAGATCTAAACTTTGAGATCTGATTCTTATTTTGTTAGTTATTATATTTCAGATCTATTTTTTTTTCTATTTTTATGATCTTATTATATTGTAGATCTCAATATCATACTAATTTTTTTAGTTAATTTATTTTGGAATGCAAGTTTGAACTTGACAAAATTTGATATTGTCAATTAAAGCAATTTTTTTGAATTTGATTGTATTTAGTTTGGACATGGATTTGAGAAATCAAACATGGTTGGTAAATGGGGTTTTCATTTTGAAAACCTTTTGATTTGATTTAGATTTGAATGAAGACTTTGGAAATTATTTTGATATATGATTTATATTTCTAGAAGAAATATTTTATTGTTTCTAAGAGAAACAAATATAAATATAATACGTATCTAGAAGATCGTATTAAGTGAATGGAAAAATTAGTAAAAGCTTACATGATAAGCTTAATATCTTCCAATGTTTCCTTTAAAAAAAAGAGAAAATGAAATAATAATTGAGAACCTGCAGTTTTCATAAATCAGTAAATTACAAGTTTCCTCAAAATAAAGAAGCAGAAGTTCTAACTAAAAAAAAGGATTATATATCAAAACTCAAATATATAAATTTGAGATGTGAAGCTTTGAATTATTAGAAAATTTAATTCAGATTATGGTAAATTTCAATTGCAATCAAACCTGAAGTTTGATAATGAAAATCAAGTTGTACCATTTTGGATCTAAAGTACTAAACAAAGACTTTTTTTAAAGTAAAATTGGAACCTGAAGTTCTAAAAATATTTGCCAATGGTATTGACTACTAAATCAAATAAATATATAGAAACTTGTACACTCCAGAAGTAGTGAAAATAATATATTAAAAAAAAGTCTCCAGAAGAGATTTGTTGATATATTTGGTGATTTTACTAAACCAAATAAGTACGTAGAAACATATCTACTCTTACTCTCTTTCTTTTTAATTAAAAATAAGGTATTCTAGTAGAAAGTTTATTTCTTAATTTTTTTTCCTTCTTCCATGCATCCAATCACCTTTCAAAAGGTAAAATATAATAGATCTGAAATAATCTTAAATCCCTAAATTTCTAAAATATCTTGTGTTGATTTGAAGATTTACATGTTTGTTTTAATATATTTGATAAAGAATTATGAAGTTAGTTTTCTTATTAAAATAATAATAACTTGGATCTGAGATGTATAGTTATTTATGACTATGAATGATATGGATAGATTTGAGATGATAATTCTATTTATTTAGAAATTCAGATTATTGAGAAATAAAATTTCACTTTAAGATATTCATTTTAATTTTATTATTGAGTAATATTGAACCTAGATTTGAGATGAAATTGTGTTACTTTAAGTACTATTTGTTCAATTGGTTCATATATATTTATAGTGAAATTATTTTGCTATGACAGTAGTTATGTCCTAGACCACGAAAAGGTTAATTGTAGTTATTTTTATCATAAATGAATTAATTGCAAGTGTTATGGTAATAAATTAAATTATTTATTATCATAAATGCATAAAATGCATTGATTACAGTAAATTAAATGATGTTGTATTTTTATGTTTGGAATAAGAATAGACATATGGTTTATTATATGGTGTATTCATTTTGGCAAACAATGCTCGATATAATGAAAGAAATAAGTTTGAACAACAACCTGAAGTTGTGCAAAGATTTTTTTTTTCAACCAGAAGTTGTATACTCAAAGTCCAAGACCTGAAGTCTTGAATTATGCAAAAAAAAAAATTCTGATAAACTTTACAAGCTCGAATTCTTGTCAGTATTTTTTTTAATTTGTCAAAATATACAAGTCTTGAAATAAGAATAGACTTTTATTTTATAAAAATATGGCACAAAAAAAGGGGAGAAGTTTACACAAAATTTAAGAACCTGAAGTTCATAGCAAATTAATGAACTTGAAGTTCATGAATTAGAATCCCGAAGATCTATTGAAATTATGTAAAATGATAAGGTTGTACTTCCTGAAGAAGTTAAAGAAAGTTAATAAATAATCATATAAGAAAATGATGTTGCATTCAAGAGATTAAAAAAATCTCCAAATGAGTTATACCTTACCTTATATCTTAACATTTATACTAAATTAACCAAATATCCTGAAGATATTATGTTATATGGTATTTCAAACATCATTGGATGTGTGTGTGTGTGTGTGTGTGTTAATCTGTTGAAAAGATGTTTTAGAGATTTATTTATATTTATATTGCAAAATCTAACATCCTAGAAGAGATGTTATAAGAATTTTATTTTTGTTACATTGTAATTCCTTAAAAGGAAACACTATATTCCCTGAAGCAATAACCATATAATTTTTTTTTTGAAGCAATAACAATAATTTTTGAAAAAAAAGGATATTGTATGCCAATATTACACTTCAGAAGTAGTGGTTTTATCTCTTACATCTTACTTTCATTTGGTGAATCTAATTTTGTTACTATATTTAAAAGTTTGATATGCCATTTCAAAGACAGTTACAACAAAAATCTCCAGCAGAGATATTTTATGCCACTGTAAAAATAGTAATTATGTAATTTATATAAAAGAAATATTGTATATTGATATGGCATTCCAATAATGCATATATACATAGAAGAGATAAGTTCACTCCAGAAGTGATGATACTAAAATATCTCTAGAAGAGATTTATCAATTTGAAAATGTTAACATATCTCTAGAAGAGATTTGTTTATATATTTGGTAATTTTATTAAACCAAATAAATGCATAGAAATTTGATACTTGAGATACAATTGAGGAACAAAACTTAACAACTTGAAGTTGTGTGTATATATTGTTCGAACCAGAAGTTCGATATGGTTCCAAACCAAATGTTTTGAACATTATCATGCGGTTTTGACAGGTTTGCATTGACATTGATTTATAAATAGAAATTAATAGTTTGAATCCTTGTAATAGTTTGTTCTAAAATCACTAATTCAAATGAGAAAGAATATGAAAATTTTATAATATATGTGTGATACGTGGACGCACGTATACATCCATATATGTAAATATTTAGCTAACAACCTGAAGTTTGTTATAAGCTCATCTTATAGATTATGCATAGATATTATTTAGTGATTTAAAATTCAATCAACATAAATGTTGAATGACTTGAAGTCATGTATGTATTCAAATGATCTACACAATAAGTAAATTCCTCCAATTGGTTAGATCAATGAACGAGAACAAACTCTAATAAGCTATATCAATTGAATGCATCTTATCAACTAATAAAAGAATTATCCTCCTATTATTAATATTTATGATGTATTTGCTTGTAGCAATATCGTAATGGATCAAAATTAGAGTCCAAAGATGATTATTATTTAATGTGACAATGTTTGTCAACATCGAGGGGGAGGATAAAGGGATACAAGTTCATTTTGATCATAAGTGTTAAATATTTATTAAAATATACAATGATGCAAAATATTATCAGTATTATCCTTAGTAGACTTTCTCCAATATAGATTTGAATCCCTGAAGGATCAAAATGTGAAAACCACATCTGAAATATGGTTCAAAAGTCAGTTCAAAATACTTTTGGAGTAAGTAATAAAGATGCAAAATAAAGGAGGTGAGTGTTCTTGAAGAAACACTTAAGGGTGCTCTGAAAGAGATCCATGGCATGATTGTCAAATAACCCTAAAAGCGGATTAGGTACCTAAAACATGATAATTAAAGAGATCTCAATAAATCATGTGTAGAACTGACAAGAAATAATCATCGATAATAAATTTATAAATAATAAAGCGCTTATGTTTATAAATGGATTAAAGATCATGGATTAGAGAAAAACATGATTGGCCATCATGAAATTCTCCTTAATAAGAAATCTGAACTTGTAGTCCGCAAAGTACCAAAAGTACTTGAAATGCTTAATATACCCCGAAGGTATAAATGTGGTTTAAAATCATATTAAATAATGAAAGTATACAAAATCCTGAAGAATATAAATAACTTTCATTGTTATAAAGAATGCAAAGAACAAGGAGAGTAAATTTCAACCTACTTTTAAGTATTGTTGTAATGAAAATCTTGATATAATTCATGATGAGTAGATTACTTCCTATTTTTAAGTATCGTTGTAATGAAACTCTTAATATCCATTGAAGTGATAGTTGCGATATGCAAATACTTATTAAAGTATACAAACTTCTGAAGAATATATAACTTTTGTAGTTATAAAGAATGAAAAAGACATGAAGTGTAGATTACAAATTTCTTCTAAGTATTTTTGTAATGAAAATCTTGATACATCAAGATGAATAGATTACTTCCTGATTTCTAGTAATGTTGTAATGAAATTTTTAATATTCATGAAAGATGTATGGTTGCAATGCACAAAACTAATTTGAAGCATAAAAATGAAAGCACATGAAGTGTTCTTCATAAAAGTAGCATACAAGTGCATAAAATGCAAACCATATTTGGAAGAAATAATCTTAGAAAATTTGATTGTATCAAAGAAAACTATTAATAAATTGTATTATGAATGAGATACATATTTATGGATCCAGAAGTATCTATAACCAATTTAAGTTATCGAAAGACGAATATGAATTCAGAGGGAAAATTAAAATCAGGGGCAGAATTCATAAGTATTTTATAATGCACTCTTTTTCCTTAACTAAGATTTTTCCCACTGGGTTTTTATTAGTAGGGTTTTAATGAGGCATTACCTTGATGCAGAAGTATCAACTCGCTAGTAACATTTGAAATAAGCTATAATATACTCTTTTTTCCTTATTTAAGATTTTTCCCACTGGGTTTTTCTTATTAAGGTTTTAATGTGGCATTATCTTGATCTAGAAGAATCAAACGTCTTTTCAAGAAATAACATCTCAAATATGTTATTTAAGTTAAATTATATTTTTATCCTTAACTAAGGTTTTTCCCATCGGGTTTTCCTTTGTAAGGTTTTTACTGACGTATTAAATTGATCCAGAAGTATCAAACTCTATCTGATGCAATAAATTATTGAAATATGACATACTATATTGTACTCTTTTTCCTTCACTAAGATTTTTCCCATAAGGTTTTACTTAGTAAGGTTTTAATGAGGCATTTGTTTGATCCAGAAGTATCAAGATTCATTTAAATAAGAAAATAAATTATGTCATTGTACTCTCTTTCCTTCATGAAGATTTTTCCCATTGGGTTTTTCTTAGTAAGGGTTTAATGAGGCATTATTTTGATCCCGAAGTATCAAACTCTTAGAAGGAATATCATTTTTAGTATGATATCTATAATTTCACAAGTTGCACTCTTTTCCTCTTTCAAGGTTTTTCCCATTGGGTTTTCCTTACAGAGGTTTTTAATGAGGCAACGGACAATATCTATATCGACTGAATGGATAAATGCAAGCAAGATAATAATGAGGGGGAGCAATCATCATACACGTTTCGAAACGGACAATTTCTAGTTATCAGAGGATTCAAGATTTTGAAGACGCATATTCAAGGGGGAGTGTTATAATATATGTAAATATAAATATTGAATATGCTATATACTGTTTTGTATTTAGTCCCGCATCGTGGGATTAGTTCTACCCCAAGCTCCTAGGCCTCTATATAAAGGTGCTATTGTAACGTAAATAGATAATCTATTCTTAGGAATGAATAATATATCTTTTGCCTCTCTCTAATGGCTTCCTATTCTCTTTTTCTATAACAAGATGGTAATTGTTGGTTGTGCTGCAAATTATAGCATAGTTGTAGTATGAAAAATCGTTTGAACTGACCTGCCATTCAATTTGAATGCCATCTGTTACCATGTCAACCTGGTTAGGTGTTATTAGAACACCATTCTTCTTTATCCCTTAGCTTATATACAAAAACTATTAATATATTTTGAACGACGTAGGACTAAAAACTGTTAAAATGTGTTTAAACTACGGCAGTTCCTATCGTCCTGAAACCAAATCTCATCTCAAATCGTCGTAACTTCTCAATGAACAACCATGATAAGCAATCTCTCCCAAATCCTATTCTATCTCATATCATGATCACTTTTTTTATTTTTTTCCTCTTATAGTACTATATATATTTTTATTCTTCAAAATTTAACATTTCTTTATAAAGTACCTTATAAACTTTTCCAACGATCTACCTTTGTGGAAGAAAAAATGAAATAGAAATTATGATAAAAATACAAAATCTCAATAGATTATTGGGGCTCAAACTCTTGACTAAATTAAAATATTGAACTCCAATAAATATTTAGGCAAACGACACATCATTTTATTGAATATTCTCCCACTCTGAAAAAAAATAGATCGCTCTATGTTGCACCCTACTGAAAATATGCTTATTTGGAAGTTTACACTTCATGCAAAGATGGACCGAATTGGGAAAAATAGACTGAATTGAAAAATAATAATGGAACTTATGACCATTTGTAAGTTCTTGCTACTTAACAAAAATTATAACCACAAATTAAAAAGACAGCAGTATGAACTCCATCAGCTCCCAGATCTAATAATTACTACTACAATATGAGCTCTATCAGCTCGCAGACGTAATAATTGCTATATCAATACTTAGGTTGTTATTAAAACTATAAACCTAAGTATTCCAACTGTGTCTATGAGGCATTAATTTTTCTGTTTTGAATAAATGTTAACATTGAAGAGGTTAATGCAATAGAAATTAAATCCAACGTTTAGTATATAAAACTCATCTTTAGCGTATTATTGTACTTATAAGATGATACCTGGTGATATCCCTATGAAGCTTTGTCAAAAACATCGAAGACATTCCTAAATATTCATACAACATTGTTAGCCCATGGGATAAACATGTAGATTTATATTTTGTAGTTATGGATAATACCCTTGAGTAAGAATCATGCATGTAACTGCATGCTCAATACCATGGGAAACGTGTTTTTTATTAAGTTGTACTGAAGCTTGACATATTCTCAGTTGCCTCATAATAAAGAACTGTAGTTTCAATTTATTATGGCTTTGACAGCCGAATTGGTTACTTATGGTCATATGGATTATTGAAATAATAATTTTGGATAATACAATCTTTGTTATATATCTGATTAACAAGAAATTTGGACCTTGGTTTTAGAAGATTAGTAACTATAAAGCCTATGTGGAAATATACAAATAAAATTAAAGTACTAGATATAACAAATCATGCGCTTGAAACCAAAAGATAGCGTGGAAGATACCTAACAATGTTGGGAACAAAGTACCAAATCTTTAAAAATAATAGTGATTTAGGAAATCAACAAAGTAGGTGTGACTACTTGAATCTACAGGTACATCTAACTACAAATGTCTGGTTCATGTGTTTATGGTACATTAATTAAGCATCAACAAAGAAAGAGAATATTATAGTCAGTGGTATTGTAGAAATTATAAATGTTTGTCTCATGTATTATATCACCCCTACCAAATTAAACCGCCTAATTCCATAAACCCTAGATAAAATAATCAAAACAATTCCTTAAATTAAAACACATATTCCATTATTTGGATAAAACATTTCCAATGCAACTAAATTCGATGAGTAAAATTCCTAATGAAAAGTGGAAGATGGACTTTGCCAGAGATGATTGCTATCAATAACAGCTCCATACTTTAAAATGTGTTCTTGAGTTAAAAGTAATGCATCAATTATTATGTTTCTTTTAGTTTTGTCACTGTTGTTTGTTTCGTCAAACTTGCGTTGTTTCGAAATTCGTCCGTATTTGTATTAAACATAAGAAATATTATCTATTATCCAAAAAATAGATACAGGCCATATCCGTATGCAATAACTATCTATCCGGTATTTATCAACATTATAGTAATTTTTTTTGTATTTTAGTACATAAAATGATCGTCATTTATCATTCTATCTGTGCGTGTGTGTGTATAAATCAATATCCCCTGCTTAAAATTATATTTCTTACTATATTATAATTATTTATATTTTTAATACTGAAATGGATTTATAATGAATCAAATTGTCTATTTATTTGTTTAGATTTATGAGTTGTGAATTACTCAAAAAATATTCGATAAATATCCGATATCCATCCGCATTCACGGATACAGATACTTGATATTCGAAAATAGTTTAGGATATACAGATATGACACTATTTGAATCCATATCCAACTGTTTATAGGTCTAAAAATACATTAATAAATACTAGTGGAAACAATGTCAGATTGAGTCACAAACAAATTCATTGTTTCGGAAGTTACCACTTTGATCTTTCATAGACATTTGCAGTCATAAAAACTACCAACGACTCCGATGGGATCCTTAAGTGATGCATCCCAATCTGGGCATAATAATAATTTATTGGAAGCTACCTTTTAAATTTAAAAATATAAACATGGTCGTATATCCGGATTATCTTTCAACTTTGTAATTTCAAAAGACCAAACTGTAAATCCCATTTGATGAATTTTCGTTATTAACAAATAAAAGAGATGAATCCATGTTGTGAAGTGGTGATGTATTTAAATACATTTTTGCTCACAGCCTACATTAGCTAAAAGTGCATATATAGTATAAGTATTGTTTTCATTTCCAGTAGTATAAAATAAATTAAAACAAAAATAAACTTAATATAATTGGTTCTATAATTGTTCTTTAGTTGTTTCGGTCATTTCTGATCCTGCTTCAGGTTTAGTTTATGCTGGCAATGACACTATCAAATCTACTTCAAGGGATGCAACTATATATGCTTGCACATTGTGATTATATATCGGCCCATCTAGACGTGTATATATACTGAATGATAAATAATGACGGAAACAATGTCAGATTAAGTCACAAACACTTTAATTGCAACATAAGTTACCACTTGGATCTTTCATAGACATTTGCAGTTATAAAAACTACACTCTGATGGGATCTTTAAGTGATCATCCCAAACTGACCATAATAATAACTTATTTGAAGCCACCTTTCCAATTTCAAAATATAAAACATGGTTGTATATTAAAGTCAACTTTCAAATTTGAAATTTTAAGACGTCATGGTGGAAACCATGCTCATTGATCTGTCTATTAATATAATTATGAAGTGATGATGTATTTATATGCATTTTTGCTCATAGCTCTCATTAGCTAAAAGAACATAAGCATGTAAAAGTTCAATTGTTATTGCTATTTCCAGTATTATAAAATAAACCAAAATAAAAGAAACGAATGCTAAACCTATGAATGCTTTTAAGTTATTGGCTCTATAAATGCTCTTCAGTTTCTCACTCTTCTCGATCGTTGTTTCAGGTTTAATTTATGTTTGCAGTGGCAATGTCAAATCTAAATCCATACGTGCAAATATAAATGAATGCACGTTGTGATTAAATACAGGCCCGCCTACCTGGATGTGCATATATACTCGTAACTAATAGCTTTAATGGATGCATCATAAATATTAAAAATATATTTATAATTTATCATTGAGACAACAATTATTAAAGTAATAGTAAAGAATAACGATTAATTAATCATGATTGAAGGTATAAATACAACTTTTATTTGTTTTGTGATTATGTTAATTGTTCATTTATTAAATGCAGAAATGGAAATAATTTATTTCAATAACAGATGACTTTAATGGATGCTTCACAACGGTTATGAATACATTAAATTTTTTTACTGGTATGATTATTATGTAAGTGGGTTCAGTTCGATGTCTCTCAGGTTTACTTAATTGTTTATTGGATATAAAAGAAAAAAAATTATATATATTTTCAAGATCTTTTTTACTATTTATAATTAATTTTTGTTAATTATTTGCTAGCCGTAACAGTAAAATTCAGCAATGAATTAAAAATTCAAAAAGTTATAACTCAATCAAAGAAGGCATTTAGAAATTAATTTATAAACTATCAACTACTTTAAAAATATGTTATAAATTGGTTTTTTTTCTTTTTTATATGAAATATTATTTTACAGATAACTAGAAAGCTATATACGTAAAACCCAACATTTAAAAATTATAATTCTATTAATTGATAACAATTAAATGAGTATACATGTCAATTGAAATGCAGAAACATGTATCTTTCAGATGTGAAACACAATTAATATTTCATGCTAAATACGTTTGATTATGTGGTATTTTTTATATTTCTCAAAATTTTTAATTTTTTTCCAAAGGCAATTTTTATGTGCAAGTACACCAAATATACTTAATTATTAGTATGAATGATAGTGGAGTAATTTAAGGAATAATGGGGCATGGGAGTGCAAGATTTTGTGTTGATATTATTTCTCTTGGAGTCTTGTACTTTCGTGTTCCACGTTCAAAATTTTACAAGGAATAATTTGAAAAAATGTGTAGTATGTTAATACAAATGAAGAATGGATAGCATGTCTTTTTATGAATCTTGGAATCTTTCTCTTATTGGAGTAGTTGAAGTGTTAGATCTAATTAAGTGGCATATTAAATGCTATTTATTTTGTAGCACGTGCTCTTGTTGTATTCATACAAAATAGAAATAGTCTTCTATCAAGAAAGTTAGTATCAACTCAAATGTTATGTTGTATAGCACATGCCTTGTGGAATTGACTTTTTCACCCCCACCTAATGTGGAATTAAAATCTAATGGTGAGAGATTTTAGTTTGAAAAGTTGACGCCATTTGTTATTCACGTGAACATAATCCAACTATGTTCTTGCTATGCTCAATCGTATATCCTCATTCTTAATGTTCCCATGTGGCTACTACATATTGGTCATTGATTTCTCTATCATGACATTCACTTTTAATATGGTGAATATCGAATATTAATCAAGTCATTATAACGGATGGTTGAGATACAATGAGACATATAGGGACACGAAAAAGGAGGATGAAGAATCTCAGCTTTTCGTAAAAAATGAAACAAGCCTCTATTAAGAAAGATTAACATCAAATTGAGTATTACGCTTCCTTTATCATTTAAAGCAAATTGTTATTGAATTTTATACTGGTTCCAAAACACAACTTCCAACTTGGAACAATCTAACATTTTAATTTGAACTTAATTGCAAATTAATATTGACTGTATATTTCCGAAAGGATAAAATAAAAGCCTAAAATGAAATTCTTATATGCATAGGGAGTGTTAATTATATAATCATGTAAGCGATGTTGTTACTTCATATTACGGGGTTCAAGATAAAAAAAATTATAATAAATATGCTTTTATATATTGTAGATTTGATCCTTAAAGTCTTGAACATGACTTCCTGATATACTATACTGGTGCGAACCCATGCTTCGCACACGGGCTGTAGTTATATGTATTGTATAATAAAATTTTATTAAAAAATGCTCACAAATGCAGTCATTTATTTGGCAAAATTTTCAATTTTGACAACTATCTAAGAATACATGATAACTCTATAGAAGATGTATCAGGCAGAAGGCTTCCCTTGAATCGGAAAATTGAATTATAATGCTGTGAAATAAGTGAAATTCCACACAGAAAGATACGCATGTTGCGGAATAAAATTGACCTAAAAGCATCATGTAGTCCCATAGGTATATTGCTCATTATGAAAAAGATATCACAGTCGACTCGAAAATTGGTAAAAATTACATGATTGAGCAGTCAATATTTAACTCTAAAGAGAAAGGCACACCAGAATATATTATTATGTCAATGAGGTAGTTGTGTCTGAAAGAAAAATCATGTATGCATAGTAAAAAATGCTAAGGGTTTATTTTCGAAGCACGCATTTAAACGTACTAATGTAACTAATTCTCCAACAGTAAGTATATTATTAAATTTGAAACCCAACAATAAAACAAAAGAGTTAATTCCAACTGTCAACATAGCGCGTACGTGGACATATTGCAGTTGTCTTTGGCATGTTATTATTAGCAGCTTCATATGTAACCTGGGTAATACAACATGAGTAAGTGTGCAGTAGTGGAAGAAATACAATGAGCAGTTGCTAACTAATTATTGTTTAACTTTTGAAACAAACAGTAACTAAATGGTCACGAACTAAACAATGCATTTACTGAATATTGCAGAAATCATAATAACAAAATATTTTTAAACTAATGTGTGCTTGTCCCCGTGTGTGTAAATCATGACATAAAAAAATTATGTGCTAAGAAGTAAAAAAAGTATTAGGAAATATGGTTCGCTGTTAAATATCCGAAGAACTGTTGCTAATTTTATACCTTTATATATACCCAAATTATACATACATAAATGATTTACTAATGCCACAATAGTTACCAATGGTTCACTGTTATGTGTGTGCATGCGCGCCCATGCTCTGTTAATTTTGTTACGAATAATAGTAAAGTAAATATGATTTGATAATTAATCATGATATTGAAACCGCATAGAAGAAGAATGTTATCCAAAAGATAGTAGGAAAATTGTTTTTAAAAGTCTTATATAGGACCATATAATTTAATAACTGCATCATTACCAATAAACTAAGCATAGAGTAAGCAATTTCGTAAAAAGCCGTTGAGTGTGTGTAGGTGATAAAAAGGATATGTAGATACGGCCTTCATCCGCAAAACAAATGTCAAACAAATCTTACTTGTTTTTCAAAGTGTGAATAAAGTGAATAGATAATAGTTTGTTAAATTGGAGCAAGTATTAAAATTTGATTTGATAGCTTTGTCTCCGCAGACAGTAATTGCTTTTTTCTAAGTGTGGAAATTCTGGCATTTCTTCAAGAACCACTGAAATACGTTTTTATTGAACTTAAAAAAAATAATAGTGAAACAAATGTCGGTGTCCCATGAAATTTCATAAATTTTTGGTTATGTTATTATGTAAAAGATAATGTTGGCATAGTATTATAGTCTGTTTTATCAAAAGGATAAAGTTTCCCACATATTTTTGGTTCAGGCTTTTTCTGAATGACCCATAAATTGTAAACTACACAAAGTATAGAGAAATGACACTTCCATACTCTTACACATGTAATATTGGTTGTACAACAGAGAAGATCATGTCATAAGCACATATTTAGCGAAAAGCATATTTGTTTTCTTTCAGTCAACTATTTATATGATTAACTTCCAAATCAAGTGAAAGAAAATGGCATGATGAAAATCTTCAATTCAGATTTAATTAAAAAAGCAGCTGTACGAAAGGAAATTATATTCAAAGTGCTAAAAGTACATTGTGTACCATTGTAGTGAAGTTGTGGTTGGTCACTCACTTGTAGAAGCTTTCTAAATCCATAGTGATCAATGGTCCATTTGTATCAAAGCCGATTGTTACCTGTCGATGAAGCAAGTGTAAAGTTAACATCATTATTTTCCCTTACTAAAATATAAAGCATAGTAGGAGGTGTAATTTGATATAATTAATCTAAGAAGTGCATGCACAAAATGCCATTCAATGAAGATAAGTCATATATTTGTCTACCCCACATATAACCCTCTTACAAAACAGACATCAAGCTATGTACTATATTAAAAGAACTATTAATTGATTTAAGTTGAAAACGAATTCTTTCAAACTCATGCGCTACTTCGCAAGATATTTAGTTGCGGAAATGTGTAAAGAATGACTATTCATTTGGGCATTAGTTATGTTTAGATAGTTGAGCAGTTCTATTGTTTGAGGGAAATGAATGTAAACATGACTTATGGCTCAGTCAACTAATAGATCAGAGGGATAAAATACATTGTACTTTAGCCGTAGACCAAAATGGTAAACCACCTAAAATCAGAACACTGCATTGACCACAAAAATTTAGGTACAGAAAAGTAGTTGTACAAAAGAGCAAGTCAAACTAAGTTTGACATGTAGGGGTCAGTTATAAAGTTTTTTAACCATCTCTTATACATCCAAAATAGGCATAGGTTTTGCCATTGTTACGGCTATAGATGGAAAAGAAGCTTGTCGATATTTCTAAAATCATTATAAAATAGCAAGAACATGACATGATAGGATTAAAGTTGGCATTGATTAATGTACAATATTATGAATAGTAGTGGAAACTGATTTTGGTTGGTAAGTAAATGAAGTAAAGTATGATATTAATAGAGGTCTTCTACAATCGTATAGAGCATGTTAGATATATTTTTACTTTGGTTTTTCTGATAAACATGGTCAATTTCTTTCATGAACAATATAACTATATATATGTTGTGTAATGATGATGATATTATAGAACATGCAGCTAACTGATGAATTGTTTAATACTATTATATAACAGATAGGATTGGCACAATTGAATCAAAGGTTGGAAAATATTATTATTAATTTATTCAGGTAAAACTGGAGGTACAATTAAACAATGACAGTAATTTTTATGTAGTGTCCGGTCATATAGGGTCTGGTCACAATCCAAGTTAAGTTCGAGATGCATGTATATGTCTACATAACTAATTGGATTCAAATTATTTATAAGATGATTAAAAATACGGCCAGTAGTAAAAGAATAATTGCTGATTGTAAAGCAAGAATGGAAAAGATGAAGTTTATCTCAAACGGAGTGAGGCACGATTGCGTAGAGTAAAAATTTGGTCAAGCATCTAGTAGTTAGCATAGATTGTTTTTGAAAATTGGTAACTACAGTTCTTCCTTTTCTATCTATTCATCATCAACCTCAGGACTATAAAATCGTTTAACTATTTAATGGACTGTTCTATTTCATTATAGGAAAAACTGTTAGTGGAGCTAACTTATTATCGAGCAGTTGCATGTTGAATCCAAAAACATCATTGCTTTTTAGATTGATGGAGTCCCACAGCCTGACAACGTGAACTCGAATTGTTGCTTCAACACTGTCAATAGCAAGTGATTATGTAGGTGAGTGTATAGTATCCACGATTGGAAAAGGTGGAAAAAATAATAATGATTTAGCTAAATAATAGTTAGTTGCTTAGTTATATAAGAATGTAGATGTAATATCCTGTGACCTTTGGTAATCTTTTGTGATTAAAACTAAATGGAAACTGTTCAGTTTCAATTTATGAAGCTTTCTGTCTTATGTTGTATGCTGTAATAGGTAGGAATATAAACAAGCAGAAGTCATTTATGTAGTTAAAAAACTCAATATGGGATGTATTTTTTTCTCTGAATAAAATATATTTTCAATGTATACATGTTTCACTTATCCCTCACCTAATATTTTGAAGCCTTGATGACAAACTCACACACAAATAATATTAGCGTGGTAGCAGATAAATATGAAATAATAGTGTAGATATTGTGAAAATACATTTTGCACAATATTAATCAACCACCTTATGTATTATATAATCATATATTCACAACGTGCAACTCTATACATATAATAAAAGGAGATTAAAAGGAGCAAATGCTACAAGTTATAATATATTTTTTCCACTTGCTAACCGATCATTTAAACACCTTTTTTCTTAATACCTTTAAGGAAAGATTGGTCGATTTTTCATGTTCATACACATTATAACGTAGATGATAAAAAAAAACTTCTGTCGAGATCCAATGTAATAATTGCAAATAGCTAAACACATATTACTAATAAAAAATGAAAAAGTTATGTGCACATCTTGCTAGTAAACCTCTATATTATAGGTAAATAAATCATCAATCATTAGTCTTCATAACAACCATTACTGTGTACAACGTTATTAAATTCATAAAATAAGTTTGTAGTCCACAATTTAAAACTATGTAGGCGAAGTAAAGTTCTAATGCAAAAAGAAGAAATTATCACATAAAAATTTTGTATATCCATTGTTAAAAAGTCTTATGGAGTGTAAAAGGTAAAACCGAGTCAATAAACAGTCCTACAGGTTTCAAAGTTTTCCAAAGTATAATGTAAACCACTTGTCCTTCCTATTATTCAGATATAATGACTTGATAATCAAAATAGTGGGTTTTTTAATAATTTGTTCGAATTAGTTTAACTATTTAGTACTGAGTAGCATGAGTAAGATATGAACTCACTCGGTAGCTACATAACAAAATATATTAATGGTGATGAAAGTGGATTTCAGCAGTGCTAGAGATAGTAGAAAACACATATCAATTTCAAAATAGAAACTTTTGATAAGGATTGATTTATATTATGTTACTTTTGATTTAATTATCAATGAATCCAATCCGTTTTGCCTCAGGAAAGAAATAGTACTTGAAAATCTGCATATCCCAAAATCAAGAACAGTAAAAATTATAAATTAGTACCTTCGTGCACTATTAAAAAAAACATGTATATTACTATTTGTTTGGGTATCTTTATCCAGACGGTCATAAAAAACAGTGTAGATTCATTTGATTAAAATAATGGATGTACAAATAGTAAAGTTAAATTCAAAGTACAGACTATTTACAGTGCAAAAGTCGAGCACAGTGCATATATAATTTTATGGTAAGTTAACATTATAAAAGCAAAAAATTGTTTATTGTCTAATTGTTTGGACGATCAAGATGAAATATAAAATAACATCATATCATTATATTCTGTGGGTGAGCTTCTTATTCCATTCTTGAGTATACCATGAGTCCATGCTCAGGCTCAGAATGTTAGACTGAAAAAAATTTCAATTCCTTCCGCATAAGAGCTAAGAGGATTCACTGTCAATGAATTTAACAATATTGAGTAATACCTTTAATTGTCTAGAATTATATCATTTACTCGATAGACAGTTGAATGGAAATAATTAGAAATAGATTAATTGTAGACTGTCATAAGTAGTTAACAATTAACCAAATAGTAATTGAGTAGAACAACATGGTGTATATGGGAAACAGTAATAAATGATATGGAACATAAAGTAGGATGATACTTCATAATAAATGTAACACGTATAGTATTGCAATAAACTAGAAATAAGTATCACAAATATTGTAAATTGATGAAGAACATCATATGAAATTCATGTAAATCATATACCGGTCAGTTAGCTTTCATGATGCACCACATCAGCTACAATACCATGAAAAAATGTCCCCTTTTGACCACAGGAAAACAAAATTGATGATTCGAAGTTGATTTGTGCACTCTGACGTTTTTAAAACTTCTTGTTTAGTTCAAGAATATTCATCTCATCTGCATAAAAACTGTAACATTATTTTGAGGTGAAAATGATAAAAGTTCATTGGCAAATCATTCCAATATGCATATCAAAGTTCAAATAACATAGACATGAAAGTTTGTAGAAATATGTAATTACATGTTTATACTTTTTGCAACAACCAAAAGACAGAGAATAGAAAAGGTTCATAGCTAAGACCAACATGATTTACTAAGTGGATTATTTGTAGCAGAATAACTGGATCATTAATGTAAATTAGTAAATGCTGAATGAGTTAGAAATGCTGTAAGTTACTTGGGTATAACAGAAACAAAAAAGCTATTCATACCAGTGGCATAATTTTTTTTTAAAACCATGCAGGTTGTAATGCAGTGCCATAAGGAACTAAAATATATTATTTTATGTGGTAGAGTATAATAATATAGTTTTCTTTTCATCACCTCTAAGCCTAAGTACAGTAAAAAAAAGGAGGCTTAAATTAAAACAGGTAAATGTATTTGGAGAAGAAACATCTGTAAAATAATAAGATATTGGAATGCAGTGGGAAATCTTTGAAAAATAACCTTCATCTTGTCTTATAAATACAATGTCTATTTAAGTGACTACTTTAGCCATACAAAACATCTACCTCCGGGCATGAGTAGTGTTGTTGGTCATTTTTTTTAAGATCGAGATCATTTCTTCTTTATTGAAAAATTATAAATTCCACTTGTATTAAAAAAGAGATTGGATTAATTATTAATTCTGCAATCATCTTTGAGTTTGGAAGGGGTAATTATTCTGACTATGTCAAGGTTGCTTCTTTACTGAAACTATTTAAAGCCTTGTTCTAAAAAAAAAAAATCTAGTGCTACTCAACTACATGGTAAGTATTATTTCTTATGATTTTGAATATCATATTATAATATTGTATTTCTTCCAGGTACACAATAAGTAATATATCCAGGCATTCCTAAGACTATATAACCAAAACGCAAAACAACTAACAGTTTAACATTTTTTAGAATTATCACACAATGTAATTGACATACCCAAAGACTTCAGAGTTTCATTTAGTTTTAGGATTTTGTCGTGAGTTTCGGATTCAAATTTACTCCTACTATGTTGCAAACCGATTCAGATACAACGAACAGTTGTTCCACTAATGCATCAAATAGAAAAGGATACAACGAACTGAAGGAAGACAATATTAAATTTCAATACAGTTTTCAAGGACAAATGATATATCGAGTTCGAAAACATTAAAAAAAGGTTCGAAGTAGGAAAAATTCATACCAGAATTGGATCTATTTGTTGGTATTTTGGAGGAACCGAAAAAGGTCTTCAAATGATAGCATTTTGGCAGATCTGGACCCGATGAATGCCGATTTGAGTGGCATCATCGGAGTCCCTTTCCTCCTGCCGTAATCCAAGCCTGCCATAAGAGCTGTGAAGTCGCTGAAGGTTTGGGATCTATGTTTGTCTTGGGATATGGTTTCTGGATTCGAACTGAGTCAACAATTAAGGGAAATGAATGTTGAACATTGGAGATTAGAGTACGGTGTGGAAAAGTGAAAATCAAAAGGGAGGGGCGGTGCTAGAATTGCATCTGTAATGGGAGAGATAAAGGAGTAAGTATGTATGGCGACACTTCGTTTTTAAACTGGACGGAGCAAAGGCAGACAGAACAGGAAAGGAAAAAAGGGACCGTTCATTTCTAAAATTTGGTGGAGGCTTCTTTGAGCTTGAAACTGGACTGACTAATAATATAATAGTGTAGATATGTGTATGTGATACTTATTTGAAACACTGACTTTTTTCTGGGAACATCATTGGGTTTTGCATTTTTTTTCTTTGTAATGCAATTCTAGTCAAAATGTTTGTCTTGTAATAATCTTGATCATTTCGAATAATTTTATTATGGTACCTTTTATAGTGTAGTTTGTTTGTATTTGTTTCCTTTTTCTTTTACCCTATGACACCTTTTGCTAGTTTTTCCATTCATTTGTTCCCCTGTTTCCAACATTGGGATACCTGCAACTTTTCGAGATTAGGGGAAAGCACAGATGGTAGCAACTAAACATGAAACTATGTTTTATTCCCTGCATTTAGAATTGTTCAGAATGTAATTTTGTTAGATGATAAATGCTTTGTCCAGTTCATTTTTAGTTTGTGACATGGGGCTGCAGGCTCAACCATTTACTATAATCTTAAGCTTAGGCATCTTGCTTTGGATATGCCAATTATCGACTACAACTTGGCTCTTCTTATTCAACCAATGCTTATGCTCGGGATTAGCATTGAAGTCATCTTCAATGTAGTATTCCCTGACTGGTTGGTAACGGTTTTACTAATAATAATAATCTTCATCTGTAAGTAATTGCTTAATCTATACCCCACTTATCTTCCATTAATTTGGAAAAGAAAGGCTTATGCTTTTCCACATGTATTTTCTAATTACACCAACGAATGCTTTTTAAAAGGGGTTGATAAATGGAAGAAAGAGACGATAACTTTGAAGGTAACCATTTGTCATACTTTTCTTTTATTGCTTACACCACGTTGATTTACAACGACTAGTTTCTAACTGGGGAAGTCTAATAAAAGAAGATAATAATGGTGAGCCTTAAAAACTACTACTTTCCTTTTAAATATGTATTATAATTTGCAGAATACCAGTGAATGCATTCATCTGAAACATATGGGTACATGTTGCAGATGAAATAGAATACACAGCTATACCTACAGGTCTTGGAAATCATCAAGATGTTGTTAAGTCAAACTTGAGAACAGAGGTATTCAAAGCATAGACTGTAATAATACATCTCTAAATATACTAAAATTATGTAAACTTACTTTAATAATAATGTAGGTCCCAATTCTTGAGAATGTTTGTTGGAAGAACTTGGTTTTCTTGTCTTTGTGTGGGATGTTTTTCTAATTTTGCAGATTGCTAAGGTAATATAATTTTTCCGCAAGTGTTTTTTAGTCTTTAACTATTACCGACTTTTTGTATTACTTTAGAAGTACACAACCTGTTCGACTTGGTACTGGTTGTTGAATCTGCTTCAGGTGAACAGACATTACACTTTGATAAGAACCACACGATCCACACTTTTTACCAATGATAAGTCTTCTTTTTAATGTTTTCTTTCAGAATCCAGTGGCTGTAGGGGTAAGCTTGTATGAAGTAGTAAATTGATATATAGGAAAAATTGCAGTTGCTTCCAAAGAAGAAGCATAAACTCGGTTAAAAATCAGTCTGCTAGTATTATACTGCATATCTGGTGTTGTAGCTGGAATAACAGGAGGTTTGCTGGGTTTAGGAGGAGTGTTTATTTTAGGGCCTCCTTTTGAGGAATTAGGAATTCCTCCTCAAGTTTGTTTGCATTCTATATATATTATTAAAATAGCATTATATTGCATAATATATGGAATAAAAAGGATAAAAAGAAAAAGAAAAATTGTGCATTTGTATCAACTGCTTAATTTTGACTGTAAGTGTCAAGTGCTACAGCCACCTTTGCCATGACGTTCTCAATATCCATGTCTGCAGTTGAATACTACCTTCTTCGTCGTTTCTCGTTCCATACGGTATTATAATCATATAAAGAAAATTCAACGATTTTTTTTATTCAGAACCCGTAAATAAATGAAGTTCTTTATTTTATTGCCGATCTATAAAACCAGGGAGGTTGTATCCACATTTCTGAAAGTAGTTTGCTGTTTGTCTAGGATCAACTTCTATGATATGATCAACAATGGGATCTAAATTAATTCTCCGGAACTGTTTTTAGTTATTAGAGATACTATTAATGGATTATCCAAGTGAGAAACCAGCAAAAGAATAAGATCTATTATGGGTAAGTATCATTGTCACTGCCCCAATTTTCGACCTTCGAAAATAGATATCAATACGTTCACTGTATTACATGCCGAGCAACCGAATGTTGAATATACCATAACGTTAGAGAAATAGAAGAAGAGGTAGAAAAAGAAAATAGAAATAACAACACAGAATCTCACAATCGCAGCGGAACAATATATAATAGATAACAGCTGGTCTTTATACAAAAAGAATTATAACTGTTATTTATACATTACATCATCTGTGATGTCCTAGAATTTTGGGCAATAGCAATTTGATTTAAATTGGCAGTATTAATAATATCTTTCTAACTATTTATATTTGGTAAAATTGTTTAATAATTTTCTTTTATAAATATTTAATTTGGAAAAATTTATTCTTTTTAGAACTAATAATATTTAATTGGTAAATTTATCTCTTAAAGCTAATAAAATTGTTTTCCATTTATAATGTGTATATATATATTGTTATATATATTGTAAATAGGAAGTCTTTGGTTTTAAATTTAATAAAAAGATATGTTGTTTAATTTTAATATATATATGCATATATATATATATATATTGTAATTGGAAAATTTGTTTTAAAACTTAATATAATAATTTTAAAGACTAATATTAAAATGTTATCTATTTATAATGTATATATATTTGTATATATTGCAAATAGAAAAGGTTTAATTTGAAATTAACAAATAAAAATATGTTTTCAAATTTAATGTATATATATATATATTGTAATTTGGAAGTTATGATTGAATTTCATATAAAAAAATTTCAAAGGCTATTTTAAGTTAAACATTATATTTCTTAACAACAAAGATAATATCTATAAATGTTATTAATTTAAAAATATTTTAGCTTAAGTTTCAGTTTAAAGAAAATTGAATAAAAGTCTTGTTTTACCTTCTTTTTAAACTTGCTGGATAAATATGGTATGTAAAAGTCTAAAACACAATCCATAAACATATAAAACATACAACACATTAATTTATTCAAACATAAGTAATATATAAATAAATATAAACATAAATTCATATTTACATAAATATACATATACATAATTACTTAGTAAGATAAGGATCTAGACATAATTATACATGTATTTAACATTTGTAAGAGAACAAGATCATGCATTTACATGTGGAAGCTTTGTATAATTTAAAATAAACAAGTGGAAAACATTTTGTTTAAAAATTTAATTATATAATATAAGTGTTTTGGAGAAAATCTGATTTCCAGTTGAATTCTTTTCTTTCTCAATTTTTTCTTTCCTCATCTTTCCAAAAACTAAAACAAAAAAATCAAAAGAAACCAGATCTAAATCAAATGCAACAACAATTATTTCATCTTCAACCTAAAGCAAATTCAACAGTAAGAAATCTAAATCAAACACAAATGCCAGATTAAAAACAAGCTTCAGATCAATCACTTACATATTAAGACCAGAGGCTGTTCTCTGCTTTATAAACAGGTGAGTAAACCTTCTTATCTAAAAGCTTTAAATCTAGATGAATACTTGATACTGGAGAAAAGATTGTAAGGTAAAGTTGTAATAGGGCCTGCATGGATGATTTTAACAAATTCATAGTTTGAATTGCATTTTATATATTTGTGAATATGCCTGGTGTTAATATATTCCATCTCTGTTCATAAACTACAAACTTAAGAACAACTCAAAAATTCAAATTCTCATCTCATATTCAGTTATAGGCTTAGATTCCAAAATGAAAAATGGTTGAGACAATCTAAATTTATTTTTAAAAATAGTTTCAAGCAAAAATATATAGTAAATATTCTGGAAAATAAAGAATGACAGTAAAAATCATATTTAATTCAAAGATCAATATTACTGAATTCATGTTTGGATTACATAGATTGATTCGTTGTTGAAAATTATGAATTTTGATATAATAATCTGGATTTTAAGGTTTGTTTATGTTGAGGAATTTTGGTTTGATCAGATTGGGTACTTTCATCAATTGCCGACGATCGATGATGAGTTGGAGCTCGGGGTTGATGTCGAAGGTGGCTTAAGGATCACTGGAAAAATGATCGGAGTTTCTGTAGTGCATCGTGGTGGTTGTAGGTTAGCGAAGTAGGGTTTTATCGATTATTTAGGTAGTCGGTGTTCTCGAAGCGATTTCGTTGCCGTGGGGAGGCCGGAAGCTATCGCAGGCGGGGGGATCGATTTATCGAGTCGACGTGAAGTTTTGATAAGGTCGGTTAGGTTCATCGAGGTCGGGATCGTCAGTGAGGGGTGGTTTTCCAATGGTGATGGTTCCAGTTTTGGATCAAGTGACTTGGTTTCGTTAGAGCGAAGAAATCATCGTTCTGGGTGGATGTATGGGTAGGCGAGGTCAGCATCGAACTGTCGATGGTCGGAAAGATAGCCGGAGGTGGTCAGAAGGTTGTGCACCATGCACACGTGCACATCAGATCTGGTGTGGATGAGGCTTTGGGAAGAACGTGATTTTTTCTCGAGTCAATTGCGTGACTTACTCGAAGCGAGGTTGATGCATGAGTGTCTCGTGTTTCGCTCGAGGGTGTGATCTAGTATTTGTTCAGCTAGCTCGGGCATGTCTAATTTTTTGTAATCTGGTTTTGGAAATTTAAGGAAACCATGTTTAGTTTTTTTTAAAAAAGTTAGTAAATTAAATTAATTCAAGTTTTTAAAATATATATTAACTAAGTCTTTAAGCAAAATTAAATATTAATAAGTTTGAAAGCCAAATGAAAAATATAGGTTTTCAAAGATACGTTTTTCCAAGGTTAAGGTTATTAAAAATGATTAAATTTGTGAGTAATTTATTAAATCAAGTTTTAAAATGAGTTTTTCATAAGTAAATAACCAAGTTCCAAAGTAAAATCATTTAATAAGATTTTTAAACGAGTTCAAGTTTAAATATAAAAGATTTTAATGATTTAAATTTGTTTATTTTAAAAGTAATTATATTAATTATGTAATTAAATACCAATGATTTTAATAAAAGTAATGGAATAATTAAGAAATATGTCAAGATAATTAATTAATTAAAAGTTAATTACCTTATGAAATATATTAGGGTTAATTAATGTTAATGATCAAAGTATAATTACTTAAGGAAAGTAATTAAAGAATTGTAACGAGTATAACTAATTTAAGGATCATTAACTAGTTTTTAGGAGATAGTTAATGGGTAATTAATTAAGAATAGTTAATTACTTGATTTATTAAGGATAATTAATTACTTGATTTATTAAGGATAATTAATTACTTGATTAATTAAGGGTTAATTAATCTAAGTAATTGAAGGTAATTAATTAAAGAGTAATTACTTAATGGAAGTAAATTAAAGGGATTAATTACTCAATTAAATGAATGGGATTAATTTAGGTTAATTAACTAGTTAACTAATTAAAGATAATAACTTGATGATTGATTAAGTATAATTACTTAGTGTAATTAATAAAGTGTGATTACTTAGAGTAAGTAATAAACGAGTAATTACTGGGTTTAATAAATAAAAAGGGAATTACTTAAAGTAATTGAAGAATAATTACTTAGTGGAGGTAATTAAGGATTAATTACTCTGTGTAAGTAATTAAGAATAAATTACTTTGTGTAATTAATTAAGGAGTTGATTAATTTAGGTAAGTATCACAGGATAGTTAATTACTGTTTGAAATTAATTAAGGTTAGTAGTTAATTAAAGTATAATTAATAAATGTTATTAATTAAGGATCAATGTAATTAATTATAGTTAATTAATTAATGAAGTATTTAGAGGATCACTAATTAATGTAATTAATGAGAGTAATTAAAGGATAATTACTATAAATGATTAAGGATAATTAATTTGTGTAATTAATTAAAGGCTAATTACTTAATGTAATTAAAGAATAATTAATCAAGGATGATTAATTAAGATGGATAATTAAGGGATGATTAATTAATTGGGTTATAATTAATTAATGTCAAATAAGCAGGATTTAAAAGTAATTAAGTGATTAATTTAATTCATTGATGGTTAATTAAATTAATTAGGGATGGTGTGGTTGATTAATCTTGCTTATGGATGATTGAATGAGATTGAATGCCTTGGATTTTGTGATATCTCTGATATGTGGTATGGGATATTTTGGTTGAATTGTGATAATATGGATTATCTATATTATGATAAGGTGAATTATCTATCTGTGTGAATATAGATGATAGTTTAAATTGTTTAAACCCTTAAACCACTTGGACATTAAAACGGCTTTTTGGATTTCGGTGAGACCGGGATCGGATTTCCAAATTTGTATATCCAAAAACCACATCGATCTAAGTTAAACGTTAGCTCGTGAATTCAAGTGAAGACCAAGATGAAGACTCGAAGTGTAAGAACTATTCGTCGTTAAAACTCTGAGGGTGATTCTAAGATGAGTTTAATGGAGATAGTTCTTTCAGATTCGAGATGGAGATTCAGAGTGCAATGGTTATTGTCGTTAACTCTAAGGGTGATTCAAAATTGAGTGTAACGAAATAATGCCTTCAGTTTCATTCGAACCTGGAACGAACTTGTATGGAATGAATGCTTTAAGAACATCGTTAGTGGAGGACGATGAGCATTCCAAGATATGTGTTCTAAAAGGTAATCATAGCCTCAAGCATCATCAATCAAGAATGGCTAAAATAGGGGAGGTGCAGCAAGGTTAAGTGGGTCGTGCCCAAGTAGGACGAGATTTTCCCCTGTCTAGAGGTCCCTTTTATTTCGGCTTAGTGTGTGGTTGGTCATGCCAACTACGGGGTTGTCTTGTTCTGGATTATCCAGTAAGAGATGGTTCCGGCCTTGTGCTGCAGCGGATCAGGGTGGATCATCGGTACGGTGATCTAGGCCACGTACTATAACGGGAGGTACCCCAGTAGCCCTGCCATTGTTGGAAACCCATTTTCCCTACGTGCCTTTATGGTTTTGTCGTATAACCCACATTGTGGCTAGTATGCTAGAATTTAATAAATGTCACAATTTTAGCTATTTTCTATTTACTTGAAAACCCTAGACACTATTATAATATCACTGGATTTCCTATCAAATGTTTTGGTTAACTAAGATAAAAACTTTTCCATTTTTATGTGTGGGAAGTCTTACGAGATACCTTTTCTTTCCAAATGATTTTCAAAGTTAAACAACTTTACCCCGTTTACTCACATTAGACCCATGTCTGACTCAGAGTTTATTTTCTGTTTTATTAAACTCTTGGGTACTCAAATTTTTATGAGTAGCCAAGGGATTTAGGTTAGCTTTGACGAGTTTCTGCAGAAGATATGGAGCAGGAGGCTACAACGTATATAGATTTATAGTGGTTCCTCTGTGCTGATCTCTGTGATGGCGTCTGTATTGTACTGGAGTTGTATGATAGACAGTTCTTTATAACTGTCTAATTGGTGATGTATAAGCTGTGTAACTCTGTTAAATGTTGTATACTATGTATTAACTATAAGATTAATATATTTTATTCGTTCCGCTGTGAGATTCTGATGTTGCTTAGTTCTTTCTTCTCTATCTTTTCTCTTCTCTATCCCTTTCTTTCTTAATCATGATGCGTCTTTCTGAGGATTGAAGGACGGTTCATGACAGTTGGTATCAGAGCCAGGTTGAGTGATACCTAGGCCTTGAAGTAAATCTTTCTTGAGAGAGCGTACTTGTGTGTTGTATATATATATATATATATCTATCTATAACTACCTTTTTTTTGGTTACCTGTTCGGGTTTGCCGACATGAGTTCTATAGGTAGGAGGGGTAGTGAGGTGTGTAGCATGACTACCACTAATGAAAGAAGTCCGAGTATTGAGGTTGGAAGAGTATATGCCGTGTCTGTAGACCAAATACCGCCTCAAGTAAGCTTTGCAGCATGGTGTAAGGATTTCACCAGATCTCTGAAGGAAACCTTTTAAAGGTTGGAGTCCATCTTTGAAGTGCAAGTTTGGATTTCGCTCGTATGAGCGGTTTTGCAAGAGTTTGGATCTGTCGGATGAGCTGAAGCAAGGAAGTCTGTCTGTAGGGGACTAAGGTCTATGAGTTGCCTTGCAACGAACATCATCTCATTGTCACCCCCTTTAGAAAAGTGAGATGTTTTGTGCTTGATTTGAGGCCCGAGTTTCTTGAGAAGATGTCTAACATGTCGAAGACCCTTTTGTGGAATTGGTTAATATGGCTTTGAGGGTCAAAGAGCTTATGGATAGAAGTCTTTGGCAATTGAATCAGCAGTGTAGCTCGGAAGTGTTTTATGGGCAGCAGGAAGTCTTTTGGTTTAGTAGTATCCTAGAAGTGGAGTTCAGAAGTAGCAGAGCGAACCCATTTCTCCGATGGTTCGAAAATCTTTGTGTTTCTTCTGTCAGCAGCCCAGACTTTTGGAAGCTCGATAGAGCAGGGTGTTTATTATTGAAGGTGGACCACCAGCTTCTTCTGTGGGACAAGAATAAGCTATTCTGACGTGTGAAGAGAAAACAGTTTCTTTGGAACTGAACTGGGTAGGATTGCAGAAGTGACTTGCGATAGTTCTGAGGTCATGTGAGTAATCTTTTGCTTAGGATCAAGGCTTTTTAAGAGGAGGTAGAAGTTATCGAAGTTGCTAGAGTTTTTTTCGGATATCTTCGAAGAAGTCAAGGTTTGCCTTAGCATCGAAAGATTGAGTTTTCGTATCGATTTGGTTCTTAGAGAGAGAGAGTTTGGTGGAATAGACTTAGGATTTCATAGAGCTTCTGTGTTTTCTCTTTGTGGATCTGACGAATCGTGTCTTCCGTGATGTGTTGATCAAGTTTGCGCTCGAATGCATCGATGGCATTCTCATCTACTTCTAATCAGAGTTGCGCAGCGGAAGCAAGGTAGCAGCTGTTCTAGAGTGGAAGCAACCGTAGACTCCTACGAAAGTTCTTATTTGTTTTAGATTAAAGGGTTTCTATAGGAAATTCAAGTGAACCTCTGAATGCGAAGAAGTTTTTCAGAATCTAAAGGCGATATTGGCAAGTGCACCTGTTCTAGCTATACCAGATGGGAGAGGTTGGATTGAAGTCTACTAATGCTTGTAGAGTAGAGTTTGTGTTCTGGATTTCGGTAGATCTTGAGAGGGTCATTTTGTTGAGTAGAATCCGGAAATCATCTTGTTCTTGGTCCATATTTGCTTTGATAAGCATCATCGTAGGTTGAGCTGATCAAGAAAGGATATAGGCAGCTCAGAATCGTCAGATAAGTTTTGTGTATAAGAGACGAAGGAATTTGTAATTCGAGTTGGAAATTTGGAGGTTTTCTCCAATTAAAGTTGTAATAAGATTTGGTAAGACTAGAAGACTAGCTCCGAGGTATTTGGAATTTCTTTTCTGTGTTCTCGAAAGGATAAGTTCTTTGGCCTACAGGATTGAATTGCCAGCTGGATGACGGGGATTCACATCATATTTCATGTATCTTCGAGGGAGTACGTGTATGAACCATCTCTGGATGTAAAATCTGCAGTTCAGGAGGATTTGGAAGTTGAGCCGGACTTGAGTGTGGTCTAATATCTTGTTCAGATTATTATCAAAGTGAGTAGGAGCTCAGGATCAGAGTAGTATAGCTAGTTTAGATTCTGTAGAGTAAGCATTCCAACGGTTGTAACTGGGAACTTTTGATAGTTTTTAGAATCCTATCTTGATTACGTCAGGATAGCTAGGTTTGTTTGTTTGATTTAATTGGTTGCTATTGTTGTTAGTATATAGATGATATGTATGCTTTATTGTTTGAAAATAAATTTTTTGTTGGATTATTAAATTATCTTTACTTTTAAATTTCGGGGAAGAAATTCTTTTAAGGGGGAGGAATGTGATGTCCCAGAATTTTGGGCAATAGCAATTTGATTTAAATTGGCAATATTGATTTAACAATATTTTTCTAACTATTTAAATTTGGTAATATTGTTTAATAATTTTATTTTATAAATATTTAATTTGGCAAAATTTATTCTTTTAAGAACTAATAATATTTAATTGGTAAATTTATCTCTTAAAGCTAATAAAATTATTTTCTATTTACAATGTGTGTATATATATTGTAAATAGGAAGTCTTTGGTTTTAAATTTAATAAAAAGATATGTTGTCTAATTTTTAATATATATATATATATATATATATATATATATATTGTAAAATTTGTTTTAAAATTCAATATAATAATTTTAAAGGCTAATATTAAAATGTTTTCTATTTATAATGTATATATATTTTTATGTATTGTAAACAGAAAAGCTTTAGTTTGAAATTAACAAATAAAAATATGTTTTCAAATTTAATATATATATATATTGTAATTTGGAAGTTATGATTGAATTTAATATAAAAAAATTTCAAAGGCTATTTTAAGTTAAACTTTATATTTCTTAACAACAAAGATAATATCTATAAATGTTATTTATTTAAAAATATTTTAGCTTAAGTTTAAATTTAAATAAAATTTAAAAAAGTCTTGTTTTACCTTTTTTTAAACTTGCTGGATAAATATGGTATATAAAAGTCTAAAACATAATCCATAAACATATAAAAAATACAATACATTAATGTTAGCACCAAAATTGGCCACTAACACCCTTGAGAAAGATTGTGTAGAGAGGTTAATGAAGAAAGTAAATTAAAACATAAAACTGTATGCTAAATTAAATGTAAATACAAGAACACATGGATTTATAGCGGTTAGGCGTAACCACCTACGTCCACTTTGGATCTAATCTTTATTTCTTTACTCAACAATAGATTACAGATACAATTTGTACACCAACTGAATACAAATGCTAAGTAAAGAAGAATAAGTCTTGAATGCGGTAGTGTCTCCCCAGTGTTCTTAGAAAAGGTTCCTTTCACCGTGCCCTTGCCCTTCTATTTATAGATGAAGATAGGCTGGACTCCCTACACAGGCCTCAAGGCCGAGGTGACTTGGCCCATATAGGGCGATCTCGAGCTAGTCGGTCCATTCTAGCCGAACCGTACCTAAATGCCAAAACATGTCAACTACATCAAACTCGTATATCTTCAAGCTCTTCTTGGTCAGAATATTGTCTAGTGCTAACGATAATATCTTCAACTGTTGTTTTGTAGCCAGGCCAAGGTGTAGGGTAACATTTGCCCCCCAAAGTGTGTCTTGTGAAGCAACACGACATGCTTAGAATCAGCAAGTATTCCTTATTTCCAGAAAGAAATCCATCGTGTTTCCTGATTAGTCACTATTCATCAATTATTTCCTCCTAAGTTGTCATATTCCTTCTTTGGTCATCATGATGCTTGGTCGATTCCCAATATTATAAATCCAGGGCTGTAATTCATCAAATGGCCATCTGTGTCTGATTCTACAGAGCTTCGGCTATCTGATCCAGTCTTTTCTTAATAACCCTAAGCGAGAATTCAATTTCTGTTGATTTCAAGAAGTCTTTAAATTTTTCGGATGTACACATGCTTGTTCGGGTACATCTTCTTGCCATTGGCTCTCGGATGCATTTTAGATGCTCATAACTCGTCACCAGTTCCATCTATTTTAATTGCAATTCAATTGCGATTCCTTATTTGTATTTTTTGTGAAATAAGGGTTGTAATCAGCCACTTGATGTGAGCGGACTTCAAGCTCTACATGGATGACAACCTCAGAGCAGTAAGCAAGAACGAATGGAGTACGACCAGTCATGGACTCATGGGTAGTTCTATAAGCCCATAATGCTGTTGGGAGTTCATCCTCCCATTTGTCTCTAGCCTTTTCCAAGCCTCTCTTTTTGGTATAGACTTTATGATTTTGCTCACAGCTTCAACCTGTCCATTTGCAATTATAATAGATCATGGAAGGTCATAAGGACAGATGACGTTACAGACAATAAAGTCAATTATTTTCTTCATCTTGGTCGTGGTTAAAAGTTCTTCATCTGCTCATTTGATGAAGTAATCAACTGCTATGATGGTGTATTTCGCACCACCTTTAGGATCGGCAAGAAGATGATTTCAATGCCCCCAAGCGGCAAACAGCTATGGACTAGCCATTTGAGTAATTTCCATCGGTGGGGTTCCTAGATTTTTTGCAAACATCTTGCACTTGTCGCATTGTCTAGCATGATCAACCGCATCTGGATTGATAGTTGGCCAGTTATACCTATAGCATAGTATTTTCTTTATCATGGTTTTCCCGCTGATGTTATCACCGCATTCTTCTTCATAGACTTCTCTCAAGATATCGTCATGGGCGATATACCGAAGCATGGGGATGGATAAACTTTTTTCTACATACGACTTCTTCTTGGATGATTTGGTGTGAAGCTTTGAGGAGAATCTGTCATTTTCCATCCCTCCATTCAGTGAGAATTCCTCATTGTAGATAGTCTTTGATAGGAGTCATCCATGACACCTTTTCTGGCTCTGTCTCCAAGACCTAGTTGATCTCCATCCATCAATGCTTGGAATATTAAGTATTTCGACCAAAATAATGTATGTCTGTTGCGCGTCCCTAAAACTAGCTAGCTTGGCTAGTGACTGGAATCTTTTCATTTTGTTCGTTGAGTATGTATGTAATGATGCAATACGTGAAGTCGGCTAGTAGCTCTTAGACCTGGCCAAGATAAGGAGAAAGATAATGCCCCTTAGCAAGATCAACCTCCTTAACTTTGCATACTATCAATCAGGAATCACAAAAGATATGAAAAGTTATCACTCCAAATCCTCTAGCAAGTTTGAGACTGGCGGTCGAGGCTTCATAATAAGCATCGTTGTCTGTTACAGGAGAATCGAGTTTCATGACGTAGTAGATCGTTTGTTCCTTGAGATTCATTAACATGACTCCTGCGCCATAACACTGATCACTGGATGCTCCATCCACGTACATTTTCCATCTGTTAATTGGTTCTCTACTACCCTTCGAGTAGTCATCTGATGCAGTGAATTTAGGTGTGAGGTCTGCTAATTTCCATCCTTGGATAGCCCTTCGAGGGAAATAAGTGATATCAAATTGGCTTAGTTCGATATTCTATTTAAGTAGTCTTTCAGACGTCTCAGGTCGTTGTATGCCTGGTTGCAACGGCTACTAGGCATAGATGTTGATGGGGTGAGCCCAAAAGTAAGAGTGGAGCTTTCATGATGAAATCAATAGACATTGCGCTTGCTTTTGTATCTTCGGGTTGATATCCAATGCATGGCTCGCGATAGTTGGTGAAATCACACATGCATGTCAAAATGGGTCCAAGGGAACATATCTTCATTTATTCAGAAAAATCCAACCAATTCTCTTGTCATTATTGCACTGAGTTGTGATCCGATATTCAGCACCGGGATTTTTTGAGTTCAGATGCAACTATTTTGCATAACATTCAATGTGAAATATGGTTGGGATAGTCAATGTTGATGGTTACTCTGGTCGAATCCTAGAGTCTTATCATGAGTTATTAAGTCTAGTGTAATGACTCGTAAATTACGATAATTGAATTGGTTGAATTAATAGGATTTTTGTAATTAAATTTAGCTTGAAATATTTTTTTTATAATTTATAATGAAGTGAATGTTAAGAATGAAATATAGCAATGTTAATTAGAACTAATTATTAGTAATTTGAATAAAATTCTAATAAATGAAGTAGTGAAAGTGTTATACCTGGATATAAATTGAATATGAGAAAATAAAAGTAAGTATTGCATTAATTAATGAAGTAACACGTTGTTAACAGTAATTGAATGTAAATTCAGAAAATAGGGTAATGCAAGTTAATAATTAATGAATTTGAATGAACATGCCAATTTAATAAGATAATTTAAATGTTATGACTTAGTTATAAATGGAATATAATAAAAACTAATGCAAACATTTAAATTTATAAATGGAGTAATATTGAAACAAATAAAATTTGTAAATGAATAAAGAAATAATAACTAGGATGAAATGTAACAACGAAGTTAATTAAAGCTGAATTTGTATAAATTGAACGAAATTGCGATAAATGGACTAATGTAATTAGGTATGAATGTAAGTGTTGTATAAATAAAAGAATTTGTAATTTGTTAATGAATTCATAACAGGAGTGAAATGTAAGAATGTTGATGTATGCTAATAAATAATTAATCCAATGCAATCCCAATTAATTAAAACAATTGCAGGGTTATAATTGATTGTAAATAGGAATTTATGAAATTGAGATTAATATTGAAATTTATGAATTATTCATCTCTAAATTGACATTTAAATTTGTTTAAATCATTGTAAATGATTGAGAAATCATAAGTGATGAAATTTGTCAATTTTCAAATTGAAATTGAAAATTTGTCTAATCAATTTATTTTTAATTTATTTAATTAACTAGAAATTAGCCATTTTGGCCACTGACTCGAATTTTGATGAAACTAGTTTCATCGGATCCGTAACGGTAAATTATTGTAGGATTTCAAGTTTCGTAGCGATCGGACTTGTCGATTGATCGTACGGACTCTTAACGCCTTGAAATCAATTTGGAAATTTTTGATTTTAGCATAAATTCTTCATACGATGGAATTTGGACTTGAAACCTATTCCATTGCGTTTAAAACATTTTAAAACATCTATTTTGATATATGCTAGACCCAATTTTATTCCGGAGTCGAAACGGGCTTTTCGGGTCAAATATCGTTCAGCGCGTTTATCTATCTGATCCATTATATTTCAACATTACCTATAATACCCTATTATAAACCCTAGCTTTCTATTTCCCATTTGTCTATACGTACAATTTAGATGTTCCTCCTCTTCAATGGCAGACAAAACAAAAATTCCCAATTACAATTCCAAATCAAATTCAAAGCCATAAATTCCAACTCCACAAACAATATCAAATTATATATCGTCAGAAAGCTCTTGAAGAGCGCAATCCAAATCCACTGTCTATTTTTAGATCGGATTTTTTACGCATCCTGAATCAATGGAAATGTTCACAGCCATTCATCGCGCGTCGATGTACGTTGTCGGATCGTCGAATCATTTCTGGGTACTGTAGAGTGGACGATGAGGAGTGCATCACTGGCGTTCGTTCGTCGAATCAACGGTTAGATTAGCGGGAAAAATTCGATTAGGGTTAGAAAAGGGGCGGCGGCTGCACTATGGTATGCGATGATGGTGGCTCTGGGGCGTCGTGTGAAGGTCGAAGGCGGTTGCTTGGGGGGCGCGCGCATAGCCGAGGTGGTGCGGCGTTGACGAGGTGACGATGGCGGATTCCTGTTCGTGTGCGTGAGTTGCGTGTTTTGGGCTTTCGTGTGCGTGCGTGTTTTCTGGAAGATGAGTTGTGTGTTGATGGCAGTGATGTGGCACCTGGGGGGAAAGGTGAGTGTTTTGTTTTCTTTTATTCAATTTTGATTTTCAACTCGTTTTAATGCAATAACTTTCACATACGAACTACAATTCACGCGCGGTTTTCTTCGCTAGGTTCTTATTGGAATTCCGGACATTTTGACGCTGGCTTGAACAAATTTAGAGATTTTTGCAATTTTGGGTTTAAATTGGATTTAAATTCAATTTAAATTCAAAAGGTGAGTGTTTTAATCCACTCAAAACTTATAAAATTTCTTATGTGTGTTAAATTGATATATGATGTGATTTGAAATTTATTTATGATTGTTTGACATATTTTTATTCATCATCTCAGTTGAATTTAATTTACTAAATTAAATTGTTATTTAATTTATTATTGCATATAAACTGCTAGTTGGATAGATTGTTTAATTTATTATTAAATATAAACTGTCAGTAATTACCTGTTCTTTATTATATGCTCTATATTGATGTTATTGTTTAAATTGGATGATGATTGTAGTAAATGGTTGATGATTGATATTGGATGAATGGATATTGTATTTTATATTGTTTTAAACTACAAATTGTTATGCACTTATTTCATTCGGGATTACGGTTTGAAATGATATATAAAAGTATTTTTATTTTTAATTACGGATTGAAATGATAAATATCTGTATCACTTGACCATAGGATAGAAATTTTTTTGCAGACACCGTGGTCTATATATATATATAAAAATATTTTAAATGATTTCTATGGTTTTGTAAAGAAATATACGGGTGATATAAATATTAATTTTAGATGTTATGTAAATGTTATCTTATAATTGATTTTAGCTATGTATAAGTTGCTTTGAATTATAAAATAAGTTGAATAATAAATTTTGATTGGTTTTATATAATATGGTTAAGTAGCTGTTTAAATTATATTGTATATATAGTTATAATGGCTTAAATAAAACTGGGGTTGGAAGATAAACAGGAAATTGATGTGAATTAAATTATTTAGGAATTTTACTCAAATAAAGTTGATTTGATATTTTAATAAAATTAAGATTTTAACGGGTATAATTTTGTAACTTGATTTTGGTTTAGAGTGACTTAAATTAATATCAAGTTGATTTAAATGAATACATCAAGTTAAATAAGTAGAAAAAATATCCAGTTAATTGAAGTTTTAAAAGTTTTTCTTAAATTATATTGGATTTATTTAGTTATCATTTCAAATCCAAATAATAGTAATTAAATTTGATATATATATGGAATTATCAAAGAATTAGTTTTGAAATGGTGTAGTTTTTAAAATTTTGGAACTGAAATAGTTTATTGGGGGTTCAAATCTGTATTTGGAATTGATTTGTGAAATTTAAGAAGCTATTTTATTTTATATAAAGTAATTTAATATTTTAACCAATAAAGTGTTGGAAGTTATGCTTCAAAGTTATAAATTTCAAGGTATTACGTTCTGGAAGTGTTATAGTTTTAAGTCTTTGGTTTTGAAATTTTATAACTTTGAATATTATGATTTTAAAATGGATATCATATTGATTTGGTTTTAAAACGAAAATGATATCGTATTTATATGGTTTTGAAATAAATATTATATTCTGGTTTTGAAGTATAAATTATTTTGAAATGACCGTGGTGTTATAATAACGTTTTGTTGTTAAAGAGACCGAGATCATAAGTTGTCATACTCTCTGCCAACTTCGAAACCACTTTAACAATCGTGTACGCGATGGAGATTCCAGAATGTAGTAGGATGGTGGCGGCGTTTCCTTTGAGTTAAATATGTGGACCCGACTCCCGTGAGTTGGCATAAGGTGGCTTAAATAGGAACGATCTCGGGCCAAGGAAGTAGCCCCTCTTATCGAACACGTCCCTTCGATATTATACTCTAACTTTTCGATTGATTCGGTGGCCACTTTTGATTTTTGATTTGAGGGTGTGGCTCGAGGTGGGCGGTAGTAGCTGCTACGCGTTACCACCAGCCCGTGTGCGTAATTGGTATGTCTACCCTGGCATTGCCTTGTGTGCCCTGTCACCTACCATATCGTGCCTTGTACGAGTTTGGTTTTCTCTCGTAGCCCGTGTGGTATCCTCTGGTGGCTTCCCGATCAGGAGGGACCACGATATTGGATGGACTACTGGGACTATTACGTGTTATATATGGGTAACCCCTTAATGCTATGAAAAAGTAGGTTTATTTTATAAATAAACGTTATTATAATAGCGAAATATTACTATATAGTAAATAGTTTAACGGATCCTTAGGAGATGTGAATCCTGAGCATCTTTTAAATTACTGCACTCACGTTAGACACCGGATAGGAGATGTCAAATCCCGTAAACATCTCCAACGTCGTTTACACTCGTATTTATTTTTGTTGCTTTAACTCACATAAGATATTTTATTTTTGACTCTAGTGTTTTGTCTTTTCAATTCGCTTGGATCAGCCTGAGCATTTCAGGATTTGGAGGCCTTAATTCTGGAGGACGAAGATGAAAAATTATTATTACTATTTGTTATATATTCCACTACACCATTGTATTGTGCTGCATTTTGTTATTCTCTGGTATGGGTAACTCTGATAAGTATTGTATAAGTATAATCAAATGTTTTTATAAAACAGCTTCATGAACTATATATTTGATAATTATACTTTATCGTTCCACTGCAAGATTATGTTTTGTTCTTTTTCTTTCTCTACTTTTTCTTATTTATCCCAAAACAATTCCGCCCTTTTGTATGGTTTAAGTCTGACGTGTGTGGTTTATCGTCGATTTAAAGCGTGCGAAAAGGCGGGACGTTAAATCTGGTATCAAAGCCAGGTTTAGTGAAAACCCTAGCTTTGTTGGGGTTGTCTCTTTGTTAATAGGGTAGTAATACCCTATAATGAGTCGTTGAGTGTATATATATGAGAGAGCGTATTTGTTAGTGTCATAAAAGGTTTTAATATTGTGTTTATTTGCTCCGTTTTGTATTTATAAATTCTGGTTGGTGCATAGGACGCTATGACATCAATAGGGATTTCTAAACACTTAATAGGACAGACCGACACAATATTTGTTTTGAATATATGTGAATGAAATAATTATGCCTATTATATTTTCTGTATATAAAATAAAATTTTACAAATGATATATATATATATATGTATGTATTTGGTTGAAATATTTTGATTGTTAGGTAGTGAAATTTATAAATATTGATTGGAAAATAAATTGAAAGTGAAATAAATGAGTATAAACTAGAAATTTAGAACATAAGTTCTGGGATTTTTGAAAATTTCTTTCAATTGATTTTGGAATATAATAATAATATTTAGAAGTATTTTCCGATATAAAAAGTTCAATATGAAAAGAATTGCTTTAAAGAAACTTTGGAAAGAAATAAATTCTGTACTCCCCTCTATGTCGCTGGAAAATAATTTCGGTGTTAAGTGCATGCATCATCGACCTTCATTATCGAGTTTGGAAATGGGAAGGCCACTGTAGTAGTTTACGGTAGATTTGTTTTGATAAACCAAATATAAAGTTTTAAATTGTTTTAATTATAATTGGATATTTAAATTATAATTATATATTTATCTGTTATTTTAAAATGATTTGAAATATAACCCAGTATTTAGTTCTTAAGTTTCTGTTAATCAATAGTTTCAATTATTGTAGTGAAATGGGATGTAGCTAATTAATAATTGGAACCTCTAATTGAAATAAGAGATTAAATGCTAAGTTATAAATGAAACTATATGAAAGTTGAAATTGTAATATATAAAACAAGGGATATGATTATTGAATATTAATTTAGTTAAAGGAATTGAGAAAAATTTGTATAACTTTCAATTAAAGGCATATATATAACTTACCAAAAGATGAAAAGTTGAAATGTTAATAAGAAAATGTAATAGGACATTACGTAAGTAAAACTTAGAGTAATGAAAGTATTCAATGAAGTCCTTAATAAATAAGAATTGATGATATATTGTGATAACTTAAGTTATAATTGAAATTTTACTATAAGTGAATATAATTAAAGGTAAGTATTATAAATAGATGATTATAAACTTAAATAAAATGGAAATGCTAAGAAATTGAATGGGACATGAATAATATTGATAAATGAATGTAAATAAATGAGGTTATGCAATAATAAATGGATGAATAATTATAAAGCAATAAAAAGAAACTGGCATGACCAGAATAAAGGAAAATGAATAATTGTAAGTAATAAATGAAAATAAATGAAACAAACACTGAATGAGTGAACGAAATTAAAAGTTTGTAAGAAATAAATGTAAAATTAAAGGATGAATCATTATATGAATGAAAAGGAGTTTAAACAATAAATGCTATGAAATGGAATTAATAAGAATAAACTTGATTTATTGTTGAAATTGTTGTTTGTTTTGGTTTATGAGTTGTTTGGGTAAAGGATACTTTTAGTTGCTTAGACGTATGAATAATCTATTGAGTTTATCTAAAACTGTTGAGTAAGGATTACTTCATAGTTATTTGTCATTCTATGTGATTTAAAGTGTCTTAACCCGAACCAACCATTTGTTATGTCTTGCTTGGATGGTTGATTTGTATTTGATGTGTATGCTGTTTTTGCAATTGGTTGTTGTTGTATTGATTTGTTTGTTTATGATTAAAACAACTTAAATATTTCATTTTATATAATTGTTAACCTTTTTGAATTATATAAGTGAAATACATGTTATGGAAGCAATTGCTACTGCATTTGGTTTCATAATTAAGCATTAATTGCCTGATAAATACGTATGTTCTTGACAAGCACCATTGTCCCAGTGGTTAAGTGATTTGGCTTTGGTGCAAGAGGTCACAAATTCGAAACTTGGCGCGATTCGAACGTTTATTGACATGTGACATGTTGTCACAGTGATTTGTTGTATATAAAGTACCATCTCAAAAAAAAAGGTACGTTCTCGGATTATGGTTTTATAGCGCTATTATATTGTTTTTTCCGTGTTGGGATATATATTATTTTGGAAAATATATGTTGTATATTATTATATTTGATATTGTATTTTCTCCCGAGCCTCTCCGTACAAAGGAGACTCTGCCGAAATTTTCCGTAAATTATGAACTTAGAAAATATTTTGAAATGTTTTTTAACCTTTATTAATTTAAGTATAAAAAGATTTAATGGTTATAAATTGGCATATTTTATTTAAGTTAATTAATTTTGTAAATTTATTTGTTTATAAATTTAATATTTTAAGTAAGATATATTGATTTCATAATTCTTCTTTTCCCTTCTTTTTCCTTTTCGAGGACGAAAAGTCTTGAATGGGGGAGAGTGTAACGACCCGTAAATTTCGATAATCAAATTGGTTGAGTTAATAGGATTTTTGTAATTAAATTTAGATAGAAATAAAAAATTTATAATTTAATAATGAAGTGAATGATAAGAATAAAATATAGCAATGTTAATTAAAACTAATTATTAGTAATTTGAATAAAATTCTAATAAATGAAGTAGTGAAAGTGTTATACCTGGATATAAATTGAATATGAGAAAATAAAAGTAAGTATTGCATTAATTAATGAAATAACACATTGTTAAAAGTAATTGAATGTAATAAAGAAAATAGGGTAATGCAAGTTAATAATTAATGAATTTGCATGAACATGCCAATTTAATAAGATAATTTAAATGTTATGACTTAGTTATAAATGGAATATAATAAAAACTAATGCAAACATTTAAATTTATAAATGGAATAATATTGAAACAAATAAAATTTGTAAATGAATAAAGAAATAATAACTAGGATGAAATGTAACAACGAAGTTAATTAAAGCTGAATTTGTATAAAATTGAATGAAATCGCAATAAATGGACTAATGTAATTAGGTATGAATGTAAGTGTTGTATAAATAAAAGAATTTGTAATTTGTTAATGAATTCATAACGGGAATGAAATGTAAGAATGTTGATGCAAGCTAATAAATAATTAATCCAATGCAATCCGAATTAATTGAAACAATTGCAGGGTTATAATTGATTGTAAATAGGAATTTATGAAATTGAGATTAATATTGAAATGTATAAATTATTCATCTCTAAATTGACATTTAATTTTTTTTTAAATCATTGTAAATGATTGAGAAATCATAAGTGATGAAATTTGTCAATTTTCGAATTGAAATTGAAAATTTGATTTAATCAATTTATTTTTAATTTACTTAATTAACTAGAAATTAGCCATTTTGGTCACTGATTCGGGTTTCGACGAAACCAGTTTCATCGGATCCGTAACGTTGAATTATTGTATGATTTTAAGTTTCGTAGCGATCGGACTTGTCGTTTGATCGTACGGACTTGAAACACCTTGAAATCAATGAAATTGAAATCAATTGAAATCAATTTGAAAAAAATTGATTTTAGCATAACTTCTTCATAGGAAAGAATTTGGACTTGAAACCTATTTCATTGCGTTTAAAATATTTTAAAACATCTATTTTGATATATGCATTGACCCAATTTCGTTCCGGAGTCGAAACGGGCTTTTCAGACCATATATCGTTTAGCGCGTCTATCGAACCGAGCCATTCTATTTCAACCCTACCTACAAATACCCTATTATAAACCCTAGCCTTTCTATTTCTCATTTGTCTATACGTACAATTCAGATGTTCCTCCTCCTCAATGGCAGACAAAACAAAAATTCCCAATTCCAATTCCAAATCAAATCCAAAGCTAAAAAATCCAACTCCACAAACAATATCAAATTATATATCGTCGAAAAGCTCTTGAAGAGCGCAATCCAGATCCACTGTCTGTTTTTCGGTCGGAGTTTCTGCGCATCCGGAATCAGTGGAAACATTTACGGCCGTTCATCGCGCATTGGTGAACGTTGTTGGATCGTCGAATCATTTCTGGGTATTGTAGAGTGGACGATGAGGAGTGCATCAGTGGCGTTCATTCGTCGAATCAACGGTTAGATTAGCAGGAAAATTCGATTAGGGTTAGAAAAGGGGACGGCGGCTGCACTATGGTGTGCGATGATGGTGGCTCTGGGGCGTCGCGTGGAGGTCGAAGGCGGTTTCTTGGGGGGGCACGCATGGTCGAGGTGGTGCGGCGTTGACGAGGTGACGATGGCGGATTCTTATTCATGTGCGTGAGTTGTGTGTTTTGGGCTTCCGTGTGCCTGTTTTCTGGAAGATGAGTTGCGTGTTGATGGCAGTGACGTGGCACCTGGGGGGAGAGGTGAGTGTTTTGTTTTCTTTTATTCAATTTTGATTTTCAACTCGTTTTAATGCAATAACTTTCACATACGAACTCCAATTCACGCGCAGTTTTCTCCACTAGGTTCGTATTGGAATTCCAGACATTTTGACTGGGTTTGGACAAATTCCGAGACTGTTGAAATTTTGGGTTTAAATTGGATTTAAATTCAAGTTAAATTCAAAAGGTGAGTGTTTTAATCCACTCACAACTTATAAAATTTCTTATGTGCGTTAAATTGATATATGATGTGATTTGAAATTTATTTATGATTGTTTGACATATTTTTAATCATCATCTCAGTTGAATTTAATTTACAAATTAAATTATTATTTAATTTATTATTGCATATAAACTGCCAGTTAGATAGATTATTTAATTTATTATTGAATATAAACTGTAAGTAATTACCTTTTATTTATTATATGCTCTATTTTAATGTTATTGTTTAAATTGGATGATGATTATAATAAATGGTTAATGATTGATATTGGATGAATGGATGTTGTATTTTATATTGTTTTAAACTGCAAATTGTTATGCACTTTATTTCATTCGGGATTGCGGTTTGAAATGATATATAACCATATTTTTATTTTTAATTACGGATTGAAATGATAAATATCTGTATCACTTGACCATAGGATAGAAAATTTTATACAGACATTGTGGTCTATATATATATAAATATTTTAAATGATTTCTATGGTTTTGCAAAGAAATATATGGGTTACATATGTATTAATTTTAGATGTTATGTAAATGTTATCTTATAATTGATTTTAGCTACGTATAAGTTGCTTTGAATTATAAAATAAGTTGAATAATAAATTTTGATTGGTTTTATATAATATGGTTAAGTGGCTGTTTAAATTAAATTGTATATAAAGTTATAATGGCTTAAATAAAATTGAGGTTGGAAGAAAAATAGGAAATTGATGTGAATCAAATTATTTAGGGATTTTACTCGAATAAAGTTGATTTAATATTTTAATAAAATTGAGATTTTAAAGGGTATAATTTTGTAACTTGATTTTGGTTTAGAGTGATTTAAATGAATATCAAGTTGATTTAAATGAATACATCAAGTTAAATAAGTTGAAAGAATATCCAGTTAATTGAAGTTTTAAAAGTTTTTCTAGAATTATATTGGATTTATTTAGTTAACAATTCAAATCCAAATAATAGTAATTAAATTTGATATATATATATATATATATATATATGGAATTATCAAAGAATTAGGTTTGAAATGGTGTAATATTTAAAGTTTTGGAATTGAAATATTTTACTGGGGGTTCAAATCTGTATTTGGAATTGATTTGTGAAATTTAAGAAGCTATTTTATTTTATATAAAGTAATTTAATATTTGAACCATTAAAGTATTGGAAGTTATGTTTCAAAGTTATAAATTTCAAAGTATTACGTTTTGGAAGTGTTATAGTTTTAGGTCTTTGGTTTCAAAATTTTATAACCTTGAATGCTATGATTTTAAAATGGATATCATATTGATTTGGTTTTAAAACGAAAATGATATCGTATTTATATGGTTTTGAAGTAAATAATATATCCTGGTTTTGAAGTATAAATTATTTTGAAATGATCGCGGTGTTATAATAACGTTTGGTTGTTAAAGAGACGGGGATCGAAAGTTATCATACTCTCTGCCAACTCCGAAAACCACTTGAACAACCGTGTGTGCGGTGGAGATTCCAGAATGAAGTAGGATGGTGGCGGCATTTCCTTTGAGGTAAATAGATGGACCCGACTCCCGTGAGTTGGCATAAGGTGGCTAAAACAGGAGCGATCTCGGGCCAAGGAGGTAGCCCCTCTTATTGGACGCATCCCTTCGATATTATACTCTAACTTTTGGATTGATTCGTGGCCACTTTTGATTTGGGGGTGTGGCTCGAGGTGGGCAGTAGTAGCTGCTATGTGTTACCACCAACCCGTGTGCGTAATTGGTATATCTATCCTGGCATTTCCTTATGTACCGTGTCACCTACCCTATCGCGCCTTGTAAGAGTTTGGTTTTCTCATGTAGCCCGTGTGGTATCCTCTGGTGGTTTCCCGATCAGGAGGGACTATGATATTGGATGGATTACTGGGACTATTACGTGTTAGGGGCTATATGGGTAACTCCTTAATGCTACAAAAAAGTAGGTTTATTTTATAAATAGACGTTATTATAATAGCGAAATATTACTATATAGCAAATAGTTTAACGGATCCTTAGGAGATGTGAATCCCGAGCATCTTTTAAGTTACTGCACTCGCATTAGACACTGGATAGGAGATGTCAAATACCGTAAACATCTCCGATGCCATTTACACTCATATTTATTTCTGTTGATTTAACTCGCATAAGATATCTTAGTTCTGACTCGAGTATTTTGTCTTTTCAATTCACTCGGGTCAGCCTAAGCATTTTAGGATTTGAAAGGCTTAATTCTGGAGGACGAAGACAAAGAATTATTATTACTATTTGTTATATATTCCACTACACCATTGTATTCCACTGCATTTTATTATTCTCTCGTATGGGTAACTCTGATAAGTATTGTATAAGTATAATCAAATATTTTTCTAAAACAGCTTCATGAACTGTATATTTGATTATTATATTTTATCGTTCTGCTGCAAGATTCTGTTTTGTTCTTTTTCTTTCTCTACTTTTCTTATTTACCCCATAACAGTTACGCCCTTCTGTATGGTTTAAGTCTAACGTGTGTGGTTTATCGTCGATTTAAAGCGTGCGAAAAGGCGAGACGTTACATCTAGTAGTGAAGGGCTATGAATGCTATAATCGATCATCAGCAAATGTCTAAAGATTAGGCTTAAAAGCACGTTGAAGGGAATGTCGAGTAGGGGTCAACCTCTATTTGCGTGCAGCTGCATAACTGTATCTTGCTATTAGTTTGAATTTGCTTGTATATTCGAGTAATGCACTTTCTATTCAATGCATTCATGATCCTTTACCCGTCCTTAGGGTTGGAGTGACAGTCAGTTTCCCACGAGCTTAGGTATCGATTTAATGATTCTATCTTTAGATATTCTTTCGGTCGTAGCCTTGAGTAGCTGTAAGCACTACATATAAGTTTCAATACTGAGCTATCATAGTCAGTATTTGGATGATCATGCGTATGCTTCCAGTCTCGGGTTGATAAATGTACTGCATGGACGGTTGAGTCTCGTCCTAGCTATGTTTATATTCCCACCTAAACTTCGAAAACGTAGAGTTGATCGATGAATAGTCAGGTTCATAATCATCTTGCTTCTAACTAGTGCCCCTAGTTCTGGGGGATATACCGATAAGTAGGAAGGTCTACCATGTTCGCTTTAACATTACTCTCTTCCCGTTGAATCGTGGGATCAAGGCAGTTGATGGGAGGCTAGGTCTTACCTATCTTGGATTGTATTATGGGTTTTCATTCCAAGAGGAATACTTCGATACCTTGTCATTTTCAAGGCGTAATTTGGACACTATACAGTCATTCACGTCCACTTTGGTTCATGCTCTGTAATAAGATATCGGGGTAAAGTTGGCTACAAATGCAGTCGGGTCAAGCACATCCAATTTCATACTCCTCCTAACGGATCGAAGGAGGGTGCTGGAGAATTTTTGACCAAGCCTTCATGGTTTACTCTCCTTTCCAAACTCTGGAGGTCATATTTTTTCAAGGAACATCCGAGTCACATTTGTATGTGCTTGGTGCGGATTGGTATTGACCCTAGATCTGAGGTATGATATAGTCGGTTGCCCGTAGCTTTTGGTACCATTTCGATTGGTTTTGTATTGAGGCCTCCTTGTAGTCGTTGCATTAAGTTGTAAAGAATGCCAAGCTAGAGCTATAGTAAGTTATCGTATTCAGCTTTTAGAGATTTGTACTCCTGCTCCTAACATTGATTTGGCCAGGCCACTAGTTGGATGGTCGAGCTCCATCTTTAGCGCGTTAATAATCCTCCTATCAATTTTAGGCCAAAGTTTGTGGAATACAAAATGGTCGGAATTCACTCGTCCATTTATCAATGCTTATACATCACTCTTCATTCTGGTGACTTAGTGTAATTCTCCCCCAGTCGACTTGCGCCCAATTTGTGTTCATGCTTCAGTCCATGCTCCGGGGACTTAGAGATTTGTCAAACGATTTATGCTTTAGTCCACAGTTCGGGACGTAGAGTTTTTCGTAAATTCGTTTATACTCCAGTCCACACTCTGGGGACTTAGAGTGCTCTAGTCCGCTCCTAGGACTTAGAGATTTTTCTCAAGTCGTTTATAACCTAGTCCGCGCTCTAGGGACTCAGAGTCCTCTAGTCCGCACTCTAAGGATTTAGAGGATTTAAGTCGTTTATACTCTAGTTCGAACTCTGGGGACTTAGTGTACTCTAGTCTGCTTCAGGGACTTAGAGGTTTTTAAGTCGTTTATACGCTAGTCCACACCCAGGGGACTTAGAGGTTTTGAAGTCATTCATACTCTACTCCGCACTCAGGGGACTTAGAGTACTCTAGTCCGCACTCAGGGGACTTAGAGGTTTTCAAGTCATTTATACTCTATTCTGCACTCAGGGGACTTAAAGTACTCTAGTCCGCACTCAAGAGACTTAGAGGTTTTCAGGTCGTTTATACTATAGTCCACGCTCTGGGGACTAAGAGTACTCTAATCTGCTTCAGGGACTTAGAGATTTTTGAGTCGTTTATACTCCAGTCCACGCTCTAAGGACTTAGAGTACTCTAGTCCGCACTCAGGAGACTTAGAGATTTTTAAGTTGTTTATACTCTATTCCGCACTCAGGGGACTGAGATTACTCTAGTTCGCTTCAGGGAGTTAGAGGTTCTTAAGTCGTTTATACTCTAGTCCACGCTCTGGGCACTCAGAGTACTGTAGTCCGCACTCAGGGGACTTAGAGGTTTAAAAGTCATTTATACTCTTGTCCGCATTCAGGGGACTGAAAGTACTCTAGTCCGCACTCAGGGGATTGAGAGTACTCTAGTCCGCTTCAGGGACTTGGACGTTTTTAAGTCGTTTATACTCTAGTCCGTGCTCTGGGGACTCAAAGTACTCTAGTCCGCTTCAGGGACTTAGAGATTTTTAAGTCGTTTATACTTCAGTCCGCGCTCTGGGACTTAGCGTACTCTAGTCCACACTAGGGAACTTAGAGATTTTTAAGTCATTTATACTCTAGTCCGCACTCAGAGGACCGAGAGTACTCTAGTCCACTTCAAGGACTTAGAGGTTTTTTAAGTCGTTTATAATCTAGTCCGCGCTTTGGGGACTCAGAGTATTCTAGTCCGCACTCAGGGGACTTAGAGTTTTTTAAGTCGTTTATAATCTAGTCCGCACTCAGGGGACTGAGAGTACTCTAGTCTGCTTCAGGGACTTAGAGGTTTTTATCAAGAGAAGTCGTGTTTCCACCAGTTTAATTTGTATTTCATTTACCGTATCGAGGCTAATGCTGTCGAATGAACGATCGGACCATGTTTGCTCATGGAATGTGACACTACCCCCAACATGAAGGACGAAACTTGAAGAATGGACGGTCGATTCTTGTCCGCTTAGTAATTATAGCTCTTCCAATCGAGCCAAGGAAGGAGGTACATGATAGATGGTTGGATCACATCCATGATGGGTTAGATAATCAAGTCTCTCATAATTTGCTTCGTATCTCTTTCTAGAAAATAAGGATAATAGATTATTGAGTAAACAAAGTAAGTTGTGTATGTTTCAAGGTGCAGTCGTGTCCGTTTATTGGGAGCGATGGTTGGCGAGTAGGTAGTCCATCACAACTACTCCAAGTTGGGCTTTCGAACAACCCTTTGTGTTCAGGGAAGGATTTGATGTGTAGTGATCAAATCACGTCTACTCTAGTTAGACCCCGACATCACTTAGCTTCAGGAAAGGCATATGTATTTTTTCGAACTTTGTTCTATGACTCGATTTGAGTCGATGATCGGGCCATACTCATTCTAAGCCTTGCTTATGTCTCCAAGTCAAACGTAGAGGTCAATGAATGGATGGTCGGTCATGTTAAATTTATATTGGGCTCTGATCGTGATGAACTTTTCAATCTCTAGTTCTTGCCCCCAAATTAAAGGCACATGATTGATAATGAGCGATTGAATCATGCTCGTCTAGATGAAACTCCACACATCCGATCATGATCTGCGCGGATTGGTTGGTGGCAAAATCTGAGTATCTGGTCACCTGCATCTTTTTGAAAGTACTTTAGTTCAAGTTAGTCGTAGTTCATAGAACAATTGAAATAGAAATAAAAATGGAAATAATTCAAAGAAGACTGGGATAAATCTCATTGATTAGTGAAGCAGCATCGTGTGCTCGCTATTCGACTTTGCCCTTGGCTCCTTTCAAAGGGTTGTCGGCTGTCAGCAGTCCAATTGATAATCATAGCCCTTTATTAATAGGCATCGAATGTTCGCTACCTGCCATTCTGCAGGACTTGTACATACTATTGAAGCTTTCCTTTCCAGATTGGCTTTTCGATCACACCTCGGAGGTGTTTGTAATCGCCCGTGCTAGGATCAGTGAGCATCTTGGAATATACAACATTCCCTTGATTTTCTTTAGACTTTGGTGTACTCTCTCGAGGTTGGTTTCCAGTACCACTCTGATGTGCGAGTCTTCAAGTAGAGGTTGTCAACTGAATCTTTCAAAGAGCATATGAGTCAAATTTTGAGGTCTTGTTTTGTCTACCGGGATCAGCGTCCTTAGCCAGTGGGCCTTCATTGTTGTTTTTCCTAGTCTATTTCACTCCTTCGCACTTTGTTTTGGATTCATTTTATCATAGAAACGATCCATGGTCGTAGGAGGCTCTCTAGCTAACTAGCTGCCAAAATATATATGGAGGTCGATTTTCCTCAAACGTGATCAGTATGATATCCCTTTGAGAGTATCGTTTGAGTAGCGGTTGCTTGTCCGTTCCCTTGTTGTCGTTCAGAAGCTGCCGCTAGATCCTCTATACCCTGGTCGATCATGGGATGTAAGGGAAGTGGATAGAATGTTCCTTTATAAAATTGAGTTTTGAATTCATTATCCGAAGGCACTGTGCTACGGCTAGGGTTGCCCTTTATCGAAAATTTGTGTCGTACCCGATTTTTTTCTTCTGAAAATTGGGGTCGTATAAGAGACTGGTGTAACTTAAGTTTGGACTGGTCTGAATATCGCTCGGCATAGGAATGCGGCTCGGCCTGGATGCCGCTCGGCATAGGCCTGCGGCTCGGTCTGGATACCGCTCGAAATAGGCTTGCGACTCGGCCTGGATGTCGCTCGACATAGGAATGCGGCTCGGCCTGGATGCTGCTCGGCATAGGCATGCGGCTCGGCCTAGATGCCACTTGGAATAGGAATGCAGCTTGGCTTGGATGCCGCTCGAAATAGGCTTGTGGCTCACTCGACATAGGAATGCGGCTTGGCCTCGATGCTACTCGGCATAGGCATGCGGCTCGGCCTGGATGCCGCTCGGCATAGGTATACGGCTTGGCCTGGATGCCGCACCGCATAGGAATGCGGCTCGGCCTCGATGCCGCTCGGCATAGGAATGCAGCTCGGTCTGGATGCTGCTCAGCATAGGAATGCGGCTCGGCCTGGATGCCGCTCGAAATAGGCTTGTGGCTCAGCCGGACGCCGCTCGGCATATGAATGCGACTCGGCCTGGATGCCACTCGGCATAGGAATGCAGCTCGGCCTGGATGCCGTTCGGCATACTTTCACTTGGTATACTCTCGCTCAGCATGCACTGGGTCGCTCGGCATACTCTCGCTCGGCATTCACTAGGTCGCTCGGCATACTCCCGCTCGGCCTGCACTCGCTCGACATGCACTGGGTCGCTCGGTGTACTCTCGCTCGGCATGCATTAGGTCGCTCGGTGTACTCTCGCTCGACATGCACTTTCGTTCGACATGCAATTTGGGTCAGTCGGCATTCTCTCTCTCGGCATGCACTAGATCGCTCGGCATACTCTCACTCAGCATACAATCTAGGTCGGTCGGTGTCCCTTCGCTTGGCATATGCTGTCGCTCGGCATGCAATCTGGGTCGGTCGGTGTACCCCTCGCTCGGCATACACTCTTGCTCTGCATGTACTCTGGATCAGTCGGTTTAAACTTTTTCTAAGGCGATCGGCTGAATGGCCTTCAGAGGAGGGTCGGCCATCATTCAACTTGAGCGCAAACTTTGGTCGTAGCATCCCCAGATCTTGCGTATATCAGTGAATCCAATCTATGGCTACCTGCTTCCTTTAGATTTCTTTCAAATCTGAGTAGAATAGAAAGTTTTCTAGTAAAAAACTGGATCTATCTCGCGAATATGGAAATCCACTAGTAGACGTTGTGATCCAATCAAGCTGAGAATTCAATTCTCAGTGAAAGCATCAAAATGTTAGCACCAAAATTGGTCACTAACACCCTTGAGAAAGATTGTGTGGAGAGGTTGATGAAGAAAGTAAATTAAAACAGAGAACTGTATGCTAAATTAAATGCAAAGACAAGAACGCACAGATTTATAGTGGTTCGGCGTAACTGCCTACGTCCACTTTGGATCTAATCTTTACTGCTTAACAACAGATTACCGATACGATCCGTACGCCAACTACTTGAATACAAATGCTAAGTAAATAAGAATGAGTCTTGAATGCGGCAAAGTCTCCCCAGTTTTTCGAAAAAAGGCCCTTTTCACTATGCCTCTGCCCTTTCATTTATAGATGAAGATAGGCAGGACTCCCTACGCAGGCCTCAAGGCTAAGGTGACTTAGCCCATATAAGGCGATCTCGAGCTGGCCAGTCCATTCTTGCCGAACCGTGTGAAAAATGCGGATTACGGATCTTAAGGCTAGGATTAACACTAGAAGGGGGGTGAATAGTGTTAATTAAGAATTCTTAAATCTTTTTTGACTTATGTTAATTTAGACACCGATGTATGCAATATAGAGACACAGATATGATCACAGAAACAAACACAGATGCATAAATAAAATAAAAGCAGTAAAGGAAAGAACACACCGGATTTTATACTGGTTCGGAGTTACCCTACATCCAGTCCCGCAACACTAGTAGGATTTCCTTTCAAAAGCAATTGTACAATTACACCCTCGATTTCAAGGCTACGAGGTACACCCTCCAGAATTTCGATCCTCTTGGTAGAGATACTTGATTTCTAGGCCACAAGTTTACCCAATTGATTTACCAAGGCTACAATCACACCTTTTCTTTCTTGATTGATTTCCAAGGCTACAATCACACCTTTTCTCGCTTAATAGATTACAAAGAAGTCTATAACTTTGAATAGCACTAAGAACCTTGTAGAGATAGTGATACAGAATCAAACTAGAAGTAATCGAGTTCGATTCAATGTTGATTTCGGCAGAGTAGTGGTAAGAATATGTATTAAGAAAAGTGAAAGAAGAAGAGGAGTGAAAAACCAGAAAATCTGATGTTAAATTCGTTGAAACTAACCCCTATTTATAGAAGAACAACAGCCATGTCCATTAATGAAGAGTTACGGCGAATAGACACTTCTTTTGAAAGTTAAATTTTGAACTCAACTGACACCATGTCGACGTGGGTACCCTAGGCATGTCGACATCCCAAAGCAATTTTTGGTAATTTGTTTTTCTTTGAAAATAACCTTTATCTTATATTAAAACTATTTAAAAATTTATAAATATATTTGACTATAGTTAAAATTCATAAGTAAATATAGAAAATAATTTATATAGAATCTAACTCTTATTTTATATTTAAATCTTAGTATAAATATTTAAATGTTAAATATATTATATTAAAAGATAGTTTAAAACCAGGAGTAATTTGTCTTTGAAATTAAAGATAATTTTGAGGCTAAAATTATTTAAAATCAGGATAGAGGGTTTTGAATCTTTTAAAAGGAAAGTTTTGAAAACATTTTTAAAATATAATTTAATTTTGAAAAATCATTTTGAATTAAAAGTTAGCGGATACAAAACAATGTTCGACTAGATTTTCGTAGGTTTCATCCTACTTAGGGTTTCATCCCTTTAACAGGCTCGAAGTGGATTCCATTCCACGAATAAATTGGATTTTAAGATGCCAGTGCTTTTTTATGAGTTTTAACAAAATCCCTAATAAAAAATACTTAACCTTGAAATCTTGAACTCTTGATAATCTTGATACTCATGAATCTTCTATCTTGATATCTTAAATCTTTATATTGTGCAGTCTTCATTCTTAGTACCTGCATGGTTAAATCCTGCATATACATATATGTCTAAACTTATAATGTTAGTATTTATATTTTATAATGTATTCTATGGTTGTTGTCATCAAAACCATTATCCCACGGACTAACAATCTCCCCCTTTTTGATGATGACAACCTTTTTTTATAAAATATTACTTCTATCCTAATAACTCCCTCTAAAACTAATAACTCCCCCTTAATATATGCCTAACTACCCTATTTTTTATTTCTCCCCCGTTGTCATCAACAAAAAAACTCACTCTCCCTCATTCTTGGGTTTCAGTACCTGCATTGATAAACTAAATAATGGAATATATAGATTAAGAAATAATTATACTTATGAACATGATAACTAATTAAAGTCTATATACATTTCAACGTATATATATGTTTTAGACAACAAATTTCAGACTAGTATCAAGAAATCAATCCACACAGAGTATCAATCCAAACCAAATCAATTCAAACAAATCAAACAAAGCAAACAAATAAAAATCAAACGTTACGTGTAACTTCCACCCATCCTTCTCCATCCAAATTGTCATTGTCATTGGTGAGAGAGATAGGAGGATGTGCTTCGTTATTATCCTTGTGCAGAGAGGAGGTCATCCATCGTATCGCATCGAAGTGCCTTTCTTGTTCCTTAATCATCTGCATTTGACTCAATTCTAAGTGACGCTGGTTTCGTAGAATAAACGAGAGAATATTCTTGAACGAATTAAGTGTTTCTTCATGATTTTAGGATAGATTGTGAATAGGATTAGCTATAGTTGAATTAGTGAAGAAATGAAGGATATAGATGATAAGAAATGAATTTCAGTGAAGAATTCTGGAAGAAACAGGTATTTATAGGTGTAGAAATTCGTTTGAAATGAATAGACATTTGATAGTTATTCAAATTTCAAATTCAAAATCAATTGTCATTTCTGACCAGTACATGTCGACATGGTCATATAGGGTATGTCGACATGGGTCAGCGAAAAATTATGACTAATTTGATTTTGTGATTAATTGTGTATATATATATTTATATACTATACTAACATTTATTCTAGAGATAAGATAAGGTAGATAACAGAAAGGAAATTTCATTTCATTGCATACTACAATAATACAACGATTAAGCACACAACAAACTACATGAACATTCGAAATAAAGCAAACTAAAACAAATACAACAAGATACGAAAATATAAAACTAGTTAGAGGATGAAGATGATGAAGATAGTCCAAGTTTCTTGCTGACTTTTGAAAAGAACTTGTTCATCTTCGTAGAAATATTATCCAACTTTTTACTAACGGATCTTTTAAGAATCCGTTGATTCTCAACAATAGTCTTTTGGTTTTTGAGAAGGGTTTTGGTGGACGAATTAGGAGGATAGTCAATGCTATCCAAAGAGATTTCACCTTCTTCTTCTTTAATTTCCATTTCATCCCCTTCTTCTTCTTCTTCTTCCTCTTCTTCCATTTCCTCATGAGCCAAACGTTCTTCCTTTTTGGCAAGGGTCACATAAGGTTGAAAAACAAAAGGAATTTTCATAAGCGAAATGTTGGAATGATTGAAAACTTTTCTTGAAACAAATTCTTCGCCTTTGAAATCCACTCCAAAATAGTTAAAAATCTGAGTGAGATAAATTCCATGGTATAAAGTATTCTCTCCCATTTCAAGATTTTTAGGACGAAGTTCGACCAAAATAACTTGCGCCCAATTTATGTCATAATTTCCGAAAATAGAAAAAAGAGCTTTGCAGATTTTTGAAGTAGTATTGTTAAAATTTCCCGATCTTGGGGTCAAAGTATGTTGCAAAAGAAGATTGGCAATTCTTGCTTTTGGTCAATAATTTCTATTTTTAAAATCAAAATCATCATCTCTTTCGAAAATGTGATGAAATGTCTCACGATCATGTTCATCGATTTTAAAGTTAGAAATATCCATTCCCGAATTCTTACAATTGAGAATAATACCCAAAAGATCACAATTCAAAACAATTCTAGTGCCTTTGACACTACTCCAAATTTCATTCTCATTACCATCATAAAATCCGCTTTTTAAATTCGCATAGAAAACTTTGACAAGATTAGGATGGCAAATAAAATCATTTTGAGAAGCATCAATAAGACTAAGAACTCCATTGTTTGCAAAAAGAGAATCAATTTCATAAGAAGAAAAAGCTTGAAAAATAGCAAATTTTCCGGGATGGACTTTGGCGTAGTTAGCATAATTGATGTATGCTTTTATTGCCTCCGGATCATTGAATAATTTCTCTTTGATTTTTCTGGAAATTCTCATGGTGGAGGGGTTGCTTGAAGAAGCCATTAAAGTTGAGAGTAGAGAGTTAGAAGTTATGAAGAGAGAGTTTTAATTTGAAAATGAGAGTGGAAAGATATGATAAAAGATAGTGAATAAATAGATTCTCAAAGGACATATTCTCTAGTCAAAAAGTAGCTTTTCAGAGAATTGAATGAAGTGAAAAGGTGGAGGGAAATTCAAACATTTGAATTCAAATTTTAAAATTCAAATTCAGGTACCCATGTCGACATCATGGTAGGGACCATGTCGACATATGCCTTTGAATTTTCATGAATTGATTTTTCCTAAGTTCTCTAATATATAAAAATATTATTACTATTATTAATGCCTATATATATATCTGAAATATTATTAAACTTCAAGTATATTTCATAAAATATTATTATACTATTAAAAATAATAAAAATAATAATAAAATAATGAAATAATAATAAAAATAGAAAATAAATTTTAAATTTCAAACGACAAACCAATTCAAAATCAATCAATCAAACAATCAAGCAACTAATTCTAAGCAAGCTATTTCAACCAATTGTATTGTAAACGTGTACCTTTTTCTGAGTCCATTTCTTTGAATTCGTCTGAGTCATGAACTGTTGTGAAACACAAATTCGAATTATCTGTTTTCTGATCATCATCACTTGAGGATGTGTCTGAGTCATCTAGAGTAGCAGTAAATGCACGCTTCCGTTTCTTTGCTGGATCATTGTTCATATGAGAATTTTGCCTATCTGGATACGGACAGTCTCTTTTGAAATGGCCTGGTTTATCGCAGTTGTAACATTTGTCATTATTTGGCACTACATTCTGATTTCCAGAATTCTTATAATTGTTTTTCTTGAGATTATTCATCTTTCTGTGTTTCAGGAATGTCCTAAAATTTGTGGTCATAAAGGCTATCTCTTCATCATTATCGCTGTTTGAGTCTGATCCATCGGTTAATGCATTAAATGTCGATGATTTCTTTTCAGATGCTTTACTTTCTCTTCTCCCAATCATTTGAACTTCATACAACATTAGATTTTCAATTAATTCTTCTATCTTTAAAGTACTGATGCCATTTGCCTCTTCGATTGCAAGTGTCTTTTGATCCCATTCTGGAGTTAGAGAATTTAAAATCTTTCTGACTTGATCTTCTTCAGAAAATTCCTTTCCTAAAGATATTAGAGAATGCACAATATCCTGAAATCTACTATACATATCTGAAATAGACTCATTAGGATTCATTTTAAATAATTGAAACTGATTTGTGAGCATGGAAATTTTGGTCTGTTTAACTTTGCTTGTTCCTTCGTGAGTAACTTGCAAAATTTTTCAGATTTCATATGCAGACTTACAAACTTACACTCTATTGAATTCATTTCTATCTAGTGAACAAAACAGAATATTCGTTGCCTTAGAATTATTTTGTGCAATAGTCTTTTGCTTAGAAGTCAATTGTGCAAAATTAGTTGTGGGTTCAGAATATTCAGTTTGTGTGATATTCCAAGTGTCTAATCCTATAGATTGTTAATATATTTTCATCCTACATGCCCAATACGCATAGTTACTACCATTAAAAAGTGGGGGTCTGACAGTAGACTGACCCTCTACAAATGAACTAGTGACAGGGATACTAGTGTTAGTAACAGTACCAGTGTTGGTAGCCATTTTGAAAACTTTTCAAAAATCAGATTATGAAACTTTGAAAACCTTGCTCTGATACCAATTGTGAAAAATGCGGATTACGGATCTTAAGGCTAGGATTAACACTAGAGGGAGGGGGGTTAATAGTGTTAATTAAGAATTCTTAAATCTTTTTCGATTTATGTTAATTTAGACACTAATGTATGCAATATACAAACACAGATATGATCACAGAAACAAACACATATGCAGAAATAAAATAAAAGAAGTAAAGGAAAGAACACACCGGATTTTATACTGGTTCGGAATTACCCTACATCCAGTCCCGCAACACAAGTACGGATTTCCTTTGAAAAGCAATTGTACAAGTACACCCTCGGTTTCAAGGCTACGAGGTACACCCTCCAGAATTTCGATCCTCTGGGTAGAGATACTTGATTTCCGGGCCACAAGTTTACCCAATTGATTTACCAAGGCTACAATCACACCTTTTCTCGCTTAACAGATTACAAAGAATTCTATAACTCTGAATAGCACTGAGAACCTTGTAGAGATAGTGATAGAGACTCAAACTAGAAGTAATCGAGTTCGATTCAATGTTGATTTCGGTAGAGTAATGGTAAGAATATGTATTAAGAAAAGTGGAAGAAGAAGAGGAGTGAAAAACCAGAAATTCTGATGTTAAACTCGTTGAAACTAACCCCTATTTATAGAAGAACAATAGCCATGTCCATTCATGAAGACTTGTGGCGTATAGACACTTCTTTTGAAATTTAAATTTTGAACTCAACTGATATCATGTCGACATGGGTACCCTAGGCATGTCGACATCCCAAAGCAATTTTTGGTAATTTGTTTTTCCTTGAAAATAACCTTTATCTTATATTAATACTATTTAAAACTTTATAAATATATTTGACTATAGTTAAAATTCATAAGTAAATATAGAGAATAATTTATATAGAATTTAACTCTAATTTTATAATTAAATGTTAGCATAAATATTCAAAAGTTAAATATATTATATTAAAAGATAGTTTAAAATCAGGAGTAATTTGTCTTTGAAATTAAAGATAATTTTGAGGTTAAAGTTATTTAAAATCAGGATAGAGAGTTTTGAATCTTTTAAAAGGAAAGTTTTGAAACATTTTTAAAACAGGATATAATTTTGGAAAATCATTTTGAATTAAAAGTTAGCGGATACATAACAATGTTCCACTAGATTTTTCGTAGGTTCCATCTTACTTAGGATTCCATCCCTTTAATAGGCTCGAAGTAGATTCCATTCCACGGATAAATTGGATATTAAGATGTCAGTGCTTTTCTATGAGTTTCAACAAAATTCCTAATAAAAATACTTAACCTTGAAATCTTGAACTCCTTATAATCTTGATACTCATGAGTCTTCTATCTTGATATCTTGAATCTTTATACTGTACAGTCTTCAATCTTAGTACCTGCATGGTTAAATCCTGCATATACATATATATCTAAACTTATAATGTTAGTATATATATTTTATAATCTATTCTATGGTTTTTATCATCAAAACCATCATCTCACGGACTAACAAACCGTACCTAAATGCCAAAACATGTCGACTGCTTCAAACCCGTATATCTTTAGGCTGCTCTTGGTCAGAATCATGTCTAGTGCTAACGATAATATCTTCAACTGTTTGTTTTGTAGCCGGGCCAACATGTCGGGTAACAATTAATTTATTCAAACTTAAGTAATATATAAATAAATATAAACATAAATTCATATTTACATAACTATGCATATACATAATTACTTAGTAAGATAAGGATCTAGACATAATTATACGTGTATTTAACATTTGTAAGAGAACAAGGTGATGCATTTTCATGTGGAAGCTTTGTATAATTTAAAATAAACAAGTGGCAAACATTTTGTTTAAACATTTAATTATATAATATAAGTGTTTTGGAGAAAATATGATTTCCAGTTGAATTCTTTTCTTCCTCAATCTTTTTCTCTCCTCATCTTTTCAAAAACAAAAACAAAAACAAAATCAAAAGAAACCTCATCTAAAGAAAATGCAACAACAATTATTTCATCTTAAACCTGAAGCAAATTCAACAGTAAGAAATTGGAATCAAACACAAAAACCAGATTAAAAACAAGCTTCAGATCAATCACTTACAGATCAAAACCAGAGGCTGTTCTCTGCTTTATAAATAGGTGAGAAAACATTCCTATCTAAAAGCTTTAAATTTTGGATGTATGCTTGATACTGGAGAAAGACTGTAAAGTAAAGCTGTAATAGGGTCTGCATGGATGATTTTAACAAATTTATAGTTTGAATTGGATTTTATATATTTGTTAATGTGCCTGTGTGTTAATATGTTCCATCTCTGTTCATAAACTATGGACTTAAGAACAACTAAAAGATTCAAATTCTCTTATCTCATTAAGTTATAGGCTTAGATTCCTAAATGAAAAATGGTTGAGACAATCTAAATTTATTTTTAAAAATAGTTTCAAGCAAGAATATATAATAAATATTCTGGAAAATAAAGAATGACAGTAAAAATCATACTTAAGTCAAAGATCAATGTTAACGAATTCATATTTGGATTACATAGATTGATTCGTGGTTGAAAACTATGAATTTTGATATAATAATCTGGATTTTAAGGTTTGTTATGCTAAGGAATTTTGGGTTGATTAGATTGGGTACTTTCATCGATTGTCGACAATCGATGACGAGTTGGAGCTCAGGGTTGATGTCGAAGGTGGCTTAAGGGTTGAGGATTACTTGAAAAATGATCGGAGTTTTTGCAGTGCGTGGTGGTTGTAGGTTGGCGAAGTAGGATTTTATCGATTATTTGGGTAGTTGGTGTTCTCGAAGTGATTTCGTTACCATGAGGAGGCCGGAAGCTATCGCGGGTGGGGGATCGATTTATCGTGTCGAAGCGAAGTTTCGGTGAGGTCAGCGAGGTTCATCAAAGTCGGGATCGGCTGTGAGGGGTGGTTTTTCGATGGTGATGGTTCCATTTATTTGATTGAGTGACTCGGTTTTGTTTGACTGACGAAATCATCGTTCTGGGTGGATGTATGGGTAGGCGAGGTCGGCGTTGAACTGTCGATGGTCGGAAAGAAAGCCAGAGGTGTTTAGAAGGTTTTGCATCGTGCACACGTGCACATCAGATCTGGTGTGGATGAGGCTTCGAGAAGAACGAGATTCTTTCTCGAGTCGATTGCGTGATTTACTCGAAGCGAAGTTGATACGTGAGTGTCTCGTGTTTCGCTTGAGGTTGTGATCGAGTTTTTGTTCAGTTGGCTCGGGTTTGTCTATTTTGTTGTAACTTGGTTTTGGAAATTTAAGGAAATAATGTTCAGTTTAAAGTTAGTAAATTAAATTAATTCAAGTTTTTAAAGTATATTAACTATGTTTTTAAGCAAAAGTAAATATTAATAAGTTTCAAAGCCAAATGAAAAAATAGGTTTTCAAAGATAAGTTTTTCCAAGTTTAAGGTTATTAAAAATGATTAAATTTGTGAGTAATTTATTAAATCAAGTTTTAAAATGAATGAGTTTTTCATAAGGAAATAGTCCAAGTTCCAAAGTTATATCATTTAATAAGATTTTTAAACAAGTTCAAGTTTAAATATAAATGATTTAAATTTATTTATTTTAAAAGTAATTATATTAATTATGTAATTAAATACCAATGATTTTAATAAAGTTGATGGAATAATTAAGAAATATATTAAGATAATTAATTAATTAAAAGTTAATTACTTTATGAAATTTATTAGGGTTAACTAATGTTAATGATCAAAGTATAATTACTTAAGGAAAGTAATTAAAGAATTGTAATGAGTATAAATAATTTAAGGATCATTAACAAGTATTTAAGAGATAATTAATGGGTAATTAATTAAGGATAGTTAATTACTTGATTTTTTAAGGATGGTTAATTACTTGATTTATTAAGGATATATAATTACTTGATTAATTAAGTGTTAATTAATCTAAGTAATTAAAGGTAATTAATTAAAGAGTAATTACTTAATGGAAGTAATTAAAGGGATTATTTACTCAATTAAATGAATGTGATTAATTTAGGTTAATTAACTAGTTTAATTAATTAAAGATAATCACTTGATGATTGATTAAGTATAATTACTTAGTGTAATTAATAAAGTGTGGTAAATTAGAGTAAGTAATAAATGGGTAATTACTGGGTGTAATAAATAAAAAGGGAATTACTTGATGGAAAGTAATTGAAGGATAATTACTTAGTGGAGGTAATTCAGGATTATTTACTCTGTGTAAGTAATTAAGGATAAATTACTCTGTGTAATTAATCGAGGATTAATTAATATAACTAATTAAGGCATTGATTAATTTAGGTAAGTAATTACAGGATAGTTAATTAATGTTTAAAATTAATTAAGGTTAGTGGTTAATTAAAGTATAATTAATAAATGTAAATAATTAAGGATCAATGTAATTAATTATTGTTAATTAATTAATGAAGTATTTAGAAGATCATTAATTAATGTAATTAGTGAGAGTAATTAAAGGATAATTACTGTAAATGATTAAGGATAGTTAATTTGTGTAATTAATTGAAGTCTAATTACTTAATGTAATTAAAGAATAATTAATCAAGGATGGTTAATTAAAATGGATAATTAAGGGATGATCATTGGGTTATAATTAATTAATATTAAATAAGTAAGTTTTAAAAGTAATTAATTAATTAAATTAATTCATTAGTGGTTAATTAAATTAATTAAGGATGGTGTGGTTGATTAATCTTGCTTATGGATGACTGAATGAGATTGAATGTCTTGGATTATGTGATATCTCTGATATGTGATATGGCCTGCTTGTGATATAAGATACTTTGGTTGAATTATGATAATATGGATTATCTATATTATGATAAGATGAATTATCTATCTGTATGAATAAAGTTGATATATTAAATCATTTAAACCCTTAAACCACTTGAACATTAAAATGACATTTTGGATTCCGGTGATACTGGGATTGGATTTCCAAATTTGTATACCCGAATACCACATCAATCCAAATTAAACGTTAGGTCGTGAATTCAAGTGAAGATCAAGATGAAGGCTTGAAGTGTAAGAACTATTCGTCATTAAAACTCTGAGGGTGATTCCAAGATGAGTTTAACGGAGATAATACTTTCAGGTTCGAGATGGAGATTCAGAGTGCAAGGGTTATTGTCGTTAACTCTGAGGCTGATTCCAAAATGAGTGTAATGAAATAGTGCCTTCGGTTTCGTTCGAACCCGAAATGAACTTGTATGGATGTAATGCTTTCAGAACCTCGTCAATAGAGGACGATGAGCATTCCAAGATATGTGTTCTAAAAGGTAATCGTAGCCTCAAGCCTCATCAACCGGGAATGGCTAAAATAGGGGAGTTGCAGCAAGGCTAAGTGGGTCGTGCGCAAATAGGATGAGATTTTCCCCTGTCTAGAGGTCCCTTTTATTTCGGCTTAGTGTGTGGTTAGTCGCACCAACTGTGGGGTTGTCTTGTTCAGGATTATCCAGTAAGGGATGGTTTCGGCCTTGTGTTGTAGGGGATCAGGATGGATTCTTGGTACGGTGATCTAGGCCATGTACTGTAACGGGCGGTACCCCAGTATCCCTTCAATTGGTGGAAACCCGTTTTCCCTACGTGCCTTTACGGTTTTGATTGTATAACCCACTTTGTGGCTAGTATGTTGGAATTTAATAAATGCAACAATTTCAGCTATTTTCTATTTACTTGAAAACCCTAGGCACTATTATAATATCACTGGATTTCCTATCAATTGTTTTAGTCATCGTAAGGTAAAAACTTTTCCATGTTTATATGTGGGAAGTCTTAAGAGATACCTTCTCTTTCCAAATGATTTTCAAAGTTAACCACCTTTAACCCGTTTACTCACACTAGACCCATGTCTGACCCAGAGTTATTTTCTGTTCTATTAAACTCTTGGGTACATAAATTTCTACGAGTAGCCAAGGGATTCAGGTTAGCTTTGATGAGTTTTTGGAGGAGATATGGAGCAAGAGGCTTCAGCGTATATAGATATATTGTTGTTCCTCTTTGTTGTATCTCGGTGATGGTGTCTGTATTGTACTGGAGTTGTATGATAGACAAGTCTTTATAACTGCCTAATTGGTGATATATAAGCTGTGTAACTCTGTTAAATGTTGTATACCATGTATTAACTATATGATTAATATATTATATTCATTCCGCTGTGAGATTCTGATGTTGCTTAGCTCTTTCTTCACTATCTTTTCTCTTCTCTATCCCTTTCTTTCTTAATCATGATGCGCCTTTCTGTCGATTGAAGGACGAGTCGTGACATCATCAAAGTACAACACATCAATAACACAATACTGGGCAGTTATAATAACTTGTCCTCACAAATGTTGAATATACAGCCTACAATACACATCAAAATACAAACTTGTATAATACGTCTTCGTCATCCAGCTCGTTTCCTAAGCTCCATAACATCCTATCTCGTATCTGTAATACTTGGTCTGACCCGAGTATTATAACAAAATAACACTCGAGTCAGTCTGGAAAACTTGCGTAAGAAAACACACTCAACTTGAATTATTAAAGTTATCAAAATCCCTTTTGAAAATCAACGGTATCTCGTAAGACTATGCCACTTATAAACATGACGGCTTTTTACCTCACGATAACCACAATATTATATATCAAAATCATTTGATATTATAATAGTGTCTAAGTTTAAATACTTAGTCAAATAGCTGAAATTGTTACATTAATTAAATTCCAGCATATTAGGCTCTACAACCTAAACCATAAAGGTACGTATTGGAGAATGGATTCCATATGAATCACACCGGGATCTCCTACAACACAAGACCAGACTACTCCTAACCTGGATAGACCGAATATGCTATTGCCCCGGGTGTTCCTACCCTTTTCGAGCACTTACGCGCACCATAGTAATAATATCCGAGGGTATCTAGAATGTGATAAACATACCTTAACTGGGTGCGACACATATAGCCATGCTGCATCTCCTTTGATTTTAAGTCATTCTCGGTTGATGAGCCTAGAGGCTACGATTACCTTTTAAAGGAATTTTCACTTAGAATACTCATTGTCCTCTAATGACAATGTACTGATAGCATTCATCTAAACAAGTCTGTTCTGGGTCCGAACGAATCTGAAGGCACTATGCCTACTACATTCATTTTGGAATCATCCTTAGGATTAGTAGCGATTAGCCCTTTCACTTCACTGCTCCATCTTCGATTCCATGCTCTTGTTTTCACTTCGAAAACGTACTCATTGGATCAAAGTGGTTTCAGATAACTTATCCGATCACAGTCTCTTCAAAAAAACGTTCGATATTTTTGGTAAACTCAACCCCGGTTCCTTAGGAAATAAACAGACGAAAATAAGATCGGAGATCACCTTCTAACCTTTTATTGATGGTTTTCCTTATAAACGTTCTAGAAATACGAATGCGTTTATATGTACAGTATGGCACCTCGAACGACAACTGTACCACATAATTCTTGTATTTCTTCTAGATATTCCCACGGTTATATTTTGGGTCTGGCTTTGATAATCGGTTATTTAACTATCTAATAAGCAATCATTTAACCAAATATTTTCTTTTCCACTGAAAACGCCAAATCTTCTTTTAATTTAATTTTGATAAATTAAATCTCTTATCAAAAACCATGTACTTATCTTACTGAAGTAAGTACGTTTACTAACCACTCTTTTAATATATTTGAATTATTTTTTAATAAATATGGAAAGCACCATGCGGTATCAACAATGGATTCTCAGTCTAATGGTTACGTCTCTATCCTGGAGAAATCCAAAACTAAATTGCAGGCTCTTACTGCCTCCGATTTCGCCATGAAAGTATACAATTACTTTCCAAAAACTTTATTAAGTAATTTTTCAAAATAATAGTTATAAAATTCCTACATGAATTTCCAACTTTATTTTAGGCAACAACTCTTTTATAAAATTTACAATATAAATATAATATTAATATTGAATAATTTATCCTTTTAAAATAATAATGCTAGTTAATTCTTAAATAACAATTAACTTAATATCAACTCATTATAACTAACTTAATTAATAAGAAATATACTTGATGCGATTAAAACAACTAACTAATTAATTTTTTAAATATTCTTAAACCCTTTTAAATTACCTAGTTAATAATTAAAAATCCTTCTTTTTAAAACAAACTTAACTATTTAAAATTAATGCTTATCGTCCAAATGAGTGAGATTTACTCACCTTTATTTTCGAATTTGTTGATCGATCCAGTTTTGACTCAATTGCACATTCCGTTCGATTTTAACCTCGAATAAGAAAATTTGAAGTATATAAGTTATCGATTTCAGTTTCAATTATAATTAAATTTACTAATGACACTTAACTAGTAAATTATTTTTAAAAAAATTACTTACTTATAAATAAAATCAATTAATCCTTGAATGATTTATTTATACTTAACTCAACTTAATGTAAAAGAATTTAAACTATTTCCTTACCTTCAACTTACTGTGACTTCTTCTTCCCCAAAACTGCTCAATCTAAACTTGTACACCAATATAGAAACTAAGTTCAAATTCGCATAAACCCAAACTGTCATTGCTACCCTCTGTTCAATCCAACTGCTCAATTTACGTGAAACTCCCTCTCTCTTTCATGTCCTGACTCGATAAAATGCACGATCCCATACAATCATACGCTGCCTCCTCCATATAGCAACGGACCATCAACCGTCCCCACCCACTAACGCGCCTGCCACCGAGCTGCACCAAGCAGTGACGCCACCTCGTGAAAACCTTCCTTCGATCGCAATTGAACCCAATTCAATCACGACAAAACAAACCCCAACATTAACACGTCGCTCCCCCTCCCTGCCAAGTTGAATGACGTTGACCACAACTCCAATCGACTCTACACCACCTCAGCCAACCTCATGCGACCGCACCTTTTTTCTCTCATGCACAGTAAAGTCGCACCCAACCTCCACGTCCCAGTCCCATTTCTTGTGTATCCCCCTGATGCTGATTGAAAATGAGCAACAGCTCGTCGCGATTCCCCTCTCATTTTTTTGATTTGTTCGGCCATTTTTTTATTTTTTTTGTTTCCTAACTTAGTGAAAAGGCAACAAATCTTCTTCTTCCTATATTTATCAATTGAAAAGGTTGCATTAAATACGAAACGTAATTGGATGGGATGTGGTTCAACCAATAGGAGTTATAATTTTAAGATATTGCAAACAATAGGATCCATTGTGGTTCAATATCTATGGAATAGTTCGGTTGATAGGATTTATAGTTGGGCTTGCTGGTGTTGTAGTTGGAGTTATAATTAATGATACATAGTAAATCTTTAGGTTACTAAGAGTAATCTATATTCTAATTCACTTTGATATCACCATGATATGAATATAAGAAGAAAAAAATATAAAGAAAATAATAGAAAGTAGATATACTACTACTGTGCATATGCTTGGAAGAAGTTAACTGGTAAAATAAACTATGCCCATCTGTAATTGACAGTTAATGTTTGGTATGTGTGCATGATAAAAGATAAGTATAAAATATGGTTTAGAAATATAAGTATGGTGAAACATCTCACATTAAAATTTTATTGCAATATCAATTCTTTGAAATAATGATTTGTCATCAATAATTACATGAAGTTATAATGTTACTGATTAGGATATCTTAAGGCCGATACATGCAATGATATATACTGCCCACTTTACTATCCTGGGATAAAATGCTAAAAGAATATACTTCTTTTATATTGTTGTATCTTAAATATAAACTTTTTTTATTATAATTTTCTTTTCTAAAATGCGAATAATTTTGTATAGGTGCTGAGCAAGATCTCAAAAGATAACAAGGAAGGAACATATTCAGATATTCAAAACACGAGTACATTAAGCCTTGCATTTTCACAGTTTTTGGCAGCGCTCCTGACCGTAGTTGCCGAGGACCTAACACCAACAGTGGCACCACTTACCATGTCACCATTAAAGCCGACAATGATTGACAATGATTGTATGTATAGTTGTATTGATAAGTTAATGAATAAATTGGCTTATCAAACAGTTATAGGACATTTGAATTTTGAAGGGGACTTTTTGTTGACATATAAACATAACAACGAGCAAATTAGTTTTCTCCTAAGACATTGCACTTGCAATGCATGAGTACAATGAATTGCTTGTAAATAAGATGGTGATGTGAAGTAAAATATTTGAGTGTCCTACTGCTAGCTATAGATATTATACATTAATAATCTTAGAGTTTCCTACCGCTAGTCCTTTTTGGATTTAATGCCTATTGTAATTTGCCCTGCTATACAAATTAATAATCTTAGATTACATATTAATAATAACAATGTACCTAAGCTACTGCATTTTCCCATATTTACATCCTAACTCTTGTTAAGATCGTAATGTGGTTCATAAATTCTCTCAATATTCTATACTAATGATATTGTGTACGCGTAGGTGAATTAAAAAATGATGGATCTTACAGAAAATCAGAAAATGTGAAAGAGGTTAGTTATACTCTTATGTTTTACTCAATTATAATTGTGTTTATTTGTAAACCACTCCTTGATTATCGTTATATACATTGATGGATAGCTTAAACACTCAAATATAAGGATAATTAAGTTTCACAATGTTTTATAACTTGCGCTTCCATGCTCTGTCCATGTTTGCAACACACTTCAAATCTGAGACCGGCTTGCTTTCCTACAACTACGACCACCGATCTGGTTATACATACATACAAATCCTAAAGACTGCATTTTTTAGTTACTAGCAAGTCTTTAGTTACAGACTGAAAATTCCCAGTCTTTAATTGATTATTTTTTAGTAGTATATCTTCTTCTTCCAGTTTTGCATTTTTATTCTAAATTGCAATTTCAAGAATAGAAATATAATGAAAAAAGGTGGATTAATAGATTAAGCTATGGGTCTATTTTTTCTTTTAACATCTTTGTATATCCTATTGTGAGTGGAAAAAAATAATTAAATTTTTAAACATCAACCTGTTACTTTTACTTATATTATACATAGTTAGAACATAAAAGGTTGTTGGAACCATAAAAACATCAGTTTCTACATATATTGATTATTGTTAATAACAAATAACTAGTTGCATTGATGACATCCATATAAATTGAGTTATTTTAGCCATTATTTTTATCCACACACTTGAAAAAACAACACACATATGTACACAGCACGCACTTGCAAACACAACCCTAATATGTGCACTATAACACATACGCTCCTATATATACACACGCACAAGCTTTTTTCTCTATTTCTCTCTCTGTTTGTTTTTTTTAAAGGGGGCTAGGCTTATAGCCTAACCCAATTTGGGTTGTACTGGGACACAAGCCAACATATCACCATCCCTGGCCAGACCCAGGTCTGGCCAGGTGGCCAGATGGGTGGCCAGGAAAATGGCCTGCCCCCTGAAGTTTGCACCAGCATGTGCCACAGATGCATGCAGCAGCACATTGCTACCGTTAGGCTGTAGTTTCGACTGCCACCTCATAGCAGCAGAGGCTGTTACCCTTCACTGTTTTCGAAAAATTTATGTTTTAAAACTTCGTTTAGTAAAATTTACATCATAGTTTTACTTTAATTTTCTCTACTTATTTTTTTGAAGTAAACAGTTAATTATTTCAAGATTAGAGTAGGATATCTAAAAACATTGTAACAAACAGCCAGCATGAAGTTTCAATTCAAAATGAATGGCTAGAGTTTAAACATGCATGAATCAAAATGAGTCTAATGAAAGATCGCTACCGGAATGGTAATCTTTGGTCATACTACATTTGGATTCTTCCCCTTCGACCATTGATAACTAAGGTATGGTCAGTGTTTTTACTTTACATGTTTGTTAGATGTATTTGTTCGTGAGTCCGTGTGACGACCCGAATTTTGGCGCTCGAAAATCGACATCCATGCTTCACCCGTATACGAATGCCGCATATTCATACGTCGAAATTCGAATTTACGGCGCTTATAAAACATTAAGTACAACATCACAACGGAAATAGAAGAATAATATCATTGATACACAATATTCGATACAACAATATACAATAAGATACAACGGATCCATAAATATCAAAGCAGAATACAACAGCCGAATATGACACAGCAGCAACAGCAGTAGAAAAAAACATCACCAATATGATCTTCCAAAGAATAGAAAGAAAGATAGAATCCAAAATTGCAACTCCATAGCCAAAGCTCCAAATCGAAAACTCGAACTACCATCAAGTTGACTTAAGCAAGGTCAATCATGTAGAATAAATGCTATCGCCAAATCCAAAGGCTGGATGCTATCGAATCTACTCCTACTATATGATTATCTGATAGACCCAACTCTAGACTGCCGGGGTAAAAAATTGTGGGCACCTAGAGTTTAGAAAGGGAACAATAAACTCTAGGTCAGCCATGAGACTGGTATGAGCAAACGAAAACAGTTTATCTTTATCAAAAGCAAAACAAAAGAATTTAAAAGAAATCCGCAATGCTTTTGGAAAAATGAAACAAGGCACACACACAATACAATCGCACACTTAAGGGAAATTTCTCGTTATGATAGTCAAACATGCTTGATACGTAAAATCCTTTTTGATATTATTACTAGTGCATAGTGCAAAAAACCTTTCAAAAGTATAATATTAATCTTAGCCAGCATAGGTACCATTATATTATGCTTGCTATAGCTACCACCTGAGGTGGCAGTTTATACAACTGCAGTCGTAAAAGCTCATATTGTTTCTTTGGATTTACAACAATGGTCAGGTAAAGGAACTTCTTGGGCCACATGGGTATGCGTCTGGAGGGACGCCCCAAAAACCTAACCGGATCTTTGCCAACACAAGGTCGGGTTACCTTTGTAACTAGGTAACTACTGACATGAGTATGCCATCCTCTGGTTGTAACCAACCTTTATCCAAGAGATCTCAACACCAACGACCACAAAGTAATAAATTTTTAGCAACCACATAGGTTAAGTATCTGGGCTCCATACCATGATACCACCTCTATCCAGAAGGCTATGGACATAACCTCAGGGGGCGCTACCCCCAAATAACCTTGCCGCATCTTTCCTGTTTCGACTATTCCGGGTTGTGAGGCTCGACGAAGTCTCGTCCACAAAGCTACACTTTTCACAAAAGCCAAGCTTTGATCAACACCTGATCAGCAGCACTTCGTATGCCACATTACAAAATTGAGAATGTATCACGAGTAACCATCAACTACATAACCTCTGAGCTCGTACGTCTTAGAGAAGGGTGTTAAGCTAAGATAATAAATTCACTGCAACCAAACAGAAATGTATTTGATAGAAACTAGCTCTACAACTCAAAGTGTAACGTTAGACATACATCCATATAAGTCTGTTCCGGGTTCAAACAGATTGAAGGCACTTCAAAAGAAGCCCATGCAATCCGGATAATCCCTAATCACGTCCGGACTCCACATCACAAGAAGTGACCAAATTTCTATACCGGGGCCATTAGGTGCAGAGACATTCGACAGGTCATCCTTTCGCTTTCGGAAATATCCAGTCTTCACCACCGATCTTCAAATGCAATCCATAACGTCGTATCATTATTCGGAATGGGTTATATGATACAAAGTCCTCTCCCGGCTAAACCAAATAATGAGCGCAATATTCAAAAAGCATATGGATATAGTGGGATCTTAGTTAAGTCACTACTTATAGCCCAAAACCTTTCTCCAAATTGTTTAAAAAAATTACCATTTTCAAATCTATAAACAAAAAGATTCACTTCAAGAAGTTCACCATCTTTCACAAAGATTCATTCATAGCCTTTCAAAACAATTTACAATTCAAATCTTTTATACAAAAGATACACCTTTAAGATCCTCTCCAATTTGAAAACAAAGTTCACCAATCTTTAACAAAGATTCATTTATTGCTTTCAAAACAATTCCATTTCAAATTTGAAACCCCTTTCAACAAAGCTGGAAGTCTTTTCTTTATTTGAAAGCCATTATCATTTAAAAACAAAGAGTTTTCATTTTAGAAAAATATGATCAAATATGCACAAGTTATATCCTTTAAAGTATAAACTTAGGTTAATTTAATTTCCCAAAATAATACTTTAAAATAATTTAAAGATGGTTTCAAAATCCATATATATATATATATATATTATATATCTTGTATAAACCTTTCAAACCCAATTCCCAAAACAATTTCAAAACTTAAACAAGATATATTATATTCAAACTATATTTCATAATCAAACTTCCTTTTCAAAAAGCTTTTCATATTCAATCCATTTCCATTTCCAAAATCATTTGGATTCAAAATTTAAATTTTCATCATTTGAAAAATATTAGATTCCAAAATCTATGACTTAACCAATTCCTTTATGCAATCCATATTTGTGTGTATAGTGTAGTCCAGGGATTTTACACAATAGTGTAACATCATCAATCATCATAAATTCAAGCATAGCAATATCGATAAGCCGTATAATCCTATAACGCTTATCTTCATTCATAGATTCACAGATGAATAATATAAATTCATCACAGATAAATAAAATTACATTCATCACGGCTCAAATCAAAATGATTCATATCACAAAGCATCAGATATCAGGGATATCAAACAATTGCAAGCATCCCATACAATCCAAACATCCATAAGTAAGATCAATAAATTATCCGATTAATTTGAATCATATTAATTACCAATCCTGGTTAATTAACATTAACTAATTACAAATCATTTTAACTAAATGTCCTTTAATCATTTATTAATTGTCCTTTAATAAATTAATTAACCCTTCATTATCTTCAATTAATCACATAAATAAATTAACCTGAAGTTAAATACATAAATTAATGAATCCTTAATTAATTACCTTAATTAATCACCCTCTAATTAATTAATTATCCTTTAATTATTTATTAATTATCCTTGGTTACTTTCATTAAGTAATTGTCCTTAATAAATTAATCTTACTTAATCACATAAATTAATCAACTCTTAATTAATTACCTTTTTATTTAATTTCCTTAATTAATTAACTTTTAATTAATCACATAAATTAATCACCTTGATTAATAAATCTTTAAGTAATTAAATAACTAATTCTTTTAATTACATTGAGTAATTATCCTTTTAAATTACTTTCCTTAAGTAATTAATTATCCTTTTTATCATTAATTAAGGAATTAATTAATAAATTACTTTTTAACTACTATTATTAAGTTATTATTCTTTGAGTAATTTCTTTTTAATTATTGACATTAATTAATTGATTTCTAATTACTTAAAATTAAATTAATTAAAACGTAAATCACTTAATTATCGTTAAAACCTTAAAATAATAAACCTTGATAATAAATCATTAACAAACAAATTAACTTAAGCTTTTAAATTAATAAAATATTTTTTTTTGATTATCTTCATTATTAAGTTTAAAAACAAAGGATATATTTTATAACATTTTAAACTTAATAATTTTAGAATGATTTATTTTCAAAACCCTTCACTACTCCCAAATTTAAACAAAATATTAATTAATTAAAATAAATGAGTTATACATATTTAAATTTGAATTTGGTTAAAATTTGGAAACTGGTATCATACTAACCCAAACTATCCCGAGTTTGTCCCCGAGCCCAGAGTCAATTTCCCCGAGTCTTTCCTGAGTTACCCCTCTCTTTTATTTTTTTTCTAAACTTGTTTTTTATTTTTAAAAACTTAACATTTGTTACAACAGTAAACATCTTCAAACACTTCGTATACTAGCCCGAGCCACCATCCTATTTTCAAGAGAACAAACTCGAGACATCTTCTTCCTCTCAGCATCAAACAAAACATGATACACCTGACACACGTTCACGTGCATCGGAAAACCAACCATCTTCGACCAACATCGTGACCCTCGACACACCAATGAAAACTCCATCGACCCATCTGGCCATCCAATTCGACCAACTTTGATGGGAAACAAAATTTTGTCCCACGACTCAAACTAGAACCCAATAGCCGACCAAAAAAACTCCACATTAGATCACCTACAACCACGTCGTCGCGTCCAGACATTCGGTAGAGCCTCCTCCTCTTGTTCCCCCCAGTGCGATCGACAATAGATCACCAGTGACAACGAATTTATTTTGCAAACTCAATCGAACAAAACATTCCTAAAACCCTACTTCATCGCTTCCCGATCATTCTGGTCATCTGAAAAATGTACGAACATTTTTTCGAGGTTCCCCGATACCCCAGCCTACTCCAGCTCCAATCACATCGTCTAATTTATCGCCAATCTACGACAATTCATGAAAAATAAAATTCCGTTCAACATTCAATTTCTTACAATTTATAAAACTAAAAATCTTGAAATGTTTTTTTAAAATCATCGTTTTCAACTTCGAATAGAATTATGAAATCGAAACACAAACATATATATAATTTTCACTATGATTCCTTATTTTAAAAAGAGTCGCTTAATATAATTATTTGAAATTATTTAAAAAATAAGTTATGGTTGATACTAACACTTTTCATTTAGAAAACAAATCCTAAAAGAGATTAAAAGAAGAGGAATTGATTTTTTGAAGTTATTTAGAGCCTGTAAGTTTGAACAAAGGTATATACATACCTATATACGGACACACACACATGAATTTACACATGAACATACATATACTTGCTGATATGTTTGCATTCATTCATCAGTTTTCACAATAACTTCTTCACAAACATCAAAGCATTCCACATATTTAAATTAAAACTGGTCAATTTGCTCACCTGGCGATTGATAAACCGAGAACCAAAACTTGGAAAAGATGTAGAAAAATCTAGAAACAAGATGTTTTGCTTGTTTTCAGGGTTCAATCTGAAGCTTGTTGTTTGGAATTTAAGCTGAAATTTGAACTGCTTCAGGCTTTAAAAATTTGCTTTGATCTAATCTTCTTTTCCAGGTTTTTAAATCTTTCCAGCTTTGACTTTAAATTGCTGAGATAATCTTGTTTTTTTTTCAAATTTGTTCGATCTGTTGCTTGCTTTTGATTTTAGAGAAGATGAAAGTGAGGAGTTTGAAATGATCTGATTTTTTTTCTTTGAATGTTTTGCTTAGGTTTTGATCTGGACTTATTTGATTTGCTTTACTGGTTTTCTTTTACTTTCAAGGTTCTTTGTTTTTGATTCTATTTTGTTTCCAGGAAATGGTGAAGAGAAGATATATTGAGAAGTGGAGAAAACATAGCCTGGTTTCTTTTCTTTACATATATTTTTATTTATTTATTTCAATTTTAAAGGGATAATGCCACATGTTACTATTGTTAACACTTGTTATGTGTATTTATTAAATTTTTTACACTTGTAAAATAAAAGCACTTTTATGTCTAAACCCTTTTGTTAATTAATTTTAGAATTTGTGTTTTAAACCCTTGTTTATAATTTGCTTACAAATTCATGTATATATTATTTACTGGCTATATTTATTTTCAGATATATAAGAAAAGCATTTTAAATCTTTAATTAAATCTTATATATTTACAAACCAATTTTATTCATATATATATGTTTTCTTATTAATTTCCAAAAGATATGTATATTTTAAAACATTTATTAAACCTTGTTTTAATATCATATTATATTTACAATTCTAGTTATATGCATATATATTATTTTTCAAAATATAACTTTTAAATCCAATTAATTTTACAATATATTTTATTCTCAAATTCCCAATCCAAATTTACTTTCACAATTTACTTATATATTTATTCCAAATATTCAAATTAATTCTCAACTAATTCACAAATAAATCCAAATTTATATTAATTACTAAATAAATTTAGCTTAAAAATCAAGAATGTTACAGATTCCCCCCTTAAGAAAATTTCATCCCCGAAATTTGCTAGACAGGGAGACAATAAAGAATATAGAAAGATAGAGAATTGGTTTGCCAGACTAACTGAAATATCTATTTTGCATTTGGCTTGTCCAACCAGAATATCAACAATAAATATGAGAATGAACTCATACAATATTTTATGAAGTATTCTCGGGTCATTCGGTCTATGAAATATGCACGGAATTAGTTAGTTCAAGGGATAACTAACCGTTCGTAGAATATATCTAGACCCCAAAGAATAGATAAATGGATTTAATCTTACACAATTCTCAAACACTAGATATGGATTCCAAACTCAAGTTGGAATACCCTAAAGTTTACACCAGCTTGTCCCTCTTCGAACTTGGATCCACATAAGAAATCACAACAAAATTTCTCAAATTTGGTTTTAATCGAAATCGTTTTATCGATACAAATCTTCATATTTTATTCATCAATTTATGTTAAATAGAATTTTAGATTCATTAAAGTTTAAAAACGAAAAACTAATAGAAAACCGAAGAAGAGAATACAAATTTGGAACTTATCTACAATGATTCGCAAGGCCACACCATATCAGAGCTTCTTCTAAAGCTGCCACGAAGCAATCGAAGAATTTAAACTGGATCAAAGGAGATTGAGAAGAGATGTTTCCTTGTTGTTGCAGAGTATTGACTATTTGTAGTGTTATTCCCCCGTCCCCTATCTCGTCCTCTTCTTGCACTAATACTCACTATCAATGGACACTAAGAGAATTTACTGAGGCACGCGAACGGATATCTTAAGGAATACTCATTCTACGGTATACTTCATCCTATTTGTAATGAGTTACCTAATGTGTTATGCTCCTGAGCTAAAGTTCAACCTTTAGCTCTGATACCAAATGTGACGACCCGAAATTCGACGCTCGAAAATCGACATCCATACTTCACTCGTATTCAAATGCCGCAAATTCAAACGTCAAAATCCGAATTGCCGGGGCTTATAACACATTAAGTACAACATCACAGTGGAAATAGAAGAATAATATCATTGATACACAATATCCGATACAATAATGATACAATAAGTGTAACAATCCCGATTTTTAAGCTAAATTTAAATTGGCAATTAATTTAATTTTTGAATTTAATTGTGAATTAATGGTGAGTTAATTTGATTTTTTTACCAAATTTTATAAGGATATGTGTTTGGTTTGTGTTTTTATATATATAAATAATAATTTGAGATTTGAATTTGAAATTCAAATGTTAATGTACTGAAATTTAATTGGACTTAAAGAAAATTTTATATTTGAAACAAAAATATAATAAGTGTGATTACTTAAGTTTAAAATGAATGTTTTAAAGTAAGTATTTGTTAATAAGTTTAATATCTTAAGTTTAAAAATATAAATGTATTAAAAATAAAAAATTGTGTTTACTAACTTATAAATATTTATTAGTAATATATATTTTAATTTCAAACCATTTTACTTTAATTTGTATAAGTACAAATAATACATAAGAAAATAAAATAGATAAACATGTTTTATAAATTAAAATTATGCAAGGTTTAAAACACAATTTTGTAAATTAATTTTTAGCAAAGGATTTAAGCACAAAATGTTTATAATATAACAAGTGTCTATTTAAAATTACAAGTGTTAGTTGTACTCATACATGTGGAAAAACAAAATTTTCTTTTAAAAAATTGAAATATAAAAATCATATAAAACATAAATAATATGAATTAAAGAGTAAAACTAGGTTGCATGTTTTCTTTTATCTTCACCCTCAAATTCTTCATCTTCAAAACAAGTTAAAAACAATATAAAATCTAAAAATGAAACCATGAAATCAAAATCAGTAAAGCAAAGAAAAAAACCAGAAAACAAATGTTGTCTTAGATTCAAAAGCAAGAGAAGATTCAATATCAAACTTTCAAGCTTCAGACTTAGCTCAGTTTCAAACTGGGATCAAGTTCATGCAACAGACAAAACAAAGAAGAAAGGAAAATTTCAAAACCTGATCCTCTGTCTTCATTTATAAGGTGAGCAAAACATTTTTTTAAAACTAGACCTCTTTGTTTCTTTTACATGTGAGTAACTTTTAAACTTAAAATAAATTTGCTTGCATAAGTATTGCATGTATATATATATAAGTGAATGTCTGATGTGAATATGTATTTGTGTGCCTGCTGTTTATAATTGCTCTGTTCTGATGTGTTTTCCAGGCTCAAATTTTTATTTAAAATCCTTATCTTTTAATTAGTTTCTGATAGGATGTAATTTATAAATCAAAGTTGTTTGATTTATCTTAGGTTAATATTTAAAAATTTTAAGTAAGTCAAAAATGAAGCTTGTTGTCCCTGGAAACATAAAAACATCTGTGCATCTTAGATAAAATGAAAACTCAAACCTTTTAATTTGTAAATCTAGTATTATAAATACATCAACTAAAATATGATTTTTAACACAAGAATCAAGATTTTTAGAAATAAGATGAAGGTGCAGTTTGGGTTTGAACTAGATTGGGAATATTATAATTTTCTGGTGATCTAAGAGGTTGAAAGGGTCGGGGTTCTTCCTGATGATGGAGGAGTGATCATGAATCTTGGAAAAATACTGGATGATGTTGCTTTTCATCGAGGAAGCTACAACAGAGAGTTTTCTTCTGGAACCCTAGTTTTAACTATGTTAGTTGATTGGGTTGGTACGGCCTGTAGGAGTGATCGAGTTCAACGAGGTTTTGACAGATGGAAGCTTGGTCATAGATAAGAGCATGACCGGAGTTGCTGAGTTACTTGTGGTCGGAGGATCGTGAACGAGGCGATGACAGGTTTTGGGGTTAGTGTCATTCTGTTGTTCCAGGTTTGAGATGAAGACTCGAATTCAATTTCGAGCTGTGGAAGGATGATCTGTTGGTCATGTTTGCATGTGGGGTTGATCGCCGACGTGAGGAAGCAGTCGTCGAAGGCTGGAGTTGATCAGAGGCGCGGTGCATGTGCACCGTGCACTTTCGATTTCTGATGATACTCTGGGTGGAAGCAGATGAGTGGACTCGAGATTTACCTGAGTAGTTCTATATATTGCTCGAAGTTTTTAGCTTGTTGACTCGAAGCAGGAATGGGGTGGCGTGGGTTTAGTAATGTTAACAGGTTTTAACTGAAACCTGTAATGTTTTGTTATAAAATTTTTAAAACTGAAGTTTAAAGATGAAAAGCAAAAGTTTAAACTAAGTTTTAAATCCAAGTTTAAAATCTGGAATTCAAGTTTAAGTTAAATCTCATTTTTTTTTTAAAAATGAATAAAGTTTTAAAATTGAATTGTTAAACTACTTTAAAATGTTTAAGTAGTTTGAATTTTAAAAAAAATAAGGTTTTAAAATGTAAGTAGAGTTTTAAAATCTGAAAAGTAATTTGAATTCAAATTTAAATATGTATTCCAATTTTGAAATGAAGGATAGTTTTTAAATTTAAAATGATTTAAACAATTTTGAATGTTTAAAATGTAATTTAAATTGATTTGAATTTAAAAATGAATTTGGTTTTAAATTCTTTTAAAACTTCTTTATTAAATAAGTATTTCTTTAACTTGTGAATGAAAAGGTTTTAATAATGTGCTTCAAACTTTGTTTAAATCAATTTGTTTTCATTTAAAATTTTTAAATTTAAAATGAAATTTGGAAGTAAGTTTAAAGTAAATTGTTTTAAAGTACTTTGTAAATGATAACTTGATCATTAATAAGAACAAAATTTTATTTAGAATTTAATGATTTGTAATTCATTAAATTTTTAAGGAATTAAATGAATAATTAATTTATTTAATTCATGATTTGGATTAATTAAATAAGTTATTAAAGGTTTAAATTAATTAATTAAAGATTGAGATTAATTAATTAGGAATAATTAATTTGTAATTAAGGATTATTAATTAGAGATTAATTAATTGATATCAAGTAATTAATGAATAATTAAATAAATAAAAATAACAATATAATAATTACTTAATGAAAATAATTAAGGATTGATAATTGATGATTAAAGATTGATTTAATCAAGTTTTTAAAGGTTAATTAATTAAGGGTAACTAATTAATGTAATTAAGGTAATCAATTAATTAATTAAAGGTTAGTTAATTAATAAAAATATAACGATCCTGACTCGACCTTCGAAAATCGGCACCGAATACGACACTCATATTCCAATGCCGCAGATCCAAACATCGAATCTGGTTCGCCGGAGCTAATAACACCATTAAGTACAACACAGCGGAAGAAAAAGAAATGAATATCAATATATACAACATTGATACAACTGATACAACAGATGATACAATAGATATCTATATACATCAGAGATATCATACAAGACAATGTTAGGAACTGAGTTGATGATGGATAGACTCTATGGACTTTTTGAATACAAATTGATCCTATAACTCTGAATAGCACTTTGATCTTTAGTAGAATGATGGAGAATCAAATAGAGAGAGTATCTAAATGATTTCCTATTGAGAGTTTGGCAGAATGATGGCACGATCTTGAAAATATGAAGTTTTATGGATATGGAATGGTGGAGAAGAAAGAGTGAAGAAAATAAGAAAAAAGTTGTTAAAAATTCGTTTTGGAAGCCTTTATATAGATGCACAACAGTCATAACCATTGGCGAAAGGTTTTTGAACGAATGGACACTTCTTTTGAAATTTGAATTTTGAACATCCCCAACAATTGGTATCGAAGCATTCTTGAATTCTTATATATGTCGTGTTTATTGGTATCGAAGCATCCCCAACAATTGGTTCTGTTTGTTCGTGTTTATGTATGTTCTTATATATGTCATAATAACTAAAATGTGTTCACTTATACTCATTGTTTCATGCTTGTTCTATATATATTATTTGTTCATACTAATCATTCTTGAATTCTTAAGTAGTTAATAGTTTTTGTTGATGACAAAGGGGGAGAAAGTTATAAAAATAAATGTGCTTGGTGTAAGAGGGAGTCATGGAGTAAGGGGGGGTTGTAGTTTTAAGAAGAAGTCACGGAGTAAGGGGGAGTTATGGAAAGTTATGGTATGGTAAGAATATATTATAAATAAAGGTTGTCATCATCAAAAAGGGGGAGATTGTTAGGAACTGAGTTGATGATGTTTTGATGACAACAACCTTATATGGTTATTATACTTTACTATATAAAATATATACTAACATTTCCATATATATGTATGTATGTATGTATATAGGAAGTATATGCAGGTATTATCGAAGACTGATCATTATAAAGACTCAAGCATCAAGATGAAGATTAGAGATTCGAGATTCAAGACTCTAGAGAATCAAGATTTCAAGATCTCAAGATAAGTGTCTAGTATTTTGTTAAAACTTCATAATAGCACTCTCATCTTTCTTCCAAATTTATTTTGGGATGGAACCCAATTTCTATCGAAACCAATGTCTTACAAACCCACGACAAGTAGCTTACAAACCTACGACAAGTGGCTTACAAACCCATGAAAATCAAAATCATTTAAACTACTTTGTACAAGTTCTTGAGTCCTATGGAGGAGCTCTGTAGGAAGGTTCTTGCAATTTCAGTTTGAATAGATTTTTCAAAATGTTTTTAAATCTGTTTTCAAAATGTTTTAGCTTTCAAAATCATGTTTTCAAAAATGTTTTCAAACTTTGTTTTAGCCTTGAAATATTCCTCCATTCTGATTTTAAAAACTTCTATTTTTAAAACATCAAAACTTATTCTGATTTTAAATATTACTTATATAATTGACGGTCTATATCAATTTTATATATATATATGTATATTAAAATAATGTTTTATATTCATTCTCTATCTCAAAATATTGTTTAAACACTTTATTTTGCTTTAGAGAAGTTTCAACTTGTTTTAAATTCAAATGCTTTTACAAAACAACATGTCTACAATTTTGAACTGAGGGATGTCGACATAAGGGGATACCCCATGTCGACATGGTGACAGTTGGATTCAAAATTCAAATTTCAAAAGAAGTGTCCATTCGTTCAAAAACCTTTCGCCAATGGTTATGACTATTGTGCATCTATATAAAGGCTTCCAAAACGAATTTTTTTAACAAATACTTTCTTATTTTCTTCACTCTTTCTTCTCCACCATTCCATATCCATAAAACTTCATATTTTCAAGATCGCGCCGTCATTCTGCCAAACTCTCAATAGGAAATCATTTAGATACTCTCTCTATTTGATTCTCCATCATTCTACTAAAGATCAAAGTGCTATTCAGAGTTATAGGATCAATTTGTATTCAAAAAGTCCATAGAGTCTATCCATTCAAAAGGATTGGTATTAGAAAGTACCAGTACGTATGGCACGTCCGTTGGACGTATGTAAAGAAAAACATGAGTCTAAATAATATTCAACAAAAGTGGTTGGTGAAAGCATCCAAAACATGAGAAGTTACTACACTAAATAGGATAAACTTATTTCCTTTTCATGTAAAATTCGGATAAATGCCAATACTCAATAGAAAAAAAAGGCGAACTACCTTGAATTTTCAACAACAAATGACTAAAAAGATGATATGAACCAAGTTGTACTTGAGCACTCATCACTATTCCATATTCTCACATCACAATTACCATTTAACACACGATTCTATTACGCTTCAAGGGCAAAGTTAACTGAAAAAACCCATAAAATTATTCTAGTAAATTGTGCGTGTATACATGATTGATAAAATCACTTTTCTATAAAACGAAGTGAACGTGGTATTTTCAATATTGATAATAATGCAAGTGTATCATTTAATTATGAGAGCTGCAAGTGTTAGATCATATATTTCTTGGATCAAGTCTATAACGTGGAAAGAGTCAAAGAGATATTTTCCACCACAATGGTTTAATTTACTTAACCAAGTTATATCATTATTCACTATTTAGGTCAAATTTATAATAGACAAAGAATTTCCAAAGATACATTCACCCTTTTCACAATATATATTCAAAAAGGCGTGTGTTTGTATACACATACATGAATATAGACTATTAAGTTATATAAAGTTGTGCAAGAAAAGGAGAAAACAGAATTTGCACATGTAGGATTCATGGAGACAACCTATTTTTAGTTCATAAAGGATGGGCTTCTGTCAAATTAAGCACATTTTTCTCCTCAAACTAATCACCAGCCACTACTTTTTGGTGCATGCACCATGGAAAACATTTCAATATATATGGCTTAGCATCTTATTCATCGTATGCTTAAATTTTTTTTGGTAAAAGTTGTATATTAATATTGTATGCATGTTATTTAAGAACAATTTATGTGCATAAAAACACATAATAAAGTAAATATCTTCAATAATAGTTGCAATACCTTTGATGTCACACTTTTTTAGCGTTAGTGTGAACTAACAAAAATGACCCCCTACGGATATTAACATATCCTAATATCCTTTGAAAATATTATCTTTCTTTATAGATTCAAAATGTCTCCCTACACTTAAAAGTGATTTAACAAATAAACATCATTTACAAATTCACTGTTTATTAATTAATAATATAAATAAAATTGAAACTAACAAAAAATTAGATGTTGCAACTTAGAAATAAAAATTTATTAACTACGTATTATTTCAATGTAAAAACACGGTTAAATATTTGTGCAATTTTTTTTTTGAATGTTCTAATCATATATATAATATGCAGGAAAACAATTCAAGTGCGCATCACATACCGTTATCGCGCGCGAAGCACGGGCCCTGACGCTCTTATTAAGAGATGATATATATAAAAATATCGGAGGATCACATGACATTAATTTAAGAGAAAGAGACAGTATCTCCTTTACATTCAATTATTCTTAAATGCTGCCCAATAGTCTTCTTTTTATGTGTGTCAACTTGAATCGTTACATCAAGATCTGGATGTTCAACCATGATATCAGCCACTATTAATCAATACATATTCAACATAAGTATGGTTACTGATAAATTTAAGATTGCTTTATCTAACCCAATAGTTGTAACATAATGGTTTGAAGTTTCAGAAAGCCATTGTATGTCAAGTACATATACATGTATAAAGATACATATGTAATCTCTTGCTAAACTTCAAAGGTTTGATGTTGTGAAAGTTGATTTAGTAAAATAATATAAGTGATCTTTTAATTAGTGGTTTGAAAAGAATTTGAAGAAAAATAATAACATAAAGTAAACCGCATATAAATGCTTTCATAAATTAAAAAAAAAAAAACAGCCATCTTGCTTTGTAAACGGTACCATATATAAATGATGAACATTAGTTTATAAAATTAATATCGCCATAAATGATACAAAAACCAACCTATAAAAAACATGTTTTTTTACAACTGAACATTAGTTTTGTAGCATAGGAACAACATTTTCTAAACAGGGAAATTGATGATTTAGTCGATTGTAAAATAGAAATATTATTAATCAAGATTAGAAACGGAAAAGGAATGTAACTTTCTATGCAATTGAAAGCTTAAAAATTAAACAAATATGACCGACAAAAGTATTTTAAATTTTGGAAAAAAAAATGTAATATTATGACCATAAATGTCAGATCATAGTCATAACTCCAACCGTTCAATTGTATATATTTTCTAAAGGGATTTTCACTTCAAGGGCTTATTTGTGCAGGACAATAAGTTTTAAGAACACTACTTTCGAAAAATTAGTTTTAATGACGTTTTACAGGAAAAAGATAAAAGAATTTATCATTTTCAGTTATACAGAAATAATGATAAAGGATTTATCATTTTCCTGTATAACTTAAAAAGATAAATGAATTTATCATTATGCTGTAAATTGTCCTTAAAATTAATTATTCAAAAGTGTTGTCCTTAAAACTTATTACCTTTCAAATAGAAGCCCTTCAACCAAATTTCCACTATTTTTTTCTAAAATAAGTTAGCAATATGGAAATAGTTAATATAAGTTACCATAATGGTTTAATATAATTAATTACGTTATATGGCCGTTGAGGCCAAAAATTCTCCGAAACTTCATAGCTGAAGGAAAAATTCCGCGCTGCTACAATCTGGAAGATTTGGCATATTTGCTACATTGAAAGTTGATTTAACAGAAATGAATATATATTGCAAATGAAGAGCTATAAAGTACAATAAAGCAACATGAGCGCTCTTACAATCTATGGTTCAAAAAGAGAAATAAAATCACATATAAGTGCTCCAGTAAACTAAGAAAACAAACAGCCTTCTCACCTTGTAAGTGATTCAATTTGCAACTAACGAACATTTATTAAAAAAACAATAGCATCCCGAGTGATACAAAAACTAATCCAAAAAATTAAACTACCAAAAGTGACTAAAAAATATTTGTTATTTGCATTTTGAAAAATAGAAAATTCAAGTATTTTAAGCAATGTAATTTGTAAGTTGTACCATTAGTCTTTGAAAACGGTAGAGTTTTGAATCTAATATCTTTTAAACATAAAGAAAAATGAGCCACCATTAAAAACTAAAAGGAAAAATAAACATAACTTCAACTTAAATAACAAAGATTGGATCATTAAATTTATAAGCCTATATTGTTGCCACAACCTACCTAGTTTACATAAAATACATTTATCGATCATAAATCTGTTAACTTGACATTACATTGTAGTCTAACTATATGCCATAAAAGGTTTCAAACAATTAAGACTAAAATGGAATAGGAATCGACATCAATTCCTCTACGCCGAAAATTGAAGTGCCCCATATCCCCTCTGAAATCCTACCGTTTATTTTGTTTATGACCCCATTTTTTTATTTTTTTATCAACTAATGAATGACCATGATTTGTTGAGTTCACACACATATACTGTTTGGAAAAAGAGGAATTGAACTCATAAGACTTAGAGTGAATAGTCTTGTTAAATCATGCTAATTTACGTGCTCACATCATTTTCATCAAGTTAACTCATTTAATGGATGCAAGCATGCTATTATATAATAAAAATCCCTTAGTCAAGCTATGTTTGAGTGTGTCACTTTTAATGTTGCAAAAGTTCAAGGTATAATATGAAAGGGCAAGAAATCAAAACAAAGTGGAATAGGCAATAAATGAATATACTAAAATCACCTCTATTGGTGCATGCGTAATTTTGTATCTCACACACATTTATTAAGGATGATATGCAGACACCACTCTATAATACATAAAAAACTCAACTTGATAGACGACTAAATAAAGAAAATAAAACAAAAACAATACCATGGAAACCTATCCACGCCCAAACCTTTCGTATTAGGTTTTATAAATATGTCTACACGTGTAAAACGGAAATGCTTTTCTAGGAACCATTTCATTAGGAATGTCACGCAAATTAACATAACTTATGGAGTAAAACTTAGTAGCATAGAAGGAATAGAAACATTATTAACATACATATAAAAATAGCAAATTAGATAAATATGTCAATAACAATAGTAAATAATTCAAGGAAACATAAAGAATGTAAATGGATTTCAGAATAAGTAGCTATTTCCTTCGCCCCCTCCTTACAGTCGAAGATGTCTGAATAGAGAAATGACTGTTATCATCAAAAATCATGCCCAAGCCCTAGACCTGAATTTGGAAACAACAACAATCAATTTAGCTTTCTCATTCATAATCGATCATAAGAAACTTGAGTACAGATGAAGTAAAACCTAATCCATCATAAAAGTACAATAACAGAAAACATGCCATTATAAGCGGTTCGAAGACCAAAAGAAAATTCATATGGCTAAGGCATCAAATGGAAATGGAAGAAAGAAAGTAATTAAAAAGAGAGCAATTGTGGGTTTAGGTAATAGATTAGAAGTGGAAACGAAATCTTATCCCCACTCTCTCTCAACGCCTAGTTTATCTCGGTTCAGATTCCAGAGAAACCCAAGATGGAAAAATACGTGGGGAAAAGGGAAATGCATGAGTAAATGTAAAAAAATAACATATAAGAAGAGGAAATATTTTGTTTATAATGCCATACAACCTGATTATGCCATGAAACTAAGGTTGGAAACTACATTTATGTACCAAACTTGCTTATTAAAACCAATTGGGGTAAATTTTAGTACCAAACAATTCGAATTTTTACATTACTTTCATAAATTTCTCTGGTCTAGACAAATTTGGGATAAAATCTAAATCTAAAAATGTCACAGTATTTTTGTTTGTATAACTAAATTATACAATGAAATTAATAGGAAACTACAAAACCTAATTAGAAGAACCCTTGAATGAAATTTTAGCTTCAGTCAGTTTATACCTAGATTTATCGGCCGCTGATGACAAATTTGTGAATTGACTTAGATGCTCGATTGTATCAAAGTTTATTGCATCACTTCAGCAGAATCTGATAAACCTTTACCCGAATATGCTCGATTCTTCCCGAGATGATTCGTAAAGGTTGATTGTTTATGATTATCGACTGCGCTGCGATGTTGGCAGAAAAGTTTGCTTCGCCTGAGATTCGAGTTCGACGATAATTCATGATGAAGGTGCTATTGATAAAATGAGTTAAATATCAATAATGTGGTAGGAGATGAAGAGGAAACGTGTTTGTTGTACGCGGTGAGTTGCAGTAAGAACGTGGTCGTGGGGAGCTATAATGACCAAAATACCCAGATCTCGCTCATCAAATTTAAGAGGACAATTTAGACATTTCAAAAGCTTCATTTGGGAGTATTCTTATTATATATAGATTAGGGTGATCTTGTGTCCCGTAAATCAAGAGAGTTTATCCCAGACTCGGAGATAGGAGGGTTCCTCAAGTCCTTAGAAGTTGAGGGTTGTAATTCAGATATTGGCTTATAAAAATCTGTACAAGGATATTGCCTTGGTGCAGGACTGGATGTAGGAGGATTCCGAACCAGTATAAAATCCGGTGTGTTCTTTCCTTTTACTTGCTTTACTTTACTATTTGCATTTGTTATATGTTCTGTGATCATTCTGTGTTAGAATTCTGTTTAGATTTGTGTTAAAAGTTTTAATTTAGTCATATAGTTCATATATTCTTTAAAACACTATTCACCCCCCCCCAGTGTTATTTCTGCCTTAAGATCCTTAATCTGCATCCCCAACAATTGGATCTAAAAATAGGTACACATTTATTTTAATTTTATTGGATGCTTGCTTGCTTTGTTTTGTTTGCAATTTCTTGAACTTTTAAATTCAAAATCACCCTTTGAAATTTGAATTTTTAAATTCAAAATAATATTATTTTAATAATATTTTAAATATTAAAATATTTTAATATTATTATATTTAATATTATTACTGAATTAAATATAGATATAGAATATAGATTAGTTTTCTTAGGATTTTAGGAATTTATTAGATTTTAGAAAGAGACATCTCTTTTCAAATTCAACAGGCACATGTCGACATGCCTCTCAAAAATTTGATTTCAAAATTCGAATTCAAACTTATGAATTTCCCTCCACCTTTTCACTTACTTCAAAATTCTGAAAAGATACCTCTTGACCAGAGAAAATGACTTTAGAGAATCTATTTAGTATACTTCTCTTATCATCTCTTTTCACTTTATTCTCATAATTCAAACCTTCTTCATTATCTTCTACTCCTCTCAAACACTCATCAATGGCTTCCTCAAGTAACCCATCAACTATGAGGCTGCCCAAATCCATCAAAAATGATCTTTTCAATGACCCGGAGGCTATCAAAGCTTACATAAGCCACGTAAACTATGGTAAAGTCAATACGGGAAAATTTGCCATTTTTGATGATTTTTCTTCTTATGAAATCGATCAACTTTTTGAAGAAAACTCCATTCTTAGCTTGATTGATAACAAGCAAAATGATTTCGTTTGTTATCCAAACCTTGTCAAAATGTTTTATGCAAACCTAAATCGTGGATTTTATAATGGAAATTGAAGAAGAAGATGAAGATACCTCTTTGGAAAGTATAGAATATCCACATACACCCGCCAATCCATCCAACAAAACCTTACTCAAGAACCAAAAGATACTTGCTCAAAACCAAAAGGTTCTTAAGAGATCTATTACCAAGAAAATGGATAAAATCTCCACCAAGATCGATAAGTTCTTTGGGAAGATAGGCAGGAAACTTGGCTTGTCTTCATCATCATCTTCATCAAACTAATCCTAGCCGTTATCTCTCTAGCTATCGTTTATCTATCTTTGTATTTTCTACTTTTTTAGTTAAGATTATGTAATGTTAACTAATATAAGTAATGTTATCTTATTCTCTGTTTTCCAGCTTTATATATCTCTGATAGTTATTTATTTTAAGTTTATATAGGTCTACTAGTATAAAAATAAACTTAAAAATCAAAAATAACTCAACTTGGTCATTCTATCTAGACCATGTCGACATGCCCCATCCCCCCATGTCGACTTATAACAGTCAGAAAGTAGTTACAATTTCTAACTTCAAATTCTTGTAACTACCAAGTGACAATTCATTTTGAACGGCCAATAACTCCTATAAATACTTATTTTTTCCAGAAAAGGTTCTCAACCTCCATTTCTATTCATCTCCTCTCATACTTCAACTTATTTCTTAAATTATAGCTTCTCCAATTAAGAATTTAAGTGAAAATCTTGAAGAAACTCTTACTTCTTTCAAGAATATTCTTTCTTTTATACTTAGAAATCAAAGGCACTTAGAATTAAGCCAAATGCAGATGATCAAAGAGCAAGAGAAACACTTCGACGCACTTCGTTGGATGATCTCAAGCCTTAGCAAAGACGAACCCGAAGCAAATCCACCAGTCACTCTCGACAAAGATAATTGGGATGTTATCAAAACTGATCCTATCTTTGGAGAAGATGGATGGGTGGAATTCCCAAGGAATGTCTGATCATTATGTATGTTTGTTTGTTTGTTTGATTTGATTTGATTTAGATTTGATTAGGATTTGATTGAATTGTTTACTTAAGTTTGATTTGGATTTGGTTTGTATATAACTTCATATACTATACATGATTGGTTTGCTATGTATGATATTGATTTGATTGTCAAGTTACACTTATATATATGCTCACACACTTGATCACTTACACGTTCACTTTACACTTTTATTCTATATATACTTGATTATCTTAGAACAGGTAAATCTTTTATTCCTTTTTGTTGATGACAAAGGGGGAGAAATTTATAAAAATATATGTGCTTGGTGTAACGGGGAGTCATGGAATAAAGGGGAGTTGTAGTTGAAGAAGTCACGGAGTAAGGAGGAGTTATGGGGAGTTATGGTATGGTAAGAATATTTTATAAATAAAGGTTGTCATCATCAAAAGGGGGGAGATTGTTAGGAACTAAGTTGATGATGTTTTGATGACAACAACCTTATATAGTTATTATACTTTACTTTATAAAATATATACTAACATTTCTATATAGATATATATATAGGAAGTATATGCAGGTATTATTGAAGACTGATCAGTATAAAGACTCAAGCATCAAGATGAAGATTAGGGATTCAAGATTCAAAACTCTAGAGAATCAAGATTTCATGATCTCAAGATAAGTGTCTAGTATTATGTTAAAACTTCATAATAACACTCTCATCTTTCTTCCAATTTTCTTTTGGGATGGAACCCAATTTCTATCGAAACCAGTAGCTTACAAACCCACGACAAGTAGCTTACAAACCTACGACAAGTGGCTTACAAACCCACGAAAATCAAAATCATTTAAACTACTTTGTACAAGTTCTCGAGTCCTATGGAGGAGCTCTGTAGGAAGGTTCTTGCAATTTCAGTTTGAATAGATTTTTCAAAATGTTTTTAAATCTGTTTTTCAAAATGTTTTAGCTTTCAAAATCATGTTTTCAAAAATGTTTTCAAACTTTGTTTTAGCCTTGAAATATTCCTCCATTCCGATTTTAAAAACTTCTATTTTTAAAACATCAAAACTTATTCTAATTTTAAATATTACTTATATAATTGACGGTCTATATCAATTATATATATATATATTTAAAATAATGTTTTATATTCATTCTCTATCTCAAAATATTGTTTAAACACTTTATTTTGCTTCAGAGAAGTTTCAACTTGTTTTAAATTCAAATGCTTTTACAAAACAACATGTCTACAATTTTGAACTGAGGGATGTCGACATATGGGGATACCCCATGTCGACATGGTGACAGTTGGATTCAAAATTCAAATTTCAAAAGAAGTGTCCATTCGTTCAAAAACCTTTCGCCAATGGTTATGACTGTTGTGCATCTATATAAAGGCTTCCAAAATGAATTTTTTAACAACTTTTTTCTTATTTTCTTCACTCTTTCTTCTCCACCATTCCATATCCATAAAACTTCATATTTTCAAGATCGTGCCATCATTCTGCCAAACTCTCAATAGGAAATCATTTAGATACACTCTCAATTTGATTCTCCGTCATTCTACTAAAGATCAAAGTGCTATTCAGAGTTATAGGATCAATTTGTATTCAAAAAGTCCATAGAGTCTATCCATTCAAAAGGATTGGTATTAGAAAGTACTAGGGTGATATTGTGTCCCGTAAATCAAGAGAGTTTACCCCAGACTCAGAGATAGGAGGGTTCCTCAAGGCCTTAGAAATTGAGGGTTGTAATTTGGATATTGGCTTATAAAAATGTGTACAAGGATATTGCCTTAGTGCAGGAATGGATGTAGGAGGACTCCGAACCAGTATAAAATCCAGTGCGTTCTTTCCTTTTACTTGCTTTACTTTACTATTTGCATTTGTTATATGTTCTGTGATCATTCTGTGTTAGAATTCTGTTTAGATTTGTGTTGAAAGTTTTAATTTAGTCATATAGTTCATATATTCTTTAAAACACTATTCACCCCCCCTCTAGTGTTATTTCTGCCTTAAGATCCTTAATCCGCATCCCCAACAGACAATAGTAGTGGAATGAAAATAGATAACACTAACATCAGCAGTGGAACAATATCTTCAATATGGTCTTCAAGAGAGAACTCTGGAAGTAGCTCGAACTCCCAATAACGATGCACAAAGATAAGCAAGGTCAGTCGTCCACAGACTGAACTAACTCCAGATAATCTACTAAACCTGACTATCTGTAAAACCCAACTCTAGACTGCCCGTGTGGAAAATTGTGGGCACCCAGAGTTTAGGAAAGGAACAATAAACTTCGGGTCAGTCATGAGACTGGTATGAGCAAACAAAAACAGTTTGTCTTTAAAAACAATCAAAAGATTTAAAATTTGAAAACCTACAATGCTTTTGGAAAATGAAACTACCATAAGGTCTTCCGCCGCACACACCATGCAAACGCAGAATTGGAGGAGATTTCTCCTTATGATAGTCAAACATGCTTGATACGCGAAAACCACTTTGATATTATTATTAGTGCATAGTGGAAAACATTTCGAAAGTATAATATTAATCTTAGCCAGCATAGGTACCATTATTTTATGCCAGCTATAGCTACCATTTTAAATGGCAGGTTCTAGAACTAAAACTGTACAGGGTGCATATTGTTTCTTTGGATTTTCCAACAAATGGTCAGGCTAAGGAACTTCTTATTGCCACATGGGAACGCCTCTGGTGGGACGCCCCGAGAACCTACCCGGCTCTCTGCCAACAAGGCCGGCTACCCCCTTCCCGGGGAATAAAACCTCAGATATGCCATCCCCAGTCCTTTGGGACCTTTATACGAGGTAGCTCTACACCAACAACATCACACAGTAATAAATATATACTACAGTGCCCACATGAGTAAGTATTTGGGCTCCATACCATGATACTACCCTTTTCCAGAAGGAATGGTCACACCCTAGGGGAGGTATTCCTGAAACCTTGCCGCATCTTTCATGTTTTGACCATTACCGGTTTGTGAGGCTAGATGAGGTCTCATCCACAAAGCTCCGCTTTTCACAAAATCCATGCTTTGATCACAAATGATCAATAAATGATCATCAACACACAACAACACTTAGCATGCCACACTACCAAATTGGGAGTATATCGCTGATAACCTTCAACTACATAAGCTCTGGGCTCGTACGTGTCAGAGAAGAGTGTCAAGCTAAGAGAATAAATTCTCTGCCACCAAAAGATGTGTGTTTGAAAGAAATCTACTTTATATCTCAAAGTGTAGTGTTAGACACACATCCATACAAGTCTGTCCCGGGTTCGAACAGAACCGAAGGAACTTCCGAAGAATCCCTTGCAATTCGGGTATTCACAATCCAGATCGGACTTCTCATCACTTAGGGAATCTCTATGCCGTAGCTACTCAGTGCAGAGACGATCGATAGGTCATCCTATCGCTCTCGTAAATACCCGGTCTTCACCACCGGTCTTCAATGCTATCCATAACGACGTATCATTATTCGGAATGGGTTATATGACACAAAGTCCTCTCCCGGCTAAACCGAATAATGAGCGCAATGTTTAAAAACATATGGATGTGGGATTTCAATTAAGTCACAACTTAATGATTCCAAACTTTCTTTTAAATGGTTTAAACCAACTACCATTTCAAATCTTTTAAACAAAAAGATTTATTCCACAAAGTTCACTCAGTTTCACAAAGATCTAGTCATGGATTTCAAACAATTTCTATTTCAATTGGAATTAACTCATTTAAATCTTTAAATCAAAGATTTGTCTCATAGCTTTCAAATCGTTCCCAAAGATTCACCCATAACTTGGGAAACTATTTTCAATTTAAACTTGAAATCCCTTTAGTGCAAATTGGAAATTTCTTTCTTATATGAAAGCTTTTATCATTTGAAAATAACAGTTTTATTTTGGAAAACCCGATCTCATTTATACAAGTTATAATCTTTGAATTAATTCAAATTCCCAAAACAACACTTTAAGAATGGTTTAAAACCCATACAAACTTGTTTGTTGTTTTTTTATCATAAATACCAAATGTAGAATTCAATTTCAGATATTGCATTCCAATTTGAATCAATTTATTCAAATTTCAAACCTTTATTAAGTTTTCCAAAATAACTTTCATTTTAAAACGCCTTTCCAAAAGCTTTTCACTTTAAACCCAATCCATTTCCAAAACCATTTGAATTCCAAAATTCGATTTAAGAATTATTTTCTAAAATCTATGACTTAACCGATTTCCATGTACAATCCATATTTGTTTGTGTATAAGTGTGGTCCAGGGGTTTTACACAATAGTGAACCGTATAAATCATCACAGATATATCAATATCGATAAGCGGTATAATCCATACGTTTATCTTCATTCACAGATCACAGATAAAGTAAATTTATCAATCACAAAGATTTATCATTATAATTCGATGTGGGTTTCGGATAACCAACTGGAATCCGACTCCCTGTCGCATCGAAATTCAAATGCCGTTTTATGGGCAAAGGGGTTTTCACAGAAACTAATCACGAATCACAGTTCAACACAGAGTAATTTACATCACACAGTATCAAAATCATAAACAGAAATATCAATTCAATAGACAACATTTGATGATAGTCAATCATTTTCAATTTAAGGTAAAGGTGATTTAAAAGAATTTACCACATAACTATTTTTATTGATTTATCCAAATCAATGATTAACTATTCTTAATAATAAATTAATTAATTTTTTTAATTAATTATTCCTTAATCAATTATCTTAATTAGCTACTAATTATAAATTAACTAACTTTAATTATTTAATTAACAATTCTTAATTAAAAATAAATTAAACACTAAATTGTTAATTAATCCATTCTCTAATTACAATTATAATTCAATTTTTCTTAATTACTTTCTATGATAATTAATTGAATAATTAACCATTCTTAATTGCTTTCCAAAAGTAGATAATTGATGTTAATTATTCAACTTAATAACATTTAAGAAAAATCTTCTTTAAATTTTGAAAATCAATTATATTACTAACTACAAACTTAATTGTTAATTAACTTTATGCTTAACTAAAGTCATTAGTTAATTAAAATAATAATTAAGAGTTAAAAACATCGTTAACCATTAACTAAGATAATTAAAACCTGTATTAAGTTTTTGATTTAAAACTATTAAACACTTATTAAATTTACAGTATTTAAAATTTGATGAAAATATTTTTACTTAACTTTTCTTTTAAAATATAATACTGCAGTTTGAAGAAAATTACCTGAGAACTTCTCAGGTTATACTCGAGTAAACACTCGAGCCCATTTACAAATTTCCCGAGACCACTCCCTCTCGTTCGTTCTTATTCTTCTCCTTTTATTTTTTTTCAGTAAGTAATTTTTTTTAATGATAACAACAGGCAATGAAACATCTCGCGAAACCAAACTCGAGCCAACATCAGGAAGTCATGAATTCCCCTTCGAGTCTTCACGAACCAACAAAAATTCCAGATATCAATTCGTCGCTGTGCACGTGCATAGCACTTCAACGATCGGCGATACCTCTAACCTGACGACGAACATCACGACACCGACCCCAGATCAACCCAAGACCTAAACATGTCCTCAATCAAAATCGAGCATAGCTCGAACAATCGCGACTCAGACATCGACCAAAGAAATGACTCGCTGCCGCGACTCCGACCACCAGACGCTTCGAGCTTTCAGCCACGTCTTCGTCAACCACCGAGCCACCACCTCCCTAGAGCACATGCGACTCGATTCACGTACGAGGCCGCGGTGATCATTTTTTCAACCATCTTGAAAATTAGGTTTAAAAACGAAAACTCCACGCCGCCGTCACCTCGACGATCGAGAACATCTCCAGATATTTTTCTCCGCAACGCCGTAGGCTCCTCCACCTCCACGCAAAACCCCGGCCTCCAGAACGTCGCCCATCGCCAGAATTCGTCAAAATATCATTTTTCGTTCATCTACAAACTGCTCTTAAACCACTCTCATAAAAATCATCAAACAAAGCTTAAAATTCCTATTTTTTGAATAAGGATTCAGAATATATGATTTTAGTAACAAATCATTTCATTCGAATTTATTCAAATTTGAATTTTACTATGTAAACACACAATTATTTCTACTGTATAAACTTAACCTGCTTGAAACTATTTTTAAATTATAGTTTATACTTAAATACACATATTTACTTTTGAAGTCAAGGCCTAATAATGATCGAGTGATAAGATATTGGGTTTTGAACAAGGTTAATGCTCTCAAACAAAAAGACAGAGATGGTTTCAACATAACAGACATTCACACCTACTAATATTCATACACAGGGGAGATTTATGTATACATATACATAATAAAGCAATTTCAAATCTCAGATTAACAAACAACAAATAAATATACTTAAATTTCTTTTTAAGTTTTTTACTCACAGTATTTCCGGAAGAATGAACAGAGTCTTCCTCTTTTGACACAGGCTATGAAAATTGCAAGCTGAAGCACTTTCCTCTTTGATTTCTGGTTTGATTTGCTAGATTGTTGTTTGAGCTGAAGTTTGTTTAAGTTTGAATGATTTGTTTACTTCAGATTTTTTTCTCAGCCTTGATGGACGAAATGAGATAATAGATTGATATATAGAAATGTGTCACGGGAGATATTATATTTTTTGTACAAGTGATTATATGGTTCTATACAATAGGATCAGAGATTTTTCTTCTTTGGTGCCTGATGAATCTCTTTCGGTGGCTGCAAATATTTTTCTTGTGTACTAGAGATTTCTTGCATTAATTACATTGTCTTGTTTCATAAGCTAAAGCCTATCTCCTTTGCTTTGTACATAGATGTTTATAACTTTGTTTCTTCATTTGTAAGCTTATTTACATATATTTTGTTTTCTTCCACAAGTGTATGTACTTATACTTCATTTGTTTCTATGAACATATTTCTTTCTTTTGTCACATTTATTTCTAACTTAAACATTTATTTTCAACTTTAATACTTATTGACTTATATTTCTCTCTCTATATATATTTATTATTTTCGTAGTATTTTTTTTTTGAATTAATACATATTCAAAGTCCAAATACAATTAATTTTCTAAGATATTTAAATTTAAATTCCAATTTCAAATTCTATTTTCAATCTATTTTATGTACATATTTATTTTCAAATATCTAAATTAATTCTCAATTAATTCATAATCGAACTAAAATCTTATATTAATTACCAATTAATTTCATAATTTTTATTCAAAAATTAAATTAATTATCAATTTAAATTTAGTAAAAATCTGGGATCGTTACAAAAAGTAATCAATTAATGGTAAAAGTTAATTAAGTAATTAAGGATAATTACTTCTTTTAAATTAATTATGATCAACTAATTAATGTGATAAATAAATTAAAGGTTAATTGATTAATGAAGGCAATTAAGGGATGATTATTAATTAAGGCTTAATTAATTAAGAATAACTAATTAAATGGTTTGTAATTAATTAACATTAATTAACCAAGATTAGTGACTAATCTGATTTAAACTAATCAGATAATAAATTGATATTACTTATGGATGTTTGGATTGGATGATTTAATTATTTGATATCCGTAATATATGATGCTTTGCATTATGAATTATCCTGATTTGTGCTGTGATCTATGATGTAATTTATTTATCTGTGATGTAATTTATTATCTATGATAAACTTATATTATTCATCCATGATCTGTAAATGAAGATAAGCGTTATGGACTATACCGCTTATCGATATCTCTGTGTTTGAATCTGTAATGATTGATGTTGTTGCACTATTATGTGTTAAACCCCTAGACTACAATATACACACACAAATATGGATTGCACGTGGAAATCGGTTAAGTCACAGATTTTTAAATAGTTTTGAATTTGAATTTTAAATTCAAATGGATTTGGAAATGGATTGGGTTTAAAGTGAAAAGATTTTGGGAAGCAATTTCAAAGATAAAAGTTATTTTTGAACAACTTGATTTAGTTTTGAAATTTATTTAAAAGCTGAATTCAAAATTTGAAATTGAATTCTATGTTGAGAATTTATGAGGTAAAAATGTTATACAAGCTATAAATGTATTTATATGGGCTTTTAATCCATTTTAAAAGTATGGTTTGGAGAATTTGAATTTAACTCAAGTTTATATCCGAAAGGCCTTAACTCGTGCAAATATAATCGGGCTTTCCAAAACGGAAACAAGTGGTTTCAAATAATAATAGCTTTATATAAGGAAAGAATTTCCAAATTATGACGGAAAGATTCAAGTTTGAAATAGAATGGCTTTGAAAGCTATAATTGAATCTTTGTGAAAGATAGTTGAACCCTATTTTGAAATCGAAGAGGATTTTAAATCGTGTATCTTTTATATATAAAAGACTGAGACGGGAATTGTTTTGAAAATTATGAATGAATCTTTGAAAATTGTTTTGAAAGCTATGAATGTGTCTTCGATTTAAAGACCATATGAGTTAAGCTAATTTGAAATGGAATTGTTTTGAAAGGCTATGAATAAATCTTTGTGAAAGATGGGTGAACCTTGTTTTAAATTGATAGGGGTCTTAATGGTGAATCTTTTGTTTAAAGGATTTAAGTCTGGAAATTGTTTAAACCATTGAAGGTTTCTGAAATGAATATTTTTGTTTAAAAGATTGGGAATGGTAAATTTTTTTAACCATTTGAATGAAAGGTTTTGGGCTTTAAGCTGTGACTTAACTGAGACACCAATATCCATATGTTTCTTTTAAATATTGCGCTTATTATTGGTTTAGCCGGGAGAGGACCTTGTGTCATATAACCCATTCCGAATAATGATACGACTTTATGGATAACATTTGAAGACCGGTGGTGAAGACCGGGTATTTGCGAGAACGATAGGATGACCTATCGATTGTCTCCGCACTGAGTAGCTACGGTATAGAGATTCCCTAAGTGATGGGAAGTCCGATCGGAATTGTGGATTCCCGGATTGCAAGGGCTTCTTCGAAAGTGCCTTCAGTTCTGTTCGAACCCGGAACAGACTTGTATGGACGTGTGTCTGACATTACACTTTGAGATGTAAAATCGGTTTCTATCAAATACATTTCTGTTTGGTGGCGGTGATTTATTCTCTTACCTTAACACCCTTCTCTTAGACATACGAGCTCAGAGGTTATGTAATTGATGGTTATCGGTGATACATTCCCAATTTGGTAATGTGGCATACGAAGTGTTGCTGATCATTTGTTGATCGAAGCATGGATTTTGTGTGAAAAGCGTAGCTTTGTGGACGAGACTTCGTCGAACCTCACAACCCGGTTATGGCCGAAACAGGAATCGTAGCAGCACGTTTATTTGAGGGTAGCGCCCTCTGAGGGTATGTCATTTCCTTTTGGATAATGAGTGGTATCATGGTATGGAGCCCATATACTTACTTTATGGTTGTTGCAAACTTATTGCTTTGTGGTTTTTGGTTGAGAGATACCTCGGATAAAGGTTGAAAACGAGCAGGGGATGGCATGCTCGTGTCAGTAGTTACCTAGTTACAGAGGTAACCCGGCCTTGTCTAGCAGAGATTCGGTTAGGTTCTCGGGGGCATCCCTTCAGAGGTGTTCAATTTTATTTGGAAAGTTCCTTTGCCCGACCATTTGTTGGAAATCCAATCATCCAATACGCGCCTTTTATGGTTTTAGTTGTAGAACCTGCCATCTGACATGGTAGCTATAGTAGGCACACTATAATGGTACGTATGCTGGCTAAGATTAATATTATACTTTCGAAAATGTTTTCCACTATGCACTAATAATAATATCAAAAAGGATTTTGTGTAGTAAGCATGTTTGACTATTATAAGGAGAAATCTCCCTCATGTGTGCGATTGCATTGTGTGTGTGCCGGGAGGCCTTATGGTAGTTTCATTTTTCAAAAAGCATTGCGGACTTCAATGTTTTAAAATTCTTTTGTTTGTTTTTAAAGATAAAAAAACTGTTTTTGTTTGCTCATACTAGTCCCATGACTGACCCGGTGTTTATTGTTCCTTTCCTAAACTCTGGGTGCCCACTATTTTACACACATGCAGTCTAGAGTTGGGTTTTTCAGATAGTAGATATAGATATCGATTTGGTAGCTTTTAGCTTTCTCTTTGGTATTCTTGGAGATCTTGGATATTGGAGTCTTTGGGTTCATGGACGAGACTTGCTTAGCTTGGTGCAAGTTGATGGTGCTTTGGAGTTAGAGTTGCTGTTGTTGTTTGGAGATTTTGGGTTCCGCTGCTATTTCATATTGTTATTCCGCTGTAGCATTGTTATCTTGTATCTTTGATATTGATTCATATTGTATCATTGTTGTATCGAATGTTGTTTATCAATGATATTCATTCTTTCTTCCGCTGTGTTGTTATACTTGATGTGTTATAAGCTCCGACGAACCAGATTCGACGTTTGGATCTGCGGCATTGGAATAAAAGTGTCGTATTGGGTGTCGATTTTCGAAGGTCGAGTCAGGGTCGTTATAATTGACGATACTCTGGGTTGAAGCAGTGGAGTGGCCTCGAGATTTAGCCGAGTAGTTCTGTATATTGCTCGAAGTTTTTTGCTTGTTGACTCGAAGCAGGAATGGGGTGGCTCAAGTTTACTAATGGTAACAGGTCTTAATTGAAACCTGTAATGTTTTGTTGCAAAATTTATAAAACTGAAGTTTAAAGATGAAAAGCAAAAGTTTAAACTAAGTTTTAAATCCAAGTTTAAAATCTGGAATTCAAGTTTAAGTTAAATCTCAGTTTTTTAAAAAAAATGAATAAAATTTTAAACTTGAATTGTTAAACTACTTTAAAATGTTTAAGTAGTTTGAATTTTTTTAAAAATAAAGTTTTAAAATGTAAGTAGAGTTTTAAAATCTAAAGATTTATCTGAATTCAAATTTAAATATGTATTCCAATTTTGAAATGAAGGAAAGTTTTCAAATTTAAAATGATTTAAATAATTTTGAATGTTTAAAATGTAATTTAAATTGATTTGAATTTAAAAATGAATTTGGTTTTAAATTCTTTTAAAACTTCTTTATTAAATGAGTATTTCTTTAACTTGTGAAATGAAAAGGTTTTAACAATGTGTTTCAAACTTTGTTTAAATCAATTTGTTTTCATTTTAAATTTTTAAATTTAAAATGAAATTTGGAAGTAAATTTAAAGTAATTTGTTTTAAAGTACTTTGTAAATGATAACTTGATCATTAATTAGAACAAAGTTTTATCTTAAAGTAAATTAGAATTTAATGATTAATTCATTAAATTTTTAAGGAATTAAATGAATAATTAATTTACTTAATTCATGATTTGGATTAATTAAATAAGTAATTAAAGGTTCAAATTAATGATTGAGATTAATTAATCAGGAATAATTAATTTGTAATTAAGGATTATTAATTAGAGATTAATCAATTGGTATCAAGTAATTAATGAATAATTAAATAAGTAAAAATAATAATATAATAATTACTTAATGAAAGTAATTAAGGATTGATAATTGATGATTCAAGATTGATTTAAGTAAGTGTTTAAAGGTTAATTAATTAAGGGTAATTAATTAATGTAATTAAGGTAATTAATTAATTAATTAAAGGTTAGTTAATTAATAAAAGTAATTAATTAATGGTAAAAGTTAATTAAGTAATTAGAGATAATTACTTCTTTTAAATTAATTAGGATTTATTAATTGATGTGATAAATAAATTTAAGGTTAATTGATTAATGAAGGCAATTAAGGGATGATTATTAATTAAGGCTTAATTAATTTTTGTAATTATTTAAGAATAATTAATTAAATGGTTTGTAATTAATTAACATTAATTAACCAAGATTAGTGACTAATCTGATTTAAACTAATTAGATAATAAGTTGATATTACTTATGGATGTTTGGATTGAATGATTTAATTGTTTAATATCCCTGATATATAATACTTTGCATTATGAATTATCCTGATTTGTATAGTGATCTGTGATGTAATTTATTTATCTATGATGTAATTTATTATCTACGATAAACTTATATTATTCATCCATGATCTGTAAATGAAGATAAGCGTTATAGATTATACCGCTTATCGATATCTCTGTGTTTGAATCTCTAATGATTGATGTTGTTGCACAATTATGTGTAAAACTCATGGACTACAATGTACAAACACAAATATGGATTGCACGTGGAAATTAGTTAAGTCACAGATTTTTAAAATAGTTTTGAATTTGAATTTTAAATTCAAATGGTTTTGGAAATGGATTGGGTTTAAAGTGAAAAGATTTTGGGAAGGAATTTCAAAAATAAAAGTTATTTTTGAATAACTTGATTAGTTTTGAAATTTATTTAAAAGCTGAATTCAAAATTTGAAATTGAATTCTATGTTGAGAATTTATGAGGTAAAAATGTTATACAAGCTATAAATGTGTTTATATGGGCTTTTAAACCATTTTAAAAGTATGGTTTGGAGAATTTGAATTTAACTCAAGTTTATATCTGAAAGGCCTTAACTCGTGCAAATATAATCGGGTTTTCCAAAATGGAAACAAGTGGTTTCAAATAATAATAGCTTTATATAAGGAAAGAATTTCCAAATTATGATGGAAAGATTCAAGTTTGAAATAGAATGGCTTTAAAAGCTATAATTAAATCTTTGTGAAAGATAGTTGAACCCTATTTTGAAATCGAAGAGGATTTTAAATCGTGTATCTTTTATATATAAAAGATTGAAACGGGAATTGTTTTGAAAATTATGAATGAATCTTTGAAAATTGTTTTGAAAGCTATGAAATGAGTCTTCGATTTAAAGACCAGATGAGTTAATCCAATTTGAAATGGAATTGTTTTGAAAGGCTATGAATAAATCTTTGTGAAAGATCGGTGAACCTTGTTTTAAATTGATAGGGGTCTTAAAGGTGAATCTTTTGTTTAAAGGATTTAAGTCTGGAAATTGTTTAAACCATTGAAGGTTTCTGAAATGAATATTTTTGTTTAAAAGATTGGGAATGGTAATTTGTTTTAACCATTTGAATGAAAGGTTTTGGGCTTTAAGCTGTGACTTAACTGAGACCCCAATATCCATATGTTTCTTTTAAATATTGCGCTTATTATTCGGTTTAGCCGGGAGAGGACCTTATGTCATATAACCCATTTCGAATAATGATACGACATTATGGATAGCATTTGAAGACCAGTGGTGAAGACCGGGTATTTGCGAGAACGATAGGATGACCTATCGATTATCTCCGCACCGAATAGCTAAGGTATAGAGATTCCCTAAGTGATGGGAAGTCCGATCAGATTTGTGGATTCCCAGATTGCAAGGGCTTCTTCGAAAGTGTCTTCAGTTCTGTTCGAACCCGGAACAAACTTGTATGGATGTGTATCTGACATTACACTTTGAGATGTAAAATCGGTTTCTATCAAATACATTTCTGTTTGGTGGCGGTGATTTATTCTCTTAGCTTAACACCCTTCTCTGAGACGTACGAGCTCAGAGGTTATGTAATTGATGGTTATCGGTGATACATTCCCAATTTGGTAATGTGGCATACAAAGTGTTGCTGATCATTTGTTGATCGAAGCATGGATTTTGTGTGAAAAGCGTAGCTTTGTGGACGAGACTTCGTCGAACCTCACAACCCGGTTATGGCCGAAACAGAAATCGTAGCAGCAAGTTTATCTGAGGGTAGCGCCCTCTAAGGTTATGTCATTTCCTTTTGTATAATGAGTGGTATCATGGTATGGAGCCCATATACTTACTTTATGGTTGCTGCAAACTAATTGCTTTGTGGTTGTTGGTTGAGAGATACCTCGGATAAAGGTCGAAAACGAGCAGGGGATGGCATGCTCATGTTAGTAGTTACCTAGTTACAGAGGTAACCCGGCCTCGTCTAGCAGAGATTCGGTTAGGTTCTAGGGGGCATCCCTTCAGAGGTGTTCCATTTTATTTGGGAAGTTCCTTTGCCCGACTATTTGTTGGAAATCCAATCATCCAATACGCTCCTTGTATGGTTTTAGTTGTAGAACCTGCCATCTGACATGGTAGCTATAGTAGGCACACTATAATGGTATGTATGCTGGCTAAGATTAATATTATATTTTCGAAAATGTTTTCCACTATGCACTAATAATAATATCAAAAAGGATTATGCGTAGTAAGCATGTTTGACTATCATAAGGAGAAATCTCCCTCATGTGTGCGATTGCATTGTGTGTGTGCCGGGAGGCCATATGGTAGTTTCATTTTTCAAAAATCATTGCGGACTTCAATGTTTTAAAATTCTTTTGTTTGTTTTTAAAGATAAAAAAACTATTTTTGTTTGCTCATACTAGTCCCATGACTAACCCGATGTTTATTGTTCCTTTCCTAAACTCTGGGTGCCCACTATTTTACACACAGGCAGTCTAGAGTTGGATTTTTCAGATAGTAGATATAGATATCGATTTGGTAGCTTTTAGCTTTCTCTTTGGTATTTTTGGAGATCTTGGATATTGGAATCTTTGGGTTCATGGACGAGACTTGCTTAGCTTGGTGCAAGTTGATGGTGCTTTGGAGTTAGAGTTGCTGTTGTTGTTTGGAGATTTTGAGTTCCGCTGCTATTTCATATTGTTATTCCGCTGTAGCATTGTTATCTTGTATCTTTGATATTGATTCATATTGTATCATTGCTGTATCGAATGTTGTTTATCAATGATATTCATTCTTTCTTCCGCTGTGTTGTTATACTTGATGTGTTATAAGCACCGGCGAACCAGATTCGATGTTTGGATCTGCGGCATTGGAATAAAAGTGTCATATTCGGTGTCGATTTTCGAAGGTCGAGTCAGGGTCGTTATAATTGATGATACTCTGGGTGGAAACAGTGGAGTTGCCTCGAGATTTACCCGAGTAGTTCTGTATATTGCTCGAAGTTTTTAGCTTGTTGACTCGAAGCAGGAATGGGGTGGCTCAAGTTTAGTAATGTTAACAGGTCTTAACTGAAACCTGTGATGTTTTGTTACAAAATTTTTAAAACTGAAGTTTAAAGATGAAAAGCAAAAGTTTAAACTAAGTTTTAAATCCAAGTTTAAAATCTACAATTCAAGTTTAAGTTAAATCTTAGTTTTTTTAAAAAAAATGAATAAAATTTTAAACTTGAATTGTTAAACTACTTTAAAATGTTTAAGTAGTTTGAATTTTTTTAAAAATAAAGTTTTAAAATGTAAGTAGAGTTTTAAAATCTGAAGATTTATCTGAATTCAAATTTAAATATGTATTCCAATTTTGAAATGAAGGAAAGTTTTTAAATTTAAAATGATTTAAATAATTTTGAATGTTTAAAATGTAATTTAAATTGATTTGAATCTAAAAATGAATTTGGTTTTAAATTCTTTTAAAACTTCTTTATTAAATGAGTATTTCTTTAACTTGTGAAATGAAAAGGTTTTAACAATGTGTTTCAAACTTTGTTTAAATCAATTTGTTTTCATTTTAAATTTTTAAATTTAAAATGAAATTTGGAAGTAAATTTAAAGTAAATTGTTTTAAAGTACTTTGTAAATGATAACTTGATCATTAATTAGAACAAAGTTTTATCTTAAAGTAAATTAGAATTTAATGATTTGTAATTCATTAAATTTTTAAGGAATTAAATGAATAATTAATTTATTTAATTCATGATTTGGATTAATTAAATAAGTAATTAAAGGTTTAAATTAATTAATTAATGATTGAGATTAATTAATTAGGAATAATTAATTTGTAATTAAGGATTATTAATTAGAGATTAATCAATTGATATCAAGTAATTAATGAATAATTAAATAAGTAAAAATAATAATATAATAATTACTTAATGAAAGTAATTAAGGATTGATAATTGATGATTAAAGATTGATTTAAGCATGTGTCTAAAGGTTAATTAATTAAGGGTAATTAATTAATGTAATTAAGGTAATTAATTAATTAATTAATTAAAGATTAATTAATTAATAAAAATACCCAATTAATGGTAAAAGTTAATTAAGTAATTAGGGATAATTACTTCTTTTAAATTAATTAGGACTAATTAATTGATGTGGTAAATAAATTTAATGTTAATTGATTAATGAAGGCAATTAAGGGATGATTATTAATTAAGGCTTAATTAATTTTTGTAATTAATCAAGAATAATTAATTAAATGGTTTGTAATTAATTAACATTAATTAACCAAGATTAGTGACTAATCTGATTTAAACTAATTAGATAATAAGTTGATATTACTTATGGATGTATGGATTGAATGATTTAATTGTTTAATATCCCTGATATATAATACTTTGCATTATGAATTATCCTGATTTGTACAGTGATCTGTGATGTAATTTATTTATCTACGATGTAATTTATTATTTACGATGTACTTATATTATTCATCCATGATCTGTAAATGAAGATAAGCGTTATAGAGTATACCGCTTATCGGTATCTCTATGTTTGAATCTGTAATGATTGATGTTGTTGCACTATTATGTGTAAAACCCCTGGACTACAATGTACACACACAAATATGGATTGCACGTGGAAATCAGTTTAGTCACAGATTTTTAAAATAGTTTTGAATTTGAATTTTAAATTCAAATGGTTTTGGAAATGGATTGGGTTTAAAGTGAAAAGATTTTGGGAAGAATTTCAAAAATAAAAGTTATTTTTGAATAACTTGATTAGTTTTGAAATTTATTTAAAAGCTGAAATCAAAATTTGAAATTGAATTCTATGTTGAGAATTTATGAGGTAAAAATGTTATACAAGCTATAAATGTGTTTATATGGGCTTTTAAACCATTTTAAAAGTATGGTTTGGAGAATTTGAATTTAACTCAAGTTTATATCTGAAAGGCCTTAGCTCGTGTAAATATAATCGGGTTTTCCGAAACGGAAACAGGTGGTTTCAAATAATAATAGCTTTATATAAGGAAAGAATTTCCAAATTATGATGGAAAGATTCAAGTTTGAAATAGAATGGCTTTGAAAGCTATAATTGAATCTTTGTGAAAGATAGTTGAACCCTATTTTTAAATCGAAGAGGATTTTAAATCGTGTATCTTTTATATATAAAATATTGAAACGGGAATTGTTTTGAAAATTATGAATGAATCTTTGAAAATTGTTTTGAAAGCTATGAAATGAGTCTTTGATTTAAAGACCGGATGAGTTAATCCAATTTGAAATGGAATTGTTTTGAAAGGCTATGAATAAATCTTTGTGAAAGATGGGTGAACCTTGTTTTAAATTGATAGGGGTCTTAAATGTGAATCTTTTGTTTAAAAGATTTAAGTGCGGAATTTGTTTAAACCATTGAAGGTTTTTGAAATGAATATTTTTTGTTTAAAAGATTGGGAATGGTAATTTGTTTTAACCATTTGAATGAAAGGTTTTGGGCTTTAAGCTGTGACTTAACTGAGACCCCAATATCTATATGTTTCTTTTAAATATTGCGCTCATTATTCGATTTAGCCGGGAGAGGACCTTGTGTCATATAACCCATTCCGAATAATGATACGAAGTTATGGATAGCATTTGAAGACCGGTGGTGAAGACCGGGTATTTGTGAGAACAATAGGATGACCTATCGATTGTCTCTGCACCGAGTAGCTACAGTATAGAGATTCCCTAAGTGATGGGAAGTCCGATCGGAATTGTGGATTCCCGGATTGCAAGGGATTCTTCGGAAGTGCCTTCGGTTCTGTTCGAACTCGGAACAGACTTGTATGGATGTGTGTCTGACATTACGCTTTGAGATGTAAAATCGGTTTCTATCAAATACATTTCTGTTTGGTGGCGGAGATTTATTCTCTTAGCTTAACACCCTTTTGTGAGACGTACGAGCTCAGAGGTTATGTAATTGATGGTTACCAGTGATACATTCCCAATTTAGAAATGTGGCATACGAAGTGCTGCTAATCATTTGTTGATCGAAGCATGGCTTTTGTGAAAAGCGTAGCTTTGTGGACGAGACTTCGTCGAATCTCACAACCCGGTTATGGTCGAAATAGGAATCGTAGCAGCAAGGTTATTTGAGGGTAGTTCCCTCTGAGGGTATGTCATTTCCTTCTGGATTATGAGTGGTATCATGTTATGGAGCCCAGATACTTACTTTGTGGTTGCTGCAAACTTATTGCTTTGTGGTTGTTGGTTGAGAGGTACCTCGGATAAAGGTCGCAAACGACCGGGAGATGGCATGCTCGTGTCAGTAGTTACCTAGTTACAGAGGTAACCCAGCCTTGTCTAGCAGAGATCTAGTTAAGTTCTCGGGGGCGTCCCTCCAGAGGCGTTCCATTTTATTTAGGAAGTTCCTTTGCCCGACCATTTGTTGGAAATCCAATCATCCAATACGCTCCTTGTATGGTTTTAGTTGTAGAACCTGCCATCTGACATGGTAGCTATAGTAGGCACACTATAATGGTATGTATGCTGGCTAAGATTAGTATTATACTTTCGAAAATGTTTTCCACTATGCAATAATAATAATATCAAAAAGGATTTTGTGTAGTAAGCATTATTGACTATCATAAGGAGAAATCTCCCCCATGTGTGCGATTGCATTGTGTGTGTGCCGGGAGGCCTCATGGTAGTTTCATTTTCCAAAAAGCATTGCGGATTTCAATGTTTTAAAATTCTTTTGTTTGTTTTTAAAGATAAAAAAAACTGTTTTCGTTTGCTCGTACTAGTCCCATGACTGAACTGGAGTTTATTGCCCCTTTCCTAAACTTTGGGTGCACACTATTTTCCACACGGGCAGTCTAGAGTTGGGTTTTTCAGATAGTAGATATAGATATCGATTTGGTAGCTTTTAGCTTTCTCTTTGGTATTCTTGGAGATCTTGGATGTTGGAGTCTTTGGGTTCGTGGACGAGACTTGCTTAGCATGGTGCAAGTTGATGGTGCTTTGGAGTTAGAGTTGTTGTTTGGAGATTTTGGGTTCCTCTGCTATTTCATATTGTTATTCTGCTGTAGCATTGTTATCTTGTATCTCTTATATTGATTCATATTGTATCACTGTTGTAACGAATGTTGTATATCAATGATATTCATTCTTTCTTCTGCTGTGTTGTTATACTTAATGTGTTATGAGCTCCGGCGAACCAGATTCGACGTTTGGATCTGCAGCATTGGAATACAAGTGTCGTATTCGGTGCCGATTTTTGAAGGTCGTGTCAAGGTTGTTATAATAAGATACAATGGATCCATAAATATCAAAGCAGAATGCAACAACGGAATATGACACAACAGCAACAGCAGCAGAAAACAACATCACCAATATGATCTTCCAAAGAATAGATAGAAAGACAGAATCCAGAACTGCAACTCCATAGCAAAAGCTCCAAATTGAAAACTCGAACTACCGTCAAGTTGAATTAAGCAAGGTCAATCATGTTGAACAAATGTTACGCCAAATCCAATGGATGGATGCTATCGAATCTATTCCTACTATATGATTATCTGAAAAATCCAACACTGGACTGCCCGTGTGGAAAATTGTGGGCATCTAGAGTTTAGAAAAGGAACAATAAACTCCAGGTCAGTTATGGTACTGGTATGAGCAAAAGAAAACAGTTTATCTTTAACAAAAGTAAAACAAAAGAATTTAAAAGAAATCCATAATGCTTTTTGGAAAATGAAACTACCATAAGGCCTCCTGGCACGCACACAATGCAATCGCACATTTGGGGGAGATTTCTCCTTATGATAGTCAAATATGCTTGATACGCAAAATCCTTTTTGATATTATTATTAGTGCATAGTGCAGAAAACCTTACGAAAATATAATATTAATCTTAGCCAGCATAGGTACCATTATGTTATGCTTGTTATAGCTACCATATGAGGTGATAGGTTATACAACTGCGATCGTAAAGGCTCATATTGTTTCTTTGGATTTCCAACAATGGTCAAGCAAAGGATCTTCCTAGGCCACATGGGTACGCCTCTGGAGGGACGCCCCAAGAACCTAACCGGATCTCTGCCAACACAAGGTCGGGTTACCTCTGTATCTAGGAAACTACTGACACGAGTATCCATCCCCGGTCGTAACCAACCTTTATCCGAGAGCTCTCAACACCAACCACCTCAAAGTAATAAATTTGCAGCAACCACATAGGTCAAGTATCTGGGCTCCATACCATGATACTATCTCTATCCAGAAGGAAATGGACATACCCTTAGGAGGTGCTACCCACAAATAACCTTGCCACATCTTTCCTGTTTCGACCATTCCAGGTTGTGAGGCTTGACGAAGTCTCGTCCACAGAGCAATGCTTTTCACAAAAGCCATGCTTCGATCAACACCTGATCAGCAGCACTTCGTATGCCACATTACCAAATTGGGAATGTATCACTATTAACCATCAACTACATAAACTCTGAGTTTATACATCTCAGAGAAGGTGTGAAGCTAAGAGAATAAATTCTCCGCCACCAAACAGAAATGTATTTGATAGAAACCAACTCTACATCTCAAAGTGTAACGTCAGACATACATCCATATAAGTCTGCTACGGGTTCGAACAGAACCAAGGGCACTTCAAAAGAAGCCCTTGCAATACGATTAATCCCTAACCACGTTCGGACACCCCATCACAAAGGGTGATCAAATCTCTATACCAGGGCCATTCGGCGCAGAGAACTTCGACAGGTCATCATTTCGCTTTCGAAAATATCCGGTCTTCACCACCGGTCTTCAAATGCAATCCATAATGTCATATCATTATTCGGAATGGGTTATATGACACAAAGTACTCTCCCGGCTAAATCGAATAATGAGCGCAACATTGAAAAATCATATGGATATGGTGGGATCTTAGTTAAGTCACAACTTGTAGCCCAAAACCTTTCTTCAAATGGTTTAAACAAATTACCATTTTCAAATCTTTAAAAAAGAAGATTCACTTCACAAAGTTCTCCAATCTTTCACAAAGATTCATTCACGGCCTTTCAAAACAGTTTACAATTCAAATCTTTTATACAAAAGATACACCTTTAAGATCCTCTTCAATTTGAAAACAAAGTTCACCAATCTTTAACAAAGATTCATTTATAGCTTTCAAAACAATTCCCATTTCAAATTTGAAACCCTTTAAACAAAGCTGGAGATCTTTTCTTTATTTGAAAGCCATTATCATTTGAAAACAAAGAGATTTTGTTTTAGAAAAATCCAATCAAATATGCACAAGTTGTATCCTTTAAAGTATAAACTTAGGTTAATTTAAATTTCCCGAAATAATACTTTTAAAATAATTTAAAGATGGTTTAAAAATCCATATATATATATTATTTATCTTGTATAAACCTTTCAAACATAATTTCCAAAACAATTTCAAAAATTAAACAAGATATATTATATTCAAACTATATTTCAAATTTCAAACTTCCTTCTCAAAAAGCTTTTCATATTCAATCCAATTCCATTCCCAAAATCATTTGCATTCAAAATTTAACTTTTTATCATTTGAAAAATATTAGATTCCAAAACCATGACTTAACCAATTCCTTCGTGCAATCCATATTTGTGTGTGTATGGTGTAGTCCAGGGATTTTACACAATAGTGCAACATCACCAATCATCACAGATTCAAGCACGGCAATATCGATAAGCGTTATAATCCTATAACGCTTATCTTCATTCACAGATTCATAGATGAATAACATAAATTCATCACCAATAAATAAAATTACATTCAGCATAGCTCAAATCAAAATGATTCATATCACAAAGCATCACATATCAGGGATATCAAACAATTCCAAGCATCCCATACAATCCAAACATCCATAAGTAAGATCAATAAATTATCTGATTAATTTAAATCAGATTAATTACCAATCCTGGTTAATTAACATTAACTAATTACAAATCATTATAATTAATTAACCTTTAATCATTTCTTAATTGACCTTTAATAAATTAATTAACCCTTCATTATCCTTAATTAATCACATAAATAAATTAACCTAAAGTTAATTACATTAATTAATTAATCCTTAATTAATCACCCTCTAATTAGTTAATTATCCTTTAATTATTAATTAATTATCCTTAATTACTTTAATTAAGCAATTATCCTTAATAAATTAATCTTAATTAATCGCATAAATTAATCAAATATTAATTAATTACCTTTTTATTTAATTACATTAATTTATTAAGCTTTTATTAATCACATAAATTAATCACCTTAATTAATAAATTTTTAAGTAATTAAATAACTAATTCTTTTAAATAAATTGAGTAATTATCCTTTTACATTCCTTTCTTTAAGTAATTAATTGTCCTTTTTATCATTAATTAAGGAATTAGTTAATTAATCACTCTTTAACTACTATTATTAAGTAATTATTCTTTGAGTAATTTTCTTTTTAATTACTGATATTAATTAATTAATTTCTAATTACTTAAACTTAAACTAATTAAAAGATAAATCAATAATTATCATTAAAACCTTAAATTAATAAACCTTGGTAATAAATCATTAACAAACAAATTAACTTAAGCTTATAAATTAATAATCTAAAAATGTTTGATTATCTTCATTATTAAGTTTAAAATAAAGGATATATATATTTTAAAACATTTTAAACTTAATAATTTTAGAATATTTTATTTTCAAAACCCTTCACTACTCCCTAATTTAAAAAAATATTAATTATTTAAAATAGATAGGTAATACATATTTAAATTTGAATTTGTTTAAAATTTGGAAACTGTTATCATACCAACCCAAACTGTCCCGAGCTCGTCCCCGAGCCCAGAGTCAATTTCCCAGAGTCTTTCCCGAGTTACCCCTCACTTTTATTTTTTTATAAACTTGTTTTTTTATTTTTAAAAACTTAAAATTTGTTACAACAGTAAACATCTTCAAACACCTCGTATACTAGCCCGAGCCACCATCCCATTTTCATGATAGCAAACTCGAGACATCTTCTTCCTCTCAGCATCAAACCAAACCTGATACACCTGACACGCATTCACGTGCACCGGCAAACTAACCATCTTCGACCAACATCATGACCCTCAACACACCAATGACAACTCCATCGACCCATCTGGCCATCCAATTCGATCAACTTCGACGGGAAACAAAATTTTATCCCTCGACTCAAACTGGAACCCAACCGCCGACCAAAAAAAATCCTCGTTAGATCATCATAGATCACCTACAACCACGCAGTCGTGTCCAAACATTCGCCAAAGCATCCTCCTCCTATTCCCCCCTGTGTGATCGACAATAGATCACCAGTGACAACGAATTTATTTTGCAAACTCAATCGAACAAAACTATTCCTAAAACCTTACTTCATCGCTTCTCGATCATTCTGGTCATCTGAAAAATGTACGAACATTTTTCTGAGGTTCCCCGATACGCCAGCCTACTCCAGCTCCAATCACATCGTCTAATTCATCGCCAATCGGCGGCAATTCATGAAAAATCAAATTCCGTTCAACATTCAATTTCTTACAATTTAAAAAACTAAAAACATTGAAATGTTTTTGTAAAATCATCGTTTTCAACTTCGAATAGAATTATGAAATCGAAACACAAACATATATATAATTTTCGCTATGATTCCTTATTTTAAAAAGAATCAATTAATATAATTGTTTGAAATTATTTTAAAAAATAAGTTATGGTTGATACAAACACTTTTCATTTAGACAACAAATCCTAAAAGCGATTGGTAGAAGAGGAATTAATTTTTTGAAGTTATTTAAAGCCTGTAAGTTTGAACAGAGGTATATACATACCTATATACGAACATGCACACATAAATTCGCACATGAACATACATATAATTGCTGGTATGTTTGCATTCATTCATCAGTTTTCACAATAATTTTATCACAAACATCACAACATTCCACATATTCGAATTAAAAATGGTCAATTTGCTCACCTAGAGATTGATGAACAGAGACCAAACCTTCGAAAGGATGTTGAAAAATTTGGAAACAAGATGTTGAATCTTTGCTTGTTTTTCAGAGTTGAATCTGAAGCTTGTTGTTTTGAAATTAATCTGAAATTTGAACTGCTTCGGGCTTTAAAAATTTTCTTTGATCTGATCTTCTTTTCCAGTTTTTAAATCTTTCCAGGTTTGACTTTAAATTGCTGAGATGATCATGTTTTTTTCCTTCAGATTTGTTTGATCTGTTGCTTGTTTTTGATTTTAGAGAAGATGAAAGTGAGGAGTTTGAAATGATCTGATTTTTTTCTTAGAACATTTTGCTCAGGTTTTGATATGAACCTATTTGATTTGCTTTAATGGTTTTCTTTTATTTTCAAGGTTCTTTGTTTTTTATTCTATTTTGTTTCCAGGAAATGGTGAAGAGAAGATATATTAAGAAGTGGAGAAAACATAGCCTGGTTTCTTTTCTTTACATTTTATTTATTTATTTCAATTTTAAAGGGATAATGCAACTTGTTACTATTGTTAACACTTGTTATGTGTATTTATTAATTCTTTTAGACTTGTAAAATAGAAGCACTTTTATGTCTAAACCCTTTTCTTAATTAATTTTAGAATTTGTGTATTAAACCTTTTTTATAATTTGCTTACAAATTCATGTATATATTATTTACTAACTATATTTATTTTCAAATATATAAGAAAAGCATTTTAAATCTTTAATTAAATCTTATACATTTACAAACCAATTTTATTCATATATATATGTTTTCTTATTAATTTCCAAAAGATATGTATATTTAAAAACTTTTATTAAACCTTGTTTTAATATCATATTATATTTACAATTCTAGTTATATACATATATATTATTTTTCAAAATATAACTTTTAAATCCAATTAATTTTATAATATATTTTATTCTCAAATTCCCAATCCAAATTTACTTTCACAATTTACTTATATATTTATTCCAAATATTCAAATTAATTCTCAACTAATTCAAAAATAAATCCAAAATTTATATTATTTACTAAATAAATTTAGCTTAAAAATCAGGAATGTTACAGATTCCCCCCTTTTGAAAATTTCGTCCCCGAAATTTGCTAGACATGGAGACAACAAAGAATATAGAAAGATAGAGAATTGGTTTGCCAGACCAACTGAAATATCTATTTTGCATTTGTCTTACGCAATTGGAATATCAACAATAAATATGAGAATGAACTCATACAATATTATTTGAAGTATTCTTGGGTCATTCGGTCTACGAAATATGCAGGGAATTAGTTAGTTCGAAGGGATAACTAACCGTTCGTAGAATATATCTAGACCCCAAAAAATAGATAAATGGATTTAATCTTACACAATTGTCAAACACTAGATATGGATTCCAAACTCAGGTCGAAATACCCTAAAGTTTACACCTGCTTGTCCCTCTTCGGACCTGGATCCACATAAGAAATCATAACAAAATTTCTCAAATTTGGTTTTGATCGAAATCGTTTTATCGATACAAATCTTCATATTTTTTTCATCCATCTATGTTAAATAGAATTTTAGATTCATTAAAGTTTAAAAATGAAAAAATGATAGAAAACCGAAGAAGAGAATACGAATTTGAAACTTATCTACAACGATTCGCAAGGCCACCACCTTATCATAGCTTCTTTTATATTTGCCACAAAGCAATCGAAGAATTTAAACTGGATCAAAGGAGATTGAGAAGAGTTGTTTCCTTGTTGTTGCAGAGTATTGACTATTTGTAGTGGTATTCCCCTGTCCCCTATCTCGTCCTCTTATTGCACTCATACTCACTATCAGTGGACAGTAAGAGAATTTACTGAGGCACACGAACGGATATCTTAGGGAATACTCATTCTAGGGTATACTTCAGACTATTTCTAATGAGTTACCTAATGTTTTATACTCCTGAGCTAAAGTTCAACCTTTAGCTCTGATACCAAATGTGACGACCCGAATTTTGAAGCTCGAAAATCGACATCCATACTTTACTCGCATTCGAATGCAACAGATTCAAACGTCGAAATCCGAATTGCCGGAACTTATAACATATTAAGTACAACATCATAGTGGAAATAGAAGAATAATATCATTAATACACAATATCCGATACAATAATGATACAATAAGATACAACGGATCCATAAATATCAGAGCAGAATGCAACAGCGGAATATGACACAGCAACAACAGCAGTAGAAAACAACATCACCAATATGATCTTCCAAAGAATAGAAAGAAATATAGAATCCAGAACTGCAACTCCATAGCCAAAGCTCCAAATCGAAAACTCGAACAACCATCAAGTTGACTTAAGCAAGGTCAATCATGTTGAACAAATGTTATCGCCAAATCCAAAGGCTGGATGCTATCAAATCTATTCCTACTATGTAATTATCTAAAAAATCCAACTCTGAACTGCCCGTGTGGAAAATTGTGGGCATCCAGAGTTTAGAAAGGGAACAATAAACTCCAGGTCAGTCATGGTACTGGTATGAGCAAAAGAAAACAATTTATCTTTAACAAAGGCAAAACAAAAGAATTTAAAAGAAATCCGCAATGCTTTTTGGAAAATGAAACTACCATAAGGCCTCCCGGCACACACACAATGCAATCGCACACTTGGGGGAGATTTCTCCTTATGATAGTCAAACATGATTGGTACGAAAAATCCTTTTTGATATTATTATTAGTGCATAGTGCAGAAAACCTTACGAAAGTATAATATTAGTCTTAGCCAGCATAGGTACCATTATATTATGCCTGCTATAGCTACCACATGAGATGGTAGGTTATACAACTGTAATCGTAAAGGCTCGTATTGTTTATTTGGATTTCCAACAATGGTCAGGCAAAGGAACTTCCTGGGCCACATGGGTACGCCTCTGAAGGGACGCCCCAAGAACCTAACTGTATCTTTGCCAACACAAGGTCGGGTTACCTCTGTAACTAGGTAACTACTGACACGAGTATGCCATCCCCCGGTCGTAACCAACCTTTATCCGAGAGCTCTCAACACCAACAACCACAAAGTAATAAATTTGTAGCAATCAAATAGGTTAATTATTTGAGCTCCATACCATGATACCATCTTTATCCAGAAGGAAATGGACATACCCTCAGGAGGTGCTACCCCCAAATAACCTTGCCGCATCTTTCCTGTTTCGACTATTCCGGGTTGTGAGGCTCGACGAAGTCTCGTACACAAAGTTACGCTTTTCACAGAAGCCATTCTTTGATCAACACCTGATCAGCAGCACTTCGTATGCCACATTACCAAATTGAGAATGTATCACTAGTAGCCATCAACTACATAACCTCTGAGCTCGTACGTCTTAGAGAATGGTGTTAAGCTAAGAGAATAAATTCTCCGCCACCAAACAGAAATGTATTTGATAGAAACCACCTCTACAACTAAAAGTGTAACGCCAGACGTACATCCATATAAGTCTATTCCGGGTTCGAATAAAACCGAAGGCACTTCAAAAGAAGCCCGTGCAATCCGGATAATCCCTAATCACGTCCGGACTCCACATCACAAAAAGTGATCAAATTTCTATACCGGGGCCATTCGATGCAGAGACATTTGACCGGTCATCCTTTCGCTTTCGAAAATATGCAGTCTTCGCCACCGTCTTCTAATGCAATCCATAACGTCGTATCATGGAATGGGTTATATGACACAAAGTCCTCTCCCAGCTAAACCAAATAATGAGCGCAATATTCAAAAATCATATGGATATAGTGGGATCTTAGTTAAGTCACAACTTTTAGCCCAAAACCTTTCTTCAAATGGTTTGATCAAATTACCATTTTCAAATCTTTAAATAAAAAGATTCACTTCACAAAGTTCACCAATCTTTCACAAAGATTCATTTATAGCCTTTCAAAACAATTTACTCAAATCTTTTATAAAAAAGATACACATTTAAGATCCTCTTCAATTTGAAAAAAAAGTTCACTAATCTTTACAAAGATTCATTTATAGCTTTCAAAACAGTTCCATTTCAAATTTGAAACCCCTTTCAACAAAGCTGGAAATCTTTTCTTTATTTGAAAGCCATTATCGTTTGAAAACAAAGAGTTTTCAGTTTAGAAAAATCCAATCAAATATGCACAAGTTATATCCTCTAAAGTATAAACTTGGTTTAATTTTAAGTTCCCAAAATAATACTTTTAAAATACTTTAAAGATGGTTTTAAAATCCATATATATATATTATATATTATATATTATATATATATATCTTGTATAAACCTTTCAAACATAATTTCCAAAACAATTTCAAAACTTAGACATGGTATATTATATTCAAACTATATTTCAAATTACAAACTTCCTTTTCAAAAAGCTTTTCATATTCAATCCAATTCCATTTCCAAAATCATTTGGATTCAAAATTTAACTTTTCATCATTTGATAAATATTAGATTCCAAAATCTGTGACTTAACCAATTTCTCCATGCAATCCATATTTGTGTGTGTATGGTGTAGTCTAGGGATTTTACACAATAGTGCAACATCATCAATCATCACAGATTCAAGCACAGCAATATCGATAAGCGTTATAATCCAATAACGCTTATCTTCATTCACAGATTCACAGATGAATAATATAAATTCATCACCGACAAATAAAATTACATTTAGCACAGCTTAAATCAAAATGATTCATATCACAAAGAATCACATATCAGGGATATCAAACAATTCCAAGCATCCCATACAATCCAAACATCCATAAGTAAGATCAATAAATTATCTGATTAATATAAATCAGATTAATTACCAATCCTGTTAATTAACATTAACTAATTATAAATCATTTTAATTAATTATCCTTTAATCATTTATTAAATGACCTGTAATAAATTAATTAACCCTTCATTATCCTAATTAATCACATAAATAAATTAATCTGAAGTTAATTACATTAATTAATTAATCCTTAATTTATCACCCTCTAATTTATTAATTTTTCTTTAATTATTAATTATCCTTAATTACTTTCATTAAGTAATTATCCTTAATTAAGTAATCTTAATTAATCACATAAATTAATCAACTCTTAATTAATTACCTTTTTATTTAATTACCTTAATTAATTATTACCTTAATTAATTAACCTTTAATTAATCACATAAATTAATCACCTTCATTAATAAATCTTTAAGTAATTAAATAACTAATTCTTTTAAATACATTGAGTACTTATCCTTTTAAATTACTTTCTTTAAGTAATTAATTATCCTTTTTATCATTAATTAAGGAATTAATTAATTAATCACTCTTTAACTACTATTTTTAAGTAATTATTCTTTGAGTAATTTTCTTTATAGTTACTGACATTAATTAATTGATTTCTAATTACTCAAAGTTAAACTAATTAAAAGATAAATCAATTAACTATCATTAAAACCTTAAATTAATAAACTTTGGTAATAAATCATTAACAAACAAATTAACTTAAGCTTCTAAATTAATAATTTAAAAATATTTGATTATCTTCATTATTAAGTTTAAAAATAAAGGATATATATATATATATATATATATATATATATTTTAAAACATTTTAAACTTAATAATTTTAGAATGTTTTTTTTCAAAACCCTTCACTGCTCCCTAATTTAAACAAAATATAAATTATTTAAAATAGATGGGTTATACATATTTAAAGTTGAATTCGTTTAAAATTTGGAAACTATTATCATACCAACCCAAACTGCCCCGTGTTCATCCCCGAGCCCAGAGTCAATTTCCCCGAGTCTTTCCCGAGTTACCCCTCTCTTTTGTTTTTTTATAAACTTGTTTTTTTATTTTTCAAAACTTAACATTTTTTACAATAGCAAACATCTTTAAACACCTCGTATACAAGCCCGAGCCACCATCCCATTTTCACGATAGCAAACTCGAGACATCTTCTTCCTTTCAACAACAAACCAAACCTGATACACCTGACGCACGATCACGTGCACTGGCAAACCAACCATCTCCGACCAACATTGTGACCCTCGACACACCAATGACAACTCCATCGACCCATCTGGCCATCCAATTCGATCAACTTCGATGGGAAACAAAATTTTATCCCACGACTCAAACTGGAACCTAAGCGCCGACAAAAAAAAATCCTTATTAGATCATCGTAGATCAACTGCAACCACGCCGTCGTGTCCAGACATTCGCCAGAGCCTCCTCCTCCTGTTTCCTCCTGCGCGATCGACAATAGATCACCATTGACAACAAACTTATTTTGCAAACTCAGTCGAAAAAAACTATTCCTAAAACCTACTTCATCGCTTCCTGATCATTCTGGTCATTTGAAAAATGAATGAACATTTTTCCGATTTTCCCCGATACCCCAGCCTACTCCAGCTCCAATCACATCATCTAATTCATCGCAAGTCGACGGCAATTTAAGAAAAATCAACTTCCGTTCAACATTCAATTTCTTACAATTTATAAAACTAAAAATCTTGAATTTTTTTTCTAAAATCATCGTTTTCAACTTCGAATGGAATTATGAAATCGAAACACAAATTTAGGATCATTGATTTATAACATATATATAATTTTCACTATGATTCCTTATTTTAAAAAGAATCGCTTAATATAACTATTTGAAATTATTTTTAAAAATAAGTTCTGGTTGATACTAACACTTTTCATTTAGAAAACAAATCCTAAAATAGATTGGAAGAAGTGGAATTGATTTTTTGAAGTTATTTAGAGCCTGTAAGTTTGAACAGAGGTACATACATACCTATATACAGACATGCACACATAAATTCACACATGAACATACATATACTTGCTGATATGTTTTCATTCATTCATCAGTTTTCATAATAACTTCTTCACAAACATCAAAACATTCCACAAATTCAAATTAAAATAGGTCAATTTGCTCACCTGGAGATTGATGAACAGAGAACCAAAGCTTGGAAAAGATGTTGAAACTCTAGAAACAAGATGTTGAATCTTTGCTTGTTTTCCAGAGTTGAGTCCGAAGCTTGTGTTTTAAATTTATGCTAAAATTTGAACTGCTTCAGGCTTTAAAATTTTGCTTTGATCTGATCTTCTTTTTCAGGTTTTTAAATCTTTCTAGGTTTGACTTTAAATTGCTGAGATGATGTTGTTTTTTTTCGAATTTTTTTGATCTATTGCTTGCTTTTGATTTCAGAGAAGACGAAAGTGAGGAGTTCGAAATGATCTGATTTTTTTCTTTGAATGTTTTGCTCAGGTTTTGATCGGACCCTATTTGAGTTGCGTTATTGGTTTGCTTTTATTTTCAAGGTTCTTTGTTTTTGATTCTATTTTGTTTCCAGGAAGTGGTGAAGAGAAGGTATATTGAGAAGTGGAGTAAACATAGCTTAGTTTCTTTTCTTTACATATTTCATTTATTTATTTCAATTTTAAAGAGATAATGCCACTTGTTACTATTGTTAACACTTATTATGTGCATTTATTGATTCTTTTACACTTGTAAAATAGAAGCACTTTTATGTCTAAACCCTTTTCTTAATTAATTTTAGAATTGGAGTTTTAAACCCTTGTTTATAATTTACTTACAAATTCATGTATATATTATTTACTATCTATATTTATTTTCAAATATATAAGAAAAGCATTTTAAATCTTTAATTAAATCTTATATATTTACAAACCAATTTTATTCATATATATATATATATATATATGTTTTCTTATTAATTTCCAAATGATATGTATATTTTAAAACTTTTATTAGACCTTGTTTTAATATCATATTATATTTACAGTTCTAGTTATATACATATATATTATTTTTCAAAATATAACTTTTAAGTCAAATTAATTTTATAATATATTTTATTCTCAAATTCCCAATCCAAATTTACTTTCACAATTTACTTATATATTTATTCCAAATATTCAAATTAATTCTCAATTAATTCACAAATAAATCCAAAATTTATATTAATTACTAAATAAATTTGGCTTCAAAATCAGGACTGTTACACTCCGTTTCTGGAAAAAGTGTAGAAATATCAGCTACATGATTAGGAGATGAGCAAAATCTTGTTTTACGTTTTAATCATAAAATAAACATAAATTTCCAAAATTATTTTCAAAAATGTGTATACAAGTGCATTAACTAGTATTAATATAAATATTATAGTAATAATAATAAGTTGATTAAGTGTATAAAAATTAACTAAGTTTATAATAATAATAAATTAACTATGTTTACAAAAAAATTATAAGTTCGAGATAATTTATAAAAACTAATCAAGTAATAAAGTCTAAATTTGAGATAATTTATAAGTTTATGTTAATTAAAATATAAATTATGACATTTTAAGTTTTAGCAATTGAGATAATTTATAAATTTAAGTTAATATAAATAAAGTATAAATAAGTTAACCAAGCTTTACAAAAAATTTAACTAAGTTTTGTAAAAATTAACTAAAATTTTGAAAATTAACTAAGTTTTATACAATTTAGCTACATTTTATAAAAATTAAAAAAAAATTAGACAAATAAATTAAATTTTATTAGAATTTAACCAAGTTAATAAATTTTTAATAATTAAATAGGTTTATTATAAAAATTAACCAAGTTTTATAAAAAGTTAATTAAGTTAACTAAGTTTTATACAAATTATTTAAATTTAATAAAAATTTAACCAAGAATGTTCGATATATTTTAAATATGCAAAACAGTTTCATAATCATCCGTTGATTGTTAAACTTGTGTAACGACCCAACTTCCACACTCCAGAAAGTTGCATCGTTAAGAAGAAAGAAAGGGATAGAAAAGAGAAAAGAAAGAAAAGAAAGAACAACCAACATCAGAATCTCACAGCGGAATCGAATAAATTATAATATATCACATAAAACTTTACATAGTATCTTATACATCAGAGTAATACAGCTAATACAACACAAAACTAGACAGTTATAAACATCTGTCTAGCTATTACAATCCAAGTACATCAGAGAAACAGACTCAACTCTAACACAGCGGAACCACTAAATATATCTACATGCTGAAGCCTCCTGCTCCATTGTCTTCTCCAGAACTCGTCAAAGCAAATCCTGAAACACTTGACTACTCATACGTAATATGAGTACCCAAGAGTTTAATAAAACAGAAAATAAACACTCAGGTCAGACAGGGGTCTGGTGTGAGTAAACGGGAATAAAAGTTGCTTAACTTTAGAAAATCCTTTAGAAACAAAAGGTATCACGTAAGACTTCCCACACATAAACATGGAAAAGTTTTTACCTTACGCTAACCAAAACATTTAATAGGAAATCCAGTGATATTATAATAGTGTCTAGGGTTTTCAAAATAAAATACAGAAATAGCTGGAATGCTTACATCTCACGTTCCAACATAGTTGGGCACAATCAAAACCGTACAGGAACTTATTGGATTATGGATTCCATCAATGGCAGAGCTACTAGGGTACCGCCCGTCACAGTACGTGGCCTAGATCAACGTACCGAGGATTACTCCCAATCCCCTGCTACACAAGGCCGGACCCATTCCTTACTGAATAGTTCCGAACAAGACAACCCCGCAGTTGGCGCACGATTCCAGCTGCCCACACAGCCGAATAAAAAGGGACCTCTAGACAGGGGAAAATCTTGCTCTCAAGTGGGTGCTACCCACGAAGCCTTGCTGCACCTCCCCTGTTTTAGCCATTCCCGGTTGATGAGGCTTGAGGTTACGATTACCTTTAGAGGACACATTATCTTAGAATGCTCATCGTCCACCTGACGATGTTCTGAAAGCATTCAATCCATACAAGTTCGTTCCGGGTTCGAACGAAACCGAAGGCATTATCTCGTTACACTCGTATTGGAATCACCCTCAGAGTTAACGACGATAACCCTTGCACTCTGAATCCCATCTCGAATCTATAAGTACTATTCCGTCAACTCATTACGGAATCACCCACAGAGTTATACTGACGTATAGCCCTTACACCTCGAGTCTTCACTTGCTCCACTTGGATTAACGACCTAACGTTTAATTGGAATCGATGTGGTTTTCGGATATCCAAATATGGAAACCCGATCCCGGTCTCACCGAAACCAAACGCCATCTTAATGTCCAAGTTGTACTTAAGGGTTTTAAACAATTAATTTATTTCATTATTATCTAATTCACAAAGATAGATAAACTACATCTCACAATAGATAATCACATTCATAACATAGCAGACAAACTGTATTATTCATAAACAGATAATCATCACAACCAAATAATCCATCACAAACCATCATACTTAAACTAATTATCCATATCATACAGATACAACTAATCTCATTACTGAGATTACAACCATTCAATCAATAGCATCCATAAGCAATGATTTAATTAACCATCAATTATAATTAATTTAAAATGAATTAAATTAATTACAACCATCTCTAATTAATTTAAATTAAATTAAATTAATTACTCATTTAAACCCTGCTTAGCATCCATTAATTAATTAACCTAGTTAATTAATTAATTAATCACTAAGTATTCAACCTGATTAAACAACTTTGATTAATCATTCACTAATTACAATGAGTAATTAGTCTTTAATTAATTTCATAAATCAATTAACCTTAATCATAAGTAATTAACATTTAATTACTCATTTATTAACTAATTATAATTAATTATATTTGTCCTTAATTAATTACAATTAATTAATCACTTAATTAATTTAACTTAATCAAACAATCCTTAATTACATCATTAATTATAATAATTAATGATCTTTAATATTTAAATGAATTGCTTAATTAAAATTAATTACATTTAGAATTTAATCTAATTATTGATCACCTTGATTAATATTGAATTAAGTAATTAATTATCTTTAATTACTCATTTACAAATTAATTATTCAATAATTAATCATTAATTAATTCCTTAATTAATTACAAAACTAATTATCCAAATTACTAATTACATTCCAGTAATTATCATTATTACTTCTCCAAGTAATCTTGCTCCACTAATTACATTAAGTAATTACACTTAAATCATCAAATGATTTATTTAAATTAATTTGACTAAATTAATTAACTTAACAAATCAAAATATTAAAATTAATTACAAGAAGTAATTAATTCCTTAATTACTTAATAAATTACAATTAATTAGATTCAATTAATTAATCCTGTTAATTATCAAAATTAATTATATTAATTAATCATGAAATTATCCTTAGATAATTATCATCAATTATTTATTAACACATTTCATTAATTATATACCTAAGAAAATTTAATTTAGATTAATAAATCATTCCTAATAAATATTAATCTAAACCATTATTTAAAAATCAAATAATTAAGTAAATCCTTAATTATCTTAAATATTTTCCAAAATAATTAAATTACTTATCAATGACTCATTTAAGTTCAAAATATATTCAAATTCCAATTCATTCAAAAATTAAAGATTCAAATGTTTAATCATTAAAACATTTATCCAAATTTCATAATTATAAACCTTAAAATAAAATGAATGTTAAAAACATTCATTACTTAAATATAAGAAAGGTTTTTAAATAAATTTACTTGATTAAAATAAATTAAGCTTTGGAAATGAATTGATTAATTTTAACTTTCAAATTTTAAATTAACACTTCATATTTTAATTCAATACTAAAGGAAACAAATTCTTTCAAGTTTTTAAACTTATTTGAAATCAAATTTTCAGTTTCAAATTTATCTTTAAACATTTGAATATGTTCATCATTTTTAAATTTATAACTGTTTTGAAATTTAAAACTGGTTTCAAAGAAACTTGAAACAGTTTTTAAACTGAATTCAAAAACAAAATTTAAGTTTTGCTTCAACATTTAAATCTGTTCATACCTTTGAACTTACAACACTGTTTATAAATCTAATTTTGGTTATAAAAAGACTAACCTGAAACTGTTTTAAACTTAACTTCAAATCTGAATTTAAAACTTGTTTAAATTTTAGATTTTCATTTTTTTTTTAACTTTTGAATTCAAAATTTCATTTGAATGCAGATTCAAGTTTTACCTGAATCAAGTTTTAACTTGAAATATGAATTTATTCAAAAATTTAAAACTGTAAAGTTTCTCAGGCTTAAACCTGTAACTGTTTTTAAGTCTTGATCCAAAACAGAATTTAAAACTTGTTTAAATTTTAAAGTTTCATTTTTTAAAAAAACTTTGAATTTCAAACTGCATTTGAATTCAGTTAAATCTTACATCTGAATCAGTTTACAATTCTTAAAATATGAGTTTCACTCAAAGTCTTAAAAACTGTAAAATTGCAGATTCTAAAACCTGCAATTGTTTTTAATATTGATCTAAAACCAAATTTAAAACTTGTTTAAATTTAAATTATTACATTTTTAAAAACTTTGAATTTCAACTCTATTTGAATTCAGTTTTAACTTGCATTTAAATCAAATTACAACTTAAAATATTGATTTCATTCAAAATTCTTAAACTGCAAACTCTCTGTTTATCCTCTGAAACTAACTTACCCGAGAAACCCCTCCATTTACTTCGAGTTCATCTATCTTCTGCTTCGAGTCAGAAGTACAAAAACCCGAGGCTTACTTCGGGAAAATAAACCCTGCACACAGACAATGCAGTTCACCTGAAATCAACACTGCAACCAAGACCAACCTGTCATCCACCCTGACGACCCATTCCGACCACCATTGTTGATGCAACCCTGGCTAATGACACACCAACATCCCCTCTGCAATCTACCAAAATCTCAAATTACTCTAAGCAACAGAGAACATGTGCATATGCTAAGCACTGCAACACTTAAAACTGTAGTTTTGAAAACCTGGAACACTCACTTCACGTCACCACCACCTCTGACATAACTACTGACAATTTCCCCTACATACTTACATCAAAACTCCACTACAGTAGGCACCTTAACCTCCAAATACACTAGCCTACAGACAATTTCAAATTTTCCTATTTCTGTTTTGAAACAGAAATGCTAATCAACACAGTCAACTAAAAAAAATGTAACTTGTTTATACTTTCTGATTTCCAACACATGTTCATGTTAAAATCTTGTAATAGTTTATGATGTTGATTTATATTTTTTTTAAAAGAACCAATACTGTATTTCTTATAACAGAGACACAGAATTTATTTATCTTGAATATAATTTATAAACTTGAATTTATACTCAACAAACAAATATTGTTTACTTAACAATCCTAACAGAGAACTAAACTCAGAGATAAAGGTTTTCTCTTTTTAAATCTTGGTAAAAATATAATAATAAGACAAACAGGTATGCAGATTCATCAGTTACACATTTTTACATATTTACATATGTAAACACAAAACATCATCACAACACAAGATCAATCCAACATGCTTAGTTTTATCAGACACATGCACAGATTATTTAAAATAATTTTCAATTGTGAAGTTATTTATCAAAATGAAGGTGCTGCAGTTTCAAATCATAGCAGTTAAATTTGATTTTTACCTGACAGTTTTGTTGAACTTGATTTAATATATCACTTAAGCATTTAATTTTAAAGGAAGAATCTGTTTTTAAAACAAGAAGTTTACTCACTTATTAAATTAAATTGAAGATGCAGAAATCAATTTGATGCAGAGCACAAGCTTAGGCAGATTCCATTTTCCAAAAATGCATATTGAAATGCATGTTGATCCTGGCTTGTATTTTGAAGTTGAAGTTGCTTTACATGTTGAAGATACTTGCAGATCCCATTCTCAAATGCACAGATTTGAAGTTGAATTATGGAAAAGAGATTGCAGATTGGAGTTGTTGTTATCTTGCATTTTGATGAAATTGATTTGCAGATTTGTTATTTGCAGATTTAAAGTTGAATGCAGATTTTAATTTGCATTTGTTTTGAGGGGTTTTGATTTACTGAAATATGATTCAGGTTTTAAATTTTGAGGAGAATGTTTTTAACAAATTGCTTAAGCTATGTTTTATTGTCAATATAATTAAAATTCAGAAATAAATTTGCTTGACACTTGTTGTATTGATTTGTTAGGTGATTACAAGTGTCTCTTTAAGTTTTTAAGATTTTAACACATATACATATTTTAATATTTAAAAGAGAATTCCTACATTTATATATGTATTTGAATTATCTTAAGCCATTTCAAATTTATTTAAGCATATTTTCAAATGTTTTATTAACATTAGCTTTTAAATACATACATATACACTTCTTTATAAAACTATACATTTTAAATGTTTGTTTAATTATTTTTCAAAATAATATTCTTTATAAAACAAAATTTAAACTATATTTATTTTTATAAACAAAATAAATGCTTATTTACTTTCTATGAAAATTATAAGATAGATCTTTAAAACAAACTTTAGAAAAGTTTACATTACTAATTTAAATTAGTTTAAATAAATTTAATCAATTATACATTTATATAATAATAAGAAAATATCTTTTATTAAATATAAATGAAAATTAAAACCAAATCCTCTATTTACAATGTATAAACATTTATTTATACATTATAAATAAAATATTTTTAAATCAATTTAGAAAGATAAATTTATCATTTAAATATTTTTAACTTTGAAAACAATATCATTAACAAACTAAATAATTATAAATTTTCAAAAGAAAATTTCAGTTTGAATTAATTTGTGAAATCAATATTTCATATTTTAAAATAATTATCAATGAAATTATTAAATAATTATTGCCTAAATTTCCAGGACATCACATTCCTCCCCCCTTAAAAGAATTTCGTCCCCGAAATTTAAAAGCAAAGTTAATTTAATAATCTCATACAGATTTTAAATTTAAAAGAGCTAACAAATACTAGCTACCATAGCAATCAATTGAAACAAACAATTCTAATTATCCAGACAAAATTCTGGATAAGATTCCCTAGAGTTTCCCAGGTACAAACACCGGGACACTCGCCCTACAAAATCTAAACTTACTACACCACTCAGATCTAGAGCTCCTATACATCTAGATCTACAAATCTAAACAGAATACAGGACTACAGACAAGTCCTGATCAACTCCCAAATCTCTCAGAATTACTGATTCTAAAACCAGTGATAAACCATACACATACTCCCTCAGAGATACGTGGAAAACAAAACAAATTCCAGCCATCCGAACTGGAAATTCAATCCTGTAGATCAAATATTTAATCCTCAAGAGAAAACAGAAAGACCCAATCTCTTATCCACAAATCTCTCATATCGATCCTGGGCTGCCCTCAACTCCTAGATCAATCAAAATCCACCACACAAACTCCGCTACAGATATCAGGAGTCTTTAGATAAACTACTCTATCTGGAACAAACAGATACAAAACAATCAAGTTTCCAGATCCAAAATAAATTTCCTGTAGAAATCTTTTGATCCAAGACAAAACTCAAATTCCCAAAGAATCGGGTGCTCCTATTCTGGAATAGCTGCCACCATGCTTCCACTGCGCAACTCTGATTCGAGAATGTTGTTGATGAATCACAAGTATAAACTTGATCAACTTATCCCGGAATATTGTTCATCAAATTCCATAAATCTCAGTGACCTATCCGATTCGGTCACAAACACAACAAAAATTTAACCAGGAAACTGGACCCAATAAATCCTGCCAACTAAAACAGATCTCATTCTCAAAGAGCTCTCCTACTATGATGATCCACCTGAAAAGCTTCAAGAGCCAAGTCGAAACAGACCTCAAACTCTCGATGGATGCAAATCTTAACTCCTTCGAAGATATCCAGAAAATTAAACCACTTCGATAACTCAAACATCCTCTAAAGATGCTTCAACCCAAACAAAAATCACTCAGAGAACTTCCGAACCATCGCAAGTCACTTTTGCGATTCCACACAGTTCAGATTCCAAGAAATCATTCTCACTTCAACAATCAGAATAGCTAAAGCCTTCAAAAGAAGAAACTAGTGGTCCACCTCTTAACCACTAACATCACACCCAACTGAGCTTCCAGAAGAAATGGACAAGCTCCACCATCTGCCCGGACTACTAACAGAAGAATCACAGAGACTTTTGAACCAACAAAGAAACATGCCACTCACTGCTGCTACTGCTACTGCGGCCAAAAACTTCCTTATCCAAAAGCTCATCGAATCCCAAAGCTACACCAGCCACTCCACAATAGAGCCTTCCAGATAGACAGATATCTCTCAGGAAACTCGCTCCCAAACCAAGCTCAAAACACTGCCAAACTGAGTCTCAAACTCAAATATAGACAGAACTCCTTCCTAAGTTTCCAAAATACCATTGCTGGTTTCAGAACTTCCAACTGATCCAAACTCAAGAAAAACAACTCACATGAGTGCAACCAAGCTTACAATCCAAAATAAACTCTAGAATCTTAAAAAGATTTCCTTCAGAGATTAGTGAAATCTTTCTCACCAAACTGCAAAACTACTCAAGATACCCAATACTGCCCTAGCAGATCACTTCCCACCTCAAACACTCGAACTCCAACCATTGGTAGTTGTGTTACACACACCACTACCATATCTACCTTTATTACTTATATTGGAAAACCTGAACAGGTAACCCAATCTAATAGGTAGAAATATATATATATATATATATATATATATATATATATATATATATATATATATATATATATTCAAAATTACAAATACGCTCTCTCAAGAAAACACCACTACAGAGCCTAGGTATTTACTCAACCTAATGCTCTAATACCACCTGTAACGACCCAACTTCCACACTCCAGAAAGTTGCATCGTTAAGAAGAAAGAAAGGGATAGAAAAGAGAAAAGAAAGAACAACCAACATCAGAATCTCACAGCGGAATCGAATAAATTATAATATATCACATAAAACTTTACATAGTATCTTATACATCAGAGTAATACAGCTAATACAACACAAAACTAGACAGTTATAAACATCTGTCTAGCTATTACAATCCAAGTACATCAGAGAAACAAACTCAACTCTAACACAGCGGAACCACTAAATATATCTACACGCTGAAGCCTCCTGCTCCAATGTCTCCTCCAGAACTCGTCAAAGCAAATCCTGAAACACTTGACTACTCATACGTAATATGAGTACCCAAGAGTTTAATAAAACAGAAAACAAACACTCAGGTCAGACAGGGGTCTGGTGTGAGTAAACGGGAATAAAAGTTGCTTAACTTTAGAAAATCCTTTAGAAACAAAAGGTATCACGTAAGACTTCCTACACATAAACATGGAAAAGTTTTTACCTTACGCTAACCAAAACATTTAATAGGAAATCCAGTGATATTATAATAGTGTCTAGGGTTTTCAAAATAAAATACAGAAATAGCTGGAATGCTTACATCTCACGTTCCAACATAGTTGGGCACAATCAAAACCGTACAGGCACTTATTGGATTATGGATTCCATCAATGGCAGGGCTACTGGGGTACCGCCCGTCACAGTACGTGGCCTAGATCAACGTACCGAGGATTACTCTCAATCCCCTGCTACACAAGGCCGGACCCATTCCTTACTGAATAGTTCCGAACAAGACAACCCCGCAGTTGGCGCGCAATTCCAGCTGCCCACACAGCCGAATAAAAAGGGACCTCTAGACAGGGGAAAATCTTGCTCTCAAGTGGGTGCTACCCACGAAGCCTTGCTGCACCTCCCCTATTTTAGCCATTCCCGGTTGATGAGGCTTGAGGTTACGATTACCTTTAGAGGACACATTATCTTAGAATGCTCATTGTCCACCTGACGATGTTCTGAAAGCATTCAATCCATACAAGTTCGTTCCGGGTTCGAACGAAACCGAAGCCATTATCTCGTTACACTCGTATTGGAATCACCCTCAGAGTTAACGACGATAACCCTTGCACTCTGAATCCCATCTCGAATCTATAAGTACTATTCTGTCAACTCATTACGGAATCATCCACAGAGTTATACTGACCTATAGCCCTTACACCTCGAGTCTTCACTTGCTCCACTTGGATTAACGACCTAACGTTTAATTGGAATCGATGTGGTTTTCGGATATCCAAATATGGAAACCCGATCCCGGTCTCACCGAAACCAAACGCCATCTTAATGTCCAAGTTGTACTTAAGGGTTTTAAACAATTAATTTATTTCATTATTATCTAATTCACAAAGATAGATAAACTACATCTCACAATAGATAATCACATTAATAACATATCAGACAATCTGTATTATTCATAAACAGATAATCATCACAACCAAATAATCCATCACAAACCATCATACTTAAACTAATTATCCATATCATACAGATACAACTAATCTCATTACTGAGATTACAACCATTCAATCAATAGCATCCATAAGCAATGATTTAATTAACCATCAATTATAATTAATTTAAAATGAATTAAATTAATTACAACCATCTCTAATTAATTTAAATTAAATTAAATTAATTACTCATTTAAACCCTGCTTAGCATCCATTAATTAATTAACCTAGTTAATTAATTAATTAATCACTAAGTATTCAACCTGATTAAACAACTTTGATTAATCATTCACTAATTACAATGAGTAATTAGTCTTTAATTAATTTCATAAATCAATTAACCTTAATCATAAGTAATTAACATTTAATTACTCATTTATTAACTAATTATAATTAATTATATTTGTCCTTAATTAATTACAATTAATTAATCACTTAATTAATTTAACTTAATCAAACAATCCTTAATTACATCATTAATTATAATAATTAATGATCTTTAATATTTAAATGAATTGCTTAATTAAAATTAATTACATTTAGAATTTAATCTAATTATTAATCACCTTGATTAATATTGAATTAAGTAATTAATTATCTTTAATTACTCATTTACAAATTAATTATTCAATAATTAATCATTAATTAATTCCTTAATTAATTACAAAACTAATTATCCAAATTACTAATTACATTCCAGTAATTATCATTATTACTTCTCCAAGTAATCTTGCTCCACTAATTACATTATGTAATTACACTTAAATCATCAAATGATTTATTTAAATTAATTTGACTAAATTAATTAACTTAACAAATCAAAATATTAAAATTAATTACAAGAAGTAATTAATTCCTTAATTACTTAACAAATTACAATTAATTAGATTCAATTAATTAATCCTGTTAATTATCAAAATTAATAATATTAATTAATCATGAAATTATCCTTAGATAATTATCATCAATTATTTATTAACACATTTCATTAATTATATACCTAAGAAAATTTAATTTAGATTAATAAATCATTCCTAATAAATATTAATCTAAACCATTATTTAAAACTCAAATAATTAAGTAAATCCTTAATTATCTTAAATATTTTCCAAAATAATTAAATTACTTATCAATGACTCATTTAAGTTCAAAATATATTCAAATTCCAATTCATTCAAAAATTAAAGATTCAAATGTTTAATCATTAAAACATTTATCTAAATTTCATAATTATAAACCTTAAAATAAAATGAATGTTAAAAACATTCATTACTTAAATATAAGAAAGGTTTTAAAATAAATTTACTTGATTAAAATAAATTAAGCTTTGAAAATGAATTGATTAATTTTCACTTTCAAATTTTAAATTAACACTTCATATTTTAATTCAATACTAAAGGAAACAAATTCTTTCAAGTTTTTAAACTTATTTGAAATCAAATTTTCAGTTTCAAATTTATCTTTAAACATTTGAATATGTTCATCATTTTTAAATTTATAACTGTTTTGAAATTTAAAACTGGTTTCAAAGAAACTTGAAACAGTTTTTAAACTGAATTCAAAAACAAATTTTAAGTTTTGCTTCAACATTTAAATCTGTTCATACCTTTAAACTTACAACACTGTTTTTAAATCTAATTCTGGTTATAAAAAGACTAACCTGAAACTGTTTTAAACTTAACTTCAAATCTGAATTTAAAACTTGTTTAAATTTTATATTTTCATTGTTTTTTAACTTTTGAATTAAAATTTCATTTGAATGCAGATTCAAGTTTTACCTGAATCAAGTTTTAACTTAAAATATGAATTTATTCAAAAATTTAAAACTGTAAAGCTTCTCAGGCTTAAACCTGTAACTGTTTTTAAGACTTGATCCAAAACAGAATTTAAAACTTGTATAAATTTTAAAGTTTCATTTTTTAAAAAAACTTTGAATTTCAAACTGCATTTGAATTCAGTTAAATCTTACATCTGAATCAGTTTACAATTCTTAAAATATGAGTTTCACTCAAAGTCTTAAAAACTGTAAAATTGCATATTCTAAAACCTGCAATTGTTTTTAATATTAATCTAAAACCAAATTTAAAACTTGTTTAAATTTAAATTATTACATTTTTAAAAACTTTGAATTTCAACTCTATTTGAATTCAGTTTTAACTTGCATTTAAATCAAATTACAACTTAAAATATTGATTTCATTCAAAATTTAATTCTTAAACTGCAAACTCTCTGTTTATACTCTGAAACTAACTTACCCGAGAAACCCCTCCATTTACTTCGAGTTCATCTATCTTCTGCTTCGAGTCAGAAGTACAAAAACCTGAGGCTTACTTCGGGAAAATAAACCCTGCACACAGACAATGCAGTTCACCTGAAATCAACACTGCAACCAAGACCAACCTGTCATCCACCCTGACGACCCATTCCGACCACCATTGTTGATGCAACCCTGGCTAATGACACACCAACATCCCCTCTGCAATCTCCCAAAATCTCAAATTACTCTAAGCAACAGAGAACATGTGCATATGCTAAGCACTGCAACGCTTAAAACTGTGGTTTTGAAAACCTGGAACACTCACTTCACATCACCACCACCTCTGACATAACTACTGACAATTTCCCCTACATACTTACATCAAAACTCCACTACAGTAGGCACCTTAACCTCCAAATACACTAGCCTACAGACAATTTCAAATTTTCCTATTTCTGTTTTGAAACAGAAATGCTAATCAACACAGTCAACTAAAAAAAATGTAACTTGTTTATACTTTCTGATTTCCAACATATGTTCATGTTAAAATCTTGTAACAGTTTATGATGTTGATTTATATTTTTTTTTTAAAAGAACCAATACTGTATTTCTTATAACAGAGACACAGAATTTATTTATCTTGAATATAATTTATAAACTTGAATTTATACTCAACAAACAAATATTGTTTACTTAACAATCCTAACAGAGAACTAAACTCAGAGATAAAGGTTTTCTCTTTTTAAATCTTGGTAAAAATATAATAATAAGACAAACAGGTATGCAGATTCATCAGTTACACATTTTTACATATTTACATATGTAAACACAAAACATCATCACAACACAAGATCAATCCAACATGCTTAGTTTTATCAGACACATGCACAGATTATTTAAAATAATTTTCAATTGTGAAGTTATTTATCAAAATGAAGGTGCTGCAATTTCAAATCATAGCAGTTAAATTTGATTTTTACCTGACAGTTTTATTGAACATGATTTTAGTATATCACTTAAGCATTTAATTTTAAAGGAAGAATTTGTTTCTAAAACAAGAAGTTTACTCACTTATTAAATTGAAGATGCAGAAATCAATTTGATGCAGAGCACAAGCTTAGGCAGATTCCATTTTCCAGAAATGCATATTGAAATGCATGTTGATCCTGGCTTGTATTTTGAAGTTGAAGTTGCTTTACATGTTGAAGATGCTTGCAGATCCCATTCTCAAATGCACAGATTTGAAGTTGAATTATGGAAAAGAGATTGCAGATTGGAGTTGTTGTTATCTTGCATTTTGATGAAATTGATTTGCAGATTTGTTATTTGCAGATTTAAAGTTGAATGCAGATTTTAATTTGCATTTGTTTTGAGGGGTTTTGATTTACTGAAATATGATTCAGGTTTTAAATTTTGAAGAGAATGTTTTTAACAAATTGCTTAAGCTATGTTTTATTGTCAATATAATTAAAATTCAGAAATAAATTTGCTTGACACTTGTTGTATTGATTTGTTAGGTGATTACAAGTGTCTCTTTAAGTTTTTAAGATTTTAACACATATACATATTTTAATATTTAAAAGAGAATTCCTAAATTTATATATGTATTTGAATTATCTTAAGCCATTTCAAATTTATTTAAGCATATTTTCAAATGTATTATTAACATTAGCTTTTAAATACATACATATACACTTCTTTATAAAACTATACATTTTAAATGTTTGTTTAATTATTTTTCAAAATAATATTCTTTATAAAACAAAATTTAAACTATATTTATTTTTATAAACAAAATAAATGCTTATTTACTTTCTATGAAAATTATAAGATAGATCTTTAAAACAAACTTTAGAAAAGTTTACAATACTAATTTAAATTAGTTTAAATAAATTTAATCAATTATACATTTATATAATAATAAGAAAATATCTTTTATTAAATATAAATGAAAATTAAAACCAAATCCTCTATTTACAATGTATAAACATTTATTTATACATTGTAAATAAATTATTTTTAAATCAATTTAGAAAGATAAATTTATCATTTAAATATTTTAACTTTGAAAACAATATCATTAACAAACTAAATAATTATAAATTTTCAAAAGAAAATTTCAGTTTGAATTAATTTGTGAAATCAATATTTCACATTTTAAAATAATTATCAATAAAATTATTAAATAATTATTGCCTAAATTTCCGGGACATCACAACTTGTCTATGTGTAATTAGCTGTTTAGGAGTAAAGACCAGTTGCAGCAAAGAATTGTGGGTAATTAAGTAATGAACATGGATTTATTTGTTATATATACTATGACATTTTTTTAATACTTTTTGTGTATACTTGTTTATGAATGGTTATAGATTTTATGTGAATTTGGTCATTTTGTCAAAAAACAATTATCAAAATGGTTTTTGATATTATATTTGATTACGTGATTAATGTGTTTTTTCAATTGTTTGAATATGATGATTATGTGATTAATTGATTGTTGGTTTCCATATAATGATTATGTGATTGGTTACTGATTTTAATAAGATTATAATGTGAGCGATGGTTGGAAATGATACAAGCCATTAACAAGAAATGGTAGCATGTAAAGTATGCGCAAAATAGTTAATAAATTTTAGTAGCGTTTACAAAGCGCTGCGGAAATATATGTAAACAGTTGCAATACGACTTTCATAGTGTGATAAAACACTACCAAAACTTGTAGTAGCATTTCTGTAAACACTATGATACGACATGCTGATAAAATTATGAAACTTTTTGTAGCATTTCTAAAAGCCTACAACAGTCAAGTTTTCATAGCGTTTTCTACAACGCTAGAAAAAGTTCCAGACTTTTAGTTGCATGTCGTATCGTAGGGTTTACCAAAACGCTACTAAAAGTTTTAGTAGCATTTTTTCAATGCTACAAAAGGCCTTTTCTGGTGTAGTGTTTGGCTTGGGCATCACGGTCGGTTCTATAGAGATATAGACCTATGGGACGATGAGGAGGAACTTAAGGAGATTAAGGCAGCTTCGGCTGAGCTGGCGATTGATATCACAATCTTCCACGATGAGCCGTCACAGGTATTGAAGATTGGATCATAACTCCACTCGTCGATGATGAAAGAACTTGCTGATTTCCTCCGAGCGAATTTGGATGTATTCGCTTGGACTCATTCTGACATGTGTGGGATCTCTCCTGCCATTGCGATCCATGCATCAAACGTTGATCCGAAGTTTTTTTCGATGAAATAGAAAAGACGAGGCATGGATCCGGAGAGATCCCTTTCTCTTAAAGATGAGGTTGATAAAATTAAAGCCAATGGGTTTATTCACATCGCCCTCTATCCGAATGGATATCAAACCCCGTGTTGGTAAAGAAGGAAAATGGGAAATGGAGAACGTGTATTGACAATTCGGACCTAAACAAAGCATGCCCCAAGAACAGTTTTCCCCGCCTAAAATTGATCGGCTAGTTGATTCAACTGTAGGGCGCAAATTATTATCATTTATGGATGCATATTCAGGGTGTAACCAAATACTGATGCACGTCCTAGATCAGGAACACACCAGTTTTGTCATGGATGTTGGGTTATACCATTATTTTGTAATGCCATTCAAATTAAGGAATGCAGGTGCGGCCTACCAACGTTTGGTTAGCCGAATGTTTAAAGATCAGATCGGGAGGACAATGGTGGTTAATGTGGATATATGGTTGGGGATTCACGGCGATCGAACGACCACATTCGAGACTTATCGGAGATGTTCGATATCCTTCGATTTTATAGCATGAAAATATACCCTTTGAACTGCTTGTTCGGTATTGTATCAATGAAGTTCCTGGGCTTTATTGTTAATGCATGAGGAATTGAAGTAAATTCGGAAAAGATCCAAGCCACTCGGGATATAAAAGCACCCAGAACTATTAAACAAGTATAGAGTCTAAACGAGAAGGTCGCTACTTTGAGTCGATTCATATCCAGGGTGACTGATAAATACATTCCTTTCTTCGACTTGATAAGGAAAGGGAAGAGCAATTTCGAGTGGACGTAAGATTGAGAAGGCTCATTCCAAGCTTTAGTGAATCATTTGGAGAGATCCCATGTTTTTTCAAAACTGGTAGATCATGATGAGTTGTACATTTACTTAACTGTATCGCCACATGCCATAAGTGCCACTTTGATTCGTGAGGAGAACCTGATTCAGAGACCGGTGTACTACATCAGTAAACGATTAAAAAGGCAGAAAGAAACTGCCTGAAGATAAAAAAAATTGGTGTACTGCTTAGCGATCGCATCATGCAAACTTTGCTCATACTTCTAGGCACATCCAATCAACATCTACACCGACCAGCCTTTACAACAGGTCCTATAACGGCCTGAGACGTCTGGAAGGCTACATAAGTGGAACATCGAGCTCAGTCAATTAAACATTACATGTCTGCCTCGAAGAGCTGTCCTGACAAGCATTGGCATACTTCATAGTAGAATTTACCATGTTGGACGAGCCTCCAAAGAGTGGTGTAATCCCTACTGTACGATGGAAGCTATATACTGATAAAGCCTCCAATAATCATTGTTCTGGAGCAGGTATCATTCTTGTAACCCCTGAGAACCTATCAATTTGCTATGCTTTGAAGCTTGATTTTCTTGCTACGAACAACGAAGCTGTGTATTAGGCGTTAACTGCTGGACTTAAACTTACTAGAGATCTCGGGGTGAAATCTATCGAAATCTTTTGTGACTGCAACTGGTGGTGTACCGGGTTTGAGGGGGACTACCAGGCAAAGGGACAATGGCTTGCCCCATATCTTACTCGAGTTCAGAAGTTGTTGGCGGATACCCGATACTATGAAATTTCACGTATCCACATGAGCAGTATGGAGAAGCCGACTCGTTGGCAAATTTCCCGAGAACTGGTGATGCATAATAGATGGGCTTGGTTCCAGTCAAGATACTACATACCCCGAGTATAAATATGATGGAAGTTGATCTAGTACTGGGAAACCCAAAAGGGAATCATGGATGACTGCATTTAAAGATTACCTGTTGCATGAAATCTTACCTAAGAAGATGAATGAAAGGAGAAGTCCTTCGCAAAGCTTCACGGTATATTATGCAAGAAGGAATTACGTACAGAAAAGGGTTTTCTGTTCTCTTACTCCAGTGTATCGCCCATGACAAGATAAAACATGTCTTAAGTGAAGTCCACGAGGGGGAGTGCGGCGATCACACTAGAGGGCAAACTTTAGCAAAAAAGGTACTCCGTTATGGATACTACCGACCAACTGTGAACCGGGATGCAGCTGACCATGTTAGACGATAAGATAAATATCAGATATATGCAAAAGTGCAATGAGCCACGCCGACGGAGATCACACAAATGGTCAGTCTATAGCCATTCGCTATATCGGTTATTGCCATCATCGGGTCCACTAATCTCCAATGGTGGCGTGAAATACGCGATAATCCCAGTTGATTACTTCACCAAATGGACTGAGGCAAAACCGTTAGCCACAATTACAACTAAGAAAGTTATTAACTTCGTTGTTCAAAACATCATATGTCGTTTCGGTCTTCCACAGACTATCATGACTGACGATGGGAGTCAATTCGATAGCGCCAAATTTAAAGAGTTTTGTCGAAGGTATCATATTGAGAAAAGGTTTGTAGCGGTCACTCATCATCTGGCGAATGGATAGGTCGAAGCTGTAAACAAAATCATCAATTCTATTCTAAAGAAGCATTTGAAGAAGGCTAGAGGCAAGTGGGTGGATGAGCTTCCTACCACGCTTTGGGCCTATAGGACTACCCACAAGTCCGCAACCGGCCATACTCCATTTGCTCTAGCTTACAGAACGAAGTAATAATTCCTATAGAACACGAAGTCTCTTCCCATCGAGTGACTTACTACGATTCTAGAACAAACCAAAATCTCTTATTGGAGTCATTGGACTTTATCGATGAGAAGGGCAAGAAAGCCGATTTGAGAGCAGTTGCACATTGACATCGAATTGCCTGGTACTATACTACAAAAGTCTAATCAGGGACCTTTGAAGTTGGCGACCTTGTTCTAAAATGGATTTTCCCGATCCCATCGCTCATGAAACTGAAATGGGAAGGGCCATATGTCATTGAACAGAGGCTTGGAGAATGAACTTTCAAGGTAGCGACTATTGATGGTGTGATGCTATGAAGAGCGTGGAATAGCAAGCACTTACGATGCTATTTCACCTAGACTATTTATTTAATATTTCAAGACTAGTTTCTTTCGATATTTGCTTTGGTGTTTGACTTTTTTGATATATAATAAGGCAAGTTATTATATTTCTGTTCTTATGATGAATAAGATCTTAAAGCTTCCTTTGCATAAGCTACTATTATTGCATGTTATGCTAATTAAGTATGTGTTGGAACTAATTGACATCCGATATCTGCAATGTATGAGCAAATTCACAAAGTTAGAAGTTGATCAGTCACACCGATCCCTGATGAGATCGAACGAAGGAGGATTTGTAAGTTTGCTCGGTTGACGATTTCCACAGATGAATCAAAATGAAAAGCTCACAATAAGTAACAAAGGTCACCGACGGTAGGAGAACGACAAAAAATCTCTAAGTCCTTGACTGTAGACTAGAATATAAACGATTTGAAGAAAATGTCTAAGTCCCTGACTATATATTAGAGTTCTCTAAGTCCCTAAATGCGGACTAGAGTATAAACTATTTGACAAAAATCTCTAAGTCCCTGACTGCGGACTTGAGTGCTCTAAGTCCTTGACTGTGGACTAAAGTATAAACGATTTGAAAAAAATCTCTATGTCCCTGATTGCGGACTAGAGTGCTCTAAGTCCCTGACTGCGGACTAGAGTATAAACAATTAGACGAAAATCTCTAAGTCCTTGACTATGGACTAGAGTACTCTAAGTCCCTTACCGCAGACTAAAGTACAAACAATTCGACAAAGATTCTAAGTCCTTGACCGTGGACTAGAAAATCTTAAGTCCCTGATTGCAGACTAAAAAATTATTAGCCCTTGACTGCGTACTAGGAAAGTCTAAGTCCCTAGACTATAGGCTAACTTAAAAACCTAATGGGTGGATGGACAGATTTCGACTGTTCTTTATCCCATAAATTCTGATCTCAAATAGGCGGAAGATACTCGAACTATAAACAGAAAGACACAACCATTCGTTACTATTTCGGCTTGGCATGGACCACAACTTGAGATGACATCTATTGAGAGACTTTGAGATAGAGATGGTGGATTATTAGGGAGACTTGTGAAAATTATTATAAGTACATGAAATGGGAAGTAATTACTCTACTGCTAAAGTAATAATTCTCACGACGATTAACTAAAAGAAAAAAACTTTTATTCACTATCTCTAAAAATTCCTTACAGATTATTCAAAAAGTTCGGGATCCACATCCTTACACCAACTACCAAGAAAAGAAATGCACGCCTAACTTATCTTGACAATGTACGATAACAGAAAACACTAACTATTTCTTTGGTTTCTTCTCCTTCTTCGTTTTTCAGGAGTTGACTTAGTCGAGTGTTTTCTCCAGGATCCCTTGCATCCTTGGCAGAGACGCTTAATGAAGGAGGTGGAATTTCAATAGACAATGTCCCGCCAGGTGGAATGACCTGCAAAGGCGCCGAAATAGGATCTTCAGCCGCACTACGCCATAAATGGCCTTCTGCAACACTAAAAAAATGTTGGCTCAGGCCCGAAAAATATTGCCATAGGTCTATGGCAACACTTTTAGGGTGATGCAATTTTTGCCGTTGCCTTAGACCTCAAAGGCAACATTTTGACTATCTAAGGCAACATAAGTAATATTGTTGCAATAGAACCCTATTTGGGTCTATGGCAAAACCCATAGGTATCTGTAGCAACATTCCAAAAATGTTGCTATAGATATTAACTTTCTGAACTTGTGGGTCCCACGTTTTGTAGGGCCCACAATGTGGGGCCCACGACCAACTGGGTCCATTCCTATGGCAATACGAACTACGATGGTTCATAATAGTTTAGGACAATAAATATAATAATAACACAAATAATAAAAAAGCGAAACACAGATAAAACAAAAAGTCTCATATATATAATAACTGATGTCAGTTACAATACATGTGATACGGTACATATGACACAACTACAACTGTCGACACTGGAAGTTATATATACAAGTACATTATTGACAATAATATACATGAATACATATCATCCTAGATCAGATACACTGACTACTAAAAATGACAACGACTACTCCAAAAGATATGAAAAGACTTCATAGCTCTAGCAGCAACCCAAAGCAAGATATCTACAACCTGTAATAACTCGGTCTGACCCGAGAATTAAATTCAAAAGAAAATAATACACGGGTCAGTCTAATTCAAACTCAGTTATTAATGTACGGAAGCAATAATAATTAAATAACGAATAGATGGCAGTCAAAATACATCTCGTCTATCTAATCCTTTAATAAGAAATCGGATAACGGTAAATATAACACGTAACAGTGTTAAACAACAAATCAGCAGTACACGCAATTAACAACAAAATCTAATTATTAAATAAACAATTAGAAACTCATAATCTAATTATCAAATTAACAATAAAATATAATTATCAAATAAACAATTAGAAACTCATAATCTAATTATCAAATAGATAATTAGACAACAACAAAAAGGATCAAATCAAAACAAATCAAATTACAATTTCAAAATATTGAATTGGACACACAAAACAATTCAAGTAATTGAAATATCGATCCAAAATGTCAATACTGTGTGGCTGCAGTACACGCTCGCATGTATTGCCTCGCCACTACAATATATAATGTCATCATGACTCCAAATATTAGTAGCAAATCGAAACTGCAGAGGTCAAGTCACTGCTATCGTGACTCAACACAACTGCAAACAAAATGAAACTAATAGTGCAACAGGCTAGATGTTCAAGTGCAAAACCACTATCAGAAATGTAGACTGCAATTAAACAGACCCAATTGCTCAAAGCTACTAGAAGCCAGAGAGGCAAACAAGTGGTGGATATGTAAGCAAATGCAGCAACACAGACCAAAGACACCGAACTAAAATATACACAGTGCAGTAGGACCAAAAGGAATGTTACTGCTTCGATAGTTCTAATGCAACAAAAACCACAACTGCATAATCAAAACATGGAGTCGAATAATTAATATATCAATTAAAATGCCAATTCTGATTTGGCTGCAGTACAAGCTCGCGTGTACTGCCTCGCCAAAATCAGATATACACCTGAGAACAGGGACTATATCTCAAAGCAAAGCTCTAACCAGCAAAAACAGGTACAACCGAATGCACCAGTAAAACAAAATGAAGCAACATCAATATGCACAGCTGCACATCATGGCACAAGAATCCAATACAGTGCAAACAACTAAAATCAGATGTACTGCAGCCACCACAAGAACACAAGGGCAAACTGCAACAAAACTGCAGCCACCACAAGGTCACAAGGGCCAGACTCGAGACTGCATAGCCAAGTCAATAACAAAATGCAAAGAGACAAGTCCAGTGAACTGCAAGTATCAAAGGCAAGCAAGAAACAACTGCACAATAAAACTGCAGTTGCAACAAGCGATTAACCAGGAAACTAAATAGTCAAGCAACGACAACTCAAGTGCCGAACTCAACTAGACAGCACAACCTGGTCAAGGTTCATAAAACAGTGACATACCAAATAAGAACAAAGTAGTTCAGGCTTGAAGCCATCAAGTGACAAAGTACAAACTCAAATGAGTGAGTGTACCAGAGGTATAGCAACACAGAACAAAGGCCAGGTAGCACGCATTCATGAAACAAAAGTGCCAACTGACTCAAATATCACAATGCATCAGATTTAAGGATGCAAGTTAGACAATGTACAAGCCGAATGCACTAGCCAAAACAAGTAAAATTGCAAAACAACTCACCCTACAAGGTACAGGTAAAGTGCAATCGTGGACAGAATTCACTAATTACCACATATAAAACAGTGAACACCACAAGCATGTTGATGATAAAGCACTGCAAACCAACAAAGACTCGAATGACCAAGGGCACCCAAGATCAAACTACAGCATGGCGATAATGCAACTGATCAGAGGTGGTGACTTGGAGCATCAGACCAAACAGAAGCATGAAACAGTACAATACCCAAGCAACAATAGAAAGAAATGAACCAACTCATGTGCCAGTGGAACAAAGTAATATCAACTCAAATTAACAACACAGTGGGTGCTGCAACTACACGCAGAAGCCTCAAGTTAAGGCCGAAGTCAAATACCATCACAAAACCAAAGTGACCGAGGTCAACAGAAATACAAAGAGATCATTAAAGATCAAGGCACAGCCGAGATGAACAATCATAGTACAAACTCATGTTCATGGCATATATACTTGAAGCCAGAAACAAATACAAGTGCAGAAATCATGATATTCGAGCTGCAGGTCAATGATACAATGACAAATGTCATAAAGCAGTAAGTAAACTTGAACAAAGACGAAAGTGCTACCAGAAGAAAATGCATCAGAAGAACCATGGAACAAACCAACTTTAATCAGAAACCAGACAAAACAATGGAGCAACATTATGTATGAAATACAATGGTCAGACAATCTAAAGCACAAAGCAAAACAAGTCGATACAACATGATCAAACTCAATTCGCAACCAAAGACAGTAAATGCCGAAGTCATAGAAAAATTTATCAACATCGAGCAAAATCGAACCAAGTCAAAAAAGTCACCAATCACCACATATAAAACAAAAATCGAATTGCAGAAGCGCCATATTAGAGATGAACTAGATGTGAGTAAATAGAATTACTCACCTTACATTGACGAGCACGAAATCGACGAATTGAGCGAAGCCCAAAAAGACGAACCCTAGCAACCGCAAGCATCTTAGAGACGAGCAATCCCTCGGGCAAGGAAATCGAGTTCGATCGAACATTTAAAGTCGACGTCTTTGAATTTGCGAAACCCTAGTTATTGAAGGAGGAGGAACGAATAACAGAGAGCCGCCATTATTTCTTTCTTTTTTTTCGTTTAGGTTTAGGGTTGCGAATGGAGTGGTGTTCGGATTGATGAGGTGTCACGTTCTCCAACGTAGGATTTGCCTTGGTAGATTGGCGTGGATCGGTGCGAAAGATATGCAAAGGTCTGCTATAGCAACACTATAAAAAATGTTGCATCAATTACACTTGTTTAGCTAGAGCAACACATTTTTATAGCTAAGACAACATAAAAAATTCAACGTTGCAGTAGGACCAAAATTGTATAGCTATCGCAACATTTTACCTGGCAACACCTTGCAAAAATGTTGCAGAAGGTCATCTATGGCGTAGTGCCGCGACCTCAATGGGCTCTGTTTTAACTTCATGCTTTGATCTCTCTTCTTTTACAAACTGCTCCTTCATATGCTCTTGATATTGTGCTTCATGGTGCCTGTGATCATTACATCATCCCACTCCTTTCCAATGGACGGGTCTTTAGGCTTATCCTCCTCGAGCGTATCGATGACCCAAGCAATGGTCCCTAAAATATCTACAATAGCTAGAGCCTCGACCACTTTCTCTTGCTACTCCATGGCGACATCGCTCCTAGGAGTTTGCTCTGGACCAAGGCAACCTACAAAAGTTAGTTAAAACACAAGCATTAGTCTATGGCCATTATGTACCGAAGGCAACAAATTTTTAAATTCGAAAGAGTCCAATACAGTACCAGCAACCAACTGGCTCTCTATGGTCATCCGGGTGCTCCCTTTAATGAGAGGAGGCAGCATGTGTGGGCCAAAATCGGGCATATTCGGGTCATAACTGATGTGTTGCTCTGTGGGTTGAGAAGATGACGTTCCAACTAATTGAATAGAAGAAGGAACCTTGTGTTTGGTTTTATAAGATACTGCCATATCTTTTCCTTCTTTAGCCGACATAGGAGCTTTACAAAACTGAACTTTCACGACCGCTAAATCGGATGGCTCATTTCCTCGGAGCACTTCTTGCACAAGTTCCTGTTCATCAAGCTCTACCACTCTCGACTCTTCTTCCTTGATTTTGGTGAAAATCCCCTAGGCTTTGAAAAGTGATTTAAGATAGGCTTCGCCCAGAACAGTCAAGTCACGGCGACGGAGAACTTTTGCGTTGTATTCGGTAATGAGCGGATCAAACAATTTCTTAATCACTTCTCTACAGGACTCAATGGCAGCCACCACCTAAGAGTTTCCTTTTGCGAGCACCTCTTTCCTGCCCACTTTGTGAGCTGCTTCTTTCAAGCTTTCAATCTGGGCGGGTTACTCATTAAGTTTCATTTTTAAGTTTCTTGTTACAACAATCTCCTCACAGTATTTCTGGGAATCTTCCTACGACTCAAGTTTTTCCTCCCTCTCTTTGAGCAATAATTTTTCTAGCTCCTTAATATGGTAAGCTAAAATGTCATTCTCCTTTTGTAAGGAGTCTTCTCTAATGCCAAGGTGCCACTACGATGAATTGCGGCATCAAGTTCTCTCTTGGGTGAAGTCTCCAGATGACTTACTGCCTTAGTTGTTTCCTTCATGTTCTTCTCTACCGCAGCAAGTTGAGCTTTATAGTCGAGCAACTCAACATCTTAATGTTTGTTGATATCTTTTTCATGAATAGCCTCCAACTTGAGGCGATCAATCTCATGCTGGCGCTCAGTGCAAACTTCAGATATTTTCTCGGCTAAATGAATAAACGACTCGTACTAGACGTACATATCATTCATACATGCTAATGAGCTTTCTTTAGCACACCCAAAGTTGATGTCTTCCAAGCATCTTCCAAGCGTCGAATACATATTCTGACCTACTTTTTACTAACGCTGGATATTGCATCTACACGATGTCAGTAGGGCATTTACCGATGGCCCGCTAACACCTTTTGGGGGTCGGTCAATTGCCTTGTTTTAATATTGTGAAGCGTGATAAATTTTTGTAGATTAATTGGGTTTAAGAATTGTTTTACCATTAAACCACAAATTTAATAAACTTTTCAATGATATCTGTTATTGATCCGAAAATAAATTTTTAAAAATCATAAATTTACATTGTAGTTCTAACAACATTTATGTAATGCGATTACTATGTGTCACCACATTTGCTACTGCATTTACGTAACTACATTTATTTTAGATGATCATAACCTAGTTGTTTTAATGTATTACGATAATGCAGTTATAATCTTTTAATATAATTGAAAGGAATTATTTTTGGGTTATGCAATATTGTTGCATTTGGATATTGGAATTTCATTTTTTGATGCAGTAATAATTTTTAAAAACATCTATCCACTTTAATCATTATCCTTAATTGAATCATTAAAATAATGATAGTAAATGTTGTACAAATCGTATTCTTTATCACTTCACCTTGGGTTTGATAAATTCTAACTTAAAGGAGTACCATTCTGTTCATTATCATCTTTGAACACGTCAATTTGAGAATTCGAAGTATGTGTGACTTCTTTGAATGGTGAAGACATTTTGAATATTGAATTTGATATAAAACTATTGTAGTTTAATAGAATTTTTTTTGAAGAATTTAATGTATTTTAATGATTGGAAGTGAGTTATTTATTGATTTAGGGGTAAAATAATTGTTGGAGGTTGACCGTTGAAAAATGATCATCGGAAACTAGCGCCTATTTAGGCATCAAAAATTAGGTATCTATTAAACATGCATTCAAGACGTTTGATGTTTGACATCTAGCTCCAACCGGGGTACTGAATTTGTTCTCGAACATTACAAATAATATTCAAGTGCATTCCTTCTATTGAGAGGTCAAAAAGAGAAAGGTTAAGGTACGTTATTTGGGAACGGTAATGGGGTATTTGAGCGGGGAAGTTGAGTGGACATGGAATGCGTTTGTGTGTTGTGATGGGGTACTTGATCAGAGTATTTAAAATGTGACTTTTAATTTAACAAAATTGTAGTTAACTAATTATTCATGGATCTTCTGATTTGATAATATCAGCAGTAAGTAATTGTACAACATCTAAAACAGCATGAAAACAAACTAAAATTGTGTTATCTTACATTTGAAATATTTTGCTCATTTGTCGATTTGAGAGCGTTGAGTTGTAGTGTAAACGAATATGTCTACCATTTCTCTGATACTAATTTATTCTGCTGTAGTCAGACTATAATTTTGCAGCCTATCACTTAACGAGAGAAAATAATGTCTTTCATTCAAACATTTCATTGACAATGTTCTTGATGCTAATTTAATATGTTATCCACCCACACTAAACAGGTATAATCTGACGTGTAAATTCAGATGATATCGCTTCTTTTTCTACGTAGATACGTTGTTATAACGACTAAATTATGTGCACCTTAATAATCGAAATCTATTTTCCAATTACACATTGTTCGTAAAGGATAAAATATGTAAGTAGAGAGAAGAAGAGAGTGAAATAATAGTGAGAAGAAGATGAAGAAGGATGAGATATATTTATAGATGTTTGGGTTGGTAATATGTTGTGTATCAAATTGCAAGGATCGGCAAATGGAGCAGGGAAAGAGGAATTGAACGTTTAGATGTCTGACGGGTCTCCAGTGGAAACGGACCAAAAAATGGCTACAAACGGCACCTTAGTATTAAGTCTTGAATCTCCAACATTTGAAGTTCTCTTATAGTATGGCTCTTTGCGAATTTGTCCACAAACGCTAAAGGAATACAAAATCTAAAGAACCAGTCAAAGGCCTTCAATTATAATAAGGAAAAGACAGTTGCCGCAGAAAGTATTGCTTAAAATATTGGAGAATGGAGATAGTATGGAGTTGGTATGCAAATGGCGCTAACATCATATATACGACCCTTCTAGATTCTTCATTGACCTACTTGAAGGAATTGTCTATGAATCAGCTATGAATCAACAAGCATCTAGTAGATTTATGTGTTGCTATGTTGTCTTGTCTGTCTACCCATATACACCCCTAGCTATTTCACTAGTAATAGATCGTTGGGGGAAAATGATTTTGTGGTACCATAAAACTCAATTGAAGTCGTAGAATTTAAGCTTTATTAAAATCCATATCCTTTTTAACTTTTCTATCCGCATATTTTTGAGAAGAGGCAATAAAAACGGGTTGTCAATACTAACAAGTTTTGTCAGATCAAAAATCAAAGGACAAGAGAAAGAATATATAAAAGTTCAACTAGTATGTATATAACAGAAATAGTAGTAAATATCTTCATATAATTTGAAGAAAAATACAATTATTATTTTATGTTTCTTTGAAACCGTGGCTCTAATTTCATACTTTAGATTATGTCTGCCTGTCTATTGGTGGTAGGAAGATAATTTATGGTCAAAATAGAAAGTTTTTATTTCATATATATGGTATAAACATTCTTATCATTTTCAACTTTGAGCATTCGATGTAAAGAGCAATTTATAGTTGTATAATTTCTATCAGTAACTTCTTGTATATATACGAGTGTATACGCACGTCCAGATGGAATATGCATAAATATAAAGTCCTTCAACAAACAACATTAACCAAAATATAAAGTCCATAAATTCCTCTATAATGTACCAAATAAGGAATATGCATGCTGACCTTAAAATATTAAACTCATCATTAATAAAATTTGCAGCACCACCTACTCTAACAACTAACATTTTCAATTTACATAGGAATTATCTATCATTAATAAAGTATGCATACTCTACTTTTTTTGTTCTCTACACAATCAAAGTTCAAAACATCACCACAAATTCTATGTTTCTTATCAAACATTCGAGAAACAAACATGCTAATTATTACATTTAAGTTTATATAAGCACATATAATAATCTAAAGAAGCAGTTCTACAAAAACAGCAACAACATAGAGTGGTCAATTACTAACACGCAGAATAGGGCAGAAGTAGTCAGAGCATGAAAAGTAGTCTGATCATAGTAATAATATTCTTTTTTTTGAACAATAACAGTTATAGAATTGCATAAAAGTGCATTAAGCAAAGCAACGAAAAGTGCATAAAAGTCTCCCCCTTGTTTCCAAGCCACTTGGCAATGCTTTTAAATTCTGTGTAGTCACTATGGGTGATCATGGTCCTGTAAAATGCCTTTTATGTGATCTTAGTTGCTTTAGCTTCCTCCTTGGTGAGCTTGATCCTCTTCTTATTGAGCTTCTACTTCTTTGCCTTAGAACCCTGCTTAGCAGCATGCAATGCTGTCCTCCTTGCAGTTATTGCATAGTGATAGTTTCTGTTAGGTTGATGTAAAAATCAAAATAAAACATATTATAACAATGTCTTAATCATGCAAAAAGAAAATAAAATAAACTTAAGCGAAAGCTTCTATTTCGTAGCACAATCAACTATAATTTAATATGCTTGCATTTACCTACTAATATGCTCAACTCACAAACTATAGGTCTAAAAATTATGCTTAGCTCGTATTTTATTTTGCATTATCCAAAATTTATAGCCCCAAAAGATTACAATTTTGTATGTTATCATATTTGCTCATGAGAGAAGTATATTCACTTTTTTCTTTACTGTGTACTTAGATTCAGTTGACAATGGTGGTGCCATCCTATTTTTTCCTTGAGTCGTCTGATGTATTGAACCGATATATTGAATACAGTTTCTCACTCAACCTAGTTCAATCAAATATTTAAAATAGATTTAAAATAGTGAATTAAATACTATACATTCAAAAATTATAAAGTTTCAAATTTATATTATTCATAACTCTTTAGCATAACATTAAAATTATAGGTCACTATTAGCCAGAGTTCTATGGCCAATTTTGTCAGATTGGCATTTATCCTGATTGGCTTTTATGGTTAATTTATATTTGATTACCGTGACAACTTTCTTAGGGATACACTTGCAATATTCTTCTTTGTTATACTATTTCGGAAAATGATTATATTAGGAGGATACTGCTAGCATTGACATATTTATACTCATGTGGTCGCTTAATCATATTAATTATTCAAGGAACCATTGACTTTTACACAACATGCATGTTTTTTTAATTCATAAATGTAAAACACCAATATATGAGTAAATGACACACACACCCACATACCTCTAGTATTTAGGCACATCTGATGGACATGTTCAAAGATTTTCTATGTTTCCAAGTAGTAATTATATATTTAAAATTGTATGTAAATAAGTAATGAATTACAAACATAAGATGAGAAAATGGTTCCGGACCAACTGTGTACTGCGCTGCTAAGGAAACTTCTCATATTATGTCATTAGCGGTAAATTTAGTTCAATATAAAAATATGAGTACACTAATATTAAATGAAAGTTCTATAACTACATTTTGTAACTGATTCATAAAGTTTGAAATCTACATCAGAACTAAAACAAATAGCTTTCGAATTCATATTTGGATAGCAGTCTATAATTTTAAGAAATTAAAGCAATTCTACCCATCTACAACTGGAGCTTTAAATGCTAAATCTTTAACGGTATGCTTAACTAAAACATACACATGGAAAAAGAGAAAAAAAAACTGTTTACATTCAGTAAAATTTGCATTATAAGAAAACATAAAATTTGTGTCATTAAATAAATTTAGAAAATGAAATCTAAGAAGAGATTTGAAAATCTGGTTTATAACAAAAAAAGCGATCAGCAAGTTTGAAAACAAAAACATGCATCAAAATTGGTTAGAACTGGAGAAAAATTAATAAATTGGATAAAATTAAACAGGGTGGAATCAATTCATAGACTCTAAATCTATTAAAACTACAATTATATGCTAGTACACAATAAAAAGGCAGTAAACTAAGATTAAACAAGGTAAAATCAGTTCAAAAAATAGATACACAACTTTATAAACCTACAAATGAAATGAGTCAAAAACATATATATAAACTTTATGAACCAACAAAGACAGAAAATCCTTACCCAAAAGATACAACACCAAAAAAAAGTTTCCGAAAGCACAATGGCAAACCAACACTCGGCATCTATACCCCCACATTTCCATTTTGCAACACACAGTCCACCTAACCCAAGCACAATTATTGAATAAAAACAAAAGAAATAGATATCATATCTCATATCCTCCAATTATACAACCCCACATCCCACATTCAAATGACCCCATTTCAATTTCAATGACAACCTAAAATTTAAACCTAATTTTAACAAAACCAAAGTAATTAATTAACACAGTAAGTCAATGCACCTGGTTGATGGTCAGAGGCAGCGGCCCAGAGAATGTCCTGCAGTGCAAGTCTCAATTCATCTCTGCAAAAGCTTTTGAACTCAAATGTATCTCCTTTCTCCTTTCTAACCTCCACAACTAAAACAGAAGGCGCAACAGAGAATATATCTACAGCTACAGAGAGCTTCGCTTTCCTGCTTTTTGATTCTTTTCCTTCTAATCGAACTCCAGCTGCAGAGCTTTTCATGACCTTAATTCTTCCATTTGCCTTGGCGGCTACACCTTCTAATATCGATATCGCTCCACTTACTAGCTCTTTAGTGGCGAACCTTATGTCTTCTTCTTTCTTTGTGCTATCCTCGAATAGAGGGGACAGGTTGAAACCTTGAGAGAGCGAGATTAGGTGAAATGCATTGGATTTTTTGGGCAGGTCTTTTGCTTCCTTTTTTGAAGGCGGTAAAACCTTGAGAGAGGGAGATTAGGGACGAAGGGTACTTTAGGTAATTCAAGAAGATGCGGCTGAACTTAATTGATGGAATTATCATTATTAATAGTAAAGGTAAGAAAGAACGTGATATGAATTGTCTACATAATAAGTGGATCGACATGCAATTTCTATTTGATGTTGCTTAATGGGAAATGTAGAACTAATGAAAAAGTCATTAAATTAAAGAAAATCTTTCGGGAACAACGTAAAGACAACAGAAAAAACAGAACATGGGATCGAATGAATGCGGAGGCAATTGCTTCCAGCTATGCTGCTCTCTCCATCACGAGTCTCTTTCCACTCCATTCTCTCACTCAACCACCTTTCATTCCACTTATAAATATCATGCATAAATACCCCATCTCACCACCTCTAACTCAACCAATTTACTTCTATTGTCCGCATCTACTGTACTTTCTCTAATTTTACTGGCTTCTTCATTGCTATATTCATCGTATGGAAGTAGCTTCGCTGAAGACATTGATGTAACCTTGGGTGATGGTCGAGCGAAAATCTATGGTTACAGAAAAGAGCCGAGCTTATCGTTAGATAAGTACTCAAGCTCTGGTTTTCAATCAAAACACGAGTATCTATTCGGCAGACTCGATGCCCAGATCAAACTTGTTGCTGGCAACTCCGCTGGCACTGTCACTACTTTTTATTTATCATCACATGGTCCAACCCATAATGAAATAGACTTTGAATTCCTGGAAATCACAACTGGAGAAACTTACACTCCGCATACCAATGTTTTTGCTCAAGGTAAAGGAAACAAAGAACAAAAATTCAAACTGTGGTTCGACCCTACAAAGGACTTCCACATCTACTCCATCCTTTGGAATCCTCAGCACATCATGTAAGCTTATATTATTATATTATATATGTCTTTCTTCTCCTATATAATGTTTTGACTACATGTACAGTGACTACTTTTATCTTTCATTTATGACGTTATAATAGATTTTTGGTGGATAACACTCTGATAAGAGACTTCAAGAATCATGCATCCAAAGGCATTGCTTTCCTGTCTAACCAACCAATGAGGCTCTACTCCAGCCTTTGGAATGCTGATCATTGGGCAACACAAGGAGGGAGAGTCAAGAATGATTGGAGTAAAGCTCCATTTACGACATATTATAGAAACTTCAACGCCAATGCCTGCTTCTAGTCATCAGGTTCATCAACCTGCAAAGTTTTGCTGCTTTGAAACCAATGTTGTCAACAGCATCTTTGAGGAGTGCAGCAAATTGGTATAATCATGAGTTGGTTCAATGAGTTACAGAAGAATGAGGTGGGTGCGGAGGAAGTTCATGATTTACAACTACTGTACTGATGCCAAGCGCTTTCCTTCTGGAATTCCCAAAGAATGCACACTCAAATAATCATTACCTTTAGATTTCTCAATAAATCATGTAGCATACTTAAGTTGTGAAAAGTATTCGGTAGCCAGCCCCATGTCATAGCATTCTATTGTAATATCATTCAGATTCTTTTGAGTTTAATCTATACATTATTTTATGTTATACTTGAAAATATGCTCATACATATTTTAGGTTTGATTTGTTTAACTTAAGAAGACAAATATGTATATTAATTTCTTTACCCCGTTACCCTTTTCCGACCTATAGTTATAAAACTTTATTGAGTCCACAGAGTTATTAAGATAACGTGATAATACACAAGTCAACAGTTGAGATTGACTTCGCATAGAGGAATTGACTTATTATATAGGATATTTTTTCGATTTGGCCTCGTTTTTAAACTATTATTACAAATAGCCTTGTTTTAAAACTAATATCAAATATAGCCCGTTATGACTAGCTCAGTACTAACCTGATCAAAATGCACTGGCAACTTTTCAAAAGTCGCTGGTATAATTTTTTCTAATAAAAAAATATTGGCGACTTTTCAAAAATCGTTAGTGTTTTTTCTTAAATTTTTTTTAGTTGGCTCCTTTTGAAAAGGCATCAACCGAACTGAAAAATAAAAAATTACACGGGTGACTTCAATGCATTTTGGTTAGTTCAGCGCTGAGTTGGACAAAACAGTGTTATATTTGATATTAGTTTTAAAACGAGGCTATTTGCGATAATAAGTTTAAAAACGAGGTCAAATGGAAAAAAAATCCTATTATATATTTTAACAGAATGCATGTATTTCAATGTTAAATTATAGGTCCGTGCACTTGAGTTTGTAAACTTTGATGTCAATTAGTATGTAGATATATATGATAAGATTTGGTTATATACTTTGTTTTGGTTCAGTTTTGTAATATCATGTTGAATAATAATACATATTTATATGATATCTATTTCTGTTACATTATTCTTATCTATCATTCACTCTCGTTCAAAATACTATTCTTTCATCTGTTCAAGTGTAAAATTTCATTTACACCCCTGTCCATAAAATTAGTTATTCTCATTTAGAACTAAATTGATTTTCACTATAAAATAATAATCTCTCCAATATGCAACTCAATTTCTTATCTATCTCACTCTCTACATTCGTTTTTCTTAAATAATCTAATAGACATTCTCTTCCACTTCTTTATATTAAAAAATTCCTTTTTATTTCACATCTTCACTTTCTTTTTCCGCCTTGGTTATTTCACATCTTTATTTTCTTCTTCCTCCTCTCATAATTTTTCCTTCCCCTTCTCTAGTTATTTATATTTAAAATTCAATCACAACATCATTTCTTCCCCTTCTTTGGTCCTATATTAACATAATTCAATTCTCAATTTAAAAAAAATTAGGGTTCGTATCCAAATAATTTATGTATCAATATAATAATTATCTTAACATGACTATAATTTGATTGAATTCATCATTAGTTCTTCACCTTTGTATACTCCATAATTATCTTAAAAGTTAAATCTTTATTTTATTACCTATTTTTCTTATAATTCAGGTTTGAGTTTGTTGTCCTAAATTAATGACTTCATTCTCTGATAAAAAATTTCAAACCTAATTCTATTTTTTCTTAATTTTGTTTTGATTAATATGCTTATGAATATTATTTTCTTCATTTATTTTGCAGAAATTTATTGGATTTATTAATGTATAAATGTCTTAGAATATCCAGCCATTTTGAAAATTTATTATAGGTAAAGTAGAACTATTATTTTATCCTTACATTTTGTATCAAAATCCAATTTTATTTGATTTTTTTAGTTGAAGAATATTTTGGCCTATCATTTATTTTGTGAAGAATTATTATGTTTATGAACAAATATATACCAATGGAACTTGAGTTGTTTTATACCATTAAATAGAGGTAAAGTTGTCTTTTTTTTCTTTCTCAAACAGAAGTATATAATAAAAGTCAAGTTGCAAGAAAAATTTTATAACTAAAATAAAAGAAATACAAAAATATTTTGTCATAAAATTGTCTACGGAAAAAATATAAGTGCACAGGCAACATTTTGGGTATCTTCAATAGGCAACTTTAAAATTTTGTATATGTTTACGTGTATTGCAAATTTACTTGTTTTTAATTCTTTTTGTAGTCTTAGTCACTTAAACTTACTTTTTATAAGTTTTGGTATTGGCCTTCTTAACCGATCAGCATTTTATATATTTTTCTGAAACGACCCTGACTCGACCTTCGAAAATCGACACCGAATACATCACCCGTATTCGAATGGCGCAGATCCAAACGTCGACTCTGGTTCGTTGGAGCTTATAACACATTAAGTACAACAACACAGTGGAAAAAAAATGAATATATCATTGATACAATAGTTGATTACAATTATACAACACATTGATACAATTGATATCAACATCAGAGATACAAAAATAATAGCGGAAGAAAGTCTCCAAAAGATAATATCTTTTGAAGTCCATAAGATAGATACTCCAATAAACTACAACACCATTGCCAATGCTCCAAGACTAGAAAGACTCCAAACCAAAAAGCGAGAACCCCCTATCATGCTGAACGTGTAGCAAATGCGATCCACATGCGATTGCCAATATCCAGAGACTAAATGCTATCGAATCTACACCTACTATTCGACTATCTGAAAAATCCAACTCTAGAATGCCCGTGTCGAAAATTGTTTGCACCCAGAGTTTAGATAGGGAACAATAAACTCCAAGTCAGTCATGGGACTGGTATGAGCAAACGAAAACAGTTTTATCTTTAAAACAAACAACAGAAGAATTTAAAATTCAAATCCGTAATGCTTTTTGGAAAATGAAACTACCATAAGGCCTCCCGTCGCACACGTCATGCAAACGCAGAATTGGAGGAGATTTTTCCTTATGATAGTCAAACATGCTTGATACGCAAAAAACTTTGTTATTATTATTAGTGCATAGTGCAGAAAACCTTTCGAAAGTATAATATTAATCTTAGCCAACATACAACCATTACTGTATGCCTACTATAACTACCATCTAAACAGTGAGGCGCCACCATAAGTAAATAGCAAGTTATACAACTAAAACCGTACAAGGCGCGTATTGCAGATTAGATTTCCAACAAATGACCGGGCTAACGAACTTCCTACTACCACATGCGTACGCCTCTGGAGGGACGCCCAGAGAACCTACCCGGCTCTTTGCCAACACAAGGCCGGGTTACCTCTGTAACTAGATAACTACTACTCGAGAATGCCATCCCCCGATCGTTTGCGACCTTTATCCAAGGATCCTTAACCACAAAGCAAAAACCACAAAGTAATAAATTTGCAGTAACACATAGGTTAAATATCTGGGCTCCATACCATGATATCACCCTTTTCCAAAAGGAAATGACATACCCTAAAGGGCACGACCCTCATAACCTTACAACATCTTTCCTGTTTCGACCATTTTCGGGGTGTGAGCTCCTGATGCGGTCTCGTCCACAAAGCTACACTTTTCACAAAGCCATTCTTCGATCAACAAATGATCAGTAGCACTTCGTATGCCACATTACCAAATTGCGAATGTATCACTAGTAACCATCAACTACATAACGCCACCAAACAGAAATGTATTTGATAGAAACCAGCTTTACATCTCAAAGTGTAATGTCAGACACACATCCATACAAGTCTGTTCCAGTTTCGAACAGAACCGAAGTCACTTCACAAAGAAGCCCTTGCAAATCCGAATAATCCCTAATCACGTCCGGACTTCTCATCACAAAGGGTGATCAAATCTCTAAACCGGGGGCCATTCGGTGTAGAGACATTTGATGGGTTATTCTATCGCTTTCGAAAATATCTGGTCTTCACCGTCGATCTTCAAATGCTATCCATAAACGTCGTATCATTATTCGGAATGGGTTATATGACACAAGGTCTTCTCCCGGCTAAACGAAATAACGAACGCAATATTTAAAAACATATGATATTGGGATCTCAGTTAAGTCGCAACTTATTACCCGAAACTTTTCTTTCAAATGGTTTAAAACAAATTGCCATTTTCAAAACTTTTAAACAAAAAGATTTCACAAAGTTCACCAATCTTTCACAAAGATTTATTTATATCCCTTCAAAACAATTCCATTTTAATCCTAAATCTTTTATACAAAAGATCCCTTTTAAAATCCTTTTCAATTTCAGATTCAAAGTTCAACAATCTTCCTCAAAGATTCATTCATAGCTTTCCAAACTATTTTCATTTCAAAAACTTGAAATCCTTTCAACACAGATTGGAAATCCTTTCTTTATATGAAAGCTATTATTATTTAAAAACAAATAGTTTTTGTTTCGAAAGAATCCGATTATATTTGCACAAGTTAAATCCCTTCAAATATAAAACTTGGGTTAAATTCAAATTTCCAAAATAATATTTTTAAAATGTTTTAAAACCCATATAAACACATTTACTACTTGTATAACCTTTTAAACCATAATTTCCAAACATAGAATTCAATTTCAAAGCTTGAATTCAAATTCAAATTAAATTAATTAAATTTCAAAACTTAATTAAGTTATTCAAAATAACTTTTATCTTTAAAAATTCCTCTACAAAAGATTTTAATAATTAACCCAATTCCTTTTTCAAAACCATTTGAATTCAAAATTCAACTTTAAAACCATTTTAAAAAATCGGTGACTTAACCAATTTCCTCCTGCAATCCATATTTGTGTGTGTATAGTGTAGTCCAGGGGTTTTACATAATAGTGCAACATCATTAATCTTCACATTACAGATTCAAGCACATCAATATTGATAAGCGGTATAATCCTATAACCCTTATCTCCATTCACAGATTCACAGATAAATAATGTAAATTTAACATAGATGAATAAATTACATTCATCACAAACAAACAAATCACAGCTCAAATCAAAACATTTTATATCACAAAGAATTACACATTAGGGATATCAAATAATTCAATAGAATCCAAATATCCTTAAGTAAGCTCAATTAATTATCTGATTATCTTAAACCAAATAAATTACTTATGAATAAACTACTAATCTTGGTTAATTATAATTAATTAATTACAATTTATTTTAAATAATTATCCCTTATTATTTATTAATTAACCTTAATTAATAAATCAATTAACCTTTGATCATTAAATAATTAACCTTTAATTGCTAATTTCCTTTTAATTACTTAATTACATCCTTTAAACCTTATTAAATTAAGATGAATACTTTAAATTATTATTATGCAAAATCATTTGAGATCTTCTTCCCAATCCTACAGACACACACACATACATATGCACATACACATGCACAATCCGCGAGAATCGACACATCACCAGACACTTCCCTTAATGATCTGATCACCCAAAAACCAGAAACAATGACGAAATTGAAATCGAGCTACATGATCCCTACCTAGAACCAACTCAGTCACCAGAAACTACCTCATGCCAGCGATCCCGACCACCAGTCATCTCGCCATCACATCCCTAGCTGTATCATGATACCACGCGATGTCCCCTTCTTTGAAAACACTTCCAGTTCACCCACGATGACATACGAACCCAAATTTCGACATTTACTAAAAACTAGGTTAAAACCCTAGATCATCATTTTCCGATCCCCATTACGATTAATAAATTCACCCCTCATTTTTCCTCCGACCACCTACACCTGAACCACCACCAGACATAAGCACAACGAACATCTTCTCGTAAATCGTTGGAAATTGACGAAAAAACAAGATTCTGTTCAAACCCAAATTCCACCACAAATCAACACTAAAAATTCTGGTTTTATTATCAAAATTCGTCACTTTCGAGTATGATTCCAATAACATAATTAAATTGTAAGAATTTGATAATCGAATTTCCTAAATTTGTTTTGTTTTTACTGTAATTCTTTGTTTTTGAATTAATTCCTTAATATGAACACATGAAACCAATTTTAAAAATAAACTAGCATCTATAAAATCATTTTTCTTTTAGGAATCATAGCTTAAAATATATTAGACAAAAATATATAAATTTTCTTTGGTTGTTCTTGGGTCTGGAAAACACAACAAAGTATATACATATATACCCAATCATGCATACTACATATACCCTAATTCAATTATATTCAAGTTGAATACATCCAGATAAACATATATACACATCATCACCACACAGATACATCACATGCATCAGTATCAAAAGATTAAAGGTTGAAAGTTTGCTCACCTATAGATGGAAAGAACAGAGAAGTAGAGCTTGTAAAAATATTTTTATTTGCTCTTTTGGAATACTGGATTTGATAACTGGAAAAAAAATTCTATTTTTGACGATCTGCTCTATTTCTAGTTGGATCTGGAGCTCGCCTTTAATTTAAAACTGATTTGAGCTTTGAGTCATTGCTTGATTCTGCTCTAGGATCGGGTTTTTTTATTCCAATTTGAAAGCTTCCAGGTTTGAGTTGATCTTCATTTTGGCTGAGTTGAGCTTGAATTCATATTAAGTTTGCATCTGATACTTGTTACTTGATTCAGATTTACTACTTTGAATCTGAAAACTTGAAACTGTTCTCTTATCTAGAATTGAATTGAATTTTGGACTTAATGTTTGCATGCTTTAAATTCAGCTTGAACCTGAAGCTTTTTGATTCTCCTTTTTATTTTTAGCTTCTTTTGTTTAATTTTATCTTTGGTTTCACTTTTGATTTTCCTTTTACTTTGAATGCATGAAACAAAATGAGGAGAGAAGGAGATATGTGAATATATAAACCTTATTTTTAATTTTAAAAATAAATAAAGAAATTGTGGACACTTGTTAAATTATATTAACAAAACTATTATACTTGTAAATTTTCTTGTTTCATCGATTACAAATGTACATATATGATTAATTTGTGTCTAAACCCTTACTTTTATTTTATTTAAGCTTTCATATTTAACCCTTCTTATTTTAAAATTTGTGAATCATATTTTAATGTTTTTAACATATATATATATATATATTACACTTAAAGTTTTTATTTTAATCCTTATTTAAATTTATCAATTTCTTTTTAAACCCTTTTCATTTTATTTATTTATATATTAATATTTTTATTAACTAATTAAATTTATGCAATATGGTTTTTTAAATTACAAATGTTTAAATCCATGTTTCTTATATTAATAATGTATTACATTTTAGTTTTATAAATATACAAACCATATTTATCCTTTTATAATTTTAAAAGAAAGTATTTTAAACCTTTTATATATATGTTTTATATCTTTATATTTATATTCATATTCATATACATTAGTCCCTTGGAAATAATAACTTAATAAATCAAAATTTATTTTTAATATATTTATTTTTTTGAACTTCAAACCAAAATTCTATTTTTCAAATTTTTTTCTAAATATTTTTTTCCTAATTTTTTTTTAAAATTAGTTCTCAATTAATTCACAAATAAATCCAAATTTAATATATTATTCAAAATATTTGTTTACGAATTTCCAATTAGAAATTCTATTTAAAAATCATATTTATATACATTTATATTAATAATTAAACAAATATCTATTTAAATTTGAAAAATACCAAACTAATTCACAATTTTATTTCAAAAATTAAATTAATTACCAATTTAAATTTGTTTTAAAAACAGGAATGTTACAGATTTCCCCCGTAAGAAAATTTCGTCCTCGAAATTTGCTAGACAAGGAGACAACAAAGTATAGAAGGAGAATATTCCACCGGATCAAACTGAAATATCTATTCTGCATTTGGCTTGCCAAATCAGAATAACATCAATAAATATGAGAATGAACTCATTCAATAATACATAAGATACCCGGGTCACCAGATCTATGAAATAGGCAGGGGCATTTGTTGGTTCGAAGGGTAATTAACCATTCGTATGATATATATATGGACCCAAATGAACAAACAATAGATACTCAACTCAGGTCAAAATATCCCAAAGTTTACACCAGCTTGTCCCTCTTCAGACTTTGATCTTCGCAAGAAATCACAATAGAATTTCAAATTTGGTTTTAATCAAAAAAATTTTATCGATACAAATTAATTTAACTTCATATTTAGTTTACCAATTTATTCCAATAAAATTTCAAATTCATTGAAGTTAAAAACGGGAAGGCTGATAAGAAACCGATGAAGATACGATATAAGGAGTTTCTACAACGATTCATAGGGCCACCATCACACCAAAACTTCTTTCTGGAGCTGCCATGAAGCAATCAAAGAATCGAAATTGAATGGTGATCAAAAGAGAATTGATAGGAAAAGATTGTTTCCGTTGTTATAGAGTATTGACCATTTGTAGTCATATTCCCATGTCCCCTATCTAGTCCTCTTCTTGCACTCATACTTACTATCAATGGATAGTAAGAGAATTTACTGAGGCATACAGACGGATATCTTAAGGATATACTCATTCTAGGGTATACTTCACCCTATCTCCAATGAGTTACCTAATGTGTTATACTTCTGAGCTAAAGTTCAATCTTCAGCTCTGGTACAAAATGAAACGACTCTGACTCGACCTTCAAAAATCGGCACCGAATACATCACCTGTATTCGAATGGCATAGATCCAAATGTCGACTCTGGTTCGCTGGAGCTTATAACACATTAAGTACAACAACACATCGGAAGAAAAATGAATATATCATTGATATATAATAGTTGATTACAATGATACAACACATTGATACAATTGATATCAACATCAGAGATACAAAAATAACAGTGGAAGAAAGACTCCAAAAGACAATGTCTTAAGAAGTCCATAAGATAAATACTCCAATAAACTACAACACCATTGCCCATGCTCCAAGACAAGAAAGACTCCAAACCAAAAAGCGAGAACCCCCCATCATGCTGAACTTGTAGATAATGCGATCCATATGTGATTGCCAATATCCCGAGAATGAATGCTATCGAATCTACACCTACTATTCGACTATCTGAAAAATCCAACTCTAGACTACCCGTGTGGAAGATTGTGGGCACCAGGAGATTAGGTAGGGAACAATAAACTCCAGGTCAATCATGAGACTGGTATGAGCAAATGAAAACAGTTTTATCTTTAAAACTAATAACAGAAGAATTTGAAATTCAAATCCTTAATGCTTTTTGGAAAATGAAATTACCATAAGGCCTCCCGCCGCACACACCATGCAAACGCCAAATTGGAGGAGATTTCTCCTTATGATAGTCAAACATGCTTGATACGCGAAAACCTTTTATATTATTATTAGTGCATAGTGCAGAAAACCTTTTGAAAGTATAATATCAATCTTAGCCAGCATACAACCTTTATTGTATGCCTACTATAGCTATCATCTAAATAGTGGGGCGCCACCACAAGTAAACGGTAGGTTATACAACTAAAACCGTACAAGACGCGTATTGGAGATTGGATTTCCAATAAATGGTCAGGCTAAGGAACTTCCTACTACCACATTGGTACGCCTCTGGAGGGACGCCTCGAGAACCTACCCAGCTCTCTACCAACAGAAGGCTGGGTTACCTCTGTAACTAGGTAACTACTACTCGAGTATGCCATCCCCCGGTCATTTGCGACCTTTAACCGAGGATCCTCAACCACAAAGCAACAACCACAAAGTAATAAATTTACAGTAACCACATAGGTTAAATATCTAGGCTCCATACCATGATACCACCCTTTTCCAGAAGGAAATGACATACCCTAAAGGGCGCGACCCATATAACCTTGCCCCAACTTTCCTGTTTCGACCATTTCCGGAGTGTGAGGTTCTGATGCAGACTCATCCACAAAGCTACACTTTTCACAAAACCATGCTTTGATCAACAAATGATCAGCAACACTTCTTATGCCACATTACCAAATTGGGAATGTACCACTAGTAACCATCAACTACATAACATCTGAGCTCGTACGTCTCAGAGAAGGGTGTTAAGCTAAGAGAAAAAATTCTCCCCCACCAAACAGAAATGTATTTGATAGAAACCAGCTTTACATCTCAAAGTGTAATGTCAGAAACACATCCATACAAGTCTGTTCTGATTTCGAACGGAACCGAAGTCACTTCACAAAGAACCCTTGCAAATACGAATAATCCCTAATCATGTCCGGACTTCCCATCACAAAGGGTGATCAAATCTTTATATCGGGGGCCATTCTGTGCAGAGTCATTCGACTGGTTATCCTTTCGCTTTCGAAAATAACTAGTTTTCACCACCGATCTTCAGATGCTATCCATAACGTCGTATCATTATTCCGAACGGGTTATATGACACAAGGTCCTCTCTCGGCTAAACCGAATAACGAGCGCAATATTTAAAAACATATGGATATTGGAATCTCAGTTAAGTCGCAACTTATTACGCAAAACTTTTCTTTCAAATGGTTGAAAACAAATTACCATTTTCTAATCTTTTAAACATAAAGATTTACTTCACAAAGTTCACCAATTTTTCACAAAGATTTATTTATAGCCCTTTAAATCAATTCCATTTTAATCCCAAATCTTTTACACAAAAGATCCCTTTTAAAAATCCTTTTCAATTTCAAATTCAAAGTTCAACAATCTTCCTCAAAGATTCATTCATAGCTTTCCAAACTATTTTCATTTCAAAAACTTGAAATCCTTTTAACACAGGAAATCTTTTCTTTATATGAAAGCTACTATTATTTAAAAACAAATAGTTTTTGTTTCGAAAGAATCCGATTATATTTGCACAAGTTAAATCCCTTCAAATCTAAAACTCGGGTTAAATTCAAATTTCCAAAATAATATTTCTAAAATGATTTAAAACTCATATAAACACATTTATTACTTGGATAACCATTTTAAACCATAATTTTCAAACATAGAATTCAATTTCAAATCTTGAATTCAAATTCAAATTAAATTATTTAAATTTCAAAACTTTACTAAGTTATTCAAAATAACTTTTATCTTTAAAAATTCCTTTTCAAAAGCTTTTTATAATTAACCCAATTCCATTTCCAGAACCATTTGAATTCAAAATTCAACTTTAAAACCATTTTAAAAATCTGTGACTTAACTAATTTCCTCGTGCAATCCATATTTGTGTGTATAGTGTAGTCCAGGGGTTTTACACAATAATGCAACATCATCAATCATCACATCATAGATTCAAGCATACAATATTGATAAGCGGTATAATCCTATTAGGTCTGTCAATGAATAACCGAACTATCCGAAATCCATCCGCATCTGTAACCGAAAACATGAAAAATATCCGATATCCGAAAAGCGGATGCAGATATCCGATATCTGAAACATATTTTGGATACGGATACGGATATGGCTATATCCACATCCGATAAATATCCGTTCGGTTTGAAATTAAATATTTATATATTAATATGTTATTTTATATCCAATAAATTTAATACAAATACACTAATTTATTGTACGGATTTTGTGTGATTGGATTACCTATTTTTAATTTGATGTAATTTATGTATTATAAGGTTTTTTAATCTTTTTTTCAGTCAAAAAAATGAAACATGCATTATATTGATTAATTTTTGGATATTTTCGGATACATTTTGATGTTCGGATACAGATATTTTCGGATATCCAAAAATATCCGCATTCGCTAAGCCGGATACGGATATTTTCGGATATCCAAAAATATTAGCAGATACGGATAATATTCAACGGGTATTCGTGGATATCGGATATGGATTTTCATTTTCGGATACGGATACAAATACAGCACTATCCGTATCCGACTGCATCCGTTTACGGGCCTTAATCCTATAACACTTATCTTCATTCATAGATTCACAGATAAATAATGTAAATTTATCACAGATAAATAGTGTAAATTTATCACAGATAAATAATGTAAATTTATCACAGATAAATAGTGTAAATTTATCACAGATAAATAAATTGCATTCATCATAGATAAACAAATCACAGCTCAAATCAAAACACTTTATATCACAAAGCATTACACATTAGCTATATCAAACAATTCAGTCATTCAATAAAATCCAAATATCCATAAGTAAGCTCAATTAATTATCTGATTAACTTAAACCAAATAAATTACTTATGAAAAAACTACTGATCTTGGTTAATTATAATTAATTAATTACAATTTATTTTAAATAATTATCCCTTATTATTTATTAATTAACCTTAATTAATAAATCAATTAACCTTTGATCATTAAATAATTAACCTTTAATTGCTAATTTCCTTTTAATTACTTAATTACATCCTTTAAACCTTATTAAATTAAGATGAATACTTTAAATTATTATTATGCAAAATCATTTGAGATCTTCTTAATAAATTAAGGTTCACAACATTATATTTTTGAAAAAACTTGTTAATTAGACATAAAATTATTAGTTACCAAATTTTTTTTAAAACATTTCAACTTTAAATCTCTGAAAATTGTTTTAAAACTCATACATCATTTTAATTTGAAAAATCATTCCATATATATATTTTTATAAACTTGTTATTAACTAATGTTTTTTTTAAATATTTTATCATCATCTAAATTTGCTTTTTTTAATAAACTTGAAAATCAACTTGATAAATTAAAGTTAAACAACATTTATTATATAGAGGAAATAGTTTAAACTTAAGTAAAACCTGTTTTATATTTTCAAAACCGAGAAAACAGGTACACGAGAAAACTCGAGCGAAACCCGAGCTAGATCTGGAAATTCTCAAGTAAGCCCGGAGTTCTTCCTTTCTTCTTCTTTCCAACTCTGTTTTTATTTTAAATTTTAAAAATTACTGCATATATTGAACGCTTGCGAATGACCCGGTAGCAAACACGAGCAACATCCTAACCTCCTCGAGTTCATCTTCGAGTCCCACCTCCTACTCTTCTTCCCAATCCTACAGACACACACACGTATGCACATACACATGCACAAATGATCGGAGTTTCTCCGATCATCACCATGAGCATCGATAGATCACCAGACACTTCCCCTAATTATCTGATCACCTAGAAACCAGAAACGATGATGAAATTGAAATCGAGCTACAGATCCCCACCTGGAACCAACTTGGCCACCAGAAACTACTTCATGTCAGCGATCCCGACCACCAGTCATCTCACCATCACATCCCTAACTGTATCATGACACCACGCGACGATCCCCTTCGGTGCGAACACTTCCAGTTCACCCACGATGACGTACGAACCTAAATTTCGACATTTACTAAAAACTAGGTTAAAACCCTAGATCATTATTTTTCGATCGCCACGATGATTAATAAATTCACCCCTCATTTTTCCTCCGACGACCTACACCTGAACCACCACCAGACCCAAGCACAACGAACATCTTCTCGTAAATCGTTAGAAATTGACGAAAAAACAAGATTCCGTTCAAACCCAAATTCCAATACAAATCAACACTAAAAATTCTGGTTTTATTATTGAAATTCGTCACTTTCGAGTACGATTCCAATTACGTAATCAAATTGTAAAAATTTGATGATCGAATTTCCTAACTTTGTTTTGTTTTTACTATAATTCTTTGTTTTTGAATTAACTCCTTAATATAAACAAATGAAACCAATTTTAAAAATAAACTAGCATCTATACAACCATTTTTCTTTTAGGAATCATAGTTTAAAATATATTAGACAAAAAGATATGAATTTTCTTTAGTTGTTCGTGGGTCTGGAAAACGCAACAGATTATATACGTATATACCCAGTCATGCATACTATATGTAGCCTAATTCAATTATATTCAAGTTGAATACATCCAGACAAACATATATACACATCATCACCACACAGATACATCACATGCATCAGTATCAAAAGATTAAAAGGTTGAAAGTTTGCTCACCTGTAGATGGGAAGAACAGAGAAGTAGAGCCTGTAAAAATATTTTTATCTACTCTTTTGGAAGCCTGGATTTGATAACTGGAAACAATTCTATTTTTGATGATCTCCTTCATTTCTAGTTGGATCTGGAGCTTGCCTTTAATTTAAAACTGATTTGAGCTTTGAGTCATTACTTTATTCTGCTCTAGGATCAGGGTTTTTTTAATTTCAATTTGAAAGCTTCCAGTTTGAGTTGATCTTTGTTTTAGCTGAGTTGAGCTTGAATTCATATTAAGTTTGCATCTGATACTTGTTACTTGATTCAGATTTACTACTTTGAATCTAAAAACTTGAAACTATTCTCTTTTATCTGGAATTAAATTGAATTTTGAACTTAATGTTTGCATGCTTTAAATTCAGCTAGAACCCGAAGCTTTTTTATTCTCCTTTTTATTTTTAGTTACTTTTTTTTAATTTTTATCTTTGATTTCACTTTTGATTTTCATTTTGCATTGAATGCATGAAACAAAATAAGGAGAGAGGGAGATAAGTGGATATATAAACCTTGTTTTTAATTTTAAAATAAATAAAGAAATTTTGGACACTTCTTAAATTATATTAACAAAACTATTACACTTGTAAATCTTCTTGTTTCATGGATTACAAATGTACATATATGATTAATTTGTGTCTAAACCCTTACTTTGGGGTTTTTAGGCTCAAAGAAAAAGTTGGAGAAAATTTTTGTTTTAAGGACAAAAAGTTTGCTTTTTAGGCTCAAGGACATCTTCTAGTGTAAATCACAGAATGATAATTGTAACTATAATTTTCAATTTACACTAGAAAATGTCCTTCAGACTAAAAAGCAAACTTGCTATCCCTGAGACTTAATTTTTTTTCAGCTTCTTCCTTGTGTCTATTTTCCTGTTTAACACACACACACACACACACACACACACACACACACACACACACACACACACACACATATATATATATATATATATATATATTACACTTAAAGTTTTTATTTTAATCCTTATTTAAATTTATCAATTTCTTTTTAAACCCTTTTTATTTTAGTTATTTATATAATAATGTTTTTATTAACTAATTAAATTTATGTAATATGGTTTCTTAAATTACAAATATTTAAATCCATGTTTGTTATATTAACAATGTAATATATTTTAGTTTCATAAATATAAAACCATATTTATTCTTTTATAATTTTAAAAGAAAGTATTTTAAACCTTTTATATATATGTTTTATATTTTTATATTTATATTCATATACATTAGTCCCTTGGAAATAATAAGTTAATAAATCAAATTTTATTTTTAATATATTTATTTTTTCGAAATTCAAACCAAAATTTTATTTTACAAATTTTTTTCTAAATATTTATTTCCTTTTTTTTTAAATTAGTTCTCAATTAATTCACAAATAAATCCAAATACAATATATTATTCAAAATATTTGTTTCTGAATTTCCAATTAGAAATTCTATTTAAAAATCATATTTATATACATTTATATTAATATACAACCAAATAGTTATTTAAATTTGAAAAATACCAAATTAATTCACAATTTAATTTCAAAAATTAAACTAATTACCAATTTAAATTTGTTTTAAAAATAGGAATGTTACATTTTCTATGTGCTGTTTAATATACTATGAAATGTTTACAAAAATCTTATTCATGTTTCCACCAATCTCTTAGTGATATTAAAAAATAACAAGGAAATTATCTATGGTACTTTATAATGTTTTTTTTATACTATAATGTATTTAATTTTATGGAAATGGTACTGTTTATTCATAACTATACATTGAAGGTGTAATTATTTATAATGTGTGGAATCAGACTACTTTAAAATAGGTCAGATAATATCAAATATGATTACCATTCAGTTGTAAAAACAAATTAATTTCTTTTGATTTTGATAAGAATGAATTCAAAGTAACTAAAGTATCAATTACAATTAATTCTATTTTATTTGTAAGTCAATTTAGTGAGAAAATTAGTTACATATTACTTCTCTTTAATACCAGTGTATATTATAGAATTAAACTATACCCATCAAATTCCTTAAAATTGATATTTTCATGTATATTTTCAAGTAAATTTTTGTGGTGATACATTATTTCGTTTTGAATTATGTTAGTTTTTATATTGTTTCAGTTATTGAGTCTACATGTATATGTTGTAAATGAAAAATTATTAGGTTGTTCCGAAAATAAGCCAACATGAGGTTTTTCTTTTATTTGCATTTATCATGTTAAGTTATGCCATACGTATTACAAAATATTACATTTCAACTTACAATAATATTTTCTAACTCGGTTTTCATTAAATAGTGACAAAATTATTATTTTATCTTTATTTCACACGTTTCTCCTTGCAGCATTCTTAATTCTGTCTGCAAAACCTTGTATAATCATAAATTTTCTATCATATTAGATTTTTATTTCTACTTAATTACACATTCTCAAAATGTGTCTTTATTAAATCATGTTGTATTGTTCCTATTCATACTATTTGCATATTTTCTAACAAACCAGGATTATGTTCAAGCGGTTGAAATTATCATAGTTGGAAGAAACTTAGTTCACAAGTCAATAATCTTTCGGAAGCTAGTATACTAAATGATTTATTAATTAATGATATGTTAGCCGTAAATTTAGTAGGTCAAGTTGTGAAACTATTTATTCTCATTTATGCTTTCGATTTCAAAAAGCAGTATTAGGTTTAGTTTCTTTACGCATTTAGTTTTTAAATCAAAATGCCTAGCTTAGAAAAATATACTAGTTTTTATAATTTCACTAAAGTGTATGTGTAATTTAATTGATTTAAAAATCTAATAGCATGCATATTATTTAGTTGTTAATAGCTCAAAATGAATATGCTTATCTTTTTTGTTCTTTAATGTCGTTCTTGTAATTGAATGAATATGCCTATTAATAATAATTAATTCATTTAATCATCAAAATAGAGAAATAATTTAACAATTAATGTGTAATTAATCCTCTAACTAAAAATTGCAATCAAACAAAAGGTAATATATTAGAATACAAATAATAATTCTCTTTTGATTAAAATATAATTTAGTAAATGTATTTATCATGATTACTTCAACTTTCTATTGCATATAATAATAAATATATATTTATATATTTCCGTATACAATTTATATTTATTTGTTACGATAAATATATTAAATTCCTTGTTTATAATTTTATCTATGTGAAATCATTGTAAATGATTTTATAATCTACAAATTGGGACGAGTTTTACATAATTATTTATTGCCTTTTTTTATTTTAGTGTAGAATGATTTTAACACAACATTTAAAAACGTAAATTGTTGAAACCTTTAGTTATCTATGCTTTCGGTTTTAGAATAATGTTATTTTTTATTTTGTTAATGGTTTAAGTTTTTAAAATCTTACTTCCAACTTTAGTCAATTTTAAAACTATGGAAAATCACATTTGGGATTTTTTCTATAAAAAATGTATAAATATTAGAGAATTTATGTAATTTGGTTCGTTTAAATTTTTACTTGTTTGTTGGTTGGAATGAATGTGATTATTGATATGATTTCAGACTAAGTTTCAATGTGATGTATATTTCATATATATTTTCCATTTTTAATATTCAGTTAATCATATGTAATTGAATTCTCAAATTAGAGACAATTAATTCATTTAGCAAGCACTAAGGAGTAGTTATTCTATAACCAATGTGTACCAATTCCCTAACTTAATTTGGAATCAAATATATCATTAATTCATATAGTTGGAAGAAACATGGTTCACAAGTCAATTTTTTTTAGTTTTTAAACCTAAATGCTTAGTTTGGAAAAATAGGCTACCTTTTAAAGACACACTTAAGTGTATGTGTAATTTAATTGTCTTGAAAGTCTAACAACATGCTTATTATTTAGTTGTTAATGGTTAAAATGAATAGTGAAAATAATGGACACATCTCTAAAATTAAACATAATACACAAAGCAAACTCCCAACAAAAAGATATAAATTACAACTCTATTTTCAAATACTACAATTAAATCTTAAATTTTATTATCTTTCTAATGAGTGGCATTATGGATATGTTTTTCAAAGTTTCTACAATTTTATGGTATGATTGCAGACAATTCAGTAATTATATGCAATAATTGCAGAAAAGTTTGCAATTATGCGGTATAATTGTAGACTTTTCTGCAATTATTTGGAATAATTGCAGACTTTTCTGCAACTATTCGATGCAATTGCACAAAGTATGCAATTATATGGCATAATTACAGAAATATCTACAATTAATCCATTTAATTGTATAAAAGTCTACAATTATATAATTCCTGACATTTGAAGAAAAATTGATGATTATTTCATATAATTGTAGAAAATAGCAAGTATATAGAATAATTGCAGAAAAAACGGTGATAATACGGAGTAATAACAAAGAAGACTACATTTATTCCATATAATTGCATAAAAGTCTACAATCATATGGAATAATTATTGACATTTGAAGAACAATTGATTTTTTCAAAAATTGCAGAATTCTCTGCAAATATATGAAATAATTGCAGTCTTACTGCAAATATGATTTTTTTTTTTTGGTATCAACAATGGATCTTATTTTAAAGATTGTAATATTTATGATTTTTTTAGCGAAAACGATATGGTGATCCGATATTTCTACAGAAAGTTATGCACGTTTGAAATGCTAAAAACGTAAATGGTGTTCGCCTCTTCTAGCGCAGACGGATTTGAAAATATGGAATAGAAATGTAAGTTTATGTTGAGAATGATGTTTTCTCTATTTTGAAACTTAAAAGCCAAACTATCCTAAATGAATATGCTTATAGTTTTTGTTCTTTATTGTTCAGTAGTTTAATTGTAATTGAATGAATATGTCCATTAATGATAATTAATGATAATTAATTCATTTAATTAGCATCATAGAGAAATAGTTTGACAATTAATGTGCAATTAATCCTCTAATCAAAAATTGAAATCAAAACAAAAAGAAATATATTAGAATACAAATAGTAATTCTCTTTTGATTAAAATACAAAGTAAATGTAATTATCATAATTACTTCAACTTTGTATTGCATGCATTACTATTCAAATTTGTACAAGTAATCTACCTTTGTTGTGGTAAGAAGTTTCATTTTGTTAAGAGCAATGTTCTAGTTACATGATTCATGTTAGCAGCTTTTTAATTACTATGTATAAGAAAGAATGGAAAATGAAGTACATCATGAATACTAGACTCGTGTGCTATTTCACTTTAATCCTCTTTATAATTTGTATTGTATGATCCTACATTGCTTTCTAAGACAAACTACATACAAAAAGAGTAGATTCGGAGTAGAAGGGAAAATCTGTAGGTCAAAACTTGTAAAGGTTAAAGAGGAAACAGATCATGGGACCAAACGCGGAGACAGTTGCCTCCAGTTGCAATCACCATCACGACTCTCTTTCCACTCCATTCGCTGCCACCAACTTTTCATTCCATTTATCCCATATATAAATACCCCATCCGACCACCACAATCTCAATCAATTCACTTCATTCTGTAAAAATTAAAATACTATCAATTATATCTTATGTTCCCTTAAACAATAACAATGCAGTTCACCTCCTCTGCTATGCTCTCTCTGCTGTTACTGGCTTCTTCATTGCTATATTCATCGCATGGAAGCAGCTTCGCAGATGACATTGATATTACCTGGGGCGATGGTCGAGGAAAAATCTCCGGTGATGGAAAAATGCTGAGTTTATCATTAGACAAGTATTCTGGCTCTGGCTTTCAGTCGAAACACCAGTATCTATTCGGCAGACTCGATGCCCAGATCAAACTTGTTGCTGGCAACTCCGCTGGCACTGTCACTACTTTTTATTTGTCATCGCAAGGTCCGACGCATGATGAAATAGACTTTGAATTCCTTGGAAACACAACTGGAGAACCTTACACTCTGCACACCAATGTGTTTGCTCAAGGTGAAGGCAACAAAGAACAACAATTCAAACTGTGGTTAGACCCTACTAAAGACTTCCACACCTACTCCATCCTCTGGAATCCCCGGCACATCATGTAAGCTTATATTATTATATTATATATGTTTTTCTTCTCCTATACAATGCTTTGAATACATGCACAGTGACTAATTTAATGTTTCATTTATGATGTTATAATAGATTTTTGGTGGATAACACTCCGGTCAGAGACTTCAAGAATCATGCATCCCAAGGGGTTGCTTTCCCGTCTAACCAACCGATGAGGCTCTACTCCAGCCTTTGGAATGCTGATGATTGGGCAACACAAGGAGGGAGAGTCAAGACTGATTGGAGTAAAGCTCCATTTACGGCATATTATACAAACTTCAATGCCAATGCATGCATCTGGTCATCTGGTTCATCAACCTGCAGCAATGCATCAGATTGGTATAATCAAGAGTTGGATTCAATGAGTTACAGAAGAATGAGGTGGGTGCAGAGGAAGTTCATGATTTACAACTACTGTACTGATGCCAAGCGCTTTCCTTCTGGAATTCCCAAAGAATGCACACTCAGATCATAATCAATACCTTTAGATTTCTTAATAAATCATGTACCGTACTTAAGCTGTGAAAAGTATTCGGTAGCCAGCCCCATGTCATAGCATTCTTTTATTGTATTATTCAAATTCTTTTAAGTTTAATATATACATTCTTTTGTATCTGAGTCAGATCAATTTTAATGAGAATATCCAAAGGAAGGCCTGATGCAGCTTAGATTTCCATGCGCAAGTTTCATCATTATAACATTCCATAAGACCGATACATTTTATTCTAATACCATGCCTTACACCAATCCTATGCATGAAACCGAAACACATTTAAACCAAGATAGCTTTCATGATACATCCCAATATATTAAAAAAATGCTACTCGAGCTAAAGAAACAAATAATGATTTTTTTCATTTTCGTCAAGTTCTATGAACTAAACAGGGAGGAAGAAAATGGGAGTAGCCCCTGTGGAAAAAATAAATCTGTCTGTTAACTGTGATTTTCCAAAGACTCTGCACATGTTTAAAGTAGCAATTTCCTATTTGTTTATACCACCACTATGTAAAAGTGGCCTCCAACATGAAAGTTTCATTTATTAAATATGTATTCTTCTAAAGATGCTAAACTTTTAGGCAAAATGATTGTTCAAAAAAAGAGGTTTCAGTTGTGTAGTCTTTACAAAGCTATAACATTATATGAAGTTGTTAAATTATATGATGAGAAAGAGTTGAATGTCTATTCTTCCCATGATTAGGAACAAAATAGGTTTATGTCTGAAACTAGGTTTTCGATTTTGACCGAAACACCAAGATTATGATCATTCCCTTACAGTTTTAATAAGGATCAAAACCAAACAAACCAAAATTCCAATTTAACAAAAATAACTATTGAAATTCAAAATTTATAAGAAAAAAGAATGAGATGCGTGCCGAGGAAGTTCATGATTTACAACTACTGTACTGATGCCAAGCGCTTTCCTTCTGGAATTCCCAAAGAATGCACACTCAGATAATCAATACCTTTAGATTTCTCAATAAATCATGCAGCGTACTTAAGTTGTGAAAAGTATTCGGTAGCCAGCCCCATGTCATAGCATTCTTTTGTAATATCATTCAGATTCTTTTGAGTTTAATCTATGCATTCTTTTATGTTAATGTTTTACTCCGAAATATACTCATGTCATAGTATACGTCTACGGTAGATTAGAAGCAGGATATGCAATTTTTGATTTCATCATGCATGTCTCACCATATCAACAGACTTGTTGGATAGAGAGAGAAGCACTTTTGTAGAAATCATAAGATTCAACAATGTTCAACCACGAAAAACTCGGTACTAACTCAACTTTGTAAACAATGGTTTTGGAACAATTCAATGTTCCTAAAATATAGCGTCTAACTTATGCATTACACAAGGTATGTTAACAAAAATAATATTATAAATATTCTTGAAGAATAAAATTTGTTATGCAATATATGGTGAATCTTTAGGATAAAAACTTACTATACTTTTAAATGTATAATTATTTTTAATAAGATTTATGTATTTTTATATTTGAGTACAAATTAAATTATTATTTTTGTCGATGAAAATGACTTATTTATTGGTTTACTATTTTTTAGTTTTTCAATATTCGTTATGCAAATAAATGAAAATTAGCATTGTCAATAAACTTTGAAATTAATACTTTTATAAAAATTTGCAAATAAATATTCATGTACATAGATTTTTGAATTGACATTAAATTTTTGATACATTTGACTAAAAAATAAATGATTGATGCATTGTTTCAAATATTACACGAGAATTGGCGAAAATACCTAAAATGAAAGTGTGAAGCCAACGAATCAATATATTTTTATGCATTTAAAGTTCTTGCGACTTGTATTTGCTGAAATAAAGCATATGATACGAACATAGCGATAAACTACTAAAAGAAATATTAAGTGAAAATAAGACCTCAAATGTTACAAATAATATTATCATTTTAATTATGTAAAAACTAATAATAATTCATTGTTTCATATACCTTAACAATTTTATTTATAATAAATATTTCAACAAATATTTAACATTTGCTTAAAAAATAATAAAATAAAAAAGAAAAATATTGCTAATTAAAGCATAATATAATTCATTTCTATTGATCAACATAAATTACAGATATAAATAGTTAGAATGACAATTTTTTACAAAACCATTCTAACTGAAAATGTTAATTTTTTTAGTATTATAAAATACAAACATTAACCATTTATCATTAATTCTAGCCGAAAATTTTACTACATCAGCGGTTTGGAATGCTTTAAATGAGATGTCAAATGATAAAGCTTCTAGACCTGATGGATGTTCAAAAAATTTCTTCAAAAAATATTGAAATTGGTTAAAAGATGATATGGTGAGATTGTTTGATGGTTGAGAGGCTAGGAATTTAAATTTGGAGAAGTTAAGCTATGCAAATGTGATGGTGATTACAAGAAAATGGAAATGTAACTTGGCAAATTTTCGATCTATTAGTTCATTATATAGCACTTACAAGTTGATAACTAAAATACTATCTAATACACTAAAAGACAAGATGGACAAATTATATGACAAAGCAAAAACTACACTTATAAAAGGAAGGTCAATTCTTGAAGTTGCTGCATTAATTCAGGAAGTCGTATCATTTTAAAGTAAAAACTCAATACCTTGTACTTAACTAAAATTGGATTTTGCAAAAGCTTTTGACAAGATTGACTGGAGATTTATGATTGACTTACATCGAGCCAGTGGTTTTAGTGAGAAATGGATAGTGTGGATATAAAACATTCTTTTTTCAAGCAAGGAAAATATATTTGTCAATGGTGTTGCTGGCAAAAACTATTAGTTCAAAGAGAGGGCTGCGATGAGGGGATGCATTTTAACCACTTCTATTTGATCTATCTGCTGATGTTTTTGCACAGATTTGGAGAGTTAGTAGCAATAGTGGAATTCCTAAATGCTCTGGAAGAGAATACATCATGGATGGTATAAATTCCTTATATTATATGATGATGATGTTATTATCTTCAGTGATCCTGATTGTAAGTATATAATTGCATTGAAATTCATTTTATATGCATTTGAAAGATTATCTAATCTTCAAATTAACTTTCAAAAGAGTTTACTATTGTCATTGGAGTAGAAAATGGAATTTCTAAATTGACTGATGAAATGATTAATTGTAAAGCAGGAAATTTTCCATTGAATTATCATGGATTCTAGATAAGATCTAGGAAATTGCATAAAGAAGATTGGTATTTACTGATTAATAAAATTGATAATAAGCTTGTTAGACGGAAAGGGTATTCCTTATCTAAAGCAGGTGGACTAATTTTGGTAAATTCTGTGCTTTTAGTAATCCCTTTATATTATCTTTCTTTTAGATATGTTTTATTTGGGTTTTAAAGAAAATTGATGCAATTTGAAGGAAATTTTTCTGGACTAGGAAGAAAGAAGCTAATGTGTTGAGTTGTTTGATTGCTTGGGATCAGTTGTGTAAATCAAATAATCATGGAGGTTTTGGTATTTTAAATTTGATAGAAATGAATTCATTATTATTATGAAGTGGTCATGGAATATGATGAGTTCTATAATGCTTTATGGAATGAATGGATATTAAAAGCTGCTTATGATGATGTTTTTTCTAGCTTGTTAACTTTAGAAGTTGTTCTATATTTTGAAAAGATATAATGAGTTGCTCACAAATTTTCAAAAGTGGTACAAGTATAACTGTAAATAATGGTCGTAATGTATCTTTTGGTTAGATAATTGGTTACTTCCAATCCCACTTCCTATTGAATTTAACCTATTATTCGAATTAGTGAGTAATATGAAGTTTTCAATTGCAGATATGTATGATGTGCATGTTGATGGTTTTAAAATGGAAACTATCTTTCAATAGAATTGTAGAGGGAAGAGCAGTTTGTCAAGTGCCGAAGCCCATATCATTATTAGAGATTAGAAAGTAAAGCAATGGAAGTGATGAATTTAAATAGAAACTTTCTAGCAAGAAGATATATAAAGTAAATAGCATGTATAATTTTCTAAGCTTCTCAGATAGGAAATTTGACGGGAATATGTGGAAAGCTAAAACATTGCCTGAAAAGCTGAACATCCATATGTAGATATTAATACATTGCAGACTAACCACAATGACTATGCTGAAGAAGAAGGGAATGAACATTAATGAGAATGCTTGTTTTTTGATGAAGAAGGGAAAAATTATATTCATCTTTTCCATGATTGCGATATCGCTTTTTTATATCTAGACCAAATGCTAGGTGAAGCTAAACGTTAACTTGGAAAGGAGAGAACTAATTAGAGATCAATTTCATGTTCGGAATGATCTATATAAAATCTCTCAAGTAATGTAATGCTACCAGTAGATTTGTGTTGCTAAATTTTTCTTTCGGCCAGCTAATTCTGAATGAAAGAAATTTATGATGCTTTAAAGTACTACTAGAAATTCGAACATAATTTTATTTCAAACTATTAAATTTGTGTATATATGTGTATATGTGTGTGTATATGTGTATATGTGTATTATTAAATTATTTTTGAAGCTAGGTACAGTGCCAGAGTACGTGGAAGAGGAAGGAGCAATAACAACATGTAGCAAGGATATGCATCGGTAAAGTTTAAGCAGCAGCAATATGGTCTCTTTTTTCATTTTATGGTCAGTTAAGTTTGGTTTGTACAACGTTATTTTGTTTGTTATTTTCTTTGGTCTGTCACGTTGAACTTATAGCCCCTGCATGAGCTTATTATGTTTTGTTATATTTTTGATATCGTTTGGTAAGCTAGTTTTAGTTTATGGTGATGTTTCTTATGTAGCTTATATGTCTACAAACAATTTTTTAAACTTTTATTTTATTATAAACATAACGTGGTAACCTTAGATTTATCCAATTGAGTCCATGATACCTGGTGCCTTAAACAGGCTATATAGGTCTGATTATGAGGGCCAGACTCAACTGGTGATGGGAAAGATGATCATGAGATAACAACCACATAAATAAAATATAATGTCCGGGCAGTTGTATCAGGCCCGAGATAAGTGGAACTAACAGACCGATGATGCGGATTTTTGGTTTATGGGGTTTAGTTTGATTGGAATAGGGATCGGCACGAATATTTGACAAATTGGATGATTATGGATGGATCGGTATAGATGTAATATGGTAATGGATCGACATAATATGTGAGGAGGATATGGTCTGGCATATGATTGAGATGATGGAGGATCGACATAGGTTGTAAAACCAGTGGGATCGGCATATTGATGGTTAACGGAAGGGATCGACATGGTATGTTCGTACGTTATGGGTCAGCATGATAAAGCTAGAGGGGTCGGCATGTTGATGGTCAGGGAATAGGGGTCGGTATGATGAGGCTGGCGTGATACGAATTGGCATGGTATGGCTTGAGCAAAAGGGATCGGCACGTTTCATTTGTGGAATATGGGTTGGCACAGAATGGATTGTGACGTACGGATCGGCGCACATTTGAGGATAGGGATGGATCGGCATAATCGAGACAATATTAAGATTTAAACCAAAGTATTACAAGAACTGGAGCTCCATGCATCCAATTGCCTTGATATTTGAAACTTCATCATAATAGACTATAAGAGAGCCACCATAGGGATCGCTGACACAAACTCAACTCATGAAGAGATCGATACCAACCGCTATCCATTGAGATTTGGGCCTAGCCCTTCCTGTGGTGGGCCCATATGGTGGAGGAAGTCCTATTACCAAAGTTTGATTCGGATTGGAGGCCACCTTCAACTATAAATAGAGGCACAATAGGCCATTCTAGGGACTCTTACGCTGTTAGTTCAACTCTGGCATTATTGTAACCAATTTCCTTTATTCTTTTCTGATCTCTTGCAATTTCTTATTAATTGTAATTATAATTAAGCGAATTGTGATCAATTAAGAGAGTATTCAAAGTGGACGTTGGCAATCAACGTTGAACCACTATAAATCTTGTTTCTTTTGCTTTCTACTGCATTTTTCTTGATATTCAGTGTCACTCCTCTTTTTTCATTTAATCTCTTCATTTATTTCACTACTTAAACCTATTCTTGGGTGTTTGTGGCCAACTTGATGGTAAACATTTTGGTGCTTACCTTAAGAAATTTAATTCTCGAGCTATTAGGATCATCTTTGCTGCTACTGGACTGATGAAATCCCCTAAAGGAGATCGACGTTCATCTTTAGAAGCTTATTAGATACTACTCAAAATTTCCAAGATCTAAGCAAAGAAATTCAGAATGGTGAGTCGCACCCGATATACATTCCAGAATGTTGATGCCCACGAGACCGCTAGTGTCGAACAAGGGGGCCCAAGCAACCAACCTGCTAATGAATGTGGAGACTGCTGCAGTCCAGAACCCTGTCGATTCCATAATTAGAGCCAAATTCATTGACTTGATGAGAGAGCTGATGGAGAGCCATAGGCAACTAAACGAGCAAATCCGAGCTAATGCCAATTTGACGAACCATATAGCTCAATAGCAGCTCCAAAGCGCCAGAAGGGATCTCGCCTCTTACTCGGCGTCAGATAGTTCAACATCATCGGATGAGAACCATAGGCATAGGTGTCATAGATTTGAAGCAGCACGAACTGGAGTGATGGAACAATGCTCGGCAGACCAACGTGGTATGCCGAGACGGTTCGATGCGGATCCCTTAACTAAAGGGATAGCTCACCAAGTGCAAGCGGAGAACCGTGCTCATGCTGGATCTGGGAACTTGGACGCCGGAATACGTATGGATTCTGACTAACAACCTCTTCAAAATGATAATGAAGTGAATGCTCAGGATACACATCAGGAGGATGATAGGCCAAGGAGGCGTGAAATGACCCGAAGACACCGACAGTAGCACTCACGTGAGGTGGAGCACGACCACCACTTGGCGCCACCGATCCAGACATCGGATTTGTCCGCAATGGTTAGATAACTAATGTGTGAGAACCAGGGCTTGACAAATGATGACTGGGAAGTCTCTAAAAGCCATACCCCATTTACCGATAGTATTTTAAAGGCAGAGTATCCTATGAGGTTTAACATGCCTACGATGCCTGCTTACGAAGGGAAAACTGACCCAGACAGCACAGCATGAGGTACGAATGGATGACGAACTCAGCAAGAGAAAATGATGCTACCAAATGAGAATGCTTTCCCATAAGTCTTTCTAGGATCGCGACGATGTGGTTCACAAAATTACCCTCACGGTCGATCTCTATATTTGATGAGCTGGCAACAAGATTGTGGAGCAGTTCTAGATTCATGCTACTCGTCCCAAAGATGTGATGTCGTTGTTCACTCTAATCCAGGCTCTAGAGAAATCATTGAAGGACTAACTGTAGAGATTTCATGTCGCAGCCAATGAAGTCAGTAATCCTAACGACCACACGATACTTATGGTCGTGATGAGAGGGGTTGATCCCGAATCTGAATTCGGTGACTGGCTTGCTAAAAAACCGCCGGCCACACTAGAATGTTTTTATTCAAAGGTGACCCAGTTTATGAGGAAAAAGGAGGCCAGATTGTCTAGAAAAAGAACCACAACGGGGCCAAGTGGAGAAGCCGTACAAAGCAACATCGCAGTAAAGCAGTCTAGCGAGAGTTTTGGGAAGGTTCAGGTTAATGTTCAAAACAAGCCGAGTCAACTGAAAAGGAGTGGAGAAAGGAATCACGACCGAAAAGGGGAGCCTAAAAAGTGGAGGTCCAAGTTTCCTTTGTATGACGACTATACACCTATGAATGCATCACTGGAGAACATCTATCTATCCACCTATAATACTTTCCAATATAGAAAGCCACGTCTAAAAGAGTCAACTGAGGCACAAAAGAAAAACATGAAATACTGTCATTTCATGAATGTTACGGGCATAATACGGACGAATGCAGGCATCTTCGCGATGCCATTGAGAAATTGATCCGAGAGAAAAGGTTGCAGTAATTTTGAAAAATCCACAAGATAGGGGACAGAGGACATCTGACCCCAATTGAGGGCAGGGTCCGCGCTGGGCTGAGGAGCTAGCACGGACCGGTTGAAGGTTGGTAATAAACACGATAGTTGGTGGACCGCATCCTGGGGACAGAAGTTGGCAGGAAATGGAGTGCTATGCTACTTCAGCGAAACATGTGGATTTTGAATGTTGCTCAAATACAGAGGATGAAACTCCGGCCAAGCAACAACGTACAATGACGGATGATATAGTATTCAGAAGCAAAGATGCCGATAAAGTAGAGACCCCTACTATTGATGCAAGGTTATCTCTGCCATGATTGGCCCCGCTCTGGTTAGAAGAATTCTGATTTATTGCAGAAGATATATGAACATTGCCTTTAAGAAGGCATATGGTCAAGGTAAATAAGGATGGAGGCTAAGGATTTGAAACCATCTAAAGCTCGAATACACGGTTTCAATGGTGTGGCTATCGAGGCAGTTGGTTATGTAGAATTGCCAGTCGAATTAGGAGAAGGTGATTGTAGGAGGGTGCAGATCCTACCGTTCATTGTTTTGGATGTTGGTTCATTGTACAATGTTTTTCTTGGGCTTCCGGCCTTATCTGAATTTTGAGCAGCTCTTGGCCCATGGTGTTTGACATTGAAATTCCCGACTGATAATGGAGTAGGTGTTGTGCACGGCGATCAAGCGGCTGGGCATGTCTTTTATGTAGTTGAGTTAAGAGAGGCTCTGCTGGCACCTAAGCCTTCACTCCAAGAAAATTTGTATTTAGTTGCACTTAATAGCAGCGTTTGAAAGGTAAGTGCAACCATTGTCTTTTCACACTTTTATTTTATATATGAGTGTGTATGCACCCCAGATGGGCCTGCTCTAATCATAATGTCATGCATTAATTCAACAACATGTTTGTATGAGGTGTAGAGTAAATATAAATGGGTGTTGTCACATAAAATGTGACGACCCGGAAATTTTAAACATCTGAAATCGAAATATTTAATTTATTTTAAATATTTGGAAGTTAGTTTAACTTGAATTTCAAAATTAAATATGAATTTGGCAATTAAATTATTGAATTTAATTTATTTAAGTTGGATAAAAATTTGAATCTTCAGTCTTAAGCCGATTAAAAATACTTCAAAGGCTTGTAAAATTCATACTGATAATACTGAAGATAATGGAAGCTTCAGAATTGAAATTGGAACTATTTTGTTCAGTTTTGAAATTATATCGTTTTAATCGATATCTAAAATAGCCTTCTGATGCACAGTCTCGGAATTCGACGATACCAGTGCCATTGGATCCGTAATATTGAATTATTATCGGATTTCAAATTTCATAGCTTCCGGAGCTATCGTGTGATCATACGAGATAAAAACGCTGAGAAAATAATTAACCGAATTATATATATATATATATATATATATATATATATATATATATATATATATCTGATCAAAAAAAATCAAATCACAGCCATATTATTTCTTTTCAGCTTCTCCTACACGCGATCCTGACCCCTTTTCTATACCTAGTCGCAGAACGAAATCCTGTCAAAGAAAAAAAATGGCGAAAAAATCATTTTTTCCCTCAAGAAAATAAAAATAAATTAAACGATCGAATCTTGTTCAATATCAATGCCGTTCTCTGATATTCAGATTGAAGCCTTAACTATTTTATATCGTTCGAAAATGGCCGAAGCCCTCTCCTCTTTCGTTCTCAATCGCGGAAAAGATTTTAAACTCAGATCGAAAAAAAGGGGATCGCAAGTTAATCAATGGCGACGACAGCTTGATTCGAGGTCATGCAAGCTCATACGAGCAGTCGCAAGGTGATCGATAGCGTACATTCGAACGTAGGCGAGTTGATGGCGGCCACAAACACGTGGGTCAGATGCGATGGAAGCGGCGTGTCGCGATCGAGTTTTAGGGCACGGTGATCTGGTGATGGTGCAGCCAAGCTGGGTATGGCGGTGGGGGATTTATAGGAATCAGCGGCGTGGAAATTCGTGGTGATAGTATAGGTCGTGAACGAAGCTTGGGCAGGCAGGGATGTGGTGGTTCGATGAACTTTCAGTCGAAATGGGTTATACTCTGTCAATTGGGCAATGAGGTAATCACCATTTTGTTTTATTTAATTAAATAAATAATGTATAGATTAGAGAAAAAATCTAAATGAATAGATAAGGTTTTAAATTTTAACAATAAAATAAATGTAGTTTTGTTTCAGATTTATATATAGTTTTAGAAATATATATACATACCTATATCCATTTTTATTTACTAGTTAGTTTTTTTATATAAAATTAAATCACGGGTTAATTAAATTATCAATAGGAATTTAATTGTTCGATTCATTTCGAATATTAATTAATTGTATAAATGTTTATACAAGGTTTAAAAATCGTGAAAACAAGTGGGAAAGGAAAATAGGTTGCACGCGCAGGCAAAGGTGAGATCTTCTCACTCAATCAAATTTTCTGATTTAAATTTTAAATAGTTAAATTTAAAATTGATTGATTGTGTGCTTGAATAATAAATTTATTATTAGTTATATTAGTTTAGACCCTATGCGCCGCATAACAGCGGAGGTTATTATATTAAACCCATATACCGCGATATTCCACCTCGAAGTGGAATTGGTATTATATATGTATTTGGAGTTGTTGATTTCCCGCATTATATAGCGGATGAGACCCTATTGCGCCGCATAATAGCGGATAATATTTTATAAATCCCATATACCGCGATATTCCACCTCGAATTGGAATTGGTATTTAATTGTTGTGCTAACGTCTGTGGATGCAGGCAGGTTGGAGGGATCCAACTGGATTCCTCAAAACATTTTGATTTATTTTCAAAATTTTGTATTGATCATTTTTTTATTTGTGTGTGACTATTTGTGATTGAAAACCATTGAAGGCTAAAATTTAGCCGAATATATTTTTGGTATCGTAGGATACCAGAAATATGAAATTGGATTTTTGAAAATTAAAGTAGAAAAGCCTAGACCGTTAGAATTAAAGTATTAAAGTTGTTTTTTATAATCCGATCGAATTAACTACAAAAACATGGGAAATATTTTTAGTAAAGGAATTTCGAGAATGTTGTTTAATAGTTGAAGAATTTATTTAAGATGCAGATTTTAAATATTTGAAAGAAATAAGGAAATTTATTTCAAAAGGGAAATAAATTTAGAAATTAAATTTGTAATTTAAATTAGAGTTGAAATTAATTTTGGAAATCGATTCGGGAATTAATTTGGAGTTAGAATAAATCTTACGAATCGATTTGGAAATTTGGTTTGGTGTTTTGGAAATAACTTGGAAAATCAATTTGAAATTGATTTGATATTTGAAAATTAATTTGGGAAATCAAATTGGAATTTTATTTTGTGTTTGAAATAAAGTGGAAATCAATTTGGGATTTGATTTGGTTTGATGGTGATATTTGGAAATCGATTTAAAATTCGTATATCAGTTGATATTTGAAAATGTAAATTCACAACGGGAATTTGTAAAAAGAAGGAAAATTGTTTAAAAAAAATAAATATTGGTTTATTTTTAAAGTGTGGAAAGGAATTTACAGATTTGAAATGTAAATTGAAATAAATCGAGAAGGGTTTATTAATTGGTTTGAATGGACCATTTTAAAGTGAAAGTGTACTTTCCCTGAAAAGCCGAGTATGTTTTGAAAGTAGCTTTTAAAGTATAAATTAAAAGTTTTAAAGATGGTTTTAAAAGAATATTTTGGAGAAAATTATTTTCTTAAGTTATTTTGAAAATCTTCAGAGTAAAGATTTATTTAGTAAATTATAGAAATGATTATTTGAAGACTTAATTGATAATTTTTTAGAAAATGGTTATTTAAATATTTATACTCTATCTACTAATTTTATGTTAAAACTTAGTTTGGATTTAAAGTTAATATGTAATATCAGTATAATGTTTTTTTATATAACTAATATTTTAAGTAAAGTGTTTAAAATAGTTTTTATTTAAATATTTCCAAATATATATTTGGATTAGTGATTTGAATTATTATTTTTTATGCGGACTTGGCAGATTTTCAGTGGAAATAAACGATTTCGGGAATTTTTTTGCGCGAGTGAAAAATGTTTTGAAATTTGTTTTCAAAAGACTGAAATTGGAAATTGATTTGAATTTTTTTTTCAAAGGGTTGAAAAGTAAAATTTTATCTTGCAAAGATATTAACAATTGGGAAAAATTATTTTAAATCCAATGATTGTTGTGAATGATGATTGATAGTTAAATAACCGACTATCAATATTGGCCTTGATCGGCATTTGAATTTCGATGCGACCGGGAGTCGAGTTCCAACTGGATATTCGAAACCCACATCGAACCTTTGTGATGGTGATGGATCTTTTGTTTAAAAGATAAAAGCGAAATTGTTGTGATTTGTTTGAATCTGAATGTAACACTTATTTTTAAAATAAGCGCTCGTTATTCGGATTTGCCGGGAGAGGACCTTGTGTCATAAAACCCATTCCGAATAATGAGGTAACCCGACCTTGTGTTGGCAGAGATCCGGTTAGGTTCTCGGGGCGTTCCTCCAGAGGCGTACCCATGTGGGCCAGGAAGTTCCTTAGACTGACCATTTGTTGGAACTCCAAAGAAACAATACGCGCCCTGTACGGTTTTTGTTGTATAATCTGCCATCTACTTATGGTAGCGCCCCACTGTTTAGATGGTAGCTATGGTAGGCATAGTTCGAAATGTCTATGCTGGCTAAGATTAATATTATACTTTTGAAATGTTTTCCACACTGCACTAATAATGATAATATCAAAGGATTTTGCGTATTAAGCATGTTTGACTATCATAAGGAGAAATCTCCTCCAATTCTGCGTTTGCATTGTGTGTGGGGCGAAAGGCCTTATGGTAGTTTAATTTTCCAAAAAGCATTGCGCATTTCTTTAAATTCCTTTGTTTTCTTATAGTTAAAAATAACTGTTTTTAAGATCTCACACCAGTCTCATGACTGACCTGGAGTTTATTGTTCCCTTTCTAAACTCTGGGTGCGCATAATTTTCCACACGGGAAGCCTAGAGTCCGGTTATCGGTTATTCAGGAGCGAAGTCAAAAAAAGTTGCTGTGGAAATCAGGAGTTGAAGCTGGATGGCGAGGCGTGTCACTTATATATTTGTAATATTTCTTTTCCACTGTTTGTTGTTGTAAACTCTGATAATGTGATGTATAAACTGATATAGTGTTTTTGTTTTAAAAGATTATCCTTTATCTATTATATTTGTTCCGCTGCGTAATGTGAGATTCTGTTTATTGTTTTCTGTTCTTTATCTACCTCTTCATTCTTTAAACCCTAGTGGTTCGGTTTTCTGGCATTCGATGGTTCGACAGTTGATACAGTGGATGTGACTTTCGGAAGTCGTAAAATCGGGTCGTTACATAAAAGGTAAACAATTAGGAGAACTATAATTAGACAATCAATATATTTATGAGTTAGATGCTTAATTTTTATTATTCAGTGAATGCATTTTGGAAATGTCATGTGAGTAACCTTCTTACTTATTTTTTAAATGAAACTCAACTTATTTTACTTCGAAATGTCATAGTTTTGCACCAATCCACTATGTAGTTATATATTATCTCCGAATATAACTTAACAAATATAGTGTAAAATGCCCCATAATTTGGATTCAATAAATATAAAAGTAATCACAAATAGTTGTGTTTCAAGCCACTATATGTAAACTATAACTTCACAATGTGCTCAAAATTAAAGTATGATAACATACAGATTGAATTGTGTCACAGTGGAGATAGATATAAAAGGATATATATATGTGTGTGTGTGTGTGTAGTTAATGCCCCGCTATTACCCCACTACAACCCCGCTATATCTCTTATAGCGGATTTCTACCTCAATGATTTTTCCATATAGCCCCAGAATATAGCATTTCCGCTTTAATCCTCGCTATTTCCGCTATATTCCGCTATATCTTTTTTAATAAAATGAATTAAAAAATTGCATTTATACATTATAAAATTATGAAACTAATTTATTTGATTTAATTTTTAAAACATTTTCAGAAATGAAAATACTGTAATATTCTACCAAATTCAATTATGTTATATAACAATTTTTTATTTATTTAAAGTATATTCGCACATGTTTTTATTTAAAATTATTTATGTATTATTTTTAGTTTAATTGAATGATAATTTTTCATTTAATTACCATTTATATATTTGTAAAAACATTAAGTATGAGTTTTATATGCTATTTTAGAGCCATCTGCTATATCCCGCTATATCCTCGCTGTATCCCCGCTATGACTTTTTGCACCTCCACCGCTTTAAATCTACCGAGCGCATTAACTGCGCGCACACACACACACACACACACACACACACACACACATATAAGGCAACATGCTGATATGTTATTAAACTCATGGTTTTCCAGACAAATATTGGTAGTGATACAAACATGCTGTAATGTTCAAAGGGGAGATAAATCAAAGAAAATAGGAGTAATGGGTTTACAGCAAATGAAAATACAAACAGACTCAAGGAAACAGTTGTAAATAAAATAAAAAATGGACAAACAAAAGACAGTGCAGCGGTTGTTGAATGAAGTGGTATGACATAGTAGTCAACCGTCTGGGCACCTACTTCTTCCTTTTCTTCTCTGAAGTTTTTCCACGGATCTTTTGCTTACCACGATCCTTTTTTGAGTTAGCCTGAATAGTACAGTAATATATTGGTAAATTTGGTTATGTGTTATTAGATAATATTGTAATAAGATTAGTACCCCAATGACGAGCTGTCGTTCCAGGTTCATAATAACATATCCCACATAATAATATTTAACAAAAATATAAATGAATCATATCATACAGTAGTATATCACAGTGCAATGTTTCAGTTGCATTTTGCAACTAAGATGCTCATATGCATTTTGTAACCAAGTGCTGCTCAGTTGCATTTTGCAATTGAGCAAGGTTTCCATTGAAAAATGCAACTGAGGTACTTCTCAGTTGCAAGATGCAATGGAGGCTCAGTGTTGCTCAGTTGCAAACTACTAAGGTGATGTTTTAGTTGCATTTTACAACTAAGTACTGCTTCTGGTGCATTTGCAACTGAGATGGTGCTTCAGTTGTGTAACGACCCGTAATTTCGCTACTTCGAAAATGTGAGATTTCGTTCGTTTTAAGTTTAAAAACGAACTTAAATCTTAAATAAATATGTTATATATAATAAATAATTATCTATTCTTGTAATTAATAAATTTAAAAGTATAAGTTTGGATTTTAGAACAAATCGACAAAAGTTAAGTTTTGCTAAAAATAAATAAAGGCTTAAATAAATGTATTTAAATATTTATTTTAAAAGATAAATCTTATTTAAAACATCTAATAAAGATAATAAAAGTATGTTAAAAGATTTAAAAGTATGTTAATAATCGTTTTACAAAAATAACTAAAATTTGTTGCATTTTGTCAGTTTTACATACACGGTAAAATTAGAGATTTTGATATTAATTAAAGATAATTTTAAAAAATAAAGAAACTTGTTCTAATTTATTTAAAGAAATAAAAATTTCAATTTGAAGTTTGGTTTACTTCAACACATAACTTAATAAAAAGGTCAAATTTTGACTGTAAAATTTGTCATCAAAAACGCTGTTTGAACCAAAACAAGTTGTCCACAAGTTGTTGTAACTTGATACATTAACTTATAAATACAAGTTTACAAACTATTTAAACAATTTACATTTAGCACTAAAAAACAAAAGGAGTTTACTTTTGAAAAGTTTAAATAAATGTATAAAAAGTGAAAAGTATGATTTGACATATTTAAAAATAATTAAAGCTTTTATAAAACAACATCATTACCTTACTTCTTATCTCATTAATGAGATGTTATGCTTATGCATAGAAAAGGAGCATGTGAAAAAGTAAAAAGAAAGCTAACTTAAGGAATTAATGACACATACATCCATGCATTTAATGCAAATCAAATCTATACAAAGTGTTCTCTTTAAAGTGCAAAATTTAAGAAAGTAATCATTTCTATCTTTAACATCACCATTAATGCTTAAGTTACATCACTTATGGAAAAGGAGCAAATGTTATTTTAACATTTTAAAATGTAAGAAAAAGAGATAAACATCATTTCTTAAGTACAAATTCAAATCAAACCATTTCTTCTCCATTAAGCAAAGGTCAAATAAAGGGTAGAAAGGTAAATTAAAAAGTCGAAAAGTAGAAAAGGGTATTTTAGTCATTTTCCATCCAAAGCTCAACTATAAATATGCATCCATACCTTTCGTTTTTCACACTTCATTCTTTACCTTCTTCTTCACTTTCTCCTTCCTCTTCACCTCCATTTCCATGGCTTCCCACCTCCATTTTCCTTCTACCACTAAGTCGTTCACCTTCTACCACTTATACTACTCCTCCAAAATACCAAAACCCTCTCCACCCTCCGCCAAAATCACCCTACACACCAAAATCGAGCCTAACTTCCACCTACCCACCCTCACACCCCAAGGTCGAGCCCACACACCACAAACCCGAGCCACCCTAGCCAAGCCGCCTACACTCCAAAGTCGAGCACCACACACCAAAAACCCGACCCATACACCCCTACACAATACCCAAGGCCACACCCTTCTCTACACCAAGGCCGCACTCCCTCTCTTCCATATAAAAAAAAGAAAAGAAAAAGAAAAGAGAAGAAAAGGAAAAGAAAAGGAAAAGAAAAGCATTCGGAAAGGAAACGGAAAAAGGCGAGACGTTGGAAATAACACGTTAGCGAGAGACGAAAATCTTACGTTAAAGTTTGACGGAGTGGATATGAAGGTGAGAAATTCTCACCGCTTTTTGAATTATATTGATTATCATGCTTAATTGTTATGTTAGATAATCACTATTTAATGATATGGATGTTTGATTGATTGTTTGAATATGTTGGATAATCCATAGTAATGTTATAACATTTAACGTGTTGAATATGTTAGTGTTATATGATTGTTGTATGGTTGTGATGATAATTTAGACATCAAATTTCTATTAATTAAGTAATCCCTTTGTTTAATAAGACCTTATTTTAGTAATATGAGATATTGTGGAAAAATAAGTCTTTTTTCATTTAGAAGTGAAATTAAAGTTAAAATGAAGGGAATTTGAAATTTGAAGTAAAACGGATTTGAAAAGGGTAGTTAATTAGGAATTGAAATTGAGATGGATAGTGAAATTGAAATTGGAATGGGTTTTGAAAAATTAAATTTTAGTTTGAGATTGAATTGAAGTTTAATTTGAAATTAGATTTGAAATCTAAGTTTTAATGTGTTTAATTCAAGAATAGAATTAAAATTGAATTGAAATTGAAATTTAAAATTTAATATTAAAAAATGGAAATATAATAATATTATAATATGGTAATAGTGAAAATATATTTTAAATACTTTAAAAAGTGAAAATATTGATTTAAAATGATTTGTAATGATTTTCTAAGTCTTGAAATCCAATTAGAATAAATTATTTCAAGTATTGAAAAATAAGTTAAAACTAGACGCGTCGCGCAACGGTAGTTCGCGATTTCGCGTCGAAAAGTTCAAACGAATGTGTAGAGTGGAATATGGCTCGAAATTTTTCAAGATAAGAAAATTCTGGACTATTATATCCATATCTTCTAAACGAAGAAAGAAAATTAAAGTTACGTTGAGTAGATTTTGAATTAAGTTCAAATCAATTTTTCAGAAAAATCGCACTAATGCAGTTTAGTGACCATAACAAGAAATTTGTTTAAATGAACGATTTTAATTACGGAAAAATATGGAATAAATTTGATAAATTTATTTAAATGATTTAAAAGATATTTGGATTGGAAAATATAAATGTTAAATGTTTAAAAGTTGATTTAATTCAAATAAGCTTATTTAGCACTTTCCGTAGCACTTTTATGCTGCGAATTCTATAAGTTTTGGAATATGAGTTTAAATGTAACGACGTTTCTCAGAATAAATTGTGAATGTTTTAAAAAGGATAATTAAGCATTTTGAAAGATAATTTGGGATATTTATAAGCAATTCCAAAATAAAGTTGAAAATCTGAGTATGCGGAAACGACTAGTACATTTGTCCCGCCTGTGAGATCTGGGAAGATAAAACAGGGTGTTTAACCAAGGTTAGGGATGGAGCAACCAGTGCCCTGAACATACCTGGCCTATGTTTTCTTTTCTTAGGCGAGGGGTGGAACAGATCGAAAGGAAAACCCGGATGCTCTTAAATAAAAAGACTGTATTAAGTTTTTGAATTAAAAGAAGATTGGTATTATCCAAATGTTAAGCAATCTCCTAAATGAATGATTTCTATGATCCTATTTACTCAAAAAAAATTTTGTTAAGATTGATTTAGGGTTTATCGTAAACGATGTCTTAAATAACATTGTTTTTGACCCACCTAAAAGTAAAGAAATTTGGATCAAGAATTAAGTAAGGAAATCCGAGATATTTTCCAAAGTAAAAGAATGAATTACTTAGAATTATCCTAAGTTAAAAGAAAGAGATTTCAAAATCATCCGAAAAGAATTAAAGTGAAAAAAGACTTAATAAATCCTATATACTCACATTCACTTTTTATCGATAATTGGATTTCGAAGGAACCGGGGTCGGATTTGGATAATTCCTATCCGAAAACCACTTCGAGCCAATGTATACGTTCGAACGTGAAGACATGTTGAAGATGATTGAAGATCGTGGATCTTTATAGCGTGATGACTGCTTGTTGAACATGCTCTGGGTAGCTCCCAATTATAGAGTTATTTATAGCAGTGGTCTCCTCGTGATGGAGATTTTTCGGATTGCAAGGACTACTCGCTACTAGTGGTAGTAGGAGAGTGCCTTCGGTTTGTCCTGTTCCTGAACAACTTGTATGGACGTTTGTCTGACATTGCATTTCTAACGATTACGTACATTGGTTTCTACAAACGTACATCATTGGTGGCGGAGAAGGCAACTTCTCTTCACTTAACACCTTCCTTGAGACGTACGAGCTCAAAGGTTGTATTTTTGTTAAAGGCAATTAGTAGTTAAACGGAAATGGCAATGTGGCATTCAAAGATGTGATATGTGCTATGTGAAAAGGTAATCGTTGCCTCAAGCCTCATCAAACCGGAAATGACCGAAACATGATTAGATGCGGCAAGGCTAAATTGGTCATTCCCAATTAGGGTATGATCATCCCCTTCTAGATATATTTCTTCCCTCTATGACGTTCGGGATGTTAATTTATGTGGTGTATGGAAAGAGAGCTCTCGAATAAAGGTCAGTAACGACCGAGGGATGACATATTCAGTACTATCTAGTTACAGAGGTTGACCGGTCTTGTGTTAGTAGAGGGCAGATGTTCTGTGCCTCGGGACATCCATCTAGAGGTGTACCCTTTCGGAAGGTAGATCCTGCACCTGGTCATTTGTATGGAAATCCTTTCTCCAATAAGAACCTACGGACTAGATTGTAAACCTATTATGCTGGAATTTAATCAATGTAACAATTTCGGCTAAGATTAATAAGTTTATTTGCAAATGTTTTCAAAGAGATGTCATTAGAAATAATGTCAAATGTTTTGATATAAAAGTGTTTTAGTTATCATAAGGTAAAAACCCGTCCCTATTATGTGTAACGATCCCGATTTAAAGACGAATTTAAGTTTGTAATTAAATATAATTTTTGGGTCAAATTGTGAATTTGTTTGGATTTTTCGAATTTAATAAGAGATATATACTTATTTGTTTTTGAATTTGGATTTAAAAATTAAAATAAATATTTTCAATTGAATTGGATATAAATAAATTTTGGTTTGGAAATTCAATATAAATTCAAAATGAATTAGATTTAAAGATTATACTTTGGAAAGAATAATATATATAATTATTTATTAAATGTATAAATTGTGTCTGATTCATTTTCTTTAAAAGGTTATAAAAAGTATAAAATAAAATTATCTTATCAATATTGAATATAAGTGTGTAGAATAAAATATATGTTATAAATTTAATACTTGATAGTTAAACTATAAAAAGAAATAAAAAATTCAAGAATTTATGTTAATGATAAATTTATATGGTTATATGCCAACATAAAATTAAATTAAAATAAAAATAACAATAATAAATGAAATATATATAGAATTGTATGGGAAAAATGCAAGACAAGAAGATAAGAGAAAAAACATCTAAGTACAAAGCAAATAGGTTTGCTGTAAACAAAATGAGAAACACAAAGGTTTATAAAGGAAGGAAATGAAACAAAAGAAAATATCTACAATACAAAACAAATAGCATAAGTTGTAAATAAGGAAATAATAAAACAAAGAAGGCTTGCAAAATAAGATAAACAAACAAACAAAAATGTTTACAAACAAACTATACATACATAATTAAATAGTATAAGCTTGTAAACAAGATAGGAAGCAAGCATTCAATACCCTCAGCACAAAATATATCATCTCAGCCGAAATAAACTATTTCATTTCGGTAACAAAGATAAAATATCTTTAGTCAAAAGAAGAAGAAAAAAAATATGTTCAAAGTAAAATAAGCCTAACTAGATAATATCTTCCCCTATATACAAACTGTTTTTCTATATATACATGTGTCTTCTTATACTTGCTCGTTCATAAGGAAAAAAATTAAGCAAACCAGAGAAAGAGAAAATAAATATCATCATTATCTACAGACTTAACATCATTCAAGTTCAAAGCAAAACAGGATTTAAGAAAAATCAACACTGCAGCTTTCAAACAACAGTGTTATCTGTTCTTCAAATTAAAGTGAGTAAACATACTGCTTTAAGCCTTTAAACTTGTGTATTTGTTTCATGATTGATTCATGCTCTACTGTATATTTTTAAGTTAGAAAATCTGTGTATATATGATTGTGATTTGTTTTCTTGTATGATTCTGTTCTTTTTGTCTTTTTTTGGTTACAGGGTGAACATAAACAAGAATAATTTTATAAATCTTTATACAAACATCTTTAATTTAGGATTTAAAAAAAAAACAAGTTTGTTTAAACTTAAAACCATAATCTGGAAATTGCTTGAAGCTTGACAGTATAACTTAGACTCTGCACACTCAATTTTACAGTAAAAAGAAATTTTATGGTAAACTCGAATACTTTAATTTGTTTATTTGATTTCATAACTTGAACGAACATTCAAAAATAAGATTTTTGAAACAAAAATAGTAATTTTTAGTTAAGTTTTCTAGGTACAGTTCCTAGTGGAATTGAATATACTTTTTAATCAGTTCGAGTGATCAATCAAATGCTTGGTGTTGAAACTTTGTTCGAAGCTTGTTTGATCCTCGTTGAATTCAAGAAATTTTTTTAAATTTTTTTCTATTGCATGAGATGTTAGAATGGGGTATGATTAGGGTTTAGTGCTTGGGTTTTGTCGTGGTCAGTGACGAAGTGATTTTATCACCTCGGCTTGATCGAGTTGTATGAAATTGAGGGGAATGGAAGAACGAGGGGTTAGCATGGTGAGGCCGAAGTTATTGCGATTCCGGTGGTGGAGGCGATTGAGGCGAAGCATTTTTTTGGTTGTGATCGAGTTCCAGGATTCGAACGATCTGCTAAATTTTGATTTGGTCGATTTTGTGTCGAATCGAGTTCTGATTTCATATGTTGGAGTGACTCGCGATTTGCTAGTGGTCATGAAGTTCGTCGAAGTTACTGCACGTCGTCGTGCACGTGTACGTGCACGTGTTCTGACGTGTTTGGGTTGTGGATCTGTGTTGGGGAAGAAAGGGGTTTCGCTCGTGGTTTTGCTCGGGGAAGAAGGTGATTTTCTCGAGCAAATTTTCTTTTTGCTCGCATGAGTCCTACAGCGTACATGCTTATGAAGTTAAGTTTAAACTTAACTCAACTGGAAAACAAAACAAAAAAAGGAGAAGAAGAAGTGTACGCGAGGGAGAGAGGGATGACTCGTGGAATAAGGACGACTGACCTTGCTTATCTTGGTGCAATCTTGATGGTGGATCGAGCAAGGATTTTGGAGCTTTGTTTTTGGAGCTTTTGGATCAGAGTTGCAGTATTGGATTCTGTGAAGACTAATCTCATATTGTATCGTGTTCTGCTGTATTCTGTGTTGTATATTCTCTAATATTGATGATTATCGTTTTATCAAATTGATGTATTGGATATTGTATTCATGTTGTATCAGTGATATCATCTTTTATTCCGCTATGTTATTTATCATCTAATGGGTGTTGCAAGCTCCAGCGATACGAATTTGATGTTGTTTGTCGGACATCGAGTTCGGGTCGTGACATTATGTGTGGGCGTGGTCTTATGAGATACTCTTTATTTCAAAGGATTTTATCCAAAAGCTGATATATGATACTGTCATTTATTATTGAGTTTTTCTCACGCTGGTTTATCAAGCCTGATCCGGGTATTTTCAATCCTCGGGTCAGATCCGAGTAGTTTCAGGATAGTCGAAGACGGTTGGAGTTTCCAGAGGAGAGCTAGAGATATTCATCGACGTATGAGCATATTCTATTATCCGCTGTACTTAGTGTATTTTTTTATGTTTGTCAACAATTGTAAGGGTAGATTGTATAACTGTCCAAGCTGAATTTAGGTTAGACTCTGATATATGTATTTAAAAGTTTTCCACTGTAAAAATATTTGTTCAATATTATATATTATTCCATTCGTGTGAGATTCTGTTCTGTCTACTTTTCTTTACCACCCTTAAAGATCCGTCTTTTCGTACAATTTGAGTTAGACGTGTGTGGTTTATTATTGATTCAAAGGGTACGGGAAAACAAGTCTTTACATTTGGTATCAAAGCTGAAGGTTAAGCGAGAATCTTGGCTCTGTTATGGATAAAGTCTCATCAGAGATAGGATTAGTAATATCCTAGGATGAGTGACTTATTAGAGATGGGGTTAGCAACACACTAGAATGAGTTATGAGAGTATTATATATACGAGCGTGTATTTGTTAGTTTTATAAAAATTATTTTGTTTTAGAGAAATTGTTAGATTAAATAATTTTACCTTTGGTTTATATTATAAATATCAAAGGGGTTATTATTATTTTTGGATTAGAAATTAATGATTGTTTGTAATTTAGCTTAGTAAAACTTAAATATGAATATCTTGTGATTAGAATTGCACAATATTACTATAAGATATTCCATATAGAATCAACATGTTAAAAGCTATAATTTAGAACTTTAATCATATACCCTTAGGTATTTGATATTAAGAAATAATAATGATCAAGTGATTATCATAATGGATGAGTTTAAAAAGCTAAGTACAAATATCTTATGAACTAAAATTCATAATTTGATTATAAGGTATTTGATGATAATATTGAAGCTAGAAGTGTAATTGGAGAAAGTAGAGAAAAAATGCATACTTAGAGAAAAAATTCTTATCAATAAGATAGAAAAAGATAAACCTAAATTGAAACTTTTTACTAAATATAATATAAAAAGATAAGTTGTATAACTTATAAAGGAGTTAAGTTAATTTGAAATTTAGACACTTTGATTAGGTTAAAAGTCAAAGTAAAATTTAGGAATAAGAGATATAAGAAAAATCATCCAAATATAAAAACTTCGAATTAGTGATACATTTAGGGTAACATTTGTAATTCCAAATGAAGTAAGATTAGAATTGGATATTTTTGAATAATATGGTTAGTAGTCTGATTGTTGGATGGAAATGTTTAAGTAACAAATACTATGTGAATTGAGTTTCACAATTTGACAATAAACTATTTGATGGATTTAAGGTTAAGAAATTTGATTTAGAAAATGGATAGGTAAATAAGTTAAGTAGTTAATCATAGAATCAGTGAGAAAAAGGTGTACACTTAGTAAATTTGTCTTATTAATATATGGATTGGATATATAATATTAGCTAAATGGAAATCTTAGGTAAAGAAAACTAAGGATTGATTTTTATAACTTATTAATTTGAGATAATAGTAGAGTTCCACATTTGCTAAACACCATAGTTGAAGTAATGATGGTTTGAAGATTAAGGATATGTATATACTCTTAGGAAGTAAAGGTATATTATACAAGTTTAAGTCATATTTGTATGCTTATGTAATAATATATTTAGGAGAAAGCAATGGTTGTGAAATAAACTTGGATTAATAGAAATTTTGAAGAAATGTATTATGTAAAGATGAATGTGAATAAGTACATAAGTTAAACGTAGATCATTTTGGCACATAAATTTTGATCTAAGATTTGAATACAGAACTTTGAGGTGTTTACACCAATCTGAAAAAGGATTTATCACTCGATTCTTGACGGCGAACATTGATGAGAGTTTATGATTATGTACACGAGTTTTCTATCATAGTTGAGAGCTATGCAAGGAAAGCAAGGGTTTGTGATTAAGAAGTCTGATCAAAGTCCGCACTAGAAAATCGGAGGATCGATACTAGTTCGGAAGAAAAGTTGTGGATTCAAATAATAGATTGAATCAAATATCACATATAGTACGATGTTTTGGGTCTGTCTACATAGTAGTTAGACAAGTAGGCACTAAGATATAGTGGTTATACTGATGTTTTGGTATGCATATATGTAGACCTTAGGTATATACATGCTCAGGTCAGATAATGAGTTATGTGATGGTATTCGTTTATCTTGATATGTATCAGTGTGGTTTTTTTTGATGTATAGTCTTGTTTGGTTGTTATATATTCTATCTTAAGTGTGCATCACGCACTAGGATGAGTAGGATAGAAGTTTGAATTGATGTATGTATATATAACCGTAAATACGTGATACATACTCAGGTTAATGTGGAGAATCTTTGTATGCGTGTTTGGCATCATTTGTTTTAGTGTTATTATGATATCGACCTTCTTCTTTTCTATCATCAGTAGAAATAAGTCAAATTATTTGAGGATATGAGTATGAGATAGATTCCTTTATCTAACTTTTATTTTGAGGACGAAATGCTTTTAAGTAGGGGAGAATGTAACGACCCGTAATTTCGCCACTTCAAAAATGTGAGATTTCGTTCGTTTTAAATTTAAAAATGAATTTATATCTTAAATAAATATGTTATATATAATAAATAATTATCTATTCTTATAGTTAATAAATTTAAAAGTATAAGTTTGGATTTTAGAACAAATAGACAAAAGTTAAGTTTTGATAAAAATAAATAAAGGCTTAAATAAATGTATTTAAATATTTATTTAAAAAGATAAATCTTATTTAAAACATCTAATAAAGATAATAAAAGTATGTTAAAAGATTTAAAAGTATGTTAATAATCGTTTTACAAAAATACTCAAAATTTGTCGCAGTTTGTCAGTTTTACATACACGGTAAAGTTAGAGATTTTGATATTAATTAAAGATAATTTTAAAATATAAATAAACTTGTTTTAATTTATTTAAAGAAGTAAAAATTTCATATTAAAGTTTGGTTCAATTCAATATATAGCTTAATAAATATGTCAAATTTTGACTGTAAAATTTGTCATCAAAAACGCCGTTTTAACCAAAACAAGTTGTCGACAAGTTGTTGCAATTTGATACATTTTCTAACTTATAAATACAAGTTTACAAACTATTTAAACACTTTACATTTAGCACTAAAAGGAAAAAGTATTTTACTTTTGAAAAGTTTAAATAAATGTATAAAAAGTGAAAAGTATGATCTGACATATTTAAAAATAATAAAGCTTTTATGAAACAACATCATTACCTTACTTCTCATCTGACTAATGAGATATTATGCTTATGCATAGAAAAGGAGCAAATGGAAAAGTGAAAAGAAAGCTAACTTAAGAAATTAATGACACATATATCCATGCATTTAATGCAAAACAAATCAATACAAAGTCTTCTCTTTAAATGCAAAATTTAAGAAAGTAATCATTTCTATCTTTAACATCATCATTAATGCTTAAGTCACATCACTTATGGAAAAGGAGCAAATGTTATTTTAACATTTTAAAGTGTAAGAAAAGAGGTAAACATCATTTCTTAAGTACAAATTCAAATCAAACAATTTCTTCTCCATTAAGCAAAGGTCAAATCAAGGATAGAAAGATAAATTAAAAAGTCAAAAAGTAGAGAAGGGTATTTTAGTCATTTGTCATCCAAAGCTCAAATATAAATATACATCCATACCTTTCATTTTTCACACTTCATTCTCTACCTTCTTTTTCACTTTCTCCTTCTTCTTCACCTCCATTTCCATGGCTTCCCACCTCCATTTTCCTTCTACCTCTAAGCCATTCACATTCTACCACTTATACTCCTCCTCCAAAATTCCAAAACCCTCTCCACCCTCGGCCAAAATCACCCTAGACATCAAAATTGAGCCTAGCTTCCACCTACCCACCCCCACACCCCAAGGCCGAGCCCACACACCACAAACCCGAGCCACCCTAGCCAAGCCGAGCCACTATACTCCAAACCCTAGCACCACACACCAAAAACCCGACCCATACACTCTTACACCTCCTACACGCCATACCCAAGGCCACATCCTCTTCCACACCAAGGCCGTACTCCCTCTCTTCCATATAAAAAACAAAAGAAAAGAAGAAGAAAAGAGAAGAAAAGGAAAAGAAAAGGAAAACAAAAGCGTTTGGAAAGGAAACGGAAAAAGACGAGACATTGGAAATAGCACGTTAGCGAGAGACGGAAATCTTATGTTAAAGTTTGACGGAGTGGATATGAATGTGAGAAATTCCCACCGCTTTTTGAATTATATTGATTGTCATGCTTAATTGTTATGTTAGATAATCACTATTTTATGATATGGATGTTTGATTGATTGTTTGAATATGTTAGATAATCCATGGTAATGTTATGACATTTACCATATTTAATATGTTAGTGTTATATGATTGTTGTATGGTTGTGATGATAATTTGGACATCAAATTTCTATTAATTAAGTAATCCCTTTGTTTAATAAGACCCTATTTTAGTAATATGAGATATTGTGGAAAAATAAGTCTTTTTTCATTTAGAAGTGAAATTAGTTTTAAAATGAAAGAGAATTTGAAATTTGAAGTAAAACTGATTTGAAAATGGTAGTTAATTAGGAATTGAAATTGAAATGAATAGTGAAATTGAAATGGATTTTGAAAAAGTAAAGTTTAGTTTGAGAATGAATTGAAGTTTAAATTGAAATTAGATTTGAAATCTAAGTTTTAAATGTGTTTAATTCAAGATTAGAACTGAAATTGAATTGAAATTTAAATTTAAATTTTAATATTAAAAAAATGGGAATATAATAATATTATATTATGGTAATAGTGAAAATATATTTTAATACTTTAAAAAGTGAAAATATTGATTTAAAATGATTTTTAATGATTTTATAAGTGTTGAAATCCAATTTGAATAAATTATTTCAAGTATTAAAAAATAAGTTAAAACTAGACGCGTCGCGCAACGCTAGTTCGCGATTTCGCGTCGAAAAGTTCAAATGGATGTGTAGAGTGGAATATGGCTCGGAATTCTTCGAGATAAAAAAATTCCGAACTGTTATATGCATATATTCTAAACGAAGAAAGAAAATCAAAGTTGCGTTGAGTAGGTTTTGAATTAAGTCCAAATCAATTTTTCAGAAAAATCGCGCTAGTGCAGTTTAGTGACTATGATAAGAAATTTGCTTAAATGAACAATTTAATTACGGAAAAATATGGAATAGATTTGATAAATATATTTAAATGGTTTAAAAGAGATTTGGATTGGAAAATATAAATTTTAAATGTTTAAAAGTTGATTTAATTCAAATAAGCTTATTTAGCACTTTCCGCAGCACTTTATGCTGCGAATTCTATAACCTTTGGAATATGAGTTTAAATGTAACGACGTTTCCCAGAATAAATTGTGAATGTTCAAAAAAGTATAATTAAGCGTTTTGAAAGATAATTTGGGATATTTATAAGCAATTCCAAAATAAAGTTAAAAATCTGAGTATGCGAAAAGGACTAGTACATTTGTCCCGCCTGTGAAATCTGGAAAGATAAAACAAGGTGTTTGACTAAGGTTAGGGATGGAGCAACCAGTGCCCTGAACCTACCTGGCCTATGTTTTCTTTTCTTAGGCGAGGGGTGGAACAGATTGAAAGTAAAGCCCGGCTGCCCTTAAATAAAAAGACTGTATTAAGTTTTTGAATTAAAAGAAGATTGATATTATCCAAATGTTAAGCAATCTCCTAAATGAATGATTTCTATGATCCTATTTACTCAAAAATATTTTTTTTAAGATTCATTTAGGGTTTACCGTAAACAATGTCTTAAATAACATTTTTTTTACCCGCCTAAAAGTAAAGAAATTTGGATCAAGAATTAAGTAAGGAAATCTGAGATATTTTCCAAAGTACAAGAATGAATTACTTAGAATTATCCTAAGTTAAAAGAAAGAGATTTCGAAATCATTCGAAAAGAATTAAAGTGAAAAGAGACTTAATAAATCTTATATACTCATATTCACTTTTTATGGATAATTGGATTTCGAAGGAACCGAGGTCGGATTTGGGTAATACCTATCCGAAAACCACTTCAAACCAATGTATACGTTCGAACGTGAAGAGATGTTGAAGATGATTGAAGATTTTGGATCTTTATAGCGTGAGGACTGCTTGTTGAACATGCTCTGGGTAGCTCCCAATTATAGAGTTATTTATAGCAGGGGTCTTCTCGTGATGGAGATTTTTCGGATTGCAAGGACTACTCGCTACTAGTGGTAGTAGGTGTTGAATATGCGCTTATATGATTTTTGTTTGATGATAATAAACATATATACATTCGTTTAAATGTATTTGTTAATGTACTATTTTATTTTTCATAGATTAAATAAATATTTGCTGAATAAAATTAAATAACACTGAATTTGGATTCAAACAGAAATTTTATTCAAACAAATATTTATTACAATTTTGAATAGTACAAATTCAAGCTCTCACTATACATATACAATTTTGATTCTAATTACATCACAATTTAATTTACATAAATTCCTCACTACATATCACTCACACTCGTATTTTATCTTCAACTTCATTCCAGTTAGAATCCAGCATTTGAGCAATCTGCAAAAATATTCACTAACGCAGTAAAATTGAAAAAGAAATATTTTTGCAATATAAAATAAAATATGGATTTTGAAAATATTATTTGCCTCAGTTATTTGGGTTGTTTGTCATCATTTACATTTGAAGTCATCACACACGAACAATGTGACATGCACAGTGTATCACTGTACATGCCACAAGGCCGTGCACACCGATATACACTTGATTGATTTACAGGAACAAGTGAGCACAGGTCAAACCCAAATGAAAAGCCGAGTTCAACTCACGTGCAATAAAATAAATGTCACAACTTTCAGCACAAGGTCAAATTCGAGTTTCAAGCTGGATTCAACTCAGGTGAAATTTCGAAAAATAAACAAAATGCAAAGGTCAAGTCACTACTCAACTCAGTGCATCAACCAAAGTTGTGACAACATGAAGTCTGCAACTCAAACTGCAAGTTCAAAACAATGACACAAAAGTCAAGGCCTCGAATGAAATGTAACTCACATGTACACCATGATATCAAGGCCAGAAGCTCAAGTCAGTGCACAACAACCTCGGCAAACAACAACACGGTCTCAAATTCAAATAACAAAGGAACCAACACAAAAGTTCACAATTCAACCTGACAGCAAATGCTCAAACTCAGGTGGACAGCAAACAACAGTGCACTGAACAACTCACAAATATGCAACCAGACCAACACACATGAATGTATACAAATGATCAGGCCATAATGAAGCAAAACACTGACTCAAGTACACAAGTGACATAGCAATGCATATAACCAAGACACAAAGGAATGTCAAATGATACAAGTAGTGAAACCATGGCATGAACCAAGTAAAAAGCATATACCAGGCTACACAATATTAAAGTGCAGACGACCAAATATACAACCAAAGAAGAAAACCATCAAGCCAACACAGCAGCAAGTGAATGCAGAGCTACTCCAGATAAGATGACAGCACATATATACATACATGAATGCATATATATACATGCAAGCAATCAAGATGACAATATCACTTCAAATGAAAACATATGTGCCAATGAAACATGTGCAACCCAATGAACAGAGGCAATAAAGGTCAGGGAACAGGGCAACCTCAAGTGATGCAACATCACATAGTCAAAGTAATCAAGTCAATTCATGATATCAGATGAACACATGCTTAATGCAAACAACAAAAGTATAGTGCAACTCAATAATGCAACATTTTTAATATGTACCAATATGCTATGCAGTGAAGCCAAAGCAAACAGAGGGATCAATATGGCAACACAACAAGCACATGAATGCACAGTGCAAGCTACAACTCCAAAAAGACCAAGCCAAAGTCAATGTTGAACAAGTCAACCTTTATTACGAAGTAAAAATGCCAGAAATCAAAATACTGTGCTAGCCAAGGAATCAAGACGTGAAATATACGAATTTGACAAAGTCGGATAAATCATCAAACGTTCAAGCATCATCAAGCGGCCGAGATAATCTTTTGACAAATTCAAACAAAAATTATGTGACGAAAATTTAGGTATTCGACTCCTATAAAAGGATAGCATCATCGGCAAATTCAATCCATCGATTTCAAGTATGAAAGCACTAAATCACAAAAGCATAAATTACATACCGAAGCAAGGATAGAACTCGATCAATGAAGCATCCAAAGTGAGCAACAAGGAAAAGATCGATCAAAGCTACTCACGAAATATCCACGCAATCGATCAACATGAGTCAGGCTCTTCGCGAAACCCTAATTTGGAATCAAAGAATAAAGCCCTAATTCAATTTCATGAAAAGCCGAAGCCCTAATTTAGTTGCAAAGAGGAACGACCGCCATCTTTACGTAAACGAACGGAGCAAATAAAAGAGACGGGCCAAATTATAAAAGGGGCCGGCATTTTTAATAAGGGCTTTTAATATTAAATAGGGTTATTTTATTTTAAATTGTTTTTTAATTTGTAATTTCTTTTTAAACCGTTTAAATTTCTAGTCGTGTGACTAGGGGACAAACTACGTGGCGTAGTTTGAGAATTCGCAACTCAGTGGCTGAGTTGTGGTAGGGTTTTGAGCATAGAGTTAGGTTTAGTCGATAGCGGGTGTCACGAGTTTACGTGTATAAGCGTCTGACTATCTAATTTCTAGTAGAAACCTTGGGGGCAGCACGTAGGCAGGGTTTTCCCGAAGCTGGGTAAATTCTGTGTCGTTCTATTTCTGCATTTTATTATTCTGCTATTTTTCTGTGTTGCTATTAATCTGTGATCTGTGTTGAAATAATAAGCTTCCGCAATTAATTCTTATAATTAACATTATCACCCTATTCACCCCCCCTCTAGGGTGAAATCGATCCTACAAGTGGTATCAGAGCTAGGAACAAAAGCCCTTTTTGTTTTAAAATTTTGATTTTACAGAAACAAAATTTTAATTTAAAAAGTTGAATTTTTATAATGGCTTCTTTTAATACTGCTTTTGCTGAGGGTCAATCCATAGTTAGACCACCAATGTTCAATGGTGAATATGCTTACTGGAAAAATAGGATGGAAATTTTTCTAAAAACCATTGACGCTTGGAATATTGTTGAGACAGGTTATAGAGCATCAACTATAACTGTAGATAATCAGGAAATAGATAAACCAAAGGAACAATGGACAGAACTAGAAAATAAATTACAAAATACTAATGCTAAAGCTATGAATTCTATTATCTATTCATTGGATCAATTTGAATTTAATCGTGTCTCACATTGTCTAACTGCGCAGGAAATATGGCACACACTAGAAGTGACTCACGAAGGAACATCTCAAGTCAAAGAATCTCGCCTTGCCATGCTAAGCAGCGAATACGAGAACTTCACAATGGCGAAGGAAGAAAATGTCAAAGAGATGCATGGACGACTTTACAATATCATTTACAAATCAAAAGCTCTTGGAAAACATACACAGAGTTGGAGATAGTCCGAAAAATCCTCAGAGTCCTTCCACGAAAATTTAAAGCAAAGGTGATTGCCATTCAAGAATCGAAAGATTTAAAACAAACGAAAGTTGAAGAACTCATCGGAAATCTCACCACTTATGAGCTAGAAATGAAATTCAAGGAAGAGTGTGAAGGAAGTGATACTCGAAAGAAATCAATAGCTCTCAAAGGAACAACTGAAAGAGATGACGATGACGATGATGATGCAGCAGCAGAATTGGAGCTATTAATAAAGAAATTCAAAAAGTGGAATTACAAATATGGAAATTCAGCTCGAAGTCAAAAAGCGAAAAGCAGAATAGCCAAAGCACTAGACTACTCTAAAGAACAGAAGATCACCTGTCATAAGTGCAACCAACCCGGACACATCAAGCCCAATTGTCCTCAAAATCAACGTGACTTTAAAAAGAAATCAAAAAGGAAAAGTTTTGCAGCCACGTGGAATACAAGTGATGAAGATAATCAAAGTTATAGCAGCGAGAGTGAGAAAGCAGATATGTGCCTTCAAGGGAATATAACTGATAGCAACGATGACGAGCCAAGCGAGGTATCAAAACTTACTCTGAATTACTTATTTATTTCCACGAAGTAAATGGCTGTTTTAAACGACTTAGGGAAAAATATGCTAAACTTGAATCACAAAAAGACACTTTGATAGAATTAAATGAACAACTTGACCAATTATGAGACGACCCAACTATTTCTCCACAAAAAGTCGTATCATCCTTAAGAAAGAAAGGGATAGAAAAGAGAAAGAAAGAAGAGAAAGAAGAAACAACACAAGAATCTCAACAGCGGAAAGAATAAATTATAATAATAACATAAGTATTACATAGTAAACATCAAATATCAGAGTTACACAGACAATACATCACATACTAGACAGTTATAAACACCTGTCTAGTTATTACAACTCAATACACAACACAGAAACACTCAGAGATACCAACACAGTGGAAAACTATATAACTATACGCAGAAGCATTCTGCTCCATTTGCTCCTCCACAATTCGCCAAAGCTAACCCGAATCCTAACCTGAATTCCCTTGGCTACTCGTAAAAATTTGAGTACCCAAGAGTTAAAGAAAAACAAAAATAACTCCGGGTCAGACATGGGTCTGGTGTGAGTAATAGGTTAAAGTTGCTTAACTTTGAAAAACCTTTGAAAAGAAAAGGTATCACGTAAGACTTCCCACACATAAACATGGAAAAGTTTTTACCTTACGCTAACCAAAACATTTGATAGGAAATCCGATGATATTATAATAGTGTCTAGGGTTTTCAAGTAAAATACAGAAATAGCTGTAATGCTTACATCTCACATTCCAACATAGTTGGGCACAACTAATACGTACGGCACTTATTGGATTTTGGATTCCATCAATGGTTGGGCTACTGGGGTACCGCCCATCACAGTACGTGGCCTAGATCACCGTACCGAGGATTACTCCCAATCCCCTGCAACACAAAGCCGGACCCGTTCCTTACTGAACAGTTCCAAACAAGACAACCCCGCAATTGTGATCAGCCACCGCACCACTAAGCCGAAAATAAAGGGACCTCTAGACAGGGATAAATCTTGCTCTCAAGTGGGGGCTACCCATGAAGCTTTGCTGCACCTCCCCTGTTTTAGCCATTCCCGGTTGATGAGGCTTGAGGCTACGATTACCTTTATAGGACATATCACTTAGAATGCTTATCGTCCACCTGACGATGTTCTGAAAGCATTCAATCCATACAAGTTCGTTCCGGGTTCGAACGAAACCGAAGGCATTATCTCGTTACACTCATTTTGGAATCACCTTCAGAGTTAACGACAATAACCCTTTCAGTCTGAATCACCATCTCGAATCTATAAGTACTATTCCGTCAAACTCATTACGAAATCACCCACAGAGTTATACTGACGTATAGCCCTTACACCTCGAGTCTTCACTCGCTCCACTTGGATTAAGGACCTAACGTTTAATTGGAATCGATGTGGTTTTCGGATCCCAAATATGGAAACCCGATCCCGGTCTCATCGAAAACCAAGCGTGTCTTTTAAGGCCAAGTTGTTTTAAAGTTTAAAACAATTCAATTATCTAAATATACACAGATAGATAAATCACAACACAATAGATAATCAGCATTATAATTACCAACAGATAATTCATATCATAATCAGATAATTCATACTATCATCCAAAAGCAACCAATGCATCCATATCACATACACTACTCATCTCGTAACTGAGATTAAAAACCATACCAGACAACCAATACCATTCATCAAACATAAGCAACTATCTAATGATCACACCATTTATAATTAATTTAAAATGAATTAAATTAATCACCTAAACTCTAATTAATTTAAAATGAATTAAATTAATTACTTCATCATTAAAATTCTTCTTATCTTAATCTTCAATTGATTTCAAATCAATTTATAAATCATCATCTCAATATTCATTCCAATTAATCATTATTGATTAACTATCTCTAATTACAATAAGTAATTAGATTATAAGTTAATTACACAAGTTAATTACTTAAACCCCTAGCAAATAATTAACTTGTAATTACTTAACTAATTAATTAGCTAAAATTAATTACATTAATCATTTATTCATTATTAATTATTCCTTAATTAATCAATTCCAAATTACATCTTTAATTAATTAATTAAAGATTTCTAACTACATTTAATCAATCTCTAAATATAAATTAATTACATAAGTAATTAATATGAAATTAATCCACATACAAATATTAATCACCCATGATTAATAACCATTCAGTAATTAACTACTTTAATTAATCATCCCATAAATTAATTATTCTTAATTAATTATCTCCATTAATCCCTTGATTAATTTTCAAAGTAATTTAAATCCTTCTATAATAAATATCCTTAATTACATTCAGTAATTATTAATTAATTACTTCCTTAAGTAATTACAAATTCATAAATTACATAAAGTAATTATTCATCAATCCACAAATGTCTAAATTAATTTATCTTAATTAATCTAAACTAATCATATTAATAAAATTACACCAAGTAATTAATTCATTAATTACTTTCATTAAGTAATTAACATAAATAATTATTATTAATTAATTAATTAATTATCAAAAATTAATCACATTAATTAATTGTTAAATAATCTTAAGTTAATGACCTTCATTAACATTTCTTAATTACATAATTAAGAGATTAACTTATAATTAATCATTATTAATTATTAATTAATTAATATTAAATTACAATTTAATTAACCTCTAATTATTAATTAATTAAGTGTTAATTAAAACTTAATTAATCATTAATCACTTGATTAAATAAATCTTAATTATTAATTAAAATTTAATTAACCGTCCCTAATTATAGATTAATTAACCTTAATTAATTAATCTCAAATCTTGATTAATTAACTTAAAATTTATTAATTACTAAATTAAACATCCACATTATTAATTAATTAAATAATTAATATTCCATTTAAATTGATTTAATAATTTAAATGAAATCAATTTCTTAAGTTCAAAATTAAGAAACATTCTTCTTTATACAAAGTAATTTAAACAATTTGTTTCAAATAAAATTAATTTTAAAAAAATTCTTTTAAATTTCAAACTGAAACACAATTCAAATTTTCATCCCAAATTAAATCTAAAAAATTTAAAACAATACTTTACTTTTTCATCTTAATTTTTAAATTCAAGTTATTTAACCTTTTCTAAAAATGGTTAAAACAAATTTAAATTTTAAAAACTTATTTAATTTTAAAAACTGACATAAAAATCGAATTCCAGGTTTAAAACTGAATTTAACCTTATTTTAAACCTTATTTCACAAATTTAAAACTTATAGTTTTAAATTCAAAACCAAAGTTCCTTTATACTTTTAAAAATTTAAAATCTAAATTTAAATTTCCAGTTTTAAATTAAATTCAACTTAGATTCATTTGCCAAGTTTCAGTTTCCAGATTTAAATTTTGTGTAAATTTTCAGTTACATCTAAAAAATTTACTTTTAAAATTTAAAACTTAAACAGAAACAGTTTCCTGTTTTGGTTTTTCATCTTAAATTTTGAATTCAAACATGTTTCAAAATTCAAGATTTAAATTATTAAATTCATAATTACATTTCAGGTTTAAACTTTCAGATTGAACTTCATCTTTCAATTTTTAAACTTTACTTTTTAAATTTAAATAAAAACAGAAACAGTTTCTGATTTTAGTTTAAAACCCAACTTGAATTTAAAAGCATTTCAAATTTATTTTCAAAGATCTAAAATTTAAACTTATAGAATTTTAATTAAATTTCAGGTTCAACTTAACTCCAGACTTTTGTTTGCAATTTATCTTTACTTCAACTTTTATAAAACTGGAAACAAGTTTTCTGTCCAAATACTAAAACCTGAAACATTTTAACAAACCCGAGCTACCCTATATTTACTTCGAGTAAATAACTTCCTTGCTCCGAGTTCCAACCCGATTTACCCCGAGACAAACACGAGATACTACAGTTGCTACAACCCCAACCTGGAAAAACACAGCACCTCAACATCCCAACATGTCATCACCTCATTCACGCGCCTCCGGCCACCGCTACCCCTAAAACTCCGGAGAAGCCTTCGACTACCCACTATCTTCAAATGTCCAAAGCATAGTTGAACTCGATCAACTGTAATGGCCGAAAAGTTCGATCTTACCCAACCCAGTAAAACTAGGGTTCTATACTACAAATCACAACTATCATCACCACACTGCAATACAATCCAAATCTAAGAATTTTCCTATACTCAGCGATCTCCTCTCCACCTCCAGGAGAAATTCCAACCCATTCGAACCCATGATTTAACACTTAGAACCCAAAATGTAAATACAGTAAAGTATGAATTGCACTCTGGAATTAACACTAAAAATTAAAATCCTACTTTTAAAAATCATAATTTTGTTTTATGATCTGATTTATAACCCTGAAGTATTGAATTGAAATGCTTAAATTTTCACTTATACAAATTTTACTCTGTTATTTATGTTTCCAGGAAATACTAATATTGATTTATCTTGTATAAATTTTTAAGTTTACTTCATCATAAAATAAACGATTTTCATTCAATTTCAAGCCATAACCTTAACCAGATCATAATAAGGAAAGAAATTTTATCACTTGCTTAACAGTAAACAGTCAGTTCTTAGATGAACCAAACATGCATTCATCCATACACAAAGATCTACTCTGCAATGTATTTAACAACATAGATAACACTCCTATTCCCATGAATAAATCAAGCAACCATTTTTTTATAATTAATTTTTTTTAAAAAAAAGTTAAGTTACTCACTTGAATTAAAATGCAGGCAGAGCTCAGACTCTAAAGAATAGATGGATGCAGATGCAAATTGAAATTGCAGTTTTACTTGGTTTGCATTTATTTCCAGATTGAAGAAATGCATGCTCCTGCTTCCAAGAAGATGCAGGCCCTTGCTTAAAATTGAAATGCAGAGTCTTCTAGTTTAATGGTTGCAGATGCATATTCCCCAGGCTATTTTGAAAAAAAATGCAGGCTATATTTTGATGCATGCAGGCCCTATTTGTTTTTTTCAGATTGAAGAACAAAAATGCAGGTTTTATACTTGATTTAAAATTGAAATTTCAGGTCTTTGAATGATGAACAGGTTGCATGATTTGATGAACAGATTGATATGCATTTGATTTTGTATTTTGAGGAGATGAACTTGCAGATTTGTTTTTAGAGTGGGGTGTTCTCATTTTTATCTGAAAATTCTCTTTGCTTATGAAAGGGAAGAATGAGAAAAGAAAGGAAAAAGAGAATATGCAAGTTTGTATAACTAGTTTTATGATTTAATTAAAATTAAAGAAAAATAAAAATTGAATCAATGACACTTGTCCTAAGCTATCAACACATGTAAATTCATGTTCTAAATTACATACACATGTTAATTATGCTTACATATGTCTTTTAAATGTTTTTGTTATTTTAATTAAATGTTAAGAAAATTAAACTTAATGAATGTTTAAACTTAGTATATTATTTAGTTCTTAGACTTAGTTATGCATATATTTAATTTCTAAAGAATAAAGCAAAGTATTATAATAGATAAAAAAAATACAAGTAATTCATTTGAAAAGGATACTTTTAAATAATCAAAATAAATTTATAAAAGAGGTTACAACTTAATGAATACATGTTTCATAATTTAAATTGTATTTTATATTTCAAATTAGATTAACAAATCAAATTTTATAAATCAATATTTTAAAAAGAATTACATAAACATTTTTGTAACTTATTTTAAATATACAAACTTAAGTTAAAAATGATTTTTAAACCAATAAAACATTTATCTTATATATTTAAAATCATATAGTATTTTATTAAATATTTTTGAAAAGCTTAAATCAAAAAAAAATCACAATTCCTAATTTTAAAATTATTAAAATTATGCTATACTAATTTAACAACTTATCTATTCAAAATATATATAAATACATATACATTATTAAATAGAAAACAAATTCATTAGTTTATTAAAAATAAATTCACAAATTAAATATTTAAATAAAGAAGATTATTAAATCAAATCAAATTTATCAACAAAATTTATCAATTCAACATAAATTTAAACACAGATTATTAAATTTATATTGTCCAAATTTCCAGGATATTACAATCCTTCCCCCTTAAAAGAATTTCGTCCCCGAAATTTAAAACAAAGATAATTTAATAATCTATTTATAGATTTCATTTTAAAATACATCATATGTTAATCATATGCCAACAACCATAGCAATCAATTCACACAAACAGAATAAATCTAATTATCCAAAAGAATTTTGGATAAAACTTTCACGAGTTTCCTCGGTATATATATCGGGATACTCGCTCTATAGGATCAAATCAATCAATACTATTAAGCTATAGAGCTCCTAACAACAATTCTATACAGAATATTAGGCTACAAACGAGTCTGACTCAACCACCTAAACTGCTGGTTCTACAACCAGAAATATCAAACACGTACTCCCTCAGAGATACGTGAAAACACACTGAATCCCAGTTATCCAAACTGGCAATTCAACTCTAGAAAATCAAACACTGATCTTACCCAAAACACAGAAGAAACCAAAACACTTCGGAGCTAGCTTCCCCAAACTTATAGCTCCTTAAATCAGAGAAAACTTATCCCAAATCAAATCTCCGACTCCAGAATCCAAATTCTCCGCCTCTTATCCATAAAAACTCTTCGCACGATCCTGGGCTACCAACATCCATCCTGATCAGCTCTACTCTAGCTGATTCCATTAGAAACAGACTGAATCAAAACAATCCAATGATCTCCTCAAGATCACTCAAAAACCAAGAATACAAACCCTGCTTCTCAACAACAGAAGGTAGAACAAACTTCTCCTTATCCGGAAAAGAAAACAAAACAGAAACACCCCCAAACTGCTTCCGCTGCACAACTCTGATCCAAAGCAGAAGAAAATGCTGAAGAACATGAACTCAGACTAGACAACCCAGCACAGAAATATGGTTCCATATATACATAAAGAAAACTCAGATGTTTCTCCGAAACCTGAGTTGCTTCTCCAACTTTTATCTCAAGGAACCATCCATCTACTAACTGAACCACCAGTTCCAATCCTGGAAAGAAAACTCGATCTCCAGATGCAGACAAACCTCTGACTTCCTTGAAAGAAATCCGGACAATCTCCAACAATCCAAAAGAACGCACTATCGCAAACCACTTTTGCGATCAACTTAGCCTAAATCCAAAGAAACTGCTCTCTCTCAACCAAACAGAACAGCTTATGCTAGCTTAGCCAACTTACCAGAGAAAAAGATCCACTCTGTTACTTCTGAACTCCACTTCAGAAAAACTACTCAGCCAGAAGACTCCTTACCAACTCAGAACATTCTGCTAAACTCAGCCACATCACCGAGCAGACTCACTTCCTACTCTTGTTCCAAAGAAACATCTTCGGAAATATCCATAGTCACTGCATCTCATCACGCAGCTACTACTTCCTGAGATATCAAGGTATCATCACTCACTTGCTTCTGCCCTACCGACAGATCCAAACTCAATTCTGCACTTCAAAGATGAACTCCGAAACTTTAGAAGGTTTCCTTCAGAGATCGATGAAGTCCTTCATCACTACAGAACTCACTCGAGACGGTATTAGGTCTACAGTCTCGACAAATACACTTCCAACCTCATCCATCAAATTCCAACCAATGGTAGTCGTGTTACACACACTTCTACCTCATCTACCTTTATAACTTATATTGGAAAAACCTGAACAGGTAATCCAACAAATAGGTAGAAATATATATATATATATATATATATATATATATATATATATATATATATAATACAAATACAAATACGCTCTCTCAACATAGACACCACTACAGAGCCTAGGTATTTACTCAACCTAATCCTCTGATACCAGCTGAGACGACCCGACTTTTTCTCCACAAAAAGTCGTATCATCCTTAAGAAAGAAAGGGATAGAAAAGAGAAGAAAGAAGAGAAAGAAGAAACAACACAAGAATCTCAACAGCGGAACGAATAAATTATATTAATAACATAAGTATTACATAGTAAACATCAAATATCAGGGTTACACAGACAATACATCACATATTAGACAGTTATAAACACCTGTCTAGTTATTACAACTCAATACACAATACAGAAACACTCATAGATACCAACACAGCGGAAAACTATATAACTATACGCAGAAGCATCCTGCTCCATTTGCTCCTCCACAATTCGTCAAAGCTAACCCCAATCCTAACCAGAATTCCCTTGGCTACTCGTAAAAATTTGAGTACCCAAGAGTTAAAGAGAAACAGAAATAACTCCGGGTCAGACATGGGTCTGGTGTGAGTAACAGGTTAAAGTTGCTTAACTTTGAAAAACCTTTGAAAAGAAAAGGTATCACGTAAGACTTCCCACACATAAGCATGGAAAAGTTTTTACCTTACGCTAACCAAAACATTTGATAGGAAATCCGATGATATTATAACATTGTCTAGGATTTTCAAGTAAAATACAGAAATAGATGGAATGCTTACATCTCACATTCCAACATAGTTGGGCACAACTAATACGTACGACACTTATTGAATTTTGTATTCCATCAATGGCTGGGCTACTCGGGTACCGCCCGTCACAGTACGTGGCCTAGATCACCGTACCGAGGATTACTCCCAATCCCCTGCAACACAAAGCCGGACCCGTTCCTTACTAAACAGTTCCAAACAAGACAACCCCGCAGTTGTGATCAGCAACCGCACCACTAAGCCGAAAATAAAGGGACCTCTAGACAGGGGTAAATCATGCTCTCAAGTGGGGGCTACCCATGAAGCTTTGTTGCACCTCCCCTGTTTTAGCCATTCCCGGTTGATGAGGCTTGAGGCTACGATTACCTTTATAGGACATACCACTTAGAATGCTCATCGTCCACCTGACGATGTTCTGAAAGTATTCAATCCATACAAGTTTGTTTTGGGTTCGAACGAAACCGAAGGCATTATCTCGTTACACTCATTTTGGAATCACCCTCAGAGTTAACGACAATAACCCTTACACTCTGAATCACCATCTCGAATCTATAAGTACTATTCCGTCAAACTCATTACGGAATCACCCACAGAGTTATACTGACGTATAGCCCTTACACCTCGAGTCTTCACTCGCTCCACTTGGATTAACGACCTAACGTTTAATTGGAATCGATGTGGTTTTCGGATCCCAAATATGGAAACCCGATCCCGGTCTCATCGAAAAACAAGCGTGTCTTTTAAGGCCAAGTTGTTTTAAAGTTTAAAACAATTCAATTATCTAAATATACACAGATAGATAAATCACAACACAATAGATAATCAACATCATAATTACCAACAGATAATTCATATCATAATCAGATAATTCATACTATCATCCAAAAGCAACCAATACATCCATATCACATACACTACTCATCTCGTAACTGAGATTAAAAACCATACCAGACAACCAATACCATTCATCAAACATAAGCAACTATCTAATGATCACACCATTTATAATTAATTTAAAATGAATTAAATTAATTACCTAAACTCTAATTAATTTAAAATGAATTAAATTAATTACTTCATCATTAAAATTCTGCTTATCTTAATCTTCAATTGATTTCAAATCAATTTATAAATCATCGTCTCAATATTCATTCCAATTAATCATTATTGATTAACTATCTCTAATTACAATAAGTAATTAGCTTATAAGTTAATTACACAAGTTAATTACTTAAACCTCTAGCAAATAATTAACTTGTAATTACTTAATTAATTAATTAGCTAAAATTAATTACATTAATCATTTATTCATTATTAATTATTCCTTAATTAATCAATTCCAAATTACATCATTAATTAATTAATTAATGATTTCTAACTACATTTAATCAATCTCTAAATATAAATTAATTACATAAGTAATTAATCTGTAATTAATCCACATACAAATATTAATCACCCATGATTAATAACCATTCAGTAATTAACTACTTTAATTACTCATCCCATAAATTAATTATTCTTAATTAATTATCTCCATTAATCCCTTGATTAATTTTCAAAGTAATTTAAATCCTTCTATAATAAATATCCTTAATTACATTCAGTAATTATTAATTAATTACTTCCTTAAGTAATTACAAATTCATAAATTACATAAAGTAATTATTCATCAATACACAAATGTTTAAATTAATTTATCTTAATTAATCTAAACTAATCACATTAATAAAATTACACCAAGTAATTAATTCATTAATTACTTTCATTAAGTAATTAACATAAATAATTATTATTATTAATTAATTAATTATCAAAAATTAATCACATTAATTAATTGTTAAATAATCTTAAGTTAATGACCTTCATTAACATTTCTTAATTACATAATTAAGAAATTAACTTATAATTAATCATTATTAATTATTAATTAATTAATATTAAATTACAATTTAATTAACCTCTAATTATTAATTAATTAAGTGTTAATTAAAATCTTAATTAATCATTAATCACTTGATTAAATAAATCTTAATGATTAATTAAAATTTAATTAACCATCCCTAATTATAGATTAATTAACCTTAATTAATTAATCTCAAATCTTGATTAATTAACTTAAAATTTATTAATTACTAAATTAAACATCCACATTATTAATTAATTAAATAATTAATATTCCATTTAAATTGATTTAATAATTTAAATGAAATCAATTTCTTAAGTTCAAAATTAAGAAACATTCTTCTTTATACAAAGTAATTTAAACAATTTGTTTCAAATAAAATTAAATTTAAAAAATTCTTTAAACACAATTCAAATTTTCATCCCAAATTAAATCTTAAAAATTTAAAATATTACTTTACCTTTTCATCTTCATTTTTAAATTCAAGTTATTTAACCTTTTCTAAAAATGGTTAAAACAAATTTTAATTTTAAAAACTTATTTAATTTTAAAAACTGACATAAAAATCAAATTCTAGGTTTAAAACTGAATTTAACCTTATTTTAAACCTTATTTCATAAATTTAAAACTTATAGTTTTATATTCAAAACCAAAGTTCCTTTATACCTTTAAAAATTTTAAATCTAAATTTAAATTTCCAGTTTTAAATTAAATTCAACTTAGATTCATTTGCCAAGTTTCAGTTTCCAGATTTAAATTTTGTTTAAATTTTCAGTTACATCTAAAAAATTTACCTTTAAAATTTAAAACTTAAACAGAAACAGTTTCCTGTTTTGGTTTTTCATCTTAAATTTTGAATTCAAACATGTTTCAAAATTCAAGATTTAAATTATTAAATTCATAATTACATTTCAGGTTTAAACTTTTAGATTGAACTTCAACTTTCAATTTTTAAACTTTACTTTTTAAATTTAAATAAAAACAGAAACAGTTTCTGATTTTAGTTTGAAACCCAAATTGAATTTAAAAGCATTTCAAATTTATTTTCAAAGATCTAAAATTTAAACTTATAGAATTTTAATTAAATTTCAGGTTCAACTTAACTCAAGACTTTTGTTTGCAATTTATCTTTACTTCAACTTTTATAAAACTGGAAACAAGTTTTCTGTCCAAATACTAAAACCTGAAACATTTTAACAAACCCGAGCTACCCTATATTTACTTCGAGTAAATACTTCCTTGCTCCGAGTTCCAACCCGATTTACCCCGACACAAACACGAGATACTACAGTTGCTACAACCCCAACCTGGAAAAACACAACACCTCAACATCCCAACATGTCATCACCTCATTCACGCGCCTCCGGCCACCGCTACCCCTAAAACTCCGGACAAGCCTTCGACTACCCACTATCTTCAAATGTCCAAAGCATAGTTGAACTCGATCAACTGTAATGGCCGAAAAGTTCGATCTTACCCAACCCAGTAAAACTAGGGTTCTATACTACAAATCACAACTATCATCACCACACTGCAATACAATCCAAATCTAAGAATTTTCCTATACTCAGCGATCTCCTCTCCACCTCCAGGAGAAATTCCAACCCATTCGAACCCATGATTTAACACTTAGAACCCAAAATGTAAATACAGTAAAATATGAATTGCATTCTGGAATTAACACTAAAAATTAAAATCCTACTTTTAAAAATCATAATTTTGTTTTATGATCTGATTTATAACCCTGAAGTATTGAATTGAAATGCTTAAATTTTCACTTATACAAATTTTACTCTATTATTTATGTTTCCAGGAAATAATAATATTGATTTATCTCGTATAAATTTTTAAGTTTACTTCATCATAAAATAAATGATTTTCATTCAATTTCAAGCCATAACCTCAACCAGATAATAAGAAAGAAAGAAATTTTATCACTTGCTTAACAGTAAACAGTCAGTTCTTAGATGAATCAAACATGCATTCATCCATACACAAAGATCTACTCAGCAATGTATTTAACAACATAAATAAGACTCCTATTCCCATGAATAAATCAAGCAACCATTTTTTTACACTTAATTTTTTTTTAGAAAAAAGTTAAGTTACTCACTTGAATTAAAATGCAGGAAGAGCTCGGATTCTAAAGAATAGATGGATGCAGATGCAAATTGAAATTGCAGTTTTACTTGGTTTGCATTTATCTCCAGATTGAAGAAATGCATGCTCCTGCTTCCAAGAAGATGCAAGCCCTTGCTTAAAATTGAAATGCAGAGTCTTCTAGTTTAATGGTTGCAGATGCATATTCCCCAGGCTATTTTGAAAAAAAAAATGCAGGCTATATTTTGATGCATGCAGGCCCTATTTGTTTTTTTCAGATTGAAGAACAAAAATGCAGGTTTTATACTTGATTTAAAATTGAAATTTCAGGTCTTTGAATGATGAACAGGTTGCATGATTTGATGAAAAGATTCCTATGCATTTGATTTTGTATTTTGAGGAGATGAACTTGCAGATTTGTTTTTAGAGTGGGGTGTTCTCATTTTTATCTGAAAATTCTCTTTGCTTATGAAAGGGAAGAATGAGAAAAGAAAGGAAAAAGAGAATATGCAAGTTTATATAACTAGTTTTATGATTTAATTAAAATTAAAGAAAAATAAAAATTGAATCAATGACACTTGTCCTAAGCTATCAACACATGTAAATTCATGTTTTAAATTACATACACATGTTAATTATGCTTACATATGTCTTTTAAATGTTTTTGTTATTTTAATTAAATGTTAAGAAAAATTAAACTTAATGAATGTTTAAACTTAGTAAAATATTTAGTTCTTAGATTTAGTTATGCATATATTTAATTTCTAAAGAATAAGGCAAAGTATTATAATAGATAAAACAATATACAAGTAATTCATTTGAAAAGGATACTTTTAAATAATCAAAATAAATTTATAAAAGTGGTTACAACCTAATGAATACATGTTTCATAATTTAAATTGTATTTTATATTTCAAATTAGATTAACAAATCAAATTTTATAACTCAATATTTTAAAAAGAATTACATAAACATTTTTGTTACTTATTTTAAATATGCAAACTTAAATTAAAAATGAATTTAAACCAATAAAACATTTATCTTATATATTTAAAAACATATAGTATTTTATTAAATATTTTTGAAAAGCTTAAATCAAAAAAAATAAATCACAATTCCTACTTTTCAAATTATTAAAATTATGCTATACTAATTTAACAACTTATCTATTCAAAATATATATAAATACATATACATTATTAAATAGAAAACAAATTCATTAGTTTATTAAAAATAAATTCACAAATTAAATATTTAGATAAAGAAGATTATTAAATCAAATCAAATTTATCAACAAAATTTATCAATACAATATAAATTTAAACACAGATTATTAAATTTATATTGTCCAAATTTCCGGGATATTACAAATTAGTTAAAACCTATCAAAGTAGGATCCCTAAGTGTGATAAGTGTCCAACATTTGAAGAAGAAATTAAAAAATTAGAAATTAATATAACATCACTTGAAAATGAAATTCTAATGTTAAAAGAGAATGAAAATACTAAAAGAGAGAATTCTATTGAAAAGTGTATACAATTGTTAAATGAAAAATGAATCTCTCAAAACACAAGTCCAACAATTGTCGATGACTTTAGATAAATTTTCAAAAAGTGAAAAATTGTTGAATATGCTATTAGGAAAGCAAACTGTTAATACGGTTAGAAAAGGACTTGGATATAATTAATCTAAAATTGTTGAAAACAAGATTAATCAAGAAAATTCAATATGCACAATTTGTAGAAAATATGGACACAATCACAATAACTGTTGGTATAGACCCAAACATGTGAAAACTATACCGATTTGGGTTCCAAAAGGCACAAATATAAAATCTCTCAAAGTTAAACAAATTTGGGTGCCGAAGGGAACAATTATAAATAGTTTTGGGTCTCCACAAAATTATTTTTCAATATATTCTGCCACTAACAACCATGGACCTATAAAAACAAATAGGTCACATAAGTCTTTTCCCGTGTAGGTGTGGTGGCAGGCTAAGGAACAACAATAGTGTCCTCTGGATTGTGGTTGTTCCAGAAACACAACGGGCGACAAAGCAAAGTTCCTTAGCCTAGTTCAAAGGTCACAGAATCACAATAGACAACAACGAAAAAATATCGTAAAGGTAAAATAGGTAATGGTATGTTTTGAATGATATAATAAATGTGATAATCTGCACCGTATTCTGAATTAAATCAGCCAATAATGAGATAATGAAAAGATGATGATTCTGACTTATTCAACATAGTTGGCCAAATTATATTCTTATGCCAAAACACTATAAAATTCTCTAGATTCTTTGAATTACTTCAAATATATATTAATTTGGATTAATAATAGTGTTTTTTGTTGGATGACAATCGATTTGCTTATAATACGGCTAACTCTATATTCACGGTTATTGATTATTTACACGGCTTCAATTCAAATTCAAAAGAATGTCATTTAAATTGTTGTTAAAATTGAGTTTGGAATTTTTGGTGCACGCTTCATGATTTGGTCGATCAAATTCAATTAATGATAATTTTGAGTGAAAGAAAATTTCTGATGCAGATTACACTGGTAATCTAGTTGATAGAAAAATTACTAGTTGAACGTGATTTTTGAGACATTTAGTAACTGCATCGTTTTTCAAAAAAAAAATCTGCATATTTTTCATTCCAAATAATTTTCAAATAGCAGAAAATTTTCTTATAAAACCCCTTTGAGAAAATCATTTTTGACCATATTTTCAGATTAGTCATTTTTGAAAAATTGATTTTATAATTATTTTTGAATTTGATTTTAATTGACTATTTTGACTAATCTGACTCCTTATGATTATCAAAAAGATGAATAGTGATTGAAAGAGTGATGAGTGCTAATATTGATCATATATTATGACTCGAGACGGTATAATTAGTAAATTTCTTTAGAAATTTAAACAAGAGTTATAAAACTTTTTGTTGGTAAAAATTCCATGACCATCTCTATCTCTATCATATTTCTGACAACCATCACTCATCAAAATTCTATATAGTTTGTCCATATGTGGTACTTTAAGCAGGAATCGTTCGTTTTTCATTTTACATTTTTTTCTTAAAAAAAGATGTAGTAATAATAAATAAATACCAATGTATTCACTCTCATTTAAAAGTCCTCACGGTTATGCATGGGTGAATTACTTGGAATTTGTTATGTGCTTCCATGCTCATGTAAAAGTCCTCACGGTTATGCATGTACGGAACACATATCAAAAGTTGATTTTTAAATAAACAAGTTGATTCTAATCCCATTTAAAAGTCCTCACGGTTATGCGTGGTTAGAAGATACTTGAATTCATTTTTTTAAATAAAATTGGAATACTACTAATCTCATTTAAAAGTCCTAACGGTTATGCATGGTTAGTAGATATTCAAATTCCTGATATAAATATACCACAAATAGACACAACTGTATGGTTTTATATGATGACATCATTCCCATCATTCTAAAAGTGAATACGCGCATAACAAAATATTTATGATTTTTGTTTGATTTTTTATTGAAATTTAATATTTATATTTAGTTGAGTTTCTAATGTTGGATTAATATAGATCACTTTTTCTTTATTTTCTCTAACACTATTATTCTTTTGCTGATAACAAAAGGGGGAGAGAAAAGTTAAGATTTTGTCAAATAAAATCAAGCAAAGGTCAAATAATTTTCTATTTGCATCTAGGTTCATTTGCATATTTTTATTTGTATGCATATTTGTAGGGGGAGCTTTGTGTAGGAAGGAAGCATTTAAATAGGGGGAGAAATTAGAGCATATGAATGATCAAATACATTTAACATATTCAAAATCTTAAATATATGTTTGTTATCATCAAAAGGGGGAGATTGTTGAATATGCGCTTATATGATTTTTGTTTGATGATAATAAACATATATACATTCGTTTAAATGTATTTGTTAATGTACTATTTTATTTTTCATAGATTAAATAAATATTTTTTAAATAAAATTAAATAACACAGAATTTGAATTCAAACAGAAATTTTATTCAAACAAATATTTATTACAATTTTGAGTAGTACAAATTCAATCTCTCACTATACATATACAATTTTGATTCTAATTACATCACAATTTAATTTACATAAATTCCTCACTACATATCATTCACACTCGTATTTTATCTTCAACTTCATTCCAGTTAGAATCCAGCATCTGAGCAATCTGCAAAAATATTCACTAACGCAGTAAAATTGAAAAAGAAATATTTTTGCAATATAAAATAAAATATGGATTTTGAAAATATTATTTGCCTCGGTTATTTGGGTTGTTCGTCATCATTTACATTTGAATTCATCACACACGAACAATGTGACATGCACAGTGTATCACTGTACATGCCACAAGGCCGTGCACACCGATATACACTTGATTGATTTACAGGAACAAGTGAGCACAGGTCACACCCAAATGAAAAGCCCGGTTCAACTCACGTGCAATAAAATAAATATAACAACTTTCAGCACAAGGTCAAATCCGAGCTTCAAGCTGGATTCAACTCGGGTGAAATTTCAAAAAATAAACAAAATGCAAAGGTCAATCACTACTCAACTCAGTGCATCAACCAAAGTTAAGACAACATGAAGTCTGCAACTCAACTGCAAGTTCAAAACAATGACACAAAAGTTAAGGCCACAAATGAAATGCAACTCACATGTACACCATGATATCAAGGCCAGAAGCTCAAGTCAGTGCACAACAACCTCGGCAAACAATAACACGGTATCAAATTCAAATAACAAAGGAACCAACACAAAAGTTCACAATTCAACATGACAGCAAATGCTCAAACTCAGGTGGACAGCAAACAACAGTGCACTGAACAACTCGCAAATATGCAACCAGACCAATACATATGAATGTATACAAATGATCAGGCCATAATGAAGCAAAACACTGACTCAAGTACACAGGTGACACAGCAGTGCATATAACCAAGACACAAAGGAATTTCAAAATGATACAAGTAGTGAAACCATGGCATGAACCAAGTAAAATGAATATACCAGGCTACACAATATCAAAGTGCAGACGACCAAATATACAACCAAAGAAGAAAACCTCAAGCCAACACAGCAGCAAGTGAATGCAGAGCTACTCCAGATAAGATGACAGCACATATATACATACATGAATGCATATATATACATGCAAGCAATCAAGATGACAATATCACTTCAAATGAAAACATATGTGCCAGTGAAACATGTGCAGCCCAATGAACAGACGCAACAAAGGTCAGGGAACAGGGCAACATCAAGTGATGCAACATCACATATTCAAAGTAATCAAGTCAATTCATGATATCAGATGAACACATGCTTAATGCAAACAACAAAAGTACAGTGCAACTCAATGATGTAACATTTTTAATATGTACCAATATGCTATGCAGTGAAGCCAAAGCAAACAGAGGGATCAATATGGCAACACAGCAAGCACATGAATGCACAGTGCAAGCTACAACTCCAAAAGACCAAGCCGAAGTCAATGTTGAACAAGTCAACCTTCATTACAAAGTAAAAATGCCAGAAATCAAAATACCATGGTAGCAAAGGAATCAAGTCGTGCAATATACGAATTTGACAAAGTCGGATAAATCATCAAACGTTCAAGCATTATCAAGCGGCCGAGATAATCTTTTGACAAATTCAAACAAAAATTATGTGACGAAAATTTAGGTATTCGACTCCTATAAAAGGATAGCATCATCGGCAAATTCAATCCATCGAGTTTAAGTACGAAAGCACTAAAGCACAAAAGCATAAATTACATACCGAAGCAAGGATAGAACTCGATCAACGAAGCAGCCAAAGTGAGGAACAAGGAAAAGATCGATCAAAGCTACTCACGAACTATCCACGCAATCGATCAACATAAGTCAGGCTCTTCGCGAAACCCTAATTTGGAATCAAAGAACAAAGCCCTAATTCAATTTCACGAAAAGCCGAAGCCCTAATTTAGTTGCAAAGAGGAACGACCGCCATCTTTACATAAACGAACGGAGCAAATAAAAGAGACAGGCCAAATTATAAAAGGGGCCGGCGTTTTTAATAAGGGCTTTTAATTTTAAATAGGGTTATTTTATTTTATATTGTTTTTTAATTTGTAATTTCTTTTTAAACCGTTTAAATTTCTAGTTGTGTGACTAGGGGATAAACTACGTGGCGTAGTTTGAGAATTCGCAACCAATGGCTGAGTTGTGGCAGGGTTTTGAGCGTAGATTTAGGTTTAGTCGATAGCGGGTGTCGTGAGTTTACGTGTGTAAGCGTCTGACTATCTAATTTCTAGTAGAAACCTTAGGGGCAGCACGTAGGCAGGGTTTTGCCGAAGCTGGGTAATTCTGTGTCGTTCTATTTCTGCATTTTATTATTCTGCTATTTTTCTGTGCTGCTATTAATCTGTGATCTGTGTTGTAATAATAAGCTTCTGCAATTAATTCTTATAATTAACACTATCACCCTATTCACCCCCCCTTTAGGGTGAAATCGATCCTACAGTAGGAGAGTGCCTTCGGTTTGTCCTGTTCCTGGACAACTTGTATGGTCGTTTGTCTGACATTGCATATCTAACGATTACGTACATTGGTTTCTACAAACGTACATCAGTGGTGGCAGAGAAGGCAACTTCTCTTAGCTTAACACCCTCCTTGAGACGTATGATCTCAAGGGTTGTATTTTTATGGAAGGCAATTAGTACTTAAAAAAGGAAATGGCAATGTGGCATTCAAATATGTGCTATGTGAAAAGGTAATCGTTGCCTCAAGCCTCATTAAACCGGAAATGACCGAAACAGGATTAGATGCGGCAAGGATAAGTGGGTCATTCCCAATTAGGATATGATCATCCCCTTCTAGATATATTTTTTCCCGTTATGATGTTCGGGACGTTAATTTATGTGGTGTATGGAAAGAGAGCTCTCGAATAAAGGTCGGTAACGACGGGAGGATGACATATTCGGTACTATCTAGTTACAGACGTAGGCCGATCTTGTGTTGGTAGAGGGCATATGTTCTGTGCCTCGAGACATCCATCTAGAGGTGTACCCATTTCGGAAGGTAGATCCTGCGCCTGATCATTTGTATGGAAATCCATTCTCCAATAAGAACCTACGGACTTGATTGTAAACCTATTTATGCTGGAATTTAATCAACGTAACAATTTCGGCTAAGATTAATAAGTTTATTTGCAAATGTTTTCAAAGAGATGTCATTAAAAATAATATAAAATGTTTTGATATAAAAGTGTTTTTGTTATCATAAGGTGAAACCCCGTTCGTGTTTATGTGTGGGCGTGGTCTTATGAGATACTCTTTATTTCTAAGGATTTTATCCAAAAGATGATATATGACGCTGTCATTTATATTGAGTTTTTCTCATGCTGGTTTATCAAGCCTGATCCGGATATTTTCAATACTCGGGTCAGATCCGAGTAGTTTTAGGATAGTCGAAGACAGTTGGAGCTTCTAGAGGAGAGCTGGAGATATTCATCGACGTATAAGCATATTCTATTATCAGCTGTACTAAGTGTATTTTGTTTGATGTTTATCAGCAATTGTAAGGGCGGATTTTATAACTGTCCAAGCTGAATTTAGGTTAGACTCTGATATATGTATTTAAAAGTTTCCCGCTGTAAAAATGTTTGTTCAATATTATATGTTGTTCCATTCGTGTGAGATTCTGTTCTATCTACTTTTCTTTATCACCCTTAAAGATCCATCTTTTCGTGCAATTTGAGTTAGGCATGTGTGGTTTATTGTCGATTCAAAGGGTACGGGAAAACGGGTCTTTACAAGTTGCATAATGCAGCTGAGGCCCTACTTCAATTGCATAATGCAACAGAGCAAGCTTTTAGTTTCAAAATGCGATTGAGATGCTGTTCAGTTGCATTTTGTAACTAAAACCTTGCCGACGCAACTGAGAAAGGTTTCAGCTGCATTTTGGAACTAAAGTTCTTGGTTGCTTTTTGGAATTGAGCGTTGCTTAGTTGCACTTTGTAGTGCAACTAAGTTGCACTCAGTTGCAGTGCAGAGTTGCACTGCAACCGAGTGCCACTTGTGCTACAACTGTGCAGCCGAGTTGCAGTGTAGAACATAATGATACAAAATTTGAAACAAACAATATATTTTTGTTAAATTTGTTCCCACAGAATATTATTTATATAGAGCAACACAGAAGGATTGCTTGAAATACCAATAATAGCACGATGGAGGTGTTGTTGGTTACCACCACTGTAAGCTGATGTACTGTAGTAACAGCAACACCAGACCAACTATTTTCTTGACCTTAAGTTGATGGTAAGAAGTATAGCTTTTGGATATTGTTTCTTTGTTAATCAACTGCTTATAATACCGTGAATAAAATTGTTAAATCTTAATAACATATGTTTCTAGATCCTATTGTTGTATATAATATGATTATCCTATCCACTTAAATGCACATAAGAGAAATATACATCATACATGGAAAATAAAAACGATGTGATTTGTTTGACATGTGAAAAAACTGACTTATAAAATAGTCTACTCTGTCTAAGAATTCATAAGATAGGGAATGAGTGATATTAGAGTCTTCCATTGTATAGAATAGCAATTCTCAATAGTAAGCCTGGCAGGATAAATTTTATATTCATGAAATTATAAATTGGAGAACAATGACAACAATTGACAGCACACATTGATGAAATAATACTAATTGCCAATGAATGTAGTAGGTGTGAAGATTATGTCACATGATTCTTTTGCAAGTACATGGTTTCATAGTGTTACCAAAAGCGAATAGCAATAAATACCAAAGGATATTAGAAATTAAGCTTGGTTTCAACGCATATACATGGTAATTATGCTAAGTCATCATGCCTATAGGAAAACTACGTATGTTATACTTTTTTCCAAACTTCAGCAAACATATGCGTCTTGTTTGTTACAGATTAAAGGCATCTTTTGAGCCTTAATGCACCTTTTATTTACTTCATTGTTTACATGCACCTGACTGTAAATTATATAAGTAACGTATTTGAAAAATGGTGGATATAGGCATGTAAATGGATACTTTCGGATGCAGATAGTGCCATACCTATATCCTTATCCGAAATCATTTTCAAATATCGGATACCTGTATCTACGGATGCGGACGGATATCAGATATTCTTCGACCGTTCCACAACTAATAAATATAAATAAATAAATAGAAAATTTTGATTTATTATAAATCCATTTAATATTAACTATATAAAAAGTAATAAGTACAGTAAGAAAATTAATTTTAAACGGTAGAAATTGAATTTTATATAATATTAATTTTACCTTGATAAAATAATTAATAACAATCATTTTATGTACTAAACTAAAAAAGTACCTATAATCTTAATAAAAACCGAATGGATAATTATCGGATACGGATATGTCCACATCCACATTGCTTTCGTTTTTCGGATATCGGATAATTTTTTATATTTCAGATACGGATACGGACGGATTTTGAATTTTTCGAGTACTCGTTAACAGCCCTAGATGCATACTAATAAGGTCGTAAATATTTGAGAAATGATGTATAGACAAAAAGTTGCAATGCTTAAGAAACTACAATAGTCATCATAGGCCAACGCCAAACCGTTGATGTTTTCATGTGTAGTGCATAAAATATCAAGTACACTAAGCTCGAACATGACTCGACTGGTAAACCATAGATCTCCTCACTTCAAGCTCAAGTCGTAATTATTTGATACATGTAGTTCTAGACTGCCCCTAAATTTGAATCATCAATTAAAAATATAAAACAGAACTAAAGAATTGGAATGGCCACATGGGAAACATATTTTAACAGAATTAAAGAACAACATCTAATTTGGATATCATTTACAGGTACATCACCAAATGAAATGGCTAACTTGTGGGATAGTGAAGGATGCCACATGTTAATCAAAGAATGCAAACATATTTCATTACCCATTAGTAAAAAAATGTTAAAAAACACTATTTATATGGTTTTTTATTTTACAAAATGTCGTTAACGTGTATGTAATGTTGCATTTTTTTATGTATAAATGGATAAATTAAACTGAAAGATGAAGGTGCCATATATTAATTTATATGTATTGTACAAGCTAAGCCATTGGTGAGACTGTAGTACGGTTTTGAATAGCACAACTATAAATAGTAATTTAATAAAAAGACATTCGGAGTTAGTGTATAGTTAGGGAGAAAATCATTTTTATAACAGTAAAAATGATTTCACGTACAAAGGTCATATTAAAGACGGTGACTAATAAACTTATTGCTCACATGTTGTATAGTTAGATTCATATATCTTTTTCACATAGATGGATACGTACATCAATAAATATCTTTTCACAAATTAAACTCAGTACCAAATATCAGTTCGTACAGTAATACTTATAATGCATCCATTAATAATTTGAATAATAAATTTATATTTCACATATTGCACAATATTACTCATCAATATTTTCAACATGAAGCAGTAGTTTGCATTATAGTAACAGTTCTATCGGTAATAATTTCAGACAATAAAATTATATTTCATAATATCTAAATATGTAGCAACAGTTTGTAAGGTATGAAGAAGCAGTTTGTAAGTCACAATTTATTTAGTTATAAAGAGAGTCACGACCTAACCTTCACCTTGCTTCTCATTATCAGCAACGAAGAAATAAACAATAGCTCTGAGATTTATCTATCTTTTAAGAAACTCAACATATGAAACTTTGCATCAGGTTGTGGTGTTCATTTTCTATGTGTTAAGCATACGAAAGTACATTTGTTTTTAGTATGAAGAAAATATAGAAAACCGAATAAATGAACCTATTGAGTAACATATTAGGAAAATATGTTATTATTTTTCAAATTTACATTCGACTGAATTGAACCAAATGGAACTTCCAAGTAGAAATTTTACAGTATACACACCGCCATCTATTATAAACATGGATGTGTAAAGAAAAATTGAACAAGTTCATATTTTGGTACAGTTAAATGGGGTTGTAATAAATGTTTTCCCTCCTCACCCATTAAGAACTTCTAGGTAGATATTCATATTAAACTTCCAGTGTAGTAGGATAAATAGAAGATTAACATTTAACTTCCATAATTTTCTTTTTTTGGAAATATTTCTATCTTCTCCATTGGAAAATCTTACCGATTGACTTGAGCTAAGTAATAAATGAATAATGTGATATAGTTTTGATTCTTACTTTTCTTTCAACAACCTAAAGTGATTTTATTCTATCTTTAATTTTATTTTCTTCTAACATTTCAATGTTGAAAATTTAAAACGCATGTGCATTACATAATTATGAAATCATTAAAAGAAAATTGTAACTGTTTGATAATATCGGTATTACATAGGAACGGAACGGTAGCCTAAACCGTGAAACATATACATATTAGAAGATTAAAATTATAAAGCATTGAGCTTTCAACATTTGAAAAAACTTTTAAATTCAATTCAAATTGAACAAACATGCATACATACACACAAAAATATTACAGTAAGTCGATAATTAATAATTATGTTTTATTCATTAGCGTCAACCTAATGAATAAACTTTGAATTCAGGTTGACACTGTGGTTCTTTGTTTGAACCTATAAGTGATGCTAAACTCTGACTACAAAATAAAGACACGAGATTAGAGCTTCTAAATAGTTTGATTATGTTAATCGTATGGCAAAATTCAACATTTTTTGTAATACATAGTAACTTGAAAAATAGTTAAGCATATGTAACTTTATATTTCTTCACACACTTATTGAGAAGAAGAGAATGACACCAGGTATTAAAGGTTATAGAGAAATAACCTAACCAAAGAGTGAAACATAATCCATTGGTACTTATCCATTTCATTAAAAATTTAGTCTTATTCCTATATAGAAAATTATTCAGATCTAAATAAACTAATTCATCAATAGATTTCAATTGCATGATTAATTAACACCATCACTTTTGGTTAATACTGCTATTCTTTCATTTGTTAAACGTGTTTGGCTTATGAAATGAGAAACATACCATGAGCAATTATGCATGAAATATGCAGTTGAACAAAAACAAAATCCAATTCATGGTCTAAAGTTGACAAATATTCATAATGGTTGAAATCTTGGAAAAAAAATTATGAAATCTAATTAATTAAATACAACATATCCAATTCCTTTGTTAATTTTACCTGAATCATCCAAGCATTTGGTGAATTACAAATACTAATTACACAATTCATCAAACAATTACGGTGCAATATGTAAAGCTTAAGTTAAGGCATAAAAAAATGATAGTCACTATATAAAAACAAATAAAGATAGCACCATGCATGAAAATCAATACCAACAAAAAAAGGACATGATGGGAGAAAAGAAGATAGGTATAAATATTATATTACTTGTTTATTGGAACTAATCATAGCTCTTATCTTGTACATCATTTGCTGGATGTAAATCTTAGCATTAACTCCTCCTGAACCTGCAAATGCAAACGAAGTTAAAGTTAATAATTGAAGTCTACGAAGGAAAACTAAAACCATGAAAGTGCGTAGTTTCAAGCTTGGATTACGAAAAAGAAAAATGTCATGCCACTTCTTTCAGTTGACAAAATACATTGGTTAGGTGTGGAGAACATGTGAAAATGACAAAAATGTCCTCTATCTACTTAATTAATTACTTATATGTATGGGCATTTTAGATAACTCGAAAAAGACTTCACTTTGAATCTTTGACTAAGGTATTTGCTTTATATATATAGCAACTCACCAAAGTACATGAAACATGAAATATAGAAATGAAATACAAAGGCTCCACACATAATAAAAATAAATAACACACGAAAGATGAAAGAGGGGACAGCTCACAATTCATGAAAGCAGGAAAGTGCACGAATAAATATGTATTGGTAGCACACAAATTTATTGTATCCAGTTTATATGAAATATAAGTATATAAATGTATGTCCAGGTAGATCTGTGTTTGATTGCTGAACCATATTTTACAGTGTTATTATTACAAAACAAATATAATAAAATTAGTGCAATGACCATTTCCACTACTTCTAATTTTCTAGAGGACGTTAACATTGTAGCTTGTCGCATCCATATTATTTTTGTGCATAATTTAAGAGCATATTCGACCAAAACATCGAGTGAATTCAAATTATAAGTCTATATGTTTATCACATCAATATATGAACCAATTCGTAGCATAAAATTAACAACTACATTAGCACTATGGCAATTTCTTGAGCTTTCACAACAATTTCCATTATCATAGTATTAAATGATTGAGAACACGGTATCTCTAACTACATCTCATGTTCATGATAGTCAAATTCTCAATTATCTTTTAGAATGTACCAATCTTTAGGTCTAGATATATCTTTACAAAGTTCACAAATCAACTGGTCTAACTTTGCAACATAGAAAATAATAGGATTTACATTAAATGTATGTGTAAAATGGAAACTAAAGAAATCTCTCATTTCAATCCATAAAATCGACAGAAACAATCTTTAATAGTAAACTTGAAAAAACAAACAATAAAAGGTAATTCTTGCCCACTATACATATATATAGCTTGAATGTGAATTTCATATCTAAAATCCTTGATTAAACCATTTCGTAATTTTGATATATTAGCTAATAGTTAATCATTGTGGCTTACATTTAAATGGTAAAGTGAACCATTATAGTTTGTAGTTAATCCAGAATAAACTTGAGATATGATAGTTTATAAAATATTTCATCAGTATTAGCATTAGACAAAAATTGCCACACAATGTAAATAAAAATGCTCATTTGTAAACTAAACTTCTGTTTAAAATTCGAATACATATTTCATCATTATTAGCATTAAACAAAAACTGACCTGTAGGAGTTGTTCCATCTCATATCATTCGATCGTAAGCTCCCTACTTTCTTAAAAATCAAACTTCATAATATTCATTACCATCAACAAACAAATATAACTTATAAAAACATAGGACTAATGAAGGATATTCAAGCTTTTTATCTTAACACATTATAACAATAGTTGGTGATACAGTCAATAAATTTTGAAAAGAAGTGCATGTTGATTCTATATATAAGTCATTTTCTACATATGAACTTAACAGAGCCATTATATCAATTAACTTATGGTTCAAAAAGCTTAGACAAATATACAGTTAATACAATTGCAGCTCTGCCTGCTATAACCAAACCTAGTAGGACCGAGCTAACATAAACAGATTTGCTCGGTGTGCCAGACAAATTTTCAATTAAAACTATTCACTTATAAAGGAAACCGTTTCACCTGTAGGAATTTGTTCAAAGATTTTGATAGTTGGATGAAAAGAACTGGTGCATTGTAACAACTTTCTAAACTACTAAATAAACTACAATACACTAATTTTATTTTGATTACTCAAGCATTGATACAGAAGCTTAAACATATGGATGAGCTATTTTTTAACCACAACAGAAGATCTAAATCTCTTATAAAGATGGTTGAAAACTCCTTTTCATTTATATATATTATACGTCACCAAATGTAAATAAAATACATATCTATCTTTGACAAATTTCCACTTTTCTATGTCTATTGCATCTGTGCCAACAAAGAGGAAGAGGAAGATTTTTTTTTTGAAGGAAATAAAGAGGAACATTTCAGAAATAAAGGACAACGTAGCAAAAGCATGTCTGTAGTGATCATGCATAAATTAATTTGGTAACTAAATCAAATTTTATTTAGATGTATTCAAAGATATTTTACAGACTTTGTGGGAACTCTTGAACTTTTAGTCACATTGTGCCAAGTATAGCGTGACGTAACAACCCCATAACAGAATATTGTAAGAATGCCACTTAAAACCAACATTTGCAGTTTAAGTTTAATTTGTTAAAAATAAACACAACTTTCTATAGTTGAAAATCACTCAACAAAATAAATAGTAAAACATGCATGTTTAGTCTACTCACTTCAGCCAGCGTATTTCAAAGGTAAGCGATAAGTGAAACTTCACGATCTTTCGAACGCCTGGTACCATAAGATATGTCAAGAAATATATTTAAATATGATTTCACTGCAAGGAAACTTTAACATTTTCAAACTTGCTAACTCTGCAATTTTCATACTTGCTGCATGTAAAAGATTTCATAATATTAATTAATCTCATTCCACCTACATGTTGTAAAGCAATTTTTAAACGATATCGAAGGCTGCAAAATATGTTTATATCAGTTTCATTTCAGAATAATTTCACGGATATTTGATATCATTTCTACCTAGGTCAGCAACACTAAATATTTTTCATGGAAGTCAATTTGAAACCTATCAAAAAAACTAACTGCTATGAAATCCTACCATAGCAAATCCGAATATCTGACGGTTGCAGAGAAAAATCAGAACAACGTCATTTCCATATAAAGGGTGTTTATTACAGTAAGAACAATTAGAGTAAAAATTACCTGTTGAAATACACGAACATAAAGTTAATGTATTAGCGTCATAATCATCATAAGACTCTAATATATGTTCATATTTTGCTTGCTAATTTGGCAAACTTAATAGTAACAACAACAGATAATTTCTTCGATAATTTGTATGATCATCAAATATTTGCAATCATCAAGAAATAAAATGTATCTGATCACATGAAGTATATCAAACCATTAAGGAATAGGTTTAGTGTTGCCATATTGACTATCAGCAATCGTCAAGAAATCAATATAACCTATCCATATTAAAAATTAGCAATAATCAACAAATTAAACTCAAAACATGTTATATAAATTTAAACCTTTGGTTATTATGTCCAAGTCATGAAAAACTATTCATTATGCTCTGCTTTCCTCTTTTCGCTGCATTTTCCTCTCTTACATCCACTTATTCCCTCTAAACCTGATAAATGTTGTATGTAAAAGAAATATTATGCATTTGAACTTTATAAATAACCTTTAGAAAGGACTTAAAGAATTACTATAACTGTTGTTTTTTAAAGAGCAGTTGGTATCTACTAAAATAAAAAATTATACATTTTTTCCATGTATGACAGAAGCAAGCTGTTGTATTCTTAAATCAAAATGCATTACTATCCAATATTTATAAGCAGGATTAAAATTTACACCATCAAAATCAAGAACCATGTCATTAGTGCATAAAAGAACAAAACTACTTAGATGCACCAGATTACATACATACATAATCCTATGTGAGAGAGAGGGATCTACCTTTTTGCTTTTTTGCATCCAGATTTGAGCGAAAATAGAGCTCTGTAATGTATGACTATTAGAATTCGATATTTTTATGCTGGTGTATTCCACTTAGCATTAGTATCATCTGTACAAAAATTTACATTATTACAACTAGCTAACTCAGAATAAGAGTTGACATAAAATAGTGAATTAGGCTAAATCAATACGAACGACATGACTTTATTTGAATTGTAAGATGCATTTCCAATTAGTGATTGAAAATCAGCATATCTAATTAATTCTGTGGTTAGTGGAATTGGTGGATAGTGGACAATCAAAGCTTCAGATCTAAACTTGGTTGGTAGAAGATTATAAATCATATTCTAATGGACTATTGTTGGATGAGAACCGATCGGACGATAATCAGTAGATATGGAATCGAGTTGGAGATGAAATTTTGATGGAGATGCTCGATAATTGCAGGCTGAGACGTTAATTCTGGAATCGGTTGATGGAGACAAAGGAGATGAAATCGATTTGCAGCGAGGAAGGAATGAGAGTTAAGATTTTCTTTTTAATTTCATAAAGAAGTAGTAGACAAAGTAAAAAATGCGCAAACGCGGAATCGAATGATAATAAGCTGGCAAAATTGTGGGATTTGACTATGGCGACATTAATATGCCTAGTTAAGATTAGTAGTAATTGGAGATGCGAAATGTGAAATGGAAGCAAACACGAAGGGTACAAGATTGGATTCAGAGGTATTTTTGGCATTCTAAAAGACACGGTTGAAATTAGTTCGTAGAACTTTCATTATTAGTAGTAAAGATGTATTTTACCTTTTTAACACTATCAAAATTTAGCACTCTACCTCGCCAATAAAGCATTCGTCATGTTTTTCCCTTTCTTTCCCATATTCACTTCTTTTTTTCATCTTCACTTCAGAAAATTTTGTCTCGTCTCACATTTCCTTCATCATCGCACTACTCCCGTACATTAATCTACTACTTTTTACTTCATCGATTCACTCCTCCATCGACCTGCTCCCATTTTTACAAAACCGTGATAACCTGTATTTTTGTACATCTGGTAATTGGATAATTTACCATTTTTGCTTGAATAAATAAGTGGAATTCTGATAATTTAAAATTATCTGGAAATAATAAACCTAATGGTAAATTAAAATATGTTAATAGACATATGCAAACATTATTGAAAATTCAAGTGTGTTCATATACAAGTGAAAATACATATATAGAGGAAGCTATTGTTTAACCTGAGCCATTCCTATGTAATTTGAATTAAATTTGAAATTCAAAATAAAAACAAATAATTATGTTTCCTATTATAATGTATATATGTATATTGTAAATGGTTAGCTATAGTTTAAATCCAATATTAATTTTCAAAGCTATTAAAGGTAAAATCTATATTTTTACAACAACAAAGATAACATATATGTCTATTTATTTGTTAAGGAATTAAAGCTCAAGTTTAAAATGGAATTTAATAAGATTCATACTTTCGTTAAATATATGAATAAGATGTATATATATAAAGTATTAAACATATGAAAGCATAACATATAAATTAAACATACAAATATAACTACATAGGTAATTTAGAATTTTTTTTATAAAGTTTTAAACATGTGTAAAAACTTAGTTCTTGCATTTAAACATTTGTAAACCAAATAATCCATATACTAACACTTGTAAATTATTTATGCCATGCAATTTACAAATGGCATATGTTTTTCTCAAATTGAAAACAATGCTATCTTGTAAAGATAAAAAAACAAACTAGTTTCATATTTTCTTTTCAAATCTGAAAAACCTAAACAAAGCAGCTTTGAAAAAAATTTAAACAACAAACCCTGTAAAACAATGCTCAAATCAGAAATTGATCTGGCAACAACTTCTCTACTTGAAATCACCAAAGCAAATCAAGCTTTTAATTAAATCAATGTTTCAAGCATTCAATTATTTTTTTTCCAGATCAAAACTTCCAGTTTCAAGCTTTCAAATTCCAGATTAAAAAAAAATATAATCAAGCACTGTTCAACAATTTTTCAGGTGAGTAAATTTTTCCTTAAAGCAGTTTTATAGTGTTGCGTGTGATAAATCTAAATGGAAATTGTTGTATGATGGTTCACATGATTGATCTGGATATATATATGTATGCTTTAAATTGCTTTCTTAATATGTGTACATCTGTATATATGCATGCTATCTGTCTCTGTTATTTTGACAAGTTCAAACTATCTTCGGAAATCTAAATCTCTTCATACGATCAAAATTGAGTTTTGATTCCCGAATGAAGTATGGTTACAACAACATAACCTCAATTTTAAAATTTGTCTCAAGAATTTTATTTTGGTAATTAATCCAAAATTTAGAAAATACAGTATTAAACTGGAATTGGTCAAAAATAAATAATTGTAATTTCATGTTTCAATTATATAGTTTGATTCGTGGATGGAAGTTATGAATTTTGATACAAAAATCAGGATTTTTAAAATTGAAAATCATGAGGATTCTCATAATGATCGGAATCGGGAAATTGGTCAATTTTTGGTGATCACGGTGATTGGGTGTCTCGAGGTTGGGGCCAGCGGAGGCATGAATGGTGGCGAGCACAAGAAAAATGCTCGATGATTTTACTGATGAGCTTGGTGATCATGCGAAGGCAAATTAGGGTTTCGAACCCGTTTTATCGACGATGTTTCAGGGGATTTTTGCGACGTGATGGTAGGATCAAGTGCAATCGTGACCGGGGAAATCAATCTAGTGTATCGACGCGATGCTTGGGTCTATAGGGCGATGGTTCTGGAGGATGGAATCATCGATGGAAGATGGATTTCGTCGGAGCTTTAGGTTCTAGATTTTGGGTTGGGTGACCAAATTTCGATAGGATGACTCGATCAGGTTTCGGGGTCGAAGATTGGGGTACGGTGGTCGAGGATGCTTCGTGGGGCTGGCCGATGGCGAGTAGGAGGGGTTGGAAGTTGTATGCATGTGCACATAATCATGCACGACTGAAAGCAATTGAGGAAGAAGAAGTAGATGAGGAGGAAGGGAAGAAATTATGCTCAATGTTTTTTTTCTCGGGGTGGTGAGGGCGTTATTCGGGTTTGATCTCGAGTTCGATCAGGTAAGGACTGAGATTTATAGACTCGGTTAGGAATCGGGAATTACTCGAGTTTTTTTAAGGTAATACTCGGGTTTGTTCTGGATTAAATTAGAGGTTATCTCAGTCTAGATAAATTAATTATCTTAAACTATTGTAAGTGTTAAATTGATTATTTATTGCTTTGTTAATTTAAGTTGAGAAAGTAATTAAGTTGTTAAATAATCAGATAATTAAATGGTTTAAATTAAAAGATTAATGTTATAAATTTTACTTAAACTCAAAGCTTTTGAAGTTATTTTAAATTTCAAGATTATTAGGCAAGATTTGGAATAATAATTAAGAAGATGAATTAGGATAAATGATTTTCATTTAAATTTATTGACAATTAAATATTTATTAATTGATAATTAAGTATCAATTATTGATTAATAAATTAGAAATTAAAAAGTTTTTATTATTAGTAAAAGAATAATTAATTGTTGTGACTAATTATTGATTTAGGGTAAATTAATCAATGTAATTAACCAATGTAATTGATTAACCAATGGTGTAATTACTTGATAAAAGTAATTAAAGGTTAATTATTTAAGAGATGTAATTAAGAATTAATTACTTAGTGTAATTATTTAAGGAATTGATTAATTGAAGAAATTTATGAAGGGATAGAAAATCAATGAGTATGATAATTAAAGGATAATTAATTAATGTAAGTGATCATAAGGTAATTAATTTGTGTAATTAATTAATGATCAATGTAATTAACGTGAATGTATAAAGGTTAATTAATTTATGTAATTAATTTAAAGTTAATTACTTATTGTAATTAAAGTATAATTAATCAAGCATGATTAATTAAGATGGATAATTAAAAGGCGATTAATTAATTTGTTTGTAATTAGTTAATGTTAAGTAAGGATAATCTAAGTGATTAAAGATTAGTAATTAATTTAATTAGAGATAAATTAAATTAATTTTGGAAGTGATCAATCTTGCTTATGAATGATTGAATGATGTAAATGCTTTGAATTGGTTGATATCTCTGATATGAAATGTATTCTGATATGATATGTTGGGTGCATAGTGATAGTATGGTCATCTATCATTGATGAATTGCTGTGTATAAAAGTGACATCCTATATTTAAATTTGAATTGTATCACTTGAATAACTTGGGTTAAGATGGTATTGAATTCGAAGGGACCGGAGTCAGGTATCAGTAAATACCCGAAACCACTTCGATTTGTAATCTACAATAATTCTATAAAGATTTGACATGTGAGATAAATAGGCTGGAGTGGAATAAAATGGACCTTTGAAACTAAGTAAAGTTACCTAGGGATTGATTTGTGAATTACGTGTTGACCTTATCAAGTTATGAACTCATAGTAAGGTACGAGTTACCCCGGATTTCAATTGTTTTTTAAAGCTTAGTATTTCAAATTGTATGGGTTTACTTACGTTGGTTTCCAGCCTGACCCGGTTGTTACTTTGATGTAATGCTCGGGTCAGACTGGGTATTATTGATTTTCGGGTAAGGACGTTCTGGAGCTTAGGAGGCAAGCTGGATGGTAGGAACGTATGGAGTGTATCCGCTATGATGTTGTAGTTTATCTAGGACATGTGGATTATATCTGTCCAGTGTTTGTGTATGTTGTAACTCTGATGTATTGATGTAAATTAACTAATACAGTTTTCCCTTGTATAACTGCTATTTATTTGATATTATATTTTGATCCGCTGCGAATGTGAGAATCTGTGTTTCCGTTTCTTCTTCTTCTTCTATCTCTTTCTTCTTTTCCCTAACTATCTGGAATTTTCAGGATCGAAATTTCCAAGTTGTTACAAAAACCCTTCGATTTGTAATCTACTATAATTCTATAAAGATTTGATATGTGAGATAAATAGGCTAGAGTGGAATAAAATGGACCTTTGAAACTAAGTAAAGTTACTTAGGGATTGATTTGTGAATTAAGTGTTGATCTTAACCAGTTATGAACTCGTAGTAAGGTACGAGTTACTCGAGATTTCGATTGTGTTTTAAAGCTTAGTATTTCAAATTGTATAGGTTTACTCACGCTGGTTTCCAGCCAGACCCAGGTGTTACTTTGATGTAATGCTTGGGTCAGACCGAGTATTACTGATTTTCAGGCAAGGACGTTCTGGAGCTCAGGAGACGAGCTGATGGCAGGAACGTATGGAGTGTATCCACTGTGATATTGTAGTTTATCTGGGACATGTAGATTGTATCTGTCCAGTCTTTTGTATGTTGTAACTCTGATGTATTGATGTAAATTAACCAATACAGTTTTCCCTTATATAACTGCTATTTGTTTGTTATTATATTTTGATCCACTGCGAATGTGAGAATCTGTGTTTTTGTTTCTTCTTCTTCTTCTATCTCTTTCTTCTTTTCCCTAACTATCTGGAATTTTCGAATTGAAATTTCCGGGTTGTTACATTTGGTATCAGAGCCAGATTAATCGAGAACCTTGGCTCTGGTGGGATTACTCATTAAGGATAGGGTAAGTAGTACCCTAGAATGAGTTGAGTGTATATATATCTTAGAGCGTACTTGTTATTTTCTTATATAAAGATTTTAAATGATTTTATATAAGAATATATTTTGATATATAAAGCAATATTCTTTCTAATAAATATTAAGGTAATTGGTTGTTAAATTATTGGAATTAAATTAAGTGATAATAGAAATATAACCAAATTTAAAATAAATAAAGATAAGTTTGAAATATATTCAAACTGAAATTAAAATCATGAATTTGAGGAAGAGTTTCAGAATAAGATAATAATGAATTGGTTTCCAGATATGATAATCTTGGTTATTATCATAAATGATTGTTGTGTTTAATAATAAAATGTGTATTAATGAGTAAGCAAAATGAAATGTTTTAGGGAAGTAAAACATTTAGGCAAATATGACTTGTAAATTGGAACTGAAGAGGATCTAAATTGTGAAGTTTTAAATCTAGGTCTAGAAATTTGAAAATTGTTTCAAAGGTGGTAAAGAAATAATAAATAATATTATCTAATGTATTTGAATGAAAGGGTCCTATTTCAAACAAGAGTTGTTTGAAATTTTAGAGAAATTTATTTTGAATTAAAAACCAAAGGTGGACTAAAATTTAAGGATAACTTGGTGTGTAAAGAAATAATATGTGTATATGGGGAATATATATAATATCAAAAATGATTTGAAATAAACTCTAAATGTTGAGTTTTGAAATTTGGAATGAGATGTGATACCCAAAGTGATAAGTTTTTGAACTTATAAGTGGAAAGATTATTAATGGGAAGTTTAAAATTTGAATTGAGAGTTTGTGTGATCTCAAAATAGGTTTAAGATATGGAAATTGGAAATGGATGGATATTTCAAAATAATTTTAATGATACCATCCTGTTGTTATTAATAATCTTTAAGCTGAAATTGGATTTGTTTAAATGAATGAAGAAATGGGGTGTGGTAATATATCCATTATTAAGATAAAATAGAATCATTTTGGACTTAAGATTTGAATGTTTAAGATAAAATTTCAAAGGTTTGGTTTCAAAATTGAAATTTGGTGACAAATTGGATTTCAAAGATTTAGTTGTTTAAAAAGGATCTGAATTATTATTTGAACTTTGAAATAGGTTAAAAAAATTGAATTTGTATTCAGGATTAAATGGTTTAAAGATATAAGTTGATTTGATTTAAAGGATTAAATCAACATTTAAAGATTTAACTCGAATTTATATAATTCGGTATTGTTTAAATTTGAAATTTGAATTGAATTTGTTCAATTGAATTTGATTTGAATTAATTGGAATTGTGATTGAAGATGGATAAGTTTAAAAATTCAAATGGAAAATTTGAATTGGATTAAGTTGAAATGAAATTGAAGTTAAATGAGTTCAAATTCAAATGGGAATTGGGATTAATTCAAACGGAAATTGAAATGATTTGAAATTGAAGTGGGGTTCAATTTGAAATTAGTCCAAATTGATTTGAATAATTTGGAATTGTAATTAAAGTTGAATATGTTTAAAATCAAATGGAATTTTATTTGAATTTGGAAAGAAATTAAGGTTAATTCACCTTGAATTGGGGATAAATCAAGTTACAATGGAAACTGAAGTTATTTAAGTTGGAATTGAGTCAATTTATATGGAAATGAAAATTTAAATTGAAGTGATTGAAAATGGAAGTTGGGAATTGAAAAGTTTGACTCTGAAAATAAATTGTTTTAATATAAATCTATTTTTCCAAACTATTGACTATACAACTTTTCTTTATAAACCTAAAACTATCTTATATTTGTTTTACAACTACTTTTGGAACTATTTAACTATTTTACAACTGTTTTATAAACCATTACTATTTTTCCAACTACTTTATAACTAATTACTATTTTACAACTATTTTGCAATTATCTAACTATTTCATAACTATTTAACTACTTCCCAACTATTTTACAATTACTTAACTATTTTATAGCTATTTTACAAACTAATAATTATTTTTCAACTACTTATCTATTTTAAGATTTTTCAAGCTATTTTCTAAATTTAAACTAGACAGAGTTCAAACTGATTATGATTAAATATCCATTTGAAATAAGAATTGAGCTGATAATCCAAATAAGGATTTAAGCAATTGTGAGTGAGTGAATACAAATCAAAGTGAATGTGAATAGAAAGAGAATTGATTTGGCTAATAACCAATAAAGATAAATACGTAGGGTGTACGTATGTTATTCTATTCGCATATTGATTTGATCCAGATTCGAGCACATAATTTCGAGATAGTATGTCGATCCAAGTTGGGATTTTTCACTCGATTTTCGACAGCGAACCTAGATATGAATTTTTGATTGATTCTGGATATTCTCTATCATAGTTATGGCTATGCAAGAAGAATGATGGTTTCTGATTTAGAAACCAGATCTGAGTCCACACTAGAAAGTCAGATGGACGATACTAGTTCGGAAGAGAAATTGTATGATCGAGTTAACGATCAGATTGATATAGCGTACGGATGATATGTGTACATCGTACGGGGTTGAGTGAAATTGATATTGGAAATCTGTGGATAGAACTGTAAAATGGTTTTTTTAAAATGAAAGGTATGTTTCGTGAAATATAAGATGAAGTAAAGTGGAAATTGGATATTTCTATAGTAGAAATTTACTTTATGGAAGTAAGTAATTTAGTAAGTGACTTTATAGAGTAATCAAATTTAAATATTTGATTTGGAATAAACAAAGTCATATATCTTTGTTATATAAGATAAATCTCCCTTTGTTGAATCTATTGTCAGAAGGAAAGGGTTTTTGAAGTTATTTAAAGTATAAAAGGGGTTTTATATACAAGTTTGAAATGATCCAAAGATTTTTCAAGGTTATAAACATCTATATATATATATAAAGGATCTTATGAGAATGATTTTGAAGGAAAGGTTTTTTGGGAACCTATGGATTTTGGAAAGGCTTTTGATTTTTGAGAAAAATCAATATTGGAATTTGGAAAGCCTAGTTTGAGAATTTTCGATTTTTGGGATAATCGATTTTGAGAAAAAGAGATTTATATGTGATTCATACTAGGTGTATGATTTGGAAGATACTATATGTGTATAATATAAAATGTTTTGAAAATGGATCTGGAGAAAAAGGCGCTCCCTTGAAATGAACTTCTCAGGAGTGCCATAGGTTGGTACTGCCGTGAGCCTCAAAGAGGGGGAGGCTTTAAAGTTGATCCTATGAGGAGTCCGGACAAAATAGTTCCTGAGGATTATTGGGTAGAGAAAGTGAGGGCGCTGATGCCGACAGGGGCATTTGGGTTATGCTGTGATGATAGTGTAACTCGATGTCGCTACGATCTACTGTGGACCATAGCGGAAATCGTGTGGAGGTGAGTGTCAACGGTTTACGCTTGATTTTGCCGTGAAGGCAACGTAACATCGGTAAACTGTGATCTATGGTCGAGTGGAGTGGAGAAGTTTCATTCTTTTGGAAGCGAAACTCGAGGGCACTGAGGCCTACAGTTATATGGGTTTTTGCTATGACAGCAACGTAACCCCGGTTGTAGCTGCGATCTGTAGGGGGTTCCATGGCGTAATCGAGAGGCACGGAGTGCCTATAGTTGTCTATGGATTTCGGCAGGATGGCAACGTAACCGTCGAGTTAACTGCAACCATGGATGGGGTTGATGATTTCCAGAGCATTCTATCCAAAGATGTTTCCTCTATTTTCAAAAATGTTTTCTGTATTTTCAATAAAATTATTTTCCAAGTATTTTCACTTTGTGTTGAAAACGGGTCTGCTAAGTATTTATAGATTTTCAGTCCTACGTCTGATCAACATACGACCGAATTTCTATGAAAACAAGGATGGACTGGTAGAGACATCGAGTTATAAAAAGTATCTTTATAAAACTATTCTCTAATATTTTAAAATGTTTTAAAATTTATCAAATAGTAATTTTTTCTGACAATAATCATTTCAATAAATTCAGGCTTCTTTCCTTTTCGAGGACGAAAAGATTCTACGGGGGGAGGAATGTGATAACCCGGATTTTTGAACATCTGATAATTGGATAATTTTCTGCTTTTATTTGAATAAATAAGTGGAATTCTGATAATTTAAAATTATCGGGATATAATAAACCTTATGGTAAATTAAATGTTAATAGACATATGCAAACGTTATTGAAAATTCAAGTGTGTTCATATACAAGTGAAAATACATATATGAGGAAGCTATTGTTTAACCCAAGCCATTCATGTAATTTGAATTAAATTTGAAATTTGAAATAAAAACAAATAAATATGTTTCTTATTATAATGTATATATGTATATTGCAATTGGTTAGCCATAATTTAAGTCCAATATTAATTTTCAAAGCTATTAAAGGTAAAATCTATATTTTTACAACAAAAAAGATAACATATATGTCTATTTATTTGCTAAGGAATTAAAGCTCAGGTTTAAAAAGGAATTTAATAAGATTCAAACTTTCTTTAAACTTATGAATAAGATGTATATATATAAAGTATTAAACATATGAAAGCATAACATATAAATTAAACATACAAATATAAATACATAGGTAATTTAGAATTTTTTTTTATAAAGGTTTAAACATGTGTAAACACTTAGTTCTTGCATCTAAACATTTGTAAACCAAATAATCCATATATTAACACTTGTAACTTATTTATGCCATGCAATTTACAAATGGCATAGGTTTTTCTCAAATTGAAAACAATGCTATTTTGTAAAGATAAAAAAAGAAACTACTTTCATATTTTCTTTTCAAATCCAAAAAATCTAAACAAGCAGCTCTGAAAAAAAATTAAACAACAAGCCCTGTAAAACAATGCTCAAATCAGAAATTGATCTGGCAGCAACTTCTCTACTTGAAATCACCAAAGCACATCAAAATTCTAATTAAATCAAAGTTTCAATCATTCAAGTATTTTTTTTTTCAAGATCAAGACTTCCAATTTCAAGCTTTCAAATTCCAGATTTAAGAAAAATATATAACCAAGCTCTGTTCAACAATTTTTCAGGTGAGTAAATTTTTCCTCAAAACAGTTTTATAGTGTTGCATGTGATAAATATAAATGGAAATTGTTGTATGATGGTTCACATGATTGATCTGGATATATATGTATGCTTTAAATTGCTTTCTTAATATGTGTACATCTGTATATATGCATGCTATCTATCTCTGTTATTTCGACAAGTTCAAACTATCTTCGGAAATGTAAATCTCTTCATACGATCAGAATTGAGCTTTGATTCCCGAATGAAGTATGGTTACAACAACATAACCTCAATTTAAAAAATTTCCTCAAGAATTTTAGTTTGGTAATTAATTCAAAATTTAGAAAATACAGTATTAAACTGGAATTGGTCAAAAATAAATAATTATAATTTCATGTTTGGATTATATAGTTTGATTCATGGATGTAAGTAATGAATTTTGATACAAAAATTAGGATTTTTACTATTAAAATCATGAGGATTCTCATAATGATCGAAATCGAAAAATTGGTCAATTTCTGGTGATCACGGTGATTGGGTGTCTCGGGTTTGGAGTCAGTGGAGGCATGAACGGTGGCGAGCATTAGAAAAATGCTCGATGATTTTCCTGATGACCATGGGGATCATGCGAAGGCAAATTAGGGTTTCGAACCCGTTTTATCGGCAACATTTCAGGGGATTTTTGCGATGTGGTGGTTGGATCGGGTGCAATCATGACCTAGGAAATCAATTTAGTGTATCGAGGCGATGCTTGGGTCCGAAGGGCGATGGTTCTAGGGGATGGAATCATCGGTGGATGATGGATTTCGTCGGAGCTTTGGTTCTAGATTTTGGTCTGGGTGACCAAATTCCGATAGGATGACTCGATCAGGTTTCGAGGTGGAAGACTGAGGTAGGGTGGTCGAGGGTGCTTCGCGGGACTGGCCGATGGTGAGTAGAAGGGGTTGGAAGTTTTGTGCATGGGCACATGATCGTGCACGGCTGAAAGTAATTGAGGAAGAAGAAGTAGATGAGGAGGAAGGGAAGAAATTTTGCTCGATGTTTTTTTCTTCGGGTAATGAGGGCGTTACTCGATTAATTATTGGTTAATAAATTAGAAATTAAAAGGTTATTATTATTAGTAAAATAATAATTAATTGTTGTGACTAATTATTGATTTAGGGTAAATTAATCAATGTAATTACCAATGTAATTGATTAACCAAAGGTATAATTACTTGATAAAAGTAATTAAAGGTTAATTATTTAAGAGAAGTAATTAAGAATTAATTACTTAATGTAATTAATTAAGGAATTGATTAATTGAAGAAATTTATGAAGGGTTAGAAAATCAAAGAGTATGATTAATTAAAGGATAATTAATCAATGTAAGTGATCATAATGCAACTAATTTGTGTAATTAACTAATGATCATAACGTAAATGGATGAAGGTTAATTAAGTTATGTAATTAATTAAGAGTTAATTACTTATTGTAATTAAAATATAATTAATCAAGGATGATTAATTAAGATGGATAATTGTTGATCAATTGCTGTGTATAGAAGTGACATCCTGTATTTAAATTTGAATTGTATCACTTGAATAACTTGGGTTAAGATGGTATTGAATTCGAAGGGACCGGAGTCAGGTATCAGTAAATACCCGAAACCACTTCGATTTGTAATCTACACTAATTCTATAAAGATTTGACATGTGAGATAAATAGACTGGAGTGGAATAAAATGGACCTTTGAAACTAAGTAAAGTTACCTAGGGATTGATTTGTGAATTACGTGTTGACCTTATCAAGTTATGAACTCATAGTAAGGTACGAGTTACCCCGGATTTCAATTGTTTTTTAAAGCTTAGTATTTCAAATTGTATGGGTTTACTCACGTTGGTTTCCAGCCTGACCCGGTTGTTACTTTGATGTAATGCTCGGGTCAGACTGGGTATTACTGATTTTCGGGTAAGGACGTTCTGGAGCTAAGGAGGCAAGCTGGATGGTAGGAACGTATGGAGTGTATCCGCTATGATGTTGTAGTTTATCTAGGACATGTGGATTATATCTGTCCAGTGTTTGTGTATGTTGTAACTCTGATGTATTGATGTAAATTAACTAATACAGTTTTCCCTTGTATAATTGCTATTTATTTGATATTATATTTTGATCCGCTGCGAATGTGAGAATCTGTGTTTCCGTTTCTTCTTCTTCTTCTATTTCTTTCTTCTTTTCCCTAACTATCTGGAATTTTCAGGATCGAAATTTCCAAGTTGTTACAAAAACCCTAAGTCGATCTCCTCTCCGTAAGCCCTAAATCGATCAACTCCTCCGCAAGCCCTAAACAAGGATGGAGGGATTGGATTGGGAGTGAAGTTACCCTTGCTTCCTATTCTACAATACCATCAAACTCGCTACCTACTATGATAAGTCCACATGCTTCTGGTAAGTAATTTTGATGATTTATTAGTCAGTGGGTTGAGTTTAGGTTGTAAATTAGTATTTTGGAAGGAAATTAAAGTAATTTTGGTGTAAATTTTGCATTGCTTGGAGGAATTATAACTCCAGTTAGTAAGTGGAGAATAAATTCAAGTAATTCAATATGAAGTATGGATTGGAATTATAGCGTGTCTCTTTGTTTTTTCCCTTTTTTCCCTCTCCCAATACCTTCAGTCTTTAAACAATTGGTAAAACATACATATAAAAAGTTTATTGCTTCTTATTTTCTCTCCTTTTACATGTCACGCCACCTTCGCACTTTTAACAATATGAAAGGGGAGTGACATTGGTAGAAGATGCGCAAAAAAGCTTAAGTTTCTTAAATTATTTTCAGAATATACTGAAATATTCTTCAGAAATTTATGATTCAAAATATCTTATCAATCTTTTCCTCTCTAATAATACTTCACATCAGAATATTACAAATATTGCATTTTTTATTTATCCTTTAATGTTAACAATTGTTTAGTTATTGATTATAGAAACCTTATTAGTGTTACAGTCCTATCTTTACTACTAATAATGAGAATTCCATTAATAGAATTCAACCGTGTCTTTTTGAGTTTCCCAAAATACACCCAGCATCTCCATTGAGAAATATAGATGGTAATTGTTGGTTATGCTGCAAATTATAGCACAGTTGTAGTTTGAAAAATCGTTCGAACTGAGCTGCCATTCAATTTGAATGCCGTCTGTTATCATGTCAACCCGGTTAGGTGTTATTAGAACACCATTCTTCTTTATCCCTTAGCTTATATGCAAAAACTATTTATACATTTTGAACGATGTGGGACTAAAAACTGTTAAAATGTGTCTAAAGCGGTGGCAATTCTTATCGTCCTGAAACCAAATCTCATCTCAAATCGTTGTAACTTCTCAATGAGCAACCACAATAAGCAATCTCTCCCAAATCCTATTCTATCTCATATCGCGATCACTTTTTTATTTTTTTCCTGTAATAGTACTATACATATTTTTGTATTCTTCAAAATTTCACATTTCTTCATAAAGTACCTCATAAACTTTTCCAACGATCCGCCTTTGTGGAAGAAAAACCGAAATAGAAATTATGATAAAAATATGAAACCTCAATAGATCTTGAGGCTCAAACTCTTGACTAAAATAAAAAATTGAGCTCCAACAAATATTTGAGGCAAACGACACATCATTTTATTGAATATTCTCCCATTCTAAACAAAAATAGATCACTCTATGCTGCACCATACTGAAAATATGCTTATTTGGAAGTTTACACTTTATGCAAAGATGGACCGAATTGTGAAAAACAGACTGAATTGAAAAATAATGATGGAACTTATGACCTTTTGTAAGTTCTTACTACCTAAAAAAAGTATAACCATAAATTATAAAAATAGCAGTATGAACTCTATCGGCTCCCAGATCTAATAATTACTATTGCAGTATGAACTCTATCAGCTCATAGATGTAATAATTGTTATATCAATACTTAGATTGTTATTAAAACTGTAAACCTAAGTATTCCAACTATATCTATGAGGCATCAATTTTTCTGTTTTGAATAAATGTTAACATTGAAGAGTTTAATGCGATAGAAATTAAATCCAACGTTTAGTATATAGAACTCATGTTTAGCCTATTATTGTATTGATAAGATGATACCTGGTGATATCCCTATGAAGCATTGTCAAAACATCGAAGACATTCCTAAATATTCATACAACATTGTTAGCCCATTGGATAAACATGTAGATTTATATTTTGTAGTTATGGATAATACCCTTGAGTAAGAATCATGCATGTAATTGCATGCTCAATACCATGGGAAACGTGTTTTTTTATTAAGTTGTACTGAAGCTTGACATATTCTTTGTTGCCCCATAATAAAGAACTATAGTTTCACTTTATTATAGCTTTGACAGCCGAATTGGTTACTTATGGTCATATGGATTATTAAAATAATAATTTTGCATAACACAATCTTTGTTATATCTCCGATTAACAAGAAATTTGGACCTTGGCTTTAGAAGATTAGTACCTATAAAGCCTATATGGAAATATACCAATAAAATTAAAGTACTAGATATAACAAATCATGCGCTTGAAACCAAAAGATAGCATGGAAGATACCTAACAATGTTTGGAACAAAGTACCAAATCTTTAAAAATAATAGTGATATAGGAAATTAACAAAGTAAGTGTGACTGCTTGAATCTGCAGGTACATCTAACTACAAATGTCAGGTTTTGTGTTTATGGTACATTAATTAAGCATCAACAAAGAATGAGAATATTATAGTTAGTTGTATTGCAGAAATTCTAAATGTTTGTCTCATGTATGATATCACTCCTACCAAATTAAACTGCCTAATTCCATAAACCCTGGATAAAATAAACAAAATAATTCCTTAAATTAAAACACATATTCCATTATTTGGATAAAACATTTCCAATGCAACTAAATTCGATGAGTAAAATTCCCAATGAAAAGTGGGAGATGGACTTTGCCAGAGATGACATCTATCAATAACAGCTTCATCTTTTAAAGCAGTGTTCTTGAGTTAAAAGTAATGCATCAATTATTATGTGTCTTTTAGTATTGTCACTGTTGTTTGTTTCGTCAAACTTGCGTTGTTTCAAAATTCGTCTGTATTTGTATTCAACATAAGAAATATTATCTGTTATCCAAAAAATAGATACATGCCATATCCGTATGCAATAATTATCTATCCGGTGTTTATCAACATTATAATATATTTTTTTGTATTTTAGTACATAAAACGATTGTCATTTATCATTCTATCTAGGGGTGTGTGTGTATGTATAAATCAATATCTCATGCTTAAAATTATATTTCTTACTATATTATTGTTATTTATATTTTCAATACTAAAATGGATTTCTAATGAATCAAATTGTCTATTTATTTGTTTATATTTATGAGTTGTGAATTAATCGAAAAACATTCGATAAATATCTGATATCCATCCGCATTCACGGATACAGATATTTGATATTCGAAAACAGTTTAGGATATACAGATATGACACTATTTGAATCCGTATCCAACTATTTATAGGTCTAAAAATACATTGATAAGTACTAATGGAAATAATGTTAGATTCAGTCACGAACAAATTCATTGTTTTAGAAGTTACCACTTTGATCTTTCATAGACATTTGCAGTCATAAAAACTGCCAACGACTCCGATGGGATCCTTAAGTGGTGCATCCCAAACTGGGCATAATAATAATTTATTGGAAGCTACCTTTTAAGTTTAGAAATACAAACATGGTCGTATACTCGGATTATCTTTCAACTTTGTAATTTCAAAAGACCACACTGTAAATCCCATTCAATGAATTTTTGCTATTAATAATAAAAGAGATGAAGCCATGTTGTGAAGTGGTGATGTATTTAGATACATTTTTGCTCACGGCCCACATTAGCTAAAAGTGCATATACAGTACAAGTATTATTTTCATTTCCAGTAGTACTGAATAAATTAAACAAAAATAAACTTAATACAATTGGTTCTATAATTGTTCATTAGTTGTTTCGGTCTTTTTTGACCCTGCTTTACGTTTAGTTTATACTGGCAATGTTGCTGTCAAATCTACTTCAAGGGATGCAACTATAAATGCTTGCACATTGTGATTAAATGTCGGCCTATCTAGATGTGCATATGTACCGATTGATAAATAATGACGGAAACAATGTTAGATTAAGTCACAAACACTTTCATTGCAACATAAGTTACCACTTGGATCTTTCATAGACATTTGCAGTCATAAAAAATGCACTCTGATGGGATCTTTAAGTGATCATCCCAAACTGACCATAATAATAACTTTTTTGAAGCCACCTTTCAAATTTCAAAATATAAAACATGGTTGTATATTAGATTCAGCTTTCAAATTTGAAATTTTAAAACGTCATGGTGGAAATCATGCTCATTGATCTATCTATTAATATAATTTGAAGTGATGATGTATTTAAATTCATTTTTGCTCACATTCTACATTAGCTAAAAGAACATATGCATGTAAAAGTTCAAGTATTATTTCCATTTCCAGTATTATAAAATAAACCAAAATAAAAGAAACGAATGCTAAACCTATGAATGCTTTTAAGTTATTAGCTCTATAAATGCTCTTCAGTTGTCTCACTCTTCTTGATCGTTGTTTCAGGTTCAATTTATGTTGGCAATGGAACTGTCAAATCTAAATCCATATGTGCAAATATAAATGAATGCACGTTGTGATTAAATGCAGGCCCGCCCACCTAGGCGTGCATATATACTCGTAACTAATTACTTTAATGGATGCATCATAAATATTAAAAATATATTTATAATTTATTATTGAGACAACGATTATTAAAGTACTAGTAAAGAATAACGATTAATTAATCATGATTGAAGGTATAAATACAACAACTTTTATTTGTTTTTTGATTATTTTAATTGTTCATTTATTAATTGTAGAAATGGAATTAATTTAGTTCTATAACAGACGACTTTAATAGATGCTTCATAACGGCTATGAATACATTAAAATTTTTTACTGGTATGATGATTATGTAAGTCGGTTCAGTTCAGTCTCTCTCAGGTTTACCTAACTGGTTCTTGGATTTAAAAGAAAAAATTATATATATTTTTCAAGATCTTTTTTACTAGTTATAATTAATTTTTGTTAATTATTTGCTAGCCATAACAGTAAAATTCAGCAATGAATTAAAAATTCAAAAAGTTATAACTCAATTAAAGAAGGCATTTAAAAATTAATTTATAAACTATCAACTTCTTTAAGAATATGTTATAAATTGGTTTTTATTTTCTTTTTTATATGAAATATTATTTTACAGACAACTAGAAAGCTATATACGTAAAACCCAACATTTAAAAATTATAATTCTATTAAGTGATAATAATAAATTGAGTATACATGTCAATTGAAATGTAGAAACATGTATCTTTTAGATGTAAAACACAATTAATATTTCATGCTAAATACGTTTGATTATGTGGTGTTTTTATATTTCTCAAAATTTTTAATTTTTTTCCAAAGGTAATTTTTATTTGCAAGTACACCAAATATACTAAAATATTAGTATAAATGATAGTGGAGTAATTTGTGGAACAATGAGGTATGGGAGTGCAAGATTTTGTGTTGATATTATTTCTCTTAGAGTCTTGTACTTTCATGTTCCACATTTTGAATTTTACAAGGAATAATTTGAAAAAAGGTGTAGTATGTTAATACAAATGAAGAATGGATAGCACGTCTTTTTCTGAATCTTAGAATCTTTCTCTTATTGGAGTAGTTGAAGTTGAAGTGTTGGATCTAATTAGGTGGCATGTTAAATGCTATTTATTTTGTAGCACGTGCTCTTGTTTTATTCATACAAAGCAGAAATAGTCTTCTATCAAGAAAGTTAGTATCAACTCAAATGTTATGTTGTATAGCACATGCCCTTATGGAATTGACTTTGTCACCCCCACCTAACATGGATTTAAAATCTAATGCTGAGAGATTTTAGGGTGAAAAGTTGACGCCATTCGTTATTCATGTGAACAGAATCCAACTATAGTCTTGCCTTATTTATAAAATTGCTCAATTCGTATATCCTCATTCTTAATGTTCCCATGTTGGCGACTACATATTTGTCGTTGATTTCTCTATCATGACATTCACTTTTAATATGGTGAATATCGAATATTAATCAAGTCATTATAATGGATGGTTGAGGTATAATGAGACATATAAGGACATGAAAAAGGAGGATGAAGAATCTCATCTTTTCGTAAAAAATGAAACAAGCTTCTATTAAGAAAGATTAACATCAAATTGAGTATTATGCTTCCTTTATCATTTAAGAAAATTGTTTTAGAATTTATTGAATGCTATAGTCCTCTCATCTTTAAAGAAAATTGTTATTGAATTTTATACTGGTTCCAAAACTCAACTTCCAACTTGGAACAATCTAACATTTTAATTTGAACTTAATTGCAAATTAATATTGACTGCTGTAACAACCCTATATTTTGTAATTATTTTAATTGAATTTCTGAATTAAAAACTTTATTTTATTTACTAAAATTGAATAAATTTTGTTCTTTTAAATATAAATTTTGATTTTTATGTGAATCGGAAATTCAAATGTGAATAAATAGAACATTTTCCAGAAATGTGAATTTTGTCACTATGGTCAAAATTTGACTTTTAATTTAAAAAAATTAAAAATTTGAACTTTTGAAATTTGTCTTTATTTTATGAAAGTAAATAAATTTTTAAGTATATTGCTTTTCGTTTCGTTGAAATTTGATTAATACCGTGAAAGTTATGCTTTTTAAACCATTGTATGTAAATTGTTTTATTAAACAAAAATTGTTTATTTTAATTTATATAAATAATATTTTTGTTGGTCATGCCATGTTCTAATTTATGTTTACATGTGTAACAGGACATGTTATGTATATATATTTTATTTTTAAAACATTTTAAAAGTGTAGTTGAAAATTTCCAAGGTTAGTTGTATTTTGTTTACAATTTTTAAATTCTAGTTTCAATTAAATAAAGTATTTTCTTTATTTATTTTATATTTTTCCTAAAACTATTTATTTATTTTCATTTTTACTTTATTTTATTTTCAATTTTTATTTTGTTTACTTAATTTCTATTTGTTTATAATAAATAAAATAATTGGAAATTCGAAGAGACTTTTGTGCTTTTTAACTTGTGGCCTTTCCTTTGCTTGCCTCTTCCTTTTCCTGGCGACCTTCCACTTTCCTCACCTTTAGCCGTGCATTTTTAAGTGTTTTCACATGAAAATACTTCTCATTTCCTCTATTCTCACAGCATTTCATTTTTAAGAAAAATGGTAAGATATGGCTTCCTTCTTCCTTACTTTCTTCTTCATTTTTTTTTATTTTTGACTTGCTCTTCACTAGCTTTGCTCGGCCAAACCAACCATCATCTTCACCAACCACCACCACCATCTCCTCCCCCTCATCATACATGGCCAACCACCCTACCCTCTGTCCATATCTGGCCATGACCATCCAAGTGAGCAAGCGCCAAAAAACTTTGCAAAAACTCCAAAACAATGCCTAGCCAAGCCATTTCCACCATCGCCTTCATGTCTAGCCTTGGCCACCACCCCTAGCTCCACCACCCGCTCATGACATCACATCTAGGCATCACATCAACCTCTGACCTAACCTGTAATGACCATGGCGAGCCAAATATTGGCATAGGCCGAGCCTATGTTGCACCAAAACATTCCATCCCTCGACCCCTTGCATACTTTTGCCTCTCCATGCCTTTGCCTTCCATTTTGATGTCCATAGCCATGTCTCATGACTCATGGCCGAGTACATGACCTAGTCCGAGCCTATGTGTGGTTATATGAAGCCCATTTGCATTTTGGCCAAACTTATGTTGTCTTGTACAAGTCTTTTGCTCCTAAGGTTTGGTTATCTCTCTTGTTTTGCAATTGTTTTGCAAACAAAAGTTGTTGACTTTACTTGTATGTCAATATTTACATTTGTGCTTATGTATGCTATATTTTGTGTTGTTTACCAGGCTCTCCATCCATCTAAATCTAATCGTGCTTGTCGTTCTTTTGAAATCATTCTCGAGTGTTGTTTTGAGTCTCTAGCTTTGATAAAGGTGAGTCCTTCTCACTCTGACATTATTACTTATGAAATGGTAAATAGATGACAAGTGATTAGTAATTAAAATGTAAATGCAAGTTAATGAACATTATATGATATGTTATTTCATGTTATTACCATGTTAGCTTTGTTAATTATCACCTGACATATGATATATGACAATATATTGCGACAGTGACATGTTGGCATAATTGTTTATATTGTTTATGCATATGTTCACACTGCAAGTTCCCTATTAGAATAGAATCACTATGAGTTGAAACGATACATACCTGAACAGACATTAGAGTAGGGAAAACTCATTATGAGCTGAAATGATAGGCTCAAGTGATTTTTATTGTATTTTATTTGACTTGGGATTACGGGTTTGAAATGATAGAACTCGGGTTTCTTTTTAAATTGCGGATTAAAATGATATTTATCCGTATCACTTGACCAAGGATAGAAAATTATATACAGACCCCATGGTATATTTTAATAATTATTATATAAATATGTATTTTAAAGTATGTAATTATGATTTAAATAATTTTCTTTTATTTTAAGAATGTTAAATATTTGAATTGAATTTAAGTATGTAAATTTGAAGTAAATGTGATTTTTTGACTTTAAATTTTATTTTTAAAAATGTAAGTAAATAATGGAAATTAAATTTATAGTTTTGAAATTATATTTGAAGTAAAATGTTAAGTTTTGTTAAATTTATAAGTTAAGAACAGTGAAATTTTGACTTAACAAATCAGTTGAGTTTTAAATTGGATATTCGATTTTAAAATTTTGTTGTGATAAATCATAGGTTAAAATGATTAAATGTGAAATTTTGAAGCCAAAAAAAAATGATTTATAAGTTTAAAATAACAAAAATCAAAGTTTTAATGTTTCTGAAAGTTATAAAAAAATCTGGAATTTTATTGATAGCATTTTCAAAAATGCCATGGTTTTGCGATGGCATTTGTTAAGTGCTATCATTTGTGAAATTTAACTAAGTTCTGAAATAACTAAATATATACGACAGCATTTTTAGTTCTGTTGTTTTGGAATTTAGCTATGTTTGAAATAACTAAATATCTGTTACGGCATTTTATAAATGATATTGTTCCTGAACTGAACTATATTGGAAAGTAAATACCTACTATAACACTTTGTAAATGCTGTCGTTGGTATAATTTGACAATGTTTTAAAATATTATAGATTTTAACACTATTTGAGTTATATTTTAAAGTGTTAAACGATTTAACTTTTGGAATTGATTATTTATGAAATTTAAAGAGTTTTGAATATATATTTTAATATTTAAATTTGAATTTTTAAGGAATTTAAATTGAATTTGAATTTAAATAAAGTTTACTTTGTTGTGTGTTAAATGGAATGAAATGTAATGAGATAAATGAATTTTTGGAATGGAATTTTGAAATGTGTTTCGTCATGACATTTGAAATAATAAATGAATGACATATTTGATTTTAAAATGATATTTAATTTGAATATTTGAATTAAATAATGATAATGAATTAATAAAAGATTTGAAAGAAAATGATTTTGAAATGGTTTTGAATGACATTATTTTTATTTTGACAAAGAATGTGAATTTGGAATGATATTTGATTTTGATTTATTCGATAAATGAATATTTGAAGTTTATATCAGTATGAAAGGATATTTGGTTTACTTGTAATTTGAGTTTATTTAAATGATGTTGGATTTATGAAATGAACATTGCAAAACTAAGTAATAATGAAGTTAAATTTGAGATATATGAAATTATAAAATTTAGTTTTGAAATGTGGGATATTAAAGCTTGGAAATATACTAAAGATTGAATAGTTTATTTTGTGGATCAAATCTATATTTGAAATTGATAAGATTTGAAATGATTTGTTAGGAAACTGAATTGAATTGAAACTAATGGATTGAATTGAATTAAATTGGAAATTTGAAAATTTGAGTTGATTCGAATAATTTGTTAAATGTAAAGAATTAAAGGGAGGTGCCATGATTTCAAATGTATGACTTCGAAATGTTATAATTTTCACAGTATAATGATTTCAAGAATTTTGTTTTAGAAAGAGTTATAACTTTGAAAGTATTATGTTTTTTGAAAGGTGAATATATGTTTGAAATGGAAATGATATCGTATTGAAATGAATATAGTTTTGAAATAAAATGGTTTTGGTTTCGATAAACTATTTTGAAAGGAATATAGTTTTGAAATGAAATGATTTGATTTTTTTGAAGTATAAACTATTTTGAAATGGCCACGGTATTATAATAATGATTGGTTGTTAAAGAGACCGCGATCGAAAGTTATCATACTCTCTGCCAACTCTGAAAAACCACTTTAACAACTGTGTTTGCGGTGGAGTTTCCAGAATGAAGTAGGATGGTGGCGATGTTCTTGAGGTATATTACGTGGACCCGACTCCCGTGGGTTGGCCTAAGGTGGATAAAACGGGAGCATTCTCGGGCCAAAAGAGGTAGCTCCTCTGGTCAAACACACTTCTTCGATACTATACTCTTACTTGTGTTTGATTTGTTGGCCATCCTCGATTTTGATTTAGGAGTGTGTTCCGAGGTGGGCGTTGTGGCTGCTACGTTACTACCAGCCCATGTACGTAATTGGTATATCTACCCTGGCATTGCATAGTGTGCCGTGCCACCTACCGTAGCGAGCTTTACTACGAGTTTGATTTGTGTCGTACCTATGGAGTATCTTCTCGTAGCCTCCCGATCTGGAGATACGCAAGTACTGTGTAGTCTACCGGCATTATTACGTGTTAAGGGATATATGGGTAACCACTTGATGCTATTTTGAAGTATGTTTATTTTACTATTAGACATTATTATAATAACGAATATTACTACATAATAAATAGTTTAACGGATCCTTAAAGGATGGCCGATCTCAAGCATCCTTTGAGTTACCGATGCATTTTGTTACTGTTCACTTGAGTTGATTTACAGTTCATAAGTATGTATGTCCAGACTCAAGTGTTTTGTGTTTTGCTTTACGTTCGGGTCAGACTACTCTTTTGTTGCATCTTGTTACTCTTTTGTATCTTATATATATAGTAGCTTCATGAACTACTATCTCTTTTACTTTTGCCGCATTATTAAACACTATGTGTCTATGATCTGTGATTATTTATTTACTGTATATTCTGATATTTGCCAAATTTTATTTACAATGTGGTATTTTGAGCAATTCAAGTCCGACACATGCGGATGCGAATGGTTGAAAATATCGGGTCGCTATATGTGGTATCAGAGCTTTAGATCTAGGCAAAACTTAGCATATATGGTAAATGTATTTACAGAATCACTTTCATTCGAGTTTGAATCTCTTCCTTTTTGACTCGATTCCTTTGAATTTTGGAACGTTCCCTGCGGTTCCAAAATCCATTCGTGTCCCTCACTATTCGTGTTCTTTTGATTCTGGAGTATCCCATAACTCCACTTCGAATGATCTTTATAATGAGTCGGCGGTCCCGCCAATCTCAAATTGTTTTGTAAAAGGGGTGAAACTCCTTTACAACAGCATCGATTCACCAAAGATTTTATATCCTCGGTTTAGATGCTAGTATCTCTTATTATCCCAAATTCTATCTCTTGAGATCGAATGTAGATTTACCCCAGAAAATCCACATCGATCTTATTCTTCAAGTCACAGTTGATCAGGCTAAGGTTTTCCGCGATTTATTTAAGCTTATCCATCTCTGTATTTTGTTATTTAATCATCTTGTCTTTTGTTTCCAACCTATCTTCAAAACATTTTGAATTGTACTTGTAAATCTATATTTAATGTTTTATATATTGTGTTGTTTGAGTTGTTGATGTTGATCTAGGTTTTTAATCGATTTGTCTGATCAACGCTATCGATAAGATTTCCAAAACACTTGAACAGAGCAAACTGACACAATATGGCTTTTTAAATTTAGCAAAGAAATAAATTTTGTAACTATATTATAAATCTTTTTCTGGATTTTATTGAATTGGTTGTTAAGAAATAATATTTGATTTTATATATCATTACCTCTTTTCTCATATATAAATAATTGAATTATAAAACATGGTTATAAATTTATTTGGAAATTTAAAATGAAATTTGAGAATTTAATTTCCGATGGTTTCAAACCTTGTATTTAAAGTTTTAAAGGATATATTATTTAAAGTATTTTCAAATAGAAATTTGTTTCCAAAGAATTTTAAAGTTTAAAATTAGTGCTCTTCTCTTTGTTGCTGGAAAATAACTTCGGTGATAACTGCAACATCATCGACATTCGTTTTCGAGTTTCGGAGTGAAGAGACCATTCTGTAGTCTTGCTACAGTTTTTTTTGGAGAATTTAATTGATTTGAATTTCTAAAATAAGGCTGGATTGATAACATATGCTGATATATGATTTAAATTTGAATATATATATATATATATATATATATATATATATTATATGTGCATTTATTTATCTCTAAATAGTTTGGAATTTATCGAAAATTTAGTCCCTAAATGTTATCTTGAAGGATAATTTCAAGTATAATTTCAAGATTTGGATAAATATTCAAGCTTGAAATGATTGAATTGGAAAGTTTTATTTGTATAATACACAATTTCATTCCAATATAACTTACCTAAAATATACAGAAGTTGAGTATGTAATTGGATAATATACAGTATGAAAGGATTTTATAAATAAAATTTGAGTGGTTATAATAAAAGTTATGCACTTAAATTTTAGTTATAAAAAGATTAACAGTCGTAAATAGAGAAATAAAAAGGGGGTAATGGAATAATTTATAATATAAAATGATGTTAAAGGAAATAAGAATAAATTTAAAGCGGCTATAATAAGTATAAATATATTTAACATAGGTGATAAAATATATGGAGAGGAATAAATTTAATTATATTTAGGATTAATAAAGAAGTATTAATTTTATTGAGTACATTATGAGTATAATAAATGATTTTTTTTTCAAATCCATGATTTTAGAGATTGTTTATTTAAGATAATTGGATGATAAGATAATGAAATTAGAGATGGTTAAGATTTATTTAACTTTCATGGTTTCAAACTTATTATCTTACTTTGTTTTTCAAACTATCTTTTGGTTGTCCTTATTTCCCTTATCTTGCTACAGAATGGGTAGGCTATTGCTTATACCAGTCCGTTTAGAAATCTTTCTATAATCTTTGGTACTCATTTTGTATCTGAGCACTGCTTGCCATCCACAGACCGTCGGCCAAGCGGAAATGGTGAATAAGATTCTAGAGTATCTTTTTTTTCATGCTTGTGTTCTTGATTTTGGAGGATCTTGGGAAGATCATCTCCACCTTGTTAAACTTACCTATAACAATAGTTATCAGGTATAATTTCAATCTTCTTGTCATCTTGTCTTAATCCTATTTCATTCTATCTTTTTCTGTGTTTTCCCGTACCTCATTCCATTTCGAGGATGAAAAGTTTTGAGTGGGGGAGAGTGTAACAACCCTGTATTTTGTAATTATTTTAATTGAATTTATGATTTAAAACTTTATTTTATTTATCAAAATTGAATAAATTTTGTTATTTTAAATATCAAATTTTTTATTTTTATGTGAATTACAATTTCAAACATGAATAAATAGAATATATTCCAGAAATGTGAATTTTGTCAATATGGTCAAACTTTTACTTTTAATTTAAAAAAATAAAAATTTTGAAATTTATCTTATTTTATGAAAGTAAATAAAATTTTAAGTACGCTGATTTTCGTTTCGTTGAAATCTAATTAAAATTGTGAAAGTTATGCTTTTTAAACCATTGTATGTAAATTGTTTATTTTAATTTACATAAATAATATTTTTATTTGTCATGTCATGTTCTAATTTATGTTTACATGTGTAACATGACATGTTATGTATATATATTTTATTTTTAAAACAATTTAAAAGTGCAGTTGAAATTTTCCAAGGTTAGCTGTATTTTGTTTACAATTTTTAAATTCTAGTTTCAATTAAATAAAGTATTTTCTTTATTTATTTTCATTTTTACTTTATTTTATTTTCACTTTTTATTTTATTTACTTAATTTCTATTTGTTTATAACAAAATAAAAGAATTGGAAATTCGAAGAGACTTTTGTGCTTTTTAACTTGTGGCCTTTCCTTTGCTTGCCTCTTCCTTCTTCTGGTGACCTTCCACTTTCCCTCACCTTTAGCCGTGCATTTCTATGTGTTTTAACATGAAAATACTTCTCATTTCCTCCATTCTCATGGCCATTTCATTTTTAAGAATTTTTTTTGTAAGATATGGCTTCCTTCCTTACTTCTTCATTTTTTTTATTTTTGACTTGCTCTTCACTAGCTTTGCTCGACCAAACCCACCATCTTCTTCACCAACCACCACCACCATCTCCTCCCCCTCATCATGCATGGCCAATAACCCTACCCTCTGTCAAGATCCGGCCGTGACCATCCAAGTAAGCAAGCAGCACAAAACTTTGCAAAAACTCCAAAACAATGCCTAGCTAAGCCATTTCCACCATCGCCTTCATGTCTAGCCTCGGTCACCACCCCTAGCTCCACCATTAGCTTATGAAATCACCTATAGACATCACATCAACCCCTGACCTGACCTGTAGTGACCATGGCCGAGCCAAATATTGGCATAGGCCGAGCCTATGTTGCACCAAAACCTTCCATCCCTTGACCCCTTGCATACTTTTGCCTCTCCATGCCTTTGCCTTCCATTTTCATGTCCATAGCCATGTCTCATGACTCATGGCCAAGCATACATGACCTAGTCTGAGCCTGGGTGTGGTTAGATCAAGCCCATTTGCATTTTGGCCAAGCTTATGTTGTCCTGTACAAGTCTTTTGCTCCTAAGGTTCGGTTATCTCTCTTGTTTTGCAATGGTTTTGCGAACTAAAGTTGTTGACTTTATTTGTATGTCAATATTTACATTTGTGCTTATGTATTTTATATTTTGTGTTGTTTACAAGGCTCTCCAACCATCTAAATCTAATCGTGCTTGTCATGCTTTAGAAATCGTTCTTGAGTGTTGTTTTGAGTCTCTAGCTTTGATAAAGGTGAGTCCTTCTCACTCCGACATTATTACTTATGAAATGGTAAATGGATGACAAGTGATTGGTAATTAAAATGTTTATGCAAGTTAATGATTATTATGTGATATGTTATTTCATGTTATTACCATGTTAACTTTGTTAATTATCACCTGACATATGATATATGACAGTATATTGCGACATTGACATGTTAGTATAATTGTTTATATTGTTTATGCATATGTTCACACTGCAAGTTCCCTGTTTGAATAGAATCACTATGGGTTGAAATGATACATATCCGAACGGACATTAGAATTGGAAAAATCATTATGAGCTGAAATGATAGGCTCAAGTGAAATTTATTGTATTGTATTTGACTTTGGATTGCGTGTTTGAAATGATAGAACCCGGGTTTCTTTTTAAATTGCGGATTGAAATGATACATATTCGTATCACTTGACCTAGGATAGAAAATTGTATACAGACCCCGTGGTATATTTTAATAATTTTTATATAAATATGTATTTTAAAATATGAAATTATGATTTAAATATTTTTCTTATATTTTAAGAAAGTTAAATATTTGAATTGAATTTAAGTATGTAAATTTGAAGTAAATGTGATTTTTTTGACTCTAAATTTTATTTTTAAAAATGTAAGTAAATAATGGAAATTAAATTAAAAGTTTTGAAATGATATTTGAAGAAAAATGTTAAGTTTTGTTAAATTTATAAGTTAAGAAACAGTGAAATCTTGACTTAACAAATGAATTGAGTTTTAAATTGGATATTTGATTTTAAAATTTTGTTGTGATAAATCATATGTTAAAATGATTTAAATGTGAAATTTTGAAGCCTAAAAATATGATTCATAAGTTCCAAATAATAAAAATTGAAGTTTTAATGATTCTGAAAGTTATAATAAAATTTGGAATTTTATTGATTGAATTTCCAAAAGTGCCGTGGTTTTACGATGGCATTTGTTAAGTGCTATCATTTATGAAATTTAACTAAGTTATGAAATAACTAAATACTTATGACAACATTTTTAGTGCTGTTGTTTTGGAATTTAACTATGTTTGAAATAATTAAATATCTATTATGACATTTTATAAATACTGTTGTTCTTGAATTGAACTATTTTGGAAACTAAATACCTACTGTAACACTTTGTATGCTGCCGTTGCTATAATTTGACAATGTTTTAAAATATTATAGATTTTAAAACTATTTGAGTTATATTTTAAAGTGTTAAATGATTTAACTTTTGAAATTGATTATTTATGAAATTTAAGGAGTTTTGAATATATATTTTAATATTTAATTTGAATTTTTAAGGAATTTAAATTGAATTTGAATTTAACTAAGGTTTACTTGGTTATGTGTTAAATGGAATGAATTGTAATCTAACAACCCTGTATTTTGTGATTTTTTTTATTTTAATTATTTTGATTGAATTTTTGATTTAAAAACTTATTTTATTTATTTTGAATGATAAACTTTAGTTTTGATATGAATTATCATTCCAAAGCATGACTAAAAAGAATATTTTCCAAAAAGTGAATTTTTGGTCAAAATAGTCAAACTTTGACTTTTAATCTAAATTTTTAAAAGTTTGAAAATTTAAATTTTATCTTTTATTATGAAAGAACATAAAATTTTAAGAACACTTCTTTTTGTTTCGTTGGAAACGGATTTAAATTGTGAAAGTTATGTATATTTCAATATTGAGTGCAATTTGTTTATTCTGCAATTTTGTTATTTTAAATAGTATAAAATTTATTTTTATTTGTCATATTTTATTGTAATATGTATTGATATGTTATTTTATGTATGTTTTTGTATTTTAATATTTTTGAAGTGAGGTAGGAATTTTTCTAGAGCTAGTTGTATTTTTCTTGTAATTTCCATGCCCTGTTTTCAATTTTTAAAATTTTCTTTAGTTCTTTTCTATTTTTCTCCAATTTAATTATTTATTTTATTTTAGAAATGATAAATAAATTATTTTATTTCAAAATTTTGCTTTAGAATATTTTTAAAATGAAGTAGATATTTTTCCAAAGCCATTGATGTTTTAATTGTAATTTTTGAACCCTGTTTTCAATTTTTAAGCAATTTCCTTAATTCTTTTTATATTTTCTTTAAATTTAATTATATATATATATATATATTTCACTTTGTTTTGATTTTAGATGTACTTGGTGAAGTTTATTTTGTTTTACTTGATTTAAAAGAAAAGAAAGTATGGAAGGTTTTAAAAGCTAAGAAACGTAAAGTCGTTTCACCGTTTCTTTTACCGTTTCTTTTTCAATCAATGCATCAATTTATTGTAGCCGTTCCTTTTCTTTTTCTTATTCACATGAAAGTTTCTCATTCCATCAATAATACACATCCATTTCAGATCTGAGCAAAGAAAAATAAGCAATGGCCTCCTCTCTTCTCTCTTTTCTTCTTCCTTTTTCTATTGTTTTGCTTGATTTTGCCCTACTTCTCTTGCTTTGTTTGGCCTAACACCTCCACCATCTCCTACACCGACCACCACCACTTCCTTCCCCACATCATACATGACCAAAACCCTTCCTCCTCTGACCTGTAAGTGCCATGACCATCCCATGATGCAAAATCCACAAAAACTATGTTAAAACTCCTTAAAAGGCATGTCTAGCCACCTAGTCTTCATCACCATCACCTTAGATGACCTTGGCCACCTCCTATTGCTCCACCACCACCATGACACACCCCTAACCATCACCTTCATCCTCTGTCCAGATCTGAAACATGCCATAGCCGAGCCATAGATCCATGTAGCCAAGCCCAAAATGAACCAAAAACCACTATTTTGCATAAACCTCTTCATATTCATGCGTAGTAACTCCTCCACCACTTCAATACCTTGTAGCCATGCCTTATAGGACCCAAACCTGAACAAAAGTATGTCCAAACCTGAGGCAAAACATTTCCTAAGCCGTGCTAGTAAGTGTAGAAAGCAAGGCAAAAAGTTGTGTATTCATATTGCTTTTCAATTCAAAGTTATTCCTATTCAATGTTGTATTGAATTATAATTTTATTTTGTTTGTTTTGGGTTATAACACAAGTTCTATAGCCTGGATTTGCTCTCCACTCAAATCAAAAATCGTGCTATTGCTTTTGGAATCCGTTGTGCCATTTGTATTGCAATCTCCAGCCATAAAAGGTGAGTAAAGCTCACACGACATTTATACTTATGCAGTTGTGAAACAACAACAACTAAATGTGTAGAATTAAATATGATGTTATAACTGCCATGTGATTTTTTATATATATGATGTTAAACCTGTTAAATTTTATGTCGTATCATCTGTTATCATATATATGTTGTTACTGTTCATTTATTTATGTTTATCACACTGTAAGTTCCCTGTAAATTAGAAATCACTCTGGGTTGAAATGATACATACCCGAACGGACTTTAGAATAAGGGAAAATTGTTATGGGATGAAATGATAGGCCTGAATGATTTTCAATTTATTTCATTTACTTGGGACTGCGGGTTTGAAATGATAAAACCCGGATTTTCTTTGTAAATTACGGGTTGAAATGATATATTACCCGTATCACTTTTCCTAGTGTAGAAAATTATATACAGACCCGTAGTTAATATATGTTTTCTAAAATTTTTAAAATTATTTTAGAAATGTAAATATTAAAACATTTTGATTTAAATCTAATTAAAAAGGAGTTTTGTAAAATATTATTGATTTTTTGAATAATTGTAAGTAAAATGAATTAATGAAAAGTTAGAAAATTTTGAACGTAAGTTATTTTGGAAAATTTGATTTAATTATAATTAGAAATTAAATTGAATATGAAATTATGATAAATTTATGATAATTTGAATTTAAATGAATTCAAAGTGATTTTATATCATATTAATGATTTTTAATAAAGTTGAAATGTGAAATGAATGAATACTTTAAGTTTAAATTTTGAAATATAACTAAATTGGAAATTTATGAAATTGACTTAAAAGTGAACTTTTAGTTAAGTAAATAAAAATAAAACTAAGTTATATTTTAGAATTTGAACTTAAGTGTTAAGTTGAAATTTAATGCTATGAATTTAAAATTGAACATTGAAATTTAATAAGTGAATTATTATTAAATCTTGATTTCTGAATGGAAATTTAACTTTATAAAATCATGAACTTGAGGAAAATTAAATGATGTTTATAAATGTGAAAATGTATGATTTTATGAGTTAAAAATGTTTTAAATGAAAACATAATTGGTGGAGAAATTATATTGAATATTTGGAGTTAATTGACTGCATTTTTGAAATGCTATTAATTACAATGTAAATGATATTACAGTATTTGTAAATGCTGTAGCTGATGATAATGAACGAAAAAGCTAAATTGAATTAAAAACTATTATAGCATTTTCTAAGTGCTATAATTTTTGAATTTAACTAAGTTTATTTGGAATTTAAGTAAACCCTATTACAACCTTTTAAAATGTTGTCTTTTGTTAAATTGAACTGTTTTGAATGTAACTTTCCGTAGCGTTTTCTAAATGCTGCGAAAAGTGAAATTTCACTGTTTTGATAAACGTAAGTGAATAAATAAACTTTGGAAGTTGAAAATTTTGGAAATTTAATAATTTAATTTTTAACATAATAACTTCATTTTTATGATTAAAATGATTTTTTTTGAATATAAACTGTTTTGAAATGTGAATTGAAATGGTATTTTAAATTGAATAAAATGAATAATGATTTGAAATGAATGTGGTTTTGATATTTTGATATATTAAATGATTGAAATGTGGTTTGAAAAGATATGATATTTTGATATATTAAAATGATTTGAAAATGGAGTTTTGTAGGATATGACATTTTGATATTAAAATAATTTGAAAAGAACTGATGAAAGATAAGATATTTTGAACGAAGTTTTGAAAGGTTACGATATTTTGATATATTAAAATAATTTGAAAGGAAGTTTTGAAAGGATATGATAATTTAATATATTGAAATGGTTAGAAATGACTTGATATTTATTTTGATAAATATTTGAATCGAAAGACATGGTATGATGATATATTGAAATGGTTTGGAAATAATTTAATCTTTATTTTGATAAGAATTTGGGTTGAAATGATATTTTATTTTGAAGTATAAAATATTTTTTTTAAAGTTATAACTATGGGTTATAATAACGATTGGTTGTTAAAGAGACCAGGATCGGATATTGTCATATAGCCGGCCAATACCGAAAACCACTTTAACAACTGCGTACGCGGTGGAGATTCCAGAATGAAGTAGGATGGTGGCGACTTTCTCGAGGTATATTATGTGGACCCAACTCCCGTGAGTTGGCATAAATGACTAAAACAGGAGCTATACCGGGTTACACAAAGGGTCGCACCCTTTCATCGAGCATGCTCCATCGGAAAACATTCTATTATTTTTGTGATTCGATATGTGGCGCCACTTTGATTCGGGGGTATTGTTCGAGGTGGGCGGAAGCTGCTGGCTTGCCGTCACCACCGGTCTGGAAGTGCAAACGGTGTATCCACCCTGGCATTGCCTCGCGTGCCGTGTCTTCTCCTTATATTGAGCCCACTACGATTTTGGTTTTAAAGATCCGACCGCGTTAAGGTTCACCATCCACTTAACGCTATTTTCTATATGATTATACTTTACTGATTAGACATTACTGTATATAGCGTATATTACTACATAGTAAATAGTTTAACGGATCCTTAGAGGATGGGCGGTCCCAAGCATCTTCTAAGTTACCTGTACTTTTACTACAGTTCACTTGAGTTGGTTTACATTGTATAAGTATGTATGTCCTGACTCGAGTGTTTGTATTTTTATTTATGCTCGGGTCAGCCCGAGTTATTCACAGATTTGGATTTCCACTTTCTAGAGATTGAAATCATTGGAGATTATCTACTTGTCAAGTTTCATCTTTTCAGTTCGGTTGTTCTATTCAGCTTGTACTTGGTTATCATATTTAAACTTCTGTTATACTTTATTTCTTCTATTGTATCTTATGTAACTCTGATATATTTATATAGTAGCTTCATGAACTACTATCTCTTTTACTTCCGCTGCATTATTATTACTCTGTGTCTGTGATCTGTGATTTTTATTTACTGTATATTCTGAGATTTGCCAAATTTTTATTTACAACGCGGTATTTTGAGCAATTCAATTCCGGTATGAGTGTTAACCTATACACTTATAATGGATGCGAATGGTTGAAAATACCTGGTTGTTACAGTTGGTATCAGAGCTTTGGTAGCTCTAGGCAAAACTCAGCATATGGAGTAAATGTATTTACAGAATCAGTTTCATTCGAGTTTGAATCTCATCCTTTTTGACTCAATTCCTTTGAATTTTGGAACGTTCCCTACGGTTCCAAAATCCATTCGTGTCCCTCACTATTCATCTTCTTTTGACTTTGGAGTATTCCATAACTCCGCTTCGAATGATCTTTTTAGTGAGTCGGCGGTCACGCCAATTTCAAATTGAATTGAAAAAGGGTGAAACTCCTTTACAATTAGCATCGATTCACCAGAGATTTATATCTATCCTTGGTTTGGATGCAAATATCTTTTCTTATCCAAAACTCTAACCCTTGAGATCGAATGTAGATTTACCCCAGAAAAATCCACATTGATCTTATTCTTTAAGTCACGGTTGACTCGGTAAATGTTGCCCGTGATTTATTTAAGCTAATCCACCTCCCTATTTTGTTATTTAATCATCTTGTGTTTTGTTTCCAATCTATTCTTCCAAACATTTTGAATTGTACTTGTATATCTATGTTTTGTTTTATATATTGTGTTGTTTGAGTTGTTGATGTTGATTTGGGTTTCCGATCGATTCGTCTGATCAACGCTATCGATAGGATTTCTAAAACACATTGACCGAACAAACTAACACAATATTATTTTAAAATTTGGTTAATGAAATAAATTTTGATATATAAGTAAATTTATGGAACTTAATAAATTGCTTTAAAGTTGATTATTTGAAATGATAATACTTAATTTATCATTTATTGTTCTATAAATGAATTTATAGATGGTTGTTTATAAATTGATTTGGGAACTGAAATGAATTTTGAACAAGAAATTTGAGAATTTAATTTCCGATGGTTTCAAACCTTGTGTTTAAAGTTTTAAAAGGTTATATTATTTAAAGTATTTTTGAATAGAAATTTGTTTCCAAAGAATTTTAAGTTTAAAATTAGTGCTCTTCTCTTTGTCGCCGGAAAATAACTTCGGTGATGACTGCAGCATCATCGACGTTCATTTTCGAGTTTTGAAGTGAAGAGACTGTTCTGTAGTCTTGCTACAGCTTTGTTTTGGGAATTTAATTTGGTTTGAATTTTCTAAAATATGACTTGACTTATAATATATAATATAGACATATGATTTAAATTTGATTCGATAAATTATGTACATACATTTATTTATCTCTAAATGGGTTGAAGAAATCGAAAATTTAATTCTTAAATTTTATTTTAAAGAATAATTTCAATTATAAAAATAAAATAAATTTGTTGGATGAATATCCAAGCATGAAATGATTTAATTGTATAATACAATTGCATTTTAATATAAATTACCTTAATTTCAGAAGTTAACAATGTAATTGGATAATATACAATATAAAAAGATTTTATCAATAAAATTTGAGTGGTTATACTAAATGTTATACACTTAAATTTTAAAACGATTAACAGAGGTAAATGTAGTAAAGGGTAATTGAATAACTTACAATAAAATAATGTTAGAAGAACTAAGAATAAAATAAAGCAGATATAATAAGTGTAAGCATATTTAACATGAGTGATAAATATATTGAGCGGAATAAATTTAATTTTAATTAGGAATAAAGAAGAATAAAATTTATTAAGTACATTGTGAGTGTAATAAATGATTATTTTTCAAACCCATAGCTTTAAAAAACGTTAATTTAAGATGATTGGATAATAAGATAATGAAATTTAGGATAGTTAAGATTTATTTAACTTGTGAAAAGATTTATTCTCTATTTAAGTTGAAATTTCCATACTTTCAAATTTGTTTCCTTATTTTGTTTTTCAAACTATCTTTTGGTTGTCCTTGTCATCCTCATCTTGCTATAGACTGGTATAGGCATCTTTCTATAATCTTTCTGTTTATAAATCTTCTATAATCTTTGGTACTCATTTTGAATCCACCTTTTCGTGCTTGTGTTCTTGATTCCGGAGGATCTTGGAAAGATCATATCCACCTTGTTAAACTTACCTATCACAATAGTTATCATGTATAATTTCCTTCTCCTTGTCATCTTGTCCTAATCTTATTTCACTCTATCTTTTTCTGTGCTTTCCCGTACCTCATTCCTTTTCGGGGACGAAAAGTTTTGAGTGGGGGAGAGTGTAACAACCCTGTATTTTGTGTTTTTTTTATTTTAATTATTTTGATTGAATTTTGATTTGAAAACTTATGTTATTTATTTTGAATGATAAACTTTAGTTTTGATATGAATTATCATTCCAAAGCATGACTAAAAAGAATATTTTCCAAAAAGTGAATTTTTGGTCAAAATAGTCAAACTTTGACTTTTAATCTAAATTTTTAAAAGTTTGAAAATTTAAATTTTATCTTTTATTATGAAAGAACATAAAATTTTAAGAACACTGCTTTTTGTTTCGTTGGAAACGGATTTAAATTGTGAAAGTTATGTATATTTCAATATTAAGTGCAATTTGTTTATTCTGCAATTTTGTTATTTTAAATAGTATAAATTTTATTTTTCTTTGTCATATTTTATTGTAATATGTATTGATATTTTATTTTGCGTATGTTTTTGTCTTTTAATATTTTTGAAGTGAGGTAGGAATTTTTGTAGAGCTAGTTGTATTTTTCTTGTAATTTCCATGCCCTGTTTTCAATTTTTAAACATTTTCTTTAGTTCTTTTCTATTTTTCTCCAATTTAATTATTTATTTTATTTTAGAAATGATAAATAAATTATTTTATTTCAAAAATTTTCTTTAGAATATTTTTAAAATGAAGTAGATATTTTTCCATAGCCATTGATGTTTTAATTGTAATTTTTGAACCCTGTTTTCAATTTTTAAGCAATTTCCTTAATTCTTTTTATATTTTCTTTAAATTTAATTATATATATATATATATATATATTCACTTTGTTTCTGTTTTAGATGTACTTGGTGAAGTTTATTTTGTTTTACTTGATTTAAAAGAAAAGGAAGTATGGAAGGTTCTAAAAGCTAAGAAACGTAAAGTCGTTTCACCGTTTCTTTTACCGTTTCTTTTTCAATCAATGCATCAATTTATTGTAGTCGTTCCTTTTCTTTTGCTTATTCACGTGAAAGTTTATCATTCCATCAATAATACACATCCATTTCAGATCTATGCAAAGAAAAATAAGCAATGGCCTCCTCTCTTCTCTCTTTTCTTCTTCCTTTTTCTATTGTTCTGCTTGATTTTGCCTTACTTCTCTTGCTTTGTTTGGCCTAACACCTCCACCATCTCCTACACCGACCACCACCACTTCCTTCCCCACATCATACACGACCAAAACTCTTCCTCCTCTGACCTGCAAGTGCCATGACCATCCCATGATGCAAAATCCACAAAAACTATGTTAAAACTCCTTAAAAAGTATGTCTAGCCACATAGTCTTCATCACCATCACCTTAGATGACCTTGCCACCTCCTATTGCTCCACCACCTTGACAAACCCCTAACCATCACCTTCATCCTCTGTCCAGATCTGAAACATGCCATAGCCGAGCCATAGATCCATGTAGCCAAGCCCAAAATGAACCAAAAACCACTATTTTGCATAAACCTCTTCATATTCATGCGTAGTAACTCCTCCACCACTTCAATACCTTGTAGCCATGCCTTATAGGACCCAAACCTGAACCAAAGTATATCCAAACCTGAGCTAAAACATTCCTTAAGCCGTGCTAGCAAGTGTAGAAAGCAAGGCAAAAAGTTGTATATTCATATTGCTTTTCAATTCAAAGTTATTCCTATTCAATGCTGTATTGAATTATAATTTTATTTTGTTTTTTTGGGGTTATAACACAAGTTCTATAGCTTGGATTTTCTCTCCACTCAAATCAAAATCGTGCTATTGCCTTTTGGAATCCGTTGTGCCATTTGTGTTGCAATCTCCAGCCATAAAAGGTGAGTAAAGCTCACACGACATTTATACTTATGCAGTTGTGAAACAACAACAACTGAATGTGTAGAATTAAATATGATGTTATAACTGCCATGTGATTTTTTATATATATGATGTTAAACCTGTTAAATTTCATGTCGTATCATCTGTTATCATATATATGTTGTTACTGTTCATTTATATATGTTTATTACACTGTAAGTTCTCTGTAAATTAGAAATCACTATGGGTTGAAATGATACATACCCGAACGGACTTTAGAATAAGGGAAAATTGTTATGGGCTGAAATGATAGGCCTGAATGATTTTCAATTTATTTCATTTAATTGGGACTGCGGGTTTGAAATGATAAAACCCGGATTTTCTTTGTAAATTACGGGTTGAAATGATATATTATCTGTATCACTTTTCCTAGTGTAGAAAATTATATACAGACCCGTAGTTAATATATATTTTCTAAAAATTTTAAAATTATTTTAGAAATGTAAATATTAAAACATTTTGATTTAAATCTAATTAAAAGGATTTTTGTAAAATATTATTGATTTTCTGAATAATTGTAAGTAAAATGAATTAATGAAAAGTTAGAAAATTTTGAACGTAAGTTATTTTGGAAAATTTGATTTAATTATAATTAGAAATTAAATTGAATATGAAATTATGATAAATTTATGATAATTTGAATTTAAATGAATTCAAAGTGATTTTATATCATATTAATGATTTTTAATAAAGTTGAAATATGAAATGAATGAATACTTTAAGTTGAAATTTTGAAATATAAGTTAACTAAATTGGAAACTTATGAAATTGAATTAAAAGTGAACTTTTAGTTAAGTAAATAAAAATAAAACTAAGTTATATTTGAGAATTTGAACTTAAGTGTTAAGTTGAAATTTAATGCAATGAATTTAAAATTGAACATTGAAATTTAATAAGTGAATTATTATTAAATCTTGATTTCTGAATGGAAATTTAACTTTATAAAATCATGAACTTGAGGAAAATTAAATGATGTTTATAAATGTGAAAATGTATGATTTTATGAGTTAAAAATGTTTTAAATAAAAACATAATTGGTTGAGAAATTGTGTTGAATATTTGGAGTTAATTGACTGCATTTTTGAAATGCTATTAATTACAATGTAAATGATATTACAGTATTTGTAAATGCTGTAGTTGATGATAATGAACTAAAAAGCTAAATTGAATTAAAAACAATTATAGCAATTTTGTAAGTGCTATAATTTTTGAATTTAACTAAGTTTATTTGGAATTTAAGTAAACCCTATTACAACATTTTAAAATGTTGTCTTTTGTTAAATTGAACTGTTTTGAATGCAACTTTCCGTAGCGTTTTCTAAATGCTGCGAAAAGTGAAATTTCACTGTTTTGATAAACGTAAGTGAATAAATGAACTTTGAAAGTTGAAAATTTTGGAAATTTAATAATTTAATTTTTAACATAATAACTTCATTTTTATGATTAAAAATTATTTTTTTTGAATATAAACTGTTTTGAAATGTGAATTGAAATGGTATTTTAAATTGAATAAAATGAATAATGATATGAAATGAATGTGGTTTTGATATTTTGATATATTAAATGATTGAAATGTGGTTTGAAAAGATACGATATTTTGATATATTAAAGTGATTTGAAAATGGAGTTTTGTAAGATATGACATTTTGATATTAAAATAATTTGAAAGGAACTGTTGAAAGATAAGATATTTTGAACGAAGTTTTGAAAGGTTATGATATTTTGATATATTAAAATGATTTGAAAGGAAGTTTTGAAAGGATATGATAATTTAATATATTGAAATGGTTAGAAATGACTTGATATTTATTTTGATAAATATTTGAATCGAAAGATATGGTATGATGATATATTGAAATGGTTTGGAAATAATTTAATCTTTATTTTGATAAAGATTTGGGTTGAAATGATATTTTATTTTGAAGTATAAAATATATTTTTTGAAGTTATAACTACGGGTTATAATAACGGTTGGTTGTTAAAGAGACCGGGATCGGATATTGTCTTATAGCCGGCCAATACCGAAAACCACTTTAACAACTATGTACGCGGTGTAGATTCCAGAATGAAGTAGGATGGTGGCGACGTTCTCGAGGTATATTACGTGTACCCAACTCCCGTGAGTTGGCATAAATGACTAAAACATAAGCTATATCGGGCTACACAAAGTGTCGCACCCTTTCATCGAGCATGCTCCATCGGAAACCATTCTATTATTTTTGTGATTCGATATGTGGCGCCACTTTGATTCGGGGGTATTGTTCGAGGTGGGCAGAAGCTGCTGGCTTGCCGTCACCACCGGTCCGGAAGTGCAAACGGTGTATCCACCCTGGCATTGCCTCACGTGCCGTGTCATCTCCTTATATTGAGCCCACTACGATTTTAGTTTTAAAGATCCGACCGCGTTAAGGTTCACCATCCCCTTAACGCTATTTTCTATATGATTATACTTTACTGATTAAACACTACTGTATATAGCGTATATTACTACATAGTAAATAGTTTAGCGGATCCTTAGAGGATGGGCGGTCCCAAGCATCTTCTAAGTTACCCGTACTTTTACTACAGTTCACTTGAGTTGGTTTACATTGTATAAGTATGTATGTCCTGACTCGAGTGTTTGTATTTTTATTTACGCTCGGGTCAGCCCAAGTAATTCACAGATTTGGATTTCCACTTTCTAGAGATTGAAATACTGGAGATTATCTACTTGTCAAGTTTCATCTTTTCAGTTCAGTTGTTCTATTCAGCTTGTACTTGGTTATCATATTTAAACTTCTGTTATACTTTATTTCTTCTATTGTATCTTATGTAACTCTAATATATTTATATAGTAGCTTCATGAACTACTATCTCTTTTACTTCCGTTGCATTATTATTACTCTATGTCTATGATCTTTGATTTTTATTTACTGTATATTCTGAGATTTGTCAAATTTTTATTTACAACGCAGTATTTTGAGCAATTCAATTCCGGCATGAGTGTCAACCTATACACTTATAATGGATGCGAATGGTTGAAAATACCTGGTTGTTACATGTAATGAGATAAATGAATTTTTGGAATGGAATTTTGAAATGTGTTTTGTAATGATATTTGAAATAATAAACGAATGACATATTTTTTTTAAATGATATTTAATTTGAATATTTGAATTAAAGAATGATAATGAATTGATAAAGGATTTGAAAGGCAATGATTTTGAAATGGTTTTGAATGACATAATTTTTATTTTGATAAAGAATGTAAATTTGGAATGATATTTGATTTTGATTTATTCGATTTATTTGATAAATGAATATTTGAAGTTTATATCAGTATGAAAGGATTTTGGTTTACTTGTAATTTGAGTTTATTTAAATGATATTGGATTTATGGAATGAACATTACAAAACTAAGTAATAATGAAGTTAAATTTGAGATATATAAAATTATAAAATTTAGTTTTGAAATGTGGGATATTAAAGCTTGGAAATATAGTAAAGATTGAATAGTTTATTTTGTGGATCAAATTTATATTTGAGATTGATAAGATTTGAAATGGTTTCTTGGAAAACTGAATTGAATTGAAACTGATGGATTGAATTGAATTAAATTATAAATTTGAAAATTTGAGTTGATTCAAATAATTTGTAAAATGTAAAGAATTAAAGGAAGGTGCCATGATATCAAATGTATGATTTTGAAATGTTATGATTTTCAAAGTGTAATGATTTCAAATATTTTGTTTTCGAAAGAGTTATAACTTTGAAAGTAATATGATTTTTGAAAGGTGAATATATGTTTGAAATGGAAATGAAATCGTATCGAAATGAATATAGTTTCGAAATAAAATGGTTTTGGTTTCAAAGTATAAACTTTTTTGAAATGAATATAGTTTTGAAATGAAATGATTTTATATTTTTGAAGTATAAACTATTTTGAAATGGCCACAGTATTATAATAACGATTGGTTGTTAAAGAGACCGGGATCGGAAGTTATCATACTCTCTACCAACTCCGAAAACCACTTTAACAACTGTGTACGCTGTGGAGTTTCCAGAATGAAGTAGGATGGTGGCAATGTTCTTAAGGTATATTACGTGGACCCGACTCCTGTGGGTTGGCTTAAGGTGGATAAAATAGGAGCGAACTCAGGCCAAAAGGGGTAGCTCCTCTGGTCCGACACACTTCTTCGATATTATACTCTTACTTGTGTTTGATTTGATGGCCATCCTCGATTTTGATTTGGGAGTGTGTTCTGAGGTGGGCTTAGTGGCTACTACGTTACCACCATCCCGTATGCGTAATTGGTATATCTACCCTAGCATTGCCTTGTGTGCCATGTCACCTACCATAGCGAGCTTTACTACGAATTTGATTTGTGTCGTATCTATGGAGTATCTTCTCGTAGCCTCCCGATCTGGAGGTACACAGGTACTGTGTAGTCTACTGGCACTATTACGTGTTAAGGGCTATATGGGTAACCCCTTGACGCTATTTTAAAGTATGTTTAGTTTACTATTAGACATTATTATAATAGGGAATATTACTACATAGTAAATAGTTTAACGGATCCTTAAAGGATGGGCGATCCCAAGCATCCTTTGAGTTACTGATACATTTTGTTACTGTTCACTTGAGTTGATTTACAGTTCATAAGTATGTATGTCCAGACTCGAGTGTTTTGTGTTTTTTTAATGCTCGGGTCATACTGAGTGATTCAGCATTCAAGACTCACCTTCGGAGTTGGAGCTTTGCTTGAAGATCCAGCCATCTATTTTGCTTTCAGTATTCAGTGATTCCAGTGATGTATTTTGATTTGTATCTTGTTACTCTTCTGTTGTATCTTGTTTAACTTTGATGTATCTTATATATAGTAGCTTCATGAACTACTATCTCTTTTACTTCCGCTGCATTATTAAATAGTGTCTGTGATCTGGGATTATTTATTTACTGTATATTCTGAGATTTGCCAAATTTTATTTACAATTCGGTATTTTGAGCAATTCAAGTCCGACATGTGCGAATGCAAAAGGTTGAAATTATCGGGTCATTACAACTGTATATTTCCGAAAGGATAAAATAAAAGCCTAAAATGAAATTTTTATATGCATACGGAGTGTTAATTATATAATCATGTAAGCGATGTTGTTACTTCATATTACGGGGTTCAAGATAAAGAAAAATTATAATAAATATGCTTTTATATATTATGAATTTGAGCCTTAAAGTCTTGAACATGACTTCCTGATATACTATATGTGTATGTGATACTAATTTGAAGCACTGACTTTTTTCTGGGAACATCATTGGGTTTTGCATTTTTTTCTTTGTAATGCAATTCCAGTCAAAATGTTTGTCTTGTAATAATCTTGATGATTTTGAATAATTTTATTATGGTACCTTTTATAGTGTAGTTTGTTTGTATTTTTTTCCCTTTTTCTTTTACCCTATGACACCTTTTGCTTGTTTGTCCATTCATTTGTTCCCCTGTTTCCAACATTGGGATACCTACAACTTTTCAAGATTAGGGGAAAGCACAGACGGTAGCAACTAAACATGAAACTTTATGTTTTATTCCCTGCATTTAGAATTGTTCAGAATGTAATTTTGTTAGATGATAAATGCTTTATCTAGTTCATTTTTAGTTTGTGACATGGGGCTGCAGGCTCAACCATTTACTATAATCTTAAGCTTAGGCATCCTGCTTTGGATATGCCAATTATCGACTACAACTTGGCTCTTCTTATTCAACCAGTGCTTGTGCTCGGGATTGGCATTGAAGTAATCTTCGATGTAGTATTCCCTGACTGGTTGGTAATAGTTCTACTAATAACAATAATAATCTTCATCTGTAAATAATTGCTGAATCTATACACCACTTATCTTCCACATGTATTTTCTAGTTACACCAACGAATGCTTTTTAAAAAGGGGTCGATACATGGAAGAAAGAGACGATAACTTTGAAGGTAACCATTTGTCATACTTATCTTTTATTGCTTCCACCACGTTGATTTACAATTACTAGTTTCTAACTGCAGAAGTCTAATAAAAAAATACAATAATGGTGAGCCGTAAAAACTACTACATTTCCTTTTAAATATGTATTATAATTTGCAAAATACCAGTGAATGCATTCATATGAAACATATGGGTACATGTTGCAGATGAAATAGAGTACACAGCTATACCTATAGGTCTTGGAAATCATCAAGATGTTGTCAAGTCAAACTTGACAACAGAGGTATTCAAAGCATAAACTTGAGAATGTTTGTCGGAAGAACTTGGTCTTCTTGTCTTTGTGGGGGTTGTTTTTCTAATTTTGCAGATTGCTAAGGTAATATAATTTTTCTACAAGTGTTTTTTAGTCTTTAACTATTACTGACTTTTTGCATTACTTTAGAAGTACACAACAACCTGTTGACTTGGTACTGGTTGTTGAATCTGCTTCAGGTGAACAAACATTACACTTTGATAAGAACCACATGATCCACACTTTTTACCAATGATAAATCTTCTTTTTAATGTTTTCTTTCAGATTCCAGTGGTTGTAGGGGTAAGCTTGTATGAAGCAGTAAATTGATATACAGGCAAAATTGCAGTTGCTTCCAAAGAAGAAGCATAGACTCAGTTAAAAATCAGTCAGCTAGTATTATACTGCATATCTGGTTTTGTAGCTGGAATAGCAGGAGGTTTTCTGGGTTTAGGAGGAGGGTTTATTTTAGGGCCTCTTTTTTGGAATTAGGAATTCCTCCTCAAGTTTGTTTGCATTCTACATATATATTATTAAAGTAGCATTATATTGCATAATATATGCAATAAAAAGAAAAAGAAAAATTGTGCATTTGTATCAACTACTTAATTTTTACTGTAAGTGTTAAGTGCTACGACCACCTTTTCCATGACGTTCTCAATATCCATGTCTATAGTTGAATACTACCTTCTACGTCGTTTCCCTGTTCCATACGGTGTTATAATCATATAAAGCAAATTCAACGAATTTTTTTATTCAGAACCCGTAAATAACTGAAGTTCTTTATTTTATTGCTGATCTAAAAAACAAGGGAGGTTGTATCCACATTTCTGAAAGTAGTTTGCCATTTGTCTAGGATCAACTTCTACAATATGATCAACAATGCGATCTGAATTAATTCTCCGGAACAGTTTTTAGTTATTAGTGATACTATTAATGGATTATCCAAGCGGGAAACCAACAATAGACTAAGATCTGTTATGGGTAAGTATCATTGTCACTGCCCTAATTTTCGACCTTCGAAAATTGATATCAATACGTTCACTGTATTACATGCCAAGTAATCGAATGTTGGAAATACCATATAGTTAGAGAAAAAGAAGAAGAGGTAGAAAAAGAAAATAGAAATAACAACATAGAATCTCAAAATCGAAGCGGAACAATATATAATAGATAATAGCTGGTCTTTATACAAAAAGAACTATAACTGTTATATATACATTACATCATCTGTGATGTCCCGGAATTTTGGGCAACAACAATTTGATTTAAATTGGCAATATTAATAATATTTTTCTAACTATTTAAATTTTGTAATATTGTTTAATAATTTCTTTTATAAATATTTAATTTGGAAAAATTTATTCTTTTTAGAACGAATAATATTTAATTGGTAAATTTATCTCTTAAAACTAATAAAATTATTTTCTATTTATAATGTATATATATAGTGTATATATATTGTAAATAGGAAGTCTTTGGTTTTAAATTTAATAAAAAGATATGTTGTCCAATTTTAATATATATATGTATGTATGTATACATATATTGTAATTTGAAAATTCGTTTTAAAATTGAATATAATAATTTTGAAGACTAATATTAAAATGTTTTCTATTTATAATGTATATATATATATATATATTTATATATTATAAATAGAAAAGCTTTAGTTTGAAATTAACAAATAAAAATATGTTTTCAAATTTACTATATATATTGTAATTTGGAAGTTATGATTGAATTTATTATAAAAAATTTCAAAGGCTATTTTAAGTTAAACTATATATTTCTTAACAACAAAGATAATATTATAAATGTTATTAATTTAAAAATATTTTAGCTTAAGTTTAAATTTAAATCAAATTTAATAAAAGTCTTGTTTTACCTTCTTTTTAAACTTGTTGGATAAATATGGTATATAAAAGTCTAAAACATAATCCATAAACATATAAAACATACAGCACATTAATTTATTCAAACATAAGTAATATATAAATAAATATAAACATAAATTCATATTTACATAAATATACATGTACATAATTACTTAGTAAGATAGGGATCTAGACATAATTATACATGTATTTAACATTTGTAAGAGAATAAGATAATGCATTTACATGTGGAAGCTTTGTATAATTTAAAATAAACAAGTGGCAAACATTTGTTTAAAAATTTAATTATATAATATAAGTGTTTGGAGAAAATCTAATTTCCAGTTGAATTCTTTTCATCCTCAATCTTTTTCTCTCCTCGTCTTTCCAAGATCTAAAAGAAAAACAAAATCGAAAGAAACCCAATTTAAAGCAAATGCAACAACAATTATTTCATCTTCAACCTGAAGCAAATTCAACAGTAAGAGATTGAAATCAAACACAAATGCCGGATTAAAAACAAGCGTCAAATCAATCACTTACATATCAAAACCAGAGGCTTTCTCTTCTTTATAAACAAGTAAGTAAACGTTCTTATCTAAAAGCTTTAAATCTGGATGTATGCTTGATACTAGAGAAAAGATTGTAAAGCAAAGTTGTAATAGGGTCTGCATGGATGATTTTAACAAATTCATAGTTTGAATTGCATTTTATATATTTGTGAATGTGCATGTGTGTTAATATATTCCATCTCTGTTCATAAACTAAAGACTTAAGAACAACTCAAAAATTCAAATTCTCTTCTCACATTCAGTTATAGGCTTAGATTCCAAAATGAAAAATGGTTGAGACAATCTAAATTTATTTTTAAAATAGTTTCAAGCAAGAATATATAGTAAATATTACGGAAAATAAAGAATGACAGTAAAAATCATATTTTAGTGAAAGATCAATGTTAACGAATTCATGTTTGGATTACATAGATTTATTCGTGGTTGAAACTTATGAATTTTGATATAATAATCTGGATTTTAAGGTTTTCTTATGTTGAGGAATTTTGGTTGATCAGATTGGTTACTTTCATCGATTGCCGACGATCGATGACGAGTTGTTGCTCGGGGTTGACATCGAAGGTGGCTTAAGGGTTAAGGATCAATGGAAAAATGATCGGAGTTTTTGTAGTGCGTCGTGGTGGCCATAGGTTGGCGAAGTAGGGTTTTATCGATTGTTTGGTAGTCGGTGTTCTTGAAGCGATTTCGTTGTCGTGGTGAGGACGGAAGCTATTGCGGGCTGGGGGATCGATTTATCGGGTCGACGTAAAGTTTTGGTGAGGTCGGCGAGGTTCATCGAGGTCGGGATCGACGATGAGGGGTGGTTTTCCGATGGTGATGGTTCCAGCTTTTGGATCGAGTGACTCGGTTTCGTTTGACTGACGAAATCATCGTTCAGGGTGGATGCATGGGTAGGCGAGGTCGGCGTTGAACTGTCGATGGTCGGAAAGATGGCCAGAGGTGGTCAGAAGGTTGGGCATCGTGCATACGTGCACATCAGATCTGGTGTGGATGAGGCTTCGGGAAGAACGAGATTTTTTTTCTCGAGTCGATTGCGTGATTTACTCGAAGCAAGGTTGATACATGAGTGTCTCGTGTTTCGCTCAAGGGTATGATTGAGTTTTTGTTCAGCTGGCTCGGGTTTGTCTATTTTGTTGTAATTTGGTTTTGGAAATTTAAGGAAACCATGTTCAGTTTTTTTTTAAAAGTTAGTAAATTAAATTAATTCAAGTTTTTAAAGTATATTAACTATGTTTTTAAGCAAAAGTAAATACTAATAAGTTTCAAAGCTGAATGAAAAAAATAGGTTTTCAAAGATACGTTTTTCCGAGTTTAAGGTTATTAAAAATGATTAAATTTGTGAGTAATTTATTAAATCAAGTTTTAAAATGAATGAGTTTTTCATAAGGAAATAGACCAAGTTCCAAAGTAAAATCATTTAATAAGATTTTTAAACAAGTTCAAGTTTAAATATAAAAGATTTAAATGATTTAAATTTGTTTATTTTAAAAGTAATTATATTAATTATGTAAATATATACCAATGATTTTAATAAAGTTAATGGAATAATTAAGAAATATATTAAGATAATTAATTAATTAAAAGTTAATTACCTTACGAAATTTATTAGGGTTAATTAATGTTAATGATCAAAGTATAATTACTTAAGAAAGTAATTAAACAATTATAATGAGTATAACTAGTTTAAGAATCATTAACTAGTATTTAAGAGATAGTTAATGGGTAATTAATTAAGATTGTTAATTACTAGATTTATTAAGGATAATTAATTACTTGATTTATTAAGGATAGTCAATTACTTGATTAATTAAGGGTTGATTAATCTAAGTAATTAAAGGTAATTAATTAAAAAGTAATTACTTAATGGAAGTAATTAAAGGGATTAATTACTCAATTAAATGAATGTGATTAATTTAAGTTAAATAACTAGTTTAATTAATTAAAGATAATCACTTGATGATTGATTAAGTATAATTACTTAGTGTAATTAATAAAGTGTGATTACTTAGAGTAAGTAATAAACGGGTACTTACTGGGTGTAATAAATAAAAAGGGAATTACTTGATAGAAAGTAATTGAAGCATAATTACTTAGTGGAGGTAATTAATGATTAATTACTCTATGCAATTAATTAAGGATAAATTACTCTGTGTAATTAATTAAGGATTAATTAATATAATTAATTAAGGAGTTGATTAATTTAGGTAAGTAATTACAGGATAGTTAACTACTGTTTGGAATTAATTAAGGTTAGTGGTTAATTAAAGTATAATTAATAAATGTAATTAATTAAGCACCAATGTAATTAATTATAGTTAATTAATTAATAAAGTATTTAGAGGATCATTAATTAATGTAATTAATAAGAGTAATTAAAGGATAACTACTATAAATGCTTAAGATGATTAATTTGTGTAATTAATTAAAGGCTAATTACTTAATGTAATTAAAGAATAATTAATCAAGGATGATTAATTAAGATGGATAATTAAGGGAAGATAATTAATTGGGTTACAATTAATTAATGTTAAATAAGCATGATTTAAAAATAATTAAGTAATTAATTTAATTCATTGATGGTTAATTAAATTATTTAGGGATGGTGTGGTTTATTAATCTTGCTTATGGATGATTGAATGAGATTAAAGCCTTGGATTTTGTGATATCTCTGATATGTGATACGGGTTGCTTGTGATATAGGATATTTTGGTTGAATTGTGATAATATCGATGATCTATATTGTGATAAGGTGAATTATCTATCAGTGTAAATATAGATCATAGATTAAATTGTTTAAACCCTTAAATCACTTGGACATTAAAACGGCGTTTTGGATTTCGGTGAGACCGAGATCGGATTTCCAAACTTGTATATCCGAAAATCACATCGATCAAAATTAAACGTTAGGTCGTGAATTCAAGTGAAGATCAAGATGAAGACTCGAAGTGTAAGAACTATTCATCGTTAAAACTCTAAGGGTGATTCCAAGATGAGTTTAATGGAGATAGTACTTTCAGATTCGAGATGGAGATTCAGAGTGCAAGGGTTATTGTCGTTAACTCTGAGGGTGATTCTAAAATGAGTGTAACGAAATAGTGCCTTTGGTTTCGTTCAAACCCAGAATGAACTTGTATGGATTGAATGCTTTCAAAACATCGTCAATGGAGGACGATGAGCATTCCAAGATATGTGTTCTAAAAGGTAATCGTAGCCGCAAGCATCATCAATTGGGAATGGCTAAAACAGGAGAGGTGCAGCAAGGCTAATTGGGTAGTGCCCAAGTAGGACGAGATTTTCCGCTGTTTAGAGGCCTCTTTTATTTTGGCTTAGTGTGTGGTTGGTCGCGCCAACTGTGGGGTTGTCTTGTTCGGGATTATCCAGTAAGGGATGGTTCCGGCCTTGTGTTGCAGGGGATTAGGGTGGATCCTCGGTACGGTGATCTAGGCCACGTACCGTGACGGGCGGTACCCCAGTAGCCCTGCCATTGATGGAAAACCATCTTCCCTACGTGCCTTTATGGTTTTGATTGTATAACCCACTTTGTGGCTAGTATGCTGGAATTTAATAAATGTAACAATTTCTGCTATTTTCTATTTACTTGAAAACCCTAGACACTATTATAATATCATTGGATTTCCTATCAAATGTTTTGGTTATCGTAAGGTAACAACTTTTCCATGTTTATGTGTCGGAAGTCTTACAAGATACCTTTTCTTTGCAAATGATTTTCAAAGTTAAACAACTTTAACCAGTTTACTCATACCAGACCCAGGTCTGACCTAGAGTTTATTTTCTGTTTTATTAAACTCTTGGGTACTTAGATTTTTACGAGTAGCCTAGGGATTTAGGTTAGCTTTAACGAGTTTCTGGAGGAGATATGGAGCAGGAGGCTTCAGCATATATAGTGGTTCCTCTGTGCTGTATCTCTGTGATGGCGTCTGTATTGTACTAGAGTTGTATGATAGACAGGATTTTATAACTGTCTAATTGGTGATGTATAAGCTGTGTAACTCTGTTAAATGTTGTATACTATGTATTAACTATATGATTAATATATTTTATTTGTTCCGCTATGGGATTCTGATGTTGCTTAGTTCTTTCTTCTCTATCTTTTCTCTTATCTATCCCTTTCTTTCTTAACCATGATGCGTACTTCTGAGGATTGAAGGACGGGTCGTGACACTTGGTATCAAAGCCAGGTTGAGTGAATACCTAGGCTTTGAAGTAAATCTTTCTTGAGAGAGTGTACTTGTATGTTATATATATATGTATGTATGTATGTATATGCATGTATATATATAACTACATTTTTTTGGGTTACCTGTTCGGGTTTGCCGACATGAGTTCTAGAGGTAGGAGGTGTAGTGGTGTGTGTAGCACGACTATCACTAATGAAAGAAGTCCGAGTATTGAGGTGGAAGAGTATCTACCGTGGCTGTTGACCCAATACCACCACAAGTAAGCTTTGCAGCATGGTGTAAATATTGCACCATATTTCTGAAGTACACCTTTAAAAGGTTGGAGTCCATCTTTGAAGTGCAAGTTTGGATTTCGCTCGTATGAGTGGTTTTGCAAGAGTTTGGATCTGCTGGATGAGCTAAAGCAAGGAAGTCTGTCTGTAGAGGACTTAGGTCTATGAGTTGCCTCGCAACGGACATGGTCTCATTGTCGCCCCCCTTAGAAGAGTGAGATGTTTTGTGCTTGATTTGAGGCCCGAGTTTCTTGAGAAGATGTCTGACATCTCGAAGATACTTTTGTGGAATTGGTTAATATGGCTTTGAGGGTGCAGCTCGGAAGTGTTTTATGGGCAGCAGGAAGTCTTTTGGTTTAGTAGTATCTTGGAAGTGGAGTTCAAAAGCAGCAGAGTGAACCCATTTCTACGACGGTTGAGAAATCTTTGTGTTTCTTCTGTCAGAAGCCCAGACTTTTGCAAGCTCGGCAGAGCAGGGTGTTTGTTATTGAAGGCAGACCACCAGCTTCTTCTATGGGAAAAGAATAAACTATTCTGACGTGTGAAGAGAAAATAGTTTCTTTGGAACTGAACTGGGTAGGATTGCAGAAGTGACTTGCGATAGTTCAGAGGTCATCTGAGTAATCTTTTGCTTAGGATCAAGGCTTTTTAAGAGGAGATAGAAGTTATCGAAGTTGCCAGAGATTTTTTTCGAATATCTTTGAAGAAGTCAAGGTTTACCTTAACATCAGAAGATTGAGTTTCCGTATCGACATGGTTCTTAGAGAGAGAGTTTGGTGGAACAGATTCAGGATTTCATAGAGCTTCTGTGTTTTCTCTTAGTGGATCTGACGAATCATGTCTTCCGTGATGTGTTGATCAATTTTGTGCTCGAATGAATCGACGACATTCTCATCTACTTCTAATCAGAGTTGCACAGCGGAAGCAAGGTGGCAGCGGTTCTAGAGTGGAAGCAACCGCAGACTCCTACGAAAGTTCGCATTTGTTTTTGATTAAAGGATTTCTACAAGAAATTCAAGTGGACCTCTGAATGTGAAGAAGTTTTTCAGAATCTAAAGGATAGATTGGCAAGTGCACCTGTTCTGGCTATACCGGATGGGAGAGGTCGGATTGAAGTCTACTGATGCTTGTAGAGTAGAGTTTGTGTTTTGGATTTCGGTAGATCTTGAGAGGGTCATTTTATTGAGTAGAATCCAAAAATCATATTGTTCTTGGTCCAGATTTGTTTTGATAAGCATCAGGGAAGGTTGAGCTGATCAAGAAAGGATATAGGCAGCTCAGAATCGTCGGATTAGTTTTGCGGATAAGAGAGGAAGGAATTTGGAATTCGAGTTGGAAATTTGGAGGTTTTCTCCAATTAAAGGTGTAATAAGATTTGGGAAGACTAGAAGGCTAGCTCCGAGGTATTTGGAATTTCCTTTCTGTGTTCTCGAAAGGATAAGTTCTTTAGCCTATAGGATTCAATTGCCAGCCAGATGACTGGGATTCACATTATATTTCACGTGTCTCTGAGGGAGTACGTGTATGATCCATCTCTGGTTGTAAAATATGCAGTTCAAGAGGATTTGGAAGTTGAGCTGGACTTGAATGTGGTCTGATATCTTGTTCAGATTGTAGATCAAGTTGAGTAGGAGCTCAGGATCAGAGTTGTATAGCTAGTTTAGATTCTGTAGAGCAAGGATTCCAGTGGTTGTACCTGGGAACTTTTGATTGTTTTTGGAATCCTATCCTGATTGTGTCAGGATAGCTAGGTTTGTTTGTTTGATTTAATTGGTTGCTATGGTTGTTAGTATATGGATGACATGTATGCTTTACCGTTTGAAAATAAAACCTTTGTTGGATTATTAAATTATCTTTGCTTTTAAATTTCTGGGTCAAAATTCTTTTAAGGGGGAGGAATGCGATGTCCTGGAATTTTGGGCAATAGCAATTTGATTTAAATTGGCTATGGATTTAACAATAATTTTCTAACTATTTAAATTTGGTAATATTTTTTAATAATTTTCTTTTATAATTATTTAATTTGGCAAAATTTATTCTTTTAAGAACTAATAATATTTATTTGGTAAATTTATCTCTTAAAGCTAATAAAATTGTTTTCTATTTACAATAAATATATATTGGTGTGTGTGTGTATGTGTCTATATATATGTTGTAAATAGAAAGTCGTTAGTCTTAAATTTAATAAAAAGATATGTTGTCTAATTTTTAATATATATATATATATATATGTATATGTATATATATATATTGTAATTTGAAAATTTGTTTTAAAATTCAATATAATAATCTTGAAGGCTAATATTAAAATGTTTTCTATTTATATTGTATATATATTTGTATATATTGTAAACAGAAAAGCTTTAGTTTGAAATTAACAAATAAAAATATGTTTTCAAATTTAATATATATATATATATTATAATTTGTAAGTTATGATTGAATTTAACATAAAAAAATTTCAAAGGCTATTTCAAGTTAAACTTTATATTTCTTAACAACAAAGATAATATCTATAAAAGTTATTTATTTAGAAATATTTTAGCTTAAGTTTAAATTTAAATAAAATTTAATAAAAGTCTTGTTTAACCTTTTTTTTAAACTTGCTGGATAAATATGGTATATAAAAGTCTAAAAACATAATCCATAAACATATAAAATATACAATACATTAATGTTAGCACCAAAATTGGTCACTAACACCCTTGAGAAAGATTGTGTAGAGAGATTAATGAAGAAAGTAAATTAAAACAGAAAACTGTATGCTAAATTAAATGCAAAGACAAGAACACACGGATTTATAGTGGTTTGGCGTAACTACCTACGTTCACTTTGGATCTAATCTTTATTGCTTTACTCAAAAATAGATTACAGATACAATCCGTACACCAACTACTTGAATACAAATGCTAAGTAAAGAAGAATGAGTCTTGAATGCGGTAGAGTCTCCCCAGTATTCTTGGAGAAAGGTCTCTTTCACTGTGCCTCTGCCCTTCTATTTATAAATGAAGATAAGCTGGACTCCCTACACAGGCCTCAAGGCCGATGTGACTTGGACCATATAGGGCGATCTCGAGCTAGCCGGTCAATTCTTGCCGGACCGTACCTAAATGCCAAAACATTTCGACTGCATCAAACCCGTATATCTTCAGGCTCTTATTGGTCAGAATCTTGTCTAGTGCTAAAGATAATATCTTCAATTGTTGCTTTGTAGCCGGGACAAGGTGTCGGGTAACATTTGCCCCCCAAAGTGTTTCATGTGAAGCAACACGACACGCTTTCAATCAGCGAGTATTCCTTATTTCTAGAAAGAAATCCATCGTGTTTCCTGAATAGTCACTATCCATCAATTTTATCATCCCAAGTTGTCATACCCTTCTTTGGTCATCATGATGCCTGGTCGATTACCAATATTATAAATCCAGGGCTGTAATTCATTAGTGGCCATCTGTGTCTGATTCTATAGAGCTTCGGCTATCTGATCCAGTCTTTTCTTAATAACCCTAAGTGAGAATTCAATTTTTTATTTTATCTCGAGAAGTCAAACTTTTTCGGATGTACACATGCTTGTTCGGGTACATGTCCTTGCCATTGGCTCTCGGATGCATTTTATATGCTCATAAGTCGTCACCAGTTCCATCTATTTTAATTGCAATTCAATTGCGATTCCTTGTTTGTATTTTCTGTGAAATAAGGGTTGTAATCAGCCACTTGATGAGAGGGGACTTCAAGCTCTATATGGATGACGACCTTAGAGCAGTAAGCAAGGGCGAATGGAGTATAACTAGTCATGGACTCATGGGTAGTTCTATAAGTCCATAACGCTGTTGGGAGTTCATCCGCCTATTTGTCTCTAGCCATTTCCAAGCCTCTCTTCAGTACGGACTTTATGATTTTGCTCACAGCTTCAACCTATCCATACGCAGTTATAATAGATCATGGAAGGTCATAAGGACATATGACGTTACAGACAATGAAGTCGATTATTTTCTTCATCTTGGTCGTGGTTAAATGTTCTTCATCTGCCCATTTGGTGAAGTAAACAACTGCTATGATGGTGTATTTCGCATCACCTTTAGGATCGGTAAGAAGATGATTTCAATGCCTCCAAGTGGAAAACAGCCGTGGACTGGCCATTTGAGTAATTTCCATCGACGGGGTTCCTGGATTTTTCGCAAACATCTTACACTCGTCGCATTGTCTGGCATGATCAACCGCATCTGGATTGATAGTTGGCCAGCAATACTTGTAGTAGAGTATTTTCTTTATCATGTTTTTCCCGTTGATGTTATCCCGCATTCTTCTTCATAGACTTCGCTCAAGATATCATCATGGGCGATACACCGAAGTATAGGGATGGATAAACTCCTTTCTGCACACGACTTCTTCTTGGATGATTTGGTGTGAAGCTTTGAGGAGAATCTGTTGTTTTTCATCCCTCCATTCAATAAGAATTTATCGTTGTAGATAGACTTTGATAGGAATCAACCATGACACCTTTTCTGGCTCTGTCTCCAAGACCTAGTCGATCTCCATCCATCAATGCTTGGAATATTAAGTATTTCAAGCAAAATAATGTATGTCTGCTACACGTCCCTAAAACTGGCACGCTTGGCCAGTGACTGGACTCTTTTCATTTTGTTCGTTGAGTATGTATGTAATGATGCAATACGTGAAGTCTGCTAGTAGCTCTTGGACCTGGCCGAGATAAGGAGCAAGAACCCTTAGTAAAATCAACATCCTTAACTTTGCATACTACCAATCAGGAATCACAAAAGATATGCAAAGTTTCCACTCCAAATCCTCTAGCAAGTTGGAGGCTGGTGGTCGAGGCTTCATAAGAAGCATCATTGTTTGTTATAGGGAAATCGAGTTTCAGGACATAGCAGATCGATCGTTCCTCGAGAGTCATTAACATGACTCCTGCGCCATAACGCTGATCACTTGATGCTCCATCCATGCACATTTTCCATCTGTTAGTTGGTTCTCTACCACCCTTCGAGTAGTCATCTGATCCAATGAATTTTGGTGTGAGGTCTGCTAATTTCCATCCTTGGATAGCCCTTCGAGGGAAATAAGTGATATCAAATTGGCTTAGTTCGATATTCTATTTAAGTAGTCTTTCAGACGTCTCAAGTCGTTGTATGCCTAGTTGCAACGGCTAGTAGGCATAGTAGGCATAGATGTTGATGGGGTGAGCCCAAAAGTAAGAGTGGAGCTTTCATGATGAAATCAATAGACATTGCGCTAGCTTTTGTAGCTTCGGGTCGATATCCAATGCATGGCTCGTGATAGTTGGAGAAATCACACATACACGTCAAAATGGGTCCAAGGGAACATATCTTCATTTATTCAGAAAAATTTAACTAATTCTTTTATCATTATTACACTGAGCTGTGATCTGATATTCAGCACCCGGATTTTTTGAGTTCAGATGTAACTATTTTGCATAACATTCAATGTGAAATATTGTTGGGACAGTCAATGTTGATGGTTACTCTGTTCGAATCCTAGAGTCTTATCATTAGTTATTAAGTCTAGTAGTGAAGGGCTATGAATGCTATAATGATTAATAGCAAATGGCCAAAGATCAGGCTTAAAAGCACGTTGAAGGGAATGTCGAGTAGGGGTCAGCCTCGAATTGCGTGCAGCTGCATAGCTATATCTTGCTATTAGTTTGAATTTGCTTGTATATTCGAGTAACGCACTTTCTATTCAATGCATTCATGATCCTTTACCCGTCCTTTAGGTTGGAGTGACAGTCAGTTGCCCACGAGCTTAGGTATCGATTTAATGATTCTATCTGTAGATATTCTTTCGGTCGTAGCCTTGAGTAGCTGTAAGCACTACATATAAGTTTCAATACTGAGCTATCGCAGCCAGTATTTGGATGACCATGCGTCTGCTTCCAGTCTCGGGTTGATAAATGTACTAAATGGATGGTTGAGTCTCGTCGTAGCTATGTTTATATTCCCACCTAAACTTCGAAAACATAGAGTTGATCGATGAATAGTCAGGTTCACATTCATCTTGCTTCTAGCTCATGCCCCTAGGTCTGGGGCATATACCGATAAGTACGAAGGTCAGCCATGCTCACTTTAGCATTACTCTCTTTCTCGTTGAATCGTGGGATCAAGGCAATTGATAGGAGGCTGGGTCTCGCCTATCTTGGATTGTATTATGGATTTACATTCCAAGAGGAATACTTCGATGCCTTGTTAGTTTTAGGGCGTAATTTGGACAATGGTTTGTCATCCACGTCCACTTTGGTTCATACTCTATAATCAGATCTGGGGGTAAAGTTGGCTACAAATGAAATCGGGTCATGCGCATCCAATTTCATCCTCCTCCTGACGGATCGAAGGAGGGTGATGGAGAATTTTTGACCAAGCCTTCATAGTTTAATCTCCTTTCCAAACTATAGAGGTCATAGTTTTTCAAGGAACATCCGAGTCACATTCATATATGCTTGGTGCGGATCGGTATTGATCCTAGATCTGAGGTATGATATAGTCGGTTGCCCATAGCTTTGGATGCCGTTTCGATCGGTCTGTATTGAGGCCTCCTTGTAGTCGTTGCCTTAAGTTGTAAAGAACGCCAAGCTAGAGCTATAGTAAGCCATTGTATTCAGCTTTTAGAGATTTGTACTCCTGCACCCAACATTGATTTGGCCAGGCCACTAATTGGATGGTCGAACTCCATCCTTAGCAAGTTAATAATCCGCTTGTCGATTTCAGGCCGAAGTTTGCGAAATACAAAACGGTAGGAATCCACTCATCTATTTATCGATGCTTATATACCACTCTGCATTCTGGTGACTTGGTGTTATTCTCCCCCTAGTCGAATTGCGCCCAATGTTCATGCTTCGGTCCACGCTTCGGGGACTTAGAGATTTGTCAAAACGGTTTATGCTTTAGTCCACAGTTCGAGACGTAGAGATTTTCGTCAATTCGTTTATACTCCAGTCCGCACTCTAGAAACTTAGAGTACTCTAGTCCGCTTCTGGGACTTAGAGATTTTTCTCAAGTTGTTTATAATCTAGTCTGCGCTCTAGGGACTCAGAGTCCTCTTGTCCGCACTCTGGGGACTTAGAGGTTTTAAGTCGTTTATACTTTAGTCCGCACTCTGGGGACTTAGAGTACTCTAGTCCACTTCAGGGACTTAGAGGTTTTTAAGTCGTTTATACTCTAGTCCACACTCAGGGGACTTAGAGGTTTTCTAGTCATTTATACTCTAGTCCGCACTCAGGGGACTTAGAGTACTCTAGTCCGCACTCAGGGGACTTAGAGGTTTTCAAGTCATTTATACTCTAGTCCGCACTTAAGGGACTTAAAGTACTCTAGTCCGCACTCACGGGACTTAGAGGTTTTCAAGTCATTTATACTCTAGTCCGCGCTCTTGGGACTCAGAGTACTCTAGTCCGCTTCAGAGACTTAGAGATTTTTGAGATGTTTATACTCCAGTCCACGCTCTAGGGTCTTAGAGTACTCTAGTCCGCACTTAGGGGACTTAGAGATTTTTAAGTTGTTTATACTCTAGTCCGCACTCAAGGGACTGAGAGTACTCTAGTCCGCTTTAGGGACTTAGAGGATTTTTAGTTGTTTATACTCTAGTCCACGCTCTGGGGACTCAGAGTACTCTAGTCTGCACTTAGGGGACTTAGAGGTTTTGAAGTCGTTTATAATCTAGTCTGTACTCAGGGGACTGAGAGTACTCTATTCTGCACTCATGGGACTTAGAGGTTTTCAAGTCGTTTATACTCTAGTCCACACTCAGGGGATTGAGAGTACTCTAGTCCACTTCAGGGACTTAGAGGTTTTTAAGTCTTTTATAATCTAGTCCGCATTTAGGGGACTGAGAGTACTCTAGTCCGTTTCAGGGACTTGGAGGTTTTTAAGTCATTTATACTCTAGTCAGTGCTCTGGAGACCCAAAGTACTATAGTCCGCTTTAGGAACTTAGAGATTTTTGAGTCGTTTGTACTCTAGTCCGCGCTCTGGGGACTTAGAGTACTCTAGTCCACGCTCAGGCGACTTAGAGATTTTTAAGTCGTTTATACTCTAGTCCGCACTCAGGGGACTGAGAGTACTCTAGTCCGCTTCAAGGACTTAGAGGTTTTTTAAGTCGTTTATACTCTAGTTCGCGATCTGGGGACTCAAAGTATTCTAGTCCACACTCAGGGAACTTAGAGTTTTTTAAGTCGTTTATACTCTAGTCCGCACTCAGGGGACTGAGAGTACTCTAGTCCACTTTAAGGACATAGAGGTCTTTATTGAGAGCAATTGTATTTCCACTCGTTTAATTTGTATTTCATTTACCGTATCAAGGATAATGCTGTTGAATGAACGATCAGACCACGTTTGTTTATGGAATGGGACTCTACCCCCAACATGAAGGATGAAACTTGAAGAATGGATGGTCGATTCCCGTCCTCTTGGTGATTATAGCTCTTCCCATCGGGTCAAGGAAGGAGGTACATGACAGATGGTTGGATCACATCCATGATGGGTTAGATAATTAAGTCTCGCACACTTTGCTTCGTATCTCTTTCTAGAAAATATGGATGATAGATTATTGAATAGACAAAGTAAGTTGCATATGTTTCAAGGTGCAGTCGTGTCCATGTATTGAGGGCGATGGTTGGCGAGTAGGTAGTCCATCATAGCTACTCCAAGTCGGGCTTTCGAACAACCTTTTTTGTTCAGGGTAGGATTTGATGTGTAGTGATAAAATCATGTCTACTCTAGATAGATCCTGACGTCACTTAGCTTCAGGAAAGGCATCTGTATTTTGTCAGACTTTGTTCTATGACTTGATTTGACTGGATGATCGGGCCATACTCATTCCAAGCCTTGCTTAGGTCTCCAAGTCAAACGTGGAGGTCAATGAATGGGTGGTCGGTCATGTTAACTTTGTATTAGGCTCTAGTCGTGTTAAGCTTCTCAATCTCTAGTTCTTGGCCCCAAATTAAAGGCATATGATTGATGATGAGCGATTGAATCATGCTCTTCTAGATGAAACTCCACACGTCCAATCATGGTCTGCGTGGATTGTTTGGCGGCCAAATCTAAGTATTTGGTCACCTGCATCATTTTGAAAGTAGTTTAGTTCAAGTTAGTCGTAGTTCATAGAACAATTGAAATAGAAATGGAAATAATTCAAAGAAAATTGGGATAAATCTCATTAATAAGTGAAGCAGCGTTGTGTGCTTGCTACTCGACTTTGCCCTTGGCTCCTTCCAAAAGGTTGTCGGTTGTCAGCGGTCCATTTGATAATCATGACCCTTTATTAATAGGCATCGGATGTTTGCTGCCCGCCATTCTACAAGACTTGTACATACTATTGAAGCTTTCCTTTCCAGATCGGCTTTTCAATCACACCTCAGAGGTGTTTGTAATCGCCCGTGTTAGGATCAGTGAGCATCTTGGAATATACAACATTCCCTTGATTTTCTTTAGACTTTGGTGTACTCTCTCAAGGTTGGTTTCCAGTACCACTTTGAGTCGCGAATCTTCAAGTAGAGGTTGTCAATCGAATCTTTCAAAGAGCATTTGAGTCGAATTTTGAGGTCTTGTTTTGTCTACCGGGATCAGCGTCCTTAGCCAACGGACCTTCATTGTTATTTTACCTAGTCTATTCTGCTCCTCCACACTTTGGTTTAGATTCATTTTGTCATAGAAACGATCCATGGTCGTAGGAGGCTCTCCAGCTAACTAGCTGCCAAAATATATATGTAGGCCGATTCTCCTCAAACGTGATCAGTATGATATCCCTTTGAGAGTATCGTTTGAGTAGCGGTTGCTTGTCCATTCCCTTGTTGCCGTTCAGAAGCTGCCGCTAGATCCTCTATGCCCTAGTCGATCAGGGGATGTAAGGGAAGTGGATAGAATGTTCCTTTATAAAGTTGAGTTTTGTATTCATGATCCGGAGGCAATGCGCTGTGGCTAGGGTTGCCCATTTTCGAAAATTTGGGTTGTACCCGAATTTTTTTTTGAAAATAGGGGTCGTATAATAGACCGGTGTAACTTAAGTTTGGATCGACCTGGATACCGCTCGACATAGGAATGCAGCTCGGCTTGGATGCCGCTCGGCATAGGAAAGCGGCTCGGCATGGATGCCGCTCGAAATAGGCTTGCGGCTCGGCCTGGATGCCGCTCGGCATAGGAATGCAGCTCGGCCTGGATGCCGCTCGGCATAGGCATGCGGCTCGGCCTGGATGGCTCTCGGCATAGGAATGTAGCTCGTCCTGGATGCCGCTCTGCATAGGAATGTGACTCGGCCTGAATGCTGCTCGAAATAGGCTTGCGGCTCGACCTGGATGCCGCTCGGCACAGGAATGCGGCTCGGCCTGGATGCCGCTGGGCATACGCATGTGGCTCAGCCTGGATGCCGCTCGGCATACGTATGCGGCTCGGTCTGGATGCCGCTTGGCATAGGAATGCGGCTCGGCCTGGATGCCGCTCGAAATAGGCTTGCGGCTTGGCCTGCATGCTGCTCGGCATAGGAATGGGGCTCGGCCTGGATGCCACTCAGCATAGGAATGCAGCTCGGCCTGGATGCCGTTCGGCATATTCTCGCTCGGTATACTCTCGCTCAACATGCGGCATACTCTCGCTCGGCATGCACTAGATCGCTCGGCATGCACTCGCTCGACATGCACTGGGTCACTCGGTGTACTCTCGCTCGGCATGCACTGGGTCGCACGGTGTACTCTCGCTCGGCATGCACTGTCTTTCGGCATGCAATCATGGTCAGTCGGCATACTCTCTCTCGGCATGCACTGAGTCGCTCAGCATACTCCCGCTCGGCATACAACCTGGGTCGGTCGGTGTCCCCTCGCTTGGCATATACTGTCGCTCCGCATGTTATCTGGGTCGGTCAGTGTACTTGAATTTAAAATTATTTGAATTTTAAAAATATATGTATATATATGGGTAGATCTGAATTTAGATTTTAATTTGAGTTTGAATTTGAATTTGAATTTGAATTTGAACTTGAATTTAAAATTTTAAATAAAGATGAGCAGTGAGGAGTTGCCTGTGTTGGATTGGTTTTTCACCCTCATTCATCTTCAATAAGGTAGATGACTTTGTGCGTACTTGAGCTCCCTTTTTTAGTACTGTGACATACTGTGACATGCTGTCACACTCCTGTGCTGTATTTTCTTCTTTCTTCTTAGTAGTTAAGGTGCCTCTACCTTACTCCAGTACTTCAAATTTTTATTACGTTCGTAATAAAAAGTGGACGGTCCACTATAAAACCGGATGGCCTTGCCCAATTTTTTTTAAATAAAAGACTTAGTAAATTAATTTGGATTTTAAATAATATATATAGGTAATTTATTTAATATATAATTGGTTTAAAACATTTCCTTTTAAATTATATATGTAATAAAATAAGAGAAAAATGTACCTATAAAATAAGAAAAACAATTAAAAATATATATATACATATAAATCATTTTTCTCATGCAAGGACACATGTAAGGTTAGTAACATATTAATTAACACAGGTTTGAATTTATTAAATGAATTAACAAGTGTAATTCATGAAGAATGAAAATTTACAAGTGTCATATTTTGTTTTTGTTTTTTTGAGAAAATTCATAAAGATAGAAAATGAGATTTTATAAACCATTTCATCTCTTCTTTCTCATTTCGTTTATCACTTCCTAGACTTAAACAAATCTGAGAAAACAAATCAGAAAATTCATCAAAACAAATTCAACTTTTTTAATTCAAAATCTTAAGCCTGGAAATTATCTCCATCCAGTAAATCAAAAAAATAGTTTCAAATTTCAAACGAGCAAGGATTTCAACTTCAACCTCAAGCAAAATTCAAAGCCTCAATTCAACTAAATCATAGGATTTTCAAATTAAACAACCAGAAAGCAACTTTAGATTTTCAACTTAATAACAGTTCCAGTATTCCTCTGTTCGAAATACTCAGGTGAGTAAAACTTTCAAAAATCTAGATTTCAACCTATGATTTGAAAATATGCTTAAAGAAATGTTGAAAATAGATTGCATGCATCTCAATTTGTATATATATAATTGGATATTGTTGTGCATGTCTATGCACATGAAAAAGACTCTGTACCAGGTTACAGGAATTCAAAATCCTGTTTAAAATTCAATTACTTCTTCTCTGAACCTTGTTAGATATTAGGATTCAAACAAAAGTTATTTGTTTAAACATGATTTAAATTTTAAAAATAAATTTAAGTAAAATAAATCAAAGTATTCTCTAAAAATTGAAAATACTGGTAAACACATTATCTGTTGAAAATTTGACCATCTTGGTTTCTGATTTAAATTATATCATCGAAGACATCTTTGAAAATTATGATTTTTAAAAGTAAAATAATATTTTTTAAGTAGTATTCATTGATTAATCCGGGGATGATCGAAATTGGGGATATTGTCAAATTCTATTCACCGACGTGATGAGGATGGTCCAGGTTGTGATCGGAGATGGCCGAAGTGATGTGTGTTCGGGGAAAAATTCTCAAAGAATTTTAATTTGATTTTGGTGGCCGAACAACGCTCATCTAGGGTTTGAAAACCCATATTTACTTCTGGTCAGGATTGGTATTGCTACGTCATCGATAGATGATCGGAATCGATCGCACCAGTGCCAATCGAAGCATTAGACATCTGCGAAGTTTTGAGAGCGATCACATGACCTCTGATGGCCAGAGGTGGAAGAACGAGGCGTTTTCGTGATGATCGTTTTAGGTTCCAGTTTGGTCGGAAAGCTCGTTTACGAATTCGACGTCGGTTCACGTTGCTGGGTGGCCTGGTGGCTAGGGGAGGTCGTCGGCGACTTGTCGATCATCGCAGCATCGATTGAAGTTCGCCAGAAGTTTTGTGCATGTGCACGGTGTCATTGTGGTATCAGTAATTTAGGTTGGGGGAAGAAGCATTGGTGACTCGAAATTATCTTCGGGAAGCTCATGTGTTGGCTTGAGTTCTAGCTTAAGTGAATGCAGGTGTGCACCGGGTAAAATACTTAAACAAAATTTAAGTTTGAAATAAGGGCATATGGGTTGATTTTGGAAAAAACTCGAAGTAAACAGGCGATTTCCTCGGGAAGCACTCGGGTAACCCTTGGATCGATTGAAAACAGTTTTCAAAATTTTAAAATAAATTAAAAATTTAAAACATTTTCAATCCATGTTTTCCAAATAACCGTTTTCAAGTTAAATTTGAATTAGTACAGGTTTTTTTATAATTTAATTTAATTAAGTAAAGTGTTTAATAAATATATAACCTTAGTTTTAAATGTTTATTTTAAATAACTTAATTTTTACAATTAAGAAAATAATTATGGAAAATGAAATATTTTCTAAACACCAATCAAATTCTAAAGTCTTAAGATAATTAGCATGATAATGATGATTAATTAAACAAGGTTTAAATGGTAATTAAAGTAGTAAATAAAGATATAATGGTTTATCTTTAAATTCACATAAGTAATTAATGATTTGGTAATTTAATTAATTAAAGAATAATAACCTAATTAATTACTTAATAATTCAGGTTAACTAAATTAATAATTAAGGTTAATTAATTTATTAATTAAGAATTAATCAATAAATAATTAAGAATTAATTAATAAATAATCAAGAATTAATTAACAAGTAATTAAGAATTAATAATAAGTAATTAAGAAATAAATAATAAGTAATTAAGAATTAGTTAATAAAAAATTAAGAATTAATTAATAAATAATCAAGAATTAATTAATCATTTATTAAGAATCAATCAATAAATAATTAAGAATTAATTAATAAATAAATAAGAATGAATTAATAAATAACTAAGAATTATTTAATAAATAACTAAGAATTAACTAATTTAAAATTAAGAATAATTAATCATCAATTAAGGATAATTAATGAAAATAATTATGTGATTAATTAATTATAATCACACGATTAGTCCATCTTAATTTCAAGTGATTGATTATTGTTGAATGCTTTGCATTGTTGAATGTCTCCGATATGTGATTGTGATCTATGTGATATGAATTTCTTTGTGCTGAGCTGTGATATCTGTGATTTGTTTCTGTGTGAATGTGAAAACCCATTTGCCCATAAAACGGCATTTGAATTTTGATGCGACAGGGAGTCGGATTCTAGTTGGTTATCCGAAACCCACATCGAACCCTGAAAGTGAATCTTTATGATTGATATATCCATATGTTTTTAAATTGAGCGCTCACTATGTGGTTTAGCCGGGAGAGGACTTTGTGTCATATAACTCATTTCGAATAGTGACACGCCGAAATGGATAGCATTTGAAGACAGTGATGAAGACCGGGTGTCTTCGAGAATGATAGGATAACCTGTCGAATGACTCTGCACTGAGTTTCTCCGGTATAGAGATCTCCATATGTAATAGGGAGTCTGATCGGGATTGTGGATACTCGGATTACAAGGGCTTCTTCCTTTATTGGACGAAGTTCCTACAAACCCGGAAAAGACTTGTATGAAGGTATGTATGACATTACACTTTGAGATATAAAGCTGATCTCTATCAAATACATTTCTGTTTGGTGGCGGATAATTTATTCTCTTAGCTTAACACCCTTCTCTGAGACGTGCGAGCCCAGAGGTTATGTAGTTGACAGTTATTAGTGATATACTCCCAATTTGGTAGTGTGGCATGTTGAGTGCTGCAATGTTTTGCTGATCATTTGTTGATCAAAGCATCGCTTTTGTATAAAGCGTAGCTTTGTGTACGAAACCTCATCGGACCTCACACCACGAAAATGGTCGAAACATGAAAGATGCAGCAAGGTTATGAGGGTCGCGCCCCTTAGGGTATCTCTATTTCCTTTTGGAAAAGGGTGGTATCATGGTATGGAGCCCAAATATTTAACCTATGTGGTTGCTGCAAATTCATTACTTCATGGTTGTTGCTTTTTGGTTGAGGGCCCTCGGATAAAGGTCGCTAACGACCGGGGGATGGCATACTCGAGTATTAGTTACCTAGTTACAGAGGTAACCCGGCCTTGTGTTGGCAGAGATCCGGGTAGGTTCTCGGGATGTCCCTCCAAAGGCGTACCCATGTGGCATAGGAAGTTCCTTAGCCTGACCATTTATTGGAAATCCAATCACCAATATGCGCCCAGTACGGTTTTAGTTGTATAACTTTCCATTTACTTATAGTGGTCACCACTGTTTAGCTGGTAGCTATAGTAGGTATACGATAATGGTGGTATGCTGGCTAAGATTAATATTATACTTTTGAAATGATTTCTACACTATGCACTAGTAATAATATCAAAGAATTTTCTCGTATCAAGCATGTTTGAATATCATAAGAAGAATTCTCCTCCAATTGTGCGATTGCATCATGCGTGTGGCGGGAGGTCTAATGGTAGTTTCATTTTCCAAAAAGCATATCGGATTTCTTTTATAAACAATTTTTGTACAAACAACTATTTTTGTTTACTCATACCAGTTCCATGACTAACCCGGAGTTTATTGTTCCCATCCTAATCTCTGGGTGCCCATAATTTCCACACGGCAGCCTAGAAGAAGGTTATCGTGTATTGGAGCTAGCTTGGATTTTGAGGTCTTTGGGTTTGGAAGCTATCAGATTTTGAAAGTTTTTAACTTGGAGATCTTGTGGAAGTTTTTTGGATCTTAAGGTGCTTAGTTTGGAATCTCGCTATCGCTCTCCTTCTTTTGAAGACTTTCTTGAAGCTTTCATAACTTTGTTATTCAGCTATAGAGTTATCATTTTGTTGTTGTATCTTATGTGTAGTACTCTTATGTTGGTGATAAATGTTGTAATGAATACTGTATCAGTGTTGTACCTATGGTGCTGATTAATGAAATCGTCTTTTTTTCCACCGTTTATATTCATCTAATGTTGTTATAAGCTCCATCCGAATTGGAGTTCAACGGTTGAATCTCCGACAGTCGAATACAAGTGAGGTATTTGATGTCGATTTTTGAACGCTGGATTTTGGGTCATGACAAGTGGTATCAGAGCTAGCGGTTGAGTAAGAACTTTAGCTACGGAATATAACACATTAGTTGGCTCATTAGTGATAGGGTGAAGTATACCCTAGAATGAGTATAACCCGAGAGAACAAAACCCTTAAATTTTCTTGGTCTATTTCTTTTAATTGTTGATATTCCCTAAGATATCTCGTCTTTATACCTAAATCAAGTTTTCTTACTATTCACAGATAGTGAGAATGAGCGGGAGAAGAGGACGAGCTTGGGGACAGGGAAATACCACTTCAACCGGTCAAGTCCTCGCAACAGCAGTAGCAGCTTTATCTACTCAAACTCAGCCGAATCTGGCTGATCTATGTAAAAGTTTCTCGAGACTTGGTGGAAAGACGTTCACCGGCAAGGAGTCTATTGTTGAAGCACAAACTTGGATCAGATCATGCGAAAGAATTTTTAGAGGGTTGAAGTTAGAAGACGATCAAATGCGGTTAATAGCTTCTTGGCAACTCCAAGAGGAAGCTCTAGCATGGTGGAAGATAGTTACAGTGGATGAGCCAAAAGATGAATTCACATAGGAACGAATTAAAGAAGTATTTGAGAAACGCTATATGCCATCGGTTGGTATCTCCCGAGTGTACTAGGAATTTATGAACTTCAAGCAGGGGTGTTTATCATTTGAGGAGTACTTAAATAAATTCAACAAATTATCTCGTTTCGGTCTTGAATTGGTAAACACACCTCTAAAGAAAAATGAAAGATTCATTTGTGGAATGAACATGAAATTCCATGAAAGAATGACTGCCGACGTTAAAGAATCCTTTTCTAATTTGATCGATATAGGTTATTGATATGCTACCCTGGATATGTAGGAAGTCGCATGGGAAAAAGGGAAGAAAAGCAATCCGAATTGAAAGAAAAGTAAGTTCGGAGGAAAGAAACCGTTGCAAGGCAAGGAGAAGAAGAATAATCAGGATAGCCAGGACAAGGGTGTTACATGTTTTTATTGTTTAGAGAAAGGTCATTATTCGAACAGTTGTAGGAAACCAAAGAGGGATCAATCTGTACAAACAAGACCCAGGAAAATGCTATTACTGTCAGAAACCAGGACACGAGGTTAAAGATTGCCCAGAAATGAAGAAAGCTCAAGTAGCAAAGGTGTATGCAATCGAAGATAAACCTTCAACATCTAAAGCGAATAAAGGAAAAGGAGTTTTAGAAGGTAACCTTACTATTTATGATAGAATTGTTAGAGTTTTGTTTGGCATGGGCGCTACACATAATTTTATCTCCAAACAAACTGTAGATGAATTAAAACTTGAACCTGAATTTGTCGATGAGCCCATTTGCGTAAAGAATCCAGTTGGTGGCTCTGCGAACCTTTGTCTACAATGTAGAGACATTCCTATCTTGTATTCTTGTGACCAATTCCCTATCAGTCTCTTTGTCTTGGATTTTAATGAATTTGAAATCCTACTTGGAATGGATTGGCTAACAAAATACGAAGCAAAATTAGATTGTAACAATTGAATCTGTCAAAACAAAACTTGGGAATGTTATTGTGATTTCTTGTGAAGACCCTAGTCCGAAAAGAGATAAGTTGATGTATACCTTGGGATATTGCGAACCTAGTTTGGAGTCCATACCTATAGTCTGGGAATTTACAGACGTGTTCGAAGAAGTCAAATCCTTACCTCCACATAGAGAAATTGAATTTAGAATTGACTTAGTACCCAATGCTCATAATGTTGTTCATGCAAGTCATAGGATGGCACTCAGGGATAGGATAGAATTAGTCAAGCAAACCCGAGATTTCCTAGAGAAAGGACTAATAAGTCCCAGTGTTTCCGATTGGGGTTCAGCTCTTGTCTTCATAGCAAAATCGTACGGATCTTTGAGATTATGCATGGACTACCGCGATCTCAATAACTAACTCTCAAAAACAAATTCCCTTCACCAAGAATCGACAAGTTGTTCGATCAGCTGCACGGCGCTTGATTCTTTTCAAAGATGGATCTAGCCCAGGGATTCCATCAGCTACGAATTGCCGAAGACTGTATTCACTTGACTACTTTCAGGGATCCTGACACATTCTACGAATGGTTAGTCATTCCTATCGGACTAACCAATGCTCTCGCATACTTCGTAGACTTAATGACCCGTGTATTCCGAGAAGTGTTGAATAAATTTGTGCTTGTATTTATTGACGATATTCTGGTCTATTCCAAAACCGAAGAGAAGCATGCTGAGCACTTGAGAATTGTTTTGGAAATATTGAGGAAGAGCATTCTGTTTGCCAAATGTTCTAAATGTCACTTTTGGGTTAAGAAAGTTAGATTTCTCGACCACGTTGTTAACGAAGAAGGATCTCTACTGACCCAGGCAAGGTTTCCTCTATTCATGACTAGAGGAAATCCACTACTCCAAAAGAAGTTCGGTGTTTTTTGGGTTTAGCGGGGTATTATCGAAAGTTTATTCGGGATTTTTCTCAGATAGCCAGTCCGTTGACAAATCTAACAATGAAGAATGCTAAGTTTGATTAGACTCCAAAATGTGATGAAGCATTCCAGGAATTTAAGAAAAGATTGACCACCGCTCATGTTCTCACTATTATCAACGGGAACCAAGGGTTATCTGTTTACACAGATGCTTGTGGTGATGGTGTTGGTGCTATGCTAATAAAAAATAGTAGAGTAACTGCCTACGCGAGTAGATAATTACGTTCACATGAGAAAAACTACCCAACCCACGACCTCGAACTTCTAGCTGTTATTTTCGCTTTGAAAATCTGGCGACACTATCTTCTGGGTAAGAATCTCTTTCAACTTTCCTAACGATTTAAGAGTTTAACTTAACTTTATTAAAATACTTAATGAACTCTTTTTCTTTAGGTGAAAATTTTGAATTATTCACCTACCACAAATCTCTGAAATATCTCTTCACCTAGAAAGATTTAAATCCGAGACAACAACGTTGGTTAGAATTTCTAGCATCATATGACCTAGATATTCTTTATACGCCTGGAAAAGCCAATGTAGTTGCCGATGCTTTGAGTAGGAAACATGCTATTCTTGCTCATCTTGTCGTCGCTCCTACCCTTCTTAAGAAGATTGCAAGATAGCAGACAGAAGACAAGTTTCTTCAAGAAATGTGTAGGAGAATTTGTCGTGGTGAAGATACCAATTTTGAAGTTGATAATAGAGGAGTAATAAGACTGAAAGGCAGGTTATGTGTCCCAGATATCCCGGATGTAAAACGTGAAGTTTTGGAGGAGTGCCAGAAGTCTAAACTTTGTATCCATCCCGGAGTTAATAAGATGTATCGAGATATCAAAAGGACTTTTTGTGGAAAACAATGAAGAGTGACATATCTATCTATGTCAGTCGTTGTGCTACTTGTCAACAAAATAAAAGCGATCAAAAGAAAATGAAGGGTTTACACCAGCCTTTGGAGGTACCTAAGATCAAGTGTCTATGGATTTCATAGACGGGTTGCCACATACTAGAAAGGGGAATGAAGCAATTTGGGTTATCATGGATCGTTTGACTAAGACAGCCCACTTTATCCCAGTGAAATCCACCCGAACAGTAGCAAGCTTAGCAGAGCTGTATATAAAAGAGATTGTTCGTCTTCACGGTATACCAAGTAGTATAGTCAGTGATCATGATCCGATCTTCACTAGTAGATTTTGGGAGGCATTTCGAGCCATATTGGGAACCAAACTGAACTTCAGCACTGCTTATCATCCACAGTCTGATGGCAGACGAAAGATTAATTGAATCTTAGAAGACCTTTTACACGCTTGTATTCTCGACTATGGTGGTTCTTGGGGGGACCATTTTATATTTGGTTGAATTCTCATATAAAATAGCTATCGAGCCAGTATCGAAATGGCTCCTTTCGAAGCTTTATATGGTCGTCCGTGTCGATCACCTGCATGTTGGATCGAGTCAGGTGATAGACTCATCCTTGGCCCAGATATGATTAAAGAAGCTACGGAGAATGTTGATTTCATTCGAAAGAAGTTGAAAACTGCTCAAAGTCATCAAAAGAGTTATGCTGATCTCAGAAGAAGGGATTTAGATTTCCAGGTTGGAGGCTTTGTTTTCCTCAAAGTTTCTCCAATACATGGTGTGTTGAGGTTTGGAAAGACTAGTAAGCTGGCGCCGTGTTATATTGGTCCTTTTCTATACTGGAAAGGATCGGTCCTCTGGCATATCGAGTGTAGCTGCACAGCTGGTTATCTAGCGTGCATGATGTGTTTCACGTTTCTCATCTACGAAAATATGTGCACGATCCAGATAGTATCATTGAAGAGGCTGCTCAGCAGGATTTGGAAAATACACCAAATCTGGCAGTAAAGAGAGAACCGATAAAGATCATTGATCGTGATGGAAAACAGTTGAGGAATAAGGTTGTGAAACTAGTTAAAGTGCAATGGAGTGGTGATTCAAAGGACTGTACTTAGGAGACAGAAGATAGCATTCAGAAGTCCTATCCCAATTGCAGAGTGGATATTCCGGCTTAATTAGTAAGCCATTTCTCTATCTTTTTCCGTATTCTTATGTTCTTTGTTATCTCTCTCTCTTTCAAACTTCAAGGACGAAATTTTCTCAAGGGGAAAATCTATAACATCCCAAATTTATCAATTTAAAATTAGTAATTGATTTAAATTTTTGAAATTTAATTTGGGAATTAAATTGAAAATTAATTTGAAAATTTCAAAACAAATTAAGTAAGTGTTAAATTATATATGTATATATAAATAAGATGGCACTTGCATTAGAATTTAAAAAAATTCAAACTAACGAATATTTCAAAATTATTTGAATTTTAAAAATATATGTATATATATGGGTATATTTGAATTTAGATTTTAATTTGAGTTTGAATTTGAATTTGAACTTGAATTTTAAATTTTAAATAAAAGACTTAGTAAAATAATTTGGATTTTTAAATAATATATATAGGTAATTTATTTAATATATAATTGGTTTAAAACATTTCCTTTTAAATTATATATGTATTTAAATAAGACAAAAAGGTATTTATAAAAGAGGAAAAACAATTTAAAAATATACATATAAAACATTTTTCTCATGCAAAGGACACATGTAACGTTTGTAACGTATTAACTAACAAGTGTTTAAATTTTAGTAAATGAATTAACAAGTGTAATTCATGAAGAAAGAAAATTTTCAAGTTTCATATTTTTTTTTTTATTTTGAGAAAATTCATAAAGATAGAAAATGAGATTTTATAAACCATCTCATCGCTTCTTTCTCATTTCTTTTATCACTTTCATGACTTAAACAAATCTGAGAAAACAAATCAGAAAATTTATCAAAACAAACTCAACTTTTTCAATTCAAAATCTTAAGCCTGGAAATTATCTCCATCCAGTAAATCAAGAAAAAAGTTTCAAATTTCAAACAAGCAAGGATTTCAGCTTCAACCTCAAGAAAAATTCAAAGCCTCAATTCAACTAAATCGGAGGATTTTTAGATTAAACAACCAGAGAGCAAATTTTAGATTTTCAACTTAATAACAGTTCCAAGATTCCTCTGGTCAAAATACTCAGGTGAGTAAACCTTTCAAAAATCTAGATTTCAACCTATGATTTGAAAATATGCTTAAAGAAATATTGAAAACAGATTGCATGCATCTCAATTTGTATATATATAATTTGATATTGCCGTGCATGTCTACACATGAAAAAGCCTCTGTTCCAGGTTATAGGAATTCAAAATCCTGTTTAAAATTCAATTGCTTCTTCTCTGATCCTTATTAGATATTAGATTCAAACTAAAGTTGTTTGTTTAAACATGATTTAAATTTTAAAAATAAATTTAAGTAAAACAAATCAAAGTATTCTCTAGAAAATTGAAAATACAGGTAAACACATTATCTGTTGAAAATTTGACTATCATGGTTTTTTATTTAAATTATATCATCGAAGACGTCTTTGAAAATTATGACTTCTAAAAGTAAAATCATATTTTTTAAGTACGTATACACTGATTAATCAGGGGATGATCGAAGTTGGGGATATTGTCAAATTCTGATCATCGGCACGATGAGGATGGTCGAGGTTGTGATCGAAGACGGCCGAAGTGATGTGGATTCAGGGAAAAATGCTCAAAGAATTTTAATTTGATTGTGGTGGCCGAATGATGTTCATCTAGGGTTTGAAAACCCATATTTACTCATGGTCGGAATTGATATTGCTGCATCATCGATAGACGATCGAAATCAATCGCACCTGTGCCAATTGAAGCGTTCGTATGACATCTACAAAGCTTCGGGAGCAATCATGTGACCTCTGATGTCCAGAGGCGGAAGAACGAGGCATTTTCATGATGATCGTTTTTTGTTCCAGTTTGGTCGGAAAGCTCATTTGCGAATTCGACGTCGGTTCACGTTGCTGGGTGGTCTGGTGGTTAGGGGAGGTCGTCATCGACTCATCGATCATCGCAGCATCGATCGGAGTTCGCTGGAACTTTTGTGCATGTGCACGGTGTCATTGTGGTATTAGAAATTTGGATTGGAAGAAGAAGCATTGTTGACTCGAAGTTATCTTCGGGAAGCTCGTGTGCTAGCTCGAGTGAATTCAGGTGTGCGCCGGGTAAAATACTTAAACAAAATTTAAGTTTGAAAATAAGGGCATATGGGTTGATTTTGAAAAAAACTCGAAGTAAACAGGCGATTTCCTCGGGAGCACTCGGGTAACCCTCGGGATCGATTGAAAGCAGTTTTCAAAATTTTAAAATAAATTCAAAATTTAAAACGTTCTCAATCCATGTTTTCCAAATAATTGTTTTCAATTTAAATTTGAATTAGTAAAGGTTTTTTTATAATTTAATTTAATTAATTAAAGTGTTTAATAAATATATAACCTTAGTTTTAAATGTTTATTTTAAATAACTTAATTTTTGTAATTAAGAAAATAATTATGGAAAATGAAATATTTTCTAAACACTGATAAAACTCTAAAGTCTTAAGATAATTAATGTGATAATGATGATTAATTAAACAAGGTTTAAATGGTAATCAAAGTAGTAAATAAAGATATAATGGTTTATCTTTAAATTCATTTAAGTAATTAATGATTTGTTAATTTAATTAATTAAAGAATAATTACCTAATTAATTACTTAATAATTAAGGTTAATTAAATTAATAATTAAGGTTAATTAATTTATTAATTAAGAATTAAACAATAATTTATTAAGAATTAATTAATTAATAATTAAGAATTAATTAATTAATAATTAATAATTAATTAATATATAATTAAGAATTAAATAATAAATAATTAAGAATTAATTAATAAATAAATAAGAATTAATTAATAAAAAATTAAAGATTAATTAATAAATAATTAAGGATTAATTAGTTTAAAATTAAGAATAATTAATTATCAACTAAGGATAATTAATGAAAATAATTATGTGATTAATTATAATCACACGATTAGTCTATCTTAATTTCAGACGATTGATTATTGTTGAATGCTTTGCATTGTTGAATGTCTCTGATATATGATTGTGATATATATGATATGAATTAATTTGTGTTGAGTTGTGATATCTATGATTTGTTTCTCTGTGAATGTGAAAACCCATTGCCCGTAAAACGGCATTTGAATTTCGATGCGATAGGGAGTCAGATTCCAGTTGGTTATCCGAAACCCACATCGAACCATAAAAGTGAATCTTTGTGATTGATATATCCATGTGTTTTTAAATTGAGCGCTCACTATTCGGTTTAGTCGGGAGAGGACTTTGTGTCATATACCCCATTTCGAACAGTGATACGACGAAATGGATAGCATTTGAAGACGGTAGTGAAAACCGGGTGTCTTCGAGAACGATAGGATAACCTGTCGAATGAATCTGAACTGAGTTGGTCCGGTATAGAGATCTCCACATGTGATGGGGGAGTCCGATCGGGATTGTGGATACCCGGATTGCAAGGGATTCTTCCTTTATTGGATGAAGTGCCTTCGGTTCTGTTCGAACCCGGAACAGACTTGTATGGATGTATGTCTGACATTACACTTTGAGATATAAAGATGATCCCTATCAAATACATTTCTCTTTGGTGGAGGAGAATATATTCTCTTAGCTTAACACCCTTCTTTGAGACGTATGAGCTCAGAAGTTATGTAGTTGATGGTTATTAGTGATATACTCCCAATTTGGTAGTGTGGCATGCTGAGTACTACTGTGTATTGCCGATCATTTGTTGATCAAAGCATGGCTTTTGTGTAAAGCGTAGTTTTGTGGACGAAACCTCATCGGACCTCACACCCCGAAAATGGTCGAAACAGGAAAGATGTTGCAAGGTTATGAGGGTCGCGCCCTTTAGGTTATGTGTGATAACCCAAAATTTTGGACATATGTTAATTAGTAATTAGTAGGATTAAATTTATTAAAATAATAAATTGTCAATTGAACAAATAAAATTCTAATATATATGGATATGTATATAGATGAATTTGATTTATAATACATGGTGAATAATAAACATGTGAATAAATATTTATTTGATAATCTCCTGTTATAATCATTGAAAATTTGATAATATTTGTTAAATGACCTTTTTTATAATTATTCAATTTAGAAAAATTATCTATTGCAAGTAAAAATGTTTTCTATTATAATGAATATGTATATATGTGATTATTTATTTAGTATAATTAGAGTTCAAATAATTTTCTTTTAAAAATGTATACATATATAAACATAAAAATATGATTCATGAATTAAAAGAGGAAGAGATTTGAAACATAATTTATAAATTAGATATAAAAATAAGACAAGGATTTAAACATAAAATGCAAACTTGTGACAAATATTTAATAAGTAAGATTTAAATTACAAATATAGGCTAAAGGAGATAGGTAATAAACAAGTGTAGCTAGTTTTAACAAATGGCTTAATTTCTTTTAAAACTAAAATAAAAAGATATATGTAAGAAAGAAGTAACCAGGCTATATACATTCTCTCAAATTTTCTCATCTCTTTCTCTACTCTTCACTTTTCAAACCTAAAGAGGAAAGAAAAAAATAAAAAAAATCTGTTTCAAAAGTCAAAACTTGGAAAATAGAAAAGAGATCAAGTTTGCAACCTGTTTCAAGCAATTCAAGTTCAACTCAAATGTTAAACAAAGATTCAACTGGAATCAAGCAACAAATTAAAATCAAAAATTCAATTCAACAGATCAGAGCTTCCAGATCAAATTCAATAGTATTAACAGGTTCTAGGACTTCTTCTTTCAAATCAAGGTGGGTAAACCTATGTTTTAACAATTCAAATCTGGTGATAAATGAATATATATACCTTGATGCATGCAACAACGATACAATATATATATATATATATATATATATATATATATATATATATATATAGTTTACATGAATATTTGGATGAGAAGCAATTATTTTAAATCTGAAAATATATTTTCTCTGCTCTGTAGACACTAAATATATGGTTCATCCCCACTTCAAAAATCAATTTCTCTTTATCTAGTTTGAATTTGTTGATGCTGTAAACTAGGGATGTGTTTAATTTTGGGTATAGTTTATGTTAAAAATAGTTTGGAAGAAAATTTGGCTGTGCAGTTTGATAGGGTTCATATTTACAGTAAACAACCAAATTTTTGTGAAAAATAAAAGTTTTAAATTTTAGATTTCAAACATGCAGTTGTGATTGTTGTATGAAAATTTGAATTTTAGTGAAGGAATTATAATTTTTAACGTTGTATTCTTCGAGATATTGTTAGATCAATTTTCATTCGAAAATTTATTTCTGGCAATCTAGCCGTCGTTGGGTGGTCCGGCCAGGTCTGGAAGGGTCTGGTGGACGTAGCGGAGGTGCCGACCATGGCAGAATTTTCAATTGGGTCTTAGGTTATGTGAGCATGTTGTTTTTAGGCTTTGAGGGTGTGCCGTTTTGGTTGAAGTCGTGATCGGTTTGCGGCATGATAGTGTGCCTAGAATTCTTGAGTTTGGGCTTGAACGTGGATGCATAGCCAAGCTTTCATCAAGGGTCGGTGGTAGTTGAAGAAAGGGTCGAACAACGGCGAGGTAAGTCGATTTGGAGGAAGGTATTTTCTGGGTTTGAAAATGTGATCGGGCTGCTGATCAAATGTGATGACCCGCCCTTCTCGACTCTCGAAAATCACACAAAATACTCCACGGTATGATATGTCGACGATCAAGTGCTGGAAGAGACAAATTGTTGAGGAAAAAGAAAGAAGGAACTAAACAATAATAGAATCTCATAATCGCAACGGAACAAAATATAATACATAATAACAAATCTTTACACAAAATGGAAACAATATCTGTTTTACATAATATATCATCAGAGTATCATAAACAAACCACAATTACCAGCCTGACAATTTCAAACAAGCGCCGCAGCAGATATAAACAAGTACGGATAATACGTCTCGGGCTCCAGCTCCTCTCCTGCTCCATAGCATCCTATCTGAACATGTGATACTCGGTCTGACAGGAGCATTATAATGAAATAACACCCGAGTCAGTTTGGAATACCAGCTGATAAAGTTACACCCAAATTTATTATTAAAGTTTCAAAAATCCTTTTGAAAACAAAAGCATTGCGTAAGACCACGCCACAAATAAACATGTCGGGTTTTTAGCTTACGATAGCTAAAACACTTTTTATAAAAATCCTCCGATATTATAATAGGGTCTATATACAAATACTAATGAAATAGCCGAAATTGTTACATCTATTAAATTCTAGCTACTCGCCACAAAGTGGGTAATACAAACAAAACTCGAAAAAGGCTCGTAGGGAGAATGGATTTCCAACTAATGACTAGGCACTGGGGTACCACTTGTCACAGTACGTGGCCTAGACCACCGTACCGAGGACCACTCCCGATCCCCTGCAACACAAGGCCGGGACTACCCCTTACTGGATAATCCTGAGCAAGATCAACCCATGGTTGGGATCAGCAACCGCACCACCAAGCCGAATAAAAAGGGACATCTAGACAGGGATGACCTCACCCTGAAATCGGTGCTACCACCTAGCCTTGCTGCATAACCCCTGATTCTCAGTCATTCCCGGTTGATGAGGCTTGAGGATAAGCGTTACCTTTTAGAACGTTTCATTTAGAATGCCCATCGCCCACCTGACGATGTTCCGAAAGCATTCATCCATACAAGTCCGTCCCGGGTTCGAACGGAACCGAAGGCACTACTCCGACTACATCCAATTTGGAAATATCCTCAGGATTAGTAGTGGCTAGCCCTTGCACTTCACTGCTCCATCTTCGACTCCGAACTCGTTTTTTCCACGAAAATGTACAAACCGGATCGAAGTGGCTTTCGAGAAATTAATCTTGATCTCGGTCTCTTCGAAACGATCAACGCATTGGCCAATATTGATAGTCGGTGATTTAACTATCAATTAACATCTATAAGCATCCATCAATAATAAATAATTTCCACATTATTTATTTTCCTCAAAAATATCTTTGCAAGATATATGTCCATTTTCAACATTTTTGAAAACAGTTTTCAACCCACACTCTTCTTATGGAATAATTCCCAAATATTTATTTCCACTGAAAATATCCAAGTACCAATACTTACGATTTAAAATAACATAAATTCTATATTCTTGAAAATACATTAAAATATTTATATTAAAACTTCCTACATACTTAATTTAAAATATATATTTTTAAAAATATCTCTAATAAAACTGCTTTATAAAATATAAACTATGTTCTTCAAAATAAAGTTAAGTCATACTAGATTTTAAAATAAAGCTATGAATTCCTATACAAGTTTTCAAATAAAACTTTAACTAATTATCTTTAAAATAAAACCATTTTATAAAGTATAAATATTAATAATATTCTTTAAAACATAATACTAATTGCCCCTTTTTAAAAAATTACTTCTATAACTAATTTGATAAATGTTCACTTTTAAAATTCTTACAACTTAAATAATTTCTTGAAGCCATTCTTTAATACAACTTCTAACCTTTCAAAAACTTGCTTTAAAAACGTACTTGGCTTTTCAGGGAAATACTCTTCCATTTTAGAATAAACTAAAGAATTCTTTTTATAAATCCTACACGATTTACCCCAATTCAAATTTACGTTTATTCCGTAAATTCCTTTCCATACTTTAAAAATAAACTCCTTTTATTTTTAATCACATTGCTATTTCATGGAAATCACTTCCAAAGTTTGCTTAAAATATTTAAAATATGATTACTAAATTCTTTACTCAAATTATACTTTTGAAAATTTATAAAAATTTCTTGAGTAACCTAAATTAAAATTTTCCTTTTATATAAAGTTATTATACCGAATATTATATTAAAAATTTCCTTTGGAAAATATAATACTAATTTACCTTTAAAATAATTTAATACCATAATTACTTAATTAAATATTTACTTTCAATTGAAAACAATTAAAATAATAAAAAAAATTCTAAAATATTTTAAAAATACCTTTTTCAAAACTTCCCAGTTATACTTCAAAAATCGTTCTTTAAAACATGCTTAGTTTCCAGGAAAAATACACTTCCCATCCTTTTTTTAAAATAAATCTCGCTATTGTTTTAAAACAATTCACATTTCCCCTTTAAATCATAATTTCAAACACTTCAAATCTTCAACCCATTTCTTGAATTTAATTCCTTTTAAATTCTTTGCTTAATAATTTCTTTTATTTCCTATAAACCCAATTTATTTATTTATATTTAAATTCCCAGGTTGTTTTCACCCAATCATAGCACAACACAATTTAATTTTCAATTTAATCTATCCTAGTATATAAATGAAACATAGCATAACAAGATCTAAAACAATTTATCACAGGATATCAATGAGATATATCACAAAATATAAATAAAATTTTTATTTTGTGAGGAATCCAGTTGGATCCATCCAACCTGTTTCCCTGCATCCACGGATATTAGCGAAACCAATATATATCGATTCAGTCTGATAATAATTATCATACTTAGCTAAACAGCCGATCGAACATTTAAATATTAGCTATTTAAATTACTGGGATCTAGATGTGAGTGAGATTAACTCACCTTGGGTTTTCGACGAGCTTTCAAATTTAAATTAAATCGAATGGCGGTCGATTTAACCTAAATATTTACTTGCTCAGAATGATCCCAGAATTGCTCCACTGCAGTACTCGTCTCTATGATTCCGACGTCGCCAGTTTCATCGAATTCTGATAACGCATGCATGAGATATTAATTTTTAAAGTTCAAACTATAATTTATATAAACAATTAACTTTTCTTTTATTATTAATTACCAAACAAAAAGATCTGGCCACACATCACATAAGAAGAAATCACGACCGTCAAAATGCTTTCTTCCTCATCACGCTTCGCTCGCTCCGGAACGCAACTAACCCATCGACCGCTCCAATTGACCAAAAATCGAAGCCCTCACGACCATCGATTCATCGATCAGGCACCGCCGCTTCGAACGGCAAGTCGTCGCGCACCCTAGGCTGGAATAGTGCCAAGCTTGGTCAACCCTAGACCTCAGAAAATGTGCACGAACTTCACACGAACGCGGCCCCTAACTCCTTCTCTGGTCGATGAAAGCCCATCTCCACCGTACAACATGTAGAGCTTATAGAGCTCCTCGATTCTCTAGTTGAGACCATGTGACGACCCGAAAATTTTAACAATTTAAATTGGAATATTTAAGTAATTGTAACTATTTAAAAAGTTAATTTTAACTTGAATTTTAAATATTAATATTTACTTGATAATTAAATTATGGAATTATATAATTAGAAATTGGGTAAGATGTTGAATATGGAATTTTAAGCCTGTTAAAAATAATTTGAAGGCTTATAAAAATTATAATGACGATACCGAAGATAATAGAAGGGTTGAGATTTAAATTAAAGTTGATTTGTTCAGTTTTGAGATTTTATCATCTAAATTGACATTAGAAATAGCCTTCCAAGGCACAGTCTCGGAATTCGACGAAACCAGTTCCATTGGATCCGTAATAATTAGTTATTATCAAATTTCAAATTTCGTAGCGTTTGGATTTACTGTTTACTCGTACGGGTGAGAAATGCGTCAAAATTAAAACCGATAATTTAATATTTTAGACTGATTGGATTAAAAATCAAGTGCATGTAAGAAATTGTGTGCAAACCATTGAAGCTGAATGAAATGGCTTATGAATTGATAGAAAGCAATCTAATTAGCTTTAAATTAGTATAAATCACTTATGGAAGCATTTTGGTGCTTGTTGCTTATGATATATATATATATATATATATATATATATATATATATATATATATATGTTTAGCTATTGAAAGTTAGTAGAATGATAATAAATTCTCTATATATGGTACTTACATATTTAAATTGAGTAAGTACAGGTACCTGAAGGCCGTTTGGCTGGATTTGGTTGCGATGTTCGCTAAAATAAATAAGCTGCTCGCTTTAAATGCTAAATAAAGGTACGCATACGCAATAAAAATAGAAAATATGAACTGTTTTTGCTTTTTCCGACCGGGTGGGTCGATGTATATATATTTATATCTCTTGTCAAATTGCAAAAGCTCCTCTGTACAAAGGAGACTCTGCCAAAATTTTCCAGAAATTTTGGGAGTTAGAAAATTTTTGAAAACTTTGAAAAAAAATTGGTTAACGACAAAACGATTTCAAATTAAAAACTAATGTAAATTAGAAGATGAAACTAATATGAATCGGTGATAAATGAAAGGTAAAATTAAATACTCAGAAGTGAAGATAAATGGAATTCATATGAAATGAGAAAGCTAATTTGAATCGAAGTAGGTATGAAACATATGTGAGGAAATGTATAAAATGATTTGGAAGGTTACGATTGGATATTGTTGCTAAGTAAGATATGCAGGTATTAAAGGGAAAAGAAAATTGGATTTGATTCCAAAAGATAAATTTGAATTGCCCGACAAAAAGGTATGTATTTAGGTTTATGTATGAAATTGGATTGGGTTTTGGTTGCAGCCACTTGGCTTTTGTTTTCTTTTGGATTTGGGAGCCCATGGAGGCCTTTTGTAGTAGTACCGAGCTAGCCGCGCAAAGGAGACGCTGGCCAAAATTTTCGAAAATTTAGAGAGTTAGAAAAATTTTTGAGAAAATTTTGATTATTCAAATTTTGGTTTTAAATTGAAATTTAAAGAAGTGAACGAAAGGGTATTACGTGAAAGCTATAGAAGGTTTTGAGAAGTTGGTTAAGGATAGCGGGTCTTTAATAAAAGTTAGTTGATAAGATGTTGAATTATGGGTTTTGGGAAAAATAAACGGGTATTGAACCATTCTTGCTAACTAATAATTTCAGGGACGAAATTCTTTTAAGGGGGGAGGAATGTGACGACCCGAAATATTTAACAATTTGAATTGGAATATTTAAGTAATTGTAACTATTTAAAAAGTTAATTTTAACTTGAATTTTAAATATTAATACTTATTAGTAATTAAATTATGGAATTATAAAATTAAAATTGGGTAAGATGTTGAATATGGAATTTTTAGCCTGTTAAAAATAATTTGAAGGCTTATAAAATTTATAATGACGATACCGAAGATAATAGAATGGTTGAGATTTAAATTAAAGTTGATTTGTTCAGTTTTGAGATTTTATCGTTTAAATTGACATTAGAAATAGCCTTCCAAGGCACAGTCTCGGAATTCGACGAAACCAGTTCCATTGGATCCATAATAATTAGTTATTATCGAATTTCAAATTTCGTAGCGTTTGGATTTACCGTTTGCTCGTACGGGTGAGAAATGCGTCAAAATTAAAACCGATAATTTAATATTTTAGATTGATTTAATAAGCTAACTTCCACATACGATTAAATTAGCCTCCGAAACATGTTCCATTATGTTCGGAACGTGGGTAAAACCTTATAAACGCCTGGCGGCTTGTTTGATTCGGAGTTCGTTCGAACAGCTTGTAAAATATAAGAATATTAATAAAAAAATAATAAGCAACCTTCCTCAAGACGCCGTCTCTTCCTTTCCCAACACGCCACCCTTTCCTCTTAAGGTCGTATCTCCTCCATTTGAAATTCATTCTCTTCCCCTTGAATTCCTTTTTCTCGACATTGAGTTAAAAAAAATATGGCTGCTCGCTATTCAAATCAAGGCCGAGCTCCTCATTTTTCGAAATCAATTCGACAACCTAAAGGAGAGTAGCGAGCAATCTTCGCTCGCCTCCGTTTAATCTGCTCTCGCGCTTGAAGGCGGGAACGCGAGGCTGTAAGAGCGAAGGCGGAGTCGCAATCGAAGATAGGGTTGCATACGGGTTTGGGGGAAACTCGCGAAGCCTGGGCTCGGTTCGCGATGATGGCTTGGCTCACGATGGTGGCTCGGTGGTGTCTGAAAGCTTGGGGTTTCGAGATAGTCGTACGCGAGATGGCAGTCGCGACTTGAAGAGGTTCAAGCTAGGGCAGAGACGATGGGCAGTAGTTTGATGTCGAGGTGAGTAATCTCTGACCCGTATAATTGATTTGCTGTTTGAATTTGAAAGAAAACAAAGTTTAAGTTAAATGAATTTGAAAGAAACATTTTAAAAGTGTTTAGGAATGATCAGTAAATCAGTTACTATTATGAATTGTAATTAAATAAGTTTAAATTGTTAATCGATAAGTAAGAATTTTTTATTCGAGTAATTAAAGATAAATTTAGTTAAGGTCTGTGAAATCGATGATGTAATTAGAAGTTAAATAGTTTGTAATTAAGAATGAATTAACGAATTAACTTGTAATTAAGTGTTTAATTTAAGTTAAGAACTTAGAGAAGTACTTTAAGGATTGGTTAACGAATATAACTAATGAAAGATCAATGATTAAGGGTTATTAAATGATTTATTGATGTGATTAATTTAAGGCAATTAATTCTATTAATTAATTAAGGATAATCAATTGTGGAATTGAATATGTATAATTACTTAATGTAATTTATAAAGTAAGGTTATATTGTGAGGTAATTAGTGATACTTGAAATTACTGGATGTAATAAATTAATGGATGGATAATTAATGAAAATAATTCAGATTTAAATTACTTGGTGAAATAGATGAGAAGGGTATGTACTTAGTAGAAGCAATTGAAGGAAAATTTATCAGGAGGTTAATTAGAGAAATTAACTATCCTTTAAAATAAGTACACAGGTGGTAAATTTAAGATGGATATTTAGGGAATGATAAGTTACTGGAGTGTAACTAATTATTAGTAAGTAAGCAAGTTTTCAATGATTAATATTGTGGGTTTAATTAATATAATTAAATTAGATGTTTAATGATGAAATCAAAGATCGATTAATTAAGATTGATTAATCCAAAACAAATGACTTGTAAGAAATTAATTAATGTAAGTAATTAAAATTTCTTATTGATCTGGTTAAGAATAATTAATATCATGAGTTAAAAAAAAACATTTACTTGAAGATTAGTGGAAGAATAATTAATCCAGGGTGATTAATCAAGATGAATTATGAAGGGATGATTGATTAATTCTTTTGGAATTAATTAATATTGAATGAAGGAATCTAAGTGTTTGAGGTTAGAAATTCAATTAGAATCAATTGAATTGATCTGTATGTGATTAAGCTCTGCTTATGGGTGATTGAATGGTATTGGATGCTTGAATGAGTTGATATCTTTGGTATGAAACGTTGTGTATTTCATTTGGACAACTTGGGTTAGGATGTCATGAATTTTTGAAGAGACCAGGGTCGAGTATAGGGAAATACCTGAAATCACTTCGAATTTTTGTAAATTGATTTATGGGATAAATAGGCTGAAATGACATGTTGTAAGTAAATTGGGTTAATTTGCCTAAGTTTGGAATTTAGCAATTGATGTTTGGAATAAGTGTTGTCTATAGCAAATTGCGAATTTGTTAAATTAATATGAGTTACCCAGGTTATATAAGTTGTTTGCTTTGTATTCCATGTTAGATGGGTTTACTCACGCTGGTTTCCAGCCTGACCCGGGTGTTACTTTAGTGTAATGCTCGGGTCAGACCGAGTATTACAGATTTTCAGGTAGGTACGTTCTGGAGCTCAGAAGGCGAGTTGGATGGCAGGAGCGTATAGAGTATTTTTGCTGTATTTATATTATTGTTACCCTGAGATATGATAATTGTAAATATTCAGTGACTGTATATAATGTAAAACTCTGATGTATTAGAATGTAACTGACAGTTATAATATTTTCTTGTAGACTATTATTATTTATTGTTTTATTTTATCCGCTGCGATTGTGAGATGTTTGGTGTTCCTGTTCTTCTTCTTCTATCTCTTTCTTCTTTTTCATAACTATCTGGAATTTTCGGGTTAGAAAATTTCGGGTCGTTACAGACCTTCTCGCGAAAGCTTGAGGATAGAGAGAAAATGAAGGAGGACAAGAGGGAATATCGACCATTGATAAAATACAACGGCGGCGGCTGAGAAAAACGAGGGTTTCGACCCTATATGTGTATATATATATATATACACGTAATCTAATTATTTATTGTTAAATTTACTTTTAAAAAACTTTCTCAAACGATCTCCAAACAACGCATGTCGACGGGCGATTGTAAGGTTTTACCCACATTCCGAACACAATGGAACGTGTTTCAGAGGCTAATTCGATCATATGCGTGAGTTATGAAAATAAACACGCAATTTTAAATTAAATCGATTAAAATAGTTTCTATGCGTTTTGAGCTGCCAGGGTCAAACGACAACTCTGATTGCTATGAAAATTGAAATCTGACAATAACTAACTATTACGGATCCAATGGAACTAGTTTCGTCGAATTCCGGGATTGTACCCCGGAATGCTATTTTAAATCGTCGACAAAATCGAGCGATTTCCGAAATTATCAAAATCACTTAAAATTTCACTTTTAAAATTTTATTAATTTAATAATAAATCATATAGAACTTATATTCTCACTAGAAATCATTCTGATTCATATTGAATCAAAATCCGATTATTTCATTATTATATGATTAAATTCCATTATTAAATTAATGTAAAATTCCAAATTCAACTTATCGACTTTTAGTTCCATCCAACAGTCCAATATTATAATTCAAATCCAAATAGACTTAAAATAAATTTTAGAATCTATTTTTATATCTATTTACACCGAGAATCATCAATTATCCCAATTCCAATATTAAATTATTATTATTCAAATTTCAATTAAATAGCCATATTTGATATTTTCTAATAATATTGATTAAACCAAAATCTTCTTACTTCATAATTAATTCAAAATCCACATTTAGCATTTAAAATGAATTAAATGTTCAAAATTGACGACTAGAAATTCTAGGTCGTTACATTCCTCCCCCCTTACAAAAATTTCATCCCCGAAATTTGCTAAGGTAGAAGAATGCTCCAAACCCAATAGCAAAACCCACTTAGTGAAAATCTCATATTCACTTTGCCTAAATTCTTTAGTTTCAAATCAAAAGTGTTAGTTTCGATTCCTATTCCCAAATCCTTTTATTTTAATTTTAATTTGAAATCAATTTGTCGTTAACGAAACGTTTCAAAATTTTCAAAAAAATTTCTAACTCCCAAAATTTCCGAAAAATTCTGGCAGAGTCTCCCTTGTACGGAGGAGCTTTTGCAATATCATAATAGATATAAATATATATACATCGACCCACACGGTCGGAAAATCAAATATATTACAATATATATCATTTTCCCAATTTTATTTGCGTAGGCGTACCTTTATTAGCATTTTAAAAGCAAGCGACTAAATAATATTGCATTACGCGTTCCAACTCTATCTACTGCCTTCCGTACCTATACTTACTTAAACAAACACATCAGTTTACAATAATATGAGATTTTCAACAACATTCCATTTATTAATCTAAACCAAACATGTCAATTTCAAAGCCCCCACAATACATTTTCATAATTCTACAGTAAACCTTCTTAAAAAAAACAATCCACCAGTTTTCAACACCATTCAAATTTCTTTCACAAGTCCAAACTTCAATTTATTCCACTCGGATAATTTACATTCAAATTTACTATATACAATTCATATTCACTACAGCCAATTCATTTTCACTTCAATATGATTAACATATGCTTTACTTACATCAATTTATTTCAATTCTCTTTCAAATTGATTCACAATCAAATTTTTATTTTAAATTTTACACCTTTGCATTTCTTTTATGATCTACTTTCATTTCTTATGAAAAAACACTTAATTATATTACACTTATTTCAATTGAGTCAAAACCAACTTTATTTGCTTCTTTAAATCAATCCACTTCCGTTTACAACAAACGACCAATTTCTATGCAAATTTAAAGTTATCCAAGCAAGTAACCATCACTTAAGCTTATAAACATTTAAAATTAATTCCAACTTAGATTTATATTAATTTTATTTCATTCGGAATTTTTCACAATCCCAAATATTCTTATTGCCTTGCAATTTTTAAATCAAATCCTTATTCTCACTTCAAGTTCATCATCCAACTTAAGTATATATTAATATCATTCCATTCTGTTTATTTACAACACATACATTCTTATTTCATCACAATAATTAATTAAAATTCTTTCATTTGCATTTCAATTTTATTATCTAAACAAATTTCATTCAAGACCCCTTATAAAGCTCGACCACAATCTTTTCCAAATTGCTTATGTTCTTTCAATTACACAATATTTCTATTTGTGATATCAACTTTATTTTATTTTCATTTGATTCTTATCCAAATCAAATTCCAATCCATTCAAAATTTTAACTCAATTTGTTTATTTATTCAATCTATTTTAAATTTTAATTCATCTCCTCGATTCATTCTGAATTTTATTAATAATATGACCATTTTCAATTATCTTATACCCAAACTAAATATTACTTGCATTTTGGACAATAACCATTTTAAATTGATTTTTTTTCAATCCAATACAATTTCCATTTAATTTAGCTTACACTAAATTCATCTTCATCCTATTCTTTTAAATTTAATTGAGTTAAAATTTTGTTCATACAATATCCTTTCAACTTAGTTAAATTTACTTTCAATTCAATTCTTTTCAAATTCTAATTCAAGTTCAACTTAATTTATTCAGCCAACTTAAATTCTTACCAATCCCTCTACTATTTTAAATAAGAGTTGAATTTTATTCAATATCATTTATAACACAACTGAATTTTGATTTTAATAAATCCATATCCATCTCAATTCCGTTTAATTGAAGTAAATCCAATTCGGTCCAATTTTATTCCTCCATTCAATTTAAATTTTTACTCTCTAATATATAAGTTCAAAAACTTAATTATTAACCGAAGTCCATTTACCCTTTATATCTCACTTTACCTTATCTTACTTTACATTTCATTTATGATTAAGTTTGAATTCACCATACCATTCAACTATTTCCCATTTGTGATTATAATTCCATTTTACTTGGGTTTAGAAATCTGCTTTTCTATTCTTAAGTTCACCAACTTATTTACTTAAAAGTTTATGTTGCTCATTTGAGTTATTTTCATCCTTTAATCACAATTCCAAATTATATATATATATATCACTGAATTCTGAAGGATACAAATTTTCTTTCAATTTAATTCTTTGCACAATTTTAAATCCACAATTTCAGATTATAAGTATAACACTTAATAGCTTATGGGTACAATTCATTACATAATGACCCACAATTACAAAGTCATTTTATATTTCAATTTAATCCAAATTAATTTAATTCTAAGTCCAATTTATTTAACTTATCCCAAGTTAAATTCAAATTTTCTATTCACTTCCATATACTCAAGTTAAATTTTAATTCCAGGATTAAATTTTCCATTTTCTTCTTATTAATATCAATTTCACTTAATAAGTTCAATATTTGATTTATTTTAACTTTACACATTATTTAAATAGAATTTCCCAGAATTCAATTACCGGGTTTTATTCCAAAACCATTTTGAAATAATAATCAACTCATACCTACTTGGTTCATCAAATCAAATCTGCGGATTCCAAATAACTTGTTTATACCAAAACAAATTTCCTCCTTTGAAATTTCTAAAACACCTTGTATATCAAACAGATCTAAACAAATATCATACCTAATTACTATGGAAGCAATCCATCAATTTAGAACCTCGAAAATGAATTCCGATGATGTGGCCATCATCATCAGGATTATTTTCCAGCGACTGAATTGAGTTCAGTGCTTCCTTACTTTCCCAAATTCATTTCTAAACAGTTTCCATTCAAAAATATTACCCAAAATAATATTCCATTATTGCCTTCAAACGCTTTGGAAAACATTTCAAACATTCCCAAGATTTTAAATTTCCAAATTTTGTTTTCAATACATTTAAAATCCTTTACAAAACCCCTGGGAATTATATTCTGGTTTAATTCAAATTTAGTTATTCTTCTTTTGTATAATTTATACTAATAGAATTTTATTTGGTTATAACCATTTCAAATTTTAGATCAAATTTTAAATTCTTATTTGATTATAGTATTAACAACCAATCATCCAAATATATATAATAATTTCAGAAAATTTATTTCTTTTATATCAAAATATAACTTTGGGTAAAATTATTTCATTTACCCATTTTAAAAACAATACTATGTCGATTTATCTTGTTTAAGAGTTTAGAAACCTCTATCGATACGGTTGTACTTCCCGTACCAACTAGAATTCATAAACACTCAACTGATAAGTCAACACAGTATAAGAATAGTTTTATATTCACTAACAAGTATGCTCTCATATCTATTAATACACTCAACTCATTATAGAGTACTATTGACTATGTTTAATGAGTAATTTCCCCACAAAAGCCTAGGTTGTCGCCAGCCTAAGCTCTGATACTAAATGTGACGACCCTCCCTTCTCGACCCTCGAAAATCGACACAAAATACTCCACAGTATGATATGCCGACATCAAGTACCGGAAGAGACAGATTGTTGAGGAAAAAGAAAGAAGGTAGAAGAAAGAAGAAACTAAACAATAACAAAATCTCACAATCGCAGCGGAACAAAATATAACACATAATAACAGACCTTTACACAAAATGAAAACTATATCTATTTTACATAATATATCATCAGAGTATCACAAACAAACCACAATTACCAACCTGACAATTTCAAACGAGCGTAGCAGCGGATATAAACAAGTACGGATAATACGTCTCGGACTCCAGCTCCTCTCCTGCTCCATGGTATCCTATCCTGAACATATAATACTCGGTCTAACTCGAGCATTATAATGAAATAACACCCGAGTCAGTCTGAAATACCAGCTGACAAAGTTACACCAAAATTGATTATTAAAGTTTCAAAAATCCTTTTGAAAACAAAAGCATCTCGTAAGACCACGCCATAAATAAACATGTCGGGTTTTTACCTTACGATAGCTAAATCACTTTTTATAAAAATACTCCGATATTATAGTAGGGTCAATATACAAATACTTATAAAATAGCCGAAATTGTTACATCTATTAAATTCCATCTACTAGCCACAAAGTGGGTAATACAAACAAAACTCGAAAAAGGCTCGTAGGGAGAATAGATTTCCAACTAATGACTAGGCACTGGGGTACCACCTGTCACAGTACATGGCCTAGATAACCGTACCGAGGACCACTCTCGATCCCCTGTAACACAAGGCCGGGACTACCCCTTACTGGATAATCCCAAGCAAGATCACCCCACGGTTGGGATCAGCAACCGCACCACTAAGCCGAATAAAAAGGGGCATCTAGAAAGGGATGACCTCACCCTGAAATGGGTGCTACCCACCTAGCCTTGCTGCATAACCCCTGATTTTCAGTCATTCCCGGTTGATGAGGCTTGAGGCTAAGCATTACCTTTTAGAACGTTTCACTTAGAATGCCCATCACCCACCTGACGATGTTTCAAAAGCATTCATCCATACAAGTTCGTCAGGGTTCGAACGAAACCGAAGGCACTACTCCTACTACATCCATTTTGGAAATATCCTCAATATTAGTAGCGACTAGCCCTTGCACTTCACTGCTCCATCTTCCACTCCGAACTTGTTTTTCCCACGAAAACGTACAAATCAGATCGAAGTGGTTTTCGAGAAATTAATCCCGATCCCGGTCTCTTCGAAACGATCAGCGTATTGGCCAATATTGATAGTTAGTGATTTAACTATCAATTAACATCCATAAGCATCCATCAACAATTCCACATTATTTATTTTCCTCAAAAATATCTTTGCAAGATATATTTCCATTTTCAACCTTTTTGAGAACAGTTTTCAACCCACACTCTTCTTATGGAATAAATTCATAAATATTTATTTCCACTGAACATGTCCAAGTACCAATACTTAAGATTTAAAATAACTTAAATTCTTTATTCTTGAAATACATTAAAACATTTATATTAAAACTTCCTACATGCTTAATTTAAATATATATATATATATATATATATATACTTTTAAAAATATCTCGAATAAAACTGCTTTATAAAATATAAACTATGTTCTTCAAAATAAAGTTAAGTCATACTAGATTTTAAAACAAAGCTATGAATTCCTAAACATGTTTTCAAATAAAACTTTAACTAATTATCTTTAAAATAAAACCATTTTATAAAGTATAAATATTAATAGTATTCTTTAAAAATACTCATTACCCCTTTTTAAATAATTACTTCTATAACTAATTTGATAAATGTTCACTTTTAAAATTCTTACAACTTAAATAATTTCTTGATTCTTTAATACAACTTCTAACCTTTCAAAAACGTGCTTTAAAAACGTACTTGGCTTTTCAGGGAAATACTCTTCCATTTTAGGATAAACTAAAGAATTCTTTTTGTAAATCATACACGATTTACCCCAATTCAATTTTACGTTTATCCCGTAAATTCCTTTCCCTACTTTAAAAATAAACTCCTTTTATTTTTAATCACATTTTTATTTCCTGGAAATCACTTTCGAAGTATGCTTAAAATATTTAAAATATGATTACTAAATTATTTACTCAAATTATACTTTTGAAAATTTATAAAAATTTCCTTTTATATAAAGTTATTATACCAAATATTATATTAAAAATTTCCTTTGGAAAAAATAATACTAATTTACCTTTAAAATAATTTAATACCATAATTACTTAATTAAATATTTACTTTCACTTAAAAACTATTAAAATAAAAAAATATATTTTAAAAACACCTTTTGCAAAACTTCCCAGTTATACTTCGAAAATCTTTCTTTAAAACATGCTTAGTTTCCAGGAAAAATACACTTCCCATCCTTTTTTTTAAATAAATCTCGCTATTGTTTTAAAACAATTCACATTTCCCCTTTAAATCACAATTTCAAACACTTCATATTTTCATCCCATTTCTTGAATTTAATTCCTTTTAAATTCTTTGCTTAATATTTTCTTTTATTTCCTTTAAACCCAATTTATTTATTTATTTATATTTAAATTCCCAGGTTGTATTCACCCAATCATAGCACAACACAATTTAATTTTCAATTTAATCTACCTCAGTATATAAATGAAACACAACATAACAAGATCTAAAATAATTTATCATTGGATAACAATGAGATATTTCACAAAATATAAATAAAATTTCTATTTTGTGAGGAATCCAGTTGGATCCCTCCAACCTGTTTCCCTGCATCCACAGATATTAGCACAACCAATAAATATCGATTCAATCTAACAATAATTATCATATTAAGCTAAACAGCCAATCAAACATTTAAATATTAGCTATTTAAATTACTGGTATCTAGATGTGAGTGAGATTAACCCACCTTGGATTTTCGAAGAGCGTTCAAATTTAAATTAAATCGAATGGCGTTCGATTTAACCTAAATTTTTACTTGCTCAGAATGATCCCAGAATTGCTCCACTGCGTAGCACTCGTCTCTGCGATTCCGGCGTCGTCAGTTTCGTCGAATTCTGATAACGCATGCATGAGATATTAATTTTTAAAGTTCGAACTATAATATATATAAACAATTAACTTTTCTTTTATTATTAATTACCAAACAAAAAGATCTAGCCACGCATCACATAAGAAGAAATCACGACCGTCAAAATGCTTTCTTCCTCATCACGCTTCGCTCGTTCCAGAAAGCAACTAACCCATCGGCCGCTCCAATTGACCAAAAATGGAAGCCCTCACGACCATTGATTCGTCGATCAGGCACCGCCGCTTCGAAGGGCAAGTCGTTGCGCACCCAAGGCCGGAATAGTGCAGAGCTCGGTCAACCCTAGACCTCAAAAAACGTGCATGAACTTCACACGAACGCGCCCCTAAACTCCTTCTTTGGTCGATGAAAGCCCATCTCCCCGTACAACATGTACAACTTACAAAGCTCCTCGATTCTCTAGTTAAGACCTTCTCGCGAAAGCTTGAGGATAGAGAGAAAATGAAGGAGAACGAGAGGGAGTATCGGCCCTTGATAAAATACAATGACAGCGGCTGAGAAAAACGAGGGTTTCAACCCTATATGTGTATATATATACACGTAATCTAATTATTTATTATTAAATTCACTTTTAAACAACTTTCTCAAAGGATCTCCAAACAACGCATGCCGACAGGAAATTATAATGTTTTATCCACATTCTGAACATAATGGAACGTGTTTCAGAGGCTAATTCGATCATATGCGTGAGTTACGGAAATAAACACTCAATTTTAAATTAAATCGATTAAAATAGTTTCTATGCATTTTGAGCTGCCAGGGTCAAACGACAACTCTGATTGCTATGAAAATTGAAATCCGACAATAACTAACTATTACGGATCCAATGGAACTGGTTTCGTCGAACTCCGAGACCGTGCCCTGGAAGGCTATTTTAACTCGTCGATTAAATCGAGCGATCTCCGAAATTGTCAAAATCACTTAAAATTTCACTTTTAAAATTTTATTAATTTAATAATAAATCATATAGAACTTATATTCTCACTATAAATCAATCTGATTCAAATCAAAATCCGATTTTTTCATTATTATATGATTAAATTCCATTATTAAATTAATATAAAATTCCAAATTCAACTTATCGACTTTTAATTCCATCCAATAATCCAGTATTATAATTCTAATCCAAATAGACTTAAAATTAATTTTAGAATCTATTTTTTATCTATTTACACGTAGAATCACCAATTATCCCAATTCCAATATTAAATTATTATTATTCAAATTTCAATTAAATAGCCATATTTGATATTTTCTAATTATATTGATTAAACAAAAATCTTCTTACTTCATAATTAGTTCAAAATCCACATTTAACATTTAAAATGAATTAAATGTTCAAAATTGACGACTAGAAATTCTGGGTCGTTACATCAAATTTCGATCGGGAAGGTCTTTTGCTTTGGTGAAGTGGAAAATCGGACCTGGAGATGACGAGAGGTCGAACGGCGGTGTCGTGGAAGTGGATTGGGCACGGGAAGAGTTGTGCACGTGCACCGTGTGCAAATGAGTTTTTTGGTGATGGGTGAATCAAGGGAGGATGGCTAGGCTTCGATTTCAAGGTAGATTCGTCGCGTGCTTCATTTGATTCGAAGGTTTGTACGTGTGTTGATTGGAGCAGTGTCTAATCAGGTTTCGCGGAGACATTTGTGAGTGGGTTTGGGATGTAGCCTGGCAGGAAGATGATGAGGGAAGAGAGTAGTTTAGTGGTGGTCTGGGTTTTGGGCCGTCTGCTTTGTTCGAATTCAGGTGCGAGTTTGGTTTAAATTTTTGGGTTATGGGCTTCGGCCCATGGGTCTATTGTTTATTTTAAAGAAGGATTTAGTAATAAAAGAGTTTGATTATAATGCAAAAAAAATCCATGACCCAATCACTTTACAAAAGTTTATAACGAAACTTGTTGTTTTTTAAAAAAAAAATGTTGAGGAAACCAATTTCTTTAATGTTAATGTTTATGTAATTAATTATATGATTTATTAATATAAGTGATTAGCTTAATCACTTATTGTAATTAATTTGAGGATAATTAATCAATTAAAGATTTGTTAATGAAAGTGATTAGGGAAAATCACTTATATTAATTTATAAATTAAATGGTAATCAATTAAGGGTTAATTAATTGATGTAAGTAATTAAAGATAATTAATTAAAGAATAATTAGATAGATAATTACAAAATGTGTTTTATTTAATAAAATAAATTTACTTAATGGAAGCAATTAAGGAATAATTACTTCGTGTAATTAATTAAGGGCAAATTACTTAATGTAATTGAAGGATAATTAATCAAGGATGATTAATTAATTTGTTTGTAACAAATTAATGATTAAATAAGCAGGATTTATAAAAAAGGGTGATTGAAGTAATTAATTTAATTTGTATTAAATTAATTAGAAATGGTGTGACTAATTTATCTTGTGCATGAATGGTTGAATAATATTGTATGGCTTAGATTAGTTGCTATCTCTGATATGTGATTTGTGATGCTCTATGATATGATATATTGGATTTAAACTATGATAATGTGGTTATCTATCGATGATGAATTACTGTGTGTAGGTGACACCCTGTATTTAAAGTTTGAATTGTGTTTCATTTGAATAACTTGGATTAAGATGGTATTGAACTCAAAGAGACGGGTTCGAGTATTAGTAAATACCCGAACCCACTTCGAATTGTTATCTAACATAATTCCTTATAGATTTGATATGTTGGCTGGAATGAAAAAGTCTAAATTTACTGGACCATTGAAACTAAGTAAGAGTACTTAGAGATTGATTTGTCAAATAAGTGTTGAATAATAAAAAGTTAAGAACTCGTAGTGAAGTACGAGTCACCCTAAAATTTAAGTATGTTATAATCTAATGTTCCAAGTTATATGGGTTTACTCACGTTGGTTTCCAGCCTGACCCGGGTGTTACTTTGATGTAATGCTTGGGTCAGACCGAATATTACAGATTTTCAGGAAAGGACGTTCTGGAGCTCAAGAAGCGAGCTGGATGGCAGGGACATATGGAGAGTATTCATCTGTGATTTATTGTAGTTTATCTGGACAAGTTATTTTAACAGTCCGGTGTTTGTGTAAATGTTTTAACTCTGATGTAAATAAGTGTAAATTGACAGATACAGTTTTCTTTTGTATAACTAATATTATTTGATATTATATTTTGATCAGCTGCAAATGTGAGATTCTATGTTTCATTTCTGTTTCTTCTTCTATCTCTTTTCTTCTTTTCTAACTATCTGGAATTTTCAGGATCGAAAATTCCAGGTCTTCATATTTGGTATCAAAGCTGAAGATTAAGCGAGAACCTTGGCTCTGGAGGGTGTACTCAATAAGGATAGGGTCAATGGTACCCTAGAATGAGTTGAGTATATATATATATATATATATAAGAGAGCTTACTTGTTATTTTCTTATATACAAAGGTTTAAAAATGGTTTTAAAAATGAATGATTCTAATATAAGATTATATTTTATAAAGCAATATTTCTTTCTAATAAATATTAAGGTAATTAGTTGTTAAATTACTGGAATTAAATAAAATAATAAGAATTAAGTAGGAATAGAAATATAACTAAGATAAAAATTGAATGAAGATAAGTTTGAAATGGATTCATACTAAAATTAAAATCTTGAATTTGGAGAAGGGTTTTCGGAATAAGATAATAGTGAATTGATTTCCAGTTGCACTAACCTTGGTTATTATCTTAAATGGTTGATGTGTTTAATAATGAAATACTTAGTAATGATTAAGCAAAATGAAATGTTTTAAGATATTAAACATTTAGGTGAGTATGATTTATAAATTGGAATTGATGATAATTTAAATTGTGAAGTTTTAAGTCCAGAAAAAAATTTGGAATTGTTTCAAAGGGTTAAAGGAAATAATAAATAATATTATTTAGACTATTTTGAATATAGTCTCATTTCGAAATAAGAAGTTGTTCGAAAATTTTGAAGGAATTTGTTTCGAATTAAAACCAAGGGTGGTTTAAATTTTAAATTTTGGCTTGGTGGGCCAAGAAGTAAATATGTATATATGTGTGGATATACATAGAATCAGAGATAATTTGAAATAAACTCTAAAGTGATGAGTTTTGATTTTCCCCTAAAGTATGATGTAAAAACCTAAGGTAAAATAAGTTTTTGAACTTTAAGTGATAGGAATTTGAAATTTGATATGGAGAATTCAAATTTTGAGTGGGATTAATGGGACTAAATTGAATTTAACTTAGAAAAGGTTAAATAAGTTTGAATGAACAACCCGATTTGGAAATTTCAAGATGAAATTGAGATTTAACTTGGAAAGTTAAAAGGTTAATTTGAATTGGGAATATGTGTGATCTCAAAATGGGTTTGAGATCTAAAAATTTGAATTAGATGCTATGAATGGGTGTTTTAAATAAATTGGATGTTTATTTATGCTAATATCATCCAGTTATTATCAATAATTTGGAAATTGTGAATAATGTAGTTTAAAATGAATTAAGAAATGGAATTGAATAATATGTATATCCATTACTGATATAAATGCAAAATAAAATCACTTTGTATTTAAGATTTAAATGTTCAAAAGGAACTTGGAAATTTAAATTGTTAAGGATTGGTTTCAGAATTGAAATTGGGTAATAAATTGGATTTTAAAGATTAAATTTTTTAAAAAGGATTTGAATTATTATTTGAACCTAGAAATAAGTTTATGTGGAAGTAAAGGCAATTTAAAATATAATTTTGAAATTCGGACTCAGAATTAAATTGTTTAAAGACTTTAAATAAGGTTAATTTGGTTTAAGAGATTAAACCAGCATTTGAAAATTTAACTCGAATTTATATAATTCGAGATGATTTAAAGTGAAACTGAATTTGAATTAGTTCAAATTGAAATTTGGTTTGAATAATTTGGAATTGTGATTAAAATTGAATAGTTTCAAATTCAAATGGAATTTGATTTGAATTTGGAAAGAATCGAGGTTAATTCAACTTGAATTGGGATTAATTCAAACTGGAATGAAATGAATTGAAATTGGAAATTGGTTTAATTTGAAATTTATTTAAATAAATTAAGATTGAAATCGAAGTGGAATAAAGTTAAATTTGAAGCAGGAATTGAAGTTGTTTAAATTGATTTGAGATTGAAACAATGTTAAGAGGAAGTGGAAATTTAAAATTGAGTTGATTGGAATAAAGTTTGGGTAGTGGAACAGTTTGGCTCTGAACTATTTTCAAACAAATTATTTTAATACAAGCTTTCTTAAATCTATTTTTCCAAGCTATTTACTATATACAATCTTTTCTTTAAAACTAAATTATTTTATACTTATTTTACAATTATTTTGGGCTATTTAACTATTTTACAACTGTTTTATAAACTAATTACTATTTTTCAACTACTTTATAACTAATTACTATTTCATAACTATTTTGCAATTACCTAAATATTCTATAACTACTTAACTATTTCCAAACTATTTTACAGTTACTTAACTATTTTACAGCTATTTTACAATCAATGATTAATTTTCAACTGCTTATCTATTTTAAACATTTTAAATTATTTTCTAAATTTAAACTAGTCAGAGTGCAAACTGTTTGTGATTAATTACCAATTGAGATAAGGATTAAAGTGATAATCAAAATGTAATTGAAACAATTATGAATAAGTGGACAGAAATTAAAGTGAATGTGAATAGAAAAGGGAATTGATTTGGTTAATAATCAATGAGGATAGATATGTAGGATATACATATATTATTCTATTCGCATAGTGATTTGATCCAGATTCGAGCACAGAATTTCGAGATAGTATATCGATCTGAGTTGGGATGTTTTACTCGATTTTCGACGACGAATCTGGATATGGGTTTTTGATTGATTCTGGATATTCTCTATCATAGTTATGGTTATGCAAGGAGAATGACAGTTTTCGATCAAGAAACCAGATATGAGTCTGCACTAGGAAGTCGGGTGGACGATACTAGTTCGGAGGAGAAATTGTGTGATTGAGTGAGCGATCAGACTGATACTGCGTACAGATGATATACGTACATCGTACGGCTTTGAATGAAATTGATATTGAAAATTTTGGGATAAGAACTGGAAGATGATTTTTGAAATGGAATGGTATATTTGACTAATAAATGGTTCTTGAAATGAAAGGTATATTTTGTGAAATATATGATGAAATAAAGTGGAAATTGGATATTTCTGTGATTAAAGGTTCACTTTGTGTAGAAATGTAATGAGTAATTAAAATTGAATATTTGATTTGGAATAAACAAAGCTATATATCCTTAAGATAAATCTCCCCTTGTTGAATCTATTGCCAGAAGGAAAGGGTTTTTGAAAAGTATTTGAAGTATAAAAAGGGAATTTATACAAGTATGAAGTGATCCAAAGATTTTAAAAGTTATATATATATATACATATATATATATGAAGGATCTTATGAAAAAGATTTTGAGGAAAAGTTTTTTGGAAACTATGGATTTGGAAAGGCTTTTGATTTTTGGTAAAAATCAATTTTGGAAATTTGGAAAGCCTAGTTTGAGAATTATCGACTTTGGGATAATCGATTTTGAGAAAGGAGATTTATATGAGATTCATACTAGGTGTATGATTTAGAAGATACTATATGGGTATAGCATAAAGTGTTTTGAAAATGGCTCTAGAGGAAAAGGGGCTCCTTTGAAATAAACTTCTCAGGAGTACCATAGGCTGGTACTGCCTTGAGGCTCAAAGGGGGAAGGCTATATAGTGGATCCTGTGAGAAAGTCCGGACAAACTAAAGTTCCTATGGATTATTGGGTAGCGAAAGTCGAGGGCGTTGATGCCTACAGGGGAATTTGGGTTATGCTGTGACGACAGTATAACTCGATGTCGCTGTGATGTACTGTGGACCATAGAAAAAATCGTGTGGAGGTGAGTGTCAATGGTCTACGCTTGATTTTGCTGAGAAGGCAACGTAACATCGGTAGATTGCGATCTATGGTCGAGTGGAGTGGAGAAGTTTCATTCTTTTGGTAGTGAATTCGAGGTCGTTGATGCCTACAGTTAAATGGGTTTTTGCTGTGATAGCAACATAACCCCGGTTGTAGCTGCGATCTATAGCTGGTTCCATGGCGTAATCGAGGGACGTGGAGTGCCTACATTTATCTATGGATTTTGCCGGGATGGCAATGTAACCAATTGGTTAACTACGACCGTGGATGGGGGTGATGATTTCCAGAGCATTCTCATCAAAGATATTTCCTCTATTTCAAAAATGTTTTCCACATTTTCAACAAAATGTTTTACTAGTATTTTCACTAGGTGTTGAAAATGGGTCCTGCCAAGTATTTATAAATTTTCAGTCATACACCTGATCAACGTATGACCAAATTTCTGTGAGAATGAGGTGGACTGATTGAAACATCGAGTTATAAAAAGTATTTTATAAAACTATTTTGGCAATATATATATATATATTTCTAAAAGTGTTTAAAATTTCTTAATTAGAAGAGTTTATAGTAAAAAGTGATCAAAAGTGTAATTTTTCTAATAATAAGCATTTTAATAAATTCTAGCTTCGTTCCTTTTCAAGGACGAAAAGATTCTAAGGGGAGAGGAATGTGATAACCCAAAATTTTCGATATCTGTTAATTGGTAATTAGCAGGATTAAATTTATTAAAATAATAAATTGTCAATTGAACAAATAAAATTCTAATATATATATGGATATGTATATAGATGAATTTGATTTATAATAAATGCTGAATAATAAATATGTGAATAAATATATATTTGATAATCTCTTGTTATAATCATTGAAAATTTGATAATATTTGTTTAATGACCTTCTTTTATAATTATTCAATTTAGCAAAATTATCTTTTACAAGTAAATATGTTTTCTATTATAATGAATATGAATATATGTGATTATTTATTAGTATACTTAGAGTTCAAATCATTTTCTTTTAAAAATGTGTGTATATATAAACATGAAAATATGATTCATAAATTAAAAGAGGTAGGGATTTGAAACATAATTTATAAATTAGATATAAAAATAAGACAAGGATTTAAACATAAAATGCAAACTTGTGACAAATATTTAATAAGTAAGATTTAAATTACAAATGTACGCTAAAGGAGATAGGTAATAAACAAGTGCAGCTAGTTTTAACAAATGGCTTGATTTCTTTTAAAACTAAAATAAAAAGATATATGTAAGAAAGAAGTAACCATGCTATATACATTCTCTTAAATTTTTGCATCTCTTTCTCTGATCTTCACTTTTCAAACCTAAAGAGGAAAGGAAAAAAAAAACAAAATCTGTTTCAAAAATCAAAACTTGGAAAATAGAAAAGAGATTAAGTTTGCAACCTGTTTCAAGTAATTCAAGTTCAACTCAAATGTTTAACAAATATTCAACTGGAATCAAGCAACAAATTAAAATCAAAAATTCAACTCAACAGATCCGAGCTTCCAGATCAAACTCAATAGCATTAATAGGTTCTTCGACTTCTTCTTTCAAATCAAGGCGAGTAAACCTTTGTTTTAACAGTTTAAATCTGGTGATAAATGAATATATATACCTTGATGCATGCAACAGTGACACATTATATATATAGTTTACATGAATATTTGGGTGAGAAGCATTTATTTTAAATCTGAAAATGAATTATCTATGCTCTGTAAGCAGTAAATATATGGTTCATCCCCACTTCAAAAATCTATTTATCTTTATCTTGTTTGAATTTGTTAATGCTATGAATTGGGGATGTGTTTAATTTTGGGTATAGTTTATGTTAAAAAAAGTTTGGAAGCAAATTTAGCTGTGCAGTTTGATAGGGTTCAAATTTACAGTAAACAACCAATTTTTTGGGAATAATAAATGTTTTTAATTTTAGATTTCAAACATGCAGCTGTGATTGTTGTATGAAAATTTGAATTTTAGTGAAGGAATTATTTTTTAATGTTGTATTCTTCGAGATATTGTTAGATAATAAATTTTCATTCGAAAATTTGTTTTTGGCGATCTAGCCATCGTGGGGTGGTGCGGCCGGGTCTGGAAGGGTCTAGTGGACGTAGCGGAGGTGCCGACCGTGGCAGAATTTTCGATTGGGTCATAGGTTGTGCGAGCGTGTTGTTTGTAGGGTTTGAAGGTGTTCTGTTTTGGGTGAAGCCGCGATCGATTTACGGCATGATAGTGTGATCGAAATTCTTGAGGTTGGGCTTGAAGGTGGATGCATGGTCGAGCTTTCGTCAAGGGTCGATGGTAGTCGAAGCAAGGGTCGAACGATGGCGAGGTAAGTTGATTTGGAGGAAGATCGTTTCTGGGTTTGGAAATTTGATCAGGCTACCGATCAAATTTCGATCGGGAAGGTCTTTTGCTTAGGTGAAGTGGCAAATCGAACCTGGAGATGACGAGAGGTCAAACGGCGGTCTTGCGTTAGTGGGTTGGGCATGGGCAGAGTTGTGCACCGATGCACGTGAGTTTTCTGGTGATGGGCGAATCAAGGGAGGATGGCTAGGCTTCGATTTCAGGGTAGATTCGTCGTGTGCTTTGTTTGATTCGAAGGTTTGTACGTGTGTTGGTTGGAGCAGTGTCTAATCAGGTTTCGTGGCGACATTTGCCAGTGGGTTTGGGATGTAGCCTGGTAGGAAGATGATGAGGGAAGAGTGTAGTTTAGTGGTGGTCTGGGTTTTGGGCCGTGTGCTTTGTTCGAATTCAGGTGCGAGTTTGGTTTAAATTTTTGGGTTGTGGGCTTCGGCCCATGAGTCTATTGTTTATTTTAAAGAAGGATTTATTAATCAAAGAGTTTGATTATAAAGCAAAACAAAATCCATAACCCAATCTCTTTACAAAAGTTTATAACAAAACTTGTTGTTTTTTTTTAAAAAAATGTTGAGGAAACCAATTTCTTTAATGTTAATGTTTATGTAATTAATTATATGATTTATTGATATAAGTGATTAGCTTAATCACTTATTGTAATTAATTTGAGGATAATTAATCAATTAAACATTTATTAATGAAAGTGATTAGGGATAATCACTTATGGTAATTTATAAATTAAATGGTAATCAATTAAGGGTTGATTAATTGATGTATGTATTTAAAGATAATTAATCAAAGAATAATTAGATGGGTAATTACAAAATTTATTTTTAATAATTTTTTTACTTAATGGAAGTAATTAAGGAATAATTCCTTTGTGTAATTAATTAAGGGAAAATTACTTAATGTAATTGAAGGATAATTAATCAAGGGTGATTAATTAATTTGTTTGTAATAAATTAATGATTAAATAAGAAGGATTTATAAAAAAGGGTGATTAAAGTAATTAATTTAATTTGTATTAAATTAATTAGAAATGGTGTGACTAATTTATCTTTCTCATGAATGATTGAATAGTATTGTATGCCTTAGATTAGTTGATATCTCCGATATGTGATTTGTGATGCTTTGTGATATGATATGTTGGATTTGAACTATGATAATGTGGTTATCTATCGATGATGAATTACTGTGTGTAGGTGACACTCTATATTTGAAGCTTGAATTGTGTTTCACTTGAATAACTTGGGTTAAGATGGTATTGAATTCAAAGAGACGGGGTCGGGTATTAGTAGATACCCGAACCCACTTCGAACTGTAATCTAACATAATTCCTTATAAAGTTGATATCTTGGCTGTAATGGAATAATCTAAATGTACTGGACTATCGAAACTAAATAAGGGAACATAGAGATTGATTTGTGAAATAATTGTTGACTAATAAAAAGTTAAGAACTCGTAATCTGTGCAGTTAATGCGCTCGGTAGATTCAAAGCGGTGGAGGTGCAAAAAGTCATAGCGGGGATACAACGAGGATATAGCGAGATATAGCAGATGGCTCTAAAATAGCATTTAAATCTCGTACTTAATGTTTTTACAAATATATAAATGGTAATTAAATGAAAAATTATCATTCAATTGAATTATAAATAATACATAAATAATTTTAAATAAAAACATGTGCGAATATACTTTAATTAAACGAAAACTGTTATATAACACAATTGAATTTGGTAGAATATTAGAGTATTTTCATTTCTAAAAATATATTAAAAAATTAAATCAAATAAATTAGTTTCATAATTTTACAATGTATAATTGCAAATTTTTAATTCATTTTATTAAAAAAGATATAGCGGGAAAAGCAGAATATAGCGGAAATAACGGGATATAACGGAAATAGCGGGGATTAAAGCGGAAAGGCTAAATTTTAGGGCTATATGGAAAAATCGTAGAGTTAGAAATCTTTTATGAGATATAGTGGGGTTGTAGCGGGGTAATAGAGGGGCATTAACTACAAAGCTCGTAATGAAGTACGAGTTACCCTAAAATTTAAGTATGTTATAATCTACCGTTTCAAGTTATATGGGTTTACTCACGCTGGTTTCCAGCCTGACACGGGTGTTACTTTGATGTAATGCTTGGGTCAGACCGAGTATTACGGATTTTTAGGAAAGGACATTGTGGAGCTCAGAAGGCGAGCTGTATGGCAGGGACGTATGGAGAGTATTCATCTTTGATTTATTGTAATTTATCTGGACAAGTAATTTTAACAGTCCAGCGTTCGTGTTAATGTTGTAACTCTGATGTAAATAAGTGTAAATTGACAGATACAGTTTTCTTTTGTATAAATAATATTATTTGATATTATATTTTGATCCGCTATGAATGTGAGATTCTGTATTTCATTTCTGTTTCTTCTTCTATCTCTTTTATTCTTTTCTAACTATCTGGAATTTTGGGATCGAAAATTCCAGGTCGTTATAGTATGTCTATTTCCTACTGGAAAAAGGTGGTATCATGGTATGGAGCACAGATATATAACCTATGTGGTTGCTGCAAATTCATTACTTTTTGGTTGTTGCTTTACGGTTGAGGGCCCTCGAATAAAGGTCGCTAACGACCGGAGGATGGCATACTCGAGTAGTAGTTACCAAGTTACAGAGGTAACCCGACCTTGTGTTGGCAGAGATCCGGGTAGGTTCTTGGGACGTCCCTCTAGAGGCGTACCCATGTGGCATAGGAAGTTCCTTAGCCTGACCATTTGTTGGAAATCCAATCACCAATACGTGCCTAATAGGATTTTAGTTGTATGACCTGCCATTTACTTATGGTGGTCACCACTGTTTAGATGGTAGCTATAGTAGGTATACCATAATGGTGGTATGCTAGCTAAGATTAATATTATACTTTCGAAATGATTTCAACACTATGCAGTAGTAATAATATCAAAGAATTTTCTCGTATCAAGCATGTTTGACTATCATAAGAAGAAATCTCCTCCAATTGTGCGATTGCATTGTGTGTGTGGCGGAGGTCTTATGGTAGTTTCATTTTCCAAAAGCATATCGGATTTCTTTTCTAAACTGTTATACAAACAACTGTTTTTGTTTACTCATACCAGTCCCATGACTGACCCAGAGTTTATTGTTCCCTTCCCAAACTCTATGTTTCTATAATTTCCATATGGGCAGCCTAGAAGCAGGATCCGTGTATTGGAGCTAGCTTGGATTTTGAGGACTTTTGGTTTGGAAGCAATCGGATTTTGAAAGTTTTTAACTTGGAGATCTTTTGGATGCTTTTTGGATCTACAGGTGCTTATTTTGGAATCTCGCTATCGCTTTCTTTCTTTTGAAGATTTTCTTAAAGCTGTGATAACTTTTTTATTCCGCTATAGAGTTATCACTTTGTTTTTGTATCTTAAGTGTAGTACTGTGATGTTGGTGATAAATGTTGTAATGAATATTATACCAGTGTTTTACCTGTGGTGTTGATTAATGAAATCGTCTTTGTTTCCATTGTTTATATTCGTCTAATGTTGTTATAAGCTCCATCCGAACTGGAGTTCAACGTTTGAATCTCCGGTAGTCGAATATAAGTGAGGTATTTGATGTTGATTTTTGAGCGCTAGATTTCGGGTCGTGATAGCAACAGCTCGTCGCGATTCCCCTGTCATTTTTTTTATTCGTTTGGCCATTCTTCTATTCGTTTGGCCAGTTTTTTTTCTTTTTTTTATATTTCCTGACTTCATGGAAATGAATAAGTTTTGAAGGATTTTTTAAATGATGAATGAAGGTACAGGTCAATTTCAAATGACGCTCCTGTTTTCTTCATTCCATATTTAAGGCCGCATCGCTTTTTATTTTTCTTCTTCTATTTTGAGCTTTGCGTGCTATTTTTAAAAAGAGGGGGTACATGATTTAAAAGAAAGTGAAGTGGCTGACGATAAGTTGAGGTGAAGGAAATTTGGATTGACGTGGGTACGGTCAAGTAAATATATATATATATATATACATATATATATATATATATATATGTATATGTATATGTATATTCAAATTATCCCGATTACGTCACTTAAAATCTTGAACCACTGTCGAGGCATGTCGCTAGACGTTTATGATGTTGTACCCCTATTCCAAACACAATGGAAAAGGTTTCGAGTCCTAATTCGATCATATGGAGAAGATAGCGTTTTGGACCTAATTATTATATTGCATTTTCGATATTAAATTCAACGCGTTTATATTCCGTACTACCACAAAATAACTCCAAACACTATGAAATTTAAAATCTAATAATAATACTATTACGGATCCAATGGAACTGGTTTCGTCGAATTCCGAGACTGTGCCCTGGAAGGCTATTTTTAAATGTAGATTTAAACGATATATTTTTAAAACTGAAGAAATTACTTTTAAATTCAATTTAAAATGTTTGTTATCTTCATTATTATAAGTATAAATTTTATAAGCCTTTAAATTATATTTAACAAGCTTAAAACTCAAGACTCAATATTTTAACCAATTTTCAATTATTAAATTCAATAATTAGATTATCCAATAAATAGTTATATTTGAAATTCAAGTTAAAAGTTAACTTTTAAAATTTTAAAATCTTAAAATCAATTAAATATTTTAGTTTCAAATAACGTAAAATCCTGGGTCGTTATATTCGTCCTCCAAAAGAATTTCGTCCTCGAAATTGCCAAGTAAGAAGAATCGTCCAAAACCCATTGACTATTTTCCTAAAACCACACAGTATCAAACAACTTTCCTGAAATCAATTTATTGGCAACCCATCGTCACTTTTAATCATTTCCAAATTCATCCATATATTCTAAATAATATCTTTCACTCAACCATTTCAAACTACAATTACAAATCAAATTTCAGTTATCAAAAATTTTCTTCTAAATATTCTAACTCTCTAAAATTTCGAAAAATTTCGCCAGCGTCTCCTTTGCGTGACTAGATCCTAAAAATACAAAATGCCACTATGGGCCCAAATCGTCAAAAGAAAATAAAAGCCAAGTGGCTCAATCATATAATCATCAATTTCAAACACAAATTTAAACATGTATCTTTTTTTCAGGCAATCAAATTTTACTTTTAAAATAGAAGAAATCAATTTAGCTTGTGCTTTCAAATACATGCATCTTACTTACCAATAATATCCAATCATACAATTCAAAATAATTTTATTCAGAATTTTTCAATTTCCAATATTTGTTTCACCAAGACCCGTACGATGTACATATATCATCCGCATGCAATATGAACTCTGATCGCTCACTCGATCACACAATTTCACTTCCGAACTAGTATCATTCACACGTCTTTCTAGTGCGGACTCAGATCTGGTTCCTTGATTAGAAACCATCATTCTCCTTACATTGCTGTATACTATGATAGAGAATCTCAGAATCAATCAAAAATCCATATCCAGTGTTCGCCTTTGAAAATCGAGTGAAAAATCCTAACTCGGATCGATATACTATGCTCGAATCTGGATTAAATCGTCATGTGAATAAACAATATATGTACAACATACGTATTTGTCTCAGTTAATTCTTAGCTATGTCAAATTATTTTTATTCACATTTATTTCCTTTCCATTCAATTATTCACAATTATCATACCCATTTAAACTCCACATTCACTGATTTACTTTGTATATTCCCTTCCATACTAATTTTAGTTTAGAATTCACCATCAACTTTCTTAAGTTTAATATAAATATTTTATAAAACTTACTATATTAGTTAACACCTCACACTTGAGTTTATACCACTTTAACCCAATCGATTCTATTTCTAAAATTTAATTTGTTTAGTGCAAGTCAAACTAATATTTCAATTTCACTTTATTCAGCATAATTCTAGTTAAATATCATTCCAACATTCAATTTCAATTTCAATTCCATTTAATTTCTAACTAAATTAATTAGTTCATTCACTATTTTTTTTCAATCTTAGTAAATTCTATATTCAATACTTATACCATTTAGCCTACTTAGGCTAAATTTCAGAATTCCTTTTATACTTAACTTAGGTTAAGTTTAATTCCATTCCAAATCAATTTTGAATTTTTATAAGTTATCAAACTTGTCTTTTCATATTTCCATAAACATGAAAATCCTAGAGTTTACACAATTTCTTAAACATTCCAAAATCATTTTTGAAATCATACATACTCAAAATCCTTTGGTATATCAAATCATTACTTTGAATTTCAAAACCAAACCAATTTTGCAAACAAACTCCAATTTAAATCATTGAGGTAGCAATCCCTCCCTTGGAGACTCAAAAATGAATGTTGATGATGCTGTAGTCATCACCGAAATTATTTTTCAGTGATCGAAGTGAGTTCAATGCTTTTATTCCTTTAAAATTCCATTTTAAATATTTCCATTCAAAAATATTCGCTAAATAATATCACTATTATTTTCCGAGACCTTTGGAAATCATTTTCAAATCCAATGGGAAATTAAATTCTCAAATTTAAAACCCTTTATAAATTGTTTTTATGAACCATATCATTTTTAAAATATTTCTCTGGAATTTCATTCCATTTCAATTTATAAATTGCAACAACCCGCATATTTAACGATTATATATTTAAATGTTTTATTTAAATATAGCGTCATTAGTCGGATTTTGGTCCGAAAAGCTACTTTCTGCAAATGGCCTAATTGGAACTCGAAACCACCTCCATTGGTTCCAAAATGGCGTTTGCGATCATTTTGAGTATAATCTTTGATATGTTTGGAGTTTGTGAAATTTTGGCTACTTTTTTTCTATTGGGTTTTGGGTTTGGGTTCAGCCCACTAGCTTAACTAACCCTCTAGCTTAGCCACTTCTCTTCATTCATCTTCATTTCATTCTCATTTCTTAAGCTAAAACTGAAATGGTGGAAGGGAAAGAGAAATAGAAATTGTAAGCCCTAGTTTCTTCTTGTAAGCTTGATTCTTGCTCCAAAATCAAAGAGAAGCCATTGGTAAGCTCTTCTTCATCTTCTCCAACTCTTCTCCTCTTCAATTTCAGAAAATTTCCTAAATCTAAATGCGGAAATATGTGTTTTATTCATAGATTGAAGCTTGTTGGGTTGAAGTACTGTTTGGTTGGTCTTCTCCTTGTTATTGAGCTCTTTCTTCTTTGTTTTGGGTAAACGGTGAGTTTTGAACTCACATCTACTTCTCTTGATTTCATTGATGTTGGGTATGAATTCCTAACACCTTGTTCATATGCACTTGCTTTTGGTTTGGATTGAATTGGTGAATATCCAAGTTTTTAGTGTTTGGGTTCAATTCTTTAAAGATCCTAACTTTGATGTTTGAAGATGTTTTTGGTTGCGAATCGGAGAGCTAATGGAGCTGGGGTATCTATTGGCTAAAGCTCCTTAGGTCCATTGCTCGAATGGTCGCGGTTTGGAAGAATTTGCATTTCATTGATATAGGGCAGGAATTGCAAATTCATCAGGTTCGGCCGACCGAGCCCTGTAGCCGGTCGACCGACCTGCTACCCCGAGCCATGTTATGTTTTCTGCATCTGGCCAGCCGACCGAGCCCTGTAACCGATCGACCGACCTGCTCCAATTTTGTTGTTTTGCCTATTTTTGCATATTTTGATTTGTTTTCCAAATTTTATCGATTCAGGTTGCTTTTTAGTGGTTGTCATTGCATCTTTGGCTTTGATAACTTATTTTTGACTTCATTCACGGGTTTTCATAAATAATCCTTCTAAATCATATTAAAAGTTTCCTTCTCCAATTCTTAAATTCTATTTATAATGCACACACAATTTCGCACTTCGAGCGAAGTGGAAGGAAGATTAAATGGTTAGGTAAAACACAGACCATGAATCTGTGCATTTGTCTTCCCGATTAGTCCCCGACCTATTCGATTGATCGTTTTAACCTTCGGGTTTGGTTTATCGATAATATGAGGTGAACTTTGTACTGCTTTGAGTGTGAAAGTGGCTGACGGATAGTAAATCGTTTAGTGCGAACGAGTGGTTATGGGACATACGTTAACACTTTTCGGATTCCATTTCAAGAGTTGTGACACATTCCGCCAGTTAGTGGTGTCCAGTACTGGGTCTTTGACCTTCACCACTATGATTTGTCGTCTTCGGGTATGTGCCTTCGGGTTTGTGCCCTCAGGTTTGTTGCCCTTTAGTATCGCTTCCGATGTTGGTCGTTATGAGACGCATGGGTGATATTGGGTTGCCCTTTAGTATCGCTTCCGATGTTGGTCGTTATGAGCCACATGGGTGATATTGGGTTGCCCTTTAGTATCGCTTCCGATGTTGGTCATTATGAGCCGCATGGGTGATATTGGGTTTGGAGTCTTCGGGCTCATCGATCCTTGTTTGTACAGTACTGAGCTCGAGCAAAATTTTATGATGTTTCATTCATATGTATATTCTCTAGGTATCGCCCTTCGGTGTTGGTCTTTTTGAGCCGCATGATGCGTAGTGTTTACCTTGTGGAACTTGTGTACCTTATTGGTATTTGTTATTGCCTTATGGCTTGCTTTGGGATATTCTTATCCTTTGTTTCTATATGTTGCCGATGATATGAGGCTTGTTCTATATGATTCATCTTTTGTTAGATGATTGTGTTATCTCCTTTAGAGATATTTGTTATACTTTGTAACCTTGCAGGTTTATTGTTGTTCAGTTTATCTAACTGATTTGTTTAGCTAGACTGACCCGTGTATTTTATACTCGGGTCAGACCGAGATGTTTCAGGTTAGGTGCTTTTGGTCTTAGCCTATTTTGCTTCCGCATGGACTACTACGCTAGCTTCTTTTTGTCATAGCTTTTTTTGTGTAGTCCCATTTTGTTGTAACTCTGATATGTATTCTTGTGAACTCGTTTGTATATTGTGGTATGCTATACCACTTGACTTGTATTGTTTTGTATACTCTGTTATGTATTCAATATATGTGTATATGATGATCTACTGTTCTGTGATGTATATTTCATTTGAGTTATTATATTCTGTTCTGATAGATCCAACCACCTATGGTTCTGTTTTAAGTATTCATTGGGTATGTCGACCTGCTTGGTACGTCTATTGTCGATGTATTCAATAGATAATTAGTGCAAGGCTATAGATGGTCGCTCCCAACCAGCCTTATTCTCCGTGTTAGTTGACGGCATTACCCTGTAGTGTCCTTGGCTAGCGTGGGTATAGAGGTGGGGCGTCACAGCGTGGTATCAGAGCTGAGTTCAGGACAAAGTATGATAAACACAGAATAGAAACACATATTACGATACATCAAAGTGTACAAGTGATACAAATCTTTGAATCATTGTGTTTCTTTATTCCATCAAGGTTATATAGAATTTGGGAATACGTCTAGGAATGCATTTTATTCCGTAATATCCCATATTGTAATATCTACCTTGTGAATAATCTTGTTTTTATCTTACCTTCAGCGTATGGCTAGAAGAGGCAGGAGACGACGTTCGGATGCTGGGCAATCCAGTGGCTCACATCCGGATGGCGTTTATATGTCTGCTGATCAGTTTTTGGAGTTGTTTAGGAGCACTCAGCCTCTAGTTCCTCCTAGAGTGTCTCCACCTCGCAAGTCTGCTTTTGCACGTCAGTGATTTTGCTCATCTTGGAGGAAGGCTGTTTAAAGGATCTGAATCCGTTCTTGAAGTCCAAGCTTGGTTTCGCACATGCGAGCGTATCTTCTCTCGTATGGATCTTTCTGACCATGATAGGGTTCTTGTAACTTCTAGCTTATTGCAAGAGCGTGCTCTTGATTGGTATGAGCTTCTTGTAGCCGAGATTGATGAGTCTACTCTTTCTTGGACTCAGTTTCGGGAGCGATTTGAACTCAAGTTCATTCCTGAATCTGAAAAAGTTTTATTGACCAATCGCTTCCTTGAGTTGAAGCAAGGGAAATCTTCTGTTTCTGAGTATGTTGCATCTTTCGAGGCTTTATCTAAGTATGGTCTTGAATTCATAAGCACTTCTTATAAGAAGAATTTGAAGTATTTTTCTGGTCTTAAGAAATATCTTAAGAAATCCTTATTGCTCCAGCTTAAAATTTCTTTTGAGGAGTTGGTTGATTCGGCACTTCATCTCGAGACCGTCGAGAAGGAATGTGATAGTGATGTTGATGTTGAGGTTTCCAAGAACCCCAACAAGAGGCCGTTTCCAATTCAGAAGTCCAGGCCTTTTCCTTCTAAGAAAAAGAAGACTGGTGGTCCTAGTTCTCAGCCTCAGTCTTCCGGAACACCTTTCGTTCGAAAGTGTTTCAATTGTGGTTCACCGGATCATATTATTCGAGCTTGTCCTAAACCTCTCTTCTGCCGTTATTGCAAGAAGGAAGGTCATCATGTTTCAGCTTGTCCTACTGTTCCGGCTGGTGCCAAGTCTAGCAATCTTTATGCTACCAAGGCTTCAAAAGGTCCTTCTCAACCCAAAGGTATATCTCCATCTATTTTGGAAGGTTCTATTTTATTTCGTGATCATAGTATACGAGTTCTTTTCGATACGGGTGCTTCACATTCTTTCGTATCGAAGAAGCTCGTTGATGATTTATCTTTGGATGTTTCTTGTATGGTTACTTCTTTAAGGATTGCGAATCCTATTGGGGGATCCGCAACCCTTAGCTTGCTTTGTGATGATGTTGAGATTATTTTATGTGGTTTTTCTTTTCGTGCGAATCTGCACGTTATTTCTTGTCTGGGATTTGATATGATTTTGGGTATGGACTGGCTAGTGAGATATGATGCCAGGATTATTTGTTCGGAGAGAATTATATATGTTCGATCTATTGAGTGGTGCTAAGGTCTTTTCTCAGCTTGACCTTGCCACAGGTTTTCATCAATTACGAGTCGCGGAGGATAGCATACCTCTTACACCTTTCCGCACTCGATATGGTTCTTTTGAGTGGCTCGTTATGCCGTTCGGTTTGACGAACGCTCCTGCTTTCTTTGTTGATCTCATGAATCGAGTATTCTGGGAATATCTCGATAAGTGTGTCCTTGTCTTCATTGATGATATCCTTATTTATTCTAAGTCTGAAGCCGAGCATGCTAATCAATTGAGAATTGTCTTGAGTACTCTCCGTCATCATCAGCTTAGAGCCAAATTCTCCAAGTGCCACTTTTGGGAGAATAAGGTTAAGTTCTTAGGCCATGTTGTATCTTCCGATGGCATTTCTGTCGATCCCTCAAAGATCGAAGCCATCCAGAATTGGAAGAGGCCTGAGAATGTGCATGAGATCCGTAGTTTCCTTGGATTGGCGGGTTATTACCGTCGGTTCATTAAGGATTTTTCCCGTGTTGTGCTTCTTCTCACTTGCCTTACTCGGAAAGGCATTTGTTTTATTTGGTCCGACAAGTGTGAAGCTTCCTTTCTGACATTGAAGGAACTTCTCACTAATGCTCCTATTCTTGTGGTTCCCGAGGGGAATCATGATCTTGTTGTCTACAACGATGCTTGTGGTAGTGGTCTTGGTGCTGTTCTTATGCAGAAAGATCGGGTAGTTGCTTATGCTTCTAGTCAACTGCGTCTGAATGAAGTTCGCTATGCCACTCATGATCTTGAGCTTGTCGCCATTGTCTTCGCCTTGAAGATTTGGCGACACTATTTATTGGACGAACGCTTCATTCTTTATAACGATCATAAATCTTTGAAGTATTTGTTCACTCAGAAGGAACTCAATATGAGACAACAGCGTTGGCTCGAGTTTCTTGCCTCCTATGACTTTGATATCCAGTATACCCCTGGTAAGGGTAATCGTGTTGCTGATGCGCTTAGTCGCAAACATTCGGCTGTTATTTCTATGATGCTTGCCGAATGGGATGTTCTTGAGACTCTATCTTTTTGTGAAATTCGTGATCGAGGTTCATCTTCTGATTCTCCTATTCTATTATTTAGTTTGGGAGCTCGACCTATTTTATTGGATCGTATTGCCGATGCCCAACGGCGTGATCCTGATTTGTTGCATTTTATTCAGCTTTGTGAGTCTGGATCTTGTGATGAGGCGTTGCAAGATTTCAGCATTGATTCTCATGGGTGTCTTCGTAAGAAGAACCGTCTTTTTGTGCCTTCTGATTTTGCACTTAGGCATGACATTCTTGATGATTGTCACCGTTCTAAGTATACTATTCATCCTGGTAGTAGCAAGATGTATGCCGATATGCATCGTCTTTATTATTAGGACGGCATGAAGCGCGATGTGGCGAGTTATGTGAGTAATTGCATAACTTGTCAGCGTTTTAAGGCCGAACATCGGCGTCCTTCTGGTCTTCTTCAACCTCTAGAGATTCCATTGTGGAAATGGGATCAGATTTCTATGGATTTTATTGATGGCCTACCTCGTTCGAGATCAGGCCATTCTAGTATTTGGGTTATTGTTGATCGCCTCACTAAGTCTTCGCATTTGGTCCCTATTAAGTCTAATAGAACTGCTTCGCATTTGGCTAGGTTGTATGTCAAGGAAATCGTGAGACTTCACGGTGTTCCTAGTTCTATTGTGAGTGATCGTGATCCTTTATTCACGAGTCATTTTTGGAAGAGTCTTCAGCAAGCTTTGGGAACAAAGCTTAATTTTTCTACAGCTTATCGTCCGCAGTCTGACGGACAGACTGAACGGGTGAATTGTATTTTGGAAGATCTTCTCCGTATTTGTATTTTTGATTTCGGTGGTAGTTGGGAAGATCACCTACCTCTTGTAGAATTCTCCTACAACAATAGTTTTCAATCTAGTATCGGTATGGCTCCTTTCGAAGCCTTATACGGAAGGCCATGTCGATCACCTTCTTGTTGGTTAGAATATGGAGAGAAGCTTATTCTTGGTCCAGATTTTGTTCGTGATTCTTCTGAGAAGATTGATCTTATCCGGTTGAGAATGAAAGAGGCACAAAGTCGCCAGAAATCCTACGCGGATAGCCATAGAAAGCCTCTCGAGTTCTCGATTGGCGATCTTGTTTTTATTCGTGTTTCTCCTTTGAAGTGGGTTATGCGTTTCAGTACGACTAGGAAATTGGCTCCTCGCTTTATAGGACCATTTTCTATTATTGAACGTATTGGCCCTGTGGCTTATAGAGTTTCACTTCCATCTCATTTATCTGGCGTTCATGACGTGTTTCACGTCTCGCAACTTCGGAAGTGTCTTCGAGAGTCGGATTCTGTTATTACTTCTCCTGAATTGTTAGAGCTTGAGGTCTCACCGGACTTATCTATTGTACAGCAGCCTATTCGCGTGCTTGACACGGAGGTGCGACACCTTCGGAACAAGGACGTGCCGCTCGTTAAAGTTCAATGGTCCACTAATCCCAATGATTGTACTTGGGATACCAGAGAATTTATTGAGCAATCTTATCCGGGTTTTCTATCTTAGCTTAGGAACGGTGAGTATGTCTTTTCATCTCGAGCTTATTTCCTTTTCTTTTGAATGTTGTATGTATGTAGTTGTTACAAATATCATCTTTAGGAATTGCGGGGACGCAATTTTGTAAGGATGGGAGATCTGTAACAATCCGCATATTTAACGATTATATATTTAAATATAGCGTCGTTAGTCGAATTTTGGTCCGAAAAGCTACTTTCTGCAAATGGCCGAATTGGAACTCGAAACCACCTCCATTGGTTCCAAAATAGCGTTTGCAATCTTTTTGAGTATAATCTTTGATATGTTTGGAGTTTGTGAAATTTTGGCTACTTTTCTTCTATTGGGTTTTGGGTTTGGGTTCAGCCCACTAGCTTAACTAACCCTCTAGCTTAGCCACTTCTCTTCATTCATCTTCATTTCATTCTCATTTCTTAAGCTAAAACTGAAATGGTGGAAGGGAAAGAGAAATAGAAATTGTAAGCCCTAGTTTCTTCTTGTAAGCTTGATTCTTGCTCCAAAATCAAAGAGAAGCCATTGGTAAGCTCTTCTTCATCTTCTCCAACTCTTCTCCTCTTCAATTTCAGAAAATTTCCTAAATCTAAATTGGGAAATATGTGTTTTATTCTTAGATTGAAGCTTGTTGGGTTGAAGTACTGTTTGGTTGGTCTTCTCCTTGTTATTGAGCTCTTTCTTCTTTGTTTTGGGTAAAAGGTGAGTTTTGAACTCACATCTACTTCTCTTGATTTCATTGATGTTGGGTATGAATTCCTAACACCTTGTTCATATGCACTTGCTTTTGGTTTGGATTGAATTGGTGAATATCCAAATTTTTAGTGTTTGGGTTCAATTCTTTAAAGATCCTAACTTTGATGTTTGAAGATGTTTTTGGTTGCGAATCGGAGAGCTAATGGAGCTGGGGTATCTACTGGCTAAAGCTCCTTAGGTCCATTGCTCGAACGGTCGCGGTTTGGAAGAATTTGCATTTCATTGATATAGGGCAGGAATTGCAAATTCATCAGGTTCGGCCGACCGAGCCCTGTAGCCGGTCGACCGACCTTCTACCCCGAGCCATGCTATGTTTTCTGCATCTGGCCAGCCGACCGAGCCCTGCAACTGGTCGACCGACCTGCTCCTATTTTGTTGTTTTGCCTATTTTTGCATATTTTAATTTGTTTTCCAAATTTTATCGATTCAGGTTGCTTTTTAGTGGTTGTCATTGCATCTTTGGCTTTGATAACTTATTTTTGACTTCATTCACGGGTTTTCATAAATAATCCTTCTAAATCGTATTAAAAGTTTCCTTCTCCAATTCTTAAATTCTATTTATAATGCACACACAATTTCGCACTTCGAGCGAAGTGGAAGGAAGATTAAATGGTTAGGTAAAACACGGACCATGAATCTGTGCATTTGTTTTCCCGATTAGTCCCCGACCTATTCGATTGATCGTTTTAACCTTCGGGTTTGGTTTATCGATGATATGAGGTGAACTTTGTACTGCTTTGAGTGTGAAAGTGGCTGACGGATAGTAAATCGTTTAGTGCGAACGAGTGGTTATGGGACATACATTAACACTTTTTGGATTCCTTTTCGAGAGTTGTGACACATTCCGCCAGTTAGTGGTGTCCAGTACTGGGTCTTTGACCTTCACCACTACGGTTTGTTGCCTTCGGGTATGTGCCTTCGGGTTTGTGCCTTCCGGTTTGTTGCCCTTTAGTATCGCTTCCGATGTTGGTCGTTATGAGCCGCATGGGTGATATTGGGTTGCCCTTTAGTATCGCTTCCGATGTTGGTCGTTATGAGCCGCATGAGTGATATTGGGTTTGGAGTCTTCGGGCTCATGGATCCTTGTTTGTACAGTACTGAGCTCGAGCAAAATTTTATGATGTTTCATTCATATGTATATTCCCTAGGTATCGCCCTTCGGTGTTGGTCTTTTTGAGCCGCATGATGCGTAGTGTTTACCTTGTGGAACTTGTGTACCTTATTGGTATTTGTTATTGCCTTATGGCTTGCTTTGGGATATTCTTATCCTTTGTTTCTATATGTTGCCGATGATATGAGGCTTGTTCTATATGATTCATCTTTTGTTAGGTGTTTGTGTTATCTCGTTTAGAGATATTTGTTATACTTTGTAACCTTGCAGGATTATTGTTGTTCAGTTTATCAAACTGATTTGTTTAGCTAGACTGACCCGTGTATTTTATACTCGGGTCAGACCGAGATGTTTCAGGTTAGGTGCTTTTGGTCTTAGCCTATTTTGCTTCCGCATGGATTACTTTGCTAGCTTCTTTTTGTCATAGCTTTTTTTGTGTAGTCCCATTTTGTTGTAACTCTGATATGTATTCTTGTGAACTCGTCTGTATATTGTGGTCTGCTATACCACTTGACTTGTATTGTTTTGTATACTCTGTTATGTATTCAGTATATGTGTATATGATGATCTACTGTTCTGTGATGTATATTTCATTTGAGTTATTATATTCTATTCTGATAGATCCAACCACCTATGGTTTTGTTTTAAGTATTCATTGGGTATGTCGACCTGCTTGGTACATCTATTGTCGATGTATTCAATAGATAATTAGAGCAAGGCTATAGATGGTCGCTCCCAACCAGCCTTATTCTCCGTGTTAGTTGACGGCATTACCCTGTAGTGTCCTTGGCTAGCGTGGGTATAGACGTGGGGCGTCACATAAATCATATTTATAAAATCATATTTACAATTCCATTTTGTTATATGAATTACTTTCTTAACTTCTGATTATAATATCAAATTTTATTCAATCCCAATAACAACAATGATAATAGTTTAATATTATCATTAACCAAGCACACTATACACACTATAATAATTTACGAAAAATATCCTTTTATATATAGAAATAATTTAGGCAAAATTGTTTCATTTACCCCGTTCCAAAACAATACCATATCGAATTGCTCTGTTCAAGTGTTTAGAGATCCCTATCAATAATGTTAATTACTCGTATTGACCAGAATCAATAACCACTCAATAAATCAATCAACACAATATAAACAGTTTTATATTCACTAACAAATACGTGCTCATATCTATTAATACTCTAAAACTCATTCTAGGGTGCTACTGACCCTATCTCTAATGAGTTACCCCATCAAAACCAAGGTTCTCTCTTAACCTTCAGCTCTGATACCAAATGTTACGGCTTAGATTTTCAACCTTCAAAAATCGACATCAGTATGTTCACTGTATTACATGTCGAGCCATCGAATGCCGGAAATACCAGATCGTTAGTGAAAAATAGAAGTGCTAGAAGAAGAAAATAGAAATAACAACACAGAATCTCACAATTGCAGCGGAACAATATATAATAGATAACAATGTCTTTATACAAAAAGAATTATAAATTTTATTTATACATTACATCATTAGAGTACAACACATCAATAACACAATACTGGGAGGTTATAATAACTTGTCCACACAAATGCTGAATATACAGCATACAATACACAGCGGAATAAAATCAAATACGTGTAATACGTCATCGTCATGTAGCTCGTCTTATGAGATCCATGGCATCCTATCTTATATCTGTAATACTCGATCTGACCTGAGTATTATAATAAAATAACACCCGATTCAGTCTGGAAAACTAATGTGAGAAAACACACTCAATTTGAATTACTAAAGTTAGCAAAATCCCTTTGAAAATCAAAGGTGTCTCGTAAGACCATGCCACACATAAACACGATGGGTTTTTACCTTACGATAACCAAAATATTTTATATCAAAATTATCAAATATTATGATAGTCTCTAAGTACAAATACTTAGCCAAACAGCTAAAATTGTTACATTAATTAAATTCCATCATACTAGGCACTACAAACAAAACCGTAAAGGTACGTATTCGAGAATGGATTCCATACGAATGACTAGGCACTAGGGTACCAGCTGTTACGATATACGTATAGAAGAAACTACCGAGGATCACGCCGGGATCCCTTGTAACAGAATAACGGACTACCCCTAACCTAGATAGACCGAATATGCTATCACCTCGAGTGTTCCCACCTTTTCTGAGTTCTTCCGCGCACCAAAGTTATAATATCCGAGGGTACCTAGAAGGTGATGAACAAACACTAATTGGGTGCGACCCACTTAGCCTTGCAGCATCTCCCCTAATATTCAGTCATTCTCGGTTGATGAGGCTAGAGGCTACGATTACCTATTTAAGGAATTTTCACTCAGAATGCTCATTGTCCTCTAATGACATTGTATTGATAGCATTAATCCATACACCGTTCTGGGTCCAAACGAATTCGAAGGCACTATTCCTACTACGTCCATTTTGGAATCATCCTTAGGATTAGTAGCGATTAGCCATTGTACTTCACTGCTCCAACTTCGATTCCATGCTCTTGTTTTCATTTCGAAAACATACTTGTTGGATCGAACTGTTTTTGGATAAATTATTCGATCCCGGTCTCTTCGAAACAACGTTCGATATTTTGGGTAAACTTTACCCCGGCTCTTTAGGAAATAAATTTCTCCTAGTTATTCCAAAAGTTATATTTTGGGTCCAGATTTGGTAATCGGTTATTTAACTATCAAATAAGCAATCATTCAATCAAATATTTTCTTTTCCATTAAAAATGCTAAAAATATCTTTTTAATTTAATTTAATAAATTAAATCTCTTATCAAAAATCATGTACTTACTTATCGAAGTAAGTGCGTTTACTAACCATTCTTTCAAAATATTAGAAAAACTTTTTAAATAAATATGGAAAGCACCACACGGTATCAACCATGCATTCACAGCTCAATGGTTACATCTCTATCCCGGAGAAATCCAAAACTTAACTGCAAGCACTCAATGCCTTCGATTTCGCTAAGAAAGTATATCGTTACTTTTCAAAAACATTATTATGTAATTTTTCAAAATAATACTTATGATATTCCTGTATAAATTTTCAAGTTTATTTTAGGCAATTACACTTTTATAAAAGTTATTATATGAAAATAATATTAACATTGAAAATTTTATCCTTTTAAAAAAATAATACTGCTTAATTCTTAAATAAAAATTAACTTGATATCAACTCATTATAACTAACTTAATTAATAATTAAATATATGTTAAGCAATTAAAACAACTAAATAATTAATTTGATAAAATATTCTTAAACCCTTTTAAATTACCTAGTTAACAATTAAAAATTCTTCTTTTTAAAACCAACTTAACTTCTTAGAAAAATATATTTTTCAATTCCAATTTAGCTAGTCTAATATAAATCCCTCTCGATTTATCACCAATTGATTTACATCCCAATTTCGTAAATCCCATTTCATATTTTAAAAAAATGTATAATTATTTTTAAGCCTATTTACCCATCTCTTTATAAATCCTCTCTGTGAATTTATAACTTTAATTTATCCATTGATAATCACTTTATTTATAAACCTTGTTTATAAATTCCATAGTCTCATTTCCCTTTTATAATGGTTTCACAATACTTAATCAATTAAAAGCCGATTTCTAAATTGAATTCCATTTTTAAATCAATTTCTTAAATAACCCAACTATATTCCAAGCCTATTAAATTCCGATTCCACTTCCATTTCATAATTTAAATTCTTATTTAATATCTAGTACAACAATTATATATTCTATTTTCAAATTTCCTTTTTATTATCCCAAACTATTTAAAATCTTGATTTAAAAAAATCCTTTTATACTTAAAGAAATATCGCTTAAGTTTTATTATTTAAAATCCTTTTATTTACATTATTCGAAATCTCTATTTTCTATATTTATAAATTATTTAGTACAATTTTAAAATCAACTATTTGTTTTACCCAAATTCTTTCCTTTTAATTAATCCAAATTTCACTATAAATATTTTCCTTCCAATTTCTTTTTTTATTTTCCTTTCCACAATTTCAACATTTATTATTGGTATTTAAAAATACCAAAATCTGGGCCAAAACTACTCTAGCATCCAATAAATTCAAATCACATTATAATCTACCATAGATTATTCAAACAGACCATATATCAATATATATGAAATTTAATTCAACTTTTTTGAGGAATCTAGTTAGATTCCTCCAATTTGTCTCCCTACATCCACGTATGTTAATACAACATAAAAATACCAATCCCACTTCGAGGGGGATATCGCAGTATATAGGATAATCGGCTATTATACGGGGTGCATAGGGTCTCATCCGCAATATATAGGCGGGAATATCAATCACTTCAATTACTAATATATATATATATATATATATATATATATATATATATATAACCCCAAACGGATTATACAAATTCAACCAATAACCAATAGTTTATTTTAACTATTTAAATTAATGCTTATCATCCAAATGAGTGAGATTTACTCACCTTTATTTTCGAATTTGTTGATCGATCCAGTTTTGACTCTATTGCACATTCCGTTCGATTTTAACCTCGTATAAGAAAATTTGAAGTATATAAGTTATCGATTTCAGTTTCAATTGTAATTAAATTCACTAAGGACACTTAACTAGTAAATTATCTTTTTAAAAATTAATTACTTATAAATGAAATAAATTAATCCTTGAATGATTTATTTATACTTAACTCAAATTAATGTAAAAGAATTTAAACTAATTCCTTACATTTAACTTATACTGACTTTTTCTTCCCCAAAACTGCTCAATCTAAACTTGTACACCAATATATAAACTAAGTTCAAATTCACATAAACCCAAACTGTCGTTACTATCCTCTGTTCAATCCAACTACTCAATCTGCCTGAAACTCCCTCTCTCGTTCATGTCCAGACTCAACAAAACGCACGACCCCCTACAATCGTACGCTGCCTCCTCCATATAGCAACAAACCACCAACCAACCCCACCCACTAAAACATCTGCCACCGAGCTTCCCCTCAGCAATGAATCCACCTCGTGAAAACCATTCTCCGATTACAATTGAACCCAATTCAATCGCGACAAAATGAACCCCAACGTTAATACGTCGCGCCGCCTTCCTGCCAAGTTGAATGACATTGACCACACCTCCTATCGACTCTCAACCACCACAACCAACCTCATGCGACCGCACCTTTTTCCTCCCATGCACAGTGAAGCCGCACCCAACCTCTATGTCCCAGTCCCAGTCCCATTTCTCGCGTATCCCCCTGATCCCGATTGAAAACTAGCAACAACTCGTCGCGATTCCCTTCTTATTTTTTTGATTTGTTCGGCCATTTTTTTATTTTTATTTTGGTTCCCGACTTAGTGAAAATGAATATGTTTTGGAAGATCCTTTTAAATGATGAATGAAGGTACATGTCAATTTCAAACGAGGCTCCTCTTTTCTTCATTCCATATTTAAGGCTGACATCCCTTTTTCATTTTTTTTCTTTTTTTGAGCTTTGCATGCTGTTTTTAAAAAGAGGGGAAACATGATTTAAAAGAAAGTATGGTGGTTGGTGGTAGTTTAAGGTGAAGGAAATTTGGGTTGATGTGGGTATGGTCAAGTGTGCGTGTGTGTATGTGTATATATATTCAAATTATCCCGATTACGTAACTCAAAATCTCAAAACCCAATCGAGACATGCGCTAGGCGTTTATAATATTTTACCCATATTCCGAACGCAACGAAAAAGATTTCGAGCCCTAATTCGATCGTATGGAGAAGATAACTTTTTGGACCCAATTATTATATTGAATTTTTGATATTAAATTCAACGCGTTTATATTCCGTACCACCACTTGATAACTCCAAACACAAAATTTGAAATCCAATAATAATACACTATTACGGATCCAATAAAACTAGTTTTGTCGAATTCCGATACTGTGCTCCGCAAGGCTATTTTTTAATGTAGATTTGAACGATATATTTTAAAACTGAATAAATCACTTTTAAATCCAATTAAAAAGTTTTGTTATCTTCATTATTATAAATATAAATCTTATAAGCCTTTAAATTATTTTTAACAAGCTTAAAACCTAAGATTCGATATTTTAACCAATTTTCAATTATTAAATTGAATAATTAAATTATCCAGCAAATATTTATATTTGAAATTCAAGTTAAAATTAACTTTTAAATATTTAAAATCAATTAAATATTTCAATTTCAAATAAAGAAAAATTCTAGGTCATTACAATCATTTTATTATTGTTGTCATTTTAGAGGTTTTAGTGAATGCCAAAAGATTTAAGTTACTTTTCGATGACATGGTGGACGTATGTTCATTTAAGGGTAATAAGCCTATTTGCGCAAAAAGTGGGCAAACACTTCCAAGTCGTGTGATTTAGTTGGTTTTATGTGATTCTTAATGATTCAGATGAGTTATGTAAATATGAAAAAAGCAGGGGCTGAAATGTAAAAGACACACAGATTTATAGTGGTTCGGCCAGAACGTGCCTACGTCCACTTTATATGTTATTATCTTCTTTTTTCCAGATTACAAGTACAATGCTCTGTGTACAAGTATATGAAAGTACTTTGAAAGTTCCTTCCGTGCTTGAGCTTTCAAACTTGTCTGCCATTGTTGTACCCCTGCCCCTCTATTTATAGAGTGAGGCTGGGGGCAGGGGTCCTGAATGTATATAGCTGCTGGTGGGCCAGGGCTGAAGCAATCTGGCCTGGTAGTTATCTGGTTCGGCGAGGCTTCATTCGGTGGTGAGGTATGTGTTTGGCTCGATGGTGTTGGTCCGGTTGTATGTAGGCTTGGATCGGTGGTGGAGGAGAAGAGGTCGGTCCGGTGGCATTCTGGTTCGGCATAGGGGTGTGAAGGTTGGTGGACCGGTAGTGAATAGACCGGTAGGGGAGTAGGCGAAGCCTGGTTCGGTGCTTGTTTGGACCGGTTGTGCAGAGGAGGCGTGTTGGTTCGGTATTGGAGGGTTTGGACCGGTAGGACTTTGGTCCGGTGTGGCTGGTTGCTTTGGCTCGGCCGTGAACGCTTGGTTCGGTGGCCGAATGGAAGCTTGTGACCGGATGTCCTTATGCCGAACGAGCTTCTATATTAAGAATGCCGGATGGACTTCTATGCTTGTATCGAGCCTTGTGTTTGTCGAACGAAGTGGAGGTTGCGAACCCGGGTGAAACTGTCACTTCTTGGTCTCGAGATCTTCTGGGTGAGAATTCGCCCAACATTTGCCCCCCAAAGTGGGGCACGTGCTTGCATGTGTCGCGCTTTGTTTTCCCGCGGTAGGAAGGCTTGTCTTGTAATGCCATGAGCCAGATGTCTATACCCTGTTGGTGTCCTGCAAAGGAATTTGCAGTTTTAATGTGATTTCAAATGATGACCGTTCGGGATCGAAATATTTGAGATGAAGTGAATCGTGCCGTTCGGGGCGAGAGAGTGTGCCCCGAGGGGGCTTAGCATTATCGATGCCAGGTACACGTTAGAGTGAGTCCCTGGATCGTTTGTCAAGGTGGTTTATCGCCAGCTCAGAGCATGCCTAAGGATTGCCCGCGACCCCGTACATGTGTAAGTAGCTTAGCCATTTCATAATTATCAGAATCAAATATCCATTTAACCGATGAGCTTAAAAGGGGATGTCAAAGTGTAAGTTCTCACGACGATAGGGTTAATAGCCATTCAGAGCATGCCTGTGGATCGTTCGTGATCTCGTACATGTGTAAATGATTAACCCATGTTAGTGAGAGACTTACTACTTGTTCATCGTTGTCATAATTTCTATTGTATCAGTAGGCCCTAGAGTTTGGTACTTATCTGAGTGAGGTGCCTTGCATGCCCCCTGTTCCTGGTTTTTGCTGGTAGATATAGCTTCATTCGGTTTTTTGTTTGGTCCGGTATGTTGGTCCGGTAGGCCGGACCATCTGGTTCGGCAATCCTGAGCTCGCCTATATATAGAGGCTACACCCCCCTTAGTTTTCCCTTACCGAACCAGAGAGAGCCGAATTAATTCATAGCCGAACCAACTCTTTGCCGAACCAAGCTTTTGCCGAATCAGGTATATCCCCTTTCGCCGAATGAACTTGATAACCGAATGGGCTTATGCCGAATGGATACGAAAGCTTTTCACTGCCGAACGAGCTTGGTGTTGCACTGCCGAATGGAAAGTGTGCCTTTATGGCCGAATGGACCGGCATACCGGATGAATTTCCAATGCCGAGTAGAACCACCGAATGAAGTATATGCCGAATGAGGCTTGGAAACTTGAACTTTGAGCGAAATCTTAGGTCTTTATACGCTTGCTTGCTTGTATTCTTGTTCTAACATCATGTTTTTCACTTTTGTGTATGCAGATAAATGTCTCGCAAGGCAGAAACACGATCAGACAGACGGAAATCCAAAGATAGAGGCGAGTCTTCCTCCGTGCCCCCAGCCCAACCAGGATCTGGGCAGCATCGACCTGTTCCGAGGTCGTTAGTGGACGGATATGGTCCACAGGAACTTCTGGTCTCCCCTCCCGATTGCTTTCCTAGCTCCCTAAAGGAGGAGAAACTTGATGTCATCTCTCGTTCATTTGGGATAGACAGGGCTCTTATGCTGCTGCCGGGAGATGGAGTGATGCCATATAATCCCCCCGAAGGTTACTTCGCTTACAGCAGGTACCATTGCATGTGTGGTGCTATCCCTCCTATCAATGCCTGGATAGTCAGCTTTACCACATATTTGAAAGTGGCTCCATTCCAGCTTCAGCCGAACTCTTATGCCATTCTGGTAAGCCTTTTCGTCATCTTCCAGAGGAGGTACGGGCGCCCTCCTTCTAACCGGAAAATTCGATATTTGTATAACCTGAGGGGCTACAAGAAGGGGTCTCCGTATATTAGTCTGGAAGCGGCCGTGCCCTTCAAACCGGTCTTGGACTTATATTCAAAGTTCACCATGTTCAAGAAGGAATGGTTTTTTGTCAAGGACGATTCTGTTTCTTTTCGTCTTTTCACTTCCGGCTGTAAGATTAATTTCATTTATATTTTCCATGTTCTGACTGTAGTGCTTCTTCTGACACGCTTCTATTTCTTGCTAGCGACAGGTGGCATTGCTGTCGTGGAAGATGATTCTTTGGCGCAGATGGCTGCTGGAATAAAGGCCATTCCTGCGCGGGACAGGTCGGCTTCGTTCCTGATCAGGAACGCTACCCTCCTGGAGTACAATTTGATCCAGCCGCACCAGTCCGTTGTTAAGCAGAGGGACACGGCTGAGGAGAAGGCTGCTAAAGCTCAGGAGGGGGTCACGGTGAAGAGTGGCAAGAGAAAACCCTTTGCACAGCATCCCGTCGCCGGGGGCAAGAAGCTTAAAGAATCGGAGGGCTCCTCTCCTAATACTTGCCCGATCATTCCGGAGGAGGAAGGTGTGGAAGAGGGCGAAGGAGGCGATATGGAAGGAGAGTCGGAAGGCGGAGGAGATGGAGATGGTCATGGTGGTAGTGGTGCTGGTGCCTTAACTTCTGGGCCAGACTCTGAGCTGGATGAGGCCCTCCGCCAGGCCTTCGGGGAATCGGAAGGGGAATCGGGAGCGGAGAAGGTGAAGGAGACTGGCAAGGTCGGGGCTGGTGCCGATCTATCCCCCAGGGGTTCCTCAGCCAGGGTGACTTCGGTGGTGCAAGGTGAACTTTTTTCCTCTGTCGATTCCATTTTCGATAAGGACTTAGAAATATTTTACGGTTCACTCCCGTCCTGGAATGAGATTCAGGACTTATTGCAGTACCCCACTCCTCCGCAGGGTTTGTATAATAGACGTGCCTTCACACTTTTCTTTCTTTTTACTTAACATGTTTCCTGAATTGTGGACCATTGTATGTTCGTAACACTTGTTCTTTATTCCAGGGGCAGGCCAGGTGGTTAAAACGTCAGACGTTCGACACCGCCTCGAACAGTTCAAGTTGATGAGAGCTTCTGCGAAGCCTCCCACTGGTCGTACTGGGGACGTGGTCAAATACCGTCCTCTTCTTGGGGTCATCGAAGAGGACATTCAGAAAAAGAAGAGGAGTCGTTCTTTATTTGAGCCTTCCCCTGGTCCGCAGCTTCCTGTTCAGCCTCCTCGTGATGCCACGGAGGAGAGCACGGAGTTTATCCCCCATCCACCTCCTTCCAAGAATCCTACAGTTATCCGCATAAGGCGTCCTGACGTGCCCCGTGACCCCTTTGCCGGTCATCCTGATTTAGATCCAAGCTCTCGGGATATCTCATTTGATGAGGCCACGGGTGAACACCTCCTTCCCCGCAATCCCATGGTACGAGTGTTAGACGAGGCTAAGTCCCTAGATCTTGATCTGCTTACCACTCGGGTAGTTACCATGGGAGACGAGGCCAAGGCTAATATTGATCGGGTGGCTGAGGAGACCAAGAAGTTAATGAAGTATCATGCTCAATTGGTCAAGGCCGGGGAGGAGATTGGAAGTGCTAATATTCGGTTGCGGCTGAAGGTTGCTGATCAGGCCGAACAGCTTGCCGGTCAAGCCGTTCAGATTTCTCGGCACGAGGAAGCCTCCAAGCGTCTGAAAGAGACCATGGAAAAGGCTAGTAGGGCGGAATTACGGAAGATGGAGGCCGCCTGTAAGGAGCGGATCGACATGTCCATTGCGACAGTGGATGAGGTTCGGAATGCGGATCTCGAGTAGGTAGAGGAGTTGTCTGGAAGGCTTGAGGCCGCGGAGATGGCTCAAGTCAAGTTAAAGGAGGAGATGGAGGAGATGAGGAGGTCTCTCCAGGCTGACTGCTCGAGATACAGATCAGAGAGGGATGTCGCTGTCGCCAAGTTGCAGGCTTCCGAGGCCCGGGTGAGGGAGTTCGAGGAGAATGAGGGGATGATGGACGAGATGCTGCAGGACATGTACTTCCGCACTTGGAAGGAGGGCAGCTTGTCTTGGATGGATGATTATCCCCGGGTCATGGCCAAGATATACCTTCGGGCTTTAGAGGAGGCCAGGGTCGATGCGGGTAAGGAAGGTGGAGCGGCTTTTAGTCTGGATGTGGTCACTGCTCAGTTCTCGAAAGAGGAGCAAGCGGCGGTGAAGGAGGGGATGCGGTTGCTCGCTGCGGAGGAAGCGGGTGTGCAACTGGAGAATGAGGATCAAGCGGCGGACGCTGGTGAGTTATTCTTCTCTTTTCCTTTTCTTTCCAGGTTTCCATAACTTGATCGTTTATCGTTTGTTTGATGGATTCCTCTTCGGAATTGGACAGGTGGAACATCCGATCAACATGCTGGGGGTTCCGGCCCTGCGGCCAAATAGGCTTGGGAAGTTGGTGATGGAGTGTGGACGCAGCTGGTTACTCGTCCGGATTCGGCCGCTTTTTATTTCTTTTTACTGTTGTTTACGTTAGTCCAAAACATTGATGTGACTGTAATAATATTATTTGCAGAGAATAACTTGGTGTGATTTCAGAATATAAGCTGATTTTGTTATGTTTAAACGTTGTTGTCATTTTGATGTGCTGTGTGAGAAGTATAACCATGTATATGCCTGTGATTTTAGTTGTGTTTGATGTTAAGCCTTTGCTTGAAATATAATTTCATGTTTTGCAATGTTGGTGTGACATATGAATAAGCTATATTTATGTATTTATGTACAAGAAAAGAGAGTACCGCCCTTCATGTTTTATTTGCAGGCGGTAGTTTTGAGCGTCTTGTGTAACTGATCATGAATATATCTGAGTACCTTGCCACCCAGTACGCTGGCTTAGATTCTCATGAGTGAATGTTCCCTATTCGGTTTCCTGTACTTTAGAGTTTGTTATACAGGATAGGAGAAAAGTATTTTAATGAAATGGAAATATAGGAAAAGTAAAACTTCCAGTCACGGAAGGCCGTCGATGTGCTTAAGTTCGTGGCAAACGGGTTTTGTAGTCACTTTCCCTAGCTGTGGGTCTTGGAGACATTTGTCACCCATCTTACGCCTCCGCGGGGAGTTTTCTTTTTTACCACAGCCGCACTTAAGACACATCGGAGCCGAGATCGCGCACGGTAACTACCCGAACCATTATGGTCCGTAATCGTGGGTATTATTCGATTTACCGTGACCAGCTAGCGTGGGTGCCGTTGGCCGTGAACTACCCCTGGCTAGCCACACCTTATGTTGGGGCTTAAAGTAGGTTCACGGTTGCCGGTGAGCCGAACGCCGTAATGAGCTGCCATCGGCTATAGTCGGCCTTTATGATGACTTATAATCGGCTCATTACAGTTGGCTTTGAGGGCAGGCGCGAGCAATGAGTTAACCCGCAGCAGAGGGATGCTGGAGCAAAAGAGTCTCATTGGCGAGTGCATAGAATCGTAGCGTACCTGTTAGGCCTTGTCCAGATGAGGCCGTGGTGCGTCTTGAGTGGAGATGCCATAAGATTTTGTTCAACAGAAAAGGATAAAGCTTAACAAGCAGCCAAGATATAAAGGAACAAGTTAAAAAGAGACAAGATTTTTAAAGTGGTTCGGCATGAAAACGCCTACGTCCACTGATTCTCTTTGTTAATTCACGTCATATGGGCAGTACAAGTTAAGAAAAGTATCGACGGATATGTCGGATGTTCCATGCCCTCTGGAACACCTCTCCGTCCACTGTTGATAAAATATAAGCTCCGTTGTGGAGATCTTTATGAATTACATATGGTCCATCCCAGATGGGGTCCAGTGCCCCGGGGCGCGGAAAGATTCGCCTGAGGACAAGATCTCCTTCTTGTAAAGTGCGATGCTTGACTTTGGAGTTGTATAGTGCTGCCACTTTTTGTTTGTGAGCCGCTGCTTTAAGTGCTGCATCATTTCTCCTTTCCTCAATCAGATCCAAAGACATGAGGAGGAGTTCTTCGTTTTCTTCTGGATTGTAGTGGATCCTACGGTGGGAAGGAACAATAGTCTCAACAGGGAGCATCGCCTCCGATCCGTAGGCCAAAGAGAAAGGAGTATGTCCCGTTGATGTTCTGAAAGATGTGCGGTAGGCCCAAAGTGCCGTAGGAAGTTCGTCCACCCAAGCGCCTTTTGACTTTTCAAGTTTCTTCTTGATTAGAGTTTTGAGAATTTTGTTGACAGCTTCGACTTGTCCGTTTGCCTGAGGATAAGCTACTGATGAGAAGCTTTTATGAATTCCATGCTCTTGGCACCAGTCGGCGAATTCTTCGCTGTCAAATTGGAGTCCGTTGTCTGATATAATCTTGAGTGGCACTCCGTACCTGCACAGAATATTTTTGATCAAGAAGTTGATAACTTTTGCTGAAGATATTTTATTTAGGGATTCCGCTTCCACCCATTTGGTGAAATAATCGACTGCCACTATAGCATATTTGGCCCCGCCCCTGCCCGTTGGCAGTTCGCCAATTAAATCAATTCCCCATACAGCAAAGGGCCAAGGGCTGGTCATTTGAGTAATCTCATTTGTGGGTAGTCGAGGAATCTTGGCAAATTTCTGACATCTGTCGCATATCTTGACGAAGTCTAAGGCGTCTTTGTTTAGTGTGGGCCAGTAATATCCATATCGGAGTATCTTTTTTGCCAGAGTCTGCCCTCCAGTGTGATCTCCGCAACTTCCTTGATGGATGTTGAATAAGATTTCCTTGGCTTCCCTTCCAGCGACGCATCTGAATAAGGGGCTAGAGAAGCCACGCCGATAGAGGATGCCTTCTTGTATTGTGTAGTGGGGAGCTTTCCTCAAAATTCTCCTGACTTCATCACGTTTGTCTGGTAGTGTGCCGTCCTGCAAATATTTCCGGATAGGAGTCATCCAAGTTGCTTCTTCAATTGCAATTATCAGATCACTTGTTCAAAACTTGGGGCTAGCTGCCTTGAGATGGTTAGTGCTTCGGAAATGGTGCTATTCATCATACTAGCTTGCTTTGCTAGTTCATCGGCCTCTTGGTTATCTTCTCGAGGAATGTGTTTGATTAGATAATGGTCCAATTGGTCGAGCAGCAGCTTGGTTTTCTTTAGATATGCTGTGAGTCGTTCTCCTCGTGTCTGGAATTCTCCTAGTACTTGGTTTACGATAAGTTGAGAATCACTATGAAGACATAAAGGATTGACTCCAATTTCTAAGGCAAGCTCCAATCCCGCTATTACTGCCTCATACTCCGCATCGTTGTTAGTGGCCGCGAATTCTAACCTTAATGCATAGTACATCTTTCTTCCCCTGGGGGTGATTATCACAATACCTGCCCCCGAGCCTTGTTCGTTCGATGCTCCATCTACAAAGAGGTTCCACTTGATGTTTTTTGCTATTTCAAACTGATCCTTGCCTTCGTTGGTAGTGAATTCGGCAATGAAATCGGCCATGGCTTGCCCCTTGATAGCGGTGCGAGGATGGTAGGTGACGTCATACTGACTTAGTTTAATGCACCATTTGAGGAGTCGTGCAGAAGTGTCGGGATGATGGAGCACCTGTCTTAGTGGCTGATCGGTTAGAACTCTGATGGAGTGAGATTGAAAGTAGTGTCGCAGTTTTCGTGACGCGATCAATAAACAATACGCCAATTTCTCAAGTTTAGGATATCTGGCTTCTGCCCCCGTAAATCTCTTACTTATAAAGTACACCGGGCGTTGTGTGCGGTCTTCTTCTCTTACCAGGGCAGCGCTTAGAGCATGAGATGATACAGCGAGGTATAGGTATAGCTCTTCGCCTTCGTTCGGAGTTGAGAGTACTGGTGGTTTCTGAAGGTGTTCGATCAAGTTAAGGAAGGCTTTTAAGCATTCATCGGTCCACTCGAACTTTCCTTTGTCTTTCTTGAGAGCTTCGAAGAAAGGGACGCACTTGTCAGTTGCTTTGGAAATGAATCTTCTTAGGGCGGCCACCTTTCCGTTTAGGCTCTGAATTTCTTTTCGGGTGGAAGGTATCCTTATTTCTTTTAGAGCCCGGATTTGTTCAGGGTTTGCTTCAATTCCTCTGGAATGGACAATGAATCCTAAGAATTTTCCCGATGACACTCCGAAGGAGCACTTTAGAGGATTCAGCTTCATTCCATATCGGCGAAGTACCTGAAACATCTCGCTCAGGTGGCTTACATGATCGTCGGCTCTCCTGAACTTTACCCACATGTCATCCACATATACTTCCATAGTTCTTCCTATTAATTCCGTGAACATCTTGTTGACGAGGCGTTGATAGGTAGCTCCGGCATTTTTGAGTCCAAAAGGCATGACTTTGTAACAATATAATCCCCGGTCAGTGATGAAGCTAGTGTGGTCTTGATCGGGAGCATGCATGGGAATCTGGTTGTATCCGGAGTATGCATCCATAAAAGATAAAAGTTCGTGCCCGGCAGTGCTGTCCACAAGTTGATCGATTCGGGGGAGCGGGAAGCAGTCTTTCGGGCAAGCGTCATTTAAGTTGGAGAAATCAATGCATGTTCGCCACTTCCCATTAGCTTTCTTTACTAGTACCGGGTTAGCTATCCATTCTGGATAGATGGCTTCTCGTATGAAGTCATTAGCAAGTAGGTTCTTTACTTCCTCATCGAGGGCTGCTGATCGTTCTGCTCCCATGCTTCTCTTTTTCTGCTTTATCGGTACCTTGGTGGGATCGATGTTCAGCATGTGGCATGCTATGTCTGGGGAGATTCCTGTCATATCGGCATGTGTCCACGCAAATACATCTAAGTTGTGGCGGAGAAAGTCAATGAGTTGATCCTTCAATTCTGTTTTTAGCTGAGATCCTATTTTTAATAGTCTGTTTGAACCATGTTTGTCTACAGATACGAATTCCATGGCCTCTGCAGGCTCAGCGGTAGCCTCCTCCTCCTTATCCCTGGGGTCTAGTTCATTGAAAGGATCGCTGATGTGTCGAAGAGGAGGGGCTTTCTTTAGTTGCTATGCTTCCAAGCTTTTCATGCAGAGAGTAGTCTCTGCATCTTTCCCTTTATTCTTTCTATGGTTATTGCGAAGTTCAGTTACATAGCAATCTCGAGCGGCGTCTTGATCTCCTTCAACTTCTCCTATTCCGTCATCTGTTGGGAATTTCATCTTTAGGCACCACAGGGCTAGGACAATTTGGAAGTCAGACAAGGCTGGTCTTCCCAAGAAGGCGTTGTAGGCCGAGTGGTTTTCTATTAGTACGAACGTTTGTTTTCGCACAACGGAGCGGGGATGACTTCCTATTTCGACGAAGAGGTCAAGTTGCCCGAGCGGCATTTTCGCATCTCCAGTGAAACCGTGCAGGGGTTTGTTGCAGGGAGACACATCCTTCATTGACAGCTTCATTTTGTCGAAAGCATGCTTGAATAGGATATTTACGGAGCTTCCTGTGTCTATTAGAATTCGGAAAACTTTAGCTGGACCGAACCAGGCAGAGATGACCATGGGATCCATATGCGGATACTGTCTTCCTTCTAAATCACGCCTACTGAATACGATGTCCTCACTCTCTTTCCGTTTCGGGTGGCGTTCTTCCATAATGGAGTTAACATAGCCTTCAGCATTTCTAAGTGACTTGCCGTATCTTTCCATCTCTGCCCAGCTTCTGTCGGCGATGTGTGGTCCTCCCGAGATGGTATGAACCACTATCTTCTCTTGACTAGAGCCACTGGTGTTGCGATTCCCTCCGCCTACTTCTGGGAGGGGTCGCTTTGAGTTCTCATTGGCAGGAGTTGGAGTCCTGTTCTGACCTTTCACATAGCGTTCCAGCCTTCTTCTTCTGATGTGTTCTTCGATCAAGTCCCGGAGATGGTGGCATTCATTGGTGTCATGTCCGTGGGATTCGTGGAAGCGGCAGAACTTTCCAGACTTTAGTGCGTTATCAGATTCTTTCTTGTGCGGGGGGCGCTTGTATCCGAGTTCGCCCTGAGTGGCTAGAAAGATGTTTTCGATTGTTTCATTCAAAGGAGTGTAGGAGTCAAATCTTGGTCCTGATCGATATTGGCGTTTTTCAACCTTCTTGCCCCCAGCATTGTCTCTACATTCATTTCTTCGAATGTCCTTGTTTGCAGCGGGAACCTTGTCCGAAGTTGTCTTACCTTGTTGCCCTGACTGTCTCTCAGTGGCGGCGTCTTCAAGTCTCATATACTTTCCAGCTTCATGGAAGAAATCAGGTAAAGTAGCTGGTTTTTCCTTAGTTAATCTTCTAGCGAACTTGGTATCCGGGTGTACACCACTACAGAGGGCCATTAGGGTGAGCTTTTCATCGGCATCTTGGACTGCGGCCGCTGCGGCGTTGAACCGGGTTAGATATTGTTGCAGTGTCTCTCCGGATTTCTGTTTGACATTGGATAGGGAATAAGCATCCTTGGGTTGTTCTACGTGGATGCGGAACTGGCTAATGAACCTTTCTTTCAACATCTCCCATGAGCTGATAGACCCTTGGGGTAGATGGCAGAACCAGGAGGTAGCTAGATCTGCTAGGAATAGCGGAAAGCATTTACACAGCACCCCTTCTGTTGCTCCGCTCATGAGCATATGCTGGGTGTATCTTTGTAAGTGTACGATGGGGTCGGAAGTTCCCTTGTAAGGTTCCATGGTTGGCATTTTCCATTCCCGGGGGGTGATGGCAGTTTCGATATTGCGGGTGAAGGGGCTGGTGACCCTAGCGCCTATTCCTCGGTCCCTTTGCTCCCATTGGACGCATTCTCTGAATAATCGTGCCATTCTTTCATCAGAATTTGGAGCGGATAGAAATGAACTTGGTTCTTCCCTGCGGGATCGATCTCGTCCGGATGACCTGTAGGGATGGTATAGTCTATCACTTCTGACGTTATCCAGTGGTTGCCTCTGGCTGCTCGGATGCATGCTAGGACCAGCTACAGTTGCCCCCGCCTTGATCTTCCCCTGTGGGGTTCTGTTTCGAGCATTTCCATGGGGTCAACTTCGGGCTGGGTTCTAGCTCGGCTCCGTTCAGCGGGGTTTCTATGATTGGTGGCATGACTGGCTCAGCTACATCCGACCCTCACCTGGTGCCTCCTCCACTGGGTTCGGTTCCAAGCGCTTCCTCGAGTCGGAGTTCGGGCTGAGTCCGGGCGCGGCCCCTATCATTGTTGTTCCTGTTGATGGCTTCCTCGAAGAGGGAAGATCTTTGCTGTCTCCGAGATCCTCCAGATTGAGATTCATCCCATGATTCAGTGTTGCGGTTGGATTCTTCGACGTCTCTCAAGCGCGTCATGAGTTGGTTCACCAAAGCTTCTTGTTGGGATGCGAAGCGGTTAGTCACTTCCACCACAACTCTGTCTAGGTCTGCTCTAGTGATTACTGCCGGTTGTTCGGCGGCAAGGGCTGTTGGAATTGCCTGATCTACATGTGGCACTGCTGCTGTAGTGGGATGGTTCTCTTGATCTGGATCCACTGGATTTGGAGCGCTGCTAGTTGTAGCGTTCTTTCCCTTGTTGGCGTCTTTTCTTGGTCTGGAAGTCATGTTTCCTAGGCAATGAAGGATGCTATTGGGAAAGAAGGTTTGAATGAGGGAAGCTGAAGCTTCGAGTTCGAAGTTCTCAGTGAAAGCACCAAAAATGTTTGCGCAAAAAGTGGGCAAACACTTCCAAGTCGTGTGATTTAGTTGGTTTTATGTGATTCTTAACGATTCAGATGAGTTATGTAAATATGAAAAAAGCAGGGGCTGAAATGTAAAAGACACACATATTTATAGTGGTTCGGCCAGAACGTGCCTACGTCCACTTTATATGTTATTATCTTCTTTTTTCCAGATTACAAGTACAATGCTTTGTGTACAAGTATATGAAAGTAGTTTGAAAGTTCCTTCCGTGCTTGAGCTTTCAAACTTGTCTGTCATTGTTGTACCCCTGCCCCTCTATTTATAGAGTGAGGCTGGGGGCAGGGGTCCTGAATGTATATAGCTGCTGGTGGGCCAGGGCTGAAGCAATCTGGCCTGGTAGTTATCTGGTTCGGCGAGGCTTCATTCGGTGGTGAGGTATGTGTTTGGCTCGATGGTGTTGGTCCGGTTGTACGTAGGCTTGGATCGGTGGTGGAGGAGAAGAGGTCGGTCCGGTGGCATTCTGGTTCGGCATAGGGGTGTGAAGGTTGGTGGACCGGTAGTGAATGGACCGGTAGGGGAGTAGGCGAAGCCTGGTTCGGTGCTTGTTTGGACCGGTTGTGCAGAGGAGGCGTGTTGGTTCGGCATTGGAGGGTTTGGACCGGTAGGACTTTGGTCCGGTGTGGCTGGTTGCTTTGGCTCGGCCGTGGACGCTTGGTTCGGTGGCCGAATGGAAGCTTGTGACCGGATGTCCTTATGCCGAACGAGCTTCTATATTAAGAATGCCAGATGGACTTCTATGCTTGTATCGAGCCTTGTGTTTGTCGAACGAAGTGGAGGTTGCGAACCCGGGTGAAACTGTCACTTCTTGGTCTCGAGATCTTCTGGGTGAGAATTCGCCCAACAAAGCCTTTGATGGTATAATCTTTTAATCTGGTTGTGATGTAACATAACAAAAATGCTAGTTCTATTGTTAAACTTGTATTTATATTTATGTTACTGTTCTAAGCCTAAAAGTATAACATTTAATTTCTTAGTTTCAACTATGTATATATTTAAGATTTATTATTTAACGACCCGATTTTTCGATGCTCGAAAGTCGATATATAATAGATAAATGAATAATCCTTAAAACAAAGAACTATATCGTTTTATACATACATCGTTAGAGTTTACAACGACACAATACAACGCTGGCAGTTAATTTAACTTGCTTACATAGAAATTTTGACTTGCACCAACCCAATGCAATGGACACTACTTGGTAAAGTGATACGTCTCGCCATCTATCTTGAACTCCAGATCTCTACAGCAACTTCTTGACTTCACTCCGGAATAACTGATAACCTGACTCTAGGCTGTCCGTGTGAAAAATTATGGGCACCCAAAGTTTAGAAAGGGAACAATAAAATCCAGGTCAGTCATGGGACTGGTGTGAAATCTTAAAAACAGTTACTTCCACAAAGAAAATAAAAAGAAATCCGCTATGTTTTTGGAAAATGAAACTACCATAAATCCTCCCGCCACACACACAATGCAAACGCAGAAATGGAGGAGATTTCTACTTATGATAGCCAAACATGCTTGATACGCAAAATCCTTTTAAATATTATTATTAGTGCATAGTGCGGAAAACATTCCGAAATGATAATATTAATCTTGGTTAGCATACAACCATTATTGTATGCCTACTACAGCTACATCTAAACAGTGGTGACCACCATAAGTAAATGGCAGGTTATACAACTAAACCGTACAAGGTACGTATTGGAGATTGGATTTCCAACAAATGGTCAGGCTAAGGAACTTCCTACTGCCACATTGGTACGCCTTTGGAGGGACGCCCCAAGAACCTAACCGGATCTTTGCCAACACAAGGCCGGGTTACCTCTGTAACTAGGCAGCAACTACATGAGTATGCCATCCCCTGGTCGTTTGCGACTTTTATCTGACGATCCTCAACCACAAAGCAAGAACCACAAAGTATAATAAATTTTAGCAACCACATAGGTTAAATATCTAGGCTCCATACCATGATATAACCCTTTTCCAGAAGGAAATTAGATACCCTCGGGAGGAGCTACTCCCAAATAACCTTGCCGCATCCTTCCTGTTTCGACCATTTCCAAGGTGTGAGGTCCGACGAAGTCACGTCCGCAAAGCTATACTTTACACAAAGCCATGCTTCGATCAACAAATGATCAGCAGGACTTCGTATGCCACATTACGAAATTGGCGGTATATCACTAATAACCATCAACTACATAACCTCTAAGCTTGTACGTCTAAGAAAAGGGTGTTGAGCTAAGAGAATAAATTCTCCGCCACCAACAGAAATGTATTTGATAGAAATCAGCTTTATATCTCAAAGTGTAATGTCAAACACACATCCATACAAGTCCGTTCCAGGACTGAACGAAACCGAAGGCACTTCAAAGAAGCCCTCGCAATCCGGATATTCACTAATCACGTCCGAAATCCCCATCACAAATGGACGGGTGATAAAATCTCTATACCCGAGCAACCCAGTGCAGAGACATTCGACAGGCAATCCTTTCGTTTTCAAAAATACCCAGTCTTCAACACAATCTTCAATTGCAATCCCATTTCATCGTATCATTATTGGGAATGAGTTTTATGACACAAAGTCCTCTCTCGGCTAATTCGAATAACAAGCGCTTATTTTAAAAACAAGTGTTACATTCAGATTTGAAACAAATCACAACAAATTTCCACTTTGATCTTTTAAATAAAAGGTCCATCACTATCACAAAGATACGATGTGGTTTTTGGATATCCATTTGGATTCCGACCCTCGGTCGCATCGAAATTCAAACGTCGTTTAAAGGCAAATATTGATGGTCGGCTATTTAACTATCAATCAACATTCACAACAATTACAAGATTTAAATAATTTTCCCCAATTATTTAATTTTTTTAAATATCTTTCAAGATATAATTTTAACACTCCAACAATTTGAAAACAAATTTCAAATCACTTTTCACCTTTCAATATTTTGAAAACAAATTTCAAATCGCTTTTCACACTTCAATCCTTTAAAAAAAAATTTCAAATCACCTTCCTTACGTGGAATAAATTTTTAAATATTTATTTAATTCCACTGAAAATTTGCCGAGTTCAAATACTTTAAAAATAATTAAAAATACTTAACCAAAATTTACTTGGAAACATTTAAAATAAAACTATTTTTAAAACACTTGCTTAAATATTAGTTATGAAAATATTATACTAATATCTCATATAGAACTTAAGTCTAAAATAATTTTAAAATAAAATTATTAGATAGAGTGTAATTATTTAAATAACCATTTTCTAAATTGAATATCAATTGAATCTTTAATAATAATCTCTTCTATAATTAACTAAATAAATCATCACTTTAAAGATTTAGAACAATTTCGAAAATAATTTCTCCGACAATTATACTTTAAAACCAATTTCTAGAACTTTTAATCTATATTTTAAAAGCTACTTTGAAAATATACTTGGCTTCCAGGGAAAATACACTTTCCATTTCAAAATGGTTCATTTAATTCAATTAATAAATCCATCTTGATTTATTCCAATTCACATTCCAAATCCGCAAATTTCTTTCCACACTTTTAAACATAAACTAATATTTTATTTGTAAAACAAATTTCCCTTTCCTCTTTAAATTGACATTTGTGAATTTAAATTTCCAAATGTCCACTGATATACGATTTTCAAATCGATTCCCAATATTTATTTTCAACCCCAAATCAAATTCCAATTTGATTTTTTTCCAAAAATTTTTCCAAACACCAAATCAATTTTTCAAATCAATTTCCTGAAGATTTATTTTAAACACCAAATCAATTTCAAATCGATTTCCTAATTTATTTTCAAAACACCAAATCGAATTTTCAAATTGATTTCCCAAAGATTTATTTTCAAATACCAAATCACTTTCAATTTGATTTTCAAATTTATTTCATTTTAAAATAAATTCCTTTATTTCTTCCAAACTATTTAAAAATCCAAATTTTAAATAAACCCTTCCACTTTAAACGATATTGCTAAAAATTCCTTTATTAAAATATTTTCCCATATTTTTTGAATTAATTCGATAGGATTTCAAAAATCGACTTTTATACCTTAAAATTCCTTCTTTTAAATTTATTCAATTTTCAAAAATTAATTTACTACAAATTTTCTACTTAAATTTCAGAAATCCAACTTCATATTTCTGGTATCCTACGATACCAAAAATATATTAGGCTAAACTATAGCCATCAACGTTTTCAATCACAAATATAATCATACACAGATTATAAATAAAACAACACACAATATTGAAACAAATTCAAATATTTGAGGAATTCAGTTAGATCCCTCCAACCTGTTTCCTTGCATCCATAGACGTTAGCACAACAATTAAATACTAGTTCCACTTCGAGGTGGAATATCACAGTATATGGGATCAATATGATATCATCCGCTATTATACGGCGCATAGGTCTCATCCTCTATATAATACGGGAAATCAATCACTCCAGAATAATTTAACACAAATTGCACATCGAGGTGGAATATCGCAGTATATGGGATTAATATAATATCATCCGCTATTATACGGCGCACAGGGTCTAATCCAATACAATTGATAATAATTTATCATCCAAGCACGCAATCAACAATTTTAAATTTAACCATTTAAAATTAAATCATAAAAAAATCTGACTGAGTGAGAAAATCTCACCTTTTGCTTTTTATTTTGCAATCCATCCAAATGAGCTTGCTTTCTTCATGGTTTTGACCTTATATAAATATTAGAGATTTAATTAATATTCGGAATAAATCGAACAATTCAATTGTCATTTTAAAATTTTAATTCAACTAATATTTTAATTTATTTTTTCTAAGCTAATGATTTAATTTTAAACAAAGAATTAAATTTAAAAAAAAATTCCTTTAATAAATTTATTTAACTAAAATTAAATTTAAAATTAAATTTAATTCAACATTTATTTTATAAAATATTCTTATCGATTAAAATAATTTAATAAGTTTATTAACAAATTAATCCCATATTACATTATTTTGAAAAAAATTAGTAATTGAACAAATGCATATATATAGACTCATTTCATTCCTTTTTATATAACCAATATAGTAATTTTTTTTCTTTACTGTATATATTTATTTAACATTTTTAATAGAAATATTTAAAATATGTATGTAAATAAATTTAATGAAATAGTTTAAAATAAAAATATCTTTACTGCCTATAATTTCTCTACATGAATAATAGAATAAATGAATTTTAAAACGACGAATACTGCACTCACCTTGCTCGAATTCAACTCCTTGCCGACGAGCCCTACATCCTACATGCACGCGATTCGATTCGCCGCTTCGGCCATCGATCGCGACTTGACGTTGTTGTGCTCGAGTACGACCCTGCCCAGATGCGACTTGCCATTTCCTCAAGCCGATCGACCACGTTGTTGCCGAGTAACCTCCTTCCAGTCACGAACTTGACCACGTGAACCAAAACTGCGATCGATTTCCCCCTTATCGAAGTTGATCAAGCACGAGAACCCACGTCGACAAAGTTCGCCACTCACCAAATCGAGCAGCTGCAATACATCTCCCCTCCAGATCCTTCATAACGCTCGAAATCGAGCTCGCCATCAATGCCTTGTATAAATCCCGAAAGCCTACATTATCACAGTTCGCCCCTGATTCGATTTGAAGATAGGTGGTGCCATCTCCATTACATACGAGTGTCGTGGTTTCAATTTATCGTTGGGGAAGTCGATTATTTTGCTAGGCCATTGAACAAGCAGCCATTTTTATTTTTATAATTGAATGATGGAATTTGAGGGAAGAAGAAGACTATCGTTTTATTTTAAAAAAAACTTACTTCGTTCGTTCATATTTCCTTCTCTTTTTTTTTGCGTTAAAAAGAACGAACGCGTGTAGAAGAAATCAGAACAAAGAAGCCAAGTGTTCGAAAATTCAAATACGTGTAACTTTCCTTATAAAATATTATTATAATAAACATACATATATATTATATTTTAAATTTAAATTCCTCAAATTGTATAAATTTTGCAACTCATAATCTCGATCTCACGAGGCATGCCACCAGGCGTTTATAATGTTAAACCCATATTCCGAACGCAATGGAAAAGGTTCCGAGTCCAAATTCGATCTTATAGGGAAGATAGCTTTCTGGACCAGTTATTTAATTGAATTTCGATATAATTTTCAGTTCGTTTGGTTATTGTACGGCTAAACGATCACTCCAAACACTACGAAAATTGAAATTCGATTCGATAATAAAACACTATTACGGATCCAATGAAACTGGTTTCGTCGAATTCTGATATGTGCCTCGGAAGGCTATTTTTAAATATTGATTTAAATGATATAATTTTCAAAAATGAACAAATCATTTTCTAATTTAGTTTTGAAGCTTCCATTATCTTCAGTATTGTCAATATAAATTTTCTAAGTCATCGAATTATTTTTAACAAGCTTAAAATTGAAGATTCAAATCTTTACCCAATTTCACATTATTAAATTCAACTTTGCCAAATTCATAGCAATACTTGAAATTCAAGTTAAATTCACTTTCAAATATTTAAAATCAATCAAATATTTCAATTTCAAATGTCCAAAATTTAGGGTCGTCACATTCTTCCCCCTTAAAAGAATTTCGTCTTGAAATTATAGTCAAGAAGAATGATCCTTAACCCGTTTATCATTTTCCCAATCCAAATAGTTTTCAACAACTTGCCCAAGACAAATCTTTTTATTAGAGACCCATTATTATTTTAACTACCTTTCCAAAATCTTCCATAGATTCCAAACAATATTGTTCCTTTAACAATTCAAATTTAAATTCAAATTTTCTCGAAACTTTTCTAACTCCCTAAATTTTCGAAAAATTTCGCCAACGTCTCCTTTGCGCGGCTAGCTCGGTACGGCTACAAAATGCCACAACGGGTCCCTAGATTTCGAAGGGAAAATGAAAAGCCAAGCGGCTGGACAAGAAAGTCATCAAATTTCATACTGAAATTTAAAATACATATCTTTTTCGAGCAATTCAAATTTACCTTCGAAATCAAAATCCCAATTCCATTTTCTTTATATCATCTGTATATCTTTCTTAACAATAATGTCTAATCACAATTTTCAAAACCGTTTTATACATTTCTTTACGAAATTTCAATATTCATTTCATTCCAAACCGTACGATATCCGTATACCATTCGTATGCAATATCAAATACGATCGCTCACTCGATCATGCAATTTCTCTTCCGAACTAGTATCGTCCACCCGACTTCCTAATGTGGACTCAGATCTAGTTTCTTGATCAGAAACCATCGTTCTCCTTGCATAGCCGTAAACTACGATAGAGAATTTCCAGAATCAACCAAAAATCCATATCCAGGTTCATCGTCGAAAAAAGAGTGAAAAATTCCAACTCGAATCGATACAAATATCTCGAAATTCTATGCTCGAATTCTAGATCAAATTACTATGCAAACAAATTAATATATGTGCACCGTACGTATTTATTTCAATTGATTATTAGCTATATCATTACTTTTCTTTTACTCACGTTGATTTTCATTCACTTATTCACAATTTTTTTTCCAATTCACAGTTTCTAGTTTAATCTTTATTCACTTATTACTTAGAATATTTCCTAAATTCCAAAAATTTTGCTTAAGAATTTCACCATCTATTTCTTAAGTTCAATGCAAATATTTTATACACACATTATATTTATTTCCAATTCACCACTTCGGTTAATAAACTGGATTTCAAATTTCCTATGAATTCAATTTACCTTTAATTTATAATTATTGAATTCAATTCATTTCAAACTATATTTATTTTGCCATTCCATTAATTAGTTTCACTTACTGATTTTATTTCAAAACTTCGCTTTGTTTATCACAAATCAAATTCAATTCCAGTTCAAATTCTATTTACTTACAAATTCGAAATGAATTTCAACATTCAACTTCACTTTCATTTTCTTGCAATTATAAATTTATTTATTCATACACAATTTATTTTCCACCTTAATAAATTTTATTCCATAACTATTTAATCGGATTATAGAGTCTTTCCATCTTTTCAAAACCATTTTTGAAATCAACTCAAATTATCTATTAAATTTCCAAAACCAACCCAGCTTTCCAAACAACTTCAATTTAAAATAATTTGGCAGCAATTCCTCTCTTGGAATCTCGAAAATGAACATCGATGATGCTGCAGCCATCACCGAGGTTATTTTCCAGCGGCCGAAAAGAGTTTAGTGCTTTCATCCCTTCAAAAACATTTTTCCCAAAACCATTGAAAACCATTTTCGAATCAAGGAGATTTAATTTCCAAAATTTCAAATCCTTTCAAAAACATTTTCAACAGAGTTTACGACACAATACAACACTGGCAGTTATTTTAACTTGCTTACATAGAAATTTTGACTTGCACCAACCCAACGCAATGGACACTACATAGTAAAGTGATACGTATCGCCATCCAGATTGAACTCCAGATCTCCATAGAAACTTCTTGACTTCGCTCCAGAATAAGTGATAACCTGACTCTAGGCTGCCCGTGTGAAAAATTATGGGCGCCCAGAATTTAGAAAGGGAACAATAAACTCTAGGTCAGTCATAGGACAGGTGTGAGTGGTAGTTTCATTTTCCAAAAGCATAGCGGATTTCTTTTTATTTTCTTTGTGAAAATAACTATTTTAGGCCTTCTGCCACACACACAATGCAAACACGAAATTGGAGAAGATTTTTCCTTATGATAGTCAAACATGATATGCAAAATCCTTTTAAATATTATTATTAGTGCATAGTGCGGAAAACATTTCGAAAGTATAATATTAATCTTAGCCAGCATACAACCATTATTGTATGCCTACTATAGCTACCATCTAAACAGTGGTGACCGCCATAAGTAAATGGCAGGTTATACAACTATAACCGTACAAGACGCGTATTGGAGATGGGATTTCCAACAAATGGTTAGGCTAAGGAACTTCCTACTGCCACATGGGTACGCCTCTGGAGGAACGCCCCGAGAACCTAACCGGATCTCTGCCAACAAAAGGCCGAGTTACCTCTATAATTAGGTAACTATTACATAAGTATGCCATCCCCCAGTTGTTTGCGACCCTTATCCGAGGATCCTCAACCACAACGTAACAACCACAAAGTATAATAAGTTTGCAGCAACCACATAGGTTAAATATCTGGGCTCCATACCATGATAAAACCCTTTTTTAGAAGGAAATGACATACCCTCAGGGGGCGCTACTCTCAAATAACCTTGCTGCATCCTTCCTGTTTCGACCATTTTCGGGGTGTGAGGTCCGAAGAAGTCTCATCCACAAAGCTACACTTTCCACAAAGCCATGCTTCGATCAACAAAAGATCGACAGCACTTCATATGCCACATACCAAATTGGAAGTATATCACTAATAACCATCAACTACATAACCTCTAAGCTTGTATGTCTCAAAGAAGGGTGTTAAGCTAAGAGAATAAATTCTCCGCCACCAATAGAAATGTATTTGATAGAAATCAGCTTTATATCTCAAAGTGTAATGTCAGACACACATCCATACAAGTCCGTTTTGGGATCGAACAGAACTGAAGGCACTTCGAAGAAGCCCTTGCAATCCGGATATTCACTAATCACATCACAAAGAGTGATAAAATCTCTATACCGAAGCAACTCGGTGCTGAGACAATCGACAGGTAATCCATTCGTTTTCGAAAATACCCGGTCTTAAACACCATCTTCAATTGCAATCCCATTTCGTCGTATCATTATTCGGAATGGGTTTTATGACACAAAGACCTCTCCCGGCTAATCCGAATAACGAGCACTTATTTTAAAAATATGTGTTACATTCAGATTTTAAACAAATCACAACAAATTTCCATTTTGATCTTTTAAGTAAAAGATCCATCACTATCACAAAGATTCGATGTGGTTTTCAAATATCAATTTGGAATTCGACCCCTGGTCGCATCTAAATTGAAACGCCATTTAAAGGAAAATATTGATGGTCGGCTATTTAACTATCAATCAACATTCATAACAGTTACAAGATTTAAATAATTTTCCCAATTATTTATTTTTTAAAATATCTCTGCAAGATGTAATTTTAATACTTCAACCATTTAAAAACAAATTTGAAATCACTTTTCACCTTTCAATCTTTTGAAAACAAATTTCAAATCGCTTTTCACACTTCAATCTTTTGAAAACAAATTTCAAATCACCTTCCTTACGTGGAATAAATTTTCAAATATTTATTTAATTCCACTAAAAATTTGCCGAGTTCAAATACTTTAAAAATAATTAACAATACTTGTCCAAAATATACTTGGAAACATTTAAAATAAAACAATTTTTAAAACACTTTCTTAAATATTAGTTATGAAAATATTATACTAATATCCCATATAGAACTTAAGTCCAAAATAATTTTAAAATAAAATTATTAGACAGAGTGTAATTATTTAAATAACCATTTTCTAAATCGAATATCATTTGAATCTTTAAAAATAGTCACTTCTTTAATTAACTAAATAAATCCTTACTTTAAAGATTTAGAATAATTTTCGAAAATAATTTCTCCAACAATTATACTTTAAAACCAATTTCTAGAACTTTTAATTTATATTTTAAAAGATACTTTGAAAATATACTCAGCTTCAAGGGAAAATACACTTTCCATTTCAAAATGGTTCATTTAATTCAATCAATAAATCCTTCTTGATTTATTTCAATTCACATTCCAAATCTGTAAATTTCTTTCAACACTTTCAATAACAAACAAATATTTTATTTTTAAAACAAATTTCCCTTTCCTTTTTAAATTCTCATTTGCGAATTTAAATTTTCAAATATCCATTGATATACGATTTTCAAATCGATTCCCAATATTTATTTTCAACCCCAAATCAAATTCCAAATTGATTTTTTTCCAAATTTATTTCCAAACACCAAATTAATTTTCCAAATCAATTTCCCGAAGATTTATTTTAAAACACCAAAACAATTTCAAGTCGATTTTCCAATTTATTTTCAAAACACCAAATCGAATTTTCAAATTGATTTCCCAAAGATTTATTTTCAAATACCAAATCAATTTCAATTTGATATTCAAATTTATTTCATTTTAAAATAAATTACTTTATTTCTTCCAAACTATTTAAAAATCTGAATTTTAAATAAACCCTTCCACTTTAAATGATATTACTAAAATTTCCTTTATTAAAAAATTTTCCCATATTTTTTGGATTAATTCGGTAGGATTTCAAAAATCGACTTTTATACCTTTAAATTCCTTCTTTTAAGTTTATTAAATTTCTAAAATTAATTTACTATAAATTTTCTACTTAAATTTCAAAAATTCAATTTCATATTTCTGGTATCCAACGATACCAAAAATATATTCGGCTAAACTATAGCCATCAACGTTTTAAATCGCAAATATAATCATACACATATTATAAATAAAACAATACACAATATTGAAACAAATTCAAATATTTGAGGAATCCAGTTGGATCCCTTCAACCTGTTTGCTTGCTTCCACAGACGTTAGCACAAAATTAAATACATATTCCACTTCAAGGTGGAATATCGCGGTACATGGGATCAATATAATATCATCCGCTATTATGCAGTGCATAGGGTCTCATCCGCTATATAATGCGGGAAATCAATCACTCCAAATACATATATAAAACCAATTCCACTTCGAGGTGGAATATTGCGGTATATGAGATTAATATAATATCATCCGCTATTATGCGGCGCATAGGGTCTAATCCAAAACAACTGATAATAATTTATCATACAAGCACATAATCAACAATTTTAAATTTTAACCATTTAAAATTAATCGGAAAAAAATCTGATTGAGTGAGAAGATCGCACCTTTGCTTTTTATTTTGCAATCCATCTAAATTAGCTTGCTTTCTTCACGGTTTTGACCTTGTATAAATATTAGATGATTTAATTAATATTCGAAATAAATCAAACAATTCAATTGTCATTTCAAAATTTTAATTCAACAAATATTTTAATTAATTTTTTTTAAGCTAATGATTTAATTTTAAACAAAGAATTAAATTTTAAACAAATTCCTTTTAATAAATTTATTTAAGTAAAATTAAATTTAAAACTAAATTTAATTCAACATTTATTTTATAAAATATTCTTAACGGTTAAAATAATTTAATAAGTTTATTAACAGATTAATCCCATATTAGGTTATTTTAAAAAAAAAATTGTAATTGAACAAATGCATACATATATACTCATTTCATTCCTTTTTAGATAAGCAATATAGTAAATTTTTTCTTTACTGCAAATATTTATTTAATATTTTTAATAGAAATATTAAAAATATGTATGTAAATAAATTTAACGAAATAGTTTAAAATAAAAATATCTTTGCTGCCTATAATTTCTCTGCATGAAAGATAGAATAAATGAATTTTAAAACAAAGCATACTGCACTCACCCTGCTCGAATTCGACTCCTTGCCGACGAGCCTTACATCCCACATGCACGAGATTTGATTCGCCGACCCGACCATTGATTGCGACTTTGACGTTGTTATGTTTGAGTACGACCCTACCCAGATGCAACTTGCCATTTCCTCATGCCGATCGACCACGTTGCTGTCGAGTAACCACCTTCCAGTCGCGAACTTGACCATGCGAACCAAAACTGCGATCGATTTCCCCCTTGTCGAAGTTGACCAGGCACAAGAACCTACGTCAATGAAGTTTGCTACTCACCAAATCGAGCAGCCGCGATACATCTCCCCTCTAGATCCTTCATAACGCTCAAAATCGAGCTCGCCATCGATGCCTTGTATAAATCGCAAAACCCTACATTATCGCAGTTCGCCCTTGATTCGATTTGAAGGTAGGTGGTGCCATCTAAATTACATACGAGTGTCGCGGTTTCAATTTATCTTTGGGGAAGTCGATTATTTTGCTCGGCCATTGAACAAACGACTATTTTTATTTCTATAATTGAACGATGGAATTTAGGGAAAGAAGAAGACTGTCGTTTTATTTTAAAAAAAACTTACTTCGTTCGTTCATATTTCCTTCTCTTCTTTTATTATTTGCGTTAAAAAGAATGAACACGTGTAGAAGAAATCAGAACAAAGAAGCCAAGTGTTCGAAAATTCAAATACGTGTAAATTTCCTTATGAAATATTATTATAATAAACATATATATATATATTATATTTAAACTTAAATTCCTCAAAATGTATAAATTTTGCAACTCACAATCTCGATCTCAAATCGAGGCGTGCTGCCAGGCGTTTATAATGTTAAACCCCTATCCCGAACGCAATGGAAAAGGTTCCGAGTCCAAATTCGATCGTATGGAGAAGATGGCTTTTTGGACCAGTTATTTAAATGAATTTCGATATAATTTTCAGTGCGTTTGCTTATTATATGGCCAAATGATCACTCCAAACACTACGAAAATTGAAATGTTGTAATAAAACACTATTACGGATCCAAGAGAACAGGTTTCTTCGAATTCCGAGACTTTGCCTCGGAAGTCTATTTTTAAATATTGATTTAAACGATATAATTTTCAAAAATGAACAAATCATTTTCAAATTAAATTTTGAAGCTTCTATTATCTTTAGTATTGTCAATATAAATTTTCTATATCATCGAATTAGTTTTAACAAGCATAAAATTGAAGATTCAAATCTTTATCCAATTTCACATTATTAAATTCAATAATTTAATTTCCAATTCATAGATATTTGAAATTCAAGTTAAATTAACTTTCAAATATTTAAAATCAATCAAATATTTCAATTTCAAATGTCCAAAATTCAGGGTCGTCACATATTTTTTGACATACCTTTCAAGATACTGGAGCATATTTATATGTTACCAACTTATCGTTTAACCATTATGTATGTTTTGAAAAACCAAAACAAGACCTATTGTATCAACGATCATTGACCAATGTACCGTTTCATTTGTGCTGATGAACTTTTTGGTAAAGATAATATCATTGATGGTCGACTATTTTATTTGAGTATGTTTGGACTAATGAGTTTTCAAAGTTACAAAAAGATATTGATGGACTCGGTTACCTAACATTAGCAGTGTTGTCATTCAAAATTTCTTACAGCCACGGTAGCCAAAAAAATAATCAGTAGTAACAGTTTGACTGAGATTAACATCACAATCTTTTAAATTGCATCAAATAGTCTACATAGTAATTTGTTGTAGAAGTTCATTTATCATTTTAACAATGCACTCATAATATCTTTTTCCAAACTTTACTTTTTTTCTTCTGTTAGGTTTTCAGTTTTTAGAAGGTGCAAATATAGTCGTTGTACATAAATACGCTTCATAAGGTATAGTAAAAGATCAAAAACTTCTCCTATGGTGAAAATTGACAATCAATAACTATAATATCTTATTCACGATTACATTTGAAGACCGATGGTTAAGTTTTATTTCAAATTTAGATTATAAAGTCTATATATGGTTTGAAACAGCATAGGTTGTTTACTCAACATAGTTATAGCCATAGTTATCATAAAATAAGCATCATAGCTTGTTTTCCCAACACGAACAGGGTGTGCTTGCATAAAGTGTTGAAATGAGTTTAATTAAAGTGAACAAATTTGCATAGAATGCTCATAAATCTAACAATTCATTTTTGGATTTGTGATGCAATTAAGAAAAAAAGAGAAATAAAGAAAAAAGCCTATTTATTACCTTTATATTATAATTTGTTTTCATGTTGCCGACTGATTTGTTTAGAACACCTTAACAACAGTTGCGCTTTGTATAGGATAACCTGTTTTAAATTGTTTTCAGCGATTGTCATACATAGTAACTTAGCAATAAAATAATACAAACACTTGTCTAGGCATAAATTTTAAAATTAATGTTTGAAAAAAAAGATATCGTAGAGTATAAAGTTAACTGAGACGGTTTACGAACTCAAAGAACAATAAATAATGCATAGGTTCTTAAATACATAAATTACCTTGATAGCAAAAGTCCAGGTCCATTTTCCAAAGATGATCAATTACCTACATACAAGTAGGACAGTTGATACATAAATTCTATATTCGAACACTTTTACTTAACAATAATGAAATATGCTTATTAGAAATTGATACCGTTACGAGATTCATCATAGGCCAAGCTATTGTAGAGCCAAAGGCATCATCGATGCATTCAAACACAGAGGTAGGTCTCCACAAACATTAATTTAACAACATAATTAATTCAGATAAAGAAACTAATTGCAACTATAAAATAGCATTCAAGCTGCTCCAATAGGCTGATTGAAATTTACATTCAAGCTTATGTTGAAAACTTCATTAGTCAAGCTGCATTTCAATGCTTTCTTTAATCTAAAGCAGGGTTGTTTGAGTTACCTTAAATACTCAGGTATATTTATATGTGCTGACACACTCAACTTCTCTATTTTATCACATCAATATACTTTAGCGCTGGTGCAATTTTAGATATTACATAGAAAGAATAAGTTAAGACAAACCATTGGATTCTATGATCTGGTGGTTCATATGTAAGGCATAACCCCTTCTCTAGTTTTGAACTAGGGAACGAAATCTGAATCCATTATTTACGTCAGTTACATTTAGATTACAAATAAATAATACTAGCAATCTTAATTGACATTACATAGAATATGCATTTGTTTATTACTTTATAAACATTGCTGCTTTATATGTGTAGATTTGGTTAATCTCTCGACAAAACTTAACAGTTGCTGCCTTAATGCCATATTGAGAACTTTGTGCTTCACGTCTAAAATTTATTTAGCATTTGCAATCCTATCTAAGAGTACAATCTTTACTTTTTCAATATATTGATTTACTCAGATATTTCAGTTAGGACATAGATTACATAAGATATGCCTAAGTTTTGCATTTGTAACCCATGCCTGCATATAAATCTACACAAAAACTCTATGTAAAAGACATAAATTACACAGACACGTTTAATTTACAAGCAACAAATCTTCTTCTTCCTATATTTATCAATTGAAAAGGTTGCATTAAATACGAAACGTAATTGGATGGGATGTGGTTCAACCAATAGGAGTCATAATTGTAAGATATTGCAAACAATAGGATCCATTGTGGTTCAATATCCATGGAATAGTTCATTTGATAGGATTTATAGTTGGGCTTGCTGGTGTTGTAGTTGGAGTTACACTTAACGATACATAGTAAATCTTTAGGTTAGTAAGAGTAATCTATATTCTAATTCACCTATGATATCACCATGGTATTGTCAGTCCGCGAGATGATGGTTTTGATGACAACAACCTTAGAATAGATTATAAAATATAAATACTAACATTATAAGTTTAGATATATATGTATATGTAGGATTTAACCATGCAGGTACTAAGAATGAAGACTGTACAGTATAGAGATTCATGATATCAAGATAAAATATCTAGATAGAAGACTCATGAGTATCGAGACTATCAAGAGTTCAAGATTTCAAGGATAAGTATTTTTTTATTATTATTAGGAACTTTTGTTAAAACTCATAGAAAAGCACTGGCATCTTAAAATCCAATTTATTCGTGGAATGGAATCCACTTCGAGCCCGTTAAAGGGATGGAACCCTAAGTAGGATGGAACGTACGAAAAATCTAGTGGAACATTGTTTTGTATCCGCTAACTTTTATTCAAATGATTTTTCAAAATTATATCCTGTTCTCAAAATGTTTTCAAAACTTTCCTTTTAAAAGATTCAAAACCCTCGATCCTGATTTTAAATAATTTTAGCCTCAAAAACATCTTTATTTTCAAAGTCAAATTACTCCTGATTTTAAAATATCTTTTTAAATAATATATTTAACTTTTAAATATTTATACTTAGATTTAAATATAAAATTATAGTTAAAATCTATATATTTTACTCTTTATATTTACTTATGAATTTTAACTATAGTCAAGTATATTTATAAAGTTTAAATTAGTTTTTATATAAGATAAAGGTATTTTCAAAGAAAATCAAAAACACCAAAAAAAATCCTTTGGGATGTCGACATGCCTAGCATGACCATGTCGGCATGGTGACAGTTTGATTCAAAAATTAAAATTTCAAAAGAAGTGTCTATTCGTCATAACTCTTCATGAATGGTCATGGCTGTTGTTCTTCTATAAATAGGGGTCAGATTCAACGAATTTTCAATCATAATTTTCTGGTATTCACTCCACTTCTTCTTCCTCATTTCTTAATACATATTCTTATCATTACTCTGTCGAAATCAACATTAAATCATACTCGATTACTTCTAGTTTGATTACCAAAATTGTTTGATGTGCAGGAATCATGCTTTATGGGTGTTGAGGAATCAATCCACAACGGACAAATTATGCAGATCAGAAAGAACAAATGAATACTTGATAGTGGATGTTCTAGGCACATGACTGGCAATCCAGATATATTGAATGATATAATATACAAAGACGGAGGATTGGTTAACTTTGGAGATAATTCAAAAGCATATGTGATTGGCATCGGCAAAGTCGGTAATTCTGAAACTCCTACTATTACTAATGTTTTGCTAGTTAAGAATTTGAAACATAATCTGCTAAGTATAAGTCAACTATGTGATAAAGGTTATAAAATTAAATTTGAAAAAGATAAATGTCACATTGAAGATAATAATTTAACCATTATATTTGAGGGAGTCAGGAAAAAGAATATATATATTCTTAGTATGAAAGTTTCAAATGATAACCCGTTTCTGTTTGAAAATACAAGGGACCCTTGGATTTGGCACAAGAGATTTGGGCATTTGAATTTCAAAATCCTATCTAGACCGTCAAAACATTATCTAGTAAGAGGTCTGCCTAAAATGAATTTTAAAGTAGATAGTTTATGTGATGCTTGTCAATTAGGAAAACTTAGAAAAAATCTTTTAAGTTAAAAGATATGATTTCAACTTCAAAACCTCTTGAATTACTTCATCTTGATTTATTTGGTCCATCTCAAATTTTATCAATAAATCATAGTAGATATGTCTTTGTAATTGTAGATGATTATTCTATATTTACATGGAAAATATTTTTGAAACATAAAAGTGATACTTTTGAATGTTTTAAGACATTCTAAAAAAGAATTCAAAATCAATTTTCTCTAAAAATTATAACTATTCGAAGTGATCATGGTGGTGAATTTGAAAACGAAAGGTTTGAGGAATTCTGCAATAAAAACGGAATAACTCACAATTTTTCATTTTCAAGAACTCCACAACGAAACGGAGTAGTAGAACGTAAAAATAGGAAGATTCAAGAGTGTGCGAGAACTATGCTTACAGATAGTAATTTACCATAGAATTTTTGGGCAGAAGCAGTTGCTACCGCCTGTTATATTTTGAATAGAACTTTAATTAGACCTCTAACTGATAAGACATCTTATCAACTTCTTTATTCAAAGAAACCTAAGGTATCTTATTTCAGAATTTTTGGAAGTAAATACTTTATTTTAAATACAAAAGATAATTTAGATAAATTTGATCCTAAATCTGACAAAGGTATCTTTATCGGATATTCTAGTAGAAGTAAAGCATACAGAGTGTTTAATTTAAAAACTAATACCATCGAAGAAATAATGCATGTTTCATTTGATGAAAATTTCAAAATTTTTGAACATACAAATGATGAAGAGGATTTAATCACTCAAAATCAAGAACCTATTGAAACTAATAATGAAACTGATCATCCTAATAAAAGGAAAAACCGTTTAAAAGATCACCCTATAGAAAATATACTGGGAGATATGCAATCTGTTGTTAAAAGTAGAAATCAACTAAGTCAAATAAGTAATGTAGCTTTTATATCAACTATTGAACCCAAAAATCCAATAGAAGCATCAACTGATGATTCATGGATTTTGGCTATGCAAGAAGAATTAAATCAATTTACTAGAAATGACGTTTGGGAACTTGTTCCTAGACCAGAAAATAAAACTATAATTGAGCTATTGGGTTTATAAAAATAAAATGAATGAACAAGGAGAGGTAGTTCGAAATAAAGCTCGTTTAGTCGCTCAAGGTTATTGTCAAGAAGAAGGAATAGATTTTGATGAAACCTTTGCTCCCGTAGCAAGATTAGAAGCCATTAGGATTCTACTCGCTTTTGCAAATCATAATGATTTCAAATTAATTCAAATGGATGTTAAAAGCGCCTTTTTAAATGGATTTGTAAAAGAAGAAGTATATGTCGAACAACCACCACTTTTTGAAAATGATAAATTACCAAATCATGTTTACAAACTTTAAAAAGCACTATATGGTCTAAAACAAGCTCCAAAAGCCTGGTATGATAGACTAAGATCTTATTTATTGCAATTTAATTTTGAAATTGGTAAAGTAGATAATACCCTTTTTATTAAAAGAAATAAAAATGATATTCAACTAGTACAAGTTTACGTAGATGATATCATTTTCGGTTCAACTAATTTTGAAATGAATAAAGAATTTTCTGAAATAATGAAAAAAGAATTTTAGATGAGTCATATGGGTGAATTAAATTTCTTTTTAGGATGACAAATAAAACAATTAGATAATGGTATCTTTATTAGTCAAGAAAATTATGCTGAAGACCTAATTAGTAAATTTGGTTTGACCACTGCAAGTGGAAAACCCACTCCCATGGCAACCAATGAGTACCTTAGTAAAGAAGATCTCTTGAAAGATGTAGATCAAAAATTATATAGAGGAATGATTGGCTCATTACTCTATATTACTGCTAATAGACCTAATATCATGCATAGTTCCTATCTCTGTGCCAGATATCAATACCGACCTAAAGAGACTCACTTAAAAGCCGTGAAACGAATCATAAGATATGTTAAACACACGTCTAATTATGGTTTATTCTACCCTAAAAATGATTCTTTTGACTTAATATCTTACTGTGATGCAGACTATGCTGGTTGTAAATCAGATCGAAAAAGTACAAGTGGGACTTGTCACTTTTTGGGGCATTCTCTGATTTCTTGGCTTAGTAAAAAGCAAAACACAGTTTCTTTATCAACAAATGAAGCAGAGTATATTTCTGCTGCTTTGGCTTGTTCTCAAGTAATATATATGCAACAAACCTTAAAAGATTTTGGTTTAAATTTCTCAAAATCTCCAATTTATTGTGACAATACGAGTGCGATAAATTTATCCAAAAATACTACTCAATATGCTCGAACTAAAAATATTGATATCAGACACCATTTTCTCAGAGATAATATAAGCAAGGAAGTAGTTACTCTCGATTATATCAATTCTGAAAATCAAATTGCTGATATCTTGACAAAACCTTTAAATGAATCAATATTTACTAAATTAAGAAGAGAATTAGGAATTTGTTCTATAACTAAAATATAAAATATATATAACAAGTATAATTAACAATTGTATAAAATATAAATAACAAGTATAATTAACAATTGGTATCAAAATAAATCAAAGAGTTAAATTTTAAAAAGACCATGTCGACATCCCCTAGGTATACATGTCGACATATAACGTTTTTGATTTTTTTTAAATTTTCCACTAAAATTCAAAAATTTAGTTATATATTCTTCTCAATTTCGAATTTTCATTCATTCTCTCAGTTTTATCTTCATTCTCTCTGTTTTCTCTTCATTCTCTCTTCTGAAATAAATAAAATCATGGCTTCATCCTCAAAATCAAACATAAAATCAACTTTCTTATTTCCCTCTCCTACTTCTGGTCCATTCCAATGCACTACTCTTGCTCATGTAATGAAAATAGAGGAGTCTATGATTGATGTACTTCAGATGTTAACTGAAATTCAAGTAACTCAACTTCGTATGGCAAAGGAACAGGAAGGCAAGGCAAGATTCTTAGGAATTTGCAAAAATTTCTAATGAACAACCAGGCCAACCCTATCTTGATCGATGAAAACTCTTCACTCAATCAAGAACAAGAGGCCAACGATGAAGAAGAAGAAGAAGAACCCATGGAAGAAGCACACGAGGAGGATGATGACCAAGTAGTGTGTGTTAGAGAAGTGTGTTTCGACAAAAATGGGAATCTTGTCGAACAACGTGGGAATTTCTGTTTCCACTATCCAAACTATTCGATTCATAGATCTCCTATGTTCAGAAACACACATTAGTTTCTTCTCTTTCCTTCCGTTGTTGTTTGTGTTTTTATGTTTTCAAACGCAAATGTAAATACAACCATATACGTAATAAATAACTCGTGTTCTTATTTGTGTTTTTATTATAAGTATTAATGTGAATTCTTAGTTAGGATAGTTAATAGTTTAGGACTATATTTTAGTATTAGACTTAAGTGTTGATTATTTATGATAACACTATCATTATAATCACATGTCATAGAGTAATAGTTTTAGGAGGAGTTATCTAGTTTGGAGTTATCTAGTTTAGATAAAGTTCTTGTTGATGACAAAGGGGGAGAAATATAAAATAGGATAGTTAGGTATAGATTAAGGGGGAGCTGTTAGTTTTAGGGGAGTTATTAGGATAGAAATATAGTTAGGTATAGATTAAGGGGGAGTTGTTAGTTTTAGGGGGAGTTATTAGGATAGAAATAATATTTTATAAACAAAGGTTGTCATCATCAAAAAGGGGGAGATTGTTAGTCGCTGAGATGATGGTTTTGATGACAACAACCTTAGAATAGATTATAAAATATAAATACTAACATTTTAAGTTTAGATACATATGTATATGCAGGATTTAACCATGCAGGTACTAAGAATGAAGACTGTACATAATAGATTCAAGATTTCAAGATAAAATATCAAGATAGAAGACTCATGAGTATCGGGACTATCAAGAGTTCAAGATTTCAAGGATAATTATTTTTTATTATTATTAGGAATTTTTGTTAAAACTCGTAGAAAAGCACCGGCATCTTAAAATCCAATTTATTCGTGGAATGGAATCCACTTCGAGCCTGTTAAAGGGATGGAACCCTAAGTAGGATGGAACCTACGAAAAATCTAGTGGAACATTGTTTTGTATCCGCTAACTTTTATTCAAAATGATTTTTCAAAATTATATCATGATTTCAAAATGTTTTCAAAACTTTCCTTTTAAAAGATTTAAAACCCTCGATCCTGATTTTAAATAATTTTAGCCTCAAAAACATCTTTATTTTCAAAGTCAAATTACTCCTGATTTTAAACTATCTTTTTAAATAATATATTTAACTTTTAAATATTTATACTTAGATTTAAATATAAAATTATAGTTAAAATCTATATATATTATTCTTTATATTTACTTATGAATTTTAACTATAGTCAAGTACATTTATAAAGTTTAAATTAGTTTTTACATAAGATAAAGGTTATTTTCAAAGAAAATCAAAAACACCAAAAAAAATCCTTTAGAATGTCGACATGCCTAGCATGACCATGTCGACATGGTGACAGTTTGATTCAAAAATTCAAATTTCAAAAGAAGTGTCTATTCGCCATAACTCTTCAAAAATGGTCATGGCTGTTGTTCTTCTATAAATAGGGGTCAATTTTTATGAATTTTCAATCATAATTTTCTGGTTTTCACTCCTCTTCTTCTTCCTCATTTCTTAATACATATTCTTATCATTACTCTGCCGAAATCAACATTGAATCATACTCGATTACTTCTATTTTGATTCTCTATCACTATCTCTACAAGATTCTCAGTGCTATTCAGAGTTATAGACTTCTTTGTAATCTATTAAGCGAGAAAAGGTGTGATTGTAGCCTTGGAAATCAATCAAAATGGAAAAGGTGTGATTGTAGCCTTGGTAAATCAATTGGGTAAACTTATGGCCCGGAAATCAAGTATCTCTACCCAGAGGATCGAAATTCTGGAGGGTGTACCTAGGGTGTAATTGTACAATTGCTTTTGAAAGGAAATCCATACTTGTGTTGCGGGACTGGATGTAGGGTAACTCCGAACCAGTATAAAATCCAGCGTGTTCTTTCCTTTACTGCTTTTATTTTATTTTCTGCATCTGTGATTGTTTTTGTGATCATATTTGTGTCTGTATATAGCATACTTTTGTGTTTAAATTAACATAAATTAAAAAGATTTAGTAATTCTTTATTAACACTATTCACCCCCCCCCCTCCAGTGTTAATCTTGGTCGTAAGATCCGTAATCTGCATTTCTCACAGGTATGAATATAAGAAGAAAAAATATATAAAGAAAATAATAGAAATTAGATATAGTACTATTGTGCATATGCTTGGAAGAAGTTAACTAGTAAAATAAACTACGCTCATCTGCAATTGACAGTTAATGTTTGGTATGTATTCCTGATAAAAGGTAAGTATAAAATATGGTTTAGAAATATAAGTACGGTGAAACATCTCACGTTAAAATTTTATGGCAATATCAATGCTTTGAAATAATAATTTGTCATCAATAATTACATGAAGTTATAATGTTACTGATTAGGATATCTTAAGGCCGATACATGCATTGATATATACTACCCACTTTATTATCCTGGGATAAAACGCTAAAAGGATATACTTATTTTATATTGTTGTCTCTTAAATATAAACTTTTTTTATTGTAATTTGCTTTTCAAGATACGTTTAAGACATGGATGATTATCATAAGAGATTCCCAACATATCATAAGATTCCCGTTCTTGAAAATCGGCACTTCTCCAAATCCAGAAAACAGACGGGATTCACTTCACTAGCTTCGCACGTTCAGATTCAATCCAGCCACAGGTTCCCCTACGGCTACCTTGTTACGACTTCACCCCAGTCTGGGGATTTTGAAAGCTGTTGACCTTCTTGCCCATCTGATTGAATGCATTGCGGCTTGTATCACCACCCCCAAGTTCTTCGCGACTGTTGTATTGTAGTAGGTCGGGGGAAGCGAAGCTTAACGTCCGCTTCCTCGTCTTGCTTCTGGCAAAGCTTCTACTTTGCTTGTTTCTCTCACACTTGCTTGCGCGAAGGCGTCAGGTCAGAGTCCTTTTCTGCAAAGTGACTTCGATAGGCCCCCCGGTATGGAAAGGGAGGAGAATCATAGCAGGTAGAGCCTCTGGGTATATTCTTATTATAGGTTAATCAACGATGGAGGATCTTCTGTATTATACCTGCCTGGCCGCATTAGGTTAGGGAGCTGGGCGATACGATAATAGCTCCTCCGCATCCCCAAGCGCGCTGCCCTCCTAGGCGCGCAACACTAAGTAATCCAAGCCAACCCACATTAATGACTAACGGTGGATAATCATCTTTCTTAGAGGTACTAAATACAACGGATCAGATTCTCAGGCGGGTGCAGGGGAATAATGGAAGCCGGCAGCGCCTATTCTATTAGTAAGCGTGAGCGACGACTGCTTTCGATGCGGATGTATAGGTGCTGAGCAAGATCTCAAAAGATAGCAAGGGGGAACATATTCGAATATTCAAAACATGAGTACATTAGGCCTTGCATTTTCACAATTTTTGGCAAGGCTCCTGACCGTAGTTGCTGAGGACCTAACACCAATAGTGACACCACTTACCATGTCACCATTAAAGCCGACAATGATTGACAATGATTGTAAGTATAGTTGTATTGACAAGTTAATAAACAAATTGACTTACCAGACAGTTATAAGACATTTGACTTTTGAAAGGGACTTTTGGCTAACATCTCAACATAATAAACGAGCAAATTAGTTTTATCCTAAGACATTGCGCTTGCAATGCATGAGTACAATGAAATGCTTGTAAATAAGATGGTGATGTGAAGTAAAATATTTGAGTGTCCTACTGCTAGCTATAGATATTACACATTAATAATCTTAGAGTTTCCTACCGCTAGTCCTTTTTGGATTTAATGCCTATTGTAATTTTCCCTGCTATACAAATTAATAATCTTAGATTACATATTAATAACAATGTACCTAAGCTACTGCATTTTCCCATATTTACATCCTAACTCATTAGGATGAAGCGTTAGTTGTTAAGATCGTAATGTGGTTCAAAAATTCTATCAATATTCTATACTAATGATATTGTGTACGCGTAGATGAATTAAAAATTGATGGAGATTGCAGAAAATCATAAAATGTGAAAGAGGTTAGTTATACTCTTATGTTTATAAGTGTGTTTATTTGTAAACCACTCCTCGATTATCGTTATTTACATTGATTGATAGCTCGAACACTCAAATATAAGGATAACTAAGTTTCACAACGTTTTGTAACTTGCACTTCCATGCTCTGTCCATGTTTGCAACCCACTTCAAATCTGAGGCCGACTTGCTTTCCTACAACTGCGAACACCAGTCTGATTACACATACATACAAATCCTAAAGACTGCATTTGTTAGTTACTAGCAAGTCTTTAGTTACAGACTGAAAATTCTCAGTCTTTAATTGATTATTTTTTAGTCGTATATCTTCTTCTTCTAGCTTTGCATCTTTTATTCTAAATTTCAATTTCAAGAATAGAAATATATTGCAAAAAGGTGGATTAATATATTAAGCTATGGGTCTATTTTTTCCTTTTAACATCTTTGTATATCCTACTGTGACTGGAAAAACAATGAAATTTTTAAACATCAACCTGTTACTTTTACCTATATTATACATAGCTAGAACATAAAAGGCTATTAGAACCATAAAAACATCAGTTTCTACATATATTGATTATTGTTAATAACAAATAACAAGTTTTGCATTGATGACATCCATATAACTTGAGTTATTTTAGCCATTATTTTTATCCATACATACGAAAACACAACACACATATGTACACAGTACGCATATACAAACACAGCCCTAATATGTGCACTACAATGCATACACTCCCATACATATACACGCACAAGCTTTTTTCTCTATTTCTCTCTATATGTTATTTTTTTATAAGGGGGCCAGGCTTATAGCCTAACCCAATTTGGGTTGTGCTAGGACACAAGCCAACATATCACCGCCCCTGGTTCTAGCCAGGCGGCCAGATGGGTGTCCAGGAAAATGGCTTGGCCCCTGAAGTTTGCACTAGCATGTGCAGCTGCTGCATGCAGCAGCACATTGCTGCCGTTAGGCAGTAGTTCCCACTGCCGCCTCATAGCAGCAGGGGCTGTTGCCCTTCACTGTTTTCGAAAAATTTATGTTTTAAAACTTCATTTTAGTAAAATTTACATCATAGTTTTACTTTAATTTTCTCCGCTTATTTTTTTGAAGTAAACAGTTAATTATTTCAAGATTAGAGCAAGATTTTCAAAAACAATGTACCAAATAGCCAGCATGAGGTTTCAATTCAAAATGAATGGCCAGAGTTTAAACATGCATGAATCAAAATGAGTCTAATGAAAGATCGCTACCGGAATGGTAACCTTTGGTCATACTGCATTTGGATTCTTCCCCTCCGGCCATTGATAACTCAAGTATGGTCGGTGCTTTTACTTTACATGTTTGTTAGACGTATTTGTTCGTGAGTCCGTTTCTGGAAAAAGTGTAGAAATATCAGCTACATGATTAGGAAATGAGCAAAATCTTGTTTTAAGTTTTAATTATACAATAAATATAACTTTCCCAAATTATTTTCAAAAATGTGTATATATGTGCATTAACTAAGATTAATATAAATAATAAGTTTATTGTAATAATAAGAAGTTGATTAAGAGTATAAAAATTAACTAAGTTTATAATATTAATAAATTAACTAAGTTTACAAAAAAATTATAAGTTCGAGATAATTTATAAAAACTAACCAAGTTAATAAAATCTAAATTTGAGAAAATTTATAAGTTTAAGTTAACTAAAATATAAATTATGACATTTTAAGTTTTAGCAATTGAGATAATTTATAAGTTTGAGTTAAAGTTATAAATAATTTAACCGAGCTTTATAAAAATTTAACTAATTTTTTCAAAAATTAAGTAGAATTTTAAAAATTAACTAAGTTTTATACAGTTTAACTACAATTTATAAAAATTAAATAAATTTAGACAAATAAATTAAATTTTATTAGAATTTAACCAACTTAATAAGTTTTTAATAATTAAATAGGTTTATATAAAAATTAACCAAGTTTTATAAAAACTTAATTAAGTTGACTAAGTTTTATACAAATTATTTAAATTTAATAAAACTTTAACCAAGGACGTTCAATATACTTTAAATATGCAAAACAGTTTCATAATCATCTATTGATTGTTAAACTTGTCTATAGGTAATTAGCTTTTTAGGAGTAAAGACCAGCTACATCAAAGAATTGTGGGTAATTAAGTAATGAACATGGCTTTATTTGTTATATATACTATAACATTTTTTAATACTTGTTGTGTAAACTTGTTTATGAATGGTTATAGATTTTATATCAATTTTCTCATTTTGTCGAAAAACAATTATCGAAATGGTTTTAGATATTATATTTGATTGTGTTTTTTCAATTGTTTGAATATGATGATTATGTGATTAATTGATTGTTGGTTTGCGTACAATGATTATGAGATTGGTTACTGTTTTTAATAAGACTATATTGTCACAGATAGCTGGAAATGATACAAGCCATTAACAAGAAATGGTAGCGTGTAAAGTACGCACAAAATAGTTAGTAGCTTTTAGTAGCATTTATAAAACGATGCGAAAATATATGTAAACAGTTGCAATACGACTTCCGTAGCATTGATAAAACACTACCAAAACTTTTAGTAGCATTTCTGTAAACACTATGATAAAACATGCTAATAAAATTATGAAACTTTTTTTAGCATTTCTAAAAGCCTACAACAGGTCAAGTTTTCATAGCATTTTCTATAACACCACAAAAAGTTTCAGACTTTTAGTAGCAAGTCGTACGGTAGGTTTTACCAAAATGCTACTAAAAGTTTTAGTAGCGTTTTTTCAATGCTACGAAAGGCCTTTTCTAGTGTAGTGCTTGGCTTGGGCATCACAGTCGGTTCTATATGGATGTAGACCCAAGGGACGATGAGGAGGAACTTAAGGAGATTAAGACAGCTCCGGTTCAGCTGGCAATTGATATCACAATCTGCCACGATGAACCGTCATAGGTATTGAAGATTGGATCACAACTCAACCCTTCGATGATGAAAGAATTTGCTGATTTCCTCCCAGCCAATTTGCGTGTGTTCGCTTGGACTCATTCTGACATGTGTGGGATCTCGCCTGCCATTGCAATCCATACATTAAACGTTGATCCAAAATTTGTTTCGATGAAATAGAAAAGACGAGGTATGGATCTGGAGAGTTCCCTTGCTCTTAAAGATGAGGTTGATAAAATTAAAGCCAATGGGTTTATTCACGTTGCCCTCTATCCGAATGGATATCTAACCCCGTATTGGTGAAGAAGGCAAATGGGAAATGGAGAACGTGTATTGACTATTTGGACCTAAACAAAGTGTGCCCCAAGGACAGTTTTCCCCACCTAAATTTGATCAGCTGTTGATTCAACCGTAGGGCATAGATTGTTATCATTTATGGATGCGTATTCGGGGTATAACCAAATACCGATGCACGTCCTAGATCAGGAACGCACCAGTTTTGTCATGGATGTTGGGTTATACCGTTATTTTGTAATGCCTCTCAGATTAAAGAATGCAGGTGTGGCCTATCAATGTTTGGTTAACCGAATGTTTAAGGATCTGATCGGGAGGATGATGGCGGTCAGTATGGATAATATGCTCGTGGATTCACGGCGATCGAACGGCCACATTTGAGACTTACCAGAGATGTTTGATACCCTTCGATTTTATAGCATGAAAATATACCCTTTGAAGTGCTCAATCGGTATTGCTCAATGAAATTCCCGGGCTTTATTGTTAATGCACGAGGAATTGAAGAAAATTAAGAAAAGATTCAAGCCATTCGAGATATAAAAGCACTCTAAACTAATAAGCAAGTGTAGAGTCTAAACGGGAAGGTCGCTGCTTTGATTTGATTCATATCCAGGATGACTGATAAATGCATTCCTTTCTTCGATTTGATAAGGAAAGGGAAGAAGAATTTCGAGTGGATGTAAGATTGAGAAAGCTCATTCCAAGACTTGGTGAATAACTTGGAGAGATCCCATGTTTTTTCAAAGCCGGTAGATCATGAGGAGTTGTACATTTACTTAGTTGTATAGCAACAAGCCATAAGTGCCACTTTGATTCGTGAGGAGAACCGGATTCAGCGACCGATGTTCTTCATCAATAAACAATTAAAAAAGGTAGAAAGAAATTGCCTGAAGATAAAGAAATTGGCATACCGCTTAGCGATCGCATCATGCAAACTTTGCTCGTACTTCCACGCACACCCAATCAACGTCTACACGGACCAGCCTTTACGACAGGTCCTACAATGGCCTGAGATGTCTGAAAGGCTACATAAATGGAACATTGAGCTTAGTCAGTTCAACATTACATATCTGCCTCGAAGAGATGTCCAGAAAAGCATTGGCAGACTTCATAGTAGAATTTACCATGCAGGACGAGCCTCCAAAGAGTGGTGTTATCTCTACTGTACGATGGAAGCTATATACCGACAGAGCCTGGAATAATCATTGTTCTGGAGCAGGCATCATTCTTGTAACCTCTGAGAACCGGTCGATTTTCCATGCTTTGAAGCTTGATTTTCTTGCTATGAACAACGAAGCTTTGTATTTGGCGTTAACTACTAGACTTAAACTTGCTAGAGATCTCGGGGTGAAATCTATCGAAATCTTTTACGACTCGCAACTAGTGGCGTACTGGGTGTGAAGGGGACTACTAGGCAAAGGGACAATGACTTGCCATATATCTTACCCTAGTTCAGGAGTTGTTGGCGGATACCCAATACAATGACATTTCACATATCCACGTGAGTAGTACGGAGAAGCTGACTCATTGGCAAATTTCGTGAGTACTGGTGACGCATAACAGATGGGCTTGATTCCAGTCAAGATACTACATACCCTAAGTATAAATATGATGGAAGTTGATCTAGTAGTGGGAAACTCAAAAGGGAATCATGGATGACTGCATTTAAAGATTACCTATTGCATGTAATCTTACCTAAGAAGATGAATGAAAAGTGAGAAGTCCTTTGTAAAGCTTCACATATATTATGAAAGAAGGAATTATGTACAGAAAAGGGTTTTCTGTTCTTTTACTCCAACGTATCGCCCATGACAAGATAAAGCGCGTCTTAAGTGAAGTCCATGAGGGGAAGTGTGGCGATCACACTAGAGGGAAAACTTTAGCAAAAAAGATACTCCGTTATGGATACTACCGACCAACTGTGAACTGGGATGTAGCTGACCATGTTAGACGATAAGACAAATGCCAGATATATGCAAAAGTGCACGAGCCACGCCAACGGAGATCACACAAATGGCCAATCTATAGCCATTCGCTATATGGGGTATTGACATCATCGGGTCTACTAATCTCTAATGGTGGCGTGAAATATGCGATTATCGTAGTTGACTACTTCCCAAATGGGCTGAGGCGGAACCGTTAGCCACGATTACAACTAAGAAAGTTATTAACTTCATTGTTCGAAACATCATATGTCGTTTCGGTCTTCCATGGACTATCGTGACTGACAATGGAACTCAATTCGATAGTGCCAAATTTAAAGAGTTTTGTCGAAGGTATCATATTGAGAAAAGGTTTGTAGCGGTCACTCACCCTCGGACGAATGGCCAGGTCGAAGCTGTAAACAAAATCATCAATTATATTCTAAAGAAGTATTTGGAGAAGGCTAGAGGCAAGTGGGTGGATGAGCTTCCTACAATGCTTTGGGCCTATAGGACTACCCACAAGTCCGCAACCAGCCATACTCCATTTTCTCTAGCTTACAGAACAAAGTAATAATTCCTATAGAACATGAAGTCCCTTCCCATCGAGTGACTTACTACGATCCTAGAACAAACCAAAATCTCTTACTAGAGTCATTGGACTTTATCGATGAGAAGGGCGAGGAGGCCAATTTGAGAGTAGTTGCACATTGACATCGAATTTCCCAGTACTATACTACAAAAGTTTGATCGAGGACCTTTGAAGTTGGCGACCTTGTCCTAAAATGGATTTTCCCGATCCCGTCGCTTATGAACCCGAAATGGGAAGGGCCATACGTTCTTGAATAGAGGCATGGAGAATGTACTTTCAAGGTAGCGACTATTGATGGTGTGACGCTACAAAGAGCATGGAATAGTGAGAATTTACGATGCTATTTCACCTAGATTATTTCTTTAATATTTCAATACTAGTTGCTTTCGATGTTTGCTTTGGTGTTTGACTTTTTTGATATATAATAAGACAAGTTATTCTGTTTCTGTTCTTATGATGAATAAGACCTTAAAGCTTCCTTTGCATAAGCTACTATTATTGCATGTTATGCTAAGTATGTGTTGGATCTAACTGATACCCGACATCTGCGATGTATGAACAGATTCGTAGAGTTAGAAGTTGATCGGTCATACTGATCCCCAATGAGATCGAACGAAAGGGGCTTTGTAAGTTTGCTCGATTGACGATTCCCACAGATGAATCAAAATGCAAAGCTCACAATAAGGAACAAAGATCACCGACGGTAGGAAAACGACAAAAAATCTCTAAGTCCCAAACTGTAGACTAGAGCATAAATGATTTAAAGAAAATCTCTAAGCCCCTGACTACAGATTACATACTCTTAGTCCCTGAATGCGAACTAGAGTATAAACTGTTTGAAAAAATCTCTAAGTCCCTAACTGCGAACTGGAGTGCTCTAAGTCCTTGACTGTGGACTAGAGTATAAACAATTTGAAAAAAATCTCTAAGTCCCTGATTGCGGATAGAGTGCTCTAAGTCCCTGACTATGGACCAGAGTATAAACGATTTGATGAAAATCTCTAAGTCCCTGACTGTGGACTAGAGTACTCTAAGTCCCTGACCGTAGACTAAAGTATAAAAAATTCGAAAAAGATTCTAAGTCCTTGACTTTGCACTAGAAAATCGTAAGTCCCTGACTGTAGACTAATTATTAGTCCTTGACTGCGTACTAAGAAATTCTAAGTCCCCAGACTACAAGCTAACTCAAAAACCCAATGGGTGGATGGACATATTTCGACTGTTCTTTATCCCATGAATTCTGGTCTCAAATAGGCGGAAGAAACTCGAACTATAAACAGCAAGACACAACCATTCGTTACCATTCCAGCTTGGCATGGCCCATAACTTGAGACGACGTCTATAGAGAGACTTTGAGATAGAGATAGTGGATTATTAGGGAGACTTATGAAAATTATTATAAGTACATGAAATGGGAAGTAAATACTCTACTGCTAAAGTTATAATTCTGACAATGATGATCTCAAAGGAAAAAAAATTATTCACTATCTCCAAAAATTCCTTACAAATTACTCAAAAAGTTCAGGATCCACATTCTTACACCTACTACCAAGAAAAGAAATGCACGCCTAACTTATCTTGACTATGTACAATAACACAAAACACTAATTATTTCTTTGGTTTCTTCTCTTTCTTCGATTTTTCAGGATTTGAATTAGTCGAGCATTTTCTTCGGGATCCCTTGCCACCCTTGGCGGAGACGCTCGATGAAGGAGGAGGAATTTCAACAGGACTTGTCCCGCCAGGTGGAATGACCTGCAAAGGCGCCGAAATAGGATCTTTAGCCGCGACCTCAATGGGCTCTATTTTAACTTCATGCTTCGATCTCTCTTCTTTTTCAATCTGCTCCTTTATATGCTCTTGGTATTGTGCTTCGTGGCGCCTGTGATCATTACATCATCCCACTCCTTGCCAAGGGACGGGTCTTTAGGCTTATCCTCCTCGAGCGTATCGATAACCCAAGCATCGGGCCCCAGAATATCTGCAATAGCTGGAGCCTCGGCCACTTTCTCTTGCTGCTCCATGGAGACATCGCTCCTAGGAGTTTGCTGTGGACCAAGGCAACCTACAAAAGTGTGTTCAAACACAAGCATTAGTCTTTGGTCGTTATGTACTGAAGGGAACAAAATTTTAAATTCGAAAGAGTCCAATACAGTACCAGCATCCAATTGGCTCTCAGTGGTCATCCGAGTGCTCCCTTCAATGATAGGAGGCAGCATGTGTGGGCCAAAAGCAGGCATGTCCGGGTCATAATTGATGTGTTGCTCCATGTGTTGAGAAGATGGCGTTCCAACTAATCGAATAGAAGATGGAATCTTGAGTTCGGTTTTAGAAGATCCTGCCATATCTTTTCCTTCTTTAGCCGATAAAGGAGCTTTACAGAACCGAACTTTCGCGACCGCTATGTCAGACGGCTCATTTCCTCAGAGCACTTCTTGCACAAGTGCCTCTTCATCAAGCTCTACCACTCCCGACACTTCTTTCCCGATTTTGGTAATAATCTCCCAGGCTTCGAAAAGAGATTTAAGATAGCCTTCGCCTAGAACGGTCAAGTCTCGACGAAGGAGAACTTTTGCGTTGTATTCGGTAATGAGCGGATCAAACAAGTTCTTATTCTCTTCCCTACAGGACTCAGTGGCAGCCACCACCTAGGAGTTGCCTTCTGCGAGCACCTCTTTCCTTCCAACTTTGTGAGCTACTTCTTTCAAGGTTTCAATCTGGGCGAGTTGCTCATCAATTTTCATTTTTAAGTTTCTTATTTCAACAATCTCCTCGTAGTATTTCTGCAAATCTTCCTATGCCTCAAGTTTTTCCTTCCTCTCTTTGAACAATAATTTTTCTAGCTCCTCAACATGGTGAGCTAAAACGTCTTTCTCTTTTTGTAAGGAGTCCTTCTCTAATGCCAAGGTGCAACTACGATGAAGTGCGGCATCAAGTTCTCTCTTGTGTGAAGTCTCCAAACGACTTACTTCATCAGTTTTTTCCTTCTTGTTCTTCTCTGCCGCAGCAAGTTGAGCTTTATAATCGAGCAACTCGACATCTTGATGTTTGTTGATATCTTTGTCATGAATAGCCTCCAACTAGAGGTGATCAATCTCATGTTGGCGCTCAGTGCAAACTTCAGAGATTTTCTCGGCTAAATGAATAAACGACTTGTGCTGGATGTACATATCATTCATACATGCTAAAGAGCTTTCTTTAGCACTCCCAAAGATGATGTGTATGTAGGAAAGGAACTTGAGTCATCAAAGCAGATTTTTGGAAAATTAGCTTTGAGTTCAGCTTACTTTTCCATTGTGTTAGGATCATGGGAAGGAACTGGTAGAAGCTGTTCAGAAGTAGCGGCAGGTGCTTACGACGCTCTCGCGATTGCCTTGTGCTTGATGACCCGGAGTTTGATCATGGGAACAACACCTTGGGACCCTCAATGAGAGGATTTATCTCCGTTGTGAGCAAGAGGGTTCAATGGATTAACATGGTAGGGAGCATGTGTTTGAGATTTCCGTCTAGACGAAGAAGAGGATTCTCGAGAATAATATTCTTTATCTCGCCCTTCGTCTTTATCTCTGCGTCTTCCAGATTTGGAACGTCACCCTAAGTGATGGTAAATGGAGGTGCCTCGAAGGTGATCGAAAGCGTGCGAGTGTGAAATTGCACCTATAAAAGAGTCGAATAAAAGTATATTAGAAGTTATAACACGAAGTGTAAATCAAAGTTGGATGGTGGAGTGCGAGTGTTTGTGTGTATCTTAATGTTTTCCCCCGATGGACCAGTAACATTAGCTTTACCCATTGGAGTTTCCTCCTCCCTGGTTAAAGGTTTCACACCTTCGCCGCTTCTTACGGGAGAGTTAAGCCCTTCAACGTCGTTGTTGGCAAAGTTATAATTTCATATATCCTCCGTAATCGGGATGTCAAAGAGTCCCTTCAGTGAACTTTCCATTTGCTAGGAAGACAATTCCTTTTCGATTGGGGTTATAACGAATTCCGAGTTTGCCTTGTTATTTTATGTGTAAATCGAGGAATTGTAGATATCGGGTTTTTGTAGCTTATATTGCATCGGCAACCACCCCACACAAGGCATCTTCCAAGCGTCGAATACATATTCTGACCTACTTTTTACTGATGTCGGATATTGCATCAACACGATGTTAGTAGGGCTTTTATCGATGGCCCGCCAACACCTTTTGTGGGTCAGTCAATTGCCTTGTTTTAATATTGTGAAGCTTGATAACTTTTTATTGATTAATCAGGTTTAAGAATTGTTTTACCATTAAACCACAAATTTAATAAACTTTTCAATGATATCTGTTATTGATCCTTGAAAATAAAATTTTGAAAATCATAAATTTAAATTGTAGTTTTAACAACATTTATGTAATGCAGTTACTTTATGTCACCACATTTGTTACTGCATTTACGTAACTACATATATTTTAGATGATCATAACCTAGTTGTTTTAATGTATTATGACAATGCAGTTGTTATCTTTTAATCTAATTGAAAGGAATTGTTTTTGGATTATGCAATATTGTTGCATTTGAACATTGGAATTGCATTTTTTCGATGCAGTAATAATTTGTAAAAATATTTATCCAATTTAATCAATATCCTTAACTGAATCATTAAAATAATGACAGTAAATGTTGTACAAATCATATTCTTTATCACTTCACCTTGGGTTTGATAAATTCTAACTTAAAGGAGTACCATTCTATTCATTATCATCTTTGAACACCTCAATTTGAGAATTCAAAGTATGTGTGAACTCTTCGAATGGTGAAGACATTTTGAATATTGAATGTGATATAAAATCATTATAGTTTAATAGAAGAAATGTTGAAGAATTTAATATATTTTAATGATTGGAAGTGAGTTATTTATTGATTTAAGGGTAAAACAATTGTTGGAGGATGACCATTGAAAAATGATCATCGGAAACTAGCGCATATTTAATAGGCATCAAAAATTAGGTATCTATCAAACAGGCGTTCAAGACGTTTGATGTTTGACTTCTAGGTCCAACCGGGATACCGAATTTGTTCTCGAACATTACAATTAATATTCAAGTGCATTCCTTCTATTGAGTGGTCAAAAGAAGAAAGGTTAAGGTGCGTTCTTTGGGAATGGTAATGGGGCATTTGAGCGGGGAAGTTGAGTGAACATGGAATGCGTTTATGTGCAGTGATGGGGTACTTAAGCAGAGTATTTAAAATGTGATTTTTAAATTAACAAAATTGTAGTTAACTAATTATTCATGGATCTTCTGATTTGATAATATCAGTACCAAGTAATTGTATAGCATCTAAAATAGCATGAAAACAAACTGAAATTCTGTTATCTTACATTTGAAATCTTTTGCTCATTTTTCGATTTGAGAGCATTGAGTTGTAGTGTATATGAATATGTCTACCATTTCTCTGATACTGATTTATTTCGCTGTAGTCAAACTATAATTTTGCAGCTTATCACATAATGAGAGAAAATAATGTCTTTCATTCAAACATTTCACTGACAACGTTCTTGATGCTAATTTAATATGTTATCCACTCACATTAAACAGGTATAATCTGACGTGTAAATTCAGATGATATCGCTTGGTTTTCTACGTTGTTATAATGACTAAATTATGTGCATCTTAATAATCAGAATTTGTTTTCCAATTAGACATTGTTCATAAAGGATAAAATATGTAAGTAGAAAGAAGAAGAGAGAGAAATAATTGTGAGAAGAAGATGAAGGGGGGTGATATTGGTTTATATAGGTTTGGGTTGGTAATATGTTGTGTATCAAATTGCAAGGATCGACAAATGGAGCAGGGGAAGGGGAATTGAACGTTTGGACATCTGATGGGTCTCCAATGGAAACGGACCACAAAACGGCTACAAATGGCACCTTAATATTAAGTCTTGAATATCCAACTTTGAAGTTCTCTTATAGTATGGATTTTTGCGAATTTGTCCACAAACGCTGAAGGAATACAAAATCTGAAGAACCAGTCAACGGCCTTAAATTATAATAAGGAAAAGACGGTTGCCGTGGAAAGTATTGCTTAAAATATTGGAGAATGGAGATAGTACGGAGTTGGTATGCAAATGGCGCTAACATCATACATACGACCCTTCTAGATGCTTCTTTGCTCTGCTTGAAGGAACTGTTTATGAATCAGCTGTGCATTAACAAGCACCTATTAGATTTATGTGTTGCTATGTTGTCTTGTCTGTCTACCCATATACAACCCTAGCTATTTCCCTAGTAATAAGTCGTTAAGGCAAAACGATTTTGTGATACCATAAAACTCAATTGACATCATAGAATTTAAGCTTTATTAAAATCCATATGCTTTTTAACTTTTCGATTTGCATATTTTTAAGAAGAGGTAATAAAAATGGGTTGTCAATACTAACAAAATTTGTCAGATGAAAAAAATCAAAGAACAAGATAAAGAATATATAAAAGTTAAACTGGTATGTTTATAGCAGAAATAGTAGTAAATATCTTCATAGAAATTGAAGAAAAACACAATTATTATTTCATGTTTCTTTGAAACTATGGCTCTAATTTTACACTTAAGATTATGCTTGCCTGTCAATAGCAGGTAAAAAGATAATTATGGTCAAAATAGAAAGTTTTTATTTCGTATATTTGGTGTAGACATTCTTATCATTTTCAACTTTGAGCATTCGATGTAAAGAGAAATTTACAGTTGTATAATTTCTGTCAGTAACTTTTTGTATATATACGAGTGTATATGCATGTCCAAATGGACTTGTATTCGATTGTTGGATCATTTATTTTCATTTTGTTTGTAACATGAAGAATTTTTTAACATGAAATTAAATTTTATGCATATTTTTTTTTGTGATTTTAGGATTTTATTATTTTTAGTGAAATGAAATCCAAAATTAAGCTTTTCCATAAGTTATTTGTTATTATAATTTTAGAATTATTTAGATAATTTTCACGATAAATTAAAACCAAAATTCATCTTCTTGCAGTATATATAAGTTTTAACTACTTTATGATAGGGCTTCTGAATAGTTCTTGCTCGATAGAAAAGTGCATAGCCTAGACCCTAGGGTTCTACTTTTCCTTCAACAAACAACAGCAACCAAAATATAAAGTCCACAAATTCCTCTATAATGTACCAAATAAGGAATATGCATGCTGACCTTAAAATATTAAGCTCATCATTAATAAAATTTGCAACACTACCTACTCTAAAAACTAACGTTTTCAATTTACATAGGAATTATATATCATTAAGTTTCCCAATCTAATAAGAGATTTGAAAATCTGGTTTGATAACAAAAAAGCGATCAGCAAGTTTGAAAACAAAAACATGCATCAAAATTGGTTAGAGTTGGAGCAAAATTAATAAATTGGAAAAAATTAAACAAGGTAGAATCAGTTCACAGACTCTAAATCTAATGAAATTACAATTATATGCTAGTACACAATAAAAAGGTTGTAAACTAAAATTAAACATGGTAAAATCAGTACAAAAACAGATATACAACTTTATAACCTACAAATGAAATAAGTCAAAAATAGATATATAAACTTTATGAACCAACAAAGACAGACAATCCTTATCCAAAAGATACAACACCAAAAAAAACGTTGCTGAAAGCACAATGACAAACCAACACTCGACATCTATACCCCACATTTCCATTTTGCAACATACAGTCCACCAAACCCAAGCACAATTATTGAATAAAAACAACAGAAATAGATATCATATCTCATATCCTCCAATTATTACAACCCTACATCCCTCGTTCAAATGACCCCATTTCAATTTCAATGACAACCTAAAATTTAAACCTAATTTTGACAAAACCAAAGTAATTAATTAACATAGTAAGGCAATGCACCTGGTTGATGGTCAGAGGCAGCGGGCCAGACAATGTCCTTCAGTGTCAGTATCGGTTCATCTTTGCAAAACTTTTGAACTCAAATGTATCTCCTTTCTCCTTTCTAACCTCCACAACTAAAACAGAAGGCGCAATAGAGAATATATCTACAACTACAGAGAGCTTCCCTTTTCTGCTTTTTGATTCTTTTCCTTCTAATCGACCTCCAGCTGCAGTGCTTTTCGTGACCTTAATTCTTCCATTTGCCTTGGCGGTTACACCTTCTAATATCGATATCACTCCACTTACTAGCTCTTTAGTGGCGAAACTTATGTCTTCTTCTTTCTTCATGTCATCCTCAAATGGAGGGGAGAGGTTGAAACCTTGAGAGAGGGAGATTAGGTGAAATTCATTGGATTTTTCGAGTAGGTCTTCGGCTTTCTTTTTTGAAGGCGGTGAAACCTTGAGAGGGGGAGATTAGGGAGGAAGGGTATTTTTGGTAATTCAAGAAGACGCGGTTGAACTTAATGGATGGAGTTATCATTATTAGTAGTAAAGGTAAGAAAGAATGTGATATGAATTGTCTACACAATAAGTGGATCGACAAGCAATTTCTGTTTGATGTTGCTTAATGGGAAATGTAGAACTAATACAAAAGTCAATAACTAAAGAAAATTTATCGGTAACAATGTAAAGACAAAAGAAAAGACAGAACATGGGATCGAATGAATGCGGAGGCAGTTGCTTCCAGCTATGCTTCTCTCTCCATCACGAGTCTATTTCCACTCCATTCTCTCACTCAACCACCTTTTATTCCATTTATAAATCTCATGCATAAATACCTCATCTCACCACCTGTAACTCAACCAATTCACTTCTACTGTCCACTTCTACTGTACTTTCTATAATTTTACTGGCTTCTTCATTGCTATATTCATCGTATGGAAGCAGCTTCGCTGAAGACATTGATGCAACCTGGGGCGATGGTCGAGTGAAAATCTATGGTTATGGAAAAGAGCCGAGTTTATCGTTACATAAGCACTCAGGATCTGGTTTTCAGTCAAAACACGAGTATCTATTCGGTAGACTCGATGCCCAGATCAAACTTGTTGCTGGCAACTCCGCTGGCACTGTCGCAACTTTTTATTTATCATCACAAGGTCCGACCCATGATCAAATAGACTGTGTATTCCTAGAAAACACAACTGGAGAACCTTACACTCTGCACACCAATGTGTTTTCTTAAGGTAAAGGTAACAAAGAACAACAATTCAAAGTGTGGTTCGACCCTACAAAGGACTTCCACACCTACTCCGTCCTCTGGAATCCTCAGCACATCATGTAAGCTTATATTATCATATTATATATGTCTTTCTTCTCCTATACAATGTTTTGAGTATATGCACAGTGACTACTTTTATCTTTCATTTATGACGTTATAATAGATTTTTGGTGGATAACACTCCAATCAGAGACTTCAAGAATCATGTATCTAGAGGCATTGCTTTCTTGTCTAACCAACTGACGAGGCTCTATTCCAGCCTTTGGAATGCTAATCATTGGGCAACACAAGGAGGGAGGGTCAAGACCGATTGGAGTAAAGCTTCATTTACGGCGTATTATAGAAACTTCAATGCCAATGCCTGCTTCTAGTCATCAAGTTCATCAACCTGCAACGTTGTAGTTGCTTGGAAACTAATGTTGTCAACGGCGTCTTCGAGGAATGCAGCAAATTGGTATAATCATGAGTTGGATTCAATGAGTTACATAAGAATGAGGTGGGTGCAGAGGAAGTTCATGATTTACAACTACTGTACTGATGCCAAGCGCTTTCCTTCTGGAATTCCCAAAGAATGCACTGTAACATCCCAAAAATGTTAATTTAAATTTGGTAATTTATTTGAACTTTTGTAATTAATTTGAAAAGTTTCAAAAGAAATAAAATATTATTAATAATTAATATTACAAAGATATATAGATATAAATAAAATATTTGGTAGTTTAAGCTTTATATAAATATATATAACAAACAAGAATTGGTGTTAAACCATGAAATAAAATATATATTATAAATTTAATGTTGATAGTTAAACTTTAAATAGAAATAAAATTTAGAATTTATGTTAATAAGATTTTATGGTTATATAGCAACATAAGATAAACTTAAAAATAAACCATAATGAAATACATACAAGTTGCATGTAAATTATGTGAACCAGGAATCAACAAAGCAAAAATGTATGCAAGAAAAATCTACAAACAAAAAAAAATTGTACTTACAAAAAAAAATCAAATAGGATTATATGTTAACTTAGATGGAAACATGATAATTAAATGCTTTCTTCTCAGCACAAAAAAAAAGAAGTCATTTCGAAATAGAAGAAATCATTTCAACTGCAAAACCAAATTTTGCTTAGTCAACAAGGAAAGATAAAAATAAAATATATGATCAAATAAAAAATGTTGTACCAGTTATAACCTCCCTTATACAAGCTGCCTTCTTTATTTATACATCCATATTCATTTCATTTCGTTCAAACAAACATAGTAAACCAAAAATACAAACATCACCATATCTTCAAGTTCAAATATAATCTGCTGAAACAAAAAAAGAAAAAAAGAAAAAGAAGGATCAAAATTGTTCAAAACATAGAAGCAACTCTCTGTTCATCAATATTTTCAAGTGAGTAAATAAAATTTTTAAAGACTTAAGTTGAATTAAATCTGTATGTATGATTCATTGGAAATACTATGCTTGCATATGTATGATTATAGCCCTGTGTTACTTAAATATGTGTGCTCTGATTTTTCTCTGTTTTGCTCTGTTACAGAGTTAAGAAGTTGTGCAAAATCTTTTTTTTTCGAAACAAGAATTATATAAATAAACAAAACTAGCTGTCAACAAGCCTGACAGGTAATCAACAGTAAAAGAAACCCAAAACCCGGCGAAACAAGCCGAAACAGGAAAAAACAAAATAAGACAGGAAAAAACGAATAAATCAGCCGACAGAAGGCGAAAAGTCAAAAAACGGCGAAGAAGCCGCTAATAAACACAACAAAATCAGAATAAGCAGAAATAGCTGCCGAAGGTTCCTCCCAGAGGAGGAAACAATACAAAAGGATGAGATCCAGCAAAGGCAGCCGAAAAAGAGAACGGCCAAAACAAGAACCAGAATAGCGACCACCCAAATCCAAGCATTATAGAAGAAATAACAGACCCCATACCAAACCTATAAAACCAGAGCCTGCAACCAGAAGCCATTAAATCATAGGAAAAAATAGGGGGGGGGATTACGGAGTCGGGTAAGCCAGAACCACCTGGCTTAAGGACGTTCATCAACCAACTCCCGCCCTATTGGCAGGCTGAGAACAGAAAATAGATAACAGAGCCACTAGATGGCCAGAACGAGAGCTAATCGATCCCTTGAAAGGTCTGCCTCGAAAAGCAAGAAAAACATCATTCCTAACCCGACGAATAACGGAGACGGGATCCATGGGAGTTTCCTCAAAGATTGCCTTATTCCGCGCACACCGTAGGTTCCAGCAGATCAGACAAGGAATTAAGCGAAAAACAACAGAACGAAGAGATTTACCTTTGATTCTGTTCCACCAGGTCAACTGTAAATCCTCCGACGAGTTGTTGCTACCTCTGATACCTAAAAGATTACCGAAATAATTCCAACAGGATCTGGCTGAGAAACCGGTAAAGATTAAATGATCCAAAGATTTCGAATTCTCGTTGCCACAACACCTGCAACGGGAAACAAAAGGAATACCAATCCGCTGAAGGTTCTCATCAACTGACAATCCCTTATGAAGGGTTCGCCACATGAACAGAGACACATTAGGAGGGATTCTGGCGTCCCATATGAAGGAGAATATAGGGAGAACGGGGGATGACAGACGAGCCGAACTCCAAGCTTTCAAGATGGAAACGAACCACCATCCCAACCGGATTGGCCGCCGTGGGAGTCAGAGAAAGGTTTGACCGATTGCATGTGCTTCCGAGTTTCACTTGCGAAGGAAGGAGATCCGAAAAGCCTGCGGAGGCCAGACTATGGTGAAAGTGTACATGCAGTACTAAGGATAATGTAATATAATATATAAATACGGAAACTAATAATAGCAGTAAAATAAAAATTAAAGTAAGCACACCAGGAATTTTTATACTGGTTCAAACTTCCCGTTCTACGTCCAATCCCAGACTATCCTCTGGATTTAAACTAAACCCCTCACTTAACCCGGAGGAATAGGTATATCACACCCGAGCAGCCGAACAGGCTTTTTTCCGCCTCAACAGCCGAAGAGGACTTCAACTTAATACAAATACTTTGTTGACGAGTGTGTTCTGAATAACACGGATTGTCTTTTGATAGTACAATTTCCTATAATCAAATCCTCAAGAATATGTAGTGTATGTGAAGATTTAGAAGGAAGATAATCTCGTAGAATCGAAGTATATAATTTAATTCATAGATTCTAGAGATATTGAATGAGAATGAATGCTTTTATTTGCAGAAATAAACAGAGAATAGATTTCAGAAATCTAAACAAGAATTGGTGATTGTAGAAGTGATTTGAACATGTTTATATTGTTGTAGAATAGTTACAATCTTTCATGAAGAGTTTCAATCAAAAGTTGTGTCTGTATCTCTTGAATTGAGGGACGTATCTCTTCATGAAATAATCGCAACTCTTCAGAAAACTAGCCGTTATATGCAGGTCGGTCGACCGGAAAAACTGGCCGGTCAGCTGAGTTTGAAATCATGTATAAAACAGAGAGTATCTGTGCACTGACTACAGGGTCGGTCGACCGAAGATACTGGTCGGTCAGCCGACCTGTTGTTAAACAAAGACAGTAGTAGCTCATTTGGTTAGAGTACTTGCCTTCCAAATTAGTGACCCGGGTTCAATCCCCGCTCCATGCATTTTTTGTAAACTTGATTTTGATTAAAATATGCAAGCAAGTTTATTTGAATGTGAATGATGATTCTTGAGGAATGATTTTAACAATATTCTAAGACTCAATATAATAAAATATTAATACTAATCTCTGGATTGTAGTCTTGTCTCCTTTGTAGTGTACAATTTACTTTTATTCTCTTTTTGTCACCTTTGTATAGTATTCTCTTTGTAGTTCGTCTTATGATCTCTGAAGCTTGTGTCATGAATCAAAACCTATGATCCAACATTCTCCCCCTTTTTGATGATGACAACTTCATTTGCTACGAACGAATCTTTGACAAGCTTTGTTGATCTTATCTCTCTCACTGAATATCTTCCTGTAATTGTGCTATAGATTTCTCCCCTTGAATCTATGCTATATATTTCTATAAATAATTAATCTTTTTTTTTAATTTGTGCTTGCATGGTTTATTCCTGCAAATAGTGTTAGAGAGCAATATCTTTCTCCCCCTTTGTCATCGACAAAAAAGAGAGTTTATATGATGATATAAAATATATTTCACATAAGTGTTGACATAGAGCAATATAAAAAATAACTATTACTTATAATGTAAGGTATCAGAAAAATTAACATTTAAAGCATGCGATACCCAGGCTTCTTATAATTTCCTAATTTTTAGGAAACCATACCCATTTGGGTGTGGTTGAACCTTTATAAATATAATTTTCATTATTAACTACCATATCAAAATAATCATCAATTTATTTTTCTCTATTTTTCCAATTAACAGGAACACATATACTTAGATAATTTTTATTCATATTTCCTGTTAATGATTTTGTACTTCTAAAGAAATTATCAACATTATAGGTTATAGTAGTATTTGAATTTCTATAAAAATTGGATTTAGGCTTTACTCGAAATTTAGTACTAGCACTATCATTTTTACTATACATGAAAGCATATCTAGTGCTATTTCTACGATTGATTTTATTATATCCTAAACCACTTTTATCATTGTGAGCTTTTGAATTCTTCACATAACCTAATCCCTTCTTATTTGAAGCAGGTTGAGAATTTTCAATAATCCTGGATAAATTTTCTCTCCCTTTATTAAAATTAGATACATTTTTAGATATATCATCAAATTTTATTTTAATACTAGATTTTTCTAACTCTAAATCCTTAATCTTAGAGTTTAAACTATTATTTTTGAAAAGTAAATCATCATTTTTATACTTTTGAATTTCTAGTTCTTCAGATATTGACGAAATTTGAGAGGATAAGTTAGAATTTGATTGTTGAGAACTTTCAAGTTCTTCTTCTAATATTTTCTTCTCATCTTTCAGCATATCTACTTCTAAGACTGTTCTATCTAATTTTCTTTGCAACTCCTTATTTTTCTTTTTAAGTTTCTTTGTTACATTTACTAGTTCAGAATTTATTTCAATTAAATCTTCAAAAGTAAAATCACTTACATCGTCTGATGAAGCCATGAAGCACACATTTGCTTGTCCATTATCACTTTCACTCTCTGAAGAGGATGATGAGTCAGTGTCGTCCCAAGTGACAGAAAAAGCTCTTCGTTTGGTTTTGTCCTTCTTAAAATTGCTCTTTTTGCGTTCTGGACAATCATTCTTCATGTGACCTTTCTTGTGACATTCATAACATTCCATTGCTGAAGATGATGGTTTGCTGCTATTAGAAATGTTGTTGGAATTATTTTTGTTTCCCTTGAATTTATTTCTGTTGAATTTCAAAAACTTATTGAAATTTTTAGCGATCGTTGCTATATCTTCATTATCTGAGTCGGAATCATCTTTTTCTGCTTGAAAAGCCACATTTTTCTTTTCTTGTGCTCCATTTCTTTTTGCCTGCAAATTTACTTCGTAGGACATTAAATTACCTATTAATTCTTCTGGTTTTAATGTTGACAAATCACTTGCTTCTTCAATGGCTAAGACTTTTCTTTCCCATTCGTCCGTTAAAGAATTTAAGATTTTTATAACAACATCAAAATCAGTAAACTTTTGTTCTAGTGATAGTAAAGCATGATAAATATCCTGAAATCTAGAGTACATATCATTTATAGATTCGTTTGGTATCATTTTGAAATTTTCAAATTGATTTTTCAATATAGAAATTTTGCTTAGTTTAACTTTGTTCGTTCCCTCATGTGTTATCTTAAGTGTTCTCCAAATTTCATAACCAGAAGTGCACATGCTAACTCTATTGAATTCATTTCTATCTAATGCACAGAATAAGACATTCATAGCCTTTGCATTTGATGTAGCATCTAGTTTTTGTGTGTTACTCCAAGTTGAGTATTCTCCAGTAGGATTTGTGTGCTCTCTTTGTATAACATTCCAGATATCAAATCCACTAGTGTGTATATAGATTCTCATTCTAGTTGACCAATAATTATAATTTATACCATTAAAAAATGGAGGTCGTGAAGTTGATTGACCCTCTATGAAATTAGTATTAGTGTTAGTGCCAAAATCGTTAGTTTGTGTCGTTGCCATATTACTAGAAATAAATATCAAATAACTTTGTGACGGTTATAGGATGACCTTGCTTTGATACCAAATGAAAGTGTACGTGCAGTACTAATGATCGTGTAATATAATATATAAATGCGGAAACTAATAATAGCAGTAAAATAAAAATTAAAGTAAGCACACCAGGAATTTTTATACTGGTTCGAACTTCCCGTTCTACGTCCAGTCCCAGACTATCCTCTGGATTTAAACTAAACCCCTCACTTAACCCGGAGGAATAGGTATATCACACCTGAGCAGCCGAACAGGAATTTTTCCGCCTCAACAGCCGAAGAGGACTTCAACTTAATACAAATACTTTGTTGATGAGTGTGTTCTGAATAACACAGATTGTTTTTTGATAGTACAATTTCCTATAATCAAATCCTCAAGAATATGTAGTGTATGTGAAGATTTAGAAGGAAGATAATCTCATAGAATCGAAGTATATAATTTAATTCAGAGATTCTAGAGATATTGAATGAGAATGAATGCTTTTATTTGCAGAAATAAATAGAGAATAAATTTCAGAAATCTAAACAAGAATTGGTGATTGTAGAAGTGATTTGAACATGTTTATATTGTTGTAGAATAGTTACAATCTTTCATGAAGAGTTTCAATCAAAAGTTGTGTATGTATCTCTTGAATTGAGGGACGTATCTCTTCATGAAATAATCGCAACTGTTCAGAAAACTAGCCGTTATATGCAGGTCGGTCGACCAGAAAAACTGGCCGGTCAGCTGAGTTTGAAATCGTGTATAAAACAGAGAGTATCTGTGCACCGACTTCAGGGTCGGTCGACCGAAGATACCGGTCGGTCAGCCGACCTGTTGTTAAACAAAGACAGTAGTAGCTCATTTGGTTAGAGTACTTGCCTTCCAAATTAGTGACCCGGGTTTGATCCCCGCTCCATGCATTTTTTGTAAACTTGATTTTGATTAAAATATGCAAGCAAGTTTATTTGAATGTGAATGATGATTCTTGAGGAATGATTTTAACAATATTCTAAGACTCAATATAATAAAATATTAATACTAATCTCTGGATTGTAGTCTTGTCTCCTTTGTAGTGCACAATTTACTTTTATTCTCTTTTTGTCGCCTTTGTATAGTATTCTCTTTGTAGTTCGTCTTATTATCTCTGAAGCTTGTGTCATGAATCAAAACCTATGATCCAACATATGGTACTTGGCTTGGAGGAACTTCGCCCAAAGGGAATCGTTAGTCCCAAACCTGTACCACAGCTTGCAAGCAATAGCCGCACAAATATCCTTAGGATTTCGCAATCCAAGCCCGCCCTCGTTCTTGGGGCGACACACCACGTCCCATGAGACCCAGTGATGACGGTGATTGTCAACCGTTGACCCCCAGAAGAATGAAGAAGCCCAAGATTGGAAAGACTTGAAGAAAGAGGCGGTGGGGGAAATCGCTGCGAAGACATGAGTACCCAGCGAGCCTAACACCGACTTGATAAGAACCAATCTTCCTGCCTGAGATAGAATCGAAGCATTCCAACGAATGATCTTTCCCCTAACTTTATCCACCAGAGGATCGAATAGGGCGTTAAGTTTCCGGCCCTGTAGAGAACAATACCCAAGTATGGAAGCGGTAGGGAAGCCGCCCTGAATCCTCTGAACGAATGGACCCAGGAAACCCTGGAAGGATCCATATCCTTCGCATGAACGAAGCAACTCTTCGACGAGTTAACGAGCTGGCCCAAGCATCGCTCGTACTGATGGATAAAGCGAATCAGGCGACGAACAGACGGCCGGTTACAGTTGGAGAAAATGACTATGTCATCCGCAAAGGATAAGGAGGAAACGAGCGGGCACCTACTCGGAAGACCAAATCGGTGAACCTGGCCGAAAATCGTTAAGGTGTGGATCCCTCGTATGAAAGCTTCAGCCGCTATCACGAAAAGAGAAGGCGATAGAGGATCACCCTGACGGAGAACCCTACCAGTCCTGAAGAATCCATTGGCCGATCCGTTAATGAGGACGGAAAACCAACAGTTAGAGATAAGTCTCCAAACCAAATCGATAAGGGTTTCTGGAAGCCCAAATGCATGCAGAACTCTAATGATGAAAAACCACGACATACGATCATAAGCCTTCTCCATATCAAGTTTGAAAACAACATTAGAACCTCTAACCTTCCTGTCAATCTGGGAAATCAGTTCCTGGGCTAACAGGACGTTATCAGTGATTAGACGACCCTTCACAAAACCTGCCTGAGAGGAGGAGATGATACGATCAAGGAACGGAGCCAAACGAGTGGCCAGCACCTTAGAAATAACTTTGTTGAAGAAATTACACAAGCTGATGGGACGAAATTCCGCGCATGACCGAGGGTAATCACACTTCGGTATTAAGACCAAGTTGGTGGAAGACCAACTAATGGGGAGAAGACTGCCGGCAAAGAATTGCTGGACAGCTAAACAAAAATCCGACTGAATGATAGGCCACACACTCTGATAGAAAGAACCGTTGAAACCATCCGGACCGCAAGCACTGTCCTTGCTAAGGGCAAAGACGCAAGCACGGATTTCCTCCGGAGTTGGCGGAGCAGCCAAAACGTCGGTCCCCTCAGAAGGGATCAATCTGGGAATGAAAGAGAGAATAACCAGATCCTGATCCGCCACAGAGGGGGAACCCAGAAAAGATTGAAAATGAGACAATATGATCTCCTTAACTTCAGCCGGAGAGGAAGCCAAAGAAAGATCCGGTCTCAAAATTTCTCGAATGGAAAGAAGGTTGGCTTTCTTACGAATGGAAGAATGGAAAAATTTGGAGTTCGAATCCCCTTCGACCACCTATTTTACTCTCGCCTTTTGGCGAAGATAAGAGTGTTCGATACGAAGCTTCGAAGAGAAAGCCAATTGGGCCGAAAGCTAATTCTCCCTGTTTTTGGCCGAAGGGTTCTCATCGAACAAAGATTCGGGAAGAATAAGGGACTCCTCAGCCTCTCTAACACGGTCGAAAATGTTCCTGAAAACCAGTGTATTCTAGGACTTAAGGCTAGCCTTTAGACATTTCGGCTTTTGGGAAAAAGCCCCCATGGGAGAAGCTGATATAGGAGAGGACCACGACTCCTCCACAACCTGATGAAAGGAGTGATGGGAACACCACATACTGAGGAAGCGGAAAGATGCAGGCCCCGAGAGAGATCTACGAAAGCATCGCAATACTAATGGGGCATGATCAGAGAAGGCTCGATGAAGATGCGAGGTAGAGAAAGAAAAAGGTAGATTGAGCCAATCAGGGGACCCAAAAATTCTGTCCAACCGAGATAGAATCCGGTTCGGACCCTCCTGGTTATTAGACCAGGTATAAGCCGATCCCACAAAAGGAATTTCGGAGAATCCTGAGCTCACAATGAACGAATTGAAATCAGAAACCGATGAGCGGTTAATGGCCGCCCCCCAAGTTTCTCAGCCTGACTAGCGACAACATTGAAATCACCACCCACAACAGAGCACGAAAAACCCATCTCAGCTAGATGAAGAATATCATCCCACAGAGATAATCTCTCCATCCTATCGCACTTGGCGTACACCGCCGAAAAAAGAAAAGGATGAGGAAAATGAGAAGCAGAGCAAACCACAGAGATAAGCTGGTCCGAGTCAAACAAAGGGTGGACAACACAACATTTGGACCAAAGAATCCAAATCTTTCGCGAAACATTGGACATAGCACCTCCAAACCCAAGCGACAAGACAACCCTGGTAATCTCTCCAGACCCTACAAAAGGTTCTAACAGAGCTACCAAGCAAACAGAATGTTTGCGGACAATGCGCTTCAATCTAGCGCAAGAAGCCTCATTGCCAATATCACGAACGTTCCAGAAAAGAAAATTCGACATGAAAGCCTGAAAACAGAGGAAAATAAGACAAGCTAGGTATTCACAGAACAGACCCTACTCAAATAAGATACAACGATGAAAAAGCAGACCGTTCTGTCTGCTCAGTCGCCGCTATAGAGCGAGTACGGATAGTACAAGGAGTGGTGTGGGGACCTCTCGTTCGGCGACGAGAAGGTCTATGAACACGGGAAGCCGATACCCGAGGGATGGTCTCGGCAGAGACCTGAGCCGGCTCCAACGAATCCGAAAGCCTAAGAGAAGATCTGGATGGAGCTGAGTTCTTAGTTAGGCGAGAGAGGCGATCATTAATGATCGCAATCTCCGCTTCGCTAAGCATCGGAATGGTAATGGATAAGGAACAAGAGGACGATGGCAAGGAGCAAAAAGAAGAGCAACAACCAGACGATGAGGCTGAAGACACCCCGACAGACGGGAGAGATCGGAAATATGTAGGGCTGCTGATAATACGCAACCCACGGTGTTGTAGGAAACTAACCCAAGTCGGACTGTCACTGATGATATAACCCCGCGCGACAGGTGTGGTTCGCACGATGGTCCTAACAGAGAGATCAACATAGGGAATCGAGGAAAGCCGGCAAAATTCCCGGCTTTCCGCATAGTGATCCGAATCTGAGACCACTATGCGAACAGACCAAGAATATCGCCCGAGCCACTCGATCCTGGCTAAGAGCATTCTCCGTAAAGACCACAGAAGATCAGCCATCGAATGAAGACCCAAGATAGCCATATACGACACAGAATCGGCCTCGCAATGGCAGTAAATCAAATACCAACAAAAAGACCTACACTGACCACTCCAAACGAAGCGCTCACTGCCTACATGACCTGTCATGTCACCAGTCCCGGACTGAGCAACCATGCCAGGGAGCACACACTTAAGCGTGTCATGGCTCATAATCAATAAAGAAACACCATCAGCCCATGAACAAACAACAGCAGCAAATTCTCCAACAAGGAACAAAGCAGAAAGCAGAGAAGATGAACTCACCTGCCAGCTCAACCCACAACTTACCTGGGGAGCTCTCTCAAGGTTAAAGCCGAAAGAACTGACCACCAAGATCCCACTAGCCAAACAACTGACTGACTGGCCACCAAGATCGCACCAAGATCCCACTAGCCAACCAGCCAGCTCAACCTCAGCATGAGAAACGAACAACCCAGCATACGCTGAAAATACCCGTAGCAAATCATCGGAGACGTCGGCCAAAGCATCAGGCCCAAAGAAAGCAGCAGCATTCTGCAACCGAGGCAAGGAATCACCGAGCTCAGGGCTACATGGGGCGGTGAAATCCCCATCAGCTACGGTGGCATCCATTTTCAATAACTACAAGTGAACAAAAAGACAACGGTAATAAAAATGGCTTCTCTTCTCTGAGCGATTTCTTTCTCTCGCGATTGTTTCTGCTCCTCTCCTCTTGCGACTCTCTCTCAACTTCAGCTCTCATTATTGCCGTCCCTCGGCTTCGTCAGATCTGTGGTTACTTGGGTGATACGATGTCGTTCTTGTATGTTGACGAGTTCTTACTTTCTGGCAATTTCTTGCGCGATTGTCCACTGTATGTCGCTATTGCCTCGGCCTTATTGGCGAAGGTGGCTGCTCCTATTTCGGTTAATTTTTCTAGTGCAAGCTCGGTGGACATTAGGGTTTACTCTTTGGTTCAATTTGGGGCTTTGTGTCGATCGCGATTCTTGATGGTTGAGAATTGTTCTATGGAAGTTTCGCCGATTTTTATCGATGAATTGGTGACGTGTCCTCCTCCATACGGGCGATGGTCGTTGGATGATGATTATTTGCTGTCGTCTGCTTGTGTTGGCTATTCGGGGACTGGCCAGAGACGGGATTTCAACGCTCATTTCGAGCCTTCTCTGAGTTTCTCGGCGGCATGCGACTTTTTGCCTTGTGGGGAGGAGGGGGTGACGGTGGGTGCGGTGGTTTGCAATTTTGAGTTGTGCAAAATCAAAAATGTTTTTATCTAGCTACTATTTAGCTTTGAGTTTAAAGAAAAATATGTTGTTGAAACATAAATCAAGCTTGGAAAATTTGTTTTCAACCTGTTAGTGAAGTATATTAACAGGAATCTTGTTTTACAATACAACATATAATTATACGTTGAATTCAAGTGTTTTAAAATGTTAATTCAATTATACAACTGGAATACTCAATGCAAAATGAGATTTTTAAAACAAAATTTGTGATTTTTAGTTAAGTATTTTGAGTGCAGTTCCATGTTGAACCGAAATTACTTTTACGGCCATTGTCGTCGATCAAGAAATTTTCGCATGTTAAAATTTTGTTTGAAGCTGGTTTAAACATTAATGATCTCAGGAAAATTATCGAGATTTTTTCTATTGCATGAATCGAAGGGACGAAGCGAATTTAGGGTTTAAGCTCGAGTTTTGCGGCGGTCTGGAATTAAGGTGATTCCATCGCCTTTGATGCATTGAGTTGCTTGAGTTTCAGGGAAGTGGTGGCGCGGAGGATTGGCGAGGTGAGTCCGGAGTCATGGCACCTCAGGTGGACGACGTGGGTGAGGCGATGTTTTTTTTGTTGGTAAATTCGACTTCCATTTTCGAACAGAAGGTTAGTTTTTGATTTGAGGGTTTTGGCATCTAAACAACTTTGGGTATGGAGTGTAGTGGTGATTTGCGACTCGCCGGAGGATGAGAGGTTCGCCAGAGTGGCGGCGAGGCGACGTGCACGTTCACAGCCTTGCGATGTGTCAAGAGATTTTCGGTGGGAGCAACTCGAGTTTATACTCGGGTAAATGGTAGATTTGCTTCGAGTTGGATTGGGTGCGTAAGTATGTTGTCCCGTATAAAGTTTAAAACTTAAACTTAGCTGAAGCTAGAAAAATAAAAGAAAAGGAGAAGAAGAAGAGAGTATGAGAGGGAAAGAAGATGACTCGGGAAAAGGAGGAGAGAAACTCGAGTAACACTCAAGTAAAAACCTAGGTATGCTCGGGTTATTTTCAAAAATGGGTTAAGCCCAATAAATTTCAAGTTTATAATGTTAAGTAAATTTTTGTATTTATGAAGTAACTAATGTTGATTATGTTGAGTTAAGAACTTATTACAAGTTTTAAATTAACTAAGTGGATACTTAAAAATGTTTTAAAATCTAATTAATACTTTAACTAAATAATTTAATTTAAGATAAGTATCAAAGTTAATTAACATTAAAGCTTTTTATAATTATACTAACTTGATTTCAAAGTAATTCAGGAAGATTTTAAAATATGAATTAAGATAAATAATTGTTGTTAATTAACTATTTGAAAAGGGTAATTAAGAATGATTAAATTAATAATTAAGTGTCTAATTTATTGAGAATTAAGAATAGTTAATTAGATAATTAAAGTTGATTAATTTATAATTAGTAGTTAATTAAGTCAATTGATTAAGAAATAATTTATTAACAAAGTTGATTAAGATTTAATTTATTTATTTATCATTAAGAATAATTGATCATTGATTAAAATAGTTGTGTGGTTAATTCACTTAAACCACATTGGAAAATAATTAACTATTGTTGTGCACTGGATTGATATTTCTGTTGTGATTCTGTGTGATGTGAATTAATCTGTGTTGGATTGTGATTTAAATTCTGTATTGATGTGAAAACCTTTTTGCCCGTAAACGTCGTTTAAACTTTGATGCGACAGGGAGCCGCATTCCAGTTGGTTATCCGAAACCCATACCGAACCCTGAATGTGAATCTTTGTGATGGATATATCTACTTGTTTCAAAATTAAACGCTCACTATTGGGTTTAGCCGGGAAAGGACCTTTGTGTCATATAACCCATTTCGAATAGTGATACGTCGAGATGGATAACATTTGAAGACGGTGGTGAAGACCGGGTGTCTTCGAAAATGACAGGATAACCTATCGAATGTCTCTGCACTGAGTTGCTTCGTTATAGAGATCTCCATATGTGATGGGGAGTCCGATTGGGATCGTGGATACCCGGATTTGAAAGGGCTTCTTCCTTTATTGGACGAAGTGCCTTCGGTTCTGTTCGAAATCAGAACAGACTTGTATGGTTGTGTGCCTGACACTACACTTTGAGATATAAAGCAGATTTCTTTCAAATATGTATCTGTTGGTGGCGGAGAATTTATACTCTTAGCTTAACACCCTTCTCTGAGACGTACGAGCTCAGAGGTTATGTAGTTGAAGGTTATCAGCGATATACTCCCAATTTGGTAGTGTGGCATGCTAATTGCTGCTATGTGTTGATGATCATTTGTTGATTATTTGTGATCAAAAGCATGGCTTTTGTGTAAAGCGTAGCTTTGTGGACGAGACCTCATCGGACCTCACAACCTGAAAATGGTCGAAACAGGAAAGATGTGGCAAGGTTATGAGGGTCGCGCCCTTTAGGGTATGTCATTTCCTTCTGGAAAAAGGTGATGTCATGGTATGGAGCCTAGATATTTACCGATGTGGTTGCTTCAATCTCATTTACTTTGTGGTTGTAGCTTTGTGGTAAAGGGCCCTCGAATAAAGGTCGCAAACGACCGGAAGGTGGCATACTCGAGTAGTAGTTACCTAGTTACAGAGGTTACCCGACCTTGTGTTGGCAGAGAGCCGGGTAGGTTCTCGGGACGTCCCTCCAGAGTCATACCCATGTGGCAGTAGGAAGTATCTTAGCCTGACCATTTGTTGGAAACCTAATTCCTAATACGAAACCAGTACGGTTTAGTCGTATAACCTGCCATTTACTTATGGTGGCCCCCCACTGTTTAGATGGTAGCTATAGTAGGCATACAATAATAGTTGTATTCTGGCTAAGATTAATATTATATTTTCAAAATGTTATCTACACTATGCACTAGTAATAATATTAAAGAATTTTTCTCGTATCAAGTATATTTGACTATCATAAGAAGAAATCTCCTTCAATTCTGCGATTGCATTGTATGTGTGGCAGGAGATCTTATTGTAGTTTCTTTTTGCAAAAGCATACCGGATTTTCTTTTATAAATCTAGTTTATTTAAAAGCAACTGTTTTTTTACTCATACCAGTCCCATGACTGATCCAGAGTTTATTGTTTCTTTTCTAAACTCTGGGTGCCCATAATTTCTACATGGGCAGCCTAGTAGCAGGTTTCCATGTTCTAGTGTTAGCAATATTTTGGAGCTTTTACTTTGGAGATATTTTGGAAGCTTTGGATATCAAGGTGCTTAGTTTTTTGGAAGTTCGTTATCGCTCCATTTCTTTGAAGACTTTTGGCATATGATCACTGGTTGTACTATTATGATGTTCTATTTGGAGTGGTGATATATGTATAAAAATACTCTGATGTAGTAATGGATATTATGATGATGTTGTATCTGTGATGTAATGCATGATATCCATTCTGTTTCCGCTATTTTATATTCATCCGATGTTGTTATAAGCTCCTCCGATTGGAGTTTGCTGTATGAATTTTCGACACTCGAATACAAGTGAGGTATTTAGTGTCAATTTTCGAACATTGGATTTCGGATCGTGACAAGTGGTATCAGAGCTGAAGGTTGAGTAAGAACTTTAGCTACGGAGTATAACACATTAGATGGCTCATTAGAGATAGGGTGAAGTATACCCTAGGATGAGTATAACCAAGACCGAAACTCCAAATTTTCTTAGTCTATTTTCTTTTAACTGCTGATATTCCTTAAGATATCTCGTCCGAATATCTAAATCAACTTTCTTACTAATTACAGATAGTAAGAATGAGCGGACGAAGAGGAAGATCTTGGGGTCAAGGAAATGCCACAGCACCTAGTCAAGTTCCCCCAACAGCAGTTGCAGCAATACCTATTCAGCAGTAGCCGAATCTGGCTGATTTATACAAGAATTTCTCAAGGTTTGGTGGTAAGCCATTCACCGGCAAGGAGACGATTGTTGAGCCTCAAGCATGGATCGGATCATGTGAGAAAATCTTTAAAGAGCTAAAGCTGCAAGATGATCAGAAGCGACTCATAGCTTCTTGGCAACTTCAAGAAGAAGCCTTAGCCTGGTGGGAGACAGTCACTGTAGATAAGCCAGAAGAGGAGTTTACTTGGGAGAAATTCAAAGAAGTACTTGAGAAGCGTTATCTGCCATCAGCTGGAATTTCTTGAATGTACCAGGAATTCATGGACTTAAAGCAAGGGAGTTTGTCATTCAAGGAGTATCTAAACAAATTCAATGAATTGTCTCGTTTTGGTCCCGAACTAGTGAACATACCTTTAAAGAAAAATGAAAGGTTCATTCATGGGATGAATAAAAAATTCCATGAAAGGATGACTGGCCACGTCAAAGAATCCTTTTCAGATTTAGTTGATATGGGGTACAGATATGCCACACTTGATATGCAAGAATCCCTGGTGGAGAAAGGAAATTCGGGCAATCAATATTGGAAAAAGAGGAATTTCGGAGGCAAGAAACCATGGCAGGGTAAGGAGAAAAAGAAGAGTAATTAGGGAAGCACCGCAATGTCACTTGCTATAATTGTCTAGAAAAAGGCCATTACTCAAACAGTTGCAAGAAGCCAAAGAGAGATCAATCCATTCAAGCGAAGCCCAGAAAATGTTATTATTGTCAGAAATTGGGGAACGAAGTTAAAGACTGCCCAACCATGAAGCAAGCTCAGACAGAAAAGGTGTACACAGTCAAAGATCAACTTGCATCTTCCAAAGCAGAAAAGGGGAAAGGAGTTCTGGAAGGTAATCTCATTATTTATGATAGCATTGTTAGAGTTCTATTTGACACGGGCGCTACACATAGTTTTATCTCTCGGCAAGCTATAAATAAATTAAATCTCGAACCTGATTTTGTTGATGAGCCTATATACGTAAAGAATCCAGTTGGAGGTCCCGCGAACCTTTTTCTTCGATGTAGAGACGTTCCTATCTCATATTCTTGTTATCAATTCCCTATTGGTCTCTTTGTTCTTTATTTTAACGAGTTTGAAGTCTTACTCAATGGATTGGCTAGCAAAATACGAAGCCAAATTGGATTGTAACAATCGATTGATTTCGATTAAAACCAAATTTAGAGATTTTATCGAGTTTTCTTATGAGGACCCTAGTCCTAAAAGAGATGGGTTGATGCATAACTTGGGTTATCCCGAACCCAGTCTAGAGTCCATACCCATTGTTATAGATTTTCCGGACGTGTTCGAAGAAGTGAAATCTCTACCTCCACATCGAGAAATAGAATTCAGAATCGACCTAGTGCCCAATGCTCGTCCTATCGTTCATGCAAGTCGTAGGATGAAGCCCAAGGAAAAGGTTGAATTAGTTCAACAAACCAGGGATTTACTAGCGAAAGGATTAATTCGTCCTAGTGTTTCTGAATGGGGTTCAGCAGTTGTGTTTGTTGCTAAATCGGACAGATCTTTGAGATTGTGTATAGACTACGCGACCTCAATAAGCTGACTCTCAAGAATAAATTTCCTCTACCCAGAATTGATGATCTATTTGATCAATTTCACGGCGCTCGTTTCTTTTCGAAGATGGATATAGCCCAGGGATTCCATCGACTATGAATCGCCGAAGATTGTGTCCATTTGACCGCTTTCAAAGGTCCTAATATGTTCTACGAATGGTTAGTAATGCCTTTCGGGCTAACCAATGCTCCAGCATACTTCGTGGATCTTATGACTCGTGTATTCCGGGAAGTATTGAATGAATTTGTGCTCGTATTATTGATGATATTTTGGTCTACTCCAAGACCGAAGAGGAGCATGCCGAGCACCTTAGAATCATTTTGGAGATTTTGAGGAGGAATATTCTATTCGTAAAATTTTATAAATGCCACTTTTGGGTCAAAGAAATTAAATTTCTCAGCCATATTGTTAGTGAAGAAGGAATTTCTATTGATCTAGCAAAATTTCCGCTATTCTTGATTGGAGGAAACCCACTACCCCAAAGGAAGTTCGAAGCTTTTTGGATTTAGCAGCCATTATCAGAAGTTTGTTCAGGACTTTTCTAAAATAGCTAGTCCATTGACCAAGCTAACAATGAAGGATGTAAAATTCAATTGGACTCTGGAATGTGACGATGCTTTTAAGGACTTGAAGAAGAGATTAACTACCGCTCCTGTTCTCTCTATTATCAACGGGAATCAGGGATTATCTGTTTATACCGATGCTTGCGGTGATGGTTTGGGTGTGGTATTATTGCATAATGGGAAGGTAATTGCCTCCGCGAGTAGACAATTACATCCTCATGAAAGAAACTACCCAACCCATGATTTGGAACTCTTAGCTGTTATCTTCGCTTTGAAAATATGGTGACATTATCTTCTGGGTAAAAATCTTTTCAGCTTTCTTAACAATTTACGAATTTAACTTAACTTAATAAATATACCTAATGAACTCTCTTCCTTTAAGTGAAAAATTCGAATTATTCACCAACCATAAATCTTTGAAATATCTCTTCACCCAGAAAGATCTAAATCTGCGACAACAACGTTGGTTAGAATTTTTGGCATCTTATGACCTAGACATTCTATATACACCGAGAAAAGCCAATGTAGTTGATGATGCTTTGAGCCGAAGACATGCTGTTCTCGCATATCTTGTTATCCCTCTTACTCTTCTTAAGAAGATTTTAAGACAACAGACTGGAGATAAGTTTCTTCGGGAAATTTGTAGAAGAATATGTCGAGGTGAGAATTCCAGTTTTGGAATTGATGATAAAGGAGTTATAAGATTAAAAGGCAGGATTTATGTTCCGGACATCCCTGATCTAAAACGTGAAGTTTTGGACGAATGTCACAAATCTAAATTCAGCATCCATCCAGGAGTAATAAAATGTATCGTGATATCAAAAGAACTTTCTGGTGGAAGACAATGAAAAGAGACATATCTATATATGTGAGTCGCTGTGCTACTTGCCAGCAAATCAAAAGCGATCAAAAGAAAATGGCGGGTTTACTTCAGCCTTTAGAGGTACCCAAGTGGGAATGGGACCAAGTATCGATGGATTTCATCGACGGGTTGCCTCGTACTCGGAAAGTCAATGAAGCAATTTGGGTTATTATAGATCGTTTGACTAAGACAACCCACTTTTTGCCAGTGAAATCTACCCGCATGGCTGCAAGTTTAGCCGAGTTATATGTGAAAGAAATTGTTCGTCTCCACGGTATTCCTAGCAGTATAGTGAGTGATCGTGACCCGATTTTCAGTAGTAGATTTTGGGAGGCATTTCAAGACGCATTGGGAACAAAACCAAATTTCAGCACTGCTTATCACCCACAATCTGATGGGCAGACTGAGAGGATTAACCGAATCTTAGAAGACCTATTGCGTGCTTGTACACTTGATTTTGGTGGTTCTTGGGAAGACCATTTACATCTCGTCGAGTTCTCATATAACAATAGCTATCAGGCCAGTATAGAAATAGCTTCTTTTGAAGCTTTATATGGTCGTCCGTGTCGATCACCGGCATGTTGGATTGAGGCTGGTGATAGACTCGTCCTTGGACCAGATATGATTAAAGAAGCCACGGAAAAAGTTGATTTTATACGAAAGAAATTGAAAAGGGCTCAAAGTCGTCAAAAGAGTTATTATGATTGTAGAAGAAGGGATTTGGAATTCCAGATTGGAGACTCTATTTTTCTCAAAGTATCTCCAATGCGAGGAGATTGAGGTTTGGGAAGACCGGTATGCTGGCACCATGGTATATCTGTCCTTTTCCTACTCTGGAGAGGATCGGTTCTTTAGCCTATCGAGTGCAGCTGCCTAGCTGGTTGTCTGGCGTGCATGATGTGTTCCACATTTCTAATCTTCAGAAGTATGTGCACGATTAAGATAGTATTATTGAAGAAGCCGCTCAACAGGATCTTGAAATCACCCCCAATTTAATAGTTAAAAGTGAACCGATAAAGATTGTAGATCGTGATGAAAAGCGATTGAGAAACAAAGTTGTGAAACTGGTTAAAGTTCAGTGGAGTGGAAATCCAAAGGACTGCACTTGGGAAACCGAAGATAATATGCAGAAATCATAACCCAATTGTAGAGTGGATATCTCGGCTTAAACTGGTAAGCCATTTCCTTATTTTTCTGAATTCGTATATTCTTTATTTGCTTTCCTCTCTCTTTCAAATTTCGAGGACAAAATTTTCTTAAGGGGGGTATTTGTAACATCCCAAAAATTTTAATTTTAATTTGGTAATTTATTTGAACTTTTGTAATTAATTTGAAAAGTTTCAAAAGAAATAAAATATTATTAATAATTAATATTACAAAGATATATGGATATAAATAAAATATTTGGTAGTTTAAGCTTTATATAAATATATATAACAAACAAGAATTGTGTTAAACCATGAAATAAAATATATGTTATAAATTTAATGTTGATAGTTTAACTTTAAATAGAAATAAAATTTAGAATTTATGTTAATAAGATTTTATGGTTTTATCGCAACATGAGATAAACTTAAAAATAAACCATAATGAAATACATACAAGTTGCATGTAAATTATGTGAACCAGGAATCAACAAAACAAAAATGTATGCAACAAAAATCTACAAACAAAACAAAATCGTACTTACAAAAAAAAAATCAAATAGGATTATATGTTAACTTAGATGGAAACATGAGAATTAAATGCTTTCTTCTCAACACAAAAAAAAGAAGTCATTTCGAAATAGATGAAATCATTTCAGCTACAAAACCAAATTTTGCTTAGTCAACAAGGAAAAATAAAAATAAAATATCTGATCAAAGAAAAAATGTTGCACCAGTTATAACCTACCCTTATACAAGCTGCCTTCTTTATTTATACATCCATATTCATTTCATTTCGTTCAAACAAACATAGTAAACCAAAAATAGAAACATCACCATATCTTCAAGTCCAAATATAATCTGCTGAAACCAAAAAAAAAGGAAAAAAGAAAAAGAAGGATCAAAACTGTTCAAAACACAGAAGCATCTCTCTGTTCATCAATATTTTCAAGTGAGTAAATAAAATTTTTAAAGACTTAAGTTGAATTAAATTTGTATGTATGATTAACTGGTAATAATATGCTTGCATATGTACGATTATAGCTCTGTGTTATATACATATGTGTGCTCTGATTTTTCTCTGTTTTGCTTTGTTACAAAGTTAAGAAGTTGTGCAAAATCAAAAATGTTTTTATCTAGCTACTATTTAGCTTTGAGTTTAAAACAAAATATGTTGTTCAAACATAAATCAAACTTGTAAAATTTGTTTTCAACCTGTTAGTGAAGTATATTAACAGGAATCTTGTTTTACAGTACAACATATAATTATATGTTGAATTCAAGTGTTTTAAAATGTTAATTCGATTATACAACTGGAATCCTCAATGCAAAACAAGATTTTTGAAACAAAATTTGTGATTTTTAGTTAAGTATTTTGAGGGTAGTTCCATGTTGAACCGAAAATGCTTTTTCGGCCATTGCCATCGATCAAGAAATTTCGCATGTTAAAATTTTGTTTGAAGCTGGTTTAAACATTAATGATCTCAGGAAAATTGTCGAGAATTTTTTCTATTGCATGAACCGAAGGGACGAAGAGAATTTAGGGTTTAAGCTCGAGTTTTGCAACGGTCTGGAAACAAGGTGATTACATCGCCTTTGATGCATCGAGTTGCTTGAGTTTCAGGGAAGTGGTGGCGCGGAGGATTGGCGAGGTGAGGCCAGAGTTATGGCGCCTCAGGTGGACAACGTGGGTGAGGTGAAGTTTTTTTTTGTTGGTAAATTCGACTTCCACTTTCGAACATAAGGATAGTTTTTGATCTGAGGGTTTTGGCATTGAAACGACTTTGGGTATGGAGTGTAGTGGTGATGTGCGACTCACGGGAGGATGAGAGGTTCGCCAGAGTGGCGATGAGGCGACGTGCACGTGCACGGCCTTGCGATGTGTTAGGAGATTTTCGGTGGGAACAACTCGAGTTGATACTCGGGTAAATGGTAGATTTTCTTCGAGTTGAATTGGGTGCGTAAGTATGTTATCTTGTATAAAGTTTAAAACTTAAACTTAGCTAAATCTAAAAAAAGGAGAAGAAGAAGAGAGTATGAGAAGGAAAGAAGATGGCTCGGGAAAAGGAGGAGAGAAACTCGAGTAACACTCGAGTAAAAACCTGGGTATGCTCGGGTTATTTTCAAAAATGGGTTAAGCCCAATAAATTTCAAATTTATAATGATAAGTAAAATTTTGTATTTATGAAGTAACTAATGTTGATTATGTTGAGTTAAGAACTTATTACAAGTTTTAAATTAACTAAGTGGATACTTAACAATGTTTTAAAATCTAATTAATACTTTAACTAAATAATTTAATTTAAGATAAGTATCAAAGTTAATTAACTTAAATCTTTTTAAAATTATACTAAATTGATTTCAAAGTAATTCAGGAAGATTTTAAAATATGAATTAACATAAATAATTATTGTTAATTAACTGTTTGAAAAGGGTAATTAAGAATGATTAATTTATGATTTGGTTAATAATTAAGTGTCCAATTTATAGAGAATTAAGAATTGTTAATTAGAAAATTTAAGTTGATTAATTTATAATTAGTAGTTAATTAAGTTAATTGATTAAGAAATAATTTATTAACAAAGTTGATTAAGATTTAATTAATTTATTTATCATTAAGAATAATTGATCATTGATTAAAATAGTTGTGTGGTTAATTTGCTTAAACCACATTGGAAAATAATTAACTATTGTTGTGCACTGGATTGATATTTCTGTTGTGATTCTGTGTGATGTGAATTACTATGTGCTGGATTATGATTTGTGATTTAAATTCTGTATTGATGTGAAAACCTTTTTGCCCGTAAACGACATTTAAACTTCGATGCGACAGGGAGTCGGATTCCAGTTGGTTATCCGAAACCACATCGAACCTTAAATGTGAATCTTTGTGATGGATATGTCCACGTGTTTCAAAATTTAACGCTCACTATTGAGTTTAGCCGAGAATGGACCTTTGTGTCATATAACCCATTTCTAATAGTGATACGTCGAGATGGATAGCATTTGAAGACGGTGGTGACGACCGGGTGTCTTCGAAAACGATAGGATAACCTATCGAATGTCTCTGCGCCGAATTGCTCCGGTATAGAGATCTCCATATGTGATGGGGAGTCCGATCGGGATTGTGGATACCCGGATTTGCAAGGGCTTCTTCCTTTATTGGACGAAGTGCCTTCGCTTTGTTCGAACCCGGAACAGACTTGTATGGTTGTGTGTCTGGCACTACACTTTGAGATAAAGCAGATTTCTTTCAAATACGTATCTGTTGGTGGCGGAGAATTTATTCTCTTAGCTTAACACCCTTCTCTGAGACGTACGAGCTCATAGGTTATGTAGTTGAAGGTTATCAGCACCATACTCCCAATTTGGTAGTGTGGCATGCTAAGTGCTGCTGTGTGTTGATGATCATTTATTGATCGTTTGTGACCAAAGCATGGCTTTCGTGTAAAGCGTAGCTTTGTGGACGAGACCTCATCGAACCTCACAACCCGGAAATGGTCGAAACAGGAAAGATGCGGCAAGGTTATGAGGGTCGCGCCCTTTAGGGTATGTCATTTCCTTCTGGAAAAAGGTGATGTCATATTATGGAGCCCAGATATTTACCTATGTGGTTGCTTCAATCTCATTTACTGTGTGGTTGTAGCTTTGTGGTAGAGGGCCCTCGGCTAAAGGTCGCAAACGACCAGGAGGTGGCATACTCGAGTAGTAGTTACCTAGTTACAGAGGTAACCCGGCCTTGTTTCGGCAGAGAGCCGGGTAGGTTCTCGGGACGTCCCTCCAGAGGCGTACCCATGTGGCAGTATGAAGTTCCTTAGCCTGACCATTTGTTGGAAACCCAATTCCCAATACGAAACCAGTACTGTTTAGTTGTATAACCTGCCATTTACTTATGGTGTGCCCCACTGTTTAGATGGTAGCTATAGTAGGCATACAATAATGGTTGTATGCTGGCTAAGATTAATATTATATTTTCGAAATGTTATCTACACTATGCACTAGTAATAATATCAAAGAATTTTTCTCGTATCAAGCATATTTGACTATCATAAGAGGAAATTTCCTCCAATTCTGCGATTGCATTGTGTGTGTGGCGGGAGGTCTTATGGTAGTTTTATTTTCCAAAAGCATACCGGATTTTATTTTATAAATCTAGTTTATTTAAAAGCAATGGTTTTTTGTTTACTCATACCAGTCCCATGAGAGTTTATTGTTTCTTTTCTGAACTCTGGGTGCCCATAATTTCTACACGGGCATCCTAGTAGCAGCTTTCTGTGTTCTGGTGTTAGTAGTATTTTAGAACTTTTACTTTGGAGATATTTTGGTAGCTTTGGATATCAAGGTGCTTAGTTTTTTGGAAGTTCGCTATCGCTCCATTTCTTTGAAGACTTTTGGCATATGATCACTTGTTGTACTATTATGATGTTCTATTTGGAGTGGTGATATATGTATAAAAATACTCTGATGTAGTAATGGATATTATGATGATGTTGTATCTGTGATGTAATGCGTGATATCCATTCTGTTTTCGCTATTTTATATTCATCTGATGTTGTTATAAGCTCCTCCGACTGGAGTTCGATGTTTGAATTTTCGACATCCGAATATAAGTGAGGTATTTAGTGTCAATTTTCGAACATTGGATTTCAGATTGTAACTTGCACACACAAATAATCAATACCTTTAGATTTCTCAATAAATCATGTAGCGTACTTAAGTTTTGAAAAGTATTCTGTAGCTAGCCCCATGTCATAACATTCTGCTGCAATATCATTCAGATTCTTTTGAGTTTGATCTATACATTCTTTTATGTTATACTCGAAAATATGCTCATACATATCTTAGGTTTGATTTGTTTAACTTAAAGAAGACAAATATGTATCACAATTTCTCTACCCCGGTACCCTTTTCCGACCCACGGTTTTAAAACTATTGAAATCCACAAAGTAATTTAGATGACGTGATAATACACAAGTCAAAGGTTGAGATTAACTTCGCATAGAGGAATTGAATTTTTACATAGGATATTTTTTTCGATTTGGCATCGTTTTTAAACTTATTATTACAAATAGCCATGTTTTAAAACTAATATCAAATATAGCTCCGTTATGACCAGCTCAGCACTAACCTGATCAAAATGCACTAGCAACTTTTCAAAAGTCGCTGGTATAATTTTTTCTAATAAAAAAATACTGGCGACTTTTCAAAAGTCGTTAGTGTTTTATCTTAATTTTTTTTAGTTGGCTCCTTTTAAAAGGCGTCAACCAAACTGAAAAATAAAAAATTACATGGGTGACTTCAGTGCATTTTGGCCAGTTCAGCGCTGAGTTGGACAAAACAGTGCTATATTTGATATTAGTTTTAAAACGAGGCTATTTGTGATAATAAGTTTAAAAACGAGGCCAAATGGAAAAAAATCCTATTATATATTTTAATAGAATGCATGTATTTCAAATTTTAAATTGTAGGTCCGTGCACTTGAGTTTGTAAACTTTAATGTCAATTAATATGTAGATATGATAAGATTTGGTTATATACTTTGTTCTGGTTCAGTTTTGTAATATCATGTTGGATAATAATACATATTTATATGATATCTATTTCTGTTACATTATTCTTATCTATCATTCACTCTCGTTCAAAATAATATTCTTTCATCAGATTAAGTGTAAAATTTCATTTACACCCTTGTCAATAAAATTAATTATTCTCATTTAGAACTAAATTGATTTTCACTGTAAAATAATAATCTCTCCAGTATGCAACTCAATTTCTTATCTATCTCACTCTCTGCATTCATTATTCTTAAATAATCTAATAGACATTCTCTTCCACTTCTTCATACTAAAAAATTCCTTTTTATTTCACATCTTCACTTTCTTCTTCCTCCTTGGTTGTTTCACATCTTCATTTTCTTCTTCGTCCACTCATAATTTTTCCTTCCCCTTCTCTAGTTATTTATATATAAAATTCAATCACAACTTGATTTCTTCCCTTTCTTTGGTTTTATATTAACATAATTCAATTCTCAATTTAAAACAAATTAGGGTTCATATCCAAATAATTTATGTATCAGTATAATAATTATCTTAACATGACTATAATTTGATTGGATTCACCAATAGTTCTTCACCTTTGTATACTCCATAATTATCTTAAAAGTTAAATCTTTATTTTATTACCTATTTTTCTTATAATTCAGGTTTGAGTTTGTTCTCCTAAATTAATGACTTCAGTCTCTGATCAAATTTTATAACCTAGTTCTATTTTTTTTTTCTTATATTTATTTTGATTAACATGCTTATGAATATTATTTTCTTCATTTATTTTGCAAAAGTTTATGGGATTTATTAATGCATAAACATCTTAGAATATTCAGCCGTTTTGAAAATTTATTATAGGTAAAGTAGAACTATTTTTGTATCCTTACATTTTCTATGAAATCCAATTTTATTTGATTTTTTTTATTGAAGACTATGACTTTGGTTTTTCATTTATTTTGTGAAGAATTCTTATGTTTATTAACAAATATATACCAATGGAACTTGAGTTGTTTTATATAATTAAATAGAGGTAAAGTTGTCTTTTTTTCTTTCCCAAACAGAAGTACATAATAAAAATCAAGTTGTGAGAAAAATTTTATAACTAAAATAAAAGAAATATAAAAAATATTTTGTCATAAAATTGTTTACGAAAAAAATATAAGTGCACAGGAAACATTTAAGGTATCCTCAATAGGCAACTTTAAAATTTTCTATACGTTTCCGTGTATTGCAAATTTACTTGTTTTTAATTCTTTATGTAGTCTTAGTCACTTAAACTTACATTTTGTAAATTTATGTATTGGCCTTCTTAACCGATCATCATTTTATGTATTTTTCTATGTGCTATTTAATATACTATGAAATGTTTACAAAATTCTTATTCTTGTTTCCACCAAACTCAAGTGATATTACAAAATAACAAGGAAATTATCTGTGGTTCTTTATAATGTTTTTTATACTACAATGTTTTTAATTTTATGGAAATGGTAAAGTTTATTCATAACTATACATTGAAGATGTAATTATTTACAATGTCTAGAATCAGACTGCTTTAAAATAGGTCGGATAATATCAAATATGATTACCATTCAGTTGTAAAAACAAATTAATTTCTTTTGATTTTGATAAGAATGAATTCAAAGTAACTAAAGAATCAATCACAATTAATTCTTTTTATTTGTAAGTCAATTTAGTGAGAAAATTAGTTACATATTACCTCTCTTTAATACCAGTATATATTATAGAATTAAACTACACTCATCAAATTCCTTAAAATTGATATTTTCATGTGTATTTACAAGTAAATTTTTGTGGTGATACATTATTTCGCTTTGAATTATGTTAGTTTTTATATTATTTTAGTTATTGAGTCTACATATATATGTTGTAAATGAAAAGTTATTCGGTTGTTTCAAAAATAAGCCAACACGAGGTTTTTCTTTTATTTGCATTTATCATGTTAAGTTATGCCATATTATTACAAAATATTTCATTTCAACTTACAATAATATTTCTAACTCGGTTTGCATTAAATAGTGTTAAAATTATTATTTTATCTTTATTTCATGCATTTCTCCTTGCATCATTCTTAATTCTGTCTACAACACCTTGTATAATCATAATTTTTCTATCATATTAGATTTTTATTTCTACTTAATTACACATTCTCAAAATGTGTCTTTATTAAATCATGCTGTATTGTTCCTATTCATACTATTTCACATTTTCTAACAAACCAGGATTATGTTCAAGCGGTTGAAATTATCATAGTTGGAAGAAACTTAGTTCACAAGTTAATTTTCTTTCGGAAGCTAGTACACTAAAATGATTTATTAATTAATGATACGTTAGCCGTAAATTTAGTAGGTCAAGTTGTGAAACTATTTATTCTCATTAATGCTTTCGATTTCAAAAGGCAGTATTAGGTTTAGTTTTTTTACGCTTTTAGTTTTCAAACCAAAATGCTTAGCTTAGAAAAATAGACTAGTTTTTATAAATTCACCAAAGTGTGTGTGTAATTTAATTGATTTAAAAATCTGATAGCATGTATATTATTTAGTTGTTAATAGCTAAAATTAATATGCTTATCTTTGTTGTTCTTTAGCGTCGTTCTTGTAATTGAATGAATATGCCTATTAATCATACTTAATTCATTTAATTAGCAACATAGAGAAATAATTTGACAATTAATGTGTAATTAATCCTCTAATTAAAAATTGCAATCAAAACAAAAGGTAATATATTAGAATGCAAATAATAATTCTCTTTTGATTAAAATATAATGTAGTAAATATATTTATCATGATTACTTCAACTTTCTATTGCATATATCAATAAATATATATTTATATATTTCCGTGTACAATTTATATTTATTTGTCACGGTAAATATATTAAATTCCTTGTTTATAATTTTATCTGTATGAAATCATTATAAATGATTTTATAATCTACAAATTGGGACGAGTTTTACATAATTATTTATTGCCTTTTATTATTTTAGTATAGAATGAATTTAACACAACATTTAAAAACGTAAATTGTTGAAACCATTAGTTATTTATGCTTTCGGTTTTAGAATAATGTTATTTTTTTATTTTTTTAGTGGTTTAAGTTTTTAAAATCTTACTTCCAACTTTAGTCAATTCTAAAACTATGGAAAATCACACTTCGGATTTTTTCTATACAAAATGTGTAAATATTAGAGAATTTATGTAATTTGGTTCGTTTAAATTTTTACATGTTTGTTGTTTGGAATGAATGTGATCATTGATATGATTTCAGATTAAGTTTCAATGTGATGTATATTACATATATATTTTCCATTTTTAATATTTAGTTAATCATATGTAATTGAATTCTCAAATTAGAGACAATTAATTCATTTAGCAAGCACTAAGGAGTACTTATTCTATAACCAATGTGTAACCAATTCCCTAACTTAATTTGGAATCAAATATATCATTAATTCATATAGTTGGAAGAAACATAGTTCACAAGCCAATTTTCTTTTTAGTTTCTAAACCTAAATGCTTAGTTTGGAAAAATAGACTACCTTTTAAAGATATACTTAAGTGCATGTGTAATTTAATTGTTTTGAAAATTTAACAACATGCTTATTATTTAGTTGTTAACGGTTAAAACGAATAGTGAAAATAAGGGACACGTCTCTAAAATCAAACATAATACGCAAAACATCCTCCCAACAAAAAGATATAAATTACATACCTATTTTTTAATACTACAATTTTCTTCCCTTAAATATCCTCTATGACTGAACGTTGGTTCTTCATATGTGGATTCATTCTCACATTTAATTTTAAAATTTGCACTCCATTAATAATCAATCTTTAAAACGCAATAACTTTTTGTAGAAACGACGGATTAACAAACCGTTTTCACAATTAAATCACAAATTTTATTATCTTTCTAATGAGTGGCATTATGCATATGTTTTTCATAATTTCTGAAATTATGTGGCATGATTGCATACAATTCAGCAATTATATGCAATAATTGTAGAAAAGTCTACAATTATGCGGTATAATTGCACTTTACTACGATTATTTGGAATAATTGCAGACTTTTCTGAAATTGTTCGATATACTTGCACAAAGTATGCAATTATATGGAATAATTGTAGAAAAGTCTGCAGTTATTCCAATTAATTGTATAAAAATCTACAATAATATAATTGCTGACATTTGAAGAAATATTGATGATTATTTTATTTTATATAATTGTAGAAAATGGCAAATATACGGAATAATTGCAGAAAAGTCTGCAATTATATGAAATAATAGTAGAAAAATCTGCGATTATTACATATAATTGCATAAAAGTCTGCAATTATATAGAATAATTAACGACATTTAAAGGAAATCGATGATTATTTCGTATAATTGCAGCAAATAGCAAGTACACGGAATAATTGCAGAAAAAACAGTGATAATACGGAGTAATAACAGAGAAGACTACAATTATTCCATATAATTGCATAAAAGTCTGCAATTATATGGAATAATTACTAACATTTGAAGAACAATTGATATTTTTCAAAAATTGCAGAATTCTCTGCAAATATATGAAATAATTGCAGTCTTACTGCAAATATGATTTTTTTGGCATCAACAATTGATCTTATTTTAAAGATTATAAAACTTATGATTTTTTTAGTGAAAACTATATGGTGATCCGATGTTTCTACAGAAAGTTATGCACATTTGAAATGCTAAAAACATAAAGGGTATTTGCGTCTTCTGACGCAGATGGATTTGAAAATATAGAATAGAAATGTAAGTTTATGTTGAGAATGATGTTTTCTCAATTTTGAAACAAGCCAAACTATCCCAAATGAATATGCTTATATTTTTTTTGTTCTTAATTGTTCAGTAATTTAATTGTAGTTGAATGAATATGTCCATGAATGATAATTAATGATATTTAATTCATTTAATTATCATCATAGAGAAATAGTTTGACAATTAATGTGCAATTGATCCTCTAATTAAAAATCGAAATCAAAATAGAAAGAAATATATTAGTATACAAATAGTAATTCTCTTTTGATTAAAATACAAGTAAATGGATTTATCATAATTACTTCAACTTTCTATTGCATGCATTACTATTCAAATTTGTACAAGTAATCTACCTTTGTCTAAATAGGTGGTAAGAAGTTTCATTTTGTTAAGAGCAATGTTCCAGTTACATGATTCATGTCAGCTTTTTAATTATTATGTATAAGAAAGAATGGTAAATGAAGTACCTCATGAACACTAGACTCGTGTGCTATTTCACTTTAATCCTCTTTATAATTTGTATTGTATAATCCTACATTGCTTTCTAAGATAAACTACATACAAAATGAGTAGATTCGGAGTACAAGGGAAAATCTTTAGGTCAAACCTGTAAAGGTTAAAGAGGAAACGGATCATGGGTCCAAACGCGGAGTGTAATGACCCGATTTTTCGACTTCCAAAAGTCGACATTAATACGACCACTGTATCAAATGCCGCATAATCGAATGCCGGAAAACCGAACCGTTAGGAACAATAACAGAATCTCACATTTCGCAGCGGAACAAATATTAAAACAAAAACACTATATCGGTTTATACATACATCATCAGAGCTCACAACAGCAACGCAAAACATGTAGTTATTTTGACTTGCTTACATAGAAATTTGACTTGCACCAACCCACATGCAGCGGACATTACATAGTATAAGTAGTACGCCTCGCCATCTAGCTTGAACTCCTGATCTCTACAGCAACTTCTTGACTTCGCTTCCGAATAACTGATAACTTGACTCTAGGCTGCCCGTATGGACAATTATGGGCACCTAGAGTTTAGAAAGGGAAAAATAAACTCCAGGCCAGTCATAGGACTGGTGTGAGGTCTTAAGAACAGTTATTTTCACGAAGAAAATAAAAAGAAATCCGCTATGCTTTTGGAAAATGAAACTACCATAAGGCCTCCCGCCACACGCACAATGCAAACGCATTATTTGAGGAGATTTCTCCTTATGATAGCCAAACATGCTTGATAACAAATCCTTTTTAATATTATTATTAGTCATAGTGTGGAAAACATTTCGAAAGTATAATATTAATCATAGCCAGCATAGGCATTTCGCACTTATGCCTACTATAGCTATCATGTTAAATAGCAGGTTACCGCCACATTCCATGGCAGGTTATACAACTAAAATCGTACAGGGTGCATATTGTTTCTTTGAATTTTCAACAAATGGTCAGGCTAAGGAACTTCCTACTGCCACATCGGTATGCCTCTAGAGGGATGCCCCGAGAACTTAACCAACTCTCTGCCAACACAAGGCCTGGTTACCTCTGTAACTAGGTGACTACTACACAAGTTTGTCATCCCCTGGTCGTTTGTGACCTTTATCCGACGATCTTCAACCACAAAGCAACAACCAAAAAGTATAATAAATTTGTAGCAACCACATAGGTTAAATATCTGGGCTGCATACCATGATACCACCCTTTTCCAGAAGGAAATGACATACCCAAAAGGGCGCGACCCTCATAACCTTGCCGCATTCTTCCTATTTTGACCATTTTCGAGGTGTAAGGTCCGACGAAGTCTCGTCCACAAAGCTACACTTTTCACAAAGTCTTGCTTCGATCAACAAACGATCAGCAACACTTCGTATGCCACATTACCAAATTGGGAATGTATCACTAGTAACCATCAACTACAAAACCTCTGTGCTCGTACGTCTCAGAGAAGGGTGTTAAGCTAAGAGAATAAATTATCCACCACCAAAAGAAATATATTTTATAGAAACTAGCTTTACATCTCAAAGTGAAACATCAGACACACATCCATACAAGTCCATTCCGGGATCGAACGGAACCGAAGGCACTTCAAAGAAGCCGTTGCAAATCCGGATATTCACTAATCACATCTGGAATCCCCATCACAAAGTGTGATAAAATCACTAACTGGAGCAACCCGGTGTAGAGACATTCGACAGGTAATCCTTTCGCTTTCGAAAATACCCGGTCTTCAACATCGTCTTCAAATGCAATCCCATTTTGTCGTATCATTATTTGGAATGGGTTTTATGACACATAGCCCTCTCCCGGCTAATCAGAATAATGGGTGCTTATTTTAAAAATAAGTGTTACATTCAGATTCAAACAAATCACAACAAATTTCCACTTGGATCTTTTAAACAAAAGATCCATCACAATCACAAAGGTTCGATGTGGTTTTCGAATATCCATTTGGAATTCGACCCCCGGTCGCATCGAAATTCAAATTCCATTAAAATGCCAATATTGATTATCGGTTATTTAACTATCAATCAACATTCACAACAATCACCAAGATTGTGACGACCCAGAATTTTGAACATTTGAAATTAAAATATTTAATTGATTTTAGATATTAGAAGTTGATTTAACTTGAATTTTAATTATAACTATGAGTCTGGAAATTTAAATTATTGAATTTAATTTATTAATGTTGGATAAAAAAATTTAAGCTGATTAAAAATATTTTCAAGGCTTAGAAAATTTATATTGATGATACTGGAGGTAGTAGAATTTTTAAAATTGAATTTGAAAGCGATTTGTTCGGTTTTGAAATTTTATTGTTTAAATTAATATTTAAAAATAGTCTTCCAAGGCACAGTCTCAGATTTCAATGAAACCAGTTCCATTGGATCCGTATTATTGTATTAATATCGGATTTCAATTTTCATAGCATTCGGAGTTGTCGTGTGATCTAACGATAAACAAACACGTTAAAATTTAAATCGAAAATTCGATATTTTAACTAGTTCAAAAAGCTATCTTCTCCATACGATAGAATTTGGACTCGGAACCATTTCCATTGCATTTGGAATATGGGTTTAACATTATAAATACCTAGTGGCACGCATCGATTGGAGATTGAGATTGTGAGTTGCGTAATTGTAACAAATTTAAATTTAAATTTAAATTTGAAAATAATAGATATATGTGTGTTTAATATAATATATTTTTCTTTCAAAAAGGCAAGTAAACACGTTTCCATCTTTAATAGCACGTGTCTTCAAAGGAGACACGCGTTAGAAAAAAATTATTGACTAGCCGAGATTCACAAACCGTCTCGTTCAAAAGAAAATTGATTCCCTCTTTCAATTTAATGGTAGCCGAGTTATCGTTACAAGCAACAATCGAATTCATATCAAACAATAATGGCCGACTGTTTCTTTCCTTCTAATATCAAGCCGAGTTGTTTTTTCCCTTTCTTCTTCCAATCAAACCAGCTCGGTATACAAAAATATATATATTTGGGAATATACTCCGCGTAAAGAAATTGATTTGAAAGTTGTTTTCAAATGGTTGAAGTGTTAAAATTATATCTTGCGAAAATATGTTGAAAATAAATAATTGGGGAAAATTATTTGAAAATTGGTGATTGTTGTGAATTATTGATTGATAATTAAATAACCGACTATCAATATTGGCTTTTAAACGACAATTGAATTTCGATACGACCGGGAGTCGAATTCCAAAAGGATATTCGAAACCCACATTGAACCTTTGTGATTGTGATGGATCTTTTGTTTATAAGATCAAAGTGGAATTTGTTATGATTTGTTTGAATCTGAATGTAACACTTATTTTTAAAATAAGCGCTCGTTATTCGGATTAGCCGGGAGAGGACCTTGAGTCATAAAACCCATTCCGAATAACGATACAACGAAATGGGATTGCATTTGAAGGTGGTGTTGAAGACCGGGTATTTTCGAAAGCGAAAGGATTACCTATCGAATGTATCTGCACCGGGTTGCTCCGGTATAGAGATTTTATCATCTTTTGTGATGGTATTCCGGAAGTGATTAGTAAATATCCGGATTGCAAGGGCTTCTTTGGAAGTGCCTTCGGTTCTGTTCGATCCCGGAATGGACTTGTATGGATGTGTGTCTGACGTTACACTTTGAGATGTAATGCTGGTTTCTATCAAATACATTTCTGTTGGTGGCGGAGAATTTATTCTCTTAGCTTAACACCCTTCTCTGAGACGTACGAGCTCAGAGGTTATGTAGTTGATGGTTACTAATGATACATTCCCAATTTGGTAATGTGGCATACGAAGTGTTGCTGATCATTTGTTGATCAAAGCATGGCTTCGTGAAAAGCGTAGCTTAGTGGACGAGACTTCGTCGGACTCACACCCAGGAATGGTCAAAACAGGAAGGATGCAGCAAGGTTATAGGGGGTAGCGCCCCTTAGGGTATGTTTATTTCCTTCTGGATAGAGGTGGTATCATTGTATGGAGCCCAGATGCTTAACCTATGTGGTTGCTGCAAATTTATTACTTTGCGATTGTTGGTATTGAGGATCCTGGGATAATGGTTTACAACTGGTGGATGACATACTCGTGTCAGTAGTTACCTATTTTTGCAGAGGTAACCCGACCTTGTGTTGGCAGAGATCCAGTTAGGTTCTCGGGGCATCCCTCCAGAGGCGTACTCAAGTGGCAATAGGAAGTTCCTTAGCCTGACCATTTGTTGAAAATCAAATCACCAGTACGTGCCTTGTACGGTTTTAGTTGTATAACCTGCCATCTAATATGGTAGCTACAGTAGGCATACTATAATGGTATGTATGCTGGCTAAGATTAATATTATACTTGCAAATGTTTTTCCACTATGCACTAATAAAAATATTAAAGGAGATTTTGCGAATTAAGCATGTTTGACTATCATAAGGAGAAATCTCCCCCAAGTGTGCGATTGCATTGTGTGTGTGCCGGGAGGCCTTATGGTAGTTCCATTTTCCAAAAAAGCATTGTGGATTTCTTTTAAATTCTTCTATTAAAGTATAACTGTTTTTAAGATCTCACACCAGTCCCATGACTAACATGGAGTTTAGTGTTCCCTTTCTAAACTCTAGGTGCCCAAAATTTTCCACAGGGCAGCCTAGAGTCAGGTTGTCAATTATTCTGAAGCGAAGTCAGAAAAGAGTTGCTGTGGAGATCAGGAGTTGAAGCTGGATGGCGAAGTATATCACTTATATAAGTAATATTTCTTTTCTGTTGTTTGTTGTTGTAAACTCTGATAATGTGATGTATAAACTGATATAGTGTTTTTGTTTTAAAGACTATTCTTTATCTATTATATATTTGTTCCGCTTCGAAATGTGGGATTTTGTTTATTGTTTATGTTCTTCTTCTATCTTCTTCTTCTTAAACCCTAACGGTTCGATTTGCCGGCATTCGATTGTGCGGCATTTGATACAGTGGACGTATTAATGTCGACTTTCGGGCGTCGAAAAATCGGGTCGTGACAGATTGGTATCAGAGCATTTGGTTAAGCGACAACCTTGGCTCTGTTGGGTGTTACTCATTAGAGATAGAGTCAGTAGTACTCTAGAATGAGTTTGAGTGTAGTAATAGATATGAGCGTGTATTTGTTAGCGAATATAAAAAAAAGTTGTTTTATATTATGATGATTGGTTTGTTGAGTGGTATATGGATTCTGGTCGGTATAGTCCGTACAACTCTATCGATAGGAATCTCTAAACACTTATACAGAACAATTCGCCACGATATTGTTTTAAAATATGGTAAATGAAATAATTTTACCCGAATTATTTTCGTATAAAAAAGGAATGATTTTCCATAAATTATTATAGTATATGGTTGATTGTTTGATTAGAAAGTGAAAAAGAAATTGAAATCCTAACTCCAAAGTTGAGAAATAAAATCCATATACAAATAAGATTTGCAAATATAAATTGTAAATGTAAATGTGATTTATAATAAAATTCCAAAGGAATGTTTAAAAGAATTTGAAAGGATTTAAATTTTGAGATTTGGGAAAGATTAAACTCCTTTTTAATTTGGAAATGATTTTTAAAGGTTTGGAAAATGTTTTGAAGGGATAAAAGCTCTAAACTCTTTTCAGTTGCTGGAAAATAACTTCGGTGATGACTGCAGTTCGAGTTTCCAGGAGAGGAATTGCTGCCAAATTAGTTTTCAAAAGAAGTTGTTGGCAAACTGGATTTGGTTTTGGAAATTCAAAAGAAAATTTGATTTGTGATAAACAAAGCAAAGTATTGAAATAAAATTAGTGAGTGAAGCTAATTGAAGGAATAACAAATTTGATATGGTTTGAAATGAATTGAATTCAATATTTATAAATAAAAGATAAATTAAATTCATACGGAATTTGAAATACAGTTTAAATATAAGTGGTTATAAACCAAAATAGTGAATTGAATTGTGTTTGGGAACGAAAAAAAGAATAAAATTGGAATTGGAACTGAATATTTAAAACCAATTTGAATTGTGTGAAATAAAATGAAGTTGTAAAATTAATTCGACGTGAACTAAAGATCATAAAGGTGGAAATGGAAAAATTGGTTTGAGACGAAATGAATTAGAACTTGTAATGAACTAGTAAAAGAAAATAATTTAAAATAGTAAGATGAATCAGTTGTGAATGAAAGATAATTGATAAAAATTCAATATTCAGAAGGTAAATTGAATCCAAATAGAATTGAATTTGTAAATTGAATTCAAATGAAAATGTAAGATTGAATAAAATGGATGTATAACTTCAATAGTAAAGTAAAAATGGTATAAGAAGTATATATTGAAAATTTTGTAAAGGAATGTGCAAAATAAATTTGAATGTTGTAATTGGATATTATGGCTAGCAGGATATACAGGTGTACTAAAGGAAATGGATTGGGATTTTGATTTCGAAGATAAATTTTGAATTGCTCGACAAAAAGGTATGTATTTGAATTTCAGTATGAAATTTGATGATCTTCTTGTCTAGCCGCTTGGCTTTATCTTTTCTTTTTGAAATCTAGAGGCCGTGGTGCCATTTTTGTAGTCGTACCGAGCTAGCCGCGCAAAGGAAACGCTGGTGAAGTTTTTTGAAAATTTAGGGAGTTAGAAAAATTTTGAGAAAATTTTGAAAATTTAAATTTAAATTCGAATGTTTAAGAAAACAATATTGTTTGGAGTTTATGGTTGAGGTTGGAAAGTTAGTTGAAGTAATAATGGGTCTTTAATAAAAAGATTGGTTTTGACAAGTTGTTAAAACTGTTTATTTTGGGTACATAGTAAACGGGTTAAGGTCCATTCTTCTTAACTAGTAATTTCGGAAAATTCTTTTAAGGGAGGAAGGATGTGACGATCTATAATTTTGAACATTCGAAATTAAAATATTTAATTTATTTTAGATATTGGAAATTGATTTAACTTGAATTTTGATTATAATTATGAGTCTGGCAATTTAAATTATTGAATTTAATTTAATAAAGTTGGGTAAAAAAAAGTTTAAGCTGATTAAAAATATTTTCAAGGCTTAGAAAATTTATATTGATGATACTGGAGATAGAAGAATTTTTAAAATCGAATTTGAAAGAGATTTGTTCGGTTTTGAAATTTTATTGTTTAAATCGATATTTAAAAATAGTCTTCCGAGGCACGGTCTCGGATATCAACGAAACCAGTTCCATTGGATCCGTAATATTGTATTATTATCGGATTTCAATTTTCATAGCATTCGGAGTTGTCGTGTGATCGTACGGTAAGCAAACGCGTTGAAATTTAAATCGAAAATTCGATATTTTAACTAGTTCAAAAATCTATCTTCTCCATACGATCGAATTTGGACTCGGAACCTTTTCCATTACGTTTGGAATATGGGTTTAACATTATAAACGCCTAGTGGCATGCGTCGATTGGAGATTGAGATTGTGAATTGCGTAATTGTAACAAATTTAAATTTGAAAATAATAGAGATATGTGTGTTTAATATAATATTTTTTTGCTTTCAAAAAGGCAAGTAAACACGTTTCCATCTTTAACAACACGTGTCTTCAAAGGAGACACGCGTTAGAAAAAATTTATTGACTAGCCGAGATTCACAAACCATCTCATTCAAAAGAAAATTGGTTCCCTCTTTCAATTTTAAATCACGCACGAATAATGGTAGCCGAGTTCTCGTTACAAGCAACAATCGATTTCAAATCAAACAATAATGGCCGCCTGTTTCTTTCCTTTTAAAATCAAGCCAAGTTTTTTCCCTTTCTTCTTCCAATCAAACCCGCTCAGTACAATATATATATATATATATATATGTATGTATGTATGTATGTATGTATGTATGTATGTATGTATGTATGTATGTATGTATATGTATATCGAAATCAATAAATCGAATTCAAGGTTTGCGATTTAGTTTTTTGATTTCATTCGAAATCGAGGGCGATCGAATCGCCTTCACGCAAGCCATGGTCCAAGAAGCATGGAAATCGAAGCAAGATCAATAATGCCAAGATTAGGGCTCTATACCCAAGTTGACTAATGCCGATTAGCTATGTTGAAGGAACGAGCCATGGGTGTTTGTTCGCGTATGGAGTTAGGGCTTCGACCGATACGTCGTGATGGATCGCGGTGGTGCTCGGTGATCAGGTTTGGGGTTTGACGGCGATGAAATTCGCGTTTTTGGGCTTGGAGCGCACGCGTGTGCTCACGCACATGAAACAACGACGTTCGTGAGTCATTCGTGCTCGCAGGATTGTGTGGTGCTCATGGCCGATAATGGCGGCAGCGAGGTGAGATTTTGTTCTGCAGTTTATTTATTTATATATATTTGCATTTGTCTATATAGAAAAGAAAGAAAGAAGGATAATGGTAATATAAATACAAATATACATATAATTTTGAAACAAAGGGAAATATTTACAGTAAAGAAAAGTTTTTTTTTGCTAATTACAGAAGAATATATATATATATATATATATATATATATATATATATATATATATATATATATATCTGTAAAAATATTCACACATGTCTATTTTGATTTAAGGTAAACAGGAAAAAAATTATATAAAATATTTGAAAATATAATATGGGAATTTTAAAGTGATAAAGTTTATCAACATTTTGATTTTTGAAATCTATAACTTATTTTTAAATATATATATAGTTTCAAGTGAAAAAGAAATAAAAATATACATGCACCTTTCAATACTAAGACAATTTATTAAACGGAAATTTATTTTAAATTAAATAGTTTGTTAACTAACACAATGAAATGGAAATTAACTATTCGATTAGAGGATTTAATTTTTTTAAATGGTTCATTTAACTATTGTCTTTATAAATAAAAAAATATATAAAAAAATATTTTGTTAAAGGAAATTTAGTTATAAATTTCATTTTTTTAGTTAAATAAATTTGTTAAAAAGGAATTTGTTTAAAATTAGAAGTATTGGTTTAAAATAAAATCACGGGTTAATTAAATTATCAAATGGAAATTTATTATTTGATTTATTTCAAATATTAATCAATTGTATAAAATTGTCTATACAAGGTCTAATACTGTGAAGAAAACAAGTCGGAATTGGAAATGGATTGCAAAATAAAGGAGCAAAGGTGAGATCTTCTCACTCAATCAAATATTTTCTGATTTAAATTTTGAATAGTTAGATTTAAAATTGATTGTGTGCTTGGATGATTAATTTATTATTAGTTATATTAGTTTAGACCCTATGCGCCGCATAATAGCGGAAGATATTATATTAACACCATATACCGCGATATTCCACCTCGAAGTGGAATTGGTGTGATATATGTATTTGGAGTTGTTGATTTCCCGCATTATATAGCGGATGAGACCCTATGCGCCGCATAATAGCGGATGATATTTTATAAAACTCATATACCGCGATATTCCACCTCGAAGTGGGATTGGTATTTAATTGTTGTGCCAACGTCTGTGAATGCAGGGAAATAGGTTAGAGGGATCCAACTGGATTCCTCAAAACATTTTGATTTGTTTTCAAAATTTTGTGTTGATTATATATAATCTGTGTGTGACTATTTGTGATTGAAACCATTGAAGGCTAAACTTTAGCCGAATATAATTTTGGTATCATAGGATACCAGAAATATGAAATTGGATTTTCGAAAATTAAAGTAGAAAAGCCTAGACCTTTACAATCAAAGTGTTAAAGTTGATTTTTATAATCCGATCGAATTAATTCCAAAACTATGGGAAAATATTTTAATAAAGAAATTTCGAGTAATATTGTTTAATAGTTGAAGAATTTATTTAAGATACGTATTTTAAATTCTTGAAAGAGATAAAGGAATTTATTTCAAAAGGAAATAAATTTAGAAATTAAATTTGGAATTCAGTTTGGAGTTGAAATTAATTTTAGAAATCGATTTGAGAATTAAATTGGAGTTAAAAAAAATATTAGGAATCGATTTGGAAATTTGGTTGGGTGTTTTGGAAATAAATTGGGAAATCGATATGAAATTAATTTGGTGTTAATAAGTAAACCTTTGGGAAATTGATATGAAAATTTATTTGTTGTTTGAAATAGATTTATAAATCAATTTGGAATTGAACTTGGTAATTGAAATAATTTAGAAATCAAACTGAAAATTGATTTGGGGTTGAAAGTGAATACTTGGGAATCGATTTGCAAAACCGTAAATTAGTGGATATTTTAAAATTTTAAATCCACAATGGAATTTTATAAAAGAAAGAGAAATTTGTTTTAAAAATAATATTGTTTTATTTCTAAAGTGTGGAAGGAATTTACGAATTTGGAACGTAAATTTAAAATAAATCCATAAAAATTTATTAATTGATTTGAATGAACCATTTTAGAATGGAAGGTGTACTTTCCCTGGAAAGCCGAATATATTTTTAAAATAGCTTTTGAAATAAAATTAAAAGTTCTAGTTTGGTTTAAAAAGAATATTGTTGGAGAAATTATTTTCGGGAATTGTTTTGAATCTTTAATATAAAGATTTATTTAATTAAGTATAGAAGGGATTATTTTAAAGATTAAACTGATATTTGATTTAGAAAATAGTTATCTGAATACTTATTTAGAAAATAGTTATTTGAATACTTATTTAGAAAATAGTTATTTGAATCACCAAGATTGTGACGACCAGAATTTTGAACATTTGAAATTAAAATATTCAATTGATTTTAGATATTGGATGTTGATTTAACTTGAATTTTAATTATAACTATGAGTCTGGCAATTTAAATTATTGAATTTAATTTATTAAAGTTGGATAAAAAAAATTTAAGCTGATTAAAAATATTTTCAAGGCTTAGAAAATTTATATTAATGATACTGGAGATATTATAATTTTTAAAATTGAAATTGAAAGCGATTTGTTCGGTTTTGAAATTTTATTGTTTAAATCAATATTTAAAAATAGTCTTCCAAGGCACAGTCTCGGATTTCAATGAAACCAGTTTCATTGGATCCGTAATATTTTATTAATATTGGATTTCAATTTTCATAGCATTCGGAGTTGTCATGTGATCTAACGGTAAGCAAACACATTAAAATTTAAATCGAAAATTCGATATTTTAACTAGTTCAAAAAGCTATCTTCTCCATACGATCAAATTTGGACTCGGAACCATTTCCATTGCGTTCGGAATATGGGTTTAACATTATAAACACCTAGTGGCACGCATCGATTGGAGATTGAGATTGTGAGTTGCGTAATTGTAACAAATTTAAATTTAAATTTGAAAATAATAGAGATATGTGTGTTTAATATAATATATTTTTTCTTTCAAAAAGGCAAGTAAACACGTTTCCATCTTTAACAGCACGTGTCTTCAAAGGAGACACACGTTAGAAAAATATTATTGACTAGCCGAGATTCACAAACCATCTCGTTCAAAAGAAATACCAACTGAGACGACTCGACTTCCTATCTCCAAGAAATCGCATCATCTTGAAGAAAGAAAGGGATAGAAGAAGAAAAGAAAGAGAAAGAAGAACACAACAACAGATAACTCACAGCGGAACGAATGAAATATAATATATCACATAAAATATTACATAGTATCATATTACATCAGAGTACACAACTTAAAACAACAGATACAACAAACACAGCGGAATAATATTTTTCTACACGTCAAAGCCTCCTACTCCATATCTCCTCCAGAATTCGTTAAACAAACCTGAAACACTTGACTACTCATACATAATATGAGTACCCAAGAGTTTAATAAAACATAAAATAAACACTCGGGTCAGACAGGGGTCTGGTGTGAGTAAACGGGTTAAAATTGCTTAACTTTGGAAAACCTTTGAAAAGAAAAGGTATCACGTAAGACTTCCCACACATAAACATGGAAAAGTTTTTACCTTACGCTAACCAAAACATTGATGGAAACCCATTCTTCCTACGAGACCCTACGGTTTTGATTGTTTTACCCACTTTTGTGGCTAGTAGCTGCCCCAACTGTGACGACCCGTCTTTCAATACCCAGAAAGACGTAGCATCAATAAGAAAAGAAAGAGATAGAAATAGAAAGATAGAAAGAAAAGAAACAACAATCATCAGAATCTCACAGCGGAATCGAAAAAAATATAATATTACACATATCCATTACGTAAGTTTACATATCAGAGTACACAAAATAATACGACTTCATTACATTGGACATTCATAAGAATTTCCCAAACCATACAACTCAAAACACGACATCAAAATGTCACTACAGTGGAAAGAGATAGATTGTACGTGTGGACTCCAGCTCCAGCTTCCAAAACATTTGCTAATCCAAACCTAAATCACTTGGCTACTCATAAAAATTTGAGTACCCAAGAGTTTATGAAAAACAAAATAAACTCCGGGTCAGACATGGGTCTGGTGTGAGTAGATCAGTTAAAGTTGTTTAACTTTAAAATCATTTGAAACAAAAGGTATCACGTAAGAATTCCCACAAATAAATACGGATAAGTTTTTAACTTGCGCTAACCAAAACATTTGATAGGAAATCCAGTGATATTATAATAGGGTCTAGGGTTTTTCAAGTAAATAGAAAATAGCCGAAATTGTTACATTCATTAAATTCCAGCTACTAGCCACGAAAGTGGGTAATACAATCAAAACCATAGGGTCTCATAGGGAAAATGGGTTCCCATCAATGGCAGGGTTACTGGGGTACCTCCCTTCACAGTACGGGGCCTAGATCACCGTACCGAGGACCACTCCCGATCCCCTGCATCACAAGGCCGGAACCATCCCTTATTGGACAATCCCGAACAAGACAACCCCGCAGTTGTGGCCAACAAATGCCCACACAGCCGAATTAATAAGGGACTTCTAGACAGGGGTAAATCTCACTCTCAAGTGGGGGCTACCCACGAAGCCTTGCTGCACCTCCCTTGTTTTAGCCATTCCCGGTTGATAAGAGTTAAAGCAAAGAGATTTCTGAACTAAGGCTGACCCTCTTCTAGGACACTTATTTGCCAGCTGACCTTATTGTTGACAAATATAACACTTTTGGGGTCCATTATTGTTTCCGGACTTCTTCTTGTTTTGTTTCTTCCAGTTAGGATTGAATTTTCTTTTATTACGATTGGAAGAATTTCCTCCATATGCAGCAATTCGCGCCTCAGATCTTTTGTTCATCAAGTCTTCATATCTCAGCGCCATGTTAATAAGCTCCACAAAAGACCCTTTCAAATGTGCAGTCATTTTCTCATGATACTCAAGCCTCAACCCATCGCTGCTGTCTCAGCTTAAGATCTTTCTGAGAGAAAAGATATTTGAACGGTTTGCGATCCGTGAATAACTCAATCTTTTCTCCTAGAAGATAGTGCCTCCAGATCTTTAAAGCAAAAACAATAGCCAACAGCTCTAGATCATGCGTAGCATAGTTCCTCTCGTTTGGCTTCAATTGCCAACTCGCATACGCAATTACCCTACCATTCTGCATAAGCACAGCTAATTTTAAACTTGTAAACAAATATTTTACAAAATAGAAAACGTGTAAGCATTTCAGAGCTAACATTCACATGCAACATATTTTTTTTTATACTTAAAATTTTGATTTAAAATCTACTCACCTGATTTGTTAAGCAGAGACCAAAAATTCAAATTCTGGAAATTGACTGCAGATTTTCCCTTTTCTTGAAATTTGCCTGATTAACTTATTCTGCTTGATGATACTTCAAATCTTTGAATCAGTTAGTGATAGAAAACTTGAGATTTGTTTCTGAAATTTGCTGATTGCAGGAACCTAGATTGCAGTTTCAAAAGTGATTTGAAATGTAGATTTTTATCTCAGGAATTTTCTTTGCAGGTTTAGATTTTAAATCACGCACGATCTAGGCCCACCCCTTTGATAGGAAATCCAGTGAAACTACTAAAAGGAAGTTGGTACCAACTGAGACGACTCAACTTCCTGTCTCCAGGAAATTAACGAAATAATATGAGTTTCTTGAAGATTAGCCCCCACTTGAGAGTGAGATTTACCCCTGTCTAGAGGTCCCTTTCTATTTCGGCTTAGTGTGTGGTTGGTCGCGCCAACTACGGGGTGATCTTACTCGAGACTGTTCAGTAAGGAATGGTTTCGACCTTGTGTTGCAGGGGAGCGGGCGTACTCCTTGGTACGTTGATCTAGGCCACGTACTGTGACGGGCGATACCCCAGTAGCCCTGCCATTGATGGAAACCCATTCTCCCTACTAGACCTTATGGTTTTGATTGTATTACCCACTTTTGTGGCTAGTAGATGGAATTTAATAAAGGAAGTTGGTACCAATCTTCGAGAAACTCGGGGTGGTCTTTTATAACATATGAATTACTAAAAGACACGCTTACCAAAACTGATTTAAGTCTCAATCTTTTATAACATTTGATAGGAAAGAGATAGATTGTACCTCTTAATTATCCCTCTTTTAATTTTAAATCATGCACGGCTAATGGCAGCCGAGTTCTCGTTACAAGCAACAATCGAATTCAAATCAAACAATAATGGCCGCCTATTTCTTTCCTTTTAAAATCAAGCCGAGTTGTTTTTTTCCCTTTCTTCTTCCAATCAAACAAGCTCGGTATACAAAAATATATATATTTGGGAATATACTCCGCATAAAGAAATTGATTTGAAAGTTGTTTTCAAATGGTTGAAGTGTTAAAATTGTATCTTACGAAGATATGTTGAAAATAAATAATTGGGGAAAATTATTTCAAAATTGGTGATTGTTGTGAATTATTGATTCATAGTTAAATAACCGACTATCAATATTGGCCTTTAATCGGCAATTGAATTTCGATACGACCGGGAGTCGAATTCCAAAAGGATATTCGAAACCCACATCGAACCTTTGTGGTTGTGATGGATCTTTTGTTTTTAAGATCAAAGTGGAATTTGTTGTGATTTGTTTGAATCTGAATGTAACACTTATTTTTGAAATAAGCACTCGTTATTCGGATTAGCCGGGAGAAAACCTTGAGTCATAAAACCCATTCCGAATAACGATATGACGAAATGGGATTGCATTTGAAGATGGTGTTGAAGACCGGGTATTTTCGAAAGCGAAAGGATTACCTGTCGAATATCTCTGCACTGGGTTTCTCCGGTATAGAGATTTTATCACCATTTGTGATGGGATTTCGGACGTGATTAGTAAATATCCGGATTGCAAGGGCTTCTTTGGAAGTGCCTTCGGTTCCGTTCGATCTCGGAACGGACTTGTATGGATGTGTGTCTGACGTTAGACTTTGAGATGTAAAGCTGGTTTCTATCAAATACATTTCTGTTGGTGGCGGAGAATTTATTCTCTTAGCCTAACACCCTTCTCTGAGACGTACGAGCTCATAGGTTATGTAGTTGATGGTTACTAGTGATACATTCCCAATTTGGTAATGTGGCATACGAAGTGCTGCTGATCATTTGTTGATCAAAGCATGGCTTTGTGAAAAGCGTAGCTTTGTGGACGAGACTTTGTCGGACCTCACACCTCGGAATGGTCAAAACAGGAAGGATGCAGCAAGGTTATAGGGGGTAGCGCCCCTTAGGGTATGTTCATTTCCTTCTGGAAAGAGGTGGTATCATGGTATGGAGCCCAGATGCTTAATCTATGTGGTTGCTGTAAATTTATTACTTTGTGGTTGTTGGTATTGAGGATCCTGGGATAATTGTTTACAACCGGGGGATGGCATACTTGTGTCAGTAGTTACCTATTTTTCCAGAGGTAACCCGGTCTTGTGTTGGCAGAGATCAGGTTAGGTTCTCGAGGCGTCCCTCCAGAGGCGTACCCATGTGGCAGTAGGAAATTCCTTAGCCTAACCATTTGCTTGAAATCCAATCACCAATACGTGCCTTGTGCGGTTTTAGTTGTATAACCTGCCATCTAATATGGTAGCTATAGTAGGCATACTATAATGGTACGTCTGCTGGCTAGGATTAATATTATACTTGCAAATGTTTTTCCACTATGCACTAATAATAATACTGAAGGAGATTTTGCGTATTAAGCATGCTTGACTATCATAAGGAGAAATCTCCCCCAAGTGAGCGATTGCATTGTGTGTGTGCCGGGAGGCCTTATGTTAGTTTCATTTTCCAAAAAAGCATTACGGATTTCTTTTAAATTCTTCTGTTAAAGTATAACTGTTTTTTAGATCTCACACCAGTTGCATAACTAACTTGGAGTTTATTGTTCCCTTTCTAAACTCTGGGTGCCCATAATTTTCCACACAGGCAGCCTAGAGTTAGGTTGTCAATTATTCTAGAGCGAAGTCAGAAAAGAGTTGCTGTGGAGATCAGGAGTTGAAGCTGGATGGTGAGGCAATCACTTATATATGTAATATTTCTTTTCCACTGTTTAATGTTGTAAACTCTAATAATGTGATGTATAAACTGATATAGTGTTTTTTTTAAAGATTATTCTTTATCTATTATATATTTGTTCCGCTTCGAAATGTGAGATTCTATTTATTGTTTCTGTTCTTCTTCTATCTTCTTCTTCTTAAACCCTAATGGTTCGATTTATCGGCATTCGATTGTGCGGCATTTGATACAGTGGACATATTAATGTCGACTTTCGGGCATCGAAAAATCGGGTCGTGACAAAGATTCAAATATTTTTCTTCCAATTATTTGTTTTCAAAAATATCTTCGCCAGATAAAATTTTAACACTTCAACTATTTGAAAACAAATTTCAAATCACTTTTCGCCTTTTAATCTTTTGAAAACAAATTTCAAATCTCTTTTCCACATTTCAATACTTTGAAAACAAATTTCAAATCACTTTTCCTTACGTGGAAAACATTTCCAAATGTTTATTCATTTCCACTGAAAATCTACCGAGTTCAAATATTTTAAAATAATTTAAAATATTTATCCAAAATACTCTTGAAAATATTTAAAACAAAACTATTTTGAAACCCTTGCTTAAATATTAGTTATGAAATTATTATACTAATATCACTTATGACTTTAAGTCCAAACTAATTTTTAAATAAAATTAGTAGATAGGATATAACAATTTAAATATCCAATTTCTAAAACCAATATTAATTAAATCTTTAAATCATTACTTCCATAATTAATTAAATAAATCTTTACTTTAAAGATTTACAAAATAACTTAAGAAACTAATTTCTCTAAAATATTCATTTAAAATTAACTCTAGAACTTTTAATTTATATTTCAAAAGCTATTTTACGAACATACTCGACTTTTCACGGAAAATACACCTTCCTTTTCATAATGGATCATTTTTAATCAATTAATAAATCCTTCTGGTTTTATTTCAAATTTATGTTCCAAATCCGTAAATTCCTTTCCACACTTAAAAATAAACCAATATTTATTTTTAAAACAAATTCCCCTTTCCTTTATAAATTTTCATTGTGAATTTAAATTTTCAAATATCCACTGATATACGATGTTCAAATCGTTTTCCGAATATTCACTTTCAACACCAAATCAATTTTCAAATTGATTTTCAAATTTATTTCAATCACGAAATCAAATTCCAAATTGATTCCTAAATTTATTTCAATCAACAGATCAGTTTTCATATCCATTTCCCAAAGGTTTATTTTAAAAAACCAAATTAATTTTCAAATTGATTTCTAAAATCTTTTCAAACACAAAATTAAATTCTAATTTTTTTTTAAAAACTTATTTCCCTTTGAAAGTAAACCCCTTTATCTCTTCCAAACTATTTAAAATCCATATTTTTAATAAATTCTTCAACTTTTGAATAATATTATCCGAAATCCATTTATTAAACCTTTTTCCCATATTTTGGAATTTATTCAATAAGTTTTCAAAAATAAAACTTTATCTATTTAAATATCCTCTTTTAAGTTCACACAATTCTTTTAAATGAATTTATTTTAAATTTTCTACTTGAATTCCAAAAGTCTAATTTTATTTATTTCTGGTATCCTACGATACCAAAAATATATTCGGCTAAATTATAGCCTTCAACGGTTTTAACCACAAATAGTCACACGCAGATTATAAATAATCAACACATAATATTGAAACTATTGGATCCCTTTTACTTTTTTTCCCTGCATCCACAAACGTTAGCATAACAATTAAATACCAATTCCACTTCGAGGCGGAATATCGCGGTATATGGGATTAATATAATATCATCCTCTATTATGCGGTGCATAGGGTCTCATGCATTATATAATGCAAGAAATCAATTACTCAAAATACATATATAATACCAATTCCACTTCGAGGTGGAATATCACAGTATATGGGTTTAATATAATATCATCCGCTATTATGCGGCGCATAAGGTCTAAATTAATACAACTGATAATGATTTATCATCCAAGCACACAATCAACAATTTTAAATTTAACTATTTAAAATTAAACCGAAAAATCTGATTGAGTGAGAAGATCTCATTTTTTATTTGCAATCCATTCCAACTCGTTTTCATTCCGGCTTGTTTCTTCAATTTAGACCATGTATCAAACAATTGTATGATTTTTATTAATATTCGAACAAATCGAACAATTTAAATTTCCTATTGGATAAATTTAATTAACTAATTATTTTATTAATTTAATTTTAAACCAAAAAATTCCCTTTTTAGTATCTTAAGATAATTAAATAGATTAGTTTGAAACCAATACTTTTAATTTCTAAACAAATCCCTTTTAACAAATTTATTTTATTAAAAGTTAAATTTAAAACTGATTTTCTTTTATAAATAATCTTGGGTAACTAAAATAAATTGAATACGTTTATTAATTAAATTTATCTTCATAATATATATAAAAAATTAAACAGGTAGACTTAAAAATACGTATAAGTTTATTTATTTCATTTTGAAACTCTATTTATAGATTTTGAAAATCAAATTTTCTTTATATAAACTTTTATTTCATAAAATCTTATGTATATACAAATATATTTATAATTTCTGTTTTATAACTTACTGTTAAATATATTTTTTATATATATACTTCTGTCTTATAACCAAAATTATCCAGTAACTTTTTTTCCGATCACCTAGTACAAAATTAAAATCAAACATCGAATATACCTCATCACAGTAGAAACCTAGCCTACGGCCTCACGAGCTTCCCCCTAGCACCCTGGTCCAACACCTCAAATCGCCACTACCACCGTGGTCGCCGCCCATTATCTGCCCATGCGAACGCCAGAAATGTCATTATCCACATGCGAGTGTGTGCCCCCTTCTTCTGGCCTCGCGACCGAAACTCGCACGACCTAGAACTCGCGAGCCTTTAGGCATGCCGCCGCGCCTGCTTGGCTTCGCCCTCCCCGTCGAAGCCGAAATCAACTCGGTTTCATCCTCTCCACATGCCGTCAACATACCATGAGCAATCTTGTTCGATTTCGGTTTTTGGAATATCTAAAGGTAGAACGAGACTAGGAAGAAGGGTTGTCGACATTATTCTGCGATTCGTTTATTTTTCTATTTTTTATTTGTTTGCCGCTTTGATTTTTAGAAAGAGGAGCTCGACCACTTTTGAATTAATGATAAAAACTCGGCTGTTTTGATTTCTTTACGAATTTGATTCCAGAGAAGCAGCAAAGCGGCGATTAAATTTCTTTTAAACGAAGAAAATGTTTCGTTTGAATCTTCTTTGAAATGAATATGCGTGCAAGAGAAAAAATATAAAAAGTGATGCGTGTTAAAAATTTGCCAGATGTTTGGAAAGATAAAACGTGTTATAATTTATCAATTTCATGAGAATATTTATATTCTTTTAATTTAAATTCAAATTGCTTCGATAAACGCAACTCAAAATTACGATCTCCAATCGAGGCATCCCGCCAGGCGTTTATAATGTTAAACCTCTATTCCGAATGCACTGGAGAAGATTCTGAGTCCAAATTCGATGTATGGTGTGACGACCCACCTCCTATCTCTAGGAAGACGCGTCACCAATGAAGAAAGAAAGGGATAGAAGAAGAAAAGAAAAAGAAAAGAAGAGACACAACAACATCAGAGAACTCACAGCGGAACGAATGAAATATAATATATCACATAAAATATTGCATAGTATCATATTACATCAGTGTACTCAACTTATACAACAGATATTAGGCAGTTATAAACATCTGGCTAACTATACAACTCAAGATATCACAAGGTACATATATCATATAAACACAGCGGAATCATAATATATCTACACGTGGAAGCCTCCTGCTCCATATCTCCTCCAGAATTCATCAAGCAAACCAGAATCACTTGTCTACTCATACATAATATGAGTACCCAAGAGTTTAATAAAACAGTAAACACTCGGGTCAGACAGGGGTCTGGTGTGAGTAAACGGTTTAAAATTGCTTAACTTTAGAAAAACCTTTGAAAAGAAAAGGTATCACGTAAGACTTCCCACACATAAACATGGAAAAGTTTTTACCTTACGCTAACCAAAACATTTGATAGGAAATCCAGTGATATAATAATAGTGTCTAGGGCTTTCAAGTAAATAAGAAATAGCCGAAATTGCTACATTCATTAAATTCCAGCTACTAGCCACAAAAGTGGGTAATACAAACAAAACCGTAGGGTCTCGTAGGAAGAATGGGTTTCCATCAATGGAAGGTCTACCAGGGTGCCGCCCGTCACAGTACGTGGCCTAGATCACCGTACCGAGGAGTACGCTCGCTCCGCTGTAACACAAGGCCGGAACCATCCCTTACTGGACAGTCCCGAACAAGACCACTCCGTGGTTGGCACGACCAACCACACACTAAGCCGAAATAGAAAGGGACCTCTAGACCGGGGTAAATCTTGTCCTACTTGGGCATGACCCACTTAACCCTGTTGCACCTCCCCTGTTTTAGCCATTCCCGGGTTGATGAGGCTTGAGGCTACGATTACGTTTATAGAACACAACTATCTTAGAATGCTCATCGTCCACCTGACGATGTTCTGAAAGCATTCAATCTATACAAGTTCGTTCCGGGTTTGAACGAAACCAAAGGCACTATCTCGTTGCACTCATTTTGGAATCACCCTCAGAGTCAACGACCATAGCCCTTGCACTCTAAATCACCATCTCGAACCTATAAGTACTATCTCCGTTAAACTCATCACGGAATCACCCACCGAGTTATACTAACGTATAGTCCTTACACCTCGAGTCTTCACAAAGCTCCACTTGGATTCACGACCTAACGTTTAATTGGAATCGATGTGGATTTCGGATTATCCAAATATGGAAACCCGATCCCGGTCTCACCGAAACCAAACGCCGTTTTAATGTCCAAGTTGTTTAAGGGTTTAAACATTTATCTTATATTCAGGAGGATATATACAGATGGATGAATCACATTATCACAACAGATAATTCATAACAACCATTCATCTCACAAAGCAGCATAACATATATCAGAGATATCCAAATCACCCAGTATCAACCAGTCACCCAATATCGATCAATCATCCAATATAAATCAGTCATCCAATATCGGTCAATATTAACCAATATAAATCAATCATCCATAAGCAGAATTGATTTAACTCTTAATCAATTGGATTAACTAAATCCTTCTTCATTAATTTATTCCAAATAAATAAATTAATCACCTCTTAATGATCTTCTTAATTAATCTCCCATGATTAATTATCTTTAATTACATTTAAGTAATTAGCCTTAACCATAAACAGTAATTAACCTTTAATTACTATCATTAAGTACAATAATTAACGATCCTACATTTATTTCCATTAATTAATCAATTATAATTAATTACATTAAACTTCAATTAATTACAATTGATTAATCACACTTAAATTAATTACTCTATTAATCAACCTTGATTAATTCATTAATTATATTAACTAATGATCCTTATTAATTAATAATCTCTTTAATAAATTAAATAATTAACTTGTAATTAATCAACTCATTAATCATAATCAGCAATTAACAATTTGTAATTACTTATCTTAATTAATTAACTTCTTAATTAATTATATTAACCTTTGATTAATTAATCTAAATAATTAATCTTTAATTACTTCATTAAGTAATCAATTAATTAATAAATCCTTAATTAATTACTTTATTAATTAATTACATTTTAATTAATTACACTTAGTAATTAATCTTAAATTAATCACATTTATTAATTAATTAATCACATTAATTAATTAACTAAAATTTAACTAAGTAATTAACCCTTAATTACTACATAAGTAATTATCTCTAATTACTTCTATTATATGATTACTTTCTTAATTAATTACTTAACAAATAATTAATCCCATTATTAAATAATCCTTATTTATTTAATTATTTAATTACTCCATAATTAATTTAACTTCAAAACAAATATATTAATTAATCCTTAGATTAATAATCATCAAGTGATTAACCACTAATCACTTCCACTAATTACTCCCATGAGTAATTTCCTCTAATTACTTCCATAAGTATTTACCATTCTTAATTACATTCAATAACTCACCATTAGTTACTTCATTAAGTAATTACACTTAATTAATCCATAATTAAGTGATTATATAAACAATTAACTAATTATTTAAAATTAATTAATTAATTAATTAATTAACTTATTATATTTTCCAAATCCTTAATTAATTAAGAAAGTGCATTTATCTTAATTAATTCTTTACTTAATTACAAATCATATTCAACCAAGTATACTTAAGTTCATATCCAAATAATTTAACCTTATTTAACTCCATAAATAAATTATTTGAAATTAATCAAATTGAATAACTTCAAACAAATTACTTGGATTTCAAAATTTTAACAATAACCTTATTTTGAAATAAAACATTTGGAAATGAATTTGAAATTTAAAACATTTTAAACATCTAATTTAAACTTATTTTTTTCAAAATAAATATGGAAACTTAGTTATTAAACATTACCTAACAATTTACTTAAAAACTTTGATTAATATTTAAATTCAAACATACTTCTTTAAATTTAAAATCCAAAAAGTAATTAAATTAAATTACTTTCAAAAAGAAATCATTTTAAATAAATTTAAATTTTAAAATAAATTCAATTTATACTTTTAAAGTTCGATTATCAATTACTTTTAAACAACAAGCTTTTTAATTTTGCATTATGGTTTCTTTTATAAAACTTGTTTATAGTTAAATGCTTGATTTCTTCAAAATCAAGTTTCATTTGCAACCTAATATCAACACAGCACTCAACTAAAACACAGCAACCCTAAAAACTCGAGACAAACTCAGCAACAACACGAGTCTTCCCCGAGATACTCCAGCTCTCCTTCGTCTTCGAGCCGCCACCGAGAAATACACGAGAGCAACTTCGGGTCGCAATCGTCTTCCCTAGTTCCAAAATTTCCAGTGCACACGCACACGCGCTTGTGCACGTGTCCCACTGTCGTCGGCCACCAACGGTCGTCGCGATCGTCGCCAATGATCTCTCGATCACACGCGAGCAACAATATGAACACAGATCCATCAACACGTACACGAATCAAAATACGACCATTCGTTTGAAAACTGCAGCAAACATCGAACCAAAACCCAACGCCGCCGACCAATACCTATCACCGATGAACTCGCCATCACCCACAACAACTCGACATGATCTCCAGCTCAACATGCCACTATCGCGATCGCCTCCAGCCATATATACAAGTCGCGAATTCCACTACAGTAAAGTCGAGCCAACAACTAACTTAAACCTTAGTGTGATCCAATACGAACAATTCACTCATTTGAAAATTTCTCTTGTATTTTTCCCTAAATCAACAACCTAAAAACAAACTTCACCCAGAATTTCAACTCGAGTCAATGCGTGGATAATTGGCAAATCACTAAAATCCCCAAAACGTTCAAACCCAAAATTCAAATAAATTACCAAACAAAAAATTACAAATTTCATATCAAAATTCATGATTTTTAATCATGATTACATGCATGTAATTCAAATTATAATTTAAGATAGTTGATTTTTTTACAAAAATTTAGTTTCACTGTAAATTATCATTTTAAACATGTTTGTCTTATTTAAAAAAAATTGGATCTATTTTATAATCTTCATCATACAATTACAAACGAATTTCATTCAAATATTCAAAGCTAATAATGATCAAAGAATGATATATTTAATTTTAAGAGGAAAAATCAAAATCTGTTAAAATAACAGAACTTACATTTCCATTACAGGTATTCAAATCAATCATGCATTCATGTAACAAATATTCATCATCAAGCAAATTTCATCGCATGCATCATCATTCAATCACAAATTAAACTAAAACTGTTTTTAAAATGATTTACTCACTAGATTATATAGGTAGAGCTGTTTAATCCAGGCCTGAACATAAATTTGATAAGCTGTGCTTTGATCTTGCTAGCTGATGAAACACTTGCATGTTTTCAAAATGTTGTTTAAAAGTTGAAACTGCAGATCTTCATGAATTTCAGGTTTGAAAGTTGCAGATTGAACATTATTTGAATTGCAGGTGATCAATTTTGCAGTTTTGAAAATGATGCAGATTTAAAAGATGTTGAAACTGATTTGAGTTGCTCATCCATTTGCGTTACAGGTTGAAGTTTGTAGATTGAAGTTGAGAAGAACTTTGCTTTTGATTTTGCAGATTTGAAATTGCTGATTTATAAATTGATGTGAAAAACTTGCTTTTGATTTTAATGTCAGGTTTGAGAAAGTTTCTGTTTTGAACTTAAGTAAAGAAGATAAAGGAAAAAGAGATTGTAAAAACTAGTTTCTTCTTAAAAACATTTATTAAAAATTAAATAAGTATTTTGCCACATGTTTACAATTTGAACAAATGTCATTAGCATGTTTTTAAAAATTACAAATGTTATTAAGATGCCTTAGAATGTTCACACATGTACATAAGTGTTTTTAATTAAATTTTCATTTAGTTTAAATGTAAATATAACTTACTTATTTAAATTACTTAATTAATAGATATTTACATATGTATATAAATTTACTTTTAAAAGAAATTATGCTAAAACTAATTATAATATAAATATATTTCTTATTCATGTAATTTAAAAATCTAAAACATTTACATATACATCTACAACCATTTAAATTTAAGCATTTTAAAAAGAAAACAAAATGAAACTTTGTTTGAATCTTATTTAAACTATCATATTAAAATAAACAATTATCTTATATTTTGAAAACAATTGAATAGATCTTAAATTATCTTTTGGAAAATATAAATTTTAAAACAAAGCTTTAAATTAAAATATATACATACATAAATTATTAATAGATTAAATTAAATTTCAAAACAACATCAAATTATAACATATACTTACATATATATTACAATTTGAAAATTTATCTTTAACTTAAAACAAAAGATCTTCTATTCACAATATATATATCAAATATATATATTATAAATAGAATAAAATTTATTAGCTTTGAAAAATCAATTCTTATCAATATTGCAAGATTAAAAATTTATTAACCTTTAAAATATTAAATTTACCAATTTAAATAAAAATTATAAATAAAAATTATCAAACCAATTTAATTATTAATACAGATCATTAAATTGATATTGCCCAAAATTCCGGGTCGTTACATATGGAGAAGATAGCTTTTTGGACCCAGTTATTGAATAAAATTTTGATTTAATTTTCAGCGCGTTTGCTCATCGTATGGCCAAACAATCACTCGAAACTCTATGAAAATTGAAATCCAATAATAATATAATATTCGAATCCAATGGAACTGGTTTCGTCGAAATCCGAGACTGTGCCTTAGAAGGCTATTTTTCAATATCGATTTTGAACGATACAAATTCAAAACTAAACGAATCATTTCCAAATTCAATTCTGAAGTTTCCATTATCTTCAGTATTATCAATATGAATCTCTTAAGCCATTAAATTATTTTTAACAGGCTTAAAATTGAAGATTCAAAATTTTATCCAAATTACTGAAATTAAACTCAATAATTCAATTGCCAAATTCATAGTTGAAATTGAAATTCAAGTTTAAAATAACTTCAGATATTTAAAATCAATTAAAGATTTCAATTTCGAATGTCAAAAATTCCTGGTCATCACTGCATCAATTAAATATTTCAATTAAATAATTACTTTGATACCAATCAGTAACAACCCAATTTTTCGATTTGAAAAGTCGACATCGCTACATCCGATGTATCAAATGTCGCACAGTGGAATGCCGAAAAACCGAACTGTTAGGGTTTAAGAAGAAGTAGATAGAATAAGAAACAAAAAAAAACAGAATCTCACATTTCGCAACGGAACAAATATAATAGATAAATGAACATCTTTAAAACAAAGAACCATATCTGTTATTACAATACAACATCAGAGTTTACAACGACACTATTCAACACTAGGCATTTACAACAACTAATCCATATTAAAACTGAACTTACAGCAATCCCAACGCAGCGGATAATACATAGTATAATGACACGTCTCACCATCCAGCTTCAACTCCAGATTTCCACAGCATATCTTTTTCGACTTCGCTCTAGAATAATGATAACCTGACTCTAGGCTACCCGTGTGGAAAATTATGGGCACCTAGAGTTTAGAAAGGGAACAATAAACTCCAGGTCAGTCATGGGATCGGTGTGAGATCTTAAAAACAATTATTTTCACAAAGAAAATAAAAGAAATCTGCTATGCTTTTTGGAAAATGAAACTATCATAAGGTCTCACGCCACACACACAATGCAAAAGCGGAATTGGAGGAGATTTCTCCTTATGATTGTCAAACAAGCTTGATACGCAAAATCCTTTGATATTATCATTATTAGTGCATACTGTGGAAAATATTTCAAAAGTATAATATTAATCTTAGCCAGTATAGGCATTTCGTACTTATGTCTACTATAGCTACCATGTTCAATAGCAGGTTATCGCCACATTCCATGGAAGGTTATACAACTAAAACCGTATAGGGCGCGTATTGTTTCTTTGGATTTCCAACAAATGGTCAGGCTAAGAAACTTCCTACTTCAAGATGGGTATGCCTCTGGAGGGACGTCCCAAGAACTTAACCAGCTCTCTGCCAACACAAGGCCAGGTTACCTCTGTAACTATGTAACTACTACACGAGTATGCCATCTCTCAGTCGTTTGCGACCTTTATCCGAGGATCCTCAACCACAAAGCAACAACCACAAAGTATAATAAATTTCCTGCAACCACATAGGTTAAATGTCTGGGCTCCGTACCATGATACCACCCTTTTCCAAGAGGAAATGACATACCCTAAAGGGCGCGACCCTCATAACCTTGCCGCATTCTTCCTGTTTTGACCATTTTTCGGGTGTGAGGTCCGATGAAGTCTCGTCCACAAAGCTACACTTTTCACAAAGCCATGCTTTAATCAATAAATTATTAGCAGCACTTCGTATGCCACATTACCAAATTGGGAATGTATCACTAGTAACCATCAACTACATAACCTCTGAGCGCGTATGTCTCAAAGAAGGGTGTTAAGCTAAGAGAATAAATTCTCCGCCACCAACAGAAATATATTTGATAGAAACCAGCTTTACATCTTAATGTGTAACGTCAGACACACATCCATACAAGTCCGTTCCAGGATTGAACGGAACCGAAGGCACTTCAAAGAAGCCCTTGCAATCCGGATATTCACTAATCACGTCCGGAATCCCCATCACAAAGGGTGATAAAATCTCTATACCAGAGCAACCCGGCGAAGAGACATTCGACATGTACTCCTTTCATTTTCGAAAATACCCGGTCTTCAACACCATCTTCAAATGCAATCCCATTTCATCATATCATTATTCGAAATGAGTTTTATAACACAAAGTCCTCTCCCGGTTTTATAAGTGTTACATTTAGATTTCAAACATATCACAACAAATTTCCACTTTGGTCTTTTAAATAAAAGATCCATCACAATCACAAAGGTTTGATGTGGTTTTCGAATATCCATTTGGAATTTGACTCTTGGTCGCATCGAAATTCAATGCCATTAAAAGCCAATATTGATAGTCGGTTATTTAACTATCAATCAACATTCACAATAATCACCAAGATTTAAATAATTTTCCCCCAATTATTATTTTCAAAATATCTTTGCAATATATAATTTTAACACTTCAACTATTTGAAAACAAATTTCAAATCACTTTTCACCTTTCAAACCTTTGAAAACAAATTTCAAATCACTTTCCTCACGTGGAATAAATTTTCAAATATTCATTTAATTCCACTGAAAATCTACCAAATTCAAATATTTTAAAATACTTATTTTAAATATTAGCTATGAAAAGTTTATACCACTATCTCATATAAAACTTCAAATCCAAACTAATTTTTAAATAAAATTAGTAGATAGGGTATAACTACTTAAATGTTTTCTAAATCAAATATCAATTTTTATCTTCAAAATAATCCCTTCAGTAATTAATTAAATAAATCTTTACTTTAAAGATTTGAAACCAGCTTAAGGAAATAATTTCTCCATAAACATCCTTTTTTAAAACCAACTTCAAAACTTTTAATTTTGAAAGCTACTTTAAATCATACTCGGCTTTCCAGGGAAAATACACCTTCCATTTCAAAATGGACCATTTAAATCAATTTATAAATCTTTCTGGATTTATTTTAAATTTACATTCCAAATTCGTAAATTCCTTTCCACACTTTTTTTAAAAGTAAACCAGTATTTATTTTTAAAACAAAATTTCCCTTTCTTTTTTAAATTCCCATTGTGAATTCAAATTCCCAAATATCCACTGGTATATGATTTTTAAATCGATTTCAAAAATCATTTACAAATACCAAATCAATTTCCAAATTGATTCCAAATTTTATTTTAAACACCAAATCAAATTCCAAATTGATTTCCAAATATATTTCAGCATCTAATCGATTTTCATTCAAGCACCAAATCAATTTTCATGTTGATTTACCAAAGATTTATCCTTTTAACACCGAATCAATTTCCGAATTTATTTTTAAAATAAATTCCTTTATTTTTTCCAAATTATTTAAAAAAACATATTTTTGAAAATAAAATTTTCACCTTTTGAATATTATTACTTGAAATCCATTTATTAAACTTTTCCAAAATTTGGAATTTTATTTAATAGGATTTCACTATAGATTTTCTTCTTAAATTTAAAAATCCAATTTTATTTATTTATGGTATCCTACGATACCAAAAATATATTCGGCTAAATTTTAGTCTTCAATGATTTCAATCACAAATATGATCGCACACAGATTATACATAATCAACACACAATATTAAAACAAATTCAAATGTTATTAAGAATCCAGCTGGACCCCTTCAACCTGTTTCCCTGCATCCACCGATGTTAGCACAACAATTAAATACCCATTCCACTTCAAGGTGGACTACCGCAGTATATGGGATTTATATACTATCATCCGCTATTATGCGGCATATAGGGTCTCATCCGCTATATAATGCGGGAAATCAATCACTCTAAATACATATATAATACCAATTCCACTTCGAGGTGGAATATCACGGTATATGGGTTTAATATAATATCATCCGCTATTATGTGGCGCATATGGTCTAATTCAATACAACTGATAATAATCACCATCCGAGCAAACAACCAATAATTTAAATTAACTATTTAAATTAAATCGGGTATCCGATTGAGTGAGAAGGTCTCGCCTTTGATTTGCAATCCATTTCCATTCTCGTTTATTTCCTTTATGATTTCTAGACCTTGTATAACAATTATATAAATTTTTGTTAATATCCGAACAATTTGAAAAATCAACTACCTTTAATAACTTAATTAACTGACAGCTTACTTAAACCAATTTCCCCTTTAACAAATTTATTTAACTAAAATTTTGGTTTAAAACCAAATTTTTTCTTTAATCATTTTCTAAAATAATTAAACAAGTAAATTAAAAAAATTCAACTTCCTTTTGAAAATATATATGTAATTATAAAATATACATAGATAAAAATTTTGATTTTATATAGACCCAACATTTTTTTATAAAATTTCTATTCTTCCAAAATCTTATATAAACTTTCTGTACATGCATATATAATTAAACTCCATAAATTTAAAACCGGGCAGCAAACTTTTTTTACTGTATATATATATATATATATATATATATATTTATATATATAGACACACACACACACTTTCCATTTTAAAAATTATTTCATGCATGCATATAAAAATTGAAACTTCATATATATTCATTTATGATCTCCTCAAATCTATATGTTTATTGATTAAATTAAATAAAAAAACTGTGATTACCTCTTTCGACATGAATAGCAAAACTTCGGCCTTCGTCGAAACCCTAACGCACTCGATCGACACTGAGAAAGCCCACGCTTGCTCGAACACGGCCGCCCTGCAAGCTTCGTTCAACACTCGCGCACGCTTGTTCCTGTCCTCCCCATGGTGTCGCACAGCACTCGGAGCCCTAGTTTGATTAGTCGTGATTCAATTCGCAGCCCTTCCAGTCGCTATCGCGACAGTCCAAACATCGCCAGACCAGCGAGCTATCCTCCTTCCTCCGTTGAACGAAATCGAATCGTCCTTTTTTTTAATTGAAGAATAAGAGGCCGCCATTTTTAAAAATTCAATTTTGTTTTGATTGGGTTTTAGACTAAAAGAAGAGGGAATGATTTGATTTCATGCTTGGTTGAGAAAGACAAGATTTTTAACCTCAATTTTGAACGAACTGTTTTAATCTGTATACGTATGTTTTTTTTTTCTTTTTTCTTTTAATTAAACGCGTGTAAAAAATTTGACGCATGTTGTAAGATAAAGGACAAATGTTAAAAGAGATATGAAATGTGTTATTAGCCTTGTGAATGTGAATATCTATGTGCAATCTAAATTCAAATTCAAATTTAAATGACTGTAATTACGTAACTCAAAATATTGACCTCCAATCAAGGCATGCCACCAGGCATTTATAATGTTATACGCCTATTTCGAATGCAATGGAAAAGGTTCCAAGTCCAAATTCGATCGTATGGAGAAGATAGCCTTTTGGAACAGTTATAAAATTGAATTTTCGATTTAAATTCAGTGCGTTTGCTTATCGTACGGCCAAACGATCACTCCAAACGTCACGAAAATTGAAATTCGATACTAATACACTATTACGGAACCAATGGAACTGGTTTCATCGAAATCCGAGACTGTGCCTCGGAAGGCTATTTTTTAAATATCGATTTAAACGATATAAATTTCAATACTGAACAAAACAGTTTCAAATTCAACTCTGAAGCTTTTGTTATCTTCAGTATTATCAATATAAATTTTCTAAGCCTTGAAAATATCTTTAACAAGTTTAAAACTGAAAATTCAAATTTTTATCCAACTTTAATAAATTAAATTCAATAATTTAAATTGCCAAATTCATAGTTATAATTAAATTTCAAGTTAAATCAACTCCTAAATACTAAAATTCAATCAAATAATTCAATTTCAAATATATAGAAAAAACTTGGGTCGTCACATCCTTCCACCTTAAAAGAATTTTGTCCCGAAATTGAAAGTTAAGAAAAATGATACTCAACCCATTACTATTTTTTTCCAATCCAAATAGTTTTATCAACTTGCCAAAACAAATCTTTTTATTAAAGACGCATTTTCACTTCAACTAAGTTGCCAATCCTAATCATTAGTTAATTAAATAAAACTATTAGTGATATATTCGCAAAAGGTTTGGAACATATTCTAGAGTACTACTGACTCAAACTCATTCGACTGTGCGGCATTTAGTATATGGTTGATTGTTTGATTAGGAAGTGATTAAGAAACTGAAATCATAACTTAAAGCTGAAAAATAAAATTTACATACAAATGAGATTTGTAAATTATAAATGTGATTTATAATTTGAAATAGTATTCTAGAGAAGTGTTTTGAAAGAATTTGAAATTTGGAAAATAAATCCCTTTTTGGTGTGAAAATAATTTTCAAAGGTTTGGAAAAATGTTTTAAAGAGATAAAAAGCTCTAAACTCTTTTCGATCGCTGGAAAATAAATTTAGTGATGACTGCAGCATCGTCGATGCTCATTTTCGAGTTTCTGGGAGAGAAATTGCTGCCAAATTATTTTAAATGAAGGTTGTTTGCAAACTGAGTTTGGTTTTCGAAATTCAAAGGATAGTCTGAATTTATTTCAAAGGTGATTTTGAAATATTGAGAAATTGTTTAAAACTCTGGAAAATTTATTAAAAGTATTCATGAGTTGAAAATTTATATAATTTGAATTTTGATAGAATGAATTTAACTTAAAGAATTGAGTTAAATTAAAGTGAATATGAAAACAAAATAAGTTGGGAAAGTAAATTTATTAATGAAATGAAAATAAGTGAGAAAACTTATAGAAGTTTAAAGTTGAATTTGAATTGTGTTAAATAAGGTGAAGGGAATATAAATTCAGGAATGAACAGAAGAATAAAACTGGAATTGAAACTGAATATTGAAAACCAATTTGAATTGTGTGAAATAAAAATGAAGTTGTAAAATTAGTTCAAAGTGAACTAAAGGTAATAAAGGTGGAAATAAAAAAAATGGTTTGAGATAAACTGAATTGGAATTTGTAATAGATTTGTAAATGAAACTAATTTAAAATAGAGAGATGAATCAGTTGTGAATGAAAGATAGTTGACAAAATTCAATATTCAGAAGGTAAATTGAATCCAAATTAAATTGAAAGTGTAAATTGAATTCAAATGAAACTGAAAAATGTAAGATTGAATGAAAATGGATATATAACTTCAATAGTGAAGTAAAAATAGTATAAGAAGTAAGTATTCAAACTTTTGTAATGGAATGTGCAAAATGATTTTTGAATGTAGAAACTGGATATGGTTGTTAAATAGCATACAGGTGATATAAAGGAAAAGGAACTGGGATTTGATTTTAGAAGATAATTTAAATTTCTCGAAAAAAGGTATGTATTTGAATTTCAGTATGAAATTTGATGATTTCCTTGTCTAACCGCTTGGCCTTTTGTTTTCTTTTTGAATCTTGAGGCCCGTGATGCCATTTTGTAGTTGTACCGAGCTAGCGGCGCAAAGGAGGCGTTGGCGAAATTTTTCGAAAATTTTGGAAGTTAGAAAATTTTTGAGAAAATTTTGAAAATTTAAAAACTGAATTTAAATTTAAATTTAAATTGATTAAGAAAACAATATTGTTTGGAGTTTATGGTTGAGGTTGTAAAAGTAAGTTAAAGTAATAATGGTCTTTAACAAAGATTTGTTTTGGCAAGATTGATAAAACTGTTTGGTTTTGGGTAATAGTAAACGGGTTAAGGTCCATTCTTCTTAACGGATAATTTCGGGACGAAATTCTTTTAAGGGGGAGGAATGTGACGACCCGGATTTTTTGACATTCGAAATTGAAATATTTATTTGATTTTAAATATCTAGAAGTTATTTTAAACTTGAATTTCAATTTCAACTACGAATTTGGCAATTGAATTATTGAATTTAACTATAGAAATTTGGATAAAATTTTGAATCTTTAATTTTAAGCCTGTTAAATATAATTTGATGGCTTAGGAGATTCATATTGATAATACTGAAGATAATGGAAACTTCAGAATTGAATTTGGCAATGATTTGTTTAGTTTTGAATTTATATCGTTTAAAATCGATATTTAAAAAATAGCCTTTTGAGGCACAGTCTCGAATTTCGACGAAACCAGTTCCGCTGGATCTGTAATATTATATTATTGTCGGATTTCAATTTTCATAGTGTTTGGAGTGATCGTTTGGCCGTACGATGAGCAAACGCGCTGAAAATTAAATCGAAAATTTATTTAATAACTGGGTCCAAAAAGCTATCTTCTCTATACAATCTAATTTGGACACGGAACCTTCTCCGGTTCGTTCGGAATAGCGGTTTAACATTATAAACGCCTAGCGGCATGCCTCGATTGGAGATCGAAATTTTGAGTTGCGTTTCTCAAAGCGATTTGAATTTGAATTTAAATTAAAAGAATATAAATATTCTCATGAAATTGATAAATTATAACACGTTTTATCTTTTCAAACATCTGGCAAATTTTTAACACGCGTCACTTTTTATATTTTTTTCTCTTACACGCGTATTCTTTTCAAAGAAGAATCGAACGAAACATTTTCTTTGTTCAAAACAAAATAGTCGAGTTCTTTCCTAGTTCCATTCCCAATCTCGTTCAAAAAAGAAAGAATAGGTGTGATTGTAGCCTTCGTATTTCAGTTGGGTAAACTTGTGGCCTGGAAATCAAGTATCTCTACCCAGAGGATCGAAATTCTGAAGGGTGTACCTCGTAGCCTTGAAACCGAGGGTGTAATTGTGCAATTGCTTTTGAAAGGAAATTCATACTTGTATTGCGGAACTGGATGTAGGGTAACTCCGAAGCAGTATAAAATCCGGTGTGTTCTTTCCTTTACTGCCTTTATTTTATTTCTGTATCTGTGTTTGTTTCTGCGATCATATTTGTGTCTGTATATTGCGCACATCGGTGTCTAAATGAACATAAATCGAAAAAGTTTTTAGTAATTCTTTATTAACACTATTCAACCCCCTTCTAGTGTTAACCCAAGCCTTAAGATCCGTAATCCGCATTTCTCACAGTATCCGGTGGTTTTGAACTTTACTTTTAGGTAATTACAAGTGTTTTCATATATTTCTTTTGCCCTCTTTGATATCATATCAATGCTCCAAAGTGTGTATGCACTGTTATGTTTTTGGCATTGATCACTAAATATGCACATTTAAGGCAGACTATTGCCGTTGTAAAGATTTTTGTTGTGTATTCTTGCATTGTAAATAATACATACTTTTGCTGAAAATGATGATAGAGGTATGTACCGCATCATTACTACTATAATTATTGAAATGACATTTTAAGTTTCATTGTATGGATACACATTGTTTAGAGCTAGGTGGATACACATTGTTTTTATTTTGAATTTCCATTGGTTATAAAATGATGTTGCTTAACCTACGTCTAATTTTTGAATTGATCCGTTCTTAGGTCAGGTGCAACTGTGTGTATGGATACACATTGTTTAGAGCTAGCTGCATACACATTGCATTTGCAACTGTAGCACGTTTCTGGCTTCAGTTGCAAACCTACGTGGCAAATGCAATATGCAACTGTGTGTATGGATACACATTGTTTTTATTTGGCAAATGCAATGTGCAATTGTGTGTATGGATACAACTTTGTGTTCTGTACTATTAAATATTGACACAAATTAAGTGGAATGTTCTGATATTGATTGTAAGGATGGTAGGAAGGTTGCTTTCAGTGGGTGGAGGTGGTCAGAAATTTACAGTGGAGGGGTCTGCTTGGAGATGATGTTGCTGGTTAGTCATGCAGTGTGAATGGTTTACTAGTGGTCAGGGGTATGTGTAGAGGAGGAGTAGGGTGGTCAGGTGATGATTCAGTGAGGAGTGTTTGTGGTTGTGTTGACAATGGAGGCAGGCATGACTGGTTTGCAATGAAGTGTGAAGCACAGTTGCGGGGGGAGGGGGGGAAGGGGCAGTGGGAAGTTGTTGTCGTAGTTCAGGTGGAATGGTGGCAAGGCAGTGAATGAATTAGAGGTATGGTTGGCAGTGGCTAATATGCAAGTATGGTTGGCAGAAGAGGTTAGTTTGTTTGGGTTGTGAGATTGGATTTTTGCAGTGCAGTTTGTAGTGATAGGATTATTTGCAGGTAGAGGATGGTCCTGGTGAGAATGTGATTGAATTTGTGCAGGGGATATTGATGAAATGTTGTTAATGCAAGAGTGCCGGAAGAAGGCAGGAGGATAGAGGGTGTGTGACTGACGTGGCTGATGCTTTTGTGACAGGAATAAATTGATTAGTGTGCATGGAATGTACGCGGCTGATGAGTTGTAGAAGTGTTGAGTTTGTAGTGGATAAGGGTATGAACAGAGGAGTGTCTGATCAGAAATGAAATTTATGATGGAGCTTGTAGTTGATAAAGGAGTGGTTCTGAGATGATGGATGGAAGTTGGAGGGTTTGAAGGTGATGGTTGATGTTAAATTGAAGTGAAGAAGTGATGAGGCAGTCAAGTATGTTGTTTGTATGGATGGAAAGATGTTGTAAAGTGAAGTGGAGTTATGTGTTTGTAAAAGAGAACTAGTATGCCTAGAGAAGTGGAGTAGATGGATGTTTGTGTCAGTAAGGGTTGACAATAATGGGTTTGAGAAGAACTGTGGTTGGAGGAAGAGTGGAATAGATGGTATACATGCTTTGATGGAATTAGGATATACACCGTGAACTGAGAATGGTTAAAGCAATGCACAGTTTAAAGTGGATGGCACCAGTCAGAGAAGGGTTGTACACAAGTGATTATGGAGATGGCTGGTGAGTGGAGGAGCAGTAGCACTTCAATGTGCACAGTTTGGTGTTAGAGCAGTTTGTAAATGCAATAGTTTGGGTGTATGGAATTCGAGAGTGGAAATGGTTTGTGATATGGAAATTTTATGTTTGCAGGGAAATGTGATTGTGTAGTGCACTGTTGTATGAAGAGTTGAAGTTGTCTAGTTGTATGAAGGCAGAACACTGGTTGTTGTTGTGGCCAGTGGTGAAAAGGAGTGATGGTGAGTTGCAGTTTTCGACGTGTGTGCACTTGTCTGAAATGTCAGGGGTTGTTGTAGTGTAGTTGATTAGGAAGTATGGGTAGTAACTATGTGCAGTTGTTAGTGGAGATGTTTGTCTAGTCAATTTAATATATCTGGTTATTGAAGGTGGTGATGCTCGAGTCTGTGTCAGGAAGAGGTGATTGTTGTGTGTTTGCAGTGTTATGGTGTAGTGTATTTGATGAAGGAGTACTTTGTGTTTATTTTATTTTATTTTTGGCAGAAGTGGGTATGTTTGCAATGTGGCAGAAGAGGGAAGTTTCACTGTTGTTGTCAGAGAGGACGTATCTAAAATTCTATTTATTAGTAGCTTTTTTTATATTGGATATTTAAAATTAGATATGAAATTGGTTTTTTGTAATTTGGATATGATATTGTGGTATTTTGAAATTCGAAAGTTTGTAGCTCCTATTATAGTATTATCTAAATATGGTATTGTTGCATTTGAGATATGGAAGCATTTTAGACTTCATATTGAATTGATATGATGAATTATATATGATATGGACATCATCATTTATGAGATATTATATTCATTTTTTTTAGAATTTAATATTAATTGTGTATAAAATAGTGTAATAATTTCAATTAGTAACGCATATAAGTGTTACAATATTTTGGATAACAACACTTATCTACGTTACAAACCCAGATGATAAGCAAAGCATTTTATGTGTAACAACAAGTATATGTGTTACTAAATAATCATTTTCCAACACTTATAAGTGTTACCGTATATTTCTATACCAACACTTATAAGTGTTACCGCATATTTCTGTACCAACACTTATATGCGTTACCGTATATTTCTGTACCAACACTTATAAGCATTACCGTATATTTCTGTACCAACACTTATAAGTGTTACCGTATATTTAGGTACCAATACTTATAAGTGTTAGTAATACGTATGTTCGTAACACTTATAAGTGTTACAAATTTGGCCGCTTCATTCCTCACAGTCCATTAGTAACACTTAAAAAGTGTTACTGAAATTATTTGTAACACTTATAAATGTTAGGATTTTCCTGTTTTGGTGTAGTGCAATTTCTAAACAGTCTAGTAACATTATTGAAGTTGCTATCAGATTCGTAATATTTTATGTAGTTGCGATTAATAATATCTACATCTTCGTCCACTTGCATACCACCAATGGCATCAAATCACAAAAAAGAACTAGCTTTGAAGAGGAAGCGGAAAGTTATACAATAGGAAATTCTAAATGATGGGTGGCAATACCAACGATAGTAGTAGTAGTACTAGTGAGGAGGAAGATAGTCGATTAAAAAATGCTACAAAGGAATGTATAGGAAGGACTAATAAGGAGAAGGAAATTGGAAATGAGCAAGAGCAGGGAGGTCAAGAAGAGAGTGAGACAGAGACTGAAGCGTTATGGAGAAATAATAAAAGCAAGAAGGTGATGAAACAATCTTCATGGGAGTCTATCGAAAATGAAACCAAAGCTCAACCATCCTTGCTCTTTGCTTACAAAGATCATATTGTTGATACCATTTGGAATTATTTGGTAATTTTTTAGTTAATTAGATTAGCAAGTAGATTACTAAATGTTATGAATGTATGTGTTGAACATCATTTTGTTTTATTTAGGCACTAAGAGATAAAGTTAGACATGTCTAGCGTAACAACCTCTTTAAACTCGTAAACGTTTGGATTTAACCAACGAATGTGACCTTTTAAGACTGTAGTAGCTGAATCTAGATTTGAGAAAATAATAAAATATGCTCATGATAAAGTTGAGAAAGTTTTTATCAGTGTTTATAAAAAGATTCTACCCTGAAAACAATACATTTCGTAACAACCCTAGATTTTTGAATATAATTTTAAATTTAACTTTATTTTATTTTGAAATTTATTTTAAATTTGTTTTTATTGTAAGATTTCATTTTTAAATATTTTTAAAGTGATGATAAAAAATTTCAAAATTTATTGAATTTATTTTCAATTTTTAAAGCCTAGTTTCCATTTTTGCTATTTTCTTAATTTAATTATATTTATTTAAAATTTATTTATTTATTTTTATACATTCGTTATATTTTTGTGTTTTTATCTTTATTTATAAGTATTTTACACGTATTTAAAAAATTGAAAAAGAAATAAGGAAATTTGAAAAGTTTGTGACCATTTATGTACATTATCTTTTCATATTCACTCCACCTTTTCACCAATCACTGCATCACTTCATTGACTGCCATATCACCCATTGTTTAGCCGACCACTTCATCATTTTCTCCCACACAAGAAAAAAAACCCTAAAAACTTTTCGCCATTTCCTGAAGCAAAATTTTGGTAAAAATCTTTCACTCTTTTTCATTTTTTTCCATTGTTTGTTTGATTTTTTGTACTTGCATTCACCTTCATGTAGTTTGTTATCCCACCTTTTGGCAAAGCTGAGATACCCACAAATTAACTGAAAAACAATAATAACAAGTCGTGAATATCAACTATACATTGAAGAATAACCATAGATATCGATGAATTTTGTCCAAGTCCGGATCGGGCTGCAATTGATAAGACATGACAAGCAAAGCCATGGAAGCCTGTGTTCCAAATTTCAGGTCAATCCGAGTTCATATGCTCAAGATATGATCGATACAAGTTGCAGGAAAAAGTCACATTTTCGTATCCATCAGACAGCATTAACTTCGTATTGATGGAATCTGTATCCATCATCACGTCCCAATTCATATCCATCAACTTCGCATCGATCGAGTTCGAATCCATCGAGGAACTTCGGCTCGCATCGATCAAGTTTGTATCCATCAACAGGGCATGCGCTTCGTATCGATCGGCTATGTCCTATTTCGTATCCATCCAGCTAGACACGGTCTGTATCCATGGATGAGCTTCCATTCGAGTCCATCGTCTTCGCATCGATCAGGGATATCCTTCGCATCCATCAGGCGGTGACCACTTTGTATCCATCAGGAGTTCTTTTTCGAATCCATGAATAATTACTTATTCGTACCTATCGAGTCAAACCGGCTAGAGATGACACGTTAGTTATGGATGCGAAAGCGGCGAAATTCTCGGAGTGACTCGATCGAACCGGAGTGAAAAGCGGATCTACACGAAGAGCGCGTGCCACGTCAACCTGCTCACGCGTGTTATCATCGAGTCGAAGTGCTCGGTTCGAATCAATAGATTCGAACTAAACAACCACCAAGCAGCCCAAGTTCGTATCGATCATATCTCCTAAACCGCTGATCCAAATGGTATGAAATTTTCACAGCAGCTTGCGTACATGCTAAACAATGTCTCTGCCAAGTTTCAGCTTGATTGGACTATTACTTGATCGATACGAAATCAATTCGTATCAATCACAGATCGACTCGAAACTTGGTGGGAATGGTCGCGTGGGCCCACTCACGTGCCAGAAGAAGTCTCCCAAAGTTTGAGCGCGATATCAACCTCCTACGCCTATAAATAGCCCCCTGAAGCCTAAAGAAAAAGGATCTTTTGGCTACTCGACGTCCAGACTCTGCCGGATTCAATCTACATCTTATCATTGTTGTTATATTCGAATTCATTCATTACAACTGCTGCAATCATTTGTAATCAGCAAAGAACATCAATAAAAGGCAAAACCTTTGAAGTGGACGTAGGCCGGAGATAGCCGAACCACTATAAATCTTGTGTTTCTGTTCGTTATTCCTGGATTGCTGCTTGTTGTTTACTTAGATCTGTGACTTTCATTTGGAATATTGCTGATTTATATTCATAGTTTGGTGCTTTCACGATGCTTGGGGTTTGTGACCAATTTTGGCGCAAACACTTTGGTGCTTTCACTGAGAAGAACTAGCACCCACTACATCGGATTGAAGTTGAGATTTGAAAAGCGTGAAGGATTCAGATTTGGAGAGAAGGACGACAAACCAGTAGAAGACAGAGGGTTGAGAGAAGCCAACAAGGAGGAAGCCAGGAGGCATCCTCTGGAGGTAGAGAAGGACAAGCTTCGATCTACATCACCAGGGATGAGATGGAGACTATGGCTAATTTAATGCATGAAAGGATGATGAAAAGCCAATAGGAGATGCTGCAGAATTTCTTTGAACAGATGAGAGCAGCGAGTGCGCAGAACCTTGGACCAACTACATCGGCTGCAAGTGAGGACAAGGAGTCAAGATTGCGGAAACCAATGAAGGTCTGGTTCAGACCGAAATGCAGGACCTGAAGGCAATCAACAAGGACTTGTGGGCAGACCCTCAGGATCAGACGCTGGAAACCTATAGATGAAGCTCAGCAGGATGGAGTCAATGTTAATGTTACTGAACCACATGAAGAGTATGTACCAGAATTCCTTTCGAGTCTTGGGGGCAGGGCAGAAACATGACAAGGGGGCAACCCCCAGATAAAGATGAAAGGATGATTGGTCTAGTGCGACGAATCATGAGAGGAGGATTGTCGAGTGGAGGGTTGGAAGAAATCAGTTGGAGTCCGTTCACTCCGAATATCAGAAATGCAAGGAATCCACCAAAGTTCACACTTCCTATGCTGGATACTTATGACGAAAAGTCAAACCCAACGATGCATATTACTAGATACATCAGGCACATGGAAGTGCTGGGGGCATCCAAGGAAGTGATGGCTCGATGCTTCCCTCTATACTTGTCAGATTTGGATGCGCTTTGGCTTAGACAGCTGGAGACTGGATCAATCAAAACATGGGGCGAGCTTGTAGATTGCTTCATGAGACAGTTTAGGGTCCACGTGATGCGACCCAAGAGTGTGATGACTTTGGCTTCAATAAAGCAGAGGACCGGAGAGTCCATAAGAGATTTTCTATTGAGATTCAACGCAACAGTGGCTTCGGTCGATCGCCCGGATCCATCGATGATTTTGATAATGATGGTGGCCGGAGTCGTGGATGGCATCGAGTTTAAAGATTCTTTGGCAAGAGATCCCCTGCAAGATCAGGGAGAATTTTATCACGAAGCCGAGAGATTCGTTCGGCTGGAAGATTCACGTGCCGAGAGACGAGAAGCAAATGTTGTGCAGGGCGAAGGAACCACTAGGGAACAGTCTGGAGCAGACAAAGGAAAGAGAAAGCACAAAGAAAGACGTGATGGTCCTGATAAACGGAAGAAATTCCGAGAGCCTAGATTCAGACAATACACCGATCTGACGGCAAGCCTGGAATGGATTTACATGGAAACTTGGGGGCAACTCCTCTATCGAAAACCACCCAGGAGAGATCTCACAGAGCGGGAGCGAAGAACTGGAAAATATTGCCTATTCCACGAGCTGGATAGGCACACTACCGATGAATGCCGCCACCTAAAAGATGAGGTGGAAGAACATGCTAGGAGTGGTAGATTGCCACAGTATATCAGAGAACGAACGGCGACCGTAAGACCTGAACAACTGCTGCCTCCACCTAACAGAACTGATCCTGGATCAGGGTCACGACTCATCATCAATTGATTATGATGGCAAGGGCCAAGTTCCAGATTTGGACTTTGGTCGATAAGTTTTCTTAGATTTGATTTTAAAAATAAATGGCTATTCCACTTACTCATGTACGGGAACCGGAGAGATCCTTAGGCATGCTCTGAGATGGAGATAGACCGATCTGCCCGGAGAGGCAATGTTTAGTTTTTCTTCCTGATGTTTGAGATTGTACATCTAGGACTCGAATTTAATAAATAAACTTGGATTTCTTGAAATAAACCTTTGATCGGAGATTTAAAGAACGAATATTAAAAACCGATATAAAACTGATCGCTTTATGACCCTACCCGGAGAGGCGGGGTCCGGAGTGCAAGAAGTGAGTTGCTTTGCCAGAGAGCGACAGAATCGACTCACTTAACGTCGTTTCCCATTCACCGGAGAGTGATTGGATCGGGATTCGATAAGAGCCCAGAGAGGCTGTGATCGGCCCACGATTTAGGCCATGACATCGCTTAATGTTCAGATACACTGAACCAGAGTACAAGAAGTGAGTTGCTTCACCGGAGAGCGACAGGATCGACTCACTTAACGCTGCTTCTCCTTCACCGGAGAGTGACAGGATGGGATCCAGCAAGAGCCTGGAGAGGCTGTGATCGGTTTCGAACAACCAAGACATCACTATATTCCCTAGCTGGGGCCAGAGTGCAAGGAATAGAAAGCAATGTCGGAGTGCAATGAGATCTTTCTATTGAATCGCTAAGTCTGGAATGGGCTTGGAAAGGGTCCGGAGTGACCACCGATAGTCCGGAGAGACTATAGAATTTTATTCTTAACTTCCATGGGAAGAGATGGATAATGATTTGGCTTCGAACAGCCATGAACTTGATTGAAAATGCTGTAAGCTTTGAATAAAACATGAACTCACTGCATTCGATTTGAGACTGATCAAAACACACCTTTTACCAAAAGGCATGTTTTGGGGGGCAAAGTGTTATCCCACCTTTGGGCAAAGCTGAGATACCCACAAATTAATTGAAAATCAATAATAACAAGTCATGAATATCAACTATATATTGCAGGATAACCATGGATATCGATGAATTTTGTCCAAGTCCGGATAGAGCTGCAATTGACAAGACATGACAAGCAAAGCCATGGAAGCCCATGTTCCAAATTTCATGTCAATCCGAGTTTATATGCTCAAGATATGATCGATGCAAGTTGAAGGAAAAAGTTACATTTTCGTATCCATCAGACAACATTAACTTCGTATCGATGGAATTCGTATCCATCATCGCGTCCCAATACGTATCCATCAACTTCGCATCGATCGAGTTCGAATCCATCGAGGAACCTCGACTCGCATCGATCAAGTTCATATCCATCAATAGGGCATGCGCTTCGTATCGATCGGCTATGTCCTGCTTCGTATGCATCCAGCTAGACACGGTATGTATCCATGGATGAGCTTCCATTCGAATCCGTCGTCTTCGCTTCGATTAGGGATACAATTCCTTCGCATCCATCAGGCGGTGACCACTTCGTATCCATCAGGAGTTCTTGTTCGAATTCATGAATAATTACTTATTCATACATATCGAGTCAAACAAGCCAGAGATGATGCGTTAGTTATGGATGCGAACGCGGTGAAATACTCGGAGTGACTCGATCAAACAGGAGTGAAAAGCGGATCGACACGAAGAGCGTGCGCCACGTCAACCTGCTCACGTGTGTTATCATCGAGTCGAAGTGTTCGATTCGAATCAATGGATTCGAACTAAACAGCCACCGAGCAGCCCAAGTTCGTATCGATCATATCTCCTAAACCATTGATCCAAATGCTATGAAATTTTCACAGAAGCTTGCGTACATGCTAAAGAATGTCTCTGCGAAGTTTCAGCTTGATTGGACAATTAATTGATCGATACGAAATCAATTCGTATCGATCATAGATCGAGTCAAAACTTGGTGGGACCGGTCGCATGGGCCCACTCACGTGCTAGAAGAAGTCTCCCGAAGTTTGAGCGCGATATCAGCCTCCTATGCCTATAAATAGCCCTCTAAAGCCTACAGAAAAGGGAACTTTTGGCTATTCGACGTCCAGACTCTGTCAGATTCAATCCTACATGTTATCATTGCTGTTTTATTTGAATTCATTCAATGTAATTACTGCAATCATTTGTAATCAGCAAAGAACATCAATAGAAGACAAAATCTTTGAAGTGGACGTTGGCCGGAGATATCCGAACCACTATAAATCTTGTGTTTCTGTTCGTTATTCCTGGATTGCTGCTTGTTGTTTACTTAGATCTGTGACTTTCGTTTGGAATATTGCTGATTTATATTCATAGTTTGGTGCTTTCACGATACTTGGGCTTTGTGACCAATTTTGGCGCAAACATAGTTCGACCCCTCCATCTCCAGCACCTTGGCCACTTCCACCACCACTACAACCTGCCATCATCTCCTCCTTCCCACTGTCATTCCATAGTCGTGGCCATCCAAGTGAAGATCCACCAAGAAATTGAAGCAAACTCCTCTTTATTACCATAGCCGAGCTTCCCCTTGTTTCCACCACTTCAACCACCACTTTGGCCGACTTGTGCACCACCACCACCAACCAAAACTAAGCCAAAGACCCTGCCACATCACCTCATACACTCACCAAATCTGACCTTGTCCAATCATGCTTGGCCGAGACCATTTGTGGCCTTGAAATCCATGCAGTTGCCTTGTAGTGTGTGTTCATGCACACATATCTCTCTCTTTTGTTATGGCCGACCTATATGACCTGAACCTGATCCATATCCATCCCATAATAGTGCTTTTCCAGCCTACGGCTAAAGCATATGTTGTTGAATGCAAGTGCAAAAGCTTTAGCTTTGAGTTGTGTATTTATTCCTAGCATTGTTTATAAATATTTTGGTTTGAAATTCATATTGTACTTTGTTTTGTTTGATATTTGACAAGGCAATTAGCTTTGGCTCTCCCACACTCAAATCGTAGTCATGTTATCGTGCCTTTGAAGATCTTTGTTTATGCATTTGGTTGTCATCTCCAGCTTATACAAGTGAGTAATTCTCACCAGACAGGATTTATACTTATACGACTGGTAAACAGATTACAATTGAATCTGTAAGCAGATCATTATGCTATATATGCTATGCTATGATCATATGATGTTCACCCATGTTTATTTACCTGTTATACCATCTGTTACTGTTATATAATGTTATTCTGTTATTTATATCAGTTTATCACACTACAAGTTCCCTTTAGATTAAAATCACCATGGGTTGAAATGATACATACCCGAACGGACTTTAGAATAGGGAAAAATCGTTATGGTCTGAAATGATAGGCCTGAACGATTTTTAATTATTTCATTTTACTTGGTACTGCGGGCTTGAAATTATAAAACCTGGGTTTTCTTTGTAAATTACGGATTAAAATGTTATATTATCCGTATCACTTTACATAGGCTAGAAAATGATATACATACCCGTGGTTAATATATTTTTCTAAACTTTTTGAAATATTTTAGAAATGTAAATATTCTAATATTTTGATTTAAAATTAATTAAAAATGACTTTTATAAATTATTATTGATTTTCTAAAATTTATAAGTGAAATAAATTAATGGTAAAGTTTGAAATTTGAAATATAAGTTATTTTGGAAATTATGATAAATCGAATCTAAATTAAGTAGGAAAATATGATAAATAGAATTAAAATTTGAATTAAAATGAATTTAAAATAATTTTTATAAAGTGTTAATAGTTTTTGAATAAGTTAAATGTGAAATAAATGAATATTTAAGTTGAATTTTGAAATATAACTTAAATTGGAAATTTATGAATTTTGTTTAAAAGTGGATTTTTAAATTAAGTAAATAAAATGAAAAATAAGTTAGATTTGGAAATTTAAGCTTAACTGTTAAGTTAAAAATTTAATTATAAAGAATTGAAATTGAATGTGTGAATTTAATATGTGAATTATTATTAAATATTGATTTTTGAATGAAAAATTAACTTTGTAAAATCATAAATATAAGGTTAATTAAATGATTTTTTAAAATTGAAAATGTATGATTTTATAAGTTTAAAATGGTTTAAATAAATTTTAATTGTTTGTGAAATTATATTGAATATTTGGAATTTAATTAACAGCATTTTTGAAATGCTATTATTTCTAATGTAAAGGATATTACAGCATTTGTAAATGTTGTAGTTGATAGAAATGAACTAAGTAGCTAAATTGAATTAAGGGCTAGTATAGCACTTTGTAAGTGTTGTAAGTGCTAAATTTAATTAAGGTTTTATTTGAACTAAAGTGATCCTATTACAGCATTTTAAATGCTGTCTTTTGTTAAATTGAATTGTTTTAAAAGTAACTTTACGTGGCATTTTGTAAATGCTACGAAAGGTGAATTTTCATTGTTTTGATAAATTTAAGTGAATAAATGAACTTTGAAAAGATTAAAATTTCGGAAATTTGATTTTTAATTATTAAATATAATAACTTCATTTTTATGATTTAAAATGAAGTAATTTGTTTTGAAATATAAACCATTTTTAAATGTGAGTTGAAATGGTATTTTAAATTTAAATAAAATGAATATGGTTTTGAAAGATACGATATTCTAATATTTTGGAATGGATTTGAATGTATTTGAAATGATATTGAATTCTTGAAATTATATATGATTTTTGAAGTATAAATACCATTTTTAAATTATAACTACGGGTTATAATAACGATTGGTTGTTAAAGAAATTGGGATCGAATATGGACATACTCTCTGTCCATACCGAAAACCACTTTAACAACTGTGTACACGGTGGAGATTCCAGAATGAAGTAGGATGGTGACGATGTTCTTGAGGTACATTACGTGGACCGACTCCCGTGAGTTGGCTTAAGGTGGCTAAAACAAGAGCGATCTCGGGCCAAAAGGGGTAGCTCCTCTGGTCGGACACACTTCTTCGATACCATTCTATTACTATTGTGATTGATTGGGTGCACCCCTTGATTTTTGGAGTGTTGTTCGGGGTGGGCGTAGTGGCTGCTACGTTACCGCCAACCCGTGTGCGTAATTGGTATATCTAGCCTGGCATTGCCTTGTGTGCCGTGTCACCTACCATACCGAGCCTTTAGTACGAGTTTGTTTTTCTCCCTTAGCCCATGGGGTATTTAGGGTAGTCTCTTGATCTGGAGATACGCTGATACTGGATGGACTATTAGGATTATTACGTGTTAAAGGGAATATTGGGTCACTCCTTAAAACTATTTTAAAGTAAGTTTATTTTATTGTAGACATTATTATAATAGCGCAATATTACTATATAGTAAATAGTTTAACGGATCCTTAAAGGATGGGCGGTCCCAAGCATCCTTTAAGTTACTTGTATCATTATTACAGTTCACTTGAGTTGGTTTACATTATATAAGTATATATATGTCCTGACTCGAGTGTTTTGTGTTCTGCTTTATGCTCGGGTCAGCCTGAGTATTCACAGCTTTGGATTCTCTTTCTAGAGGTGGTCTTTGCTGGAGATTCTGCCTAGCTATATTTATATATCTACTTCAGTTCAGCTATTCTAGTTTATCTCATGTATTAGCGAACTACTTTGTATTTGGGATTTTTATTATGTTGTTTTCAGACTGATATTATGTATTTTTTGAGACTTTGTTATAGTAACTTCATGAACTACTATGTTATTTTATATTTCGCTGCGAGTTATTCTATTTGTTCTGTGTCTGTGATTCTGTTTATTGGATTTCATTTGCTCCAAATTTATTTACAATCTGTTATTTTGCATGATTCAAGTCTGACATGTGTGGATTATTATCGATTTGAATGATACGAAATGGCGGGTCGTCACATTTGGTATCAGAGCTTTGGTTTTTAGCAAACCATTGCCTCTGCGGAGCAAAAACTCATTAGAGATAGGGTATGTCTACCCTAGAATGAGTGAAATCAATCTCAGAATCATATCTTTGTGAGAGACGTATTTTCAAAGTATAAAATGATCTTTTTCAAAATGTTTACAAAAGATTTTTCAAAGATTAATTTGATATAAAAAAATTCTTGTTTTAAAGGATTTTCAAATATTTTCTAACTTCCTCTCTTTCGTATCTACCTTGTTAGTATTTTCTTGCATTAGGATATTCATCCAGTGAATTTATTTTTATCTTATCTTGTCTTACCTTAATTTATCCTTGTCCTAAATTCATTCTTGATTTTTCAGGATGAATCGAGGAAATGCCAGAGGTAGGGGTCGTGGTATTGCCCCAGCTCCTCAGCCTGTTGCTCCTATTCGATTCAATGTTCTCTGTAAGGAATTCTTTCAACTTGGTGGAACCCCATTCACCGGTTCAGAGAGCATCATTGAGGCTCAATAGTGGTTGCGGAGTCTTGAGAGGATATTTACTGGTCTCGAGATTACCATGCCCAAAAGCGTCAGTTAGCAGCTTGGCAGTTATAGGATTCTACTTTAGATTGGTGGGAGTCCGTAACGGCTAACACCGTCGAGGCTGATATTACTTGGGAGCAGTTTAGGTATCTTTTGTATTATCTTGAATTTTGTTCCTATTTTCCTTTTCTTTTGAATATATCTTAAGCATGTTTTGTATTTCATTTCCAGTGAGGCTTTTGTGGCAAAATGGATGCCAGAAGCCGGGAAATCTCAGCTTTATCATGAACTTATGGATCTTAAGCAGGGTAGCATGTCTTTTGCTGAATATGAGAGGAAGTTCAATGAATTTCCAAGTTCGGTCCTAGCCTGATTGATACTCCTCTCAAGAAGAATGAGAAATTCATTGTTGGTGCTCATCCAAAGTACTATAGTCGTCTCATCTCTCATGCTCATGGCATCTTCACCCAGCTTATGGATATGGCTATTCGCTATGAGAACCCTATATCTAAATGTCTTGCTGCTTCTGGTGCTCAGCCTTCCTTTGCTAATTCCAAGAAGCGTAAGCCTAATTATCATCAGCAGAAGAAGAATTAGCAAAAGCGTCCTGGTTTGGGATCTTCATCATCTGCTCCTGCTCAAAGGCAACCAGTTGATCTTTCCTCTATCACTTGCTTTAGGTGTGATCAGAAGGGACACTATGCAAATAGCTGTCCTACCTTAGCTGATGCTGCTGTTCCTCCACCTGCTCAGTTGGCTAGGCATGATCTCTGCCATATCTATCTCCAGCCTGGTCATTTTAGGAAGGATTTCCCCACTCGGTAGAAGGGTACGACTTCTGGTATATTTGCTGTCACTTCTGCCTCATCTCCAGTTCCTCCACCTGCTCCTACTCCTAGTGATGACCAAGGTACTCTCCAGGGTTCATTTACTTTACTCCATCATCATGTTCGTGTGTTGTTTGATACTGGAGCTACCCAGAGTTTTATTTCTGTTGATTTGTGTGATAAGTTTGAGCATCTCCTTTCTCCTGAGTATGCTTATGTTCCATTATGTGTTTCAAATCCTATTGGGGCCTTACTAACCTTAATCGGATTTGTAAGCAAGTGAAACTTCTCCATTCTGATCATCACTTTAGTGGTGATTTTTATGTTCTAGGCTTCGATGCTTTTGATTTATTGCTTGGCCAAGATTGGTTAGGGAATCATGATGCTCATATCTCTTGTAAAGCCCAGTCTGTTCACCCTGTTGATAATCAAGGAAATTCCTTGATTATTCAGTGCCGCATGCCTCAGGATATTGCTGGCAACTTTATTTATTCTCTGGATTCTTCTCCCAGTGATCTTGATTCGACTCCTATGGTTAGACTATATCCCGATGTATTTGGTGAAGTCACTTCTTTACCACCGAAGCGGGAAATTGATTTTCGGATTGATCTTATTCCTGGTGCTCGACCTTTTGTTCTTCCCCTTAGAAGAATCCACCCCACGAGAAGGTTGAGATGGGAAAGCAAATTGAGGACTTGTCTTCCAAAGGTCTGATTAGGCCTAGTTTTTCTGAATGGGGAGTCGCGGTGGTTTTTGTCACCAAGTCTGGTGGTTCTCCTCGGATGTGTGTTGATTATAGGGAGCTAAACAAGCTTACTATGAAAAACAGATATCCAATTCCTCGTATCAATAATATGTTTGATCAGCTTTATAGTGCCACTGTTTTCTCTCAGCTTGATTTTGCCACAGGTTTTCATCAGCTCAGGGTTTCTGAGGATAGCATTTCCAAAACTGCTTTCGCACTGAGAATGGGTTTTTTGAATGGTTAGTAACGCCTTTCGGTTTGACTAATGCTCCTGCTTTCTTTGTTGATTTGGTGAATCGTGTTTTTCGTGATGTGCTTAATAAATTTGTTCTAGTCTTTGTTGATGATATCTTTGTCTTCTCTAAGACCAAGGAAGAGCATGAGTCGCATTTGAAATCTATTTTGGAGACTCTCAGAAATCATCAGTTGAAGGCTAAATTTTCTAAATGCCATTTCTGGAAGGATGAAGTCTGATATCTCGAGCATATTGTTTCTAGTAATGGAGTTTCTGTTGAACCAGTCATGATCGCTGCGATCAATGTAAGTCTTTCTTTCTTCTCTTTTCTCTATCAATTAATAATTCTTTCATGTTGTCCTTATTTTCTCCCTATTCTGTTTCAGGATTGGGAAACTCCAAAGACTCCATCTGATATTCGTAGTTTTCTGGGCCTTGCCGGTTACTACCGGAGATTCACTGAGAATTTTGCTTGGATTGCGGCACCTCTCACTGCTTTGACTCGTAAGAACGCCAAGTTTATCTGGAGTGATTAGTGTAAGGCTGCATTCAATGAGTTAAAGAGAAAGCTAACTTCTGCACCAGTTCTTACCGTTCCGAACAGAAGTGATGGATTGATGGTGTACACTGATGCTAGTCGTGAGGGTTTGGGTGCTGTTCTCATGTAGGATAGTAAGGTCATTGCCTATGCCAGCCGTCAGTTGAAAATCCACTAGGCAAATTATGATGCTCATGATTTAGAGTTGCTTGCTGTTGTCTTTGCTTTGAAGTTTTGGAGGCATCATCTTCTAGGAACCAAGTTTGAGATTTTCACCGATCATCACTCTCTGAGATATATCTTCACCCAGAAGGATTTGAATCAGAGGCAAGTTCGTTGGCTTGAGTTTCTGGCTTCTAATGACCTCGATATTAGCTATACTCCCGGTAAAGCTAATGGTGTGGCCGATGCTCTGAGTCGAAAGAAGGCTTTGTTGTGTCAGCTTGTTGTTTCTTCTTCTCATCTTCTGGGTCATATCATGGCTAAGCAGGATGAGGATGAGATTCTTAGATTGATGAAGTAGAGTGTTCGTAGCAGGGTTGGTGGTGGTAGTAGTGGTAGTGGAGATCAGATCTATGATAGAGGGATTTTGTGGATTAATGGCAGGATTTGTGTCCCCAATGTTGATGGTTTGAGGCAGGAGTTGCTTCAGGAGAATCACCGATCCAGGCTTTTTATCCATCCTGGTGTGTCGAAGATGTATCAGGATATGAAGAGGCTTTACTGGTGGAGAGGGATGAAGAGGGATTTCTCTATCTTTGTTAGTCGGTGTGCGACTTGTCAGCAAGTGAAAGCCGATCACCAGAAGACCCCTGGTTTGTTGCAGCCCCTTGAGATTCCTAATTGGAAGCAGGAACAGGTTTCCACGGATTTCATCGATGGTTTACCGACGACTCGGAGGGATAATGAGAGTATCTGGGTTATTATGGATAGACTAACCAAGTCCGCTCATTTCATTCCGGTCAAGTCTACTCGTTCTACTTCTAGCTTATCTAAGATCTATATGAGAGAGATCGTTTGTCTCCATGGTGTTCCTCTCAGTATTATTTTTGATCGTGACCCATCTTTAAAAGTCCGTTTTAGAAGGCTTTTCAGGAATCTCTGGGTACTCGTTTGAATCTGAGCACTGCTTACCATCCACAGACCGACGGTCAAACGGAAAGAGTGAATCAGATTCTCAAGGATCTTCTTCGTGCTTGTGTGCTTGATTATGGAGGATTTTGGGAAGATCGTCTCCATCTTGTCGAATTCACCTACAATAATAGCTATCAGGTATAATCTTATCTTCTATTTTAACCTTATCTTGATCTTTTTATCTATCTCATTCCATCTTTACATTCAGGCCAGTCTCAAAATGTCTCCATTTGCTGCTCTACACGGACGACCTTATAGATCCCCATCTTGCAGGATTGAATCCGGTAATCATTTGGTTCTTGGTCCTGATGTCATTTTGGAAGCTTCCGAGAGAGTTGAGGAGATTAAGAAGAGCTTGAGAGCTGCTCAGGATAGGCAGAAGAAGTATGCTAATAGACGTCGGCGGAATTTGGAATTTGCTATTGGTGATAGGGTGTTCCTTAAGGTTTCTCCCTTGAGGAATGTCATTCGCTTTTGTCGTAGAGGGAAGCTTTCTCCTAGGTTCATTGGTCCTTTCCGCATTGTGGAAAGAGTTGGTTCTTTGGCTTATCACCTGGATTGCCCAAGAAGCTTTCTGGAGTGCATGATGTATTCCATGTCTCGCATCTTCGTCGGTATCTTCATGATCCATCTCTTATCGTCCAGCCGTCTGCTCTTGATAGTTTATATATTGAGCCTAATCTAATTGTCGAGAGGAAGCCACTTCGTATTGTCGACAAAGGTACGAAGCAGCTCAGAAGGAAATCTGTTAATCTGGTCAAAGTACAGTGGAGTACTGACGATCGAGATTATACCTAGGAAACGGAGGAGAGCATTCGTGCTTTGAAACCAGAATTGTTCATTTCAAGTACTATTTTGTTTTTCTATCTTGTTTCTTTTTATTTTCCTTGCCCGTTCTTTTCGAGGACGAAAAGATTTGAGTGGGGGAGAGGGTAACAACCCTAGATTTTTGAATATAATTTTAAACTTGACTTTATTTTATTTTGAAATTTATTTTAAATTTGTTTTTATTGTAAGATTTCATTTTTAAATATTTTTAAAGTGATCATAAAACTTTTCCAAAATTTATTGAATTTATTTTCAATTTTTAAAGCCTGGTTTCCATTTTTTTGCTATTTTCTTAATTTGATTATATTTATTTAAAATTTATTTATTTATTTTTATGCATTCATTTTTTTTTTTATCTTTATTTATAAGTATTTTACATGTATTTAAAAAATTGAAAAAAAAAAGGAAATTTGAAAAGTTTGTGACCTTTTATGTACATTGTCTTTTCATATTCACTCCACCTTTTCACCAATCAATGCATCACTTCATTGGCTGCTATATCACCCATTGCTCAGCCGACGACTTCATCATTTTCTCACGCACAGAAGAAAAAAACCCTAAAAACTTTCGGCCATTTCCTGAAGCAAAATTTTTGTAAAAATCTTTCACTCTTTTTCATTTTTTTCCATTGTTTGTTTGATTTTTTGTACTTGCATTCACCTTCATGTAGTTCGTCCCTTCCAACTCCAGCACCTTGGCCGCCTCCACCACCACAACCAGCCATCATCTCCTCCTTTCCACTTCCATTCCATAGCCATGGCCATCCAAGTGAAGATCCACCAAGAAATTGAAGCAAACTCCTCTTTATTACCATAGTCGAGCTTCCCCTTGTTTACACCACTTCAACCACCACTTTGGCCGACTTGTGCACCACTACCAGTAGCCAAAACTGAGCCTAAGACCCCACTAAATCACCCCATACACTCACCAGATCTAACCTTGTCCAATCATGCTTGGCCGAGACCATTTATGGCCTTGAAATCCATGTAGTTGCCTTGTAGTTTGTGTTAATGCACACATATCTCTCTCTCTCTTCTTTTGCATATATTGTTATGGCCGACCTATATGACCTGAACCAGATCCAAATCCATCACATAACAGTGCTTTTCCAGCCTATGGCCGAAGCATATGTTTTTGAATTCAAGTGTAAAAACTTTAGCTTTGAGTTGTGTATTTATTCCCAGCATTGTTTATAAATATTTTGGTTTGAAATTCATATTGTACTTTGTTTTGTTTGATATTTGACAAGGCAATTAGCTTTGGCTCTCCGACACTCAAATCATAGTCGTGTTGTCTTGCCTTTGAAGATCTTTGTTTGTTCATTTGGTTGTCATCTCCAGCTTATACAAGTGAGTAATTCTCACAAAACAAGATTTATACTTATATGACTAGTAAACTGATTACAATTGAATCTGTAAACATATCATTATGTTATTTATGCTATGCTATGATCATATGATGTTCACCCATGCTTATTTACAAGTTATACCATCTGTTACTGTTATAATGTTATTCTATAATTTATATCAGTTTATCACGCTGCAAGTTCCCTTTAGATTAGAATCACTATGGGTTGAAATGATACATACCCGAACGGACTTTAGAATAAGGAAAAATCGTCATGGGATGAAACGATAGGCCTGAACGATTTTTAATTATTTCATTTTACTTGGGACTGCGGGTTTGAAATGAAAAAACCCGGTTTTCTTTGTAAATTACGGATTGAAATGATACATTATCCGTATCACTTTACCTAGGCTAGAAAATAATATACAGACCGTGGTTAATATATTTTCCTAAACTTTTTAAAATATTTTAAAAATGTAAATATTATAATATTTTGATTTAAACTTAATTAAAAATGATTTTTATAAAGTATTATTGACTTTCTGAAATTTATAAGTGAAATAAATTAATTGTAAAGTTAGAAATTTGAAATATAAGTTATTTTGGAAATTATTATTTGGTTATAAATGGAATTTAAATTAAGTAGGAACATATGATAAATAGATTTAAAATTTGAATTAAAATGAATTTAAAATAATTTTTATAAAGTGTTAATGGTTTTTGAATAAGTTAAATGTGAAATAAATGAATATTTAAGTTGAATTTTGAAATATAACTTAAATTGAAAATTTGTGAATTTTGTTCAAAAGTGAATTTTAAATTAAGTAAATAAAATGAAGAATAAGTTATATTTGTAAATTTAAACTTAAGTGTTAAGTTAAAAATTTAATTATAAAGAATTGAAATTGAATGTGTGAATTTAATATGTGAATTATTATTAAATATTGATTTTTGAATGAAAATTTAACTTTATAAAATCATACATATAAGGGTAATTAAATGATTGTTTTAAAAGTGAAAATGTATGATTTTATAAGTTTAAAATGTTTTAAATAAAATTTAATTATTTGTGAGATTATATTTAATATTTTGAATTTAATTAACAGCATTTTTGTAACGCTATTATTTCTAATGTAAAGGATATTACAGCATTTGTAAATGCTGTAGTTGATAGAAATGAACTAAGTAGCTAAATTGAATTAAGGGCTAGTATAGCACTTTGAAAGTGCTGTAATTGCTAAATTTAAATATGGTTTTATTTGAACTAAAGTAACCCTATTATAGCATTTTAAATGCTGTCTTTTGTTAAATTGAATTGTTTTAAAAGTAATTCTACGTAGCATTTTCTAAATGCTGCGAAAGGTGAATTTTCATTGTTTCGATAAATTTAAGTGAATAAATGAACTTTGAAAAGATTAAAATTTTGGAAATTTAATATTTAATTATTAAATACAATAACCTCATTTTTATGATTTAAAATGAAGTAATTTGTTTTGAAATATAAACTATTTTGAAATGTGAGTTGAAATGGTATTCTAAATTTAAATAAAATGTATATGGTTTTGAAAGATGTGATATTATGATATTTTGGAATGGATTTGAATGTATTTGAAATGATATTGAATTTTTGAAATGATATTTGATTTTTGAAGTATAAATACCATTTTAAATTATAACTACGGGTTATAATAACGATTGGTTGTTAAAGAGACCGGGATCGATATGGACATACTCTCTGTCAATACCGAAAACCACTTTAACAACTGTGTACGCGGTGGAGATTCCAGAATGAAGTAAGATGGTGATGACGTTCTTGACGTACATTACGTGGACCTGACTCCCGTGAGTTGGCTTAAGGTGGCTAAAACAGGAGCGATCTCAGGCCAAAAGGGGTAGCTCCTCTGGTCGGACACACTTCTTCGATACCATTCTATTACTGTTGTGATTGATTGGGTGCACCCATTGATTTTTGGAGTGTTGTTCGGGGTGGGGGTAGTGGCTACTACGTTACCGCCAGCCCGTGTGCTTAATTGGTATATCTACCCAGGCATTGCCTTGTATACCATGTCACCTACCATACCGAGCCTTTACTAGGAGTTTGTTTTTCTCCCGTAGCCCATGGAGTATTTGGAGTAGTCTCCCAATCTTGAGATACGCTGATACTGGAAGGACTACTGGGACTATTACGTGTTAAGGGGAATATTGGGTCACTCCTTAACGCTATTTTAAAGTAAGTTTATTTTATTGTAGACATTATTATAATAGCGCGATATTACTATATAGTAAATAGTTTAACGGATCCTTAGAGGATAGGCGGTCCCAAGCATCCTTTAAGTTACTTGTATCTTTATTAAGTTCACTTGAGTTGGTTTACATTATATAAGTATATATATATATATGTATGTCCTGACTCGAGTGTTTTGTGTTTTTCTTTACGCTCGGGTCAGCCTTAGCATTCACAGCTTTGGATTCTCTTTCTGGAGGTGGTCTTTGCTGGAGATTCTGCCTAGCTATATTTATATATCTATTTCATTTCAGCTATTCTAGTTTATCTCATGTATTAGCGAACTTTTTGTATTTGGGATTTCTATTATGTAGTTTTCAGACTGATATTATGTATTTGTTTTGAGACTTTGTTATAGTAGCTTTATGAACTACTATGTTATTTTATATTCCGCTGTGAGTTATTCTGTTTGTTATGTATCTGTGATTCTGTGTATTTGATTTCATTTGCTCCAAATTTATTTACAATCTGTTATTTTGCATCATTCAAGTCTGACATGTGTAGATTATTGTCGATTTGAATGGTACGAAATAGCGGGTTGTCACACATTTCATCTTCCGCTCCGTGAAATGAGAATTGCTATTGAATAATTATTTCACATCACTGGTCTTCCTGTGGATGGAAAGGCAGTCACTAGGCCACTTGGAGGGTCTAAAGGTTTAAGCGGTGAAGATGTATATGACTTGTTAGATAAGTGCTTGGTGTTTTTACAACGTGCATTTAACTCGGATGGACAATCATATTTTCTACTTTCTGTTCTTCTTTGTTTTTGTTGGGTTTCTGAAACATAATTCTTTGTCCAATGATAAATATACTCGTTACTTCTTTCGCATACAAGAACCATCCATGATTCTTTTCCATTAGCTTATAAATTTCTCATTCTTATTATTTTTGTCACAACAATACACATTTACAGTGAGTCTGCGCTCCATGCACCAATCTCGAACATTTTCCTTTGACTCAAAAACCTGTAACATATATCGACAACATAATTCATAATAGCTCCACTATTTAGATAAAACTGAAAGAATTGATCATACCATATCAATAGTGAAACGAGAAGTTAAATTAGGGTAATCCAAAGCGACCTGTCGACTTCCACATTTTGATTTTGCTCATCATTGACATCGTTTTCGAATTCATTATGATTCCCCCCTTCAGTTGTTTTTTCTCACATTCATCCTCCGATGTCTAAGGAAAAATTGAATTTTAGCTACATATTAATTGTTTAAAAACATAATCCAAAATTAAACAATGGTCATGGGTTTGCCGAACAAAAATATAACCAACATCCGGTTGCCGAATTTTTGAAAAATATATATATCGACTTAGGTTTTTCAAACAGTAATATGTATATGGTTATGGGGTTTCCAAAAAGTAATATGAAACACGACACCCGTTTTTCCTTTTTCCTAACTATATCGACATATTCCATTCGTACGTCAATACGTAAGTCGATTTTCCCAATTAATTTTGTCACGACCCGAAATCCAGTGTTCAAAAATCGATATCAAATACCTCACTTGTATTCGACTGTCGGAAATTCAAACGTTGAATTCTAGTTCGGTGGAGCTTGTAACAACATTAGATGAATATAAACAGAGGAAACAAAAGATGATTTCATTGATCACAACACAGATACAACATTGATATAACATTTGCTTACAATAACTGAACACCATCATCAGAGTGTTATACATAACAAAACAACACAATGATAACACCACAGTGGAACAATAACAACAGGGTGTTCAAAAAGTTCCCAACATACTTTGACTTCGAGAAAACTTCTAGATCTAAAAGGCTTCGAAAGATCTCCAAACCAAAAGCTTCCAAAATCTGACAGCTTCTAAAAGACTTCTAAATCCAAGCTAACTTCAAAACATGAATAAACTGCTTCTAGGCTACCGGTGTGGAAAATTATGGCCACCCAGAGTTTAAGAAGGGAACAATAAACTCCGGGTCAGTCATGCGAGTGGTATGAGAAAACAAAAATAGTTGTTTGAACAAAAACAATTTAGAAAAGAAATCCGTTCATGCTTTCATAAAATGAAACTACCATAAGACCTCTCTCCACACACACAATGCAATCACACAATTGGAGGAGATTTCTTCTTATGATAGTCAAACATGCTTGATACGAGAAAACTCTTTTTGACATTATTATTAGTGCTTAGTGTAGAAAACATTTCGAAAGTATAATATTAATCTTATCCAGCATACACATTTTGTGGTATGCCTACTATAGCTACCACTTAAACGGCAGGTCACCACCAAAAGTAAATGGCAGGTTATACAACTAAAACCGTACAAGGCTCGTATTGTTTCTTTGGATTTCCAACAAATGGTCAGGCTAAGGAACTTCCTACACCGAATGGGTACGCTTCTGGAGGGACGCCCCAAGAACTTAACCAGCTCTCTACCAACACAAGGCCGGGTTACCTCTGTAACAAGGTAACTAACTGTCACGAGTATGCCATCTCCCGGTCGTAACCGACCTTTATCGAGGTCCCTCAACACCAACAACCACAAAGAATATTATTTGGGCTCTTTACTAGAATGCCACTTATTATCCAGAAGGAAATGCATATACCCTATAAGGTGCGACCCTCATAACCTTGCTGCGTCCATTCATGTTTCGACCATTTCCCAGGGTGTGAGGTTCGACGAGGTCTCGTCCATAAAGCTACGTTTTTCGTAAAAGCCATGCATCGATCAACAAATGATCAGCAGCACTTAGCATGCCACACTACCAGGTTAGGAATATATCACTAATAACTATCAACTACATAATTTCTGAGCTCGTACGTCTCAAAGAAGGGTGTTAAGCTAAGAGAATAAATTCTCCGCCACTAACAGAAATGTATTTGATAGAGATCAACTTTATATCTCAAAGTACAATGTCAGATATACAACCATAGAAGTCCATCCTGGGTCTAAATGGAACCGAAGGCACTTCGTCCAATAAAGGAAGAAGCTCTTGCAATTCGAGAATCCACAATTCTGATGGGACTCCCCATTACATATGGAGATCTCTATACCAGAGCAACTCATTGTAGAGACAACCGACAAGTAATCCTTTCATTCTCGAAAATACCCGGTCTTCACCACCGTCTTCAAATGCACTCTAATTTCATCGTATCGTTATTCAGTATGGGTTTAATGACACAAAGTCCTCTCCCGGCTAAACCAAATAATGAGCGTTTATTTTAAAACACGTGGATATATCAATCACAAAGATTCACCATTAAGATTCGATGTGGGTTTCGGATAACCATTTGGAATCCGACTCCCTGTCTCATTGAAATTCAAATGCCATTTAAAGGCTAACAGTATTCACATTCACATAGAAATATTTCACAAATATCACAAATCAATTCACTGCAATTTACATCACAAAGTATCACAATCACATATCAGAGGTATCAACCGATTCAGGGCATTCAATAATAATCAATCATCAACAAGTAAGATGAATTTATCGTGTGATTATAATTAATTAATCACATAATCATTTTCATTAATTATGTTTAATTAATGATTAATTATTCTTAATTATAAATTAATTTGTCCTTAATTACTAATTAGTTAATTAATCTTAATTACTATTTAATTAACCCTTTAATTATAATTTAGTTAACCCTTAATCATCAATTAATAAATTAATTAATTATTCTTTAATTATTAAGCAATTATAAATCATTTATCTTAATTAATCATTTAATTATTAATAAGATCTTTAATTAATCGATCTCATAATTAATCATCATTAACACATAAATTAATTTAAGAGATTAAGGTTAATTTAAAATTAAAAACAACATTTCATCTTAATTAACTTTTTAATTACATTATTTATTTAAAATAAATTAAGAATTAATTAATAAATAATAATGTCACAAAATTGAATAAATTAAGCTTAATTACTTTAAACATAACTTTCTTAAAACCTTTATTAATCCAAATTTAAATCAACAAATATTTTAAAAATACGTGTTAAAAATGTTTAAATTTTGAATTTGGTTTTAAAGTTAAAAACTATTTTTATGTTAAACCCGAGACCTTCCCGAGAGTCACCCGAGCCAAAATGCTATCTACTTCGACTCTTCCCCGAGCCAACCCCAAATTTCGTTTTTAAACTTAGATTTTGGTTAAGTCGTTAATACCCGGTACAACTCAAAAATACTCGAACAAATACTCGAGCCAGCACCTTAACTCCTCGAAGACAACTTCAAGTCACCAGCCTCTCTTCCTCAAACCTAAATTACTGACACAGTTGATCTGGCCACCTACGACCGATGCTCCGACTTTCTACACATCGGTGACGACCTACACGAGTCTCACGAACATCCAGAAATACAAGATGACGTTGAACTTGTGATTGAGCTATACGACCCATTTTAGAACAAGGATGATCATCAAAGAAATGCTAGCTCCGACTCCACAAGCCACCAGAAACGTCGAGCCTCCGGCCAGAGCTTCGCCTACCTCTCTCCTTTCGATTGCCACCGGTGTGGTCGACTCCAGTGCGACGGCGAAGCGGCAGCAATGCAAAATTCGATCATGACTAACAGGTAAGTTTAAACCCTAAAACATTGTCGCACCGTAGCCATCGTAGATTATCACTTCACCCAATATTTTTTTGATTATCTCTGACTACCAAGCCTGCTCCAACCTCGATCATGAGAACCAATGTTATTCTGATCACTAGAAATCACTAATAAACCCAAAATCATTCCATTCATAATTTCTCAGTGAATACATGTTTAAAAATCATGATTCCTTCTTTAAAAATCATCATTTTTAAAAAAGTTTTAGAAAATATACTTGAAACCAAAAATCATGTTGATTAAATTTTCAACATATATTAGGTTTGCATAAATTTTCCAATTTCTAAAGAAAAACTAAGATTAAATTTGCTTAAATTTATTTTTAGAGCTTAAAACATGTTTAACAAGCAAATTTTGTTCAGATCCTAAAGTCTAACAAGAATCAGAGGAGAAGTAATTGGGTTTTGAACAGGTTTTTGAAACCAGGAAACAACAGAGGCAAATGTGCCCGATATCAAACATGCACAGTCATCTCTGCATATATATCTACATATATTTGCGTGCATATAAATATTTTACAACTTTATTTCAAGCATCATTACAAACAACACATGATACTCCAGATTTTTAAGGGTTTACTCACCATTAAAAGAAGAACAGAGAACTGGAAGTTGATTTTGTTTCTGAGTCTAAAAACCTGAGATTGATCTTGCTTTGATCTTTTGTTTGAGATGATTGTACTGAGTTTAATTGTTTGTTGTTTGATCTTGTAACTATTCTTGATTTTGAAAATTGAAATGCTTGAAACTTGCTTTGATTTGTAAATCTTTGTTGCATTTGAAAAGATTACTAATTTGAATTTACTTCTGGTTTGAGAAAGTTTATAGGCTTTTTGTTTTGATCTGGTTTGAAATGTTTGTTTAATTTGTTTTTAAATTTGCTTTGATGATTTTTTGGTTTGAGTTTATGCAGGCTTTTGATTTTTTTTTGAAATTATGTGATTAAAGAAATGAGAAGGAGGAGATGAAATGGTTTATATAATCTTGTTTTTCTATTTTCATTAATTTTCTCAAAAATAAACAAAAGTGACACTTGTTAAATTATATGGATAAAACTATTACACTTGTTAAACTATGTATTCAAATCCTAACACTAGTTAACCACTTCTATTATTGACTTACATTTGTAAATTTTTTCATGTTTTGTCTCTTTTTATATTTTATACTGATTTTAAATTACATTTTCTATTTTATAAATATATTCTCCTTTATTTATATTTATATATACATACACAATTTTAAAAAATGTTTTAAAACTAATTATACATTAAATAAATCACATGTATATTATTTTAAATTCAAATTATTTTACTAAGATATTTATTTAAATTTTAAATTCAAATATATCCATATTTTTTTTTAAATTCAAATAATTCTAAAACATTTATTATTTTTAGTTTTAAATTCAAATACAAATTACACCCTTATTCATATATACAAATCAATACTTATCCAATTTGTTTTGAAAATTTTCAAATAAATTTTAATTCAATTCCAAAATTTTATATTAGTTACTAATTTTAAATTTGATAAAAATTGGGATGTTACAGATTTCCCCCTTGAGAAAGTTTCGTCCTCGAAATTTGAAAGAGAGGGAGACAAACAAAGAATATAAGAACGTAGAAAAAGATAGAGAAATGGCTTACCAGATTAAGTCGAAAGATCCACTCTACACTTGGGGTAGGATTTCTGCATACTATCCTCTGTTTCCCAAGTACTATCATTTTGATCGCCACTCCATTGCACTTTTACTAGTTTCACCACTTTATTTCTCAATTGCTTTTCATCCCTATAAATTATCTTCAATGGTTCTCCTTTAAAAGCCAGATTTGGTGTGATCTCCAAATCCTGTTGAGCGGCTTCCTCGATGATACAGTCTGGATCGTGTACCTATTTCCGAAGGTGAGAATCATGCACGCCAGATAACCAATTGGGTAACTACACTCGATATGCCAAAGGACCGATCCTCTCCAATATTGGGAAAGGACCTATATATCGCGGTGCCATCTTACCAGTCTTTCCAAATCTCAACACTCCCCGCATTGGAGAAACCTTTAGGAAAACGGCATCTCCAACCTGGAATTCTAAATCTCTTCTTCTGAGGTCAGCATAACTTTACTGACGACTTTGAGCTGTTTTCAATTTCTTTTAAATAAAATGAACCTTTTAAGTGGCTTCCTTGATCATATCTGGTCCAAGAACGAGTCTATCACCTGACTCAATCCAACACGTAGGTGATCGACACGGATGACCATATAATGATTCGAAAGGAGCCATTTCGATACTGGCCTGATAGCTATTATTGTATGAGAATTCAACCAGATGCAAATGGTCCTCCCATGAACCGCCAAAGTCAAAAATACAAGCGCGCAAAAGGTCTTCTAAGATTCGATTTATTCTTTCTGTTTGACCATCAGACTGCGGATGGTAAGCAGTACTGAAGTTCAAATTGGTTCCTAATGCGGCTTGAAATGCCTCCCAAATTTGCTAGTGAAGATCGGGTTACGATCACTCACTGTACTGCTTGGTATACCATAGAGACGAACAATTTCTTTCACATACAACTCTGCTAAACTCGCTGATGTTTGGGTAGATTTTACTGGAATAAAGTGGGCAGTCTTTGTCAGACGATCCACGATAACCCAAATCGCTTCATACCTTTTCGAGTACGTGGAAACCCGTCTATGAAATCCATAGACACTTGATCCCATTTCCACTTAGGCACCTCCCATGGTTGAAGTAACGTGCCATCTTCATTTGATCACTTTTGATTTGTTGACAAATAGCACAATGACTCACATAAATAGTTATTTCCATTTTCATTGTTTTCCACCAGAAGGTCCTTTTGATATCTTAATACATCTTATTAACTCCTGTTTTAAATCCGGAATATCTAAGACACAGATCCTGTCCTTCAGTCTTATAATTCCTCTATTACCGACTTCAAAACTGGTATCTTCACCTTGACATATTCTTTTATAGATTTCTCGAAGAAACTCATCTTCTTTCTGTTTTCTTGCAATCTTCTTAAGAAGAGTAGGAGTGACAATAAGATATGCGAGAACAACATGTCTTCTACTTAAGGCGTCGGCTGCCACGTTGAGTTTTCCAGGCGTATACAGAATATCTAGGTCATAAGACGCTTGAAATTCCAACCAACGTTGTTGCCTCAAATTCAAATCCTTCAGGGTAAAAAGATACTTTAGAGATTTATGGTCGGTGGACAATTCAAAATTTTCACCTAGAAGAAAGAGGGTTTATTAAGTATATATATTAAAGTTAAACTTTTAAATTTTTAGGAAAGCTGAAAGAGATTTTTACCCAGAAGATAATGTCGCCAGATCTTCAAATCAAAAATAACAACTAGAATCTCAAGATCGTTGGTTGGGTAGTTTTTCTCATGTGGACGCAATTATCTACTCGTGTAGGAAATCACTCAACCATTTTGCATTAGCATAGCACCCACACCCTCACCACATGCACCGGTATAAATAGATAGACCTTGATTCTCGTTAATAATAGCGAGAACGGGAGCAGTTGTCAATCTCCTCTTCAATTCCTGGAACGCTTCTTCGCATTTCGAGTCCAATCGAATTTAGCATTCTTCATGGTTAGCTTAGTCAACGGACTGGCCAACTTGGAGAAATCTTGGACAAACTTTTTGTAATACCCGGCTAAACCCAGAAAGCTTCTGACTTCCTTTGGAGTAGTGGGTTGCTACCAGTCTAGAATAGTGGAAACATTGCCCGGGTCTACAGAAATTCCCTCTTCAGTGACAATATGTCTGAGAAATCAAACTTCCTTGACCCAAAATGAGACTTAGAAAATTTGGCAAGTAGAATTTTCCTCAATGTTTCCAAAACAATTCTCAATGTTCAGCATGCTCCTCTTCAGTTTTGGAGCAGATCAGAATATCATCAATAAACACAAGCATGAATTTATTCAACACTTCTCGGAATACATGGGTCATTAAGTCTACGAAATATGCAGGAGCATTGGTTAGTCCGAAAAGCATGACTTACCATTCGTAGAACGTGTCAGGACCCCTGAAAGCTGTTAAATGAATATAGTCTTCAACAATTCTTAGCTGATGGAATCCTTGGGCAAGATCCATCTTTGAAAAGAATCGAGCGCCATGTAGTTGATCGAATAGGTCATCGATTCTGGGTAAATGATGTAACAACCCGGGATTTCGTATTGATTTATATTCGTCATTAAACGATTAACACGCTAGCTAATTGCTGTTAGGAGGTTGTAATCGGGTTTAAATTCTTTTGAAAATTTTGTTGAAATGGTTACGGGCTTCGATTGAATCTTGGCCCATGCTTTGTTGATGCCGTGATTATTATCAAAGGTTGATAACCCATTCCTCCATTTTCACTCCCATTCGTAACCCTAAAAAAACAAGAAAAAAATAAACAATGGCGGCTCCGATTATTCGTTCGTTCCTCTTTACAAATTAGGGCTTTATCGAATCGAAGAGGCCGACATCAACTGCTCGATTGAAGTTGATTTCCATGCTCGAGTGGTCGCATCTTGATTGAGCTCACCGTTGCTTCGACAAAGGTGAATAATTTTAATTACTCACATCTAATTCAATTTCATTCGTATATGTGATTTTGCGATTTCCACTGCTTTGAATTTTCTGGTATTTTGACTTCGGTCACTTTGGTTTTGTGATAGTATTTGACTTCGATCTCCATGGTGGAACTTGTCTTTGACTAGTTCCAATTTGTGTATACTAGACTACTTGATTTTGTTGACTTTTGCTTGATTGGCAATACTATGCTCGGCCATTCGATATTCGTATGGATGTTCGAGATGGTTACTGAATTATTCGATTTTGATAAAACACGGCTTTGAATTCTTTTGTCTTTAAGATGAAAAATTGATTTGTTCATTCACGACTTCGACTTGATTTTTGTATTATCGTAACCTGTACTTGTGCACTGGACTTGAGCATCTGATACCATTGGGTATCTTCATTTGATTTTGTTTCTGCCTCTGGTTCCAGTTTGTTTATTTGAAATTGAGACCATTTGATAATTGTCTCGAGCACAGTCCATGTCTTTGCTTCAGTAGCTTGTCTTCATTATGGCTTGGTCTTTAGTCTCTGTTCGACCTGATTTTTCTTTGGTTTATGTAGTCTGTAGTATCTCTAGTGTGCACTTATTTGCACTGTCACTTTGCTGGAATGACTTCGGCATTGTTTTGATGCCCTTAGTCGACCCTTATAGTGTGTTCCCTGACCTTTGTTGCCTCTGTTCATTGGGCCGCACAAGTTTCATTGGCACTTTGTTGCTACCCTGACCTATGCATTCCATTCTCGTGTGTTCATCCCTGTGGTATACCCTGACGCTTGAATTTTGCTGTTGCACATTAATGTGCCTCTTTGTGTAATTGTCCTTAGTATGTATTCATTTCTATTTGAAACAAAATTACTCACTGTTTTGATCATGTCCTCTATGAACTTGAAGTGGCACGTGTTTTAGGGTTTTCACTTCGATATTTGACACTGTCAACTCGGCTCTGACTTGATAATGTTTTCGATTTTGGCATTGTTTGAACTTGCCTATTTGGGAATTGCTGTACAACTCATCTGCATTTTTAGCTTGTTCAAATTATTGCTTGATGATAGCTTTTCGAGTTGCTCTGTTACTTGATGACCATTTCCATTCTTTGTTTTTGTTTAAAAATTGTGCTTGCATTTGACTTTGGTCACTTGATTTCTTAAAATGTTGGTGATATTGTTGAACTGTACCATACCATTATATGATTTTGGTAGTCGATGAATTCTAATGGCTTCGGCCTTGGATTGAGATTGCTGTATATTTGTTGTTTCACTTTGTCAATGATACGCTGAGGTTGAGACGGTGAAATTGAAATTTGAGTCTTCATTTGATAAGTGCCACGCACTTGATTTTTTTTTTTGATGTTGATTTTGTTCGTCTTTTGCCATACTATTCATGCTAGCCTATTCCTGCTAGTTCATTGTATAGTCTGGTCGAAAATTTAAAGTGGTATCAGAGCTTTGGTTTATACAAAGCTTAGTTTATGATGTTTAATATGAATAGTCACTAGGTCACTTTAAAGAAAGCGTTTTTCAAACCTAAAGAAGTATAAAAAAAAATTTGAAAAATAAAAGGTATTTTGAAAATTCAAATCCTTTTCGGAAATCCCCCTCTCTAAATTCAGGTTTACGATAGTTTCTCTTCGGTAAGGTCTCCTTAGATTTGAGTCCCGATCATTCGAAAACCCATTATCGAATTGCTGAGGTTTATGGAAAATAAAATATAAGTTAAGTAAATTAATGAATTGTTTAAAATCAAATATTTTCAATATCTCTCCAAAGTAATAATTGGGAAATAAAATGACATGTCAATTTAGTTATAGACAAAGGGATCATTGAACTATAACTTGGGAATTTGATTCTGAATTCTTTTGAAAATTGGTTTCAAATGTTTTGAAGAACAATATTAGTAGTATATACAGGAAAAAAAAATTCAAGTAATTTTTCAAAATATTTTCGAAAATAATAAAATTAAATAATTTTTGTTTTTATGTTTCAAGCAAGGTTTGATACGCAAGTATGTATATATATATGTATGTATGTATGTATATTTCAAATGTTTGAAATAAAATCCGGAGTTGAATCTCAAGTTTGGTTGAATAAAAATCCTATATATCAGGATAATGTAAATTTGCAAATTGTCTTGGGAAAATGATTGAATAATCCAACCTTTGCTAATAGGGATTGCAAATTTTAATAGGAAACTTTGAAAACATCTTGTTAATTATAATGGCGAAATCCGAAGCACAAAACGCAACACGCCGTGAACAAAGAGCAATTGCCCGTAGAGAAGCAGAAGTGGCACATGCAGAAATCGAAAGGAAAATCAATGAAAGGCAAGAACCTAGTCCCTATGATGATGTTATCTATTATCGATGTCATAAAAAGGGATATTATGCCGTTATGTGCCGAGAGAAGAGAAAGAAAAGGAATGTGGATGACCGGTTCACTCGTTTTGAGATTGTTTGTTTTAAATGTCAGGGGAAAGGGCATTTTCTTAGTCATTGCCCTGAAGTGAAAAGGAAGAAGCGCGCACTCGATTTACCAGTCGACAGATTGACAATCTGCTACTATTGTCGCCAGACTGGACATATAGCCAGATACTGCACCGAAAGGCAGCATGGAAAGCAAGCTATAGCCCGATCAGCTAGAGCGAAAAGTGTAAGGACGATAGATAAGGATGGAAACATCTCATATTTTTGGGGGAACTGTAGGAATTGGGGACATGTTGACTTTGAATGTGTTAATCCTCCTTTAATACAACCTGAAATAGTGCAAACCAAAGAGGGAAGTTTGGCAAAGATGCGTACTACCAGACAGGTAGTCGACAGTCCCCAATAATTCTGAATCTTAAACCAATCAGTATATTTGAAGCAATCAGTATATTTTGTAATACTATCTTTTGTAATCCAAAAATATTCTATGTACGTATTATAAAAAGTATTAAGCTATGTATAATTTTGTACGGAAAGAAATATTTTAATAAAATAGCATCTTGGGAAGGAAATCTATTTGTCGACTTAACTCTATGAATCAAAATAGTTTTGATGTAAAGCTTATATTTCAAGTTTAGACTAATGCCTAAAATAGTTAAGGTGGAGATATGAATCTAATGGAACCAAGTCAATGAATGGCTTACTAAAGAACTAGTTGATTACTTTTGAAAATAGAAAGTAAATGCAAGGTTCAAATGGGATTTAGATTTCAAATTTGAGGTTTGGCAACATGATGATCCATAATAGATTTAATAGATTCAGTGATGAATTTGAATTTAAACGTGCGGAGAATTAAGTTAAGTGGAAAACTTAATATTGGAAAGTTTGAAGTTGGTTTAAAACTAATATTGTGAAAAGTATGAGGAATTCAAACTATGAATTAAGTCGAAGTTGAAAAAGTTAAATGGGAAATTTGAACAATTAGTTCAACTTGAAATTTTTCAAAAAGATTGAATCTTGAGTTAAATTGAGTTTAACTTCGACAACAAAAACAATATAAGTTGAGCTTTGAATTTTGGATGGTCGGTTTGGATTGTATGTCTAACATTGTGAATTGATGACATAACAATTGATCTCTATAAAATATATATCTGTTTGGTGGCGGAGAATTTATTCTCTTAGCTATATACACCCTTCTCTGAGACGTACGAGCTCAGAGGTTATATATCGGTAGACATCAATTATGTGTTGAGAATTGATAATGTAACGTAAAATCCAAATCGAGTGTGAAGTCGATAATAAATTGAATTATGAATATGAATTGGGTTAAGATAACCTTAAACTTCCAAATCGACTTAGGGGAAAATTTTAAATTGGTAACGAGATGGAAAATTCAGGAATCCTCTATTTTTTATGAGTATGGGATATGGAGGTTTTCGGAACTTATATATGAGAATGTAGTAAATTCGAAAACCATCAGTTTGGAAAGTAATTGTTATGGAAATCCTATGTAAGTTTACATAGGTATGATATGTACGAAATGTGAAATGAAGTACTATATATATGACGTTATGTTTTCTAAACTGAGGATATGGAAAAGTACTTTCCATTGAAAATTTGTGAAGGTGTTGGAACTCGGTATGAGTGTCCATTTGAAATTCATAGCTACGTAGAATTTCCATAAGTTAGAGTGTCCATTTTAATTGGAATCCCTCGTGATGGGATCATGTTGATGGGAACATGTTGATTGATGATGATGTATACTAGCGTAATTCGAGGGGTGTGATGCCTACAGTTACAAGCGATTCCACTGGGATAGTGGCGCAACCGCCGTGTAAACTGCGATCTAGATGCCATAGCGAAATTCGAGGGGCAAGATGCCTATGGTTACAAGCGATTCCACTGGGATAGTGGCGTAACCGCCGGGTGAACTGCGATCTATGGCAACAACCATGGCAAAATTCAAGAGATGTGAAATCTACATATTACAAGCGATCCTACTGGGATAGTAGCGTAACCACCGAGTAACTGTGATCCATGGGGGAATGTGCTTTCCATATCCATTTTTAAAAGGATTTTTAAGTATTTTCACTGGGATTTGAAGCAAGTATATTTAGTACTTGGAGATTTTTAGTCCTACGCCTGGCCAGCGTATGCCTAATGTCTATAGGAACGACGATAGACTTGTTAAACTTCGAGTTAGTAAGTATTTTCAAACTTTAAATAGCAAATCCATAGTCTGAAATTAAAATTACATAATTCCAACCTAATAAACTAAGGAAGAAGATCTTTAAAATGTCTTGAAAGTCCACAGCTTTGGAAAAGATGTAATGTGCAAATCTCTAACATGAAGAATTTCAAGTTTAAATATGAGTGGTTATTATAAACCAAAATAGTGAATTGAAAACAAATTTGAATAAAATGAATTGGAATTTGTAATGAATTTGTAATTGGAACTAATTTAAAATAGTGCAGTAGTAAATGAAAGTTAATCGATAAAATTCAATATTCGGAAGATAAATTGAAATCAAACAGAATTGAAATTGTGAATTGAATTCAAATGAATTTTGAAATGTAAAATTGAATGAAAATGAACATATAACATCAATAGGGAAGTAAAAGTGTATAAGAAGCATACATTGAAAATTTTTGTAATGGAATTGGCAAACTGATTTGAATGTTGGAATTGGATGCTACTACTAGCAGGATATACAGGTGTATAAAAGGAATTGGAAATTTTTGATTCAAAGATAAAAATTAAATTGCTCGACAAAAAGGTACGTATTTCAATTTCAATATGAGATTTGATGATTTTCTTGTCTAGCCGCTTGGTTTTTTCTTTTCTTTTTGAAATTGGGGGCCCGATGTGGCATTTTGTAGTCGTACCGAGTTAGCCGCGCAAAGGAAAGCTGGCGAAATTTTTCGAAAATTTAAAGTATTAGAAAAATTTTGAGAAAATTTTGAAAGTTTAAAATTTGAATTTAAATTTAAATTTGAATTGAGAAGGAAACAATGTTGTTTGAAACTCATAATTGAAGTTGGAGAGTTAATTGAAATGATAATGGATCTGTAATAAAAAAATTTAGGTTAGTAAGTTGATAAAACTATTTGGATTGTAAAAAATAGTAGACGAGTTAAGGACCATTTTTCCTGACTTGTAATTTCCGGACGAAACTCTTTTAAGGAGGGGAGTCTGTAACAACCCGAGATTTCGTATTGATTTATATTCGTCATTAAACGATTAACGCGCTAGCTAATTGCTGTTAGGAGGTTGCAATCGGGTTTAAATTCTTTTGAAAATTTTGTTGAAATGGTTGCGGCCTTCAATTGAATCTTGGCCCATGATTTGTTGATGCCTTGATTATTATCAAGGGTTGATAACCTGTTTGTCCATTTTCACTCCCATTCGTAATCCTAAAAAAAACAAGAAGAAAATAAACAATGGCGGCTCCGATTATTCGTTCGTTCCTCTTTACAAATTAGGGCTTTATCGAATCGAAGAGGCCGACATCAACTGCTCGATTGAAGTTGATTTCCTTGCTCGAGTGGTCGCATCTTGATTGAGCTCGCCGTTGCTTCGACAAAGATGAGTAATTTTAATTACTCACATCTAATTCAATTTCATTTGTATACGTGATTTTGCGATTTCCACTGCTTTGAATTTTCTGGTATTTTGACTTCGGTCACTTTGGTTTTGTGATAGTATTTGACTTCGATCTCCATGGTGGAACTTGTCTTTGACTAGTTCCAATTTGTGTATGCTGGACTACTTGATTTTGTTGACTTTTTCTTGATTGGAAATACTATGCTCGGCCATTCGATATTCGTATGGATGTTCGAGATGGTTACTGACTTTTTCGATTTTGATAAAACACGGCTTTGAATTCTTTTGGCTTTGAGATGAAAAATTGATTTGTTCATTCACGACTTCGACTTGATTTTTGTATTATCGTAACCTGTACTTGTGCACTGGACTTGAGCATCTGATACCATTGGGTATCTTCATTTGATTTTGTTTCTGTCTTTGGTTCCAGTTTGTTTGTTTGAAATTGAGACCATTTGATAATTGTCTCAAGCACAGTCCATGTCTTTGCTTCAGTAGCTTGTCTTCATTATGGCTTGGTCTTTAGTCTCTGTTCGACCTAATTTTGCTTTGGTTTATATAGTCTGTAGTATCTCTAGTGTGCACTTATTTGCACCGTCACTTTGCTGGAATGACTTCGGCATCGTTTTGATGCCCTGAGTCGACCCTTACAGTGTGTTCCCTGACCTTTGTTGCCTCTGTTCATTGGGCTGCACATGTTTCATTGGCACTTTGTTGCTTCCCTGACCTATGCATTCCATTCTTGTGTGTTCATCCCTGTGGTATACCCTGACGCTTGAATTTTGCTGTTGAACATTAATGTGCCTCTTTGTGTAATTGTCCTTAGTATGTACTCATTTCTATTTGAAACAAAATAACTCACTGTTTTGATCATGTCCTCTATGAAATTGAAGTGGCACGTGTTTTAGGTTTTTCACTTCGATGTTTGACACTGTCAAACTCGGCTCTGACTTCATAATGTTTTCGATTTTGGCATTGTTCGAACTTGCCTATTTGGGAATTTTTGTACAACTTGTCTGCATTTTTAGCTTTTCAAATTATTGCTTGATGATAGCTTTTCGAGTTGCTCTGTTACTTGATGACCATTTCCATTCTTTGTTTTTGTTTAAAACTGGTGCTTACATTTGACTTCGGTCACTTGATTTCTTAAAATGTTGGTGATATTGTTGAACTGTACCATACCATTATATGATTTTGGTAGTCGATGAATTCTAATGGCTTCGGCCTTGGATTGAGATTGTTGTATATTTGTTGTTTCACTTTGTCAATGATATGCTGATGTTGAGACAGTGAAATTGAAATTTGAGTCTTCATTTGATAAGTGCCGCGCACTTGATTTTTTTTTTTGATGTTGATTTCTTTCGTCTTTTGCCATACTATTCATGCTAGCCTATTCCTTCTAGTTCATTGTATAGTCTGGTCGAAAATTTTGGGATATGCATTGAGTTACATCACTGGTCTTTGCATTGGGTTTTGTACATATGATGGTATTCTGGTTTATCACTGATGTTGCATGGTGAACTCGAATTATTCCTCTTTGTCTTTGCTTATGCTACTTGTTTTGCATATTTTCTTCAATGTGTAACCTAGTCGAGGCTACATATATGAATTATGTTCCAGCCATCATGTAGTTCCATTGTGTTTGGTTTGCCTTTGTAAAGTGTACCTTCTGGATCTGTTATCTTATACATTCAAAGCTTGTTTTTTTTCTGACTTGTGTTTTTCTTGTTAGACATGAAGTCTGATGCTTGAATTTGCATTGCACCACTTCATATGTGCATGCTGCATATTCACATGTTAGCATTTTGGACTTTTTTTTGACTTATGTATAGTCTGTACTTGCGTTCTACTGTTGTATTTTTGGGTACACTTGGTTTATGAGTCACTTGCATGCTCTAACTTGATGGATTATATGCCTATTACCTGATCATTCATGTTGAGTCTGGTTTACTTGATGGCACTTAGTCTGGTGTAGTTTTACACTTGTGACTTCAGTTCACTAAACTGTTGTATCACTTATTCATGTATTTATGTGTTGTGGTGCCATACTTCTGGTGCCCTCACCCTCCTTCTATTTTGTTTGCAGTTGTGTTGAGTCATGATATCCGTGACTTGACTTCTGCAGTTTCAACTTGCTGTTAGTATTTGGAGTTGGTGTGACTTTATATGCTGTAGTGGCGAGGCAGTGCACGCGAGCGTGTACTGCAGCCACACCGCATTGTTTTTGTTGGTATTTCTTTTGCTTTTGATGCGTTGATCTTTTGCGTATTTCATATACTGTATTGGCGAGGCAGTACACGTTAGCGTGTACTGCAGCCAATCAGTTTTGATGTTTTTAAGTAACATTTCAATTATTTAAATTGATTTGGTTTGATTTGATTTGATTATTTTGTTATTGTCTAATTATCTATTTGATAATTAGATTCTGAGTTTCTAATTATTTTCTTAATAATTAGATTTTGTTGTTAATTGCCAATTAGGCAATTCTGATGTTTTCTAAATTATCTTCATTGATAATATTTTCATTTATCTTGTTGATGATTTAATTCTACTGATTTGTTGTTTAACACTATTAAGTGTTATATTTACCATTATCCGATTTCTTTATTAAAAGGGTTGGATAGACGAGAATTATTGTGACTGTCGTTTATTTGATTATTATTGCCTCTATGCAAAAATAGCTGAGTTTGAATTAGACTGACCCGTGTATTATTTTCTTTTCAATGTGATACTCGGGTCAGACCGAGTATTTTACAGCTTGAAGGTTTTCCGGGCAGCGAAGTAAGAGAGAGGGGGAAAACGCTCACTTTAGTTCGGGGATTTTGTACTTAAAGAAATATTCTGTTGTATAAGTTCAATACATTGTATAAACTCTGATATTTGTAGGAAAATAGAAAAAAATTCATTTTTTCGAAATATTATTATTCTGTGATTCTGTGGCTGATTCTGTTTAAACTCTATAAACTAAATAACAATCCGTCATTTTGAACGTTTCAAGTTGGTTTAATTACCGACTAGGGGCGGTAAAAAGGGCGGGATGTTACAAATGAAATTTGTTTTTAAGAGTTAATTTATTGAGATCGCGGTAGTCCATGCACAATCTCAAAGATTCGTCAGAATTGGTCATAAATACCACAGCTGAACCCCAACTGGAAACATTGGGACGTATTAATCCTTTTTCCAACGAATCTCGAGTTTGCTTGGCTAGTTCTATTCTTTTCCTTGGTGCCATCCTACGGCTTGCATGAACAACAGGACGAGCACTGGGTGCTAAGTTAATTCTGAATTCAATTTCTCCACGTGGAGGTAAATATTTAACCCCTTCGAACACGTCGGAAAATTCCCGGACAATAGGTATGGACTCCAGACTAGGTTCAAGATACCGCAGAGTATACATCAACTTATCCCTTTTCGAACTTGGGTCTTCACAAGAAATCATGACGAAATTCCTAAGTTTTTTTTGACTGAAATCTTTCAATTATTACAATCTAATTTGGCTTCGTATTTGGTTAACTAATTCAATCCGAGTAAGATTTCAAATTCACTAAAATAGAGAACAAAGAGACAAATGGGAAATTAATGACGAGAATACGAAATAGGAACTTTTTTGCATCGTAGATAAAGGTTCGCAAGGCCACCAACAGAATTCTTCACACAAATGGGTTCGTCGACAAAGTCAGGTTCAAGTTTTAATTCATTTATGGTTTACTGGGAAATAAAGCTATGGGTGGCACCCGTATCGAACAAAACTCTAAAAACTTTGTCATAAATGAGAAGGTTACCTTCTAAAACTTCCTTTCCTTTGTCCGCTCCAGATGTTGAAGGTTTATCTTTGATTACATACACTTTCGCTACTTGAGCTTGCTTCATTTTCAGACAATCTTTAACTACGTGACCTGGTTTGTGACAGTAATAGCATTCCCTTGCTTGTTGACTTGTCTTCATGGGCCGATCCTTCTTTCCTTGTTTCTTAGGCTTCATACATCTACTTGAGTAATGACACTTTTCCAAACAATTAAAACAAGTAACATCCTTGATCTGGCTCTCCAGATTATTCTTCTTCTCCTTGCCTTGATAAGGTTTCTTCCCTCCAAACTTCCTTTTCTTCCAATTCGGATTGCTTGTACTTCTTTTCTCCTCTGAATCTTCCTGCTTGTCCAAAGTAGCATATCTATAACCCATATCTATCAAATCATAAAAATATTCCTTCACGTGGGCTGTCATTCCCTCATGGAACTTCTTATTCATTCCACCAATAAATCCTTCATTCTTCTTCAAAGGTGTATTCACCAGCTCCGGACCAAACCGAGATAACTCATTGAACTTATTCAAGTATTCTTCAAATGATAAACTTCCCTGCTTCAAATCTGTGAACTCCTGGTACATTTTGGACATACCAACAGATGGCATATAACATTTCTCAAACACTTTCTTAAATCATTCCCAAATGAACTCATCTTTCAGCTCATCCACTGCAACTGTCTCCCACGAGGCTAGAGCTTCCTCTTGGAGTTGCCAAGAAGCTATCAATCGCATCTGGTCATCCTCCAACTTCAGTCCTCTGAAAATCTTTTCACACGATCGAATCCAGGCTTGAGCCTCGATAATAGACTCCTTGCCTATGAACGGCTTTCCACCAAATCGGGAAAAACTTCGATATAAATCAACCAGATTCGGCTGAGGTTGAGTGGGAATAGCTGCTTCCGTTATTGTAGGGACTTGACCAATTGTAGTTGTATTTCCCCTTCCCCTACCTCGTCCTCTTCTAGTGCTCATTCTCACTATCTGTAATAGTAAGAAAACTTGACTTAGACCATACGGACGAGATATCTTAAGGATATACTCTTTCTAGGTATTTCTAACCCTATCTCTAATGAGTCACCTAATGTGTTATGCTCCATGGCTAAAGTTCTTACTCAACCTTTAGCTTTGATACCACTTGTCACGACCCGAAATCTAGCGTTCAAAAATCGACATCAAATACCTCACTTGTATTCGACTGTCGGAGATTCAAACGTTGAACTCCACTTCGGTGGAGCTTACAACAACATTAGATGAATATAAACAGCGGAAACAAAAATGATTTCATTGATCACAACACAGATACAACATTGATATGACATTTTCTTACAATAAATGAACACCATCTCAAAGTGTTATACATAATACAACAACACAATGATAACACCACAGTGGAACAATAAAAACAGGGTCTTCAAAAAATTCCCAACATACTTTGACTTCAAGAACACTTCTAGATCCAAAATGCTTCCAAAAGACTTCTAAATCCAAGCTAACTCCAAAACACGGATAACCTGCTTCTAGGCTGGCCGTGTGGAAAATTATGGGCACCTAGAGTTTAGGAAGGGAACAATAAACTCCGGGTCAGTCATGGGACTGATATGAGTAAACAAAAATAGTTGTTTGAACAAAAATAATTTATAAAAGAAATCCATTCATGCTTTCGTAAAATGAAACTAGCATAAGACCTTCTGCTACACACACAATCCAATCGCACAACCGGAGGAGATTTCTTCTTATGATAGTGAAACACGCTTGATGCGAGAAAAATCTTTTTGATATTATTATTAGTACATATATAGAAAACATATCGAAAGTATAATATTAATCTTAGCCATCATACACATTTCATGGTATGCCTACTGTAGCTGCCACTTAAACGGCGGATCACCGCCATAAGTAAATGGCAGGTTATATAACTAAAACCATACAGGGCTCGTATTTTTTCTTTGGATTTCCAACAAATGGTTAGGCTAAGGAACTTCCTACACTGAATGGGTATGCTTCTGGAGGGACGCCCCGAGAACATAACCAGCTCTCTACTAGCACAAGGCTGGGTTACCTCTGTAACTAGCTAACTCACTGTCATAAGTATGCCATCCCCCAGTCGTAACCGACCTTTATCGAGGGCCCTCAACACCAACATCCACAAAGAAAATTATCTAGGCTCCATACCAGAATACCATTTATTATCCAGAAGGAAATGCACATACCCTAAAGGTCATGACCCTCATAACCTTCATGCATCCTTTCCTATTTCGACCATTTCCCAGGGTGTGAGGTTCGACGAGGTCTTGTCCACAAAGCTACGCTTTTCACAAAAACCAAGCTTCGATCAACAAATATCAACAGCACTTAGCATGCAATACTACCATGTTGGGAATATATCACTAATAATTATCAACTACATAACCTCTGAGCTCGTACGTCTCTGTTACCCAGCGGATTAACCAGGTAAACAGAGACTTGAAGTGGAATCCTCGTTCGGCATAAAGGGTCATTCGGCACATCTAGCACCGTTCGGCATCCAAGGCTCATTTGGCATAAAGGGTCGTTCGGCACATCTAGCACCGTTCGGCATCTAAGCCTCGTTCGGCATAAAGGGTCGTTCGACACATCTAGCACCGTTCGACATCCAAGTCTCGTTCGGCATAAAGGGTCGTTCGGCACATCTAGCACCATTCGGCATCCAAGCCTTGTTCGGCGTGAAGGGTCATCCGGCACATCTAGCATCATTCGGCATTCATGCCTCATTCGGCATTCAGTCTCGACCAGTATGAAGATCGTTCGGCATTCAGTCGCGACCGGCATGAACCTCTTTTGGCATTCAGTCTCGTCCGACATGAAGCTCGTTCGGCATTCATGCCTCATTCGGCATTCCAGCCTCGCTCAACATTCATGCCTTATTCGGCATTCCAGCCTCATTCAGCACATGGCCTCGCTATGCACAAGCATGTCGTTCGGCATCTCCCCTCGATCGGCATCGGATCTCGTTCAGCCTACACATTTCACTCAACATACTGCTTCGTTCGGCTTGGAGACATAGCTCGGAAATTGCCGCTTGGAATTTGTGGCTTGGCACATAGAAGTCACTCATTTTGGGCCGAGATATCTTGCTACTAAGCCCATCAGGGAAGTCCAACCCATCTTCGTCTATAAATAGAGAGGTAGGAACACAGTGAAATGGACCTTTTTTGAGAACACCGGGGAGACTCTACCACATTCAAGAATCATTCAAGACTTATCCTTTTTGCTTAGCAGTTGTATTCAAGTAGTTGGTGTGCGGATTGTATCTATAATCAATTGTGGAGTAAAGCAATAAAGATTAACTTCAAAGTGGACGTAGACAATTACGCCGAACCATTATAAATCTGGTGTTCTTGTTCTCTGTATTTAATTCAACATACTGTTCTCTGTTTAACTTTAATTTCTTCATTAATCTCTCTGCACAATCTCTCTTAAGGGTGTTAGTGACCAATTCTAGTGCTAACATTTTGGTGCTTTCACTGAGAAATCGAATTCTCAGGCCGATAGGATCTACTTTGTAGATACTGGATTGAAAAATCCCCCGAAGGAGATCCGAATTACTCATAGGACGCCCGTTGAATCTATTCAGAGTTTCGGCCAACAATTTTACTATGGGAAGACCACGTACCCGATCAGCCTCTCACAATGCGGATGTCCACGGGACTGCTAGCGTGCAAATAGTTGGGCTAGCAATCAACAAGCAAATTTAGGTGCAGGGCCTACAGTCCAAACTCAAACGGAAGTCATTACCAGGACGGAGTTCAATGATTTGATGAGGGAACTCAGGGAAAGTAGAAGGCGACTTGCTAAGCAGATTTAGGTCAATGCTAATCTCATGACTCAACTAACTCAGCAGCAGCATCAGAATGCTGGAGGTAACCCCGCTCCTTATTCTTCGTCTGATAGCTCGACCTCAGCCGATGAACCTTCTAGGCGTAGATGCCGTAAGACTAAAGCTGCACAAGTAGGTTCCACTGATCGATTAACCAAGGATCAAGCACGTGAGGAGACCGGACGCCTGGCTCACCAAGATCTTAATGAAGCTGGCCTTCAGGATGCACGTTTAGCCGATCACCAACAGAGGGGACCCAACCCGAGCGGTCACGGAACCCAACCTTCCATCCTCCAAACAAACTTCAGACTTATCAACCATGGTAAGACATTTGATGAGAGAGAACCAATATTTGACCAATGAAGATTGGGCAGTGTCCAGGAGTCATACTCCCTTCATAGATACTATTCTACAGGCTGAGTATCCCACGAAGTTTAGTATGCCGACTATCCCAGCCTATGAAGGGAAGACTGACCCTAGGCAACAAGTTATGAGGTACGAATGGATGATGGATTCTGCAAGAGCGAATGATGCGACCAAGTGTAGGTGCTTCCCAATTACTTTATCCGGAATTGCCACCATGTGGTTTACTCGACTTCCCCCACGGTCTATATCCAGCTTTGACGAACTGCAATGAAATTTGTAGAACAATTCAGGGTACATTCTACTCGTCCAAAGGATGTGATGTCCTTGTGAAGCGTAATCCAGGCTCCGGGGGAATCATTGAAAGTATACTTGTAGAGATTTCATGTTGCTGCCACCGAAGTTAGTAACCCTAACGACCACATATTTCTGATGGCAGTAATACGAGGTATGTATCCAGACTTGAAAGCTCATCAATTCATAAGAAGGGAGGAAGCTCGATGAACAAGACGAGATAAGGCACTAGGGCCTATTCAGAAGAGTGTGAAAAGTAACATTGTTGTGAAGCAATCCGACGACAAATCACGAAAAGTTCAAGTCAACGTCCAGAACAAGCCTGGGCAGTCTAAAAGGTCCAGAGGTGGAAATCCCGGAAAGAAAAGAGAAACAGGGAAATGGAAGTCGAGGATTCCATACTACAACGAATACACTCCCCTGAATACGTCTCTTGAAAATATTTATCTATCTATCTATAACACCTTTCAATACAGAAAGCCACGCCCATAGGAGTCCACAGAGGAACAGAAGCGGACGGGGAAGTACTGTCGCTTCTATGAGACCCATGGCACAATACTGAGGAGTGTAGACACCTCCATGACGCCATAGAAAAGTTGATTGGGCAAAAAAAGCTGTAAGAGTTTGTTAAGAACCCACAAGAGGGTAGGCAACGAACTTCAGACCCCGGACGCGGGCCGGCTCCACGCCACCCGGAGGAACCTGCCCGAACCGTAGGTAGATTGATTTTAAACACTATAGTCGGAGAACCTCACCCTACAGACGAGAATTGGCAGGAGATGGAACGATACGCTACCTCCTTGAGGCATGCGGATTATGAATGTTTTTCGAGTGTGGAAGATGGAACCCCCTCAAAACAACAACGAATGACGACAAACGATATAGTGTTTAGGAGTCAAGATGCAGACAAGGTAGAGGCTCCTACCATCGACCTGATGGTCATATCTGCGACATTCGGGCCAGCATACGTCAAAAGAATTTTGATTGATTATGGAAGCTCCGTCAACATCATCTTCAAAAAGGCATATGACCAAATGAAGATGGAGATAAAAGACTTGAAGCCATCTAAAGCCCGTATCCATGGCTTAAATGGTGCAGTGACTGATGCGACGGGATATGTCGAGTTACCAGTTGAACTGGGAGAGGGTGAGCGTAGGAGGGTTCGAATCCTACCGTCCATAGTGTTGACTCTCCATACAATGTATTTTTGGATCGTGCGGCCCTGGCAGAGTTTAGGGCAGCTTTGGCCCTATGGTGTTTAACATTGAAATTTCCGACTGACACAGGAGTTGGTGTAGTGCATGGCGATCAGGCGATCGGTCGCGCATGCTATGTGGCAGAGCTAAGAGAGGCTCATTGGAGAGAGAAAGGAAAGGTTGCGGACAGCTCCGTCCGCATCCAAAACACTGATAATTGACAAGTAGTGCCCAAGCCCTAGCTCGGGCAACATTCTCGTATTTACAGAGACATAGATCCAAGAGATGATGATGGAGGACCCAGGGAAGCAAATGCAGCACCGGCTGAGCTAACGATTGACAATCCAGTCGGCCGGGATGACCCGTCACGAGTTCTTAAGAATGGATCGCAACTCGACCCGTCATTGGCCGAGGACCTTACCGATTTCCTCCGAGCGAACCTTGAAGTTTTCGCTTGGACACATTCTGATATATGCGGGATTTCTTCCTCTATTGCGAGTCATGTATTGAACATAGACCTGAAGTACGTTCCAGTAAAACAGAAACAAAGAGGCATGCACCCGGAGAGGTCCGCCGTCCTCAGAGAGGAGGTGGACAAACTCAAAGCCCATGGTTTCGTCCGTGATGCCCTCTACCCTGAATGGGTATCTAACCCTGTGCTGGTGAGGAAAGCGAATGGGAAATGGTGAACTTGCGTTGATTATTCTGACTTAAACAAAGCATTCCTAAAGGATAGTTTCCCTTTACCTAGAATCAACCAGCTGGTTGGTTCAACGGCCTGCCACGAGCTACTGTCATTTATGGATGCATACTTGGGATACAATCAAATCCCGATACACATTCCAGATCAAGAACACACCAGCTTTGTCACAGACATTGGGTTATATTGCTATGTCGTGATGCCCTTCGGGTTGAAAAACGCGGGAGCAACTTATCAGCGTTTGGTGAATCGAATGTTTAAAGATCAGATTGGTAGAACGATGGAAGTCTATGTAGATGACATGCTCGTGAAGTCACGACAGTCAAACGACCACATTCGAGACTTAGCAGAGATGTTTGATGTACTCTAGCATTATGGGATGAAAATCAACCCTTTGAAATGCTCTTTTGGCATTGCGTCAGGGAAGTTCTTGGGTTTCACTGTGAATGCGCGGGGAATTAAAGCTAACCGGGAGAAGATTTTGGCTATTCGAGACATACAAGCGCCCAGGATTATAAAGCAAGTACAAAGATTGAATGGAAAGGTGGCCGCGCTGAGTCGATTCATATCCAGAGCTACAGATAAATGAATTCCTTTCTCCGATGTGATAAAGAAAGGAAAGAGAAATTTTGAGTGGACATCCGAATGTGAGGAAGCATTCCGAGCACTGGTTAGACATTTAGTAAGTCCCCCGGTGCTATCGAAACCAATTGACCATGAAATGTTGTTTGTATACCTGGTAGTATCCCAGCATGCTATCAATACGGCTTTGCTTCGTGAGGAGGACCGAGTTCAAAAGCCAGTGTATTATGTCAGTAAACGTTTGACGGGGGCAAAAATAAATTATCCCAATATTGAGAAACTAGCTTACTACTTGGTGATTGCATCACGCAAGCTTCGTCCATACTTTCAGGCACACTCAATCAGTGTTTACACTGATCAACCCATGTGGCGGGTGCTCCAACGACTAGAAACCTCTAGAAGGATGTTAAAATGGAATATGGAGTTGAGTCAGTTCGATATTACCTACCTGCCACAAATGGCCATACAAGGTCAAGCGCTAGCAGACTTCATTGCTGAATTCACCGTGTCAGACGAGTCAAACGGCCATAATGTCATACCTCCCATTTGATGGAAGATGTAAATAGACGGGGCATCTAACGACAGTTATTCGGGGGCTCGCATAGTTCTTATAACTCCTGAAACCCGATAAGTTTGTTATGTTTTGAAGCTTGAATTCCTAGCAACAAATAACAAAGCCGAGTATGAAGCATTGATTGTTGGCTTGAGACTTATCAGAGAGTTGGGGGTAAGATTGGTTGCAATCTTTTGTGACTCACAACTGATGGTGCACCAAGTTCGGGGGGACTATCAAGCAAAGGGGCAGCGACTTGCCCCATACCTAGCATGGGTTCAAAAGCTGCTAGCGAATCTGGAATATTATGATATTTAACATGTCCCACATGAGCAAAACAGAGCAGCCGATTTATTGGCAAAATTTGCAAGCACTGGCGATGCGCAATAAATGGAATTGTTTTCCGTTGAAACCTTACATGCTCCGAGCATAAATATGATGGAGGTAGATTTCATGTTAGAAACATAAATTGAGAAGGAATCATGGATGATCCCGTTCAAGCAGTACTTGTTGCACGGGATCGTACCCGAAAGAAGGAGCGAAAAACGACAAGTCATTCGTAAGGCTTCGCGATATGTAATGCAAAATGGGGCAATGTATCGGAGGGGGTTCTCGACCCCTTACTCCGGTGCATTGCCCATGATAAAATAAAACGAGTCCTGAAAGAAGTCCATGAAGGGGAATGTGGTGACCATACCGGGGGTAGACGTTAGCAAAGAAAATCCTCCACTATGGATACTATTGGCCGACTGTGAATCGGGATGCCGCAGACTATGTGACAAGATGTGACAAATGTCAAAAATATGCAAAAATCCCGAAAGCTCCGCCAATGGAACTCACACAAATGGTTAGTACCTGGTCGTTTGCAATGTGGGGAGTCGACATAGTCGGTTCCTTACTCATATCCAAAGGTGGTGTGAAATACGCGATAGTTGTGGTCGATTACTTTACCAAGTGGGCAGAAGCAGAGCATTTTGCCACTATCACCACCTAAAAGGTCATTAATTTCATTGTACAAAATGTTATATGCTGTTTTGGCCTTTCATGGACCATCATTACAGATAACGGAACTCAATTCGAAAGCAAAGAGTTCAAAGAGTTTTGCCAAAAATATGGTATTGAGAAAAAGTTTGCAGCAGTTGCTCATCCGAAAGCCAATGGACAAGTGGAAGCCGTGAACAAAATAATCAAGTCCATATTGAAGAAGCGTTTGGAAAAGGTTAGAGGCAAGTGGGTGGATTAGTTTCTAACCGCGCTTTGGGCTTATAGAACCACCCACAATTCTTCGACAGGCCACATTCCATTCACATTGGCATATGGCATGGAAGCTGTTATACCCGTAGAACTTGAAGTTCCATCACAACGGGTAACTTATTATGACTCTGAGTTGAATCAGGATCTTTTGCTGGAATCATTGGACTTCATTGATGAAAAGTGCAAAGAAGCTAATTTAAGAGTGGTCACATACAGACACCGAGTCGCTCGATATTATAATGAAAAAGTCCGACCGAGAATCTTTGGTGTGGGTGACCTCGTTTTGAAACTAGTTTTCCCAGTTCCATTACATATTATCCCCGCATGGGACGGTCCATACGTCATTGAACGGAAGCTTGGAGAAGGAACTTTAAAGCTAGCGACCATTGATGGTGCGACACTCCCCCGAACCTGAAATAGCGAGCATTTGCGACACTATTATACTCAGATCATTTCTTTTATATTTTAGTTGCAATTATTTCCAGCATGTTTTTATTCTTAGTTTACGATATGTAATAAGACAATTTAGCTTGTTTGCGTTAATAAAGGCTTGAAGCCATTTTTTCCATGGATTGTCAATGTTTCTGTATATGATAACTCTATGACAAACAACTAAGAGTACATTATTTTGTCTGACATACGAACATGCACGAGCACTAAAATCTCCGAGTCCCCTGAGTGCGGACAGGAGTTCTCTGAGTCCCCTGAGTGTGGACCAGAGTATAAACAACTTAAAATCTCTAAGTCCCCTAAGTGCGGACTGGAGTACTCTGAGTCCCCTAAGTGCGGACCAGAGTATAAACGAATTAAAATCTCTGAGTCCCCTAAGTGTGGACTGGAGTACTCTGAGTCCCCTGAGTGCGGACCAGAGTATAAACGACTTAAAATCTCCAAGTCTCTTGAGTGCGGACTGGAGTACTCTAAGTCCCCAGATTGCGGACTAGAGTATAAACGACTAAAAATCTCCAAGTTCCCTGAGCGCGGACTGGAGTATTCTGAGTCCCTAGAGTGCGGACTAAAGTATAAACGATTTAAAATCTCCGAGTCCCTTGAGTGCGGACTAGAGTATAAAAGACTTAAAATCTACAAGTCCCCTGAGTGCGGACTGAGTACTCTGAGTCCCCTGAGTGCGGACGGGAGTATAAACGATTAAAAATCTCCAAGTCCCCTGAGTGCGGACTGGAGTACTCTGAATCCCCTAAGTGCGGAGTATAAACGACTCCAAATCTCCAAGTCCCCTGAGTGCGGACGGGAGTACTCTAAGTCCCCTGAGTGCGAACCAGAGTATAAACGACTCGAAATCTCCAAATCCCCTGAGCGCGGACTGAGTACTCTGAGTCCCCTGAGTGCGGACTAGAGTATAAACGGCTTAAAAATCTCTAAGTCCTCGGAGTACGGACTGGAGTCCCCTGAATCCTCGGAGTGTGGATTGGAGTACGAATGGTTTGAATTCTTTATCCCCGGAGCGCAGACCGGGAAACGAATGACTTAAACTCATCAAGTCCCCGGTGTATGGACTAAAAAATATTCTATGTGCTTGAAGCATGGAATACAGGATGAACAACTCCAAAGAATTTCAGAGTTATATGGAAATAAATTGAGAAGTTTATGTAACTCACAATGGCTTGGGTTTCGACCACAATTACACAGAAAGCTAAACTATAAAAGCCTTTTGAAAGACAAAAGAACTAAGCTTTATTTATACGAAAATAAGTTTCTACTACAACTCCTCCAAAATTCAGAGTCAAAAGTCTATTTACATGGACTACGAAAATAAATAAAAATAATTACATAATCTAAACTAACTCTTGTTGAATGAGAGTAACAATTAATTCTTCGACTTCTTCCCAGACGACTCCTCTCCCGTGCGTTTGCCCTTGGTAATTTTCTTTGATGGGGAGGTAACAACTGAAGAAGTACGGTGAACTTGCACTGGTCTGGCCCGCTAGGGAGGATGGCCTTCAACAGCTTTTTCAGAGGAGTCAAGGTCCACAACTTGAGGCTCGACTTTGATTTCGACAGTCTTTTTCTTCTCCTTCCCAAGCTGCTCCTTCATGCTTAGTTTAGATGTATGTTCAGAGGTGCCTGTAACCTTAATTTCATAACTCCCATCGATGGGAGAGGAAGTCTCGGACTTATCCTCATCAAGCGCTCTGATCACCTGAGCAACTGGACCGGGAGCCTCCTCTACGTGAGTAGCCTCACTTATTTTTTCCTTCACCTCCTTAGCGACATCGCTTCTCGGCGTGGGCTAGGGATCAGAACGGCCTGCGCAAAATCATGAAAAACGAGCATTAGATAATAATAGCCCCGTGTGAAAAACGACGACTTTTGGAATGTTAAAATAAAGGGTTATCTACCAGGTTCTGGCAAGCTCTCAGCCGTCCGAGGGGTCTCACCCTCTGGAACAGGAGACAGAATGTGAATGCCGAGGCCAGGGTCCTCCAGGACGTAACCGATATGCTACTCAAATGGATCAAGTATCGGACGATCGACCGACTGAGTAGGAGAATGAGCTGGAGACTCGATCCCGGATGGACCCACAATAACATCTTTCCCCTTTTGATGACGAGGAGCCTTTGCAGTAAAGAGCTTTCATCGTAGACAGGTCTGAAGGCTCGTTCCCCTTACGAAATTCTCTTATTAAAGCATCCTCGTCAACCTCCTTGGTGCCAAGTTCGACCTTCTTGATTTTTATTAAAGTCTCCCACGCCACAGCTAGGGATTTGAGGTAGCCCTCTCCCAGAAAAGTTAAGTCTAGATGCATGAGGACGCGAGTGTTGAATTTTGCAATCAATGGGTCGAACATGCATTTGACCTCCTCCCTACCTGCCTCTTTAGCCGCCCCTAGGCGAGAGTCAATCTCCGCAGATGCTATTTTCTTGCCCTTTTCACGGGCTTCATCCTTTAGCATCCCGACTCTAGAAAGCTCATCTCAAGCTTCGCCTTTAGGAGTCATGTAGCAACGATCTCGTCGCAATATCATTGCGACTCTTCTTGGGCAGCAGTCTTCTTTTCTCTTTCTTTGCGGAGTTGCTCCTCCAGTTCTTTGACTCGGGGGCCAAATGCATCCCTCTCTTTCTACACCGAGTCTTTCTCTAAAGTTAGGGCCCCACAGTGCTGGACTGCCTCGTCGATTTCTTTTTTATGGGTTGACTCCAGACGAGTAACGGCCTCGGCAGTGTCTTTAGCGCTCTATTGGGCAGCTTCAAGCTGAGACTTACAAGAAGCAAGCTCTTCATCTTAAGCTTTAATAATGTCTTTATCATGGATAGCCTCAAGCTTCAGGCGATCGATCTCATGCTGACGCTCTATGGCAACTTCTGAAACTTTTTCGGCTAAGTGCACGAACGCATCGTGCTGAACATAGACATCGTTAGTGCAGGCGATAGCACTTTGCTTGACATGCCTTGGAATCTGGTGAATCGTCGGAAGGAATTTCAAGCCATTGAAGCATATCTTTGGAAACGAGGCTTTAAGCTCAGCGAGTCGCTCAGCGACCGATGGATCAGATATTGAAACAAGAGTAGTCTGCTTGGAGACCGCAGGCATTCTGTGGGGATCTCGAGATTGCCTGGTACTTGACGAACTGGATTGTTGGTCCCGATGAGCCTCATGCTGAGACCCCTTATGTGCAGTTTTCTCTTTGCTATGCTTCGGCTGAGAAGGAGGATCACGAGGGTAGGAATACTAACTATAATATTTTCTCCGATAGGATGATTCTCGACGGTGGTAGTCTCGATCGCCTGAGTCGTCTCTATCTCAGCACTTACCGGAACACGAATCCCGGCCGGATTGGTGAAAAATAGATGAACCGCGGAGGCGGTCAAGTCCCTGTGTGCACCCCATGTCACCTACATGGAGTTTAAATAATGACAAGTTAGCAAATAGAAGAGTGATGACGGAAACTTAAGTGCGAGGTGAAGTGCATGTGTTTGTGTGTGTCCTAGTGTTTCCCCCTGACGGACCATTTTCTTTACTAATAGTAGTTTTTTCTCCCTGGTTTTGAGCTTGAGTACTTGTATCGCCTCTCACGGGCGAATGAAGCTTAAGGGCCTCTGGATCGTCGAAATCCTAGTTGAGCAGATCTTCAAGTATGGAGAGGTTCGACAGGCCTTTCAGAGAACTTTCCAAGTGTTGGGAGGAAGCTTCTTTCTCCGTTGGAATAAGAGCAACTTTAGAAGTTCCGCCGACTATTTTTTTCCTCAGCTTGTATCTCAGTTTCTTCTTCCCCTTTGGGAAGGTGTTGTTTCAATGTCGTGAACTACGACTGTCGGGTCTCGGGATGGACTAACATTTTTGCCCCGTACTTCGGGCGTTTCGGTTTCTTTAATTTCCCCCTCCTCTGGCGTGTCAGGGGTGTTATGTGCTGAGGACTCGGCCTTCTTTTTTCCTTTGTCCGGAGCAGGCTTGGGTATCGAAACACCTTGGGGGAAGCTTATCCGGCGACCTTCCACCAGCAACCCAAATTTCATAAGCGACTCATTCGAAATGAGAGTTCTGATGTCCCGGTCTTCGACGGTAATGGCTCGGATAGCTTCGACAGCTTCGGAATATCCAGGGCCCTCGAGAGGTGGGTTAATACCTGAAAAGATGGAAGAAGAGTTTGAAAAGGTACATCTTCGACCAAATATGAGTATTGGTCCAGGAAAAAGACTTACATCCTTCCACCCATCTTCTCGCAAAGCCGGAGGGACAGTGCACATAGAACCACTCCTGTTTGTACTGGGCAAACTTGCTCCATGCCCTAGTTAAGATTTGACATTTGTTGTGCGGCTCAGGAAACATGAAAGATAGGCTATCCAACCGTCTCTTGATGTGATGGATGTATCGGATATTGCCCGGTGTCGGAAGCCTGAAGAGGACACTCATGAAAAGGATGCAAGTGCCGTATATGAATGCGTGGCTGTTCGGATGCAGTTGCGACAGGGCAATCTCGATATACTACAACACATCTCGGAGAAAAGAGTTGAATGGTGGACGTTGCCAACCCAGCACATAAATCTGTTACAAGCTGTATATCCGACTAGGGGCAAGTGCGGACGATCACGCTCCGATGAAACTAACACGTCGTCGAAGGGGATTCCATGGACAGAGCATATCCGACGAAGTGTATTTTTATTAATCTTTGAGGCCTGTGAATCGATTGGGTCGTCTAAGAAAATTGCTGCCTCCAAAGCGTCGGGACCCAAGTCGACAGATGTAGTCGCAGGGCTCGGTAAGTCTTGGGCAGGGGTAGTTGATGGACTTGAAGTTCCTACAACTTCTTATCGAGAGGATGACCCAGGTCTATCCGAGATCATAGGAGTGCAAGATTTCTTAGACATCTCTGATGAAGATTGAATCTGACATAGTACCTATTTGAATTATACTTGAGAAACAATCGACGTTAGACTTAACAACGTAAATATTCCTTCTGTATGGTGTGTGAACTAGTGTGATCATTCAAATGTAAGTTCCAAGCAGTGAAAATTCACTAGATTGGTGAGGTTTAAGCTTTGAATTGTCATCTTCGAAGACCTTCATCACTGACCGTCTACGAAAGCTTGTCGTAAGACGGTTTATATTTTGAACTCGACATCGTCACTACATTTGAAAGGTTATTAACTGTTAAGCAAGTTAAGTCCAAGTTTTCAGTAGTTTAAACACGGGATTTATCAGTTCGAATTGTCCGATATGCCTTGTTGTTTGAGTCTATCCTTGTTCATTATCCTATGTTCAGGCATAAAATATGTGTTGAGTCAATTATGCATTAGGTTCGACTGGTGTTGCTATTTTACACAACCCTCCTACATAACCACTTCATCGTTCGACATTCAACTAGTCATGCCGAACCATAATCATGCCGAGCCACCTCACTCGGCATTCTACCGCAACACCAACATTCACCTACCACTCATTATCACCGTTCGGCATGCGGCAAGACATGCCAAACCGCAAACAAGTCGAGCCATGTAGTTCGGCACGCTACTCTCCCAGCTGTTCTCTTTATCGTTCGGCATAAAGGAGTCATGCTGAACCACACTCACACCAAGCCGCATTGCTCGACATTCTGCCCAGCTCCTACTTCTCCTCTACTTTCCCTCTTACTTTGTTCGGCATGAGATAATCATGCCAAGTCGTGGACATGCCGAGCCGCATCGCTCGGCACACTAAAATTTAAACTTCACTATAATACTTCCCCTCCATTGCTTGGCATAAAGAAGTCATGCCGAGCCACCTCAGTACGTCTTCCACCAACTTCCTCCTTCAAGCATCTCTATCATCCTCTTCTCTCCTCCGCTCCGTCTACCCTTAACTCCTCCTGCTCCACGCGATTACTACTGACCTCGATTTTGTAGAGATTCACGAGTTCGAATTTCATGCTAGTTTTTATAATCAAGGTGAAGTGTTTTAGGGAAAGTTTTGTACCTAAGAAGAGAGACGAAGACACGAGGAGATTCTGGAGTAAGGAACACGGTTTAATTGGGTTCAACTGATTGGCGAAGGAAGTGAGGCAACGTATGATGTTTGAGAAGAAAAGAGTAGTTAATTCTCTGAAGTCTCTTAAGAGGCAGAGTTCGAAAGTACTGGAAAGAGGAGGTAAAAGTAAAAGGGAGAAGGAGAAAGAGCATCAGCTTATATAGAGAGAAGAGAAGTCGAAGGGACAGCGATCGGTAGAACCGGTCAAAACACCTCCCTCGTTCGACATTCAGGTTGTTCGGCATTTATATGTCGTTCGACATTTGTATGTCGATCGACATTAGTATGTCGTTTGGCATGCATTGCCTCGTTCGGCATTCAGGATAAGGGCTCAAAGCGAGGCACGGAGAAACCAAAATTCAAAGCGCATCATGTTCATCCACATGATACACTTTGGGGGGCAAGTGTTACCCAGTATCTTGACTAGGTAAACAGAGACTTGAAGTGGAAGCCTCGTTCGGCATAAAGAGTCGTTCGACACATCTACCACCGTTCGGCATCCAAGCCTCGTTCGGCATAAAGGGTCGTTCGACACATTTAGCTCTGTTCGGCATCCAAGCCTCGTTCAGCATAAAGGGTCGTTCGGCACATCTAACACCGTTTGGCATCCAAGCCTCGTTCGTCATAATGGTTATTCGGCACATCTAGCGCCGTTCGGCATCCAAGCCTAGTTCGGCATAATGGTCGTTCGGCACATCTAGCACCGTTCGGCATCCAAGCCTCATTCGGCATGAAGGGTCATTCGGCACATCTAGCATCATTCGACATTCATGCCTCGTTCGACATTCAGTCTCGTCCGGCATGAAGCTCGTTCGGCATTCAGTCTCAACCGGCATGAACCTCGTTTGGCATTCAGTCTCATCCGGCATGAAGCTCGTTCGACATTCCAACCTCGCTCGGCATTCATGCCTCATTCGACATTCCAACCTCGTTCGGCATATGGCCTCGCTTGGCAGCATGTCGTTCGACATCTCCCCTCGATCGGCATCGGATCTCGTTTGGCCTATACATTTCACTCAACATACTGCCTCGTTCGGCTTGGATACATGGCTCGGCATTTGCCGCTCGACATTTGTGGCTCGGCACACAGAAGTCACTTATTTTGGGCCGAGATATCTTGCTACTAGTCCCATCAGGAAAGTCCAACCCATCTTCGTCTATAAATAGAGAGGCAGGGGCATAGTGAAATGGACCTTTTTTGGACAACACCAAGGAGACTCTGCCGCATTCAAGACACATTCAATACATATCCTTTTTGCTTAGCAGTTGTATTCAAATAGTCAGTGTACGGATTGTATCTATAATCAATTTTGGAGTAAAGCAATAAAGATTAACTTCAAAGTGGACATAGGCTATTACGTCGAACCACTATAAATCTGGTGTTCCTGTTCTCCGCATTTAATTCAGCATACAGTTCTCTATTTAACTTTAACTTCTTCATTAATCTCTCTACAAAATCTCTCTTAAGGGTGTTAGTGACCAATTATGGTGCTAACAGTCTCAGAGAAGGGCATCAAGCTAAGAGAATAAATTCTCCGCCACCAACAGAAATGTATTTGATAGAGATCAGCTTTATATCTCAAAGTGTAGTGTCAGACAAACAACCATACAAGTCCATCCTAGGTTTGAATGGAACCGAAGGCACTTCGTCCAATAAAGGAAGAAGCCCTTGCAATCCAGGAATCCACAATCTCGATCGGACACCCCATCACATATGGAGATCTCTATATAGGAGCAACTCAGTGCGGAGACAATCGATAGGTAATCCTTTCGTTCTCGAAAATACTCGGTCTTCACCACCTTCTTCAAATGCACTCCAATTTCATCGTATCGTTATTCGGAATGGGTTTTATGACACAAATCCCTCTCCCAGCTAAACAAAATAATGAGCGTTTATTTTAAAACACGTGGATATATCAATCACAAAGATTTACCATTAAGATTTGATGCGGATTTCGGATAACCATTGTAAATCCGACTCCCTGTGCATCGAAATTCAAATGCCGTTTAAAGGCCAATAGTTTTCACATTCACACAGAAATATGTCACAGATATCACAGATCAATTCACTGTATTTTACGTCACAAAGTATCACAATCACATACCAGAGGTATCAACCGATTCAGGGCATTCAATAATAATCAATCATCTACAAGTAAGATGAATTAATCGTGTGATAATAATTAATTAATCACATAATCATTTTCATTAATTATGTTTAATTAATGATTAATTATTCTTGATTATAAATTAATTTGTCCTTAATTCCTAATTAATTAATATTAATTAATATTTAATTAACCCTTATTGTTATTTAATTAACCCTTAATCATCAATTAACAAATTAATTAATTATTCTTTAATTATTAAAAAACTATAAATCATTTATCTTAATTAATCATTTAATTATTAATAAGATCTTTAATTAATAAATCTCATAATTAATCATCATTAACACATAAATTAATTTAAGAGATTAAGGTTAATTCAAAATTAAAAACAACATTTCATCTTAATTAACATTTTAATTACATTATTTATTTAAAATAAATTAAGAATTAATAATAAATAAATAATCTCACATAATTGAATGAATTAAACTTAATTACTTTAAACATAAATTTCTTAAAGCCATTATAAATCCAAATTTAAATCAAAACAATTATTTTAAAAACATGGGTTAAAAATGTTTAAATTTTGAATTTGGTTTTAAAGTTAAAAACTATTTTTATGTCAAACCTAAGACCTTCCCGAGAGTCACCCGAGCAAAATGCTATCTACTTCGAGTTTTACCCGAGCCAACCCCAAATTTCCTTTTTAAAACTTAAATTTTTGGTTAAATTTTTAATACCTGGTCCAACTCAGAAATACTCGAACCGATACTCGAGCTAGCACCTTAACTCCCCGAAGACAACTTCGAGTCACCAGCCTCTCTTCCTCAAACCCAAATCACTAACACGAACTCGACCACCGTGCACATGCACAGTCGATCTGGCCACCTACGACCGATGCTCCAACCTTCCACACATCGGCGATGACCTACACGAGTCTCACAAACATCCAGAAATCCAAGACAATGTCGAAATTGCGATTGAGCTATACGACCCATTCTGGAACAAGGATGATCGTCAAAGAAATGCCTCTCTCCGACTCCATAAGCCATCAGAAACGTCGAGCCTCCGGCCAGAGCTTCGCCTACCTCTCTCCTTTCGATTGTCACCGGTGCGATCGACTCCGGTGCGATGACGAAGCGGCAGCAACGAAAAATCCGACCATGGCTAACAGGTAAGTTTAAACCCTAAAACGTTGCCGCACCATCGTCACCGTTGATTATCGCTTCACCCAATATTTTTCTGATGATCACTGACCACCAAGCCTGCTCCAAACTCGATCACGAGACCCAACGTTATTCTGATCACCGAAAATAGCCAATAAACCCAAAATCATTCAATTCACAATTTCTCGGTGAATACATGTTTAAAAATCATGATTCCTTCTTTAAAAATCATCATTTTTGAAAACGCTCTAGATAATATACTTGAAATCAAAAATCATGATGATTAGATTTTCAACATATATTAGGTTTGCCTGTATTTTCCAATTTCCAGAAAAAACATTGATTAAATTTGATTAAATTTATTTTTAGAGCTTAAAACATGTTTAAACAAACAAATTTTGTTAGATCCTAAAGTCTAACAAGAATCAGAGGAGAAGTAATTGGGTTTTGAATAGGTATTTGAAACCTGGAAACAACAGAGGCAAATGTGCCAGATATCAGACATGCACAGTCATCTCTGCATATATACATACATACATACATATATTTGCATGCATATAAATACTTTACAACTTTATTTCAAGCATCATTACAAACAACACATGATACTCCAGATTTTTAAGGGTTACTTACCTTTAAAAGAAGAATAGAGAACTGGAAGTTGATTTTGTTTCTGAGTCCGAAAACTGAGATTGATCTTGCTTTGATCTTTTGTTTGAGATGATTGTACCGAGTTGAATTGTTTGTTGTTTGATCTTGTAACTATTCTTGATTTTGAAAACTGAAATGCTTGAAACTTGCTTTGATTTTGAATTGGAAATCTTTGTTTCTTTTGAAAAGATTACTGATTTGAATTTACTTCTGGCTTGAGAAAGTTTACAGGCTTTTTATTTTGATATGGTTTGATATGTTTGTTTGATTTTTTTTAAAATTTGCTTTGATGATTTTCTGGTTTGAGTTTATGCAGGCTTTTGATTTTTATTTTGAAATTATGCGATTAAAGAAATGAGAAGGAGGAGATGAAATGGTTTATATAACCTTGTTTTCTATTTTTATTAACTTTCTCAAAAATAAACAAAAGTGACATTTATTAAATTATACTGATAAAACTATTACACTTGTTAAACTATGTATTCGAATCCTAACACTTGTCAATCGCTTCTATTATTGAGTTACATTTGTAATTTTTTTCATGTTTTATGTCTTTTTATATTTTATATTGATTTTAAATTACATTTTCTATTTATAAATATATTCTCCTTTATTTATATATATATATACACAATTTAAATAAAATGTTATAAAACTAATTATACATTAAATAAATCACATATATATTATTTTAAATTCAAATTATTTTACTAAGACATTTATTTTAATTTTAAATTCAAATTCAAATTCAAATCTATCCATATATATATATATTTAAATTCAAATTATTTTAAAACATTTATTATTTTGAATTTTAAACTCAAATACAAATTACAATCTTATTCGTATATACAAATCAATACTTATCTAATTTGTTTTGAAAATTTTCAAATAAATTTTAATTTAATTCCAAAATTTATATTAACTACTAATTTTAAATTTGATAAAAATTGGGGTGTTACAAATTTCTTGTTCGACAAACACGTTGAACCACACAAAACACTAAAACTTTTAAAAATTAAAACTACCATATTGTTTGGTTTAATAAAAAAACTACGTTATTGATGCTTTCTTTTATAAGAATTAACCTTGCTCCCTTATCGTTTGGATTTCATCTACAGGAGAGTTTGATTTCTTCATTACTTATTGATTTGAATTAAAGTTAAACAAGGAGATTAATGGATATTACAAGGAATTAGGGTTTAAAAAAGGGAAATTTTGTCATTTAAAGTTCAATTTTATAAGGAGGCTACTATTAATAGTACCCCTCATAGTAAAAAATAAATTAAAATAATCGACTCCCTCGTATTCATTTTTGGAGTAAATCGATTTACTACATTTTGCAAAATACAATCAAATACTTCATGTATCTTCATCTCCCATAAACAACGATAATGCAGTCCACTTCTATTGTACTTTCTCAAGTTCTACTGGCTTCGCTGAAGACATTGATTTAACCTAGGGCTATGGTTGAGGGAAAACTACGATAATAGCAAAATGCTGAGTTTATCCTTAGATAAGTACTCAGGCTCTGGTTTTCAATCGAAACACGAGTATCTATTCGGTAGACTTGATGCCCAAATCAAACTTGTTGTCGGCAACTCTGCTAGCACTATCACTTGTTAATGAATAGAGATTGTTTACTTCAGAATGTATTATTGCATTGTCTTCTGTTATAATAGACTTCGGGTTTATAATGTAGAAAGTTCATTTAGTCCAACGGTTTATCTATGTATATGTACTCTGTAATGCACTATAAAGAATAATAATAATGCAATTTTCAATTCCATTTCTCCTTCAGTACAATCTTCAATTCAATATACTCCTTCATCAAATTCTAACATGATATTAGAGCAATTTGAAACTTAACAACATTTAATCAAATTTACTGATACTTAATTAAATCCGATCTATCATCAGATTAAATATCATCATATGATAGTCAGATTCCCATTAGAGTTAATTCTCATCATCTAGGATTCCAAGAACTTGCCAAAGTTTGGTGCTTTGTCTAGAAATTCATCAATTTTTGGCTGCAACTCAACTTAGCTAATGTTGAGACAAGAAAGATTTACAAAAAACCAAAACAAAAATCAAGAATTTCATCATATTTTACAAGAAAAGTAAGTACCGTACCAAGAACTTATCAGAGTAATCTCATCACTTAATTTCGGCCGCATCAAACCTGTTTCCTACTTCTTGAAGCTCTTCTTGGATCAGCTTTCCTTCAAAACCTTTCAAGTCATTTAAATTTAGAGTTCTATGGGTAAATCGATTGTTTCGATGGGCTGTTTAGGTCACTAGTGAATCCTCGATTTTTCATTCGGTAAGCGGATATGTCTCTCATATTTATCTTCATCTGGTTGAATTTGTGTTTGAAAAGGATATTCGCAAAACAGCTAATGTCCAACGATACTCGTCAGACCATGATTGGTCTAATTCCTACTGTCACGACCATGGGGTTAAGGGCCGGAGCTTCTATCCCTTCAGTGTCTTGATTTCCATTCACTATGTCATCGTTTAGGGTCTTCTACTACTTGGCAGGAGTTCCGTCTTTAACCACAAAGCATGAATCTTTCGAAGCGTGTCTTAGTGAGCTCGCATATCGCTCCATTTCTCCCCAACTCTTTAATGTGGGATGATGTGCTCCAGATATTGTACCGATACTAAGTCTCTAGTCAATCCATCTAGATCCCTCTTTGCTTGTTCCAGTTCAATTTCACCGTACTCTGGTAGCTTGGAGTGCTACGGGCTGGTCAAGATTTTGCGGCTTCCTCACATATTTCTGAAGCTTGTTTTCCCAAATCAGTTCATCAATTAGGTTCTTCAAGTAACGACACTGATTCATGTTGTGACCATGTATTTCATGGAAACGAAAATACTTTCTAGAGCGCTTTTTCTATTCAGTCACTTCCTTTTTAGGCGGCTTCTTGTACTCCTCCGTCCCTTATGTCGCTAGGTAAAATGTTCTTTGAAGAATATCAATTAGCATGGTGTAGTCATCGGGCCTGAAGCCTTTAAGTCGCTTGCTACTTCTGTTTCGCTTGCTAGAATTCTGGTTTTTCCTTTATTGATTCTCGTCCTTTCCCCCATTTCCTACGGCAGTCCTGGAGGTATTTTCGTCTTGGTTTACCACCATACCATTATGCTCAACATTGGTTGGTTGTTGGTCAGCATGTCTTCCTTCTAGCTCTTCTGCTTCTCCTAACCTCAAGTACCAGCTTTCCTTTCGATTAAAGTCCTTCATAGTTGTGGGTTGCTTCATTTTGATCCATTTTTCAAATTCAGTGTCGGGATGAATGGTGCGGACCAGATCCATGAAGACTATATCTTCGTTAGGATTACTTACTTTAGTGACCGTGGTATTAAACTACCTCATGAAGGATTTCAAGGATTCATTCCGTCCCTAAAATAGGCCCTATAAGGACATCACATCTTTTGGTTGCGCCGTGTGAAGCCTAAATTGATCAAGGAACCTTGTTGCTAATTCACCAAAAGTGGAGATGGATTTAGGCGGGAGGTTGGTGAACCACATGGAAGCGATTCCCTCCAGAAAGATTATAAAACATCTATACCGAACAACATTCGAATGATTGTCTCCATCCATGTACCAACTATACTTATACAAGTGTGATTTCAGGTCCCTAGTTCCATCGTAGGACGTGATAGTTGGCATAGTGAACATTTAAGGATATCGTTCATTTAGAATGTCATCAGTGAAGGGAGTCCATCTTGGGGCGGATCCTTATTTGTCATCTCTCTTATTCTTACGTTCGTTCATTAGGCATTTGACCATATCTGTTATATACGCCTCGGATGTTCGGTAATCCACGGGTTGGTTGTGAGTGTTGTATCAAGTGTTCAATTTTGCAAACGGTCTTAGTTAGTGGGCTGAAGCCTAGGCTCTACTATTTTCGAGAGAGCCACTCCCTCAGAGTTCAGTTGGATTGCGGTTGGTCGTACAGGTGCAGTTTAGATGTCTCTGTCGGTATTTACTACATTAGCGTTCTCTTTCAACTTGCGGTTGTCAAGTTTTTCTCCATCTTTAAAGTTAGAGAGATCCAATTCTATATCTTCCCATGGGTTTTTGTCCCTAGATTCAAGTTTACAATGCGCCGCTTTGTAGTCGGTGAAGTGCTTGCATTTCCCGTTATGGTGATTCCTGCAGCTCCACCCACTACTCCATTTTTACACTGCTTTCCGCTTCTCTTATTTAGGCCAAAAATGGATGATTTTTCTTTCTCTGTGGCTGCCGCGGGCTTTGGAACGGTTCTTGGAGTAGCAAGTGATTGCAAGGTTAGGATGGCATTTAATTTTTTCATAAGAGCTTTTTGGTTGTTTTCCATCTTTTGATTGATTTCATCCACCATCTTGTTTAACTCGTCTCTAGTGAAAACTTCATGCTGGATAGAAGATCTCGGCACCTGATCTCCTATGTCGGTGCCATTGACTTCAACTTGATGAGGATTGGTTTCCTCTCCAGCTAATACAACTCCTATGGATCTTCTGAAAGAAATTCTCGTTCTTCCCGGTACCATTGATTCTTGACAGCTAATTTTCTAAGGAAAAGATTGGGGATCTAACTTCTAAACCTATCTAATCCAAAGTAGATAGCTAGATCTAATCCCGAGTTGGGTCCTCAGTGAAAGCACCAAAATGTTAACCCAAAAAGCAGAATCAACGCCCTAGATTGAGCGTGAAAGTACCAGCCCTGTTCTTGCAGAACAATAACATAGAAAATAGATATAAAAAGAACATAAATAGTAAAAAGACAAGAAGACTTTTATAATGATTCGGTTATTAATGAAGCCTACATCCACTTTATAATTTCCTATTAACTAATCGCTGTTATAAATTGGATTGGATTACAATATGACTGAATCTTCTAAGTTAGATCAAGTCATTAGTGCAAGAGTTCACTAGAGAATCATGGAAAACCCCCAAATGACTGTTGTGAGGGAAGAGAAGAGTGAAGAATAGTTTCTACAGAGTTCCAGCATTATATCCCGAAGATCCTCTTTATGTTGTAGATGGATGAGTATTTATAGGGACTGCAGAGCTATCGGGCTATGCCGCTTTGCCAGGAGCTTGCAACTGAAGGCACGAAGATTCTTCCAAACTTCCATAGCGAGACAACCTAATATGATGGACCGCCAGCGATCCATGGGAATGGACCACTAGCGATCCATGCAGTTGGGGTATTTTCAGCTTGTTTCAATAGGATCTTGTTCCTTGCCTTATGTAGGTACTCACCATGCAATTTCATGACTAGATGCCTTGTTTTGATGATAATTCAGTTGCATTGAACTATTATTGGAATCAGATAAATGTCCACTTCTCGAATTAGCTTGGTTGGAATATCAAGAAACTTGGTAGACATCCTTAATAAACATATTAGATTATGATGCAAGAATAATGGTTGTCCCATTAGCAATATTCATGGATCGCTAGTGATGCATGGGTAATGGATCGCTAGCGATCCATCCCCTTAAGCTATTTTTGTTTTTTCTCTTTTAAGCTTTTCATGGTTCCTTTTTCTGGTTTTTTTAGCCGATTCTTGAGTTGTTTTGTCATGCCATGGATGCTCTAACTTCCTTTGGATTCTATTAGGATAAAAACCTTGTTAACATTAAGCCACTAAATAATTTCTTGCAAAGTAAAGGAATTATTCACTGGGTTACATGCCCATATACTTCTAAGCAAAATTGTCTAGTTGAAAGGGAACATAGACACATTGTCGAATGTGGTATTACACTATTAGCTAAAGGGTCATTACCTATGAAATTCTAGCCAGATGCGTTTAGTACTGCAGTTTATTTGATAAATAGATTACCGTTTAAAGTTTTGAAGAATAATTGCCCATTAATGACTCTATTCAATGAAAGACCATATTACCATAAATTAAGAGCATTTGGTTGTATGTGTTTCCCATATCTAAGACCTTATAACACACATAAAATAAATTTTAGATCAACTACTTGCACATTTCTAGGCTATGTAAACAATCATAAAGGATACAAATGCTCATAGTAATGTTAGAATACTTGTGAGCAGACATGTTGTCTTCAATGAAAGTATATTTTCATTTTCTAGAACAGGTGTGGTGACAACATAAAAAATATACAACCCAAAAGCATCAATACCAAATGTAACTCTATATCAAACTTCGCAGAGCAAGGAATGGATTGAAGAAGTCTCAAATAACTCTAATCCATAACTTATGGTGCTCGATGAACCAGGTCATGAACAAGTAGAGCAATCTGATCGGTTCAATCACATTCCTAAAAATGTTCAATAACAAAATACAAGTCAAGGAAGGGAACATGAGCATTCATGCACACAACAAGACAACACAAGTGAAAAATGCATGTTAGACAACCAGTTAAAACTGGACATCCAATGACCACCAAATCAAAGAGTGGCATATTCAAGCCAAAAGCCTATGCTGCAATCATCACATCTGAGGTACCAAACAACTTTGATCAGGCAGTAAATATCAAGAATTAGAAAACGGATATGGATGAAGTGTATAACGCACTTATTAAGAATAAAACATGGAATTTAATTCATCCACCTGAAGAAAAAAATATAGTGGGATGCAAGTGACATTTGGATTAAAGAAAAATCCTGATGGAACCATTGCAAGATATAAAGCAAGACTTGTGGCTAAGGGTTATACTCAATAACATGGATTTGACTTTGATGAAACATTCTCTCCAGTTGTCAAACCAACTACAATCAAAGTTGTTCTTACTATAGCATTGCAAAGAAACTGGAAAATCATGCAGCTGGATGTAAATAATGCTTTTCTAAATGGGAATTTAAAATAAGAATTGTACATGGAGCAAACATAAGGCTACAAGAAAGTCAGAAAACCAGTGTGCAAACTGAATAAAGCCATTTATGGGCTCAAAGGTGCTCCCAGAGTCTGGTTTGATAAACCGAAATTCACGTTAACAAATTGAAATTTCAGTCTATGAAATTAGACAACTCGCTATTTATATGAATTAGTAACGCTTTAATTATATAAGTACTAATATATGTTAATGACTCAATTATCGTAGGTAATAATGAGTCAGAAATCTATAATCTCATTCAGCTTTTAGACAAACAATTTTCAATAAAGGATCTTGGAGCACTAAGCTATTTTTTGGGAATTGAAGTTACAAGAATATCGAAATTAGAAATTTTTCTATGTCAAAGAAAGTACATCATGGAAATTTTAATCAAAGCAAAAATGGATGCAGCAAATTCTTTCCCCACACCAATGGTAATAAGTCATCATTTATCAAAACACAAGTGAGAACCTATACGTAATAATAAACTATACAGAAGTATTATTGATGCATTACAATATGCAACCATTACAAGACCAGAAATATGATTCAGTGTCAACAAAGTGTGTCAATTTATATTGGATCCAAAAGATGAACACTAGAAAGCTATAAAAAGGATACTTATATACTTAAAGGGCACTGTTGATCATGGTTTGAAGCTTAAAGCATGAAAGCATCTAATCATAACAGGATATGCTGATGCTGATTGGGCAATAGATCCTAATGATAGAAGATCTAGCATAGTATTCTGTATATACATTGAAAATAACCCAGTTTCTTGATGTTCTAAAAAACAACCAACTGTATCTAGATCAAGCACCAAAGAAGAAGCATAACATGTGCAACAATAGAAATTATGTGGATACGGTCATTGTTAAGTGAGCTGAAAGCATACACAAATATAAAACTAATATTATCGAATGATAACTTAAGTGCAATTTCACTATCAGCTAACCCAGTACTGCATTACAGAACCAAACATATAGAAATAGATTTATATTTTGTTCGTGAACGAGTGATAAAAGGAAAACTGCAAGCGAATCACGTACCTTCAGCTTACCAAATTGTACACATTCTTATAAACCCATTATTAGCAAAAAAACTACCGGATTAAAGACTGAGCTCAAGATTGGAGAAAGTTCAGAAGCTCCTAAATCAAACCAGACTCGGATCTCGATCAACTGCAATAGATCCATACATGAAGAGACAATAGATCCATACATGAAGAGACACATCTGTAATCCAAGTTAGAGATCCATTAGCTCAAATAATCTCAGATTCAAATCATCGGATCATCTTCAACTCAAGCAATTCATCTTCAATGCACAAGTAAAGATTTGAGAAGAATTGTGCTAATTTGTACAAAATTAGTCAATTTCCCCAAAACAATCAGCTGTCGAATCTTAGAACAACTTAAATCTCCATGATTTCTCTGTATAGATTGAAGAATACATGACATAATGAAGATGGAGAACTTTATTTTACTCAAATTCAATATAATCTAAAGATAGAGGGAAAGATCGAAATGGAGCTGCTATTAGGGCAAAAACCCTAGATGTTTTTGAGAAGGCATGCCAATGAATAGAGATAGTTTACTTCAAGGTGTATTATTGCACTATCTTCTGTTACAATGGACTTCGGGTTTTCATGTAGAAACTCATTTAGTCCAACGGTTCATCTATATATAAATACTCTATGATGCACTATAAAGAATAATAATAATACAATTTTCAATTCAATTTCTCCTTCAATATAATCTTCAATTAATTCAATATACTCCATCATCAAATTCTAATATCACTACTTTCGATCTGATTTTGCAAGGTCCGACTCATGATGAAATAGACTTTGAAATCCTTGGATATACAGTTGGAGAATCTTACACTCTACACACCAATGTGTTTGCTCAAGATAAAGGCAACAAAGAATAACAATTTAAACTGTGGTTCGACCCTACAAAGGACTTTCACACCTACTCCATCCTCTGGAATCCTTAGCACATCGTGTAAGCTTATATTATTATATGCCATTCTTTTCTTATACAATGTTTTGATCACATGTATGATGACTAATTTTATGTTTCAGTAATGTTATAATATATTTTTGGTGGAACACTCCAATCAGAGACTTCAAGAATCATGCTTCCAAAGGCATTGCTTTCCCATTTAACCAACTGATGAGGCTCTACTCTAGTCTCTGGGATGCTGATGATTGGGCAACACAAGAAGGGAAGTCGAGACTGATTGGAGTAAAGCGCCATTTACTGCATATTATAGAAACTTCAATGCCAATGCATGCATTTGTTCATCAGGTTCATCAAGCTGCTGTGTTGCTACTGCTGCTTCCAAGCAAATGTCGTCGACAGCTTCGACATCAGATTGGCACAACCATGAGTTGGATTCAGTGAGTTATAGAAGATTGAGGTGGACATAGAGGAAGTTCACGATCTATAGTTACTGAACTGATGCCGAGGTCTTTCCTTCCAGCATTCCAAAAGAATACACTCTCGAAAGATTAATACTACCTTTTCATACTTTGGTCCACAATCATGTTGCTTAGCTACTTGTGTACCATATTTAGTAGCTGGTCTCGAGTAACAATGTTCTTTTTTGCAATATCATTCCATTCATTTCAATGAAAATTCATTCTTTTACTCATCAATATTTATGTTCATGATTTTGCTTTCAAATTGTTAGTAATGTGTAATAAATAATACTTCTATTGGAATCATGTATCTAGAGTATTGAAAAGTCATGTCCTTTGGCTATTGTCAGTTCATGCAATATATATGTATGAATGGTTACTGACATTTGGTAAGAGAAAAAAAATTATCTTCCTCTTCGATTCTCAAATTTAATTTTCTAACACCAACAGAGTGGTATCGAGCATTAGATCCTTACAATAAATAAAACAGAAAAGTGAAGAGTAATGGCTTCCTCAGCAAGCATCAGCTCAAGCAATGTCACAACAAGCATCAGCTCCACCTATAGCAATTTCCAAGTACCCTTACTTGAAGGATAAAATTATGATTTCTGGGCAGTAAAAATGGAGACTTTGTTCACCTCTTTGGATGTCCTGGAGTTCATCAAACAAGGGTATGAAGACCCAGTGACTGCAGCAGAACCTACAGTAGAAGGAAATGAAATATTAAAAAGAAAAAATCACAGATGCTGGAGTTCTTGGAATGATTCAAAGAGGAGTGTCAAACACCATATTTCCAAGAATTATGAGAGCAAAAACAGCTAAGGAAGCATGGTAAACTTTACAACAAGAGTTTGAAGGGGATTCAAAAGTGAGAACTGTCAAACTTCAATCTCTAAAGAGAGATTTTGAAAATGAAAAAATGAAAGAAAATGAAATCTTGAATAAGTATTTTAATGGGCTGTCCGAATTAGTGAATCAAATGAAGTCTCATGGAGATAGAATAGACGATCGTAGGATTGTTGATAAAATTTTGATTAGCTTAATTGAAAAAATTGATCCTATGGTGGCTGTTATAGAAGAAACTAAAGATTTGTCAAGAATGATCGTTCAAGGATTGATGGGCTCACTTAGATCCTATGAGTAAAGATCGTTACACCGTATAGAAAAGACTATTGAAAGCGCGTTTCAATCCAAACTCACCATTCAATCAAATAATGATAAGACAATGAAGCAAATTAATGATGATTCTTCTAGAGGTGGCAGATTTAGCAAAGGAAGAGGAAGAGGAAGAGGAAGAGGAAGAGAAAGAGGAAGAAACTCACGTGGAAGAGATCGAGGCACCTATGGTGGAAGAGGTAGTGATGAAGGATCAAATAAACGGTGTGAAATTTGCAAGAAGAACTCTCATAAAGAAAAAGATTGTTGGAATAAAGGAAAGCCACAGTGTCATAACTGCCGAAGATTCTGGCACATTCAAAAGGATTGTTACTTTGGTAAGCCATAACATACAGCATTTGCAAGAGCTGAAAATATGGAAGGCAGCCTGTTCTTTGCTTGCCAAAATGCAATTGAAGAATATAAGAATGTATGGTACTTGGACAGTGGATGAAGCAACCATATGACAGGAGATAAAAATGCATTCATTGACATAGATCCTTCATTTGGTTCAAAAGTTAAACTAGGCAATGGAGAATATGTTGAAGTTGAAGGCAAAGGCAACACTGGAGTTGCAACAAAGCAAGGAAGTAAGGTTATTCATGACACCTTTTATGTTCCTAAATTAGACGAGAATTTGTTGAGCATTGGACAGCTTTTAGAGCATGGTTATTCGCTTCAATTAGAGAATCAAGAGTGTAAAATCTTTGATTCAAAAGGAAGACATGCTGCTGTAGTAAAAATGACAAAAAACAGAAGCTTTCCCCTCCATTTCAATTATGAGAAAAATCACAGCTTAATGGCTAGAGAGGAAGACGACTCTTGTCTATGGCATAAGAGACTTGGACACTTAAACTACAATAGTCTCACATTGCTTTCTAAAAAAAAAATGGTGTTCGAACTGCCAACAATTAAAAAGAAACATGGAGTATGTGAAGGATGTGTGCTTGGCAAACATCATCGACAACCATTTCCAAAGGAAGGAACAAGAAGAGCCAATGAAGTGCTGGAATTAGTACACACAGATGTGTGTGGTCCTATGAGCACCTTATCTCATGCTCAAAATAGGTACTTTATTTTGTTCATTGATGATTTGACCTGCATGACATGGGTTTATTTTATGAAACAAAAACTGAAGTGTTTGTTATATTTAAGAAGTTTAAAGCTTTTATTGAGAAACAAAGTGGTAGGTCCATAAAAGTTTTGAGAAGTGACAGGGGAAAGGAGTATAACTCCAATGATTTTGATAAATTTTGTGAAGAAGAAGGTGTGGATAGGCAACTAACCGTTGGATATACACCTCAACAAAATGGTGTATCCGGAAGGAAGAATCAAACCGTTATGGAGATGGATAAGTCAATGTTGTTTGAGAAAGGCATGCCTAAAGAATTTTGGCCCGAGAGTGTAAATACAGCTGTGCGTCTACTGAATAGATGTCCAACAAAAGCTGTATGGAATAAGACACCGTTTGAAGCTTGGAGTGGAAGGAAGCCTTCAGTAAACCACCTTAAAAATTTTGGGAGTATTTGTTATGCTCAAGTTCCTAAAGAATAAAAGGACAAAGCTTCAAGAAGCAAGTGAAAAATGCATTTTTGTTGGCTATAGTTCTGTGTCAAAGGGCTATAGACTTTACAACTTGAAGACAAAGAAAGTTATCATTAGTAGAGATGTTGTGTTTGATGAAAAAGCCTTTTGGAATTGCTAAAAGGAGAAAGTGGAGGATAAAACGGTCCCAAAAGTAATTTTAGAACAAAATTCAACTTCATCTGCAAATAACCAAACACCGAGTTCTCCATCCAGCACTCCATCTTCAGCATGCTATAATTCATCATCTCCATGCTCAACCCCAATAAAAATGAGGAGTTTGAGTGATATTTTTGCTAGGTGCAACTATTGTGCAATGGAACCAGAAAATTTTGAAGAAGCGGTTAAGGAAGATGCTTGGAGAAGGCAATGTAAGAAGAGATGGATGCACTTGAAAGGAACAAGACATGGTTGTTCGTTGATAAGCTAAAAGACAAAGAAACTATCAGAGTAAAATGGATCTATAAGGTGAAGCATAATCCAGATGGTTCAATTCAAAAGAACAAAGCGAGACTTGTCGCAAAGGGCTATTCTCAACATCCCGATATTGACTATGAAGAGACATTCGCTCCTATGGCACGTCTTGGTAACGTTAGAGATTTAATATCTCTTGCGGCCCAAAAAGGTGGAAGTTATATCAACTAGATGTAAAATCGGCATTCTTGAACGGAGAATTTAAAGAAGAGGTCTACGTGGAACAACCTCAAGGTTTGAGATTGAAGGACAAGAAGGAAAAGTTTACAGATTAAATAAAGCTCTTTATGGGCTAAAACAAACACCATGGGCATGGTATAGCAATATTGATAATTACTTCACGAAGAAAGGCTTTGAGAAGAACAAGAATGAGCCTACTTTGTATGACAAACGATAAGGTACGAATGATATTCTAATTACCGCACTTTATGTGGATGATTTAATTTTTACCGGAAACAATTTAAAGTTGATTGAATATTTTAGAAAAGAAATTATGATGAAGTATGAAATGAACAATTTGGGCTTCTTTCATTTCTTTCTTGGAATAGAAATATCTCAAGATGATGATGGAGTTTTTATTTGTCAAAAGAAATATGCTGAGAAGATATTGAAAAAGTTTGGGATGCTTGGGTGTAATCCAACTGATACACCATTAGATGTGAATGAAAAACTGAACAAAAGAAGATGGTGGAAGGAAGATTGATGATAGTTACTATAGAAGTCTAGTTGGCAATTTATTTTACCTCACTAGTACGAGACCTGATATCATGTTTGCAGCTAGCCTACTTTCCCGGTTCATGAATGAACCAAGTCATATTCATCTAGGTGCAGCAAAAAGGGTGCTAAGATATATTCAAGGCACTTTGGGCTGAATCAAATATGACAACAATGCTGAAACTACTTTATTTGGGTTTTGCGACAGTGATTGGGAAGGCTGTATGGATGACATGAAAAGCAATTCTGGATATGTGTTTTCACATGGATCAGGAGAATTTTCAGGGTGTTCGAAGAAGCAACAAACTGTGGCTCAATCTTCTGTGGAAGCTGAATATGTTTCAGCTAGCCTAGCTACCCAACAAGCAATATGGTTCAAGAAAATTCTAAACGATTTTGGTGAGAAACAAGAAGCCGTGTCTATCCATTGTGACAATAAATCAGCCATTGCTATGGCTAAAATCCAATCCATCATGGAAGAACAAAGCATATAGCCATCAAACATCATTTCATTCGTGAAGCAATTGAAAATGAAGAGGTGCGGTTGAATTTTTGCAAAACAAATAATCAAGTTGCTGATATTTTTCACAAAAGCTCTACCTAGAGAAAAATTCCAAAAATTTAGAGAAGCTCTTGGAGTTCAAGAACAACACATTAAGGGGGAGAATGTTAGTAATGTGTAATAAATAATACTTGTATTGGAATCACGTATCTAGAGTATTGAAAAGTTATGTCCTTTGGCTATTGTCAGTTCATGCAATATATATGTATGAATGGTTACTGACATTTGCTAAGAGAAAAAAAATTATATTCCTCTTCAATTCTCGGTTTTAATTTTCTAAAACCAACACAAATTAACATGTTCAAGGATTATGGGCTGTTTTGTTTAAAGAAAGAGACATTTCTTATTTGCTCCAAATGGTGTCCAGACATCAGCCATTCTACCTCCACATTATCTTGGATTTACATCCTATCCTCTGCAGTATTTCTTTTATTCACTGGTTTACTCCAAATATTGCAGGTTTACTTGATGGCTATGTGATGTGAACTAAACAACTCAGAGCTGAGCTTAATTAGTCCGTTATGGTTTGAGGCTAACTCACTTGCTTAACTAATTTAATCTATTTAGATTTTGATAATGTTCTATAATACCTTATTTGAAAGGGAAAAAGAAAAAACTTTACATGAACAAATAAGTCAAATGAGTATACATATCTCATACTACAACATATTCAAATAAACACTTCGTAGGTCTCTTCTCTCATAAGTTACGAATACATATTTCTAGATGCATAATGAAACCTGAAGCTATGCAATCACCTTGCAGCTAGCTTCTTGACGAAATTAATAGTTCCACGTCGGCAAAAGTAGTAAAAAATACTGACAGTGAGTTCAAAGGGCGGTTGGCATTCTACTCCCAATAATATACGTTAAGCGTAAATTAGCATAGTGTTTATATTATGCATTCTATATTTTTCTTTTTCTTTTTGGAAAAAGGTACTTTATAATTAATATGAAAATAAAACATATACTTCCTTGATATGCCTCATTAAAACCTTACAACCCCCCTAACCTATATGGGTGCCTTGTAAGGAAAAAGAGTACATATCAATTCCATATATTAACATTACAACAATCCGTTAACTGGACCAAACCATCAAACAGATGGAGGAGTAAAACACTGACAACACTCTCTCAAAACCATCCGTACGAGCAGCTTGCACCAGAAACAAACACTTAACCAAATCCCAAGACAATAACAAAACTGTGGGCGGTAAATACAACAAAACCAAGACATAGACCGTCTCAACTTCATTTGCTAACCAACGAAAGGGAGAGAGAAAATCAAAATTCCCAAATTCTCATATCGAATTTCAAAATCTTCCAGAGACAAGGAAGAATCTGACGAAGTCAGTTGACAGAAAAAGCGTGCACTAACAACCATCGACTACCCCCAATTGTCTGAAATCAAGGGGGTCGAATGCAATCATGGAGATTCATTGCCATATTGAGTTTCGACAAGATAAGTCTCTCATCTGAGTTTAGATTATGAACTTGAACTCTCTGATGAATAAGGTGTTTGCTATCAATAAGTATATGTTTAGTTCTCAGATCGAATGGTTGTTCGATTCCATTAAACACTTGGTTATTCCGTTCGCACCATATGTTCCATAAGATTGTAGTAAAAATGATGCTAAATATACTTGTATTAGATGAGTTGAGCTTTTCCTGAGCTTTTTTAATAGCAGTCAGAATAATATTGAGTTCATAATTGAAGCCTATCCTAATATTAAGCTTGGGGAAAAGATCCTCCAATATATTCTTTGAGTATGTACATTGAAAAAAAAGATGGTCTTTGTCTTCATTGTGATTAGCACATAAAACACCCTTTTGATCTATATTAGGGGACCATTTGCTAATTCTGTCTTTGGTATTCAATTTGTCTTTAATGGCTAGTAGGGAGCACGTAGTCATTTTCGGGGCACAGCCTTTATCCCAAATGATTTTGGTCCAGTCGAGTTCGACATATTTGTTTCTAAAAATGTTCCACGCAGATTTCAATGAAAATTGACCTTGTTTACTAGGAATCCACCACCAAAAATCCTGATTCATGTGATGATGAATGATTATTTTCCTAACATCATTATGGCATTGCATGGGAATAAAGTTGAGATTATGTTTCCATTTATTATTAGATATAAGCATTGAAACTTTTTTTTGACACCCACTCAAAGTTCTCATGTAGTTCTAGCCATAGTTGTCAATTAAAGAAGAACTTTGCAACCATGGATCAAACCAAATGTCAGTATTAACTCCATCCACAATTTTTCTGTCTATATATCCTTTGCACCATTGTCTAGCATGTAGAATGGTTTTCCAAGTATGTGAAGCATTGTTGTCCATTCTGACAATCCAAAAATTAGTCTTTTTGCAATATCTGTTATGAATCCACTTTGCCCACAAAAAATTTCCATTAATGTACTTCCATAATAGTTTAGTTGCAGTAGCTACAGCTAAGTCCTCAATTTTCCTGATTCCCAACCCTCCTTCACTTTTGGTTTTGCATACTTCATTCCAACTCATTTTATGTGACTTCGATTTCCACAAAAAGTTTGAACATAATGAATTAATCCTCTGAATAACTGTTGCAAGAAACCGTGAAACCTGAAGCCAAAAAAGCAGCATAGGGTGGATAATAGTCTTGATAAGTTCAGCTCTCCCACTTATATTGAGAAATCTGGTTTGTCAGTTATTGAATTTTTTGTTAATTTTGTCAATAAGCCAACCAAAGTATCTTGCTTTCAAAGAATTATTAGAAAGGGGAAACCCCAAATATATGATTGGCAGATTGTCAGTTTTGAATTTAATAATGTCAACAATTTCCTGTTTGAAGTTGGCACCTTTACTGAAAAAGAGTCTGGATTTTTCTGTATTTAATTGGAGGCGAGAAAAAATTTGCATGTTTTGTAGAATATTATGAATGGTTTCTGCATTTTTTGTGGTAGCTTTTGCCATTATTAAAATATCATCAGCATAGAGAAGGTGAGTAATCATCGGCTCAACTTGATATATAGGACTGATATTGCCTTTAATAAATTCCATGTCCAAATTTAAAGTGAGGGATTCCATGACAATTGACAATAAATAAGGGGATAGAGGGTCCCCTTGTCTTATTCCCCTCGAGCTATTAATGAAACCATATGGAGAACCATCTATTAAGATAGAAAATGAGATATACACCCATATATGAGATTAGCAAAGGTGATAGGAAATCCCATAGAAATCAGCATATGATAGATAAATTCTCTATTGATCTTGTCATAAGCCTTATGTAAATCAATTTTCAAACAAACATTGTTTGAATTTTTTCTATTAAAACTTCTGACATTTCAAAGGCGAGGAGGGAGTTTTCAGAAATTACTCTATTAGGTACGAATGCAATTTGATTAAGTGAGATTAAATCATTCATATATTCTTTCATTCTGTTGCATAACAAATTGGCAAGAATTTTGTATGTGACATTACATAGAGATATTGGCCGAAATTCTGACATATTAGAAGCATCTGGAACTTTTGGAATTAGACAAATGAAAGTATGATTAATTTCTCTAATGATTTTACCAGTTTGAAGAATACCATTCATAGCTTCCCAAATATCCATTTTAATGTTGTCCCAATGAATTTTATAAAATTTGGAGTTGAAACCATCTGGACCAGGAGAGCTATTATCATTAATCTGAAAAATAGCCTCTTTGATTTCTTCCATCAAAAAAGGTTTACACAAATTGGTTCTTGCATTTTCCGAAAGAATTTTCTTGCAAGTAATGTTTGGAAATTGGTTTGAGGCTTGAGACAAGTGAAAAAGATCTGAGAAATAGATAGAAGCTTCTTGAGCAATTTTATCTGATGCTGAAGTCCACATACCTTGATTATTGATAGTAAATTTGTTCCTTCGGCAAGGTTTGAAATCAGAAATTTTACTGTAAAAGAATTCCGTAGGCCTGTCCCCTTTGAGAAGCCAATTGATTTTCATTTTTTGATCATTATCAATAGCAAGTTTTCTCATCATATTATGCAATGTTTCACAACTAGTGGAATAGATTTGTAGGAGATTGTCATCAAGTGGACTGCTAACTAATTGATTATAAATGCTGTTATTTTGATCTTTCAATATATTAATCATTAGTTGCAGACTAGGTTTGTTACTTGACCAAATCTTCAGATAACTTTTCACCCTTTTCATCTTGCAGAGCAACTTATAGAGAGGGCTACCAGTGAAACTAAATTCCAAAGCCTCATCAATGACTGGGGTATAATCAGAATATGAATGCCAAGAATTCTTATATTTAAAAGGTATCTTCCTCTTTCTAATATTTTGGACATGTAGGATAATTGAAATAGGGGTATGATCACTCAAAGAGTGATTACCAAAATTATCGCCAAATTTATCAAATTTGTATAACCATAGAGAATTAAGAAAAACTCTATCTATCTTACTATGAATAAAAAATAAGTTACCTCCTCGCCAAGTAAAGAAGTTACCTGAATAGTCAGGTTCCACTAGCTTTGAGAGAGTGATACATTCAATAAAATTAAGATCTCCACTAGAATTAAATCTACCTTTTTTAATTCTTTCATTATTATGTAGAATAGTGTTAAAGTCACCTGCCACAATCCATGGCAGATTAACTTTTTTGGATAATAAGCTGATGTCTTCCCATAAAACTTTGCAATTATCTTCCTCATTATGTGCGTAAACAATAGTGTTTCAAACCTTTTTCACTTGTCTCAAGCCTCCCCCTTGATTATTTTTAAACCTTAAACAAAATAATAGTCCAATTACCTTTGATTTTAAATTTCGGGGATGAAATTCTTTCAAGGGGGAGGATTGTAACGACCCGGAATTTTAGGCAATATCAATTTAATAATCTGTATTAACAATTTAATTGATTTGATAATTTTTCTTCATAATTTTAATTTAAATTGGTAAATTTAATCTTTTAAGGTTAATAAATTTTTAATCTGGCAATATTGATAAGATTTATTTTGCAAAGCTAATGAAATTTTATTCTATTTATAATATATACATATATATTTGATATATATTGTGAATAGAAGATCTTTTGTTTTAAAATTTAAGATGAATTTTTCTAATTGTAATATATATGTATGTATATGTTATAATTTGATATTGTTTTGAAATTTAATTTAATCTATTTATATATGAATTATAATTTAAAGCTTTGTTTTAAATTCAATATTTTTCAAAGGACAATTTAAAGATTAATTTAATTTTTTTTTCAAAATATAAGATAATTATTTATTTTTAAAATGATAGTTTAAGGTTTTGTTTTATTTTCTTTAAAATGCTTAAATTTAAAATGGTTATAAAATACATGTATAAAGAATTTATATTATATTATAATTAGTTTTAGAATATTTTCTTTTCAAGGTAAACTTATATTTAGTAATTTAGTTAATTTAATAAGTAATCTTATATTAACATTTTAAATTAAATAAAAATTTATTAAAAATGCAAAGACATGTGTAACCATATTAAACATCTTAACAACACTTGTAAAATTTTAAAAATATGTTAGTGACATTTGTTCAATTTAATAACAAGTGGCAACATTTCATTTTAATTTTTAATAAATGTATAAGAAGAAAACTTGTTTCCCTCTTTTAATTTCCAAAACTTCTTCTTCTTCTCAAATTCTTTTTCTTCCTTGTTTCAAATAAACTCAAAACAGAAATCTTTCCCAAAACCTGATAATGAAAACTAAAAACAAAATGCTACCTGAAATTTGAAATCAAATCTGCATTTTTCAAAGCTGCAATTCAAATTTTAACCTGCATTTCAAAATGAAGATCATCAGTTCAACACTTCAAATCAACCTGCAACAACAATTCAATCTACAACCTACAACTTGCATTTCAAATGAAGGGCAGCATCAAGTTCAGATTAGTTTCAACATTTTAAACAACAGATTGTAAGCATGCATTAGGATTTCTACAGCAAATCAAGGCATTTTTCAAATTAAAGTTGTTCAGGCCTGGGAAATTCAAAATCCTGCTCTGCAAAAAATTGTGAGTAGATAATTTTAAATAATTTTAAAAACAGTTTGATCTGGGTTTTTATTACATGCATGTGACGATCTGAAAAATTATCTTGATGTGCGTGGAAATCATTCAGTTTTTATTTATTTAATTTATAGTTATATTTATATATGCATGTAAACACCCTATTCTGTTTTTTTAAGAAAAGATTTCATTTCAAAAATCCAAATCTCCCACTGACATAAATACTTGACCTTGATGATTGAAGAGAAGTTGTTTGTTATTGTTTGTTGTTAATTGTAAAAATAGTTTCATAATGTAGAATGCAACAAATAATTATAAAAAAAGGAATCTACGGTAAAATTAGGATTTCTGTTAAAAATCAACCTTTTTAATTTCTATTTTGGATTGTATAAATGGATTACATGTTAGAAATGATGAATTTTAACATGCATTACATTATTTTTAAATTGATATTTGTTTGGGAATGCTGAGTTGAACTGTATGGGCAATTTGACGAATTGTCGGTGGTCGAATCATTGATTTGAGTTGAAATTTTGGGTGAAGCTTGTTTTTAGGTTGTAGATGTTGGGAAAAATACAATTGAATTTTTTTAATGGATGGATTGTTTGAAATCGATCGAATTAGGGTTTTAGAGTGGTTTTTGTTCGGCTTTGCTGTCGAGATGAGTGCGCCGTGAAGTTTGGACCGGATGTGTTTGCTTTTGGGGTGGATGTAGCTCGTGACGTGGCGGTTCTGTGGTAGGGACAGCGAGGTTTAATGGCGACGTGGTGATCGGCCGTGGGTGATTTTTGGGTTCGAGCAGCTGCAGTTGTTCGAGCTTGAGGTCGAATTTTTGATTCGAGTGCATATTCTTGAATCCGGGTTTGGTTTAGGGTTCGAGAGCATTAGTGTGGCCGACGTCGATGGTCGCGACGACCAAGTTTGGTCGGAGGTGTTAGGACACGTGCACAAGTGTGCGTGTGCACTGGAATGTTTGATTGGTAAAGACAGAGTCGGCTCGAAGTTTAGCTCGCGTTGTTTTTCGGGGGCGACTCGAAGCATAGGGGCATGGGGGTGTCTTCGGGGCACTCGCGTGTGATATGAGTGTCTGGCTCGAGATTTTTGGTCGCATGCTTTTCTGATAGTACTGTATAATGTTAAGTACTGTAATGATATTAGTTTGCAAATTAAAACCTGTAGTTTGAAATAAATTAAGATCAAGATTAAAATTATAAACAAGTTTTATAAAATAAACAAATTTTCAAAGTTAAAAGTTGTTGCTTTAAAATAAATGTAAACTAAACTTTTTAAAATGTGAAAATTGAATTGATTTTCAAATTTAAAATGTTTTAAGATGTTTGCTTAGATAGTAAATATCTTAATTAATTTTGAATTCTAATTTAAAAAGAAGTGTTTTCAATTTAAAATATGGAATCAAAGTTTTAAGTTAAATTTTAAAATAATGATTTGAAAACTTAGTTTTCAATTTATATTGAAAATGAATAAGTTTGAATTAGATGTTTAAAGAGTTTAAATTTTAAATTAGATTTCTAAATGCCTTATTTTCAAATAAGGATATTGTTATAATTTTGGAAAACCAATACAATAATTTGACTCCAAGTTATTTAAAATTTGATTAAATTCAAATAATTTATTTATGAAGATAAATAGGGTTAACTTATCTTTGTTATGAACTTAAGAATACATAACTAAATATGATTTGTTAGTAAGTAAGTTTAATTAAGAGTAATGTTTTCTTAATTTATTAAAGATTTTGAAATACAAGATGTTAATTAATTGTTTAACTAATTTTAAATAATTAGTTAATTGTTTATTTAATTTTGAATAATCACTTAATTATGGATTAATTAAGTATAATTACTTAATGAAGTAATTATTGGTTAATTATTGAATGTAATTAAGAAATGGTAATTACTTATGGAAGTAATTAATGGAAATTACTCATGGGAGTAATTAAAGTTGAAGTGATTAGTGGATAATCACTTGATGATATTAATTAAGGGATTGATTAATATAATTGTTTTAAAGTTAATTAATTATGGAGTAATTAATTAATTAAAGAATTAAGGATTATTTAATGATGGAATTAATTACTTGTTAAGTAATTAATTAAGAGAGTAATCAAGATTTATTACTGAAGTAATTAGAGATAATTACTTATGTAAGTAATTAAGAGTTAATTACTTAATTATTTTAGTAAATTAATTAATGTGATTAATTAATTAATTAATATGATTAATTTAAGATTAATTACTAAGGGTAATTAATTAAATTGTAATTAATTAATAAAGTAATTAATTAAGGATTATTTGTTAATTTAATTGAATAATAATTACTTAATGAAGTAATTAAAGATTAATTAATTAGATTAATTAATCAAAGGGTTAATATAATTAATTAAGAAGTTAATTAATTAAGATAAGTAATTACAAATTGTTAATTACTGTTTATGATTAATGAGATGATTAATTATAAGTTAATTATTTAATTAATTAAAGGAATTATTAATTAATAAGGATCATTAGTTAATATAATTAATTAATCAAGCTTGATTAATAAAAGAAATTAATTAAAATATGATAAATTAATTGTAATTAATTGAGGTTTAATGCAATTAATTATAGTTGATTAATTAATGGAAACAAATGAAGGATCATTAACTATTGTAATTAATGATAGTAATTAAAGGTTAATTACTGTATATGATTAAGAGTAATTAATTTGTGCAATTAATTAAAGAATCGAAGGCTAATTACTTGAATGTAATTAAAGGATAATCAATCAAGATAGATTAATTAAAAAAGATCATTAAGAGATAATTTATTTATTTATTTGGAATAAATTAATGAAGAAGGATTTTGGTAATCCAATCGATTAAGAGTGTTAACGAAAAAATTTAAACGCTAACACCCTGGTGTATAAGATGTGATTGTGAAAGCACCACCCGTTTGTACGGGAAACAGAAATAAGCAGAAAGTATGTAGAAAAACGGTAAGAGACACAGTATTTATAGTGGTTCGGCTTATAATCCAGCCTACGTCCACTTTAATCTTTTTATCACTAGTTTGATTACAATTCTTTACAAGATCTTTCAATTACAACACACTTCAAGTGATAGGATATGTGAAACAAGTAGCTCAAGCTTTGATGTTGACAATCATCTTCAAATCCATGGTGAATGTGGATGATTCCTTCATGGAGTTCCTTTAGAAGTTTGTTGGATCTAAAAAGCTTTGAAGTCGTCTGGAATTCGGCAGAGTAATGGCGCTTGAAGAGAATGAGCCCCAAAAGGTCCTTTGCATGTTGGAGATGGTTTCATATTTATAGAGAGTTCTGGGCGGAAAAAGTGCTAAGTCCTAACTCGTGGCCGACTTAAGATAAGTCGTGTTCGACTTAAGGTAAGTCGTCCCCGGGTCACTGAGCCGAGTCTATGGCAGTTCCCCTTTTTTGAACCCATCCCTAAGTTCTAAGTCGTGTGCGAGTTATCTGGCTGCAATTGCTAATTTCCCTTCTTAAGTCGTATACGACTCTTTTTATGTCGTAAGTCGTAGTCGACTTAACCAATTGCAACTGGTTTAAAGCAAGTCTTAACTCGTAGACGAGTTAAGAGGTGTGTCTTTAGGTCGTATCCTCCTTAAGTCGTATAACTTCTTTAAGTCGTAAGGGTCTTAAGTCGTACAAACTGCAGTTATCATTAAGTCGTAGGCCATCAATTTCCTTAAGTCGTAAAGACCTTAAGTCGTTAGCTTTTCTTAACTCGTAGGCTGCTTATCTCGTAAGCTTGCTAACTCGTAGAGGTCTTTAAGTTGTAGGAAGTTGCTGACTCATGTATCCTTTAACTCGTACATGCCTTGAGTCGTACATGCCTTGAGTCGTACATGCCTTGAGTCGTACATGCCTTAACTCGTGGACCTGTTAACTTGTGAACGAGTTAGGGTTAACATTTGCCCCTCGAAGCACACGCTTAAATCGTAAGTCGTGTGCTTCGACTTATCATAACTCGGTCATGTCGTTTCAAATCCCAACCTTTCCAGATATAAAAGCCTGAGTCGTCCTTCTTCTCATCACTTAACCTTTTAAACTGCTTTCTGCCATTAACGCATCTTCAAGCTCTCCGAGGCGATTTCGACCCGATTCATCTCTGATTCTTTCTAGCATCAAACAATCGTAAGAGATCTTGCTTCAAACTTCGACCGTTAACCATTGTTACTTTATGTATTCAGTTCATCATCTTTGGTTTGCCCCATTCAAACCCTGCGAATTCTATTCGAATTGATTACCGATGAACTAAAATTCATCTGATTTGGCCTATGGTGATTCGCGCTTTGGGGCGATTCATAGTGTAACGAGTTAAGGTTGTCGCTGCTGAAGAAGCCAAGGATGAACAGGTTAAGAGATTTGAAAGGGAGGCGAGTTGGTCGAATAGGTTGATTGAAAATAACAAGGGATCGTCTCATATATGACTCGGCTTCTTCCATGTGACTTAGCGATTTCCATGAGCCGTAGCCGAGTTAAGACTTGGAGGATTTCTAGTTGTTTTGGATCAGAGCCTTTCTCCTGTTCCCCGAGTTACGACTTAGGACTTAGAGGATAAGCAGCTTGATGTGTTTGATGGCTGAGGATAGGAACGACTCATCCCTTGAGTCGGTTGCGACTTAGTACTTGAGTCGGTTTTGACTTAGCACTTGAGTCCGATACGACTTAGCACTTGTGTTCGATACGACTTAGCACTTGTGTTCGATACGACTTAGCACTTGTGTTGTTTTTTTTTTTTTTTTTTTTTTTTTAGGATCTGCTTAAACCTTGAATTGTTGCAGTGATGTTGAACTGTTGAACTTTGATGCCTTCTTTTACAAATTACTTTGACTCGCAAGTTAACAACCTGTCCAATACAACATTTACAGAAAAACCGGGGCGAATATACTGCCATTGATCGCCCTCTTCGAATGACAGATTAGCTAATAACAGTCATTAAACTTAAACAGATTGTGTGAATGAAGTGCTCAACTTATTAACTTCAAGTAAAATACTAAAGCAATACTGAAATAGTCAATTAAAATTGACCAGCTCGCATTAATATTATACTTGAACTAAAGACTAACAAGTTCTGAAATTTTTGTAATCGATCAATCGTCGACTAGTTTTATTTCAGTTATATTTACTTGTTATTATTATTTTTTTTTTTTTTTGTTTTTTGCACAACACTTCACACTTTTTTAGGAAACGTGCACCTTCATATTTGAATATCCAGTTGTTTGTGTAGAATGACTTCTCAGGAAGGTGATACAACAGTTCGGACTGGAGAGGTAACTGTTCTTCCGGCTCCACTGGTTAATCCTCCCGAAAGAGCTCCTACTTCACTATCATACAAAGTTTTTCGCCAGTTGTGTGCTCAGTTTGGTATCGTTGAATCAGATGCCATTCTTCCCGAAAGAAATAACACTGCCGATATAGCTCCTTCTGGCTTTGTGACAATTAACCGGCAAATGTGCCTAAGTGGAGGCATTCCTCCTTTCAACGACTTTTTCCAACAACTTCTCCGTCAACTGGCCATTGCTCCATCCCAGCTACACCCCAATGGCTATGCCATTCTAATGGGGTTGTGTGTGCTTTTTAGGAGAACACTTGATCGACTTCCAAGCTTTGGTGAAGTTTGTTATCTATGCTCTTTTTCTCGGACTAAGGATCATCCTTCCATTACTGTTGTGAGGAGCGCCCGAAACCGCAAACTGATTGTTGGCCTCCCTGATACTGCTCACGGGTTTTTAACCCAATTCTTCTATGTTCGTTGCCCTCCGGGGTTTTATGGTGTGTGGAGAGTTGGAAGTAAGGGCGTTCAGCTTTATTCCTGACACATGTTTTCCTTATAAAATCTTTTCATAGCCTGAGTAGTTAGATGTTAATTTCCCTTTTTACTTTTCAGCGCTTCCACCTCCTTCTAGAGACCCAGGCTATAAGCAAATTTTTGAAAGATTGAATGCTGTGCCAGTAGAAGAGAGGAATATAAAGTTTTTGCTGAGAGATGACTTTTTACATCAATACGGGCTTCTTCACTCTTCTCGCTATACTCAGCCTCATGAAGCCCCGACTGAAGTTCCCGATTCCCCGACTGAAGCATCGGATGCCCCCGTTACTATCGAACAATCTTCATCAAAAGAGTCTAACATCGAAGCTTCATTGGTGAAATGTTCCACCCCTACCGACATTATGGGGTCATCTAGTAAGACGGCACTTGCCCCGATTGAGGAAGAAGAAGAACCTTCACAGCCTCTCGGGGGATTAGCTGATGTAGGAACTGAGAAAACAAGTCTCACCGAGCATGATGGTGACGATGTTTATGATGGGTTGAGCGACATAATAGTGACCTCACAGGAGCTTTTTAGAGATGACGTGTCTAAAACTATCTCTCCTATGATTGAGGCGACGTCCCTTCTTCGACTAACACCAACACAAACACCAACTCCTCATACCCAAGCTATCATCACCCCTACACCAATGAGTGGTTTGTAGCTTAATGCGCGTAGCTTGCACATCACACAACACTTAGGATTTTTCGGCATTTGTTCATATTTAACTTCTTTTCTTCGGAAGTTTCTAAGACTTGCTATTTTTGCCTTTTCAGATTCCCCTATGGGGCGCAGCGGCAGCGGTTCCTATTACAAGGACTTTCGACGCTATGGAGGGCGTGGCAGCTATGACTACAAGCAATACTATGCCGATCCCAGAGAAACCAATGAGCAGAGAGCTGCGCGAAAAGCTGAAGAGAGGAGAAGGTATGAAGAACGTCATGAGGGAGCGGGCACGCGACATGAATCCTTCCCAAGGGATGATGACTCCCATAAACGTAAAACGCACGATGATAGGGGGAAGAGCCATATTGAGGATTCGAGAAAGCGGACCAAACTTGGCGAGGAGCACGTGCCCGTGACATCTGAGAGACCTGGTGCCTCAGTTTCTATTGACATCCCTTCCAAATCTCCTGCTCTTGAAGGAAGTGCCATCCAAACACTTCTCAACAGGCCTTCATACCATGTTGAAAGGGGGCCCCCGACTTTGCAGAGCCGATTCCCGAACTGGTGTTTGAGGGGGGTACGTTTCGACCTTGATTTGGTCCCCATCGACAAAGAAGCTATGTACAGAAATCTCGATGCTGTCAAGCTTGATATCGATAGAATGTCTGGATGGCAAAAGCTGGTTGATGAACTTCAAAGAGTTAATCGGGCTAACATCGAAGCAATGCTGACCATGGAAAATGACAAATCAGAATGGCAGAAGATTCTTGATCAACACAACGCTGAGATGAAGGAGATAGCCGAATACAATGAAAAACTCGAAGCTGAAGTAAAGCAGCTCAAAGATGATCTTGCCTCTTCTACTAATACTTACACCCAAAGAGAAGAGGTATTGCAAAAACAAGTGCGAGATGCGCACGCCAGCCAGAGGGACGCTGAAGCTAAAGCTGAGAGGTTGGAACAAGCTGTAGAGAACCACCGCACTGATGTCACCCAGCTGCAGAATAAACTGAGCGCCCGGGACATGGAGATTGAAGCGCTAAAAGCCCAGCTTGCTCAGACCGAAAAAGATCGAGATGAGGCCATGGCTGGCAAAATTGCAGCCGAAGAAACTGCTCAGACCATGGAAAACGATATCAATTCGACTTTATTCGATTTTTATTTACATTGTGTCTTGGGACGCGGCAGCCTCTCTTTTCTTGGTCCTAAGTATGAAATCACCCTGGCCGAGGTGTGGGAAGCTGCTCTTAACATGTTTAAAGACGCCGGGTATGGCGATGAAGATTTTGAGGCGTGTTACCTGGATGAGGGAGCTCGCGCTGCTCTTGCGAAGGGGCGAGAACAACTTGCCAGGATGAGAACTGGAATGGCGGAAGAGGAATGTTCTGGAAAGGAATTAACGCTTATTTCCTCTGTCCATCCTCCAGTTTCTCCTGTGGTTGACATCACGGGTTCGAGCTCCTCTACTCCGCCTGCAACTAAGACAGTAACTGAAACTACAAGTGCACAAGGCGGGGATGAAGGTGGTGAAAGCAACGAAGCACAGCGATATGAAATCAGCCTCAGAGATCCAACTACCCCAGGTAAACTTGACACCGGACCAGCTCAAGTGGTGAACTGCTCATTCGCTCCTTGTGAACTTGACGATCTTCTTGATTATTTTTCAAATGTCAATGAATTCCCGACTTTTGATGAGCCGTCATCCCCTCTCTTTTCGAAAGATACTGATATTTTAAGTTTTTTCTCCTTTGTAGAGAAAGCACCGAGTCAAACTCAAGCTTCTCCTCCCCCGGTGATCCTTCCTCCATCTCTTCAAGTGGCGCCTCCCTCTGCTTCTCAACCTGGGTCACAAGAAGAACAAATAGAAGCTCTCCATGGCCTGGATGATCCCATTGCTTCGCAAGAGCAAAAAGATGAGGGACTTGAGGGAGGTGACATATCTCCGGAGCGGACTCCTTCTGACGATATAACTTTATCTAAACTTGTCACTCCAGGAAGTGAGTCTTCCTCAAAGAGGAGAAGGAAGCAAGGAGCATCAAGGAGGAGAGGGAAGATAATCACTGCCACTGAAGAGGAGCCAGAAGTTGGGCCAGCTGCGCCTACCTCTCCTTCCTCCCTTATACCCACTGGTCGACCTGAAAAGCTGATCATTCGGCCGGGTAAAGGGTCTAAAGGCAGCAAAAAGAAGTGAAGATCTTCAGTTTCTAGTTTTTTGTGTTTTGCATGTACTGGCCGAGAATTGTGCGGGTACCGGCCCCCGCTTTTCTTTATTTTGAAACCTGTACCTGCGTTGTAATTGAATAAAATGATTCCTCGTTTGTACAAACTTTTGTTTGAATTAAAGAATACATTTGTTATTCGTTTTGGCATGAGTTTATTTGATATTGCAGCGAGCTTATGGTATGTTACTTGAGCGTTACCTTTTGCTGGTTTAGTTATACCATATTGTGTGTAATTATACTATATTGCCCCCATTCCATAAGTATGCTGCAATATTCTATACCTCGAGGGGACTTACACTCTTATTTGCTAAAGAATAATTATTTTATTCTTTAAAGAAAATTTTATAGAGTACAACTCCCTTCGTATAAGTTTTTACGCTTGGTCGTTCGAAGAAATCACTTTTTTCTTTTGCTTATGTGCATATCTCATCAAGTGAATTCCTCTATGTGGTAAAGCGGACCTCTGAAGGGTACTTTAACTTCTTTTCTTTTTACGATCATTTCCCACAGTAGGCAAATTATTTTTCCTTTGAAAGTTAAAGTACGCTTTTGATGAGGATTTTTTTTTTTATAGAAAGTTGTACCTCTGAGGAGGGATTTTTTCACGTTTCAACACTTGGAAGTTTTATTTCAATCTCGGTGAAACGTGTACCTCCAAAGAGTTATGCTTTAGAAATCCTTTTCACGTTTCAACACTTGGAAGTTTTATTTCAATCTCGGTGAAACGTGGGTTTCCAAAGAGGTCTTTTTTCTTAATTGTGTTCCCGGGAGGGGGTTGTACCTCTGAGGAGGGATTTCTCACGTTCCAACACTTGGAAGTTTTATTTCAATCTTGGTGAAACGTGTACCCCCAAAGAGTTGTGCCTTTGAAGAAAGCCTTTTCACGTTTCAACACTTGGAAGTTTTATTTCAATCTCGGTGAAACGTGTGCTTTCAAGAAGGTCTTTGTTTTTACATTTCAACTTTGGTGAAGTGAAATTCCGAAGAGCGGCTGCTACACTTCAACTCCTGGCGAAATGGGCCTCCGAAGAGGGCTTTTATTTTGTTTACATTTCAACTCTGGTGAAGTGAAATCCCGAAGAGCGGTTATAACACTTCAACTCCTGGTGAAATGGGCCTCCGAAGAGGGCTTTTATTTTGTTTACATTTCAACTCTGGTGAAGTGAAATCCCGAAGAGCGGTTATAACACTTCAACTCCTGGTGAAATGGGCCTCCGAAGAGGGCTTTTATTTTGTTTACATTTCAACTCTGGTGAAGTGAAATCCCGAAGAGCGGTTATAACACTTCAACTCCTGGTGAAATGTGCCTCAGAGAGGGTTTTCATCGCCTGGAAGTTACTCTCTCATGGTTGGAGGGTCATGACTCCTCCAATCTTTTTTGTTGAGTAGAGAACCTTCTTTTTTGTGGCATATGACCCATTAGAGGTCTTTTATTATCCGAAGAGTTGCGCCTCCGAAGAGGACTTGTGGCGCTGATGGTAGCTTTGGTTGTTCCTCTGTTCACTTGCTTATGCCTTTTCAGCGATCCTTTTTTTTTTTTTTTTTTTTTTTTTCAAGTTTTCATCCCCCTTTTTCTCACAAGTGGCTTGTTTAATCCAAGGAAGTGTACTTCATTGCCAGGCAAGTTCGTGAGAACGGGCACTAGCTTCCTAATTGGATGTTTGTTTGTTTAAACAATCTCAATTTATCAGCAAGGGCTCGTTCCTATCGAAATCATTAGCCGTTCAATTGAAGCATTTCCTATCTAGGATTTGAATTCGGGGTCTTTGTGACTTGAAATTTGTTTGTTGAATGATGGTGAGAATCGCTCGGTCTTATTATGCGCAAGTTTTATCTCCACTGTCTGCAAAAATTTAAATCGATATTTCAGCAATACATTTTGTGTATTTTTATATCGAAAACAAAGCAAACATATAATGATAATAAGGAACACAAGATTTATAGTGGTTCGACCATGAAATTGGGCCTACATCCACTTTATATTCTTTCATTATTTACTTGCATCAGTTTCACAATTGCTTTCAATTACAGGAATCATACATTCATAATTCTTTTTACAATGTTTCAACAAAATTTTCAAGTAAAGTATGGACGCAAGTGATTGCTGTTCCATGCCCTTGGAATTTGATCTCCATCAACTGTGGTGAGCTTGAATGTGCCGTCAAGAAGTTTCTGACCTATCACATACGGTCCTTCCCAATTTGGCCCAAACACACCTGTCGCAGTCATAATTCTTTTTAGGACTAGATCTCCAATTTCAAAGCTGCGTTGACGAACTTTGGAATTGAAATGTCTGGCTATCCTTTGCTGATGAGCTGCAACTCTGAGGTTAGCTTCATCTCTTTTTTCATCAAGGAGATCCAGCGCTTCAAGTTGCAGCTTTTCATTTTCTGCTTGATTGAAATGGATTCTTCTGTGTGAAGGGACCTCTGTTTCAACCGGGATCATTGCTTCCGATCCGTATGCTAACGAAAAAGGAGTATGCCCAGTTGCAGTTTTGTGAGTAGTTCTGTATGCCCATAGTGCAAGTGGTAGTTTATCGACCCAACCACCTTTTGCTCTTTCGAGTTGCTTTTTGATGGTTGATTTGATGATCTTGTTCACTGCTTCCACTTGCCCGTTTGCCTGCGGATGAGCTACTGCCGAAAAGCTTTTCTGGATTTTGAATCGTTTGCAAAAATCCTGGAATTCCTCACTTTCAAACTGAGTACCATTGTCTGTGATTATTTTTTGAGGCACACCGTATCTGCAAATGATATTCTTGGTCACAAAGCTTATCACTTTCTTAGAAGTGATAGTAGCCAATGGTTCAGCTTCAGCCCACTTAGTAAAATAATCAACCGCAACAATAGCATATTTAATCCCTGATTTAGCGGTTGGTAGCGGCCCAATGAGATCCATTCCCCAAATTGCAAATGGCCATGGACTGATCATCTGTGTGAGTTCGGTAGAAGGTGCTCTAGGAATTTTGGCATATCTTTGGCACTTGTCACATTTTCGGGAGTAATCTGCGGCATCCCGATTAATTTCTGGCCAAAAATATCCGTATCGGAGAATTTTCTTTGCTAATGTTTGACCACCTGAATGATCACCGCATTCTCCTCCATGCACTTCAGTTAGGATTGTTTTGGACTCTTCCCGGGATACACATCGAAGCAATGGCATTGAGAATCCTCGTCTGTATAATTGACCATCCTGGATTATATATCGAGAAGCTTTTCTCAGTAGCTTTTGTCGTTCTTTAGAGTTTTCTGGTAAAGAGCCATTGAGTAGATACTTTGTTATTGGAGTCATCCATGATTCTTGCTCTTGCGACATACTCATAACCCAATCGATATCCATTTCATCAATGCTCGGATTTGACAAAACTTCCACTGGAACTAACCCTAAGGATTGGGCTTCGCCAGAACTTGAGTATTTTGCGAGAGAATCTGCTTTCATGTTTTCTTCTCGAGGAATATGACTTATCGTGTAATGGTCGAATTCACATAAAAGTTCCCAAGCCTTTGACACATAAGCGGGCAGATTTCCTCCTTTCGTTTGAAACTCCTTCTTGACTTGGCATACTATAAGCTGAGAATCACTGAAGATCTGTAACGCTCGAATGTTTAGTTCTTTAGCAATTTTCAAACCAGCGATCAGAGCTTCATATTCTGCTTCATTGTTTGTTGAAGGAAATTCTAATCTTAGCGCATAGCATAATGACCGGCCTTCAGGAGTTTCAAGAACAATTCCAGCACCTGAACAGTAATCATTTCTTGCGCCATCTACAAACAACTTCCATTGGGTTGGGGAGTTCTCGATTGTTTCTTCCTCGCTGTTACCCTTGTCTGTAAATTCTGCAATAAAATCTGCCAAAGCTTGTCCGTTGATCGCTTTTCTAGGATGATAAGTGATGTCATATTGGCTCAATTCAATATTCCACTTTAAAAGGCGGCCCGAAGTCTCAGGGCGAAACAAGACTTGCTTTAAAGGTTGATCAGTGAGGACTTTGATAGGATGAGCCTGGAAATATTGCCTCAACTTTCTTGAGGCAATCAATAGACAATAGGCGAGTTTTTCCAACTTGGAGTAATTCATTTCTGCCCCAGTGAGTCTTTTGCTGATATAGTAAACTGGATGTTGAATCCTTTTGTCTTCCCGTACCAGCGCTGCACTTAAAGCATGAGATGAAACTGCCAAGTATATAAGAAGATCCTCGCCATCGCCGGGCCTGGAAAGTATTGGAGGCGTTTCCATATGTTGAATCAATTCTTCAAAAGCTTTCTGGCATTCGGGAGTCCAGTCAAAGTTTTTCTTTCCTTTCTTTAGAGCGTCGAAGAATGGAATGCATTTATCAGTAGCTTTGGATATGAACCGACTTAAGGCGGCAATTTTTCCATTGAGACTTTGCAATTCCCTCTTTGTTTTAGGAGCTTTGACTTCTTTTAGAGCAGTGATTTGAGCTGGACTAGCTTCAATGCCCCTAGCGCTCACGATGAAACCCAAGAACTTCCCAGATTCTACCCCGAAAGAACATTTTAAAGGGTTAAGCTTCATTCCGTATCTTCGGAGAATTGCGAACATTTCTGCTAAGTGTTCGATGTGATCCACTGCTTTCTTAGATTTTACTAGCATGTCATCAACGTAAACTTCCATAGTCTTTCCCAACTGCGGTTTGAACATAGCATTAACCAGTCTTTGGTATGTTGCCCCCGCATTCTTCAACCCAAAGGGCATAACTCTGTAACAGTAAAGACCGACATCGGTGATAAAGCTTGTGTCCTCCTGATCTGGCTCATGCATCATGATCTGATTATATCCGGAGTAGGCATCCATAAAAGACAACAATTCATGACCCGCTGTTCCATCTACCAGTTGATCGATCCTGGGTAATGGGAAGCAGTCTTTGGGACAGGCCTTGTTTAGATCTGAAAAGTCGATGCACACTCTCCATTTACCATTGGCTTTCTTAACTAGCACTGGATTTGAAACCCAATTTGGATAGGTAGATTCTCTGATGAAATTATTCTCCATGAGCCGGTCAACTTCCTCTTTCAATGCTGTCGACCTTTCTAGACCTTGGATTCTTCTTTTCTGCTTTACTGGCGTGAACTTTGGGTCAATATTCAGAGCATGTACCGCAACTTCTGGGGATATTCCGCACATATCGGCATGGGTCCAAGCGAAAACATCCAGGTTTGCTTTCAAAAAAGATATCAAGGCATTCTGAACTGACACATTAAGTTGTGAACCCACATTCAGCACCTTGTTTGGGTCCTTCAGATCAACGGGCACCGGTATCGTTGTTTCTGCTGGTACCACCCTACTCTCCCCCGCACTGGCCTTTCTAGGATCCATCACTTTTCGTGCCCCGCTATGCTCGCCAGTGCAGGGTCCGCCCTGTAGTTGCTATAGGGTTGGTGTTTTGATGCGGATTGGGGTTGCCGCATCTTTCCCCATTTCTCTCTTCCTTGTTTCTCGCAGCTCTGTCATATAACATTCTCGCCCAGCGTTCTGGTCTCCTTTAATAACTCCTACCCCATTGTCTGTAGGGAATTTAATAGTAAGACACCATGGGGCAAGGACAGCTTTGAATGCAGCAAGAATAGGTCGACCAAAGAAAGCATTATAAGCAGAAAATTCATCTACTATCACAAAAGTCTGCTTGCGAACTACTTTTCTTTCTCCTTCTCCGAGTTCCACAAGCAAGTCAATGGTTCCTACTGGTTGCTTTGGCTCCCCAGTGAAGCCAACAATCTTCTGAGATGAGGCTTGCACATCCGCCATCGGGATTCTCATCTGGTCAAACGTTTTCTTGAAGAGGATGTTGCAAGATGCGCCGCAATCAATAAGAACTCTTCTGACAATAGCCGGTCCAATACCGGCCGAGATGACTAACGGGTCCAAAGTAGGGGCCTCAATGCCCGTGGAATCTCTAGCCCTCTCCATTTCACCCCAGCTTCTGCCTGCTGGGTGGGGTCCTCCTGTGATGACATTAATAACTGGCCTTCCAGATTCATGTCCTGCGGCCTTCTCATTTGTCCTGGGCTGATGAGCAAGAGCTTGTTGCCCCTGACTTGACGAAGCAGGATCATTACCACTCTTCTTCACAAATTGCTGCAGCTTATTTTCTCTTAGCAATTCTTCGATTATATTTTTCAATTGACGGCAGTCGTCTGTGTCATGACCAGGCTGATTATGGAAGCGACAGAACTTCCCACTTTGCACAGCTTTTCTTCCGGTTCTGAGAACAGGAGGTTTGGGATACTCAAAAGAATCTTTTGTAGCCAGGTAGATGCGCTCTGGTGTTTCTAACAAAGGAGTATATTCTGATGGCTTGAAGGATCGAGGCTTCTTCGAATTGTGTTGTTTCCTTCCATCATTATTTTCTCTTTTTTGTCCCACAGATCCATTCTTACGTGGCGCAGCAGTGTTGTCTTCAGCTTTCTCTACTGTTGCCTTTGCCGGGACAGGACGGCTTTCCAAACGCATGAATTCATCCGCCTTTTTGTAGAACTTTTCCAGAGAATTTGGCTCCTTCATGTTCAGCCACTTTCCGAATTCACTTGACTTATCAATAGCTCTCATCAAATAGGTCAAGACCATGCGGGGTTCTGCATTATCCACCTCAGCTAACGCTATATTAAAGCGATTTAAAAAAGACTTGATAGTTTCCCCCGGATTCTGTTCCAAACCGGATAACGACATGATGTCTTTTGCCTTTGAAGCATATAGCCTAAATTGCTCTTTAAATTTCCTGGTTAGGTCTGAAAACTGATCGATGGACCGGACAGGTAGTTTTGTGAACCAAAGCAGAGCTACCCCTTCCAAATACACAGGAAAATAGCGGCATTTTATCTCGTCAGAAGCTCTGGCACCTGTCATGTGCCAATCATATTTGTACAGGAACTCATTTGGATCACTTGTCCCTTTGTAAGCTGGAATGGTCGGAGGGACGAACTTCCTTGGGAATTCAGCTTTTAGGATCTTTTCAGTAAACGGAGTCTTGCTCGGAGCGAAACCCCACTCTTTCTCATCTTCGACCCTTTGCATACTTTCTTTCATAATCTGTCGAACCATACCAGAAAGATATTCTTCGTCATTCCTATTTCTGGATCCTCCAGCCTCAGGCAATGTCTGTTCAAAGGGGCTAGCAGCCCTTTCGGGAATGTTTCTAGTTTCAGCATCATGGACATTACCGACAAAGTTCCTTTCATTATTCGCAGGTTGACGGTTTGCCCCGAGCAGATCGTTTAACCTATTCAGAATCAGAGCATTCTGAGCATTCTGAGCTTCCAATTGCGCGTTCTGGGCATTTATTTGCTGATTCAACCCAAAGATAGCAGCGTCCAATTCCGCTTTTGAAACTCCAACAGCTGGAGTGGCTTGATTTGGTGTTGGGGAAGTGGAGGTTCCCTCTTGAATGTTTGCAGATCTCACAGATTTACTTTTCCTTCCAGGAGCCATGATTTCGGATAGACTTCTGGTTCTTAAAGAAACTCTATCTACAAATCTTTCTGAAACAATGATGATAGATGTCCTGAGTTCAATTCTCAGTGAAAGCACCAAAATGTTAACGAAAAAATTTAAACGCTAACACCCTGGTGTATAAGATGTGATTGTGAAAGCACCACCCGTTTGTACGGGAAACAGAAATAAGCAGAAAGTATGTAGAAAAACGGTAAGAGACACAGTATTTATAGTGGTTCGGCTTATAATCCAGCCTACGTCCACTTTAATCTTTTTATCACTAGTTTGATTACAATTCTTTACAAGATCTTTCAATTACAACACACTTCAAGTGATAGGATATGTGAAACAAGTAGCTCAAGCTTTGATGTTGACAATCATCTTCAAATCCATGGTGAATGTGGATGATTCCTTCATGGAGTTCCTTTAGAAGTTTGTTGGATCTAAAAAGCTTTGAAGTCGTCTGGAATTCGGCAGAGTAATGGCGCTTGAAGAGAATGAGCCCCAAAAGGTCCTTTGCATGTTGGAGATGGTTTCATATTTATAGAGAGTTCTGGGCGGAAAAAGTGCTAAGTCCTAACTCGTGGCCGACTTAAGATAAGTCGTGTTCGACTTAAGGTAAGTCGTCCCCGGGTCACTGAGCCGAGTCTATGGCAGTTCCCCTTTTTTGAACCCATCCCTAAGTTCTAAGTCGTGTGCGAGTTATCTGGCTGCAATTGCTAATTTCCCTTCTTAAGTCGTATACGACTCTTTTTATGTCGTAAGTCGTAGTCGACTTAACCAATTGCAACTGGTTTAAAGCAAGTCTTAACTCGTAGACGAGTTAAGAGGTGTGTCTTTAGGTCGTATCCTCCTTAAGTCGTATAACTTCTTTAAGTCGTAAGGGTCTTAAGTCGTACAAACTGCAGTTATCATTAAGTCGTAGGCCATCAATTTCCTTAAGTCGTAAAGACCTTAAGTCGTTAGCTTTTCTTAACTCGTAGGCTGCTTATCTCGTAAGCTTGCTAACTCGTAGAGGTCTTTAAGTTGTAGGAAGTTGCTGACTCATGTATCCTTTAACTCGTACATGCCTTGAGTCGTACATGCCTTGAGTCGTACATGCCTTGAGTCGTACATGCCTTAACTCGTGGACCTGTTAACTTGTGAACGAGTTAGGGTTAACAAAGAGTTAATCAATTCTGCTTATGAATGATTGATTGATATTTGGTGATTGATATTTGGTGATTGATATTGAATGATTGATTGATATTGAATGATTGATATTGGATGTTGAATGATATTGGATGATTTTGATATCTCTGATATGTGATATGCTGCTGTGTGAGATGAATGTTGATATGAATTATCTATTGTGATAATGTGATTCATCTATCTATTTATATCATCCTGAATATAAGTTAATAGTTTAAAACCCTTAAAACAACTTGGACATTAAAATGGCGTTTGGATTCGGTGAGACCGGGATCGGGTTTCCATATTTGGATATCCGAAAACCATATTGATCCAAATTAAACGTTAGGTCGTAAATCCAAGTGGAGCTTAGTGAAGACTCGAGGTGTAAGAACTATTCTTCGTCAGTATAACTCTATGGGTGATTCCGTGATGAGTTTGACGGAATAGTACTTATAGGTTCGAGATGGTGATTTAGAGTGCAAGGGTTATCGTCGTTAACTCTGAGGGTGATTCCAAAATGAGTGTAACGAGATAATGCCTTCGGTTTCGTTCGAACCCGGAACGAACTTGTATCGATTGAATGCTTTCAGAACATCGTCAAGCGGACGATGAGCATTCTAAGAGATATGTTCTATAAAGGTAATCGCGGCCTCAAGTCTCATCAACCCGGGAATGGCTAAAACAGGGGAGATGCAGCAAGGCTGGGTGGGTAGCGCCCATTTCAGGACAAGATTTTCCCCTGTCTAGAAGTCCCTTTTTACTCGGCTGTGTGGGGCGGTTGATTCACGACAACTGCCGGGGTTGTCTTATTGGGGACTGTCCAGTAAGAGATGGTTCCGGTCTTGTGTTGTAGGGGAGTTAGGGTGGCTCCTCGGTACGTTGATCTAGGCCACGTACTGTGACGGGCGGTACCCCGGTAGCCCTGCCATTGATGGAAACCCATTCTTCCTACGAGACCCTATGGTTTTGTTTGTATTACCCACTTTTGTTGCTAGTAGCTGGAATTTAATAATGTAAAAATTTCGGCTATTTCTTATTTACTTGAAAACCCTAGACACTATTATAATATCACTGGATTTCCTATCAAATGTTTTGGTTAGCGTAAGGTAAAAACTTTTCCATGTTCATGTGTGGGAAGTCTTACGTGATACCTTTTATTTTCAAAGGATTTTCTAAAGTTAAGAAATTTAAACCAGTTTACTCACACCAGACCCCTGTCTGACCCGAGTGTTTATTTTCTGTTTTATTAAACTCTTGGGTACTCATATTATGTATGAGTAGTCAAGTGATTCAGGTTTGCTTGACGAATTCTGGAGGAGATATGGAGCAGGAGGCTTCCACGTGTAGATATATTATGGTTCCGCTGTGTTTGTGTGATATCTGTATCTTGTGATATCTTGAGTTGTATAGTTAGACAGATGTTTATAACTGTCTAATATGTGTTGTATAAGTTGTGTACTCTGATGTATTATGATACTATGTAAAATTTTATGTTATATATTATATTTCATTCGTTCCGCTGTGAGTTATTTGTTGTTGTTGTGTTTCTTCTTTCTTATCTTCTCTTCTTCTATCCCTTTCTTTCTTCATTAGTGACACGTCTTCCTGGAGATAGGAAGACGGGTCGTCACAACAAAGATGCTTCTTGGCTTTGGCATCTTCAATTTGGGCAATTGGAGTTACTCACCAAGAAGGAAATGGTAAGTGTATTGCCTTGTATAAGCCAATCCAATCAAGTATGTGAAGGATGTTTACTTGGAAAGAAATTTTAAATGATCTTTCTAAAGGAGTCATATTTAAGAGCTTAAAAAAACATTGGAACTCATACACACGGATGTGTTCTATCCGACCAAGCCGAATTCAATTGGTAAGAGTAACTATTTCCTTCTTTTCAATGATGATTTTTCACGAAAAACATAGGTGCATTTTTAAAGGAGAAATCAGAGGTGCTTGAATACTTCAAGAAGTTCGAAGCCCATGTTCAGAAGGAAAGTGGTCTCATGATCAAATCTATGAGATCTGACCCTAGAAGAGAGTTCACATCAAAAGAATTCCAGAAGTATCATGAAGATAATGGAATTCGACAATAGTTAATGATGCTTAGATCCCCCCAACAAAATGGAGAAACATAAAGTAGTAATAAGACAATCCTTGAGATGGTGAGCAGCATACTGAAAAGTAAGACGGCGCCAAAGCAGTTTTGGGCGGAAGTGGTTGCATGTGCGATTTATCTATCAAACCAACCCCCAATAAGAAGTGTGTGGTGAAAAACACCACAAGAAGCATAAAGTGGAAGGAAGCTTGGAATTTTCCATCTAAGGGTGTTTGGAAGCATAGCTCACGTACATGTACCGGACGAGAAGTGAAGCAAATTAGATGACAAAAGTGAAAAGTACATCTTCATTGGTTACGACACCAGCTCTAAAGGCTACAATCTCTATAATCACAATAAGGGGAAGACAATCATTAGTCGAGATGCCGTGTTTGATGAAGAAAGAGAATGAGATTTTAGATCGTATACCACAGAATACAACTTCTTTCCATATTTTGAAGAAGATAACATGCAACAACCAAGGAAGGAACAGTCAAGAGAGGAGCCTACTTCCCCACCAGCTTCACCAGTTACGAGTGGTCAAAAAACGAAAGCTCAAGTGAAAATGCTCTGCGCTTTAGAAGCCTCCAAGAAATTTATGAGGTAACTGAAAATCAAGACAACCTTACTCTTTTTGTCTATTTGTGGACTATGAGTCCATGAACTTCAAAGAAGCTTTGCAAAAGTAGAGTTAGATAAATTCTATGGATGAAGAGATAAAGAAAATCAAGGAGAACAGCACATGGGAGTTAGCTTCACTTCCAAAAGGGAATGAGGAAATCGATGTGAAGTGGGTATATAAAGCAAAGAAGAATGCAAAGAATAAGTTTAAAGATACAAGGCAAGATTGGTGGAAAAAGGCTATAGTCAAAGAATCAACTTGACTATGATGAGGTATTCGCTCCAGTCACTCGACTAGATATTGCTAAACTAATAATTTCATTGATAACTCAAAATAATTCGAAAATAGATCAAATGAATGTGAAATCTATCCTCCTAAATGGAGTTCTTAAAGAAGAAGTTTACATTGAGCATCCACAAGGCTATGAAATCAAAAGAGAGGAAGACAAGATCTTGAAGCTGTAGAAGACACTTTATTAGTTGAAACAAGCCCCAAGAACTTGGAATGCTCGAATTGATAAGTACTTCCAAGAGGGAAACTTCGTAAAGTGTCCATATGAGAATGCACTCTATATCAAAATCTAAAATAATGATTTATTGATTGTATGCTTATATGTAGATGACTTGATCTTTAAAGGTAGCAGTCCAAGAATGTTTAATGAGGTTAAGAAAGAGACGACGAAGGAGCTCGAGACGACCAATATTAGGCTCATGTTTTACTACCTCGACATTGAAGTAAAATAAAAAGACAAAGGCATCCTAATCACTCAAGAAATGCTAAGGAAGTGCTGCAGAAGTTGAAGATGGATGACTCTAACCCAATCTACATGCCAATGGAACGTGGAATCAAGTTGCCAACATATGAGGAAGGAGAAAAAGTGGAACCAGCACTCTTTTAGATTTTGGTTGGAAGCTTGCGATATTTAGCGTGCATAAGACCCAACATCCTAAATGAGGTAGCAAATGTCAGTCCATGCATGAAGAATCCAACAATTCATTGAAGGTAGTAAAAATGATTCTTCACTATGTCAAAGGGACAAAAAACTTTGGCTTGTACTACTCTTTTTCTAATAATTACAAGTTTGTTGGATATAGCGATAGTGATTGGGGTGGAGACATGATGGTGAAAAAGCAAAAGTGGCTTCATGTTCTACATGGGAGATATGATCTTCACATGGATGTTGAAGAAGCAGTCAATTATCGCTCTTTTCACATGCAAAGCAGATAACGTAGCTATGTCGTTTCCATGTAATTTGGTTATGAAACCTATTAAAGGAATTGAATTTGCCATAAGAGGAAATGACCATAATTTTTGCGGACAACAAGTCAGCAATTGCTTTGGCTAAGAACCCAGTCTTCCATGGTCGAAGCAAGCACATTGATACATACTATCACTACATTAGAGAGTGTGTCGTCCAAAAGTATGTGCAATTAGACTATGTGAAGAAGCATGATCAAGTAGCTGATCTTCACCAAGACTCTCAAGCATGAAGATTTTGTCAAGTTGAGGAGTCTGTGCTTGGAGTAGCAAACTCAAATTTTAATGGGGTGTTGAAATATTAACTGGATTTTGGATCCTTTTTTATCTTAATTATCTGAAGTAATAAATTCAAATCTTAGAAATATGTTCTAAAGAAGTCTTATCTTGAAATCTCTTTCTAGGTAAGTCCACTACAACAAACATGACCTTTAACAGCGTTTTAAAAACGCTATAAAAGTTATTAACGACGTTTTTACATACGTTGTATATTGACATGCAGTTATATGTCAGGGATATACAATGACAAGAAATAAACGCTATTAAATGTCCTTTTTAACAGCGTTTTCCTAGTGTCATGAAATCATTTAACATCGTTTGGTTGAGTGCAGTTAGAGATCTTTCTTAGCGTTTGTATCGTGCTAAGATAAGATTTTATAGCGTTTTTTCAATGCTGCGATATTTATTTACAACATTTCCTTGTTGCAATAAACTGTGCTTTATGTTTTTAGATATAATTTAATGGCATTTTTAAAACGCTATTTAAACTTTCAACGGCGTTCTAAAACACAGTGGAACGTTTTAATTCCATTCTAATAAACATCCGCCACAATGTATGTATATACCACATTTCTAAAATTAGCATATTATATCAATATCACATTTCAAAATTAACATATTGTATCTACACCACATTTTTGACACATAATTAATAACCAACGTATGAAATTTCATAATCAAAATACACAATATCCTTACAACAAACGTAAATAGTTTGTCATCAATAGTTCAAAAAAAAATATAGAACAAGTAGCAATAGTAAAACAAAAGCAAGTAGTACATACGTTAAAACCAAAAAGTAGTTCTAGCAGCAAAAATAACTTCGATCCATAACTTGTTGCAACCTTTTTTACATCACAGTCATCTATCTACCTGTAAAGCAAAACTAATGCTTGAGAATCAATTCGTCAAAAAAGTGTACACAAAGTTAAATCGGATTCATAATGCAAACACTAAATATTCATCACACTATTCCAGTTGGCGATTGACTAATACAAAGTATATAACATGCTATAAATTTTAAAACAAAAAAAAACTTAAATGAAGGTCAATAATAGTAAATGAAAGGTCACTGTAATGTGAAAGGACCATATGCGCAATTGGACTAATGCAAATATGATTCTATGTTGCTACTCTTGTAATCAAACCAAATGTTATGCATATATAATGTATATTTTCAATTAATTTTGCAGTTTATATTTTTCATAGGATTTAATGCAAAATGATTGGAAAACTACCATATTATGCTACAAAATGGATTGCAAACACGATGTTAACACGTACCTGTTTATTTTACTAGCTCATCATTAATGTCCTAGCATTGGATACAAGTATATAAACTATGGTAATAATCAATACACAAAGACTGTAATGCCAAACGGTAGAGACAAAAATATATCTTGAGCCAACTGAAATTCCAAATTCATTTTAGCCATGTAACACGAAACACGGATTCATGCATTTATTACTAACTTTTTCTGCGAAGCAGAAAAGGTTAAAAACAAAAAAGTTGCATTCTCTTCACGGCTCTGCGTTCTACAAAAATCTATTCATTTTTGTGGTTGTCATTTCGGTTAGTCAAACTTTGTTTATGGGTGGTACTTACACAGGTAGGAAGCAATATGCGAACAGATGATGTACTATAAATACATAGTGCTATAAACAAATATATAGTGCTAAACACAACATAAACAATAATACCTAAAGCTCCTGACCCTATTGTTATTCTCCATTCCCTAACTACTCCACTTGACATACTGGAATTATTAATTTGTGCATAGGCTCCAGGATTCCGTGTGTTTGATCCGGTTGTATTATCATTTCAATTAGAAAAGGAACTCTACATTTTGAAGCAGCACTACTTGCTTGAAGTAAAGATTGATTTCCTTAATTTTGAGAAGGCATTGAAGATTTATTACCGATTGAAGGAGGCGGAAAAATGAGATTAACTAGTAGATTCAGAGCTGGATGAATCAACTACACAAGACGAAAAGAATGAGGAGCTTATATTAAAGACAAATTAAACCGTTGCAATGTGTTATATTGTTGAGGAGCACGTACATATCTCTAGATTAACATAGCCAACACTATTTGCTGCATCCAAGATAACAACCATGACGGCGCGGTCATTTCTCAAACATGCATTTACAATTAACTTTCGACTGTAAGGTACAAATGTAACGATATGAAGGACACCCAATGAATACTGACCTAGGTCATGAAGATAGCATTCAATAGGTGGAGCCTACAGGTTCGCAAATGAAATATCATTCTACTTTGTAAATCATGAAAAGGGCTACAAGGAAACTATATTTATTATGTTTTTACTACTGTACCTGACACAACTTCAACATGGTTATATGTCCGTTGGCAGTCAAAAACTTGTTTGCTACTGGCCATCTTGCTCTTACAAAAGCATATCTATGTTTTTGGTCTTTCTGGATTTGAAGAAACACAGAATCCATTACTTCAACTTGACATTGATGGTGTTTTAGCTATGTTGGTCATTTATGAGATATCAAGAAATATTTGGTTAGGAAGTCATTGCCATTGAAAGCACAACTACAACAATTAGAAATTAAAACTCAATCTCTTTATACATCGCACATATATAGATAATCATAAAACTTATGACTCAATGGTAAATCGTTTGTACGTGAGAAGTTAATGATACAAATCAACCGTTCTTCTTCATGGAGGATTTGCTCCTTTTCCAAGTGCTTTTTATATGCCTCTTCAATCGATGGTTTTGCCTCCTCTCCATTTCTTATTCTCAGCAAACCATTGTTTTAGCTAGCTTTTGCTTTTTTCCCTTTTCATGACGCTCTTTTAGTTGTTCACTTAACGCTAATTCATGAAGTGTTTCTTTTATAAGCTCGTCCTACAATTATGTAATGGATATTCAAGAGCAAGGATATAAGAAATTTTGTAACAATGACATATCATTGACTTGTTAAAAGCTTTGGGCTATGATAGTACTATTTGAGTTCAAATTATGAACTATGACGTTAGATAATGTCTAAAAAATTAAAAAGGTTAAAGCATGGAGAAAGCTTGAAACCTATATATCGGCCAAATCCCCTATTCATTTTACTTTTCTTTATTGTGACATTGTTATTGGAGGAGTGGAGAGAAAAGTATAAAAGTTTCTAAAGATTCAAGGCACTAACAAAATAGCATTATAATTAGGTAGTGTGCTATTTTATGAAAATTCTTCAACCTTTCATTGACATGTAGTAAAACAATAAAACCAGAGAATTTTTTGAGGAAAAAACAAAAACAAAACAAAAAATTGTTTGCATGTTTCCATATCTTCATGCCATACACAACCCAGCTTCTCTGTGCAGGTATATATCGCACTTCAACCATGCAAATACATGGTTAACATGGTATAGACAAAAGGTCCCAAAGCCAAACACAATTATACAACTAATTTCTCCTTCACTGCATAAATTCTCCAACTTAAAGTACTTGTATTCATTGAACGGAAACAAACAAATATGATAATGTAAAATTAGTCTAGGTGCATGTGTATACACTAAAACTCATGATGGCATGGGAAGCAATGGAGAAGAATTTGCACCATTTCATAAGTTAACCAAGCAATGGGGTCACTGTGCGTAGGTGGAATCCTAGTAATGCCTTATGAAGTATATTGTGTGGTGTGGGGGTACCATGCCATACGATTAATAAGTTGCTAAAAAATAAGTGATTATCATAGCATAACCAAACTCCTAAACTTTTTTGGTTAAGCTTATGTTTGTAGGCAAACAAAACCAATCTGATTTATCATTTCGTTTTTGACCTTATGCAAATAAAAAGTCATCATTGCCATAAGCAGAGCACGATAAGCCATGTACTTCCAGAAACTGCATATAAATGTTCCTTAACTTTGCAAAAGGTTTGATCTGCATTTTTATTAAAATAAAGGTCCTGCCAATAAATAGCTAAGATCATGAACCTCTGAAGCCTAAAAACAAATATAAAAAAAATAGGGCATACCATTGATTACATTCACATTGGAAGTGTAGCGACCCAACTTTCTATCATCAGAAAGACGCATCACTATTTAAGAAAGACGCATCACTATTTAAGAAAGAAAGGGATAGAAGAAGAAAAGAAAGAGAAGAAAGAAAAAACAACACATCAGAATCTCACAGTGGAACGAATGAAATATAATATATAACATATATATAGTATCATATACATCAGAGTACACAACTATACATCTCAATTTAGACAGTTATAACATTTCTGCCTAATGTACAATACAAGAACATCCATACAGAATAACATACCAGCAGAAACTCTATCTATATATCTACACGCTGAAGCCTCCTGCTCCAAAGCTCCTCCAGAATTCGTCAAGAATAACCTGAATCACTTGACTACTCATACATAATATGAGTACCCAAGAGTTTAATAAAATAGAAAATACACACTCGGGTCAGACAGGGGTCTGGTGTGAGTAAACTGTTTAGAATTCCTTAACTTTAGAAAATCCTTTGAAAAGAAAGGTATCACGTAAGACTTCCCACACATAAACATGGAAAAGTTTTTACCTTACGCTAACCAAAACATTGATAGGAAATCCAGTGATATTATAATAGTGTCTAGGATTTTCAAGTAAATAAGAAATAGCCTAAATTGTTACATTCATTAAATTCCAGCTACTAGCCACAAAAGTGGGTAATACAAACAAAACCGTAGGATCTCGTAGGAAGAATGGGTTTCCATCAATGGCAGGGCCACTGGGGTACCGCCCGTCACAGTACGTGGCCTAGATCACCGTACCGAGGATTACTCCCTATCCCCTGCAACACAAGACCGGAACCATTCCTTACTAAACAATCCCGAACAAGACAACTCCGCAGTTGGCTGCAGGTCTAACTGCCCACACAGCCGAAAGAAAAAGGGACATCTAGACAGGGGTAAATCTCGTCCTACTTGGGCATGACCCGCTTAACCTTGCAGCACCTTCCCTGTTTTAGCCATTCCCGGTTGATGAGGCTTGAGGCTGCGATTACCTTTATAGGACACATCTATCTTAGAATGCTAATCATCCTCCTGACGATGTTCTGAAATCATTCAATCCATACAAGTCCATTCTGGGTTCAAACGGAACCGAAGGCACTATCTTGTTACACTCATTTTGGAATCACCCTCAGAGTTAACGACCATAGCCCTTGCACTCTGAATCTTCATCTCGAAACTGAAAGTACTATCTTCGTTAAACTCATTCTGGAATCACCCTCGGAGTTGTAACGATATATAGTTCTTACACTTCGAGTCTTCACTTCACTTCACTTGGATTCATGACCTAACGTTAATTTGGATCGATGTGGTTTTCGGATATAAAACCCGATCCCGGTCTCACCGAATCCAAAACGCCATTTTAATGTCCAAGTTGTACTTAAGGGTTTAAACAGTAGATATTAAGAATATTACTTACAGTAAATGGATGATTCATAACACACAGATAGATAATTCACTATTATCAAATTCATCCACACATATCACAAAGCAGCATATATATACAATCTCAGATATATCACATTCAAGTCACTACATATCAACTAATGACATCCAATATCATCCAGTATCATTAACTCATCCAATGATATTTATCATCCAATCATTAATCATCCATAAACAAGGTTTGATCCAAACTTAATTAATTTAATTAATCCTTAATTAAATTAATTCCTTACTTAATCACTTGGATTATCATTAATCCAACTTACTTAATCATTAATTAATTACAAATTAATTAACTAAACATCACTTAATTGTTCACTTTAAGTAATCCCCCTTGATTAATTATTACTTAATTACTTTAAGTAATTATTCCTTAATTACAATTTTAATTAATCATCTTGATTAATTACTTCTTATTATACCAAGTAATTTTCTCTTAATTACCCTTTTATTAATCAACCTTGATTAATTATTTTTTAATTACCCAAATAATTATTTCTTAATTATCCTTTTTAAATAATCACACCCGATTAAATCACTTTTTAATTAATCACACTTGATTAATTATTTTCAATTAAACACTCTTGATTAACTACTTTTAATTAATCATACTTGATTAATTACTTTTAATTAATCACATTTGATTAATTACTTTTTAATTACACTTAGTAATTAAACTTAAATTATAGATTAATTATTCTTTAATTATTAATTAACAATTATTTATTTATTTACATTAATTAATGATTACTTTCATTAATTAAATTTCTTCTTAATTAACTACTTTAACAAGTAATAAATCACATTATTAAATCCTCTTAATCCTTTTATTAATTAATTAGTCCTTAATTAATAAATAAATTTAAACCTTTAATTAATTATATTAATTAATTCTTTAATTAATAACACAAGTGATTAACCCTTAATCACTTCCACCTAATTACTTTCATAAAGTAATTAACCTCTAATTACTTTATTAAATAATTTCTCTTTACTTAATTACCTTTAGTAATTAATCAGTAAATTACTTCACCAAGTAATTTAATTAAATCACAAGTGATTATCCTTAATCATTTACTAATTTAATTACTTAATCAATTATTTAATTAATCGTTTAAATTTAATTAAATGATTCTTTAACTTCTTATATCATAAAGATTGTTAATTAAGAAAATCATTATCTTAATTAGATTATTATATTAACCAATAACACTTTAATTAATAATAATAATTGAATTATCTTAATCATTTTCAAAAATTTATTTATCTTCAATTAATCAAAAAAATTAATTACTTAAGATAAATCTTCATTATAATTGATCTCTAAATCTTTATCATTTATCTTTATTTAAAATGTAATAGTTTAGAAATCAATTTTAATTTTAACAATTTAAACATTCAAATTAAACTTTTAAATCTTTAAACTTTCCAAAGTTATTTAATAAAATTTAATACAAACTTTATTTCAAAAATCCACTTATTTTATTTTAAAAACTTTCATATTTATTATATATAAAACTTGTTTAAAAACTTAATCTTGAAACAAATTAGTTTTATAAGTAAAAACTTGTATTATTTTGTTTTTAAACTTAAATTATCTACAAAATCATATTTTCTTTGCTTCAAAACTTTTTAAAACATTACTGTTAAATACTGAAACCTGCTCAACCTAAAACCCGAGCAATCCACTACAAGAACCCGAGTCGATCTCGAGTAATCAAGCAAAAACCCCGAGCTTCCTAAACCCTTCATCTTGCTTCGAGCCAAAACATCACATACCCGAAGGAAAACTCGAGCTCCCATCATCTTCTCAAAACCCAAAATACTGATGCATGAAACCGTGCACGTCAACGTGCACCACCTCCCTGGCCAACGACGAACTATGCACTGACCTCCGATAAGTCGCACTCGACCACTACAACTACAATCGAAACCCAGAAATCGTGCTTCGATCGAAAGTCAAAATTTGACTCTCTGAAACCTATCAGTTCGAACCCAACTTCATCAGAAAGTCGACACCATGGCGACTCCAACCTCGAGAAACCTCGCCACCTTAGTCGTAGCTCCCTTACGACACCTAGAACCCACGGCACAGCGTGCGATCGCCTCCGGTTGTGCCTTGACGCCGCGAATCCCAATTGAACAACGACGACACATTCAGGGTATAAAACCCTAACTCGTTCTTTTCTGGCCAACATGATCACTAATAAAATCCCAAAGTATTTTTCCTAGGATCAACGACATTCCCTCGACCATCATGCTCAACCTCGACGTCAAATTTGCCGTCGTTCGTCACCAATTGGTCGAATTGTCCAAAACATTCAATTCGAAAACTCTCTTCAATTACTATCTAAAAATCATGATACAAGCCTCAAAAATCATGATTTAGCATCACGAATTCAATTATGTAATTCAAACTCAAAATTGATTTGATTAATTTTTGACCCAAATTTCTTTTTTTTTACTGTAAATTCAAAATTTGAGCTAATCATTCATTTCAAAAACCTATAAATTTTTAGATGAAAGATTACTTGATTACAAACAACTTCTATTTACAAATCATGAGCCAATTCAAATCCAACACTGAGTTGTTGAATTTTTTTATGAAATTGAAACTGTTATTATTACACAGAGCATATATTCATGTTTACAGGCATCTCGAAATCATCATTCACCCATACACCAACATGCATCAGTTAAATCCAAGAATCCAGATAATTCATCATGATTTTATACACAAGAACAAGATGAAATTTAAGATTTAAAACTGTTTTTTTTTATTTCATTTACTCACCTTAAAAAAGCAGAAGACAGAAACTGTTTGTAGGCTCTTGAATTTCTAACTGCATGTTGAATAAAATCCTACTGCTGATGATTTCCATTTTTGCATGTTGAAATAAATCTTCCTACAATTGATTACTGAATTGCTTGATTGCATTTGAAGATCTTCCATTGATTTTGAATATCCAGCATATTTGAAGATTTGAATTTTCTAGATCATTTCTTTTTGTTTTTAGATTTTACTGTTTTTACTCTTTCTTTTCTTCTTCTTTGATTTGTATTATGTTTGGGTTGAAAATGAAGAAAAGATTTTTAGCTGAAAATAAACTCTTCTTCTTATTTTACAATTTTAAATTTTAAATTAAAATATCAAGAGGATGACATTTGTCCCCTTTCATGATTTAATTAACTTACACATGTCTTTTAATAAGCCAAATGCACTTACAAGTGTTATTTTATTTTTATTTTATTTTTTTATAATTTATAATTAAGTTATGTTTGTAATTATGTAATATATATATGATTATAAAATGTTTTTATCTTATATAAATAAGCTTTTAGATTTTAATAAATATTCAAAGGTGAATTCATGTTAACAATTATAAATTATTTATGTTATTGATTCAATTTTAATGTATTATATGTTTATAAACTTGAGAAATTGATTTTAACTCTTTATATAAAATATTTAAAACAAATTTATCTTATGTTAAAATTTAAAAAATGAAAGAATATTAAAAACAAAAGAACTTTTAAATTTAAATCTTATTTAGAACTCAAGTTAAAATATATGTTTATAATAAATAAGAAATTATTCTTGTTATTAAAATTTTAAATCTCAAATATCACTTTCAAAAGTATTAAGTCAAATTAAAATTTCAAATTACAAATTATATATAATAAAGTTTGGAAACACTTTATCAAATTCAAAGCAATAAATTTTTTTTAACATTAGTTTTGATAATTACTATATTAAATTTTAAAACACAAATCCAAACCATAATATATATATATATATATATATATATATATTCATATATATTACAATTTGAATATATTAGCTTTTATTACATTAAAGACTTCCTATATATAATATATACCTATATATATACATTATATATAGAAGATATTTTGATTAGCTTTTGAAAAAAAATCTTATCAATATTAAATTGCTACAATAAATATTTCAAATTAAAATATCATTAGTTTTCAAAATAATTAAACTTGCCAATTTTATGTTGTTAGGAAAAATGTTAATAGATATTATCAAATTATATATTATCAGCTTTTAAAAGAATTTTAACTTGTCAATTTATAATATAAAATGATCGAACCAATTTAATTATTAACAAAGATTATTAAATTGATATTGCTCAAAATTCCGGGTCGTCACATTCCTCCCCCCTTAAAAGAATTTCGTCCTCGAAATTTAAAAGCAAAGATAATTTAATAACCCAGCAAAAGTTTTTAACTTCAAACAGCAATCGCACAAATCAAATCATACACTATCAATCATAGCAACCATAGTAACTAATTCAAACAAATAATTTTAATTATCTAGACAAAATTCTGGATAGAACTTCCTAATATTGTCAAGAGTTTCCAAGTATCTATACTGGAATACTCGCTCTACAGAACCTTAAGTAACTATACTACTATAACCCAGAACTCCTCTCATCTGGATCTACAAATCTGAACAAGATATCAGACTAAACTCAAGACTAGCCCAACTACCAGATCCCTCTGAACTACTGATTCTATCACTCGATGAATCATACACATATTCCTCAGATATACATGAAATTCAATGAATTCCAGCTATCCGAGCCGGCAATTCAATCATGTAGATCAAATCTAATCTCCAGAGAACACAGGAAAAACTCGAAATACTTCCGGAGCTAGCTCTCCAGTTTTACCCAATCTTATATCTCCTTTGATCGGATAAATCTAAAACAATATCCAAATTCCAATTCTCATTCCAAATCTCCTCAATCCTTAACGGCATAACTCTTCCGATGCTCCTGAGTCACCTCCGTCATTCCTGATCAGTTTAACCCTTGTTGATTGCTTTATGAAACAACTGGACCAAAATCAAACCAATTTCCAGATCCTACTCAACAAAATGGTTCTCTCAAAAATTTGCTGAGATCCAAAACACAACTCTATTCCAAAAGCATTAGTGGACTTCAAACCTACTTCCCTTATCTGGAATAGCCAAACAGTTGCACTTGACAACCTCGCCTTCAAATCCTGAAAATTTCTTCATACTTGAATTTCCTGTAGAAATCCTTTAATCCAAGAAAACTACAACTCCCGGTTGCTCCCACTCTAGAATAACCGCTATCTCGCTTCCGCTGCACAACTCTGATCTGGAGTAGATGAGAATGCTATCGAAGAACTCGACCACAAACTTTCTCCATACACTGTTCATCCGACTCATAAAATCTTAGTGACCATTCCACTTGGTCAAAACATCCCGGCAGAAACTTAACTAGAAAACTAGATGACCAATCCCTCCTCAAGAATCCTGAGCTGCTTCACCAACCTCTTCTTGCTCTAAGAGTCTTTCCTTTACATGGTTGAACCATCGGTATTGCTCCTGGAATCCAAGTTGATAAGAAAACTCAATCTCCGATTCGGGTAAACTTCTGATTCCTCTAAAATCTCTGGAAAATCTCTGACTACTTTAATAGCTTTTACCTCCACTTGAGATGCCTCAAATATCAAACAAAAGAATCGTCAAAGATTCCCAAACTAGTCGCAAGTCACTTTTGCGATCATACCCAGTGTCGATTCCAAAGAACTTTCTTCACCAACTAGAACATCTTTCCTAATCGAGATCAATCTTCAAGAATGGCTTATCTACCAGAACCGATAAATCACTTCCAAACTTCACTTCAATGATACAGCTAAGCCAAAAGATTTTCCTTAACCAAAAGCTCCTTGAAACACAAAACTATCACCCAATTCCACTAAAAATCCTTGAGACGGGTAGACAACTTCTCAAGAAACTCGGCTCCAAACCAAGCACTAACCACTTGTTCTTCTTAAAGAAAACAATGAGACCATGTCCGAAATGAGGTAACTCATCGATCTTAGTCTCATACTTCAATATAGATAAGACACCCTTACTTGAGATCCAGAAGATCACTAAATATCCAAATCTTCCCTGCAGTAGGCATCACTGTTCCTCCAACACCACCTAAATCTTTCTCTAAAAGAACATCTTCAGAACCATCTATGGATATTGCATCTCACCACACAGCTATTCTTTCCTGAAGTCGCCAAGATACCATCACCTGCTTCCACTCAGCTCACAGACTCAACTCTTAGAAATCCCGCTCACTTGAGAGCAAATCAACCTCACACTTCAAGAATATACTCCAATCCTTGAAAATACTTTCTCTGGAATCAATGAAATCCTTTCACCAATCTACAAAGCTGATTCGAGACGGTATTAGGTCTACAATCTCGATAGATATACCTCCAACCACAACATATGAGCCTCTTCCATTAGTGGTAGTCGTGTTACACACACCCCTACCTTATCTACCTCTATAACCTATGTTGGAAAATCCGAGCAGATAACCCAACATATTATGTAGATATATAAATATATCTATATATAAAAAAAATTACAAGTACGCTCTCTCAAGAAAGAAGTCGCTCCAAAGCCTAGGTATTCACTCAACCTAGCGCTTTGATACCACCTGTAGCGACCCGACTTTCTATCACCAGAAAGACGCATCACTATTTAAGAAAGAAAGGGATAGAAGAAGAAAAGAAAGAGAAGAAAGAAAAAACAACACATCAGAATCTCACAGCGGAACGAATGAAATATAATATATAACATATATATAGTATCATATACATCAGAGTACACAACTATACATCTCAATTTAGACAGTTATAACATTTATGTCTAATGTACAATACAAGAACATCCATACAGAATAACATCACAGCGGAAACTCTATCTATATATCTACACGCTGAAGCCTCCTGCTCCAAAGCTCCTCCAGAATTCGTCAAGAATAACTTGAATCACTTGACTATTCATACATAATGAGTACCCAAGAGTTTAACAAAACAGAAAATAAAAACTCGGGTCAGACAGGGGTCTGGTGTGAGTAAACGGTTTAGAATTGCTTAACTTTAGAAAATCCTTTGAAAAGAAAGGTATCACGTAAGACTTCCCACACATAAACATGGAAAAGTTTTTACCTTACGCTAACCAAAACATTTGATAGGAAATCCAGTGATATTATAATAGTGTCTAGGGTTTTCAAGTAAATAAGAAATAGCCGAAATTGTTACATTCATTAAATTCCAGCTACTAGCCACAAAAGTGGGTAATACAAACAAAACCGTAGGGTTTCGTAGGAAGAATGGGTTTCCATCAATGGCAGGGCTACTGGGGTACATCCCGTCACAATACGTGGCCTAGATCACCGTACCGAGGATTTCTCCCGATCCCCTGCAACACAAGGCCGGAATCATTCCTTACTGAACAGTCCCGAACAAGACAACCCCACAGTTGGCTGCGGATCCAACTGCCCACACAGCCGAAAGAAAAAGGGACATCTAGACAGGGGTAAATCTCGTCCTACTTGGGAATGACCCACTTAACCTTGCTGCACCTTCCCTGTTTTAGCCATTCTCGGTTGATGAGGCTTGAGGCTGTGATTACCTTTATAGGACACATCTATCTTAGAATGCTCATCGTACTCCCGACGATGTTCTGAAAGCATTCAATCCATACAAGTCCATTCCGGGATCGAACGGAACCGAAGGCACTATCTCGTTACACTCATTTTGGAATCACCCTCGGAGTTAACGACCATAACCCTTGCATTCTGAATCTTCATCTCGAAACTGAAAGTACTATCTTCGTTAAACTCATTCTGGAATCACCCTCGGAGTTATAACGATATATAGTTCTTACACTTCGAGACTTCACTTCACTTCATATGGATTTACGACCTAACGTTAATTTGGATCGATGTGGTTTTCGGATATAAAACCTGATCTCGGTCTCACCGAATCCAAAACGCCATTTTAATGTCCAAGTTGTACTTAAGGGTTTAAACAGTAGATATTAAGAATATTACTTACAATAAATGGATGATTCATAACACACAGATAGATAATTCACTATTATCAAATTCATCCACACATATCACAAAGCAGCATATATATCACATCTCAGATGTATCATATTCAAATCATTACATATCAACTAATGACATCCAATATCATCCAGTATCATTAACTCATCCAATGATATTTATCATCCAATCATTAATCATCCATAAATAAGGTTTGATCCAAACTTAATTAATTTAATTAATCCTTAATTAAATTAATTCCTTACTTAATCAGTTGGATTATCATTAATCCAACTTACTTATTCATTAATTAATTACAAATTAATTAACTAAACGTCAATTAATTATTCACTTTAATTAATCCCCCTTGATTAATTATTACTTAATTACTTTAAGTAATTATTCCTTAATTACAATTTTATTAATCATCTTAATTAATTACTTCTTATTATACCAAGTAATTATCTCTTAATTACCCTTTTATTAATCAACCTTGATTAATTATTCTTTAATTACCCTGATAATTATTTCTTAATTATCCTTTTTAATTAATCACACCTGATTAAATCACTTTTTAATTAATGACACTTGATTAATTACTTTTAATTAAACACTCTTGATTAACTACTTTTAATTAATCATACTTGATTAATTACTTTTAATTAATCACATTTGATTAATTACTTTTTAATTACACTTAGTAATTAAACTTAAATTATAGATTAATTAGTCTTCAATTAATAAATATATTTAAACCTTTAATTAATTATATTAATTAATTCTTTAATTAATAACACAAGTGATTAACCCTTAATCACTTCCACCTAATTACTTTCATAAAGTAATTAACCTCTAATTACTTTATTAAATAATTTCTCTTTACTTAATTACCTTCAGTAATTAATCACTAAATTACTTCACCAAGTAATTTAATTAACTCACAAGTGATTATCCTTAATCATTTACTAATTTAATTACTTAATCAATTATTTAATTAATCGTTTAAATTTAATTAAATGATTCTTTAACTTCTTATATTATAAAGATTCTTAATTAAGAAAATCATTATCTTAATTAGATTATTATATTAACCAATAACACTTTAATTATTAATAATAATTGAATTATCTTAATTATTTTCACAAATTTATTTATCTTCAATTAATCAAAAAAATTAATTTCTTAAGATAAATCTTCATTATAATTGATCTCTAAATCTTTATCATTTATCTTTATTTAAAATATAATATTTTAGAAATCAATTTTAATTTTAATAATTTAAACATTCAAATTAAACTTTTAAATCTTTAAACTTTCCAAAGTTATTTAATAAAATTTAATACAAACTTTATTCAAAAATCCACTTATTTTATTTTAAAAACTTTCATATTTATTATATATAAAACTTGTTTAAAAACTTAATCTTGAAACAAATTAGTTTTATAAGTAAAAACTTATTTTATTTTGGTTTTAAACTTGAATTATCTACAAAATCATATTTTCTTTGCTTCAAAACTTTTTAAAACATTGCTATTAAATACTAAAACCTGCTTAACCTAAAACCCAAGCTATCCACTACAAGAACTCGAGTCGATCTCTTGTAATTAAGCAAAACCCCGAGCTTCCCAAACCCTTCACCTTGCTTCGAGCCAAAACATCACATACCCGAAGGAAAACTCGAGCTCCCATCATCTTCTCAAAACCCAAAATACTGATGCACGAAACCGTGCACGTCAACGTGCACCACTTCCCTGGCCAACGACAAACTATGCACTGAACTCTGATAAGTCGCACTCGACCACTACAACTAAAATCGAAACCTAGAAATCGTGCTTCGATCGAAAGTCAAAATTTGACTCTTTGAAACCCATCATTTCGAACCCAACTTCAGTAGAAAGTCGACACCACGGCAACACCAACCTCGAGAAAAGCCGCCACCTTAGCCGTAGCTCCCTCACGACACCTAGAACCCACGGCACCACGTGCGATCGCCTCCGGTTGCGCCTTGACGCTGCGAATCCCAATTGAACAACGACGACACATTCAGGGTATAAAACCCTAATTCGATCATTTCTGGCCAACACGATCACTAATAAAATCCTAAAGTATTTTTCCTACGATCAACGACATTCCCTTGACCACCATGCTCAACTCGACGTCAAATTCGCCGTCGTTCGCCACCAATTGGTCGAATTGTCCAAAACATTCGATTCGAAAACTCTCTTCAATTGCTATCTAAAAATCATGATACAAGCCTCAAAAATCATGATTTAGAATCACGAATTTAATTATGTAATTCAAACTCAAAATTGATTTGATTAATTTTTGACCCAAATTTATTTTTTTTACTGTAAATTCAAAATTTGAGCTAATCATTCATTTTAAAACCCTATAACTATTTTTAGATGAAAGATTATTTGATTACAAACAACTTCTATTTATAAATCATGAGCCAATTCAAATCCAACACTGAGTTGTTGAATTTTTTTATGAAATTGAAACTGTTATTATTACACAGAGCATATATTTATGTTTACAGGCATCTCAAAATCATCATTCACCCATACACCAACATGCATTAGTTAAATCCAAGAATCCAGACCATTCATCATGATTTCATACACAAGAACAAGATGAAATTTAAGATTTAAAACTTTTTTTTTTTAGTTTTCATTTACTCACCTTAAAAAATCATAAGAAATAAACTTTTTGCAGGCTCTTGAATTTCTTATTGCATGTTGAATAAAATCCTACTGCTGATGATTTCCAGTTTTGCGTATTGAAATAAATCTATCTGTAGTTAATTACTGAAATACTTGATTGCGTTTGAAGATCTTCCATTGATTTTGAATATCCAGCATATTTGAAGATTTGAATTTTCCAGATCATCTTCTTTTTGTTTTCAAATTTTACTATTTTTACTCTTTCTTTTTTTTCTTTGATTTGTATTATGTTTGGGTTGAAAATAAAGAAAAGATTTTTACCTGAAAATAAACTCTTCTTCTTATTTTACAATTTTAAATTTTAAATTAAAATATCAAGAGGATGACATTTGTCCCCTTTCATGATTTAATTAACTTACACATGTCTTTTAATAAGCCTAATGCACTTACAAGTGTTATTTTATTTTTATTTTATTTTTTAATAATTTATGATTAAGTTATGTTTGTAATTATGTAATATATATATGATTATAAAATGTTTTTATCTTATATAAATAAGCTTTTAGATTTTAATAAATATCAAAGGTGAATTCATGTTAACAATTATAAATTATTTATGCTGTTGATTCAATTTTAATGTATTATATGTTTATAAACTTGAGAAATTGATTTTAACTCTTTATATAAAAAATTTAAAACAAATTTATCTTATGTTTAAATTTAAAAAATGAAAGAATATTAAAAACAAAAGAACTTTTTAATTTAAATCTTATTTATAACTCAAGTTAAAATATATATTTATAATAAATAAGAAATTATTCTTGTTATTAAAATATTAAATCTCAAATATCACTTTCAGAAGTATTAAGTCAAATTAAAATTTCAAATTACATGTGACATATAATAAAGTTTGGAAACACTTTATCAAATTCAAAGCAATAACTTTTTTTAACATTAGTTTTGATAATTACTATATTAAATTTTGAAACACAAATCCAAATCATAATATATATATATTCATATATACTACAACTTGAATATATTAGCTTTTATTACATTAAAGACTTCCTATATATAATATATACCTATATATATACATTATGTATAGAAGATATTTTGATTAGCTTTTTAAAAAAAATTCTTATCAATTTTAAATTGCTAGAATAAATATTTCCAAACTAAAATATCATTAGTTTTCAAAAGAATTAAACTTGCCAATTTTATGTTGTTAGGAAAACTGTTAATAGATATTAACCAATTATATATTATCAGCTTTTTAAAGAATTTTAACTTATCAAATTATAATATAAAATGATCAAATCAATTTAATTATTAACAAAGATTATTAAATTGATATTGCTCAAAATTCTGGGTCGTCACAGGAACAGGGGATTTTGTCAGATATGAATCAATTTTAAGAAGTTCCAACTTTCATTTTCATCCTATAATTAAATAACAGACATGACCCTGTTTTGAAAGCTACTGCTCATCGAAGCCAATTCGAATGCAAAGGAAAATGTAGCATTTTGCCTTGAGGCAATGGAGCCAGAAGACAGCATTGAAGCAGCAACAGTTGTGGTGGAAGCCATGGACGTAGTTGAGATTGGAAGTACATGGTTGTGTGTGCCTTCATATGTAGTTATCAGTACGAACATGTCCTTTTTACATGTCCGCACTTGTAAAAAGTATCATGTCATGAATATTAAGCAACAAGCTTTGAAAAAGGATTTGAATATACTGTTTGTGTAAAGATTATTACCTGCTTTCTTACTGGACAATTTGGTCCAACTGTGCATCCATAGTAAGCTCGAGGACATGGGTTTCCCTTTGATACCTTTTACCCGTACTTTCTCCATTGACATCCATCGTCCATCTGTAAAGTTTTTAAAAATATAAAATCTATTTATAAGCCATATATAATATGAACTTTCAATGTACTATTATACTGTATAAACATATTAACCAATAATTTTCTATCTTTCTTTGATATATCCCCATATACAAATCAAAGGTTGTTCATAAAGTTCAAGACAAATATATCATAAAATTCATAATCAAAATGAGCTAGGATGCAGATGACTGTTATACTTTCAGTCTGAAAATAGAGGAACTCTATAACACAGCTATAATTGCCTAAGCAATATTAAAACTTCATGCATGCACATAAACTCACATGCACCAATAAGAAAAGGAAAAAAAAGTAAATGCATGGTGCAAACAGTTGGGGCATCATATCTTGCTCTAATAGAAACCCAAGCTCTCTTTGCATAATCGTTCAACAGAGCATTATTTTCATTATCTTCACTTCTCAATATGGCTACTTTTCTAGGAGGCCATGTCTCCTTATTTTCATGGCTTTTAGTTTCCACATGTCTAGAACTTGAAACACATTGTGTTTTAGCATGTACAAATTCATCAAGTCCAAGAGTTAAACTTTCATCAACAGTGCTTACGTCTTCCTTAGACTTAAGTGACTTTAATTTTTCTTTTCTACCCTCAACGTACGTCCTATCTGGAAAAAATATTGCAAGTTCCATTAATTTAAGTCCACTTTCTATGTTCGTACAGCAAAAAAAACATACCAAGACTCAGTGTTACAAATTCATGAGGTTCTTGGTGGTCTATATGACTGGTAATGCTTTTAGTCTCCATTTTAGATTGTTCACTTGAAGCAATTTTTGATATTAGTGTTTGCAACAACTGATAATCATTCCTGATTCTGATATCATCATCTTTAGTATTTCATTCTCTTCTTTTATTTCACTTAAGTTTGACTGTAGTTGATCATCCTATTAAGAAGCTCATAATGTGAGAAGTTTCAGTAGAAACAATTATATCATTATGGTGCAAGTAGCTTCTGAATCGTGTTGCTTCAACTTTGAAAAAAATCTAATTCATAACCCCAAACCATATCTATGCATTATGAACTTCAACATTTCATCTAAATACCTCGAATATGTTCTTACCTATGTAGAATAAACCTTATAATCTAATCTGGAAGCGTCTTTGAAATCCGATAAATTCAACATTTGTGTTCCTCTTATAGTCCCAAAAAATATACCTTGTTCGTGCATGGGATCGCCTTCAATTAGCTGACGATGGATTAAAATTAGATTTTGAGAGCATGGTGTAGATTGGATTTTAGCTTAAGCACCTTGAGAGTGTAGGCATGCGTTGAGAGTGTAGATACCGGAAGGACAGTGGTGATGTATGATGACTCGCGATTGCAGTATAGGTTTTCTGATGATAATAGTATGAATCGACGTCTAAAGAAACAAATTCGAAGCATGATAAGCCTAATTAACGAACCTCAAGCATAAAATGGAATAGATGGTTGAAGATTTAGTTTTGAGATCGGTGGATATTTAGGGTTTTTCCTTTTGATCTTTGATAAATTTGTTTAGGTGGGAACGATGTTGGCAGTAAGAGGGAAATGAAAATTTGGGTAATAAGAGGGAAGTCGAAATTTTGGGAGCAGGAGGGAATTAGAGATTTGGATAATAAGAGGGAAATCAAAATTTTGGTCTCCGTTGCTCAAGGGCCAAGAGTTAACATAATACAACATTTGAATATATTATTTGAAGACAAAATAATTTATTATTGCAAGTTGCATCTATGCGCTGTTAAGTCTTGCAATGAAAAATGAATTTTCTTGTAGTGGTCTTTAGAATTATATAGAAACAAAAGTAAGTTTAGTGATATGGAGAAAATTTTAGAAGTTAATTATAACCCTTATATTGAAGTTGTGTTGGCAAAATCCTAACCATTGTTTGAGTGATGCTACTAGTATAAATAAGGGTGAAGTCTATATGTTTGTATCAAGTAAAAAAAGGAAAAGTTTTCAATAACTAAAAGTCTCTTTCATATGTTATATCCATCTTTCTCCAAAAATATTCAACACCTTTTGGTTTGATAGGAACAACTGGGAATGAATGCATCTACATTAGACTAGAAGCAAGATGTGCAACTTCTGATTTCATCGTGCATGTCACGATATCAATTACGTCAAATTAATGCTAAAATAAATCAAAGCTACACGCGCATGTCTATTTTTTGTATTTTTGAATTGGTAAATATTAAACAAATTTGTTGGAGAGAGAGAGAGAAGGCACTTTATTAGAAACCATAAGAATTCAACCTTGTTCAATCAATAAAAACTTGGTTTTTTTTCACCTTTGTAAACAATGGTTTTGGAATAGTTTATATTTTTATAAAAATGATTCCAAACAAACACTTCATGATCAGAAGTTTTTACATGAAAGGAAAGGGGGATGAAGATATAGTTGAGTCGATTTTTTCCATAAGGAAAGGAGAAAATGGAAAAATAATATAGAAGCTGAATCGGTGTGTAGTAGAAACATAATAAATATTTTCAAAAAAAATATTACAGATAATACATCAATCTTCGTGTATGCCAAGAGATCATTATTATATGTTAAGGAATAAATCAGGATATTTCAATATTTAGATTTTTCTATACTATAATAGTTTTCCTATTGTATAATTACTTATTAATCATTGCCCCAGTGGTTAGGTGTTTCGACATTGGTCTAGAAGGTCACAGGTTTTGATCCCGCATTGATTGATTTGAACCACTGGACATATGATGACTTGTAGTACCTTATATACTACCTAAGACTTGTAGTAGAACTATGTACTATCACTTAAGTACCTAATTTCAAAAAAAGTTACGTGGTCTCTATAAATAACTAGTTATGAATTGTATAACCATCATCTAGTTGTAATAAAAATCATTGTTCTTCTAATAAATACCATGGTACAAGAGTGGAATATCTCTAATACATTGTTTTATTATTCAATCCTACTTATCTTCTACCTCTTTGTTGCTACAAACCACAAGAACATCTTTATCACCAGAAAATAGAATCTGCAACCATTGCTCCCATACCCGCCTACATCCATCATGACATCAAATGGCGACCTCCATCACCTGCCCAACACCCACATCGACCTAAATCTTACTCACAATCAAATTCAAACAAGATCCACCCACCTTAACATTGATCTCACTCGCAATAAGATTCGAACTAGATCCACCCATCTCGACCTAAACCTTTCTACCTTGACCTCACATCCATATCAGATCAATCACACTCAAACTAGATCATCAAGAGCATTGCTTCAATTTAGCTCGAATTCTATGTTAGATCCATTGTTCATCGCCTCCTTAGCACCCCTTCACCTCACTACCCATCTCCACATTCTTCTCTCTACCATACTAACTGCATCCGAACCCTAAAGTACCCGCGATCTCAAACTGATAATGATAAAACTTTCAGTGAAAATGTTTGCAGTTTTTGGGAAAAGGAGAAAGGTAAAATTTTACTTTAACCACTCCTTTATTTGAAGGAAAATAATAATAATAATAATAATGGAATTTTGGGGGTGTTGAAATGAAACCCGAATAGACTTTTAGATGCAAACCAGGTGTTGATAATTATGTACATCTTTCACTGAATATGCTCAAGGAATCAAAAAAACATTTGAAATTGTTGTTCAATTGCAATAGTTTGAGTTAAAAGTTTGTTATTGAAACTCTTTCAGTAGAAAAATATATTCGTATGTGCTATAATTTAATAATTGGAAAGGAGTTCGAATTGTCTTACAATTCTTCGAGTGCAAGTGTTCATTTCACTAGCTACAAATTCCTTTAGAATTTCGATTCTCTACTGCCACAGGTTATGTCTGCCTCTTAGTTTTCAATTCAAATACATAATAACTCCTCGGGTAAGCCATGTGTTTGGTCTTGCATTCCACTGCTTCCCGCCACATGCCTTGGGATCCTTCATCTTTTGCTTCTTTGTCTTCATCATCCTTTATTCCTATTATGATTTCTAATGGCATCTTATACCTTTGGCGGGGGTTGGTTCTATTGCTACTCCTAACTTATCTCTTTTTAATGTCTATCATATCCCAAAGTCACATTAAACCTTGTATATGTTGGTCATTTATGCGATTCTGGTAATATAGTAACATTTACTTTTGATTCTTGTTTTTTTAAGATCTACAATCTCGTAAACTGATTGGGATCAGCCATAGAAATGGGTGGGCGATATGTTTTGAATGAATTAAAAGTTCCAGTTGGTTATGCAATTAGTATTGATTAATTCTAAAATAAGTCTAAGCTACACGCACATGTCTTTTTTGTATTTTTAAATTGGTAATGATAAAACAAATTTGTTGTACATAGAGAGAGAATGCGGTTTCTTAGAAATGGGAAACCATAAGAATTCAACAATGTCAACCAAGAAAAACTTGGCACCAATTTAGCTTTGTAAACGATGGTTTCGTAATAGTTCAGGTTTTCCTAAAAATGATTTCAAAAGAACACCTCATAAGAATTGAATTCGTTGAAGGTATAAAGGATGCATGAAGATAGGGTTGAGTTGAAGAATAATGGTATCCTTTTATATTGAAAACTGGGGAAAACGTGGAAAAAAAATATAGAAGTCGAATTGGAGTGAAATAGAAATTAATGAATATTTAGAGCTTTTGTAGGAACAAAAATGTCACTATAGGATAAGCTTCCGTCTGTGGTGCGGCGCACCATGATAAGCCGCTTGCTTTAGGTCGTTCGGTTGCCTTAAGTCGTTCGGTTGCCTTAAGTCACACGCGACCTAACGAGATAGATGATGCAGTGGAGGAAGATGCAGCGCACCAGCGGGTTATGCTTAAGTCGTCCACGACATAACAAGTTATGTCTATAAACTGTTCACTCATGCGCTCATTCCTTAAGTCGCGCATTTCCTTAAGTCGTTCGAAGCTTAAGTCGTTCCTGCATCTATGCCGCATTGTTCTTATGTCGCTGCCGTGTTGCCTTTGAGTCGCTAATGGATGCCGAAGTTGATTAAGTCGCATGTGTATTGTTATGTCGCTTGTATGTTGTATTGTGTAAGTCGTGAGTCATTGTTGTTAAGTCGTGTGATTTTAGGTCGTGATTATTAGGTCGTAAGTCGTCTGTTGAGTCGGCTGTGTGAGTTGTAAATTACTATAAATAGGGGTGTGGTGTCACTTGTAAAGGGAGTTGATTTTTGAATAAAATGTGTGTGAGCTTTTTGCCACCATTGTTGAAGTTGAGTGTGATCTCCTTCTTCTTTCCTTCTTCGGGTTATTCGTGCGCAAATCAACGAAGTAGAAGCCAATTCTCGGTATCACTTGCGAGTGATCAATGATTGAATTGTAGATCTTTCAACACGGTATCTTACGAGTTCAACGGGTTAGAGATAGCTAGATTCCGGCATCGTCACGATCAACGGAATTAGGCATTTATCGTTCTATCAGGTTTACTTGACATGAAATCATTTCGTGAGGAAGAAAGCTGCGTCAATTTGTATCAAAACATTATTAGCACGTCGAAGTTAAATCCGCTGCGTCAGTAGAAGAAAGTTGCGTCAATTTGTATCAAAACATTATTAGCACGTCGAAGTTAAATCCATTGCGTCAGTTTGGTATCAGAGTTAAGTAAGATCAAAGCCGAGTAAGAGCTAAGTAAGAGCTGAGCTAGATCAGAGCCGCTCAGAGCCGAGCTAAGTCAAAGCCAAGCGAGTTAAAGGAAGTTAGATCGGAGCCAAGTCAAAGGACCGATATTGTTTGAAGATCATGCCTCCGAGACGTGCTAATCGTTATCATAATGTTGAGGATGTGTATAGAAGACAAGAAGCTGAGCAGATGGTGCAGCGTATCAATGAAAAGTTAAATGAAGGTATTGAGAAATTGGAGAAATTGATGAAAGACATGAATCACAATCAAAGGAGAACTGCACCAGTTTCGAACCATAGTAGAAACAGGGTTTCATCATCGGTTTCGGAAGATAGGAGGATGTCACCCCAGTCTTATCGAGAGAGAAGAGAATCTTCAGTTTCAATGAGGCGAGAACACCATGAGTATCGAAATGAAGAAAGAAGAACTCAACGTGAGTTTGACAATGAACCATATCGTGATGTTGAAAGACAGGGTAGAAGGGGCATGCATGGACATAGAGATGTAGATGGTCGAGATCGATATCGACATACATATGATTTTGAGGAGGATGGTGATGGAGGTAGTAGGCATTATCGAAATTGAGGCCAGGTACGAAATCACTATCTGGATTCAGACAATGATCGTAAATGGGAATCAGGTATGAGAATGGAAATTTCAGAATTCAAAGGTGGTATGCAAGCAGAAGAATTCCTTGATTGGTTGTCAAATGTTGAAGAAATTTTGGAATTCAAGGAGGTACCTGAGAATCGTAGAGTTCAGTTAGTTGCTACAAGATTAAGGGGAAGAGCTATGGCTTGGTGGCAGCAAACTAAACTAACTCGAGAGAGAATGGGAAAATCGAATGTTGTCACTTGGGAGAAGATGAGAAAGATGATGAAAGCAACTTTCTTGCCGTACAATTATCGATCTCTTATGTATCAACGTTTGCAGAATTTGAGACAAGGGATGAGGACGGTGAATGACTATGCAGATGAATTCTATCAGTTGATTGCAAGGAATGATATTATGGAAACTGAGGAATAGCTAACAGCTAGATATATTGATGGGTTACGAATGAAGATTCAAGACATGGTTAATATGTTTAATCCAATGTCTGTTGTTGAAGCACATTAGAAAGCTCTAGCTTGGGAGAAACAAGGGAGACGAGGAGGTGGTGTGTTTACAAGTTCTAACAATCAGAATAAGGGTGCTAGTAGTAGTGCTAATGTTTCCAAGGCAGTTAGTAAACCAATTGTCAAAGAAGCCGCTAAAGCAAAGGTCAATGACAGTATTAAGTGCTATAATTCTCAGGAGTTTGGGCATAAAAGTAATGAATGTACAAAGCCTAAGAAGAGAACATTAGTTGCAGAGGAATGTGAGTATGAGGATGTGGAAGCTGAAGTTGATTATTCACAACCATCGAAGTTTGATGATGATGAAGAAGTTGTGTCAGGAGATGAAGGATGTAACTTGATGATGAGGAGGTCTTGTTTAGTGCCAGAGCATGAGAATGATTCTAGTTGGCTAAGAAGCAATATCTTTCAGTCTACATGTACTATCTTGGGGAAGGTTTGTCGATTTGTTATCGATGCGGGAAGTTGTGATAACATTATTTCTGAAGAAGCCGTCACGAAGTTAGGGTTGAAGACCGAAAAGCATCCTAGATCTTATAAACTGGCATGGCTAAAGAAAGGTGGAGAAGTGACAGTGGGAAGACGAGCATTTGTTACATTTTCTATTGGGAAGAAGTACAAAGATGATATTTGATGTGATGTTGTGGATATGGATGTGTGTCATCTACTATTGGAAAGACCGTGGCAATATGATCGAGCTGTACAACATAATGGTCGCACCAACAGCTACAGATTCATGTTTGAAGGAACTCAAATTACCTTAGTTCTTAAGAAGCGTGAACAAAGTGAAAGCAAGTTAGAGAAGAAAGTGGAATCAACTAGCCTATTATCTTCGAGAGAGTTTGTTGAAGTGAAAGATAGTGCTGAATTGTTTACGTTGATTGGGTATGAAGCAAGTGAAGATTTTGAAATTTCTGCAGAGGTCAGACCGGTGTTGGATGAATTTGAAGATGTCTTTCCTGCGGAATTACCCAAAGAGTTACCGCCATTGAGGGACATACAACATCAAATTGATCTGGTGCTAGGTGCTGTTTTACCGCATAGGCCACATTATCGTATGAGTCCGAAGGAACATGAAGAGTTGAGGAGACAGGCTGAGGAGTTGCTTGAACAAGGGCGTGTTCGAGAAAGTCTCTGTCTTTGTGCTGTACCAGCTTTGTTAGTGCCGAAGAAAGATGGTTCATGGAGAATGTGTACAGACAGCAGGGCACTCAACAAAATAACTGTCAGATACAGATTTCCTATGCCAAGACTTGATGATCTTTTGGATCAAATCAGTGGGTCTGTAATCTTTTCGAAGATCGATCTTAAGAGTGGTTATCATCAGATTCGCATTAGACCAGGTGATGAATGGAAGACAACATTCAGGACTCGGGAAGGATTATATGAATGGCTGGTTATGCCGTTTGGTCTATCTAATGCACCAAGTATATTTATGAGGGTGATGAATCAAATTTTCAGACCTTACATCGGGAAGTTTGTTGTAGTTTACTTTGATGATATCTTGATCTATAGTGCAAGCAAAGAGGAGCACATTCAACAGTTGCCAAAGATGTTAACTATTCTTAGTCAAGAACAATTCTATGCAGCGACGAAGAAATGCGTGTTCACGACGCCAAGTGTTTTATTTTTGGGTTATGTTGTGTCTGAGGAAGGGATACAAGTGGACCAAAGTAAAGTAGCCGCAATCAGAAATTGGCCACAGCCCAAAACTATAACCGAAGTCAGAAGTTTTCATGGGTTAGCTTCATTTTATCGAAGATTTATACCACACTTTAGTAGTGTGATGGCTCCTGTTACTGATTGTATGAAAGGAAGGCAGTTTTCATGGACGAAAGAGGCAGGATATGCTTTTGAGCAAATCAAGGAACTTTTAACCTCAGCACCGATTCTGGTGTTGCCAGATTTTCAGTTACTATTTGAGTTACATACAGATGCATCTAAAGTTGGAATTGGAGGAGTGTTGAGTCAGAAGGGTCGTCTGATTGCTTATTTCAGTGAAAAACTTTCTGGAGCAAAGATGAGATACAATACTTATGATGTGGAGTTTTAAGCTATTGTGCAGGCTGTGAAGCATTGGAGACATTACTTGTTCCACAAAGAATTTGTTTTGTATACAGATCATGAAGCGTTGAAGCATTTACAAGGGCAGAATAAAATTGCAGCTAGGAATACATAGTGGATAGCTTATTTGCAGCAATTTACATTCGTCGTCAAGCATAGTCTGGAGTAATTAATCGCGTCGCAGATGCATTGAGTCGGAGGAATAATTTACTAACAACCATGCGAGTAGAGGTGATGGGTTTTGACTTACTTCCAGATTTGCTTACATCAGATTCTTATTTTTCCAAGATCCTAGACAAAGTCAAACAGGGAAGTATGGATGGATATATGTTGGTTGATGGTTTTCTATTCGAGGGAAATCAGTTTGCAGTCTACGAATGAAAATTATCAAAGAATTACATGAAGAAGGACATGTGGGCCGCGACCGTATTATGCAGTTGATCGCAAAGTCTTATTTTTGGCCGTCAATGAGAAAAGAAGTTGAAAGGTTTGTTCAGAGGTGCCATATTTTCAAGTTTCAAAAGGGACCGCGACAAATGCAGGTTTATATTTGCCGTTGCCTATACCTACTAAGCCATGGGTGGATGTTAGTATGGACTTTGTATTGGGTTTGCCGAGGACGCAACGTAGCAATGATTCTATCTATGTGAAGGTTGATCGTTTTTTAAAAATGGTACATTTTATCGCATGCAAGAAGACGGCAGATGCAGTTAATGTTGCACAGTTATACTTCAGAGAGATCTATCATCTTCATGGGTTGCCGGAAGCTATTGTATCAAATAGAGACACTCATTTTTTGAGTCATTTTTGGATTAGTCTATGGAGAATGGTCAGGACAAAGCTAAAATTTAGTAGTGCTTATCATCCACAGACGGATGGACAGACAGAAGTTGTGAACAGATCCCTAGGTAATCTATTGCGATGCCTCGTGGATGACAATTTGAAGAGTTGGGATTCCAAGCTGTGTCAAGCTGAATTTGCACACAACCATGCAGTTAATTGTAGCACTGGGTTCGGTCCATTCCAGGTTGTTTATTCGACAATTCCGAAGGGACCATTAGATTTATCTATAGTACCACAGCAGAAAGGAGTGATCAAACGAGCTAGTGATTTTGTGAATGAATTGCAAGAGTGTCACAAGGTTGTGCAGGGGCTATTGCTTAAGGAGAATGAGAAATATAAGCAATCTGTAGATATTAAGCGAAGAAATGTTGAATTCAAGGAAGGAGATTTTGTGTATGCAGTATTGACTAAGGATCGATTTCCTATTGGTTCTTACAACAAACTAGCTGCAAGAAAGATTGGTCCTTTGGAAGTCGTAAAGAAGATTAATGAGAATGCTTATCAGTTGAGATTGCCGGATCATATCCATACTGCTGACGTTTTCAACGTCAAACACTTGATTCCATATCATGAGAATAATACGTCGAAGAAGAGGAAAGTTTGAATTCGGGGTCGAATTCTTTTCAACCAGGGGAGGATGATGCAGCGCACCATGATAAGCCACTTGCTTTGGGTTGTTCGGTTGCCTTAAGTCGTTCGCTTGCCTTAAGTCGCACGCGACCTAACGAGATAGATGATGTAGTGGAGGAAGATGCAGCGCACCAGCAGGTTATGCTTAAGTCGTCCGCGACATAACAAGTTATGGCTATAAACCGTTCACTTATGCGCTCATTCCTTAAGTCGCGCATTTCCTTAAGTCGTTCGAAGCTTAAGTCGTTCCTGCATCCAAGGCCGCATTTCCTTAAGTCGTTCGAAGCTTAAGTCGTTCCTGCATCTATGCCGCATTATTCTTATGTCGCTGCCGTGTTGCCTTTGAGTCACTACTGGATGCCGAAATTGATTAAGTCGCATGTGTATTGTTATGTCGCTTGTATGTTGTATTGTGTAAGTCATGAGTCATTGTTGTTAAGTCGTGTGATTTTAGGTCGTGCTTGTTAGGTCGTAAGTCGTCTGTTGAGTCGGCTGTGTGAGTTGTAAATTACTATAAATAGGGGCGTGGTGTCACTTGTAAAGGGAGTTGATTTTTGAATAAAATTTGTGTGTGAGCTTTTTGCCACCATTGTTGAAGTTGAGTGTGATCTCCTTCTTCTTTCCTTCTTCGGGTTATTCGTGCGCGAATCAACGAAGTAGAAGCCAATTCTCGGTATCACTTGCGAGTGATCAACGATTGAATTGTATATCTATCAACACGATATCTTGCGAGATCAACGGGTTGGAGATAGCCAGATTCTGGCATCGTCATGATCAATGGAATTGGGCATTTATCATTCTATCAGGTTTTCTTGACATGAAATCATTTCGTGAGGAAGAAAGTTGCGTCAATTTGTATCAAAACATTATTATCACGTCGAAGTTAAATCCGCTGCGTCAGTTGAAGAAAGTTGTGTCAATTTGTATCAAAACATTATTAGCACGTCGAAGTTAAATCCGCACGTCAGTCGGTCAGATGTGAGAAACATTGCTATTCAAATTTGTACAAGTAATCTACCTTTATCTAAATAGGGGCAAGAAGTTTCATTTTGTTAAGAGAAATGTTACAGTTGCATGATTCATGTTAGCGGCTTTTTAATTATTATGTATAAGAAAGAATGGTAAATGAATTACCTTCATGAATAGTGGACTCGTGTTCAATTTCTCTTTAATCCTTTTTATAGTTAGTAATGTACAATCCTACATTGCTTTCTGAGATAAAGTTATAAAATACGCACAAAATAATAGATTCGAGGTAGAAGTGAAAATATTTAGGTCAACATATAAAGGTTAAAGAAGAGATAGATCATGGAACCAAATGCAGAGACAGTTGCCTCTAGCTGCGCAATCACTCTGTCACGAGTCTCTTCCCACTCCATTCGCTCCCACCAACTTTTCATTCCATTCAATCCCATATATAAATGCCCCATCTGACCACCAACATCTCAATCAATTCACTTCATTCTGTAAAATACTATCAATTACTCCTTATATCTTCAGTTCCCTTAAACAATAATAATGCAATTCACCTCCTTTGCCATGCTCTCTCTGCTGTTACTGGCTTCTTCATTGCTATATTCATTGCATGGAAGCAGCTTCGTAGAAGACATTGATGTAATCTGGGGCGATGTTCGAGGAAAAAAAATCTATGGTATTGGCAAAATGCTGAGTTTATCATTGGACAAGTACTCAGGCTCTGGCTTTCATTCAAAATATGAGTATCTATTCGGCAGACTTGATGCCCAGATCAATCTTGTTGCTGGTAACTCCGCTGGAACCATCACTACTTTCTATCTGTCATCGCAAGGTTCGACTCATGATGAAATAGACTTTGAATTCCTGGGAAACACAACTGGAGAACCTTACACTCCCCACATGAAGCAGCGGATTAACAGAAATATCAATGTAACGATGAAAATGTAGCAATCGGTGATTTGAAAATACTGCAATGCCCAGATTCGTTGATCCGAAGATACCGAATTCTAGCTATCTCTGACTCGTTGATCTGAAGATACCGAATTCTAGCTATCTCTGACTCGTTGATCCGAAGATACCGGGAAAGAGATCTACGATTCTTCAACGTTGATCTTGCGCACAAGATTCCATGAATCGGCTTCCGCAAACGAAGATTCGAGCGCACTCGAATGACGTAAGTGGAGGTAGGAGATTTCACTCGACTACCAATGAAGAAAGCACAAAGCAATCAAATGGAATTTTATTCAAAAATCAACCCCCCTTTTTACAATGACTTCACGTCCCTATTTATAGGGTTACAACACGACTTAAGAAAATTACAACACTTTACACAAACGATATAAGCAACAAAGTACCAAAGTGCAACGACTTAAAATTTCAACGACATAAGCTATTATACGACCTAAAAAGAATAACTCGCGACTTAAAATATGCAGACGACACAACTTTGCGACTCTGTAATAAGCCGTTCACGACTTATGAACTCATCAGCGACTTAAAGAATTGGATGTTCGCGACTTATTTCCTTTACACGAGCTAAGAGAAGCCGGCAAACAATCTTCACAACTTATTGGAGCTTCAGCACTTAAAAAAAATTAAGCAGCGACTTATGGGGGGGAATTGGAATAGGTCGCGAGTTGGGAAGATGGAATAGGTCGCGCGCGCAACCTAATTTTGAGGATCCATGGTGTTGATGCTGGGTTTTAGGTCGTGGTTGGTTTTAGGTCGCGGAGAATGGGTAGGTCGTGGGAATGGAAGGTCGTGAGTTGTTTTAGGTCGCGGATGTAGAAGATCGCGGTGATTGTGGAGGCTAGGTCGTAGGTCGCGGTGGGATTTGCTAGGTCGCAGTGATTGTGGACGACCTATGGAGTATGCTAGGTCGCGGCAGGTGGTGGATTTAGGTCGTTCACGACCTATGGAGCTTGCTAGGTCGCGGCAAGTGGTGGGGTTAAGCGAGGTGAGTGTTTCCCCTGTATCATCCTCCCTGGGTACGAAAGAATTCGTCCTCGAATTCGCATTTTCTTGATCATCAGCATAATACGGAATCAAGTGTTTCACATTAAACACATCAGAAGTATGAATCTCTCCCGGCAACCTTAACCGATACGCATTATCATTGATCTTCTTCAAGATTTCTACTGGACCAATCTTTCGTGCTTTCAACTTGTTGTAAGTTCCAATTGGAAAACGATCTTTCGTCAATACCGCGTAAACAAAATCACCTTCTTTGAAGACAACATTTCTTCGTTTCTTATCCGCCATTTGTTTATACCTCTCATTGGCCTTTCCCAATCGTTCCTGAACGATTCTATGACATTCCGTCATCCCATCAACAAAATCAGCAGCCCGCTTAATTGTCCCCTTCGGCTGTGGAACTATTGTCAAATCCAACGGCCCCTTTGGTAAGCTTGAATATACAATCTGAAATGGACTGAAACCTGTACTTCGGTTATTCGCATGATTATGAGCAAATTCAGCTTCACACAACTTCAAATCCCAACTCTTCAAATTGTCGTTTTTCAAGACATCGTAACAAATTTCCCAACGATCTATTCACCACCTCTGTTTGCCCATCTGTTTGCGGATGGTAAGCGCTACTAAAATTCAGCTTTGTTCCGACCATCTTCCACAAACTAAGCCAAAAATGACTTAAAAATTTGGTATCCCTGCCTGAAACAATAGACTCCGGTAACCCATGTAAACGATAGATTTCTTTAAAGAACATCTGAGCAACAAGAACAACATCTGCCGTCTTCTTACAAGCAATAAAATGTGCCACTTTTGAAAATCGATCAACTACCACAAAAATGGAATCGTTTCCCCTTTGAGTTCGAGGCAACCCCAAAACAAAATCCATACTCACGTCAACCCAAGGCTTAGTCGGTACAGGTAACGGTATATATAACCCCGCATTGGTCGTTGTTCCCTTCGAAACCTGGCATATATGACATCTCTCCACAAACCTTTCAACCTCCTTCCTCATTGACGGCCAAAAGTAAGATTGTGAAATTAACTGCAAAGTACGATCACGGCCCACATGCCCTTCCTCGTGTAACTCCTTGATAATCTTCAATCTCAAACTGCTTTCTGGAATACATAACCGATTTCCTTAAAACAGAAAACCATCCACCAACACAAAGTCATCAGCACTCCCCTCTTTAACTTTCCCAACGAATTTCTTAAAGTAAGGATCTTCTTCGATCAGCTCGGGCAATAATTCAAAACCTGTCACTTCAACTTTCATTGTCGTTAATAAATGACTCCTCCTACTCAAAGCATCAGCTACCCGGTTCGTCACCCCTGACTTGTGTTTAACAACAAAAGTAAACTGCTGTAAATAGGCAATCCATGATGCATGTCTCGCTGAAATCTTGTCTTGGCCTTGTAAATGTTTCAACGCTTCATGATTAGTATATAGAACAAATTCTTTCTGAAATAGATAGTGTCTCCAATGTTTAACGGCTTGTACAACAGCATAGAATTCCACATCATATGTACTATATCTCATCTTTGCCCCTGATAACTTTTCACTGAAATACGCAATAGGACGTCCATTCTGACTTAACACCCCTCCAATTCCAACCTTCGATGCATCAGTATGTAGCTCAAACAATAACTGAAAATCCGGCAAAATGAGAATAGGTGCTGTCGTCAAAAGACCTTTGATCCGCTCAAAAGCAACCCCTGCTACCTCTGTCCACGAAAACTGTTTTCCCTTCATACAATCAGTAATCGGTGCCATCACGCTACTGAAGTGTGGAATGAATCTTCGGTAGAATGACACCAATCCATGAAAACTTCTCACTTCCATTATTATTCTCGGCTGTGGCCAATTCCTGACTGCTTCCACTTTATTCTGGTCCACCTGTATTCCTTCTCCTGATACAACATATCCCAAAAATAAGACACTTCTTGCCATGAATACACATTTCTTCATTGCAGCATAAAATTGTTCTTGTCGCAGTACCATCAACACTTCTCTCAAATGATGTAAATGTTCCTCGGCACTAGCACTATAAATCAGAATGTCATCAAAGTAAACTACCACAAAATTCCCAATGAACGGCCTGAATATTTGGTTCATCACCCTCATGAATGTACTCGGTGCATTTGATAGACCAAACGGCATAACCAGCCATTCGTATAATCCTTCTCTTGTCCTGAATGCTGTTTTCCATTCGTCGCCTGGTCTAATTCGAATTTGATGATAACCGCTCTTCAAATCAATCTTCGAAAAGATAGTAGCTCCGCTTAACTGGTCCAACAAATCATCCAATCTGGGCATTGGGAACATGTACCTCACAGTGATCTTATTCAACGCCCGACTATCGGTACACATCCTCCATGTTCCATCCTTCTTCGGCACCAACAGGGCTGGAACCGCACAAGGACTTAGACTTTCCTGCACACGCCCTTGCTCTAACAATTCTTCCACTTGCCTTCGCAACTCTTCATGTTCCTTGGGACTCATACGATAACGTGGTCGATGTGGTAACGCAGCTCCTGGAACAAGATCTATTTGATGTTGAATATCCCTCAATGGTGGTAACTCCGTTGGCAGCTCCTCGGGAAATACATCGTCAAACTCTTCCAGTACTGGTTTCACTTCTTCGGGAATCTCAACCACTTCGTTACACTCCCGTCCAATCAACAGGAATACTTCAGGCTCCTCTTCAACTTCCTTAACAAACTCTTTCAACGATAGCAAAGTTTTTATCTCTTCAATATCCTCAGATTTACTCTCTCCCTGCTGTCTCTTCTTTGGAACTAAAATAATCTTAACGCCTTCAAACATAAAACTATAACTATTGGTTCGACCGTCATGCTGCACTGCTCGATCGTACTGCCACGGTCTTCCCAAAATCAAATGACAAACATCCATCTCAACTACATCACACCAGATTTCGTCTTTATATTTCTTCCCGATAGAAAATGGAACTCGAACTCGCTTGTCCACCTTCACCTCTCCTCCTTTTCTCAACCACGCTAACTTGTACGGATTCGGATGTTTCTCTGTTTTCAACTTCAATTTTCTCACAGCTTCAGTGGAGATAATATTGTCACAACTTCCTGCATCAATCACAAATTTACAAACTTTCCCCAATATAGTGCATGTCGACTGAAAGATGTTACTCCTCAACCAACTAGCTTCATCCTCTTGCTTCGGTGTTAAACAAGACCTTCTCGTCATTAGATTACACCCTTCATCTCCTGTCGCGATATCCTGTTCATCATCCTCCACTGGACTAGAATCACCTTCACCAACATCCTCAACTTCAACCTCAGCTATCATAGCTCGTTTCTTCGGTTTTGGACACTCATTGCTTTTATGACCCAACTCCTGGCAATTGAAGCATTTGAAACCGTTGTTAACCTTCGCCTTTTCACACTCCTTCACAACTGGTTTTGTAACAGCTTTAGGAACATTAGAACTTCCGCTAACACCCTTCACTTGATTATTAGAATTAGTAAACACACCACCTCCACGCCTTCCTTGTTTCTCCCAAGCTATCGCTTTCTGGTGCGCTTCCGCCACAGATCTTGGATCGAACATATTAACCATATCCTGGATCTGCATTCGCAAACCTCCAACAAACCTAGCAGTCAGCTGTTCCTCTGTCTCCATTATATCGTTTCTGGCAATGAGTTGGTAAAATTCATCTTCATAATCATTGACTGACTTCGTCCCCTGCCTTAGATTCTGCAATCTCTGGTACATAAGTGACTGAAAGTTGTATGGTAAAAATGTAGCTCTCATCATTTTCTTCATCTTATCCCACTCAACAACCTTTGACTTCCCCATCCGTTCTCTCGTAAGTTTAGTTTACTGCCACCACGCCAAAGCTCTTCCCCTCAATCTAGTAGCAACCAACTTCACTCGATGATCTTTAGGAACCTCCTTGAAATCAAAGATCTCCTCAACATTAGACAACCAGTCCAAGAATTCTTTTGCAACCATTCCACCTTTAAATTCAGGAATCTCCATCTTCATTCCCGATTCCCATCGATGATCATCATCTACATCTCGATACTGACGTCGTGCTTGTTCTCTATCTCGGTAATGAACACTTCCCCTATCACCATCAAACTCCTCATCAAAGTCCGAAGTATATCGATGTCGATCACGACCTCCAACATCTCTACTACCACTCCTTCATTCAATATTCCTATCACGATTGTCAGCACTTCTACGATCATGATCTTCTCTCTCGATCTGAATGTATCGAAGCTCTACTTCCCCCATGGTTCGATTCAGGTGAAACTCTTCTTCTACTTTGATTCATTTTAAGCATCATTCTCTCTAATCGACCAATCCCTTCATTCAACTTTTCAGTGAAACTCTCGTTGATTCGTTGCTCCATTTCATCGGCCTCTTCTCTTCCATACAAAGCATTAATATTGTGATGACGTTGAGCTCGTCTCGGTGGCATGATTGAACTTCACAAATAATTCAACAAATCTCCAAACTTCAACAAATCAAAACTTCAACACAAAATCAAACAAGTCACGGCTCCTTAGCTTGGCTTCAAACTTAACTCGGCAACAGCAATGATTGTCACGACCTAAGGCTTAGGTCGGCTCAAACAATTTCAACTATTTTAGCGCGCAAACTTCCAACAAGTCCAAATTCAAACACTTTCCAACACTTTGATCCAAAATGAAATGGATCGAAAGTCTTCCTCTTGTTGCAACAAATGATGAACACAATGAACTCAACTTCAAACTTTGGCTCCAAGATCGACTTAGCTATGATTGGCTAAGTGTAGCTCTGATACCAAACTGAAGCAGCGGATTAACAGAAATATCAATGTAACGATGAAAATGTAGCAATCGGTGATTTGAAAATACTGCAATGCCCAGATTCGTTGATCCGAAGATACCGAATTCTAGCTATCTCTGACTCGTTGATCCGAAGATACCGAATTCTAGCTATCTCTGACTCGTTGATCCGAAGATACCGGGAAAGAGATCTACGATTCTTCAACGTTGATCTTGCGCACAAGATTCCGTGAATCGGCTTCAGCAAATGAAGATTCGAGCGCACTCGAATGACGTAAGTGGAGGTAGGAGATTTCACTCGACTACCAATTGAAGAAAGCACAAAGAAATCAAATGGAATTTTATTCAAAAATCAACCCCCTTTTTACAATGACTTCACGTCCCTATTTATAGGGTTACAACACGACTTAAGAAAATTACAACACTTTACACAAACGATATAAGCAAAAAAGTACCAAAGTGCAACGACTTAAAATTTCAACGACATAAGCTTTTATACGACCTAAAAAGAATAACTCGCGACTTAAAATATGCAGACGACACAACTTTGCGACTCAGTAATAAGTCGTTCGCGACTTATGAACTCATCAGCGACTTAAAGAATTGGATGTTCACGACTTATTTCCTTTACACGAGCTAAGAGAAGCCGGCAAACAATCTTCGCGACTTATTGGAGCTTCAGCACTTAAAAAAAATAAGCAGCGACTTATGGGGGGGAATTGGAATAGGTCGCGAGTTGGGAAGATGGAATAGGTCGCGCGCGCAACCTAATTTTGAGGATCCATGGTGTTGATGCTGGGTTTTAGGTCGCGGAGAATGGGTAGGTCGTGGGAATGGAAGGTCGTGAGTTATTTTAGGTCGCGGATGTGGAAGATCGCGGTGATTGTGGAGGCTAGGTCGTAGGTCGCGGTGGGATTTGCTAGGTCGCGGTGATTGTGGACGACCTATGGAGTTTGCTAGGTCGCGGCAGGTGGTGGAATTAGGTCGTTCACGACCTATGGAGCTTGCTAGGTCGCGGCAAGTGGTGGGGTTAAGCAAGGTGAGTGTTTCCCCTGTATCACCACAACAATGTGTTCGCTCAAGGTAAAGGCAGTAAAGAACAACAATTCAAATTGTGGTTAGACCTTACAAATGACTTCCACACCTAATCCATCCTTTGGAATCCTCAGCACATCATGTAAGCTTATATTATTAAATGTCTTTCTTTTCTCTTGTGCAATCTTTTTTGAGTACATTTACAGTCACTAATTTTATGTTTTATTTATCTTATAATGGATTTTTGGTGGATAACACTCCGATCAAAGATTTCAAGAATCATGCATCAAAAGGCATTGCTTTCCCGTCTAACCAACCGATGAGGATTTACTCTAGCCTTTGGAATGCTGATGATTGGGCAACACAAGGAGGGAGGGTCAATACTAATTGGAGGAAAGCTCTATTTACGACATATTATAACAACTTCAATGTCAATGCTTGCATTTGGTCATCTGGTACATCAAGCTGCCATGCTGCAAAGCTGCTTCCAAACCAATGTTGTCAACTACTTCGGCAGCAGATTGGTATAACCACGAGTAGGATTCAGTGAGTTATAGGAGAATGAGTTGGGTACAGAGCAAGTTCATGATTTACAACTACTGTACTGATGCCAAGCGCTTTCCATATGGAATTCCCAGAGAATGCACACATAGATAATCATTACCTTTGGATTATTCAATAATTAAATCACGTAGCATAAAAGTTATGAAAAATATTCGGTAGCTAGTCCCACATCATATCATTCTTTGGTACTTTCTTTAGATTCATTTGAGCTAAATTTGTACTCTTTTATTTATCTTATTTTTTGTTCAAGTCTTTGTTCGAAATTGTTAGAATTTTTAAATGAGAAGGGAAAAGTTTACTTCATTCCTATTGAATACGAGAGTACCTGTTAAATATTACAAGAATGATGCTCTTATATATGTTGTGAAATTTTTGAATAAACGGAAGCATATTTGATCAGGATCTTGTCTTCTACGTCCACGGTGACCTAACAACCCTTTATTATTTTTTCACTTTGAGAGAGAGTACAACATTTTGGTGGAAAAGTTGTATGAATCACTCAATAAATCTCACTCATCCTAAAAATTACAAAATTATCAATCTTATTGAGAATATTTTGGTGGAGAACACTCTTGTAGGTTTGTGTTGAAAATATGAGCAAATGTCTTCATATTTATGGATGCAAGGATGAAGGCAGCATTAGAGATAAGAATGAAATGTTTTCGGATTTGTTTGATTTGATTTCAACACAAATTTAGTAGATTTTTGTTTGTTTCCACGTATATCCTTATTTGATTGATTTCTCAAATCAATTAATATCTCTTCTGAGACTAATTGATTGTCTTTCCAATTTGTTTTCCATATTTGACTGATTAAGAGAATCAATTAATATCTTCTTCTTTATAAGTTTTGGAATAGATTTAAATCGTCCAAATTTAACACTCCACCTCGATTTAAATATATTCATCAATCAACAAAAATGGTTGTTGGGTCAGCATCCCGTGGCGCTCAAGAAGATGAAATCAAACTGATCAAGTTTGAGCAATGTTTAACTTGTCCTTAGAAAGTGATTTTGTCATCATATCTGAAGAATTATTCTTAATACTCACCTTCACCAACTTAATCTTGCTTCGTTCTTCCTCAAGCATAAGATAGAATACTCTGACATCAATGTGCTTCGTTTGAGAACTATGAGCTTGATTCTTTACAAGATGAAATGCACTCTGACTGTCTGAATATAACTCTACTGTCCGTTGCACCATAGAAAGATCATCCAATAGCTGAAGTAAATAAATCCCTCCATAGTCGCTTCCACAATCAATATCAACCCGGCTTCGGTAGTCGACAAAGTTACTATAGACTGCAACTTTGATTTCCACGAAATTGAGCCTATGCCAAGTGTAAAAACATAGTCCAACACCAACTTCCATGCGTCTCTACCTCCGACATAATCTGAATCATAATAACCTCTAAGAAAGATGTCGCCACCTACTCCACCATATAACAAGCCAATTGAAAAAGTGCCATGAAGATTTCTAATTATTCACTTCATCGCTTGTCAATGCTCTTTGCTTGGGTTAGACATAAATCGACTCACAACACTCACTACATGGGCCAAATTAGGTCTCATGCACACTATAGCATATATGGGACTACCAATAGTACTAGAATAAGGTATATCAGCCATATACCTCTTGTATTCATCTGATGTAGTAGATAAGTCTTTCAACAACTTTAAATTAGAGTCTAATGGAGTGCTAACCGGTTTAGCTTTCTCCATACCAAATCGAGCAAGGACCTTCTCGATGTATTGTACCTGAGTGAGTCTCAACTCTCTCCGCTTTCTCTCTCTGAATATCTCCATTTCCAAAATTCTTTATGCTTTTCCCTTATCGTTCATATCAAACTCCTTGTTGAGCTCCACTTTCAACTCCGTAATTTTGACCATACTCCAAGATGTAATCAACATATCATTAACATATAACAAAAGATATAACATATCTCGATCACACCTCTTAAAATAAATACACTAATCTTTGAAGGTTCTGGAATATTCTTGTGAAAGAATAAACTTATCAAAAGTCTTATACTATAGTCTAAGAGACTTCTTCAGTCCATTAGAGATTTGTTAATTTTACAAACATAATTTGGTCTGCTATACCAATGAACCCCTCTGCCTGCTTTAAATAAATCTCCTCGTCCAGATCACCATGCAAGAATGCAATTTTGACATCTAGTTGCTCAAGTTTCATATCATAATGAGAAACTACTGCCAACAGAATACGAATGGATGTATGCCTGACAATTGGAGTAAAGATATCATGATACTCTACCCGTTTCTTCTGAACATACCCCTTGAAATTAACCTTGCTTTGTATTAGAAGTCAGCATTGTTGCCATCCTTCACTCTGTAGATCCACTTACATCCAATAGCTCTCTTTTCGGTGGGAAGAGGCATCAAATCCTAGTTATGATTTTTCTACAATCATCTCCTCTTCCATAGAAACTTACCAACCGAAACTGACAATTGATGAAATAGCGTCTCTATAATCTCCGGGCGCATCATGGACATCATTCAATGCATATGTTGTCATGTCATCGAAGTCAATGTCTTCGATGTTCAATCCAACAGAATATTCAAGCCACTTATGCTTCCTTCTTTGCCTAGCATGCTTAGTCTCTAAATGAGCTCCACCTTGAATCTAATCCACTGTACCAACATATGTATTATCCTCATCAACTATTGGGCCATCGAAAACACCATCTGAACCTCTATGGAAAAAATCTAAAGACGACTTGCCTTGTGTTTGGTATTATGCGTCTGTCCTCACACTGTCATCAGATGAGGAAGACTCCACCTACAACATTGTCTTCACATCAAAAGTCACATGCTTGTTGATAATGATCTTCTTGCTAATAGGACACCATAACCAATATCCCTTCACCCCTCTCCTATAACCTAGAAAGATACATTTGCGAGCTCTAGATTCTAGCTTTCCTCTGCTCTTATGTACATAAGCTGGACATCTAAACACTCCGAGAAATGAGTATCTAACATGCGCTCCTTTCCTTCATATCTATGATAGTAGAAGGTGTGTGGTTGATGAGGAAAACTACCATAGATAAAGTTTCTGTCCAAAATCCCTTCTTCAACTTAGCAGTCAATCTAAGGCAATGAGTTCTCTTCAATAGTGCCCGATTCATTCTTTCAACAACTCCATTAGACTGATGGTCGCCAGTTATGGTGTAATACCTTTCAATACCTTTGGACCCACAAAAATCACAAAAATGATGAATCCTTGTGATATAAATTCACGGTTGTTATCTGAACGGAGAATTTTCAACTTCTTTCCTGATTGTTTTTCAACCATAGATTTACACTTTCGAAAGCCGAAAAAGGTTTCACTCTTAGACTGTAGGAAATATACTCATACTTTATGAGAGAAATCATCCATAAATGAAACAAAGTACTTCGCTCCACCTAAGGATGGGCAAGGGGAGAGATCCTAGACATAAGTATGAACATAATGCAAGACAGTTTTTGCTTTATGTTCACCAATGCCAAAAGAAATATTTGTTTGCTCTCCAAGAACACACTCTTCAAAAAAGCGAAGCTTCGAATGTTGAACACCATCAATCAAACCTCGCTTTCTCAACTCATATAAACTATGTTCACCAATATATCACATCCGCAAGTGCCACAATTTGGAAGAATCTTTATTAGCAGAAGCTGATTCACCAACTACAATAGTGACCTTCAATAATTATGATTTCCCACCCTCACACCTTTCATAACAATCATGGAACCATTCAATATCTTCATTTTTTCTCCCTCAACTATAATCTTCAACCAAGCCTACTTAAAGTCCTAATAGAAATCAAGCTTCTTCTCAAATCAGGTACATGTCTAACATCAGTAATAGTACAAATAACACTATCATACATCTTGATCTTCACACTACCAACACTAACGGTACGACAAGAATCGTCATTGCCCATTAGAACCTCTCTTCCTCAGTCCCACGGTATGTAGAGAAGCTGTTCTTACCAGGTATCGTGTGATAGGATGCGCCAGAATTAATAAGCCATAAGTTGCTCTTTCCAGAAGAGCCAAAAGATGTAAACACATCGGTATCACTCTCTATATCTGATTTCTCTACAGCAGATGCTAAAGCTTGTTTAGATCTTTTCTTCTTTATTCAAGCTTGGTACATTGAGCTATAAAGTGCCTCATTTTCTTACTATAATGGCAAGTCAATTGCGTAGGCCCTCTAGATTGTTAATCAAAGTGGTCAAAACAAAATTAAAACAAATAAGAAATTAAATGTTGCAACTTAGAAATAAAAATTTAAACTAACTACACAGGATTTCAACGTAAAAACATGACTAAATATTTTTGGAAATAATTTTCTCTTAAATGTATTAATCATATATAAATTGTAGGAGGATAATTCATGTAAAGACCCGTAAGTCCGTACTCATTGAATAGACACTAATCTCCTTTGTTTAATTCAAGATGAACGAAAATACGAACCCTTAGGGGTTTAAGAAAAAGAATTTAGGAAAAGAAGAAGAGAGAAAAGATAGAAAATAGAGAGGAAAGAAGATAGACGATTTTTAGAAAACAGAGAATTTTTAAAATAGAACGGGACAGAAAGGAAACAACAGAACAACAACAGAATCTCACAATTCGCAGCGGAACAACATATAATAATAAATGAAAAATCTTTAAACCAAGAACTATCAGTTATTACATTTTATACATTACATTACATCATATCATCAGAGTGTACAACATACAACATCAAACAATGCAGCGGAAAAAGAAATACTATATAAACTAGTAATACGCCATGCCATCCAGCTTGCCTCCAGCAACTCCAGAATATCCAGAATATCCTGATAAACCTAACTCTTAACTGCCCGTGTGGAAATTGGTGGGCACCCAGAGTTTAGGAAGGAAAACAATAAACTCCAAGTCAGTCATGTGACTGGTGTGAGAACTCAAAACAGTTTATTTATCTTTAAAATCAAAATAGAGGAATATTTTTAATCAATTCGCAATGCTTTTAAAAATGAGACTACCATAAGGCCTCCCGCACACACACACATGCAAACGCAGAATCGGAGGAGATTTCTCCTTATGATAGTCAAAGATGCTTGATACGCATTTTAAAATAATATTTGATATTATTATTAGTGCATAGTGTAGGAAAAATTCATTTCGAAAGTAGAATATAAATCTTAGCCAACATACGACCATTATCGTATGCCTACTATAGCTACTATCCAAACAGTGGTGACCACCATAAGTGAATAGCAGGTTCTACAACTAATACCGTACAAGTTTCGTATTGGGAATTGGATTTCCAACAAATGGTCAGGCCAAGGAACTTCCCATTGCCACATGAGAATGCCTCTGGATGGACATCCCCGAGAACCAAACCGGATCTCTACCAACACAAGGCCGGGTTACTCCTAACTGAGTAACAACTGACCGAATATGCCATCCCCCGGTCCTTTGGGACCTTTTCACCGAGCGCTCGTAATCAATTCACACAATCATAAAGTGTTTTCAACATGAGTAAGTATCTGGGCTCCATACCATGATACCACCCTTTTCCAGAAGGAAATGGACACATCCTAAAGGGCACTACCCCTCATAACCTTGCTGCTTCTTTCCTGTTTTGACCATTCACGGGGTGTGAGGCTCGACGAATTCACGTCCACAAAAACATACTTTATACAAAAGCCATGCTTTGGGTCAACAAATGATCAACACAATGATCACTAAGATAGACGATCAAATAAATGATCCTATCATAAATAATCAACACAATGATCATTTCAGCATCACTCAGCATATCACATTACCAAATTGGGAATATATCGCTGATAACTTCAACTATATAACCTCTGAGCTCGTACGTCTCAGAGAAGGGTGTTAAGCTAAAAGAATAAATTCTTCGCCACCAACAGAAATATATTTGAAAGAAATCGGCTTTATATCTCAACTTGTAACGTCAGACATACAATCCATACAAGTCTGTTCCGGGCTCGAACAGAACCGAAGGCACTTACAAGAAGTCCTTGCAATCCGGATATTCACAATCCTGATCGGATTCACCATCACATATGGAGAACTCAATACCGTAGCTACTCGGTGCAGAGTCAATCGACAGGTCATCCTATCGCTTTTGCAAATACCGGGTCTTCAACACCGATCTTCAATGCAATTCACAACGACGTATCACATATTCGGAATGGGTTATACGACCCCATGGTCCTTTCCCGGTTAACCCGAATAGTGAGCGCTTATTCAAAAATAAGTGTGCATTCAAATTCAATCATATTCACATCAAATACCCATTCAAAGGGAAATATTGATAGTCGGCTATTGAACTATCACTGGATAGGCACACATCACCAGATTCCAAATAATTTTCCAAATTATTTATTTTCCAAAATATCTTTACAAGATATATAATTTCAACACTTCAAAAATAAATCAATATTTATTTTTAACAAGTTTCACTTACACATATAAATTCCATAATGAATTTATATTTCAAGATATCCATGCATATTCGATTTCAATAATCCATTTCAATTTATCCTCAAAAAGATAAATTCTAATTATTCACTTCATATTGGAAAACATTTCCATACTTATTTATTCATAAGTAATTCACAAATCTCTTTTATTTTCAACACTTAGAAAATATTCAATATACTTAAATCGAATTAAGTATATATTTCATTATTTAAGGAAATCATTCACTTAAACATATTTACTTGGGCCAAAACGAATGTTGCGTAAAACATCGTTACGACAACCCAAAATCACTAGTATAGGGATTTGAATTTAAAATAGATATATAAATCCCAATACTAATCAAAAACATTTCCTTTCGGAAATCATTTACTATAACAACAGTGTTATAGTCCACATTTCCTTTTATTTCTCGAAAACGTCTATTTCAACAATAAATGTTGAAATCTATGGTTTCGAATCTCAACACATTTTAAAACATCGTTAGATCGTTTTAATTCTATTTAAAACATTCACATTCTAAACAATTTCTTTAACATCTTATTCACTATTCAAAAACGTGAATATACTATGTTAACAAATTTCATCCTTTTTATACTTTTTAACTTAAAGGATTATTCACAGTCTAAAACGTGAATATAACTCCATTTATAAGTGATAACAATTAACTTATCAAAATAAGTCGTCTGCGAATTTATAAAACAACGTTTATAAATTCCTCTTCTATTTATTTATTAAAACTTCCTTTAATAAATTCCTTTATTAACCTATTCCAGTTTATAACTAAATTATAAACTAAACGTTCATATTATAAGTTAAATACTTATAAAACGATTATTTTATAAGATCGTTCTTTAAACTTCATAATTATAAATCTTATAACTTATAAGATTCATTTATTTAACCAAATCTATTCTTCAATTAACTTCACAAATTTATAAATCTTACTATTTATAAATTTCATTTATAACTTCACAGTTTATACTTCTATAAATTTCATTCATTTATGAAATTCATTTTCACTACATTCAAACACTTATAAAAACTCGTTTTATAATGTCTATATTTCAATTTATAAATATCCATTTATAAATCTCTTAATATAAATCAGTTTATATTATTATTCTAAAACGTCTTTAAATTCCTTTATAATTTCATCATTTCGATTTATAAAATAATCAAATTTTATAAATCCTATATTTAAACTTTTATCATATATTCAAAAATCCAATCTAAATTATTTTATAAAATCATTAGTTCATATTCCTCAAAAATCGACTTTTAATCGTATTTCTAAAAATCAGCTTTTTTTACTATATTTCACAAAAACCATAATTTTTATAACTTTAAAAATTATAACGTTTATTTATTTATAATGGATCAATTCCAAAAATATAGTATATTTTCAAAAATCACTTTAAAACCATTTTAAAATCCCAAAATCTAGGTCCAATGATGCTACACACCAAATAGTCAATCACGACTAACAACGATATCATATATCGATATGATAATCATCAAATATCAAAATATCTGAAATAAAATAAATACTGTTGAGGAATCCAGTTGGATCCCTCCAACCTGTTTCCTGCATCCAAAAACATTAGCACAATACCAATTTCGCTCCAGTACGAAATTATCGCGGTACATGTTCTTATTAAATATTATCCGCTTAATAACGGCGTAATAGGGTCTCATCCGCTAAACAAAAAATGCGGGAAATCAACAACTGCAATATATACATACGCCAATATATATATATTGATATTATATATAATACCAATTTCACTGTTTATGAAATATTCGCGGTATATGTTTATTTTAAATAACATCCGCTTACTAACGGCGCATAATGTCTATTTTAACAATCAATAATTTACAGTCATCATTCAAACATGCATTCAAATATTTTAAATCTAACTATTTAAAATAAAATCGAAATCTATTCGATTGAGTGAGAAGTTCTCACCTTGGTTTTAATTTCCGTTTAAGCTTTTATTTCGAATAAAATTAAACGCGCGTTTAATTTTACCCGAAATTCTCACTAACTCCAAACGACTCCAAACAAACTCCATCGCGTAGTGCTCGTCCATACGATTCCAACGCAACTGAGTTTGCATTTTTTCGACCTCGTATGAAAAAGATATTGATTTTACAAGTTTGTACACGATTTTTAAACTAAAATTTACACTATCCTTTATAAATTTTTACCATCCCCTCATCATCACCGTCCACACCAGATCCAACGCCCCCCCTTCATCTTCCCAAATACACGCGCAAGCTACAGCACAAGGCCGAACATCAAACCCACTAGCACAATTCTAGGGTTTATATTTTCTCCTTCGATAATCAACGAAATTCGATCACTCCAACGCCATGACGAAGCTCTCGAGACGAGCTACCACCACCATGAAGATCTCTAGGCTCGGCCCCCTAGGTAAGCGTGCGCACGGCCCTCTACAGCCCACGAACGGCCTCACATCACTCCCTCTACGCAACTCCAAACTCGATCATCACCGTATGGAATTAAAGCCCTCTTCGTGCTCTCCAATCTTCGTGTTGAACACTTTGACTAAAACTTCACGGATTGGAAGAGATTAAGGGTTGAATTTCGACAATTTCTGGCCTTCCATTATAAAAGAGGCGGCTGGCTATTATAATTAGGGTTTGGTGTAATTTTATTTTATTTTTTAGAGTGAGGGTGTATTTATAGGAAAAGCAAGCGTAAACACTATTCATCCCGGGAATTCCGAACTCCGATTTAGACGCCGTAACCAGCGTTTCTAAGGTTTACCCCGCGTTCCGGACACAATGGAACAGGTTTCGGAAGCTAATTCGGAAGTATGTGCGAGTTATGGCTGCAAACGCTCAATTTAAATTAAACCGATTTAAATCGATTTCTAGGCGTTTTAATTTGTACCGGACAAACGGTAAATCCAATTGACTTGAAATTTGAAATCTTACAATAATATCACATTACGGATCCGATGAAACTGGTTTCGTTGAAATCCGAGACTTTTTGAAAAATGGCTATTTTGACTCGCCAAATTTAAATTAAAAATAAATCGATGCGTTTCGAGCTGCCACGATCAAACGATAACTCCGATTGACACGAAATTTGAAATCCGGTAATAACTAACTATTACGGATCCAATGAAACTGGTTTCGTTCAATTCTGAGACTGTTCAAAAATTGGCTATTTTACAGTCGATTATTAAATATTAAAATATTCAATTTTCACAAATTAACTTTTAATTCGATTTTAAAAGTTCTAAAATATTTCTATAACTCCAGTATGATTAAATAAAATTTTCCAAATTATTTCTAATCATATTTAACTCAATTTTCAATTATTTCCATAATTTCACATATTAAATTATCGATTTAATTATCCAATTAAATCCAATAATTCAAAATAAAATTTATTTGACTTATAAATTCATTTATAAATATTTAAAATTAATTAAATATTCAAATTTAAATTATTAAAATTTCTGGGTCGTTACAATTCACGAACGAAGCATACGCCATTATCATGCACGAAACGCATGCTGTAACGCTCGTAATAAACATTATGGGGCCAAGGGTGGAGTGGTAGTTTAATCTATTTCATAGATGCAATCGTAGGAAGAGATCAAATCCTGGTAGAGAAGTTTCAGCATAGATGTGCACTAACAACTATGGGTTTCCGCAACCGTAGTAATATTCATGAAAGAAATTGAAGTGAAGACATGGATGAAAGAGAAGACCAAATAAAAGATGTCGATAGTGCCCTGGTGAAACCGGTTGGTACTGGTAGTTGAAGAGATAAACCATATTGGCTATGTGAACTAAAGAAGTGTCTAGTAGCTCCAAATCAATTTATGAGCCAAGGAACGATAGTTTTTAATGAGACCATAGTCACTCATAGACTACCAAGCAACTCAACTGAATTTGGTAGTGAATTCATCCAAAGTTTAGTTGTTAATTAGAGGTGAGGTAAGCCGAGTATAGAAGTCAATCAAAGAACTCAAGCGAAGTGATTCGGTTGTGGCAGATATAGAGGAGATCGGAATATGCAATGGAGTCAACTAGAGAGAGTAACATCAACCAGAAAATTACAAGCTTTCAAAATAAATAAAAATCAACCGGTTGTTCGAAAAATATGGCATGACAAAGTCACCTAGAAGCTTGAAGTGGAAAAACCTAGGTCGGCCAGTATTTATTACTATAGCTTAGAAAATTGAGAAGTTCACCCGAAGCCTCATGGTGATTGTCAAAAGGCTCAAGTTGTTTGGAGAATCAGGTATATTGTTTTTTTTTTGAAGATCCAGAGAACCTAGCTTTGCTCGTAAACTCTAAGAAAGTATGCACTGAACCCACAACACATATTTCAGGTAAATATATGTGGTTGGTGGGAATGAAACCTCGACCTTTAAGGTGAGCGCCGCATGTCATAACCACTGCACTACCTTGGGGTTAGGTATATTGTTTATTGAGAAGGAGTTGTGTGTTATGAGATGGATGCGTAGTGCAAGGTTGTGAACAAGTGGTATCAAAGCATTATGCTCGATTATTGCTATTTCGACTCAACGATAGTGGTAGCCTCCGTGTCACTGTCCGATGGGATCTTTAAAAAATCTAGTTTTTTGGAATAATGGTTCCATGATAATCATTAGTTTGAAAGAAATGCCAAAGAGCGAAGAAAAGTAGTTGTTGGCACATATTGTGACAACCCGGAATTTTCGAGCATTTAAAATTAGAATATTTAATCGATTTTGAATATTTAAAGGTTAATTTCTAACTTGAATTTCAAATGTCACAATTTATTTGATATTTAAATTATTCATTAAATAATTCGAAATTGGGTAAAATATGAAATCTGAAGTTTTAAGCCTGTTGAAAATAATTTGAAGGCTTGTAAAATTTATATTGATAATACTGAAGAGAATAGAAGTGTTGAAATCAAATTTAAAAATGGTTTGTTAAGTTTTGAAATTTTATAGTTTAAATTGAATTTAAAAATAGCCTTCCGAGGCACAGTCTTGGAATTCGATGAAACCAGTTCCATTGAGTCCGTAATATTGAATTATTACCGGATTTCAAATTTCGTATTGATCGGAGTTAGTGTGTGTGTGTACGATATATAAATGCGCTGAAAATTTAATTGATAATAATTTAATGAAATTTAATTTAATTGGTCAAGCTTCTTGTATACGCCATCTCCTATTCGTTTTAACACGCTACCCTTATCTTCCATCACACACTTCTCGTTCCTTCTTCTGAAAGCCAAGCCGAGCTTCTAATTAAAGCCTCGCACCCCTTTTTCTTCTCTTGAATTCGAGCAAATAACAGAAAGAAAAAAATAGGGTAATGGCCGCTCGTTCCTCTTCATCTAATTCGAAATCGAAAAAATAGGGGTCGCGTATTGCTTCCTTTCTCCTTCCTCCACAGTACCGCTCTCTCTTCAATCGCGTGGCTCAATAATTAAGTTTGGGTTGTGCGGCGGCTTTCGACTGGTGGCTTGGGGTGTGGAGGAGCGTCGCGAAAAGTTGGGGCTGGGGTTCCGATTTAAGGTTGGAAGTTGCTGTTGGAATTGCCGCGAGTTTGGATTGGGAAGCAACAGCGAGGAGGTACCGGAGTTCGTGGTCGGCACCGCAATTTAAGTCGCAGTTTGGGGCTGCACGACGTGGTGCCGATGTCGTGGGCTGTGAGGTCAGGGAGGGGGTCGCGTAAGCCTCGGCCATAACTAAGGTTAGCGCGAAGTGGAAGGAGGGGCTGTAAAGTTGTGGTCGTCGCGGTCTTAAAGGAGAGGCAGTCATAGTCATTGCGAGCAGCGTCTTTCGTAAGGCATATTTGGATTTTTTTTCAAATCTAAGTTTGATAATAAATATTTACAGTAAACTCGAATGTTTATTTTTTGGTACTGATAATTTTAAAAATAAAGTAAAATAAAATAGTATTTTATTTTTGTTTCATACATATTTTTCACCGACAGGTTTAAGACAGAGGCTTTTAATAATCTGTGGTTGTTAATTACAAATAAGGTTGGGAAGAAATAGGATTTTAAATGTTTGAAGATTTTATAAATTATATAGTATATGCAGTTTGAAACAGGAAATAATAGTAAAATAAAATCTATTTAAGTTTTTAAATTGTGTATATATAGTTTATGTATTTTAAATAATAACAGGAATAAATAAATCTGCATAGGTCTATAGTAACAAGATGATTTTGGTTTAATATATATGTTAAAAGGGAATTGTATATTTTATTAAACTTTATAAATGTATATATGTGGACGTATATTAGTTCAAAGCAAAATATATATATAGATAAAGATTTTTAGGGAAATTTTTAGTTTAAAATTAAATCATCTGTAATTAAATAAATTGTTCAATTTATTTCGAATATTAATAAATTATAAAAATTGTTTATTTAAGGTCAAACATCATAGAATCCAAAGCAATATTGAAATGGAGTGCAAAACGATAAAGGTGAGTTAATCTCACTCAACTGAATTTTAATTTAAATTTAAATAGTTAAATTTAAATAAATTGATTGGTTGATTTGATTGGGTGTGTTATGTTATATATAGTAGCATATAGCATATCTTGGATTGTTTGTTTTCCGCATTAAATAGCGGATGATTTTATATTTAAAACCTATATACCGGGATATTCCACATTGAAGTAAAATTGGTATTTTATACTGTGCTAACGTCTGCGGATGCAGGGAAAACAGGTTGAAAGGATCCAACTGGACCCCTCAACATTTATTTAAATTATTTAATACCCTCTGTTGTGATTATTTGATATTCTATGACGAATTATATTGGAATATTGAATATTATGGTTTGATTGGACATATTTGAGTACAATGAATTACCAAAAATATATAAATTGGATTTTGGAAAGAAAATAAAAGAAGTGAATTTGTAAGTAAAATAATTATATAATAAATTTAAGAATGAATTGGAAAAGAAATAAAGAGACTTAAAAATTCTAATAAATAAATCTTGAGTATAGAAAGGAAATTTGAATAAACAGAAAATTAATGAATTTTAATCTTCAGTGATATTATTTAAAAAGAACAAAACATTTATTTAAAATTTAAGATTTAAATTATTGAAAAGAATAAAGAAGAAATTAGGAAAAGCTGAAATTCGTATCTTTCAGTTAAAAAGGTTTAAAATCAAATGGGAAATAATAACATTAATAATAAGTCCATAATTAATGAATTTTGAAATGAATTGAGTAATTAAAGAAACTTATTTCAAATGAAATAGATTGGAAATCAATTTGGGGAAATTGATTTAAGTGATTGAGATTGGAAATTCTCCCAGAATAACCAAGTACATTTTCAAAGTAAAATTTTAAATGTAAGTTAAAAGTTTAAAGTTGTTTAGAAAAGTATGTTTTGAAAATTTATTATTTCTAATATTTAAATTCTAAAGTAAGTATTTTCTCAAATCTATTATAGTAGTAATCACTTAAAAAGTGACTTAGTATTTGTTTTAAAAGTGAAAATTTAGTTTTATATTTTATTAAATAACCTTAGTTTAAAATATTCATATAGTATGTATTTTTATAAATTATTGAAGTAGTTTTTAACTTAAATGGTTTTAAAGTACATTTCAAAGTAAAGAGTTTTAAATTATTTTAAAAATCTAGTTTTGTGCTTGGTGATTTCAGTAGAGATAGTAAATATTTGGAAAGTTTATTCTGAAAAGAATAATGGTTTCAAACTATTTTCAAAAGGTTGAAATAGAAATATATCTTGTGAAGATATTTTAAGGTTAATAAATAATTCAGGAGATTATTAATTATTGGTTAATGGATGTTTGTGAATATAAATTGATAGTTAAATCACCGACTGTCAATATTGGATAAATGCGTTGATCGTTTCGAAGAGACCGGGATCGAGATTTATTTCTCGAAAACCACTTCGATCCGGTTTGTACGTTTTCGTGGAAACGATTTTGGATTCGAAGATGGAGCAGTGAAGTGCAAGGGCTAGTCGCTACTAATCCTGAGGATATTTCCAAAATGGATGTAGTAGGAGTAGTGCCTTCGGTTCCGTTCGAACCCGGGACGGACTTGTATGGATGAATGCTTGCGTAACATCGTCAGGTGGACGATGGGCATTCTAAGGGATATGTTCTAAAAAGATAACGCTTAGCCTCAAGCCTCATCAAATAGAAATGACCGAAAATCAGGTTTTATGCAGCAAGGCTAGGTGGGTAGCACCCAAGCATGGTGAGGTCATCCCTGCCTAGATGTCCCCTTTTATTTTGGCTTAGTGGGCGGTTGCTGATCCCAACCGCGGGGTGATCTCACTCGGGATTATCCAGTAAGGGATAGTCCCGATCTTGTGTTGCAGGGGAGCGGGCGTACTCCTCGGTACTGTAATCTAGGCCACGTACTGTGATAGGTGGTATCCCAGTGCCTAGTCATTAGTTGGAAATCCATTCTCCCTACGAGCCTTGTACGAGTTTTGTTTGTATTACCCACTATGTGGCTAGTAGCTGGAATTTAATCATGTAACAATTTCGGCTATTTTATAAGTATTTGTATATAGACCCTATTATAATATCAGAGGATTTCTATAAAAATTGTTTTAGCTATCGTAAGGTAAAAACCCGACATGTTTATTTGTGGCGTGGTCTTGCGAGATGCTTTTGTTTTCAAAGGATTTTTGAAACTTTAATAATCAATTGAGTGTGATTTTCTCACGCTGGTATTCCAGACTGACTTGGGTGTTATTTAATTGTAATGTTCGGGTCAGATCGAGTATTATAGGATACATGATATGATGCTGTGGAGCTCAGGAGACGAGCTGGATGACGATACGTACTTTCGTACTTGTCTTATATATATTCCGCTGTGTTGTGTTGCTGTGTATCCCTTTGTATGTTATTGATGTTGAGCTGTGATTGATGTACTCTGATGATGTAATGTATAAACTGATATATTTGAACTTTGAGTAAAGATTATTTATTATCTATTATATTTTATTCCGCTGCGATGGTTAGATTCTGATGTTGTTTTCTATTTTCTTCTTCTACCTCTTTTTCTTTAACCCAAATGGTTCGTATTTCTGTACAACTTGAGTTGATTTAGGTAGAATAGTGTTAACTCAAGGGGTACGGATTTGCGGGCTGTTAAAGTGGTATTAGAGCGTAGGTTGGTGATAACCTTGGCTCTGGTGGGAAATTACTCAATTAGAGTCCGTAGTACTCTAGAATGAGTTTGAGCGTATTAATAGGTATGAGCGCGTATTTGTTAGTGAATATAAATTGTTTTAGTATTGTGTTGATTGAATTATTGAGTGGCATACGAACCTTCGTCGGCACAGTCTGGACAACTGTATCGAAGGGGTTTCTAAACACTTGAATAGAATAATTGACACGGTATTGTTTTAAATGTGGGTGAATGAAATAATTTTACCCAAAAATATATTTTGATATAAAGAAAAGTTTTTGTAAACTATTTTAGCTAATGTATGGTTGTTTGGATGTTAGGAAGAATAAATTTAAATTATTATTGTTGTTGTGTGAAAATCTAACTAGAAATTTAAAACATAACCAAAGACTAAGGAAATAAATTCATTTATAAAATGAAATTTGTAAATATAAATTATCAACATGATTTATAAATTGAAATATGAACAAATGGAAGTTTATATTAAAGAATTGTAGTTAAAATTGATTTAAACAGGATTTGGAAATTTAAAATCCTAGAGATTTTGGAAGTGTTTTTCGAAGTGTTTTGAAAACAAATAATAGTATTATTGTTTTAAAGGTTTTTTTGAAGAGAAATTGTTTCAAATAAATTTTGGGAAGGGATATAACATTGAATTCTCTTCAGTCGCTGGAAAATAACTTGGGTGATGACTGCAGCATCATCGATGTTCATTTTCGAGTTTCTAAGTGACGGATTGCTGCCAAAAATTGATTTGTCTAGAAAAGCTAGTTGTTTTTGAAAGTCTCAAAGGAAATTTGTTGGAAATAAAAACCAGGATTGGTTTAAAATTTTTGAGAAGTGTGATTTGAGATGTTGGAGATTTCAAAATGTTTGAAACCAAAAGCCGGTGTTTTTAAATTCCTGAGGAGATAGGTTATAAGCTTATAAATTAAGATGATTTTTAAATCAGGAAGAATATAAGCTTTGAATGTTGGAATTTAAATTTAAAGTGAAAAGTTAAAAAAATGAAATCAACTTGGATTAGGGAATAAAATTTAACTGGATTGAAATTAATTGAATTAGACTGAAAATAATATCCAGTTGTATTCGAATTAGGTTAAAATCGAATTGAATTAAATAAATCTGAGTTAAAATAAAATTGAATTGGAATAAAAATCCAATTGAATTATTGAATGGAATTAGATTCTTACCTGAATAAATGGAAAATAAGTTGGGTAAGGATTAGATTGAAATAAATAAATTAGAATAACTTATAAAGGAATCAGAATTAAAAAAAAAATCCATGGAATAAAGTGTGCTTGGATTATAACTAAGCATAAGGCTTGAGTTAAAAAAATAATTAAAAGAAGAATATATTCAAGCCTAGAATGAATGGAATTGTGTAAATAATAAGTTGTGACTTATAAAATTGAAAAGTGAGATAGAAAACCCAAATAAATATTTTTGATGAATTGGAAAATAAAACGAAAATCCAAACTTGAAATATAAAATAAATTGAATTTAAGAAATTTAAATGAAGTCATGTTTGGAATTAAAAATCAAGTATTGAATTTTAACCAAGGGAAGAACTAATTCGATAATAAATTAGTTAATAAAATGTGTAAATGGGAACGTAATGTAGTTTAATAGAAGCTGAATTGTGAGTTAATGATGAAATTAGGAAAATAAAACTCAAGTTATAAATCAAATTCGACTTAAATTGTTAGTGGAGTAAATGTAATTGAATTGTGAATTAATAAATTGGATAGTAAATGTAAAAGAGAATGGTGGAATCCGAATTTGAGTTATTAATTAAAACTTGACTTGAGGTGTTTAATATAATTGGAAATGTATCGAATAAAAATGAAATTGGATTAAAATAGTAATGGTTTGTATTGCGAATAAAATCATAATATGTGGAAATAAATTGGAAATGGCTTTGTAATCAATTGAACGAGTTGAATCTAAAAGTTAAATTTTATAATAACTAATCAAATGAAATTGTAGATTTAAAATGAGATTTGATTGTGATAGAATCAAGTTGAATAGAAAAGAAAATTTTACTTGTAAAATGGAAATGAGCTTAAGTATATAAAAAAATGTTGAATAAATTGAAATAAATTAACTTAAAGTTAAATAAATCGATGGAATAAATAAGAATCAAATGGAAGTGAACATAGGTTTGAAGTGGAGTAAATTGAGTAAATTAACTTAAGTTGAGAATAATTAGAAGTTCGACTACGAGTAAAAATGGAAGACTATTAAATTAAAGCTTGGTTTGAATTAATTAGGGAATGGTTAGTAATATGCAAGCTTGGAATGGGTCGAGCAAAATAAATAGTCGTGAATGAATTAAAATAAAAAGGAAATTTAATTAGTAATGAAGATGAACCTAAATTGTTAATGGTTTTGAATGAACTAGTTGGGTTAATAAAATGAAATGCAAGTGAATGTATTCAAATTTAAAATGCAATGAAAATGAGAATATATGGATTGTGAATAAATTTAAAAATAGAATAGAATTAAGTATAAATTGTGTTGAAATCAATTTAAATTGGTTATAAAACATAAGTACTAATTTATTCACATAGATCTCGTCAAATTGCATAGAATAAATTGTCATTTGATGTAAATGGAAGTAATTGAAATTCTATGAATTGTTAGGAGTAAAATAAATTGATTTTGAGAGCAATTGAATTAAAAAAAAAGAGTTCGTTTTGCTTAAAAATAAATTAATGTAAGCTTGTGAGTTGTTAACCATTCGGATTAAGTGAAACGAAGTGTGATTGGTTGTAAACAATTAAAATTAATGTTTGCTTATAAAAAGTGTTTAATGTGCATTTCTTTTAAAATTCATGTGTTTTAACTATTGCAAGTAAGTCAAATGTTGTTAAACTTCATATCTGTGCCACTTACATGTTTAAATTGAGTAAGTACAGATACCTAGAAGCCGTGTGGCTGGATATCGTTGTGCTAACTACTAAATAAATAAGCCTCTTGCTTAAAAATGCTAAATAAGATACGCTTACGCAATAAAAATAGGAAATATGAACTATTTTTGGTTTTTTCGGTCGTGTGGGTCGATGTATATATATTATATCTTTTGTCAAATTACAAAAGCTTCTCCGTACAAAGGAGACTCTGCCAAATTTTCCGAAAATTTTGGGAGTTAGAAATTTTTTGAAATTTTTGAAAAAAATTGTTAACGACAAAACGGTTTCAATTGGAAATTGAAATAAATTAGTAAATGAAACTAATTCCAAATAATGATATGAATCAGTATAAATGAAAAATAAAATTCAATATTTAGAATTGAAAATAAATTGAATTCATATGGTAATGAAAGAATCAATTTGAATAGAATTAGATATAAACTAAAGTGGTAGGGTGGAAATAAATAAAGAAACATATAAAATGCTTATACTAACTTAAGAATAGGAATGGTGAATTCTTAAATGAAAAATTGATATTACAAATATATTCTAAGTTAATATTTGGATGAATAAATATTGACATTTTATAAGGAAGTCGATAAAATGTTTGAATGTTGTGATTTGATGTTATTACTATGTAAGATATGCAGGAATTATAAAGGAAAAGAGAATTGATTTTGATTTCAGAAAGATAAATTTGAGATGCTCGACAAAAAGGTATGTGTTTAAATTTCTGTGAAATTTGATTGGGTTTTTGGATTGAGCCACTTGGCTTTTTGTTTTCTTTTGGAATTTGGGAGCACGTAGAGGCCTTTTGTAGTTGTACCGAGCTAGCCGCGCAAAGTAGACGCTGGAAAAAAATTTCGAAAATTTAGAGAGTTAGAAAATTTTTGAGAAAATTTTGATAATTAAAATTTTGGTTTTAAATTGAAACTTGAATGGTTAAACAAATAGTCTTGTTTGAAACTAATGGGAGGGTTTGGAAAGTTAGTAAGAGTTATAATGGGTCTTCTATATAAAGATAGTTGGTAGAATGTTGAATCGTTGGTTTTGAGAAAAATAAACGGGTATTGGACCATTCTTCCTAACTAGTAATTTCGGAGACGAAATTCTTTTAAGGGGGGAGGATTGTGACGAATCGGAATTTTCGAGCATTTAAAATCGGAATATTTAATCAATTTTGAATATTTAAAAGTTAATTTATAACTTGAATTTCAAATGTCACAATTTATTTGATATTTAAATTATTAATTAAATAATTCGAAATTGGGTAAAATATGAAATCTGAAGTTTTAAGCCTGTTGAAAATAATTTAAAGGCTTGTAAAATTTATATTGATAATACTGAAGAGAATAGAAGTGTTGAAATCAAATTTAAAAATGGTTTGTTAAGTTTTAAAATTTTATAGTTTAAATTGAATTTAAAAATAGCCTTTCGAGGCATAGTTTCGGAATTCGACGAAACCAGTTCCATTGAGTCCGTAATATTGAACTATTACCGCATTTCAAATTTCGTATTGATCAGAGTTATTGTGTGAGTGTACGATATATAAACGCGCTGAAAATTTAAACGATAATAATCTAATGAAATTTAATTTAATTGGTCAGGCTTCTTGTATACGCCATCTCCTATTCATTTTAACACGCTACCCTTATCTTCCATCGCACACTTCTCGTTCCTTCTTCTGAAAGCCAAGCCGAGCTTCTAATTAAAGCCTCACACCCTTTTTTCTTCTCTTGAATTCGAGCAAATAACAGAAAAAAAATAAATAGGGTAATGGCCGCTCGTTCCTCTTCATCTAATTCGAAATCGAAAAAAAAGGGGTCGCATATTGCTTCCTTTCTCCTTCCTCCACAGTACCACTCTCTCTTCAATCGCGTGGTTCAACAATTAAGTTTGGGTTGTGCGGCGGCTTTCGACTGGTGGCTTGGGGTGTGGAGGAGCGTCGCGACAAGTTGGGGCTGGGTTCCGATTTAAGGTTGGAAGTTGCTGTTGGAATTGCCGCGAGTTTGGATTGGGAAGCAATAGCAAGGAGGTACCGGAGTTCGTGGTCGGCACCGCAATTTAAGTCGCAGTTAGGGGCTGCACGACGTGGTGCCGATGTCGTAGGCTGTGAGGTCAGGGAGGGAGTCGCGTAGGCCTCGTCGCAACTAGGGTTAGCGCGAAGTGGAAGGAGGGGTTGTAAGGTTGTGGTGGTCGCGACCTTCAAGGAGAGGCAGTCATAGTCATTGCGAGCAGCGTCTTTCGTAAGGTATATCTGGATTTTTTTTCAGATCTAAGTTTGATAATAAATATTCAAAGTAAACTCGAATGTTTATTTTTTGGAACTGATAATTTTAAAAATAAAGTAAAATAAAATAGTATTTGATTTTTGTTCCACACATATTTTCACCGACAGGTTTAGGACAGAGGCTTTTAATAATCTGTGGTTGTTAAATACAAATAAGGTTGGGAAGAAATAGGATTTTAAATGTTTGAAGATTTTATAAATTATATAGTATATGCAGTTTAAAACAGGAAATAATAGTAAAATAAAATCTATTTAAGTTTTTAAATTATGTATATATAGTTTATGTATTTTAAATAATAATAGGAATAAATAAATCTGCATAGGTCTATAGTAACAAGATGGTTTTGGTTTAATATATACGTTAAAAGGGAATTGTATATTTTATTAAACTTTATAAATGTATATATGTGGACGTATATTAGTTCAAAGCAAAATATATATAGATTTTTAGGGAAATTTTTAGTTTAAAATTAAATCATCTGTAAATTAAATAAATTGTTCAATTTATTTTGAATATTAATAAATTATATAAATTGTTTATCTAAGGTCAAACATCAGAGAATCCAATGCAATATTGAAATAGACTGCAAAATGATAAAGGTGAGTTAATCTCACTCGGCTGAATTTTAATTTTAATTTAAATAGTTAAATTTAAATAAATTGATTGGTTGATTTGATTGGATGTGTTATGTTATATATAGTAGCATATAGCATATCTTGGATTGTTTGTTTTCCGCATTAAATAGCGGATGATTTTATATTTAAAACCTATATACCGGGATATTCCACATTGAAGTAGAATTGGTATTTTATATTGTGCTAACGTCTGTGGATGCAGGGAAAACAGGTTGGAGGGATCCAACTGGACCCCTCAACATTTATTTAAATTATTTAATACCCTCTATTGTGATTATTTGATATTCTATGATGAATTATATTAGAATATTGAATGTTATGGTTTGATTGGATATATTTGGGTATAATGAATTACTAAAAATATATAAATTGGATTTTGGAAAGAAAATAAAAGAAGTGAATTTGTAAGTAAAATAATTACAGAATAAATTTAAGAATGAATTGGAAAAGAAATAAAGAGAGTTAAAATTTCTAATAAATAAATCTTGAGTATAGAAAGGAAATTTAAATAAACAGAAAATTAATGAATTTTAATCTTCAGTGATATTATTTAAAAAGAAAAAAACATTTATTTAAAATTTAAGATTTAAATTATTGAAAAGAATAAAGAAGAAATTGGGGAAAGCTGAAATTCGTATATTTCAGTTAAAAAGGTTTAAAATCAAACGGGAAATAATAACATTAATAATAAATCCATAACTAATGAATTTTGAAATGAATTGAGTAATTAAAGAAACTTATTTCAAATGAAATAGATTGGAAATCAATTTGGGGAAATTGATTTAAGTGATTGAGATTGGAAATTCTCCCTGAATAACCAAGTCAATTTCAAAGTAAAATTTTAAATATAAGTTTAAAGTTTAAAGTTGTTTAGAAAAGTATGTTTTGAAAAAATTATTATTTCTAATATTTAAATTCTAAAGTAAGTATTTTCTCAAATCTATTATAGTAGTAATCACTTAAAAAGTGACTTAGTATTTGTTTTAAAAGTGAAAATTTAGTTTTATATTTTATTAAATAACCTTATTTTCAAATATTCTTATAGTATGTATTTTAATAAATTATTGAAGTAGTTTTTAACTTAAATGTTTTTAAAGTACATTTCAAAGTAAAGCGTTTTAAATTATTTTAAAAATCTAGTTTTGTGCTTGGTGATTTCAGTAGAGATAGTAAATATTTGGAAAGTTTATTCTGAAAAGAATGATGGTTTGAAACTGTTTTCAAAAGGTTGAAATAAAAATATATCTTGTGAATATATTTTGAGGTTAATAAATAATTCGGGAGATTATTAATTATTGGTTGATGGATGTTTGTGAATATAAATTGATAGTTAAATCACCGACTATCAATATTGGACAAATGCGTTGATCGTTTCGAAGAGACCGGGGTCGACATTTATTTCTCGAAAACCACTTCGATCCGGTTTGTACGTTTTCGTGGAAACAATTTTGGATTCAAAGATGGAGCAGTGAAGTACAAGGGCTAGTCGCTACTAATCCCGAGGATATTTCCAAAATGGATGTAGTAGGAGTAGTGCCTTCGGTTCTGTTCGAATCCGGAACGGACTTGTATGGATGAATGCTTGCGAAACATCGTCAGGTGGACGATGGGCATTCTAAGGGATATGTTCTAAAAAGGTAATGCTTAGCCTAAAGCCTCATCAAATGGGAATGACTGAAAATCAGGGGTTATGCAGCAAGGCTAGGCGGGTAGCACCCAAGCAGGGTGAGGTCATCCCTGCCTAGATGTCCCTTTTTATTTCGGCTTAGTGGGCGGTTGCTGATCCCAACCGCGGTGTGATCTCACTCGGGGTTATCCAATAAGGAGTAGTCCCGGTCTTGTGTTGCAGGGGAGCGGGCGTACTCCTCGATACTGTGATCTAGGCCACGTACTGTGACAGGTGGTACCCCAGTGCCTAGTCATTAGTTGGAAATTCATTCTCCCTACGAGTTTTGTTTGTATTACCCACTCTATGGCTAGTAGATGGAATTTAATCATGTAACAATTTCGGCTATTTTATAAGTATTTGTATATAGACCCTGTCATAATATCAGAGGATTTTTATAAAAATTGTTTTAGCTATCGTAAAGTAAAAACCCGACATGTTTATTTGTGGCGTGGTCTTACGAGATGCTTTTGTTTTCAAATGATTTTTGAAACTTTAATAACCAATTGAGTGTGATTTTCTCACGCTGGTATTCTAGACTGACTCGGGTGTTATTTAACTGTAATGCTCGGGTCAGACCGAGTATTATAGGATACATAATATGATGCTGTGGAGCTCAGGAGACGAGCTAGATGACGATACGTACTTTCGTACTTGTCTTATATATCTTCCGCTGTGTTGAGTTGCTGTGTATCCATTTGTATGTTATTGTTGTTGAGCTGTGATTGATGTACTCTGATGATGTAATATATAAACTGATATATTTGATCTTTGAGTAAAGATTATTTATTATCTATTATATTTTATTCCGCTGCGATGGTTAGATTATGATGCTGTTTTCTATTTTCTTCTTCTACTTCTTTTTCTTTAACCCAAATGGTTCGTATTTCTGTACAACTTGAGTTGATTTAGGTAGAATAGTGTTAACTCAAGGGGTACGGATTTGCGGGCTGTTACACATATAATGCCATATATGATAGACATTATGGTGCCAAGGGTGGAGTTCGAGTCTGATCTGTTTCATAAATGCAATTGTAGGAAGAGATCTGATATTGGTGGAGAAAATTCAGCATATATATTCAGTAACAACCATGGGTTTTCGCAACCGTAGCAATATTCATGAAAGAAACTGAAATGCAGACATCTATGAAAGAGAAGATCAGACGGAAGATGTTGATAGTGCCCTAATGAAATCCGTTAGTGCTGGTGGCCGAAGAGATGAACCATATTGGCCAGGTGAATTGAAGAAGTGTTTAGCAGTTCTAAATTAAATTATAAGCCAAGGAGGAACAGTTTTTCATGAGACTATAGACAGTCATAGATTATCAAACAACTCAACTGGATTCTCATGGTGAATTCATTCATAGTTTAGTTGTCAATAGTGTTGAATGTTAAAATAAGATCCCCTACGGATGGGGGTTCAGGGGGGTGGCAACCCCCCAAGGTGGGGTACGGGGGCAACGCCCCTACTACGTGTTCGACCTGTCCAGTCAGGTCCCAGGGATTCAGGGGGCAGCCCCCAGGTGGGGTGCGGGGCGCGGGGCAGCGCCCCGTTCAAAACGGTACGTTTTATTGGCTGTTGAATTCAAATTCAACAGCCAACGGTAACAACCGTTAGAAAACAGTCACGACCGTTCGGATAAGCACCTGTACACGAAGAGACACCTCAGTCCCTATATAATAATAGAGCATTCCATCAACGCAGAGAACCACTTCTCTTTTCTTCTATATCTAACTCGTCTGAATTATTCTTCTGAATGTTTCTTCTGATCTGTGCAAGTAATCACAACTTACACAGATAATCTCCATTGTATCCTGAAAGAAAAGTTTTCATAACACCCGCTGTGATAAAAAAAGAGGAAAACATTCTTGGAAGACAACGATGCTTTCGTGCCTTAGAGTGATTACTCTTATACTACCCTACATTTATAAACAAATAGGATGCGAGGTAAGCTGAGCATGGGAGTCAAAACTCAGGTGAAGTGATGTTGTGGCAGATATAGAGGACCCCCAAATATGCATTGGAGTCAACTAGAGAGAGTAGCATCAACCAAAAACCAACTAACCATTCTACCATCACTTTATCATGGATTAATATCTTATCCTCTGCAGCATTTCTTTCATTTACCGATTTACACCAAATTATGGTTATTTTCTCAGAATGTAATGTTCTATCTGTTACAACAACTTAAAGATCGGAAAAAGTAATGCTAACGTGTACATGCAGAGGGTAAACCTTTCGAAAGACCAACCTCTCATGCCTCTACCTTTTTTGTTTAGCCAATGAAAGATAAAAGTGATTGATCAAGCAATAGAATATAAATATTTTAATTTTAATTAAGGTGGGAGAATATTTAGATATATTTGAGATATAATTTGTACCTAAAAGATCATACTGGGAATTTTACGTTTACACCAACAAATGCAACATCAAAGATATTACAACTATTATTAAACAAAAAAAATTAGCACGTGCATATAAAAACAACCTTGTATAATGGTATAAAATTGTTAAATTTTAATTTTTTTTATAGCTTTGATAAGTAAAATTTGAAAATTATAAAAAATTATATTATTAACACTACATTGAGGTTAGAGTTTGAACTTGTGATCTTATTTATATATCAAAATATTCATTTGAAAATAGATGTAATATTTGTTTTAAGTGGGATTGGAACTTATGGCCTCTTGTTTGTACATAAGTGTATTTTTGAGACTTTGCGGTTGGACCAAAAATTGCAACTATATTCCAATTATTAATATATATGTATGTATGTATGTATGTATGTATGTATGTATGTATGTGTATATATATATATATATATACACACACACACACACACATACATACATATGTATATATGTATATAAGTGTATGTGTGTGTAAAACAGACAATGATATAAATACTACTATTACTTTGTTCAGCATTATTAATGTCAGATAAGTAGTCAACGGTATTATTTCTTACTATTACGCACAGAATAATGCCGACAAGTCAGTAATCTACAGGATTGTCCAAACGATCATTTTGTTTTTCAAAACTAACCGGCTCACCTTCGGTTGGGAGTGAATAAGTGACTGACTTAACCTTATTAGGATGCTCTGAGGAGCTATTAGAGTACCTGATTTGTTAATTTTCTTGATCAGAAGGTGCAAATATTGTATGACAACATCAGGTGTAAACAACTCCTGAGCAACAAATTAAAATTAATTTTCTTCAATATATTGAAATTTAGGAATAGATAAAACCTTAGTGATTTTAAATCAATAATCATTAGAAACAATTTAGAAGAAGATTGGTAAAATGATCCAAGGCAAAGAGTTATCTAAAACAAAATAAAAAATCATATAACATCTAACTAATTTTTCTGTCATCAAAATCGAAGCAAAGGGAGAAACCACGAATTGAAACATTCATTATATTTTTGATGAGATATGAAAGTAAGGTTACCACCTAAATTTTTAAACAATGACTTCATATTGGCTAGGAACATGATTTATCTATTGAAGAAATCAATGAGATTGGATAAACACAACAGTTAGAACTTATGGGTATTAGAGATATAAATTTTGAAATATAGAAGAATTAGTTGAAGTGATAAATGACCCTGCATTTTGAAATGGCTAATGATGATGGAGTTTAGTGATGATGAAATGCAAAATGATTATGGAGATAACGTAGATCCAATGAAAATATATGGGATAGAAATAATGATTTCGGTAAAGAATCTCAATGGACTCAAAAAAGAGCGAACCCAGAAGGAACTAATGTTGATGAGTTGCCAAATCCTAAAAATAGTTAATTATCGCCTAAAAATTTAAATTAAAGAAGATGGTTTAATGTTGAACGAGAAGAATATGTTGTTTGTTGGGTAGAGTGTATTACTGATCCAAAGAAAAGTACATCCCAAACCAAATTTTCTTTTTTGGAATCTATTCTGAATCTATTCCATGCTTACCTTCCCAAAATTATTCATAGAACCATTAATTCTTGCTGAAAATCTAATGGAGATGCATTAACAAGACATGCCAAAAATGGAATAGGATAATATAAGGGTTGATCACTAGATAACAAAACGGTGCCATACATGTTAATTTGGTACCTTTTTATTAGCAACCATGATCATAATTAACTGTAATACTATAAACATCTAATTACACACAAATTTCAGCTTGGAAAGGCTCATGAAATGTACGTATAGAAAACAAGGGAGTTGTCTTCAATCTTTTTTTCATATCTACAATCTTCTAAATGAGGATGACAACTGGAGCAAACTAAAAAGCAACATACCACCTTTTAGTTTGTACCAAGAAGAATGAAGGTTGGCTCAAGTGTGGGAGATTCTGATGTCCCAGAGGCTGTTGAAGATTGCAATTCCGCTCCATTTCACAGTAACAATGATGTGTGGGCACTAGAAAAGCAAAAAATATAGAATAAAATTGATTAATTGCTCAATGGGAAGGAAGAGTTCAACGTATGTCGGCTGTATATAATGACATCAAAGTGATTGACGATGAAAAAGAGCATAAGAGAATGCAAAAATGGATAGTACATTGAGCTGAGGAAGAAGAAAGAAGCAGAAAAGAGAGACATTTTCAAAACGAGTTCATGGAACTCCAAAGGGAGAAAAGCGATTCAAGAAGTAGCCATTTTGGCTATGTTAAGCTATGATCTATCCAAGCTAGAACCCGAACAACATGCGGGAATGCAAAGAAAAGTTCAAGAACACCATGCATGTTAAGTAGGGTCTTCCAACTTTTAGGATAACTTTGTACTCATTAATAATTTACTACAATGTTACGTATTTGGAACCATTATATTTCTATCTTTATTAAGATTGTAATATAGTTATGCAGTAATAAATTTTAATATTTTAACTACTCGTTATATTGCCAATTCATACTACGATATGGAAATAATCTTGTTTCATAACAACTTGTATTGTCAAATTAGTGAATAGTTTAAATGGTCCTGTTATGTCTCATATTATTGTTCTTTACTGAACCCAGCTAGATCTTTGTCAATTATGCCAATACTCTTAGGTCTTTTCAATAAAGTATACAGTATGCTAGTAAAGTTAACAAATGATAAATCAAGCCATAACCCATCTTGTTCAATTATAAAAGGATATTTGAACCAAAATTTAGAAATAAGAGTAAAAGTTGAGTACTAATAAAATGTCCAACGCTCTGTGGTCAGCATTAGACTTGTTTGTTCTGATGAAATAATACATAGAGCTAGAGCATAGGCATAATTTACGCTTGAGCGAGGTATGTATATTAGTAAAGGAGGCTATTTAGTGAATGAGATATACATTAACCATCCTGATTGTACGACTATATGCACGACTATAGAAACCAAAAGAGCCAACACTAATTTTACTACATCTTGCGATAGGTATTGTGAAACAATTAAAGAATTAGCTCGCTATGATACCACATACAACCTAAAATATGGGATGATACCAATGGGAAACACCTACTGGAAAGGAATCTGACATGGAAAGTACCAGGGTATGTCATAAAGGGAGATCTATCCTAAGGCTGCCAAATCGTCATCGTCTACATCGTAACTCTATCCTATTATCAATGTTTTCATAACCGGACCGTGAATCAAACCGTGAGGGCTCAAGCTTCGAGGTTTCGAGGGTTCGATCGGTCGAACCATCAAGAACCGCACATACTTTTTTTTGAAAATGAAAACATTTTGATGCAACGTATCAACCATACATACGTAATAAATCAACATTTTCAATAAATATATACGATATTAATTCATAATCCACACATTAATTCAGATATGAAAAATTAAACAAAATTTATTACACTAGTTGCAATAATTACGAACATAAAACGGACGGAGATTTGAAAACATATTTTGAAATGAAGAAATTGCGCATATGAGAGGGTTCAACCGCGTTCAAATGAAGTGTTAAACCGTCAATTCAAAGGTCGAACCAAGGTTCTTGCATGAAGGAGGTTTGATTGAGTTCTCGGCCTTTGACCCCTAGGGCTCAAGGTTATTCGCGGTTCAACCGCGGCAGGGCCGGGTTATGAAAACTATGCCTATTATGTACAACTGCAAAAACATGGCCAGCATAACCTACATGCATTCTCTTATTCTGCGGTGACCATGCACAAATCCTAGGATAGAATAATGGTAATTGGTTCTTTTTAGTGGGCTGTTGTATATTGTGTCCATCAATATTTTATGTATTGATGGATTATAAAATATTATTTTTAAATTCATATGAGGTTGTATGATTTTATAATTGAAAAATGTTAACAAGTGACATCTTTCATTTTTATAATTTTAATCACATTTTTTACCCTAAAAATCATGTAAAGCCTATAATTTTTGGTATGAGTCAATTAGGGTCTAAAACCATGTTAATGAGATTAGGATGATGTTTTCTCCTTCCGTAAATTGATTATATTTAAAATTTGGACTTTCCATTTAGGAGATATGGCTTTTGAAATTCTAACTAGTACTAAGAAGATTAGTGCATACTTAGAGGGTGATTAGTGCAACCCATTAGCCTAATTCGGGATTAGGGTTAATTCTATTTCATCCCAGCCTCATTACTCATTCCACTTCATTTCTAATCACCTCCAAACTTCCATTAATCCAAATTAGACATGAAAACCATAATTTATCAAATGTTAATAAGTGTAATTAGTGGACTTAGAGAGGGAATAACAAAAGGGAAGAGTAAATCTGCTGGTTGATACTTTGGGATTCATGTTGGTACAACACTATATTAGATTTTCTTAGGGATTCAAGTGCTTTGATATAAGGTAAGTGATTTTACCTCACTCACTATAATGTGCTTATCTATATAGTAAAATAAGATTTTTAATATGATTATTAAAGTTAAAATGTTTTAGAACTTATATCTAATATCAATAACACCCTAGAACATGATCTATAAAGATAAATTTAGATTTTAACATGATTTACACTACTTACCAACCATAGTTGCTATTTTCTAGAAAACTATATATAGAATGATTTATGCTTGTAATTTGTGTTTGAATGATTTGGATTTTCTGTTTGGATGACATAAAATGATATTTGATATTCGGATGAATTATTTTGATGTGTTTGTCGGTGGTTTTATGGAGTTAGGATTATGCATCATTTGGTGCAAATAACAACAAAGTGGTCGGAACGAGATGAAATTTGAATTTGTTGTTCTTAAAGCTCTAGTAAGTATGCACACCAAATATGAAGTGGTTTGAAATTGATTTGATAGCCCAAAAGTGATCGTTGTGAATTGTTGGTAGTGAACAAAAAGTGATTGGTGGTTGGGTGACTTTGTGTTTTTGGGGTGGTTACTTCGGGGTTTTAGTTCCTTTACCTTGTTAAAGGTTGAGTTCTGGAATTGACCAAATTTTAAAGTTGGAAAATAGATTGGTATCGACCCATTATTGCTTACAGTGGCATGGGGAGTTGAGTCTTGGGACTTAGGAAAATTTATGAAATGGAAAAATTACTTAGTACCAACCTATTTTTGCTTGGTGTTTTTCAGGCATCTCATGTACTTCAGGACGAGACAAGGAAAAAAAATAGAGTGTAAAAAGTGGTTAGGATCGACCTCTTTTGCTTGGTGTTTTTCGCATGATTTCTTATTGTTTTTGGATGTATTACTTCGGGAGGGGGGAGGGAGGATCAAGTTGGAAAAGTGAAAAACTTCAATTTTGTGAAGTTTTAAGAGACGGCCAAAGTGATTGGTACCAATCACTTTTGCGGTTGGTACGGACCACTCTTGGTGGTGGTTTTGGGAATCGAGAACTCGGTGCCGTGCATGCAATGTTCCAATGTTCGTGTGCGTGTATTTGTTCGACGTTCATTTTTGATGGTCACAACGTGATAAAGATCGACGATAAATGATGAGGCAGAGGTGTGATGCTTTGATATGATGACTTCATAACTATCTCCAGGTGAATCTACAACATGAGATTGGCGGGTAATTCTGAACTTTGACAACATAAGGCATTTGATCGAGTACTTTAAGTAAGAAGTAAATAAATGGGACTAGAGTAGTCCGGGGAAGAACATTTGACAAGGTGAAGCGATATAGAGGGGAATGAGATGTTCTGGATCGAGTTGGGTGCTTAAGGGATCATGGATAACTCTAAATATGATGCATGTTCCGAGGAGCATAGGTATGTAATGACGCTTACCTGTGTACCCTAGACCGTGAGATGGTCTAGCCTATCCTGAAAGGGTAGTACCTGTGAGATAGACATCCGAACAAACACCGAATCCAATTGTGACATGAGAGTCACCAGCTTGAGAGGTTGTAGAATGAGTTGTCATATATTCAAGAAACCTTAAAAGGGTCATGGTGAAGGGAGATTTTGTGAAAATAATAAAGTGAGACTCTAGAGATGACCGTAGCAAAGTGAGACTATAAGAAATATGACGGTGAAGTGAACTTCGGTGATAATCATGGTAAAGCGAGGCTTTAGTGGAAGTCAGGAAGATGCGAGATCTTGGAGACGATCGTGATGAAGCGTGACACAGTGAGACCTCGGAGATAGATACAACAGTACGAGATCTTGGAAAGGATGTTGTTGTGGTTTTTACTCTATGCTTGCTATGGTTGTTATTATTGGTGCTATTGTTGGATGTTCAACGATGTTGGTATTTTTCAGATAGGTGCCCTGACATCCATAATATAATTAGTGTAGCATACCTCTATGATGATAATAATAGTATAGCATGTATTATGTTATGTGATAACTCTTCGGATGTAGGGACGGGTCAGTATGATTACCCATATCCTATGTCCTTTATCATATTGGTTTTCGTTGTATTTTGAGACCGTTTGTCACATACACTAGACTGTTGCTGACTCGAGATTGTATGTTTTGCTTCTTATTATCTTGTGTACTATTAAATAAGTAACTAGATAAAAAGTTTGAGTTTTTCTCTTGGAGCTGTTCAGGGGATGGACAGGAGGCTGATGCTATTATAGTTTTAGTGGAGTTTGTTGCTTACTTTGTCATACATCACTATAAAGCATTATCAATGCTTTACCTTGTAGAGACAGATTTCCTTTGAGTTTACTTAGATGATGTATAAACTATATTCTATTTGCTTTATATGACTATTGTGAACCTAGCATTCTGATATTTGTTCTAATTCACTTAGTTGTACTCTATTTCTTGCATGTTTATATCTATGTTGATATTTGTTTGAATCAGAAGATGGCACAAACACCCAAACGTGTTTAGTAGAGAAGAGAGTGAAGAAACTAAATAAAAACAAGAAAAAGCAAGACATAAAAGTTTTATAGTGGTTCGGCTAATCATTGCCTACATCCACTTAGCTTTGTTACTGATTTGGTAATTTTTTATAGGTATAGTTCTTATGGATTAGTAAGGATCTACGGGGGTTATAAGGGAATTACGGAAAAGTTGCAAAGAAGCAAAAAGATCCCCAGCCTCTTATTTATAGTTGTAGGTTGCCGCTATACACTCCTCGACGATCTGCACCATATTTCCCACATCCCAACAACAGTTCACCTTGAAGAAACGTGGTCATATCAGCATTTAGGATGGATCGATATCGATCCATAAGATAACTTTATGGATAGATTATAATGCATTATGTTGATGAGACTTGTTGTTAGCTTTGTGGTTTCCATCTTGTTTGCACTCCTAGATGCTTGTTTCTAGGCTAATAAGATGGATTGATGTCGGAATGGAGTTCTTGACTTTAAGTGCTCAAGGAGATCGATGGTAAACAACACGCAATCGGTATTCCAAAGCTTGGAAAGGGTTACTAACATCAATACTTAGAAGTGGAGAAAGTTCAAGGCGGTTTGGTGGAGATTTTATAGATTGGTACCGATCCATAGGGATGGATCAGTATCGATCCATCACTTAGACGGATTGGGTTCTATGGATCTTTGAGATGGCTTATGCCTGCTTCTTGTGACTTTGGTTGTGCTTGGTTACCAGGCTTCTTTATGTGGATTTAAAGTGGTGTTGGGCATAAAGTAGGGATTCGTACCGATCCATAGGCATGGATTGGTACCAATCCATAACTTTGCTTGAATGTTGGACTTTGGTCCTAGTACTTAAAGCAGTTTGATGAGCGGACTACTTTGGGAGGTTGTTAGCAAGTTGACAACCTTGCCTATTGATCTGTTTGGCATCCAAGTTTAGCGGTTATCGTTGAAATCCTGCTTGAGCGGTTTAATTTGTTTGAATATGGCCTGGTCAAAAGGTTAGATAACATATGCCCACCCAAAGAACGTCTTCAGATTAATGGTGTGCTTTGCTCAAGAATAGATATCAAAGTCGATGCAACATTAGAAGTTGAGTTTTCTGGCTATCAACCGATCGAGTTGTGGCGAATCATCTTGTTTCTTTAGATTCACCTATAAATCAAAGATCATTCCAGACCATGATAGCTAAGGACTCGAGTCCTCGCTTGAGTGTTAGTAATAAGTAATATTTCTACGTTCTTTCTGAAATGTTATCTTGTACGTTGCATCATTAATCAGGATCGTCCCGTGTTCGTCCGAATGCTAGCAGCCACGTGCTAAAGTCAAAGAATCGATTCGATAATTGCTAACAAATCATTCCGAGGTCAAATGGCGTTCAAAGCATGAGCATAAAACTCAGTTTCTTCGGGTTATGTATTTGATGATCGATTCAATTCCTGATCGCTTCTGATTGTTAGTCAGAAGCTCGATCCCTTCAAATTGCTAGTTGCAACCTAGGTATCTTCAGATTATTAGTAGAATCCATGGCCTTTTTAGGCCGATAATTAAAAATTGATCTCTTTGGATCACCAATGGAATCCATGGCCATTCTGGGCTGGTAGATAAGTCCATGATCTCTTCGGACCGTTAATTAAATTCGTGGTTGCTTTGGGTCAATTGTTAAGCCCTCGATCTCTCCGGATCATTAAATAAATCCATAGCCGTTCCAGGGCGATAATTAAGTTCATGGTCTCCCTGGACCGTTAATTGGATTCTTGCCCATTTAAGGTAGATAATTAAATCCATGGTCTCTCCGGATCCTTGCTGAGCCCAATCTGCTCGCTCTCTGGCCAGGGGACTCAATCACCAAGCAAGCCCATCTGCTCATGCTTTGACAAGGTGACCTCCTTTTTGTACAAGTCCAATCCAATTACTCGGTCGCAAGGGAATTTGTACCTTGAACTTTGGCCATGATTTTCTGGTCGGGATTTAAGACGATCAATATTGTACAAGCCCATCCATTTTCTCTTAAGCAAGGGAACATGCACCCTACAATCTGGCTCCGTCTCTCCTGTCGTGACTTAATGCGATCAATATAGTGCAAGTCCATCTACCCGCTCTATAGCAAGGGAACTTGTACCCTATGGTCATCCCCCATCTTTCGAGTTCGGACTACCATGATCAATATCAGTCATCATATTCATGCAGATTTCAATAATCATGGATCCATCTACTGGATTCGAATTCAAACATGAATAAACATAGAGTTAAACATCATGATAACCGCCTCACAGGATGTTACGGCCTAGCATCTAGCTCAAAGCATTCCTAAGGACCGATTGAGATCCCATACATGAGTAAATGGCTCAACTTTAATATTGCATTGTTTATTGGAAGCAAAAACAGAGTGCGAGAATCGAATCTGATTCCCTGCCATCCCAATCAAGAGATGACTATCCTCGACCTTTATCTAAGGCCGTTTCCATTCACTGCAGATGATGTCTACTCCTGTTCCATTATCGTAGCTCGATTTCTCACATACTATTATAATTGGTTGTTTCTAACCTGATCCTCGATTAGGTCATCCAAGTTCCTGCAATCATTTTTGTAATGCATGTCCAGCTCAAATAATAGACAATACTTCCATGACCTCCTCTCATGGTCAATGGGCTCTCTCCTCATTGGCTTTCAATAGGGAATCTATTCTCTGGTGTGAAGGTATATCCACTTCAAGGTTTCATTCAAATCCATGCAAGAAGAGAATTTTAGTTCTCCTTTGCCACTTTGATCATTCAAAGCCATCTTCTATCTTTTTTTTCTTCATCTTTGCTAAATCCTGCTCCGGAGGGTCCTCGGTCATCCATAGTATTAATCCTCATGATAAAATTCTACAAGCTCCATTTGTAGATCCCTCTCCAAAGAAACCTTAAAATCCATCTTATTGGCCACTCCTGAAACTACCGCCATAAGAACTACTGATGGTCATGCCTATCAACGTGGTAGCTGCTGCATTAAACCTCGTCAAAAAACTCCCAAGGGACTCTCTGGTCCTTTGTTACACACTTGATATTGTCATTACATTTTTGGGTCATGAAGTATGGGCCCGAAACTATCTCATGAATTTGTCCACCAACTCTGTCTACATGCTTATAGAACCGGTTTTCAGTTGTCTGAACCATAATGCCACCAAATCCTTCAGATACAAAGGGAAGCACTATCTCATCACTTCTTCAGATGCATTCAACACTTCCATGTGTGGGATTTACCTCATCAAAGGAACCGTTGGATCGGTCCTTCCATCATATGTTTCCAACGTTAGTAGCCTGAAACCAAGCGAATTCCTAATGTACTGAATGTTTGGAGTGAATGGACTCCAGTTCACATCCTTTATGCTTTGGTTAGGCAATCCACCCCTCATTGCTCATCTCACCATCTCAACAAGCCGGTCATTATCATCTAAAGGAATTCTTAAGTTCGCAGTCTCAACTTATCACCCGTTTCCACAAGAGAATTTTAGCATGTACTCCTCTAGCCATGCATCGACATTCTGATTCACATTCAAATGCTAAACACTATTTTTTGGATGTGCGTCATTTCCACCCAAATAATGATTGGCCGTGCTCCTGAGTTCTTGGGGTTTGGTAGTGATCGATGCTTAGGGATCGATACTGACCGTACAACTCCTTCTAGGGTCTTTCCAGGTTTCTTCATTCTACTTCTAGGTGCATATGCATTGGCTTCACGTCTTTGATTCTAGTTTGCAGCTACTCCGGCTATTCCTATCTGTCCTATGTTTGATGTGATTTTTTGTTTGATGATAACAAAATATATATCAATATATATATATGTGTTTGCAGTTTGGACTATATACAGAAAGGAAGAAATATTCATATTGAATAATTATACTATTGCACAGAATTTATATAATTCAACCAGTATTTTTTATTCAATATAATATTTTATTACAACACTTAGACAATACAAAGTTTTCAGCTCTTTCTATATATACATACACCAGTTCATACATTTTACATTTCTCACTACAACACTCAACACTCGGTTTTTCACTCTGTCTACACATCTGCATCTATCTGCATTATCCAGCTCCACTTCTTGTCCTGTCTCCTGTGTACCTGTATAATTAGCAACTACAACAGTAATCTGAAAACAAACAAATTCGAATTTGCAAAAATAGAAATTTGTTTGTGTCTCAGATACATGGGTTATTGTCATCATCTTTGATTGTGTAATATCTGTGCATATCAGTGTTTTTACAGATAATCGTGAGTGGCTGCAATACACACGTGTACATCTATACACGTGTGCACTGCCTCGCCAACTCGTGTGCGTTATCAACAAAAGCAATCAATACTTCAATGAATTCAACATGAAGCAGTGCAAACTCCCGAAGACACAACAGTGATGGAAACTGCACCAATGCCAATCAAAACAGAGAGTATATATATATATAGTGTTGCATAGCAACTGCATAGCTGCTACCAAGCAAACAAAGACCAGACAGCACAGCATGTACAAGGATCAATGAATTGAATGAACACGACCAGACACACATGAACAGAACATCAACTGGGCAGAGACAAAACAACACAGTCAAGTCACAATGAAACTGCAGTAGACAAGTACACAACAAACCCGAATGTCACAAAGCATAAAAACATGTATGCAACATAGTGAGCTACATGAACAAATGCAACAGTGTGAAGTGATGTAACAGCAATTACAGGTACTCAACAAACAAAGTCTCGACCAAAATCAGTAACACAATGCAAATACAACAACAGAGCACAATGCACAAAAGTCACAAACAAGGTCAAACCCAAGAAAGGTTCAACTCAAGGCAACTTGAAGCATACAAGGTCAGACAAACCACTGCAACAGCAAACACAGTGAAGCTACAAACATCGAGTGCAACAACAAACTCTGTGCACATGTACAGGGATGAATACAACATGATGAAGCAGTGGAAACAAACTCAAGTGCAACAGTTGAATACATGAACAAGTGTAGCATCTGATACAGTGAAAAAGGCCAAGTCAAGATGGAGCTACAATGCAACACAGTGATAATGCAACATGGAGTATGCAAGCGAAATTCGAATTGTCAAAACAGTTTCAAGTTACAACAAAGAAGTCAGTGGGAGCTCCAAAATCAAGATCAACATAACATGAAGTAGTTCAAATCCAAGTACAAACCCAAGAATATATGCATACACACATACATTTGTATGTATGCACATATATAGTAAACAGGTGAATGTGCAGTAGGGAATACAAAGACAGTGGCAAGTACAAGTCAGTGCAGAAATCAAGCCGAAGTTAAAGAACAAATTCGTATCTTTTGATTAAGTCTTTGATTAAGTCAAAGAAATCTAATTTGGAAAGAAATCTCTGCATCAAATTTCTCGAATTCATATATGGTCAGTATTAATTCAAATAGGGGCCGAGACAACAAATATAGGAAGAAATTTTCGAATTAATTAATTCGAAAACAAATATGGACAGCAATAATTCAAAATCAAATCAAGAAAGGAATACTCCAAATCCAGAACAATTTCAGGAAAAATAATCAACGACGTGCAAAAATCAAATCTGACAGTGGTTATTAGGGTTTCAACCCTATAAATAAACCCCAAGAAATCATCATAGAACACACAGAACAATCGAGTTCGAACAAGCCAAAACCAGAAAAGCAAAAAGAGAAAATACATACCAAAACAAATGACGAACTCAATCAAACAGCAATGAGCAACTCAGAGGAATAATCGATCGACAAAGAGAGAAACCAAATCAATCATACGATCAACTATCGGCTGCTTATCTCAAAGCCCTAATTTTCGTAAGGGAACAAATCCCTGATTTGTAACGAAAAGAAGGAAGCCGCCATTGTCATGAAAGGAACCGGGCCGATCTTTTTTCAGAGCAAAACAAACAAAAGGAGATAACGGGCTAGAGTAAAAATTGGGCCGGCTTGTTTATAAAGGGGCTTTATTTTTTTAATTAGGGTTTAAGGGGTTATTTGTTGTTTAATTTTTTCTTTAAAATTTGTTTTATTTGTCTGATTTTTTTTCTCTAAAACAAAACATGGTAAATCATCACCTAGGGTTTAGGTATTGTCAGATTGTCTAGTTAGAGTTAGTCCAGTTAGCAGGGTTTGCGAGTTTGCAAAACTCTATAGGCGGTAGCAGGGTTTGCAAGTCTGTTAGAGTGTTTGTAAGCGGGAAACTGTTTAAATCTAATAGAAATCTGGGAATGCAGCAGTAGGCAGGGGTTGCCGAAGCTGGGTAAATTTTGTGTGTGATTTATTTTTCAGCATATTTATTTCTGCAGTTTGTTTCTGTGTTTAATTCGGAAAAATTTGCTATAACCCTATTCACCCCCCCCCCTCTAGGGTTAATCTAGATCCTACAAGTGGTATCAGAGCTAGGTATTTTACTTTAACTCTAGAGTCATGAATCCACCAAATAATGCTTTTTCTGAGGGGCCCATGTTTAATGGGAATGATTATGCTTATTGGAAAGTTAGGATGAGTATTTATCTTAGTTCTGTCGATTATGATGTTTGGGATATTATTGAAACTGGCTATAAATCTCCCACTATAGTTATTGGTGATACTGAGATTCCTAAACCTAAGGATAGGTGGGATGCTAACGATAAGAAACTAAAAACTACAAATGCCAAAGCAATGAACGCTTTGATCTGTGCTCTTGATAAAAATGAGTTTAATAGAATTTCTCATTGTACAACAGCACAGGAAATTTGGCACACTTTGGAGGTGACACACGAAGGAACTTCTCAAGTCAAGGAGTCACGTCTAGCTCTATTTAGCAATGAATACGAAAACTTTGTGATGGAAAAGGGCGAGAGCATAAAGGATATGTTTGGACGATTTTCAACTTTGGTGTACAATGCTAGAGCGCTTGGGAAGGTCTTCACTGAAGTAGAGCTTGTGCGGAAGATACTGCGAGTCTTACCAATGAACTTTGAGGCAAAAGTCACGGCAATACAAGAATCGAAAGATCTGAGTAAACTAAGCATGGAGGAGTTGATCGGAAACTTGATGACATATGAGCTTGAGCTAAAGGCAAAGGAGGAACGTAACAACTCCGAATCAAAAAAGAAGACAATTGCTTTGAAGAGCAAAGAAGAAAGCGATGAAGAAGAAGAAGATCCAATTGAAGAGCTTGCGATGGTTGTCAATAATCTTAGAAAATGGTCAAAATTCAGGCCACGCAAGAAGAAAACAAGTGGTAATAGGTCAAAAGATTCTGACGATTCCGATAATGAATTGACATGCTTTAACTGCAAAAAGCCTGGCCACTTCAAACAAAAATGTCCACTTCTCAAAAACAACAAAGGAAAGAAAAAGAAGAAGAAGGCCTTTGCAGCAACTTGGGATGATGAAGAAGGAGAAGAAGTTTCGGATAATAGCTCAGAAGAGGCTAACTTATGCCTTATGGCAAAATCAGATTCAGAAGCAAGTTCAGAGGAATCCAGTGAGGTACGTGACTATTCTTATAAAGAACTTGTTTTGATGTGTTATGATCTTACTAATACAATTGATACTCTTGAAACTAAAATTGAAAAATTGAAGTCTGACAGGAGAGAACTTGTTCATGAGAATACTAGGTTAGAAACTGAACTTGAAAAGATTCAAAACCTAGACTGTAAAAAATGTAAAATTTTAGATTCAGAGATATCAAGACTTAAGAATAGCTTCGACAATCTTGAAAAAGAAAACTCAAGTCTTAAGGAAACCATTGACACTAGGAAAAAGGATGTTATAAATAGATGCACCACACTTGTAACTGAAAACACAACACTAAAAACCAAAGTCCAAAACCTTGAGAAATCTCTGAATAACTTTTCAAGAGGAGAAAAATCATTTAACATGTTATTGGGAAATCAACTCTTTTCTAATAACAGAAAAGGACTAGGTTTTGGGAAAACACAGGTTGATGATTATGCAAAAGGTAAGAGTGTCTTTGTTAGAAGTGAAATTGGACATCGTGTTGAAAATTGTAGTCATAGGAATAAGAACACAAAATTTGTACAAGTTTGGGTTCCTAAGAATTCTACAAACAAATTTCATGTCTATAGGAACAAAAATGAAAGGACAAAACAAGTTTGGGTTCCAAAGGGATTGTTTATTCACAATGCTTCAGTTACTAATATCATTGGACCTAAGAGTTTCTCTAGGTCATCCTCCTCTCTCTTTATGTAGGTCTGTTGGCGGGCTAAGGAGCAACAAGAATGGTTTCTAGACTCAGGTTGTTCTAGACATATGACAGGTGATAAATCTAAGTTCCTTAGCCTAGAGAATTTTAGAGGTGGAAATGTGATCATGGGAGACGATAGCAAGTGTAAGATTATTGGGAAAGGTGAAGTAAGTAACGGTACTTTTTCATTGACTAATGTTTTATACGTTGATAATTTGCATCACAATCTCATTTCTATTAGCCAACTATGTGACAAAGGTATGAATGTGGTTTTTGATAGTGATACTTGCAAGATCATTGATAAAACTTCTAATAAGATAGTTTTTATGGGCAAAAGAAAAGGAAATGTTTACTCGCTTTCGTTTGACAATCTAAATCTTTCCAGATGTTTGGTAGCCACTGACGAAGAGGCATCTTTATGGCATAGGAGACTTGGACATGCTAGCATGAGTCTCTTAAAAAATCTTGAAATGAAAGAATTAGTCAGAGGGTTACCACATCAGAAATTCAAAGATAACAAAGTGTGTAAAGCATGTTCCTTGGGCAAGCTTAGTCGATCATCATTTCGCCCTAAAAACATTGTTAGCACATCAAGGGTTCTCGAATTAATTCATATGGACTTATTTGGACCAAATGAAATTGCAAGCTTGAATGGAAAACGTTATTGTTATGTATTGGTTGACGATTATTCTAGATTTACATGGGTTTATTTCTTAGCCAAAAAGTCTGAATCTTTTGATTATTTTTCAAAATTTGCTAAACTTGTTCAAAATGAAAAAGGAGTTTCAATTAAAACTTTAAGAAGTGATCATGGAGGCGAATTTGAAAATTCGGAATTTGAAAACTTTTGTGAAGAAAATGGTTTAAAACATGAATTTTCTGCTCCACGAACACCTCAACAAAATGGGGTGGTTGAAAGGAAAAATCGTACATTCCAAGAATTGGCTAGATCCATGTTGAGTGAGTATAAACTACCTCTAACTTTTTGGGCAGAGGTGGTGAATACTTCGTGCTACGTAATGAATAGAGTAATGATTAGACCAATACTTGGCAAAACGTCTTATGAAGTGTGGCATGAAAGGAAACCTAACATCTCTTACTTTCGTGTTCTTAACACAGGTGATCAACTTGGAAAATTTGAATCAAAGGCCGATGAGGGAATTTTCATGGGCTATTCAACCAGGAGCAAGGCTTACAGGATATACAACAAACGAACAAAGACAATTGTTGAATCAATCAATGTGAAATTTGATGAATCTGATCTGGAAAGGACGACTGAAAAAACGATTGATGATGGGGTAGATCATGAAGGCATTAAAGAAGGGACATCTAGTGAGAAAGATGAAAGTAGGACTGTTGATGCTGATAGATTGAAGTTCAAAACCAATCATCCTCCTGAATTGGTTATAGGAGATCCTACGGAAGGTATACGCACTCGCTCTTCATTTGATAAAAATTTGTGTGCGTTTTGTTGTCATAGTGGTTTTATTTCTGAAATTGAACCTGATTCTGTTGAAATGGCTCTTAATGATGAAAGTTGGATTCTAGCAATGCAAAATGAACTTAATCAATTTGAGAGAAATAAAGTTTGGAAATTAGTTCCTAGGCCAAATGACTATCCAATTGTAGGAACTAAATGGGTGTTCAAAAACAAACTTGATGAATCAGGAAATGTAATTAGAAACAAAGCTAGGTTGGTCGCAAAAGGATATAACCAAATAGAAGGCATAGATTTTGATGAAACATTTGCTCCAGTTGCTAGGTTAGAAGCCATTAGGATTTTGCTAAGCTTTGCTTGTTATAAAGGTTTCAAACTTAAACAAATGGATGTAAAAAGTGCTTTTCTAAATGGTGATTTGAAAGAAGAGGTTTTTGTTGAACAACCCCCCGGTTTTGAAAATCATGATTTTCCAAATCATGTGTATAAACTTGAAAAAGCATTATATGGTCTTAAGCAAGCTCCTAGATCTTGGTATGACTGCCTTTGTACATATCTTTTGGAAAATGGCTTTAAAAAGGGGAGTGCTGACACGACACTGTTTCTATTACATAAAGGAAGTGATTTTTTGATTGTTCAGATTTATGTAGATGATATCATTTATGGCGCTACTAATGAACTCTTGTGCGAGAAATTTGAACAAGTCATGCAGGCTAAATTTGAGATGAGCTTGGTTGGAGAATTGAAATATTTTCTTGGATTTCAAATCAAGCAAAGCAGTGATGGCATTTTCATTTCACAATCCAAGTATGTGTTGGAACTGTTGAAGAAATTTGGAGTTGAGAACTCCAAACCATTGAGAACTCCTATGAGCCCATCAACAAAGTTGGACAAAGACGAGAAAGGAAGTGCTGTTGATCAAAAGAAATATCGAGGGATAATTGGTTCACTTCTCTATCTTACTGCTTCTAGACCTGATATTATGTTTTTTGTGTGTCTGTGTGCACGTTTTCAATCTAATCCTAAAGAATCTCATTTAAAAGCCACTAAACGAATTTTGAGATATCTTTCACACACAAACAAACTTGGGTTATGGTATCCTTCTTGTGAAAATTTTGATTTAGTTGGCTATTCTGATGCTGATTATGCTGGTTCATTGGTTGACAGGAAAAGCACTAGTGGAACATGCTTTATGCTAGGACACTCGTTAGTTTCATGGTCAAGTCGAAAACAAAACTGTGTTGCATTATCCATCACTGAAGCAGAATATATTGCTTTAGGGAGTTGTTGTGCTCAAATTTTATGGATGATGCAAACTCTTTCTGATTTTGGCTTAGTTTATAAACAAGTTCCATTAAAATGTGACAGTAAAAGTGCAATAGACTTATCAAATAATCCTGTTCATCATTCACGCACAAAACACATTGATGTGAGACACCACTTTCTTAGAGATCACATTGCTAAGGAAGACATTTGCATTGAATATATTTCAACTGAGACTCAACTTGTTGATATTTTCACAAAACCCCTCCCAGAAGAAAGATTTTCCAGATTACGTTTGGATTTGGGGATTATAGAAATTGACTAACCATTTTTCATTTTCTTTGTTGAAATATTCTTGGATATATACTTTCGACTTAAATTTCTAGGATTCAAACCTGTTTTGGATATTATCCAAAGATTGATTCGAATATGGTATTCAGTACTGGATATTACATAATATAATTAACTTGGTAACTTATTCCACGATCATTTCTATTTCTACCATCTTTCTATCGTTCATAATGGTTTTGTAAAATAAGAAGAGTGAATTATTTAAATAAATTAAAAAATAATAATTTAATAACTCTCAGGCATCCATTCTCATTTAAACGTCCTTATGGTTATGCATGGATGGAGCATGTGAGTGAATTATTTTTATCATTACTCCATTCTCATTTAAAAGTCCTTATGGTTATGCATGGATGGAGTATGGTAACTAAGTATTCTGGTCTCACTTAAAAGTCTGGATGCTTAGACTAATAAGTAACTGCTAATTCCATTTAAAAGTCCTTATGGTTATGCGTGGTTAGTAAGTGCTTATTTTTTTTGTGCTTAAATGTCAAATTAATGTTAAAATATCTCTCTTCCTAAACCGATCATCGATCCATTCTCTACAATGTGGAAGTTGTTATCTCGTTATGATATATTATTTTTTGTTCCTAATGTTCCATTGTTTTTTGTCAGTCTTTTGATAATGCCAAAAGGGGGAGAAAAGAACTAGATTTTGATAAGGAAGTAAATATTTTTTGGAATACTTCAACAATATTTGTTAAATGTTGTTAGATAATTTTCCTTAGTTCGTTTATTCATCAGTAATTTTTGTTATCTTCTAAATAGGGAGTAGTCTTGGTTGTAGGGGGAGCATTCAAATAGGGGGAGCTAAAACATTTCATGCTCAAACACATGTATTAGCATTTCAAAATCTTTAATATATATGTTTGTCATCATGAAAAGGGGGAGATTGTTTGATGTGATTTTTTGTTTGATGATAACAAAATATATATCAATATATATATGTGTTTGCAGTTTGGACTATATACAGAAAGGAAGAAATATTCATATTGAATAATTATACTATTGCACAGAATTTATATAATTCAACCAGTATTTTTTATTCAATATAATATTTTATTACAACACTTAGACAATACAAAGTTTTCAGCTCTCTCTATATATACATACACCAGTTCATACATTTTACATTTCTCACTACAACACTCAACACTCAGTTTTTCACTCTGTCTGCACATCTGCATCTATCTGCATTATCCAGCTCCACTTCTTATCCTGTCTCCTGTGTACCTGTATAATTAGCAACTACAACAGTAATCTGAAAACAAACAAATTCGAATTTGCAAAAATAGAAATTTGTTTGTGTCTCAGATACATGGGTTATTGTCATCATCTTTGATTGTGTAATATCTGTGCATATCAGTGTTTTTACAGATAATCGTGAGTGGCTGCAATACACACGTGTACATCTATACACGTGTGCACTGCCTCGCCAACTCGTGTGCGTTATCAACAAAAGCAATCAATACTTCAATGAATTCAACATGAAGCAGTGCAAACTCCCGAAGACACAACAGTGATGGAAACTGCACCAATGCCAATCAAAACAGAGAGTATATATATATTGATGCATAGCAACTGCATAGCTGCTACCAAGCAAACAAAGACCAGACAGCACAGCATGTACAAGGATCAATGAATTGAATGAACACGACCAGACACACATGAACAGAACATCAACTGGGCAGAGACAAAACAACACAGTCAAGTCACAATGAAACTGCAGTAGACAAGTACACAACAAACCCGAATGTCACAAAGCATAAAAACATGTATGCAACACAGTGAGCTACATGAACAAATGCAACAGTGTGAAGTGATGTAACAGCAATTACAGGTACTCAACAAACAAAGTCTCGACCAAAATCAGTAACACAATGCAAATACAACAACAGAGCACAATGCACAAAAGTCACAAACAAGGTCAAACCCAAGATAGGTTCAACTCAAGGCAACTTGAAGCATACAAGGTCAGACAAACCACTGCAACAGCAAACACAGTGAAGCTACAAACATCGAGTGCAACAACAAACTCTGTGCACATGTACAGGGATGAATACAACATGATGAAGCAGTGGAAACAAACTCAAGTGCAACAGTTAAATACATGAACAAGTGTAGCATCTGATACAGTGAAAAAGGCCAAGTCAAGATGGAGCTACAATGCAACACAGTGATAATGCAACATGGAGTATGCAAGTGAAATTCGAATTGTCAAAACAGTTTCAAGTTACAACAAAGAAGTCAATGGGAGCTCCAAAATCAAGATCAACATAACATGAAGCAATTCAAATCCAAGTACAAACCCAAGAATATATGCATACACACATACATTTGTATGTATGCACATATATAGTAAACAGGTGAATGTGCAGTAGGGAATACAAAGACAGTGGCAAGTACAAGTCAGTGCAGAAATCAAGCCGAAGTTAAAGAACAAATTCGTATCTTTTGATTAAGTCTTTGATTAAGTCAAAGAAATCTAATTTGGAAAGAAATCTCTGCATCAAATTTCTCGAATTCATATATGGTCAGTATTAATTCAAATAGGGGCCGAGACAACAAATATAGGAAGAAATTTTCGAATTAATTAATTCGTAAACAAATATGGACAGCAATAATTCGAAATCAAATCAAGAAAGGAATACTCCAAATCCAGAACAATTTCAGGAAAAATAATCAACGACGTGCAAAAATCAAATCTGACAGTGGTTATTAGGGTTTCAACCCTATAAATAAACCCCAAGAAATCATCATAGAACACACAGAACAATCGAGTTCGAACAAGCCAAAACCAGAAAAGCAAAAAGAGAAAATACATACCAAAACAAATGACGAACTCAATCAAACAGCAATGAGCAACTCAGAGGAATAATCGATCGACAAAGAGAGAAACCAAATCAATCATACGATCAACTATCGGCTGCTTATCTCAAAGCCCTAATTTTCGTAAGGGAACAAATCCCTGATTTGTAACGAAAAGAAGGAAGCCGCCATTGTCATGAAAGGAACCGGGCCGATCTTTTTTCAGAGCAAAACAAACAAAAGGAGATAACGGGCTAGAGTAAAAATTGGGCCGGCTTGTTTATAAAGGGGCTTTATTTTTTTAATTAGGGTTTAAGGGGTTATTTGTTGTTTAATTTTTTCTTTAAAATTTGTTTTATTTGTCTGATTTTTTTTTCTCTAAAACAAAACATGGTAGATCATCACCTAGGGTTTAGGTGTTGTTAGATTGTCTAGTTAGAGTTAGTCCAGTTAGCAGGGTTTGCGAGTTTGCAAAACTCTATAGGCGGTAGCAGGGTTTGCAAGTCTGTTAGAGTGTTTGTAAGCGGGAAACTGTTTAAATCTAATAGAAATCTGGGAATGCAGCAGTAGGCAGGGGTTGCCGAAGCTGGGTAAATTTTGTGTGTGATTTATTTTTCAGCATATTTATTTCTGCAGTTTGTTTCTGTGTTTAATTCGGAAAAATTTGCTATAACCCTATTCACCCCCCCCCCCCTCTAGGGTTAATCTAGATCCTAAATCCTATTCTCCTAAAAAATTCATTCCATCATATCTTTCTGGCAAGCTATCATCCTTTATTACATTTCCATCATCATGGTCTCCATCTCATCCCTGGTTATGTAGATGGATGGGGAGTTAGCTCCCGATGACACCTCTTGGCTGCCCTCTTATTGATTCCTTCCAGCAACGATCTTCCTAATTGATTATCTTGTCATCTTAAACTTTTTAAAATCATAAATTAATGAGTTTAAGTATTTCTCGATGAAAGCACTTAGAGTTGTCAACGGATGCAGATATGGTTGTACCACATCGCATCCAAAAATTTAAATCCGCATCTGAATCCGCATCCGATATCTGCGGATATCTGCGAATTAACATCTGTATCCACATCCGTGGATATTTTTTGGATATTCGAAAATATCTTCATCCGAAAATAAAAAGTGGATATTTTCGAATTCAAAAATATCTGAAATATCCACATCCGAAATTGAATAAGATTTTTATCATACTAATATTTTTGAACTAAAACAACCACTTTCTCAAATGACAATACACACACTACAATACTAATCAGTTTTTCAAACTGAAACAATTCATTTCTAAGTATATTTTAAGTTCTTCATTAAATAATAAATCGATAATAATAACTTTTATTATAATTAGTTTTGGATCGAACGGACGTTTTTCGGATATGGATATGCTCATATCTACATCTGCATTCGATTTTCTTTTTGGATATCGGATATCCGCGTATGCTTTTCGGATATCGGATAATATCCATTTTTTGGGATACGGATCCGGACGGATTTTGAATTTTTCGAGTATCCATTAACAGGCCTAGAAGCACTAAAATGTTTGAACCAAAAGATGGCACGAACACCCAAACGTGTATAGTAGAGAAAAAGAGTGAAGAAACTAAAGAAAAACATGAAGGAGAAAAGTATTATAGTGGTTCGGCTAATTGTTACCTACCTCCACTAAGTTTTATTGTTGATTTGCTAACTGTTTACACATACATTTCTTATGAATCGATAGAGATCCACGGGGTTACAGGGGAATTATGGAAAAGTTGCAAAGAAGCCAATAGATCCCTCAAAATGATCCTCCAACTTCTTATTTATAATTGTAGGTTACTGAGATAAGCTCCTCCAAGATCTCTATTGCGTTTCCCACGTCCTAGCAACAGTTTAACTCGAAGAAATGTGGCTATGTTAGCATTTAGGATGTATCAGTACCGAACCAAAGGCATGGATCTCGATCCATAGGCTTAAATCGGTATCAACCCATAAGATACCTTTATGAATCAATTTTAATGCTTCATGTTGATGCCACTTGTTGTTAGCTTCATGTTTTCCATCTTGTTTGCACTACTAGATGCTTATTTTTAGACAATAAGATGGATTGATGCTGGAAGAAAGTTCCCGACTTTAATTGCTTAAGGAGATCGATGGTAAATAACATGCGATCAGTATTCTGAAGCTTGGAAAGGGTTGTTAATATCGATACTTTAAAGTAGAGGAAGTTCGAGGTGGTTTGGTAGATATTTTATGGATTAGTATCGATCCATAGGGATGAATGATAACGATCCATCACTTAGATAGACTGGGTTATATCAGTCTTCGAGATGGCTTATGCTTGCCTCTTGTGACTTTGGTTGTGCTTGGTTTTTAAGCTTCTTTGTGTGGATTTGAAGTGATGTTATGCAAAAAGTGAGGATTGGTACTGATCCATAGGCATGGATTGGTATCGATCCATAACTTTGCTTGAATGTTGGACTTTGGTCCTGGTATTTAAAGCGGTGTGATGTGCGGACCGTTTTAGGAGGTTTTTTGCATGTTGGCGAGCTTGTCTCTTGATACAATTTGAAATCCAAGTTTAGCAATTATCGTTCCGGATTCCTGGTTGATCAGTACAATTTGTTCGAATATGGCTTGATCAAAAGGTTAGATAACAATATTTTCTTTTATTTGATGCCTTGCAAGATATACGACATGTTATGATTAAAGTTTTGCTAATTCATCCTTGATATTCATTCTACATTGGTCGGGTATCGTTATAGCCTACTCTTTAAGTATATTGAGTACCACAAGTGCAGTGTGTTCGTCATACACTGTACCAGAGATTAGATTAAGTAATCAACCTAAGTTGCTACGTAGATCCATTATAGAGAAGGTAAGTGGAACACCTTGGAATAAATTGAGTGATAATTGATAGAGTGTGCTTATTATATATTTTGGTTTTAAAAACTATATTAGTAGTATTTTAATATATAAGTCACATTGCACACTTAAGCATCATAGACACGGTTTTCTTTTATGAGAGACTGGCCATTCTTATTATAGAGTTTAGGAATGAGCCATCATACAAGAAACACTGCTTTGAATTCTATGTCGGGAGTAGAAGAAGGAGAAAGTTTAGGGGCGCTAACCATGATACGCAAGCCATATTCACAGAGATGACGAGGAACATTCTGTAGAATACCCAAGGTATTGCTCCAGTTGCTATTGGTGGTAGTGCTCCAGTGCAAGCGCCCAGAGCTGACTTTGCTAAGTTAAACAAGGACTATTCTAACCTTGGAGGCAAACCATTCCTTGGAACAGAATCGATTATGGAAGTACAGGATTGAATGGATACCTATGAGCATATTTTTGATCACTTGGAGCTGGAAGATGCAATAAAGATGAAGTTAGCCTCTAGGCAAATTCAAGGTCACGCAATGGGATGGTGGAATGTTGTTAAGATTGCTATCATTAAAGAGCAGTTCACTTAGAAACAGTTTAAGGCTAGAATTGAAAACAAGTTCACACCAGCCACCCAGAAGTCGGTACTATTTAAGAAGTTTGTTGAGTTGAAGAAAGGAGAGAAGACTGTCTTGGAGTATTTGGCTGAATTTGACATGCTATCAAAATATTATATATCTTTCATTAATACCCCTCTAAAAAAGAATAAGAGGTTCATCAAGGTTTTCGATGGTTACTTAAGGAGAAGCTAGATAGAAAAATTGATGAGTCCTTTGAGAAACTAGTTGAGAAGGCTTTGAGGCACAAGATTCTGTACCAAAGCCAAAAGCCGAAATTGTTATTTCAAAAGAGGAATCAAAACCGCAAACGAGAGGTGGAGGTAAGAGGAAATGGAATAACAAAGAGAAGAAGTAGTCTTGTGAAGAGGATAGCTAGAAGAAAAGCAAGTAGGAGCTAAAATGCTTTAATTGCAATAAGATAGGGAAACTTAACAAGTACTATAAGGCCTCGAGGGATGGGAAGAGAAAGTGTTTCGTCTGCGATAAATCTTAGCAGCTGAAGATATACTGCCTAGAACCGCAAAAGAGTAAGTAGAGTGCTACTGCTTACGCGTTGGATCCCGCTCCAACTTCATTGGCCATTCCATTGACCGATGTAGTTAATATCAGATAATATTGCTAATGTATTGCTGATATATCTCATATCGCACCTAAACCGATACTTTTCAGAATATCACTTCAAATATCATTACCGATATATCGCCTATTATTTGCCGATATTTAGCTTAAAATACACGATATTTTTTTAAGAATATCGTTCATTATTGTTTGTGTTGCAGAAAATATATTTATGAATAAATATCTTCACATTCTCAATATCTTTATTGTATAGGGTGAATGATAATATCTAGGCCATATTAGAAAACTCTACTTATTCCATTATTTTATATATCTTATTTTCCATGAAGACTTTACCACTAACAGCCAGATCATGAAAGAGCCATTTCTCTTTTTAGTTATTTTTTGTTCACTATTTTTAATTGGTAACTTAGCTTATAAAAATTCATTTCATTAGTTATTATCATGCACCATGAACTGAAATTAGAAGAGCGGTAAAGTTATATATTTCACATATTGATAAGGAATGAGCTAAAGTAGTAAATGGTATCAAATCAACATTGCTTATTCGATAAATTAAGTGACAGTGAAAATGATGAAGCTATAAATATGAAAATTCTAGGAAAGTAATATAAATGATTAGACGATTGAAGAAACGATGAATATAATATAAAAATAAAGAAAACAATAAAGATGTACAATATACAAGTTTCTCAATTTTTATGAGCCTTTGTCATGATTTGTATTTAATAGAATATCTCTATAAATATATTTTAATTTCTAAACTATGTGCAATCATTCTTTGATAATAATTTGGCATTGTATATACAAATATTTAAAAAATTAACGTCAATATAACATTATATCATAGTACAATATTATTTATAACGTGATCTACACATGTACGATATTTTACCAATATTATCTAATATTATCATGATGTTTTAAAATATCTCATATCGATACTTGATCGATACATACCCGATACCGATATTAACTACTTAGCCATTAATGAAGAAGAGAGGGAAGGGCACTATTATCCTAGGTATGCTTTATTTATGCTATACCTATACGTGTTTTTGTTTGATATGCATACGTTGGACCCTTCACATATCTAGTGACTTAGTGAGTAGGTTAGAATGGTGTTCTGACATAGTTGACAGACCTTTACTTAGTTCGAAATTAGTAGTGGTTCGACTGATATAGTAACGGTTTGTTAAGGCCTAATGTATCGAGTCTTGAATATTTCTTTGCTTATGTTGTTTTGTTGGGTCTGGTAGGGTTATCATTTGGTGTGAGATGGCTAAAGGGATACAAAGCTACGGTGAAATGGTGAGGCGCAGTAAATGATGAACATAGCAGGGGAAGGGAAGAAACTAGGGTAGAATTTTACATCTGAGATGGTAGTTATGGTTAGCTTGGTTTATTTGCTTAGGATCCCACACAATGAGTCATTAACGTTTCCTGTAGTGACATCCAGAGGAAGTCGAATGGTCTCTATGCAGAGACATAAAGTTTTGTATTGACCTAGTGACTAGTTTTATATCATCGAGGAGGATAGTACATAAAGAGATAAGAGAACTGGAAGTGCATAAGAGTGTCTCGCGTAGGGGGTGTATTCATGGCTGTATATCCTAGCAATGAGTACTTGTATTATTCGCATGGCAATCGAATGATTCTTTGAGATGTTATGGAGCGTCAAGGCTTGAGAAGCTTATACTGGAATCCATATGTGCTATTCTTGCCTTTTAATGAAGGAGAGGCACAAGATCACCTGAAATAGCACCTATGGGATTAGAGGCCTTTCTAGCTTAGGAGTGAAGTTCCAATTGCAGATATGACTTAGGTGTTTAACCTGTTTTTATTTTCGTTCGAAGAAAGAGTTAGAGTCGAGGATATTGGCGAACGAGATGAGATATCCACTCTGATTAGGATGGAGTAGTGTCTATAGAGATGAGGCAGTATAGAATTAACCGACTTAGTTGGCTTTGTATAGAGAAAGACTATTTATACCTTACATTTATGGACTTAGGGATGAAGTACTACAAAAATGCCATCATTCGAGATTAATGGTACATTCCTGTAGGAATAAGATATATTAGATAGTAATTTTATTGAGAAAGCGATGATAGAGGATGTTGGGATTTTTGTATATGGAAAAGCTTACAAGAAGGATTAAGGAAAACTACATCAGATTGATTGGATGATGTCAAGGTTGAATTAAGAGTGGCTTAAAAGGAAGGTTTTGAAATCGATAGAAGTTTAACAAAAGTGAAAGTAGAGGCGACGGTATGGAGGAGACCGAGGAGAGTTCGAAGATCGATGATGCAGGGGGCATTGCGTGGTAGGGTTTTCTGCGTATTGCATTCACTTTCACTTACGATGTCATATAGGGTAGCTTAGTATCTTGCATGCTGGGATATGCATAGGTACTGTTTGAATACTTATGGTTGCATGGTTAAATAGTTAATGTTGGAGATGATTGCTTGTGATTGTTAGACATACTAGGAGGCTAATTTTGACCTTTCCTTATTTGACTAGGATTTTGGGTGCGAAACTCCTAAAGGGTGGAGATAATAATGATGCATATTTGATGTATCGAAGGATTTTAAAATATTTTTTTTAATTCGTATGAGCTTGTATGACTCTATAATTTTAGAAAATGTGAATTAGTGACATTTTCCATCTTCTAAATTTTTATCAAATAGTATTGATGCTAAAAATATTCTAAGGTCTATAACGTGTGGTAGGATTCGAATTAGGATGTAAGACCACTTTCACTAAATTGTGATTATGGTTTCTCTTTCCATAGAGAGGTTATATTAAGAATTTAGACTTACCATTTAGCAGATATGGCCTTTTGAAGTTCTGACTAGATCTGAACAAATTAATGGGTAATTAGAAAGTGATTATTCATCCACTGGACCAATTCGAGATTAGGATTAATATCACTTCCACCCAACCATCATTAGTCATTCCTCGTCATCTAATCACCTCTTAACCTCCATTGATCCAAATTAGACCTAAAAACCAACATTTATCCATGTTAACTAATACAACTAGTCGATTTAAGAGGGATTGACAAAAGAGAATTGCAGTTCAAGTAGTTGGAGACTTTAGGATTCATGTTGGGGCTACTCTACATCATATACTTTTATGGACTCATGTGCTTCAATCCAAAGTGAGTGATTTTACCTCTCTAACTATACTATGCCTACCTTTATAAAAATGATATTTTTGATATGATTATTAAAGTTGAAATATTTTGGATCTTACATCTGATATTAATAACACTTTGGATAGGATCAATAAGGATAGATTTGGATTTTAGCATAATTTACACCATTTTCCAACCACAAATTGCTATTTTCTTGAAACCTAAATCTAGAATGACTAATGCTTGTGATTTTTGTTGGAATGTTTAGGATGTGATGTTTAGATGAGATTAAATGATATTTGATTTTTGGATGAATTATTTTGATGTATTTGTTAGTCTTTTAGTGTAGTTAGAATTATGGTACGTCATTTAGTTCAAATGACAAAAAATTTGTCGAAATTTGATGAATCTTGGATATGTTGTTCTTGAAGCTTTGGGAATTATGCATACCAAATTTGAAGCAATATGGAGTTGATTTGATAGACCAAAATGTGATCATAGTGAGTGGTTGGTAGTAGGCAAAAAATGACCTGTAGTAGGATGACTTGTGTTTTTGAGGTGGTTTCTTCAGGTTTTTAGTGCCTTTACTTTGGGTCAGACTTAGGGATTAAATTCTGGACTTAACCATATTTTAAAGATGGAAATGTGACCAATATCGACCTATTCTTGCTTGGTGCTTTTGAGCCAAAATCTTTGGGCCATGGAGCATTTTACTCCAAGTTAGCGTGGAGTGGCATAAGGAGTTTAGTTTTGAGACTTGGCCAAAAATTTGAGGTGGAAAAAGTACACCGTACCGATATGTTTTTGCTCGGTGTGTTTTTAGGCTTTTGGTTCAAGTCTTTGGGCCATTTACTTCAGGACAGCGAAGGAAAAAGAAATGTAGTGTAAAAAATGGTCGGGACGACTTCTTTCGCTTGGATTTTTTTGCAGTTGCTTGGTGTTTTTTGATGGACTACTTCAGGCCAGCATAAGGTCAAGTGGAAAAGATCAGAATTTGATTGTGTTTAGTTTTCGAAGACGACCAAAGTGATTAGTGCCGATCAATTTTATGGTGGTACCGATAACCCTTGGTGGTGGCCATGGGGGTCGAGGACTTGGTAGCGTGTACGCAATGTTCTAATGTTCATGTGCATGTGTGTTCATTCGATCGTTTGACATTCATTTTCGATGGTTATGATGTGATGAAGATTGACGATAAATGTGAGGTAAAAGCATGATGCTTCGACGTTATGACTTTAGAACAAGATGAGGTGAATCTACGACATAAGATGGATGATTTTCTAGTCTAGCCGCTTGGCTTTTTGTTTTCATTTGTAATCTGGGGGCCGTATAGGCATTTTGTAGTTGTACCGAGCTAGCCGGGCAAAGGAGATGCTGGCGAAATTTTTCGAAAATTAAGGAAATTAGAAAATTTTGATAATTTAAATTTTGATTTTTGACTTTAAATTTAAATTTGAATTGATGAGTAAATAATATTATTCAGAAATTATGGAAGATTTTGGCAAGTTAATAAGGGTGATAGGATGATTTTAACCAAAAGATTTGTTTTGGGAAAATGTTGAAACTGTTGGTTTCATGAAATAGAAGACAGGTTATGGACCATTCCTCTTAACTAGTAATTTCGGGGATGAAATTCTTTTAAGGGAGAGGAATGTGACGATCCAGAATTTATGGATATTTGAAATTTGTATATCTAATCGATTTTAAATATTTATGGGTTAATTTCTAACTTGAATTTCAAATATCACCATTTAATTGGTAATTAAATTATTGAAGTTAATAATTGGAAATTGGGTAAAATAGTGAATCTTGGTTTTTAAGCTTGTTAAAAATATTTCAAAGGCTTATAAAATTTACATTGATCATACTGAAGATAATAAAACCTTCAGAATTGAATTTGAAAGTGATTTGTTCAGTTTTAAAAAGATATAATTTGAATTGACATTTAAAATAGCATTCAGAGGCATAGTCTCGGAATTTGACGAAACCAGTTCCACTGGATCCGTAATAGTGTATTATTATCGGATTTCAATTTTCGTAATGTTTGGAGTGATCGTGTGGTCTTACGGTAAGTAAATGCGTTGAAATTAAATCGAAAATTCAATTTTATAACTGGGTTCAGAAAGCTATCTTCTCCATATGATCGAATTAGGACTCGAAACCTTTTCCATCGAATTTGAAATGGGGGCTTAACATTATGAACGTCCAGCGGCATGCCTCGATTAGAGATTGATATTGTAAGTTGCCGGAATCGAGATGATTTGAATTTGAAATTTAAGTTTAAATAAATAATATAAATTGCATTGGGCTGTCGTAGATTTTTAAGGACACGTTTCATACATCTTCTTGCACGTGTCTTCTTTGTAAATGCCCGTAGAATTTCCAAGCTTTATTTCCTTTTCACTTTATAACCTGGTTATCAATTCAAAGAAAAACAAATTATAGCTGGCCGAACTCAAAGTAAATCCCCTTCATTTTTCCACCCTTTCCATTTTCCCGATCCTCATTTCGATTTCTGAAAATCAAACAAAAGGAGGAAGAGCTAACATCTAAAATATTCATGCTCGTTATAAAGAATTTCTATCGATTGAGGCGTGCGTGATTTCGAGGGTTCGCAGGGGGTCGTCACGTTCACCGTAGGGCGTCGTGAGGCAGGGTTCGTTTGGTGACACGACATTCGATTGGGTTGCGGGGTTTTTGAGATCGAGTTCGAAAGCAATCAACGCTCGAGGGAGCTCCGACTATAGCGATTGAGGCACGCATGTCTGGTGGTGACGGAAATTGAGATAAGCGAGGGATGGCGGCGAATCAATGGTCAGCACGTTCTGGTAGGGTATCGACGATTAGCGAAGTTTCGACAGGGCTAGGGTTTCAACTCGAATTCGAGATCGTGGGTTGGCGAATCCTGTTTTCGATTTTGGGTACGTTGTTTTTTATTTATTCATTGAATTTTTGAATAACTTTTGTAGATAGGATTTAATAAGATATTATGCAGTGTTGTTTGGATTTAATCTGACATCTACATAGATTAAGAAAATACATATATTCAGACATTTAACTTACTGGTTGATTTGAACACACACATATATATAGGAATTTGAAAATGTTTATGTGAAAATAGATTTTTGAAGTCTACAATTTATTATATATATACATAGTTTCAAAAATAAAATAAGTATACATATTTTTTTTATTTTAAATAATAGATTAAGTAATTAATTGTTTAATTTACTCACATTAATTATTTTAGTCACTAAGGACTTTTAAAAGGGAAGTAGTTAAAATAAAATCCTTAGTTAAGTAATTTGTAAAACAAGATAAATGGTCCGATTTATTTCAAATATTAATAAATTATTTAATGTTATTCAAGGTTTGAAACAGTGAAGAAATGGTCGAGATGGAAGTGGAATGCAAACTTAAAATCAAAAGTGAGTTTATCTCACTTATCTGGATTGATATTTAAATATAAATGGTTAAATTTAAATAATTGATTGAATGATTGAATTGATTTGGATATGGTATATTATATTGTAGTGCATAGTATATATTGGAGTGATTGTTTTCCCGCATTATATAGCTGATGAGACCCTATGGGCCACATAATAGCGGATGGGATAATATGATCCCATATACCGCGATATTACACCTCGAAGTGGAATTGGTATTTTATATTATGCTAACATCTGTGGATGCAGGGAAAAATAGGTTGGTGGGATCCAACTGGATTCCTCAGAACGTTTGAATTCATTTTATATATTCAGCGATATTATTATGTGACGATCTATGATGAATTATATTGATCATATTAGGAAGTGGAATTTATTGGATACTGTGCTTGGTTAAATATATATATATATTGGAATTTTGAAATTTTAAATGTATATATGAAGTTTGGATTTTTTTTAAAGTAAATAAAAAGGTAATTTTAAATAAAATAAATATAAGGAATTTTGGATAACTAAAATGATTTGGAAGAATAAAAGTTGATTTTTAAATTGTAATAATAAATCCGAAGTATGAGAAAAGAGATATTTTGAATTAATAAATTTAAGTGATAGTATTTAAAAGGAGGAAATAATTTATTTTAAAATTCAAGGTTTAAATTTATTGGAAAGAATAAGAAGGAATTTGAGAAATAAATATGAAATTGGTATTTTCAGTTAAAAAGACTTTTAATCATAATTGAGAATTAAAATATGAAATTAATGGGTTTTGAAAAAATTGAGAAGTAAAGAAAATTTATTTCAAAATAGAGTGAATTTGGGAATCAATTTGGGAATTGATTTAGTGTTTGAAACTGTGTTTTAAATGAAGGATGAGACTTTGGAATTTATAAACTGGGTTTATAAAGTGAAATAAAATATCAATGGATATTTGGAAGTATAAATTTCATGATGGCAATTTATAAAGAACTAGAAAAAAAATTTAAAATAAATAGTGGACTATTTTTCAAAAAAGGTGTGGAAGAGAAGAGTATTTTCACTGGAAAGGCAAGTACGATTTCAAAGCAAATTTTTTAAAGGTATGAGTAAAAAAATTTAAAGTTGTTTTAAAAGAATATTATTTGAGAAATTATTATTTATGTCGTTTAGAATTTTAAAGATAAATGCTTATTTAAATTAGTTATAGTAGTAATTATGTAAAAAGGATAATTGGCATTATGTTTTAAAAGATAATTACATATATTTTATAAAATAGTTTTATTTTAAAGATAGTTTGGTTAAATTTTTATTTAAAAACTTGTATAGAATTTCGTAACCCTTATTTTAAATTTTAATTTGACTTAACTTTTATTTTAAAAATTAGTATTATATTTTATAAAGCAGTTTATTTTAATATATTTTCGAATAAAGTGTTTAAGTAATTTTAATTTAAATATTTTAAAGTATGTTTAAGAATAAAATGATTTAAATTATTTTTAAAAATCTTAAGTATTTAGGACTTGGCGGATTTCAGTGGAATAAAATAATTGGGTGGAAATTTATTTCCACAAGAGAGAGAAAAGTGATTGAAAACTATTTTCAAAGGAGTAAATGTAGGAAAATATCTTGTGAAGATATTTAAAATAAATAATTTGGAAGAAATTATTATGGTCTAATGGATTGTTTGTGAATGTTATTTGATAGTTAAATAACCGACTATCAATATTGGCTAATGCGCTAATCGTTTCGAAGAGACCGGGATCCAGATTAATTTTTCAAAAACCACTTCGATCCGGTATGAACGTTTTCGTGAGGAAAACAAGTGTTTGGAATCGAAGATGGAGTAGTGAAGTGCAAGGGCTTGTCGCTACTAATCCTGAGGGTGATTCCAAAATGGATGTAGCAGGAGTAGTGCCTTCGGTTCCCTTCGAACCCAGAACGGACTTGTATGGATGAATGCTTTCAAAACATTGTCAGGAGGACGATGAGCATCCTAAGTGAATGTGTGCTAAAAAGATAATGCACGGCCTCGAGCCTCATCAACCAGGAATGACTGAAAATCAGGGGATATGCTGCAAGGCTAAATGGATCGCGCCCATTAGGGTAAGGTTATCCCTGTCTAGATGTTCATTTTTATTCGGCTTAGTGGGCGGTTGTTGATCCCAACCGCAGGATGATCTTATTCGTGATTATCCAGTAAGGGGTAGTCCCGGTCTTGTGTTGTAGGGGATTTACGATGGATCCTCGGTACACTGATCTAGACCAGGTACTGTGACAGGTGGTACCCCAGTGCCTAATCATTAGTTGGAAATCCATTCTCCCTACGTGCCTTTACAGTTTAGTTGGTATACCTATTATGCTGGAATTTAATAAATGTAACAATTTTGGCTATTTGAATAAGTATTTGTATATAGATAATACTATAATATCAGAGGATTTTGATAAGAAATGTTTTGGCTATCGTAAGGTAAAAACCGACATGCTTATTTGTGGCATGGTCTTACGAGATGCTTTTGATTTCAAAGAATTTTAAAACTTTAATAATCCAATTGAGTGTGTTTTCTCACGCTGGTTTTCCAGGCTGACTCGGGTATTGTTATATTATAATGCTCGGGTCAGATCGAGTATTATAGAATACAGGAATGGATGTTGTGGAGCTCAGGAGACGAGCTGGATGACGAGACGTACTTTCGTACTTGATCAATATTCCGCTGTGTTGATTGACTGCATAGTTAGCTTTGTGAGGACAGGGTATGATAACTGTCCAGTTGAGTATTATGAACTTTGTTGGACTCTGATGATGTAATGTATATACAGATATAATTCTTTTGTTTTAAAGATGAGTGATTTATCTATTATATATTATTTTGCTGCGTTTGTGAGACTCTAATACTGTTTTCTGTTACTTCTTCTACCTCCTTCTTCTTTAACCCTAATGGTTCAATTTTCCAGCATCTGACTGTTCGACATTCGATACAGTGGACGTATTGATGTCGATTTTCGGACGTCGAAAAATCGGGTCATTAGACTAACATTCATAATATATATATATATATATATATATATATATATATATATATATATATATTATGAACTTATAACATGTTCCTTAGGTCGAGGTTCAATCTACGCTAGTAGACCATGAACGCGTCAACCGCTTGCTATCGACTGGCTCCACTGAGCCTGTCGACCAACGAAGCTAATTGTTGCAAATTTTTATTTTTCTTCATTTTGTTTATTGATTTCATTTTATAGTAAATGATAATCTGTTAATCTAGAATTCCCAGTGTTATCAATTTAAGTTTCGAACCATTTCATCATTTTTTGTCATCGGTTCAAATTAAATTAGGTTTAGAACCAACATGGTATTGATATATAAATCTATATTCAATTTAACAAAAAGAGCGCATTCAACATAAATCAATATTTATCCAACCAATTTTACTTTATCAAATTTAGATTAGACAGGGATCACATTCAATGGGATAAATTACTATCAAATTCCCAATCTACTACAGTGATTTGACAAACAGCGTATCTAATTTAATTAAAATAGTTCTAGGTATAATATGGTATAAATAAACATAATTATATATAAATCATAATAATAATAATGAATCGACTCACTCTAAAGAGCTATTCCCTTTTTAGTTTGCTTGGAATCACCTCCACTTTGTTCTTTGATCTCTCCCTGACTTTTTTTATTCCTCCTTTTATGGTCTTTGAGTTTAGTTTTTTCGGTAGAAAATTGATTTGGAGAGAAAGAGGGTAAAGTTTTGGGAGAGACGAAGTTTAGTTATGATCGCTATGAATTAGGGATCTCGGTGTTAAGTTTAGGTTTTATTTATAAGGATACAGTTCATCATCAGCCGTTAGATCAACTTATATAAAATCCAGGCCATTCAGTATACCCTAGCCTTATACAAGAAACTCGACCGGTTGATCGCTAGTGGTCGATCGGTCCAAGTTAGGGTGTCGATGGTGGAGTTTTCCCTATTTAAAGTATTTGTTTTCTTATTTAATTATTTAACTATTTCCGATTCCAAACTTTTAAACATTAATAACATTTTCATACAAGCTCCTATTACAAAACTTTATATATGAAAATTGTCCATAAAATAGCTATAAATGCAACCACGCAAGTTTTGTAGCCAAATGCAGATATATGTGAATTTTCCTTATTACCTTTGTAATATTTGATTTAATTTCTTTTATGTTGTAAACTATATAAACAAGAAGCCATAAGAAAAGGAGGAAGGACACATTTTATTATTTTTGGAAATTAATTCATCATTTCCATTACATAGGCTCCTTTATATAAAGGTTTTGGAGCTTGGGATTGAACTTATCCCATGATGTGGGACTAAATAAAATATAACAAACATTGTATAGCATATTCTCTCTTTATAATTTACATATATTATAACAATCCCCCTTGACTATGCATCTTCAAAATCTTGGATGCTCTTATGATTGCTTGAAATTGTGCATTTTGAAATGTGTATGATGACTGCTCCCCCTCGTTATTATCTTGCTTTAATATATCCATTTTGTTATAGATATTGTCTGTTGCCTCATTAAAAACCTCTGTTAGGAAAACCCAACGGAAAAAACCTTAAACAAGGAAAAGAGTGCAACTTGTGAAATCATAGATATCATATAATGATATTCCTTCTAAAGAGTTTGATACTTCGGTATCAAAATAATGCCTCATTAACACCTTACTAAAAAAAACTCAATGAGAAAAAACTTAGTGAAGGAAGAAGAGTACAATGACATATTTTATTATCTCATTTCATCAAATGAAGTTCAATACTTCAGGATCAAACTAATGCCTTATTAAAATCTTGCTAAGAAAAACCATATGGGAAAATTTTTAGTAAAGGAAAAATACATATTTTAATAATTTACATCAAATGGAGTTTGATACTTCTGAATCAATGTAATGCCTCAATAAAACCTTATTAAGAAAAACCCAGTAGGTAGAATCTTAGTGAGGAAAAAGAGTACATCATGATATACTTACGTATGCTCCATGATTTTATATTTTTCCCTTTAAGTTTGAATATATGTCATTATAATTCAAATTGGTTATAAATATTTTTGTAACATGGCTTCGACAAGCGTTAAAAGACCGAAGACAATAATTATACTTTCCTTTCTTTAGATCATCATTTACAAATAGTTTTCTTCGATACAATCAAATTTTCAAGATTGTTTCTTCCAAATACAATTTGTATTTTATGCATTTTATATGCTATCTTTATGAAAAACGCTTCATGTGCTTTCATTTTTGTGCTTTAAATCAGTTTTGCATATTGCAACTACATCTTTGATTAATATTAAATGTTTCGTTGCAACAACACTTAAAAGTAAGAAGTAATCTACTCATCATGAAGTGCATCAAGATTTCATCCTAACAATATTTAAAAGAAGGTTGTAATCTACATTCCATGTTTTTGCATTCTTTATAACCAGATATTTATATTCTTCGTAAATTTGTATACTTTCATCGTTTAATATGATTTGAACAATATTTATACATTTGGGATATATTAAGTGTTTAAAAACTTCTGCTACTTTTCAGATTAAAAGTCCACATTTCTATATTAGTTAAGGATTCATGATGGCCAATCATGTTTCCCTCAAATTTAAGATCTTTAATCTATTTATAAACATAAGCACTTTTTATTATTTACAATTTTATCATCGATGATTATTTCTTGTTAGTTCTAGATATGATTTATTGAGATCTCAATATTTATCCATATTTAGGTACCTAAAACACTTCTAGATTTATTTTGACAATCATGTCATGGGTGTCTTCAGAGCACCTTTAAGGTTTCTTTAAAAACACTCATCTCCTTTATTTTGCATCTTTATTACTTACTCCAAAAATATTTCGAACTGACTTTCCTACCACACTTCAGATGTGATTTATACCATTTTGGTCTTTCAGGGATTTCTTCTTATATTGGAGCAAGTATACCTGAGATATCATTGATAATTTATTCAAGTTACTTAATATTTTGCAACCAATATTTAATCTTGATAATCAAAATAAACTTCTATCCTTTTTTTCCTCCCTCTCAATATTGATGAACATTGAATGATTATCATTTTTGGGTTTTCATTTTGATCCATTATAATATTGCTACTAGCAAATACATCACGCATATTAAATATATGAGGATATTTTTTTTCAATTGATAGATGCATTCGAGTGATATTTCTTAATTTTAGAGTTTGTTCTCATTCATTGATCTAACCAATTGGAAGAATTTACTTATTATGTGGATCATTTAAATACATGCATGATTTCAGGTAGTTTAACGTTTATGTTGATTGAATTTTAAGTCACTAAATGATATCTATGCTATAAGCTCATATCAATTTAGTCAAGCAATCTTTAGGTTATTGGTTAAATATCTACATATATGGATGTATACGTGCATCCATGTATTACATATATATTATAGATTCGAACATTCTTTATCATTTGATTTAGTGTTGAACAAACTAGTACGAGGATCCAAACCATTAATTTTTGTTTATCACTCGATGTAAATGAGAATCCTTAAAGATTAAATGAAGTTTCCAAAACATCTGGTTTGAAAATATATATGCATCAAGTTTGGCTTATTAATAATAAATTCAGGTTATTTGATATGTTACAACTTCTAGTTAGAATATATTGTAACTTCTAGTTACCTTTGGATATCGATAATATGAACTTCAGGATCTAAATCTTAAAATTTGTCGACATTCTTGCTTTAGTATTGAAGTCAAACTTTCCGTAGTAATAATTATCAATGCCTCTTGTTCGATAATTATAAAAGTTGCAATATGTTATATAAACTCTTGTTTATTCCATTATCAAATTACGAACTTTATATTCATTTTTATTCACTTAAATGTATGAATCCACACAAATACAAAATATAATTAAGGCTTTCTACATATATATATACACACACACGCCAGTATTCCTATGATATTTTCTTATATATGATGCTGCTCTAATTTGCAATTATTTTGATAAAATTATGTCTAGCAGTGGTAGAATAATGCTTCTGACATAATATATATGGGAAAGAAATAAATTCCCTATGAGAAAATATCATGCTACAACAAGATAGGACTTCTGGAAAAAATTGTTTGAAGATTCTAGCAAAAAATGCACAAGTTGAGAAAATCCAATAATTTAACAAAGAGGACACATGTTGAGAAGAGTCAAACCCAATGTATATCTAAATCTAGAAAATGTAGGTATTATGGGAATAAAAGACAATACTTCTTTTGGCACCAGAATGTACAGAAATCCTAGTTCAACTAATTCACTTAAGGTTCCTCCTTTCATCTTGGTTCAAAAGATGACAAATACAACTAAATTTTCAAGCGATTTTTCCTTGATTTGTATGACAACAAAATAATTATCAAGCATATCATTTTATTTATTTTATTTAATCAACGCTATATGCACAAAAACAAAATAATCTTCCATGGTATTTACTACATAGTAAAATAAATAAATAAATAAAAGCAAACTAATTCAACACTCTTACTAATTCATGTCAGCAATGTGTAATAATAATACAAAGAGTAAATACTCATGGAAATAAATCCCTTTATCTCTTCAAGAGATTTCAAATTCAATGAAAGCTTTATTCATTTCTAAACATGTTAGTTCTTCATTTTCATGACATAGGCTCCTTTATATATAGGTTTTGGATCTTGGGATTGAATTTATCCCACGATGTGGGACTAAACAAAATATAACAAACATTTTATAGCATATTCACTCTCTATAATTTACATATATTATAAAATTTTATTATTTTTGGTTAATTCTTGCAAGGTGTTACATTCTTCCCCCTTAAAAGGATTACATCCCCAAAACCTCCTAGGATAGAAAAATGCAACTGGTGCATACCAAAATTAATAAATTCAACTATCTACTCATCCATCAACCGCTGGCAACCATTGTCTCAAATTTCTAATGCAGTATGTACATGTAGACATGTAATGCCTATGAACCTATGTTAATGCAAACTTAGGCGGCCTCCTAATCTAGTAGACCTCTTGAAATACGAGCTTATGCCATGTATCCAAATGTATGAAACTTCCTATATAAATATACTGGCAATTCTACATATGTGTGCAACCATTCAATCCATATGCAACAACCATATGCATATAACATAGTAAATTAATACAAGTGATGGGTGTGAGTGTATGCTAACTCGGGAATATGTCTGCCTAAGTGTGCAAAGACCAATTTAATAAATACATCCATTAACATCATCATCAAAAAAAATCCTAATGACATGTTTGTAACCATTCCTAGCATCCAATTGTCCCTAACTATGGGGTATACTAAGTTAAAACCTAAGCACATAAGTAGTTTATACTCATTTAGTTAGGAAACTTACCAGAAAAGAGTTTTGAATGGGTAGCTCGGATCTTCTCCTCGAGCTCCCATGCATTCTCCGGTAGATCATTTTCTCACTATATCTTAACAAGCTTAATAACTTTACTACAAAGTCTCTTTGTACCATACTCAAGAATATAAGTGGGTGCATGGCGAACAAGTGACTCCCTTTCCATCTTTACCTCCTCTAGCTGACTTAAGTCGACTATAGCTAATGTATCATGTAGACACTTTTGCAAATGTGACACATGGAAAATGTTGTGTATTCCCACTAACTTTTATGGAAGCTTCACCCTGTAAAATAATTTCCCAATTCTACTTCTGATCGGGAAAGGCCCTACAAACCTTAGTGCTAGCTTTACCAAACTACCAAATATCATAGTATGCCTAAGCAGTGAGGCCTTCACAAAACCATGTCGCCCTTTGCGAACTCCAAATCTTTGTGTCTCCTGTCATCGTAAGGCGTTTTCCAATCTTATGAAGTTTTCTTCCTTCTACGGATTAAGTCTACCTTCTTCGATATCTCACTCACCGTATGTAGTCCAAAAATGATCCTATCCGTAGTGTTCCAACAACAAGACGATGATCTACAAGAACTTCCACATAACGCCTGAAATGGTGCCATCCCGATACTTTCCCAATACCCATTATTATGATAAACTCTAATAGTGGCAAATGATCCTCTGAAGAGCCTTTAAAGTCTAGGATACCCAACTGAAGCAATCCCTCCAACATCCGGTTCACCTTCTCTGTATGTCTATTCGTCTATGGATGATAAGCAGTACTCAAACTTAACTCGGTGCATAAAGCCTCCTGAAGACTCCTCCAAAACTCGCTGGTGAAAAGTGGATCTCGATTGCTATAATGCTAGGAGGAACCCTATGTAACCTAACTATCTCCAACACTTATAGTGTTACCAAAGATGCAAAAGTCCTCGTACTCCTGAGCGGATCAAGATGAATGCAATTGGTTCAGTCGGTCGACTATGAATTAAACACCCTCATTCCCCATCTACTCCTAGGTAGTCCATCAATGAAATCCGTAGAAACGCTCTCCTACTTCCACTCCGGTATGTCCAATGGCTGTAACAATCCTCCCGACTTCTTTTTCTCTACTGTTAGCCTTTAACAACTCATACATTGGGCCACGTGCTCTTCCATATACCTCTTTATTGTAGGCCAATAGATGACTCTCTTCATATCATGATACATTTTGTCTCCATCGAGATAAAAAGTCATCTTAGAACGATGAGACTCGGCTAGTACCATGTCTATCAAATCCATAATGAGAGGAACACATAATCTACCATCGCTCTGTAACCACCCCTTCAAGTCACTAGTTTAATGCCTGAAATAACTTTGCACTCTAACGTTCTGGTTTCATCCCTCTTACTGGGGATGTTGTAAGCCAGTTCAGCTCTAGTCATTTCATATAATTGACCGGTTGTATGGGTAAGGGGAGTTTTAGCTGCGAAGTCAAATTTTTCTGCTACTTTGTAGGTGGATGGTGTCCTCCTAACCTCTCTTCCTCTCATTATAGGTAGTAGAAACTCTCTTAGATGAAGAAATTAAACTGACTTGAATTCTTCAATTTTGATGAAGAAATTCAACTGCCCAATGAAGCTCGAGTTGGGTATCTAGTATCCTGCAAATAGGCAAAGACAAATATATCATAGCTCAATAAATATCTCACAGCGGAACTGACTAAAATATAATAGTAGGTAAATGCTCACTAATATAATAACACTTTCCAAACAAATGTCTCAAATTTGAAAAGTCTCTACCATCTACTAACTTATAGGATGTTGTGAGGAAGGGGTCAGAAACTAAAGTTCTGGTGAATGGACAAATTATACACTTATAAGCTTAATTCTACATATAGCATTTTATTTCCGTTTACTGTTATATTAGGTCCATTGGGTTTGTAATACTCTCTCCTTTGTGCGTGAATCGTGCCTATCTACTCCCTAGTAGATTAAAACCTAATAACTGATATATATGTAGCTATATTCTTAGTGACCGCATCAGACCTAGGTACTACCCATAGTACCTTCTGTATCCTCCTCGCAATTGATTCCATCATCTTGCTTCCATGGCGTTCTGTGACTATATCTATAAAGGACTGCCTCATTAGGCCTACAATACGGATGTTCCGTCACCTACTATTAAATGTAAAACTGCGTCTGCACCGATCTACACTATTGCTCGAACATCCACAATGTACCACCCAGTGCGTACCTTGAGGACTATACGTAATTGTTGTGTCTACTCCCTGAATCCAGCTTAACAAGGCCTACCTTGTATGGAACTCAATCGAGGATTTTCTATTTTGTAAAAGGACTGCCTCGTTAGGCCTACAATACAGATAATCTAGTTCTATAAAGAACTGCCTCATTGGCCTAAAATATAGATAGTCTATTTATGTAATGGACTGCCTCATTGGCCTATAATACAGATAGTCTATTTCTGTAAAGGACTGCCTCGTTGGGCCTACAATACAGGTATTCTATTTGGTTGCCTCTTTTCTTATCGTGGCTATGGCCCCACACAGCCACCTCACAACCAATCGAAAGACCTATAAAGTGCTAAGTGGTTATGCCCTACTGCAAACAATCTAAACATCCAACTGGCGGCGCCCCTCATACAATGTCTCGATAGAGAAAGTATAATTGGACTGTTGGTTTAACTCTAGTCTTTTCTGAACTCACTCTTGGTTTTGATACTGGCCCAATATCTGCAAGCTACTATCCTTTAGGTCCTGGCAAATAAACTTACTTGTAAGTACTAGGACATATACGAATATCCTTCTCCAAACACCAACCCCTTTTGACTTCCTATAATAGTACTGCTATGCATAAAGCAATCAAGGCGTACTCTTTTGATGGAATATCTACATACCTGCCTTTGGAGGACTACATCACTACGCCTACCCCATAGGGCCATCCTAGAGCTTCCTCACGTCCCGTTGAAGTCTCATACTACCTTCTAGCCCAAAATAACTAAGTTGGACGTGCTTCTTTCATGCTGAAATCTATGATGAACTGCTTCATTAGGCTTAACATCCTTTGGGCTGCTCCAAAAGCATCTCACTCTTTTATTAGACCCCAAGTCTAATCTTTTATTTTGCGTTTAGTTTACTATTCTTATTCTATCGGCTACTTATTTATCGTAATTAGCATAATCTTGTCCCATCCTCACCAAACTATTATGAGACCATCGGTTACTGACTGGAAGGGAATGTTGTTGGTATGGGCCACTTCTATTATCTTGCTTATCAACTTAATTTAAGTCTTAAGTTTATTAAAATAAGCCTCTTCTATTATTCTTGCTTTATTTGCATATTAACTTAGTAAGTCTTAAATAAGCTTTTTCTGTTCTTTCTAATTAGTTATAACCTATGCTACAATTTTACTTGAAATTGTCACTTTTATTTTCTTTTATAATCTGTACGTTATAAATATAATTACAAGTGTCACTTTTCTATTCTGGGCTGTCTTCTTTATTATGATGTTGAATTCTCTTTAATTCTCTTTATATTATATGACAAGCTTAGCTTTGGACTATGTCCGCCTGTCACAAATTTATTTAGCCTAATAACTACTTTACTTTTATTCTATTATCTGCACAATAAATGCATATCTAGGTACATTTCTATTTATAGCTTCTAGTCTTATCTAATAATTGACTTGATTCCCTCAATTCTTTGTTATATCTTCTTATATTATGGGAATTAGTTCTATTCTATTTCGTTGGTTACGAAAATTGTGCTAAAATTTCATTTCATATTTTGATACTAAATAATGCTATAAACAATAATCCATAACTGCAAGATATTTCTTTTGTTATCTCATTACTTTTTGGATAGTGTAAAATACAGTGGTTTCTCTATTTTACATAAATTCACTTTTTCTTTCATTTATTGTTGCAATTACATTTATCGTTATCTTTTTAAATATTAAACTATAGAAATGCATTCTATTTTCTAAACCAACCAATTAATCTAGCACGTACTTCTAAATCAAATTATTATATTTTTCTTTAAGTTATTACTCCTGTTTTAGCATAATTACTGCAAATGTCTTCCTTCTAGCTTAAGCCTTTTTCTATAGTCGTTAAGCCTAATTTTATGCATATTTAAATGGATCTCTATCTTCCTTTTCCATATAAATAGTTAAATATAAATTTATAGTCTTAGCATAATAAATTCACAGAGTTAACTAATGGAATAAATGCTTAATTAAATAATTAACGGGAATCTAACGATAACATATCATAATTAAAAAGGTATATAATTTAAATCCACTCACTTGTCATCATTAGCTTTGTTTGCGCGCAGCTTGGCCCCGTGGTCCTTTTGGATCCCCTTCCAAGGTGTATAATATTTTTATTGAGAAGATCTCCTCCCAAGAAATATTTCTATTTAGAATCTAGCCATAGGCAATGGACCCATTGGGAGAAAATTTGATTATGAGAAAATAACTAGGCCTATAGTTCTGTTTATAGTGGAATTTGGGGATCTCAGACGGTTGGATTCATGGATTGAACCTGGCACCACCATGTCACATGGTCGGTTGGAGCCATCAGATTAATCAACGTATGGCTCGGATCACCCGAAAATCGAATTTCAATTCGTTTGGCACGTATTTGGATAAAACTTTGTCCAAGTAACAATGCGGGTCGACCGTAGGTTCGACCTGTACTCTTCTTGGGTCGACCTAGAATTGCTCTGGGTCGGCCCATATATTTATATATTTTTTCCTTTTCTTTTCTCTGATTTTTATTTCTTTCGTAATTTCTCCGTATTAACTCGGACTTGGACAAGTTATATGTGAAAATTGATCAGAAAATTACCACGAACATAATAGTATAAGTTTCAATGCCATATTTGGGCAATTTCAAAAAAAATTATTTTCGCTATTCAATGTTATTTGATTATTTAATTATATAAAAATACGTGGAGTTACATTCTCCCACGCTTTAGGAAATTTCATCTCCGAAATTTAACAAGGGTAAAATTATGTAATTCATCACATTAATCACAACCATTTTGTGTACATAAAATTTTGCAACCATCTATGTTCATGTGCGAAAGTGTTACTCAATACAAAATATGTACATGTACATGAATTTCTAAGCGGTACCTTTATATAAATGCTTTTCTTTCTTAAAATTTATTTTTAAAACATGGTGTATACATCCTAGATATACTTGCAATTTCTATATGAATGCGATATTTTAAAAACTCAAAGCATTTTTCATCCAATTTTTCCCACACTCCTACTAAATTGGGGTGTAGTAAAATGAATTTTTCATACAAATCCGAACACCCAACTTTTAATTTTCAAATTTCAAAAAAATCTAATTTTCTGAATTCAATTTCTTATGTTAGAAGGAAGATAGAAGACGGAAAAACTTCATATTTCTTTGATTTTCTTTTGCGCATATCTTTCTCTGTACGTAGAATTTTAGGCTGCTACTCTATAAAATTTCCTATTTATTTTTTCCAAAAACAGTTTACATAAGAAAATATCTCTTTTAAAATTTTCAATTGACGTTTTTGGTGCTTTCTTTAAATTTGTTATTTCCCTTTTAGTTATTCCTATATCTGCTTTTACTTTTCTTTCTACAATAATATCTTGTGTCCTTCTATTTGTGAACACCACAAAAACACAAAGAAAAAGCATCAGCACTGATTTACTACAATAGGAGTCAAATGCTTACATAAGAGTACAATTTTATCTAAAAGAGAAAACAAACTCTACTACAAAGTGATACTAGATAGGTAACAATAATAGGCTAACATTGCTATCATCTAGGGCTAGGAGGCCTAGGACCATGTCCTCCCTCACAAAAGAAGTTCCTAATGAATAAATATAAACAACTAAGGCACTCCTCCTGCTGTCTGGTGCTCGCCACAATCTCATGTTGTGTCCTAGCTATCTCCTGATGTCCTCGTAGGAGCTCTACGTGCTCTCTGGCGAGCTACTCTTTCCTTCTGGCAATGGTCCTCATCTGCTCACCGTAGCTCATCGCGGAGGGGGTAGGGAGGGTCCTGTTCCCTCTTCCCAAGATACATGCCCCCAAATACTCTACGTCGCGGGCTTTGGTGGCCAAGCGGGCCACTGCGACTCTATATGTCCAACATCGCCTCCAAACGGTGGCAAAGGAAAGCTCTACTTCCCATGGAAATACTGTAGCGCCTGGTAGTATAGCGAGGGCTTTGGTTCGGGCTCCTCCTCCTGTGGAGCCGATATTTGTGCCAAATCTATACCCATCCTCCTCAAGGTGGAGGAATCTATCATAATATGGGTCTACTCATAATAAGTCTCTCTATCCATCTCAACTCTAACCCATCTAAAGACTCATGTCCAAAAATGACTAAAGGTCATAGAAGATCGGCGACCTCTCGCTGCTATCACATACTGGGACATGATCGCCTTAGCCAAGTTCAACTGTGAGCCTCCAAATATGGCATAGGTAGCCTGCCTTACAATGGAATATAGCTGGTCATAGCTCCCCGTCTTGGGGAAAAGGTTATACTACAGAATGCGTGTAACCAACCTAGCTAACGGGTATAACTGTCGTACGTGCCAATCAGGGTGCTGGGGGTCTAATAAGATCTGATGTAAGAAGGCATGGTATGTCATCTCAATCTGGCCAATATCTAGACCATGCCCTCTAATCTCTAAAATATCAGCAAACTATGTCTTAGAAAACGCTATTTCTACTCTCTTGGCCTCCGAATGGAAGGTCATCTCATCATTTCCATCATTAGTACGTAAACTAGTGTCAAAAAGACGTACTAACCAGAGGTAGCTCTCTGCTTGAATGTCTCGTGACTCATAATCTGTTGCAATTTGTTATCCAAAAAGAGCCGCTCTAAAGGCGTGCCATGAAAATCAGAAAATCTCACCGCCCTCTCTTGCAAAAAAGGTATGAAGCTGTATCAGAGTAAGCCTAAACTATCCTCCTATCGCCTTGGCACTAAGCTATCTCTTGGGGTGTAAGATGGGGAAAAAGGTGAACCGAAGATGGTATTGGAGGCATGGTGCAAAACCTTCAGATCTACGATAAAGAAGTATGGATATGGGAAGATCTTGCAATACGCTTCAATTTGACACTAAGAGTTGATTGAACGAGTTTTGAGGCATTGGGGGTTGTTGGAGATGGTGGAATTGGGTTCGGCTACTTCTATTTTGGGGGAAGATGTTGGAATGATAAAGACAAGGGGTTCGAACGCGTTTATACGCGTAAAAATGGACTAAAGAGGTCGGCTCTCCTTACTCCATGGTCGACCGCACGGTCGACCTGGGTCGGTCTAGTTTTATATTATATTTTTTTTTCATCGTTTCATCTACCCGCCGTGTCTGCCTCGCCCGACTCCTCCCCAACTAATCTAAGCCCAATCCAATTCCATCATTTCCCAGTTCGCTTGAGTCGCGGTCACAACTTGGCTAAATATTCCTAACTTCTCTCCACCCTCCAAATGGAGTCTAGACTTCTTCTATACTTGAATTAAATCTTTATTAATATCCACAAACTTGCTCCAACCACTTTAATTGTCTAACCCAAAAATTTCTTTTTCAAGACTGTTTTAATATTTTTACAGTTAGAAAATATTTTAAAATGCTTATCTACGTAATAAGTGTACTTACAAACACTTTACACATAGAAATTATTTCCAAAATACATTTTTACTTAGGCCAAAATAGATGTTACGTAAAACACCATCACTACATCCTAAAATACCAATTTATAGATTTAATCGAAGTAAACAATACATTTTAAAAAAACTGCAAAGTTCACTATATATTTCTTATTTAGAACCATAGCTCTTCTTTTTCCTCAAACTACTGCATTATTACTTTTTTCAGATCTCCAAAAATGCTTATTTTTCTTTCAAAAAATATTCTCTCTCAATTTTCCAAGTTTAAACAAGTACAAATATAAACTGTAAACTTTTAAGTTCAAAACTTGAAAACTTTCTAAAAAAAATTCAAATTCTTAAAATTTTAATTATTGGGCTAGACCCAAAGTGGCTTCTTAAGTTTCTTACACTTTTCCAAATATCCCCATGAAATTATTTTTCTCAATCCAATTATATATGTTCTTAATCCACTTCCTTTCTTATGCTTATTTTTATTCCAAGCCCACATCGTCAAATCTGCTTTTCTGAAACAATTACGAATTGGCAATTGTTTTCACGTGGCTACCTCTTTCTATATTGAATCTATTGTATGTCGAAAATCTTTTCCATTCTAGATCTTATAGCTCTTGGGATTTCTATAATCCAAACTTTGATATACAAAACTTTTTCCCAAAACTCTTTCCAAATGTTGATTTTCTCAAAAGAGTAGATTTCTCTTCTTCTTTTTGGGTCTAAGGGTGTATATATATACATATATATACTAAAAATACAAATACGTTCACTCACTATCTACCTAGGAATCCTAAACCTATGCTATGATACCAAATGTCACAACCCGAATTCTAGTAAGTCCGGATTCTTTGCAAAAATGCTAAAATCCAAGCCCACTGAAGCCCAAGTTGGGTATCTAAACTCCTGCAAAGACAAGTATATCAGAGCTCGATAAATATCTCACAACGGAAATGACTAAATTATAACAGTAAGTAAATACTTACTAATATTATAACACTTTCCAAACAAGTGTCTCAAAGTTCGAAAGTCTCTGTCATCTACCTAACCTATAGTATGTTGTGAGGAGGGGGTCAGAACTAAAGTTCTGGTGAATGGAAAAATTATACACTTCTAAGCTTAATTCAACATATAACATTTTATTTCCATTTACTGTTATATTAGGTTTGTTGGGTTTACAATACTCTTGCCTATGTGAATCATGCCCATCTACTCCCTAGTAGATTAAAACCTAATAAATGATATATATATATATATATATATATATATATATTTACATATATATATATATATATGTAGCTATATGCCCAATGACCATAGCTATCTAGGGTACTACCCATAGTTCCTTCCATATCCTCATCACAATTGATTCCATCGTCTTGCTTCCATGGCATTGTATGACTATATATATAAAGGACTGCCTCATAAGGCATACAATGCAGATGTTCCATCTTCTACTATGACAACGTAAAACTGCATCCGCACCAGTCCACACTACTGCTCGGACATCCACAATGTACAACCCAGTGCGTACCTTGAGGACTATAACTAATTGTTCTGTCTACTCCCTTAATCCCGCTTAACAAGGACTATACGGAACTCAGCCAGGGATTTTCTATTTCTATAAGGGATAGCCTCGCAAGGTCTATAATACAGATAGTCTAGTTCTGTAAAGGACTGCCTCATTGGCCTATAATATAGATATTCTACTTCTGTAAAGGACTGCCTCATTGGCCTACAATACAGATAGTCTAATTCTGTAATGGACTGTCGCGTTAGGCCTACAATACAGGTATTCTATTTGGTATGTCTCTTTTCTTATCATGGGTATAGCCCCACGGAGTCACCCCTCAACTAATCGAAAGACCAGTAAAGTGCTAAGTGGCTGTGCCCTACTGCAAATAATTTAAACATCCAATCGGCGGCGCCCTTCATCCAATATCTCTATAGTGAAAGTATCATTGGACTGTTGATTTAACTCTAGTCTTTCCCGAAATCACTCTTGGTTTTAATGCTGGCTCGATATCCGCACGTGACTATCCTTTTGGTCATGCCCACTAAACTTGCTGGCAAGTACAGGGGCATACGAATATCCTACTCCAAACGCTAGCCTCTTTTGACTGCCTACATTGGTCCTACCATGCAAAAAGCAGTCAAGGCATACTCTTTTGATGGAACACATAAAGACCTGCTTCTAGAGGACTGCATCACTATGCCAACCCCAAAAGGCCATCCAAGAGTACGCTCACATCCTGTTGAAGTCTCACTTTCTTCTAGCCCAAAATAACTAAGTTGGACGTGCTTCTTCTGTGCCGAAATCTGTGATGAACTGCTTCGTTAGGCTCATCATCCTTTGGGCTGCTCCGAACGTATCTCACTCTTTTATTAGACCCTAGGTCTAGTCTTTTATTTTTCGTTAAGTTTACTTTCCTTATTCTGTTGGCTACTTATTTACCATAATTAGCATAATCTTGTCACAGCCTCACCTATCTGTTGTGAGACCATAAGTTCCTGACTGAAAGGTAATGTTGTTGGTATGGGGCCACTTCTATTATCTTGCTTATTAAGTTAATTTAAGTCTTAAGTTTATCAAAATAAGCCTCTTCTATTATTGCTGCTTTATTTGCTTATTAACTTAATTTAAGTCTTAATTAAGCCTTTTTGTTCTTTCTACTTGATTATAACCTATGTTATAATTTTACTTGTAAATGTCTTTTTTATTTTTTTACAATCTATATATTATACATATAATTATAAGCGTCTCTTCCCTATTCTAGTCTGTCTTCTTTTATTATGATGTTGAATTCTCTTTAATTATCTTTATATTATATATATGACAAGCTTAGATTTGGACTACGTCCACTTGTCACAAATTTATTTATCATAATAACTACTTTACTTTTATTCTATTATCTGCACAGTAAACGCAAATCTAGGTGCATTTTTGTTTATAGCTTCTAGTCTTATCTAATAATTGACTTTATTCCTTTTATTCTTTGTTTTGTCTTCTTATATTATAGGAAGTAGTGCTATTCTATTTGGTTTTTTACGAAAACCATGCTAAAAATTCAGTTTCATATTTTAATACTAAATATTGCTATAAACAACAATCGGTAACTGTAAGACATTTCTTATATTATCTTTTTACTTTTTCGATAATGCAAAATACAATGGTTTCTCTATTTTACACTAATTCCATTTCTCTTTCTTTTATTCTTGCAATTGCGTTTATCGTTATCTTTTTAAATATTAAATTATAAAACTATATTCTATTTTCTAAACCAACCAATTAATCTATCACATACTTCCAAATCAAATTATCATATTTTTCTTTAAGTTATTACTCCCGTTTTAGCATAATTACTGTAAATGTCTTCCTTCTAGGCTTAATCTTTTTTTGTAATCGTTAATCCAAATTTTGTACATATTCAAATGGATCTTTATCTTTCTTTTCCACATAAATAGTTAAATATAAATTTACAGTCTAAGCATAATAAATTTACAGAGTTAACTACTGAAAAAATGCTTAATTAAATAATTAATGGGAATCTAACGACAACATATCATAAACGAAAAAGGTATATAATTTAAATCCACTCACCTTTCGTCCTTAGCTTTGTTTGTGCACATCTTGGCCCCATGGTCCTTCTGTATCCCCTTCTAAGGTGTATAATATTTTTATTGAAAAGATCTCCTCCCTAGAAATATTTTCTATTTAGGGTCCAAACTCAGGCAATGAACTTGTTAGGAGAAAATCTGATTGTTAGTAAATAGCTAGGCCTATAGCTTTATTTATAGTGGAGTTTGGGAATCTCAAACTGGATTCTTGAATTGAACATGGAGCCACTATGTCACAGGGTCATTTGGAGTCAATAGATTAATCAACGTATGGCTCAGATCACTCAAAAAATCGAATTTCAATTTGTTTGGCATGTAACTAGACAAAAATTCATCTTGGTAACAACGTAGATCGAACATAGGGTCGACCTGTGTTCACCTTGGGTTGACCTGGTAGTCGACCTAGGAGTGCTCTAGATCGACCTATGGGTCGACCTATATATTTATATTTTTTCCTTTTCTTTTCTCTACTTTTTGTTTCTTTCGTAATTTCTCCGTATTAACTCATATTTTGACAAGTTATATATGGAATTGATCATAAAATCGCCACGGACACAATGGTATAAGATTAAAGGACATATTCTTACAATTTCAAAAATATTTGTTTTCATTATTCATCGTTATTTGATTATTTAATTATATAAAATTCGGGGTTTTACAGTTGCGCATTAAAATATAGGTCATTGCTCCTTAAAAACGTACTTGCTTTTAAGCGTTAAAATATAGGCTATCGTGGCTCAAAAAATTTCATAGTCATCGCTGCTAAAATAAAGGTCTTTGCATATTTTGGCCAATAGATGTCACATGCTAACAACCCCAAAGTCATTCTGTGCTTCTTTTCATCATTGGTTTTGTGTGCTTCATTTCAGCTTTATTCTCGTATGCCAGCAAAATAAGCCTTTATGATGTATATATATTTCCTACTTGTACAGTTTTCCTTCATTTGTATGCAACTGCCTTGGGTCCACATGTGTTGTTTGTCACCACGCTTTTGTGTATTAATTTAGCTGTGCCTTCGTGCCTTGTTTAATTTAACCTTCACGTGCAATTTTTTCCCCATTTGTTTCATGACCTGCTACCCATTTCATGTAATATTTTGGACATAGCCTTCGCATACTAAGAGTTTTACCATATCGCCTGGTGTATGATAGCCTTTGCATGCAATTTTCTTTTGCCTTGTGTGCTGATTTGAGGCTGTTCCTATTTCTTCTTGTCTTCGCATGCTGACATTTAGGAGCCTTTGTGGGCTACTTTGCCTTTTTGCTTCATAAATGTTTCTTTATTTCTTTCATGTATTATTTCTTTAATGCCAACATGCAGCTGTGTTTGTGTGTGTGTATATGTGTATATTTCATATGCTCGAGAACCCTTTGCATTTCGTGTATTAACATGTTTGATGCCCATATGTGTTTGACATGTCGCATCCTTTTCCTTCTTTGTTTTTTTGGAAAAAAAGTATTTAATTAATAAAAAAGCCTTGTATACTTTCATGACATGTCTCTTGAAACCTTACAACCCCCTAAACTAAGTGGTTACCTTACTAGGAAAAAGAGTGCATATCATGTACATATATTAACGGTATAACAAGAGATAAAAGCTGCAAGACCAAGTTGTCAAACAGTTGGAGGAGTAAACATATATAACACACTCAAAACCAACAATACGATCAACTTGGGGCAGAAATCCAGGGAAAAATAAAACGACCAAAAAGAAGGCAAAGCAAAAATACAAAACAACTACAAGTCACATGACTCTTGATAAAACAAAAGGCCATACGAGATAGACATCGATTCAGATTTACTTCATCTTCAAACAATTGGAGAGAGAAAATAACTTGGCAACTAAAAATTGATCAGATTTATTTAACAAATTGAGCTGAAAATAATGGCGGAGACTAAAAAAATTGAGAAAATGGAGTGCAGAACTAGCTTCAATCTTCAACAAGTGACAGAACTAGCTTCAATCTTTAGCAAGTGATAGAATAGAGATCAAGCAGGATGACTGTTGGATCTACACTAGATTGCACTATTCAAAGTTGCCAAGATAAGCTCAATCTCCTTATTTTCCATCTTAGATTCCAATTTAAACTTAACTAGATTCTTGTTGTCTTGTAAAACGAGAAAAATTCTAACTTCAACTGACATTTCAATATTGTTGAAAGTTCTCGAGTTTCTTTCACACCATATGTGCTACATCGAAGTAGTTAGAACGGTATTAGTAAGATGATAGCTTGCTAAATAAGATGCTAATTCAGACACGGATAATCAAGAATTTGATTAAAGTCGTAATTATTACCGGGGTTAATATGTAGCTTATGTGTGATATCCTCTAAAAGCCTCTTAGAATAATCACATTGGAAGAAAAGATGGTCTCTATCTTCGAAATGTTGAGAATAAAAGGCACAAGTGCGATTAATGTCATGATTCCATATGTTAATTCTTTCATTTGTATTTAATTTATTTAATTTGGAAAGAAGGTTACATGTACACATTTTAGGAGCACAAAACTTATATCAAATGATCTTAGTCCAATTAAACTCTGGATGTTTAGATCCTATTTGATTCCAGACAGACTTTACACTGAAGTGGCCATCATTATTAGGAATCCAGAACCAAAAATCTTATGGCATTTGATCATGGATTTTGATTTTCTTCGCTGTTTGTTGTATTTGAGTAGGAATAGAGTCGAAATGTTCCTTCCAATTATTACCAGAGATTAAAGTAGAAACTGTTCTATTATATCAACAAGTAATTGTCATTGTATTCCAACCAAGTTTATCAATTAATTAGTGACCCTCAATACAGGGGTCAAACCAGACATCAGACTTTTCACAATTTGTAATTTTTCTGTCTATTAAACCTTTACACCATTTTCGGGCTTTAAGTAGGAGCTTCCACGTATAAGAAGCATTATTGTTCGTTGCAGCAGTCCAGAAATTGATAGTGCTACAATATATATTATGCATCCATTTTGCCCATAAAGAATCACCTTGTATGTATTTCCAATGAAATTTTACAGCAACTGACTTAGCAGTTTCTTCAATTCTTTTAATACCAACTCCACCTTCACATTTGGTTTTACACACATCATCACAAGACATTCTATGAGACTTGGATTTCCAAATTAAATTAGCACATAGAGAGTTGATTCTCTGTATCACAGTCATAGGTAATTGGGAAAATTGCATCCTGAAATGGATCATTAGGTAGATGACAGTATTAACAAGTTCAATTCGACCACTAATGTTGAGTAATTTATTGTTCCAATGATTGAATTTTTTGTCAATCTTATCAATTAAAATCAAAAATCCCTTACTTTTAATTGGTTGTTAGATAAAGGGATGCCTAAGTAAATGATATGGATGTTACCACTATTTATATTAAGAATATTAGTAATCATATGCTTGTTATTAGCTCCCTTGCTGAAATACACAGTAGATTTGTTTTCATTAACAACAAGACCAGTAAAAAAATTAATACCTGAAAAATGTACTGGAAGATATTAGCATTCTCAATGTTTTCTTTGGCCAGAATAAGAATGTCATCTACATATAATAAATGTGTGATCATGGGTTCAGTCTTGTATATAGGGCTGAAGTTATCTTTCAAATATTCCGTGTCAAGAGAAATTGTTAGAAATTCCATAGCAATTGAGAACAAATATGCCAAGAGGGGGTCCCCTTGTCTAAGACCTCCTGTGCTATCAACGAACCACGGGGTAAAACATCAATTAATACTGAAAATGATGGAGTAGATATGAATTCGTAAATTAGATTGGCAAATATGAGAGGAAAACCCATTGCAATCAGCATATGATGAATAAATTCTCTATCAATTTTATCATTGGCTTTATGCAAGTCGATTTTCAAACATAAATTTTTAGAATTCTTCCTATTAAAGCCCCTGACCATTTCATAAGCTAGAAGGGAGTTTTAGTAATAATTCTACCTGGAATGAATGCATTTTGATTATATGAAATTAGATCATTCATATAATCTTTCATTCTATTGCAAAGAAGATTAGCTAATATTTTATATTAAACGTTGCATAATGATGTTGGTCTAAAGTCAGCTATATCAGTCGCATCAGGCTTCTTTGGAATGAGGCATATAAATGTGTGATTGATTTCTTTAATTATCTTCCCATACTAGAGAATACCATTCACTGCATTCCATATGTCATTTTTTATTTGTTCCCAATGTATTTTGAAAAAAATTGAGTTTACGCCATCGCGATCAGGGGTACTATTGTCATTAATTTGGAATAAAGCTGATTTTACTTCCTTAGTTGAAATGGCCTGCATAAGTTGCTTCCAACATTATCTGATAAGATTCTCTTACATGTAATGTCTGGAAATTGAAGTGCAGCCTGAGATGATGAAAACAAATCAGATAAATACTTAATGGCTTCACAAGCTAATTTTTCTGATGCTAAAATCCATGACCCATTCTAATTAATAATATAATCACTCCTTCCCTTAAGATTAATAAAATCAACTTTGTTGCAGAAGAATGCAGTTGGTATGTCACCTGTAACCAGCCAATTATTTTTCTTTCTATGTTCATTTTCTATTGCAATTTTCCTCATAATATGATATATTTGTTCTGTTTTCAAGGAATACTATTCTATTAAATAATCATTCAGAAGATTCTGAAGCAACTGCTTATAGAGACCATTAGCCTCCTCCTTTACCTTTTCAGCCAGAATATGAATACTGCTTTTATTTTTAATCCAATTTTTCAATGAGATTTGACCAGTTCGAGCTTGCAAAGGAGATTGTAAAGAGGATTCCTGGAAAATCTTTCAACAGATCATCTTGGAGAGAAGAAAAGTAGCCCTCTTGAAGATGCCAAGCACTATTGTATCTAAAGGTAATCTAGGCTTTGATTTGTTGTAGAATAAGAGCTTGATATATAGGAGGATGATCACTCAGGGAGTGATTTCCAAAGTGTACGCCAAATTGAAATTTGTTCACCTATAGGTTACACGGTCGGTTTTACTATGAATAGAGAAACTAAGGCCTCCTCTCCAAGTGAAAAAGTTTTCGGTAAAATCTGTTCAATTAAATTAGAAGATGAAATGTAATAAATAAAACTTTGCTCACCCATAAAATTATAGTGACTATTATAAACTCTGTCTCTAGACGATAATATAGCATTAAAATAACCCACAGCAATCCATGGTAGGTAAAATTAGAAGACTGCTTAGAAATATACCTCTATAGCTCTGTTCTTTTTGTTTCATCATTAGCAGCATAAATAGTAGCGCAAAAAACACTGATACCATTTGCGTTATGAAGTATACAAGTGATATATTGTTCATTAGGATAAAGAATTATATTAGACCGGTGATTGGGGTCCCATATGATCAAGATTCTACACTTCTGCTCACTACTAATATTATGAGAATATTTTCAATAACAATTAGTTTTAGCCATGAATTTATCAATATTGTTGTGGGACAATTTATCTTCAAGAATACTAAGCAAAGAGAATTTTTTGGTACTTAAAATCTGCATAATTTCTAATTGTTTCGCATGGGCATTTAATTCCCTTATGTTCTAGAAAATGAACTGCACTTATAAGTTAATTTCTAGGCTGCTACTATTTAGCAGGAAAGTAGTGGTCCTAGTTGTCTTTGCTTTTTTTGTTTTCTTAATTCTACATTTTTAACCGAGTAACTAAGACCATGCAAGATTGTCGATGAAATCAGGAGAATTAGTGGTTTTAAACTTGAAAGGCACCTTTTCATGTAGGATAGTTTTCACTCTAGAGGGTGGGTGAATAGGGTGATAATGATAAGAATGAAAATAAATGCAGAAATAGAAAAAATCATAGATAATAATGTCGTAGAGATCATACATAAATTTAACTAGCTTTGGCGAAACCTTTCCTACATGCTGGCCCCAAGATTTCTAATAGAAATTAAGTAGTCAGACGCTTACAAACGTAAACTTGCGACACCCGCTAATGACTAACTAACTCAACGCTCAAAACCCTACCGCAACTTAGCCACTGAGTTGCGTATTCTCGAACTAGACCATCGTAGTTCGTAACCTAGTCACACGACTAGAGAGTTACACAATTTTAAAAGAAAATTACAAAATAAAATAAAACAACTAAATGAAACCCTATATATCAATTAAGCCCAAAATAAAATAAACTAGACCAGCCGAATAACAAATTAAACTAAAGAGACATCTCCTCTATTTTATATATGTGGGCTTTCTTTTTGCTTCTTTACAAATTTAGGGTTTTTGGAATCGCCACTTTGAAGTTGCTAAATTGAATTGAAGAAATTGCTTCTCTATTCTTCGTCAATCGAATCAAGGCTTTGATATGCTTACGACTGCTCCAATTGTCTAGTTTGATTCGAGTTCGAATTGGTACGTGTTCTCCTTTTTAGAATTATACTCGACTTGATTCGAGTTTTGAATTAGTGCGTGCATTTATTTTTATGCTTGTTCTTTCGTTTTTTTGTTGAACTCGAATGAGTTTACTGCCGATGATGTAACTGGGTTATATAGGGATGAAAACCCCTAAATATACATTTGTATTTTCGATTTAAAATTTTCAAATAATTTTGTTTGGCCACTAATTCTTGATCAAACGATGTGATGGAAGTTGACTTGTTCATTACTTGATGTTGTTTGATTTTCTCTGAGTCGGTTTCATTCTTTCTCCTATGACTTTGGTTCTTTGAATTTTTTGAGATAATTGACTTGGTTAATTCTTGCTTCATCTGCAAGTTCCATTCTTTTCTGGCTTTGACTTGGAGACTTCCACCATATTACTACCTTGTTCATTTCATTGCATAATTTGATGCCATTGTAGTCTTGCATTTCTTTTGATTCATACTTACTATCACGCATACTATCACATTACTGTCCTTGTACTTGTTCGAACTGAACTATTGTTCATCATGTTCATGCCTGAACTAATATCCGTTATGTTGACATGGTCTTTGCATTGAGTTGAATTTGGATTCTGGTCTTCAAATGTATGTTGTATCCATGTTCATAATTGTTATGCTTATGTCCACTGTTGTATTTTGAGGGCTCTGTTTCATATGTATAGAACTGATGTTGGTTGCTTCGAGTTTTATATTAATTTTCTTGTATGCTACTCCAGTTTCTGTTCATTTGGATTGTTGCATTCATGTTGCATTGTGTTGTTTGTGTGTTTGAGTGGTTCATGTTGTACTAGCTTCTTTCACTTGAGTCTCTACTATTCATTTTGTCATGACCCATCGATCTGTTGTGTTCATGTATGGTCTGAGCTGATCCTCATGTTGTGTGCATGTGTTCTTGTTCCTTGTGTTCATATTGTAACTGTTATGTGTCCCCATGATGTATGTGTTGTGGTTGAGTCCATTCTGGTTCGAGAAAGGTTGAAGCCAAACTTTGTACATATGTTGATGGAGTCTTTGTGTTGTCTTGAATATTGATAATGGATCTAAAGCTGTGTTGAGTTTACATGTACATTATTTAATGATTTGGTGGACCTAGTTACATGTGCCTAGTTTTTGTTCACTTTGATTTGAATGTCCAGTTGCTGTCATGTTGCACTTGCATCCATTTAACATGTCTCTCCATGTACACCCATATATACATACATGTATGTATATATGTGTGTGATAGGTATGCTTTCTTGTGTGTTGGTCATGACCATTTTCATTGTTGAGTCTCCTCACTTTGTTCATACGCATATGAACTTGGTTCATTGGTCTGGTTTCTTGAGTCTGGTTTTGATTCGTATTTTGGACTTTCATTTGTGTTGAATCCGGCTTATGGCTCGAGTTTAACCTTGTGCTCACCTGTCCCTGTAGTTTTCACACATAAGTGTATATTAGTGTGCACGACCTTATGACATGTACAGTGATACACTGTTCATGTTACAAGTTGTTCGTGTAAGATGAATTTAAAAGAAAAATGATGACAAACAACCCAAATAACTGAGGCAAATGATATTCTCAAACAAAAAAATCATTATACACTGCAAAATAATTTCTTTTTCAATTTTACCGCGTCGGTGTTTATTTTGCAGATAATTCAGATGCGGGATACAAGCTGGAATAGAGTTGAAGATCAAATACGAGTGATGAGTGAATGTAGTGAGGTGAAAATATCATACCAAACTCAAGTGGAATAGATAGGAATCATTCCCTAAGGAGTGACGGGAAAGGTGTAAGGCTATAAAAGAGACAGCAATAATTACTTTTGGAAGTAATAATAGAGTTTCTCGTAAAGCATATAAGGCACTAGTGAGAACATAGGAACGTTGATTCATGTGAGCAGGCTAAAGAAGAATGGTAAAGTGAAATTAGTAAGACTGTAAGGCACACATGGTTGAGGACGTGCATTTTTTATTTTGAAGAAACTTGGGAAAAGCATCTTCCTTTAGTGAAATTCTCACATGATAGTAGTTTTCTAGCTAGCATTAGAGTGGCACATTTCGAAGCTCTTTATGGTAGACTACGTAAGTCATTTTCGTGTTGGGTAGAGTCCACAGAGGTTAAAAGGACTTCGGAGAAAACTAAATTTTATTTGGAGAAAATTTGTATCTCATATCCGCATTTCGTTGATAGTGATTTTTGGAATTTCCTATTTACCATCTTTAGTTTTGAATAGGTTCTTTCCTATATTATCCCTTGAGAGGGTAAACTTAGGAATTAACCTATCGATGGTAGTATTTGACGTAAACATGTTATTAGAACATGTTATGGATGATGTATGCAAGTGGTTGCAAGTGTTTGCTAGTGGATGCTAATGGACGCATATACTTACACTAGGCACTATTATCTCTTAGGGATTGGCCTAGCTAGGTAACTAGAACATATGCATATGGATGGGTGCGCATTTGCATTTTTATTTTCATGGTTGCTATAGATGGATGTTTATCACATGATTGTTGCATTTGGATGATCACTGAAGCACGCATATAGAAATCAGTTATCATTAGAAATTTTTGCATTCATTTGGATACATAGCATAGACATGATTGCACAAAAGGAGGTCAACTGAATAAGTGGACCTCCTAATTTTTGGCATTAGTTAGGGACATTAACACTACACTAAATGCATAAGTATCATAAATTGCTTTAGAAAAAGTTAAGGACAATGGATGAATAAATGATGGTTGAGTAGTTGGTTGTAGAACTTGGATGAAAACATTAGTTTATTCTTGTATCCTTAGAGATTTCGAGGACGAAATCCCTTAAGGAGGAGAGAATGTAACAACTCAAAATTTAACCCATAATAATTAATTAGTTAATTAATGAAATAATAAAATAACTTTATGAAATTATCATAATTCGACCATGGGAGTTCACCATTTTGTCCGTGGTAATTTTCTGCTCACTTTCCATATATAAAATGTCAGAATCCGAGTTAATATGAGTGAGATACAAAGCAAACAAGAATCAATGATATATATATATATAGGGAGGTCGTTTTAGGGTCCTTCCTAAAAAGGTAAACCCAATTTATAGGGTAGAAGTGGATCTCAGACCGTTAGATTTGGAGATTGAATATGGTGCGACCATGACATAGGCTGAATAGGAGCCGTCGGATGGTAACACGGAGGGAGCAGATGAGCCAAAATTACGAAAATAATGTGTAAACTACTGAAACCAACAGGAACAAAGGAAATTTTCTTCGCTGCACATAGGTAGGCGGGTCGACCTATAGGTCGACTACCTTTGAAGCCAAGTTGACCATCGGTCAACCTAGGCCTTGGGATGGTCCAGGAAAGAATCTTTTAAATAAAATATTTTAATACCCTCAAGTGGATCCGGAAAGACCAAAAGGGAAGAGCTTAGTACCCCATGTGAGTGATTTAATTATTTTATATTTTTAAGTAATTTAAAATAATAGGGTTTCTAATAGTTGTAGTTTTACTACGATTTTTGAAATAACCTTTTTAGTAGTTTATTTACAGTTTTTAGAATTATTTTCAGTCTATTTTTATTAGCTATTCTTTTCAATTGGTTTTTATTTATTTCTGTTAATTATAGCTTTTCTATTTATTTATAGTTTATTTACAGTATTTTAACTTATTTACTATTATTTATGCATTATTTACATCTTTCTCCTACGCTTTGGATTTTCTTCTATTTTCAGTTATCTTTTGTTTCTCCTTCTTCTTCGCGTATGAATTAGAATAGATTAAACGTGAATTTGGATTATATTGTAAGTATACTGTAATAACGAAAGATAAGATGTAAATTATAAGGACTATAATAAAAATGGAATTGGACTAAAATTGTGATGTAAATATTAGAATTATACTGTGTTAAAGAGATTGGCCTAGTTATAACTTAGAATTATAACTAAAAGAGTAAAGATGAAATAAGCTTATTTTTACACTTAGACCTTGGATTAGGAAATAAGTAGGATTATAACATAGATTATAATAAGAAAACAGAAAAAATGAGGCTTATTTTAAGATTTAGGATAAATTAGTAAGCACAGATAGTAAGAATAAAAATAAAGGCTTGTTTAAAATAATTTATCCAAGTTAATAAGCAAAGATGAAAGTAGGATCCGTGTCGACAGCATTCCCCTTATGCTTTTTAGGGCAGATAAGTGGTCGATAAATAAAAAGAAAGATCCATACCAGCAGCATTTCCTTTGCTGTTTAGGGTAGCTAAGTGGTCAATACTTAAAAGAGAAGATTCGTACCAGTAGCATTTTCCTTATGCCGTTTAGGATAGATAAGTGGTCAATACTTAAAAGGAAAGATCCGTACCAGCAACATTTTCCTTGGGACATGCTTATGTTGTTTAGGGTTGGTAAGAGGTCAATAATTAAAATACTAAATCATGGGGATTTGGACAAGAAACGCAACTAGATTTTTTTTAACAGGGACCAGTACTAACAACATTCCCTATTTTCTTTGGACATAGTGTCTCACAATAGCTGAAGTGAGACGAGGGCTTGCTTATGCTGTCTAGAGTATCAAAAGAGGGAGCAATAGATAGTGCGAACCGGCGGTGACCGAGCGTGCAACATCGATAAGGGAGATAATCTCTATTGAGTTCTAAGCACTTAGTGTGTGTCTTTCATATATACCATTGACTTCTGTGTAGGAAACTATCTACCGTCTAGTCTACGGTAGGTACTATGGAGTAGCAGGCCGATCAAAGAATAGAATTAGGACTTCAACCTAATTAAAATAGGATTAGGAATTCAGCCTAATCAAAACAGCTATCTAGGACAAGTTCAAACAATCAAAGTTAATTGATCATATTAATCGAATTAATTCGTATTTATTTCCAACTTGTTCCTTCTTCCAGTTTCCTTCGTTTCCTTTTTAATACTAGAACCGTTGTAAAGCCTATTACCTCTACTTTGTTTAAAAATACTAGTAATTACTACCCGTGACCAGACTTTCAGTCCGACCCACTCCTCTATTTTCCCCCTTTCCCTCCATAGCTATCAAGGGCGAGCGAGGTAGATTTGTGGATTCAGGGAGGTTGCAGCAGCTGCGATTCTTCTTATGTATATCTCTTCTTTATTTTCAGCTTTTAGTTCTTATGTTGTATTGGCATTATTTGAGGGATGTTTTGTACTCTGATTTTATTGGGACTATGTTTTTTTAATTTCGCAAGACATGTATGGTTATTTTGACATATTATGTATTTGTTATTTGGCGACTTACTTGGTTTTTAAAGTAATTATGAAGTTTTGTTCTAAATAAGTTATTATTTTAATTGTTTCCGTTGTTTTTTATCTTTTTTGTCTTGTGAATCTTAGTCTCTACTAGCTTTAGTTATATCAATAACACTCCATGCCTTTTATTGTGTCCCTTTAGGTATACTAAGGGTGTGGGGTGTTACATCTAAGTTGGCATTTCTGATTATATATAAGATATCAAGATCATAAGATGTGAGAAACTCTAGCCAACACTATTGTCTCATGTTCAAGTCCTTCTCAGTGAAAAGATACTTCAAGGATTTGCGATCTTTGAAGAGCTCGAACTTTTCACCTATTTAAAAAAAGAACATTATTTACCATGGTCAATGTACAACCCTGTTGTTAATTATTTGATTAATTAAATTTAATTATGAATAATTAATTTTTAGTTGCAATTTCTAAATTTTAATTGTAAAATTTAAATTTAGTATTGAGGATAATTGGTTAAATTTAATTAAGAAATGAGTCTCATTTCTTAATTTGGATTTCATTTTAAAATTTTAAAATATTACTAAATGAATTATTTAATTTGGGTAGTTAGAGTAAAATGTCGATATTGTGATTCGTTGTTAAAATGTGGATTTTTAATTTGACATTTGGTTTATATAAAAATTTAGAAATCAATTTTTATTTTGGTTTAGTGTAACATAGTGTTAAAAGAAGTAATAAAACATAATAGGATTAGTAACACTTCCACTTGGGAATTTACTTTGCAACACTTCTTATTGGATTCTTACTATACCCTATCTGGCCTAAGTAGAACTAGTGTAAATAAAGAATAAAACATACGTATATCTTCTTCTTTAACACTTCTTCTATCAAAAACTAGAAAACCAAATGCTCAAACAAAAATAGAAACTGTAGTTCACAATTTCCAAATTCAAAGCTCAAATCAAAGGGATTTTGTCCAATAATGAAGAGTGAGTGTTTTAAACTCTATCTCCATCCTTTAGAACTCTAAAAGAACGATTTTGATCCCCTTTTTGATCAAATTTCTTGCTTTTCAAATTTTTTTCTTGAGTTTTCAGGTGATTTTGGTTAAGTTAGGAAGTTAACAAGGCTTAAAAGAGGATTTAGCAAGCTATAGGAAAACAATAAGTGAGTTAATCTTTCACACTAGTACCTTTAGTCTATGAGAATAATTGTTAGTTTCTATTTGAATTGAATTGTTTATTGATTGAATTGCTTTCACATTGATTGTGAATTGGTTGCTTAAATTTGATGATTTTTGATTATTTGCTGAAAATAAATTGTGAAAATAGCTACTGTAAAACAGTGATACCTTGATTTGAAAAGATCTGAATTGGTTCAGTCTTTTTGTGGTAGAAAGATAAAAGGGTCTAAATTAAGTCTGAAATTGTTATACATGCTCTGCCTACCGATTTTCAGATTTGTAACCTAAATCTAAAATCGCCATAAATTTTTAACCTTAAAACCAAATTGCATAAAGCTTCTTTTTTTAAAAGATGAGACATTAAGGAACAACTTTTATGTTGTGAGTTTTTGAAAATTATATGATTTAAATGGAGCATAAAAAGCCCGCCCTGCAGTAAGGAACCCAAAATTGGGTTTGAAACTGATATACATACTCTACTCTGTCTATTTTCTTAGTTGAAACCTAAAAACTAAAATCGCCATAACTTTTCAACCGCAAACCCAAATTTTGCAAAACGTATTTCGTAGGAAATCTGAGACATTAAGGAAGAAGTTTTATGTTGTAAGTTTTTTAAAATTCTACGATTAAAGGGTCGAAATTGGGTTTGAAACTGATATACGTGCTCCGCTCTATCGATTTTATGAGTTGAAACCTAAAACTAAAATCGTTATAACGTTTTTACTATAAATCCAAATTATGTGATACCTATTCCTATGGAAATCTTAGATTTTAAGGAACAACTTTCATGTTGTAAGTTTTTGGAAATTTCGAGGAAAAATGGGTCGAATTGGTGTTTCAAAATTGAAAATATATCGTGAGCTATAATTTTTTGCTATGTTTGTGGTGTTATTTAAATGTGCTTTGAATGTTCAGTCATGATCGTTTTGACATATATATTTCCAATGGCTTTTTAAGTTATAAATTGTGTTTAGAGATTATATGAAAATCAAACCTTATGAAACTATGGGTTGTTACAATCTTATGATATGTAATAGTGAATTTCTTGTGCTTTATGGACTTTGAATCATTTTTGATTCAAAGCTTTGGAAATTTATAAATTTAAATCTACCTATTTTGCAAATGTATACAAGTGCTTTGTTTTATACACAAATAATTTCGCAAAGAGAGTTTATTTAAGTTCTAAATATCAAACATGTTTTCTAAAGTAGTCTAATTACTTTTATAAATGATTTCATGGATTTGGAATTTCAAATTTTGGAAATATAATTGTACGAGGTTTTAGCTAATTAATAGAATACTGAATTGGTTGTGAAAATAGATTTATGGATTCACAAATAAATGAATAATTTTATAAGCGGCTTTTGAAATATAGTATGTAAACATTATAACCTTATATTTAAAGAATCAATGTGATTTTGGAACATGGAAAATCTTTTTTGTAAACTAAATACTCCTGGAACAATTTTGAATAATGGAATATTTTGATAAGTGACAAATTAAATAAATGTTATGAGAATCTTAATTCTATAATTTGGGAAGTACTAATAATCGACATAGTATCATCGATTGGTTTAAATGCTTTCAAATAAGACTTCATTAAATATGGAATAACTCATTGAACAGAATGTTTAAGTGAAACTTACTAGCCCATTAGCGAATACTCGAATTTCACCAGATAGTATAGGATGCCTTGGTTAAATTCTTTTGATTTCTTTTAGGAAGTATTTTACACTTTAGAGTTGTATTCTCTTCTAATGCGACAAGTGGTTATTAGATCCTTAAGAAAATGTAGTTTAGGCTTTCCAGTGGTATCCGTAATAAGTGATATTTACTAGCTTTTAGTAAATACTTTGATTTCACCGTACGATATGGGACATATTGGTTAAATTCTAGTGATTACCGAAGGTGATAGTTTTTGGCACTTTAGAGTTTACTCTCTTAAGGTATGCGAAAAGTGACTACTAGATCCTTAAGAAGTTAATTCCTAGATTTCTTTTCGAACATAATAATATAATAATATTAAATAAATGTAGATTTATCGAGTAGTGGTTTTTATGATCACCTTGATCGCTATGGACTATCCTTGAGATCATTCTATGATTCCATGCACCCGGTTTGAGTATGATCCTTGATATCAGATCGGTTCGAGTGATACCAATTTTTTTGTTTGTTTGCCACAGGTTTTGATTACAATCATTGCGATTGTTTTGGACGATCATTATGATCGGTTTGGCTTAAGATCTCTTCGATTCTGGATATTTGGATTATGCGATTATTCTGTGTTAGTGAAATAAATATATGTTCTTGTGTCTTCTATTAGTGAAACAAATATATATATTCTTGTGTCTTGTGTCAATGAAATAAATATATGTTCTTGTGCCTTGTGATGGATGTTAAACTAATTCTGTTATTCTATGTTTAGTGACTAATATGATGGTAATATCCTGTCAATCCTAGAAAACTACGGACGTCCTTTGGAGTTTAGGGTTTTTTCCAATCTTGGACTGCTACAACTTTCCGTGGATTAACTAAAACTCCTTCTCTTGATACTACATGCCCTGTGAATCTTATTTCTTTCTCCCAGAAATGACACTTCAAGAATTTTGCCTTAAGCACATTCCTCCTTAATATCTCCAATACAACCTCTAGATATCTCTTGTGTTCTTCTGTCCTTGAACATATTAGAATATCATCAATAATGACTAACAAGAATTTATTAAGAACATCTCTGAATACTCTAATCATGAGGTCTACAAAATAAGAAGGCACATTAGTTAGCCCAAAAGGCGTTACTAACCACATATAGAAGAAATCTAGACCTCTGAATGTAGTTAAATGAACGCAGTTTCCTACTGTTCGAAGTTGATGGAATCCTGAGACTAGATCCATTTTTGGAATACTCGAGCACCATAAAGTTGATCAAACAAGTCATTTATTCGAGTTAGTGGATATTTGTTCTTAATCGTTTGCTTGTTCAGGTCTCGATAGTCTACATAGAGCCTTAAGGAACCATCAGACTTGGTAACGAAGACTACAGCTGCTCTCCAATTTGAGTGACTTGGTCTTATCAATCCGTTTTTAATAAATCATCAGTTTGTTCCCTCAATTCATCCATCTCTCTTGGAGCCATTCTTTGCTTTTAGTGAAAAATAGGTATTGCATTAGGAATTAAATCGATATGAAACACAATTCCTGATGTGGGGGCAAACTTTTTACCTCTTCCAAAACATCTGGAAACTTCTTAATAACCAATATGGTCACCAAATTTTCTTGGGGCGAATCAAGGGCGTACTAGAAACTATCCCTTACCGGGCTAGGCTCGTTGCAAGATATTTATATAAATTTTCCAAAGCTGGTCCATAAAGATACCGTTCTTTTAACGCAATCAAGGACAGCTCTATTCTTGGATAACCAATTCATACCAAGTAATACTTCAAATCCAATAAAATCGAGGATATACATGTCGCATGAAAAACAATGAGAAAGGTAGGTAACTTAGACCTTTACATAAATCATACAAAGGTTTGTTGTACTACCTATGGGATTTAACACACATATAGGGGTACCCGCTATTTTTGTGGTAAGCTTCAACTTTTCCACCAATTCTTTGGAAATAAAACTGTGGAAAGCCCCAGTTTCAAATATTACTTTAACCATAATTCCTTAAACGCTAACAACACCATCCAGAACTCCTTTTTCCTTGGTCTCTTTCGAAATTAATGGTTCTTCGTCATGGCATAGGTCTTAGTTGACTAGACTATCTCTATAAATGGACAACCCATCATCATATGCCCTTATTTGTGGAAATTAAAACAGAGTACCTTCTTTCGTTGCCTCTTTTCACTCCTACAATCTTCCATAATATGTCCTTCCTTTTGACAATTTCCACACCTGGTACCCATTAAATTTTTTTTCCCTTTCCTCCTTGTCGCTTCTTCGTCTTTGGATTGAATTCCTTCTCATTAGGCTTGTTGCTACTATTGCTAATGTTTAGTTCTGGTGCTGGCTTATCCTTATCTAGAAATTCATAGCGCAAACCCATATCTACTAGGTTCATGAATGATCCCTTTAGGTGAGGATTCATTCAATCATGAAACTCTTTTCTCATCCCAGCTACAGGCAAATCATACTTCTTAAGTGGAGTATCAATTAGTCCAGGCCCAAAGAGAGATAATTCATCAAACTTTCTTAAGTATTATTCTATCGACATTTCTCCTTGTTTATACCCATGAAGCTTTTATAGAGATAGGACTTCCCAGCATCGAGTATGTATCATTCTCCAAAAACTTTCTTAAATCTTTCCCATGAAATACCATCTTTTGATTCATTGATAGTTTACGACTCCCACCCAGCCAAGCCCCATCCTGCATTTGCCAAGATGCCAGGAAGCGTTTTTTCTCATCCTTGATGCCAATCCTTTAAAGATTCTCTTACATGAGCGAAACCAAGCTCGAGCTTCACTAATAGATTCTGTACCCCAAAATGGTTTCCCGCCTAAGTTGGTAAAAGTTATGAAGAAAGTTGCATGGTTAACTTGAGGTTGTTCAGGAACTATTGTTTCTTCAACTCTTTTCTTTCCCTTTCCTCGTCCTTTTTTTATAGTCATTTCCTACCACTTGAATATAGTGAGGAAATATCTTTACGATTATATGCGAGATTATCTTAGGGAATGGCATAAAATTCGAATATACTTATTTGGATAATATTTTCAAATGTGCGCTCTCTCAGACTAAACTCATTCTAGGGCATTGATAACCCTATCTCCAATAAGTTGACCCTAACCAAGCTCAGGTATTCTCTCAACCATAAACTCTTATACTAAATGTGATGACCCACTTCCTCGACCCTCGAAGATCGACACTAATATATCCTCGGTATTCATGTGCTGCAAATTCAAGTACCGGAGAGGCAGATAATCATGGGGTAAAAGAAAATAAAAATAGAAGATAGAAAAAATAAAATCTCAAATCGCATAAAAAATAACGTTTAATTTTACAAATAGAAGATACATACAATCACTCCAAGCGATTTTTCAGAGTTACAACATGTACAAACCTAGCCAGGATAATTATAGCACTCACTCCTTGAAAGCGCTAACGCGTATATGTATGTATGTATGTGTGTGTGTGTGTGTATGTGTGTGTGCGCGCGCATGCGTGTGTATGTGTATGTATATGTATATGTATATGTATATGTATATGTATATGTATATGTATATGTATATGTATATGTATATGTATATGTATATGTATATGTATATGTTTATGTATATGTTTATGTATATGTATAACACAGACATAGCGGAATATAAATAACTTCTTCAGAAGACCCAAATATTCCATGCTCCATTCCAAAGTGATCCAAGCTTTCCTAACTACTTGGCTGCCTGGGAAAATTAAGGCTCTCGGAGTTTAAGGGATAAGAAATATTAACCCGGGTTAGTCATAGGACTGGTGTGAGAAACTCAAAATACACGTTTTGGAAATAAAAAGTGTGACGACCCGACTTTCTATACCTAGAAAATCGCATCATCTTAAAGAAAGAAAGGGATAGAAGAAGAAAAGAAAGAGAAAGAAGAACACAAACAACATCATAGAACTCACAGCGGAACGAATAAAATATAATATATCTCATAAAATATTACATAGTATCTCATTATATCAGAGTACACAACTTAAACAAACAGAGATTAGACAGTTATAAACATCTGTCTAATTATACAACTCAAGTACAACAGAATCAGATACTAAACAAACACAGCGGAATCAATATATATATACACGTCGAAGCCTCCTGCTCCATATCTCCTCCAGAATTCGTCAAGCTAACGTGAACCGCTTGACTACTCATACATAATATGAGTACCCAAGAGTTTAATAAAACAGAAAATAAACACTCGGGTCAGACAGGGGTCTGGTGTGAGTAAACGGGTTAAAGTTGCTTAACTTTAGAAAAACTTTTGAAAGAAAAGGTATCACGCAAGACTTCCCACACATAAACATGGAAAAGTTTTTACCCTATGCTAACCAAAACATTTGATAAGAAATCCAGTGATATTATAATAGTGTCTAGGGTTTTCAAGTAAATAAGAAATAGCCGAAATTGTTACATTCATTAAATTCCAGCTACTAGCCACAAAAGTGGGTAATACAATCAAAACCGTAGGGTCTCGTAGGAAGAATGGGTTTCCAACAATGGCAGGGCTACTGGGGTACCGCCCGTCACAGTACGTGGCCTAGATCAACGTACCGAGGAGTACGCCCGCTCCCCTGCAACACAAGGCCGGAACCATCCCTTACTGGACAGTCCCGAACAAGACCACCCCGTAGTTGGCGCGACCAACCACACACTAAGCCGAAATAGAAAGGGACCTCTAGACAGGGGTAAATCACACTCTCAAGTGGGGGCTACCCACGAAGCCTTGCTGCACCTCCCCTGTTTTAGCCATTCCCGGTTGATGAGGCTTGAGGTTACGATTACCTTTATAGAACACATCTATCATAGAATGCTCATCGTCCACCTGACGATGTAGTGAAAGCATTCAATCCATACAAGTTCGTTCCGGGTTCGAACGAAACCGAAGGCACTATCTCGTTGCACTCGTTTTGGAATCACCCTCAGAGTCAACGACCATAGCCCTTGCACTCAGATTCGCCATCTCAAATCTATAAGCACTATTCCGTCAAACTCATTACGGAATCACCCACAGAGTTATACTGACGTATAGCCCTTACACCTCGAGTCTTCACTTGCTCCACTTGGATTCACGACCTAACGTTTAATTGGAATCGATGTGGTTTTCGGATTCCAAATATGGAAACCCGATCTCGGTCTCACCGAAACCAAACGCCATTTTAATGTCCAAGTTGTACTTAAGGGTTTAAACAGTTTAACTTATAATCAGGATGAAATAAACAGATAGATGAATCATATTATCACAAGAGATAATTCATATCAATATTCATCTTCACAAAACAGCATATCACATATCAAAGATATCCAATATCAACCGATATCAAACATCCAATATCAACCAATCATACAATATCAATCTCCAAATATTGATCATCCAATATCAATCAATTAACCAATATTAATCAATCAATCCATATTAATCAAACATCCAAAACAGAATTGATTATCTCTTAATCAATTGAATTACTATAATCCTTCTTCATTCATTATTATTCCAAAAATATTTATCATCTCTAATGATTTTCCTTAATTAATCTTCCTTGATTAACTATACTTTAATTACAATCAAGTAATTATCCTTAACCATATACAGTAACTATCCTTTAATTACAATCATTAATTACTGTAACATCCCGGAAATTTTGAATTTAAAAATTTGGTAATTTATTGGAACTTTTAAATTAAAATTTGAGAATTTCAAAAGAAATAAAATATTGTAATAAAATCACATAGTTATTTAATGTTAATAACTAAAACACCTTTTCTTTTTAATAAAGTAAAGTAAGAAATTGTCTTAAAACCCTTAAAAGAAGTATGGGTTATAAATTTAAATATTGATAGATGAGCTTTTAATAGAAATAAAAATTGTTAAAGTAAGTTATGATGAAATTATAAAATTTAAATCACATAATTATAATCTAACATCTAATACTGCATATTCTTCAATCTGATCCCATTTTTATCAGAGGTAAAATGTTCATTATTAGTTTGTGGAATCCTTCTATTGGGTGTGTTCAAGCTAGTATTAGAAGAGTTCCTATTTGGGTTCACTTTTATAAAATCCCTACAATTGCATGGACTCTTATGGGTATTAATTGGCTGGCATGTCATATTGGAAGATTGATTTGTTTTGATGAGAGTACTGAAAAATTGAAGAGATTTAAATATGCTAAAGCTTTAATTGAAATTGAACCTAATCAGGAATTACCAGAATATATTGAAATTGATGGTTTGGGTGAAGGAGGTTATAAAGTAAGAATTGAATACGATTGGAGACCTAATATTTGTGTTGTTTGTAAAGTTTTTGGACATAATACAGAAAACTGTATGGATTCTGCAGTGAGAAAAAGTTATGAATGTTATGAAGAGGATGGATTTGGGAATTATTACACTGAAGACTGTAATTTTGGTAGGGAGACTAAAGATGGTAATTTCATTCAAGATAATGTTGTGCAAGATGGTCAATCAAGGGATTTGGAGAATAATAATTTTGTTTTTCAAAAAAGAAAGAATAAGATTTGGAAGAGAAAGGATAAGTTTCAAGGGGATAATGTGAAGAACAATACAAAGACTAATGTTAATGTTTCTGGAAACAATATTGATATGCAGTCTGGTGATCCTAAAAGTACAAATAATGTAAAGATAATGGGTAAAGATCTTGTTGATGATGAAAATAATTCAAAAGGAGTTCAAGATACAATGCTTAAATCTAGTGTGGTGGATACTTCGAATACATTCTCTGTTTTAGCTGAGATGAATGAAGATGATATTATCAATTCGGTGAATATGAATGTAGATGGTTGTCCTTCAAAACCTAATCATTCCTGTTCTCCTTATTCCCACCTATCTCCTCCTGATATTTTAATTCTTCCTCCTCCTGTAAACTTGGATTCAACCATGATTCAAGATAATTCTATTCCATCTTCTTCTATTAATGCTTCTTCAACTCCTATTTCTTCTTTGAAGAATAAATCAAAATGTTCAAATTTTAATTCTAATCCTCCCACTCTGAGCTTATCATTAATAAGAGGTAAAAAAACAAAGAATAAGAATTTAGTACATGAAGTATTGGATATGAATAATGAGATTGATTGTTGTATAGAGGAAGTTCAACCTAAATCAGACAACATATCTTCAAGTGCTTCAGGAAATTTTACAAGGCATACTAGGAGGCATCCTAGTAAGTTAATCATTCCCAATTCTTGATGATGATGAAGAATATAGCATACTGGAATATTAGAGGTGGTCACTTACTTTATAAGCAATTGGAAATAAAGAAAATGATCAAGGAGGAAAATATTCATATCATGTGTGTTAGTGAAACTAAATTGAATGCTATTTTAACTAGTAAAGCTAGCAATTTAATGGCACCAAATTGGCAACATGATGATAACCTTTCCAGTGCATCCTATGGAAGATTATTGGTGATGTGGAATTTAAAGTACTATCAGTTGAAAAAATTGGAAGAATCTGATCAATTCCTTCATTATGAAGTTTTTTCTGTTGTTTCCACCTCTTCTTTTTTCCTTACATTTATCTATGCTCAAAACTGCATTGAGAGAAGGAAATTGCTGCTTAATCATTTGCCTCATTTAAATAATCCTTCAGTGCCCTGGCTTGTTTTAGGGGACTTTAATTGTATGTTTTCATCTTCCCATAAATTAGGGGGTTCTCCCCTTTCATCAAAAGATATATCTCCTCTTTTACAAATGTTATTGCTTGCTCATCTTTCTCCTATACAATCTATTGGCCCTTTTTTCACATGGAACAATAAAAATAAAAATGATCATAGAATCTTTTGCAAACTTGATCATGCTTTTCAAAACTCTGCAGCTATTTCTCTTTGGCCTTCATTGTTCTGTAACACTCTTCTTCCTTCTATCTCTGACCATAGTCCTTTAATCTTATCTTGGGGAGAGGTCGCAAGTGCAAAATTTTCCACTTTTAAATTTTTTAAATTTTGGACTAATCATTCTTCTTTTCAGGATTTATTTCTGCAGGTTTGGCATGAAGAAGTTTTTGGTAATCCTTTGTATATTCTCAAGACTAAACTTTCCAAATTAAAAAGCAAATTGAAGATATGGGCTAGGAATAATTTTGGTACTGGTACTGATATCTCCTCTGATTTAAGGAAAAGACTATATGAGGTACAAAGAAATTTACTTTCTGATCCATTGAATGCTGCTATTGCTATGGAGGAGAATGAATTAGCTAAGTCATTGCAAGATGTTTTAGAATTTGAACTGTATATATCTAAAGAGTTACTACATGATAAATATGAAAAATTTGGTGATAGGAATACAAAATTTTTCCATGTTTCTATCAAGGTTAAGCAATCAAAAGAAAGAATCAATTGTATATATGATGATAAAGGTGTTAAGCATGTTAATGAAGAGAATATTAATGCTGCTTTTGTGGATTACTTTGCATCCATTCTTGCCAATCAAAAACCTTTTGTTGCTGATGTAAGTCCATTGTTTCAACTTCAAACTCCTCATCTATCTTCAATTCAAGCTAACAATCTTATAAAGGAAATCACTAATGAAGAGATTGAGTTAGCAGTTTTCAGTTTGAATAAGGAAAGTTGTGTAGGTCCTGATGGATTTAATACATATTTTTTTCAACATTGTTGGAAGACAATTAGATATGATGTGTTAAGAGCTATTAAATACTTTTTTGCTTCAAATAAGCTCTCTAAAGGTTTTAACTCTACTGCAATCACACTTGTCCCCAAGAATGATAATCCTTCTAATGTTTTAGAATTTAGACCAATATCTTGTTGTAATACTGTTTATAAGATAATAACCAAAATTATATCTACTAGATTGCAAGCTGTCCTTCCTTCAATTATTTCAAAGAATCAGGTTGCTTTTCTCCCCAATAGGAACATAAGTGATAATATTCTACTGACTCAAGAATTATTAAGGGGTTATGGAACATCAAATATTTCTCCTAGATGTATGATAAAGCTTGACATTAGGAAAGCTTTTGATACTATATCATGGTATTCCATTATCGCAATCATGGCTAGAATGAATTTTCCAAAACCAATGCTGGCTTGGGTTTACACATGCATATCTACACCTTATTATTCTATTTCTAGAAATGGTTGTTTAAATGGATTTTTTAAAGGAACACAAGGGATTAGACAAGGAGACCCAGTTTCACCTTATCTGTTCATCATAGTTATGGAGATATTAAATGTGCTAATAAAGGAGAGGGTACATAGTAAATCATTGGAACTACATCCTAAGTGTAAGCACCCTATGATCACTCATTTACTTTTTGCAGATGATTTAGTTTTATTCACTAAACCTTCTATGGATAATATCCAGACTGTTTTGGAGATTCTTATAAAATTTGGGGAAATCACTGGTCTTCGTATAAATATCAATAAGTCTAATATATTAATAGCTGGAGTTAAAGAGGACATCAGGAATGAGTTGATTAAATTTTCTGGCTTTAATAACATGCCTTCTAATGCAACATACTTAGGATTACCTTTGATAACTTCTAGACTATCAAAAGTGAACTGCTTACCATTATATGAGAAAATAACTGATAAGCTTTCTTCTTGGCCTAGTTCAAAATTATCACAAGCTGGTAGACTTGTAATAATCCAGTCCATTGCTTCTGCCATGACTACCTATTGGATGAGGCATTTTATCTTACCTGTTAAATTAATTTCCACGATTAATAGTGCTTTTAATAGATTTCTTTGGCATGGTGATCCTTTCTCCAAAAAATTAATTCCTATTTCTTTTAAAAAGATAAGTTTGCCAAAATTTAAAGGAGGTTTGGGTATTATCAATTTACATCTTTGGAATCAAGCTGCAATATCTAAATACTTTGACAAAATCTTAAGCAATAGTGATGACTTATGGACAATTTGGATTAAGAGAAATTTGATCAAGAGAAAGAACTTTTGGGATATACTAATACAGAATAACTCGAGTTGGAGTTGGAGAAATATTTTAAAGTTGAGAGAGAAATTTTTACCACTGATTCAAATTAATCCAAAGAAGAATTTAAACTGCAATTTTTGGTCTGATCCTTGGGCAAAACCTGGGTTAATTTTGGAAAAATGTATGAATTACTCTAGTTTTATATCAACTGGTATTCCCTTTCAGACAAAAGCATCTGATTTCATTCTTCAAGATGAAATAGTGCTTCCTTATAGCAGTTCCTTGGAGGTCAGAAAGGTTTGGTATGAAATTGCCAAGATTAAAATTCCTGAGAGAGATTATAGTGTTCTTTGGTCACAGCAGAGGAAAAGACATTCAATAAAATTGATATATGATTTACTTGTGGATAATGAATGCAGTGGGAAATTTGCCTGGAATAATAGAATTTGGTGCTCTGATAATCCAGCTAAAGAAAACTTAATGTTATGGAAGGTTATGGCCAATGCTATATTAACAAAGGATAAACTTGTGTCTTATGGTTTAATTGACAATAGCACATGTGTTCTCTGCAATGATCATTTAGAAAATAATACACATCTATTTTTCAGTTGTGCTTTTACAGGTGATATTTGGAATAAATTGATGACCTCTGGAAATTTTCATACTTCCAACAAGAATTCTAAGGAAGAATGGTTCAATATCTACAAAGCTACTAGATGGAGGAATTCCAAAGCTAAGGAATTATTAACAATTCTTAAAATTTTTGTTACTGTAATTTGAAAGGAAAGAAATGAGAGAATTTTTTCAAATAACTTCAGCTCAGCCAGTGATTTGATTTCAAAAATTAGCAGTTTATTTCAAAAAAGAATGAATAGATGAGTGATTATATTTTATCTGCTTGTAACATGCTTACTGATCCTTTGTTAGTTGAATCTTTTATTGATAGGTTATTCCATGCATTTGGGTATGAAGATAGATTTAGATCTGTTTCATTGAGGAAGTAGTATGGTTGCTGAAGATCATGTATGGATGTTCAAATGCCACAATTTGGATATGATACTTAAAGTCTAGATCTAAATTTTAAAGCTTGTTCCATTCATTTGGACTGATGATATTTAATCTTCTGATGCATTGAGAATTTCAAATGGCTTTTGAGGATCATCTATGGATTTACAGTATTCAGGCAAATTGCATTTTCTACTGAAGTATGGTTTTGGAAGTTGAGACTAAAAATTTTTCAACTGAAGAACAAATGCAACAATTTGAATATGGAGCATTAAGACTAGATCTGCTGTATATAGGGTGGAAAGTATAAATGTACATGTTAAATTTTCAAGATTGATAGATAGCTTTTTTATTAACTTGTTTGTAAGATTCATTTATTTGGATAATTGCAAATCATGAGCTGATGTATTTTGTAATGTAAATATCATTGTAATAAATAATGGGCAAGGCTCCCTTAGCCTATTGACTTTCAAAAATAATTAAACAAATGAACAAATGAACAAATAATTAAACAAGATAACAAAACAGTAAGAAGAAATATAAACTGTAAAAAGAAAAAAAACTCTTCCATTTAACAAAATAAAGTAAGTTTGTATTAAATAAAAAAAAAGAAAATCTAAAATAACATTACCTGTAAGTATACAAGGAGGCAGAGGAGCATTGCATACATACTTTCATTTAATGCTTGCATTTAATGTTGTTACTCTCCAGCATGGGTTTAGTCAATATTAAAAACAGTATTATACCTACCTGTACAATGCAGTATGTACACAATCTGTTATATATATACACATCAATCTACCTCTTTATTTTGTTCAACAAAAACTGAGCAAGAACAGAAAATAAACTTAGAAGAAAAATATATACAAGTTCAAAAAAATAAATTACTGAAGAAAGAAGAAAAGAGAAGAGGATCAAACTGCAGTTCAAAGAAAATTAATATAGCCTCTGTTTAAACATTTGCCAGGTGAGTAAACATGATTTTGTAAAGGATATTAAGTTTATTTAAAACAGTTTAAACTTCAATTATACCTGCTTTGTTCATATTCAAGTATGATGCTTTGTGTTCTCTGTAAACATTCATGCAGGGATTACATGTGTTTTTAAAAACTGAAGTCTATTTGCTTTAACCACTAACAAGCTTGGTTTTTTTCAAATAAATCAAGTTGTTTAATCCAAGAAACAAGGTTTTGCAAAGTTTATTTAAATATGCAGTGGATTATCACCACTGTATCTTTGGTTTACAGATCTTCACTAATATTGATAAAATTAATTTGTTGTAAAATATAAATTCAAGAATATTTATTGAACCTACACTGCAAGACATGAATTTTAAAACAAAAGTTTAGATTTTTAGTTTGGTATTCTCAGAGAAATTGGTATATGAACAAAAGTTGTACTTTTATGAATTTCTGAAAATCAAATCAATTATAAATATTGAAATTCGTATGGAAGCATGCTTGAACACCTACGAATCCAGGAAAATTGTTGAAGAATTTTTATAATGTGTGAATGGGGAGAACGAATCAAGATTAGGGTTTAAACCCCTTTTTCTGTTCATGTTAGAAACCATGGTGCCGCGCCACCTATGGCTGACCGGCCTGCGTGTCAGTGGGGTGAACAGAGGCGTCGCGTGATGACGAAGCTAGGGTACAAGGTTGGTGGCCGATAATGGCCAGAGGAGAGTTGGCGAAGGGTTTTGCGTGGGGGTGTCTGGGCAACAGTTCGACTCGAGGTGCAAAAAAAAAAATTAAATTTCAAACTTTTTTTCGAATCGAGTTTGGGTTGTGAACGAGGGGATGAAGCGCGACTTGCTGGAGGTTGCGATCGCCATCGAAGCGGAGGCGTGGTGGTGTACACGTGCACAGGAGGGTCTCGTGTCGGTCGTTTTTGAGTATCAGTATGTTGCATCTCGTGCTCGAGTTTTTTTTTGGTTTGGTTCGGGTGGATACTCGTGTTCGAGCGAGTTCTCACTGATGCTAATTTTAGTTAGCTAAAGTTTAAACTTGGAAAAAAAAGGAAACTGGAAGAAGAAAAGAAACTGGGATGAGGAGAGAAAAGGAAGGTCTCGGGGATGTAACGTGATGGACCCGGGGTGAACGCGAGTGAGACCCTGTTTTACTCGGGTATATTTTAAAAATGGCTTTAGCCCAAATTTATCAAGTGTAAAATGTTAAATTGAACCATGTTGAAAAAAAAAATTTAAGTTGAAAATCTGTTTAAGTTATTGACTAAGTAAATATATAAACCAATGCTTATAAAACCTTAATTAATATTTAAATTAAGTAATTTAATTTAAAAATAAGAATTGAAGTTAATTTACCTTAAAATTTCAAATGCAAAATAAATTGATTTTGAGGATATAAAGAAGATTTAAAACGATAATTATGGTAAATGATTATTTTTATTAATTTATAAATTTGAAAAGAAATTAAAAATGATATACAATTTGAAATTTAATTAAGAGTTCAAATTTAATTGTAATTGAGAATTTGTTATTCAAATTAATTTAAGTTGATAAATCAAGAAAATTAGCAGTGAATTTAAAGAACTAATTTTGAATCAATAAATCGAATAAATTAAGATTTAATTTATTTATCCAAATTCTCATCGTTGATTTAAAATAGTCTGGTGGTAAATTTATTTAAACCACATTGGAAGATAAATTAACTTTTTCTATGCACTATACTGATATTTCTGTCCTGTTTGTGATTCTGTATGATGTAATTGCCATGTTATTGCACTGTGATTATGATTTGTTCTGTATTAATGTGAAAACCTTGTTGCCCGTAAAACGACATTTAAACTTCGATGCGATAGGGAATCGGATTTCAGTTGTTATCTGAAACCCATATCGAACCTGTGAATATTTGTGAATGACATCCACATGTTTTAAAAATTTGACACTCACTATTCGAACAAGCCGGGAAAGGACCTTTGTGTCATATAACCCATTTTGAATATGTGATTTGACATTATGGATAGCATTCGAAGACCGGTGTTGAAGACCGGGTATTTGCGAGAGCGATAGGATGACCTGTCGATTGACTCTGCACCGAGTTGCTCCGGTATAGAGTTCTCCATATGTGATGGGGAATCCGATCAGGATTGTGGATATCCGGATTGCAAGGACTTCTTTGGAAGTGCCTTCGGTTCTGTTCGAACCCAGAACAGACTTGTATGGATTGTGTGTCTGACATTACAAATTGAGATATAAAGTAGATTTCTTTCAAATATATTTCTGTTGGTGGCGGAGAATTTATTCTCTTAGCTTAACACCCTTCTCTGAGACGTACGAGCTTAGAGGTTATGTAGTTGAAGGTTATCAGCGATATATTCCCAATTTGGTAATGTGACATGCTGAGTGTTGCTGTTAAATGATCATTGTTTGATCATTTGTGATATGATCATTTGTTTGATCACTTATCTTTGTGATCATTTCTATGATCATTTGTTGACCCAAAGCACAGCTTTTGTATAAAGCGTGGCTTTGTGGACGAGACTTCGTCGGACCTCACACCCCGAAATGGTCGAAACAGGAAAGATGCGGCAAGGCTATTGGGGGTAGCACCCCTTAGGGTATGTGCATTTCCTTCTGGATAGAAGTGGTATCATGGTATGGAGCCCAGATACTTAACTTATGTTGATATCGCAGATATATCTATATATTACTTTGTGATTTGTTGTTGGGGCCCCGGTTAAAGGTTGGTTACAACCGGGAGATGGCATACTCGTGTCAGTGGTTACCCAGTTAGGGGTAACCCGGCCTTGTGTTGGCAGAGATCCGGTTTGGTTCTCGGGAACGTCCTTCCAGAGGCGTTCTCATGTGGCAATGGGAAGTTCCTTGGCCTGACCATTTGTTGGAAATCCAATTCCCAATACGAAACCCTGTACGGTTTTAGTTGTAAAACCTGCCATCTAATATGGTAGCTATAGTAGGCATAGTATAATGGTACCTATGCTGCCTAAGATTAATATTCTACTTTTTGAAATGTTTTCTTCACTATGCACTAGTAATAATATCAAAGAATTTCTTTTCTCGTACCAAGCATATTTAACTATCATAAGAAGAAATCTCCTCCAATTCTACGTTTGCATTGTGTGTGTGGCGGGAGGTCTTATGGTAGTTCCATTTTTAAAAGCATTCCGAAAATTCTTTTATAAATCTAGTTTCTTTAAAAGTAACAGTTGTTTTTTGTTTACTCATACCAGTCCCATGACTGATCCGGAGTTTATTGTTTTCTTTCCTAAACTCTGGGTGCCCATTATTTCCACACGGGCAGCCTAGTAGCAGGTTTCTGTATTTTGGAGTAGCTGTATTTTGGAGCTCTTATCTAGGAGATGTACTTAGGAGCTTTTGGAGATTTCAGGTGTTAGCTTTTGGGAGTTCATTATCACCTCTCTCATTTGAGGACTTTTGGATATATGATCACTGTTATATTAATCATGATGTTGTATTTGGAGTTGTGGTGTATGTATGTATTATATACTCTGTTGTAGTATGGATATTATGTTGATGTTGTAACTGTGATGATATTTATGATATTGATTCTGTTCCGCTGTTTTTAAATTCATCTAATTGTTGTTATAAGCTCCGGCGATGTGAATTTGATGTCGTTTATCGGACATTGGGTTTGGGTCGTCACAATTACAATAATTAATGATCATTCATTAATTAATTAACTATAATTAATTACATTAATTCTTAATTAATTACAATTAATTAATCACATTTAAATTAAACACTTATATTAATCAACCTTCATTAATATCATTAATCACATTAATTAATGATCCTTATTAATTAATAATACTTTAATTAATTAACTAATTAACTTGTAATTAATCAACTCATTAATCATAATTGGTAATTACCGTATCCTTCATGTCCTTATCTTCATCTCCTATTCCAACTCCCCAGAGCCCCCTCTCTCTCTCGTCTACACATTCTGGCCGCTGCTACTGAGCTATGTCAACGACTCGCCCTGAAACGACTCGCCCTAACATCCTCTCGTCCAACGAATTTCCACCTCTTCGTGCATCCAAAACGACTCGCCCTGAAACAATTGCGCGGTCAATTATGATTGACGTGCCTGTGATTGAAGCCTGCGATTTGCCTTCTTCCAACGCGACTGCGTCTCAATCTGGTATGTTGGGTGGTCCAGGGTTGAATGAAAGTCGACATAAAAATCCCATATGCTTTGAGGCCGAGCAAGTTTTGGGTACTGTGGTAAATGAGTGTGATAAAGGTGATCTGTTGGATGATAATGTAAGTTTGGCTAAGACTGAGGCGTCTGTTTGTTGCACATCTTCTGTTTGTGTTAAAGCTATTGAGGGTCTTAGTACCAGAACTCCTTACATTGTGGTTGCGCCCGTGCTCGTCGCAACTCCTTATCTGCCATTTGTTCAGGTCGGACTTGGGCCTCCATCTGCTGTGCCTCCAGAGATCAACAATTTATATCTTGGCGATATCATGCATGCAGTTTCTTCTCCCTTTATTGCACAATGCCCCAATCCTGAGGCCACTACTGTTGTAAATGTGTGTCGCCCTGCTGCACCTAGCCCGCCTGTACCCAAAACTTGGTCATCACTTTTTACATCCATGCCCCGTAATGCGGGTGTTTATAAACCAGTTGAGTTCGACATCGTTGAGGAAAACGGAGTGATGATCCCTCCCCCCAGCGTTATGCAAGCCGGATTGGACTTTTGGTCAGGATACGTAGTTGGATTCTTTTTGGACCCTAAACATCGTCTTCATGATGCGGCTGCTGTTTGTCGTAGGGCCTGGAGACTTCAGGGTGGGCTTAAAGTTAAGATGGTTGATTCCTTGTACTACCTATTGTTCTCCTCCTCTGAGGAACGTAGTCGTGTTCTAGAGTCTGAGCCTTCCTTCTTTGGTGGACAACCTTTTATTATTACCCCCTGGTCTCCGACGGTAGCTAGTGTTCGTGACCAAGTTTTTTCTATCCCCGTTTGGGTTTATTTCTCCCAAATTCCATTTGCTTTACAACCGTTGCTTGGCTTGAATTGGCTTGCATGCAATATAGGTAAATTGAAATGTTTTGACTCTAATATAGTTGCGCGTGATAAGCTTGTATACGCCAAGGCCCTGATTGAGATTTCTCCCTATAAGCCTCTTCCTACCTCTATTCCTGTCCAGCTAGCTGTTGGTCACGTGGTCGATGTTCGTGTTTGTTATGGATGGGTCCCTGACATTTGTTCCTCCTGTCATTCTTTTGGCCATATTGCCTCAGCCTGCACGCGATCTGTTGATCCTGCTGCTGCTCCTAAGATCCCTCTGCCTCGGCCTCCGCTAAGAAAATGGGTTCCCAAAGCCTCTCTGGTTGCATCTCACACTAGTCCATCCCTTTCCTTAATGCGTCCTGCTTCCCCAGATCCTGGTGATGTTCCTTCAGTTCTCCCTGCTGAACCGGTTCTCTCTCCGATGCGTGTTGTTTGGGCTGAGACTGAACATTGTTGGGTTGATCGTCGTTCTGATATAAGATTCAACCCTGTGGATGACACCTATTTTAGATATGTATCTGATGACTTATTGGATCTTCGATGCCTTTATTATAGTATTACTAGTGATTCCTTGGTTCTTGACATGGATGGTTCGTATGCTGAGATTAATTCTGTTCTTCTTGCTGATTCTGCATGGGATCGATCTTTTATATACTCTTCTGACATTGACTGTTATGATCCTTCTCTTGCTGTTCTTTTTCGCCCCTTTTTTGGTCTACATGGGGGTGGTTCTCTGGTTCTACCAGGGTTTATGAGGATGTTGGAGATTCTTCCTCTGCGGAGGAGAACTAGCTTTGTTATATATACTAGTAGCTGTGACATGTCTGTCATACTCCTGTGCTGTATTTTTTATTTCTCATTCATAGTAGCTAAGGTGCCTCTACCTTACTCCTGTACTTCAACCTTATTACGTTCGTAATAAAAGTGGTCGGTCCACTATAAAACCGTCGGCCATGCCAAAAAATAATTAATTCAATTAATTAATTTTTAATTACTACATTAGGTAATTATTAAACAATTAAATTAATAAATAAATTCTTAATTAATTACTTTATTAATCAATTACAATTTTAATTAATTACACTTAGTAATTAATCTTAAATTAATCACCATCATTAATTTATTAATCACATAAATTAATTATCTAAAATAATTAATTAATTACTCTTAATTACTTACATAAGTAATTATCTCTAATTACTCATTAATAAATCTTGATTGCTTCCTTAATTTATTACTTAACAAGTAATTAATCCCATTATTAAATAATTCTTAATTGTTTACTCCATAATTAATTAACTTCAAAACAACTATATTAATTAATCCTTAATTAATAACATTAAGTGATTATCCATTAATCACTTCCACTATAATTACTTCCATAGGTAATTACCTTCTTAATTACATTCAATTATTAACCATTAATTACTTCCTTAAGTAATTTCACTTAATTAATCCATAATTAAGTGATTATATAAATTTAAATAAATAATTAACTAATTATTTAAAATTAATTAAACAATTAATTAATTAACTAATCTTCTTATAATTAAAGAAAATCTTTAATTAATAATTAAGAAAAGCATAAATCCTAATTAATTTCTTACTTATTAACAATTATACTTAATTAAGTATTCTTAAGTCATATCCAACTAATTTAACCTTAATTATCTTTAAATAAATTGTTTGAATAAATTTAAATCTTATTAATTCAAAGACTAATTATTAAACTTGATTTACAAAATCCTAATAATAGCCTTACCTGTAGATAAAGCATTTATGAATCATTTCCAAATTTAAAACACTTTAAATTATCAAGTTTAAACTTACCTTTCCAATATAATTTGAAATCTTGTTTTTAAAACATTACTTTTTAAATTTACTCTAAAACTTTAGATTTAATGATTAAATTCAAACACTCTTTTTAAACTAAAATTCAAACTTTAATTAAGTAAAATTACTTTTCAAAGAAATCATCTCAAACGTTTTAAATTTGAAAATGAATTCAGTTTACATTTTAAAGTTTGATTAACTTAATTTCAAAACAAACAAGTTTTAAACTTTGAAAATTCGTTTTACTTCATAAGACTTGTTTATGATTTAAAGCTTGTTCTTTAATTAGTCCAAGTTAAAACTGCACTTATCATACAGAACCAAGCCAACAAACCCGAGACCAACGCGGCGGTGACACGAGTCTTTCCCGAGTTAAAACCCTAACCCACTCATCTTCGAGTTACCCCCGTAACACACGCGAGCTTCCTTTGAGAAAACCACGCTTTCCCCCAAACCAAACTCCACCAGATAATGTCGTGCACGGTGCACGTGCACCGTCCATCCTGGCCGACGTCGATCGGCACGGCAACCCCCTACAACCCCAAAACCTCGTGCGAACACGATAACCAACCCAGATTCAAGAATCCACTCTCGAATCAAAATTCAAACATCCAACTCGAATAACTGCAAATACATGAACCACAAACCCAATCACCGCCGGCAACTCCTGACGCCGCTACACCTCGCCGTCATCACCCTAGAATCCCACATCCATGAACTTCGTCATCACCAAAAATGGACCAACTCGAATCCTCATCCATGTCGCAAATGACATTACAGTAAATTCGAACAGTAACTTACCTAAAACCCTAGTCTCATCTAATTCACACAATTCTGCCATTAGAAAAATTCTTAGACATTTTTCCCATCATCTATAACATTCAAGCAAGCTTCGATTCAAATATCATGTAACGACCCAGAATTTTTAATAATTTAAATTTGAATATTTAATTAATTTTAAATATTAATGAGTGAATTTATAAGTCGAATAAATTTTATTTTGAATTTTTGGATTTAATTGAATAATTAAATCGATAATTTAATGTGTTAAAATTATGGAAATAATTGAAAATAGGGTTAAATATGATTGGAAATGATTTGTAAAATTTTATTTTATCATATTGAAGTTAGAATAATATTTTAGAACTTTTAAAATCGAATTAGAAGTTAATTTGTGAAAATTGAATATTTTAATATTTAATAATCGACTGTAAAATAGCCAATTTTTGAACAGTCTCAGAATTGAACGAAACCAGTTTCATTGGATCCGTATTAGTTAGTTATTACCGGATTTCAATTTTCGTGTCAATCGGAGTTATCGTTTGATCGTGGCAGCTCGAAACGCATCGATTTATTTTTAATTTAAATTTGGCGAGTCAAAATAGCCATTTTTCAAAAAGTCTCGGATTTCGACGAAACCAGTTTCATCGGATCCGTAATGTGATATTATTGTAAGGTTTCAAATTTCAAGTCGATTGGATTTACCGTTTGTCCGGTACAAATTAAAACGCCTAGAAATCGACTTAAATCGGTTTAATTCAAATTGAACGTTTTCAGCCATAACTCGCACATACTTCCGAATTAGCTTCCGAAACCTGTTCCATTGTGTCCGAAACGCGGGATAAACCCTAGGTACGCTGGTTACGGCATCTAAATCGGAGTTCGGAATTCCCGGGATGAATAGTGTTTACGCTAGCTTTTTCTATAAATAGAAGTTGAATTCACAAATAAAAAAAAAAAAAAGAAACCCTAGTTCAACGTGTAGCCGCCTCTTGCTTGATCAATGGCCGAGAGTTATTTATCTTTCCCCCCAAATTTCTCAAAATCCTTGCTTCATTTCAGAAATTTTCCAACTACAATATTGTAGATCTCATAGAGATCTCTATTATCAACGGTCATGATCGAAAGATTCGAAGGAAATCAACGGCAAAATGGAGTTGAACGTCGCGAGTTCGGCCTCGAACTGCGTGCAATGGGGACAGCCGAGTGTGCCGGGGTTATGGCCGAAGGTAGAGGTCGTGTAGGGCTTCGAATTGCAACTACTTGATCGAGAAATCATCGAGTATGGTTGATGCAAAATTTAACCCTAATTAGCGTGTTGGGTTCGGCCGAGCTTGTTATAGCCTGGGAGTAGTTCGCGTGGAAGAAGAGAGGAAGGGAGGGGTTTGCGTCCTACGGTGATGATGCTGGGGGGGAGAGATCTAACGGCTATTGTTAATTTAGGTTAAAAAAGTTATAATTTAAGTTGTAATTTATATATATTAAAACTCGTGTAACTTCAAATTATCATATCTTTTTCATACGAGGTCGAAAAAATGCAAACTCAGTTGCGTTGGAATCGTATGGACGAGCACTACGCGATGGAGTTGGTTTGGAGTCGTTTGGAGTTAGTGAGAATTTCGGGTAAAATTAAACGCGCGTTTAATTTTATTCGAAATAAAAGCTAAAACGGAAATTAAAACCAAGGTGAGAATTTCTCACTCAATCGAATAGGTTTCGATTTTATTTTAAATAGTTAGATTTAAAATATTTGAATGCATGTTTGAATGATGACTGTAAATTATTGATTGTTAAAATAGACATTATGCGCCGTTAGTAAGCGGATGTTATTTATTATAAACATATACCGCGAATATTTCATAAACAGTGAAATTGGTATTATATATAATATCAATATATATATATTGGCATATGTATATATTGCAGTTGTTGATTTCCCGCATTTTTTGTTTAGCGGATGAGACCCTATTACGCCGTTATTAAGCGGATAATATTTATTAAGAACATATACCGCGATAATTTCGTACTGGAGCGAAATTGGTATTGTGCTAATGTTTGTCGATGCAGGAAACAGGTTGGAGGGATCCAACTGGATTCCTCAACAGTTTTTATTTAATTTCAGATATTTTGATATTTGATGGATTTTCATATTGATATATGATATCGTTGTTAGTCGTGATTGACTATTTGGTGTGTAGCATCATTGGACCCAGATTTTGGGATTTTAAAATGATTTTAAAGTGATTTTTGAAAATATACTATATTTTTGGAATTGATCCATTATAAATAAATAAACGTTATATAATTTTTAAAGTTATAAAAATTATGGTTTTTGTGAAATATAGTTAAAAAGCTGATTTTTAGAAATACGATTAAAAGTCGATTTTTGAGAAATAGGAACTAATGATTTTATAAAATAATTTAGATTGGATTTTTGAATATATGATAAAAGTTTAAATATAGGATTTATAAAATTTGATTATTTTATAAATCAGAATGATGAAATTATAAAGGAATTTAAAGACGTTTTAAAAGAAAAATATAAATTGATTTATATTAAAGATTTATAAATTGATAATTTATAAATTAGAACGTAGGAATTATAAAACGAGCTTTTATAAGTGTTAGAATAGAATTATAAACTGTGAAGTTATAAATGAAATTTATAAATAGTAAGAATTATAAATTTGTGAAGTTAATTGAAGAATAGATTTGGTTAAATAAATGAATCTTATAAGTTATAAGATTTATAATTATGAAGTTTAAAGAACGATTTTATAAAATAATCGTTTTATAAGTATTTAACTTATAATATAAACATTTAGTTTATAATTGAGTTATAAACTGAAATATGTTAATAAAGGAATTTATAAAAAAGAAGTTTTTATAAATAAATAGAAATGGAATTTATAAACGTTGTTTTATGAATTCGCAAACGACTTATTTTGATAAGTTAATTGTTATAACTTATAAATGGAGTTATATTCACGTTTTAGACAGTGAATAATCCTTTAAAATAAAATGAATAGAAAGGATGAAATTTGTTAAAGAAGTATATTCACGTTTTTGAATAGTGAATGATATGTTAAAGAAATTGTTTTGAATGAGATGTTTAAATTGAATTAAAACGATCTAACGATGTTTTAAAATGTGTTGAGATTCGAAACCATAGATTTCAACATTTATTGTTGAAATAGATGTTTCGAGAAATAAAAGGAAATGGTGGACTATAACACTGTTGTTATAGTAAATTATTTCCGAAAGGAAATGTTTTGAATAGTATTGGGATTTATATATCTATTTTAATTTCGAATCCCTATACTAGTGATTTTGGGTTGTCGTAACGATGTTTTACGCAACATTCGTTTTGGCCCAAGTAAATATGTTTAAGTGAATGATTTCCTTAAAGAATGAATTATATACTTAATTCGATTTAAGTATATTGAATATTTTCTAAGTGTTGAAAATAAAAGATTGTGAATTACTTATTTAATAAGTATGGGATTGTTTTTCCAATATAAAGTGAATATAGAGAATTTATCTTTTTAAAGATAAATTGAAATGGATAGTTGAAATCGTCTATGCATGATATTTTGAAATATAAATTCATTATGGAATTTATATGTGAAAGTGGAAATTGTTTAAAAATAAATATTGATTTATTTTTGAAGTGTTGAAATTATATATCTTGTAAAGATATTTTTGGAAAATAAATAATTTGGAAAATTATTTGGAATCTGGTGATGTATGCATATCAATTGATAGTTCAATAGCCGACTACCAATATTTCCCTTTGAATGGGTATTTGATGTGAATTGATTGAATGTGAATGCTACACTTATTTTTGAATAAGCGCTCACTATTCGGGTTAACCGGGAAAGGACCATGGGGTCGTATAACCCATTCCGAATATGTGATACGTCGTTATGAATTGCATTTGAAGATCGGTGTTGAAGACCGAGTATTTGTGAAAGCGATAGGATGACCTATCGATTGTCTCTGCACTGGGTAGCTCCTGGTATTGAGATCTCCTAAGTGATGGGAAATTCGATCGGGATTGTGAATACCCGTATTGCAAGGGCTTCGTAAGAAGTGCCTTCGGTTCTGTTCGAGCCCGGAACAGACTTGTATGGATTGTATGCCTGACATTACAATTTGAGATATAAAGCCGATTTCTTTCAAATATATTTCTGTTGGTGGCGGAGAATTTATTCTTTGCTTAACACCCTTCTTTGAGACGTACGAGCTCAAAGGTTATATAGTTAAAGTTATAAGCGATATATCCCATTTTGGTAATGTGACATGCTGAGTGATGCTGAAATGATCATTGTGTTGATTATTGTGATAGGATCATTTATTTGATCGTCTATCTTAGTGATCATTGTGTTGATCATTTGTTGACCCAAAGCATGGCTTTTGTATAAAGTATGTTTTTGTGGACGTGAATTCATCGAGCCTCACATCCCGTTAATGGTCAAAACAGGAAAGATGCGGCAAGGTTATGAGGGGTAGCTCCCTTTAGGGTATGTGCATTTCCTTCTGGAAAGGGTGGTATCATGGTATGGAGCCCAGATACTTACTCATGTTGATACACTATATCTATTTCTGTGTGGTGTTGTTGGTGACGAGCGCTCGGTTAAAGGTCCGATGGGACCGGGGGATGCCATATTCGTGTAGTAGTTACCTAGTGATAAAGGTAACCCGGCCTTGTGTTGGCAGAGAGCTGGTTAAGTTCTCGGGACGTCCAGCCAGAGGCGATCCCATGTGGCAGTAGGAAGTTCCTTAGCCTGACCATTCGTTGGAAATCCAAAGAAACAATACGAGACTTGTACGGTTTTAGTTGTAGAACCTGCTTCCTCAGGAGGTAGCTATAGTAGGCATAATATAATGGTACCTATGCTGGCTATGATTTATATCTTTACTTTCGAAAGGATTTGTTCTACACTATGCACTAGTAATAATATCAAATGTTATTTTAATGCGTATCAAGCATCTTTGACTAACATAAGAAGAAATCTCCTCCAAGTCTGCGTTTGCATTGTGTGTGTGGTGGGAGGTCTTATGGTAGTCTCATTTTTAAAAAGCATTGCGAATTAATTTAAAAATATTCCTCTATTTTGATTTTAAAGATAAATAAACTGTTTTGAGTTCTCACACCAGTCACATGACTGACTCGGAGTTTATTGTTTTCCTTCCTAAACTCTGGGTGCCCACCAATTTCCACACGGGCAGTTAAGAGTTAGGTTTATCAGGATATTCTGGATATTCTGGAGTTGCTGGAGGCAAGATGGATTGGCATGGCGTATTACTAGTTTATATAGTATTTCTTTTTCCGCTGCACTGTTTGTTGTTGTTGTTGTACACTCTGATGATTTGATGTAATGTAATATAATGTGATGAAATGTAATAACTGATATAGTTCTTTGTTTAAAGATTATTCATTTATTATTATATGTTGTTCCGCTGCGAATTGTGAGATTCTGTTGTTGTTCTGTTGTTTCTTTTCTTCTGTCCGTTCTATTTTAAAATTCTTCTATCTTCTAGTTTTCAAATTCTCTGTTTTCTCTCTCTATTTTCTATCTTTCTTTTCTCTTCTTCTCTCTCTTTCTTTTCTTAAATTCTTTTTAAAACCCATAACTGTTCGGTTTTTCGCCTTCGATTTCTCGGCAGTCGATAAAGGGAGTGTCGATGTCGAATTTCCGAAGAACGAAAATCCGAGTTCGTTACATTTGGTATCAGAGCTCTGATGGTTAAGCGACAACCATGGTTCTGTTGGGTATTACTCATTAGAGATAGAGTCAGCAGTACTCTAGAATGAGTTTGAGTGTAATAATAGATATGAGAGCGTATTTGTTAGTGAATATGAAATTGTTTTATATTGTGATGGTTGGTTTATTGAGTGGTATATAGATTCTGGTTAATACGAGTAATTAACGTTGTTGATAGGGATCTATAAACACTTGAATAGAACAATTCGGCACAATATTGTTTTAAAATGGGGTAAATGAAATAATTTTACCTTGATTATATTTTTATATATAAAGGAATAATTTTTCAGAATTATTAAAGTGTATATAAGTTGATTGTTAGGTTGTTTGAATAACCTAAATTAAAGAATAATTGTATAAGTAAAAGAATTATAAGAATAAAATTATAATTAAAGTGTTTACAATTGTGAAATAAACTTATATATATAAAAAGTGAAATTATATGAATATATTTATGAATATGAGTTGTAAATAATCAAATGGATTAAATGAATATGAACTTAAGTTATATAAATGAAATTCAACTTTGGAAATTGAATTGAATGAATAGCTTGAATGTTAAATCAACTAAATGTAAATTAAGTTGATATGGACTAATGGATTGAATGATAATCAATTGAATGTGAATAATTGATATGGAATGATGAATATAAGTGTTAATTCATTAAAAATCTAATGTTATTGGAAGTTGAATAAGTGAATGAAAATCAATTTAATTAAATCAAATTGAAAGTGATGGTGTTAAACCAAATTGAATGAATATAAGCAAAGGAATTTGGTCGAAATTAATAAACATTGGTTGTAAATAATATACTTTGGTTGTTATTTGATTGTTGATTGGTTGTAATAATTCATTAAGTGTTAATGAAATTGAATTCAAATTAGAAGTAAATAAATTTGAATAGAATTGAATGTGAATTGGATTTAATTAGTGAATGTTAACTAATTGAAATTAATGAGAATGAATGTTAGTAAATTCCAACATTAATGAATCAAATGTGATTTAAATTGAAAACCATTTCATTGAACATATAATGAGAATGAGAATATGAATGAATGTTTATTGGATATGGAATGTAGTTGGTTGATGGTTGAATATATATTGCATTTGCTATATTATATAGTTATTATGTTGCTATATGTTGTATATTGAGATTATTTTCATATATGCATGATTCTCATGTTGTTTGTTGAGTTTAGTAGGTGCGGATCGCGTTGCTTCGCATTTGGAGTTCGCTTTAGCGCTATATTAGCCGTATATGCTTGCTAATAAAATATAAGGTACATATCTCGGATTAAATATCGCACTTTTACACTTTTTTCCCTTCGGGATGCCTCATTACTTGATGAGATGTATATTTGTGATATATATACTGTCATTTTTTTTTCGGATCGAGCCGCGCAAAGGAGATATGGCGAATTTTTTCGAAAATTTAAGGCGTTAGAAAAATTTGAGAAAATGGGAAAATTTTGGAAACTTTAACTTTGTTTTGGAATTGAAAGTTAAATGATATAGTTTGTTTTGAAAAGAATAACTAAGTATGATTTGAAAACTTAGTAAAGTATTGTAAGGAATTTAATTATGAATTTTGGAAAGTTAATAAATTTTGTAACCTTTCTTACTTGTAATTTCGAGGACGAAATTCTTTTAAGGGGGAAAGATTGTAACGACCCAGAATTTTTAATAATTTAAATTTGAATATTTAATTAATTTTAAATATTAATGAGTGAATTTATAAGTCGAATAAATTTTATTTTGAATTTTTGGATTTAATTGAATAATTAAATCGATAATTTAATGTGTTAAAATTATGGAAATAATTGAAAATAGGGTTAAATATGATTGGAAATGATTTGTAAAATTTTATTTTATCATATTGAAGTTAGAATAATATTTTAGAACTTTTAAAATCGAATTAGAAGTTAATTTGTGAAAATTGAATATTTTAATATTTAATAATCGACTGTAAAATAGCCAATTTTTGAACAGTCTCAGAATTGAACGAAACCAGTTTCATTGGATCCGTATTAGTTAGTTATTACCGGATTTCAATTTTCGTGTCAATCGGAGTTATCGTTTGATCGTGGCAGCTCGAAACGCATCGAATTATTTTTAATTTAATTTGGCGAGTCAAAATAGCCATTTTTCAAAAAGTCTCGGATTTCGACGAAACCAGTTTCATCGGATCCGTAATGTGATATTATTGTAAGGTTTCAAATTTCAAGTCGATTGGATTTACCGTTTGTCCGGTACAAATTAAAACGCCTAGAAATCGACTTAAATCGGTTTAATTCAAATTGAACGTTTTCAGCCATAACTCGCACATACTTCCGAATTAGCTTCCGAAACCTGTTCCATTGTGTCCGGAACGCGGGATAAACCCTAGGTACGCTGGTTACGGCATCTAAATCGGAGTTCGGAATTCCCGGGATGAATAGTGTTTACGCTAGCTTTTTCTATAAATAGAAGTTGAATTCGCAAATAAAAAAAAAATAAAAGAAACCCTAGTTCAACGTGTAGCCGCCTCTTGCTTGATCAATGGCCGAGAGTTATTTATCTTTCCCCCCAAATTTCTCAAAATCCTTGCTTCATTTCAGAAATTTTCCAACTACAATATTGTAGATCTCATAGAGATCTCTATTATCAACGGTCATGATCGAAAGATTCGAAGGAAATCAACGGCAAAATGGAGTTGAACGTCGCGAGTTCGGCCTCGAACTGCGTGCAATGGGGACAGTCGAGTGTGCCGGGGTTATGGCCGAAGGTAGAGGTCGTGTAGGGCTTCGAATTGCAACTACTTGATCGAGAAATCATCGAGTATGGTTGATGCAAAATTTAACCCTAATTAGCGTGTTGGGTTCGGCCGAGCTTGTTATAGCCTGGGAGTAGTTCGCGTGGAAGAAGAGAGGAAGGGAGGGGTTTGCGTCCTACGGTGATGATGCTGGGGGGGAGAGATCTAACGGCTATTGTTAATTTAGGTTAAAAAAGTTATAATTTAAGTTGTAATTTATATATATTAAAACTCGTGTAACTTCAAATTATCATATCTTTTTCATACGAGGTCGAAAAAATGCAAACTCAGTTGCGTTGGAATCGTATGGACGAGCACTACGCGATGGAGTTGGTTTGGAGTCGTTTGGAGTTAGTGAGAATTTCGGGTAAAATTAAACGCGCGTTTAATTTTATTCGAAATAAAAGCTAAAACGGAAATTAAAACCAAGGTGAGAATTTCTCACTCAATCGAATAGGTTTCGATTTTATTTTAAATAGTTAGATTTAAAATATTTGAATGCATGTTTGAATGATGACTGTAAATTATTGATTGTTAAAATAGACATTATGCGCCGTTAGTAAGCGGATGTTATTTATTATAAACATATACCGCGAATATTTCATAAACAGTGAAATTGGTATTATATATAATATCAATATATATATATATTGGCATATGTATATATTGCAGTTGTTGATTTCCCGCATTTTTTGTTTAGCGGATGAGACCCTATTACGCCGTTATTAAGCGGATAATATTTATTAAGAACATATACCGCGATAATTTCGTACTGGAGCGAAATTGGTATATTGTGCTAATGTTTGTCGATGCAGGAAACAGGTTGGAGGGATCCAACTGGATTCCTCAACAGTTTTTATTTAATTTCAGATATTTTGATATTTGATGGATTTTCATATTGATATATGATATCGTTGTTAGTCGTGATTGACTATTTGGTGTGTAGCATCATTGGACCCAGATTTTGGGATTTTAAAATGATTTTAAAGTGATTTTTGAAAATATACTATATTTTTGGAATTGATCCATTATAAATAAATAAACGTTATATAATTTTTAAAGTTATAAAAATTATGGTTTTTGTGAAATATAGTTAAAAAGCTGATTTTTAGAAATACGATTAAAAGTCGATTTTTGAGAAATAGGAACTAATGATTTTATAAAATAATTTAGATTGGATTTTTGAATATATGATAAAAGTTTAAATATAGGATTTATAAAATTTGATTATTTTATAAATCAGAATGATGAAATTATAAAGGAATTTAAAGACGTTTTAAAAGAAAAATATAAATTGATTTATATTAAAGATTTATAAATTGATAATTTATAAATTAGAACGTAGGAATTATAAAACGAGCTTTTATAAGTGTTAGAATAAATTGTGAATGAATTTCACAAATGAATGAAATTTATAGAATTATAAACTGTGAAGTTATAAATGAAATTTATAAATAGTAAGATTTATAAATTTGTGAAGTTAATTGAAGAATAGATTTGGTTAAATAAATGAATCTTATAAGTTATAAGATTTATAATTATGAAGTTTAAAGAACGATTTTATAAAATAATCGTTTTATAAGTATTTAACTTATAATATAAACATTTAGTTTATAATTGAGTTATAAACTGAAATATGTTAATAAAGGAATTTATAAAAAAGAAGTTTTTATAAATAAATAGAAATGGAATTTATAAACGTTGTTTTATGAATTCGCAAACGACTTATTTTGATAAGTTAATTGTTATAACTTATAAATGGAGTTATATTCACGTTTTAGACAGTGAATAATCCTTTAAAATAAAATGAATAGAAAGGATGAAATTTGTTAAAGAAGTATATTCACGTTTTTGAATAGTGAATGATATGTTAAAGAAATTGTTTTGAATGAGATGTTTAAATTGAATTAAAACGATCTAACGATGTTTTAAAATGTGTTGAGATTCGAAACCATAGATTTCAACATTTATTGTTGAAATAGATGTTTCGAGAAATAAAAGGAAATGGTGGACTATAACACTGTTGTTATAGTAAATTATTTCCGAAAGGAAATGTTTTGAATAGTATTGGGATTTATATATCTATTTTAATTTCGAATCCCTATACTAGTGATTTTGGGTTGTCGTAACGATGTTTTACGCAACATTCGTTTTGGCCCAAGTAAATATGTTTAAGTGAATGATTTCCTTAAAGAATGAATTATATACTTAATTCGATTTAAGTATATTGAATATTTTCTAAGTGTTGAAAATAAAAGATTGTGAATTACTTATTTAATAAGTATGGGATTGTTTTTCCAATATAAAGTGAATATAGAGAATTTATCTTTTTAAAGATAAATTGAAATGGATAGTTGAAATCGTCTATGCATGATATTTTGAAATATAAATTCATTATGGAATTTATATGTGAAAGTGGAAATTGTTTAAAAATAAATATTGATTTATTTTTGAAGTGTTGAAATTATATATCTTGTAAAGATATTTTTGGAAAATAAATAATTTGGAAAATTATTTGGAATCTGGTGATGTATGCATATCAATTGATAGTTCAATAGCCGACTACCAATATTTCCCTTTGAATGGGTATTTGATGTGAATTGATTGAATGTGAATGCTACACTTATTTTTGAATAAGCGCTCACTATTCGGGTTAACCGGGAAAGGACCATGGGGTCGTATAACCCATTCCGAATATGTGATACGTCGTTATGAATTGCATTTGAAGATCGGTGTTGAAGACCGAGTATTTGTGAAAGCGATAGGATGACCTATCGATTGTCTCTGCACTGGGTAGCTCCTGGTATTGAGATCTCCTAAGTGATGGGAAATTCGATCGGGATTGTGAATACCCGTATTGCAAGGGCTTCGTAAGAAGTGCCTTCGGTTCTGTTCGAGCCCGGAACAGACTTGTATGGATTGTATGCCTGACATTACAATTTGAGATATAAAGCCGATTTCTTTCAAATATATTTCTGTTGGTGGCGGAGAATTTATTCTTTGCTTAACACCCTTCTTTGAGACGTACGAGCTCAAAGGTTATATAGTTAAAGTTATCAGCGATATATCCCATTTTGGTAATGTGACATGCTGAGTGATGCTGAAATGATCATTGTGTTGATTATTGTGATAGGATCATTTATTTGATCGTCTATCTTAGTGATCATTGTGTTGATCATTTGTTGACCCAAAGCATGGCTTTTGTATAAAGTATGTTTTTGTGGACGTGAATTCATCGAGCCTCACATCCCGTTAATGGTCAAAACAGGAAAGATGCGGCAAGGTTATGAGGGGTAGCTCCCTTTAGGGTATGTGCATTTCCTTCTGGAAAGGGTGGTATCATGGTATGGAGCCCAGATACTTACTCATGTTGATACACTATATCTATTTCTGTGTGGTGTTGTTGGTGACGAGCGCTCGGTTAAAGGTCCGATGGGACCGGGGGATGCCATATTCGTGTAGTAGTTACCTAGTGATAAAGGTAACCCGGCCTTGTGTTGGCAGAGAGCTGGTTAAGTTCTCGGGACGTCCAGCCAGAGGCGATCCCATGTGGCAGTAGGAAGTTCCTTAGCCTGACCATTCGTTGGAAATCCAAAGAAACAATACGAGACTTGTACGGTTTTAGTTGTAGAACCTGCTTCCTCAGGAGGTAGCTATAGTAGGCATAATATAATGGTACCTATGCTGGCTATGATTTATATCTTTACTTTCGAAAGGATTTGTTCTACACTATGCACTAGTAATAATATCAAATGTTATTTTAATGCGTATCAAGCATCTTTGACTAACATAAGAAGAAATCTCCTCCAAGTCTGCGTTTGCATTGTGTGTGTGGTGGGAGGTCTTATGGTAGTCTCATTTTTAAAAAGCATTGCGAATTAATTTAAAAATATTCCTCTATTTTGATTTTAAAGATAAATAAACTGTTTTGAGTTCTCACACCAGTCACATGACTGACTCGGAGTTTATTGTTTTCCTTCCTAAACTCTGGGTGCCCACCAATTTCCACACGGGCAGTTAAGAGTTAGGTTTATCAGGATATTCTGGATATTCTGGAGTTGCTGGAGGCAAGATGGATTGGCATGGCGTATTACTAGTTTATATAGTATTTCTTTTTCCGCTGCACTGTTTGTTGTTGTTGTTGTACACTCTGATGATTTGATGTAATGTAATATAATGTGATGAAATGTAATAACTGATATAGTTCTTTGTTTAAAGATTATTCATTTATTATTATATGTTGTTCCGCTGCGAATTGTGAGATTCTGTTGTTGTTCTGTTGTTTCTTTTCTTCTGTCCGTTCTATTTTAAAATTCTTCTATCTTCTAGTTTTCAAATTCTCTGTTTTCTCTCTCTATTTTCTATCTTTCTTTTCTCTTCTTCTCTCTCTTTCTTTTCTTAAATTCTTTTTAAAACCCATAACTGTTCGGTTTTTCGCCTTCGATTTCTCGGCAGTCGATAAAGGGAGTGTCGATGTCGAATTTCCGAAGAACGAAAATCCGAGTTCGTTACATATCAACTCAATTTATCAAGTACATCATATGCAGTTCACCAAATTTCCCAAAATGTTCAAACTCAGAATTCGCTTGATTCCTTAAACTAAAAATCATGAAACTTGTATTAAAATTCATGATTCACAAACATGAATCCATTTATTCAATCTAAACTATAAATTGAATACAGTGATTTTTAACATGTATTAGTGATTTACTGTGTTTTCCATTTTTAATATTATTTGTAAATTGAAAACTACAGAAACTATATTTTTTTAATTACCTTCAACACATAATCTTTCATTCAATCATCAAGTCGTAATACTGATCTTTAGTGGGAGATTAGGATTTTTGATGTAAAATATGTTCAAAGAAACAGAATACAGAGTTCTGCAAATAAACATACACACACACTTGCATCATACAATGAAACGGAGATAATTCATATAGATTCAAGCTAAAGAACTTCAATATCAGACAATATCACCACATGCATGATAGTCAAAACAATTCAAACTGTTTTTAAAGAAGTTTACTCACCATTTTGAAATATGCAGAGCAGATTTGTATTAATACTTTCAGGTTTTGCTGTTGAATCACTCTGCATGCTTACAGTTTGTTGTTCCAAAGGTTGAACTCCATTTGTATTTGTAGGTTGTTTCAGATTGCAAGTTGATGTTGCAGCTCTTACTATGCAGATCTTCAATTGCATGTTTAAGTTGCAGGTTGGTTTGAACTTTGCAATGCAATTTGAAGTTGCAGATTGAAGTTGTAGTTTGTTGATAATAAATTGCAGATATTGATTTCAGGTTTGTAAGTGAATTTCTGATTTTACCATTAACATTTGAAAGAAAGAAAAACAAAGAAAATGATGATGTTATGTTTATTAAAGAAAAATGTAGACACTTGTTATTAAATTGAACAAATGTCACTATAGTATTTAATTGCTTTACAAATGTCACTAATATGTTAATATGTTTACACATATTACTTAAGTGTTTTTAAACAAATTTTTATTTAATTTAAATGATGATATAAACTTACTTATTTATGTTACTTTGTAAATAAATGCTTACATATATAAATATAAATTTTCCTTTAAAAGAAAAATATTTTAAAACTAATTAAAATATAAACAAATTCCTTATACATGTATTTTATAACCATTTTAAATTTAAGCATTTTTAAAAAGAGACAAATAAAACTTTATTTAAAACCTTTTTAAACTATCTTATTAACAATTATCTTATATTTTAAAAAACAATTGAATTAGTCTTTAAATTAGATTTTGAAGAATATTAATTTTGAAACAAAGCTTTTAAATTACAATATTCATTTATATATAAATTATTAATGGATTAAAATTAAATTTCAAAACAATATCAAACTATAACATATACATACATATATGTTACAATTTGAAAATTCAACTTTATTTAAAACAAAAGATCTCCTATTCATAATATATATCAAACGTATATATTATAAACAGAATAAAATCTGATTAGCTTTGAAAAAAAATCTTATCCATATTTCCAGATTAAATATTTATTAACCTTAAAAAGAATAAATTTACCAATTTTAAATTAAAATTATAAAGCAAATTATCAAATCAATTAAATTATTAATGCAGATTATTAAATTGTTATTGCCCAAAATTCCGGGTCGTTACAAAAAGGGTATCTCATAAGACCACGCCATACATAAACAAGGAACTGATACCTTATGACAACTAAGCCATTTGCTATGCAAAATCATTTCATATTAGTTTTAATTACTTTCTTTGAATTTTTTTACAAATAAACTTATGAATCTTAGCCGAAATTGTTATATTGTTAAATTCTAGCATACTAGCTATAAAGTAGGTTCTACAATCAAAATCTTACAAGGCACGTTCGAAAAATGGATTCGATACAATGGAAAAGTGAGGGATTACCTTCATTATAGTATACCTCTAGAAGGATATACGTAGGGTCCATATACTGAACGCCTATACCAATACAGTTGCAGCCTACCCCTTCACTGGATAGTACCGAATATAATATCACCCCAGTCGTTACCGACCTTTAATGGGACCCCAAGCATACACCACATACTTGACATATAGAGAGTAATTTAGAAAGGTGATGACCATCTCCTAATGGGCCGACCCACATAGCTCTACATCATTTATCCTACTTTAACCATTTTCGGTTGATGAGGCATAAGGTAACATTTTACCTTTTACATAGCACATTCCAGATAGAATGCCAAACTGCTATTCCATAATCTCACAAATAATTTCTACAAACGTATAACTTCTGAGCTCGTACATCTCAAGAAAGGGTGGTAAGCTAAGATAAGTTGCCATCTCCACCACCAAATAAATGATACGTTCAAGAGATCAATTAATGTGATTAGAAATACAACGTCAAACATTCGTCCTTACAAGTTGTCCAGGAACATGAAAAACCGAAGGCACTCTCCGACCATATCCTATCGGGGGTTACCCCTAGGATTTGTAGCAATAAGTCCTTGCATCGAAGTCTTAAATGTAGAACAACTGCCACATACTATGATATCGGAAATTTACCCCAAGGACAGTGAAAGGTAGCTCTATATTCCATCATCCAAATCATATTCATGTCTTCATTTCAAATACGTAAATTGGTTCGAAGTGGTCTTTGGATAGAAATTACGCAAATCTGACCCCGGTTCCTTCGAACCAATCGTCGATAAAAGAGGTCAAGTAAATATGGGAATAATAATTTATTAATTCATTCCTTTTATCAGAAATATCTTTTAGAGGTATATAACTTAAAAAAAATTTCTCTTCCATATATACGGAATCATTTAACCTCTTTTATTAAATCCTTCGATTACTTTAAAACTTTTTGTAAATTGGTAATAATTCGAAATTATTTCATTTTTCACTTAGGAAAATATAGATCCGAGCAATCCAAATTCACTATCCCATCTGTCGGGTAGTTCGCATAGCTAAGGAAAGAAGGAAACTAGTTTTTAAACTCAACTCTAGACACTATTTCTGTGACACCCATAAGGCGGTCAAGTCATTTGATTGACCCTAAATCATTAAATATTGAATCATTCCGTAAATCATTCAAATTGACTTTAAAATACTTTACTAATCATTTGAAAAGATTTGGAAAAGATTTGGAAAAAAATGGTTGTATTAAAAACAATATTTCAAAAGCTATAAAAAATGCTTAGAAAAGTGCTACAGAAAGTGCCTTTTAAGCTATATTAATCAAAACGACTTTTTATCATTTGGAAGTTCATTTTTATAACTAAAATCACTTTCAAATCATTTTTAAATATTTTTAGAATTTATTTCATATTTTTATACAAATTTAAAATATCATTTTCAAAGAAATCTCTTTATGGATTACGAACTACAAAACTACGATTTTTCCAAAAACCTATTTTACTCATATTTCAAAATTTACCTATCGAAATCTCGATTTTCTTTCTTTGTTTCAAAACTATGGATATAAAAGTTCAGAAAATTCTTATCTTGAAGAATTCCGAGCTATATTCCCTTTCATATACTCGTTTTGACTTTTATTTCTTGGAATCGTGAACTGTTGTTATGACGCGATTAAATTTTCAATTTCCATTCAAACTTTACCAAAACACTTTCAAATGTTTATAAAACATTTCAAACTTATTTTTAAACCTTTTTAAAGAGGTTTAATATTTCATATACACCAATTCATTAATTAAAGGAAAGCGATTTCCTTTGTGCTTGTCGATGGATTTGCATATATATATATATATATATATATATATATATATATATATATTCATCATTCTTATTAAACAATCATCATCAGCAATCATAATCAAACATATATAACATACAATGTCACAAAATACTATAGTTTAGAAGCTTCTCACCTTAAATTTGATTGATTTTATTTTAAACTAGTTATAGCTCCACTACCGTCGCACAGTAGCTTTTGAAACTGGTCCTAAGACACCTAGATGTGCACGGCCAAGCTTGAAAGAGGTGGAAGGCTTGGACATGTTGGTGATGGTGGATGGCGATGAGTTTAGGAAGAGGAATGGATGAGTTTTTAGTTTTTTTTGAAGTGGATCAATAACATATACTTGTGTATATATTTAGCCATAACTTTGCAAATATATTTCGAAGGCATGGAAGCCATTAAAGAAGCTTGGAGGAAGGAGAAAGAAGCTTAGGAAATGAGAGTAAGAAGTGTGAAAGAAAGTGAAAGGGGATTCCTTGTATTTATAGGCTTGAAGTTGAAAAAATATATCTAAAACACCATCATTATCCATCACCATCACCAAAAGAACACTTACTATCCCTTAAAGCAAGGTTCCTTAAGATATGTTCCTCAAAACAAGGTTCCTTCTTTTAAGGAATGTTGTCCTTTTTTTAATTAATCATGTTTAATTTATTTAATTTGTGGTTAACATATATGTTATTATGCTATATATATGCATGTGCTACTATACAAGTTGCAAAATATATATACAACTTTTATTGTACAAAAAGTTGATTATTTACAAAATGTTTTCAAGTCACATTTTCTATTTTCAATTAAATTACATATTAATGTAAACAAAATTTAAAAACTAACTTCTCATCATTATTAATTAATTAAAATGGTCATATTTTATTTATAAAACCATATAAATTAATATTAACAATTATTTATAAAAATCGCTATTATATCGATAAAGCTATACGAATTTTTCTTATAACTTCAAATTACTTTTATAACTTTATAAAACCATTATAAATCATTCAATATTAACTAATTAAAATGAATTATTAAAATTTTAAAAAAATTATTTAAATACTTTAAATAATTATTAAATAATTAAATCTCAATTTTAAATTCATAAATCTATATTTAAATATACGAGCATCATTGATAATGTCATAAACAGATTTTATTATTTCCACAAATTAAAATAATTAATTTCATTTCATATTCTTGTTAAATTATAAAAATAAGTGTATGTATCCAGCTCTATGCATGACGTTTTATGATTTTAGAGCTGCTTATCGATAAACGATTTCCGATCAGTTTATCGATATTTACCCAAGTGTACATTTTTCTTTTACATATGTTTCTTCAAAATAAGATTACCAATACTATTTATTATTTAAAACATCATCATTTTTGTCTTAAAGTCTTATTTTTGAATAATTTGTAATTTTTTTAAAGTGATGAATTTTTGGATCGTTACGCCTCTTTAATTTAACGACAAATGTATGTAACAAACTTATCAAACTAACTCTGATTAACAACATCTTACGAATAATAAGAAAAGACATTACTTCCTATGGAGTTTCTACTCTCCAATATGCAGATGATGCCATCATATTCCATTCCCATCTTCCTCACAATATTGCATCTCTTAAGCTGCTTTTATATAACTTCAAATCGCTTTTCGTTTTAAAATTATCTTTCACAAAATCATGGTGTTAATATTAAATGACTTTGCAAATGTTATTAGTGAGATGACTAATTAAACTATAAAACTAAGGATTTTTTAAGAAAACTATTTAGGCATACCAATTGGGTAGCCAAAACAAAAATAGGTAAATGTGAATACAGTGGTTGATAAAGTAAGCAAAGATTACTTTCTTAGTAAGCCAACTTCCCTTCATGAGTGGGCATGGAGACCCTCATTAACTCGGTTTTCCTCGCAATACCAATTTATCAGATGTCTTATTACCGATTCCCTATCTAATTTACCTATATGATTTATAATATCAGAGGAACATTCAATTTAAAGGGAGTAGAAAATGTTCTAATTTAATTGCCTCATTAATTAGGATTTTGTGTGTAAACCTAAAACCTATGGTGGACCGGGTATTTCAACTTTAAAAGTGCTAAACAACTCCCTTCTATTTCAATGGATTTCATGATGTTTTCTTGTAGTTCTCCTATAGAAGATGCCACTATCCTAGTCCTTAGCAAGTGTCGATGCCTCACCCATTAATGCATTAAAGCATCTTAGTATGCTGAAGCTTCCTTCTCATGCATTCGATCGTTGCATATTACTCCATTATGCGACAATTTGGATTCTGGAAATCTATGCATCATATTGTACATTCATTTTCTCATTGTCATGTTGCAAAAGAACTGTATCATGCATGTCTACATGCATGTTTCATTCAACTTGAATAATGACGTGCCTTACATGCATTTGGCCAATGAAACCATCTTCTCCTATAGATACATGAGTGTTTTTAAGATGAAGTAGCTGATTGGTGAAAAAAGATTCCAAAATTACTCAATTGTTTGTAACTACATCAAATTATCATTGCGCCTTACATTACCCTTGAATAAAGTTCTTATATCTATAGTCTTAAGTCTACGTTCAAGATTCTGGCTGACTTATTTCAAAACACACAAGAAATTATGTTGTTCAAATCTTAAGTGTGAACTCATTGCTCCATTAAAATTTAAACATTTAAAATCCAAACCATGTACGAACTTTGATGAAGTAAAGTATCAAGAATGAGTTAGATGCTAATAGATTATCTAGGTAAAATTCTTTGATTTATTATACTACAAGGGCTGCCCTTAAGTAGTGATATTGTGCATGTTTTCTTTTCATCATCATTATGTTACTAAGACATTTAGAGCTTCGGTCATGTCAATAATCTAATAATGTCAGTTGTTATTGCAAAGTCCAAAATTTCAAATTTCTCAGCATAATCTATTAAGGTTTTTTGATTAACCAAAATCTCTCTGGTCGGAGAGTCCGACTTTGAGCTAATTCATAATTACTATAACATAAACCATTTGCATTAAAGAAGATAAATCCTCCCTTAAGTAGTGTTCCACTTCTTATACTCCACCACATACCTAAAAAAAGTTGGAACTAGAACCAATAATAAGTTAATTCCCATAAACAACATACTACATTCATGTAATTGACATAAATACACTAACCTATAGAGGACCCTCGATGTAACGACCCGCAAATTCATACCCCTTGAGTCATCACTATCCTATATAAATCAACTCAAGTTGTACAGAAATACGAACCATTTGAGTTAAAGAAGAAGAGGTAGAAGAAGAAAATAGAAAACAACATCAGAATCTAACCATCATAGCGGAATAAAATATAATAGATAATAAATGATCATTACTCAAAATCAAATATATCTGTTTATATATTACACCATCAGAGTACATCAATCACAGTTCAACATCACTAGCATACAATTGGATATATAGCTACTAAACACAGCGGAATATATATAAACAAGTACGAAGGTACGTATCGTCGTCCAGCTCGTCTCCTGAGCTCCACAGCATCATGTCCTGTATCCTATAATACTCGGTCTGACCCGAGCATTATAGTTAAATAACACCCGAGTCGGTCTGGAATACCAGCGTGAGAAAATCACACTCAATTGATTATTAAAGTCTCAAAATCCTTTGAAAACAAAAGCATCTCGTAAGACCACGCCACAAATAAACATGTCAGTTTTTACCTTACGATAGCTAAACACTTTTTATAGAAATCCTCTGATATTATAATAGGGTCTATATACAAATACTTATAATAGTCGAAATTGTTACATCTATTAAATTTCAGCTACTAGCCACAGAGTGGGTAATACAAACAAAATTCGTACAAGGTTCGTAGGGAGAATGGATTTTCAACTAATGACTAGGCACTGGGGTGCCACCTGTCACAGTACCTGGTCTAGATCAGCGTACCGAGGACCCACCCTAAGTCCCTTGTAACACAAGGCTGGGACCATCCCTTACTGGACAATCCCGAGCAAGATCACCCCACGATTGGGATCAGCAATCGCCCACTAAGCCGAAATAAAAAGGGACATCTAGACAGGGATGACCTCACCCTGAAATGGGATCTACCCACCTAGCCTTGCTGCATAACCCCTGATTTTCAGTCATTCCGGTTGATGAGGCTTGAGGCTAAGCGTTGCCTTTTTAGAACATATCCCTTAGAATGCCCATCGTCCACCTGATGATGTTCCGAAAGCATTCATCCATACAAGTCTGTCCCGGGTTCGAACAGAACCGAAGGCACTACTCCTACTACATCCATTTTGGAAATATCCTCAGGATTAGTAGCGACAAGCCCTTGCACTTCACTGCTCCATCTTCGAATCCAAACTTGTTTCCCACGAAACGTACAAACCAGATCGAAGTGGTTTTCGAGAAATTAATCCCGATCTCGGTCTCTTTGAAGAGATCAACGCATTTGTCCAATATTGATAGTCGGTTATTTAACTATCAATTAACATTCACAAACATCCATCAAACAATAAATAATTTCCAAAATTATTTATTTATCCCAAAAATATTTTCACAAGATATATTTTCACTTTCAAACCCTTTTGAAAACAGTTTCCAACCATCTTCCTTTCTCAGGATAAATTTCCCAAATATTTTCTATTTCCACTGAAATCACCAAGCTCAAAACTTTAGATTTTTAAAATAATTTAAAAACACTTTATTATAAAATTTGTTTATCATTTAAATTTAGAAAAATTACTTTAATAATTTAAAATAATACTTTAGAAATAATTAAAATAAGATTACTTTATAAAATATAAAACTTGATTTCATTTTTAAAACAAATACCAAGTCACTTTTAAATAATTACTACTATAATAGATTAAAAGAAAATACTTACTTTAGAATTTAAATATTTAGAAATAATAAATTTTCCAAGACTTGCTTTTTAAAACTATTAACTTATGTTTAAAAATTTGCTTTGAAAACATACTTGGTTATCCAGGGAGAATTTCCAATCTCAATCGCTTAAATCAATTTTCCACATTGATTTCCAATTTATTCCATTTGAAATAAATTTCTTTACATACTCAATTCATTTCAAAATTCGTTAATTATGGACTTTATTGTTATTATTATTAGTATTTTATGTTTAATTTTAAATCTTTTAACTGAAATATACAAATTTCAGATTTTTCCAGTTTCTTCTTTATTATTTTCAATAATTTAAACCTTAAATTTTAAATAAATGTTTTTTTCCTTTAAATAATAACACTGAAGTTTAAAATTCATTAACTTCCTGTTTATTCAAAATTCCCTTTTCATATACGGAATTTATTTATTAAAATTTTAAAATTACTATTCTTCTTATCCAATTCATTCTTAATTTATTTAGATTCTTTATAATTATTTTCTTAAAGGTTCACTCCTTTTATTTCTTTCCAAAATCCAATTCTATATATTTAGATAAATCATTGTACCGAAATATTCAAGCAAACTATAGCATTCAATATTCTAATATAATTCATCATAGAATATCAAATAATCACACAGAGAACATTGAATAATTTAAATAAGTGTTGAGGAATCTAGTTGGATCCCTCCAACCTATTTCCCTGCGTCCACAAATGTTAGCACAACATAAAATACCAATTCCACTTTAAGGTGGAATATCACGGTATACAGGTTTTAAATCTAAAATCATCCGCCATTAAATGCGGGAAATCAAACATTCCAAGATATACTATATACTGCTATATATAACACAACAAATCAAATCAATCAATCAATTGTTTAAATTTGACTATTTAAATTTAAATTTAGCCGAGTGAAATTAACTCACCTTTGATTTAGTTTTGCAATCCACTTCAATATTGCCTTGGATTTCCTTGATGTTTGACCTTAAATAAGCAATTTATATAATTTATTAATATTCGAAATAATCGAATACTCAATTGCCATTATAATTTTTAATTTAATTAATATTTTAATTTTTAAACTAGTGAATTTGGTTTAAACAAATTTCTTCCGATAAATTTATTCAACTACAAAATTTGATTTAAAACTAAATTTTCTTTACAAAATTTATTTTAGTAACCATAGCATCTTAAAAACAATAAATTCCATTCAAAAGTCTTTTTATCTTGTTGTTAATTTCGGATTCTTATATTTTCTAAAATCATATACACATACGTATTTTACTATAAATTACAAGACAATAAATTTCCTTACTGCAAAACTTTCTTCTTCCTTTTTTTATAACTCTTATTCTATTCAAAACCCTGTATATATATTTTTACTGTTTATCTACATATGTTAAAATCAAATTAAGATTGACTTAAAAATAAAAATAAAAATAAAAACTGCTTAACATCAAATTTCCTTTCTTTTCTTCTTTGCTGTATATAAACAGTAGAAATTTTCTATACTGTTTAAATTTTTTAACATTTATATATATATATATATATGTATATAAATCTAGGTTTAAAATTCCTATATTTATATATATACATATTAGATTTAAACCTGAAATAAATTTGTAAATATACCTCTGCAATTAGCCTAAATCAATCTCGACCCAGCTGAAGATGCCACAGCTTCGACTTGCTCGACGACCTACCCCTCCTTCCAGAAATCATGGCTACGCGACTCATTCCCTAGCCCTAAATCCCCAGCGCCAACGCCTACAACGACCCCCTCTTTCCAAAATCGCACGCCTCCGTGCTCGAGCTCAACGTCGAAGCCTCGGCCCTTTGCCCTAGTACGAATCCACTCGCGCGACTCTGATTTGGTTCGAGTTCTTATAGCATACGAATTAGAAGGGAAATCACGGCTACATGAAAAACACGAGGCGACCATGACAGGGAAGAAGGATTCGTTTCGTTTGAGGGAAAAAGGGGTTCCGATTAATTAAAGAAGGAAAAAGGGTTTATACGAACGAATTCGTGTTTTTTTTTATATAAGTCAATTGAACTACTACGATTTTGAAAGAGGTGAAATAAGAAGACGAGAGAGGGGAAAGATGAGGGCTTCAGCCATTAGCTTCTGAGGGAAGATAGATTACGTGATGTGAATGGAGACGGAAAAAAAACGCTGATGTTATTAAAAGAGGGAACGCCAATATGAAAGGAAGTCGGCGGATGTTGTTTCACTTCGACCAAGCACAAATATAAATATGTTTAAATTTTCGATATAAATTTCAGGGCGTTTACTTACCGTACGGTCATACAACAACTCTGATCACTACGAAATTTGAAATCCGATAATAATTCAATATTACGGATCCAATGGAACTTGTTTCGTCCAATTCCGAGACTGTGCCTCGGAAGGCTATTTTTAAATTCAATTTAGACAATATAACTTTCAACGCTTAACAAAGCATTTCCAAATTCACATTTACCACTTTTACTATCCTCGGTACTATCAATATAAATTTTATAAGCCTTCAAATTATTTTTAACAGGCTTAAAACTCCAGATTCAACATTTTAATCAACTTCAAATTGTTTAATTTAATAATTTAATCATCAAATAAATTGTGATATTTGAATTCAAGTTAAAAATTAACCTTTAAATATTTAAAATTCATTATATATTCTAATTTCAAATGCTTAAAATTTTCGGGGAGTCACATTCCTCCCCTCTTAAAAGAATTTCGTCCCCGAAATTACTAGTTAGGAAGATTTGTCCAATACCCATTACTATTTCCCAAAACCAAACAGTTTTATGAACTTGCCATAACATATCTTTTATTTAAAGACCCACTATTACTTCAACCAACTTTCCTAAACCTTTCATAGTTTTCAAATAACTTTACTTATTCAACCCTTCAAATTTAAATTTAACTCCAAATTTAAGTTATCAAAATTTTCTCAAATTTTTTTTAACTCCCTAAATTTCCGAAAAATTTCGCCAGCGTCTTCTTTGCGCGGCTAGCTCGGTACAACTACAAAAGGCCTCTATGGCCTCCCAAATTCCAAAAGAAACAAAGCATGACATGCTCTGATCCGATTGCTTTTCCATCTATGCTATAGACAAAATAGAATAGTTCTCCTTACGTTTTTGCATGGGATAATTGTCTACACCATGATGGTCACCTTAGCCCCTAATATACTGGGTCCTTGACATTAGACCCTTTTTCCCAATATTGATAGGTGAAAGCATTCTTTATTTTCGCAATTTTTTTGAACCGTATGCATCCAAAGATGCACGTACGGTTCAAAAGGGATATAATTTTGTCCTAATCAACCGACTTTATCGAGAAAGATTACTTTTTTTAGGACAAGAAGTTGATAGCGAGATCTCAAATCAACTTGTTGGTCTCATGGTATATCTCAGTATAGAAGATGATACTAAGGATCTTTATTTGTTTATAAATTCCCCTGGTGGATGGGAACAAAAGCCAAGTGGCTCGATCAAAACCCAATCAAACTTCATGTAGAAATTTAAACACATACCTTTTTGTCGAGCAATTCAAATTTATCTTCTGAAATCAAAACCAATTTTCCTTTCCCTTTATAATACCTGCATATCTTATTTAGCAATAATACCCAATCACAACTTTCAAAACATTTTATTGACCTCCTTACCAATGTCAATATCTATTCATCCCAAATATTAATCTTAGAATATATTTGTAATATCAATTTCCAATCAAGAATTCACCATTCCTTTCTTAAGTTTAGTATAAGCATTTTATATGTTTCTTTATTTATTTTTACTTCACCACTTTAGTTTATATCTACTTCTATTCGATTTAATTTTCCCATTTCCGTATGAATCCAATTTATTCTTCAACTCTGAATATTAAATTTCTATCTTCCATTTATACAGATTTATATCATTATTTTAAATTAGTTTCATTCCCTAATTTATTCAAATTTCCAGTTTGAAATCGTTTTGTCGTCAACAAAATTTTCCAAAAATTTTCTAACTCCCAAAATTTTCGGAAAATTTTGGCAAAGTCTGCTTTATACGGAGGAGCTTTTGTGTAACGATCTCGAATTTGTTAAGTTTAAATTGATATTTTAATTTAATTTTTTGGATAAAAAATGTAAAAATAATTAATAATTAATATAAGGTGTTAGTTAAATTTTGGATTACTGGAAGGATGTACTTGAATTAAATTAAATTGGGATTTATAAGTAATGTATAGAACAAAATGTACTACAAAAATAATAAAAATAAATATATCTATTTAATATTCAAACAAATAAAAATATGCTCAAGTATTTAAGTGATATAACAAATAAAATAGACTAAAGTATTCAAACAAATAAACATATAGTTTTGTGAAAAAAGTAAGTAAACAAATGAGATAGACTATAAAATAGTGAGTAAGTACATTAACTAAAATTTAACAGCATAATTTAAATAGAAAATTATTTACATTATAAAGCAATAGAACAAAAGTAGATAGTTAAATACATTCAAATATAAAACAAGTGTGTTCAAACAAGAATATAAATATATGAAACAAAACAAAGACCTGGAAGGAAAATACAAAGCAAGAAGACACCCATGATTTTACTCATACAGGTATAGCCGAAATAAAGAAAAAATAAGTATATTGTACAAAATATATTTAAGTAGAAAACCAAAGGACTTATGCATTTAATGCCCCATCCTCTCAGAACAAAAGAAATACTTCCGCTGTGTTGTTATACTTAATTGTGTTATAAGCTCCGACGACTCGGATTTGAACGCTCGAATCTGCGGCATTCGAGTACGATGTAAAGTATGGATGTCAATTTTCGAACGCGAAAAACCCGTATCGTCACAGTTTGCAATTTGACAAAAGATATAAATATATATACATCGATCCACACGGTCGGAAAAATCAAAAACAGTTCATATTTCCTATTTTTATTGCGTAGGCGTACCTTATTTAGCATTTTTTAAGCAAGCGGCCTATTATTTTAGCAATTAACGCAACCAAATCCAACCACACGGCTTCCAGGTACCTGTACTTACTCAATTTAAACATGTAAGTGCCATATATGTGAAGTTTAACAACATTTCACTTATTTGAAATAGTTAAACACATGAATTCTAACAGCAATGCACACTAATAACTTCTCGTAAGCAATTTATATAGTTTCCATACTAATTCAACTGTTTCCAATTAATTTATAAACCATTTTCATTCAATTTGAATGGTTTACAACCCACTTGCTTACATTCAATTCATTTTTAATTTTTTAACAAACCCATATTATTCCAATTGATTTTAAAAAAATCAATTCTATTCACCTCTGTTAATACATTTACTTTCATTTACGATAGAATGACAAATTTTCTATGCACATTTGAGGTTATTCATGCAAATGACAATTACTTAAGCTTAAAACTATTTTAAATTGATTCCAACTCAATTTATTATTTAATTCTTTCTATTTTAATTCATTCACAACCACTTTATTTAGCTCGACACATTCTATTTAAATTTTATTCACGATCCATTCATTTGCGTTTCATTTCTTATCCGCATTCATTTAAAACCATTCTATTAAACTTGAAACATTCTATTTTTCTTATTGTCATAAGTTATATTAATTCCTTAACAATTCAAATGGTTTACAATTATTTAATTAAGAATTTCATTCCTTTAAATATTATCTGTAACTCACCGAATTTTATTTCGATTAAAATTCATTTTCACTTGATTTATATCCAACCCAATATCATTAAACTTAGTTTAAGTTGATTTCAATTCAACTCTCCTCTATCTATTTAGCTTAAGTTAATTTATTTCAATTTATTCAAATTTTATACTTAAGCTCATTTCCATTTTACAAGTAAATTTGCTTTTCTATTCAACTTAATTCTATCACAATCAAATCTCATTCTAAATCTACAATTTCATTTGATTAGTTATTATAAAATTTAAAATTTCAGATTCAATTCATTCAATTACTTACAAGTCCGTTTTCAATTTATTTCTACTTATTTTGATTTTATTTGCAATACAAACCTTTACCACTTTAATCCAATTTCATTTTTATTCGAACATTTCCAATTATATTTACTTTGTTACACCTCAAGTCAAATTTCAATTAATAACTCAAATTATGAATCAACTATCCATTTTCAATTTACCGCCCAATTTCATGAACTCACAATTCATTTACATTTACTTCACCAACAATTTAAGTCAAATTTAATTTATAACTTGAGTTTTATTTCCGAACTTCATCATTAACTCACAATTCAGCTTCTATTTAACTACATTAGGTTCCCATTACATATTTTATTAACTAATTCAGTATCTAATTATTTCTTCCCCTATTTATTGTCCAATACTTGATTTTAAATCTCAAATCTCTTCATTTAATTTTCTTAAGTTCAAATTTATTTTATAATTCAAGTTTTGGATTTTTTTTCGTTTTATTTTCCAATTCGTCAAAAATATTTATTTTGGTTTTCTATCACACTTTTCAATTTTAGAAGTCACAACTTATCATTTTACACATTTCCATTCATTCTAGGTTGAATATGTTCACCTTTTATTTTTAACTCGAAATTTACGCCTATTTATAACTCAAGCATATTTTTATTACCATGGATTTTTAATTCTTTTATAAGTTATTCTGATTTATTTATTTCAATCCAATCCTCGTCCAACTTATTTTCCATTTATTCAGGTAAGAATCTAATTCCATTCAATAACTCAACTGAACTTTTATTCCAATTCAATTTTATTTTAACTCATATTTATTTAACTCAATTCGATTTCAACTTAATTCGAATACAACTGGATATAATTTTGAGCTTATTCAATTAATTTCAATCCAGTTAAATTTTATTCCCCAATCCAAGTTAATTTCATTTTTAAATTTTCATTTTAAATTTAAATTTCCAACATTTAAAGCTTATATTTCCTTTCTGATTTAAAAATCATCTCAATTTATAAGCTTATAACCTATCTTATCAGGATTTTTGAAACATCCAGCTTTTGGTTTCAAATCATTTTGAAATCTCCAACATCTCAAATCACATTTCTCAAAAATTTAAACCGATCCTCGTTTTTATTCCTAACAAATTTCCTTTGAAATTTCAAAAATAAACTAGTTCTTCTGAACAAATCAAATTGGCAGCAATCCATCACTTAGAAACTCGAAAATGAACATCGATGATGCTGCAGTCATCACCGATGTTATTTTCCAGCGACTGAAGTGAATTTAATGCTATATCCCTTCCCAAAATTTATTTGCAACAATTTCGTTTCAGAAATACCCCAAAATAACAATGCTATTATTTATCTTCAAAATACCTCCAAATCGTGCTTAAATCAATTCTAACTATAATTCATTTGTATAATTTATGCTTATACAAATTCCCATTTAATTATATTCCAATTTACAAATCACGTTGATAATTTATATTTATAAATTTCTTTCTATAAACGAATTTATTTTCCTTAATCTTTAGTTATATTTTCAATTTCTAGTTAAATTTACACTCAACAATGATAATAATTTAATATTATTTTTCCTAACATCCAAGCAACCATATATTAGCTAAAATAGTTTACAAAAACTTTTCTTTATATCGAAATATATTTTTGGGTAAAATTATTTCATTCACCCACATTTAAAACAATACCGTGTCAATTGTTCTATTCAAGTGTTTAGAAACCCCTTCGATACAGTTGCCAGACTGTGCCGGCGAAGGCTCATATGCCACTCAATAAACCAATCAACACAATATTAAAACAATTTATATCCACTAAAAAATACGCGCTCATATCTATTAATACGCTCAAACTCATTCTAGAGTACTATGGACTCTATTTGAGTATTTCCCACCAGAGCCAAGGTTATCGCCAACCTAAGCTTTGATACCAAGTGTAACGACCCGCAAATCCGTACCCCATGAGTCATCACTATTCTATATAAATCAACTCAAGTTGTACAGAAATACGAACCATTTAGGTTAAAGAAGAAGAGGTAAAAGAAGAAAATAGAAAACAACATCAGAATCTAACCATCGCAGCGGAATAAAATATAATAGATAATAAATGAGCTTTACTCAAAATCAAATATATCTGTTTATATATTACACCATTAGAGTACATCAATCACAGTTCAACATCACTAGCATACAATTGGATATATAGCTATAAACACAGCGGAATATATATAAACAAGTACGAAGGTACGTATCGTCGTCCAGCTCGTCTCCTGAGCTCCACGGCATCATGTCCTGTATCCTATAATACTCGGTCTGACCCGAGCATTATAGTTAAATAACACCCGAGTCGGTCTGGAATACCAGCGTGAGAAAATCACACTCAATTGATTATTAAAGTCTCAAAATCCTTTGAAAACAAAAGCATCTCGTAAGACCACGCCACAAATAAACATGTCAGTTTTTACCTTACGATAGCTAAACACTTTTTATAGAAATCCTCTGATATTATAATAGGGTCTATATACAAATACTTATAATAGTCGAAATTGTTACATCTATTAAATTTCAGCTACTAGCCACAGAGTGGGTAATACAAACAAAATTCGTACAAGGTTCGTAGGGAGAATGGATTTCCAACTAATGACTAGGAACTGGGATACCACCTATCTCAGTACCTGGTCTAGATCAGTGTACCGAGGACCCACCCTAAGTCCCCTGCAACACAAGGCCGGGACCATCCCTTACTGGACAGTCCCGAGCAAGATCACCCCGCGGTTGGGATCAGCAACCGCCCACCAAGCCGAAATAAAAAGGGACATCTAGACAGGGATGACCTCACCCTAAAATGGGTGCTACCCACCTAGCCTTGCTGCATAACCCCTAATTTTCAGTCATTCCCGGTTGATGAGGTTGGAGGCTAAGCGTTACCTTTTTAGAACATATCCCTTAGAATGCCCATCGTCGACCTGAGGATGTTCCGGAAGCACTCATCCATACAAGTCTGTCCCGGGTTAGAACGGAACCGAAGGCACTACTCCTACTACATCCATTTTGGAAATATCCTCAGGATTAGTAGCGACTAGCCCTTGCACTTCACTGCTCCATCTTCGAATCCAAACTCGTTTCCCATGAAACGTACAAACCGGATCGAAGTGGTTTTCGAGAAATTAATCTCGATCCCGGTCTCTTCGAAACGATCAACGCATTTGTCCAATATTGATAGTCGGCTATTTAAATATCAATTAACATTCACAAACATCCATCAAACAATAAATAATTTCCCAAATTATTTATTTATCCCAAAAATATCTTCACAAGATACATTTTCACTTTCAAACCCTTTTGAAAACAGTTTCCAACCATCTTCCTTTCTCAGCATAAATTTCCCAAATATTTTCTATTTCCACTGAAATCACCAAGCTCAAAACTTTAGATTTTTAAAATAATTTAAAAACACTTTATTGTAAAATATGTTTATCATTTAAATTTAGAAAAATTACTTTAATACTTAATTTAAAATAATACTTTAGAAATAATTAAAATAAGATTACTTTATAAAATATAAAACTTGATTTCACTTTTAAAACAAATACCAAGTCACTTTTAAATAATTACTACCATAATAGATTAAAAGAAAATACTTACTTTAGAATTTAAATATTTAGAAATAATAAATTTTCCAAAACTTTCTTTTTAAAACAACTTTAAAACTATTAACTTATGTTTAAAAATTTACTTTGAAAACGTACTTGGTTATCCAGGGAGAATTTCCAATCTCAATCACTTAAATCAATTTTCCAAATTGATTTCCAATTTATTCCATTTGAAATAAACTTCTTTACTTACTCAATTCATTTCAAAATTCGTTAATTATGGACTTAATTGTTATTATTATTATTATTATTATTATTTTCCGTTTAATTTAAAATCTTTTAACTTAAATATACAAATTTCAGATTTTTCCAATTTCTTCTTTATTCTTTTCAGTAATTTAAACCTTAAATTTTAAATAAATGTTTTGTTCTTTTAAATAATAACACTAAAGTTTAAAATTCATTAACTTCTGTTTATTCGAAATTCCCTTTTCATATACGGAATTTATTTATTAGAATTTTAAAATTACTATTGTTCTTATCCAATTCATTCTTAATTTATTTAGATTCTTTATAATTATTTCCTAAAGGTTCACTCCTTTTATTTCTTTCCAAAATACAATTCTATATATTTAGATAAATCAGAGTACCGAAATATTCAAGCAAACTATAGCATTCAATATTCTAATATAATTCATCACAGAATATCAAATAATCACACAAAGAACATTGAATAATTTAAATAAGTGTTGAGGAATCTAGTTGGATCCCTCCAACCTGTTTCCCTACATCCACAAATGTTAGCATAACATAAAATACCAATTCCACTTCAAGGTGGAATATCACGGTATACGGGTTTTAAGTCTAAAATCATCTACCATTTAATGCGGGAAATCAAACATTCCAAGATATACTATATACTACTATATATAACACACCAAATCAAATCAATCAATCAATTTTTTAAATTTGACTATTTAAATTTAAATTTTGCTGAGTGAGATTAACTCACCTTTTGTAACGCCCCACCTCTATGCTGGCAATAACAAAGAGTATTAAAAGAAATACTGTCTGTTATCCTGAAGAATAAGGCTGGATAGGAGCGGCCATCCATAGTTAGGCCTTACACTAGTATTGGTTATCTCGATAGGAGTGGTATATATTTTTATTTTTCATCTCACATTTATTTACTCCCATCGACATACCCAATTCTAGTATAAAACAAACTACGATGGTTCATAATAGTTTAGGACAATATATATAGTAATAACACAGATAATATAAATGCGAAACACAGATAAAACAAAAGTCTCATATATATAATAACTGATGTCAGTTGATATACATGTGATACAATACATATGATACAACTACACTGTCGACTCTGGAAGTTACATATACAAGTACATTATCGTGAATAATATACATGGATTTACAACATCCTATACAAATACACTGACTACTAAACATGATGATGACTACTCCAAAAGATATGAAGAGACTTCATAGCTCTAGCAGCAACCCAAAGTAAGATATCAACAACCTATAAATACTCGGTCTGACCCGAGTATTAAATTCAAAAGAAAATAATACTCGGGTCAGTCTAATTCAAACTCAACTATTAGTGCACAGAAGCAATAATAATTAAATATGAATAGACGACAGTCACAATAAATTCCATCTATCCAACCCTTCAAGAAGAAAATCGGATAACGGTAAATATAATACGTAATAGTGTTAAACAACAAATCAGCAGATTCAAAATATCAACAAATATAAGTGAAAAGAATATCAATGAAGATAATTTAGAAAACATTAGAATTGCCGAATTGGCAATTAACAACAAAATCTAATTATGGAATAAATAATTAGAAACCCAGAATCTAATTATCGAATAGATGATTAGACACAACAAAATAATCAAATCAAACCAAATCAATTTAACCAATTGAAAAGTTACTTAAAAGCATCAAAACCGATTAGCTACAGTACACGCACGCGTGCACTGCCTCGCCAATATTGTCTATGAAATACGCAGAAGATGAATGAATCAAAAGTAATTAGAATATCAATAAAAACAATACCGTGTGGCCGCAGTTCACGCTTGCGTGCACTGCCTTGCCACTACAGTGATGATGTACCCAATGAATACCAACAGCAATCAAAACTGCAATGGTCAAGTCTGGACGACATAAATGCGAACCCAAATGTACACAATGGACATACACTACTGGTTGCACATGGATAAAATGAAACAGAGATGCAACTTGGAGCTGCATACATATAAACCAACCAAGGTGACATCATACACAAGGTTATAAATGTACGTATGCACAGCATAGCACATATGCGTAAGAACAGGAAGCAATACCCATATTCATGAAAACAATAGATAAAGGGAACCTATAACAACTACATGGAACTGGAGACTGCAACTTATATAGGAAATGTACATAAATAATCAACATATTTCACTATGATCTAGTTTGCATACTTACTAATTCTTTTAGTTAGTGACCTGGGGAAAACTTGCCCACCTTTTCATATATGAGACAGAGGAGGGAATCATGCATAATAATACAAACTGGTCACGTTTTAATATAAGCATTAGGAATTTTATACATGCAAGTGTACAATGCTGCAAAAGACACCAAGCAGATTGTACAGGAATCAATTGAGACCTGAACAAGGGAAAATGCTCGGCTCAAATAGAGTATAGATTAGTGCAACTGTCTCTAACAATAAGTGAACATCAAGCACAGGAATGCACCAGAGCTGTGACAAGATCAAGTGAACCAAGACAGCACAAATGTGATATAGTGAACTAACCAGATTCGAATATCAATACCACAGCCTTAACAGTGGTGCAACAGAACCTAAAGAAGTAAACTGCTCATATACACTAATCAGTGTCAACAGACTTGATTATTAGCCAGTAAGAAGTGCATCAGAAGAAACATGGCACACATTGATATGCCTTTATGTTTTGGACAACAAAGATGAATATATAGAAAATATTTTCAATGCAATGGTTCTATCAAAATATGCTACATGATGATCAAACTCAATGCAAGCAACCTGAATGGTCACAGGCATGAATACACAAATACCTATATGCAATTGTGAAACATCACTACGCACAGGCAGCGGTAAAAACTCCAAGTGACTATGTCAGGCTAAGTCAAAACAACAATGCAAGACAGTGATTAAATGGTCACAAACCAAACATATAAACAATGCCAAGCTCGAATATCAGAAACCCAAGCTATGACATACAAAGATCAAAGAATTCACAAAGTCAACTGCCGTGTGAACCAAAGTAGGCCGAAGTCACCAAAATTCACGAAACCAAAACTTCCAGATAATCATAGTAGCCGTGGCAATTGAACAGAGTAAATATCAAGCCGCAGTTCAAAACACATCAGTAAAACAAAAGGCAACAGCAAAGCATTTTAGCAAAATCAAAGTGGCCGATGTCAACTAAAAATCAACACCATGATGACCAAGGCAAAAAGAGCGAACAAACCAGAAACTAAAACTATGAAACTAGTAATCACAAAATGTACGAATTCAAATAAATTCCAGAAATCATCATAATCATTCAACCAGAAATCAAGTGGCCGAGATAAATCAATAGACGAGTACTAATGATTTTTATATGAACTCGAGTGAGAATTAGAAGACGTGAGTGTATAAAATCACTCACCTCAGATTTGAAGAACCCAACCCAAATCGAAGCTTCACTCGGTCGAGAATTTGAAGTCGACGCCTACGAAAATCAAAAGCCCTAACATCAGAGCACAGCGGGACGAGCGACGAACGAGCAACCCTAGATTTCGCAAAGGGGACGAGGCCGCCATTTGTTTTCTTTCATTCGATTTCGTTTTAGGGTTAGAGAATGGGAAAGTGTAAGAAAAGGGGAACGGTACAAATGATATTCACGACAACAAATTAAAAGAAATGGGCCAATTAAATTTTAAGCCCGCATAACCACTAACCCATTTTTTAAAGAATTTTAACCCTATTAAAAACTCCAAATAATATTTAACAACCAATTAAATCGTCATTATATGATAATTAATTGTTATAAAACTCCGGGTTGTTACAGACTCCCCTCCTTATAAAAATTGCGTCCCCGCAATTTTCATAATTAAGGTCGTCAATAACAATTATTTTTCTAACATAAACTGGTTAAGCTAGAAAATGAAAGTCGACAATATACCACCAAAGAAATCTTTTGATTTCATAAAAGAAATTCACAAATTCTCAACAAAATTTAATTATCAAGTATATAATCAGTAAACAACAAAACTGAATAGATGCAATTATCGACACTATTCAATTATCAATTAGATAATTAGAACACAGAAATCACCAAACATCAATATCTAATTATCGATACGATAATTAGAAAACAGCAAAATCTAATTATCAATAAAGAATTATAAAACCCAAATCGCAAATCGCAAAACCGCAAATATCTAGTTACCAAAACGGTAATCAGAAAACAACAAAGGTCTAATTATTAAAAACAATAATCAAATTTCAAATCAACAAATATTTAATTATCAAAAGCGATAATTAAATCTCAAATCAGCAAATATTTAATTATCACAATCGATAATTAAATTTCAAATATCTAATTATCACAAGCGATAATCAGAAATCTCAAACCATCAAATCAACAAATCAACTAATATCGGATTATCAAAAACGATAATCAGAACTCATATCAACAAATAGTCGATTATCAAAAACGATAATCAAATCAACAAATATCCGATTATCAAAAATGATAATCAGAACTCATATCAACAAATATTCGATTATCAAAAACGATAATAAAATCAACAAATATCCGATTATCAAAAACGATAATCAGAACTCATATCAACAAATATTCGATTATCAAAAACGATAATAAAATCAACAAATATCCGATTATCAAAAACGATAATCAGAACTCATATCAACAAATATTCGATTATCAAAAACGATAATAAAATCAACAAATATCCGATTATCAAAAACGATAATCAGAACTCATATCAACAAATATTCGATTATCAAAAACGATAATCAAATCAACAAAAATCCGATTATCAAAAACGATAATTAGCACTCATATCAGCAAATATTTAATTATCACAAGCGATAATCAAATCAACAAATATCTAATTATCAAAAACGATAATTAGAACTCATATCAGCAAATATTTAATTATCACAAGCGATAATCAAATCAACAAATATCTAATTATCAAAAACGATAATTAGAACTCATATCAACAAATATTTAATTATCACAAGCGATAATCAAATCAGCAAATATCTAATTATCAAAAACGATAATTAGAACTCATATCAACAAATATTTAATTATCAAAAACGATAATCAAATCTCAAATGAACAAATATTCGATTATCAAAAACGATAATCAAATCAACAAATATCTAATTATCAAAAACGATAATTAGAACTCATATCAGCAAATATTTAATTATCACAAACGATAATCAAATCAGGAAATATCTAATTATCAAAAACGATAATTAGAACTCATATCAACAAATATTTAATTATCACAAGCGATAATCAAATCAGAAAATATCTAATTATCAAAAACGATAATTAGAACTCATATCAACAAATATCCAATTACCTGCAAATAATTGGAAACAACAAATATCTTGAAATCAATTAAGATATTCTAGAAAATCAACATAAAAGGTGGATCGATCCCAACAAATGGCGAGTTTTGGCTACGCCGCACGTGCATCAACATGTGGCTGAAGCCTACCAAGTACCCAACATAATTTTGGCGCCCAACAAATGACCCGAAGGTCCAACATATGACCCGAAGGTCCGGTACTGGTATTGACCCGAAGGTCCAACATATGACCCAAAGGTCCAACATAGTGGCTCGAAAGCACACGAAAATCATCATATATTCAATTAACAAGTCCGGAATTAACCGAAATAGCAAACGCACATGTCCCATACCACGTGTTTTAGTAAATCGTTTGATTCTCTTCATCGTTTCCTTGAACGTGCAAAATTGTGTATTCCAAAAATAACATTTCACATTCTCAAACGGACAAGTCCAGAATTAAGCGAATCAGTAAAAGAAAGGGGTCATAATCCTCGATTTTTCTGAAACGTTTAAGTCACTTTCTCATTCTTCTGAAAACGCACACTGTAAAAATTCTGAAAACAATTTCATTTATTTTATAAAAGTAAATAATCTACATTCTCAAACGAACAAGTCTGGAATTAAGCGAATCAGTAAAAGAAAGGGTTCATAGTCCTCGATTTTGCTGAATCGTTTAAATCGCTTCCTCATTCTTTTGAAAGCATAAACTATAAAATTTTTGAAAAACAATTATATTTTTAAAACGATTTGCAAATCCGTGGTAAAAACAGCAACATTAGTGACAATTTCAATAAGAAAATTTTACTTCTCAAAACACCGTAGAAACGGATCTCAAAATCAGCATTGCTGGATAACCGCTTGAAAAATCCACTTTAAAAATTTTACGGTTACTAAAGTCAAAGTGACAGTAAATTTTTTTTTTTAACGTCAAAACCTCATCAAAATAATTTGCATCAAAATTTCATATCAGTGGATTTTCATTCATTAAAATGTCAACAAAACACCGTGCTTCAAAATTCTAGCATCGGTGTAAAAATCCCGTTATAAAAATAAAGGCAACAAAATACGTTTCATAACCAAGCATCGGTTCAATGTAAAATCAATGCAGTAACGTGCAACTCATGTTTGCACGCACACTACAAAATAAACAAAGAAATTACTCAAATATATCTTCGATGAAGATATTGTAAAACAAAAGAAATCTAATCAGATATGATTAGCATCAAAGAAAACCATCAAGAATTTCAACAAATCAGAACCACTGGTTAAACAACATAATGAAATTAAATTCATTTTCATATTTTGATTTTTAAATCAAAATAATTATCAGCTGTACTCAGCGAAGCAGTCATACTGTTTCCGCTGCGCACTCTGATAAACAAAACACAATTCAATCAATCATCAAAACATAAATTCACTTTTATTTTTAAATAAAGCTATTTAAAAATTTCATCAAAACTTCAGCTTTGACTCGAAACACAAACAAAACATCGACAATTAGTTGTAACTCATGTTCCATCTAAGTTATGTTTTATATTATGTCCATAAACCCCAAGCTCTGATACCAACTGTAACGCCCCACCTCTATGCTCGCAATAACAAAGAGTATTAAAAGAAATACTGTCTGTTATCCCGAAGAATAAGGCTGGATAGGAGCGGCCATCCGTAGTTAGGCCTTACACTAGTATTGGTTATCTCAATAGGAGTGGTATATATTTTTATTTTTCATCTCACATTTATTTACTCCCATCGGCATACCCAATTCTAGTATAAAACAAACTACGATGGTTCATAATAGTTTAGGACAATATATATAGTAATAACACAGATAATATAAATGCGGAACACAGATAAAACAAAAGTCTCATATATATAATAACTGATGTCAGTTGATATACATGTGATACAATACATATGATACAACTACAATGTCGACTCTGGAAGTTACATATACAAGTACATTATCGTGAATAATATACATGGATATACAACATCCTATACAAATACACTGACTACTAAACATGATGACGACTACTCCAAAAGATATGAAGAGACTTCATAGCTTTAGCAGCAACCCAAAGTAAGATATCAACAACCTATAAATACTCGGTCTGACCCGAGTATTAAATTCAAAAGAAAATAATACTCGGATCAGTCTAATTCAAACTCAGCTATTAGTGCACAGAAGCAATAATAATTAAATATGAATAGACGACAGTCACAATAAATTCCGTCTATCCAACCCTTCAAGAAGAAAATCGGATAACGGTAAATATAACACGTAATAGTGTTAAACAACAAATCAGCAGATTCAAAATATCAACAAAGATAAGTGAAAAGAATATCAATGAAGATAATTTAAAAAACATTAGAATTGCCGAATTGGCAATTAACAATAAAATCTAATTATGGAATAAATAATTAGAAACCCAGAATCTAATTATCGAATAGATGATTAGACACAACAAAATAATCAAATCAAACCAAATCAATTTAACCAATTGAAAAATTACTTAAAAACATCAAAACCGATTAGCTGCAGTACACGCACGCGTGCACTGCCTCGCCAATACTGTCTATGAAATACGCAGAAGATGAATGAATCAAAAGTAATTAGAATATCAATAAAAACAATACCGTGTGGCTACAGTTCACGCTTGCGTACACTGCCTTGCCACTACAGTGATGATGTACCCAATGAATACCAACAGCAATCAAAACTGCAGAGGTCAAGTCTGGACGACATAAATGCGAACCCAAATGTGCACAATGGACATACACTACTGGTTGCACATGGATAAAATGAAACAGAGATGCAACTTGGAGCTGCAGACATATAAACCAACCAAGGTGACATCATACACAAGGTTATAAATGTACGTATGCACAGCATAGCACACATGCGTAAGAACAGGAAGCAGTACCCATATTCATGAAAACAATAGATAAAGGGCACCTATAACAACTACATGGAACTATAGACTGCAACTTATATAGGAAATGTACATAAATAATCAACATATTTCACTATGATCTAGTTTGCATACTTACTAATTCTTTTAGTTAGTGACCTGGGGAAAACTTGCCCACCTTTTCATATATGAGACGGAGGAGGGAATCATGCATAATAATACAAACTGGTCACGTTTTAATATAAGCATTAGGAATTTTATACATGCAAGTGTACAATGCTGCAAAAGGCACCAAGCAGATTGTACAGGAATCAATTGAAACCTGAACAAGTGGAAATGCTCGGCTCAAATAGAGTATAGATTAGTGCAACTGTCTCGAACAATAAGTGAACATCAAGCACAGGAATGCACCAGAGCTGTGACAAGATCAAGTGAACCAAGACAGCTCAAATGTGAGATAGTGAACTAACCAGATTCGAATATCAATACCACAGCCTTAACAGTGGTGCAACAGAACCTAAACAAGTAAACTGCTCATATACACTAATCAGTGTCAACAGACTTGATTATTAGCCAGTAAGAAGTGCATTAGAAGAAACATGGCACACATTGATATGCCTTTATGTTTTGGACAACAAAGATGAATATATAGAAAATATTTTCAATGCAATGGTTCTATCAAAATATGCTACATGATGATCAAACTCAATGCAAGCAACCTGAATGGTCACAGGCATGAATACACAAATACCTATATGCAATTGTGAAACATCACTACGCACAGGCAGCGGTAAAAACTCCAAGTGACTATGTCAGGCTAAGTCAAAACAACAATGCAAGACAGTGATTGAATGGTCACAAACCAAACATATAAACAATGCCAAGCTCGAATATCAGAAACCCAAGCTATGACATACAAAGATCAAAGAATTTCACAAAGTCAACTGCCGTGTGAACCAAAGTAGGCCGAAGTCACCAAAATTCACGAAACCAAAACTTCCAGATAATCATAGTAGCCGTGGCAATTGAACAGAGTAAATATCAAGCCGCAGTTCAAAACACATCAGTAAAACAAAAGGCAACAGCAAAGCATTTTAGCAAAATCAAAGTGGCCGATGTCAACTAAAAATCAACACCATGATGACCAAGGCAAAAAGAGCGAACAAACCAGAAACTAAAACTATGAAACTAGTAATCACAAAATGTACGAATTCAAATAAATTCCAGAAATCATCATAATCATTCAACCAGAAATCAAGTGGCCAAGATAAATCAATAGACGAGTACTAATGATTTTTATATGAACTCGAGTGAGAATTAGAAGACGTGAGTGTATAAAATCACTCACCTCAGATTTGAAGAACCCAACCCAAAGCGAAGCTTCACTCGGTCGAGAATTTGAAGTCAACGCCTACGAAAATCAAAAGCCCTAACATCAGAGCACAGCGGGACGAGCGACGAACGAGCAGCCCTAGATTTCGCAAAGGGGACGAGGCCGCCATTTGTTTTCTTTCATTCGATTTCGTTTTAGGGTTAGAGAATGGGAAAGTGTAAGAAAAGGGGAAAGGTACAAATGATATTCACGACAACAAATTAAAAGAAATGGGCCAATTAAATTTTAAGCCCGCATAACCACTAACCCATTTTTCAAAGAATTTTAACCCAATTAAAAACTCCAAATAGTATTTAACAACCAATTAAATCGTCATTATATGATAATTAATTGTTATAAAACTCCGGTTTGTTACACCTTTGATTTAGTTTTGCAATCCACTTCAATATTGCCTTGGATTTCCTTGATGTTTGACCTTAAATAAACAATTTATATAATTTTTAATATTCGAAATAATCGAATACTCATTTTCCATTATAATTTTTAATTTAATTAATATTTTAATTTTTAAACTAGTGAATTTGGTTTAAACAAATTTCTTCCGATAAATTTATTCAACTACAAAATTTGATTTAAAACTAAATTTTCTTTACAAAATTTATTTTAGTAACCATAGCATCTTAAAAACAATAAATTCCATTCAAAAGTCTTTTTATCTTGTTGTTAATTTCAGATTCTTATATTTTCTAAAATCATATACACATACGTATTTTACTATAAATTACAAGACAATAAATTTCCTTACTGCAAAACTTTCTTCTTCCTTTTTTTTTATAGCTCTTATTCTTTTCAAAACCCTGTATATATATATTTTTACTGTTTATCTACATATGTTAAAATCAAATTAAGATTGACTTAAAAATAAAAATAAAAATTAAAACGGCTTAATATCAAATTTCCTTTCTTTTCTTCTTTGTTGTATATAAACAGTAGAAATTTTCTATACTGTTTAAAATTTTTAACATTTATATATATATATATATATATAATAAAAATCTGGGTTTAAAATTCCTATATTTATATATATATACATATTAGATTTAAACTTGAAATAAATTTGTAAATATACCTCTACAATTAGCCTAAATCGATCTCGACCTTGCTGAAGATGCCACAGCTTCGACTTGCTCGATGACCTACCCCTCCTTCTAGAAATCATGGCCACGCGACTCATTCCCAAGCCCTAAGTCCCCAGCGCCAACGCCTACGATGACGACGACTCCCTCTTTCCAAAATCACACGCCTCCGTGCTAAAGCTCGACGTCGAAGCCTCGGCCCTCTGCCCTAGTACGAATCCACTCGCGCGACTCTGATTTGGTTCGAGTTCCTAAAGCATTCGAATTAGAAGGGAAATCGCGGCTATACGAAAAAGACGAGGCGGCCATGACCGGGAAGAAGGATTCGATTTCGTTTGAGAGAATAAGGGGTTTCGATTAATTGAAGAAGGAAAAAGGGTTTACACAAACGAATTCGTGTTTCTTTTTTTTATAAGTCAATCGAACTACTACGATTTTGAAAGAGGTGAAATAAGAAGACGAGAGAGGGGAAAGATGAGGGCTTCGGCCATTAGCTTCTGAGGGAAGACAGATTACGTGATGTGAATGGAGACGAAAAAAAACGCTGATATTGAGGGAACACTGATATGAATGGAAGTCGGCTGATGTTGTTTCACTTCGACCAAGCACAAATATAAATATGTTTAAATTTTCGATATAAATTTGAGGGCGTTTACTTACCGTACGGTCACACAACTACTCTGATCACTACGAAATTTGAAATCTGATAATAATTCAATATTACGGATCCAATGGAACTTGTTTTATCCAATTCCGAGACTGTGCCTCGGAAGGCTATTTTTAAATTCAATTTAGACAATATAAATTTCAACACTTAACAAAGCATTTCCAAATCCACTTTTACCACTTTTACTATCTTCAGTACTATCAATATAATTTTTATGAGCCTTCAAATTATTTTTAACGGGCTTAAAACTCCAGATTCAACATTTTAATCAACTTCAAATTGTTTAATTTAAAAATTTAGTCATCAAATAAATTGTGATATTTGAATTCAAGTTAAAAATTAACCTTTAAATATTAAAATTCATTATATATTCTAATTTCAAATGCTTAAAAATTCCTGGTCGGCACACTCGATAAGTCTATTTTATGGTTGTTCTAAACAATTACACATATGTAATCTCTTGGCATCTCTGATGATCATGAGTAATTCATCATCTATCCCAAAGTGAGCATTATGTACACTAGCCTCAAAGGGTACATTGATGTCCCTTTCTAAATACACACTAATTAAGACTATTTAAGGATAAGTATTATAATTCAATTCAATACTCAAGGTTACAAACTCATTCACAACTTCACTTGATTAAATACTTTTCCTAAGAACTTTTGATTGTATGCTTTAATGTTCCTATGTCATTTTCTACAAATATATATCATAGTAAAATGTAATAGAAATAAAACCAAAAAGCTTACTTTTATTTCAAACAAGATTCTCTATAAGAGTTTGCATACTTATATGTAATCAAATTACATGAGTCCCCCTGCAACTTACCCTATCATCATCAGTCTCATAGTTAACTTTGGGAACATGTGATGGGGACTTAAAAAGGATCATCAACTAGCTTTGGGCTTCATCTAGGTTTGCCTTATGTGTGCTTCAGAATTGCACTTAGGTTTTCAATAAAGCCATGGTTCACATCGATTATTCAAGAGGTGCTTATTATCTAATATGTTCCTTTATATTTATTACAACATTATACCAAAATTTACAAAGTATTCATTAATAACAAAACTTCATATAATTTTGGTTTCAAGGATATATCTTCGAGTGATGTTATATTTTATCTTCAAAAGATGGGTACAATAGAGATAAGGACACAAGTGATGAGGACATATATGATAAGGACATACTTCTGGTGATAATTACATGTTATCTTAAAGAGATAGGTGCATTATGGAAAAGAACTTTAGCGAAAAGTATAGAATGGTATATTCATAAATAAGTTAAAACTGGATTATAAACTAATAAACTATTATCTTTTTGCTTAGTCTTTATACTTGTCTTGAATTTGTTATTTTCAAATTTTAAATGTAGGCATGTCATGTATAGTCATTTTCCCCATTAAATTTTCATTTTATTAATCAATTCTATAATTAATTTTATAATCAAGCTAATTCGTTGTTTCATTATTTAATTCATGTTAATTAGAAAAACTATGGAAGAATGTTGAAAGTTTAATGAAATATTAATCATAATTTCCAGTCCCATTAAATTTTTGGATCAATTTTATTTCATATTTATGAAATTATTTTACTTCCAAAAAGTACCTATTTTCACCTTAAAATTCATAATGATTAATATACTATGAGCAAATTATGAAATAAAAATCCATCTTTGAAATAATATTGCAAAAATTACATCAAAATTTTAAATTGTTTTAAGATGATTAACTCATATTCCACTTTTAGTATGGTCATATCTAAACCATTTAGCATCATATTTCATATTGACTCATTTATCATTAAAACTTATTTATAATCATCATAAATATCCATTAGATACAAAATTCAAACCTAAAGGTATTTCGATGGAAAACGAATATAATATTGCTCATTTAATATTTTACCATAATATTTCTAGTTGATATGGATTAAAAGATGGAACAATAAATTACCATAATTTGGTTAATAAATATTTTGGATAAATATGTAAATTTTTAGTATTTAAAAACATTATTTCACATCAAAAAATTACTTGTTTTCACCATAAAAGTTTAGAATAATTTATATACAATGAGAGAATTATGAACCTAAAACCTATCTCTAAATTATCATTATAAACATTACATCCAAATTTCAAATCAACATAAGTGCAACCTACGTTTCACTTTTAGTTTGGTCATATATTAACAATTTATCATCCTATTTTATGTCAAACCATTCTACCATCATAAAAACTTGTTTATAATTATTATAAATAGCCGTTAAATATAAAATCCAAACTCTAAGGGATTTAGATGGAAAACAATTATAATATTACACACTTAGATGAACAAAGTTGATTAAATCTTCTATTCTATTCAAATGAAAGCCTCCCTTTGTTGTTGATTTTATTTTCTCACCCCTTATTCAAAATGGAGGCCAAGACTTGAGTTTTTAAGTTAATTTATTCTTAAGGTAAGTGAAATGAAGAGGAGAAGAATGATTAAAAAAATGTTAACGTCATGAGCTTTTGGCTTAACCCTTTTCCTAATTCATTCCATAACTTATTATATTCAAATCCACACCATTCCACAAAATAAAAATATTTCTATTTTTCCAAAACATTATTAAATTTTACTTTATTTTCACATTACTTTATTTCATTTCCTCATAATTAATTACTTAATATTTAATTTAATTAGCCATCTAATTGTTATGCACATTATTAATGAAATTATTAATTAAATAATTAAATTTATATTTCATACAAAATTAGTCGATTAATTATTTATTCTACAACAGTCCCATAGTATGAACAGTCCAAAAACATAATCTTAAAAAATCCCTTCCCTATAAGCATTTCATCCTTGAAATTCAAACAATGCAAAATCAAACATAAGCATATAAAGTGTATAATACAAGTACATATACACACTAGCTACTTATGTAAAAATGACATAGTGTATTAATGCATCTACCAACACCCTTCAAGCATACTTATGCCACTAATAATTAATGCAACAATCAAAATAGTGTATAGTTGAATGAAAATCAAGAATCAAGAAAATATTGATAAAGATTTCTAATCCTATCCTCTACCACCCAAGTAGTATCATTAATTTCATTACTCCATTATACGAGTAGGTTTAGTTAATTTTTTCCTTGATATTTTCCTATCATAATCTAGAGTCCCCTTTGGTCTACGCACATAGGTCAAATATGACTCAATGGACAATTCATTTATGGCCCTTGGTTCCAATATCATGCTCGGGTTGTTCCTACATTTCTTTAGAAGTGAAATGTGAAACATATTATGCACAACTGTTGAACTATTATGTAAATATATGCCATAAGCATGTTTTTTGGTCCTCTCGGTATATGAACGGTACTAAATATCTAGGAGGCATTTTCCCCGCATTTCCAAAGAACATAAACCTATCATGGTTGAGAGCTTCACAAAAACATGGTCGCTAGCTATAAATCTAGCAGTTATAATAATAATTATTTTGAAACTTTAATTAGAATTTCAAATAAATAAAAGAATTTTTGGGATTTACTTAAAAATAATAATTTAAAATTCAAATTTGAAACTTGAGCAACAATTTTAAAATCCAAATGTTGTTTACAAAATTAATTCTAGGGAACAAATAGTATTTATCCTTTTCATAATTACCTTTTTAATATATATCTATGACTTTATCCCTAAGAGAATACAAAAAATTACATTTTTAAACCCTTCGCTTGCTCTCATTCCTTCCTCACCAGTAAATTCTAACACCAGAACATAATCAAACTTCATATCTTCATCATCATTAGCTTCTGTAGAATCAACATATTCATTATTAGCTTCATCAACACCAGCTAGAACATTTCCATCTTTATCACAATGAATATACTTCTTTTATAATTGTATGACATCTCTGTATATGGTTTACACCACCATTATCATCGTTAACCCGTCAAATAGTGGGTATATTTCATCACTTCATTATCTTGTATTTTAATCACCATTGTAAAATTTACAGTAAGACCATTTTGTTGCACATATATATATATATATACACACACACACATATGCATGTAAGTAAGTATGTATGTATTTATGTATGTACGTATATGTATGTCTGTATTGTCTTTCTAAGCTGGTACTTAATTGTCTTGCTCCACCTTTGATTTTATATTAACTTAAGTTAGTAAATAAAATATATAGAGTGATATAATGTTTCCTCTTGAATACTATATATATTTATACATACATACATACATACATACATATATATATATATATTGGCCAAACCTTCAATGATTTAAGTAAAGAATAAAAGTGAAGAATTAAATGAAAAATGAGCAAGAAGCAAGTAAATAATGAACACGTGGGGTTTAAAGTGTTCGACAAAGCAACACTTACGCCCACTTTAATACTTTATTGCTAATTCTTGACTTGGATTTAGAAGTTCTTATGAGTTGGTGCAAATCCAACATTTTGATTTTTAGAATTACAAGAATATAGCATTAGATAAAACAAGAGCCTGCACGATCCTGAAAAATGAGAACTACCCTTTTATTTAATGAGGTAGGGAGCCTAATATCTCACATAAAATATCTTCAAACTGTTACCTAAGATTTTGGACCAATTCTCCTTAGAAGTAGGATGCCATATCATCAGGACCTAGGATGCCACAATGTATCTCCAAGCCATTACCCAAGATTTTCCAATCGCTTCTTAAGAATGGACTTGATAATTTTGTTTAATGCTTAGACCTGTCCATTAGCCTAAGGGTGTGCTACCATCGCAAATCTCTTCTTAATGTGATGTCAACGGTAGAAATCCTTGAATTTCATGTTGTTGAATCGGGTCCCATTATCGGTAAAGATTGCTTGTGGAACTCCAAAGTGGCAGATAATATTCTAAACTGCAAATTTGATTACCTTCTTCATGGTAATAGTGGCTAATGGTTCTGCCTCTGCTCGTTTGGTAAAGTAATCGACTGTCTTGATGACATACATCGCGCCACCTTTAGATATCAGTAGAACACTGATGATATCAGTGGCCTAAACTACAAATAGCCAAGGGCTGACCATTTGAGTATCGGTGGGCTCTCAGAATTTTAGCAAATTGTAGCACTTGTCACACCTTCGGGTATAATCAGTTGTGTCTCGATTAACGATTGGCCAAAAATATCCATATCGAAGAATCTTTTTCGCTAAGGTTTGCTACTTAGTGTGGTTACTACAAGACCCTTCATGAACTTCTCTTAGGACTTGTTTAGCCTCTTCGTGAGTGGCACAATGAAGCATAGGTATAGAGAAACCCTTCTTGTATAGTAATTCTTCTTTGTATTATGTATCTTGAAGCTTGGCGAAGGACTTTTCATCGTTCATTCCTTCTCTTTGGAAGGATCCCTCTTTGAAAATAATTCTAAATCAGAGTCATCCATTACTCTATTTTGGGTTCAGTCTCCAAGATCTAATCAACGTCCATCTGATCGATGTTCGGGGCTGAAGTACTTCCACCGAAACCAAGCTCATGAGCTGTGCATTTCTAGAACTAGCTAGCTTAGTCAATGACTCGGCCTTTTCATTCTGGTCTCTAGGAATATGTGCTATCATATAGTATGCACCAGAGCTTGGAATGCATCCTTGCTGTCTTGATTCCGTTCAAAAAAAAATTTACTTTCTTGATCACTTCAAAGATGGGGATGCACTTGTTAGTGGCTCTGGAAATGAACCGACTTAGGGCGGCGACCTTCCCATTTAAGCTTTGAACCTCCTTGATCATCCTTGGGGCTTCGATCTCTCTCAAAGCCTTTATCTTTTTTGGATTGGCTTTGATAACATGGGAGTTGACAATGAAGCCGAAGAACTTTCTTGATGCAACGTCGAAAGTGCGTTTCAAAAGATTGAGTTTCATCCCGTACTGTCGGAGGAACACCATACATCTCTGCCAGATCATCAACGTGGTCTCTCGAATGTCGTGACTTCACAAGCTTGTCGTCAACGTAAACTTTCATCGATCAGCCAATCTGGTCTTTAAGAATCTTTGGTAAGTCGCTCACATATTCTTTTATCCAGAGGGAATGACCAACTAGCTCATATCTGGAGTAACTTCTGTCACAGCCGTGTGGAATCGATTCAAGAATTCTTTCAACAACTTTGCCTTCGATTGGAAGAGGTTTGAAAAAGACATCAGATGCTGTGGACATGCTATATGCAAATGGAACTGTTCCATAATTTCTTCGAGAACACAACGAAAAATGAAATGACCTCGACGGAAGTCGAGTGAACTAGATCATTGCTAATCCTTCTAAGAAATAGGAAAACAACAGAATTTCACGGCATCGGAAGCTCTGACTGAATCCATTTGCCATTCATATCTCATTAAGTGATGCCTAGGGTCCGTCATTCCTCCGTACAACAACATAGTTAGCACTGCGAGTCTCCGGGGTATCTCCCACATAGAAGGTTTTCTATAAATGGATTCTGACTTGAAGAGGTACCCTATTCATCGTCACTCCTAAAATGATTTTCACTTACAAGTCTCCTAATCATATCCTACGGGTAGTTCGGGTCAACCGTTTTGACTGAATGATGGTAATCAGGCTCCAGTCCATGTGTTTAGCCCGATGAATGCTCTCGATTTAGCTTTTGATACCTAGGTTCTCCAACCTTCAGGAGATCCATCCATCCAGCAGTCCCTCTGTTTGATTTGCGTAAGCAGTATCATCACAGCACAACAATTCTCTAGATTCTGACCGCCAATAGCATGTCCCAAAACCTAATCCATGCCGCCTTCTAGAGGATGGTTTCTAGGTCCACAATTGGAGGGTCGGTACCGAGCCCAAACCTAGGGTTGTTACTGATCCCTACGTTTGAGCCTGGGGCTTATTCTCTTCCTCGAAATGATGTTCCAGCAGCGTTCTGAGTCCTTTTCTGCTTCCTATCCCTAGATCTCTACTCGAATGATGAGGAACTTTCAGATGAAGAACTAGAGACCTCTTACTCCTTCTATGGCTATTTTGAGCTAGCTCATTTAACAATGTTATGCTCTACTGCGTCGTCTGATTCATCTCTTTCTGACTAGCTTGGAACCTATCTTATATATATTTCATCATCATATCCATCTCCATTCTACAGTTGGAGTCGGGATCTCCATTTGAGTCAGTTGGAAAACTTTATCCCCTTATTGAGGATTCTGTTTATCAGCTTTAGTAGTAGCTCTAATGTTAGTAGAATGGTCACTTTTTGATGGGGCCATGAAAGAAAGCTTCAAATAGATCTTTGTAGATCTATATTGTAGAACTAAAAGGTTGATACATTGGATCTACCTCTTGGATATAGGAAATCCAATATTAGAATATGGATCCAAATAGCCTGAGAATAAAGTCTTTTTGTTAAAGTAGCAAAATGTTTAAATCAAAAATGGCACAAACACCCAAAGATTTAAGTAGAAAATTAATGTAAAGATTTAAATGAAAAATGAGTGAGAAATAAGTAAATAATGAACATATGAGGTTTATAGTGGTTCGGCAAAGCAAGGCCTACATCCACTTTAATAATTTATTGCTGATTCTTGAATTGGAGGCAGAAGTTCTTAGAAGTCGGTAGAACTTTAGCACTTAGATTTCAGAATTACAAGAATATAGAGTAAAATAAAACTAAAGCCTGAAAGATCCTAAAAATAAGCCATGCCCTCCTATTCTTAGAGGTTGGACGGCTAATATCTTGCACAAGATATTTCCAAGCCAATACCCAAGATTTAGACCAATTCTCCTTAGAAGTAGGATGCTACATCATCATGAAGTCGGGGTCGGTACCGATCCCTAAGATAGCCAATATTGCTGTCTTCAACTCTTCGCTTCGACTCGTCTTGAGGTTAGCTTCGTGATTCCATAGTTGTTTGTAGTAATATAAGCTTGTTTCCTTGTTTGAATTATGGAGTTATGGAAGAGCAAATTCGAAGTTTCAAGTGTTCGTAGAAATCGATAGAGAATTGCATTAATTCAATACAATGACTTTAAAAATGGGGCCTTGGCATCAAGATAGTCATGTAGGTAGAAGATGGGTTCCACCCAAGCTTTATTTGCGATTCGGTATTGTTTCCCAAGTAGGAGTCAGTACCGATCCCCATCTTAAGGGATCCTATTGTTAAGTTGTCTTGGGTTGTTCTGGCCTTGGTCCAGTGACTTTTTCTATGTTGGTTTTTGGACTTGTGAGCTAACTCTTTGGGTTTACAGCCTCGATAACTCCGAGTTAGACTTGTCCAGTATATCAGAAATCTATCCGGTCAAAAGGTTGGATGACACATACACACACAAACACAAACACATACACATATATAAACCTATATATTTTATAAAACTTTGATTGTTGATATCTCTTAAGTCATTAAGAATTAAGACCTGACATAAAAAAGAAAGCCGTTGAGAATTGGAAGACAAACAAGTCGATAACTCTAGCATGGAGGTTGTAGTTTGACGGTGACTAGAAAAGGTTGGAACAACTGCAATGGGGGAAATTGAGCATCGCTGATCGTCACTAGATCAATCAGGTTGTGGACCATTTGGTCGTCTCTTGATAGAGTACTGTAATACTCCGTGAGGGTTAAGCTTGATAATAGGGGAAAAATGATAATTTTTACAAACATTAGAATTAAGTGATAGGATTTATACTCTTGTGTATAGCTCATTTTTTGGTTAAAATGTTATATCAGTTTGTTTGGATTGGTTTTCATATGAAGGAGTTGCAGATAGTTTAAGTTATGGGTTTTGATTTGGTTTAAATGAGCCCAAACCAATTTGGGTGAAGGGGTCGTTCAGAGATTTTAAAACATACCGCGTGGAATTTGAATTCATTTTCTTTCTCACTCATATACTTTTCTTTTGCAACTTCTCCTTTTTCCTTAATTTCTTACTGCATAATTTTCCACAATTATAAAAGAAGCCGCATATAGTGATGGTTGAATTAGGATTTAATTAGTAATATGTCATATAATATTAAAATTGGTTAAGGTTTAATTAGGTTTAGATGGTTAATATGTGATATATGAATGGTTAGGGCAGTATAAATTGGTTTTTGAAGGTACAAAAATACATCAGAATAGTAAATGATGGAGCAGATATGAAATAGGGAAGAAAACATTTGTAGATTTTATATTTTCTTACTTTCACTATGTACCCCAATATACTAGTGTTATGTACATTAGTCCACCGGTGCACGGTTCAGGCTGCCAGATTAAATCGGGACCTAGGAAAAAGCATTTTTACTTCAACAAGGCCTATAAAAATGGAAGATGAAAGGCATGTTGGTTTCTATGTGAGATCTAGAAGTGTTTAACATCCAGATACATGCTTTGATGATCATGCATTATGATGAGTGAGTTAAGTCATTTGTAAAGGGGTCAAGCCGTGTTTACATATCCTTTATGTATATGCGAGTTATTCTACGTTTATCTAATTCATGCTCTGTTCTATGTTTACGGGATTAGTCTATGTTTAACTGTATCTTCGGGTTAGTCTCTGTTTAACCAACTCTTGTATGTATCTTCGGGTTAGTATATGTTTAATTAACTCTTTCCTCTCTTGTGTGTAGACGAGTTAGTCTATGTTTAACTAACACTATCTTATGTTTAATGTTGTTAAGTATGTGATACGGATCCCTATATTATGTTTATTATGATGGACTAACTCTATAGATGCAGATGAGATAGATTGACGTAAAGTAAGTATTAGCCCTCTTATGATGTGTATGAAATCATGTTAGCAAGATATACTTGGTAATATTTTTACTCACCAGACATATGTGTCTAACTCCCCTTCCTCATACACTATAGGTTATCAGAGTAGCTTAACATGTACGGTTTTCGGAGATGGTGCTATGAATACGTTTACAGATGTTTACCATTTATCTGTATTTATTGTATATGTAGTGTGATAATGTGTAGTACGAAAACTATGTATGACTTGCGATGTATATAGATGAGATTAGTCAATTTTATCTATATCATATTTGATCCATTCTGCTATGATGAAAGATATAGTCAGTTAACTTGACTCTCTATTTATTATTTTGTTATCAGCAATCCAACTTTTTATTTTGTGGCAACTATATGGTCGTGAAAGGTCGGGTTGTTACAAGAAGGTAACGGTGTTGTTCATTTCACCTGATGCTAAGCACGGTGGCGATAGGAGGTGATCAAAGGTGATGGACATGGAGTGCTGACTTTCGATGATGGTGATTGAAGGCAAAGGAGGAGGTATTAGTAGATGCAGCTTGTCGAGCCGAGTAGAATGATGGCATTCATTTTGTCTCTAGTAGTCGAAAGCATAGGCTATGGTAGCGAGGCCGAGTTGAGCTGGTGTTGGAGTGGAAGTGTTGAGCATCATCTAATTCGTCGAGATGTCCATAGGGTGGAGCTATTTTTGATGCAGTCTTGAGCAGAGACAGTGTCGAAGCATTTCATGGCGTGTGGCGGTGGCGCAAGGAGGAGGAAGGTGGCCGAGTTTCAATGAACGGGAAGCAAAAGAATATAAAAAAGAAGAAAATGAAAATTTTCCTAAATCCTCGAGAACTAAATTTTTCATAGGCAACTTATAAACTTTATCATAATATGAATTATAAATCCTCATTTAGACCTTAAAACTTGAATGAGTTATAACTTTTCCATATGAGATTCATTTGGGACGCAGTTCGCGTAATTAAGATGGTTACGACACATAGAATATTTTAGTATAACATATTCACTCCTTGAAAGAAGTACAAAATTATGGAATAAAATTTGTATTTTTAAGGATTAAAATTGAATTAGTTGATTTTATTTTGAATCAAAAAATTAAACTAAAAAGTCTGAAAAATAATGATAAAATTAATAAAAATTTATTTCATTTCTTTGAAAATTACTAAATATAGATTTAGTGTAATTTGGGATGAAATTCATATTTACAGAAAAATTAATTTGAACTATTAAATATTAGTTTTTGTAAATTGGGATTAAAGGAATAAATCCTAGTTAAATAATTTAAAATGCACTTCGATTGGAATAATATGAATTGTAGTGATTATATACTTGTTTTGATGATAATATACATGTTCATTTAGTTTAAATTCTGTTGCTTAAGTCATTTACCTTATGTTGAGCCCAATTAATAATATTCAGTGTTGTGTTTAAAATACTATTGTTATAAATAATGTTGTTACCTATAAGTTAAACCATATTGCATGTACATGACTAATCAAATGGACTATATGATGAATTTAAAGTAAAATTTCGATGATAAAAGTCATTCGGGATGATGAAATGATTTTAAAAGTATTAACTTTAACATTTATCGAGCACAACATAGATATTGACTACTAGACTTCTAGTATCCATCCTAGCGGACTGATTCAAAGGTTGCAACTAGAATCGTGGTGAAATTGTCCTTTGCTACTTTGTCTAAATAATCCGTTACCAGGACATGTAAAGCCATCAGGGATCATGATGATTGTTGGAGACGTAGTGTAAATGAAGAGAAGTATACCACAAATGGAGATAAGGTGTAATGGACTACAACACTAGTAAGATTTGTCACACCTTCAAATACTTGAAGGGTACGACAACTAAGGGATCCTGTTAAGTGCACATCACAATTGACTGGAAGTATACAGCTGAAATGATCGGGATTACTTACCGAGGAAGATTTATCTATGTAGAAGGTAAATCCGCAGATGAGATTTATCAATATGCAATCCTCCTAATATTCTCAAGATGAGAAGATGATTTAGCCATTACATAAGTATTAATAGAAATGTTATTTGCCTTATGAAATGATTATTTTTAATATTGATTTGAATTTATACAACAAAAGGCAACTCATAAGTAAAGTGACAGGGTATGATATCCCAATTGGCAAGTGTTGCAACTTTGTGTGTTATATTGAGTAGTGTCGAGATATGGGTGTTATAATTGATTTGTGAAAATAGGGATTTAGGAATTTGTATAATGTGTGTGACCCAATGTGTAAATTGTATGCCTCATAGAACCTGGCACGACACATTCAATTATATGCTATTGCATGATCATACTCACAGCTAGTTACCTATCCAAACTCATGATTTTGTTTCATGAAAACTTTTTATGACAACCCGCACCCTCGAAACACTGATCTAAAGCCTACGGCGACTTTCAAATTCGCGTCATGCCAAGAAGTGCGAGCTATTGGCTTTTTAAACATTACAGAGACTAATAATATAAGGATAAAATCCAAGACATTCTACATTTAAGATCTCACAGTGGAAGGTGGTAAAATTTAAATACAGAAAATAGTCATCCTAAAAAATATCCCAGAAAACACAGTCTCAAAACATATATAGTCATAATCTAGAGTTTACGGAAATATAACATATAGACTGACAAGTACTAAGTAGGATAAATAGTTACATGAAGAGTAATGAAAATTAAAAAAGCAATGCCAATTCCAAGCTAGCCTCTCCACATAAGATCTGGGATGATCCCTATTGCCTTGTCCTCCTATGGTGGGGGAAAAAGGAAAGGAGTGCACCAAACAAAAGTCTAGTGAATGAGTTACATCATTAATATATAATGATCACATGCAGTTTCCTTTATTAACCCATGTTATCTAAGGTGTCCTACTTGTATTTGTAAATTACTTATTAAGATAGGTTTATACTAAGGGGTATGGTTCTAAATACACCAACACCAAACATCATGTGAAGATTTATACTTAGGGTCGAACAACTAATCAAATCATAAAAACGCGGCGGATCGAGGTAATAATACCGAATCTATTACAACATAGGATCGCCTACATTATTAACCTTGGGACTACGTTCCTAAATTATGACTACATTTATCTATTTACACATTGAGGAGGATCCTGCAATATCGGCGCGCACCATAGATGGCTTAGGGTCCACTGTATCCATGTCCAGTCTTATTGGTAATGTAATGCCACTTACTGCACAAACCCGGACATCCAACAATAGTATCACGCCTTAATTGCCAAATGTACCGAGGAACCTCCCATCAGTTTCGGGCCACATACTTCTCTAGGAACCCTCATCAGTCTTACACATACACCATGGAGCATCTTCTGTGGGCAATTTATGATCGAATCGCCTTTGTCGAATAGCGACTTTGTCGAATAAATGTTGTCTAGGCCTAATTACCCACGTACACATCTATCCAGTCCCTTAACGTCCCAGTGTCATAAACATAGTGAACAACTGTCCCTACTAATGTACAAACATTCATAATATATATAAACTTATAACATGGGTGTTAGGCCAAGGTTAAATCTACGCTAGTAGACCTTTAACGCATCAACCACTTCCAATCGACTGGCTCCACTGAGCATGTCGACCATTGAAGTTAATTGTCACAAATTTTTGTTTTTCTTCATTTTATTTATTGATTTCATTTTATAGTAAATCATAATCTATTAATATACAATTCCCACAGTTCTCAATTTCAGTTTCTAATCATTTCATAATTTTTTATTATCAATTCAAATTAAATTAGGTTTAGAACCAACATGTTACTGATATATCAATCTACATTCAATTTAACAAAAAGAGCGTGTTCAACATAAATCAACATTTATCCAACCAATTTTACTTTAACCAAATTTAGATTAGATAAGGATCACATTCAATAGGATAAATTACTATCAAATTCCCAATCTACGACAGTTATTTGATAAACAACGTATCTAATTAAATTAAAATATTTCTAGGTCGAACAGGTTATAAACAAACATAATTACATATAAATCATAATAATAATAATAACAACAACGAACCTACTCATTCTAAACAGCTATTCTCTATTTAGTTCGCTTGGAATCATCTCCATTTGGTTCTTTGATCTCTCCTTGATTTTTTTTATTCCTCCGTTTATGGTCTTTTGAATTTATTTATTTTTTGAAGAAAATTGATTTGGAGAGAAAGAAGGTAGAGTTTTGGGAGAGACAGTGTTTAATTATGATCGCTATGAAATTAGGGTTCTCGGTGTTAGGTTAGGGTATTATTTATAAGGATATAGTTCATTATCAGCCATTAGATCAATTTATATAAAATATAGGCCATTCAGTCTACCTAGACCTTATACAAGAACGCTCGACCGGTCGACTACTAGTAGTCAATCGGTCCAAGTTAGGGTGTCGACTGGTGGAGTTTTCCTTATTTAAAATATTTGGTTTCTTATTTAATTATTTAACTATTTTCGATTCCAAGCTTTCAAACATTAATAACTTTTTTATACGAGCTCCTATTACAAAACTTTATTAAAACTGTCCATAAAATCGCTATAAATGCAACTATGCATGTTTTGTAGCCAAATGTAGGTATATGTGAATATTCCCTTTTAAGCGTTGTTATATTTGACTTAATTTCTTTTATGTTGTAAACTATATAAAAATAAGAAGCCATAAGTAAAAGAGGAAGGAGACGTTTTACTCATTTTTGAAATTAGTTCTTCATTTCCATTATATAGGCTCCTTTATATAAAGGTTTTGAAGCTTGGGTTGAACTTATCGCACGATGTGGGACTAAACAAAATAAAACAAACATTATATAACATATTCTCTCTTTATAATTTACATACATTATAACTCCCCTTGAATATGCATCTTCAAAATCTTGGATGTTCATATGATAGCTTGAAATTGTCTATTTTGAAATGTGTATGATGACTGATCCCACTCATTAATATCTTGCTTTCATATATCCATTTAGTTGTTATAGATATTGTCTTTTGCCTCATTAAAAACCTCTGTTAGGAAAACCCAATGGAAAAAACCTTTAATAAGGAAAAGTGTGCAACTTGTGAAATCATAGGTATCATATAGTGATATACCTTCTAAAGAGTTTGATACTTCAGGATCAAAATAGTGCCTCATTAAAACCTTGCTAAGAAAACCACAATGGGAAAAAATTTAGGGAAGAAAAAGGAGTGCAATGACATATTTTATTATCTCATTCATCAAATAAAGTTTGATATTTCAGTATCAAACTAAAGCCTCGTTAAAATCTTACTAAAAACCCCTATGGGAAAAATATTAGTGAAGGAAAAAGTGTACAATGACATATTTTAATAATTTACATCAAATGGATTTTGATACTTCTGGATCAATGTAATGCCTCATTAAAACCTTATTAAGAAAAACCCAGTGGGAAAAATCTTAGTAAAGAAAAAAAGTACATTTTGATGTACTTATGTATGCTCCCCATTATTTTGTATTTTTCCCTTTAAGTTTGAATATATGTCATTATAATTTAAAACTATTATAAATACTTTTGTAACATAGCTTAGACAAGTGTTAAAAGTTTGAAGACAACAATTATACTTTCCTTCCTTAAGATCATCATTTACAAATAGTTTCCTTCGATTTAATCGAATTTTCCAAGATTGTTTCTTCCAAATATGTAACAACCCGGGGTTTTGTAACAATTAATTATCGTCAAATGACGATTAAATTGGTTGTTAATTACTGTTAGGAGTTTTTAATCAGACTGAAATTCTTTTGAAATTTGTTTAGGAAATATATGGGTTTTATAATCTTGGTCCATGTTTTGTTGGGGCTGTAATAAATATCGAAGTGTATAACCGGTCCCTCCTTACATTCAATTCGTTTTAAACCCTAAACAAAAACAAGAAAAATGGTGGCGGCCTCGTGATTTTCTTTTGTTCGTTCCTCCAGAATGAAAATTAAGGCTTTGCTGCCGATGTTAGATACTCGATCGAATGACGATTTTTAGTCTTTGCTTTATTGATCGGCTATCGCTTTGAGTTGCTTACTGATGCTTCTTCTTTGTCGAGTTCGATTGTGTGTGAATCGGATTCGATTATGAACTGTTGGATCTGCGCCCTCGAAAATAGGTGAGTGATTTTTAATTACTCACATCTAATTCAATTTCATATATGTATGTGATTTTGTGATTTCCACGGCTTTGAATTTTTTGGTACTTTGACTTCGGTCACTTTGGTTTTGTGAAGTATTTGGCTTCGGCCTCCATGGTGGAAATTATTTCTGACTCGTTCCAATTTGTGTATACTTGACTACTTGATTTCATGGCATTGATTTTGAACTGCAGTAACTTCACAGATGTGAACTATGGCTTGTCTGCTTCATTAAATTGCATTTGGTGATTTCTTACTTCGTTCTTTGATTTTATGAAATTCTGATGGCTTCGGCCTTGACTTGAGACTTCTGCGTGTTGTTGCAGCATCCATTGTGTTGTTATTTTGAGTTGATATTACTTTGTTCCACTGGCCACTGTGTACATTGTTGGTTTTATATCCCTGCAAGTTAATTTTATACATATGTGATTATACATTCATGTTACGCTGACCTATAGTATGCATTGCCACTCTGGTTATTTTTACTTGACTTTTTTGAGCCTCCCTCTGTTGTCTCTCTGACCTGGAGCCTGTAGTGATGTTGCCATTGACTTGAGTCTGATTTGTACTTCATGCTAGTATTTTTCCACCCTGCCTGTACCTTGAGTTGGACTGATTTCCAGTTTGTTTGAGACTGTGGCCTTTGCTTGTGAAATGCTTTGTCGAATTCATTTGCATTGCATCGTTTGGTTTGGCCATTCTTTGTTTCAGATCTGTGCATATCTTCTTGTATGCTTGGAGTTTCTGTTCGACCATATTGATAATATTTGGTCTGGACATTGTTGTATTGTGACTTGTACATTGATTTGTACATTGAGTTGAATCCGGCTTAAACGCTCGGATTTGACCTTGTGCGCGTGTTGTGACTTTATTTGTATTGCATTTGAGTTGAACCTGGCTTTTCCTTGAGTTTGACCTTGTGCTCGTTTGTGAACTTTCGTTGATCTTTTGTGTATTTCATGCTGTAGTGGCGAGGTAGTACATGTGTGCGTGTACTGCAGCCCTACCAGATTTGATGTTTTAATTGATGTTTTCAATTGCTGGAATTGTTTTGTGTTGTCAATGCAATATATTTTGATTTGGTTTGATTTGATCATTTTGTTGTTGTCTAATTATCTTTTTGATAATTAGATTATGAGTTTCTAATTATTTATTTAATAATTAGATTTTGTTGTTAATTGTCGTTTAGGCAATTCTGTTGTTTTCTAAAATTATCTTCATTGATAATCTTTTCATTTATCTTCGTTGATACTTTGAATTTGCTTATTTGTTGTTTAACACTATTACGTGTTATATTTACTGTTATCCGATTTCTTATTAAAGGATTGGATAGACGAGATTTATTGTGACTGTCGTCTATTGATTATTTATTTATTATTGCTTCCGTGCATTAATAACTGAGTTTTAATTAGACTGACTCGTGTATGATTTTCTTTTGAATTTAATACTCGGGTCAGACCGAGTTATTTCAGGTTGTTGATATCTTGCTTTGGGTTGCTGCTTGAGCTATGAAGTTACTTCATACCTTTTGGAGTAGTCGCTGTCATAGTATAGGATGATATGTGTTCATGTATATTATTGTCAATAATGTACTGTATATGTAACTTCCAGTGTCGACAGTTATAGTTGTATCATATGTATTGTATCACATGTACTGTAACTGGTTTCAGTTATATATATGAGATTTGATATTATCTGTGTTCCGCATTTAGCTGATCTGTGTTATTATTATATATGTTGTCCTAAACTATTATGAACCATCGTAGTTCGTTTTATATTGGAATTGTATATGTCGATGGGAGTAAATAAATCAGAGATGAAAAATAAAGAATATACCACTCCTATCGGGATAAACAATACTAGTGTAAGGCCTAACTACGGATGGCCGCTCCTATCCAGCCTTATTCTTCGTAATAACAGACTGTATTTCCTTTTAATACACTTTGTTATTGTGAGCATAGAGGTGGGGCGTCACAGTTGGTATCAAAGCTGAGGGTTTATGGACATAATATAAAACATAACTTAGATGGAACATGTGTTACAACTAATTGTCCATGTTTTTATTGTGCCTTGATTCAAAACTAAAGTTTTGAAATTTTGATGAAATTTTTAAATATCTTTATTTAAAAATAAAAGTGAAAAGTGTGTTTTGATGATTGAGAAATTTGTGTTTTGTTTATCAAAGTGCGCAGCGGAAACAGTGATACTGCCTTCGCTGAGTATAGCTGATAACTCTTTTGATTTAAAAATCAAAATATGAAATTGAAATAAATTTCATTTTTTGTTTACTTAGATGTGTTTATTTTGTTTTCTTTGAAAATTTCGAATCCGATTTGAGGATCCAAAGCGATTGAAGTTATGTGATTTTGTTGAGATTTTTGTTGTTTTGAATTATCTTCATTGAAGGTATATTCGAGTAATTTCTTTGTTCATCTTGTAGTGTACGTGCAAATTTGAGTTGCACGTTACTGCATTAATTTTACGTTGAACCGGTGTTTGGTTTTTAAACGTATTTTGTTGTCGTTATTTTTATAACGGGCTTTTTACACCAGTGCTAAAATTTTAAAGCACGGTGTTTTGTTGACATTTTAATGAATGAAAATTCACTGGTATTATATTTTGATGTGAATTATTTTGATGAGATTTTGGCGTTTAAAAATTACTGTCGCTTTGACTTCAGTAACCGTCAAATTTAAAGTGGATTTTCAAGCGGGTATCCCGCAATGCTGATTTTGAGATCCGTTTTACGGTGTTTTGAGAAGTGCAATTCCCTTATCGAAATTGCTAGAGATGTTGCGGTTTCAATCACGTATTTTAAAAATCGTTTTAAAATAAAATTATTTCCAAATTTTCCATAGTTTGTGCTTTCAAAAGAATGGGGAAGCTATTTAAACGCTTCAGCAAAATTGAGGACTATGAACCCTCACTTTTACTGATTCGTTTAATTCCGGACTTGTCCGTTTGAGAACGTAAAATGTTATTTATTTAAAATACACAATTTTGCACTTTCAAGGAAGTGATGAAGAGAATTAAACGATTTAGTAAAACTCGTGGTATGGGACATGTGCGTTTGTTATTTTGGTTAATTCCGGACTCGTTAATTGAAATATTTGTTGTTTGATGATTTTAATGATTTTGTTGGGCTTTCGAGCCATTTTGTTGGACCTTCGGGTTATTGTTGGACCTTCGGGTCAATACCAGTAATAGACCTTCGGGTCATTTGTTGGATCTTCGGGCCATTTGTTGGGCGCCAAAAATATAGTACTTGGTAGGCTTCGGCCATTTGTTGATGCACGTTGCGGCGTAGCTAAAACTCGCCATCTGATGGGATCGATCCAACCTTTTATGTTGATTTTCTAAATTATCTTAATTAATTTCTAGATATTTGTTGTTTCCAATTAACTGCAGGTAATTGGATATTTGTTGATTTGAGATTTCTGATTATCGTTTTTGATAATTAGATATTTGTTGATTTGAGATTTCTGGTTATCGTTTGTGATAATTAGATATTTGTTGATTTGAGATTTCTGATTATCGTTTTGATAATTAGATATTTGTTGATTTGAGATTTCTGATTATCGTTTTTGATAATTAGACATTTGTTGATTTGAGATTTCTGGTTATCGTTTTTGATAATTAGATATTTGTTGATTTGAGATTTGTGATTATCGTTTGTGATAATTAGATATTTGTTGATTTGAGATTGCCGATTATCGTTTTTGATAATTAGATATTTGTTGATTTGAGATTTCAGATTATCGTTTGTGATAATTAGATATTTGTTGATTTGAGATTCCCGATTACCATTTTTGATAATTAGATATTTGTTGATTTGATATTTCTGATTACCGTTTGTGATAATTAGATATTTGTTGATTTGAGATTTTTGATTATCGATTTGATAATTAGATATTTGTTGATTTGAGATTTCTGATTATCGTTTTTGATAATTAGATATTTGTTGAATTGAGATTTCTGATTATCGTTTTTGATAATTAGATATCTGTTGATTTGAGATTTCTGATTATCGTTTTTGATTATTAGATACCTGTTGATTTGAGATTTCTGATTATCGTTTTTGATAATTAGATATCTGTTGATTTGAGATTTCTGATTATCGTTTTTGATAATTAGATATTTGTTGATTTGAGATTTCTGATTATCGTTTTTAATAATTAGATATTTGTTGATTTGAGATTTCTGATTATCTTTTTGATAATTAGATATTTGTTGATTTGAGATTTCTGATTATCGTCTTTGATAATTAGATATTTGTTGTTTGAGATTTCTGATTATCGTTTTTGATAATTAGATATTTGTTGATTTGAGATTTCTGATTATTGTTTGTGATAATTAGATATTTGTTGATTTGAGATTTCTGATTATCGTTTTTGATAATTAGATATTTGTTGATTTAAGATTTCTGATTATCATTTTTGATAATTAGATATTTGTTGATTTGAGATTTCTGATTATTGTTTTGATAATTAGATATTTTTGTTTTCTAATTATCTATTTGATGATTGGATTTTGTTGAGAATTTGTGAATTTCTTTTATGAAATTAAAAGATTTCTTTGGCGTTTGTATTCTTGACCTTTATTTTTCTAACTTAACCAGTTTATGTTAGAAAAATAATTGTTATTGATGCCTTTAATTATGAAAATTGCGGGGACGCAATTTTTATATGGAAGGGAGTCTATAACAGCCCGGGATTTTGTAACAATTAATTATCGTCAAATGACGATTAAATTGGTTGTTAATTACTGTTTAGGAGTTTTAATTCAGATTGAAATTCTTTTGAAATTTTTTTAAGAATTATATGGGCTTTATGATCTTGGCCCATGTTTTGTTGGGGCTGTGATAAATATTGAAGTGTATAACCGGTCCCTCCCTACATTTAATTCGTTTTAAACCCTGAACAAAAACAAGAAAAATGGTGGCGGCCTCGTGATTTTCTTTCGTTCAGTCCTCCAGAATGAAAATTAGGGCTTTGCTGCCGATGTTAGATACTCGATCGAATGACGATTTTTGGTCTTTGCTTTGTTGATCGGTTATCGCTTTGAGTTGCTTACTGATGCTTCTTCTTTGTCGAGTTATATATAATCGCTTTGAGTTGTATCATATGTATTGTATCACATGTACTGTAACTGGTTTCAGTTATATATATGAGATTTGATATTATCTGTGTTCCGCATTTAGCTGATCTGTGTTATTATTATATATGTTGTCCTAAACTATAATGAACCATCGTAGTTCATTTTATATTGGAATTGTATATGTCGATGGGAGTAAATAAATCAGAGATGAAAAATAAAGAATATACCACTCCTACCGAGATAAACAATACTAGTGTAAGGCCTAACTACGGATGGCCGCTCTTATCCAGCCTTATTCTTCGTAATAACAGACAGTATTTCCTTTTAATACTCTTTGTTATTGTGAGCATAGAGGTGGTGCGTCACAAAATATGATTTGTATTTTATGCATTTTGTAAGCTACCTTTATGAAAAAAACTTCATGTGCCTTCATTTTTTGCTTCAAATCAGTTTTACATATTGCAACTACATCTTTGATGAATATTAAAACAATACTTAAATGTAGGAAGTAATCTACTCATCTTAAAGTGCATCATGATTTTCATCCCAGCAATATTTAGTAGAAGGTCGTAATCAAAATTACATGTTTTTGCATTCTTTATAACCACCAAAATATTTATATTCTACAAAAATTTGTGTACTTTCATCATTTAATATGATTTGAGCAATATTTTTACCTTCGGGGTATACTAAATGTTTCAAAAACTTTCACTACTTTGCAGATACAAGTCCACATTTCTATATTAGTAAAGGATTCTTGATGGCCAATCATGTTTTCCTCAAATTCAAGATCTTTAATTTATTTATAAACATAAGCACTTTTATTATTTATAAATTTATCATCGATGATTATTTCTTGTCAGTTCTAGATATGATTTATCAAGATCTCAATATTTATCCATATATAGGTGCCTAAAAAAGTCGCAACTCGAACCAATAACAAGTTAATTCCCACAAACAATATACTACATTCATGTAATTAACATAAATACACTAACCTATAAAGGACCCTAGATAAGTCTATTTTACGATTGTTCTAAACTATTACACATATGTAATCTCTTGGCATCTCTAATGATCATGACTAATTCATCATCTATCCCATAGAGAGCATTACGTACACTAGTATCAAAGGGTGCACTGATGTCCCTTTCTAAATACACACTAATTGGGACTATATAAGAATAAGTATTATAATTCAATTCAATACTTAAGGTTACAAACTCATTCACAACTTCACTTGATTAAATACTTTTCCTAAGAACTTTTGATTGTATGCTTTAATATTCCTATGTCATTTCCTATAAATATATATATTATAGTAAATTGCAATAGAAATAAAACCAAAAGGCATACTTTTATTTCAAACAAGATTCTATATAATAGTTTGTATACTTTTGTAATCAAATTACATAAGCCCCCCTTCAACTTATCCCTTAACATTATCATTGTCAGTCTCATAGTTAACTTTAGCAACACGTGATGGGGACTTAAATAGGATCATCAACTAGCTTTGGGGTTCATCTGCGTTTGCCGTTTGTGTACTTCAGAATTGCTCTTAGGTTTCCGATAGGACCATGGTTCATATCGATTATTTAAGAGAAGTTTATTACCTAATATGTTCCATTATATTTACACCAAAATTTACTATGTATTAATCAATAACAAAACTTCATACAATTTTGGTTTCAAGGATATATCTTCGAGTGATGTTACATTTTATCTTCAAAAGATGGGTACAATATAAATAAGGACAGAAGTGATGAGGACATTTGTGACAAGGACATACTTCTGGTGATAATTACATGTTATCTTAAAGAGAAAGGTGCATTATGGAAAAGAACACTAGCGAAAAGTATAGAGTGGTAAATCCATAAATAAGTTAAAACTGAATTATAAGCTAATAAAGTAATATCTTTGTGCTTAGTCTTCATACTTAACATAACTGAATTTGTTATTTTCAAATTTTATGCGTAGGCATGTCATGTATTGTCATTTTCCCCATTAAATTTTCATTAAAATAATCAATTCTATAATTAATTTTCTAATCAAGCTAATTCATTGTTTCACTATTTAATTCATGTCAATTACAAAAACTATGGAAGAATGATGAAAGTTCAATGAAATGTTAATCATAATTTCCAGTCCCATTAAATTTTTGGATCAATTTTATTTCGTATTTATAAAATTATTTTACTTCCAAAAAGTACCCATTTTCATCTTAAAATTCATAATGATTAATATACCATGAGTAAATTGTGATAACCCGAATTTTGAAGTATTTGTTAATTGATAATTAACTGGGTTAATTAATAGAAATACTGATTTTTACTGATTGTTAAGGGTGAAACAAATAAATCTAAAAATTAATATTCATATCTGGGAAAATAATTATTTGATAATCTCCTAATATGATTATTTAAAATGGGCAAAACTTATTATCTTAAACATAAATTTAATAATTTGATTATTTAAATTAATATATATTTGAGTTGATTTTAAATTGGATTTTTAAATTTGAATCTAAATTTGAAGTTGGATTTAAATTTGAATTTAAAAGATATATATCTTAAAAATATTTTGGATGTAAAAATATATATGAATAAGGTTTTATTTATAATAAAATTTATTTTTTTATATTATTTTCCATAAAGAATTTATTTATATAAATTATGGAAGTTTTTATTTAATAATGGATTAATTTTTTTTTTCAATTTTATTTAGAATATAATTGGTTATTATTTTATTCTCTTTTAAAGGTTTTATTTATAATTAAGAAAAGAATTTATAAATTAATAAAAGTACTTATTTAATAAATACAAAAGCTTTTAAAATCATTTTAAAACTTTAATAATAATGTATGAAGGCAAGTGTAATCATCCTATTATGAATTAAACAAGTGTAACAAATCATAACATACAAATTACAAGTGGCAATTTTGTTCTTTAACCAATTTTTAATCATAAATTTAGTGTAGAACAAAAATAGGCTGTTGCATTTATTTTCATTTCCTCTTTCCTAACTCTTCCTTCATCTTCTATCTAAAAAATAAACCAAAACCTGTGAAGAAGGAAATAAAATCAAAACAAGCAACTTCAAATTTTCAACCTGAAGCAGTTAATTTAAATCCAGTTGCAAAATCTAAAGCATGCAGATCAATTCAGTTTGATCAAACCTCAGCATTCAAATTTCGAGTAGTTGTTTAAAGGCCAAAAACACTTCCAGGTTTCTCAAAGGCCTTGGTTCCTCTGTTTCATTTAACAGGTAAGAGAACAAAACTTTAGATTTGTTTTGTAAAAAAAATTATGCATGCAGAAACTTGAATTAAACCTATGATAACTGATTTCATGACTGCTTAAAGATGGATGCAGGGATATATGCATATGAGAATTTTGTACAAGCTTGAGTATATGATACCCTGTTTCTGTTTTGACTTACAGACTAAACAAATCACTCAAAATTCGATATCTCTTCTTTAAATCAATAATAGGATATAGTGTTTTAAAGGAATGTGTTTGAATTTGTGAAATCCTGTTTTAAAATTTAACTAAGGTAAAATATACTTAGTTATTATCTAAAACAAATAATTACAGTGAAAGGAAACGTATGTGCAGAAATTAATTTCTTAAATTCATGGTTTCGTCTATATGACAACACTCGGCATGGAATAACATGAATTTAGGTACTGATTTCATGACTTTTATGATAGGGGATGTTGAGATATTCCTTGATGAACGGAAATGGCGTGTTCGCCAATTTCAGGCAATCGCGAGGGTTTTAGGCAATGGAATTGCGGCCTGAGGAAGGTCGTAGGGCGGGAATGAAGGGAAAAATGGTGACATGTCCTAACAATCGCCGAGGTGGAGGGAAATTGGCGAACTAGGGCATAACCAGGTTTTTGATCATGCTTGATTTCAAGGTTGTTGCGTCGTCGTCTGGACTTCAGGCTTGGTCGAGAGTAGGGGAATAGGTGTGTGGAGCTATGGCAAAGTAATGATCGGAGTGGCGATGTTATTAGTGGCCGGAGGTGGTGGCTTAGGAAATTTTTAGGTGATATTTCATTTTGAGTTTAGGTGTTCTCTGACTCGATTTTGTTTTCGAGTTCAAACTGAAGCACTGATGGTTGAAATCTGATAATGAGGCTTGGGCTGACTCACGACGATGATCAGAGTAGCGACTGGAGACATGTACACGTGCACGTGTGTCTTCGTGTATCTGAAGGATGGCTGCGTGTTTGCTATTGGGGAAAAAGCGAGTTGAATCGGGTGCGTGCACGAGTTAATCAAAGTTTGACTCGAGGAAGATTTACCATAGAGCTCGGGTGAGAGTTTGTTGGGTAGCCAGTTTTGAGTGGAAGGAGCATGACCTGATGATAATAGGATCAAGGAATTTTAGTTTTATGAAAATGAAAATTTAGCTAATCAAATCTGCAAGATATTTTAACTAGGGATTAAAATTTTAAGGATTAACCAGAGTAAAATTTAAAATTTCCTTAACTATTATTCGAAATAGAAATTGTTTGGTTGATTTAAAATGGATGATTTATTCTAAGTTTAATTAATTGGATAAATTAACCAATGTAATTAAGCAAGAATAAAATTAATAAGTAATTAAGATAAATGAATTATCTTAAATTTAATTAAGGTTCGGGTAATTAAAATTTATTATTTAATTGATTGGGTATTAACTAAAGATTAATAAATTAAGGGAAGTTATCTAGTTGATTAATTAAGGATTAATTAGTTAATAGTTTAAATTATAAATTAACCAATAGAAATTCATTAAATGGGTAATTAGAAATTAATGAATTGGTGATTAGAGATTAAATCATAAAAGTAATTAGAGATTAATTACTTAAATAATAATTACTTAATGTAAGTAATTAAAAGATAAAATTTGTCAAGGATCAATTAATTTAATTAGTAATTAAGGTTAATTAATTGAGGATAACTAAACAATGGGATATTACTTAATGGAAGTAATTAGGAATGAATTACTTGGTGTAATTAATTATTGAATTGATAAATCAAAGGATTAATTTATTAAGGATTGATTAATTAAGGAAATTAATTAAGGATTGGTTAATTAATGAGTGTGATTAATTAAAGGATAGTCAATCAGTGTAGGTGATTATAAGATAATTTATTTGAGTAATTAATTAAGGATAGTTATTGTAAAAGGTTAAGGATGATTAATTTAGGAAATTAATTAAAGAATATTTACTTAATGAAATTAAAGTATTATAAATCAAGGATGATTAATCATGATGGAAAATTAGTGGATCATTAATTAATTGGTTTGAAATTAATTAATGATTAATAAGCAGGATTTAAAATTAATTAATTTATTTAAGTCATTAGTGGTTAGTTAAATTAATTAGAGATGGTGTGGCTGAATAATCTTGCTTATGAATGATTTAATGATATTGTATGCCTTAAATTAGTTAATATCTCTGATATGTGATGTGCGATACTATATGATATAAAATATTTGGGCTGAATAGTGACATCCGGTGTTTAAAGTTTGAATTGTATTTCATTTGAATAACATGGGTTAAGATGGCATGGGATTCGAAGAGACCGGGGTCGGGTACAAGTAAATACCCGAAACCACTTCGATTTGAAATCTACAATAGTTCATTATGGATTCGACATTGATTTATAAATAGGCTGGAATGGAAGGAATGAGGTAAATTTGATCATTTAATATGAGTAGTAATGCTTAGATATGATTGTAAGATGTGATGGTTATTATGGTAAGTTAAGAACTCGTAATAAGGCACAAGTTACCCCGAAACTTAAATTGTTATACATTGGTATTTTCTTGTTGTTGGGTTTACTCATGCTGGTTTCCAGCCTGACCTGGGTGTTACTTTGATGTAATGCTCAGGTCAGACCGAGTATTATAGATTTTCAGCTAAGGACGTTCTGAAGCTCAGAAAGCGAACTGGATGGCAGAAACGTATGGAATGCATTCCACTGTGGTGTATATTGTAGTTTGTCTGGGACAGGTTGATTATATATATCTAGTGTATTGGTGTAAATGTTGTAACTCTGATGTATTAATGTAAATTAACTGTTACAGTTTTCCTTTGTATAACTGTTATTTTATTTTATTTGACATTATATTTTGATCTGCTGCGAATGTGAGATTCTGTGTTCCATTTCTGTTTCTTCTTCCATCTCTTTTCTTCTTTTCCTAACTATCTGAATTAAATGGTTAAAGATATAAGTTGATTTGATTTAGAGGATTAAATTAACATTTAAAACTTTAACTCGAATTTATATAATTCAAGATGGTTTAAATTTGAAATTTGAATTAAATTAGTTCAAATTGAATTTGACTTGAATTAATTGGAATTGTGATTGAAGATGGATAAGTTTAAAAATTCAAATGGAAAATTTGAATTGGATTAATTTGAAATGAAATTAAAGTTGAATAAGTAAATTCAAATGGAATTTGATTTGAATTTAGAAAAGAAATATAGGATTAACTCAACTTGAGTTGGGGTTAAATCAATTTCAATGGAAATTGAAGATTATTTAAATTGGAATTGAGTCGATTTAAATGAAAATAGAAATTTAAATTGCATTACTGGGAATGGAGAATGGGAATCGAACAGTTTGGCTCTAAACTATTTTTCCAAATAAAATATTTAAATATAAACTTTTTTAAATCTATTTTTCTATCTATTTACTATACAACTTTTCTTTTTAAAACCCAAACTATGTTATACTTGTTTTGCAACTACTTTTGGAACTATTTTACTATTTTACAACTATTTTATAAACCAATTACTGTTTTTCAACTGCTTTATAACTAATTACTATTTTATAACTATTTTGCAATTATTTAAAAATTTCTATAACTATTTGACTATTTTCCAACTATTTTACAACTACTTTACAACTATTTTACAAACTAATAATTATTTTTCAACAACTTATATGTTTTTAACTTTTTAAGCTATTTTCTAAATTTAAACTGGATAGAGTACAAACTATTATGATTAAATACCTAATTGAGATAGGAATTGAGGTGATAATCCAAACGGCATTGAAGCAATTGTGAATAAGTGAATGAAAATTAAAGTGAATGTGAATATAAAGGAGGATTGATTTGGGTAATAATCAATAAATATAGATACGTAGGATGTACGTATATTATTCTATTCGCATAGTGATTTGATCTGGATTCGAGCATAGAAATTCGAGATAGTATATTGATCCGAGTTGGGATTTTTCACTCGATTTTCGACGGCAAACCTGGATATGGATTGTTGATTGGTTTTGGATATTCTCTATCATAGTTATGGCTATGTAAGTAGAGTGACGGCTTCTGATCAAGAAACCAGATCTGAGTCTACACTAAGAAGTCGAGTGGACGTACTAGTTCGGAAGTGAAATTGTGTGATTGAGTGAGCGATCAGATTGATATAGCGTACGGATGATATGTGTACATCATACTGGTTTGAATGAAATTGATACTGGGAATTTTTGGATAAGAAATGTGGAAGGATTTTTGAAATGAATGGTATATTGTGTGAAATATATGATGAAATAAAAAGGAAATTGGATATATCCATGATAGAAATTTACTTTAAGAAAGTAAGTAATATGGTAAATGACTTTATAGAGTAATCAAATTTGAACATTTGATTTGAAATAAACAAAGTTATATATTTTGTTATATAAGATAAATCTCCCCTTGTTGAATCTATTGCCAGAAGAAAATGGTTTTTAAAAATATTTGAAGTATAAAAGGGGTTTTATACAAGTTTGAAGTGATCCAAAGATTTTAAAAGTTATATATATCTATATATATAAAGGATCTTATGAGAATGATTTTGAGAAAAAGGTTTTTGGAACCTATGGATTTTGGAAAGGCTTTTGATTTTTGGAGAAAAATCAATTTTGGAATTTGGAAAGCCTAGTTTGAGAATTATCGATTTTTGGGATAATCGATTTTGTGAAAAGGAGATTTATATGAGATTCATACTAGGTGTATGATTTGGAAGATACTATATGTGTATAGTATAAAGTATTTTGAAAATGGCTCTGGAGAAAAAGGAGCTCCCTTGAAATGAACTTCTCAGGAGTGCCACAGGGTGGTACTGCCTTGAGCCCTAAGGGGGGTTCTAAAGTTGATCATGTGAGGAGTCTAGACAAAACTAGTTCCTGAGGATTTTGTGTAGTGTGTAGCGGAAATCGAGGGCGCTGATGCCTACAGAGGCATTTGTGTTATGCTGTGACGACAATGTAACTCGATGTCACTGCGATCTACTGCAGACCATAGCGAAAGTCGTGTGTGTTGCTGAGAGCCAATAGTCTACGTTTGATTTTATATCGGTAGACTGCGACCTATGGTGACATAGAGAAAGTCGTATGTGCTGCTGAGAGCCAACAGTCTACGTTTGATTTTACATCGATGGACTGCGACCTATGTGGGAGTGGAGAAGTTTCATTTTTGGCAGCGAAAATCGAGGGCGCTGATGCCTACAGTTACATGGACTTTTGTTGTGATGGCAACGTAACCCTGGAATGTAACTGCGATCTGCCATGGGTTCCATGGCGTAATCGAGGGGTGCGGAGTGCCTACAATTACATGGAATTTTGCTGTGATGGCAACGTAACCCAGGATGTAACTACGACCATGGATAGGGGTGATGATTTTCAAAGCATTCTCACCAAAGATATTTCCTCTATTTCAAAAAGTTTTCTACATTTTCAATAAAATTATTTTCCAAATATTTTCACTGGGTGTTAAAAACGGGTTTACCAAGTACTTATAGATTTTCAGTCTTACGCATGATCAACGTATGACCGAATTTCTATGAGAAAAAGGATGGATTGGTTGAGACATCGAGTTATAAAAGTATTTTTTATAAAACTATTTTTGTAATACTATGTACATTTTAAAAGTGTTTAAAAAAAATTCCTAATAAAAGAGTAGTTTTCCTGATAACTAGCATTTTAATAAGTTCTGGCTTCATTCCTTTTCGAGGACGAAAAGATTCTAAGGGGGAGGAATGTGATAACCCGAATTTTGAAGTATCTGTCAATTGATAATTTAACTAGGTTAATTAATAGAAATACTGATTTTTACTAATTATTAAGGGTGAAATAAATAAATCTAAAAATTAATATTCATATCTGGAAAAATAATTATTTGATAATATCCTAATATGATTATTTAAAATAGGCAAAACTTATTATCTTCAGCATAAATTTAATAATATGATTGTTTAAATTAATATATATTTGAGTTGATTTTAAATTGGATTTTTAAATTTGAATCAGAATTTGAAATTGGATTTAAATTTGAATTTAAAAGATATATATCTTAAAAATATTTTGGATGTAAAAATATATATGAATAAGGTTTTTATTTATAATAAAATTTATTTTTTTATATTATTTTCCTTAAAGAATTTATTTATATAAATTACGGAAGTATTTATTCAATAATGGAATAAGTACAAAAGTTTTATATTTACATTTCAAAATGGATTAAATGTATTTTTTTTCAATTTTATTTGGAATATAATTGGTTTTCTTTTTATTCTCTTTTAAAGGATTTATTTATAATTAATAAAAGCATTTATAAATTATTAAAAGTACTTATTTAATAAATACAAAACTTTTAAAATCATTTAAAAAAATTATAATCATGTATAAAGGCAAGTGTAATCATCCTATTATGAAGTAAACAAGTGTAACAAATCATAACATACAAATTACAAGTGGCAATTTTGTTTTTTAAACAAATTTTTAATCATAAATTTAGTGTAGAATAAAAAATAGGCTGTTCATTTATTTTCATTTCCTCTTTTCTAACTCTTCCTTCATCTTCTATCTAAAAAATAAACCAAAACCTGTGAAGAAGGAAATAAAATCAAAACAAGCAACTTCAAATTTTCAACCTGAAGCAGTTAATTTAAATCCAGTTGCAAAATCTAAAGCATGCAGATCAATTCAGTTTGATCAAACCTCAGCATTCAAATTTCAAGTAGTTGTTTAAAGGCCAAAAACACTTCCAGGTTTCTCAAAGGCCTTGGTTCCTCTGTTTCATTTAACAGGTGAGAGAACAAAACTTTTGATCTGTTTGTAAAAAAAAATTATGCATGCAGAAACTTGAATTAACCCTGGATAATTGATTTCATGACTGTTTAAAGATGGATGCAGGGATATATGCATATGAAAATTTTATGCATGCTTGAGTATATGATACCCTATTTCTATTTTGACTTACAAACTAAACAAATCAGTCAAAATTCGATATCTCTTCATTAAATCAATAATAGGATATAGTGTTTTAAGGGAATGTGTTTGAATTTGTGAAATTCTATTTTAAAATTTAACTCAAGTAAAATATACTTAGTTATTATTTGGAAAAAATATAATTACAGTGAAAGGAAACGTATGTGCAGAAATCAATTTCTTAAATTCATGGTTTCGTCTGTATAACAACACTCGGCATGGAATAACATGAATTTAGGTACGGATTTCATGATTTTTATGATAGGGGATGTTGAGATTTTCCTTGATGAACGAAAATGGCATGTTTGTCAGTTTCAGGCGATCGCGAGGATTTTAGGCATTGGTATTGCGACCTAAGGAAGGTCGTAGGGCGGGAATGAAGGGAAAAATGGTGACTGGACCTAACGATCGTCGAGATGGAGGGAAATTGGCGAACTAGGGCATAACCTGGGTTTTGATCATGGTTGATTTCAAGGTCGTTTCATCGTCGTCTAGACTTCGGGCTTGGTCGCGGGTAGGGGAATAGGTGTGTGGAGCTATGGCAAAGTAATGATCGGAGTGGCGATGTTACTGGTGGCCGGAGGCAGTGGCTTGGGAAGTTTTTGGGTGATGTTTCATTTTGAGTTTAGGTGCTCTCTGACTCGATTTTGTTTTCGAGTTCAAACTGAAGCACTGATGGTCGAAATCTGGTAATGAAGCTTTGGCTGACTCGCGACGATGATGTCGATGATCAGAGTGGCGACTGGCGACGTATACACGTGCACGTGTGTCATCGTGTATCTGAAGATGGCTGCGTGTTTGCTATCGAGGAAGAAGCGAGTTGAATCGGGTGCGTGCGCGAGTTAATCAAAGTTTGACTCGGGGAAGATTTAGAGTAGAGCTTGGGTGTGAGTTTGTTGGGTAGCCGATTTTGAGTGGAAGGAGCATGACCTGATGATAATAGGATCAAGGAATTTCAGGTTGATGCAAATGAAAAGTTTGCTAATCAAATCTGCAAGATATTTTAACTAGGGATTAAAAGTTTAAGGATTAACCAGAGTAAATTTAAAATTTCCTTAACTATTATTCCAAATAGAAATCGTTTGGTTGATTTAAAATGGGTGATTTATTTTAACTTTAACTAATAGGGTAAATTAACCAATGTAATCAAGCAAGAATAAAATTAATAAGTAATTAAGATAAATGAATTATCTTAAATTTAATTAAGGTTCGGGTAATTAATATTTATTATTTAATTGATTGGGTATGAACTAAAGATTAATAAATTAAGGGAAGTTATCTAGCTGATTAATTAAGGATTAATTAGTCAATAGTCGAAAATTATAAATTAATCAATAGAAATTCATTAAATGGGTAATTAGAAATTAATGAATTGGTGATTAGATATTAAATCATAAAAGTAATTAGAGATTAATTACTTAAATAATAATTACTTAATGTAAGTAATTAAAAGATAAAATTTGTTAAGGATCAATTAATTTAATTAGTAATTAAGGTTAATTAATTGAGGATAACTAAACAATGGGATATTACTTAATGGAAGTAATCAGGAATAAATTACTTGGTGTAATTAATTATAGAATTGATAAATCAAAGGATTAATTTAATAAGGATTGATTAATTAAGGAAATTAATTAAGGATTAGTTAATTAACGAGTGTGATTAATTAAAGGATAGTTAATCAATATAGGTGATTATAAGATAATGTATTTGAGCAATTAATTAAGGATAATTACTGAAAAAGGTTAAGGATGATTAATTTAGGAAATTAATTAAAGAATATTTACTTAATGAAATTAAAGTATAATAAATTAAGGATGATTAATTAAGATGGAAAATTAGTGGATCATTAATTAATTGGTTTGAAATTAATTAATGATTAGTTAGCAGGATATAAAAGTAATTAATTTATTTAAGTCATTAGTGGTTAATTAAATTAATTAGAGATGGTGTGGCTGATTAATCTTGCTTATGAATGATTGAATGATATTGTATGCCTTAGATTAGTTAATATCTCTGATATGTGATGTGCGATGCTATATGATATAAAATATTTGGGCTGAACAGTGACATCCGGTGTTTAAAGTTTGAATTGTATTTCATTTGAATAACTTGGGTTAAGATGGCATGGGATTGGAAGAGACCAGGGTCGGGTATCGGTAAATACCCGAACCCACTTTGATTTGAAATCTACAATAGTTCTTTATGGATTCGACATTGATTTATAAATAGGCTGGAATGGAAGGAACGAGGTAGATTTGATCATTTAATCTGAGTAGTAATGCTCAGATATGATTGTAAGATGTGATGTTGATTATGGTAAGTTAAGAACTCATAATAAGGCACGTGTTACCCCGAAACTTAAATTGTTATACATTGGTATTTTATTGTTGTTGGGTTTACTTACGCTGGTTTCCAGCCTGACCCGGTTTTTACTTTGATGTAATGCTCGGATCGGATCGAGTATTATAGATTTTCAGGTAAGGACGTTCTGCGGCTCAGGAAGCGAGGTGGATGGCAGAAACGTACGGAATGCATTCCACTATGTTATATATTATAGTTTGTCTGGGGCAGTTTGATTATATCTGTCCATTGTGTTGGTGCAAATGTTGTAACTCTGATGCATTAATGTAAATTAACTGTTATAGTTTTCCTTTGTGTAACTGTTATTTTATTTGATATTATATTTTGATCTGCTGCGAATGTGAGATTCTGTGTTTCATTTCTGTTTCTTCTTCTATCTCTTTTCTTTTTTTCCTAACTATATGGAATTTTCGGGATCGAAAATTCCGGGTCGTTCCATAAATTATGAAATAAAAACCCATCTTTGAATTAACATTATAAACATTACATCAAAATTTCAAATTGTTTTAAGATGATTAACTCATATTTCACTTTTAGTATGGTCATATCAAAAAAAATTAACATCATATTTCATACTGACTCATTTATATTAAAATTTATTTACAATCATCACAAATATCCATTAAATAAAAAATCCAAACCTAATGGTATTTGGATGGAAAACGAATACAATATTGCTCATTTAATATTTTACCATAATATTTCTAGTTGATATGAAATAAATGGTGAAACAATAAATTAACATAATTTGGTTAATAAATATTTTGGATAAATATGTAAATTTTTAGTATTTATAAACATTATTTCACTTCCACAAACTACTCATGTTCACCTTAGAAAGTTTAGAATAATTTATGCACTATGAGAGAATTATGAACCTAAAACCTATCTCTGAATTATCATTATAAACATTACATCCAAATTTAAAATCGATACAATTCTACCTACATTTCAATTTTAGCTTGGTAATATATTAACAATATATCATCCTATTTTATATACACCCATTCTACCATCATAAAAACTTGTTTATAATTATTACAAATAGCCTTTAAACATAAAATGCAAACCCTAAGGGATTTGGATGGAAAACGATTATAATATTACTCACCTAGATGAACAAAGTTGATTAAATCTTCTATTCTATTCAAAATGAAAGCTTCCCTTTTGTTGTTGATTTTATTCTCTCACTCCCCCTCATCAAAATGGAGGCCAGGACTTGAGTTTTAAGTTAATTTATTCTTAAGGTAAATGAAATAAAGAGGAAAAGAATGATTAAAAATATAATGTTTAATGTCATAAGCTTTTGGCTCAACCCTTTGCCTAATTCATTCCATAACTTATTACATTCAAATCCACACCATTCCACAAAATAAAAGGTGCCAGAAAACATTATTAAATTTTACTTTATTTTCACACTACTTTATTGCATTTCCTCATAATTAATTACTTAATATTTAATTTAATTAGCCATCTAAATGTCATGCATATTATTAATGATATTATCGATTAAATAATTAAATTTATATTTCATACAAAATTAGTTGATTAATTAGTTATTCTATAACATTCCCATAGTATGAACAGTCCAAAAACATAACGTTACAAAGTCCCTTCCCTATAAGCATTTCATCCTTGAAATTCAAACAATGCAAAATGTAAACATAAGCACATAAAATGTACAACACAAGTATATATACACATTAGATACTTACGTAAATATGACATATTGTATTAGTGCATTTACCAACACACATCAGACATACTTATGTCACTAATAATTAATGCAAACAATCAAGATAGTGCATAGTTGAATAAAAATCAAGAATCAAGAAAATACAGATAAATATTTCTAATCCTATCTTTTACTACCCAAGTGACATCATCAATGTCATTACTCCATTATACGAGTAGGTTTAATAAATTTGTTCCTTGATATTTTCATATCGCAATCTAAAGTACCCTTTGGTCTACGCACATAGGTCAAATATGGCTCAACGAACAATTAATTTATGGCCCTTGATTCCAATATCATGCTCAGGTTGTTCCTAAATTTCTTTATAAGTGAAATGTGAAACATATTATGCACAACTGTTGAAATATTATGTAAATATACACCATTAGCATGTTTTCTGATCCTCTCGGTATATGAAATGGTACTAAATATCCAGGAGGCATTTTCCTGCATTTCCAAAGAACATAACCTCTCAAGGTTGAGGACTTCACAAAAATATGGTCGCTAGCTATAAATCTAGCAATTATAATGATAATTATTTTAAAACTTTAACTAGAATTTTAAATAAATAAAAGAATTTTTGGAATTTACTTAAAAATAATAATTTAAAATTGAAATTTGAAATTTGAGCTACAATTTTGAAATCCAAAAGTTGTTTAGAAAAGTAATTCTAAAGAATGAATAGTATTTGGAAATTTTGAAATTAATTTTGAAAATAAAAAAAATACCGTACAATTATTCGAAATTAACAGGATATTTTAATAAAACAAATATTATTACTAGTATAAAATGAAATTTGGATTAAAACACCTCCAGTGAAATTTTAATCAGAGATCGAATCGCTATTGGGTAATATAGAAGTTAAAGATGTAAAATTATTTTGTTAAATAAAAAAATAAAAGAAATCATTTAACCACATATTTCGTACTCGCCCTTTTCATAATTACTTTTTTAACATATACCTATGACTTTAACCCTAAGAGAATCCAAAAACATACCTTTTGAAACCCTTTACTTGCTTTCATTCCCTCCTCACCGGTATATTCTAACACCTAAACATAATTAGACTTCATATCTTCATCATCGTTAGCTTTTGTAGAATAAACATATTCATTATTAGCTTTATCAACACCACCTGGAACATCTTCGTCTTTATCACAATGAGTATACTTCTTTTATAATTGCTTGGCATCTCTGCATATAGTTTACACCACCAATATCATCGTTAACTCATTAAAGTGGGAATATTTCATCACTTCATTTTCTTGTATTTTAATTACCATTGAAGAATTTACAGTAAGATCATTTTGTTGCACCTATATACACACATACGTATGTAAGTAAGTAAGTACGTACGTACCTATGTGTATGTGTCTATTGTCTTTCTAAGCTAATGCTTAATTGTCTTGCTCCATCTTTGATTTGATATTTACTTAAGTCATTAAATAAAATATACAGAGCGATATAATGTTTCCTCTTGAATATTTATATATATATATATATATATATATATATATATTGTTTGAACCAAAATTGGCACAAACCCTCAAAGATTTAAGTAAAGAATGAAAGTGAAGAATTAAATGAAAAGTAAGGGGAAAACAAGTATATAATGAACACGCGAGGTTTAGAGTGGTTCGGCAAAGCAGGGCTTACGTCCACTTTAATAATTTATTGCTAATTCTTGACTTTGAGGCAGAAGTTCTTAGGAGTTGGTACAAATCCAACATTTAGATTTTCAATATTACAAGAATATAGCTTAAAATAAAACTAGAGCCTGCAAGATCCTGAAAAATGAGCCTAATATCTTATACAAAATATACCTTTTATTTATTGAGCTAGGGAGCCTAATATCTTACACAAAATATCTCCAAGTCGTTACCCAAGATTTAGACTAATTCTCCTTAGTAGTAGGATGCTGCATCATCGGGAACTAGGATGACACAATATATCTCCAAGCTATTACCCTAGAATTTCCAATCGCATCTTTATAATGGACTTGATAATTTTGTTTACAGCTTCAACCTGTCCATTGGCATATGAGTGTGCTACTGCTGCAAATCTCTTCTCTATGCAATATCAGCGGTAAAAATCCTTGAATTTCATGTTGTCGAATCGGGTCCCATTATCGGTAAAGATTGCCAGTGGAACTCCAAAGCGACTGATAATATTCAAAACTACAAAGTTGGTTACCTTATCCATGGTAATAGTGGCCGATGCTTCTCCCTCTGCCCATTTGGTAAAGTAATCAACGGCCACGATAGCATACTTTGTGACCACATTAGATATCGGCACAACACCAATGATATTAATGGCCTAAACTACAAACGACCAAGGCCTAACCATTTGAGTAATTTTCGCCAGTAGGGCTCTTAGAATTTTAGCAAATTCTGGCACTTGTGACACCTTCGGGTATAATCAATTGTGTCTCGATTAACGATTGGCTAGAATATCCATATCGTAGAATTTTCTTTGCTAAGGTTTGCCCCTTAGTGTAGTCACCACATGCCCCTTCGTGAACTTCTCTTAGGACTTGTTTGGCCTCGTCGTGCATGACACACTGAAGCATGGAGATAGATAAACCATTCCTGTATAGTAATTCTTCTTTGCATTATGTATCTTAAAGCTTGGCAAAGGAATTTTCATCGTTCATTCCTTCTCTTTGGAAAGATCCATCTTTGCAAATAATTCTGAATCAAAATCATCCATGACTCCCTTTTGGGTTCAGTCTCCAAGATCTAATCAACATCCATCTGATCGATGTTCGGGGCTGAAGTCCTTCCATCAAAACCAAGCTCATAAGTTATGCATTTCCAAAACTATGCAGCTTAGTCAATGAATCGGCCTTTTCATTATGGTCTCTTGGAATAAGTGTTATCATATAGTATTCAAGGTCATTGAGCAGCTCAAGAATCTAGTTCAGATAAAGAGCTAATCTTGCTCTCTTTGCCTGATACTCTTTGCTAACCTGGCATACCACTAGCTGAGTGTCGTAGAAAATATGTAAAGTCTTTATTCCAAGTTCCTTTGAGAATTTGAGTTCTGCAATCAGGTCCTCGTATAGAGCTTCATTATTCGTCATCGAAAGTCGAGTTTCAGGCTGCAACTAATTGAATGGTTTTCAGGAGTGATAAGTACAACTTCAGCACTGGAATGCCAATCATTTAATGCACCATCCACGTACATCTTCCATCCAACTTCTTTTCTTTTCTCTCCAGAGGATTATCTCATGTAGTAACTTCAGTTATGAAATTCGCTAGGGCCTGACCTTGGATTACTCTATGAGGGTTATAGGTGATACTATATTAACTCAGTTTAATGTTCCATTTCAGCAGCCTTCCAGATATCTCAGGTCATCGCAGACTTGTCGTAAAGGCTGGTGAGTGAGGACATTGATCGAATGAGCCTGGAATAGGGATGGAGCTTTCTAGAAGCAATCAATAGGAAGAAAACGAGCTTTTCTAGTCTTGGATAGTTTCTTTCCGCCCCTGTCAACCACTTGCTGACATATTAAATGCGTCGTTGGAGGCGGGATTCCTCACGTACAAGTGCGGCGCTCAAGGCATACACTAATACCACCAGGTATAAAAACAAATCTTCATTATCCATCAGTTTTGAGAGAATGGGAGGTCTCTTCAAGTGATTCACCAGAGCTTTGAATGCATCCTTGCAGTCTTGATTCCATTCGAAATTTCTTTTTCCTTTCTTGATTACTTCGAAGAAGGGGATGCACTTGTTAGTTGCTCTGGAGATGAACCGACTCAGGGTGGCAACTTTTCCATTTAAGATTTGGACCTCCTTGATCATCCTTGGGGATTCAATCTCTCTCAACGCCTTGATCTATTTTGGATTTGCTTCAATAATATGGGAGTTGACAGTCCAAGAATTTTCCTGATGCAACGTCAAAAGATCATTTCAAAAGATTGAGTTTCATCCCGTATTGTCGAGGGAACACCAAACATCTCTGCCGGATCATCAACGTGGTTTCTCGAATGTCGTGACTTCAAAAACATGTCATCCACGTAAACTTCCATCGATCATCCAATCTGGTCCTTAAACATCTGATTTACAAATCTTTGATAAGTTTCCATGTTCTTTGATCCAGAGCGTATGATCAGGTAGTAATAGAGTCCAATGTTGGTAATGAAGCTGGTGTGTTCCTGATTTGGGACATGCATTGGGATTTGAATATATCCGTAGTATGTTCCCATATATGAAAGTTTCTCGTGTCCAGCGGTTGACTCTACCAGCTGATCTATCCTCAAAAGTAGGAAGTTGTCCTTCGGGCATGCTTTATTCAAGTCTTAATAGTCGATGCATGTCCTCCACTTCCCATTTTCTTTTTTCACCAAGAACATACCCAATCCAAGTATAAGGCATCATGGATGAAACCACTGTCCTTCAACTTATCCACTTCTTCTTTGAGTGGAGTGGATATCTTTGAACCGATGCTATGACTTTTTTTTACAGGAATGCTTTTGGGATTGATGTTTATTGCATAGCACATTATCCCAGGGATATCCCATATATGGGTGCGTTTGGAGAATACCTTTTAGGTTATCCTAGAGAATTCCAACCAACTCCTTCCCCACACTAGCGTAAAGCTAAGATCCAACCTATGACTTTGCTAGAATCATCACTGCTGACTTAAATAGTGACTGTCAACTCGACAGGAGTTGCCCATCCACTGTCTGCTCTTTTTTATCTGTCCATATTATCGTAGACTCGACTAGTCTGCCTGAGCCAGGGATTAAATTATAGTTGCTATGTGCCCAAAGCCTTTATGTAGAAGGCCTCGTCTACATTTTCCCTTTCTCCTTTCACTTTGCCTCCTTTAGCTCGGCGACGTAGTATTCGTGGCCAGCCACCTGATCTCTGCGCACAATTCCCACTCCATTATTTGTAGGGAACTTCATAGTTAAACACCATGGAGTGATAGTTGCTCTAAATTCAGCTAGGCTTGTCACCCAAAAATGCATTGCAAGCAAATTATAAATCCAACACCAAAAAAGGTACAACTCATACTCGTTGGCGATCGCCCTCACTAAGTACCACCGATAATTCAGCAAATCACGTGGCTTCAGTAGCTATCCCATTAAACCCCTGTATTCAAGACCGACAAGGCTTCAAATCTTTCTCCTTCAACATCATTTGATCATAGATTTCTTGAATAAGATATTGACTGAACTCCCACAGTCAACAAGTACTTTCCGTACAATGACAGAACCAATCGTGGTTGAAATCATGACCGGGTCGATCATCGAAGCTTCCATTTCGTCTACATCCCTATTTCGAAAAATAATATCATCTATCATGGTTCGAGATTGTTTTGCCGGAGTTCCAACCTTGATAGCATAGCAACTTTCACTCTGAACGTGTAATATAGCCCTAATTTACCTATACGTTTTCATAAAGCTTTTATTGGCAGGATGCAGCCTATCAATGATATTGTTAATCACTAATTGTTTTTCTAGCCGCCTGAGTACATCAGCACCAGGCTCAGCTTGCCCTCATTGGGAGACAGCCTAGAGGCATTAGAGTTCCTTACCTGCCATCCTACAAGGCTTTCACATACTACCATAAGTTTTTCTTGCAAATCAACTCCTCAATCATATCCCACAAGTGTCTGCACTCATTGTTATTTTGACCATGAGTTTTATGGAATCTACAGAACTTGCTGTCTTTCTCTCCATCTCAGTCGACTCTCTTAGAGCTGGCTCTCTGTAATGCTCAATGTTTTGTGTTACCAAATAGATATTGTCTATTGAGTTGTTCAGTTCAGTATAGCTATCGTATTTAGGAGTCCTAAAACGATTCTTGCTATATGGCTTCTTCCCTTAGCCCTCTCATCATTTTGTTTTCCATTATTGTTCTGATTACCAACATTCAAATCCACACTTCTAGAGCTTCTTTCAGATTGCTTTATGGTAATGTTGCTTTATATCATTTCGCCTAAATTTCCAGCACTAGTCCTTTGTGGATGTTTCTTTGCTTCCTCCAAGTGTAGGTATTCATTAGCCTTGCTATAGAAAGCATCCTACCATTGATGGGGGCTTCCTTTCCAACCATCACCCAAACTCTATATTGAGATACTTAATGCCATTGGAACTATGTCATACTCGAAATCTATAACTACTATCACTGCTATGTGGAATCAATTCAAGAAATCTTTCAACAACTCTCCCTCGGCTTGGTAAAGGTTTGACAAAGACGTCACATTCTGTGGATATGTGATATGCAGATGGAATTGTCCCACAACTTCTTCGAGAACTCAGCGAAATATGATATGGACCACGGCGAAAGTCGAGTGAACTAGATCATTGCTACTCCTTCTAAGAAAATCAAGAAACAATGGAATTTCATAGCATCAGAAGCTCTAACTGAATCCATATGCTATTCATATCTCATCAAGTGTTGCCTAGGGTTCGTCTTTCCTCCGTACAACAACATAGTTGGCTCTGCGAGTCTCCAAGGTATCTCCCAAATAAAATATTTTCAGTAAATGGATTCTGACTTAAAGAGGTACCCTATTTATCGTCATCCTAAAATGATTTTCGCTTACAAGTCTCCTAATCATATCCTTCGGCTATTTTGGGTCAACGGTTTCGACCTAACGATGGTAATCAGGCTCCAACCAAAGTGTTTGGCCCGACGAACGCTATCGGTTTAGCTCTCGATACCTAGGTTCTCCAGCATCCAGGAGATCTATCCGTCCATCAATCCCCCTGTTTGATTTGCGTGAGCAATATCATCTTTAAGTTTGAATTAAGGGTTTTAAGGAATAAAACTTAAGTGATATTTTTTGAATATAAAGGAATTTTTTTAAATTTGAGATTTAAATAGTTGGGAAAAATAAAAGGGGAATTTTGAAAACAAAATATGAAATTGATGTTCTATATTTAAATAGGATTTTGAATCTGAGAAAGGAAGTGAATCCGAAATTAGTGGATTTTGGAATAAGTTTGGGTTTAACTAAGAAATAAATTTTAAAATGGCATTTAACTCGGAAAATTAATTTAAAATCGACTTAAGTATTTTAAAATGGTTACAAAAGGGAAATCGGACTATGGGATTTATAAACTGGGTTTATAAATAAGTGAAGGATGTATTAGTGGATAATTTGAAATTATATTTTCACGGTAGGAATATAGAAGGAGATGGTAAATTTCTTTAAAAATAAAAAGTAGTTTTATTTTTTTTTAAATGTGAAAAAAAAAATTATGGGATTGGAATGTAAATTAAGCTGGAAATAAATCGAGAGGGATTTATAAAATAGTTAAACTGGCTATATTTGGGTTGAAATTATATTTTTCGAAAAAGTTAAGCATATTTTAAAGGAAAGGATTTTTTTAAGTACTAATTAGAAAATTTAAAAGTGTTTAAAGAACGTTTTAGAAAAACGTATTATTTAGATGTTTCAAAATTTGGTAAAGTAAATATTAATTACGTTAATTATAATAGTTAATTATTATTAAAGGTTTTGTTAGTAATATTATTTTAAAGTAAATATTCAATATTAATATATTTTATATAATAGCCTTCACTTCAAAAGCAGTTTTGTTTAAAGTAACTTGGATAATTACTATTGAAATTTTGTAAGTAGTGTTTCGAAATTATCGAATAGAGTTTTCGGGAAGTATTGGTATACTCGCATGGCAAAATCGGAAGTAATGAGTGCCTACAGCTGAGACTTGGATTTCTCTTGGATAGAAACATAACCATTGAACTATGATCCATGATTTGTTACCGCAGTGATACTTTCCATATTATTTTAAAGGGTTTTTGAATATTTTTGAAAGGCAGTTTGTAAATTTACTAAGTTTGGAAAGATATGTATGTATAATTTGGATAAAGAGATTGATGTATTTAAAATTAAATTTAAAAGAGACTTGATATTTTTAATGGAGAAAAGAATACTTGGTTGAATTGATTGTTTATTTGAAAGTTAAATAATCGACTATCAAATCTGGACCTAAATATATCTTTGGAAATATCTAGAAAAAAATACGGGAATTATATGGTGTAGTTACTGTTCGAGGTGCTATACTGTATGTATAAACTCATTTCGTTCTCCTAGGACGTTGATAAGGAAATCCGTCTACTAACGGTTAGGAGGTGATCTTCAATCTTATCTTCGTCTGTGTATTTCCTAAAGAACGGAGGTTGAGTAAACCAAGAATATCGTATGTTTTTTCACAGAGACTGGGATCGGATTTGTGATCCAAAAACCACTTCGATCCAACGAATTCGTTTCCGTAATGAAGACAAGATGATGGAGTCGAAGATGGAGCAGTGAAGTGCAAGGGCTAATCGCTACTATTCTTGAGGGTGATTCCAAAAAGGGTGTAGTAGGAATAGTGCCTTCGATTCCGTTTGGACCAGGAACGGACTTGTATGGATGAATACTATCAAAACATTGTCATTGTAGGACAATAAGCATTCTAAGTGAATGTTCTAAAAAAGCTAATCGTAGCCTCTAGCCTCATAAACCGAGAATGACTGAAAATCAGAGGAGATGCAGCAAGGCAAAGTAGGTAGCGCCCAAGTAGGGTATCTCCTTTCTAGATAACACTGGATATTATCACTACATGTTAAAGGAGCTCGGAAAGGGTGCGAACACCCGGAATGATAGTATATTCGGCCTATTTAGGTTAGGAATAGTCCGGTCTTGTGTAGTAGGGGGTCTCAGAGTGGTCATCGGTACATCGTTTCTAGACATGTACTGTGGCAGGTGGTACCCCAATGCCTAGTCATTCTGTTGGAATCCATTCCTTAATAAGCACTGTATGGTTTTGATTGTGCCCAACTATGCTGGAACATGAGATGCAAGCATTTTAGTTATTTGAATATGTATTTGTTCTTAGAAACTATTATAATATCAGAGGATTTCGATATAAAATGTTTTGATTATCGTAAGGTAAAAATCTGGCATGTTTATTTGTGGCGTGGTCTTACGAAATACCTTTAATTTTTAATGGATTTTAAAACTTTAGTAATTCAATCTTAGTGTGATTTCTCATGCTGGTTTTCCAAACTGACTCGGTTGTTATTTTATTATAATGTTCTGGTCAGATCGAATATTATAGATATATGATAGGATGCTATGGAGATCAGGAGGCGAGCTGGATGACGAAGACGTATCATACGTATTTGATTTATTCTGCTGTGTATGGTATGTTGTATAAAACTGCCCAGCATTGTGCTATTGATTTGTGTTGTACTCTGATGAGGTAATGTATAAAAACAGCTATAGTCCCTTTTGTATAAAGATCAGTTGTTATCTATTGTATATTATTCTGCTGCGAATGTGAGATTCTATGTTGTTATTTCTATTTCCTTCTTCTACCTCTTCTTCTTTCCCTAGTGATCTGGTATTTCCGGCATTCGATCATTCGGCATGTAATACAATGGATGTATTGATGTCAATTTTCAAAGATTGAAAATCTTGGGTCGTGACACTTGGTATCGGAGCTGAATTTATGCGAGAACCTTGGCTCTGGTGGGAATTACTCATTAGAGATAGGGCAGCAGCACCCTAGAATGTGTTTGAGTTTATTAATAAATATGAGCGTGTATTTGTCAGTGAATATAAAATTTGTTTTGTATTGTGTTGACTGATTTGTTTAGTGGCCTATGGATTCTGGTCAATACGAGTAATTAACGTTATTGATAGGGATCTCCAAACACTATAATAGAACAACTCGACATGGTACTGTTTTCAAAAATAAGGTAAATGAAATAATGTTACCCAAATTATTTTTATATATAAAAGGAATAATTTTTTTAGAAAATTATTATACTTATAAACGGTTTGCTTGGATGCTAGGAAATGATACTATTATCATACATTGTTGTGTTGATTGAAATAAAAATTGACATTATAACCAAAAATTAAGAAAAAATTCATATAACAAAATGAAATTTGTAATTTTGAATTTATAAATGTGATTTGTAACTTGAAATGAAACTCCAGAGGAATACTTAAAATATAAATTTAAATGGATTTAAAGAGTGGAAATTCGGGAATTTAAATCCCGTTAGTTTTGAAAATGTGTTTTTCAATTTTGGGAAATAATGGTGATATTATTTAGGGTATATTTTTGAATAGAAAATATTAAAAAATGTTTTAAAATGTTTTAAAAGGAATAAAAGCACTAAACTCACTTCGTTCATTAGAGAATAATTTGGTAATGACTACAGCATCATCGATGTTCATTTTCGAGTGTCCAAGGGAGGAATTGCTACCTGAATGTTTGAAATTATGATTTGTTTGCAAAACTATTTTTGATTCTGAAATGCAAAGGGGATAATTTGATACACTAAGGATTCTGGGGTATATATATATGTATAATTTCAAAAATGATTTTAAAATAGTTAAGATTTTGATTAAACTCTGGAGTTTTATCTAAAAGTTTATGGAATGTAAATAAGTTTGAAGATTTATAAGATTTGAAATTTGAATTAGAGTAAAAATCAATTTGAATTAATTTAAGTAAAGTGAATTTGAGTAATTAAGCCTAAGAATGATGAATGAAATAGGATTGAAATAAAATTTATTAAGTTGGAAATAAGTAGAGAATGAACAAATTAATTTGATTTGTAAGTAAATAAAATTTAAAATTGACTATCGAAATGATGTTTGATATGAACTGTGTTGAATAAAGTGAAACTGAAGAATTAGTTCGAATGGGCTAAATAAAATAAAAGTTGGAAATAAAATTATTGAGATTTGAAATAAAAATTAGGGAATGAAATAATTAACTGAATTGGTAAGTTAAACAGATTTGAAATTGAATTCGACTGGTAACAAATTAGTGGTTGGAACTAATTATAATAACAAGTGAATTGAAGATGGTTTGGGAGATGGTTGATAAAATTCAACATTTAATATGATTGGAAACCAAAAAATTAGTAGATGGAAGGTAAATTGAATTCGAATGGAATAAAAATTTAATTTGAATAGAAATGGATATAAACCAAAGTGATGAAGCAGAAATAAACACAAGAGCTTTGTATTAAATGTTTGTAATAGACTTTAGAAATTGATGGTGAAATTCTTAAGTAAAATTGGTATTGAAAAAAAATATGCTAAGTAAATAAGCCATGGGCATGATAAGGGTGAGTAGGAGAATGAATATGAAGGAAATATGATTAAAAAGAAAACTGGACATAGCTAATAAATAAATTGGAAACTAATACGTAAGTTGTATGTATGTTATTTTATTCGCACAACGATTTGATCTAGATTCGAGCATAGAATTTCGAGATAGTTATATCGACCCGAGTTGAAATTTTTCACTCGATTTTCGATGGCGGACCCTAGATATGGATTTTTGATGGATCCTAAAATTCTCTATCATAGTATATGGCTATGCAAGGAGAATGGTGGCTTTTTGATCAAGAAACCAGATCTAAGTCCGCACTAGGGAGTTGTGTGAACGATCTAGTTCGAAAGTGAAATTGTATGATCGAGTGAGCCATTAAAGTTGATATTACGTACGGATGATATATGTACATCGTACGGGCTTGACTAAAATAAATATTGAAAATTTTGAAAAGGGATGGATAAAATGATTTTGAATTGTGTGATTGGACACTATTGGAAAATAAGGTGCACGTAATTAAAAGCAAAAGATAAACTAATGTCTTTGATTTCATAACTGAAACTTGATTGCCCAATAAAAGGTATGTATTTAAATTGTCGTATGAAATTGATGATTTTTTTTATTTTGCCACTTGGCTTTTGTTTTCATTTGATGGTTTGGGGCTGTAGAGGCATTTTTTTGTTTTTCGGATCTAGCCACGCAAAGGAGACGCTGGTGAAATTTTTTTGAAAATTAAATAGTTAGAAAAATTTTGGAAATTTTTTGATAATTTAAATTTGGTTTTAAATCATAGTTTGAAACGGGTGAGTAAACAGTATTAGTTATGATAAATGAATGAATTTGATAAATTAGTAAAATTGATAGTGTGGTTTCAATAGAAAATTCTTTAAACTGTTTGGTTTTTGAAATAGTTAACAGGTTTTGGACCATACTTCTTACCTAGCAATTTCAGGGATGAAATTCTTATAAGGGGGAAGAGTGCAATGACCCAGAATTTTGGATATTTGAAATTTGAAAATTTAATTGATCTTAAATATTTAAAGTGAATTTTTAGCTTGAATTTTAAATATAACTATGTATTTATAATTTAGTTATTGAATTTAGTAATTGAAAATCGGTTAAAATATTGAATCTGGAGTTTCACGCTTGTTAAAAAAAATTAAAGGCTTGTAAAAATTATATTGATATTTATGAAGATAATAAAAGCTTAAAAATTGAAATTGAAAGTGATTTGTTCATTTTTAAAACTGTATCGTTTAAATTGACATTTAAAAATAGCCTTTCGGCGTACAGTCTTGGATTTTGACGAAACGAGTTTCGTTGGATCCGTAATAGTATATTATTATCGGGTTTCAAATTTCGTAGTGTTTGGATTTATTGTTTGGTCCTATGGGATATAAACGTGGTGAAATCTACATCGAAAATTCAATATAATAATTAGGTCCTAAAAGCTATCTTCTCCATACGATCGAATTAGGACTCGAAACCTTTTCCATTGCGTTCGGAATAGGGGTGTAATATTATAAACGCCTAGCGGCATGCCTCGATAGGAGGTCAATATTTTAAACAACAAATTCGAGACCATTTAAATTTAAATAATATATATATATAATTGGTTTGACATATATATTCACATCAGAACTTTTTGCTTTCTCTTCAAATTACTATAGCAAGCTAATTCAAACACGCCTCCCTGCTTTTCATATCATGTCCTCGTTCACTTTGTCATCACAGCCGAGTTTAGAAGAAAAAAAGATGACGAACTTAAAAAAAAATTGATTTCTGCGATCCTACTCCACTAAAAATCTCAAAACCAATCCCTGAGTTCAAGTTTCGACTAAAACTTTGATCCGACATATGAATCGAATGGTGCGGCGTCTGGTAGGTGGGCTCAACTTTTGTTTCACATGGCAGTTTTTGACCAAGGCTTGAGATTCTAGCATATTCGTGGAGCGCAAGTTCGATTTGTTGTCATCGGCAGGTCATGGAGGTGGGGGCGCACCTACGGGTGGAATTTGGTTGCACATGGTGGTGTATTGATGGATGCGACTGTTCGTGGTCGAGGGAAGGAAGGGGCCAGGTCGTATTTACTGGAATGTTTCGAGTTTAAAATTTTTGCTATAGTGTAGTGGAGATCGACGCGAGGAGGATATTGGTGAAGTCGGAAGTGGATTTCATAGATAGGAGATGTATCAGGGGTGGATCACGCACGCGAGTTCGATTGTATGTCTATTGTGCATTTCCTGGAGCGAGGAAGAAGAAGGCAGGTGCAGGTCTGTGTATCGTGGGCCGGATCAAAGTTTTATAAAATATTATATATATAGAACGGGATGGTATCGGCATGGTAAAAATTCAAAATTTTGATGGGCGGTAATCATCTTGGGGAAGAAGAGCTTTAAGGTTAATTGAAGGTAATTTAAAATTTTAAAATTTTAGTTAAGTAATTTTATGATTGATTTATCTAATTAAGAATTTAAAAATTGAATAGCTAATAAAATTTTAATAAAAAAATTCCATGCAAGGTTAAAATCGAACGAAAGGTGAGCTTGAGTCAAAAACTGGATTAATCAGCAAATTCAAAAATAAAGATGAGTTAATCTCACTCAAATTTGGATTACTGGTTAATTTTAGATAATTAAAATTAATTATTGTTTGGTTGGTTGAATTGATAATTTATTATCAGCTAGATGTGATATTATATACATATTGGAGTGATTGATATTCCCGCATATATATATACACACACACATTTATATATATATATATATATATATATATATATTTATATATATATATAAAGGATGAGACCCTATACGTCCCACATAATAGTTGATGACCCCATATACCGTGATATCACCCTCGAAGTGGGTTTGCTATTTTTATATTGTGTTAACATCTGTGGATGCAGGGAAATAGGTTGGCGGTATCTAACTGGATTTTCCAAAATGATGAAATTATTTCCATATTCAGTTATCTGATTTATTTGAATAAATTATGATAGATTATATTGGAAAATTGAATTTAGTAGGTGCTATGGTATTACTGGATATATTTTTGGCACTTTAAAATACCATAAATATGAATATTGAATTGTTAAAGGAAAATAAAGAGAATTTTAAAATAAAATATTTATAGTGAAGTTGGATAAATTAAAAGTAATGAATTTGGGAAAAATAAGTAGTTTATTTTTAAAATTCTATTTAATAATTCCAAAATATGAAAAAATAATAAATGTGAATTAAGGTTTTCAGGAATAAAAGTTAAGTGATATTGTTTAAATATAAAGGAATTTATTTTTAAATTTGAGATTTAAATAGTTAGGCAAAATAAAAGGGGAATTTCGAAAATAAAATATGAAATTGATGTTCCAGATTTAAATAAGACTTTGAATCAGAGAAAGGAACTGAATATGAAATTACTGGATTTTGGAATACGTTTAGGTTTAACTAAGAAATAAATTTTAAAATGGAATTTAACTCAGAAAATCGATTTAAAATCGACTTAAGTAATTTAAAATGGTTACAAAAGGGAAATTGGACTATGGGATTTATAAACTAGGTTTATAAATAAGTGAAGTATGTATCAATGGATAATGAGAAATTATAATTTCACGATGGGAATTAGAAGGAGATAGGTAAATCGTTTTAAAAATAAAAGAAGTTTTATTTTTGAAAAAATGTGAAAAAGGAAATTTACGGGATTGGAACGTAAATTAAGCTGGAAATAAATCGAGAGGGATTTATAAAATAATTAGACTGGCTATATTTGAGTTGAAAATATATTTTCCAGAAAAGTTAAGTATATTTTAAAGGGAAGAATTTTTTTAAGTATTAACTAGAAAATTTAAAAGTGTTTAAAGAATGTTTTGAAAAATGTATTATTTTGTTGTTTTAAAATTTGTTAAATTAAATATTAATTAAGTTAGTTATAACAGTTAATCATTATTAAAGGTTTAATCAGTATTATTATTTTAAAAGGATAAATATTCAATATTAATATATTTTATATAATAGCTTTTATTTAAAAAAGTTTTGTCTAAAGTAACTTGGATAATTACTACAGAAATTTCGTAAGTATTATTTGAAAATTATTAAATAGAGTTTTCGGGAAGTATTAGTATAGTCGCATGGCGAAACAGGAGGTAGTAAGTCCTGTAGATAAGGCTTGGATTTCTCCGTGATAGAGACGTAACCATTGAGTTGTGATCCATGATTTGATACAGCAGTGGTACTTTCCACATTATTTTTAAAGGGTTTTCGTATATTTTTGAAAGACAGTTTGTAAATTTACTTAGTTTGGAAAGATATGTATGTATAATTTGGATAAAGAGATTAACGTATTTAAAATTAAATTTAAAAGAGATTTAATGCTTTCATTGAAAAAGGGAATATTTTGTTGAATTGATTGTTTATTTGATAGTTAAATAACCGAGTATCCAATTCGCACCTAAATATAGCTTTGGAAATATCAAGAAAAATATGGGAATTATACAGTGCAGTTACCGTTCGAGATGCTATACTGTACGTATAAACTCGTTTCGTTCTCTTAGGACGCTGATAAAGGTATCCATCCACTAACGGTTAGGAGGTGATTTCCGATCTTATCTTCGTCGTTGTATTTTCTAAAGAACCGGGGTTGAGTTTATCAAGAATATCGGATGTTATTCTGAAGAGACCGAGATCAGATTTATGACCCGATAATTACTTCGATCCAATGAGTACGTTTCCGTAATGAAGACAAGAGCATGGAGTCGGAGATGGAGCAGTAATGTGCAAGAGCTAATCGCTATTATCCTGAGGGTGATTCCAAAATAGATGTAGTAGGAATAGTGCCTTCGGTTCCGTTAGAACCGGGAGTATACGTGTATGGATGAATGCTATCAGAACATTGTCATTGGTAGACAATGAGCGTTCTAAGTGAATTTTCTGAAAAGGTAATCTTAGCCTCTAGCCTCATCAATCGGGAATGACTGAAAATCCGGAAAGATGCAGCAAGGTTAAGTGAATAGTGCCCAAGTAGGGTATGTCTATCACCTTTTTAGATAATATCGGATATTATCACTACGTGTGAAAGGTGCTCGAAAAGGGTGGGTACACCCGGGGTGATAGAATATTCGGCATATTCAGGTTAGGAATAGTTCGGTCTTGTGTGGCAGGGGATCCCGGAGGGGTCCTCGGTACAGTGTTTCTAGACATATACTGTGGCAAGTAGTACCCCAATACCTAGTCATTCAGTTGGAATCCATTCCCCAATAAGCACCGTACATTTTGATGGTGCCCAACCAACTATGTTGGAACATGAGATGCAAGCATTTCAGCCATTTCAATAACTATCTGTACTTAGACACTATTATAATATCAAAAGATTTTGATATGAAATGTTTTGGTTATCGTAAGGTAAAAACCCGACATGTTTATTTGTGGCGTGGTCTTACGAGATACCTTTGATTTTCAAAGGATTTTGAAACTTTAATAATTCAATTTGAGCGTGATTTCTCGCGCTGGTTTTTCGGATTGACTCGGGTGTTATTTTATTATAACGCTCGAGTCAGACCGAGTATTACAGATATAAGATAGGATGCTATGGAGCTCAGGAAGCGAGTTGGATGACGAAGACGTATCGTACGTACTTAATGTTATTCGGTTGTGTATGGTATGTTGTATATAACAGCCCAGTATTGTGCTATTGATTTGTATTGTACTTCGATGAGGTAATGTATAAAAACAGCTATTGTCCCTTTTGTATAAAGATCATTGTCTATTATATACTATTCCGCTACGATTGTGACATTCTGTATTGTTATTTTTATTTCCTTCTTCTACCTCTTCTTCTTTCCCTAACGATTTGGTATTCCCAGCATTTGATTATTCGACAAGTAATACAGTGAACGTATTGATGTCGATTTTCGATGGTCGAGAATCTCGGGCCATGACCAGAAGTGCGAGCTATTGGCTTTTTAAGCATTACAAAGACTAATGATATAAGAATAAAATCCAAGACATTCTACACTTGAAGAACTCACAGTGGAAGGCGGTAAAATTTAAATACAGAAAATAGTCATCTCAAAAAATATCCCAGAGAACACGGTCTCAAAACGTACGTAGTCATAATCCACAGTTTACGAAAATACAGCATATAGACTGAAAATTACTAGTTTGATAAATAGTTACATGGAGAGTAATGAAAAGTAAAAAAGCAATGCCAATGCCAAGCTAGCCTCTCTACATAGTAGATCTGGGCTGATCCCCTTTGCCTTATCCTCCTGTGGTGGGGGAAAAGGAAAGGAGTGGACCAAACAAAAGTCTAGTGAATGAGTTACATCACTAATATATGGTGATCACATGCAATTGCCTTTATTAAGCCATGTTATCTAAGGTGTCCTAGTTGTATTTTTAGGATCGATTTCAACCTAGAGGTGGGGTGAATAAGGTGTAGTAAAATTAATGTGGAAATAAAAATAATAACAGAAAGTGAGATCTCACAAAAATTTACCCAGCTTCGGCAAAATCGTGCCAACGTGTTGCCTCCAAGGTTTTTACTAGAAATTAAGTAGTCAAACTCTTACACACGTAAACTTATGACACCAACTACTTGACTAACCTAACTCTAAGCTCAAAACCCTGCCAGAACCATTGAGTTGCGAATTCTCAAACTACGCAACATAGTTTGTACCTAGTTACACAACTAGATAGTTATGAAATTTTAAAAAAGAAAATTACAAATAAAAAATAACAAAACTAAACCCTATTATAAAAAAACTTAAGCCCGATATAATTTAAATAACAACGGCCCAACTAAAATAAGAACAGAGAAGTTCGTCTCCTTTTCTCTTTTATTTTGCAGTCGCTTGTTTCTCTTCATTCTGGAATTAGGGTTTAGTAATAAATTGAAGTCGCCGATTTGACTTGATCGCTTGCAGTGGTGAATTTACTTCGATTTGCCTTATCGGTCAATTCTCTGGCGTTGATAGGCTTACGGCTACTCCAATTGTCGAGTTTGATTCTTGCTTTGAATTGGTACGTGTTTTCTCATTTTCGATTTATACTTATACTCGACTTGATTCGGGTTTTGGATTGGTTCGTGATTTATTTCGATACTTGCTCTCTGATTTTGCTTGAACTCGAATGGGATGTCGATGATGATAATGGGTTGAATTTATAGGGTTCAAACCCCTATATTCTCATTCGTATTTTTGAGTTTGAGTTCTTAAGCTGATTTTGGTGCTTGCGTTGATTTCCAATCGGATGGTTGTTGTTATTTGCTGACTTGTTCCATAATTGATGAATTTGAATTTCTTGAGTCAGTTCTATTATTTTCTCTGCTACAACTTTGACTTCGACATTTGAATATTGAGATGGTCCGTCATTGTTCAATTCAAACTTGTTACTCCATGAACTTGAATATTGCTCTGTTTTTCACTGCCTTGACCTGTTCATTGTTTGCTGATTTGTTAGAGACAATATTTTGACTTCGTGAAGATTTTGTTCAACCGTGACTTTATTCAACTTGCTTCCTTCTTGTTCGAACTGCTACTATTGGTACTTGACTTTGTTATTGCTCTGTTGCATATGCTTGTTTTTCCACTTCATGTAGCTTTTATTGCATTCGGTTGCTTCAATTTTGCTTCGCGCTCGTACATGTTTTGATTTAAGACTGCATATGTATATATGAGCACATTTCCTGATTTAGTTGCCTTGTTTTCATGTTTGCTTATGTACTGGCATGTTCCTGTTTCACTTATCTGTTTGGTGCATCCTTTATGTTCATGTCTGAATCATGTTGAATTTTTATATGCTTATATTTATGTATACGTACATACATATGTGTATATGCATATTTGTGTATTGTGATTACTGTAGCTCCAATTGGTTCATTTCTGAATGTATGCATTCATGTTAACATGCATGGTTCAATTTTTTGGTATTACATTTTGGAGTCTGCTCTAGACCTTTCTTTTGTGTTGTGGTGTTCATGCTGCACTGACTAGAAAATTGCCTTGACTTGTTTTTGAAGTCTGGTCCATGTGTGGTCTGCTTTGGTTGAGTATGCACTTCATATTGATCTCCATGATCTGGTTCTTTGTGTTCACAACTGTGTTGTTGTGCTTTATCCACTATTCTATTTCTCGAGTGCTTAATTCCAAGTATGATTCCCTTTCATTGCTTCGAGTTGACTATAAAGTTTCTTTGAGTCATTTTGTTTGTCGGTCTTGTTACATGTGTTGTGTGGTTCCACTTGCATGCTGTCATTGATCTGGTCTTGTTCATTGTTGGTTCACCACTTTGCCATGTTGTATGTTGAATGTTGCTTTGATTTCATATACCATGTTTGAACTCTTGTTATTTTCTGATTGCACTGACCTCGATTTTCTTTCAGTTAGACTGTCCCTTGTTTGCTCTGAACTTCATGTGTACATCCGTTCATACCTGAACTGATATATGTTAACTCTGGTTTATGTTGAAATTGAAATTGCTTCGAGTAAAGTGTCCAGTTCCTTATTTTGTACATGTCTGAATGCAGCTTAATGCTCTGTATATTTTGTGATCTAGTAGTGCATATGAGTATTTTCTGAAGCTTTATCCTTTGCACATGTGATTGAGGCAGTTGTCATATATGTTGGACCTGAGCATGTTTTGTTATTTTGGTCGAGACTTTATGTGTACACTAATTAGAGAATGCCTTCACCCTTTGTACATGTATTTTGTTCTTTCTGAACTGAATTTTGTTCTGTATTTTGAATCGCACCTGTGTTGAATCCAGCATCGGCTAGGGTTTGACCTTGTGCTCACCTGTCCCTGCAATTTTATCAAGCAAGTGTACATCGGTGTGCACGACCTTGTGGCATGTATAGTGATGCATTGTGCATGTCACAAGTTGTTCGTGTAAGATGAATTTAAAAAATGATGACAAACAACCCAAATAACTGAGGCAAAAAATATTTTCAAAACGCACACATTGTTGAGCACTACAAATATTTTCTATTTCAATTTTACCGTGTCAGTTGTTTAACAGTTATAACAGATGGTTGGACATAAGCTGAAGCTAGTCAAGATCAAGTGTATGAGTGTTGAGTGAATTATGTAGCGAGGTGAAATATGTAAACTAAAAATTATGTTGTAATTGAAATTTTGTTCTAATTGGAAATGCGTAAATGTAGTGAGAGCACAAATTTGTACTATTCAATTTTGTAATAAAATATTTGTTTGAATAAAATATTTGTTTGAGTATGAATTCTGAGTTATTTATTTTATTCAACAAATATTTATTTAATTATGTGAAAAATAAAATAGTACAACAAGAAATACATTTAAATGAATATAAATATGTTTTTATCATCAACAAAAATCATATACTAGCATATTCTATAATATTTGTGAGCTACTTATTAAGATAGGTTTATACTAAGGGGTATGGTTCTAAATACACCAACACCAAACATTATGTGAAGGTTTATACTTAGGGTCGAACAACTAATTGAACCTTAAAAACAGCTGTGGATCAAGGTAAAAATACCGAGTTTATTCCAACATAGGATCTCCTATAGTATCAACCTTGGGACTACGTTCTCAAATTATGACTACATGTATCTATTTAAACATTGAAGAGGATCCCGCAATATCAACGCACGCCAAAGAGAGCTTAGGGTCCACTACATCCGTGTCCAGTCTCAATGGTAACGTAACGCCACTTACTGCACAAACCCGGGCATCCAACAATAGTATCATATCTTAATTTCCATATGTACTGAGGAACCTACCGTCACTGCTGGGCCACACACTTCTCTAGGAACCATCATCGGTGTTGCACGTACACCATGAAGCATTTTCTATGGGCAATTTACGATCGAATCGCCTCTATCGAATAGCGAATTTGCCGAATAAATATTATCTAGGCCTATTTACCCGCGTACACAACTATCCAGTCCCATAACATCCCAAAGTCTTAAACTTAGCGAACAAATGTCCTTCCTAATGTACTAACAATCATAATATATATATATATGTATAAACTTATAACATGTGCCTTATGCCGAGGTTCAACCTGCGCTAGTAAACCATTAACGCGTTAACCGCTTGCTATCGACTGGCTCCATTGAGCCTGTCGACCAATGAAGCTAATTGTTGTAAATTTTTATTTTTCTTCATTTTGTTTATTGATTTCATTTTATAGTAAATCATAATATATTAATCTAGAATTCCCAATGTTCTCAATTTAAGTTTCTAATCATTTCATAATTTTTTGTCATTGGTTCAAATTAAACTAGGTTTAGAACCAACCTGGTATTGATACATAAATCTATATTCAATTTAACAAAAAGAGCGCGTTCAACAAAAAATATATTTATCCAACCAATTTTACTTTAATCAAATTTAGATTAGACACAGATCATATTCAATGGGATAAATTACTATCAAATTCCCAATCTACTACTGTTATTTGACAAACAACGTATCTAATTAAATTAAAATATTTCTAGGTCAAATAGGGTATAAATAAATAGAAGTACATATAAATCGTAATAATAATAATGAACCGACTCACTCTAGAGAGCTATTCCCTCTTTAGTTTACTTGGTATCACCTCCACTTTGTTCTTTGATCTCTCCCTGATTTTTTTGATTCCTCCTTTTATGGTCTTTGAGTTTAGTTTTTCTTGGCAGAAAATTGATTTGGAGAGAAAGAGGGTAAAGTTTTGGGAGAGACAGAGTTTGGTTATGATCTCTATGAATTAGGGTTCTCGGTGTTAGGTTAGGGTTTTATTTATAAGGATACAGTTCATCATCATCCATTAAATCAACTTATATAAAATCCAGGCAATTCAGTTTACCCAAACCTTATACAAGAACGCTTGACCGGTCGATCGCTAGTGGTCGATCGGTCCAAGTTTGGGTGTCGGCGATGGAGTTTTCCCTGTTTAAAATATTTGTTTTCTTATTCAATTATTTAACTATTTTCGATTCCAAACTTTTAAACATTAATAACTTTTTCATATGAGCTCCTATCACAAAACTTTATAAACGAAGATTGTCCATAAAATAGATATAAATGCAAACATTCAAGGTTTGTAGCCAAATGCAGATATATGTGAATATTCCTTTTTACCTTTGTAATATTTGATTTAATTTCTTTCATGTTGTAAATTATATAAAAACAAAAAGCCATAAGAAAAGGAGGAAGGAGACATTTTATTCTTTTTTGAAATTAGTTCATCATTTCCATTACATAGACTCCTTTATATAAAGGTTTTGGAGCTTGGGATTGAACTTATCTCACGATGTGGAACTAAATAAAATATAACAAACATTGTATATCATATTCTCTCTTTATAATTTACATATGTTATAACACTCCCCCTTAAATATACATCTACAAAATCTTGGATGCTCTTATGATTGCTTGAAATTGTCCATTTTGAAATGTGTATGATGACTGCTCCCCCTCGTTGTTATCTTGCTTTAATATATCCATTCAGTTGTTATAGATATTGTCTATTGCCTCATTAAAACCTCTGTTAGGAAAACCCAATGGGAAAAATCCTGAACGAGGAAAAAGGTGCAACTTGTGAAATCATAGATATCATATAATGATATTCCTTCTAAAGAGTTTGATACTTCAGGATCAAAATAATGCCTCATTAACACCTTGCTAAGAAAAACTCAATGAGAAAAAACTTAGTGAAGGAAGAAGAGTACAATGACATATTTTATTGTCTAATTTCATCAAATGAAGTTTGATACGTCAGGATCTATGTAACGATAACGAATTTTGCTCGCTCGAAAATCGACATACATACTTCAAATCGTATTCGAATGCCGTAGATTCGACCGTTCAAATCCGATTCGCCGGAGCCTATAACAACATTAAGTAAATAACACAGCGGCATAAAAAGAATAATACATTGATATACAGCATTGATACAATATCTGATACAACAGATGATACAATAGATATCAATATACAACAGAGATACAATAAAATAGCAGCGGAAAGAAAATAGATAACACTAGCAGCGGAACAAATAACTCTAAGATAGTCTTCAACGAAGAACTCCAAATCTGAATTCCATCTCCAAGAACCAATCCAACAATAGCTCGAACTCCCCATAAACAATGCACCAAGCTAGGCAAGACTGGTGCGAACCAAAGACTGAACTAACCCAGATTATTCACTGAACCTAACTATCTGAAAAACCCAACTCTAGACTGCTCGTATGGAAAATAGTGAGCACCCAGAGTTTAGGAAAGGAACAATAAACTCCGGATCAGTCATGGGACTGGTGTGAGCAACAAAAACAGTTTATTTTAAAAACAACAACAAGAGAATTTTAAAGTAAATTCGCAATGCTTTTGGAAAATGAAACTACCATAAGACCTCCCACCACACACACAATGCAAACGCAGACTTGGAGGAGATTTCTTCTTATGATAGTCAAACATGCTTACTACGCAGAAAATTTCTTTGATATTATTATTATAAGTGCACGGTGCAGAAAAGCATTTCGAAAGTAGAATATAAATCTTAGCCAGCATAGGTACCATTATATTATGCCCGCTATAACTACCTCCTGAGGAGGCAGGTTCTACAATTAAAACCGTACATGGCTCGTGTTGTTTCTTTGGATTTCCAATAAATGGTCAGGCCAAGGAACTTCCCATTGCCACATGAGAACGCCTCTGGAAGGACGTCCCCGAGAACCTAACCGGATCTCTTCCAACACAAGGCCGGGTTACCCCTAACTGGGTAACAACTGACACGAGTATGCCATCCTCCGGTCGTAACCAACCTTTATCCGGGATCCCGATAACCAACAACCACAAAGTAATAAATTTGCAGTAACCACATAGGTTAAGTATCTGGGCTCCATACCATGATACCACCTCTATCCAGAAGGAAATGGACATACCCTAAAGGGGCGCTACCCCCTAATAGCCTTGCCGCATCTTTCCTGTTTCGACCATTCCGGGGTGTGAGGCTCGACGAGGTCACGTCCACAAAGTTACGCTTTAGTACAAAGCCATACTTTGGGTCAACAAATGATCAAAGTAATGATCACAAAGATAAATGATCAAACAAATGATCATATGACAAATGATCAAACAATGATCATTTCACAGCAACACTTAGCATGTCACATTACCAAATTGGGAATATATCGCTGATAACCTTCAACTACATAACCTCTGAGCTCGTACGTCTCAGAGAAGGGTGTTAAGCTAAGAGAATAAATTCTCCGCCACCAACAGAAACGTATTTGAAAGAAATCTGCTTTATATCTCAAAATGTAACGTCAGACACACAATCCATACAAGTCTGTTCTGGGTTTGAACAGAACCGAAGGCACTTCTTACGAAGCCCTTGCAATCCGGGTATTCACAATCCCGATCGGACTTCCCATCACTTAGGAAATCTCTATACCGGAGCAACTCAGTGCAGAGACAATCGATAGGTCATCCTATCGTTCTCGCAAATACCCGGTCTTCACCACCGGTCTTCAAATGCTATCCATATACGTCGAATCACATATTCGGAATGGGTTATACGACACAAAGGTCCTCTCCCGGTTAAACCGAATAGTGAGCGAAATAGTTCAAAAACATATGGATACTGGGATTTCAATTAAGTCACAACTTATTACCCAAAACTTTTCGCTAAATGGTTCAAAATGAATTACCATTTCCAATCTTTAAAACAAAAGGGTTTATTTCATAAAGTTCACCTAGTTTCTCAAAGATTCATTCCTGGGTTTCAAAACAATTCCAATTCAATTGGATTTAATTCATTAAATCTTTAAATTAAGATTTAACTTATATCTTTCAAAGTTCGTTCCCAAATATTCTCTTTCAAAATTCGTTTCCAGATATTCATCTATAACTTGGAAGATTTTTTCAGTTTAAACTTGAAATCCTTTTAATAAAATTCGAAATTCATTTTTCCTATGAAAGCTTTTTTATAATTTAGAAACAACAGTGTTATTTCAGAAAAAACCTTATTTCATTTATACAAGTTATAATCTTTGGGTTAATTCAAATTCTCAAAAGAACAATTCTTTAAAAATGGTTTGACTCATATATAACTAGTATAATATCGTTATAATCCCTAGTTTCAAAATATAGAATTCAATTTCAAGTATTGAATTCAAATTTAAATCAAATTATTTAAATTCCAAAGCTCAATCAAGTTATTCAAAATATATTTCATCTTTGAAATTCCATTTCAAAAGCTTTTCACTTTAAACCCACTCCATTTCCAAAACATTTGAATTCAAATATTCAATTTTTATAAATCATTTCAAAAATCTGTGACTTGATCGATTTCCTCGTGAAATCCATATTTGTGTGTGTATGGTGTGGTCCAGGGGTTCAACACAATAGTGCAACATCATTCAATCATCACAGATTAAAACATAGAAATATAGTTGATAAGCGATATAAAGTATAACGCTTATCGTCCATTCACAGATTCACAGATAATATACAAATGTAAATAATGGAATAAATCATACACGGCACAAACCACAGAACAATATATCACAGATCAGACATGACAATCCATTCAAGGCAACTCATTCAATTCAATCATTCATAAGCAAGGTCAAGCATTTTATAATCATTTATAAGCAGGATCAATTAATCGTTTAGTCCTGATTAATTCAATTTATTTCCAATTTAATTTATTACTTATGAATTAATTATCCAATTCTGATTTATTAATTACTATTCATTTGATATAATTAGTTAATCAAACACTTTAATTAATTATTCTTAATTAACAATTTTATTAAATTAACCTTTAAACCAATTATAAAATTAATTAACCCCTTAATTAATTTTTTTAATTTTTTTTTAAGAAATAAAAATCTTTAATCACCTAAAATAATTACATTACACAATTTCAAAATGATTATCATAAATAAATTAATTTAATTGATTGTTAAAATTAATTACATTATCCTTAAATAAATTATTGCTTAATCACTTGATTAATTAACTCCAATTATTAATAAAACTTAATTTCCCATTTATTACTGCTAATTACTTAATTAGTCGTTTATTAATGCTTAACTTAATTACTTAATTTGTCAACTATTAATTATTCATTAATTAACTTTAAGTAGTTAATTAACTTCTTAATTACAAATTGATTAAACACCTAATTATTAATATCAATCTTTAATTGTAAAAGTATTTAATCTTAAATTACTTTAGTTAAATTTCAATAAAACTAATTACATTATTAATCAACTTATACTTTAAATTAACTATTAATTTTGCATTTACAAATCTCTTTTAAATAAATTTAAAAATCAAATTTTTTTACTTAAACATGTTAACATCTCTAACTTTATTAGTACTAACCTTTATTTAACAAAACAACTAAAAAGTTATCAAGTTAAACCCCAAGAAAATGGGACCCAGGACCCGTGAAAATGCTGGGTTACTCGAGTAACTCGAGTCCCCCTATCCATTTACCAGCCCCACTCTCTTCCTCATACGTTCCTCCTCTTTTCTTCTTTTCTCTTATTTTTTTTTTTAGTTAAAACACAACTGCAATTACATACCCACACATCCCCTGACACACCCACGCCACCGTGCATATGCACGGTAGCTCTGACCATCTCCGATCACCACTGCCACCTTGAGCAAGTCGTCGACCACCCTTAGACCGAATAACGACCATCAGATCCCCACATACGACTCGAAATCAAAATCAAACGCATTATCCAAAACCTGGAACAAAAAGAACAGGAACTCCTCAAACCTGTCACGGCGTCGTTCTCCGAGCTCCGACCACCGGACATCACGAAACTTTGGCCATCCCTTCGTCCACACTCCCTCTACTATCACCCACCATCACGCGTCACTCGATGCTTTATGGAGAAAGAACGAATCAAAAATGCAACTTCACGTTAAAGCTAGGGTTAGAAACTTCAAACGCATGCCGCTGTCGCCACCGTGGCCACCTCCAACTATTTTTCCTAAACCCATCGTACTCCCCTCCACCTTCACATGAAACCCCGGCCCTTCCAGTTCGTCATCTCGCCGACAATTGGACGAAAACCATTTCCAGTTCGACTCAAAACCGCTCTTTACATATTTAATGAAAAATCAAAATTCTTGTTTTAAAAATCATATTTTTCAATAATAATTCCAGTTTTATACTTGAATTCATGATTTAAGATATTCGAAATTTTACTAAAATTGAACTTTGCTCAGTTATTTGATTTTTTTTAGAGACATTCGCATGCTGTTTCAACTCTAATAAATTTTTAAAACTTAATTTAAAAATCAAACAAACAATATTATTTTTAACATCAAATCCAAACAGTGTATAGTTCAAGTGGAATTGATTTTTGAATTAAATCATATGCTTTGGATCTAAGACAGAGAACCTACATGAACATAGCACAGTTCATCCATCCTTCAGATATACAAAGAATTCAAATATATATATATATAGATACACATACTAATTCACACATATATAAGCAACAGATTCATATTTTAAGACTTTAAGCAAGTGTTACTCACCTTAGAATGAAGACAGAGCATTCTATTTTGAAAATCTTTGAACTTTCTAAAAACTGAGAACTGGTTTGCTTTGATTTTCCCCCATAATCTTCTTGATTGTTGTTATATAAAGCTTCAGTTTTATAAAAATGGAAATGCCACTTTATTGCTCTCAGGTTTGTTTTCTTTTGCAAGTGCTCTCTTCTTTTTTTTCCTTTAGTTTTCTTTGATCTGGAATGTAAAGTGATGTTTTCTATTTTATTTTTTACTTTTCCTTTTCTCAGGTTGATGATGCTCGAACTAAATTGAGGGGAGAAGGCTGGTATAAAGGCAATGATGCATATAAAAGATAGTGTACAGGTTTTCATTGCTTTGCTAATACAAGTGATAGTATTTTAAATTTTCTTTTGTACCTATTATATCAGAGATTATTCCTTTATTTATTGTTGCCTACATCTTTAGCCCGGCTGAGATGTTGCATTTTATAGTTGCAGTGACTTTTGTTCTTTTGATCTTTTTATTTTACTTTGTTTTGGTTTGCCAGTTTTACATAGTTTATTATTCTCTTTGTTTTAAAATAGCGGCTGCACTAAGATGTCTTGTGCTAGCATTAACTAATTTGGTGGCTGAGATAAGTACATGGAGGCTAGCATTAATTATGTGGTCTTGTTTTACAAGCTTTGTAGATATTTACTTGCATTCTTTTATCCCGGCTGTGATGGTGTTATGTACTTGTTGCTTTGTACATAGTGATGTTTTCTTTTTACTTTACTTTGTTTATTTTGTATACGTACCAAGATACTTCTTTTATGCATACATTTGTTTATTCTTGTTTGTACTCAACATTCATTTATAAATTTTATTTTCTTTTGTTCTTGTATTTTATTTATAAATCCTGATTCGATTGAATTCAAAATTTATATTAAAGTTTATATTAATTACCAATTACTTCATAATTTTTATTCAATAATTAAATTGATTATCAATTCACATTCAATTCAAATCCGGGATCGTTACAATCTAACTAATGTCTTATTAAAATCTTACTAAGAAAAACCCTATGGGAAAATTCTTAGTAAAGGAAAAATAGTACAATGGCATATTTTAATAATTTACATCAAATGGAGTTTGATACTTCTGGATCAATGTAATGCCTCAATAAAACCTTACTAAGAAAAACCCAGTAGGTAAAATCTTAGGGAAGGAAAAAGAGTACATTATGATATACTTATGTATGCTCCCCATGATTTTATATTTTATCCTTTAAGTTTGAATATATGTCATTATAATTCAAATCGGTTATAAATATTTTTGTAACATGGCTTAGGCAGTGTTAAAATTCCGAAACATCAATACTTTCCTTTCTTTAGATCTTCATTTACAAATGGTTTCCTTTAATATAATCAAATTTGCAAGATTGTTTCTTCCAAATACGATTTGTATTTTATGCATTTTATATGCTATCTTTATGAAAAACACTTCATGTGCTTTCATTTTTGTGCTTCAAATCAGTTTTGCATATTGCAACTGCATCTTTGATTAATATCAAATGTTGCGCTGCAACAACACATAAAAGCAAGAAGTAATCTACTCATCTTGAAGTGCATCAAGATTTTTATCCCAATAGTATTTAAAAGATAGTTGTAATCTACATACCATGTTTTTACATTCTTTATAACCTACAATGATATTTATATTCTTCAGAAATTTGTATACTTTCATCGTTTAATATGATTTGAGCAATATTTATACGTTTGGTGTATATTAAGTGTTTAAAAAACTTCCGCTACTATGCGAATTAAAAGTCCACGTTTCTATATTAGTAAAGAATTGATGGTGACCAATCATGTTTCCCCCAAATTCAAGATCTTTAATCTATTTATAAACATAAGCACTTTTTATTATTTACAATTTTATCATCGATGATTATTTCTTGATAGTTCTAGATATGATTTATTGAGATCTCAATATTTATCCGTATCTAGGTACCTAAACCACTTCTAGATTTATTTGACAATCGTGTCATGGGTCTCTTCCAGAGCACCTTTAAGGTTTCTACCAAAACACTCACCTCCTTTATTTTGCATTTTTATTAATTACTCCAAAATATTTCGAAATGACTTCCCTACCACACTTTAGATGTCATTTATACCTTTTGGTCCTTTAGGGATTTCATCTTATATTGGAGCAAGTATAAAAGGGATATCATCAATAATTTATTCAAGTTACTTAATATTTTGCAACCAATATTTAATCTTGATAATCAAAATAAACTTGTATCCCTATTTTCCTCCCTCTCAATGTTGATGAACATTGAATGATTGCCATCTTTTGATTTTCATTTTGATCCATTATAATATTGCTACTAGCAAATACATCATACATATTACATATAGGAGGATATTCTTTTTTCAATTGTTTAGATGCATTCGAGTGATATTGCTTATTTTTAGAGTTTGTTCTCATTCATTAATCTAACCAATTGGAAGAATTTACTCATTATGTAGATCATTTAAATACATGCATGATTTCAGGTAATTTAACATTTATTGATTGAATTTTAAGTAACTGAATGATATATATGCTTAATATATATGATAAGCTCATATCAATTTAGTCAAACAATCTTTAGGTTGTTGGTTAAATATCTGCATATATGGATATATACATGCAACCATTTATTACATATATATTATAGATTTAAACATTCTTTATCATTTTATTTAGTGTTTTTAAAACAAACTAGTATAAGGATCCAAACCATTAATTTTTGCTTATCGCTAGATGTAAATGCGTATCCTTAAAGATTAAATGAAGTTTCAAAAACATCAGGTTTGAAAATACATATGCATCAAGTTTGGCTTATCAATAATAAATTCAGGTTATTTGATATGTTACAACTTTTAGTTATAGAATATATTGTAACTTCTAGTAACCTTTGAATATCGATAATAAGAACTTCAGGATTTAAATCTTACAATTTGTCGACGTTCTTGCTTTAGTATTGAAGTCAAATTTTTCGTAGCAATAATTGTCAACGCCTCTGGTTTGATAATTCATAAAAGTTGCAATATGTTATATAACCTCTTGTTTATTTCCACTATCAAACTACGAACTTTATATTCATTTTTGTTCACTTAAATGTATGAATCCACACAAATACAAAATATAATTGAGACTTTATGCATATATATATACATACACACACAAACCCCCACACACACGCCAATATTCCTATGATATTTTCTTTTATATGATGCTGCTCTAATTTGCAATTATTTTGATAAAGTTATGTCTAGCAGTGGTAGAATAATTCTTCAGATATAATATATACGGGAATTAAGAAATAAATTCCCTATGAGAAAATATCATGCGACACAAGATAGGAATTCTGGAATAAAATGTTTGAAGATTCTAACAAAAAATGCACAGGCTGAGAAAATTCAATAATTTAACAAAGAGTACATATGTTGAGAAGAGTCAAACCTAATGTATATCTAAATCTTGAAAATGTAGGTATTATGGGAATAAAAGACAATACTTCTTCTCGCACCAGAATGTACTGAAATCCTATTTCAACTAATTCACTTAAGGTTCCTCCTTTCATCTTGGTCCAAAAGATGAAAAATACAAATAGCTAAATTTTCAAGAGAATTTTTCCTTGATTTGTATGACAGCAAAATAAATATCAATCATATCGTTTTATTTATTTTATTTAATCAATGCCAAATGCACAAAAAAAACTATTCTTTCACGGTATTTACTACATAGTAGAATAAATAAATAAATAAAAGCAAACTAATTCAACAATCTTACTACTTCATGTTAGCAATGTGTAACAATAATAAAAAGAGTAAATACTCATGGAAATAAATCCCTTTATCTCTTCTAGCGATTTCAAATTCAATGAAAGCTTCATTCATTTCTAAACATGTTAGTTCTTCAATTTCGTTACATAGGCTCCTTTATATATAGGTTTTGGAGCTTGGGATTGAACTTGTCCCACGATGTGGGACTAAAAAAATATAACAAACATTGTATAGCATATTCACTCTCTATAATTTACATATATTATAACATTAATTATTTTTGGTTAATTTTTGCAAGGTGTTACATTCTTCCCCCTTAAAAGTATTTCATCCCCAAAACCTCCTAGGATAGAAAAATGCAACTGGTGCATACGAAAATTAATAATTTCAACTATCTACCCATCCATCAATCGCTGGCAACCATTGTCCTTTGTTCAAATTTCTAATGCAGTATGTATATGCAGACATTTAATGCATATGTGTAACATTCCCGAATTTTGGCAAAGTTTAATTTGATAATCAATTTAATTTTGAAATTAAATTATGGGGTTATTTGTGAATTAATTAGAGATTTCCAGAATAAAACTTAAAATTTTATATTTTAAATAGAAATTTGATTACAAGTAAATAAAAAAAATTGAATTGACTTGAAATTTGGGGATTCTAAGATTAAAATATATTGTAAATAGAATTTAAAGGCTTAGAGATTAATTTTTGAATTTGTAGAAAATAATTTGAATAATTGGCATAAAACAAAATTGTATTTGAATTTTTGATGTGATAGGATGTATCTTCATTTAGATAAATGAATCTTAATTTGGGATTTGATTTTTTTTTAAATATTGGGTTATTAACTTTATATTATCAAAGAACTAACACATGTATAAAATTGTTAGTAATGAGTGATTAGATTTTTAAATCATTAGTTATAAAATTGTATAAGTATAAAATAAGATTAGATAAAGGAGGTATTTATTTATAAAATGTATATGTGGAAATAAAATAAAAAGCAATAGAATTTTTTTTTTGACTTGAGAAAAAGAAATACAAATGTAAATATATACACATGAGAGATGGTGTAGGAAGATTAACAAGATCTTGTTCTCATCATTGCTTTTTACAAATGGCATGAATTGTCTTTATAAAAAAAAATATTCAAATATTTTTTTTTTAAACCTTTCCATCTTCCCATGTGAAATCAAACCATATCTCAGCAAAATCTGAACAAAAAGATTTAGTCTCACCATTCTCAATATCAAAAGCCGTTCAAAAACCAAAACCAAGAAACAACTGGGTTTTTAAAACCAAAAGGAAAAAAAAAGGTAAACAGTTTCAAACCTGAAAAAAAGAGAAAACAGAATGAAACCAAGAGAGAAAAGAATGAAAAGCATCTTTATTTCTCAAGCCTGGAAAACATGCAAAATTCAAAGGCAAAAGGAAAATGTCTGAATCATCTTGAAGCATTGATCTCTCAGGTGATTTTTATTTAAAAGTTTTATAGTTAATAAAATTTTGATTTTTAAATCAAGTTTTAACATAAGACAAATTCACAAAAATTTGCAGATTTGTTTTATAAAAAGAAAAAAAAAGTGGTGCTTCAGTTTGGACAGGAAAACAGTGCAGTTTTCCTCTGGAATGAGATAAAGACAAGTAAAATTCCTTTGAAAAAATTGAATTAGAAGTTGTAATTAGTAACTAAAACAAGATTTAAACAATAATGTTCAATAAATTGCTTGCAGAAAAATCAAGTACAAGGCAAATTTGTTTCCTGTTCTCAAATGCAGGAAGTCCCTCTATTATATAACAAGGTTTCAAACTTGTAAGTAATTAAAACTGTTTGTATTTAATAAATTGAGTACAACAAAAAGTAAATAAGGACCTGTATTTACAATTGACAGGTCTAAACTCCGAGATCTAAAGGAAAAAAAAGGATTCAGCTTTGCTTCCTTGAAACTCTCAAACACTTTTGTCTCTGTCTTTCTCTGTCTTTCTGAAACATTTCAGGTGAGCTAAACCTTCAACTTTGAATTTGTTATTGTTGTTAGTGAGTAGACCTATGTTTATTCAATTTCTTTGTGCTTGAATCCCTGTATGAATGTGATGGCTTTGAAGTGAATGAATGGTATGCTTATGTTTGATTTTCCTGGAAAACATTTGTTTTCCCATTCCTGTTTTCTGTAACATTCAGTTACAGAGAACTTAAAATCCTCTCTCCCATATTCTTCTGGAAAAAGAAAAGAAAAATATTATGAATTGCAAAATAAGTTTAAGTGTAGTTCAAACTTACACTATGTTTTAGAGATAAATTAAAGCAAAAAAATTTAGAGCTTCCTTCTTCTCTGTAAACTGTAAAACACTGTCATGCTCAAATCTCTGGTTTTACAGAGTAAACTATACACTAATTCAACATCTTCTTCCTCTCCTTGTTTCTGAAATGTTGGTAAACAAGTTAAATTCGTTGTTTAAATTTGCATAACATTACAGTAACAAATGAAGCAAGTTATATAGTTTTTTTTTTCCTCTGGAAACTGTAAAGCTCAGTCATCATTCAAGATGGCCAAAAATCTAAACATCTTAAATCTTGATTTCAAGAATACTTTGAGAATCATCATCGAAAACGATGATTTTTGAAAGCAAAATATAGAATTTTCATTGGGTCTTCATCGAGAATTTTGGGTTGATCAGGAAATGGAACCTTTGTCAAAATCCAATGATCCAAGTGATCGTGGCCCTCGAGATTATCGCCGTAGCTAGGTGGAGTGATCAACATTAATAGAAAAATAAGGGCAGAATTTATAAAATCTTAAATTGTGAATGCGAGATCGAATTAGGGTTTTAGAACCCATTGTGTGCACGTTCGAAATGACGATGTTGCGTCGTCCACGGGTGATCGGACTTCATGTCTTTGGGGCGAATCGAAGCGTGACACGACGACGAAGGCGTGGACCAAATATAGTAGCCTCTAACGATTGGAGGAGGCGGGGCGAGACTCTTTTCTGGTGAGGTTCTGCTGGGTTGTTGGGTAAGGGCAGCTCGATTCTTTTTTTTAAATAAATTTGTGTTCTGGGTAATTGTGTGGTTTCGAGGGATGGAGGTCGACTCGTTGGTGGCCGTAGCTTCGACCAAGGGTGGTGGTTTCAGCTGTGCACGTGCATGAGTTGGTGGCGGTGTCAGTTGAAATAGTTGGGGAAGAAAGCAGGTAACCTGAAGCACTGCTCGGGGGATGGAGTGGAAGAACTCGAAGCTAAACTCGTGACGTTTTGGGGTGGTATTGGTTTAGTTTTTAAAGCTTAAACAAAATTGTGAAAAATTTCTCTCTCAGGTCAATTCGAGTAGGAACTCGAAGCAGAGAAGCATTTTCATTGGGGGTAACCCGAAGCAGGTCTCAGGTTAAAATTGTTTCAGGGTTTTAAACAAAACAAAAAAGAACCTGTTCTGGTTTAAATTTTAAAACAAGTTTTAAAATGTAAACTAAAAATTTTAACATAAGTTTAAATCTGAATTTGAATCTGGATTCAAGAAATTTGAATCTGAGTTTGAAATAATTTTTAATTTTTGTTTTAACAACTTTTTTTAAAGTATAAAAAAGAATATTGGTTTTGAATTTAAACTGGAATTTTAAATTGTAAACTATAGGTTTTAAAATAAGTTTGAATCTGAGATTTAAAATCTGGAATTGGGTTTGAATTTCAGTTTTTAAATAAAATAAGTTTTTAAAAAATTTAATTTTTTAACTATTTGAGAAATGGTTAAATAATTTGAGTTTTAAAATGAAGATGAAAAATGTAAGTAAAGCTTTAAAGTATTAAGTTTAAATTTGGAATAAAAGATTCAATATGTATTTCAGTTTTGAAATTAAGGAAATTTTTGAATTTGAATTTGTTTTTAAATGCTTTATTTAAGTAAGAGATGTTTTATCTTAAAAATAAATAAATAGGATTTAAATGATTTGGACTCATTAAACTATTAAGTTAATTAATCAAGTAATAAACAAATGATTAAATAAAATAACAATTACTTAGTGAGAGTAATTATAGTAGATAATTAAAGATTGATTTATCAAATATTTAGGGTTAATTACTTTAAAGTAAAATTAATTAATGTGGTAATTATATCAAGAATAATAAATTAAGGTTAATTAACTTAAAGTGATTAAGAAACCATTATTAACTAAGGAGTAATTAATTATTGTAATTAATTAAATAATAATGATATTTATTGATTAATCGATTAAGGACAATTAATTATAATTAAGATTTAATTAATCAATAATTAGAAGTTTATATATTAAAGTAATTAATTGAGGGACAATTAAAGGATAATTAATTAATATAATTAATTAAATAAATGATTAGTAGATGAAGATGGTTAAGACTTAATTAATTATAGTTAATGATAATTAATCATTGATTTAAAGATTTCAAATAGAAGTAATCATTGTGGGTAATAAATTTATAACCACACGGTTTATTCATCTTAATTAACGATGTTTGATTGTTATGTGATGGATTGATATATTTGTTATGTGATGTGATGCTATGTAAAGCTTAGTGTTAAGTTGTTATGTCTGTGATGTATATATCGTTATATGAATATGCAAACCCTTGACCCGTAGAACGACATTTGGATTTCGATGCGACAGGGAGTCGGATTCCAGTTGGTTATCCGAAACCCACATCGAATTGTAATGATAAATCTTTGTGATTGATAAATTTATTTTATCTATGAATTTGTGAGTAAGATAAGCGTTATGGGATATACCTCCTATCGATATGATTGAATCTGTGATGATTGATGTTGTGCACTATTGTGTTGAACCCTGGACCACACTATACACACAAAAATATGGATTGCACGTGGAAATGGGTTAAGTCACAGATTTTTGAAATAGTTTTAAAAATTGTATTTTTGAATCCAAAATAGTTTTGGAATTAGAATTGAAGCTTTTGAAAATAGTTATTTTGAATAACTAGATTGAGTTTTAATAATTTGATTTAAATTCAATATTTGGGATTGAATTCTATGGTTTGGAAACTATGGGTTAAAAAGGGTTATTCTACTTATAAATGGGTTTATATGGGTTTTTAAACCTTTTCAAAAGTGATGTTTTGGAATTTAAATTCAACCCAAGATTTCAACTTGTATAGATAAAATTGGATTTTTCTGAAATGAAAACTATTCGTTTTCAAATAATAAAAGCTTTCACATAAGGAATGAACTTCCAATTGGTGTTAAAAGGATTCAAGTCTAAATGAAAATGGTTTTCCAAGTTATAGATATATCTTTGGAAACGTGTTTTGAAAGCTATAAGTTAAATCTTTAATTTAAAGATTTAATGAGTTAATCCATTTGGAATGGAAGTTTGTTTTGGAAATCTATAAATGGACCTTTGTGAAACTGGGTGAAACTTTGTGAAATAAATCTTTTGTTTAAAAATTTAAAATGGTAATTTGATAACCATTTGAAAGAAAAGCTTTGGATTTTCAAGTTGTGACTTAACTGAAATCCCATATCCATATACTTTAAAATATTGCGCTCGCTATTCGGTTTAGCCGGGAGAGGACCTTGTGTCATATAGCCTATTCAGAATAGTGATACGACGTTATGGATTGCATTTGAAGACCGGTGGTGAAGACCGGGTATTTGTGAGAATGATAGGATAACCTATCGATTGTCTCTGCACCGAGTAACTACGGTATAGAGATTCCCTTAGTGATGGGAAGTCCGATCGGGATTGTGGATACCCGGATTTGCAAGGGCTTCTTCGGAAGCGCCTTCGGTTCTGTTCGAACCCGGAACAGACTTGTATGGTCGTATGTCCGACATTACACTTTGAGATATTAAACTGATCTCTATCAAATACATTTCGGCTTGGTGGCGGAGAATTTATTCTCTTAGCTTAACACCCTTCTCTGAGACGTACGAGCTCAGAGGTTATGTAGTTGATATTTATCAATGATATATTCCCAATTTGGTAGTGTGGCATGCTAAGTGCTGCTGCGTGTTGATGATCATTTGTTGATCATTTGTGATCAAAGCATGGCTTTTGTATAAAGCGTAGCTTTGTGGACGAGACTGCATCAGGACCTCACACCCCGGAAATGGTCGAAACAGGAAAGATGCGGCAAGGTTATGAGGGTCGCGCCCTTTAGGGTGTGTCATTCCCTTCTGGTAAAGGGTGGTATCATGGTATGGAGCCCAGATACATACTCATGTGGATACTGCAGATCTATTACTTTGTGATACTTTGTGGTTGTTGGTGCGAGCGCTCGGATAAAGGTCCCAAAGGACCGGGGGATGGCACATTCGTGTAGTAGTTACCTAGTTACAGAGGTAACCCGGCCTTGTGTTGGCAGAGATCTAACCGTAACGTTAGTTCTCGGGACCTCCCGCTAGAGGCGATCCCATGTGGCAGTAGGGAGTTCCTTAGCCTGAGCATTTGTTGGAAATCCATTCATCTAATACGTGCCTTGTAGGGTTTTAGTTGTAGAACCTGTCATTTAACATGGCAGCTATAGTAGGCTTAATATCATGGTACCTATGCTGGCTAGGATTTATATTATACTTTTGAAATATTTTCCACTATGCACTTGTAATAATATCAAAGAAATTTTCTCGTATTAAGCATATTTGACTATCATAAGGAGAAATCTCCTCCAAGTCTGCGTTTGCATTGTGTGTGTGGCGGGAGGCCTTATGGTAGTTTCATTTTCTAAAAAGCATTGCGGATTTCAAATTTAAATTCTGTAGTTTGTTTTAAAAAGACCAAATGTTTTTTTGTTTGCTCATACCAGTCCCATGACTGACCTGGAGTTTATTGTTCCTTTCCTAAACTCTGGGTGCCCACTATTTTCCCACACGGGCAGTCTAGAGTTGGGTTTTTCAGATAGTCAGGTTTAGTAGATTATCTGGAGCTAGTTCCGTCTTTGGATCGGGACTGCACTTGCTTAGCTTTGTGCATCATTATTGAGAGTTCGAGCTATCGCTGGATTGGTGATTTGGAGATGGAGATTACCGATGCTGGAGTTCTTTCTTGAAGACCATATTAGAGATTTTTGTTCCGCCGCTGTGTTATCTTTTCTTTCCGCTGCTATTATCTTGTATCATACCTCTGATGTATATTCATTATATCATCTATTGTATCATATTATATCAGATATTGTATCAAATGTTGTATATGAAATGTATTATTCATTTCTTCCGCTGTGGTGCACTTAATGTGTTATAAGCTCCGACGAACCAGATTCGACGTTTGGATCTGCGGCATTTGAATACGAGTGTCGTATTCGGTGCCATTTTCGAAGGCCGAGTCAGGATCGTCACAATATGAACCTGTGTTAATGCAAAAATTAGACAGCCTCCTAATCTAGTCGACCTCCTGAAATACGAGCTTATGCCATGTATCCAAATGTATGAAACTTCCTATGTAAATATACTGACAATTCTACATATATGCGCAACCATTCAATCCATATGCAATAACCATATGCATATAACATAGTAAATTAATACAAGTGATGGTGTGAGTGTATGCTAACTTGGGAATATATCTGCCTAAGTGTGCGAAGATCAATTTAATAAATACATCCATCAACATCATCATCCAAAAAAAATCCTAATGACATGCTTGCAACCATTCCTAGCATCCAATTTCCCTAACTATGGGGTATATTAAGTTAAAATCTGAGCATATAATTAGTTTATACTTATTTAATTTGGAAACTAACCAAAAAATATTTTTGAATGGGTAGCTCGGATCTTCTCCTCGAGCTCCCATGTATTCTCCGCTTGACCATTTTCTCACTATACCTTAACAAGCTAAATAACTTTACTATAGAGTCGCTTTGTACCACACTCAAGAATATGGGTGGGTGCATGGCGAACAAGTGACTCCCTTTCTATCTTTACCTCTTCTAGCTGACTTAAGTCAGCTACAGCTAATGTATCATGTAGACACTTTTGCAAATGTGACACATGGAAAACGTTGTGTACTCCCACTAACTTTTCGGGAATCTTCACCCTGTAAAATAACTTCCCAATTCTACCTCTGATCAGGAAAGGCCCTACAAACCTTGGTGCTAGCTTTACCAAACTACCAAATATCATAATATGTCTAAGCAGCGAGGCCTTCACAAAAACCATGTCTCCCATTGCGAACACCAAATCTTTGTGTCTCCTGTCAGCGTAAGGCGTTTTCCAATCTTATGAAGATTTCTTCCTTCTACGAATTAAGTCTACCTTCTTCGATATCTCACTCACGATATCTAGTCCAAAAATGATCCTATCCGTAGTGTTCCACCAACAAGACGATGATTTATAAGGACTTCAAATGGTGCCATCCCGATACTTTCTCGATACCCATTATTATGATAAACTTCAATAGTGGCAAATGATCCTTCGAAGAGCCTTTAAAGTCTAGGATACCGAGTAAGTCCTCCAACACCTGGTTCACCTTCTCTGTATGTCTATTCGTCTGTGGGTGATAAGCAATACTCAAAATTAACTCAGTGCATAAAGCCTCCTGAAGAATCCTCCAAAACTCGCTAGTGAATAATGGATCTCGATTGCTAATAATGCTAGGAGGAACCCTATGTAACCTAACTATCTCCCACACGTATAGTGTTACCAAAGATGCAACAGTCCTCGTACTCCTGAGCGGATCAAGATGAATGCAATTGGCTCAGTCGGTCGACTATGTATTAAACACTCTCATTCCCCATCTACTCCTAGGTAATCCATCAATGAAATCCGTAGAAATGCTCTCCTACTTCCACTCCGGTGTATCTAATGGCTGCAGCAATCCTCCCTGGTTCTTTTTCTCTGCCATTAGCCTTTAACAACTCATACGTTAGGCCACATGCCCTTCCATATACCTCTTCATAGTAGTCCAATATATAACTCTCTACATATCACGATACATTTTGTCTCCATCAAGATGAAAAGTTATCTTAGAACGATGAGACTCGGCTAGTACCATGTCTATCAAATCATAATGAGAGGAACACATAATCTACCATCTCTCTGTAACCACCCCTTCAAGTCACAATTTTAGTGCCTAAAATAACTTTGCTCTCGAAGGTTCTGGTTTCGTACCTCTTATTGGGGACGTTATAAGCCAGTTCAGCTCTGGTCATTTCATATAATTAACCGGTTGTATGGGTGAGGGGAGTTTTAGCTGTGAAGTTAAATTTTTCTGCTACTTTATAGGTGGATGGTGTCCTCCTGACATCTCGTGCTCTCATTATGGGTAGTAGAAACACTCTCGGATGAAGAAATTCAACTGCCTTGAATTCTTCCATTTTGATGAAAAAATTCAACTACCCACTGAAGCTCGAGTTGGGTATCTAGTATCCTGCAAATAGGCAATGAAAAATATATCAGAGCTCGATAAATATCTCACACCGGAACTGACTAAAATAAATAGTAGGTAAATACTCACTAATATAATAACACTTTCCAAACAAGTGTCTCAAATTTGAAAAGTCTCTGCTATCTACCTAACCTGTAGGATGTTGTGAGGAGGGGGTCAGAACTAAAGTTCTGGTGAATGGACAAATTATACACTTATAAGCTTAATTCTACATATACCGTTTTATTTCCATTTACTGTTATATTAGGTCCATTGGGTTTGTAATACTCTCGCCTTTGTACTTAGATGAAACTTCGACTAGGTAACAATGCGGGTCGACCCTAGGTTCGACCTGGCGGTCGACCTAGGAGTGCTCTGGGTCGACCTATAGGTCGACCCATATATTTATATATATTTTCCTTTTCTTTTCTCTGCTTTTTGTTTCTTTCGTAATTTCTTCGTATTAACTCGAATTTGGACAAGTTATATTTATATATGAAAATTGATCAGAAAATAGCCACAGACACAATAGTGTAAGTTTCAAGGCCATATTTTGAAAATTTCAAAAATGTTTATTTTCACTATTCAATGTTATTTGATTATTTAATTATATTAAAATACGGGAGTTACATTCTCCCACCCTTTAGGAAATTTCTTCCCCGAAATTCGACAAGGGTAAAATTATGTAATTCATATTTCTCCGATTTTCTTTTCGCACATATTTCTCCGTAGTTAGAATTTTAGGCTACTACTCTATAAAATTTCCTATTTATTTTTCCCAAACACAGTTTACATAAGAAATATCTCTTTTTAAAATTTTCAGTTGACATTTCTGGCGCTTTCTTTAAAAATTTTACTTCCCTTTTAGTTATTCCCATATCTCCTTTTACTTTTCTTTCTATAACAATGTCTTATGTCTTTCTATTTATGAACACCACAAAAAACACATAGAAAAAGCATCAATATTGATTTACTACAATAGGAGTTAAATGCTTACATAAGAGTACAATTTTATCCAAAAGAGAAAACAAACCCTACTACAAAGTGATACTAGATAGGTAACAGTAGTAGGCTAACACAGCTACATCTAGGGCTAGGAGGCCTAGGACCATGTCCGCCCTTACAAAAGAAGGTCCTAATGAATGAATCTAAACAGCTAAGGCACTTCTCCTGCCGTTTGGTGCTCGCCACAATCTCATGTTGTGTCCTAGCTATCTTCTGATGTCCTCGCAGGAGCCCTGCGTGCTCCCGGGAGAGCTGCTCTTTCCTTGCGACAATGGTCCTCATCTGCTCATCGTAACTCATTGCGGAGGGGGTAAGGAGGGTCCTGTTCCCTCTTCCCAAGATCTGTGTCCCTAAATACTCTACGTCGTAGGCTCTGGTGGCCAAGCGGGCCACTACGACTCTGTATATCCAACACTGCCTCCTAACGATGGCGAAGGAAAGCTCTACTGCCCATGGAAATACTGTGGCGCCCGGTAGTATAGCGAGGGCTGTGGTTTGGGCTTTTTCTCCTCCTATGGAGCCTGTATCTATGCCAAATCTATACCCATCCTCCTCAAGGTGGAGGAATCTATCATAGTGTGGGTTTGCTCATAATAAGTCTCTTTATCTGTCTCAACTCCAGCCCATCTAAAGACTCATGTCCAAAAATGCCTAAAGGTCATAGAAGATCGGCGACCTCTCGCTGCTATCACATATTGGGACATGATCGCCTTAGCCCAGTTCAACTGTAAGCCTCCAAATATGTCGTAGGTGGCCTATCTTACTATGGGATATTTCTAGTCGTAACTCTCTATCTTGGGGAAAAGCATATACTACAGAATGCGTATAACCAACCTAGCTGTCCTATGTGCCAATCAGGGTGTTGGGGGTTCAATAAGATCTGATGTAAGACGGCATGATATGTCATCTCAATCTAGCCTACATCTAGACCATGTCCTCTAATCTCCAAAATATCAGCAAACTGTGTCTTAGAAAACGCTATTTCTATTCTCTTGGCCTCTGAATGGAAGGCCATCTCATCATCCCCATCATTAGTACGTAAACTAGTGTCAAAAGGACGTACTAACTGGAGGTACGCTCTCCGCTCGAATGCCTCGTGACTCAGAATCTATCGCAATTTGGTATCCAAAAAGAGCCGCTCTAAAGGCATGCCATGAAAATTAGAAAATCTCACCGCCCTCCCTTGCAAAAACAGGTATGAAGCTGTATCAGAGTAAGCCTGAACTATAGCAATCAGCATATGATGAATAAATTCTCTGTTAATTTTATCATAGGCTTTATGCAAGTCGATTTTCAAACATAAATTGTTAGAATTCTTCCTATTGAAGCCCCTGACCATTTCATAAGTTATAAGGGAGTTTTCGGTGATAATTCTACCTGGAATGAATGCATTCTGATTATATGAAATTAGATCATTCATATAATCTTTCATTCTATTGCAAAGAAGATTAGCTAATATTTTATATTAAACATTGCATAATGATATTGGTCTAAAGTCAGCTATATTAGTCGCATCAGGCTTCTTTGGAATGAGGCATATGAATGTGTGATAGGTTTCTCTGATTATCTTTCCATACTGGAGAATACCATTCACTGCATTCCATATGTCATTTTTTATTTCTTCCCAATGTATTTTGAAAATTTTTGAGTTTACGCCATCGGGACCAGGGGTACTATTGTCATTAATTTGGAATAAATCTGATTTTACTTCCTCAAGTTGAAATGGTGTGCATAAATTGCTTCCAGCGTTATCCGATAAGATTCTCTAACACATAGTGACTAGAAATTGAAGTGCAGCTTGAGATGATGAAAACAAATCAGAGAAATATTTATTAGCTTCACAAGCTAATTTTTCTGATGCTAAAATCCATGACCCATTCTCATTAATAATATAATCACTCCTTCGCTTAAGATTAATAAAATCAACTTTGTTGTAGAAGAATGCAGTTGGTCTGTCACCATTAACCAGCCAGTTATTTTTCTTTCTCTGTTCATTTTCTATCGCAATTTTCCTCATAATATGATATATTTGTTCTATTTCCAAGGAATACTATTCTATTAAATAATCATCCAGAGGATTCTAAAGCAACTGCTTATAGAGATCATTAGCCTCCTCTTTTACCTTTTCAGCCAGAATATGAATACTACTTTTATTTTTAATCTAGTTTTTCAATGCAGATTTGACCAGTTTGAGCTTGCAATGGAGATTGTAAAGAGGATTCCCAGAAAATATTTCAGCAAATCATCTTGTAGAAAAGAAAAGTAGCCCTCTTGAAGATGCCAAGCACTATTGTATCTAAAGGTAATTTAGGCTTTGATTTGTTATATAATAAGAGCTTGATAAATATATGAGTACGATCACTTAGGGAGTGATTTCCAAAGTGTGTGCCAAATTGAAATTTGTTCACCTATAGGTTACACGGTCATTTTTACTATGAATAGAGAAATTAAGGCCTCCTCTCCAAGTGAAAAAGTTTCTAGTAAAACTGGTTCAATTAAATTAGAAGATGAAATGCAATCAATAAAACTTTGCTCACCCATAAAATTATAGTGACCATAGTTAACTCTGTCTTTAAACGATAATATAGCATTAAAATTACCCGCAACAATCCATGGTAGGTTAAAATTAGAAGACTGCTCAGAAATATACCTCCATAGCTCTGTTCTTTTTGTTTCATCATTAGCAGTATAGATAGTAGTGCAAAAAACACCGATACCATTTGCATTATGAAGTATACAGGTGATATATTGTTCATTGGGTTGAAGAATTATATTAGACTAGTGATTGGGGTCCCATATGATCAAGATTCTACACTTCTGATCACTATTAATATTATGAGAATATTTTCAATAACAATTAGTTTTAGCCATGAATTTATCAATATTATCATGGGACAATTTATCTTCAAGAATACTAAGCAAAGAGAATTTTTTGGTATTTAAAATCTGCATAATTTCTAATTGTTTTGCATGGGCATTTAAACCCCTTATGTTCCAAAAAAGGAACTGCATTTATAAGTTTATTTATGTGCTGCTACTATCTTGCAGGGAAGTAGCGGTCCCAGTTGTCTTTTCTTTTATTGTTTGCTTACTTTTACCTTTTAACTGAGTAACTAAATTAGACCATGCAGGATTGTTGATGACATCAGGAGAATTAGTGGTTTTAAACTTGAAAGGCGCCTCTTTATGTAGGACCGTTTTCACTCTAGAGGGTAGGTGAATAGGGTGATAATGATAAGAATGAAAATAAATGCAGAAATAGAAACAAATCATAGACAATAATGCAGTAGAGATCACACACAAATTTACCCAGCTTCAGCGAAACCTTGCATATGTGCTGCCCCCAAGATTTCTAACAGAAATTAAGTAGTCGGACGCTTACACACGTAAACTTACGACGCCCGCTAATGAATAACTAACTCAACGCTCAAAACCCTACCACAACTTAGCCACTGAGTTACGAATTCTCAAACTACACCATCATAGTTCGTTACCTAGTCACACGACTAGAGAGTTACACAATTTTAGAAGAAAATTACAAAATAAAACAAAATAACTAAACGAAACCCAATATATCAATTAAGTCCAAAATAAAATAAACTAGACCAACCCAATAACAAATTAAACTAAAGAGACGTCTCCTCTCTTTTATATATGTGGGCTTTCCTTTTGCTTCTTTTTAAACTTAGGGTTTTTGGAATCGCCACTTCGAAGTTGATCAATTGAATTGAAAAAATTGCTTCTCTATTCTTCGTCAATCGAATCAAGGCTTTGATTTGCTTGCAACTGCTACAATTGTCTAGTTTGATTCGAGTTTGAATCGGTACGTGTCCTCCTTTTTAGAATTATACTCGACTTGATTTGAGTTTTAAAATAGTGCGTGAATTTATTTTTATGCTTGTTCTTTGGTTTTTGCTTGAACTCGAATGAGTTTACGGCCGATGATGTAATTGGGTTATATAGGGATGATAACCCCTAAATATATGTTTGTATTTTCAATTTGAATTTTTCAAATAATTTTGTTTGGCCACTGATTCTTCATCGAACAATGTGATGGAAGTTGACTTGCTCATTATTTGATGTTGTCTGATTTTCTCTGAGTCAGTTTCATTCTTTCTCCTATGACTTTAGTTCTTTGAATTTTTTGACATAATTGACTTGGTTAATTCGTGTTTCATCTACAAGTTCCATTCTTTTCTGGCTTTGACTTGACGACTTCAACCATACTGTTACCTTGTTCATTTCTTTGCGTCATTTGATGCCACTATAATCTTTCATTTTTTTTGATTCATACTTGCTGTCACACATACTATCACAGTACTGTCCTTGTACTTGTTCGAATTGAACTATTGTTCATTACGTTCATGCCTGAACTAATATCCCTTATGTTGACATGGTCTTTGCATTGAGTTGAATTTAGAGTCTGGTCTTCAAATGTATGTTGTATCCATGTTCACAATTGTTATGCTCCTTTCCACTGTTGAATTTTTGAGTGCTCTATTTCATATATATAGAACTGATGCTGGTTGCTTCGAGTTTTATATTAATTTTCTTGTATGCTCTAGTTTATATTCATTTGGATAGTTGCATTCATGTTGACTTTGATTTGGCACTTCATGTCGCATTGTGTTGTTTGTGTGTTCGAGTGGTTCATGTTGCACTAGGTTGTTTCACTTGAGTCTCTACTGTTCATTTTGTCTTGACCCTTTGGCATGTTGTGTTCATGTATGGTCTGTGTTGATCCTCATGTTGTATGCATGTGTTCTTGTTCCTTGTGTTCATATTGTAACTGTTATGTGTCACCATGATGTATGTGTTGTGGTTGAGTCCATTCTAGTTTGAGCATGGTTGAAGCCAAACTTTGTACATATGTTGATGGAGTCTTTGTGTTGTCCTGAACATTGATGTTTGATCGAAAGCTTTGTTGAGTTCACATGTACATTATTTTATGATTTGGTTGACCTAGTTGCACGAGTCTAGTCTTCGTTCACTTTGTTTTGAATGTCCAGTTGCTGTCATGTTGCACTTGCATCCATTTAACATGTCTCTCCATGTATATCCATATATACATACATGTATGTATATATATGTGTGATAGGTATGCTTTCTTGTGTGTTGACCATGACCATTTTCATTGTTGAGTCTCATCACTTTGTTCATATGCACATGAACTTGGTTCATTGGTCTGATTTCTTGAGTTTGGCTTTGATTTGTATTTTGCACTTGCACTTGTGTTGAATCCGACTTATGGCTCGAGTTTAACCTTGTGCCCGCCTGTCCCTATAGTTTTCACACGCAAGTGTATATTGGTGTGCACGGCTTTGTGACATGTACAGATATACACTGTGCATATTACAAGTTGTTTGTGTAAGATGAATTCAAAATCAAAATGATGACAAACAACCCAAACAATTGAGGCAAATCATATATTCAAACAAACACTTCATTGTACACGGTAATCTTTTTCAATTTTACCGCATCAATTTTTATTTTGCGGATAATTCAGATGTGGGATGCAAGCTTGAATAGAGTTTAAGATCAAATACGAGTGATGAGTGAATGTAGTGAGATGTAAATGTATGTAATAATAGTATAATGAAAATTGTATTGTACTATGAAATTGTATTATAAATGAAAAATGTGTAAATGTAATGAGAGCTCAAATTTGTACTATATAAATTTGTAATAAAATATTTGTTTGAATAAAACATTTGTTTAAATATGAATTCCGAGTTATTTATTTTATTCAACAAATATTTATTTAATTATGTGAAAAATAAAATAGTGCAATAACAATTACACTTAAACATATATATATATATATATATATATATATATATATATATATTATCATCAAACAAAACTCATATACTAGCATATATTACAATCTCCCCTTTTGATGATAACAAACATGTATTAAGATTTTGGCGCTACTAAATTTATTTGGTCTTAATGAATTCTATTTTCTCCCCCTATTTGAGTCCTCCCCCGACAACAAAGCTCCCCCTTCACATATGCATGAAAATAAATAAAAAATATGCAAATGAACCTAGATGGGAATATGCAAATAAAAAATACAACTTGACTTATTTGCCAAAATCTTAACTTCTCGCTCTCCCTTTTGTTATCAACAAAAGAGTTATAGTGTTAGAAAAATAGAGATAAAGTGATTTACATGAATATAGCATTAATACCTAATCGAGTATAAATATTAAATTTAATAAAAAATCAAACAAAAATCATAAGTACTCTGTTAGGCGCATATTCCACTTTAGAGTGATAGGGGTGATGCCGGTATATGAAACCATATAGTTGTATCTATTTGTGGTATATTTATGACAGGAATTTGAATACTTACTAACCATGCATAACCGTTAAGACTTTTAAATGAGATGAGTAGTGCTCCTAATTTTTTTTAAAGAAATGAATTTCAAGTATCTTCTAACCACGCATAACCACAAGGACTTTTAAATGGGATTAGAATCAACTCTCATCTATTTAACAATCAATTTTGATATTTGTTCCATACATGCATAACTGTGAGTACTTTTAAATGAGCATGAAAGCACATAATAAATTTTTCAAGTAATTCACTGTAACAGCCCGCAAATCCATACCCCTTGAGTCAACACTATTCTACAACAATCAACTCAAGTTGCACAGAAATACGAACTATTTGGGTTTAAGAAGAAGAGGTAGAAGAAGAGAAAACAAAATCAACATCAGAATCTAACCATCGCAGCGGAATAAAATATAATAAATAGTAAATAATCTTTACTCAAAATCAAATATATCAGTTTACATATATTACATCATCAGAGTACATCAGTCACAGCTCAACAACAATAGAATACAACTAGATACACAACTGCTCAACACAGCGGAATATATATATAAACAGGTACGAGAATACGTAACGTCGTCCAGCTCATCCTGAGCTCCACAGCATCAAAACCTGTATCCTATAATACTCGGTCTGACCCGAGCATTACAGTTAAATAACACCCGAGTCAGTCTGGAATACCAGCGTGAGAAAATCACATCCAATTGATTATTAAAATTTCAAAATCCTTTGAAAACAAAAGCATCTCGTAAGACCACGCCACAAATAAACATGTCGGGTTTTTACCTTACGATAGCTAAAACAATTTTTATAGAAATCCTCTGATATTATAATAGGGTCCATATACAAATACTTATAAAATAGCCAAAATTGTTACATGATTAAATTCCAGCTACTAGCCACCGAAGTGGGTAATACAAACAAAACTCGTACAAGGCTCGTAGGGAAAATGGATTTCCAACAATGACTAGGCACTGGGGTACCACCTGTCACAGTACGGGGCCTAGATCACCGTACCGAGGATTACTCCCTTCATCCCCTGCAACAAAAGGCCGGAACCATTCCTTACTGAACAGTCCCGAACAAGATAAACGCCGTGGTTGGCGCGACCAACCACCCACTAAGCCGAAAGATATATAAGGGACATCTAGACAGGGGAATTATCTTGTCCTGCTTGGGCATGACCCACCTAACCTTGCTGCATATCCCCTGATTTTCAGTCATTCCTGGTTGATGAGGCTTGAGGCTAAGCGTTACCTTTAGAACGTTTTCACTTAGAATGTCCATCGCCCACCTGACGATGTTTCGCAAGCATTCATCCATACAAGTCCGTCCCGGGTTCGAACGGAACCGAAGGCACTACTCCTACTACATCCATTTTGAAAATATCCTCAGGACTAGTAGCGACTAGCCCTTGCTCTTCACTGCTCCATCTTCGACTCCGAACACGTTTTTCGCACGAAACGTACAAATCGGATCGAAGTGGTTTTCGAGAAATAAATCTCGATCCCGGTCTCTTCGAAACGATCAACGCATTTTGTCCAATATTGATAGTCGGTGATTTAACTATCAATTATATTCACAAAAACAACCATCAACCAATAAATAATTTTCCAAATTATTTATTAACCACTAAATATCTTCACAAGATACATTTCTATTTCCAATCTTTTGGAAACAGTTTCAAACCATCTTTCTTTTCAGAATAAACTTTTCCAAATATTTTTTTTTTATCTCCCCTGAAATTACCAAGCACAAAACCAGATTTTTTTTTTAAATAATTTAAAACACTTTACTTTGAAATATATACTTTAAAACACTTTGGATAAAATTACTTACATAATTTGTTAAAAATACATACTATATGAATTTGAGAAAAATAAGGTTACTTTATAAAATATAAAAATCAGGTTTTCACTTTTTAGAAACAAATACTAAGTCACTTTTAAATAATTAATGCTAAAATATATTAAAAGGAAATATTTGCTTTAGAAATTAAATATTTGAAATAATAAATTTCCAAAACATATCTTTTAAACACCTTTAAAACTATTAACTTATATTTAAAAACTTACTTTGAAAACGTACTTGGTTATTCAGAAAGAAATTCTCAATCTCAATCACTTAAATCAATTTTCCAAATTGATTCCCAATTTATTCCATTTGAAATAAATTTCTTTACTTATCAGTTCATTCCGAACTTCATTAATTATGGACTTAATTATTATTTTCAATTTGATTTTTAAATTCTTTAGCTGAAATATACAAATTTCAGGTTATTCCCAATTTCTTCTTTATTTTCCTTAAATAATTTAAGATCCTAAATTTCAAATAATTGTTTTATTCTTTTAAACAGTAACATTGAAGTTTTAAGTTTTCTTAACTTTCTGTTTATTCATAAATTTCTTTCCACACCATAATTAATTAGCGTTTTGAAAATAATAATATTCTTATCCAATTCATTTTAGTTTATTCACATTCTTTATAATTATTTTCTTAAAAATTTACTCTTTTTATTATTTCTTTCCAAAAATCTAATGCTATACAATTTGATAACTCAAAGTCCAGAATATATCCAAGCAACTATAGCATCCAATATTTTTATATAATTCATCACAGAATATCCACAAAGCATAACAGAGAATATATAAAATATATATGATGAGGGACCCAGTTGGATCCCTCCAACCTGTTTTTCCCTGCATCCACAGACGTTAGCATCACATAATAGGCTAATTTCAAATTATACTATACTATATCCCGTAAATCAATTCAACCATACAATCAATTATTGAAATTTAATCATTTAAATTTAAATTTAAACTGAGTGAGATTAACTCACCTTTGCTTTTGTTTGCAACCCATATCCATCACGCCTTGCGTTTTCACAGTTTTAGACCTTAAACAACATTATGTGATTTATTAATATTCGAACAATTTGAATAATTAATCGCCATTTGATAAATTTTAGTTTAATTAATATTATAACAAAATGAACAATGCAATTTCCATTTAATCAAGAATTTAAATTGAACTAATACTTTAATTCTAAACTAGTAATTTAATTTTTAACTGAAAATTTTACCCTTTAAAACTTACTGTTATAATTTTATTTTATTTGTTTTTGTATAAACATACATATATTTATAAATTAATATTAAATTGACAAAATGAATTGAAAATATATATACCCTACTGTTATCATTTTTTCTCTGTACATAAATCTTATATACCTTCAGTTTAATACTATAAAACAATATAATATTCCGTCTAGAGATTTCCCACTGTACCAAACCATTTCTATTATAAAACTTCACTGTTATATACCTGATTTTTGCATAAATGTATTAACTCAATGGAGAGAACAATTTCTGTTAATATTTTTTTTTTCGTTTTCTGTATATATGTTGAAACAAAACTACTTTCCTGTAAAGGTTTATATAAATAAAAAAAATTGAAAGTAATTAAGTAAATATACCTCACAAAACTGCTCAACTTGACCCACTGTAAACTCGATGTCGCGATTTCCACCTGAGAACCACCCAGGCCCACCGTGCTCGACGCCTCGCGTACGACCCACCAGAAAATCGCTCGACTCAATAACCACCGCGAGTTCGCCTTCCCTCTCACTTGCCTCCAACAGCGCGAGTTTCTCATCTGGTCGCGAGTGAAAAGCAGACACCCCAACCCTCATCTCCTCGCATTCGGTCGCAACCCCTCTCCCTTTGCTTTCTCCATTCGATTTTAATTTGGGTGAAATAAATATGAAAGAGAACGAAAGAGGGCGCGATTCGTATTAGCAGCCATTTTCCCTTCTTCGTTTTTTCTTTTTTGTTTTTGTTTTTGTTTTACACGGCTTTGGCTATTAGCTATTTTCCTTGAGTTCGATTTCAACTGAGAAGTAGAAAGGGCGAAGAATAAATATCGATTAAGGAAATAGCTTTCTGCGTACGCTTGTTATAAAAATATCTCTGACTCAACGTACTTCAAAATTATTATATTATAGAGCATTGAAAATATCTTGCGTTGTATAACGCGAAATCCCGAACCCCCAATCAAACACACCGACAGACGTTTATAAGGTTTTACCCGCATTCTGAACACAATGAAACGTGTTTCGGAGGCTAATTTGGTCGTATGTGGAAGTTAGCTTTATAAATCGATTTAAAATATTAAATTATCGATTTTAATTTCGACGCTTTTCTCACCCGTACGAGCAAACAGTAAATCAAAACACTATGAAAATTGAAATCCAACAATAATTCAATATTACGGATCCAACGGAACTAGTTTCGTCGAATTCCGAGACTGTGCCTCGGAAGGCTAATTTTTCAATTCAATTTAAACGATAAAATTTCAAAACTTAACAAATCATTTTTAAATTTGATTTCATCACCTCTATTTACTTCAGTATTATCAATATAAAGTTTATAACCCTTCAAATTATATTTAACAAGCTTAAATTCCCGATTCAATATTTTTACTCAACTACACATTTTTTTTAATTCAATAATTTAATTATCAATTAAATAGTGATATTCATAATTCAAGTTTAAATTACTCTATTGGATACTTAAAATCAATTAAATATTCGATTTTAGATGTTTGAAAATTCCGGGTCGTCACATTCCTCCCCCCTTAAAAGAATTTCGTCCCCGAAATTACTAATTAGGAAGAATGGTCCAATACCTGTTTACTTACCTCCAAAACCAAACAATTCAACAACTTACTAACTATCTTTTTATAAAAGACCCATTATTATTCTTATTAACTTTCCAAACCTTTCCCTAGTTTGCAAACAATCCTATTTGCCCAACCATTCAAGTTTTAATCATAAAACCAAATTTGAATTATCCAAAATTTTCTCAAAATTTTTCTAACTCCCTAAATTCCGAAATTTTTTGCCAGCGTCTCCTTTGCGCGGCTAGCTCGGTACTACTACAAAAGGCCTCTACGGGCTCCCAAATCCAAAACGAAAACAAAAGGCCAAGTGGCTCAATCAAAATCCAAATCCAAATCCCAATCAAATTCCAGACCAAATTTAAATACATACCTTTTTGTCGGGCAATTCAAATTTATGTTCTGAATCAAAAACCAATTCTCTTTTCCCCTTTTATAATACCTGCATATCCTGCTTGGCACTAATATCCAATCACAATATCCCAATACATTTTATCGACTTTCTTACAAAATGTCAATATCTATTCATTTCAATATTATCTTAGATTATATTTGTAATATCAATTTCCAATTAAGAATTCACCATTCCCTTCTTAAGTTAATATAAACATTTTATATGTTTCTTATCTTTATTTCTATTCAAATTGATTTCCACATTACATATGTATTTCATTTATTTTCAACTTTGAATTTTTAAATTTTAGCCTTCATTTATAACTAATTTAAGTCATTACTTTAATTAGTTTCATTTACTAATTTATTTTAGTTTCCAATTCTAAATAGTTCTGTCGTTAACAAAATTTTCCAAAAAATTTTCAAAAATTTTCTAACTCCCAAAATTTCTGAAAAATTTTGGCAGAGTCCCCTTTGTACGGAGGAGCTTTTGCAATTTGACAAAAGAGATAAATATATATACATCGACCCACACGGTCGGAAAAACCAAAAACAGTTCATATTTCCTATTTTAATTGCGTATGCGTACCTTATTTAGCATTTTAAGCAAGCAGCTTATTATTTTTAGCAAATAGCGCAACTCAATCCAGCCACACGGCTTCCAGGTACCTGTACTTACTCAACTTAAACATGTAAGTGTCAAATATATGAAGTTTAACAGCATATCACTTATTTGTAATAGTTAAAACATATGAATTCTAAAAGAAACTCATACCAAACATTTTCCTGTAAGCAATTTATATAGTTTCCATGAAAATTCAACTATTCCAATTTATTTTTAACCATTTTCACTCAATTCGGATGGTTTTCGATTCATTCGTATACAATTCCATCAATTTGAATGGTTTAGAACTCATTTACTTACTTTTAATATATTCTTAAGCAGATTGAACTCATATTTAATTCAATTGCTTTCAAAATCAATTTATTTTACTTCCACCAACTCATAGAATTTTAATTACTTCCCTTTACATCCAATGACAATTTTTTTCTATGCAATTTGACAAGATTTATGTGAATAAATAAGTATTTATGTTTATAACCAATTTAAATTGACTCCAACTCAATTTATACTTAATTCTATTCCATTTCGGATTTATTCACAATCCATATATTCTCAGTTTCATTGCATTTCAATTTTAAAACCATTCTATTTTTCTCATTGACTCCAAATTAAACGGTTTACAATTTCTTATTTAAGAATTTCATTCCTTTGAAAATTATCGGCAACTCACCGAATTTTATTACAATTAAAACTTATTTTTACTTGATTTAAAACAAATCCAATATCGTTAAACTTTGCTCAATTTGATTTCCAATCAACTCCTCATCTATTTAGCTTAAGTCAATTTACTTCAATTTATTCAAATTTTATACTTAAGCTCATTTTCATTTTCAAGTAAAGCCCCTCTCAAGTAAATCCCTTTTTTTTTTTTTTAATCTGCAATCTCATTTGATTGGTTATTATAAAATTTAACTTTCCAGATTCACTCATTCAACTTATTACAAGGCCGTTTCCAATTTACTTTCACTTATATGGATTTTATTTGTAATTCATTCCATCACTATTTTAATCCATTTCATTTTTATTCTATACTTCCCTAAATATATTTACTTTGTTTACACTTCAAGTCTAATTTTAATTAATAACTCAAGTTCTGATTCTATTATTCACTTTTAATTTACCAACTAATTTACTAACTCACAATTCAACCTCATTCTCAATTATTTTCACTTCATCAACAATTTTAATTTATAACTTGAGTTTATTTCCAACTTCATCGTAAACTTATAATTCAATTCCATTAACTAATTTATTATCCAATTAGTTCTCCCCTTATTCATAATCCAACACTTGAATTTTTATTCCAAATATCACTCCATTTAATTTTCTTAGGTTCAGTATTTATTTTATACTTCAAGTTTGGATCCTCATTTCATTTTTCAAATTATCAAAATATTAATTTTGGGCATTGTATTCCATTTTCAATTTAATAAGTCACAACTTATTATTTTATACAATTCCATCCATCATAAGCTGGAATATATTCATCTTTTATTTTTAACTCAAGCCTTCTATTTATTCATAGCCCAAACATATTTTATTCCCATAGATCTTTAATTCTTTTATAAGTTATTCTGATTTATTGATTTCAATTCTCATTTCCTATCCAATTTACTTTCCATTTATTCAGGTAAGAATCTAATTCATTCAATAATTCAATTGAATTTTTATTCCAATTCAATTTTATTTGAACTCAGTTTTATTTAACTAAATTCGATTCAATTTTATTCATCAATCCAAGTAAATCTCTTTTTTTTTTACTCCTCACTTTAAAATTAAATTCCAACCTTCAAAGCTTATATTCCAATCCTAATTTAAAATCATCCTAACTTAAGCTTATAACCCATCTTATCAGGAATTTTAAAATACCGGCTTTTGGTTTCAAAACATTTTGAAATTTCCAACATCGCAATCACGCTTCTCAAAAATTAAACCAATCTTGGCTTTATTTTCAACAAATTTCCTTTCGAAATTTTCAAAAACAACTAGCTTTCTGAACAAATCAGTTTTTGGCAGCAATCCATCACTTAGAAATTCGAAAATGAATACTGATGATGCGGCCGTCATCATCGGAATTATTTTCCAATAATCCAAGTGATTTCAATGCTATATCACTTTCAAAATTCATTTAAAACAAATTTCTTTTCAGAAGTACCTCCAAACAATGATGCCATCATTTATCTTTTAAAAATACTTCCAAATTCCCGGGATTTAAATTTCCAAATCTTGTTTAAATAAATTTTAACTATAATTCATTTGTACACTATATTTGCACAAATTCTTATTTAATTGTATTTTAATGCATAAATTACATTTATAATACATATTTATAAATTTCATTTTATAATGGATTTATTTCCTTCAAACTTTGGTTATTTTTTTCCAATTTCTAGTTAAATTTTCACTTAACAATGATAATACTTTAATATTATCGTTTCTAACATCCAAGCAACCATATATTAGCTACATAGTTTTCAAAAACTATTCTTTATATCGAAATATATATTTTTAGGTAAAATTATTTCATTTACCCATATTTAAAACAATACCGTGTCGATTGCTCTATTCAAATGTTTAGAAACCCCTTCGATACAGTTGCGCCGACTGTGTCGACGAAGGTTCATATGCCACTCAATAAATCAATCAACGCAATATTAAAACAATTTATATTCACTAACAAATACGCACTCATATCTATGAATACGCTCAAACTCATTCTAGAGTACTTCAGACTCTAATTTAAATGAGTAATTCCCACCAGAGCCAAGGTTATCACCAACCTAAGCTCTGATACCAAGTGTAACAGCCCGCAAATCCGTACCCCTTGAGTCAACACTATTCTACAATAATCAACTCAAGTTGCACAGAAATACGAACCATTTGGGTTTAAGAAGAAGAGGTGGAAGAAGAGAAAACAAAATCAACATCAGAATCTAACCATCGCAGCGGAATAAAATATAATAAATAGTAAATAATCTTTACTTAAAATCAAATATATCAGTTTACATATATTACATCATCAGAGTACATCAGTCACAGCTCAACAACAATAGCATACAACTAGATACACAACTGCTCAACACAGCGGAATATATATATAAACAAGTACGAGAATACGTAACGTCGTCCAGCTCATCCTGAGCTCCACAGCATCAAAACCTGTATCCTATAGTACTCGGTCTGACCCGAGCATTACAGTTAAATAACACCCGAGTCAGTCTGGAATACCAGCGTGAGAAAATCACACCCAATTGATTATTAAAATTTCAAAATCCTTTGAAAACAAAAGCATCTCGTAAGACCACGCCACAAATAAACATGTCGGGTTTTTACCTTACGATAGCTAAAACAATTTTTATAGAAATCCTCTGATATTATAATAGGGTCTATATACAAATACTTATAAAATAGCCGAAATTGTTACATGATTAAATTCCAGCTACTAGCCACCGAAGTGGGTAATACAAACAAAACTCGTACAAGGCTCGTAGGGAAAATGGATTTCCAACAATGACTAGGCACTGGGGTACCACCTGTCACAGTACGGGGCCTAGATCACCGTACCGAGGATTACTCCCTTCATCCCCTGCAACACAAGGCCGGAACCATTCCTTACTGAACAGTCCCGAACAAGATAAACCCCGTGGTTGGCGCGACCAACCACCCACTAAGCCGAAAGATATATAAGGGACATCTAGACAGGGGAATTATCTTGTCCTGCTTGGGCATGACCCACCTAACCTTGCTGCATATCCCCTGATTTTCAGTCATTCCTGGTTGATGAGGCTTGAGGCTAAGCGTTACCTTTAGAACGTTTTCACTTAGAATGCCCATCGCCCACCTGACGATGTTTCACAAGCATTCATCCATACAAGTCCGTCCCGGGTTCGAACGGAACCGAAGGCACTACTCCTACTACATCCATTTTGGAAATATCCTTAGGACTAGTAGCGACTAGCCCTTGCTCTTCACTGCTCCATCTTCGACTCCGAGCACGTTTTTCGCACGAAACGTACAAATCGGATCGAAGTGGTTTTCGAGAAATAAATCTCGATCCCGGTCTCTTCGAAACGATCAACGCATTTGGTCCAATATTGATAGTCGGTGATTTAACTATCAATTATATTCACAAAAACAACCATCAACCAATAAATAATTTTCCAAATTATTTATTAACCTCTAAATATCTTCACAAGATACATTTCTATTTCCAATCTTTTGGAAACAGTTTCAAACCATCTTTCTTTTCAGAATAAACTTTTCCAAATATATTTTTTTATCTCCCCTGAAATTACCAAGCACAAAACCAGATTTTTTTTTAAATAATTTAAAACACTTTACTTTGAAATATATACTTTAAAACACTTTGGATAAAATTACTTACATAATTTGTTAAAAATACATACTATATGAATTTGAGAAAAATAAGGTTACTTTATAAAATATAAAAATCGGGTTTTCACTTTTTAAAAACAAATACTAAGTCACTTTTAAATAATTAATGCTAAAATATATTAAAAGGAAATATTTGCTTTAGAAATTAAATATTTGAAATAATAAATTTCCAAAACATATCTGTAACGATTGCGATTTTTCGTTGCCGAAAAACCGAAATGTTATGGGTTTAAGAAAAAGAAAAAGAAGAAAAAGACAGAAAAGATAGAAAGATAGAAGATAGAAAATAGAGGAAAAAGAAAATAGAAAATAGAACGGAACAGAAAAACAACAGAACAACATCAGAATCTCACAATCACAGCGGAACAACATATAATAGATAAAATCTTTAAGCAAAGAACTATATCAGTTATTACATTACATTTCATTACCTCATATCATCAGAGTGTACAACAACAAACAACAACAAACAGCGGAAAAGAAATACTATATACTAATAATACGCCATGCCATCCAGCTTGCCTCCAGCAATTCCATAATATCCAGAATATCCTGATAAACCTTAACTCTTGACTGCCCGTGTGGAAATTGGTGGGCACCCAGAGTTTAGAAAGGAAAACAATAAACTCCGAGTCAGTTATGTGACTGGTGTGAGAACTCAAAACAGTTTATTTATCTTTAAAAATCAAAAATAGAGGAATATCTTTAAAGTCAATTCCCAATGCTTTTAAAAATGAGACTACCATAAGGCCTCCCGCACACACACACAATGCAAACGCAGAATCGGAGGAGATTTCTCCTTATGATAGTCAAAGATGCTTGATACGCATTAAAAAGAACATTTGATATTATTACTAGTGCATAGTGTAGAGAAAAATTCATTTCGAAAGTAGAATATAAATCTTAGCCAACATACGACCATTATCGTATGCCTATTATAGCTACCATCTAAACAGTGGTGACCACCATAAGTAAATGGCAGGTTCTACAACTAAAACCGTACAAGTTTCGTATTGGGAATTGGATTTCCAACAAATGATCAGGCCAAGGAACTTCCCATTGCCACATGAGAATGCCTCTGGATGGACATCCCCGAGAACCAAACCGGATCTCTAACAACACAAGGCCGGGTTACCCCTAACTGAGTAACAACTGACCGAATATGCCATCCCCCGGTCCTTTGGGACCTTTCAACCGAGCGCTCGTAATCAATTCACACAATCATAAAGTGTTTTCAACATGAGTAAGTATCTGGGCTCCATACCATGATACCACCCTTTTCCAGAAGGAAATGCACATATCCTAAAGGGCGCTACCCCTCATAACCTTGTCGCATCTTTCCTGTTTTGACCATTCCCGAGGTGTGAGGCTCGACGAAGTCACGTCCACAAAAACATACTTTATACAAAAGCCATGCTTTGGGTCAACAAATGATCATAGAAATGATCACCAGGATAGACGATCAAATAAATGATCCTATCACAAATAATCAACACAATGATCATTTACAGCAACACTCAGCATGTCACATTACCAAATTGGGAATATATCGCTGATAACCTTCAACTACATAACCTCTGAGCTCGTACGTCTCAGAGAAGGGTGTTAAGCTAAAAGAATAAATTCTCCGCCACTAACAGAAATATATTTGAAAGAAATCGGCTTTATATCTCAATTTGTAATGTCAGACATACAATCCATACAAGTCTGTTCTGGGCTCGAACAAAACCGAAGGTACTTCTCACGAAGCCCTTGCAATCCGGGTATTCACAATCCCGTTCGAACTTCCCATCACTTAGGAAATCTCTATACCAGGAGCTACCCAGTGCAGAGACAATCGATAGGTCATCCTATCGCTTTCGCAAATACCCGGTCTTCAACACCGGTCATCAAATGCAATTCATAACGACGTATCACATATTCAGAATGGGTTATACGACCCCATGGTCCTTTCCCGGTTAACCCGAATAGTGAGCGCTTATTCAAAAATAAGTGTGGCATTCAAATTCAAACAAATCACATCAAATACCCATTCAAAGGGAAATATTGATAGTCGGTTATTGAACTATCAATGGATATGCACACATCACCAATTTCCAAATAAATTTCTAAATTATTTATTTTCCAAAATTTCTTTACAAGATATATTATTTTCAATACTTCAAAAATAAATCAATTTTTATCTTTAAACAACTTCCCTTTCTTTTATAAATTCCTGAGTGAACTTATAATCCAAAATATCTATGAATATTCGATTTCAATTATTCATTTCAATTTATCTTCAAAAAGATAAATTCTCTAAACGTTTCATTTCACATTGGAAAAACATTTCCATAATTATTTATTCATAAGTAATTCACAAATTTTATTTATTTTCAACACTTGGAAAATATTCAATATACTTAAGTCGAAATTAAGTATATATTTCATTCTTTAAGGAAATCATTCTCTTAAACATATTTATTTGGGCCAAAACGAATGTTACGTAAAACATCGTTACGACAACCCAAAATCACTAGTATAGGGATTTGAAATTAAAATAGATATATAAATCCCAATACTATACAAAACATTTCCTTTCGGAAATCATTTACTATAACAACAGTGTTATAGTCCACCATTTCCTTCTATTTCTCGAAAACGTCTATTTCAACAATGAATGTTGAAATCTATGGTTTCGAATCTCAACACATTTTAAAACATCGTTAGATCGTTTTAATTCGATTTAAAACATCACATTCAAAACAATTTCTTTAACATATTATTCACTATTCAAAAACGTGAATATACTACGTTAACAACTTTCATCCTTTTATACATTTCATTTTAAAGGATTATTCACAGTCAAAAACGTGAATATAACTTCATTAATAGGTTTCAACAATTTACTTATCAAAAAAAGTCGTTTGCGAATTTATAAAACAACGTTTATAAACTCCATTTCTATTTATTTTATAACAACTTTCTTTATAAATTTTCTTTATTAATCTATTCGATTTATAACTCAATTATAAACCAAAAGTTCACATTATAAGTTAAATGCTTATAAAACGATTATTTTACAAAATCGTTCTTTTAAACTTCATAATTATAAATCTTATAACTTATAAGATTCAATTATTTATCCAAATCTATTCTTTCAATAACTTTATAAATTTTATAAACCTACTGCTTAAAAAAAATTCCATTTATAACTTCACCGTTTATAATTCTATAGATTTCATTCATTTATGAAATTTATTCACAATTCATTCTAACACTTATAAAAACTCGTTTCATAATTTCAATATTTCAATTTATAAATATCAATTTATAAATCTTTTAATATAATCAATTTATATTACTATTTTAAAAATGCCTTTAAACTCCTTTATAATTTCATCGTTTTGATTTATAAAATAATCAAATTTTATAAATCCTATATTTAAACTTTTTTATAATAAATTCAAAAATCCCGATTAAACTCTTTTATAAAATCATTAATCCCATATTTTCAAAAATCAACCTTTAACTATATTTCTCAAAAATTCATAATTTTTATAACATTAAAATTATGACGTTTATTTATTTAAAATGGATCAATTCCGAACATATAGTATATTTTCAAAAATCACTTTATAAATCATTTTAAAATTCCAAAATTTGGTCCAATGATGCTACATACCAAATAGCCAATCACGACAACAACGATATCACATATCGTATACGATAATCCATCAAATATCAAAATATCTGAAATCAAAAATAAATACTGTTGAGGAATCCAGTTGGATCCCTCCAACCTGTTTTCCTGCATCCACAAACATTAGCACAATACCAATTCCGCTCCAGTACGGAATTATCGTGGTATATGGGATTTAAAATATTATCCACTTAATAGACGGCGCAATAGGGTCTCATCCGCTAAACAAATGCGGGAAATCAATAACTCCAATATATACATATGCCAATATATATATATTGCTATTATATATAATACCAATTTCACTGTTTATGAAATATTCGCGGTATATGTTTTTAATAAATAACATCCGCTTACTAACGGCGCATAATGTCTATTTTAACAATCAATAGATAACAATCATCATTCAAACATGCATTCAAATATTTTAAATCTAACTATTTAAAATAAAATCGAAACTGATTCGATTGAGTGAGAAGTTCTCACCTTGATTTTATTTTCCGTTTTAGCGATTTATTTCGAATAAAATTAAACGGACGTTTAATTTTACCCGAAATTCTCACTAACTCCAAACGACTCCAATCCAACTCCATCGCGTAGTGCTCGTCCATATGATTCCAACACAACTGGTTTCGTGCGTTTTCGACCTCGTATGAAAAAGTTATACATTTTACAAGTTTTACGAATTTTTTATAAACAATTTACAATATTTTCTTTAAAATTTTAACCTCATCTATTCTGGGCCGTAGATCCATCAACATTCCATCATAACCGTGCAACTCCTTCTCTTCTTCACACACACGAAGAAGCTCCAGGCAACACGCACAATGTCGAACCCATCTACGTTAATTAGGGTTACATACCACCATCTCCTCGCTCGACTAAAACACGATCAAGATGCGCCAAATCGAAGGCCTCAACCAACTCCACACTCGGCCTCAAAGGCTCTGAGCTCAGCCCACTGCATGCCTGGGAAATCGTACCTAAAACGAAGGTGAACGTGGCCATATAACTTCTTCCACGCGATGCTAGAACTTATCACAACCGTACGGATCTGTAGAACTCACGAAGCTCTTCGATTTTGCTTCAGAAAGTTTTCGAAAATATTGAGTGGATTGGAAGTAAACGAGGGGGAAAAGAACGACAATTTTCAGCCATTGGCTGTAGGGTGGCGGCCGCATATAAAATTAGGGTTAGGTTATAATTTTTTTTTTTATTTGTGATGGTGGCTATTTATAGGAAACGAACGAAACACTATTCAATCCGGAAATTCCGAACTCCAATTCACGCGCCGAAACTGACGTTTCTAGGGTTTACCCCGCGTTCCGGACACAATGGAACAGGTTTCGAAAGCTAATTCGGAATCTGTGCGAGTTATGGCAATAAACGTTCAATTTAAATTAAACCGATTTAAACGATTTTCTAAGCGTTTTAATTCGTACCGGACAAACGGTAAATCCAATTGACACGAAATTTGAAACCTTGCAATAATATCACATTACGGATCCGATGAAACTGGTTTCATCGAAATCCGAGACTTTTTGAAAAATGGCTATTTTAACTCGCCAAATTAATATTAAAAACAATTCGATGCTTTTCGAGCTGCCACGATCAAACGATAACTCCGATTGACACGAAAACTGAAATCCGGTAATAACTAACTATTACGGATCCAATGGAACTGGTTTCGTTCAATTCTGAGACTGTTCAAAAATTGACTATTTTCACTAGTCGATTTAAATATTAAAATATTCAATTTTCACAAATTAACTTTTAATTCGATTATAAAAGTTCTAAAATATCATTCTAACTTCAATATGATAAAATAAAATTTTACAAATCATTTACAATCATATTTTACGCAATTTTCAATTATTTCCATAATTTAACATATTAAATTATCGATTTAATTATTCAATTAAATCCAATAATTCAAAATAAAATTTATTCGACTTTTAAATTCACTTATTAATATCTAAAATTAATTAAATATTCATATTTTAATTAATAAAAATCCTGGATCGTTACAATCTTCCCCCTTAAAAGAATTTCGTCCTCGAAATTAACAAGTAAGAAAAGTTACAGAATCTATTAATTTTCCAAAATAAATTTAAACTTCTTTCAATAACTTTACTAAGTTTTCAAATCATACTTAGTTATCTTTTCAAAACAACTACTATAGTTTAACTTTCAATTCCAAATCGAAGTTAAAATTTTCAAAAATTTCCAATTTTCTCAAATTTATTCTAACGCCTTAAATTTTCGAAAAAATTCGCCATGGTCTCCTTTGCGTGGCTCGATCCGAAAAAAAAATGACAGTATATATATCACAAATATACATCTCATCAAGTAATGAGGTATCCCGAAGGGAAAAAAAGTATAAAAGTACGGTATGTAATCCGAGATATGTACCTTATATTTTATTAGCGAGCATATACGGCTAATATAGCGCGAAAGCGAGCTCCAAATGCGAAGCAAACGCGATCCGCACCTACTAATCACTCAACAACAACATGAGAACATGCATATAGACAATAGTATCGATATACAACATATAGCAACATAATAACTATATATGCCAACATAGCAAATGCAGGAAAAGTAATATTTATTCAACCATCAACCAACTAACATCCATAACCAATAAATATTCATTCGTATTCTCATTAATATTCAATGAAATAGGTTTTCAATTTAAATCACATTTGATTCATTAACAGTGGATGTTTACTAACATTCATTTTCAATTAGTTTATATTCGCTAATTCATATTCAAGTTGGTTCACTTGCAAATCAAATTCAATTCTATTCAAATTTATTTACTTCTAATTTGAATTCAATTTCTTTAGCTTCAAATTTTGCTAATTCAATTTCATTAACACTTAATGAATTCATATACAATCAATCAACATCCATATAACAACCAATATTTATTAATTAAAACAAAATTCCTTTACTTATATTCATTCAATTTGGTTTAACACCATCACTTTCAATTGGTTTAATTAAATTGATTTTCATTCAATCTTTCAACTTCCAATAACATTAGATTTTAATGAATTAACACTTATATTCATTATTTCATATCAATTATATTCACATTCAATTGATTAACATTCAATCCATTCATTCAATTCAATTACAAAAGTTGAATTTCATTTATATAACTTAAGTTCCTACTTATAAATTTATTCAGATTCTCAATTCTAAAGTAAATTTCTATTTAACTTTAAATTCATTTTTTATTTACAACTCATATTCATAAATATATTCATATAGTTTCACTTCTTATATATATAAGTTTATTTCACAATTGTAAATCACTTTAATTATAATTCAATTCTTATAATTCTTTTTACTTATACAATTATTCTTTTATTTAGATTATTCAAACAACTTAACAATCAACTTATATACATTTTAATAATTTTGAAAAATTATTCCTTTATATTCAAAATATAATCAAGGTAAAATTATTTCATTTACCCAATTTAAAACAATATTATGCCGAATTGTTCTGTACAAGTGTTTAGAGATCCCTATCAACAACGTTAATTACTCGTATTAACCAGAATCTATATACCACTCAACAAACCAATCATCACAATATAAAACAATTTCATATTCACTAACAAATACACTCTCATAGCTATTATTACACTCAACTCATTCTAGAGTACTGCTGACTCTATCTCTAATGAGTAATTCCCAACAGAACCATGGTTGTCGCTTAACCATAAGCTCCGATACCAAATGTAACAATTGCGATTTTTCGTTGCCGAAAAACCGAAATGTTATGGGTTTAAGAAAAAGAAAAAGAAGAAAAAGACAGAAAAGATAGAAAGATAGAAGATAGAAAATAGAGGGAAAAGAAAATAGAAAATAGAACGGAACAGAAAAACAACAGAACAACATCAGAATCTCACAATCGCAGCGGAACAACATATAATAGATAAATGAATAATCTTTAAACAAAGAACTGCATCGGTTATTACATTACATTTCGTTACCTCATATCATCAAAGTGTACAACAACAAACAACAACAAACAGCGGAAAAGAAATACTGTATACTAATAATACGCCATGCCATCCAGCTTGCCTCCAGCAATTCCATAATATCCAGAATATCCTGATAAACCTTAACTCTTGACTGCCCGTGTGGAAATTGGTGGGCACCCAGAGTTTAGGAAGGAAAACAATAAACTCCGAGTTAGTCATGTGACTGGTGTGAGAACTCAAAACAGTTTATTTATCTTTAAAAATCAAAAATAGAGGAATATCTTTAAAGTCAATTCCCAATGCTTTTAAAAATGAGACTACCATAAGGCCTCCCGCACACACACACAATGCAAACGCAGAATCGGAGGAGATTTCTCCTTATGATAGTCAAAGATGCTTGATACGCATTAAAAAGAACATTTGATATTATTACTAGTGCATAGTGTAGAGAAAAATTCATTTCGAAAGTAGAATATAAATCTTAGCCAACATACGACCATTATCGTATGCCTACTATAGCTACCATCTAAACAGTGGTGACCACCATAAGTAAATGGCAGGTTCTGCAACTAAAACCGTACAAGTTTCGTATTGGGAATTGGATTTCCAACGAATGATCAGGCCAAGGAACTTCCCATTGCCACATGAGAATGCCTCTGGATGGACATCCCCGAGAACCAAACCGGATCTCTAACAACACAAGGCCGGGTTACCCCTAACTGAGTAACAACTGACCGAATATGCCATCCCCCGGTCCTTTGGGACCTTTCAACCGAGCGCTCGTAATCAATTCACACAATCATAAAGTGTTTTCAACATGAGTAAGTATCTGGGCTCCATACCATGATACCACCCTTTTCCAGAAGGAAATGCACATATCCTAAAGGGCGCTACCCCTCATAACCTTGCCGCATCTTTCCTGTTTTGACCATTCCCGAGGTGTGAGGCTCGACGAAGCCACGTCCACAAAAACTTACTTTATACAAAAGCCATGCTTTGGGTTAACAAATGATCATAGAAATGATCACCAGGATAGACAATCAAATAAATGATCCTATCACAAATAATCAACACAATGATCATTTACAGCAACACTCAGCATGTCACATTACCAAATTGGGAATATATCGCTGATAACCTTCAACTACATAACCTCTGAGCTCGTACGTCTCAGAGAAGGGTGTTAAGCTAAAAGAATAAATTCTCCACCACCAACAGAAATATATTTGAAAGAAATCGGCTTTATATCTCAATTTGTAATGTCAGACATACAATCCATACAAGTCTGTTCCGGGCTCGAACAAAACCGAAGGCACTTCTCACGAAGCCCTTGCAATCCGGGTATTCACAATCCCGATCGAATTTCCCATCACTTAGGAAATCTCTATACCAGGAGCTACCCAGTGCAGAGACAATCGATAGGTCATCCTATCGCTTTCGCAAATACCCGGTCTTCAACACCGGTCATCAAATGCAATTCATAACGACGTATCACATATTCGGAATGGGTTATACGACCCCATGGTCCTTTCCCGGTTAACCCGAATAGTGAGCGCTTATTCAAAAATAAGTGTGGCATTCAAATTCAAACAAATCACATCAAATACCCATTCAAAGGGAAATATTGATAGTCGGTTATTGAACTATCAATGGATATGCACACATCACCAGTTTCCAAATAATTTTCTAAATTATTTATTTTCCAAAATATCTTTACAAGATATATTATTTTCAATACTTCAAAAATAAATCAATATTTATCTTTAAACAACTTCCCTTTCTTTTATAAATTCCTGAGTGAACTTATAATCCAAAATATCTATGAATATTCGATTTCAATTATTCATTTCAATTTATCTTCAAAAGGATAAATTCTCTAAACGTTTCATTTCACATTGGAAAAACATTTCCATAATTATTTATTCATAAGTAATTCACAAATTTTATTTATTTTCAACACTTGGAAAATATTCAATATACTTAAGTCGAAATTAAGTATATATTTCATTCTTTAAGGAAATCATTCTCTTAAACATATTTATTTGGGCCAAAACGAATGTTACGTAAAACATCGTTACGACAACCCAAAATCACTAGTATAGGGATTTGAAATTAAAATAGATATATAAATCCCAATACTATACAAAACATTTCCTTTCGGAAATCATTTACTATAACAACAGTGTTATAGTCCACCATTTCCTTCTATTTCTCGAAAATGTCTATTTCAACAATGAATGTTGAAATCTATGGTTTCGAATCTCAACACATTTTAAAACATCGTTAGATCGTTTTAATTCGATTTAAAACATCACATTCAAAACAATTTCTTTAACATATTATTCACTATTCAAAAACGTGAATATACTACGTTAACAACTTTCATCCTTTTATACATTTCATTTTAAAGGATTATTTACAGTCAAAAACGTGAATATAACTTCATTAATAGGTTTCAACAATTTACTTATCAAAATAAGTCGTTTGCGAATTTATAAAACAACGTTTATAAACTCCATTTCTATTTATTTTATAACAACTTTCTTTATAAATTTTCTTTATTAATTTATTCGACTTATAAATTCACTTATTAATATCTAAAATTAATTAAATATTCATATTTTAATTAATAAAAATCCTGGATCGTTACATTATCTTTTAAACACCTTTAAAACTATTACTTATATTTAAAAACTTACTTTGAAAACGTACTTGGTTATTCAGAAAGAAATTCTCAATCTCAATCACTTAAATCAGTTTTCCAAATTGATTCCCAATTTATTCCATTTGAAATAAATTTCTTTACTTATCAGTTCATTCCGAACTTCATTAATTATGGACTTAATTATTATTTTCAATTTGATTTTTAAATTCTTTAGCTGAAATATACAAATTTCAGGTTATTCCCAATTTCTTCTTTATTTTCCTTAAATAATTTAAGATCCTAAATTTCAAATAATTGTTTTATTCTTTTAAACAGTAACATTGAAGTTTTAAGTTTTCTTAACTTTCTGTTTATTCATAAATTTCTTTCCACAGCTTAATTAATTAGCGTTTTGAAAATACTAATATTCTTATCCAATTCATTTTAGTTTATTCACATTCTTTTTAATTATTTTCTTAAAAATTTACTCTTTTTATTATTTCTTTCCAAAAATCTAATGCTATACAATTTGATAACTCAAAGTACAGAATATATCCAAGCAACTATAGCATCCAATATTTTTATATAATTCATCACAGAATATCCACAAAGCATAACAGAGAATAAATAAAATATATATGATGAGGGACCCAGTTAGATCCCTCCAACCTGTTTTTCCCTGCATCCACAGACGTTAGCATCACATAATAGGCCAATTTCAAATTATACTATACTATATCCCGTAAATCAATTCAACCATACAATCAATTATTGAAATTTAATCATTTAAATTTAAATTTAAACTGAGCGAGATTAACTCACCTTTGCTTTTGTTTGCAACCCATATCCATCACGCCTTGCGTTTTCACAGTTTTAGACCTTAAACAACATTATGTGATTTATTAATATTCGAACAATTTGAATAATTAATCGCCATTTGATAAATTTTAGTTTAATTAATATTATAACAAAATGAACAATGCAATTTCCATTTAATCAAGAATTTAAATTGAACTAATACTTTAATTCTAAACTAGTAATTTAATTTTTAACTGAAAATTTTACCCTTTAAAACTTACTGTTATAATTTTATTTTATTTGTTTTTGTATAAACATACATATATTTATAAATTAATATTAAATTGACAAAATGAATTGAAAATATATATACCCTACTGTTATCATTTTTTCTCTGTACATAAATCTTATATACCTTCAGTTTAATACTATAAAACAATATAATATTCCATCTAGAGATTTCCCTCTGTACCAAACCATTTCTATTATAAAACTTCACTGTTATATACCTGATTTTTGCATAAATGTATTAACTCAATGGAGAGAACAATTTCTGTTAATATTTTTTTTTTTTCGTTTTCTGTATATATGTTGAAACAAAACTACTTTCCTGTAAAGGTTTATATAAATAAAAAAAATTGAAAGTAATTAAGTAAATATACCTCACAAAACTGCTCAACTTGACCCACTGTAAACTCGATGTCGCGATTTCCACCTGAGAACCACCCAGGCCCACCGTGCTCGACGCCTCGCGTACGACCCACCAGAAAATCGCTCGACTCAATAACCACCGCGAGTTCGCCTTCCCTCTCACTTGCCTCCAACAGCGCGAGTTTCCCATCTGGTAGCGAGTGAAAAGCAGACACCAACCCCTCTCCCTTTGCTTTCTCCATTCGATTTTAATTTGGGTGAAATAAATATGAAAGAAGAAAGAGGGCGCGATTCGTATTAGCAGCCATTTTCCCTACTTCGTTTTTTTTTTGTTTTACACGGCTTCGGCAATTAGCTATTTTCCTTGAGTTCGATTTCAACTTAGAAGTAGAAAGGGCGAAGAATAAATATCGATTAAGGAAATAGCTTTCTGCGTACGCTTGTTATAAAAATATCTCTGACTCAACGTACTTCAAAATTATTATATTATAGAGTATTGAAAATATCTTGCATTGTATAACGCGAAATCCCGTACCCCCAATCAAACACACCAACAGACGTTTATAAGGTTTTACCCGCATTCCGAACACAATGAAACGTGTTTCGGAGGCTAATTTGGTCGTATGTGGAAGTTAGCTTTATAAATCGATTTAAAATATTAAATTATCGATTTTAATTTCGACGCTTTTCTCACCCGTACGAGCAAACAGTAAATCCAAACACTATGAAAATTGAAATCCAACAATAATTCAATATTACGGATCCAACGGAACTAGTTTTGTCGAATTCCGAGACTGTGCCTCGGAAGGCTAATTTTTCAATTCAATTTAAACGATAAAATTTCAAAACTTAATAAATCATTTTTAAATTTGATTTCATCACCTCTATTTACTTCAGTATTATCAATATAAAGTTTATAACCCTTCAAATTATATTTAACAAGCTTAAATTCCCAATTCAATATTTTTACTCAACTACACTTTTTTTTAATTCAATAATTTAATTATCAATTAAATAGTGATATTCATAATTCAAGTTTAAATTACTCTATTGGATACTTAAAATCAATTAAATATTCCGATTTTAGATGTTTGAAAATTCCGGGTCGTCATATTCACTCATGCATAACCATGACGACTTTTAAATAAGAGTGAATACTTTGGATAATTTCATGCTAATGTAGTCTTGCATTTCTTTCGATTCATACTTGTTGTCACATACACTGTCACATTGCTGCCCTTGTACTTGTTCTAACTGAACTGTTGTTCATTATGTTTATGCCTGAACTAATATCTATTATGTTGATATGATTTTTGCATTGAGTTGAATTTGGAGTCTGGTCTTCAAATGTATGTTGTATCCATGTTCACAATTGTTATTCTTTTGTCCATTGTTGTATTTTTGAGTGCTCTTTTTCATATGTATAGAACTGATGTTGGTTGCTTCAAGTTTTATATCAATTTCCCTGTATGCTGCTCTAGTTTTTTTTCATCTGGATAGTTGCATTCATGTTGACTTTAATTTGGCACTTCATGTTGCATCGTGTTGTATGTGTGCTTGAGTGGTTAATGTTGCACTGGATTGTTTGACGTGAGTCCCTACTGTTCATTTTGTCTTGACCCATTGGCCTGTTGTGTTCTTGTATGGCCTGAGCTGATCTTTATGTTGTATGCATGTGTTTGTGTTCCTTGTGTGCATATTGTAACTATTATGTGTCACCACGATGTTTGTGTTGTGGTTGAGTCCATTCTGGTTCAAGCATGTTTGAAGCCAAACATTGTACATATGGTTATGGAGTCTTTGTGATGTCTTGAACATTGATGTTTGATCTGAAGCTTTGTTGAGTTCATGTGTACATTGTTTTGTGATCTGGTGGACCTAGTTGCGTGAGTCTGGTCTTGATTCACTTTGATTGAATGTCCAATTGCTGTCATGTTGCACTTGCATCCATTTAACATGTCTCTCCACATATACATATATATACATACATGTATGTATATACGTGTGTGATGGCTATGATTTCTTGCGTGTTGCTCATGACCATTTTCATTGTGGAGTCTCCTCACTTTGTTCATATGCACAGGAACTTAGTTGATTGGTCTGATTTCTTTGAGTCTGGTTTTGATTCGTATTTTGGATTTGCACCTGTGTTGAATCCATCTTATGGCTCGGGTCTGACCTTGTGCTCATCTGTCCCTATAATTTTCACACGCAAGTGTATATCACTGCGCATGGCATTGTCACAGGTACAGTGATATACTGTGCATGTTACAAGCTGTTCATGCACGATGAATTCAAGAGAAAAATGATGACGAATAACCCAAATAACTGAGGCAAATGATATTTTCAAACACATACATTATTGTACACTACAAAAAAAAAAAATTCTTTTTCACTTTTACTGCATCTGTGTTTATTTGCAGATAATTCAGATGCGAGATACAAGCTGGAATAGACTTGAAGATCAAATATGAGTGATGAGTGAATGTAGTGAGATGAAAATGTATGTGAAAATTGTATAGTGAAAATTGTATTGCAGTATGAAATTGTATTATAAATGAAAAATATGAAAATGTAGTAAGAGCACAAATTTGTACTATTTGAATTTGTTATAAAATATTTGTTTGAATAAAATATATGTTTAAATATGAATTTCGAGTTATTTATTTCATTCAATAAATATTTATTTAATTATGTGAAAAATAAAATAGTACAATAACAAATGCATTTAAACGAATATATATGTTTATTATCATCAAACAAATATCATATACGAGCAAATTCTACACTTCAGTCCCAATTTTATGAACAGAGCTTGATCTGGTTGCATGTATGGGTTTAGATTTCAAAGTATCTGGAGCAAGGTCTATGGGGGTGTTAGTGGGAGCAATCGACTGCATATTATGATCATGGGCTCCAAGAGTCTCATTATTATGTAATTTTTGCATGATAAGGGTTTCAGGCACTTCTTCATTCGTAATTTTTTCTTCTGTATGGGAGTTATCTATTTGTTGTGAGGCTATTTCAGAAATGGGAGATTTTGAACCTTGAAACGTATTAGATATAGTAGTCGTGAAATTAGTCACTGATTGGACTACTTGAGCCTTCTGATTTTCTATATTGAGTATATTATGATTATCTTCAGTTTAATCCATGCTAACAGTACGACCTTGATCAAGATTGTTTTGATTATTGGAGATATTAACCGGATTGATGAGAGTATCCTTATTATGATTACTTTCATCAATATGCATATCAGTGCTTGCTTTCATTCGAATTTTCCTATTGATGAACTTTTGGCTTCCAAACTTTACTGAATTGACACTGTGGTTCAATATGACCATAAATAGAACAGTTATTGCAGATGTAGGGTTTCCATCCATAGGACATTTCCTGCCAAATCATTTCTTCTTTTTCGGATAAAATTGGAATTCTATTTCAAAAATCAAATGAGTTTTTGATTTCAATAAGAAATCTGTCGTACGCGATTTTTATTACACCTTCAGTAAATTTGTCCAGATTGATGGAGGAACCAAAGACAAAGCAATATGACTTCTTCCCTCTTCCGTCCAATAATCAAGAGGTGGATTAGGGAACCGAACCTATATTGGGATAGAGTTGAGTAGCTCTTTATTAAGTTGCATCCCAAGAGACCATTCCTTCATCATCATCAAATTTTTTTGTAATAGTAGGGACCACCATCCAAGATTCTATCACAGTCTTTTTTCTTATTAAACTTAATAATAGAAAATCCATTTTCCTTTGAATAAATAGAAAATTCATCTTCGGGTTTCCAAACCCTATTTATATAACCTTTGAAGTATGGATAATATGGTTTGGAGCCAACAGCAAAGATCACAATGGCGTTATCTCGCAGTTTTTTTGCATTTTGAATGACCTCGGACGACATTTTAGCACATTTCATTGATTTGAAATCACATGGTTGATAAAACTTTAATGGAATAGAAACAGGAATATTATTACCCTTAACAACTTCGTTCCACGCCCTACTGGACGCAGCGGAAAAGTTCCATTTGTTGGTTGTCGATCTAACCATGGTTTGATTGGAGCGATTAAGGGAATTATGTTTTTGGACATTATTGATTTGTTCGTTGTGTATTGTATTACTTCGACCGTTATAGTTCAGGGAAGTAGTGGGAGTAAGAGTGGACATTTTTGACTATGCTCAAAATTAGGGCTCCATTTCGATTTTCTCGATTGAATAGGAGTAATTTCTTCATCGGCATCAGCTTGTGAGTTTAGATTCTTTAGAGGACTAAACCCAAAGGCGGTTCGGGAAGAAATGGGGATTGACCAGAAGGAAGGGAAAACTAGGGACTGGAAACTCAAGAGATGTCATGAAGAAAAGATGCGGGCTCGAAGGAAAGACAGGGAAATCAGGGATGGAGTTGCAAAGGGATCAGGCAGCGATTCAATATACGCGGCTTCTCTTCCTTTGTTTTATTTTTTGGTCCTTGCAAATCATTCTACCTAGGCTTTCACAAGTAGTGTGCCTTCATGAATTAAAAATGCTGGATCCTCATGGGTTTCTACTTTTCTTTCTTAGATTTCATGCGTAGTTTTCTTGGTCTAGTGTGAAGTTTAGCCTTGTGTGATATTTTACTTGGTCAATTATGGTTCAATGGCAGTTTTCTAATTAAACCGAAGACTGATTTATTTCTTTCTTCGGCAATTTCTTTTTACCAAACCCTGTATGTTGTCAACTTCTTACTGGCTCATTAATTAACATTTCAGCCATTTTCAGAATTTGTCAGCCTATGTAATTAACTTATTAATTAATTTTTGATTAATTAGTTTGTGTTTTCCTTCACTAAATAATTCATATAAAATAGAAAATTGATGGAAAATATCCTAAAAATTCACAAAAATCACTTTTATCATTTTCCACCTCATCTTTTGGACCCAAGATATTATTTTTATATTTTTGATAATTTATTTCCATATTTTAACCATTTTATCACTTATAAAATTCATAATAATTCCATATCAATTCCAAAAATTATGAAATTTAAAGTAATCTCTAGAATAATAATTTAAATATCATATCAAAATTATAGATCGTCTAGAGTTTAAGAACTCAGTTTTTCATATTAAAACTCTTTAGGAATTCCAAAATATTAGACAATTAATATTCAAACACCCATAAACCAATATCCATGATTATTCAATTCAAATGCAAGACATATATATACTCAAAAATTCAGATTTACATTAAACACAATTTAAAACGCATAAAAATCATGATATGTATGCATATATTTAGCTTAATACCTACTAAAATGATAGAATTTGCCTTATCTTTTTTCTTCTTCTTGAATTCCCCTTGGTTCCAAATGGTTGCTGGTTTTATCTCATTAGCTTTTATTTTTCTTTTTGAATGAAACGAAATAAACAACGGAATGGAGAGGGCGATATGATATTTTCCTTTTCTCTTTTACCCTTCCTTAGTTACTTATGTTTTTATATTGCTTATTGAAACATTCTCTTCATTTTATTATTTAAAGGACAAACTAATTAATTGATATGTATGGAACATCTCATATTTCTTAACTTCACTTATTTATCCTATAATTAAATATTTAAATTATATGCTTATATATTTGAAAATTAGGAGGGTTACACTATGGTCAGACCAACTTCTTCCACCCTCAGTACCACAACAACGATTTTATATCTTACACCGAAATTTATACTCAGTCATTGTAGAAGTATATATATTATATAGAGAGAATACAAATACATCCCAAATGCTTACCCTTGTAATCATCATATACAAAGACTCTAAGTCTCATCTAAGGTCAAGACTCGTGTCTCATATATAAAATATATTATTCTGTGCCTACTCTAATATCAAACGTAACGCCGAAACTCTATACACATACTACTAAAGAGTATTGCTAGGCAATGTTGTTTGATAATATGGAGAATAAGGCGATATTGGGCTTTCACACATGAATATACCCTTGGGATAACACTCGTACGTATTAAAATTCCCATATAACACATTCGTACGTACTTATCGGCACAAAGAAATAAACATATGTGTGTCTAGGATAGAATAATACATAATTCAAAATAGGAAATGGAGGACACAGAGTCATCAACGCAGCAATAATACATAATAGATTAACATAAGTTTCAATAGGTCTACACAAGTCTCAGTGGTCTGTAATGTATTTGTCCAATACATACAACCCACATCATAAACATACATGATGCAATAAATTACATATAACAAATTAATCTACAAATATAGTAGCCTCTTACTACGCCTGTTTAACGACGAGTTTTTCTATCGAATTAGAAAACCATCGATAAATTTCAAATTAAAATAACTGCAAGCGCACGGCGTATAATTTTAGTACGTGGCGAGTACGGGTCGATCCGCAGAGAATTGTTTTAGATTTTAAAAATCAGTTCAATCAAATTGGACCAAAGTGAGAGGAAATTTTTAACTACAAAAATATAGCTGAAAATAGATTTTAAATGTGATTCAAAAAATATTAGACTAGGGAACAATTTAGAGGCAAATCCACTCTCATATTTTTGTAAATCAACAAACAAATAATTTATGATCTCAAGTTATGAAATCAAGTGAAATAATTGTTGCATTTATCATAAGTATGGTTTGTTTATGTTATTAATTAACATAACTCAAACCATCAAACTATAATACAACAATTATACCACTTATAAATTCTCATGAAAATGAAGCCAAAGCAAAAGCTATTTTAGGTTTGGTCTATTTACTATTGTAATTAGTAAGACAGATCATCAAATTTTGATTTTACTTTCTTTTAAAAATAAAAAATCCGTTAGCAAATGATGATGTAAATTGTGTTTATGTTGAATAAGAATAGCTCATTTGCATAAGCAATATAAGCTATCAAATCCACTTGTATAAACTTACATCAAAATTCACTTTCATAAAGCATAAACCAAAGAGACCATAAATAATAGAAATGTTGAAATTACATAATATTTGAGAGCTTCGGTACTTGAAGGGGTTTAGCTACTTATTTGTGTTATCAAATCAACACATGTAAGTTTCAACATCGGAAAGCAAAGAGAAGTAGAAATTAAACAAAGGAAATGAGATTAACTACTTGAAGGAAATAAACTAAACTAGTGCATAAATGTAAATCCAAACTATGAACATGAAATAAAAGAGAACATAAGAATGAAAGTGAGCATAAAAGTAAATAAAAACAAGTAGAAAAGAAAAGATAAAGAGGCTAGAAGGCCATTTTTATGTCATGAAACATAGAGCTTACAACTTGCATTTTAATTTCCTAACTAATGTGAAAGAGTAGAAGATATTTACATGTACATAAGAGGGATATTTATACATGCATAAAAATCTAATTCCATTTTTAGGGTACTTCCCAAAAAGCCCTTTAGAAAGTGTGGCCACCAAGTAATCATTAGTCACTAAATAATCCATCATTAAATGTGCATGAAGCTTTAACCTCCACTTAGTTGTCCATTAACTTCTAATTGTAGATTTAGGTGAGTGGGTGGGGTCCTCTATGGTCTTGAATAATTTTCCTCTTCTTTTCTTTGTATTCATTTGTGCATGAATGTATCTTCATAAAAGCCTCATCCATATGCATCCAAATTCCTATAAAAATCATTAAAAAAATGTCCAAGTAAAAATTCTCAAATTGACACATGCACAAAAATGACCATTTTACCCTTGAATCAAGTTGAATATATGATGATTTGAAAATAATTGAATCATGGTTTTAAACATGTTAAAATGTCCAAATATGACTTTTATTTAAATAAAAATAGATAAAATATGGATGTAAATATATGCACATTTACGTGCACATCAAATACCCATACACTTATCTTTTTATTCGTCCTCAAATAAAGGAAAACTAAGATAAATCCATTTTCGTAGGGAGTATGATTGTATTGAGTGTATACAACAAGCCGTTAAACCTCTGGGTGTCCCCAGTACGACAAGTGTTGTCTAATGAGGGTTTTCAACGGATGTTACCCACAAAATCCAAATGCAAAGTGAAAATATTTACAAAGTGCAAGATTTATACAATGGGATGAATGCAAGTTTTTGAAAGTATTAACAAATGAAAGATTTGCTTTTACATTGACACAAATAAGTTAAATTTAAGTTTTGGTCATTATCTTTAAAATTTAAGTCATTTACTCGTCAAAATTTCCAACAAAAATTAAGTTATCATAACAAATAGACGATAGTAAAACTCGTTGTTTCGGTCGATAATATAGTTTAACTATGAAATAGATCCTTAGTTGATTATTAAATTTATCAAAGTGGTATTTTCATTTCTTTCCAACAACAAGTCAAATCACACAAGTTAAAATGACGCTTGTATTGCAATTGCTTACTCTCCCTTATTTGAAAATTTTATTGATATTAACAATATTTACATATGTCTGACTCAGGTAAACTAAGGCTAAATATATTGCCCATGCACTGCCTTGCGGACTGATGTGAGGGGAATATAGAGCATGGCGAGTGAACACACAAGTGTGAACACTTATCGACTGTAGGCATTATTAAAAAGAGTTTTTACATACAAACACCTTACTTAGATAAACTGAGGCCAGATAAACTGATCATGCACTGCCTTTCGGGCTCAGGTGAGAAGGGTACAGAGCATGGCGAGTGAATACACGAGTGTGAACACATGACTCTAGGTGTTAAAAATATATACATATATACAAACGTTATATATATATATATTCTATATTTTTTAGAAAGAGAGATTTTTGCAAAATCATCTTAGCACCATTTAACTTAGAAGAAAAAAATGTAAAATCCTTTCTTTAAATTTACCATATTTTTTAAACAGAGATTTTCAATTAGAATATACTTCATAATTAGCACATATGAACCTTCCTATATACTAGTTAAGCCATTGTTATTTGTAATCAAACTTTATTTTTTTATTTTTGTTAAGACAAATAAATTTTTAAAATTTTCAATTTATCAACCAAACTTATACTTATCCAATAGTGTTTCTTCAAAAATAAATCAAAATGCTAAAAAGAAAATGTTTTTGATATATAGAAATTTTGAGATTTTTTTTTTAGTTAAAAGAAAATGAAAATTCAAAAATGCCATGAAAGTTAAAATGAAATTAGGACTCCCCCCACCCCACACTTAATTTTGATTGTGTCCCTGCAGTCAACGCACGATATAATGAGTGTAACTGGGAAAAATATGTACATATTTACAAAAGAGGGTCAACATTCTTACTAGACGTAGCTTGATTCATGAAGAATCATGAGTTCCTCCTCTTGGTTGCTGGACAATTCCAAGAAAGGTTTCAAACGATGACCATTGACTTTTAAAATTGATCCATCCCTGGTGTTTTCTATTTCTACAACACTACGTGAAAATCGACCGGTCCATCTTGACTTAAGTTTCCCAGGGAATAAATGAAGTCTTGAGTCGTATAAAAGAACTTTTTGGTTAGGCGAAAACGTTTTCCTTAGGATTGACTTGCCATGAAAATCTTTAGTTCTTTCTTCGTAAATTTTCTCATTTTCATACGCGTCTTTCCTAAGTTCTTCTAGGTCGTTGAGTTGTAGTTTTCAGTTTTCTCCGTCTTTCTAATAATCAAAGTTTAAGTTCTCTATTGCCCACAACACTTTGTGTTCGATTTCAACGAGTAAATGACAATCTTTACCGTAAACTAAACGAAATGGGAACATCCCAAGGTTAGTTTTAAAAGTAGTACAGTAAGCCTAAAGCGCGTCGGTCAATTTCTGAAACCAATCTTTTCGATTTTTGTTGACAGTTTTCTCCAAGATTTGTTTTATTTGACGATTTGGAACTTCAACTTGCCCACAAGTTTGAGGACGATATGGAGTGAATAACTTGTGGGTTATCGAGTATTTCTTAATTAATGTTTTAAAAGATCGATTGCAAAAATGGGTTCCGTTATCACTAATTATTGTGCGAGGTGTGCCAAACCTTGAAAAGATGTTTTCTTTGAGAAATTTCACAACAATTCTATGGTAATTGGTTATACAAGGAACGACTTCGACCCATTTTAAGACGTAATCGACTGCAAGAAGGATATACAAGTTTCCAAAAGAATTAGAAAAGGGTCCCATAAAGTTGATACCCCAAACATCAAATATTTCGATCATAAGAATAGGTTTAAAGGCATCATATCTCGTCAAGAAATTCGTATAAGCATTTGACATCAATCGCAAGTTTTGCAAAATTCAAACGAGTCTTTGAAAAGAGAAGGCCAATAGAAACCAAACTAAAGCACCTTTTTCCACAGTTTTTCGAGGACCAACATGTCCATCGTACGCTTAATCGTGGTAAAATGAAGAACAGTCCTGATCTCACTATTCAGAATGCAACGTCGAATGACTTGGTTGGGGTAATATTTGAACAAGTATAGATCATCCCAGTAAAAATATTTCACTTGGGACATAAACTTGCATTTATCCTGTTTGGACCAAGATGAGGGGGTTTTTTAGTGACTAAGTAGTTTACTATATCAGCATACCATGGATCGATAGAAATTGAAAGAAGTTGCTAACCGGGGAAGTTTTTCATCGATTGGCAAAGAAGATGGTGCATCCAAAAGAAGAGATAAGTGATCGGCAATGACATTATCGGATCTTTTTTTTTCTTCAATTGTAATGTCAACTTCTTAAAGTAAAAGGATCCAACGAATCAAAAGGAATTTAGCATCCTTTTTAGCGAAGAGATAGCGAAGCGCAGAGTGGTCTGTGTACGCAGTAATGTGTGAACCTATCAAGTAAGATCGAAACTTTTCGACTGCAAAACGACAGCTAGAAGCTATTTTTCGGCTGTTGTGTAGTTGAGTTGAGCGTCGTTCAAAGTCATACTCGCGTAGTATATGACATGAAGGATTTTGTTGATGCATTGCCCTAAGACAGCACCAACCGCAAAGTTAGAAGCGTCACACATTTTTTCGAAAGGAAGATCCTAATTGGGTGTGCAAATAATTGGAGCAGAAATGAGTTCTTCTTTGAGATGTTCGAAAGAAGAGATACAATCAGCGTTAAAATCAAAAGGAACGTCTTTTTCAAGAAGAGTTGTCAAAGGACGAGCGATTTTGCTAAAGTCTTTCACAAAACGTCGGTAAAAACTAGCATGTCCTAGAAATGATCGACTGTCCTTAACAGAATTGGGAATGAGTAGGTTAGCAATTACGTCAACTTTCAGTTTATCTAGCTTAATGCCTTTACTTGAGATGATATGCCCAAGGACTACGCCTTATTTGACCATAAAGTGGCATTTTTCTCAATTCAAAGTCAAAGGTTTTTCTTTATATCTATTAGAACCAACTCAAGATAATGTAAAAGTTGAGAAAAAGAATCGCCAAAGATAGAGAAATCGTCCATAAAAACTTCTAGAAAGCGTACAATCTTATCGGAAAGAATGCCAACCATGCATCATTCAAAAGTAGCAGGAGCGTTACAAAGTCCGAATGGCATACGTCGATAAGCAAAGTTACCGAACGGACACATGAAAGTCGTTTTCTCTTGATCTTTGAGAGTGATTGGAATTTGGTTATAGCCGAAATAACCATCGAGGAAGTAGTAGAATTCATGGTCGGCTAAACGTTCGAGCATTAGGTCAGTGAAAGGAAGAGGGAAGTGATCTTTATGTGTTGTGGCATTCAGTTTTCGATATTCAATGCAGACATGCCAACCCGTCGAGTACGAGTTGGAATAAGTTCGTTTGAGTCGTGCTTGACAACGGTTAGCCCAGATTTTTTCAGTACAACATGAATTGGGCTAACCCATGAACTATCAAAGATTGGGTAAATGATTCCGTTATTGAGAAGTTAAAAATTTCATCACACACCACATCTTTCATTTTTGGAGTAAGCCTTCGTTGCGTGTCACGAACAGGCTTGGCATCGTCGATTAAATGGATGCGATGTTGAACAAGAGCGGGACAAATTCCCTTTATATTGGAGATTGACCATCCAATTGCTTCCTTATTTTTGGACAGGATTGAAAGTAAAGAAGTTTCTTGATTAAGAGAGAGAGTCGCAGAAATTATGACAGGAAATTTTTCGTTATCACCTAAGTATGTGTACTTAAGGTGATCGGGAAGTGGTTTGAGGTCCAACTATGGAAAATTTTCGATCAAAGAATTAAGTTGAGATTCGGACTCAACTGGAAGCAATTCAAAAGGAAGAGTGTATTCAATCTCATTGGGAATTATGTGAAACAATTTTTCATACTCGGCCTCGTGTTCATGTTAAGATCAAATGTCTCGTTTTCGAAGTTTTCGTTAATGGCCCTAACTTCCAACGTTTTGCCACAAGATTCGTTCGATTGGCTTTCAAGATTGAAAATGTTGAGATCCAAAGTCATGTTTTCAAAAGAGATTTTCATCGAACCATTACAAAAATTGATTAAGGAAATTGAGGTGGCTAAGAATGGTCGGCCTAAAATCAATGGAATTTGACTCGCGAGATTTTTCACAGGTTGTGTTTCGAGATTGATAAAATCAATGGGGAATATGAATTGCCCTACTCGAATGAGCACGTCTTCGCTTTTTTCCATGGGCTTCTTAATGGAACGATCGGTGAATTGAAGTGTTACTTTTGTGGGTTTGAGCTCACCTAAACCTAATTGTTCATACATGGAATATGGAATCAAATTGACATTTGCGCCTAAGTCAATCAAACATTTGTTAATCGTCTTGTCTCCAATTGTACACGAAATCGTAGGGCAGCCAGGATCTTTGTATTTCACGGGCATGGATTAGGACAAGACTTCACTCAAACTGGTGGCTAAGAAGACTTTTTTGGCACTTGAGTATGTCATTTTGGGTACACGAGTCCATAAGAAATTTAGCGTACATTGGGAATTGTTGAACAATGTCAAGAAGCAGAATGTTAATTTTGACTTGTTTAAAAATTTCCAACATCTTTTCCATTTGGTCCGAGTGTTTCATTCGTCGGAGACGATGTGGAAATGGAACACGACACTCGGTAGGCAGGTCTACTTGAGTAGTAGAAGAATAATTTTGATTGGCATTCGATTCAACATTTGGCTCCACGTTCAATTGTAATTGGTTTGAAGCATCGAGAGAGGTTTTCTGTAAATCTTTTGGGTTAACGACTTGATTATCCATTGTTTGCCGGAACATAAAGTTGTGATAGCATTCAATTGGGTGACATTGCTATCTTGAACAACATGGGCTTGATTTGAATTTGCGTTTTGATTTCTTTGATTTGGAAGGGGCTGGCTTGGGAATGTTCCTCGTTCATGTTCACTTACAGACGTGGCTAATTAACTCGTTTACATTTCGAGTTTCGTAATCGATTGGTCTGTGTCTTGCATATATGTGGTCAATAAATTTTGCAAATTGTTGTTTGATTGAAGGCTTTGAGTAGTTTTTTAGCCAACATTTCAAGAGTTTTCTCAAGTGAACTTAAACATTTATCATCTTGGGGTAGAATTTGATTGAAAATTTGACTGCTGCGGTGAGACGGACCTGCAAAATTTGGTTGAAAATGGTTGGGTTGAAATGGAGGATTCGAAGCATTATTCGGAAATGCTTGAAAATTAGGACGAACCGTATTCGTGTTGGGATTTTTTGGGTTACAAGCAAAATTTGGATGAATTCTCTGAACAAGGTTGTACGTTGGAGAAAACGGGTCATTTTTGGTTTTATTGAAAGCTTTGTTTGTTCGACAGAATTGGGGCACTGATCGGCTATATGATTAGGATCGATGCATTTATAATACATTGGTTAGGAAGCTTGGTTCATTTGCTTTGATGAGAAAACGTTATTGAATTTTTTAATCGTTGTGTCGATCTTAGCTTCCAAAGCAAAAGAAGATCCTATCGAGTGTGCATTCGATCGTGAATAAATCGATTTTTCGTTCGAACGTTCCCTTTGTGATGATTTTTCGGTGAGGTTTTCAATAAATTATCAAGCATCGCCGTGATGTTGGACAAGAAAATTGACTTGGCACATTGATTCAAGCATGGTTCGTGAGCTATTTTCAAGTCCATCGTATAAGATTTGGCAAATCGTCCATTTTTCAAAGTTATGGTGTGGACATTTTATCAAAAGCACTTTGAATCTTTCAAAATAATTTCTGAATGGTTCTCCCTTGAATTGGTGAAAATTTACAATTTCGTTTTGGATTTTACTCATTTTTTCCAAGGGTAGAATTTTTTAATAAAGCTTTTATGAATTCTTCCTAAGTTTTAATCGAGTTCGATGTTAAGTTGTACAACCATTTTTCAACGTAATGCATAAGAGCTAATGGGATTAATCGAAGTTTGATTCCGTCATCGAAAAGTTGTTGGAGTTTAATGGTTGCGCAAACTTGTTCGAATTTAGTCAAGAAAATGTATGGGTCATTGTGCCCAAAATTGCCAAATTTTGGAAGTGTGGCAATATGGTTCGAGTGAATTTCAAAATGATTACCCATAGGGGCTGGTAATGTGATGCAAGATGGAATAGAAACTCTATTGGGAAAGATTCTATCCACAAGATTTCGATGGGCGTTCTTGTTCGCCATTTCGGGAGTATCGTCTTTTGGAGTTAAACAATTAGTGGTCGAGTGGTGAGTCCAACGATTTGTTGTAGTGCCACGAGTCCATGTACTCATGCACAAGTGAAAGTCGAGAAGAGAAAGCAGTTAGAAATGAGTTTATAGAATGAAAGAAGATTTGGAAAAATGAAGTGAAAAATTATTTTCTTTTTGTTTTTCGTTTCTTTTTTTCTTTTTTTTTAAAGGAAGAAAAATATTTACCAAGTGAAATTTATTTTCAAAAGAGAAGTTTGATTTTTGTTTTGTTTTTGGCTTTTCAAAAAAAAATATGTTTTTTTTTTAATTTTCAAATTTTTAAATATTTGCCGAAAGGATTTTTGTTTTTCTAGAAAAAGAGCAATTTGATTTTTGTTTTTGAATTTTCAAAAAAAAAAATGTTTTTGAAAAGATTTTGTACTTTTTTTGGATTTTTGTTTTTGATTGAAAATTTTCAAAGGAAAGGAAAAAAGGAATATTTATCTTTTTTTGGTTAAAAACTAAGTAAAGTAAAATTTATAATTTTTTTTTTTGATTTTGGATTTTTTTTTGTTTTATTTAAATATGCATGAACAAATGCAACTAAATGAATGCAAATGACTTAATTACAGTTTTCTATCCTCTGTAACGCCTAACCCAAAATTGAATAATCACTCTTAAATCAACAAAAATATTTCTCAGCCAAGTAAAGGGCAGGGGTTATCGGTGCACCACTTATCACTGTAGGACGCAGCCGAAGTTTAAGTACCTTCAAAGAAACAACCGGTATAATGTTTACGAATCATCGTAATATTTATAAATGGTTATTACTCTACCGTAGCCTAGACACCAAGAAATAAAATTGTTCAAAGAAAATAACTGTGAAGATATAATTAAGCCCAAAGTGAGCTCGTGGCACCCTTAAGTCGAATGCCTAACATTTATTATTGGTCAAATTCAACGATGAAATGATTTTGTGGGCTAAGGAAAAGGTGATGAAATCTCTTACCTTATGTGAATTGGGGTATTGCCCTCAAAAAAGAAAATAAGATGAGATGAATGCAAAACAAAAATTAAACGTTAATTTACAACGCAACTAAAATGAAGATTGTTTTTGTTTTTTGGATTTTGAAAAAAATAATTATATGTATATATAACATTCCTGGATTTTAGAAAAAATAATTTGATAATTGATTTAATTTTGGAAATTTAATTGTGAATTAACTTGGATTTTCCAAATTAAATAGATATTTGTTTGTTGATTCATTTATAAATACAAATTGGTCGTATATTAATCTTTGAATTTGAAATTCTAAAATAAATGTTTAAAATAATATATTGGATTGGGAATTTTAGAATAAAATATAATTGGATTTATTGACTTTGTAAGATTATTTATTTGTGTGTAATTGATTTCTAAATCATTTGCTTTTATAAGGCTATATAAGTGTTAATAATTGAAATTGTTTGTATGATGTATATAAACAAGAATATATAAAAGCTTTAAACTTACATATATGTACCTTTTGAAATTATGAGATAAACATATATATATGAATAAAATTGGTTTGTAAATATATAAGCAAGATTTAATTAAAGAATTAAAATGCTTTTCTTATATATTTGAAAATAAATATAGTTAGAAAATATATATATATATACATGAATTTGTAAGTAAATTTTAAACAAGGGTTTAAAACTAAGTTTTGAAACTAATTTAAACTAAGGGGTTTCAACATAAAATTTCTTATTTTAACAAGTGTAAACAAATTATACATGAAAGTAACAAGTGTAAGTATTTTAATGTATATTGATTTGAAAGTTATACTTTGAATTCAAATTTTAAAAAAGATATTTGGAAGATTTTATTTTGATATGAACATAAGAAAGTTGTTTAAAAGTTAAGTTTTATATGTATATATAAGATGTGTGTAAAGCAAGATTGAAATATATCAAAACATACTTAAAACAAGTGTAAAGGTAACTTTGAAACATGTAAATATGCATTTGTACAAGTGTAAGCATTTTTACATATAATCTAAACATTTGTGAATATACAAAGACATGCAATATTAATTTGTAAAATATCAGTACAAGCAATGACAAGTGTTAACCATGAAAACAAGTATATTACAAATGTAATTCAAATGGACAAGTGGCAAAAGAGATTATTTTCTTTTGAATTTATTTTTGAGAACATGCATAGAAAAAAATGGTCAGGCTGCTTTCATCTTTCTCAAGCCTGAAAACCAAAGAATTCGAAATCCTCCTCAATCTGAAATCCGAAACAAGTTTAAAAATCAAAGCCTGGAAACAATGCAAATCAAAAACAAAATAGAAAAGAAACCAGGTTTCTCTTCTCCACTTTTAAAACCTATAAAACAAATCCTCATAAAATTTTAAACCTGAAAGCAAAAGCCAGATTCAAGTTAGATCAGTTCAGATCATCATTTTTCAGCCCGGAATCGAATTTGTTTTCGAGTGCAACCTGGAAATTCAAATTCATAAGCAACTTTAAAAAAATCAAAATCCAGACTGGATTAAAGCTACGGATCAAAATAAACAAGTTAAAGCAATCAAAACTCTTCCAACTTCAAAAAAAGGAACCTGGAAATCAAATTTCGATGCATATTAATCAAGCATGGATTCAACATAATCAAAGTTGCAGTTCAATACTATAAGCTTCAGTTCCAACTCGAGTGGATTCAAATCAGAATAGCAAATCAAAATCTATTCTTGCTTTCAAATCTATTTCCAGGCTCTGCTCCTCAATTCCAGTCCTCTGATTTTCAACTACAGGTGAGCAAACACCCATTTTTAAAATTTAAATCTCTTTGCATGTGACAAAATATGTGAGAGTATTGTTGTGAAATTATTTGATGAGCCTGCATGTTCGTGTATATGCGTATAATGATATATGTGAATGCAAGTCTGGGTAAACATATATATACAGGTGCTCTATTGTTTTACAGGCTCCAAACCATCAAATTTAAATTCCATTGCTCATTATACAGTTGAATTTAGGCCTCGATTTCTAAAAGGAAAGTGTTTGTTACAAGACAATATCATTTCTAAAAATAAATTTAAGGATATTCGCTGAGCAATTATTTCAAATTTTTGAATCCACCGTAAAAACTTGTGTGGGTCCAAATTCGAAGATGTGATTTTTTTTAAATTTTGGTTATATAAATAAATTGGTGTTTGCAAACTATGATTTTAAAAACAAAAATCAGGAACTTTAGGATAGTATTTTGGGAAGAATTTTAAGATGAATAGAAATCACAAATGCATCAATTTTTGATGATCGGGACGATATCGAGTTTCGAGATTTAGGTTGAAGGTAGCTTATAAGTTAGAGATTGTTGGAAAAATACAAATTATATTTATCAATGGTCAAATTAATGGTGCGATGAAGAATTAGGGTTTAATAACCCAGTTGAGTCGATGAAGTTTTGGGGAAATGTTCGTCAGCGTTGGGCTTGACACGGCGATCGCACCTGGGGCAAAGCAAGCATGGGTCTCTGACGAACATTTAGGTGAGTCGGCGGCGTTTCTGACGGTCGGAGGCGACGAGGAGGAAAGGTTTTCCATCGTGTAGTGTTTCCTGTTGGTCGAGTTTTTACTCGATTTCGTTTCGATGTGGATGCATTCGATCTGGGTGTAGAGGTGTTTTGTATGAGATCGAGGGCTTGGTGAGCATCGCCGCGATGATCATTAGGGGTCGGCAACGTTGGTGAACGTGCACAACGCGCACGTCGTGTTTGGGTTTTGAAGGCTCGGGTTTTGGCTTGATTCTTTTGCAGTTCGACTCGAAGAAGATGGAACGCGTGTGGCCCGAAGTTTTACTCTGGAAAACTAAAGATTAGCTTGGGTATTTTCTGTTTTGGTTCAGGTTAATATTTTTATAACCTGTTTTAAAATGTTATAAAGACTTGTACAGTTTTTTTTTTCAAATTTAAAACAGAATACAGATTTCAAAATTAAGTAAAAACATGATTTTTTGAAGTATTATGGTTTCCAGATTTTAGTATAAAGCTTGAAGAAGTCTTAAACCAAGTTTTTTAAGTGTATTTAAAAAAATGAGTTCTTAAGTTTGTAAATTTAAACGGTATATTCAGGTAGTAAAAAAATGATGGTTTTAATTAACTGAATAATTTTGGGTTAATGCATATGCTAAAAACAAATTCTATTTTCTAGGTTATTTAGAATGAGATTTTAAAGATAAATGCATGTCTTAAACATTGTTTTTAAGGTTTTAAGTTAGATTCTTATGTTAATGATAATTAATTTTCCAAGGATTATTAAATGAGGATATAAATCATAACTAAAAAAAATTAAAATTAAGATAATGATTTATCTTTGGATGAATTAAGGTCTTAATTAATGAGTAATTAAGGATAATTATTGATTTAGAGATGGGTTAATCAAGGGACCAAAGGTTAATTAATTTGAAGAATTATTAATTAATGCGATTAATTAATTAAGGTAATTAATTTGAGAATAATTGATTAATTAATTAAAGGTTAATTAATTAATGAAAGTGATTAAGAAATGATTATTAATTAAGGATCAATTAATTAATTATTGTAATTAATTAAGGACAATTAATCAAAGGATTAATTTTAAATTAAAGGTTAATTAATAATGATTAAAGAGTAATTCCAAATTAATTTGTAATTAATTAATATTAATTAACCAGGATTAGTAAATTATTCATAAGTATTAATCTGATTTAGATTAATCAGTTGATTAATAAATTTTACTTATGAATGTTCTGATCCTATTGAATGTTTGAATGATTTGATATTCCTCATATGTGATGCTTCGTGATATGAATTATTCTGATTTGTGTTGTAAGCTGCGATGTAATTTATTCATCTGCGATGTAATTTATTCATTGGTGATGTAACTTATTTATCTATGAATCTGTGTATATAGATAAGCGTTATTGGAATATACCGCTTATCGATATTGATATGATTGTATCTGTGATGATTGATGTTGTTGCACTATTATGTGGAAACCCTGGACTACACCTTACACACACAAATATGGATTGCACGAGGAAATCAGTTAAGTTACAGATTTTTAATGATTTTAAAGATTGAATTTTTGAATCCAAAATAGTTTTGGAGTTAAAATTGAAAGCTTTTGAAAATGAGTTTCAAAAATAAAAGTTATTTTGAATAACTAAATAAAGTTTTGAAATTTAAATAATTTGATTTGAATTTGAATTAAATATTTGAAATTGAATTCAATAATTTGGAAATTATGGTTTAAAAAGATTTTACAAGATTAGAAAGGTGTTTATATGGGTTTTTAACCATTTAAAAAGTATTGTTTTGGGAATTTAAATTTAAACCCAAGTTTTATACTTGAATAGCTTTAACTTATGTAAATGTAATCAGTTTTTCCCAAAATGAAAACTATTTGTTCTCAAATAATAAAAGCTTTCATATAAGGAAAGAATTTCCGATGTGTATCCAAAGATTTCAAGTTTTAAATGAAAATGTGAATTGTTTTGAAAGCTATGAATTAATCTTTGTGAAAGATAATTGAATCTTGTTTTGAAATTAAAGAAGATTTAAAAGGTGTGTCTTTTGAATAAAATATTTGAAATGAAAATTGTTTCTGAAAGGCTATAAATTTTTGGAAATGGTTTTGGGAATTATGAATTGAGTCTTTTGTTTAAATGAGTGGATGAGTTAATCCAATTTGAAATTGTTGCATCTTTGTGAAAGGTGGGTCAACTTCGTGAAATGAATCTTTTTATTTAAAAAGATTTGAAATGGTAATTTGTTTTAAACCATTAAAAGAAAGGTTTTGGATAATAGATTGTGACTTAACTGAAATCCTATATCCATATGTTTTAAATATTGCGCTTATTATTTGGTTTAGCCGGGAGAGGACCTTGTGTCATATAACCCATTCCGAACAATGATACGTCGATATGGATAGCATTTGAAGACCGGTGGTGAAGACCGGATATTTTCGAGAACAAAAGGACAACCCGTCGATTGTCTATGCACTGAGTCGCGCTGGTATAGAGATTTCCTAAGTGACGGGAAGTCCGATCGGGATTGTGAATACCCAAATTGCAAGTCCTTCTTCGGAAGTGCCTTCGGTTTCGTTCGAACCCGGAACAGACTTGTTTGGATGTGTGTCTGACATTACACTTTGAGATGTAAAACCGGTTTCTATCAAATACATTTCTGTTTGGTGGCGGAGATTTATTCTCTTAGCTTAACACCCTTCTCTGAGACGTACGAGCTTAGAGGTTATGTAGTTGATGGTTACTAGTGATACATTCCCAATTCGGTAATGTGGCACGAAGTGCTGCTAATCATTTGTTGATCAAAGCATGGCTTTGTGAAAAAGAGTAGCTTTGTGGACGAGACCTCATCGAGCCTCACAAACCGGTAATGGTCGAAACAGAAAAGATGCGGCAAGGTTTCAGGGGTAGCACCCCTAGGGTATGTCCATTCCTTCTGAAAAAGTGTGGTATCATGGTATGGAGCCCAGATACTTACTCATGTGGACACTGTATATTTATTACTATGTGATGTTGTTGGTGTTGAGAGCTCTCGAATAAAGGTCGCAAACGACCGGGGGTGGCATATCTTAGGTTTTACCCCCGGGAAGGGGGTAGACCAGCCTTGTGTTAGCAGAGAGCCGGGTAGGTTCTCGAGGAGTCCCTCCAGAGGCGTACCAATGTAGCAATAGGAAGTTCCTTAGCCTGACCATTTGTTGAAAATCCAATCTCCAATACGTGCCTTGTACGGTTTTAGTTGTAGAACCTGCCATTTAACATGTCAGCTATAGTAGGCATAGTATAATGGTACCTATGCTGGCTAAGATTAATATTATACTTTCGAAAGGTTTTCTGCACTATGCACTAATAACAATATCAAAAGATTTTTGTGTAGTAAGCATATTTGACTATCATAAAGAGAAATCTTCCCCAAGTGTGTGATTGCATTGTGTGTGTGTCGGGAGGCCTTATGGTAGTTTCATTTTCCAAAAAGCATTGCGGTTTTCAATGTTTTAAATTCCTTTATTGTTTGTTTTTAAAGATAGAAACTGTTTTTGTTTGCTCATACCAGTCCCATGACTGACCCGGAGTTTATTGTTCCCTTCCTAAACTCTGTATGCCCATAATTTTCCACACGGGCAGTCTAGAGTTGGGTTTTTCAGATAGTCAGATAGTAGATATCGATTTGATACCCTTCAGCTATCTCTTTCGAATTCTTTGGAGTCTTCGAATCCATGGACGTACCTTGCTTATCTTTGTGCAACGTGATGGTGGTTCGAGCTAGTGGTTTGGAGTTTTGGCTTTGGAGCATTGGATTGGAGTTGCAGTTTGATATTGGAGTTATCTCTTTGGCTATTTGTTTTCTATTGTTGGTTATTGTCTCTGATATTCTTGTATCATATTGATATCATTGTTGTATATTATTGGATATTGTATTCATTGGAGTTGTATATGATATTCATTTCTTTTCTTCCGCTGTGTTGTTATACTTAATGTGTTATAAGCTCCGGCACGAGTCAAATTTCAACGGTTGAATCTGCGGCATTCGAGTACAAGTGAAGTACGGGTGTCGATTTTTGAACGCTGAAATTTGGATCGTGACATTTTGGTATCAGAGCTGAAGGTTGAAACTTTAGCTCAGGAGTATAACACATTAGGTAACTCATTAGAGATAGGGTGAAGTATACCCTAGAATGAGTAATCCATATGATATCCGTTCGAATGCCTCAGTAAATTCTCTTACTATCCACTGATAGTGAGTATGAGTGCAAGAAGAGGATGAGATAGGGGACAGGAAAATACCACTACAAATGGTCAATAACCCGTAACAACAATGGAAATAAACTGTCTCTATCAATCTCCTTTGATTCGTCTTTTAAATTCTTTGATGATTCCTGGCAGCTCCAGGAAGAAGCTTTGATATATTTGCATGAGACACAAACTCCAGATGGGTCAAAATTGTTTGTTTGGATGAACTGTTTGCTTTGGTTGCTATGGTTGATAGATACACTTTGGTTTCTATACTAAAAAGTTTAGGATGCATATCCACATATCTGTCTGCACTTTTGCGTTTAGATATATTCTATGAGTGACTAGTCATTCCTTCGAACTAACTAATGCCATTGCATACTTCGTAGATCTGGATAATCCGAGTATCTTGTAAAGTGTTAAATAGATTCGTTGTTGTATCTATTGTTGATATTATGATTTGGTAAGCCAAATGCAGAATGGACATTCAGTTCGATCTGGAAAATTGTTTCTCTGTCTTTCTATATTCTTTTATTGTCTCTGTGGCAAATTTCAGGGATGAAATTTTCTTAAGGGGGGAAACTGTAACATTCTTGGATTTTAGTTAAAAATAATTTGATAATTTAATTAAATTTTGAAATTTAATTATGAATTAATTTGGATTTTCCAAATTAAATAAATATTTGTTTGTTTATTCATTTATAAATACAAATTGGTCGTATATTAATCTTTGAATTTGAAATTCTAAAATAAATGTTTAAAATAATATATTGGATTGGGAATTTTAGAATAAAATATAATTGGATTTATTGACTTTGCAAGATTATTTATTTGTGTGCAATTGATTTCTAAATCATTTTCTTTTATAAGATTATATAAGTGTTAATAGTTGAAATTGTTTGTATGATGTATATAAACAAGAATACATAAAAGCTTTAAACTTATATATATGTATCTTTTGAAATTATGAGATAAACATATATACATATATGAATAAAATTGGTTTGTAAATATATAAGCAAGATTTAATTAAAGATTTAAAATGCTTTTCTTATATATTTGAAAATAAATATAGTTAGAAAATATATATATACATACATGAATTTGTAAATAAATTTTAAACAAGGGTTTAAAACTAAGTTTTGAAACTAATTTAAACTAAGGGGTTTCAAAATAAAATTTCTTATTTTAACAAGTGTAAACAAATTATACATGAAAGTAACAAGTGAAAGTACTTTAATGTATGTTGATTTGAAAGTTATACTTTAAATTCAAATTTTAAAAAAGATATTTGGAAGATTTTATTTTGATATAAACATAAGAAAGTTGTTTAAAAGTTAAGTTGTGTATATATATATATATATATATATATATATATAAAAGATGTGTGTAAAGCTAGATTGAAATATATCTAAACTACTTAAAACAAGTGTAAAGGTAACTTTGAAACATGTAAATATGCATTTGTACAAGTGTAAGCATTTTTACATATAATCTAAATATTTGTGAATATACAAAGACTTGCAATATTAATTTGTAAAATATCAATTCAAGCAATGACAAGTGTTAACCATGAAAACAAGTATATCACAAATGTAATTCAAATGGACAAGTGGCAAAAGAGAATATTTTATTTTGAATTTAATTTTGAGAACATGCATAGGAAAAAATGGTCAGGCTGTTTTCATCTTTCTCAAGCCTGAAAACCAAAGAATTCGAAATCCTCCTTAATCTCAAATCTGAAACAAGTTTAAAAATCAAAGCCTGGAAACAATGCAAATCAAAAATAAAATAGAAAAGAAACCGGGTTTCTCTTCTCCACTTTTAAAACCTATAAAACAAATCCTCACAAAATTTTAAACCTGAAAGCAAAAGCCAAATTCAAGTTAGATCAGTTCAGATCATCATTTTTTAGTCTGGAATCGAATTTGCTTTCGAGTGTGACCTAGAAATTCAAATTCATAAGCAACTTAAAAAAAATCAAAATCCAGAGTGGATTAAAGCTACAGATCAAAATAAACAAGTTAAAGCAATCAAAACTCTTCCAACTTCAAAAAAAACCTGGAAATCAAATTTCGATGCATATTAATCAAGCATGGATTCAACATAATCAAAGTTGCAGTTCAAAACTATCAGCTTCAGTTCCAACTCGAGTGGATTCAAATCAGAATAGCAAATCAAAATCTATTCTTGCTTTCAAATCTATTTCCAGGCTCTACTCCTCAATTCCAGTACTCTGATTTTCAACTACAGGTGAGCAAACACCCATTTTTTAAATTTAAATCTCTTTGCATGTGACAAAATATGTGAGAGTATTGTTGTGAAATTATTTAATGAGCCCGCATGTTCATGTATATGTATATAATGATATATATGTGAATGCATGTCTGGGTAAACATATATGTACAGGTGCTTTGTTGTTTTACAAGCTCCAAACCATCAAATTTAAATTCCATTGCTCATTATACAGTTGAATTTAGGCCTCGATTTCTAAAAGAAAAGTGTTTGTCACAAGATAATATCATTTCTAAAAATAAATTTAAGGATATTCGTTGAGCAATTATTTCAATTTTTGAATTCACGGTAAAAACTTGATGTGGGTCAAAATTCGAAGATGTGATTTTTTAAATTTTGGTTATATAAATAAATTGGTGTTTACAAACTATGACTTTTAAAACAAAAATCAGGAATTTTAGGATAGTATTCTGGGAAGAATTTTAAGATGAATAGAAATCGCAAATGCGTCAATTTCTGATGATCGGGAAGATATCGAGTTTCGAGATTTAGGTTGAAGGTAGCTTATAAGTTGGAGATTGTTGGAAAAATATAGATTATATTTACCAATGGTCAAATTAATGGTGCGATGAAGAATTAGGGTTTAATAACCCGGTTGAGTCGATGAAGTTTTGGGGAAATGTTCGTCAGTGTTGGGCTCGAGACGGCAATCGCACCTGGGGCAAAGCAAGCATGGGTCTCTAACGAACATTTGGGTGAGTCGACGGCATTTCTGATGGTCGGAGGCGACAAGGAGGATAGGTTTTCCATCGTGTAGTGTTTCCTGTTGGTCGAGTTTTTACTCGATTTCGTTTCGATGTGGATGCATTCGATCTGGGTGTAGAGGTGTTTTGTATGGGATCGAGGGGCTGGTGAGCATCGCCGCGATGATCATCGGGGGTCGGCGACGTTGGTGAACGTGCACAACGTGCACGTCGTGTCTGGGTTTTGAAGGCTCGGGTTTTGGCTCGATTCTTTTGCAGTTCGACTTGAAGAAGTTGGAACGCGTGTGGCCCGAAGTCTTACTCTGGAAAACTAAAGATTGGCTCGGGTATTTTCTGTTTTGGTTCAGGTTAATATTTTTATAACCTGTTTTAAAATGTTATAAAGACTTGTGCAGTTTTTTTTTCAAATTTAAAACAGAATACAGATTTCAAAATTAAGTGAAAACATGATTTTGTGAAGTACTATGGTTTTCGGATTTTAGTATGAAGCTTGAAGAAGTCTTAAACCAAGTTTTTTAAGTGTATTTTAAGAAAATGAATTCTTAAGTTTGTAAATTTAAACGGTATATTTAGGTAGTAAAATAATGATGGTTTTAATTAACTGAATAATTTTGGGTTAATTCATATACTAAAACAAATTCTATTTTCAAGGTTATTTCGAATGAGATTTTAAAGATAAATGCTTGTCTTAAACATTGTTTTTAAGGTTTTAAGTTAGATTTTTATATTAATGATAATTAATTTTCCGAGGATTATTAAAAGAGGATATAAATGATAATTAAAAAAAATTAAAATTAAGATAATGATTTATCTTTGGTTGAATTAAGGTCTTAATTAATAAGTAATTAAGGATAATTAATGATTTAGAGATGGGTTAATCAAGGGACCAAAGGTTAATTAATTTGAAGAATGATTAACTAATGCGATTAATTAATTAAGGTAATTAATTTGAGAATAATTGATTAATTAATTAAAGGTTGATTAATTAATGAAAGTGATTAAGAAATGATTATTAATTAAGGATCAATTAATTAATTATTGTAATTAATTAAGGACAATTAATGAAAGGATTGATTATAAATTAAAGGTTAATTAGTAAATGATTAAAGAGTAATTTATCAAATTAATTTGTAATTAATTAATATTAATTAACCAGGATTAGTAAATTATTCATTAGTAATTAATGTGATTTAAATTAATTAGTTGATTAATAAATTTTACTTATGAATGTTCTGATTCTATTGAATGTTTGAATGATTTGATATTCCTCATATGTGATGCTTCGTGATACGAATTATTCTAATTTGTGCTGTAAACTGTGATGTAATTTGTTCGTTCGTGATGTAACTTATTTATCTATGAATCTGTGTATATAGATAAGCGTTATTGGAATATACCGCTTATCGATATTGATATGATTGAATCTGTGATGATTGATGTTGTTGCGCTATTATGTGGAACCCTTGGACTACACCTTACACACACAAATATGGATTACACGAGGAAATCGGTTAAGTCATAGATTTTTAATGATTTTAAATATTGAATTTTTGAATCCAAAATAGTTTTGGAATTAATATTGAAAGCTTTTGAAAATGAGTTTCAAAAATAAAAGTTATTTTGAATAACTTAATAAAGTTTTGAAATTTAAATAATTTGATTTGAATTTGAATTCAGTATTTGAAATTGAATTCAATAATTTGGAAATTATGGTTTAAAAAGATTTTACAAGATTATAAAGTTGTTTATATGGGTTTTTAACCATTTAAAAAGTATTGTTTTGGGAATTTAAATTCAAACCCAAGTTTTATACTTGAATAGTTTTAACTTACGTAAATGTAATCTGTTTTTCCCAAAACGAAAACTATTTGTACTCAAATAATAAAAGCTTTCATATAAGGAAAGAATTTACGATGTGTATCCAAAGATTTCAAGTTTTAAATGAAAATGTGAATTGTTTTGAAAGCTATGAATTAATCTTTGTGAAAGATATTTGAAATTAAAGAAGATTTAAAAGGTGTGCCTTTTGAATAAAAGATTTGAAATTAAAAATGTTTCTGAATGGCTATAAATTTTTGGAAATGGTTTTAGGAATTATGAATTGAGTCTTTTGTTTAAATGAGTGGATGAGTTAGTCCAATTTGAAATTGTTGCATCTTTTTGAAAGTTGGGTGAACTTCGTGAAATGAATCTTTTTATTTAAAAAGATTTGAAACGGTAGTTCGTTTTAAACCATTATAAGAAAGGTTTTGGATAATAGATTGTGACTTAACTGAAATCCTATATCCATATGTTTTTAAATACTGCGCTCATTATTCGATTTAGCCGGGAGAGGACCTTGTGTCATATAACCCATTCTGAATAATGATACGTCGATATGGATAGCATTTGAAGACCAGTGGTGAAGACCGGGTATTTTCAAGAACGAAAGGATAACCCGTCGATTGTCTCTTCATTGAGTCGAACCGGTATAGAGATTTCCTAAGTGACGGGAAGTCCGATCAGGATTGTGAATACCCGAATTGCAAGGGCTTCTTCGGAAGTGCCTTCGGTTCTGTTCGAATCCGGAACAGACTTGTATGTATGTGTGTCTGACATTACACTTTGAGATGTAAAACCGGTTTCTATCAAATACATTTCTATTTGGTGGCGGAGATTTATTCTCTTAGCTTAACACCCTTCTCTGAGACGTACGAGCTCAAAGGTTATGTAGTTGATGGTTACTAGTGATACATTCCCAATTTGGTAATGTGGAATACGAAGTGCTGCTGATCATTGGTTGATCAAAGCATGGCTTTGTGAAAAAGCATAGCTTTGTGGATGAGACCTCATCGAGCCTCACAAACCGGTAATGGTCGAAACAAGAAAGATGCGGCAAGGTTTCAGGGGTAGCACCCCTAGGGGTATGTCCATTCCTTCTGGAAAAGGGTGGTATCATGGTATGGAGCCCAGATACTTACTCACGTGGACACTGTATATTTATTATTGTGTGATGTTGTTGGTGTTGAGAGCTCTCGGATAAAGGTCGCAAACGACCGGGGGTGGCATGTCTTAGGTTTTACCCCCAGGAAGGGGGTAGACCGGCCTTGTGTTAGCAGAGAGCTGTGTAGGTTCTCGGGGCGCCCCTCCAGAGGCGTACCCTTGTGGCAATAGGAAGTTCCTTAGCCTGACCATTTGTTGGAAATCCAATCTCCAATACGTTCCTTGTACAGTTTTATTTGTAGAACCTACCATTTAACATGGCAGCTATAGTAGGCATAGTATAATGGTACCTATGCTGGCTAAGATTAATATTATACGTTCGAAAGGTTTTCTGCACTATGCACTAATAATTATATCAAAAGATTTTTGCGTAGTAAGCATATTTGACTATCATAAAGAGAAATCTCCCCCAAGTGTGCAACTGCATTGTGTGTGTGCCGGGAGGCCTTATGGTAGTTTCATTTTCCAAAAAGCATTGCGGTTTTCAATGTTTTAAATTCCTTTGTTGTTTGTTTTTAAAGATAAACACTGTTTTCGTTTGCTCGTACCAGTCCCATGACTGACCCGGAGTTTATTGTTCCCTTCCTAAACTCTGGATGCCCATAATTTTCCACACAGGCAGTCTAAAGTTAGGTTTTTCAGATAGTCAGATAGTAGATATCGATTTGATACCCTTTAGCTATCTCTTTGGAATTCTTTGGAGTCTGTAGGATCTAGATTTAACCCTAGAGGGGGGGTGAATAGGGTTATAGCAAATTTTATCGATTTTATACACAGAAAAATAAATATGCAGAAAAGTAAATCACACACAAAATTTACCCAGCTTCGGCAAACCCTGCCTACTGCTGCATTCACAGATTTCTATTAGAATTAAACAGTATCACGCTTACAAACACTCTACTAGACTCGCAGACATTTGCTCCACGCTCACAAACACTCTACTAGACTCGCACACCCTGCTCGCAAACATTTGCTCCACGCTCACAAACACTCTACTAGACTCGCACACCCTGCTCCGCCTATAGAGTTTCGCTTACTCGCAAACTTTGCCTCCCGCCTATAGAGCTTCGCTTACTCGCAAACTCTGCTCCCGCCTATACAGCTTTGCAAACTCGCACACCCTGCTCACTGAACTAATTCAAAATAGACAATCTGACACTACCTAAACCTAGGTGGTGATTTACTACTCCTTTGACTTGAAAAGAAAAAACAACTTCAAAAATACAACCAGGAGCAAAAATTATAATATGAACTTTGGACACGTAATTTTTGCTCAAACTAAAAACCCCTAATATAAAATTAAAAACTAAAACCCCTATTTTAAAATTAAAAACTAACACCCCTCCTTTTAATAATAAGGCCGGCCCAAAAGGTAAATAGTATTTTTTTTTAATTCCCCTTTTGTTAAACTTCGGCCCGTTCCTTTTTCTCTTGATAATGGTGGTCGTTTCTTTCTTCGTTCCTTCGATCTGAGATATTATAAGTGGCGGCTTTGTTTCGATGCTCTTTAATCTTGGCTATTGCTCAATCTTCGTTGCTCTTGAATTCACGGCTTCGCTTTGTCATGCTACTGTGATTTAGGGTTTATGGATTTGGGGATTCGATTGCGAATTAGGGTTGAGATGATTATCGGCTTGGCTTGGCTTCGCTTTGTGAGTTCGATTTTGCTTCAGGTAAGATTTTTGGCTCTGTTCCTCTTCGATTTTCGTACTCGAACTCACACTTATGCTGATGATGATTTGGGGCTTTTATATGCGTTCGTATTCCTTGAATTACGTTCGTTTGAATTCGTCAATTTATTCATCTCGGCCACTTTATTATTCTTGAACGATTGAGATTGATTCTGACTTGTTCAATATGAATATGCTTTTGGTGATTTATTTCGTGATGACCACGGTGTCGATTGTTGACTTGTTCAATATTGACTGTGACGATTTTTGGCTTTGTTATGCTTCCACGGCTTCGACATTTTGTAAATTTGCTTCGGCCACTGTCTGCATTCCTGTAGCTTTGTTCTAGCAATCTTGAGCATTTTTGTATCCATTACAGTTGCAATTCAAGTCTGCATTTCATATGCTCTGGGTTTCACTACCTTATGTCCATGTTGGTACTGACTGTTGTTATGTAGTAATTGACTTGTGCTTATTGTACTCGATACTGTTGCATTGTTCCATGTACACTTTGAGTTCCTGCAGTTGATTTGGTTGTTCTGTTGCTTCATCATGTATATCATGTGTCACTGCATTGCCACTGTTGCACTTTCACCTGTTTACTGCACTGACTCATGTATGCATTGTATATTACGGCTCTGACCATCTTTTTCTTTGATCTTTTGTTCATACTGTTGCACTTGGTGTTTGTTCTCGGCTTGCTTTGAGTTTGTCTGCATTTTGTGGTTGCCACTGTGTATTCTGGTTTAAATGTTCATGTTGCATATATTAGTGGTCTTCATTGAGCTCATGATGGTTGTTGTGCACTTTTGTGCTTTGAGTCAGTTGTAATGTGTTAGCTTGTAGTCATTGACTTGTTCATGCTGTTCTTGAATACATCTGTGCATGTCACTGTGTTTATGACCACAAGTTCATCGTGAAGCATGGTTTACTGTTATGTCTGCTCTGAACTTTTGATCATGTTGCCTTCGTGTTGTTGTTTGCTTCATGTACCTTACTGCTTTGAACTTCTGGTTGGTTTGGCCTGGACTTCACTGTTATTTGATTGCCGAGTTGTTTGCATTCACTTCATCACTTCAGTCGTGTATTGCTTTCACCTCTGGCCTGTTGTAGTTTGCATATCACCTTGTTGCATTGTTGAGTCACTTGAGTGTGTTGATGGATGTGTGCATCAATGTATATGCTTTTGCCGCTGTTTGATATAATGTTTTGAACCATTGTTTGCTGTGGCATTGCATTACTGTGCATTGAGCATTGTACTTGCAGTTTGCTGACTTCACGTCGCCTTAACTTGGTTGATGCACTGAGTTGAGTGGTGACTTGACCTTTGCATTGTTTATTTTTCTAATTTTCACCTGAGTTGAATCCGGCTTGGATTTGACCTTGTGCTGAATGACATTGTTTTATTGCACTTGAGTTGAATCCTGTATTTGGGTTTGACCTGTGCTCACTTGTCCCTGTAAATCGATCAAGTGTATATTTCGGTGTGCACGTCCTTGTGATGAAAGCAAGTGTGAATTATGACGAACAACCCAAATAACTGAGGCAAACCATATTTTCAAAAATCGTATTTTATTTTATACTGCAAAAATATTTCTTTTTCAATTTTACTGCGTTAGTGAATATTTTTGCAGATTTCTCAGATGCTGGATTCAAACTGGAATGCAGTTGAAGACAAAATACGAGTGTGAGTGATATGTAGTGAGGTTATCAATGTAAAAATATTTGTAATGTAATCGTGATGTAATCAGAAATGTATATGTATAGTGAGAGCATGAATTTGTACTATTCAAGATTGTAATAAATATTTGTTTGAATAAAATTTCTGTTTGAATTCAAAATCTGTGTAACTTGTTCTGTTTGAATTCAAATTCAAATTCTGTGTAATTTATTTTATTCAACAAATATTTATTTAATCTATGAAAAACAAAATAGTACATTACCAAATACATACTATTCAAAATTGTAATAAATATTTGTTTGAATAAAATTTCTGTTTGAATTCAAAGTCTGTTTAACTTGTTTTGTTTGAATTCAAATTCAAATTCTGTGTAATTTATTTTATTCAACAAATATTTATTTATTCTATGAAAAATAGTACATTAACAAATACATTTAAATGAATGTATATATGTTTATTATCATCAAACAAAAATCAAATAGCGCAAAGCGCATATTCAACAATCTCCCCCTTTTGATGATAACAAACATATATTTAAGATTTTGAATATATTAAATGTATTTGATAATTTCATTTGCTTCCCCTATTTGAATGCTTCCTTTTTATGTGATGCTCCCCCTACATATATGGCTCCCCCTACATATATGCATACAAATAAAAATATGTAAATGAGCCTATATGCAAATTGAAAGTTATTTGACCTTTGCTTGATTCTATTTGACAAAATCTTAACTTTTCTCTCCCCCTTTTGTTATCAGCAAAAGAATAATAGTGTTATAAAATAGGGATGAAGTGATAGACATGAATCAAACATTTAACTCAATTAAATATAAATATCAAATTTCAATAAAACTCAAACAAAAATCATAATTACCCTTGTCAAGCGCATATTCCACTTTCAGAAGTGATGGGGATAAAATTATCAAAAATCATACAATTCTGTCTATTTGTGGTATATTTATTTCAGGAAATTTGAATATCTACTAACCATGCATAACCGTTAGGACTTTTAAATGAGATTAGTAGTATTTCAATTTAATTTAAAAAAAATGAAATCAAGTATCTTCTAACCACGCATGACCGTGAGGACTTTTAAATGGGATTAGAATCAACTTGTCTATTAAATCAATTAAATTTGATATGCGTTCCATACATGCATAACCGTGAGGACTTTTAAATGAGCATGGAAGCACATAATCAAAAATCCAAGTAATTCACCCATGCATAACCGTGAGGACTTTTAAATGAGAGTGAATACGTTGGATATTTATTTTTATTGCTAAATATAATAGGTTGAAGCACAAACAATTTCCTTCACAGATTTAAAGATATTGAAGAACAAATGATTTCCTTTGTAAACTACCACAAATTTACATACTATGTGTAATTTTGATGAGTGATGATCGATAGAAAGATGATAGAAATAGAAATAGTCATGGAATTTTTACCCAATAAAAAGTTTTTATAACTCTTGTTATGAAATTCTAAAGAAATTTTCTAATTATACTTTCTCGAGTTATAATACATGATAAATATCAACACTTATCTCTTTTTCAATCACTATTCATCTTTTCGATAATCAAAGGGAGTTAGATTAGTTAAAATAGTCATTTAAAATCAAATTCAAAAATTATAAAATCAATTTTTCAAAAATGACTAATCTGTAACTATGGTCAAACATGATTTTCACAAGGGGGTTTTATAAGAAAATTTTCTGCTATTTGAAAAATATTTCAAGTGAAAAATATGCAGATATTTTCTTTAAAAAAAATGATGCAGCAAATGAATGTTTCACAATAAATCACGTTCAACTCGTAAGTTTTCTATCAACTAGATTACTAGTATGAATTGCATCTGAATTTCTTTTTCAATCCAAAATATCACTAACTGGATTTGGTAAACCAGACATGAAGTGTGCATCAAAAATTTCAAACCCAATTTTAGCAACAATTTAAATGACATTCTTTGGATTTTGAATTGAAGCCATGTTCACACTCAAACAAATATCAGGTGTTAATTATAGGATAAACAATTATATTCATGAGTAATCAACAGTCAATCAACATCATAATTATTTCAAAACCAATTTCTTGAAGTTTCAACAATTTCTTAAAATCCTCTTTCACATGAGTTTGAAATCGTGCAAATTTACAAGCAGTGACCAAAATGTCAAAATATATCTAAGTATAGCATGAGTAATCAAGGATCAATAAAATACCATCATTTGACCAAACATATTAAGTTCAATGATGAGAGGATGGGTGGTCTACTTTTAAGCACAAATCAAGGTAAGAACAAGTCAAAAGAAAAATCATATCAATAAGTCAGAATTAAAGACATCACATCATTATTGCAATTTTGGCTGATTTAATTCAGAATATGGTGCAGATTATCACATTTAATATACCTTCACATGTTTTACCTTTACGATAATTTCTCATGATTGCCCATTGTGATTCTGTCACCTTTGAACTAGGCTAAGGAACTTTGCTTTTTCGCCCGTTGTGTTTCTAGAACAGCCAAAATCCAGAGAACACTGTTGTTGTTCCTTAGCCTGCCACCACACCTACACGATGAAAGATTTATGTGACCTATTTGTTTTTATAGGTCCATGATTGTTAGTGGCAGAATATGAAAAATATGTTTTTGGAGACCCAAAACTATTTATATATGTTCCTTTTGGCACCCAAATTTGTTTGACTTTCAAAGATTTTATATTTGTTCCTTTTGGAACCCAAATTGGTATAGTTTTCACGTGTTTGGGTCTATACCAACAATTATTTTGATTATGTCCAAATTTTCTACAAATCGTGCACATTGAATTTTCTTGATTATTCTTATTTCTAACATATTCAGAGTGAGTATATCCAAGTCCTTGTCTATCAATATTGATAGTTTGTTTTCCTATTAACATATTCAACGATTTTTCACTTTTTGAAAATTTATCTAAAGTCGTTGACAATTGTTGGACTTGTGTTTTGAGAGATTCATTTTCATTTATCAATTGTGTGCACTTTTCAATAGAATTCTCTCTCCTATTATTTTCATTCTCTTTTAAAATCAGAATTTCATTTTTAAGTAATTTTATATTGATTTCTGATCTTTCAATTTCCTTCTCGAATGTTGGACACTTATCACACTTAGGGATCTTACTTTGATAGGTTTTAACTAATTTGTCGAGTTGCTCATTTAATTCTAACAAAGTATCATTTTGTGATTCAAGTTTGGCATATTTCTCCCTAAGTCGTTTAAAACAGCCATTTACCTTGTGGAAATAAATAAGTAATTTAGAGTGAGTAAGTTTTGATACCTCGCTTGGCTCGTCGTCGTCGCTATCGGTTATATTCCCATGAAGACACATATCTGCTTCCTCACTTTCACTGCTATCGCTTTTATTCCACTTGGCTGCAAATTTCCTTCTTGAATTCTCTGTTCGTAATGCCAGCTCGGTTGTTCCATCATCATCATCCTCATCACAACTGCTATTTACCAATCCTGTTAAGCATATTTCTTTAACTGAGTCAGTTGTGGAGGACTTCTCATTGCTGTTGACTTTTGCACCATATATTGCATCGAGAGTATTCCAGATTTTTTGTGCATTTTCACTAAGAGAAACAAAATTAAAATTATCACGATTAATATGAGAATATAATATATGCATAGTAAGAGCATTAATCGAGATACTTTCCTTATCGGTTTTATCACACCCATTTTCAATAATATCCCAACATTTAATATTAACAGATTTTAAATAAAATTCCATTTTCAATTTCCAGTTCAAAAAATCTGTTCCATCGAAAATAGAAGGAATAATATTGAAATGACCCTCAAAAATATTATCTGGTGGATTCATGACTCTAGAGTTAAAGAAAAATACCGGGCTCTGATACCACTTGTAGGATCTAGATTTAACCCTAGAGGGGGGGTGAATAGGGTTATAGCAAATTTTATCGATTTTATACACAGAAAAATAAATATGCAGAAAAGTAAATCACACACAAAATTTACCCAGCTTCGGCAAACCCTGCCTACTGCTGCATTCACAGATTTCTATTAGAATTAAACAGTATCACGCTTACAAACACTCTACTAGACTCGCAGACATTTGCTCCACGCTCACAAACACTCTACTAGACTCGCACACCCTGCTCGCAAACATTTGCTCCACGCTCACAAACACTCTACTAGACTCGCACACCCTGCTCCGCCTATAGAGTTTCGCTTACTCGCAAACTTTGCCTCCCGCCTATAGAGCTTCGCTTACTCGCAAACTCTGCTCCCGCCTATACAGCTTTGCAAACTCGCACACCCTGCTCACTGAACTAATTCAAAATAGACAATCTGACAATACCTAAACCTAGGTGGTGATTTACTACTCCTTTGACTTGAAAAGAAAAAACAACTTCAAAAATACAACCAGGAGCAAAAATTATAATATGAACTTTGGACACGTAATTTTTGCTCAAACTAAAAACCCCTAATATAAAATTAAAAACTAAAACCCCTATTTTAAAATTAAAAACTAACACCCCTCCTTTTAATAATAAGGCCGACCCAAAAGGTAAATAGTATTTTTTTTAATTCCCCTTTTGTTAAACTTCGGCCCGTTCCTTTTTCTCTTGATAATGGTGGCCGTTTCTTTCTTCGTTCCTTCGATCTGAGATATTATGAGTGGCAGCTTTGTTTCGACGCTCTTTAATCTTGGCTATTGCTCAATCTTCGTTGCTCTTGAATTCACGGCTTCGCTTTTTCGTGCTACTGTGATTTAGGGTTTATGGATTTGGGGATTCGATTGCGAATTAGGGTTGAGATGATTATCGGCTTGGCTTGGCTTCGCTTTGGTGAGTTCGATTTTGCTTCAGGTAAGATTTTTGGCTCTGTTCCTCTTCGATTTTCGTACTCGAACTCACACTTATGCCGACGATGATTTGGGGCTTTTATATGCGTTCGTATTCCTTGAATTACGTTCGTTTGAATTCGTCAATTTATTCATCTCGGCCACTTTATTATTCTTGAACGATTGAGATTGATTCTGACTTGTTCAATATGAATATGCTTTTGGTGATTTATTTCGTTATGACCACGGTGTCGATTATTGACTTGTTCAATATTGACTGTGACGATTTTTGGCTTTGTTATGCTTCCACGGCTTCGACATTTTGCAAATTTGCTTCGGCCACTGTCTGCATTCCTGTAGCTTTGTTCTAGCAATCTTGAGCATTTTTGTATCCATTACAGTTGCAATTCAAGTCTGCATTTCATATGCTCTGGGTTTCACTGCCTTCTGTCCATGTTGGTACTGACTGTTGTTATGTAGTAATTGACTTGTGCTTATTGTACTCGATACTGTTGCATTGTTCCATGTACACTTTGAGTTCCTGCAGTTGATTTGGTTGTTCTGTTGCTTCATCATGTATATCATGTGTCACTGCATTGCCACTGTTGCACTTTCACCTGTTTACTGCACTGACTCATGTATGCATTGTATATTACGGCTCTGACCATCTTTTTCTTTGATCTTTTGTTCATACTGTTGCACTTGGTGTTTGTTCTCGGCTTGCTTTGAGTTTGTCTGCATTTTGTGGTTGCCACTGTGTATTCTGGTTTAAATGTTCATGTTGCATATATTAGTGGTCTTCATTGAGCTCATGATGGTTGCTGTGCACTTTTGTGCTTTGAGTCAGTTGTAATGTGTTAGCTTGTAGTCATTGACTTGTTCATGCTGTTCTTGAATACATCTGTGCATGTCACTGTGTTTATGACCACAAGTTCATCGTGAAGCATGGTTTACTGTTATGTCTGCTCTGAACTTTTGATCATGTTGCCTTCGTGTTGTTGTTTGCTTCATGTACCTTACTGCTTTGAACTTCTGGTTGGTTTGGCCTGGACTTCACTGTTATTTGATTGCCGAGTTGTTTGCATTCACTTCATCACTTCAGTCGTGTATTGCTTTCACCTCTGGCCTGTTGTAGTTTGCATATCACCTTGTTGCATTGTTGAGTCACTTGAGTGTGTTGATGGATGTGTGCATCAATGTATATGCTTTTGCCGCTGTTTGATATAATGTTTTGAACCATTGTTTGTTGTGGCATTGCATTACTGTGCATTGAGCATTGTACTTGCAGTTTGCTGACTTCACGTCGCCTTAACTTGGTTGATGCACTGAGTTGAGTGGTGACTTGACCTTTGCATTGTTTATTTTTCTAATTTTCACCTGAGTTGAATCCGGCTTGGATTTGACCTTGTGCTGAATGACATTGTTTTATTGCACTTGAGTTGAATCTTGTATTTGGGTTTGACCTGTGCTCACTTGTCCCTGTAAATCGATCAAGTGTATATTTCGGTGTGCACGGCCTTGTGATGAAAGCAAGTGTGAATTATGACGAACAACCCAAATAACTGAGGCAAACCATATTTTCAAAAATCGTATTTTATTTTATACTGCAAAAATATTTCTTTTTCAATTTTACTGCGTTAGTGAATATTTTTGCAGATTTCTCAGATGCTGGATTCAAACTGGAATGCAGTTGAAGACAAAATACGAGTGTGAGTGATATGTAGTGAGGTTATCAATGTAAAAATATTTGTAATGTAATCGTGATGTAATCAGAAATGTATATGTATAGTGAGAGCATGAATTTGTACTATTCAAGATTGTAACAAATATTTGTTTGAATAAAATTTCTGTTTGAATTCAAAATCTGTGTAACTTGTTCTGTTTGAATTCAAATTCAAATTCTGTGTAATTTATTTTATTCAACAAATATTTATTTAATCTATGAAAAACAAAATAGTACATTACCAAATACATACTATTCAAAATTGTAATAAATATTTGTTTGAATAAAATTTCTGTTTGAATTCAAAGTCTGTTTAACTTGTTTTGTTTGAATTCAAATTCAAATTCTGTGTAATTTATTTTATTCAACAAATATTTATTTATTCTATGAAAAATAGTACATTAACAAATACATTTAAATGAATGTATATATGTTTATTATCATCAAACAAAAATCATATAGCGCAAAGCGCATATTCAACAGAGTCTTCGAATTCATGGACTGACCTTGCTTATCTTTGTGCAACGTGATGGTGGTTCGAGCTAGTGGTTTGGAGTTTTGGCTTTGGAGCATTGGATTAGAGTTGCAGTTTGATATTGGAGTATCACTTTGGCTATTTGTTTTCCGCTGTTGTTTATTGTCTTTGATATTCTTGTATCATATTGATATCATTGTTGTATATTATTGGATATTGTATTCATTGGAGTTGTATATGATAATCATTTCTTTTCTTCCTCTGTGTAGTTATACTTAATGTGTTATAAGCTCCGGCACGAGTCAAATTTCAAAGGTTGAATCTGCGGCATCAAGTACAAGTGAAGTACGGGTGTCGATTTTCGAACGCTGAAATTTGGATCGTGACATTTTGGTATCAGAGCTGAAGGTTGAAACTTTAGCTCAGGAGTATAACACATTAGCAAACTCATTAGAGATAGGGTGAAGTATACCCTAGAATGAGTAATCCCCATCTGTTCGAATACCTTGGTAAATTCTCTTACTATCCACGGATAATGAGTATGAGTGCAAGAAGAGGACGAGATAGGGGATAGGGAAATACCACTACAAATGGTCAATGCCCTGTAACAACAACGGAAATAAACTATCTCTATCAATCTCCTTTGATTCGTCTTTTAAATTCTTTGATGATTCCTGGCAGCTCCAGGAAGAAGCTTTGATATATTTGCATGGGACACAAACTCCAGATGGGTCAGAATTGTTTGTTTGGATGAATTGTTTGCTTTGGTTGCTATGGTTGATGATACACTTTGGTTTCTATACTAAAAAGTTTTGGATTCATATCCACATATCTGTCTGCTCTTTTGGGTCTAGATATATTCTACGAGTGATTAGTCATTCCTTCGAACTAACCAATGTCATTGCATACTTCATAGATCTGGATAATCCGAGTATCTTGTAAAGTGTTAAATAGATTCGTTCTTGTATCTGTTGTTGATATTCTGATTTGGTAAGCCAAATGCAGAATAGACATTCAGTTCGATCTAGAAAACTATTTCCCTATCTTTCTATATTCTTTTGTTGTCTCCCTGGCAAATTTCAGGGACGAAATTTTCTTAAGGGGGGGAAACTGTAACATTCCTGGATTTTAGCTAAAAATAATTTGATAATTGAATTAATTTTTGAAATTTAATTATGAATTAATTTGGATTCTCTAAATTAAATAGATATTTGTTTGTTTATTCATTTATAAATACAAATTGGTCGTATATTAATCTTTGAATTTGAAATTCTAAAATAAATGTTTAAAATAATATATTGGATTGGGAATTTTAGAATAAAATATAATTGGATTTATTGACTTTGTAAGATTATTTATTTGTGTGTAATTGATTCTAAATCATTTTCTTTTACAAGGTTATATAAGTGTTAATAATTGAAATTGTTTGTATGATGTTTATAAATAAGAATACATAAAAGCTTTAAACTTACATATATGTATCTTTTGAAATTATGAGATAAACATATATATATATATATAAATAAAATTGTTTTGTAAATATATAAGCAAGATTTAATTAAAGATTTGAAATGCTTTTCTTATATATTTGAAAATAAATATAGTTAGAAAAATATATATATACATGAATTTTTAAGTAAATTTTAAACAAGGGTTTAAAACTAAGTTTTGAAACTAATTTAAACTAAGGGGTTTCAACATAAAATTTCTTATTTTAACAAGTGTAAACAAATTTTACATGAAAGTAACAAGTGTAAGTATTTTAATGTATATTGATTTGAAAGTTATACTTTAAATTAAAATTTTAAAAAAGATATTTGGAAGATTTTATTTTGATATAAACATAAGAAAGTTGTTTAAAAGTTAAGTTTTATATATATATAAGATATGTGTAAAGCTAGATTGAAATATATCTAAACATACTTAAAACAAGTGTAAAGGTAACTTTGAAACATGTAGATATGCATTTGTACAAGTATAAGCAGTTTTACATATAATCTAAACATTTGTGAATATACAAAGACATGCAATATTAATTTGTAAAATATCAGTACAAGCAATGACAAGTGTTAACCATGAAAACAAGTATATTACAAATGTAATTCAAATGGACAAGTGGCAAAAGAGATTATTTTCTTTTGAATTTAATTTTGAGAACATGCATAGAAAAAATGGTCATGCTGTTTTCATCTTTCTCTAGCCTAAAAACCAAATAATTCGAAATCCTCCTTAACCTCAAATCTGAAACAAGTTTAAAAATCAAAGCCTAGAAACAAAGCAAATCAAAAACAAAATAGAAAAGAAACCAGATTTCTCTTCTCCACTTTTAAAACCTGTAAAACAAATCCTCACAAAATTTTAAATCTGAAAGCAAAAGCCGGATTCAAGTTAGATCGGTCCAGATCATCATTTTTCACCTGGAATCGAATTTGTTTTCGAGTGCAACCTAGAAATTAAAATTCATTAGCAACTTAAAAAAATCAAAATCCAAACTGGATTAAAGCTATAAATTAAAATAAACAAGTTAAAGCAATCAAAACTCTTCCAACTTCAAAAAAAAGAACCTGGAAATCAAATTTCGATGCGTATCAATCAAGCATGGATTCAACATAATCAAAGTTGTAGTTCAAAACTATCAGTTTCAGTTCCAACTCGAGTGGATTCAAAAAATCAAAATCTATTCTTGCTTTCAAATCTATTTCCAAGCTCTGCTCCTCAATTCCAATCCTCTGATTTTCAACCACAGGTGAGCAAACACCCATTTTTGAAATTTAAATCTCTTTGCATGTGACAAAATATGTGAGAGTATTGTTATGAAATTATTTGATGAGCCTGCATGTTCGTGTATGTGTATATAATGATGTGTGTGTGTGTGTGTGAATGCATGTCTGGGTAAACATATATATACAGGTGCTCTTTGTTTTACAGGCTCCAAACCATCAAATTTAAATTCCATTGCTCATTATACAGTTGAATTTAGGCCTCGATTTCTAAAAGAAAAGTGTTTGTCACAAGATAATATCATTTCTAAAAATAAATTTAAGGATATTCGCTGAGCAATTATTTCAAATTTTTGAATTCACAGTAAAAACTTGATGTGGGTCAAAATTCGAAGATGTGATTTTTTAAATTTTGGTTATATAAATAAATTGGTGTTTACAAACTATGATTTTTAAAACAAAAATCAGGAATTTTAGGATAGTATTTTGTGAAGAATTTTAAGATGAATAGAAATCGCAAATGCGTCAATTTCTAATGATCGGGAAGATATCGAGTTTCGAGGTTTAGGTTGAAGGTGGCTTGTAAGTTGGAGATTGTTGGAAAAATACAGATTATATTTATCGATGGTCAAATTAATGGTGCAATGAAGAATTAGGGTTTAATAACCCAATTGAGTCGATGAAGTTTTGGGGAAATGTTCGTCAGCGTCGGGCTCGAGACGGCGATCGCACCTGGGGCAAAGCAAGCATGGGTCTCTGACGAACATTTGGCTAAGTCGGCGGCGTTTCTGATGGTCGGAGGCGACGAGGAGGACAGGTTTTCCATCGTGTAGTGTTTCCTGTTGGTCGAGTTTTTACTCGATTTCGTTTCGATGTGGATGCATTCGATCTGGGTGTAGAGGTGTTTTTGTATGGGATTGAGGGGTTGGTGAGCATCGCCGCGATGATCATCGGGGGTCGGCGACGTTGGTGAACATGCACAGCGTGCACGTCGTGTCTGTGTTTTGAAGGCTCGGTTTTTGGCTCGATTCTTTTGCAGTTCGACTCGAAGAAGATGGAACGCGTGTGGCCCGAAGTCTTACTCTGGAAAACTAAACATTGACTCGAAGAGTTTTTTTCAAATTTAAAACAGAATACAGATTTCAAAATTAAGTAAAAACATGATTTTGTGAAGTATTATGTTTTCCGGATTTTAGTATAAAGCTTGAAGAAGTCTTAAACCAAGTTTTTTAAGTGTATTTAAAAAAATGAATTCTTAAGTTTGTAAATTTAAACGGTATATTTAGGTAGTAAAAAAATGATGGTTTTAATTAATTGAATAATTTTGGGTTGATTCATATACTAAAAACAAATTCTATTTTCAAGGTTATTTAGAATGAGATTTTAAAGATAAATGCTTGTCTTAAACAATGTTTTTAAGGTTTTAAGTTAGATTCTTATGTTAATGATAATTAGTTTTCCAAGGATTATTAAATGAGGATATAAATGATAATTAAAAAAATTAAACTTATGAGAATGATTTATCTTTGGTTGAATTAAGGTCTTAATTAATAAGTAATTAAGGATAATTAATGATTTAGAGATGGGTTAATCAAGGGACCAAAGGTTAATTAATTTGAAGAATGGTTAACTAATGCGATTAATTAATTAAGGTAATTAATTTGAGAATAATTGATTAATTAATTAAAGGTTAATTAATTATTGAAAGTGATTAAGAAATGATTATTAATTAAGGATCAATTAATTAATTATTGTAATTAATTAAGGACAATTAATCAAAGGATTAATTATAAATTAAAGGTTAATTAATAAATGATTAAAGAGTAATTTATCAAATTAATTTGTAATTAATTAATATTAATTAAGCAGGATTAGTAAATTATTCATAAGTAATTAATCTGATTTAAATTAATCAGTTGATTAATAAATTTTACTTATGAATGTTTGGATTCTATTGAATGTTTGGATTCTATTGAATGTTTGAATGATTTGATATTCCTCATATGTGATGCTTCGTGATACGAATTATTCTGATCTGTGCTGTAAACTGTGATGTAATTTATTCATCTGCGATGTAATTTATTCATTCGTGATGTAAGTTATTTATCTATGAATCCGTGTATATAGATAAGCGTTATTGAAATATACCGCTTATCGATATTGATATGATTGAATCTGTGATGATTGATGTTGTTGCACTATTATATGGAACCCCTGGACTACACCTTACACACACTAATATGGATTGCACAAGGAAATTGGTTAAGTCACAAATTTTTAATGATTTTAAAGATTGAATTTTTGAATCCAAAATAGTTTTGGAATTCAAATTGAAAGCTTTTGAAAATGAGTTTAAAAAATAAAAGTTATTTTGAATAACTTAATAAAGTTTTGAAATTTAAATAATTTGATTTGAATTTGAATTCAATATTTGAAATTGAATTCAATAATTTGGAAATTATGGTTTAAAAAGATTTTACAAAATTACAAAGGTGTTTATATGGGTTTTTAACCATTTAAAAAGTAATGTTTTGGGAATTTAAATTTAAACCCAAGTTTTATACTTGAATAGCTTTAACTTATGTAAATGTAATCAAATGTTATTTTAAATGCGTATCAAGCATCTTTGTTTTAAATTCCAAAAACTCTGGGTATTCCAAAAAGCATTGCGATTTTCAATGTTTTAAATTCCTTTGTTGTTTTTTTTAAAGATAAAAAATGTTTTCGTTTGCTCATACCAGTCTCATGACTGATCCGGAGTTTATTGTTCCCTTCCTAAACTCTGGGTGCCCACAATTTTCCACACAGGCAGTCTACAGTTGGGTTTTTCAGATAGTCTGATAGTAGATATCGATTTGATACCCTTCAGCTATCTCTTTGGAATTCTTTGGAGTCTTCGGATTCATGGACTGACCTTGCTTATCTTTGTGCAACGTGATGGTGGTTCGAGCTAGTGGTTTGGAGTTTTGGCTTTGGAGCATTGGATTGGAGTTGCAGTTTGATATTGGACTTATCTCTTTGGCTATTTATTTTCCGCTGTTGTTTATTATCTCTGATATTCTTGTATCATATTGATATCATTGTTGTATATTATTGGATATTGTATTCTGCAACGGCCCAGAATTTTTATTAATTAAAATTTGAATATTTAATTAATTTCAAATATTAAGAAGTAAATTTATAAGTCAAATAAATTTTTATTTGAATTTTTGGATTTAATCGAATATTTAAATCGATGATTTAATACGTGAAATTATGGAAATAATTGAAAATTGGGTTAAATATGATTGAAAATGATTTGTAAACTTTTATTTTATCATATTGAAGTTAGAATGATATTTTAGAACTTTTAAAATCGATTTAAAAGTTAATTTGTGAAAATTGAATATTTTAATATTAAAATCGACTAGTGAAAATAGTCAATTTTTGAACAGTCTCAGAATTGAACGAAACCAGTTCCATTGGATCCGTAATAGTTAGTTATTACCGGATTTCAATTTTCGTGTCAATCGGAGTTACCGTTTGAGCGTGGCAGCTCGAAACGCATCGATTTATTTTTTATTTTAATTTGGCGAGTTAAAATAGCCATTTTTCAAAAAGTCTCGGATTTCGACGAAACTAGTTTCATCGGATCCGTAATGTGATATTATTGTAAGGTTTCAAATTTCAAATCAATTGGATTTACCGTTTGTCCGGTACGAAATAAAACGCCTAGAAATCGATTTAAATCGGTTTAATTTAAATTGAGCGTTTACAGCCATAACTCGCACAGATGTCCGAATTAGCTTCCGAAACCTGTTCCATTGTGTCCGGAACGCGGGGTAAACCCTAGAAATGCTGGTTACGGCGCGTAAATCAGACTTCGGAATTTCCGGATGAATAGTGTCGTTCGAAATTCTTATAAATAGCACCCACCTCTTCATAATTTAGAAAATAAAAATAAAAAAACCTAATTAAACCCTAGCCGCCGTTCACCCATGAATGGCCAGAATTTTCTCAACATCTTCCTCTCCGATCTCCTCATCCAAGCGTTTTTAGACAACGATCTCAACTAGAGAATCGTAGAGGGTGGCGAGGCCGAGGCATCCAACAGCTGTGATTCATTTTAATCGAGTCGATTGACGGCAATTTGCACCTGAATGCATGAACTTTGCACGCGTTTTTCGAGCTGGAAGTAGGGCCGAGCTTCAGGGCCTTTGGGGCGGAAATGGAGGAGGCTGAGACGAGTCGAATGGCGGTGGTTTGATGAACTTTTGACGTTCGTGGAGGGAGAGGCGATGAACCCTAGTCGGCGGCTCGTGTGGGTTTGAACGCGACCTGGATGGGGAAGAAGAGCAATAGTGCGGCGGTGATTCTCTGGGTGATAAACGTATGGTGATGATTTAGTTTAGGTTATAAAAATTTTAATATATGTTGAAATTTGTTTATAAAAATTCGTATGACTTCAAAAGGTAATATCTTTTTCATACGAGGTCGAAAACGCGCGAAACCAGTTGCGTTGGAATCGTATGGACGAGCACTACGCGATGGAGTTGGATTGGAGTCGTTTGGAGTTAGTGAGAATTTTGGGTAAAATTAAACGTCCGTTTAATTTTATTCGAAATAAATCGCTGAAAACGAAATTAAAATCAAGGTGAGAACTTCTCACTCAATCGAATCAGTTTCGATTTTATTTTAAATAGTTAGATTTAAAATATTTGAATGCATGTTTGAATGTTGATTGATATCTACTGATTGTTAAAATAGACATTATACGCCGTTAGTAAGCGGATGTTATTTAATAAAAACATATACCGCGAATATTTCATAAACAGTGAAATTGGTATTATATATAATAGCAATATATATATATATATATTGGCATATGTATATATTGGAGTTATTGATTTCCCGCATTTTTGTTTAGCGTATGAGACCCTATTACGCCGTTATTAAGCGGATAATATTTAATAAGAACATATACCGCGATAATTTCGTACTGGAGCGAAATTGGTATTGTGCTAATGTTTTTGGATGCAGGAAAACAGGTTGGAGGGATCCAACTGGATTCCTCAACGGTTTTTATTTGATTTTCAGATATTTTGATATTTGATGGATTATCATATTGATATATGATATCGTTGTTGTCGTGATTGACTATTTGGTGTGTAGCATCATTGGACCAAATTTTGGGATTTTAAAATGATTTATAAAGTGATTTTTGAAAATATACTATATGTTTGGAATTTGATCTATTTTAAATAAATAAACGTTAAAATTTTTAATGTTATAGAAATTATGATTTTTGAGAAATATAGTTAAAAACTGATTTTTGAGAATATGATGCTAATGATTTTATAAAATAGTTTAATCGGGATTTTAGAATTTATTGTGAAAAGTTTAAATACAGGATTTATAAAAAATTTAATTTTTTTTATGAATCAAAATGGTGAAATAATAAAGGAGATTAAAGTCGTTTTAAAGAATAATATAGATTGATTTATATTAAGAGATTTATAAATGGATATTTATAAATTGAGATATTGAAATTATAAAACGAGATTTTATAAGTGTTTGAATGAAGTGAAAATGAATTTTTGTAAATGAATGGAATTCATAAAATTTTAAATGGTAAAGTTATAAATGAAATTTATAAATAGTAAGATTTATAAATTTCGTGAAATTATTAAAGAATATATTTGGATAAATAATTGAATCTTATAAGTTATAAGATTTATAATTATGAAGTTTAAAAGAACGATTTTGTAAAATAATCGTTTTATAAGAAATTAACTTATAATATGAACCTTTAGTTTTATAATTGAGTTATAAATTGAATAGGTTAATAAAAGAATTTATAAAAAGGAAGTTTTATAAATAAATAGAAATGGAATTTATAAACGTTGTTTTATAAATTCGCAAACGACTTATTTTGATAAGTTAATTGTTATAACTTAGAAATAGAGTTATATTCACGTTTTAGACAGTGAATAATCCTTTGAAATAAAATGCATAGAATTGATGAAATTTGTTAACAAGATATATTCACGTTTTTGAATAGTGAATAATATGTTAAAGAAATGTTTAGAATGTGAATGTTTTAAATAGAATTAAAACGATCTAACGATGTTTTAAATGTGTTGAAATTCGAAACCATAGATTTCAACATTCATTGTTGAAATAGATGTTTCGAGAAATAAAAGGAAATGGTGGACTATAACACTGTTGTTATAGTAAATGATTTCCGAAAGGAAATGTTTTGTATAGTATTGGGATTTATATATCTATTTTAAATTCGAATCCCTATACTAGTGATTTTGGGTTGTCGTAACGATGTTTTACGCAACATTCGTTTTGGCCCAAATAAATATGTTAAGAGAATGATTTCCTTAATAGAATGAAATATATACTTAATCTCGATTTAAGTATATTGAATATTTTCTAAGTGTTGAAAATAAAAAAAGATTTGTGAATTACTTATTGAATAAGTATGGAATTGTTTTTCCAATATGAAGTGAATATTTAGAATTTATCTTTTTGAAGATAAATTGAAATGAATAATTGAAATCGAATATCCATAGATATTTTGGATTATAAATTCACTAAGAAATTTATAAAAGAAAGTGGAATTGGTTTAAAAATAAATATTGATTTATTTTTGAAGTATGAAATAATATATCTTGTAAAGATATTTTGGAAAATAAATAATTTGGAAAATTATTTGGAATCTGGTGATGTGTGCATATCCAGTGATAGTTCAATAACCGACTATCAATATTTCCCTTTGAATGGGTAATTGATGTGATTTGTTTGAATGTGAATGTTACACTTATTTTTGAATAAGCGCTCACTATTCGGGTTAACCGGGAAAGGACCATGGGGTCATATAACCCATTCCGAATATGTGATACGTCGTTGTGAATTGCATTGAAGATCGGTGTTGAAGACCCGGTATTTGCGAGAGCGATAGGATGACCTGTCGATTGTCTCTGCACTGAGTTGCAGCGGTATAGAGACTCCCTAAGTGATGGGAAATCCGATCAGGATTGTAAATATCCGGATTGCAAGGACTTCTTTGTAAGTGCCTTCGGTTTTGTTCGATCCCGGAACAGACTTGTATGGATTGTGTGTCTGACATTACAAATTGAGATATAAAGCCGATTTCTTTCAAATATATTTCTGTTGGTGGCGGAGAATTTATTCTTTTAGCTTAACACCCTTCTCTGAGACGTACGAGCTCAGAGATTATGTAGTTGAATGTTATCAGCGATATATTCCCAATTTGGTAATGTGACATGCTGAGTGTTGCTGAAATGATCATTGTGTTGATTATTGTGATAGGATCGTTTATTTGATCGTCTATCTTGGTGATCATTGTGTTGATCATTTGTTGACCCAAAGCATGGCTTTTGTATAAAGTATGTTTTTGTGGACGTAACTTCGTCGAGCCTCACACCCCGGAAATGGTCAAAACAGGAAAGATGCGGCAAGGTTATGAGGGGTAGCACCCTTTAGGGTATGTACGTTTCCTTCTGGATAGAGGTGGTATCATGGTATGGAGCCCAGATATTTAACCTATGTGGTTACTACGAATTTATTACTTTGTGGTTGTTGGTTTTCGGGATCCCGTGAGAAAGGTCGTTTGGCGTGCTCGTGTCAGTAGTTACCCAGTTAGGGGTAACCCGGCCTTGTGTTGGCAGAGTTCCGGTTTGGTTCTCGGGGATGTCTTTCCAGAGGCATTCTCATGTGGCAATGGGAAGTTCCTTGGCCTGACCATTTGTTGGAAATCCAATTCCCAATACGAAACTTGTACGGTATTAGTTGTAGGACCTGCCATTCACTTATGGTGGTCACCACTGTTTGGATGGTAGCTATAGTAGGCATACGATAATGGTCGTATGTTGGCTAAGATTTATATTCTACTTTCGAAATAATTTTTCCTACACTATGCACTAGTAATAATATCAAATGTTATTTTAAATGCGTATCAAGCATCTTTGACTATCATAAGGAGAAATCTCCTCCGATTCTGCGTTTGCGTTGTGTGTGTGTGCGGGAGGCCTTATGGTAGTCTCATTTTTAAAAGCATTGCGAATTGAAATAAAAATATTCCTCTATTTTGATTTTAAAGATAAATAAACTGTTTTGAGTTCTCACACCAGTCTTGTTAAGCTTTGGGCTATGTGATGGGGGGTTCTCGCTTCGCGGTTTGGTGGCGAACGGGAGACTCTTACTCCCACACATCCTCTTTTAGGGGGTTGGTTAGGTGTAACCTGAGACAGTCGAGAGGCTGGCCGTAAAAGCAAGGTCTGGGGTACCGGTGTAAGCCACGGTCTTTTCTTAAATTCTTTTTAAAACCCTTAACTATTCGGTTTTTCGGCAACGAAAAATCGAAACGTTACATTTGGTATCAGAGCTTATGGTTAAGCGACAATCATGGTTCTGTTGGGTATTACTCATTAGAGATAGAGTCAGTAGTACTCTAGATTGAGTTTGAGAGTAATAATAGCTATGAGAGCATATTTGTTAGTGAATATAAAATTGTTTTATATTGTGTTGACTTATCGGTTGATTGTTTATGGATTCTGGTCGATGTAGTCTTGCTAACTATCGTAGATAGGAGTTTCTAAACTCTTAAACAAGATAAACCGACATAATATTGTTTTAAAATTGGGTAAATGAAATAATTTTACCTAGATTATATATTTTGTATATGAAGAAATAATTTTTCAAAATTATTAAAGTGTATATAAGTTGATTGTTTAGATGTTTGAATAATCTAAATAAAAGAATAATTGTATAAGTAAAGGATTATAAGAATTGAATTATAATTAAAGTGATTTACAATTGTGAAATAAACTTATATATAAGAAGTGAAACTATATGAATATATTTATGAATATGAGTTATAAATAAAAGTGAATTTAAAGTTAAATGGAACATAACTTAAGAGATGTTGAATGAAGTTGATATTGGTATCAAAGTAAATTAATAAAGGTTAATGATAAATGTAAACTTGAGTTATATAAAAGAAGTTCAACTTTGTAATTGAATTGAATTAATGGATTAAATGTAAATCAATTGAATGTGAATTAAAATTGATATGAAATAATGAATATAAGTGTTAATTCATTAAAATCTAATGTTATTAGAAAGTTGAATAGTTGAATAAAAATCAATTTAATTGAACCAATTGAAAGTGATGGTGTTAAAACCAAATTGAATGAATATATGCAAAGTGGTTTTTTGTTATATGGTTGTAATTGATATACATTGATTGTTATATGATTGTTAGATGATTGTGTGAATTCATTAAGTGTTAATGAAATTGAATTAATGAAATTGAAAGCTAAAGTAATTGAAATTTAATTGAAAGTTAAGTGAATCTTAAATAAAATTGAATCTGAATTGGAAGTGAACCAACTTGAATATGAATTAGTGAATATAAACTGATTGAAAATGAATGTTAGTAAGAACATCCACTGTTAATGAATCAAATGTGATTAAATTGAAAACCAATTCATTGAATATTAATGAGAATATGAATGAATATTTATTGGTTATGGATGTTAGTTGGTTGATGGTTGAATATATATTGCATTTGTTGTTTAGTTGCATTTGCTATGTTAGCATATATAGTTATTATGTTGCTATATGTTGTATATCGATACTATTTCCATACATGCATGATTCTCATGTTGTTTGTTGAATGTTTAGTAGGTACGGATCGCGTTTGCTTCGCATTTGGAGCTCGCTTTCGCGCTATATTAGCCGTATATGCTTGCTAATAAAATATAAGGTACATATCTCGGATTACATACCGTACTTTTATACTTTTTCCCTGCGGGATGCCTCATTACTTGATGAGATGTATATTTGTGATATATATACTGTCATTTTTTTTTCGGATCGAGCCGCGCAAAGGAGACTATGGCGAATTTTTCCGGAAATTTAAGGCGTTAGAAAATTTTTGAGAAAGTTGGAAAATTTTGAAAACTATAAACTTTGATTTTGGAATTGAAAGTTAAACAATAGTAGTTGTTTTTGAAAAGATAACTAAGTATGATTTGAAACTTAGTAAGTTATTATAAGAAATTTAACTATGGAATTTTGGAAAATTAATAGCTTCTGTAACTTTTCTTACTTAGTAATTTCGAGGACGAAATTCTTTTAAGTGGGGAAGATTGTAACGACCCAGAATTTTTATTAATTAAAATTTGAATATTTAATTAATTTTAAATATTAAGAAGTAAATTTATAAGTCAAATAAATTTTTATTTGAATTTTTGGATTTAATTGAATATTTAAATCGATGATTTAATACGTGAAATTATGGAAATAGTTAAAAATTGGGTTAAATATGATTGAAAATGATTTGTAAAATTTTATTTTATCATATTGAAGTTAGAATGATATTTTAGAACTTTTAAAATCGATTTAAAAGTTAATTTGTGAAAATTGAATATTTTAATATTAAAATCGACTAGTGAAAATAGTCAATTTTTGAACAGTCTCAGAATTGAACGAAACCAGTTCCATTGGATCCGTAATAGTTAGTTATTACCGAATTTCAATTTTCGTGTCAATCGGAGTTACCGTTTGAGCGTGGCAGCTCGAAACGCATCGATTTATTTTTAATTTTAATTTGGCGAGTTAAAATAGCCATTTTTCAAAAAGTCTCGGATTTCGACGAAACCAGTTTCATCGGATCCGTAATGTGATATTATTGTAAGGTTTCAAATTTCAAATCAATTGGATTTACCGTTTGTCCGGTACGAAATAAAACGCCTAGAAATCGATTTAAATCGGTTTAATTTAAATTGAGCGTTTACAGCCATAACTCGCACAGATGTCCGAATTAGCTTCCGAAACCTGTTCCATTGTGTCCGGAACGCGGGGTAAACCCTAGAAACGCTGGTTACGGCGCGTAAATCGGAGTTCGGAATTTCCGGATGAATAGTGTCGTTCGAAATTCTTATAAATAGCACCCACCTCTTCATAATTTAGAAAAAAAAAATAAAAAAACCTAATTAAACCCTAGCCGCCGTTCACCCATGAATGGCCAGAATTTTCTCAACATCTTCCTCTCCGATCTCCTCATCCAAGCGTTTTTAGACAACGATCTCAACTAGAGAATCGTAGAGGGTGGCGAGGCCGAGGCATCCAACGGCTGTGATTCATTTTAATCGAGTCGATTGACGGCAATTTGCACTTGAACGCATGAACTTTGCACGCGTTTTTCGAGCTGGAAGTAGGGCCGAGCTTCAGGGCCTTTGGGGCGGAAGTGGAGGAGGCTGAGACGAGTCGAATGGCGGTGGTTTGATGAACTTTTGACGTTCGTGAAGGGAGAGGCGATGAACCCTAGTCGGCGGCTCGTGTGGGTTTGAACGCGACCTGGATGGGGAAGAAGAGCAATAGTGCGGCGGTGATTCTCTGGGTGATAAACGTACGGTGATGATTTAGTTTAGGTTATAAAAATTTTAATATATGTTGAAATTTGTTTATAAAAATTCGTATGACTTCAAAAGGTAATATCTTTTTCATACGAGATCGAAAACGCGCGAAACCAGTTGCGTTGGAATCGTATGGACGAGCACTACGCGATGGAGTTGGATTGGAGTCGTTTGGAGTTAGTGAGAATTTTGGATAAAATTAAACGTCCGTTTAATTTTATTCGAAATAAATCGCTGAAAACGAAATTAAAATCAAGGTGAGAACTTCTCACTCAATCGAATCAGTTTCGATTTTATTTTAAATAGTTAAATTTAAAATATTTGAATGCATGTTTGAACGTTGATTGATATCTACTGATTGTTAAAATAGACATTATACGCCGTTAGTAAGCGGATGTTATTTAATAAAAACATATACCGCGAATATTTCATAAACAGTGAAATTGGTATTATATATAATAGCAATATATATATATTGGCATATGTATATATTGGAGTTATTGATTTCCCGCATTTTTGTTTAGCGTATGAGACCCTATTACGCCGTTATCAAGCGGATAATATTTAATAAGAACATATACCGCGATAATTTCGTACTGGAGCGAAATTGGTATTGTGCTAATGTTTTTGGATGCAGGAAAACAGGTTGGAGGGATCCAACTGGATTACTCAACGGTTTTTATTTGATTTTCAGATATTTTGATATTTGATGGATTATCATATTGATATATGATATCGTTGTTGTCGTGATTGACTATTTGGTGTGTAGCATCATTGGACCAAATTTTGGGATTTTAAAATGATTTATAAAGTGATTTTTGAAAATATACTATATGTTTGGAATTTGATCTATTTTAAATAAATAAACGTTAAAATTTTTAATGTTATAGAAATTATGATTTTTGAGAAATATAGTTAAAAACTGATTTTTGAGAATATGATGCTAATGATTTTATAAAATAGTTTAATCGGGATTTTAGAATTTATTGTGAAAAGTTTAAATATAGGATCTATAAAAAAATTAATTTTTTTATGAATCAAAATGGTGAAATAATAAAGGAGATTAAAGTCGTTTTAAAGAATAATATAGATTGATTTATATTAAGAGATTTATAAATGGATATTTATAAATTGAGATATTGAAATTATAAAACGAGTTTTTATAAGTGTTTGAATGAAGTGAAAATGAATTTTTGTAAATGAATGGAATTCATAAAATTTTAAATGGTAAAGTTATAAATGAAATTTATAAATAGTAAGATTTATAAATTTCGTGAAATTATTAAAGAATATATTTGGATAAATAGTTGAATCTTATAAGTTATAAGATTTATAATTATGAAGTTTAAAAGAACGATTTTGTAAAATAATCGTTTTATAAGAAATTAACTTATAATATGAACCTTTAGTTTTATAATTGAGTTATAAATTGAATAGGTTAATAAAAGAATTTATAAAAAGGAAGTTTTATAAATAAATAGAAATGGAATTTATAAACGTTGTTTTATAAATTCGCAAACGACTTATTTTGATAAGTTAATTGTTATAACTTAGAAATAGAGTTATATTCACGTTTTAGACAGTGAATAATCCTTTGAAATAAAATGCATAGAATTGATGAAATTTGTTAACAAGATATATTCACGTTTTTGAATAGTGAATAATATGTTAAAGAAATGTTTAGAATGTGAATGTTTTAAATAGAATTAAAACGATCTAATGATGTTTTAAATGTGTTGAAATTCGAAACCATAGATTTCAACATTCATTGTTGAAATAGATGTTTCGAGAAATAAAAGGAAATGGTGGACTATAACACTGTTGTTATAGTAAATGATTTCCGAAAGGAAATGTTTTGTATAGTATTGGGATTTATATATCTATTTTAAATTCGAATCCCTATACTAGTGATTTTGGGTTGTCGTAACGATGTTTTACGCAACATTCGTTTTGGCCCAAATAAATATGTTAAGAGAATGATTTCCTTAATAGAATGAAATATATACTTAATCTCGATTTAAGTATATTGAATATTTTCTAAGTGTTGAAAATAAAAAAAGATTTGTGAATTACTTATTGAATAAGTATGGAATTGTTTTTCCAATATGAAGTGAATATTTAGAATTTATCTTTTTGAAGACAAATTGAAATGAATAATTGAAATCGAATATCCATAGATATTTTGGATTATAAATTCACTAAGGAATTTATAAAAGAAAGTGGAATTGGTTTAAAAATAAATATTGATTTATTTTTGAAGTATGAAATAATATATCTTGTAAAGATATTTTGGAAAATAAATAATTTGGAAAATTATTTGGAATCTGGTGATGTGTGCATATCCAGTGATAGTTCAATAACCGACTATCAATATTTCCCTTTGAATGGGTAATTGATGTGATTTGTTTGAATGTGAATGTTACACTTATTTTTGAATAAGCGCTCACTATTCGGGTTAACCGGGAACGGACCATGGGGTCGTATAACCCATTCCGAATATGTGATACGTCGTTGTGAATTGCATTGAAGATCGGTGTTGAAGACCCGGTATTTTTGAGAGCGATAGGATGACCTGTCGATTGTCTCTGCACTGAGTTGCAGCGGTATAGAGACTCCCTAAGTGATGGGAAATCCGATCAGGATTGCGAATATCTGGATTGCAAGGACTTCTTTGTAAGTGCCTTCGGTTTTGTTCGATCCCGGAACAGACTTGTATGGATTGTGTGTCTGACATTACAAATTGAGATATAAAGCCGATTTCTTTCAAATATATTTCTGTTGGTGGCGGAGAATTTATTCTTTTAGCTTAACACCCTTCTCTGAGACGTACGAGCTCAGAGATTATGTAGTTGAATGTTATCAGCGATATATTCCCAATTTGGTAATGTGACATGCTGAGTGTTGCTGAAATGATCATTGTGTTGATTATTGTGATAGGATCGTTTATTTGATCGTCTATCTTGGTGATCATTGTGTTGATCATTTGTTGACCCAAAGCATGGCTTTTGTATAAAGTATGTTTTTGTGGACGTAACTTCGTCGAGCCTCACACCCCGGAAATGGTCAAAACAGGAAAGATGCGGCAAGGTTATGAGGGGTAGCACCCTTTAGGGTATGTACGTTTCCTTCTGGATAGAGGTGGTATCATGGTATGGAGCCCAGATATTTAACCTATGTGGTTACTACGAATTTATTACTTTGTGGTTGTTGGTTTTCGGGATCCCGTGAGAAAGGTCGTTTACGATCGGGGAATGGCGTGCTCGTGTCAGTAGTTACCCAGTTAGGGGTAACCCGACCTTGTGTTGGCAGAGTTCCGGTTTGGTTCTCGGGGATGTCTTTGCAGAGGCATTCTCATGTGGCAATGGGAAGTTCCTTGGCCTGACCATTTGTTGGAAATCCAATTCCCAATACGAAACTTGTACGGTATTAGTTGTAGGACCTGCCATTCACTTATGGTGGTCACCACTGTTTGGATGGTAGCTATAGTAGGCATACGATAATGGTCGTATGTTGGCTAAGATTTATATTCTACTTTCGAAATAATTTTTCCTACACTATGCACTAGTAATAATATCAAATGTTATTTTAAATGCGTATCAAGCATCTTTGACTATCATAAGGAGAAATCTCCTCCGATTCTGCGTTTGCATTGTGTGTGTGTGCGGGAGGCCTTATGGTAGTCTCATTTTTAAAAGCATTGCGAATTGAAATAAAAATATTCCTCTATTTTGATTTTAAAGATAAATAAACTGTTTTGAGTTCTCACACCAGTCACATGACTGACTTGGAGTTTATTGTTTTCCTTTCTAAACTCTGGGTGCCCACCAATTTTCACACAGGCAGTCAAGAGTTAGGTTTATCAGGATATTCTGGAGTTGCTGGAGGCAAGCTGGATGGCATGGCGTATTACTAGTTTATATAGTATTTCTTTTTCCGCTGTTTGTTTGATGTTGTATACTCTGATGATATGATGTAATGAAATGAAATGTATAAAATGTAATAACTGATATAGTTCTTTGTTTAAAGATTATTCATTTATTATTATATGTTGTTCCGCTGCGAATTGTGAGATTCTGATGTTGTTCTGTTTTCTTTCTGTTCCGTTTTATTTTAAAATTTTGTTCTATTCTCTATTCTATCTTCTCTATTCTCTTTTGCTTCTATTTTAAAATTTTCTATCTTCTTTTCCCTATCTAAATTCTCTATCTTTTTCTTTTTCTTTTCTTAAATTCTTTTTAAAACCCTTAACTATTCGGTTTTTCGGCAACGAAAAATCGAAACGTTACATTTTCATTGGAGTTGTATATGATATTCATTTCTTTTCTTCCGCTGTGTTGTTATACTTAATGTGTTATAAGCTCCGGCACGAGTCAAATTTCAACGGTTGATTCTGCGGCATTCAAGTACAAGTGAAGTATGGGTGTCAATTTTCGAACGCTGAAATTTGGATCGTGATAATATATATATATGCAAATGCAAGTAACCAACAATGCAATTCAAAATTAAAGTAGAGATGAAAACACAATACTAGAGCGTGCAATTTATTTTTAAGCGGCGATTTTTTTTAAGCAAGCAAGGAAAAACAATTATTTTTGGCAAGCACTTCTTTTGTTTGATACTCTGCTTTGGCAACCTAAAATGAAAACTATACGCACACAGAGTTTTATATATATATATATATGGATGGGACTTAAAATAAATTAAAATGAGAACAAAACAAATTCAAACTCGTTTTTTTTTTTTTTTTTTGATTTGTTTTGGGGCTAAAAATAAATGGAAAACAAAACCAGATAAACAAAATAAATGAACAAAATATATACAATTTTTTTTTTAATTTTTTTTTGAAAGATAAACATTAAAACTAACTAAAACGAAAACAAAACAAGTGAAAATGAAATAAATGAAAACAAGACAAATTGAAACTGGTTTTTTTTTTTTTTTTTTTTTTTTTGTTAAACTCAAACTAATTAAACAAAATGGGAAAAAAAAAACAAGAAGAAGAACACGTGCTTAATTTCAGCCAGGCCCCAAAGTAATTATACCCAGCACAATGTAAAATGAATAGAACACCGTTCCCACTTAATCTCATGAGATAATACACAGAGCAAATTAAAAGCTCTCCCCAAATTCTCAAATTTCAAAATTTTCAAATCGAATTTGATTTACCAAATCAATAGTCTCTTTTTTTCTTTATGGAGTTGGTTAGTGGTTTGCGGCGAAGGTTGAAGCGGTTCTCGATTGGCGACAGCTTGTTTGGTTGAAGCGGTTTGAGGGTGCAGGCGATTTTTGGGTTCGCGAGTGATTTGGAGGCGATGGAATTAGTGGGTTGCGTGAGTGTGAGTGAGGAGGATGAATTGTAGTGGCTTTCTGGAGACTGTTGCGGCCGAAGTAGCTGCTATTAGTGTAAGGGGGAAGAGTGGTGATTGACAATGCTGTAGGCTGATGGAGCAGTTCTTCAAGTAGGTTTCGGTCTCTGGCTTTGTACTGGAAGTAAAGCAGGGAGGTCGGTTATGTTGTAGGCAGTGGTGTGTTGTTATAGGGTGGTTATCCGGAGGGCTTGCCGTAGTGGGTGACTGCTCTGGTAAAATGGCGGTGATGCACTGTTGAGAAGTTGTGGGAGAGTTCAAGTGGAAGTCGGAGGCGGGTTCAAGGAAGGGGCAAAAGTGTTTAGGGGTTCGCGGCAGTTTTGGTTGTTGCGTGATGTTGATGGTGATGAGGTGAAGGGAATGGCCAGAGGTAGGGGTGGTCTTGTGGGTTGTGTTATCGCTGTGAGTATGGTCGAAGTGATGGTATAGGCAGTTTTTTTTTCCTTTTTTTTTCCTTTTTTTTTGTTGGAGTGTGATATGGTTGAAGTGAAGTTGAAGTCTGGGTGTTTGCAGGCTGTGTTTTGGGTGTGGCAGTACTAGTCGAAGCAGTGGTAACGTGGGATTGGTGTGATGGTGGTAACAGAGTTAAAGGGATGGTGTATGAGAAAGGTGGAGTGATGATGTTGTTCGGTGGTGATGTTTTGGAAGGTTGAAGGAGGTAACTGGGAAAGTGCCGTTTGATGGCTTGCGATATGGTGATTGTGAATGTTTGATCGTGAAAAGGAGGATGACAGTGATTTTTTGACTGTGACTGACAGTATTAGATGAGGAAGTGAAGAGTAGCAAGGGGTGTTGTAGATTGTTCGTCGACAAGGAGGGATGCAAGCGGGTTTATGTGGAAGGAATGCAACTGTGTGCACTGATGGGATTGTCAAGTTTGTATTCGAAGAGGTGATGCTGCAGTGTTTCTCTGATGGTAGGTCTGTGATTGAAATTGTTGTGAATTAGGTGAATGGCAATGACTATTTGGTTTGTGAGTAGCTGTTATTTTTGTAGGTTGGCAGTGGGTTTCTGGGGTATTGTTGTATGTCGACAGCAATGGGAGATGATCTGTTGAAGGAAGTGGCAAATATAATTGTTTGGGAAGATGATTGTTAAGGCAGCTATGAATGGCAATGTTATGACAGTGGATTTAAAATTGCTGTTGTGTTTGGCTGTGTTGGTATGTAACAGTAATAGATTGTAATAGCGATAGAGAAGATAAAATGCAATGTATATGTATAAGCAGTTGTATATGCAATTGCACTTGAAAATTGTAATTGGAAATTGAAAATATCAATGAATTTTTTTTGTTTTTCCTTTTCAAATGAAATTGTGTATTTTTTTTTTAATATTAGCAATACAAATGAACAAACAACTAAAAAAACAATAACAACACATAAACAACAAAAATTGCAAACAAAAATCACACAAATGCACAATATTTTTTTTTAAATGCAAGTTAATACACACAAAAAACATACAATAAAATCAAACAAAAATAATTCAAAGAATAGAAAATCAAAATCAAAACAGTTCCCCAGCAACGGCGTCAAAAACTTGTTTAACGACGTGTTTTTCTATCAAATTAGAAAACCATCGATAAATTTCAGATTAAAATAACCGTAAGCGCACGGCGTACAATTTTAATACGTGGCAAGTATGGGTCGATCCGCAGAGAACTGTTTAGATTTTAAAAATCAATTCAATCAAATTAAACCAAAGTGAGAGTAAATTGATAGCTATAAAAATGAAGCTAAAGCTAGATTTAAAATGTGGTTTAAAAATTATTAGACTAGAGAGTAATTTAGAGGTAAATTCACACTCATATTTTTGTAAATCAAGAAACAAATAATTTATGATCTCCAGTTATGAAATCAAGTGAAATAATTGTTGCATTTATCATAAGTATGGTTTGTTTATGTCATTAATTAACATAACTCAAACCATCAAACTATAATACAACAACTATACCACTTATAAATTCTCATGAAAATGAAGCCAAAGCAAAAGCTATTTTAAGTATGATCTATTTAATATTATAATTAGTAAGATAGATCGATAAATTTTGTCTTTACTTTCTTTTCAAAATCAAAAATCCATTAGCAAATGATGATGTAAATTGTGCTTATGTTGAATAAGAATAGCTCATTCGCATAAGCAATATAAGCTATCAAATCCACTTGTATAAACTTGCATCAAAATTCACTTTCATGAAGCACAAACAAAAGAGACCATAAATCATAGAAACGTTGAAATTACATAATATTTGAGATTCCATTATCCCTAAACTGAAGGGGCTTAGCTACTCATTTGTGTTATCAAATCAATACGTGTAAGTTTCAACATTGAAAAGCAAAGAGAAGTAGAAATTAAACAAAGAAAATGAGATTACCTACTTGAAGGAAATGAACTAAACTAGTGCATAAATGTAAATCCAAACTATGAACATGAAATAAAAGAGAATATAAGAATAAAAATGAGCATAAAAGTAAATAAAAACAAGTAGAAAAGAGAAGAGAAAGAGACTAGGAAGTCATTTTTATTTCATGAAACATAAATCTTACAACTTGCATTTTAATTTCCTAACTAATGTGAAAGAGTAGAAGATATTTACATGTACATAAGAGGGCTATTTATACATGCATAAAAACCTAATTTCATTTTTAGGGTGCTTTCCAAAATGCCATTTAAAAGTGTGACCACCAAGTAACAATAAGCCACTAATTAATCCATCATTAAATGTATATGAAACTTTAACCTCCACTTAGTTGTCCATGATTATTCAATTCAAATGCAAGACAAATATATACTCAAAAATTCAGATTTACATCAAAAACAATTTAAAACGCATAAAAATCAAGATATGTATGCATATATTTTGCTTAATACCAACTAAAATGATGGAATTTGCCTTATCTTTTTTCTTCTTGAATTCCCCTTGGTTCCTAATGGTTGCCGGCTTTATCTCATTAGCTTTTATTTTTCATTATTTTTCTTTTTGAATGAAACGAAATAAACAATGGAAAGGAGAGGGTGATATGATATTTTCCTTTTCTCTTTTACCCTTCCTTATTTACTTATGTTTTTATATTGCTTATTAAAACATTCTCTTCATTTTATTATTTAAAGGACAAACTAATTAATTGATTTGTATGGAAAATCTCATATTTCTTAACTTCACTTATTTATCCTATAATTAAATATTTAAATTATATGCTTATATATTTGAAAATTAGGAAAGTTACACTATGGTCGGACCAACTTCTTCCACCCTCACTACCATAACAACGATTTTGTATCTTATACCGAAATTTATACTCAGTCATTGTAGAAGTGTGTGTGTGTGTGTGTATATATATATATATATATATATATATATATATATATATATATATAGAGAGAGAGAGAGAGAGAGAGAGAATACAAATACATCCCAAATGATTACCCTAGTAATCATCATATACACTTATTATCTTTTACTGTACGGTAACAACATAGCACACATAAGGGGACAAAGACTCTAAGTCTCATCTAAGGTCAAGACTCGTGTCTCATATATAAAATATATTATTCTGTACCTGTTTTGATATCAAATGTAACGCCGAAACTCTATACCCATACTACTAAAGAGTATTGCTAGGCAATGTTGTTTGATAATATGGAGAATAAGGCGATATTGGGCTTTCACACATGAATATACCTTGGGCTAACACTCGTACGTATTAAAATTCCCATATAACACATTCGTATGTACCTATCGGCATAAAGAAATAAACATATGTGTGTCTAGGATAGAATAATACATAATACAAAATAGGAAATGGAGGACACAGAGTCATCAACGCAGCAATAATACATAATAGATTAACATAAGTTTCAATGGGTCTAAACAAGTCTCAGTGGTCTGTGATGTATTTGTCCAATATATACAACCCACATCATAAACATACATGATGCAATAAATTACATATAAGAAATTAATCTACAAATATACTAGCCTCTTACTACGCCTGTTTAACGACGAGTTTTTCTATCGAATTAGAAGACTATCGATAAATTTCAAATTAAAATAACTGCAAGCGCACGGCGTACAATTTTAGTACGTGGCGAGTATGGGTCGATCTGCAGAGAATTGTTTTAGATTTTAAAAATCAATTCAATCAAATTAGACCAAAGTGAGAGGAAATTTTTAACTACAAAAATGTAGCAAAAACTAGATTTTATGTGACGACCCGGAATTTTTAAGCATTTGAGATTGGAATATCTTATTGACTTAAATATTTGAAAGGTTAATTTTAACTTGAATTCCAAATAGCACTACTTATTCGATAATTAAATTAATTGAATTAAACAATTTGAACTTGGGTAAAATGTTGAATCTGGAGTTTTAAGCCTGTTAAAAATAATTTGAAGGCTTGTAAAATTTATATCGATGGTGTTGAGAATAATAAAAAATTTAAAATTGAATTTAACACTGATTTGTTCAGTTTTGAAATTTTATCGTTTAAATTGATATTTAAAAACAGCCTTCCGAGGCACAGTCTCGGAATTCGACGAAACCAGTTCCATTGGGTCTGTAATAGTGTTTTATTATCCGATTTCAATTTTCGTAGTGAATGGAGTTTTTATGTGAGCATACGATATATAAACGCGCTGAAATTTTATCGAAATTTAATAGAATAACTGGGTTCAAAAAGCAATCTTCTCCTTATGATTGAATTAGGACTTGAAACCTTTTCCACTGCGTTCGGAATGGGGGTATAACATTATAAACGCCAGGCGAAACGCCTCGATAGTAGATCGAGATGTTAAGTTACGGTTGCGAGAAGATTTTAAATTTAAAAATTATATTTGATACTCTGTTGACCAGTCAAAATAAAAATAAATAAATGTAATAAAATTTGTCTAGTCTATCTCCTTTCAGCCGAAATTCTTTCCCTATTCAACACGCAAGCCAACTTTTACACGCAACTTTCTTTTTTCATCTTACTTTTTCCCCTCTCATCAGTCACTGTAGCAAGCTTATTCGGGCACGCAAAAGAATTCAAACACGTTTCTTTTTTTCTCATTCTTGTTCCTTTTTGCGTAAGCTTCAACCGAGAAAAAAATAAATAAATAAATTCAGCCGAGCCCTTCGTTCAAAATGGTTCGAAGCAATCTCGAAAAAAAAAATATGGCTTCCTTATCTTCTTTCAAATCGAATCCACTGCAAATAAGAAAATTAAATTCGAGATTTCCTTTCCTTTACCTTTAGAGTTCGAAACCCGAAATCGAGGCGCGCGTGACGAGTGGGTGTAGCGGCTTTCGAGGTTGGGTTGTGGGTCGACAGTCAACGTGAGGTTCTCTGGTCTGGGGTTTTTGACATGAAGTCGCGTTCGAATCGATGTGGGGGGCGACTCATTTGGGAAGTGGTCGGAGCGTCGAGGAATCTAAGTGATTGAGGTTAGTAATTCAATTAGAATTAATTTTGTAAGTGATCAAGTTTGCTTATGGATGATTGAATGGTATTGGATGCATTGAATGAGTTGATATCTCTGATATGAATGTTTTATAGAATCATATGTTTGGGTGGACAGGATAATGTGGTTATCTATCAATGATGAATTGTTGTGTAAAGGGACATCCTGTATTTAAAGTTTGAGGTGTATCTCATTTGGATAACTTGGGTTAGGATGACATGAGACTCGAAAAGACCGGGGTCGGGTATTCGAGAATACCCGAAAGCACTTCGAATTTTTATAGATTGATATGTGAAATCAATAGGCTGGAATGAAATGGTTTGAGTGAATTTGACTATTTAATCTAAGTTTTAGTACTTAGAAAATTGATGTGTAAAATAAGTGATGTCTATAACAAATTGTGAATTTGTAAATTGATACGAGTTACCCCGGGTTTTATATAAGTTGTATGCTTGGTATTCCATGTTAGATGGATTTACTCACGCTAGTTTCCAGCCTGACTCGGGTGTTACTTTGATGTAATGCTCGGGTCAGACCGAGTATTACAAATTTTCAGGTAAGGACGTTCTGGAGCTCAGGAGACGGGCTGGATGGCAGGAACATATGGAGAGTTCCCCTGTATTATATTGTTGTATATATCTGAGTCATGTTGATTGTATATGTATATATGTTGAAACTCTGATGTATTATAAATTTATTTGACAGATACATAATTCTTTTGTAAACCGTTATTATTTGATATTATATTTTGACCCATTGCAAATGGAGAACCTTTGTGGTGTTTCTTCTTCTTCTTCTATCTCTTTCTTCTTTCCCTAACTATCTGGAGTTTTCAAGATCGAATATTCCGGGTTGTTACAGTTGGTATCAGAGCTGAAGGTTAAGCGAGAACCTTGGCTCTGTTAGGATTACTCATTAAGGATAGGGGCAATGGTACCCTAGGATGAGTTGAGTATATATGCTTATGAGCGTGTGCTTGTTATTTTCTTATATAAAGGTTTTAAATAATTTTATATAAGAATATATTTTGATAAATAAAGCAATATTTATTTCTAATAAATATTAAGGTAATTAGTTGTTATATTATTTGAAAATTTAATAATGAGAATTAAGTCGTAATAGAAATACAACCAAATTAAAATTAAATGAAGATAAGTTTGAAATGAATTCAGAATTAAATGGTTTAAAGAGATAAGTTGATTTGATTTAAAGGATTAAATCAATATTTAAAAATTTAACTCGAATTTATATAATTCGGGATGGTTTAAATTTGAAATTTGAATTGAATTCGTTCAAATTGAATCTGATTTCAATTAATTGGATTTGTGATTGAAGATGTATAAATTTAAAAATTTAAATGGAAAATTTGAATTGGATTGAATTAAAATGATTCGAAATGTAAGTGGGTTCAATTGATATTAGTCCAAATTGATTGGAATAATTTGGAATTGTAATTAAAGTTGAGAAGGTTTAAAATAAAATGGAATTTGATTTGAAATTTGGAAAGAAATCAAGATTGATTCAACTTGAATTGGGGTTAAATCAATTTTAGTGGAAGCTGAAGTTATTCAAATTGGAACTGATTCAATTTAAATGGAAGTGGAAATTTAAATTGAATTGATGGGGAAGTGAACAGTTTTGACTCTGGACTATTTTCAATATAAATTGTTTTAATATAAACTTATTTTTCAAGCTATTTAATATATACAACCTTTCTTTTTAAAGCCAAATTATTTTATATTTGTTTTACAATTATTTTTGGAACTATTTAACAATTTTTCAACTGTTTTATAAACTAATTACTATTATTCAATTATTTTACAAATTAATTACTATTTTACAACTATTTTGCAATTATCTAAAAATTTTGAACTATTTAACTATTTTCCAACTACTTTACAATTAGTTAACTATTTTACAGCTATTTTACAAACTAATAATTATTTTTCAACTACTTATCTATTTTTAAAATTTTCAAGCTCTTTTCTAAATATAAACTGGTCGGAGTTCAAACTGTTATTGATTAAATACCCAACTGAGATAAGAATTGAAGGGATAATCCAAATGGGGATTAAGGAAAATGTGAATAAGTGAATAAAATCAAAGTAAGGATGAATAGAAAGGAAATTGATTTGGCTAATAATCAATGAAATTAAATACGTAGGATGTACGTATATTATTCTATTCGCATAGTGGTTTGATCCGGATTCGAGCATAGAATTTCGAGATAGTTTATCGATCCGAGTTGGGATTTTTCACTCGATTTTCGACGGCGAACCAGGATATGGATTGTTGATTGGTTCTGGATATTATCTATCATAGTTATGTCTATGCAAGGAGAATGACGGTTTCTGATCAAGAAACCAGATCTGTGTCCGCGCTAGGAAGTCGGATAGACGATACTAGTTTGGAAGTGAAATTGTGTGATCGAATGAGCGATCAGATTGGTATAGCGTACGGATAATAGGTGCACATCGTACAGATTTGAATGAAATTGTTATTGGAAATTTGTGTATAAGAAATGTGAAATGGTTTTTGAAATGAAAGGTATATTTTGCGAAATATATGATGAAGTAAAGTGGAAATTGGATATTTCTATGGTTAAAGTTTACTTTATGGAAGTAAGTAAAATGGTAAGTGACTTTATAGAGTAATCAAACTTGAATATTTTCTTTTGAATAAACAAAGTTATATATCTTTGTTATTTAAGATAAATCTTCCCTTGTTGAATCTATTGCCGGAAGAAAAGGATTTTGGAAGTGTTCGAAGTATAAAAGGAGTTTTATACAAGTTTGAAATGATCCAAAGTTTTTTTAAAAAATTATATATCTATATATATATATATATATATATAAAGGATCTTATGAGGATTTTGAAAAAAGGTTTTGGGAACCTTTGGATTTGGAAAGGCTTTTGATTTTTGGGTAAAATCAACATTGGATTTGGAAAGCCTAGTTTGAGAATTATCGATTTTGGGATAATCGATTTTGAGAAAGGAGATTTATTTGAGATTCATACTAGGTGTATGATTTGGAAGATACTATATGTGTATAGTATAAAGTGTCTTGAAAATAGCTCTAGGAAAAAAGGCGCTCCCTTGAAATGAACTTCTCAAGAGTGTCATAGGTTGGTGCTGCCTTGAACCCTAAGGGGGGATTCTAAAGTTGATCCTGTGAGGAGTCCGGACAAAACTAGTTTCTAAGAACTATGTGTAGTGTGTAGCAGAAGTCGAGGGCGCTGATGCCTACAAAGGAATTTGGATTATGCTGTGACGACAGTGTAACTCGATGTCGCTGCAATCTACTACTGACCATAGCGAAAGTCGTCTGTGCCGCTGGGAGCCAACAGTCTACGTTTGATTTTATATCGGTAGACTGCGACCTATGGTAACATAACGAAAGTTGTGTGTGCCGCTGAGAGCCAACAGTCTGCGTTTGATTTTACATCGGTAGACTGCGAACTATGTGGGATGGGAGAAGTTTCATTTTTGATAGTGAAAATCGAGGGCGTTGATGCCTACACTTGCATGGACTTTTGCTGCGATGGCAACATAACCCAGGATGTAACTGCAACCATAGACGGGGGTGATGATTTCCAGAGCATTCTCACCAAAGACATTTCCTCTGTCTTTAGAAAAAATGGTTTTTCTATTTTCAATAAAATTATTTTCCAAGTATTTTCACTGGATGTTAAAAATCAGTCTGCTAAGTACTTATAGATTTTCAGTCCTACGCCTGATCAACGTATGACCGAATTTCTGTAAGAACAAGGATGGACTGGTTGAGACATCGAGTTATAAGAAGTATTTTTATAAAAAGCTATTTTAATAGTATTATGTGAATTTACAAGTATTTCTAAAAATTTTAAATAAGATTTAATTGAAATAAATTCAGTTGAGTTATAGATAATATTGAATGGAATAAAATTCTCACTTAAATAAATAAGCGTAAACTAAGTAAGTATTGAATTGGGATAAATAAGCTTTGAAAGCTTATAAAGGAATTGAAACCCCTTGAATAAAAATATACTTGGCTAAATAAAATATATAATCCCTAGTTAAAAAGGGTATAGCGTAAATGAAATTGATTGTAAATGGATGAAGATGTGGATATAAATAAGTGTGTGACTTATAAAATTAAAATGTAGAATAAATAAGTCCAGAATAAAGTTTCATATTTTGGAAAATGAAATAAAAATCCAAACTTGAGATACAAAAAAATAAAATAAAATGGAATTGGATTATAATAGAAATGATTTGAGTTGCAAATAAAATCCAATTCGAGTATAATTGAGTTAAATATGTGCTTGGATATTATTTTTATAGATTGAGAATGTGAATTAAAATTAAAATTAAAATGAAAGGAATTAAAAATAAATTGAGTTGGAATCAATTTAAATTGGTTATAAAACTTAAGTAATTATTTATTCACATGGATATCATCAAATTGCATAGAATGAATTGTCGTTTGACGCAAACGAAGGTAATTAAAAATTCTATGTCTTGATAAAGATTAAATAAATTGGTTTTAAAATCAATTGAAGTGAATATGAGTTTGTTTTGCATAAAAATGAATTGAATGTAAGCAATTGTGTTGTAAACCATTTAAATTGAATGAAGTTGTATACGAATTGGTTGTAAACAATTAAAATTAATGTCGGAACCCTACAAGTTGCTTATCAATATTGTTTAACCTGCATTGCTTATAGAAACTCATATGGTTACTAGTTAAATATGTAAAATGTTGTTAAGTTATATGATTTTGTCACTTACATATTTGAATTGAGTAAGTAAAGGTACCGGAAAGCCGTTTGGCTGGATTTGATCGCGCTAATTGCTAAATAATAAGCCCCTTGCTTAATAATGCTAAATAAGTTACGCCGACGCAATAAAAATAGGAAATATGAACTATTTTTGTTTTTCCGACCGTGTGGGTTGATGTATATATATTTATATCTCTTGTCAAATTGCAAAAGCTCCTCCATACAAAGGAAACTCTGTCAAGAATTTTCAAAATTTTGGGAGTTAGAAAAATTTTTGTTGGCGACAAAATGATTTCAAAATGGAAATTGAAATAAATTAGTGGATGAAACTAATTTAAAATAATGATATGAATCAGTTATAAATAGAAGATAAAATTCAATATTCAGAGTTAAAGAATATGGAAATGGGAAAACTAATCTGAATAAAGGTAGATATGAAAACTTCTGTAAGGAAATAAAATGATTTTTAAAGCTATGATTGAATATCATTGCTAAGTAGGATATGCAGGTATTATAAAGGGAAAGGAAAATTGGTTTTGATTTCAGAAGATAAATTTGAATTGCTCGAAAAAATGTATGTGTTTAAATTTCTATATGAAATTTTATTGGGTTTTTGATCTAGCCACTTGGCTTTTGGTTTTCTTTTGGAATTTGGAAGCCCGTAGAGGCATTTTGTAGTTGTACCGAGCTAGCCGTGCTAAGGAGACGCCGGCAAAAAATTTCAAAAATTTAGAGAGTTAGAAAATTTTTGAGAAAATTTTGATAATTCAAAATTTGGTTTTAAATTGAAATTTGAATCATTGAGCAAATAGTATGGTTGAAAACTATAGGGGGTTTGGAAAGTTAGTAAGAGTGATAATGTGTCTTAATAAAAAGATTGCATTGGGAAGTGTTTGAAACTGAATGGTTTTAGGGAAAATAGTTAACGGGTTGTGGACCATTCTTCTTAACTGGTAATTTTGAGGACGAAGTCCTTTTAAAGGGGGAGGAATGTGACGATGCGGAATTTTTGAGCATTTGAGATTGGAATATTTAATTGATTTAAATATTTTAAAGGTTAATTTTAACTTGAATTCCAAATATCACTACTTATTTGATAATTAAATTAATTGAATTAAATAATTTGAAATTGGGTAAAATGTTGAATCTGAAGTTTTAAGCCTGTAAAAAATAATTTGAAGGCTTGTAAAATTTATATTGATAGTGTTGAGAATAATAAAAAATTTAAAATTGAATTTAACACTGATTTGTTCAGTTTTGAAATTTTATTGTTTAAATTGATATTTAAAAATAGCCTTCCGAGACACGGTCTTGGAATTCGACGAAACCAGTTCCATTGGGTCCGTAATAGTGTTTTATTATCGGATTTCAATTTTCGTAGTGATTGGAGTTTTTGTGTGATCATACGATATATAAACGCGCTGAAATTTTATCGAAATTTAATAGAATAACTGGGTTCAAAAAGCTATCTTCTCCGTATGATTGAATTAGGACTCGAAATCTTTTCAGTTGCGTTCGGAATAGGGGTATAACATTATAAATGCTTGGCGGCACGCCTCGTTAGGAGATCGAGATGTTAAGTTACGGTTTCGAGAAGATTTTAAATTTTAAAAAAAATATTTGATACTTTGTTGACCAGTCAAAATAAAAATAAATAAATGTAATAAAATTGTCTAGTCTATCTCCTTTCAGCCGAAATTCCTTCCCTATTCAACACGCAAGCTAACTTTTAACGCAACTTTCCTTTTTCATCTTACTTTTTCCCCTCTCATCAGTCACTGTAGCAAGCTTATTCGGGCACGCAAAAGAATTCAAACACGTTTCTTTTTTTTTCTCATCCTTGTTCCTTTTTGCGTAAGCTTTAGCCGAGAAAAAAATAAATAAATAAATTCAGCCGAGCCCTTCGTTCAAAATGGTTTGAACCAATCTCGAAAAAAAATATGGCTTCCTTATCTTCTTTCAAATTGAATCCACTGCAAATAAGAAAATTAAATTCGAGATTTCCTTTCCTTTACCTCTAGAGTTCGAAACCCAAAATCGAGACGCGCGTGACGAGTGGGTGTAGCGGCTTTCGAGGTTGGGTTGTGGGTTGACAGTCAACGTGAGGTTCTCTGGTCTGGGGTTTTTGGCATGAAGTCGAGTTCGACTCGATGTAGGGGGCGACTCATTTGGGAAGTGGTCGGAGCGTCGAGGAAACCTCGATCTGGAAGTCGACGACTTCGATGTCGGCATTGATGGGGGCGCAGTGGCCTGCTGTAGGTCGTAGGGGATGGCTTCGTTCATTCGAAAGGGGACCTATGCTAGTGATGGAGTCGAAGTTGCATCGAGCTGCAGTTAGTGAGGTATCGTATCGATTTCTTCCTATATTAGAGTTTATTTAATATATACATATATTGATATATTAGGAAGATTTTGAAAAAAATAAGACAGTAGGATTTTAGCGGAGGTATTTATTTTTATTTAATTTATATATATGTATATACGTAGGAAAGAAATATCTATAGTGAAGAAATACCAGTATGTGAAATTTATATACAAATATGAATAAATATAACTGGCATGCTATAATATACTTAGGTAAATGGAAGTTTTATGTAGATAAGAGCTTAGGAAGAAGGAAAATTTAAAATGTTGAATATTTATATAAAATTATATTATTGAAAAACAATAAATTAATTTTTAGTATATGGGTTTCAAAAGAAAAGGAATAATTATTTATTATTGGAAAATTGGTTTGAATGAAATAATTGGTAAATCAAATTTTATTAAATGGCAATTGATAATTTAATTATTTCAAGTATTAATAAAATCCATAATGTTTATACAAGGTTAAAATCTGAAGGAAACAAGTCGAGGTTGGATTTGGATTGCAAAATCAAAGGTGGGTTAATCTCACTCATCTGGGTTTAATTTAAATATAAATGGTTAAATTTAAATAATTGGTTGAATGATTGAATTGATTTGATGTGGTATATTATATAGTCATAAATAGTATATATTGGAGTGATTGATTTCCCGCATTATATAGCGGATGAGTCCCTATGCGTCGCATAATAGCGGATGATATTATATAAATCCCATATACCGCAATATCCCACCTCGTAGTAGAATTGGTATTGTGCTAACATCTGTGGATGCAGGGAAACAGGTTGGAGGGATACAACTGGATTCCTCAAAATTATTTAGATTGTTTAATATTATGTGTTATGAATATTTGATATTCTGTGATGAATTATATTGATAATTGGAATATTGAATGCTATGCTTTGCTTGAATATATTCCGGTACACTGAGTCATCAAAATATATAGAATTGGATTTTTGAAAAGAAATAAAAGAGTGAATTTTGGAAGTGAAATAATTATAGAATAAAATAAGAATGAATTAGAAAGAAATAAAAGTGATTTTTAAAAACTGAAGTTAAATTGTAAAGTAGAGATTTAAAAAACATGATTTAAATCAAAGTTAAATCTGGAATTCAAGTTAGTGAATCTCAGTTTTTAAACAAATAAAGTTTTTAAATTTAAATTGTTTTAACAACTTGAATGTCAACGTGCATTTTTAAATTGATTTGAATTTAGAAATGAATTTGGATTTTAAATTCCTTTAAACTTCTTTTATAAGATAAGTAATTAATTTATTTGATGAAGTAAATAAAAAGGTAGTTAATTACTAGTTGAGATTAATCAAGAGTGATTAATATTTGTGGTTTAATTAATGATTAATTATTTAATGTAATCAATTTAGATTAGGATAATTAAAAATGCAATTAGCAATCATTAATTTATATAACTAATGATGTAATTAAAGGTTGATTAATTAAGATTAATTAATCAATAATAAGTGATTTATGAGTAATTAATTAATATAAGTAATTAAGGGTTAATGTAATTAATTATAGTTAATTAATTTGTGAAATAATTAAAGATTAATTACTGTTTTTGGTTAAGAATAATTAATTTGTGTAATTAATTAAAGATAATTACTCGAATGTAATTGAAGGATAATTAATCCAGGGTGATTAATTAAGATGGATAATTAAGGGATGATTAATTGATTTGAAATTAATTAATGTTAAGAAAAGGAATCTAAGTGATTGAGGTTAGTAATTTAATTAGAATTAATTAAATTAATTTTAGAAGTGATCAAGTTTGCTTATGGATGATTGAATGGTATTGGATGCCTTGAATGAGTTGATATCTCTGATATGAATGTATTGTAGAATCATATGTTTGGGCGGAAAGGATATTGTGGTTATCTATCAATGATGAATTGTTGTGTAAAGGGACATCCTGTATTTAAAGTTTGAGGTGTGTCTCATTTGGATAACTTGGGTTAGGATGACATGAGACTCGAAGAGACCGGGGTCGGGTATTAGAAAATACCCGAAACCACTTCGAATTTTTATAGATTGATATGTGAAATCAATAGACTGGAATGAAATGATTTAAGTGAATTGGACTATTTAATCTAAGTTTTAGTACTTAGAAAATTGATGTGTGAAATAAGTGATGTCTATAACAAATTGTGAATTTGTAAATTGATACGAGTTCCCCGGGTTTTATATAAGTTGTATGCTTGGTATTCCATGTTAGATGGGTTTACTTACGCTGGTTTCCAGCCTGACCCTGGTGTTACTTTGATGTAATTCTCAGGTAAGACCGAGTATTACAGATTTTCAGGTAAGGACATTCTGGAGCTCAAGAGACGGGCTGGATGACAGGAATGTATGGAGAGTTCCCTCTGCATTATATTGTCATATATATCCGAGTCATGTTGTTTGTATATGTATATATGTTGAAACTTTGATGTATTATAAATGTATTTGACAGATACATAATTCTTTTGTAAACCGTTATTATTTGATATTATATTTTGATCCGCTGCGAATGGAGAACCTTTGTGGTGTTTCTTCTTTTTCTATCTCTTTCTTCTTTCCCTAACAATCTGGAGTTTTCGGGATCGAAAATTCTGGGTTGTTACATTTTAAATGTGATTTAAAAAATATTAGACTAGAGAACAATTTAGAGGCAAATCCACTCTCATATTTTTGTAAATCAACAAACAAATAATTTATGATCTCTAGTTATGAAATCAAGTGAAAATCATTTTTGCATTTATCATAAGTATGATTTGTTTATGTTAACATAACTCAAACCATCGAACTATAATACAACAATTATACCACTTATAAATTCTCACGAAAATAAAGCTAAAGCAAAAGCTATTTTTGGTATGGTCTATTTACTATTGTAATTAGTAAGACAGATCATCAAATTTTGTTTTTACTTTCTTTTAAAAATCAAAAATCCATTAGCAAATGATGAAGTAAATTGTGTTTATGTTGAATAAGAATAGCTCATTTGCATAAGCAATATAAGCTATCAAATCTACTTGTATAAACTTACATCAAAATTCACTTTCATAAAGTACAAACCAAAGAGACCATAAATCATAGAAATGTTGAAATTACATAATATTTGAGAGCTTCATTACCCCTAAATTGAAGGGGTTTAGCTACTTATTTGTGTTATCAAATCAACACATGTAAGTTTCAACATCGGAAAGCAAAGAGAAGTAGAAATTAAACAAAGGAAATGAGATTAACTACTTGAAGGAAATAAACTAGACTAGTACATAAATGTAAATCCAAACTATGAACTTGAAATAAAAGAGAATATTAGAATAAAAATGAGCATAAAAGTAAATAAAAACAAGTAGAAAAGAAAAGAGAAAGTGGCTAGGAAGCCATTTTTATTTCAGGAAACATAGAGCTTACAACTTGCATTTTCATTTGCTAACTAATGTGAAAGAGTATAAGATATTTACATATACATAAGTGGGCTATTTATACATGCATAAAACCATAATTCCATTTTTAGGGTGCTTTCCAAAATGCCCTTAGCCACTGATTAATCCATCATTAAATGTGCATGAAGCTTTAACCTCCACTTAGTTGTCCATTGCTTCTAATTGTAGATATAAGTAAGTGGGTGGAGTCCTTCATGATTATGGTCTTGAATTATTTTCCTCTTCTTTCCTTTGTATTCATTTGTGCATGAATTTATCTTCATAAAAGCCTCTTCCATATGCATCCAAATTCCTATAAAAACAATTAAAAAATGTCCAAGTAAAAATTCTCAAATTGACACATGAACAAAAATTACCATTTTACTCCTGAATGAAGATGGATATATGATGATTTGAAAATAATTGAATCATGGTTTTAAACATCTTAAAGTGCCCAAACATGACTTTTATTTAAATAAAAATAGATAAAATATGGATGTAAATATATGCACATTTACGTGCTCATCAATGCCCAACAACCACAAGCTAGTGTCTTTGTCCCTGAACCTAAAATGTCTCGATTGACTAAAGATTATATAAATAACTCATAGGTGGGATATGTCTAGAATGTAGATGTCAATATATAATAACAATAAGTATGATGTAAATAAATATATCACAAATAACATAAAATATTTCAAGTTATGTCATCAAAGACCATGTACTTAAAATGTCACCTATCGTAACGAACCGTCAATTATCACGTCAAATGGCACAAAAATAAAATGGGTGAAACATCATCAAACATTAAACATCTAACAATACAACCTTTTATGATGTACATCTCAACCACAAGCCTTATAGAGATAAGAATTCTCAACTTATGGCCCTGAGAAATGTAAAAACAATATGATATATAAACTCATAATATAAAACATAAACATGAAATAACACACAAATAAACACAATGGTCTATCTTAACCAACAATTCTAAATAGAGGTAATACTCTTAACTGAATGGCCCTAGGAGATATATATACAGCACATCAGTGGATGTCACAACCAAAGGCACTAAGTGAGAATGAAAGACAAGCACACAACAAGTCTTCAATGTCGTAGGAAGACAACAAGTCTTCAATGTCATAGGAAGACAACAAGCAGCTATCATGGGTTAGGCTATCTCAAATGATAATGAGCATGTACCGGTCTATAATGCCAAATAATCATCGTCTCTAGTGAGGTGATATCATCAAATATCTCTAATATATAATGGATCTATCTGTGTCATCCAAACGGGAGATCGACGTACCATAGCACCACTCCAGGAAACGCTAATGACATCACCATATTTCCTAAAGTCCCTTAGATACTCCCAGAATCGTGACACTCATATCCATCGCATGTCATAAACATGATGCAAGTCTACGATCTGTTGTGGTTATGAATCAACTTGTCGTTGGTAATGGAATGTTGGTCCTAAAGTGATGCAAGGGCAATGGCTCTAATGAGAGTAATAACTCTCGGCCTACAAACTTAATAAAGTGACATCACTGATCGGGGGTACGATCCCACAATTAGGACTACTGGAATGGATACAAGCCTTTCTAGCAGGTCCTAATCACATGCTCTTTATACTGCTGTAAACATTATGACATAAATCCCAATGAATACTCTCGATTATATAAGTCCAAATGAGAGTAATAATAAATACCCTCAAATACATGTATCCAAATGTGAGTATCCCAACGTAATAAATCCTCGACTACTAGGACTAAGAGTAAATAATATTACGAGACTATGGAGGTTAAATATGTAAATTCTAATGTAACTTTGATTTATAGCCCATACATAGTAAAAGACTCCCGATTACTACCCTGTAAAAGTTTCACCTCCGAACGAAATCATAAATTTCAAACCCATGATATAAACAAAAGTGACATTTACGTAGTAAAAGTAATCGAACAAATATTGGCTTAGGCATCCCGTACCACCTGGTGTTACTTACTCAGTTGCTAAAAGCTTGTAAATCACAATCTCATCACATAAAAATATTTAATGTAACAAGCATAAAAAATAGCGGGAGAAATATTATCCGAAGTCTCGTACAAGACAGTATCACAATTCCGTTTATTCAATTTTTTGTGACATAGGAAATGAAATCAAGCAAAGCACTCTATTCCAATAGAAAAGAAATTTATATTTATACAAAATATGTTATAACTCCCAAAAGTCCTTATATTCTTTAAAAGTCAGAAACATAAATTTTCCCCTTTAGTTAACCCCAAAAATAAGGATTTAAACCATATAAGTAAATTTGAAAACTCATTTCTATATTTATAAAATCATAGAAATCTCTTCTATAATCAAACATTACTTTTGAAATTATTCCACAATTTTCTTTAATTTAAAGACAACTTTTAATTGAAGTTATAAATTCTAAATAAATTTCCCTTATTTTTAATCCATAAGATATATTTTCCAAAATTCTTGTTTCTACTCATAGATAATGAGATACACTTTAAAAATACACAATACTAATCAAACACCATTTCGTTTTTCTTTGGAATTTATAGGATTTTTAGGTTAATTATTTAAATTCAAAAATCAATTTTTTAGTAAATTTATATCTTTAATAATACATTTCATATTAATATACATAAAACTTTTTCATAAAAGTAGTTTCATATTTGCAATGCGTCAAATCTCCACTTCCAAAATCAAAATTTTATTTTATTTTTCAAGATTTTTCTTTTAAAAAAAACTAGAACAAGTAACCATAAAGGGGCCTAGATCAACCTTCGGGCTTGCCATCCACGCATCGGTCCTCCCAGACCTATCCACCAGTCAGATGTGGTCTGGAGCAAGATTTTCCCCAGGTCAAGCATTATATTTCCGTCATTTGACCTTTACTCGCCTCTGATCTGAACGCGATGACAAGGCAACAACAACACTTTATTTCAGCATCCGCATCACACACCATATCATCCAATTGCAATCAAGAAAGTTTGCAACAATGGGTTTAAGAGAAGAAAACATGCAAGTCAATGGAGCATTGAAACTATCAACAAGAAAAGCACAAATTTTAGACACAGATTATGAGGAGAGAATACTCATCTTAGCTTAGTGAAGCACCAATCATTTTATTACTCTTCATAGCTTCACCAAAACCCAATTTTTTGTAGCAAAGCTAAGTGGGGTTAACTGGGCCCCTACCACTTTATTAGAAAACCAATAAAAGCGAATATGAACCGTATTATGCTACCGATCACAAAAGAAGGAAGATGGAAAAAAATAAATTAAAAAAAGGCAAACAAGGACAAGAAAGAAAAAGCAAAAGGAGGCAAGGGAACTAAACCAAAACCGTAGTAATCCAAAATCAAAAGAAGCATTCCTTTTCCCAGAGGCAATTTCATGCCTAACATCATTCCAAATGCCAATATGAGAAATGTCTAGACCACAAAAAATATTTTTATTTCTATGCTTCTAGGTGATGAAAATAAATTTCTTAAGAATTAATAGTAATAGCATACTTTCACCATCCGTCCACCGAGTTACTTTATAAATGTTACATCGCTCAATATTGATAACTTTGGAAGTATTAGTTCGACCAAGTAGAAGCATGAGATGATGCCATAAGGGAAATATAACTTTGTAGTTGAAATATAAGTGGGTGTTTGTTTCTACTTCCTCCTGACAAAAGACAAATAAACTAACAATTTGCATACCAATCTCAACAAGCTTAGCTTGAGTGTTCAGAGCATTCCTCATCACCTTCCAGAGCAGCAGATTATCCTTCTCCCTGAAAATATTATTCCACGCTCTTTTATACCAAGCAAAATAGAATGAGTTATCATGCATCTTCAGGCGATTATACACAACGGAACAAAGTGAGCTTTGAAATCAGGCGACCACACCACCTTGTCAACTTGAACGAAGGGGTAGTGTTGCTGCTCGATTTTGAGCCATAGATTCCTGATAGATTGGTTACTAAAATAAGGAAGGGAAATGCTTCCATCGTTTATGATTATATGACATGGTTTTAGCAAGGATCAGACCCTGCCTAGCCCAAAGATCATTGCAGGAACTTGTATGCCCATGAGGAGAGGCTAGCATTGTCAGATGTGGCAGAAAAACACATCTAAGCTTGAGGATAGTCCTCCAAAACCAACTGCAATAGTGAGGAATATCCATCATCCAGAAAGACTTGTTCTTGAGATTGTGCTTGACAAACCATGCTACCCATATATTGTTCTTTCTATTGAGCAAGTTAACAAAGTATGAACGAAATGCTACCTTATTCCAGAGGTGAAGATTCAAAATACCAAGGCCACCACATTTCTTTTTCATTTCAACTTGCTAATAAATGATGGTTTTAAGTTTTTTAGAATAAATATTGCCATACCATAGGAAATTGCACGTAGCTCTCCTTAACATCAAAATAACCTTCTTAGGAAAATAAAAGTCCTACATCAGCGTGAAGTATAAGTGTGTAAAACAGACTTGATGAGGGTAAGCCTTCCCGTTTGAGATAACATTCTTCTGGACCAACAATTCGTCGAACTGGAGATCTTAGCATATAAACCAAGGCACTGGGTTATGGTTATGGTAGATGTGGCAAGAGGAATCTGGAGGAAAAGACAGGCCAGACAGAAGTCTTATTGATGAAGCAGTCTCAAAGAGGACTCCAGCAATCAGAATGCTAGGCTTGGAGGTGTTGATAGAAAGATCAGAGAAGGAGAGAAATCTCTTTAAAACCCCTAGAGTGGAAGAGATGGATTCAAGCGTTGGCTTGGTGAATATTATGAGATCATCAGCGAACATCAAACAGGTGATCAAAGGATCTTTACATTTGGTGTAAACACTTATGTGCTTATTGGCCACTTTCTTATTTATCATGGCAATCAGACTTCTATAACAAGAATGAAGAGATAAGATGATATTGGATCACCCTTTCTAATGCCTTGCCTACTTTTGCAATAAATAGTAGAAGTGCCATTGTAACATAAAGAGAAATAAACAGTGGAAAGGAAGGTGTAGATCCATGCTGCAAAATGGTAAGGGAACCCCATTCTAGTAAGGACCCTGGTGACATAGTCCATTGCAAAGTGTCATAAGCTTTCTTAATGTCAAGCCTTAACATAGCATGTGGAGACGTATACTTCTATTGTAATCTTTTATTAGTTCATAGGTCAGCAATACATTATCAAGAATGCTTCTATCTGGGAGGAAGGCAACTTGGTTTTCAAAAACAAGGGATGGTAAGACAGTCTTCAGCCTTGCAGCTATGATTTTAGCTATACATTTATAAGGAATATTGCAGCAGGTAATAGGCCTAAAATCATAAACATGAGTTAGGTGATTGGATTTTGGAATGAGCACAAGATTAGTTGCATTGATGCCCTAATTATTTATGGAGGAAAGGTTTTTAGTAATCTTACAAACAACAAGGCCAATAAAATCCCAATAAGAAGTGTAGAAAAGGGCAGCATACCCATCAGGACCACCACAAGAGTTTTTATTCATAGAAAACTGCAATCCTTAATTTCACTATCAGTTATTGAAGAGGACAACAGGGAGATTTAGTCATGAGTAAGGCTAGGAAGATGAAGGTCATCAATGATACTTAAGTCAGGCTCAAAATTATCATCATTACCAAGAATACCAAAGAAGTAATCAAGGAAAGCATTATCAATTAGATGAGGAGTAGAGACTTAATTGCCATAAATATCACTTATGTTATGTATTTGATTCCTTGCTTGCTTGATTCTCAGGCTTTCATGGAAGAATTTGGTATTTCTGTCACAACACCTACTCCGATTCTGCCCCAATTTTTTCTTCTTCATATCTTCCTCCAAGAAAAGAGCCTTTTGATATTGCACAAGAATCTCAATCTCCTCATTTACAAATTGAGAGTCGTCTGGGTTGTTCATAGAATTGACTTGGGCTTGAGCATGTTTAGCTTCAAGTTGAGAAGACAGCATATCACCTCTATCGAACTTCAGAGCTGCCCAGCTACCAAGGATCTTCTTAAGAGTCTTCAACTTCTGCTACATATACATAAGGAAACCAAAATGATTAGTTACCCAAGCTTGTCTAACCAAATTTAAAAATTCTAAATCAAAGGTCTAAGCATTAAATGAGGTTTTCCTTTTCATGGCATCATCGTTTAAGGAAATTAATTTGGGTGAGTGGTCAGATAATAATGGGGGAGGAAGAAAGCAAGAAATGGATGGCGAAGTGGAGAAAGTTGAAAGGTTATAAAAAGAATGATCAATCTTGCTAAAGATCCTACTACCAGATCTGCTCTAGTTATTCCAAGAGTACCTGTCACCACTAATGGAGATTGGTAGGAGTTTTGATTGGTTAATGACTTCATATAAAAGTAAAATCTCTTTCATTGATACAGGATTACCACCAATTCTATCATCAGGGGATAGCAGAAAGTTAAAATCTCCTAAAACAATCCAAAGGTGAGTATCCTGAGCAAAGTGTTGAAGGTAATTAAGGAGAACTTGCCTAGAGGATAGGAGGTTATCGGCATAAATGACAGCTAAATAAAATGAAGTTGAGCTAGGTTTGTGGAGAAGATGGTTGTGTATGAATTGTCTATTGGAAAGAATAGAAGAAAGGGAGAAGGAAGAGGGGTTAGAGAGAATAAAAATCCTACCATAAGGTGATTCAGATAGGTTGTGATGAAGTAACAAGGTAGGATTAATGATACTTGCGGCTCTCATAGTAAGTTAGAGGTTTAATTTGGATTCAAAGATGGCAACAAGTAGAAGATTGTTGGAACAGATGATTTTGAATTTGTTTCAGTTTAATGTCTTGGTGGGCATCCCTAATGTTGCATACCCCAATATGGCGTGTCATTGAGATAAACTTGAGAAAAGTTGTTTAGTGCCTTGCCCGCTTCTGGTAGCTGGAGACATGGAAGCATCATTTTCAGGAAGAATTCTAGTAGTTGGTTGAATGTTAGGATCATTTAGATCTTTATTTGTCTTTTTCCTCTGGTATTTATTTTTGGAAGATTTAGTAGATGTAGGAAATACAGGATTGGATTGATTGGTTGATATGTTTTAGGGGATTTGATTGGAGGATTGATTAATTGTACTGTCTGTAAAATGGCAGTTTGTTGGGTCATTGGCAACGACATGATTGGGATAGTCAGGCAAAGAAGGGATGTGATCATAATTTGAAGAGTGGGTCATGGAAGTCAGACCAATTGGAGAAGAAGGATGTAAATCATGTTGGTCTGGTGGGTTAAGAATAGGTTGTGGGGTTAACAATTGCTGGTTAGGGAAAATGAGAGGATTGGATGAACAAGAGATGGTGTGTGCATGCACAAACATGCACCGTTTCTGTTCATGAAGGATTTTGTGCACAACAGTTTCATTAGCACTGTTTTGAGATATAAGATCGGTAGAAACTTGTTGCATACCATTAGACACTGAAATTGCCTTTTCTGAGTTATCAACAACTATTAAAGCATCAAAGCGATACCTCTTCGAAATATCACAACCTGTTTCCATGTTAACAGAAAACACTTGTTCCCAAAGTTGACCCCCAAGTTGCATTAATACTTCCTCGGTACTACCATCTCCCTTCATTTCACTTTCCTCTGAGTCACTATCACCATTTATTTCACCTCTTCGGGGGCATAATCATTTGTTTCCTTATTGAGAGGCAATGTTTCATCAATTTGACTAAATTTTCCCATGATGGTTGCTTTTTTCTTTCTTTTACCCAAATCAGTCTTCCTCACAACTATTTTTCTCCTTTTCACTCTATGCCATTGCCAGCTATTATTATTCCTTTTCTCGTTCATACCGGACTTACTTGAACCACCAGCCTCATTATTCATAACCTGCTCTTTAATAGTGTTATGCTTTAATTCCTCATTTTTGATCCTAGCTTTACAGTCACAAGTTTTATGACCAAATATCTTATAGAATAAGCAAATGTCTGGCTTCCCTAGGTAGGTAACATGAATGAACTCTTCACTTCCATCTAGTAACATGATAGGAAACCTATCTATTAATTCTTGGTTAGGGTAAACTTTCACCATATATTTTGCATAGTTAATTCTACCAAGACGCTCTGTGACTTCATCAAGGCACAGAAGCCTACCAATTCATAGAAGCTAACTAATTAATGCCAAGATGAGACCATGCATAGATAGGTATATTGGAAAACTAAACCCACATTGGAATAGCATTCAATTTACCACAGGCGTTGCCAAGGTCAGGGGACCATTCTTGGATTATAAATATTTTATTTCTCATAATTATCGGGTTTCCTCTTAAGATTCTGGCTTTATCTTCACCACTAGATAGCAGAAACGTAAAAATGGTGCCATTAAATTTCACCTTAACGGATCCTTTTAATTTCCATAGTCTCTTTAGGTGCTCTACAACAGCTGTGAAGTATAAAGGTCGATCAAGGAAAAAACCGACAATGTAGTCATTCCACACTTGTTTCTAGCTTCAATGACCAAAAAAAGAGGGACCAATGCTTTACTAATAAATTTCAAAGCAACAGGAACAGGGGAGTAGATACCAGCGTTGTGGGGCTTAGACTTGAAAAGGGATGACTATAGAGAAGCGGGGGGACAAAACATAAATGGGGAAGAAATAAGGAGGACATGAATTAGGCTTGGAAGCAAAGGAGGAAGGAAGAGGAAGCAAGGGTTCAGAGACTAATGGAATAGAGGAAGACGAAGGGAGGACCGAAGGGGAAGATGAAGATGGTAAGGAAGGAGAAGGGGAAGGGATCGAAGATGCCTGAGCGGCCGACATGTGTGATAGAGAGGTGGAAAGTCAAAGAGGGAAGGGGAGGTAAGGGAAGAGTAGAGGGATGAGCGGGAAGCCATGAAAAGAAAATTTGAAAAAAGAAAAATTGATATGAAAAAATGACAACAAATTTTTCATTAAAAGTGCAACATGTCACCAAATTTGCTTAAAATCCAAAATTAATTGCTTTTAGAGGTGTAATAACACATTGAGAGGGATGTACTTGAATTTTTGGGATATAAGAAATTTATATTTTATTTTGATTTTTGAAGTTGAAAATAAGGTTTTCATAATTTGTGTTTTATGAATTAGAAATCTAAGTGATGAAGGAGGAGGAATACACAAGAATATTCCAAGGATGAGGAGGAAATTTCTAGACTAAGATAAGTCTAGATACTTGTGTAGACTTTGAGCTTTCATTTTGGGATTTGGCTTGGGGTTTATGTAAACCACTAAAATAAATATTTCTCTTCTTCTTTACTTTTACAAATCTATTTTTAATTAATTTAAATCATTATCAAATCCTAAATAAAAATCATATTTGTATTACTCAAATAATTATTCGACATGATAAACTTTTACAGAATTTATTTTCCATAGATTCTCTTACTTAAATTAATTATCCCAAATTGGCATACTTAGCCCATTTTAATAATATTTACTTATTAAACCAAATTAACATCAATTCCCACTTGAAAATTATTCTTGCTCAACTCTTCATTATTCATCCATGATATAAATTTATAAAAAGGTTTACTTCCTATACTCAATCCATTCTAATTTAATTATTCCTTAATCAAATCTTAAGCCATTTTTTAAATAAACTCCTAGCTCCTTCTACAAACAAAAAAAAATCTTTTCGGAATAAATTTATAATCTTATTATTTTCAATACTAAACTTTACAAAAATATTTAACCACTGTCGTATATTTAAATATCATCCTCAAAGTACTTCTTTATTGAATCCCAAATCATTCAAAATTTATAATTTAAAACCCAATTACATTTCTAATTCATGTTATTAATTGTAATTAATTACCACTCAACACTGGGTTGTTACAAGTTGGATTTAATAGACCATTTCGACTTCATGGGCCCAATACATCTACAAAATAGAAAAAATAATAATTAAAATCTATGCATTTCACCCACTTCCAACTGGCGCGGTTCCTTCATATCTTAGGTTGATTTAAATATCGTATTTGACTAAATTATAAATTTACAAAGGTTATATATAATTCGTTTAAATTTAAATTACATATTTACTACAGGTTCAGGTAAATGAAGTCAGCAGACAAAGAAACATAGTTGATAGTGAAATGAGACGAAAGCTACATTATACGGGAAATGCATAAGTTTTGGATACAATATTCAAAGCCCAAAACTTTAAAACTGAACTTCACCGTCCAAAAGGCTTCCCATACCAAACCAGCGCATCCCTACATTTAGGGTGCCCCATCAATAAACAATTCCTCAACATCAACAAAGTATGATGAGCCTTCGCTGATAGAGTTAGGGGTATGCCCTAGGGAAATTATGTAATTTGCTATATATATCTAAGTTGATAACCAATTTTGTTCAAAATAAAAGGTGTTTTTTCTATTCTATACTTGAAATAACATGTTATATTAATTTAATTAAAAGTATATTAAATAGAAATCCATAAATGGTATGCTTTGTGGTAGTAGCTACGAAGTGTTGTAAATTAAAGAAACTTCATTTTTTAATTAAAACTTCCCTTCGTTGCGATGACCCACATTTTTGCCATTCAAGTCGATAATAAACCACACATGTCCAACTCAAATAATCAAAAAGGTAGACAGTAAATGGGGTTTTATTTAAGAAATAGAAGAAAAGAAAAAAAAACAAAACACAGAATCTCGCAGTGGAATAACGAAATATAATAATCAAATAAACAGTTCATGAAGCTGTTTAATATACATTAGATTATACTATACAATAAAATAGAGTTTACACAATATCATTGGAGTTATACATACAACAAAAAATAAACAATGCAACGGAAACAAAATGATGCAGCCGAATGAATATTAGTAATATAATATACCAATCTTCGTCTTCGTCCTCCGGAAATGATGATCTTCAAAACACTGGAATACCCAGGCTGAACTGAGCGTAATGAAAAGACAAAACACTTGGATCAGAACAAAAATATCCTCATGCAAGGAAAATCAATATAACGATAAAATATGAGTGTAATAGCGTCAGAGATGTTTGCAGGATTTTACATCTTCTATCCAGTGTACAAGTGCGTGCAATAACTTAAGAGAAGTTATGGGATTTTCCATATCTTAAGAATCCGTCAAACTATCTATATATGGTAGGATACACTATATATGTAATGTCTACTAGTAATATAAAATATCAAAATAGCGTTAAGGCTTTACATTGATCTCCCTCAACGCGTTTTTAAGCATTGTCGTATAGTTTTCACATAAAACACCAGTAAACCGTCAATGGATAGGGATGCGCCATGATATAAAAGCACTAAATCAAAATCATAGTGGTCTCATATAGGGATAAAAGCATAATAAGGCACATGAGGCAATGCTCAAGGTAGGATACTACCAGTTTACCATTCCCGGCTGGTGGTAACCCTTAACGGCCCACCGCAACACAACACCCCACAAAATCCATAGGTGCGTACCAATCAATCACAATGTAAATAATGGTAACACAAAGGAGTGTGTCTGCTAAAGATAGCTAGCCTCATTGGGCAGTACGGCTCCTATTTTAGTCATTTCAAATTGACACACATCCATCATCGTTCACTTTCTTCAAATCCAACAAACGTACGCCAAAACCATTCACTTCATTCTGGATCATCCGCCGCGTACATAGTTGTTAAAGTGGTTTCAATATTGACTGAGAGTATGTCAATAAGAGGCCCCGGTCTCTTTAATAACCAAACGTCATTCTACACACCGGTTGGTTCTTTTACATTTGAAAAGTGAATCATACTTTATATTCAAAATATCATATTCACTTCAAAACCAGTTTCACTTCAAAACATTCATATTATTCTTTCAAAATAATATTCACTTCAAAATTCATATTCAATTCAAAATCAATTTCGAAATCAATAATAGGTTATAACACCATACTAACCATATTTGTATTTAAATCCAATGATTTGAATATAAACAGCTTCAACTTCCCAAATAGGTTAAATATTGAAACAGTTGAATAATTTCAAAATATTTTGGAGAATTGTAAATAGTTGGGAGATTTGAAAACGGTTTAGAAATCAAATAGTTTGATTATTGAAAATGGTTTATCTATTAAAATAGTTTGGAAATCAAAATAATTTGCAAAGTTAAAATAGTTGGATTTCAAAACAGTTCTATATTAAGTAGTTTATCTTGAAAATAATTCAAACTGTTTCTTTCCAATTTCAACAAATCTGAACCTAAGTTCAAATTTCAAATCAACCAAATCAATTTCCAATATCCAATTCAAATCAACCCCAAATTCACAATTCTATTCAACCCTATCCCAATTTCAATTTCAATTCGAAGTAACTTCAATTTCAAATTCATTACAAATTAATCTCAATTTCAAATTTCATTTTAGTTTGAACAATTTAATATAAATCAATCTCAATTTGAAACATTTTAACTTAACTTCAAATTCAGTTAAAACAATCCAATTTAAATGGAAAGTGCTTCACTTCAAATTATTATTTGAATCCATTACAATTTTATCAAAGTTCGAGTCCAAATTCAAAATATCAATTTAAATCACTTTAATCGAATTAAGCTACAAAGTTCAAATAAAATTTTAAATCTATGAAACAATTCAATTTCTATGATTTATATTATATTTCAATTATAACTTCAAATTTCAAAATTAAATCCCTTAACAAATTCTTTTAAACATGTTAAAATTTGAACATTTCTAAGTAATTCCATTCATATAAATTAAACTTTTATTTGTTTAGAACCATATTATCTAAAAGACATAAATTTTAAAAATTCAAAATCATTTAATTTAACCAATCCGGTGTCCGTATATAATTTTCTATAATATAGCCAAATGATCGGTTGTATTAAATTTTAATTGCAGGGATGGATTTATCATTTCAATCCAAATCAAAGTGTCATAGGCATATATATATATATATATATATATCATTTCAATCTATTTCTTAATTTATTCGAATTGATTTAGTTGACAATTTTTGATGCCCATAACATCTAGGGTGATAACAGATATATATCAAAATAAATAACATCTAATCATCCAAGATATCAATCAATAGGCATCCATCACAATCAACATCCAAAACAATTAATTTATCATAATAGTTAATTAGGTATCTAATGTCGAGTACTTAACTAGCCAATTTAGTTTCAATTTCAAATTTAACTGTCAATTCAAATTCCTGATTATTAAATTTTATTTGTCAATTAAAACATTAATTTAAACTATCAATCATTAATCAATAAATTTAAATCACTTCATGATTTTAGTTTAACTAACATTAAAATATTTTAGTATTTCGTGAGTGATTTGAAAACACATCTTAAAAATATGTCCGAAATTTCATCGAAGCGAAAAGCGACAAATCCAACTCCATCGCGAAGATAATGTTGATACGAATCCAATGCAACCGACTGCACTTGAATCTGACCTCGTACAAACCAGTTATGAATTAATAACCATTCAAATTATGTCATTTCTATTTAACAGTTAATAAATTAAGCAAATCACTTAATTACCATACTTAGGCCACTAGAGTACGCCAGACCTCCGTTGATCAATCGCCCCAGGACGCCGCCGCCTCCAATTTACTATCGCCGGTGGTCCCCTCCGCTCTAGCGCCGTCGTTCTACGCTAGAAAACCAAAAACTGTCGCGACTTCCAGATGAAATTCCAGCCACCACACTATTCCGATGATCACCAAATTTGGACAGCACGTAGCCCTCATCAAACTCTTCAACTTTCCTTCAGACCCCTACTTCCAACAATGGACGACGATGATGAATTTTGCCGTTTTAGTTCGGCGATCATTGGCGATCTCCAGCCTCCTCGGTCTTTGCCACCCTCCAAACTTCGACCATGGCTTCTTCTCATCTTCCTCTCCATCTTCCATGTTAACACCATCACCTATCGACGACCGTAATTGCTGGAATCGACGAAACTAGATCCGACAGTCGCGGCAATTTTGTTGTCGATCCGCCGCACTGATGACGATCTTGACCATTGAGAATGTTCATCTTGTCGAGCTCTACAACATTGCAGTTAGTGACTTTCACTGAAAGCGAACAGATCGGGGCCTTTGTTGGAGGATCGTCGGATTAGAGAAGGGGTTTCGTTGATTTTTTTTCGACCGGCTTGCTTACGTGAATGAAGAGGAAGGAAAAAATGTATAAAGTATGAATTGATGATGTGGCGTACAGTGTACCGTTATATACTAGAATTTGTCCCCTTAACGTTGTGCATCGGACACCGAAATACAAGAATAAATATAAAGCGGAGATCAGCACGACGAGAGTAATTAAATGGTGTAATAAAATCTGGGTTACGATAGTCATCAAAAATCCATTACGATCGCCAATTACATTGATTCAAACATATTCAATTGCAAATCGCGATAGACTGAGCTAGAAAGATCAAAATTAGATGGAACAAACTTCGCCATTCAAATCAAAAAAAAATTAAAATCTTTTCTATGTAAAAATATTTACATGTGGAAATATGACATTTTATCCTTTAACTTATTAACCAGTTTCTATTTAAATTTGAATGACATAAATTTTCACAAAATTTGAAATTTGAATTCATAGATTAAACTTATTAAAAACATGTTTTAATTATACAGCTTCAATTTTTATTGAAATTTTGAGTTTGCGTGTTAAATTATCTATATAGATTACGGTTGTTTTTCAACGACCGTAAAATATTGTCTTCAAACCCAAAATTTCTTTTTTTATAAAATTCTACTTACTTTTAGGATGAAAACCTATATTTTATTTTTCTTAAAATATTCCTTTATTTTCTTAAAATATTTATTTCGTCTCAACACAATCGCGTGATAAATTTCAATGTAAACTTTTATTATTCTATTTCTATTATTATCATCTTTTATCCTATTACATATTTGATCACTTTTATCTGTTTTTTTACATTTTAAATTTTTTTGTTTCCAATCATTTTTATTCAAAAATTATATTCAATTTAATATTTTTAAATGGTTGAAAAATATGGGTTGTTACATTAGCTTTTTCTATATATTTAATTAAAACAAATCATTTCATAGCATTGGTATATGATATCTATATATTTACTTGAAAAGATTTTGTGTGCCATTTGATGGCAAATAAATTCAGTCATACCATATTAAAAGGGAAGAACGGAGAGTGAGAAAATTAAGAGAATTGATTGGGGAAGTTTTAATTAAAAGAATGGGAAAGGTTTCGCTTTTTCAATTAAAACATATCCACTAATTTGTTTCCTATAGACAATTTTCATTCTTTCTCATTCATATTTCTCTTCTCTCCTTCTAACCTTCCAGAAAATCCAAAAACATTTTCAAAAATTCATCATATCCAATACAAAATGCAAACATCTGATAAAATAAAAAATAAGTGGTTCATCATTCTCTTGCAAAGTTGGGTGATGATTTGCTTGAGATCTGAGGAGAAATCTAAAATCAAGATGCTTCTCTTGGTTTCATCTAAAAGGTGAATTCCTGCTTTATTCATATGTTATTTCACGATGGTTACATATTTTTATTCTTTACTTATTCCATTCATTCATTTATATGTATTTGGATAATGTTTTGAATATATTTTTATTTCTTTTTTTTGAACCAATTGTATCCTCATCATGTTAATATGATTAAAATCCTCTTGTTTACATTCTTTGTTATTCACATGCCCCTAATGATAATTATTATGGACAGATCCCACTCTGTTTGGTTGTTTATGTTATGTATTTAATTATATTTGTATTTCGTTATCGCAATTTATACATGCATGTGTTGTCTAATTCTATCATATGAAAACTCTTTCTTGAATAACATTTTGAAATAATTTTTTTACATAAAGTTTAGTCATTTTGAAATAATTTTATTTATTGTTTACATAAAATTTTAGGTAGACTTGAAATTCATAAGTTAATTAAAAAAAGGAATGGTTAGCAATTTGAATGAAATTTAATATTTAATTACCTAATATATTTTTCATTGCTTATTACGTAAAATACAAATTTGAACAAAGTACACATATTATTCATTGTAAACAATTTTGGAATATGATTATAAGTTTTTTATGGTTGCTAATTTGGATATAAATCTTTTCATCATTGTACATTTAACACAAAGAATTTTATTTATGATTACAAGTGAACTTTTATGTACACTTAATAAAAAGAATTTTATTTATGATTACAAGTGAACTTTTATACTAAATGTCACATGCCCCTTTTAATCATTTTATTAAGGCAAGATTATTTTATTAAACATAGTTTTCAAATATACACACATAATTGCATGTCCCTTTGACTTAAAGTTAATAAAATATATTCTTGTTTGTAACCATTAATTTAGTTCCAAACTCTTATCAAATTAGACATTGTTTTAAGCTTTGATTTCATAGTGTATAAACTGGTTAATCTTAATTTTAATATATATGTATATACATATATGTGTGTATATGTAAGGCTCATAATATATATGTAGTAAAAAATTTGGACATCAAAGGCTTGTGTGAACTAAGTAGGGAATGTCATTAATCTGTCAATTAAAATAATTAAAGAGAGAAAACGAAAAGTTTCTCCCTCTACATTTATGACCCATCTTTCCCTAATTAATTATTTACGTTAAGACAAAGAAATAAAATGTTTTATTATCTAAACTTTTACATGTTTATTTACGTACTTTTATGTGCTGTTATACGATATCAAACACATGAATGTACTTGACATTCATCAAATTGCATATTTATTAGAATTGAATTAAAAACTCCTTCAATTATGAAATAAAATAAAATATTAATTTATTTAAAGAGACTTAGAAAAGTTAGAAACATATTTTGACATCATAGGCCTAATATAGATCTAAAATGGTAAATCTTTGAAATTTACCCATTTATTCCATTGTAGTTTGGCACAGTTCCCACAACGGTATCAAAAACCAATGGCCAATGTGGTCTAAATTAGTCATATTAGGACTAACTAATTAAGCTTGGTCACTTAATACGGTATCTAGAAAGGTTATGTCTAGAATTAGAATTGGGTAATCAAGTATCGTGTCCTGCATGGCTACCAGCCTAGCCTAAAAGGTAAAGTGAGCCCAAAAGTTGCCCAAATAGAAAAGGCCCAATTTGAATTGGGCCTTGGGTTGTTTTTTCAAAATTGTTTTGAAAATAAAAGTAAAATGTTTTAAATTTAAAAGTTAAATTCAAAATAAAAACATATTTATTATAAAAGCTATAATACAACATATATTTTCATAATGTTTGAAAAGATAATGATTTTTTCAGAATATTTGAAAATATTTAAATACTAATTTCAAATTCTAAAATTTATTAATAGAATCATAAGTGAATTAATTAAATAGGTTAATTAATTAAAATAAATAAATTAAAGGTTAACTAATTGAACAAATTAATTAAAGGTTAATTAATTAAATAATATATATATATATATATATATATATATATGAGATATATGTGTTATACTATAAAGGTTATAGCATATAATAAACATTTAGCATAAAATTTATACTAAGATAAAATAAAATTAATTAAAATGTTAGTTGATTAAAATTATTTAAATAAGATTTAATTAGTATAACATTATACATAAGACTATTATATAAGTTAATTAAAATATAAAAGTTATATAAATACAAACCTATATAATACAATGTATAAACTAAAGGTAGAACATTAAAGGCACACTAAATAGACTTAAGGAATAAATGCATACATATACATATACATATATATATATAAATGTATGTATACTATGATTTCTGATGTGTACGACATTTTAATCACGAGGGTATTTCATAAGAAATATATTATTCTATAAGTCAATATCACTTGATATAATATATTGAAGATTATGAATCTTTAATATAAAGTTGTCGTCTATCATTTATATATTAATAGATTATTTGCATACTCTTTAGTAGTTTAGCTTCCATCAAGCTAGGAATGTTATGTAGTACTATTAATATATTGAATAGACGAGATATGACGACTGCACATATTTGTTGAGCTTTCCTCAAGATATTGATGTGCAAGTAAATGTGCATATTTTTGTTTCCATATTTAATCTATTTTTAATTAAATAAATGAGCACATATGGTATTTTAACATGTTTAAACCGAAATTTCAAATGTCACCAAATCATCATTTGTTCGTCTTCATATAGGAAAAAATGGACATTTTTGTGTGTGAATTAATTTGAGAATATTTATTTGCACATTTTATTTTTATTTATAGGAAATTGGATGGAAACATATAAAGAGACTTCATGAAAATGTGATAACACAAGAGAAGGAAACAAATGAAGATGGAAATAAATCATTTCATGCAACATGGAGGACCCTACCTATCCTCTTTTCATGATGTACAATTAGAGCTAATGCACACGTTAGTAGAGATTAGAGTCACATGTACATGTAATGGTGGATTATGCCCATGCTAATGACAAATTGGATGTCACACTTCCTCAAGGGTATTTTGGGTAGTCCACAACAATATGGATTAGGGATTTAAGCATGTATAAATACCACTTATGTTTAATGTAATGAGCTCTTAGTCTTCTCTTTAGTTAGTTTAATTTGAGGCACAAATTGTAAATATAAACTATCTTTCTCTCTTTCATTACTTCTTAACCATTTTCTTTTTATGTAATTTTCTTAATGCAATTTTTTTTTTTCATGCTTATTTTTTTGCATGTTCTCTTTCCTCTTATGTTGGTAGCTTAGTTTTATTTCTTATGCAAGTAGTTTAGCTCTCTTTTTATTTTTAATTAGCTTATATTTTTCTTTTATTTTTGTTTCATGTTGAACTCTATATTTGTTGAAGACAACAAATATGAGACGCTAAACCCTTCAATTTGAGTAATGAAGCTCTCTTAATCATATAGATTCAACATTTTCTAAATTTTGATCCATTTTTGTTCTTAATGGAAATGTTTGAATGGGTAAAATTTTTTGTTGTTTTAGCTTTGAATTTGATAGTCTATGTTGTTGATATCAAATAGGCTATGCTTAAACAAACACAAACACCAACACAGATTACATCTTCATCTACATATGATTATGGTAATGAAGTTAATTTTAGTATCAAAATTTTATGGTCTATATTACTAATCAATAGTAAATAGATCATGCTTAGAATAGATTCTATGAGAGTTAAGAAGTGGTTCAGTGGATGTGTTATAGTTTGATAGTTTATGTTGGGCTAATCAATATCACAAATAGACCATACTTATGATAAATACATCAACTAAGTTTAATAACGACAAAAAAAAAAGATCATAAATTCATACATATTGATTTATGTGATCATGAGAAGGGATGCCTCTAAATTGCCTTCAAACTATCATATTTTTATCCACTTTCTATTGCCAGTTTATTTACATTTTTAGCTAATTACAACTTCAAATCTTGATTTAATTTGATTGAGTAGAAATTTTAAAATCAATACAATTCTCTGCGGATCGACCTGTACTCGCCACATACGAAAATTGTACGTCGTGCGCTTGCGGTTAATCTTATTATAATTTTATCGGCTATTTTCTAATCTGATGGAAAATTAGTCGTTAAACAAGTTTTTGACACCATTACCGAAGAATTAATTTGATTTTAATTTTAATTATTAGAATTATTTGTTGTTTGATTTTATTTTGTGTGTTTATTTGCATTTAAAAAAATTGTGTGCATGTTTGTTGTGTAATTTGATTTGTATGTTTGTTTTCTTGTTTCAACTGCATTTGCACTCTTTCTATATATAAAAAAACATACACAATTTCAAAACAAAAATAAAAAAATATTTTATTCCCCTTTCGATTTGCATTTCTTTTTTTTTTTTTTACAATTTTTTTTTTTACAAGTTTACAATTTACATTGTATTTACAATTTACAATTTAAAAAAAAACAACACTGTTACGTTACTGTTGCTTCTCTGTTCACATTTTCTTCACTGTTTTCACTTTTGTTTATAAAATTTCTGTGCATTTGTTGCCCTATGCAACTTCTTTCTTCCCTCTGCCTACCTGCACATTAGTGCAACTTCCTTATACTTCCTCATTTCACAAACATCTCGATAACTCCACCACCACAAACTGGCCATAAACAATTGCCCATACACCTCCCCGAACTGCCTTGCTGCCTGCAACCCCCTAGTCCAAACCATCTCTCACCAATGCATACCCTTCCACTGCACTGTCATACCATATCATGTCATCACAATAACCACCGCCCCTGTCAATCTGTAGTCACCTCCACATCACACTTTACCAACCATCCCTTGCTTGCTTGCCATCAATACCATAAAATACTTCAGCAACTCCTCTTCCACCTATACTGCCAGAGAAACCACCCATAACACTTTCAACCCTCATCAAATTACTTCTCTGTTATAAACTTGTACACTGCACATAACCATCCCCCACAGCACACAATAATTGCCATGCCACCAAAAGTTCTACCCTCCTCTCCCTATTACAGTGTCACAACAGCCATCACAAGCATTCCATCTACAGCCACCAAACTCCAACCACCCGTGCATCACAACCCCACTGCGACTGGCACCTTCTTGCAACCAAACTATCACAACCCTGTCACTGTATTTTCAACACTCCTGCACACCAACTCCTTATTGTTTTAACACTGACATTCTAAATAATTTCGGTTCTTCATACCACTTCACCATACATCACAGTCCTGACATACATCTTCTGACCACAATACTTCTGCACAATACCCAATCTGCCCTCATCAAAGCTTCAGACTACAACATACACAATTATACCACTGTCTATACTGCTACGTTACTCCTCATACGTCAACCACCTCTGTTCTGCCTGCGCATATCAGTGCATGAACCAAACCAACTGTTCAACTGCCTGCACCTTCCTACCACCTTACATCAGCCACAGCAACAAACATCCCCTGCCCATTACTGCCCAAAACCTCCTCCATCTCTGCCATAAAGAAAACTTCCTGCACATCTTCACACTACACACATACTCCAATATTAAATCACTGCTACATTGCTTCCTCCATTCTCCTCCATAAAACATTCACCTTCCATCAAAACTTCCCCATCATCATTCCTGACATCCACCGCAATCACACCACCCCCAAACATCACCCTGTACAAATACCACACTGCAAGTCTTCCATCATCCCACAAACACCACATCAAACTACCCATCACACCAACTCCACTGATAACAGTTACTGCACAGCAACACACCTCTATCACTTCTCCCCTACCACTCCAAACTACTACCTCCCTTCACACTTGCCTGAACAATCTCCTCCCTGACCACTTCTACCTGATATACTGACAGGCCCCGACCATCAACAGCAACATCTCTGAACACTAGCACAGAATCACCCTCAATCGCCTCGCCCAAACCAGCAGCCTACTCCACAACCATCCATCCGACCTTCAGAATCCGAATCACCTCACCAACTCGCAATCAATCGTCGAACAACCCAAATTCCCAATTCACGTCACCATTCCCAAATTCACGATCGAGACAACCTCCTCCTCTTAGCCGATTCAAAACCAAGAAAAATCGCTTTTATTTTTTTAATTTGAAACGGGGAAGTCGAATTTCATTTAACAAAGAAGCAAAGGAACGGGAAGTAAATGTGGTTTTGTTATCTTGTTGGGCCGTACATTAACTTTTTTTTTTTTTTTTTTAAGTTAGTTTGTTTTAATTTTTTTTGGTTAGTTTGTTTATGTTTTTTTAGTTAATTTATTTAAGTATTTCTTCTTCTATTACAAAAAAAAAAAAAAACAAAAAGAAAAAAGATTTTTTTTGTATTTGGGTTGAGTTAGATTGTTTTAAAGTTTTCTTTTTGCTTTATAAAAAAATTCACTTGCTTTTAAACAATATATATATATATATATATATATATATATATATTTGTTGTCTACTCCTTTTTAGGTTGCCAAAGCAGATAAGAAAAAAAACAGTTGCCGCTCTGCTTGCTTATAAAAAATCATCGCTAAAAAAAAATTGCTAATAATCTGCACGCTCTGGTATCGTGTTCTAATCTCCAGTTTTATTTTAATTGCATTGTTGATTGCTTGCATTTGCATTTATTTATAAAAAATTCAAAAATAAAAACAAATTTCATTGTAGTTACATCGTTAAATCATGTTTAATTTCATTTTTGCATTAATCTTATTTTCTTTTTCTAAGGGCAATACCCATATCCACATAAGGTGGGAAATTTCATCACCCCTTCTCTGGCCCAAAAATTACATTTTATCCTAGAATTTGCTAATCATAACGGTTAGACATTCGACTTAAGGGTGTCATGAGCTCACTTATGGCGTAATTATATCCTAACAAGTTTTCTTCTTTGAACAATTTATTTTCTCGGTGTCAAGGCTACGGTAGAGAAATAATCAGTTATAAAAATTACAATGATTCATAAATATTATACCGATTATTTCTCTGAAGGTACTTAAACCTTCGGTTGCATTGCTATGATGATTTGTGGTGCATCGATAACTCCTGCCCATTACCTAGCTAAGCAATATTTTATTAGATTAAGACAAAGTGTGATTACACAATTTTGGGTTAGAAGCTACTAAGAACGGCAAATTTGTAATTAAGTCATTTGCAGTCATTTAGTTGCATTAGTTCATGCATATTTAAAAAGATCTCAAATCCAAAACTAAAAAATTGTAAATTTTCCTTAACTTAGTTTATAAATCTTTTCCTTTGAAAATTTTTCAATCAAAATAAAAAATCCAAAAAGAATTGAGTTAGTTTTCTTTTCTTAAAATAAAAAATCCAAAAAAAAAATTAAAGTTAGTTTTATAGAAAAGACAGAAATCCAAAAAATATATTTAATAATCTTTTCAAAAGCAAAACAAAAATTGAAAATCCAACAATCAAATCTCCCTTTTGAAAAAAAAAATCTCTTTGGTAAATACTTTTCCTTTTAAAAAAATATTCCTAAAAATGTCTAAATTTTCTTCCTCGTCGGAATTTTACAATAGTTGTGAAAATCAATATTATCCATATAATTTCACACCAAATTCTTATGGATATTTTAATGACAACTTTTATACAAATAATTTGAATTTTGCACCACAAAATTTTCAAAATGACGACCAACCGTCAAATCTTGAAAAGTATTAAAATTATTTCATCTTTACTTGAACTCTCTACATAAGAAAATCAAAGGATAAATGATTTATGTAATTCATATTTTTGCAATAACTCAAGTCTAAGTTTTCAGAATAATCAAAATTTGAATTCACTTCAAAATTCAAATGATTTCGATTATAACTCATGCCAATACAACTTCAACCTCCAAAATGAATGTCAAAGCCAAAATGGAAATGTAAACCACTTTTCAAATAATTTTGGCAATGAGATTAATCTCGACTATGGTGCAATGGAAAAATTTTGTTCTCAACAACTTCAAATTGAAAATTATCAAATTAATAATTACAAATTTGATTTTGTTGAGCAGATAGAAGAAATTCACAAAGATCACATGGAATTGTTGTTTTAAACATATATGAAACAATGTGAGAAACAAAATCAAATCCCAATGTGTGACGAGTCAAATAATAGTCCACTTTTTACCAAAATTGATGAATTTCAAATAACTACTTTTGAAATTGAAAATGACAATCTTAATGAAGTTTTTGAAAATGCGGTAATTGAGTTGGATTTCAGTTCTTTTGAGAGAGTGGAGCCAATTTTAAAATTCGATCTTTCTTTTTTTGGTTTTGAAAAATTGAATACAACAACTTTAAATTTTTAAATTGATACATGCAATAAAGTTGTTGATAATCCAACAAAGGAAGATGAATTTAACGAACATAAATTTTTTGGACTTTTTGAAGATGAGTTGTTGAATTCCGAAGGGATAGATTTAAATCACCATTTTAATTTAAAAATAAATAAATTTGAATAATTTTTCGATGATGAGCTTGATTTTCAAATTGGTGAAAATAAACTTGAATTTCAACCAATTGTTCTACCTACCCCAAAAATCATCGAAAATAAAACAACTCATACGATTTTTAATAAAATGACATTCGTTTTTCCAAATCAACATTCAACTTAGAAATCTTTTATGGTTTGGTTTTTTGTGCTTAAGGTATGTCTCTTACACTTGATGAGACAAATGAATTGGTCTTTGAAAGACCGTTTCATTTACTCTTTAACGATATATTTTCTGATGTAAATAATAATCCTTTCATTCTCATATAAATATAGGTTGTATTTTTATTTTTATTTTATTTTTCTCCTTTACTTGGGTTGACTGTGGGGAGACGGTTACAATCAAGTGTGGGGGGAGTCTCATTTTCTTTTTGATTTTTCAAGGTTTTTTTTGCAAAACTCAAAAAATTAAAAAAAAAAAAACAAATCGCAAAACTAATTTTCTTTCTAGCATTTTGATTTATTTTGGAAGAACACTATAGGATAAGTATAGGTTTTGGGTTATTAAATTGAAATTTTTGAAAATTTATTTGTCTTAACAAAAATAAAAATAAAGTTTGATTGCAAGTATTGATGGCTTAACTAGTATATAGGAAGGTTCATGGGTGATAATTATGAGTATATCCTAATTGAAACTTTTTTTTAAAGAGCGGTTAATGTAAAGTAAAGATTATAACAAATTTGATCTTCTACTCCCTCTTCATAAAAATAAACAAAAAAAAAATTAGTATATATTTTATTAAGACCTAGAGTCATGTGTAAAAACACGCAAGTGCATACACTCGCCATGCTCTGTACCCTTCTCACATATGTCCGAAAGGCAGTGCATGATCGGTATATCTGGCCTGATTTTATCTGAGTTAGGTGTATGTATATATAAAAATTTTCATTAATAACGCTACAGTCAATATGTGTATACACTTGTGTGTACGCTCGTCATGCTCTGTATTTCCCTCACGTAAGCCTGTAAGGTAGTGCATGGGTAATATATTTGGCCTCAATTTTTTTGAGTTAGGCATATGTAAATATTGTTAATATCAATAAAATTTCAAATAAGGAGAGAGTAAGCAATTGAAATCCAAGCAATATTTTTACTTATTTTATTTGACTTGTTCTTTAAAAGAAATGAAAATACCACTTTGAAAAACTTTGATAATCGACTAAGGATTCATTTCATAGTCACACTATGTTATCAGCCGAAACAACTAGCAAAACTAGAGTCTGATTGTGATGATAACTTAATTTTTATTGGAAATTTTGACAAATAAAAGGACTTAAATTTCTTGACAATGACCAAAACTAATATTTAACTTATCCGTGTCAATTTTAAAGTAAATTCTTCATCTGCAAATACTTTCAGAAAACTTGCATTCATATCTTTGTAAATAAATCTTGCATTTAGGAATTTTTCATTTTGTAAATATTTTCATGTTGCATTTGGATTTTTTGGGTAGTATCCGGTTGAAGACCCTTACGAGACAACACTCGTCCTACTAGGGACACCTAGAGGTTTAACGGCTTCTTGCATACGCTCAATGCAATTGTGCTCCCTATGAAAATAGATTTATCTTAGTTTTTGTTTATTCAAGTTCGAACAAAAAGATAAGTGTGGGGGTATTTGATTGCATGTAAATGTGTATATTTTACTTCCATATTTAATCTATTTTTAATTAAATAAATGAGAATATAGGGTATCTTAATATGTTTAAACCAAAATTTCAGTTGTAATTAAATCGTCATTTATTTATCTTCATATAGGGATAAAATGGTCAATTTTGTGTGTAAATTAATTTGAGAATTTTTGTTTGCACATTTTATTTTTATTTGTAGGAAACTGGATGGAAAAATATGAAGAGGCTTTATGAAAATGTTCATGTACAAGAGAAGGAAACAAATGAAGATGGAAATAAGTTATTTTCTGCAACATGGAGGAACCCACCTACCCACTTGCCATGATGTACAATTAGAAGTTAATGCACATGTTAGTGGAGATTACAGTTATAGGCAATGTAATGGTGGAATATGCTCATGCTAATGACAACTTGGAGGCCACATTTCCTCAAGGGTATTTTGGGTAGTCCGTAAAAATATGGATTAGGGTTTTAAGCATGTATAAATACATCTTATGTTTCATGTAATGAGCTCTTAGACTCCTCTTTAGTTAGTTTAGTTTAAGTCACAAATTGTAAATATAAACTCTCTTTCTCTCTTTCATTGCTTCTTAGCCATTTTCTTCTTATGTAATTTTCTTAATGCAATTTTAATTCATGCTTATTTTTGTTTACATGTTCTCTTTCCTCTTATGTTGGTAGCTTAGTTTTATTTCTTATGCAAGTAGTTAGCTCTCTTTTATTTTTAATTAGCTTGCATTTTCCTATTGTTTTTGTTTCATATTGAACCCTATATTTGTTGAAATGATAACAAATATGAGAGGTTAAACCCCTTCAATTTAGGGGTAATAAAGCTCATTTAATCATGTAGATTCAACATTTGCTAATTTTTTTTCTCTTTTTGTGCTTAATGAAAATGTTTGAATGGGTAAAAAAATTTGTTATTTTAGCTTTGAATTTGATTGCCTATGTTTTTGATACCAAATAGGATGCTTAAACAAACACAAACACAAATTACCTCTTCATCTTCATTTGATTATGGTAATGAAGTGATTTTTAGAATCAAAATTTGATGGTCTATATTACTGATCAATAGTAAATAGATCATGATAAGAATAGAAGTTTAATTTCATTGTCGTTTGAGAGTTAAGAAATGGTTTAGTGGATGTGTTATAGTTTGATGGTTTATGTTGGGCTAATTAATAGAATGTATAGGCCATACTTATGATAAACACATCAACTAAATTTACTAATGACCAAAAATGAGAGATTATAATTTCATATATGTTGATTTATGTGATCATGAGATGGGATTTGCTTCTAAATTGCCTTTAAACTCTCATATTTTTATCCACTTTCTATTGCTATTTTATTTACGTTTTTAGTTAATCACAACTTCAAAGCTTGATTTAATTTGAGCGAGTAGAAATTTTAAAATCAATACAATTCCCTGTGCATCGACCTGTACTCGCCACGTACCAAAATTGTACGTTGTGCGCTTGCTGTTAATTTTATTACAATTTTATAGGCTATTTTCTAATCCGATGGAAAATTAGTCGTTAAATAGGTATGTGCGCTATACTTAGGTCATCGCAAAATGATAGGTCTGATTAAATAGTCCCACTTTAGTTGTTAAGTTTTCCTTAAGGTAAAGGCGAGATTAGGACAAGGAACCATTGGTTAGAAATTATATGTGATACAACCAATAAGGACTTGTTCATCATATGCGGGCCTATGATTCATTGAGCTTTCCTCAAGGTCAAAATCTCAAGGCACTCGAGTCCTAAAACCCACTAGTGATTCAAAAGACTTCTATGTTTCACTTAGGATTTAGTAAAACATAAAAGATAGAGGGAGCCTTATTAGAAAAATGAAATGATAATATTTAACGTTCCTAATATTGTAAGAACGTATGTTATGTAATGTTATAATAATCCATAATGATAAAATTTTCCATTTAATATGATTGATAATCAGTTAAGATATATAATTGAACTGAATTGAAGATTGATAAATAGAAATATAAAATATACTTATTAATAAATTCTTAATGCATGTTAACATTTCGACACCTGCGCAAGCGCTTGATTTTACAACTACTTGATACGTTCGTAATTTGGTCGCTTACGTGTTTATTTGATCAAGACCTTGTATTGTATTCTGTGAGTTCTAAACTCAAAACAAATAGGCGACTATACCCTGATCCATATTTGATCACATATAAGTGTTATATGGTGAATGGTCACTATTCGTTATGTATGGTACTTCGATGAAGTTTGTTCATTCGAAGCAAAAAAATAAACCATACTATAAGGTCGAGTGTTAAATTTGACTGATTACAGTAAAGATCGTATTGTGTTAAATGTGATGCAAGACCAAAACCACAATATAAATATAAGAACTCGATCGTTTGAATGTTAGTTTGATAAGTTTACGCAAAGTGCAACATACTTGATGTCCTTAAATATTAAAGATGATCGATTGCAATTCTACAAAGAGTTCGTTATGGTACTGTAGTAAAGCGAATTCTTTTGAATGGTTCAACCATTTAGAAGGTAAAATGAATGTAAAATAGTAGGTGTGATTTAAGGTACAGTTGGAATGAAGAGAGTGAATAGTCACTTATTAACCATAAAGAAACATCGAAAATGAGAATTGTAATAATAGTTATTGATACCGAATATTGGAATAAGAAATATGATTTCTCTTCCGAAATGCATTTTCACGTAGAAAATTGTTTTCTACAAGATTTATTTCTTTTAGTACAAGATATTTGATCAAAGAACTCTCCACTGTAAACTAGTTACGGTATATGAAATAAATAATCTATATTAAGTGAATAATGGACCTTCGAAGTCAGTACGTTGTTATAGGAATGGTGGAAATAGTGGGAGCGTCCCATACAACACTTATTGTTTGCATCAAGTTACGAAAATTATCATAAAATATACCAAAAATTATTTATGAAATAATGACTATTGTTTTGGTGCGATTGAAAAATAGACATAGTTATACTTCAATTGAATATTATGAATATTCATAATGACATAAAACTACAATATGGTATTTGTTTTCACAACAAAAGTGATGCACTAAAAAATACAGAAGTATATAAAGTTATTTACAATTATTTTGGAATTATAGACTAAACCATAGTTTTGAAAAATATCTTATATGACCATGAATCATATGATACTGATTAATTATATCTCAAACAATGGCTATGCACTCATTTAGTGAGGGCATCATAAGAGTTGATGAATTCAATCGCAAGTCTATTAATACCAAATTGGTTTCACATGCATGTTTATATTCGTTGATGATTTATCACCGACATGGACATATGTATTTGATATACATGTAGTATGTCTATGATAAGATCATATAATATAAAACGAAAGTAAATAAAATAACATGCAATAAAATAAAATAATTTGATTTGATTGAATAGGTGAATAAATGGAAAGAGTTCTGAACATACCTAAAAATGAATAAGGATTCAATCTCAAAAGTCACTCCTCCCTATAATACATAATAATGTATCGATAAGGAGTAATCGAACTTTGTTGAACAAAGCACGATTATTTAAGAGTGAAGATGAGATTAACTTTTTTCTATAAGGTTGTACTTAAGAGTAGTGCACAAGATTAAAATTAATTTCATATAAAGAATGGTTTGCAAAATCATATAATATAAAGGTTTATAAGAAACCCCAACATATCCTAGGCTAAGTATTTGGCAGGTTGTGTGCGTTGAAAGACTACACATAATAATGGTTCATGTGGAATCTTATATGAGTCTCCCTAAAAGGAGTTTAAGAAAGACTGTCGGTGGATGACATATTTATATTTTAAACATAAGTTTTGTAAACTAAAACCAATCTGTTTTATATATAAGGGAGTTCATAAAATGTTAAGAATACATATTCTGTTGCACTTAGAAACAGCTATTGTTTCAAGAAATACTAACTTTATATTAAAGGAACTTCTTATGAAAATTATTGGTATTAAAATGGATGTGGATACGATTCAAATATAAAATTGATGATGTGCGATGAAATGAAATTAACCTAACTCATACAAATACGTCGCATTAGGGTGTCTAATATGTATTCTTACACATCAAGAGAAACTTTGAGTTTCTTATCAATATCAAGAATAGATAATCCTCACTGGTCAATTAAACTATTTAGAGTACCGACTCTATGATATAGTATGATATGAAAATTTGAAAGGGTTCTAAAATATGCTTTTGGTAGTCGTAACCAAAGGGACGCGATCCATCGACCGTTATTGTGCCCTTAAGAGAAAGGTTAATGCAATTGAAATTTAATGAGCAATGTTGATATGAATAATCTTCTAAATTTCAATTGTTGAAATTAGCGTGATAGATTTGTTATTCAATGTGCTCAAGTTAGTATAAATTTACTCGCAAATTTATCGCTTGGTAAGACTTGTTGATTTTGTACATATATGCTGAAATGGAGAACTCTAAATAATGATTTAGAATAGACTTTTTTTACATAATAACCGAAGTATCTCGAAGTCAGTGGGAGTGATATTGAGTTTGTGAGTTTTTCGATACAATCGAAGAGCAGATACGAAAGTATCATTCAAAAGAGCACCGAAATTGAAAAACTGTTTCGATTGAAATATCAAATAGTTTGATTACCAATAAAAATGCAGAGATAAGAAAGAGTGTTCAAAGATACATTGATATTTTAAACTATGAGTAAAAAAATGTTGTTGATTTTAACGATGTACTTATGTTAAAGCAGCCTTAGTTATTTTAATACTCAACATTAGATTTGTAAATGATGTATTACATAGTAATTATAAGTGTTAACCTGCCTTTTGGCAAAGCAGTACACACGTGGATTTAACCCAACGGACATCATGATCATAAAGGCGGGAGGCCTGGAGAAACAGTTATCAAGCTCGGAAATCGGCTATAAACAAGACTATGGATGATGGTCAAGCGGATTCAGATTAGATCCCTAAATTTTGTCTTAGTCAAGTTGCAATTAGTATGAAGTAATAAGGAAGGCATCGTGAGCCTACATTTCAAATTGATCAGAGTTCGTACGCTAGAGTTATGGGCAAAAGAAGGGGGATCAGATCATATTCAACTCAACAGCACAACTCAATGATGATCGCTCCATAACTCAACAATCATAAAGCAATTTGAAATGAAACTTTAGAAACAATAAGGGGGGAGTCTACCCTAGCGATTGCATGGCAATTGGAGAAGTTGGAGGGTTCGACATCTGTCCCTCAATAGGGATTGGTACTTATCCCTCTTAGGGATCGGCTAATCCCAACTTCATAACAAGGATCGATCAATATCTCAATATCTACACATCCAATTGACATGAAACTTAGAGGACAAGCTAATTAGAATATATGGAATGCTCTATAGAGATCACTTAGCATTTGGAGCAAGTTGAGGGGATCGGTACTTATCCCTCCATACGGATTGGCTATAATCAGCCTTAACGCCATATTGCAACAAAGATCGGTCAATAACTCGAGCTATATTAATCAATTGGCACAAAACATGGAGGCTAAGCATAATACAACATGGAGAAGCACCAATAGGGATCGCATGGCATTTGGAAGAATTTTGAGGGGTTGGTACTTATCTCTCCATAGGGATGGGCAGAAGTTAGGATTTAAACAACACAACTTCACGGAAAATGCGATATCTTACAAACTGTATGTCCAAATGGCACGAAATTTGGAGGGCAAGTAGCTACCATCATGGGAAACTCCCTGGAGGGATCACATCCCATTTGGATACCAAAATAGGAATCGGTACCGATCCCTATTGTGGGCCCCAATGGGCCTGGAAATTTTTAGGTAGCTTTGTCTTGGTCTCTCGAACCTTCTTTCGAAATTTCAGCCCGATCCGTGCACGTCTTCCTCTATAAATATATTAGGGATGGCGTTGAAAAAGGGATCTTTTTCTACTTCTCCTTATCTTCAACGGAGGCTACACTCTGTCAATTTTATTCTTGGATTTCAGATTGTAACTGCAAACAAACTTTAGTATAATAAACCACTATAAATCTTGTCTCCTTTTACTTGCCTTCTAATTGTTTTAATTTTGTTCTATATTTATTTCTCTTTATATTTGTGTGATTGAATTGGATATTGGAGCTTTTGCATAATTGGGTGTTGGTGACCAATTTTGACGCCAACAATAAAAGATATTGGAATATCTCAAATGATATGCAAGGACACCTTATTAGAATGTTTAATAGGGAACATGTAAGATGATTCATTATGATTTGGCAATAGAAAATATCATACATGTTACGTTGTCTATGGTATCGTGAATTTTTGTGTATTCGATACGTGAAGTAAATATCAAAAACAAATTGATACCACTAAATGTTGTTTGGATTTTCCTGTGTATTTATGAAAAATTATAAAACAAATACAGAAACAAATTCCTTATGAAGGTGTGTTTACACTCAAATTTTCATAAGTGGCATTGGGTATAATATGTCAATAATAAATTCTAGTTAAGAATCTTTAAGTTGGAAATGTTCCAAATGAAAGACTATAGCTAATTCAATGAAAAATGCTAAGTACATCGCCTTAAATAGCGCTGCAATAAAACCAATGAATGTAAATATATAAACGCACAAATTTGTGACTGAGCCAACGGTGATTCTAAATCTTGACAATCTCATGACAATGTCATGACACTACAAGAATTTTGATTTTTAGTAGCGCTCAAAAAACGCTACTGAAAGTTTTAGCAGCGTTTTGATGAACGCTGTTATAAAGCCCGCGACTAAAAATACCTGATTTTTAGTTGCACTTAAGTCGTTTTACTGCAGCGTTTATGAAACGCCACTAAATTCTTTTTTTGCAGCGTGTATAAAACGCCACCAAAAGATTTTTTGACGCTACCAATATAATTTTCAACTTTACCCCTACTTTACGGTTGCGTTTACTCAACGCCACTATATGTATTTCGTAGCGTTTTTGAAACGCTACTAAAAGTTGATGATCATTTTGCACTATTTTTTCATGTTATTATTTCCTGTTGATGGTCTATTTTGTTTCTACTATATCAATCAACAATCGCTCATATAATCATCATATTTGAACAATTAAAAAAATATTAATCATGTAATCAAATAGGATATCCATAACCATTCTAATACAATAGTTTTTTGATAAAATAACCAAATTCACATACAATAACCATTCGTATACAAATTTACACACCAAGTGCTAATAAAATGTTACACCAAACTGGTGCTATCAAAATGCTCGATTACCAATAATTCTTTGTTGCATGCACAAGTGAAAGCTAGAACCATAAGAGTCCAACCTTGCTCTCTTCGAAAATCCGATGCTTGCACAAGTGAAAGCACAACATATAGTTCAAACAATTATGTTAATTCAAAGGACTTTAAATCTGATAACAAACATCTATAGCATTGTACAAACATATCATACTATAAATAACGTCATATAAATAATTAAAGATATAAACGAAATGAAATAAATAAAGTCCAATCTTACAATTATATATAAAACTTTGTTAGATCAATTATATTATTATTATTTATAAAATTTAGTTAACTTAAACTCAGTTAAGTGATGAAAGTTCTTGCTGCTATGCTGCTCTATCTAACCATCTTAATGTGAGAGCAACAACATCAGTTGCTGCTAGGGAACTTGCTATACCAAAATTGGTCACAATTGGTGTAAATAAAAAAACATTAGAGCGAAATTTGGACACCAATTGAAGAACTATTGCAAAATTAATGCATTATAAAGTAGAGATTATGTGAGAAACGGTTGACTTGTTCAAAATAAATGTGCTTGCTAGAAATTTGTTTTAAGTTTCTACTACTTACAGTAATCAACTCGATTGCCGCTTGAGCTAATTCAGCCATAGTACCGTCTCCTCCATAGTCTTCTGAATCTTCTTTAATATGCTCCGACTGAAGAAGAGTTCATATTACTTCATAAGCTCAATTAGTTTGAAAATTTTCATTCTGAACTGAACAGGCCAACGATTCAAACAGTTTATATTATTGGATCGTTTTCTAGCTACAAAGATGATATACAGAGAATATTATAAAGCTCAATTTGAAGATATGCACATGTATATTCAACTATCAATTAGATAGCTATATACTTGGTTCAACATATTCAGCCGTTTTAGAAGTACTTTCCTTTAAAGTGTTATGACCAGTTGCTTGAAGACAATCATTCGGGTTTTTGAGTGAATATTGTAGTAGAACCTGGAATGAAAACCCAATAAATTAATCATTGTTAAGGAATGTAGAATTAATCGAACTTCGTCTTATTCGAACATTACATTCATCAATTTTGACGACTCTATACATCCAGTCCATGCATGCATTTGCTGCCCGGTTATGGGATCGAGGATAAGAACAGTAGGGAACGAGGACACATGATAGTATGTGCAAACCTTCTTGCTCTCATACTCATGGTTATATATCTGCAAATGAATGAGAACATGGATTGAATATGACATTAAGCAAGCATTTATGAGTATAATTATATGTAACACAAAAAACAACATAGGCCATTTTTAAACAATGTCATCAAATAGTTTTATTTTAACATACTCATCCACAATTATACAGATAAGAAGAGTGTAGACTATAACAAGTGTATCCAAATGAAATATATATAGAGGAAAAATCATATAACATTAACAGGAAGGAAGTCAATAACAACTGACTTGCCAAAAAATGAATCCAACGCTTATTGCAACTTGTACAGATTCATCCCTCCATGTACATCTAGGAAAAACTGAGAGTGATGGACTTGTAACAGTATATAGATGGACAAAGCAACAAAAACTTTGAGGTGAAAGCGCTAATTTATTTTCATTCATAAATTATACTAGCAAAATCTCAGCTATATTCTGGTAAATAGTAAAGTCTCATAACTGAAAGAACAAATCGCTTTACCCAAAGAAAATAAAGCAAAGAAGAAACCAGAAGGAATAGAAAAACAAAAATCCCCTAACAAATAATATTCTTTCACATTTTTACCCTCTTCTATTAATCCATGGTCCTAGAGTCCAAATGTTCTCGGCGGCGACTGCATTTGCTTTCTAGTTATATATTCTGTCTATGTTACTTATATATAGTAATAATGGAACGGAAAAAAACGAAGAAGAAGAAAGGAAAAATATGACGACTCGGAATTTTGAGCAATATCAATTTAATAATCTTTGATAATAATTAAATTGATTTGATCATTTTACATTATAAATTGACAAGTTAAAATTATTTTAAAGGTTGATAATAATAATTTGTTAATATCTATCAACAAATTTCTTAACATAATAAATTGGTAAGTTTAATTCTTTTGAAAATTTATAATACTTTAATTTGGAAATATTTATTTTAGCAATTTAATATTGGTAAGATTTATTTTTCAAAAGCTAATCAAAATTATTTTCTATTTATAATATATATATATATATATATATTGATATATCTTGTAATAGGAAGTTTTTAAGTAATAAAAGCTATCTACTCAAATTGTAATATATATGAATATATATTGTGATTTGAAATTTGTTTTAAAATTTAATACAGTAATTATCAAATCTAATGTAAAAATGTTTTTCTATTTGAAATGTGTGTATATATATTTGTATATATATTTGAAATAGGAATTTTATTAATTTGAATTTAATAAGTATTTGCAAACTTTAATAAATATATAATTTGTAATTTGAAATGTTAATTTGATTTAATGTTTTTGAAAATAATATTTGAGATTTAAATTTTAAATAACAAAGTTAATTTCTTATTTATTATAAACATGTATTTTATACTTAAGTTTTAAATAAGATTTAAATTTAAAGTTCAATTGTTTTAATATTCTTTCATTTTAAAATTCTAACATAAGATATGTTTGTTTAAAAAAAAATTATATAGAATTAAAATAAATTTCTTAAGCTTATAAACATATGTTATATAAAGTAAATCAAGAATATAAGTTGTTTGTATTCACATGCATATTTATTAAAAGATAAGTACATAATATTACATAATTACTTACATATAACTTAAATAAATTTTAAATAAGAAAATAACATTTAAAACATTAATAAAACATTAGAAATAACTTTTGTAATTATTAATTAAACATTACATAACACTTGTTAACTTGTTAATATTTGTTAATAACACTTGTAAACATTATAGGGTGTGTAAAGACAAATGTAAATCATATACATATGTGTAAGATCCTTAAAGCATTAAATGAAAAATGTCATTCTTTTAATAAAATAAAATTTAAAGTGTAAGCTGTAAAATTAAAAGTAGAGTTTTATTTTCAGTAAATTTTTCTTCAGCTCAACCAAAACAAATGGAATGTGAATCAAAACAAAGTTCAAAAATGAAAGAAGAAACTGTAAAGAAATCTGAAAACAAGAAGTTAATCTTGAAATTCAAATCAAATGCAAGTTTGCAAATCTGGAAAATGCAGCAGGAAGATTCATCAGTATGAAAAACTGGAAAATTCAACATTTATGCAATCAAGCAGTTCAAACAAGAAATTCAGGAAACATCAACATGCAACTGATATTAATCAAGCAACAAATTCAAGAAGAATGCAGTGAAATCAAACCTGGAAAACACTCTATGTTTTCTGCAAACAAGGTGAGTAAAAGGATTTTGTTTAAAAACAGTTTAAAATCTGAATTTCATCATGTTTGGGAGTTGAGTATCTTGATGTTATTTGAACACTTGGATTAAGAATTTGATGGATGTTTGGATTATGTATATGAATTGCTTGTACAATTGAAAACAAAATGTCACTGTATTTATAAAAACAGTTTCAATCTCATGATAAATTTAATAACTTGATTTTGATTTCGAGTTAGACTTCGATTTGTAAATAAAAGATGATTGAAATCAAATTATCTAACATCTAAAAATAGTTATAGGTTGTTAAATTAAATAATTAGCTCAAAATTTTAAAATTTACAGTAAAATTATAATTTGGGTCAAAAGTTTTTGAATTCAAACTTGAGTTTTGATTTTATAATCATACTGCAAATAAGGAATCATGATTTTAGAAGCTTGAATCACGAATTTTAGATCAGTAACTTGTGTGAATTTGGGATTTGACTATTTTGGGCATTTTTTCCAATTCACGGCGAACGTTGGCGAGCTGAGCGGCGAGGCTGGGCATGGAGGTCAAGGAGAAGATGATGATCATCAGAAAAATACTTTGGGTAATCATATTTGATCGAGTTGGCCGAGAATCATGGAAGTAGGGTTTTACACCCTGTATTTTTCGTGAGTGTTCCTATGGGTTTCGCGACGTCGTGATGCAACCGAGGACGACCGCGTATGGTTCTGGAGATGCTAGGGAGCGAGACGTGGCTTCGAGGTGGAGGACGTGGCGTATCGTGGCATGGATCGCCGTCTGCAATCAATTTTTTGTTGATATTGGGTTCAGGCAGTTTGGGTTGAGGGGCAAAATTTCGATTCTCGATCGTATCAGAGTTTCTGGGTTGCACGAGAGGTTGACGTGGTCGAGAGTGAGGTGCGGGAGTCAAGCGTGGAGTTCGTCGACGTCCAGAGACATCGTGCACGTTAACGTGCACGATTGTGGGTATCAGATGATGTTTGGTTTTGAATTGGAGAAGGAGGGGTTCATGCTCGAAGCATCACTCGGGAGTTTGTAGTTCTGGCTCGAAGAAGGCATAGGGTAGGGGAATACTCGGGTTTTTGGCTTGGTTTCTCAAGATCGGCTCGAGTTTGTTGAGTAGTTTGTATTCTGGTTGTTAAAAATTAACAGTGTTGTTTTTTTTAAGATTTTGAAACCAAAAGAAGACTAGATTTTGACAATGATAAAAGTTTAAACTAAAATTTAAATGTAATAGTCCGCAAATCCGTACTCCATGAATAGACACTAATCTTCATCGATTAACTCAAGATGAACGAAAATACGAACAATTAAGGTTTTAAGAAAAAGAAAGAGGTAGAAGAAGAAAGAAAAAGATAGAACAGAACAATATCAGAATCTCACAATCGCAGCGAAACAACATATAATAGATAAATGAATATTCATTAAAACAAAAGAACTGTATATTTTATACATTACATCACATTACATTCATTATCAGAGTTTACAACAACAAACAGCGGAAAAGAAATACTATATACTAGTGAATACGTCATGCCATCCATCTTGCCTCCAGCCACTCCTGAATTCCAGAATATCCTGATAAACCTGACTCTAGACTGCCCGTGTGGAAATTGGTGGGCACCCAGAGTTTAGGAAGGGAAACAATAAACTCTGAGTCAGTCATGTGACTGGTGTGAGAACTTAAAATAGTTATTTATCTTCAAAACAAAGAACATGATAGTTTTAAAATAGATTCGCAATGCATTTTAGAAAATGAGACTACCATAAGGCCTCCCGCACACACACACAATGCAAACGCAGAATCGGAGGAGATTTCTCCTTATGATAGTCAAAGATACTTGATACGCATTAAAAAAACATTTGATATTATTACTAGTGCATAGTGTAGGAAAAATCATTTCGAAATTAAAGATATAAATCTTAGCCAACATACGACCATTATCGTATGCCTACTATAGCTACCATCCAAACAGTGGGGCGCCACCATAAGTGAATGATAGGTTCTACAACTAAAACCGTACAAGATCGTATTGTTTCTTTGGATTTTCAACAAATGGTCATTCCAAGGAACTTCCCATTGCCACATGGAAACGCCTCTGAAATGACGTCCCGAGAACCTAACCGGATCTCTGCCAACACAAGGCCAGGTTACCCCTAACTGGGTAACTACTGACACGAATATGTCATTCCCTGATCGCAACCGATCTATATCCAAGGATCCTCGATTTCCAACAACCACAAAGCAATAAATTTGCAGCAGCAACATAGGTTAAATATCCGGGCTCCATACCATGATACCACCTCTATCCAGAAGGAATGACATACATTAAAGGGGCGCTACCCCCTAATAACTTTGCCGCATCCTTCCTATTTTGACCATTTCCGGGATGTAAGGTCCGACGAAGTCTCGTCCACAAAGCCATGCTTTATATAAAAGCTGTGCTTTGATCATCAAATGCTCAACAGCACTTCGTATGCCACATTACCAATTTGGGAATGTATCACTAGTAACCATCAACTACATAACCTCTAAGGGTGTTAAGCTAAGAGAATAAATTCTCCGCCACCAACGGAAATATATTTGATAGAAACCAGCTTTACATCTCAAATTGTAATGTCAGACACACATCCATACAAGTCCGTTCCGGGATCGAACGGAACCGAAGGCACTTACAAAGAAGTCCTTGCAATCCGGATATTCACTAATCACGACCGGACTTCCCATCACAAAGGGTAATAAATTTCTGTATCCGGGATCAGTCGATGCAGAAACATTCGACGGTAATCCTTCCGTTTTCATAAATATCCGGTCTTCAACACCGGTCATCAATGCTATCTATTACGACGTATCACATATTCAGAATGGGTTATACGACCCCAAGGTCCTTTCCCGGCTAACCCGACTAGTGAGCGCTTATTTTTAAAAATAAGTGTAGCATTCAAATTCAAGCAATCACAACAAATACCTATTTAAAGGTAAATAATGACAGTCGGTTATTTAACTATCAATAGGCGTGTTCAACATCACCAAATTCCAAATAATTTCCCAAATTATTTATTTTCCAAAAATATCTTTACTAGATATATAATTTTCCACACTTCAACCATTTGAAAACAAATTTCCAAATCACTTTTCACCTTTACAACTTTTGAAAACAAATTTCAATCATTTTCCTTACGCGGAAATACTTTCATTTCAACATGGTTCATTTAAACCAATTAAATAAATCCTTACTGATTTACTTTATATTTACGTTCCAAATCCGTAAATTTATTCCCACACTTCAAAAATAAATAAATGTTTATTTTTAAACAAATTTTCCTTTCTTTTATAAATTCCATAGTGAATTTACAATTCCAAAATATCTATGAATATACGATTTCCAAATCGATTTCTAATATTCATTTTCAATTTATTTCTAAAAGATAAAATCTTAAAATATTCACTTCATTTTGGAAAACATTTCCATACTAATTTAATAATAAGTAATTCACAAATCTATTTATTTTCAACACTTGGAAAATATTCAATATACTTAAATCGAAATTAAGTATATATTTCATTCTTTAAAGAAAACATTCTCTTAACACAGTTATTTGAGTCAAAACGAATGTTGCGTAAAACATCGTTACGACGACCCAAAATCACTAGTATAGGGATTCGAAATTTAGATAGATATATAAATCCCAATACTGTACAAAAACATTTTCTTTCGGAAATCATTTACTATAGCAACAGTGTTATAGTCCACCATTTCCTTCTATTTCTCGAAAACGTCTATTTAAACAATGAATGTTGAAATCTACGGTTTTGATAGTTAATACATTTTAAAACAATTAACTTCATTTTAAAATTTCACTTCTCCAAATCACACCCGTTTTATTCAATAATGTGTATTCACTGTCCAAAATCGTGATTATACTTTATTTTCCCAATTCTATGTTTCTACACATTTATCAAAGATTTTCCATAGTCCAAAATCGTGGATATAATTCCTTTAATAATTTCTATGTTGACTTATCAAATTTATTTGATTACGGATTTATAAAACAACGTTTATAAATTCCATTTCTATTTCATAACTACTTCGATTTATAAATCTCCTTTAATAACCAATTCTATTTATATTTTGTTTACATGTCGAATCCAACTGATAAGTAAATTACTTATAATCCATTTATTCACAAATCCATTCTTTTATATCATCATTAATTTATAAATCTAAAATTCTTATTTACTTATAAAACTAGGTACAACTTGATTTTAACACTTATAAAAGCTTGTTTTATAATTCCAATATCTTTAACTTATAAAATATCAATTTTATAATTCTTTTATATAAACCGTTTGTAATAATTCAAAAATCCCAATTTAAACCATTTTATAAATTTATCAGCTATTTATTTCAAAAATCATGCTTTGGTTATATTTCACAAAAATAAAATTTTATAACATAAAAATTTATAACGTTTTAATTATTTAAAATGAATCGATTCGAAAATTTAATAAAACGTATACTTTCAAAAATCACTTTAAAAATCCTTTAAAAATCAAAATCGTTATTTTTAAACTTCAAAAATGGAGCCGATGATGCAACACACCAAATAGTCAATCACGACTTCCAAACATCATATATCGATATGATAATCAATCAAATATCACAATATCTAAAATCAAATAAATACTGACGAGGAATCCAGTTGGATCCCTCCAACCTATTTCCCTGCATCCACAAACATTAGCACAATACCAATCCCGTTTCAAGACGGGATATCGCGGTATATGGGATTTGTAAAATACTATCCGCTTAATAGGCGGCGCAATAGGGTCTCATCCGCTATATAATGCGGGAAATCAACTCCAAGTACATATATTATACCAATTCCACTTCAAGGTGGAATATCGCGGTATATGTGTGTAATAAATAACCTCCGCTTAATAGGCGGCGTATAGGGTCTATTTCAATACAATAGATAATACTATATTATCCAAACAAACAATCAACACAATCAACAATTTCAAATCTAACTATTTAAAATTTAAATAAACCCTTTTTGAGTGAGAAGTTCTCACCTTTGCTATTTATTTGCAATCCATTTCCATCTCAGATTGATTCTTTACAGATTTTGACCTAGTATAAACAATTTTATACAGTTGATTAACATTCGAATTTAGTCAAACAATTAGTCACTAGTTATTTATTTTAGCTAATAAATTGGATTTACACCAATAATTTATTTTTAAACACATTTTTTTTAATCTTCTAATAAAATATTAACTAAAATTTTACTTGAACTAAATTCTCTTTCCTTTATAAATTCCAATGTCCTTCCCAAATTATTATACATACATTTATATACACATTAAATTTAATGAATTCAAATCCCTATATTTTTAACTTCTGTTCCTGCATATATATATTTATATATATATATATATAAATAAAATTTGCATAAATTCTTTATTGTATATATATTTTCTTCAACAATGTAAACATTTGCTTTATTGCATATATTTATAAATCTTTAAATTGAAAAGATAAACTGTTTTAACTTTACAAAAAAAAAAATCGAATCTGTATACATATATTTTTTCAAATCAAATTGAAGCGGAAACAAATAAATGAAAATTTTGAATACCTCGCGGTTCTCAAACATGAGAATAACCCTAAATCGAACAGCGAGCTATCTCTTGCTCTGGCTAGCCCTACCCTACCTCACGTCGGCCATCTTCAGATCGCTTGAATTCCCACCTGCCTCGTCGTGTCCGTTGATGTCGCGACTCCAACACGCGATGCCGTACCTTGTTGACACCATCACACCCAGAACTTCCCCACGCGAGCCGTACGCGAACGCCCCACCCTGACCATCTCGCACGCCACAACTACCGCTAGCTCGAGCATCGCGCGCGACTTCGGCTAGTCCCCAAATCACGGCAACGGTGAGCCCATGCGAGCACCAAACCCTAGATGAAACCCCTCTTCGACCCCGCGGCCACCCACTACAGAATGCGACCTCCCCTTGAATTGCGTCGCGATTCCAGTAGCCGCCCAAATCTCGCGGCCCCTTTTTATTTTTATTTTTTTATTTATTTTTTTAATTTGCTGAGAGGCTCGGCCGTTTATTTCGATTGAGAGAGGGAGAAGAAGTTAAAAAGGAGCGGCCACCATTGATTATTATTTTGAACGAGAAGAAGGTTTTCATTTTCTTCTATTGGCCATTTGATTTTAAACAAACGAAAAGAGTACGCGGCCATGCTTTGAGATTTGTTTCGTGATTTTAGGCGCAATTTTAGGGAAGATAACGTGCTGATGTTGACTAAATAAAATTTTAAATTCAAATTGAATCCAATTTAATTTCAACACGTTTACTTACCGTGTGCTCACATAACAACTCCGAAAAATACGAAATTTGAAATCCGATAATAATTCAATATTACGGACCCAATGGAACTGGTTTCGTCGAATTCCGAGACTACGCCTCGGAAGGCTACTTTTAAATATCGATTCAAACGACGTAATTTCAAAACTGAACAAATAATTGTAAAATTCAATTCTGAAGCTTCTATAATCTTTAGTATTATCAATATGAATTTCACAAGCCTTTGAAACATTTTTAATCAGCTTAAAATCGAAGATTCAAATTTTTATTCAACTTTCAATAGATTAAACTTTATAATTTAATCGCCAAATTCATTCTGAAAATTTGAAATTCAAGTCAAACCATCATTCAAATATTTAAAATTAATTAAATATTTTTAAATTAAATTGTTCAAAATTCTGGGTCGTTACAATCTTCCCCCTTAAAAGAATTTCGTCCCGAAATTACAAGTTAGGAAAAAATGGTCCTTAACTCGTCTACTATTTTTCACAATCCAAATAGTCTTATCCACTTACTACCTAAATCTTTTTATTAGAGATTCATTATTATTTCAACTAGCTTTCCAGCTTCACTTATAAGTTTCAAACAACATTGTTTCCTTAACAATTCAAATTCAAATTTAAATTTAAATTTCAAACTTTCCAAATTTTCTCAAAAATTTTCAAACACTCTAAATTTTCGAAAAATTTCGCAAGCGTCTCCTTTGCGCGGCTAGCTCGGTACGACTACAAAATGGCACCACAGGCCCTCAAATCCCAAAAGAAAACAAAAGGCCAAGTGGCTGGACAAGAAAATCACCAAATTTCATATTGAAATTGAAATACATATCTTTTTGTCGTGCAATTCAATTTTATCTTTGAAATCAAAATCCCAATTCCATTTCCTTTAATACACCTGTATATCCTGCAAGCCATAATATCCAATTACAATATTCAAATATCATTTTGCATATTCCATTACAAAATTTTCAACATATGCTTCTTATGCATTTTCACTTCACTATTGAAGTTACATATTTATTTTCATTCAATTTTACATTTCAATTTCATTTGAATTCAATTCACAATTTCAATTCTATTTGAATTCAGTTTATCTTCTATTCTGAATATTGAATTTTATCTTTCAATTATAACTGATTCATATTACTATTTTAAATTAGATTCATTCACTAATTTACTTCAATTTGAATTTCGAAATCATTTTTCGTTAACTAAAATTTTTCAACAATTTTTAAAAAAAATTCTAACTCCCAAAATTTTGGCAGAGTCTCCTTTGTACGGAGGAGCTTTTGCAATTTGACAAAAGATATAAATATATATACATCGACCCACACGGTCGGAAAAACAAAAACAGTTCATATTTCCTATTTTTTATTGCGTAGGCGTACCTTTTTAGCATTTTTAAGCAAAGCGGCTAATTATTAGCTTATTAGCGTGATCGAATCCAGCCATACGGCTCCCCTGTACCTGTACTTACTTAATTTAAACACGTAAGTGACATATATAAGAAATTTATTTGCATTTCACTTATTTTCAATAGCAAAACATATGCATGTGATATACATTCATAAGCACATATTCAAAGTTTCAACACTAGTTTTAATTTGTTTGCAACCAACTTACATACCATTCCATTCAATTCAAGTGATTTACAATTCACCTTCTTACATTCTATTCATTTTTATGTCCAAACAACTCATATTCATTTCAATCGATTCCAACATCAATTCTATTTGTTTTTATTAAGCCATTGAATTTATATATGTTGTTTACGTCAAACAATAAACAAATTTTTTACGCAATTCGACGAGATTTAAGTAAATAAACTATTATTTGAACTCATAACCATTTTAAATTGACTCTAACTCAATTTATATCAGTTTCAATTCCAGTTTAATCTTCATTCAATCATCAATATTTTTAATATCAAATTTACTTAAGAATTTCAGTCTTCATTTCTTAGGTTCAATATAAATATTCCATATACTCATTATATTGATTTTCAATTTGCCACTTCGGTTATATTTACTTATTTTTAGACTGGAATTCCAATTCCATTTAACCTTGTATTTTAAATTCCATTTGAATTCTATTTACTTTTCATTTATAATCATTGAATTCAATTCATTTTCAAATCATATTTACTTTGGTTATCACAAATCAAATTTTATTTCCAATATTCAGCTTGAATCTCATTTACTAAAAAATTCAAATGAAGTTAACATTCATTTTTAATTTTATTTACTTGCAATTGTAAATTCCATTCATTCATAATTTATTTCCATAATTCAATACTCAATTCCAATTCATTTTAATTACTCCAAATTTATTTTCAACTCAATAAATTTTCTTTGAGTAATTATTTCACTTCGTGCCTTAGACATTTCTTCCAATTCACTTTATTCAAATTTATTCACTTATACTTACTTTAATTTAACTCCATTCTTTAAATTAAATTTATTCTATCAAAGTTTAGTTTGTATAAGTTATTAACTTATTTATTATTCCCATAAATATTTTAAATAGGATTCCAGAGTCTTTTCTATCTTTCAAAACCATTATTGAAAACAATTCAAACTATCCTTTGAATTTCCAAAACCAAACCCAAATTTTCCAAACAACTTTCACTTAAAACAATTTGGCAGCAATCCCCCTTTTGGAAACCCGAAAATGAATACTGATGATGTTGCAATCATCATCGGAATTATTTTCCAGCGACCGAAAAGAGTTTAGAGCTTTTCATTCCTTCAAAACATTTTTCCAAAAACCTTTGAAAATTTTTCAAATCAAAAAGGAATTTAACTTCTAAAATTTCCAAATTCTTTCAAAAACATTTCCAAATACTTCCCTGGAATTCTATTTCTAATTATAAATCACATTTATAATTTACATTCTCCAATTTCATTTGTATATGGATTTTATTTCTAAACTTTTGATTATGATTCCAATTTCTTATTCAATAATCAATGGTAATAATTTTTAATATTATTAATTCCTAACATCCAAGCATCCATATACTATAATAATCCATAAAGATAATTTACTTTATCTACGAAAATAGTTTTGGGCAAAATTATTTCATTTACCCAGTTTTTAAAACACTACTGTGTCAGTTTATCTTGTTTAAGAGTTTAGAAACCCCTATCGACACAGTTAGCTAGACTGCACCGACCAGAATCTATAAACAATCAACTGATAAGTCAACAGAATACAAAACAATTTCATATTCACTAACAAATACGCGCCCATATCTATTATTACACTCACTCATTCTAGAGTACTGCTGACTCTATCTCTAATGAGTAACACCCAACAGAGCCATGGTTGTCGCTTAACCATATGCTTTGATACCAAATGTAACAGTCCGCAAATCCGTACTCCTTGAATAGACACTAATCTCCATCGATTAACTCAAGATGAACGGAAATATGAACAATTAGGGTTTTAAGAAAAAGAAAGAGGTAGAAGAAGAAAGAAAAAGATAGAACAAAACAATATTAGAATCTCACAATCGCAGCGGAACAACATATAATAGATAAATGAATATTCATTAAAACAAAAGAACTGTATATTTTATACATTACATCACATTACATTCATTATCAGAGTTTACAACAACAAATAGCGGAAAAGAAGTACTATATACTAGTGAATACGTCATGCCATCCATCTTGCCTCCAGCCACTCCTGAATTCCAGAATATCCTGATAAACCTGACTCTAGACTGCCCGTGTGGAAATTGGTGGGCACCCAGAGTTTAGGAAGGGAAACAATAAACTCCGAGTCAGTCATGTGACCGGTGTGAGAACTTAAAATAGTTATTTATCTTCAATAAAAAGAACAGGATAATTTTAAAATAGATTCGCAATGCTTTTTAGAAAATGAGACTACCATAATGCCTCCTGCACACATACACAATGAAAATGCAGAATCGGAGGAGATTTCTCCTTATGATATTTAAAGATGCTTGATACGCATTAAAAAAAACATTTGATATTATTACTAGTGCATAGTGTAGGAAAAATCATTTCGAAAGTAAAAATATAAATCTTAGCCAACATACGACCATTATCGTATGCCTACTATAGCTGCCATCCAAACAGTGGGGCGCCAACATAAGTGAATGATAGGTTCTACAACTAAAACCGTACAAGATCGTATTGTTTCTTTGGATTTTCAACAAATGTTCAGGCCAAGGAACGTCTCATTGCCACATGGAAACGCCTCTGGAATGGCGTCCCGAGAACCTAACCGGATCTCTGCCAACACAAGGCCGGGTTACCCCTAACTTGGTAACTACTGACATGAATACGTCATTCCCCGATCGTAACCGATCTATATCCGAAGATCCTCGATTTCCAACAACCACAAAGCAATAAATTTGCAGCAACAACATAGGTTAAATATCTGGGCTCCATACCATGATACCACCTCTATCCAGAAGGAATGACATACACTAAAGGGGCGCTACCCCCTCATAACCTTGCCGCATCCTTCCTGTTTTGACCATTTCCGGGGTGTGAGGTCCGACGAAGTCTCGTCCACAAAGCCATGCTTTATATAAAAGTTGTGCTTTGATCATCAAATGCTCAATAGCACTTCGTATGCCACATTACCAATTTGGGAATGTATCACTAGTAACCATCAACTACATAACCTCTAAGGGTGTTAAGCTAAGAGAATAAATTCTCCGTCACCAACGGAAATATATTTGATAGAAACCAGCTTTACATCTCAAATTGTAATGTCAGACACACATCCATACAAGTCCGTTCCGGGATCGAACGGAACCGAAGGCACTTACAAAGAAGTCCTTGCAATCCAGATATTCACTAATCACGACCGGACTTCCCATCACAAAGGGTAATAAATTTCTATATCGGGGATCAGCCGATGCAGAAACATTCGACGGAAATACTACCGTTTTCATAAATATCCAGTCTTCAACACCGGTCATTAATGCTATCTATTACGACATATCACATATTCGGAATGGGTTATACGACCCCAAGGTCCTTTCCCGGCTAACCCGAATAGTGAGCGCTTATTTTAAAAAATAAGTGTAGCATTCAAATTCAAGCAATCACAACAAATACATATTTAAAGGTAAATATTGATAGTCGGTTATTTAACTATCAATAGGCGTGTTCAACATCACCAAATTTCAAATAATTTCCCAAATTATTTATTTTCCAAAAATATCTTTAATAGATATATAATTTTCCACACTTCAACCATTTGAAAACAAATTTCCAAATCACTTTTCACCTTTACAACTTTTGAAAACAAATTTCAATCATTTTCCTTACGCGGAAATACTTTCATTTCAACATGGTTCATTTAAACCAATTAAATAAATCCTTACTGATTTACTTTATATTTACGTTCCAAATCCGTAAATTTATTCCCACACTTCAAAAATAAATAAATGTTTATTTTTAAACAAATTTTCCTTTCTTTTATAAATTCCGTAGTGAATTTACAATTCCAAAATATCTATGAATATACGATTTCCAAATCGATTTCTAATATTCATTTTCAATTTACTTCTAAAAGATAAAATCTCAAAATATTCACTTCATATTGGAAAACATTTCCATACTAATTTAATAATAAGTAATTCACAAATCTATTTATTTTCAACACTTGGAAAATATTCAATATACTTAAATCGAAATTAAGTATATATTTCATTCTTTAAAGAAAACATTCTCTTAACACATTTATTTGAGTCAAAACGAACGTTGCGTAAAACATCGTTAAGACGACCCAAAATCACTAGTATAGAGATTCGAAATTTAGATAGATATATAAATCCCAATACTGTACAAAAACATTTCCTTTCGGAAATCATTTACTATAACAACAGTGTTATAGTCCACCATTTCCTTCTATTTCTCGAAAACGTCTATTTCAACAATGAATGTTGAAATCTACGGTTTCGATAGTTAATACATTTTAAAACATCTTTTAAAACAATTAACTTCATTTTAAAATTTCACTTCTCCAAATTACACCCGTTTTATTCAATAATGTATATTCACTATCCAAAATCGTGATTATACTTTATTTTCCCAATTCTATGTTTCTACACATTTATCAAAGATTTTCCATAGTCCAAAATCGTGGATATAATTCCTTTAATAATTTCTATGTTGACTTATCAAATTTATTTGATTACGGATTTATAAAACAACGTTTATAAATTCCATTTCTATTTCATAACTACTTCGATTTATAAATCTCCTTTAATAACCAATTCTATTTATATTTTGTTTACATGTCGAATCCAACTTATAAGTAAATTACTTATAATCCATTTGTCCACAAATCCATTCTTTTATATCATCATTAATTTATAAATCTAAAATTCTTATTTACTTATAAAACTAGGTACAACTTGATTTTAAAACTTATAAAAGCTCGTTTTATAATTCTAATGTCTTTAACTTATAAAATATCAATTTTATAAATCTTTTATATAAACTGTTTATAATAATTCAAAAATTCCAATTTAAACCATTTTATAAATTTATCAGCTATTTATTTCAAAAATCATGCTTTGGTTATATTTCACAAAAATAAAATTTTATAACATAAAAAATTTTAACATTTTAATTATTTAAAATGAATCAATTCGAAAATTTAATAAAACGTATACTTTCAAAAATCACTTTAAAAATCCTATAAAAATCAAAATCGTTATTTTTAAACTTCAAAAATGGAGCCAATGATGCAACACACCAAATAGTCAATCACGACTTCCAAACATCATATATCGATATGATAATCAATCAAATATCACAATATCTAAAATCAAATAAATACTGGCGAGGAATCCAGTTGGATCCCTCCAACCTATTTCCCTGCATCCACAAACATTAGCACTATACCAATCCCGTTTCAAGACGGGATATCGCAGTATATGGGATTTGTAAAATACTATCCGCTTAATAGGCGACGCAATAGGGTCCCATCCGCTATATAATACGGGAAATCAACTCCAAGTACATATATAATGCCAATTCCACTTCAAGGTGGAATATCGCGGTATATGTGTGTAATAAATAACCTCCGCTTAATAGGCGGAGTATAGGGTCTATTTCAATGCAATAGATAATACTATATTATCCAAGCAAACAATCAACACAATTAACAATTTCAAATCTAACTATTTAAAATTTAAATAAACCCTTTTTGAGTGAGAAGTTCTCGCCTTTGCTATTTATTTGCAATCCATTTCCATCTCACATTGATTCTTTACAGATTTTGACCTAGTATAAACAATTTTATACAGTTGATTAACATTCGAATTTAGTCAAACAATTAGTCACTAGTTATTTATTTTAGATAATAAATTGGATTTACACCAATAATTTATTTTTAAACACATTTTTTTAATCTTCTAATAAAATATTAACTAAAATTTTACTTGAGCTAAATTCTCTTTCCTTTATAAATTCCAATGTCCTTCCCAAATTATTATACATACATTTATATACACATTAAATTTAATGAATTCAAATCCATATATTTTTAATTTCTGTTCCTGTATATATATATATATATATTTAAATTTTGCATAAATTCTTTACTGTATATATATTTTCTTCAACAACGTAAACATTTGCTTTACTACATATATTTATAAATCTTCAAATTGAAAAGATAAACTGTTTTAACTTTACAAAAAAAAATTTGAATCTGTATACATATATTTTTCAAATCAAATTGAATCAGAAACAAATAAAAGAAAAATTCGAATACCTCGCGGTTCTCGAACATGAGAATAACCCTAAATCGAACAGCGAGCTATCTCATGCTCCGGCTAACCCTACCCTACCTCACGTCGACCATCTTCAGATCGCTCGAATTCCCACCTGCCTCGTCATGTCCGTTGATGTCGCGAATCCAACACGCGATGCCGTACCTTGTTGACTCCATCACGCCCAAAACTTCCCCACGCGAGCCGTACGCGAACGCCCCACCCTGACCATCTCGCGCGCCACAACTGCCGCGAGCTCGAGCATCGCGCGCGACTGCGGCCAGTCCCTAAATCACGGCAACGGTGAGCCCATGCGAGCACCAAACCCTAGATGAAACCCCTTTTCGACCCCGCGGCCACCCATTCCAGAATGCGACCTCCCCTTGAATCGCGTCGCGACTCCAGTAGCCGCCCAGATCTCACGGCCCCTTTTTATTTATTTATTTATTTATTTATTTATTTGCTGAGAGGCTCGGCCGTTTATTTCGATTGAGAGAGGGAGAAGAAGTTAAAAAGGAGCGGCCACCATTGATTATTATTTTGAATGAGAAGAAGGTTTTCATTTTCTTCTATCGGCCATTTGATTTTAAACAAACAAAAAGAGTACGCGGCTATGCTTTAAGATTTGTTTCGTGATTTTAGGCGCAATTTTAGGGAAGATAACGTGTTGATGTTGACTAAATAAAATTTTACATTCAAATTGAATCCAATTTAATTTCAACGCGTTTACTTACGGTGTGCTCACATAACAATTCCGAAAAATATGAAATTTGAAATCCGATAATAATTCAATATTACGGACCCAATGGAACTGGTTTCGTCGAATTCCGAGACTACGCCTCGAAAGGCTACTTTTAAATGTCGATTCAAACGATGTAATTTCAAAACTGAACAAATAATTGTAAAATTCAATACTGAAGCTTCTATTATAATCAGTAATATCAATATGAATTTCACAAGCCTTTGAAATATTTTTAATCAGCTTAAAATTAAAGATTCAAATTTTTATTCAACTTTCAATAGATTAAACTTTATAATTTAATCGCCAAATTCATTCTAAAAATTTGAAATTCAAGTCAAACCATCATTCAAATATTTAAAATTAATTAAATATTTTTAAATTAAATTGTTCAAAATTTTGGGTCGTTACATTAAACAAGTTTAATTATATAACTAAATTTGTTTAAAGTTAAGTTCTTATATTTAGAAATATAAAAGTTTAAAAACAAATAAGTGGATTTTAATAATAGGTTTGTATTAAAATTTTATTTAATAACTTTGGAGGAGTTCAAAAAGTGTTTATTTGAATGATTAAAATTATTTAATTATAATTGATTTCAAATATAATTTAATTTTAATAAGTTTAAAGATTAGGAATTTGATAATCAATTATAATAAAGATTTAACTTATGTAAATTAGAATTTTGATTTCTTTAAAGATAAATAATTGTGAGAATAATTGAGATAATTCAATTATTATTAATAATTAAGTGTTATTGGTTAATATAAATGATTTAATTAGGATGATGTTTTCTAAATTAAGAATCTTTGTAATATAAGAAGTTAAGAATCATTTAATTAAATTTAAATGATTAATTAATAACTAATTAAGTAACTAATTAGTGATTAATTTAAAGAAAATCACTTGGAGTTAATTGAGTATAATTACTGGGTGAAGTAATCAAGTGATTAATTACTAAAAGTAATTAAGTAAAAGATAATTACTTATAAAAGTAATTTAGTGGGTTTGATTAAGAATTAAACACTTGAGTTATTAATTAAGGAATTAATTAATAAAAATAATTAAAGGTTTAAATTATTTAATTAATGTTAATTAATAAAGGATTAAGAGAATTTAATTAAGTGATTAATTACTTGTTAAAGTAATTGATTAAGGAAGAAATTTTAATTATTAAAGTAATCATTAATTAATGGAAATAATTAATTAATTGTTGATTAATTAAAGGATAATTAATTTATATATAAGTTTTAATTACTAAATGTAACTAAAAAGTAATTAATCAAATATGATTGATTAAAAGTAACTAGTTAAATATGATTAATTAAAGGTAATTAATCAAGAGTGTTTTAATTAAGAGTAATTAATCAAGTATGATTAATTAATAAGGTGATTAATCAGGTGTGATTAATTTAAAGGATAATTAAGGAATAATTATCAGAATAATTAAAGAATAATTAATCAAGTGTGATTAATTTTAAAAGAGTAATTAAGAGATAATTACTTGGATAATTAAGAAGTAATTAATCAAGATGATTAATCAAATTTGTGATTAAGGAATAATTACTTAAAGTAACTAAGTAATAATTAATCAAGGATGATTAATTCAAGGTGGATAATTTAGTGATGTTTATTAATTAATTTGTAATTAATTAGTGAATAGTAAGATGGATTGATGATAATCCAAGTGTTTAAGTAAGAATTAATTTAATTAAGAATGAATTAAATTAATTAAGTTGGATCAACCTTGTATATGGATGATAAATGATTGGTTGATAAGGATCATTGGATGAGTTAATGATATTGGATGATATTGTATGTCATTGGTTGATATGTGATGATGTGAATGTGATATATCTGAGATGTGATATATATGCTGCTTTGTGATATGTATGGATGAATATGATAATAGTGGATTATCTATCTGTGTAATGTGAATCATCCATTTATGTTTAAATGAAATTTCTGAATATCTACTGATTAAATCCCTTAAGTACAACTTGGACATTAAAATGGCGTTTGGATTCGGTGTGACCGAGATCGGGTTTCCATATTTGGATATCCGAAAACCACACCGATCCAAAATAAACGTTAGGTCGTGAATCCAAGTGGAGTGCAAGTGAAGACTCGAGGTGTAAGAACTATACATCAGTATAACTCTGTGGGTGATTCCGTAATGAGTTTGACAGAATAGTACTTATAGGTTCGAGATGGTGATTCAGAGTGCAAGGGCTATGGTCGTTGACTCTGAGGGTGATTCCAAAATGAGTGCAACGAGATAGTGCCTTCGGTTCCGTCCGAACCTGGAACGGACTTGTATGGATTGAATGCTTTCAAAACATCGTCGGGTGGACGATGAGCATTCTAAAATAAATGTGTCCTACAAAGGTAATCGCAGCCTCAAGCCTCATCAACCGGGAATGGCTAAAACAGGGGAGGTGCAGCAAGGTTAAGTAGGTCATGCCTATGTAGGACGAGATTCATCCCTGTCTAGATGTCCCTTTTTTATTTCGGCTTTGTGGGCGGTTGGATCTGCAGCCAACTGCGGGGTGGTCTTGTTCGGGACTGTTCAGTAAGGAATGGTCCCGGCCTTGTGTTGCAGGGGAGTTAGGGTGGCTCCTCGGTACGGTGATCTAGGCCACGTACTGTGACGGGCGGTACCCCAGTAGCCCTGCCATTGTTGGAAACCCATTTTTCCTACGAGACCCTACGGTTTTGTTTGTATTACCCAATTTTGTGGCTAGTAGTTGGAATTTAATAAATATAACAATTTCGGCTATTTCATATTTACTTGAAAACCCTAGACACTATTATAATATCACAGGATTTCCTATCAAATGTTTTGGTTAGCGAAAGGTAAAAACTTTTCCATGTTATGTATGACAAGTCTTACGTAATACCTTTTCTTTTCAAAGGATTTTCTAAAGTTAAGCAATTTTAAACCATTTACTCACACCAGACCCCTGTCTGATCCGAATGTTTATTTTCTGTTTTATTAATCTCTTGGGTACTCATATTATGTATGAGCAGTTAAGTGATTCAGGTTATCCTTGACGAATTCTGGAGGAGCTTTGGAGCAGGAGGCTTCAGCGTGTAGATATAGATAGAGATTCCACTGTGTGTTATTCTATATAGTTGTTCTTGTATTGTATATTAGACAGAAATGTTATAACTGTCTAAATTGAAATGTATAGTTGTGTACTCTGATGTATATGATACTATGTATATGTTCTATATTATATTTCAATCGTTCCGCTGTGAGATTCTGATGTGTTGTTGTTCTTTCTTCTCTTTCTTTTCTTCTTCTATCTCTTTCTTTTCTTAATTAGTGATGCGATTTTCTGGTGATAGAAAGTCGGGTCGCTACAAAAAACCTGTAATGCAACCTTTCTCAGGTCTGATGGCAATAATTAAAGAAGTTTCCTATACATTTTCTTTCATTTGGTTATCCTTGAGAGAACATAAATAATAACATTTGTCTAACCATTTATATAATTCTTGTAAACTTCTGCATAACTCAATCTAAATATGCTTTCTGAAACGTATGTTTACAGCAAGTAGAATGCACCCTTCTTGCTTTACATCATGACATAGGTTATTTTTATTACCTCAATCTACAAGATGGATATGCATACACAATAACAGATTGAGACACAAGATACATATACATGCCTGACTAACAATTAGTTGACAAACAGGACACAACCACGTTATCATGTTTCACAAAGTGATAGTTATGTTATATCTACAATATGGCATTAGATACACATATATTACGTTTAAGAAGAAGAAACTTCCAATATTATCCCTTGCTTCAATAAGAGCGGATCGATGATCTCTTTCCACGCTTTATAAGAAAAAGCAGAGCCACCATTTGGCAATGGAAACCCGTTGACAAAAAAGAATGGTGTCCCATATACTTCTGTTAGACACCCAAACTGGAGAAACAGGTATTCAGACTTATGCTTAGAATTACTCCTAAAATATCACTAAATAATAACATAAGCCCATACTAAATTAGATGTTAGACTCCACCCTTCAATTGTTATTTTATTATTACGAATAACCCCCCTTAGCATGACATTTGCAAATTATCTTTTATATAAATTTGATCTAATTTGATACATTATGGTTTGCAACTTTATAATTAAGGAGGTAAGCATACTAAAAAAAATATGTAGGTGATTAAAACTTAAAAGATGTCAGGAAAAAAATCTCTAATATTATCTTACCTTGAAGGAAGTTCTAGTTGCTAAATATGTCTTCAAATCTTCAAACCCAGATTTAAATGAATCTGTTGTACTTTCAATTGCATGCTCCGCAAAGTTTGACATATCATCAATTATGTAACTCTTTGGCTTGTCACGAGTCTGTGCATTTGAATACCTATCTTACTTATGTTTACATATTAAGTTCAAAGACGGAAATCGAACAACTTGATGTTCAAACAAATTACATAACAAGGATGAAGTGATCATCAAAATTATTAAATTGGCTAGTTACAGCTCATATACTGTAAGATTCATACCTGATGCTTGAAGGAAATGTTGCAGAGGCATTCAAGCTGTTCGCTATGTGAAGTGCACGACATGCAGCAAAAGATTTATCATGGTACCTGACATTTCCAGTGGCAAGAATAAGCACAACTAAGATATGAAATGCAACCGACCTCATATGAATTTCAGGGCAGTAAGTAATCAAAATTTCGAATGATAGTTATATAGTCTATTTTTTGCACAATTAGTATACAACTTACACTGCATGCTCATGTTGTTTAGAGCATTACAATTCTTTTTTTTTTGCTTTTCTCATAAAAGTCATTATGCTTGTCAATAAAAAAGATTTGTCTTTTTTTTAAAAGAAAAAAAAATAGAAACATACAGGGCTCTAATGCCTGAAAAATGTTTCACTAGTTCATCAATTCTGGGATTGGAAGTGTAATGATCCACTGTTTAGTAAATAAATAAATAATTTGACATTAAATAAAATAATGAAGACATAAATAGTTAAAATAAACCTGAATACTTTAGTTATAACACTGGGCAAATAAGGAAACAATTTCCATGTAAACCAATTTGTGACATGTTTGACACAGTTGTGACATGTTATCAAATTAAGTTACCTTGATGATCCCATATGTGACATGTTTGACATAGTTGTTCTCCTCTAACCGTCACCTCTTCAGCCACCTTATTTGCTTCAGGATATACATGAACAAATGCCCAATTTCTCCCTCTTCTTGCTTTGTTTACTTCATTTAATGCCTTTTCATGTTTGCAGTCACCAGGAAATAGTCCATTACTCCATAATAAAAGCGGAAGAGAATCCCCTGCAACAATAAACTTCTTAGTTTTATTGCTTATCAAATAAATAAATGATAATACAAATACATAGAAACCTCGTCGCGCACACATTTAAACGGTTCAACATAACCTCGGTCAACAAAGCACAAATTCAATGTAGTGCGACAATCTCCACAATCAATCACAACCGCACAAAGCTCCATTCCAGTCAACATCAAATCACCATTACATTCAACACCTTCAATTGATATTAAGTTGATTGACCTTAAGAATCAGGTGATAAGATTCAGGCAATCAATATATACTGATACATCCCAAATATATAAATTGCTAACCTAATTCAATTTCAAATTCCCAAAATAGAAATAAATAATGAATGGATTCAGATCGAAGGAGACTGCGTGAGCCTTTGCCTGCTTTCATGCTTTGTAAAATTTGAAAAGCCTATTTTGTTGTTACTAAATCGTTGCCATGCCACCAAACTTCCCAAACACCTCCTTTTGCTCATAGGTTCATGGATGCATTACGATTTGCGATGCCTAATTTTTATTTACGCAGGGGCTTTCATTACTAACATAGTAAGTTCGATTTGGTGCCCTAACTTATTTTGTGGCCTAAAGCAGTTGCTTCTTTTGCTTTGGGCAAAGGCCGGACCTATGAAGATGGGAGGAGGAAAGCGGTGGTTAGGATGAAGGCAGAAGAAGATTTTATAAGAGGTGATTTTGGTGGACCAAGATGAGTAATTATGGGGATGAAGATGAGGGTTTTGAGGGTTTGGAAATAAGAATTTTTTTTCCATCATACTTTTTGAGAGGAGGACGGGAAAAATGTCAAGTGTTAAAATAAGCTACGAGCGGTCACGGAAAAATTTAACCAAATTTTCATGAATTGTTGGCGGGAACCCATTAGCAGCGTTCAATTTTTTATTGTTATATTAAAAAAGGTCCAACGGTTGCATATGGTTTTAAACGCTACCAATTAATGCAACTAAAAGCAAATTTTCCTATAGTGTGATATAGTTCGTAATAGAACTTGGAGCCAACTAGACGTTGAGAGACATACTCCAAATTATTCTACATCACAAAACAGTTTATCACTGTCGAAAGAGTTGATTGGCAAAATAAATAACTAAAACATAATAGCATATCCATTCACTAAGGGACTGATCCAAATGGTTTTGAGAAAACCAATTGGAGAAGTTAGAATAAGGTTCCATAATTGACCCCTAGTGCAAGTGGGAGATTGATAGAGTTAGAGGTATTCCCTAGGGCTAATTATGTAATTTGTTACATATATCTAACTTGATAATCAATCATGTTCAAAATAGAAGGCATTTTCTTTCTATTATATACTTGATATAATGTGTTATATTAATCAATTAACTAAATTAAAAGTAAATTAAATAGAAAATCCACAAATGGTTTTTTTGATAGTAGTTACAAAGTGTTATAACTATGAGTAATTTATTGCAATGAAAATAAATATACCATTTTAAATATCCCTAGTCAAAATGTATCGAGACTGGATATCGATACATCTGTTGAGACCAGAGTATGTACCGCTCTCCAAATGTTGGGCAGTGTATTACTCGGGAATGCAGGGGATAAATATGGAATGACTCACACGATAGTTTTATTTTGGTTAATATAGCTAAGGTCAACCGGAAATATTATTGTGACTAATTTACACGGTTCTCTTAACTTAAGAATACCGTTGATTTTCAATATAGAAGCTTTGGTTATAGTTAAATCGTAGCGTGATGTCCATCGAACTTGTGATGATCCACCTTTCTGACCCCTGAGAATGACACTTAACACATCAACGGTATTCGTATGTCGTTGCCCAAGCGTCCGAAAGAAAAGTTGTCATGGGGTAAAATAAAGAACAGAATAAGACAGAATAGAAACACCTCATAACGGAATGTTTACAAATAATACAAAATGATACAGTACAAAAGGTTACTCCTCACATGGAGCTATCAGAGTCAAAAAAGTACTACATCTAATAGATTTGCAGCCATACATTCTAACTTTACATTTCCAGATATCAAATTTACCAACATAATCGTACAGCGGAAATAAATAACTTGATAAATAAGGAGCAGCCTACTCAATCACTGTAACGACCTGTAAATTTCGATGATTAAATTTGTTAAATTTATAAGATTTTGTAATTTAGTGTAGAAAAAAATAAAAATCTTATAATTTATATTGGAGCGAATGTTAGAAATTAAATGTTGCAATGGTAAATAAAATCAATTCTTGACAATTGGAATGAAATCCAAATAAAGAAATAGTGGAAAACATTATAATTTGTTAATTAAGTATGATTTGTAATTAATACTGAAAGAAATAAAATTCGAAATAATATTAATGAAATAATAACTCAAAATGAATTGCAACTGTATAAATGGAAGTAAATTGTTAATAAGTGGATGCAAATATTGAATTAATTAAGGGAAATAAAATCTAAATGTATGTTTGGATAGAACATAAGTGAATGCAATTAGTAGTATGGAAATAAATGCCAACATTGATTTCTAAGTAATAGAGGCTTACTTATGTGACTAAAGAGTAACGATAATGTTTATTGTAGGTTACCTATTCATTTAGATAGTTAATTGGAATCAGAGATAAATTTTAATAAATGTAAATAAATGTTACATTTGTGTGAAATGAAATACAATGGTTAGGAGCTTTTAGAATGGGTATATTAAAGTAATGAATGGAAAAAAAACAAGGTAACTAAGTTTATATAGTTGTACTGAACTTAATAAAAAGATTTGAATTAAAATGAATCAATTAATATATGTTTTATTTCTTTAGTATGTTGCATAAAATTTGGAAATCAAACTGCAATTAAAGGAAATTAGGTAATACGTTATTTGGAAATATTTAAGGGTAGGATAGAAACTATTATAAATTACCTAATTAATTAGTCAATGAATTTAGTGGAAATAAAGTTCATTTAAATGTTAAGTATTATAATATTGTTATTGATAATAAATGTTACTTCAATAATTATTAATATATAAACGGAAGTGTGAATGTAAATTTAATAAAAGCGTAAATTTATTTTAAGTAGTAATTGGTGGATTGGGGAATAAGTTCTAATTATGTTAGTTGAGAAATTAATACGTAATGTATGTAAAGTAATTAATAAAATGCAAATTTAATGTTGTAAATTTAATAGAATGTAAAGTATTTAAAAACCTTAATTAATGTGTTTGATTGATAGAAGTACACATTAAAAACGTAATATTTATTCGAATTAAGATGTAAATAGGAATATATAGTGCAATGAAATAAAAATTAGCGTTATATATTGAATTATAATCTGGATTGAAGTAACAAACTTATAAAGGCAATTAATATAGGTTGCTTTGTTTATCTAATGGGCTAAATAAACTTTGGTAATCCATTGTAATAAATTTAATTTAACGTTTTGTTAATGCAAATTAAAGTAACAATTAATATAATAAATAATGGAGCCAAGGTAAATTAATTTATTGGATTTAAAATCTAAATTTATGGGTGAAATTGACAAATTTCAATATGATTGAATTTTGTAATTATTACACAATTGGTGGAAATAAATAGTTAATGCGAGTAAAGGTGAAGTAGAAAGTATCAGTGCAGCGAAACGTAACCAAATGTTAAATATGTTTATAAGATAATGATTTGTTTGAATGATAAGAATGGGAATCAAGATTTGTTTATTTATTTGAATATAAATTATGGAAATAGGGTTATTGAAATTAATTGGAATTAAATGTTAAATATTACGTTAATGGAGTTTAAGATGAAAATTGAGAATAACAATATAATAAACCATGAACCAATGTTAATTTATCTACTTGGTGATAATGGAGTAAATAAAAGGATTTAAAAACCAAATAAATGAATTTCATGGGAATTTAAGTTTAATTACTGGATAAATTGAAAATTTAAAACCTAATATTGTAAATTGGGAATTTCAATGATAAATTGATGTAGAAATTTGTTTAAAGGATTCTAAATTTACCAAGTAATCCAAACTGATAAGATTTGTAAAAAATTAAAGTTGAATTGGTAAAATTTGATTTAATTAACTTATTTTTAATTTATTTAATTAATATAAAAATAGCCATTTTGGCCACTGACTCGGATTTCGACGAAACCAGTTTCATCGGATCCGTATTGGTGAATTATTGTAGGATTTCAAGTTTCGTAACGATTGGACTTGTCGTTTGATCATATAGACTCGAAACGCCTTGAAATAAATGAAAATGAAAGCAGTTGAAATCAATTTAAAAATATTGATTTTAGCATAACTTCTTCATACGATGCAATTTGAACCCGGAACCTTTTCCATTGCATTTAAAATATTTTAAAATATCTATTTTGATATATGGGTTAACCAAATTTCATTTCGGAGTCGAAACGGGCTTTTTGGGCCACTTTGTCGTTAGCGCGTATTCAACCCAACCATTTATTCTATTTCAACTTTCTCTATAATATCCTGCTATAAACCCTAGCCTTCCTAATTCTCATTTGTTTGTACGTAAATTTATTCTATTCCTCCTCCTCCTCAATGGTAGACAAATTCTATAAACCCTAAATCCAATTGCAAATTTAAAAATCAAAGGAAAATTCAAACTCCTCCGAAAAATTTGAAAATAATATATGTGGAAGCTCTCGACTAGCTAATTCACTGGTGGTGTTCGTTTTTCGATTCAGATTATCATTTGATCAGAAATTGTGTTTTAATTCTCGGCCGTTCAATGGAGTCGTAATCAATGTCGATGGATCGGGAAACCCTTTCTGGGTCTTGTAGAGGAGACTGAGAGGAGCTCATCGGCGTGATTCGTTTGAAGGTTCAACGGTTAGATCATCGTCAAATTTCGATTAGGGTTGCGCAATTAAGAGGAGGCGGCTGCCTTTTTTCGTGACCTAGGCTGTGCGAGCGGTCACGTGAAAGGTCAAGGATGGTGGGGTAGGTCGGGGCGATCCTTGGTGGAGGTGCGACGATTTTTTTTTAGCGTCGACGAACTAGGCGTGGGGCGCATGCGTTTATACTAGGGCTTAGGTTTCGGTTTGAAAATCCTGGGGAAGTGTTGAAGACGTGTTGACGTGGAGAGGGTGAGATATTTTTATTTTATTATATTATTAATTTACTTTATTTTATCTTGTTTATTTAATCTGCAAACTGAATGTTCTATTAAGTATAACTTTCTCATACGAGGTCCGTTTCACGCGCGGGTTTTTGCGTTGGGATCATATTGAAATTTCAGACACTTTGATGTGGTTTGGATGGATTTGGAGACTGTTGGAATTTCGGGTTTAAATTGGATTTAAATTCAATTTAAATCCAAAAGGTGAGTGTTTTAACCCACTCACAACTTCTAAAATTTCTTATGTTTGTTAAATTGATTTATAATATGAGTAAAAATTTATTTATGACTGTTTGGCATACTTTTATTCATCATCTCAGTTAAATCGCATTTAATTAAATTTTACTTAATTATTCATTACATATAAACTGCCAGTAAAATTTGTTATTTATTCATTTATTGCATATAAACTCCTAGTTAAACAGTTATTAAATTTATTATTGAATATAAATTGTTAGTTAATACCTGCTATTTATTACCTATTATATATTAATGTATTGTTTGAATTTGGATGATGATTTTGATAAATGGTTGATAGTTGATATTGGATGAATGGATGCTGTATTTTATATTGTTATAAACTGCAAGTTATTATGCATTTTTATTTCATTCGGGATTGCGGTTTGAAATGATATATAACCATAATTTTAATTTTTTAAATGCGGATTGAAATGATAAATATCCGTATCACTTGACCATAGGATAGAAAATTTTATACAGACACCGTCAGTCTATATATGTATAAATATTTTGAAAATGATTTCTATGGTTTGGATAGGATACGGTTAAATAAATATCAATTTTTTTATATATATAAATATTATTTTATATATACATATATAGCTAAAATTTTGAATTTAAGCCATGTATAAATTTGTTAAATAAAATAAATAAGTTAAATAATGGAGTTTGATTATTTTATATTATATGGTTAAGTACATGTTAAGGTATTGAATATGTATATATAGAGTTTTAATGATTTAAATCAATTAAGATTGGAAGTTAAATTGAAAATCTATTTGGAATTGGGTTTTTTTAAAGAATTAAACTCCATAAGTTGATGTAGAATTTATTAAGTTGAAATGTTAAAAGGTATGTTTTTATTCAAGATGAATTCAATGAATATTTCTAGTATAAATAAATTGGAGGAAATATTTAGTTATAGGTAATTTGAGTTTTATTTAAATGATTATGGTTTTATTATGCAAATATTTCAAACTAAATAATAGGACTTTTAATGGTTGAATAGAAATTTCCAACCTTAGTTTCTAATTGTTTAACACTCAAAGTTTGAAATATATTGAAACTGAAGTGGTTTATTGAAACTGAAAGTGAATTTAAAATTTATGGATTTAGACTTAATTTAAAGGGAATAAAATTCTAAAGTCGTGGAAATTATTTACTTTATAAAGTAATTTTAAATTCAAACCATTTTATTTTATATACTGTTGAATATCCAAACCATTTAAGTTCAAAGTTATGGTTTTAAAGCTATGGATTTCCAAGTATTATGTTTTGAAGAGTTATAATTCAAATGTATGGTTTTGAGATATTATAAATTTTAAAGTGGTATTGTTTTAGAAAAAGGATATATTTGAAATGATATCATATTGATCTGGTTTTAAAAAAAAGAAAATGATATCGTATTTATATGGTTTTGAAAAGGGATATTATATTCTGGTTTTAAAGTATAAACTATTTTAAAAAAAAAAGACCGCGGTGTTATATTAACGTTTGGTTGTTGAAGAGATCGGGATCGGAAGTTGTCATACTCTCTGCCAACTCCGAAAACGACTTTAACAACCGTGCATGCGGTGGAGATTCCAGAATGAAGTAGGATGGTGGCGGCGTTTCCTTTGAGGTAAATACGTGGACCCAACTCCCGTGAGTTGGCATAAGGTGGCTAAAACAGGATCGATTGACGGGTTAATTGAGGTAGCACCTTTGATTGGGCGCATCCCTTCGATATTATACTTTGACCTTTGGATTGATTCGGTGGCCACTTTTGATTTCTTTGATTTGGGGGTGTTGTTCGAGGAGGGCGGTAGTAGCAGCTACGCGTTACCACCGACCCGGAAGCGTAATTGGTATATCTACCTGGCATTGCCTAGTTGTGCCGTGTCACCTACCCTAGCACGCCTTGTACGAGTTTCTATTTGTGTCGTACCTATGGAGTATCCTCTAGTAGCCTCCCGATCAGGAGGTATTACGGTACTGTATAGACTATTGGCATTATTTGTGTTAAGGGTTATATGGGTAACCCCTTAACGCTATTTAAAAGTAAGTTTCTTTTACAATTAGACATTATTATAATAACGAAATACACTACATGGTAAATAGTTTAACGGATCCTTAGGGGATGTGAATCCCGAGCATCTCTTAAGTTACTGCACTCATATTTATTTCTGTTGATTTAACTCTCATAAGACCTTTTAGTTCTGACTCGAGTGTTTTGTCTTTTCAATTCGCTCGGGTCAGTCCGAGCTTTTCAGGACCGAAGACTTTATTTCTGGAGGACGAAGACGAAGATTTCTTTATTATTATTATTATTATTATTATTATTATTATATATTATATTGTTCCACTACACAGTGTATTCCGCAGCATTGTTATTTATTGGTATGTGAACTCTGATATTTATTGTATAAAGGGAAATCAAATGTTTTGTAAAACAGTTTTATGAACTGTATATTGATTATTATATTTTATCCTCCCGCCGTGAGATTCTGTTTTGTTTTATTTCTTTCTCGTTTTCTTTTTCCCCACAACAATCCGCCATTCTGTATGGTTTGAATCGGCACGTGTGTCGTTTTAAAGCGTGCGAAAAGGCAGGATGTTACAATCACCATCTTCAAAGAGCTCAAAAGAGAAAGCTGTTATTCTCAGACTACTCAAATATAATTGAGTGCTCGAGAATTTAGGGAAAATAAACAAATCAGATTAGACAATATGTCTTGTATGAGTAAACCCTGAAACATAAGGGAGCGTATTTAACAATAATATGTGGGGCCACGTTGCTAACGCGGAACGGGTTTTATCCCACGTAAACAACAACCAAACATAAGAATCGAAAAGAACAATAAGAAACAAATCCAAACATAGATGATGAGCAAAAATAGTATAAAGATCCAGACTTGAAATAATGGAAATAGTCTGAACAAAATCCAAACTGGACAGAACGGATAAAACAAGATAACAGTCCAAACTTGATAGAATGGACAAAACCTATAATTGAACCTTGTGAAGAGTGGTTGATTCTTCCCGTTACAATTACAGTAAAATAATTCAAAGGTTCAAATAAAATTAGGAAAGAAAAATTTCCAACAATAACTAGGAGGGTGTACCTCCCTTGAAGTTTACCTCAAGTAATATACTTCGGAGAAACTCATTTACTATATGACGTTTCTTTGAAACCTCTAAGCTGGACCTCGCCAAACCTTACCGAGTATCCGTATATTTCACATCTAACAGCGCTACCGAATCCAGTCCAGATAAGATATGGAAGTATCTAAATGGGAGCAACTCCACATGGCTTGGCCCCCTCTTGCGCTTTGGTTTTAGTCATTTCCAATAAAGGATATCAAAGCTCAACAGAGCAACACATCGTCTTAGAATAACAATAATAAAAAAGCTGAAGTAATCGATAGCTAAGAAACCAACTATCAAGGATATAAAACGATCATATATGGAAACTAAGTCTTGTATACTTATCACCACTCATCGAATTCAAACTTGTATTATTTCTTGGTTAACAATAATACTGGACAAGTCAAGGTAGTGTTACCTCAAAGTCATGTTTCAACTATTCTTAACTTTTGAGATAGAAGCAAGTCTACTTCTTTGATATTTAGTGTTAATATACAAATAAATCGTTCCCGTATAAGTGAATCACTTTATGGGAATTAATTCATTCCCATAAACGAATCAAACTTCTACTTTTAAAACCGAATTCATGCTTGGCTTCACATTACAAGTATTAGATTAAAACACTTTGTTAAAAAGTTCACTAACTTCAAAAACAACATTAAAAAAGATTTAATAACTTAAAATATTTGTATTACATTGATTAGTCAACTTTAAAACATCGTTAACTAAGCTAATTAATTACTTCAATAACCTTTAATTAAAAAGGGTAAATCACCTTTAAAACATAATTCATTCAATTAATTAATAATATGATTAATTAAACTAATTAAATGATAATTAAATATCATTATTTAAAAATGATTAATTAATATAAAATTTTATTTAAGGAAAGATTAATTAAGACTGAACAGATATATTAACCTTTAAAAGTAATTAATTTAAAAGGATTGATTAATTTTAAAAACATCATTAATTAAAAAATTAATAAATCTTAATCCATCATTATCAAAAGATTAATTAGCCTTAAACATCATCAAATAAAATGATTAATTAAATTTAAAACATAATCAACTAAGTAATTAGTTAAATTTAAAACACATCATTAATAAATCAATTAGTTAACCTTATTCCTTATTAATTAAATAATTAATTAATTTAATTAAATAATCGCAGTTAAAATAATTAATTGTTTTTTAAAACATAACTACTCAAAAACTTGCTTAACTTGTAAAATAATTCCAAGCACGATAATGAAACCAAATGGTTTCGATAAAGTGAAATTTTCCATAAGTGCGATATAGCGACTATCGCTATACGGGCAGTTCAGAAATCAAGTATATATCATTGCAGTATGATCAAACATCACATAGCAAGGGTATGAGCATATATACATAGAAATTTAAAATGATACAACATATAATAAACATTTACTCGCTAATTAGTTAACTTTAACTATCAATTAAACATGTCGTTAACTATTTGCTTACTAACTTTCCCAAATGCCATCTTTTTGCAATATGAACCAAAGAAATCAACCAATACATCACCAATACATACAACAAGCATTAAATAGCTACTAATTTGAACGTGAATATAGTTTACAAACTTCGGTTTTGTGGGTGGAGTTTTACTCACAAAAACGCTTGCTAACTTAACCGAAATTGCACTATCTTTGTGAATACGATTAGAACCAAGCTTTATTTTGTCGACGACTTGGATTTTTGGGTCTTGATGGGCTGTATTGGTTTGGCCTAGACAAGAGTGGGCTTCGCCATGGTGCAATGGAGTGGATATGGAGCTAGTTTGGAAGAGGGTGACTTAAGAAAGTGAAGAAAGGTGTTTAAACTTAGAATTTTTTAACATATAAATTATTTTTGAATTATTTTGGAAGCCATAAATGGATATGAAAACATGGAAAAGTTAGAAATGAGAAAGAAGAATGTAAAATGAAGAAATGTGTTAGGGTGGGGGGGTATTTATAGCCATGGAGAGAAGGTAAATTACTTAAATACCCTTTTCATTAAAATATAATAAAGTTATCGTAAAATCAAGGTAGCTCCATATCTTCTCCATCCCTTTTGCACACGTTGATCCGCTAGGCCACTCCCTTAACATTTTTTTGTGTACTTACCTAGGTGCTTAAGGTTATGGTTGTGTACTTCCTTAGGTCTATTTATGTTTTTATATGCATATTTAGTTAAATCATGTTTTATTTTAAACTAAGCATGGTTATTAACTTTAACCCTATAATTAACTTATCACATGACATATGAACATATGCATGCATGTTTATATGAGTTATGAAAAATACGTACAACGTTTTCGATGACTTTCCAATGCCGAAAAGTCAAAATTTATAAAAACGTTTTGCGGTCACATTTTCTATTTTTATTTGAACTAATTATTTTGGTAAACAAAATTTGAAAATTATTTTAATATAATTAATTATTATTTAAAAGATGTTTATTTGGTTATTAAAATCCATTATTTAAATTTTTAAAAATGATTTAAATGTTCAAATACAAAGTGATTAATTTATGGGTCGTTACAGAACAACTATAGTTGGGTTGAGTGGAAGCATTGAAAATGAAACACTATTGAAGAGACAATTCGTTTTCTCGGTTATATGAGGTTAGTGTCACGGTCAACTCAAGTCAACTCAAAGTCAAAGTCTATAGCTAAAGCAAATCAGTTAATAATAATTGTTATTATTGAACCAAAGATTTTTTGTTTGGATTATAAAGTTGAATATGGACAATATTGGAATTTAAACCATTACCAAATTCCATAAGTCCAAAGTGGTATAGTTTTGATGAAGAGAATTGGTGTAAATAAATGTCATTACCAGGTAACGCTTAAATAAGTAAAATTGGATTTTAGCAATAAAGATGTCTAAGTGATAAATTCAACCAAATGTCATGCACCAGCTAAGGTAACATGTGAACGTTAATATTTGAATTGTTCAACGTTAATTACTGATAGAATTTATACATTTGAGTCATACAACCGTATTTGTGAATTGTTTAATAAACCATATGATTTAATTAATTTACAAAATGTTGTAAGTTAATTAAACTAATTGATATTTGAGAATTATAAATTTTTATTTATTTTATTTGATGTTTCATAGTTATTTGGAATTATTTGAATGCATATATAAAAATTAAATTTGCAAGCATTACTATATGATATCTGTTTATTTGCATGAAGAGATTTATGGAATTTGTGTTCTATTTGACGGCAAATAATTGTAGTCATACCATATGAAAAGTGAAGAACGAAGAGAGAGAGAGAGAGTCAAAGAGTAAATTAAGGGAATTGATTGGGAAAGTTTTAATTAAAAGAATGAAAAAGGTTTAATTCTTTCAATTAAAACAGATCCACTAATTTGTTTTCTATAGAAAATTTTCATTCTTTCTCATTCATATTTCTCTTTCCTCCACTAACCTTCCATGGAGGTAAATAAAATAATATTTCCAAAAATTTCATCAATTCCAATACAAAATTCAAACATCATATAAAATAAAAGATAAGTGGTTCATCCTTCTCTTGCAAAGCTACGTGATGATATGCTTGAGACCTGAGGAGAAATCTCAAATCAAGTTGTTTTATTGGCTTCATCTTAAAGGTGAACTCCTACTTTATTTATATATTATTTCATGATGATCACAATTTATTTCATTCATTCATTTGTATGTATTTGGACAATGTATTGAATATTTTGTTCATTCTCTTGAACCTGCTTTATCCTAATCATGTTAATACGATTAAAATCATCTTGTTTACATTTTTTGTTATTCACATGTCACCACTAATAATTATTATGTTTATCCCTTTTTTGTTTGGTTGTTTATGTTATGTATTTAATTAGACATGTTTTTCATTGTCACAGTTTATACATCCCTATGTTGTCCAATTCTTTCATATGAAACTCATTTTTGAGTAACACTTTGAAATAATTTATTTACATGAAGTTTAGTTATTTTGAAATAATTTTGGTTGTTGTTTACGTAAAATTTTAGGTAAGCTTAAAATTCATAAGCTAGTTAAAAAAGGAAAGGTTAGCAATTTGATTGAAATCTAATGTTGAATTACTAATATATTTTTTATTACTTGTTACGTAAAATACAAACTTGAACAAAATACACATATTATTTATAAGAAATAATTTTTGAACATGATTATAAGTTTTGTATGGCTGTTGATTTGGATATAAATCTTTTCATAATTTTACATTTAAGAAAAAGAATTTTATTTATTATTTTAAGCGAACTTTTATGCAAGATGTCACATTCCCCTTTAACCATTTTGTCAAAGCAAGATTTTATTTTACTAAACATAATTTTCAGATATATGCACATGTAATTGCATGTCCATTTAACTTAAAGTTAATAGATTATATTCTTGTTTGTAAACGTTAATTTAGTTCCAAAATATTATCAAATTAGGTATTGTTTTAATAGTGAATAAACCGGTTAATCTTAATTTTAATATATATGTATATGTATATGTATACATATGTGTGTGTCTACATATGTAGCACACACAGATATGTGTGTGTATGTATTATTATTCAAAAATTTGGACATCAAAGGCTCGTGTGAATTAGGTAGGAAATGTCGTTAACTTGTCAAATAACTTAATCAAAGAGAGAGACATGAAAAGTTTCTTTCTCTGCGTTTATGTTCCCATCTTCCCCTGATTAATTATATTGCAACCTCGGTGGTTTAATAAACATTAAATTCGCTAATTCCTAATCACATAAGCATTCGGCAACATGAATACTTCAACAACTCGGTGTTGTGAGGTAGAAAAGTGTCACCAACATTCTGGCCCTAGAAGGAGGGCCGACCCTAGCAGCATTTTTTTCACAAAATTTTCAACAATTTAAAGGCGTAAAACTCCATTAAAAATGCATCCAGCAAACTCCCAAAACACAACTCTCCGGCTCCGTTAAGACAAAACCTCTCCATAATCCCAACTCTTCTAAAACAATACCGAGCCAACCGCAAAATACCTCCTCAAATATAATCCTAGATTCTTTAAACCTATTCATGGCCCAAAAAAAATGAAAGGATGATTAGGCTAGAAAGAACACTGGTCCAATATCCACCTTCAAACCAACTCCATTCCTATAGCTCCACATTTCACCATTAACATTCGCCGATTATGCAAACTACGTAACTAGTGGATAAAAAGGCAATATCAACATTGAGAATAGTGATGTCAGTTATGAGGCATGGGGGAAAAAACAAAAGAAAAGCCTAAGATAACCCAACATCAAGTCCGAACAACCATATATTAATCGACTCTTGCTTGGGAAGTGCACTAAACAAGCTACGCTACAATAAGATGAGCCCAACTCAGTTTCAAAGGGTGGCTCGTCAAGGAATAAGGAATAAGATAAGGAGGAAATTAAGAATTAAAGGCATGAGTTGAACATGCGACGTTGCTTTTCCAATAAACTAACCAAATGGGAGGGGAGAGGGGAAACCCTCGCTATTCTAGGAAGATATAGTGGAGTTTGACTTTTATGACAGCTTTAGGGTCTTGCTATTGATAAATACAATGGAACATAAAACCAAGATGATCATCTTTGTACTTTTGATTACCACATAGATATTCTGAATGTGATGGGGTTGACAAGATGTAAAGTTGTTTCCAGTCTATCTGGCTAAAGCGGTTTCAAGGTGGTTTGATAGGTACGATTATAGAGAAATCTATTCATGGGTATAGTTGTTATCAGATTTACGATAGCAGTTCAATGTTGGAAAGGAAGTGTCTCTAGATCCAAATATGCAATTTTGTATTAAACACCGCAATAATGAATGATGTGTACTTTCACCAGGCTATTCAATCCAACCCTATGTGGATCGACATCACAAGTGAAGAAGCATTGTTGATGGTAGCGCATTCTAGAGTTAATAAGGACACTACGCTCTAGGATAAGAACACAAGGAATCCTTGTAAAAGTAAGAAAGTCGTCTAAGAAGGAGAGAGCGGCTACATCTGAGTTGAAGAAACTCAAAAGATTAAGGGCATACTAATTAATAAAACTGCCCGAATTCCAAGTGATAGGAATTAGGAAAAGGGGTAGAAAATTATAATAAGCCAGCAAAGACGTAGAGAGTTCAACTTTGCAGATCATACTTCAATGACTAATACCTCAGGACATATATTTGAAGTGACAAAAATTGCGCTGGGGTTCATCTTGTGACGACCAGCCTATATCTCCGGTACCCAATATGCCTGAAAAGCGGACTACAACAGTAACGGTCGGTGTAGAGTGGCGGTGAAGGGTGAATTAACGAATAATCAATTAGAACCTATCGTAAATCCCACGGTGCATCAAATAAAATATAATAATCACTTAGATATAAAACAGTCGATGTTGATAAGTATAATTAAATGAACCGAATTATATAACAAAGTACATATAGTTCTCAACAGTTACACAAAGCAAATGGAGTTGAGTTTATACATCATCAAAATAAACTCAAAGGAAATCTACCTCTAATAATAGTAATAAGCACTAAGAAAAGCTCCATAGTGTCTCATAATGGAATAGTCTTAAAGTCCAAAATATATTATAGATAACCACCAACTTCCTGCTCGTCCACTAAACAGCTCCAAGCGCTAATCTTAGACATGTTATCTAGTCTACTCATTTAAAAGTATCCTAGGTAATAAGAAGCAAAGTATAAAATCTCAATTTAGAAAACAGTCGAGTGTGAGCGATAAATAATCTCAAAGCATTTTTAAAGTTGATGTAGTAAAATAGGAACACTGGATATGAGAAATCATATTTGATATATCTCTACATCCGAAAAGTTAACACGTTACACTATATATATTCTACACTATCATCACAAGGGTTACTGCATTATGTATAACTTTGTCATCGGCGTACCGAGCTTAATAATAACTATATCATAAGACATCCATCCAAAACACACGGCAATCACACCAATCATAGCAATATAGCAAACACATAGTAAACACACAACAACCATACTAAGGTTCCACATTGTCGTAACCAATACTAAGGTCTCACATCATCACAACCATCATCGAGGTACCGCATCATCATAATTATCACTAAGGTACAACACTATCACAACCATAATAAAGGTAGCACATCATTATAGCCATCACTAAGGCTACGCAACATCACAAAGGCACATTATCATTACTATCGTCACAAAGGTACAGCGCCATCATGATCATCACCAAGGTCTCATGTCACCGTAGCAATCACTCTGGCTTTTCATCACCCTTAAGATGCTTTTAGATACCTGATAACTCTTACGACCATCACATAAGTCGATGACACGCTATGTTGCAATTGGATTTGATGCTTGATCATATACCACCATATAAGCATTAATCTTAGATACATGACCTTATAGAAAGAAGTTAACTCAATTTCACTCATTACCAATTGTACTTTATTCAAAAAAATTCGATTACTCCTTATCGATACATCATTATATGGCATATGAAGGAATGACTTTTGCGATTGATTATTTACTCATTTTTAGGTATATTTGAACTCTTTTCACTATACTCACATATTCAATCAAATCCAATCATTTTCTTTTCATGTTATGTTATTTACTTCCATTTTATATTCTATGAACTTATCATAAACATACTACATGTGCATCCAAATACACATGTTTATGTGTATGATATTCATCGCTGAATTTAACAAAGTATGTGAAACCCTTTTTTGTATCATTTGACTTATAATTACATACATTAATATGTATTAATCCTAAGAGTTCACCAACTCTTATGCACTCCTATTGAATGTTCTTACACTTTATCGTTTGAGATATAGTTCACTAGTACCAACGATTCATAATCATATGATTAAAAATGTATTTTTAGAAACTGTCGCCTAGTCCATAATTCGAAAATAATTGCAAAAAAGTTTTAGATACTTCTGTATTTTCCAATGCATCACTTTTGTTATGAAAACAAATACCATTATTATAGTTTTATTTTATAATGAATATAAACATATTCCGATTACAATAGATTATGTATATTTTTAGTCAATGCTGAAAATAGTCGTTATTTCATAAATAATTTTTGGCATCTTTATGAAGGTAATTTTGTAACTTGATGTTATCGCCAAATGTGTTATATGGCATGCTCTCACTATTTCGCAATTACTATAATAATATATGAAATACGAAGCTCCATTCATACACTTGATATAAGCTATTTATTCCATCTACCGTAACTAGTTTACAGTCGAAAGTTTTAAGATCAAATACCTTAAACTCAAAGAAATAAATCTCTTAGAATACAATTTTCTACATGAAAATACATTTTGGAATAGAATCATATTTCATTCTGTGTTATGTATCTGTTATTATTTTACAATTCTCATTTCCACTATCTCTTCATGAAGTAGAGGTAACCATCTACTATCTTCATATCTACTGTGCCTTATGTTGCATCCACTCGCGTACATTTTTTTTCCTTTATAAATGGTCAAACCATTCAAAAGGAAACCCTTACACAATATTGTAACGAATCTTTACAAAAGTGCATTCGTCAACCTTAACATTTTTGGATATCAAATAATTTTCACTTTACGAAAACTGATCAAACTGACATTTCAATGATCAAATTCTTAGAATCTATCTTGTACCTCTAAATCTTGTGTTACATTTGACACTCGAGATCTTTATTGTAATCAACCATGTTGAATACATCATCTCATACTATGGTTTACTTACTTATTTCGAATGAATTAATTTCATCGAGGTTTCATGTATTTTGAGTTGCCGCCATTCAGCATATAACATTTATATGTGATTTGATATGGATCAAATATTCATATCCTTTTATTGCTTTTCGAGTTCTATATTCATAAAGGACAATACAAAGTCTTAGGCAAATAAATATATAGGTGACCAAGTCATGAATGTGTTAAGTAGTTGTATAACCAATCGCTTGCATGGGTCTTGAAAAAATGACATGCAAAAAATATTTATCGATAAATATATTTTATATTTATATTTGCCAATTTTAATTTAGTTCATTAGTATATTTGAATTAACAAATATTTTATCAATTGTATTAACTACACAATTTATTCAATGTATATTGGTTTTATGCACACATAACATGTGGTCTTACAATATTAGAAATGTTAAACATTATCATTTCATTTTTTAATAAAGCTACCACTAGATTTTTTGTTTTTCAAAACCCTAAGAAGAAACATAAAAAAAATTTGCGTTCTCTAGTGGATGTTAGGACTCGCTTGGCTTGAGATTTTGACTTTGAGAAATATCCACAAATCATAGGACCACAAGCGATGGATAACACCATATTAGTTTTATCATATATAACTCCTAACCCAATGTCTTTGTCCTAATATCATTTCAACCTAAGGAATAACCAAAAATCAGAAGAGGTAATTCGCTAGTACCTACCATTTCACGATGTCCTAAGTAAAATTCTATATACCTTAGGGAATATCAATAAATATATACATATATCTTACCACTTTATTCAATATATTAATAATACTACACATAATATCCTTAGACTGAGGAATATCAACAACTAAGGAGTATGCAAGTAATCTATTAATATATAAATGATATAGGACAGCTTTTAAATTAAAGTTACACAATCTCTAGTATATATAATTGAGTAATATCGACATATGAAATAACGTATTTTGTATGAAATATCTTCGTAATTCAAGTGTCGAACACATCTGTAATTACAGTATATGTGTTATATGTATGTATTTATTCCTTAAATTTAATTGGGATTTCTTACCCTGCCTTTTATTATACATTCATATTATACAAGTTCTAAATATTTTATAACATTTATAACTAAATTAACTTATATAATAATCTTATGTGCAATCATATATCAATTTTATTAATCAGACCTTTATTTAATTAATATAATTAATTATTTGCCATTTTAAATATTTTTATTTTATTTAATTGAACATTTTAAATTAAATATGTATACTATAACACACATGGTTATACACTTATATCTTAACATATATTGCTATCCGGCCTTTGGGCATGGCTATATTCAGACTGACTAGATAAGTTAGATTGGATAATCATCAAAGTAGAAAGCTTGCAGAGATGGTTGCTAGGATTGATATGATCGATTACGGACAAGACTATGGATGATAGTCGTATAGAATCACGCGAATAACATTCTGGAATTGGCTAAGTATGAATTTCACACTTCAACTAAAATTATGATTGGGTACGATTGTATTTCATAATGGTTCGGCTATGATCCTTCTCCAATATGTATCAGCAATGATCCATCTCCATTATGGATCAGCGATGATCCATCTCCATTATGGATTGGCTATGATCCATCTTCAAAATGGATCGGCTATGATCCTTCTCTAATATGGATCAGTAGTGATCCCTCTCCATTATGGATCGGCTATGATCCATCTCCATTATGGATTGACTATGATCCATCCCCATATTGATCGGGTATGGAATATCTTCATTACAGATCAGCATGAACTGATATGGATGTGGATCGCTTGGATTGACCTTACAAATCAATGATGATCAATCAATAACTCAAAACCTAGAAGTCAACTATGCACGAAACTTTGGGAATAGCAAGATATTACATGTTGGGGCCCACCATATCTATCGCATGTGAAAAGAAGCAAGAAAACCAATTGGTACTGATCATTATTTTGTTGGAAGTGGGGCCCGTGATCAATAGGGCGGCCTCGTCTAAATCTGGAGACTATGCAGCCAAAATTTCAGGACGATATTCGTCGTCTCCCCCTAAAAATACAGATTTGATTGTTCATTTTTAGGACATTTATGTTGCTTGTTGCTTTGTACTCTTTTGTAACTAAGGATTCTAATCTGATCTCTATTATACTTAGTTTACAAAGTGATTAATGAAATTATCTTTTCAAAGTGAACATAGGCAAATAACGCCATACCACTATAAATTGTTGTGTCTCTATTATTAGCTGGTTTCTAATTAATTTATTGTTATATTCTCTCTATTTGCATTTATTATTCTTCATTTATTCCTCTACAAAGTGTTTGTACCAACTTTTGGTGCAAACATTTTGGTGCTTTTATTAAGAGTTGAATTCTCGGCTTGATTGGATCTCATCATCTACTTGTGGATTCCCATATTCACGAGATAGATCTAGCTTTCTACCGACAAGTTTCCAATTCTACTAAGATTTGAGAGATATCTTTAAGGCAAATACCTACAATGCCTCCTCGGAAGGAGAAGGCCATTGATACCTCCTCTTAGCATGTTGATGAAGTAGTAGAGAACATGGAGACTGCTCTTCTGGAAGATGGAGCGCAACAGGAATCCATGGATGTACGAGCTTTCTATGGAATAATCACTAAGTTAAAAATGGAGAAATATGTTTAAATGTATCGTATATGGTCCATCCAATTGTTCGGTTGGACAATCGGTCCCTCTATAGCATGTATTGCGGCCGATCGTTCCAACTGATCATTTTTCCAGCCAATCATTTTTCCAACCGATCGTTTTTCCAATCGATCGTTTTTCTAACCGATCGTTGCTCCAACATCTACAACTGATTGATATATCCATATCCATTCTTAATCCAATATATTTCTAAGTATCCAAATGAAAATGGATAAGGTACGTTTCATTCTTAATGGATTCATACAGATCCATCATAAAAAAGGACTCGACTTAATGGATTCATGCTGATCCAATATTTTGTCAAGTATCCAAATGAAAATGGATTGGGTACAATCCATTCTTAGAACCTAGACTCGTGCCGTAGCGCAGTTCCCCCGCATTCTGGATTTGAAAACCAACTTAAAGATGGTGCATTCAATCCACTTTCCTTGCATCTTGTAACTGGCAAGGGCAGAGGTAATCTAGCGGCGGCTGCTGAATTACAGCCGAGGAATGGACTTGGAACTGTTACTCAAATGATACTTTCAAAAGCTGGATAACGACGGTGATATGACACAGACCAAGGTGATTTGACTCGAAGCAGACTCTATATGTTCCAACCCGAAGTCAAACTCGGGTAATCACCCATTCGACCCAATGCAAACCCAGGAAATTCTATCCCAAGGACAAGCTCGGATAAAACCAAGATTTTCTCTAATAAAACAAAAATATGACTCCAAGCACCATTCTTCATCAAACCAGCACTTCAAATTCAGTAACTCTAAGAGAACCAGAGGTTGACTTTAAGCAAATACCAAATTTTCTCAGGTCGGACTGCAAGTAAATTATCACTAATCCGTCAATACTGATCCATCTTGTTTTGGTCATAACTTGAACATACGGACTCCAAATGACTTGAAACTTAGTATATAACCTCAAAAGGCCTTCCTTACTGACTTATATGGATTGCACCATAATTGAGAGAAACTTTGGTGATCATCATTGGTCAGCGACTCCATCCTAACCAATTCTCTATTCGATCGGCATTCTCAACCGTTCAAATATTAGACAACCATTCATACATCATTCACAAGCATTACAAGCAGCCATAACCTGAAAATGGACTGGAATGACAACAATTGGAGCATCTTGCACAATCAAAACCTATTCATCGAAGCCGTTCAGCGTGCAGAATATCTGATGAGAATCAACGTGCCGACCATACCAACGTATTTTGTCAACATAAACCTCCGACAATGTTCTGTGAAGTACGAATGGCACATGGATCCTGCCAGAGCGACGGATGCCATTGAATGCAGATGTTTTCCCATATTCTTAGAAAGAATAACAATCATGCAATTTACGTAGTTACCACCTAAGTCCATCTCTTCATCCGATCAACTGGATCAGAAGTTTGTTGAACAACTAAAGATGCATGTAACTCACACCAAGGATGTGATGTCATTATCCAATTTATTTTAGATGCCAGGTGAGACACTCAAAGATTCCTGTAGAGATTCAATGTCATCGTCACCAAAGTGAGAAATCCCAATAAGAATGTCATACTGATGGCATTGATAAGGGAATCGACCCTAAGACATAGTTTGGTGACTGGTAAGCTAGAGAGCCTCCTACGACCTTAGATCATTTCTGTTATAAAGTGAACCAGAACCTAAGCAAGGAGAAGGTAGAGCAGACTTGGAAAAAGAACGATGCAGGCCCGTTGGCTGAAGGATTTCAAAGTGAGGGTAGCATTAGGCCTTAGATGAGGACTCGGATACTAGGAGATGACCCAGAATCGAAAAATTCGAATCATATACTCCTTTGAACAATTCAATCGATAACATCTACTTGGAGAGTCATGACTTAGAGCGGTACCGAAAACCAACCTCGAGAGAGTCCATCGAAACCCAATCCTGGAAATGTTGTATATTTCAAGGTACACACGGTCATAACACCGATGATTGCAGTCACCTCCGAGATGTGATCGGAAATCTAATCTAGAAAGAAAAGTTTCAACAATATATGTAAGCCTCGCAGAGTGGCGGGCAGGGAACATTTGACCCCTATCAATAAAGAACTTTGATTATCAATTGGACTACCTACGGTCGATTTCCAGCTGAGAAAGGCTGGAGCAAAGTGGAATAGCGAGCATACAATGCAGCTTCACTTATCAATAAGATTTATTTCAATTTAAATTATGTCGTGAACAATTACCAACTTGAACTAAGCTACTTCCAAATGATGCAAGTGACCAAGTACTTAGAATTGGGTGCCAACCAACCTCCATGGACCATGATCAGACCTTTAGAGGATCATCAAGATGAGTGCGATTCAACCGCTCATTAGCTACCATATGCTCCAAACTTGGGGCAAGAACTAGAAATGGAAAAGATCGACAAGGCCAGAATCTAACATAAAGTGGACACGACTAACCGTTCACTCATTAACCTTCGCGCTTGACTTGAAGACTAGAGAAACAGGAGTGGATGCAATCCGACCATCCACTCCCCAACTCATACTTAAATCTTGCAAAAATACTTATGTCTCTCCCAAAACTCAGCAAGACCAAGGTCCAACTAAAGTGGACGTGACTTAATAGTCCACACATTAACTCCTACCCTAGACCCAAAAGGCATTTTGAGAGTTCGACTTAAAGTAGGCATGATTGACTGTCTACTTATTAACCGCCACCCTTGGCACGAGGACATGACTGCAACGTGAGGTGGATGTGACTTGACCTTCCAGCCCAAGCATGGACCATGAATATGGTCTGACCATCCACTACTTAATCATCAAGTGGGCATAAATTAGTCATCCACTCGCCAACTTTTGTCCTCTATACTGGGCGTAGAATTCCTTCCCACGAATGAACATGACTCGACTGTTCATTTGAAAACTCTTACCTTGACCTGACAGGTGGAGTATAAATCAAAAGTGGGTGTGACATACCACCCATCATAAAACTCTAGTCCTCGAAGCTTGGACCGGAGTATAAACACAAAAGGATGGACGATTCGACCGTCCATTGGCCAACTCTGGTCCCAGAGCGCGGATATAAACATCAAACAGGTGTAACTGACCACCCATCATAAAACTTGGTCCTCTAAGCATGGATCAGAGTATAAATACAAAAGGATGGACATAGTTTGATCATCCATTGGTCTCTCTTATCACTTAGAGCGGTTTGGAGTATAAAAACCATAAAAAGTGGATGCAGTTTGACTGCTTCTCAACTCTTGCCCTTGACTTAGGGGAAAACATATGACTCAAACTGGGTGCAATATAAACATATGCTCCTCTTCTCAAGCTCGAAGTTCGCTAGAATACTCATCATACTCCCAAGGCTTAGTGGAAGCAGGATCCGAATAAAATTAGATGTGATGTGACCATCCATGCATCAACTCCTACCCCAGATGCGGGGGCAGTTTGAGAGCCCAAGCTAAAATTGGACATCGTTTGACCGTCCAATCCAAGGAGGATGTGATATGTCCATTTATGATCTTACTTGCCCTAAAGTATGGTGAACTATTCATACCTGGCCCAGACATCAACAAGCCCAAAATCTAAACCAAGACATGGATGCAGTTCAACCGTCCAGCAATTAACTCTGTTCCCCGGTGCAGATTGGAGTATAAACACCAAATGGGTGCGATTGACTGCCCATCAACAAACTCTGGTCCCCGTAGTGCGGAGAAGAATATAGGTAGAAAATGGATGTGGTTCGATCTTTCATCCATTAACCTCCCTTATAAACCGATAGGCTGAGTATAAAACATAAAACGGGTGTGACTTGACCATCCACTAATTAGCTCTTTCCCATGATTCAATGAGAAGAACTCCAAGTTAGAGTGAATGTAATATGGCCTATGACTCTTCGACTTCCACCACAAACTTGGAGGAAGAAGAAATGACTAAATAAAATGTGGTTTGACCATTTTTTGGAATAACACTAAGCCGATAGAGTATGGACAGGAGTATAAAAGCAAATTGGATGCGATTAGACCATCCACCAATAAACTCTTATCCCTATAATGCAGCTGTGAGTATAAATAAATAGATGAGTGTGGTTCGACAACTTACTATTTCATAAACTCCAAACTGAACTCGACAAGAGAAGTATAATCTCACTACGGATGAAATTCGACCATCCACAACTCCGCTAACCTAGGACTAGGGGGTAGGAGTATAAATTACTGAAAGCTGAATACGACGGCTTACTATAGCTCCGACTTGGTGTTCTGTACAACTTAAGGCAACGACTGCAGGTAGGCCTTAATATAGAACCAATCGGAATAACATCTAAAGTTACAAGTAACCGAATTTATCATGCTATCGGATCGACGGGAAATATCGATCCAAACTTTCTATATCATGCCGCTAAATTGAAGGTCGGTATCGATCCACACTAACCACAAATGGATGTGACCCGAATGTCCATTGAATTGCTCCGGTCACTAGAGCATGCATAGGATAATAAACCACGAATGAGTGTGACTTAACCGTACATTCTTCATCACCTTCCTTTGATCTGAGGAGTAAGAGACAAAATGAGCATGCCTCGACGACCCTTGAGCTAATTATATCCCGTGGTCCATAGGAGAACATAAATCAAAATAGACATCACTAAATGTCCAGCTCCAAGCGAATGTGACACGACCGTTCATTCGCTAGAATTGACTATGATTTGACTAGAAGAGCAGTTTGAAATGGACGTAACTTGACCGTCCGCACACTGATTCTTGCCTTTTCTTCAACAAGGGGTAATAGTCACATATTGGATGTGACTAGACCATCCATTCTTTGGTCCTTGCTAGAGTATGTCGATAGTTGCATCAAAAGTGGACGTGATTGACCGTCAAGTAGTCAGCTTATGTCCAAAATCCAATTGGGCATTGAAGTCTTCCCTAGGAAGGAAATGCTAGAATACAATTTAGAATAGATGCGACTCATCCTTCCATCAACTAGCTCGATCCTATGATTCAATAGGAAAGAGTTTGAAATCAAAACAGACGTGACATACCCATCCACTTATCAATATTTTTCCCTGACTTGGGGGGCATGAGCGAGATTCAATATGAATGTGAGTAGACTATTCATTGATCAACTCTAAGTATTCGGAGCTTAGGTGGGAGTGTAAATACGACTAGGACGAGACTCGATCGTCCATGTAGTATATTTATCAACCCAAGGCCCGAGGGTAGAAGTGTGATCATCCAAAATGAACTGTGATAGCTCAATACTGTGACTTATGCTTAGTGTTTACAACGATTTGAGGCTATGGCTGGAAGGATGCTTAGAGATAGAATCATTGGATCGATGCACAGGCTCATGGGCGACTGACTATCATTCCAACCTGAACAACGAGCAACATATCACGAGTATATTGAATAAATAGCACGTTACTCGAATATACAAGCAGATCCAAACTCAAATAAAGAGCTAGCTATGCAACTGCGCACAAGACGAGGCTGAACACTACTCGACATGCTTATAAGCCTGATTTTCAGCTATTACAGGTAATTTCTCAAAGACCTAGAACCCATCACTATCGGACTCATCAGCTTATGATAAGATCCAAAAGTTTGATCGGAGCGACCGTCATCACATGTCATCCTGACTGACTCTCATGCCATTGACTATGCATTAGAGAAATGCTTTAATATGATGACGACATCAAATCCAACAACCATTCTACGTGCCTACATACACCACTAAAATGTTAAAGTTACAAGACTTGTCTAGGAAAGGGGCCGGCACTAACCCAATCGCCTATGTGACTTTGCAAACCCTATTTAAACATCCTACGTACTAAGTATAGTTAAGTGCGGTGTTGTATAGTTCCATACAAGTACAAATATGCTAAACTATTCGCTTCTGAAATGATAGACATCCAATTCAAGGCCATTTGCTAGTTCAAGTATGCAAGTCATATATGGCATGTCTCATTGTTTGATTTCGGGATTACATGGTCTAATATGTTCATGTCAAAAACCCAAAACTGTTTAAGCCCAACTAATACAAGGGATCAGAACCGATCCCATTGCTTGGGCAAATCCACTTAAGCATTTTTTAGCTCACAACATAAGGCCAATATCAAGCAACAATACCACAGTCGGTTCTACAAAGATATAGACCCGATAGATGAAGAAGAGGAGCTAAAGATTCCAAGGCTACACCTGCCGAGCTAACGATCAACATTACGGTTGGCCATGATGACCCATCATGGGTCCTAAAGATCGGATCATAGCCTAGTGCAATGATGATGAAGGAATTAACTAGCTTTCTCTGAGAAAATCTTGATGTGTTCGCTTGGACCATTCTGACATGCAGGGGATCTCGCCGACTATCGCAAGTCATGCATTGAATATCGACCCGAGGCATGTCTCAGTGAAACAATAGGAATGCAGCATTGATTCGGAAAGATCTACTGCAATTAAGGAGGAGGTGGGTAAACTCAAATAAAATGGGTTTATCCACTACACCATCTACCCGAAATCGATATCCAACCCAGTTCATGTGAGAAAAGATAATGGAAAGTGGTAGACATGCATCAACTACTCATGCCTGAACAAGGCATGCTCGAATGACAACTTTCCACTTTCAAGAATCAACTAGTTGGTAAACTCAACTACTGGATATGAACTTCTTTCATTTATGGATACGTATTCCGGATATAGCCAAATCTCAATGCACGTCCCCAACTAGGATCACATTAATTTCAATACTGGTCTAGGATTATATTGTTATGTTATGACACCATTTGAACTAAATAATGCTAGTACTACTTACTGGAGGTCGGTCAATCAATTGTTCAAAGACCGAAATAGGCGATCGATGGAAGTATATGTAGATGATATACTCGCAAAGTCATGGAAATCAAACAACCACATCGATGATTAGGTAGAGATATTCAGTATTCTCTAAAGAAGTGGAATGAAAATCAATCCCTTGAAATTCTCTTTCGGCATTGCTTTAGGGAAGTTCTTGGGTTTCATGCTCAACTCTTGTGGAATTGAAGCCAATCCTAAGAAGGTTTAGGCAATCAGAGACATCTAAGTACCAAAGACAATGAAGCAGGTACAGAGCCTAAATGAAAGATCACCACCGAAGTCGATTCATCTCTAGGCCATTGACTAGTGAATTCTCTTCTTCGACCTAATCAGGAGCGGGAAGAGAAACTTTGAATGGATGCAGGACTACATTAACATGTATTAAGCTCTAGTAGATCTCTTAGAGAGACCTCTCATCCTTTCCAAGCCACTGGATCGTGAAGACTTACACATCTATTTAGTAGTGTCAGTACAGGCCATAAGTGTCGTACAATTACACGAAGAGAACTGGATCCAAAGGCTAGTATATTATGTTAGCAAGCGATTGACAAGTGTTGAGAGAAACTAGCTTAAGCTGGAAAAACTCGTGTATTGCCTGTTGATTATGTCATGAAAGCTTTACCCTTACTCCCAGGCTCACCTGTCAATGTCTACATCGATCATCCATTATGACGGGTTCTACATCAATCTGAGACATCTGAAAGGTTTCTTAGATGGAATATCGAGCTAAAATTCGATATCACTTATCTCCCTCGGAGATCTATCTAAGGACAGACATTGACAGACTTCATAGCTGAATTATTGCACCGGACGACTCTTCGGAGAGCAATGGAGAACCGACCAACCGATGGAAAATGTACATAGATGGAGCACACGACGATCGATGTTCTGGTGCTAAGGTCCTGTTAGTGACTCCTGAGGAACGATCGATCTGCTATGCCTTGAAACTCGACTTCCCTATAACAAATAACGAAGCTGAGTATAAAGCCTTGATTGTCAGGCTCAAACTTGCTAGAGAACTGGAAGTGAATACTTTACAAATCTTTTGTGATTCCCTGTTAATAGTAAGCAAAGTTAGGGGAGACTATCAAGCTAGGAGGCAACAACTTGCTTCTTATTTTGTTCGGGTCCAAGAGCTACTGTAGACTTCTAGTATTACACCATGAGCTACTGTAGACTTCTAGTATTACACCATTACATAACCCCCAGAGAAAAAAAATGAGAAAGCCGACTCACTGGCCAAGCTGGCCAGTTTCGAGGATGCACGGCAGATGGACTTGGTCTCGATTGAAGTACTAAAGGCTTCGAGCATCAACCGAATGGAGACTGATTGGGTTCTGGAGACGGAGTTGGAAAGGGAGTCGTGGATGATTCCTATCAAAGGTTATCTACAACAATGGATTCTTCTTGGATAGAGGAATGAAAAATGACAGATCCTCCTAAAAGCTTTATGCTGCATCATCCAAAAAGAAGTCATGTATAGAAAGGGTTTCTCTATTTCCATGCTTTGGTGTATCGCCCATGATGAAATTAAACGATTCTTGAGAGAACTCCATGAAGGAGAATGTGGCAATCACACCGGAGGCAAACTTTAACAAAGAAAATACTCTACTATAGGTATTACTGGCCAACTGTCAATCATGATACAGCTGATCATGCTAGACAATGCAACGAGTACTAGATGCTTACAAAAATTCCAAGAACTCCGCCGAAAAAAGTTAAGCAAATGGTCAATCCATAGCCGTTTTCCACTTGGGGCATAGATATTATTGGTTCCTTACCAATCTTTAAAAATGGAGAGAAGTACGCCATCATATCAGTTGATTACTCCACCAAATGGGCTGAAGCAGAACCTTTAGCCACGATTACGGTGAAGAAAGCAATCAACTTCATTGTCTGGAACATCAACTATCGTTTTGGCCTTCCATGAACCATCGTGACTGATAATGGAACCCAATTCGACAGCGTTGAATTCAAAGACTTCTACTGTCGGCATCATACTGAAAAGAGATTTGCGGCAGCTGCTTACCTTAAGGAAAATGAACAAATTGAATCTATAAATAAGATCATAAAGCCCATTCTGAAGAATCATTTGGAAAAGACTAGAGGAAAGTGGTTGGATGAACTCCCAATAGCATTATGGGCTTACAAAACTACTTATAAGTCTATGACTGGTCATACTCTATTCGCCCTTGCTTACGGCTCTAAGGCCATCATCCTTGTAGAACTTGAAGTTCCTTCCCATCGAGTGACTTATTACGACCCCAATTTCATTATATAAAAAAATATAAACAAGGGATTTCAATCCAACTGCAACTAAACTATAAGGAATTGGTGACGACCCATGAGCATGCAAACGCATCCGAGAGCCAATGATAAGAACATATACCTGAACATGCACATGTTATTCTAAAAATTCGATTTCTTGAAACCGATAGAAATTGAATTTTCATATAGAATTATTAGAGAAAAGACTGGATCGGATAGCCAAAGCTTACTAGCGCCATATAATCGGGCATAAATAGCAACTGATGGAATACAATCCTGAATTTAAACTATTGAAAATCGACCAAGCATCATGACGATCAAAGAGAGATACATCATTTTGGGAAGATAATTCAATGGAAGGATAACGACTATTCAGAAAACTGGATGGATTTCTGTCAAGCAATTTTAACTTTCTTCGACTCAATGCACGTCACGTTCGCAGCAAGACTTACTTTGGAGGGAAAATGTTATCCGGCCTTTTGGTCAAGCTATATTCAAACTGACTGACAAGTTAGACAGGATGATAATCAAGGAAGGAAGTCTAAAGAGATGGTTACCAGGATTGGAAATCAAATATGGACAAGAATATGGACGATAATCGTATGGATTCATGCAAATAGCATTCTAGAATTGGCTAAGTATGAATTTCACACTTCAACTGAAATTACGATCGGGTACGACCGTTTATCACAATGGATCGACGACGATCCTTCTCTAATATGGATTGGCTATGATCCATCTACAAAATGGATCAGTTATGATCCATCCCCGTTATGGATCGGCTATAATCCATCTCCAAAATGGATCGGGTATGATCCATCCCCAATATAGACCTATATGGAACGTCTTCATTATGGATTGGCATAAATCGATATGGATGCAGATGGCTTGGATTGACAGTACAAATCAACGATGATCGATCAATAGCTCAAAATCCAGAAGTCAACTGTGCACAAAACTTTGGAAATAGCAAGATATTACATGGTGGGACACCATATCGATCGCACATAAAAAGGAGTAAGAAAAATGATTGGTACCAATCATTATTTTGATGGAAGTGGGGCCCACGATAGATAGGGAGATCTCGTTTGGATTTAGAGACTTAGCAACCGAAATTTCAGGAAGATATTTCACCGTCTTCCCCTATAAATGCAGACTTGATTGTTCATTTTTGGGATCTTTGCACTGCTTGTTGCGTTGTACTCTTTTGTAATTAAGGATTCTAATCTGATCCCTATTGTACTCAGTTTACAAAGTGATTTATAAAGCAATCTCTTTAAAGTGGACGTAGAAAAACAATACCGAAGCACTATAAATTGCAATGTCTCTGTTATTAGTTCGTTTCCGATTACCTTGCTGCTATATTCTTTCTAATTACATTTATTATTCTTTATTTATTTATTTACAAAATCTCTATTGGATGTTTGTGTCAGCTTTTGGTGCAAACATATATGTATACTATTATTTATGACATTTAATTATTTATTTAATTAAACAATTTTAAACAATTATAATTTATTTCAAAAATAATATATACGTGCATCACCTTAAATATTCTAAAATAACATAACATATGTCAATATATATATATATATATATATATATATATATATATATATATATATATATTATTTAATTCAATTAATTAGTTTTTGATTATTTATTTATTTGAATAATCTAATTACTTATTACTAATATTCAAAAGTATTTTATTTTCAGAACAATGTTGAAAATTATTTTATAATATTTATGAAATCATTACTTATTTCAAATTTTACCTTTCAGTTTAAAATTATATTTTTATTTATTTTAAATTTAACCTTTGAAATTTAAAATTTATTTTAATTTTAAATGAATTTTGAAAATTATTCCAAGATCCAAAATTAATTTGGGCCTTTATATTGGAGATAACCTTTGGACTTTCTTTATCCTTTCGGGCTAGGTAGGGTACATAACTTGATTATCCAAGCCCAACCTTAGACACCACTTTTCTAGATATCCTACTAAAGGGGTAGGCTTTAATAAGTTGGTCCTAGTACTACCAATTTAGACAGCATATGCTACCGGGCTCCATTACCATTGTTGTAGCTGGGTTGGCTCGCACTGAGTTAAATGAGTGAATTTCAATTTTGTTTACCACTTTGGATCTTGTAGGACCTATAAAGTCCAAATTAATTTGGATGGGACCTAAATAAATAATAAATTAATTTATTATTTTACTTTACTTATTAATAAAATAACTTTATTTGATATTGTATATAATTTATAGTGTGTACATCTATACTATATACACATGTACGTGTACGTGCACATGCAACATATACAGTCTGCATGGCTTAACATGCTTATATCTTAGTGCTGAGAATTACACCGCAATGCACATGTCATCCCCTCTATATACATATATATGTTGTCCAATACACACACACACGTAGATATACATATATACACATATATAAATACATACACACAGATATATATACATATATTAATATAATATAAATATTATATTTATATTTAATTCAATATATATTTACTTTTAATTGAAAGGATTAAATATATATTTACATATAATAATGTAGATAAAATCTTATATACATGTGCTCGCACACGCACACATATATATAATAATATTTATAAGTATAAATATAAAACAATTTAAATCTCAAGTTTGAAAATTAAATCTGGATGTAAAAACACCTTTTGAATTTAAATTCAAAATTTAAATTTTGCAAATAAATTATATATTATTAAATTGTACATACATATTGTATGTATGTATGTATGTACGAAAAATTAATCTTTTCACAAAAAACATAAATAAATAAATAAATATTAAAATTAATACTTAAAAATACTTATAATATAGATTTATGTTGCGTAATTAAGCATAAATATATAATATACGTACATGTATGTGTGTGCGTGTTTTATTTCAGCCATATTTAGATTTTGGCAAATTTAATATTTTTTTATTAATAAATCTATATGGATTAATTACTCATTTTGTAAATTTAAAATTAAAAAATCTACATGGAAAAAAATTTGTTTTATTATTTGTAATAAAATAATTTGTAATGTTTGCAATATGTGTGTATTAAAATATACCTGTATTTATATGTATTTATAAATTATTAAAATCAAGTTGATACATAAATTAGAAAACCAATATATATATATATATATATATATATATTATATAATTCAAATTTAATAATTATATATACAGACATTAAAAAAATTCGACATAATAATATGTTTAAAATTTGATGACAAAATTTACAAATATTTTATGTATGTTTATTTTATTTAAAAATATAATTTTTTGTTTAAGACGCTTTAAAAATAATTTTTAATCCATTTTTTTGTTCAATTAAGCTAAAAGTAAAATCATATGTGTGTGTGTGTTTTAGAGTGATGCAAACACATATACAAATTCATGATATAACGCTAATCTAACCTCATATAACTCAGACCCAAGTATAGTATTCAATGGACATTATTCCATGATTTAACTATAATCAAAGTTGAGTATCCACATGGAAGTTCAACAGTATTATCAAGTCGAGAGAACTATGTAATATTATTACTTTGGTATTCTCAATTTGACCTTAGTTAGATTAATCAATAGGAAATTATCGAGGGAGTCATTCCATAATTATTCAATAACTATCGATATGTATCCCTTGGTGCATCCATCAGCAATGAGTAATATACTGCCCATTATTTAAGGAGCGTTTCGTAATCTAGTCGCAATAGATGTATCAATATCCAGTCTCTATACATCTTGACTATGAATATTCAAAATGAAATGTTTATTTTCACTATGATATATTTCTCATAATTACAACACGTTGTAATTACATTCACAAAACATATCATTTATGGATTTTCTATTAAATATACTTAAATTAAATAATCAATCAATATACACACTATATCAAGTATATAATGGAAAAGAAAAATAACTTTTATTCTGAACAAGTTTTTAGTACAAAGTTAATAGTTTACCGTAAATTACAGAATTACTAATAGGACATGCCATTATCTTTATCAGTAAGATGAGATCTTAATCCTTTTCTCCACTCCCTTCCTTCTCTTATATAAACCTTACACCCTTTAGGTTTTATACTTGACATCCTCTGGCCTCCCTTCTTTCTTTTGGTCGTAAGTTATAGCCACCATTCTTCTCTTCATTTTCAAACAAGATTCAAGCAAAATCAAATTAAATTAAAGGTGTATAGAAATCTTTAATTACTAATAATTTCTTGAAGGGATAGAATTAGATTTTAGGATTTTATTTGATTCAAGGTGTTACAACTAGGCCACAGTTAAGATAACCACTAATTTAAATCGATTTTATATATGCGATCATCTTTGTTATTATATATAAAAACGTTAGAATTATATCATGAATTCATACGTGTTTCCTGTTATTTTAAGTAATGAACATGTTATATAAAAAAATATGTGCATAATCATATTTTATTTTTGGCCATAACCTTAAAAAACATTTTTTTTCCAAATGTAAAATTATTTTAGTACATTTTAAGTCAAAACAAATTTTTAAAACTAATGTTATATATATATATATATATATATAATTTTAATAAATTTTAATACATGTTTTTTGCATGCATATAATAATAAAAAAATTCATTTTGATTTCCTTTGGGAAATTCTAAATTATAAAAAAAACATTTAAATCCGTATGGAATAATCTATATTAAAAATTGATTTTTTCAAAAATTCTTATGGCCGAAAATGAATAAATTTATACATTTTTTTGTAACGGACCACCTGCCAATGGGGTAACACCCACTGTAGCATACAGCTGTACCCGTGTTCTACCTTTACGGCCAGCCTCTCGACTGCACCAACCCCGCAGGGACATGTAGGAGTAAGTGTCAACCGTTTGCTACCAAACCCAAAAGCGAGAATCCCCTATCATGCTGCACCCGCCAAGTGCATAGGCAGACACACATGTCAGACTCAAAGCATACAGAAGAGCGGATTGTTATTGGGGTGAATAAGAAAAGGCAGGGAAAGAAAAAAAAACAAAACAGAATCTTGCAGCGGAACGACAAAATATAATAATCAAATAACAGTTCATGAAGCTGTTTTTACAAAAACATTTGATTTTACTTATACAACACATATCAGAGATACACATACCAGAGAATAATAAATAACAATGCAGCGGAACAATGTGATGCAATGGAATATAATAAATAATAGTAATACAAATCTTCGTCTTCGTCCTCTAGAGATAAAGTCTTCGAATCCTGAAATGCTCAGACTGACCCGAGCAGATTGAAAAGACAAAACACTCGAGTCAGAACTAAAAGATCTTACGTGAGTTAAATCAATAGAAATACATATGAGTGAAATGGCGTCAGAGATGTTTACGGGATTTGACATCTCCTAAACAGTGTCTAACGTAAGTGCAATAACTTAAGAGATGCTCGGGATTCACATTCCTAATGATCCGTTAAACTATTTACTATGTAGTAATATTTCGCTATTATAATAATGACTATAGTAAAATAAACTTACTTTTAAATAGCGTTAAGGAGTTACCCAATCTCCCCCTTAACACAATAATAGTCCCAGTAGTCCATCCAGTATCAATGCATCTCCATATCGGGAGACTACCTTAAATACTCCACGGACTACGGGAGAAAACCAAACTCTTATAAGGTGCGATAGGATAGGCGACACGGCACAACGTGGCAATGCCAGGGTAGGTATACCAATTACGCATCCGGACTGATGGTGACGCATAGCGTGCAGCTACCGCCCACCTCGAGTCACACTCCCAAAAATCAAAGGGCCCCAATCAATCACAAAGTAATAGAATGGTATCGAAGGAATGTGTCCGATAAGAGGGGATACCTCACTGGCCCGTAAACGCTCCTGTTTTAGCCACCTTATGTCAACTCATGGGAGTCGGGTCCATGTATATAACTCAAAGGAACGCCGCCTCCATCCTACTTCATTCTGGAGTCTCCACCGCGTAAAAGGTTGTTGAACTGGTTTTCGAAGTTAGCAGAGAGTATGACAACTTCCGATCCTGGTCTCTTTAACAACCAACCGTTATTATAACACCATGGTCATTTCAAAATAATTGTACTTCAAAACCAGAATATAATATCCATTTCAAAACCATATAAATATGATATCATTTCCATTTCAAAAACTAAATCAATATGATATCATTTTTATAAAACCCAAATCAATATAATATCATTTTTATTTCAAATATATCCTTTTTCCAAAATCATAGGACTTTCAAAGTTATGACACTTCGAAATTTAAACACTTAAAGTATAACACTTTCAAATCATAATACTTTGAAATTCACAACTTTGAAACATAGCTTCACCACTTGAATGGTTTAAATATTGGAATACTTTATATAATAAATAGCTTCTTAAATTTCACGAATCAATTCAAAAACAACTCGAATTTCTATATTTTAATTTAACCAAACCCCAAATCATAAATTTCAATTCAATTCAGTTTCCAAATAAACTATTCCAAATTTTATCAATTTCAAAACAGATTTGATCCACAAAATAAACTATTTCAAATTAAATATATTTCAAACTTTAAGTATTCAACAATTTCAAAATTAAGTTTGATAATTTCATATATATCAAATTCAATTTTCTATTATTTAGTTTCGAAACATTTACTTAATAAATCCATTATCATTTAAATAAATCTAGAATTACAAATAACTAAATATTTCCTTCTATTTATTTATACTTGAAATATTCATTTAATTCACCTTAATCCAAAATCAAGGTATAAAATCATACCTTTTAAAATTTCTAATTTAATAAATTTTACATCAAACTCATTTGAGTTTAATTCTTAAATAAATTCAAATTCAAATTCAAATAAATTTCCAATTTATCTTCCAACCTTAATTTATTTAAATCATTATAAACTCCATATTAAAATATAATTTAAATACTTAACCATATTATCTCCAATAAAAATCAACTTATTATTAAGCTTATTCTATATTAAAACAAATTTATACATAGCTTAAAAATCAAGAATAAAATAACATTATATAATATCGGAAATCAATATTTATATAAAACCATATTACTTTACAAAATCATAGAAATCATTTCAAAATTACTTTAATATATAGACCACGATGTCTGTATATAATTTTCTATCCTATGATCAAGTAATACAGATATTTATCATTTCAATCCGCAATTTAATATATAAATACGGTTATATATCATTTCAAACCGCAATCCCGAATGAAATAAAAATCCATAACAACTTGCAGTTTATAACAGTATAAAATACAACATTCATTCATCCAATATCAATCATCAAACATTTATCACAACCATCAACCAATTCAATCAATAACATCAATATGGAACAGATAATAAATAACAGGTATTTACTGGTAGTTTATATTCAATAATAAATTAAATAACTATTTATCCAAATAAATTCAAATAAAACTTAGATGATGATTCAAAATATGCCAAACAGTCATAAATAAATTTCTAATCACATCATTAATCAATTTAACAAACATAAGAAATTTTAGAAGTTGTGAGTGGGTTAAAACACTCACCTTTTGAATTTAAATCCAATTTAAACCCAAAAAATGAACAATCTCAGAATCCAACCAAACCTTGTGCCAAAATGTCCAGAATTCCAATATGATCCTAGCTCAAGAAACCGCGTCCAAATCCGAGCCCGTATGTGAAAATTACAGCAGTTAGAAGTTATGCAATTTTAAATTTAAAAAAAAAGAAAAAAAAAAGAAAATCACCTCTCTCACAGGCTTGGCCACATCATCAGAAGCCCTAGCATACGTACGTACACAAACAACTACGAACCAGATACCGAAGTCGCCCTGGACCTACCGTTGACTACGAAAACATCATCCAAACCCTCGCCTCCGACCACATCGAGCAACTCCACCGTGTCCACCGCCCTGAGTCGCTCCCACGCCGTGAACGCTGCCTCGCCCGGTCACCCCAACTGACCACGCAGTCGTTCCCATTCACAAGTGATTTCTGATGAACCCTGAGCACCTGACGATGAAGGAACACCGATCCACAGCCTGCTCAACCCCACCTTTGCAACGGCACCGCCCGATCGACGATCCACCGTTGGATTATCAAAAATCCAATGTGAACGACCACGGTTCACTCTCGATTTCTGGACAAATGGTGCATCAAATTGGAAAATGAATCACAGAATTTAGATGCGCTCGTCGAGAGCTTCAAAACGGAATATAATTTGATAGGGTTTGAGGAGATTTGATTTTAAAATTGGGTTGGAGATTGAAATTTAGGTTTTGCAATTGGATTTGGTTCTGCCATTGAGGAAAAGAGGTGGACATATGAAATTGTATGTACTGAATAAGATAATGACGGCTAGGGTTTGAGAAAAAGACAATATATATAACCGAGGCCCGATAAGAACGAATGGACATCCGAATAGATTTGAAACGACAAATACAAAAAGCCCGGTTTGCCTCCGAAACGAAAATGGGTTATCCCATATATCAATTATTGATGTTTTGGACAGTTTTAAACTCAATGGAATAGGTTTCAACTCCTAATTCCATCGTATGAAGAAGTTAAGCTAAAATCAGCTTATTTCAAATTCATTTCAATTGATTTCAATTAATTGATTTCTAGGCGTTTCGAGCACGTACGATCTAACGACAAGCCTGATCCGAAACTTGAAATCCTACAGTAGTTCACCATTACAGAACCGATGAAACTGGTTTCGTCGAAATCTGAGTTAGTGACCAAAATGGTTATTTTCCAGTTATTAAATTAAATGAATAATTAGTTAATTAAATCGCCTTTTCAGTTTAAATTTAATTATTTACCATTCCTATCATTTTGATTTCTTAATCATTTAAAATAGCTTAAACAATTTTAGATGTCAATTTAGGGTTGATTAATTTATCAATTTCAGTGTTAATCTCAATTTCATTAAATTCGCAAATTATAAATTTAATTTTCAATAATTCCATTTAATTGACTTTTCATTCTATTATTCAATCCATTGTTGTCAAATGGATGAAATTAACATTGGATGCATGATCTATTACATTAATATTCTCAAATTCAAACTTAATTTCAATTAACGTAATATTTAGATATTTAATTACATTTAATTGCAATTAATCCAATTATTATAGTTCAAATCCCTAATAAATTGATAAATCTTTATTTCCATTCTTATTATTCAACAAATGGTCCTATTATGAATAACATTAACATTATTTCCTAATATTGCCTTAATAACATTAACGTAATATTTTATTTAGATTTATTGCAATTGATTCCAATTCAATTAAATAGATAAAAAATATATCGGTAACTCATAATAATTGTTGCCACTGTCTCTTAATCATACTTTTATTAGTTATCATTTCCAAACAATATTATAATTACTTACAGAACATTGATTTTATTCAATTACTATTTATTATTATTAATTCATTAATTAATTCAATATTTACGTTCGTTTTCTTGTATTAAATTTATTGCCAAGTATACATTTACCTTATTTCAACTAATTGAGATTCCATTCAAGTTGTAAATAATTAACTATAAATAACATTACTGCGTTTCATTTTAGTTATTATTTCGTTAAATAAATTACAAAATTTTTATATCTTCCAATATTCATTCACAATTTCTTATTAAATTAACATCTTAATTATCGAAAATTACTGGTCGTTAAATTTTTTATTTTAATATAATAATATTATATTATTTTTATTTAGATATAAATTAGAGTTTAATATAATTTATAATATTTACACACATTGTTTTATGCATTTTCAAAAAAATTTAAAAACATTTTTTTCTTTCGCCTATATGTATAAATATAATTTTAAAATTATAAGTAAGATATTTTAATTTTAAAATAAGATATTTTAAATCTAGATCTTGTCTAAATTTGAATTTTTCATAAAGATTTTAATTTTGAATTTAAATTGTTTTATATTTAAATTTTTATATTATATATGTATATAAACACACACATATATATATATATATATATAATTATTTTACATATAATTATAAATGTATATAAATAGTTACATTTATACTTTTATATGTATATGTATATGTATACAAGAAGAATATTGGGTGTATGGAATTGGAAGCATAATATTGGTAGTAGGAGGTTTTGGACCTTGGATGTGCCACAATCATGTAGTTGGACGTGGAGGAAGATACTAGGGCTTAGATCTACTTTCCTTCCGCTTATTAAAATGACACTATCCATTTCTTCCATGGTGAATTTCTAGGATGAACCATGGAGTGACAAAGAGTTGATCCTATCAAGAGCAATATCTCATCAGCATATGCAGCAAATAGGAGTAAGTAAAGATGCTAAAGCAAGAGATTTTATTGTTGAGGGGCGGCTTAATCTGCCTTATTCAAGCAACCAGTTCATCAGAGAAAGTTGTGTTCGTTTCAATCCAAATCATATTTGACAGATGGAAATGATGAAGTTAGTTGGGCTGGTAGCAATATTCCATTACTTTAGTTTATAAGGAGCTAGCGAATTTCGATACAATTCCTAACTGTAAATGGTATAAGATAACTTGGAATAATTAATCTCCTCCTAAAGAAAATTTGATGATGTGGAAGGTGGTTCACCAAGCTTTAAATAGTTATGGCCTTAACTGCAACATGATATTTGTGTTATGTAATAGTCAAAAATCAAAGCCGCCTTCACCATTTTTTTCTCGTGTGATGTCCTCTATGGTTTATGGTATAGGTTTATGCATAAGGCTGGAAGTGGATAGAGTTTTTGAAATTGAATGGGATATGATTTTAAAACCGACAAAATAGAGATCGAATGAAGCACATCTGATAGTGTTGTGTTTAAAGAAATATTTAGGGTCGGTGTGGAGAGAGAGAATTCAAATATGTTTTGAGAATAAAAGAAGAAGTATTGATGTGCTTTGGCAAGTGCTGAATAAGGATATTGCATGTGCCATGAAAAGGGAAGCTTCTGTTTTTCCTGATGCTTTAGTCGTAGCTTGGTTGTAGTTTGTTTAATATTTTTTATGTTTGTTTTCTGTGTGTTTTTATGGTTTCTTTCCTGGTTGTGTCCTTTTGTTCTTAGCTCAAAGCCTGTTCTGAGCTAATTTATTTTATTGTTTTTGTTGCAATAAAATCTGGAAGGAGTCCGGTCAACCCCGCTAGTTTTGCTGAAAAAAGAATATTTTATATTACATTAATATTATATAACAGCAGACAAGAAATCCATATATGAATAGGCTAATGTATCCATTAGGGTGTAATTCTCAACATTCAGGTAAGGGCATGTTAAGCCATGTACACATTTTGTGCTGCACATGCATGTATACATATATGTATTTGATATGCATGTACATATTATATATCATTTATATAAACAAATAAAACATTTATATTAATCAGTTAAATAAAATAATGAATTTATTTTATATTTATTTATATTACATCTGAATTTATTTAGATTTTATATACCAATAAGATCCAAATGATAAAATAAATTGAAATTCACTCATTTAACTCGTTGTGTGCTAATCCAGATCCAACAGTGAGGGTATATGTAACACCCCTAATTTTTGATAACATTATTTAGGAAATTTAATCAGATAAATTAAATAAAATAACGTAAAATGTAAGTGATAAGGGGATTTAGATTTGAATTAATTAAATAAGGGCGGTGCCTAATGAACTAATAAATGGGGTTTTGGTTAATTAAACCACATAAGGGTATATTAGGAATTGTCGCCCTAGCTTAAAACGCAAGAGAGAACGACAGGCCATTAAAGAAGAAGGAATTCAAATTAAAGCTAGAGAATTCAAGCTTAGGGGAATCAATCTCAATCCAATCTTCTTATCTAGATCAAGGTGAATAATAATTACATCTCTATTTTTGTTTGAATCATATGTTTTCTAATTTAAAGGATAAATTCATTTTTATGATATATTGGATGATGATATGCTTGACTTAATATTTGTTTGATTTAAATAAGATTGTTTAAAGGTGTTTTATGCGGTTTTTAGATCAAAACCGAGACTAAATGATGTTCGAATGCCATGGGAAAATTTTATGTTATGAAAAACATGATTTTGAAGTTGGGTTCCAATTTTGATAATTTTCGAAGCAATGGAAAGATTATTATGAATTTTCAAAGGAAATTATGGTTGTTTGGGTTTATAATTTATTTTGGAAAATATAATGAGAATTTGGGTCTGGAATTTTGATATGTTAGATAATATGATTAAAGTGAATTTTTGGAATTTTTGGGGATTTTTTCAAAGTGATTTGTTATGTAAAGTAAATTGTTTTAGAAAAAGAATTCTTTGCAAAAAATGGAAGGGCTTAACTGATTGACTTAACCATGGTTTCGATCTGGATTAGCGGCGGTTATTTTTGAAAAAGTTAAGGCAACCAATCTGGTGTTTACACGTGGCAGGTTAGTTAGAGAAAAGTTTACTTAAACAAGAATTAAACCTGGTTTGCTCAGAAAAGTGGTTCTGCCTACTTAGGAAAGTGCCTTTCGACATAGTAGCTTCCGCCTTCATCCTTGTCCAAACCAACTATGTCGAAACCAATACACAAGGTATCATCATGATGATATGTAGTGGATTGGAGATAGGCGGAAGGCAGTGTATCAAAAGCATAGCTTACGAAGGGGTTAAAACCTTGGTTTGTTTTTAAAAGAAAAACGCTTGCCTTCGTTCAGTGTTAAGCCTTCGATAGAGTCGAAGCATAAGGTTTTGAAAGAGTCTTTAAAAGCTTTTGAAAGGGTTGCCAATAACTAAAAATTGCTTTCGACTGGGCGCCTTACTTATAACAGAATGTTTTGAAAGAAGGGGTTCCAACCTAGTCGATACCCTACTGTTGTTTTATAGCCTTTTGATGGTATTGAAGATATCTATGTTCTTGAAAGGTATTTTATTTTATAAATTTTAAGCCACTTCCTAAAACTTTCGAAAGGGGTTAGGAGTTTCGAAGGTGGTGGTTTCGAAGGGGTTTCGACTCCAACCTTCTAATGTTTTACCCAGATGTTTTGAGCTTTCAAAAGAGATGGTGCCGACACCATCATGTTTCCCCAATATTTTATAAGTTATAAAGGATGGTTTCGAAGTATTTCGCCTATATCCACTTTGACCCAAATAATGTTTTATGTATAAATCCAATGCTTTCGAAATGGATACTTTCAATGGTTTCGGAAGGGTTACTTCCATAAGTGTCGAAAGGGGTACTTTCAACTGGTTTTGAAGCTAAGCTTCTAATGTTAAAAGCTAATACTTCAATGTATTCGAAATGTTTTGAAATGTAGCTTTTAAAGTATTATAAGGTAGGAGTCTAATGTCTTGAAGACAGATTTTTAAGGCTTTCGAAGGAGGCTATCCTATGAAGTCGAAAGCTAGGTTTTGAAGGTATCGAAAGGTTATATGACCCAAACTCTATTTTTAAAATAAAAACCCATTAAAAGAATTTTTATAATGGTTTCAAGAAGAAGCTCTCTTTGATAAAGTAATAGGTTAAAGGGATTAACCATGTTTTATACTATAGGTGTGGTATTGCTATATTATTATGTTGCTTCTTCTAATATGAATATATTCACTTTAAAATGGACCCATAACTGCATTTTAGGGATAAAGGGTAGAAGAACTAGTTAGGTTAATCCAGTAGTGAATATAAATTGATAAAACTCCTGAATGAGTAGAATTCCATGCAGAAGGTCGGGAAGACCAGAATATAGGATGCTAAAATGTAAATGAAAGATATTGGCATGGGTCAATAGATTTACAGTAAGCCCGTGAAAACTGTATGATATTGGCAGGGGCCAAGCCCATGAAAACTATGTATAAAAGAAAATGTCAGATAGACAGGTTCATAATTAGCCGCCTATGAAATTATGTGAAAAGGAAGATGTCAGATAGACAGGTTTATAGTAATCCCATTAAAACTATGATTGGATACTGACAGGGCCAGTAAGTTTGTAGTTAGCCCATGAAAACTATACCTGGATGAAATATTGATAGATGTTAATAGGTTTCTAGTCAACCCACGGAAACTAGGGTAAGATGAAAGGATATTGGGGTTACCAATAGTTCCTAGTCAACCCATGAAAACTAGGATAAGAGCAATATTAGAGTTACCAAAAGGTTCATGGTGATCCCATGAAAACTATGTAATTGAACAGGGAGTCCTTATATGTTTAACCGGTTATTAGTCAGCCCATGAAAACTAATAGGTTAATAGTAATCCTACATACTATGCTTTAGACAGATAATCTAAAATGAATGGGGATAGGTAATCCAGAATTGATTCATTTGTTTTGCATATCATCACGTTATACCATTTTGAATTGTTTTAACCATTTTGGATGCAGGAGCACGATATATGGTTTTATAAAGGTTTTAAGATACTAGCAAGGGGAATCCCATTACGCCAAGCAGCGTGGTCTCACTAGATATCTAAATGATTTGAGATGATAGATTATCATTCATACCAAGCTTTACATCTAACTCGAAGTTTATGTTTTCACCTTAAACTTTCGGGTACTCAATTGATTTTGAGTAGTTTGAGAGTTGAGATTTCTAGGTATCTCTTAAGACGAATAAGCTTTCGGAGACGTGCAGGAGGCATGATAGCTATTTAGAGTATTCTTTTCTTTTGATTCCGCTATGTTGATTGAGTTGTTATATTGCATGTATATACTCTGATCATGCCAAGGGGCATCTTCATATGTCGCTCTGGATGTATATTGTAATAAATATATTTTCTTAGAACGTGATTTGCGGACATGGGATTATGTAATGAATTGGAAATGTTATGATATGGAATGTGATTTTGTTTGAAGTTTAAATTTGTTTCCATATGTATGTGTTTCTGTATATCAATGAATCTAATACCGTCGTATTTGTTTGCCGATGATTAATAATTATGGATGATTGCAGCATCTGTAACCATTAGTTTTGGGCCTCCAAGTAGGGGGATGTTACAAAATTGGTATCATTATGAAACTTTAAAAGAAAGTTAAACCTAAAAGTTTTTGAAACATAATCCAACGAATTTGATAATATGATTGAGGTTTGGGTTAACGCTATAGTAACGTACTTGTATTTGATATATATATATATATATATATATATAAGTACATGTTCCCCTCTCTCTTAGACCCTTCTTTTGTATCTTACTAAGGATCATATACAGATTTACGAAAAAGAAGATATGAAAGCAGGAAACGGAAGAGAAAACCTTGGTAGAGGAAGCACCACAATCAACAAAAATGCTCGAACTAATACCAGAAGGAATTAGGGTCGACAGGCTAATGTTATCCAAATGCTGAAGCCAATGTAGGTGCTGGAAATCCACCAGTAGATGCGGGGATGGTATATCAGTTTTTGGCCAATCTTTTGCAAGCTGGAGTTGCCGGTAATGTTAGAGGATCTAATCATGTGGCTCCAGTTGGGAATAACTATGCTAAGCTAAGCAGAGACTAAACCAGTTTGGAGGGAAAGCCGTTTGTTGGAACGGAGGATGCTGTTGAAGTTGAGAATTGGCTACTGAGTTGTGAAAGGATCTGTACTGATGTAGGCTTGGATGATGGGCAAAAGAGAAGGCTAGCCTCTATACAGTCGCAAGGGACAGCACTTTATTGGTGGAATAATGTGACAGCCGGAGTTCCGAAGGAAGAGCTAACATGGGCTGGTTTCAGGAAAAGGTTTGAACAAAGGTTTCTGTCTGAAGTTGCTAAGTCTGTATTGATGAGGAAGTTCATGAATCTGGCTCGGGGAGAGATGTCAATGGTCGAGTATGCTGCTAAGTTTGATGAGCTATCTTAATACAGATATGCTTTGGTTGACACTGATGTCAGAAGGAATGAAAGGTTCATTCGAGAATTGAGACCTGAGCTTGATAGGATGACCGTGACCCATATTCGAGATCCTTCTAATGTGGTGGTGAAGATGGTCATTCGCTATAAAAAGATGCTTACTATCTCTGCTAGAGAAAGGCTAGTTGAATCTCAGGGTCCTCAAGGAAAGAAGAGCAAATTCTTTAAAAAGAAGGAAGCCCAGAAAGGGGATACTGCCAATAAGGCAAAGACTGATTTGATGTGCTACAAGTGTGATAAGGATGGTCATTATGCAAATGAATGTCGGTCGGGAAAACTGAAAAGGAAAGAAGGCCGCAGACAAGAAGAATGTGAAATGCTTTAACTGTAATCAAGTTAAGCATTACAAGAACCAGTGTCCAAAGCCAGCCAAGGTGGATAAGGGGAAATTTTTCGTTGTTGGATCATCAGCTAAGCTCATTGAAGCGGATAAAGGAAAAACTGTGATGGAATGTACGTTCTTGATCTTGGTGGAGTAGCAAACTGTAAAGACCCGCAAATCCGTACTCCTTGAATAGACACTATCTCCAGTGATTAACTCAAGATGAACGGAAATACGAACCCTTAGGGTTTTAAGAAAGAAGAAAGAGACAGAAGAAGAGATAAGAAGAAAGAAAATAGAACGGAAAGAAAACAACAGAACAACATCAGAATCTCACAATTCGCAGCGGAACAACATATAATAAATAAATGAATAATCTTTAAACAAAGAACTGTATCAGTTATTACATTACATTACATTACATCATATCATCAGAGTGTACAACAACAAACAAACAGCGGAAAAAGAAATACTATATACTAGTAATACGCCATGCCATCCATCTTGCCTCCAGCAATTCCTGAATTCCAGAATATCCTGATAAACCTTAACTCTTGACTGCCCGTGTGGAAATTGGTGGGCACCCAGAGTTTAGGAAGGAAAACAATAAACTCCGAGTCAGTCATGTGACTGGTGTGGGAACTAAAACAGTTTATTTTCTTTAAAATCAAAATAGAGGAATATTTTTAAAGTCAATTCGAAATGCTTTTTAAAAATGAGACTACCATAAGACCTCCCGCCACACACACAATGCAAACGCAGACTTGGAGGGGATTTCTTCTTATGTTAGTCAAAGATGCTTGATACGCATTAAAAAGAAACATTTGATATTATTACTAGTGCATAGTGTAGAAAACATTTCGAAAGTAGAATATAAATCTTAGCCAGCATAGGTACCATTATAGTATGCTTACTATAGCTACCATATTAAATGGCAGGTTCTACAACTAAAACCGTACAAGTCTCGTATTATTTCTTTGGATTTCCAACGAATGGTCAGGCCAAGGAACTTCCCATTGCCACATGAGAACGCCTATGGAACGACGTCCTCGAGAACCTAACCGGATCTCTGCCAACATAAGGCCGGGTTACCTTTCAAACTAGGTAACAACTGACACGAGTATGCCATCCCCCGGTCCTTTGGGACCTTTATCCGAGAGCTCTCTAATCAACATCACACCATAATAATAAGTGTTTCAACATGAGTAAGCATCCGGGCTCCATACCATGATACCACCCTTTTCCAGAAGGAAATGCACATACTCTAAAGGGAGCTAGCCCTCATAACCTTGCCGCATCTTTCCTGTTTTGACCATTCCGGGATGTGAGGCTCGACGAAGTCTCGTCCACAAAAACACGCTTTATACAAAAGCTGTGCTTTGGGTCAACAAATGATCATAGAAATGATCACAAAGATAAACAATCAAACAAATGATCCTATCACAAATAATCAACACAATGATCATTTCACAGCAACACTCAGCATGTCACATTACCAAATTGGGAATATATTGCTGATAACCTTCAACTATATAACCTCTGAGCTCGTACGTCTCAGAGAAGGGTGTTAAGCTAAGAGAATAAATTCTCCGCCACCAACAGAAATATATTTGAAAGAAATCGGCTTTATATCTCAATTTGTAATGTCATACATACTATCCATACAAGTCTGTTCCGGGATCGAACAGAACCGAAGGCACTTACAAAGAAGTCCTTGCAATCCGGATAATCTCTAATCACACCCGAATATCCCATCACATATGGAGATCTCTATACCGGGGATCAGCCAGTGCAGAGACAATCAACAAGAAACCCTTTCATTTTTGAAAATATCCGGTCTTCAACACCGATCTTCAAATGCAATTCATAACGACGTATCACATATTCGGAATGGGTTATACGACCCCAAGGTCCTTTCCCGGTTAACCCGAATAGTGAGCGCTTATTTTTAAAAAAATAAGTGTGGCATTCAATTTCAAGCAAATCACAACAAATACCTATTTAAAGGTAAATATTGATAGTCGGTTATTGAACTATCAATCGATATGCACAACATCACCAGATTCCAAATAATTTCCCAAATTATTTATTTTCCAAAAAAATATCTTTACAAGATATATATTTTCCATTCTTCAAAAATAAATCAATATTTATTTTTAAACCCATTTTCCAAATTTCATTTATAAATTCCATATTGAATTTACATTCCAAAATATTTATGAATATACGATTTCCATTCGATTTCTAATATTCATTTTCAATTTATCTTCAAAAATATAAATTCTCTAAACTTTTCATTTCACATTGGAAAAACATTTCCATACTTATTTATTTATGGAGTTATATTCACATTTTAGACAGTGAATAATCCTTTAAAATAAAAGGAATAGAAATAATGAAATTGGTTAACAAGTATATTCACGTTTTTGAATAGTGAATAATATGTTAAAGAAATGGTTTTGAATGAGATGTTTTAAATAGAATTAAAGCAAACTGTGACGGAAATTTTTTGATTTTAGGGATGTGTCCCTTATTTTCACTTAAATGAAACTGGTGGAGTACCAGACTTATATTCAAAAGGATAAGAGTATAACAATTCAGAAAAAGGAGCGTTTGAAATTCAAACTTTGGAGGTAGAGAGAACATCCAATTTTGTAACATATGCAACAATTTTTAATTTGATTTCTCATGTCTCACAAATCCTTATTTTTATACAATTTACGGATTCAACCTTTTTGTAAGTTGTTAAACATGCATATTTAAGTTTCATAAACTACCAAAACTGCATAAAATAAAATAGTAAGACCTTTGGTTTTTAAAATACCAAAAAAATGATCAAATTACCCTCAAGACCCCAAAATATCTTTTCGACCTCATTTTTCTTAAATTTTTATTTGATATAAAAATTAATTCATAATAAAAACCAATAAGATTTTGATCAAATTTAGAAAATTATAGTTCAAAATCAATAATAAGGTAATAAGAAATTAATGACATATGAATAACATTTTGCAAACTGCTCGTCATCAAATCATTATGAAAAATATTTGCATGAATTACACCATAAATTTGCATATTACAAATATTAGCGAAAGTAATATTTTTTGCAAACATTTGTAAAATAAAAACAAACAATATTTAACAAAGAGGAAACTAGAGAAAAAGTCAAACTTTGAAAAAAAATTGTAACATCCCGCCTTTTCGCACACTTTAAACCGACACACGTGCCAATTCAAAACATAACGGAAGGGCGGATTGTTATGGGGTAAATAAGAAAATCAGAGAAGAAATAAAAACAAAATAGAATCTCACAGCGGAAGGATAAAATATAATAATAAATATACAGTTCATAAATGGTTTACAAAACACTTGTTATTCTATACACAATAAATATCAGAGTTACACATACCAATGCAATCAATGCAGCGGAACAGTATGAGTGTGGTGCAATACTATAAATAATATAATACGGATTCTTCGTCTTCGTCCTCCAAAGCTAAAATCTTCGATCCTGAAATGCTCGGACTGACCCGAGCGAATTTGAAAAGACAAAAACACTCGAGTCAGAACTAAAAGATCTTATGTGAGTTAAATTAACAAAATAAATATGAGTATAGTAACTCAAGAGATGTTCGAGATTTACATCTCCTAAGGATCCGTTAAACTATTTACTATGTAGTATATTGCGCTATTATAATAGTGTCTATTTATAAAATAAACTTACTTTTAAATAGCGTTAAGGCTTTACATTTTCCACCTTAACACGTATAATGCCAATAGTCTATACAGTACCGTAATACCTCCTGATCGGGAAGCTACCAGAGGATACTCCATAGGTACGACACAAATAGAAACTCGTAGTAAAGGCTCGGTATGGTAGGTGACACGGCACAACTAGGCAATGCCAGGGTAGATATACCAATTGCTATCCAGGCTGGTGGAAACGCGTAGCTGCAGTTACCGCCCACCTCGGACTAACTCCCCAAAATCAAAATATAGATGTGGCCATTGAATCAATCCAAAATCAAAGTATAATATCGAAGAGGAGGGTCCGATCAGAGGAATGACCTCATTGGCCTGAGAATCGCTCCTGTTTTAGCCACCTTATGCCAACTCACGGGAGTCGGGTCCATGTATTTACCTTACAGGAAACGTCGCCACCACCTACTTCATTCTAGAATCTCCACCGCGTACACGGTTAGTCAAAGTGGTTTTCGGTATCGACAGAGAGTATGTCCATATCCGAACCCGGTCTCTTTGCCAACCCATCGTTATTATAACACCGCGGTCATTTAAAAATAGCTCATACTTTAAAACCAGAATAAACATTTCCATTTTAAAATTATGAATACGATATCATTTAAAACCCAAAACAATATGATATCCTTTATCCCAAATATAAACCTTTTCAAAAATCCAAATGCTTTAAAATTTATAACGTCTGAAAGCCAAATATCCTTTCAAAGCATAATATTTCGAAATTCATAATTTAAAACCATAACTTTTAAAACTTGAATGGTTTGGATATTCAACGGTATATGAATTAAAAGGTTTAACTTAAATGTTACTTTGTAAAGAAAATAGTTCTCATGGCTTTACAAATACAATTCTTTATTAAAGTCTAAACCAAAATTTGTATTATCTCTCTCAAGTTCCAAAACCACTTCAACTTATATATATATATATACGTATATCCATTTGGAGTACTAATATTTCAAACTAAAGTTGGACTTTATTCTTTCAACAAATCGAATGTTCTATTAATTAGTCTTGAATATTCTCATAAAATCCATAAATAAATAAAACTCCAATTTCTAGTAATAAAATATATATTTTTTTCAATTCAAATTATACTAGAATATTCATTTCAATTTATCTTGGGAAAAATCCAATTATAAATATCATATCTTAAAATTTCCAAACTTAACATTTAAACATATGATATAAATTATCAAACTCCATTTTCTTAAAAAAAAAATTCCATTTTTAATAAAGAGATTTATACACCTTTTAATTTCAAAATTTTCAACTTCATATGTATATACATGGAAGAATAATATTTATACAATATAAAATTTAAGATTATTATAAACCGTATTCCATCCAAACCATAGAAATCACATTAAAATAGTTATATATAGACCGCGGTGCCTGTATATAATTTTCTATCCTATGGTCAAGTGATACGGATATTTATCATTTCAATCCGCAATTTAAAAGATATAAAATTTTGCGGTTGTATATCATTTCAAACCACAATCCCGAATGAAAGGAAATATGCATGATAATTTGCAATTTAATGATATACAATAAAACATCCATCAACATCACCCATCATCCAATCACAATCATCAAGCAATATCAATCAATAACAATTTATATTTGATAATATATAACAGGTAATAACTGGCAATTTTATTCAGATTAAATTTAGCAACTATTAATCTAACAGTTTATATTCAGTAATAATCTATATAACTGTTAACTAGCAGTTTATAGGCAAACAAATAAATTCTAACTATCAATTAATACGCAATAAATAAATTAAATTAACAGTTAAATTTAATAAATGCAATTCAACAAATATGAGTGAAATAAACATGCCAAATACTCATAAATAAATTTATATTCATTTCTAAAATTAATTTAACAAACATAAAAGCTTCTAGTAGTTGTGAGTGGGTTTAAACACTCACCTTTGGAATTTAAATCGAATTTAAATTCAATTTAAACTCAAAATTTTGACGGTCTCAGAATTTGTCCAAACCAGCGTCATTGGGTCCGAAATTAAATAACGATCCTAACAAAAAAAAATCGTGTGAAACGGAGATCGTATGCGAGAGTTATGTCGAAAATTGCACTTGAATTTCAATTTAAACTAAACAAAAGGTTGGACAAAAATCACCTACAACAAACGCCACGTCATCAACACGTTCCTCACCCATGCAAGCCATACTCCAGAGAACGAAACCCAGCATGCAACAGTGACCATTGAATCCAAAACGCCCCTTTGACCAAGACTTTGACCACGATTTTAGCTCGCCTCCGACCACCGTTGAACCCAGCGCCACCACCATCAGCCTCAGCTCGCCGAGCCGCACGCAACCCCCCTGGTCCGGTCGTCTGAAAAGCCCTCGGCCGCCACCACTTCTAAACCCTAATCGAATTAAATCGACACATCCGACCGTTGAAACGACGAACGAATTTCAGTGATGCACTCTCCATCGTCCACTCTACAATACCCAGAAACCGTTTGACGATCCGATGACTTTTGTTGCGACGATGATGTGAGGCCGAAAATGATTTAAATTGTTCTGGATGAATGATAGCTCCAATCGAAAAACGAATCACATCAGCAGATTACGGACATCGAGAACTATAATATATATTTTTTCGAGATTTTTAGGAGGACTTTAAATTTTCACTTTTTTTTTGAACTGACTGGATCTAGGGTTAGCCCCCATTGAAGAAGAAGAGAAGCTTGAAGAAGATGAACGTACAGCAAATAGACAATAGAATGGAGCTAGGGTTTATAACTGTATATTTATAGGTAGGGTTGGGTTAGAGTAGATAGACTAGATAGATGAACGTACGAAACAAACTAAGGCCCAAAAAGCCCGTTCTGACCCCGGAACGAAATTTTTTCAAACCCATATATCCAGATAGGTATTTTAAAATATTCTGAACGCGATGGAAAAAGTTTCATGACCAAATTCGATCGTATGAAGAAGTTATGCTGAAAACAAGATTTCCAAATTGATTTTTTTTTTTAAAAAAATTGATTTCAAATTGATTTCTTAATTAAATCGATTTCAAGGCGTTTCGCGTCCGTACGATCAAACGACAGGTCCAGTTGATACAAAACTTGAAACCCTATAATAATTCATCGATACGGATCCGATGAAACTGGTTTCGTCGAAATCCGAGTCCGTGACAAAAATGGCTATTTTTAATATTCATTAAATAAATTAAATTAAATTATAAAATCCAATCTTGTATTAATATTCTAAAATTTGTCCCAATTTTATTGCCTATATAAATTAATCAATTTCAAATGATTTAACAAGCTTGGATGTGAATTAAAATTGACAAGATATCAAATTTCAGTGTTCATTTCTGCACTTTTTTATATTTAAGAATTTTATAAATTATATTCTCAAAAACCCATACTTTAGACTTTTAACCTTTATATCCTCAACTTTCACCTAAAATAAAGACGTTACTAACATTAGTTCAAGATTTCGCTCTAATGTTCACAAATTCCGTTTTATATTCAATAACGTAATATTTTACGTTTAATTCCATTTTATTTGTAATAAATACCAGTTGTTGAATTTTATACTCAAATTATACATATAAATCTTGCTTTCTAAAGTCTATAACAACCAATGGTCAAATAAAAATAAAATTAGTATTGACCTCACCTTAAAGAATTAACTACTGCAATTACAAAGCCAAAACTACGCTAACTGCAAAAATTTTAGTGAATAAATTTGAGATTGATTTCAACATAACTTAACAACAAATAAGATAGGTGACAAACAATGATTATTGTTATTGAATCTATTCCAAAAGTCTACACTCAAATATTACCTTAAAGTAAATCTTATGTTTCTATAAATTTATTCATACTTCTGTTACTATATTTATACTTAATAAAGTAACGCTCATTCTTAATAACTATATAATAACTATTCAACATATACAAGAACTCTATTCCCAAATACATTCATTTATATTTTATTTCTTTAAAGTTCTCCTTTATTGGCTAGACACATCAATACCCAAAATAATTTATTTAGATTCATTTACGTCGAGTGCCCTTCTTAACTATATACTCAATAAATGTTAAATCAAAATAATTGTTACCCTTTTATTCAAATTCACCTACACCATCAATAAAGAAAATGTTGCCCTAAATTTAGATTCAATTATATACATTAGATAAATGGGTAAACTTTTGTAATTATCCCATATATGAAAATATTTTTATGCATACATTTCCACTTACTTACTATGCATTCATTTATTAAATTACTAATTGCCTTAGTCAACTTATCCCCTATTTACTACCAAATTTCAAATTTAATTATAGCTTATCAATACATAAAATTTACATAGGCAAAACACAAATTTTATTACTATCTTAAGTCCATTTATTATTGACAACATTCATTTAATCTCCTTATCAACACTTATTGCATTGATTTATTCAACGGTCACCTTTGATTTAGTTACTATCCATTTTACAATCCAATGTAAGTCTTCCACTATTTATTTTATATTAAATGAATTCCATTCTACTTAATCTTTTTATTGATATTCACTAATTCAACCCTTATATCAGTTTCTTATATTTAACTTTAAATCAAATTGTGACAATCTACATTATCCAAATCTATTGTCATAAAATTTATTGTTACACTAAATTACAACTACTATACCAAATTTCTACATTTATTCTAAATTAGATTAGAAATTATATTAATTCAATTCATTTAATATTATTAATTTAACGGGTCGTTACAATCTCCCCCACTCAAAACTTTTCGTCCCCGAAAAGGAAAAAAGAAGGGAGAAGGAAGAATAAACAATACATCTTATTTCAAATATTAACTTATAAACAATAATTTACTGGATTAATTTCCTTTAATGAAATATACCCGTTTATAATCATTACAACCTTTTATACTTAAATCATTAAAGTTTGGAAAATATTCAACAAAATTCTAAGTCCAAAATTTACGAAAAATTTTGGCAGAGTCTCCTTTGTACGGTGAGGCTCGGGAGAAAATATAATATCAAAATATACAAATATATTACATATATTATCAAAATATTATATCCCAACACGGGAAAAATAGTGCTTTAAACGTAATCCGAAAACGTACCTATTTGTCGGGCAATTACGCTAATTATTGTGGAACCAAAAGCAGTAGCAGTTGCTTCCATCACCTGCAATTACTTATATAATCTAAAAAGGTTAAATATTTATATTAAAGTGAAATGTTTAGGTGGTTTCAACCATTAATCAACCAATCAAATCAACCATCAGCCTTACAAACAGCATACATACACAAAGCAAAGCAACCATTTAATCCATCAAACAAATAGTTTTTTGGGTTCAAACTTGAAATTTGTATGAGATGAAATTAACTATCAAGCGCATCCTTTACTCAACAGTCTTGGATGGAACAAAGATAGATTATTTATTCACCCAACAACTTCAAATTTCTTACCCAACAAACATAAATCAAACAATACAATTCAAACCAACAACCAAATTACTTATTATACATTTATTTCATGCTTCCGTGGCTTGATTTTCTTTCTTTCATTCATGTAGGGGTTTCTATATTTCTTACTATTTCAATTTCCATTTATTTCAAAATTCATTATATTGGTATTCCAATTTATTGACTAACGGTTATTATCTATTTATACTACATATCTTTACTTATATAGTAAAATTTCCAATTTAACTTAAGTTTGTACAATTAATTCTCATTACTAACAGCAAATTTATTGAATACCTTATTTACCTCAAACTCCACTTGTAAGATTTCCCTTTACATTTTCTTACTAACATTGCAACTTTTATTATATGGTAAGTTTATATATGTCCTAAGAGTGTAAGTGAAAATTTCCAAGTTTCTTTTCAATTCCTTTTTTTCTTAATTAATGGTTCAATAAATATATATTCGTTATATATATTACAATTTCAACTTACCCTTAATTTTATTCCTTTATTTAATGTTTACGTTTCTATTATATTTAATTACAGTAACCCTCTACTTACACTTAAATTATTAACCTTAAAACCTCCATTCTTATAAATAAAGGCTTTTTATTAATTTATTACCTAGGGTTTACAGTCATTTATTTATATTACCTACTTTTATTATATTAAAGTAGTAGTGTTTCAATCATACTTAAGTTAATAACCCTACGCATCAATCCTTATTTATTAAAGAATTTCATTTATTTACTTAAGTTTAAATCACTTGTTCATAATACTTACCTTTATTTATGGAAAAATTCAATTTATAACTTAAGTTTATAACATTAACTTCTTATTGATAACAGCAATTCATTAAATACTTCATTATTTCCAAAATTCCTACTTGTATAATATTCTATTCCAATCTCTTATTTAACATTTCAACTTTTTATATTTGGTAAGTTATTTATGTTAAAGAAGATGCAATTGAACTTATACAAGTTTAATCTCAATTCTTTTAATTCCTTGATTGTTCAATAAATCTTTGCCATTATTTATAAGTTAAAATCTTAACTTCCTTTATAACTTAGCATTAACTCTCTTTCCTAAATTAGAGGTTTTCAATCCATTTATTTCTTACTTTATATTTCACTGAAATAATTTAAACAATTAATTAATGGAAAATTTTAGAATTAAATACCGGGTCAAAATTCAATTTATTTTAAAATAATAGATAATTAGTTTCCTACAACTTTTATATCTCAATTATATTTTAAAACAATTAAAATTTTAGATAATTTCAAAATAAATCTGCAGTAGAATTTTACTACAGTGGCCTTTCCCCTTCGAAACTCGAAAATGAAAGTCGATGATGCGGCCGCCATCACCGAAATTATTTTCCAGCGACAGAGAGGAAAGTACAAAATTAATTTCTCCAAAATCCTCTTTAAACCTATTCCTTCGAATTATACTAAATATTTATATAAGAAAATACTTATAAACCAAATCATTATATTTCATAAATCCTTTGAAAGTAGATTTTCAAAATCCCGGACTTAAGTTCTAAAAAAAATCTCCATTTTGATTCATTATAATTTCAACTTAGCTTCAATTATTATAAATATATTTATTACCTAACACCCAATCTATAGCAACCAAAAAATATATATCTTTATAAAATATTTTTATATATAGAAAATATAATAGGCAAAATTATTTCATTCACCTATATAAAACAAATATTATGTCGGTCTGTCCTATTAAGTGTTTAGAAATCCCTATTGATGTCATAGCGTCCCATGCATCAACCAGAATTTATAAATACAAAACGGAACAGAGTAACATAATATTAAAATCTTTTTATAAAACTAACAAATACGCTCTCTCATATATATACACTCAGCGACTCCCATAGGGTATTACTACCCTATTAACAAAGAGTCAAACCCCACAAAGCCAAAGTTTATCGCTAAACCAAAGCTCCGATACCAACTGTAACATCCCGCCTTTTCGCACACTTTAAACCGACACACGTGCCAATTCAAAACATAACGGAAGGGCGGATTGTTATGGGGTAAATAAGAAAAACAGAGAAGAAATAAAAACAAAATAGAATCTCACAGCGGAAGGATAAAATATAATAATAAATATACAGTTCATAAATGGTTTACAAAACACTTGTTATTCTTTACACAATAAATATCAGAGTTACACATACCAATGCAATCAATGCAGCGGAACAGTATGAGTGTGGTGCAATACTATAAATAATATAATACGGATTCTTCGCCTTCGTCCTCCAAAGCTAAAATCTTCGATCCTGAAACGCTCGGACTGACCCGAGCGAATTTTAAAAGACAAAAACGCTCGAGTCAGAACTAAAAGATCTTATGTGAGTTAAATTAACAAAATAAATATGAGTATAGTAACTCAAGAGATGTTCGGGATTTACATCTCCTAAGGACCCATTAAACTATTTACTATGTAGTATATTGCGCTATTATAATAGTGTCTATTTATAAAATAAACTTACTTTTAAATAGCGTTAAGGCTTTACATTTTCCACCTTAACACGTATAATGCCAATAGTCTATACAGTACCGTAATACCTTCTGATCGGGAAGCTACCAGAGGATACTCCATAGGTACGACACAAATAGAAACTCGTACTAAAGGCTCGGCATGGTAGGTGACACGGCACAACTAGGCAATGCCAGGGTAGATATACCAATTGCTATCCAGGCTGGTGGAAACGCGTAGCCTCAATTACCGCCCACCTCGGACTAACTCCCTAAAATCAAAATATAGATGTGGCCACTGAATCAATCCAAAATCAAAGTATAATATCGAAGAGGAGGGTCCGATCAGAGGAATGACCTCATTGGCCTGAGAGTCGCTCCTGTTTTAGCCACCTTATGCCAACTCACGGGAGTCGGGTCCACGTATTTACCTTACAGGAAACGTCGCCACCACCTACTTCATTCTGGAATCTCCACCGCGTACATGGTTAGTCAAAGTGGTTTTCGGTATCGACAGAGAGTATGTCCATATCCGATCCCGGTCTCTTTGCCAACTCATCGTTATTATAACACCGCGGTCATTTAAAAATAGCTCATACTTTTTAAAACCAGAATAAACATTTCCATTTTAAAATTATGAATACGATATCATTTAAAACCCAAAACAATATGATATCCTTTATCCCAAATATAAACCTTTTCAAAAATCCAAATGCTTTAAAATTTATAACGTCTGAAAGCCAAATATCCTTTCAAAGCATAATATTTCGAAATTCATAATTTAAAACCATAACTTTTAAAACTTGAATGGTTTGGATATTCAACGGTATATGAATTAAAAGGTTTAACTTAAATGTTACTTTGTAAAGAAAATAGTTCTCATGGCTTTACAAATACATTTCTTTATTAAAGTCTAAACCAAAATTTGTATTATCTCTCTCAAGTTCCAAAACCGCTTCAACTTATATATATATACGTATATCCATTTGGAGTATTAATATTTCAAACTAAAGTTGGATTTTATTCTTTCAACAAATCGAATGTTCTATTAATTAGTCTTGAATATTCTCATAAAATCCATAAATAAATAAAACTCCAATTTCTAGTAATAAAATATATATTTTTTTCAATTCAAATTATACTAGAATATTCATTTCAATTTATCTTGGGAAAAATCCAATTATAAATATCATATCTTAAAATTTTCAAACTTAACATTTAAACATATGATATAAATTATCAAACTCCATTTTCTTAAAAAAAAAATTCCATTTTTAATAAAGAGATTTATACACCTTTTAATTTCAAAATTTTCAACTTCATATGTATATATATGGAAGAATAATATTTATACAATATAAAATTTAAGATTATTATAAACCGTATTCCATCCAAACCATAGAAATCACATTAAAATAGTTATATATAGACCGCGGTGCCTGTATATAATTTTCTATCCTATGGTCAAGTGATACGGATATTTATCATTTCAATCCGCAATTTAAAAGATATAAAATTTTGCGGTTGTATATCATTTCAAACCACAATCCCGAATGAAAGGAAATATGCATGATAATTTGCAATTTAATGATATATAATAAAACATCCATCAACGTCACCCATCATCCAATCACAATCATCAAGCAATATCAATCAATAACAATTTATATTTGATAATATATAACAGGTAATAACTGGCAATTTTATTCAGATTAAATTTAACAACTATTAATCTAACAGTTTATATTCAGTAATAATCTATATAACTGTTAACTAGCAGTTTATAGGCAAACAAATAAATTCTAACTATCAATTAATACGCAATAAATAAATTAAATTAACAGTTAAATTTAATAAATGCAATTCAACAAATATGAGTGAAATAAACATGCCAAATACTCATAAATAAATTTCTATTCATTTCTAAAATTAATTTAACAAACATAAAAGCTTCTAGTAGTTGTGAGTGGGTTTAAACACTCACCTTTGGAATTTAAAACGAATTTAAATTCAATTTAAACTCAAAATTTTGACGGTCTCAGAATTTGTCCAAACCAGCGTCATTGGGTCCGAAATTAAATAACGATCCTAACAAAAAAAAAATCATGTGAAACAGAGATCGTATGCGAGAGTTATGTCGAAAATTGCACTTGAATTTCAATTTAAACTAAACAAAGGTTGGACAAAAATCACCTACAACAAACGCCACGTCATCAACACGTTCCTCACCCACGCAAGCCATACTCCAGAGCACGAAACCCAGCATGCAACAGTGACCATTGAACCCAAAACGCCCCTTTGACCAAGACTTTGACCACGATTTTAGCTCGCCTCCGACCACCGTTGAACCCACCACCATCAGCCTCAGTTCGCCGAGCCGCACGCAACCCCCCTGGTCCGGTCGTCTGAAAAGCCCTCGGCCGCCACCACTTCTAAACCCTAATCGAATTAAATCGACACATCTGACCGTTGAAACGACGAACGAATTTCACTGATGCACTCTCCATCGTCCACTCTACAATACCCAGAAACCGTTTGACGATCCGATGACTTTTGTTGCGACGATGATAGCTCCAATCGAAAAACGAATCACATCAGCAGATTACGGACATCGAGAACTATAATATATATTTTTTCGAGATTTTTAGGAGGACTTTAAATTTTCACTTTTTTTTTTGAACTGACTGGATCTACGGTTAGCCCCCATTGAAGAAGAAGAGAAGCTTGAAGAAGATGAACGTACAGCAAATAGACAATAGAATGGAGCTAGGGTTTATAACTGTATATTTATAGGTAGGGTTGGGTTAGAGTAGATGGACTAGATAGATGAACGTACGATACAAACTAAGGCCCAAAAAGCCCGTTCTGACCCCGGAACGAAATTTGTGACGACCCGGAATTTTCAAGCATTTTAAATCGGAATATTTAATTGATTTTAAATATTCAATAGAGTAATTTTAACTTGAATTATGAATATCATAATTTATTTGGCAATTAGATTGTTGAATTAAATAATTTGAATTGGATAAAATACGAAACCTGAGATTTTAAGCCTGTTAAAAATATAATTTGAAGGCTTATAAAATTTATATTGATGATAGTGAAAATAGTAAAAGTGTTAAAATTGAATTTGGAAGTTGTTTGTTCAGTTTTGAAATTTTTACCGTTTTAATTTGAATTTAAAAATAGACTTCCGAGGCACAGTTTCGAAATCCGATGAAACCAGTTCCATTGAGTCCGTAATATTGAATTATTATCGAATTTCAAATTTCGTATTGATCGGAGTTAGTGTGGGAGTGTACGACATATAAACGCGCTGAATTTTATCGGAAACTTAATAAAATATACATTGTTGATTAGTCAAAATTTTGTCACATTAGTTTTATTTTCAATCACTAACGCAAAGCTTTCTTTATACGCCACTCCCCTCCATTTAATTACGTTCCATTCCAATCTTCCTTTAGACGTAAACAAGATAATGATAAAATCTAAAATAAAACAATGGCTTCCTTCAGAAGAATAATAAGCAATCTCCTATCCCCTATTATTCACAGCCGAGTTCCCCTTTTTCTCAAAACCCCCCTCGTTCTGCTCGAAAGAAAAAAAAAACAAATGAAAGTGGCGATTGTTCTAGGATTTTAAAATCGCGTCTCTGTACTTTGCGATGGAATAATTTAGCATGAACGCGAGCTCGTGTTGGTGTCGTGAAGGGGGGAAACTCGCGCGTAAGGGTTTGTTCGAGTCTTAGGGTGCGGCGTCTCTGATGTGTTCGATCTGGGAGGCGAGGCGACGGCTCGAGGGTAAGGCGATGTCATTAGGGCGTTCGCGTGGTCGCGATGACTGAGAGGGAGCTCGCGAGTGGGGATGGTCGCTGTCAGATGGTGGAGTGTCGCGACTTCATCTCGAGCTGTAGCAGTAAGGTTTCGCGGTGATTCGAGCTTGGTGAAGTCTCGTAATGTCGATCGAGGAGGGGGGAATATCCTGATTTTGCTTTTCCATGGAGGTATAACTTACAACTTGTTAATTTCAGCTTGCGTTTCATTTGTTTTAAAAAATAAAATAAAATAAATAAATAATAATACTGATTGAATGATCAGAAGTTAGAATAAATATAACAGTAGGGTGTTTAATTCATTTATTTCGATTTTACTTAGCTAACTTTATTTACGAATTAAATATATATATATATATATATAATATTTGCAGTTTGTTTTAACCTATAAACAGAAATAAGATATTAACATGAATTTTCTGTCCATTTGAGTTAATACGGATGCACAGAAATTTTGAATGTTTGAGTTAGAACGATATATTAAAATAATAATATAATAGATCGTGAGCCATATATATAGATATGATTTTAGATAAGGTTTTAATAAGAAAAAAAAAAGAGAAGAAGAAAAGGGGAGGTATTTTAAATGTGCGGAGTTTATCTATATATATAAATAAAGAAATAGATTGTTAAACCTATATAGATTATTTTATAGGAATATATATAGTTTTACCCACTAGTCTATTTTAAATTGTATTGTAGTGATTACATTGTTTAATCTGTTTGTTTAATTATTTTAGATACTAAAGTTTTCAAGGGAAATTAGTTAAATAAAATTTTAAGTTAAAATCAAATATGTAAACGGTGATAAATTGTTTGATAATTCAGATAGTAATAAATTGTAAATTGTTTATTTAAGGTTAAACATCAGAGAATCTGAGGCAATATTGAAATGGACGTGCAAATTTAAGAGGCAAAGGTGAGTAAATCTCACTCAGTTAAAATTTGATTTAAATGATTAAATTCAAATAATTGTTTGAATGGTTGAATTGAGTGATGTGATATAGTATGATTTATTTTGAAATTGGTATATTATTGTGCTAACATCTGTGGATGCAGGGAAAACAGGTTGGAGGGATCCAACTGGATCCCTCAACATGTATTTAAATTATTTAATATCCACTGCTGTGATTGATTGATATACTGTGATGGATTATATTAGAATATTAAAGGTTATCGTCTGCTTGAATATTTTGGTACTCTGCTTTATTCCAATATATAGAATTGGATCTTGGAAAAGAAATAATTATAACGAATATATATAAATTAAAGTGAATTGGATAAGAATGTCAGTAGTTTCAAATACTAATTAATAAAATTCTGTATATGGAAATGAATTTTTTTTGAATAAACAGAAGATTAATGAAGTTTGAAACTTCAGTGATATTATTTAATGGAACAAAATATTTATTTAATACTTTAAGATCTAAATTATGGAAGGGAATAATGAAGGATTTGGGAAAGCCTGAAATTGATAGGTTTCACTTAAAACAATAACAATAAAAAAATAAAAGTCCATAATTAATGAATTTTGAAATGAACCAAGAAAGTAAAGAAATTTATTTCGAATAGAATAAATTGAAAATCAATTTGGGAAATTGATTTAAGTGCTTGTAGTTGGAATTTTCCTCTGGATGGCCAAGTATACGTTTTAAAAGTAAATTTGTAAATATAAATTAAATGTTTTTAAGTTGTTTTTAAAGAAGGCAAGTTTGTAAAATTTATTGATCCTAATATTTAATTTCTAAAGCAAGTACTTCCTTTTAATATATTAAAACATTACTTATTTAAAAGTGACTTAGTATTTGTTTTAAAAGTGAAAACCTGGTTTTATATTTTATAAAGTAACCTTACTTTCTCAAATTTATATAATATGTATTTTTAACAAATTATTTAAGTAGTTTTATCCTAAGTATTTTAAAGTTTATATTTCAAAGCAAAGTGGTTTAAATTATTTTAAAAAAAAAAATCTATTTTTGTGCTTGGTGATTCCAGAGGAGATAGAAAACATCTGGGAAAGTTTATTCTAAAAAGAAAGATGGTTTTGAAACTGTTTTCAAAGGATTGAAAATAGAAATATATCTTGTAAAGATATTTTGAAGGTAATAAATAATTTGGGAAATTATTTATGGGTTGATGGTTGTTTGTGAATATTAATTGATAGTTAAATAACCGACTATCAATATTGGCCAACTGCGTTGATCGTTTCGAAGAGACCGGGATCGAGATTTATTTCTCGAAAACCACTTCGATCCGGTTTGTACGTTTCGTGCGAAAAACGATTTTGGATTCGAAGATGGAGCAATGAAGTGCAAGGGCTAGTCGCTACTAATCCTGAGGATATTTCCAAAATGGATGTAGTAGGAATAGTGCCTTCGGTTCCGTTCGAACCCGGGACAGACTTGTATGGATGAATGCTTGCGAATCATCGTCAGGTGGGCGATGGGCATTCTAAGTGAAACGTTCTAAAAGGTAACGCTTAGCCTCAAGCCTCATCAAATGGGAATGACTGAAAATCAGGGGATATGCAGCAAAGTTAGGTGGGTCATGCCCAAGCAGGACAAGATAATTCCCCTGTCTAGATGTCCCTTATATATTTCGGCTTAGTGGGTGGTTGGTCGCGCCAACCACGGGGTTTATCTTGTTCGGGACTGTTCAGTAAGGAATGGTTCCGGCCTTGTGTTGCAGGGGATGAAGGGAGTAATCCTCGGTACGGTGATCTAGGCCCCGTACTGTGACAGGTGGTACCCCAGTGCCTAGTCATTGTTGGAAATCCATTCTCCCTACGAGCCTTGTACGAGTTTTGTTTGTATTACCCACTTTTGTGGCTTGTAGCTGGAATTTAATGAATGTAACAATTTCGGCTATTTTATAAGTATTTGTATATAGACCTTATTATAATATCAGAGGATTTCTATAAAAATTGGTTTAGCTATCGTAAGGTAAAAACCCGACATGTTTATTTGTGGCGTGGTCTTACGAGATGCTTTTGTTTTCAAAGGAATTTTGAAACTTTAATAATCAATTGGGTGTGATTTTCTCACGCTGGTATTCCAGACTGACTCGGGTATTATTTAACTGTAATGCTCGGGTCAGACCGAGTATTATAGAATACAGGTTATGATGCTGTGGAGCTCTGGAGACGAGCTGGATGACGATACGTATTCTCGTACTTGTATATACATATATTTCCGCTGTTGAGTTGTTGTGTACCCATTGGATGTTATTGATGTGAGCTGTGACTGATGTACTCTGATGATGTAATATATGTAAACTGATATATTTGATGTTGAGTAAAGATTATTTATTCTCTATTATATTTTATTCCGCTGCGATGGTTAGATTCTGATGTTGATTTTGTTTTCTCTTCTTCTACCTCTTCTTCTTAAACCCAAATGGTTCGTATTTCTGTGCAACTTGAGTTGATTGTTGTAGAATAGTGTTAACTCAAGGGGCACGGATTAGCGGGCTGTTACACTTGGTATCAGAGCTTAGGTTGGTGATAGCCTTGGCTCTGGTGGGAATTACTCATAAATTAGAGTCCGTAGTACTCTATAATGAGTTTGAGCGTATTAATAGATATGAGCGCGTATTTGTTAGTGAATATAAATTGTTTTAATATTGTGTTGGTTGATTTATTGAGTGGCATATGAACCTTCGTCGACACAGTCTGCGCAACTGTATCGAAAGGGTTTCTAAACATTTGAATAGAGCAATCGACACGGTGTTGTTTTAAATATGGGTAAATGAAATAATTTTACCCAAAAATATATTTTCAATATAAAGAAAGTTTTTGTAAACTATTTAGCTAATATATGGTTGCTTGGATGTTAGAAATGATAATATTAAAGTATTATCATTGTTAAGTGAAAATTTAACTAGAAATTGAAAATATAACCAAAGTTTGAAGGAATAAATTCATTATAAAATGAAATTCATAAATATGGATTATAAACGTAAATAGTAAATGGAAATATAATTAAATGGGAATTTGTATGAGCATAAACTATACAAATGAATTATAGTTAAAATGTAAATTAAATTAAATATGTCAATTTAAAAATCCCGGAGATTTGGAAATGTTTATCGAAGTGTTTTAATGATAAATGATAGCATTATTGTTTTGGAAATAATCCTGAATGGAAATCTGTTTTAAAATGGATTTTGGAAGTGAGATAGCATTGAATTCACTTCAGTCACCGGAAAATAACTTCGGTGATGACTGCAGCATCATCGATGTGCATTTTCGAGTTTCTAAGTGATGAATTGCTACCAAATTATTTGTTAGGGAAAATCTGTTTGTTTTTGAAATTTCAAAAGAAATTTGTTGGAAATAAAAACAGGGATGGTTTAATTTTTGAGAAATTTGATTTTGAGAGGTTAGAGGGTTCAAAATGTTTGAAAACAATAACCGGGTGTTGAAAAATCTTGAGGAAATAAATTGTAAGCTTATAAAATTGAGTTGGGATGAGAATTCAATTGAAATAATTAATGAAATTAAATTCTTACCTGAATAAATGGGAAGTAAATTGGATAAGAAATGAGAATTGAAATAAATAAAACAGAATAACTTATAAAAGAATTAAAGATCCATGAAAAATAAAATATGCTTGGGCTATAAATAAATAGAAGGTTTGAGTTAAAAAAAATGAAAGATGAATATATTCCAGCTTATGATGAATGGAATTGTATAAAACAATAAGTTGTGACTTATAAAATTTAAAATGGAATACAAAACCCAAAATAAATATTGTTGAATGAATTGTAAAATAAAAAAAAAAAGAGGAGCAAAACTTGAATTATAAAATAAATTGAACTTAGGAAAATTTTATGAAGAGATTTTGAGATTAAAATCAAGTTTTGGATTATAAATTGGGAAAAGACTATTTAAATAATAAATTAGTTAATGAAATTGAATTGTGAGTTTATGATGAAGTTTGGGAATAAAACTCAAGTTTTAAATTAAATTCGGCTTAGATTGTCAATGAAGCGAATACAATTGAAATGTGAATTCATAAATTTGGGTGGTAAATTGAGAATGGATTGAGGATTCAGAACTTGAGTTATAAATTAAAATTTGATTTAAAGTGTTGATGAAGTGAAAGTAATTGAGAATGAAGCTGAATTATGAGTAAATAAATTGGATGGTAAATTGAAAGTGAATAATTGAATCAGAACTAGAGTTATTAAATTGAAATTTTAGCTTGAAGTGTTAACAAATTAAATATAATTGAAGTGTATCGGATAAAAATGTAAATGGATTAAAATAGCAATGTTTGAATGTGCAAATAAAATCCAAAGTGAAGATAACTTGGAAATAGCCAGAGAATAAATTGAATGGGTTAAATCTGAAAAGTTAAATTTTATTATAACTAATCAAATAAATTTATAGTTTGAAATGAGATTGGATTGAGATAGAATCAAATTAAATTGAAAAGAGAAATTTAATTGTAAAAAGAAATTGAGCTTAAGAATAGAAAGAAGAAAAAAAAAAGGGGAGATTTACTGGAAAATAAATGGGCTTAAGTATAAAATTGGAGTGAATAAACTTAAGCTAAAATAAAGAAAAAAAAAATGGAAATGAGTTGAATTGCATTCAACTTAAAATTAAGTTTAATAATAGTAAATTGGATTTAAATCAAGTAAGAATAAATTTTAATTGAAATAAAATTCGGTGTGATGCCGAGGATATTTAATGGAGTGAAAATGCTTAAATAAATAATTGTAAACCATTTAAATTATTAAGGAATTGAAATAACTTGAGACTATAAGAAAAATAGAAAGTTTCAAGTTTATTAGAATGGTTTAAGTGAATGTGGGTAAACTAATTGAATAAATGAATGGATGAGATAAATAAGAATCAAATGAAGTATGGTTTGAATAAGTTGAGAAGTGATTATTGAATGAAATAGTTTGGAATAAACAATTACGGAATGGTTTTAAATGTAAATGAATGGATGTGAATGAATGAAAATAAGAAGGAAAAGTCAATTGGTAATGGAGATGTACCTAAATTGTTAATGGTTTTGAATGAACTAATTTTGGATAATAAAATCGAAATGCAATGAAACTGAGAATATATGGATTGTGAATAAATCTGAAATGGAATAGAATTAAGAATGAATTGAGTGAAATCCATTTAAATTGGTTATAAAACATAAATACTTATTTAGTCACCTAAATCTCGTCAAATTTGCATGGAATAAATTTTTGTTTGTTGTAAATGGGGTAATTAAACATTCTATGAGTGAGAGTAGTAAAACAAATTGATTTTGAGATCAATTGAATTAAATATGAGTTCAGTTTGCTTAAGAATAAATTGAAGGTAAGCTATTGTGTTTTAAACCATTCAAATTTGATAAAGATGTATACGAATGGATTGAAAACCATTCGAATTGAATGAACATGGTTATAAATAAATTGAAACAGTTGAATTAGCATGGAAACTATAAAACTTTCTTACGGGAAAATTAAATGTGCATTTCTTTTGGTATGCAAATGTTTTAACTATTGCTAATAAGTGAAATGTAGTTAAACTTCATTTATATGGCACTTACATGTTTAAATTGAGTAAGTACAGGTACCTGGGAGCCGTGTGGCTGGTTTTGGTTGTGCTGTTTGCTAAAAATAATAAGCTGCTTGCTTAAAAATGCTAAATAAGGTACGCCTACGCAATAAAAATAGGAAATATGAACTGTTTTTGGTTTTTCCGACCGTGTGGGTCGATGTATATATATTTATCTCTTTTGTCAAATTGCAAAAGCTCCTCCGTACAAAGGGGACTCTGCCAAAAAATTTCAGAAATTTTGGGAGTTAGAAAATTTTTGAAAATTTTTGGAAAATTTTGCTAACGACAAACAAATTCAAATTGGAAACTAAAATAAGTTAGTAAATGAAACTAATTAAAATAATGACATGAATTAGTTATAAATGAGAAATAAAATTAAAAGTTCAAAGTTGAAAATAAATGAAATTCATATGTTATGTGGAAATCAATTTGAATAGAAATAGATATTAACTAAAGTGATAAAGTGAAAATAAACAAAGAAGCATATAGAATGCTTATGCTAAATTTAAGTAAGGAATGGTGAAATCTTAATTAGAGATTGATATTGCAAATATATTCCAAGTTGATATTTGGATGAATATTGGCATTTGGTAAGGAAGTCGGTAAAATGTGCTTGGAATATTGTGATTGGATATTAGTGCTAAGCAGGATATGCAGGTATTATAAAAGGGAAAAGAGAATTGGTTTTGATTTCAAGAAGATAAATTTGAAATGCTCGACAAAAAGGTATGTATCTGAACTTGGTATGAAATTTGATTGGGATTTGGATTTGGATTGAGCCACTTGGCCTTTTTGTTTTCTTTTTGGATTTGGGAGGCCGTAGAGCCATTTTGTAGTTGTACCGAGTCAGCCGCGCAAAGGAAACGCTGGCGAAATTTTTTGGGAATTTAGGGTGTTAGAAAAATTTTGAGAAAATTTTGATAATTCAAAATTGGTTTTATGATTAAAACTTGAATGGTTGGGCAAATAGGATTGTCTGCAATCTAGGGAAAGGTTTGGACAGTCAATAAGAATACTATTGGGTCTTTTATAAAAAGGTAGTTGGTAAGATGTTGAATTGTAAGAAACTGATTGGTTTTAGGAAACAGTAAATGGGTTTTGTACCATTCTTCCTAATTAGTAATTTCGGGGACGAAATTCTTTTAAAGGGGGAGGAATGTGACGACCCGGAATTTTCAAGCATTTTAAATCGGAATATTTAATTGATTTTAAATATTCAATAGAGTAATTTTAACTTGAATTATGAATATCATAATTTATTTGGCAATTAGATTGTTGAATTAAATAATTTGAATTGGATAAAATACGAAACCTGAGATTTTAAGCCTGTTAAAAATATAATTTGAAGGCTTATAAAATTTATATTGATGATAGTGAAAATAGTAAAAGTGTTAAAATTGAATTTGGAAGTTGTTTGTTCAGTTTTGAAATTTTTACCGTTTTAATTTGAATTTAAAAATAGACTTCCGAGGCACAGTTTCGAAATCCGATGAAACCAGTTCCATTGAGTCCGTAATATTGAATTATTATCGAATTTCAAATTTCGTATTGATCGGAGTTAGTGTGGGAGTGTACGACATATAAACGCGCTGAATTTTATCGGAAACTTAATAAAATATACATTGTTGATTAGTCAAAATTTTGTCACATTAGTTTTATTTTCAATCACTAACGCAAAGCTTTCTTTATACGCCACTCCCCTCCATTTAATTACGTTCCATTCCAATCTTCCTTTAGACGTAAACAAGATAATGATAAAATCTAAAATAAAACAATGGCTTCCTTCAGAAGAATAATAAGCAATCTCCTATCCCCTATTATTCACAGCCGAGTTCCCCTTTTTCTCAAAACCCCCCTCGTTCTGCTCGAAAGAAAAAGAAAAAAAAACAAATGAAAGTGGCGATTGTTCTAGGATTTTAAAATCGCGTCTCTGTACTTTGCGATGGAATAATTTAGCATGAACGCGAGCTCGTGTTGGTGTCGTGAAGGGGGGAAACTCGCGCGTAAGGGTTTGTTCGAGTCTTAGGGTGCGGCGTCTCTGATGTGTTCGATCTGGGAGGCGAGGCGACGGCTCGAGGGTAAGGCGATGTCATTAGGGCGTTCGCGTGGTCGCGATGACTGAGAGGGAGCTCGCGAGTGGGGATGGTCGCTGTCAGATGGTGGAGTGTCGCGACTTCATCTCGAGCTGTAGCAGTAAGGTTTCGCGGTGATTCGAGCTTGGTGAAGTCTCGTAATGTCGATCGAGGAGGGGGGAATATCCTGATTTTGCTTTTCCATGGAGGTATAACTTACAACTTGTTAATTTCAGCTTGCGTTTCATTTGTTTTAAAAAATAAAATAAAATAAATAAATAATAATACTGATTGAATGATCAGAAGTTAGAATAAATATAACAGTAGGGTGTTTAATTCATTTATTTCGATTTTACTTAGCTAACTTTATTTACGAATTAATATATATATATATATATATATATATAATATTTGCAGTTTGTTTTAACCTATAAACAGAAATAAGATATTAACATGAATTTTCTGTCCATTTGAGTTAATACGGATGCACAGAAATTTTGAATGTTTGAGTTAGAACGATATATTAAAATAATAATATAATAGATCGTGAGCCATATATATAGATATGATTTTAGATAAGGTTTTAATAAGAAAAAAAAAAGAGAAGAAGAAAAGGGGAGGTATTTTAAATGTGCGGAGTTTATCTATATATATAAATAAAGAAATAGATTGTTAAACCTATATAGATTATTTTATAGGAATATATATAGTTTTACCCACTAGTCTATTTTAAATTGTATTGTAGTGATTACATTGTTTAATCTGTTTGTTTAATTATTTTAGATACTAAAGTTTTCAAGGGAAATTAGTTAAATAAAATTTTAAGTTAAAATCAAATATGTAAACGGTGATAAATTGTTTGATAATTCAGATAGTAATAAATTGTAAATTGTTTATTTAAGGTTAAACATCAGAGAATCTGAGGCAATATTGAAATGGACGTGCAAATTTAAGAGGCAAAGGTGAGTAAATCTCACTCAGTTAAAATTTGATTTAAATGATTAAATTCAAATAATTGTTTGAATGGTTGAATTGAGTGATGTGATATAGTATGATTTATTTTGAAATTGGTATATTATTGTGCTAACATCTGTGGATGCAGGGAAAACAGGTTGGAGGGATCCAACTAGATCCCTCAACATGTATTTAAATTATTTAATATCCACTGCTGTGATTGATTGATATACTGTGATGGATTATATTAGAATATTAAAGGTTATCGTCTGCTTGAATATTTTGGTACTCTGCTTTATTCCAATATATAGAATTGGATCTTGGAAAAGAAATAATTATAACGAATATATATAAATTAAAGTGAATTGGATAAGAATGTTAGTAGTTTCAAATACTAATTAATAAAATTCTGTATATGGAAATGAATTTTTTTTGAATAAACAGAAGATTAATGAAGTTTGAAACTTCAGTGATATTATTTAATGGAACAAAATATTTATTTAATACTTTAAGATCTAAATTATGGAAGGGAATAATGAAGGATTTGGGAAAGCCTGAAATTGATAGGTTTCACTTAAAACAATAACAATAAAAAAATAAAAGTCCATAATTAATGAATTTTGAAATGAACCAAGAAAGTAAAGAAATTTATTTCGAATAGAATAAATTGAAAATCAATTTGGGAAATTGATTTAAGTGCTTGTAGTTGGAATTTTCCTCTGGATGGCCAAGTATACGTTTTAAAAGTAAATTTGTAAATATAAATTAAATGTTTTTAAGTTGTTTTTAAAGAAGGCAAGTTTGTAAAATTTATTGATCCTAATATTTAATTCTAAAGCAAGTACTTCCTTTTAATATATTAAAACATTACTTATTTAAAAGTGACTTAGTATTTGTTTTAAAAGTGAAAACCTGGTTTTATATTTTATAAAGTAACCTTACTTTCTCAAATTTATATAATATGTATTTTTAACAAATTATTTAAGTAGTTTTATCCTAAGTATTTTAAAGTTTATATTTCAAAGCAAAGTGGTTTAAATTATTTTAAAAAAAAAAATCTATTTTTGTGCTTGGTGATTCCAGAGGAGATAGAAAACATCTGGGAAAGTTTATTCTAAAAAGAAAGATGGTTTTGAAACTGTTTTCAAAGGATTGAAAATAGAAATATATCTTGTAAAGATATTTTGAAGGTAATAAATAATTTGGGAAATTATTTATGGGTTGATGGTTGTTTGTGAATATTAATTGATAGTTAAATAACCGACTATCAATATTGGCCAACTGCGTTGATCGTTTCGAAGAGACCGGGATCGAGATTTATTTCTCGAAAACCACTTCGATCCGGTTTGTACGTTTCGTGCGAAAAACGATTTTGGATTCGAAGATGGAGCAATGAAGTGCAAGGGCTAGTCGCTACTAATCCTGAGGATATTTCCAAAATGGATGTAGTAGGAATAGTGCCTTCGGTTCCGTTCGAACCCGGGACAGACTTGTATGGATGAATGCTTGCGAATCATCGTCAGGTGGGCGATGGGCATTCTAAGTGAAACGTTCTAAAAGGTAACGCTTAGCCTCAAGCCTCATCAAATGGGAATGACTGAAAATCAGGGGATATGCAGCAAGGTTAGGTGGGTCATGCCCAAGCAGGACAAGATAATTCCCCTGTCTAGATGTCCCTTATATATTTCGGCTTAGTGGGTGGTTGGTCGCGCCAACCACGGGGTTTATCTTGTTCGGGACTGTTCAGTAAGGAATGGTTCCGGCCTTGTGTTGCAGGGGATGAAGGGAGTAATCCTCGGTACGGTGATCTAGGCCCCGTACTGTGACAGGTGGTACCCCAGTGCCTAGTCATTGTTGGAAATCCATTCTCCCTACGAGCCTTGTACGAGTTTTGTTTGTATTACCCACTTTTGTGGCTAGTAGCTGGAATTTAATGAATGTAACAATTTCGGCTATTTTATAAGTATTTGTATATAGACCTTATTATAATATCAGAGGATTTCTATAAAAATTGGTTTAGCTATCGTAAGGTAAAAACCCGACATGTTTATTTGTGGCGTGGTCTTACGAGATGCTTTTGTTTTCAAAGGAATTTTGAAACTTTAATAATCAATTGGGTGTGATTTTCTCACGCTGGTATTCCAGACTGACTCGGGTATTATTTAACTGTAATGCTCGGGTCAGACCGAGTATTATAGAATACAGGTTATGATGCTGTGGAGCTCTGGAGACGAGCTGGATGACGATACGTATTCTCGTACTTGTATATACATATATTTCCGCTGTTGAGTTGTTGTGTACCCATTGGATGTTATTGATGTGAGCTGTGACTGATGTACTCTGATGATGTAATATATGTAAACTGATATATTTGATGTTGAGTAAAGATTATTTATTCTCTATTATATTTTATTCCGCTGCGATGGTTAGATTCTGATGTTGATTTTGTTTTCTCTTCTTCTACCTCTTCTTCTTAAACCCAAATGGTTCGTATTTCTGTGCAACTTGAGTTGATTGTTGTAGAATAGTGTTAACTCAAGGGGCACAGATTAGCGGGCTGTTACAAAATTTGTCAAACCCATATATCCAGATAGGTATTTTAAAATATTCTGAACGCGATGGAAAAAGTTTCACGACCAAATTCGATCGTATGAAGAAGTTATGCTGAAAACAAGATTTCCAAATTGATTTTTTAAAAAAAAAAATTGATTTCAAATTGATTTCTTAATTAAATCGATTTCAAGGCGTTTCGCGTCCGTACGATCAAACGACAGGTCCAATTGATACGAAACTTGAAACCCTATAATAATTCATCGATACGGATCCGATGAAACTGGTTTCGTCGAAATCCGACTCCGTGACAAAAATGGCTATTTTTAATATTCATTAAATAAATTAAATTAAATTTTAAAATCCAATCTTGTATTAATATTCTAAAATTTGTCCCAATTTTATTGCCTATATAAATTAATCAATTTCAAATGATTTAACAAGCTTGGATGTGAATTAAAATTGACAAGATATCAAATTTCAGTGTTCATTTCTGCACTTTCTTATATTTAAGAATTTTATAAATTATATTCTCAAAAACCCATACTTTAGACTTTTAACCTTTATATCCTCAACTTTCACCTAAAATAAAGACGTTACTAACATTAGTTCAAGATTTCACTCTAATGTTCACAAATTCCGTTTTATATTCAATAACGTAATATTTTACGTTTAATTCCATTTTATTTGTAATAAATACCAGTTGTTGAATTTTATACTCAAATTATACATATAAATCTTGCTTTCTAAAGTCTATAACAACCAATGGTCAAATAAAGATAAAATTAGTATTGACCTCACCTTAAAGAATTAACTACTGCAATTACAAGGCCAAAACTACGCTAACTGCAAAAATTTTAGTGAATAAATTTGAGATTGATTTCAACATAACTTAACAACAAATAAGATAGGTGACAAACAATGATTATTGTTATTGAATCTATTCCAAAAGTCTACACTCAAATATTACCTTAAAGTAAATCTTATGTTTCTATAAATTTATTCATACTTCTGTTACTATATTTATACTTAATAAAGTAACGCTCATTCTTAATAACTATATAATAACTATTCAACATATACAAGAACTCTATTCCCAAATGCATTCATTTATATTTTATTTCCTTAAAGTTCTCCTTTATTGGCTAGACACATCAATACCCAAAATAATTTATTTAGATTCATTTACGTCGAGTGCCCTTCTTAACCATATACTCAATAAATGTTAAATCAAAATAATTGTTACCCTTTTATTCAAATTCACCTACACCATCAATAACAAAAATGTTGCCCTAAATTTAGATTCAATTATATACATTAGATAAATGGGTAAACTTTTGTAATTATCCCATATATGAAAATATTTTTATGCATACATTTCCACTTACTTACTATGCATTCATTTATTAAATTACTAATTGCCTTAGTCAACTTATCCCCTATTTACTACCAAATTTCAAATTTAATTATAGCTTATCAATACATAAAATTTACATAGGAAAAACACAAATTTTATTACTATCTTAAGTCCATTTATTATTGACAACATTCATTAAATCTCCTTATCAACACTTATTGCATTGATTTATTCAGCGGTCACCTTTTAGTTAGTTACTATCCATTTTACAATCCAATGTAAGTCTTCCACTATTTATTTTATATTAAATGAATTCCATTCTACTTAATCTTTTTATTGATATTCACTAATTCAACCCTTATATCAGTTTCTTATATTTAACTTTAAATCGATTTGTGACAATCTACATTATCCAAATCTATTGTCATAAAATTTTATTGTTACACTAAATTACAACTACTATACCAAATTTCTACATTTATTCTCAATTAGATTAGAAATTATATTAATTCAATTCATTTAATATTATTAATTTAACGGGTCGTTACAAAAATTAGGCTGTAGGACACAAAGTTTCATTTTTAGGCTCAAGAACAAATATTAGTTATAATTAGCATTATATTCAAATTTAACACTGTACAAAATGCTAGTTGTATCTAGCATTATTTCAATTTTACACTATACAAAATGCTACTCATAACTAGCATTATATTTCAGCCTAAAATATAAACTTGTTGTCCTTTAGTCTAATTTTTTTTCTAAGTTTGTCCTTATGCATATTTTCCTGTTTAACAAATATATATATTTAACAAATATTTGCAAAACGTGTGCGCTTTTTGCTAATACTTGCAAAAACCAAAAGATAATTCATCAGAAATCCGGAAAATGCTATTCAATTAAGAGAAATGAAACTAAAAAACATTTGAACTAAATCAAATGATTTCACAATTTGATTAAAGCTAAGTCTAAAGAAGCAGATAGCGTGTGAAAAATGGCAAAAAGCGGAATTTGCGAAATAATTTGAGAAGACGATTTGCTTGTAGAGGATTTTTAAAGAAGAATACTCTGATGTCCACACTTCTTTTTGTGCAATTTCCTTGCAAAAGGTGTCACCTACCTAATGTTAAATAAAAACCAAAGAATAAACTAGGGTTGTAATGGCAATCATACCATTACCAGTTGATCGGTTACCATTTTTGAATGAAATCGGTATATCAATTTTCTACGGTTAATCATTGGTCACATTTCTTCAATACCAGCGATAATGGTAATTTTACCATTCAATTTATAGTACATGTATATTTATGTAATATGTTTTATTATAAAATTTTAAAACCAAGCAAATGGTTAAATTTATTTATATAATTACGTGAAATAATTTTAAATACAGTTCACTTCTTCCTCATTTATGTATTTTATTAAGTAACATTATAAATTTTGTAATGAAGCAGTGTTATGATGTGAATACATATTGTTACTGACCTATTTTAGACACGGTAATTTACCATTACTAGTGTAACGGTTACCAGATTATGAGTGTACCAGTTTGCGATATACCAGCCTATCGGTATTGATAACGGTAAGCAATTAAAACTTATCGGTAAAAATGTTATGATAACGGTATTTGTAAAAATGATAACGGTAACCTTTATCGTAACAGCGCTATGATAAACAATGATACCGACCAAGTTTAAGCCTAAAGTTTCCATTACCCATCTAGTCTTATTCAAAATCTCAAACGTACGATAATGCTCCACTTGGTACCTCTTCTATAAAAAAATCCTATAGACCTACCCGATCAATTAATTTTAAATCAACTTTATCAGTTGAAATATTAAAAGTTCGTAATAAATATATAACAAGTGGACAAGCCTAAATGGAATACGATGCACACAATCGCTGAAAACTTAACAAGTACGACATCAAATATGCATCTTAAAATAAATAATCAAACTACCGATTGTTTAGGTGCAGCTCATATATACAAATAAGATGGAATGAACAATATTACAAAGAAATGAAGAAAAGATATTATTCATCTTGAACAAGTAGGTGAACAATCAAGCCTTCTTCGATGCAAGTCATTCAACTTAATTTCTGTTGACAGCACCAAATTGATGCATCCTCCTCACCAAGAAGATAAGTAGAGGAATTAATTGTGCATTTAATTCTCTTTGAACAAACTCAACTGAATAGATCTAATTTCATCTAAGCGTTTTAACTAGCAAATACATGATAAAAGTACCAAATACAGTTGAAAACTGTGTTCTTAAATTAGAGTAAATGATCTGCTTTGCTAACAATACATCCAAATTCGACAAATGACTGTAAACAATCAAAGCAGCAATCATACAAAACTTCAATACCAAAGAACAAGCAAAATAGATTTTATTAAACCATAATTAAGAACATAACTAAGCATAGACCTTGCAATAAAAATAAACCATAAGATAAAACAAGATACAAATTTGAAACCTAATTAACTCTACGTTCCTTCGCCATGATCCTTGCGAAACCTTCATAGTTAAATCACCCCTAAATTTAAATATAAAACCATCAGACTTCTACTATACATCACCGACAGAACTAACCAGCTGCTACCTACGTAATTAAACACGCTATTACATTTACACACTAAAGTATGTAATATTAATTATAAATACACAAAGGAACTACTAGTAATTAACTTCTTCATGCATCTACCTTCAAGTAATTCGGGTGATTCCTTTGAAAAAAATATTCAGAATCACTCGATATTTGAAACAAGAGAACACCCAGAAATCATTTAGCTGCACTGATTATAGCTTCAACAAATTTCTCAGGCCATCGGCCATGATTTTGTTGCTGTTCTTGCAAAAAGTTGGAATTGGAACATCACTTGCCGGCGGGGAGGTAACAAACGCAGGACCAGCAAAACCGACTTTCAGATCTGACCTAGCAAGGAGCAGTTTCGACTCGGTTTCAATCTTCGACGTTGACGAAAGATCTAAACCGTCAGATTTGGATCTAACGGGCGACATATGCTTCAGATCTTCACCACGTTTTAGGATGATGACCTGACCAGGGAGGAGAGCGGCGGCTTTAGGTTGCTGCTTTCGGGTCGGGCTGGATCTGTTGGATCCGGATTTGTTAGGCTTTTTGTTAGGAGGTGACCGTAAGGGTTTGGTTTGTGGAGGAGGTGAGCGTATAGGCCTTTTACCTGTTGGCGGAGGACGAGAACCGTAAAAGTAGAGATGGTGGGGGTTGGTTAGGCTGTCTTGAGGTGAAAGCACCGCTGCGGCCATTTCTTTTATGAAGGCGGTGAGGTTACCGCGTGTAAGGATAGATAGAATGTAATTAAATAAGTAAGAGGAAGTGGATGTGCATTAACAAGGGGAATTGTGATACCTTTTATAGAGAAAAGTTGTGGGACCCACTATTGACGTGACAATCTATGCTGTGAAAACAGGGCACGCTGTTGGATAAAATTACAATTTTATCCTTTAACACGAACTGATTTTCCGTTGATTCCTTCCGTTTCTTCCAAAAACATAAATCTATCCTATGATCCTATCAGAGAAGTAATTCTTTAGTTATTTATTTCAAAAATTTGCCATAATGCACAAAAATTAGGATGAGAAACAAGTACAAAAATCGATCGATCAAATGTAAAGCATAAAATGATAAAATTGTATAATCGAGATTGTTTTGAAGGTTAAATCGGATGTTTTTTTGGGATAAAATAGCATTAGCGTATATTTCATCATTAAAGAACATGCAATGGATGTGTGCATTTTGCATCTATTTAATAACTAAGTGTACTTTTGCATAATTTACTTATTTTTTATTTAAAGGCTTCTTTGTACTTTATCTTCTTGATTCATGGTTGAATTTAAAGACTTGAACTTCACATGATTTGTATGGCTTATTGTCAATTTAAAAAATCGCTAATATATTTGGAAAGATTTATTGTCGATTTTGCTACCAAGCCATGCGAGTTAATGGAAAAGTAGAGATGCAAAAGAAAGTTCTGCGAGCACGGAGAACTTAAGCTCATTACATGAAAAAAGATTATTTAATTTATCATTTATGCAATCGATTTTATATGCATTATAAACGTTTGACGCGTGCGTACATGCGAGCGCACGTGCACATATATATGTATGCATGTGTGTAATTCCACAAAAAATGTTGTCCCAACACACAGTCGAAAATTATTTAAAACGCGTTAGGAAATTCAATCAAATCTTAAAATTATTGCTCCGAGAAGGACTTGACCACTGCTCCGACATAAAGCAATTAAATAACTAGCCACTAAACCAAACCATTTGTTTTCATACTTAGACTTACGTTAATTATGGTTTATAAATTGTTGTTGTATAATTCAATATTCAATTCTTTTCGTTCATGGTCGCGAGTTGCTCTAAGCCCAAGGGATTAGTGGACTTCCTCGTGGAATAGCCATCTATGTATGCATACACATGGGATTCTCATATAATTAGTTATTGAAATAGCATCTTTTTTAAACTTGATTTGACAAGTTTGAAACGTCATGTACATCTTTAAGGATGTTGCACAAGTTTAAGCGTGTTTGTTTAGTCTTCAAGACCATAATGGACTTCATGATCCCGGATGGAATTATGTAAGAAGAAAAAAGATCAGGAAAGAAGCTAATATGGGAAGGAAGCTAATACAAGAAAGAAGTAGTGTGTTCTTATACATTTGAAGGGAGATCCCAAAAAAAATAAGTATTTAAATAATTAGTTGTAATTACTACTCGGTTTAACGTTTTAGTAATTATATGTATGTTATTTGTGGTGTATGTTTATTTTACGCATTAAAAGTAGATATTAATAGTTTATTAGTTCATTAATTAGTAGAAAATGATTAATTCATTCATTAGGATAAAATACAAATGCTAAACGAGATACAATAGTAGTTTGAAACAGATTTGCAAATTAAATTATTCATCAAACACTTAGCAACTAAATCATTTCTCATGGTATCCTGAACCGAAGACATTTTTCATTGCATATGTTTCAATGTGATATATTATTTATAAATGTCATTGTTACTATATTTTTGTACAAAACTATTTTCATTTATCAAAGACGAATTTCACTTGAATTTCTAAACGTATATTGGCATATTTTGTAGTTTTAGAATCTTTTCTTCCAAATTTTAAACGTTCTTTTAATCCTCATAATTAATAGGGCTAAGGGTATGTTGTGGGGATAATTATGTAATTCATTACGTAATTCAACTTTTATAAAAAAATCTTATTTAAAATGATGTATGCATCTGATTTATTTTTCTTTTATGTATGTCATTATATAGAGATATAAATAATAATTAAATACATTAAACGTATATAAGTAAAAAAAAATCTAGTAGAAATATTTTACTGATTATAATTAACAACATATTCGTAAACATGAGTATTGAATCGATAAACACACAAACACATACACACTCTCACACATAAATAAATAATTACTCCTTAGATGTTCCAAGCAAGATGTATCGAGAAAGGTATATCGGTATATCTTTTGATGCTAATGTATGTAATGCTCTTCATATAATGGACGATGATTTACTCATGGTTGTTGAGAGCATCAAGGGGTTGCATACCTGTGGCAATTTGGACCAATCACATAATGACTCGACGGAGTCTTCTAACGTGTTAATATAACTAAGTCAAAATAAGAGATCTTATGGCAACGACGTACAAACTTTTAGATTAATAATTATGTTTATCATATATAATAATATCGTACGAACTTTGAAAGCATTTACTTTTACTAAAGTTGACTGGTTTTCTTTTAGATAAATCGATCATAGTTAGTTTTTGATTTTTTTTTATTTTCGTCGTCTTTAATACCGTTAGACGTCAAATAAATTACGAGGACTTTAACTATTTTAACATATGTTTTCATTAATTCTACCGCGACAGGTATTCATTCAAAGTTAGTAATAATTCGTCATGGAATACACTCAAACCCAATAAGGTTGGGGTGTTTATCTCATGCACCATCTCAACCCTATACCCATTCCTTTTATACCGAGCCATGGATCTACCCACTTCATTGAACCAATTAGGGAGCTATTTACGAGTCAAAAGAGTGTTGGTCTACTAGATTTTGACCTAAAACTCATCTCGTTGTCATCCTTAAACACACCATAATAGTCGTATCCAAGTTTCATCACGTGTGCACCATGGTTTACTATTTCGTTATTGCTCACGAGAAACCAGGTACATAAATATATTCTCAAATGCATTAATCACTGAAAATAATAAAATAAAGATTAATGCTATTTCCCCAATAAGAAATAACAATTTACGAAAAACTAGGAAGGAGTCTTTTTTTCAAATTTGAGCCAATGTGTTCAGATTGCGTGGTTCATATATGCAATCATTCATGTATCGTTAAGGATGTCATCAATTTCAAGTGTGTTTGTCTCATCTTCAACATCAAACGAACTTCATATTCCTAATGTCTTAAGCTTCATTAAATGTATCGACAAGAAAACCCAACAAATAATTACAAATTTATTACGCTTTGCATCGGCGGTCTATAGCTAAATTTTGCTATACGGATTTTTCTCCCATGACATTTTGCATAGCTAGCCAGAGCATAGGAAATTTTTTACCTACATGGAATCGACGCGTGCAAGGCATAGGCTAATCAAACTATTCTTGTAGCACAATGTTAGATGTCACAAGTTAATATTGTTTCTGAGGAGGAACCTAAGGACTATTGTGATATCGGCTTCCAAGTTAGAGACCACAATATTTGTATCAAAGGGCTACTCACGTTCAAAGAAAAACTACATATAAAATTGAGACAAACTCTTGTTATCAAAAAATAATATAGAGTATGAACTTACCCTAAGTTAAAAGCACAAAAGTTATTTAGTAATATTTTCTTATAATATAGTTACTGGATGGTCTCTCAAGAAATATTAAATTATTTGATGAAGTCACGAGTTTGAACATGAGTCATGACAAAAAACTTAATTTTTAGATGAATTGTTTTGATATGCAAACAACGACACGTTTCCAAATAATAGTGTTGGCATAAATAACCATCGTTAACTACTTTCATAATTTATTGTCTATTGTATTATGATATCAATATATGCTTCATTTTGGGATGTTATAGTAATTGTAATTTTACCATCACCGTACTACTACCCAACAACTGTCAATGATCAACAAAAGAAGCAGAGTACCAATACAACTGGTATATTTAGTGATGTTTAGGTAAATTAATGGCAACAGAAATGTAAAAATCATTATTACTAGTAAATCTAACAGCAGTTTCATTCTCTATTTTATTATGTTGAATTAAGTTTTATTTTACAAGTGGCACATTTTAGGATAATAACGATCAAAATTATGCTTGTATAACCTTCTTTAATCTTTCACTTATGTTGAGCATTATTTTTATGAAACAAAAACTATTTGTAGGATATGAATGTTGAATCAATCTAAATGCTCATGACATTGTGTGTATGTACGTGTATTAGTATTGTTTAGGATGAACAAGAGCACTCCATCTACTAGATTGTAAATGTGCAATTAACTGTTATTAAATTTTACTTAAAATTACCATTATCAATTAATGGTGATAAATTACCAGTATGACACTCATGTAATATATACAAAGTATCGGTAGTTGTAACTGCAGTATATTCTGTTTTACCAACAAAATGGGCATGGTAAGGTTTTTTGTTAGTATCGGTAATCATAACTGTTATCAAAACAACCGTATTTCTATGATGTCAAATAATACTATTTTAGATGCATACGTTCAACATTTAACTATTTTTGTATTTCATATTTTTTTTCTTTCATAGTCACATGTTAAATCCAAACCTATCAAGTAAAATAGAAGAATTTTTTGTTTTCACACTAATGCTAGGATTTGTCTCAACTCTTTTTTATTTTCTCCGTATAATTTATTGATAATTTATTTTAAATCTCTATATCTACAATTTTTAGGGATGTTTGGTTAATTATCAATTATCTTTTTACATTCAAGGCTTACATTTCACATTCTCAACTATTATTTTCAATGCTTTCCTTTGTTTTCACATACAACTTACATTTACATCTATGTAGTTACTTTAGCTAAATAGACATGAATAAACCATTTCAATAAATTTGATTAACTAATATCCATTAATTCCTCCAACAAGTCATAAAATAACACCGTCAACAAACGTACATGCGTGCGCACACACGCACAGAGATGTGTGTATGTATGTGTCATATTTATACTAACAAAAATGGTAAAATTAAATTTTCATTAAAATGTTAAATACACAGATCTCTTAACAAAATTATATATACATAAACAATAGTAACACTTTTAATTAATTGTTCATTTATCTCAATAAATTATACGTCGAAAAATGAAAGGTAGATAAATTACAAGCTCATTCGTTAATTTTCAAAAGCTTCCTAAAATAACTATCCTATGGCCATTTGCTCGTCTTCGGAAGCTTTATTCGTCAAAAGACAAAAACCTGAAAACCTCAACCCCCGACCAACTCAAATCAATTTTGAGCACCGAAGAGTTTAAGGGGAAATAAAAACTTCGGGTCGGACATAAAGCCTGGCGTGAATAATTTCATCTTTGTTAATTATGTTAAGTGAGACTACGCCACTTAGTGGACGGGTTTCCCCTCACTAACATTCTTTTAAAACATATCTTTTGCAAATCCTTTCCTACAACCAAAACTGGTTAAATATTGTAAAGCATCATTATTTAAACATACATATCAGGTAATAAAAGAACTATCTGTATAAACAGTTTTTAGTTTTGTTTGACTAACTACTAACTATTAACCGTTGGCTAACTCGGGCCAACTAGACAATATAAACAAAATTAATCTAACATCTGTCAGACACTCCTCTTCTAGAGATCTGTTAGACAATATTAACTTTTCCTTTTGAAACAATTCGAAACCATCATAAAAATATACCTTTCTACTCCTTCGAAACATCTAGGGAACCACCCCATCGAAACCTCTTTTAAAACCTTTTGAAAGTATTAAATCTAAACCTTTCAAAATCATTTGGGTTCATTTAAAACATGCAGAAACCTTTCGAAACCATTCAAAATTCACTTCTATGAAACCCCTTTGAAAATGTTTCGATCGAAACCATTTGGATTATGCTTTCAAGTAGAGCAAAATGACCATAACCCTAATAAAGTTGAAAGCACTTCCTTTTGAATTCATTCAAATCATCTCTTTCGAAATCAAGTTGAGTTATACTTCGATCAAAAGAAAAGGGCCTTTGAAGTCATTTAAGTTGAAAGTAACTATTTCGGAACCATTCATAAGTAATGAAGTGATGGTGTCGAAACCATCCCTTCGGAAGCATTGAAGAAGTGCGCAGATTTTTAAAACAAAGCAACCTTTCGAAACCAACTGGGTCAAAAGGTAAAACAGCTGCAGCTAGGTGTTTCGATTAAGTCGAAATCATTCACTTAAAAACAAAGATGCAACCAAACTGAAACCATTTTCTTTTAAACCATTTAACTTAGTCGAAACACAACCAAGTCGAAAGCATCTTAGTCGAAAGCAAACAGGCGTATTTTTCTTTAAAACCAAAGTAAAGCTTCAACCCTTTTGGAACCTCATGGTTTTGACCCTATACTTTTCGCCAACGTCCAATTCATTACGCACCAGTTGTCTAATACCATATGCAATGGTTTCAACTGTATCGAAAGCGTTAGTATGGAGCCAGAACCCGATGCCAAAGGAGATGAAACAGTGAATAACCTATTTATTTGTATTTTTAAATTATTTCTTTTGTACCTAACCTGCCTTATTTTTCTAAATCTGATTGGTTGTCAGATTTTTCTTTTCAAAAGTGTTGCCATTTTCCAGAATTAACAATTTCATATTATTTACAAAAAGCCCCTTTCTTCTTCAAAATTATATAAAACATTTAAGTCTCATACCTTAAATAATTCTATATACATATCAAAAACTCTTAGGAAAAATCTGGAAAAATTCTAGAAAATCTCATTATATATGTTTTCTAACGTATACAAATTTATGACCCAAATAATTAATTATTTACCCGTAAATAATTTATAACCAAAAATGTCATTTTTTTACTAGAAAATTCATATAAAATCCACATTAATTCCAAAAATTCTGAAAATTGAAACACATCTCCAAAATATTATTTCTGATTTATACAAAAATTCATAAGGCATAAAGATGTCATTTAATAGGGTTTTACCTTAAAACATATCATAAAATTCAATATGAACATGTATAAATTATCAACAAGTCATATATAAACATTCCACCATTCAAAAACATGGCAATATATTGCAAATCAATTCAGAATCACCTTAAAACCTAAAACGATTCAAAATAGAGATGTAAACATTATTCACCTTATCTTTTGTAACTATAGAGATTGAGATATGAATAAATTTGATTTGCTTAAGCTTCTCCCTAACTTATCTTCTATCTTTTTCGCCTTTTCCTTGTTAGCGGTGGTCGGCCTTGTTTTATAAAAAAATTGAAATGAATTGAACATGTAAATTATACATGGCTATGGTAATAGATATATGAATTGCCTCTTTTCCATTTTACCCATCCTATAATTCATTTTAAACCTCTTTTTAATTCATTGCTAAATGGCACGGCTACCCCTTTAATAAAATCAAATCTCAATCCCCTAATCAACACATTGTTTTATTTAATTTATCTAATTAAATATCATAAATAACGTTATCAAAAATCCACGGTGTCACAAACTCCCCTCCTTAAAGAATTCCGTACCTGAAATTAAGATAAGGTACAGAGAAAACAAACAAGAAGGTAAAACATACCATCAAACAAATCACGATAAGCATCTCTAATCCTACTCTCAACCTCTCAAGTACAGTCCCCATCATCGTCGCTCCATCGGACTTTGGCTAAGCTGACCGTTTTGGTCCTAAGCCTCTTCTCATCTCTGGCAACTATACCAACTTGTTTTCTAACTATGGTCAAGTCCGGTTCTACCACTAATTCATCTAGCACGGTCAGTGCAATAACAGCTTTCAAGTCTCTGACATACTTTCTGAGAGGAGAAACATGAAAAACAATGTAGACACCTACCAAACTGCCCGGTAACTCAACCCTATATGCGAGTTTCTCAATCCTCTCAACAATAGTAAAAGGTCCAACGAATCTCGGTGATAATTTCCCTAATTTCCCAAATCTAATCACACCCTTCATTAGTGACCCCTTGATGAAAACTTGGCCTCCAACTAAGAACTCTAAGTCTTTCCGTCTCTTATCTGCGTAACTCTTCTGCCTAGATCGAGCCTCCTTCATTCTAGCCCGAATGACCTCAATCTTTTCTGCGGATTCTCTAACTAAGTCCAAGAATCAACCTATCCTCGGTCTCCACCAAACATGCGGGAGATTTGTATGGTCTTCCATACAAAGCTTCAAACGGCGCTATCCCATTACTAGTCTGATATTTGTTATTGTACGAAAACTCGACTAGATGTAGCTAATCTTCATATGATCCCCCGAAATCTAGAACATAAGCTTTTAACAAATCTTCCAAGATCTTGTTAACTCTTTATGTCTGCCCATCTGTCTACAGATGGTAAGCGGTACTCACCTTAAGCTTGGTTCACAAAACTTCCTACAGACTCTTCTAGAGCTCGCTAGTGAACAAGGAATCTCTATCACTAACTATGTTACTCGAAACTTCATGAAGTTTAACAACATTCTTTATAAACAATCTCATTGAAATAGATGCCGTCCTAGTTGACCTAACTGGAATGAAATGGGCACTCTTAGTCAATCTGTCCACCATGACCCATATACTTTCATTTCCCCTGTTCGACCTTGGCAACCCGTCAATGAAGTCTATAGATATAGAATCCCACTTCTATAATGGAATATCAAATGGCTGAAGTAACCCAGTTGACTTCTGGTGTTTGGCCTTTGCATGTTGGCAATTCAAGCACTACTTCACACATAAGACAATATCCCACTTCATATCTTCCCAGAGGAAACTCCTCTTCATATCCCGATCTTGGATGAATAGGGAACTTCGAACGATGGCATTCCTCCAAAATTTCCTTACTTATGTTTCTTACACTTGGAGCACATAATCTTCCTTTCTTTCTCAACCACCCATTCTGGTCAAGACCGAAATCTTTCAAGTCAACGCTCTTTGTTTCTTCCCCAAGCTTCCTAGTCCATTAAGCTAATACTGGATCCTCCATCTGCTTAGAAACAATCCATTCGATCAACACCGATTAAACTTCCTAACAAGATATTACAATTATATCTCCACTAGACCCAGCCTCGGATCTACACTGCACTCTGCAATCTGCTGATGCTTTCAAATCTTTTCGCTCAGCAATCAGCACTAATACTGTATTATGATGTTTCTTGCTAAGTGCATCTGCAACTTTGTTGCCTTCCCTGGTGTGTACTCAATCCAAAAATCATAAGTGGCTATAAATTCTAACCATCTCTGTTGTCTCATGTTCAAGTCCTTTTGAGAGAACAAATACTTCAGCGACTTATGATTTGTATATAACTCAAATCTTTCTCCCAGAAGGTAATGCATCCACGCCTTCAAAGCAAAAATCACTGCAGCCAATTCCAAATCATGCGTTGGATATCCAACCTCATGCGGTCTAAGCTGTCTAGAAGCATAGGCAAATATTTTACCTCTCTACATCAGCACAGCTCCTAATCCTATTCTGCATGCATCAGTATAAACCACCAAATCCCGATTCTCCTCTAGAACAACTAACATTGGTGCATGAGTCAAAAAGTGTTTCAAACTTTGGAATGTTTCCTCACACTTATCAGTCCACACAAACTTCACATCCTTTCTCGTTAGCTTGGTCATCGGTGCTGCTATTGGCCAAAAATCCTTAATGAATCTCCGATAATAAGCAGCCTACCCAAGGAAACTCTTTATCTCATTTACTATCTTGGGTCTCTTGCAACTATTTGCTGCCTCGATCTTAGTCGAATTTATTGACAACCCTCTCTCCGAGACTACGTGATCAAGAAACTTCACTTCCTTCTTCCAAAAACGACACTTCGAAAACTTCGCTTTCAGCTGATGTTGCCTTAGTGTCTCAAGCACTACTCTAAGGTGAACTTCATGCCCTCTTTCATCCCTAGAGTATATCTAGATATCATCTATAAAAACCAATAAGATCCTATCCAAGTGCTCTCGGAAAATCTAGTTCATCATATCCACAAAGAAAGCTGGCGTATTCGTCAGTCCGAATGGCATAATTAACCATTCGTATGATCCATATCTAGTCCTGAACGTCGTCAAAGATATATTATCCTCTGCTACCTGAGCTGATGGAAACCATTTTCCAAATCCAACTGAGAAAATACCTAGGCTTCACTCAACTAGTCGAAAAAATCATCAATCCTGGGCATTGGATATTGATTCTTTATCGTCCTCTCATTTAACTTACAATAATCAATACATAGCCTCAACGATCCGTCCGACTTCTTGGCAAGCACTACTGCTGCACCCAAGGCGAACTACTCGAACCGATGAAATTCTTGCCCTTTAAATCCACTAACTGCATCTTCAACTCCCTCATCCATGTAGGGGTTATCCTGCTTAGGGGCCTACTCACTTGTTCTGCGTCCGAAACCAAATCTATCTGAAACTCAATGGCTCTCTTTGGTGGCAATTCAACTACAGGACTAAAAACATCTGCGAATTCTCTAACATGGAAACTCGACTCAACTCATAATCTGAATCCATAACACCCAATAAAGCATACACTTTTCTGCTTGAACCTTCTATGGTATAAACAATCATGTCACCGTAATCAGGGTGTCTAAAAGATATCTTCCTATCCTAGAAAAATATTCTAGAGTTAAAGTCACTTAACCAATCCATCCCAAAGATAATCCTCGAACCCTAAAAAAAATATATGCAAAATGCAAGTAAAAAGATGACCTAACAGGTCAAATTCTAACAGTCACATCTCAACCGTAGAGTTGCATACCCTCATATTGGATTCGCAACCCGTAAGGAAGTAACTAAATATGAGGGTTCAAGATTAAGCTTATCTATCAAACATCTATATATAAAAGAATGTGATGCATCAATATCAAATAAAACACTAATAAACATACCATGAATCTGAAGCATACTTTCCAAAACAGCCTTTCCCTTCTCCTGAGCTATCGGCTTAGAAGCAACGGGCTCCAATGCATAATCCTTGCCCTTTCCATCCATAGCAGACTCCTTGCACTAGTTCTTATAGTGGCCAACCTGATCGTAGTTGAAGCGCCTGATGTACTTCTTCCCGACCACTTCGTTAGCCTTCTCACAATGACACCCATTGGCGAAATGCCTCTTCTTGTCGCACTTAAAACAAACCATCTCAGATTTTCCTCTCTTGACTGCTCCACCCTCCTGAGCACCATTCTTGTAGAAAAACTTCTATTTTTGTCCTTGCCCAACCTGAACCTCCTTAGCCTTACTCTTCTCTAGAGAATCAAGGATCTTCTCATGCCTTATTGCCATCTCTACAATAACATCATAGGTTTCTCTGATATGCGGTAAGTAGCCTTAGCCAACTTAGGTTTCAATCCCCTAAAGAACTTCTTGTTCCTCTTCATCACGATATCAATAGCGGCATAATCATACCGAGCCAACTCCTCGAACCTTCTGGCATACTCCACCACTGACATCTAACCCTGCTCTAACTCGTCAAACTTTACGATCAAAGCGGATTGTGCCATAACAGGCATGAACCTCTCCGAGAACCTCCTCTTGAACTCTACCTATGTCATCTCTTCCTCATCTACCGCCACTGTCACATTCTCTGTTTGTGCCTAACCTTGGGTCCTCCTAGCATTAGGTCCGACATTCCCTTTGGTGCTTCCCCTTCCTCGGTTAACTCTTCCTCTTCTACCATCCATATCTGTATTCAAATCACATGAGATACAGAAAGATAACCTAAGCAAAGATAGGAAACTAGAGATAAAGTGTACACTAATATATAGCAAATACAAGTACATAACTATAGCGTTATCCCATACTCCAATCTTACTCTAATTCTTTAAGATTATGTTTTCAAAACCAATTTTAATTAAAAAAATTATAAATCTATGCTCTGATACCAAGTTGTAACATCCTGTATCTAGAGGCCAAAAACTAACCGCTATAGATGTTGTAGTCGTCTATGGTATTAACTTCTGGTGACAAAATACGACAATGCTAATGGTATCCATAATACCAGAAGCACTTGAATATAAAAAAATCACAGATTTAAAAAAAAACAATTTTTAGCTGATTACATTTCAAAACAATATCATATCAAAGTTACATAATCCCTTAACCGTTTTCCAGTTTTTGATCAAATATAATTTACAATAATATGCCAAGAGCAACATATGATGATGCCGCCTTAGATGATCAAAGAAATACAGTCGTATCTGACTTAATATTCATAGTGGAAAACAATAAAAAAAAATCTGAATTCCTAAAATAGCTATCTGATAGCCACCTACTCGTCTTCGGAAACTTTATTTTCCAGAAGACAAAAACATGAAAACCTCAACCTTTAGCCTACTCAAATCAATTTTGAGCACCCGAGAGTTTAAGGGGAAACAAAAACTTCAAGTGAGACATAAAGTCTGGTATGAATAATATTGTTCATCTCTGTTAATTTATGTTAAGTGGGACAATGTCGCTTAGCAGAACGGATTTTCCCTCGCTAACATTCCTTTAAGACATATCTTTTGCAATTCTTTTCCTACAACCAAAACTGATCAAAATATCCGTAAAGCATCATTATGTAAACATACATATATATTAGGTAATAAATGAACTATCTGTTCATACACAAAAGTTTTGGTTGGCTAACTTTTAACCTTTGGCTGACTCGGACCTACCAGACAATATCAAAATTTATCTAACATTTGTTACACACTCCTCTTCTTTTGGACGATCTGTCCTTAACTATCAGTTAAGTACTTCTTTACTGGACTGTCTGTTCTTCACCTGATCCTAATGGTTTTGCGGGCTCACCAATAACTTATCCGTATATAAAATATATTCCTTTCTGCGTGTATCCATAATTTTAGTCTTACCTATAACAAAGCCCAACACATTGGAATTTGGACTAAATTAGCTGGGGCTAATAGTTAATGTATAGGGTGCGACACTATACCAGTCTCATCTGGTATCTAATATCCGAGTCATTATACTTAGGAGTATCTTCCCGAAAATTTTCTTGAAAACCTTTTCAAAATGATTTAAGACCTTTAAATCAAACTCAAACACGGAAAACTATATAATCTCTATGCTTTACTCAAAATCACATTGCCGTGTTATATATGTACTTTACTCAAATCTTAATTGATGAAAACCTTTAACTTTTGAAAGCCCCCTTTCAAAACTATTGAAAGTATCACTTTCGAAACCATTGAATGTACCTCTTTCAAAATCATTGAAAGTACCCCTTTAGAAACCATGCAAAACCCTATCTTTTATCTAGGCCGAAAGGCGAAAACCTTCTTTTCGAAATCATTCTCAAAACCCTTCCAAAATCGTTGGAAATCTTCCTTTAAAAGGCTTAAAACTTTGACATCTTACTTTTAAAATCTTTAAACATTGCCTTTTGAAACCATTGGAAACCCTTTCCTTTCGAAATCATTCGAAACCATCAGAAAATATACCTTTTGACTCCTTTGAAACCTCTTTTAAAACCTTTCAAAAGCATTTGGGTTCAATTTAAAACATGTGGAAACCTTTCGAAACCGTTCAAAGTCTGCTCCTTCGAAACCCCTTTGAAAACTTTTCGGTCGAAACCATTTGGATTATGCCTTCAAGTGGAGCAAAAGGATCATAACCCCAGTAAATTCGAAAGCACTTCCTTTTGAAATTATTCAAATCATCTCTTTCGAAACCAATTTGGATTATACTTCGATAAAAAAAGGGCCTTTAAAATCATTTAAGTCGAAAGAAACTCTTTCGAAACCATTCCTAAGTAATGAAGTGATGGTTGTCGAAACCATCCCTTCAATAGTATTGGAGAAGTGGGCAGATTTTTAAGACAAAGCAATCCCTTCGAAACCAATTGGGTCGAAAGGTAAAAAAGCAACAGGTAGGTGTTTCGACTTAGTCGAAAGCACTCACTTAAAAAAAAAGATGCAAGCTAATCGAAACCATTTCCTTTTAAACCATTTGACTTAGTCGAAACCCAATCAAGTTGAAAGCATCTTAGTCGAAAACAAGCAGACATATTTTTCTTTAAAACCAAAGTAAAGCTTCAACCCTTTCGGAACCTCATGGTTTCGACCCTGTACCTTTTGCCCACATCTAATTCATTACTTACCAGTTATCTAATATCATATGCACTAGTTTTGACTATGTCGGAGGCGTTTGTACGGAGCCGAAATTCGGTGCCGAAGGAGACGAAACGGTGAAAAACTTATTTATTTGTATTTTTAAACTGTTTCTTTTGTACCTAACTTGTCTTGTTTGTGTAAATCTGATTGGTTGCTAGATTTTTCTTTTCAAAGGTGTTGTCATTTTCCAGAATTAACAATTTCAAATTATTCACAAAAGCCCCTTTCTCCTTTTAAATTATATAAAACATTTAAGTCTTATACCTTAAATAATTTTATACACCTATCGAAAACTCCTAGGAAAAATCTAAAAAAAATCTAGAAAATCACATTACATATGTTTGATAACATATAAAATTTTCACACCCAAAATTAATTATTTACCCGTAAATAATTTATAACCCAAAATATCATTTTCTTTACTAGAAAATTCATATAAAATTCACATTAATTCCAAAAATTCTGAAAATTGGAACCCAACTTTAGAATATTATTTTTGATTTATACAAAAATTCACAAGGCATAAAGATATCATTTACTAGGGTTTTACCTTAAAACATATCATAAAATTCAATATGAACATGTATAAATCATCATCAAGTACATATAGATATTCCACCATTCAAAAACATGGCAATATATTGCAAATCAATTCAAAATCACCTTAAAACCGAAAACAATTCAAAATAGAGATGTAAACATTAGTTACCTTAGCTTTTGTGATTATAGAGGTTGATATATGAGTAGATTGGATTTGCTTAAGCTTATTCCTAGCTTAACTTCTATCTTTTTCCTTATTAATGGTGGCCGACCTTGTTCTATAAAAAAAAATTGAAATGAAATGAACGTGTAAATTATATATGGCTATGGGTGATAGATATAGGAATTGTCTCTTTATCATTTTACCCCTTCTCTAATTAATTTTAAGCCCTCTTTTAATTTATTGATAAATGGCATGGCTACTCCTTTAATAAAATCAAATCTCAATCTCCTGATCAATACATTATTTTATTTTATTTATCTAATTAAATATCCTAAATAATATTATCGAAAACCTGGGGTGTTATAGTTGCTGGCGCGCATTGATGGATCACATGGGAAGATATGGTAGAAAATAAGTATGGGATCACTAAGGCCCATGGATCGGTGTTGATCCATGGGATTACTTAATTCGTGCTATATATTACAGTAAGAAGAAGGAATTTGGCCAAGGGATGGATCGGTACCGATCTATGGCTAACCATTTAGGGGGCGATGGATCGGTGAGGGTATGGTTAAGGGATGGAGCATGTCCTGGTTGTGTTGAAGAGTAGGATTGGTGGGGATGGTTCAGGCTTTGTGGTTAGGTGACAATGGATCGGTGGTGGAGATTGTGAGGCAGTTTCGGATCATACACCTACTTGATTCGAGTCACTACGACAAATGCTTCGAGTCTTCATGTTTATACCTACTTCTGAGTGCTTCTACTTCAGGCTAAGGGTAGGGTTCGTGGCGATTTTCAATGATGATAATGCGTGATTCGATGATGATGAATCTATGATGGGAAGTGATGGCTTCAACGATGGGTAGCTGTACGTTGGATGTAGAGTAGGTGACCATTAGTTGGATTAAATAAACCAGGAGGAAAGCTATAAGAGAAACAATGTCATTCTACAACTAATGATGGTTGTCGATAATAGTTCCCAACCGCGATAACCTCATATGGAAGTTGTAGGGACAGTTTCAAGATGAGCTCTACTATAGATGACATGTGCAAAGGGATTGCTAATACTTAAGGGTTTCTAGAGTACTCGCAAAGCGAGGTATGCACTTTGGGGTATGATGGCTTCTAGAGTGTGATGGCTCCTTGTTTTCAGATGAGTGGTCTATTACCCCAGACTTACATAATGGTTAGTCTAGTTTTGGCCTGTTGAGTAGCATGGACACGAGTACCGGGAAACTAGACATTGATTATCGTGATAGGTAGTCAAGTCCTCCGGCGTGATGGGATCCGGCAAGTTATCAAATATCCAACGGACTGAGTGAGTGAATTGAGGATGAATGATGGATGCTATGTTTGTCTGATTACTTATCACCTTAAGGATGACACATGATGCGAAAGTTACTGATGTACATACTTGGACACCCCTTAGTACTTTGATGTATAGTACACCCATGATGACTACGATGTACATAAGTATCGTATATCCTGTATATGTGTTAACACTGTGGATGCAGGGACATGTCATGTATGATTTTTCATACTATTTCTCCTAGTATATTGACTTTATAGTATTTGAGTTTTTCTACCGTTCACACTAGACTGTTCTCTGACTCTGGATTTTATACGTTGTTTCGTATTATTCATGTACTCTTAAATGAGTAGATTGAGGATATCAAGTCTGGCGAGCACGTGGAGCTGGACAGAGGACGGACATGAGGTTATACTCTCGTATTACTATATTTACTTATTATGCTTGCTATTCACCTATACAACACTGTGGAGCCAGCTAGTGCATTTATTATCCATAGACAGTCTATTTACAAGTTATTATTTAATGTATAACTCTGTCATTATGTCGTATACTATATGGATTTGAGTGCTCTGATTTCTATGATTCATCCAGTTATTACTGTCCAGCCTGTTTTACATTTGAGATGTTTGTTGTTATATTTTATTTGATGCGTTGTGAGATATATGATAACTTCTGTGATGATTGATTTACTTTATTATAGCCTTGACTATCGTCCTACATCAATCGACCGTCGCAGCGCACTATATAGGTATATTGAGTGTCGGTGGTATAAGGGGTCTTCACACTACCCTTTTTACGATTATGCGGACAGTTCCAATAATTCTGAACGTCCAAGATTTTATAATTTATACAATTCTTTATAAAGTTCTCCTCCATTCTTTTTTATTTTTTACATTCGAATTCATGTATTTGTATTAACTATTACTCTTAAATGCAAACTATATAAATAAATGCAAATAATAAATATTCATTAGTATTTCTAATAATTTTGAAGTTTGTCTAATAACTTCTGAAAAACATGACTACATTCATATCAACGATTCAGATAAAAAACATATATAATTCATTGAAAAAAAATTATAATTAAATTGTATGTATCGACAGTGACAAAAAGTTTAATTTACAATTGATACATCGATCATTGCATAATAAAACTTTAATTTTAACGATGTATAAATTATGGATATTATGTTTTTATAATATTATTATCATGGGAAACTTACGACTTACACAACAGTTTATTCTGTATTTTCATAAACATTTTTTCTACGAGTAATGTTAACATGTGCCTTAAAGACATATATTAAGATTGTTAATCAAATACTCCTCTTAAAATTGACATGTCCAATTTTATGCAATGAAAAGCTACAAATTTGAAATAAAATTTATTATAGCTAAACATGAATAGAAAAATTCGACACAATATAAGTGTGTTTTTGTGCAGTCAAAGAGAAATGAATAAGTGCCCGGCTAAGTTGTCTTCAAAATGTCCAAAGGGGAGGTGGTAAAATATACAATAAGAATAACACACCCAATTAATATAGTTTGATATCGTTGGAAGCCCAATCAAAGGACAACACCGTAAATATATGCCATCAAAGAGGGTACGCCTGTCCTTTACGTGAAGGGTTATTTTGGAAATACATCCCTTAGTCTTATCTACACCGGTTAACACAATGGCATTTACAGTAAATAGACCATAGGTGAAGGGTACAATTTCAAACATTAGCCCCTCAATGTCCGTGAATGCCATAAAGTAATGGAATTAAAAGTAAAATGCGGGAGGACACGAAGCAACGTCGTAGTAGTGGGTAAGAGTTGGCCCACAACTTCGCAATGTTAGCTAAATATTCTGCGATGCATCGTATTTGTTCATATTTTCTCATATAACTGCGCATAAAAGTAGGTCGGTTCAATAGTATGGACCGACTTTCGCGCTTTAAGCTGCTTCACGTTACGTAGGTTTGACACCGTTGATAACGTTTTAGATCTAACGGCTGTGAATGGGTCAATATTGCACCACGTCTTCTCTGTGATGCCCTCAATACCGTGTGATTTTGACGGTACGACCTACATAGCATCCACTGTCATGAATTGTTACTGTTAGGACGTCGGTGACATCAAAAACGTCTGACGCAGCCGCTGTTGAAAAAGGATAATGTCAAATTTTGATTGGCACTAATTGTTGGAAATGGCATTGCCGCATCAAACGCGTTTGATAAATCATGATTTTTCATTGCCAAGTTGGCTCCTCTTCATCCTTTAAAACCTTACTTCTGCCATCTTTCCATTAACAATTTTAGCGAGATTATTTACTTTTTTATTCTCTGTTGCAACAACCCACCATCTACGATGTCTCGATTCGCGTACAAAATAATACGGACATCGCAGAGACAGATCGTTATGAGGTAAAATGTATAAAAATATTACACGGAGCTATATATAATATTCTACACTTTCCGAAACTCACAGCGTAATAAACAAAATATTATATTAATCAGTGATATAATCAGAGACAAATAAAACAATACAATATCAAATAAACTGCAACTACAACATCTCTTCCTATATTGATGACTGAAACAGTATAATGTTTGAGAATAAATGAAACAAAAGTAAAAGATAGCTAATAGACAAATAGATGCACATTTTCGTCGCACCGTCGTGCCTCCATGTCACTATCAGTTCTTTCTATCGACCCATCAGGGTATAATTAAAAAGAAGAAAATGATAGAAAGGGTAAGACATATGTCTGGTGAGTTAAACACGTTATATAAGCGTATGATACTAACATGCTAGTAAATCAACCACGTGTCACCTGATAGAGTTGGGGTTATGCCCTAGAGGCAATTATATAATTTGTTACATAGATATAACTCGATAACCAATCTTGTTCAAATAAAAGATGTTTTCTTTCTAATATTATATAATTGATATAATGTATTGTATTAATTAATTAATTTAATTAAAAGCATACTAGAAAATCCATAAATGGTGTGTATGTGATAACAATTATAAATAGTTGTAATAATGAGTATTGTATCACAATATTATAAAACACATCATTGTTAATGTTCATAGTCAAGATGCATCAAGATTGGATATTGGTGTATCTGTTGAAACTAGAGTACGTAACACTTTTCAAATGTTGGACAGTGTATTACTTATGACTGATGAGGGCACTAAGGGTTGCGTACTAATAGTTATTAGATAACTATTTAATGACCCATCCGATAGTTTTCGATTGGTTAGTATAACTAAGATCGAAAAGAAAATATCGATGTAACCGATTAACACAGTTCTCTCTATTTGAGAATACCGTTGATCTTCAAAATTAAAGATCCGCTTTATTATAGTCAAATCATCGCACGATGTCCAGTGACTATAGTTGGCTCGAGTGGAAGTATTGAAAGTGAAACACTATTCAAGAGAGGATTCGTCTCCTCGGTTATATAAATTAGTATCACGATCAACTCAAAATCGAAGCCTCTATTGACCCTAATTTTGACTAACACTATTTAGGACATTTAATTTGATAAATTAATTGAAATAATATAAATGGTTAACAGAATGAGTTTTATATAATCATAAGGTAGCCGTGCCTAAATAATCAATGAAGTAAAGAGAATCAAAACGAAGAAAGAAGAGGAATTAGATGACGACAAAATAGGAACAAACTAGGTTCTTACCCTAAACCCTTCTTACTTTCAACCCTTATTCATTTTAAACATCTGCAAACAAAACTTAAAGTATGGCTAGCCACCATTAGGGGAAAATAAAAGGAAGATAAGCAAGAATTCAAAAAGGAAAGCGTAATCAAATCAATTCAAGGGCAAATCTTAAACTCCTTAACAACAAGCTGAGGTAAATAATAGATTACGTCTCATTTTATTGTTTTCGGTTTCTATATAAGATCCAAATATATTTTGCAAAGGAAAATGCAATGTATTGATTGTTTAAATGAATATATATGCTTGTTGATTATTTTTGTTGTTTCATATAGATTTTACGATAAGACTTGTTTTGAAAAACCTATTATATGTCATCCAAATGGCTTGCGTTTTTGATATAAGGTCAAAAAATTATTTTAATGATGGGTTTCAAGTTTCAAAATTTTCCAAGTTGTTGTGGATTTATTATGAATTTTCTAGTTAAAAAATGGTTAAATTGGGTTTAAATTATATTTGGCTATTATATGTTAGCTTTGGGCAGAAATTTAAATATGTTAGAAAACATACTGAAAGTGATTTATGAGAGTTTTTGGATAATTTTTCTAAGTATTTTATTAAAGATATAAAATTATTTAAGGTATGAGACTTAAATGTTTTATATGTTTATAAAAGGAGAAGGAACAATTTGTTAAATGTTCTAAAATTGTTAATTACTGAATTCGGCAGCACTTCTAGAAAAATGTTTTGTAAAAGAATTGGCAACCAATTATATGTTGACAAATAATGCAAGTTAGTTGGAAAGATATTACTTTAAAAGGTTAAAAATCTATTTTGTGAAGGATTTTTGCTTCGCCACTTACAGCAGCCATCTTTCGACCCCATACATCCGCCTCCACCAAGTCAAAACCAATACGCATTGTATCAAAGCTTTGGTACATAGTGGATTGGAGTTAGGCAGAAGGTATAGAGTAGAAACATGCTTTCGAAGGGGTAAAAGCCCTTTCTACATGTATCCATAATTTTAGTCTTACATAAGACAAAACTAAGTTTGATAATTTCATATATATATATATATATATATATATATATCAAATTTTAATTTCGAATATATCCTTTCCAAAAATCATAGCACTTTCAAAGTTATACACTTCGAAACTAAAACATTTGAAATTATAACACTTTCAAATCATAATACTTTAAAACTTGTAACTTTGAAACATAACTTTCACTACTTAAATGGTTTAAGTATTAAAATACTTTATATAATAAATCTCTTCTTCGGTTTCACAAATCAATCCCAAAACAACTCGAATTCCAAAATTTTAGATTTAACCAAATCTCAAATAATAAATTTCAATTCAATTCATTTTTCAAATAAACCATTCCAAATTATATTGATTTCAAGATAGATTTGATCCAAAAAATAAACCATTTCAAATTCAGTATATCTCAAACTTTAAGTATTCAACAATTTCAAAACTAAATATTCCTTTCTGCGTGTATTCATAATTTTAGTCTTTACTGTGACAAAGCCCTACACACTGGAATTTTGGACTAAATTAGATGGGGTTAATAGCTAATGTATAGGGCGTGACACTATACCAGTCCTATCTGGTATCTAATATCTGAGTCATTCTACTTAGGGGTATCTTTCCGAAAATTTTCTTGAAAACCTTTTTAAAATGATTTAAGACCTTTAAATCAAACTCAGACATGGAAAACTATATAATCTCTATGCTTTACTCAAAATCACATTGCCATGTTATATATATACTTTACTCAAATCTTAGTTGATGAAACTTTAACTTTTGAAAGTCCCCTTTTCAAAACCAATGAAAGTACCACTTTTGAAACCGTTGAAAGTCCCCCTTTCAAAACCATTGAAAGTACCACTTTGGAAACCATTGAAAGTACCCCTTTCGAAACCATTGGATGTACCTCTTTCAAAATCATTGAAAGTACCCCTTTAGAAACAATGCAAACCCCTTTCTTTTATAAAGGCCGAAAGGCCAAAACCTTCCTTTCGAAATCATTCTCCAAACCCTTCCAAAATCTTTGAAAATCTTCCTTTCAAAGGCTTAAAACCTTGACATCTTTCTTTTAAAATCTTTAAACGGTGCCTTTTGAAACCATTGGAAACCCTTTCCATTCGAAACCATTCGAAACCATCAGAAAAATATACCTTTCGACTCCTTCGAAACCTCTTTTAAAACCTTTCGAAATCATTCGGGTTCAATTTAAAACATGTGAAAACCTTCCGAAACCGTTCAAAGTTTGCTCCTTCAAAATCCCTTTGAAAACATTTCGATCGAAACCATTTGGATTATGCCTTCAAGTGGAGCAAAAGGATCATAACCCCAGTAAATTTGAAAGCTCTTTCTTTTGAAATCATTCAAATCATCTCTTTCAAAACCAATTTGGATTATACTTCAATCAAAAAAGGAACTTTAAAATCATTTAAGTCGAAAGCAACTATTTCAAAACCATTCCTAAGTAATAAAGTGATGGTTGTTGAAACCATCCCTTTAAAAGTATTGGAGAAGTGGGCAAATTTTTTAACCAAAGCAATCCCTTCAAAACCAATTGGGTCAAAAGTTAAAAAAGCGACAGCTAGGTGTTTCGACTTAGTCGAAAGCATTCACTTAAAAACCAAGATGCAACCCAATCGAAACCATTTCCTTTTAAACCATTTAACTTAGTCGAAACCCAACCAAGTTGAAAGCACCTTAGTCGAAAACAAGCAGGCATATTTTTATTTAAAACCAAAGTAAAGCTTCAACCCTTTCGGAACCCCATGGTTTCGACCCTATACCTTTTGCCCACATTTAATTCATTACTTACCAGTTGTCTAATATCATATGCATTAGTTTCGACTGTGTTGGAGGTGTTAGTACGGAGCCGAAACTCGGTGCCAAAGGAGACAAAACAGTGAAAAACTTATTTATTTGTACTTTTAAACTATTTCTTTTATACCTAACCTGTCTTGTTTGTGTAAATCTGATTGGTTGCCATATTTTAATTTTCAAAGGTGTTGTCATTTTCCAGAATTAACAATTTCAAATTATTCACAAAAGCCCCTTTCTCCTTTTAAATTGTATAAAACATTTAAGTCTTATGCCTTAAATAATTTTATACACCTATCAAAAACTCTTAGGAAAATCTGAAAAAATTCTAAAAAATCACATTATATATGTTTTCTAACATATAAAATTTTCAGACCCAAATAATTAATTATTTAGGCGTTTGATAAAGCGTGATTTTTCATTGTCAAGTTGACTCCTCTTCATCCTTTAAAATCTTATTTTTTCCACCTTCCCATTAACAATTTTAGGTTTTTCCCTTCTTCCGAGCTTATTTACATTTTTATTCTTCATTGCAACAACCCGCCATCTTCGATGTCTCGATTCGTGTATAAAATGATACAGACATCGCAGAGACGGATCGTTTTGACGTAAAATGTATAAAAATATTACACAGAGCTATATATAATATTCTACACTTTTTGAAACTCACGGCGTAATAAATAAAATATAATATTAATCAGTAATATAATCATAGACAAATAAAATAATACAGTATCAAAATAAACTTCAACTACAACTTCTCTCCCTATATTGATGACTGAAACAGTATAATGTTTGAGAATAAATGAAATAAAAGTAGAAGATAGCTAATAGACAAATAAATTCACATTTTCGTCGCACCGTCGTGCCTCCATGTCACTTTCAATTCTTTTTATCGACCCACCAGAGTATAATTAAAAAGTAAAAAACGATAGAAAGGGTAAGACATATGCCTGGTGAGTTAAAAACGTTATATAAGCGTACGATACTAACAAGCTAGTAAATCAACCATGTGTTACCTGATAGAGTTGGGGTTATGCCCTAGAGACAATTATATAATTTGTTACGTAGATATAACTCGATACCAATCTTGTTCAAATAAAAGATGTTTTATTTCTAATATTATATACTTGATATAATGTATTGTATTAATTAATTAATTTAATTAAAAGCATACTTAATAGAAAATCCATAAATGGTGTGTATGTGATAACAATTATAAATAGTTGCAATAATGAGTATTGTATCACAATATTATAAAACACATCATTGTTAATGTTCCTAATCAAAATGCATCAAGATTGGATATTGGTGTATCCGTTGAAACTAGAGTACGTAACACTTTTCAAAAGTTGGACAGTGTATTACTCATGACTGATGGGGGCACTAGAGGTTGCGTACTAATAATTATTAGATAACTATTTAATGACCCATCCGATGGTTTTCGATTTGTTAATATAGCTAAGATCAAACAGAAAATATTGATGTAACCGATTAACACAGTTCTCTCTATTTGAGAATACTATTGACCTTCAAAATGAAAGATCCGCTTTATTATAGTCAAATCATCGCACGGCGTCCGGTGACTATAGTCGGGTCGAGTGGAAGTATTGGAAGTGAAACACTATTCAAGATAGGATTCGTCTTCTTAGTTATATGAATTAGTATCACGGTCAACTCAAAGTCAAAGCTTTTGTGTAATGATCCTAATTTTGACTAACATTATTTAGGACATTTAATTTTATAAATTAAATGAAATAATGTAAATGGTTACAAGAATGAGTTTTATATAATCATAAGGTAGCCGTGCCTAAATAATCAATGAAGTAAAGAGAATTAAAATAAAGAAAGAAGAGGAATTAGATGACAACAAAATAGGAACAAACTAGGTTCTTATACCCTAAGCACTTCTTACTTTCAACCCTTATTCATTCTAAACATCTGCAAACAAAACTCAAAGTTTGGCTAACCACCATTAGGGGAAAATAAAAGGAAGATAAGCAAGAATTAAAAAAGGGAAGCATAATCAAATCAATTCAAGGGCAAATCTTAAACTCCTCAACAACGAGCTAAGGTAAATTATAGATTACATCTCATTTTCTTATTTTCGGTTTCTATATAAGATCAAAATATATTTTGCAAAGGAAAATGCGATGTTTTAATTGTTTAAATGAATATATATGCTTGTTGATTTTTTTTGTTTCATATAGATTTTATGATAAGATTTGTTTTGAAAAACCTATTATATGACATCCAAATGGCTTGCGTCTTTGATACAAGGTCAAAAAAACTATTTTAGTGATGGGTTTCAAGTTTCAAAATTTTCTAAATCGTTGTGAATTTATTATGAATTTTCTAGTAAAAAATGGTTAAATTGGGTTTAAATTATTTTTGGCTATTATATGTTAGCTTTGGGGAGAAATTTAAATATGTTATAGAACATATTGAAAGTGATTTATAAGAGTTTATGGATAATTTTCCTAAGTATTTTATTAAATATATAAAATTATTTAAGGTACGATACTTAAATGTATTATATGTTTATAAAAGGAGAAGGGACAATTTGTTAAATGTTCTAAAGTTTATAATTACTGAATTAGGCAGCCCTTTTAGAAATGTTTTGTAAAAGAATTGGCAACCAATTATATGTTGACAAATAAGGCAAGTTAGTTGGAAAAATATTACTTTAAAAGGTTAAAAATCTGTTTTGTAAAGGATTTTTGCTTCGCCACTTACAACAGCCATCTTTTGATCCCATACATCCACCTTCACCAAGTCAAATCCAATACACATGGTATCAAAGCTTTGGTATGTAGTGGATTGGAGTTAGGCAGAAGGTATAGAGTGGAAACATGCTTTCGAAGAGGTAAAAGCTATGATTTTTGACTTTGAATCACTTATGTTAAAGGAGTTTCGAAGGAATTAGATATCGACCAAGTCAAATATGCCTTTGTTTTAGAAAGGGGTTTCGAAAGGAATTGCCGCCTTTTGTTTTTAAAACAAGCTTTCAAAGGGGTCTAAATCCCTACCATCACATTCAACCTTTCAAATCAAAGCTTTCGGAAGGGTGCCTTTTCCTTTAAACTTTGAAGCCGCTGTGAGAAATGCAGATTATGGATCTTAAGGATAGAATTAACACTAGAGGGGGGTGAATAGTGTTTTAAGGAATTACTAAATCTTTTTGACTTTATGTTAATTTGAACACAAATATATGCAATATTCAGACACGGATATGATCATAGAATCAATCACAGATGCAGAAATAAAGTAAAAACTATAAAGGAAAGAACATACCGGATTTTGTACTGGTTCGGAGTTACCCTACATCCAGTCCTACACACAAGTACAGATTTCCTTTCAAAAATAATTTTACAATTACAACCCTCGATTTCAAGGCCATGAGGTACACCATTCCAAATTCATAATCCTCTGCGTAAAGATACTTGATTTCACGGGCAACTAGTTCACCCAGTTGATTTCCAAGGCTACAATCACACCTTTTCTCACTTGATTGATTTCACAGGCTACAATCACACCTTTTCTCGCTTAGCTTGTTAAAAAGAAGCATATAACTCTAAATAGCACTGAGATCTTGTTGAGACAGTAATAGAGAATCAAACCAGAGATGATCTAGTTAGATTCAATGTTGATTTCAGCAGAGTAATGGTAAAAGTGTGTATAAAGAAATGTGGAAGAAGATGAGGAGTGAAATCAGAGAAAATATAAATATAAATTCTCTCAAAACTACCTCTATTTATATAGAACAACAGCCATGTCCATTCGTGAAAGAATATGACGAATAGACACTTCCTTTGAAATTCAAAATTTTGAAATAAACTGCTACCATGTCGACATGGGGTACTTGAGGGTGTCGATATGCCTAAGGTATTTTTGGTAATTTGCTTTTCTTTGAAAATATCTTCTATCTTGTATTAAAACTATTTTAAACTTTATAGATATACTTAACTATAGTTAAAATACATAAGTAAATATAGAGAATAATATTTTGATATATATATATATATATATTACTATAATTTAAATCTAAGTAAAAATATTAAAAGTTAAATATATTATTATTATTAAAAGATAGTTTAAAACCAAGGATATTTTGATTTTGAAAATAAAGATTATTTTGAGGCTAAAAGTATTTAAAACCAGGATAGATCTTTTTGATTCTTTTAAAAGGAAGGTTTTGAAATCATTTTGAAAACAAGATATAATTTTGTAAAAACATTTGAATAAAAGTTAGTGGATACAAAACAATGTTCTACTAGATTTTTCGTAGGTTCTATCTTACATAGGGTTCCATCCCTTTAACAGGATCAAAGTGGATTCCATTCGACGAATAAATTAGATTTTAAGATGCTAGTGCTTTTCTATGAGTTTTAAAAAAAATCCTAATTAAATTACTTATTATTGAAATCTTGAACTCTTGATACTCACGAGTCTTCAATTTTGATATCTTGAATCTCTATACTGTATAGTCTTCATTCCTAGTACCTGCATTGTTAAATCCTGCATATACATATATATCTAAACTATAATGTTAGTATTTATATTTTATAACCTTATTTCTAAGGTTGTTGTCATCAAAACCATCATCTCAAGGACTAACAGCCGCTTCTCCATGCTTTCGAGAGGGTTGGTTTCGAAACCATCCACTTTCTTTTTTACTTAAGAATAATGCTTTCGAAGCAAATCTTTTTCCCCATTTCTTTTAAGACCCTTAGATATATTGAAAGTTAAACCCAAAGGTTCCAAAAAGAATGGTTTTAAACAGTTTTGAAACTATGTTCCACAAACTTTTACTCAAACCCAGTGCTTTCGAAAGGTTGTTTTAAATAAAAGACTTTAATGCTTTTGAAAGATATATAATGAATGTTTCGAAGGGGAGAATCCTTCGATATTTTCGAAAGGTTTACTTTTAGTATTTGAGTGGAATGTTTTCGATGCTTTCGAAATTCAAGTTTAAAGAGTTTCGAAAAGAGGATGTCTAATTTTTATAAATCTTTCGAATGGACACTTTCAACAATTTTGAAAGGTCTATTATTAAAGGTTTTGAAAGGTATGCTTTGGCCTTTATGTTTCAATGTAAAGTAGTTAGCTTATTTTGAAAGGGGTACTTTCATTGGTACGAAAGGGACTGTTTAAACTTTTTAAATAAGGGTTTCGAAGGAGATATTTTGGATTCTAGACGTAAAGTTTTATAAGTTAAAGAAGGGTATAACTTGTTTTAAAGGAACAGATAACCCTATTGATTTAGGTATCCATCAACATTGTTTTGTGTAAAGCATATATCATGGAAAGTATATTTAAGTAAAGCAAAGAAGATACTTTCCTTGTTTAAGTCGATTAAAGTGTTAAATCAATTTGAAAGAAATGTTTTCAAGGTAAATTTGATGGGGGTAGTTAATCCTAAGTAAATGACTCAGACATTAGAATACTAGATGGAACTGGTGTAACGTCCATAATTTTTGATAATATTATTCAGGAGATTTAATTAGATAAATTAAATAGAATAATGTAAATAATTAGAGTGATAAGGGGATTGAGATTTAAAAATAACTAAAGGCCGTGCTTAATTATCTAAATAAGCTTATAAATGGATTATATGTTAATTAATTAAAACAACGGTATTAGGGTAATTGGCGCCTACACATCTATCACCCTTATATTCACGTTTCATTTCCCATTCACATCATTTTTGCAAAACACAATCAAACATAAATGAAAAGAGAATAGCCAACCATTGCTAAAAGAAGAAAAGAGAAGAAAATTAATCAAGAGCTAAGGAATTAAAGAAAGAGGATTAATCTCAATCAAATCTCAAAGCCTTTATCCTCATCAAGGTGAATATAATCTAAATCATCTCTGTTTTGTTTTATGATCATTTGAGTTTCGGGTTTAAGATTAAATCCATTATTATGATGATTATTGGTTGATGATATGCTTGGATTTTTACATGTTTAATTCAAACAAATTAGTTTGATGATTATATACACGTTTTAAGGGTAAAAACAATTATGATGGATTCCGAATGCCATGAGAAAATTTTATATTATGTAAAACATGATACTAGAGATGGGTTTTTTGTAATGTTAAATTTAATATGAATTTCCTAAGGAAAGTATGAATAAATTGGTTTTAGATTAATTTCTGTTATTTTATAAAGAAATTGGGCCTGGAATTTTTGAATATTAGACAAATATTGAAAGTGAATATCTGTAGTTTTTGGGGATTTTTCCTTAAGTGATTTACTATGGAAATTAAATTACTTTAGAAGAAGGACTTTATTTCTTTATTGGTTTTGCTTAATGAAAGAGCTTATTTGTTAAGTTAATCTTTAATTTAGATCTGAAATGTTGCGGCGGTTATTTAGGAAAGAATCTGAAAATTTTAAAGCAACTAATTAAATGTTTACAAATAGGCAGGTCAGGTACAAAGTAACTGCTTTAATTGGCATTAATTTAGCCTTTATTCATAAAAGTAAATTCTTCCTCTTTAAGAAGCTCCTTTCGACTCTGTGCTTCCGCTTTGACTCAGTTGAAACCAACCATGTTAAAACAAACATAGTGGAAACCAATACACAAGGTATCACAAGTATGGTACGTAGTGGATTGGAGAAAGGCGGAAGGCATTGTGTCGATACCTTGGCTTTCGATGAGGTCGAACCTCTGTTTTACTTTCAAATAATAAACACCTGCCTTGTTTTAATAAAAAAATTGAAGGAGTTGAAACATATGCCTCTAAAAGGGTCTTTTAAATAGCTTTCAAAGAGGGTTTCCATATTTTAGTTTAAAAGTATAAGCTTTCGAATGAGTTACTTTATTTACTAAACAATGCTTTCGAAGAGGGTGGTTTCAACCCAGTAGAAACCCTGCTGCCAACCTTATGCCTTTCGAATGTATTAAATCCATCAATGCTTTCGAAAGGTAGTGTTCGTTTTATACTTGAACCAAGTCACTTCCTAAAATATTTCGAAAGGGTTCTAAGGTTTTGAACGCAATGGCTTTGAAAGGGGGTTGCGAAGCCATATTTTAGTGTTTTACTTAAACATTTTGAGCTTTTGAATGGATGTTTCCGAATCCATTAACTTTTCCCCAAACAATCTTATACGAAGATTAAAGGTCTCGCAAGGAGTACTTTCGTTTATATTCACTTAGACCAAAAGTTATTTTAAAGATAAATCCAATGGTTTTGAAGAGGTAATTTCAATGGTTTCGAAGTTATGCTTCAAAGAGTTAATACGTGATGTTTTAATACTTTCGAAAGATATTGTTTTGATGGTTTTGAAAGGTATATGCTTAGTGTTTTGAAAAGAAGATTTCAATGCTTTCGAAGGAGGTTATCCAAGGGTTTTGAAAGTAAAGTTTTAAGGTTTCGAAAACCTTAGTTTTCAAAACAAATGACCTAATCTCAATTTTAAAAGGGAAAACCATGGCATAATAAAGGAGTATTGAAATGATTTTAAGTATGGAGTTTTGAAGAAGTTCTCCTTAATAAAATAAAAGGTTAAAGGGATAACCATGTTTTATATAAACTGATTTCAAAGATATTAAACCACATGTGTTGGTATTATAATGTTATCATGATCACTTCTTCACACACATATACATTGTAATGGACCCATAACTTTTTTTTTTGGGGGGGGGGGGAGAGAGGGTAGAATAACCAACTAGGTTGACCCAATAGTGAATATAAATTGAATTAACTCCTAAATGAGTAGAATTACATCTGGGAGGTAAGATGGACCAGAATGTAGTATGCATAAATGTTGATCAAAGAAGTTCTCAAATAGATAGGTTTATAGCAAACCCATGAAAACTATGTTTAGGAAAAGTTATCGACAGGTGCTAATAGGTTCATAGTAAACCCATGAAAACTATGATTAGAAAACAGGCAGGGACCAATAGGTTTGTGGTGAACCTATGAAAACTATATTCTGATTAAGTTATTGACAAAAGCTAATAGGTTTCTAGTCAACCTATTAAAACTAGGATAAGAGGGAAGTTATTAGAGTTACCAATTGGTTCAGGGAGAACCTATGAAATAGTAAAGTTATTGGTAGGGGCCAATAGATTCTTTGTGATCCCATGAAAACTATGAAATTGGACAAGGAGTCCATAAATATTAAACATGTTATTAGTTAGCCCATGAAAACTATTAGGTTAATAATGACCCTTAGAAACTATAACTAAGACAGATGGTCAAAATGATTGGGGATAGGAAAACCAAAATTGATTTACTTATTTGCATATCATTATATTATTTTGAATTACTATGTTTTAACCACTGTGGATGCAGGAGCATAGTATATGGTTTTATAAAGTTTTAGGATACTGGTAAGGGTAAAACCCATTCCACTAAGCAGTGTGGTCTCGCTAGATATCAAAATGGTTTGAGATGTTAGATTATTATTCATATCAGGCTTCTTTTTGACTCGAAGTTTATGTGTCCCCTTAAACTCTCCGGTGCTCAATTGATTTCGAGTAGTTTGAGAGTTGAGGTTTTCAGGTACCACTTTAGACAAATAAGCTTCCAAAGACGTGCTGGAGGCAAATTATTTAGTAATAGTCCTTTTATTTTGATTCCGTCGTGTTTTGGTTGTAATAGCAAAGTTATTTACTTGCCTATATTATACTCCGATCATTCAAGGGGCATCTTCATATGTCGCTCTTGGCGCATGTTGTAACAACTATATTATATCTGAACATGATTCGTGGAATTGGAGTATGTAATGGACTTGAAATGTTTTGGAATGGAACATGAAAGTTGTTGGATGAATTTAATTTTTTTTCCATATCCATGTGTTTTTGTTATATCAATATATCTAACATTACCGTATTTGGTCACCGAGTATTAATAACTATGGATGACTACAACATCCATAGCCGTTAGTTTTGGTCCTCTAAGTAAGGGATGTTACAACAGGTATAGGGTCGCACTCTATACTTTAGCTATTAGTCCCCAGCTAATATAAGTCCAAAATTACATTATGTAGGGCTTTGTTATAGGTAAGATTAAAATGATGTTACACGTAGAAAGGAATATAAAGAGAAAGATAAGTTATTGGAAAGCTCGCAAAACTATTAGGATCAGTTGAAGCTGGGAGAAGTAAGTTAAGGATAGATCATCCAAAAGTGTTTCTAACAGAAGTTAAATTATTTATTTTGTTTGGGCCCGAGTCAGCCAATGGTTTCGTAGATAGCCAAACAAAACTGTATTGTTCAGATAGATAGTCCATTGATTACCTGATGTATGTGCATATATATATTAATATTATTGCTTTAATTAGTTTGATTATAGGATTATGATTTGTAAAAGATATGTTATAAAAAGGATATTAGTGAGGGAAAACCCGTTCCGCTAAGCGGTGTGGTCTCACTTAGTATCAGTAAAATGAGATGTAATAGTATTATTCATATTAGGATTTATGTCCGAATTGAATTTTATGTTTTCCCCTTAAACACTCGGGTCCTCAAAATTAATTTGAGTAGATTGAGAGTCAAGGATTTACAGGTTTAATAGGTGAACGAATAAGCCTCCGAAGATGTGCAGAAGGCAAAGTTAGCTATTTATGAGTTATCAGTTTTATTTCCACTATAGTGTATTGAGACTCATATTTTTGTTGAGTATTCTATCCAAGGGGGCATCTTCATATGTGGCTCTTAGCGTAAATTGTATTAATTATATTTGACCAAAACCTGAGAATCGTTTGGGATTGTGTAATGGAATATGAAACATGGATTGGAATGTAATGTGAAAAATTGTTTTTGGAATCCATGATTTTTTTTCCATATTAATGTGCTTCTGATATTATGGAGAACATTAACATTACCGTATTTTATCACTAGAAGTTAATACAATAGATGACCGCTACATCTGTAGTGCTTAGCTTTTTCTTCAAGATAAGGGATGTTACAACTTGGTATCAGAGCATATGTTTATGTAAAACCGAAAAGAAAATTTAAACTTAAAATGATTTTGATAGACATAATCCTAAGGAATTAGAGAAAAAAATTGGGGTATGGGATAATGCTACAACAACATGCTTGTATTTGCTATATATAAGTATATGTTTATCTCTATTCTCCCATCTCTTTTAGGCTATTCTTCTATATCTTACAATGAATCGAATGCATATTTTACAGATGTAAGATATAAATGCTAGAAGTGGAAGAGTTAACATTGGTGGGGAAAGCCTATAACTAATGGGAATGCCCGACCAAAACTAGGAGGAATGTAGGTCATGCACAAGCTGCTAATGTGGGTGCTAGAATACCGTAAGTCGATGTAGGGCAATGTCATTAACATGATGCAGGCCGGAGTTGCCGTGGGGTTAGGTGAGGAAATGCTGAAGGAGGAAATCAGGGAGCTTCAATGGTCAATAACTTTGCTGTATTAAGTAGGGATTATGCTAGGCCGGGAGGAAAGCCATTCATCGGGACCAAAGATGCAATTGAAGTGGAGAATTGGTTACTCATCGTAAGAGGATTTTTTATTGATTTGGGGCTTAATGATGACCAAAAAAAGAAACTCGCTTCTAGGAAGTTATAGGGAGCAACACTATACTGGTGGAACAATGTTATTGTTGGAGTCAACGAGGAGACTATTACTTGGGCCGAGTTCTAGAGGAGGTTTGAAGAAATATTTATGTCGTAGATTGCTAAGTCTAATCTACTGAGGAAGTTTGCTGAGTTGGAGCAATGAGATATGACGGTGCTTGAGCATGCAACCAGATTTGAGGATCTATCGAGATACGGATATGCTACGGTTGATATAGTTATTAAAAGGAATGAGAAGTTTGTTCACGAGTTGAAGCCTGAGCTTGCTAAGGCTAAATTATCGCATATTAGAGATCCATGTGATATAGTTGTTGAGATGGCTTTGAGGCAGGAAGAGACACTTTTTTTCTTGAGGGTAACATAGCATGGGAAGATCAAGGAGGGCAGAACCAGAAAAGGAAGTTTTACCATAAAAAGGTAGCTCAGAAGATTGAGGCTAGAAGAAGGGAAAGACGGAAGTTATCTGCTATAAGTAGGATAAGAAGGGACACTATGCTCATGAATGCTGGACATGCATAGGGAGGAAAGTTGCTGACAACTGTGATCAAATTGGACAATATAAGAACTAGTGCAAGGAGTCAGCCAAGGATGGAAAAGGAAAGATGTTTGCATTGGAACCAGCTACCTCAAGTCCAATAGTAGAGGAGAAAGGAAAAGCTGGGTTGGAAAAAGCAAGTTGTTTGCATTGATCATGTAGTCTTAAAGAAAGGGTTGTCTATAGATCCGGCTAAGATCGAGGGATGAATAATTGGAAGAGATCCGAGATAGTGATTGAGATAAAGATTTTTCTTGGATTAGTTGGGTATTATCGAAGATTCATTAAGGATTTTTTACGGATAGCGGCATCGATGACCAAGCTGACATGGAAAGATGTGAAGTTCGTTTGGACCATAAGTGTGAGGAAGCATTCCAGAGAATGAAGCACTTATTGACTAATGCACCTATATTAGTTGTTTTAGAAGGGAATCGAGATTTAGCAGTGTATATGGATGCATGTGGATCAATATTAGGAGCCGTGTTACTGCAAAGGGGTAAAGTGATCGCCTATGCTTATCGAAGTTTAGACCGCATGAGGTTAGGTATCCAACACACGAGTTGGAATTAGCTGGGGTAATTTTTGCATTGAATGTGTGGAGACATTACCTTTTTGGAGAAAGATTCGAGTTGTATACGGATCATAAGTTACTAAGGTATTTGTTCTCTCAAAAGGAGTTGAATATGAGACAGCAGAGGTGATTAGAATTATTAGACGCTTATGACTTTGGTATTGAATACACTAGGAAAAGGCAATAAGATTGTGGATGCACTTAGTAGAAAACATCAAAATGCAGTATTGGCAATGACAACTGAATGGAAAGATTTAGAAGCACCGACTACATGCAGAATACAGTGGAGATCTAAAGCTAGATATGGTTAGGAAACCGCTATGTTGCCATGTTTAGAAGTTTGACCTGTGATGATCGAAAAGATTGCTTCTAAGCTGAAGGAGGATCCATTATTAGTTGAATGGATCAAAAAGTTAAGGGATCGAACATAGGGCGATGACTTGAATCAGTCTTGACCATAATGGATGGTTAAGGAAGACTATGTGTTCCAAATGTGGGAAATATTGGAAAGGAAGTTCTTGAAAAATGTCATCGTTCGAAGTTCATCATTCATCCAGGAGAAACTAAGATGTATCAGGATATGAAAAAAAGTTTCTTTTGGGAAGGCATGAAAAGAGATGTATGCTTATGGGTAAAGCGGTATTTGAAATGTCAACGGGTAAAAGATGAACATTATAAACCAAGAGGGTTATTTCAGCCTTTAGATGTTCTAGTATAGAAATGGGGAATGAAAGTCTATGGGTCATAGTAGACAAGTTGACCAACAATTCCCATTTCATTTTGGTTAAGTCAACCAGGACGGATCTTGTTTTAGCTAATTTTTTTTATGAAGAATAGAATTCCTAGCAGTATAGTAAATAATAAAGATTCCTTATTCATTAGCAAGTTCTGGAAGAGTCTACATGAGACTTTAGGTACTAACCCCAAGATGAGTACTGCTTATCATCCGCATGTGGATGTGCAAACGGAAAGAGTTAACAAAGTCTTAGAATATCTTTATGAGATTTTGTGCTATATTTTAGGGGATCATGGGAAGACCATCTATACTTAGTCGAATTTTGGCACAACAATATTTATCAGGCTAGTATAAGGATGACACCGTTTGAAGCTTTGTATGGAAGGCTATGAAAATCTCCTGTTTGTTGGTTAGAGATCGGGGATAGGTTAGTTCTTGGTCTAGATTTGATTAGAAAGTTGTAGAAAGGATTGAGTTCATTCGAGCCAGAATGAAGGAAGCTCGATCTAGGCAGAAGAGCTATGCTGACAGAAGACGGAAAGACTAAGAGTTCTCAGTTGGAGATCATGTTTTCATCAAGATATCACTACTGAAAGGTGTAATTCGATTGGGAAATTAGAAAAATTGGCACCAAGATTCGTTGGACCATTTTCTATTATAGAAAGGATTGGGAAACTCGCGTATAGAGTGGAGCTACCAAGCAGCCAAATTAGTCAAAGTCCGGTGGAGTGACGACCAGAGAGGCTGTACTTGGGAAGAGATCAGAGTTTGAGACTTATCTTGATATATTTCATGGTATGTTTTACCTTTATGATTGACTCTACAAGTACCTTATCGTAATTTTAAGGACGAAATTCTTTAAGGAGGGGATCCGTAACGATCCTAATTTTGACAAACATAATTTAGAACATTTAATTAGATAAATTAAATGAAATAAAATGAATGGTTAAGGGATTGAGATTTATATAATCAAAAGGTAGCGGTGCCTAATTAATCAATGTACGAAAGAGAATTAAAATGAAGAAAGAAGAGGAATAAGATGAGGGCAAATTAAGAATAAACTAAGTTCTTATACCCTAAACCCTTCTCACTTTCATCCCTTATTCATTCTAAATATTTGCAAACAAAAGTCAAAGTTTGGTCGGCCACCATTAGGGGAAAACAAAAAGAAGATAAGCAAGAACTCAAAAAGGAAAGCTTAATCAAATTAATTTAAGGGAAAATTTCAAACTCCTTAATAACAAGCTAAGATGAATAATAGATTATATCTCATTTTACTATTTTTGGTTTCTAGATAAGATCCAAATATATTTTGCAAAATAAAATTCCATGTTTTGATTGTTTAAATTGATATATTTGCTTATTGATGATTTTTATTGTTTCATGTATATTTTACGATAAGATTTGTTTTGAAAAACCTATTAAATGACATCCAAATGGCTTGTATTTTTTATATAAGGTCAAATACATCATTTTAGAGAAGTTAAAAAATTTCTTAGTTTTTGAGGATTTATTATGAATTTTCTAGTAAAAAAATTATTAACTTGGGTTTAAATTATTTTCGGCTATTATATGTTAGCTTCGGGATAGAAAATTAAATATGTTAGAAAACACATTAAAAGTGGTTTATGAGAATTTTTGGAGAATTTTCCTAAATATTTTATTAAAAATATAAAATTAATTAAGATATGAGACTTAAATGTTTTATATGTTTATAAAGACGAAGGGGCAATTTGTTAAATGTTTTAAAATTGTTACTTACTGAATTCGGCAACACTTTTAGAAAAAAAGTTCTGTAAAAGAATTGACAACCAATTATATGTTGACAAATAAGAAAAGTTAGTTGGAAAGATATTACTTTACTTTAAAAGGTTAAAAATCAATTTTGTAAAGGATTTCTGCTTCACCACTTACAACGACCACCTTTCGACCTCATACATCCGCCCCCTACCGAGTCGAAACCAATACACGTGGTATCAAGGCTTTGGTACATAGTAGATTGGAGTTAGGAGGAAGGCATAGAGTCGAAACATATTTTTAAAGGGGTTGAACCTACTATTTTTGACTTTGAATTACTTATGTTTAAAAAGGAGACTTTCGAAAAAATTAGCTTTCGACTAAGTCAAATATGCCTTTGTTTTAGAAAAAAGGGCTTTCGAAAGGGGTTGTCGCCTTTTGCCTTTAAAATAAGATTTCAAAGGTGTCAAAACCTCTGCTGCCGCATTCAACCTTTCAAATCAAAGCTTTCGAAAGGGTGCTTTTGCCTTTAAACTTTGAAGCCGTTTCTCCATGCTTTCAAAAGGGTTGGTTTCAAAACCATCCACTTTCTGTTTACTTAGGAATAATGCTTTCGCCTTAATTCTTTTAAGACCCTTAGATATATTGAAAGTTAAACCCAATGGTTCTGAAAGAAATGGTTTTAAATGGTTTCGAAGCTATGTTCCACAAACTTTTACTTGAACCCAGTGCTTTCGAAAGGTTGTTTTAAGTAAAGGACTTTGATGCTTTCGAATGGAAGAATCCCTATATATTTTTGAAATGTTTACTTTTAGCATTTAGATGGAAGATTTTCAATGCTTTCGAAAGGCAAGCTTAATGTGTTTTGAAAAAAGGATGTCTAAGGTTTATAAAGATTTCGAACAGACACTTTCAATGATTTCAAAGGGTCTATTTTTAAAGGTTTCGAAGGGCATATTTTGGCCCTTCGACCAAGTGTTTCAAGGTAAATAGTTTGCTTACTTTGAAAGGGGTACTTTCTGTGGTTTCGCAATGGACTATTTACAGTTTCAAACAAGGGTTTCGAAGGAGATATTTTGGATATAAAACGTAAAGTTTTCTAAATTAGAAAAGGGCTTTAACTTGTTTTAAAGGGATAGATAAATCTACCGATTTAGGTTTTCATCAACATTATTTTGTGCAAAGCATATAGCACAACAAAGATATTTGAGTAAAGCAAAGAAGATATTTTCCTTGTTTAAGTATTATTCGGAGGGTTAAACCAATTTGATAGAAGTGTTGTGACAACCCATCTCCTCGACCCTCGGAAAACGACACTAACACATCCACGGTATTCACATGCCGTAATCCAAGTGCCGGGGAGGCAGATTATCAGAAGTGTAAAAGAAAATAAAGATAGAAGATAACACAATAATAGAAGCTCACATCGCATTCAAAATTTTAATTATACATAAATGATCAGAGTCGAATACAAATCCAACAAGATAGTTATAACTGTCTATTTGTACATATGCCGGAAATACATACTACATAACACAGCAGAAAATAGGAAGATATCTACATAAGGTACTTCAACATCATAGCTCCAAAAGACTTCTCCAAAATGCTCCCCAACATGCTCCTAAGGTATCCTACCTAAACGGCTGCCCGAAAAATAGGGCACCTAGAGTTTAAAGGGAAAAACAAACTTCAGGTCAGTCATGGAAGTGGTGTGAGAACTCAAAGTACAATGTTTGAAAATAAAAAGATATCTCATAAGACCATGCCACACATAAAAACGGAACAGGATTTTACCTTATCATAACCAAAACTCTTTATTATGCAAAATTTAGGGATATTATTTTTAATGACATTCTTTGAAAACATTTGCAAATAAACTTATTAATCTTAGCCGAAATTGTTACCATTTTTAAATTCCAGCATACTAGGTTCTACAAATAAAACTACAAGTTGTTATTGGAGAATGGATTCCCATACAAATGACCAGGTGAAGGGACTACCTTTTGATGGGTTCACCTGTAGATGGATTCCCCGAGGCACAGAACATCTGCCCTTTATCAACAAAAGACCGGCCTACCTCTGTAACTGGATAGTATCGAATATGTCATCTCCCGTTCATTATCGACCTTTCACATACATCCACATTAATTTACATCCCGAACGTCATAGCAGGAAGAAAAATATCTAGAAGGGGATTATCATACCCTGATTGGGAATGGCCTACTTAGTCTTGCCGCATCTAACCATGTTTCGGTCATTTCCGGTTGATGAGGCTTGAGGCAACGATTACTTTTTCACATAACACATCTTATTTCACTTTGAATGCCACATTGCCATTCCACATTCACACGACTGATTCCTACAAACATATAACATCCTGAGCTCGTATGTCTTGGGAAAGGGTGTTAAGCCAAGAGAAGATGTCCTCTCCGTCACCGACTGATATATTTTTATAGAGATCACTCATTGTGATTTGTAATGCAAGGTCAGACATTCATCCGTACAAGTTCGTTCTGCGACTGAACGAAACCGAAGGTACTTTCCTTGGCCATTACTAGGCGAGAAGCCCTTATGGTTTTGAAGTTTTTCATAACAAAAAGACCACTGCTACAGTATAGTGCATCAGGAGTTTATCCCCAATTAATCAACAAGCAATCCCTCGTTATTATTCGTCTCAATATCTTCGTCTTCAAACATCTTCATTCTTCAAAGACGTAAACTAGTTTGAAGTGGTTTTCGGATAGGAATCAACCAAATCCGACCCCGTTTCCTTTAAAATCCAATCATCGATAAAATGATGTAATTAGGTGATTGTTTTTTGATTCATTCATTTTCCTTTACCAAATTATCTTCGAGAGATATATATTTTCAAAATATTCTTTTAGTGAAAACGGAATCATTTAAACCTCTTTTTGAATATTTCTTAAATCATTTTAAAGAGTATCTTTTGAGAAAATAGGATTATAGAAATTATTCTACTTTTATCCAAAATCAACTTTCATATTCAACAAGTGCTATGGGAGGAATAACGGTGAGATCACCTTTTAAATTCCATGAATATGACAAGTTCTCTCTTCGGATTTCAATAATGAGTATAAGAAGATTATTTCTATAAAATCTAAGTTGAGCATCTGGGCTTTCCTTTCAATATGTTCCATCCCTCGCCTAAAAGGGAAAACTGAGGCCAGGTAAGTTCAGGGCACTGGTTGCTCCATCCTCCTTAGTTACACACCTTGTTTCCACTTTTAGATCTTACAGATGGGACAAATGTACCAGTCGTTTCCGTATACTCATTTTCCCTTTTTAAATCACTTAACTATTTGTTTAACCATCTTTGAAATAATATTAAATTGTTCAAATTTCTTTTAATTTTTTTATTATTTACTTAAAAACATTTACTAAGGATTTGGAAAAGAATTGTTAAGCTTCAACCTTTATTTCAAAGGTTTTTGAAAAGCGTTGCGAAAGGTATTGGAAATGATGTTACAAAAAGTGCATTAAAAACTATATTCTTCAAAACGACTTTCATATCATTTAAAAAAAACCATCTTTTCAACTTAAATAACTTTTAAAACATTTTAAAAGATTTTTAGAATTTATTTCATATTTTTAAAACGATTATTCTATCAATTTTCAACTTTGGCCATTTAGTGCAAAAACGAAATTTTTCTTAAAATTGATTTTGCCATATTTTAAAATATACAAGATAAAATCTTGATTTTCTTTTTTTTTTGTGAAAGATATGGATATAAGGATTCGGAAAATTCTTACTTCGAATAATTCTGAACTATATTCCACTTCGTATGTTCATTTGAACTTCTGACGCAAAAACATGAACTACCGTTACGCGACGCGTCAAATTTTAGGCGTATTTTGATATTCATATTCACACTTTACCGAGACAAGTTTAAACGTTTAGGAATCATTTCTAAAGCATTTCAAACATTTTTCAAAGGTATAATGATTACATATCACATTTCATTTCCTTTGAAAAGTGATTTTCATGTGATCATACGTCCTGTAAATCCATGACTTGTTTCAACATATATATCCAATATATAACTAATGAACATCCAAATAATGTTTATACCATTTTAACATGTCACATGAACTTTCATATTAATTTAACAATATTTTTATTACAATGTCATATAATTTTCATTTATGTACATATTTGCTTACTAACTTTTGTAAATGTCTTAAAAGTGGTTGCTTTCTTTTTCAAACACTTATCAACCTTCATTATTAATATTCAAACAAATATATCACAACATTATAACCAAATATATACATGTAAATTAGGACTTCTCACATTGTTTGGTTTTGGCGAACGGAAATAGGATATAGCTTCGTTACTCGACGTTTTTAGTTTATGATTCATTGAATGCTTAGACTTGGATGGCTCGACTTGGCTTGGGGAAGGCTAGGAGTGCTCGGCCAAATGGAGGAAGGGGGGTGTGAGCAATGTGAGGAAGGAGGAGGAGTTTGAAGTGGTTCGGACGAAGTTTTGTCGATATTTTTCCTTGTTTTATTTTTTAGAATATTTTGGCATAACTTTGTTAAGGTTGGAAGCCACTAGAGGGGGTAAAAAGAAGCTTGAAATTTTGAGAAGAAGCGTGGAAGGAAGTGAGAAAGTGGGAGTGTATTTATAGAAAATATTTGAGAATAAAATATGGATTTGTGTTTTTGCTTAAATAACCTTCCTTAAGAATTAAGTAAACCTATTTAATTCAAAACTTACCATGCACATTAAATCACACTTTTAAAATTCAAATACTTTAGAGTTAAGTAAAGAATAAGAATGATTATTTTACTTTATGTCACTTTTCTTTACTTTATTTCACATTTGATTTGACATGTGTTTTTCTTTTTTTAGTTTACTTTTGTTAATTACTTTTTATAATTTTCTAAGTGTGATTATTAAAATTAACCTTGTTTAGTTAATTGTTAATTATCTTTATATGTTAACATATTTATTAAATTGTGTACATAAAGGTGCAACAATGTTGCGACAAGTTTAAATTGACAAAACGTCAGTATTTGACAAGATGTTTTATGGTTATATTTTGACGTTTTATTTAAACTATTTATTTATGTAAACTAAATTTAAAAATAAAATTTGTATATTTTCATTCAAAAATATAAACACTCATAAATTAATTAAAATAATTTATTTAACCATTGAAACTTACTTTTCTGAAATCAGGATTTTGTCACATTTGTCGATATAAGCAAATGTTGCTATTTTTATGTATATTTCTATTTTTAAATCCTATCTATTATTGTTTGAATCATATAACCTTACCTCTTTTATATTTAAAATCATTTTAAATATTATATTTTGAAGTGGTTAAATTTTGGATCGTTATATGCTCCCCTACTTAAAAGAATTTCGTCCTTGAAATTAGATCAAAAGAAAATAGTTCAAAAGGAAGTATATATTCAATAAGATGGAATATATACAATAAGCGCTACACCACATGCGGTGAGTACACTCAAATGATAGATAAAGTCTATACATCGATCCTTAACTCGGGATATTCTTTTCTCATTCTATCTTCTGTTTCCCATGTGCAATCATCATTATCCCCGCTCCATTGAACTTTTACCAACCTTACAACCTTTCTTCTTAATCGTTTCTCATCTTGATCCATGATTCGAATATGATATCTAATAACCGCTAAGTTTGGTTCTATCTCCAAGTCATCCTGGGCAGCTGTTTCTATGATTTGTTCTGGGTCACGTACATGCTTCCGTAAATGTGATACGTGAAAAACATTGTGTACATCAGACAATCTTTTAGGCAATTGTACGCGATAAGCTAGTGGGCCAATTCTTTCGAGAATGGGAAAAGATCTAATATATCGAGGTGCTAACTTCTCAATTCTTCCAAATATTACTACTCTTCTCATAGGAGAGACTTTCAAAAAGACTAAATCTCCAACTGAGATTCCAAATTTCTACGCCTTCGGTCTGCATAACTCTTCTGTCTACTTTGGGCTTCTTTTAGCTTCTTTCTAATTGTATCAATTTTTTTTGAAACTTTTCGTATAATATCTAGGCCAAGCACTAACCGATCTTCGAATTTTATCCAACATACCGGCGATTTACATGGACGACTATACAAAGCTCCATACGGTGCCATGTCGATACTAACTTGATAGCTATTATTGTAGGAGAACTCTACTAAATGTAAATGATTCTCCCACGAGCCTCCAAAGTCTAGAATACATGCTCTTAATATATCTTCCAAAACGCGATTGACTCTTTCCGTCTGTCCATCGGTTTGGTGGTGATATGTAGTGCTTATACTCAGCTTGGTTCCCAAAGCTGTTTGTAGTGCTTCCCAAAACTGACTAGTGAAGATTGGATCACGATCGCTTACTATACTGCTCGGAACTCCATGCAATCAGACTATCTCCTTCATATATATATCTGCAAGGCTTGCTGCAGTTCTTGTTGGCTTAACTAGAATAAAGTGTCCACTTTTGGTTAATTGGTCTATGATAACCCAAATACCTTCATTTCCTTTCCTTGTTCGGGGTAAGCCATCAATGAAATCCATGGATATTTGATCCCACTTCCAAGCTGGAATCTCCAAGGCTGAAGTAATCCCGACGTCTTCTGTTGGTCACTTTTGATTCTTTGGCAATTTCTACAACGGCTGACATAGATAGAAATGTTACTCTTCATGCTTCTCCACCAAAATGTACGCTTCATGTCCTTGTACATCTTATGAATCCCGGATGAATGGTAAGTTTGGCTATATGGCATTCAGATAATACTTCTTGCCTAAGATTTTCAACATCTATGACACAGATTCTTTCATTTAACCGTAATACTCCAAGTTTATCTATTTTAAAGCTTGAATTTCTTCGTTCAGCTACTTTAATGTGTTTCTCAAACCGTTTATCTTCTCCTTATTTATTGGCAATTCTTTCCAGAAGAGTTGGAGTTACTACTAAATAAGAAACAGTAGCTAACTTTCTACCTAATGCATCAGCTATTACGTTGGCTTTCCCGGGTATATATAGAATATCTAGATCATATGACACGAGAAATTCTAGCCAGCATTGCTATCTCATGTTTATATCCTTCTAGGTGAAAAGACACTTCAAAGATTTGTTGTCCGTGAAGAGTTCGAATTTTTCACCTAAAAGATGGAATATTATTTACTAAGGTCAATTCAAAGTTTTATCTAAATAAACTATGAAAGATTTTTTACCAAGCAAATAATGTCTCCATATCTTTAGAGCGAACACAACGGTTAAAAATTCTATGCCCTGTGTTGCATAATTCTTCTTATGTGTCTTCGGCTATCTACTTGCGTAAGCAATCACCTTCCCATCTTGCATTAAAACTGCACCAACTCCTTCTCCACAGGCATCTACATAAATAGTCAATCCACTATTTCCATTTATAATTACTAAACTAGAGCGGTGTCAATCTCTTCTTTAGTTCTTGGGATGCTTCTTCACACTTAGGAGTCCTGATAAATTTAGCATCATTCATTGTCAACTTCGTTAGTGATAGGCAATCTTAGAAAAGTCTTGAATGAATCTTCTATAATATCCTGCCAAACCTAAGAAGCTACGAATCTCTTCAGGAGTTTATGGCTGCTTCCAATCTTGAATACCCGCAACTTTCCCTGGATCTACTGAAATTCCATCCCTTGATATTGTATGTCCAAGGAATCTTACCTCCTTCTCCCAAAAATGGCACTTTGAGAATTTGTCTTTAAGCATGATATTTCTCAATATTTCCAACATAGCTTCTAGATGCCTTGCATGTTCTTCTTCCGTCTTTGAGTAGATGAGGATATCATCGATAAAGACTAACATGAATTTGTTTAGCACATCTTTAAACACTCTATTCATAAGGTCAAAAAAATAAGCGGGTGCATTAGTCAGCCCAAAAGGCATAACCAACTACTCATAGAAAGTATTTGGACCTTTGAATGCAGTTAAATGGATGCAACCTTCTACGATCCTTAACTGATGGAATCCTGTAGCTAGGTCCATTTTAGAGAAAACTCGAGATCTGTGTAATTGGTCAAACAAGTCATCTATTCGGGGTAAAGGATACTTGTTCTTAATGGTTTGCTTATTTAGATCTCGAAAGTCTACACACAATCTCAATGATCCATCCGACTTAGCAACAAAAACTACTGCTGATCCTCAACTTGAACGGTTGGGTCTTATCAGTCCTTTCTTCAATAGCTCTTGGGTTTGGTTATTCAACTCATCCCTTTTTTTAGGAGCCATCCTTCTATCTTGTTGTTTAATTGGCATCGCACCAGGAACTAAGTCGATACGGAATTCGATTTCTCGATGTGGAGGAAAGATTTTTTTACTTCCTTTAAGACATTTGTAAATTCTTTAACAACGGGTATTGTTTCTAATCCTGTCTGGGATGTATCTAAAGCATAAAGAAAACTATCCCTTCTTGGACTAGGACCTTCACAAGGTATTTCTATGAGTTTCGCTAACTTTGTCTTCACTACAACTGTTCTTTTCAAACAATCTAGAATAGCTTCATTTTTATTTAACCAATCCATACCAAGTAAAATTTGAAATCCAATAAAATCTAAGACAAAAGGATCAAAAGGAAAGTGATGGGGAAGATAGGAAATTGGGACTTTTTCCCAGTGCATACAAAGATTAGTGGAACCTGTTGAGACTTGGTTTTGATTCATGACACGAAGCTATCACTACGACATATAGATTTGACGACTGCTATGACAAAAAGAGACAAGGAGACGAGACTTTAAAACTGGTGCATCAACTATATTATTTTGTTTTTAAGTCTTAGATCAATATTGTTAAAATCTCTCCTCGGTTATGTATATATTAGCTTATATATTTAATCATTCTATTTCCTAAATATTTTTATATATACAAGCATATAATTAAATTATAAAAGTGTTTTGAAGTTATAGAAATTAATATATGTAATGACCCATAAATTTCGTTAATTAAATTTGTCATATTAATAAGATTTTGGAATTAAATTTATAAAGAAATAATTTTTTTATAATTTTTAATGAAGTAAATATTAAGAATTTACCTATGGAATATTATATTGATTAATATAGACTTAATTAAAAAGGGTTGAATTGAATCAATCCTATTTATTGGAAACTAATTTATTGGTATGCAAATTTATAATAAATGAGTTTATTGCAAAAAATTGAATTTTGATACTATAGTGAATTGGGATTAAGATGAAAATGGGAATATTGAAGTACGTAAGGTCAAATTGATTGCATTAAATAAATTGGGAATTTAATTTCATAAAGGTAATTAAATATTAGCTTAATGTAAAATTTAGATAATTTTTGAAATTAATGCTAACTCCATTCAGAATATGACAATTGGTGTAACATTTGGATTGTAAGCATATATTATAAGTTACCTGTTTAATTAGTTGATGGAATTAAAATTTGGAATAAATGTTAATAAAAAAAATAAAAGTTACATTAATGTGAGAAGTAATATAATGTTTAGAAGTTGTTAAACTAGAGTATATTTGGAAATAAAGATTCATTAATGTAAAACTTAATAAATGGATAAATTGAAATAAAAGGTCAGGTGAGATATTGAAATTTGTTATAATTGGTTATGAGATTTGAATTGTAAGAAACGAATGTAAATACTAAATTGCTAACAAAATAATAATAATATAGTTAATGTAATTAAATAATAGCAGAAGTATTTAAGAACTGTAACGGGGGCTTGATAATAGGGAACGCATGAGTGTAATTAAAGGCATGGTAATACTTGTTATAATTTACCTGTTTATTTGGTTTAATAATAAAATTGAAAATCAATTAGAGTTAAATGAACCTTAATGATATGTTTATGAGAATTAATGCAATAACTAATTTAGTGCAAATAAATTTATGAAACCAATGGTAAGATCTTAACTGATTATAATTAATTATTTGAAATAATGACTATTGGTTGAATAAAGGGATGGAAATAAAGTTTTATCAATATATTTGAATTTAATATACGATAATAGGATTAATTGCAATTCAACGAAAAGTAAATACTTAAAAGATTGCATAAATGGAAATTTAGATAAAATTTAAGAATATAAATATACACAATCGTGAACCAATGTAAATTGCATCCTTTTGATAACAATAAATTAGATAATAGAATGAAAGGTGAATTTAATAGAATTATTGGAAACTAAATTTATAATTTAATGAAATTGAGGTTAATATTGAAATTTATAAGTTATTCACCTCTAAGTTGACATTTAAATTTGTTTAATCATTGTAAATGTTTGAGAAATCATAAGTGATGAAATTTGGCAAATTTTCGAATTGAAATTGAAAAGTTGATTTAATTAATTAACTTTAATTTATTTAATTAACTGGAAAAATAGCCATTTTGGCCACTGACTCGGATTTTGACGTAACCAGTTTCATCGGATCCATAACAGTGAATTATTGTAGGATTTCAAGTTTCGTAGCGATCGGACTTGTCGTTTGATCGTACGGACTTGAAACGCCTTGAAAAAAATGAAAATGAAATCAATTTAAAAATATTGATTTGAGCATAACTTCTTCATACGATGGAATTTGGACTTGAAACTTTTTCCATCGCGTTTAAAATGTTTTAAAACATCTATTTTTATTTGCGGGTTGACCCAATTTCGTTCCGAAGTCAGAACGGGCTTTTTGGGCCACTTCGTCGTTAGCGTGTAAATCTATCTTATCCATCCATTCAAATGTCAACCCTGCCTACATATATCATGCTATAAACCCTAGCAGCCTTTGTTTCTCATTTCTATATGTACAGAAACTTCGGTGCTCCTATTCCTCAATGGCTGTAAACCCTAATTAATCCAATTCAAATTTCAATTCGAAAATCAACTTCAAAAATTCAAACTCCTCAGAAAAATTTGGAAAAAATATATATCGAAGCTCTAGAAGAGCGCATCTCAATTATGTGATTCGTTTTTCGATTCAATGCACGGATTTTCCAGAAATAGAAGGTTTATTTTCGGTCATTCATAAATGGTCGATGGATTGGACGGTGGATTGTCGTTCGTTTGTCGATCAGGTTGCGCAGAAGTGTAGAGGGAGGCAAGGCAAGTGGATCTAGCGGTTTCAACTGTGCCCTAGGGTTTGGAATTCGTCAAATTCTTGCCATCTTGCCATATGTTTGGAGGCACGATGGGGGGAGGACGGTGGCGCCGGAGCTCGCCGCAGTCAGCGCGTGTGGATAGTGGAGGGAGGCGCCGCTACTGGTGGTGGCTGATCAGAGGATCGTTGTACGTGGGGTAAGCGGTTTTTGGCGGCTGTGGTTTTTGCATGCGTGAGCTAGGGTTCGGTGAGCTGAAGCGTGAGTTGCGTACGCGTTATGATGGTGACGTGGCCTTAGAAAGGTAGGTGTAGATGTTTGTTTAAATTTATTTTTATTTTAAATTCAATTGTTTAAATCTTAATAACTTTTGCATACATCGTTTCACGTGCGGTTTTCTCCGCTGGGTTCGTATTAGAATTCCGAAGATTTTGGCACTGGTTTGGATGGATTCTGAGACTGTCCATTTTTTGGGTTTAAATTTGAATTTAAATTCGATTTAAATCCAAAGGTGAGTGTTTTAACCCACTCACAACTTCTAAGATTTCTTATGTTTGTTAAATTAAATTTTGATGTGATTTAAAATTTATCTATGATTGTTTGGGCATATATTTAATCATCATCTCAGTTAGATTGCATTTATTTAAATTAAATTGTTATTTAATTTATTTTTCCATATAAACTGCCAGTTAATTTTTTTTTTTGCATATAAACTGCCAGTTAACAGTTTTAATTTATTATTGAATATAAACTGCTAGTTAACACTTGTTGTTATATTCCGTTCTATAGTGATGTTATTGTTTACATTGGATGATGATTGTTATAAATGGTTGATGATTGATATTGGATGAATGGATGCTGTATTTTTTATTGTATAAACTGCAAGTTATTGTGCATTTTCATTTCATTCGGGATTGCGGTTTGAAATGATATATAACCGTAATTTTTATTTTAATTACGGATTGAAATGATAAATATCCATATCACTTGACCATAGGGTTGAAAATTATATACAGACACCATGGTCCATATAAAAAATACTTTGAAATGATTTTTCTATGGTTTTGGAAAGAAAAATACGATTTAATAAATATAAATTTTGATGTTATATAAATACTATTTTGTGTGTGTATATATATATATATATAGTTGAATTCTTGAATTTAAGCTATGTATAAAATTGATTAATAAAAAGGAGTTTAATAATGAAGTTTGATTGTTTTATATTATATGGTTAAGTGCCTATTTAAGATATTGTATATATAGAGTTTTTAAAGGACTTAAATGAAATTTAAGTTGAAAGATAAATATGAAATTGGTAAAATTGAATTATTTTAGAATTGTACTTGAATAAATTTGATTTGAAATTTAAATAAAAATGGAGATTTTAGAGGGTATGATTCTTATAACTTGATTTTGGTTTGAAGTAATTTAAACGAGTATAAAGTTGAGATAAATGAATTTATCAAGTTGAATTAATTGAAAGAATATCCAGTTGTTTGAAGTTAAAGTTTTACTTAAACTATATTGGATTTATTAAGTATACGTTTCAAATCTAAATAATAGCAATTGAATTTGATATATATGAAATTATCAAAGAATAAGTTTTGAAATGGTGGAATAATTAAAGCTTTGAAATATATGAAAATTTTATTGGTTTATTTGGGGATTTAAATCTATATTTGAAATTTATTTGTGAAGGTGAAGAAGCTATTTTATTATATAATTAAGTAATTTAATATTTAACCCATTTAAGTGGTGTGGTTATATTTCAAAGTTAGGAAATTCGAAGTTCTATGTTTTGAAAGGCTTTATTTCAAGTTTTGGTTTCGAAATATTATAACTTTGAAAAATGTTATGGTTTTAGAAAGGATATATTTGAAAAGATATCATATTGATTTGGTTTTTAAAAGAGGAAAATGATATCGTATTTATATGGTTTTGAAAAGGGATATTATATTCTGGTTTTAAAGTATAAACTATTTTGAAAAAGACCGTGGTGTTATAATAACGTTTGGTTGTTAAGGAGACCGAGATCGGAAGTTGTCATACTCTCTGCCAACTCTAAAAACCACTTTGACAACCGTGTACGCGGTGGAGATTTCAGAATGAAGTAGGATGGTGGCGGTGTTTCCTTTGAGGTAAATACGTGGACCCAACTCCCGTGAGTTGGCATAAGGTGGCTAAAACAGGTGCGATCAACGGGTTAATGAGTTAGCACCTTTGATCGGACACATGCCTTCGATATTATACTTTGACTTTTGGATTGATTCAGTGGCCACTTTTTATTTTTTTATTTTAGGGGTGTGGCTCGAGGTGGGCGGTAGCTGCGGCCATGCGTTACCACCGACCCGGAAGCGCAATTGGTATATCTACCCTAGCATTGCCTAGTTGTGCCGTGTCACCTACCCTAGCGCGCCTTATACGATTTTGTTTTGTACCATACCTATGGAGTGCCCTCTGACGACACCTAGTACGGGGGAGATTACGGTACTGTATAGACTATGAGAATATAAAAGTGTGTTAAGGTGGAAAATGTAAAGCCTTAATGCTATTTTCAGTATATTATACTTTACTTTAGTCACTATTATAATAGCGTATATTACTACATAATTGATAGTTTAACTGATCCTTAGGAGATGTGAATCCCGAGCATCTCTTGAGTTACCGCACTCATGTTAGAAACTGGACAGGAGATGTCAAATCCTGTAAACATCTCTGACGCCGTTACACTTATATTATTTACTGTTGATTTAACTTACATAAGATCTTTTAGTTCTGACTCGAGTGTTTTGTCTTTTCAATTCGCTCGGGTCAGTCCGAGCATTTCATGATTTGAAGATTTATTTATGGAGGACGAAGACGAAGATTTCATTATTATTATTATATATATTATATTGTTCCACTACACACTGTATTCCGCTGCATTGATTATTATTCACTGGTATGTGCAACTCTGATATGTATTGTATAAATATAATCAAATGTTTTTAAAACAGCTTCATGAACTGTATATTTGATTTTTATATTTTATCGTTCCGCTGCAAGATTCTATTTTGTTTTTCTTTCCCTGCTTCTTCTTATTTACCCCATAACAATCCGCCTTTTTGTATGGTTTAAGTCTGACGTGTGTGGTTTATCGTCGATTTAAAGAGCGCGAAAAGGCGGGACGTTACATCTATGTAAACTGTGTATATTGCACAAATTTAACCAGGTCAGTCAACTGACCCAGAGGTCTAGTCGACTGACACTGGAAATTTTGTGCAACATGCACAGGTACATGGATATACAAATTTATATTTAAAAATTATTTTGAATATTCAGTCGACTGACTTAGAGGCTCAGTTGACTGAATTTCTATAACAGCCACTTTTCGAAAAGACATGACTTTTGTGAAGAGTTGCGAACCTTTAACGAAAAGATTCGGACGCAACACTTCGATCGAAACTCTTTACCAACAGTCGCTGCTTTCTAACCTTTATAAGTACAAACTCCAACTTGATTTCAAATCACTCAATCACAATCTATTTGCTATCATGCTTTCAATTATTCTGCGTTAAAGCAATACTATACCTTTCTATTCTTCATATACTTCAAACACACACACACACACACACACACTCGAGGAGAAGATTATAGGAAGAGTGTACTACAAGTGACAAATCTGTGTTATCAGAACACACATAAGTCAAAACTATTTTCTGTTTGTGTTGAAGTCCTGTTCTGCTGCTCCGACGAGTGAAGTCCTCTTCGGCCGTGGAGGCAAAATCATGTTCTGCTGCTCAGGTCCATGTTCGGCTGCTCAGGGGTGTATAGACCTGTTCCTCCGGGTTAAGTGAGGGTTGTTTTTTTAGTGAAATTCTAGAATGAGTCTGGGATTGGACGTAGGACGATATGCTCTGAACCAGTATAAAAATCTCTAGTGACATTTTACTATACTACTTTTATATTCTGCACTATTTACAGTATTACTATCCTCACTTTACTCTGTATCATTATCCATATTACACGATCCATAACACACTTTCGTTTGGTATCAAAGCATTTTCATTTGGTATTAGTCACTTTTATTTGGTACCAGATCCTGGAATTCTATCGATCGTCACAACATCATAGAATAATGATTAGAAAATGATCCAGTCAAAATACAACAGGCAAAATCCCTGTCAAAGTCACCAGCGAGGACTATAAAAATGTAGTTTCTAATTTACAAATTTTAGGAAAAGATAATAATGAATTATTTAGTATAAGAAATAAGATTTCAAAGCTTAATTTAATTATTTTAGAAAAGATGAAATCTGTTGAACTTAAAAATGAGAAATTAAAAAATGAGAAATTAGATTTAGAAAATCAATAGGGTGTTTTGAAAAATAATTTTGAGGCTCCTAAAGATTTTTTTAGACGAACAAAATACTATGTCTGAAGAAGAAAAAGAAAACTTTTCGAAAGAAATTACGGATTTGGAAAGACAAAATGATTTATTACAATCATCTTTAGATAATTCAGAATCTCGAATTTTTCTTCTCGAAAATGAGAACTGTACATCAAGAAAAGGAGAATTCTGAATTAAACTAGCAAATTGATATTTTTAAAAATAGTAATATTTATTTTGAAAATAATAATTGTGACTTTAAAGCTAAATTTGAAAAACTTAACACTGTAGTCACAAAATTTAATAAAGATCAAAACGATTTAAACATGATTTTATCTAGTTCTAGACCTTTACATGATAAAAGTAGTTTAGGATATAATAAAACTAATCGTAGAAATAGCATTAGATATGTCTTTATGTATAGTAAAAATGTTAGTGCTACTACTAAATTTAGAGTAAAATCGAAATCCCATTTTCATAGAAATTCAAATACTGTTATGACCAATATTGTTTATAATTCCTCTAGAAGTACAAAACCATTGACGGGAAATATGAATAAAAATTATCTAAGTATTAGGGTTCCTGTTAATTGGAAAAATAGAGGAAAATACAATGATGATTATTTTGATATGGTATTTAATAATGAAAATTATGTTTATAAAGGTTCAACCACACCCTAAATGGGTATGGTTTCCTAAAAATTAGGAAATTATAAGAACCTTGGGTATCGTATGCTTTAAATGTTCACTTTTTTCTGATACCTTACATTATAAGTAGTAGTTATTTTGTTCTATATTGTTAACACTTATGTGGAATTTAATATTTGTTATCATATAAACTCTTATTTTCATCGATAACAATGGGGGAGAAAGATATTGCTCTAACACTATTTGTAAGAATAAATAATGCAAGCATATATTATGGGGTAAGCAAAGGATGGCATGAGTTGTTATTTTACATTATGCAAACATTAGTCTATATTTTATGGCTTGTATTAAAACAATCACTCCTTTTTCATATTTCAAGACTCTTGTTTATGGAATTTTAATGTATGAATGGTTGTTTACTTCATAATATCTGTGACAATATGGCTTCATACTTTTCTATTCCTTATTCCTTTTTGTCGGTGACAAAGGGGGAGAAATATTATTACTAACATTAAGAATGCAGGATATAGAGCATCAAAGATTCAGGGGAGTAAGTATTTATATTATATATATACAGTTGAAATCTATATCCACCTACAGGCTGTCATCAATCAAAAATGGGGAGAATGTTGAGACTTGGTTTTGATTCATGATACGAAGCTATCACTACGACATATAGATTTGACGATTGCTACAACAAAAAGAGACAAGGAGACAAGACTTTAAAACCGGTGCACTATACAATATTATTTTGTTTTTAAGTCTTAGATCAATATTGTTAAAATCTCCCCTCGGTTACGTATATATTAGCTTATATATTTAATCATTCTATTTCCCAAATATTTTAACATATTCAAGCATATAATTAAATTATAAAAGTGTTTTAAAGTTATAGAAATTAATAGACCTATATAAACTGTGAATATTGCACAAATTTAACCAGGTCAGTCGAATGACCCAGGGGTCCAGTCGACTGATACTGGAAATTTTATGCAACATGCACACGTACATGGATATACGAATTTATATTTAAAAATTATTTTTAATATTCAGTCGACTGACCTAGAGGCTCAGTTGACTGAATTTCTATAACAGTCACTTTTCGAAAAAACATGACTTTTGTGAAGAGTTGCGAACCTTTAACAAAAAGATTCAGACGCAACACTTCGATCGAAACTATTCACCAACAATCGCTGCTTTCTAACCTTTATAAATACAAACTCCAACTTGATTTCAAATCACTCAATCACAATCAAATTCTTTTATTTCTCTGACCTAACTTTCTGCAATCTATTTGCTATCATACTTTCAATTATTCTACATTAAAGCAATACTATACATTTCTATTCTTCATATACTTCAAATATATATATATATATATATATATATATATATATATATTTATATTTATATTTATACTTGAGGAGAAAATTATAGGAAGGGTATAGTACAAGTGACAAATCCGTGTTATCAGAACACACATAAGTCAAAACTATTTTCTGTATTTGTTGAAGTCCTGTTTTGCTGCTCATGCGAGTGAAGTCCTCTTCGGCTGTTGAGGCGAAATCCTGTTCTGCTGCTCAGGTCCCTGTTTGGCTGTTCAGATTTGTATAGACCTGTTCCTCCGGGTTAAGTAAGGGTTGTTGTTTTAGTAAAAATCCCGAAGGAGTCTGGGAGTGGACGTAGGACGGTGCTCCGAACCAGTATAAAAATCTCTGGTGTCATTTTACTATACTGCTTTTATATTCCGCACTATTTACAGTACTACTATCATCACTTTACTCTGTATCATTATATATCCATATTACACGATCCATAACACACTTTCAGAATCTCCTATAGGATTCATCACGCAGATATGGTCATCAACAATTTTAGGTTCAAGTTTTAATTCTTCTAAAGTTGTTTTAGAAATAAAACTATAAGAAGCTCCTGTATCAAATAATGCTCTAACTAAAACATCTTTGATAAAAATGTTACCTTCCAACACTCCTTTTCCCTTTACATCTTTGGAGGTTGAAGGCTCATCCTTGATCGCATACACTTTGGCTTGTTCTCCTTTCTTCATTAGGGGACAATCCTTAATCAGGTGCCCTGGTTTGTGACAATTATAGCAGAGATAATTTCGAGCCACAGGAGAGGCAACACTCTGAGCTTTGGAACCCCAACAATTCTTCACAATATGGCCTCTCTTCTTACAATTATTACAAGTGATGTCTTTAAAGCGGTTCTCTTGGGATCCTCCTTTGAGTTTTCCCTGCCATGGCTTCTTGCCATTGAACTTCCTCTTCTTCCAGTTATTGTTGTTGCTTTCTTGTACTACTAATGGATCTACCTTATCCAAAGCTTGATATCTGTATCCCATGTCTATTAACTCTATAAATGGTTCTTTTACATGCCCGATCATTCTGACTTGGTATTGCTTCTTCATTCCAGAAAAAAACTTCTTATTCTTTTTGAGGGGCGTATCAATCAATCCTGGCCCAAAACGAGATAATTCGTTAAATTTGTTAGCATACTCCTCAAATGACATATCCTCCTTTTGTTTAAAATCCATAAATTTCGATAAAGACGGGATTTTCCTGCTTCCGGCATATACTACTCCTCCTGAACTTTCTTGAATCATTCCCATGAAAAATCATCCTCTGCCTCATTCTGAATAATAAATTCCCACCAAACTAGAGCTCCATCTTGTAGTTGCCAAGAAGCTAAGAATCTCTTCTGCTCATCTCCAATATACAGTCCTTTGAAAATTCTTTCACACAAGCGGATCCAAGCTTGTACTTCAATGATAATTTCTGTTCCTTTGAAAGGATTACAACCAAGGCTGGTATAGTTCTTGCATAAAGTTGCAAAGTTAATTTGGAGCTATATCAGAACTACTACTTCCTCGATTACTGTAGCTGTGGGAGTTTGACCATTTGTGGTATTACTTCCTCCCCTACCTCGTACTCTTCTTGCACTCCTTTTCTATATCTGTATATAGTAAAAAAAAAAGATCTTTAGGATATATTGACGAGATATCTTAGGGAATGCTATAAAGTGTGAATAATACTTATTCAAGTTACAAGTTTTAATTATGCGCCCTCTCAGACTAAACTCATTCTAGGGCATTACTAACTCTTTCTCTAATAAGTCATACCCCAACAAAGTCAAGGTTCTCGCTTAACCTTAAGCTCTGATACCACATGTGAGACCCGTCTCCTCGACCTTCGAAAAACAACATTAATACATCCACGGTAATCACGTGCCGTAAATCCAAGTGCCGGGGAGGCAAATTATCAGGGGTGCATAAGAAAATAAAGATAGAAGATAACACAGTAATATAATCTCACATCGCATTCAACAATTTAATTATTCATAAATGATCAGAGTCGAATACAAATCCAACAGGATAGTTATAACTGTCTATTTGTACATATGCTGGAAATACATACTACATAACACTGTGGAAAAAGGGTAGATATCTACATAAGGTACTTCAACATCATAACTTTAAAAGACTTCTCCAAAATGCTCCCCAACATGCTCCAAAAATGCTCCTAAAGTATCCTGACTAAACGGCACACAAGACCAGCCTACCTCTATAGCTAGATAGTACCGAATATGCCATCCTCGGTCGTTACAGACCTTTATCTGAGAGCTCTCTTCGCATACATCCACATTAATTTACATCCCGAACGTCATAGTAGAAAGAAATATATCTAAAAGGGGATGATCATACCTTAATTGGGAATGAATCACTTAGTCTTGCTACATCTAACCTTGTTTCGGTCATTTTTGGTTGATGAGGCTTGAGGCAATGATTACCTTTTCACATAAGACATCTTATTTCACTTTGAATGCCACATTGTCATTCCACATTCAAAGGACTGATTCCTACAAACATATAACTTCCTGAGCTCGTATGTCTCCGAAAATGGTATTAAGCTAAGAGAAGGTGTCTTCTCCGCCACCGACAGATATACTTTTATAGAGATCACTCATTATGATTTGTAATGCAAGGTCAAACATTCATACATACAAGTTTGTTCTGGGACTGAACAAAACCAAAGGTACTTTCCTCGGCCATTACTAGGAGAGAGCCCTTGTGGTTTTGAGATTTTTCATAACAAAGAGACCACTACTACAATACAGTGCATCAGGAGTTTATCCCCAATTAATCAACAAGTAGTCCCTCGTTATTATTCGTCTCAATATCTCCATCTTCAAACATCTTCATTTTTCGAACACGTAAACAGGTTCGAAGTGGTTTTCGGATAGGAATCAACTAAATCCGACCTCGGTTCCTTCGAAATCCAATCATCGATAAAAATGATGTAATTAGGTGATTGTTTTTCGATTCATTCATTTTCCTTTACCAAAATATCTTCGAGAGAAATATATTTCCAAAATATTCTTTTAGTGAATACGAAACCATTTAAACCTCTTTTTGAACATGTCTTAAATCATTTTTAAAGAGTATCTTTTGAGAAAATAGGATTAAAGAAATCATTCTACTTTTATCTAAAATCAACTTCCGTATTCAACAAGTGCTACGGGCAGAATAACGATGAGATCACCTTTTAAATTCCGTAAATGGGACAAGTTCCCTATTTGGATTTTAATACTGTGTATAAGAAGATTATTTCTATAAAATCCAAGTTGAGCATCCGGGCTTTCCTTTCGATATATTCCACCCCTCGTCTAAAAGAGAAAGCCGAGGCCAGGTAAATTCAGGGCATTGGTTGCTCCTTTCCTAACCTTAGTTATACACCTTGTTTCCGCTTTTAGATCTCACAGGCGGGACAAATGTACTAGTCGTTTCCGCATACTCATTTTCCCTTTTTTAAATCACTTAACTATTTTTTAACCATCTTTGAAATAATGTTAAATTGTTCAAATTTCTTTTGAAATGCTTTATTATTTATGTAAAAACATTTACTAATGATTTGGAAAAGAATTGTTAAGTTTCAACCTTTATTTCAAAAGTTATTGAAAAGCGTTGTGAAAAGTGTTGCAAATGGTGTTACAAAAAGTGCTTTAAAAGCTACATTCTTCAAAACGACTTTTATATCATTTAAAAAAACCATCTTTTCAACTTAAATCACTTTTAAAACATTTTAAAAGATTTTTAGAAATTATTTCACATTTCTAAAAGGATTATTCTATCAATTTCCAACTTTGGTCATTTAGTGCAAAAAAGGGATTTTTCTTCAAAATTGATTTTGCCATATTTCAAAATATACAAGATAAAATCTTGATTTTCATTTTTTTATGAAAGATATCGATATAAGGATTCGAAAAATTCTTACTTCGAAGAATACCGAACTATATTCCACTTCGTATGTTCATTTGAACTTTTGACGCGAAAACACGAACTACCGTTGCGCGACGCGTCAAATTTTAGGCGTGTTTTGATATTCATATCCAAATTTTGCAAAGACAAGTTTAAACACTTAGGAATCATTTCTAAAGCATTTTCAAACATTTTTCAAAGGTATAAATGATTCCATATCATATTTCATTTCTTTTGGAAAGTGGTTTCCATGTGATTATACGTCGTGTACATCCGTGACTTATTTCAACATATATATTCAATATACAACTAATTGTTTGTGCCAAAATTGGTCACAAAGCCCGAATATCGTGAAAGCACCAGTATGTGAATACAGATCAGCAATATTCTAACACAAATCTCAGATTCAGACAATGTAGAAAATAACAATTGAAAAATAACAGGCAGGAACACAAGATTTATTATGGTTTGACTATCTCCGGCCTACGTCCACTTCGAAGGATAATCTTTTGTTGTTGTTCTTTCTGGTTACAGTGAATTACTGCAGTAATTTGCGAGTACCACAATGAAGTTTGAGTGTAATCGTGATTTTGGCAGAGTCTGGACATCGCAGGTTCCAAAGGTCCTTTTCTGTAGGCTCTAGGGTGCTATTTATGGGCGCTCCATGCAAATATCTCGCTCAAACTTTGGGAGACCTCTTCTGGCATGTGAGCGATCCCACGCGATCGATCCCATGCAATTTTTACTCGATCCGTGATCGATACCAACGTAATTCGATCGATCAAGATTTCGCCTAGTGGAATCGAAATTTGGCATGAACATTTTTTAGCTTGTACTAAGCTCCTGTGAAAATTTCATGGAATTTGGACTTGTATATTATGAGTTATGATCGATGCAAGTTTGTGTTTTCTTTAAACTACTTCGCTCGTACCGATACATTTCGTATCGATTTGTGCGACTTCGAGCACGTGCGTGTAAGACGACGCAGTGCAAGATTCTTGGATGGATCCACTCTTCGCGCAGAGTGACTAGGTCTTTTGTTTGAGTGTATCTTGTCCGTATTGATCATTTCGGTTTTGTTCGTATCGATCGTTATTGCGTTGTTCGCATCGATCGACTGCATTTCAATTCGTATCGATCTCCTGCATGTCCACTCCATGTTGATGAGAGGTGTTGGATGCGTATCGATGAAAGTTCGATCGATACGAAGTGTGCCTGATTGGTCGATATAAAATGAACACTGACATTACAATCAATGGATGTGAAGTGCTGCTTTTTCATAGGTGTTGATCAGTGGACCCGACGGATACGAAACCACTTGATAGATATGAACCATGGTCACCTTGATTGATATGAACTGTCGATAATTCAATGGATACGAATATGGCTTCGTTGGGTCGGTACGAACATGATGGATACAAGGCGAAGTCACTCTGATCGATACGAACATGATGGATTTGAACAACGAGTCATGGATGGATTCGAACAGATCGACTCGATCAAGGCTCTTTGATGGATATGAATAGCTTGTTTACTTGAGTTGCATCTATCATATCTCGAGCTTACGAACTCCGATTGACCTGAAATTTGGAATGTTGGCTTTTACTGCTTTGCTTGTCTTGTCTCGTCAATTGTAGCTCGATCCGGACTTGGACAAAATTCATCAATATCCATAGCGAACCTGTGATGTATGATCAATATTTGGGATGAGCGATCACGAATTTTCAATTAATTTCTTAATATCTCGACCTTACTAAATGGTGGGATAACACTTTGCATCCTGAAACAAGCCTTTTGGTAAAAGGCATGTTTTTTTAAATAGCTTCAAATCAAATGCCTTGAGTCAACATTTTATCCATAGCTATAGTATCATCAATCAAGTTTATGGCTGTTCGAAGCCGAATTAGTGTCCATTTCCACTTGTGGAAGTCAAGAATTAAATTCTACGGCCTCTTCGGACTATCGATGGCCACTTCAGACTCTTGCCAAGTCCATTCCAGACTTAACGATCGATAGAAAGATCCTGTTGCGCTCCGGTGTTGCTTTCTATCCCTTGCATTCTGGCCCCAGCAATGTCTTGGTCCTTTCTATACCGGTCACAGCCTCTCCGGGCTCTTGCCGAATCCCATCCTGTCACTCTCCGGTGAAGGGAAAACAGCATCGAGTGAGCCGATCATGTCGCTCTCTAGTGAAGCGGCAACACCCCCGCACTCCGGTTCAGTGTCCCGGAACATTAAGCGATGTCATGGCCTAAATCCTAGGCCGATCATACCCACTCCGGGCTCTTATCGAACCATGATCCAATCACTCTCCGGTGAATGGGGAATGACATTAAGTGAGTTGATCATGTCGCTCTATAGCAAAGCAACTCACTTCTTGCACTCCGAATCCCGCCTCTCTGAGTAGGGTCATGAAACGATCATTTTCAGGTTGACTTTCAATATTCATCCTTTAACTCTCCGGTCAAAGGTTTTATCTTATAAAATTAAAGTTCATTTATTCAATTCAAATTCTAGATTTCAACTCAAACAATAGGAAAAACTAGATACTACCTCTTCGGGCAGAGCGGTCTATTACCATCTCAGAGCATGCCTGGAGATCTCTCTGGTTCTCATACATGTGTAAGTCTGTTTTATTTTGAAATCAAATCTAAGAAATTTAATCGACCAAAGTTCAAATCCTGAACTTGACCCTTGCCCTCATGATCAATTGATGACGAGTCGTGATCCTGATCTAAGTGGAGGTGGTAGTTGCTCAGGTCTTACGGCCGCTGTCCGATCTCTGGTGTATTGTGGCAATCTACCACTTCTGACATGCTCTTCCACCTCATCCTTCGGATGTCGACATTCATCAGTAGTATGCCCTTCCAGCTCATGGAATAGGCAGTACTTTCCACTTCTACGTTCCCATTTTGTGGGATCTCTCCTGGGTGGTTTTCGATTGGGGAGATGCCCCCGAGTCTCCGTGTAAATCCATTCCTGGTTTGCTGTCAAGTCCGTGTATTGTCTGAACCTGGGTTCTTGGAATTTCTTCCGTTTGTCAGGACCAACGTATCTGTCGTCCTGCTTTCGCTTCCCTTTGTCCGCTCCAGATTGTTCTTTGGAGGTTCCTTTACCTTGCACAGCTTTTATTTCTCGTCTCTCGGCATGTGAATCTTCTAGCTGAATAAATCTTTTAGCCTCATGACGAAATTATCCAAGGTCTTTTGGAGGATCTCTTGCTAAAGAATCCTTAAACTCAGTGCCCTTCGCAACTTCTGCCACCGCCGCCATCAAATTCATCGATGGATCCGTGCGATCTACTGAAGCCACAGTTGCATTGAATCGCAATAGAAAATCTTTTATAGACTCTTCGATCCTCTTTTTTATCGATGCTAAGGTCATCACACTAATGGGTTCGCGTCATTTGGACCCTAAAATGCCTCATGAAGCATTCCACTAGCTCGCCCCATGTTCTTGTTGATCCATTCTCTAGCTACCTGAACCAAAGCACAGCGAAATCAGTTAAATATAGAGGGAAACATCGTGCCATCACTTCCTCGGATGCCCCATCATTTCCATATGCCTGATATATCTGGTAATATGCATGGTCGGGTCCGACTTTCCATCATAAGGTTCCAGCGTAGGTAACTTGAACTTTGGAGGGCTCCTCGCATTTCTGATATTCGGAGCGAATAGACTCCGACTAACATCCTCTAAGCCTCCGCTTGGCAAACCCCCTTTCATAATTCGTCGCTCTAGTCCATCCATTCTTTCATCTCCATCCATGGGTTGTCCCCTTATCATGTTTCTATCCCACCCCCATGTCTCAAAGGGTATTCTGGATAATATTCTTCATGTGGCTCATTCATGTTGGCGTTGGCTCTAGCCTGTCGAGCTCTATCTATGGGTCTTCCAATGCCAGATCCCGAGGGTCCGTCCCTAGGTCCTTGTTGATTGCCTTCACATTCTTCGTTCCGATCTTGAATCTGACCTCCATTAGTCTCTGTGACTCTGGCTCCTTGTCCTGTGTTTGTAGCCACTGTAGTCGGTCTAAGGTTCTGTGCTCCGGCTACTCTCATCTGCTCGAAGAAGCTTTACATCGTTTCTTGTTGGATCTTTAATAATCTTTCATGTATTGAATCCACCATAGCCTCCATCTCGTTCATGGTGATGTAGGTCAAAGCTTGACCGACTCCAGCTCCAGAAGAGGCCTCTTGGCTTCCCTCTTGCTGGCTCCTTTCTCCTCTCTGCCTTCTTGTTGATTGTCGCGTCATTGTCTTTCAAATCTTAATTCTTTAAGCTTTCAAGTCCCAATATCTAAGCGGTAGAATCCCTGAGTTAGGCCTTCTCAGTGAAAGCACCAAAGTATTTGCGTCAAAATTGGTCACAAACCCTGAATATCGTGAAAGCACCAGTATATGAATATAGATCAACAATATTCTAACACAAATCTCAGATTCAGACAAACTAGAGAACAACGATTAAAAAATAACAAACATGAACATAAGATTTATAGTGTTTCGGCTATCTCCGGCCTAGTCCACTTTGAAGGATAATCTTTTATTGATGTTCTTGCTGGTTACAGTGAATTACCGCAGTAATTTGTGAGTACCACAATGAAGTTTGAGTGCAATCATGATTTTGGCAGAGTCTGGACGTCGCAGGTTCCAAAGGCCCTTTTCTATAGGCTCTAGGGTGCTATTTATAGGCGCTCCATGCAAATATCTTGCTCAAACTTCGAGAGACCTCTTCTGCCACGTGAGCGGTCCTACGCGATCGATCTTATGCAATTTTGACTCGATCCGTGATCGATACGAACGTAATTCATATCGATCAAGATTTCGTCCAATGGAGTCGAAATTTGGTATGAACATTCTTTAGCTTGTACATAAGCTCCTATGAAAATTTCATGGCATTTGGACTTGTAGATTATGAGTTATGATCGGGCAAGTTCGTGTTTTCTTTAAACTGCTTCGCTCGTACCGATACATTTCGTATCGATCTTTCGACTCGATCTCAAGCACGTGCATGTAAGATGACATGGTGCGAGATTCTTGGATCAATCCACTCTTCGTGCCTAGTGACTAAGTCTTTTATTTGAGTGTATCTTGTTCGTATCGTCATTTCGGCTTTGTTTATATCTATCGTCATTTAGTTGTTCGCATCGATCAACTGCATTTCAATTCGTATCGATCCCCTACATGTCCACTCCGTATCGATGAGAGGTGTTGGTTTCGCATCGATGAAAGGTCGTTCGATACGAAATGTGCCTGATTGGTCGATACGAAATGAACACTGACATTAGAATTAATGGATGCGAAGTGTTGCTTTTTCATGGGTGTTGATCAGTGGACCCGATGGATATGAAACCACTTGATGAATACGATCCAAGGTCACCTTGATCGATACGAACTGCCGATAACTCGACGGATACGAATAAGGCTTCGTTGGGTCGATACAAACATGATGGATATGAGGCGAAGTCACTCTGATCGATACGAACATGATGGATTCGAACAACACTGTCATGGATGGATTCGAACAGATCGACTCGATCATGGCTCTTTGATGGATACGAATAGCTTGTTTACTTGAGTTTCATCGATCATATCTCAAGCATACGAACTTCTATTGACTTGAAATTTGAAATGTTGGCTTTTACGACTTTGCTTGTCTTGCCTTGTCAATTGTAGCTCGATTCGGACTCGGACAAAATTCGTCGATATCCATAGCTAACCTGTGATGTATAATTGATATTTGGGATGAGCGATCACTAATTTTCAATTAATTTCTTAATATCTCGACCTTGCTAAAAGGTAGGATAACACTAATAAACATCCAAACAATGTTTATATCCATTTTAACATGTCATATAAACTTGCATATCAATTTAACAACATTTTTATTACAATGTCACATAATTTTCATTTATGTACATATTTGCTTACTAACTTTCACAAATGACTTAAAGGTGGTTGCTTTATTTTTCAAACACTTATCAAACATCATTATTAACATCCAAACGAACATATCACAACATTATAACCAAATATATACATATAAACTAGGAGTTCTCACATTGTTTGGTTTTGGTGAACGGAAAATCGGTTATAGCTTCGCTACTCGACGTTTTTAGCTTATGATTCCTTGAATGCTTGGACTTGGATGGCTCAACTTGGCTTGGGGAAGGCTAGGAGCGCTCGACCAAATGGAGGAAGAGGGGGAGGGGTGCGAGCAATGTGAGGAAGGAGGAGGAGGTTGAAGTGGTTCAGACAAATTATTGTCGATATTTTTCTTTGTTTTATTTTCTGTAATATTTTGGCATAACTTTGTTAAGGTTGGAAGCCATTAAAGAAGGTAAGAAGAAGCTTGAAATTTTGAGAAGAAGAAGTGTGGAAGGAATTGAGAAAGTGGGTGTGTATTTATATAAAATATTTGAGAATAAAATATAGATTTGTGTTTTTACGTAAATAACCTTCCTTAAGATTTAAGTAAACTTATTTAATTCAAAACTTACCATCCACATCACATCACACTTTAAAAATTCAAATACTTTAGAGTTAAGTAAAGAATAAGAATGATTACTTTATTTTATGTCACTTTTCTTTACTTTATGTCACGGTTGATGTAACATGTGTTTTGTCTTTTTTACTTTACTTTTGTTAATTACTTTCTAGAATTTTCTAAGTGTGATTATTAGAAGTAACTTTGTTTAATTAATTGTTAACTATTTTTATATGTTAATATACTTATTAAATTGTGTACATAAAGGTGCAACAACATTGCGACAACTTTAAATTGACAAAACTGATTTTTGACGAAATGTTTTACGGTCATATTTTGACGTTTTATTTAAACTATTTATTTATGTAAACTAAATTTTAAAATAAGTTTGGATAATGTCATTTAAAAATATGAACACTCATAAATTAATTAATATAATTTATTTAACCATTGGAACTTACTTTTCTGAAATCAGGATTTTGTCACTTTTATCGATATAAGCAAATGTTGTTATTTTTATGTATATTTCTATTTTTAAATTCTATATAATATTGTTTGAATCATATAACCTTACCTCTTTTATATTTAAAATTACTTTAAATATTATATTTTGAAGTGGCTAAATTTTGGGTCATTACAAGTGTTTTCAAGGAAAATTTGATGGGTAGTTAACCCTAATTAAAAGACTTAGATATTAGAATACCAGATGAAACCGGTATATGGTCAAGGCCTATACTTTAGCTAGTAGCGCCTAGCTAATATAAGTCCAAAATTCCAGTGTGTAGGGTTTTGCCACTGGTAAGACTAAAATGATGTTACGTATAGAAAGGAATATACAAAGAAAGATAGGTTATTGGTGAGTCCACAAAGCCATTAGAATCAGTTGACTTTGGGAGAAGTATGTAAAGGATAGACCGTCCAAAAGCGTGTCTAGCAGATGTTAGATTATTTATTTTGTCCAGTGGGCCTGAGTCAGCCAATGCTTAGTAGTTAGCCAAACAAAACTATATTGTTCAGACAGATAGTCCATTGATTACCTGATTTATGTGCATGTATGATATTACTATTGTTGCTTTAATCAATTTGATTGTAAGATTTTGATTTGCAAAAGATAAGTTTTAAAAGGAATATTAATGAGGGGAAACCCATTCTGCTAAGCGGCGTGGTCCCACTTAATATCAGTAAACCGAGATGTAATAGTACTATTCGCACTAGGCTTTATGTCTGATTCAAAGTTTTATTTTTCCCTTAAACTCACGGGTGCTCAAAATTAATTTGAGTAGATTGAGAGTTAAGGTTTTACAGGTTTAGTAGGTGGACGAATAAGCTTCCGAAGACGTGAAAGAGGCAAACTTAGCTATTTAGGAGTGATTAGTTTTATTTCCACTATGATGTATTAAGACTTGATATGTCTATTGAGTACTCTGATCATCCAAGGGGCATCTTCACATGTCGCTCTTGGCGTAAATTGTAATAATTATATTTGATCGATACCTAGGAACCATTTGGGATTGTGTAATGAAATATGAAGCATGGATTTAAAATGTAATGTTAAGAATTGTTTATGAAATATGTAATTTTGTTTCATTTTCATGTTATTCTGATATTATGGATACCTTTAAAATTACCGTATTTTGTCACCAGAAGTTAATACTATAGATGACTGCAATATCTGTAGCACTTTGTTCGGGCATCAAGATATGGGATGTTACATGCTGTCTAGAGCATTTTGGTTAATAATGATTGTAATTATTTAATCAAGGACTTTGTGCCTAAACTATAGAGTTGAATGTGGACAATATTGGAATCTTAATCAATACTAAATTCTGTAAGTCCAGAGTGATAAGTTTTGACCAAGAGAATTAATGTAAATGAAAGTCACAAATGGGTATGCTTAACAAAGTAAAATTGGATTTTACCGAAACCATGTAAGCGATAAATTTGGTCAAAATGTCACACTGCCTACTAAGTGATATGGAACGTTAATATTTGAATAGTTCGATATTAATCAATGATCAAATTTATAGCGGATGAGTCACACAACTGAAACGATGATTCTTCTTTGGCCAAACGATTTAATAAATTTATAGCTGTTATAAATTAATTAAATAATTAATATTTTTGAAATATTAATTATAAAATTTGATCGTGATATGATGAATAAATAGTACTAAATATGTTAATGATAGTTATAAATATATCAATCGATATAAGACATCAATAAGCGATTGAATTTGATTTAATTACATAATATTTAATTTGGGCTTAAATGAGTTTCAGGCCCATCATAGGCTGATAATTTATTGATAGCAATAAGGGGCATAGGGTGCCAAAAACTGGAGTTAGAAGGACTACTTACTTGAAGGCTCAAATTGAGGAGAATGCATAAGAGATGAGATCCGTACTTGCTCCTTTCCTTCCACTATATAAGCATCTCTAACCCCATGCGATATTGATTTTTTTTAGAGCCTTCGTCCCATTGCTTTTGTTAGTCGAATATTTCCACTTTGGTCTCTCTTTTTACCAAGCCTCAAATTAAGTCAACTCAATTGATATTCGATAACCGATGGTCGATGGTTCAAGGATTAACACTCTGTTGAATCAAAAATCGTTTCTTGGAGCTTATATCGTCATTTCAAGGCGCGATTAAGAGCATTTGCTATAAAATATGTTTCTAATTAAATTCAAACATTAATTTATATTTGTCATGATCAATTTGTGTGCATATGCGTGTATTGTGTACGTAGGTATGTGCATGCGTGCATGTATGTATGTGTATATATATATATATTGTTAATCAAGAGACGATTCCAATATGTACATATATATTACCACAAGTTAGATTGGTTATATATGTGTATAAGTTATTTTAAAAACCTTTTGATAAATATTCTATCTACAGTTCGACTGTGAATTAAGAATAAAAAACATTTTCGATTATTTAAATAATTCAATATATAATATACACATATATTTATATAGTTATAAAATTAGCACTATATTATAATTATATAAAATATGAAAATAAAATTTAAAATATGATGTTTAATGAGTATATTATTTTTGGCAAAAAGAAAAAAATTGTATTGTATACATATATTTATATGTTAATATATTTTGTCAAACTATATGTTTATGTTCATATATAATTATTTATATGTTTATGCAAAATTAAATATAAATTAATTTTGATTCACACACACATACATATGTATATTTTGTTTGCACCAAAAATGGTCACAAACCCCGTTGAGCGTGATTGTAGAGAAATAAATGAAGAAAGTAAAGTTAAAATGAGGATAATATAGCAATCACACATAGGAAATAGATGAACAATAAGAAACACAAGATTTATAGTGGTTCGATGCTGTTTTGCCTACGTCCAGTTTGAAGGTCAACCTTTTATTGCTTTTTTACTCCAGGACAATGCTTGTACTAGCTAATGATTGATTACAATTAAATCAGAAATAAAAGTAGCAACATGCAGAGTTCCGAGCCAAAAGTCATTTTTAGTAGCAATGGAGGTGCTATTTATAAGTGTGGAGCTCGAAATATCTGCCTTGGATCTCGCAATACTCTTTCTCAAGCCTAGGTGGGCCTGCATGATCGATCTAGGGTCGTTTGGGATCAGTTCTGGATCAACCGGTAGCATTTTGTATCGATGAAGAAATGCTCCAATTAAGCCATGATCGATCATGAAGGCTTCTGAAGTGTCATGTTACTTGCTATGAATATCCCATTGCATTTAGAGTTGTAGTTGCAAAGTTATTGATCGATCAAGATTACAATTATGGAGTAGCCGAGGCCCTCGATTGATCCATATCAATTCCGTATCAATAGGAGCACTTGGCATATGGTGATGAAACTTGTTGGAGCGGGTCCCCAGAGGCTTAGGAGCATTGTGTGAAAGTTTGAGATCGATGTAGTGAGTTTAGCTATCGATCCTCAATGAGATGGGCATTTTTCGTATCATATGATTGATACAAAAATGATCGATAGGGAAAATATTTTTCTATTGTTGTAATATACATTAATAATAGGGATGAATATGCTAAATATGAAAGGGCATTATTGTAATCTGCACTGCATAAGTAGTCTATAAATATGGAGCTTGATTGTATTGTAAAGATATATCTCTCTCATTCAATAGAATTGTTCTCTCCCTAATTGCCTCCATTCTCTTTATTCTGTAACACGTTATCAGCACGAAGGAATGCGAATTAATTATTGAGCTCAACCTATTCACCTTCAAACTTTCCAACTTCTCAGCAAGTAATTAAATATTAATTACTCTGACCGTTTCTCTTCTGACCATTCCAATTCTAAGGCTATTTATATTCAAAATCCTATTATATATATTTGTGCAGACGAGTCTTTTAGAATATATCTACATACATTCTATTTCTTATTTCCTTTACAGCAGCAGGTAAAGGAATTGTTCTTGCATTTCTTTATAAACTCGTTACTTTTCCTCTCTCCAAAAAGGTAATTGTCAATATCATATTTTTTTTTGATAAAGCTATCAAATCAGCACATGCTAGTTTGGGGTTCGCTTCTATATTTTTCATGTCTTTTCTTGTATCACTCTTATTTTTATTCTTTGGCTTCTAAATTCAATATTATTATTATTATTATTTTTCCCTTTGCGGATCTATTGCCAAATAAAATTCAAAAGTTTGGAATGGAATATACGCAAAGGCTGACTTTCCTTTCTTATTTGATAAATACATGAAAGTTGCAAAATCCAAATGTTTGGTTTTGTTGATACAATTTTTTTTTTTTTGGTATAGTTGTTTGATACCATTATTGAAGACTTTCCATTTTTTTTCTTCTTTTTAGCTGGAAACAAACAAATAGTGAATGCTGTTGTGGCGAATATATTCACCTTATGCAATTTATTTTATGAACAGTTCACAAAATGACAAACATCGCCTAGCTTGAATTTAAAGCTTTGGATATATCTGGAGACAACTACTTATCATTGATACTGGATGCTGAGATTCATTTGCAATCTCAATGCTTAGAAAATGCCATTAAAAATGGCAATACTATGTCCCAGCAGGACAAAGCAAAGGCTCTAATATTTTTAAGACGTCATATCCATGACGATCTAAAAACAGAATATTTGACTGAAAAAGACCCTCTCCACTTATGGAACTCCCTGAAGGAGCGTTATGACCACCAGAAGACGGTCATACTTCCAAACACTAGGCAAGAGTGGTTGAACCTGAGGTTTCAGGACTTTAAGTCCGTAAGAGAATATAATTCTACAATGTTTAGAATCACTTCTAAATTGAAATTATGTGGAGAAAAGGTGGATGACGCACAAATGCTTGAAAAGACTTTCTCAACATTTCATGCCTCGAATATACTCCTGCAGCAGCAATATCGAGAGCATCATTTTACAGAATATTCTAAACTCATAGAATGCTTACTAATTGCTGAACAAAATAATGAATTGCTTATAAAAAACCATTCCTCAAGACCATCTGGTTCAACTGCATTACCTGAAGTTAATGCTAATTTTGCCCACTCTGGAAGAGGTAGGGGTCGAGGTCGAGATAGAGGACATGGTCGTGGACGTGGATATAACTCTAGCAGAGGTGGTTATGGTGGTTTTAAAGGTAACAAAACCACCAACTTTAAAAAGCAACAAAAGAAAATTGAGCCTATAAAGAACAATGATTCAGCTTCAGAAAATAAAAGGCATTATGAGTAAGTTTGTTATAGATGTGGACGATCTGGTCACTGTTCACGTACATGTAGATCATCAAAGAAAACAGTTGAAGAATATCATCGCTCGAAGAATATTGAGGCAAATAATGCCGAAAAGTTACCTGAAAACACTAACCTGAAGTTAGATGATTTCTTCGATGATGACAATGGAAATTTCATTAATGATGAAAATCTAAGTGCAATGATCAATGATATGACCGAGTTGATCAATTAGAAATGTCTTGAAGTTTGTGACTTTCGTTTTATTTCATTAGCTTGCATCAATAAATCAGTTTGAAGTTTGTGTTCATTTAATTGTATTTCCCTTTGCAGTACTAGTAATGTGTAATGTGGATGTTGTTTTTAATCAATAGCCTATTTTAATCATATTACTTTGTTTGTTTACATTACATTTATTTATGCATACAAATTTTTAATGATTGACTAATCATTGTCTTTAATTCTTAAGGTATGGAACGCCATTTGGGTGATGATATATGCTTACTAGATAATGCAACTACTCATACAATTTTGAAAAACCAGAAGTTTTTCTCTGAACTATCTAAAAAATTCTCAGCTAAAGTCTCCACTATAGCTGGATCTGCTAATATAATTGACGGGTCCGGAAGAGCCCATATAATATTACCAAATGGTACGCATATCTTTATTCAGAATGCATTATACTCAAGCAACTCTAAAAGAAATTTGCTGAGTTTCAAAGATAGAAGAATGAATGGATACCATATTGAAACTATAAATGAAAACAACAAAGAATATCTTTGTGTTATTTCTAGAATTGAAAGCCAGAAGCTTATCCTAGAAAAATTTGGTACAATTTCAACTGGTTTATATTTTACAAAAATTGGCATAGTTGAATCTCACTCTATAAATATGAGCCAGAAGCTCACAAATACAAAGACATTGATTCTTTGGCATGATCGCTTGGGTCATCCTGGATCAACTATGATGCGTAAAATTGCCAAAAACTCAAACGGACATGATTTATCAAACCAATTGAATTTACCAAGTGATTACTTATGTGCCCCATGTGCACAAGGAAAATTAATCACTCGACCTTCATATAGTAAAATCACCTCTGAATCTCCAACATTTTTACAAAGAATTCAAGGTGATAAATGTGGCCCAATCCACCCTGAATGTGGACCATTCAAATATTTTATGGTATTGATTGATGCATCAACTCGTTGGTCACATGTCTGTTTACTTTCTACAAGAAATTTGGCATTTGCAAAGCTACTTGCTCAAATAATAAAATTGAGAGCACACTTCCCTGATCATCAAATTAAATCGATTCGACTAGATAATGCTGGAGAATTTACTTCTCAAGTATTTGATGATTATTGTCTATCATTGGGGATTGAAATTGAACATCCAGTAGCTCATGTTCATACTCAAAATGGTCTAGCAGAATCATTAATTAAGCGCTTGCAACTTATTGCAAGACCATTGCTTATGCAATCAAAACTACCTGTTTCAGCTTGGGGGCATGCAATTTTGCATGCATCGAAATTGGTTAAAATTAGACCAACAGCTTATCATCAGCTTTCACCATCACAGCTCTTAACTGGATTTCAACCAAATATTTCACATTTACGAAAATTTGGTTGTGCTGTGCATATACCTATTAATCCACCACTTCGTACTAAAATGGGTCCTCAACGACGGTTGGGAATTTATGTGGGATTTGATTCCCCATCGATAATTCGTTACCCTGAACCTCTTACAGGTGATGTCTTCACTGCAAGATTTTCAGACTGTAAATTTGATGAGACAATCTTCCCGCCGTTGGGGGGAGAAAAGACCGTTCCAGTAGAGCGGCGTGAAATATCATGGAATAATCCATCTACGTCTTATTTGGATCCACATACTAAACAATGCCAATATGAGGTACAAAGAATTTTGCATATTCAAAATATTGCAAATCAACTGCCGGATGCATTTAGTGACACCGCAAAAATAACTAAATCTCACATTCCAGCAGCAAATGCACCAGCAAAATTGATGTCCCTGAAGGATCAAAAATAAATATAGCAGCAAATGAATCTAAAGCAAGACAAAAACGTGGAAGGCCAATTGGTTCAAAAGACTTGGCGCCTAGAAAAAGAAAGTCTAATGAAAAATCATCAATTAAGGAACCTCCTGAAGAGGTTATAAATGATCAAAAAGATCACTCAAATGAAAATCCCAATTCTCCTAGAAGCGTGGAAGGAAACATTATCCCAGAAGAGATAAAAGAAGATTCCAACGATAAAATGGTACCTAATAATAATGAGATCTCAATATTTTATACGACCTATGGAGAAATATGGGATCGAAGTAAAATAATAATTGATGATGTATTCTCATTCGCAGTAGCTACTGAAATAATTGAAGGTCATGACCATAATGGGAATAATGAGAATGATGATAATGAACCAAATAGCATAAATGAATGTCGAAAAAGACACGATTGGCCAAAATGGAAAGATGCTATCCAAGTGGAACTAGATTCACTTCAAAAACATGGTGTATTTGGACCAATAGAAAAAACACCAGAAAATGTTAAACCAGTAGGTTATAAATGGGTATTCGTTAGAAAACGAAATGATAAAAATGAAGTCGTGAGGTACAAGGCACGACTTGTCGCACAAGGTTTCCTGCAGAGACCGGGTTTTGACTTTAAGGAAACTTACTCCCCTGTCATGGATGTCATAACATTCCGATATTTGATAAGCCTTGTAGTTTCTGAAAAAACTCGATATAAGATTAACGGATGTTGTGACAGCTTATCTTTATGGTGAATTAGATACCAACATTTACATGAAAATTCCAGATGGATATAAATTGCCTGAAGTAAAATCAAAGTCCATGTACTCATTAAGACTAAGACGATCACTATATGGATTGAAACAATCTTAAAGAATGTGGTATAACCGTCTTAGTAAATATTTGGTAAAAGAAGGATACGAAAACAATCTCATTTGTCCATGTGTCTTTATAAAGAAATCGGTAAAGGGATTTGCTATCTTAGCAGTTTATGTTGATGACATAAATTTGATTGGAACTCCAGAAGAGATTGATGAAACAATAAATTACTTAAAGAAGTAATTTGAAATTAAAGATCCTGGCAAAACTAAGCACTGTCTCGGTCTACAGATTGAGCATAGTACTAATGGCATATTAATCCATCAATCAAACTACATTGAGAAAATTCTAAAGCGTTTTCAAATGGATAAAGCATATCCACTTAGTACGCCAATGGTTGTTAGATCTTTAGATATTAAAAAGGACCCTTACCGCCCAAAAGAAGAAGATGAGAATGTGCTTGGCCCGGAAGTGCCATATCTTAGTGTCATTGGTGCATTATTATATTTGGCCCAATGCACAAGACTAGATATTGCATTTTCAGTAAATCTTCTAGCAAGATACAGTTCAGAACCAACAAAAAGACACTGGAATGGTATAAAACATATCATGAGATATCTTCGTGGAACGACAAATTTGGGTTTATTTTACTCTAACACAGGCATTAATCCAAATCTAGTTGGCTATGCTGATGCAGGTTATCTTTCTGACCCACATAAAGCAAGATCGCAAACTGGATATGTATTTAATAACAGCAATGCAGCAATTTCATGGCGATCTACAAAACAAACATTGGTAGCAACATCATCCAATCACTCTGAAATACTAGCACTACATGAAGCAAGTAAAGAATGTATTTGGCTAAGATCACTGATTGAGCATATTCGAAAAAGCTGCCAACTTCCATCAGTAACGGAAAGATCAACCATTATTTATGAAGACAATGCAGCTTGTGTAGCTCAAATTCAAGCGGGTTACATTAAGGGTGATAGGACGAAACACATTTCTGCTAAATTTTTCTTCACACATGAGCTACAAAAGGATAATAAGATAGAAGTGAAACAAATCCGATCCCAAGAAAATCCAGCGGACTTATTCACAAAGGCGCTTCCAAAATCAACATTTCAGAAGATGGTGTACAAAATTGGTATGCGTCGGCTGCATCAACAAACTAATTGAATAATGCGTTATAATCCAGGGGGAGCGTATGAAATACGCTATAATGTACTCTTTTTCCTTCACTAATATTTTTTCCCATTGGGTTTTTATTAGTAAGGTTTTAATGAGGCATTATCTTGATCCAGAAGAATCAACCCTCATACTAACATTATAAAATATATGTTACTTAAAGATGAAATCATGTTGTACTCTTTTCCTTGTTTATGATTTTTTCCCACTGGGTTTTTTATAACAAGGTTTTTAATGAGGCAATTACTCTTATCATCTTTACATACGCATATTCAAGGGGGAGTGTTGTAATATACATTAATAATAGGGATGAATATGCTAAATATGAAAGGGCATTATTGTAATCTGCACTGCATAAGTAGTCTATAAATATGGAGCTTGATTGTATTGTAAAGATATATCTCTCTCATTCAATAGAATTGTTCTCTCCCTAATTGCCTCCATTCTCTTTATTCTGTAACATCTATTGAATTTTGGCTTGAGATTGATTGTGCAAGCTTCTTAGAGTATTATAAGCATGTCCTCAAAGTTTGGAGTCATCTGGATCCATAATGAGTGAGATATACCCTATTTCATGTTTAAAGCAACAATTTCGTACCCATTAGATCGATTTGAAAATGATGGATATGAAGTATTTTTCAACTTCATTGTTTTGACTTGTAATTTTGTGGGGGGGCTTCCTACACTATTTTACTGAATTTATAAATGTTTCAAGTTGATTGGCTTTGTAGATTTTGAGATATTGATCGATCCTGGTTAATTTTAACAGTTTCTAGTATCGATCATAAATGTAGTACATGAGTGCTTGTTTTGCTTATAACTTGGGCATACGAACTCCGATTGACTTGAAATTTGAAATAAGATTTCCTAGAACTCTGTAAATCATTCCACGTTCATTGCACTCGGATTGGGATCGTGGTCCCTGCCGGCCATACTTCATTCGTAGCTTCGAGTATATATATTTCCTAAAACATGTAAGAACTATAACCAGTCAAATTTCTTGGTATCATGGCCTCGCCAAAAGGCGAGATAACATTTTCCCCCTAAAGTACGTCTTGTTTGAACATGATGTGCTTTGAAAAGCTGCAACCTCCAGTCGAAAAGGACCACATTCAATTCGTTGAATAGTCGTAATCCTTTCGCCAAAAGTCGTAGTTCCTAGTAGCTGTTTTCAGTGAATATAAAGTGCCAATGATTATGCAGTTTTCATCTTTAGTGAATATAAAGTGTCAACGATTTTCTATTTTTTTTATAGTTGATTCTAGGTGAGTATTCAATTTCTGTTGGTTTTAGAAAAATCAAAATTTTAGAATGCACACATGCACGTTCATGTACAAGTTTATGTCCTTGGCTCCTGGATATGCTCGTACGCTCATGGGTCATTGCCAATTTGGCAAAATGAAATTCAATCATTTTCATTTTTGATGGCAAGAGAAATGGTATTCCACCAAAAATGAATTTTCGTATAGGAATTCTCTCGATACTCGTTTGATTATATCGTAAGCGATACATCAAAGTAGGGATACGAAGGAACCCTTTCTGTTCACGATTCCTTTATAGATAATGTAGCAGGAAGCTTCACTGAGGATATGCCATTTCTCATTCCTCTATTCAAGAAGGATTCCTTGTTGTAGATAACCTTTGGTGGGATTCATCCATGGCTCTGATTTTTTAAGCTCTATCTCTAAAACCTTGTCGACCTCTATATGGTCAATGCTTGGAGATTATGTCCTTTAACTATGAACAAGCCCATTTGCTACGTATCCTTTGAATTGGCTAGCTTGGCTGGTAAGTCGTCTCTTTCGTTTTGTTCTTTAGGGATGTGTGTTACGATACAATATCTAAATCGATCAATGAATTTTGGACTCGAACGAGACAAGGAGCAAGTCGTCCCCTTTAGCTTGATAATTTCCTCTGTCTTGAGATATTACTATCCGGGACTCGCAAAACATCTGTAGAGATTTCATTCCCAGTCCTCTAACAAATTTGGACCTGACAGTCACGACATCATGTCAAGCTTCATTATTTGCTGTAAGCAAAATCGACTTTTTGGATGTAATTCTCTTCGCGTGACAGTGCGGTGCTTATGGCTTGTATTGAAAGGGCCCAATTGATGTATAAATCTTCACGATCCAGAAGCTTGGGTAAAATAGGAGGTCTCTCTAAGTGATCTATTAGAGCTGGAATTGCATCATCGCAGTTGTTAGTCCATTCAAAAGTTTCCTTCCCTCTCTTGGTCAGGCTGAAGAAGAGAATACACTTGTAGATGGCCCTAGAGTTGAATCAGCTTAGGACAGTAACCTTCCGACTTAGGCTCTGTGCCTGCTTGGTTATCCTTGGTACATAGATGTCTCTAATTATCGGAATTTTCTGAACATTAGCCTCAATTCCACGAGAATTGATGATGAAACCCAAGAATTTTTCTGATGCAATGCTGAAAGAGCATTTCAAAGGATCGAGTTTCGTTCTGCATTTTTTGGAGAGCACCGAATATATCTGCTAAGTCGTCGATGTGGTCATTCGATAGTCGTGATCTCACGAGCATATTAACTACATATACTTTCATTGATCGGCCGATCTAATTGTTGAATGATATATTAACCGTCCTTTGTTAAGTAGCACTAATGTTCTTAAGTTTGAATCCGGGGATTGCAATATAGCACTATAGACCCAAGTCAGTTATGAAACTGTTGTACTTCTGGTCTGGGACATGCTAAAGTATCTGGTTGTATCTGGAGTTTGCGTCCATGGAAGTGCGTAATTCATGTCTGATGGCCGAGTCCACCAGTTGGTTGATCCTTGGAAGTGGAAAGTTGTGCTTTGCCATGTCTCGTGCAAATCTGAGTAGTCGATGTACGTCCGCCACTATCCGTTTGTTTTTCTTATAAGTAAAGGATTGGATAATCATTTTGGGTAGAGGGCATCGTGGATAAACCCATTGGTTTTGAGTAGATTCACCTCCTCTTTAAGTGCAACAGATCTCTCTAGATCCACATCGCATCGTTTTAATTCATCGAGACATGCATCGGGTCGACATTTAGTGCAGGGTTCTCAATGGCCGGCGAGAGTCCATATATATATAAGATTGAGTCCAAGCAAACGCATCAAGATTCACCTGGACTAAAACCGTTAACACTTTCATCATCATTGCATAGAGTTGTGATCTGATCTTCAATACTCGTGATGGGTTGTAGGCGCTTCATGTGCTTGTTTGCAATGGTTAATGATCAGCCTTATTGGCATGTTGAATCAAAGGATTAGTAAAGTTTAGCCTTGTATCGCGTGCTGCTGCATATTTGGCTCCAACTATGAGTTTGAATCTACTTGTGTTTTCAAGTGATGCGCTTTCCATTCAATGTACTCGCAATCCATTGCTCATTGTATGGGTCGGACTGATGATCAGTTGCCCGTAAGTCTGGGCATCGATCTGATGATTCCATCTCTAAGCATCCTTTCAGTCGTAACCTCATGTTGATATAAATACTAGGCACGAGTCATAGGATCGAGTAGTCATATCCAGCTCTTAGATGATCACACTCGTGCCTCTAGTCTTGGGTTGATGGACATATCGTGCAAACGGTCAAGTCTAGCCTCTCTTGCATTTATACTATAGTCTAAGCTGTAAGAGCCAGAGTTGTTTGATGAATGATCGAATCACATTCATCTTATTTCTCGCACATGCCCCTAAGTCTGGGGAATATCTCGATAAGTGCAAGGTAGATTATGTCTGCTTTAATTTCGTATTCCCCGTTGAACCATGGGATCGAGTTAACTGATGGAAGGCTAAGTCGTGTTTATCCTACATCATGTTCTATTTCTTTGTTCTAAGTGGAATACTTTGTTGCTTTGTCGACATTCGGATATGAGCTAAGTTCTGGATGGTCAATCACATTTAGGTTGCGCTTGTTTTGAATTGCTCTTTTAGTCAGATCATGGTAAGAGTCAATGAATAAATGGTCGCGTTGCATTCATTTGGAGTTGAGCGATCAACTACATCCATTTTGATTCACATTCCCCCGTCAGATCTAGGGATAAAGTCAGCTCAAATGCAGTCAGCTCATGCTCATTCAGGATCTTCCTGACGGATCAAAGGAAGGTAATAAAGGATGAATGGTCAAGTCACACTCATCCTTGGTTTATTCTTCTATCCATGCTCTGGTGGTCAAAGCTATTCGATGGATGTTCGGGTTGCATCGATTTATAGTTGTCGAGGATCGATATTGACCATCGATTCAGTAACACAATATAATAAGCTCGGATCACATTGCATGTCGATCAAAGGTATGGTATAAAAAGTATAGGCCGATATCGCCCGTTGATCTGGCAATATGATATAGCTGGTCATCCTTAACTTCGAACGTCATTCCGATTGGTTCAGTACTAAAGCCTCCTTGCAGTTGTTGTATGTCAGGTTCAGACCTTAACTCTTCGCCATCGAGCTTAGTGGATGGATAATGCATTTCTGCCCCCGGTCGACGGTTGGTAGAACTATTTGTCATATGGCCGTGTTCCATTTTTGTTTCTCATGTTGTAGTCCTCCCTGGAGGAACATATTCAATTGACAAGTGGTTGAACTACACCCGTTTAGAGTTTATACTCCAGCTCACGCTCTGGGAGCTAGAGTTAGTCAATGGATGGTAGATCTACGTATGCCTTTATTGTATTTATATTCCAGCCCAAGCTTTGGAGACCAGAGTTAGTTGATGGGTGGTCAGTCACATCCCTATGGCATTTATACTCCAGTCCGCGTTATGGGGACCAGAGTTGGTCGATGGGTGGTTGATCATACCTGTCGATGTTTATACTCCAGTTTGCACTCTGGGAATCTGGAGTTGTTTAATAGACGATCAATCACATCTTTTTAGGAAAGATGCTCCTACCCACAGTCTAGGGATAAGAGTTGGTTAAGGTCATGGATGGACGGATCATATCCTCCTTAAAATGGAACTTGAGGTCATGGAAGGACAGATCCATCCTCATCAAGCTGGAAAGCGAGGTCGTGGATAGACGGATCCATCCTCCTCGAATTGGAAAGAAAGGTCGTGGATGGACAGATCAATCCTTCTGGAGAACGAAAGCGAGGTCATGGATGGACTGATCCATCCTTCTCAAGCAAGAAAGTGAGATCATGGATGGACAGATCCATCCTCCTCATGCTGGAAAGAGAGTTTGGACGGATCCATCCTCCTCGAGCTGGAAAGCGAAGTCATGGATGGACAGATCCATCCTCCTTGAGCTAGAAAGCGAGGTCGTGGATGGACGGATCCATCCTCCTTGAGCTGGACGATCGTATTGCATCATCTTTGATTTAGATTCTGCTTTTGCCAAGCTTATTGAGTAAGAGTAATGCTCTGGAGAACTTCGAGTTTAGGCGAAAGAGTGGATGCTCGAACCACATCCACTTAGATTCATGTCTTTACCCCCATGTTAGGGAAAGAATTAGAGAGTGGACATTCGTGTCCAATTGATACTTCACGCTCTTGCGGTTAGTTTGGGGAAAAGAGTTAAAATGAGAACTCCTAATGATTGGCAAGCTGGTAGTCAGTCCATGATGATTGTAAATTGGGGTTCCGGCCTTGACAAAGTTGGTTTAAGGTATGATTGTTTTGCCAAATCACAGACGAAAGCTGGAGAGTGAATGGTCAAATCATATCCACTTTGGACTTGTGTTCTCAAACAACCCTAAGTGTCTAATGTAGGATTTTATGCATGGACGGTCATGACATGTCCACCCCTGGTATGGTTCCGACCTTACTGGGCATTGGAAGAAGCATAAATATTTTGGTGAGTTTCAAGTATGAGATGGGAGTGCATTAATGGGACATATCACTCCAAGTCTTTCTCGAATCTCCAATTAAATTGGATAGGCTGATGAGTGGATGGTCGGTAACATCCACTTTGTACTAGATTCCTGACCTTATCGATCTCTTCTGATTTGATGCCTTGCCCCCAAGTTAGGGGCATATAATAGCCGATGAGTAGTCGAATCTTGCTCATCATGATGATACCTCGATGACCTGATCATAGTCCGTGGGCCTGAATTCTAGTTGGTCATATTTCGAAACGTAAATGAAATTGAAATAGAAGTAATTTAAAAAATATCGAATTAAATCTCATTGATAAGTGGAGCAGCGTCGTATGCTCCCTATTGCTCTTCAGTCCAGCCCTTCTCAGTTGGAGGTCCAATGTAGGTGTTTCAATTTAATCAAAGTTCTTGACTGATAGGGGTCGGGTATTCCCTGCCCTTCGTTTTATAGGGATTGCACATATTATCGAAGCTTTTCTTTCTAGGTTAGCTCCCAGCCTTGCTACGTTGTTGTAGTCATTGACGGCTGTCCACTAGTTCTATCATCAAAGTCTGGAAGTCAGAACTAGTGATGAATTCATTTTTTTGGTATTGACAGCAACTGGTTGTAGAACTTAATCAACTCGTTCACTGCCAGCTTCTTCATCTCCTTTTAGTGATCTAAGAAATAGATCTTGTAACACTTAGTATGATTGATAGTCTCCTCTTAGGAATATGGAAGGCGTCTATCTTTGAGGGCCTCTACACTCAAGAGGAGTGCATATGTCACTCCTACTTTATGAGATAGTGTCAGAGACTGCCTCTCCAAAGTACACCGACTTGCGTGTTGATCCTTCATCAGGTTCATCAACTCAATATTGGCATGGAAATTTTGCATGTAGAATGGTTGCAATAAATAGGTCTTGACGGGGAAAGACACTCTAATTTTTGTTAATCAGGTCTGTTTTCAAGCTATGACAGCTTGTAATACTGGTGCATGATATATGCATGATTTTCCAACGTTTGAGTGGTTGGTAACCTCAATTGGATGGTGAGTCAGTTAGAGTGAGCACGTGGATTGGTGATTGTCTAAGCTTTTGTCAAGACAGGAGACCCATATGAGGCAATAAGGAAGCCCTCTTGAGGTTATACACCATAGTTGTCAATTCAGGCATTTGAAAGTTGGCTAATTGGGGGAAGTTGCAATCTACCTTGGAAGTATGATATAGTAACCAACTCTAGTTCTTGGCATATTAGCTTGGTTCTCCAGCCTCTGGGAGCACCGTTTGAGTAGTACTTCCTTGCCCCTTCCTTGATAGCAATCAAGCGTCTGTTATTCTATCCCGTATGCCATAGTCAGTCATAGAACGTAAGGAGAGTGGATGGAATGTTTTGTCTTTGAGTTGAATTTTGAATCCTATATATAGGGGTACTGTGATACGGCTAAGGTTCGGGTGGCTTGCCACCGGAAAAAAACATTAGCCACTTTTTTGGAAATTTGGATTGTTCTCGATTTTTCTTTGAAATTTCGTATCGTCCTCGGTAATGGAAGTTGGATGTTTAATATAAATAGAACCTTGGGGAATGATATAAATGTTGGTGAATTTGAATGATCTGTAAAGTGGACAACTGGATCGATATGAAAAGTGCACAACTGCATCAATACGAAAGTTGTGTCTAAGAATCGATACGAAAGGTACACAACTGGATCGATACAAAAGTTGTGCTTAAGGATCGATACGAAAGGTGCACAACTGGAACAATGCAAAAGTTGTGCTTGGGGATCTATACGAATGGTGCAAAACTGGATCAATATGAAAGTTGTGTCTAAGGATCGATAGAAAGGTGCACAACTGGATCGATATGAAAGTTGTGCTTAAGAATCGATACGAAAGACGCACAACTAGAATGATACGAGAGTTTTGTCTGAGAATCGATACGAAAGGTGCACAACTGAATCGATACGAAATTAGTCATATTTTCTAAATGCGAAAATATTGATATGAAAATAGTCTTATTTTCTGAATACGAAAATATGGATAGAAAATAGTCATATTTCTAGACACAAATATATGTATATGAAAACAATCATATTTTCTAGACACAAAAATATGAATATGAAAATAGTCATATTTTCTGGATATGAAAATATGGCTATGAAAATCATCATATTTTCTACATACGAAAATATGGATATGAAAATCATCGTGATTTCTAGATACGAAAATATGGATACAAAATAGTCATATTCTCTGGAAACGAAAATATGGATACGAAAATCATCATATATTCTAAATATGAAAATATGGATACGAAAATCATCATATTTTTTAGATATGAAAATATGGATTTGAAAATCAAGAGTTGGAGTTTTCTGAAGAGCTCAAAGGAGGAGCTTTTTGAGAGCTCGAAGGAGGTGCTTTTCGGATACGAAAGCTCGAAGTCAAAATAGGAAACTTTATGAAGGCGAAACTGAATCTTATCTCACGGATAATGGAATCCACTTGTAGATGATGAGATCTGATAGAATTGAGAAAAAATTGAGTTTTCTCAGTGAGAGCACCAAAATGTTTACACCAAAAATAATCACAAACCCCGTTGGGCATGATTGTAGAGAAATAAATAAAGAAAGTAAAATTAAAATGAGGATAATATAGCAATCACACTTAACAAATAGACGAACAATAAGAAACATAAGATTTATAGTGCTTCGGTGCTATTTTGCCTATATCCACTATGAAGGTCAACCTTTTACTACTTTTCTACTCCAGTATAGTGCTTGTAATAGCTGATGATTGATTACAATTTACAATTGAATCAAAAATAAAAGTAGCAACATGTACAGTCCTGAGCCAAAAGTCCTTTTTAGTTGCAATAGAGGCGCTATTTATAGGTGTTGAGTTTGAAATATCTGCCGTGGATCTCCTAATACTCTTTCTCAAGCCGAGGTGGGCCCGCATGATCGATCTGGGGTCATTTGGGATCAGTCCATGATCGGCCCGTAGCATTTCGTATTGATTAAGAAATGATCCAATCAAGCCATGATCGATCATGGAGGCTTCTAAAGTATTATGTAACTTGCTGCAAAAATCTCAATGCATTTGGATTTGTGGTTGCAGAGTTATTAATCGATCAAGATTACAATTGTGGAGTAGTTGAGGCCCTCGTATCGATCCATATCGATTCCGTATCGATAGGAGCACTTGTCATATGATGATGAAACTTACTAGAGTGGGTCCTTAGAGGCTTAGGAGCATTGTATGAAAGTTTGAGATCGATCCAGTGAGCTTAGCTATCGATCCTCAACGAGATGGACGTTTTTCGTATCCATATGATCGACATGAAAATGATCGATATGGAAAATATTTTTTTGTTGAATTTTGGCTTGAGATCGATTGTGCAATCTTCTTAGAGTATTCTAAGCATGTACTCAAAGTTTGGAGTCGTTTGGATCTGAAATAAGTGAGATATACCCTTTTTCGTGTCAAAAAGCAACATTTTCGTATCCATCAAATCGATACGAAAATGATGGATACGAAGGATTATTCAACTTCATTGTTTTCACTTGAAATTTACTAGGTGGGCTTCCTACACTATTTTATTGGCTTTCTAAAATTTTCAAGTTGATTAGCTTTGTGGATTTTGAAATATTGATCGATTCTTGCTAATTTGAACAGTTTCTAGTATCGATCCTAGATGGAGTACATGGGTGCTTATTTTGCCTATAACTTGGGCATATGAGCTCCGATTGACTTATACTTTGAAATACAACTTCTTGGATCTCTGTAAATCATTCTATACTAATTGCATTCAAATCGGGCCCTGGGTCCCGGTCGGCCATTTTTTATTCATAGCTTCGAGTATAACTATTTTTTGAAACAAGTAAACAACTATAATCAGTCAAATTTCTTGGTATCACAACCTTTCTATGTAAATCTCAGCAAACATATAGTTGGACTGTATATTGACATATTAAATGAGAAAACATGTCCGTTGCAATGTAAATCTCAGCATCTATGTACATGAATGTTATACCTTGCACATATTGATATGTTACACATGCACATACTTATATCTGTGTGTATGACAAGCATATATATATATATATTTAAAATAACATAAACTTAAATAATACAATATCATTTTATAAATAAAATTTTGAAATGTTCTAAAATAAACTAGACTTCATAGGCACTGTAAATATCCAATAAGGGATTTTTTTTTAAATTCACTAAGGCTAGCTCAGTTCCAAAAATGGTATTAGAGCATAATAGGTTATGTTGTCTAAATTAGTTGTGTTAGGGTTAACTATTAACCTCACAGTCCAAAAGGTTGTTCTTAATAGAGAAGGGCCAAATTCAAGTTAGGTCTTTGGCTAATTTTCAAATTTTTTTGAAAATTAGAGTATAAAATTTTAAATTTAAAATATGATATACATATATTATAAAAGTTATGATACAATAATGTTTTTCAAAATGTTTGAAAAATAATATAAACTAGTTTCAAAATTTAAATTTAAGGTCGTGACACTCATCGTGGGGCTATCATATCTGATAATCCTAGAAGCACTCCATCTGCTTGCGTCATGGCCTAGTTTTATTCCTGAAAAGTTGAATCTACTACCCGTCATTTTAAACCCGAATATAACAACTTTACTTGACCAGCATGTGCAGCTTCCCTCTATTACTTCTACTCCCCATGTCATAGATCATAATGCATCTCCAAAGTGGTCTTCTTTTTCTCTAAGCGCCCTAAGGATGCGGGGTCTTATTCACCTTGTGTATTTATCAACACTGAAATTGATGGAGTATAAATTCTTCAAGTAGAAGTGTTACGAACGAGCTTGGATTATTGGTCTGATTGCATGGTAGGTTTTTTTCTTGGATTCTAATCCTCCCTACCATGAAGTTAAAGCATGTTGTAAAATGATTTGGAAGCCTCATGGCAGTCTCAGCATGCACTTCCATAATTCTATGTACTTTTTTAAGTTTGCTAGATGTGATGAAAGGCTTCGTATGCTCGAGGATAATCCTATTATTATTGAGGGAAAGCCTTCATTATTACGACTTGGCATCCATCTTTGGACCAAGCTAAGGCTCAGGCAATATCTATTCCGGTATGCGCACATTTCTCTCGCACCCATTCTGTTATGGAGCCAATGTTAGGTCTTAACTGGCTTGCTGGTACAATTGATAAAGTAATATGTTCCGATTCTAACACTATGTCCAGGAAGAAATTGGTGTATGCTAAAGCTTTGATTGACTTCGAAACCTTGGCCATCTTCGACCAGAGTCAGAATTTCGATAGAAGTAGAAGCTGAAATCATTGTTCGATATAGTTGGAAACCTAATGTGTACACTACATGTCAGTCTTTTAGTCATCTGATGGAGGCCTGTACTCGATCTTCTTTTGCTTCTTCAGTTCCGCTAGAGGATAAGGTAACTCTTCCTCGTCCCATTCTTAAGTGGGTTCTCAAACCTCCTAGAGGTAGTAGACCCTACTCCTGTTATTGATATTATAGATCCAATTGCTACTTTGGTTGAGGTACCACCTATTATTATTGTTGATCCAGTTCCTACCGTTGTTGTGGAGTCTCCTATTACTATTGTCGATCCTATTTTGTCATCGGTTGATGAGCCTACTTTTGTCTCTATTTCTTAGGATGCGCCAGTGCGTGTGTGGATTCATCATGAATCAGATATGAGGTACAATCATGACAGTGGTACTTTCCATGTGTATATGTCTTATACCACCTTATCATAAAAGTTGGCTAAATGGCTTCTGTGATCATCAAGGCAGGAAGCCCGTAGATAGTTATCAGGTTTGGAAATCGATGATATTTGGAACTATGGAAAATAGTTGGGGGGATTTTTACTGAGTTCCAATCAAGGTGAAATCAATATGAAGTGACAAGGAAGGCCTTGTAAGGCCATATTTCAAATTTCAACTCAATCAAAGTTTGTATGCTCGAGTTATAGACAAATGAAAATTTTATATGGATCAATTTAGAACGATAAATAAAACAGCATAAATTGATAAAAATCGATTAATTTATCAAAATCTACCAAGCCAATGCACTTGAAACTTTCAGAGCATCAATATATTGAAGTGGATCCCACAAAAACGATTGCATGAAAAGACTCCAAAATCTTGAAAAAGAGGTCGATCGTTATTGGAATGATCGTATAGAGCAGCATAATGATCCATAGTTTTATGGAAAACGCGATATCTTACATACGGTATGCCGTTCATGAAATTTGGAGATCAACTAGATTACATCATGGAGCACCCGTATGATCAATCGCAGCGCAAAAATTCCAAATCTTGGAAAAGCGGCCGATCGTTATTGGAACGATCGTAAAAATCAGCATAATGATCCATAGTTTTACGGAGAATGCGATATCACGCAAACAGTACGTTGAAATTGCATGAAATTTGGAGAGAAAGTAGCTAGCATCATGGGCAACCCCAATTATTCGATCTTAGCTCAAAAGGATGAAGCATGGAATGATCTTCTATGATCCAATTTCTAATCAAAATAGCAAAGACTGGTCGATATCTTACAAACGGTAAGTCGGAATGACGCATAACTTTGGGAGCAAGGACTAAAGTAATGGGGGACCCTATAAAAACTATTGCAGCCCTATTGGATTTAGTATGGAATGATCGGCCTGAATTATTTTTTGGTGTCCGATAGATCCCAAAAGTTCCGGGTCGGGTCTTATGGCCTCTGCTAAGATTTCCGTCCGATCCATGCGCGTCTTCACCTATAAATACAACGGACTTAGCTCGTTGCAAGGGATTTTTTAGTTTGCTTTCCTTCATCACTTCTCATCTCTTCCTCATTTAATGTTCTAAGGCAAAAACAACTGTACTTGTAATTTATAGTATAAGTGAAAGATCATTGGAGTGGACGTAGGCCAATGTTGCCGAACCACTATAAAACTTATATATTCCTATCCTTTTTCTGCTATTTATTATATGATTTGCGTGCTTATCTTTCTATTTGGATATTGTTTTTGAAAATTGCTGCTTTCACATACAACTAGGTGTTTATAACCATTTTTGGCACGAACATTTGGTGCTTTCATTGAAATGGACTTGCACCCACGGATTTGGTAGCTTGGATACTTGGATCTAGGAAGCAATGACTAGGCAATCAACAAAGAAACCATTAGCAGATAGGAGCCTTCATGGAGGGAGTCAAGAGGCTTCTTCTGGAGTTGGAGTAAATCAAACATCTATTTACATCACCAAATATGAAATGGAAGCAATGATGGATGCTATGCAAGAGAGGATGCTAAAGAGACAGGAAGAGAATATGTGGGATTGATGCACACGTAAATGTGCGTACTTTTACCACCAGATTTATTCTAATTAAATTAAATAAATTATCATATTGGGTGTTTTAACATGTTTAAACCAAAATTAAAATTATTTTTAAATCCTCATATATTCATCTTCATATAGGGGCAAAATGGTAATTTTTATGCATATATTAATTTATGAAAATTTAATTGGATATTTCTATATTATTTTGTAGGAATTTGGCTTCAAATGGAAGAGGGTTTCGTGGAAAATATGCATGCACAAAAGAATACAAAAGAATGAAAATGGAAATAATTTAAGCTCATGATAATGGAGGACCCCACATACCCACCTAGCTTAATGTACAAATTTAAGGCTAATGCACATACTAATAGAGTTTAAAGCTTCATGCACTTCTGAATGAGGATTAATACATGCTAATCATTACTTGGCCACCGCACTTCCTAAGAGGATAGTTTAGGTATTTTCCAAAAAATGAATTAGGATTTCCAAACATGTTAAATACCCCTTATGTTCATGTAATTATTCTCTCTTCTCTTAGGCTTCCTACCTCTTATCTTATTAGTTTAGATCAAAATTAAAATGAAAGCTTTCTTTCTTTTCATGGTTACTTAGTCATTTCTTATTTCATGTAATTTATTTTTTATGGAACTTTAGTACATTGCTGCTTTCTTTTCTTGTTTATTTCCTTTCATGCTAGTAGTGTAGTTTGGTTTTAATGCAAGTTGATTAGTTTTATTGCTTGGTAATTAGCTCTTTTTTCCTCTTCTTTTTCATTCATGTTGCAAGCTACATTTGTTTATTTCATAACAAATATGAAAGGCTAAACCACTTCAATTTAGGGGTAATGAAGCTCTCTTATACACTTTGATAATTGTTGCTCTCTTTTTGTGCTTAACGGAAAATGAATGTTGATGTGATTTATTATTTTATGTTGAATTTGATAGTCTATGTTGTTCATAACAAATAGGCTATGCTTAAACAATCACAAACAAAAGTTACCTCTTCATTTACATATGATTATGATAATGGAGTGATTTAAAAATTAAAATTTGATGGTCTATATTTCTAATCAATAGTTAGTAGGCCATTCTAAAAATAAATTTTATTTTCAACTACATTGTCATTTTTCATGAGAATTAAATAGTGGTTTAAGGGGTGTGTTATAGTTTGATGGCTTATTTTGAGTTAATTAATAGCACAAATAGAACATATTTATGATAAACACATCATTTAAATTCACTAATGACAAAAAAAGATCCTAATTTTATAATTTGTCAAATTATGTGATCTAGAGAGTGGATATATCTTTAAATTTGCTTTCTACTTCTATATTTTATCACTTTTAATTTGCTAGCTTGTTAGTTTTCTCATTTTCTAGCTTAAACACACTCTCTAATCTTGGTTAATTTGTTTGAATAGATTTTTAAAATCTAACAATTCCCTACGCATCGACCCGTACTCGCCATGTACTATCATTGTACATCGTGCGCTTTTCGACGATTTTCTAAACCGATAGAATTTCCATCGACGAACATGTTTTTGGCGCCGTTGCCGGGGAATTTATTTTTATTTTATTTTCATTTCTTTGAATTATTTTAGTTTGATTTTTGTGTGTTTTCATTGTATGTGTACTGTATTTAAAAAAATTTGTGTGTGTGGGATTTAATTTTCAACTTTTTTTATGTGTTTGTTGTTGTTCATTTTCTCTTGCATTTGCATTTCTAAAAAAACATTCACAATTTCAAAAAAAAATTATTTCATTTTGAATTATATTTACAATTTTTGCAATTTCACATTTAATGTTACATTTACAATCTCACTTCCACATTTTTTTTACTGAAATGATACAACATCATTTATTTCCGCTCCTTCACACCACTACCTTACTATAACCATACCTTACTACTTCACTGCTAATAAACAACTTCCACAAAAATCATTGCCACAAACCCCTATACCTTCAAACAAACACTGCAACAAACCGACTCTCCAAACTGATATAGCTCCGGCCACCCTTGCTTCAACACTCAACTGCTGTTCTCCTACCACTCCAACTGCCTACCATCCCACCATAAATTATATCTTCTTATCACATTTCATTTGCAGCAATCTTCACATTCCAGACTTCACAATCGATAGTTCACAACATAACAACCCACCACTCCGCCAACAATCACTCAGATAAACACTTCTACCAACATCCCCTTTAAACTGCTGCTCCACTATATTGCAAAAACATCACCATACCCCTATCAATCATCACAACATGGACCACCTACTGCTGCTCCTCCAATCTTCATTGCTAGAACACTCTTCCCACTACATTCAATATCAAATGCAGCAAAACTGCACTGTACCTCACTAATAACCACCTATACTTCATACGAACCAACAACCAGAATTCCTCCTATAACCCAAAGCCTTAACACTGCTCTTCATTATACTTTGTTTCCATAACCCACATTACATGCCACAAATCATAACATACCACCATTTTACATTCATTTCTCTTCACAGTCTTCACCATTGTTACTCCAACTCCGATAGTCTGCTCACTACCATATCTCACTTCACATTTTCATTTGAAAAATTCCCACAACCATTACCTATCCAACCTTTGCAAACATTAAATACAGACACATTCCTATAATAAAAAACATGACCAACTACAAATTAGTTTCCAAAAACATCAGTTGCCGAAAAAAATCAGTGACAAAAAACAATTACCAGGGTATTAACATTGCAGTCAGTAACCGGTCGAACCCAAACTCCACCTTCAAAAATGCCATCAAACTGATAAAACCATCCCTTCTTCTCAATAACTAGTTCAACCCCTGACTTCAATCCCTATTCCTTGCTGCACTACTACTGAAAAATAGCTCTGCCATCAACAGACACTCCCCCCACACTTCAACACTCAACTGACATCCCTAAATCACCACTTAATAGACAATCCTAAACCACCCAAAGTCCCTCCTTGCAAAAAAAACAATCCTCCCCAAACACAACTGAAATTGCTAATTCAACCATCGCCAACCATGATTCCCCAATTTGCCAATTTAATAGACCAACCTTCATCGTTGACACTGCTCCACTTCATTTCATTTCCCCAATTCCACACTATGGATATCGATGAATTTTGTCTGAGTCTGGATCGAGCTACAATTAACATGACACGACATCAAAGCTGTGAAAGCCAACGTTCTAAATTTCAAGTCAATCCGAGTTCGTATGCTCAAGATACGATCGATGCAAGCCAAAGAAATCAATTCATTCGTACCCGTCATTTTACTCTCTTCGCATCAATCTCGCCCGCATCTATATGGAACTGCACTCTTCGTATCCATCAAAATAAAGGCCTTGTTTGCATCCATCATGCTTCAACAGTTCGTATACATCGTCTATATTAGCTCGTATCCATCAAGTGGTCGTCATTTCGTATCCATCAGGTGACCACTGGTCTACATTCATGAAAAAGCACCGCTCTTCGTATCCATTGACTGTAACATAAGTGTCCATTTCATATCATTAAGTTTCAAACACGCTTCGTATTGATCGAACACAGATCGATACGAAACCAATGCCTCTCATCGATACGAAGTGGAATACAAAAGAACGATATGAAGTGAGATGCAAGATCGATACGAACAGAGCGATGATGATCGGTACGAACAAGGCAGTGGTGATCGGTAGAGATTAGATACACTCCAATGGAAGACTTAGTCACTCGACATGAAAGTGGATCGATTCGAGGAGTTAGCGCCATGTCAACTTGCAAGCACGTGCCCAAAAAGCGATACGAACAAATCAGTACGAAGGAAATCGATACTAATTCAATAGCCTATAGAGAACCCGAACTTGCATCGATCATAACAACATAATCCACAAGTCCAAATGCTACCTAATTTTCATAAAAGATTACGTACATCCTCGAGAATGTTCATGATCAATATCGACTCGATTGGATGAATTATGGATCGATTATTATCGATCGATACGAAGCTCGTTCGTATCGATCACAGATTGAGTGCAAACCGTATGGGATCGATCGCATGGGCCCATCCACGTGCAAGAAGAGGTCTCCCTAGATCTGAGTGAGATATTTGCATCCTACGCCTATAAATAGCAGCTCAGGACCTACAGAAAAGTGACTTTTTGGCTCTCCTACGTCCAGACTCTGCCGCCATTGTTCTGCTTGAAAACCACTGTTGTATTCGAACTTCACTGTTGTAATTCATTATAACTAGCAAGCAAAAGTTAATAAAGATCAACCATTTCATGGTGAACATAGGCAACATGCCGAACCACTCTAAACCTTCATGTTTCTCTGCTGTTTTTCTAATAATAATCTGGAGTGTTTGTTAGATAATCCTCTTTTACATTTATTTTCCTCATTTTTATCTCTTCAAACACTTCTGAAGGGTGTTGTGCCCAATTCTGGTACAAATACTTTGGTGCTTTCACTGAGAATAACACAGTTTTTCTCCTGCTCGTTGGATCTACTATTGATATCGGATTGCACAAATCTAAGCACAATATCCAGATTTCAAAGTTTAAAGTTCTTTCATCTTATTCAGATTTGCATCAAGTCTAGGAAAGAGCTTCTCTATCCATCATGGTAAACACAAGGACTACTTCAGCTACCGCAGATCCAGAAGGACGGGATAGAAAAAATCCCATATAACTACCTTCTACCGATCAAAATGCTGCTGGACCATCAGATTCGCAAGGCCCTGCCACCAGGGAAGAATTTCAAATGCTAATGCAAGAGATGACACAGAATCGACAATAGCTCACTCAACAACTCCGTGCTAATGCGGAATTGAATAACCAACTGAACCATCAGCGACGAAGAAGATCCAGGAGGGGTCAGGCTTCCTATTCATCCATTGAGAGTTCAGCCCATCATAGATCCGTGCATCCACGGCTGGATGGGAGTTACAATCAAGCTACTGAATATCAGCATACACTGAATATTGGGCAACGAAGAGTTGGCTCGTCAACCAGCTATTAGACCGGACCATCTACCTACGGAGGTATTGTTCTTCATCATGTTACAAACAACCGCAATGCACAGCTGATACTGAATTAGGAGTTGGTGCCCGAAACCGGGCAGATCCTAACTGTCGCCAACATACTCCCAAACCTTATGTTCCAGAGGACTAAGAACAAAGAAGGCAAGATACGGACCGCCGACTGCGACCGTCCCAACCTTGCATTGTGGAACCCGACCATACCTTGGCTCAACGAGCCCAGAATGTCCAGACGCGATCCCGACGATGATCCGTCAGATGATCCGAGATATTCAAGGTCTTACTAATGACGACTAGGGAATCTCCTAGAGTCATACCTCTTTTACTGATGAAATACTCTATGCTTAACCACCTCGGTGATTCAGGATGCCGACTCTACTCGTTTATGATGGGAGGTCTGATCCTAATATATACATCTTGAAATATAAATGGTTGATGAATGTTGCATTAGCTGATGATGCAGTCAAATGCCGAAGTTTTCCAATCTCTCTAAGGGAATAGCTACTATGTGGTTTACCAGTCTGCCACCTTGTTCTATCTCGTGTTTTGATCAGTTGGCAACAAAGTTTGTTGAGCAGTTTCGGATGCATATAACAAGGCCAAATGATGTTAACACTTTGTCTAGTGTCACTTAAGCTCTTGGAGAGGCACTTAGGCGTTGTTTAGAGAGATTTCATGCTACATGCGCTGAGATTAGCAATTCCAATGATAACTCTATTCTGATGGCACTGACTAAAGGATTGATCCTGATTTTGAATTCGGCAACTAGTTGGCCAAAAAACCACCTGCATCATTAGACCTTTTCTATTCCAAGGCAACCCAATTCTTAAGAAGGGAGGACGTGAAATAGTCTAGGAAACAGGATGACACAGGGCCTAGTGTGGAAGGGATTCAGAGCAATGTTGTTGTTAAACAAACCGGAGAGAGTTCCAGAAAAGTGTAATTGAACATACGAAATAAACAAACTCGGCAAAGGGCAATGAAAACCAAAATAGGAAGCGGGATCAGAATCATGGTCGATGATGTAGGGCTCCTATGTTTGATAATTATACTCCGTTGAATACGTCGCTGGAAAATGTGTATCTACAAATCTGCAACACTATTCAGTATAAGAAGCTTGCTTCGAAATAGTCATCGGAGAAACAGATTCAAACAGGAAAGTTTTGTTGATTCCACAAAAGCTACGGCCATAACATGAATGAGTGCCTACACTTGCAGGGTCTCATTGAAGAGTTGATAAGAGAAAGGAAGTTAGAGTAGTTTTTATGGGTGCTGTAGTCTGGAGGTACAGGCCCATCAAATAAGAATCATGCACGAAATCGGACAAGATAGGAGGAACCCGCTCGTACTAGCGGGAGGTAGTGATAAATACTGTTAGTGGTGGTCCTCATCCAGCAGACCGAAGCTGGAAGGAAATGGAGTCGTATGCCAGTTCTATTAGGCATGCGAGCTTCGAGTGTTGTAGTAGTTTGGAAAATGGGGCTCCGGCCAAGCAACATAAGACGATGACTGACAACATCGTCTTTCGAGACCTAGACGTCGACAGGGTCGAAGCCTTGACCATCGATCCACTTGTCATATCAGCTCAAGTAGGTCCTGCTTAGATGAAGAGGATCATGGTAGACAGTGGAAGTTCTATGAATATATTGTTTAAGCGAGCCTATGACCAAATGAAAATGGTAGCTAAAGATTTGAAGCCTTGTCAGTCTCGCATTCATGTTTTCAATGGGAGTGCAACGATACCCACTGGAGTGGTGGAATTGCCAGCGGAGTTAGGGATCAGAGAACGCCAGAGAGTCTAGATATGGCAATTTGTTGTGCTGGATATAAATTCGCCGTACAATGCTTTCTTGGGCCGACTGACCCTAGCTGAGTTCAGGACCGCCACTGCCCCATGGTGTTTGACTCTAAAGTTCCCCACCGATCATGGAGTTGGAGTCGTTCAAGGAGATCAGGTTGCTGGACGAGCTGTTATGTTGCTGAGCTGCGTGAAGCGCAGCGAAAGGAGAAAGGAAAGGGCGTAGAAGATTCTCTCTGCGTCCTCTTTGTTGAGAATTGACAATTGGTGCCTAGCCCCAGGCCCGGGCACCCCGACCAATTCCAAAGAGATATGGACCCAAGAGATACCAAAAGTGAAGATGAAAGTAAAGACTGTCAAGCTTCTCCAGTTGAACTGACGATCGATGTCCCGATTGATGATAGCGAAAATTCAAGAATGATAAAGATTGGATCTCGGTTAAGCTAACAAATGCAAGAGGAATTAGTTGAATTTCTCCAGGAAAACCTCGACGTGTTTGCCTGGACACATTCTGATACACGTGGAATCTCCCTGGACATCACCAGCCACACATTGAACATTGACTCGCAGTACGTCCCGGTCAAACAGAAAAGGCATGGTATGGATCCAGAGAGATCTGTCGCCCTCAAGGAAGAGGTAGATAAGCTTAAATCAAATGGATTTATCTGTGATGCGTTATACCCAGAATGGGTATCCAACGCTGTACTTGTCTAAAAGCTAAATGGAAAATGGAGAACATGTATTGACTACTCAGATTTGAATAAAGCTTGCCCCAAAAATAGTTTTCCACTTCCTCGAATCGATCAGCTCGTAGATTCAACGACGGGACATGAACTCCTATCTTTCATGGTTGCATATTCAGACTATAACCAGATACCCTTGTACCGCCCGACCAGGAACATACCTGCTTCATGACCGATATGGGACTTTATTGCTACAAGGTTATGCCTTTCGGATTCAAGAACGCCGGGGCAACTTACCAACGATAGGTTAATCGGATATTCGCTAATCAGATTGGGAGAACCATGGAGGTATACGTGGATGACATACTGGTAAAGTCATGATTCTCCACTGATCACATTGGAGACTTGGAATCAATGTTTAACATCCTATGAGAATGTAGAATGAAGCTCAACTTACTAAAATGCCACTTAGGGGTCGCATCCGAAAAATTCCTTGGGTTTATCGTCAACGCTCGAGGAATCAAAGCCAATCCCGAAAAGATCTTGACGATTAGAACTCTTGAGACTCCAAGAACTATAAAGCAAGTCCAGAGCCTAAACGGGAAAGTAGCAGCACTGGGTAGGTTCATTTCAAAATCCACTAACAAATGCATTCCCTTCTTCAATCTGATCCGAAAAGGGAAACAAAACTTTGAATGGACTACAGAATGCGAGGGCACATTTCGAGCGCTAATTCAACATCTCTTTATACCGCTTATTTCTTCAAAGCCTATCGATCACGAGAAATTGTACATTTACTTGGTGGTGTCAGAAAACGCAATCACTGCTGCCCAAATTCGAGAGGAAGATCGAATACAAAAACCAGTCTACTATATTAGCAAACAACTAACCGGAGCAGAGAGAAATTATCCGAAGCTAGAGAAATTGACTTATTGTCTTGTTATTTCCTCAAGGAAGCTCCGTCCATATTTCCAGGCTCATCCTATTTCCGTTTACACCGACCAGCCATTACAGTAGGTCATTACATGGCCTGAGACGTTTGGTAAGTTACTCAAGTGAAATATCGAGCTAAGTCAGCTTTATATTGCCTACAGTCCAAGATGATCGGACGAGTCCTAGCAGATTTCATAGCTGAATTTACCATCTCAGAGGACTTGCCTTAAATCAGTGAATCTCACAAATATATTTGGAAGCTGCATAATGATGGTGCATCAAATGGCCATTACTCAGGTGCCGGGGTTGTACTTGAAACTCCTGATGGTCGATCTATATACTATGCTTTAAAGTTTGATTTTTGTGCGACCAACAACGAAGCTGAGTATGAAGCTCTACTTGCCGGATTAAGACTAGCTCGAGATTTAAAAGTCATTGCTGTGGAGATTTATTGTGATTCACAATCGGTCGTGTGTCAAGTTTGGGAGGAATACAAGGCTAGGGATCGAAGATCGGCTGCTTAACTTGTTATCCCACCTTTTGGTCAAGAATGGAATATAACAAATTGGTAAGAAATAATGGATATCAGGATTGGAGAACGATTGGAAACAAGGCTGCAATCGATGTCGTTAAAATTTGGCCGAGCTCCGATCAAGAAGGAATTGATAGGAGATGATGATAAAGGTTAACGAAAGCTACATTTCAAATTTCAGGTCGATCGGAGTTCGTACGCTTGAGATACGGATGGATTAAGGTGCGCTAGGACTGGTTCGTATCGATGCATTTCGCATCGATCAGCAGAGGGTGTGTCGTGTCGATTGGGTTCGTATCGATCGGCAGTGGTTCGACTCGATGAAGTTCGAATCGATCAGGTTTTGGTTCGACTCTATGGCGTTCGTATCGATCAGGTGGGAAGGCCAGAAGGATTTCGACTCGATAGCAGTAGACCCAGATTGGTAAGCAAGCGTGCGGTGGTTTGTTCGAATCGATGACGTTCGTGTCGATCAAGTCAGATCATGGTAGTGGACCTCGAATCAATACTGCTCGTATCGATCAACATGGGGTCAACACAATGGATTCGTATCGGTCAGGATAGAAAGAGGTGGCATGTCTCGAATCGATACTCTCGTATCGATAGTAGAAGGATTTGGCACTTTCGTACCCATGGGAGGCTATTGGGGTTCGTATCCATCAGGTAAAGCTTTGTTCGTATCCATCAGGTAAAGCCTTGTTCGTATCCATTAGGTAAGGCCTCGCTCATATCCATCACAAGGATGAGATTCGTCTCCATTTTCACGACCACTTCGTATCGATACCCCCATGCTTATTTCGTATCGATCATCGCATGTGGAAGCGGTACGAAATGTACTCCTGGAGTCAATACGAAGAAGGACACGAATTGATGGGTGCGAACGTACGATGTTATGAATATGAACAAGAATGAAATGTGGATGCGAACAAAGGAAACCCACGAATCAAGGGGAGAAGCATTCAAAACGGTAAGGAAAATGGATCGAGCCTTGAAGATAGCGCCACGTCATCGATGCGCAAAGGGACATCGATACGAATTGATCGATGCGAGCCAGACAGCATCGAGAAACCACAATTCGTATCGATCATATCTTGAGTTCTACAGATTCAAATGCAATGAAATTTTCGCAACATCTTGCATACAAGGTAAAGGATAATGTTGCCAAGTTTCAGCTCGATTGGATCATTTTTTGATGGATGCAAAATGGTTTCGTTTCGATCACAGATCGAGTCGAAACTTGGTGGGGTCGGTCGCGTGGGCCCACTCATGTGCCAGAAGAAGTCTCTCAAAGTTTGAGCATGATACCAGCCTCCTACGCCTATAAATAGCTCTCTGAAGCCTACAAGAAAGGGGATCTTTTGGCCATTTAACGCCCATACACTGCCGGATTCAATCCTACATCTTACCATTGCTGTTATAGTCGAAATTCTTTATTGTAACTGCTGCAATCATTTGTAATCAGCAAAGAACATCAATAAAAGATAAAACTTTGAAGCGGACGTAGGCCGGTGATAGCCGAACCACTATGTCTTGCGTTTCTGGTTGATATTTCTGGTTTGCTGTCTGTTTCTTGCTTAGATCTGAGACTTGTGCTTGAATATTATTGATTTATATTCATTGTTTGGTGCTTTCACAATACTTGGGGTTTGTGACCATTTTTGGCGCAAACACTTTGGTGCTTTCACTGAGTGGAACTAGCACCCGCTACACCGGATTGAAGTTCAGATTTGAAAAGCTTGAAGAATTCAGACTTAGAGAAAATGACTCGACAAACCAGTAGAAGACAGAGGGCTGAAAGAAGCCAACAGGAAGGAAGTCAAGAAGCATCCTCCGGAGCTGGGGAAGGACAAGCTTCGATCTACATAACCAAGGATGAAATGGAGGTTATGGCCAATTCACTGCAAGAGAGATTGTTGAAAAGTCAACAGGAAATGATGCAGACTTTCTTCGAACAGATGAGAGCTGCAGGAACGCAAAACCTTGGACCAGCTATAGTGGCTGCAAATGTGGAACAAGGAACTAGGGTTATGGAACCCAATGGAGGACAAAATATAGAACCAAAAGGCAATCAAAAAAGGCTTGGGGGCAGGCCCGTAGGATCTGATACTGGAAGGCCTATGGATGGAGCTCAACAGGCTAGAGCTAGCGCTAACGTTAGTGAACCGCATGAGGAGTATGTACCGGAATTCCCTCGGGGGGCATGGGGGGCAACCTTTGAAAGATAATGCCGGATTAGCTGAGATTATCAGGAGAACTATGCGTGGAGGTCTGACTAATAGAGATTTGGAAGGGGTGAACAAGAGTCCGTTCACACAGGAAATCAGGATGGCACGAAATCCGCCTGATTTCAAGCTACCTACTGTGGAAGTATACAATGGCGAGGCTGATCCGACAGATCATATGATGAGATATACTAGACACATGGAAGTGCTGGGGGCATCGGAGGAAGTTATGGCCCGATGTTTTCCCCTGTACTTAACCGATATAGCCGCAATGTGGTTTAGGAAGTTGGAAGAAGGGTCTATCAGAACATGGACGACAGATAGGTTTCTAAGGCAATTTCGGGTTCATATTAAGAGGCCCAAGAACGCTAACGTCGGTGAAAACAAAGGGCGGATGAATCACTTAGAGCTTTTCTAACTCGATTTAATGCGGCAATTGCGTCGGTGGATCGGCCGGATCCATCAATGGTTTTAATGGCAACCGTGTCAGGAGTCAGGGAGGATTCGGATTTCAAGGTATCTTTAATACGAGACCCGCTACTGGATCTCGGGGAATTCTTTCACGAAGCTGAGAGATTCCTGCGACAAGAGGATGCGTGTGCAGATTTAAAGTTGAAGGAGGTAAATGCGACTGAGGGTGGAGGATCATCCAGCAAAGGTTCGGATAAAGATAAAGGAAAAAGGAAGTTGGGCGATGATTCTGGAAAAGCTAGGAAGCGATGGAAGGATCCTAAGTTTTTCACATACACAGGGTTGAATGAGACGCTGGAGCGGATATACTTGGATACTCGAAATCGCCTTCCCTATCGAAGGCCGGTAAGGAGAGAGCCTTTTGAGTGCCTCTTTCATGATTTGGATGGGCACGATACCAACAGCTGCATGCACTTGAAGGATATAATCGAGGAACATGTAAGGAATGGACAGTTGCGACAATATGTCGGGACTCGGAATGTAGCGGTGAAGCAGGAGCAACCACCACCTACCTCGAGCAATGATGGTGTGAGGCCCAGGGATGATGGTCGATTGATTATCCATTGACCAAGATAATATGAAATAAGTAACAAGCTACTGGAAAACGATAAACTCATTTACACATGTATGGGGACGGAGATAGCCCATAGGCATGCTCTAAATGATGGTAAACCTCGATGCTATGTTTTGTGAAATCTTTCTTGTGTTTTGGATTGGACACTGATTTTTCTGGTTTGGTTTTGGAGTTTGGATTGAACTCCTGGTTTTGTTTGCTTTCTGATTTGGATTTTCGCTTGGATGATTGTTTTCTGTTTTGGATGTTGGTTTGGATTTCTGATTTTCTGGTTTGATTTGGATTTTGAATTGGATTTCGATTGGATTTTTATCTGGTTTTTGGTAAATGGTCATCAGGTATGGATTATACCAGGCAAGGGGTAAGTATCTTCGTCCGCACATGTGGCGAATTGGCTTATTCAGGTCGCTGAGTATGGATTATGTTCAGCAAGGGTCCGGAGTGACCAGGATTTGGCCTAGGACTTAGGCCCCATATTATCGATTATTGTTTCAGGTCGCTGAGTATGGACTATGCTCGGCAAGGGTCCGGAGAGACCAGGATTTGGCTTAGGACTTAAGCCATGGCATTGTACAACGTCCAGGGACACTGGACCACGGTCGTCAAGTGTGGATTGCGTTTGGCAAGAACCCGGAGAGGTTAGCTCAACGTCCAGGGACACTGGACCACGGTCGTCAAGTGTGGATTGCTCTTGGCAAGAGCCCGGAGAGGTTACAGATTTGGATATCGACCCGGAGAGGTCCTGGATTCAGTTATTGGCTATTGGATAAGGATGGATTAGGACTCGGTTGTCGAGTTCGAATGGATATGGAATTGGCTAAGGCATTGGTTATTGGATTTGGAATTGGGCATCAACTCGGAGCAGTCAAGGATGATGTACTCTGATGATATGGTTACAGACTTCGGATATCGGATTCGGAACTATTCAAAACACGCCTTATTATCACAAGGCATGTTTTGGGGGGCAAATGTTATCCCACCTTTTGGTCAAGACTAAAATATCAACAAATTGGCAAGAAAGAATGGATATCAGGATTGGAGAATGATTGGAAACAAGGCTACAATCGATGTCGTAAAAATTTGGCCGAGCTCCGATCAGGACGGAATCAATGGGAGATGATGATCAAGGTTAAGGAAATCTACATTTCAAATTTCAGGTCGATCGGAGTTCGTATGCTCGAGATACAGATGGATTAAGGTGCGCAAGAACTGGTTCGTATCGATGTGTTTCGCATCGATCAGCAGAGGGTGTGTCGTATCGATTGGGTTCGTATCGATCGGCAGTGGTTCGACTCGATGAAGTTTGAATCGATCAGTTTTTGGTTCGACTCGATGGAGTTCGTATCGATCATGTGGGAAGGCCAGAAGGATTTCGACTCGATAGAAGTAGACCCAGATTGTAAGCAAGCGTGCGGTGGTTTGTTCGAATCGATGATGTTCGTGTCGATCAAGTCAGATCATGGTAGTGGACCTCGAATCAATACTGTTCGTATCGATCAACATGGGCTCAACACAACGGATTCGTATCGGTCAGGATGGAAAGAGGTGGCATGTATCGAATCGATACTCTCGTATCGATAATAGAAGGATTTGGCACTTTCGTACCCATGAGAGGCTATTGGGGTTCGTATCCATCAGGTAAAGCTTTGTTCGTATCCATCAGGTAAAGCCTTGTTCATATCCATTAGGTAAGGCCTCGCTCGTATCCATCCCAAGGATGAGATTCGTGTCCATCTCCACGACCACTTCGTATCGATACCCCCATGCTTATTTCGTATCGATCGCATGTGGGAGCGGTACGAAATGTACTCCTGGAGTCAATACGAAGAAGGACACGAATTGATGGGTGCGAACGTACGATGTTATGAATATGAACAAGCATGAAATGAGGATGCGAACAAAGGAAGCCCACGAATCAAGGGGAGAAGCATTCAAAATGGCGAGGAAAATGGATCGAGCCTTGAAGATAGCGCCACGTCATCGATGCGCACATGCTGGGAAACAATGCAAAGGGACATCGATACGAATTGATCGGTGCAATCTAGACAGCATCGAGAAACCACAATTCGTATCGATCATATCTTGAGTTCTACAGATCCAAATGCAATGAAATTTTCACAGCAGCTTGCATACAAGTTAAAGGATAATCTTGCCAAGTTTCAGCTCGATTGGATCATTTTTTGATGGTCTTACTCTACAAAGAGTCTGTTAGTCCGTGAGATGATAGTTTTGATGACAACAACCTTAGAATAGATTATAAAATATAAATACTAACATTATAAGTTTACATATATATGTATATGCAGGATTTAACCATGCAGGTACCAAGAATGAAGACTGTACAATATAGAGATTCAAGATATCAAGACTGAAGACTCATGAGTATCTGGATTATTAAGAGTTCAAGTAATTTATTCTTTAACTAAAATTATTTATTAAAAATCCTAGAAGAGCACTGGCATCTTAAAATTCAATTTATTCGTGGAATGGAATCCACTTCGAGCCTGTTAAAGGGATGCAACCCTAAGTAGAATGGAACTTACAAAAAATCTAGTGGAACATTCTTTTGTATCCGCTAACTTTTTATTCAAAATGATTTTTCAAAATTATATCTTGTTTTCAAAATGATTTCAAAACCTTCCTTTTAAAAGCATCAAAAACATCTATCCTGATTTTAAATAATTTTAGCCTCAAAATTATCTTTAATTTCAAAGTCAAATTACTCCTGATTTTAAACTATCTTTTAACTTTTAAATATTTATACTTAGATTTAAATATAAAATTATAGTTAAATTCTATATATATTATTCTCTATATTTTCTTATGAATTTTAACTGTAGTCAATTTTATTTATAAAGTTTAAAATAGTTTTAATATAAGATAAATGTTATTTTCAAAGAAAATCAAATCATCAAAAAATGCTTTGGGATGTCGACATACTCATGTTGACCATGACGACATGGTGTTAATTGAGTTCAAAATTTCAATTTCAAAAGAAGTGTCTATTCGCCATAAATCTTCACGAATGGACGTGACTGTTGTTCTACTATAAATAGGGTTAATTTCAACGAATTTTACATCAGATTTTCTGGTTTTTCACTCCTCTTCTTCTTCCACTTTTCTTAACAAAAATTCTTATCATTACTCTACCGAAATCTACGTTGAATTGAACTCGATCATTCGTAGTTTGATTCTCTATCACTATCTCAACAAGATCCTCAGTCCTATTCAGAGTTATAGGGCTTTTTGTAATCAACTTAGCGAGAAAAGGTGTGATTGTAGCCTTGAAAATCAATCAAGCGTGATAAGGTGTGATTGTAGCCTTTGGAAATCAATAGGGTGAACTTGTTGTCTGTAAAATCAAGTGGGTGAACTTGTAGCCCGGAAAATCAAGTATCTCTACTAAGAGGATTGTGATTCTGGTGGTGTATCTCGTAGCCTTGAAATCAAGATTGTAATTGTAAAGATTTCTTTTGAAAGGAAATCCGTACTTGTGTTGCGGGACTGGATGTCGGGTAACTCCGATCCAGTATAAAATCTGGTGTGTTCTTTCCTTTACTGCCTTTTATTTTATTTCTGCATCTGTGTTTGTTTCTATGATCATATCTGTGTCTGTATATTGCACACATCTGTGTTTAAATTAACATAAACTCAAAAAGATTTAGTAATTCTTTATAAACACTATTCACCCTCCCTCTAATGTTAATCCTAGCCTTAAAATCTGTAATCCACATTTCTTACAATTGGTATCAGAGCACGGTTTTCAAAGTTTCATAATCTGATTTTTGAAAAATTTTCAAAATGGCTACCAACACTGGTACTGTCACTAACACTAGTATCCCGGTCACTAGTTCATTTGTAGAAGGTCCGTCTACTGTCAGACCACCACTTTTTAATGGCAGTAACTATGCATGTTGGGCATGTAGGATGAAAATATATTTACAATCTATAGGATTAGACACTTGGAATATTACACAAACTGAATATTCTGAACCCACAACTGATTTTGCATAGTGGACTGCTGAGCAAAAGACTGTTACAAAAAATAATTTTAAGGCAACGAATATTTTGTTTTGTTCACTAGATAGAAATGATTTCAATAGAGTGTTGGTTTGTAAGTCTACATATGAAATCAGGAAAACTTTGCAAGTTACCCACGAAGGAACAAGCAAAGTTAAACAGACCAAAATTTCCATGCTCACAAATCAGTTTCAATTATTTAAAATGAATTCTAATGAGTCTATTTCAGATATGTATAGTAGATTTTAGGATATTGTGCACTCTCTAATATCTTTGGTAAAGGAATTTTCTGAAGAAGATCAAGTCAGAAAGATTTTAATTTCTTTTACTTCAGAATGGGATCAAAAGACACTTGCTATTGAAGAGGCAAATGACATCAGTACTTTAAAGATAGAAGAATTAATTGGAAATCTAATGTCGTATGAAGTTCAAATAATTGGGAGAAGAGAAAGCAAAGCATCTGAAAAGAAATCAATGGCATTCAATGCATTGACTGATGGATCAGATTCAAACAGCGATAATGTTGAAGAAATAGCCTTAATGACCAGAAATTTTAGGAAATTCCTGAAATATAGAAAGATGAATAATCTCAAGAGAAACAACTATAAGAACTCTGGAAATCAGAATGTAGTGCCAAATAATGTCAAATGTTACAACTGTGATGAACCGGGCCATATCAAAAGAGACTGTCCGTATCCAGATAGGCAAAATCCTCCTATGAATAATGATTCAGCAAAGAAACGGAAACGTGCATTTACTGCTACTCTAGATGACTTAGACTCGTCCTCGAGTGATGATGATCAGAAAACAAATAATTCAAATTTGTGTTTCACGCAGTTCACGACTTCGACGAATTCAGAGAAACGGACTCAGAAAAAGGTACACATTTACAATATAATTGATTGAAATTGCTTTCTTAGAATTAGATGTTTGATTGCTTGATTAATTGATTTTGAATTGGCGCGTTGTTTGAATTTTAAAAATTTATTTTCTATTTTTTATTATTATTTTATTATTTTTTATTATTATTTTTAATAGTATAATAATACTTCCTAAAATATACTATTAGTCCAATAATATTTCGGAAATATATAATAAAGTATATACATTTATTAGAGAACTTAGGAAAAATAATTCACAAAAATTCACTGGCACATATCGACATGGTCCCTACCATGACGTCGACATGGGTACCAGAATTTGAATTTCAAAATTTGAATTCAAATGTTTGAATTTCCCTCTATCTTTTCACTTCATTCAATTCTCTGAAAAGGTACCTTTTGACCAGAGAATATGTCCTTTGAGAATCTATTTATCCACTATCTTTTATCATATCTTTTCACTCTCATTGTCAAATTAAAACTCTCTTCCTTCAAAACTTCAAGCTCTCTACTCTCTACTTTAGTGGCTTCTTCAAGCAACCCCTCCACCATGAGAATTTCCAGAAAAATAAAAGAGCAACTCTTTAATGATCCGAAGGCAATAAAAGCATATATCAATTATGCTAATTATGCCAAAGTCCATCCCGGAAATTTTTCTATTTTTCAAGATTTTCCTTCTTATGAACTTGATTTTCTTTTTGCAAACAATGGAGTTCTTAGCCTTATTGATGCTTCTCAAAATGATTTTGTTTGCTACCCAAATCTTGTCAAAATTTTCTATGCTAATTTAAACCGTGGATTTTATAATGGAAATGAGAATGAAATTTGGAGTAGTGTCAAAGACACTAGAATTGTTTTGATTTGTGATCTTTTGGGTACCATTCTCAATTGCAAGTGTATAGGAATGGATCTTTTTAATTTTAGAATCGATGAAAATGATCGTGAGACATTTCATCATATTTTCGAAGGGAATGATAATTTTGAATTCAAAAATCGAAATTTTCGACCAAAGGCAAGAATTGTCAATCTTCTTTTGCAACATACTTTGACCCCAAGATCGGAGAATTTTAACAATCCTACTTCAAAAGTTTGTAAAACACGTTTTGTTATTTTTCGAAATTATGACATAAATTGGACGCAAGTTATTTTGGATGAACTTCATCCTAAAAATCTTGAAATGGGTGAGAATACTTTATATCATGGAATTTATCTCACTCGTATTTTCAACTATTTTGGAGTGGATTTCAAAGGCGAAGAATTTATTTCTGGAAAAGTTTTCAATCATTCCAACATTTCGCTTATGGAAATTCCATTTGTTTTTCAACCTTATGAGACCCTTGCCGAAAAGGAAGAGCATTTGGCTCATGAGGAAATGGAAGAAGAAGAAGAGGAAGAAGAAGAAAGGGATGAAAAGGAAATTGAAGAAGAAGAAGGTGAAACCTCTTTGGAAAGCATCGACGATCCTCATAATCCATCCACCAAAACCCTTCTCAAGAACCAAAAGACGACTGTTGAGAATCAACGGATTCTTAAACGATCCGTTAGTAAGAAGTTGGACAAAATTTCATCCAGGATGAACAAGTTCATTTCCAAAGTCAGCAAGAAACTTGGACTTTCTTCATCATCATTATCCTCTAACTAGTGTTATCTTTTTGTATTTTGTTGTATGTGTTTTAGCTTGTTTTAATTCGAAAGTCCATGTAGTTTCATATGTTTAATCATTGTATCATCTTAGTATGCAATGAAATGAAATTTCCTTTCTGTTATCTAGCTTATCTTATCTCCAGAATAAATGTTAGTATATTATATACACACACACACACACAATTATTCACAAAATCTAATCAGTCATATCTTTTCATTAACCCGTGTCGACATACCCCCTATGACCATGTCGACATGTACTGGTCAGAAATGACAATTCATTTTGAATTTGAAATTTGAATAACTACCATACGTCTATTCATTTCAAACGAATTTCTACACCTATATATACCTATTTCTTCCAGAATTCTTCACTGAAAATTATTTCTTATCTTCTATTCCTTCATTTCTTTCAAAAATTCAACTACGGCTAATCCAATTCACAATTTATCCGAAAATCTTGAAGAAACTCTTAATTCATTCGAGAATATTCTCTCGTTCATTCTTCGTAATCAGCGTCACTTAGAATTGAGTGAAATGCAGATGATCAAGGAGCAAGAAAGGCATTTCGATGCAATACGATGGATGATTTCCTCCCTACACAAGGATGACAACGAAGCACATCCTCCTGTCTCTCTCACCAATGGCAATGAAAATTGGGATGCTATTAAAGCAAACCCTATCTTTGGAGAAGAAGGATGGGTGGAAGTTCCTCGTAACGTTTAAATTTATTACTTTGTTTGAATTGTTTGTTTGAATTGATTTGATTTGGTGTAGATTTATACTTGGTTTGGATTGATTTCTCAATTTAGTACATGTAAATATACATTGAAATGTATATAGTCTTTGATTAAATTATCATGTTCATAAGTATAATTATTTCTTAATTTATCTATTATATATTTCTTTGTATAGTTTATCAATGCAGGTACTTTAGTCCAAGAATGAGGGGGAGTTTGTTTTTGTTGATGACAAAGGGGGAAAAACATAAAATAGGGTAATTATGGCATAGATTAAGGGGGAGTTATTAGTTTTAGAGGGAGTTATTGGGATAAAAGTAATATTTTATAAACAAAGGTTGTCGTCATCAAAAAGGGAGAGATTGTAAGTCCGTGAGATGATGGTTTTGATGACAACAACCTTAGAATAGATTATAAAATATAAATACTAACATTATAAGTTTAGATATATATGTATATGCAGGATTTAACCATGCAGGTACCAAGAATGAAGACTGTACAATATAGAGATTCAAGATAACAAGACTGAAGACTCATGAGTATCAAGATTATCAAGAGTTCAAGAATTCAAGTAATTTATTCTTTAATTCGAAAATTTTGTTAAAAAACCTAAAAAAGCACTGGCGTCTTAAAATCCAATTTATTCGTGGAATGGAATCCACTTCGAGCCTGTTAAACGGATGGAACCCTAAGTAGGATGGAACCTACGAAAAATCTAGTGGAACATTGTTTTGTATCCGCTAACCTTTTGTTCAAAATGATTTTTCAAAATTATATCTTGTTTTCAAAATGATTTCAAAACCTTCCTATTAAAAGCATCAAAAACATTTATCCTGATTTTAAATAATTTTAGCCTCAAAATCATCTTTAATTTCAAAGTCAAATTACTCCCGATTTTAAATTATCTTTTAATATAATATATTTAACTTTTAAATATTTATACTTAGATTTAGATATAAAATTATAGTTAAATTCTATATATATTATTCTCTATATTTACTTATGAATTTTAACTATAGTCAACTATATTCATAAAGTTTAAAATAGTTTTAATATAAGATAAAGGTTATTTTCAAAGAAAATCAAATCATCAAAAAATGCTTTGGGATGTCGACATACTCATGGTGACCATGTCGACATGGTGTTAGTTGAGTTCAAAATTTCAATTTCAAAAGAAGTGTCTATTCGCCATAACTCTTCACGAATGGATATGACTGTTGTTCTACTATAAATAGGGGTCAGTTTCAACGAATTTTACATCAGATTTTCTGGTTTTTCACTCTTCTTCTTCTTCCACTTTTCTTAATAAAAATTCTTATCATTACTCTGCCAAAATCTACATTGAATTGAACTCGATCATTCGTAGTTTGATTCTCTATCACTTTCTCAACAAGATCCTCAGTGCTATTTAGAGTTATAGGGCTTTTTATAATCAACTTAGCAAGAAAAGGTGTGATCGTAGCCTTGAAAGTCAATCAAGCGTGATAAGGTGTGATTGTAGCCTTGGGAAATCAATTGGGCGAACTTGTTGTCCGTAAAATCAAGTGAGTGAACTTGTAGCCCGGAAAATCAAGTATCTCTACCCAAAGGATTGTGATTCTGGAGGGTAACTCCGAACCAGTATAAAATCTGGTGTGTTCTTTCTTTTACTGCTTTTTATTTTATTTCTGCATTTGTGTTTGTTTCTATGATCATATCTGTGTCTGTATATTGCACACATCTGTGTTTAAATTAACATAAACTAAAAAAGATTTGGTAATTCTTTATAAACACTATTCACCCCCCTCTAGTGTTAATCCTACACTTAAGATTCGTAATCCACATTTCTCACAGAGTCTGGCACAGTGAGAGTCTCCATCGCTACTACACATGAGCAGATTTATTTATTCAGTCTACTTTTCATTTGTAATTTGTTTTTGTATTTTGAAATTTGAATTTGTAATAAGGCAACTGACTTTACCGTTTTTTCCTATTTCAATAATAAAATGCAATCACTTCGAGCCAGAACAGTGATTTATTGAATGCGTCATACAACTATCACTATGCATGGAGAGCTAAATTCCACCTGACGGTGGGGTTTATTCAAATAGGATGTAACCGTGATATGACCGGTTACTCTCTAAGTGAAACCCAAGCTCGGGGTCAAGTCATCACACTGAAGTCAAAAAAGGATTGATACACGACAATCCTTTAACTAACTCCAGGTTCCCAGAGTGCAAGCTGGAGTGTTTAAAAATACGGTCTCAAAGGGGGTGGATTCGTCCACCTAACGACTTCTCCCGTATCTTGACCAAATTTGAGGAGGATGGATCCATCCATCTAACGACCTCGCTTGTTAACTAAGGGTGGATGTGAATCGACTATCCACAATCCTGATAGTTCGTCGTTCCCGAAGTACGAATGAAATCCTAAAGCCTAAAAAGATGTGACTGACCATCTGTCGGCCAACTTCGAGTTCCCAGAGTGTGAATTGTAGTATAACATCAATTCCAAATTCCCAAAGTGCGAATTGGAGTATAAACATCAACTCTAAATTTCCATAGTGCGAATTGGAGTATAAACATAAGCTCCAGATTCCCGGAGTGCGAACTGGAGTGCAGACATACTCTCCAAATTTTCGGAGTGAGAACCGGAGTACAAACACCGACTAACTCTAAAATCCCTAGAGAGTGGATTGGAGTTTAAACACAAACCAAAAACGAATCGATCATCCATAACACAACTTTGACTCCCAAAATGTGGTCAAAGTATATACATAACTGAGGTGTGACTGGCCACTCGCAAACAAATTTAAGTCCCCAGAGTGTGGACGAAATGCTAAGTATCAAGTAAGTGTGACTGACTGCCCATACAATAACTTAAGTCCCTGGAGCATGGATATATCCTTGAAACTTAAGCAGGCGTGACCAACCGCCGACATACAAATGAAAATCCCTGATGTGTGGATGCGATCTTCAATAGATGAACGAATGTGGTTCAACCCTCGAATTTTCTATCTTTTAACATCTGTTCAACAACGTTTAGCTTGTTGTGTTGAAGGAAAAATACAATTGCTAACCGATCTTTACAATTCGTTCCTGAAACTGGGGGCAGAACTTAAATGCCAATCACTGACTGAGACAGTGCAGCATCAGAGTCCAGCTTAACATTCGATCGTGACCCATAGTCGTCATTTTAGGACTTAACAAATAAACTCAGATCCAATCTGAAAGTCAAAACTTTACAAATATGCGGAAATGGAGTTCAGATGTTGAAACACTTAAGCAGATAAACAAAATTGAGTCGAGACAAATGGAATTTTATTTGGACTATATGCGAAAGAAAATTAAGTGCAAGTTTATCCTAAAAATCCAACTACCAGGGGCCGAACCCGCATCTATACACGGCCAACAAAGAGAACAAAAGAAGTTCCTATCTGCCCTAAAATGCACCAAGGGAGCATATATATTCTTTCTTTTTCTTTGGCTTCCTTTTTGATGTCGATCCACTGGATTCATCACTTGGTTTCCTCTTCGAGCCGGCTGACTCCCTGCCAGGGGGATTATGTCTACCTCCTCCTCGTTCCAACTCATATGGATAGGTATGCTTCCTAAAGGCAAGTTCGGAGGGACCAGATCAACGGTAGGAGGTAGAACAGACACGTTGGTGTCGAAAACCGTTCCACCAGGGGATATCATTCTTAACTGAGCTAGGCCGGGTCCCGCCATCCCACCTCCAAAGCTATTAGCCCGAGCGGCTGCCTCCATTTCTGGGTTAATCTCAGTTATTATCTCTTCTTCGTGAGTTGTTTGAGTCTTGCTGGGAACATTAATGGTTGGGACTGAGGAACTGGTCGCTAGCGCTACTCCACCCATAATGAATGGTAAATCAGCAAAGGGGTCGCTGTGATGACCGAGGAGTTCCTCCATCATCTGTTCATCAAAAGTCAGCGTGCTCCCTTGTACCCCTCCGTAGGTGCGGTAGCCGTAGCCGTAGTTGCTTCGGTTATGATGGCCTCCGGTTCTTGGCATTGTTCTTGAGTTGCAGAAGGCATAATTGATGTAGCTTCAATCACCGGATAGAAGCAAAGGAAAAACTCTTAGTAATTACTTCGAATAAAGCTCTCGATTTCGCACAAGTACGAGAAATGTTTGGAGTACCTTCCTCAGTTTGACTCGTTGGTGAAGCAGCATCAGAGACTTCTTCGTGAGCCGGAGATAAATGTGGTTGATCAAGGTTATATGCAGGAACAGATTGAGGATCAACCGCAGGTGCAGATTCAGGCTGGGTTGGCGTAGGAATTTCAGGACTTGTATCATGGTGCTCAACACCTAAACCCACTCCAACCTCTGTGTGCTAAGTAGCAAATTTCTCCTTTTCGTATGAAATCACTGTATCGTGGAGAATTTTTCGTTCATCTTCATTCAGCACTTGGTTCTCAAGCTCGAACTCATCAACTGATTCGCCCTGATGCACAGCCTTTTCATCTTCAACTAATCGGCCCTGGGCATTGTACAAATGTGTCGAATAATTATCGAGCCACGCTAGGTTTCTATGCTTCAAGACGTTATCATTGTAAGTAATGAGGAGATCTTCAATATCAGTCTCTAGCCTGGACTCTGCTATTTTGACTTCTTCCTCAACTATGGCCTCCACCTCCTGGATTTTGAGTACTGCAGCATCCCGTTTACCCCGAAGCATCACCTCCTGTTCACATGCCTCATGGGCTGCTTTATTTGCATCATCTATCTCTTTGATGATTTCGGAAATTTTGGTTTTAAGCTCATTAAGTTCTTTCAGAGCAGCGTCCCTTTCGGGTGTGAAGGTGTGTTTCGGTGGCCCATCTCTTCCACCAATGCAGAATGTGTTTTACGCATCCTCTCCATTGCCAAGTTTGCCTCATTAGCTTTCGGGTGGCCACTATTTCAAATTTCCAAGATAATTCAGCTTCACCATTGAGCACTTGAATAATACGGTTTTTCTGGGCCATATTAGTTTCCAACTTCTCAATCGTCTTTGCCCGTTCGAAAGCCACCGTAGAGACCTTATCAGCATTCTTCATCCATTCCTTGTATTGGCTATATACATCGTGAATGTAGTCATGCATGTTTTTTTCAGCCTCAAAAGGGATTTTCTTCAGGTGTAGGAGAAAAACAAAACCATCGAAGAAGATATTGGGAAAGCCTTTCTTCAACTAGGCAATTTTGATCGCCCCTTCCCCCGTAGGCTCGGTAACAGCCTGCTCTGTGACGATGGGGGGGCATAACTTCGGTCCTACGGTGTTGAGACTCAGACCTCAAAGCGCGAGAAGATGGTCTTTGGTGCAGATGCCCTAAAGGATGTGTGTTTTGGGTAGAATGTTGTGTAGGGACTCGAGGAGGTAGAGAACGTGATCGGGATCGATATCTATGCTCTCCGTCTCTATCTCTCTCATGACGCTCTTGGATGGAGTAGCCACGATCGCGGTTTCTATCATCCTCCTTCCGGCAGGACTTATAATACAAGCTCAACGGCTGGTGCACAGAATGGAGACTTTCGAGCATAGAATCTCTCCTAGTCATTGTATCTGAACAGTAAAAGAAAACAGAGTTAGTAACCTCCCGAAGCGAATAACTTAAGACTGAAAATCATAAAGTGCCATGAAGTGTATATGTGTGTGCAACCCCCTGACCAAACAGTAATGTCGGCCACGCTTGTAGGAGGTGACTCGCTTAAGTCTAAAGCACTTTGAAGCTCCTCCAATCCGGTGTCAGGTTGAAGTGACACATAGTTTAGAATCAGAATATCAACAAGTCCTTCGAAAGGGTTCTCTACTTGTGAGGGAGGAGCCTTCGTAATCCTAATAGGGAAGATGGGCAAAGACATAATTACGGATTCCCATCTCGAAAATTTATGACGTTTGTGTGCTACTGCCTTGCGTTTTCTTCTTCCCTTAGAAACCTAAAAACTATTAGAAGGTTCGGCTGTGGGTTCATCGTTCGGGGGCGTGCTTTCTTCATCACCCTCCTCAGCTATTACAACCCCGGGCGCTCTACGTTTCATCCGCCTCGCCGGGGCTGCCCCCAGCGTTCCTTCAAGTCTTATACTTTGGTTTCACTCGATTAGCCCAACAGTTCTCAAGTTTCTATCTGTTGTCGCCAACTCGATTTCCCTCTTGTCACTTGGCACTTCTTGAAGGACCCGTACTATTTCTTTAAAGTATGTGCCTTCAGGTCGTGGAATTGCGGCTGTAAAGGAAAGAGGATTATAGTTTCAGTGTCAGTTACGGTTATTCGACCAATTACCAGAAAAATTGTAGCACTTACGTCTAACTAACCATCAACTAGCAAACCCTGGAGGGCATCGAACATAGAACCACTTAGTTTTGTAGTAGCTCAGTCAGGTCCAAGACCCCGTCACCACCTGACAGTTCCTAACTGCTTCCAGGAATGTAAATGAAGGACTGTCTCCCCGACCCTTAACATTAAACAAGTATCTGATTTCGATCAGGGTTGGGGGTCGAAGGAGATGTTCCATGAACATGATGAACAAACTGTTTAACAGTGCGTATCCATTGGGATGTAGCTGTGAAGGGGCGATTCTGAAGAAAGCCAACACTTCTCTAATATACAGGTTAAACGGAGGAAGTGTTCCCGCTGTGCACGCATGGCAATTAAAGAAAGTAAACCCTTCCGTGGAAGCATGCGGTTTGTCATCCGATCTCGATAATAATACGTCATCCAACGGCAGACCGTGCCTTAGGCATATCCGCCTCAACATATCTTCATTAACATTGGATGGCATGGAATTTTGTGGGTTAAACCTGGCTCCAAGCAGCTCGTCCGGAGCTGGATCTATAACTTCGGCCACGATGGTCGTATCTCTATGACTAAGGGAGATGGACTTTGAAGTACCTACTGTTGTAGACTTGTGGATTCCATAGCTAGTCAACTTATTAAAAACCATCATTAGATGATAATAAACCCGTGTGTTCCCCAGTGTGAAGTGCATGAATGTGCTGTGCAGTGCTATATATTACTTGAGAAATTCTACAAAGTTTGAGAAAATATTCAAATGACAAAATTTTAGAATTTGATTGGCGTGACCATCATAGCAGAGAGTCCCAGCCATGCCGTCCAGGCTTTAGAGACCAATCCAAGTTAAAGTTTGTTAAGTTTTCAAGTTACATTTCCATCGGCGAGCTTCAAAAGATAGTCAATTATGCAGTTTAACAGTTAAGTCCAATTATGCAAAGCAGAAGCTCGACGGAATCAAGTGTTCGGATTTGCATGAAGTTTGTATCCATCAAAGCCGGAACTCAGATCATTCATTGCAAAGGCCTTAACTTCGTATCGGTCTCAAAATATTCAGTTCGTATCGATCATGACCTCAATTTCATATCGATTCTAAGCTCTGGTCTCATATCGATCAAAGCTTATTAACTTTGTATCGATCGAAACTCGGCGGCTTCGTATCGATTGGTCCACAAGCCACTGTCTGTTGTATCGATACCAAGTTCTTGGCTTCGTATCATTGTCGAAATCAAAGTTCTTCATATCGATTCCAAAATCTGCGATTTCTTATCCATCATCTTAAATCGATATGAAACTCCCATAATTCCAGATCGATGCTAAGCAGCTTCCACCACCTCGTGTCGATATGAATTTGAGGCCAACGACTCCCACATCTCCATCGGTTGCCCTTCTTCTTCCCCAAGAAGTCGAGGCGCCATTGGAATACCTCATCAATCTCACTCCAGCCTTATTCCGACATTGACAACGTCGAAACTGGCCGTCACCCTGGACGAGATGGAATCAAGACACGAGACTCATCATTTTTAAGTAGCTTTAATCGTTTGTTTACCTAGTTTCGAGTGATTTGTTTAAGGATTAAAAGTTGACTATTTTGGAGACGTGGGTTGCTATAGTTCTATCTCTTTACAAATCCATACGAAGTGGAAAGCGAACACAATAACGAGTGGAAATTTGGCTAAGTATAAAACGCTTTTATATCGAATCAAACTCGAGGGAAATGGAGGATTCGCCTCCCAAACACTATGACCGGTTGAAACCATTTTTACCCTAATCAATACGAAGAGAGCTATACGTATCCATGAAACATACATATGAGTCAATACTTATTCGTAACCATCAAACTATCGGTTCGAAACACGTACTTTTCTACGAAGACTGATTGAATTGTTTACGTCCATCAAATATCTATCGATGTGGAATGACAAGTTCGTGTCCATCACTTTAAAGACTATAGGGATTCGGATCTGTCGATATGAAGAAACTTCGTGAGACCAACTAATTACGAATCGATAACCATCGGTATAAAAATTACTGCAAAATTACATATGGACCATTCAACTCTATCGATATGAAATGTCAATTTCATATCCATCCATTTAAGGCACAAAACCTAATATCCCTTGATACGAGGTGATCCTAAATACTATCTATTTCGTATCGATAACCATCAATGCGAAATCTATATTCATTCATCCTGGATCGATTCAGGAGAGGATCGTTACGAAGAGATGGATCAAAGCAACCATCGTCGTTGCTACAACTCGAATTTCACATCGATTCAGGAGAGGATCGATATGAAATTCGATCTAAACAAGAACTAATGAATTCGGCAACGACTCGTGAATGAACAAACGTTGACGAGAGTCAAGTTTATGCATATCCTATATATACCGTAACTCAACATTTAATTCTTAACATATATAGGAATTGAATGCTCACATGGTGACAATTACAACGATGAACAACAGATCGCTATCATACAACACTCAGTTATAGCAGTACGCGGTACAACAATTGGTAGTCAACAATTCATGATTTATGTTTCAATGGACCAATTAAAGGTCCCAGCTTTCGACGAGAGGGCGACAACCATTCAGACAAGTCGGATAAAACTATTCAAGATGAAGATTGCAACTTTTAAAGCATATCATGTTATCATAAGACGTACTTTGGGGGGTAAATGTTATTCCACCTTTTGGCAAGGCCATGACATCAAGAACTTAATGGGAAACCGACGACGGTCCGTCCCGAAGATCGGTTATACGCAGGTTCACTATAGATATTGACGAATTTTATTCGAGTCCGGATCGAGCTACAATTACCATGACATGATATGCAAAGCTATAAAAGCCAATGTTCCAAATTTCAAGTCAATCCGAGTTCGTATGCTCAAGGTATGATCAATGCAAGCCAAGGAAATCAATTCGTTCGTACCCATCATTTTACTCTCTTCGCATCGATCCCCCCTCGCATCCATCTGGAACTGCACTCTTTGTATCCATCAACGAAAAGGCCTTGTTTGCATCCATCAAGCTTCAATAGTTCGTATCCATTGGCTATATTGGCTTGTATCCATCATGTGTCATCATTTCGTATCCATCAGGTGACCACTAGTCTACATCCATGAAAAGCACCGCATTTCGGATCCATTGACTGTAATATAAGTGTCCATTTTGTATCGATTAAGTTTCGAACATGCTTCGTATCGATCGAACACCGATTGGTATGAAACCAACGCCTCACATCGATACGAAGTGGAATACAAAAGATCGATACGAAGTGAATGCAATCAGTTGATAAAAAACAGAGCGATGACGATTGATACAAACAAGGCAGAGGTGATAAAGATACGAACAAGATACACTCCAATGGAAAACATAGTCTCTCGGCATGAAAAGTGGATTGATTCGAGGAGTTAGCGCCATGTCAACTTGCAAGCACATGCCCTAAAAGCGATATGAACAGATCAATATGAAGGGAATCAATATGAATTCAATAGCCTACAGAGAACCCGAAATTGCAACGATCATATAATCTACAAGTCCAAATGATACAAAATTTCACAAAAGCTACTGTGCATCCTCAAGTATGTTCATGATCGATATCGACTCGATTGGATAGATTATCGATCGACACGAAGCTCGTTCGTATCGATCACGGTTCGAGTGCAAACAGTATGGTATCGATCGTGTGGGCCCACCCACATGCAAGAAGAGGTCTCTTGAGATCTGAGCGAGATATTTGCAGCCTACGCCTATAAATAGCAGCCCAGGACCTACAGAAAATGGACATTTTGGCTTTCCTATGTGCAGACTCTCCCAAAACCATTGTTCTGCTTGAAAACCACTGTTGTATTCGAAATTCACTGTTGTAATTCATTGTAACCAGCAAGCAAAAGTTAATAAAGATCAACCATTTCATAGTGGACGTAGGAAACACTCTGAACCACTCTAAATCTTTGTGTTTCTCTGCTGTTTTTCTGATTATAATATGGAGTGTTTGTTAGATAATCCTCTTTTACATTTATTTTCTTCATTTTTATCTCTTCAAACACCTCCGAAGTGTGTTGTACCCAATTCTGGTACAGACAATATGCATAGGCAATCATTTTACCTCTTTGCATTAATACGGCTCCTAATTCTGTTCCACATGAATCTGTATACATTACTAAATCGTGATTCCCTTCAGGAAAAATTAACACATATGCATTAGTCAATAAGTGTTTCAATCTCTGAAATTCTTCCTCACACTTATCGGTCTAAACAAACTTCACGTCCTTCCGTGTTAGCTTGGTCATCAGTGCCACCATCCGTGAAAAATCCTTAATGAATCTCCGATGATACCTAGCTAATCCAAGAAAACTCTTTATCTCGGTCACGGTCTTAGGAATCTTTCAAATATTCACTGCCTCGATCTTAGTCGGATCTACAGACAACCCTTTCTCTGAGACTAAATGACCATGAAACTTCACTTTCTTCTTCCAGAAATAACACTTCAAAAATTTTGCTTTAAGTTGATGCAACCACGACGTCTCAAGCATCACTCTAGGATGAACCTCATGCTCTCTTTCATCTTTAGAGTATATCAAAACATCAGTTATAGAAACCAATATGAACCTATGAAAGGGCTCTTAGGAAAAACTCGGTTCATCAAATCTACAAAGAATGCTAGCACAATAGTCGTTCTGAACGACATTACTAACCATTCGTACAATCCATATCTAGTTCTAAATGCTGTCAAAGGATTATTATCCTCCTCCACTCTAAACTGATGGAATCCTATCGCTAAATCCAACTTGGAAGATACTTTGTCTCCACTCAAGTGGTCGGGCAAATCGTCAATTCTAGGCAACGGATACAGATTCTTTATCATCATCTCATTCAACTTACGATACTCAATACATAACCTTAACGATCCGTCCTACTTCTTAGCAAACACTGCGGTTTCTCCCAAAGGCGAACTACTTGGTATAATAATATTCATACCTTCCAAATCCATCTACTGCACCTTGAGCTCCCTCATCTCGGTAGGTGCCATTTTGTTTAGAGGTCTACTCACTGGTTCTTCTCCTAGCACTAAATCTATCCGAAACTCAAAGGCTCGTTTCAACGACAATCCTACTACATGTTTAAAATATCTATGAATTATGTAACAATAAAAACTCAATTCAACTCGTCTTCTATCTCCACAACTCCCAGCAAATCATTAATGTCAAAAATAGGGTTTTCTATGGAGTATACAATCCGATCACCACAGTTAGGGTGTCTACGCAATATTTTCCTATCATGGCAAAATATCCTAGCATCATACTTACTTAACTAATCCATATCTAAAATAAGTCTGAACCCTGCGAAATCAAACACGTGTAAATTGCAAATAAAGGTATGACCTAACAATTCAAATTCTAACCCATCACACTGCATCCCAGTGTCGCTTGCCCTCCTATCAGATTTGGCGGCCCTTAAGGAAGTGACTAGGTATGAGGGTTCTAGGTTTAGCTTAAAACAATGAGATATAAAATAGTGCGATGAAATCGTATCAATAGAACTCTATTTGATATACCATAAATCAAAAGTGCACCTCTGACCACTACTTTTCTCCTCTCCTCCGTTGGTAGTCTTAGGGTAGCTGGTTCAATGCAAACATCTTGCCTTTCCCATTCTTGGCGGGTTTTTGCACTGGTTCTTATGATGTCTAACTGATCATATTCGAAACACCTTACCCCTTTATTCTTAGCAGCTTTCTTTCCTTTGCTTGTTCAGCATTCATGGGCATAGTGTCCTTGCTTATCGCACTTATAACAGACAACTTCTGCCTTTCCTTTCTTTGCAACTCCACCCTTCTGAGCTCCATCCTTGTGGGAAAACTTCCTCTTCTGACTCTGCCCTTGTTGAGCTTCTTTTGCCATATTTCCTTCAAGAAAAGCAACTATCTCTTCCTACCTTAAGGCGGTCTTAACAACAACATCGTATGGACCACTAATATGCAATAATGTTGCCTTAGCAAGTTCATGCTTCAACCTACGAATGAAATTTTCATTCCTTTTGATAATATCAGCCATAGTATATCCATATCTTGCTAACCCCTCAAATCTGGTCGCATACTTAAGCACTGTCATATCTCCCTGCTCCAACTCAGCAAACTTCCTGAGAAAGATAGACTTAGCAATCCTTGACATAAACTTTTCTTTGAACCTCCTCCTGAACTCAGTCCAAGTCATTGTCTCCTCATTGACTCTAATTGTCACACGGCAATACAGTGCTGCTCCTTATAACTCTCTAGAAGTGAGCCTCCTTTTCTGCTCATCATTAAGCCCTAAATCAATGAAAATCCTCTCGCAATGAAGTAACCAATTCTCCACTTCGATTGCGCCTTCAGTACCAATAAACAGCCTTCCTCCCAACCGAGCATAGTCTCTACTCAACACAACATAGTTGTTAAGCACTGGAGCCTCTTGATTTCCTTCTATATCATTTCCTTTAGCTAATCTACGACAATTCCTGCTTGCATCATGTTTAAAGAACCGATACATCGCTCCCATATCGACTTGCAGGACTCCAGCACCCACATTTGCAGCTTATGCTTGACGTGGTTCCTCTTGATATTTGGTCTGGCATTCCAATTGGTTATGGTGCTTCCCCTACCAATATTAACTCTTCCACTTCCAGCATCCATATATTACATCCGTAATATCTGCATTCGAGTCTTTGTAAGTAATAGAAGAATAGCCTAATAGAGATGGGAGAATAGAGATAAAGCGTACACTTATATATAGCAAATACAAATACGTTACTATAGCATTGTCCCATATCTCGATCTTTTTTCTAATTCCTTAGGATTATGTTTTCAAAATCATTTAAAGTTTGAAATTTATGTTAAGTTTTTCATAAACCTATTCTCTGATACCAAGTTGTCACATCCCCTATCTTGAGGCCTGAAGCTAAGCGCTATAGATGTTGCAGTCATCTATAGTATTAACTTCCAGTGATAAAATACGACAATGTTAACGGTATCCCTAATATCAGAAGTACGTTAATACGAAACAAAATCAAAGATTCCAAAAACAGCAACTTTACTGATTACATTTCGAAAACATGTTATATTCTATTACACAAGCCTATACGTTTCCCAGGTGTTGATCAAATATAATTATTACAAAATACGACAAGAGCGATATATGAAGATACCACGTTGGATGATCAGAGTATTAAATAGACAAAACTTTCTTAATACATCAAAATGAAAATAAAAATATCAATTCTAAATAGCTAGCTTTATCCTCTTGCTCGTTTTTGGAAGCTTCATCCATCAGCCTACTAAACCTATAAAGCTTTGACTGTCAATCTGCTGAAATTAATGTTGAGCACCAAATTGTTTAAGGGGAAAACATAAAGGTCGAGTCAAACATAAAGCCTGGTATGAATAACATTATTACATCTCGTTTACTGATATTAAGTGAGACCATGTCACTTAGCAAAATGGTTTTCCCCTCACTAATATCCATTTAAAACATATCTTTTTGCAAATCAAAATCCCACAATCAAACAGATTATGACAATAATAGCAATATCATATATGCTCATAAATAGGTAATAACTGGACTATATGTTCGAACAATATAGTTTTGTTTTGCCAACTATTAACCATTGGATGACTCAGGCCTACCAGACAAAATAAACAAATTATCTAACACCAGTCAGACACATTTCTGGATGGTCTGTCTTTAATTTACTTCTCCCAGGGTCACCTGATCCTAATGGTTTTGCAGGCTCACTAATAAACTATCCTACTTATCTATATACATTCCTTTCTGTGTGCATCAATTATTTAAGTCTTACCTGTGACTAAGCCATACACACTAGAATTTTGGACTAAATTAGCTAGGGGCTAGAACTAATGATTATGGGGTGACCCTATGCTAGTCCCTTCTGGTATTCAAATATCCGAGTCATTTACTTAGGGTTAGATACCCTTCAAATTTTCCATGAAAACCTTTCAAATTGATTTAACCCTTTAAATCATATTTATACAAGGAAAACATACTATTTACTTCACTCAAATCTCTTTTCCATGATATAAGCTTTACTCAAAACATTGTTAATGAAACAATCGAAACCTTTATTCAAAATCTTTAAAGAATCTCTTTCGAAACCATTGAAAGTACCCTTTTCGAAACCATTGAAAGTACCCTATTTGATCCAAGTTAACTACTTTACTTATAACATTAGGCCGAAAGGCCAAAACATACCTTTCGAAAACACTAAAAGTATCCCTTTCGAAAGCTTTATGTTATCTTAGACATCCTCTTTTAAAACATTAGAAACTTTCCATTCAGTTACTAAAGGTAAACCTTTCAAAAACATTAGGGAATCACCGCCTTCGAAACCTTCATTTATACCTTTCTAAAACTTGGGAAACATCCCTTTCGAAACCTTCATTCGAAAGCATTTAAGTCCTTTGCTTAAAACAAACCTTTCTAAAGCATTGGGTTCAAGTGTAAATATATGGAACATAAACCTTTAAAACCACTACTTTCGAAACTTTTGGTTTTAACTTTTAAAATATCAAAAGGGTCTTAGAAGAACTGGGACGAAAGAAACTCTTTCGAAAACATTTTCCTAAATAAAGAAATGGATGATGTGAAACCAACCCCTTCGAAAGCATTGGAGAAGCAGCTCATGGTTTAAAGCGAAAGAACACTTTCGAAGACACTGCTTCGAAGGTAGAATGTAGCAGAACGGGTTTCGACCCAATCAAAAGCTTCTTTTTAAAACAAAGGCGACAAACTCTTTTGAAAGCTCTTTTCTTTAAAACACTTAACTAAGTCGAAAGCAATCTCATTCGAAAGCAAAGCAAGCGCATTTCCTTTGAAAGCAAACCAAGGTCTCAACCCCTTTGAAGGCACGTTTCGCCTACCTCCAATCCACTACGCACCAAATCTTTGATACCATGTGTATTGGTTTCAACAATGATGGAGGTGGTAGTATGAAGTCGAAAGGTAACTGCAGAGAGTGGCGAAACAATAAACCTTTACAAAAACCATTTTCTTTCTTTATAAAGTAATATCTTTCTAACTAACTTACTTGTCATCATATAATTGGTTTCCAATTTCTTTTCCAAATTTTTTTCCAAAAGTGCTGTCGAATTTCAGAGATTAACAATTTAAAACATTTTTAAATTGCCTCCTTCTTCTTTTATAAACATATAAAACATTAAATTCCTATGCCTTAAATAATTTTATATATTTATCAAAACTCTTAGGAAAATTCTCCGAAAATTTCCATAAATTACTTTTAATATGTTTTCTAATATATATAAATTTTTGACCCGAAGCTAACATATAATAGCCATAATTAATTTTAAACAAATTAACCTTTTTCTTTATTAGAAAATTCATAATAAATCCACATTAATTCAAAAAATTATGAAATTAAAAACCCATGACTAAAATATTATTTCTAACCATATATCAAAATTGCAAGGCATTTGGATGTCATCAGTTAGGTTTTTCAAATCAAATCTTATCATAAAATAAATAGGAATAAGCAAAATTCATCAACAAGCACATATATCTATTTAACATTCAACATATGACACAATACTTCGCATTATAGGTTCGAATCTGATCTAGAAACCGAAATCATCAAAAATGAGATGTAATTTTTTATTCACCTTAGTTTGTTGTTAAGGAGTCGAGATTTGCTTCTTGAATGAATTTGATTAAGCTTTTTGCCTCTTGATTCTTGCTCATCTTCCTCTTACTTATTATAATGGTGGCTGGCCTCTTCTTGGTTTATTTTTAGTTTATGAACGTGTAAAATGAAAGTGGTATGAGGGTTTAGGGTATAAGAATATAACATATTCCTATTTGCCCTTATCCTATTTCATTTTATTTTTCCCTTAGTTCATTAGTTCACTAGGCACAAGTACCCTCTAATATTACATGAATCTCAATCCCTAACCATTTATATTATTTCATTAATTTAACTAATTAAATGTCCTAAATAATGTCAATCAAAATTAAGGTCATTATAGAACTCGTGAAGAAGGTGGTCTTGTTGGGGAAGAGGATAAAGAACTTGAACTAGATCGTCCGCGTACTTTTCACATAATCTTGGATGGCGAAGTTATTTTATCCAAGTTTTTTCCATTTTTCCCATTCTAGTGGAGAAAGTGCATTCAAGACCGCTAACTTTTGAAGCTAACGTTTTTCGATTCCTAGCTAAATTTTGCTGATTTCTAATTGTCGAGTAACCAACCGATTCATTTGGGATAGGATCGAGTCGAAGTTCATGTATGTCGAGGTCAGAATCATAACTAGTTTCTTTGTGGTTAGTAGGAAGCGAAGTCGGAGTTTGGGTAGAAGATGAAGGAGGAACTGATGGTTATGATAAGGCTTGAGCACGATTAGCAGTCCATGTTTAAAGGTGATTTGACGAGGCAATGTTTCATGTAAATGCATCATAGAAAAAAAATCTCCTCCTGATATATTTGCCATGTTCTTTCCGTAGTCTAAAGCGATGACAACAGCTTTAAAAAATGATAAAAGTCTCACGATATAAGCTGTGTAAATGATAGTAGGACGACGACAAATCCAGAAGTTTTTAATCTCATCATGGATAAACTTCGCCCGATTAACCTTAATTTCCCCAAAAAATAGCATACAAAGCTTTATGATCATCATCATATATTTGTTCATGGATGCTTAGTTAGGGTAGTACAATATTAATCAACATTCTATTTAGTAATCTAGCACGAGGACACAGAGAGCTCATTAGCCATTGTGCCATGGTGCCTTTCCAAATTTCATGGTTAATAGAGTTTCTTGGTAAATTCCTATAGTTAGTTAAATTCTCTAATTCTGTCCCACCATTTCCATAATCTAGTGATATAGAGAGATGATTAACATTAATTTTAATGATTTTCCAAACGCACTTGTCAACAACCATCCCTTTTCATTATGAAGTTTGCACAAGTGCTCATTGCGTAAATTAGCATAAAGCGATAAAAAGCTAATGAACCAATTATTACCTCGCTTGGAGAAAATTCAATATGGAAGAAATCTCGACATCATTCATAAGCTTTTGAATAAGATAATCTTTGCAATTTCCTAATCGATAGAGTGGGAATTTATGGATCCTTTTGTTCTTCAAATCATCAAATCTTGCCTTGGCTTTAGGATTATCATGAATCCAAAGAAGGATATTCTCTTTATTTGCTAAAGGAATTTGAATGAAAGAAGATAATTATCCTCATTTTGGTTTCTTTTCCACTAAATTTGGTGCCATTTTTGATGATTTTGGTTTGATTTGAAAAGCTAGGGTTTTGAGTTGATTAGGGTTTTTGATAAAAGGAGGGAGTTGGTTGATGAAACAATCTTTTAAAGCATCGTCAAACAGTAGGTCAGACATCTGAGTAGGTGGATCATACGTCTGAATAAAAAGAAAGATCAACAAAGTAATTAGGAAAAAATATCTTTGTTTAGACATCTGTTATTTTAGGATCAGATGTCTGATTATCTATAGTTTTATTTTGTGAAAGCAGGTCAGATGTCTGAGTAAGAGGAACAGACTTCATAATCAGGTGAAAAATCAAGCAAAAAGGACGTCTAGTTTTTTGGGTCGGACGTCCAATTATCCATGGGTTGATTTTATAAGATTGGTGGTCAGACATCTGATATATGGTTTTAGACGTCTGAACTGTATGAAAAGTATTTACCGTGAGAGAATAATTTTTTTATATGTCTATTTACTTAGTTAAAAGCATGATAGATCTTATTTATTATTAACCAATATACATTTTATTTTTACATAGTCGTTGTCGTACACACAAAATGATACGAGAGAGTGAGTATAAACTCATTTCTTCTCCGATGAATTTGAACTTTTACACTCGGTATGATCCCATAAATTTGTTTGATTTTAATTTGCTCACACTGAAGTAGAGGCCGATATGGATGGGCTGGAGTGTTTGATGGCCCTGCCTCCCATAAATTTCTTGGCGTACTGTTGCAAGTTTTTACAGGAGTCTCGATTAAACAAGGAGATTTCTTATGTAAATAATTTTTAGTTGGTGAATGACCGCATATTACTAGAATACGTTTTCCAAGAAAAGTGAGATGAGATCCTTGACCTCGTTGCTCGTAATAAATTTCTTAGTGAACTCCCATCATTTCTTATTAATAATGATATATTTCATCCACTTTAGTAGTTAAAGATGACGATTCAAGATTAATCGCTCGTTTAACCGTCTTTCCCTTCGGATAGCAGCTAGTGTGATATATGCATGTGATGCTAAAATATTTATTAAGGACGGTCGATTTGGACTAGGTGTGGTTTTTGTTGGTGATGCGTAGGTGCTATTTGATGAAGGTGGGCTAAAGTCGTAGTTGAGTAAATGGAGTCATGATCCTAAGACATGTTTAGTTTTTCTAAGTTCGTAAATAATATTTTCGTTTTATTTTTCTCTAACCAAATGTCTATGCATAAATAAAATGTATAATCAATTTATAGTAAAAGATTTTTATGGATAGAACTATTTTAACCATAATATGTTAATAGTTTTTGTTATGGTTGTTAAAAAATAACTAAAAATAATTCTAGTTAAAATCATATGAAGTAAAATCGAGTTCAAAATTTTATGATAAATAATTGTCACATATGCGAATTAATCAACTCATTAAATGAACATATATCAAGTTCTCATCTTAGCTTTATACATGTTGGTTCACATAATGGTTTACTTAAAATATTAGCAATTTGGTTTTTGTTTTTAACAAATTCGAGATAAATGACTCCTTTTTAAAAAATTTCTCTAAGAAAACGATGACGAATATTAATACGTTTCGTTCAAGAATGATTAACTGGATTTTTAGATAAATTCATGGCACTAGTATTAATAGAATATATAGGAGATTTAGTAATAATTTTTCCAAAATCATAAAGTGTTTGTTGCATTTAAATTACTTCTGCACGGGCTAAGGCCGCAGAGATATACTTGACTTCACAAGTCGAGAGAGAAACATAAATTTTCTTTTTAATGAACCACGAAACTAAAGATTGACCAATAAAGTGACATGTGCCACTTGTACTTTTTCTATCCATTTTGCATCTACCGAAATTAGCATCGCTATATGATACAGGTTCGAAAAGTACTACCTTCACGTAAAAATGATCGCACTCATTGGTGTTGGTTAAGTAGCGCAAAATTTTTAACCGCTCGATGATGTGACTCCCTAGGTTGTGCTTGAAATCTTGCACATAAATAGACGCTCGCCATTATATCCGGTCTACTTGCCGTTAAGCATAATAGAGATCCTTTCATAATTCGGTATAATTTTTGATCGAAATCCTTTTCAATTTCATCTTAATCTAAATAGAAGCTCATGCTCATCAAAGTTGGTTTGCTCGAAGTACTATCCATTCCAAATCGTTTTAACCATTCTCTACAATATTTGTCTCGATTTATAAAAATTCTATTGGTTAATTGTTTTATTAGTAGGCTTAAGAAAAAGTTTAATTCTCCTATATACGATATTTCGAACTCATTTTTCATTATATTCAAAAAATTATTACATAGCATCTCATTAGTGGAACCGAATATGATATCCTCAACATATATTTGAACAATTAATATATCTTTATTTTCTCTTTTTATAAAAACTGTTATGTCAGTTTTGTCAATTTGAAAGCTAGAATTAAGAAAATGAGTTTTAGTCGTTCATACCATGCAAGAGGTACTTGTTTTAACCTCTTTAATGCTTTTTTATGTTTGAAAACATGATTCAAATATTTTTCATGAGAAATAGAGGTGTTTATTTAACATAAACGTTTTTTTATAAAACCGTTTAAAAAGGCACTTTTCACATCCATTTGAAATAGTCTAAAATTATGAAAACAAGCAAACGCTAGTAATATTATTATGGCTTCAAGGCTAGCTACAGAAGCAAATGTTTCTTTGTAATCAATTTCTTCTTCTTGATTGTATCCCTTAGCAACTAATCTTTCTTTATGACGAACAACGTTTTCATTTCTATATGAGTTATTCTACAAAACCCATTTTGTTCCTACTATGGATTAATCATCTGGCTTTGGTACGACTTCCCAAACATCCTTTCGTTCAAATTGGCTAAGTTCCTCTTGCATTGCTAGAATCCAAAATTCATCTTTTAATGCTTCTTTATAATTTTTAGGTTTGAAGATGGATATGAATGCTCCATGGCTTATTTGATTTGGTTGATTTCTAGTTGAAACTTTAGTGTTTAAGTCGCCAATTATATTACTAATCGGATGGTTTTTTAAAATTCATGGTGGTAATCTTAAAATATTATCGTTACTGTTATTTATATCATTATTATTGTTTTTTAGGTATATTGTTAGTAGTATTATTATCTAGAATTCTTCATCATTATTATGTTTATTATTCTTAAAATCTACATCAAAGGAAGCGTGAAGACTTTTTTCTATAATGTTAGTTTGTTTATTAAATTTCATATGCTTTATTTTGATCTGAATAACAAACAAAAATTCCATCATCAGCTCTGAAGTGAATTTTCCAAGATTGTCTTTAGTGTTTAAAATAAAACATTTAGAACCAAATACACAAAAATATGATACTTTAGGTTTCTTTTTGAAAAATATTTCATAGCATGTGTTCTTAGTCATTGGCCTAAGTGTTACATGATTTAATACATTACATGTAGTAGTGAAAACTTCAATCCAAAAATTCTTTGGCAAGTTACCACTGTTAACTAGTGTTCGTGCATGTTGCAGTGTGCATTTTTCCTTTGCTCTACACCATTTTTCTTTGGTGTTCGCAGAAATAAAAAAATATGGCTAATTCCCTTTTTATTGCAAAAAATTGTAAACAGTTCATTTTCAAATTCGTCTCCATGATCACTTCATATACTTTTAATTTTTAAATTTATTAAAATTTTAAATTTTCAGCAAAATTTTAAATATTTCAAACGTTTCGCTTCTATGCTTCAAAAATAATATCCCAATGTATTCTGAAAAATCATCTATAATGACATGCATCACATAAATTCTTGACTTTGTAGTTGATTTTCGGTAATCCTCTAACTAATTCGTGTTTGCTAATATGTTAATTCATTTAAAATTTACATGACAAAAATGTTTGTGCCATAGCCATGGGTCGTTATAATTTGCAATTAAGCATAAATAATTATTATGTTTGATATTCATGTTCAATACGTGTATATTCCGATTTCTTTATCCTTCAAACATTAGATTTTTATTTTTATCGAAAATGTTACATTTATCTTTTTCAAAACCAATTTTGAATTCTTTATCACATAGTTGAGTTATACTTAGTAGATTGTGTTTTAAATTTTCTTTAAGCAAAACATTAGTAATTATGGGAGAAGTAGATACGCTGACTTTGATGACTTCTCTAGTGCCAATGACAAAACCTTTTGAATTATCTCCGAATGTCACAGTGTCACTATCGATATATGTTATGTTGGATAGCACGTTTGCATTTCCTTTCATTTGCCTGAAGCATCCGCTGTCGAGTATCCATTTCTCCTTGCTTTTGATTTTGGTTTTGGGTACCTGCAAAATAATAAAATTTAATTGGTATCCAGTTCCTTCGTTAGGGTCCTATGTGTTAGTGGAAGAAGATAGCCACATCCAAGAGGATTTAGGACCTTTAGAGATATAATTATCATCGTAACAACACTTTTTAAATAAGCATCCATTTGTTTCTATCTAATATAGCGTACTATAGTTCTTAGGTTATAGTGTACTATAGTTCTTAGGTTTTTGCTTACTGTTAAAACCTAATCCATTTTTATTTTCTGATGGTTGTGGTATTTTAATCAAGTTTTCTTAATTCTGTTTTCACTTATTGAATGTTGATACATTATTAGTTATTTTATCTATCTTGTTCTTATGATCAAAAATTTCAATATTGCTAGAATTTAAACTTGTCCTTGGCTCTAGTTTTTCTTTTCAAGTTTGGTAATTTCTAATTTGCTATTTTCTAAATCATGCGTTAATGTAGTATTTTGAGAAGATAATTGTTTACACTCGTTTTGTCCTATTTCTAATTCTCTTCTAAGATTATTTTCACATCTTTTAATAAACCAATTTCTAGCTCTGCTCTATTTAACTTTCTTACATAATCCTTGTTTAGTTTATTAGATTCTTTACATTTATTGTCCAATTCTATGCTAGTTTCCACAATCTCATCACAAGTTAGTTCAGGAAATACCTCATTAGTGTTAGCCATAAAATAGACATTAGCTTGTTCTGAGTCGCTTTCACTATCATTGCCAGAGAATGAGAAAGAATCGGAGTCATCCCAAGTTACTTGAAAGGCTCTTTGCTTTTTCTTGAATTTCTTGAATTTGCTTTTCTTTCTATCATTGTTGAGTTGTGGATAATCTTTCTTCTTATGGTCGAACTTATCACATCCATTATATCTGATTGGTGTTTGATTTTATGAGTTAGAATTGCTACCATTTCAAAAAAAATTCATCGTTTTGAATTTCTGGAATTTGTTGTAGTTCTTGGCCATGAACATATTTTCTTCTTCGTTCGAAATCGAAACAGTCATTATTTGCTTGAAAGGCAATATTTTCTCTCTCTTGATTTTGCTTCATTCTTGTTTGCAAATTAGCTTCATACGACATCAGATTCCCTACTAATTCTTCAATTATGAGTTGAGAAAGATCGTTCAATGGTTAAAACCTTTAGTCCACATTCGATAGTCAAAGAATTTAAAATTCGTGTAACTAGATCAAAATCAGCGAATTTGACCTTAAATGCCATGAGATCGTGTAGTATAGTTTGAAATCTAGCATACAAGTCAATAATAGATTCATTTGTTTTCATTTTAAATGATGAAAATCAGTTTTGCAAAATAGAAATTTTTATTTGCTTGGCTTTGTCATGCTTTTGTGAGTAACTTTCCAAGTGCGCCATATATCATATTCTATAGTGCAAAGTATAACTCATGAAATTTCATTTTAATCAAGTGAAAAAAATAAATCATTCATGGCTTTGGCATTATTAGTTGCAGTATTCTTTTGTGCATCGGTCCAAGTGCTTATGCCTATGGTAGGTGCTTCATATCTAGTTTCAGTAGTTTGCCAAATTTCTAACCATTAGCTTCCATAAATATTCACATACGCGTGGATCATTATGCATAAATAGAACTGGTAAATAGTTGGGGATGAGCAGTTGATTGACCTTCTTGAAATGTACATGCCATATTAAAAAGTTTTCAGTCATGTATTACTGTAAATTTTAATAACCGTGCTCTGATACCAAATGAAAGTCTTGTGGATGGTAGCTAATATGACTTGTGTATTATATGTTAGTGTATACTTTTATATGAGCTAAATATAGTAATGTAAAATAGTATAAAAAGTAAAGTATAAGAACGATCACACAAAAGTTTTTATACCGGTTCGAACTTTTCGTCCTACGTCTAATCCCAAAACTACTCTTTGGTATTTCACTAAACAACAATCCTTGCTTTGCAATGAAGGAAAATGCTCATACAAAAGTATTTTCTTTGACAAGTTTGTATTCTATACAACTATGATTTGATTGTTGATACAAGCATTCCTATAATCTCTTCTTGAGTATAAGTTTTGAGCACAAGTGTGTGTGCATGTGGATTTGTAGGAATGCTTGTCACCAAAAGTTATTTGATTATATATAAAGATATTTTGAGATTGCTATGAAGTAAGAGACTGAGATCAATAACAAGATTAAAAAAATAGTTAACTTAAACTTTTAATCTCTAAACTTGATTGTCTATATAGATTATCAAGAGTTAAGTTAATGGTAGCAGCTGTTTAATTCATTCCTTTTCATCAATAGTGGTAACTTATTGATAAGAGTTGAGTCTATATGAAGAAGAAGGAGAGACTCTTTACAATATGACAGTTGTAGTCGATCAAGCATCTGGAAATTTTAGCCAGACGTCTGTTCGTTTGTTAATTCGAAATATAAATTGGCAAGACTTAAATATAAACATACATGTCGCCAGACTTCTAATGTATGTTCTCAAACATCTGGTTACCTAATCATCTTAATAAATAATAAAACATGTTTTGTGCAAAATTTGAGGATATGTGTCTATGTGCTCATGTAACTCAAGGAAGATTGTGAAATATAATCTAAGATATTAGATATATATGACCTTATTTTCAATCCCTCTTGATGTGGCTATGTTCTCTATCTTTCTCTGATAATCTAAAATCCAATGCTCTTCCTTCTTTGATAATTCTGCATATTTACTAAGATATTATATAGTATAATTGTATAGTTGCTGTCGTTAAAATCTAATATGAGAGATTCTAACATCATGGAATGACATTGAGTCAACCATTGTGAACCAGTTGTTGACTAGATTTCTGTCCAATCTCAAAATTGCGATTAGATGTAGGTTTTAGCAAAATAAAACTATGGTAAAAAATGTAAAATAAGGAATATTCAAGAAAGCTGCAACTAGTGCACATTGTTGGAACTGGTCCAGCTTGCAGCAGAAGAAATGGGTTAATTTCAAATTCTTTTTTTTTACCATTTTGGATCTTTGTTGGACCTATGATGTCAACATATATATTAGATCCAATCTAATAATATTTTAAATAATATTTTAATTTTTTCAAGTTGTCAAAAATGGAGATTCAAATATAACTTAAGGTTATAAGTATTATAATGAATGTCGCAAATACTATCATTTGTGTGAAGTATAAATGAAATATATAAATCGCATATAAATGTGTAAATGAAATATGTATAAACAAATTCAGAGAAAAATTCCCTCTCTTACCTTATGCAGTTAATAAAGACAAGATATGACAATATATAAAAAGAGGGAAATCTTTCATTTCTCTCCCTCTTTAATTGTAACAATACTTTAGATTTACAGGAGCCTTTAAATATAGCAAACTACAAAAAATTAGAATTTTCACTAAAGTTCATTCATTAATCTTAAATCAGTTTTTCCTTTTTTAGAACAATGTTGAAACAATTATATTTAACTGTTTACCAAATGAAATTGAAGATTAATTCCAAAATAGCAGATAATATAATGTATACAATTCAATTGCATTTAAGTATATAAATTTTATATAACCGTGTTTAAAAATTCATTCAAATCAGCTTTCAAGTTCACAAATTTCCAAAACAAAATAAAAGTAATTTTGATAAAGTAGGCATGTGTAAATTTATGATAAGAATTTACAGATCTAAACAACATAGAGAATAACACAAGTTATCGAAAGTAATATGGATTCAAAACACAGATCAATTTGTCATGAACATGCATTAAAGGTAGATAGTGAACAAACACAAATCAAAATCACAATAATATAGTAAACATATTTTAGCCAAAATAGACATAAGGGAGATTTAATTTACATGTGGTAAGATGAATAATTAAAATATAAGGTGAATCATAAAAAATCTAATTGTATCAGTTATAAAATGCATAGGTGAATTTAAATAAGAAAATTACCTTTGGATGTAGCCAATAATTCATCTTCTAGACTCAGAAATCAACCTCCAGATTTTCCAGGGATCAAGTGGGTAAACCACTTTTAATGAATAGATTTGATTTATTTGGGAATTTTTGAATCCATGGAAGCTCTTATATTTTCAGCCATTAGAGTGGTAGGAGAGAACCAAAAAAATTACAAAGAGTAACGAATAGCTAAAAAGTTTATGAAAAGAATGAAGTGAATAAGGTAATCAATGCCAATTAAAGAGACTTTTTTCATTCTTTATGTTATTATTTACTCATTATTCATTCTTTTGAAAAATCATCCTCCCTCTCTTGAGTGGTTGGCCAAATTTAGAGGAATTATGGGTCTTAAATGACCCAAAACCCAATTAGCATTTATTTCATTTAAATCTAGGTTAAACAGTCTGTCGATATTCTAGATTGATATATGCATTTACATAGTTTATTTATGTACATTATTAAATGCTAATGATATAAAAAAATCAAATAAAATTTATAATCAATATTTTAGAAATATTAATTAATTTACAATTATTATAAATTAATTAAATCGTGTGGTCCACTCAAAGAATTCATCATTACGGTTGCATGACTCAAAGGTGTAAATTCAGTTAACAATTAATATTGAAAAATTCAAATATTATTGTTCAAACGTCATCTTAGCTTGTTCCGTGACATTTTGGTTGAATTTCTTGCTTATATATCTTCTCGGTGAAATCCAATTTTACTTACTTATACGTTACCTGGTAGTGACAATCATTTCCACCAATTGTCTTCGTTAAAACTATACCACTTTGGACTTTTGTATTTTGGTAATGGTAAAAATTTCAATACTGTCCATATTCAACTTTATAGTTCAAACACAAAGCCTTATTTCAATAATAACAATTATTATTAACTAAACTGCTTTGGCCAAAGATTTTGGCTTTGTGTTGACCGTGATACTAACCTCATATAACTAAGAAGATGAATCCCCTCTTAAATGGTATTTCACTTCCAATGTTTCCACTCGACCCTACTATAGTCGTTCGATAGACACCATGCCACAATTTAACGTAATCAAAGCATAGTTTTCACATTGAAGATCAACAGTATTCTCAAATCAAGTTAACTGTGTAATTTTGTCACGTCGTTATTTCTTTTTGACCTTAGTTATATTAACTAACATAAAACTATCGAGTGATTCATTTGATTGTTATCCAATAACTATCATTACAAACCCCTTGGTGCTTCCAGCAACCATGGGCACTACACTCCCATACATTTGGAGAGCGTTGCATAATCTTGTCTCAACGTATATATTGATATCCAGCCTTAACACAACTTGACTAGAATATTTAAAATTGATATTTAATTTCATTGTGATTAATTACTCATGGTTACAACATCTTGTAACTATAATCACAAAATATACTATTTTTGACTTTTCTAGTAAATATACTTTTAATTAAATTAATTAATCGATATAACTCATTATATCAAGTATATAATAGAAAGAAAATACCTTTTTATTTTGAATAAGATCAGTTATCGAGTTAGATATATGTGGCAAATTAAAAATTCCTTTATGGCATAGCTCTATCTCTATCAATCTACTACTCCATCCCATCTCTTCACACAATTTGATAAGAACTGATCGAGTTAGATCTTTCGTGAATGGATCTACTATATTGGTTTTATTATCTACTCACAATACAACAATAACAGTCATCAATAACGGCCTAAAACCATTATTTGTGATAACTGTTGTAGTTTTATAAAAGCTGTATGTCGACATGTTATAAAAGACAATAACTTGTTTCTAGCATAAAAGGCTGCTATAAAAAATAATCTTTTATAGCGCTTTTTTACTGCTTTTGTAAGCTCTTATATAGCGGCTTAATAAAAGTTGTATATCGACGTGTTATAATAGACACAGAACTATTAATAAGACAAAAAAGCACTATAAATTTTTTAGTTTGATAATGTTGTTCTTATAAGCTTTCTATAACGATTTTGAAGTGCTATAGTTTATTTTTTGCATTTCTAAAATCCGATGCATCCCTATGTATCACGATAGTCAATACATATCAAAATGTTGCATTAAGAATATTTTAAAACATAAATCCCTTTAGATAATGAAAATTTGAAAATATTAAACAAAAATACATGACACACTATTTTGAACAGAACCAAATATTTATACATATAAGATCTAACGGTTTTAACTATATAATATTCTATTGTATATGTATACTAAAAACAAGTAGCTAGTTGTTTGCATTAAAAAGAAGAAATATCAAAATCTTTCATTTTCTCACTTTCAAATCAAATAAATATCTCCATTAGAAATGAATATGAATATGAATAAAATTGAAAAATGAAGTATCTACATTAGAATAACTTTTGCTAAATATTTCTATTAAAAATATTCCGAGTGTTTAAGCTTTTGCCATAGTCTCCTTTGTGCGGCTAAGACTGCGAAAATCCCAAACACAAGAAATATATATACATGATTGAAACATGATCGGAATCATGATACATCAATCGCAAACACCCGCATGGGTAAAGTATCCAAATATTTACTTACATATATATATGCACACACACCTTATAGTGTGTATGTAACATAGCATACACCTCTATTGAACATTAAAATCCACCTTTTAGTAATATTAGAAAATTGGCTAACATATTCAAGAAAACATGACTACAAAAAGAACAAGAAGCGAAGCAAGAGCCATCAAGTACCTTACACTTAACTCAAACAGGCACATGAGCACATATATTTATGATACATACAATTAAACCCGTAACAGTGTGACTTCTAAACTAGTAGTAATTTTGTAGGTAAAGAAAAAAATTCGAAACAAGAGCTAGTTTCCTAATAAAAGCAATAAATTAGAATGGTAGTATGCATTATCATCTACCAAACAAGACTTAAGGCATTATTATTTCTACTATTAACTTAGCTTGTTTATTATTTTTATTATCATTGTTGTTTTTGTTGTTATTTTTATTATTATAATCTTAAATAATTTTTTATAAACTTAGTTTATTATTATTATTATTATTATTATAAAGTTAGTTAATTTTTGTGACGACCTTCCCTTTCGACCCTTCAAAATCGGCATAAATACACTCATTGTATAACACGCTGAACGATCGAGTGCCGGAAAGACAAATTGTTGAGGGAAAAGAAGATAGGTAGAAGAAGAAGAAACTAAACAAGAATAGAATCTCACAGCGGGTAAATAACATATAGTATCAATAGCTCTTTACACAAATCAAAACTGTAATATACATATCTTACATCAGAGTACACAGATCAATAATTACCGGCCTGAGCTGTTGTAACAACCTGCCCTCACAATTGCCGGTAATTTCAAACAAAAAACACTACAGCAAAATAAAAGAAGTACGAGTAATATGTCATTGCCATCCAGCTCGTCTCCTGAGCTCCATAGCATCCTAACCTGAACTTGTAATACTCAGTCTGACCCGAGCATTATAATAGAATAACACCCGAGCCAGTCTGGAAAACTAGCGTGAGAAAACACATTCAATTTAAATTATTAGTTTCAAAATCCTTTGAAAATCAAAGGTATCTCATAAGATCACACCACAAATAAACATGATGGGTTTTTACCTCACGATAACCAAAAAAATTCATATAAAATTCCTCTGATATTATAATAGTGTCTAAGTACAAAAACTTATTCAAATAGCTGAAATGCTTGCATCTCACGTTTCAGCATAGTTGGGCATAATCAAAACCGAACGGCGCTTATTGGAGAATGGATTCCATCTGAATGACTGGGTATAGGGGTACAACCTATCACAGTACATGTCTAGAAACACTGTACCGAGGACCACACTGGGATCCCTTGCTACACAAGACCGGACTATCCCTGACCTGGATAAACCGAATATGCTATCACTCCAGGTGTTCCCACCCTTTATCGAGCTCCTTTCATAAACTGTAGTAATAACATAGGAGGGTATTTAGAAAGGTGATAAACATACCCAAATTAGGTGCTACCCACTTGGCCTTGTTGCATCACCCATGCTTTTCAGTCATTCCCGGTTGATGAGGCTAGAGGCTACGGTTACCTTTTCATGGAAATTTTCACTTAGAATGCTCATTACCTTTAATGAAAATGTTCTGATAGCATTCATCCATACAATTCCATTCTGGGTCCCAACGGAACCTAAGACACTATTTCTACTACATCCATTTTGGAATCACCCTCAGGATTAGTAGCGATTAGCCCTTGCACTTCACTGCTCCATCTTCGAATCCATGCACTTGTCTTCATCTCGAAAACGTACTTGTTGGATCGAAGTGGTTTTCGGATAAAAAATCTGTTCCGGTCTCTTCGAAACAACGTTCGATATTTTCGATAAACTCAACCACGGTTCTTTAGGAAATAAACATCCGAAAATAAGATCAGAGATCACCTACTACCCGTTAGTGGCCAGATTTCCTTATCATCGTCCTAGAAGAACAAATGAGTATACACGTACAGTATAACACCGCAAACGGTAACTGTACCATATAATTCCCGTATCTCTACTAAATATTTCCAAAGTTATATTTAGGTCCAGATTTGATAGTCGGTTAACTATTAAATAAACAATCAATTCAACTAAACACTTCAGTTTCACTGAAAAACATCAAACGTTATTTAAATTAAATTTAAATAAATTAAATCTCTTTATCCAAAATTTGTACTTATCTTTACTGAATTCAGTATATTCACAAAGTATCTTTTTAATATATATATATATATATATATATATATATATATATATATATATTTGAAAACCCTTTTTTTAAAAATAAATGTGAAAAGTACCACTACGGTATCAAACCATGGATCACGGCTTATTGGTTAGTCTCTACCCCAGATAAATCCAAAACTAAAATACAGGCAATCACTGCCCCCGATTTAGGCCACGCAAGTATACCATTACTTCCTGAAAACTTTATTTTAAAAATTATCTCAAAATAATGCTTGTAAAATATAAAATAAATTTCAAATTTAATCTAGGCAAATATACTTAAATAAAAGTTATCATACAAAGCCATAATAAAATTTAAAAATTATCTTTTGAAACAAAAATGCCGACTAGTTCTTAAATAGTAATAAATCTTTAACACTCATTATAAAGTAACTAATTAATAATTTAAAACAAGTCGAATTCCTTGATTCCAGTTTCATTTCCATTTCACAAATTTGGAATTCTCACCTGAACTCCAGTTTAACCAATTTTATTCTTATTTCCCAAATTCACTTCTATCTTCAAAATATTTAAAATCTCAATTCTAAACCCTTTATATTTTAAACAAGTACCAATTACAGATTTATTATTTAAAAATCCTTTATTATATACTTTTGTTCCAAAATCCTCTTCACAATATTCCGATTTAGTTAAGCACAAATTTCGCCCCATTTATTTTATCCAATTTATTAGCCCAAAATTCTTTATAAACATTTTGCTTAAAAAATCCCTTTTAATTTTTTTTCCAATTAAAAATATATATTACTGGAATTAAAAATACCAAAATCTAGGTCAAAACCTACCATCGCATCAAATCAATTCAAATAACACAACAATCTATCACGGATTATACCAACAGAACATACATCACTATATATGAAATAAAATTCGACATTTTTGAGGAATCCAGTTGGATCCCTCTAACATGTTTCTCTGCATCTACAGGTGTTAGCATAACACAAAATTCCAATTTCGCTTTGACGGGAATATCGTGGTACATAGGGTCATTCGCTACTATGCGGGGTGCATAGGATCTCATCCACTATATATATATATATAGGAATATCAACCACTCCAATATACATATATATACACTACTATATATAATATCACATCCAACTTATAAAAACGCATTAGTTTAACTAATCAATCATTTATTAATTTTAACTATTTAAAATTAATACCAGTAGTCCAAAATTGAGCAATATTAACTCATCTTGAGTTTTAGTTTGCTCAACGTTCCAATTTTAAATTTAATCGAACATGTTCGATTTAACCCAAATTTTTCTCTAGCTCCGATCGACTCTGAATCTGCTCCAGCGTGTAGTGCTCGATTTAACCAACATCCCAAGCATATATAGTATAATAATTTCAGATTTTTTTTTCATTTATATCAAAATATAATTTTGGATAAAATTATTTCATTTACCCACTTAAAACAATGCTATGTCGGTTTACCTTGTTTAAGAGTTTAGAAACCCCTATCAATATGATTATACTTCCTGTACGGACCAGAATTCATAAACTCTCAATCGATAAGTTAACACACTATAAAAACATTTTATATTCACTAACAATTATGCGCTCATATCTATTAATACACTCAAACTCATTTTAGGGTACTACTGACTCTATCTCTAATGAGTAACCCCCCACCAAAGCCTAGCCAACCAAGCTCAAATACAACATGTGACGACCCGCCCTTTCGACCCCAAAAATCGAAATAAATATGCTCATCGTATAACATGCCGAATAATCGAGTGCCGAAAAGAAAGGTTGTGTAGGGAAAAGAAGATAGGTAGAAGAAGAAGAATCTAAACAAGAACAGAATCTCACAACGGACTGAATAGCAGATAATATCAATAGCACTTTACACAAATCAAAACTGTAATATGCATATCTCACATCAGAGTACACAGATCAATAATTACCAGCCTGAGCAGTTATAATAAGCTGCCCTTACAATTATCGGTAATTTCAAATAAAAAACACTGATGCGAAATAAAACAAGCATGAGTAATACGTCTTCGCCATCCAGCTCGTCTCTTGAGCTTCATAGCATCCTAACCTGAACCTGTAATACTCGGTCTAACCCGAGCATTATAATAAAATAATACCTGAGTCGGTCTAGAAAATCAGCGTGATAAAGCACACTCAATTTGAATTATTAGTTTCAAAATCCTTTTAAAGGTGTCTCGTAAGACCACGCCATAAATAAACACGACGGGTTTTTACCTTACGATAACCAAAACATTTCATATCAAAGTCCTCTTGTATTATAATAGTGTCTAAGTACTAATACTTATTCAAATAGCTGAAATGTTTGCATCTCACGTTTCAGCATAGTATGGCACAATCAAAACCGTACGACACTTATTGGAGAATGGATTCCATTTGAATGACTAGGTAGTGGGATACCATCTGTCACGGTACATTTCTAAAAACACAGTACCAAGGACCATGCCAAGATCCCCTGGAACACAAGACCGGGATATCCCTGACCTGGATAGACGGCGGTGCTATCACCCGGGTGTTTCCACCCTTTATCAATCTCCTTTCATAAACCGTAGTAATAATATTCGAGCATATCTAGAAAGGTGATAAACATACCCTAACTGTATGCTACTTATTTAGCCTTGTTGCATCCCCATGCTTTTAAGTCATTCCTGATAGATGAGGCTCGAGGCTACAGTTACCATTTGTAGGAAATTTTCACTTAGAATGCTCATTGCCGTCCAATGACAATGTTCTGATAGAAAACACCATACAAGTCTGTTTTGAATCCAAACGGAACCGAAGGCACTATTTCTACTACATCCATTTTGGAATCACCTTCAGGATTAGTAGCGATTAGCCCTTGCACTTCACTGCTCCACCTTCGAATCCACGTTTTTGTCTTCATTTCGAAAACATACTCGTCGGATCCACTAGTACAAAAAGTGCATATTGCTTCGTCTCATTTGCATCAGTTGAAGTAAAAACTGATGCAAATAGAACTATTTGCATCAGTTCTATCTTAATAACCGATGCAATTGGTACATGGAAAGCAATAGGTAATAAAAAATCAAATTTGCATCAGTTGTCACCAACAACCGATGCAATTGGGACGTGCAAATAGTTTTGCCGCATCGGTTTTAAATTCAACCGATGCAACTACGATAAATTTTGTTTGCCACAGAATCATTTTTGTCTACCGTTAAAATTTTTGTTCTCAAGTTTTCGTTCCTCCATCAAATTTTCATTCCGTCGCCAGATAATTTTCCAGTCCCCCTTAAACCAGATCTCCTTTTCCATCTCCACCTTCTGTATTAATTCCAAACTCAAATAAAATACAGGCAATAAGCCTTGCGTACGTCGTCAGCGACTATTGTGAGGAGGTGTGTTTCAAGCATGTTAGGGCAAGGCGAGGTCGAACGGCATCAACATCTTAAGGCGATAAGGAAGGTCGCATGAGAGAGATAATTTCGAGTGTCAAATCTTCTCATCTTTTCATATTCATTATGTTTTTTATTTCAAATTCCTCCGTCTTACTAATTTGAACCTATTTATGTTGACCTACAGTTCCGCCTTTTTTTCTTACGTGCCGCCGGCTTTTACTTTAATCTGCTCTTCATTTCAGGTATCTATTTTCCTATATCCTGTGTTTTAGTTTCATCTTTGCCTTAACTCTCATTTATACTGTGTGTTTTTTGTTCCACTGTGTTTGCTTCAATCCAACTCTCTCTCTCTCACATTTAATGTGCTTTAGATTTCTCTTAAGTATGTTGGAATTTGAGTTTAATTACTCCACACCAACTGTTCGCCTGTGTTGTCTTATCACGATGTGGTTACATGTTTTAAACTATCCGTAAGTATGGATACCAATTGAACCAAGTTTTGAACGAACCGGTGCAGCAAATCAAGCTATTTTGTGTTCAATAAGAATGAGAGCCACTCTCTGACAAATCTAACAGTTTTCTTTCAATGGATTTTGGAAGATCTAATTCTTTATGGTTGTATATACTTTGAATTATGATTTCCGATCTTATGAATATACCTAATATTCTTTAGATTTTGTTAATACGGAAATTCATAAGAAATATTAAAAAAATGATATGTTTACCGCTAAAATGGTGTGGGCTTACTGCCACTGTACGACCGTGCCATACATATTTTGGAATTTGTGTGCAACTCTTATGTGAAACGTTTATTCAGAAAAAAAATTCAATGCTTTCCTTAGTCACTAAATTTACAATCCAATTGATTAATATGACCATGTAAGTTAATAATGTTGGGGAAAATCCCTTCAGATGATCAGTCTAAGGAAATAAAAAACCCTACGTATCAGGCACTGGAGTGAATGGTAAAACTTGTTTTTCAGTGAAAGCAGAGTGGTGGTAATATGATGAAGTATTGGAGCAGTTTTGTTATGGTTTGAAGTATGTTTGCTGGAATTTGGTGGTATGTTCACTGTTTTATGCAAGTTTGAAGTGTGCAGTTTTGTCGGATGGCTGGTTTTGCAATGCAATGTGGAGTTCTAGTTTGTATTTGGTAGTTTTCAGAAGGGTGATAGTAGTTCTATTGCCGGCAGAAAGGTGTTGTTTGAGGTAAAGCAGCTAGTAGTGGTGAATGGCAGTCATGAGGGAAGGAAGTGAGGCAGTATTGTTGTGTGGCTGCTTTGGTGAACTATCTTGTATAACGGAGGAAGTTAACTGTCAGTATAACAGAGGTTAACTGTCAGCATAGTCCTATTTCACAATTTGATTATCATAAAAATAGGTAATTTATTAATACAGGCAGAATGTAGTATTTTTGTTGGCATTTATTTTTTACTACCGACTGTGTGATTATGTACTGTGGAATTTATTTATGTTTTTCATTCTTTTGTAGAATTATTAAATCTGATTATGTATTTGCCATCAAATTTAATTTTGAATGATTGTAATATTGCATGCAATAATTGTTTTTTATAATCAATAATATATATATAGTCTACTTGAGTACTTTAATAATGGTTTCTGAGAGTGGTTTTTTTGCATCAGATATAAATAGCTGATGCAATAGAGGGATTAGTTGCATCAGTTGTTATAAATAATTAATGCAATAGAGGGATTAGTTTGCATCGGTTTTCAACAACAACCTATGCAACAAGTTCCTTTGTTGCATAGGTTTTCATTACAACCGATGCAATATGTGGGCTGTGTCCAAGCAACCAACCATGATATTTTGCATTAGTTTTTAGTAACAACTGATGCAAAAAGGACTTTTTTGCATCAGTTTCAGAACTGAAGCAAAAGTGTTAAGCCTGTTGCATCGGTTGCATATGCATTGGTTGTTGAACTGATGCAAAAGGGGGGTAAACAACCGATGCAAATGGCATGTTTTGTAGTAGTGATCGAAGTGGTTTTTGGATAACAAATCCAATACCGGTCTCTTCGAAACAACGTTCGCTATTTCTAGTAAACTCAACCCCTGTTCTTTAGGAAATAAACAGCCGAAAAGAAGATCGGAGAACACCTCATAACCGTTAGTGGAAGGATTTCCTTATCATCATCATAGAAGAACAAATGAGTTTACACGTACGGTATAGCACCACGAACGATAATAGTACCATATAATTCCCGTATTTCTCCCAGATATTTCCAAAGTTATATTTAGGTCCAGATTTGATAGTCGGTTATTTAACTATCAAATAAACAATTAATTCAACCAAACACTTCATTTACATTGAAAAACACCAAATCTTAGTGAAATTAAATATAAATAAATTAAATCTCTTTATCCAAAGTTTGTACTTATCTTTATTGAATTCAGTATATTCACAAAGTATCTTTTTTACAAAAAAAAATATATTTGAAAACCCTTTAAAAAAATAAATGTGGAAAGTACCATTGTGGTATCAAACCATGGATTATAACTCAATGATTACGTCTCTATCCCGTAGCAATCCAAAACTCAATTGCAAGCACCCACTGCCCTCGATTTACGCCGTGCAAGTATACCATTACTTCCCAAAAACATTATTTTAAAAATTATCTCAAAATATTACTTGTAAAATCTAAAATAAATTTCAAGTTTAATTTATGAAAATATGCTAAAATAAAAGTTATTATACAAAGCCATATTAAAATTTAAAATTTATCTTTTAAAACAAAAATGCTAACTAGATCTTAAACAGTAATAAATATTTAACACTCATTATAAAGTAACTAATTAATAATTTAATATGCTTTAAACAGTTTAAAAGACTTAAATAACTGATTTCTAGAGTATTTTTAACTCATTTAAATCACCAATTTAATAATTATAATCCCCATTTTGAAACAAGTCAAATTCCTTGATCCCAATTCCATTTCATAAATTTGGAAATCTCACTTGAAATCCAGTTTAATTTATTCTTATTTCCCAAATTCACTTCTATCTTCAAAATATTTAAAATCTTCATTCTAAACCCTTTATATTTTAATCAAGTACACATTTACAAATTTATTGTTTAAAAATCCTTTATTATATACCTTTTTTCCAAAATCCTCTTCACAATATCCCGATTTAGTTAAGCACAAATTTCACCCCATTTATTTTATCCAATTTATTAGCCCAAAATTCTTTATAAACATTTTGCTTAAAAAATTCCCTTTTAATTTTCTTTCCAATTTAAAATATATATTACTGGTATTGAAAAATATCGAAATCTAGGTCAAAACCTGCATCGCATTAAATCTATTCAAATCACACAACAATTTATCACAGATTATTCCAACAGAACATATATCACTATATATGAAATAAAATTCGATATTTTTGAGGAATCCAGTTGGATACCTCCAACCTGTTTCTCTGCATCCACAGATCTTAGCACAACATAAAAATACCAATTCTGCTTCGAGGTGGAATATCGCGGTATATGGGGTCATCCACTATTATGCGGGGCGCATAGGGTCTCATCCGCTATGTGTATGCAGGATAACAATCACTCCAATATATATACTACTATATGTTATCACATCCAACTGATAAAAATGCATCAATTTAACCAATCAATCATCTATTAATTTTAACTGTTTAAAATAAATACCAGCAAACCAAAATTGAGTGAGATTAACTCACCTTGAGTTTTAATTCGCCCCCCGTTATAATTTTAAATTAAATCGAACACGTTCGATTTAACCTAAATTTTTTCACTAGCTTCGATCGACTCCAAATCTGCTCCAATGCATAATGCTCCTCACCGCAATTCCGGTGCTGCTTGTTTCGTCCGATTCTGACAAAGTATGAAGGAGTTATGATTTTTACTAGTTTTTGAGTACAATTTATATAAATAAATTGCAATTTCTTTTATTTTTATTTATTCTAGAAACAAACCGCAGCCATCGATCCAACAGCACAAAATCAGAGCTGCCCCTTCCTTCTTCTCCATTACGTTCACTCCCAGGCTAAACAACCCATAGCCGCCTTCTTCCTGTGATTGCCGCTCCTCCCTTGTCACCCTAGAAAATGATCGGAGCATACCATGTCGAAGACCATCACCAACCCCACCTTCGGCCAAAGACCCCCCCCCCCCAAGCCCATCCATTTTCTCGAAATTCATGCTTGAATGCTGCATGAACACGTCCTTTTTCTTGCCTCCTCGTCGACCTTCGCGACGATCCACCACATGGATGGGAAGCTTTCGTCGTGCTCTTCGATTTCCTAGTTGAGGATTTTCGCCAAAAGTTGATGGATTGAGAGATATTAAGGAAATAAATTCGACGTTTTTCTGACATTAAAGAATGGAGGCACCCTCGTGAACAAAAACTAGGGTTTCACTATTGAACGAGCATATATACGCATATAAGCATTAATTTAATACTATTTTTCACAATTTACTTGTTTTTTTGAACGAACTCCAAACTAAACGTGCCGCCTAGCATTTATAATGTTTTACCTCTATTCCAAATACAACGGAACATGTTTCGGGCCTAATTCGATCGTATGTGGAAGATAACTTTTTGAATCGAACTAAAATATTAAATTTTCGATATTTACTTCAACGCGTTTCTATCCCGTTCAACCAAACGGTAACTCCAAATGCTACGAAATTCAAAATCCGATAATAATAAACTATTACGGATCCAGTGGAACTAGTTTTGTCGAATTTTGAGACTGTGCCCCGGAAGGCTATTTTAACGCGTCGATTAAATCGAGCGATTTTGAAAATCGTCGAAATCGTTTAAAATTTCAACTTTAGAACTTACTAACTCCATTATAAATCATATAAAATTTTTATCCATATTTGAAATCATTTAGATTTATATTAAATCAAAATTTTGTTATTTACCCTATTGCCATATATTAAACTTCACTATTAAATTAATATAAAAATTCCAAAATCTAACATATGGACTTTTACCCCATCCAAAAGTCCAATATTATAGTTAAAATCCAAATAATCTTAAATAAATCTTTAGAAATCATTTTCCACCACCATTTATTCTCAGATTCCCATAATATCCCAATTTTCAATTATTAATTTTATTATTTACCAAACCCATTGAATTGCTATATTTGAAATGTTAAACTATTTTGCCGATACTTTCAAAAGCTCCACATTAAAAATCAATTTATAAATTCAAATTTAACATTTAAAATAAATTAAATGTTCAAAACTAAACGGCCAAAATTCTGGGTCGTTAAATTCCTTCCCCTTATAAAAATTTCGTCCTAGAGATTTGCTAAGGTAGGAAAAATGCTCGTAAACCCATTAACTTTACTAAAACCCACTTAGTTACAACCTTACATCCACTTGCCTACCCGTTTTAGTTCCTATCCAAAACAATTAGCTTCCATTCCTAACTCAAAAACTTTGATTTCTAATACAATTCAAAAATCACTTTTCTAATTGATAAAAAAATTTTTAATTTTTCTGACACCCTAAATTTTCGAAATTTTTTGGCAGCATCTTCTTTGTATGGAGAGCCTTTTTCAATATCAAAAGGGAGAAATATATATACATCAACCCATACGGTCGGATAACAAAACATATATCAAAATATTATCATTTCTTTATTTTATTGCATAAGCGTACCTTAAATTAGCCTTTTTAAGCAAGCAGCTTATCTATATGCATTTATGCAACCCAAAACTATCCAACAGCTTCATGTACCTGTACTTACTTCAAATAAGCACATAAGTTTCCATAAAGATGTAATTTTATAACATTTCATTTATTTACGAGCTAAACACATAAACTTCACAACCTGAACATTCCAATCATGCATTACAAGCAATTTTAAGGTTCCAACACTAATTTAATCCCTTTCCATGGATTCATATATCATATATCATTTCATTCAATTCGAAATGATTTACAGCCAAAATTATTTCACTCAATTCATATATACAACAATAAAACTCAAATTCATTTCAATTTTTTTATAAGTTCTTTACTTACATAAATTCACCTTTACTCAATTTTCAAATTGAATTACAATCAATATATTTGCATTCCATTCACTATTCACTTTCATTATATGCAAATCCATTTCATAACAATCACTTAAGTTAAGTTCCTATTGCAACCAAATTCCGTTTCACTTTAAATTGAATCTCTTTCAATTTACTTGTTTTCATTTACTTAGTATATCCAATTTATACTATATCATTTGGGGAATCGTTTCATATAAATCGATTCTCAACAGTTCATTATATCTCAACATGGTTCCGATACTTGCATTTCTATTAACTTTTCTTCCAACTTATATTACATCTTTTCCATTCACTTTTCATTTAATTCACATAGATTTATTCACTTCGTTTTATTGTGAACGACATTTCATTCCATGCTAATTTTCTTTATAAACTATTTCACAAATTTATTTTTAAAGTTCATCATAAACATTCCACATTGATGCTTAAGTTATACCCAGCTTTTAAAACTTAAGTTCATACTCCATCTTATCAAATCCATATCCTAAATCATATTTCAATTTATTCACTCTTATATTGAATTCATTCCTTGGTTATCAATTACTTAACCATTTTAACTTGGCTATGCTTTTCCACTTTCCTAGTTTAATGAATTACACAACTTATTTATTTACAATTCTTGAATTTTCACATAAGTTTACTCGCATTCAATATTTAAAACATATAGTTATAAAATCACTTCACCATTCATATTATATTTTACTTTACTCAATTTCAATTCACCCTTCATCTAAAATTCGATTTTTCAATTTCCATCCCTTTAACATAATATCAACTCATTTTCATTTTGGTTTACCATTTTATTCCCAATTCATAAGTTCAAAACTTATTCGCTTAAAATCTAATATTGCTCACTTGAGCCTATTCCCATTTTATAATCGCAGCTCTAGATTATCTATATCACTCAATAGCTTAAGTGTATCTGTTTCATTCAATAATTATAACACATAGCTATATAACCATATTTCATTTCAATTTTATATCCAATTCAATTCTAATCCAATTCACTTTATTTAACTTATCTTAAGTTAAATTTTAATTCATAATATTCCTTTTAACCTATTCAAGTTAAATTTAAATTCCAGGATTAAATTTTCACTTCCCTTTTTATTTATACCAACTCCACATTGTAAGTTCAATAACTGATTTTTCTTAACTTTACAATTCGTTTAAATAGGAATTTTCAGAATTCAATCATCCGGTTTTATTTCAAATCATTTGGAATCCTAAAGTATGCATATACCACTTTGGCATATCAAATCATTCTCTCTGAAATTTTGAAACAACTTGGTTTTGTCTTTCCAAAAAAAATTCCCTTTGGAATTTCTAAACAAAACTTGCTTATCAAACAAGCCCAAAACAAAAATTCATAAACAATCCCCAGGGTAGCAATCCATCACTTAGAAACTCAAAAATGAATACTAATGATGTGGCCATCAACACCAGGATTATTTTCCAACAACTGGAGTGATTTCAATGCTTCCTTACTTTCAAAAATCCATTTTAAAATAATTTCTATTTCAAAGAAATCTTCAAATACTACTCCATTTTCCTCACAAACCATTTTGGAAGACACTTCCAATATTCTCAAAATTTAAAAGTTCCCAAATTTTTTGTTCAAATTCATTTAAAACATTTTCCAAAATTTCCAGGATTTAAAAGTCAAATTCTGGTTTACATCAAATTTTAGTTATACTCCTTTGTGTAAATCATATTTATACACAATTTCCATTTGGTTATATTTATAACTATTTCAAATTTTATAAGTCTTATTTGATTATAAAATTAACAGCCAAACATCCCAAGCATATATAGTATAATAATTTCAGAAAATTGTTTCATTTATATCAAATATAATTTTGGATAAAATTATTTCATTTACCCATTTTAAAACAATACTATGTCGGTGTACCTTGTTTAAGAGTTTAGAAATCTCTGTCGATATGGTTGTACTTCCCGTACCGAATAGAATTCATAAACACTCAATCGATAATTCGACACAATATTAAAACATTTTATATTCACCAAAAATTACGCGCTCATATCTATTAATACAGTCAAACTCATTCTAGGATACTACTGGCTCTCTATCTCTAATAAGTAATCCCCTACCAAAGCCTAGGTATATCACCAACCAAAGCTCTGATACCACATGTGACGACCGCCATTTCGACCCCTGAAAATCGATATGAATACGCTCATTGTATAACATGCCAAACGATCGAGTCCCGAAAGGAAAGATTGTTTAGGGAAAAGAAGATAGGTAGAAGAAGAAGAAACTAAACGAGAACAGAATCTCACAACTGACTGAAGAACATATAATATCGATAGCTCAATCAAAATTGTAATATAAATATCTCACATCAGAGTACATATATCAATAATTACCAACCTGAGCAATTATAACAACCTGCCCTCACAACTGCCGGTAATTTAAAAAAAAACACTGATGTAAAATAAAACTAGTAAGAGTAACATGTCTTTTACATCCAGCTCCTCTCCTGAGCTCCATAGCATCCTAACCTGAACTTGTAATACTCGATCTGAACCGAGCATTATAATAAAATAACAACCGAGTCAGTCTGAAAAATTAGCTTGAGAAAACAAACTCAATTTGAATTAATTTCAAAATCCTTTAAAAATCAAAGGTATCTCGTAAGACCACGCCACAAATAAACATGGCCGGTTTTTACCTTACGAAAATCAAAACATTTCATATCAAAATCCTCTGATATTATAATAGTGTCTAAGTACTAATACTTATTTAAATAGTTGAAATGCTTGCATCTCACTTTTCAGCATAGTTAGGCACAATCAAAGCCGTACGACACTTATTAGAGAATGGATTTCATCTGAATGACTAGTACTAGGGTACCACCTGTCACAGTACATGTCTAGAAACGTAGTACCAAGGGCCACGACGGGATCCCCTACTACACAAGACCGAACTATCCCTGCCTGGATAGACCGAATATGCTATCACCCCAGGTGTTTCCACCCTTTATCGATCTTCTTCCATAAATCGTAGTAATAATATCCAAGAGTATCTAGAAAGGTGATAAACATACCCTAACTGTATACTACCCACTTAGCCTTGCTGCATCCCCCTTGCATTTCAGTCATTCCCGGTTGATGAGGCTAGAAGCTACAGTTACCTTTTCAAGAAATTTTCATTTAGAATGCTCATTGCCCTCCAATGACAATGTTATGATAGCATTCATCCATACAAGTTCGTTCTGGATCCGAACGGAACCGAAGGCATTATTCCTACTACACTTATTTTGGAATCACCCTCAGGATTAGTAGCGATTAGCCCTTGCACTTCACTGCTCCATCTTCGAATCCATGCTCTTGTCTTCATTTCAAAAACGCACTCGTTGGATCAAAGTGGTTTTCGGATAACAAATCTGATCTCGATCTCTTCGAAACAATGTTCGCTATTTCCTATAAACTCAACCCCGGTTCTTTAAGAAATAAACAGTCGAAAATAAGATCAGAGATCACCTACTACCCGTTAATGGCCGGATTTCCTTATCATCGTCCTAGAAGAACAAACGAGTATACACATACAGTATAGCACGTCGAACGGAAACTGTACCATATAATTCCCATATCTCTCCTAGATATTTCCAAAGTTACATTTAGGTCCAGATTTGATAGTCGGTTAACTATCAAATAAACAATCAATTCAACCAAACACTTCATTTTCGCTGAAAAACATCAAACCTTATTTAAATTAAATTTAAATAAATTAAATCTCTTTATCCAAAGTTTGTACTTATCTTTATTGAATTTAGTATTTTCACAAAGTATCTTTTTAATATATATATATATATATATACACACACACACACACACATATTTGAAAACCCTTTTTAAAAAAATAAATGGGGAAAGTACCATTATGGTATTGAACCATGGATCACGGCTGAATGGTTACATCTCTATCCCAAATAAATCAAAAACTTAACTGCAGGCACTCACTGCCCTCGATTTACGCCATGCAAGTATACCATTACTTCTTGAAAACTTCGTTTAAAAATTGTCTCAAATAATGCTTGTAAAATCTAAAATAAATTTCAAGTTTAATCTAGGCAAGTATACTTAAATAAAAGCTATTATACAAAGCCATATTAAAATTTAAAAGTTATCTTTTAAAACAAAAATGCTGACTAGTTCTTAAACAATAACAAATCTTTAACATTCATTATAAAGTAACTAATTGATAATTTAATATGCTTTAAACAACTTAAAATACTTAAATGACTAATTTCTGGAGTATTTTTAACACTTTTGAATCACCAATTTGATAATTAAAATGCCCTTTTTAAAACAAGTAGAATTCCTTGATTCCAATTCCATTTAATAAATTTGGAAATCTCACTTGAACTCCACTTTAACCAATTTTATTCTTATTTCCCAAATTCACTTCTATCTTCAAAATATTTAAAATCTTGATTCTAAACCCTTTATATTTTTAACAAGTACCAATTACAGATTTATTATTTAAAAATCCTTTATTATATATTTTTGTTCCAAAATCTCCTTCACGATATCCCAATTTAGTTAAGCATAAATTTCACCCCATTTATTTTATCCAATTTATTAGCCCAAAATTCTTTATAAACATTTTGCTTAAAAAATACCTTTTAATTTTATTTCCAATTTAAAATATATATTACTAGAATTTAAAAATACCAAAATGTAGGTCAAAACCTACAATCGCATCAAATCAATTCAAATCACACAACAATCTATCACAGATTATTCCAACAGAACATATATCACTATATATGAAATAAAATTCGACATTTTTGAGGAATCCAGTTGGATTCCTCCAACCTATTTCACTTCATCTACAGGTGTTAGCATAACATAAAAATACTAATTCCACTTCGAGGTAGAATATCACAGTACATAGAGTCATTCGCTATTATGCGAGGCGAATAGGGTCTCATCTGCTATATATATGCAGGAATATCAATCACTACAATATATATATACACTACTATATATAATATCATATCCAACTGATAAAAATGCATCAATTTAACCAATCAATCATTTATTAATTTTAACTATTTAAAATTAATACCAGTAGTCCAAAATGGAGTGAGATTAACTCACCTTGAGTTTTAATTCGCCCAACGTTCCAATTTTAAATTAAATCGAACACGTTCGATTTAACCTAAATTTTCACTATCTCCAATCGACTCCAAATCTGCTCCAGCGTGTAGTGCTCGTCACTGCGATTCCGGTGCCACTTGTTTCATCCGATTCTAACAAAGTATGAAGCAGTTATGATTTTACAAGTTTTTGAGTATAATTTATATAAATAAATTGCAATTTCTTTTTTTTGTACTCTGAAAAAAGTCGCAACCTTCGATTCCAAGAACACGAAATCAGAGCCGGCCCTTCCTTCTCCCCTTCATGTTCACTCCCAGGCTAAACAACCTATAGCCGCCTTCTTTCCATGATTGCCGCTCCTCCCTAGTCATCGTAGAAAATGATCAGAACATACCATGTAGAAGACCATCACTAACCCCAACTTCAGCCAAGGACCGCACCCCCCAAGCCCCTTCTTTCTCTCAAAATTCATGCTTGAATGCTGCATGAACACGTCCTTTTTTGGCCTCCTCATTGAGCTTCCAACGATCCACTGTATGGATGGGAAGCTTTCGTCGTGCTCTTCGATTTCCTAGTTGAGGATTTTTGCCAAAAGTCGATGGATTGGGAGAGATTAAGGAAATAAATTCGATGTTTTTCGACCATTAAAGAATGGAGGTGGCCGCGTGAACAAAACGAGGGTTTTAATTGTTGAACGAGCATATATACGCGTATAAGCATTAATTTAATATTATTTTTCACAATTTACTTGATTTTTCGAATAATTCCAAACTAGACGTGCCGCCTGACATTTATAATGTTTTACCCCTATTACGAACACAATGGAATAGGTTTTAGGGCTAATTCGATCGTATGTGGAAAATAGCCTTTTGAATCGAATTAAAATATTAAATTTTCGATATTTATTTCAACGTGTTTCTATCCCGTCCGACCAAACGGTAATTAAAAATGCTATGAAATTTAAAAGCCGATAATAGTAAACTATTACGGATCCAATAGAACTGGTTTCGTTGAATTCCGAGACTGTGTCCCGGAAGGCTATTTTAACGCGTCGATTAAATCGAGTGATTTTCAAAATCATCGAAATCGTTTAAAATTTCAATTTTTAAAACTTACTTACTCCATTATGAATCACATAGAATTTATATCCATATTTGAAATCATTTCGATTTATATTAAATCAAAATTTCATTATTCACCCTATTGCCATATATTAAATTTCACTATTAAATTAATATAAATATTCCAAATTCTAATTTTATCGACTGTTAACTCCATCCAGAAGTCCTATATTATAGTTCAAATCCAATTAGACTTAAATATATTTTTAGAAATCATTTTCCACCCCCATTTATTCTCAAATTCCCATACTATTCCAATTTTCAATTATTACTTTTATTATTCACTAAACCCATTGAATCGCTATATTTGAAATGTTAAACTATTTTACTGATTCTTTCAAAAGCTCCATATTCAAAATCAATTTATAAATTCAAATTTAACATTTAAAATAAATTAAATGTTCAAAACTAAACGACCAAAATTCTGGGTCGTTACAATTTTTATGAACTTGGTTAATTATTATTATTATTATTACTAGTATGAAGCCCATGCGGATGACATGGTTTTAAGTTCTCTTTCCCACGTAGCATTATAGCATGTTGTTATGCTTTACATGAATGCACAGTTTGATCAGTAGAAAACTATTCCTATATTAAAATAGAACGAATACAATATTATATGAGATTGGTCTTTGTAAAATATAAGAAATGTGTACATAAGTTAAATTCTCGTTCATTTATCTAAACGCAAAATGCATGCATGCATATATGAATATACATAATAAAATGCATATTATATTTAGTTTAACATGACAAAGATTTTATATTTTCGTCCGAAGGCGTGGCACATGGAAAATTGGCACCGAGATCGGTTAGTATACTCAGGTTAAAGCCATACCTTGCACACACTCTCGCAAAAAATAGTACTCGGGAGGTTATGGATGTCATGAGTTGAAGCAGACATGCATAACTTAATTCTCGTTAGAAGTTTACGGGTCCTACAGGTTCTCCTGAGCATATTGAAAAAGGATTTTTATAGTTTCCTAGGCACATATTATTATTTTTAGTTAATAGTAAATGGAATTTTCAATTTATAACAAATCGCTAATTAATTTTTTTTCAATTCGAATACATTAAAGACAATGTGGAATTTTATGCAGAAGTTACATGATTTGAAAATTAGCCATGCTCGTATATGGATGATTGTCATACTTTGTATCTGTCCAATATCCAACTCCTCATTTTGCACTTAAGAGATTAACGAGTTTAGGATATAACTATCACTATGTTTATTGACTTAATCCTATAGTTGATATGTATTCTTATGAAATCATGAGATTCAAGTTTAAAGGCAACCTAGTAGCATTTATTTTATTCATGTGTATTGCCCTTATATGTATATTTGCCATCATGTTCTGTGAAAACTTAATTTGACTATAGGTTTTCCATGAAAGCAAATAACAATATAACAGTATTCATGTATCAATTTTATATTTTCAAATTCCAACAAAATGCAGTTTGCATACATTATCATAAAGAAAATACCAATATAATATTACATAGAGGCTCGAATTTGATATGTTCAAACAAAAAGTCCAACAAAATACAGTTTGCATACATTGTTCTAGCTATCACGTGAAAGAAAATATACATCTAATACATGCCACTAAAACAATCCATTATAATTACAGTTGATCAAATATCATTATGAAACTTTCAACATTTTGAATACTTTCAGAAAATTATATTTTTGATGCCTTCATAAACAGTATTATGAATTGATTGTAGATTGAAGCATGCATATAATATCCTTTTACATTGGCGGTATATGATTAAACATCGCATACAAAAACTCTTTTGAATGGCTTATTACCGAAGTCATCTTTAATGCCATGAAACTTACCAAACTTGATGACTAATTAAGATGATATATTTAACACATTCTAATTATTTTAATTTGTTCCGCGCGTCAAAAGTACATTAATTGTTGTCGTATATAAGCTAAGGAATGAAGTAAGAAGTTATTTCAATAATATCTAACTGAGTTGAGATGATGACGTAAAGTCTAATAATACATCTCATGAATAAATGACATGCAAATTGAGAGACAAATAATCTTAGTTACTATAGAGATGTAAATGCTATTTAAGGAAATTCAAAAAGACAGTTGAATCTTATTCATGGAATTCTCATTATATATAGTAGAGATTATATAAACTTAGTTATTTTTTATAGAATTTAATCATTTTTATAAAATTCGCTGATCTTTGTTTTTAAACTTGGTTGTTTTTTATAAATTCATAAAATTAAAAGATGTTGGATACTTTATAATTATTTATATTATTATTGTTGTTGTTATCATTATACACTTAGTTAATTTTCTTTAATTTAGTTTATTATTATTATAAACTTGGTTAATTTTATAAACTTCTTTAATTTTTAGTGAATTATTTTTTATATACTTAGTTAATTATTATTATATAAGTTAAGTTAAATTTCATAAAAATTAGTTAAATGGATTAATACTTTATAATTTATCATCATTATTGTTATTGTCGTTGTTGTTGCCATTCTAAACTTAGTTATTTTTTGATGAAACTTAGTTAATGTTATAATTTATTAGTATTGGTATTATTATTATAAACTTTGTTAATTGTTATGAAACTTATAGTTAATTAATTATTTATTATTGTTGTTGTTATTGTTCTAAATTTAGTTAATTATTATAAAACTTAGTTTGTTTATTGTTATTATTACTGCATGACTCTTGTTACTGCTATAGTATTATCATTTTAAACTAAGTTAATTTTCTTGAACTTAGTTAATTATTATTATTATTATATAAACTTACGTATTTATTATAAAATTTAGTAAACATGGTTAATATTTTATAATTTATTATTTTATCATAATTCTTATAAACTTAGTTAATTTTCACAAAATTAGCTAACTTATTATTATTATAATACATTTAGTTAATTTTCTAAAACTTAGTCAATAAACTTAGTTTTTATGAACTTAGTAAATTTTTTGTTGTTATTGTTCTAAACTTAGTTAATTATTATAAAACTTGTTTATTGTTGTTATTTATTATTAGTAATATTGGTGCTATTATCATAGACTCGGTTAATTTTTATAAAACTTATAGTTAATTTATTGTTATTATATATTATATAAACTTAGTTAATTTATCAGTATATTGTTAAAATAAACTTAGTTAATTTTTATAAAACATAGTTTGTGAAATTAATTTTTATAAACTTAGTTAATTTATTTTGATTACTACTGTTATTTTTATTACATAAATTTAGAAATTTCTATAAAACTAAGCTAACCTGGTTAATATTTCGTAACTTGTTAATATTACTATTATTATAAACTTAGTTTATTTTTATGAAGCTTAGTTGATTTTTATAAACTTGGTAAACGATTAGGAAAGAGTGTCCTACCATGCTATACATCTTCCCAATGTCCAAGAAGAAATCAACAGATAGACTCATTTATTTTCAATTTTCAATTTTGAAAAACAAAAAGCAATTGACCTTTATTGTATTTTATTGATTGGTCTACATTTATGAATAATAACAATTGGAGTGTAGGAATGGAGATGGTGTAAGAGATTATTCGCTTGGGCTTTCATGGATATTTTGATTTGGTTAATGGACGCATGAATAGATTTGGACTTGTTTATATCGACTACAAAAATAAACTCAAACGTTAGCCTAAACTATCCAGTGAATGGTTCGCCAGCTTCCTCAGCTATTAAGCAAAACAGTGTATATATGCATTATTGTTTGTACGTATACTAATATGCAAGTATAGATCCAGTGAATATACAAAACACATGTAAGTTTCTATGTGTATATATTATCAAAGTAGTAGTAAAGCTCATAATAATAAGAGAAAATGAAATTTTTTAATAAGGAAAAGCCATGAAGGATTATACTGTAAATAGGATTCACTGTAACAAAAGTTTATTTTTTTTTTATTAAAAATATTTGTATCTTGTGGCTATTGGATTGGCTCATAAGTTTTAGATTTTCCTTTAATTTTCAATTCAAATTGATTTGATTATAAGAACCGAAAACTATCTAAATTTTGATTAATATATAAGATATAATTGTAGAATCAATTAAACCAACAATTAATAAGATGTTCAATAAAAAGGTGGCATTATTTATGGTACCAAATTGTATATGGATGAATACATCTTTATTAAAAAAGTTATAAAATTAAATTTTAATGCTAATAATGAAAATCGTTTAATTTTTCAATATCGATCGTCCTTTTCACTTTTGTTCCTTTTTTGTGCCTTAGTAAAACTATATATTATATTGAAAAATAAACAAAACGGTACTAAGACCTACTAAATAATTTCAAGGACTGAGTTTGGAAGCTATGAAAAATGTGCAAGGTGGCACGAATAAAAATAAATCAAATGGAAAGCCCATTTAAGATGGTAGGAACAATCATTTTTCTTTAAACTATGCGAAGTGTCTAACGGTCGAAAAATAGTTTCTTATGTCCTTACTAATTTCAGCATTGTGCGTATGCACAGATAAAAATTATTTTTGCATTTTTACCAAAGATAGCTCGCATAAACTATAATATTTACTCAAATTTGAATCATCCATTTAAAACTACTATTAACAATGTCTAAAACTAAGGGAACGAAGCTTTCCAAAAGTTCACTAGCGGATTTCTTTTTTCATTTAAATAAGAGGAGTTGGTCGAAATGTTACTGGATAAGGACTTATTTTCTCTTCTTTCTTGCTCTTTCTTAGCAAAGGTAGATTGGAACATACTTGATTCTGTATGATAAATGTAAATGGATAGGAGATTGGGCAAAAAACTATTGTCAACTAGCTAGAAAATATTAGGATGACCTTAGTGAGCTTGCCACTTACCGTCGGTAGTTAGTTTCTTCAACCGAAGGAGCACGATCTTTTTGAAGTTAGATAAAAGCTTTGATTTGTGTTTGTCCTCGAAGAATTTGGTGACTGCATATTGGCTAGATCTGATTCTCTATTGCAACGTTATGATTACCTTGCTAATCATCTCGGCATAAGGAGGATGTGCCAATGAAGTGCGAGGTTCATTAGGAACTTTGGATTTGATGGTTTTATCTTTCGCCTTTTAACAGGAGGGCCTACTTCGAAGGTGTAACGACCCGGAAATTTCAATCCCAAAATTTCCAGATAGTTAGTGAAAATAAAAAAGAGATAGAAGAAGAAGAAGAAACAGAAACACCCAAACACAGATTCTCACATTCGCAGCGGATCAAAATATAATATCAATATAAAATAGAAGTTGTACAAGAAAAAAACTGTATCAGATAATTTACATTAATACATCGGAGTTACAACATTTCACAGTCACTGGACAGTTAAAATAATTCATCCCAGATAAATAACAATATATCACAGCAGAAAAGACTCCATACGTTCCTGCCATCCAGCTCGCCTCCTGAGCTCCAGAACGTTCTTTCCTGAAAATATGTAATACTCGGTCTGACCTGAGCATTATGTCAAAGTAACATCCGGGTCAGGCTGGAAACCAACGTGTGTAAACCCATATAATATGAAATACCAAGCTATAATATATGTGAATATCAGGGTAACTCGTATCCTTTACGAGTTCTCCTAATCAACACTTATTACACAATAGTTTCAGGTTAAATATCCATACTATACAATTCAATCCATTCCAGCCTGTTTAATACCACGTATCCAATTTATAAAGAATTTTGTAGATTACAAATCGAAGTGGTTCCGGGTATTTACTGATACCCAATTCTGGTCTCTTCGAATCTCATGTCATCTTAATCCAAGGTATTCAATTAAATACAATTCAACTGTTACAGGTGGCAGTTAATTTAAAAAATTGAATTTCAAAGGAAGTGTATATTCGTCATATCCTTTCACGAATGGACATGGCTGTTGTTCTACTATAAATAGGGGCTGTTTTAAATGAATTTATATACATATTTTCTTTGATTTCACTCCTCTTCTTCTTCCACAATTCTTTATATTCATTTTTACCATTACTCTGCCGAAATCACCATTGAATATGACTAGATCATCTTTGGTTTGATTCTCTATCACTACATTAATAAGATCCCAGGGCTATTTAGAGTTATAGGCTTCTTTGTAATTAATTGAGTGGGAAATGGTATGATTGTGGCCTGTGAAATCAATCAAGCGATAAAAGGTGTGATTGTAGCCTAGGAAATCAATTAGGTGAACTTGTTGCCCGTAAAATCAAGTATCTCTACCCAGAGAATTGTGAATCTGGAGTGGTGTACCACGTGGCCTTGAAATCGAGGGTGTAATTGTAAGAATTGATTTTGAAAGAAAATCCGTACTTTTGTTCCGGGACTGGGTATAGGGTAACTCCGAACCAGTATAAAATCCGGTGTGTTCTTTCCTTTATTGCTTTTACTTTATATTTGCATCTGTGTTTGATTCTATGATCATATATGTGTCTGAATATTGCATACATTTGTGTTCAAATTAATATAAACTCAAAAGAATTAGTAATTCCTTAAAACACTATTCACCCCCCTCTAGTGTTAATTCTAGCCTAAAGATCTGTAATCCGTATTTCTCACAGATAACATACAACACTCGAGTCTACAGCAAAACTATTCGAACCACATCTTGGGTTACAACCTCAACTTCTCGATGCCAACTTCTTGTAAGACGAAATACCACCCCCTCGATAAAACTCGAGTACGACTCGAGACAGACCCGAAGAAACTTCTTCACTCCATCCCTAAATCTTCTTCTCTCTGGAACTAGCTGAAAACAGATATAACCGAGGATCGTGTGCACGTGCACACTACTTCTCCTTTCCCGAACTACCAACCAACGATGCTCGCAAGTCCGCCTTAACCCCCTTGCCCCACTGCAACATCCCCATAGCCTCTCCCTTCCACAATCGAGATTCGACCTGGTGACTCAAATTGATAGATAATCGCGCAACCTTACAGGCTTCGTCAAAACTCAACATACGCTCACCTCCGTTGACCAGAGATGATGCCACCCCCACTGATGCGACCACCACACCTTGTGTTACCCTTCTAGACCATCGCGGCCACATCCGATCTTCATTTTCACTGTCGCTCGCCCAAAATCAGTTACACGAAAGACGAACCCCAAAAACCCTAATCCTCCCTTCATAGATCTTTCCGATGATCTGAAAAATCACCACTGATTTTTCCCAAGATCCCATACTATGAAACAACCTCTTGACCAAAGGCCATCCATTATCATCGACTACTTCGCCTGAAATAGCCCCAGAACTCGAAATTGATCATCTCCAAAAAATTTCCTAAATATCCATTTAAAAATATAAATATTATCACAGAAATTCATCAATTCGAAGCTCGAACAAAACTTGAAATATAAACATTTGATTTTCTGATTGGAAAAGATTTCCTCGGTGATTTGTTGATTTCCTTAAACTTATATGTTAATTAAACTTAAAAATATTTTTAAAAACCAAATTTCATTGTTATTAATAGTTCACCTTTAAGAATCATAACCTAAAATTTAACATATGGAGAGGAATTTAATTGTTTGAATGTGTATGTGTCTGTTATTCAAACAGAGTCTTATATATACACTTATACTGGTATGCAGTGATTAAAACTTATCCATATATGCACACAAACACTTAATCTATCCATGCAAACATCAATACAATTTTTAATCACCAGCACAATTTATATAACAGATGGTTGTTTACTCACATTGTTGATTGAACAGAGCGACCTGGCCATGGATCTGCTATCTGCTTTTAAATCCTGATTTTCGATCTTCTTTGCTTAGTTGAGTGGCTTGATTTGTTTAAATGTTTCAGATGGCAGTATTTTCTCTATTATGCTTAGCTAGAAACTGAAATTGAAATCTCGCTTGAGGATTTGTAATGAGTTGTTTAGTTTTTAATTCATGTTTTATTACTTCAGATTTGAAGCATGTAAAAGAAAATGGGAATAAGAGTAGAAAGATATGTATATATCTTTGTTCTTCATTTCATTTATTAATTTAAAAAGAAAATGTCACTTGCATTACATGTTGCAATTTAGTATACACTTGTCATTATTATTTTATAAATTGTTTACACTTGTTATAATGCATAATTAGTTTATATTTGTAATTTTGTATATTAATATGTGTTTAATATATATATATATATATAAATGTTTTAAGTGTTCTTAATATTTAAACTTTTCTTTATTTATCTTAAATATAATTTGAAAGAAAATGAAATAAAAACCCAATTATATATTTAGAAATAATTATACCAGCTTAATGTATCTTTTATAAAAAAATAATGAAAATAATATAAAACCAATTATATTCTAAATAAAGTCACATATAATATATTTTTAAATCCAAAATATATTTAAGATATATATATATATATATATATATATATATATATATATATATATATATCTTTTGAATTTCAATATTCTAATCCAAATTCAAATTCAATTTAAAAATCAAATAAACAAATGCCAATTCAATTTGTAAATGATAATTCTATTTAAAATCTATTTATACCTATATATATAAACAACACATTATTATTGTTTGGAAACATCAATTTTTCCAATTTAAATAATTATACTAGAAAGATTATCAAACCAATACTTATTCAGATATATACTTTTATTACCATAATTATTTATTTAACTTATAAATCGTATTTCTACTAACTAAATTCAGTTAATTTATCAGTTACAGATATTCTAAAATCCGAGTTATCACATTCCTCCCACCTTTGAATCTTTTCATCCTCGAAAAGGAACGAAGCCAGAATATTTTGAAATGAATATTATCAGAAAAATTATTCTCTGATAAATTTTATTATAAACTCTTTTTATTAAGAAAATTTAAAACACTTTTTTTTAAAATTCCATATATATTGCCAAAATAGTTTTATAAAAATACTTTTTATAACTCGATGTCTCAACCAGTCCATCCTTGTTCTCATAGAAATTCGGTCATACATTGATCAGGCGTAAGACTGAAAATCTATAACTACTTGGTAAACCGGTTTTCAACACCCAGTGAAAATACTTGGAAAATAATTTTAATGAAAATATAGAAAACATTTTTGAAAATAGAGGGATCATCTTTAGTGAGAATGCTCGGGAAATCATCACCCCCATCCACGGTCGTAGTTAACCCGATGGTTACGTTGCCATTCCGACAAAATCCATAGATAGCTGTAGGCACTCCACGCCCCTCGATTATGCCACGGAACCCGCTACAGATCGTAGTTACATCCAGGGTTGCGTTGCCATCACAGCAAAAGTTCATATAACTGTAGGCATCAGCACCCTCGAATTTTGCTGCCAAAAGAATGAAACTTCTCCACTCCCACATAGGTCGCAAACTACATCAGTCAAATCCCAATGTAGCCTTAGGCTCTCACGGCCTCTCGACTTTCGCTATGTCTTCATAGATCGCAGTCTACCAATGTTACGTTGCCATCCCAGCAAAATCATATGTAGGCCGTTGGCTCTCAGCAGCACACACGACTTCCGCTATGGTCAGCAATAGATCGCAATGACATCGAGCTTCACTGTCGTCACAGCATAACCCAATTCCTCTGCAGGCATCAGCGCCCTCGACTTTCGCTACCCTTACACATAATCCTCAGGAACTAGTTTGTCCAGACTCCTCACAGGATCAACTTTAGAACCTCCCCCTTTGAGGCTCAAGGCAGTACCAACCTATGGTACTCCTGAGAAGTTCATTTCAAGGGAGCGCCTTTTTCTCCAGAGCGATTTTCAAAACACTTTATATTATACACATATAGTATCTTCCAAATCATACACCTAGTATGAATCTCATATAAATCTCCTTTCTAAAAATCGATTATCCCAAAAATCAATAATTCTCAAACTAGGCTTTTCAAATTTCCGAAATTGATTTTTCCACAAAAATCAAAAGCCTTTCCAAAATCCATAGATTCCAAAAACCTTTCCTCAAAATCCATATATATATATATATATATATATATATATAACTTTAAAAATCTTTGAATCACTTCAACTTATATAAATTCCCTTTTTATACTTCAAATACTTTCAAAACCCTTTTCTTTTGGCTATAGATTCAACAAGGGAAGATTTATCTTATATATATAACAAAGATATATAACTTTGTTAATTTCAAAGCAGTGTTCAAATTTGATTACTCTATAAAGTCACTTACCATATTACTTACTTCCATAAAGTAATTTCTACCATAGAACTATCCAATTTCCATTTTATTTCATCATATATTTCACAAAATATACTTTTCATTTCCAATAACCATTTTACAGTTCTTATCCACAAATTCTCAATATCACTTTCATTCAAACCCGTACGATGTACACAAATCATCCGTACGCTATATCAATCTGATCGCTCACTCGATCACACAATTCCACTTCCGAACTAGAATCGTCCAACCGACTTCCTAGTGCGGACTCAGATCTGGTTTCATGATCAAAAACCGTCATTCTCCTTGCATAGTCATAACTGTGATAGAGAATTACCAGAATCAACCAAAAATCCATATCCAGATTCACCGTAGAAAATCGAGTGGAAAAATCCCAACTCGGATCGATATACTATCTCGAAATTCTATGCTCGAATCCGGATCAAATCACTATGCGAATAGAATAATATACGTACGTCCAACGTATTCATCCTCATTGATCACTAGCCAAATCAATTCCTTTTCTATTCACATTCTTTTATGATTTTATTTACTTATTCTCAGTTGCTCCTGATTATAGTTGGGTTAACACTTCAATTTTATCTCAATTGGTTTTTTAATTATAAACATTTTGCACTCTGACCAGCTTAAATTTATAAAATAGCTTGAAAAGTTAAAAATAGATAAGTAGTTGAAAAATAATTATTATTTACAAAATAGTCGTAAAATAGTAATTAGTTATAAAGTAGTTGAAAAATAGTAATTAGCTTATAAAACAATTGTAAAATAGTTAATAGTTACAAAAATAATTATAAAATAATTATATAATAGTTTGGGGTTTAAAAAGAAAGATTATATATAGTAAATAGCTTGGAAAATAGGTCTATATTAAACAATTTATTTGAAAATAGTCTAGAGCCAAACTGTTCAATTCTCAGTCTCCATTCCCATCAATTCAATTTAAATTTCCACTTCCATTTAAATTGACACAATCCCAATTTAAATAACTTCAATTTCCCTTGAAATTGATTTAATCCCAATTCAAGTTGATTTAACCTCAATTTCTTTTCAAATTCAAATCAAATTCCATTTGAATTTGCTTATTCAACTTTAATCACAATCCCAAATTATTTAAATCAAATTTCAATTTGAACTAATTTCAAATTCAATCTCACTTTAAATCATCTCGAATTATATAAATTCAAGTTAAATTTCAAATGTTGATCTAATTTCCTTAAATCAAATTAACCTTTACTTTTAAAGTCTTTAAACAATTTAATTTCTGAGTCCAAATTTCATAATTTCATTTTAAATTAACCTCACTTTCACATAAACTTATTTCTAGATTCAAGTAATAGTTCAAATCCCCTTTAGCCAATTTATTACCCAAATTCAACTTTAAAACCAATTTTCCACAATTTCAGTTGAAATTCTACCTTAAGCACCCAAATCTCAAGTCCAAAGTGATTCCATATCTCTAACTTCAAACTAAAGTTTAATTTCCCTTTTATCTCAATAATGGATATATTACCACAATCCATTTCTTCATTCATTTAAACAAATCCAATTTACAGTTTAAAGATTATTAATAACCACATGATGATATCATCCAAATTATTTGAAACATCCATTCATTTTCAAATTCCAGATCCCAAACCCATTTTAAGATCACACAAAGTCCCCATTCAATTCAACCATTTAACTTTCCAGGTTAAATCTCAATTTCATCTTGAATTTTCAATTCGGGTTGTTTGTCTTAAAAATATTTAACTTCCCCAAAGTTAAATTTCAATTTATTTAATCCAGTCAACTTTACCCAATTTTGAATTCCCATTTCAAATTTTAAACTTCATATTAATAATCTTACCACCTAAGTTTAAAAACTTATTTCACTTTTGGGTTTTCACATTACATTCCAAGGAAAATTCAAAACTCAACCTTAGAGTTTATTTCAAATATACATATTTATTTCCTTTACACACCAAGTTACTTTTAAATTTTAAACCACCTTTGGTTTTAAATTCAAAAAAAATTCCTTTAAATTTTCAAACAACTCTTGTTTGAAATAGGACCCTTTCATTCAAATACATTAAATAATATTATTTATTTATTTCTTTATCACTTTGACACAATTTTCAAATTTCTGGACTTAGATTTAAAACTTGACTATTTAAATCCATTTTAATTTACAAGTTATACTCATCTAAGTTTACTTCCTTTAAACTTTTCATTTTGATTTATCATTGTTTATAGGAAAACAATAATCCCATATTTAAACACAATAACCATTTTATTTTCTGGTTTGAAACCAATTCTAATTTATCTTATAATATCACTTAATTTCTTATTTAATTTCAATATCCAACAACCAATTATTGCTTTATATATAAAATATAAGCTTTTACAAAAATCATTCATTAAAACCATTTTTAAAACCTTTATATAAGAAAATAACAAGTACGCTCTCATGCACACACACACTCAACTCATTCTAGGGTAGCACTGACCCTATCCTTAATGAGTAAACCTACCAGAGCCAATGTTCTCGCTTAATCTTCAACTCTGATACCAAATGTAATGACCCGGAAATTTCGATCCCAAAATTTTCAAATAGTTAGGGAAAAGAAGAAAAGAGGTAGAATAAGAAACAGAAACACCAAAACACGGATTCTCACATTTGCAGCGGATCAAAATATAATATCAACATAAAATAACGGTTATACACGAAAAAAAACTGTATCAGATAATTTACATTAATACATCAGAGTCACAACATTTCAGAATCACTGGATGGTTAAAATAACTTGTCCCAGATAAATAACAATATATCATAGCGGAAAACACTCCATACGTTCCTGCATCCAGCTCGCCTCCTGAGCTCCAGAACGTCCTTTCCTGAATATCTATAATACTCGGTCTAACCCGGGCATTACGTCAAAGTAACACCCGGATCAGGCTAGAAACCAGCGCGAGTAAACCCATATAATATGAAATACCAAGCTATAATATATGTGAATATCAGGGTAACTCGTATCCTTTACGAGTTCTCATAATCAACACTTATCACACAACAGTTTCAGGTTAAATATCCATATTATACAATTCAATCCATTCTAGCCTGTTTAATACCACATATCCAATTTATAAAGAATTTTGTAGATTACAAATCGAAGTGGTTTCGGGTATTTCTTGATACCCGATTCCAATCTCTTCGAATCTCATGTCATCTTAACCCAAGTTATTCAATTAAATACAATTCAACTTCAAATACAGGATGTCACTTTTTACCCAGCAATTCACCATTGATAGATAACCACATTATCACTGTCCACCCAAACATATTATATCATAAAATAATTCATATCAAAGATATCAACCAATTCAAGGCACTTATCATCATTTAATCATTCATAAGCAAGATTGATCACTTCCAAAATTAATTTAATTTATCTCTAATTAAATTAATTACTAATCTTTAATCACTTAGATTACCATTACTTAACATTAATTAATTACAAACCAATTAATTAATCATCTTTTAATTATCCATCTTAATTAATCTCTCTTGACTAATTATACTATAATTACATTAAGTAAATAACCTTAATTAATTTCACAAGTTAATTATTCTTAACCATTCACAGTAATTATCCTTAATTAATCCATACTTAAACTAATTATACTAAGTAATTAATCCTCAATTACCTCCATTAAGTAATTGTCCTCTAATTACTTCCTTAAGTAATTACCCCTTTATTAATTACATTCGGTAATTATCCATTAATCGCTGATTACATTAAGTAATTTAATTTCATCAAGTGATTACCTTAATTAATTAATCAAATTAATTATTTTAACCAATTACATTAATTAATTATCTATAATTAATTAAGTAATTATACCTTAATTACTTTTATTAATAAGATTTAAATTTTATTAAGATAAACCATTTATCTTAATTGGATTCTTAACATTTATATTTCCTTAAAGTGGATGCTTGGGAACAAAATCATTTGAGAATACTCTTTATTTATTTAAAGTTTAATTACTCTTCCTTTTCCACAACTTAATTCAAACATCATCATTTTGATTTTGAAAACACATCGTAATTCAATTCCTAAAATTGTACATAATCATTTAACTTTTTCATTTAAAACTTGAAACTTGTTTAAACAATTACTTTGCTTTAAAACTTTGTTAATACTCTTTTTGAATAATTGATTTAATCAAAGTTACTTTGCTTTAAAAATCAGATACATGCCTTTATATTAAAATTTCAATCAAATTAACAAATTTTAATATTTTACTCAAAATCTTGAATCTTGAAATACGTTTGACAATTATTTGTACCTTTGTTTTTGAAAACAACCTAACTCATGCATTACTAAAAACACGGATAACATACATCGCTCATGTCTACAGCAGAATTACCCGAGCCACATCTCGGGTTACGACCTCAACTTCCCGATTCCAACTTCCAGCAAGACGAAACACCAACCCCTCGATAAACTCGAGTACGACTCGAGATAGACCCGAAGAAACTTCTTCACTCCATCCCTAAATCTTCTTCTCTTTGGAACCAGCTGAAAATGGATACAACCGAGGATTGTGTGTATGTGTACACGGCTCCTCCATCGCCGAACCACCAACCAACGATGCACGCAAGTCCGGCTTAACCCCCTTGCCCCACTGCAACACCCCCATAGCCTCTTCCTTCCCCGATCGAGATTCGACCTGGTGACTCAAATTGACAGATAATCGCGCAACCTTACAGGCTTCACCAAAACTCAACATACGCTCACATTTGTTGACCATAGATGATGCCACCGCCACTGATGCGACCACCACACCTTGTGTTACCCTTCTGGACCATCGTGGCCACATCCGATCTTCATTTTCGCCATTGCTCGCAGTTACCATAAAGACAAACCCCAAAAACCCTAATCCTCCCTTCACAGATCTTTCCGATGATCTGAAAAATCACTACTGATTTTTCCCAAGCTCCCATCCTATGCAACTACCTCTTGACCAAAGGCCATCCATTATCATCGACTACTTCGCTTGAAATAGCCCCAAAACTCGAAATTGATCATCTCCAAAAAAATTCCCAAATACCCATTTAAAAAATATAAATATTATCATGAAAATTCATCAATTCAAAGCTTGAATCCAGATATCAAAACAAAACTTGAAATTTAAACATTTGATTTTCTGATTGGAAATATTTCCACAGTGATTTACTGATTTCCTTAAACTTATATGTTAATTAAACTTAAAAATATTTATAAAAACCAAATTTCAGTGTTACTAATAGTTCACCTTAAGAATCATAACCCAAAATTGAACATATGGAGAGGAATTTAATTGTTTGAATGTGCATGTATCTATTATTCAAACAGAGTTTATATATACACTTATACTGGTATGCAGTGATTAAAACATATCTATGTATAAACACAAACACTTAATCTATCCATGCAAACATCACTACAATTTTTAATCACTGGCACAATTTATATAGCAGATGGTTGTTTACTCACATTGTTGATTGAACAGAGGGTCCTAGCCATGGATCTGCTATCTGCTTTTAAATCCTGATTTTTAATCATCTTTGCTTAGTTGAGTGGCTTGATATGTTTAAATGTTTCAAATGGCAGTATTTTCTCTATTATGCTTAGCTAGAAACTAAAATTGAAATCTTGCTTGAGGATTTGTAAAGAGTAGTTTAGTTTTTAATTCTTGTTTTATTACTTCAGATTTAAAGCATGTAAAAGAAAATGGGAATAAGAGTAGAAAGATATGTATATATCTTTTTTCTTCATTTCATTTATTAATTTAAAAAGCAAATGACACTTGTATTACATGTTGCAATTTAGTATACACTTGTCATTATTATTTTATAAATTGTTTGCACTTGTTATAATGCATAATTAGTTTATATTTGTAATTTTGTATATTAATATGTGTTTAATATATATATATATATATATAAATGTTTTAAGTGTTCTTAATATTTAAACTTTTCTTTATTTATCTTAAATATAATTTGAAAGAAAATGAAATAAAAACCCAATTATATATTTAGAAGTAATTATACCAATTTGATATATCTTTTATAAAATCTTTTAATGAAAATAATATAAAACTAATTATATTCTAAATAAAATCACATATGATATATTTTTAAATCCAAAATATTTTTAAGATATATATATATATATATCTATCTTTTGAATTTCAATATTCTAATCCAAATTCAAATTCAATTTAAAATTCAATTTAAAAATCAAATAAACAAATGCCAATTTAATTTGTAAATGATAATTCTATTTAAAATCTATTTATACCTATATATATAAACATCACATTATTATTATTGTTTGAAAACATCAATTTTGCCAATTTAAATAATTATACTAGAAAGATTATCAAACTAATACTTATTTAGATATATTCTTTCAATACCACAATTATTTATTTAACTTATAAATCAGTATTTCTACTAATTAAATTCAGTTAATTTATCAATTACAGATATTCTAAAATCCGAGTTATCATAGAAGGTGGGAGCTAGAGCATGATTGGAGGATGGTTGGTCTTTGACGAAGGTAGAAAGAGCGACGACGGCGACCTCTTCAGTTGACATTGTAGGAATTGGGGATTAGGTTTTGAGATAATAAAATTGAAATGGAATCCTTTGATTTGAGATAGAGCGAAAGAAATTTTGAGAGAGAGGCGAGAACAAGAATGAGGGGAGCCTGCTTTCAAAGCGTTAGCTAGTTCGTCACTACTAAAACAAATTAAACGCTAACATAATGGAATAAAGCGCTATCTGTTGGCACTATCAAAAGCAACTTTTCTTGTAGTGTCAGTCAATTAACTCTCGTCGATGTTGGTAAACTATTTTTAATATGTGGATTTATTTGGAGTGTGTTTCTCTATTTCTAGCGAGCTCTTATTATTATATTTTTATCATATAACAGGTATTACTATTCTTAATTATTAGAACCACCCTTAGCTCAGTTATGAACTTGTGCAATTATATGTATACTTTGCTTTTATTATGCTGCTACTTAAGGCGATGTACGTAACATTTTCAATGAATCACCCTCAACATTTTGTATGGAACATTTCTAACTTAAAGCTTCATAACTTAGATTTATCATTGACATAGTATCCTCAATATCACTTATGAAATTTAGGTCTGAACACCCCTTTAGGAGTTTGTTATTTTTGTAAACAAATATTTGATAAATACACGAGTACACCTCAAACAACCATTTAGTGATATCAATTTGATTTTGATATTTTCTTTATGTATCAAATTCACTAACAAATCACAATATTGTATACAATATAACATGTATGCTAATTGCCATTACCCATGCATAAGGAATCCATTTCACATGTTCCTTGTTAAACACTTGAATAAGGTATTTCTGCATATTTTCAGAGAAATTCCCATCGTCCTTTATATTACCTATGAAAGACATCATTTGCAAATCCAATCTCAAGTATTAAAACAACTAAAGCTGATTTTAACACAAATATACCATTAATAATCAGTAGTATCCTGTTTACTTATGGTTTAGAAATATCTATGTATCCGTTAACTTTAATTCTTTTAAACGCAAGCTCCTCTGCATTTTGACAGACTATCAAACTATTTGACATTTCCATCAAAACACATGTTAAATTTTAATGCATGTCGAACGACACTTTCGTATATGTTCTTGGATAATATACAAAGAACCACAAACTCAATATTGTTTCTACCGACTTCAAGACACTTTGGTTGTTATGTGCAAATAGTCAATTCTAAATCATTATTTAGAATTTTCCATTTCAACACATATGTACTGAAACAGAAGCCACACCAAGCGATAATTTTGGGAGTAAACACTGAATAACTTCAGCACATTGAATAACAAATCTATCACGATGGTTTCAACAATTTAAATTTATGAGATTATTCTTATGAATGTTGCTCATTAAATTCCAACCACATTAATCTTGGTCTTAAAGGCACAATCGCGGTCGATGTATCACATCGCTTTGGGTACAACTGTCAAAATAATATTTTGATACCATACTTAGAATCCATTTTGAATTTGCGCATCATGTCATATCATATAGTTACTACTCTTAATGGCTTAATTGACAACATAAGATTATCTATTCTAGACATTTATAAGAAACTCATAGTTTCTCTTCAATGCATTACTTATTGGACACTTTAATACGTTGTATTCATTTAGGCAAGTTCAATTTCTTTTTATCCCACATAATCAGTTTTATCTTTGGATCATATCCAAACGCATTTTATTACGAATAATTTCTCAAAGAAATTCCTTTGCTATGAAGTCGGTATCTCATGAAATAACAATTATTTCTAAATGCAACCAAATATGTATTCACGAACACTTTATGAATTGCCTTATATATAAAACTGATTTAGCTCCTAGTTTACAATACTTACATACAAAACATAAATTATTCATCCAATGATAGTCGTTCTCAAACTCCATTTAGGGTGATTCATACAAGATCCCTCACGTATAATATTACGTGTAGTGTTTCAATTCAACTCACACAACATGCCAAATCCTTGGCCCATGCCATATTGGAGTTTCTTATAAATCTTTATCTTGTATGATTTTGTAAACTATTTCTTAGATGAAATTAATTTTAACTTTTTATATGCTACTGTTAAGTACATTACTTTATAGAAAGAAGTTAACTCAACTTTATTCATAATTAATTGTACTTTGTTTAACAAAGTTTGATTATTCCTTATCGCACTACAAGAAAATATATTTTCCACAGCACGCTTTAGCAGCCATTTACTGAAAATGTTGCGATTATCAGGATCAATTATTGGGAAAAAAATCAAAAAACTATGTGTAACGACCCACTATTTTGGATAATTAAAATCGACAATAAAACCACACATGTCGAACTTGAATAATTCAAAACAATAGATTGTTAATATATTTTGGAGCAAATAAAACCAATCACATAATCATAGACATAGAATATCAGAATAACTCACAGCGGAAATAAAATAATCATAGTAGTTCATGAAGCCACTACATAGTCTCAAAAACAGATACAAAATACTAAAGTCTGAAAGCAAATATAATAGAATACCACTAATACATAAGATGAATAGAAATAACTGAAATAGAAATAGATAGACACCTAGATAGATTGATATTCTTCAGTAGGTTCTCTATCCCCAGAAGATGAAATCCAAAGCTGTGATACTCAGGCTGACCCGAGCTTAAAGAAAATCACAAAACACTCGAGTCAGGACATACATACTTATAAAATGTAAATCAACTCAAGTGAACTGTAATAGAAATGCACAAGTAACTTAAAAGATGCTTGGGATTGCTCATCCTTTAGGGATCCGTCAAACTATCTAATATGTAGTAATATACGCTATTATAATAATATCTAGAGTAAAGTATACTATTTAAAAATAGTGTTAAGGCTTTACATTTTCCACCTTAACATATTTATAGTGCCAATAGTCTATAAAGTACCATCGTACCTCCAGATTGGGAGGCTACCATAGAATACTCCATAGGTACGACACAAATCAAACTCGTAGAAAGCATGATATGGTAGGTGACACGACACAACTAAGCAATGCCAGGGTAGATATACCAATTACACTTCCGGACCGGTGGTAACGCGTAGCAACCACTACCGCTCACCTCGATCTACACTCCTAAAAAAATTCAAAGGGTGCACCCCAATCAATCACAAAGTAATAGAATGGTATCGAAGGAGTGTCCGATTAGAGGAGCTACCTCATTGGCCCATCAATTGCTCCTATTTTAGCCACCTTATGCCAACTCACGGGAGTCGGGTCCACGTATATACCTCATATAGGATCGTCGCCGCCATCCTACTTCATTCTGGAATCTCCACCGCGTACACATTTGTTAAAGTGGTTTTCGAAGTTGGCAGAGAGTATGACAACTTCCGATCCCGGTCTCTTTAATAACCAATCGTTATTATAACCCATGGTTATTTATTTCAAATGGTTTATTCTTTCAAATCAAGTATATCCATTTCAAAACCATTTAAATTCAACACCATTATACCTTTAAAATAATATCCATTTCCCAAAGTTGCAACACTTTCAAAACTATACACTTACTTATAACACTTTTAAAATTGTAATAAGTTAGAAACCATAACACTTTGAGAATGTGACGTTTATATAATAGCACCTTGAAAATGTTACATTTAAGAAATAGTAGTACTTTTAAAACATAACCTAAAGTGGCGTAGCATTTTAAAAGCATAACTTAAAATAGCATAGCATTTTAAAATGCTACAAATTTTACTAAAACATGTTTAAAACATACAATCTTCAATTTTATCATAGTTTATAAAATCTATTTTTTTATACAAAACATATCCATTTCATAAATCAAATATGTCACTATCATTAGGTTAGATTTAAAATCCCATATTAAATTAAATTATTAAGTTATGTTAAATTTTATATCCTAGATAAAATCTTTAAATTTAGTTTAAACCATTTATACTTATAAAATTTTAACTTATTAGAAAATCAATATATATTATTTAAATCGTTTAAATCAAAATTTAAGTTAAATTTCATATATTAAAATTCATAATACTTAATAATTTTTATAAAACTATTATATATAAAAATATTAACCATGGGTCTGTATAATATTTCTAACCTAGGTCAAGTGGTATAGATATGTATCATTTCAATCCATAATATATAAAATCCCAGGTTTATTATTTCAAACCCGCATCCCAAGTCAAATAAAATAAAAATTGCTTGAGCCTATCATTTCAGCTCATAACGATTTTTCTCTATTCTAAAGTCCGTTCGGGTATGTATCATTTCAACCCATAGTGAGAGGGAACTTGCAGTGTGAGAAACAGAATATAAAATAAACAGAATAACATAACATATCACGGCATATCATGTCAGGTGATAAAACAAATATAACATAAGGTGATAACATCATATAATTTCATGTCACAGACATATATGAAACTACTATCATCATAGCATATCACTACTACAATTCCACAAGTCATCAGTTTACTATAATATAAGTACGTAGTTGAGAGTGATAAACTCACCTTCTTTGGCAAGAGATGAAAAATTCAAGACACAAGAACAAACCCAGAAAAGCACGACAAAGCACGAATCAAACTTGAGTGGAAGTCGAGCCAAGATCCAAATCTTAGAAGCAACAAAAATAATATATATAAGCAAACTATTTATACATAAAAGAATAAAATAAAACACAAAGAAAATGGCTAGCAACTTCACAAATAGGCTCAGCCACATAGGAAATAGGCTTGGCCACACCACTTTGTGCTTGACCATGATGAGTTCAAGGCTATTAGGCTCGGTTAGGTGAAAATGAAAGGCAACAAGGCTCGGCTATGGTCGAGGCAAATGAATGGCAAGACAATGGAAGGCAAAAGGACAAGGCACATGCCTTGTTGGGTTCGGCCATGGCCCATTGGGTTCGGCCACTAGGTGAATTTGGTCAAGGCATATAAGGACATGGCTAGAAGATGGTAAAGGTCACGACTAGGCAATAGGAGAAGGTGATGGCCGAGGCAATAGCAAAGAGAGGAGGGGAAAACATTGGTCGGCTAGGGTTTTTGGCATAGGAATTTTGTGATTTTGGAGAAGGAATCTCGGCCGTGGCTATGGTGAGAGGTAGGGTCGGCTAAAGGTGGTGGTGGCCGATCAACTTGGTGATGGTGGAGGCAAGGAGAAGGTCGGTTATGTAGGGTTGAGGATGAAATTAAGAAAAAAAAGAAGGAAAAAAATAAGAAAATGGAAGAGAAGAGAAAAAACTTACTGGAAAATTTCTGAGCAGAAGGCAGAAATGAGAAAGAGAGGAGAAGTCAGAAACTTTTGTACGTGAATGAGTTTTGGAAAGGCATATTTTCAAATGTAAAGGCAATCAAGTGTCTCTTAGGAATTTCCTAAGCCCAAGAGCAAATCCCAAATGTCAAACAAGCTAAAACCCAAACAAAAATCAAGCCCAAAGCCAAAATGAAATAGAAAATAAAATACTGAAAAATATTTGCGCGTAAACTACTAAAACTTTGAAGATTTAAAAAGTATAAATCAGAATTTGATGAAACGAAAAGCATAAAGAATGTTAAAATCAACTCCAGCTTCAAAGAAAAAGAATAGAAATTTAAAATTCAAATTTAAAAATTTCAACTGAAAGTCAAACTTTGACCAACGTTGACCCAAATTTAAAAAATTTGAAAAATCTTTATTTCATCATATTTGGAAAAATAATTCTCAACAAATCCCAAAATAACATTGTGAAATACCAAATTTTAAAATTTTAAATGATTTAAAATCAAAGTTTCAAATAAATTGTATTTAAAAATATTTATAAAATTATGGATTGTTACACTCTCTCCTACTCACAACTTTTCGTCCTCGAAAAGGAACGAGATACGAAAACAAAGAAGATAAGATAGAATAATGAATAGTACCTGAAACATACAATTCCGGATTCAATGCACGCATGCTGTCCTCCATCTCCCAGGTACAATCCCGATCATCAGTACTCCGCTGCACTTTGACCAGGTTGACATATTTCCTTCTCATCTGCTTCGTACCTCTATCGATAATACGAAGTGGCTTCCTCTCGACAGTAAGGTTTGGCTCAATATCCAAACTCTCGAGAGCAGAAGGCTGAACAACCAAAGATGGATCGTGAAGGTACCAGCGAAGATGCGAAACAAGGAATACATTACGTACTCCAGGCAACTTCTCAGGAAAATCCAGGCGATAAGCTAAAGAACCAACCCTCTCTAAAATGTAGAAAGGACCAATGAACCTCAAAGCAAGCTTCCCTTTCTGACCAAACCGAATCACATTCCTCAAGGGAGAGACCTTAAGGAAAACCTGATCACCAATAGAAAACTCCAAACTCCTCCTGCGCCGATCAACATATTTCTTCTGCCTATCCTGAGCACTCCTCATCTTCCTTCTTATCTCCTCGACTCTCTTAGAAGCTTCCAGAATCACATCAGGACCAAGAACAAAATTATTACCGGATTCAATCCAGCAAGATGGAGATCTACAAGGTCGTCCGTAAAGAGCAGCAAACGGAGACATTGCAATATTAGCCTGGATTCAAAGATGAAATGAGATAGATAAAGGATTAATACAAGATTACAATAGAAGATTTGAGATCATACCTGATAACTACTGTTATAGGTGAATTCAACGAGATGGAGATGATCTTCCCAAGATCCTCTATAATCAGGAACACAAGCATGAAGAAGATCCTTTAGAATCTGATTCACTCTTTCCGTTTGACTATTGGTCTATGGATGGTATGGAGTGCTCAGATTCAGGTGAGTACCCAAAGATTGCTGAAAAGTTCTCCAAAACTAACTGGTAAAGATGGGATCTCTATCACAAAGAATACAGAAAGGAATGCAATAAAGGCGAACAATCTCCCTCATATAAATCTCAGCCAAACTAGAAGTAGAACGGGTAGACTTGACTGGAACAAAATGAGCTGACTTGGTCAATCTATCCACAATAACCCAAATATTCTCGTTTCCCCTCCTAGCCTCGGTAATCCATCAATAAAATCCATAGAAAGCTATCCCCATTTTCAATTGGAAAAACCTCAAGAGGCTGTAATAAACCAGGCGCCTTCTGATGATCGGCCTTGACTTGCTGACAAGTGAAAGTCTATAGCATAGTGGATTGATTATAGAAATGACAAGTATATGACTAATTTAAACTATACCGTAACAATAGTAAAGTATGTAAATAAGAATAATCAAACCAGGGATTTTATACTGGTTTAGATCTCCTGTCCTACGTCTAGTCCTGAAGCTCCTCTTCGGAATTTCCTTTCACCAAATAACCCTGACTTCACCCGGAGGAACAGGTTTACAGCAGCAGAGTTTCTTTTTCAAGAATGTGTTCTCTATTACATGGATTTTGACTATATAGTACTACTGAACTTCCTATATCTCTTGAATGATTGAATACAATATTGTCCGAGAGAGTATGGAAGTGTATGATCTTGGATTTGCAGATTTGATAGCAAGTGGATGATTAGAACAAGATATGATCAAGATAGAGAGTCGAGCGAATTAGTTAAAGTACTTTGATCCTTCTTGATTCTTGTTTATATAGTTATAGAAGGTTTCTTCTAGTAGTTACATCTATTCCCTTTCAGTCTAGAGTCGTTACTATTCACTGGTGAAGAGTTGTGGAGGAGAGATAGAGTTGTGTTTCTTCGAAGATGACAGTTGTAATTTGATGTATCTGCCCCGAGCCCAGTTTCAGACGTATGAGAACCTATTATAATTTTTGTTCATCTTCTACTTTTAGATGTCTGAAGTTTTGCATTCAGACATCCGAACCTATTAAGTGATGTTCTCTTGGGTTTATTCTTGAGTGTATCTCTCTTCGATCTTCGTGCAACTTTGTAGATGAATCTCTTCGATGCTTTAATCAGTCTTGTCACAGCAGTGGTTTGTCTTGCTTTGAATTTGTATCTGTATAGTTGTATGATATATATGTATATATATGATTTCCATTGTATAGTTGTCATCGTCGAAATCGTAAGCTAAGGGTTCTAACATTCTCCCCCTTTTTGATGATGACAACTACATAATGTACTTAGATAACAAATACCGAAAGGTTCTCCCCCTAAATATGATCTCCCCTATAGATGTACATATTTATTTTTATCCCCCTTTGTCATTATCAAAAATAATCGAAGAATTATAAAAATAATGCAAAACCAAGTATGATGTACATACATAATTATATCACTAACATAAAGGCTATGATTACATCATTAAGCACATCAAAAAGTGGAATATTAATAGCGTCTAACCAGAACTTTTATAAGGGAGTTAATTACAACAAAATATTTACCTTATAAAGTCAAGGTAGTTCATCACGAGAGGATTCTAATTTCCCTTTCCCCTTGTCGTCGGTTTTTGACGATGTGTGAGGAGATTGAGAAGGCGTAGACCAGTCAGAAGAAGGTTGACGGACTTGTTGAAGTGCATGATTAAGTTTGGAAACCACTGAAACATGAGAGTCTTCAACTTTGTAAAGCCTTGTGGACAATTTGAGATCAAGCTTCGCTATTTGTTTACCAAGGATAATTTGATTTCTTGATAGGAGCACTTGGTTTTGTAAGGTTAAGTGAGCAATATTCTAATTAGCATGAGGCTGAGTTCGTGCTTCAAAAATCTCTATATCGGAGTGATATTCAAACGAGGAAGGAGGAGGTGGAGATGGTTGCCTTGGTAGTTCAACATCACCTTGTTGTTGTTGTTGTTGAGGAGGAGGAGGAGGTTGAACTTGCGCATTTTTCCATTCTAGGAAAGTTATAGAAGATGGTGGTTCCTCCTGCAAATGCATAAGATTGAAAAAATTTGTTCCACTATGTTTGATAGGTAACTCCTTAAAAGCAGAAATGTATGATGGGATGTTTAGTGCTTTGAGAATTCGCATAATATAAGCCAGATAGATGATTGTACGGCGAGATCTATTCCAAAAACCTTTTAGTTCATCGAAAATGAACTGAGCCCAATTGATCTTAGTTCGACCAAATAGTGCATATAGTGCTTTGTATTCAAGACCATTAATTTGTTCATGGCTACCAAATCGAGGGATAATGGTATTTATAAGCATTCGGGTAAGGAGCCTAGTACGTGGCCTAAGGAATTTGGATGAAAATTGAGGCATTCGATTTTTCCATAATTGATAAGTGATCGTATCACGAGGTTCGAATCGCATATCCTCCATTTCAGATAAATTTTGACCTGTATAAGATGAAGAGTCGTTCAATTATAGTGGGGGTTAACTTGATTGTTGTCCCATAGACACTCGTCCATAACCAATCTTCATCATTCTCAGCAGTCCATACCGATGGACTATCCATATTAGCGTACAAAAGATATATAGCTAGTTGGTCGATAGAAACATCGTTGGCATTAAAAGAGATAAGGGTTTTCAATTCACCTTGCTCATATATGTCATCCATATCATATGAAGGAAACTTGATTAGGCTATAGAAAGGTCCTATATGCATCTTCTTAATCATCAAGTCGTTAAACCGTCGTATATTTGTTGGTATCTGAAATAACCAATTGTTGATTTGAGTATCAGTCGCCATCAATGGTTGAGAGGAAGATCCTTCTCCATGCTTCCTTTTCTTAATTCCCATCTTTTTAGTTCGTGGTGGCATTAATTTGAAGAGAAATTCGATTTTTAGAGATTTTGAGAGAGATAATTTTTAATTTGGAAATGAATTAAAGTGGTGAAATAGTGGTTGATCGATCAGGTATAGGGTTTGAAAAACTGTCGTTTCCCTTCCAGACGTCTGAAAAAGTAGATTAGACGTCTAGAGATGTCTAAATTAGAAACAGAAAGTAAAGTCAGACGTCTGGAATCAAAACTCAGACCTCTGAAAAGTTTTAATTTGAGACAAAGTGATTTTAGACTTCTGGACTTGAGTTTAGACATCTGAGAACATATAATTTGTTCCAGATTCTTAGTTCAGACATCTGGAATCTATTTCAGACGTCTGAAAACTCCAGATAGTTTTTCTTGAGAGTTTTGTGAAGAAAAACTTTATTTATTGAATAGAATACATATAATACAAAAATATATATATGTATATAATCATCTCCAAACGTCTTTATTTTTCTTGGTTTCATTCCTAACGATCCAATGAATTCGATTCGTAGGTGGGATCACCATAGTTGATTGGGGACCAGGAAAGAGGTTTAGGTGACAAAGTTGATGGTTCGTCTTTAGGAGTTTCTTTCTTTGGTACAAAATTTGAAACAAATGCAACATGACTTATTTGATTAAGTTGATTTTGTGTTACTCTAGAATTTAAATCTCCAATAATGTTATCTATAAGATGATTCTTTAAAATCTTAGGAGGTGAAACTAGAGTATTATTTTGACCAATAGCTTTATTATTATTGTGAGGTGTGTTAGAGGAATCATTTGGATGTATTTCTTCTTCGTCATTAATTTGCGTAGTTACAAAATTTTCATCAAAAGAAACATGTAAACTTTCTTCTATAATATTTGTCCTTTTGTTACAAATTCTATAAGCTTTGCTAATAACCAACAAATTTTCCTTCGCCGGCCTTAGGATCAAGCTTTCCTAGATTGTCTTTAGTATTCAATATGAAACATTTTGATCCAAATGTTCTAAAATATGATACTTTAGGTTTCTAACCAAAAAATATTTCATAAAGAGTGTTTTTTATCATTGGTCGTAGTGTCACTCTATTCAAAACATAACAAGCCGTGGCAATAGCTTCAGCCCAAAAATATTTTGGTAGATTACTACTGTTTAATATTGTTCTTGCACATTCTTGTAATGTTCGATTTTTTATTCAACTACACCGTTTTGTTGTGATGCACGTGGAATTGAAAAAAATATGATTAATTCTCTTTTTATTGCAAAAATTTGTAAAAAGTTCATTTTTGAATTCTCCTCTGTGATCACTGCGAATATTTTTAATTTTCAAATTCATTTGATTTTTAGTTCTTTTTGCAAAAAAATTAAACATACCAAAAGTATCACTTTTATGTTTTAAAAAAAAGTCCATGTATATCTTGAAAAATCATCAACAATTATAAAAACATATTTGTTATGATTTATTGATCTTACTTGAGTAGGACCAAATAAATCTAAATGCAACAATTCTAATGGTTGTTTTGTTGTATTATTACTTTTAGATTTAAAAGAACTCCTTTTTAATTTTTCAATTTGACATGCATCACACAAATTATCTATTTTATAATTTATTTTTGGTAAACCTCTAACTAATTCATGTTTTGATAATTTATTTATAAATTTGAAATTCATGTGACAAAATCATTTATGCCATAGGCATGGATCATCAAGTTTAGAGGTCAAGCATAAATCGGAATTTTATTTTATACTCATATTCAAAATATAAATATTTTTATTTCGAAATCCTTCAATAATAAAGTTTTATTATTATCAAATACACTACATCAATTTTTCTCGAAATTTATTTGAAAACCTTTATCACATAATTGACTAATGCTAAGTAAGTTATGTTTTAAATTTTTTACTAATCAAACATTAGAAATAATAGGAGAGTTAGAAATACCGATGTTTATGACTTCTCCAATTCCGATGACATATCCTTTTGAGTTGTCTCCAAAGATTACGATGCCTCCATCGATATATTTTATATCTGAGAGTATCTTGGCAATCCCGATCATGTGTTTTGAGCAGCCACTATTGAGTATCCATTTCTCCTTGCTTTTATTTTTGGGTACCTACAAAACAAAAATTATAATTGGTACCCACTTCTTTTATTAAGGTCCTAAATATTAGGAGGGGAAGGTAGCCATACCCAAGTGGGTTTGGGTCCTTTAAACACATAATTATTATTAAATACTACACTTGATAAAAAACTATCAGTATGTTTTTGTCTAATTAACTTATTATTAGACTTTGGTATCCAAATTTTTATATTTTTAGATTTTAAATCTTTACTTAACTTTGGTATCTTTTTGAAACTTTGATACAAGATAATTTGCTTTATTGTATTACCTTTTTTCTTTTGTGAATTCTTTTCAAATCCTAATCCATTTTGATTGCCAGAAGGTTTTGAAATTTTAATTAAATTATCAAGATCTTGTTTTCCTTTGTTAAACTTTGAAACATTGTTAGTAATTTTTTCTAGTTTATCCTTTAATTCAAAATTTTCAGTTTTTGAAATTTCTATACTACTTTTTAGTTCAATATTTTCCTTAATCAAATTATTATTCTCAAGTTTTAACCTATCTATTTCACTAAGTTGTGTGTCATATTCGATAGACTTTTTACACTTTTCTTGTGAAATCTCTTATTCTTCTTCTAAAATAAATTTTTCATCCTTTAATAATCCAATTTATAGTTCTAATCGATTTATTTTGGCTAGGTATTCTTTATTCAATTTTTTGATTTGTTTAAACTTATCATCAAGTTCCATATTTAATTCTAATACTTCATTATAGCTAAGTTCGGGACATACCTCATTAGTGTTAGCCATAAAACATACATTAGCTTGTTCTCCATCGCTATCACTGTCACTATCAGAAGATGACGATGAATCAGAATTGTCCCAAGTGACTTTAAAAGCTCTTTTCTTTTTAAATTTCCCAAAATTTTTCTTCTTCTCATTGTTGCGTTTAGGACAATCCTTCTTCATGTGTCCGTATTGATCACATTCATAGCACTTGATTTGAGATAGATTTGTTGTATTGGACTTCCCTTCTTTTTGGAATTTGGCCATCTTTCTTAATTTCTTGAATTTGTTGTAATTCTTGGAAATGAAAACTATCTCTTTTTCATCCAAATCTGAGTCATCATTCTTTGCTTGAAATACTATGTTCTTCTGTTCAACATTTTGTTATTTTCTTGCCTGTAAGTTAGCTTCATAGGACATCAAATTTCTTATCAACTCTTCAACCTAGAGAGTAGAAAGATCATTAGCTTCTTCAATTACTAATACCTTCCTTTCCCAATCCAATGTTAAAGAGTTGAGTATTCGAGAAACTAAATCAAAATCATAAACTTAACTCCTAATGCTATAATATCATGTTGAATAGTTTGAAATCTAGAATACATGTCAACAATAGTTTCATTTTGCTTCATTTTGAATGAGGAGAATTGGTTTTGCAAAATTGAAGTCTTAGTTTGTTTGACCTTTGTTGTACCTTTGTGTGTAATTTGTAAGGTACGCCAAATGTCAAACACAGTGTTACATAACAAGACACGTGAAAATTTATTTTTATCTAGAGAGCAAAATAAAACATTCATGGATTTAGCATTGTTTGAGGCTAAGGTTTTTTATGCATCGGTCCATGTGCTCATAGCAGTGTTAGGTGCTTCATATTTGTTTTGTGTAGTAGACCATATTTCTAGACCATTGGCATTCATAAAAATACGCATATGGGTTGACCAATATACATAGTTGGAGCCATTAAATAATAGGGTACGTGCGGTAGATTGACCTTCTTGAAAGATACTTGCCATACGATTCAAAAACTTGTTATGATACTTTTGATCAAACCAAGCTTCGATGCCAATTGAAAGTCTATAGTATGGTGGATCGATTATACAAATGAAAAGTATACGACTAATTTAAACTATAGTGTAACAATAGTAAAGTATGTAAATAAGAATAATCACACCAGAGATTTTATACTGGTACGGACCCCCCGTCCTACGTCCAGTCCTAAAGCCCCTCTTCGGAATTTCCTTTCACCAAATAATCCTCACTTCACCCGGAGGAACGGGTTTACAATAGTAAAGTTTCTTTTTCAAGAATGTGTTCTCCATTACACGGATTTTGACTATATAGTACAATTGAACTTCCTATATTTCTTGAATGATTGAATACAACATTGTTCGAGAGAGTATGGAATTGTATGATCTCAGATTTACAGATTTGATAGCAAGTGGATGATTAGAACAAGAGATGATTGAATACAACATTGTTCGATAAAGTAACTCTTGCCTCCATCCATCTACATTCGGGACACAAATCCGATTATTAATCCTTAAAATCCCTCTATCATCGATCTGAGCTCCACTACCATTCTGACTACTACCACCGACCCTATTACGAACATTCTCCTTAATCAATCTAATAATTCTATCCTCATCCTGCTTAGCTATGATATGATCCATAAGAGGAGAAGAGGAAACAACAAGCTGACACAACGTCGCCTTCTTTCGAATCAAAGCATCGGCCACATCATTAGCCTTCCCATCTTGCATCATAACAGCTCCCAAACCCTCACGCCTAGCATTAGTGTATACCGCTAATCCCTCATTTTCATTTGGAACGGTAAGAACTAGTGCGGAAGTAAGCTTACTCTTTAACTCATTGAATGCAGCTTCACACTTATCATTCCATATAAACTTAGCATTCTTACGAGTCAAAGCAGTGAGAGGTGCAATAATCCGAGCAAAATTCTCAATGAATCTCCAATAATAACGGCCAAGGCCCCGAAAACTACGGATATCAGATGGAGTCATAGGAGTTTCCCAATCCTGCATCAGAATAGGGAGAAATAAGGACCAGTTTCCTTTGTATCTGTCCAATATCCAACTCCTCATTTTGTACTTAAGAGATTAACATGTAGTTAATCTACGTAGGACAAAACTATCACTATGTTTATTGACTTAATCCTATAGTTGATTTTTCTTCTTATGAAATCATGAGATTCGGGTTTGAAGGCAACCTAGTAGTAACATTTATTTTATTCATGTGTATTGCCCTTATATGTATATTTGTCATCGTGTTCTGTGAAAACTTAATTTGACTATAGGTTTTCCATAAAAGCAAATAACAATATATTAGTACTCATGTATCAATTATATATTTTTAAAGTCCAACAAAATGCAGTCTGCATACATTATCATAAAGAAAATACCAATATAATATTATATAGAGGCTCGAATTTGATATGTTCAAACAAAAAGTCCAACAAAATACAGTTTGCATACATTATTATGGCTATCACGTGAAAGAAAATATACATCTAATACATGAAACTAAAACCAAGCAATTGTAATTGTAGTTAATTAAATATCATTATGAAACTTTCAACATTTTGGATACTTTCAGAATAATATTCATACAATTTATATTTTCGATGACTTTATAAATTGTATTATAAATTGGTTGTAGATTGAAGCATGCATATAATAACCTTTTACGTAGGCGGTATATGATTAAACATCACATACAAAATTCTTTTGAAAGGCTTATTACCGAAGTCATCTTCAATGCCTAGAAACTTACCAAACTTGATGATTAGGTGAGATGATATATTAATATATCACATTCTTATTGTTTTAATTTTTTCCACATGTCAAAAGTACATAAATAGTTGTCGTATATAAGCTAAGGGATGAAGAAAGAAGTTATATCTATAACATCTAATTGGGTTGAGATAATGACGTAAAGTCTAATGATACAGCCCATAAATACATGACTTGCAAATTGAGAGACAAATAATTTTAGATACTATGGAGAAGTAAATGGTATTTTAGGAAATTCAAAAAGAAAGTTGAGTCCCATTCACGGAATTCTCATTATCAATATTAGAGATTATATAAACTTAGTTATTTTTTATAGAAGTTGCTCATTTTTATAAAATTCGCTGACTTTGTTTTTAAACTTGGTTGTTTTTCTTATAAAATTAAAAAATTTATAAAATTCATAAAATTCAAAGATGCTGAATACTTTATAATTTATATTATTATTGTTGTTGCTATCATTATAAACTTAGTTAATTTTCTTAAACTTAGTTTATTATTATTATAAACTTGGTTAGTTTTATAAATTTCTTTAATTTTTACTGAATTAATTTTTATAAACTTAGTTAATTATTATTATATAAGTTAAGTTAAATTTCATAAAAATTAGTTAAATGGATTAATACTTTATAATTTATCATTATTATTGTTATTGTCGTCGTTGTTGTCATTCTAAACTTAGTTATTTTTTTATGAAACTTAGTTAATGTTATAATTTATTAGTATTATTATTATAAACTTTGTTAATTGTTATGAAACATATAGTTAATTATTTACTGTTGTTGTTATTATTCTAAATTTAGTTAATTATTATGAAACTTAGTTTGTTTATTGGTACTATTATTGCATGACTCTTGTTATTGTTATAGTATTGTCATTTTAAACTAAGTTAATTTTCTTGAACTTAGTTAATTATTATTATTATTATTATTATAATATAAACTTACGTATCTATAAAATTTAGTAAACAAGGTTAATATTTTATAATTTATTAGTTTATTGTAATTCTTATAAACTTAGTTAATTTTCACAATGTTAGCTAACTTATTATTATTATAATAAATTTAGTTAATTTTCTAAAACTTAGTCAACAAAGTTAGTTTTTATGAACTTAGTAAATTTTTTGTTGTTCAAACTTAGTTAATTATTATAAAACTTAGTTAATATTTATAAACTTAGTTTGTTTATTGTTATTATTTGTTATTAATAATGTTGGTGTTATTATCATAGACTTAGTTAATTTTTATAAAACTTATATTTAATTTATTATTATTATTATTATATATTATATAAACTTATTTACTTTATTAGTATATTTATTGTTATAATAAACTTAGTTAATTTTTACAAAACTTAGTTAGTGAAATTAATTTTTATAAACTTAGTTAATTTATTTTTATTATTACTGCTATTTTTATTATATAAGTTTGGAAATTTCTGTAAAACTAAGCTAACCTGGTTAATATTTTGAAACTTGTTAATATTACTATTATTATAAACTTAATTTATTTTTATGAAGCTTAGTTGATTTTTATAAACTTGGTAAACGATTAGGAAAGAGTGGCCTACCATGCTATACATCTTCCCAATGTCCAAGAAGAAATCAATAGATAGACTCATTTATTTTCAATTTTATATTTTGAAAAAAGAAAGCAGTTGACCATTATTATATTTTATTGATAAGTCTACATTTATGAATAATAAAAATTGGAGTGCAGGAATAGAGATGGTGTAAGAGATTATTCGATTGGGCTCTCATGGATATTTTGATTTGGTTAATGGACACACGAATAGATTTGGACTTGTTTATATTGACTACAAAAATAAACTCAAATGTTAGCCTAAAAAATCCAACAAATGGTTCATCAACTTCCTCAACTATTAAGCAAAACACTGTATATATGTATTATTATTTGTATGTATATTAATATGCAAGTATAGTTCCAGTGAATATACAAAACACATGTAAGTTTGTATGTATATATATTATCAAACTAGTAGTAAAGCTCATAATAATAAAAGAAAATGAAATTTATTAACGAGGCAAAGCCATGAAGGATTGTACTATAAATAGGATTCACTGTAACAAAAGTTCATGTTTTTTTTGTTATTAAAAATATCTATAACTTGTGGCTATTTGATTGGCTGATAAGTTTTAGATTTTTCTTTGATTTTCAATTCAATTTGATTTGATTATAAGAACCGGAAACAATCTAAATTTTGATTAATATATAAGATATATTTTTAGAATCGGTTAAACCAACAATTAATAAGATGTTCAATAAAAAGGTGGCATTATTTATGGTATCAAGTTGTGTATGGATGAATATAACTTTATTAAAAAAGTTATAAAATTAAATTTTAATGCTAATAATGAAATCGTTTAGTTTTTCAATATCGGCCGACCTTTTCACTTTTGTTCCTTCTTTCTCCCTTAGCAAAACTTCATATTATATTGAATAGTAAACAAAACGGTACTAAGACCTACTAAATAATTTCAAGGGGTGAGTTTGGAAGCTATAAAAAATGTGCAAGGTGGCATGGATAAAAATAAATCAAATAGAAAGCCCATTTAAGATGGTAGGAACAATCATTTTTCTTTAAACTATGCGAAGTGTCTAACAGTCGGAAAATAGTTTCTTATGTCCTTGCTAATTTTAGTATAGTACGTATGCATAGATAAAAATTACTTTCGCATTGTTACCAATGATAGCTCGCATAAACTATAATCTTGACTCAAGTTTTAATCATCCATTTAAAATTACTATTAACAATGTCTAAAACTAAGGGAACGAAACTTTTCAAAAGTTCACTAGCAGGTTTACTTTTTCATTTATATAAGAGGAGTTGGTCGAAATGTAATTGGGCAAGGACTTATTTTCTTTTCTTTCTTGCTCTTTCTTAGCAAAGGTAGATTGGAACATACTTGATTCTGTATGATAAATGTAAACGAATAGGAGATTGGGGAAAAAACTATTGTTGACTAGCTTGAAAATATTAGGATGACCTTAGTGAGCTTACCACTTACCGTCAGCTGTTAGTTTCTTCAACTAAAGGAGCATGATCTTTTTGAAGTTAGATGAAAGCTTTGATTCGTGTTTGTTCTCGATGAATTTGGTGATTGCATATTGGCTAGATCCGATTCTCTATTTAAATGTAATGATTACCTTGCTAATCATCTCGGCATAAGGAGGATATGCCAATGAAGTGCGAGGTTCGCTAAGAACTTTGGATTTGATGGTTTTATCTTTCACCTTTTAACAAGAGGGCCTACTTAGAAGGTGGGAGCTGGAGCATGATCGGAGGATGGTTGGTCTTCGACAAAGGTAGAAAGAGCGATGACAGCGACCTCTTCAATTGACATGGCAGGAACTGGGGATTAGATTTTGAGATAATAAATTTGAAGTGGAATTCTTTGATTTGGGATAAAAAGGAAGCAATTTTGAGAGAGAGAGGCGATAACAAAAATGTGGGGAGCCTGCTTTCAAAGGGTTAGCTAGTTGGAAATAAAATAAATTAAACGCTAACATAATGGAATAAGCGTTATCTATTAGCGCTGTCAAAAGCAACTTTTCTTGTAGTGTCAATTAATCAACTCTCTTCGATTCTGATAAACTATTTTTGTTATGTGGAACTATTTGAAGTATGTTTCTCTATTTCTAGCGAACTCTTATTATTATATTTTTATCATATAACAAGTATTAGTATTCTTAATTCTTGGAACCACCCCTAGCTCAGTTATGAACTTGTGCAATTATATGTATACTTCGCTTTTATTGTGGCACTCAAGGCGATGTACATAACATTTTCGAATCACCCACAACATTTCGTATGGAACATTTCTAACTTAAAGCTTCTTGACTTAAATTTATCATTGACATACTATACTCAATACCACTAATGAAATTTAGGTTTGAACACTCCTTTATAAGGAGTCTGTTATTTTTGTAAACAAATATTCCATAAATACATGAGTACACCTCAAACAACCATTTAGTGATATAGATTTGATTTTGATATTTGCTTTAGGTATCAAATACATTAACAAATCACGATATTCTTAACAATATAACATGTATGCTAGTTGCCATTACCTATGCGTAAGGAATCCATTTCACATGTTCATTGTTAAATACTTTAATAAGGTGTTTCTACATATTTTTAGAGAAATTCCAATGTCCTTTATATTGCCTATGAAAGACATAATTTGCAAATCCAATGTCAAGTATTTAAAATAGCTAAGCTAATTTTAACATGAATATGTTAGTCCTTGAGAAGGATGGTTTTGATGACAACAACCTTAGGACTTGTTATAAAATATAAATACTAACATTAGTTTAGATATATATAAACATGCAGGATATAAACATGCAGGTACCAAGAATGAAGACTGTACAATATAAAGATACAAGACTGATGAATTTAAAGATTGAAGATATAAATATCAAAGACTCATGAGTATCAAGATATAAGAGTTCAAGATTTCAAAGTAAAAGATAAGTATTGAGTCTAAAATTATGTTAAAACTTCTTGAAAGCACTTACATCTTTATTCAGAATTTATTCATGGAACGGAATCCACTTTGAGCCTGTTAAAGGGATGGAATCCTAATGGGATGGAACCCATGACAATATCTAGTGAAATATATAGTGTTCCTATTTTGATATCCACTAATTTTGATAATATTTTTAAAAACTAGAGATATATTTTTGAAAAACATTTTTATAAAATTAGCGGATATCAAAATAGGATCACTATATGTTCCACTAGATATTATCATGGGTTCCATCGTACTAGGGTTCCATCCCTTTAACAGGCTCAAAGTGGATTCCGTTCCACGAATAAATTTCTAATAAAGACGTAAGTGCTTTTAAGAAGTTTTAACATAATTCTAGACTCAATACCTATCTTGTACTTTGAAATCTTGAACTCTTGATATCTTGATGCTCATGAGTCTTCGATCTTGACATCTTCAATCTTTAAATTCATCAGTCTTGTATCTTTATACTGTACAATCTTCATTCTTGGTACCTGCATGTTTATATCCTGCATATACATACATATATATATAAAGTATTTATATTTTATAATAAGTCCTAAGGTTGTTGCCATCAAAACCATCCTTCTCAAGGACTAACAATCTCCCCATTTTTGATGATGACAACCTATGTTTATAAAATATACTTCACCTTTACTATAATTTCCCCTAAAACTAATAACTCCCCCTAAAACTAATAACTCCTCCTTAATTTAAGCCTAAATCCCCCTTTAGTCCAAGCCTAACTTCTCTAACTACTCTATTTTATAATTCTCCCCATCTGTCATCAACAAAAACTAATCCTATACTAATATAACTCCCCCGTAATCTAATACTGGAGTACCTGTGACAAATAAAGATGGAATATATGTATATATAATAACATGAGTTACTTAATGAAAACATAACAAATATGATAGTTTAAAATCCAATAACCATATATTATGTTTCATATAATTTTATACATTCCATTCAAACCAAATTAATTATAATCAAAGCAAATCAAATCAAACAATTCAAATTAAATCAAACAATTAAAAACAATAAATTCAAATCATAAGCAAATCAAACAATTCTAAGAACTTCAACCCATCATTCTTCTCCAAAAATAGGGTCCTTTTTAATATCTTTCTAATCTTCATTATCTTGAATCAAAGTTCCTTCAGGATTTGCATTGAAATCATCTTTTTTTAGGGCAGAAATCATCCAACGGAGAGCATCGAAATGCTTCTCTTATTTTTTTTATGATCTGCATTTGACTTAGTTTAAAGTGCCTTTGATTGCGGAGAATAAATGTAAATATATTCTTGAATGACTTGAGAGTTTCTTCAAGATTTTCACTTAGAGTTTGAGAAGAGGATGCCATTTTTGATAAATAGTTAAGAGATGTAAATAAAGATGAATAGAAATAAAGAGTTTATAAATTTTTAGAAGAAACAAGTGTTTAAATAGGCAGGAATTCGTTTAAAATGAATAGATACAAGTTAATTATTTTAAATTCAAAATTTAAAAGAATAACTATATCAGACAGTTATATGTCGACATAGGGTATTGGGGTATGTCGACATGGGTGTGTTGATTTATGTGTCTTCTTTGTTTTATGCATAAGTATGTATACATATAAACTTATATATTATACTAGCATTCATTCCAGAGGTACAATAAGATAGAAAGACATAAGATAGATAAAAATTCATAGATGGATGAGCTAATACATAAGATACTTCATAATATGATAAAAGAGCAATACAAGTTCATACAAAATAAACTAGTACATCACATCCTTGTTTTTAGAATGTGCTAGAGGATGAGGAGGATGATGATATGCCAAGTTTTAGACCAACTTTAGCAAAGAACTTGTTCATATTAGCGGCCATTTTATCCAATTTCTTATTAACAGATCTTTTGAGAATCCGTTGATTTTCCACTATGATCTTTTGATTTTTGAGGAGAGTTTTGTTGGAAGGATTGTTAGGATATTCAATATTTTCTAAGGAGGTGTCTTCATTCTCTTCTTCAATTTCCATTTCCTCCCTTTCTTCTTCTTCTTCCTCATTTTCTTCTTCCATCTCTTCATATGCCAACCTTTCATCCTTTTCGGCAAGAGATTCGTATTGTTGAAATATGAAAGGAATTTTCATAAGAGAAATATTGGCATGATTAAACACTTTTCTTGAAACAAATTCTTCCCGTTTATAATCAACGCCAAAATAATTAAAAATCCGAGTGAGATAGATTTCACGATACAAAGTATTCTCACCCATTTTCAAATTCTTAGGATAAAGTTAATCCATAATCACTTGCACCCAATTAATGTCATAATGACCAAAAATAGCAAAAAGAGCTTTACAAACTTTTTAAGTCAGGTTACTGAAATTTCCTGATCTAGGAGTGATAGTATGTTGCAAAAGAAGATTAACAATACGTACTTTCAGACGAAAGATACGATTTTTAAATTCAAAGCTGCCATCTCCTTCGAAAATGTGATGAAAAGTCTCACGATCATGTTTATCAATATTAAAAGTAGAAAGACCCATTCCCGAATTCTTGCAATTGAGAATGTTGCCCAAAATTTCACAATTTAAAACAATTTTAGTGCCTTTAACACTACTTCAAATTTCATTTTCATTTCCTTTATAAAAACCCCGATTCAAATTTGCATAAAACATTTTAACAAGATTTGGATAGCAAACAAAATCATTTTCAGAATTATCAAAAAGACTAAGAATATGGTTCTTTTCAAGAAGAGTATTGATTTCATATGTAGAGAAATCGCTAAAGATAGCAAATTTTTCCGTATGAACTTTTCCGTAATTAGCATAGCTTATATAAGCGTTGATTTCTTTCAGATCGTTACAAAGATACTCTTTAATGGTTTTTGACAACCTCATTGTGGATGGAGTGCTTGAAAAAGCCATTTTCAAAGAGAGTAGAGAGTTTGAAAAAGTAAAAGAGAGTTTGAGTTTTGAAAATGAAAGTGAAAATATATGATAGGATAAAGGAGATAAATAGATATTCAATAGGCATGTTCTCTGGTCAAGAGGTACCTTTTGAGGACATTGGGGTTGGTGAAAAGTTGGAGGGAATTTAAAAATTTTGAATTCAAATTTGGATTTCAACTTTCTGGCAGGCATGTCGACATCATGGGTAGGACCATGTCGACATGGGTCAGAGAATTCATGTGACCTATCTATTTAAATACTTTAATATCTATATATATTATTATTTTTAATGTCTATATATTTTTTTGAAGTGATTATTAAATATAATAATTCTCTTTTTAAACATAAAATAAAAAATATTATAATATTTAAAAAATAAAATATAATAATAAAAATCTTAAAATTCAAACAACACATAATTTCAAGAGCATCAAACAATCAAATAATCGATCAATTTTTAACAAACAATTTCAACCAAAATATTGTAAATGCGTACCTTTTTCTAGATTTGTATCCCTGAGATCATCAGAACATGAATATCCGTAAAACACATATTTGAATTTTCTGTCTTCTGATCATCATTGCTTGAGGATGAATCTGATTCTGAATCGTCTAGAGTGGTGGTATATAGTCTTTTCCTTTTCTTTGTATAATCATTGCTTGCAGGAAACTGTTACTTATTTAGATGCGGACAGTCTCTTCTGAGATGGCCTGGTTCATCGCAATTGAAACATTTGACGTCATTTGGTACTACATTATGATTTTCAGAATTTCTATGATCATTCTTTTTGAGGTTGTTCATCTTTATGTATTTTAGAAACTTCCAAAAATTCCTTATCATGAAGGCTATTTCTTCATCACCATCACTACCCGATTCTGATTCATCAGTTAATGCATTGCACGCAATTGACTTCTTTTCGAATGCCTTGTTATCTCTTCTCTCTTGCATTTGAACTTCGAATGACATTAGATTTCCAATCAAATCTTTAATCTTTAAAGTACTAATATCATTTGCTTCTTCGATTGCAAGAGTTTTCTGATCCCATTCTAGAGTAAGAGAATTTAGAATTTTTCTGACCTGATCTTCTTTGGAGAAACTTTTTCCAAGGATATTAGAGAATGCACAATATTCTTAAATCTACTATACATATCTGAGATGGACTTATTTGAATTCATTTTGAATAATTGAAACTGATTTGTGAGTATGGATATCTTGGTCTGTTTGACTCTGCTTGTTCCTTCATGAGTAACTTGCAAAGTTTTTCAAATATCATTTGCAGACTTACAATCAGATACTCTATTGAATTCATTCATATCGAGTGAACAAAATAAAATATTCATGGCTTTGGAATTATTTTGTCAATAGTCTTTTGCTCAGCAATCCGTTGTGCAAAATTAGTTGTGGGTTTAGAATATTCAGTTTGTGTGATATTCTAAGTGTCTATTCCTATTGATTGTAAATATATTTTCATTCTACATGCCCAATCTGCATAGTTACTGCCATCAAAAAGTGGATGTCTGGCAGTAGACTGACCCTCTACAAATGAACTAGTGATAGTGTTAACAGAACCAGTGTTGGTAGCCATTTTAAAAACTTTTCAAAATTCAGATTATGAAAACCTTGAAAACCTTGCTCTAATACCAAATGTTAGAAAATGCAAATTTTGGGTTTTAAGGCTAGAATAACACTAGATGGGGGTGAATAGTGTTTTGTGGATTTACTCAATCTTTTTGAAACATATGTAATTCAATCTTTTTGTGGATTTACTCAAAACTTTCTTTTCAAAAAGACATCTCTCCTGTTTGAAATACTTTTGCCTCAAAATTATCTTTATCATTTTTTTATTTTGATTTCAAAATTGTCCTTGATTTTAAAGTATTTCTTGTTTGAATATTTAGCTTTTATCTCAGATTTTAAATCATTTTATAGATTAAGATTATATATTATAGCTCTAAACTCTTTTATATGGTTAAACTATATTCAAGTATATTTACAAAAGTTTAGAAATTGCTTTGAAAAATTATAAAAACCAATTTTATTAAGAAAATAAAAAATCACCATTTTTGCCTAGAGCATGTCGACATGGTGAACGTTAGTTTTCAAATTTCAAATTTTCAAAAGAAGTGTCTATTCGTCGTATCCTTTCACGAATATGGCTGTTAATCTATATAAATACCAGACTTTCCAAACGAATTTTTAGCCATTTTTTTTCATTCACTTTCTCTCGTCTTCATCTTCCACATTTATTCTAAAGAATCCCAAACCATACTCTGCCGAAACACCAAGTGAATCAAAATTGTTTATCTCTTGTTTGATTCTCTACCACTTTCTCAAATAAGATCTCAGTGCTATTCAAAGTTATATGATTATTTGTAAATCAAATTATTGAGTAAAACGTGCAGTTGAGCCTTGAAATCAATTGTGTATGATTGTTGCCGCGAAAATCAATTAGGTGATCTTGTGGCCTGGTAAATCAAGAGAGTTTACCCCGGACTCGAATACAGGAGGGTGTATCTCATGGGTTTGAAATCGAGGGTGTAATCTGGAAGATTATTTTGAAAAGAAATTCGTACAATTGTGCGGGACTTGATGTAGAGTAACTCCGAACCAGCATAAAATCCCGGTGTGTTCTTTCCTTCACCGCTTTTATTTATTATTTGCATATATGTTTGATTCTATGATTATATCTATGTTTGTGTATTGCGTTTGTTGGTGATTAAATTACTTAAGTTTCAAAAAGATTGAGTAAATCCACAAAACACTATTCACCCCCCCTAGTGTTATTTTAGCCTTAAGATTCGTAATCCGCATTTTCTAACAGAATACACCGTTAACAATCATTAGTGTCCTGCTTACCTATAGTTTAGAAATATTTATGTACCTCTTAACTTTATTTCTTATGAACGCAAGCTCCTCTGCATTTTGACTGACAATCAAACTATTTGACATTTCCATCAAAACACTTATTTAATTTTGATGCATATCGAACGACACTTTCATATATATTCTTGGATAATATCCAAAGAACCACAAACTCAATATCGTTTCCACCGACTTCAAGACACTTTGATTGTTATGTGCAAATAGTTAATTCTAAATCATTATTTAGAATTTTCCATTTCAACACATATGTACTAAAACAGAAGCCACACCAAGCGATGAGTAAATACTGAATAACTTCAGCACATTGAATAACAAATCTATCACGATGGTTTCAACAATTAAAATTTATGAGATTATTCTTATGAATGTTGCTCAATAAATTCCAACTACATTAATCTTGGTCTTAAAGGCACAATCGCGGTCGATGTTTCACATCGCTTTGGATACAACTGTCAAAATAATATTTTGATACTATACTTAGAATCCGTTTCGAATTTGTGCATCATGCCATATCCTATAGTTAATACTCTTAATAGCTTAATTGACGACCTAAGATTATGTATTCTCGACATTTATAAGAAACTCATAGTTTCTCTTCAATGCGTGAGAATACTTATTAAACACTTTAATATGTTTTATTCACTTAGGTAAGGTCAATTTTATTTTATCCCACATAATCAGTTTTATTTTTGAATCATACCCAAACCCATTTTATTACAAATAATTTCTCAAAGAAATTCTTTTGCTACGAAGTCGGTATCTCATGAAATAACAATTATTTCTCAATGCAACCGAATAGGTATTCACAAGCACTTTATGAATTGCCTTATATATAAAACTGATTTAGCTCCTAGTTTACAATACTTACATACAAAATATAAATTGTTCCCAATGACCGTCGTTCCCAAATTCCATTTAGGGTGATTCATACAGGATCCCTCACGTATAATTATTACGTGTAGTGTTTCAATTCACACAACATGCCAAATCCTTACATATTGGAGTTTCTTGTAAATCTTTATTTGTATGATTTTGTAAACTATTTCTCAGATGAAATTAATTTTAACTTTTTGTATGCTACCGTTAAGTACATGACGAAAGAAGTTAAGTCAACTTCATTCATGATTAATTGTACTTTGTTTGTTTGATTATTCCTTAACGCAGCACGCTTTAGCAGCCATTCACTGAAAATGTTGCGATTATCAGGATCTATGGGTGGGAAAAAAAAAACTCCAGAACGCACCACAACTCCGCCGTCGATCTCCAGAAAGCGCCACCACTCTGTCATTTGATTAGGTGTGTTTCTTTATTAACAATAACTATTCTCATTCATTGAACTAAACTTTATTTAGCAATAGGAGAAGATCATAATTAGGTGTGTTTTCAGATGTTGATCGAGATCCAAATTGATGGTTAGTTGAAGCACCTAGTTAACTGACTTTAAATATTCATTATATCTACCAATCTTAAGTGTAGGTACTATTTTATTAATATTCTTCTTCTTCTTGTTCTTCTAATAAAAAGGATATTGCATTTTTAACGCTTTCTTCTTGTCATCAGATGTATAGTTTTCAATCCTGTAAAGTTACCACATTTTTTGCGAGCTACAAAACATCAGTAATATAAGTTTTTATTTAGAAGATTTGGAAGTTAACTTAGATATAAAAGAACTAAAGATCATTTTAAGCAAAAGAGAAGTTAAATACTGGATAAATTAAATTCATTTGGCGTAATACTGATCTCGGCTATGAAAACAAAGAAGAAAAAAGCAACTTTGTTTGCTTTGCATGCTTTGCAAAATCCAATTAGGGCACTTGATATATTTCACTCCTTATTGTCCATCGCCTATGCATTGGTACACTTGGTATAATAAGTGTACATATAAGTATAAAAGATTTGAGAAAAACAATATTTGGAAAAAAAACCCTAGCAGCCGCTACTTCTTCGTGGCGACCACGTCTCCTCCATCGCTCATCGCAGCAAAATCCCGTGAAAGTTTACAGTTTTTAACGCCGCCGTTGATCTCCTATGTCGCCTGATCGTCCAGCTTCCTTGCCACCTATTGATTCCTTCGATTTGTCGCCCACTTCCCTTGACCACCCACGGGCTTCGAGCTGAATCAAACAGTACTGACTACCATCACATCTGATGATGGATTCACTATAGTTAGATCGCGTAAATGGAAGAGGCAACATAAACCCTCTCCTTCTAGTCGTCTGGACAAAGTTGAGAATCATACGAACCGAATCCCTTCCTCAAGTTTAGTTGGGCGATCCACTAATCAAAATACTAATCCAATCCCTAATGGTACTGAATCCCAATACAACGGACGTTTTATTGCTAAGCAAAGTCCCCCAGTTTGGAATTTCGCCTCACAAACGAGCAAAGCGTGGAATGAAATTGTTAAAGGTAATAATATTCCACTCTCTGTACCACTGAAATTTTATCCGCCTCGAGAAGTCAATTCTATAAAATGCGCTAAAATGTCTAATGAAGTTATTATGGATGCTAGAAAACAGTGGAATAACGCCATAGTGGTTTACGTAGTAGGACCTAAACCATATTATCCATACTTCAAAGAATACATCAGCAGAGTGTGGAAACCAGTAGAGGAATTTTCAATTTTCTCAATGGAAAATGGTTTTTATGTGATTAAATTTAACAAAGAGCAAGACTGTCTAAATATCTTGGAGGAAGGACCATACTACTATAACAAAAAATTGTTGATGTTGAAGAGATGGCATCCCGGAATGCAACTTAATAAAGAATTACTTCACTCCATCCCGATCTGGATCCGTCTCCCTAATCTGCCACTTGATTTCTGGACAGAATAAGGGATCAGTCGAATTGCTTCTGTTCTTGAAACTCCTATTAAGCTTGACAAATTCACGGAAGGAATAATAAAAATCGCTTTTGCTAGAGTCCTTATTGAAATTGATAATAAGTTTAATTATCCTAGCAAACTTCCTATTTTAAATGAGAAGGATGAAATAACTTGGCAAGATATAGTTTACGAGTGGAAGCCTATCGTATGCCCCAATTGCTCGAGCTTTGGTTATATAGAAAACCACTGTCAATTCACTAAAGCATGGGTGCCTAAGCAGAACCACAACACAGAAGTAGGTAACACTGATATGATAATAGATTCCACTGATTCCACTCTGGAAAATTGTAACATAAATGAAAACCCTATCAAACAAAACTCTGGGTTGGAAACTAAGGGTCAGACACAACAAAAACATGACACTGAATCTGAACAGATTAGACAAACTGATCCAATGTCAATTATAAATGAAACAAATAGCACACAAACAACCATTCAGGCAGCTCAACCAAATAAAGATTACATCATCAATAATTCTACTAAAGGAAACAACATGAATGACGAAGTGGATTCAACGTCTACAGATTATAATACAGGTGATTCTAATGTTCAACTAGATGCTATACATGATGTAGCTTCAGCCATGGAAGAATCTAATAACGCAGACGTGCCTCCTCGCCCCAATCAAAGGAATGGTTGCCCAAATCCAGACTTATCATCAGTAGCCAAAACAAAATCAACTCGCAAAACGAGAACAGAGGAAGCTCCTTTTGAATTCAAAGCCTCATCGAATCCTGACGTCTTGGAGAACCCTGCATGGTCTAATCTTGTCATTCAGCTAAAAAATAAAAGCAAAAAATCAAAAAAAGCCAAGACGATGGGGAAAGCTACTCCTCTGCAAGAAAGTAGCATTCCTAACAATGAAAGTTAATGCAGTTCCTAATTTGGAACATAAGGGGGATGAATGCACCCCACAAACAACTGCAAATTCTAAAAATCATTAAGTCGAATAATTTTTCTTTTTTTGGCATCCTGGAAAATAAACTTTCTCTTAATGCTATTGAACGCTTCATGAATAAAATTGACAATAACTGGAGAATGTCTCACAACATTTCTGATCGAAAAAGTTGTATTATTATTCTCTGGAATTCATTGGTATGGACTAACATCATTCTTCACTCCACAGACCAATACATTACCAGTATCTTGTGTAATAATAATGATATCAGAGTAGTTTGCACCATTGTTTATGCTCATAATGAAGAAAACAATCGATCCACTCTTTGGGAAGATATCATATCGCTATCCAATAAAGTTACTCTACCGTGGATTGTGGCAGGTGACTTCAATACGATTTTATACAACGATGAAAGAATGAATTCTGGTAGCTTTAACTCTAGTGGTGATCCCTATTTTATGAATTGTATTACTTTATCGAGGCTGGTGGAACCTGAATTTACAGGCAATTTTTTTACTTGGCGAGGAGGTAATTCGTTTTCTATTCATAGTAAAATAGACAGAGTTTTTGTTAATTCGCTATGGTTAGATAAATTTGTCAATTTTGGCATACATTTTGGCAATCACTCTTTGAGCGATCATACTCCTATATCTATTATGCTACAAATTTAAATTTCAAAAAGAGGAACATACCTTTTAAGTATAAGAACTCATGGCACACTTTCTCTGATTATTATCAAATCATTACCGAGGCAATGGATATTAACGCCCCGGTAGTCCTCTGTACAACCTACTCTGCAAAATAAAAAAGGTGAAAAGCAGCCTGAAGAGTTGGTTAAGTACTAAACCCAATATACAACTAATGATTGACAATTTGAAAGAGCATAATAACATCATTTACAATCAATTAGTTAACAACCCAATGGATGATAACCTCCTACAAACATACACTGCTGGTTGTGATGCACTGCATGATATGTTGAGAAAATCTGCCATTGAAAATGATCAAAAAATGAAATTCAATTGGCTTCTCAAAGGGGACAGGTCTACAGAATTCTTTTACAGTAAAATCTCAAAATTCAAAAACAGTCGAAGAAACACATTTACTGTTAACAGTCAGGGAACATGGATCTCAACATCAGAAAAATTATCTCAACAAGCTATTATTTACTTCTCTGATCTATTTCAATTGCCACAAGCCTCAAATCAATTTCCAAACATTACTTGCAAGAAAATTCTATCTGAAAATGCTAAAATGAATTTGTGCAAATCTTTTACAATGGAAGAAATTAAAGAGGCCATTTTTCAGATTAATGATAATAGTTCTCCTGGGCCAGATGGATTCAATTCGAAATTCTACAAAGTTCACCGGGACAGCATGAAAAAGGATATTTGGGAAGCTATGAATGGCATACTTCAAAGTGGTAAAATCATTAGAGAAATTAATCACACTTTCATTTGCCTCATACCCAAAATTCCAAAGGCTAAGAATATATCTGATTTCAGACCTATCTCTCTTTGTAATGTCACATACAAAATCTTAGCCAATTTATTATGCAACAGAATGAAACCTTTTATGAATGAATTAATCTCTGTTAATCAGAATGCATTCATTCCTAATAGAAATATTTCTGAAAATTCTCTCCTTGCCCATGAAATGGTCAGAAGCTTTAATAGAAAAAACTCAAGCAATTTTTGTTTGAAAATTGACTTACACAATGCTTATGACAAAGTTAATAGAGAATTTATCCATCATATGCTGATTTCTATGGGATTTCCTGTTCCCTTTGCTAATATCATCTATGATTGCATATCCACCCCATCATTCTCTATTTTAATTGATGGCTCCCCACACGGTTTCATTAATAGCACAAGAGGAATAAGACAAGGGGACCCTCTCTCCCCCTATTTATTTGCTATGATCATGGAATACCTCACTATAAAGATGGACATAGAATTTATCAAAGGCAACATCAATCCAATATATCAAGTTGAGCCAATAATTACCCACCTCCTTTATGCTGATGACATTTTAATTATGGCAAAAGCTACAATTAAAAATGCAGAAGCAGTTTATCATATTTTACAAGAAATGAAAATTGTCTCAGGTCTTGAATTAAATACTGAAAAATCCAAATTATTTTTCAGTAAAGGTGCCAAAAATAAACAGGAGATTGCCGACAGCATTAAATGCAAAATTGGAAATCTACCAATCATCTATTTGGGAATACCACTTACTAACATTTCTTTAAAATCAAAAGACTTTGGATGGCTTATTGACAAAATTAACAAAAAGTTCAATCATTGGCAAACCAGATTTCTCAATATAAGTGGAAGAGCTGAACTTATCAAAAATGTCATCCACCCACTTTTGCAGTACTGGCTTCAAGTATCCCAATTCCCTGCATCAGTTATTCATAGGATCAATTCAATATGCTCAAACTTCCTGTGGAAAACTAAATCACATAATATGAGTTGGAATGAAGTATGCAAAACCAAAAATGAAGGGGGTCTAGGCATCAGGAAAATTGAAGACTTAACTGTAGCAGTTTCAACCAAAATGCTATGGAACTACATTAATGGAGAATCTTTATGGGCAAAATGGATGCATAATAGATATTGTAAAAAGAATAACTTTTGGATTACCAATGTGGATAACAATGCTTCTCATACTTGGAAAACCATATTACGTGCGAGACAATGTTGTAAAGGTTATATAGACAGGAAAATTGTGAATGGTGCTAATACGGATATTTGATTTGATCCATGGATACAAGGCCATTCACTGATTGACAAATATGGCTGGAACTGCATGAGGAATCTAAAGGGTTGTCATAAACAAGTATCACAACTCATGTCGAATAACAACTGGAAACAAAATCTGAACTTCATTCCCATACAATCACATAATGATGTAAGGAACATTCACATACATCACCACATGAAACAGGATCACTGGTGGTGGATTCCTAGTAAACATGGACAATTTTCAGTTAAATCTGCATGGAACACGTTTCGAAACAAATATCCTGAGCTTGACTGTACCAAAACTATCTGGGAGAAAGGTTGTGCACCCAAAATGTCAATATGCTCTCTACTTGCCATCAAAAACAAACTGAATACTAAAGACAGAATCAGCAATTGGTCCCCGAATATAGACCAAAGATGTGTATTATGTACTAATCACATCGAAGACAGAGATCATCTATTCTTTCAATGTACATATTCGAAGACCATCCTAATGGAAATTCTTCCCAAGGTTAATATCACAGGACTCGCCAATTTTGAAATCTATCCTACTATGACTGCTATTAAACAAGCTCAGGATCAAATGAAAACTTCCAATTCTAACATTTTTAGTATCATTTTTACTAATATAATATGGAACATTTGGTGCGAACGAAATAACCGAGTGTTTAATGGAATTGAACAACCAGTTGAACTAAGAATTAAACACATTCTTATAGACAGTAAACATCTTATCCAACAAAAGACCCAATCTGGTGATTTAAACTCTGACGAGAGACTTATCTTGGTGAATCTCAACATGGCGTCAGTTCTCCACGTCCAATTCCGACCCCCTTGAGCTGATGTTGATTTGTGACTAGTGATAGTTTGTGATAGATGATTTTGGAGTCTGTTGATTTCGTTACTTTCTCCATTTTCATCGGTGAATGTTGATTTAGATCTATTAGTTTGGGGCTTTGGTTTTCCCCCCAACGCGTGGCAGGATAGCAAAAGAAGATATGACGTCTTTTGAGTTTTTATTTGTTTTATTACTTAAGTTGGAGTATGGCTTGGCTTCATATCTGGTACCAGCTGCTCGTACGGATGATTTTGAGAGTGTTGCTTATTTGTTTTTTTTCCTCCTCCATCTGTTTGACAGTCTGGTCCAATATTTGAATTGTTGTATTGTTAATATATGGAATTGATATGTACTCATTTTCCTTACAAGGTACCCATATAGGTTAGGGAGGTTGTAAGGTTTTAATGAGGCATATCAAGGAAATATATGATCTGTTTTGTCCATTAATTTCAAGTACCATTTTCAAAAAAAAAGAAGAAATGCATATGGATTTTACAGAATGTATATAATTTTCTAGCATTTTTTTTTTCATTTGATATAGATGTATCTTCCAAGTGATTTGTTGTTTTTTATTTCGTGAATGTATTTGCTCTTTATGTATGGTTTATTAGTATGTATATATATTTTTCCCTTTACTACGATAATCTCCATTAGTACTCAAATGCTTATTATGATCTCTTTACATCATTGTGTTGAAACTGAATTTGATATATAAAAGATTTTAGTTTGAAGAAAAATTGTAATCGTGTCTTACATTTTGGGTATGAAAGTTGGTTTGAAGTGATTTAGTTTGGTGTGTAAAAGACTTTAGTTTTAAGAAAACTTAACTTGTTCCTTGCTTTTTAGCAAGAAAGCTGTTTTAAAGCATAGGTTTGTTTCAAAATATGGTAAATGAAATGAAAATATCAAGGCATTTAGCAAATAAGTATGTACTATTGGGATATACTTACTAGTGATGAAAATTGCATTTTGAAAAATCAATTAACAGAAATTAAGTAGGCACTGTTTCTTAATTATTTGGAACCCTACAGATTGATTTTTGCTTTGGATCAACACTGCCCACTTCAGGCTAGATACGATCATTTAGAATACATATAGTGTTGGTGTACTGTTGTTTATGTAGTCTGGTTCCATTAAATAAGCATGCGTCCTCCTAGCCTGCATAGGCCTTTTGACATTTGAACCGCGATGAACCAGATTTTGAATGTGTGGTCTTCCCACTTCCTGATATTTTTGTTAGTGTCGAAAGTTCATGCTGATTCTGGATCTGAAACATGTAATAATGCTATGTTTGAGGGTTGGCTACAGTTACATAGTTGTAGTTTTAAATTTATTGACTACTATTCAGGTGACATCATACTATGATCTGATGGTACAAGGCTTAGTTATGTAGTCTTCTTCCTCCACCGTAATCAATTATTAGTAGATAAAAACAAAAATCAATCTGCTAGGCAGTTTGATGTATTTGAACTTGGTCATTGAGCAAACTGTGTTCATATGTACTAAACTCTCCCATCAGTTGGGACTGAACTACGTATAAACCAGTGCTGGCTTTTTTATTTGATTCTTTATTGCTTGTTGATTTGAAGATGCATATGAAGTTCCATTTTGAGTATTTGTTGAATCCCTTATCATATTTGAACTGTCGTTGTATGCTTACTTTTGTTTTGGTATCCACATTTTAGTCATTTGACACTGAGTTTCTTTTTGTTAAAAACAGTGATAGCTGTTGCATTTGGATATGAGCCATTTTGAAGTATTTTGTCGCAGTCTTGTTTCGATCACCAACTTCCGGTCTGACAAGATGGGCACTTTCCATTGGGTCAGAGGTACGAGCTTTCTTTTATTTTACCATTTTAAAAATAATAATGCATTACAGTATAATGGTTTTCTATATTGAAACATAGATAATTTAGTAAAATATTACAATTTGTTAACGTATAACCGATCACAAAATATTTACGCTGTTACCAATAGTCCAGTTTGTTAGTGAAAAATAAAAAGTAGTTGAAAGATGAACTTGTCAGCTGCTATAATTTAGTATAAACTAATAGTGGCTAAACTTTTGTGTTTCGGGGCAATATCATCAAATTGTGATATTGGATTTATACCAATACTTCATAGGAAGATGTACATGTAAATACGTATCTTTTTCGAATTTCAAAACACCGTATGTATGAACTTAACTTTTTGAGTACTTTAGAAAGTATAAAAAACCATATTTCCAAGAACCATTGCAGTATATTTGATGGATTTTATAGACAGCATTAATACGCTGACTCATCCACCATTGAGTAATTGATATTAGTTTACAACGAAAATTATCTTGTCACTGTATGTGCAATTATCCACTTTTTTAATTTTTAGTTTTGTTTTACCATAGCAGAAGTTTGGTTAGGTAATTTTATAGTCGTGTAAAGAGTATATTTAATAAATAATTAGCGTATTTGTACTCATGTATTTTGGAGGTCATAGATAAAGACAAACTTATGTAGATTTATGATTTTTACTTCCTTTTATTCAATTCGTGTCAAACAAATGCAATGTACAGCTTGCTAAAAGATATATGGAGATATTTGCACCTAACCTTTCGGTTCTAGCAAATTGGGTGGAACGAATTGAATTCTTGGATAAATATATTTATTGATGGATATTCATATCTATAACTAGCATATGATACTCTGCAATTCAAAGTTTAAAAGTAATAAAATGCAGGTCACTTGCATGAACAATTTCCATTGGTTGCGTAGGATAACTTTTGAAGAATGTAGTTGTGGGCACACCTGTTTCGATTTCACCATTGTACAAAAGGGAATTCTTCTGTAACACATAGGAAAATAATCATAAATTATAGAAAGACCATAGTGTGAAAATTAAAAGGATTATTCAAAGATATCCCCTTTTAAATATCTTAACGGAGCCCATTGCACTTACCGGTTTCTCTGCGTAGAATAAATTTATCAAAAATAACCCATCCTTATAACCCCTAAGGTAGTGCAGTGGTTAGGACATGTGATGTTCATCTTAAAGGCCAATGGTTCAATCCCACCAACTACATATTCTTGTGAATTACTAAAGTATATGTTGTGAGTGCATACTTCCTTAGAGTTTACAAACAAAGCTTGGTTCTCTAGGTCTTCAAAAAAATAACCTCTCCTTCTTATACATTTTCATGTAAGCAATGTTTGATAAAAAAATTGCATATGGTTAACTAATGGCAAAAACTATCGGTTTGGATCGAATTGGTGACCATTGGTCCCATGGTAGCCAGCACTGTTGAAAAAATTGTAATATTTTAACCGGGGGAATTAATTTAAAGGACAAAGATTTGTATATTTTTTGCCTCAATGACACGACCTCAATATTTTTACCACAATGACAAACATTCTTCTAAAAATTATTCATAAGGACAAACATTTTTCAAAATTATTCATAAGGACAACAAAACTGCTACCGAGCTAAAACTGATACCTAAAAACTGCTACCGATAACTACAAACTGATACCTTAAAACTGCTACCGATAACTACAAACTGATACCTAAAAACTGCTATCAATAACTAAAAACTGATACCTACAGAAAGTTGTCCTTCAGAATAAAATATTGAAGGTCTGTCTGTGAGGCTAAAAAGCTGGTCCTTGACGATAATTTCGGACAAATTATTTTCTCATCTTTTTACTTTTGTCGCTACTCAACTGTATCATTTGGTTAATAACTATCCACATCTTGTTCTTAATTTTCCTTCACAATTTTATTTAACCGATTCAATAATTTGCTCTTCACATCATTCTTCATTTCTCTCGTTATAATGTTATTTCATTAAAATCTTTCAATAATATACTCTTTTATCTTTCTTTGCTTCAGTTAACCATTAAAATCATTTAAGGATTTCTTTTCAATAATTTCATGAAGAATTGAAACCTTCCATTAGATATTCATCGCTTCTCCTTGTTTGATAACCTAACAAGGTAGCCCCACTCAGGTTAGATTTCACTCTATATGTTTTTACTCGTTGTGGTATAGAAATAGAATATAGCAATCAATTTTTGTAAATATGTACATCACTGCTCATTACATGTATAGTAGTGTCACGACTGTGAGGATGATATGTATGCTACCTAAAACTTACATCACTAATTGTTTCTATTTAAATAATGATAATAGAGTTTGCATGTGGTTTTAATTAATTTGAAGGAAATTTTTGTCATCACAAATTTGAATCAAGAATAGAATGAATGTTTTATACTGTAAATGATTAACGATAGTTTTTAAGAAATAAAAAGGGCGACTGCTCCTTGTCAATTTTCTTGTTTTTCCGATTCCTATTATTTGTATCAACCTTCTCTCTTCTAGTTTAATAGCCGATATCATGTAGATGTAATCAAAGATTCGCAGCCCCTTCCCCAATCTCACCAAATATGATTCTACAAGAGCTGTAACTCACTAGTTTTGATTCGTGTTTCTTTTTTTTTTCCGACCCGGTAAGATTTTGAAAACTCCTCTCAAGCTTTTGCCTTTGCAAACATCAATCATCACATGCCAGTTTTATACCATATTTTCTTTGATCGTTTTAACAGCACATCTCGTCTTTCGTGGATTTTATCATTAGACAGCAGAGATATGAATGTTAATGTCTGAAATGGAGTCTAGTTGACAATGACTTTAGGTAAGATTTGGAGAAGTCTGTCGACATTCTATATTTAAAAGCAAAAATTACAATAGTTTAAGAAAATGTTATAAATATTATTGAAATAAACTCTAATATAAAAAGATGCATAAAAAGTTCTCAAATTCGAAAAAAAGAAAGATTAAATGCTCAAATTCGAAGTTTGTTGATGGTGGAGAGACGATGAAGGGGGATTAAATATAGTTGAATGACCATGTCGTAAATGAACCATTGATACTTCTTGTGTCAAATGAAACCGGCCATTTTCATCCCCTTGCTCAATTTGTGAGGATACATATACTTTAACGCATCCGACAACATGTGGAATGCAACAATTTTCCATTTAGCCGACCAATTGAGCCTTGAATTCTAAATCAATTGTAATCATATATTTGAAAGATTCATCTGATAAAGCATAATAATTAAAATCAAAATTCAAACCAACTCGTTCAGAACATAGCTTCACCTCACAACTTCTCAATCCCGGCAATTGCGATGACGTCAAAACAAGAATAAAAACAGCAGGACGAAATTGTTACTAGGTTAAAGCATATATATGCAATGTGAAAGAAAAATCAACAAGATTTGTATGCTGCCATACAACATCATACATCAATACAAACTTAACTAATATGTAAAAGAAGAGACAAGCATGCTCTCGATCTCCCGCAATCCTCCTTTTGTTGGAAGTTGACATTTTTCACTTCATATGTTTTAGTGATATGTTTAAGCACAAACAAAGTATAATTTTGTTCATCTCCTTTTGTTGTGCTGATTATTTTGACTCATTTAATTGATAGATAAATATATAAACAATACCATCCATTTTATTCACTTAAACCAATAAAACAGAGGAATTAGAACCATCTTTATACATAAATGTGAAGAAGAACAAAACGCTGGCGAAAACAAGATTAAATTCCACTTAACTATTAATTCAGCTGTACATACTTCATATTACTTCCCTGCTTTAGCAAGGTATGTGTATAAGGCTAGTTATTATGTTTAGTAGTATTTTTATAACATGAAATTCAATTTGCGGTTTTGTGCATGACTCTCGGGATTGTGAATTTTATGTACAGTTATTTATATAATTCCCAACATGATAAAGGAAAAAGTAATTGGTATGGCATGTTAATAATTGCCGTGAATAAATAAAGGAAAAACAATTTGTTTTTCATTTTCATATGCATAACATCAGTCGTCTAGACTTAGTTTGAATGAGTGGTCCATAATCATTACATTAAGTGGTCCATGATCATTACATAAAGTGGTCAATACTCATTACACACGACACTCATGGAAATTCGTAATAGGTGGCTTATATATATTTAAGTCTTTTTGAAAACATCATAATTAATAGTTGTTTATGCATATGATGGATCTGTGTATATATGTATATGCATGTGTATATTAACTATTTAAGTGTGTATATATCTGTGAGTGTAGATGTGTTTATAAACCTTCAAACGGTTTGACTAAAAATAACATATTATGGGAGATGCAATTAGATTCCTCGGCCCCTCTCATATTATGCTGTTGACAGCGGAGTTTTATCCTCGGTTAAAGAATTAGTTGAGGGATCGCATTTTGTTTGCTAGATACCACAGTGTATTTTCACTGTACACCAATATCCACTTTTTGATTCCATAATTAAGATCACTGAATATATTAATTTTTGTTGTTGAATGCAGATGATGATGTTCCAAGCTTGAATGTTTTTAGGTGGACTAGGTGTACGTGATCAATACAATGAATTGCGTCTTGATGTTGATAACATGACTTGCGAGGTACTCATCATTATATAAGCCATTATTTTCCTGTTTTACCAAAAAGTCTAACCCTGTTATCATCAACCATATCAACAGCAACTGCTTGAGCTAAGCGAAAAGATAGGGTATGTTAGCACTGGACTTGGAGAAGAAAAGAAGAGATCATGCACCATCTCAGGAAACCAAAACATGCACATTTGGGTGCTTCACCATCATAGAAAGAATGCAAATGCATTATATGTCAAGTGGGCTATCCATAACCGTAATTTAGATTTTCCTATACGTTGTAAACATACGCCTAAATATATGGTTTCATGATGCAAGAGGAATATGAAGCAAATGATGATATAGGGAAGCTGGAATGTGGTCATAGCTACCGCGCGCTCACTGTATCAAGCAATGGTTTCTGCGTAAAAACGCTTACCCGGTTTGTAAGACTACAATAGCAAAAAGGTAGTGTTCCATTGCTTGTGTTCTACGAAAATTTATATTGGTGTTACTCTTTGTCTTGTATAATGTAAATAGTTCTCAAGGTATTGGTGGTTGCTTTTTACGAAAAGATATTTGTATTTCAATTTTTTTATTTTGAGAAGTTGTTTTTAGTATCAAATCAAATGGAAACTGGAGAAACATGATCTTACAAGTTGCAGTTCCATTGGTAAAATTTCACCTATGGTCTTACAAGTTGCAGTTTGGTATGACTCATAGGTAAAATTTCACCTAACATTGTAGTCACTATATTTCTTACACACACACACACTAAAATAAGATCTTTATGTAGGAGGAAACAAATGTACTCTAACTTCAACTAGATTTCAAGTTAACAAATCCAAATGGCTTTCTCTACATCAAAGAAATAATTTATCCTGTTTTAGCCAAAGCAAAATATTCCTTTAATGTTTAAGCAGTTCATGATTAGAAATAAAAGTTTTTCAATACCGCTGATTGCTGTGGCATATCAATCTGATGACAGTTCAAATTGAATGCTCTGTATTCATTTATATCCAAGTCACATGTATTGTAACTTTATCGACTAAGTTCCAATTTCAATTGCAATATTTCAGTAACTTGAATGATCAAGACAGTGAACATGTAGAGCAAGCAATAGCACTGGAAGAAAATGATGAAATAAAATTTTCTAGTCAAGGCAGTGACCATGTAGAGCAGCATAACTAATACCTTAGGCAATAGTTGAAACTAGAAATAAAATTAGCAGTAGCTTAAACAACAGTAAAACTATCTTTCTGCTGGAAATAAAATTAAAAATAAAGTTGACCTGCCTTCTGCTCGGAAAGGAGTAAAACCATCTTTTTGCTTGAAATAAAAATAAAAATAAAATCGAGCTGCCCTCCACTCAAAAAAATTGTTAAGCCATTCCACTCAAGAGGCAGTCAAGATGCCTTTTTCTAGAGGCAGTCGAGCAACGTTTCAAAAGGGGTCAGTTTAATCTTTACACTACTAGAAATGGTCTCATTACCGACAGCTAATTTCCGACGGCTTTCGACGGGCCGTCGGAGATTTGCGATTATACCTGCAGCCGAGAGCTCTTCTTCCTCCTCCTTTCATACGAAAATTATACCCAAAAACCCCCAAATCCCTTCTCCAAACTTCCAATTTCTAATTTCTAGCTTCCGAATCCTCCACGGCTGCTTAATCAAACTCCATTACTCTTAATCTCAGGTATAATCTCTTATTTTTGTGAAAAATTCAGTTTTTACCCTAATTGTAGATTTGCATAAATTGATAAATTAGGGCGAATTAGTAATTGCAATTGTTTCCAATAGCGTAATAACGGTTTATAGCATCACATAGCATACCTATTTCATCTTTTATCGTGAAATTGTGAAAAACATGTATAATTTGTGATTGTTCATGTATATGTAAATTGTTGTGTATGCCTTGATTCGACGATTGTATACGTTATTTGGAATAAGATAAAATGATTGAATGAATTAGGAGTATTATATTGTGCACGTATTTACTTATGAAACCAAAAAAAAATGCATTTCTCTAAATTATAATTGTGTGTATTGAAAAATGACAAAAATGTTAAACCAATCTTAAGTTGATTTAATACGTCGAATAAATGTGTTAAATTAATATATATTTTTGTAAATGTGAACAGTGAGTAAAACTGTATATTTTCGTAAAATACGCGCATGTAACCGACAAATGTCCCTTAGAGAGTTTTTGGCCCCGTCTGACGAGTGTTGTACATGATTGTTATATAAATAGTCGTTTTTTTCGAAAAACGACCATTTATATTCATTTGGTACAATGTTTGTCGGATTTGTCCCTGTATTGGACAAGTTATGAACACAGTAAGCATTTACATTTTGTATACTATTTCATCTCAAACGGTTCATAAAATTTCGGCCTAACTTTTCTTTTTTGTTTTCTGCGTACACGCATTTGTGTACAATGCAGGAAACAAAAGGGAAATGCCGTCGAAATTTTGTTGAATCGTTTGAGACAAAGTAATATACGAAATGTAAATGTTTACTGTGTTTATAATGGGAAGTAGGATGTCTGACCAATGAAAAAAAATTATATATATTTTTAAATCGATACGTTAAAAAATAAAATGTGCCCCATTTGAAAATATTTTTAAATTTGTGAAGTTGTTCTTTAAATTCAAAATATTATACGACCATGAAAATAATCTTTTTCGAATTTGTATTCTTCAAAATAAATATTAAATTTTGAACTTCTCATTTTGTCAAATAGGAAAAATGATTGATTATTTTGTTGATCGGAGGAGATGGATGTACCAAAGAAAAGGACTGAGGGGCTCAATAAAAGAAGATTTTTATAATGGTATAAACGTGCTTGTTGAATTCGCTTTAAGTAATAACGGAAACGATCCAGAAATTCGTTGTCCGTGTAGTAGGTGTAGACGTTTGAAGTATTTGTTACCAGATATTGTGAAAGTTCATTTGTGCCAACACGGTTTCGCACCCGAGTATTATGTTTGGGATCGGCATGGAGAAGTTGTAGCAAATACTTCTGTAGAGTCTGAAAGTGTCGTTAACGAAATAGTTTCAACGACCCGTATAGAAAATATGGTCGAAGATGCAGCACGATCAATATTTCCTATGGCTGAAGTTGACGACGACGATGGAAACGTTGAAGAACCAAATATTGAAGCAAAATTTTTTTATGATTTACTAGATGCTGCTAATAAACCTATTTGGGATGGTTGTAAAAGTGGCACTCAGCTGTCAGTTATGCAGAATACATTGCGATGAAGTCAAAATACAACATCACTGAAGCTGGGTTTACGGCTGTTGTACAAGCTGCAAAAAGATATATGCCGTCCGATAATCTAATGTGTGAAAATCACTACGAAGTTAAAAAAACTTGTGTCGGCTTTTGGTTTACCGTATCAGAAAATAGATACATGTTTAAAAGGCTGCATGTTGTTTTGGAAAGAAGACGCAAACCTTAGAAATTGTAAAGTTTGTAACCAAGAGAGATACAAACCAAGAAAAAAAAGGGGAACGAAGTTCCGTACAAGCGTATGCACTACTTACCCATAACTTCAAGACTTCAAAGATTATATGCATCTTCTGTAACTGCATCTAATATGAGATGGCATAGCGTGAGAACGGAGGAAGAGGGTACGTTGACACATCCGGCCGATGGAGAAGCATGGAAGCATTTCGATAAAACGTATCCAAATTTTGCAGCGGAGAGTCGAAATGTTAGATTAGGATTATGTACAGACGGTTTTTCTCCATTTTCTCAATTTGGTTCTAAATATTCATTCTGACTCATTATCGTCACACCGTATAATTTACCTCCATGGATGTGTATGAAAACGCAATATATGCTTCTTACTGTTGTCGTTCCTGGCCCCGACGATCCGACACAAGGAATCGATGTATATTTACAACCGTTGATTGAGAAGTTAAAAATACCGTGGAACGAAGGAGTAGAAACATACGATGTGTCCAAGAAGAAATTTTTTCGTATGTTTGCTTCTTTGTTGTGGACTATAAGTGATTTTCCTACCTATGCAATGCTTTCGGGATGGAGTACTGCCGGTCGTCTAGCATGTCCATATTGCATGGATGAAACACGAGCGTTTTCTTTACCTCACGGCAAGAAAATTTCATGGTTTGACTGTCATCGATATTTTCTCCATGTAAATCATCCCTTCAGAGGAGACAAGAAAAACTTTTTAGCTAATAGAGTAAAAACCAGACAACCACCGACGATATGGTCAAACGAAAACATATGTGAACTTGTTAAGGACTATCCAAAGATATATGAAACTGGCGAGCAAACAGAAATTGAAGGCAAATCAGTTGTTCATAACTGGTGCAAACAAACTATTTTTTGGGAGTTGTCGTATTGGAAACATCTTCTGCTTCGCCATAACATAGATGTGATGCACAATGAGAAAATTGTATTTGATAATGTTTTTAACACAATTTTGAATGTGAAAGGGAAGACGAAGGATGATTTGAAATCAAGACGTGATATAGAAGAATTATGCAAACGTCCGGAGCTTCATATGAAACCAAATGACAGTAAAAAACCCAAAGCATGTTACGAATTAGATAATAATCAAGTTAAAGCTGTGTTAAAATGGGTGGAAGGGTTAAGATTTCCTGATGGGATATCATCAAATCTTCGTAGATGTGTTGACTTTAAAAATGGTAGATTGAGCGGAATAAAAGTCACGACTGTCACATAATGATGGAAAATTTATTTCTTGTGATGTTCAAAGAATTACTGCCGTTAAAAGTTTGGAAGGTAGTAATGGAGCTTAGTATGTTTTATAAAGAGCTTTATTCGACTACTTTAAAAGTGCAACGTTTACGTAAACTTGAAGTGGACATTCCTATATTGCTTTGCAAATTAGAGAAAATATTTCCGCCAGATTTTTTAATGTAATTGAACATTTACCTGTTCATCTCTCATCTGAAGCACGACTTCGAGGTCCTGTCCAATATGGATGGATGTATCCATTTGAGAGGTATGTAATATGTTATAACGTAATTTAATTGCATTTGAAAGATGAAGTTAATATAAATTAATTTTGCATAGATATTTGAATCATCTGAAGAAAAAAGTGAGGCAAAAAGCACGAGTTGAAGGTTCGATATGCAAATCTTACATCGAAGAAGAAGCTTCATTCTTTTTCTCTCACTATTTCAGTGACCATATGAATATTTCATTTCAAAGTGTTCCTCATAATGACGAAGGCGACGAACAAGAGTCCTCTCAAGCAAAGTTATCTATTATGAATCAAGTATAACACACTTCCATTTCTATTTCCATTTCAGTCATTAATTAAGCAATTTATACCGTTGATGTCATTTTCATATGAAATATATTTCATTATCATGTTATTATTCTCTTATATAATGATGTGGATTTGTCACAGGTTTATCATTATGTCATATAGAGGTAGGAGCTCTTCCCGATCGTCAGGAGGTGATGGCAGTGACCCATCGCAAGAGCCACGGCGTACAGTTGTATCGTTAGTCTCTAGAGCAGATGGGTAAGAATTAAATTTTATTCAGCATCTTATTTTTTTATGATATACGTACGTACTTATCTATATCGTACTTAAAAACAGGGGGTTCGACCTACTTCCCTCTAAGGTTGTGCTGGACGTCTCTAGAGCTTCTTATCGCAGTAGGATGAGTGCTTGCTAGCCGATGTGGGATAACATCCCTCCTCACATCATAGAGTGCATATGGAAGGATGTCCTAGTATGTATATTTTTCTGTTTTCCATTTTTAATTCGTTTTTGTCGTTTTTCTACTGTTTATCGTTTAAAGTGTAATCTTTTTTTAACACAGGCTGAGATAGACATCCAGACAGACGATCTGATGCTGGCATGAGCATACTGGATGAAGAAGATGCACAAGAACTACAGGGACACGATATCTGAGATTAAGAAATCTGGTAAGAAACCACGGTGGATGGGAGAGAGCGTGTGGCAAGATTGGTTGAGATACTGGGAGACGGACGAGGCGAAGACAAGTATACTATTTTTTTTTGAATTATTAATTTGACGTGATCGAAAAATAATGTATCAAATTTTGAATGTACAGGTAGAGTCGGATAGAAACTCTGCAAATAGAAATAAGAATCCCATCACTCATCGCGGAGGATCGAAGTCGTTTCAGCAGTATCGGCAGGAATTGGTAAATTTACTGAATAATAAATGTAAATAGTTTATGCTATATGATTTTAAATGTATAATAATTATATGTAACAATCAACTTCAGGAAGCCGAGGCACATGGTCCCGTCAGCTATATGGACGTGTTCACCCGTACGCATGCTGTCGAGCATGTTAATCCAGACGGGACTGTTTCGTATACATGGCAGGACGATAAATCCAGCAAAAGCCATGTAAGCATATTTCATTTTATTCAGTATTAGTAATTGTTTTAATTGTTAAACTATGATGAAATAAGATATGATATTATTAATTTGTTAATGCAGGAGATGTTTATGGAGCAGCGACAGAAACTCCTTGCTGATACGGGTCGAGATCAGCTGACGACCGATGAGAAGGATGTTATTTTTGTTCCTGTTATGCATCCAGCAGAGCATGGTCGACGATACGGATTTGGCAATCTAGCGGTAAATAATTTACTTTTTTTTGAAATACTTCAAATATGATATTTCGACCTTTTCAAAACAATAAACTTGGATTTTATTCATTTTTCGATTATTGCAGGCCAGTAGTCAGAGTAGGGGACGACAGAGTAGACCTCAGAGCAATCTAGCAAATATATAGAAGAATTGCGGACTAGAGTGTCCCAACTGGAGGAGCAGAACCGCCAACAGGTCATGCAGACTGCACAGTTGTTAGAGTACATGCAGCAGTTTGGTGGTCGCTTCCCTTCCTCGGCTGGCTCTAGATCTGGAGGAGATTGATTCATTGCTTGCTTGCTTGTTCGTTCGTTCAGGTATGTTTTGTTTTAGTTTAGAATGATTTGGTAGACGACGTAGGTAATTGTTAATTTATGTATAATTATGTTTGATATACTTGGTTCTGTAGTTGTATGAGGATGTGTATGAGAATATTGATGAATTTGTGTATTAACAACATGGTAGAACAGCTATTGTTAGGATTATTGTTAAAGTTCGAATGGTTATGTATATTTTGTATTTTATTTTGATGTAATTTTATTTATTTGTGTGTTTATTGAATATTTTGTAGTTTGACATTGGATATTTGGTTGGATTATTGTATGTTGGATTGTGCAGTATTGATATCATAGTGTTTGGAAGAGAAATGTGGTTGGAAGGCTATATTTGCAGCGAATTTCAAAAAAAAAAAAAACAGTAGATTTCTGACGGCTTCCGACGGCTCCCGACGGCTTATAGGTCAAAATTTCCGACGGCTCTCGGTGGCCTGTAGCGCACTATTTCCGACGGTTTCCGACGGATACCGACATTTGTCGGAATCCGTCGGAAACCATCGGAATCCGTCGGAATCGTGTGCGACATCTTCCGTCGGAAGCCGTCGGAAATACTGCTCCCCGACGCAGTCATTTCCGACGGCTTCCGACGGCCGCCGACGGTTTTAGGCCGTCGGAAAACGTGATTCCCCTAGTAGTGTTAAATTTAAATGGGATTCAAGTCGTAAATCCTATATTCAAAAGATTCATACTTTAAGGTTTACGCACATTTTGAAATTCATTTACGTTTAAACTTCTACATCCAAACCAAAAACTCAATTTTCTCTCTTGTTTCATTTTTATTTTGTTTACAAATGATATAATTGGAAATGGATTCCAAATAAGTATATTAAACATCAATATGGTTCGAAGATTTATCTAAATTACAACTTACCCAAGTTTGAATCGGAATTTAAACTGAATGGTGGAGGGTGAGATCTGATTTGAAAGGAGATCAACTATATTTTTATTTCAATAATCGAAACAGATATTTCAGTAGATAAGAAACATTTTTTTAAACATTTATGTTTGATTTGCAATGATTTAAAACTACCAGCACTTTTATTTTGCTGTAGAAAAAGGAGGCTAAGGAGGCAATCAACTAATTCAATACCAAGCAGCAGTTTTTTGTTAAATGATGAAGAAGACAATGATGCTAGAAAAGGTACTCTGAATTATCTATATTATTATATTATTAGTGAGTTTGGTTTCAAGAGTGCAAAAGCCTTCTTGAATTTTTTTCAACTGAACGGTCGCGTTTTATATTATTTCCGTCTCCTACCAGCTCTCTGCTTCATCCTTTTTCTCCATCTAAAAATTCCGTTCTCCCCATCCCTGATCTCCTTTTCCCAATTTCTTGCGTCTGAAATCCATCGATTCTCCTTACTCTTATCTCCTCTTCCATTGAAAATCGATAAATTCTCTTCCATTTCTGTCGTCACCGTTCCTTTACCATCGTTTCTGCTCCCCATCGAAATATTATACAAACCCTAGGCTCAAAGCCTTACCCGTTTACGTCTCTCCATCGGTTTCCTCTATCGTCATTCCTTGCTTGCCTGTGCTTTTCGTCCACTTCCACTTTACTGTTGCTCGGCCACAATTGAACAGAACGATGTTGTTCCCATCCTGCTCGCATTTTAGGTATTTCGAATCATTTATTTTCAATGATTTCTTTCAAATATCACGATTTGTTTAACTTTTTATGTTGATCTTCTTCCTTGAACTAACTTATTTCAGTTGTTTTCACTATTTGCTGTCGCTGCCTATGATTTATATCTGGCCTGACTGATTCCTTCGCTTCCTTCAGACGAGTTTCAGATATGATTATCTTTCATTTTAATGGTTCGTTTTCTAATTACTCAGGTACAAATTCCTTTTTATTAGATCGAGCAACTGGATTGACTGTAATTTCAATGATTGATCATTACTGCCTTCTTCAATTTGGAGAGGATGGAAGTGAAGGTTGTAGATTAAAAATTATCGTATTAACACTATCAATTCAGGAGGTGCCGACACTGATTCCACCAGGTATTTCCGTGCTCTTGGACTTAAAGTAGTTTCAAGATTGGGCAATGAGCTTCAGAATGTGAAGAAAGCTTCTGCTCTCGATGCTGATGCTTTAACTCATACAGCGGCTAGCCTGGGTGAAAAAGGGAACAACTTTGTCTAGGTTTATAACATTAGCAATATTAAAACTACAGTAGAATTGTCTACTCCAGGGAGAGATGTCTCGACGCTGATGCTAAATCTGTATGTATTTCATTCCCTTTTCCCCTCTACTGCACATTTTTTTTGTTAAACTATTGCAATGGTGTATTTGATCTTGAAATATGGTTTGCTAAAATCTACATTAGCCAAAGACTTGATTTGGTGTCTTGCTATAATATGGTTTAACCATGTTTTTTGATTATATAGTACTAATATTGTTGTAGAGTACTTCCATATGATCATACAAGTAATTTATGTTTTTTATGTAACGACTTATTCAGTTAATAGCATTATAAGAATCAATATATTTGAATGATTTGTTTCGTCTATTGATTATGGAACCGTATAACCGTATTTTGTTGCTTTGGCATTTCAAAATGTTATACGTAGTGGAAGCCTGTGCTCATTTACTTTGGTGTATTTTCTGAATATTCAATTCTCTATTGCATTCGTGTGCTTCATTATCATTTTATTACTTTCAGTCCTTTATTGCATTATACGTAAGATTTTCTAAATATAGTTTACTGAATGTGTTATTCTCAAATAGGAACTAACTAACCAAGATATCATTTCCCCAATGTTAATGCTTGGATTCTAATATATTTGAGTTGTAATGATATCAACATTATTAGATCACCAACACCTCATAGGTCGAAATCATTAGGTGGGTTGCTTGCTCCAACATGTTTCTTTTATTTTTCTTGGATACTATTATGTATTGTCCTTCTCCAAAAATAGTAATTCTTTTTAGGTTTGTTGGAAGGTTTGTGTTGTATTTTTGTTTTTCACACCAAAGATTAATAGTTGAGTATATTTTTCAGATAGATTAGTGCAATGTCAAGTTTCCATCTGTTATTGTGTTTACTTAAATTACAGTTCTTGACAAGCCTTCATTCCTACTACAAATAACATTGGCTTTTGGCATAGTGGAATGTAATTTTTAAATTATACATACTACCTTCACTACCGATATGAGATGCATGAGTAATAACTTCTATTCGAACCAATGTACTAAGTTTTCTCAATCATGATACAAAATGAAACTAATTTCCTTTTCCTTTTTCTCTATAGTTTATTTTTTTTAATATGATGAAACAATAACTAATGGTATCTCATTTACAGAAACTGATCTTGCAACTGTATTTATCAGACTGGAAATTCCATGAAACCCAAAATGCACCATACTTTGCAACATACTTCCACCATCCCATGGAGGGAACCGATGCGCAGTAGAGCGATAAGCCATATGGATAGCCTCCCATTTCTTCATTGGGAAGTAAGTTGGTTAGTTTTAATATTTTTGATTAATTTCGCCGACAATATCTCTACTTTTCATCCAACATCACAGTTAAATATATGTGTTTGGTAGCCATGCTTGAAAATTTCTTATTATCTTATTAATTTATGAATTGTCAACCGTGGTTTAGCTACTGATTTTTTGACACGAGTTAATTAATTTATGAATTGTCAACATTAGTTTAGCCACTGATTTTTTTACTTTAATTAATTATAAGTAACTTTATAATAGGATTCTAGCAATTAGACTGATCGGATTCATAATGCAGTAGTCGAGCACTAAGGATAAGTGTCTTAATACATATCCTAGGTTACAGACATTTGGGTCAATGTACATAGTTCATCGAAAGATGGAGCTTATTCCACTTCTTAAATTTCATTGAAGCTACTAGCAAGTAGGTGTTGGTTTATTTAAATTAAAATGGTGTAATTTAACCTGCCGAATTTACACACTACACATACATACATATGTACGTACGTACGTACATACATGTATGTATAGTGTCAAGTTAGATACTCCACTATTATGATTATAAAATAAAAAAGAGAGTGGCATAACTCAATCATAAAAAATATTAGCTGGTTTAAGAGCCATCATATATAATACTAATTATGGTAGATTTTGTATAAATAAATCACATTGAGATTTGACTTTCATTTATGTATCTTAATCAAACAATGCCAGCTATATCCAACTGATCTTTAGAGGTGCTTTATGAATTCAACGATTTCAAGTTGTTTCAAAGAAACAGACACTATCATTTTGTCACCGAGGCCCATGTTACAACCAATGCTAATTCAGGTTCTTTTTTTGGTTTCACTCTGTCATTTGAGTATTCAAAGTTCAACATTGGATTGATAAATTTTGTTGGTTTTTTTAATAATTGCATGACTCAACTTTTGAGAATTTTGAATGTGATTTGCATGTTCTAACCATGATTGCTATGTATTACCATAATGGACATATTTAGTCAGTAAGATGGTCTAGGTAACTGATTTGTTAAATTATAAATTTTTAACAGCATAACTGAAAGATAAATGAATATGTATTATTGAAATCATTTAATATGAAAATGTTTTTTAGTAAATGAATTGCCTTAGTAATACCATCACTGAACATTTTGATACATAATTTAGCTAAAGAGAACCAAACAGGAAATTGGTTACATAAGGCGATATTTTGGTTTAATATTTCTATTTGATCTGTTTACCTTGGTATGTTGCTGGTGATTTATGTAAGTACAAGTTTAGAAACTGTCTTGTGCTATATATTTTACTTTATTTGCGTTTCTATTTTTATTTTAATAGTATAATGCTTTCATTGTACATTATTCATTTATTAAAGAACAACCGTATTACATTCTACTAATAACAGTAAAAATCTTTAATGTGCTAAAACTTAATTAGAAACAAAATTTAGGTAAGTCAAACTGATATCTACGTAACTAAGTAATTATTACTATACAATAAACTATAATTAAATTTTACACTTTCTATTAATATAAATGTATAGTTAAGGTGACCAACAATTTGCACTCGGTATTTACAATAGTTTTATATTTAAGTAGAATATCAAGAAAGATCTAAGAACATTATTTTTACAGCCTTTGTGCATAATTTTTTAACACCCACTTCAGCTAGATGTAAATAAAGTAACATGATGTTTTGATGTTCCCAATAAGTTTAAATTTGATGGAGATATTTGTCACTGTGACATGATATTCAGCAAGTATATTCGTGTTTGGACTTACTTTATGAGGAGGTTTGCATTTTTCTCCATCTCTATCAGAAATCTACTTCAATTTATGATATTATCCTTAGGAAATTGTATTTTACCATTATAGTACAATAAATATACATGGAAATGGTGGTTAAAGTGCAACGAGCAGTTTGCTTAACTTTATGGTTTAATCGAACCTTTTTTTTATTCAACGCAAACTGAATCTTTTCCTCCCTTTTCACAATTAGCGTCTCTTGGTTTGTCTATTTAATAGTCCTAGCCAATTTTCTTCTATTGTTAATATGTTACTTATTATATTTTTTATTTCAATTGTAGTTGTTAAATTTTAAATCTAGCTTAAGAGCCTTGCACTATTTTTAACCTTGCATGCTAGAAATCGAGGACCTACTGTCATTTACTTCCACTACCAATAATGGTAAAAAAAATATCCGTGCTTTGAAATTGTTAATCTATGTAGAATGCACTCTTAAAGCAATAGATTTAATTTTGTTCATGTTGGTGTTAAATAAGCCACAGTTTAACGTGGAAAAGAGAGAGTCAATTAGCTAATGTTTTTAGTTGATTATTAGTCATTGACATTTAATGTATTTTTAGTGTCTCCTATTGTATATGTTTATCCAGTAACTATATGAAACTAAATCAATGTGACAACTGTCTTAGCCAAGCTCTAATAGGATAACAGATTGTCTTTTAAAGCAATAACTTGAAGAAACGATGTATTAATTTATTGTATTGAATTGCTAATCTAAAAAAATAATCCCCTTCTAACTTTTATATGATATCTAGATTTTATTGTTCCAGCTAAAAAAGTTCAGGTTTAGTTCTAAGTACGTCTTAAATTTTTTATAATTATACCCGATTGTAGGTTGAATGAAAAGGCATGAATATAGAGCTTGCATAAGTTGAACATTTGATGCCAGGATTGTTTAAAGAAAGCATCCATCTACTATGTGTCTGCTTGAATTAAGCCATGTGTTCAGACATTCATTGTATGCAAATTACTATTTATGTAATTAAAACTTACTGAATTCTATAATTTAACCTTGATCTTTTGTTATTTCATGTATTTACCAAAAAATAGAAACTTTTTGTAATGTCTGTACTCATCTACCTTCTTTAATTGACCAAAAAGAACAACTTTGCCTGGACAGAAATATTTTCGTACCATTATAATATTCAGGCGTCAAAAAAATTATATTTATCCCCACGCATTAAATAACTTTTCTATAACATCACAAGCTATATCTATTGCCTATGGATTAGGTACATTGTGGTACACAATGTCCTTTGAACCATTTGTTCTCTATCCCTTTATTTCTAATGTAATCATTTCACATCTAAATTTCAAATAAAGTACCACAGGGTATGGTGGTTGTTAGCACCAAAATTAGTCACTAACACCCTTAGAAAGATTGCGTAGAGAGATTAATGAAGAAAGCAAATTAAAACAGAGAGGAGAATGTAAATTTAAATGCAGAAAGTAATAACACCAAATTTATAGTGGTTCGGCGTAGTAGCCTACGTCCACTTTGAAGTTGATCTTTATTTCCTTCTTTGATACTTGATTACATATACAATTCGTTTCTAAGTACTTGAATGCAATTGCTGAATAAAAGCTTAAGTCTTGAATGAGGGTTGAATGCGGCAGAGTTTCCCCAGTGTTCTCTAAAACTTTCCTCCTTTACTGTGCCCCTGCCCCTCTATTTATAGACGAAAATGGGTTGGAATCCCTGGTGGGCGTGGTATCTGAATATCTCGGTCCAAATGGAATAAGCCCTGTGTCCCGACCCAAACATGGCGAACAACCAAGTGTCGAACCTCTATCCTTTTGCCGAACAACATGAGGCCGGACGCTCTTCATGCCGAACACCCATTAGTGTCGAACGATTCTGGATGACGAACGGTAGGTGATGGCCGAACGAGATATGTGCCGGACGGGATGTGGTGTCGAGTGAGGGGTGCAGGCCGAACGAGGATGGAATGCCGAGCAGTCCAGGAATGCCGAGCAGTCCAGGAATGCCGAGTGGAGTATGAATGCCAAATGCTCCAGGAGCCGGACGTAACCTGTAGGCCGAGCGTTCACGGATGCCGAACATCCCTTGGCCGAACGATGTCTTTGGCCGAACGTACTCTGGAGGCCGAGCAATCTTTGGTTGCCGGACGATCTTATGCCGAGCGTTCTTCTTTGGCCGAACGATATTCAATACCGAATGTTTCTCGATGCCGAAAGCTCCTTGATGTCGAACAAGGCGCTCGTGCCGAGCGGCCTTGTCATGCCGAACGTTCATTGATGCTGACCGAACTTGGATGCCTAGTGCTTCTTGGATGCCGACCGTAACGTGATGCCGAACGATTCAGTTTGATCGATCGATAGGAAGGCCGAGTACTAAGTTGCCTGGTCAAATCTCCAGGAAACACTTGCCCCCCAAAGTGTATCGCGTGATCGAACGTAATGCGCTTTGAATTATGTGTCCTCTGGGCTCCTCTTCGATCCTTGGTTCACTTCTCTTAACGAGGTTATGGCGCGTGCCGAACATAATGTGTATGCCGGAAAATCTAGCTGAAGACGAGTACCTGGAATGCCGACCAAACTGGAGTAGCCGATGCCGAACAAACCAAGATAGCCGAACGATATCGCCTTGACCGGTTCTATCAGTCATAGTCTCTTCAACTTCTTCTTCTCCCATATAAAACCTGCCCCCCTCCTTCTTCCCTTTTTTCTACTTTTACTTCTGCGATCTTGAACTTGCAAACCCCTCCTGTTATCAGATTCTACCGGCCTTACAATCCTTTCCAAGGCTCGATCTACTAATTAGGTATCGATCCTTCCATCAAAGTCCTTTTCATAACAAGAGGAGTTTTTTATGCCCGAGTCCTCAGGAGATAGGATAGGGTTGGGCCTTGATTAAGATATCCTAAGGGTTTCTAGAGTTAAATGATGAGGAGGAAAGGAGGAATGACTAGAGACGAGCGTACGAGGGAGAAATGTATTGTGGTTCGGCGCGGTTTCCTTGTGCCGAACGAGATTGGGAAAAAAGAATAGAGGAGGAGTAGGAGATGGTTAGAATGCCGGACAGTATGTTCTGGCATGACTTGCCAAATGATGACGGAGTGCCGAGCGTTGGGGCTCGGCGCAGCTTTGGTTCGGCATGGCTCGCCACATGCCGTGCAGTAGAATGGTTGGAAGTGTGAATTGGGCAAGATGCCGAGTGTTGTTTCGGCTGAACAGAATCTTGGCCGAAGGATACTTTGCCGAGCGTTCGAGCGATAGTTAGGCCGAACGAGAGTTTGGCCGAACAAGTTTCAGGCCGAACGGTAGCTTGGCCGAATGACAGCTAGGCCGAACAAACATAAATGCCGAACCATATCAAGGCCGAACAAACATAGATGCCAAACCATACCAAGGCCGACCAAACATAGATGCCAAACCATTCCAAGGCCGACCAAACATAGATGCCGAACCTTACCAAGACCGATCAAACATAGATGCCAAACCATATCAAGGCCGAATAAACATAGATGCCGGACCATACCAAGGCCGAACGATCAATTGCCTTGCATAATCATATAACCAAACAAGGACAAGGACTCTAGCATATTAGCATATCGAACTGATCTGAACTATAAACTTCCTAGTTTCAGTAGACATAAATCTGGACTTAAATTGACATAACCGGATAACTTCCTCTAATATTTTCTGAATCCGGAATTGTAAGCACCATAAGGCAAGCTTTTGAAGACGGTCAGCGATGACGGTCTTCGAAGTCGACGATTCGAAGTTCAATTTTATATTACTAATCCTGTGACTTTCAATTTTTCAATGCTTATATACGATTGATCGCACTAGTTCACACACCACTTGGGGGGATATTTGTGTTGTTGATTCTAACGTCGAACATTTTTCAAGTATAGTTCACATAGGTGCTTAGCCAAATTCACTATTTATTGAAGATGTCGAAAAAATCCAGCTCCGCCACGATTTCTGAAAGACCAAGGCCATCCTCTCGACAGAAAGTCGCAGACGTCTCAAATCCATCCACCTCCCCTGCACATAACTTAGCCCCCGATGCCATGGAGGCATCGATTTTCTTAGACAACCCTGTCGACTCACAGGCTTCAAAAATCAATGAAGTCGCGCTTCAGCGAATATGCTTCATCCATGGAATACCTTTTGACGACGTGCTGGTTCCATCGGGGCGCGACCGGCCACACCTGCCCCCGGTCGGATATGCAGCGTGCAATAAATTCATGTGCTCGGTTGGTAGCGTGCCACCGTTCAATCTATTTCTGCGGGATGTGCTGCAATACATCGATATCGCCCCATCGCAGCTGCACCCAAACGGTCATGTCTTCATCTATGGCACTTACATCCTCTTCATGACCGTTTTCTCTAGGCCTCCAACTCCTGGCGACATCAGATACATATACATGATCAAAAAGCGGGGAGATAGCCCCTCTTACTTGTTCCTTGAGACATACCGTAAATGCCAAATCTTAACCGGGGCGTGAAGCAAATTTGCCCTGTACAAACAAGAATGGTTCTACGTGCGTTGCCCCCTGGTTTTGTGAGGAGGTGGGTTGAAGGAAGTAATTTCCCCCTCTGGATTGCTATTCGTGCTTGGTCAAAACCATGCCTTTTTCTAATTCTCTTTTTATCTTCTCAGGTATCAACCCACGCCCTAATGGTCGTGGGTATTATGAAGCCGTTGAGGCCAATAGAGCGCTTCCTGCCGAGGAACGGGACATACGAACTCTCATTTCAAATGAGTCATTTGTAAGGTTCGGGCTACTGGTGGAAGGCCGGATAAGCCTTCCTGAAGGCGTCACCGTACCCAGGCCGGTCTCTAGCAAAGGGAAAAAATCAGCTGAGTCGTCAGCACATCACACCCCTGATTTGGGGAAGAGGGGGAAGTCAAAGAGAATGAATCACCAGAAGCACAAGGTGAGAATTTGGGTCTAGCCAAAGATCCTATAGGTGAAGTGCACGATATAGAAACGTCATCTTCCCCTGCATAGAGGAAAAAAGGATTGACGTACAAAATCAGAAAGGAGAAGGTTGGCGGAACTTCGAAAGTTACGCTCATCCCGACGGAGAAAGAGGCTTCTTCGCAGCACATAGAAAGTTCTTTAAAGGGCTTATCGAACCTCTCTATTCCGGATGATCTGCTCAATTATGACTTTGACGATCCGGAGGCATTCAAACTTCATTCGCCTATCAGAGACGACGCGGGTGCTCCAACCCAGAGTCAAGGAGAGAAAACACTTATTAGCAAAGTGATTGGTCCGTTGGGAGGAGACACTAGGACACACACGAACACTTGCACTTCAATTTTCGCTTAGACTTTTGTCGTCACACTACTCTTTGCTAATTCGCTGTTATTTGGATTCTGTACAGGTGGTATGGGGCGTTCACATGGATTCGACCGCCTTCGTGGCTCGTCTGTTCTTCACCACTTTAGACGGGACTCGGGTTCCGGAAGACATCGAGATAGGGATGGTGACGGTGATAAAGACTATCATTCTCGTGACTCGTCATCTCGGAGGAAAACTTATTATCAGCCAAAATACCACCAGGATACCTTTTCTCACGCGAAGAAAAGTAAAGACAAGCGCGGCCATAAGAGGTCGCAACCTGATGCTCCCCGGGACCAACATTCCGACTCCTCTTCCACTCGACAGTCCCGAGATTCTTATAGGAGGGACGAACTTTCAAAGCCGTCTCCTCCCGCTCCTGCAACAGACCTAACAGTATCAGAGAGGCTGGCTGAGCTTAAAGATAAATTTTCGAAAATCTGCTTCGATGGCCTCAAATTCCTTCCGGTGATTCACCCTATTCTCGGACATGCCAAACAGAGCGCCCTTGCCTGTACGAATGACGTCTATGTTCAACATGACGCGTTTGTTCATCTAGCTGAAAAACTTTTTGAAGTTTCCATGGAGCGCCAGCATGAAATCGATCGCCTGAAGCTTGAGGCTATCCACGACAAGGATATCATTAAAGCTCAGGACGATGAAATGGCCACTTACAAGTCTGAGCTCGAGGTCGCCCGTCAGAGCGCTAAGGACACTGCTGAGGCCGTTACTCGTCTGGAGTCAACTCATAGGAAAGAACTTGACGAGGCGGTTCAACAATGTGGGGCTTTGGCTCTAGAGAAGGACTCGGTTCAGAAGCAGAGGGACGCACTCAGCCTCCGAGTGAAAGAACTTGAGGAGCAGCTCCGTAGGGAGAGGGAGAGATAACGGCCGCTCAAGAAGAGTCACAACGGTACTGTGACGAAATCGTTACCACTCGAATCTTAAAGGAAAATCTTGAGGCCGAGCTTTCCCAAGTTGAGGCGCTAAACAGTGAAGCCCGAGAAAAGGTCAAGAAGATAGCATCCGTGGATATCGATTCACGTCTCGAGGCGGCTAGAGAAGAGTGCAGGGAAGAGGTCAAAAGCATGTTTGACCCGCTAATTGCTGAGTTCAATGCCCGCGTTCTCATGCATCGAGACTTGACTTTTTTGGACGAGGGCTATCTTGAATCTTTAGCCGAGGCATGGGAGGCTTTGATAGAAATCAGGAAGGCCAAGCACGGCACCGAAGAGATTGATGAGGGGGCATTGATAAAATAATATCTCAAGGGAAATGAGCCTTCGGACTTGTTGGCGGCCAAAGCTATCTATTGCAAGGGCTCCCCCTCAAAGAAAGAGGAAGAAGTTATTACTTGTCCACCCGGGGCCGTGCCTCTAGCTCATGCGCCTATTCGATCGGCCGATCGGCCGATACTCGATCCATTCGAGCAGCATATTGGTTACAATCCGGAGGACCCTGGCCTTGGTGTCCATATTCTGTCTCCCATTCCGGAGGGCGAGACCCCTTGATGGCTGAGAGCCTGCCGGAAACTGGTAGATAATTCTTCACTTTGAGATTCCAGATGTCAGCATCCTAGGACTATTGTATTCTAATGTTTGTTTTCCATGCTTTCGGGTAGGTCGTTCTGATCCCGGGTCCACTCCAAGGAGCGATGTCGCCAAGGAGGTGGAGGAGAAGATAGGTGAAGCTAGTCAGGTAGGAGAAGCTCCCGGGCCAGATGCTCAGGTGATTGCTAGATGAAGACAAATCTGAGACTTCTTCTCCCATCGAGGGGAGTTATGAAATAGAGATCACGGGCGCCTCCGAACACACGTCTGAGCTGAGTATGAAGGAGCGGCTGGAGAAAGAGAAGAGAGAAACGACCAAGATCAAGGTCGAACCTCAAACCATGGATCCCGACGATCCTCTGAATAAACCGCTGAAGATGATTCTCCCTGGCAGGTCTAAACCCGTGGATGTCCCTCATACTTCTTCGAATGTCACTCCTTCGTCAAAGAAGGGTACCAAGGGTAAACGCGGAGGAGAGGGGTCGTCTGAGAAGACGATGGAGGTGAAGAAGGCGAAGAGCATAAGAAGTAATCATTACTCTCGTTCAACGAGAGTCAGTTTAGATTATGAAGTACTTGTGTTTTCTTTGTTTGTGTAAATAAAATTTTGATTGCGAGCTTCAAAGAGTTGTAATGGAAACTTGTCTTTGATGAATAAAACTTAGTTTTTCTGTCTTTCCATGGCCCTTGTCGTTCCATTTCCTTTGTGATTGTGATCAGATCCAAGCTGTTGTGAATATAATAGACCTCTCGGTCCATCTTCATATATCTCGGAAATCCTTTGAGAACTATCTGATTTTTCTTCCGCGCCCCAAGCACTTAGAATATTTCCTAATACGCACGCTTAAGGCTCAATGTCTTCAAGTCATCTATATCCAGTCCGCCTTCAGTTGACCTGGTCACTTAAATCGTTTATACTTGAGTCCGTGCTTTGGGGACTTAGAGTACTCTAGTCCGCACTCCGGGGACTTGGAGATTTTAAAATCTTTTATACTCGAGTCTGTGCTCCGGGAACTTAGAGTACTCCAGTCTGCACTCCAAGGACTTGGAGATTTTAAATCGTTTATAATCGAGTCTGCGCTCCGGGGACTTAGAGTACTCCAGTCCGCACTCCGGGGACTTGGATATTTTAAATCATTTATACTCGAGTCTGCGCTCCAGGGACTTAGAGTACTCCAGTCCGCACTTCGGGGACTTGGAGATTTTAAATCGTTTATACTCGAGTTCGCGCTCCGGGGACTTAGAGTACTCCAGTCCGCACTCCGGGGACTTGGAGATTTTAAATCGTTTATACTCGAGTCCGCGCTTCGGGGACTTAGAGTACTCCAGTCCGCGCTCCGGGGACTTGGAGATTTTAAATCGTTTATACTCGAGTCCGTGCTCCGAGGACTTAGAGTACTCCAGTACGCGCTCCGGGGACTTGGAGATTTTAAGTCGTTTATACTCGAGTCCGTGCTCCGGGAACTTAGAGTACTCCAGTTCACGCTCCGGGGACTTGGAGATTTTAAATCGTTTATACTCGAATCCGCGCTCCGGGGACTTAGAGTACTCCAGTCCGCACTCTGAGGACTTGGAGATTTTAAATCGTTTATACTCGAGTCCACGCTCCGGGGACTTAGATTACTCCAGTCCGCACTCCGGGGACTTGGAGATTTTAAGTCGTTTATACTCGAGTCCGCGCTCCGGGGACTTAGAGTACTCCAGTCCGCACTCCGGGGACTTGGAGATTTTAAATTGTTTATACTCGAGTCCGTGCTCCGGGGACTTAGAGTACTCCAGTCCGCACTCCGGGGACTTGGAGATTTTAAATCGTTTATACTCGAGTCCGCGCTCCGGGACTTAGAGTACCCCAGTCCGCACTCCTGGGACTTGGAGATTTTTAAGTGTCCGTACGCGTTCGTACGTTAGCCGGAATAACATAATTTTGTTCGCCCGTCACAGGATCATCATTTGTAGAGACATTAGTAATTCATGGAAAAGATGGCTTTAAGCCTTTATTAATGAGAGCAAGCTAAATTGCCTTATTACATGCCAAGAATAGAAAAAAAAGCATAATGGAAATAAGCGCAACCGATACATGAAAGAAATAGACTAAGTATAATAATGCCGCAGGTGCTCGCTGTTCCATGCTCGGGGGAGTGTCGCACCATCGACGGTCGCTGGCTTGAAAGTTCCTTCTCCAATCTTCCGTTCGATGACGTATGGACCTTCCCATGCGGGATTCATATGAGACGGGATCGGGAAAACTCGTGTCAAAACGAGGTCTCCCACACTAAAAATTCTTGGTCGGACCTTCTCGTTATAGTATTTAGCGACTCTATGTCTGTATGTGGCCGCTCTCAAATTGGCTTCTTCGCCTTTTTCATCAATGAAGTCCAACGATTCCAATAAAAGATTCTGGTTCGACCCGGGGTCGTAATAAGTTACCCGATGTGATAGGACTTCAAGTTCCATGGGTATGACAGCTTTCGTGCCATATGCCAACGCGAATGGAGTGTGGCCAGTCGCGGTCTTGTGGGTGGTCCTGTAGGCCCAAAGTGCTGTTGGAAGTTCATCCACCCACCCGCCCCTAGCCTTTTTCAGACGTTTTTTCAACATGGACTTGATTATCTTGTTTACGGCTTCCACTTGTCTGTTGGCCTTCGGGTGAGCAACCGCTGCAAACTTCTTTTCAATGCCATATTTCTGACAAAATTCTTTGAACTCCTTGCTTTCGAATTGAGTCCCATTGTCTGTAATGATGGTCCGTGGAAGGCCAAAGCGGCATATGATATTTCGTACAACGAAACTAATAACCTTCTTGGTGGTTATCGTGGCCAGAGGCTCTGCTTCTGCCCATTTGGTGAAGTAGTCTACCGCAACTATTGCATATTTCGCTCCACCTTTGGCTATGGGTAAAGAACCAACCAAGTCAATTCCTCACATTGCAAATGGCCAGGGACAAATCATTTGCATGAGTTCCGTCGGCGAAGCTCTCGGGATTTTAGCATATATCTGGCATTTGTCGCATCTTCTCACATAGTCTGCAGCATCCCGATTCACAGTTGGCCAGTAGTATCCATAACGGAGGATCTTCTTTGCTAATGTTTGCCCCCCAGTATGGTCGCCACACTCCCCTTCATGGACTTCCTCCAGGACTCGTTTTATCTCATCATGGATAATGCATCGGAGTAGTGGGGTCGAGAATCCTCTTCGATACATTATTCCATCCTGTATTACATAACGAGAAGCCTTACGAAGGACATGTCGTCTTTTGCTCCTTTCTTTGGGCAAGATCTCGAATAGCAAGTATTGCTTGATTGAGGTCATCCATGATTGCTTCTTGATTTCTGCTTCCAACACGAAATCTACCTCCATCATATCTATATTCGGACCATGGAGGGTCTCAACAGGAAATAATCTCATTTTTTGTGTGTCGCCTGTGCTTGCGAACTTTGCCAACGAGTCGGCTGCTCTGTTTTGCTCACGCAGGACATGTGAAATATCGTAGTACTCGAGATTCGCTAGCAGTTCTTGAACTCGAACCAAGTATGGGGCAAGTCTCTGCCCCCTTGCTTGGTAGTCACCTCACACTTGGTACACCACTTGCTGCGAGTTGCTGAAGATTTCAACCGATTTTACTCCTAGTTCTTTGATAAGTTTCAAGCCGGTGATCAACGCTTCATATTCGGCTTCGTTATTCGTTGCTGTGAATTCGAGCTTCAAAGCGTAGCAGACCGATCGTTTTTCAGGAGTTACGAGAACTATGCCAACCTTCGAACAACGGTCATTAGATGCCCCATCGGTGTACATCTTCCATTGAACGGGAGGTATGACATTAGGATCGTTTAATTCGTCTATCGTAGTGAATTCAGCAATGAAGTCAGCTAGTGCCTGTCCTTTTATGGCCCTTCGCGATAGGTAGGTGATGTCGAACTGACTTAGCTCAATATTCCATTTTAACATCCTTTCAGAAGTTTCCGGTCGTTGGAGTATCTGTCGCAAAGGATGATCAGTATGAACACTGATTGAGTGTGCCTGAAAATACGGGCGAAGCTTGCGTGTTGCAATCACCAAGCAATAGGCTAGTTTTTCAATCTTTGGATAATTTCTTTCTGCCCCCTTCAAGCGTTTACTAACATAGTAAACGGGCTTCTGGACCCGATCTTCCTCGTGAACCAGGGCTGTGCTGATTGCGTGTTGGGATACAGCCAAGTATACGTACAACATTTCATGGTCTATTGGTTTCGACAATATCGGGGGACTTTCCAAGTGCCTTACAAGAGCCCAGAATGCTTCCTCACAGTCGGATGTCCACTCGAAATTCGTCTTTCCTCTCTTTATGACATCGAAGAAAGGAATACACTTGTCTGTTGCCCTGGATATGAATCGGCTCAGCGCGGCCACCTTTTCATTCAAGCTTTGTACCTGTTTTATGGTTCTGGGCACTTGTATATCTCGAATAGCCTAAATCTTCTCTGGGTTAGCCTCGATTCCCCGGGCATTCGTAATGAATCCTAGAAAATTTCATGACGCTACGCCGAATGAACACTTCAACGGGTTGATCTTCATTCCATAATGCCTGAGTATGTCAAACATCTCCGCCAAGTCTCGATGTGGTCGTTTGACTGCCGTGACTTCACGAGCATGTCATCCGCGTAGACTTCCATTGTTTTACCAATCTGATCTTTGAACATTCGATTCACCAAGCGTTGATAAGTCGCTCATGCGTTCTTCAATCCAAATGGCATTACTACATAGCAGTACAGTCCCATGTTCATGACAAAACTGGTGTGTTCTTGGTCTGGGAGGTGCATTAGGATTTGATTATATCCAGAGTATGCATCCATAAATGAGAATAGCTCATGTCCGGCAGTTGAGTCGACTAGCTGGTCAATCCTAAGCAACAGGAAGTTATCCTTAGGGCATGCTTTGTTTAAATCAGAATAATCAACGCAGGTCCTCCATTTTCCATTTGCCTTCTTTACTAGCACCGGGTTAGATACCCATTCAGGGTAGAGGGCGTCGCGGATGAACCCGTTGGCTTTGAGTTTGTCCACCTCTTCTTTGAGAGCCGCAGACCTCTCCGGGTCCATGCCTCTCCTTTTTTATTTCACAGGTACGTGTTTCGGGTCTATGTTCAACATATGACTCGCAATCGCAGGAGAAATTCCGCACATATCAGAATGTGTCCAGGCTAAAACATCAAGATTCGCTCGGAGGAAATCAGTAAGGCTCTCAGCGGCCAAAGGGTCGAGTTGCGACCCAATTTTAAGTACTCGTGATGGGTCGGTCCGGCTAACTGGGATGTCAATGGTTAGTTCAGCCGGTGCTGAATTTGTTTCCCTGGGTTCCCCATCATCGTCTCTCGGATCTATGTCTCTATAGATCCGAGAATGTTGCCCGAGCCAGGGCTCGGTCGCTACTTGTCAATCATCAGCATTTCGGCTGCGGACGGAGCGGTCCGCAACCTTTCCTTTCTCTCTACGCTGAGCCTCTCTTAGCTCAGCCACATAGTAGGCATGTCCGGTCACCTGATCGCCGTTCACCACTCTAACACCACTGTCTGTGGGCAATTTTAGTGTCAGACACCAAGGGGCCAATGTTGCCCTAAATTCTACCAAGGCTAGACATCCTAGAAATACGTTATATGGAGAGTCAATGTCTAACACTATGAATGGTAGGATTCGCACCCTCCTACGCTCGCCTTGCCCCAGTTCAACTGGTAACTCCACATACCCCACTGCATCTGTTGCGGCGCCGTTAAAGCCATGGATTCTGGCTTTGGATGGTTTCAAATCCTTGATCTCCAACTTCAGTTAGTCGTACGCCTTCTGGAAGATGATGTTAACGGAACTTCCGCAATCAATCAGAATTCTCCTCACGATCGCTGGCCCGATTGTCGCGGATATGATCATTGGGTCGATAGTAGGAGCCTCTACCTTGTCCGCATCTCTGCTCCAGAATGCGATATCATCATTCATCGTGCGCTGCTGCTTTGCAGGAGTCTCATCCTTCGTGTTCGAACAGCACTCATGCTCCGCATGTCTTAAAGAGTTTGCATATCGCTCCATCTCCTGCCAATTCTTATCCGCTGGATGAGGTCCGCAGGCAATCGTATTAATAACCAATCTACCCACAGTTTAAGCGGGTTGTTCTGGTTGGTGTGGGGCCGGCCCATGTCCGGGGTCCGAAGTTTCTTGCCTTCCGTCTTGTGCGTCTTTGACAAATTCCGCAGCTTCTTCTGTCTAATCATCTTTTCTATTGTGTCATGGAGGTGTCTACACTCCTCTGTGTTGTGTCCATAAGACTCGTGACAGCGGCAGTATTTCCCGGTCCGCTTCTGTTCCTCTGTTGATTCCTTTGGGCCTGGTTTTCTATATTGAAAAGTGTTACAAGTTGACAAATAGATGTTCTCAAGAGATGCGTTGAGCGGGGTGTATTCATTGTAGGTCGGGATCCTTGACTTCCATTTCCCCGTCTCTTTTTTCTTTCCGGGATTCCCGCCTCCGGATCCTTTAGACTGCTCAGGCTTGTTCTGGACGTTAACTTGGGTTTTTCCAGAATTATCGCCGGTTTGCTTCATGGCGATGTTACCTTTCACAGACCCCTGAACGGGCCCTGGTGCCTTGTCTCGCCTTGTCGACCTTGCTTCCTCCCTCCTTATAAATTGATGAGCTTTCGAATTATAACATTCCAGTGTAGTTGGGGGATTTCCCGCCAACCAATCTCCAAATTCAGAATCTGGATCCACTCCACGCATTACCGCCATCAAAATTGCATGGTCGTTTGGATTGATTACCTCAGTAGCAGCTACATGAAATCTCTGCAAGTATGCTTTCAATGTCTCTCCTGGAGCTTGGATTATGCTTGATAAGGACATCACATCCTTTGGACGAGTGGTGTGTATTCTGAACTGCTCTATGAATTTCATTGCCAATTCGTCAAAGCTGGATATAGATCGCGGGGGAAGTCGAGTAAACCACATAGTGGCGATTCCGGACAGAGTGATTGGGAAGCACCTACACTTGGTTGCATAATTGGCTCTTGCAGAATCCATCATCCATCCATACCTCATCACATGCTGCCTGGAGTCAGTCTTCCCCTCATAGGCTGGGATGGTGGGCATGCTAAATTTTCTTGAATATTCAGCCTGTAGAATGGTATCCGTGAAGGGAGTATGACTCTTAGACACTCCCCAATCTTCATTAGTCAAACCTTGGTTTTCTTTCATCAACTGCCTGACCATAGCTGTCAAGTCGGGGGTTTGTATGGAAGATGGGAGGTTAGGTTCTTTGGGATCTTGGTGAGCCTAGCGTCCAGTCTCTTTGCGGGCTTGATCCCTAGTCGATCGATCTGTGGAACCCGCATGTGCACCTTCATCCTTACGGCGTCTACGCCTAGGAGGTTCGTCAGCTGAAGTCGAACTATCATCTTCAGAGTAAGGGGCAGGGCTACCTCCAGCATTCTGATGCTGCTGCTGAGTAAGCTGAGTCATGAGGTCAGCGTTGGCTTGCATTTGCTCAGCAAGCTGCTTTCTACTCTCCTTAAGTTCTCTTATCAAGTCATTGAACTTTGCTCGGGAAACAACTTCCGCTTGGTTTTGGTTGGAGGTCCCTGCGCCTCGAATCGCTTGCTGATTGCTAGGTCCAACTTGTGGCACGCTAGCAGTCTCGTGTACATCTGCATTTTGAGAGGCCGATCTAGTTCGCGGTCTCCCCATGGTAGAGTTGTTGGTTGTAACTCTTAGTAGAATCAACAGATGCCTTATGAATGATTATGGATCTTCTTCGGGGGATTTATGCAATCCAGTAACTACAAAGTAGATCCTAATAGCCTGAGAATTCAATTCTCAGTGAAAGCACCAAAATGTTAGCACCAAAATTGGTCACTAACACCCTTAGAAAGATTGTGTAGAGAGATTGATGAAGAAGCAAATTAAAACAGAGAGGAAAATGTAAATTTAAATGAAGAAAGTAAGAACACCAAATTTATAGTGGTTCGGCGTAGTAGCCTACGTCCACTTTGAAGTTGATCTTTATTTCTTTCTTTGATACTTGATTACAGATACAATCCGTTTCTAAGTACTTGAATACAATTGCTGAATAAAAAGCTTAAGTCTTGAATGAGGGTTGAATGCGGCAGAGTTTCCCCAGTGTTCTCTAAAACTTTCCTCCTTTACTGTGCCCCTGCCCCTCTATTTATAGACGAAAATGGGTTGGAATCCCTGGTGGGCGTGGTATCTGAATATCTCGGTCCAAATGGAATAAGCCCTGTGTCCCGACCCAAACATGGCGAACAACCAAGTGCCGAACCTCCATCCTTTTGCCGAACAACATGAGGCCGGACGCTCTTCATGCCGAACACCCATTAGTGTCGAACGATTCTGGATGACGAACGGTAGGTGATGGCCGAACGAGATATGTGCCGGACGGGATGTGGTGTCGAGTGAGGGGTGCAGGCCGAACGAGGATGGAATGCCGAGCAGTCTAGGAATGCCTAGTGGAGTATGAATGCCGAACGCTCCAGGAGCCGGACGTAACCTGTAGGTTGAGCGTTTATGGATGTCGAACATCCCTTGGCCGAACGTACTCGGGAGGCCAAGCAATCTTTGGTTGTCGGATGATCTTACGCCGAGCGCTCTTCTTTGGCCGAACGATATTCAATACCGAATGTTTCTCGCCGAACGCTTCTTGATGCCAAACGAGGCGCTCGTGCCAAACGGCCTTGTCATGCCGAATGTTCATTGATGCTGATCGAACTTGGACGCCGAGTGCTTCTTGGATGCTGGCCGTAACGTGATGCCGGACGATCCAGGTTGACCGATCGATAGGGAGGCCGAGTACTAAGTTGCCTGGTCAAATCTCCAAGAAACAGTGGCTTCTACCAAAAGTTGATTCCCCATCACGAAGTTTCTGACCATTCATATGTCTCAAATTTAAAAGTATAATTCATACATGAATACATGTGTATAGAGGAGTTAGAGCTTGGCACACATTAAAGTTGAGCTGCTATTATACTTATCAAAATATATATTCTTTCTTTAACTGTTATTTATCAAATTCAACATTGGCTATTACTATTTAGTCTTCAAACTATGTTTTATTTGCAATAACCTATATACATATGAAATAGAATTAATGGATCTAGGTATTTCTTATTTTTAGAGCCAACTTCAAATTATACTCCACTTTATATGAGTCCAAAGTATATAATCAATACATGCGGATAATTTGAATAATTTTTCATCGTACATAATAATTATTATCTTTTGAAAAAAACGAATAACAAAATATAAACATGTTTGCTAACTTATTGATTAATTATGTCTGTGGACTGTCAATCAAAAGGTGGTGGTATGATTCAACTAGCATTAAATAATCAGAAATTCTATTACATGATCTTCTGAATTTGAGTTCATAATTATATAATATTTTCCAAAACTAACAATGCCAATAAACAATGAACATTACATTCATAAAGAGGTTATCTACTGCATCCGTGTGTGTAATACCTGAGCGGTTAAGCACTAAATTTTTATATGGTGGGATATGTCATCAAAGGCCTCTATATTTTAAGTTTAATCCCCTCTTCAGTACTCTTTTTCTTAATAATAATAACACAAATCTTTACTGATATTTATACATAAACTCTGCAGCCATGGTTGAACAAGTGCAATGTGACAGCAGTATGGCAGCATCAGCTGCTATATAAGAGAATGACAGCACATAGGATTTGTTACAACTGTAGCTGTACTGATCTGATAGTTTGGTTTTTTTCCTCCTTCCTTTGTGAACAAATATTTCAAACGCATTGCTTTTTAACCATAGAAACTTTTTACAACTTGGTCCATAAAGCAATCAAATGATTATTGTTTCGTCCATTTCCAGTGAGTTGCTTACATTTTATTCACGACAAAAGGTGGTCCATGGCCTAGCATAAGCTCATTCTTTTTTACACACTATATTTTAAAATATAGTTTTCTGTGATAAATTGCCTTGGTTGAAGTGTTTTGAAATTTTTCGTCCATCTTGGAGAACAACAAAGATTTATTTCCCTCAAAAGTTAGTTGTCCAATATGTGAACCGCAATGACTAATGCTTATTCACTTCAATCTCCATGTGCCTACAACTGAATAAATTAAATTGTTAACTTATTTCTCCTTTTAAACTAATCTACTGCAACATTGTCAACAAATTTTCCATCTAATATTTTCATCAATTTCTCCCATATATTACAAACAGAGCATCACCAAAATTCTTATTTTCTATACAATTTTCTTTCATTTCTACAGTAATTTATATGGACTGCAAGCATCTTCAGCAATGGAGTAAAATTTAAATTTTTGTTATTATGGTCCAATCTATCGTTGTCAAATGATCAAGAAGATAAATATGATAAATACGATATAAAAAATGTGGATTAGCTTTTTTTATGTTTTTCAGTGATAAAAATTTATCCTCGAAGCTAATATGATGGACATTCCAAGGTACCAACAATGCAAAATTCTATTTTGCTACTAGCATGGTATGTTCTTAGTTCAAGGTACACTACAAATTAACTTAATCCATGGATTCTTTATGGAAACCGAGATAGCATTTAAAGATATTTATTCTATGTACTAATTGATTTCATGCTCTTTGAGACATTTTCTAATAGTTCCCATGTGTGAACAAAATGACTATTCTAATATTTAAAATTGTAATAACCATCTTTAGCATGTATAATTTTTCCAAGTTCTACACATAAGCACAGATTTGCATGTTTATGTTAAGTACAAATTGGTAGTTGAAGCACTAAAGCTCAAAAGAACATGAGCCAAGACTTGCCAGTTTTTGTTAAGTCATGGAGTAAATTAGGACTTTATTTAGCAACGCTTCACGATTTTGACAAGCTTACTCTTTTATTACAATTTTAACCATCATATGTAATGTTTACTCTATGATATTTTGCAGCATCTACAAGCCTTTTTCTTGCACCAGGTAAGAAAAATACTAGGTGTTTATATACTTTTCATCTTTTATAATCATTATCAATTACGCCATTGAGTTTATGGACAATTTTAATAATGTTGAAGGGTTTTATGACCTTAAAACTATATATTAATGCAATGCCCATTTAGTTTATGAATTAAAAAGTATTTTCTACTTTATCCAAAATCTATGTAGTTCCCTATTCTAGGATTTCTTCAAAAAATATGACTTGAGTTATTTACCAATTTATTTTGATAATGCTAGGTTTTAGAGATTTGAAATATATGTTATGTACTACTAAACAATAAAAATAATTAAATGTAATTATAAAGTAAAAATATATATAAAACAAATCTCAGTGATGTTATATTTTTCAAATTTTATTTATTTACTATTTTCAAATAAATAAGTAAACATTGCAAGAATTTTTTATCCATAGGTGAATAAATTTGTATGTTAAAGTCAACCACGTTTAGTTCGAGGGGAATACTACTATCTTTTACTTAAAAGTATTCTTCACTTTCAATTATGTTCAACCATGTTCTATTAATTTTACTAGAGATCAATGTATATTAACATCTATAATCATAATATTTTTTGGGTGCAAATTATATGAGTAATGTTTTAGGTAGTATATTATAAAGATACATTATTATATGTCCGTAGTTTTGGAATATATTTGAGTTATGAACACAAGACCTAGATGTAAAGAAAAGGTTACACAAATGATTGTGTTGAACATGTTTTACATGTACAATTGAAAGTGCAAATGACCACTTTAAGATTATGTTCAACCGATGTGGGACTAATCTCTACACGCCCCCACATGTGTGGCGTATCATCAGCCAAACACATGGATATTCATTAAGGGTGACGTGTGACACAATTAAACCCGCTCTGATACCATGTTTGAGAATCACATACTATCACAAAACTAATTGGTGATGTGAAGGGAGGTCTCTTAGTATTTATGCATGATTTATATTGTAAATTGTCTGATGTGTGACTAATCTCAACATAAGCTACCAGTGAACTCAAGGGAGTAGTACAATGTGTGAATATTATGATACTTTAGCTGACATTTAACTCTGATTAGCGATACAATATTATCTTTTGTACTAATTGTGGTATAATATAAAAAGAGATTTCCACTTTTTGAGAAGATGTGTGTCACATGCTCGGGTAGTCTACTTAAATGCACCCCCGATATAAACCATTCACAAATTCACTCTCTCAAATCATCATTGCACAAATTCTCAACTGTGTTCTTATGTGTATCACTGCCTCGAAAAGAGTTAAATATGGAGGGCAGTGAAAGGTTGGGTTTCTTAAAAGTACACCAAATTGAGAGGTTGAATATAAAAGTCAATGGGAAGGGTAGAATTAGGTAAAAGTCCCAGTTATTATTTTGATGACAGGAACATATAGTCGATTGGGCCATCAATTTGTTTGATTTTTTTCAAATGTCTCTATTTTAAGGAGAAATAATCATCCTAAAGGATCGTTGTTCATAAAGATTGGCACATTATTTCTATATAGGAAGATGGAAATTTGCTTGGAGGTTTTAGACTTTTTTGTAGCTTGCGATGTTGGCCATAATGATGATAGACGTATTAATGTAGTGGACATCAATTGAGAATATCTACATTCCTATTAGCTATGTAAATATTAGGATTAAATGGTAATCTTAATTACTATATATTGAAATAATACTTCAATGGTCATTGTGTTCCCATTCAATTAGTGTGTCATTATGCATGCAGGGAACAAGAACTTCTCTTTAGAGTTCATGAAGCTTAGAGGTATCTATCTATTTATACAACTAAAACTAATTTCTACCGTAGTTGAATGTTTATACTAATTTTTTTGGTTAAGGGGTTATTAAGTATGCATTTTTGGGTCATATTTACAATTAGGGATAATGAGTTTTTTGTGCACGTGCTCACCAGTTTAGCTTGCAAAGGCAAACAGGCTTAAGATTGTTCTCTTGGGTTTGCATATAAAGAATTTAGTATTTTCAAGTCGTATTATCTTTGGTCCAGTAAGATATATAGATAGAAAATTTGGGTTTGCAAATTATATATTATTTAAATACATTAGCCCATTTATACATATTGAATATTTGATTTGGTAATTTTTTTATGGAAAAAATGCTTTGATATTTCTAAATAGCTGTGGAAATCTGTTATTTAAATGAGTGACCGCAAGAGTTAAACGTACAGTATATGAAAGGTGTGATAAAATGAAGGGTGTTGTTTATTTTCATTATGGATGCTATGACAAAGTTTAGTTGGTATATTATACATAATGAACATTCTTTATGGGAAGCTATAAGGATATAAAAGTTTGAAGTTTTGTAGCGCTTTTAATAATTATTGTACTGAGAAAATAATTCGAAAATTTTATTCAATTTTGTTTTGTATCTGCATCATTGTCACATACAACTAAAGGAGATTTAGTTCAATGTCATAGTTAAATACCATTACCACCATTTGCATGCTTTAGATCCCAGAATAACTTCTCAAGTGATGGATATGCCGTAGGAGTAATTAAATCAAGTTAAAAGGAATAACATCTAGAATCTCAATAAATTTGGATTGGCGGCGGCGAGCCCTTTAGTAACTTCACAGCCTTATAAGTTGTTCTTCAAACATAGCTACAGCAATGGTAAAGACATAAATCAGGAGTACAAGCCCATTTTTGTTATAAATCATGTAGTTCTTACAAAAAAATAGAAAACTAACCTATTCTTATTTTCAAAGATTTGATTAAACCAATAGCAATATGAAGGTATTAAGAGCACCAAGAATTACAGAGATATCAAGTGAATCAAGAATTGAAAGTATGATATAATGTAATAGAAGAAGTGATATGAAGTTCGTGGATATAATATTACAGCTCCATCCTTTAAGGCACTATAATAGATTCTTAAAAGGATGATCTAAGATATTTTGTATTTCGTAACTATTGTTTTATATACTCTTGATTCGTTAAAAGCAGAACACTAGCATTGATTATGTAAAAATATATTCAGATTTATTTTACATAATTCCTGTAAAAAAGATACTTTTGAGAAATAAGTTTATTTTAGATCTTTCGTGTACAAATTATTAAAGCATGTTTAATTAACTTTTAAACAATAGCGACAAAGGTAGGGATACCGTGTTTGAATTTTTTTGAAAAACAAATGCCAAAATAACATCTTATTTTGTTTTTGACGTGAGACATTGAAAACCATGTGCATGGCATAAAATGAATTTTAGACCGATGATACTTTATATTAATACATTTCAATTTAAATTAATTTTTTTCAACTATTATCTACAATGTTCCATGGTTTTCTTAATATATAAAATGTGGTAGTTTTTCTTCACTAAGTGATTATATACCAAGCTCTATCTTCAATTTATATATTCAAACAATTATCAGTAAATTAAGGCTCTTATGCTAAGAAAGATAGTATTCAAACAATTCATTAATAAATCCCTTATAAAACTCAACTCCGTGTGCGTAGCACGGGTTTGCACTAGTTTTTATATATTATAAGTGTTAAATCCTTTGTTTATGTGGATATACAAGATTTATAAAGAAAAATCATAAAAGTAAAACTTATTTAGGATTCTGATTAACATAAGCATTTGAACTTTGGATTTTATAGATAATGTCCTGGAAAACCAAGAAAATGAGTATGCTGTTAAAGAAGAAGATTAGAAGAAAAACAAAGAAGTAGATTCAATTGAGAAAGATTCCTTTAATAAAGGAATAACATGCATGGATAAGTTGAGAGAGGAGCTTTCATTCGCGGTTAGTTGTTTTACAAACTAGTTGAGTTCATTTACATCATTTGCAAAGGTAACTAATTTTTTTTCCTTTCTTTCTTACGTTGATTATTTTGATCTTATAGATTTGTTTGGAGATATGCTTTGAACCAAATTCTACTCCATGTGGACATAGGTAACTAAAATTGATCCTCTGTAGGTTGTATGCCTAGTAAGAATTAAGGAAATGCGTTTATTTAAAAAGAATGCTTCAATATTATGAAAAACTTTCTGGGGTTAAGATAAATGTATGCTTATAATGGAATGTTACAAGTTAGAGAAAGGAATTAAACCAATTAAATCAATTAAGAAGCAGAACCATGTATACTTTTTTTTTCTTTAATGCATTATATAATTGCATTTCAATTCCTGTTACCACTTAGTATAGAAAGTACTACAGAATTACAAAAGAAAAAAGAACAAATATAATAGTCTTTATTGAATAATTAAGTTTTTGTTCGTGTGTATTGGCTTGTTTTTCCATACCCTTTGAATCAACAACAAATCACACACATCCAATTCAAATAGCACGAATAAGCGGATCATTAAGGATAGAAAGAAAATAAAGATAGAACAGAATCTCACGTGAATGGAATAATATATATTATTTCAATAACAATCCTTACAGCGGAAAATTTTGAAATACAATATCAGAGTCTAATCTAGATTCAGCCTGGACAGTTATAAACACCCGCCCTCACAATTGCTGATAAACATCAAACTAAAACTAACAAACCACAACGGATAATAGAATACGTCCATACGATGATGAAGATCTTCAGCTCTTCTTTGGAAACTCCAACCGTCTTCAACTAAACCTGAAGCTACTTGGATCTAACCCGAGTATTAAAAATATCCGTATCAGGCGTGATAAACCAACGTGAGATACTCGAAATTTAAAATGACTATATCATGATGATGTTATCAAAACCTTTGAAAAAAAGAGTATCTCATAAGACCACGCCCACACATAAACACAGATGGGTTTTTGCCTAATGACAACTAAAACACTTTTATACCAAAATACACTTGATATTATTTTTAATGACATTCTTTTGAAAACACTTTTCAAATAAACTAACTCAAATAAGGTATCGATTTCTTGACTAAGTCTAAGGTAATATATCCAGACTAGGTCAACGGGATATACCGAACGGAATATATGATACCAAAAAGGGGTAGCTGAAATGTTTGCAAGTCATTACAGCTATTTTGGGACTATAATCAAAACCATATATCTCGTAGGGAGTGGATTTCCAACATGATAGGGAACTAGTGGAAAGATCAATATGTATTCACGACTTACGTCCAAGACTCAAACGCCGTCATACAACAACACAAATGGCTAAAAGTGGATACAATCTGCGAATAGCATCCAAGGACTCAGACTTCGTGCATCCCTGCCATAAGGCGCAGACATATCTGGTGCATATGGCTCAGAACGTCTGATAACCCAAATCATACTATCCGAAATGCGAGAATACATCTGACCACATAGAGTCTCATCATAACCGGGGTGTGAGGCTCGCGAGGCTACAATCAATTTCTTCAAATTCATGTTTTTATCATAATAGGTTCCACGTTGAATGCCACACTGCCATTCCGTTGATCACTACTTGACTCCCATAAGCATACAATCTCTGAGCTCTTATGTCTTAGAGAATGGTGTTAAGCTAAGGGAAGTTGTCTTCTCCGCCACCAAGCAGATGTACATTTGTAAAAGTCAAACGTCATGTCTCAGAAATGCAATGTCAGACATTCGTCCATACAAGTTCGTTTTGAAACTGAACGAAACCGAAGGCACTTTACTTGGCCATTACTAGGAGAGAAGCCCTTGCAATCCAAAAAAATCTCCACAACGAGGAGACCACTGGTATAAATAACTCTATAATGGAAGCGACTCAAAGCATGTCAACAAGCAGTCCTTACGCTATGAAGATCCTCGATCTTCAATAATCATCATCTTCAACATGTCTTCACTTTCGAACGTATACATTTGTTCGAAGTGGTTTTCGGATAGGAATCACCCAAATCTGACTCCGGTTCCTTCAAAACCAATTATCGATAAAATGATGTTTAGTTCATATGTGGATATCAATCATCAATCAATTATATCATCTTTTATTTAAATCAAATATCTTTCTTAGATATATTCTTTTCTATTTATTCCATTTTCTTTTCAAGAGTATATGGAATCATTAAGCCTCATTCATCAAATCATTTAATTTGTTTAAACCTTTCTTAATTCTTGGAATAATTCCAAATCATTTTCTCTTTTACTTAGGAAAACCATTCCAAATCATTCTTTTAATCTCAATCAAAGATTTCTTATATAGGGAAAATATTCCCAAATCATTTATTAAATCTCAATCAAAGATTTTTTTTCTTAACTTCATATCATATTCTTGCAAATCAAAGATTTTCATAACAAAGTACTGTTTCCACCTTAAATATGGTAAATTTCACCTCCAGGGAATAATGGCAAGTAATATTACATCATGAATATCTTTGTCTTCGGTATGTTTTATTTCGAAAATTAGTTTGAAGGGGTTTTCGGATAGGAATCACCCAAATTCGATCCCGGTTTTTCGGATAGGAATCACCTAAATCCGATCTCAGTTCCTTCGTACCAATCATCGAATAAAAGATGTTAAGTGGTTAAATAACATTCAAAGAATCCGTTTCTTTTATTTTGGAAAAGCTTAAACATGATCTTTTAGAGCATCTGGACTTTCTTTTCGATCTATTCCACCCGTCGCCTAAGAAAAGAAAACATAGTTCAGGTAAGTTCATGGCACTGATTGCTCCATCCCTAAGCTTAGTTAAACACCTTGTTTTATATTCTTAGATCTAACAGGTGGGACAAATGTACTAGTCATTTCCACATGCTCGATTTGTTATTACATTCAATATTCTTCAATTATTGTTTAAGTGTTATAAACAATTCCACTTAACCATTTATTCAAACTCTTATTAAAACTTCTAAATCTTCTTTAGACTTAATTATTATTTTAAAATCATTCACAAAAGATTTAGAAAAGAATTGTTAAGTTTAAAACTATATTTTAAAAGGTTATAGAATTCGCAGCAAAAAAGTGCCGCGGAAAGTGCTATATAAGCTTATTTGATTTAAAAAACTTCTTAATATCTGAAAATTCATATTTTCCATTCCAGATCTCTTTTAAACCATTTTAATATATTTATCAAATTTATTTCGTATTTTTAGTCATTAAAAATATCACTTATAAAGAAATCCCTTTTTGGATTTCAAACTGCAAAACCGCGATGTTTTTAGAAAATTATTTTGGACATATTTCAAAAATCTTGTTAATTAAATCTTGATTTTCTTTCTTCCTTTGAAAACTATTATCATTTTGGACCAAAGAACTTTTATTTCGAAAATATCCGACTTATAAAGCATTCGCTACGTTAATTTGAAGTTAGCGTTGAAATTTACGAATTACCGTTACGCGACAAGCTCGATTTTGAAAATTTTTGTAAATTGCTTCGAAACTTGTCCGAAACACTTAAAATTTGTTTTAAACTATATTTGAACTATTTTAACTTATTTAAAACTATATTTTCATCATTTCAAACTCGTTTTCCATTTCATTTCATATTATAATATTATATTACTATAATATCATTTCCAATCTTTTTAGATTATTTAAAATCATTAATAGGTTAAATAACCTCCATACACATATTTCTATTGATTTAATTATTATTTAATTTACTATGCTTACTAACAATTTCTCTTATCATTTATCAAACCAAGTTATCATCCATATCACAAACATATAGTCAACCACAATATCAACCAAGTTATCATCCAATATCAACCAATATTCAACATATTAATTTCTAATTTAACATGTGTATTATTAACTTAAGTTTTATCAAAATAAAACTAAGATTTGAATACTCACCTTTAACCAAAAGATTAACTTCCTATCAACATTCTTTTTCAAACAACACTTCATTATTGTTTTCAACTTCGATCAACTTTGAAAAATTCGGTAGAGCTTCCGCAGCGCCTTGAATTCGCTCCTAGCTTCTTGAAATGAAATTGATGGCACTTCCTTCTCTTTTCCTTGCTACGGAGCTTTCCAACTTGCTTCCTTCTCTTTATAAGTTCGGCCTCCATCTATTTCCTCCTTCCTCCATCATTTCTTCACTTCTTAGATGCTAAACTAAGTTTTAATGGTATCTTAAGGTCTTTGGCAAAGTTTGGTGGTGTTTGGAGTTGATTTGATATGATTTTGAAAAAGTTAATAAGGAAATGGAAGAGAAGAAGAAGCCATTAAAGAGAGCTTCAAGGAGAAAGAAGAAGAAGGTAGAAATAGTGTGAAAAAATAGTGAGAAAGTGGTTGGTATTTATATATAAAAAATAAAGTGGTAAGTTGCCAAAATATCCCTTTATCAAATTACCAAAATAACCTTACTTACTTCTTAAGTAACCTTATTTTTTCAACACTTAACATCACATTTCAAATCATTACTTTATGTCATTTTCACTTAGACATTAAGTAAAGAAAGTAATAATTATGTTTCTTTGACTGGATATTTTACTTTTTGACTTTTGTATTTTTTGTCTTTTTATGCTTACTTTTTGTTAATTATATTTTAGAATTTTCTAAGTATGTTTAGTAAAAGTAAACTTGATTAATGAATTAATTAATACTTATACTATTTGATATGTGTTTATATAAGAAAATAAAGGTGCGACAATGTTGCAATAACTTTTAATCGACAAAACGTTGATTTTAGACAAAATATTTTACGGTCACATTTTGACCTTTTTTTAAGCTATTTATTTATGTATACCAAATTTAAAAATGAAATTTTTACTTATTTAAATAAATTAAAACATATCTCGTTATATTTTCAAATCAAATTTAAATAATATCAAAATCTCTAATTTACAGTGTATGTAAAATGACAAAATGCGACAAAATTTGGTTATTTTTGTAAAATGATTATTAACATACTTATAAATATTTTAATATACTTTTATTATCTTTATTAAATGTTTTCAATAATATTTATATTTTTTTAAATAAATATTTAAACCTATTTATTTAAGCATTTATTTATTTTAACAAAACTTAACTTTTGTTGATTTGTTCTAAAATCAAAATTTATACCTTTTAAATTATCAACTATAAGAATAAATAATTTCTTTATTATTATATATTATATATAACTTATTTATTTAAGTTTTAAGCCTTTTTAAATTTAAAACAAAAGAAATCTCTCATTTTCGAAGTAGCAAAATTACGGGTCAATACATTCTCCCTTACTTATAAGAATTTCGTCCTCGAAATTACCAAACAAAAGTTTGCCCAAAATATTTATCTTTAAAATTAATTCCATATAATATAGACAGATCATCCGTATGAAACCTCGTATTCGATCTTCTCCTATTCGAATAGATAATTTATTTTCGAACTAGTATCGATCCCCTGATCCTCTATTGCGGACTCTGATCAGGCTCTTTGTTCAAAAACCTTTCTTTCGTTGTATAGTGCTAAACTATGATAGAAAACCCAAGTATCTAACCAAAAATCCTCATCAATGTTCGTCGTCTAGAATCGAGTGATAAATCCTTTTTCGGACCAGTGTAAACACCTCAAAGTTCCATACTCGAATATTAGATCATCATTTGTGTGATGAAATAATCAACATATAACATATGTATTTATTAACTCTCAAAACTTTCCTAAACTTTTATCTTAAGTTCAAACATTTTATAAAGGTGCTTCTTTATATAATCCGTTTAATTATTTATTTCCAAATATTTTTATTGAAGGAATATTCTAAAGAAACCATTTTTTACTCAAAAGATAATTTATCTATATTATAATTCCCACAATCCTTTAACTTAGTATATTTCCTTTAGCACTAATATTATTCATGAATCATTCGTAAAACTATTATTTAAGTTTATTTCATCTAATAACTTATGCAAATCAATCACATTTAAAGACTTAAGTCCAAATCCTTAATTAATGTAGGATTCATTAATAAAACATTTTCCAGGTTATAATTACCTTTTTGAGGAGTCATTATTTTACTTAATAGTTCATGACTTAAATCTAATTTGTATGATATACCTTTACATCCTAAGAGTACATATTAGTCCCAAATTCTAAATTGATTTTACTTAAATCCGTCTGTCTAACAAATTTAGACTTTGTTGTAATTTACTATATCTCAAATTCATAAGTTATAAAACTTATTTCTTATTTAATACTATTATTGATTTTTAGCTTTGGATAAACAAATTTTAAATTACCAATATTAAATTCTCTATTCTTAAATCGTTTTTTCTTCTTTATAAATTAGATTTATAAATTATCCATATCTTATTTTATTTACTCAAAGTATTTCACAATCTTTTACAAGAAAAATTCACAGATATGATCCGAAAATTTTTGACTGTCCAAAATTGTCGAGAATTCCGCTTTATTTTAGCAATTAGAGATCCCAATTTTATCTTTAATTTAAACACTTTTATAAAGATTACTAATCAATGATACACATTATTCCTATAACTTAAGAAAATTATATTGATCGAGTAATTCCAAAACAATCCAAGGAACTGGGTATTACCAATAATATCGTATATCCTCTTAACAAGAAGAGTAATGCTTAAGAGAATGTTTACCATCCGAACACATCACTTGCCCATTTTTAGTTTATTTTCGAGCCAATCGAATTAGTTATCATAAAATATCTCTTTTTATTTGAAATAATACCATTTTAAAAATCCTTTAGAGATTACTTTATAAAAATATCTTATAAATTCTTCTTATAAATTTATCATATATTAATTAACTTCATATAAATTTCCACAATTCTTTTACTCGAATTTAAATTCTCATTCGTTAAACAAATCTTATTATCAAACGCCTATAGTCAAATCGTGAAACTTAATTCACAAGGTATTTGTACTTCAACTTTTAAATCAAACAATTAATCAATTTATGATAATAACTTAAAATTATCATTTCTTAATTTACTATTTTGGAATAGGTATTAAAGATCTTAATTACCTTGTAAGATTTCTTAAATATCGACTATCTTTATGAAACATCTTATAGTCAAACTGTGAAATTCTAATCACAAGATGTTCATACTTAAATTTCACTAATCTTGATTTCTAACTGTACAACTTTTCAAAATAAATACTTTATATTCAAAATATTATCCTAGGCAAAATTATTTCATTTACCATTTTTTCTCAAAATCAGAGTGTCGGTTCGCCTCGTTTAAATGTTTTAGAATCTCATCGATAACAGTGATCAAATGCATCGATTAGAATTCATAAATCACTCAATAGATAAATCAACACAAAATAATTTATTAGTCACTAACAAATACGCACTTATATATAATACGCTTAAACTCATTCTAGGGTGTGACTAACCCTTATCTCTAATGAGTTACTCATCCTAAGGAATTACTAACCCTATCTCTGATGAGTCTTTACCCCACCAAAGCCAAGATTCTCGCTTAACTTTCAACTTTGATACCAAATGTAATGGTTCGTTTTTCCGTACCCTTTGAATCAGCAATAAACCACACATGTCCAACTCAAATTGCACGAATAAGCATATCATTAAGGGTAGAAAGAAAATAAAGATAGAACAGAATCTCACACGAATGGAATAACATAATATTAAGTCAATAATAATCTTTATAGCGAAAAATATTAAAATACAATATCAGAGTCTAACCTAGATTCAGCCTGGACAGTTATAAACACCCGTCCTTATAATTGCTGACAAACATCAAACTAAAACTAACAACCCACATCGGATAATAGAATACGTCCATATGATGATGAAGATCTCCAGCTCTCCTATAGAAACTCCGACCATCTTCAACTAAACCCGAAGCGACTCGAATCTGAATTGAGCATTAAAATACACGGATCAGGCTTGATAATGAGATACTCGAAATTTAAAATGACTATATCATGACGATGTTATCAAAACCTTTGAAAAGAAGGGTATCTTATATGACCACGCCCACACATAAACACGGATGGGTTTTTACCTTATGATTACTAAAACATTTTTTTACCATAATACACTTGACATTATTTTTAGTGACATTCTTTTGAAAACACTTTTCAAATAAACATTTTCAAATAAGGTATCAATATCTTGACTAAGTCTAAGGTAATACATCCGGACTAGGTCAACGGAATATATGATACTAGAAAGGGGTAGCTGAAATGTTTGCAAGTCATTATAGCTATTTTGGGACTACAATCAGAACCGCAAATCTCATAGGGATTGGATTTCCAACATGATAGGGAACTAGTGGAAAGATCAATCTGTATTCACGGCTTATGTAATGACCCGTCCATCTACTACCAGAAAGACGTATCATCATTAAGAAAGAAAGGAATAGAAAATAGAAAAGAAAGAGAAAGAAAGAACAACAACATCAGAATCTCACAGCGGAACGGAACAAAATATAATATATCACATAAAAATTTACATAGTTTTACATATACCAGAGTTATAGAATATCAATACACATGACAACCATACATACATCTATCACTATATACATCAGAGGTACGGTACATATCAACCTACACAGCGGAGCTACATAAATACCTATATACGTCTGGAATCTCCTGCTCCAAGCTCCTCCAGAAATCAAAGTCCAAAACCTATCACTTGGCTACTCATAAAAATTTGAGTACCCAAGAGTTTATGAAAAACAAAATATAAACTCCGGGTCAGACATGGGTCTGGTATGAGTAAACGGTATAAAGTTGTTTAACTTTGAAAAACAGTTGAAAATAAAGGTATCACGTAAGACTCCCTACAAATAAATACGGGTAAGTTTTTACCTTACGCTAACCAAAACATTTCATAGGAAATCCAGTGATATTATAATAGTGTCTAGGGTTTTCAAGTAAATAGAAAATAGCCGAAATTGTTACATTCATTAAATTCCAGCTACTAGCCACAAAAGTGGGTAATACAAATCAAAACCGTAGGGTCTCGTAGGGAAAATGGATTTCCAACAATGGCAGGGCTACTAGGGTACCGCCCGTCACAGTACGGGGCCTAGATCACCATACCGAGGATCACTCCCGACCCCCTGCAACACAAGGCCGGAACCATTCCTTACTGAACAGTCCCGAACAAGATAAACCCCGCGGTTGTAGCTAGCAACCGCCCACACAGCCGAAATATAAAAGGGACATCTAGACAGGGGAAATGTCTTGTCCTGCTTGGGCATGACCCACCTAACCTTGCTGCATCTCCCCTGTTTTAGCCATTCCCGGTTGATGAGGCTTGAGGCTGCAATTACCTTTAAAGAACATATTTCTTAGAATGCTCATCGTCCACCTGACGATGTGCTGAAAGCATTCAATCCATAAAAGTTCGTTCCAGGTTTGAACGAAACCGAAGGCATTATCTCGTTACACTCATTTTGGAATCACCCTCAGAGTCAATGACGATAACCCTTGCATTCTGAAAACACCATCTCGATCTTCATTTCAGGATTCACGACCTAACGTCTAAATTGGATCGATGTGGTTTTCGGAGAATCAAATTTGATTCTTCCGATCCCGGTCTCATCGAATCCAAACGCCATTTTAAGGGCCAAGTTTTCTAATTAACTTAACCGTTTAAATTCAACAATTGAATTCATATAGCAATTTAACACAGATAAATAACATCAGATAAATCATATAGCAATTTAACACAGATAAATCATATACAATCATCACAGATATATCCAGAATATCACAGAACATCACAGGATATAAATAAACATCAGAGGCAATCAAATAGAGTCGTTGATTTATATCAACAAGTTTGATTTGTTTTAAACTTAATTGCATACTTAAGAGTAAATTATATTTTATTCTTTGCTTAATTAATTATTAATTAATTAACTTATTTCAATTCATTAATTACTAATTAATTATTCACTTAATTAATTAATTATTAATCAATAATCTTAATTATTGATTTATATAACTAAATTACATAATTAATTATTACTAATTGCTTAATTAATCATTACTTATTAATTAACTTAATCCATTTAATCATTAATTATTTAATTATTCGTTAACTACGATTTGTTAATTAATCAACTTCAAATGATTAATTAAATTCTTAATTACAAATGATTTACATAAGATTATTATTAAAATCTTTAATTATTAATTTGACAATTATCAAATTTTATTATCTTCTTAATTAACTTTGTTTTAAAGTAATTACTCTTCTTCATTTTCTGTAAGTCTTTAAAGTTCTTCATGGCTTAAACAGTTTGTAAATATTAATAACTTGATTAACACTTAGCTTGTTTACTCTTCAACCTAATTAGGACAATTAGCAAACTTCAGGAATTAAGCAAACCGAAGACAACAACACAATTACACGGGTCAAACTCGAGATTCCCTGAACATTTCTCGCGTCACCCCTACTCTTCTCTTCTTCTTCCCCTGTTCTTTTCTTCCCTGTTTCTTTTTTTTAAAGCTTAAAGTTTTAACTGTTGAAGCATGTAACAGCCCGCAAATCCTTGAATTAACACTATTCTACCTCCATTAACTCAAGTGGCACAGAAATACGAACCATTAGGGTTAAAGAAGAAGAGATAGAAGAAGAAGAAACTAAACAATATCAGAATCTCACAGTCGCAGCGGAATAAATATAATAGTAAATATAGATCTTTACACAAAATGAAAACTATAACTTTTTATACATCACATCATCAGAGTATCACATACATCAAATTAATAATCAGACATACCATACAATCACAGCAGCGGAATATACATATGTATAGATAATACGTCTCGGGCTCCAGGTCCTCTCCTGCTCCATATCATCCTGTCCTGTACAAATAATACTCGGTCTGACCCGAGCATTATAATGAAATAACACCCGAGTCAGTCTGGAATACCAGCTACTAGCTAAAACATTTTTATAGAAATCCTCTGATATTATAATAGGGTCTATTTACAAATACTTATAAAATAGCCGAAATTGTTACATTCATTAAATTCCAGCTACTAGCCACAAAAGTGGGTAATACAAACAAAACTCGTAGGGAAAATGGATTTCTAACAATGACTAGGCACCGGGGTACCACCTGTCACAGTACGGGGCCTAGATCACCGTACCGAGGATTACTTCCTTCATCCCCTGCAACACAAGGCCGGAATCATTCCTTACTGAATAGTCCCGAACAAGATAAGCCCCGTGATTGGCGCGACCAACCACCCACTAAGCCGAAATATATAAGGGACATCTAGACAGGGGAAATATCTTGTCCTGCTTGGGCATGACCCACCTAACCTTGCTGCATATCCCCTGATTTTCAGTCATTCCCGGTTGATGAGGCTTGAGGCTAAGCGTTACCTTTTTAGAACGTTTCACTTAGAATGCCCATCGTCCACCTGACGATGTTTCGCAAGCATTCATCCATACAAGTCCGTCCCGGGTTCGAACGGATCCGAAGGCACTACTCCTACTACATCCATTTTGGAAATATCCTCAGGATTAGTAGCGACTAGCCCTTGCACTTCACTGCTCCCTCTTCGACTCCGAACACGTTTTTCGCACGAAACGTACAAACAGGATCGAAGTGGTTTTCGAGAAATAACTCTCGGTCCCGGTCTCTTCGAAACGATCAACGCATTTGTCCAATATTGATAGTTGGTGATTTAACTATCAATTTATATTCACAAACATCCATAAGCATCCATCACACCATAACTAATTCCCATATTATTTATTTACCCAAATATCTTTACAAGATATATTTCCAAAGTTTCAAAACTCATTTGAAAACAATTTCCCAAAACTCTTCCTTTACAAGGTAAATCCTTTACCATATATTTCCATTGGAAATAACCAAGTTCAAAACAACTTAGTTTGAAAACGGTTCAAAACATTTTATATTGAAATATATTTTAAAATACGTAAATTCACTTCTAATTACTTACCCAAAATATAATTTCAAAATATGTACAGTAAGGCCATTTATTAAGATATAAACTTTGATTTTAAATAAGGTTTTTAATAAACTAAAATTTAAAAGTAGTGTTTTTAATAAGATAAATACTCATTTCAAATGACTTAAGTCCAAAACTAGTCTTTTAAACAAATCCATCTGTAAAAATAATTATTAAGGTATTTATAAAATTTACTATTGCTAATTATTAATAATTATTTTAAAATAATAATTTCCAAACACACTTTTAAACAAGTTTGAATTTTTAAAACTTTCTTTTTATAAAATTAGTTTAAACTCGAACTTGGTTATCCCAAGGAATCTCATTTCCACTTAAACATCACAGAAATCCTTCTCACGATTTCTGTTGATTTATTTCAATTTAGTTTTATGGTTTCATAACATAAATTTACTTTCACATTTATCAATTGATAACATTTCTCTTTGTTTATCATTCCAGATTTTACAAATTTTCAATTTCCATTCTAAATAAATTTCAAATTTTAATTCTTTAAAATTCATTATTTAACAATATCTTTTATTCCTCTAGAATTCAATTCCTCCATTTATAATTAACTATGGATTTATAATTTACTCAGCAATATTCCAATACAAATTTCATTCCAGTTTTCCACCCAAACAGATTCTAATTTTTATATTCCTTTAAATTCCTTATTTATAAATTTTCTTAAATTCCTTTGAAAATCCAATTTAATTTCTTAAAATTAAAACTCCAAATTTCTTTATAATTTAACATCCTGGGCTTATAGTTTGTCCCACAATTTCACAGTACAATTTAATCCCAAATTTATCAATCACAATATATAATAGGCATCATCATCAACTATAAAAATATTACTACATTGTGAGGAATCCAGTTGGATCCCTCCAACCTGTTTTCCCTGCATCCACAAATATTGGCACATCACAAATATAAATATCAATCCAGACTGATAATAACAATAATATGCAACCAATCACACAGATATTTAAATATTTATTATTTAAATCAGCCAATATCCAGATGTGAGTGAGAATAACTCACCTTGAGTTCGGCGAGCGTTTGAAATTTAAATTAAACCGAACGACGTTCGATTTAACTCAAATTTCTACTTGCCCGGAATGACTCCGGATCTGCACCATCTCGTAGTACGCGTCTCTACGAGTCCAACGTTTCCAGTTTCGTCTGAATCTGACAACGTATGTGACATATATGAATTTTATAAGTTTCGATTTTGAATATAAACAATTTTTTTTTTTTTAATTTACCAAAACACGGACGAAAGCTTCTTCCCCCAATCCCCTTCACGCACCCTAGCTACAGGCCGAGAAACCCAACGCACGCGATATAGGGTTAGAAATCGCGACCCTCATGATGCTTTCCACCACGATCGAAGACCGCCACTGCAAGCGCCTACGCCAGCTCCACCCACGTCCAGATCGCGGTCGAACTCGGCTTCACCGCTACCTCGAAAAGCACGCCTGAAACGACAGCGAACGTTGCCTCCTAGCTCCCTCCTCGCGACACTACAATCCATCATAACCGTTGATTATGTAGAGCTTCTCGAGCTCTACGATTTTCATTTAGATAGTTCAGAAAATTATTGAGTGGATAGGCAGGAAATTGGAGAAGAAAACGGAAGCACACCGGCCGTTGAAAGGAAACGAGCGGCGGCCTGGAATATGCTAGGGTTTAGGAGATATATATATATATATATATATATATATATATATATATATATAATAGTTTAATATTATTTAATTAATATAATTTCTCAATATAATAGTTTATGCAAACGAACTCCAATTCTCACATTCCGACAGGCATTTCTAAGGTTTTTCCGCGTTCCGGACACAATGGAACAGGTTCCGTAAGCTAGTTCGGTCGTATGAGCGAGTTACGGAATTAAACGAACAATTTAAAATTAAATCGGTTAAATCGATTTCGATGCGTTTCGAGCTGCCGGGGTCAAATGACAACACTGATTGCTACGAAAATTGAAATCCGATAATAACTAACTATTACGGATCCAATGGAAATGTTTCGTCGAATTCCGAGACTGTGCCCCGGAAGGCTATTTTAACTCGTCTATTAAATCGGGCGATTATCCAAATTGTCGAAAACGCTTAAAATTTTACTATTAAATTTTTTATTAACTTTACAATAAAACATATATCATTTATAAACACATTAACAATCATTTTGACTCATTTCGAATTAAAATCCGATTAATTGCATTTTTATATTATTAAATCCTATTATTAAATTAATATAAAATCCCAAATTCAATCTATTAACTTTTAACTTCTTCCAATGGTCCAATATTAAAACTCAAACCCAATTAGACCTAAATTAAATTTTAGAATCTAATTTTATCTCCATTTACACTCGAAATTACCAATTACCCCAATTCTAATATTGAATTAGTATTATTCAGTTACCAATTAAATTCCCGATTCAATATTTAATTATTGTTCTCAATTATTTGAAATTGAATAGAATTACTATAACTAAAAATTATAGCTTATTTTATTTCAAGATTCAATTTATAATCCATATTCAACATTTAAAATGAATTAAATGTTCAAATTCAATGACTTAAAAATACGGGATGTTACATTCCTCCCCCCTTATAAAAATTTCGTTCCCGAAATTTGCTAAGGTAGAAGAATGCTCCTACACTCTTAACTTTATCCAAACTTTTTTTTTTAGTTACAACTTATATACACTTTCCAAAACCTTTAGCTCAATTTCAAACCCATTTGCTTTATTAACTTTAAAGCTTTAATTTTAACTTATAACTTCCCAAGTTACTTAACTTTTCCCAAAACCCAAAAATTTTCTAACTCCCAAAATTTTCGGAAAATTTTAGCAGAGTCTCCCCTGCACGGAGGAGCTTTCGCGATATCACGATACAAACAAATATATATACATCGACCCACACGGTCGGAAATCAAAATATATCACAATATATATATCATAATATATATATATATGTATCATTTCCCAATTATGTTTGCGTAGGCGTACCTTTTTATCAAATTTTAAAAGCAAGCGGCTAATATTTTAGCATATATGCGCTTCAACTTTATCGAACGCCTCCCATACCTGTACTTACTCAACAAACTCATCAGTTTTCAAAGATATGAACATTTTAATCAACATTTCCAATCTAAATGTAAGCCAACTTATCCATTTACATTCCAAACAACATTTTTCATAATGTCATAAGTAATCATATTTTTATAACATGCACAAGTTCCTTTCCTAATACCAAATTCCATTTTATTTCACACAAATGATTGACATATAAATTCAGCTATTCCAATTCATACTTTACCCAATTTTGGAATTGATTCACCCAGCAAATTTCATTTCAATTTGATACATTCGCTTTCTATTATAACTCACTTGCATTTACACACAAATCCATTTATTAAGATTTTAGCTCATTCTACTTTCATCCAAACTAACTTCATTTTATTTCATTTGAATAATTTGCATTCAAGTTCATTATATACCATTTATATTAATTACAACCAATTCATTTCTTTTTAAATATGATTAACATATGCTTCACTAACATCAATCTATTTCAATTCAATTCCAAATTGATGTACAAACCAATTTCATTTTCAATTTTGAAGCATTTGCATTTCTTTTATGATTCATTTGTATTAATATACAAAATGACTTAATACTATTCCAATCTATTCCCATGTAAAATTAATTCCAGTCTAGATTTATATTAATTTTATTCACTTCTGCATGGTTAATAATCCAAGCATGCTTATTCCATTTCAATTATTAAATCAATCCTTATTCTCACCTTCCAAATTTATTATTCATCTTAAGTTTATTTTATATTATATTATTATTATTATTATTATTACTATTATTATATTTTTTTTTATTTTTTTTTCTTCATAGTTATATAAGTCATTCCATTCTTATTTACAACTCATATATTCTTTCTTCATCACAATAACTATCTTAAAAGTCATTTGCTTGCATTCAAAATTTTATTGTCCAAACAAATTTCATTTAAAGCTATTTTCATAAGCTTAAAAATAACCATCTCATCATCTTTCTTAAATGTTTCCAATTCCATAATATCTCAATTTGTTTCCATTTTACTTTCCAAATTTTGATCAATTATCAAAATTCTATTCATTACAATAAACAAATTCCATTTAATTGTAATTCAATTAGTCTCTAACCTAATCCATATTAGGTTTTAATATTCTTTCCCAATTCATTCTGAACTTATTTACAATACGACCATTTTCAATGTTCTAAACAAGAACTAGGTTCCATTTACCCTTCAATTATTAACAAGCTTCCAAAACTATACCCGTTCCCGTACTATTTTTATTAAATTTAGCTTATACTAAATTCATCTTCAAGCTGCTCTTTATTTAATTCAGCCTATGCTAAATTCATTCTCAAATAATCCCTTTGAATTTAGTTGAGTCAAACTTTTATTCACATAATGTCCTTTCAACACAATAAGATTTCTTCCTATTCAAGTCTTTCCAAAATTAGATTCAAGTTTTAACTAATCTTGAACTCATTTCATTTTTCCCTCACCATCTTAAATAAGGATTTAATTCCATTCACTTTTATTCATAACACAATTGAATCTTGTTTTCAATTAAATCCAATCCCATCTCAATTCCATTCGATTGAAGTTAATCCAATTCAATCTAATTTTAATTTATTTAGATTTAATTCAATTTCAAATTCTCAACTTTAATTCTCCATATACACGTTCAAAACTTGTTTTCTAATTTAAGTTCATTCATTTCCTTTATATCTCACTTTACCTTATTTCAATTTACATTCCTTTCCAGATTAAGTTGAATTTCCCATACCATCCAACTATTTCCCATTTGTGATTTATAACTTCATGTCTATTTTATAAGTTCACCAACTTATTTATTAAAGCTCATATTGCTCATTTGAATCCATTTACAGCATATAATCATAATTTCAAAGTTATAATTTTCAATCTTAATCCTTTGCAAATTTTAAATCCACATTTCAGATTATAAGTATAGCACTTAATAGCTTATGGGTACAATCCATTACACAATGATCCACAATTTCAAAGTCACTTACAATTTAATTTCACCCAAATCAATTTAACTCTAAGTCCAATTTATTTAACTTATCCAAGTTATATTCAAATTTTCTACTTACTTCAATATATTTTATTCATTTCCAATTACTTAAGTAAAATTTTTAATTCCAAGATTAAAATTTCATTTCTTCCTTCTTATAGATATCAACTTCACTTAATAAGTTCAATAGTTAATTCATTTCAACTTTACACATTGTTTAATTAGAATTTTTCCCAGAATTCATTTTACCCGGTTTTTATTTCCAAAACCATTTTGAAATATATCAAATATACCTATTTGATATATCAATCAAATCTCCAGATTTTTTTTTCCAAAACAATTTGTTTATACCAAAACAAATTTCCCATTTTTGAAACGTCCAAAACAACTGTTATACTCAACTAGTCCAAACAATACCATAACCAAATATTAGGGAAGCAATCCATCACTTTAGAAACTCGAAAATGAATTCTAATGATGTGGCCAGCATCATCAGGATTATTTTCCAGCGACTGAAGTGAGTTCAATGCTTCTTACTTTCCCAAATTTATTTCAAAATAGTTGCCATTCAGAAATATTTTCCAAAACAATATTCCATCATTACCTTCAAACACTTCAGCTAACATTTCAAACTTTCCCAGGATTTTTCATTTCCAAATCCTTATTTCCATACATTTAAAATTCTTTCCAAAACTTCCGAGATTAAATTCTGGTTTAATTCAAATTTAGTTATTCTTCTTTTGCATAATTCATACTTATAGAATTTATTTGGTTATAACCATTTCAAAGTTTAGATTAGATTTTAGATTCCTTTTTAATTATAGATATCCACATCTAAACAATCAAATATATATAATAATATCATAAAATTATTCTTTTTATATCAAAATATAATTTTGGCTAAAATTATTTCATTTACCCACTTTAAAACAATATTATGTCAGTTTATCTTGTTTAAGAGTTTAGAAACCCCTATCGATACGGTTGTACTTCCCGCATCGACCAGAATTCATAAACACTCAACCGATAAGTCAACACAGTATAAAACAATTTTTATATACACTAACAAGTACGCTCTCATATCTATTATTACTCTCAACTCATTATAGAGCACTATCGACTCTATTTAATGAGTAATTTCCCCACCAAAGCCTAGGTTGTCGCCAACCTAAGCTCTGATACCAAGTGTAACAGCCCGCAAATCCGTACTCCTTGAATTAACACTATTCTACCTCCATTAACTCAAGTGGCACAGAAATACGAACCATTAGGGTTAAAGAAGAAGAGATAGAAGAAGAAGAAACTAAACAATATCAGAATCTCACAGTCGCAGCGGAATAAATATAATAGTAAATATAGATCTTTACACAAAATGAAAACTATAACTTTTTATACATCACATCATCAGAGTATCACATACATCAAATTACCAATCAGACATACCATACAATCACAGCAGCGGAATATACATATGTATAGATAATACGTCTCGGGCTCCAGCTCCTCTCCTGCTCCATATCATCCTGTCCTGTACAAATAATACTCGGTCTGACCCGAGCATTATAATGAAATAACACCCGAGTCAGTCTGGAATACCAGCTGATACTAAATATGCATCCAACTTGATTATTAAAGTTTCAAAAATCCTTTGAAAAACAAAAGCATCTCGTAAGACCACGCCACAAATAAACATGTCGGGTTTTTACCTTACGATAGCTAAAACACTTTTTATAGAAATCCTCTGATATTATAATAGGGTCTATTTACAAATACTTATAAAATAGCCGAAATTGTTACATTCATTAAATTTCAGCTACTATCCACAAAAGTGGGTAATACAAACAAAACTCGTACAAGGCTCGTAGGGAAAATGGATTTCCAACAATGACTAGGCACTGGGGTACCACCTGTCACAGTACGGGGCCTAGATCACCGTACCGAGGATTACTCCCTTCATCCCCTGCAACACAAGGCCGGAACCATTCCTTACTGAACAGTCCCGAACAAGATAAACCCCGTGATTGGCGCGACCAACCACCCACTAAGCCGAAATATATAAGGGACATCTAGACAGGGGAAATATCTTGTCCTGCTTGGGCATGACCCACCTAACCTTGCTGCATATCCCGTGATTTTCAGTCATTCCCGGTTGATGAGGCTTGAGGCTAAGCGTTACCTTTTTAGAACGTTTCACTTAGAATGCCCATCGTCCACCTGACGATGTTTCGCAAGCATTCATCCATACAAGTCCGTCCCGGGTTCGAACGGATCCGAAGGCACTACTCCTACTACATCCATTTTGGAAATATCCTCAGGATTAGTAGCGGCTAGCCCTTGCACTTCACCGCTCCATCTTCGACTCCGAACACGTTTTTCGCACGAAACGTACAAACCGGATCGAAGTGGTTTTCGAGAAATAAATCTCGGTCCCGGTCTCTTCGAAACGATCAACGCATTTGTCCAATATTGATAGTCGTTGATTTAACTATCAATTTATATTCACAAACATCCATAAGCATCCATCACACCATAACTAATTCCCATATTATTTATTTACCCAAATATCTTTACAAGATATATTTCCAAAGTTTCAAAACTCATTTGAAAACAATTTCCCAAAACTCTTCCTTTACAAGGTAAATCCTTTACCATATATTTCCATTGGAAATAACCAAGTTCAAAACAACTTAGTTTGAAAACAGTTAAAAACATTTTATATTGAAATATACTTTAAAATACGTAAATTCACTTCTAGTTACTTACCCAAAATATAATTTCAAAATATGTACAGTAAGGCTATTTATTAAGATATAAACTTTGATTTTAAATAAGGTTTTTAATAAACTAAAATTTAAAAGTAGTGTTTTTAATAAGATAAATACTCATTTCAAATGACTTAAGTCCAAAACTAGTCTTTTAAACAAATCCATCTGTAAAAATAATTACTAAGCTATTTATAAAATTTACTATTGCTAATTATTAATAATTATTTTAAAATAATAATTTCCAAACACACTTTTAAACAAGTTTGAATTTTTAAAACTTTCTTTTTATAAAATCAATTTAAACTCGAACTTGGTTATCCCAAGGAATCTCATTTCCACTTAAACATCACAGAAATCCTTCTTATGATTTCTGTCGATTTATTTCAATTTAGTTTTATGGTTTCATAACATAAATTTACTTTCACATTTATCAATTGATAACATTTCTCTTTGTTTATCATTCCAGATTTTACAAATTTTCAATTTCCATTCTAAATAAATTTCAAATTTTAATTCTTTAAAATTCATTATTTAACAATATCTTTTATTCCTCTAGAATTCAATTCCTCCATTTATAATTAATTATGGATTTATAATTTACTCAGCAATATTCCAATACAAATTTCATTCCAGTTTTCCACCCAAACAGATTCTAATTTTTATATTCCTTTAAATTCCTTATTTATAAATTTTCTTAAATTCCTTTGAAAATCCAATTTAATTTCTTAAAATTAAAACTCTAAATTTCTTTATAATTTAACATCCTGGGCTTATAGTTTGTCCCACAATTTCACAGTACAATTTAATCCCAAATTTATCAATCACAATATATAACAGGCATCATCATCAACTATAAAAATATTACTACACTGCGAGGAATCCAGTTGGATCCCTCCAACCTGTTTTCCCTGCATCCACAAATATTGGCGCATCACATATATAAATATCAATCCAGACTGATAATAACAATAATATGCAACCAATCACACAGATATTTAAATATTTATTATTTAAATCAGCCAATATCCAGATGTGAGTGAGAATAACTCACCTTGAGTTCGGTGAGCGTTCGAAATTTAAATTAAACCGAACGACGTTCGATTTAACTCAAATATCTACATGCCCGGAATGACTCCGGATCTGCACCATCTCGTAGTACGCGTCTCTACGAGTCCAACGTTTCCAGTTTCGTCTGAATCTGACAACGTATGTGACATATATGAATTTTATAAGTTTCGATTTTGAATATAAACAATTTTTTTTTTAATTTACCAAAACACGGACGAAAGCTTCTTCCCCCAATCCCCTTCACGCACGCTAGCTACAGGCCGAGAAACCCAACGCACGCGATATAGGGTTAGAAATCGCGACCCTCATGATGCTTTCCACCACGATCGGAGACCGCCACTGCAAGCGCCTACGCCAGCTCCACCCACGTCCAGATCGCGGTTGAACTCGGCTTCACCATTACCTCGAAAAGCACGCCTGAAATGACAGCGAACGTTGCCTTCTAGCTCCCTCCTCGCGACACTACAATCCATCACAACCGTTGATTATGTAGAGCTTCTCGAGCTCTACGATTCTCATTTAGATAGTTCAGAAAATTATTGAGTGGATAGGCAGGAAATTGGAGAAGAAAACGAAAGCACACCGGCCATTGAAAGGAAACGAGCGGCGGCCTGGAATATGCTAGGGTTTAGGAGATTTATATATATATATATATATATATATATATATAATAGTTTAATATTATTTAATTAACATAATTTCTCAATATAATAGTTTATGCAAACGAACTCCAATTCTCACGTTCCGACAGGCGTTTCTAAGGTTTTTCCGCGTTTCGGACACAATGGAACAGGTTCCGTAAGCTAATTCGGTCGTATGAGCGAGTTACAGAATTAAACGATCGATTTAAAATTAAATCGGTTAAATCGATTTCGATGCGTTTCGAGCTGCCGGGGTCAAATGACAACTCTGATTGCTACGAAAATTGAAATCCGATAATAACTAACTATTACGGATCCAATGGAACTGGTTTCATCGAATTCCGAGACTGTGCCCCGGAAGGCTATTTTAACTCGTCTATTAAATCGGGCGATTATCCAAATTGTCGAAAACGCTTAAAATTTTACTATTAAATTTTTTACTAACTTTACAATAAAACATATATCATTTATAAACACATTAACAATCATTTTGACTCATTTCGAATTAAAATCCGATTAATTGCATTTTTATTTTTTTAAATCCTATTATTAAATTAATATAAAATCCCAAATTCAATCTATTTACTTTTAATTTCTTCCAATGGTCCAATATTAAAACTCAAACCCAATTAGACCTAAATTAAATTTTAGAATCTAATTTTATCTCCATTTACACTCGAAATTACCAATTACCCCAATTCTAATATTGAATTAGTATTATTCAGTTACCAATTAAATTCCCGATTCAATATTTAATTATTGTTCTAAATTATTTGAAATTGAATAGAATTACTATAACTAAAAATTATAGCTTATTTTATTTCAAGATTAAATTTATAATCCATATTCAACATTTAAAATGAATTAAATGTTCAAATTCAATGGCTTAAAAATACGGGATGTTACAAAGCATATAAATACACACGCGAATTCAAACTCGACCCAGAGCATACTCGAAGCATCCATTAAATAAACTCGAGTTTCACTCGAGTAAAACACGCGATGTCTCCGGACCTCTTAACTGCCGGCACGACGCCACCGTGCACGTGCACGGTGGTTCGCAAGCGATTCAGGCGACCCTCGTCACACCAGCAAACTCCAATTCAACATTCTACTCGAATTCCTAGCTCAGTTTAACGCAATAAGAGTTAAATCAAAATATGCGTATAAAGTTGAACTGCACACAAAAACGATTGACAAATTCACCTCGACTTCACGACCCCGACCGCCAAAGACTACGTGGCTTCGGCCGTGCCTCGCCAACATCACCTCCTAACTTTCCCCAAAACCTCAAGTCACTTGGCTAAGCAACGGCGACACTATCATCGATTGAACAGAGCACAAAACACCGGCCCCTTAAACCATACTATTGATTCACCTCATCAAATCTTGCTTTCGAAAAATTTTATTGTATTTTTCCTAAATTCAAGAACCCTTAAGCAAGCTACACGACAAGTTTCAACACTTAAGATTTGTGAAACAGATAGAAATTGACAATAATGCAATTTTGCTTCATCACTGAACTGCTCCTTATCCAATGTTCTAAAAATCATCTTTTCTATTTTAAAAATCTTAGCTTTGTTCTTTAAACCATGTTATGAAATCAAATCATTAACTTAACACATTCGTATTTTTAACAATTTGATTTCTTTTACTGTATACCTGAGCATAATGAAGCCGACTCCATTGACAAACTTTAAACCACTTCCAGATTTTTGTTTTTAAGAATAAACAATAAACAAATTTATTTAGTTAAATATCCTGAGTTTACAATGTTCTGTAAAAGATTTTCCTTTTCTTTCCACTTTCTTGCCCAAAAAAGTTAAAAAAATGAAGGACATACACTTCCCAGTAAAACAAAAATCATTATCTGTTCTCTTGTTATCAGCACATAGCAACACCAAATACATGAATTAATTATCATAATTAAAAGTTCAAAAAAATAAGTTTACTCACCAAAAACTGTTGTAACAGAGACTAGTAGCTTGATGAAGAAGGAAGACTGCAGTTTGCAAATTTGAATTCCTGTAACTTTTCTTGTTTTCCTGAATTTGTTTTGAACTCGAAAATATAAAGTTTTGTTTATTTTCTTTTACATCTTCTCAGGTTTGTTTTCATAAATTAATGACTGAACTAAATAAAATAAGAAATGAGGAATACATATATATATAACTTGAACAACATGTCTTCTTGAACAAGCTTTAACATAATATGATACTTGCTTTATTTTTATTTGCAACAAGGTACAGAGAATCTGAGCTAAGCAAAATATTTCGGCTAGCAGCTATTTTTTCAGAAATAAAAGTGGCTAATTAATGTTTGTGTTAACATATATGTTAACATATCATAATGTTTGCTGACACAAACATTTGTACAAAGATATAGCAGGCTTATGTTTGTACTAGTATGTTTCATATGTGTTTACAGTAATTAGTATTTACTGACATAAACATTTTGTACAAGATATTTCAGGTTTTGTTTGTACTGAAATGTTTACGTATAAGTTTACACTTACAATGCTCTGCTGACCAATTTCGTACAAGAGTTCATGTTTTATTATCTTGATATGAATACTTGTTCTCTTATGTTCACATATAAGTAGTATTTGCAAACAAGTTAAATTTGTTTAAAGATACTTGCAGATTTGTTTGTTTAGTGTAATTATACAATAGTTTTGCCTTTTTGTTTAGTATCTTATAACTTAAAGACAAACTATACATTTGTTCTTGACAGAATTATATGTTTGTCTTCACATAATTACACTTTTATTTATATTTTATTCATATTATAGTGTGTACTTATGAACATACAGACTTATATTTATAAATATATTTTAAGTTATACTTATCTTATTTATAAGCTTACTTTATTTAAATTATAAAAATTGTTAGAAACATTCCTTAATCTTATTTTTTTATTTAAAGGTTTAATCTTTCCAATATTTGATTTATAATGTATTTGCACTAATGTATTTTATATTTATATGAATATGATTGTGTTATTATACTTATTATTATTAACTGCATTCATATATCTGGTATTGCATATTATTCATACATAACTTTTCATATAATTGAATAATACAGATTAATTTTTGAATATTGTTAAAAGAGTCTACTTTATATTTTGAAGCTATATTCCTTTATAATACATATACAACTAATAATATCCAAAATCTTATTTATTTATAAATAAAAAATCTTGTATTTTATTTAAATTTGATCAAAAACTTATTATAATAATAGGGTCAAAATTCTGGGATGTCACATTCCTTCCCCCTTAAAAGAATTTCGTCCCTGAAATTTAAAACAACAGTTAATTTAAAAGCTGCTATGCCAATCATTCCAACATAAATAGCATTTATATATTAGCAAACAATCAAACAGTCTATCCTAACAAACATTGCTAGTTATCCGAACTCGAATCCGGATAAGCTTTCCTAAAATTATCGAGTTTGTCTCTCGATGATCAACAATCCAAACTGGATTCCTGACCACAGTTAAATTCGATTCAACTTTCAAATTCCTAAACTACTGGTTCAACAATTAATGATGAATCATGAACAAATTTCTAAGATGAGATATATGGAATACACAATGAATTCCAGACATCTATTCTAGCAATTCAATTCTAAAAGCTCCAGTAATAACTCTTTCCAAATTTTATTGACTTCTTTACAGAATTTCAATATCTATTCAATCAAGTACGTACGATGTACATATACCATTCGTACGAAATATCAAATCCGATCGCTTGCTCGATCACAAAGTTTCACTTCCGAACTAGTATCGTCCACTTGACTTCCTAGTACGGACTCAGAACTGGTTTCTTGATCAGAACTGTCATTCTCCTTGCATAGTCACAACTATGATAGAGAATTCCCTAGAATCAATCAAAATCCAAATTCATGGTTCGTCGTCGAAAATTGAGTGAAAAATCCTAACTCGGATTGATATACAACTATCTCAAAATTTTGGCTCGAATCTGGATCAAATTGTTATGCGAATAAAATAATCTACGTACATCCTATGTATTTATATCCATTGGTTATCAACTATATCAATTTTCTTTTATTCGCATTATTCTGATTTCTATCCACTTGGAATAAGTTTCTCAATATCAATTTTACTTAAGCATTTTACCACTCATTTCTTAAGCTTAATATAAGCATTATATATACTCTTATATAATTACTCTACTGCTTCAGCTTTAATATCTTCTTATTTTAACTCTGAATTTTCAATTCCATATGAATTCAATTTTCTTAACTCTGAATATTGAACTTTTATTGACTATCTCCATTTATAACCGATTCCTATTATTATTTTTAAATTAGCTTCATTCATTAGTTTACTTTAAATTTTCAATTTGAAAATGTTTTGTTGCTAAATTTTTAATTTCCTTTTGTTTAGCATTTACATATTTTCATAAGCACATATGTAAGGTTCCAATCCTCAACACAATTAATTTCAAACAATTCTCAAACCATTCCCTTTTAATTAAAAGGAATTTACAACTTACTTGCTTATATAATCCATTTAAGCAATACAAACTCATATTCAAAATCATCCTATTTTGCTTCCAATAATTCATAGAATTTTATCTAATTCTTATTTACTTCAAACAACCCATTTCCTTATGCAATTTAACAATATCATTGTGAATAAATAATCACTTAAGCTTCATAACAAATCTTAAATTGATTCCCTTGACTCCATCACATATAATTTATTCACAATCCTTACACTGCATTTTCTTTCATTACAAAAGTTTGATTCCAAACCATTTTATTAAACTTGACAACCAATATTTTAAATAATCATCTCACAATTTACCCATGTCATTTATTTTCTTCAAACTGTTCTACCCAATAACTTAAGTTTATCCCATTTCACCCATTTCCATTCAAATCTTTAATTTGATGTTCCTTTAATCAAATCCCAATTATTTACTAATCTATTTGATTAGTTTATTCTTTTATCCATCCTAAAATTTTTAATTTACATTAACAATTCATTATTGAATTTATTTATAATAAGGTTATTCAATTTATGCTTGAATGAGATTTGCTTACAGCTTACTCCACATTTAACTCAATTCATTACTTACTTATTTACTTAAAAATTTTATTCCATTTAATATACCTATAACTCAATTAAATTTATTTAAATTCAATTTTACTTTAACTCGACTTCAGTTAAATTTAGCTACTTACCATTCTTTTAAATTTATTTCTCAAAAATATGAGCTCAAAACTTATTCATCTACTTAATAGCTTATATTACTCATTTGAGCCATTTCACCTTATAACCACAATTTCAGATTATATATATATAGCACTTACTGTCTTAAGGTATAAATTTCCCCCTCACAATTACGATCATTTTACCTTCAAATTTTACATCCAAATAAGTTCATTTTGAACTTCAATTCCATTTAGCTTATCTCAGGTTAAACTCATGTACATTTTCTTATTTTCATTTGCTTAAGTTAAATTTTAATTCTGGGATTAAAATTCCCGATTTCTTTTTATTAATATCAACTTTACTTTATAAGTTCAATAGTTGATTTATTCAAACCCTTCACATTATTAAATAGAATTTTCTTAAAATTCAATTGCCCGGTTTTCATTTCCAAAACCATTTTGAAATGATAACTACACATACCTACTTGGTATATCAAATCAAATTTTCAACTTCCAAACACTTGTTTTCACCAAAACAAATTTTCTCTTTTGAAAATTTTAAAACAACTTGTATACCCAACAACCCCAAATAATATCATAACCAACTATCCTGGTAGCAATCCATCACTTTAGAAACTCGAAAATGAAATTTGATGATGTGGCCATCATCATCAGGATTATTTTCCAACGACTGAAGTGAGTTTAGTGCTTCCTTACCTTCACAATTTCTTTCCGAACAATTTTCATTCAACAATATTTTTCAAAACAATATCCCATTATTGCCTTCAAATCTTTGGGAAAAACATTTCAAACGTTCGCAAGATTTTAAATTCCCAAATCCTTTGTTTTAAATTTATTTAAACACCTTTCAAATTTCTGGGACTTAAATTCTTGTTTAATCTAATTTTAGTTATATTCCCTTTTGTATTAAGATCATACTTAGACAATTTTATTTGGTTATAAGCCACTCAAATTTCAAAATTTTATTCAATTATAGTATTAACAACCAATCATCCAAATATATATAATAATTTTAGAAAAATATTTCTTCTATATCAAAATATAATTTTGGGTAAAATTATTTAATTTACCCCACTTTTAAAAACAATACTGTGTCGAATTGCTCTATTTAAGTGCTTAGAAACCCCTTCGATACAGTTTTCGAGGCTGTGCCGACGAAGGTTCATATACCACTCAATAAATCAATCAACGCAATATAAAACCACTTTGTATTCACTAACAAATACGCGCTCATATCTATTAATACACTCAAACTTATTTTAGAGTTTTATTGACTCTATTATATGAGTAATTCCTACCAGAGCCAAGGTTATCACCAACCTTGCTCTGATACCAACTGTGACGACCCGTCCTTCTACTACCAAAAAGACGTATCATCATTAAGAAAGAAAGGAATAGAAAATAGAAAAGAAAGAGAAAGAAAGAACAACAACATCAGAATCTCACAGCGGAACGGAACAAAATATAATACATCACATAAAAATTTACATAGTTTTACATATATCAGAGTTATAGAATATCAATACACATGACAACCATACATACATCTATCGCTATATACATCAGAGGTACGGTACATATCAACCTACACAGCGGAGCTACATAAATAGCTATATACGTCTGGAATCTCCTGCTCCAAGCTCCTTCAGAAATCAAAGTCCAAAACCTATCACTTGGCTACTCATAAAAATTTGAGTACCCAAGAATTTATGAAAAACAAAATATAAACTCCGGGTCAGACATGGGTCTGGTATGAGTAAACGGTTTAAAGTTGTTTAACTTTGAAAAACATTTGAAAATAAAGGTATCACGTAAGACTCCCTACAAATAAATACGGGTAAGTTTTTACCTTACGCTAACCAAAACATTTCATAGGAAATCCAGTGATATTATAATAGTGTCTAGGGTTTTCAAGTAAATAGAAAATAGCCGAAATTGTTACATTCATTAAATTCCAGCTACTAGCCACAAAAGTGGGTAATACAAATCAAAACCGTAGGGTCTCGTAGGGAAAATGGATTTCCAACAATGGCAGGGCTACTGGGGTACCGTCCGTCACAGTACGGGGCCTAGATCACCGTACCGAGGATCACTCCCGACCCCCTGCAACACAAGGCCGAAACCACTCCTTACTGAACAGTCCCGAACAAGATAAACCCCGCGGTTGTAGCTAGCAACCGCCCACACAGTCGAAATATAAAAGGGACATCTAGACAGGGGAAATATCTTGTCCTGCTTGGGCATGACCCACCTAACCTTGCAGCATCTCCCCTGTTTTAGCCATTCCCGATTGATGAGGCTTGAGGCTGCGATTACCTTTAAAGAACATATTTCTTAGAATGCTCATCGTCCACCTGACGATGTGCTGAAAGCATTCAATCCATACAAGTCCGTTCCGGGTTCGAACGAAACCGAAGGCATTATCTCGTTACACTCATTTGGAATCACCCTCAGAGTCAACGACGATAACCCTTGCATTCTAAAAACACCATCTCGATCTTCATTTCAGGATTCATGACCTAACGTTTAAATTGGATCGATGTGGTTTTCGGAGAATCAAATTTGATTCTTCCGATCCCGGTCTCATCGAATCCAAACGCCATTTTAAGGGCCAAGTTTTCTAATTAACTTAACAGTTTAAATTCAACAATTGAATTCATATAGCAATTTAACACAGATAAATAACATCAGATAAATCATATAGCAATTTAACACAGATAAATCATATACAATCATCACAGATATATCCAGAATATCACAGAACATCACAGGATATAAATAAACATCAGAGGCAATCAAATAGAGTCGTTGATTTATATCAACAAGTTTGATTTGTTTTAAACTTAATTGCATACTTAAGAGTAAATTATATTTTATTCTTTGCTTAATTAATTATTGATTAATTAACTTATTTCAATTCATTAATTACTAATTAATTATTCACTTAATTAATTAATTATTAATCAATAATCTTAATTATTGATTTATAAAACTAAATTACATAATTAATTATTACTAATTGCTTAATTAATCATTACTTATTAATTAACTTAATCCATTTAATCATTAATTATTTAATTATTCGTTAACTACGGTTTGTTAATTAATCAACTTCAAATGATTAATTAAATTCTTAATTACAAATGATTTACACAAGATTATTATTAAAATCTTTAATTATTAATTTGACAATTATCAAATTTTATTATCTTCTTAATTAACTTTGTTTTAAAGTTATTACTCTTCTTCATTTTCTGTAAGTCTTTAAAGTTCTTCATGGCTTAAACAGTTTGTAAATATTAATAACTTGATTAACACTTAGCTTGTTTACTCTTCAACCTAATCAGGACAATTAGCAAACTTCAGGAATTAAGCAAACCGAAGGCAACAACACAATTACACGGGTCAAAGAGATTCCCTGAACATTTCTCGCGTCACCCCTACTCTTCTCTTCTTCTTCCCCTGTTCTTTTATTCCCTGTTTCTTTTTTTTAAAGCTTAAAGTTTTAACTGTTGAAGCATATAAATACACACGCGAATTCAAACTCGACCCAGAGCATACTCGAAGCATCCATTAAATAAACTCGAGTTTCACTCGAGTAAAACACGCGATGTCTCCGGACCTCTTAACTGCCGGCACGACGCCACCGTGCACGTGCACGGTGGTTCGCAAGCGATTCAGGCGACCCTCGTCACACCAGCAAACTCCAATTCAACATCCTACTCGAATTCCCAGCTCAGTTTAACGCAATAAGAGTTAAATCAAAATATGCGTATAAAGTTGAACTGCACACAAAAACGATTGACAAATTCACCTCGACTTCACGACCCCGACCGCCAGAGACTACGTGGCTTTGGCCGTGCCTCGCCAACATCACCTCCTAACTTTCCCCAAAACCTCAAATCACTCGGCTAAGCAACGGCGAGACAATCATCGATTGAACAGAGCACAAAACACCGGCCCCTTAAACCCTACTATTGATTCACCTCATCAAATCTTGCTTTCGAAAATTTTTATTGTATTTTTCCTAAATTCAAGGATCCTTAAGCAAGCTACACAACAAGTTTCAACACTTAAGGTTTGTGAAACAGATAGAAATTGACAATAATGCAATTTTGCTTCATCACTGAACTGCTCCTTATCCAATGTTCTAAAAATCATCTTTTCTATTTTAAAAATCTTAGCTTTGTGCTTTAAACCATGTTATGAAATCAAATCATTAACTTAACACATTCGTATTTTTAACAATTTGATTTCTTTTACTGTAAACCTGAGCATAATGAAGCCGACTCCATTGACAAACTTTAAACCACTTCCAGATTTTTGTTTTTAGGAATAAACAATAAACAAATTTATTTAGTTAAATATCCTGAGTTTACAATGTTCTGTAAAAGATTTTCCTTTTCTTTCCACTTTCTTGCCCAGAAAAGTTAAAAAAATGAAGGACATACACTTCCCAGTAAAACAAAAATCATTACCTGTTCTCTTGTTATCAGCACATAGCAACACCAAATACATGAATTAATTATCATAATTAAAAGTTCAGAAAAATAAGTTTACTCACCAAAAACTGTTGTAACAGAGACTAGTAGCTTGATGAAGAAAGAAGACTGCAGTTTGCAAATTTGAATTCCTGTAACTTTTCTTGTTTTCCTGAATTTGTTTTGAACTTGAAAATATAAAGTTTTGTTTATTTTCTTTTACATCTTCTCAGGTTTGTTTTCATAAATTAATGACTGAACTAAATAAAATGAGAAATGAGGAATACATACATACATATATATATATATATATATATATAACTTGAACAACATGTCTTCTTGAACAAGCTTTAACATAATATGATACTTGCTTTATTTTTATTTGCAACAAGGTACAGAAAATCTGAGCTAAGCAAAATATTTCGGCTAGCAGCTATTTTTTCAGAAATAAAAGTGGCTAATTAATGTTTGTGTTAACATATATGTTAACATATCATAATGTTTGCTGACACAAACATTTGTACAAAGATATTGCAGGCTTATGTTTGTACTAGTATGTTTCATATGTGTTTACACTAATTAGTAATTACTGACATAAACATTTTGTACAAGATATTTCAGGTTTTGTTGTACTGAAATCTTTACATATAAGTTTACACTTACAATGCTCTGTTGACCAATTTTGTACAAGAGTTTATGTTTTATTATCTTGATATGAATACTTGTTCTCTTATGTTCACATATAAGTAGTATTTGCAAACAAGTTAAATTTGTTTAAAGATACTTGCAGATTTGTTTGTTTAGTGTAATTATACAATAGTTTTGCCTTTTTGTTTAGTATCTTATAACTTAAAGACAAACTATACATTTGTTCTTGACAGAATTATATGTTTGTCTTCACATAATTACACTTTTATTTATATCTTATTCATATTATAGTGTGTACTTATGTACATACAGACTTATATTTATAACTATCTTTTAAGTTATACTTATCTTATTTATAAGCTTACTTTATTTAAATTATAAAAATTGTTAGAAACATTCCTTAATCTTATTTTTTTATTTAAAGGTTTAATCTTTCCAATATTTGATTTATAATGTATTTGCACTAATGTATTTTATATTTATATGAATATGATTGTGTTATTATACTTATTATTATTAACTGCATTCATATATCTGGTATTGTATATTATTTATACATAACTTTTCATATAATTGAATAATACAGATTAATTTTTTGAATATTGTTAAAAGAGTCTACTTTCTATTTTGAAGATATATTCCTTTATAATACATATACAACTAATAATATCCAAAATCTTATTTATTTATAAATAAAAAATCTTGTATTTTATTTAAATTTGATCAAAAACTTATTATAATAATAGGGTCAAAATTCCGGGATGTCACAGCTTACGTCCAAGACTCAGACGCCGTTATACGACAACACAAATGACTAAAAGTGGATACAATCTACAAATAACATCCAAGGACTCGGACTTTGCACATCCCTGCCATGAGGCCTAGACGTATCTGGTACCTAGGGCTGAGAACATCTGATAATCCAAATCACTACTATTCAAAATGCGAGCATACATCTGACCACATATGTAACATTCCTGTTTTTAAACAGATTCAAATTTGTAATTAATGTGATTTCTAGATTAAACTTGGAATTAATTTGGTAAATTAATATAAAATTTTGAGTAAATTATAAATTGATTTAGAATGAATTTGAGTATTTGGGAATGAATATGTATATAAATTAAATTTAAATAAATAGAATTCAAAAGTTTTAAGATTTATAAAAGATATGTTCTGTTATTTATTTATATTTATAAATTTAGTTTAAATTAAATCTTGAAACTAAAATTCAAAATAAAAAAATCTTATAAATATATTGGGTTTGAAAACATTATATTTTCAATTAATAGAGGTTTGTTTCCAAATATATAACATACATATGTAATATGTATTTTGAAAGTATATTTGAATTTAATATTGTAAATTTCTAAAAGCTAACCCAATATATGTGTATACATATTTATTTATTTATGTATATGAATAAATACTTATTTAAAGGTACAATAGTTTGAAATATAAATAATTAAAGGATTTAAAATAAAAATTGTATTTACTAACTTATAAATATTTATTAGTAATGTATAATTAAATTTCAAACCATTTTTTCTTTAAGTTGTACAAGTATAAGTAATTGAAATTATCCTTTGAAAATAAATAAGAAAACATGAAAACATGATTTGTAAGTAGAAAATAAAAGAAGGTTTAAAAACAAACATTAACAAAATAATTTACATTAGGGACATAAACATAAATTTGAAATTTTTTCACAAGTGTTCATATTTATAAACAAATGTAAGGTAAATATAACCTAGCATTACAAGTGGCAAAAATATGTTTCTTTCAACATAAAATGTTAATAAAAAATAATAATAAGGGAAACCAATCTAAAGCAAAAGAAAATTTGTTTATTTCAATTCTCTTACTCTCCACCTAAAACCAGGTTTTCATTTCTTCTTAACACTAAAACCTGTATACAAAAGAAAATCAAAAGAAAACAAAATCTCAAAGTTCAAAACCAGAGCAGTTTTCAAAAGCTTCAACCTCAATCTTAAGCAAAGCAGGGAAAATTAAAACAGAAGATCAAAACAAAAAAAAACCTGGAATCAAAGAAAAAAAATTAAATTCTAAAACCTGAAATCAAAGCAAGAAGCAAATTCCAAGATCATCTTAAAGCAATCTTCAACCTGGAAAAACAGAAAATATAAAAGAAAATTCAAAGCTTCAACTCTGGAATTACTGAGCAAGCAAAAGTTCAACCTGGAAAAATAAAGCAAATTTAAAGCTTTAAACAAATTCAAACCTATCAAAGAAATAAAGTGGAAAAAAAATATAGGCTTTGCTTTTTGTCCTCTGTTTCTTCCTGTACAACTCTAAGGTGAGCAAACTCTTAAAACCATATGTACTTTGATTTGTATGTGATCAGTGTTAAATGGTTGCTTAAGAAATATGTTGGTATGAGTGTGAAAATGCCTGAATGAGTATATATGACTGTGGATACATATATGTCTGTTTACATGCATATGTCTTTGTTTTTAAAATCTCAGGTTTTAAACTCAATTCAAGAAAAATTCATATTTCTTCAACTAATAACATTTAGACTATGATGTTTGAAAAAAGACTGTTTATAACACTCTAATCTAAGTTTTATAAATAAATTCTAGGTACAAATATTTATGGGATATTATAAAGTGTAATATGACAGTGATATATTAACTCAAACTGAAATATTGATTTTTAAATTTTCAAGTTTGGATTGTATCCTTAGATTCGTGCTGGTAAATCATGATTTTTAATATAGATATTAGGATTTTTAAGTGAGTGAGTAACGTGAATTCACGGGAAAATCTAAAAATGCATATTTGTCAAATTCCTTCAATCGGCCAGATTAAATTCTTCGAATTTTGGTCAGATGATGGATTCAGCGTCAAGTATCATGGGAAAAATACTAGAAAAATTTCTCAATGATCGTGGTGGATTGGCACGATTGATTTAGGGTTTGAAACTCATTTTTGGCCAGTGAATATTTTTGAGTTTGTTCGTTGTCGTGGAGAGATCGAGCGTGATCGGACCTATTGGGATCGAAGCTCGAGTGGTTGACGATGCTCTGGGTGGAGTGGTGCAATTTCTGGTGGTCGGGGTTGCGAGGATGGCGGTGATCCAGGTGAAGGAGTTTTTGCTGTTTGGGTTTCAAGTTGCAATTTTTAGCTCGAATTTGATTTCGAGGGGATGGGTGAGTTCTGGCAATTGAGAATTGATGCGTGATGCATCGTTGACTAGCTCGACGTCGTGATGTCACCTGGAAGCGACCAACGACAACGTGCGCGTGCACGGTGGCGTGAGTGTGTCAGCAGTTTCAAAACGTGGGTCGTCTCGAGTAATTACTTGAGATATTAGGAAGTTTTCTTCGAGATTTTGCCTGGGTTTGTGCGTGGGTTGCTTTCATGTGTTCTGCTGTTATAATTTAAACTAAAGGAAAAGAAGAAAAAAAAGAAAAAGAAGAAGAAGAGGGAGTGTCATGGGAAAATGGGTGAAGTACTTGAAGTATCACTCGAGTTAACAGAGGGGAAGCCTCGGGTTGGATATAAAATGGGTTTCAACTTTAAAAAAGCAAATATGGATTCTTAGAAAACATTTTAACCCAAGTTTTGAATAAATGTTTTTGACTTGAGTTTTGATTAATAAGGGTTTTCAAGTAAGTATTTTTAAAGTAATAAAAATTTAAATGATTTATCATATGATCTTTACTAATAAATAAATCCTTAATTTGTTTTAAGAAATAAATAATTAATAAAAGTAATTAAGATTTAATTAATTACAATTAAAGATAAATTAATTAAGGATAATCCATCATTATTTAAAGATAATTAACGAAAATAATTTTGTGATTAATCAATTATAATCACTGTTAATTCATCTCATCGTTAGATGATTGATTCTTATTGAAGTGTCTTGAGCTGATTCATACCCATGTTGTGATCGTGAAACTATGTGATGTGAATCGCCTGTGCTGAATTGTGATATTTATGATTATTTCTGAAAACCCTTTGCTCGTAAAACGGCATTTAAATTTTGATGCGACAGGGAGTCAGATTCCAGTTGGTTATCCGAAACCCACATCGAATTGTAATGATGAATCTTTGTGATTGATAAATTTATTTTATCTGTGATTTGTGAATGAAGATAAGCGTTATGAATTTTACCGCTTATCGATATTGATATATCTATGATGATCGATGCTGTGCACTATTGTGTAAAACACCTGGACTACACTTGTACACACACAAATATGGATTGCACGTGGAAATCGGTTAAGTCACAGATTTTTGAAATAGTTTTAAATTTGAATTTTAAATCCAAATGGTTTTCGAAATGAATTTGATGTTTTCAAAGATAAAAGTTATTTTTGAATAACTCGATTAAGTTTTGAAATTCAATTAATTTAATTTAAATTCAGAATTTGAAATTGAATTCTATATTTGAGAATTTTGGTTTAAAAATGTTATTCAAGTTATAAATGTGTTTATATGGGTTTTAAACCATTTTAAAAAGAATCATTTTGGGGAATTTGAATTTAACCCAAGTTTATATCTGAAAGGCCTTAACTCGAGCAAATAAAATCGGGTTTTCCGTAACGGAAACAAGTGGTTTCAAATAATATTTATGATGAAAAGGTTTCAAATTTGAAATTGAATGGTTGTTAAAGCTATAATTGGATCTTTGTGAAAGATAGTTGAACCCATTTCTGCAATTGAAAAGGATTTTTAATGGTTTGTCTTTTATATATAAAAGATTGAAATGGGAATTGTTTTGAAAGTTATGAATGAATCTTTGGATATTGAAGTATCTGGTTAGGACGACGGACCAGTCTTGCTTATCTTTGTGCAAATTGATGGTGGTTCGAGCTAGTGGTTTGGAGTTTTGCTTTGAAGCATTGAATTGGAGTTGCAGTTTGATATTGGAGTTATCTCTTGGCTATTTGTTTTCCGCTGTTATATCATATTGTTATTCCGCTGTAGCATTGTTATCTTGTATCTCTGATATTTGATTCATGTTGTATATCATTGGATATTGTATTCATTGGAATTGTATATGATATTCATTTCATTTTTTTCCGCTGTGTTGTTATACTTGATGTGTTATAAGCTCCGGCGAACCAGATTCGACGTTTGGATCTGCGGCATTTGAATACAAGTGTCATATTCGGTGCTGATTTTTGAAGGTCGAGTCAGGGTCGTCACAACTGGTATCAGAGTTGAGGGTTAAATCTTTAGCTCAGGAGTATAACACATTAAGTAACTCATTAGAGATAGGGTGAAGTATACCCTAGAATGAGTATATCCCTAAATATCCGTTCGAATGCCTTAGTAAATTCTCTTACTATCCACTGATAGTGAGTATGAGTGCAAGAAGAGGACGAGATAGGGGACGGGGAAATACCACTACAAATGGTCAGTACCCAGCAATAGCGGAAACAACTTTCTCTATCAATCTCATTTGATTCGTCTTTTCAATTCTTTGATGATTCCTGGCAGCTCCAGGAAGAAGCTTTGATATATTTTGCATGGGACACAAACTCCAGAGGGGTCAAAATTGTTTGTTTGGATGAAATGTTTGCTTTGGTTGCTATGGTTGATATGTATATTTTGGTTGTTTAAACTAAAATTTTTGGAGAATTCCGGCTTGAGCTTGGAATCTATACCCAGTGTTTGAGAATTTTGGAAGATTAAATTCATTTATTTATTTCTTTGGGGTCCAGATATGTTCTACGAGTGGTTAGTTATCCCTCCGAACTAACCAATCCCCTATATATTCATAGTTCTGGTGACCCGAGTATCTTGATTCGTTCTTGTATCCATTATTGATATTCTGATTTGGTAAGCCAAATACAGAATAGATAATCAGTTTAATTAATGAGTCGATTCTCTATCTTTGTGTATCCATCCTTTGTTATCTCCCTACTTTAAAATATCGAGGACGAAATATTTCGGGGGGGGGGGGGGGGAATCTGTAACATTCCTGTTTTTAAACAAATTCAAATTTGTAATTAATGTGATTCCTAGATTAAATTAGGAATTAATTTGGTAAATTAATATAAAATTTTGAGTAAATTATAAATTGATTTAGAATGAATTTGAGTATTTGGGAATGAATATGTATATAAATTAGATTTAAATAAATAGAATTTGAAAGTTTTAAGATTTATAAAAGATATGTTCTGTTATTTATTTATATTTATAAATTTAGTTTAAATTAAATCTTGAAACTGAAATTCAAAATAAAAAAATCTTATAAATATATTGGGTTTGAAAACATTATATTTTCAATTAATAGAGTTTTGTTTCCAAATATATAACACACATACGTAATATGTATTTTCAAAGTATATTTGAATTTAATATGGTAAATTTCTAAAAGATAACCCAATATATATGTATACATATTTATTTATTTATGTATACGAATAAATACTTATTTAAAGGTACAATAGTTTGAAATATAAATAATTAAAGGATTTAAAATAAAAATTGTATTTACTAACTTATAAATATTTATTAGTAATGTATAATTTAATTTCAAACCATTTTTTCTTTAAGTTGTATAAGTAATTGAAATTATCCTTTGAAAATAAATAAGAAAACACGAAAACATGATTTGTAAGTAGAAAATAAAAGAAGGTTTAAAAACAAACATTAACAAAATAATTTACATTAGGGACTTAAACATAAATTTGAAATTTTTTCGCAAGTGTTCATATTTACAAACAAATATAAGGTAAATATAACCTAGCATTACAAGTGGCAAAAATATGATTCTTTCAGCATAAAATGTTAATAAAAAATAATAATAAGAGAAACCAATCTAAAGCAAAAGAAAATTTGTTTATTTCAATTCTCTTACTCTCCACCTTAAACCAGGTTTTCATTACTTCTCAACACTAAAACCTGTATACAAAAGAAAATCAAAAGAAAACAAAATCTCAAAGTTCAAAACCAGAGTAGTTTTCAAAAGCTTCAACCTCAATCTTAAGCAAAGCAGGGAAAATTAAAACAGAAGATCAAAACAAAAAACCTGGAATCAAAGAAAAAAAATTCTAAAACCTGAAATCAAAGCTAGAAGCAAATTCCAAGATCATCTCAAAACAATCTTCAACCTGGAAAAATAGAAAATACAAAAGAAAATTCAAAGCTTCAACTCTGGAATTACTGAGCAAGCAAAAGTTCAACCTGGAAAAATAAAGCAAATTTGAAGCTTTAAACAAATTCAAACCTATCAAAGAAATAAAGTGGAAAAAAATACAGGCTTTGCTTTCTGTCCTCTGTTTCTTCTTGTACAACTCCAAGGTGAGCAAACTCTTAAAACCATATGTACTTTGATTTGTATGTGATCAGTGTTAAATGGTTGCTTGAGAAATATGTTGGTATGAGTGTGAAAATGCCTGAATGAGTATATATGATTGTGGATACATATATGTTTGTTTACAGGCATATATCTTTGTTTTTAAAGTCTCGGGTTTTAAACTCAATTCAAGAAAAATTCATATTTCTTCAACTAATAACATTTAGACTATGATGTTTGAAAAAAGACTGTTTATAACACTCTAATCTAAGTTTTAAAAATAAATTCTAGGTATAAATATTTAATGGATATTATAAAGTGTAATATGACAGTGATACATTAACTCAAACTGAAATATTGATTTTTAAATTTACAAGTTTGGATTGTATCCTTAGATTCCTGCTGGTAAATCATGATTTTTAATATAGATATTAGGATTTTGAAGTGAGTGAGTAACGTGAATTCACGAGAAAATCTAAAAATGCATATTTGTCAAATTTCTTCAATCGGCCAGATTAAATTCTTCGAATTTTGGTCAGATGATGGATTTAGCGTCAAGTATCATGGGAAAAATACTAGAAAAATTTCTCAAGGATCGTGGTGGATTGGCACGATTGATTTAGGGTTTGAAATTCATTTTTGGCCAGTGACTATTTTTGAGTTTGTTCGTTGTCATGGAGAGATCAAGCGTGACCTGACCTATTGGGATCAAAGCTCGAGTGGTTGACGATGCTCTGGGTGGAGTGGTGCAATTTCTGGTGGTCGGGGTTGCGAGGATGGCGGCGATCCAGGTGAAGAAGTTTTTGTTGTTTGGGTTTCAGGTTGCAATTTTTAGCTCGAATTGGATTTCGGGGGGATGGGTGAGTTTTGGCAATTGAGAATTGATGTGTGATGCATCGTCGACTTGCTCGACGTCGTGATGTCGCCTGGAAGCGACCAACGACAACGTGCACGGTGGCGTGAGTGTGTCAGCGGTTTCGAAATGTGGGTCGTCTCGAGTAATTACTCGAGACATTGGGAAGTTTTCTTCGAGTTTTTGTCTGGGTTTGTGCGTGGGTTGCTTTCACGTGTTCGGCTGTTATAACTTAAACTAAAGGAAAAGAAGAAAAAAAGAAGAGGGAGTGTCACGGGAAAATGGGTGAAGAACTCGAAGTATCACTCGAGTTAACGGGGGGGAAGCCTCGGGTTGGATATAAGATGGGATTCAACTTTAAAAAAACAAATATGGATTTTTAGAAAACATTTTAACCCAAGTTTTAAATAAATGTTTTTGACTTTAGTTTTGACTAATAAGGGTTTTCAAGTAAGTATTTTTAAAGTAGTAAAAATTTAAATGATTTATCGTATGATCTTTAATTATAAATAAATCCTTACTTTGTTTTAAGAAATAAATAATTAATAGAAGTAATTAAGATTTAATTAATTACAATTAAAGATAAATTAATTAAGGATAATTCATCATTATTTAAAGATAATTAATGAAAATAATTATGTGATTAATCAATTATAATCACTGTTATTTCATCTCATCGCTAGATGATTGATTCTTATTGAAGTGTTTTGAGCTGATTCATACCCATGTTGTGATTGTGAAACTATATGATGTGAATCGCCTGTGCTGAATTGTGATATTTATGATTGTTTATGAAAACCCTTTGCCCATAAAACGACATTTAAATTTCGATGCGACAGGGAGTCGGATTCTAGTTGGTTATCCGAAACCCACATCGAATTGTAATGATGAATCTTTGTGATTGATAAATTTATTTTATCTGTGATCAGTGAATGAAGATAATCATTATGAATTTTACCGCTTATCGATATTGATATAACTGTGATGATTGATGCTGTGCACTATTGTGTAAAACCCCTGGACTACACTTGTACACACACAAATATGGATTGCACATGGAAATCAGTTAAGTCATAGATTTTTGAAACAGTTTTAAGTTTGAATTTTGAATCCAAATGGTTTTCGAAATGAATTGGGTGTTTTCAAAGATAAAAGTTATTTTTGAATAACTTGATTAAGTTTTGAAATTCAATTAATTTAATTTAAATTCAGAATTTGAAATTGAATTCTATATTTGATAATTTTGGTTTAAAAATGTTATTCAAGTTATAAACGTGTTTATATGGGTTTTAAACCATTTTAAAAAATATCGTTTTGGGGAATTTGAATTTAACCCAAGTTTATATTTGAAAGGCTTTAACTCGAGCAAATAAAATCGGGTTTTCCAAAACAAAAACAAGTGGTTTCAAATAATAATTATGATTTTCAAATTTGAAATTGAATGGTTGTTAAAGCTATAATTGAATCTTTGTGAAAGATAGTTGAACCCTATTCTGCAATTGAAAAGGATTTTTAATGGTTTATCTTTTATATATAGAAGATTGAAACGGGAATTGTTTTGAAAGTTATGAATGAATCTTTGGATATTGAAGTATCTGGTTAGGACGACGGACCAGTCTTGCTTATCGTTGTGCAAATTGATGGTGGTTTGAGCTAGTGGTTTGGAGTTTTACTTTGGAGCATTGAATTGGAGTTGCAGTTTGATCTGAGTTATCTCTTGGCTATTTGTTTTCCGCTGTTATATCATATTGTTATTCCGCTGTAGCATTGTTATCTTGTATCTCTGATATTTGATTCATGTTGTATATCATTGGATATTGTATTCATTGGAATTATATATGATATTCATTTCTTTTTCTTCCGCTGTGTTGTTATACTTGATGTGTTATAAGCTCCGGCGAACCAGATTCGACGTTTGGATCTGCGGCATTTGAATACAAGTGTCGTATTCGGTGCCGATTTTTAAAGGTCGAGTCAGGGTCATCACAACATAGAATCCCATCATAACCGGGGTATGAGGCTCGCGAGGCTGCGATCAATTTCTTCAAAGCCACGCTTTTAATCATAACAGGTTCCACTTTAAATGCCACACTACCATTCCTTTGATCACTATTTGACTCCCACAAGCATACAACCTCTGAGCTCGTATGTCTCAAAGAAGGGTGTTAAGCTAAGAGAAGTTGCATTCTTCGCCACCAAGCAGATATACATTTGTAAAAGTCAAACGTTATGTCTCGGAAATGCAATGTCAGACATTCGTCCATACAAGTTCGTTTTGGAACTGAACGAAACCGAAGGCACTTTCCTCGCCCATTACTAGGCGAGAGGCCCTTGCAATCGCGAAAAATCTCCACAACGAGGAGACCACTACTATAAATAAGTCAACAAGCAGTCCTCAAGCAATGAAGTTCCTCGGTCTTCAATGATCATCATCTTCAACATGTCTTCACTTTCGAACGTATACATTGGTTCGAAGTGGTTTTCAGATAGGAATCTTCCAAATCCGATTATGGCTCCTTCAAACCAATTATCGATAAAAAGATGTTTAGTTCATATGTGGATATCGATCATTAATCAATTTCTTCATCTTTTATTTAAATTAAATATCTTTCTTAAATATATTCCTTTCAACTTATTCGATTTTCTTTTCAAGAGTATATGGAATCATTAAGCCTCATTCATCAAATCATTTAATTTATTTAAACCTTTCTGAATTCTTGGAATAATTCCACATCATTTTCTCTTTTACTTAGGAAAACCTTTCCAAATCATTCTTTTAATCTCAATCAAAGATTTCTTATATTCAAGTTATAACTTTTAACGTAGGGATAATACTGCCAAATCATTTATTAAATCTCAATCAAAGATTTCTTTCTTAACTCCAAATAATATTCTTGCAAATCAAAGATTTTCATAATAGAGTACTACTGCCACCTTAAATATGGTAAATTTCACCTCTAGGGACTAATGGTAAGTAATAATACATCATGAATATCTTTTTCTTCAACGATCTTTATCTTCAGTATGTTTTATTTCGAAAATTAGTTTGAAGGGGTTTTCGGATAAGAATCACCCAAATCCAATCCCGGTTTTTCGGATAGGAATCACCTAAATTCGATCCTGGTTCCTTCGTACCAATCATCGAATAAAATATGTTAAGTGGTTAAATAACATTCAAAGAATCTGTTTCTTTTCTTTTATTTTGGAAAAACTTAAATATGATCTGTTAGAGCAACTGGCTTTCCTTTCGATCTATTCCACCCCTCGCCTAAGAAAAGAAAACATAGGCCAGGTAAGTTCAAGGCACTGGTTGCTCCATTCCTAATCTTAGTTAAATATCTTGGTTTATCTTTCCAGATCTCACAGGCCGAACAAATTTACTAGTCGTTTCCACATACTCAATTTGTTATTGCATTCAATATTCTTTAATTATTGTTTAAGTGTTATACACAACTTCTCTTAACCATTTATTCACACTCTTATTAAAACTTCCAAATCATCTTTAAATGAATTTATTATTCTTTTAAAATCGTTCACAAAAGATTTAGGAAAGAATTGTTAAGTTTAAAACTATATTTCAAAAGGTTATAGAATTCGCAGCATAAAAATGCCGCGAGAAGTGCTATTTAAGCTTATTTGATTTAAACAACTTTTTAATATTTGAAAATTCATATTTTCCATTCCAAATCTCTTTAAAACCATTTTAATTGATTTACAAATTTATTTCATATTTTTAATCATTTAAAAATATCATTTATAAAGAAATCCCTTCTTGGATTACGAACTCCTAAACCGCGATGTTTAGAAAATTGTTTTGGACATATTTCAAAAATCTACTCGATGAAATCTTGATTTTATCTCTTCCTTTGAAAACTATTATCATTTTGGACCAAATAATTTTTATTTCGAATAAATTCGACTTATAAATCATTCTCTACGTTAATTTGAAGTTACGAGTCGAAATTTACGAACTACCGTTACACGACAAGCTCGATTTTGACCAATTTTGTGAATTGCTCGAAACTTGTCCGAAACACTTCAATTTTTTTTAAACCATATTAAACTATTTTAACTTATTTAAAACTATATTCTCATCATTTCAAACTCATTTTCCATTTCATTTCATATTATAATATTTTATTACTATAATATCATTTCCAGTCTTTTTATATTATTTAAAATCATTAAGAGACTAAATAAGTTCCATACACATATTTCTTTGGATTTAATTCTTATTTAATTAACTATGCTTACTAACCATTTCTCTTATCATTTATCAAACCAAGTTATCATGCATATCACAAACATATAATCAACCATAATATCAACCAAGTTATCATCCAATATCAAACAATATTCAACATATTAATATCTAATTTTACATGTGTATTATTAACTTAAGTTTTATTAAAATAAAACTAAGATTTGAGTACTCACCTTTAACCAAAAGATTAACTTCCTACCAACATTCTTTTTCAAACAATACTTCACTATTGTTTTCAACTTCAACCAACTTTGGAAAATTCGACAAATCTTCTGCAACACCTTAAATTTGCTCCTACCTTCTTAGAATGAAATCAGCGGCACTTTCTTCTCTTTTTCTTCCTCCGGAGCTTTCCAACTTGCTTCCTTCTCTTTATAGGTTCAGCCTCCATCTATTTCCCCACTTCCTCCATCATTTCTTCACTTCTTAGATGCTAAACCATTTTTTAATGGTATTCTAAGGTCTTTGGTAAAGTTTGGTGGTGTTTGGAGTTGATTTGATATGATTTTGAAAAAGTTAGTAAGGAAATGAAAGAGAAGAATAAGCCATTAAAGAGAGCTTCAAGGAGTAAGAAGAAGAAGGTAGAAATAGTGTGAAAAATTTGAGAAAGCAGCTGGTATTTATAGAAAAAAAATAAAGTGGTAAGTTACCAAAATATCCCTTTATCAAATTACCAAAATAACCTTACTTACTTCTTAAGTAACCTTATTTTTTTTCAACACTTAACATCACATTTCAAATCATTAATTCATGTCATTTTCACTTAGATATTAAGTAAAGAAAGTAGTAATTATGTTTCTTTGATTTGATGTTCTACTTTTTGACTTTTGTATTTTGTTTTAGTTTTTTATGCTTACTTTTTATTAATTATATTTTATAATTTTCAAAGTATGTTTAGTAAAAGTAAACTTGATTAGTGAATTAATTAATACTTATACTATTTGAATATATGTTTTTATATAAGAAAATAAAGGTGTGACTACGTTGCGACAACTTTTAATCGATAAAACGTTGATTTTCGACAAAATGTTTTACGGTCACATTTTGACGTTTTAGTTAAACTATTCATTTATGTAAACCAAATTTAAAAATTAACTTCTTACTGCTTTAAACAAATTAAAACATGTCTCTTTATATTTTAAAATCATATTTAAATAATATCAAAATGCGACCAAATTTGGTAATTTTTGTAAAATGATTATTAACATAATTATAAATATTTTAATACACTTTTACTATCTTTATAAAATGTTTTCAATAATATTTATCTTTTTAAATAAATATTTAAACCTATTTATTTAAGGCATTATTTATTTTTAACAAAACTTAACTTTTGTTGATTTGTTCTAAAATCCAAATTTATACTTTTTAAATTATCAACTATAACAATAAATAATTTCTCTATACAATATGTAACCTATCTATTTAAGTTTTAAACCTTTTTAAATTTAAAACAAATTAAATCTCTCATTTTCAAAGTAGCGAAATTACGGGTCGTTACAATATGGATGTTATCTGACATTATTCTTTAAATAAATCTTTATTGGATCAGATGATATTATGAAGATCAGTATCCATAAGCTCGGTTGGATATATACGTCATGGAATGCACCAGGTATAGGAGGTGGAACTACTTCTTTATTCCACTAAATTAATTTATTCCACTACTGCCAAATTAGGCAACGTCTTTTAGCTCTTATGCACATATAAAATGTCTCCCCAAATAATACAGTTTGAATCATCTGTCAGTTATATTCTGATTAAATCACATATTTTCAAGTGGTAGTAGTTTATGCAAAAAATTAGGAAATTATCCTAGTATTATAGTTGTAGATACTAACTCTATAAGAATAATTTTGATTCAAGAATGTTTGTTTTTGATAACCTGAATGCGTAAATAATTTCATAATAGATTCCATGCAATCACCGGCATTCTGAATCATTTTCACTACCACAACATATTTGACCATTATATACACGTATAGGAGGCCTGTTCAACTTAAGATACCAAATAAAGAGACTTTTCCAAGGACCATGTATTAATTATAGAATATACTACAATCCAAAAGGACATGGAACACTTGAAAACCAAAGCTTAGATGTTGAGATGAAAAAGATTAGTGGATGTTGGCTATGAATGGAAGGAAAAAAACACCCGTATAAAAATAAAAATCCTTGGCATATTTATTCAAGACACGATCAATTTATATTTGTACATGTATGTATTATTTTCTATTGTTCATGGTCCTAACTATTTGCAGTAGTTTTCATAGCAAGTATGAGAAATCCAAGGGAGTAAAAACTAGGCATTTCCTTAGTTTCTTTTGCACATATGTAATGATTATATTATTAAGTAGAATTAGATGGAGATGCGTATATATTATATGGATTGAATTCGATAGTGGTGGGAGAAGAAGTGTGTTGGTTGAACAACAGTTGGTTTGGATGGGTGTGTTGCAGGTTGACCGTGCGAGTGGTTGGTTTGAATGGCGATTCACTGTGATGGAGAAGTATTTGATGGTTGTGTTTCAGGCAGGATTATGGTTTGGAAGGAGACAGTTTGTAGAGATGCTTGGTGTTTGCAGCGTGTGGTACAACAATTTGAGGATGGGTTGAGAAGCAGTTTGGATTTGATTTAGGTTTTGAGGTGATGCATGGAGTTGCTGGAGTGAAGCAGATGGTTGAAGGTGTGGTTTAGGAGGCTGGGCGGAAACAAAAATTTGTAGGAGAAGGATAAATTGTTGTATCAGGGTGGTTTGGGCGATGAGGTAAGTAGGATGATGTTGCAGGTTGCAGATTGTAGATCATTGTTTGAGGAGGGTGGTGGTCGTGTTGTTGCTGTTGTAACAGTGCAATTGGTTGAGATTGAGGCGGGTTCGGTTTAAAACGGATGCTTAGGAGGGGTAATAGAAAGTAAACATAAATTGTAAAGCAAAAATGATGAGGCAAATGCAAATGGAAGAACGGGGAATGTTTTTCTTGAAAGAACACTGCAATTTTATAGTGATGGTGATGGGGTTGCTGAAGCAAGCAGAGGTTGCAGATGTGGTTGTGGTTGGTTGTGAAGGTTTTTGTGTGTGATTGATGTAGGATGATTTAAGCGTGGTATGATGTTCAGTTAGGGTTGAATTTGGATGTCAAAAGTTGTAGGTTGTAATGGCAAGTTGTTGTAGCGGTAGGAAGGAGTTAAAGATTGTAGGATGATGGTTTTTGCGAAGTGATTGAAGTATTGTATGGATTGTAGTTGGAGCAGTTGAAATGGATTTTAGTGGTGAAAGTTGAGAGTATGGTTGTAATTTGAAGGTTGTGATTGGGTATTTTATGGAGTTTGATGGTTTTGGAAGGATGCGGTGTTGTGATTGATGAGGAAGATGTTGCTGCTTAGGAAATGTAATTCAGGTCGTAGTTGAAGGAGGGTGGACGAAATGTAACAACAACTTAACCGGGAATGAATAACTTGAACATGCCAAAAAAAATGAACATAGACTTTTGAAATGTAGTTGAAGGAAGGTGTTGCTAGTGAAATGATTGTTATTACGGTGTATAGGGTTTGTTACTGTATCCGTCAATTCACTAGTCACAGTTAAATAGAACTGTTTCAAAATTTTCATATTCTACCATATTTGTTCTTTCTATTGCTAACCTTTGATTGCATTTTTTATAGGCCTATTGTACTTTTGAAGAAGATGGATTTTGACTTTCCATGATTTATATTTTCTCTTTTAGCATGCTCTTTTTGTAAGATTTTATGCTGTCAACATTTGTGCTTAAAACATATGAAATGTTGTATATGACTAAACTTTGTGGTGTATGAAATTGATGTAGCTATGATTAAGTTTAACCTTTATAACTGTTTATAATATCAGATTATATCTATTAGTATTTTATAAATTGAGCAGTTTGTTTTTGAATATATTATTCATGGCTTTTATAATTGTTTTAAAACTACTACAACAATCGTAAAATGCAGCAAAATTGTTGACATACCATAGTGTTTCAAAAGAGCCGCAATACTAGAAGTAAAAAAACATGTTGGTAGATCGTGTTCTCTAAAACCCTGCTGAATATTTTTGCAGCTTTTCAAAACTACCGTATGTTACTGTTAGACTGCATTTCAAAAAAGCTGCTAAATGATTTTACGTAGTTTAATAAACGCAGCAAATTTATTTACCGCAACATTTCATAAGACCTTAGCTGGCCTTTTTTAGCAACATTAGAAATCCTTCAATATTCCTGACTTTATTGTAGCATGGAATTAGGCCGTTCTTCGAAATGCTACGAATGATTGTGGCGGCATTATTAAAACGATGTGAAGGTTTTCTCTTTGTTGTAGTATCTATACACATAATGCATTATAGGAAGGAGTCGATATTGAGTCTTTATTCATTTTAGGTATGTTCGAAACTCATTCCAATATACTCACCTATTCGATCAAATCAAACCATTTTTTCAAGTTATTTAAGTTACTTTCGACTTGTGTTATGTAATCTTATCATAGACATGCTATATGTATATGAAATGCACATGTTCCTTTTTGTGATAATTCATCATTGAATACAACGAAAAATGTGGAACCATTTTGGAATCAATAGACTTTTGATTGCATACATCTACATGTATCAATTCGTAGAGTTTATCTATTTTTAGGATCGCTCCCACCAAATGAGTGCATTGCCTTTCATTCTTTAAGATATAATTTACTATATCATATTATTTGTAACCATATAATCAAAGAATTATTTCTTTAAACTTTATCTTAGCCCATAATTCCAAAATAATTTTGAATAATTTAGATAATTATGTATTTTCCAATGCATCACAAATACCACTATTATAATTTTATTTTATAATGAATATTCATACTGAAATAAAACTATGTCTATTTTTTAGTCAATACTAAAAATAATTATTATGTCATAAAAAATGTTTGGTATGTTTTATGAAAATAATTTTTTTTGAAATGGTACTTAGATACAACATGTCACTGGGCAACATATCACAAATCACTTGTCAATATATATTCAAAACACGCTATGCAAGTTTTGAACTTGAGACCTCTCGCACCAAAGTCGAATCACTTAACCACTGAGACAATGGTGCTTGTCTTACAAAAATAATTTTCATAACTTAATTCAACCAATAAATGTTGTATGACATGCTCCTACTATTTTTGTCATTACCATAATAGCATACTGTAACGACCTAGTATTTCGGACCATTCGCATCCACACATGTCGGACTTGAATTGCTCAAAATATTAGATTGTTAATTTATATTCGGAAAAACTTAGCACATACGGTAAATAAACGAATCACAGAATTACAGAGTAATATAACAATAAGCAGCAGAAAAGATAAATAGTAGTTCATGAAGCTACTATATAAACAACTAAATTTGAAATAAAATACAATAGAATATCTCAAATAAAATGTAGTCTCAAATACAAACAGATGACAAATCTAAACAAAACAACTGGATAACTGAAAGCTGAATAGATATAGATAGATCTTCAAGTGAAGCTCCAACTCCAAAGGTGAGTCTCAAATGCTATGACACTCAGTCTGACCCGAGCGTGAAGCAAAACATAAAAAACTTGAGTCAGGATTTACATTCTTATATTAATAAATTCAACTCAAGTGAAATGTCAACTGAAATAAAAGTAACTTAAAGGATGTTTGGGATTTCCATCCTCTAAAGATCCGTTGAACTATCTACTATGTAGTAATATACGCTATTATAATATGTCTAAACTAAAGTAAACTATTAAAATAGCGTTAAGGCATTATACATACCCCCATTAACACATTTTTATATATTCTCATAGTCTATACAGTATCGTAATTCCTCCGTAATCTGGAGGGCTATCAGAGGACACTCTCTAGGTATGGTACAAACCAAACTCGTAGAAGGCGTGCAGGGCATGCGACAAGGCACTCGAGGCAATGCCAGGGTAGATATACCGTTTGCGTATCCGGACTGGTGGTAGCGCATGGCAGCTACTACCGCCCACCTCATGACACACTCCCAAATCAAAGGTGCACCTAATCAAATCACAAAAGCAACAGAATGGCATTGAAGGAATGTGCCTTACTGGAGGAATGACCTCGCTTGGCCCGACGTGGCTTCTGTTTTAGCTGCATCAAGCTGACTCACGGGAGTCAGGGCTACGTAAATACCATATAAAATCGCCACCAAACCATCCTACTTCATTCTGGAATCTCCACCACGTACACAGTTGTTAAAGTGATTTTCGGTATTGGCAGAGAGCATGACAATATCTGATCCTCGTCTCTTTAACAACCAAAAGCTTATTTCATACCATGGTTATTTCATTACAAATAGTTCATACTTCATACCAAAATATCATATTCGTTTCAAAACCATATCAAATTCAATATCATTATTCACTTAAAATAATATCCATTTTTAGAATGTAATACTTTCAAAATTTACGACACTTTCGAAATCAAAACACTTTGAAACCATAATACTTTTGAAATCATAACACTTTGGAAATCAACAACACTTTCGTGACCATACCCGTTCCAACCTAAACGGTTTAGATATTTAAAATATTATATAAATTAAAATAGTTATAAACTAAAATAGTTTATATATTAAAATAATTTATAGATTAAAATAGTTTATATATAATAAAATACTTTATATAATAAAATAGTTTCCTCCAATTTCGCAAATCGATTTAAATCATCTTAAATTCCAAAATTCAATTTAGATCAATTCCACTTTAACCATTTCAATTTAAAGGTCAAAGATTCAATTTCAAATTCTCAATTAAACCATTTCATTTTAAATCGATTTCAAATCCGAGTTCAAAATATCTCTTCAATTCCAATAAGATTCAAGTTTAAATATTCAAACATTCACAATATAAATTTCATTTATATTTCAACATTCAACTTTACGTTTATTCAAATTGGAAAGTCTTCAATTAATCATTTTGATAACAGTTTATTAAAATCCTAATTTATAAATTTAAATCAATATTAAATCTCAATTTTATTCAAAAATTGAGAATATTCAATTAATCACCTTTTTATCACATCAAGTTATAAATCATACTTTTCAATATCTAAAAATCAATAAGTTCAAATAAATTCTTATTTAAATTTTCTTATTAACCAATTTAAATTCCAAATCAATATTAATTCATCTTCCCAACCTTTATTATTAAAGTTATAAAAATCTATTTTTAAAATATTAATATAAATTTAAGTAAATACTTAAACATATTATATACTAATTAATTCAATTTCTTATTAAATTAAATATTATTATTAAATGTTAATTTTATATTAAATGTTATTATATATATTTTTAAGAAAATCTAAAAATTTATAATTTCAAAACTTACTTTTAAATTTAAAATTTCCAAAACATATTATTTGTAAATCTAGATTTTATACGTATATAAAATAGCCTATATATTATATGTTAAAATCAACATTTATTAAAACCTTATATTTTCTTTCAAAACTTTGGAATTTTTTTTAAATATAGACCAACGGTGTCCGTATAAAATTTTCTATCCTATGGTCAAGTGATACAGACACTTATCATTTCAATCTGCAATTTAAATATCTACAGGTATATATCATTTTAACCCGCAATCCCAAAAATTAAAAATCAATGAAAATCGCTTGGGTTTATGATTTCAACCCATAACGATTTTCTCCTAATCTATTATATCGTTCAGCTATGTATCATTTCAACCCATAGGGAATTCTAAATTAACAGGGAACTTGCAGAGTGAGGGCAGATATGATAATAATATACAAAATCAATAGCATGCATATATCATCAGTGATAAATAAAATAAAATATATACAGCTGGATATGGTGTCATATATCATTGGTGAACAGTTACAGATAATGGCATGTCATAGATGACAATTAAATAATTAACAGTTCAGATTTAACAGCATATCCCAATTGTCGTTTCAAGTGAAATCCAATTTACTAAATATAAGAATGTTAATCGTGAGTGATTGCTCACCTTTCGATGCTAGAGAGATTCGACAATGAAATGGTTTACGAATCCAAGCACGAATTTCGAAGTAAAGCACGATGGACACAAGTTCGATGGACAAGCTGTTAAATCGGAATCGTTGAAAACAAATCAAATCAGTTTTGATATAAACTGAAAATATATACATTATTATTATATTATATATTTTTTTCAATATTTTAATTTAAGACAAATATTAAAATAATATAAAATTTTCAAAATCATTACTCTTAAAACTCAAGTATTAAGAATCAAAGATATATATATATATATATATATATGTATATGTATATGTATATGTATATGTATATATTATACTTAAAACCAATACTTATATATACTTATATAAACAAATAGATATATGAACTAATACATAAACATATGTATAACTTACATACAAACGTAAATTTATACATAAAAACCTAAATAAGTCATAGATAATGTAAACTAACATTTATACAACATTATACCTATATATATTAAACTGATATATAAACTAACAGATTGTAAATGAACCTATTATACAAGCTTATTAAATATATATAACAGAACATATTATAAAGTAACTGGTTATAAAACATATATATACTAACATATTATATACTTTGTGTAAACTAACATGTTACGCAGACTAACACATTAAAATTCACAACATATGTAAACCATACAATACTAATGTATATACTAATATATAAACAAAACTTATACACGAGATCCAATATATCTATATAAAAAAATCAGTACTAACCATAATCGTAAACATATATATACACGGCAGTTTCGGTTCACGTGAAAGTGGAGGGAAGGAGTTGTGAGGCGCCGAGTTGACTAGGGCGGAGAGAGACAATCAGGTGGTTGGGAGGGGGACAGGTCTTGACTGTTGCAGCCAAGGTTGGTGGGTTCTCATAGAGGAGCTCGGCAAACCAAAAGGAAAGAGGAAGATGGTGGGTCGGCGCCTAGGTGTGCTAGGTGATCGAACTAGAGATGGAAAAGTGGAATTGGGTGGAAGTAGGCTCGGGGCTTGGGGCGCTGGCCATAGAAAGAGAGAGGGGACGGAAAGGAAGTGGTGATTGCAAGATGGGTAGGCAAGGAAGGCGAATGGGTACTGGTGGTTGCCATGCTCGGTCAAGGAGGAGCAGTGGGGAAGGATGGCGAAGGTGAGAGGAGAGGGAGAAGGTGTGCGAGTGAGGCTGCCTGGAAGTGGATGGAGGCCACTTTGGAGATGGGAGGCGGAGGAGTTTGAGGCCGAGGTGGTTGAGGATGTAGGTGCGGAGGGAGGAATGGCTGTTGCTGAGTGAGGAGGACAACGTCGGTGATGAAGAGATGGAATGTAGAGCGAGACATTGAAGACGAGCAGTTCTCTTTTTTTTTATAAAAAGGAGATGAGCAGCGGTAAGCAAAATATAAATACGACTTATACGTTTCTCAAGTGAATGCGGAACCCAAAGCTGAAAGCCGAGTAATATATATGAAAGGACAAGTCATAAATATGATATTTAATATAGAGAATAATAAAAGCAATGACTGTTCGAAATTCGACCGTTGGGAAATTTGAATAGACACAGGAAACCACAGACTTCAAATGGATACCGATACGGCTAACTGTTTTCCGAGTTTTGCCATGTACTAAACACTTAAACACACAAATGAACATACTGTGGAGATCCGCACAACAAAATGAACAGAATGGTACACAAATATCAATGATATTCATCCTATCAAAAGTAGATATTCAATACCGAAAATGCAGCTAAAACGTCGAAAATAAGGAAAATGGAGCAATAGCAGTCCAAAATTGACGAAACGGAATATAACGTCTCACTCAAAAGATGATTTACAAATTTATTATATAAAAATATTCAAGTTTGAGAAATATTTTATTATCATCAAATATTAACTGATTTAAATTTAAATAAAATTATACAACAAAATAAACTTCCATATTATCTGATGAAAATTTACCATTTGTTATGTTTAAGTTGACGTATTCCAAATAATCAAATTTCCATTGTTAAATTTTAAAATTTAATTTCAAGCAAAATTTCAACAAATTACGTTATAAAACCATTATAATTTACGGGTCATTACAAGTACGGAAAAAGAAGCTCTACTCAACCATTTAGTATATGCCACAATTTCATGTACTGCAACTGATTTACAATTGAGAATTTCCAGATCAAGTATCTTAAATGCAAAGAAATATGTAACGACCCAGAAATTTCAATCCCGAAATTCCAGATAGTTAGGAAAAGAAGAAAAGAGATAGAAGAAGAAAGAAAAACAAAACACAAATTCTCACATTCGCAGCGTATCAAAATATAATATCAAATAATATCAGTTATGCAAAGAAAACAGTATTAGTAAATTTACGTTTTAATACATCAGTGTTTTCAACATTTACAAACACTGGACAGTAAATATCGCATGTCCCAGACAATCTACAATATATGCACAGTGAAATTCTGTCCATACGTTCCTGCCATCCAGCTCGCCTCCTGAGCTTCAGAACGACCTTACTTGAAAATCTGTAATACTCCGTCTGACCCGAACATTACACCAAAGTAACACACGGATCAGGCTGAAAAATAGCGCGAGCAAACTCATTTAACATGAAATCCCAATGCATCGAACTTATTTAAAACTCGGGTAACTCGTTCGTCACTACGAGTTCATATCTTATTAGTCAACACTTAATCAATCCCTCAATACCTTTACTTAGTTTTTAAATGGTCCAGTCATTTAAATCATTCCATTTCAGCCTATTGGTTTCACATATCAATCTATAAAGAATCATTATAGGTTACAAATCGAAGTGTGTTTGGGTATTTACTGATACCCAACTCCGGTCTATTCGAATTCAATACCCTCCTAACCCAAGTTAATCGAGAGAAATACAACTCAACTTTAGATACAGGATGACATTTTATACACAGCAATTCATCATTGATAGATAATCACATTATCACTGTATAACCCAAACATATCATTTCATATAGCATCATAAGTCAGATATAAGAGATATCAACTAATCTAAGCATACAATATCAATCAATCATTTATAAGCAAGATTAATTTGTCATACCATTTCTAATTAATTTAAAATAAATTAAATTAATTACCTCAATTACTATTAATCCTGCTTACTTACTCACTAAATAATTACAAACCATAAATTTATAATCCCTTAATTATTCTCTTTAATTACATTAAGTAATTAGCCTTAATTAATAATACAAATTAATCAAATTTCACTCATTCACATTAATCACATTTATCCACAATTAATTACTCACATTAATTGTCTTATAGTCACTTACATTGATTAATTATCCTTTAATTAATTACACTAATTAATTAATTATTAATAACTTCTCCTAAATAATTAACCTTTAATTATTTTCATAAAGTAATTATACCATTGGTTAATTGATTACAGTGGTTAATTACATTGATTAATTAACCCTAAATCAATAATTTGTCACAACAATTAATTATTCTTTTGTTAACAATGATCACTCTTTAATTCTAATTTATTAACCAATAAATTAATCCTTAATTATTTTTGAATAAATCTTTAATTATCAATAAATTTAAATGATAAATCATTTATCTTAATTCATCTTCTTTATTATCCTTCCATAATCTTACCTAATAACCTTGGAATCAAAATAACTTAAAAGCTTTAAGTTTAAGTAAAATTTAAAACATTTAATCTTTTAACTTAAACCATTTAATTATCTAATTAAATTAGCTTTTAAAATAACTTAAATACTTCTCAACTTAAATTAACAAAACATTAAATAATCAGTCTATCACTTAAATAGTTTAACATAATTAATTTATCTTGACTCAATTAACAATCTATTATAATCCAGAACAAAACCCGAGTATTACTTCACACCAACATGAGTTAAACCCCAAGCTTCTATTTGTGTCCCTGACTTTGAGCCTACCCTAATATTTCATGAGCACGAACTCGAGCAGTATCGATCCTTACCCAAACCTGACACGTTCGTGCACGTGTGCACATACACAACCATGCCGATCACCACTGGTTATCATCGAGTGCACTCACAAGTCATCGGTGATCAACCCCAAGCGTTCCATCACCCAGAATCCACGATCCATACTGGAATCAAAATCGAACATAAAAGAAGCAATCAGAAAAAAAAACTCGATCACCTTCCTCCAGGCGCCACTCAATTCTGATCACCGGAGTTCACGTCCCCTTGTCTACAGCCTCGTTGATGACCTCTACTTCATTTCCCTTATGACCCATCAACCCCGATGCTACCTTGCCACCGCAAATGTCATGAGAACATCGACCAACCCATCAGGACCTTAAGCCCTACAACGCCTCTATATCGCCGCCGCAACGATCGTTGGACACTCCAACCATTTTTCCCGTGACCTCCTCCCTCCCAACCACTTTCAGCCACGACCCCGAACTTCCCAGGTTCACCAATTGCCGGAATTCTGTGAAATCTCTATTCTCGTTCAATCCCAAATTACTTAATCAATACATGTTTAAAATTTTTGATTTTTCCCTTAAAAATCATCGTTTCCAGAATCGATTCTTATCATATAAATTAAACTTGAAATTTATCAACTTTGGTTTTTGATTTTAAATTGATTTATCACTTTACACTTTAATTTTGACAAAAATACATCTCGTGTATATTAGGAACTATTTTTAAAAATCAAATCTGACAATTTCTAACAAATTTCCTTCAAAGATCATAACATAAAAGTATTTATATAGGGAGGTATTGATTTTCTTTGATTTAGTTTTTGTCTGCAACTAAGAACAGAGAAAAATAACTATTTACAGAGACATGCAGAATCCAAATTCACATTCATATATACAATCATTTCTAAACAAACATGCAAAACGGCCACTTATCATAATTTCCAGGATTATCTTATGCAATCACACATATAGACAGATTAAACTTTAAAGATACAAGTTTTACTCACCTGTGTTAGAAAAGAACAGAGCCTGGAAGTTTTTGATTTAAACTGAAACTTGATTTTCTTGATCCTGACTTGCTTTCAGGCTTTAGAAATTTAAATCTGAATTTTATTTTTGCTTTTTCCTGTTTTAAGATTTCAGTTTTGAATACTCTTTGAATTGAACCAGATTTTCCTAGATCTTGCTTTGATTCAGCTTGTTTTTGATCTGGAGTTGCTACTTGATGAAACTGCTTTTCAATCTAGGTTTCCAGATTTTTTTTTAGTTTGTTTGAATTTGAGATGATTTCTTTAGTTCTTTTGATTCCATTTTTTTCAGTTTTAGTTTGAGAGAATGAAAATACTTTGAATTGTATAAAGCCTGGTTAATTCTTTTGGTATTTGTTTTACATTAAATTTTTTAAAAGAAAATAAAAGTGCCACATGTTACATTGCATGCTAACTTAAATTACAATTGTTAATTCATGTATTACAAGGCTTATAAATGTCTTAATAAAATTTATATATTATATTTGCTATTTATTTATACATGTGTTTTTATATTATACCTATTTTTTTATGTTTAATCCTTATATTAAAGAAAGTATAAACCTTATTAAGTCCTATTTTAAATATTAGCCTTTTCCTTTTATTTTAGTGCTTTATTTTCTATTTAATTTTATGTTTACATCTTTACATTAATGCATTTTCCCTTAACTTATTTATAAAAATATTTTTAAAGAAAATAATATAGAACTACTTATATACACATAAAAAAATCAAACATACATTAATATTTTTATTTTTAAAATCCAATTTACTTTAAGATATTTATCTTTGAATTTTCAATTCCAAATTCAAATTCAATTTCCAATTGACTTATATATATACATATTATATTTATATTACATTTAAAATTTATCTTTATACTTAAAAAAATCTTAAGTGTATCAATATTTAAACTACCTCTTTTATTCACTAATATAAAATTAAAAAGAAAATGATAAAAATTCCAATTATACTCTTACAAGTAATTGTACTAATTTAACATAACTTTTATACTTCAAATTTAAATCCAAATTCAAATTCAAATTCAATTTAAAATCCAATTAAAAATCAATTCAAACGAATATATATATATATATATATTCTAAACAAACCCATATTCAATTTGTGATAAATAATTTTATTAAAATCTATATATCTATTAATAACTACATTAAAAAAACATCACATAATTATTATTATTTGAAAACAACAATTTTACCAATTTTTATATAATTAATAAAGGAGATTATCACATTTTATTTTTTCAATTTATAAATTAGTAATTTCAATAGTTAAATCAGATAATTATTCAATTACCTAACACCCAAAATCTGGGTTATTACATTCCTCCCCCCTTGAATCTTTTCGTCCCCGAAAAGGAACGAAACCAGAATTGTTCAATACTTAATATCAGATAATTATTCTTTGATAATTTTTAAAACACTTTAAAATCTATAAAAAAATTGCCAGAATATCATTTTATAACTTAATGTCTCAACCAGTCCATCCTTGTTCTCACAGAAATTCGGTTATATGTTGATCAGGCATACGACTGAAAATCTATAAGTACTTAGCAGACCCGTTTTCAACACCCAGTGAAAATACTTAAAAAATAATTTTATTGAAAATATAGAAAACATTTTTGAAAATAGAGGAGATATCTTCGGTGAGAATGCTCTGGAAATCATCACCCCCATCCACCGTCGCAGTTAACCCAATGGTTACGTTGCCTTCCCGGAAAATCCACAGATAACTATAGGCACTCCATGCCCCTCGATTACGCCATGAAACCCACTACAGATCGCAACTACAACCGGGGTTACGTTGCTGTTACAGAAAATACCCATATAACTATAGGCCTCAGCGCCCTCGAATTTCGCTGCCAAAAGAATGAAACTTCTCCACTTCAGTCGACCATAGATCGCAGTCTACTGTTGTTACGTTTCCTTCCCAGCAAAATCCAGCATAGACCGTTGACACTCACCTCCACACGACTTCCGCTATGGTCCATAGTAGATCGTAACAACATCGAGTTACATTGTCGTCACAGCATAACCCAAATGCCTCTGTAGGCATCAGCGCCCTCGAATTTCGCTACCCAATAATCCTCGGGAACTAGTTTGTCCGGACTCCTCACAGGATCAACTTTAGAATCCCCCCTTAGGGTTCAAGGCAGCACCACCCTGTGGCACACTTGAGAAGTTCATTTCAAGGGAGCACCTTTTTCTCCAGAGCCATTTTCAAAACACTTTATGCTATTCACATAGTATTTTCGAAATCAAACACCTAGTATGAATCCCGTATAAATCTCTTTTTCTCAAAATATATTATCCTAAAATCGATAATTCTCAACTAGGCTTTCCAAATTCCAATATTGATTTTACCTAAAAATCAAAAGCCTTTCAAAAATCCATAGGTTCCAAAAACCTTTCCTCCAAAATCAATCTCATCCATAGGTTCCAAAAACCTTTCCTCCAAAATCAATCTCATAAAATCCTTTATATATATATATATATTTACATATATATATATATATATATATATATATATCCTTGAAAAATCTTTGGATCATTTAAAACTTGTATAAAACCCCACTTATACTTCAAATATTTTCAAAACCCTTTTCTTCTAGCAAAAGATTCAACAAGGGGAATTTATCATATATATAACAAAGATACAAAACTGTTTATGCCAAATCAAATATTCTAATTTGATTACTCTTCACAAAACCACTTACCATATCACTTACTTCCATAAAGTAAATTTCTATTATAGAAATATCCAATTACCCCTTTATTTTATCATATATCTCACAAAATATACTTTTCTTTTCAAAATCATTTTACAGTTTTTATCCACAAATTTCCAATATCAATATATTCAAATCCGTATGTGTACATATATCATCCGTACGCAGTATCAATCTGATCGCTCACTTGATCACACAATTTCTTTTTCGAACTAGTATCGTCCACCCGACTTTCTAGTACGGACTTAGATCTGGTTTCTTGATCAGAAACTGTCATTCTCCTTGCATAGCCATAACTATGATAGAGAATATCCAGAACAAATCAAAAATCCATATCCAGGTTTGCTGTCGAAGATCGACAGAAAAATTCCAACTCGGATCGATATATTATCTCGAAATTCTGTGCTCGAATCTAGATCAAATCACTATGCGAATAGAATAATGTACGTACATCCTACGTATTTACCTTTATTTGTTATTAGCCAAATCAATTCTCTTTCTATTCACCTTCACTTTGATTTTCATTCACTTACTCACAATTGCTTAAACCCCATTTGGATGATCACCTCAATTCTTATCTCAAATGGATATTTAATCATAAACAGTTTTAACTTTGTCCGACTTAAATTTAAAAAATAGCTTAAAAAAATTTAAAAATAGATAGGTAGTTGAAATATTAGTTTGTAAGATAGCTGTAAAATAGTTAAGCAGTTGTAGAAAAGTTATAAAATAGTCAAATGGTTATAAAATAGTTAGAAGATTGCAAAGTAGTTTAAAGTAGCAATTAGTTTATTAAACAGTTGTGAAATAGTTAAATAGTTCCAAAAGTAGTTGTAAAATAAGTATAAGATAGTTTTGGGTTTTGAAAAGAAAAGTTGTATAGTAAATAGTTAGGAAAATAGTTTAAATTAAAATAATTTATTTGAAAGTAGTCCAGAGCCAAACTGTTCAATTCCCAATCTCTATTCCCATCAATTCAATTTAAATATTCATTTCTATTTAAATTGATTCAATTCCAATTTGAATTGATCCCAATTCCAATCAATTGCCAATTTTCAATTAACTTTCAATTTCAATTCAAATTAAGTTAACTTCCATTCTCATCTAAATTCAAATCAACTTCCTATTTGAATTTGAACTCATTCAACTTGAATTTCATTTCAAATTATCCAATTCAAATATTCATTTGAATTTTTAAACTTATCCATCTTCCATCATAATTCCAATTAATTCACATAAATTTCAATTTGAACCAATCTCGATTTTTAATTCATTTCAACTCCAGTTTGAATTTAATCCCAATTCAAATTGAATTATCCTTCATTCTTTCCAAATTCAAATCAAATTCCATTTCAATTTAAAACTATCCAACTTTAATCACAAATTCAAATTATTTAAATCAGTTTGGACTAATTTCAAATCCCAATTCCAATCTCCACTTTTTTTTAAATCATCTCAAATTATATAAATTCAAGTTAAAGTTTCAATTGTTGATTTAATTCCTTTAAATCAAACCAACCTTTATTTTTAAATTAACAACTTAAATCTTTAAACCATTTAATTCTGAATCCAAATTCCTAAAATTTCATTTTAAATTATCTTTACTTAACTCGTTACAAGGTTCAGGTAAGAGTTCAAAACAATCTTAATTTACAAATTCAATTCTTAACATTCAAATCTTAAGTTCAAAGGAATTCCATAACCTTAATTTCAAATTTAAGTTAAATTTTATTTATCTCTATAATGGATATATTACCACAATCCATTTCTTCATTCATTTAAACAAATCCAATTCACAGTTTATAGATTATTAATAACAACGGAATGATATCATCCAAACTATTTAAAACATCCATCCATTTTCAATTTCCAGATCTCAAGCCCATTTTGAGATCACACAATCCCCCAATTCAAATCAACCATTTAACTTTCCAAGTTAAATCTCAATTTTCATCTAGAAATTTCCAAATCATGTTGTTCATTCAAAATTATTTAACCTTTTCTAAGTTAAATTCAATTTAATCTCAATAATCCCACTTAAAATTTGAATTCTCAATTCAAACTTAAAAATTCAAAAACTTGTTTTGCTTTGGGTTTTTACATCACACTTAAAGAAAAATAAGAACTCATTGCTTTCAAATCATCTTTGATGTTATGTATATCCACACATATATATACATATTTACTTCTTGGCTCACCAAGCCAAATTTTAAAATTTAAACCACCCTTGGTTTTAATTCAAAACAAATTCCTTTAAATTTCGAACAACTTCTTATTTTAAAATAAGACTATATTCAAAATAGTCTAAATTATATTATTTATTATTTCGTTTAACACTTTGAAACAATTCAAATGATCCTAGACTTAGGTTTTAAAACTTCACAATTTAAAACCTACTTCAATTTAAAAGTTATACTCATCTTAAAATTGTACTTTCTTTGGCTTACTTGTTAACAAACATATCATTATTAAACACAATAACTATTTACTGCATAGCAATTAATTTTTATCTTATTCTTACTTCTACAAATTCAGGATTTTAGTTCCAGTTTGGATCTATCTCAAACTTATCTTTATTTAATTTCAATTTGGTTGTATTACTATACCACTTAATTCTCATTATTAAACTTTTCAAATAATACAACAACCAATTACCTTAATATATAATGGTTAGAAGAATCACTGCTTTATATATAAACTTTTATAAAAATCATTAACTTTTAAAACCATTATATAAGAAAATAACAGGTGCGCTCTCTCATATGTATATTACACTTAACTCATTCTAGGATACTATTGACCCTATCCTTAATGAGTATCCCACCAGAGCCAAGGTTCTCGCTTAACCTTCAGCTCTGATACCAAATGTAACGACTCGAAAATTTCGATCCCGAAATTCCAAATAGTTCGGAAAAGAAGAAAAGAGATAGAAGAAGAAACAAAAACAAAAAAAATTCTCACATTCGAAGTGGATCAAAATATAATATCAAATAGTATCATTTATATAAAGAAAGCTGTATCAGTAAATTTACATTTTAACACATCAGTGATTTCAACATTTACAAACACTGGACAGTTAATATCACATGTCCCAGACAATCTAAAATATATACACAGCGAAATACTCTTTATACGTTCCTGCCATCCAGCTCGCCTCGTGAGCTCTAGAACGACCTTACCTGAAAATTTGTAATACTCGGTCTGACCCGAGCGTTACATCAAAGTAACACCCGGGTCAGGCTGGAAAACAGCATGAGCAAACTCATTTGACATGAAATCCCAATGCATAGAACTTATTTAAAACCCAGGTAACTCATTCGTCACTATGAATTCACATCTTGTTAGTCAATACTTAATCAATTCCTCAGTACCTTTACTTAGTTTTTAAATGGTCTAGTCATTTAAATTATTCCATTTCAGCCTATTGATTTCAAATATCAATCTATAAAGAATCATTGTAGGTTACACATCGAAGTGTGTTCGGGTATTTACTGATACCCGACTCCGGTCTCTTCGAATTCAATACCCTCTTACCCCTGTTATTCAAGAGAAATACAATTCAAATTTAGATACAGGATGACACTTTATACACAACAATTCATCATTGATAGATAATCACATTATCACTGTATAACCCAAGCATATCATATCACATAGCATCATAAGTCAGATATCAGAGATATTAACTAATCTAAGCATACAATATCAATCAATCATTCATAAGCAAGATTAATTTGCCATACCATTTCTAATTAATTTAAAATAAATTAAATCAATTACCTCAATTACTATTAATCCTACTTACATAATCATTAATTAATTACAAACCATAAATTTATAATCCCTTAATTATTCTCTTTAATTACATTAAGTAATTAGCCTTAATTAATAACACAAATTAATAAAATTTCACTCATTCACATTAACCACATTTATCCATAATTAATTACTCACATTAATTATCTTATAATCACTTACACTGATTAATTATCCTTTAATTAATTACACTAAGTAATTAATTATTAATTACTTCTCCTAAATAATTAACCTTTAATTACTTTCATCAAGTAATTATACCATTGGTTAATTACATTGATTAATTAACCCTAAATCAATAATTTGTCATAACAATTAATTATTCTTTTGTTAACAATGATCACTCTTTAATTCTAATTTATTAACCAATAAATTAATTCTTAATTATTTATATATAAATCTTTAATTATCAATAAATTTAAATGATAAATCATTTATCTTAATTCATCTTCTTAATTATCCTTCCATAATCTTACCTAATAACCTTGGAATCAAAATAACTTAAAAGCTTTAAATTTAAGTAAAATTTAAAACATTTAATCTTTTAACTTAAACCATTTAATTACCTAATTAATTTAGCTTTTAAAACAACTTAAATACTTCTCAACTTAAATTAACAAAACATTAAATAATCAGTCTATCTGTTAAATAGTATAAGATAATCAATTTATCCTGACTCAATTAACAATCTATTATAACCCCGAACAAAACCCGAGTATTACTTCACACCAACACGAGTTAAACCCCAAGCTTCTCTTTATGTCCCTGACTTCGATCCTACCCTAATATTTCACGAGCACGAACTCGAGCAGTATCGATCCTTACCCAAACCTGACACATTCGTGCACGTGTGCACATACAAAACCACGTCGATCACCACTAGTTATCGCCGAGTGCACTCGCAAGTCATCGGTGATCAACCCCAAGTGTTCCATCACCCATAATCCACGATCCATACTGGAATCAAAATCGAACATACACGAAGCAATCAGGAAAAAAAACTCGATCACCTTCCTCCAGGCGCCACTCAATTCCGATCACCGGAGTTCACGTCCCCTTATCTACAGCCTCACCGATGACCTCTACTTCATTTCCCCTACGACCCATCAACTCCGATGCTACCTTGCTACCGCAAATGTCACAAGAACATTGACCAACCCATCAGGAACTTAAACCCTACAACGCCTCTATATCGCCGTCGCGACGATCGTTGGACACTCCAACCATTTTTCCCGTAACCTCCTCCCTCCCAGCCACCTTCAGGCACGACCCCGAACTTCCCAGGTTTACCAATTGTCGGAATTCATTGAAATCTCTATTCTCGTTTAACCCCAAATTACTTAATCAATACATGTTTAAAAATCTTGATTTTTCTCTTAAAAATCATCGTTTCCAAAATCGATTCTTATCATATAAATTAAACTTGAAATTTATCAACTTTGATTTTTGATTTTAAATCGATTTACCACTGTACACTTTAATTTTGACAAAAATACTTCTTGTGTATATTAGGAACTATTTTTAAAAATCAAATCTGAAAATTTCTAACAAATTTCCTTCAAAGATCATAACATAAAAGTATTTATATAAGGAGGTATTGTTTTTCTTTGATTTAGTTTTTGTCTGCAACTAAGAACAGAGAAAAATAACTATTTACAGAGACATGCAGAATCCAAATTCACATTCGTATATACAATCATTTTTAAACAAACATGCAAAACAGCCACTTATCATAATTTCCAGGAATATCTTATGCAGTCACACATATAGATAGATTAAACTTTAAAGATACAAGTTTTACTCACCTATGTTAGAAAAGAACAGAGCCTGGAAGTTTTTGATTTAAACTGAAACTTGATTTTCTTGATCCTGACTTGCTTTCAGGCTTTAGAAATTGAAATCTGAATTTTATTTTTTCTTTTGCCTGTTTTAAGATTCCAGTTTTGAATACTCTTTGAATTGAACCGGATCTGCCTTGATGTTGCTTTGATTTGGCTTGTTTTTGATCTGGAGTTGCTACTTGATGAAACTGTTTTTCATTCTGGGTTTCCAGATTCTTTTTTAGTTTGTTTGAATCTGAGATGATTTGCTTTAATTCTTTTGATTCCAATTTTTTTCAGTTTTAGTTTGAGAGAATGAAAATACTTTGAATTGTATAAAGCCTGGTTAATTCTTTTAGTATTTGTTTTACATTAAAAAATTTAAAAGAAAATAAAAGTGCCACATGTTACATTGCATGCTAACTTAAATTACAATTGTTAATTCATGTATTATAAGGCTTACAAATGTCTTAATAAAATTTATGTATTATATTTGCTATTTATTTATGCATGTGTTTTTATATGATGCCTATATTTTTATGTTTAATCCTTATATTAAAGAAAGTATAAACCTTATTAAATCCTATTTTAAATATTAGTCTTTTCTTTTTATTTTTGTACTTTATGTTTTGTTTTGTTTTTTGTTTACATCTTTACATTAATGCATTTTCCCTTCACTTATTTATAAAAATATTTTTAAAGAAAATAATATAGAACTAATTATATACACATAAAAAAAATTCAAACATACATTAATATTTTTATTTTTAAAATCCAATTTACTTTAAGATATTTATCTTTGAATTTTCAATTTCAAATTCAAAATTAATTTCCAATTGACTCATATATATATATATATATATATATATAATATTTATATTACATTTAAAATTAAGCTTTATACTTAAAAATATCTTAAGTGTATCAATATTTAAACTACCTCTTTTATTCACCAATATACAGTTAAAAAGAAAATGATAAAAATTCCAATTATACTCTTACAAATAATTATACTAATTTAATATAAATTCTATACTTCAAATTTAAATCCAAATTCAAATTCAATTTGAAATCCAATTAAAAATCAATTCAAACAAATATATATATATATATTCTAAACAAACCCATATTCGATTTGTGATAAATAATTTTACTAAAATCTATTTATCTATTTGTAACTATATTTAAAAAAAACATCACGTTATTATTATTATTTGAAAATAACAATTTTACCAATTTTTTATATAATTAATAAAGGAGATATCACATTTTATTTGTTTAATTTATAAATTAGTAATTTCGATAGTTAAATCAGATAATTATTCAATTATCCAACGCCCAAAAATTTAGGTTATTACAAAATAAATAATGTTTGACAAAAAATAGTGTAATGCTTTAGATGCCAAGTATAGTTAGTTATCCCTTTATTTGAATATTTGCAAAGTCATGATGAGGCATTGGTCAATCTTGTCGATTTGATTATTATATACAAAAAGACACAATCGCAAATAAATTAACCATATTGACATGGTTAATGCAAATATGAAGTCATCGTATCGACATGATTAATGCATTCAAGTTTAGCTTACTACTTAAGTCTGATCTTACGATAGAAACATCAATGATTGGAAGACAAATGGACCTTAAGATAAAGTTCATTTTTGTTGCGATTGATCTATATGCTCAAAGTCCTCTAAGGACATTATCATATGTATGAGCTCATATCGGCTATTAAGTAAGATAATCCAATAAGCCAACAATATGTCATATGTTCAATGGAAGTCGAATACAAGGCACTGAGATGTAGCAAAGTCCATTATCTGCATCAGTAGACTATTCTTCCCATACTTATGTTCTAAGTCTATAGTTCATAGTCCATGGTTCATATAAATATGCATATAGAAGTCTACCACGGTCCAAGGCATCTCGGTTATGTTCATGTCGAGTTGGTCATGATAAGATTTTAATATGTAAGTCTTGAATAATAATGTTCAATAAGGTTATAATCGAAGCCAATATGCAAAGTCAAGTCCATGTTCATTCAATTCAAATATGATTACAGTCAAATAGATTTATCCCAATTTTATTTTGGGTTTGAAGACTTTGATTTTAAAAGAGAGCGAGAGAGAGAGAGAGAGAGGGGAAAATTCAGCCCCACAAATGGTTCCCTTATGGTCGTATTTATAGCGGTAGGCGGCCCTCCTCACTTTGCACCCCACATCTTCGGCAGGGTGGGCTTCGACAGCGTTTGACTTCCACAGTATCACCCCAGCTCTTATTCTTTTCGAAGGTGACATTGCTTTATTCCCATGTCTTTGACATAGCTGACTATCTCCGGTAATGTAAGATCGTCTCATCGAGGCAATATAGGTCGTGTCCTCGCTTATATGCAATGTAAGAGAGAATCTATGGTCAAAGAGCAGTGTGTTGATGAGCCTGGTATGGTATTGGTGAGCGAATAGTGGCGCTTGTTGAAAGTAGCATGTCTTCAATAAGCCGTATAAACACTATGTGGTTATCGGCAAAGCGCAATGTGGCCTTGTTTGAATTGAATAGTTTCAAAATACTTATGGGATGGGATGCCACCGTGGTTTTAGTAGTCTCAACGATTGCTGATGAGATGCCTCTTCGGAAACAATTTATCATTGATATTTAACACATTCGAAGTCATCGATAATGAGCAGTGCGATTAAGGTCGAAGTCCTTCCTAGCATCATTGATATAGATATGACTGGCACATCATTGGAGGTTCGATGTTATTTTAAGGGCGATGTGAGATCAGGAAGATTCTCATTTCCAGCTTTAAAGAGACATGTTAATGATGTGTGGTTTTATTCTTCAACATAGGACTTCAGTAGCATTAATCCTTTGATGATGACATCGCTGATAACATTACTTCGACATTGGAACTGTTTGGATAAATTATGAAATAGAAAATAATTTTCTTTATGAAAATTATTTTTGAAATCGAAATCATATTTCTCAATCCAATGTTAAGTATTTATAATTATTTTACAATTCTCTTTTTTGATTTTCTTTATGAAGTAAAAGTGACCATTTACTCTCTTTATCCCAATCATGCCTTAGGTTACATCCACTCTTATACGTTCGATTTTCTTTCTAAACTGTAACAACTTGGATTTTGGAGATTACCGTTAATATTAAATTATAATGCAAATAATAATTTAATATTGTGATTATAAATGAATTGGAGGAATGAAATGTGAGTTAATATTGTTTATTTTATATAAACAATGTTTTGATGAATAAAACTTGGGTTTTTAATTTATGTGAGTTAATTTATCTTATAAGATGTTATTTCAACATATTATGCTGTAACGCCCCACCCCGAGACCCACCTTAGCAAAGAGAATTAACAAGTAATTCCATCAACTAAAGCGGATAATAGGGCTGGTTAAGGGCGACCATCTATAATTTTGTCTTAAACATCTATTGAATACGTTGATAAATGCAATATAAAATTTTTCAACTCAAGTGGATCGACATACCCGGTAAATGCTTAATCCAAAACTATAGGTGGCTAACGGATCTATCAGAACAAAATACAATTACTGAATGTAAATCATATCACAGAACAGTAACCAACATCATATATACATATACACGGATACACAATTAGTACAATACAATATGAACACAATAATGGTGGTACACGACCACACCATATACGTCGACTCAAATGTAAAAACATCAGAGTATGCGGAAGAAATAAACTACTCAAGGGAAAGAAGAGCTGATATCCAACATCAACTTCAAGCTAAGCCCAATAGATGATACTCGAAACAACTCGGTCTGAACCGAGTGAAAACACACGGGTCAGGCTAGCTAGAACTTATCATTAGTAAAGGTGATGGTAAGTGATAAGGGGAAAACCATTCCATCATTACCAATGGAATGATATAGGTCATCACGTTATCTCTAAAGTGATACATCAATGGTTCATCATGATTGCATAAAGGAATACAATATGTATATTAGATAGACATGGTTTATCTAATTATATATATGTATGTATATATATATAACCGAATGAAATGGTTGAGGATATGGACCATAGAGTAAATCTTCATAAGATAATTAAAACTTCAAGAATCCATCATAATTAAAACTCATCTAATAGAAACTTCTTAATTATTATACCTCATCTCATCGGTATAAATATAAATACATCTCAAATCCATCATTAAACTCATTATAAAGGAACCACCACAATCACTTATACCTCATATCATTGGTATAAATATAAATATATCTTAAATCTATTATCAACACTCATCATAAAAGCATTACCATAATTCAAACCTCATCTCATTGGTATAAATATATATAATACCTCAAATCCATCTTGATAGAGCCCGGAAAGAATCCAAAACATCATATTCGAAATCACAAATAAAACCATGTATGTCAATAAGCCTTTTTCTTACATAAGACTATACTAGAGAATCATCATCAAAATAGTGAAATCGAAACACCTAAAACCTCATAGAAAACAGCACGTGCATTTGCATCTTGACTAGTACTACCATTATTTGGTACCATTCATCGTGATGACCTGGGGTCACATAACATCATTAGATCGTGATCATCTTGATTGACTATAGTCGGAAACATCTTGATGACACCCAGTCACAAAAACCCGAGTAATGACATCATGATGATTGGAGTCGAGTAATAACTTCATGAACATCGTGATGACTCCAATCGAGTACTCGGTCTGTAGCACTAGTAACATCGTGAGTGTGTCTCAACTTCTCGAATAGGAACCCAATAGGCGTCAACGTATGTCCCATACCATACGTTCGTACCTATTGGTTTACTAATCGTTAGTCGATGTCACAATAGAAAACCATCATAAAACATCATCAAATAAACATTGCCTCATCTCATTGGCGAGTGTAAGATACCTAACTCGTCTTCTCTCTTACTTGGACGAGTTTTAAGTGACATCGAGACTTGTCTCATTTCATCAACAAGTAAAAATTCATCATAAATATCAAAATTATCATCAGTCCATCATAACAACATGCCTCATCTCCTTGGAAAGTAAAAGAACATTGTGATGGTTATTTCTAACCATAGTTGCAAATTAAAACTTAACATCAGTATTGCCTCATTTCATCGGCCATCACAAAATGCATCTAGATTGGTTCGTCGTCGAATGTACTCAAAGTGTAATTCTCAAACCAATAATCTTCACCAAAATTTGGCAACTTCTAAATCAACTCAAAATAACACTTCAAATTGGTTTCGATGAAAACCGTGCTCGAAAACAATGAAAACTAAGAGAGATATCTCAAAACCGATAACTTGAATTCAATATGAATTCTATTCAAATTTAACCCAAATCAATTCAAATTCCATTTAAAATTTGAATTTCAAATTCTCCAAATATAGCTAGCCTACTGATAGGCATCACAGTCTGAAAATATCTCATAGACATCATTAAAACCGAAGAGAATGAGAGTAAAACGAGCTAATACAATTCAAAGGTCAACGATTGCTGTTGCTGTCATTTTGCTCTCAGGACAGCAACATACAACCATAATTTCGACCAAAGAAACTTCAAAATTCCAAAAAAACAATATGTGAAACTTGTAGCACATGACCTAAGCTTTTTGAAATATCCAAAATTATCAAATTTGGTTAAGAAACGAAGAAGTTATGGTCAAATTTGTTTTGGTTTCAAACACCGAGCAAATATTGATTTTGCTCTTGGGTTAGCAGTAGAAAAAATAGATTTTGACATAGCTAACCTAAAAACTACAGAAAACTCAAAACATAAAAGTTGTAATACATGATTTATTATTTCTAGAACATCTAAAATTATCAAAATCAGTTAAGAAACGAAAAAGTTATGACCAATTTCGTTTCAGCTTCAAGGACAGAGCAAATATTGGTTTTGCTCTCGGGATAATAGAATAAAAATTCGATTTTGACATAGCTAATCGACAAATTACAAAAATCTCAATGCATGAAAGTTGTAGCGCATGATTTAAGCTTTTCTAAACATTCAAAATTATCAAAATCGGTTAAGAAACGAATGAGTTATGGCAAAAATAATTTCTCAGACTTGTGATTGTTGTTGATGTCATTTGCTCTCGGGACAGCAACAAACAAGCACGATTTTGATCAAGCAAACTTCAAAATTTTAGAAAACTCAAAACATAAAACTTGTAGCCCTTTTTCTGTGCTTTACAGAACATCCAAAATTATCAAAATTGGTTAAGAAACGAATGAGTTATGGCAAAAATAATTTCTCAGACTTGTGATTGTTGTTGATGTCATTTGCTTTCGGGACAGCAACAAAGAAGCACGATTTTGATCAAGCAAACTTCAAAATTTTAGCAAACTCAAAACACGAAACTTGTAGCCCTTTTTCTGTGCTTTCCAGAACATTCAAAATCATGAAATTTGGATAAAAATTGAAAAAGTTATGGACAAAACAATGTGGCAACAGAAAACAGAAAATAACAAAGACGAAACGTAACCTTATTAATACGAAAATTCAACTCAAATCTTTGATTTTGGCTAGCATTTGTAAGCTTTTACAGTTACCAATTGATTTTCAGTAAACAAGTAAGGATTTGCAATCAAGGTTGAGCCTTTAGCATAAGATTGGAGCCCTAAACATCTGAAAATAGAAAAAAACAATACATGCAAAGAAGAAATTGATCAAAACAAAATTTACAGTAAACAATTCTAGGGTTTTAGATGGATTCTAAGATAGAATAGGTTGGAGATTTTATGATTCTAACTTGAATTAGGCTTTTAAATTTGCACAGACTGAGCTTGGAAGATTAAATTTTGAAGAAGGTAACCATTGTTTTGTAATTTGAAGCTTTTTCTTTTCTGATTTAGGTTTTACTGTAATGAGTTTTGGGAGAAAAGGAACGTACTTCATTAGAAAACTCTAGAATTTGGGTTATTGGATGTTTACTTTACTTAATTAGCCTATTCTCATGCTTAGAAAATTATTTAGGCTAATATACATAAGTTTTAAACCATTTTTAACATAACTTTCACATATTAACTTCTTTTTACATGAGACCAAATGCACTCTTCATATTTTAACAAGGTGAACATCATTAACACGATATTTTTTATTTTATTTTTACACTCAAAATATTATTTTCACAATAAACTATTAATTTACACAATAATTGACAATATTGTTATTTTTAGGCAAAAACCATTATTTTTACAATCTGAGTCAAATAAAAATTATTTCTTAACTCAAATAAGTGTACTAAATGTTTTAACACTTTTTAAAAATATTACAACACTATTTTCAATCATTAATACACTTCGAAAAATTCATTTTCTTCTCATTTGCCCTTTTTATTCACTATAAAAGGCTGTTATTGGAATAAAATCTCAATACTTCCCATTTGACTCAATAAATAACTAACATCATTTATTTTCAACCTACTTTCACAAATAAAATATTCTATGCTTATTTTCACTCATTTATATTTATTACAACCATCAATATGTTGAAATAACATCTTATGAGATAAATTAACTCACATAAATTAAAAACCCAAGTTTTATTCATCAAAACATTGTTTATATAAAATAAACAATATTAACTCACATTTCATTCCTCCATTTCATTCATAATCACAATATTAAATTATTGTTTGCATTATAATTTAATATTAACGGTAATCTCCAAAATTCGGGTTGTTGTAGACTCCCCTCCTTAACAAAATTGTGTCCTTGCAATTTCTAGAGGAAAATACTGTAAACAACACTAAAGATACAATCATCGAAGGATAAAGACAAGCTCAAATTCCAAACCATTCATACTCTCAATATAGAATGGTAGAAAGAAACAAGGAAAAACTCACTTGGTTAATTTAATAGCCTATCGTATGCTAATATAACGATTAGCAAACCATCGAATTTTCCAAGCAACTCGAAGGAATTTCGAAGATCTCCCATCCTGAATCAAAACTCAATAAGATGCTCAGCAAATAATCAATCGAAAATGATTGATTGCTCAAAACTCCATGAATAGAGTCGGGATCAAACTCACTCAAACCCGAACTCTAAACAATAAAGAAGATCATCAACAAGATTTTCCACATAATAATACGGAAAGGACATCCTCACAACAAGATAAACATAATAGACAAGATTGATAAATCACAAGATGGCTTCTCAAAGGCCACGCACTCGAACGACCATGAAAAATGCACGTCGCTAATAATAGCTCGAAGATAGAATATACTCAAGAACAAGGATATAGACTCGAATTAACTTTTAATCCAAGATATTTAGAATTTTTAAATCTCAACATCTTTTAAATTTTAAATCTCAATTTTCAACATTTGAAAATTTTCAAACTTTTTACTATATTACTTAGTAAGTTATTTAAAATTTAAAGTAAAAGTCCAAATTTATTCTCTTACTTCAAAGTTAATTTCCAAAGAAATTTATAAATCCATAATAATATTCCTCAAAATAAATTAAGGGTTTAAATTCTCTTTACTCTTTTTATTAAACCACTTAAGTAGTTTAACAACAATCTTCAAATTCTCTTATAGCCCTTCTCTTAAAACATCCAATGTATACAATATAGATTCTAAAATCTCAGAATATACTTCCAATAAAGCACAACTCAAAATAATCTCATTTACATTCTTTTATAATTTAAAACTAAATAAATGGAATTGCCTCGCCATTGAATATCTAATAAATAAATATATCTGTTGGCTGCAGAGTTGATCGAACGATCAAAACTGCCTCGCCACTCTATTACTCGTCTCTAAAATTAATGGTTGCAATTACCATTTAGAATAAATTTAATATTTAATCTCAAAATATTATTTTCAAAATCTAAATTTTTAAACACAAACCATCGTGTCTGATTGCCTCATCATAGCATGTAGGAGATTCCTATCGATAACGTTGATCAGGCGTATCGACCAGAACTCTTAACTACTCGATGGATAACCCAACACTCTCATATTATTTCTATGAAAGAATACTACTCATATAAATATATTTTCAAAACATTCTTTGATTTTTAAAATATCTCAAAACTCTAATTTCTCTTTCTAGAACTCATATATATATATATATATATATATATATATATATATAGCTTCAAAAACTCAAACCAAAGAACATTAAGAGAATGCATCGAAATATTCCTAGAATACGCGATTCTCAAAATCAATAGAAGGAGATAGAGTGTTAGTCAATCTTATGATGTCATGAGCCACTCCCAAAAGTCATCAAGATACAGGATAAGCAAGATATTCTTCTCGAAGGAGAAGAAACACACAATCCATGAATCACTACTACAAACGGAGTGATGCTAAAGGATAACATTGATTGAGTATCTGAAAAGAACACTCAAACGAAGCAGAATGATAACTCAACCAAACTCGAACAATCTAGAAACTCACCTCATTCCTCAGTGGATATCCTCGTGGAAGGATAACCAAGAGCTCAGAGCCAGGAATAAGGTTACTTTAACACTCGATTGCCCAATTGGATATCAATTCCAAATGGACTCAAAAAACTCAACAAAGTCACTATGACTGGAATTTGACATAGATCATAATCATATCGATACTCAAGAGTGAATTCAAAAACTTTGGAATCATCATTAACATTCCAAAGTGGCATAAATAATAAACCAATCAAATTAGGATTCCAAAATGAATATAGGATCCTATAACAACAAAAGGATCAGACTTTACATCAAATAAGTCAATCCATCTCAAATTAAATGCATCTCAAGATTGTGAGTAACAAACAAATACTCACAAAAGCAACATCAAATAGAAATCTCAGAATGCTCACAAAAAGCCAATTGCTGTGGATACTATCAATACGATTCACAACTCTCAAAAGAACACAACAAGAATACTCTAAGGAATCAATAAGCTTCGTCGATACGAACTCACTCGCATCGACAAAAATAAGAATAGAATAATCCCAAATAAGATTATTCATAAGATAAGATAACATCAAACTCAATTATGGAATACTATGGAATACAATATATATTCCTAGACATATTCCATCTCAACATATCCCCATACTCGAAAAAGAATCAAAGCACAATTCGAAAACAAGCTCGAACAAAGGACAATGATTCACTTGTATTGTATTTCGACGTATCGTGATATACGTACTGTTCTATGTTTATTCTACTTTGTTCTGACCATAGTTCTGATACCATGCTGTAACGCCCCACCCCGAGACCCACCTTCGCAAAGAGAATTAACCAGTAATTCCATCAACTAAAGCGGAGAATAGGGCTGGTTAAGGGCGACAATCTATAATTTTGTCTTAAACATCTATTGAATACGTCGATAAATGCAATATAATTTTTTCAACTCAAGTGGATCGACATACCCAGTAAATGCTTAATCCAAAACTATAGATGGCTAACTGATCTATCAGAACAAAATACAATAACTGAATGTAAATCATATCACAGAACAGTAACCAACATCATATATATACATATACACGGATACACATTCAGTACAATACAATATGAACACAATAATGGTGGTACACGACCACACCATATACATCGACTCAAATGTAAAAACATCAGAGTATGTGGAAGAAATAAATTACTCAAGGGAAAAAAGAGCTGATATCCAACATCAACTTCAAGCTAATCCCAATAGATGATACCCGAAACAACTCGGTCTGACCCGAGTGAAAACACACGGGTCAGGCTAGCTAGAACTTATCATTAGTAAAGGTGATGGTAAGTGATAAGGGGAAAACCATTCCATCATTACCAATGGAATGATATAGGTCATCACGTTATCTCTAAAGTGATACATCAATGGTTCATCATGATTGCATAGAGGAATACAATATGTATATTAGATAGACATGGTTTATCTAATTATATATATAACCGAATGAAATGGTTGAGGATATGGACCATAAAGTAAATCATCATAAGATAATTAAAACTTCAAGAATCCATCATAATTAAAACTCATCTAATAGAAACTTCTTAATTATTATACCTCATCTCATCGGTATAAATATAAATACATCTCAAATCCATCATTAAACTCATTATAAAGGAACCTCCATAATCACTTATACCTCATATCATTTGTATAAATATAAATATATCTTAAATCTATTATCAACACTCATCATAAAAGCATTACCATAATTCAAACCTCATATCATTGGTATAAAAATATATAATGTCTCAAATCCATCTTGATAGAGCCCGGAAAGAATCCAAAACATCATATTCGAAATCACAAATAAAACCATGTATGTCAATAAGCCTTTTTCTTACATAAGACTATACTAAAGCATCGTCATCAAAATAGTGAAATCGAAACACCTAAAACCTCATGGAAAATAGCACGTGCATTTACATCTTGACTAGTACTACCATTATTTGGTACCATTCATCGTGATGACTTGGGGTCACATAACATCATTACATCGTGATCATCTTGATTGACTATAGTCAGAAACATCTTGATGACACCCAGTCACAAAAACCCGAGTAACGTGATGATTGGAGTCGAGTAATAATTTCATGAACATTGTGATGACTCCAATCGAGTACTCGGTCTGTAGCACTAGTAACATCGTGAATGTGTCTCAACTTCTCGAATAGGAACCCAATAGGCGTCAACGTACGTCCCATACCATACGTGCGTACCTATTGGTTTACTAATCGTTAGTCGATGCCACATTATAAAACCATCATAAAACATCATCAAATAAACATTGCCTCATCTCATTGGCGAGTGTAAGATACCTAACTCGTCTTCTCTCTTACTTGGATGAGTTTTAAGTGACATCGAGACTTGTCTCATTTCATCAACATGTAAAAATTCATCATAAATATCAAAATCATCATCAGTCCATCATAACAATGTCCCTCATCTCCTTGGCAAGTAAAAGAACATTGTGATGGTTATTTCTTACCACAGTTGCAAATTAAAACTTAACATCAATATTGCCTCATTTCATCGGCCATCACAAAATGCATCTAGATTGGTTCGTCGTCGAATGTACTCAAAGAGTAATTCTCAAACCAATAATCTTCACCAAAATTTAGCAACTTCTAAATCAACTCGAAATAACACTTCAAATTGGTTTCGATGAAAACCGTGCTCGAAAACAATGAAAACTAAGAGGGATATCTCAAAATCGATAACCTGAATTCAATATGAATTGTATTCAAATTTAACCCAAATCAATTCAAATTCCATTTAAAATTTGAATTTCAAATTCTCCAAATATAGCTAGCCTACTGATAGACATCATAGCTCTGAAAATATCTCAAAAACATCATTAAAACCGAAGAGAATGAGAGCAAAACGAGCTAATACAATTCAAAGTTCAACGATTGTTGTTGCTGTCATTTTGCTCTCAGGACAACAACATACAACCATAATTTCGACCAAAGAAACTTCAAAATTCCAAAAAAACAATGTATGAAACTTGTAGTACATGACCTAAGCTTTTCGAAACATCCAAAATTATCAAATTTGGTTAAAAAACGAAGAAGTTATGGTCAAATTTGTTACGGTTTCAAACACCGAGCAAATATTGATTTTGCTCTCGGGTTAGCAATAGAAAAATTAGATTTTGACATAGCTAACCTAAAAACTACAGAAAACTCAAAACATAAAAGTTGTAACACATGATTTATTATTTCTGGAACATCTAAAATTATCAAAATCAGTTAAGAAACGAAAAAGTTATGACCAATTTTGTTTCAGCTTCAAGGACAAAGCAAATATTGGTTTTGCTCTCGGGATAATAGAATAAAAATTCGATTTTGACATAGCTAATCAACAAATTACAGAAATCTCAATGCATGAAAGTTGTAGCACATGATTTAAGCATTTCGAAACATCCAAAATTATCAAAATCGGTTAAAAAATGAATGAGTTATGGAAAAAATCATTTCTCAGACTTGTGATAATTGTTGATGTCATTTGCTCTCGGGACAGCAACAAACAAGCACGATTTTGATCAAGCAAACTTCAAAATTTTGGAAAAATCAAAACATGAAACTTGTAGCCCTTTTTCTGTGCTTTCCAGAACATTCACATTATCAAAATAGGTTAAGAAACGAATGAGTTATGGCAAAAATAATTTCTCAGACCTGTGATTGTTGTTGATGTCATTTGCTTTCGGGACAGCAACAAACAAGCACGATTTTGATCAAGCAAACTTCAAGATTTTAGAAAACTCAAAACATGAAACTTGTAGCCATTTGTCTGTGGTTTGCAGAACATTCAAAATCATGAAATTTGGATAAAAATTGAAAAAGTTATGGCCAAAACAATGTGGCAACAGAAAACAGAAAATAACAAAGACGAAACGTAACATTATTAATACGAAAATTCAACTCAAAACTTTGATTTTGGCTAGCATTTGTAAGCTTTTACACTTACCAATAGATTTTCAGTGAACAAGTAAGGATTTACAAGCAGTGTTGAGCCTTTAGCATAAGATTGGAGCCCTAAACATCTGAAAATAGAAAAAAAAAAACAATACATGCAAAGAAGAAATTGATCAAAACAAAATTTACAGTAAACAATTCTAGGGTTTTAGATGGATTCTAAGATAGAATAGGTTGGAGATTACCTTCTTTTATGATTCTAACTTGAATTAGGCTTTTAAATTTGCACAGATTGAGCTTGGAAGATTAAATTTTGAAGAGGGTAACCATTGTTTTGTACTTTGAAGCTTTTTCTTTTCTGATTTAGGTTTTACTGTAATGAGTTTTGGGAGAAAAGGAACGTACTTAGTTAGAAAACTCTAGAATTTGGGTTATTGGATGTTTACTATACCCAATTAGCCTATTCTCATACTTAGAAAATTATTTAGGCTAATATACATAAGTTTTAAACCATTTTTTAACATAACTTTCACATATTAACTTCTTTTTACATGAGACCAAATGCACTCTTCATATTTTAACAAGGTGAACATCATTAACACGATATTTTCTATTTTATTTTTACACTCAAAATATTATTTTCACAATAAACTATTAATTTACACAATAATTGACAATATTGTTATTTTTAGGCAAAAACCACTATTTTTACAATCTGTGTCAAATAAAAATTATTTCTTAACTCAAATAAGTGTACTAAATGTTTTAACACTTTTTCAAAGTATTACAACACTATTTTCAATCATTAATACACTTCGAAAAATTCATTTTCTTCTCATTTTCCCTTTTTATTCACTATAAACGGCTGTTATTGGAATAAAATCTCAATACTTCACATTTGACTCAATAAATAAATAACATCACTTATTTTCAACCCACTTTCACAAATAAAATATTCTATGCTTATTTTCACTCATTTGTATTTATTCCAACCATCAATATGTTGAAATAACATCTTATGAGATAAATTAACTCACATAAATTAAAAACCCAAGTTTTATTCATCAAAACATTGTTTATATAAAATAAACAATATTAACTCACATTTCACTCCTCCAATTCATTCATAATCACAATATTAAATTATTATTTGCATTATAATTTAATATTAAAGGTAATCTCCAAAATCCGGGTTGTTACATAAACGGTCGAACCATTAGAGGAAATCCTTACTACAATATCACAACGAACTCTTTACGAAAGTGTATTTGGTTATCCATGACTTTTAAGGATATCAAATAAATTTCACTTTATGTAAATTGATCATACTAACATTTCATTGATCGAATTATTAGATTTATCTTATAGCCCTTAGTCTAGTGTTACATTAACACAACAAGGTTATTATTGTAATCAATCATATTGAATATACAATCTCACACTACAATTTACTTGCTTATTTAAGTGAACTAATTTTATCGAGGGTTCGTACATTACTCACTGTGATCGTTCACTATATAAAATTTATATGTGATTGCATATGGATCAAAATGTCCATACTCTTTTATTACTTTTAGAGTTCAAAACTCATTGAAGCCTATAAACATTCTCGAGCAAGTAAACTCGTAAATAACCAAGTCGTGAACGTATTTAATGGTTGTATAATTAGGTGCCTGCATGGGTCAACATGAATAAATTTATTGGTCAGTACATTTTATATTTCTTTATGAATATTTAATTCAATTCCATTGGATATTTTAATTGATAAACAATTTAACAATTATAGTTAATGCAAAACTTTATCGAAGTAGATTATTTTAATTATACATAGCAGATGTTCATACAATATTAGAAATGTTAAATATTACCATTTCATTATTCAAATAAGGCTCCTACCAATCTTTTATGTTTCTCCAAAGCTAGGATGAAACATAGAAGTCTTTCAACTTCACCGGTGGATGTTAGAACTCGTTTATCTTGTTATTATGACCTTGAGTTTTCTCAACAAGTCATAGCCCCACTTACGATGGATAACTCTTTATTGGTTGTATCATATACAACTCCTAACCCTTGGCTGATTGTCTTAATCTTATTTCAACCTTGAGTTTGCTCAACAATTCGAAAGAAATTATTCACTCGTAGCTACTATTTCGCAATGGCTAAAGTACAAAATTATATGTATCTTGAGTTTGCTCAATAAATACATATAGTAATCATACCACATCTAGTCAATATATCAGCAATACTATACAAGACATCTCTAACTTGAGTTTGCTCTATAATAAGAGAATATGCAAGTAATTTATTAATATATAAAGGTAGAGGATAACACTTATATTGAAGATTCATAAGTTTCAATACATTTAATTGACTGGTGTCGACTTATAGCATAATGTATTTCTTATGGAATACTCTCGTGGTTCACGTGCCAAACACATCAAAAATCACAGTATATGTACCACACACATGTATTTAATTTTTAAGTCTATATGGGTTTCTTACCATTCCACCTTTAATTTATACATTCGTGTTATACAAGTTTCAATTATCATATAACTTCTACATTCTAACTCATATAATAATCTTATGTGTTACATTCTATTATTTAAATCTTAATTAATTAGTTTTAATTAATTAAACATTTAATTAATTTTAATTAATTAACCCTTTAATTTAACAATTAATTAACCCTTTAATTAATTTTATATTACTCCGGTATAACATTTATATTGAATAATATATGAATATATACTACAACATTTATATTATAACATATATATCTTATATATGTGTATTTCCATTCAATTAATTAACCTTTAATTAATTTATTCAATTAATTAACCTTTTATTTATTTATTTAATCAACCTTTTGTTAATTTATTTAATTAAACAATCTTAATTAAATTATATTAATTTTGAAAGTTTATTCTATATACATACATGTATATACTTATATAATCTAAATAGCTTAACATTACATAACACACACACACATATATATCAATGTATATAGTACATGTATGTGAGTATTAATTAACCTATTTATTTAATTCATTTTATTAATCTTATTAATAAGTTTTAAATTTCGAAATTAGTATTTAAATATTTTCAAATAGTTTGAAAACATCATTATCTTTCAAACATTTTGAATCTTATGTAGTATTATAACTTTTAGAATAAACATGTCTTATTTTAAATTTAACTTTTAGATTTCAATATTTTATTTTGATTTTCAAATATTTTATTTTGATTTTCAAAATAATTTTGAAAATTAGCTGAAGGACCAATTCGAATTAGGCATTTTCTATTAGGGGCGACCTTTTGGCACACTTCACCTTTCATGCCAGGCGGTGACTAGGTAGGACGTGGTATTTGATTACCTCACTCCAATCATTGATATTACCTTTCTAGATACAGTACTAAGTAAGCAAGCTTAATTAATTAGCCGTAATAATTTAGACTGCATCTGCTATTAATTGTTGATACTTTTGTTGGAACTGGGCTAGCACTTCGAGAAGAACTTGGTGAATTTCAAAATATTTACTATTTTGGATCTTTATTGAGCTTATGAAGTCTCAAAATGTATATTAGAGATCCAATATTATAGTATTTAAAATAAAATCATTTTTGTTTAAGTTGTTAAATTGGAGATTTAAATATAACTTAAACTTATAGGCATTATAATGTATGTATCAAATACATTTGTATAAGTGATGTATATATGCATAAATGAAACATGTATAAATGAATTTAGAAATGGAAATCTTTTATTTCCCTCTCTCACTTAATGCAATTAATAAAGATGAGATGTGAAAATATACGAAGAGAGAGAAACCTTCCATTTCTCTCCCTCTTTGGTTGTAATAGTAATGTATTAAATGATATTTATAATTCTTCAACCAAATTTACACATGCCTTTATTATCCAGGTATTTGATTAATGAAATATATGCAAACATCGATAATAATTATAGACAGGTACGTATATATGTACGTACATACATACATATAAAGTGAAAACATATTAGTTGTTTTAGATAATTTGAAAACCAAAATTAACGTTAATGGGAATGATTTCAAGTGAAGAAAGATTTAACAACAAAAGGACACATAATTGCCCAAAATCCTCTAACAAATTTGAATTAAACTAAACATGTATATTTCCATATACATGATCATTACAATTGAAAATTTGAGATCTAAATAATATATATCTGCAAACATTGTAGCATATGATATATGTATATATACACTTAACAAAATAGTTTTGACTTCAAAGTTAACAGTTTTCATTAAACTTTTAATTTAAACTTTTAATTTAAACTTATAATTTAAGAATGAAACAATACTTTAGATTTAGAGGCTTTAAATGTAGAAAATTACAAGAATTAGAATTTGCACTGAAGTCCATTCATTAATCTTAAATAAAGTTTTTAAAGCAAGGAGTGAAACAATTATATTCAAGTTCACCATATGAAATTAACGATTTACTTCAAAGCAACAGATAATTTGGCATATACAATTCATTTGCATTTAAAGATGTAAATATTATATAATTATATTAAAAAACTAATTCAAAATTACCTTTCAATTTCACAAATTTCCAAAACAAAATAAAAGAAATTTTGATGAAGTATGCATGTGTAAATTTATGATAAGAACTTTCAGAGCATAGAGAATAATGACAAATTATCAAAAGTAATATAGAATTCAAAGCACATCAATTTATCATGAACGTACATTAAAGGAAGATGACGATCACACATAGATCTAAGGTATTGGAATCAGCTAGAGGTCTTGGATTCGGCATTAGCGGTCTTAATCAAAACAATATAATAAACATGTTTTAATAAAAATAGACATAAGAGAGATTCAATTTACATGTGGCAAGATGAATAATTAAAAGGCAAATTCTATTTCAGCAGAGATAATTACTTAGTAGCCCCCCCTAAAATAAATAAAATTTGAAAGACTAAAATACCTTTAGAAAGTTGCATACTTTCTTCTTCTCAATTTCATTATCTATTTACGTCAGTTTCTTACTGTCTAAACCACCGCTTCTTCAAAACCCTATATTCTAAATCAGTGAAGAAAAAATTCAATTTTTCACTATGAAGTTTTTTTGGTTTATAAACTTTTTGAATTGTATTTCTAAAGAAAATATGAATCAGGTTTCTAAATCAGTGAAGAAAAAACAATTCTATTTTACACTACTAAATTATTTTTGGGTTTACAGACTTTACTAAGAAAAAATTTAATTTTTTACTACTAAGTTTCTTAATCAGTGAAGAAAAATATTCTAATCCTAGTTTCTAAATCAGTGAAGGAAAAATTTAATTTTTCACGTTTTGCGTGATGGGAATGGTAGTTCTAGAAATGATAGAGGGCTACTAAGTTATTTTTTGAGTTTACAGACTTTTTTAATTTTTGAGGGGCTACTAAGTAAATACTCAGGTTGAAATTCCTAATTAAAAATAAGGTGAATTATAGATAAGCTAATTATATCAATCATATAAATACATAGGTGAATTTAAATAAGAAAATTACCTTTAGATGTAGCTAATAAATCATACCTTGAGCAATGAATCAAAACAATGTAACGATCCTGACTCGACCTTCGAAAATCGGCACCAAATATGACACTCATATTCAAATGTCGTAGATCCAAACGTCGAATCTGGTGCGTCGGAGCTTATAACACCATTAAGTACAATACAGCGGAAGAAAAGAATATTAATATATAACATTGATACAATGACAGATACAACATCTGATATAATATGATACACAGAATGATACAAAAGATACCAATACTATCAGAGATATGATACAAGACACAGCAGAAAGATAATCACTACACCAAATACTGTGATTTGCAACTAACCATCCGCTCATTTAGCAACGGTTATTAACCGTTGCCATTTAGCAATGGTTATTAACCGTCTTGGTTCAATTAGCAATGGTTTTTTATCGTTGCTAATTGGGAACGGTTATTAACCGTAGCTTCTTTGGAGACAAATGATGGCGGTGAATTTCATCCTTTCGCGCCATATTTTTTGGCGCGCTTCGTTTCAATTAGCCACGGTTTTCAACCGTGGCTAATTAGCAACGGTTGGAAACCGTTGTAAATCATTTAGGTAGTGCCGGCCCAGGGGCAAGCCCACCAAGCTCCTGGGATGGGGCAACCAATTGAGCCGGGCAACACCAAAAATCTGTTTTACTTCAAAGTTACAGCTCAATAGCAATCTCCATGTCGGTGATGCGCGAACCCAAAAAAACTAGGGTTTCAAAAATCAACGCTTTCTAAATAATCATCGCTGCATACTCGGCTCTTCCATCAGCCATCGTCGGCTCTTGCTTGCCTCCTACGCGATATTTTCTACTGCTGATTTGAAGTCCTGCTACAGTCTCTATACTGCCACTGCTAATTAAGTATGCGAATTTCTTGTTTTGAGTTGTCTAATTTTCCAAAATTGAGTCGCCCTTTTACTGCTTTAGCTTTCATTAACCTTGAAAACGCCTGAAGCTAATAACTTATTAGTATTTAGTTACAAACAACTAGTTTTCTGTAAATAATCGTTTAGGAATTGAAATTTGAAAGCTGAAGCTAAAAAACTATTAATTATTTAGGAACTGATATTTACATTGATGTACTATTTTTCCTGCAGTGTGTGTATGACCCGCAAACATTTAGGCAGAACCCAATATGATTTGCCTGTACACTTAACTAGATACACTAGTATGTAAACTTGATGCATTTCGTTAAAAATTAAATACACTGTTTTGTAAACTATTTGAGACTATAAGTATTGCAGCCCACTTAATGTGGCAACTTTTGTATAAAAAGTTGGTACTTTGTTATGTTATAGTTTTATATGTGATTTTATGCTTATATATGAAAAATAAAATAAAAAAAATTGACATGTTATATTGTAAGGGGCAAAAAAATTCACATTGGGCGTGGTCAACCGATTCTTTGGGCCGCCCTTGCTTTTAGGATTGATGTTTCATTAAGTTTCAAAATAAGGTAATATTGTTCCAACAAAAAAATTATATTGTAAGGTAATTTTGTTTTACTAAATATGAGACCATATTTAGTAAGTGGATAAAATTGTTGTTAATGGCGCAAGCCAAGTATCAGGAGAGAGGTAATGCATAGACATTACTCTGGTGCTACAAAATGGCACCGTTGTAATGGCAAATTTTTTGGAAACAGTTTGATGCTAATGTTAAATTTCAAGTGAAATCAGAAGAATAGACATCTTTTTAGTTAATATCAGAGTTGAACTTGGTGGAAATCCATAAGATATTGTTACCCATGATTTCTTATTAGCTCTTGTTATTTTCTTTCAGTGTGTCTTTTAGTATAGACAAACAATGGATGAATCAATCTAATCGAAGAAATACAGAATATGTGGAAGGTGTGAGAAATTTCGTTAAATTTGTTGCTGAAAACGGTGGCAATAAGGAAAAGTATTCGTGCCCTTGCACGCGGTGCAAAAATGAAGATACATTCAAATTAAGTGACATTCATTTTCATTTGCTTAGATATGGTATTGTTCAATCATATACCGTGTGGTGTTTTCACGGGGAAAGAATACCGGAGAAGCCAAAACAACAACCGGCTAGTCATGCCACAAATACTGATGAGTCCGAACATATTAGGATGGAGGATTTGATCGATGATGCAGATAGATTCCATCACTTTCAACCTACAAGTCAGTTGCATGATAATGCTAATATTGGTGAGCCGTTTACGGATAAATCATTTTTTGATAGTGCAACTGCAAAAGAGCCATTGTATCCTTCTTGTCCAAAAGAGATTACAAAGTTGTATGCCATTGTGAAACTGAATAGCCTGAAGACCCAATACGGCTTTTCAGACAATGGTGTGACTGCCCTACTCGAATTCATAAAGGAGTTACTCCCCGAAGGTAACACACTACCGTCAAAGTACCCCGACGTGAAGAAGATCATTAAGCAAGTTGGGATGAATTACATAACTTATGATGCATGCATTAATGACTGCATCTTGTACTGGAAAGATAATGCGAACAAAGTTTCATGTACAAATTGCAACGCACCAAGATATAAGACATCATTCGACGAAGAGAGAAAAGCTACCACAATACCTCGAAAGACCTTAAGACATTTTCCTTTAATTTCTAGATTGAGAAGACTGTATACTGTACCATGGATAGCAGAAGCGATGACTTGGCATGGTCGTGCCAAGTCTGGTACAACCGTATTGCGTCATCCGCGTGATACTTCTCAATGGAAAACTACAGATTCTTTTGATCCTTCGTTTGCTACTGAACCACGAAACATCACGCTTGGAATAGCAGCAGATGGTTTCTGTCCGAATGCTTCTTTAACTAACCCTTACAGCTGTTGGCCAGTAATTGTAGTACCATATAACCTTCCTCCGTCTTTGTGCATGAAAAGAGAGTTCTCAATGTTAACACTGTTGATTTCTGGGCCAAAACAACCGGGGAAGGATATTGATGTTTATTTAGAACCTTTGATAGACGAGTTAAAGCAGTTATGGGAAGGAGTCGTTACATTTGATTCATTTAAGAAATCTGAGTTCATAATGAGAGCTAGAGTGTTGTGGGCAATCCATGATCATCCCACTCTTGGGACTTTATCGGGGTGTACAACTCACGGCTACTTTGCATGTCCTATTTGTGGAGAAGAAACTACATCTGTTTATCTCCCTGAAAGTAAGAAGATTTGTTACATGGGACATCGTAGATTTCTTCCGTCCGGACACAAGTTTCGATACGATAAGACAAATTTCAACAACGAGCAAGAACTTAAGCGTCCTCCAAAACCACTGACTGGTTATCAAGTTGAAAAAAAGGTAGCGAATATAAAAATGAAAGTTGGTAAAAACATACCAGAAATTGGTCGAAAACGGAAAAAGACAATCGATGAAGAAGTTCCTGCATGGTATAGGAGGTCGAAGTTCTTTGATTTGCCATATTGGAAAACAAATTTGACCCGACATAATATTGATGTTATGCATACGGAGATGAATGTCACGAAACATTTGATCAACACAATTATGAACCATAAAGACATGTCAAAAGATGGGATCAATGCATGGAAGGATTTGAAAAATCATGGGTATAAAACAAAAGTTGTGGGTGATAGAAGATCCTGAAACAAGTAAAGTAACCATACCAAATGGGACTTTCACTTTGAGCAAAGAAGAAAAGATACGGTTTTGCACCGTTTTGAAAAATTTGAAAGTGCCGAGCAAATTCTCTTCGAACTTCCATAACAATGTGAGCATCAACCCTCCTGAACTAAAAAATATGAAGTCACATGATTACCACGTCATAATGGAACATTTACTTCCGGTATTGCTTCAGCATTGTTTTCCGCAACATAAGGATCTACGGAATGCTATTCACCGCATTAGTCTCTTTTATAACATTTTGTGCTCAAAGGTGATCAACAGGGGACATCTTCTAAAAGCAAAGTCTAGTTTGGTAGAAGGGATGTGTGTTATTGAAAAACATTTTCCGTCTGCATTTTTTGATATCAGTATTCATCTTATGGTTCATTTAGCCGATGAAGCATTGATTTCTGGTCCTGTTAGATATAGGTGGATGTACCCATTTGAATGGTAAATTACTAATTTTAGTTATGTACATAATTATTCGATTTAAATAGCTATTGATGTCTACATTTTACAATCATTCATCTTTATAGGTTGATGAAAACATATAAAGGATATGTGCGCAACAAAAGATATATTGAAGGGTGTATTGCAGAAGGACATATTGTACAAGAAGCTAGTCTTTACTGCATGGAGTATATGCCAAAAGGAGGTGCTGGCACTCATAAACATACCCGTGAAGCGTTTTTAGACGAGGATGATGAGTTTGCTGATGAAATAGCACTAGATAATGGTAAAGATATAACGTTACCTCAAGTGCAATTTCAACAAGTGCGTAAATGGGTCCTTGATAAGTACGACGGATTGGATGAATGGAAGAAGTAAATTCATGAATTTGTTCTGAATTCTTATTATTGTAAATCAATTCATATATATAGTATTTATTGTGTATTTTTCGTAGGAGGTATAACTCCTATGTTCGAAGCACCAAATCTCAAACTCGAGGCGGGGGTAAATCTGGGGAAACTATTAAAAATTTCACTTTTTGGTTACGTGAGGAGGTATATGTATTAAATATTTAACGTATTTTCAAGTTGACCATACACCTCCTTGACAATCTTTTTTTACTTATTGTGTTTGTTGTAGTTGTTGAAGACCGTCGATGTTGACTCAACTCTTTGGCGGTTAGTTAACGGGCCGAAGTTTGATGCCCGTAGTTATATGAAGTACCAAGTGAATGGGTTTTTATTTTCTCCGAAGAGTTATGTAGAGCGAAAGCTAACACAGGATAGTGGTGTATGCATGAGAGCAATTACACAATTTAGAGCGAGTGGGAAGGATAAAAATTTTAAGGAAGCAGAAACAACTTATTATGGAGTCATTCAACAGATAATTGAGTTGGATTACATTGACTTCAAACAAACAGTTTTTTATTGTGATTGGGTAAAGATCGAAGATAAGATCAATGGTTGTAAAATAGATTCTGTTTCAAGCTTGATCACAGTTAACTTGGGAAAATTGAAGAATAAAGATAGCGTGAATGATGAGCCATTTATTCTTGCATCGGAAGCGAGTCAAGTGTTCTACTCAAAAGATTTAAAAAATAACGGATGGTTTGTGGTTTTGCATACACCAAAACGGTTGACCATAAATGTGGATGACACTGAGTTTCCCACCGTTTATCAATCAGCTTTTGAAGACAATGAAAAATTAGAAGATCTTATCAAATGCATATGTTAACTTTGTATTTCAGAGCAGTTATTGTACCTTAACAAAATATTTATTTAAAATGGTGTAAAATGTAGAATGGTGTGTTATATGATAGTAATAGATGCATTATATTTTGTGTTTGTATTTCAGAGCAGTTATTGTACCTTAACAAAATAAGGATGGATATATTGCAAGAGTTCATTTTGTGTTTGTAGTTGTAGGTACTTGCATATGATCACATACATACACACACGTACACATACATACATATGATCAGCTTGACTATTCTTTCTTTCTTTGTGTTTGTAGGTAGACAGGCAGTTCAAGATATTGTATTTGCACCCTTTAGTTCAGCAGTGCTAAGGTAATATATTTTTGTATTTGCATCCTTTATTTCAGTCAGTATTTTAGATATTGCTTAAGTTTAAAATTCTGGTGATGCAGGAAGACTTTATCACAGCCGTATAAAAGTGAATATTCCCCTTCCCGCCCATCCCTATGATGCCCGATTGCTGTGAGCCAGATTATTGCACGGACTTCCCTACATAGCAAGATCAAACACATTATATGACTTAATAAAATTGCTCCAAGCGATCACTGGTAAGCTGCTGTACATCTGATATAGTAAACAACGTCCCGTTCTGATTTGTCTGATCCCACCAGTTTCTCATCACATTACGATTATTGTCAGTCGGACTGACAAAAATCGTAATGTGGTGAGAAGTTAGTGGGATCAGACAAATCAATAAGGGGACGTTGGTTCATATATCAGATGTACAGCAGCTTAACAGTGATTGCTTGGAGCAAATTTTATTAAGACATATAAGGCGTTTGATCTTGTTATGGAGGGGACTCCGTGCCATAATCTGGCCGACATCAATCGGGCATCACAGGGATGGGCCGAAAGGGGAAGAAGTGTACGTCATAATGTTCTTGGGATTATTTTAGGATTTTAGACTTTGCAGGACATAATGTCACAAGATGCCACACCACCGTCAAATGATACAACTACACAATCATCCACTTTAAAACGGGAGAAAATTGATATAGACAACTACGGTTCTCCAGTCGGAAAAAATGGTTCAAAGGTCGCTACGAAGATTGGTAAACTAGTAAGAAATCATGTGCCAATCTCATATCCAAGTTGGAAAAAAGTTCCGCCAAATTACAAGGAAGACGTGTGGAATCAATTAGAGGTATCTTTACATTAATAATTTTTTTAAATTTTGTTAATATGAATATGAGTACATATTGATATTTTCATAAATTAGTAAACGAATTAACGAATATTAGTTAGTTAGATTTATCTACTTAGTTTAAATTTAAATCGCATAATTAATTGATACATATAGGGTGAGAAGTAAAATATTAGAAGAAAAGTGAGGTAAATTTTGTGAATAATTATGATAATTTTAAATATAGGTATTTGAAGTTAAAGTAGAATTTACAATGAAATGTATGATAAATTTATTGAAATGTAAAAATCCATATACTTTGAAACGTAAACTGCATGAACTTAGATGGTTTAAATTCATTTATAATGCCTTCAATACATAAATAAAAAATGGTTTACATGCATTTTTTGTTATGCAGAAATATTATGAGCTCGATCCTCTATCAAAGGACCTTATTATGAAAAAAATGTCCGAGGCTTTTAGGAGACACATGAATGATTTGCGCAAGAATCATTATGACCATTTCATCACTAACGAAGATAGAATGAGAAATTGTCCACCGAAAATTGCTCAAGATAATTGGGATGAGTTCATAAGAAACGAATCAAAACCCGAGGCGAAAGAAAAAAGGAAGCGAGGCAAACAAAATAGATCAATGCTCGAATATGGTCATCATTCGGGACGTAAGAGTCACGCTATGATTACTCAAGAAATGGTACGTGTCATTGAATTGGTGCATCACATTGCATATACCATTAGTTCCAAATATAGTTTTAGGTCTTTGTATGCAGGTCGATTCAAGTAGTCCGGGAACAGAAGTATCACGTCTTCAAGTATGGGAGAAAACGCATAAGAAAAAAGATGGCAGCACGTCAGAAGCGACATCTTCCTACTTTGTAAGTTAAACAAATAACAACGCCTCTAAATTAAATTTTCATTATTCATATATATGTGTGTGTGTGTGTGTGTGTATTTACTTTTTAGGAAAAAATTGAAAAAGTAAAGGAAACGACGAGTGGTGGTGATGAAGCCGTCTTTGTAGGATCTAGATTAACCCTAGAGGGGGGGTGAATAGGGTTATAGCAAATTTTTCCGAATTAAACACAGAAACAAACTGTAGAAATAAATATGCTGAAAAGTAAATCACACACAAAATTTACCCAGCTTCGGCAACCCCTGCCTACTGCTGCATTCCTAGATTTCTTTTAGAATTGAACAGTTTCCCGCTTACAAACACTCTAACAGACTTGCAAACCCTGCTACCGCCTATAGAGTTTTGCAAACTCGCAAACCCTGCTAACTGAACTAACTCTAACTAGACAATCTGATAACACCTAAACCCTAGGTGGTGATTTACCAGTTTTTGATTCGTAAAATAAAAACAACAATTAAAAAACAATAGAAAATAACCCTAAACCCTAATTAACAATATAATAAAGCCCTTTTATAAAATTAAAACATTAAACCCCCCTTTTAATAACATGCCCTTATTAAAATAAAACACGGCCAAAAAAAATTGCGTCCCCCTTCTTCTCTTTTTATTTTTATCGGCCTGGTTACTTGAGAATATTGGCGGCTCTCTTTTCTTCTTTGCAAATCAGGGCTTCGTTCCCTTTGTTCCAGTTAGGGCTTTGGCTCTTGTGTAAATCAAGGCTTCAATTTCTTCGTTCGATCTGAGATGTGTTGCCCTAGCTTGCTGCTTCTCTGATGGTTGACTGCCGCTCGTTTGCAGCTGCTTGATCGAGTTCGTTGTTTGTGATTTCGGTATGTACTGTTTCCTTTTGCTTTACTAGGTTGATGCTTGAACTCGAATGTTGTGTTCTATGATGATTTCTTGGGGTTTATTTATAGGGTTGAAATCCTAATTACCACTGTCAGATTTGATTTCTTCATGTCGTTGATTATTTTCCTGAATTTTTTCTGGATTTGGAGTATTCCTTTCTTGATTCAATTTCGAATAATTGCTGACCATATTTGACTTCGAATTAATTAATTCGAAGATATCTTCCTTTATTTGTTTTCTCGGTCCCTATTTGAATTAATTACTGACCATATATAGTCGAGAGATTTGATGCAGAGATTCTTTTCCAAATTAGAATATGAATTTGATTTCTGCTTGATTTCTGCACTGATTTAACTTCGGCTTGATTTCTGCACTTTCTTGTAGTTGCATTTATGTCATGTATACTGCCTGACCATTGTGACGTCTGGTTGACACTTGATGGTCTTCATATTCATGTGTGTCTTTGTTCAATGGAGTCAATGATTATGATCATAGTTCTTCTCGGCATTGCATGTGTAACATTTGGCTACTACTAATATAGTTTGCTTTGATACAGATGCTACACTTGTTCATGTTGCCTTTGTACACTTGTTCATATGAGCTGTTGTTCCATTGTTGTAGTTGCAGTATTTATGTTCCTTGTTTCATTTGAAAGCTGGTTCGATGTACTCAAATATTGTCTGGACACATGTTTTATCACTTGAATTTGCGGTCTTCATTTTTTGCTGTGACTCTTGTGATATTCATGTTGATTGCTTCATGACTTGTTGTTGGCATGTACATTGTGTTCACTGTTGCACTTGGTGTTTGTAGCTTGCCACTGACTTCTTTGTAGTTGCACTGCACTTTGGTTACTATATATGTGCATACATACATATGTATGTGTGTATGCATATATTCTTGGGTTTGTACTTGGATTTGAATTGCTTCATGTTCTGTTGCATTGTGTTTTGTTTGTAGCTGCTATGCAGTTGCTATGCATCACTATATATACTATGTTCTGATTTGCATTGGTGCAGTTTCCATATTTTGTGTATTTTGATGTTGTATACGCTTTTTCATGCTGCTGTGATGCAGTTTCTTTCACTGTTGTATCTTTGGGAGTTTGCACTGCTTCATGTTGAATTTGTGCAGTGTTGTACTTGTTGCCTTGTATCATTGGTTCATTCTGGTTGGTGCAGTATTCATGTTTTTTTGTTGGTCTGGACATTTGTGGGATATTTGACTGTTTCTGGCTCGATGTTGTTAATGCATTCATGACCACTGTCTTGCATATTTTTGATAAAGTGTGACTGATGCTGCACTTGGTCTTTGTTCTTCTCTGTTATGTTGCTTTGAATGAATTTGTGTTTTGTTGTAGTTTGTGCACACGAGTTGGCGTGGCAGTGCACACGTATACGAATGTACACGTGTGTACTGCAGCCACTTATAATTGTCTGTCCCTGATAAAAATTACTGATATGCATAGATATTGCACAATCAAAGATGATGACAATAACCCATGTATCTGAGACACAAACAGATTTTATTTTTGCAAATTTAAATTTGTTTGTTTTCAGATTACTGTTGTAGTTGCTAATTAAACAGGTACACAGGAGACAGGACGAGAAGTGGAGCTGGACAATGCAGATAGATGCAGATGTGCAGACAGAGTGAAAAACTGAGTGTTGAGTGTTGTAGTGAGAAAAGTAAAATGTATGAACTGATGTATGTATATATATAGAGAGAGCTGAAAACTTTGTATTGTTTAAGTGTTGTAATAAAATATTATATTGAATAAAAAATACTAGTTGAATTATATAGATTCTGTGCAATAGTATAATTATTCAATATGAATATTTCTTCCTTTCTGTATATAGTCCAAACTGCAAACACATATATATATTGATATATATATATGTTTGTTATCATCAAACAAAAAATCACATCAAACAATCTCCCCCTTTTGATGATGACAAACATATATATTAAAGATTTTGAAATGCTAATACATGTGTTTGAACATGAAATTTTTTAGCTCCCCCTATTTGAATGCTCCCCCTACAACCAAGACCACTCCCTATTTAGAAGATAACAAAAATTACAAAAGAATAAAAGAACTAAAGAAAAATTAACTAACAACATTTAACCAAATTTGTTGAAATAGGTCAAAAAATATTTACTTTCTCATCAAAATCTTGTTCTTCTCCCCCTTTTGTCATTATCAAAAGACTGACAAAAAAATGGAACAGTAGGAACAAAAAATAATATATCATAACGAGATAAAAACTTCCATATTGTAGAGGATGGATCGATGATCAGTTTTAATAAGAAGAGAGATATTTTAACATTAATTTGACATTTAAGCACAAAAAAAAAAATAAGCACTTACTAACCACGCATAACCATAAGGACTTTTAAATGGGATTAGCAGTTACTTATTAGTCTAAGCATCCAGACTATTAAGTGAGACCAGAATACTTAGTTACCATACTCCATCCATGCATAACCATAAGGACTTTTAAATGAGAATGGAGTAATGATAAAAATAATTCACTCACATGCTCCATCCATGCATAACCATAAGGACTTTTAAATGAGAATGGATGCATGAGAGTTATTATTATTTATTATTATAATTTTTTTTTTTATTTAAAAATAATTCACTCTTCTTATTTTATCAAACCATTATGAACGATAGAAAGATGGTAGAAATAGAAATGATCGTGGAATAAGTTACCAAGTTAATTATATTATGTAATATCCAGTACTGAATACCATATTCGAATCAATTTTTGGAAAATATCCAAAACTTGTTTGAATCCTAGAAATTGAAGTTGAAAGTATATATCCAAGAATATTTCAACCTAACAATGAAAAATGGTTAGTCAATTTCTATAATCCCCAAATCCAAACGTAATCTAGAAAATCTGTCTTCGGGGAGGGGTTTTGTGAAAATATCAGCAAGTTGAGCCTCAGTTGAAATGTATTCAATGCAAATGTCTTCCTTAGCAATGTGATCTCTAAGAAAGTGGTGTCTCACATCAATGTGTTTTGTGCGTGAGTGATGAACAGGATTATTTGATAAGTCTATTGCACTTTTACTGTCACATTTTAATGGAACTTGTTTATAAACTAAGCCAAAATCAGAAAGAGTTTGCATCATCCATAAAATTTGAGCACAGCAACTTCCTAAAGCAATATATTCTGCTTCAGTGGTGGATAATGCAACACAATTCTGTTTTCGATTTGACCATGAAACTAATGAATGTCCTAGCATGAAACATGTCCCACCGGTGCTTTTCCTGTCAACCAATGAACCAGCATAATCAGCATCAGAATAACCAACTAAATCAAATTTTTCACAAGAAGGGTACCATAATCCAAATTTGTGTGTGTGTGTGAAAGATATCTCAAAATTCGTTTAGTGGCTTTCAAATGAGATTCTTTAGGATTAGATTGAAAACGTGCACACAAACACACAGAAAACATAATATCAGGTCTAGAAGCAGTAAGATAGAGAAGTGAACCAATTATCCCTCGATATTTTTTCTGATCAACAGCACTTCCTTTCTCGTCTTTGTCCAACTTTGTTGATGGGCTCATAGGAGTTCTCAATGGTTTGGAGTTCTCAACTCCAAATTTCTTCAACAGTTCCAACACATACTTGGATTGCGAAATGAAAATGCCATCACTGCTTTGCTTGATTTGAAATCCAAGAAAATATTTCAATTCTCCAACCAAGCTCATCTCGAATTTAGCCTGCATGACTTGTTCAAATTTCTCGCACAAGAGTTCATTAGTAGCACCATAAATGATATCATCCACATAAATCTGAACAATCAAAAAATCACTTCCTTTATGTAATAGAAACAGTGTCGTGTCAGCACTCCCCTTTTCAAAGCCATTTTCCAAAAGATATGTACAAAGGCAGTCATACCAAGCTCTAGGAGCTTGCTTAAGACCATATAATGCTTTTTCAAGTTTATACACATGATTTGGAAAAACATGATTTTCAAAACCGGGGGGTTGTTCAACAAAAACTTCTTCTTTCAGATCACCATTTAGAAATGCACTTTTTACATCCATTTGTTTAAGTTTGAAACCTTTATAACAAGCAAAGCTGAGCAAAATCCTAATGGCTTCTAACCTAGCAACTGGTGCAAATGTCTCATCAAAATCCATGCCTTCTATTTGGTTATATCCTTTTGCGACCAACCTAGCTTTGTTTCTAATTACATTTCCTGATTCATCAAGTTTGTTTTTGAACACCCATTTAGTTCCTACAATTGGATAGTCATTAGGCCTAGGAACTAATTTCCAAACTTTATTTCTCTCAAATTGATTAAGTTCATCTTGCATTGCTAAAACCCAACTTTCATCATTAAGAGCCATTTCAACAGAATCAGGTTCTATTTCAGAAATAAAACCACTATGACAACAAAACGCACACAAATTTTTATCAAATGAAGAGCGAGTGCGTATACCTTCCGTAGGATCTCCTATAACCAATTCAGGAGGATGATTGGATTTGAACTTCAATCTATCAGCATCAACAGTCCTACTTCCATCTTTCTCAGTAGATGTCCCTCCTTTAATGCCTTCATGATCTACCCCATCATCACCCGTTTTTTCAGTCGTCCTTTCCAGATCAGATTCATCAAATTTCACATTGACTGATTCAACAATTGTCTTTGTTCGTTTGTTGTATATCCTGTAAGCCTTGCTCCTTGTTGAATAGCCCATGAAAATTCCCTCATCGGCCTTTGATTCAAATTTTCCAAGTTGATCACCTGTGTTAAGAATGAAACAAGGGCATCCAAAAACACGAAAATAAGAGATGTTAGGTTTCCTTTCATGCCACACTTCATAAGCCGTTTTGCCTAGTATTGGTCTAATCATTACTCTATTCATTACGTAGCACGAAGTATTCACCGCCTCTGCCCAAAAAGTTAGAGGTAGTTTATACTCACTCAACATGGATCTAGCCAATTCTTGCAATGTACGATTTTTCCTTTCAACCACCCCATTTTGTTGAGGTGTTCGTGGAGCAGAAAAATCATGTTTTAAACCATTTTCTTCACAAAAGTTTTCAAATTCCGAATTTTCAAATTCGCCTCCATGATCACTTCTCAAAGTTTTAATTGAAACTCCTTTTTCATTTTGAACAAGTTTAGCAAATTTTGAAAAATAATCAAAAGATTCAGACTTTTTGGCTAAGAAATAAACCCATGTAAATCTAGAATAATCATCAACCAATACATAACAATAACGTTTTCCATTCAAGCTTGCAATTTCATTTGGTCCAAATAAGTCCATATGAATTAATTCGAGGACTCTTGATGTGCTAACAATGTTTTTAGGGCGAAATGATGATCGACTAAGCTTGCCCAAGGAACATGCTTTACACACTTTGTTATCTTTAAATTTCTGATGTGGTAACCCTCTGACTAATTCTTTCGTTTCAAGATTTCTTAAGAGACTCATGCTAGCATGTCCAAGTCTCCTATGCCATAAAGATGCCTCTTCGTCAGTGGCTACCAAACATCTGGAAAGATTTAGATTGTCAAACGAAAGTGAGTAAACATTTCCTTTTCTTTTGCCCATAAAAACAATGTTATTAGAAGTTTTATCAATGATTTTGCAAGTATCACTATCAAAAACCACATTCATACCTTTGTCACATAGTTGGCTAATAGAAATGAGATTGTGATGCAAATTATCAACGTATAAAACATTAGTCAAGGAAAAAGTACCATTACTTACTTCACCTTTCCCAATAATCTTACACTTGCTATTATCTCCCATGATCACATTTCCACCTCTAAACTTCTCTAGGCTAAGGAACTTAGATTTATCACCTGTCATATGTCTAGAACAACCTGAATCTAGAAACCATTCTTGTTGCTCCTTAGCCCGCCAACAGACCTACATAAAGAGAGAGGAGGATGACCTAGAGAAACTCTTAGGTCCAATGATATTAGTAACTGAAGCATTGTGAACAAACAATCCCTTTGGAACCCAAACTTGTTTTGTCCTTTTATTTTTGTTCCTATAGACATGAAATTTGTTTGTAGAATTCTTAGGAACCCAAACTTGTATAAATTTTGTGTTCTTGTTCCTATGACTACAATTTTCAACACGATGTCCAATTTCACTTCTAACAAAGACACTCTTACCTTTTGCATGATCATCAACCTGTGTTTTCCCAAAACCTAGTCCTTTTCTTTTGTTAGCAAAGAGTTGATTTCCCAATAACATGTTAAACGATTTTTCTCCTCTTGAAAAGTTATTCAGAGATTTCTCAAGATTTTGGACTTTGGTTTTTAGTGTTGTGTTTTCAGTTACAAGTGTGGTGCATCTATTTATAAAATCCTTTTTCCTAGTGTCAATGGTTTCCTTAAGACTTGAGTTTTCTTTTTCAAGATTATCGAAGCTATTCTTAAGTCTTGATATTTCTGAATCTAAAGTTTTACATTTTTTACAGTCTAGGTTTTGAATATTCTCAAGTTCAGTTTCTAACCTAGTATTCTCATGAACAAGTTCTCTCCTGTCAGACTTCAATTTTTCAATTTTAGTTTCAAGAGAATCAATTGTATTAGTAAGATCATAACACATCAAAACAAGTTCTTTATAAGAATAGTCACGTACCTCACCGGATTCCTCTGAACTTGTTTCTGAATCTGATTTTGCCATAAGGCACAAGTTAGCCTCTTCTGAGCTATTATCCGAAACTTCTTCTCCTTCTTCATCATCCCAAGTTGCTGCAAAGGCCTTCTTCTTCTTTTTCTTTCCTTTGTTGTTTTTGAGAAGTGGACATTTTTGTTTGAAGTGGCCAGGCTTTTTGCAGTTAAAGCATGTCAATTCATTATCGGAATCATCAGAATCTTTTGACTTATTACCACTTGTTTTCTTCTTGCGTGGCCTGAATTTTGACCATTTTCTAAGATTATTGACAGCCATCGCAAGCTCTTCAATTGGATCTTCTTCTTCGCCGCTTTCTTCTTTGCTTTTTAAGGCAATCGTCTTCTTTTTTGATTCGGAGTTGTTACGTTCCTCCTTTGCCTTTAGCTCAAGCTCATATGTCATCAAGTTTCTGATCAACTCCTCCATGCTTAGTTTACTCAGATCTTTCGATTCTTGTATTGCAGTGACTTTTGCCTCAAAGTTCATTGGTAAGACTCGCAGTATCTTCCGTACAAGCTCTACTTCAGTGAAGACCTTCCCAAGCGCTCTAGCATTGTACACCAAAGTTGAAAAACGTCCAAACATATCTTTTATGCTCTCGCCCTTTTCCATCACAAAGTTTTCATATTCATTGCTAAATAGAGCTAGTCGTGACTCCTTGACTTGAGAAGTTCCTTCGTGTGTCACCTCCAGAGTGTGCCAAATTTCCTGTGCTGTTGTACAATGAGAAATTCTATTAAATTCATTTTTATCAAGAGCACAGATCAAAGCGTTCATTGCTTTGGCATTTGTAGTTTTTAATTTCTTATTGTTAGCATCCCACCTATCCTTAGGTTTAGGAATCTCAGTATCACCAACAACTATAGTGGGAGATTTATAGCCAGTTTCAATAATATCCCAAACATCATAATCGACAGAACTAAGATAAATACTCATTCTAACTTTCCAATAAGCATAATCATTCCCATTAAACATGGGTGGCCTAGCAATAGATTGCCCCTCAGAAAAAGCATTATTTGGTGGATTCATGACTCTAGAGTTAAAGTAAAATACCTTGCTTTGATACCACTTGTAGGATCTAGATTAACCCTAGAGGGGGGGTGAATAGGGTTATAGCAAATTTTTCCGAATTAAACACAGAAACAAACTGTAGAAATAAATATGCTGAAAAGTAAATCACACACAAAATTTACCCAGCTTGGGCAACCCCTGCCTACTGCTGCATTCCCAGATTTCTTTTAGAATTGAACAGTTTCCCGCTTACAAACACTCTAACAGACTTGCAAACCCTGCTACCGCCTATAGAGTTTTGCAAACTCGCAAACCCTGCTAACTGAACTAACTCTAACTAGACAATCTGATAACACCTAAACCCTAGGTGGTGATTTACCAGTTTTTGATTCGTAAAATAAAAACAACAATTAAAAAACAATAGAAAATAACCCTAAACCCTAATTAACAATATAATAAAGCCCTTTTATAAAATTAAAACATTAAACCCCCCTTTTAATAACATGCCCTTGTTAAAATAAAACACGGCCAAAAAAAATTGCGTCCCCCTTCTTCTCTTTTTATTTTTATCGGCCTGGTTACTTGAGAATATTAGCGGCTCTCTTTTCTTCTTTGCAAATCAGGGCTTTGTTCCCTTTGTTCCAGTTAGGGCTTTGGCTCTTGTGTAAATCAGGGCTTCAATTTCTTCGTTCGATCTGAGATGTGTTGCCCTAGCTTGCTGCTTCTCTGATGGTTGACTGCCGCTCGTTTGCAGCTGCTTGATCGAGTTCGTTGTTTGTGATTTCGGTATGTACTGTTTCCTTTTTCTTTACTAGGTTGATGCTTGAACTCGAATGTTGTGTTCTATGATGATTTCTTGGGGTTTATTTATAGGGTTGAAATCCTAATTACCACTGTCAGATTTGATTTCTTCATGTCGTTGATTATTTTCCTGAATTTGTTCTGGATTTGGAGTATTCCTTTCTTGATTCAATTTCGAATAATTGCTGACCATATTTGACTTCGAATTAATTAATTCGAAGATATCTTCCTTTATTTGTTTTCTCGGTCCCTATTTGAATTAATTACTGACCATATATAGTCGAGAGATTTGATGCAGAGATTCTTTTCCAAATTAGAATACGAATTTGATTTCTGCACTGATTTAACTTCGGCTTGATTTCTGCACTTTCTTGTAGTTGCATTTATGTCATGTATACTGCCTGACCATTGTGACGTCTGGTTGATACTTGATGGTCTTCATATTCATGTGTGTCTTTGTTCAATGGAGTCAATGATAATGATCATAGTTCTTCTCGGCATTGCATGTGTAACATTTGGCTACTACTGATATAGTTTGCTTTGATACAGATGCTACACTTGTTCATGTTGCCTTTGTACACTTGTTCATATGAGCTGTTGTTCCATTGTTGTAGTTGCAGTATTTATGTTCCTTGTTTCATTTGAAAGCTGGTTCGATGTACTCAAATATTGTCTGGACACATGTTTTATCACTTGAGTTTGCAGTCTTCATTTTTTGCTGTGACTCTTGTGATATTCATGTTGATTGCTTCATGACTTGTTGTTGGCATGTACATTGTGTTCACTGTTGCACTTGGTGTTTGTAGCTTGCCACTGACTTCTTTGTAGTTGCACTGCACTTTGGTTACTATATATGTGCATACATACATATGTATGTGTGTATGCATATATTCTTGGGTTTGTACTTGGATTTGAACTGCTTCATGTTCTGTTGCATTGTGTTTTGTTGTGTAGCTGCTATGCAGTTGCTATGCATCACTATATATACTATGTTCTGATTTGCATTGGTGCAGTTTCCATATTTTGTGTATTTTGATGTTGTATACGCTTTTTCATGCTGTTGTGATGCAGTTTCTTTCACTGTTGTATCTTTGGGAGTTTGCACTGCTTCATGTTGAATTTGTGCAGTGTTGTACTTGTTGCCTTGTATCACTGGTTCATTCTGGTTGGTGCAGTATTCATGTTTTTTTGTTGGTCTGGAAATTTGTGGGATATTTGACTGTTTCTGGCTCGATGTTGTTAATGCATTCATGACCACTGTCTTGCATATTTTTGATAAAGTGTGACTGATGCTGCACTTGGTCTTTGTTCTTCTCTGATATGTTGCTTTGAATGAATTTGTGTTTTGTTGTAGTTTGTGCACACGAGTTGGCGTGGCAGTGCACACGTATACGAATGTACACGTGTGTACTGCAGCCACTTATAATTGCCTGTCCCTGATAAAAATTACCGATATGCATAGATATTGCACAATCAAAGATGATGACAATAACCCATGTATCTGAGACACAAACAGATTTTATTTTTGCAAATTTAAATTTGTTTGTTTTCAGATTACTGTTGTAGTTGCTAATTAAACAGGTACACAGGAGACAGGACGAGAAGTGGAGCTGGACAATGCAGATAGATGCAGATGTGCAGACAGAGTGAAAAACTGAGTGTTGAGTGTTGTAGTGAGAAAAGTAAAATGTATGAACTGATGTATGTATATATATAGAGAGAGCTGAAAACTTTGTATTGTTTAAGTGTTGTAATAAAATATTATATTGAATAAAAAATACTAGTTGAATTATATAGATTCTGTGCAATAGTATAATTATTCAATATGAATATTTCTTCCTTTCTGTATATAGTCCAAACTGCAAACACATATATATATTGATATATATATATATATATATATATATATATATGTTTGTTATCATCAAACAAAAAATCACATCAAACAGTCTTTATATCAGTGTTTGGTAAAGATGTAAAGGGCAGGAGCCGAAGTATTGGGACCAATATAGCTCCTAGCCAAGTTAAGAGTGCTGCCATTCCATGCAAACAGCTCAAACAGGCCCAAGGAGTATATGAGCAGCGATTGCAAAATGTGGAGAAAAAATTGATGAAGCTGGACAATATGGATGATAAACTGGAGCGTCTTCTCAGCATAGCCCAAGGTAATCGTCAAGTAGGCAGTGAAATCGCATCTTCTCAGTTTGCCACTCCGAACAATCAGTTAATCGACCAAAGATGTGAAATCCTGAACTTCGACGACGAAGTAATTGCAACGGGTACTATTTTATTAAAATTTGAAGAAAATAATATGTTGCAAAGTCAATGAATGCTTAACTTCGTGAAGGGGAGAGTGCGCTGCATTTTCTTGCATTTTACATTTTTCATTTAACATAGCTGAACAATAGTGAGGCTGTTGGTCAAGAAATAAAACAAGTTTGTTAACACGTTTACAATTGCTGAGACATATTAGTAAACAATAGTGAGGATAGCCGAGCAATACTTGTGTACATGGCATTAAATGAATATGTACCCAAAACACTTCTCAGCACTCATTGTTAGGCAAATTTCTCTGTAATTCACTTCTGGCATTAAACCTAAGTCATTATTAGGCAAATTTGGGTCTAGTTCATATGCTGTGAAACTTGGGCCATCGCTGCATGTTTGTGAAATGGTTTTGGGTAGCATGAGTTTTGTTTTTTGTTTATATCAGTTTTCATGCTAAAAAAATCTGGTGCACTGTCCCTGATGCATGCGAGTAAATCCTTTTGTACCTGCGTATGCACTGCCCCTGAACCATGCAAGTTTATTTCTTTGTTACATGCGTGTGTTATTTTTGCAAATTACATGCTTTATATGTGTGTTTTACTTTGATTTTTGTGTGCAAATTCTTGCATGCTTGATATATATTGCATGTATAATTTCTAAAGGCAAATGGTTCCAAGATTTAAAACTTTTATTCTTGCGTGTGCACTGTCCCTGAAGCATGCAAATATACCACCTCTAATATATGTGTATCCTTGCATTGAAATTATTTCATGCGCACACTTATGCTTTTGTGCCCATATATACCACCTCTTAAATGTATGGGAGCTTGTTAGTTCTGTAAATGTGATTCCATGTATTCACTCCAGAAATGCTTATATAACAGGTACTATATGCCGAGATTCCACAGCATTAATAATTCATGGAAAACCAGTACCACCCACATATGAAAAAGTGTTGTTGGACAAAATTTTATTACCGGATGAGCTAACCGCCAAAATATGTCGACAATTTACCGAGACCTTTGGGGATGTTGGAGCCGGAGGTTATGTGAGCCATCAAAAGGGTTTGATACGATATCTTTAGTCGGAGGTATTGATATTTCTGACTTGTTGTTTGCATATATTGCTAATTTTCTTTTGTTTGCTGTATATGAAATTTGCATATGCAAATGCATGTGTATTTTGTCTTGGTCTGTCTTGTTTACAAGATAATCGACAATTTATCAAATACTAGGAAGTAAAGCTTTTACCTTCCAAAAAAAAAGGTTGAAGCCCTTTATATTCTCCTTCCAAAATACGTGATTGGAGGATGCCATTCATAGCATTCCATATATCTATTTTTCAGTTGCTCCCAGTGTAATTTGAAGAATTTAGAATTAAGGCCATCTGGCCTAGGAGAACTGTTGTCATCAATTTGAAAGACAACAGTTTTGACTTCTTCTATTTGGAAAGGCTGACATAGGCTTTGCCTTTCCTTCTGAGATAAGATTTTTTTACAAATAATGCCTGGAAATTGATGTGTGGGCTGATATAAAGAAACCAATTCAGTGAAATAATTAACAGCTTCATTCACCAGTTTATCTGATGTTGATGGCCATGATCCATTAGGACTTAAAACATATATGTTTCTATTATTAGGATTAGTCGCATTGACTTTATTGTAAAAGAAACTAGTTGGCCTATCCCCATTGGTTAGCCAGTTTAACTTCATTCGTTGATCAGTTTCAGTTGCTATTTTTCTCATCATATCTTGAACCTGATCTGTTTTTAATCTATATTGTTCAATCAGGTTTGCATTCAGTGGGTTTTGGACTAATTAATTTGACTGGCCTCTTCTTTTAACTGGATAATAACTTTATGAATGCTATTTTTATTATTTCTCCAATTTCTCAGTGTAGATTTAATTTCCTTTAGTCTAGACAGGAGGATATGAAGAGGATTTCCCTGGAATTCTTTCGAGAGCTTCTTGAATCGAAGAATGGTACCCAGTTTGATTGTGCCAGGAATTACTGTATCTGAAAGGTACTTTGGCATTCCTAATATTATGAATCATAAAACTGATATTTATAGGGGAGTGATCACTAATAGAGTGATTACCAAAGTTAATACCAAATTGTTTAAATTTATCCATCCATAAGGAATTAATAAACAACCGATCGATTTTGCTGTGAATAAAAAAATTAAGCCTCCTCGCCATGTAAAGTGATTACCAGTAAATTGAGGTTCCATAAGCTAAGATAGGGAAATGCAATCAATAAACTCTTGATCACCCAACGAATTATGAATACCATTAGTAATTCTCTCTTTAGCCGATAGAATAGAGTTAAGGTCACTTTTGGGTGGTATGAATTTTTAGACAGGTTTATCAAACATGTCATGTATAAACAGAGGCATGTTGCCTGTACACAATCGTACACACAGTCATGCATACATAAATACAAGCATGCAAGCACCTTTCACAATTTACATTCAAGACTTATCACATGCAAAATAGGTATATCAAGTTTTAAGAATTTATAAGGGTGGTTTGCTCACCTGGATAGTTTGACAGAGAGGAAAGAGAACCTGAAAAAGATTTCAAAATCTGGAAATTGAGGCTTGATCAAATTTGCTTTATCCTAACCGTTGTTTGCTTTGAATTGCTTTGCATTATTTGATTTTCTCTTTGCTTGGGTTCTACTTTGTTTTAAATTAATTCATACTTTTTGAATCAGGTAGATGCTGTTTGTTTTTGAACTGGAATATTCTTTCCAGATTTATGAAGTTGAACTGCCTCTGAATTTAATCTTCGAGTTGCAAATGAACCAGGTTGAACATTGAAGTTTGAAAACTGGAATGCTTTGCCCATATGATTTTATTTTCCTCTCAGATGAAAGACTTTTTAGCTTGCAAAACAATGTAGTGTAATTAATGAAATCTTTGTACTGTAGTGATAATAAACAATGCAGTGTAATAAGTATGATATTCCGGCACGGTAGCATTCTGTTTGCAAAACAATGAGTGTAATTATAAGTTTGATAATTTTATATGTATGGTATATGTGCGATATGTTTATAGTGCTTGTGTACCAATATTTTCATATTCTGGCATATTTTGATATATATTGATATTCTGGTATATATACTGAGATATGTCTGTAACGCAGTAGTGAGTTACTGCTGTGATTTAGCAGGAACAAACATTATGTGCAACGGGTGTTAACCGTTGCTTTATGTGTGACTTTGGTCATAAAGCAACGGTTTTTAACCGTTTTCTTTTGGACAGAAAGCAACGGTTACTGACCGTTGATATTTTTCCCATTAAGCAACGGTTTTTACCCGTTGCCTAATGCAAATAAAGCAACGGTTATTACCCGTTGCGTTTGGCTAAGTCTGCAACGGTTTAGAACCGTTGTCTTTGGTCCAGTTTGCAACGGTTACTACCCGTTGCCTTCTACTCAATTTGCAACGGTTTTTACCCGTTGCCTTTTGGACATGAAGCAACGGTTTTATCCCGTCGCTAAATTCAACCACTCCTGTTTTAAAGACGGTTATTACCCATTTCTTTTTGCCTTAACAACGGTTTTTACCCGTTGTTAATAGCTTATAATGGTGTAGTGAATGAATAACACCAACAGCGGAATAATATCTTCAAAGGAATGCAACCCCAAATCCAATGCTCCAATCCAAAGATAGCTCGAACCAACATCACGTTTCACCTAGACAAGCAAGTCTCATCCTGATCCAAAGACTGGACCAACTCTAGATAATCTACTAAACCTGACTATCTGAAAAACACCCAACTCTAGACTGCCCGTGTGGAAAATTGTGGGCACCCAGAGTTTAGGAAAGGAACAATAAACTCCGAGTCAGTCATGGGACTGATATGAGTAACAAAAACAGTTTTATTCTTTAAAACAAACAATAAAAGTTTAAATAAATTCGCAATGCTTTTTGGAAAATGAAACTACCATAAGGCCTCCCGCCGCACACACCATGCAAACGCGGAATTGGAGGAGATTTCTCCTTATGATAGTTAAACATGCTTGATAAGCAGAAAATTCGTTTGATATTATTATTATAAGTGCAAAGTGCAGAGAAACATTTCGAAAGTAGAATATAAATCTTAGCCAGCATAGATATTTCGAACTATGCCTACTATAGCTACCATCCAAACAGTAGGGCGCCATCATAAGTAGATGGCAGGTAATACAACTAAAATCGTACAAGGTGCGTATTGGATGAATGGATTTCCAACAAATGGTAGGGCTAAGGAACTACCCACTGTCCATGGGATCGCCTCTGGCGGGAAGTCCCGAGAACCTAACCGGATCTCTGCCAACACAAGGCCGGGTTACCTCTGTAACTAGATAACTACTACTCGAGCATGCCACTCCCCGGTCCTTTGGGACCTTTATCTGAGGCGCCTCTAAACCACAAAGCAACAACCACAAAGAAATGAGATTGAAGCCCACCACATAGTTAAATATCTGGGCTCCATACCATGATACCACCCTTTACCAAAAGGGAATGACATACCCTAACGGGCGCGACCCTCATAACCTTGCCGCATCTTTCCTGTTTCGACCATTTTCGGGTTGTGAGGTCCTGATGCAGTCTCGTCCACAAAGCTACGCTTCATACAGAAGCCATGCTCTGATCACAAATGATCATCAACACACAGTAGCACTTAGCATGCCACACTATCAAATTGGGAATATATCACTGATAACCTTCAACTACATAACCACTGAGCTCGTACGTCTCAAAGAAGGGTGTTAAGCTAAGAGAATGAATTCTCCGCCACCAATAGATATGTATTTGAAAGAAATCTGCTTTATCTCCCAAAGTGTAGTGTCAGACATACAACCATACAAGTCTGTCCCGGGTTCGAACAGAACCGAAGGCACTTCGTAAGAAGCCCTTGCAAATTCGGCTATTCACAATCCTGACCGGACTTCCCATCACTTAGGGAAACTCTATACCGGAGCAACTCAGTGCAGAGTCAATCGATAGGTTATCCTATCGTTCACACAAATACCCGGTCTTCACCACCGGTCTTCAAATGCTATCCATAACGACGTATCATTATTCGGAATGGGTTATATGACACAAGGTCCTCTCCCGGCTAAACCGAATAATGAGCGCAATATTTAAAATATATGGATATAGGATTTCAGTTAAGTCACAACTTATAAAATCCAAAACCTTTCTTCAAATGGTTAAATAATTACCATTTCAAATCTTCTTAAATAAAAAGATTCGTTTCACAAAGTTCACACAGTTTCACAAAGATCCATTTACGGATTTCAAAACGATTCCCATTTCAATTGGATTCACTCATTAAATCCTTAAATTAAAGATTTAACTTATAGATTTCAAAACGTTTCCATAACTTGGAAATCATTTCCATTTCAGACTAGAAATCCTTTTAACACAAATTGGATGTTCATTTCTTATGTGAAAGCTTTTACTATTTGAAAACAAATAGTTTTCATTTCAGAAGAATCCAATTATATTTGCACGAGTTAAAGCCTTTGAATTTAAATTCCAATTCCCAAATTAATGCCTTTAAAATGGCTTAACCCATAGATAACTTGTATAACATCTTTTAATCCACAGTTTCAAATCATAGGATTCAGTTTCAAATATTGAATTCAAATTTAAATCAAATTATTTAAATTTCAAGGTGTAATCAAGTTATTCAAAAATAAATTTTATCTTGAAATTTCATTTCAAAAGCTTTTCACATTTAACCCGATTCTATTTCCAAACCATTTGAATTCAAATTGTCTATTTAAAAATCATTTCAAAAATCCGTGACTTAATCGATTTCCTCGTGAAATCCATATTTGTGTGTGTATGGTGTGGTCCAGGGGTTTGACACAATAGTGCCACAACATCATCCTCACAGATCAAAACACAGAAATATAGTTGATAAGCGGTATTAATTATAACGCTTATCGTTCATTCACAGATTACAGATTAATAAACAAATGTATCACAAATAAATGAATAAATTACACACAGCTCAATCCATAGAACAAACTATCACAGATCAGATAGGTCAATCAATTTCAAGGCATCTCATACAATACAATCATTCATAAGTAAGGTCAAGTATTCAATAATCATTTATAAATAGGATTAATTCATTGCTTAATCCTAATTAATTCAATTAATTTCCTATTGATTTAATTACTTATGAATTAATTATCCAATCCTGATTAATTAGTTATAAATCATTTGATATAAATTAATTAATCAATCACCTTAATTAATTAAATTATTCTTAATTAATCATATTAATTAATTTAACCTCTAAACCAATTACATAATTAATTAATCTCTTAGTTAATTATTTTAACAAATTAACTCTTTAATTACTTACCATAAAGTAATTATACTTACACAATCTCATAAATGATTAACATTAAATTAATTAATCAAATTAATTATTAAAATTAACCACATTAATTAATTATTTAAATAAATCTTAGTTAATGACCTTCATTAGCTAATAACAATTCTTTAATTACTTTTCTAAAGAAATTAATTGCATTAATCATTATTAATTAAAATTGACTAACCATTAATACTCATTAATTAATCCAAACATTAATTAACCATTCTAATTAACTTAATAATTTATGAGTTACAAATCAACAAGTTTCATTAACTTTAAAGAAAACTTATTCTTATTAATGATTTTATTTATCACTCACAAATATGTTTGAAAACATTTATTTCAAATTTACCTTTAAAATTTCATTTTAAATTTCAAGCTTTAAGATGAATACCAATTTATTCTTTAACAAAGTTAAAACAATTTCAAGTTAAATTGATTAAACACAAGATTAATTTCTATATAAGTATAAGTTAATTTACATTTTTAATCACCTTATACTTTTCATTTGTTAATCATCTTACCTTTACAAACCCTTCTTTTAATAAATTTCAAATCAAATTTTAACTTCTAATCAACATTATTTACTTTATTTAATGTTAAACTTTGTATAACAAAATTCTAAAAGTACTTAGGCAAAAATCATCAGGATATGGACCCGAGGCAACCCACGCATTTTCTCGAGCAAGGCTCGACTCCTTCCTAACATTCTCCTGCGTCCCTTCTTTCTCCTGCTCGCGCTTCATCTTCTTCCGCTGTTTTTTTTAGTTTAATTATAAATTGTTGTACCCAAACTAACGCACGCACCCAAACCACGACCCAGAGAAAACCCGAAGCAAACATCGCAATGTTCTCAAGTATCACTCGAGACGACCCACTCCTCAAAACTACTGATACCCTCACGCGCCACCGTGCACGTGCACGGTGGTTCGTCACCACTTTGGCAACCAATGACGTCCCAACAAACCACATAACGACCCCACGAATGAGAACAAACTCCAATTCGACGCGATAATAACGAAATCAAAACATGCATGTTCAAACGAACTGGAACTCGAACGCGTCAGTAGGAAATCGCCTCGACCACTCAACCTCGACCACCTGCGACGACGCGGCTCCGGCCATACCACGATCGCATCATCCTTTACCTTCTCCCAGAAATTCGTGAAGCTCGGTTAAGCCATGGCTATGAAATTATCAAAAATGAAGACCCCATAAATATTCAAACCCAAACCCTACTCTTGATTCGACCTACAAATTCTTGCATTCGAAAAATTTCTCAACATTTTTCCTGTGTTCGTGGATCAACAATCTAGCTCCACCATAAATTTCAACATCAAAAATCGATTAAATCGACAGGAATTGATGAAAAAGCATTTTCGGTTTCTTTACGAACTGCACTCTGTATGGTTATCTAAAAATCATAATTCTTGTTTCAAAAATCATACTTTTGAATGTTATTTCAAGATATAAATTCAAACTTACAATTTAAATTATTCGAATTTTAACCATTTATTTATTTTATACTGTATATTTGAATTTACAGTTTTTATATTTCACGGCCAACCTTTAAACAATTTTCCAAGCCTTAATCTTTAGTTTAAACAAATTTATTTAGTTAAATTCTAAGTTAAATGTTTTTTTTATATGAAGAGTATGAATCATTCCCTTCTTTTCTTGATTCAGAAAACTTGAAAATATTGAAGAATAGCATATAATAGAGCTTCCAAAAATCAACAACCATTATAGAACAATATATATCAAACAAAATATTTTATGAACAAATTATTAAGAATTAAATTTAAAAAGTATGTTTACTCATAGTGGTTTTGAAGAAAGAACAGAGCTTTATGTTGGAACAGGCTTTGAAATCTGTTAGCTGAGATCATCTTCATAATCTCTTGTTTGTAGTGTTGTTTTGTATTGTAGTTTATGTTGAATTTTGTTTAAGTTTTGAAATGGTGTTTATTCTAGAGGTTGCTCAGATTTTATAAAATGATCGAACTGAAATGAGGATATATAGAAAAAGAAGTTACAGGATATATTATTTTGTATAAGTGATATATTGTTTTGTACAATACAAAACAGAGATCCTTTCTTTGCTTTGGTGGCTGAATTGCTTTTGAAAATAATTCAAATTGACTTTGGTTATGCTAGAGATGAAAACATTAAATGCATATGTACCTTATGTCTCCTTTGCAAGCCTAATACATATTTTTTTTTTCCTTTTACAAGTGTACATACTTATACTTCATTTGTTTCTATGAACATATTTCTTTTCTTTACTTTAGTTATATTGCTTTGCTTTGGCCTTATCACTTTATAAAATAAAATGAACTTCTATTTAACATGTTGTTAGAATTTAGCTTTGTGTTACTTTATATTTTATAATTCATCTTACTATATATCTATTTCTAATTCTAATTTAAATTTTTATTTTTAACTTTAATACTTATTGTTTTAATTTACATTTCGCATTTCAATTTGAAGAATCCAATTCATTTTTTTTACTTCTTATATTGATTCCTACTAAAATCATTCAATTTAAACAATTTACTTAAACTTTAAATCCAAAAATTAAATTAATTATCAATTTAAACTCGGTAAAAATTTGGGATCGTTACAGATTCCCCCCTTAAAGAAATTTTGTCCCTGAAATTTGCAGGCACGAAAACAACAAAGATAGATACACAAAGACAGAGAAATAGTTTTCCAGGTCAAGCTGGATATCTATTCTGTATTTGGCTTACCGAATCAGAATATCAACAATATGAGAACAAATTCATGCAATACTACACAGGATACTTGGGTCATCAAATCCACGAAATATGCAAGGCACTTGTTAGTCCGAAGGAATAACTAACCATTCGTAGAATATATCCGGACCGAAAAATAGACAGATATATGGATACAATTTCAAAACTTTTAGTTTAGAACTGAAGTATACCTATCAACCATAGCAACCAAAGCAACCAATTCATCCAAACAACAATTCTGACCCACTTGGAGTTTATGTCCCATGCAGATATATCAAATCTTCTTCCTGGATTTACCAAGAACTATCGAAGAATTGAAAAGAGATGCTGAAAAAAAGAGATTGACAAATGGATTCAATCTTCTACAATTTCTCAAACACAAGATATGGATTCCAAATACAAGTCGGAACACCCCAAAGTATATACCCACTTGTCCCTCTTCGGACTTCGATCTACCCAAGAAAATACAATAGAATTTCAAATTTGGCTTTAAACAAAATCGTTTTATCGATTCAATTCAAATTTAGCTTCATATTCTATTAACCAATTTTACTCAATTTAAAATTTCCAATTTACTTAAATTTTCAATTCATTAAAGTTTAAGTCGAAAAAATGATAAGAAACCGATGAAGATACGAAGTAAGGATTTTCTACAACGATTCGTAGGGCCATCATCACACTGAAGCTTCTTTCTGGAGCTATCACGAAGCAATCAAAAGAATTTGGAAAGATGAATCAAAGGAGATTGATAAGAAATTGTTTCCACCGTTGTAGGGTATTGACCATTTATAGTCGTATTCCCCTGTCCCCTATCTCGTCCTCTTCTCGCACTCACTATCAGTGAATAGTAAGAGAATTTACTGAGGCATTCGAACGGATATCTTAGGGATATACTCATTCTAGGGTATACTTCACCCTATCTCTAATGAGTTACTTAACGTGTTATACTCCTGAGCTAAAGTTTCAACCCTCAGCTTTGATACCAAACGTAACGATCCTGACTCGACCTTTGAAAGTCGACACCAAATACGACACTCATATTCAAATGCCGCAGATCCAAACGTCGAATCTGGTGGCCGGAGCTTATAATACCATTAAGTACAATACAGGGGAAGAAAAGAATATCAATATATAGCATTAATGCAATGACAGATACAACATATGATATAATTTGATACACAGAATGATACAAAAGATACCAATACTATCAGAGATATGATACAAGACACAGCGGAAAGATAATGAATAACACCAGCAGCGGAATAATATCTTCAAAGGAATGCAACCCCAAATCCAATGCTCCAATCCAAAGATAGCTCGAACCAACATCACGTTTCACCTGGACAACCAAGTCTCGTCTTGATCCAAAGACTGGACCAACTCTAGATAATCTACTAAACCTGACTATCTGAAAAAAACCAACTCTAGACTGCCCGTGTGGAAAATTATGGGCACCCAGAGTTTAGGAAAGGAACAATAAACTCCGGGTCAGTCATAGGACTAGTATGAGTAACAAAAACAGTTTTATTCTTTAAAACAAACAATAAGAGTTTAAATAAATTCGCAATGCTTTTTGGAAAATGAAACTAGCATAAGACCTCCCGCCGCACACACCATGCAAATGCAGAATTGGAGGAGATTTCTCCTTATGATAGTTAAACATGCTTGATATGCAGAAAATTCGTTTGATATTATTATTATAAGTGCAAAGTGCAAAAAAAATTTCGAAAGTAGAATATAAATCTTAGCCAGCACAGACATTTCCAACTATGCCTACTATAGCTACCATCCAAACAGTTGGGCGCCACCATAAGTAGATGGCAGATAATACAACTAAAATTGTACAAGGTGCGTATTGGATAAATAGATTTCCAACAAATGGTCGGGCTAAGGAACTTCCCACTGTCCATGGGATCGCCTCTGGCGGGACGTCCCGAGAACCTAACCGGATCTCTGCCAACACAAGGTCGGGTTACATCTGTAACTAGGTAACTACTACTCGAGCATGTCACTCCCCGGTCCTTTGGGACCTTTATCCGAGGCGCCTCTAAACCACAAAGCAACAACCACACAGAAATGAGATTGAAGCCCACCACATAGGTAAATATCTGGGCTCCATACCATGATACCACCCTTTACCAGAAGGGAATGACACACCCTAAAGGGCGCGACCCTCATAACCTTGCCGCATCTTTCCTGTTTCAACCATTTTCGGGTTGTGAGGTCCTGATGCAGTCTCGTCCACAAAGCTACGCTTCATACAGAAGCCATGCTCTGATCACAAATGATCATCAACACACAGCAGCACTTAGCATGCCACACTACCAAATTGGGAATATATCACTGATAACCTTCAACTACATAACCTCTGAGCTCGTACGTCTCAAAGAAGGGTGTTAAGCTAAGTAATGAATTCTCCGCCACCAATAGATATGTATTCGAAAGAAATCTGCTTTATCTCTCAAAGTGTAGTGTTAGACAAACAACCATACAAGTCTGTCTCGGGTTCGAACAGAACCGAAGGCACTTCGTAAGAAGCCCTTGCAAATCAGGGTATTCACAATCCCGATCGGACTTCCCATCACTTAGGGAAACTCTATACCGGAGCAACTCAGTGCAGAGTCAATCGATAGGTTATCCTATCGTTCACACAAATACCCGGTCTTCACCACCGGTCTTCAAATGTTATCCATAACGACGTATCATTATTCGGAATGAGTTATATGACACAAGGTCCTTTCTCGGTTAAACCGAATAATGAGCGCAATATTTAAAATATATGGATATAGGATTTCAGTTAAGTCACAACTTATAAAATCCAAAACCTTTCTTCAAATGGTTAAACAAATTACCATTTCAAATCTTCTTAAATAAAAAGATTCGTTTCACAAAGTTCACAAAGTTCACACAGTTTCACAAAGATCCATTTACGGATTTCAAAACGATTCCCATTTCAATTGGATTCACTCATTAAATCCTTAAATTAAAGATTTAACTTATAGCTTTCAAAACGTTTCCATAACTTGGAAATCATTTCCATTTCAGACTAGAAATCCTTTTAACACAAATTGGACGTTCATTTCTTATGTGAAAGCTTTTACTATATGAAAACAAATAGTTTTCGTTTCAGAAGAATCCAATTATATTTGCACGAGTTAAAACCGTTGAATTTAAATTCCAATTCCCAAATTAATGCATTTAAAATGGCTTAACCCATAGATAACTTGTATAACATCTTTTAATCCCTAGTTTAAAATCATAGGATTCAGTTTCAAATATTGAATTCAAATTTAAATCAAATTATTTAAATTTCAAGGTGTAATCAAGTTATTCAAAAATAAATTTTATCTTGAAATTTCATTTCGAAAGCTTTTCACATTTAACCCGATTCTATTTCCAAACCATTTGAATTCAAATTGTCTATTTAAAAATCATTTCAAAAATCTGTGACTTAATCGATTTCCTCGTGAAATCCATATTTGTGTGTGTATGGTGTGGTCCAGGGGTTTGACACAATAGTGCCACAACATCATCCTCACAGATCAAAACACAGAAATATAGTTGATAAGTGGTATTAATTATAACGCTTATCGTTCATTCACAGATTACAGATTAACAAACAAATGTATCACAAATAAATGAATAAATTACACACAGCTCAATCCATAGAACAAACTATCACAGATCAGATAGGTCAATCAATTTCAAGGCATCTCATACAATACAATCATTCATAAGTAAGGTCAAGTATTCAATAATCATTTATAAATAGGATTAATTCATTGCTTAATCCTAATTAATTCAATTAATTTCCTATTGATTTAATTACTTATGAATTAATTATCCAATCCTGATTAATTAGTTATAAATCATTTGATATAAATTAATTAATCAATCACCTTAATTAATTAAATTATTCTTAATTAATCATATCAATTAATTTAACCTCTAAACCAATTACATAATTAATTAATCTCTTAGTTAATTATTTTAACAAATTAACTCTTTAATTACTTACCATAAAGTAATTATACTTACACAATCTCATAAATGATTAGCATTAAATTAATTAATCAAATTAATTATTAAAATTAACCACATTAATTAATTATTTAAATAAATCTTAGTTAATGACCTTCATTAGCTAATAACAATTCTTTAATTACTTTTCTAAAGAAATTACTTGCATTAATCATTATTAATTAAAATTGACTAACCATTAATAGTCATTAATTAATCCAAACATTAATTAACCATTCTAATTAACTTAATAATTTATGAGTTACAAATCAACAAGTTTCATTAACTTTAAAGAAAACTTATTCTTATTAATGATTTTATTTATCACTCACAAATATGTTTGAAAACATTTATTTCAAATTTACCTTTAAAATTTCATTTTAAATTTCAAGGTTTAAGACGAATCCCAATTTATCTTTAATAAAGTTAAAACAATTTCAAGTTAAATTGATTAAACACAAGATTAATTTCTAATTACAAATTTACTTAAAGTCATTAATTTAATTATAAGTATAAGTTAATTTACATTTTTAATCACCTTATACTTTTCATTTGTTAATCATCTTACCTTTACAAACCCTTCTTTTAATAAATTTCAAATCAATTTTAACTTAAAACTAACCAACATTATTTACTTTATTTAATGGTAAACTTTGTATAACAAAATTCTTAAAGTACTTAGGCAAAATCACCAGGATATGGACCCGAGGCAACCCACGCATTTTCTCGAGCAAGGCTCGTGTCCTTCCTTACATTCTCCCGCGTCCCTTCTTTCTCCTGCTCACGCTTCTTCTTCTTCCACTCTTTTTCTTCTTTTTTTTTCTGCTGTACCCAAACTAACAGACGCACGCACCCAAACCACGACCCAGAGAAAACCCGAAGCAGACATCGCAATGTTCTCGAGTATCACTCGAGACGACCCACTCCTCAAAACTGCTGATACCCTCATGCGCCACTATGCACATGCACGGTGGTTCGTCACCACTTTGGCGACCAACGGCGTCCCCAGCAAACCATATAACGATCCCACGAACGAGAACAAACTCCAATTCGACGCGATAATAACGAAATCAAAATATGCATGTTCAAACGAACTGCAACTCGAACGCGTCAGTAGGAAATCGCCTCGACCACTCAACCTCGACCACCTGGGACGACGCGGCTCCGGCCATACCACGATCACGTCATCATTTACCCTCTCCCAGAAATTCGTGAAGCTCGGTTAACCCATGGCAACGAAATCATCAAAAATGCAGACCCCATAAATATTCGAACCCAAAACCTACTCTTGATTCGACCTACAAATTCTTGCATTCGAAAATTTCTCAACATTTTTCCTGTGTTCGTGGATCAACAATCTAGCTCCACCATAAATTTCAACATCAAAAATTGATTAAATCGACAGGAATTGATGAAAAAGCATTTTCGGTTTCTTTACGAACTGCACTCTGAATGATTAGCTAAAAGTCATAATTCTTGTTTCAAAAATCATATTTTTGAATGTTATTTCAAGATATAAATTCAAACTTACAATTTAAATTATTTGAATTTTAACCATTTATTTATTTTATACTGTATATTTGAATTTACAGTTTTTATAATTCACGGCCAACCTTTAAACAATTTTACAAGCCTTGATCTTTAGTTTAAACAAATTTATTTAGTTAAATTCTAAGTTAAATGTTTTTTTTATATGAAGAGTATGAATCATTCCCTTCTTTTCTTGATTCAGAAAACTTGAAAATATTGAAGAATAGCATATAACAGAGCTTCCAAAAATCAACAACCATCATAGAACAATATATATCAAACAAAATATTTTATGAACAAATTATTAAGAATTAAATTTCAAAAGTATGTTTACTCACAGTGGTTTTGAAGAAAGAACAGAGCTTCATGTTGGAACAGGCTTTGAAATCTGTTAGCTGAGATCATCTTCATAATCTCTTGTTTGTAGTGTTGTTTTGTATTGTAGTTTATGTTGAATTTTGTTTAAGTTTTGAAATGGTGTTTATTCTAGAGGTTGCTCAGATTTTATAAAATGATCGAACTGAAATGAGGATATATAGAAAAAGAAGTTACAGGATATATTATTTTGTATAAGTGATATATTGTTTTGTACAATACAAAACAGAGATCCTTTCTTTGCTTTGGTGGCTGAATTGCTTTTGAAAATAATTCGAATTGACTTTGGTTATGCTAGAGATGAAAACATTAAATGCATATGTACCTTATGTCTCCTTTGCAAGCCTAATACATATATATTTTTGTTTTTTTTACAAGTGTACATACTTATACTTCATTTGTTTCTATGAACATATTTCTTTTCTTTACTTCAGTCATATTCCTTTGCTTTGGCCTTATCACTTTATAAAATAAAATGAACTTCTATTTAACATGTTGTTAGAATTATCTATGTGTTACTTTATATTTTATAATTTATCTTATTATATATCTATTTCTAATTCTAATTTAAATTTTTATTTTTAACTTTAATACTTATTGTTTTAATTTACATTTCGCATTTCAATTTGAAGAATCCAATTCATTTTTTTTTTACTTCTTATATTGATTCCTACTAAAATCATTCAATTTAAACCATTTACTTAAACTTTAAATCCAAAAATTAAATTAATTATCAATTTAAACTCAGTAAAAATCCGAGATCGTTACACCTAGATTCAGAAATTAGCCTTCAAATTTTAAAAGGATCAACAAGGATAAACCACATTAAATGAATAGATTTAATTTGTATTAGATTTTGGGAATTTTTAAAGACGTCGAAGCTCTCATATTTTCACCGTTGGAGAGAAAAGAGAGAAGCAGAAAAATTACAAAAAGGAATGATAGCCAAAAAAGTTATGAAAAGAATGAAATAAAGAAGGCAATCAATGCCGTTTAAAGAGAAACATTTTTCCTTCTTTTTATTATTCTTCTCGCTTTATTAATTCTTTTAAAAACTTATCCCCTCTCTCATATGGTCGGTCTATCATGGAGGAATTATGGGCATTAAGTGATCCGAAACCCATTATGCATTTATTTCATTTATATCCAATTTAAAATGATCTATCTATATCATATATCGTTACATGCATTTATAACTTTTATTTACGCACTTTATTAAATGCTAATGACATATAAACAAATAAAATAAAATTTAATAATCAGTATTTTAGAAATATTAAATAATTTACAATGATTACAAACTAATTAAATCACGTGCTTTGTTTGGAATATTCATCATTATGGTTGTGCGATACAAAGGTTTAAATTCAGTCAGCGATTAATATTGCACAAGTCGAATGTTAATGTTCACACATCACTTTAGCTAGCAGTGTGACATTTTGGTTGAATTTTTCGTTTACACATCTTTTTGGTAAAATACAATTTTACTTATTTAAGCGTTACCTAGTAGTGGCAATCGTTTATACCAATTTTGTTCGTCAAAACTATATCATTTTGGACTAATGGAATTTGATAATGGTCAAAATTCCAATATCATCCATATTCAATTTTGTATTCCAAACACAAAAACCTCGGTTCAATAATAATAATAATAATTAGCCAAGTCACTCCGGCCAAAGACTTTGATTTGAGTTGGCTTCAGTTGATCGGGATACGAACAGCACATAACCTAGAAGACGAATCCTCTCTTTATTAGTGTTTTACTTCCAATGCTTCCACTCGATCCAACTATAGTCTTAGATGAAAGTAGATCCATGATTTAACTATGATCGAAGCGAGGTTTCCACATTGAAGATTAAAAGTATTTCAAGTCAAGAGAATTGTGTAATTTTGTCACATCGATATTTCTGTTTGACCTTAGTTATATTAACCAACAGAAAACTATCGAGTTAATCATTCAATATTTGTCCAATAACTATCAATATGTACCCCTTGGTACCCCCAACAGTCATGCGTAATAAACTGCCCAATGTTGGAGAGTGTTACATACTTTAGTCTCAACGGATGTATCGATATCCATTCTCGCTACACTTTGACTAGGAATATATAAAACGATATGTTTAGTTTCATTGTGATAAACTACTCATGGTTACAATGCCTTGTTACTATGATCACAAAACATACCATTTATACATTTTCTATTAAATATACTTTTAATTAAATTAATTAATTACTATAACTCATTATATCAAAGTATATAATAGAAAGAAAACACCCTTTATTTCTAACAAGATTAGTTACCAAGTTATACATATGTAACAAATTACATTATGCTCTTAGGTCATTTCCTTAAGTCTGTCACATGTATACTATATAATACAAGATGTAGAGTGGTTCGATCTTAGCAAAGATCAACAACTGTTATGATTTATGATATCATTGCTTAGTATTTCAGTTACAAGTGATGATTTTAAAGGCATTTATAAAAGCTTTGAGCTAGTTTATATTGATTAAAAATCTAGAAAATTTGATCCTTATACTCATGAGGATCTCTATTTATAGCTATTGAGATCATGCTTTGAAGTGCTTAGAATGATGCCTTAAATGCTAGGTTTCGCCGTAACCATTGATCGCGTCATACGGTTCAAATAATGACCATCTCGAATGTTGCATGGAAGGAATGATTCGGATGCATGCCAAATGGCAGATCGTGCTATGACATGGTGGAGTTAAGGGTGTGCCCTAGAGTCAATCATGTAATCTAATTATATGTAGCGTCACTCTTAAAGCGAATTTCGTTCAAAATAAAATAAGCTTTTAGTTATATTTTTTATTGTAAATATTGTTATACTGAGATATAAGTAAAGGTATATATACAAATAGAAAATCCTTAGGAAAAGTTTTAAATCGGGTGCACTTAATCATGAGTATTGAATTAAATAAAATAAATAATTATCCTTAAGTATTCGTAATTAAGATGTATCGAGGATAGGATAACAATATATTCGTTGAGACTAGTGTATGTAACACTCTATATGATGGACAATAAATTACTTATGGCTGTTGGGGGCACCAAGGAGTTTCACACATATGGTTGTACAGAACAATTACAGAACGACTCATCGAGAATATTATACAGGTTAAAAGTCAAATAGAAGATCTCATATAATGATGTGCAATAGTCCGTTGACTTGAAAATACTGTGAACTTTCAGTGTTTAAACTATAATTTGATTATGGTCAATCACATAACAAAGTTGATTATATTAAAGCCACAGTTAAGCCGTATGTTGAACCACTTGATGTAAAATAATATTCAAAAGAGGATTCGTCTCATTCGAATAGAAGGTCAGATCACCATAATTCATAGTCAACATAAAGTCAATGTTTTTGACCATAGCAATCAGTTAATTGTTATCGAATTAAACCATGGACTTAAATGTTGGATTTCAAAACCATGTATACGGATATTATTAGAGTTTTGACCATTGATCGAGCTCTAGATATCAAAGTGTTACATTGACGAAGAGAAAACATGCACAATATATCGTTACTTAAGGATATCACTTTAACATAAAAATTATTAGATTTTACCTAGATAACCTATAAGCAACCGAACTCGTGTCGAACTTTTATGCTTCAACAAATTCCGCCTAGGCTTTAGTATTTAATCATTTTAAATATTAGATGATTGAGTTCATACGTAACTGTCACAAAACCACAAATCTTAGTTTTTTTACCAAAAAAAATTTATTGAATTTATTTTAAAAGATATAAATTATTATTATGGAAAAAATGATATAACGGTAATTTAAATTATTTTGTTCTTATTTTTAGTTGTTATTAGAGGATCTAAAATTAATTAATAAAACTTATATTTGGTATATTATATTTTTAATCATATTTGGGCTAGTGCAATAATTTAAATATAACAAATAATATGCTCACGACCCCCCCCCCCCCCCCCCCACACACACACACACAACACACACACGTATATCATTTTGGTAGCCTAATTTTTTGATTTTTTTAATCTTCTTAAAGTTGCACTTACCCAGCTTCAGGTGTTATTCCCAAACATGTTGAAATGTAACATTTTATTGTGGAAAAGAGAAGTAAACGATACATCCAACTTATAGTATATGCTCGACATATTATGTAAGTAGCCTATTTCCATTACAAAAAATGAATGAATCAAGTGTGAAACCTCAACAACATACACACATGCATGCTAGCACACGGATACATTACATCTATCTAGTTAACCGCAATCCTTACGTATGCATTTCTATCAACTTTCCTACAAGACTAATTATATGAAAGTAGTTGAGCATTACAACATTAATTATATCAAACAACGGAATCTGTAGTCATGTGTTGTTCTATGAATAAGTGCAGCAACATATCAAAACAAAGTATATCTAAGTTGATCATATGAAACAAGTATTCATACTTAAAATATTATCTCCTTCACTTTGTAGTAATTAGGGCTGTCAATGGATACCTGAAAAATTCGAAATCTCTCCGCATCCTCATTCGAAAAGCGAATAAATATCCAAAAAAACGGACGTGGATGCGGATACGAAGGCATCCGCATCCGAAAATTATCTGCTCGGTATTTTTCAAGATTACATTTTAAATTATGTGTATTATTTTATTAGAGTGAAAGATATTGAATTATGAGTTTATTAAGTTAGTAGTTTATATTTTATGTACTAAATGCATATTAACTGCTCAAAACTATTTAGTATTATTATATTGTTTATTTTTAACATTTTTATAATCGGTGGTATTGAAAAAAGTTCATGCTAAATTAAAATTTTCCATTTATATTTCTTAATTTATTGGTCATTGGCGAATAGGATAATTATCTGATATCCGTCTGTATCCGCGGATGCGGATATAGCACCATCCGCATCCGAAGGTATCCGTTGGCAGACCTGATAGTAATTGCCACTTCTAAGGACTTTTATTTATATTTAAATAAGTCTATAAAAAATTCAGTTTTTATTATTTCAGTACTACACAACAAGATAAGCAATAAAAAAACACGACGTTGGATTTTTAGTTATAAGTGGAACAGATTGCAAAATTAGAAGTTGAATAGCATATGTGACAAAAGTAAAAATGATTAATCATACCATACTATAAAACTAGTGTGCGACCCGTGCGTTCCACATTGTATGCTGTATAAAATAATATTATAAATATTTTTTTAAGAATAGAGTTTATTATGCAATGCATGGTGAATTTGTTAGAATAAATGAGTTAGAAATCAAATTTACTATATCTCTAAGTGTACAGTTTTTTGTTATGAGATTTACGCATATTTGAATATAAACCAAATTATCAATTTTGTTGATCAAAATAAGTTACATATTAATTTATTATTATTTTTTGATTCAATATTTCTATGTAAATAAATGAAAATTAGTATTCTTAATTAATTTTGAAATTAATATTTTTTTGAAATTTTATAGATGAATATTCATGTACATAGATGTTGAAACTGACGTTAAGCTTTTGATACATTTGACTAAAAGATAAATGATGTATAGATTGAATTTCAAATATCGCTTGGGAATTGGCAAAAATACATAAAAATAAAAGTGTAATGCTATTGAATCAATATATTTTTATGCTTTTAAAGTTCTTCGAATATTTATTTATCAAAAATAAGTATATGATACTAACAAAGTGATTAACAAAATATTTAATCATTAAAACGATATAGATGAAAATAAGACCTGAAATGTTACAGATCGCATTGTCGTTTTAATTGTGCAAAAATGACTTCTAGTCCATTGTTTCATAACTTAATAATTTTAATTTTTGACAAAAAGAAAAAAAAAGGTATTTAACATTTACCATTAAAGATAATAAAATACAAAAGAAAAATATTTCTAATCAAAGTATAATATAATTTTTGTCCATTGATTAACGTAATTACGGATATATGTGTGTGTGTGTATATATGCATGTATGTATGTATATATATATGTTGGTATATATATAGTGTGTGTGCGCGTGCGCGCGTGTATGCATGTGTGTATATAGTTAAAATGTATCATTTTTATAAAAACATGTTAATTGAAAATGTTAATTATTTTTCATCGTTATAGAATACAATCATTCACCGCTTATCATTTACTGTAATATCATTCTTTGCAAAAGTAAATTTTATTGATGACAATGAATTCACTTAACATACAAAATTTGAGAAGTAAAAATGTTATGCTTGTAATGATATACCAATTTCGGAAAGAAAAGAACCACGTGTATATTTGTTTGAAATAAAATACCAACTGTATAAAGAATGAATTATGTGTATGTTCCTCGATGCTAAAATACTAATTTTAGAAATAAATAAATTTTATGAACTTGAATGTAGAATAACATAAGAAATTAAAGATAATTTTGTATATAATTGTGAAAATTTTAATCCTACAGACTTGAATGAAAAAATAATTTTACCATATACCCAATCTATGCAAGATATGCTCTATTCAACAATACAGGATGCCTCTGCGTAACTTTTTTAAGTATTTTCCATACAATCAATTCTTTTTTCCAAAATTTTACTTTTCGCAACCCAATGTTAGGCATAATATGTTGCCTAATTAGATCACATATGATAAATGTTTGGAAAAACTTTATTGCTATTTCTTGAGGTAGCCCTCCTTGATGTAATGAACGCGAAGAACTAAGGACAATGAAGAAACGTCTCAAAGAATCGACCGTCTACCAAGTAGTCTCATGAAATCTCCTTCTTTGCTTTGTCAATAGGTCACATTGAATTGTCATTTTTATTACTTATCATATCAATCAATAATTATTTTTAATTGGATTTATTTAAAAGGTTTAAATTTAGGATCACTTAATAAGTTCAAATATCTAAACTTGAATATAAAACAATATAAAAAAACTTACGTGAAATCCTTAAATAACTATAAAAATCATTAAATGTTGGAATGTAAATGTTAAATGATAAGGGAGAAAATTAGTAAAACATTGTAATTTTATATAATTGTGAAAATTTTAAACTATATAGATTTGAATATAAAATTAGTTTTACCATTTTGCCAATATTAACAATGCGGTACATACATTGAATTGCTAACTTCTTAAAGAATTTATGATCAACTATATTTGGTAATTGTATTTGTTTAAACATTTAAGTTTAAGATCGCCTAATTAGTTTAACGTAAGGACTTAAATGTAAAATAATAGAAGAAAACCTAAAAAAATATGTAATAATTGTAAAAAAATATTAAAATTTTGTATTTAAATGTAAAATGATAGACGTGAGAACCAACAGAAATGTCGTAATAATTGTAATAATGATAAATAACAAGATTTAAAAATTAAACAACCGCAGAGAATTATGGAGAGGAAGACAAATTTTTCCTAAAATTAATAAAAGAGAATGAAATTCTTTACCTTACTATTGTTTAATACATAAAGGGTCAGATCCGCCTCTTAAGATCTCAGATGCAGAATTGAGAAACATCAACAAAGCATAGTCACACAAATGCCAAAAATATTACTACCTTTTCATTTCACTGCTTACATGTTATAGACTCCTTGCTAATTCTTGCTGCTTCCCTGTGATTTCAGTTCAACATGGATTTCTTACTGCAGTTGAATATAGCGGCACCACTTCTCCTATAAGCCTCAATCACTTCAGGAACATCATTCATCTGTGAAATAACATACCTATGAAAGAAATCTTTCTCGCTGATTAAAAAAACTCGAACATTTGGTTTCCATTTAACCAATTTTTTTGATGCAACAACATTTAAAACTAGATATCTAGGCAAAACTCTCTTCTCCAAACTCAAACCTGTTAGTACAGGGTATTTCGACAAGACTGACGTCCTCCACATAAATTTCTGTGAATAAAAATCAATCATCTTCTTCATCTTTCCTTCCGAAACCAACATAAAATTTGGATGCCTAAGAAAAGCTAGGTTAACCTCTTCCTCTGACCACCCTAAGCTTTTGAGAAATGCAATTTTATATTCCCATGAATTTAACCGTGCCATAGCTGCTATGCCATGACAGAACATTGAGGATTTAGGGTTAAATCCTTTTTCCTTAACAACGTCTACTAACTCCACAAACTTCTTATGATTAAACAATGCAACTCTCGGGTGCTGCTGAAAAAGTTTGGCAATATCTAGATCCGAAACTCCAAGAGCTTGCAATACATGCATATTGGGTACAAAATCAAGTTCAAGATTAAGTTGGAGCAATCTAGCCGTTTGCTTAGCAGCAGCAGCGACTTTTTGAACATTTCCAAAAACTGAAATAAGTAACTTGAAATTTGGTTTAAGTCTGTTTTCAAGACTTGAACTTAAAACACCAGGACTTGATAATAGCAATGTTGCTATCTCAGGGTCAGAGAAACCAATGGACTGGAAATAATTAATCTTTGGTTTTAAGTTATTTTCCAGTTTCATTGCCAGAAATTGGGGATGTTTCGTGACGATTTTTGCTATTTGTGTATCTGTAAATTCATGTGATTTTAGCAGTTGAATCAATGAATCAGAATCATGGGCTCTTTTCACTTGGACTTTTTTGGAAGCTGACAGAGCAGATTGAGGAGATAAACCACATGAATTGATAAGGTATGAGACAGTAACAGATGAATCCTGTTCTAATTTGTTATTGATTGGGTTGTGCCTAAATCTGAATTGGGTAAGATTAAAATTTGATACTTTGTTAGAAGACAAGAGGTGCAGTGCAGCTCTTTTCAGTATCAGATTAATCATCTTGGATGATATTAGATGAATATTGGAGAAATATAAACGAGATAGAGAGCTTACAAGTTGACGATTGTACGATCGCAGCAGCAGCAGACTAGGGTTTTAAAAATGGCGGAACGAGGATGTCGTTTGGCTCGAAGAGGGGCAGGTTGTGCGGGTTAACGAAAGCCCGGGTAGTATTCAACTTGGCCAATTGCTAAAGGCAAAAAGGGAAATAAATAAATAAAAGAAAAAAAAAAAAAAAACCAAGAAATTGCCACTGCCCGAACCATACTCCGGCATAATTGTCAAATTAGAGTAAAATGAGGGACCTCCTGAATTATACTTCAAATTTCAGAGATAGACCCCACCAAAGTTATCTCATGTTTTGTCAAAACACTAAAACAACTTCAAGCATCCTAACAAGGTCTAAAAAAAAATTAATTAATTCTGCTAACAAATCTTTAATAGTCTACTAAATAATAATAAAGCAAAAGAATTTAGAGCTCTCTCGTTAATCCTAGGTGTTATCTCTATTCTCTTTAATTCTCTCCAAATGAATATTTTATTTTCAAAATCATATAGTTTACCACTTTACAATTATTCTACTAAACTATTCATATTATTTTACATTCAAATACCTATATTTTTTTAAAAATATATAATTATTTACAAATCTTTCACGGTTTTCTCCTAAAATTTTAAATTATAGTCCACACATTTAAATTAATTAAATAATCCAAAGTTTAAACTAATTGATAAACTTAGTCAATTAATATTTATTAATAAATCCAAAGTTTTGTTCTACTCTTGGAAAATATTTGGCTCTGATTTCTTTCAAGACTCTCGAAAAACCAATAAAAAAGGGTGGGTTTGGAATCTCTAACCTTACGCAATGGAATAAAGCAGCTTTTATCCGGAATCTAGATAATTATCAAAATGCTACTGACAGCATTTGGGTTAGATGGTCGACTAACATGTCATTCGTGAAAAGAATTTCTAGAAGATGTAAGTCCCACAAAACTCCAGTTGGACATGGAGGAATTTATTCAAACTCAGGGAACATGCTTTGCCTCATATTAAGTACACTGTTTCGAATAATTCTAGAGTCAGTTTCTGGGATGACCCCTGGTCTAACTACGGTTGCATTCTTACTAACATTTTAAGCTACCGGGATATTGCTCAGTCTGGTATTCATGCAAGAACACAAGTTAATGACTTGCTTCACGACAATCGGATTATTCTTCCTTTCAACTCTAATGCACGTATCAGAATGATTTGGAACTCTATGCAAAGTATCATTTTCAGCTTTAATCACTCATGTCACGTTGTTTGGAAGAATTCTGAAGAAGCTTTTACTATCAGGTATTTCTACTTCCCTCTGATGAATTTTGACTCTGCTGCCAATTGCAAATGGAGCAAAAGAATATGGAATAAAGATAGCTTTGCTAAAGAAAATTTATTTTTCTAGAAAAGCATAAATAATGCTATCTTCACTAAACATAAGCTTATGTGTCGTGGGATGGTTGTGGATGCAAGCTGCATCTTCTATGGATAGACGGAGACTTCTAAGCATTTATTTTTCGCCTACCTCCCCATTCACAGATTGTGGAAATTGTTCATGTCTAAGCTTGGTCGATCCGATGTTACCAAGGATCATTTGATTGAATGTGAAAGAATTCATAACATAACTGCTGCGTGCAACTACTACACGAGATTTGGTTCTCTGGGCAGTGAAGAAATTTATGAGACTTGTATGGATTGAAAGGAGCACAAGAGTGTTTAGTGTGGAGAAAGCTAAAACTGACGTGCATTTCGCTGCATATTTAACGCGTGAATTTGGAGATAGATTGGGTCGTTTCATTTTGCTTTTGACCCTGGTATTTATAATGCTTTTAAATAGGCATGTCTAATCTTTTTTTGTTTTTCTTATGTGTTGTGTTATGTATTTTCCTTATGTTTGGTACACCTAGTTTCTACTGTTTTTCTTCTCTTTCATAGTATGTAATTTATTGGGTGTATCAATAAACTTGTAGGGGTCCAGTTAACCCCGTTGGCTATGCTAAAAAAAAAATCAATATGTATACTGAAGGTACATCAACAAATTGGCAAAAAAAAAACTCATTTGGATGCAAATATATGTAAATCACATAACATAAATTATATGCATTAATAGTAATAACAAATTTATTTTATAACTTACCTACTAAATGAATTTATCATACGTTGCACTATAAAATTTTGTTAATTTTAAATACCTAAAATTTTAAATTTTTTACAATTACTTACAAACCCTTCTCAATTATCTATTAATATTTTACATTCAAGTCCATATATTTAACTAATAGTGTAGTCTTAAATTTAAACTATTTAAATAAATATGATTAACTAATATTTATTTATCCATCTAGTAAATCCTAAATACGAGGATTTCAATGTACACAATATTCATATATATGAGAAAAATAATAAAATTATTTCTTTTTTATACAGATATATGAAGATATTTAAATCACACAACATAAAATATATACATAAATAATAATAACTCTTTTAATTTCTAATTCATAATTATCTCAAAATGATTATCATACATTACATGACGTAATTTCATTTTTAACAACTTTTAAAAGATAATTTATATTTTTTAACATTATGATGTGAACACACAGATTACATCGATAAAAATTAGATAATATAAACATTCTCACTCTGAACGTATTATCAAACCATACCTAACTCATAACTCAACTGAACACTACATAACTATTTTGCAATTATCAAAGTTGTAAGCACGACCCGCCTATAAGAACATGAAATCTATAGTTAACTACAAGGATAAAATTGTTTAAAAATGAAAACTTCATAATGAACAAAAGTTTACATGTCTGATTTGAAAAAAAAAGATCACATACATATGGGCTAACCATAAGATCTATGCTTTTCTCCATTACAAATTTGTACAAAGCTCTTCTCAATTTTAACTTTTTTAAAATTTAACTCATTATATTTAGTTAGTTATGTTGACCATTAATTCAAATAAATTCAATTATCTAATGCTCGTTATTCATTTATAAATAGTTTAAAAAAAGATGACAATTCAATATACATACAACAATTATATTAACAAAATAGCAAACTTACTTATTCACTCATACATATAGAAAATGTATCACATAACATAAATTATTTATGTAAATTAACAATTATAATTTATAATTTTTTTTGAATTAGAACATTGATTTTTAAAGAGAAATGTAGTTAGTGAGTATTGAACCCTCAACGTTATATCGGAGTATCGCAAATCATTGTAGTTTATGATTAATATATCATAATAAATTTATCATATATTACATAACAAAATATATTTTTAGCAATAATTAAAATATAACAACATTAACGTTTGGCACAGACGGATTGCACACTAATAACTAGAATAAAAACATAATTTTTTGATCCGATCATGAAATTTCAAAAATACATTAATGAGCAAACAAAAGGTTCGAATGTCGAATCCCACTGTAAAAAAAACAACATCTATCTTCATCAAAATTTTCAAACATAAACACAATTACAAATTCAAACCCTCTTCCGACAAAAACATTATATTTTTAGTTTAATTTCTTTAGCAAAGTTAGCTAGCATTTAAAGTGGCCCGTCCACATTTTTTAGTTTATTTTTATCAAACTAAATATAAATGTAAAGTTTAATAATTTTATAATAGTCTTTAACATGCATGCACGCTGCATGCGTCAAAAAATCTTGTCAAAAATATTTTTGTTACCCTATTATGCAATTTATTTTGGACCATCGGTGTTTTATTATTTTCTTTTTGATCGAATGCCTCCGAATATATTTTTCTTGGACCATTATTATTATTATTTTTTCGATGGAGGTGTTGTCTTGCTTCGAATGAGGAAGGACAATAAATTGTAAAAATTTGTTTCATTTATTATTTTCCTTCTATAATAATTTTTTTTTCAACCGGATCCCTGTAAATTTGTACTCCTTATCTAAAATCGAAGTACAATGAGCCAACGGATTAGTTTAAGGCAAATTTTTATATCAAATTTTAGAATTTGGTAGCAATGTTGTTATATTAATCTCCATTTTTTCCCTATAGTCATCCTACTGAAAAAACAAACATTAATGATAACATTATCCATACATTAGCAGAATAAAACATTGGAATGTTGGTAACCAATTTTGAATTAAACGTAGTATTAGGTAAACATGTTGAGAGTTTGCATTAATGACGTTCAGTACACGGTACACTAAATATGTTGCAACTTGAATTCCTTTTTCAACGTAGCTTAAATTTAAGGTTAAAAAAATGATTCATTACTGATCCAAATAAAAATTTAGCTGATTAAATTAATCTATTCTTTGTTTTAATTTTCATTTTGCATATTCGTCTACCTTATAATATATTTGATACAATATCGACCATAAATAAAAAAAGTAGGATTTTAAAAACCATTTCGATTAACCGAAAAAGTGAGGTTTAGTTGGCTTTCTTAGTTTGGCAATAGTTTATGCGAAGTAAAGAATATTCTGTTCTTGAAAGAAGTGAAAATCTTCAATGAAGAAATGTTAGGAAGAAGAAAAGTAAAAGTCTATAAAGTGGGAGATGGATAGAAACGTAAGGTAATGAGGGAGTAAGGTAGTAAATGAGTGACGAATAATTTTGGTGAAAGTATGGAATGTGTAAAGTAAAAAGTGTTGAGATAATAGAATTTTCCTGGGAATAGAGTGTTCCGCCGAATTAGGTCATTGGTTCTCTCATTATAAAGCATTGCACAAACACCAATTTATCCTTTTCTTAATTATCATCTTTCTCATCCAAGCAAAACCTTTTTACTATGTTCTTGTCATTACAAAAAATCTATTCATTATTCACTGTAAGAAAATCAGTCTTTGGTAGTGCACAAAAAATGCTACCATAACTTCTGGGCATTTTAAAGAACATCGTTATATGACTTGTGCCTAAAAATCAAGGACTTTTCATTGTGATTAATCCAAACCCTACAAAAAGCAACTTTTTGCAGCGTCCATAAAATGCAAACAAAAACTTTTATTGTGGCATTTACAAAAGGCCACAAAAGATTTACAATCACCACTAAAAAGTACCGACTACTACAAAAAAATATTTTAGTAGTGTTTTTTAAATGCCGCCATATATATTTTATAGGATTATTTTGCTGCATATTTTCTTTTTGTAGCATTTATTAAACATCGCTAAAAGTTGTTGCTTTTTTATGTAGATTTCTCTCGCTGTTGTAGCTTGTTCAGTTTCCACTTTTTTTCCACAACATATACATATATACATATATACATACATATTATAGTAATAATTAACATATTTCAACATGAAACCAACAATCACTCGTATAATTATAATATTCAAACAGCCGAAAAACACATTAATCATGTAATGAAATATGATATCCAAACAATTCAATATAAAATACTTTAAACAAAATAACCATGTTTACATAAAATCTATAGTCGTATAGATACAGTACCAATCGTTGCTAACAAAATGTTATAATATTGATGATGATTAAAGGCAAATACCAATTCATTGCTGCAGCAGATCATTTTTTCGAAAAAGCTTACATAGCTAAAGACAAGTATAATAACCGACAATGATAACTTGTAAAAAAATCTTCTAAGAAATATTTCATGTTGAAATATGTTAATTATTACTCTTGTAACAAGCAAAAAAGAACAATCATCAGCTGTAATTAATATGGAATCCTTTATAATCATTTCAAATAATAACCATAGGTTTAGAAATAATATTTATATCTATTAAAGACTTGCAACTTTTATAGTCCAAACTCAAAATCAACAGCCCTAATTTTACTAAAGGAATATATATATATATATATATATATATATATATATATATATATATATAATGTGCATTTCCCTTATCGACTTTAATTTTTTTCTTACAAGACAATTTCAATAGCATCACTAATCCAATAAGGTTTTTCCTTCACCAAGAGACGATCCTAATTTACAAGGTAGGGGTGCATTTTTTTATGTTCAAAATTGAGATATTTAATGCTAAAGATTGATATAGTTTCAAGTCTATTTTAATACCTTAGGTATTGATTTTGATGAAACAACCATATACAATCACATAAAATATACTAATGTTTTACCAAATTATATAATATAGAGCGCATAATATTATACAGATATTGAATCGAAGACTGTACAGTATAAAGACTTAAAAGATGGACATGAAGACTCATGAGTATAAATATGAAGATATGAAGATCTCAAGATTATAATTTAGTGTATAGAAAGATAGCTTATATTGTTAAAGTCCTTGGTAGTAATCTTTGATCTCTATCTCCTATTTTCCATCTTTTATATTGTTAAACAAAATAAATTTTCAAAAATTATTTCAAAATATTTTAGAAAAGTTTTTCAGAGTTCAAAAATGTTTATAAACTATGTTCAAACTATTTTACAAAGTAATAAAATATTATACAAAGTATAGAATTTTAAAACATTTTAAAACATTTTTTTTCAATTTTAACTAAGGTATGTCAATATAACTATATATCATTAGTTGACATACATGCCGCTAAATAGTTTTTGAAATTTTAAAAAGAAGTGTCTATTCATCACAATTCTTCAGGAATGGACACATCTGTTTGTTCATTATATAAAGGGTAGTTCAAACGAATTTTTCAACAGTTATTTACTTTCTTCTCTCCTCTCACTCTCTTGAAAATTCTATTGAGAAAGCACTCCATTCTCTTCAAAATCAAATAGAATGAAATCATACTTCTTTGTATTGATTCAATACCACTCTCTTGCTGTTTTGGAAACATCTCTCACTCAATTCAAAGATTAGAGTGTTTTCCAAGAGGCTATAGGATCCATTGTATCCAAAGTTCAAGAAAATGTCTTTGGAAAAACTATCAACTCTATTTGTATTTGCTTTCGGTGTGTTTGTAGCCCATTCAAATCATGTGGGTGTGCTAAGTAGCCTGAAAATCTAGTGGGCATTTTTGTATCCCGTTCAAATCAAGTGGGTGTGCCTTGAGCTTGAAAATTCCGGAGGGTGTGTCTCATTTGTGTTTTGCATGTGATTCTTGTGAAAGAAACAAAACTTCCTCGATTTCATTTGTTGTTTAGATGCTTTTCGCCTGGGCATTTTCTTGTATCACTCAGTTTCCTGAGTGGCAAGGTTGATGTTTTCCAAGCTATCTTTCAATGTCGTATAATCTTCAGGTCCAAGATTCCTTAGACGTTTCCCGTTCCCATCGCGTCTACCAGAGTTTTGATTCCTCTTGTTATGATTTGAATTCTTTATTATGTTCCCTGTTATAGCTTCAACACTATTTCCATCCTGCTTAACCGCGACATTTCTTTGAATCATTTTCTTTGGTTGCTTACCGACGGTATTACCTTCGACTATACTTGCCTCTTTCAGTTTTAGAAACCGGTTTGCTTTTCGGTGGAATTCCTCCATGGTAGCGAGTGTTTCATTTTAATCCATCTACCAAAATGCATATCTGGGTGAAGGGGTCGGACCAAAGCCATAAAAATTATATCCTCCTTTAGATTGCTTACCTCAGTAACTGCGATGTTAAACCGATTCATGAAAGATTTCAATGACTCATTGGGTCCTTTAAAAATGCAGATAAGGACATCACGTATTTTGGTCATGTGTATGGCGTCTAAACTACTCTATAAATTTTTTTCTAATTCATCAAAAGTGGAAATAGACCTCGGTGCAAGTCTAGTAAACTAGATGGAAGCAACTCCTTTGAAGAAGATAGGGAAACATCTAAAGCGGACAACATCCATCGCCCTAGCTCCATCCATATGCCACTCATATTTACGCAAGTGTTTTTTAGGGTCTATGGTTCCATTATATGACGACATAGTTAGCATAGTGAACTTCTTAGGATATTCTTCTCTTAGAACGTTTTCAATCAATGGAGTTCGGCTTGGCGTAGAACCCCAGTCTTCATTTTTTGCTCCTACTCTTCTCCATCAACCGTTTAACCATGTCAGTGATGTACTCCTCGCTAGCACGTTAGTCTACAGGTCAGCTATCAGGAGTTACGCCGAGTGTTTCACTCCGTAAACGGTCTTGGTTTGCTAATTGAAGCCTATGTTTTCCATTTTCCCTAAATAACCACTCCTGCAGAGTCCCATTGTCGCAATGATTGGTCTTACTAAAGCAGTCTAAACTTCATTTCTAGCATTTTTCCTATTTACATCAGTGTTCAATTCCAATCCATTACCATCAAGTTGCATGTCATGTTCAGAGTCAGAGACAAGCATATCCATGTTCTCTTGAGTATTCACTCTCAAATTTGGGTTTGCAGTAGGCTTTTTTCCAATAGGAGGAGTATTTCCATTGCCTTCTATTGTAATTCCTCCAGCTCCACCAATGACCTCCTTCTGCTTTTGTTTACAGTTCGTCCTGTTAAAACCCGAAACATCGGAATTCTCTTGTTGAACAACCACCTCTGTTTCTTTCTAGCTCTCGAGGCTCCTAATGGCTGCGGCGCTAGCAAAGCATCAATCTTATCCATGATAGACTTTGGTTATCAATCATTTTCTGGTTAATTTCATTAGTCATCTAGTTAAGCTTCCCTTTGGTTATAACTTTTTGTTAGAGGACCCTGGTGCTAGATTTCCAATATTAACCTTCGTACGCTAATTGTTAGTGTTGTGAATTTAGTTTGTTAGGGGTTTGCTTCATCACCACCAACAATTGCTCATCTAGATCTTCCAAAAGCATGTCACTGTTTTCCAAGTGCCATTGATCTCCAATAGCAAGCCTACAAATCCTCAAAGCAAATTCCTTGCATCTAACTGATGGATCCCTACTAATCGTAAATAACAAGCTAGATCTAAGCATGGATTCAAATTTTCTCAGTGAAAGCACCAAAATTTTAGTCTTAAAAATGGATTGACATCCAAGAATAGGTAGAAAACCTATGAGACCTAGATCTAGTAGATAATAGCAACAATAAAGAAAAATAAACAACAAGAAGAAAGAAAGACACAAGATTATATAGTGTTTCGACGAACTTTGGCCTACATCCACTTTATAGCATTATTTCTTATAGATTTGATAGAGTTTGCTTGAGAATACAAAGGGTTTGAGGGAGAATGAGTCACAAGTACACGGATTAGACCAATTATAAGTCGTAGAATTTCCTAAAGTAGCTGCCTTGGTGACTATTATGTAGAGATAGGAGATGAAGAAGAGACAAAGCTTCCACGTAATGATGGCAAAAACTAGATCCTTTCTTGGTTACTCTATGGTTTGTATTTGTAGGAATAGTAGTCATGTTGGAACAAAAGCCTGCTACCAAAGAGGTCTAGACATCAGACCAAGATTGTATGAAAAAGTTGGAAGTGCTACGAGTTGAAGTGATAACTTGTTACCGAGCTATCCCTATAACTCGGTACCGAGTTATTCCTTTAAGGGAAAACTCAGCGGTTCCACTTACATCTTGCTTCATACTTTATTTTAAGGTACCCCTTGTGTTTACGTAGACCAATGGCTTGTTTTGATGATCGTTGCTCCATGACTTGGTGTAATCCCCCACTTAGAGGCCCAAAACTTGTAGGAAATGCAGATTATGGATCTTAGGGCTGGATTAACACTAGAGGGGGAGGGGGGTGAATAGTGCTTAATGGATTTTATGGAATTTTTGAGATCTTCTCAAATTAAACACATACAGATGCAATTTCAAAAACATCGAGATAATCATAGAATCAGACACAGATGTAAATAGTAAATAAAAGCAGTAAAGGAAAGAACGCACCGGAATTTTACACTGGTTTAGAGTTACCTTACATCCAGTCCTACATAATTTCTTATGCAAATTTCTTTTCAAATATAATATCGATATTATAACCTCGATTTCAAGGCCATGAGATACACCCTCCTATTTTCGAATCAGGGAGAAATCTCTTGATTTAACTAGGCTACAAGATCACCTAATTGATTTACAGGCTACAATCACACCCAATTGATTGACAAGCCACAGTCACACTCTTTCCAATCACACTTTGATAGAGAGAGACTGATACACTTCGACCTTTAGGTCTTTGATTACGAATAACCCTATAACTCTGAATAGCACTGAATCTTTGTGAGAGAGTGACAAAGAATCAAACTAAAGATGGTCGAGTTTGATTCACTTTGGATTTCGACAGAGTTTGTTTAAAATATAAGAGAATATTTGAGTGGAGAAGAAGGAGAGAAGAAATGAAGAAAAACTAACTTGAAATTCGTTGAAAATAGCTAGTATTTATTGGAGGACAATGTATATCCATTCGTGAAAGGTTATGACGAATAAACTCTTCATTTGAAAATTTAAAATTCAAATTCTACGGCTACCATGCCGACATGGAGGGATGGGGGATGTCAACATGCCTATGTATTTTTTGAAAATTGATTTTGCTTTAAAACGATTTTTATTCTATATCTTGTCAAAATAATTTCTAAACTTTGTAAACCATTTTGAATATAGTTTAAACTTATAAAAGAGTTTTATAAAATAATCTAAGAAAATATATAATCTATAAAATATTAAAAAATAATGTAGATATATTTTTGAGATTTAAAGCTAAAATATAAAATCCATGAGATATTTTAAAAACAAGAGATGATTTTAAAATCTAAAAATAGTTTTTGAATTAAGGCTAAAATATTTAAACCAAGAGAGGTATCTTTTAAAAGGATGGTTTCGAAAAAAAATCTTAAAAATAAATCATTTTGAAAATTTCATGGATTCCATTCCACTAGAGAAAGTCGTGGGTTCCATCCCAATAAAGAAGTCATGGGTTCCATCCTATAATTAAAGGGAGAAGGTGGATTCCATTCCATAATTAAAATCAGAATAAAGATTTAGTGCTACGATGAAGTTTTAACATAAATCTAGACTCGATTACTTATCTTTATATCTTGAAATCTTGTACTCTTGATACTCCTGATATCTTGAACTCTTGATACTCATGAATCTTAAGTCTTGATTTCTACAGTCATTAATTCGTCAGTCTTGAATCTCTATACTCAGTCTTGAATCTTGATATTGTACAGTCTTCATTCTTAGTACTTGCATATATATGTATGTATATATATATATATATATCCTGTAAATACATATATATCTATACAAGTATATTAATATTTATATTTGATAACAAGCCCTAAGGTTGTTGTCATCAAAACCATCATTTCAGGAACTAATAATCTCCCCCTTTTTGATGGTGACAACCTTTGTTTATAAAATCTTATAAAATCCTCCACAAACATCGATTCTACTCCGACTCCACCTTATTCCAACAACTCCCCTTAATCTACTAACTTCACCTTAATCTAAGCCTATCTAACCTATTTGATTATTCTCCCCCTTTGTCATCAACAACAACTAATCCTAAACTCCATAACTCCCCTAAATCTTATACTATAGCATTGTATACTAACATAGTATAATATATTGTAAATGACACCGATAATAATATGAGTAAAATATAGTAAGGTAAATGTGAGAAATATGAAAATTTTAAACACAATCAATCATTATATACATCATGTTTTTATCAAACCACACACACAATATTAAAATCAATCCAAACCATACTAATTCTAATCAAACTAAATCAAATCAAACCAAACAATTCAAACCAAATCAAAGTAAATCAAACCACATATGTTAAATCAAACATTTCTTGGAACTTCAACCCATCCTTCTTCACCAAAGATAGGATCTGCTTTTATAGCATTCCATTATTTATTATCTTTATTCAGAGTTCCTTCTGGATTCGCATCAAGTTCTTCTTTGTTGAAGGCTGAGATCGTCCATCGAATGACATCAAAGTGCCTTTCTTGTTCTTTTATCATATGCATTTGGCTTAATTATAAGTGCCGTTGATTGCGAAGGATAAAATTAAGTACGTTCTTGAAAGATTTGAGAGTTTCTTCAAGATTTTCACTTAGATTATGAATAATAGAGGCCTTTTTTGATAAAATATGAAGAAATTCAATAGATAATAAGAAGAATTGAAAATATGCATTTTTAGAAGAAACGGGTTTTTAAATGGTTAGAAAGTCATTTGAAATGAAAAGACACAAAGTAGTTATGTCAGTTTCAATTTCAAAACAAAAACCGTTTTCTGGCCATTACATATCAACATGGAGGTAGGGGGATGTCGACATGCCCCTGTTTATTTTGGCAATTTGCTTTGATTCTTTATATTATGTACAAGTATACATATAAACTTTTATATTATAATAACAAGCACTCCAGAGATATTTTTGAGCTAATAAATAGAAAATAAAGGATTTTCATCGATAAATTTAGTTAACATTACATAAACGATGCATAACATTAACTAAAAAGAGATACAAACTAATACAACATGAAATGAAACTAGCATTAGTTAGAGGATGATGAAGATGATGATAATCCAAGCCTGTGACTCACTTTCCCAAAGAACTCGTTCATTTTGGTGGAAATTTTGTCCAACTTTTTGCTAACGGAACTTTTGAGAATTCGTTGGTTTTCCACGATAATCTTTTGGTTTCCAAGAAGTGTTTTTTGAATGGATTGTTAGGAGTGATAGGGTATTCAATGCTTTCCAATGAAATTTCTTCCTCCTCTCTCCTTCTTCTTCAATTTCCATCTCCTACCCTTCTTCCTTCTCCTCCCCTTCTTCTTCCATCCCTTCATGAGCCAACCTTTCATCCTTCTCGGCAAGTGTTTCATATGGATGAAACACAAGTGGAATTTTCATGAGAGAGATATTAGCATGGTTAAACACTTTTCTAGAAATGAACTCCTCTCTCTTATAATCAATGCCAAAATACTAAAAAATTTGAGTAAGATAAATCCCATGATATAAAGTGTTTTCCTAAAGTAAAATTTTTGCGACGAGGTTCATCCAAAATCACTTGCGCCCAATTAATGTCATAGTGCCCATAAATTGCAAAAGGAGCCTTACAAACTTTTAAAGTAAGGTGAATGAAATTTCCCGATCTTGGAGTTATGGTATGTTGCAAAAGAAGGTTTACAATTCTAGCTTTAGGATGAAAATTTTGGTTTATATACTCAAAGTTATCGTCTCCTTAAAAAATGTAATGAAATGTCTCACGATCATGTTCATCAATTTGAAAATCCGAAAGATCTGTTCCAGTATATTTACAACCAAGAATGTTACCCAAAATTTCACTATTTAAACAATACGTGTTCTTTAACGCTACTCCACAATTCCCCTTCATTTCCTTCATAAAAACCATGATTCAAATTTGCATAAAACATTTTGACAAGATTCGGATAACAAACAAAATCATTTTGAGAATCATCAATTAAGCTAAAAATTTGATTCTCTTCAAAAAGAACACTGATTTCATAAGAATAAAAATCATTAAAGATAGCAAATTTTCCCGTGGATCTTTCCAAAGTTTACATTGCTTATTTAAGCCTTGATAGCTTCCGGATCATTGTAAAGGAACTCTTTGGTGGCCTTGGACAGTCTAATGGTGGATGGAGTGCTTGAGGAAGCCATTTTTGAAGAAAGTAGAGAGCTTGGGAGTTCGAATTTTGAAATGAAAGTGAAAAGATAGGATAAAGTTAATGAGATAAATAGATATCTAAGAGTCATATTCTCTGGTCAAGTGACACCTTTTCAGAGCTTTGGATTTGGTGAAAAGGTGGAGGGAAATTCAAAGTTTGAATTCAAATTTTATTTTCAAATTTCTAGAAGGATGTCGACACGGGGGTAGGGTCAGGTCGACATGGGTCCCTTAAATCATGTGACTTATTTTATTTAATATCTATATATCCTATAATCTAATTTATATTTTATCTGAAATAATATTAAATATAATAACACTTTAATATTAATATTAATATTTTATTAAAATAATATTATTTTGAAAATCAAAAATTTAAATTCCAAAAATAAGCAATTTCAAAACATGCAAACAATCAAACATTCAAACAAGCAATTTCAATCAATATAATTTAAATGCGTACCTATATTTAGATCCATATTTCCGAGATCATCAGATTCGTGAATAGTTGTAAAGCACATGTTTGAATTTTCTGTCTCTTGACCTTCATCACTAGAGGATGAGTCTGAATCATCTAGTGTAGCAGTATATCCCCTTTTTCTTTGACATATTATTAGTTAGAGAAATTTTTTGCTTATCTGAATGCGGACAATCTCTTTTTAAGTGGCATGGTTCATCACAATTGTAGCATCTGATGTTGTCATGAGTCTCATTATTATTTTTTGAATTCTTGCGATCATTTCTCTTGTAGTTATCCATCTTTCTGTATTTCAGAAACTTTCTAAAATTCCTTATCATCAATGCTATTTCTTCATCGTCATCACTGTTTGAGTCTAAACCATCTGTTATTGCATTGAATGCTATTGAGTTCTCTTATGTGGCCTTTATTTCTCTTCTCCCTTGCATTTTTACTTCAAATGACATCAAATTCCCAATCAATTCTTCAATTTTCAGAGTACTAATATCATTAGCCCCTTCCGTTGCTAGAATATTCTGATCCCATTCCGTAGTGAGTGAATTCAGAATTTTTCTAATTTGATCTTCTTCGAAAAATTTCTTTCCTAATGCAATTAGTGAGTGCATAATGTCTTGAAACCTATCGTATATGTCTGAAATGGACTCTTTTGGATTCATTTTGAATAATTGAAACTTACTGGTCAAAATGGATATTTTGATCTGTTTAACTTTGCTTGTTCCTTAATGAGTAACTTATACTATATCTTATACTATATACCTTATTAACACATCTCTCACGATTTCATTTCTATTTTCTTAGAATTTTAGAAATAAAATGCTGCTCTCTCCATAATTTGCCTCATTCTTTGCAAAATAGACCTCCAACAAAAATACTATTCTTATACTATCTATTCCATTGTATATGAAAATAATAATCTTACACTATATATATACCTTATTAGCAGATCCCTTACGGTTTCATTTCTATTTTCTTATAACTTTAGAAATAAAAGCTCTCTCCTTAATTACCTCATTCTTCGCAATATAGACCTCCAAAAAAATATTGTTCTTATACTATCTATTCTATTTATATGCAAAAAATAATATGAGACCATAAGTTCTCTCTACTCGGCCAATTCAAATCATGTATGAGAGACCCATCTCCTCAATCCCTAGAAATCGAAACTAATACATCATCGGTATTCATGCGCCGCAAATCCAAATGCCAGAGAGGTGGACTATCATGGGTAAGAAAGAAAATAAAAACATAACAGAATCTGACATAGATTGAATAACATATGTTATTTCAACATATAACTTTTACAGCGGCAGTTTTAAATACATTTATCAGAGCTAAACATGGACAGTTATAAATATATGTCCTTATAAATGCGGAATACTATAGTACAAAAGAATATTCTAACTCCATGATCCGAGCTCTTCCTGATTTCTTCTAACTAAATCTTACTACTAAGTTGCCTGAGAAAAGTAGGGGACCTAGAATTTAAGAGAAAAGAAAAATAAACTCCGGGTCAGTCATGGGACTGGCGTGAGAAACTCAAAATATTCATTTTGAAAAGAAATAGGTATCTCATAAGACCACACCGCACATAAACACAGAACGCGTTTTTACCTTATGATATCAAAACATTTGTTGAGCAAAATCTAGGAATGTTACTTTTAATGACATTCTTTGGAAACACTTTCCAAGTAAATATATTCAAATAACCGAAATTGTTATATTGATTAAATTTGATGGCATAATAGGTTTAAAATCAAGTCCGTAGGCACGTACTAGAGAATGGATTCCTATATAATGGTAGGTAAGGAACTACCTTCCGCATAATATATATCTAGAGGAATGTACCGAGGATACACAAAAAATCCTCCGTATCTAGCAAGACCGGTCTATCCTTATTTGGCACTCATACATGGCCTAGATAGAAACCGAATATGACTTCACCTCGGTCGTTATAGACCTATCCGATAGCTCTCTTAGCATACACAACATACTCGATATATAAAGGGTTAACTAGAAAGGTAACGACCATACCCTAATGGTTGCAAACCACATAGTCTTGCGGCGTACCGTGTTTAAGCCATTATTGAGCGATGAGGCCCATGGTAGCGATTACGTTAACATAGCACATATCAGCTTGAATGCCACATCGCCATTTCTTGGTCACACAACTGATTTCTACAAATGTATAACTCCAAAGCTCATATGTCTCAGGAAAGGGTATTAAGCTAAGAGAAGTTTCTTTTGCCACCACCAAAAAGATGATACATTCATAGAGATCAATTTATGTAATTATAAATGCAACGTCAAACATTCATCCATACAAGTTGGTTAGGAATAGAACAAACCAAAGGCACTCTCCTACCACATTTGTCAAGAATTACCCATAGGATTAGTAGTTAGAAGTCCTTGCATGGAAGATCTCAAATGAAGAACTACTACCACATAATTTGATATGGGAAATATTCCTCAAGGTTCAGTGACAAGTAGCCCTACATTCCATCTTCCAAATCATTTTTATGTCTTCGCTTCGAATATGTAAATTGGTTTGAAGTGGTCTTCGGATAAGAATCACTTAAATCAAACCCTAGTTCCTTCGAACTAATCATCAATAAAAGAAATATTAAGTAAATAGGGAATTATTCTTTTGATTTATTACTTCCTTTTTATCAAAAATATCTTCAAGAAATATATATCTTTTAAATTATTTCTTCCTGGTATGTATGAAATCATTAAACCTCTCTTATCAAATCATTTGATTACTTAAAACATTTTTAAATTCCAAATCATTTCATTTTAATCTTAAAAAAAGATTTCTTAATTCAAAAATCAAAATTTTGATTGAATTAATACCATGTTATCTGGGGTGTTAATCCAAAATCAATAAATATTAAATGAGAAAAATCTATAGAAATTATCTAATTCTACTCAATATCGAGTCCCGTATTTAACAAGAATTATGGGTGGAATAAAGGAGAAATCACATTTTTAATTCCATGAATAATATGAGTTCCCTCTTTGGACCTTTACACTAAGTATAAGAAAATCCAAATTGTTTAAATTTGAAAAATGAATCTTTATACTTAACTCGTTTCCTTATCTATCTCTCACCTAGGAGAGACCAGGTGAGCTAGGGCCCTAGTTTCTCTAGGACATCTCCTTAATTTAATCACCTTCCCCAGATCTCACGAATAGAAAAAACTAGTCTACTCGTTGGCTTTTAGAGCCAAGATTAAATCATTTGATTTTTGATAGCTTTTCTTCAAATCATTTATGTAAACATTTTTAAATAAATTATAAAACATTCAAATCACCATTAAAACACTTAATTATTTATTTGAAAACATTTAGCAAAGATTTGAGAATGAATCGTTAAGCTTAAAACCATGTTCAAAAGTTATAGAAAAGTACTGCAAAAAGTGCTTTTTAAGCTATATTAATTAAAACAACTTTTCTATCATTTGGAAATTCATTTTCATAACTCAAATCACTTTAAAATATTTTAAAATATTTTTAGAATTTATTTCAGACTTTTAACAATTTAAAATATCATTTTTAAAGAAACTCTTTTATGGATTCCAAACTGCAAAACCGCGATTTTTTTCGAAAATTTGTTTTGTTCATATTGCAAAATCTGTTTTTCGAAATCTCAATTTTCTTTTTTTGTTTGAAAATTATGGATATAATATTTCGGAAAATCCTTATGTCGAAGAATTCCTAGCTATATTTCATTCTATATATTCATTTGACTTTTACGATACGAAATCGCGAACTACCATTACGCGACGCACCTATTTTTGACTCAATTTTCAATATTCAATTAAATTTTGCCAAAACACTTTGAAATGTTTATAAAACATTTCTATATTGAACCATTTAAAGAGATTTTAACATTCCATTTACACCATTTCATTCGATAAAGGAAAGTAATTTCCTGTGTGTTTATCAACGTATATTAACGGGACTTGCATATATATTCAACAACCATATTAAACAATCATCATTAATAATCATATCCAAACATATATATCATCTAATAACATATATAATTATAGTTTGGAGTTTCCCACCTTCATTTTCCATTCGAGCTGATATAAAATTGGTTATAGCTTTGCTATCATGAAATCTAAGCTCACGATCACTAGTACTATGGCTTGGCCTAGGCTTTGGATGCAAGGAGGAGCTCAAGGCCTTGCTAGGGACGTGGTGGCCGTAGGTAAAGAAGAGATAGAGGAGGATTTTTCCCTTGGCATGAAGCGGATTTGATGATATATACATATATATTATACTAATTTAATTTCTTTTTGAATAAAGTTCCTTCATAACTTTGTTAAAATGAGAAGCCATTAGAGTAGATTGAAAAAGGAGGAGGAAGAAGTTGAAAACTAAAATGAAAAATATGAAGAAAGGGTGGGGTATTTATAGGATTTTAGAAAACAAAAATATCATAACATGAATGGACAAAATTACCTTTGCCATCCCCTACTAGCCCCCCCACAAGCATGGCAGCCCCCCATGTGATGGATGATATGGAGGTGGTGATGGTGTAAGGTGAGTTGTTGTGAGAAGATGTTAGCTTTTTTAAACTTAGATATTTTTCTATATTTACCTTTTGTAAATATATTTCTACTTTTCTACTATTGTTATATGTATATGTATATGTTAATATATGTGTGTGTGCATGTCACTAAGATATACAAGTTATATAAACAACGTTGTATAACATATATATGTCAAATCGTTACAAATATTAATTTCGATTTTCGATCATATTTTCACTTATTAATTAATGTACATATAATTGTAAACAAAGTTTGAAAAAAATTTCTACATTATAAGCCAATTAAAATGATCGCAATTGAATTATCAAACGATCACATTTGAATTAAAATGATCAAATTTGAGGGGAAATAAAATTTTCAATGATAGTGATAGTAAAAGAAGAACCACAATTTCTTATAGACGAGTGTGATTATAGATCAATGCATAATTTATGGAAAAAATGAAGCATTAATTCTACTTATCATATTTATATTCAATTTATCTTGCATTTTAAGAAGAATAAAAACAGGGATGAAAGAAGTAAATAAATTCTAGTATCTAGTTCCTTGCGGTTCGAAAATATTGTATGATATATCCTTTGATACAATAAATATAGTTTCAATGAAAAGTGAAGACCGTTGATGATTCGAAGCAAATTGTTTACAAATTTGCAATATAAAAAAATTGAATTATACATAGGGTAAAAAAACCAATTGGATTGAGTAGGAAAGAGTTTTGAACTCACCAAAGTTTAAACCTTACCATCATATTCGATGACCATTTTTGATGATTGAATTGTGCAACTGAAATTGTGATCAGATTTTGAGTTTTTATAGTGTGCTAGATTAAAGTGAAACAACAATGAAAGAAAAAAACAAAGTGAAAAAAGACTTTATTTTTGATGAAAATAGAAACATTTGCTTAGGGTTTGAATTTCATGGGAAAATGAAATAGAACTGAATAAAATGAGTAAAACTAATTAAAAGGAAAGTCATAAGGAAATAGGCAAAACTAATACAGAGAGAAAACAAAGAAACAACTATCATAATTACGTTTATTAAAATTAATTAAGTGAGAAATTTTGAAATTGAAAATTACTAAACTGCTAAAATTTCAAATTGATTTTGTTTAACTTCCTTTAGAATCTAAAAACAACTTAGAAACCATTCATCGTTTTCATGAGGTTCAATATAAAAAATTTAACACTAAATATTATTTATTGTCACCATAAATTTGTAACAGTTAGATTGTGCATATTTGAAAAACAAAAGAATTAAAAATAAACCTGTAAAGTAAAAAAAGCAATTTGGTTTAGTAGAGTTGTAAATATTCGTTGCAAAAAATTAATAAATAATTGAAATTACTTTAAATATTTTAGTTGCACGGCTAAAATCATGATCTGTAATTAATGTATAAAAATAACAAATAAAAGTATATTGTACAGCTTCTTACTTGCATGGAAAAGAAAGATGAAAATAAACTCTAAGTATGTTGTACCGTATGATTTTATGTTTTGTGTAACAACGCTTTTCAAGACGCGAATGGTCCTGCCCTGCGTATGTCAAGTAGAGGCTTCTCTTCTGTCTGATATGCACTTTGGATGTAAGTGAGCACACTTTAACTCCGCTTTTAACAAAGCTGGTAACTCTTCTTGGACGCGGTTTGATGTTGGTTTGAATGATGGAACTAACAATGGTGAATCCGAAAATGAGCAAAACGAAACTGAAATTAGAACATTGGCTATTGCCATAGATGGCAGTGACGTACATGCTTCTGTAGTTGAGGCAGTAACGTCTTAAAAAAAGCAATTTGGTCTAGTGGAGTTGAGATTATTCATTGCAAAATACTAAATAAATAATTTAAATCACTTTTAAATATTTTAGTTGCACATCTAAAATCATGATCTGTACTTAATGTATAAAAATAATAAATAAAACTACACCATACAGATTCTTACTTATTTATGCAGAAAGTAAAGAAGAAAATAAACTCTAACTGTATTGTGCCATGTGATTCTAAAGTAGTGTACAAGCTTATCTTCCCAAAAAATGAATGCGGTGTCAATGTAAAGTGAAGGCTTGCGATTATACAAAGAAAATTAATTATGCATATGGAATATAAAAAATGAGATGTGTATGCAGTAATAAAAATAATATGGTGAACTTAGTGGGAAATAAGGTTGAATATTATCCAAGTTTTAACCTTTTCGTCGCATTACGTGACACTTTCTAATGATTGAATTGTGCAAATGAAATAGTGATATGATTTTGAGTCATCGTGGAGTCAACGGTTAAAGAGAAATTGAAATGAAATAAGGAAACAAGAACATATATTTTATGTTTGATGAGAAAAAAGAAACTTCTTATTTAAGTTTGAACTTTATAGAGAAATAAAATAAAATAAAATGGGTAAAATTAATTGAAGGGGAAGTCAAAGAGACATGACGTTACACAAAAATATATTAAAGCTTGTTAAATGAAATTTTTTGAAGGTGTAAATGTGAAAATATACACATGATTAAAGAAGAGATAAATATTAATTACAAAATTATAATAAAAGAGCAAAAGGATTAGAAAATATCCAACTTTAGTCTATTTATTATGTTGAGTTCTTGTTGATTTCAAGATTAAAGAGAAATAAATAGAAAGAAACAATAAATAGATTAGAATTCCGAGAAACATCCAAAAATTTGATTTGTGCATATTTGCAGAATAAAAGGTAGAAAAATAAGCTTGCAAATTACAACAGAAAACGTAAATTTGTTACATAAAGATGAGGTTAATCTTTGAAAAATAACCAATAAATAATTGAAATCACTTTCAATATTTTAATTAGACATCAAAAATCATGATCTCAACTTAGTTTATAAAAATAATAAATGAAATACATTATAAAAACTAATCCTTACTTATTTATAGGTGAAAGAATAAGAAAATAAATTGTAAATATGTTGAACCTTATGATTCTTAAATATTATATAGATTTATCTTCCGAGATAAGAAATGCAGTTTCAATGAAAACTACGAATCTGTGATAATTCAAACAAAAATTCTAATCGTTATATGATACAATAAATTGAACTGATCTATAGTTAGCAGAAATCTAGTGACTTTAGAGGGAAAGAGAATTGAATATCATAACCTTACCATCATATTATACGACTTTCTCTTAATCGAAGTATGTAGTTGAATATGTGATATAATTTTGAGTCCTTACAGAGTATGAGCGTTAAGAGAAGAGTAAAGGAAAAAAGGATAAATATTTTATATTTGATGACAGAAGAAAACTGATTAGGGTTTGAAATTTGTAGAGAAATAAAACAGAATTTAACATAATGAGTAAATTTAATAAAATTAGAAGTCAAACAAACATGTCGTTACACTCGAATATACTAAAGCTTGTTGAATGTGAAAAATCTAGAGGGGTAAATGCCAAAATAGACACTTGAATTAAGGATTCTAATTCTAAAATTATGAGAAAAGGAAAAAAATTTAGAAGAGATCTATCTTTTATGTATATAGTATAAGATATCCAAAATTTGATTTGTGCATATCTATAGAATAAAAGGTACAAAAATAAGCATGTAAATTACAAAAGAAAATGTAAATTGGGTTAACACAGATGAGATTATTCTTTGAAAAATAACTAATAAATAATTGAAATCACTTTCAATAATTTAATTATGCATCAAAAATCACGATCTTAACTTAATTTATAAAAATAATAAATAAAAATACATTATAAAACAAATCCCTCCTTATTTGTAGGTGAAAGAATAAGAAAATAAACTCTAAATGTGTTGAACCTTTCCATTCTTAAATATTATACAGATTTATCTTTAGAGATAAGAAATGCTGTTTCAATGAAAACTAAGGATCTGTGATGATTCGAACAATTTTTTTAATAGTTATAGAATATAAAAAATTGAATTGATCTATGGTCAGCAAAAATCTAGTGAATTTGTAGGGAAAGAGAATTGAATATAATCAAAGTTTAACCTTACCATCATATTATACAACCTTCTGTTGATAGAAGTATGCAGTTGAATATGAGATATGATATTGAGTCCTTATAGAGCATGAGAGTAAAGAGGAACTAAAATGAGTAAAGGAAAAAAAGGATAAATATATTGTTTTTGATGAAAAAAGGAAACTGATTAGTGTTTGAAGTTTGTACATAAATAAAACCGAATTTAACAAAATAAATTTAATAAAATGCAAAGTCAAAGAATCATGGTGTTACACTCAAATACAGTAAAGCCTGTTAAATGTGAAAAATTAAGAGGGGCAAATGTGATAATTTACGCATGAGTTAAGGAGAATTAAGGATTTTAATTCTAAAATAACGAGAAAAAAGAAAAAATATATATTAGGAGCAATATAACAAATTTTACTCTAAATATTATTTATTTTCACTGTTAATTTTTTAATAGTTAGATTGTGCATATTTGAAAAAAAAAGGAATCAAAAATAACCTACAAAGTAAAAAAAAGCAATTTGGTTTAATAGAGTTGAAACTATTCATTGCAAAAAACTAATAAATAATTGAAAACACTTTAAATATTTTAGTTGCACTTCTAAAATCATGATCTATACTTAATGTATAAAAATAATAAATTAAAGTATATTGTACAGATTCTTACTTATTTACATGGAAAGTGAAGAACAAAATAAACTCTAACTGTGTTGTACCGTATGATTTTAAAATAGTCTATAGGCTTATCTTCCTAAAAAATGAATGCAATGTCAGTGTAAAGTGAAGGCCTGCGATTATTCAAAGCAAATTGTTTATGTATAAAAAATGAGTTATATGTATAGTAATAAAAATAATCTGGTAAACTTAGTGGGAAAGAGAGTTGAATTTTATCCAAGTTTTAACCTTATCATCACATTATGAGATCCTTTTTAATGATTGAATTATGTAATTGAAATAGTGATATGATTTTGATTCGTTGTGGAGTCAAAGGTTAAAGAGAAATTATAATGAAAGAATGAAGTAGAGAGAACATATATTTTATTTTAATGAGAAAAAACTTCTTATTGGGTTTTGAACTTCATAGGGAAATAAAATAAAATAAAACTAAATAAAGTGAGTAAAATTAATAGAAGGGGAAGTCAAAGAGACACGATGTTACACAGAAATATGTTAAAGCTTATTAAATGAATTTTTTTAAGGTATAAAAGTGAAAATATACACATGAATAAAGGAGAGGTAAATATTAAGTCCAAAATTATAAGAAAAGAGCAAAAGGATTAGAAAATACCCAACTTTAATCTATTTAGTATAATGATTTCATGTGGATTTCAAGATTAAAGAGAAACTAAATGGAAAGAAACAACAAATAGATTGGAATTCTAAGAGATATCCAAAAAATTGATTTGTGCGTATTTAAAGACTAAAAGATACAAATATAAGCATGCAAATTACAAAAGAAAAGGTAAATTAGTTTAATACAGATGAGATTATTCTTTGAAAAATAACTAACAAATAATTGAAATCACTTTCAATATTTTAACTACACATCAAAAATCATGATCTCAAATTAATTTGTAAAAATAAGAAATACAAATACATTGTAAAAAATAATTCTTACTTGTTTAGAAAATAAACTCTAAATATGTTGAACCTTTCAACTCTTAAATATTATGCAGATTTATCTTTCGTGATAAGAAATGCAGTTTCGGTGAAAATTAAGGATCTATAATGATTTAAACAAAATTTTTGATAGTTATATAATATAAAAAATTGAATTGATCTATAGTTAGCAAAAATCTAGTGAATTTAGGGGGAAAGAGAATTGAATATCATCAAAGTTTAATCTTACCATCATATTATACAATCTTCTGCTGATCGAAGTATGCTGTTGAATATGTGATATGATTTTGGGTTTATAGAGTATGAGAGTAAAGAGGAACCAAAATAAGTAAAGGAAAAAAGGAAAAATATTTTATTTTTGATGTAAAAAGGAAACTGATTAGGATTTGAAATTTGTAGAGAAATAAAACAGAATTTAACATAAGGAGTAAATTTACTAAAATAAGAAGTTAAAGAAACATGGTATTACACATGAATATACTAAAGCTTTTTAAATATGAAGCATCTAAAAGGGTAAATGTGAAAATATACACATGAATTATGGAGAATTAAGGATTTTAATTTTAAAATTATGAGGAAAAAGAAAAAAAATTGAAGAGATCAATCTATTATAATTATAAAATAAGATAGAGTAGATATGTAATCAATTCTTACACTTTTTATCTGGATCATTCGTCTTAGTTTAGCCTATTCACAAGAACAATACATTGGCATGATTCCCACTTTAACGTAAATAAATGAAACTGCTTTGTACACAAATTTAGAAAATATTCATGTTGATGTGATTATGTGACGTAATTTTATCCCATATAGAAACATAACAATAATAAAATTTTACCACTACAAAATACAACCCCCAACTTAGCATATATTTTTGGTACAAAAAATAATAATAAGTAAAAATACGAGTAGAGTCTTGAGGAAAATAATTTATTCCTAGAGATATAGTAGAAAAAAGAACAGTTTCTAAGTATTTTATCTCACAAAGTTTATGTTGGTGAGCAGGCTCCGATGCAATTAGTCCATTATCCTCCATCTACTTCATATATATCTCTAACACCGCGGCTATCACAATATACCATCACACCTTTCTCTAACCTACACAATAAACACTCACGCAAAAAGAAAAAAAAGAAAAAATAGGCATAATCTCCAAATAGTAAAATTTTAGCTACAATTTAAACTTAATATGAAAAGAAAATTCCTTCCAGAAAAAGACCACCACTGCAAAGAAAATTTTCACATATATGTCATTGTAGGAAAATATGAAGATAAAATAAAATAAAATAAAATAACAAATATACCTATGGCATGCTTCACCTATTATTTCTAATATCCAACTTAAAGGATTTACACCATTATTCCTTGATGTTTGCAATGCCTCCTTAACAGCTCCTAAATGGAAAGAATGGCAATGTGAATTTACATAATCACATGAAGAATTCAATTTGTAGGATCGATTTCACCCTAGAGGGGGGTGAATAGGGTGATAGTGTTAATTATAAAAATTAATTGCAGAAGCTTATAAACTAATATTAACACAGATCACAGAATATTACCAGCACAGAAGTAAATAGCAGAATAATAAAATGCAGAACAGAACAACACAGAATTTACCCAGCTTCGGCAAAACCCTGCCTACGTGCTGCCCCCAAGGTTTCTACTAGAAATTAGAAAGTCCCTCGCTTACACACGTAAACTCTCTATACCCGCTATTGACTATCCTAACTCTACGCTCAAAACCCTGGCCACAACTCAACCACCGAGTTGCGAATTCCCAAACTACACACCGTAGTTTGTCCCCTAGTCACACAACTAGAAAATTAAAACGGTTAAAAGAGAATTTTTAAACACAAATTTAAAAATAAAACTAAACTAAAAAACCCTAGTTTAAAAACTTTTAAGTCCAAAAGAAAAATAAACCGGCCCAAACTTCTTTTATTTTTTTCACTATGCCGGCCCTTTTCTTTTATCTCGTATGTGATAATGGCTGTTCCTCTTCGTCCAAAAACTAGGGCTTTCGAAGCTGCGCTATTTGCTCGATCGATAGGAATTTGCGTGTTGCCTTGCTCGATCAATTCTTCGTTGCTCACTGCTGCTTCGACGAGTTCGATTTTTGCTTTGGTAAGAATTTATGCTTTTGTGCTTTTCGATTTTTGTATTCGAACTCATGTCTTCATGCCGATGATGATTGGGGCATTTTATAGGGTTCGTTACCCTGATTTTTCGTTCGTCTGATTGCTTCAAAATTTGTTGCTTTGCCGTTCGATTACACTTTGATGTTGATGATTTATTTGACTTTGTCAATCTCATTTCTCTGCCACTTGATGATGCTTGAATGTTTGAGATTGTTTCTGACTTCTTCAAATCGTATATTGATGGTCACGGCTTTGATTATATGACTTGTTCGATTCCTTGATTCATACGGCAGAGACTTTCTACTTTTACTTTTCTTTGACTATTTCAAAGAATACGCATACGCACTTGATTTATTTTTTCATTCGTGAATTTTGACTTCTCTGGCACTTGAATTTTATAACTTGACTTCTGGTTTCTCTGTTTCGTATGTATGATGTGCATTTGTAGTTGGTTTGAAAACTTTTGTGTTGTAGCTGTCTTGTATAACTTGAACTTGATCTGTGCCTTTTCCATTCTCGTGTGTTCATCCCTGTAATATATGCTACTGATACATTTGGAGTTGGTTCATATTGCATTGACTTGTTTTGTACTGGTGCACTTCTGTTTGCTGTCATGTTGCTGGAATAACTTCGACATTGTTTTGATGCATTTGCATGTTGTAAGTGTAAGTGTTCATTCATGCTTTGATTATGACTTCATTATAGTTCCAGTTGATCATTAGGTAGTTGTCACTGTATTGCATTGAGCTCGACATTGTTGTTTACTTCACTTGTGTATTGCCTTCACTGTCCACTTGAACTTGGAGTCTGCCTTGATCATCTTGTAACCTGGTCTGGTCTGGTGCACCTTGTTTGCTGTGACATTGTTCATGTCTGTTTATGTGCAGTTTACATTCATGTTGCCTCTGTGTTTGTTGTATCTTTGAGCACTTGATCATTTAAGCCTTTGTGCTTTGGTGCTGTGTTGAATTTGTGCAGTGTTGTACTTGTTGCCTTGTATCACTGGTTCATTCCACTGTTTCATGCATGCTCGACATTGTGACTTGTTTTGTTTGCATTTGGCCCTTTTGCTATTGGTCTGGAGTTGTTTAATGAAGAGGTTGAACTTGTTAGTCGAGCTTGCATACTTCATGTAGCCTTGTGTTGAACCCAGTTTTACAGCTCGGGTTTGACCTTGTGCTCGTGTCGTGATTTTAAATATATTGCACGTGAGTTGAACCCGGCTTTGCATTTGGGTTTGACCTGTGCTCACCTGTCCCTGTAGCATTATCAAGTGTATATCGGTGTGCACGGCCTTGTGGCATATACAGTGATACACTGTGTATGTCACAAGCTGTTCGTGTATGATGAATTCAAATTTAAATGATGACGAACAACCCAAATAACTGAGGCAAATATTATTTTCAATATTCACATTTTATATTGCAAAAAATATTTCTTTTTCAATTTTACTGCGTTAGTGAATATTTTTGCAGATTGCTCAGACGCTTGATTCTAATAAAGTTGAAGATAAATACGAGTGTAAGTGATATGTAGTGAGGTGCTGATGTAAATGTGAACTTATGTTGTATTGTAATCAAAGTTGTATAGTGAGAGCTTGAAATTGTACTATTCAAAATTGTAATAAATATTTGTTTGAATAAAATATTCGTTTGAATTCAAAATCTGTGTTATCTATTTTATTCAGCAAATATTTATTTAACCTGTGAAAAATAAAATAGTACATTAACAAATACATTTAAACGAATGTATATATGTTTATTATCATCAAACAAAAATCATATAAGCGCATATTCAACAATCTCCCCCTTTTGATGATAACAAACATATATTTAAGATTTTGAATGTATTAAATGTATTTGATCGTTCAATTTTCTCCCCCTATTTGAATGCTCCCTCTCTACACAATACTCCCCCTACATATATGCATACAAATAAAAATATGCAAATGAGTCTAGATGCAAATGGAAAAATTATTTGACCTTTGCTTGATTTTATTTGACAAAATATTAACCTTTCTCTCCCCCTTTTGTTATCAGCAAAAGAATAATAGTGTTAGAGAAAATAGAGATAAAGTGATCGATATTAATCCAACATTAAAACTCAATTGAATATAAATATTAAATTTCGATAAAAAGTCAAACAAAAATAATAAATGTTTTGTTAGGCGCATATTCCACTTTTAGAATGATGGAAATGATGTCATCATATAAAATCATACAGTTGTGTCTATTTGTGGTATATTTATATCAGGAATTTGAATATCTACTAACCATGCATAACCGTTAGGACTTTTAAATGAGATTAGTAGTGTTCCAATTTTATTTTAAAAAAAAAATGAATTCAAGTATCTTCTAACCACGCATAACCGTGAGGACTTTTAAATGGGATTAGAATCAACTTGTTTATTTAAAAAATCAACTTTTGATATGCGTTCCATACATGCATAACCGTGAGGACTTTAAAATGAGCATGGAAGCACATAACAAATTCCAAGTAATTCACCCATGCATTACCGTGAGGACTTTTAAATGAGAGTGAATACTTTGGTATTTATTTATTTATTTATTTATTTTTTTAAAATATGAAAATGAAAAACGAACGATTCCCGTTTAAAGTACCACATATCGACAAACTATATAGAATTTTGATGAGTGATGGTTGTTAGAAATATGATAGATATAGAGATGGTCATGGAATTTTTTACCAAAAAAAGTTTTATAACTCTTGTTTAAATTTCTAAAGGAATTTATTAATTATACCGTCTCAAGTCATAATATTTGATCAATATTAACACTCATCACTTTTTCAATCACTATTTTCCTTTTCGATAAACATTAGAGAGTCAGATTAGTCAAAATAGTCATTTAAAATCAAATTCAAAAATAATTATGAAATTAATTTTTCAAAAATGACTAATCTGAAAATATGGTCAAAAATGATTTTCTCCAGAGGGTTTTAAAAGAAAATTTTCTGCTATTTGAAAATTATTTGAAATGAAGAATATGCAGATATTTTCTTTGAAAAACGATGCAATTACTAAATGTCTCAAAAATCACGTTCAACTAGTAATTTTTCTATCAACTAGATTACCAGTGTAATCTGCATCTGAATTTCTCTTTCACTCAAAATTATCATCAATTGAATTTTATAGACCAAAACTTGAAGTGTGCACCAAAAATTTCAAACTCAATTTTTACAGCAATTTAAATGACATTCTTTTGAAATTGAATTGAAGCCGTGTAAATTATCAGAAAACCGTGAATATAGAGTTAGCTGAATTATAACCAATTGTATAATTATCCAACAAAACACTATTTTTAATCCAAAATGATATATATGAAGTAATTCAAAGAATGTAGAGATTTTTATAGTGTTTTTGGCATAAGAATATAATTGGCCAACAATTTTGAATAAGTTAGAATCATCATTTTTTCATCATCTCAATATTGGCTGATTCAGAATACGGTACAGATTATCACATTTAATATATCATTTAAAACATACCATTACCTGTTTTACCTTTACGATATTTTTCGATGTTGTCTATTGTGATTCTGTCACCTTTGAACTAGGCTAAGGAACTCTGCTTCGTCGTCCGTTGTGTTTCTGGAACAGCCAAAAATCCAGAGAACACTATTGTTGTTCCTTAGCCTGCCACCACACCTACACGATGAAAGATTTATGTGACCTATTTGTTTTTATAGGTCCTTGGTTGTTAGTGGCAGAAAATTTTGAAAAACAATTTTGTAAAGACCCAAAACTATTTATAATTGTTCCCTTCGGCACCCAAATTTGTTTAATTTTGAGAGATTTTATATTTGTGCCTTTTGGAACCCAAATCGGTATAGTTTTCACATGTTTGGGTCTATACCAACAATTATTGTGATTGTGTCCATATTTTCTACAAATCGTGCACATTGAATTTTCTTGATTAATCTTGTTTTCAACAATTTTCGAACTATTATATCCAAGTCCTTGTCTAACCGTATTTATAGTTTGCTTTCCTAATAGCATATTCAATGATTTTTCACTTTTGGAAAATTTATCTAAAGTAGTAGACAATTGTTGGACTTGTGTTTTGAGAGACTCATTTTCGTTTAATAATTGTATGCACTTTTTAATAGAATTCTCTCTTCTAGTATTTTCATTCTCTTTTAAAATCAGAATTTCATTTTCAAGCGATTTCATTTTAATTTCTGATTTTTTAATTTCTTCATCAAATGTTGGACACTTATCACACTTAGGGATCCTACTTTGATAGGTTTTAACTAATTGATCAAGTTGTTTATTACATTCTATCAAAATATCCTTTTGAGATTCAAGTTTGACGTATTTTTCCCTAAGTCGTTCAAAACAACCGTTTACTTCATGAAAATATATAAGCAACTCAGAATGAGTAAGTTTTGATACCTCACTTGGCTCGTCATCGTCACTGTCAGTTGTATCACCTCGAAGACACAATTCTGCCTTTTCGCTTTCACTGCCAGTGCTTTGATCATTCTCGTCTATTTCATCCCAAGTGGCTGCAAAATTTTTCTTTTTCTGTTTCTTTCCATGGCTGAATTTAATTTGTGGACAATCGGGCTTGATATGGCCGGGTTTGTTGCAATTATAACAAATAATCTTTTGTTCTTCTGAGTAGTCTAGTGCTTTGGCTATTCTGCTTTTTGCTTTTTGAATTCGAGCTGAATTTCCATGTTTTTGATTCCATTTTTTGAATTTCCTTATTAACAGCTCTAGTTCTTCTGCACCATCATCATCATCATCGTCATCACTTTCGGTTGTTCCTTTGAGCGCTATTGATTTCTTTCGAGTATCTCCTTTTTCAAGCTCTTCTTTGAATTTCATTTCTAGCTCATAAGTGGTGAGATTTCTGATGAGTTCTTCGATTTTCATTTGTTTCAAATCTTTTGATTCTTGAATGGCAGTCACTTTTGCTTCAAATTTTCGTGGAAGGACTCTAAGGATTTTTCGGACTATCTCCAACTCTGTGTATGATTTTCCAAGAGCTTTTGATTTGTAAACGATATTGGAAAGTCGTCCATGCATCTCTTTGACATTTTCTTCCTTCGCCATTGTGAAGTTCTCGTATTCGCTGCTTAGCATGGCAAGGCGAGATTCTTTGACTTGAGATGTTCCTTCGTGAGTCACTTCTAGTGTGTGCCATATTTCCTGTGCAGTTAGACAATGTGAGACATGATTAAATTCAAATTGATCCAATGAACAGATAATAGAATTCATAGCTCTAGCATTAGCATTTTGTAATCTATTTTCTAGATCTGTCCATTGATCTTTTGGTTTCTCTATTTCCTGATTATCTACAGTTATAGTTGGTATTCTATAACCTGTCTCAACAATATTCCAAGCGTCAATGGTTTTCAGAAAAATTTGCATTCTATTTTTCCAGTAAGCATATTCACCATTGAACATTGGTGGTCTAACTATGGATTGACCTTCTGCAAAAGCATTATTAAAATAAGCCATTTTAAAAATTCAAATTTTTAAAACAAAAATTGATTTTTTCAAAAAATCGAATTTTTAAAACAAATGTTGACTTCTATTCCTAGCTCTGATACCACTTGTAGTATCGATTTCACCCTAGAGGGGGGTGAATAGGGTGATAGTGTTAATTATAAAATTAATTGCAGAAGCTTATAAACTAATATTAACACAGATCACAGAATATTACCAGCACAGAAATAAATAGCAGAATAATAAAATGCAGAACAGAACAACACAGAATTTACCCAGCTTCGGCAAAACCCTGCCTACGTGCTGCCCCTAAGGTTTCTACTAGAAATTAGAAAGTCCCTCGCTTACACACGTAAACTCGCTATACCCGCTATTGACTATCCTAACTCTACGCTCAAAACCCTGGCCACAACTTAACCACCGAGTTGCGAATTCCCAAACTACACACCGTAGTTTGTCCCCTAGTCACACGACTAGAAAATTAAAACGGTTAAAAGAGAATTTTTAAACACAAATTTAAAAATAAAACTAAACTAAAAAACCCTAGTTTAAAAACTTTTAAGTCCAAAAGAAAAATAAACCGGCCCAAACTTCTTTTATTTTTTTCACTATGCCGGCCCTTTTCTTTTATCTCGTATGTGATAATGGCTGTTCCTCTTCGTCCAAAAACTAGGGCTTTCGAAGCTGCGCTATTTGCTCGATCGATAGGAATTTGCGTGTTGCCTTGCTCGATCAATTCTTCGTTGTTCACTGCTGCTTCGACGAGTTCGATTTTTGCTTTGGTAAGAATTTATACTTTTGTGCTTTTCGATTTTTGTATTCTAACTCATGTCTTCATGCCGATGATGATTGGGGCATTTTATAGGGTTCGTTACCCTGATTTTTTGTTCGTCTGATTGCTTCAAAATTTGTTGCTTTGCCGTTCGATTACACTTTGATGCTGATGATTTATTTGACTTTGTCAATCTCATTTCTCTGCCACTTGATGATGCTTGAATGTTTGAGATTGTTTCTGACTTCTTCAAATCGTATATTGATGGTCACGGCTTTGATCATATGACTTGTTCGATTCCTTGATTCATACAGCAGAGACTTTCTACTTTTACTTTTCTTTGACTATTTCAAAGAATACGCGTACGCACTTGATTTATTTTTTCATTCGTGAATTTTGACTTCTCTGGCACTTGAATTTTATAACTTGACTTATGGTTTCTCTGTTTCGTATGTATGCTGTGCATTTGTAGTTGGTTTGAAAACTTTTGTGTTGTAGCTGTCTTGTATAACTTGAACTTGATCTGTGCCTTGTCCATTCTCGTGTGTTCATCCCTGTAATATATGCTACTGATACATTTGGAGTTGGTTCATGTTGCATTGACTTGTTTTGTACTAGTGCACTTCTGTTTGCTGTCATGTTGCTGGAATAACTTCGACATTGTTTTGATGCATTTGCATGTTGTAAGTGTAAGTGTTCATTCATGTTTTGATTATGACTTCATTATAGTTCCAGTTGATCATTAGGTAGTTGTCACTGTATTGCATTGAGCTCGACATTGTTGTTTACTTCACTTGTGTATTGCCTTCACTGTCCACTTGAACTTGGAGTCTGCCTTGATCATCTTGTAACCTGGTCTGGTCTGGTGCACCTTGTTTGCTGTGACATTGTTCATGTCTTTTTATGTGCAGTTTACATTCATGTTGCCTCTGTGTTTGTTGTATCTTTGAGCACTTGATCATTTAAGCCTTTGTGCTTTGGTGCTGTGTTGAATTTGTGCAGTGTTGTACTTGTTGCCTTGTATCACTGGTTCATTCCACTGTTTCATGCATGCTCGACATTGTGACTTGTTTTGTTTGCATTTGGCCATGTTGCTGTTTGTCTGGAGTTGTTTAATGAAGAGGTTGAACCTATTAGTCGAGCTTGCATACTTCATGTAGCCTTGTGTTGAACCCAGTTTTACAGCTCGGGTTTGACCTTGTGCTCGTGTCGTGATTTTAAATATATTGCACGTGAGTTGAACCCGGCTTTGCATTTGGGTTTGACCTGTGCTCACCTGTCCCTGTAGCATTATCAAGTGTATATCGGTGTGCACGGCCTTGTGGCATATACAGTGATACACTGTGTATGTCAAAGCTGTTCGTGTATGATGAATTCAAATTTAAATGATGACGAACAACCCAAATAACTGAGGCAAATATTATTTTCAGTATTCACATTTTATATTGCAAAAAATATTTCTTTTTCAATTTTACTGCGTTAGTGAATATTTTTGCAGATTGCTCAGATGCTTGATTCTAATAAAGTTGAAGATAAATACGAGTGTGAGTGATATGTAGTGAGGTGCTGATGTAAATGTGAAATTATGTTGTATTGTAATCAAAGTTGTATATGTATAGTGAGAGCTTGAAATTGTACTATTCAAAATTGTAATAAATATTTGTTTGAATAAAATATTCGTTTGAATTCAAAATCTGTGTTATATATTTTATTCAGCAAATATTTATTTAACCTGTGAAAAATAAAATAGTACATCAACAAATACATTTAAACGAATGTATATATGTTTATTATCATCAAACAAAAATCATATAAGCGCATATTCAACACAATTAGCGTATAAAATTTGTAAACTCAAAGCACACCGTAGTATTATATTGTGTAAATTAGGCCAAGTCTCTTATAAGAGAGATATTAGAAACTTGTTGTTAGTGTCAAAATTGGCCATCAACACCCAATTATACATGAAAGCACCAATATCTAGTCACAGATCACAGATAGTAGATGGTGTAGAGAATATAATATGAAGAATAAGCAAATTTAAAAGAGAGCAAGTAAAAAAAGACAAAATTTATAGAGGTTCGGCTAACTATGGCCTACGTCCACTCTAGAACAATCCTTTTTGTTATCCTGAAATTTGTTTATAGTTACAATCTAGAATTCCAGAATAAAAATAGCAAAGTAGCCTCTAGGTTGAAGATGGAGAGAAACAGAATGAGGGCCCCCTTTTTGAAGCCAAGCCTGCTGTATTTATAGGTGAAATCCCGACTACAGGGCCTTCTCACCTACGTGAACCCACAATAATGGTCGTCGAGCCCAACTTGTCCATCAAATGCCAACCCGAAGTAGATCATATACCGACTCGAAGCAAACCCTATGCCGACCCGAAGTAAACCCCATGCCTACCCAAAGTAACTTCCATGCCGATTTGAAGTGAATCAACCCTTGCCGACCCGAAGTAGTCCGTATGCCGATCCAAAGTGACTCCTGTGCCGACCCGAAATAACTCCATGCCGACCCAAAGTAACACCAATGCCGACCTGAAGTAGATACTTTGCCGACCCAAAGCAAACCCTATGCCGACCCGACCTAAGCTATGCCTTTCTTCAAGTCTTGTATCATTTCTCCATTGACTATACTTAATCCTGGTTTCATATTATTATCTGTAATTGATTATCCATCCATCCATTTGAACCAAATCCTTAATATTCCAACCTTGATAAACATGCAGTCTATTGGGTTAAATCCGCCTGTATACTGCCTTGTCAAAAAGTGGGTTAACACTTACCCCCCAAAACATGCCTTGCTATTGGAAGGCATGTTTTGAATTTCCATAAGTCCAAATTCGAAGTCCATAATCTATTGATCGTCATACCATCCAACTTAGATTCCAATCCATTGCCAATCCAATTCCTCAATCTCTCCGGATCATTAGCGAAATCCATGACTATTCCGAGTCGATATCCAATTCTGAATCTATCCCAAATCCATTAACAGAATCCATGATATCTTCGGATCATTTTATCCAAGTCCAAGACCTCTCTGGGTCCATCTCCAAATCCATAGACCTCTCCAAGTCGTTTAATCTAAATCCGAGACCTCTCGGGTCCAAATCGAAATTCATAAACCTCTTCGGGTTATTTAATCCTACTCTGACCTCGACTCTATTGTCGAGGGCTTATCCATGGTTATCCTTCTCTAGCCTCAACTCTTCAATCAAGGACTTAATCCTTGGGGTATCTACTCCAGCCTTGATCCCCAACCGAGGACTTGATCCGTGAATATCCTTCTCCAGCCTCGACTCTCCGGTCGAGGACTTAATCTGTGTGGTATCCTACTCCGGCCTCGATCACCAGCTTGGGACGTAATTCATGAATATCCTTCTCCGGTTCGATTCTCCGTTCGAGGACTTAATCCATGGGGTATTCTACTCTGGCCTCGATCCTCAGTTGAGGACTTAATCCGTGTTCGAGTCCATCCAGTCGCTCTCCGACGAAGGGACTCGTAACTTGCGGTTATTTCCCCGTCCTCCGGTCGGGGCTGTAACCATGACCTTTTTTATTTATTACATTAATCCAAATCCCATCATTACAGAGTTAAGTTGGTAAAATATGAAATAAAATCTCATACAACCAAGAAAATTAAATAGCCGTAGTACCAATAAAATCCAGAATTTGCAACAAATATAAAAAACAAGATTTCATAAACTCGAGCACCACGGTTCATCGTCGTCTCAAAGTATACCTAGGGATCATCCTCAATCCCGTACATGTGTAAGTGATTTAGCCGCATTACTTCATGGTTTATTTCTTATTCCATTCCATATGTCCAATTAGCTAATAATAAGCTGACGACGATGCCTTGATCTAGAGCTATCTTCGTTCGAGGTGGGCGGTGGCTGCTCATGTTCCATGCCACAGCTGGATTCCTTATATATTGTTGTAAATGACGATTCCTCCTATGTTCCTCAACGATATCCTTTAAATGCCTGTAGTCATTTGTGTTGTGTCTATCTAGCTCATGGAATAGGCATTGCTTTCTTGATGCTCACTCATGTTCGGAGGGTTCCCTTTTTGCCGGCCTTTGATACTGGAGACGCCCTCAAGTATCCAAATAAATCCTTTCCAAAGTCTTGGTCAAATCCATGTAAGAAGAGAATTTCTATTCTCTCCATTGCCTTTTCGACATAGTACTGCCATCATTCATTCTCCGTTTGCTCTTATCGTTCTTGTTACATCTCCCGATGATCCTCCACCCAGCATGGCATTTACCTCCGGTTTATTTGCTCGTGCGTCTTCCTATCGCAAGAACTTTTCTGCTTCATGGTAAAGCTCAACCAAATCCATAGGTGGATCCCGTGCTAGTGAATCCTTGAACTCTGTGCCATCAACAATGCAAGATATTGTTGCCTTTAAAACCATGGATGGATTCGAACGATCCACCGATGCCACCGCAACATTAAACCATGTTAGAAAACTCCTTAGAGACTCTCTGGTCCTCAACTTCTGTATTGCCAAACTCATCACAATTTTGGATCTCGAGATGTGAACTCTCAACTGCCTCATAAACCTTTCGATCAATTCTGTCCACGTACCAATGGAGCCGCTTTCCAATTGTCTGGACCATAGTGTTTTTATACCCATCAAATACAATGGGAAGAACCATGCCACGACCTCATCCAATGCCCCCTGTACTTCCATGTGCCTCATATACCTTGTCAGATGTACAACGAGATCCGTTCTTCCATCATATGTCTCCAAAGTTGGTAGCTTGAATTCCGATGGATTCCTAGCTTGCCTAATCATAGGAACGAAGGGGATCCTATTCACATCCTCCAAATCCCTATTTACCAATCCTCCTCTCATAGCCCGTCTGATCATTTTCGCCAACCTGTCGTTATGGTCAAGCGGTAGTCTTTGTCTCTAACTGCCCCCCCCCCCCCGAGTCCGCGAGCGAGTCCTGAAATTATTCTTTTGGATGAGAATTCATTTCCCTATCAACGCCAAACTGCACAACACTGCCTGGTATCCTGCCTGGAATCGAGCCAATATGATTCGAGGGCATGCGTCCAAGTATGGAATGATCGACACCGATCGTTCTATAACAATCGGCATTGCTTTGGCCGATCGTTCCTTGTTGGTCAGGCGCTGCTCCAGGTAGCTTCGTTCTATCCCATATCTTCGTTGTTCCATTTCCTTGGTTCTGATTCTGAACTTCCTCGACACCCAATGCTCCAACTCCGTGATCCACATTTCCAGTATCCCTTGATACTTCATTCCCTTGGTTTTGCGCGGTAGCTTGTCCAATCCGTCAGAGTAGGTTCTGCATCATTTCCTCCTGCTTCTTTAGCATTCTTTCCTGTATAGCATCCATCGTCATTTCCATCTCAACTCTGTTGATGAAGATTGAGGTCTAATTAGCTCATGTGGAAGCCTCCTGACTTCCTTCATAATGGCTCCTCTCTATTCCATGTCTCCTTGTTAATTGCCTAGCCATTGCTTCCTAGATCAAAATTCCCAAGCTTTCAAATCCAAGATCCTAACTTCCAAATCGAGTGCAGGCTCTCTTAGAGAAAGCACCGAATGTTGGTGTCAAAATTGGCCACCAACACCCAATTATATGTGAAAGCACTAATATCTAGCCACAGATCACAGATAGTATATGGTGTAGAGAATATAATATGAAGAATAAGCTAATTAAAAAGAAAGCAAGTAAAAGAGACAAGATTTATAGTGGTTCAGCTAACTTCGGCCTACGTCCACTCTAGAACAATCCGTTTTATTATCCTGAAATTTGATTACAGTTACAATCTAAAATTCTAGAATAAAAAAGGCAGAGTAGCCTCTTGGTAGAAGATGAAGAGAAACAGAATGAAGGTCCCCCTTTTGAAGCCAAGCATGCTATATTTGTAGGTGAAACCCCAGCTACAGGGCCTTCTCACTGACATGGACCCACCGTAATGATCGTCGAACCCAACTCGTCCATCCTATGCCGACCCGAAGTAGATCATATGCTGACCCAAAGCAATCCCTACGCCGACCCGAAGTAAATCTCATGCCGACCAGAAGTACCTTCCATGCCAACCCGAAGTGACTCAACCATTGCCGACCCGAAGTAGTCCTTAAGCCCACCCAAAGTGACTCCCGTGCCGACGGAAGTAACTTCCATGCCGACTTAAAGCAACACCAATGCTGACCCGAAGTAGATCCTTTGCCGACCTGAAGCAAACCCTATGCCGAAGCGAAATAGGTCATATGCTAACCCGACCCGAGCTACGGCTTTCTTCAAGTCCTGTATCATTTATCTATCGACTATTCTTAATCCTGGCTTCATAGTATTATCCATAATTGATTATCCATCCATCCATTTGAGCTAAATCCTTAATATTCCTGCCTCGATAACCGCGCATTCTGTTGGGTTAAATCTGCCTATATACCGCCTTGCCAAAAGGCGAGTTAACACTTATCTAACTAGAATGTGTCATATGTTTATTGGAGTTGTAAAAAGTCAGCAATAGGTTTATTGAATCTGTAAATGGTTCAACAAAGAAATCAAAATTCAACCAACTGATTTAGAAAAATTGTTTCTCCTTTATCTGAATACGATGCTCTGAGAAGCACTTCAAGAATGATTACGCCAACAGAATAAACATCATCATTCAAATTTATGTTCTCTCTAGAAGTATAAATTTGCTAGTCATAATATATAACAGATGTATTATAAGAGGTTAAACATTATAGACCTAGAGAAAGTGCTCAGTTCCCTACAGCTTTGATTCGGATAGCTTTCTAATTTTCACCTTTTGCTTACAGTTAGAGAATTGTAATATTACTAAACAATGCATGAAGTAAGAAGACAAAACCATTCAAATTTGAGCTCTTCCAACACTGAATATGCCACTTATTTGTAAATTTCTTATGAAATAATTTACAACCCCTAGTTTCAAAGGAAATGATTAGCATTTCAGTATAGAAACTTTCGGTCTATTTTTCAACAGGGGCAAGTATAAACATAATTTTGCATATATCACTATGATACATCAATATCCTTCATATAAATAAGTATAACACTATAAATCAACTCAGCAAAATAGCGTAGTATAGAATTAGTAAGAACGTACTTGAAACTAGCTATATGTCGAATCAAGGAGCAGTGGTAAACAACATAGACTTGATTGATACTTTGATTATATAAGCTAGCAAATGAATTAGACTTGATTAAAACTTAAGTTCTTCCTTTTCAAACTGATTTCTAATAGTAAATGGTAATATAATCTAGATAAGGTCTTACTAAACCTTGGATGTCTTTCGCTATAGCAAAGGTGAGCTTACTCCATTTTCATAGGCACCCCAAATTCACATCATATAGGTATAATGTGCACATAATCAGTTCATTTCAAAATAGGCAAAAAAGTGAGAGAATTTGTTTGTTAAAATATCTCAACCAAATAATGAAGTCATTACCAACTTAAGAGTTTCATATGCACAACTAATGCAGAAGAAAATACACACCATTTAATGAACAGAGAGTTACATTCAATAACTTCATCGGTTGAAAACTATATACAATTATTTGTAGATCACAATGAAACACATCAAGAATTATATATGCACTAATAAACATATCTTCAAATGAATTAAAACCTGTAATCATCGAAGTATAGGTTTTAGCTTCCTCATGCTATGTAGTAAAGAAACATAGTTATAATAAAATATGCAAATTAATTATTTTCTTTTGAATTTCCATACTAAAAGCATAAAAATAGAAGCATTCAAGCAAGATCTGATATATTTTACTAGTAAAATTTCATTTACAGGTTTAATATGGCATGCACACGATAAAGATAACATAATTTTTGCGCATACTAACCTCCTTCTAGTAATTTTAAATATTGACTCACTTTGCTGTATACTAACCTCCTCGATCATGGTAACATAGAAAATCACATACAAATAGGGTTACTTTATTTATTTTCAACTTTTACACGATAACGTTGTTGAATGACCATTCGATTTTTATTAAAAATAAAGTTACTGCAAAAGTGGAGTTCAAATATTCCAACTATTCGGTCACATATACACGACTACTGTTACACCCATTCTTACCCTGAGCTGCATTAAAAGAAGATGAGGCAGGGTGTGACACCAAAAAGACTGCCCTTATATCGAGGAGAATTAAATGTAAAGGAAGGAGAAAGTGAAGCAGTCAAACTTATATTATATAGGAAGCCACCCTAAGGCTACAATACTTAACCCGACCCGAACCCTGCAGATCAAGGGAATCGTGGTAGAAGACAAATACAACACCCGTAAGGAAACGGGAGCGGGTCATAATGATAATATAGTAGATCAAAGAAGAATAAGAATTATGTCGAAGCCTAAGGGGCAATACATGCTGAATAGAGATGACCGCATCTCCAAAGCCCATACTTTGTCAACGCCTACAAGAATAGGTCTGCATCAGCACATAAAGAGGGCAACCTAAGTAGTACAGCAAGCGGCCATGAGCACTCCAAAGGGCTGCATACAAGGCCACTCAGGATACGCTTCAAGCAAAACCATATTTACAAGTAAACGACAAAGATATGGAGCTCCTCCTTTCTCTCATGGACAACCCAAGCATACTGGCATTGAAGACAACTCAAATCACAATCAACTCAGACCATGGCAAATCCTGAACACATTCTAAGCATACATCAAATCAACTATTATAGTAAAATAGGGCAGTGCAACTCTATTTCTACCCAAGTATGATAGTAGGTCAAGCAAAAAATGGTAGAGATATTAGCGCAACAGTATGCCTTGGGAATCAAGCAATAATCAACACTGCACCTCTCCACAGACACATCCCAAAGCCTAAGATGACCATCCCTACTCTTCTTAAGACATCTGCCTCTTTAGGTCAGAAGAAGGCCAAACCGCATAAGCTTTAGCTTCACGCCCATTTTTTAAGCACCTCGATTCGATTTCTTAGACTCATGCCAGTATTGTAACTTCCCACCAAAGATACATCATCAATCTTGGCACAAAAAATAGGTGCTAAGGATGACTGATAGGTGGCAGGATCTAAAGGAGAAGAATACAACAAAGGATAAAGGGCGATCGTGATAATCAACAGTGCACTCTTGCATACTACAAAAGGAGGCACTAGAAAACGTAGAAAGGGGATAATATTTCCACAGTAAAAATTTCATCATAATAAAATCAAGAGATAATTATTTTTTGGAAAATTATAATCATCTGCATCAAACAACAATATATAGTAGATTATCTCATGGATATAGGATTGATGGTAATCCAAACCACATAAAAATTTTTGGTGTCCTTTACTTTCATTGCTCTTTCTTTGTTTATATTGCATTGAATCATGAATGATGAATTCCCCTGCAAAACCATTTCAATATTCCAACAAACAGTTGGAGTGCGACTAGAAGGCTATGTAAGCATTTAACAGCATAGTCACTACCTAAAGGAAGATTAAATAAACTTTAAATCTATTGATTTAAATTCGTAGAAGTAATCGACATCTAGATTACTTCTCGATCCAGTTGAGTGTTATAAAGGCGAAAACTTCACCAACAACTATCAACCAAGATCTCAGAATTTTCTGTAACGCCCCAGATTTTTGGCAACATTGTTTAGGACATTTAATTAGCTGAAATAAATAAAATAATGTGTTGATTAGGGGATTGTGATTTGATTTTTAATTAAGGATAGCCATGCTATTTAACAATGAACTAAAGAAGAGTTAAAATGAAATAGAGGAAGGGTAAAATAGAAAAGAGACCATTTTATATCCTTCAATCCTAGGCCATGTAAAATTTTACATGTTCATTTCATTTTCAAAATTTTAAATTAAGGAGCCGGCCACAACTAACAAGGAAGAGAAGAAGAAAAGCTAGGAAGAAGCTAATTCAAATCAAATGTATTCACATTTCAGTCTCCATAATCTCTAAAGCTAAGATGAAAAATATTTACATCTCATTTTTGATTATGTTTTCGGTTTTAATATGAATTTCAAATATTTTGCAATGATTTTCCATGTTTTTGAATGATGTAATGAATATATATATATATATATACTTGTTGATGAATTATGGTTATTCATATTGATTTATGATATGATTTAAGGTGAGAACCGTTTAAAATGACATTCAAATGCCTTGTGAATTTTTATGAAGGTTATAAATATTATTTTAGAGATGGGTTTCAATTTTCAGATTTTTATGAATTTTGTGGAATTAATATGAATTTTCTAGTAATAAAATATTAATTTGGGTTAACAATCATTCTCTATTAAATAATAAAAGATTGGGATCTGAATTTTTTTATATTGGAAAGCATATTAAAACTAATATTCTAGAATTTTTATAGATTTTTCCTGAGTGTTTTAATTTTTATATAAAATTATTTAAGATAGAGGAATTAAATGTTTTATATAATTAAAAAGGAGAATGGGCTTTTTGTAAAATGATTTAAATTATTGAATCTGAAAAGTCGGCAACAATTTTGACAACATGCATTACTTTTTATTGGCAAAGAAAGATGCAACCAATCATAATTAGACACGTGGGGCAGGATAGGTGAAAAGAAATATTTGCTACAAGTTTTTCATTGTTTCGTCTCTTTGACACCAAGTTCTGCTCCCATACTATCGCCTTGGACACAGTCGAAAGCAACACACATGGTATCAATTTACTGGTACGTAGTGAATTGAACGTAGATGAAAGGTAGGGAGTCGAAACCAGGGGTTTCAAAGGGGTTGAGGCAGTCCATTGTTTTTTAAGTTAAAGAAATACCCCTGCTTGCTTTTGACTAAATGGCTTTCAACTAAGCAGCTTTCGACCTTGTCAAATGATTTAAAAGAAATGGTTTCAATTGTGTTGTGCCTTTGCTTTTAGATAATTGCTTTCAACTAAGTCGAAGCCTTTTTGCTGCCGCCTTTCTACCTTTCGACCCAGATGGTTTCGAAAGGGTTGTTTTGTTTTTCTAAAACCAGGCCACCTCTCCAATGCTTTTGAAGGGATGGTTTCGACACTATCACTTCATACTTAGTAAATGGTTTTGAAGTAGTTGCTTTCGACTTAAATGTTTTTAAGACCCTTTCTCTACAAGTAAATTAAAACCCAAATGGTTTCAAAAGAGATAGTTTTAAAAGGTTTCAAAATTGATGGTTTCGACTTTAATGGGTTTCTGATCCTTTTGCTCTATTTGAAGGCAGAATCCAAATGGTTTCAACCGAGATGTATTTGAATGGTTTCGAAAGGTTTCCTTATTTTTTAAATTGAACCCAAAGTGCTTTTTAAAGGATTGAGTTTGCTTGTTTCAAAAGGTTTAATGAATGGTTTCGAAAAGGGCGGTTTCCCAAGGTTTTGAAAGGATTGAAAGGAAGGTTTTTCCTATGTTTTCGAAAGGCAATATTTTTAAGGTTTTAAAAAGGAGATGTTTGTTATTTCAAAGCTTTTGGGGAAAAGAAAGGAAAGGATTTTTCAACGTTTTCGAAAGGCAGTATTTAACTGTTTCGAAAGGGTTTTCCAATGGTTTCTAAGAGGTTACCTTCAACGGTTTTGAAAGAGTTGTTTAACGGTTCTAAAAAAAGGTTTCGAACGTAGCATATAGGCATTATAACCTAAGTATTTTAAAGTTAAGATGGGTTTTGACTTGTTTCGGAAGGATAGTTAATCCTTATTAAGTCCCATCAACATTATTTTGAGTAAAGCATATGTAACATGGCAAAATGGCTTAGAGTAAAGATAAAGATATATTTTCCTTGTATATGTATATGATTCGAAGGACTAAATCATTTTGAAGAGGTTTTCAAAGAAAAATTTAAAGGGTAGTTAATCCTCTGAAAATAATTCGGAAAATCAGTCCATTATGCAGCCAGTCGGCCTAGATTTCGAACAGTTAGTGCAGTTTGCGGGTAGTCAGCCCAGTTGTATGGACAGATAGTCCATTTGTAGCATAATAGACCTTGCTATTATACGTGGGCAGATAGTTCGTATATTACCTGTTTTCCAGAAAGATAGTCAATTTATTAGCATAAAGGATATTGATATTTTGATATAGTCAGTTTGATTTACCAGCTTGGTTGCAGGAAAGGATTGCAAAATATATATGTTTTGAAAAGGATATTAGTGAGGGGAAACCTATTCCGCTAAGCGGGGTAGTCTCACTTAATATTAGTAAACCGAGATGTAACAGAATTATTCACACCAGGCTTTATGTCTAGCTTGAAGTTTTTGTTCACCTTAAACTCTCAAGTAGTCAAAATTGATTTGAGTAGGCTGAGGGTTGAGGTTTTCAGGTTTTTGTATTTTAGTGAATAAAGCATCTAAAGACGAGCAGATGGCTGATGGATAGCTAATAAGATTACAAGTTCATTTTGTTTTGATTCCGTTTTGTATATAAGTTAGATATGACTCTATTGCTTTGATCAACCAAGGGGGCATCGTCATATGTCTCTCTTGATGTATTTTCGTAATGATATATTTAATCATTGCCTGGGAAACGTTAAGGGACTATGTAACATGGATATGAACTATTGTTTTGAAATGTAATTAGCAAAATGTTGTTTTTTTTGAAATCTGTGATTTTGTTCTCATTCATGTGCTTCTAATATTATGGATACCAATATCATTGCCGTATTTTATCACTAGAAGTTAATAGTATAGATGACCGCAACATCTGTAGTGCTTAGCTTTTGGCCTCCAGATATGGGATGTTACAACTTGGTATCAAAGCATGGTTTATGAAAAATTTTAAACTAAGAATAATTTTAAAGCATAATCCTAAGGAATTAGAGTAAGAATGGGGTATGGGATGATGCTATACTGACGTACTTGTATTTGATATATATATATATATATATATATATATATATATATATATATAAGTATACGCTTTATTCTAGTCTCCTATCTTTGTTAGGATATTTTTCCGTATCTCATAAAGTTTGAATACAGATCTAGAAAGAAGAAGAGAAAGAGTTAATCAAGAAGGGGAGGGCATCGAAGGGAATGCCAGGCCTAATATGAGAAGAGGTCAAGGTCAGGGATAAGCAGAGAACGTGGGTGCTGAAGTCCCGTAGGTTGGAATGGAAGCTACGAATCAGTTTTTTAGGAACATGGTGCAGGCGGGAGTTGCAACCGGGGTATTAGGAGGAAATACTGCAGAAGAAGGGATTCCGGAAGTTCCGATAGTCAACCATCATGCAAAGTTGAGTGGGATTACACTAATCTTGGAGGGAAACCATTTGTTGGAACCGAAGATGCGATTGAAGTAGAGAATTGGTTGTTGCACTGCGAAAGGATTTTTATAGATTTGGGGCTCAACGATGATCATAAGAGGAGGTTGGCATCTAGGCAGCTTCAGGGATCAACTCTGTTCTGGTAGAATAGTGTGACTGCGGTAGTGGATGAGAAAACTATGACCTATGAAGATTTCAAAGGAAGGTTCCAGGAGAGGTTTATGTCAGCAACGGCACAGTTAGCTCTGATAAGGTTATTTGCTGAATTAGAACAGGAGGAGACATCAGTTTTGGAGATGCAAGGAAGTTCGAGGAGTTGGCCCGATATTGGTATGCTTCGATGGATACAGTCATAAAAAGGATCTAGAAGTTTATTAGGGGGTTGAAGCCTGAGTTGGCCAGGGCTACATTACCTCATATTAGAGCTTCTTATGAATTTTTTGTAGCGATGGCCTTTAGGCATGAGGAGTTTTCTTGATTCTCTAGAGAAGAGTAAGGCTAAAGAAGTCTAGGTTGGGCAGAATCAGAAGAGGAAATAATTTCCAAAGAAAGGTGCTCAGAAGGGTGGAGCAGCTAAAAAGGGGAAGTCTAAGATTGTTTGTTTCAAGTGTGATAAGAAGGGACATTATGCTAATAAGTGTCGTGCTAGGAAGGCTAAGGAAGTGGTTAGGAGAAAGAATGTCAGGTTCTACAACTATGACCAGATTGGTCATTACAAGAGCCAGTGCAAGGAGCCTACTAAGGGTGGAAAGGGCAAGGTGTATGCATTGGATCCTGCCGCTTCTTAGCCAACAGCTCAGGAAAAAAGAAATGCAATTTTGGGAGGTACGCTTTAGAATAATGGTATGAGTATTAGCATTCTATCTGATACCGGTGCATCACATTCTTTTATATCTGGATGTTAGATTGATAAGCTTAACTTAGAACCCACTTATTTAGTTACTTCCTTACGGGTTGCAAATCCAACATGAGAGTATGCAACTCTAGGGATGAGATGTGATCAGTTAGAGTTTGACCTGTTAGGTCATAATTTTGTTTGCAGTTTTCATATGTTTGATGTTGTGGGGTTCGGATTTATTTTTGGTATGGATTGGTTAAGTGAGTACGATGCTAGGATATTTTGCCAGGATAGGAAAATATCTCTTAGACACCCAGATTTTTGCGATCGGATAGTTTATACCATAGAAGTTCTTGCAGTGAGATATATGCCTTGTTGGGTGATATGGAATTGGATGTTGAGTTAAGTCGAGTTTTCATACTTAGAGAATTCGCATATGTTTTTTGAGCCTGTAGTTGGATTGCCGCCGAAACAGGCCATTGAGTTTCGGGTAGATTTGATTTCGAGAGTAGAACCTGTGAGTAGACTGCCAAGTAGAATGACCCCTTCAGAGATGAGGGAGTTAAAAGTGAAATTGGTTGATTTAGAAGGCAAGAATTTTAGCAGGCCAGTAGTTTGCCTTGGTGAGCAGCCGCAGTGTTTGCTAAGGAGCCAGATGGATCGTTAAGGCTATGTATCGACTATCGTAAGTTGAATGAGAGGAGGATAAAGAATCGATATCCATTGCCTATAATTGACGATATATTCGGCTATTTGAGTTGAGCCAAGGTATTTTCGTTGTTGGATTTGGCAACAGGTTTCCATCAGCTAAGAGTAGCAAAGGATAGTATACCTTTAATGGCGTTTCAGACCAAATATGGGTTGTACGAATGGTTAGTCAAGCCGTTCGAACTAACGAATGAACCAGCTTTCTTTGTAGATTTAATAAACTGGGTTTTCCGGGAGCACTTGGATAGGTTCGTATTGGTTTTCATAGATGATATTTTGATTTACTCTAAGGATGAAAGGGAGCATGAAATTCATCTTAGAGTGGTGCTTGAGACGCTGAGGCAGCATCAGCTGAAGGCGAAGTTTTTGATGTGTCATTTCTGGAAGAAAGAAGTGAAGTTTCTTGGTCATGTAGTCTTAGAGGAAGGGCTGTCAGTAGATCTGACTAAGATTGAAGAAGTGAGTAGTTGGAAGAGACCCGAGACAGTGATGGAGATAAAGAATTTCATTGGATTGCTGGTTATTATATGAGGTTCATTAAGGATTTTTCGTGGATGGCGGCACCGATGACCAAGCTGACAAGAAAGGATGTGAAGTTTGTGTGGACCGATAAGTGGGAGGAAGCATTCTAGAGTTTGAAACACTTATTCACTTATGCAGCGGTGTTAGTTGTTCCGAAGAAGAATCTAGATTTGGTGGTTTACACCGATGCGTGTGGAACATGACTAGGAGCTGTGCTGATGTAGAGGGGTAAGTGATTGCCTATGCTTGTAGATAGCTTAGATCACATAAGATCATATATCCGATGCATGATTTAGAATTGGCTGTAGTGATTTTTGCTATGAAGGAATGGAGACATTGCCTTTTGGGAGAAAGGTTTAAGCTATATACAGATCATAAGTCACTGAAGTATTTATTCTCGCAGAAGGGGTTGAACATGAGACAACAAAAGTGGTTAGAGTTCATAGCAGCTTATTATTTTGGGATTCAGCTACACCGGGGAAAGGCAACAAGGTCACAGATGCATTTAGCAGAAAACATCAATGCAGTTTTGGCGATGATTGTAGAGTGGAAGGATTTAGAAGCATTAGTAGATTGTGGAGTGCAGTGGAGATCCGAGACTGTGTCTAGTAGAGATACAGTTGTATTATCTTGTTTGGAAGTTCGACCAGTGTTAATCGAAAAGATTTCTTATTGACAAATGAGGATCCGGTTTAGCTGAACGGATCAGGAAACTAAGAGTGATGACTTGAAGGATTTCAGTCTTGACAAGAATAGGAGGTTGAGAAAGAAAGGAAAATTATGTGTTCCGAGTGTACGAAATATAAGGAAAGAAGTTTTGAAAGAACGCCATCGTCCGAAGTTCTCTATTCACCCAGGAGGTACTAAGATGTATCCAAATATGAATAGAAGTCTCTTCTGGGAAGGTATGAAGAGAGATATTGGGTTATGTGTGAAGCAGTGTATGATTTGCTAACAAGCAAAGGTCGAACACCAGAAAATAAGTGGGTTGCTTCAGCCATTGGATATTCCAGTATGGAAGTGGGATTCTACCTCCATGGATTTTAATGCAGGTTGCCAAGGTCGAACTAGGGAAATGATAGTATATGGGTCATAGTGGACAGATTGACCAAAGGTGCCCATTTCACTCCAGTTAGATCAACCAGAATGAGACCTGCTTTGACGAGGTTATTCTTGAAGAATGTGGTTAGACTGCATAGAGTCCCTAGTAGCATAGTTAGTGATAGAGATTCTTTGTTCACTAGTGAATTCTGGAAGAGTCTACAGGAAGTTTTGGGAACCAAACTCAAGATAAGTACCGTTTACCATCCACAAACTGATAGGCTGACAAAGAGAGTTAACAAGATCTTGCAAGATTTGTTAAGAGCTCGTGTCTGGATTTTGGGGGATCTTGGGAAGACCATCTACATATAGTCAAGTTTTCATATAACAATTGTTATCAAACTATTATTGGGCACCGTTTGAAGCTTTGTATGGAAGGCCATGCAAATCTCCCATTTGTTGGCTAGACACTGGGGATAGGTTGGTTCTTGGTCCAGATTTAGTTCGAGAAGCTGCAGATAAGATTGAGGTCATTCGGGCTAGAATGAAGGAGGCTCGGTCTAGGAAGAAAAATTATGCAGATAAGAGACGGAAAGATCTTGAGTTTTCTATTGCAGACCAGGTTTTCGTCAAAATGTCACCATGAAAGGTGTGATTAGAATTGGGAATCGGCGAAGTTAGTTCATTTGTTGGACCTTTACCTATTGTTGAGAGGATTGGGAAACTCGCATATAGAGTGGAATTACAGAGCAGAGGAGAAGTCCATGATATTTTTCATGTTTCTCATCACAGGAAGTGTATTAGAGACCCGGAGACTGCTATTGCACCGACTGTGCTAGATGATTTAGCAGTAGAGATGGATTTAACCATAATAAGGAAGCAAGTTCGCATAGTTGCGAGAGATGAGAATAGTCTTAGAACTAAGAGGGTCGGATTAGTCAAGGTCCAGTGGAGTGACAATACAGAGACCGTACTTGGGAGATTGAGAGCGAGATTAGAGATACTTATTATGACTTGTTTGATATTATATTTTACCATATTATTTGATTTTTTGTGTACCTTATCGTAATTTTAGAGATGAAATTCTTTAAGGAAGGGAGTCTGTAACGCCTTAGATTTTTGGCAAATTATTTAGGACATTTGGTTAGTTGAATTAAATCAAATAATATGTTGATTAGGGGATTGAGATTTGATTTTTAATTATAGGTAGCTATGCCATTTAAAATGAACTAAAGAAGAGTTAAAATGAAATAAAGGAGGGGTAGAATAGGAAGAGGCCATTTCTATATCCTCCAAACCTTGGCCGTGTAAAATTTTACATGTTTATTTCATTTTTTAATTTTTAAATTAAGAGGCCGGCCAACATTAACAAGGAAGAGAAGAAGAAAAGCTAGGAAGAAGCTAATTCAAATCAAATCTATTGACATCTCAATCTCCATAATCTCTAAAGCTAAGGTGAATAATGTTTACATCTCATTTTTTACTGTATTTTCATTTTTAATATGAATTATGAATAATTTGCAATGATTTGCAATGTTTTTGAATGATGGAATGAATATATAAACTTGTTGATGAATTATAATTATTCATATTGAATTTATGATATGTTCTAAGGTAAGAACCCTATAAAATGACATCCAAATACCTTATGAATTTTTTTGAAGACCATAAATATTATTTTGGAGATGGGTTTCAATTTTCATATTTTTATGAATTTTCGTGAAATTAATATGAATTTTCTAGTAAAATAAATATTAATTTGGGTTAATAATTGTTTTTGGTTAAATAATAAAAGATTAGGATCTAAAATCTTTTTATCTTGGAAAACATATTAAAATAGATTTTTGGAATTTTTGTAGATTTTTTCTAAGTGTTTTAACGGTTATATGAAATTATTTAAGATATGTGACTTAAATGTTTTATATAATTAAAAGAGGAGAATGGGATTTTGTAAAATGATTTAAATTGTTAAATCTAAAAAGTCATCAGTCCATTTGACAAAGTGCAATACTTTTTATTTGTAAAGAAAGAGGAGCAACTAATCACAATTAGACACGTGAGGCAAGTTAGGTGAAAATAGCAATTTGCTACAAGTTTTTCACTGTTTCGTCTCTTTCGACACCAGGTTCCACCCCCATACTATGGCATCCGACACAGTCGAAACCAATGCACGTGATATTAGTTTACTGGTACGTAGTGAATTGGATGTAGGCGGAAGGTAGGGAGTTGAAACCAAGGGTTTCGAAGGGGTATAGGCAATCCTTTGTTTTTTAAATTAAAGTAATATACCTGCTTGCTTTCGACTAAATGACTTTCGACTAAGTAGCTTTTGACCTGGTTTAATGATTTAAAGGAAATTTTTTCGATTAGGTTGTACCTCTGCTTTTAAGTAATTGGTTTCGATTAAGTCTAGATCTTTTTACTGCCGCCTTTCTACCTTTCGACCCAGATGGTTTCGAAATGGTTGTTTTGTTTTTCGGCCACCTCTCCAATGCTTTAGAAGGGATGGTTTCGACACCATCACTTCATTACTTAGGAAATGGTTACAAAGTAGTTGCTTTCAACTTAAATGTTTTTAAGACCCTTTTTCTGTAAGTAAAGTAAAACCAAAATGGTTTCGAAAGAGATAGTTTTAAAAGGTTTCGAAACTGATGCTTTCGACTTTAATGGGTTTATGATCCTTTTGCTCTACTTAAAGGCAGAATCCAAAAGGTTTCGACCGAGACATTTTTGAATGGTTTTGAAAGGTTTCCATATGTTTTAAATTGAACACAAAGTGCTTTCAAAAGGATTGAGTTTGATTTTTTCAAAAGATTTAATGAACGGTTTCAAAAAGGGTGGTTGCCTAGGGTTTCGAAAGGATTGAAAGGATGGTGTTTCCTATATTTATGAAAGGCAATATTTAAAAGGTTTCAAAAGGGAGATGTCTATTATTTTGAAGCTTTCGGAGAAAATAAAGGAAAGGATTTTTCAATGTTTTCGAAAGGCAATATTTAATGGTTTCAAAAGGGTTTTCCAATGGTTTCGAAGGGGTTACTTTCAACGGTTTCAAAAGGGTTGTTTAACAGTTTTAAATAAAGGTTTTGTATGCAATAGATAGGCATTATAGGTTAAGTATTTTCAAGTTAAGAAGGTTTTTGACTTGTTTTGGAAGGATAGTTAATCTTATTATATCCCATCAACATTATTTTGAGTAAAGTATATATAACATGACAAAAGAGCTTAGAGTAAAGCTAAAGATATATTTTCCTTGTATATGTGTATGATTTGAAGGAAAAAATCATTTTGAGGAGGTTTTCAAGGAAAAATTTATAGGGTAGTTAACCCTAAGAAAATTATTTGGACAGTTAGTCCATTTTGCAAGTAGTTAGCCTAGATTTCGGACAGTTAATTCAGTTTGCGGGTGGTCAGCCAGTTGTATGGACAAATAGTCCATTGTAGCATAATGGACCTTGCTATTACTTGTTTTACGGACATATTGTCCATTTATTAGCATAAAGGATATTGCTATTTTGATATAATCAGTTTGATTTACCAGTTTGGTTGCAGTAAAGGATTGCAAAATATATATATATATTGAAAAGGATATTAGAGAAGGGAAACCCGTTCTGCTAAGCGGCATGGTCCCACTTAGTATTAGTAAAACGAGATGTAACAGAATTATTCATACCAGGCTTTATGTCTGTCTCGAAGTTTTTGTTCCCCTTAAACTCTAGGGTACTCAAAAGTGATTTGAGTAGGCTGGGGGTTGAGGTTTTCAGGTTTTTGTCTTTTGGAAAACAAAGCAACCGAAGACGAGTAAGTGACTGACGGATAGCTAATTAGGATTGCCATTTCATTTTGTTTTAATTGAGCTGCGTATATAAGTCAGATATGACTATATTGCTTCGATCAATTAAGGGGGCATCGTTATATGTCGTTCTTGGCGTTTTTTATAATGATATATTTAATCATTTCTTGGGAAACGTTAAGGGATTATGTAACATGGATATGAATTATTGTGTTGAAACGCAATCAGCAAAATGTTGTTTTTTGAATCTATGATTTTTTTCATATTCATGTGCTTCTGATATTATGGATACCATTATCATTACCGTATTTTGTCACCAAAAGTTAATACTATAGATGATTACAGCATCTGTAATGCTTAGCTTTTGGCCTCAAGATGGGATGTTACATTTCGAATCTAAGAAAATGACCCAATGTTTAATTTCAGCATTTAAATTAACAAAATTCAATTCATGTGATAATTTCTAGCAAAAACCCTTAAACTGCATAACACAAACTCAATTTAAACACAAACTCAAAATAAATTTATTTTCGAATTATCTTTATTGACCTCAAGGTGTAAAGCGGAGGCTGGAGACAAGAATTTTCGCTTGAGGCGAAAGGATTCCGAGGCAAAATTAAGGTGGGATTACATGAGCTAAAGAGAAACAACGGTGGAGGAGATTTCTAATAAGGTTTTCTTATGGCCGGAGAAAAAGAAGTTTTAATGAAAAAATTTAAGTGATGAAAAGGAAATATGAGTGGCTAGAGAAAATTACCACCCAAATTGTTGGTAGGACAACATAGTAGCATTTCTTTATTTACTTTTGATTTTTATAAATGGATATGTTTACTGTAATGTGTACTAAACACCACTAATGTGGACTCTCGATATGTTTACTTAATACTACATTTAATTCAACTTGGTTACCAAACATCCAATGTTTCGTCCTATTCTAGTATGAATAATGTTATTATAAAATTCTCACTAGGATGACTACAAAATGGAGATTAATAGAGAAACAACGCTACCAAAATTCTAAAATTTGATACAAAGAATTTTCATTAAACTAATCGATTGGCTCATTTGACTTCAATTTTCTATAAGGGGTACAAATTATGGGGATCCCGTCCAAAAATAAAATTATTATAGAAGGAAAACGGTTAATGAAACAAATTTTAATAATTTATTTTTTCCCTTATTTGAAACCAGACAGCACCTCCATCGAAAAATTAAAAAAAAATGATGATGGTCCACTAAAATTAAATTAAAAGCTTTCAATCAAAAAGAAAATAGTAAACATCGGTTGTCCAAAAAAAAATTGCATAACTGGGTAACATAAATATTTTTGATGAGATTTTTTGACACATACCGTGCATGTATGTGTAAAACCCCTTACAAAATTATTAAATTTAAGATTTTCATTTGGTTTGATAAAATTAAACTAGAAAATATAGAGAAAAAATATATTTTTTTTGTTGGAAAAGGGTTTGAATTCGTAACCGTGTTTATGTTTCAAAATTTTCATAAAGGTAGATGTTAATTTTTGTTTACATTGAGTTTAAAATCTTGACCTCTTGTTTGCGTATATGGGTTTTTTTTTGGAATTTCATGGTCGGACCAAAATATTATGCTTTTATTCCACCTATTTGTAAAAGTAGGAAGTGGAAATCTTCGATGATGAAACTTTTAAAAGGAAAAAAACATGGGAGAAAAAATGTTAGGAGGAAGAAGAAAAGTAAAAGTTTATAGAGGCATAAATGGATAGAAACATAAGTTAACGGAGTAATAGGGTAGTAAATGAGTGACAAATAATTTTAATAAAAGTATGTAAGGTGTAAAGTAAAAAATGTAGAGATAATAGAATTTTCCAATAGAGAATAGGATGTTTGGCAGAATTAGATCATTCGTTCTCTTATTATAAAATATTGCATAAGCGCTAGTTTGTCTTTATCTTAATTATCATCCTTCTTTATCCAACCAAAACCTTTTTACCATATCCTTTTCATTTACAAAAAAATCAATTCATAGTTCGGTGATTTTAATTTAATTCTTTTATTAATAATTGAAGATGCATTCATCAAAATCTCATTAATCAATAACGTATGTTTACGTAGTCATCAAACAAAATAACTAACATGTAACATGCATTTAATAAAATATAGTTTGTAAAAAAATGAAACCTTCAGATAATATGTATGATATGGCAGTTTTCACATAAAGTAGATTTTTTATCACTTGTGATGTAAGAGGAAATTATGAATAAACAGTTAATAAAATCAAGGTTTATAGAGATGGAATGGAATGATGGGAAGTAGGAGAGGAGAAAATAAGCAATGTTAATAATGAGAGAGACCTTGGAATATTAATGTGAATGTTTAGAAGATGAAAATTCCAAAGTGCTGAATAAAGGTATCTTATGGAACATTTCTATGTTAGTTAACCTTAGAAAACAATCTATAATCAGTTAGATTCTATGTCAACGTGCACCATCGGACACACTAATCCAAAGCCTAAGTTAACTTTCAGACCCACGTCATGCCAAGATGTACGAGCTATCAAGATTTTAAACATTACAAAGACTAAAGAATGAGGATAACATCTAAGACTATATATGCTTTCAGATCTTATAACGAGAAATAGAGAAATATAAATACTAAAAACAATCATCTTAGAAAATATCACAGAAAACATAGTGTTAAAACATATGTAGTCATAATCCAAAATTTGCAAAAATACATCATATAGTATGACAAATAATATGTACGATAAATAGTTACATGGAGAGTGATAAAAAGTAGTAAGAAATGTCAATGCCAAGCTCGCCTCTCCGCATACTAAATCTGGGCCAATCACCTACTGTCTTATCCAAACGTTGTTGGGGAAAAGGAAAGGAGTGGATTAGACAAAAGTCCAGTGAATGAGTTACATCATTGATATATGGTGGTTATATGCAATTGACTTCATTAATAATCTATGTTACCTGGTGTATCTAACTTATGTTTGTGAACTACTTACTAAGGTAAGTTCTGTTAACCTAAGGGGATATAGTTGTACATACACCTACATCAACATCTTATGAAGGTTTGTACTCAGTTTCAAACAACTTATCGAACCTAAAAAACAATGACGGATCGGACCAATAACTATTGTAACTATACTGACATAGGATTGCCTATAGTATCAACTTTTGGACTTCATTCTCAAATTATGACAACAAGTATTATATTTACGCACTGAGGTAGAGCCCGCAATGTCGACTTGTGCTAAAGATGTCTAAGGGTTTGTTATCCATGTCCACTCTTAATGGCATAACACCACTTATTCAACAAACCGTGTATCCAACAACAAAACAGTATCACGTCCTTATTGTTATGTTTACCAAGGAACCTCTCGTTAGTGTTGAGCCACACACTACTTTAGGTTTCCTCATCAATGTTAAGAATACTGTGGCGCTCCACCTCTATACTCACACTAGCCAAGGACACTACGGGGTAATGCCATCGACTTGCCCGAAGAATAAGGCTGTTGAGGAGCGACCATCTTTGTAATGGCTTTGTGCGAGTACCGATATGTCAGATAGTATTACATGCATTTCATTTCAAGAGGAATCCGACATATCAAATACAAACTCAAAGCAACTACATAGTGGCCATGTGGTCATCGGAAACAAATATAGAAATAAGCATAACACAAATCGGTCACAGATATCCATATCACAAAGGCGGAAGCAGATACGAATATATCACATAAAAGTGTACATCAAAGTAGTGATCATATAAGATACACTACATTACAAAAGAATAGGTACAAGTGCTACATAAAAGTATATGTATACATCAAGGAGTCTATATCTCGAATGTATAATGACAAAAACTACTAAACTAAGTAGTCAGACAAAAGTCAAATGATGGTCCCAGATAAGGAGTTAAGAAGAAGCACCTGCAACATCTTGGTCTGACCCGATTATTATTTAATAAGAAAAAAATAAACAGATCAGTCTAGCTATAAATATCAGATAAAATGAGATAGGATAAGAGATACAATAAAAACATATGATAACAATAATGCCATACAATAATAAAAATCATACAATATCTCAAAAATCTCAAAAGTAAAAAAGAATGTCATATTTTTTATTTTATTCACCAAACCATAAATATTGACAAATATATCAATGCCAATCACAAAATTGGTGAAACCCAAATTCGAGAAACCATCAATTAGAAATCTAGAAATCACAAAGGGGGAGGCCTAACACAAATTGGAGCATGAAAACTCACCAACACGTGCATCACAAACAGGTCGCTAACCCATGGTCGCTAACTGTAGAGCCGGTGCAACGTCGTAGTACAATAACGGTACGCCCGAGGAACCTGAAACTCAAGAAATTCGGAACAACGACGTAGTACAACGGTACGCTCGATGAACCTGATAAGCCGATACAACGATGTAGTACAACGGTACGCCCGATGAACCGAACTCCATAAAAGAACATGGGTCGCTAGCCCACAAAAATGAGTCGAAACTCCAAAGAACCAATAGGTCGTTAGCCTATAAAAGAAATGAGACGAAACGCAATAAAACGAGGTACAATCCCCCACGCGGACAAAGAGACATAGCATATCGCTAGTCTAAATCACAAAATGATTATCATTGATCAATAAAAAGTGTGAATTACTGTAAGCTAGTAAATAAACGAGTTTAGCTTCATTTCCCATAACCATTGGCTTAACTGAAATATTTACAAACAAATTGTAGATCTCCACTCGAAGTTGTCATAAGAGTTTCAATCAAACAAATCCAAAGATTAACCGACGAAGTAAACGCAAGAGTTTCATACCACTTGTTTTGCTAGGCCGTTTAATTAGATTTTCTCATACGAACGAGGTAAAGTTTGTATATACTAATAGGTTGGAAAACGGTTTTAATAAACGAGCTTTGTATCAAGATAGCGTTAAAATTGTTTTGATGAAAGGGTTTTGATATTTACTACCAGTATAGAACCTTTGCATTTTGAAGTGACAAATCACCAAAAATGATTGTAAAAACAATTATTCACCAAAATTCACATTCAAAGACGTGAATCAAATCTAAAGTAATCGATACCAAATCCATCGAAATGGATATTCCCAAAAATACTAAAAAGATGTTATCAAAGTCAACAAAAGTGATAACAACAAATCGATCATCATGAATCGACTAAAAATTGGAAATCCACACAAAAGGAAAAATTGGCCGAGACAACAGATTCAGTCGACTGGACCAGGGTGGTCAGTCGACTTACACAATTCCTAGAAACTTTCTGTTTCTAGGTTAGGTCGACTGAACCAGGGTGGTCAGTCAACTGAAACATGCCTGGAAACTTTCGGTTTCCAGGCTCAGTCGACTAACCCAGAGTGGTCAATCGACTGATACTGGCCCAGGAAATTTCCTGGGTTCTGGTTGAGTCGACTGACTTCCTGGTTCAATCGACTGAACTGGAATTTTCAGTATTTTTAGCCTAGCCCTACTAAGGGTAAAAATCCAACAAATTGCGATCGGAAGAGCGATGATGTAACAGCCCGCAAATCCGTTCCCCTTGAGCCAACACTATTCTACAACAATCAACTCAAGTTGTACAGGAATACGAACCATTAGGGTTAAAGAAGATGGGGTAGAAGAAGAAAATAGAAAACAACAACAGAATCTACATCGCAGCGGAATAAAATATAATAGATAATAAATGATCTTTACACAGAAATCAAATATCTCTGTTTATATATTACATCATCAGAGTACATCAATCACAGCTCAACATCAATCTCATACAAATGGATACACAACAACTTAACACAGCGGAAATGTATATATATATATATAAACAGGTACGAGAGTACGTATCGTCATCTTGCTCGTCTCCCGAGCTCCACAGCACTTCCTGCATCCTATAATACTCGGTCGGACCCGAGCATTACAGTTAAATAACACCTGAGTTAGTCTGGAATACCAGCGTGAGGAAATCACACCCAATTAATTATTAAAGTTTCAAAAATCCTTTGAAAAAAAAAGCATCTCGTAAGACCACGCCACAAATAAACATGTCGGGTTTTTACCTTACGATAGCTAAAACAATTTTTGTAGAAATCCTATGATATTATAATAGCGTCTATATACAAATACTTATAAAATAGCCGAAATTGTTACATTCATTAAATTCCAGCTACTAGCCACAGAGTGGGTAATACAAACAAAACTCGTACAAGGCTCGTAGGGAGAATGGATTTCTAACTAATGACTAGGCACTGGGGTACCACCTGTCACAGTACGGGGTCTAAATCACCGTACCGAGGAGTACGCCCGCTCCCCTGCAACACAAGGCCGGGACTACCCCTTACTGGATAATCCCGAGTGAGATCACCCCGTGGTTGGGATCAGCAACCGCCCACTAAGCCGAAATAAAAAGGGACATCTAGACAGAGATGACCTCATCCTGCTTGGGTGCTACCCACCTAGCCTTGCTGCATAACCCCTGATTTTCAGTCATTCCCATTTGATGAGGCTTGAGGCTAAGCATTACCTTTTTAGAATATATTCCTTAGAATGCCCATCGTCCACCTGACGATGTTTCGCAAGCATTCATCCATACAAGTCCATCCCGGGTTCGAACGGAACCGAAGGCACTACTCCTACTAAATCCATTTTGAAAATATCCTCATGATTAGTAGCGACTAGCCCTTGCACTTCACTGCTCCATCTTCGAATCCAAAATCATTTTTCACGAAAACGTACAAACCGGATCGAATTGGTTTTCGAGAAATAAATCTCGATCCCGGTCTCTTCGAAACGATCAACGTATTTGTCCAATATTGATAGTCGGTGATTTAACTATCAATTTATATTCACAAACAACCATCAACCAATAAATAATTTCCCATATTATTTATTTTTCTCAAAAATATCTTCACAAGATATATTTTCACTTTTCAAATTCCTTCGAAACAGTTTCAATACCATCTGTCTTCTCAGAATAAATTCCAAGTATCTCTATTTCCACTGGAATCACCAAGCACAAAACTAGATTTTCTAAAATAATTTAAAACACTTTACCTTTAAAAATATACTTTAAAACATTCAAGTTAAAATTACTTTAATAATTTGTTAAAAATACATACTATATGAATATTTGAAAATAAGGTTGCTAAATAAAATGTGAAACCAGATTTACACTTTTAAAACAAATACTAAATCACTCTTTAAATAATTATTGCTATAATAGATTAAAAGGAAATACTTGCTTAGAAGTTAAATATTAGGAATAATGAATTTTACAAAACTTGCTTTCTTTAAAACAATTTTAAAACATTTAATTTATATTTACAAATTTACTTTTTTAAAAAAAACGTGTACTTGGCCATCCAGAGAAAATTCCAACTTCAAGCACATAAATCAATTTTCCCCAAATTGCTTTCCAACTTATTTTTATTTGAAATAAGTTTCTTTAATTTATCAATTCATTTCAAAATTCATTAGGTATGGACTTATTATTAATGTTATTATTTTCCGTTTGATTTTAAACCTTTAGCTGAAATATACAAAATTTCAGGCTTTTCTTATTTTCTTCTTTGTTCTTTCCAATAATATAAATCTTAAATTTTAAATAAATATTTTCTTCTTTTAATTAATATCACTGAAGATTTTATTTACAAATTCACTTCTTTAAATTTCTTTCCAAAATCTAATTTATATATTTTTGGAAATTCATTATACCCAATCATAACCAATCGAACCATAACATTCAATATTCCAATAAGGTTCATCATAGAATAACAAATAATCACAACAGAGGGTATAGAATAATTTAAATAAATGTTGAGGGATCCAGTTGGATCCCACCAACCTGTTTTCCCTGCATTCACAGACATTAGCACAATATAATACACCAATTCCAAAATTACCATACTATAGCACATCAATCATCCTCAACCATTCAAACAATTATTTAAATTTAATCATTTAAATTTAAATTTAAATTAACTGAGTGAGATTAACTCACCTTTGACCTTGTTTGCAATCCATTCCAAACCAGCTTGTTTCTTTTCATATTTTAAACCTTGAATAAACATTTATTCGGTTTATTAATATTTTAAATAGTCTAACCCTAAATTACCATCAAATAAATTTAATTAACTAATGATTAAATGATTGTTTTAATTTCTACTCAGTGAAATAATAACCAACCATTTACCTACGAGTTTAAATATACGGAACATTTAAAAGTCACTGTTTTGAAATCAACAATCTGAACTGATAATTTTCTATTTCGAAACCTTTTTGTAACTAAAATAAATAAGTTTGTTAATCAAACTAAGCACTATAGTATATTAATTAGAATAATTAGTAGATTTAAAAAAAATGTATATATGTAGATATGTATATCCATACTTATGTTGTACTTTTCTTTTACTGTAAATTCCTGATACTGACTTTTTTTTTTAAACAAACCAGATAGGTTTCATAAATTTCCAGATTTATAATTAAATCATTAAATTTCATTTACCAGATCATTTTTATTCAATCAGTATTATATTCAAGCAGAACGAAGAGAAGAACAGATACCTCACTCGAGCGATTCCATTTCCCACCACTGCCTTCTTGATTCGCGAATCCTCAATCGGCCATGAACAACCGGCTTTGGCATCTTCTCAACCGAAGTGCCTTCCCATCCCACGAGCCCAGGTCCTCCATCCCAATCTCACATCGAAGGCCAAAAATTGAAGAATTCGAACCCTAGCAGAGCCATCGTGCTCGAAAACAAACCCACCAATTCGCCGATCATCGACTTCGCTCTCCACCTGAAAGCGCGACGACCCCACTGGCCCGCGAAACCACAGTAGCGAATGCCACAAAACCCAAACTCTCGCGATTGACTCCCTCCCGATGCACTTCGAAGCCGCCGCGACCCAAATCCAAGTTTCCCCCATTTATTTGCGAAATTGATTGACAAAGAGGAGGATTGATTATCGGTACGTTTTCGAATTGTAATGAAAAGAAACGAGTAACCGTGATTGCGAAAGGATCGGCCTTGTCTTTTTTTTTCTTTTTCTTAATTTAACTGCAATCGAGTAATTTGGGGGAAGAGAAATAGAAGAGGAGGGAGATGGCGCTTATCGATCAATAGATTTGCTCGGCCATTAAATCAAATTCGATTCGTAAATGAAGAAGGGGAACGAGATATTTAACAAAGGGACAATGTGATTTGTAAAAGCAACGAAATTTCGAAAAGAAAGTTGCGTGCTGATAGGAAAAAAAGAACAGAATGTCGGCTTCAACAGAGATAACAGAGATATGTTTGCCAAATGAATTACAGGATAGCAGCTGATTAAAACTTTATATTTTTATATACAAAAATATCTTGTTTAGGTACCCAGTTATCAAATTGGATTCGATACAGATTTCAACGCGTTTATATAACATACGCTCACATAACAACTCCAAACAATACGAAATTTGAAACCCGATAATAATTCAATATTACGGACCCAATGGAACTGGTTTCGTCGAATGCCGAGACTGTGCCTCGGGAAGCTATTTTTAAATTCAATTTAAACTATAAAATTTTAAAACTGAACAAACCATTGTTAATTTCAATTTTACAACTTTTATTATCTTCAGTGTTATCAATATAAATTTTACAAACCTTCAAATTATTTTTAACAGGCTTAAAACTCCAGATTCAACATTTTACCCAGCATCACATAATTTAATTTAATAATTAAATTACCCAATAACCTGTGATATTTGAATTCAAGTTAAAAACTAACTTTTAAATATTTAAAATCAATTATATATTTCGATTTTAAATACTCGAAAATCCGGGTCGTCACATTCCTCCCCCCTTAAAAGAATTTCGTCCCCGAAATTACTAGTTAGGAAGAATGTTTCAATACCCATTTCTAATTTCCAAAACCAAACAGTTTAACATCATATATCAACTACCTTTTTATAAAAGACCCGTTACCATTTTTACTAGTCTTACCCAACTTTCCTATAGTTTCTAAAAATATTGCTTACTCAATCCTTCAAATTTGAATTTTAAATCAAATTTAAAATTATCTGAATTTTCTTAAAATTTTCTAACTCTCTAAATTTTCGAAAAATTTCGCCAGCGTCTCCTTTGCGCGGCTAGCTCGGTACAACTACAAAATGGCTCTACGGCCTCCCAAATCCAAAAAGAAAACAAAAATAACAAGTGGCTAGATCCAAAAACCCAATCAAATTCGATATAGAATTTTAAACACATACCTTTAGTCGGGCAATTCTAATTTATTATCTGAAATCAAAACCAATTCTCTTTTCCCTTTTTCATACCTGCATATCATGTTTAGCAATAATATCCAATCACAACATTCAAATATATTTATTGACTTCTTTTCAAAATTTCAATATTCATTCCATTTAAGCCCGTACGATGTACCTATATCTTCGTACGCAATACCGAATCCGATCGCCTACTCGATCACACAATTTCACTTCCGAATTAGTATCGTCCACCCGACTTCCTAGTACGGACTCAGATCTGGTTTCTTGATTAGAAACCGTCATTCTCCTTGCATAGTCATAACTATGATAGAGAATTTCCAGAATCAATCAAAATTCCATATCCAGGTTCGCCGTCGAAAATCGAGTGAAAAATCCTAGCTCGGATCGATAAAATTATCTCGAAATTCTGTGCTCGAATCTGGATCAAATAGTTATGCGAATAAAATAATATATGTACATCCTACGTATTTGCCACAATTGATTACCAATTATATCAATTCCCTTTTTATTCTCATTTATTTTCTCACTTTCCCTTGTCACAACTTCAGTTAAATTTTTATTCAATTATTCACTCGGAATAATTTTCCTTAATACCAACTTACTTAAGAATTCATTATTCTCTTTCTTAAGTTATAAATATTTTATACACGTCTTACATGAACTTCACTTCACCATTGAAGTTTCTTTTATTTCTATTTACTTTGCCCTTACAATTCCATTAGAATTCAATTTGGCTTCCACTTTGAATATTAAATTAGTTTCACTTACTAATTAAGTTAAATCTCAAATAAAAGTTTTTTTGCAAACTTTCTCCCCTCCTTTAATTTCTTTAAACAATTCTTCAGTTCATCTTACTTTACTTATTCAATATAAATTAAATTTCAACATTCAGTTATAATTCTATTTGCTTAACAAATTTTAATTCATTTATCGTTAGTGAAAACTTTCAAAAGATTCAAAAAATTTCAAACTCCCAAAATTTTCGAAATTTTTTGGCAGAGTCTCCTTTGTACGGAGGAGCTTTTGCAATTTTACAAGAGATATAAATATATATACATCGACCCACACGGTCGGAAAATAGAAAAACAGTTCATATTTCCTATTTGTATTGCGTAGGCGTACCTTATTTAGCATCTTAAAGCAAGCAGTTATTTATTTAAGATTTTAGCGCGGGCAAAACCAGTCAACGGCTTCCAAAAACCTATACTTACTCAATTTAAACATGTCAGTGTCAAACATACAAAGTTTATTAAGATTTCACTTTATTTCAATAGACTAAACACAAGTATAACCTAAGCAATTTACACTAAACACTTATCATAAGCAAATTTACAAGGTTCCGACTCCAATTTAAATGTTTTCAATACATTCCCAAACCATCACACTCAATTCATTCACATTGCGTTCCATTTCAATGGTTTATATTTCATTTCTTACAACCAATCCTCAAACCATTGTATTCAATCCTAAGTGATTTACAACTCTCTTACCTGTATATAATTATTTTTCCATTACATTTTAAATTTACACATTTGTTTCTTTTCTCAATTCAATCACTTGCATTCCATTTCATTATCCAATCAAGTTTTATTCACAAACCATTTCATAAAGCTTACTATCAACCATCTAAAATTTACCTTCGTTATTTAGTTACTTCAAGCTATTTCCGTCTCAAAATTTTAAGTTTATTTTCTTCTTTACACCAATTCTATTTTAATTTGATTCTAATCCAAATCAAACTCCATTTACTAATTTAATTCAGTTAATATACTCATCCGATTTATTTTTAATCCAAACAAGCTCATTTTCAATTTGACTCTATTTGATTTAAATTCAATTAGTGTAGTCATTCAACCTATTTAAACTTTATTTCTCATTTCAATTTACTTCTAACTTATTATATCAATAATAAAGCCATTTCAATTTTATTTCTATTCACTTGAATTTTTATTTACCACTCAAACCATCACTATTTCAACTCTATTTTATTTAACTTGAGTTCATTGCCAGCTCCCTTTGTTTAAATTAAATTAGTATATTTCATTGAATCAATATAAATCTAATTCACATTCAATAATTTATTTCTGAATTCCTCTCATTTTATAACGAGGCCATTTCCAATTTATCTCTACTTAGATTTTTATTTGCAATATAAATCATTTCTATGTTAATTCAATTCCATTCAACTTCAATTCAAATTTAATTCACTTACGATTTCAAGTTGAATTCCTATTAATAACCCAAGCTTCACTTTCAAATTTATCATTTATTCACAACTCAAATTTTTATTAACCAATTCGAGTTCCATTTCCATTTTCATATTCAATTAACTAATTTATTACCAATTAGTTTATTCAAACTTTATACTCAATATTTGATTTTCATTTCAAAACAACAACAAAAATCACTCTAACCGTTTTACTTGAGTTCAATCTATTTTATATTTTAAGTTTTGGATTATATTTATTATCATTACAAACAATTTTATTTGGCCTATTCATTTTACTTCCAAGCTTTAAAAGTCTCAACTTATTTATATTCATATTTCATCTATTTACAATCAATCTCATTCATATTTTACTTTTTAACTCGGAATTATACTTTTTTTTCAGCCAATATATTTTATTTCCATAAACATTTTAAACAAAATTCCAGAGTTAAACAATTTTCCAAAATTTCAATATCACCTTAGAATTCAACTGTATCCAAAATTCTTTGGCAAATTCATTAATTCCTTAATTTCAAAACCAAACCCAGTTCGCACACAATTCCAATTTAAAACAACTTGGTAGCAATTTCTCTTCTAGAAACTCGAAAATGAACTTCGATGATGCTGCAGTCATCACCGAAATTATTTTCCAGCGATCGAAAGAGAATTAAATGCTTTTATCTCTTTAAAATCCCTTTCAAATATTTTTAAATTCCAAATTCCTCCATATTCAATTCCTATTCAAAAATATTCCCGAAATAATACCACTATTATTTCTCCAAAACTTTTGAAAACCAATTCCAAATCCAAAGGAATTTAAACCCTTTTCTAGAATTCCAAATTTGAAATCCATCCAATTTATATTTCAACATTACTCTGGGATTTTATTTCCAATGTTAAATCACATTCATAGATTATATTTACAAATTTCTCTAGAGGTTATTTCAATTTATAAATTACATTTATAATCTATATTTCAAATTCCATTTGGTTATATAAATTTATTCTTCGACTTTGGTTATAAGTTTTCAATTTCTTATTCAATTTCTATTTAATTTTATCATTTCTTAACAAATCAAGCATCCAAATACTATAATACTTTACAAAAATTTATATCTTTTATATACAAAAATAATTTGGGTAAAATTATTTCATTTACCCTACTTTAAAACAATACTGTGTCGAATTGTTTTATTCAAGTGTTTAGAGACTCCTATCAATAACGTTAATTACTCGTATTGACCAGAATCCATAAACTACCCAATAAACCAATCCACACAATATAAATCATTTTATATTCACTAACAAATACGCGCTCATATCTATTAATACGCTCAAATTCAGTCTAGAGTACTATCGACTCTATTTCAACGAGTGATTCCCACCAGAGCCAAGGTTATGACCAACCTAAGCTCTGATACCACTTGTAACAGTCCGCAAATCCATACCCTTTGAATCAACACTATTCTACAACAATCAACTCAAGTTGTACAGGAATACGAACCACTAGGGTTAAAGAAGATGGGGTAGAAGAAGAAAATAGAAAACAACAACAGAATCTAACCATCGCAGCGGAATAAAATATAATAGATAATAAATGATCTTTACACAGAAATCAAATATCTCTGTTTATATATTACGTCATCAGAATCACAGCTCAACATCAATCTCATACAAATGGATACACAACAACTCAACACAGCGGAAATATATATATATATATATATATATATATATATATATATATATATATATATATATATATAAACAAGTACGAGAGTACGTATCGTCATCTTGCTCGTCTCCCGAGCTCCACAGCATTTCCTGTATCCTATAATACTCGGTCTGACCCGAGCATTATAGTTAAATAACACCCGAGTCAGTCTGGAATACCAGCTTGAGGAAATCACACCCAATTGATTATTAAATTTCAAAAATCCTTTGAAAACAAAAGCATCTCGTAAGACCGCGCCACAAATAAACATGTCGGGTTTTTACCTTACGATAGCTAAAATAATTTTTGTAGAAATCCTCTGATATTATAATAGGGTCTATATACAAATACTTATAAAATAGCCGAAATTGTTACATTCATTAAACTCCAGCTACTAGCCACAGAGTGGGTAATACAAACAAAACTTGTACAAGGCTCGTAGGGAGAATGGATGTCCAACTAATGACTAGGCACTGGGTACCACCTGTCACAGTACGGGGTCTAGATCACCGTACCGAGGAGTACGCCCGCTCCCCTGCAACACAAGGCCGGGACTACCCCTTACTGGATAATCCCGAGTGAGATCACCCCGCGGTTGGGACCAGCAACCGCCCACTAAGCCGAAATAAAAAGGGACATCTAGACAGAGATGACCTCACCCTGCTTGGGTGCTACCCACCTAGCCTTGCTGCATAACCCCTGATTTTCAGTCATTCCCATTTGATGAGGCTTGAGTCTAAGCGTTACCTTTTTAGAATATATTCCTTAGAATGCCCATCGTCCACCTGATGATGTTTCGCAAGCATTCATCCATACAAGTACGTCCCGGGTTCGAACGGAACCGAAGGCACTACTCCTACTACATCCATTTTGGAAATATCCTCAGGATTAGTAGCGACTAGCCCTTGCACTTCACTGCTCCATCTTCGAATCCAAAATCATTTTTCACGAAAACGTACAAACCGGATCGAAGTGGTTTTCGAGAAATAAATCTCGATCCCGGTCTCTTCGAAACGATCAACGTATTTGTCCAATATTGATAGTCGGTGATTTAACTATCAATTTATATTCACAAACAACCATCAACCAATAAATAATTTCCCATATTATTTATTTTTCTCAAAAATATCTTCACAAGATATATTTTCACTTTTCAAATTCCTTCGAAACAGTTTCAAAACCATCTGTATTCTTAGAATAAATTCCAAGTATCTCTATTTCCACTGGAATCACCAAGCACAAAACTAGTTTTTCTAAAATAATTTAAAACACTTTACCTTTAAAAATATACTTTAAAACATTCAAGTTAAAATTACTTTAATAATTTGTTAAAAATACATACTATATGAATATTTGAAAATAAGGTTGCTAAATAAAATATAAAACCAGATTTACACTTTTAAAACAAATACTAAATCACTCTTTAAATAATTATTGCTATAATAGATTAAAAGGAAATACTTGCTTTAGAAGTTAAATATTATGAATAATGAATTTTACAAAACTTGCTTTCTTTAAAAACAACTTTAAAACATTTAATTTATATTTACAAATTTACTTTTTTTTTAAAAACGTGTACTTGGCCATCCAGAGAAAATTCCAACTTCATGCACATAAATCAATTTTCCCCAAATTGATTTCCAATTTATTTTTATTTGAAATAAGTTTCTTTAATTTCTCAATTCATTTCAAAATTCATTAGGTATGGACTTATTATTAATGTTATTATTTTCCGTTTGATTTTAAACCTTTAGCTGAAATATACAAAATTTCAGGCTTTTCTCATTTTCTTCTTTGTTCTTTCCAAGAATATAAATCTTAAATTTTAAATAAATGTTTTCTTCTTTTAATTAATATCACTGAAGATTTGATATTCATTAACTTTCTATTTATTCAAATTTCCTTTCTATTCCCAAGATCTGTTTATTAGAATTTTACAGTTACTTCATTCCTTTCCAATTCATTTTTTTTATTTATTCTATAATTATTTTATTTACAAATTCACTTCTTTAAATTTCTTTCCAAAATCTAATTTATATATTTTTGGAAATTCATTATACCCAATCATAACCAATCGAACCATAGCATTCAATATTCCAATAAGGTTCATCATAGAATAACAAATAATCAGAACAGAGGGTATAGAATAATTTAAATAAATGTTGAGGGATCCAGTTGGATCCCTCCAACCTGTTTTCCCTGCATTCACAGACGTTAGCACAATATAATACACCAATTCCAAAATTACCATACTATAGCACATCAATCATCCTCAACCATTCAAACAATTATTTAATTTAATCATTTAAATTTAAATTTAAATTAACTGAGTGAGATTAACTCACCTTTGACCTTGTTTGCAATCCATTCCAAACCAGCTTGTTTCTTTTCATATTTTAAACCTTGAATAAACATTTATTCGGTTTATTAATATTTTAAATAGTCTAACCCTAAATTACCATCAAATAAATTTAATTAACTAATGATTAAATGATTGTTTAAACTTTTTTTGTTAATTTCTACTCAGTGAAATAATAACCAACCATTTACCTACGAGTTTAAATATAAGGAACATTTAAAACTCACTGTTTTGAAATCAACAATCTGAACTGATAATTTTCTATTTCAAAACTTTTTGTCACTAAAATAAGTAAGTTTGTTAATCAAACTAAACATTATAGTATATTAATTAGAATAATTAGTAGATTTAAAAAAAATGTATATATGTAGATATGTATATCCATACTTATGTTGTACTTTTCTTTTACTATAAATTCCTGATACTGACTTTTTTTTAAACAAACCAGATAGGTTTCATAAATTTCTAGATTTATAATTCAATCATTAAATTTCATTTAAAGATCATTTTTATTCAATCAGTATTATATTCAAGCAGAACGAAAAGAAGAACAGATACCTCACTCGAGCGATTCCATTTCCCACCGCTGCCTTCTTGATTCGCGAATCCCTAATCGGCCATGAACAACCGGCTTTGGCATCTTCTCAACCGAAGTGCCATCCCATCCCACGAGCCCAGGTCCTCCATTCCAATCTCACATCGAAGGCCAAAAATTAAAGAATTCGAACCCTAGCAGAGCCATCGTGCTCGAAAAAAAGCCCACCAATTCGCCGATCATCGACTTCGCTCTCCACCTGAAAGCGCGACGACCCCATTGGCCCGCGAAACCACAGTAGCGAACGCCGCAAAACCCAAACTCTCGCGATCGACTCCCTCCCGATGCACTTCGAAGCCGCCGCGACCCAAATCCAAGTTTCCCCCATTTATTTGCGAAATTGATTGACAAAGAGGAGGATTGATTATCGATACGTTTTCGAATTGTAATGAAAAGAAACGAGTAACCGTGATTGCGAAAGGCTCGGCCTTGTCTTTTTTTTTTAATTTAACAGCAATCGAGTAATTTGGGGGAAGAGAAATAGAGGAGGAGGGAGATGGCACGTATCGATCAATAGATTTGCTCGGCCATTAAATCAAATTCGATTCGTAAATGAAGAAGGGGAACGAGATATTTAACAAAGGGACAATGTGATTTGTAAAAGCAACGAAATTTCGAAAAGAAAGTTGCGTGCTGATAGGAAAAAAAGAACAGAATGTCGGCTTCAACAGAGATAACAGAGATATGTTTGCCAAATGAATTACAGGATAGCAGCTGATTAAAACTTTATATTTTTGTATCCAAAAATATCTTGTTTAGGTACCCAGTTATCAAATTGGATTCGATACAGATTTCAACGCGTTTATATAACATACGCTCACATAACAACTCCAAACAATACGAAATTTGAAACCCGATAATAATTCAATATTACGGACCCAATGGAACTGGTTTCGTCGAATGCCGGGACTGTGCCTCGGGAAGCTATTTTTAAATTCAATTTAAACTATAAAATTTTAAAACTGAACAAACCACTGTTAATTTCAATTTTACAACTTCTATTATCTTCAGTGTTATCAATATAAATTTTACAAACCTTCAAATTATTTTTAACAGGCTTAAAACTCCAGATTCAACATTTTACCCAGCTTCACAAAATTTAATTTAATAATTAAATTACCCAATAACCTGTGATATTTGAATTCAAGTTAAAAACTAACTTTTAAATATTTAAAATCAATTATATATTCCGATTTTAAATAATCGAAAATTTCGGGTCGTCACAGATGAGCGCTAGGGGTTTATGCCAATCAACAACCCATCCCTATAGGCTCTTCGATACACCACCAAAAACATGTTCAAACATCAAAGCTAGGATTTTTAAAGATTTGACTTTGAAACACCCAAAAATTGTAGTATTCATAAAACCAATTCCATCCAAAGCAAATGGATAAGGAATAGATGTTAGGAATCACTACCTAACGACTATCAAAGATATAGACATAAATGTGAGTTCAAAATCTCACATTTTTCTCAAAAACAACAAAGGAGAAGCTTGAAAACAAAGGGAAGATCAACTACTCTTCAACTTCAACTCTAAAAGCTCCAATCTAAGATCATAAGCAAATATTTTCTAAGTTAGGTTATAGGAAATTTCTAAAATTGGAGTGAGATTGAGATGGAGAAGAAGAAGAGGATGCTTACCTAAGCTTCTCTTTGATTTTGGAGCTAGAACTTGGATTTGCAAAGAAAACTAGGGCTTAGGATTTTAGTTTCCAATCTCCTCCCCATTTTTACTAAATCTTGAAGTGTTAGGAAATAAGGAATGAATGAAGAGGAGAGGGGTGGAGTTAGGATATTAGACAAGTTGGGTTAGTGGGCTGAAACCTAAACCCAAACCCGAAGCCCTAAATGAAAACATCAAAATTTTACTCAACTCCAAACATATCGATGTTTATACTCAAAAAGGTTGCAAACGCCATTTTGAACTCAATGGAAGTGTTTTCGAGTCCCAATTCGACTGTTTGCAAAACGTTTTGTTTTGGACTTAAATCCGCCTAACGATGCTATATTTAAATTAAATGTTTAAGTATACAATCATAAAATATACGGGTTGTTACAGACTCCCCTCCTTAAAGAAATTGCATCCTCGCAATACATAAGAAAAATGAGAAATGAAAAGTAAGAAACATAAAAGCATATCAACACAAAAGAAAATATGAAATAAGAAGTTCACCTCAAAGAGCACGGTAGAGTAAGTCCGGATGTGTTCGCTCGATGAATTCTGTAGATTCCCAAGAGCAATCCGTAGAATTATAGGACCATTGAACTTTCAAAAGCGGAACATCTTTATTTCGAAGGCGTTTAACCTCTGATGCAATAATACGAATAAGATGTTGCTCATAAGTCAAATTAGGCGAAACTTTAATTGCTTCAATAACACCGGGCTCAAGAATAGAATCGGAATCCCTAAGGCATTTCCGTAGTTGAGAAACGTGAAACACGTCATGAATAGCAGAAAATTGAGTCGGTAATAAAAGGCGATAAGCCATGGAACCAATACGTTGGTGATGGGAAATGGACCAATATATTAAGGTGCTAATTTTCCTGATCGACTAAAATGCACAACACCCTTCATAGGTGAAACACGAATAAACACCATATCTCCAACAGAAAATTCTAATTTCCTTCTTTGGTTATCGGCATAGGATTTTTGTCTACTTTGAGTTTCTTTCATCCTATGGCGAATAAGGTCAATCTTTTTTGTGGAGTCACGAATAAAATCTGGACCGAAAACCAGCTTCTCACCAACCTCGAGCCAACAAGAAGGAGATCGACATGGCCTTCTATAGAGTGCCTCGAAATGGGACATACCAATACTAGATTGGAAGCTATTATTATAGGAAAACTCAACAAGAGAAATATGATCCTCCCAACTTCCACGAAAATCAAGAACACATGCACGAACAAGATCTTCAAGAGTTTGATTCACACGCTCGGTTTGTCCATCGGACTGAGGATGATAAGCGGTGATAAAATTAAGTTTCATTCCCAAAGCTTTTTGAAGACTCTTCCAAAATCCACTAGTAAACAATGGATTACAATCACTAACAATAGAAGTAGGAACTCCATGCAATTTAACAATTTCTCTAATAAGAGTTTGGCCAAAAGAGGTATGGTCTGATTAGACCGAATGGAAATAAAATGAGTGGATTTTGTAAGTCTACCCACAATTACCCATGAAATGTCATGGCCTGAACGAGAACGGGGAAGTCCGTCAATAAAGTCCATGGTGACTTGATCCCACTTTCAAATTGGAATGTCCAATGGTTGCAATAACCCACCGGGCCATTGATGCTCGGCCTTAACAAGTTGGCAAGTCATGCAACGCTTAATAAAGTTAGCAATATCAGATTTAATTCCATCCCAATAATAAAATTGCTTCATATCCGCGTACATTTTACTACTACTGAGATGAATGGTAAATTTAGAACGATGAGTATCTTCTAAAATGCCTTTACGAAGATCACTAATATTTGGCATGATAAGTATACCAAATTTTCGAATGCCGCCACGAGCATCAATTTCAAAGTCTTTCAAACCATCACTTTTCCTATCTTGACAACTTTGGCTAAGAAGAACCAATTCAGGATCATGCTTTTGGGCTTCAAGAATGCGGTCTAAAAGTGATGGATGAGCCTCAAGGCTACATAGAACAAGAGACGAACATAAATCGGATTCACGATCTCGAACCTCAAAAGTGGATAAAATCTCGAGATCATTCCATTCGGATATCATCATAGAAACAACCGTCTGTTGCTTACGACTAAGGGCACACGATTTCCCTTTCCGGGAGTATAAAATATATCAAGATCATAAGATGCAAGGAACTCGAGCCAAGGTTGTTGACGCAAATTAAGTTCCTTTTGAAAAAATAAATACTTCAAAGATTTATGATCGGTATAGAGAACAAATTTCTCTCCCAACAGATAATGACGTCAAATTCTAAGGGCGAAAACAATAGCCACGTGCTCTAAATCATGAGTGGAATATCTAGTCTCGGCCAGCTTCAATTGTCTAGAAGCATAAGCAATTACACGTTCCCTTTGCATGAGAACGGCTCCCAAACCAACACGACTAGCATCGGTACAAATAATAAAGCCTTGGTTCCCTTCGGGAATCACAAGAATAGGAGCATCGAAAAGGGGTTCTTTTAATCTTTGAGAAGAAGCTTCACATTTGTCTGACCAAATTATTTAACTCCCTTCTTTGTCAAACTAGTAAGAGGCACGAAAATTTTAGAAAAGTCTTTTATGAACCGACGGTAATAACCTGCCAATCCAAGAAAACTATGGATTTCCGCCACAATCTACGGTCTCTTCCAATTTTGAATCGCTTCGATCTTTGAAGGATCCATGGAAATTCCAGATTCGAAAATAATATGACCGAGAAATTTTACACAAGGTTGCCAGAAGTGACACTTAGAAAATTTTGCTTTCAATTGATTGCTCCTAAGAGTTTCCAACACAATCTAAAGATGCTTTTCATACACTTCCTCGGTTTTGGAATAAGCAAGAATATCATCTATAAAGATGAGAGCAAATCGATTGAGGAAGTCTTTGAAAACTCGATTCATAAGGTCAACGAAATAAGCTGGAGCATTAGTTAAACCAAATGGCATAACAAGCCATTCATAAGATCCATCACGAACAGAAGGATGTCAATGGAATGATATCCTCTGCAATATGAAGCTGATGAAAACCGGTTGCTAAGTCTAACTGTGAAAAAACTCTAGCACCACTTAGTTGATCGAATAGATCATCAATCCGAGGTAAGAGATATTTATTCTTAACGGTAAGATCGTTAAGCTTGCGGTAGTCTACGCAAAGCCTAAGTGTACCATCAAATTTCTTTACAAAAGTAGCTGAAGCTTCCCAAGGAGAGGAACTAGAACGAATAAATTGCTTCGCTTCCAATTCGGATAATTTTTTACGCATCTCCTCATTTTCCTTATTGGACATACGATAAGGAGGACGAGTGATAGGTAGATCTCCAGGGATTAGACTAATTCTGAACTCAATTGCTCGCTTAGGAGGTAATCTTAAGACAGGCTCAAAATATGTCGAAAAATTCATGAACAACGTGAATGAGGGAAATGGCATCTTCCTCATCATCATTATCGTCATCATGAGGGTTTAGAGAATATAAGGATGCTGCCAAATTGGAATCCGAATCTTTAAGAACAATAGAAATATGCTTAACAGATTGAGGTTGTCGAAGATGAATAGTCTTCTCAGGACATTGGATGTGGGCTTCATAACGGTTAAGCCAATCCATTCCCAAAATTATTCCGAAGCCTAAGTAACGCATGACATGCAAATCAGGATGGAAGGAAAAATCACATAAAATAATTTCGACATCTTTACAAAGCAAACTGAGTGTTGCGGATCCACCAACTGGATTCACAATTCTCAAAGAAGTCATCAAAGCCATAACACTTAAAGAAAAAGTATCAGCAAGTTCTTTTGATATAAAAGAATGGGATGCATCCGTATCAAAAAGAACTCGAATAAGATGATCACGAAACATAATAATGCCATCGACGATAGAATGAGAAATATCTTGACCACAAGAAGTGTTATTGGTGACTTGCACTACATTTAGCTTTTCCTCGTTCTTACCTTGAAGTTTGGGACAAGAAGATGAAAGACGACCGGAACTTTTGCAATAACGACAAAAGATAGGGTTCGGACATCTATTAGCAAAATGGTCCTTAGAACCACAATTGTAGCATTGCCATAACTAGAGGTAGTAGTCTTTGCTATCGGAGTTTCTTGCTTCCCTTTATTGTTGGGATAAAGACCTTTGAACTTAATAGGCCTCTTCTTGTTGTTGTTGAAGTTTTGTTTGGCACCAACCACTTCAGCATCATCTTCTTTATTGGCCTCTTCAAGTCGAAGAGCGATATCAACAAGTTGGTCGAAAGAAACTTTCAATTTCAGAAGTAATGGCTTTTTGAGATTCTTGTTCAAGCCATAAACAAACCTTTGATTTTTCTTCAATGGGTATTAATGTACTCGACCCCATATTTAGAGAGGGATTCAAAAGATGCGATGTAATCCGTCATAGAAGATTCACCTTGAACAAGGTCAATAAACGCCGAGCTAAAGTTACTTTTTCAGCTTCCGACACAAACTTCAATTCAAATCTTTCCCGAAATTACTTCCAAGTAAGATTCGCTTCAATAATTTCAGAAATCAGAAGCCCATACCAATCTAATGCTCTTTCTTAGAGCATACTAGAAGCCACTTGGACACGATGCAAATTAATAAGATTCATGCGAGAAATGATGGATCGCATATTCTAAGCCAAGCTTGGACTTCTATAACGCTTCCGGAACCCTTGAATGGCTTTCCACCCAAATTGTTATAATCCTCGCACAAGGGTGCAAACCTAGATTTAGGGTGAGTAGGCTCTGGAATACGTCTGACAGCTTGAGCATTCTTTACAAGATCTAGAAGCTTTTGGGCAGACATAAACACTCCATCCTGAGGAGTAGCACTGGATTGACCGGCGCTGAGACGGCCTGATCTAACCATTTCTCTTCTTTAAAAAAGAAAGAAAGAAGAAGAAAAAGTTATTCTCAGAATGAATATCAAACAATAATGATTGATAAAACAAGACACCATAAAAGAAAAGGATAAAACGGGTCCAATGACTCAAATAAATCCTAAGGCACGACTCCTAAGAAGGACTTAGGACAATGATCCTTGCTAGATTATTCTACATTATTCCAAAGTTTGGCTCTGATACCAAGCTGTGATGCCCCACCTCTATACTTACGCTAGCCAAGGACACTACGGGGTAATGTCGTCGACTAGCATGAAGAATAAGGTTGTTGTGGAGCGACCATCCATGTAATGGCTTTGTGCGAGTACCGATATGTCAGATAGTATAACATGCATTTCATTTCAAGAGGAAATCCGAACTATCAAATACAAACTCAAAGCGACTACATAGTGGCCATATGGTCTTTGGAAACAAATATAGAAATAAGCATAACACAAACCAGTCACAGATATCCATATCACAGAGGCGAAAGCAGATATGAATATATCACATAAAAGTGTACATCAAAGTAGTGGTCATACAAGATCCCTTACATTACAAAAGAATGGGTACATGTGCTACATAAAAGAATACGTATACATCAAGTAGTCTCCATCTCGAATGTATAATTACATAAACTACTAAACTAAGTAGTTAGACAAAAGTCAAATGATGGTCCCAGATAAGGAGTCAAGCAGAAGCACCTGTAACATCTCGGTCTGACCCAAGTATTATTTAATAAGAAAATAATAAATGGATCAGTCTAGCTATAAATATCAGATAAAATGAGATAGGATAAGAGATATAACAAAAACATAAGGTAACAATATGCCATACTATGAAAAGTATACATTTATCAACAACAAAAATCATACAATATCTCAAGAATCTCAGAAGTAAAAAAGAATGTCATATTCTTTATTTTATTCACCAAATCACAAATATTGACAAATATATCAATGCTAATCACAAAATTGGTGAAACCCAAATTCTAGAAATCGTCAATTAGAAATCCAAAAATTACAAAGGGGAGGCCTATCACAAACGGGAGCATGAAAACTCACCAACACGTGCATCACAAACGGGTCGCTAACCCATGGTCACTAACCATAGAGCCGGTGCAACAACGTAGTGCAATAACGGTACGCCCGAGGAACCTGAAACTCAAGAAATTCGGAACAACGACGTAGTACAACGGTACGATCAATGAACCTGATAAGCCGGTACAACGACATAGTACAACGGTACGCCCTATGAACCGAACTCTATAAAAGAACATGAGTTGCTAGCCCACAAAAATGAGTCGAAACTCCAAAGAACCAATAGGTCGTTAGCCTATAAAAGAAATGAGATGAAACTCAATAAAACGAGGTACAGTCCCCCATGCGGACAAAGAGACATAGCATATCGCTAGTCTAAATCACAAAATGATTATCATTGATCAATAAAAAGTGTGAATTACCATAAGCTAGTAAATAAACGAGTTTAGCTTCATGTCCCATAACCATTGGCTTAACTTAAATATTTACAACAAATTGTAGATCTCCACTCGAAAGTTGTCATAAGAGTTTCAATCGAACAAGTCCAAAAATTAACCGATGAAGTAAACGTAAGAGTTTTATACCACTTGTTTTGCTAAGCCGTTTAATTAGATTTTCTCATACGAACGAGGTAAAGTTTGTATATACTAATAGGTTGGAAAACAGTTTCAATAAACGAGCTTTGTAGTAAGATAGTGTTAAAATTGTTTTGATGAAAGGGTTTTGATATTTACTACTAGTATAGAAATCTTTGCATTTTGAAGTGACAAATCACCAAAAATGATTGTAAAAACAATTATTCACCAAAAATTCACATTCAAAGACGTGTATCAAATCTAAAGTAATCGACACCAAATCCATCGAAATGGATATTCCCAAAAATCCTGAAATAGATGTTATCAAAGTCAACAAAGGTGATAACAACAAATCGATCATCGCGAATCAACTAAAAATTGGAAATCTACACAAAAGGCAAAATTGGCCGAGACAGCTGATTCAATCGACTGGACCAGGGTGGTCAGTCGACTAACACAATTCCTAGAAACTTTCTGTTTCCAGGTTCGGTCGACTGAGCCAAGGTGGTCAGTCGACTGAAACATGCCTGGAAACTTCCGGTTTTGTAGGCTCAGTCGACTGACCCAAAGTGGTCAGTCAACTGATACTGGCCCAGGAAATTTCCTGGGTTCTGGTTCAGTCGACTGACTTCCTGGTTCAGTCGAAACTGGAATTTCCAGTATTTTCAGCCTAGCCCCGCTAAGGGTAAAATTCCAACAAATTACGATCGGACGAGCGATGGGCGCTAGGGGTTTATGCCAATCGGCAACTCAACCTTATAGGCTCTTCGATACACCACCAAAAACATGTTCAAACATCAAAGCTAGGATTTTTAAAGATTTAACTTTGAAACACCCAAAAATTGGAATATTCATAAAACCAATTCAATCCAAAGCAAATGGACAAGGAATAGATGTTAGGAATCACTACCCAACGACTATCAAAGATATAGACATAGATGTGAGTTCAAAATCTCACCTTTTTCTCAAAAATAACAAAGGGGAAGCTTGAAAACAAAGGGAAGATCAACTACTCTTCAACTTCAACTCTAAAAGCTCCAATCTAAGATCATAAGCAAATATTTCCTAAGTTAGGTTATAGGAAATTTCTGAAATTGGGAAGAGATTGAGATGGAAAAGAAGAAGAGGATGCTTACCTAAGCTTCTCTTTGATTTTGGAGCTTGAATTTGGATTTGCAAAGAAAACTAGGGCTTAGGATTTTAGTTCTCAATCTCCTCCCCTATTTTTACTATAGCTTGAAGTATTAGGAAATGAGGAATGAATGAAGAGGAGAGGGGGTGGAGTTAGGATATTACATGAGTTGGGTTAGTGGGCTGAAACCCAAACCCAAACCCAAAGCCATAAATGAAAACATCAAAATTTTATTCAACTCCAAACATATTGATGTTTATACTCAAAAAGGTTGCAAACGCCATTTTAAACTCAATGGAAGTGGTCTCGAGTCCCAATTCGACTGCTTACAAAAAGTAGTTTTTCGGACTTAAATCTGCCTAACGATGTTATATTTAAATAAAATATTTAAATATATATTCGTAAAATATGCGGGTTGTTACACATACATCATAGAATCTCGTGTGAGTGCAATTTACATAGAATTGCTCCTGTCGAATATCGATTAAGCCGAATAAATATTGTATGGGCCACATTGTTGGCATACGTATCTATTCAGTCCTGTAACGTGCCCAAGAGTCATAAACTTAGGGAACTAATTTCCCTACTTATACTATGATCTAATTATAAATTATATATAATTAAACTTATTACCTAAGCCTTAGGACGAGGTTCAAATTGTGCTTGCAAACCAATAATTGATTAATCGTTGGCCAGCGGAGCGGTCGACCGCTTGCAATCGACCAACTTTAGCGAGCTTGTCGATTGCTTGGTGTTGTTTTATTATAATAACTATTATTATTATTATTATTATTTTACTTTCTTCATTCTATTTCCAGTTGATTATCGTTCATTCTCGTTCTTTGTTAATCACATTAAGCCCTAATCTGTAAATGTACAATCGCTAATGTTCTTAATTTCAATTTCTAACTATTTGATACTTTTATAACACTGTTTGTCATCAATGCCAATTAATTTAGGATTAGAATCAATGGGGTATGATTATATCAATCTATATTCAATTTAACAGAAACAACGTGTTCAACCTAAATCTCTTTTATCCAATTAGGTTTTGTTTAGCCAAATTTAGATAAAAAAGGGGATCATATCTGTATGGGTTAAATTATTATCAAATTCATAATCTACTATAGCTATTAGATGAACAATGTCTTTAATTAAACTAAAATAGTTCTAGATCAAATAGGGTATAAACAAACTTAATTACGTAATTAGGTACCATCTCACCTCTAGAATGTTACACCCTTCTTGTTGAATATGCAAGTATATGATTTTTGTTTGACGATAATATATATATATATATATATTCACTTAAATGTATTCGTTAATGTACTTTTTTATTTTTCACATAATTAAATAAATATTTGCTGAATAAAATAAATAGCAAAGGATTTAAATTCAAACAGATTTTTTATTCAAACGGATATTTTATTACAATTTCGAATAGCACAAATTTGAGCTCTCACTATATATATACAGTTTTTGATAACAATACAATTTCGATTACATCACAATTTTTAATTTACATTTTCACGTCACTAAATATCACTCATTCGCTCGTATTTATCTTCAACTCTATTCCGGATTGAATCCAGCATCTGAGTGATCTGCAAAATAAACACTGAAGTAGTAAAATTTAAAAAGAAATATTTTTACAATGTAAAATAAAATATATTGTGAAAATATTATATACCTCGGTTATTTGGGTTGTTTGTCGTCATTTAATTTTGAATTCATCATACACGAACAACTTGTGACATGCACAATGTATCACTGTACATGCCACAAAGCAATGTACACCGATATACACTTGATAAAACTACAGGGACAGGTGAGCAAAAGGTCAAACCCAAGCCGAGACTGATTCAACTCAGGTGCACTACAAAAACATCACAAAATTGTTGAGCACAAGAATTCAAATACAACCAAACAAGAACACAATCACGACCAAAACAACCATCTGTAAAACAGAGATATCAAGTGAAGCCTCAACAATCATGGACCAAAATATGCATACAAACTAACAAACAAAACAACCAAACTCAAGTGGATATACAAGTGGAGATGATCAATAATCAAGTGCAGGTTCACCAGATTTTTTTTACAAGACTAGTCAACTTTAAAATAATATCAAAGGCAACAAAGGTTAGGTATAAGCATGGATGGTACAAGCAGTTCAATTCGAAGAAATACTCAACCATTTAAGCTCAGAGAACGCAACATCTTTAACAAGCATTTAAGTACAAAATGCACAAGAGAAAAGAACGTAACCACAACAAAAGAAAACTCAAAGCCATGATATTTAAGGAACAAAAATATACAAATTGAAAAAGTCAGAAAATATCATAAGCACCCAAACGAAAATCAACGGCCAAGCCAAATTTTTAACAGACGAATTCAAAAATATATTCAAACCTAAATTTATGGTTTTCATCCCTATATAACCCACATCGTCATTGGCAGCTAAATTCATTCGAATTCAAGCAATAACATATAATAATAAATCATTCAATTCGAATCAAAGTCGAGAATAATTAATAATCAGAAAAATGCATTCATGTACCAATTTTAAACCAAGTATATACGCTCGACAATTTGAGGCAGCTGTGTGCAAATCGAAGGAACGATCGATCGACAAGCACGGAACGCGAAAACATTTACTTGATCGATTAACTGAAGTCAACGGCTTTAAAGAAAAAGCAAAGCCTAATTGTTTGGAAGAGGAACGAACGAGCAAAGGAAAAGAGGCAGATAACTTCATGAAGTAAAGGACGGGCCAAAGAAAATAAAGAGGGACAACTTTTCTTGTGATTTGAAATAAAGTGGCCGACCTCTGTATATTATTTGATATTTAGATCTTTAAATTAGGATTTTTATTGTTTTAAGTTTTTTTTTAACTTTTGTGATTTCTAGTCTTGCGACTACGGGACGAACTATGGTGGTATAGTTCGAGAATTCGCAATTTAATGGCTGTGTTATGAAAAAGTTTTAAGCGTAGAGCTGGTTAGTTGATAGCGGGTGTCGCGAGTTTACGTGTGTAAGCATCCGACTACTTAATTTCTAGTAAAAACCTTAGGGGGCACATAGGCAGGGTTTTACCGTAGCTGGGTAAATCTGTGTTGTTCTATTGCTGTTTTTTATTATCCTGCTATTATCTGTGCTACTATTATTCCGTTGTATTTGTGTTGCAATTATTTTATATACTTCCCTATTAAATTTTTAGAATTATTAGTATCACCCTATTCATCCCCCTCTAGGGTGAAATTGATCCTACACTTCTTAGTTCGCTTGAAATAGCCTCCATTTGGTTTATAGAACCCCCCTTGATTTGATATTATTCTTCTTCCTTTAATCTTTTAAATTTTGATTTTAGTTTTGTTTTTGAAAAAATTGATTTGAAAATAAAGAGAGGAGAGTCTTCGGAGTGATAGAATTTTGTTGTAATGAGTATGAAATCTCAATATTTAGGTTAAGGTTTATTTAAAGGGTTCAGATCACCATTTTCCATTGGATCGATTAATGTTTAATTAAACGTTAATAACTTTTCCATACAAGCTTCGATTACAAAACTTTATATATGGAAAATTGTCTAAAAAATTACTACAAACACAACATTGCATGTTTTATAGCCAAATTCGAATGTTTATAAAAATTCCATTTTAAGCTTGTTATACTTATTTTAATTCTTTTATTAAATTTTCAATTAAATTTTGCGGTGTATTGCATTCTCCCACCTTAAAAGGAGTTTATCATCGAAATTTCCAAGGACAGCGCAACTTGTACGCATAGGAATTAATACTTGCAACTGTCTACTTATCCATCAGCCATTGATAATCATCGTCCCTAGTTTAATTTTTAATGCAATATATACATATTGGCATGGAATGCATACGAACCTATACTATTGCAAAAATTAGGCAGTCTTCTGATCTAGTCGATTGTCTAAAATGCAAGTTCTTATGCCATATATTCAAATGTATGCAACATCCCATGTAAATATAATAGCAGTTCTATATGTCTATGCAGCCATTCAATCCATATGTAATAACTATATGCCTATAACTAAATAAATAAAACAAATAATGGTGTGAGTTTATGCTAACTCAAGAATAAATTTCCCTAGCGTGTAAAGGTCAACCAAATAAATACATTATTAGCAACCAACATCCAAAACATGTCCTAGTGACATGTTCACAACCATTCCTAGCATCCAATTTTCCCTTCCTATGGGGTATATTTTTTTAGAACCTATCCTTATGTTATTAAAGTGGAAATGTATAATAAAAGAGTTATTGGTGAGTAGCTCAGATCTTCTCTTCAGTCTCCTATGTACTCTCTGTTGGATCGTCTTTCCACTAGACCTTAATAAGCTTAATTACTTTGTTGCAAAGTCGTTTTGTACCATGCTCAAGAATATGAGTAGGTGCATGTCATATAAGTGACTCCCTTTTCACCTCCACCTCATGTAGTGGACTCAGCTCGACTACAGTAGTTATATCGTATGGGCACTTCTGCAACTGTGAGACATAGAAAATATCATGTACACTGGCTAACTTCCCAAGAAGCTTCACCCAATAAGATAATTTCCCTACTCTACTAGCAATCATAAAAGGCCCTACAAACCTTGGTGCTAACTTTTTCAAACTACCAAATCTCATGACATGCCTAAGTGGTGAGACCTTCACAAAAACCATATCACCCACTGCGAAATCCAACTCCATGTGTCACCTGTTAGCATAATACTTCTGCCTACCCTACATAGTTTTCATCCTCTTACAGATCAAGTTTACCATCTCTGGTATCTCTATCATCGTACCTGGTCGAAGAATAATATTATCCGTAGTGTCCTACCCATAAGATGGTGATCTATAAGGTCTCTCATATAACGCCTCAAATGTTACCTTCCTAATATTTTCCTGATAGCTTTATATAAGTAAATTGCACTAGTGGCAAGAGATCCTCCAAAATGCCTCCAAAATCTAAGATACACCTTTGAAGTAAGAATTCCAATACCTAATTCACCCTCTCCTTTCGTCCATCAGTCTATGGATGATAAGAAGTACTCAAACTCAACTCAATGCATAAAGCCTCCTAAAGGTTCCTGCAAAACTCACTAGTAAAAAGTGGATCTCGGTCCCTAAAAATACAAGAAGGAACTCCATGTAACCGAATTATCTCTCTCACGTATTGTATCACCAAAGACGCAATCCCTCGTAATCCTAACTGAAACAAAATGAGCGCATTTGGTCAGTTGTTTGACTATGGCCCAAATACTCTCGTTCCCTAACCTATACCTAGATAGTCCATTGATGAAATCCATAGAAACACTCTCCCACTTCCACTAAGGAATATCCAATGGCTACAATAATCCTTCTGGCTTCTTCTGCCCTGCCTTTACCCTCTGGCAAATCATACATCGGCCAACATACTTTACCACTTATTCATACCAGTCCAGTAGAAGACTCCCTTCATATCATGGTATAATTTATCTCCGTCAGGATGAGTGACCAACCGAGAACGATAAGATCCAGCTACTTCCATGTTAATTAATCCATAATGATAAGAAAACCCATAGTTTACCATTTATCCGTAACTACCCCTTTGAGTCAATGGTGTAGCACCTTAAATAATTCGATTGCTCTTATATTTTAAGCCTTTATAAAATATCCACTAATTCCTTATCATGCTTCGGACTTGACCCAATACGGTCCATAAGTATAGGCTGCACTTGCAACACAACTAACAATCCCGTATTGATGTTCAATGATGATCGAAAATCGAACATAGTGATAAACTCCAAGTGTTTCAACTCTAAGAATATAAGACTCAACATCGCATGCTTTCTACTCAAGGCATCAGCTAAAACATTGTCTTTGCCTGGAGTATAGGAGATATTGAAATCTTACGATGCCTAATGCTCCATCCTACTCTACTGCCTTAAATTCAAATCATTCTGGAAGAACAGATAATTCAAAGACTTATTATCAGTGTATAGCTTAAACTGCTCTCCTAATAGATGTGTCTCCATGACTTAAGTGTAAGATAATGGCTGCTAGCTCAAGATCATGGGTATGATAGTTTCTCTCATGGACTTTCAAATATCGACTAGCAATCCTCACCACTCTCCTTCCAGCATTAAGATCGTTCCCAACCCCGTACCGTAAGCATCGGTATACATTATGAATGCCTTCATACCATTAGGTAATAGTAGAATAGGTGCACTAGTTAACGCATCCTTCAGCTTGATAAAAGCATCTTCGTACTTTGAGTCCCACGACAAAACCAAATTCTTCTGGGTAAGGCGGGTCAGAGAGCCATAGATTTTAACGAAGTCCTTAATGAAATTCCTATAATAGCCTACCAAACAAAGAAAACTGCTCACTTCCATGGCATTCTTCGGCCATGCCAATGCTGTACCATGACTACTATACTAAGGTCTATGCCCGCCCACTCTCAGAGATAACATATCCCAATAATCATACCTTCTTGCGCCAGAGGTGGTATTTGGAAAACTAACTTATACCCATAGAATATATTGACCACTTCTACTAAATGCAACTTGTCCCCCTTCACGCTCTTTGAATAGATTAGTATGTCATCAACATTCATTATTGGTTCAAATCATAGTCAATCTGGTTTTAAATTAATCTACTCTTTATTCCAATTTTCCAGTCAACATTTTACCTATCCATTTACCTTGTAATATATTTGATACAATATCGATTATAAATAAAAATAATTAGGATTTTAAAAACCATTTCGAGTAATAGATAAAATGAGGTTTTATTGGTATTCCTAATTTGGTAATAGTTTATGCGAAGTAAAGAACGTTTTAGTTTTGAAAGAAGGAAGTGTAAATTTTTCACTACAGAAATTTTTAAAAGGGAAAAAATTATGAGAGAAGAAAAGTTAGAAGGAAGAAGAAAATAAAGTCTATAGAGGGGCAGATGGGTAGAAACGTAAGGTAACATGGGAGTAGGGTAATAAATGGGTGACAAATAAGTTTAGCAAAAGCATGGAAGGAGTAAAGTAAAAAGTGTGGAGATAATAGAATTTTCCAGAAGTGAATAGGTGTTTGGAAGAATCAGGTCATTGGTTCTCTCATTATAAAATTTTGCACTAATTTATCCTTATCTTAATTATCATCCTTCTTCATCCAACCAAAACCTTTTTACCGTGTCCTTTTCATTTACAAAAAATCAAATCATAATTCAGCAATTTTAATTTTAATTTAATTCTTTTATTAACAACTAAAGATGCATTCATCAAAATCTCTTTAATCAATAATGAATGATTTCTTACTCATCAAAGAAAACAACTAACACATAACATGCATTTAATAAAATATAGTTTGTATAAAAATGGAACTTTTAGATAATATGAATGATATGATGGTTTGCACACAGAGTAGATTTTTATCAATTATGATGTAAGAGGTAATTATGAATTAATGGTTGAAAAAATCAGCGTTTATAGAGATGGAATGGAATGATGGGAAGTAGGAGAGGAAAAAGTAAGCAATGCTAATAATGAGAGATATCTTGGAAGATTAATGTGAACTTCTAGAAGATGAAAATTCCAGCGTGTCGGATGATCTTATGGAATATTTCTATGTTTGTTTATCTTAGAAAACAATCTGCAATCAATTTGTTTCTTTGACAACGCGCACCTTTGGATATATTGATGCAAAACCTAAGTTGACTTTTGGACTCTCTTTGTGCCAAGAAGTACGGGCTATCGGGTTTTTAAATATTATAGATACTAAAGACATAAGGATAAAATATAAATACATTCTACACTTTCAGATCTCACATTGGAAAACAGAAAAATGTAAATGCAAAAAATAGCCATGTTAGAAAATATCCTAGAAAAAACAGCCTCAAAATCTACAAGTTATAATCTAGAATTTACAGAGATATAGCATATGGTCTGATAAGTACTAAGTATGATAAATCGTTACATGGAGAGTAATGGAAAAGTAGTGAGAAATGCCAACACCATGCTCGCCTCTCCACGTACTGAGCCATTTACCTTCTACCATGTCCTCCGGTGGTGGGGGAAAAGGAAAGGAGTGGGTAACACAAAAGTCTGGTGAATGAGTTACATCATTAATATATGGTGATTACATGCAATTGACTTTATTAATACTCTATATGACTATTCGTACTAGTGTTTATAAACTACTTAATAAGGTATATTTTGTTAACCAAAGGGGGTCTGGTTCTAAATACACCTACACCTACACCAACATCTTGTGAAGGTTTATACTTAGGTTCGAATAACTAATCGAACCTAAATAAACAATAGCGAATTAGGCCAATTGCTACTATAACTATTTTGACATAGGATCACCTATAATATCAACCTGGGAATATGTTCCTGAATACGACTCCACATATCGTATTTATAGATTGAGGTGGAACCCAATTTGCCGACTCGTGCCAAAGAGGTCTTAGGGTCTGCTGCTTATGCGTCCGCTCTCGATGGCAATGTAATGCCATTTATTGCAAAGCATTGGGTATTCATCAACAACAACAGTATCACATCATCATTGCCATGTATACCGAGGAACCTCCCGTTAGCACAGGGCCATACAATACTCTAAGCATCCTCATCAGTGTTGCGTGTATATGATAGAATATCCTATGAGTATAATTTGCAATAGAATCGCCACTGTCAAATATCAACTATGTTGAATAAATAATGTATAGGCCTCAATGCAGCATAACATTTATTCAGTCCTGTAACGTGCCCAAGATTCTTAAACTTATGGAACTAATTTCCCTACTTATACTAAGATCTATATATAAATTATATATAAATAAATTTATAACTTGAGCCTTAAGAAGAGGTTCAAAGTGCGCCTATGAACTAATAATCGGTCGACCGCTGGCCACTGAAGCGGTTGACCACTTATTGGCAATTGGCTTCAGTGAGCTCGTCGATCGATCGGTGTTGTTTTATTATTATTATTATTTTACTTCCCTCATTTTTTTGTCTGTTGATTAGCATTTGTTCTCGTTCTCTGTTAATCATAGAAAACCCTAATCTATAAACGTATAACCCTCAGTGTTCTCAATTTCGATATCAAATTATTTGATACTTTTATAACGCTTTTTGTCGATAACTCCAATTAATTTAAGTATTGAATCAGCAAGGTATGAATATATCAATGTATATTCAATTTAATAAAAACAATGTGTACAATCTAAATCACTTCTATCCAATCAATATTCCTTTAATCTAAAAGGGAATCATATCCATATGGGTTAAATTACTATCAAATTCCCAATCTACTACAATTATTAGATAAACAATGGCTCTAATTAAATTAAAACAATTCTAGATCAAACAGAGTATAAACAAACTTAATTACATATAAATCATCATATTAATCATGAACCACTTTTTAAATCTAAAGTTATCCCCTCCTTAGTTCACTTGAAATCACCTCACTTTGGTTTGTAGAACTCCACTTGATTTGATTTGATATTTGTTTCTTTAATCTTCTGAATTTTGATTTTAAGAAACTAATTTTAAGAGAGGGATTTGAGTCTTCAAAGAAATAGAGTTTTGTTATGATTATTATGAAATTAGGTTTCTCAATATTAGGTTAGGGCTTTATTTATAGGGGTTCAAATCATCATGCGCATTCAGATCGATTTATATAAAATACTGTCCGTTTGGCCAACACAAACCCTAGCCTGAACACTTTGTTTAATTGACTGCTTGATTTAGAGCAGTGCGCCGTTAGGGGTCGTTCGGTCTAAGCTAAGCGTCGACCGGTGAAGCTTTCTTTATTTAATAATATTTCTTTCTAAATTTTATATATAATTATCTTTGATTTCTAATTTTCAAACATTACTAACCTTTCCATATGAGCTTTAATTATAAAACTTTATATATGAAACTTGTCTAGAAAATTACTACAAGCGCAACTTTGCATGTTATCGGAGCCAAATTTGGACGTTTGTGAAAATTCCATTTTTACCTTATTACGTTTAATTTATTTATTTTATTAAATTTTTGATTAATTTTTGCGGGGTTTTAATTTGCCCTCCTTAAAAGGATTTCATCCTCAAAATTTCCGAAGACGGGAAAAATGCAACTTATATGCATAGAAATTAATACTTGCAAGCATCTACTCATCCATCAAACACTGACAATCATTGTCCTTTGTTCAATATCTAATGCAGTATGTACATATAGGCATGGAATGCATATGAACCTATACTAATGGAAAATTAGGTGGTCTCCTAATCTAGTCAACCTCTAGAAAGGTAAATACATGTTCAATGTATTCAAATGCATACAACATCCTATGTAAATAAACTGATTCTATATGTACGCAGCCATTCAATCTATATTCAACAACCATATGAGTACAACTCGATAAAATAAAATAAGTGATGGTGTGAGCGAATGTTAACTCAAGAATAATTTTCCTAAGTGTGTAAAAGTCAACCAAATAAATACATTCATTAGCAACAATAATCCAAAACATCTCCTAGTGACACATTTGTAAACGTTCCTAGCATCTAGTTTTTCCTACCTATGCGGTATACTAAGCTAAAACTTAAACACATAAGTAGTTTATGCTTATTCAACTAAAATGGAAACATATTAGAAAAGTGTTTTAGTTGAGTAGCTCGGATCTTCTCCCAGGGGTCCCATATACTCTCTGTTTGATCATCTTCCCACTGTACCTAAACAAGCTTAATAACTTTATCACCGTAACACCCCATAATTTGGCGTTAGTTATTTAATTAGTTAGTTAATTAGGCTCCGAAAATGGAATTTTGCAAACGGTGGAATTTAACTACGAATCTTGCACCACTACGTTCATAGCCAAATGCTGAGCAACTTTCATATTTAGTGTTTACGATCGGAGCCCAAACGAAGAAGTTACAGACAAAAACGAACTTGAAAGGAAAATAATTGAATAAGAAACAATTAAAGTTTACAATTAATTAACTGGGGCCCACATATCGACCCGCACATTGGAATGGTCAACAAGGGGCGGTCGACCCCTAGGAAGGGGGCAGTCGACTGCTTTATTCGTGACGAATCCAGTAAACCTTGGTCGCAATGACCCAGATTTAACATATATAAATTTTATGGTTCTAGTTGATTCTAGCGCCTATAAATTCAAGTCTAACCCTCCCTTCTCTTCTCATATTCTTATAAAGGCAGTAGCAAAGTTCAGCCATTTCTACTTCTCCACTTTCTTTCTAAATTATAAAGATAAAGTATTTGTATATATTTTCATACAAATCGAGCAGAAATCTAATAAAAAGGAGAAGAGAAGAGAATCAACCATATGCGTATTTGAGGTAATTTATATATTTGTATTTGTATCCATTTTCTCTTCGAATCCCAAATCTCTTCTTCAATATATAATTCTAATATATGTACATACCCTTTTATACATATCTCTTGGATTAAAAAAGATTTGGAGATGAACCAAAGGTTCAACTTCAAATCTGGAGATATGTATCGCCTTTAAAAGATGATTGGGAATTTTTATAGATAATTATAATATGGAAATTATTCCATTGGTGTTTATTTGATTTTTATAACTATTGGATAGTTATATATGAGTTGTAGACAACGAATTGAACACGATCTGAATGTAACAAATATCGCCTATATATTCTTATTTATAAGTTGATTTAGCATTGTATACAACTTGATCTAGAAATCAGTCTCAAAAGTATGAATTTAGAATATTAATTTACGTGAAATTTATTCCAGATCTAAAATAGGTTGTATAAGAATGTTAAAATTTTGGATTGTTATCCTAATTTTGTCAGAATATAAACTTTTCTATATTTGAAATTGTTGGAATTTAGGTCCGTTAACTATTTGTAAATTAGTTTGATTTCTTTCGTGTTTAGAAAGATACAGCATTTGATCTAACAAGTAATATAGGCAAACAGGAAGAGGATGAGATGTGTAAAGTATGAATTTATTGTAGTTACACTATTTATTTCAATAATGAAAAGAATTGATTATTCTTGTAATTTCAAAAGAAGTAATCGTTTATATTTTAAAGTTAAATCTTTTATTTTGGACTAATTTATGGAAATTATAAAGGATAATTTTTTAAATATGATTCCAACAATTTATCATGAAAAAGTATATTCAAGTAAAGGTATATAACTAGAATGTATTTATTAAAAGTAAATATTTGTATGTAATTGCTACACTTATAATAATTGAATAAAAATCTAATAACAATACTTGCACGTAATATTCACGTTTAGAATAATTAACTAATAAGAAAAAAATTTAAATGATTGCAACTTCAATAAATGGTAATAAATGTGGAAGTTGCAATAAATTAATAGGGTAAATGGATTAATGGGACTGACAAAAATGGAATAGATAAAATGTTACTAATTTGAAATTCATAATCATACATAAATATCTAGGGAAATGTCTGTTAGCATTTTATAGACAAATTGAAATTTATGAGTAGTAAACGGGGATTTATAGGTAGGTAAATATTTAAGGTAAATTTTATTGCCTTGAATAAAAAGGGAATTAGTAAGCTACGCCCAATGTCTCCCTAATCTAATATAAAAAAGACTTTGGATGATTAGTAAGTTAGTGATGCGAGGTTGATAGAGGCACTCTACAGAAGACTACCCTTCAATTTAAGGCTACCAACAGTCGGGTGTACTTACTACTGATTTGAGATATCACTAATCTAACGACCCATGATGATGTGAGAGATTGGGCTTACTTTCTTAGTTGGAAAGTATTAAATGGTATAAATTTGAAATTAGGAGTGGCGAGGGATATCTCCATAGGGGTTCGCTTCTGGTTTGAGGCCTTATGTGGTTGAAGGGTCCGCTTCTCTCCTAAATGGAATATTATATAACCTAGTGAGATTCTAAATAAATAAATAAGGACGTCTCTAAAAAGGATTTACTTCACTATTGAGGTCTTAAGTGGCTGAAGTGTCTGCCTCCCTACCGAAAGGAGTAACCTAATGAGATGCCATATTTATAATTAAAGAGTGAGAGTGGATATCTCGAGAAGGATTGCTTCGGGTTTAGAGTCTTAAGTGACTATAAAGTCCTCCTCTATCCTATAAAAGAAGTATTAAGTAGCCCAATGAGATTTCCATGCAATAACAGCTAGATAGTACCCTTAAAGAGCTCACTTATGGAATTAGGTCTTACATCCGCCGGTCTACCTATTTTCCACTAGGAAGTATTAAGTGGCTTGGGTACAATCTCTTATATTGCTAAAGTCGAAATAATAATAGTACCATTTAGGAGCACACTTTGGGGATAGGTCTTAAATGATGGGGTCTGCCTTATCTAAGGTCTTAAATGACCATAGTTTACCTATTTTCTAATAAAAGGTATTAAGTGGCTGGATACTGTTTATTATATGACTACAATTTTATCAGTGATAAATGCGGTAATAGTTGGACATCAAATGTTAGAAGCCTTAAATAGTGGTTAGAGGTCTTTTAGGTTGGACGCACTGATCATTGACGGTATTGTTAGGAAACCACCTTGGAAATAGTTCTTAAATGACGAGGTCTACCTCAATTAAGGTGGTAAATGATAGAGTGTGCCTATTTCTCTTTTAAAAGTATTATCGAAACCCGCTTCATGTTTAGAAGTATTAAGTGGTTAATAGGTTTGAAATTATTGGGTGGTTGATATAGCTTCATTAATATTCATACTTTGGGAAGGGGTAAGTATCTAATTATGTGTGTAATGCAAGGTTAGATTAGAATTGCTAACTTTGATGGACATAACAATTAAATGGAAACCTATCGGTATAAGTTTATATTATGGACAGTTTACGTTTTTTCAGTCACCGGGATGTTGTTCTGACCTCCCTCCTCACTACAACCCACATGATAGATTTAGAGGAACGGGTCATTGGAGTTGGATGTGCTTTGTTGTTGGAGAGTCTTCTTTCTCTCTTGCTCGACGCTGATGTGAAAATCTGCTATCTAAGGAGCACCATTAATTCCAAGGTAGTAGTCATTGTCAGTATTCTTATCCTATCATTGTTTCCGCTGTGAGTTTAAATTGCTGTCAATCTCTGATAATGCTCATGCTTATTTGTAGGTGCCAAATCTAATAATCTGTGCTTTGATGGACTTGGGTTTCAATTATTTATTGAAATTTAGGCCCATTAAGGTGCGGGTAGTTACATTTGGGTTCAGAGCACTTAGTTAGTATATCAGAGGAATTAGGATAAATTGAGAGAACATATTAGTACTTTCCTTTCTTGTAATATTATATTTTTTACGCTTAATTCTATGAGTTTCGACCATAGAAGTAGTCGTAGTTCCACTCTAAGGGAATGGGCAACGCAACTATGAGTTGAAAATATCTTAGAGCTAAGATTTTCATGCCCACTTCAAAGTACCCCACGGAGTGCTAGCGATGTGTAAAGCACTGTTAGTGAAGAGCATGAGTGTGACTTATAACCGAATCCCCAAGACTGGCGGTGTTCAACTTGATGATAGAGATTCTAGCTACCTTTTGATTTTGGATTTTGAGTTCTAGTCGAAGACACACAATTATTCCAAATACATGGGAAATTAGATTCTGTATGTATCGCAATTGTCCGGAAGCAAGTCTTTCCTAAGGTGCATTCATTGATCTCCTCTCTAATGAAAAACCGGATATTTATTTGAATAATTATGTCAATTCCTTAGTCTAAAACCTATGAGTGAATTTTTATTAAGTATATTTTGGAATTCCCTTAGATTTTTGAAAAAGGGTTTCTCAAAGGATTTCTTGTCCTAAAGATTTATTTTGGAAATTTTGTTTTGAGGAAGTTTGAAATTTTAATTTTCAAAGAGACATTTATACCACTAAGTTGGTTATGTTAAAAGATTTTTAGTTTATAAAAGATTAATAAAATCAAGGGTTTGTATATTTTCTTTCTTTAAGGTATGCACAAAACAGGAATGGCATCAACTTTATTTGGTCATGTAGTTTAAAGTGTTGTTATATCCAACAACTATTGGAAGAAATATTTCCGTTTGAAGTAGGTAGGAAATAACAGCTGGAATATTTTTGGGTTTTTGGAATTTTTTTGGTCGAAGCTGTTTTATTGGGACTACTATGAAGTGCTAGAGCATGGTTTGGGACTAGGCGGTAGGATTTAATGCCAGCGTAATGAGGAGAATTTTTCGGATCATGCCGAATCGAAGGAGACAGCGCAAAACATTTATTATTATATCCGACTCTAATTGGGTCTTGGTTCAGTTAAAGCCCAAAGCCCGTCTAGCGGTTGACAACCTAGCGATAAACCAAGATAGGTCTACCAGTTAACGAGTTTTGGCACAATTTGAACCTGGAACGGGACTATTAAAATCACGTCCAAATCCCTCCAGTTGCCTTCTTTCGTTCCTCCTTGTTCAACAAGACGGACTCAATCTCCATCCTCCTCCTCATGCAAGTAGCAGCCTCTCTCTCCCCTGTTCCTCCTTTAGGCAATGCCATTTTCTCCCTCTTCTAGAAGCAATAGCCTCATTTCCCTCTCATGCTAGTTTTGCACATTAGAACTCGCCCCACCATCACTCCAAATCTAAACCCTATTTCCTCCATCCGACCACTTCTTAGCGTAAGGTACCTTTCCACACTATTGGTTTTTCGTCATAGCATTATGGTCTAAACCCTCAAGAGGCCACTCGGTTGTACTGGAATGAGCAGATGGTTTTGTTGCTTTTGGTCTGGAAGAGCTATGCGTCGTGGTAGGATTTGCATCAATCCTCTGCTTCAAGACCTTTGTGCGAGAATGTTACTTGCGTTGTATCTACCTTTTCGATGTCATGTTGGCATAGAATTTCGATGGCGGCCTCCATAAAAGATGCAAACTTGGATGATTTTGAAGTGACCGACTCAAAGATTTTGTAGAAAATCTTTTCAAAAAATGTCGGTGTTTGGAAGTTGGATAATTAGCGTCCGACTGCCCATCTGATTATGTGAACCATTCAACATAACATCATCCCTAAGATTAGAAGCTACAATCAGATTCATCCCTTGGTGTGGAAGATCTCCTATATTAGTATTGGCGGCATCACCATCAATTGGACCCGCACCCTTTTGAATCAATTTGTTAATCAAGAATTAGCACTCCATAGAGTCACTTTCCGTATTTCACCTATCCATTCTTGTCTTTAGGTAATACAGGTGAACATCCATGGCGAGGCAATTTAGTTGAAGGTTCCTTCTGCCATCATTAGATCCGTCCTTAGGAAGATGGCAAATCCGAAGTCAATGTATAGCTGCCACACTATGACTATTCAAGGGTCGCAGTAATGGATCGAGCTCTAGCCACGAAGCATGGCATCTCGTAGTCGGTAGGCACTATTTTAGAGGTTATGGTGTTGTTTTCTTGTCCTCTTCCAGCATTTGTTATTTTCCTTTAGGTTATTGGGCTGTAAAACTGTTACTTGTCTCTTATAAAAGGCATGCACGATATTATGATTTCCTTTTCATTTTCTGTTTTATTATTTCTAGATACGTGAACCGCTCATATATATATGTGCATAGTAGAGAAACAATATAAATGTGGAAATCTGATAAAGACACTTAACTAACAGTAATTGCAATATAAGACTGGAAATTTAGAATAGTTGGAAATTTTAGTGAAGGACATGATAAAGTTGTTTTGACATCACGGATCATTGCTCATGTTCTTAAAAGCTAAAATTCTTGTATAATAGACGTATTGACATTTTTAAATAAAATGTCAAAATTTTTGAATAGAGGTTAATTGTGGAATTCTAGAATCTAGTTTATGCGTTTAGCGCATAACCAACTTCCGACAATGCTAAAAGTGTGGCTTGATTTATCAAAATTTTTGAGAAGGAAAATATTTTAAAAATTTTCCTCTTAATTGAAATGTTCCCTTTGAAAAAAAGGTAAAAAAGTTTTGCGTTTTAGCTATATTTGACACTTAAATTATTTTTAGAGTTTTTCAAAATTTTATTTCAGGGAAAAATGTGCGTCAAAATAATTTGCGATTTTATTTTTCAAAACGACGCACAAATTTGAAAAGTGAGAAAGATATTTATGAAAACTTCGATTTTGAAGACCACATATTAGGCTTAGGGAAGACAAATAGAGTTAGAATTTGCGAATTAAGCGATGCGTTAAGGTCGAAAATGCCATTAATGCAAGCAATAATAAGGAAAAAGTTATTTTAGCCTTGGAATTTTTATTTCCATACCTTGTGGATGACGCACGCAAATCTATTTCTAGACCTAATTCCATTTTATAGTTTAAAAATAAGCATCCTTATGAGTTTTATGCATGGAAAATTTGAAGTAAACAGGGTAGTGAAGGAATTTCCACTGTACCACGGGAACGAGAAGATTACAGTGTAGTAAGAATGTTGAATTCTCCGCTTAAATGTTTTTCTTCTAGCGTAGGAGTAAAGTTTAGGAAGTGATTATAGATGTGTTAGATTATTAGATGATAGGAATTGGATGCAAAATTGGTTGCTTCAAACTTCTATTTGCAGGAATATAGGGTTTCGATTGGAAGGATCTTTCAAAAAGCTGCATACATATAGAACTGTCGGTACATATGTAGGTTGTTTGCATCATTTCTTCAAAAATGATTTCAAGAGAAATGCATTTATATAGTAGGATCAGATTTAGAATCAATTTGCATACACATTTTCTATATGGTGATACAGTAATACACTATGCACTTATGTATGTTTGATTGCAAAATTTGTTGCACACACATTGGTTGTGCAGTTTAGGATAATTAGGAGCCAAAATCTTGACTTAGTCATTAGTGAAATTTAAAGGACAAAATTCTTTTCAAATGGGAAGAATGAAACATCGCATAATTTGACGTTTGTTATTTAGTTAGTTAGTTAATTAATTAGGATTCGAAAATAGAATTTATGCAAACGATGGAATTTGACCATGATACTTGCAGCATTGCACTCGTGGTGAAATTTCGAGCAACTTACATGTTTTGAGTTTTGTGATCGGAATCCAAACAAAGAAGTTATGGATGAAAAACGAATTCGAAATGAAAATAGTATAATAAGAAATAATTAACATTTACAAGGGCCCACAGGTCGACTCGCATATTGGAGCGGTTGACCAAGGGCGGTCAGTTCCTAGCAAGGGGGCGTTCGACTGCTTCGTTCTTGACGACTTAAGTAAACCTAGGCCGCAACCGCATGAATTTAACATATATCGATCAAACAGTTCTAGCTGATTCTAGTGCCTATAAATTCAGGCCTAATCCTCCCTTCTCTTCTCATATTTTCATAGAGGCGGTAGCGTAGCTCTGCCATTTCTTCCTTTCCACTTTCTTTTTAAATTATAAAGATAAGTATTTGTATCTATATTCATTCAAATCGGAGAAGAGTAGAAATCTAATAAAAAGGAGAAGAGAATCAATCATATGCGTATTTGAAGTAATTTATATATTTATAATTGTATCTATTTTCTCTTCCAATCCCAAATCTCTTCTTAGATATATAATTCTAATATATGTATATACCCTTCTATACATATCACTTGGATTAAAAAGGATTTGGAGATGAATCAAAAGTTTACTTCAGATCTGGAGATTAGTATCGCTTTTAAAAGGCGATTTGGAATTTTTATAGATTGTTATGATATGAAAATTATTCTGTTGGTGTTTATTTGATTTTTATGCCTAATTGGATAGTTATATATGAATTATAGACAACGAGTTGAACATGATACAAATATAACAAATGTCGCCCACGTATTCTTGTTTATAAATTGATTTAGCATTATATACAACCTGATTTGGAAATCAGTCCCAATAGTATGAACTTTGAATATTAATTTAAATGAAATTAATTCCAAATCTAAAATATGTTGTATAGGAATGTTAAAAATTTAGATTATTACCCTAATTTTGTCAAAATATAAACTTTTCTATATTTGGAATTGCTAGAATTTAGATCCGTTTACTATTTGTAAATTAGTTTGATTTCTTTAACTTGTAGAAAGATACAGCGTTTGATCTAACAAGGAATGGATGCAAATAGAAAGAGGAAGAAATATGTAAAGTATGAATTCACCATAGTTTACACTGTCTATTTCAATAATAAGAAGAATCGATCAGTCCTTATAATTTCAAACGATGTAATCTTTTATATTTTAAAATTAAACCTTTTATTTTAGACTAATTTATGGAAATTATAACGGATAATCTTTTTAGATAAGATTCCAACAATTTATCATGGAAAATTATATTCTAGTAAAGGTATATAACTAGAATTTATTAAATAAAAGTAAATATTTGTACATAATTACCTCACTTATAATAATTAAGTAAAAAGCTAACAACGATGCTTACATGTAATATTCACGTTTATGATAATTAACTAATAAAAAAGGAATTAAACAACACAAATAAATGGTAATAAATGTGGAAGTTGCAATAAATTAATAGGGTAAATGGATTAGTGGGACTAATAGAAATGGAATAGATATAAACGGTTACTAATCTGAAATTAATAATCATATATAAATGTCATAGGGAATGTCCGTTAGGATTTTAGGACCAACTGTCATTTATAAGCAATAAATTATGGATAGATAATATTTGTGATAAATCTTATTTCCTTAAATAAAAAGGGAATTAGTAAGCTAAGTCCAATATTTTCCTAAGCTAATATAAATAAAGACTTGGAATGGTTAATTAGACTTAGTGGGTTAGTGATGCGAGGTCAGTAGAATCACTCGACGGAAGACTACCCTTCATTTTAAGGCTACCAATAGTTGGGTTTACTTATTATTGATCTACGATATCACTAATCCGATGTCCTGTAAAGACATGAGAGATTAGGCTTGCTTTCTTAATTAGAAAGTATTAAACTGTCTAAATTTGAAATTAGGAGCAGTGAGGGATATCTCCATCGGTGATCGCTTCTAGTTTAAGGTCTTAAATGCTGAAGGGTCCGCCTCTCTCCTAAATGGAAGTATTAAGTAACCTATTTAGATTCCAAACAAATAAATAAATAAGGATGTCTCTAAAACGGGTTTACTTCAACATTGAGGTCTTAAGAGGCTGAAGGGTTCTCCTCCTTACCAAAATGAGTAACCAATGAGATGCCATATTTATAACTGAAGAGTGAGAGTGGATATCTCAGGATGAGTTCGCTACAGATTTGGGGTCTTGAGTGACTATAAAGTCCTCACCTTTCCTATAAAAGAAGTATTGAGTAGCCCAATGAGATTTTCAAGCAATGACAGCTTGATAGTACCGTTGAGGAGCACGCTTCTAGAATTAGATCTTAAATGACGAGGTCGACCTATTTTCCATTGGGAAGTATTAAGTGGCTTGAGTACAGTCTCTTACATTGCTAAAGCTGAAATAATAATAGTATCATTTAGGAGCACGCTTTGGGGACATGTCTTAAATGATAGGGTTTGCCTTAGTTAAGGTCTTAAATGCTAGAGTTTGCCTATTATCTAATAAAAGGTATTAAGTGCCTTAGGTATTGTTTAGTATATGGCTACGATTTTATTGGCGATAAACGCGGTATTAGTTGGACATTAAATGTCAAAAGCCTTAAGTAGTGGTTAGAGGTCTTATAACTAGGACTCACTGACCATTGACAACATTGTTAGGAAACCACCTTGTGAATAGGTATTAAATGACAAAGTATACCTCAATTAAGGTCATAAATGATAGAGTCCATCTATTTATCTTTTAAAAGTATTATAGAAGCCCGCTTCAAATATAGAAGTAATAAGTGGTTAATGCGTTTGAAAGTATTGGGTGGTTGATATGGCTTCGTTAATATTTCATACCTTGGGAAGGGGTAACTTTGTAATCGTGTGTGTAATGCAATGTTAGATTAGAATTGCTAACTTTGATGGACATAACAATTAAATAGAAACCTATCGTTATAAGTTTATTTTATGGACAGTCTATATTTTTCCATTCACCGGAATGTTATTCCGACCCTCCTCTTCGTTATAACCCATAAGCTAGATTTAGGGAGTAGGTCACTAGAGCTGGATGTGCTTTTTTATTGGAGAGTCTTCTTTCTCTCATGCTTGATGCTGATGTGACAATTTACTGTCCAAAGAATACCATTAATTCTAATGTAGTAGTTATAGTCAGTATTCTTATCCTATCAATGTTTTCATTGTGACTTTAGATTTCTATCAATCTCTGATAATACTCATGCTTATTTGTAGGTACCAAACCCAACAATCTATGCTTTGATGGACTTAGGTTTTGATTTTTGTCAAAATTTTGGCCCATTAAGGTGCGGGTTGTTACAATTGCGAAGTTGCTTTGCACCATGCTCGAGGATCTGAGTAGGTGCACAGCGAGTAAGTGACCCCCTTTCCAACTCTACCTCCTCTAGGTGACTCGGCTCGACTATAGAAGCTATGTCGCATAGGCATTTCCGCAAGTGTGAGACAGAGAAAACATCGTGTACTCCTGCTAACTTCTCAGGAAGCTTCACCCTATAAGCTAAATTCCACACTCTATTAGTGATCAGAAAAGGCTCTACAAAATTTGGTGCAAACTTTTGCCAAACAACCAAATCTCATGGCATACCTAAGCGGTTTTTATCCTATCAACGTAAGACTTCTGCATGTCCTAAGCGGTTTTCATCCTTCTACAGATCCTATATATCTTCTCTAATGTCTCCCTCCCATATCTGGTCCAAGAATAATCCTATACATAGTGTCCAACCAAAAAAATGGTGATCAATAAGGCCTCCCATATAACGCCTCAAATGGTGCCATCCCAATACTTGTCTAATAGTTCTTATTATAAGTAAATTCCACTAATCGCAAGTGATCCTTCTAAGAGACTTCGAGATCTAAGATACACACTCAAAATATGTCCTCCAATACCAGGTTTACCCTCTCCATCTATTCATCAGTCCATGGATGATAAGCGCTACTTAAACTCAACACGGTGCATAAAGCCTCCTGAAGAATCCTCCAAAACTCATCGGTGAAAATGTATCTTGGTCGCTAACATTGCTAGAAGGAACTCCATGTAACCTAACTATCTACCTTAGGTATAGTGTCACCAAAGACACAGTAGTCCTCATACTCCTATTCAGAATAGAATGAGCACATTTGGTCTGTCGGTCGACTATGAAGCAAGTACTCTCATTTCCCATAAATAGTCTATCGTTGAAATCTATAGAAACACTCTCTCACTTCCACTGCAGCATACCTAATGGCTGCAACAATCCTCTTGGCTTCTTCTACTCCATCTTTACCCTCTGACAAGTCATACATAGGCCACATACTATGCCACATGCTTCTTCATACGAGGCCAATAAAAGACCCTCTTCATATTATGTATCTCTGCTTAAATGAATGGTCATCCTAAAATGATGAGACTCGGCTAGTACCATGTCAATCATATTCACAATGAGAGGAATCCATAATTTACCAACGCTCCATAACCACCCCTTCGAGTCAGTGGTATAGCGCCTTAAACAACTCGACTTCTTTCCTCTATTAAGCCTCTTTAAAATATTCACTAACTCCTTATCATGTTTCTAACTTGACTTGGTATGGTCCATAAGTGAAAGCCGCACATCCAATGCTTCTAACAATCTTATAGTGACGTCAGACGATGATCAAAAATCGAATGTGGAGATAAACTCCAAGTGCTTCCACTCTAAGAACATAGGACTCAACATCAAGTGTTTTCTACTCAAGGAAACGACTACAGCATTTCCTTTGCCTGGAGTATAGGAGAAATCGAGATCATATGATGCTAAAAACTCCATCCACCTCTGCTGCCTTAAATTCAAATCCTTTTTGAAGAATAAATACTTCAGAGACTTATGATCTATGCACAATTTAAACTGCTCTTATAATAGATAGTTTCCCTAGGACTTGAATGCAAACACAATGGCTGCTAACTTAAGGTCGTGGGGATGGTAGTTTCTTTCGTGGACTTTCAACTATCAACTAGCATACCTCACCACTCTCCCTTCCTGCATCAAGACTGCGCCTAACTACTGCAATTATCAATATATACCATGAATATCTTCATAACATCGAGTAATATTAGAACATGTACACTAGTCAACGCCTCCATCTTGATAAAAGTATCCTCACACTTCGAGTCCCATGAGAAAACCAAATTATTCCTGGTAAGGCAATTCAAAGGGCCCAAGATTTTAGCAAATACCTTAATGAACTTCCTATAATAGCCTTCCAAACCTAAGAAAATCCTCACTTCCATTGCATTTCTCAACACATGCCAATCCTGTACTGCAACAATATTAAGATCAATCGCTAACCTACTCTCAAGGATAACATGTCCCAATAAGTGTATCTCCTTGCATATAAAGTGCCATTTGGAAAACTAACTTATGTTCACGGAATGTACTGAGCACTTCTTCTAAATGCATCTTGTGCTCCCTCTTAGCTCTTTGAATAGGATAATATGTCTTCAACAAATACCACCACGAACTTATCAAGCAACCCTTTAAAAATTCGACTCATCGACTCAACAAAGTTGGCTGTTGCATTGGTCCATCCAAAAAATAAGATTAACTACTCATAAAGTCTGTCAGGTGTACGATAGTGGTCTTTTGAATACTATCCTCGGTTACACGCAGCTGATGGAATCATATGCCTCAAATGTAAGGAAAAATCTAACGTTCTCGACAAGGTAAATCCAAAACCCAATCTCCCTCTAGGATGGAAAGACCAGTAACTTCAAAAAAGACATCTGGATAGTTTCTAACTACTAGCATTGAAGCTAACTCATCGAGTAATAGGTCTATAGAATATACGTAACTCAACATAATTGAACCTTTAGGATAACAATAAACCTCTAAACTTCATCCACTACAAGTACCCAAATGAACAATCTTCTCATCAAAATCTAATATTGCTCTATACCTAGTCATACAGTCCATACCAAATATCAACCCAAAGCCAGAAAATCCTAATACAAAGCATTGCAATTGAACTCGATCCCCAAACTAAACAACCTCAAACTCCCTACATATCATAGATAAATAGGTTGAACTTCCAACAGTGTATGATAGTACTAATGGGTTTGTATCTATACTAGTGTCTAAATGCAACTCATCAACAAGTCTACTTGAGATATAAGAGTTGATGCCGCAGTGTAAAATAAGGTAAAAATAGGTGAATTAGATAATGTTAAAACACATTTAATTATTACCTTCTTCTTCTTGTTTGCTACTAAAGACACACTCGAGCTGAAAACAACATCCAATGCATAAGCTAAAACCACTTTGCTAGAGGTCATCAGTTGTGCAGGACATTCCCTCCTCATGTGCTCAAATTGATTACAGTTGAAACATTCGACTTTGAGACGTCTCTACTTAAATTAAATAGTCCTAAATCAAGTAAGATATAAATAGACTTAATTACATATAAATCATCATATTAATTATTATGAACAACCCGCCCCTTAATAGTCCCGAATTTTTGCTAAATCTAAACCCAAGTCCACCAAGTATAGATCGATGGTTTGGTATTCTACAAATAAATAAATAAATGCATATCGGAGAACTATCGGTATAAACTCACAACGGGATAGTAAAGTACAATAAAACATATAATTACTGACCAAGAGTGACACTTCCAATATCTAGCTTCTTTTTCAATACCGAGCACGCATAAGGTAAATTATACACATTATACATAACACTCGTTTATGCCGATTACCTTCCATAACATGTTATATCTTTTATTCTACCTAGTCATCTCGACTGCATGTACGCGTACGATATGCCCCATCTATCTGAAGTAGACCATAACTACATACATATATATAAATATATAAGTACCACAGTCCCTCATTGGACCAAGATACTATACCCGTTAGTAACTATAACCCCGCACCTCATCAAGATCCATTATCATTGCAGTATATCATCCTCGATGTTGTGCATACCAAGGAACTCTTGTAATATCTAATAACAGCATCGTAATAGTTTAGCCGAATTCTGTCTTACCTTGAGGATTTACTTACATGTCCACTTCTTATTATGGACTCAGCACCACTTGCTACAGAGGACTTAGCTCCTTGGACTACCCTACTAGTTTTGAAAGACTTTTCTTAACAGTTATCTAGCCTTGCCTTCTAACAAACAAACTAGCAAACAATTGTGGTGGTGTATGACCTAAACGTAACCTACACTAGTAGAAGGTGCAACCCATTTAGATGTAACCCTCTTTCCGTTAATCGCTTAAGACCGATGATGTTCTCAACCTATGTACAACTTCTACTCCCTAATATAGTACTAAACACACCAACATAGTGCCGAACCTTGCTCACCATTCCATTTAGATTGCCTAGTACAATCAAGGTAATACCCCTACTAAAAAGATTGAAGAGGAGCCTAATAGGTTATTCCTTCACCCATACACGAACGTATATAATTCCACGGATCATACAGTTGGATATGTCCTAATCAGTATAATGTATACTCAACCGCTGGTAGCCCTTTGCGGTGGCAGTTTGTTATATAACACTACCGACCTCGCATTCCAAACTATTTTAATGACTAAGTCATTCTTATCCACTTAAGTTATTTACTAACTTTAATAGTTCACACGTCATAAACGCATACTTGAGGCTACGTGTGTGTATATGTGTGTGTGTGTATATGTGTGTGTGTGTGTGAGTTCATTCATACTTGTTTGATTATTATGCCTGCACTGTAAATGTTAATAACATTTCTTTAATTCTTCATGCGTTTTTATTCAATTTAAGATTATTTATCGTTTTCTTTTAAAACATCTAAATATCTCTTCCCGGTTGTTTTTATTTCTTTTTACTATAATTTTCCTTCTATCCCTTTTTTTTACATTTACTACCTTCTTTGTTTAATAAACTTTCCATACTCTATTTATTTTTAAATTATTACCTGCCTACCTTTTCGTCAATATTATTTGAGTTCTGTCTTGCTTATATGCATTTTATTACTTGCCTACCGTGTTATCGTTTACTATTTAGTTTCCATCTTGTCCTTACTGGCTTACTGCATATATTTATGTATATTTATTTTATAATTTAACAAATATTATTATCATACTTCAATTCCTCGATTCATATTTAGGGATTTCTATATTTTAAAGCATTGGAAACACATCTTCCCCAAAAATAAAGGTTAACACTGCAATTCTTTATATCTTACCCAAAAAGAGAATTTGTGTTGCATTAGAACTACAAGGAATTATATTTTGTAGTTGTTGAAACAAACAATACAAAATATGGTAAAATATCTCTATCGTATACATCTATTTATTTTAGGCATATTCTTTGTCATTTCAAATAATGCACTTTTATTTGCAAAACTGAATTTGATCATCTATAGAAATTTACATTGCAACATCCTACATCCAGTGAATTAAAATACCACTTAATTCCCAACAATTTATGGTGATAACTTTTAATTTACTTTTACTTGTATAAATCAACTAATCAACAAATCTATAAGTACTATGTAATTTATCAATTTCAGGGACTACTACTCAATATTTTCCAAATTCTCGTACATACAATATTAAAATTAAGCTATCAATCACAGAATATGTAGGCATGATTTAAAATTCATTGCATATGCACAAATTTAGGTTATAACTCCTACTTTACATTTAGGCATACATGAATCGATTTACAACGATATAAATCCAATATTATATAATAATAATATATAATTTTCCATTTATCTTTTTAGCTTTCCAAATCTTTAGATCTAATCTCTGTTATTCTAGTTTTACTCTTTTTTCTCCCTATTTGAATATATACACTACAAGCATAAAATATTTTTCAGAAATCTAGATTAGAAAAAAGATTTTGATTTAATTTATAATTTAGTTTCGGATTTATAATTTACTTTGGCTTTGGCGATTTGATTCGACCTATTATTCTTCTCAATCATCCTCTACTATTCTCCAGTTCTATATATGTATAAATTGTAACTATTTTTAAGAATTAAGAATTTTGTGGACATAAGAAAGCGGTAGAGCTCCGTCGTCGCTCAGAAAGAATGAGAAGAAAAGTGAAAGTTTTGGTCTGTATTTATAAGGGTTCGAATCAATGCCAGTCGTTCGATTAAATTATATTAAATCTGGGCCGTTTGGCCACGCGCCAATTGATAGTTTGACTGGTCGGCTACTGCCCTCTACCGTAGCAATCAACAGTCATGATTTAGTGGTCGACTGGTTTTGCTAATTTGGAGTTGTTTATTCCGTTATTAATTCATTTAATACCATCTTGCATATATCCGATGAACGTTAAACTTGCTTAAATGTTGAGCATTGGTTAACTTTAATGGGCATTAACTAACATTAATTTGTTTCACTAATTACACTATATTTCCTTAATTACATACAATTATTTACAATCCGAAATTTTCAAACATTAATTACTTTTTTGTTCGAACTTCGATCGTAAAATCTTATATATGATAATTAATTAGAAAATCACGACGGATTCAACGGTGCAAGTTTTATAGCCAAATTCTAACATTGTAAAAAATTCTATTTTTGGCATTACTAATTGTTAATTAATTTGTTTTTAGTTAATTATTATTAAAATTACGTTGCATTACATTCTCCTCCTTAAAATAATTTCGTTCCCGAAATGCTTTAAGTATAGAATCACATAGCACCGTGCACAACTATTCTAAACTAACCGACCAAGTAATGTGCAGCCAATTTTGCAACCAATCATGCATATGTGCATGGTGTATCACAACATATATGATAATGTATAATAAGCAATTCTAAATCCCCGCCTCTTATATGAATGCATCATTTTGAAAAAAATTGAAAATATGATGCAAATAATTATATATATATACTGAAAGTTCTATATGTATGCCAAAATTTGAAAATCAAAATCTTTGTTTTACATCCAAAATTTTCTTCACTTCTATGAATAGAAGTATATTTCGATCAATTTTTCACTACCCAAAAATCCTAGCACAACACTACTAACATCTAATTTTGGAAAATTCAGTTTTCTAAAGCTATATTCTTATGCTGGAAAAAGGTCTAAATGGAAAATTCTATATTTTCATCCTTCTCTCGTGTACGCTTCTTCCCACTCTGCCTTGAAACTTCCTCCTTTTCCTCCAATTCTTTTCCAATCTTTCGTCATACAGTCTGCAAAGTTAAATTTTATTTTAAATGTTTGAAATTTAAAATAGAGTTATTTTAAAACAAGTTTGGTATACCTATCGACAAGATATGGAAAAAGAATTTCATAGTTAAAACAGCTTTTTCCCTCGTCACTACTACCTTTTATTTTACTGTCACTTCTGCTACACAGTAAAATTCATACTTGCTGACCCCATCAACTTTTCCTTATGCTAAGCATGTTGCATTTCAAAAACTAGGAGTTTTTCTCTTTTCTGTTCAAAACCTATATAAATTAAACTTTGAAACACTTGGAAAATTGTTAAAATATACAATTTCACCTCCATTTTCCAGAACTCATCATGAAATTATTTTATCTCTAAAATGATGAATTTGAACAAAACTACAAAAGTATATTTTTAAAAAAAAATTATGCCACATCCTATGCAGTTGGAATTTAGTCAATTGTTTTACGTCCAAAGTGGACTTTATCCTACCTCGTGGTAAATTTTCAATTTCTCAAAAACTTTTCTTTTACCTTAAAATAACCACAAGCGCATAAGTTCATTTGTAAATTTTATCTTCTAAGGCATAAGGAAACTGACCCGTAGCTTTGCAATAAAATTTCCCTCTCATTCGCTTGCTAAAATTTATCTTCCCAAAACTTTAAGGCTCTTGGGACTTAACTTTACCTTACTTTAAAACTAATTTAATAAATTCCGAAATTTCTTTTATAAACTTCCAGCCTTTTGTTTATTTATTTACTTTTCATTAGTTAAGTGTGTACATGAGTTTTCCTTGCATAGTTTACCAATTAATATAGCTGTCCATCCAAAAAACCAATTTTCAAAACGAACATTTCTCATGATATTGTACACATTTTACAAAAGCAATAATGTTTGTAGCCCAAGCCTCAAAGAATGTTTGTTGGAAGCTGCCCTTCAACATTAACTGACATTAAAATTGTTGTGGCCTTATCACCTCTAACATACATTGAATGGACCTTTGTAACGTGTCATCCTTCTATAACTCACATATCTTAACTTTCCTTTATGGCTTCTGCCAAATAAGGCCTATCCTTTACTTCCGTTACCACGCTAACATATGGAATAAACTGTGCATCCCCACATCATAGTGGGTAAGAAATACAACCTATGCACATTTTTAATAACTCATTCGCAAATTGGTTTGGTGAAATAACTTTTCCACCCTTTATCTTGCCTTCCTTTGATTATACCTAAATCCTCTATGTGTATTTTCATCTTATTACCCTCTGTTACTATCTTCTCTTATCCAAATCTCTTGATAGTATTTTTAAATTTTGGTATTTACTTTCTTTATCCTTGATCTTTCTTATGAGCATACTCTAGAACTCGTAGATGTGTACTTTGATACCGATTGTCATTCCTTTATAGGTTCTTCTTGTGGATTGCACACATGTCTAATAAATCATAGGTTCTCACCAACATTATTTACTTCCTACAAGGATTATTTATTGCTACCCTACGAGTAGTCATAACTATCTTCTTCATAGCCTTACCTTTTACTTCGTCTTACCTAGGCAGTCATCTCTATCTACTCCACATTAAAATTTTGGTTTAGTTTTTGCTACTCTTTTTACAAAATTTAAAACTTCAAAATTTTGAAGTATTTAATTCTAATACTTTTATCTTTAAAAGTATAAACTTGGAAATTTTCTATTAAATTCTAAAACAATTTAATGCCTTAACTTTTAAAACTATGACTAAATTTTTAAAAGTAAATTTTCTTTTTCTTCAAATCAACATTTTCTTTTAAATCCCTTTTTCAATAATAAAGATTTTTTACTTTAAATTTGGGGTATTTAACTCAAACCATTTATCAAGTTTTTCTTTGAAAAACTTAATTCTTATATCAAACCATTTCTTTTAAAAATACACTTTACAATATCTCTAAAAAAATCTTTTAAATTTTTAAATAATAAAAACTGAAGTAAGCAATGACAGTTCCGCCTTTTATTTTCATATTACTCATCCCATCACCACTTGCAACCTTAGTAGGGTTCTAATGGTATATGATGGGGACTTTTAAAAGATACGTGCAATAAATGTGCAACAATAGAAAATATCCATTTTTCTTTGTTTTGCCTCTAGTTTCCTATGTTGCGTCTAGCTAGGTTACTATCATTATTTTTATTATAATATCCTCACGTTATTTATAATTACTAACATTACTTTATATAAATTTCTAATATTTTTCCTATTTGTGTTCCATAATGTTACTACTATTCAACCGTCCTCTAACAAAACTGCCTTATTTAAATTGTTCTTCTATTTATATAACTTTCCTCTCAATTGAATGTCTTTTATTTGGCAAGGCCAACCGGCTTTACAGTGGACCGTCCACTTTTTATTACGAACGTAATAAAAACATGAAGTACAGGAGTAAGGTAGAGGCACCTTAACTACAAATAAATAAGAAAATACAGCACAGGAGTGTGACAGACATATCAAAGCTACAGCTAACAACTATCAAACTAAGACTCCTCCGAAGAGATAGTAAGACGTACATCCTCTCCAACCTGGGAAGAAACCAAAGCAGCGTTCCCAAGAAGACCAAAATAGGGGCGAAACAGGAGAGCAAGAGACGGATCATAAATCTCAGCATCAGAAGAGTAAAGAAAAGATCGATCCCAGGTAGTATCAGCAAGCAAGACAGAATTAACCTTAGCATACGTACCATCCAAGTCAAGAACCAAGGAATCACCAGAAGGTCGATAATAAAGGCATCGTAGGTCCATTAGATCTCCGGATACAAATCTAAAATATGAATCATCCACGGGTTTAAATCGCAAATCAGAACGGCGATCAACCCAACATCTCTTAGATTCAACCCAAACAACAGGCAACTGAGACGGAGCAAGATCCTGAGCAGCAGTGGAATCCACAGAAACATCACCAGGGGCAATGGATACAGATGGAGATGCAGGCCGAGCTAGTGAAGAAGTCGAACAAGGAACAGGTAATGGAGGATCAGGAGGAGAAGCACCCAAAGAAAATTTGGGTACCCATTTCCTGAGCGGAGGCCGAGGGAGTGGAATCTTAGGCACAGCAGCAGAAACAACAGAATGCGTGCAAGCAGAAACTAAGTGGCCAAATGAGAGACAGGAGGAACAAATGTCCGGGACCCAACCATATCGAACATGGACTTCCACCACATGGCCAACAGCTAGCTGAACAGGAATAGAGTTAGGGAGAGGCTTGCAGGGGGAAATCTCAATCAGAGCCTTAGCGTACACCAACTTATCACGCGCAACAGTATTAGCGTCAAAACATTTCAATTTTCCAACATTGCAAGCAAGTCAATTCAAACCAAGCAGCGGTTGTAAAGCAGAAGGAATTTGAGAAAAGCAAACCCAAACGGGGATAGAACGTACTTGTTCACGAGCACTAGCTACCGTAGGAGACCACGGAGTAATAATAAATGGTTTCCCATTAAAAAAAGAAGGCTCAGCCTCAAGAACTCGATTGCGATTCTCAGAGGAATGTCTTCTTCCCCCATTCTATTTAACCCATTATAAACTTGTAGCACCTCCTATTGTCTACCCTTAAAAAGAATTTTACAACTTTTCCTTCATCAAAGAAAATTAAACGAGCTATATACGCTCTACTATTTTTTTTACAAAGGAATAAACTTTTTATAAAACCAATTTCTTGAAATTTTCAAATTAATAACTTTTTATTTCTACCTAAACTTTTTATTTAAATAAAATGTAAATATTTTATTTTTTTTTCCAAAAATTTAAATTCACTTACTTTTCAAAAATAGGGTTTTTCTTTCTTTAAGTAATTCTTTTGAAAACCACTTTAAATATATTATTTATATATTTTTCCCAACTTTTTATATTAAAATAATTTCCACTCATCTTAAGTTCTTTCCTGTGAGATCGGACTTAGAGTAGATTATTATTTGTCCATTCTTTTGGACTTTTTCCTTTCAATTTATTTACTGACTTATCTTCTTTCAAAATATAAAAATCTTTTTGTTATCTTGAAGTGATTACTACCCACCTTTTCAAGAACTTATTTAATTCTTACTTTCGAATATCTGCAACATAAGATTCTTAATTTACCATTTATCTTGACGTACTGTACATCATCAATCGCCTATCCTATGGGGATCTACAACCAAAGAACAATTTGTGTTATACAAGGGAGTCAAGTACTATCCAGCTTCAAGGACCCTTCCATGTTGCATTCTTCTCTTCTTAAGTCAATGCCTTCTAATACGACCTACTCCCATGGGGTAATCAAGATAGGTGTATACCCTCAGCATCATCTATTGTTCCAACTCATGGTTGCATTATCCATATTTTTGGAATATGATTGCAACTATTTCTATAGTCTTATAGAATTTGAATTATAATATGTATAATTATAGTAAAAATTAAAAATACGTTTGCTCAACATTTCATTATTTCTGAGATCGGCTCACCGAAGCTCTGAGAGAAAATGTCACAATCCGCACCTTACTAGGCCTGAATTTTCACTAATAAAAAGCCCAAGTCCACCAAAGTACGGATCCTTGGTTTGGTATCCTGCAAATAAATAAATGTGTATCAGAGCACTATTGATATAGACTCACAACAAAATAACAAAGTATTTAAACGTATAGTTACTGACTAAGAGTGACACTTTCAATATCTAGTGTCCTTGTCAATACCAAACATGAATAAGGAAACATGTCCTTCCTCTATTCCCGTCTTGTACCAATACATGTCCTTTTAAGCTATCATGTGGGTTATACTAAGGAGGGGGTTAGGACAATGTTCTAGTGACTAGTAAATTGTACACTTTAAACATAACACTAATTTATGCCATTGTCTTCCATCACATGTTATGTCATTTATTTACTTAGTTATCTCGACTTCACGTACACGTACTATACGTCCTATTTATCCGAAGTAGAGCATAACTCATACGTATATATAAATATATAAGTACCACAGTCTTCCATTGGACCAAGATACTATCCTACCAATATCCGTAACCCAATACCTCATCAAGGTACATTATCAACACATTATCTAGTCCTCATTATCGTGCATACTGCTACCCTTGGGCCGGCTACAAAATATTGGTTATAGAAGTTAATTTGAATGGTCCGGCCAATGCACACAGGTTGGCCTGTAGACATGGCTCGGCCGGAGTAAAGGGGTTATATGTCCTTCGGCCAAAGAAGGATGTTGTTATGAATTCCATATGTATTTCTTGGCTTAAGGTGGAAGTTCATTGTTCGGTCAATTACCGTTTGGTATAGAATTGTTCCAATCTAGAAGGCGTATTTTAATTCGTCGCTTGGTAAGGATAGTACACTACATGCCGTTTGGTCTAAATGTTTCAGCACTCACCACTCGGTCAGTGAAGTGGAGCCACACATGGTTCGGCTAAGGAGTTTGGTTTGGTCTTATTTCAGTGCTCGTAGCCTGGTCATGAGAGTTTAATGCGTACCGTCTGACAAGCATCACTCGACTGCCTTCGTTCAAACGATGTCGCCTGGCTAATTCCATTCGACATGGATATATCGTTCAGCATGCATGTGAGGTTTGGCCTGTATACCATTTGGCCTAGATGCGTGGTTCGACCAACACTGCTCAGCAATTACTGTTCGACAAACGTCACTGGGCTACTTCTACTGGGCCAACATCGCTTGGCAACCACCGTTCGGTATGCCTGGTTCGGTATAGCTGTTTCAAAAAAAGATGGTGGATTTGACATATTTGTGAAGGACAACATCCAAATGAGGGGTTCAATATTGTTTCATTCCGAGTTCCACCGCGAGTGGCTCTGAGTCTTTTATGGGCTTACTTCGAGTCATTTGACAATCGACCACCGACCAAACATGATGGGTCGGCATTTCTCGATCGACATTTGTCGTTCGACATATCTCGTTCGGCATGCCTGGCTCGGTGCGCAGAAGTCACCTACTATGGGTCGAAGCACCTTATTTCTTGGCCCATGAAGGAAGTCCAGTCTATCTTAGGGGCAGGGGCACAGTGAAAAAGGACATTTTTTACGAACTTTGGGGAGACTCTTGCATTTACAAGACTCGTTCCTTTTCTGTTAAAACTTGTATTCAAGTTTTGGTGTACGGATTGTAACTGTATTCAATTATTTGAAAAAGCAATAAAGATTAAACTCAAAGTGGACGTAGGTAGTTATGTCGAACCACTAAAAATCTGGTTTTCTAGTTTTTGCAGTTAATTTTGCAAACATTCCTCTATTTAATTTTCCATCTTCATTAATCTCTCTACAAAAATCTTTCCTTGGATGTTAGTGACCAATTTTGGTGCTTTCATTGAGAGTAGCATTCTTAGGTTATTAGGATCTACTTTATCGCTATTGGATTGAAGGAGTCACCCGAAGGAGATCCAAGTCATGCGCAGGAAGTCCATTGATTCTACTCAGAGTTTATACCAATAATTCTACAGTGCGAAGACCTCATACCAGATCAGCCTCTCACAACATGGATGTTAACGAGACTGCTAGCATCCAACAAGTAGGACCCAACAATCAACAATTTAATCCGGGCGTAGGGACTGTCACCATCCAAAACCAAATGGAAGTTATCACCAAAACAGAGTTCAATGAGCTGATGAGAGAACTCGTGGAAAACAGAAGACAACTTAACGAACAGATTCAAGCTAACGCCAACCTCATGACTCAGCTCAATCAACAATAGCATCAGAATGCTGGAGAAAGCCTCGCTTCTTACTCCTCATCTGACAGCTCTGCTTCGTTCGATGAACCTCCCAGGCGTAGACGCCGTAGAACTGAAACAACGCAAACAGGTGTTGCTGATTGATTAACCAGGGATGGTCTAGGTTCCTTACCTGGAGCCATGGCCCCTCACTTACACCAAGGAAATCACACCCAAGACGGAACAAGAAACTTAGGATGTAGAGCACGAGTGGGAGTTGGACAGTCGGCTCACCAAGGTCCTAATGAAGCGGGTCCCCAAGATACACATTTAGTAGATTGCAAATAGAGGAGACATAACCAGAACGGTCTCGTAGGACAGATTCCAACCTACCATCTTCTATACAAACCACAGACCTATCGGCTATGGTCAGGCAGCTGATGAGAGAAAATAAAGGCTTGACTAATGTTGATTTGGGGATATCTAGGAGTCATATTCCATTCACAGATACAATTCTACATGCCGAGTACCCCAGGAAGTTTAACATGCCGACTATTCCTGCCTACGAAGGGAAGACTGATCCCTGACAGCATGTGATGAGATATGAGTGGATGATGGATTTAGCTAGAGCAAACGATGCAACTAAGTGTAGATGCTTCATAATATATCTAGAATCGCTACCATGTGGTTCACCTGAATTCCTCCGCAGTCTATCTCCATCTTTAATGAGTTAGCGACGAAATTTGTGGAATAATTCAGGATTCATGCCACTCGTCCTAAGGTGTGATGTTCTTGTCTAATGTGATTCAGGCTCTAAGGGAGTCGTTAAAGGAGTAATTACAAAGATTTCACGTTGCGGTTACTTTAGTTAGCAACCCAAATGACCATGCCATTCTGATGGCCGTGATGCAAGGAGTAGATCTGGATTCAAAGTTTGGCGATTGGCTGGCGGGAAAGCCTCCGACTACACTAGAACGTTTTTATTCAAAGGCACATTAATTCATAAGAAGAGAGGAAGCTAGGTGGACGAGGCTAGACAATGCACCAGGGCCTGGCAAGGAGACCGTGAAGAGGGACATTGTTGTAAAAAAAATCTGATGATAACTCGAGGAAGGTCCAAGTCAATGTCCAGAACAAGCCAGAGCAATCTAAAGGATCTAAAGGAGGAAATCCCGGAAAGAAAAGGGAAGTAGGAAAATGGAAACCAAGGATTCCAACGTACAACAAATACACTCCTCTGAATGCATCTCTAGGAAATATTTACTTATCGACTTGTAATACTTTTCAATATCGAAAGCCACACTCAAACGAGTCCACTGAGGAACAAAAGCAGACTGGGAAGTATTTCAGCTTCCATGAGACTTACGGGCACAATATTGAGGAGTGTAGGCACATCCACGATGCTATGGAAAAGCTGTTTCGATAGAAAAAGTTACAGGAGTTTGTCAAGGATCCACGGGAAGGCAGACAAGGAGCATTGGACCTCGGTCGTGGGAAAGCTCTATGCCATCCAAAGGAATCTGCTCGGATTATAGGTAGACTAGTCATAAACATGATAGTCGGTGGGCCTCACCCTGCAGATAAGAATTGGCAAGAAATGGAGCGGTATGCTGATTCCCTAAAACATGCAGATTTTGAATGTTGTTCAAACACGGAGGATGGGGCCATAGCTAAGCAGCAGCGAATGATGACCGATGATATAGTGTTTAGGAGAAGAGATCTGATCAAGTGGAGGCGCTTACCATTGATCCGATGGTCATCTCAACCGCTATTGGATCAGCGTTTGCGAGGAGAATACCGATTGACTGCGGAAGTTCTGTTAACATTATCTATAAAAAAGTATATGACCAAATGAAGATGGAGACAAAGGATCTAAAACCATCTAAAGCCCATATTCATGGCTTTATCGGTGCAGCTACTGATGTAGTGAGTTTTGTTGAATTACCAGTTGAACTTGAAGAAGGTGAACGTAGGAGGGTGTGGATCCTACCGTTCATCGTTCTGGATGTCGATTCTCCGTATAATGTGTTTCTAGGTCGACCAGCCCTGACAGATTTTAGAGCAGCCATGGCCCTAAGGTGTTTAACATTGAAATTTCCAACCGATAAAGGAGGTGGTGTTGTGCATGGCGATCAGGCGACTGGTCGTGCGTGTTATGTGGCTGAGCTGAGAGACGCCCAACAAAAAGAGAAAGGAAAGGTTGTAGACAGCTCCGTCCACATCCGAGTAACTGAAGATTGACAAGTAATGTCCGAGCCTTGGCTTGGGCAAGATGGTCGGATCTACATAGACATAGATCCAAGAGACGATGATAATGTGCCTAGGGAGGCAAAAGCAGCACCGGCTGAACTGACGATTGACATTCCAGCAGCCGTGATGACCCATCGTGGGTACTTAAGTTTGGATCACAACTCAACCCCTCGATGACCGAAGATCTCATGATTTCCCCCAAGTGAATCTAGATGTTTTCGTTTGGACACACTCCGATATGTGCGGGATTTCTCCCACCATTGCAAGTAATATGTTGAACATAGGCCCGAGGTACATACCAGTAAAGCAAAAAAGGAGAGGCATGGACCCGAAGAGATCGGCTTCTCTCAGAGAGGAGGTGGACAAACTCAAAACCAACAGGTTCATTCGTGATGCCCTAAACCCTGAATGGGTGTCTAATCCGGTGCTAGTGAGAAAAGCAAATGGGATATGGAGGACCTATGTAGATTACTCAAATCTGAACAAAGCATGCCCTAAGGATAGTTTTCTTTTACCCAGAATTGATCAGCTGGTCGATTCAATAGCAGGACACGAGTTATTTCCATTTATGGATGTGTACTCGGGATATAATCAAATCCCGATGCACATTCCAGATCAAGAATACGCTGATTTTGTCATAGACATTGGATTGTATTGTTATGTAGTGATGCCTTTCGAATTGAAAAATGCAGGAGCTAATTATTTGCATCTGGTGAATAGGATGTTTAAAGACCAGATTGGTAAGACAATGGAAATCTATGTGGATGAGATGCTCGTGAAGTCACGGCAGTCAAACAATCACATTCGAGACTTGACAGAAATGTTTGATATACTTAGGTATTACAGAATGAAAATCAATCCTTTGAAGTATTCTTTTGGCATTACTTCAGGAAAGCTCTTGGGTTTCATTGTTAACGCATGAGGAATTGAAGTCAACCCAGAAAAAATTCGGGCTATTCGAGACATACAATTGCCTAGAACTATAAAGGAAGTACAAAGCCTGAACGGAAAAGTGGCCGCGCTGAGTCGATTCATATCCAGAGCGATAGACAAGTGTATTCCTTTCTTTGATGTAATAAAGGTATAAAAGAGAAATTTTGAATGGACACCCAACTGCGAGGATGCATTCCGAGGTCTGGTAAGACATTTGGAAAGTCCTCCAGTGCTGTTAAAGCCTATAGACCATGAAACGTTGTATTTATACTTAGCCGTATCTCAACATGCCATCAGTACGACATTGGTTCGCGAGGGGGACCAAGTTTAAAGGCCGGTGTACTATGTCAGTAAACGTCTAACAGGGGTAGAAGAAATTATCCTAAAATTGAGAAGCTAGCCTACTGCTTGGTGATTGCATCACGCAAGATTCGTCCAGGCACACCCGATCAGTGTTTATACCGATCAACCCTTACGACAGGTACTCCAATGACCAGAAACTTCTGGAAGGCTGTTAAAAGGGAACATTGAGTTGAGTCAGTTCGGTATCACCTACCTACCATGGAGGGCCATACAAGGGCAAGTGCTGGCGGACTTCATCGCTGAATTTATCGTATTAGATGAATCAAACAATAATGATGTTATTCCCCCCATTCGATGGAAACTATACATCGATGGGGCATCCAACGACCATTTTTCTAGGGTTGATGAATTCATGTGACTCCTAAAAATCAATCAATTTTTTATGCTTTGAAGCTCGATTTTCCAGCTACAAATGACGAAGCCGAGTATGAAGCATTGATTGTTGGCTTGAAACTTGTCAAGGAATTTGGAGTAAAATCAGTTGAAATCTTTTACGACTCATAATTGGTGGTGTAACAAATGCGGGGGGAGTATCAAGCAAAAGGACAGAGGCTTGCCCCATACCTTGCTTGGGTTCAAGAGCTGTTAGCAGACCTCAAATATTACGATATTTCACATCTCTCGCGTGAGCAAAACAGGGAAGCCGATTCATTGGAAAAATTATGAAGTACCGGCGATGCACAACAAATGGGATTGGTTCCCATCGAAATCTTACATGCTTCGAGTATAAATGAGATGGAAGTAGATTATTGTTAGAAAAAGAAGTCGAGAAGGAGTCATGGATAACCCCGTTTAAGCAATACCTACTACACGCGGACTTGCCCGAAAGAAAGAATGAGAGACGTCAAGTCATTCGCAAAGCTTCTTGACATGTAGTGTAGGACGGATTAATGTGTCGAAAGGGATTCTCGGTCCCCTTACTTTGGTGCATTGCCCACGGTGAGATAAAACGAGTCCTGAAGGAAGTTCATGAAGGAGAATGTGGTGATCATACTGGAGCAGACTTGAGCATAAAAGATCCTCCACTATGGATACTATTGGTCAATTGTAAATTGAGATGCCACGGACTACGTAAGAAGATGTGATAAATGTCAAAGTATGCGAAAACCTCGAGAGCTCCGCCAACAGAACTCACACAAATGGTTAGTCCCTGGCCATTTGCAATATGAGGAATCGATATTATCGGTTCCTTGCCTATCTCCAAAGGTGGTGCAAAATATGTAATAATTGCTGTCGATTACTTTACCAAGTGGGCGGAAGTAGGGTCCTTAGCTACAATCACCACCAAAAAGGTCATTAATTTCGTTGTGCAAATCATCGTATGCCGTTATGGCCTCCCACGAACCACCATTACAGACAATGGAACTCAGTTCAAAAGTAAGGAGTTTAAAGAATTTTATCAAAAATATAGCATTGAGAAAATGTTTGCAGCAGTTGCTAATCAAAAAGCCAATGGACAAGTAAAGCCGGGAACAAAATAATCAAATCCATGTTGGAAAAACTCTGGAAAAGTCTAGAGGCAAATGGATGGATGAGCTTCCAACAACATTTTGGGCTTACAGAACCATCCACAAGTCCGTGACTGGCCATACTACATTCACATTAGCATATGGCACGGAAGCCGTTATACCCGTGGAACTTGAAGTTCCTTCACATCGGGTAACTCATTATGACCCTAAGATGTATCGGGATCTCTTGTTGGAATCACTGGACTTTGTTGACGAAAAACGTGAAGAAGCTGATTTGAGGGGGACTGTATACAGACACTGAGTCGCTCGATATTATAATGAAAATGTCCGACCGAGAATCTTTGATGTGGGCGATCTCATTTTGAAGCGAGTTTTTCCGATCCCATCGCATATGAATCCCATATGGGAAGGTCCATACGTCATTGAATCGAAGCTTGAAGATGGAACTTTTAAGCTAGCGACCGTTGATGGCGCAACACTCCCCTGAGAATGGAATAACGAGCATCTATGGCGTTAATACACTTAGTTTATTTATTTTATTTTTAGTTGCGATTATTTCTAGTCTATGTTATTTAGTTGTTCTTAGCTTTTGGCATGTAATAAGACAATTCAGTTTTTTTTCGTTACTAAAGGCTTGAAGTCATCTTTTCCATTAACTATTGATGTTTTCGTATGTTACCATCCATTAACAAAAAAATTAAGTACATTATTCTATCTGACGCATGCACGCGCACACAAACTTAAAAATCTCTAAGTCCCTAGAGTGCGGACTGGAGTACTCTGGGTCCCAAGAGTACGGACTAGAGTATAAACGAATTAAAAAATATCTAAGTCCCTAGAGTGCGGACTGGAGTACTCCGAGTCCCCAAAGTGCATACTAGAGTATAAACGACTCAAAAATCCCCACGTCCCGTAGTGCAGACTGAAGTACTCTAAGTCCCAAGAGTGCGGACTAGAGTATAAACAACTCAAAAATCTTTAGGTCCCCAGAGTGCGGACTGGAGTACTCTGAGTCCTCAAAGTGTGGACTAGATTATAAACGACTTAAAAATCTCTAAGTCTCCAGAGTGCGGACTGGAGTACTCTGAGTCCCCAGAGTATGGACTAGAGTATAAACGACTTAAAAATCTCTAAGTCTCCAGAGTGCGGACTGGAATACTCTGAGTCCCAGAGTGCAGACTAAAGTATAAACGACTTTAAAATCTCCAAGTCTCTAGAGTGCAGACTGGAGTACTCTGAGTCCCCATTGTGCGGACTGGAGTATAATCGACTTAAAAATCTTTAAGTCCCCGTAGTGTGGACTTAAGTACTCCGAGTCCCCAGAGTGTGGACTAAAGTATAAACAACTTAAAAATCTCCAAGTCCCCGGAGTGCGGACAGTAGTACTCTGAGTCCCCAAAGTACGGACTAGAATATAAAAAACTCAAAAATCTCCAAGTCCCTAAAGTGTGGAATGAAGTGCTCTGAGTCTACAGAGTGCGGAGTAGAGTATAAATGACTTAAAAATCTCCAAGTCCCCGGAGTGCGGATTGGAGTACTCTGAGTCCCTAGAGTGCGGACTAGAGTATAAAAGACTTAAAAATCTCTAAGTCCCCAAAATGCAGACTAGAGTATAAACAACTCAAAAATCTCTAAGTCCCCAAAGTGCGGACTGGAGTACTCTGAACCTCCAGAGTGCGGACTAGAGTATAAACAACTTAAAAATCTCCAAGTCCCCAGAGTGCGGATTGGAGTACTCTGAGTCCCCGTAGTGCGGACTAGAGTATAAACAATTAAAAATCTCTAAGTCCTCAGAGTGCGCATGGTACTCTGAGTCCCCGGAGTACGAGCCAGAGTATAAATGGTACAAAAAATATCTAAGTCCATGGATCGCGGACTATGAGTATTCTAAATACCTATAACGTGGACTAGAGGATTTACGATTCCAAAAATTTCCGAGTCACATGGAGGTGAACTGGAGCTTGTGTAACTCACAAAATTCCGAGTAATGGCAACAAGTTAGACAATAAGCTGAAAAGCGAAAGTCATCGAAGACAAAGAAATGAAGTTTCATTCATTAATCCAAAAAAAGATCCGCTACAACTACTCCCGAACTCGGAGCAAAAAGTCTATCTACAACGGTTATGAAAATAAACAAAAATAATTACATAATCCAATCTTAATCTCGTTGAACGAGGCATGATAGCTACTTCTTTGACTTCTTCTCCTTCCTTGGTTCCTCAGATGACTCCTCTCCCGAGCGTTTTCTCTTGGATGCCTTGCTTGCTAGGGAAATGGTGTTCGAGGAAGGAGATGGAACTTCTAGTGGCCTGGTTCCACCGGGGAGAATGACCTTCAAATGCCAGTTCAAGGACCATCCAGTTCCATTACTTGAGGCTCGACCTTGATTTCAGCTTTCTTCTTCTTCTCTTCCATAATTTGCTCCTCCATGCTTAATTTTGAAGTGTATTCAGAGGCACCCTTAATTTCAACTTCATCATGTTCTTCGACGGGCAACGGATTTTCAGATTTGTCTTCGTTAAGCCCCTCGATCACTTGAGTGTCAGGTTCGAGAGTCTCTCCCATTTGAATAGCCTCTCCCGTTTTCTCCTCCTTCTCCGTGGAGACATTGTTCGTTGAAGTTGGCTCGGGATCAGAATGGCCTGCACGAAATCATAAGAGACAAGTGTGAGAATACATTTATTACTCGCTAAAAACGATGGTCCTTTAAACTTAAGGAAGAAAAGTTATGTACCGTAATCCAGCCGACTCTCAACTATTCGAGGAGTTTCATCCCCTGGAATAGGAGATAGAACGTGAATATCGAGACCAGGATCTTTTGGGTCGTAGCTAATGTGCTGCTCGAAGGGGTCAAGTGACGGGCGACCAATTGGCTGAATAGGATGAGGAGCTGGAGACTCAGTTCCGGACGGACCGTCGGTGTCATTTTTTCCTTTTGATGAGGGGGAGTCTCTGCTATGAAGAGCCTTCACTGCAGACAAGTCCGAAGGCTCATTCCCATAAAGAAATTCCTTCACTAAAGCTCCTTCGTTAACCTCTTCAGTTCCCAACTCAACCTTTTTGATTTTTTATTAAAGTTTCCCATGCTTCGGCCAAAGATTCGAGGTAAGCCTTGCCAAGAAATGTTAGGTCGTGATGCATGATAACTCGAGCATTGTACTCCGCTATGATCAGATCAAACATGCACTTAATCTCCTCCCTACCTGCCGCAGCAGCCGCTTTGAGGCGAGAATCGATTTACGGAAGCGCCACTCTTTTGCCCTCCTCACGGGCTTCGTTATTTAGCGCTTCAGCCTTGGAGAGCTTCTCATTGAGTTTTCTTTTTAGGAGTTGTGTAGCAATAATTTCATCACAATATCGTTGTGACTCCTCTTTTGTAGCAGTTTTTTCTTTCTTTTCTTTGAAAGGTAGCTCTTCCAATTCTTTAACTCGTTGAGCAAGCGCATCTCTCTCCTTTTGAATGGAGTCTTTCTCTAAAGCTAAGGTGCCGCAGCGTTGAACCGCTTCATCAATTTCTTTTTTATAGGTGGCCTCCAGGCGGTTGACTGCCTCAGCAGTATATTTAGCATTCTTCATGGCGGCCTCAAGTTGAGATTTATACAAGGAAAGCTCCTCATCTTGGGCTTTGATAATATCCTTGTCATGAATGGACTCAAGCTTCAGGCGATCAATCTCATGGTTGCGCTCAGTAGAAACTTCAAAAACTTTCTCGACCAAGTGGAAAAAACGCGTCACGTTGGACGTAGACGTCATCATTGCAAGCAATGGCACTTTGTTTGATATGCCTGGGAACGGGATGGATCACAGGAATAAATTTTAATCCATCAAAGCATATTTTAGGGAATGTGGCTTTAAGCTCGGCTAGTAGTTCTGCTATCGATGGATTATGTGCAAGGGCTGGAGAAGTTTGTTTCGCCGAGACCATTGATTTCTTGTGAGGCTCAAGAGTTTGCCTAGTGCTTGATGAACCAGAGTGTTGGTCGCGAGAAGCTTCAGATTGATATCCCTTTTGACTCGATGTCTCCGTGCTTTGTTTTGGTCGAGGAGCAGGATCATTGGGGTATGAAGAGTGACTATAAGTTTTCCTTCAAGATGACAATGAGTCTCTGGGACGATAATCCCTATTGCTGTTGTCGTCTCTATCTCGGCGTTTTCCGGACCCTGAGTCTCGGCTAGAACGATGGAAGATAGAGGACCCGCCAAGGCTGTCGAATCCATGAGAGCACCTTATATCATCTGCACAGAAATTAAGTAAGAATGAATTAGCAAGAATAACATGGTGGCTGAAGTTTAAGTGCAAGGTGAGGTGTAGGTGTTAGTGTGTGTCCATGTGTTCCCTCCCCTCCCCCCCATCGGACCAGTTTCTTTAGCTTTACTTTTCGGAGTTTTTTCTTCTTGATGATGGGCTTAAACGCCTTCATTGCCTCTTGCGGGCGAATGTAGTTTTAGAGCTTCTAGATCATCAAAGCCATAATTAAGCAAGTCATCGGGAATAGTGAGTTCAAATAAGCCTTTCAATGAACGCTCTAAGTGTTGTGGAGACAGCTCTTTCTCTATTGGAGTAATCGTCACTTTCGAGGATCCGCCCACTGTCATCTTCCTTAGCATGTAAGCTAGTTTCTTTTTCCCCTTTGAAGGGGAGATGGTTCATCAATGCCATGTGCCTCAACTACCTGTTCTAGAGCAGGACTTACATTCTCACCCGGTGTTTCAAACACCCAAGTTTCTCTAATCTCACCCTCCTCGGATGTGTCGGGGGCGCCACTTGTGAGAGGCACTGAAGGTCCGACTTGTCCTTTTCCCTTCTTCGATGTGGGTCCGGTTACCCGGAAGAGAGATTTGTTCGTTGACCTTTCGCTAACAGCCCAAACTTTAAGAGCGACTCATTGGAAATGACAAGTTTGATCCCCCGGTCTTCTATGGAGCAGTACGAATAGCCTCAACGGCCTCAGAGTTCCCGATGCCTTCGAGACGTGGGCTGATGCCTGTAAAAATCGAAAAAGGTTTAGAAAAAATGCACTCTCTACCACAGACAGATGTTGGTCCGATAAAGGTACTTACTCCCTTCCAGCCATCTTCTCACAAAGCCTGGGGGACAACGTACATAGAACCATTCCTGTATTGGTTGAATTTACTCCAAGCCCTTGTCAGAATCTGACGCTGAAAATGTGGCTTAAGGCATATGAAAGATGGATTGTCAGACTGTCTCTGAAGCGAAAGATGTAACGGATGTCACCAGAAGTGAGGAGCCTGAATAAGATGCTCGTAAAGAGAATATAAGTGCCAAAGATGAACGCATGACTATTGGGATGTAGCTGTGATGGGGCGATCCCGATATAATGTAGCACTTCGCAAAGAAAGGAGTTGAATGGTGGTACGCTACCGACCCAGCACATGAATTCCAGCTGAGGGCATGTGAGGACGATCTTGTCCCAATGGAACTAATACGTCATCAAAAGGGATCCCATGAATCGAGCATAGTCGGCGAAAGTTTAATTGAGTTTTGAAGCTTAGTAGTCCATAGGGTTATCTAGAATAACAGCTCCGTCTATCACATCAGGATACGGGTCAAAGTTGCCGTCGATGGGTTTGGAATATCCTATGTAGGATTTATCGGTGGATTCGAAGTTCCCACTACTTTCTAAACTATGGCGGAGCTCGACTTTCTAGACATCCTCAATGAGCATCGAATTTGGAAAACACCTGTTTGAACTATACTTGAAAGACAATCGATATTAGATATAACAACAAAAATGTTTCCCCGTGTGGTGTTTGGACTAGTACAATTTTTCAAGTATAAGTGTGGAAAAACTAAAGTTTTAAAGACTCATGAAATGTGATTGAGCATCAAACTATCATCTTCAATGACCGTCATCGCTGACCGTCTCCAAGAGCTTGTCCTATGTTCGTTAGTAAGGGTCTTGGGATCGGACATTAGCATCATGTGTTAGAGGTTGTTCTTTGCTTTTGTTGAATTGAATTTTCATTTATAATTATTAAAACTGTGGAATTATTAGTCCAAACCAATTCCATATGTTCATGTGCTTAAGTTAGCTCCACTATCTATGATCAAGCGTAGGAGTATGTGGTCCTGACATATTCTGTGTTCAAGTTGAGATGATTTCGATTATCAATGCCAACCCCAAGGCTCGAAGCCGAACGACCCACCAGACCATCATCATCGAATCATTCACTCTCCTCTCTGACACTATCTCTTTACCGAACGGCCTGCGGGGTCATACCGAGCCACGCTTGCTCGATATACCAGGCCCACCTCGTGGTCCCTAACCGGGCCGTAATACTGCACTTAAGTGGTTAAACCACACTTTCTCCCTCAACACCGAACGACTCCTGGCCACTGTCCATGACTCCAGAAACCAATCACACCTACCGACCCACACACTTCCCATCTCTCTCAAACAACAAGACGACCCACTAGTCTATGTTGGCCCACCTTTCTAATTCCCTACCGTCTCATACTCTCCCTCGTGGCCGAACGACCCACTTGACCAGGATACTGACCTATCCTCAGGGTTCTTACCAACCCGTACTCACTCTCGAATTGCCAAACCCCTCTTCTCCTCATCTTTCTTCACCAAGGAACGAATCCTAACCTCCTCTTAAGTCACAACATCCTGGTTTAGAGGCAGCAACGGCTACTCATTTTAGGCGACTTTAGCTACCAACGACCAGCAAAGTCTGGCCAAGGCCCTAACATAGAGTTCGCTTTTATTCCTAATCCATCTTTTTCCCTCCTCTAACTTTATTTTCTACCTAATCCTGCAACAAATGAAGTGGGGAGATGGAGGGATTGTCCACACAGACATCGAAATTTAATATAACACTTGGTTTGGAAATAAATTCATACCTAGGAAGAGAGTTCGAGGTATGCGGTAGCTTTAGGATGTTAGGCTGGAGGTTCGTTCGTGATAGCGATTAGTTAGAATAGTGAGATGGGCAATTCGGGTTTGATAGAAGGCAAAGCAATGAGTAAGGCTCGGAGAGGAATGAACTGATGACTTTGGAGAAGTAGAGTACAAGTGAGAAAAGGGAGAAGGTGGGGAGGCCGGAACTTATATATGGTAGAGGGGAGGTGAACAGGCTATCTCCTGTAGACCCAGTCAATATGTTTTGAGAGGTGAGTTTTTAGGCATGCGTGCTCCAGCTCAAGTAAACCGACCGTGTGGTTCGGTCTCTGTATGCCAATGGCCCCTTATATGTGTATAAAAAAGGGAAAGAAAGAAAAAAGAAAGGAAAATAGACTCAAAAATCTACGATAGGTGCTAGGGAGGACAACCATTTTTTGACCTTCATTGTATACATTCGACTTTTGATAGTAGGAATTGATTACTGATTCAAAGCATGTCATGTAGCTTCACACGACACACTTGGGGGGAAAATGTTACCCGATGCTTGGCACGGCTACAAAATATTGGTTATAGAAGTTAATTTGAATGGTCCGGCCAACGCACACGGGTCGACCTGTAGACATGGCTCGGCTGGAGTAACGGGCTTGATGTCGTTCGGCCAAAGAAGGATGTTGTTATGAATTCCATATGTGTTGCTCGGCTTAAGGTGGAAGTTCATTGTTCGATCAATTACCGTTCGGTGTAGAATTGTTCTAACATAGAATGCACATTGTCATTCGTCGCTCGGTCTGGATAGTACACTGTATGCCATTCGGTCTAAATGATTTGGCACTCACCGCTCGGTCAATGAAGTGGAGCCATACATGGTTCGGCCAAGGAGTTTGGTTTGGTCTTATTTCAGTGCTCGTAGTCCGGTCATGACAGTTTAATGCATACCGCTTGGCAAGCATCGCTCGGCTGCCTTTGTTTAAACGATGTCACCTAGCTACTTCCGTTCGACATGGATATATCATTTAGCATGCATGTGTGGTTCGTCTTGTATACTGTTCGGCCTGGATGTGTGGTTCGGCCAACAATGCTCATCTACTACCATTCGGTCAACGTTGATTGGGCTACTTTCGCTCGGCCAACATCGCTCGGCAACCACCATTCAGTAAGCCTGGTTCGGTATAGCCGTTTCAAAGCAAGATGGGGGATCTGACTTATTTGTGAAGGACAACATCTAAGTGAGGGGTTCGGTATTGTTTCATTCCGAGTTCCACTGCGAGTCGCTCTGAGTCTTTTGAGGGCTTACTTCGAGTCATTTGGCAATCAATCACCGACCAGACATGATCGGTCGGCATTTCTCGATCTGTATTTCTCGTTTGGCATGTCTCATTTAGCATGTCTGGTTCGGTGCACAGAAGTCACCTACTGTGGGCCAAAATACCTTGTTCCTGGGCCCGTGAAGGAAGTCCGACCTATCTTCGTCTATAAATAGAGAGGTAGGGGCACAGTGAAAAAGGACCTTTTTTCAGGAACTCCGTGGAGACTCTGCCATTTACAAGACTCATTCCTTTTCTGTTAAAACTTGTATTCAAGTTGTTGGTGTTCAAATTGTATCTATATTCAATTATTTGAAAAAGCATTAAAGATTAAACTCAAGGTGGATGTAGGCAGTTACGCTGAACCACTATAAATATGGTGTTCTAGTTTTTGTAGTTAATTTTGAATACATTCCTCTATTTTAATTTTCTATCTTCGTTAATCTCTCTACACAAATCTTTCCTTGGGTGTTAGTGACCAATTTTGGTGCTAACACATACTAAGGAACTCCCATAGTACTTAATAATGGCATCATAATATTTTAGCCGTATTCTATCTCGCTTTGAAGATTTACTTACTTATCTACTTCTTATTATTGACTCAACTCCTTTGAAAGACTTCACCTAAAGGTAATCTATTCTTGCCTCCTAACAAACAAAATAGCAAACAACTAGAAAGATGCCTGACCTAAATATGACCTACACTTGTAGAAGGTGTAGCCCATTTATGCGTAACCCTTGTGTTTCCATTGACCGCTCAGGGCCGATGCCATTCTCAACCTATGTAGAACTCCTATTTCCTAATATGGCACCAAACAACTAACATAGCATCGAGTCATGCTCATCGTTTCGTATAGATTAGCTAATACAATCAAGGCAAAGCTCCTACTAAAAAGATTGATGTAGACCCTATTGTGGTATTCCACCTATATGCAACGTATATAATTCCACAGGTCTTACAATAAGATATGTCCCACATCAGTTTAAAATATACACAAACATTGGTAGCCCCTTGCAATGGGAAATGTTCTATTATGTAACACTATTGGCATCGCATTCCAAACTATTTTAATGACTCAGTCATTTTTATCTACTTAAGTTATATACTAATTTTAATAGTTCTTACGCGTTATAAACGCATACTTAAGGTTAAGTGTGTGTGCGTATTCAATATTATTACGCCTCCATTGTTCACTATTAATAACATTTCTTTAGTTCTTTATGCGTTTATAGCCTATTTAATTTAAGGTTATTTACTGCTTTCGTTTAAAAGATCTAAATATATCTTCCCTGTTACTTTCATTTATTTTTATTATACTTTTCTTTCTATTCCTTTTTTTTATATTTACTACCCTCCCTTTCTTAATAGACTTTCCATACTCTGTTTATTTTTAAATTATTACTTGCCTACCTTTCATCATTATTATTTGATTTCTGTCTAGTTTATATTCATTCTATTACTTTCCTACCTTATTATCATTTACTACTTGGTTTCCATCTTGTCTCTATTGCATATATTTATTTTACAATTTAACGTTATTATTATCATACTTCAATTCTTGAATTCATAAATAAGGATTTCTTTATTTTAAAGCATTGGAATTACATCTTCCCCAAAAGGAAAAGTTAACACTGTAAATCTCCATATTTTATCCAAAAAGAAAAGTTTCATTACATTTGAAATTACAAGAAATTATATTCTGTAGTTATTAAAATAGACAATACAAAATATGGTAAAATATCTTTCTTTTATACATCTCTTTATAGGTGCATTCCTTATCATTTCAAATGATATACTTTTATTTGAACAAAACTAAATTTGATAATCTTTATACATTGTAATACCCTGCACTCTAATGAATTAAAATACCACTTACACTACAACAAAACAGGCCATTTGCATCGGTTGTTTACCCCTATTTTGCATCAGTTCAACATCGATGCATATGCAACCGATGCAACAGGCTTAACAGTTTTGCATGGGTTCTAACCAATGAAAAACGGTCCTTTTTGCATCGGTTGTTACTAACAACTGATGCAAAATACGGTTGGTTGCTCTGCATCGGTTGTAATGAAAACCGATGCAACAAAGGCTTCTTTGTTGCATCAGTTTCTTATAAGAACCAGTGCAAACTAATCCCTCTATTAAATCAGCTATTTATACCTGATGCAAAAAAATCATTCTCAGAAATCATTATTACAGTACTCAAATAGACAATATTATATATATATATATTATTGATTATAACAAACAATTATTGCATGCAATATTACAATCATTCAAAATTAAATTTAATGGCAAATAAAAATTGAATAACATAATACCAAAATACAATAATCAACATGAATTAAACACGTATTATCAATCTTAGAAACAACGTTGGAATCAAAGACAGTATGTCACTGTCAACTCCTGAATACAACAAGGTTAAAATAAGAAATCATACAATTTTTCTCCGAGCATCCTTTCTCTTTCCATCAGTTTCTGTTTTCTATTCATCAATTTCTCTGTTCACTATTTATACAACTGCTTTCCATCCTCTGCTCTGCACCTGTGCACAAAACTGCACATCAGTTGACTGCTCAGCCTCATATATCTCCACCACTAACAATACAGCCATTTAGCATCTGAGCAAACCACCCACACTATACCGCCCTGCTTCCTCACCCTCTCCAGTCCAACCCATAGACACACTCACAAGCTTTCACAAACATCACTCCCCCACCATCAAATAGCAACAAAATGTCATCACCCCCCAACCACAACTACATACATCACCGTCACTGCCTATACAACATCAAAAAAACCATAGACCACCCTTCTGAGACACTCCAGTGCCACTATTTCTCCACTTCCTTTACATCAGTACATACCACTACATCTTTTACATAATCCCCATCATCATTCACAAATAACAAACTGTTGCTTGTGAATCCTACTTTAACATTTCAGAGCACATTTCCATCCACTTCTCATCACCACACTATACTTCAATAGCAGCTGAACATACACACCTGACCACAAGTTCACCATTCAACCCACCTCTACCTGAACTTCAACCATCCTCAGCCAATACTGCCTCAACCACAAAACCACCAATTATCATCCCAAATTTCATCTCCTCAAATAAAAAACAAAAAACAAAAACAAAAAAAGGGGACTGCCACAACTCACCGAACTAACCATTATTCATATAAAGTGGTATTTATTATAATCATTCAAAGAATAAGAAAACAAGGATAAGGTTGACTTGTAGGGCTCACCTTTTAGCTCCTGGACGCAAAGGTATATCGTTTGAAGCTGCAAACTCTTCCAATGTTTTTTTTTCTGCAATCAAAGATATAACCAATCAAATATATGCCAATGTATAACTCAACAATGATAAGAAGCACAAAATCGTTATTTTTCAGTATCAAAGAGAAAAATCACAATGCACTACAAAGAAAACAATTACATTTTGTTAAACTTAAAATGTTATAACAATCAATTAGTACTAAAACACACAACTGTTATAACAAAGAAAACATTTACATTTACATTTTGCAAGGGTACATTTACATTTAAATGACAAGCCTGTTATTCCTTACAGTTAGCTGTTTGTATATAATATACCTGGGCATGAACAGTTGCTTAAACTCCAGCATGGTTCATAAATTGATTAATCAGCATAAATGTAATTTGTCCAACTTAAAACAAAAAAGAGCATTATACACCATGCAGAGCAGAGCATTGAATTAATGGTTGCATAAACTTATACACTTGTTCCATGTACCCGCACCTTTGGTACTCAAATATTGCCTTACAGTTGTTTTTCTATCTCCCAGGAATGTGTGGTCTAAGAAATTGTCATAACTGATTTTCCTAAACTTTTGGCTGCCAGTACACTACAATAAAATAGCAGCTTATTATAATTCAAAAGGTATTCGGTATTAAATCAAATTATTTTCTGGTATAAAGAATTTTAAACCTGATGATAGAAAGGTTAGTGTTGTGTATCTGTACCAATGCTTAAGATAAACTCGGCATGGTAAAACATCATCTTGCCATATCTTATGGATGTTGTATTTTCCATATCTGTTGTATAATATTTCTTTATTGTCTGCAAGCAATATAGTACAAATTCATTTGTTGATTTCATTTTATTTTTCTTTTGTACCAGAATGCATACAAGCTATATAGAGATGTCTGGCCAGTCTTTCCAATTATTACCTTTGCATCTGATACGAAAATACTCATCATCCGTGTAACTAGAACACACAACCTGTAAAAATTAAATAAAGTTACATTTGTTTCGTTTCTTTTCTTTTTCTCCTTCACACAGGGAAAATAATAATAATAATAAAAACAAAAAGAAGTACTACAAAATTACAAATACTTACAGCTAGAGCCCCATATGGTGTCCCATTAAAATCTTCAGGAACAACCTAATTAAAAATAAAAGGTGGATATAATTAATATATCAACCATTCACAACAACAAGAAAATCAAAACCAAAACGTTCATATAAAAAGCCCCTACGGCTAAAAATCTGAACTCATTCTCCCATTCAATCAAGGCAAGCACCTACATATAAAATACAATAATCAACATGAACCAAACACGTATTATCAATCTCAGAAACAAACATAATTAAATCATAATATGTTAATTTAGATATAAATATTAAACACATACCTCTTCTAATCTTATCTCAAAAATAGTTACAATCAGAGTTTCACCGTCGCAGGGCTCCACGGTCAAACCAGAAACTTCCCACAACATCAAATATTTGCACACAAAAGTGATAAAATAAATAATTTAGAAAAAAAGATGATAATTACAAAATTAATTAGTGCAGAAAATATGGAAGTCTAACCCAGTTTCCTGATTTGCCAGCACAAGTTGAACAAAGACTGATCCAACAGCTACATACAGTCGGCGAATTTTAGACAAAAGAACTATATTCATCGCCTTTCAGCTGTACCCACGATCTACCCCATGTGATGCTAATTGAAAATAATTTTACAACTTAAATGAAAGTGAAAGTTGTTAAAATTGGAGCAATATTAGTTTCACTTGTAGATAATAAAACCATGTACATTAGTCTTGGTGGATATTCAAATAACCAAGTTAATGGTGGAAATCTGATAATTATTTCTATCTGGTCTACAACCTTCAATCATGTTTCTCAGCCCAAACATGAATATCATACACTAGGCCCACAAAAAGTTTGAATTATCTGAAACAAACATCATAATAAACACATAAAACACATTCAGCATCAATTATAAAAATACCGATCATCGTCATTTATGGATGTCTACCTTCTTCAATTCACAAGATATAACTTTTTGGGATATAATATCTATTCAATCAAGCTGGCTCCTTCTTTCAAGATTTTTTCTGAAACAATTCCTCTTTCAAGTCATAAAACTTTTATTTATACCATTTAAATGGACATCAATTACACTAAATAAATTCAGTAAAAACCCATCAGCATGTAGTATTGTAATTTTCTATTCATCTTTTAAAGAGTAACAACTAGCATCGACAATATGACAATAATTAGTAATTCAATTCACATATGAACAACACCAACATAGTAGAATAATAAAACTTATGAAGAACAATCAACAATCACTCACAGCTACTATGGTATGCTCTAATCTTATCTAAACAAATAGGATCCTAAATAAAATAGGCAAAATGGATCAAAATGTAACTATATACATCGTTTGTTACTGTAAACTGATATAAAAAGCAATTTATAACAATACTTGATAATTAATAAACAGATTAGGATTAATCTAAGATCAAAACCTCACCTCTTTTGCTCTTTATCTACCAGAATAAGAAAGATGCAGTCCTCTAGCCAAATCTTCTAGTATATTTTTCAGTTCTATCGGGAGGCGAAACATTATCATCGATAAGCTTCTGGCACTTTAATAAATTGATCTTCAGATCCAAGCGTCGAATTTCAGATCTTTTCATGGCATCGAGCTTCAAATCCAGGCATTTAGTGAGTTAATCGATAATGGCGACGTCAATCTTCTCTCATCGCGAATAACTAGGTGTCTCGGGCAGAATAACAAGAGCGGCTAAGAAGTGAGGAAAGGTAGGAGGAGTCGATTAAAGGTTCAGGTTGAAAGGAAGCAGGGAAGAGCTTCTTCAACGGCGGGGGCAGGAGTGGGGGCGGAGGCAGGTAGCTCTTCGACAATGGAAGTAGGAGCGATGGCTACATCTTCGATTGACATGGTTAGTGAAAGACATATGGATCGTAAATTATCCAACTTGTCTAATCATTTGCAAGTGTATAAGTTTATGCAGTAGTAGACATCTCAAACTGCAAGTTCGTTAAACAACAATATAACCACAACCACATCACTGCAGTCGCAACATCCACAGCCACCGCATACAATACAACTCCTTCCAACAATTTTGCACAAGACCTCTCCATTGCAGTGACCTCACTCACACTTCAAAAAAATCGAAGTCAAGGTTGATGCTTAAAGTTGAAGCCGATGCCTGAAGTCGAGACATCGAGATTCGCCTGATGTTGAAGTCGAGGCACCGACCGAAATGGAATCGCGTGATCCATTTTTTTTGCAGTAGTGTCAGATTTAATGCAAAGCTGGCATTAAATCCAAATCAATTTCTAGGGTTTTTTTTGTTTTGAAGCAGGAAAAATACTTTTTAGGGGAAACGATAGGAAAATAAGCGGCGGCGGAAAAATTTAGGATGGAGGGAATTAATGAAAGTGCATAACGAAAGGGATGCAAATTAATGTAGTTGCATCGGTTGATTTTAAAACCGATGCGACTAAAACTATTTGCATCGACATATTTTCTTTGGTTGTTGGTGAAAACTGATGCAAAATTTATTTTTTATTACCTATTGCTTTCCACGTACCAATTGCACCGGTTATTAAGACAGACCTGATGCAAATAGTTTTATTTGCATCAGTTTTTACTTCAGCCGATTCAAATGAGGCAAAGCAATATGCATTTTTTGTACTAATGTTAACTCTTGATAATTTCTTGTGACAACTTCTAATTTACTTTTACTTGCATAAATATATTAATCAATTTCAGGGACTATTACTACCAAATACTTTCCATATTCTCATACATGCAATATTAAAATTAAGTTATCAATAAAAAAATATGTAGTTTGGATTTATAAATTCATTGCACGTATATAATTTTAGCTTACAACTCCAAGCTTACATTTAGGCATACAAGAACAGATTTACAATGATATAAATCCAATATTAAACAAAACTAGATAATTTCTCACCCACCTTTTTAGCTTTTCGGGTCTCCAGATTTAATCCTGTTATTCTAATTTGATTCCCTTTTCTCCCTATTTGGATATATACACTACAAGCTTATACATATTTATCATAAATCTAGAATAGAACAGATTGGATTCAATTTACAATTTAGATCGGGATTTAATTTACCTTAGCTTTGACGATTTTATTTGACCATGTACTTCTCCTCAGTCATCCTATACTATTCTTCACTTGTATATACATATAAACTATAACTATTTTTAAGATTCAAAAATTTAGGACGAAGAGAAAATGGTAGAGCTCCGGCGTCGCTCAGATAAGATAAGAAGGAAATTTAAGGTTTATGTCTATTATTATAGGGGTTTCAACCAATGTCAGTTGTTAGATTAAACTATATTAAATGCGGACCGTTCTGCCATGTCAAATTCTCCAATTGATAGCTCGATCGCTCGACCTCCACCCCATGTCCGTCGACCAGCACGACTTAAGGGTTGACTGATTGTGATAATTTGGTGTCGTTTGTTCATTTCCATTTTAATTTATGTTATACAATTTTCATATATTCGATTAACGTTAAACTTGTTTAAACGTTAAGTATCAGTTAACTTTAACGGGCATTAATTGACGTTAATTTTTTCACTAGTTATTCTTTATTTCTTTACTTACATATAAAATTATTTATGATTCGAAATATTCAAACATTTATAGCTTTTTCATTTGAGTTCCACCTTATATATTAAAGTTGATCAAAAGATCCCCACAGACCAACCTGTGCTACTTTCATAGCCAAATTTCAACGTTTGTAAAAATTCTATTTTTCGACGCTAGTAATTATTATTTAATTTCTTTTTGATTAATTATCGTTAAAATTACGAGATGTTACAATTATGAACCCACTCACCTCTCGAAAGCTATTCCCTTCTTAGTTCATTTGAAATTTCCTCCTTTTGGTTTGTAGAACTTCCCTTGATTTGATTTGATTCTTCTTCCTTTAATTCTTTGAATTTTGCTTTTAAATTTGTTTTTGAAGAAACAAATTTGAAGAGAAAGAGGGAAGAGTCTTCGAAGGGACAAAATTCCATTATGATCGGTATGAAATTAGGGTCCTCATTATTAGGTTATGGTTCTATTTATAAGGGTTTAGATCATTAGCAGCCTTTTGCTCGATTTGTACAAAATCCATACAATTCGGCCAACACAAACCTTAGCCTTAACGCTTCCACCGACTGATTACTTGATTTGGAGGGGTCGAGCGATCCAAGATGGGCATTGACTAGTGGATCTTTCTTCATTTAAATATTGGTTTCCAAAATTTATATTTAATTATTTTTGATTCCTAATTTTAAATCTTAATAACTTTTCTATACAAGCTCTGATTATAAAGCTTCATAAATGAAAATTGCTTAGAAAATCACTATAACGCAACAGTGCATGTTTCTTAACCAAATTTTAATGTTGTGAAAATTTACCCTTGGTATATTTAATTTGATTCTTTTATTAAATTTTCGGTTCATTTTTATAGAGTGCTACAGTTTCCCTTTATACCTTTTATTATCTTCATGAATTCTTCCCTGACCTAGTGGTCCCCTTACCAATCGTAGTTTTCCCTTTAATTACTTCGACTAAAAACATATTAAACATTATGAGTAGGCATATCAGTGGATCGAATTTGGCCAGGATAACTTAAAAACCGAATCCAAGCCTGGTTTAATTACGCTAGGTACTTCAAACTCATGAGTTGAACCTAGTTTGTCAGGCTTTTTTTCCCACTAAGTAAAGACTGTATACTTCACATGAAATATTGATACATAACCATTGTTTGAACCAATAACTTTCTAAAATGGTACGTAAACAAAGTTAACAAATAAATTATCTGGTGACAAATTCTTATAACAAAAGTGGTAGAGTAAAAGGTGTAGCCTAGGGAATTATGTAAATTAATATATAACTTAACTCGTGTAAAAAAAACTTATTCGAATAATGTATACATTTTTTCAAAAAAAATTACTTTCTTATGCTAGGGATATAGGAGAGCCCACCACAACCCCGCCTCCTTTTAACTCAGGCTTTCATGGAGTGACATGTTGATCTCGAGAGTTTCAACTCATTTAAGGGATTATTACATGCCTCCATAAATAAAAGTCCACTAAAGTGAGGTGCCAAGGATCAAACCCTCTTCCTCTACTAGGAAGCTAAGAACCCTTGCCAGATAATGTATACTTTTGGTAATACATGTGTTATTGTGTTATGACACAAGCAAAGGTATGAATACGTTAAACATGTATAAGTAGAAAATCCTCAATAAATGTTTTTTGAACTTCTTACTTTATTTCCTTTCAAAAGTTCTTACATTCCTAAGTCTAAAAGATTGTTTACAAAAAAAGAAAAGCATACGGGCCCAGTCCATACCCAAAGGCATATAAAGTCTCTAAAACCATTATTCTAAAAGCATCTCATTATTTACATTCATTTCTGCAAATCATAATTGAAAAACTTTCCTTTTCTAAGGCTTTAATGCAAGCAGTGGTATTTCGATAAAATTATTGCCTTTTTTCTTCCACATGCAATTGTAAACTTTTACAAATGTCCTCTCACTGCTTCCTCTACTTTAATTATAACCAGTTTATGTTGTACGTTCATCTGCATTCGTTTGAAGAGTATGTAGCTTAAAACTATGTATTCGACTAAAAATCAAATGAATCTGGAAAAAATCTGTCGCCTTAATCCATTTAAGCTCAGTAATATATATTCTTGTTTATTATCATATTTGATTTACATTTTTTGAAGACTTATCTGCATGTCCCTCATTGTTGGTTTCTTGCCCACGTGATACTAAGCAAGAAATAGGCTCGGATCTGCTCAAGAAATTATGTATAATATTGCATCTTTGTATTAGTTTATGTAAATCGACTCAAATGCAACTAAAACATGATGAGAAATCCATGCCAGACGAGGCCTGAGCATTTGATTTGCATGATTAACCAGATAGATTTAGTAGTATGCCCCAAATGAAATTATGTACTCATTACATGATTCTAATTTGACGAATAATCTTTTTCAAAATAAAAGGTGTTATCTTTTTATAATATACTTGATATAATGTGTTATATATTAATTAATTAATTTAATTAAAGTATACTTGATAGACAATCCATAAATGTTATGTTTTGTAACAGTAGTTACAATGCGTTATAGCCATGAGCGATTTATCATAACAAAATGAAAATACCATTTGAAATATACCTAGCCAAGATGTTTCGAGACTGAATATTGATACATCCATTGAGACTAGAGACATAGTGCTCTCGAAATGTTGGGCAGTGTATTACTCTTGGCTGTTTAGGGGCACGAGGGGTTATGTTCTAATAATTATTGGATAACCATGAAATGACTCGCTCAATTTTTTCTGTTGCCTAGTATAACAAAGGTCAAACAGAAAATATCGATGTGACAAAATTACACTGCTGTAATACCCTATTAAAACTAATAAGAAAAGGATTGATTTATAAATTAACAATAAGGTTAGAAACAGAAATTTTATAAATTTAAAATTTGGCTAAGAAAATTGTGTAGTTGCAATTATGGCGATTTCTGATCAATTTTCATATATAAAGTTTGAAAATGAAGCTCAAATAATTAAGTTATTGACGTTTGATGATTTCAGATTCAAATTAATTTAAATAGAATTCAAATTCAAATAAATAATTAATGCTAAAGTTTGAAATTCCAAAACTAATGGTAGGTAGACTTAAGGGTTGAGTAAATGTTAAGGTTAACGTAATATTAATTAACAAACAAAATATAAAATTAAACAACAACATAAATATCTTTCTCAAAATAGACCAACCAGTTGATCGCTACCTATGGCCGGTCGACCGCTAACAGTCGACCGCCTAGGTAGGATCGGTCAACTAGTGATCGTGGAGGTGGCTAGGGTTTCTCACAACACCAACAGTCCGGATTTTATTATTTTAAACTGACTTAAATTCAACGTTCCAGGTGCTTTCTAACGACTATAAATAAGAGCCTAGCCCAATTACTTTTATTCATAAATTATTTTGGGAACTAAGTGAAGCTCTGTTGATCTCTTTCATCAAATATTGTGAAATTCTCTAAAGTTTTAGGTAAGAAATTTGAGGTGTTTATTATTCAATTTCTAATTCCATTCCCATATTTCTGAATCTAATTCATATACAATCCCCTTATTGTATATTCGTAAAAAAGAGATCTAAAAATAAGCGTAAACAAATTCAAGAGGAAGACCTAAGGATAATTTTTGAGTGAAATCTTAGTTTTCTTATCTTAGTAATTGTATAGTATAATTTGGATTTGATATATGCCCAAAAAAATTTGTTTGTGAAAACATCTCACTAAAACTCCAAAATTCCCTTAAAGCAAAATATCAATTCTAAAGTTAGAATCCTAATTATTTTATGCTAAAATAGTGGAACTATATAGTTATTACATTTTAATGTTTTACATTCTATTCCACTTCGTATTTTTTCTGTGGATATGATTTAGGGTTTTGAAAAGAAATAAGCTAGGAAATGGTGTGTAAGGTATAGATTCTTTTATTATTTACAATACCTATTTCCGTGATTCAAATAGAAATTTCCTTTTTCAATTTTATACAAGAAAGTTGAATAGAGCATAAAAAAATTTGAATTGTAAATTTATTTTAATATTGATTCCACTATTTTTAGTATAAAATAAGTTTGGTATGGATTCTATTTTATACAAGTCTGCTGTTGAATTGAGAATATTAGATATATGGTATATTTGATGATACGGACTTAGACTTGTGTAAATTTGAAGTTTTGACATTTATATGATTAGCTTAAGGCGTATCCTCATGCACTTAGAAATAATTTAGGCACGTATTTATGTTTATATATTAGGGTATAAATAACGTACAACTGATAATGTATTAATTATGTAGTAAATAGGTTATTAATTAGTATTAAATTCCCTTTATGAAAGAAATTAATAGTTAAGATGAAATAAGGAGTTTTCATTTTATGGCCTTAGTAGAGAATGGGGTGGGATGTGTGATAATATGTTAAGACAGTGTAGATTATGACTAAGTTATATGGATGCAAGATAAACCAAAAGCACAAGGAAGTCTGCCTAGCTAATCTGGATACCAACAGTGTGACTTTGGGGCTATTGTGACTTGTGAGACATCACCTATAATATGTACCAAAGGAGGATGCGAGGTTAGAACCAAATTTTGTAGGTAAACCTACCTAAATAATCCAGCTACGGTACCTACATGTAGTTGGACTAATATGAGACATCACAGTTTGGGTTATGGGTCATAATACGTAGGACCTGCTTCAGAGTTGAAGGTATTAAGGGACTGGTTAAGAGCCTGCCTCCTCCTTCTGTAGGAAGTATTATGTGGTCATGGTTAGTGGTTAGGTATGGTAAAGGAAATCTCATGGAGGGACCACTTAGGGTTTGAGGTATTAAGTGGCTATTGTCGGGTCCGCCTCTCACATAAAAAGAAGTATTAAGTGGCCTAGAGAGATTCCATGCAATGACAGCTAAATAGTACCAAAGTGGAGTCCGCCTCGGGATAGGTATTAAATGATGGGGACCTGCCTTGAATGAGGCATTAAATGGTTAGAGTGTACCTAGTTCCCGTCAACAGGTATTAAGTGCTTGAGTATTGTCTCTTACATAGTTAGGACATTATTACGATAGATGTGTGGGACTGGAATGGATTTTAGCCTTTAGTGGAAGATGGGTTGGGTTGAAAAAGGGTAACAGTTATAGGTGACTGGAAAAGCCTTAGGGTTTGTAGTTGGAAAATTTGTACTATAGTTAGGATGCAAAAGACATATTCTTATTTAAATTATACTACCCAAGTACTATTATGGAAAGACTCAAGATTTTTATTCACTAGACATTATTGTTCAACTCCCTCCTCATTACAACACAAGTTAGAGAAGATGATGCAGATTTTTGGAGATGGTGGTGGAGATACAAACTTGTGGCAATTACTTATCTATCCATTTATGTTACTTCTGTATTTTTGATGTACCTATTGAGACATGATTTATTCTGAGATATTACGGTATGAATATATGGCATTGTTATGTGAGATTTTGTTGTATTTTTTTGATATTTGCATTTTTGAATACATGGGTACTATTCTAATATTATATTTTATCCTTCCACTTTGAGATTCTGAATGTGTAGGTAGATAGCTCTGTGCATTGTTCTTTGTATTAACTTACCAATCAACAACCAGTTTTGGAATAGTTCTAAGGTTTGATGGGCCTTTTCAAGGTTGAAAATTAGACCCGTTTTGAGTAGGTTGTTATATTTGTAATAGAGGTTAGGTTGCCCAATCAATGAGGATAGTTATATGTATGAGTGGCATACTTGTTATTTTTGAAAGTATTTTTCAAAAACCCTACTATACATACATTATTTTTGAACATATGCAAACATACCAGGCAAACCTTTATTTCAACATATAATACTACCTTATGAAACTAAATTCAAAGTTTAACCTACAGGTAGTGGATAAATTTTCAACCAATCCACTACTTAAGTTTTCCGCCATAATCCACTACCTGTAGGTTAAACTTTGAATTTAGTTTCATAAGGTAGTATTATATGTTAAACTTAAGTTTTCAACCAATCCACTATTATAAGGTAGTGGATTATGGCGGAAAACTTAAGTAGTGGATTGGATATTATAAATTTATCCAACCGCAAACTCACCTTAGCGCACTATGCGAACCCACTATGCACTACTTAAGTTTAACCTAAATTCAAAGTTTAATCAACAAGTAGTGGGCTAAGGTGAGTTTGCGGTTGGATAAATTTATACAACTTAAGTATAGACACTCCACTATAAAGGAGTATATTAGTAATTCATAGAAGTAGTTACTTTTGGTATGAGTTTGATTGATATCCCTATGAAGAAGGACGTGAATTTGTTAAGGGACTGAACTCTCCACTTAGGGAATTACTTCTGACTCATGTACCCACTAGCGCTACATATGGGATATTGGTTGAGATGGCTCTGTTTCAGATGCTTTGCTCGAAGAGAAGGATAAAGGGAAAGAAAGACTGGACTTACTCAGAATCAAGAGGAGCTAAGAAGGGAGGTCTTTGGGAAAATAAAAAGTAGAAAGGAGAGTTTAAGAGGGAGGGTATTATATGTAAAGGAAAGGTTATATCGCTAAAGATTGTAAGATGAGTTTGTTGAAGGAGCCCTTTAAAGGGAAGTGGTACCACTATTACAAGGAGGGGCACTTCTAGAACCGATGTCCTGAACTTGAAATGGAAAGGCAGAGTGTTCAAGCCTATGCTATTGAAGCTGTCCTTATAACGAGTAGACTTCCAATTAAAGACCAAGGAAAGGCTGCGATGGATGATACAACTCTTATTTCTGGGAATATTATCCGTAGTTTATTTGACTTGGGATAATCACATTCATTTATAGATATGACTATAGTTGGCTCCTTGAGTCTATAAACCCATTTTCACCAACCCAACATAGTTATCAAATCCTACCAGTAGGCATACACATCTTTCTTCAATTTGCAAATACCTAGTTTTGGATATATGTAACTTGATTTCATATGTAATGTGTACATTCTTAATTTTGAGGGGTATGGATTTATCTTAGTAATGGATTGGTTATCGTATTAAGGGCTATTTTAGATTATGATAAGAGGATGGTTAAAGAGTGGTAGGGGACAAGATATATATGTTCACTATACGCCACAAAACTTAGTTGAGTTAAACTATCTATACTCGATGAGCCTATCACAGATGAACTCTCTTCTGTACCCATAGTTCAAGAGTTTCCTAGCATCTTTGAAGAGGTCTTGGGTCTCTTACCTCAAAGGGAGAGTGATTTTAGAATTGATTTGAAGAAGGATGCTAGACCAGTCACTCTTCCATTAAGACACATGGTCCCTAAAGAAAGGTGAGAGTTTGATAAGCAGATCTCAAAGCTGTTGCAGGAAGGATTATCCGACAAAGTACTTCAGAATGGAGAGTCTCCATTGTCTTTTCCACTATGGCAGACGACTCATTAAGGCTATGCATCGGTAATAGGGAACTTAACAAGTTAACTTAGAAGAATAGATATACCTTGCCTAGAATAAATGACTTGTTTGATCAGCTTGTGGGAGCCAAAATCTTCTTTCAATTGGACTTGACTATTGGATTTCATCAGTTGAGGATAACATATGACAACAGACCGAAGACTGCATTTCACACTCTGGATGGACATTATGAATGGGAAGTGATACCTTTTGGATTGACAAATGCTCCAGCATATTTTATAGATTTAATGAGTAGAGCGTTTAGGGGACAGTTAAATAAGTTGTAGTAGTGTTTGCTGAAGACATCTTAGTATTCTGCAAGAGTGAAGGAGAGACAAAAATCACTTAAGGGAGATACTAGGGACTTTAAGGAGGCACTAACTCAAAGGAAAATTTTCAGAATATCACTTTTGTAAGAAGGTCAGATTTTTTGGCACATCGTTTTCAAACAAGGATTATCACTAGACCCATAAAGGTGGAAGCTATTCACAGTTGGAAGATTCTAAAAAATGCCACAGAGATTAGGAGTTTTCTCGAGTTAGCGGGTTACTATAGAAAATTCATAAAGGACTTTGCAATGATATCAGTCCCTTTAGCCGACTTAACCAAGAAGAATCTAGTTTTTGCGTGGAATGATAAATATATGGAAGAATTTGAGAAGTTAAAGGAATTACAAACAAGTGCACCAATACTCACCATTCGTAATAGAACGAAACCTTTTATAGTTTACACGGATGCAAGTAGCATAGGATCCGGAGCAGTTCTAATGCAAGAAGAATGGGTGATAGCTTATGTTAGTAGACAATTAAAGGACCATGAAAAGAGCTCTTCAACTCTTGACCTAGAGTTTATCTTTTTGGAGAGAGATTTGAGTTGTTCATCGACCATAAATCACTTAAATACCTATATTCCTAGAACGATCTAAGTCTTAGCCAACAAAAGTGGACGAAGTTCATAGCATCTTATGACTTTGGAATACAGAATACTCACGAAAAACGGGGAATGTTGTCGTCGACGCTCTTGGTTGGAGGCTTTCTACCTAAGGTGCTATATATGAGTGGAGGAAGTTGGAGTTCCTTTTGAATTTCAACTTCTGACCGCCAGCAGAATCTGCTCTAGGCTCTTTAGCAGCAATGGAGGCTAGGCCAACATTGATGGACTGCATTCGAATTGAGCAAAATAAGGACAGAGTGACAGTAGATATTTTAGGTAAGCTGAGTAGATGTGAACATTTCCCTTATGTAAGTAGAAATGTAGTGGATGATGAAAATAATGTTTGAGGAGAGATGTATGCCTTTGTGTTCGAAATATTGATAGTGTGTCAGAGAAGTGCTTGTAGAGTGTCACCATTCAAGGATGACCAATCATATTGGAGGAGATAAGATGTACATGGATGTGAAGTGAATTTTCTATTAGCTAGGGATGCAGAAGATGGTAGCTAAATTTATTTTTAGGGTAGTTGAATTTATTTCTAGGTGTTTGACGTGCCAAAGGATTGAGCAAGGGAAGCTTGAAAGATTGTTATTACCATTGGAGTTCCAACTTGAGAATGGGAACATACACCGATGGACTTCATAGACGAGTTGCCTAAGGGCCAAAAAGAAATGAAGTAGTTCGGGTCATAGTAAATAGACTCACTAAAGGCACCTATTTTATTCTCGTTAGAAGTAATCAGACCGTAGCATCTCTATTACAGATTTATATCAAGGTGGTATGACTTCATTGAATTCTAATTAGCATTGTCAGTGGTAGGGACCCCTTATTTCCTAGTGAATTTTGGAAGAGCTTGCAGGAAACTTTAGGAAATTTGTTGAGTCTTAGCGCTGCATGCCACCTGTAGACCAATGGTCAACCCAAAAGGGTGAATAAGATCTTGAAAGATTTGTTGACTGCTTGCACCATGGACCTTAGAGGACGTTGGGAGCACCACCTACCTTTAATCGAATTCACATATAATAATAGTCACTAAGAAACAATTGGTACAACACTCTTTAAAGCGTTTTATGGGAGGCCAGGCAGATCGCCCAATTTTTTGTGGGAAACTACCGACAAAATTTTACTCTGACCAAATTTAATTTGCGATACTTTGAAACAGGTAAAATTGATTATGCAGCAAACGAAGGTTCTACAAGATCGTTTGAAATGCTATATGGATAAGCGAAGAAAAGAGTTAGAGTTTGAAGTGGGGGGCATGGTGTTTGTTAATGTTTTATTGCTTAAGAAGGTCATGAGTTTTGGAAAGATGGGAAAGTTAGCATCAAGATTTGTTAGGCCTTTCTCAATATTGAAAAGAATAGAAAGACTTGCTTATCGTGTGGAGCTACCAAGAAAGTTGGAAGGAGTCCATGATGTTTTTCATGTTTTGCACTTGAGGAAATGCCTTCATAGCATAACCACTATATTAGAGCCTCATCAACTAGAAGATGTTGAGATGGAGCCGATAGCATTCATGCCATCTCACGCATTATGGAGCATGAAACTAGGAAGCTCCGCAACAAAGAAATTAGGCTGGTCCGAGTACAATGGAGAGACAACCCAGTAGAAAGCACCTGGAAAACTGAAGAGAGAATGAGAACTTCCCATCCTAAGCATTTCACCGGTAAACTTTCTCCCTCCAAAATTAGGTTTTGGTTGCATCATGGTTGCTAGATTGGATTGTAGGATATGGTTGCAACATATTACACTATCACTTTTGCACTTGTACAGAAACATTTTTTTACATATTTAGGATGTTTGCGTAGATGCCTATATGCCATAACACTTGCATTCATGCTAGAATTGAGCCCACCTATAGTGTATCTTCATAAATAATCATTTTACACTTTTGGTTGAGTAGATGATCGTGTAGATAATTTGATTGTATAACATGGATGCTTAATACGCATCACACTGTCCATCCCTTAGGGATTTCAGGGACGAAATTCTTTAAGTGGGGAGAACGTAATACCCCATTAAAAATAATAAGAAATTAACCAATAAGAAAATAATTAATTAATAAATTAATAATAAGGCTAGAAATGGAAATTTTATAATGTTGGAATTTGGCGATGAAGTTATGTCGTTGCACTCATTGTGATATTTTGATCAATTTTCATGTATGAAGTTTTAAAGCTCAAACGAAAAGTTATTGACATCGAAGGTTTGTGGATTCAAATTAATGTAAATAGAATTCAAATTTGAATAAATAATTAATGCAAAATTTTGACATTCAAAAATTAATGGTATATAGACTTAGAGGTTAAGTATATGCGAAAGTTAACGTAATGTTAATTAAGGAATTAAATATAAAATTAAACAACAATAAAAAATCATTCCCAAAATAGACCAACCAATCGACCGCCTAGATAGGAACAATGGATCGGTGGTCGTCGTGGCGTCTAGGGATTCTCACATCATTAATGGTCCATATTTTGTTATTTCAAACCGACTTAAATCTGATGGTTCTAATGCTAACCACTATAAATAAGGGCCTAGCCCCTCTACTTTTATTCATACATTATTTTTGATAACTAAGCGAAGCTCTACTGGTTTCTCTCTTCAAAGATTCAAAAAATTATCTAGGGTTTCAAGAAATAAATTTTCTTTTTTTATTATTAAATTTCTAATTCTATTGTCCTCCAACCCTAAATTTCTAATTCTAATTCATATACAATCCGCTCGTATATTTCTAAAACGAGATCTCTGAAAGAGATCTAAAGTGGGCGTAAACAAATCATAGAGGAAGAGTCATTTTGTGAGTGGAAATCTTAGTTTTTCTAATTTTTGTGATTTTACAGTATAACTTGGATTTGATATATACCTTGGGGAATTTGTTTATGAAAACATGACATTAAAACTCCAAAATTCCCTGAAAGTGAAATTTCAATTCCTAATATAAAATGTCAATTATTCTGTATTAAAATAGTTGGATTGTGTAGTTATTACGATTTAATGTTTTACATTCTATTCCACTTCTTATCTTTTTCGTAGGAACTGATTAATGGTTCTGAAAATAAATAGTTAGGAAATGGTGTGTAAGATATGGATTCTTTTATTCGTACATCATATTTCCTATTTTTGTGCTCCAAATAGAAATTTCGTTTTTCAATTTTATGCAAGGAATTTCAATAAAGCATAAAATTAAATGGTAAATTTCTATTAACGTTGATCATACAGGTTTTAGTATAAAATAAGTTTGGTAGGGATTCTATTTTATACGATCCATTGTTGAGTTAAGAATACTGGATATATGGTATATTTGTTGATATGGAATCGGACTTGTGTATATTTGAAAGTTTGAAATTTATACAATTATCTTAGGGCATAATATTCATGCGCTTAAAATTATTTTTCGCACGATATATATATATATATATATATATATATATATATATGTATGTATGTATGTATGTATGTATGTATGTATGTATGTATGTATTAGCATACAGAAAACATACAATTGATAATGTATTAATTGCATGGTAGATAGGTTATTAATTAGTATTAAATCCTTTTTAGAAAATAAATTGATAGTTTAGGTGAAATAAGAGTTTTTCCTTGTATGAACTTAATAGGCAATGTAGTGGGATGTGTGATAATATGTTAAGAGAGTCTAGAATATGACTAAGTTATTGGGATGCAATGTCAGTCAAAAGCACATGAAAGTCTGCCAACCTAATTTAGCTGTAACTTTAAAGCTGATGTGAGACATCACCTATAATAATTACCCATAGAGGATGCGAGGTTAGTCCTAAATTTTGTTGGGTAAACCTGCCCAGCTAATCTGGCCACTAGTACGTACGAATAGTTGGACAAATGTGGGACGTCACAGTTTGGGTTACGGGTCATAATACAAAGGACCTTCTTCGAGGTTGAAGGTATTAAGTTGTTGATTAAGGGCCCGCCCCTCTATGTAGGAAGTATTAAATGGTCGGGGTTAGTAGTTAGGCATGGTAGAGGATATCTCGAGGAGCATCCGCTTCAGGTTTGAAGTATTAAGGGTTACTAGTATCTTCAAGATTTTTATTCACTAGACATTGTTGTTCTAACTCCCTCGTCATTACAACATAGGTCAAAGAAGATGATGTAGATTTTCAAAGATGGTAGCGGAGACACGGACCTCTGGGAGTTGCTTATCTACCTATTTATGTTATTTCTATATTTTTGATGTACCCATTGAGACATGATATATTTTGAGATATTGTACTACGAATATTTGGCATTGTTATATGGGATTTTGTTGTATGTTTCTTATATTTAAATTTTTAAATACATGGATACTACTCTGATATTATAATTTATCCTTTTGCTACGAGATTCTAAATGTGTAGATAGATAGCTCTGTATATTAATCTTTATATCAATTTTACCAACCAATAGCCAGCTTTGTAATGGGTCTAAGATCCAATGGGCCTTTCCTGGATTGAAAGTTAAACCTGTTTTAAGGTGGGTTGTTACAACAGTCCTCTTCACTTGAGAATGCTATTGGTTTTCAATGCGGAAGCTCCTCTTTGATTGTAGTTAAAAAGTGGCACGTCACCTATCGAATGAATATAGTTGGGTCAAGTGGAAACAATCAAAGTGAAACACTAGTCAATAATGGATTTGTTTCCTCGGTTATGTAAGGTTAGTATCACGTTCAACTGAATTTAACTCAAATTCAAAGTCTTTGGCTATAGTAGTCTAATTAATAATAATTTTTATCATTGAACTAAGGACTTTGTGTTTGAACTATAGAGTTGAATATGGACGATGATGGAAATTTAACCATTACTACATTCCACAAGTCCAAAGTGACATAGTTTTGATGAAGAGAATTGGTGTAATTAATTGTCGCTACCGAGTAATGCTAAATAAAGTAAAATTGAATTTTACCAAAATCAAGTAAGTGATAAATTTGGTCATAATGTCACGCCACCTACTAAGTAACATGTGAGTGTTAATATTCAAATTGATTTTTATTAATCGCTGGCAGAATTTACACCTAAGAGTCACTCAATCAAAATGTTGAATACTACTATTACCACCCGATTTAATTTAATTATAATTTTTACAAGTTAACTAAATTAATTAATATTTATGAAATATTAATTATAAAATTATATTTGATGTGTGTTGAACAATATTAAATAGCGTGCACGTAATAGTTATATAAACACTAATTGATATATGATATCGATACGGGTCCAAATTAGATTTAATTGCAATAAATATGGTTTGGGCTTGAAGTGGATTTGATCCCCATGTGGAGCTTGCTATTTTCGGCTGGAACATGCATGGTTAGAGCGGCCATTTTGATGGCTAAGTAGGATTGGATTTTGAATTAAGAGAAAGGAGAATAGGTATGAGTACTCCATAGAATCTTCTTATTTAATTGTCTCTAACCCACTCTTTTCAAATACTTTTTGGAGACTCCATCCCTTCGATTTTGTTGACTGAATTTACCCTCTTCCTGTCCTTAAAATTTCAAGCATTTAAATACCAATTAAATCAAATATAATTGTTGATGTTTATGGCGGTTCGGGAGCTAGTGACTTAAGAATTGGAATTGTATTCAAGGAGTTCATTTCTTCATTTCAATGTGTACAAATTAGGCTTTGGTGAAAGGTATATTTCAGTTCAACAAACTTGTATTAATGTTTAATTAATTACTATGTCATATGTCATTTAGTAAGAAATATCACGAATCGATATATCGATATATTGTCACATCTTGATAGTTGTATATATATATATATAATAAAAAATACTTTTTATATATTTTTTATAGTTGCTCTCGGCTTGAAAGTAAAAAAATTGAAATTTAAAATAATAAAATATTATATAAATTGAAATATTAAACATAATTTAAAATTTAACATTATATAATCTATATTTTACAACTTTAAAAAATTTAATTTTATCAATAAGACCTTTAGCAATAGCAAAAAACCATTTTCCTCTAATATTTATTATATTTAAATAAATACTTTTATTTAGTTGAAAATTAATTGTATAAATAAAATGTATGTATATATATGTATTGATAAGTAATATAAAATTCTAGAAAAAGTTTATATAATATAAAATAAACTTTATGGTTTTGAAAATAATTTTTAAATTTGTACAGTTTATCAATTAATTATAAGTTTCTATCAAATAAATTATTTAAAAATCAAAAATTAAGTATTTTGAAGAAATTTTTTTGGTTGTTGTCAGGATAGAATATATACATATATGTGTGTGTATGTGCGCGTGTGTGTGTTAAAAAAAGGATAAGGTTTGGATTATAAATTATAAATAATTTTATAAATTTAGTTGTCTTTATTCAAGTATTTACATATAAATATGTATGTGTATTTTAATTAATTTTTTATAAAAATAATTTAAACTAATGTTTTATAATAATTATATAATTATTTTTCATGTATGTGTGTGTGAATGTAAATGGACGGTTTTATGCACACATACAAGCACACACACACTTTTAGACAATCTGTTTGTGTGACGCCCCACCTCTATAACCACGCTAGCCAAGAACACTACGGTGTAGTGCTGTCAACTAGCACGGAGAATAAGGCTGTTGAGCAGCGACCATCCATGTAATTGCTTATCACACAGTGGCTATAAATAATCTTCGGAAACAAACATAGAAATAAGCATAACACAAATCAGTCACAGACATCCATATCACAAAGGCGGAAGAAGATATGAATATAAAACTAACACATGAAAGTATACATCAGAGTAGTGGTAAAAAAGATCCACAATAATACAAAAGAATAGCAACACGTGCTATACAAAAGAATACAACTATGAGTCTATATCTCAAGTGTATACAACAAAAACTGCTAATCTAAATAGTTAGCCAAAAGTCAGAGTAGCAAATCCCGGGAAGAAGTCAAGCAGAAGCACCTGTAACATCTCGGCCTGACCCGAGTATTATTTAAGAAAATAATAAACGGATCAGTCTAGCTATAAATATCAGATGACATGATATAAAATAAAAGATATGGCATAAACATAAAATATCCATACGGACATACTACTATAAGTATGCAAATGATGATCAACAGAAGATCAATCAATAAGAGATAAATCAATATCACAAGAATCTTCTCAAAGACCCAAAGAGGGCATCATACCCTAAACTTGTACTCATAACAAGTCAATGACATAAATTCCAGAAATCAACACAAGAAATCCAGAAATCATAGAAAAAGGGAAAGACGCCTATCACATGACGGTCCGAAGACCATGGGGAGCTACCCCATATGTGTGAGTCGAAATCACACAGATGAGGTCTAGGCTAACCAAAAAGCAAAAAGGTATGTGTGAGTGGAATCACACAAATGGTGTCTAGCCTAACCTCGCAACAAAAAGATATGTGTGAGTCGGAATCACACAGATGAGGTCTAGGCTAACCAAAAAGCAAAAAGGTATGTGTGAGTGGAATCACACAAATGGTGTCTTGCCTAACCTCGCAACAAAAAGGTATGTGTGAGTGGAATCACACAAATGGTGTCTAGACTAACCTTGCGGACAAGGAGATATGTGTGATTCGGAATCACGCCCATGAGGTCTAGTATAACCTTGCAAACAAAGAGGCATCGCACAATTGCTAGTCTAAATCATAAAATGATCGTCATGATCAAAGAGAAGTGTCAATTACAGTAAGCTAGTAAATATATGAGCTTAGCTTCATGTCCCATAACCACTAGCTTAACTTAAATATTTACGAACAAATTGTAGATCTCTACTAGAAAATTGTCACAAAAAGGTTCAATCGAACAAGTCCAAGAGTAAACCGACGAAGCAAACACAAGCGTTTCATACCACTTGTTTTACTAAGCCGTTTAATTCAATTTCTCATACGAGTGAGGTAAAGGTTTGTATATACTAGTAGATTGGAAAACGGTTTAAGAAAAGAGCTTTGTTATTGAAAATAGAGTTGAAATCATTTTGATGAAAGGGTTTTGATATTTACTACTAGTATTGAAACCTTCATATTTTAAAGTGACAAATCATAGAAGTGATTGTTGAAACAATCAATCATAAAAATTCACATTCGAAGACGTGAATAAAATCCAAAGAAACCGATAAAGAATCCATCGAAATAGATATTCAAAAATCCATAAACTCGACCAAGAAGCCCAAGATAGTTTGTCTCGAAGAATGGTCAACTCAGCATCTCAACAAAGCAAGTTCTATTGAATGTTTTTCAGAGAAGATCCCCTACGGAGGGGGGGTCCAGGGGGTGGAAACCCCCCAAGGTGGGGGTGTGGGGGCAACACCCCCGCTACGGGGTTCGACCTGCCCGGTCAGGTCGCGGGGGTCCAGGGGGCAGCGCCCCGTCCAAAACGGTACGACCTAGTGAAGACCTAAGGGTGGATAGGATCGAGCGACCTAGTAGGGGGGACGAATTAAAGTCTATACGACCTACCGACCTAAGTTCAAATACGACCTAACGACCTAAGGTTCAGATACGAGGTCACGCGACCTAAAGATTTGTAGAGGGCACGCGACCTAACGGCACAAAGGCCTAACGGCCTAACTGGAATAAGGTCATGCGACCTAACGGCCTAACTAGGTTGAGCGACCTAAAAGGTATAATGACTTAAGGTTCTTCGACCTAACGACCTTGTGGTCTTGCGACCTAAATGTTCTAACGACCTAACTGTATTAAGGTCTAACGACCTAAACTGGTCAAGCGTCCAAATAGTCATGCGACCTAAGGAAGGTAAGGTCTAACGACTTAACACTCACGACCTAACGGTCTAAAGAAGATGGCCACGCGACCTACGACCTTGCGACCTTGCGACCTAAGGTCCATACGACCTAACTCCGAAGACGTTAGAAATGGCCAGAACGACCTACGACCTAAGGTCCATACGACCTATGACCTAAGGTCCAAACGACCTAACTCTGAAGTAAAAATTCAAGGCTGTGCGACCTGGTGCGATAACACCCGAGCGACCTAACTCCGAACAAAGAAAAATGGCCAGAATGACCTAAGTGTAGAAAATTCACCAAAACGCTAAAAATTGGAGTTTTTCGCCAATCCAATCCAAACCAAATGCTAATATGCATGCAAAAATGATAGGGAATCATTCCCAATAGTCCAATATAGTTATAGGCTAGAATTGTGAGATAAAAATCTCACCTTTGCACCAAAAATCAATGAAAATGAAGCTTTGAAGCAAAGCAAGAATCAATCCACTTCAATCTCAATATAAGAAGCTTGAATCCAATATTTTCTCTTTGAATTTGGAATTGAATGATGGATTTGAAGTTGAAACCTAGCTTGGAATTTTAATTTCCCATTCCACTCACCATTAATGCTAAAGCTTGGTTGTTAGGAAATTTATGAAGAGTGAGAAGAAGGGGTTGGAACTTGGGTTTAATAGGCTAAGTCCAAACCAAAGTCTCAAGTGAAAAAGGTAGTGAAATTCCACTAACTCCAAACCTATCAATGTTTATACTTAAAAAAATTGTAAACGGCATTTCGAACTCAATGGAAGTGGTCTCGAGTCCTAATTTGTCCGTTTGCAAAAAATTAGCTTTTCGGACCAATATCCGATTAGCGACAAAATATTTAAATAAAATATTTAAATATAAAATCGATAAATATGCGGGTTGTTACAGACTCCCCTCCTTAAAGAAATTGCGTCCTCGCAATATATAAGATGGAAATAAAAAGTAACATCCACAAAAGCATATTAACACAAAAGAAATTTGAAATAGAAGGTTCACCTCAAAGAGCAGGAGTAAGCAAGTCCGGATGTGTTCGCTCGATGAATTCTCTGGATTCCCAAGAGCAATCCTTAGGATTTGAGGACCATTGAACCTTCACAAGCGGAACATGTTTATTTCGAAGTCATTTGACCTCCGAAGCAATAATTCGAATAGGATGCTGCTCGTAAGTTAAATTTGGCGAAACTTCAATTTCTTCCACAATACCAGGCTCAAAAATAGAGTTGGAATCTCGAAGGCATTTCCGTAATTGAGAAACGTGAAACACGTCATGCATGGCAGAAAACTGAGCCAGTAATGAAAGGCGATAAGCCATGGAACCAATACGTTCAGTGATAGGAAATGGCCCAATATATCGAGGCGCTAACTTTCCCGACCGACTGAAACGTACAACACCTTTCATAGGTGAAACACGAATAAAAACAAGATCTCCAACAGAAAATTCTAATTTCCTTCTTCGATTATCGGCATAGGATTTTTGTCTACTCTGGGCTTCTTTCATCCTATGTCGAATAAGTTCAATCTTTTCTGAGGAATCACGAATAAAGTCTGGACCAAAAACCAGCTTCTCACCGGCCTCAAGCCAACAAGAAGGAGATCGGCATGGCCTTCCGTAGAGTGCCTCGAAAGGTGCCATACCAATACTAGATTGGAAGCTATTATTATAGGAAAATTCGACAAGTGAAATATGATCTTCCCAACTTCCACCAAAATCAAGCACACAAGCTCGAAGAAGATCTTCAAGAGTTTGATTCACACGATCGGTTTGTCCATCGGACTGGGGGTGATAAGCGGTGCTAAAATTAAGCTTCGTTCCCAAAGCTTTTTGAAGACTCTTCCAAAATCCACTAGTAAACAATGGATCACGATCGCTAACAATAGAAGTAGGAACTCCATGCAATTTAACAATTTCTTTGATAAAGAGTTTGGCCAAAAGAGGAACGGTCCGGTTAGACCGAACGGGAATAAAATGGGTGGATTTAGTAAGTCTATCAACGATCACCCATAAGCTATCATGACCCGAACGAGAACGACGAAGGCCATTTATAAAATCCATGGAAATTTGATCCCACTTCCAGATTGGAATTTCTAAAGGTTACAATAACCCACCAGGCCTTAGATGTTCGGCCTTGACAAGTTGGCAAGTCATGCAACACTTAACAAAGTTAGCAATATCAGATTTCATTCCCTCCCAATAATAAAGTCGCTTCATATCAGCGTACATTTTACTACTACCGGGATGAATGGTGAATTTAGAACGATGGGAATCTTCTAAAATATCTTTACGAAGATCAGCAATATTTGGTACGATAAGTCTACCAAATTTTCGAATGCCGCCACGAGAATCAATATCAAAGTCTTTTAAACCTTCAATATCAATTTTATCCTTAACATTTTGGCCAAGAAGAGCCAATTCAGGATCTAGCCCTTGAGCTTCAAGAATGCGGTCTAAAAGAGAAGGATGAGCCTCAAGGCTACATAAAACAAGTGATGAGCATAAATCGGATACGCGCTCTCGAATCTCACAAGTGGATAAAATCTCCAGATCGTTCCATTCGGATATCATCATAGAAACAACTGCTTGTTGTTTACGGCTAAGAGCATCGACGACACGATTACCCTTACCGGGGGTATAAAGAATATCAAGATCATAAGGAGCAAGGAACTCGAGCCAACGTTGTTGACGTAAATTAAGTTCCTTTTGAGAAAATAAATATTTCAAAGACTTATGATCCGTGTAAAGAATAAATTTCTCTCCCAGTAGATAATGACGCCAAATTCGAAGGGCAAAAACAATAGCCTCGAGTTCTAAATCATGTGTGGCATATCTAGTCTCGGCCGGCTTCAATTGCCTAGAAGCATAAGCAATAACACGTTCTTTTTGCATAACAACGGCACCCAAACCAACGCGACTAGCATCAGTATAAACAACAAAATCTTGAATCCCTTCAGGAATAACGAGAATAGGAGCATTGGAAAGGAGTTCTTTCAATTTCTGAAAAGAGGCTTCACATTTGTCCGACCAAATGTATTTAACTCCCTTCTTAGTCAAGCCAGCGAGAGGCACGACAATCTTAGAAAAGTCTTTAATAAAATGACGGTAATAGCCCGCCAATCCGAGAAAGCTACGGATTTCAGTCACACTCTCAGGTCTTTTCCAATCTTGAATCGCTTCAATCTTTGAAGGATCCACGGAAAGTCCGGATTCGAAAATAATATGACCGAGAAACTTCACACGAGATTGCCAAAAGTGGCATTTAGAAAATTTCTCCTTTAATTGATTACTCCTAAGAGTTTCCAATACAATCTGAAGATGTTTCTCATGTTCCTCCTCGGTTTTTGAATACACAAGAATATCATTAATGAATATGAGAACAAACCGATCGAGGAAATCTTTGAAAACTCGATTCATGAGGTCAACGAATAAGCTGGAGCATTCGTTAACCCAAATGGCATAACAAGCCATTCATAAGATGCATATCGAGTACGGAATAATGTCAAAGGAATGTTATCCTCTGCGATACGAAGCTGATGGAAACCGGTAGCCAAGTCCAATTGTGAAAAGACCTTAGCACCACTAAGCTGATCGAATAGATCATCAATCCGAGGTAAAGGATATTTATTTTTAATAATAAGATCGTTAAGCTTGCGATAATCAACGCAGAGCCTAAGAGTACCATCGGATTTCTTTACGAAAATAGCCGAAGCTCCCCAAGGCAAGGAACTAGAGCGAATAAATTGCTTCATCTTCAATTCGGATAATTGTTTGCACATCTCTTCATTTTCCTTATTGGACATGCGATAAGGAGGACGAGTAATAGGTTGAGCTTCAGAGGTAAGATTAATTCTGAACTCAATTGCTCGCTTAGGTGGTAAACCTAAAACGGGCTTGAATATGTCTGAAAATTCACGGACAACGTGAATTCGAGAAATGATGTCTTCCTCGTCATCATCATCATCGTCTCGAGGATTTAAAGAATATAAAGATGCAGTCAAAGAAGAATCCGAATCTTTAAGAATAATAGAAATCTGATTTACAAATTGCGGATGTCGGAGATAAATAGTCCGCTCAGGACATATGATATGAGCTTCATAACGGTTAAGCCAGTCCATACCCAATATCATTCCAAAGCCTAAGTAACGCATAACATGCAAATCGGCTAGGGAAGAAAAATCGCATAAAATAATCTCCACATCTTTACAAAGCAAACTAAGAGTTACGGATCCACCAACAGGATTCGCAATTTTTAAAGAAGTCATTAATGAAGTAACACTTAAGGAAAAAGTGTCTACCAGTTCCTTTGATATAAAAGAATGGGATGCACCCATATCAAAGAGAACTCTAATAGGTTGATCATGAAATAAAATAATACCATCAAGAATGGAATGAGAAATACCTTGGCCACGAGATGTGTTGCCAGGGGCTTGAGCCACATTCAACTTTCCTTTCTTCTTGCCTTGACGTTTGAGGCATTGATGTAAGTAATGATCTGGGCTCTTACAATAGCGACAAGATTTGGGCTTAGAGCACTTATTCGCAAAATGATCCCTAGATCCACAGTTGAAGCATCTCGCACCACTAGGAGAAGGAGACTTTGTCGCAGGGGTTGCTTGCTTACCCTTTTTGTTGGGATAAGGGCCATTGAATTTATTGGGCCTCTTTTTGTTGTTGAAGTTGGGTTTGGAAGCCACTACTTCAACATCACTTTCTTTATCAGCCTCTTCCAGACGAAGAGCGATATCTATAAGTTGGTCGAAAGGAACTTCTAACTTTAGAAGTAATGGCTTCTTGACGCTTTTGTTTAAGCCATAAACGAACCTTCGGTTCTTCTTCAATGGGGTGTTGATGTATTCAACCCCATATTTGGAAAGCGACTCAAAGGCTGCGACGTAATCAGTCACAGAGGACTCACCTTGAACAAGGTCTATAAAGCGTCTAGCCAGAGTTACCTTCTCTGCTTCTGGTACAAATTTTAACTTGAAGCGTGTCCGGAATTGCTCCCAGGTAAGGTCCGCTTCGTCGACTTTAGAAATAAGGAGTTCATACCAGTCCAATGCTCTCTCTTGGAGCATACTGGAAGCCACCTGAACACGGTGAAGATCGATGAGATTCATGCGAACGAAGATTCGATCGTAGGTTCTCAACAAAGCCTGGACCTCGATGATAGTTTCAGAACCTTTAAATTGCTTCCCACCCAAGTTGGTGTAATCTTTGCACAAACGTGCAAACCCAGATTCAGTGTTAGTAGGTTCCGGATTAGAACCAGCTGCTTGAGCATTCGTGACAAGGTCAAGAAGTTGCTGGGTAGTCATAAAAACTCCATCTTGGGGTGGAGCACTAGATGGTCCAGCTCTGGGACGACCAGGTCTAACCATTTCTCTTCCTTAAGAAAGAAAAAAGAGAAAGAATAAGATTATTCACTAATGAATATCAAGCAATCTTGCTAGATAAAATAAGGAATCATAAAGGATATATGATGAATCAGTACGACGATTCGAATTAATCCTAAGACATAACTCCTAAGGTGGACTTAGGACGATGATCCTTGTTAAGTTATTCTACATTGTTTCGAAGTTTGGCTCTGATACCAAGCTGTGACGCCCCACCTCTATACCCACGCTAGCCAAGAACACTACGGTGTAGTGCTGTCAACTAGCACGGAGAATAAGGCTGTTGAGCAGCGACCATCCATGTAATTGCTTATCACACGGTGGCTATAAATAATCTTCGGAAACAAATATAGAAATAAGCATAACACAAATCAGTCACAGACATCCATATCACAAAGGCGGAAGAAGATATGAATATAAAACTAACACATGAAAGTGTACATCAGAGTAGTGGTAAAAAAGATCCACAATAATACAAAAGAATAGCAACACGTGCTATACAAAAGAATACAACTATGAGTCTATATCTCAAGTGTATACAACAAAAACTGCTAATCTAAATAGTTAGCCAAAAGTCAGAGTAGCAAATCCCGGGAAGAAGTCAAGCAGAAGCACTGTAACATCTTGGCCTGACCTGAGTATTATTTAAGAAAATAGTAAACGGATCAGTCTAGCTATAAATATCAGATGACATGATATAAAATAAAAGATATGGCATAAACATAAAATATTCATACGGACATACTACTATAAGTATGCAAATGATGATCAACAGAAGATCAATCAATAAGAGATAAATCAATATCACAAGAATCTTCTCAAAGACCCAAAGAGGGCATCATACCCTAAACTTGTACTCATAACAAGTCAATGGCATAAATTCCAGAAATCAACACAAGAAATCCAGAAATCACAGAAAAAGGGAAAGACGCCTATCACATGACGGTCCGAAGACCATGGGGAGCTACCCCATATGTGTGAGTCGAAATCACACAAATGAGGTCTAGGCTAACCAAAAAGCAAAAAGGTATGTGTGAGTGGAATCACACAAATGGTGTCTAGCCTAACCTCGCAACAAAAAGATATGTGTGAGTCGGAATCACACAGATGAGGTCTAGGCTAACCAAAAAGCAAAAAGGTATGTGTGAGTGGAATCACACAAATGGTGTCTAGCCTAACCTCGCAACAAAAAGGCATGTGTGAGTGGAATCACACAAATGGTTTCTAGACTAACCTTGCGGATAAGGAGATATGTGTGATTTGGAATCACACCCATGAGGTCTAGTATAACCTTGCAAACAAAGAGACATCGCACAATTGCTAGTCTAAATCATAAAATGATCGTCATGATCAAAGAGAAGTGTCAATTACAGTAAGCTAGTAAATATATGAGCTTAGCTTCATGTCCCATAACCACTAGCTTAACTTAAATATTTACGAACAAATTGTAGATCTCCACTAGAAAATTGTCACAAAAAGGTTCAATCGAACAAGTCCAAGAGTTAACCGACGAAGCAAACACAAGCGTTTCATACCACTTGTTTTACTAAGCCGTTTAATTCAATTTCTCATACGAGTGAGGTACAGGTTTGTATATACTAGTAGATTTGAAAACGGTTTAAGAAAAGAGCAATGTTATTGAAAATAGAGTTAAAATCATTTTGTTGAAAGGGTTTTGATATTTACTACTAGTATTGAAACCTTCATATTTTAAAGTGACAAATCATAGAAGTGATTGTTGAAACAATCAATCATAAAAATTCACATTCGAAGACGTGAATAAAATCCAAAGAAACCAATAAAGAATCCATCGAAATAGATATTCAAAAATCCATAAACTCGACCGAGAAGCCCAAGATAGTTTGTCTCGAAGAATGGTCAACTCATCATCTCAACAAAGCAAGTTCTATTGAATGTTTTTCAGAGAAGATCCCCTACGGAGGGGGGGTCCGGGGGGGTGGAAACCCTCCAAGGTGGGGGTGTGGGGGAAACACCCCCGCTACGGGGTTTGACCTGCCCGGTCAGGTCGCGGGGGTCCAGGGGGCAGCGCCCCGTCCAAAACGGTACGACCTAGTGAAGACCTAAGGGAGGATAGGATCGAGCGACCTAGTGGGGGGGATGACTTAAAGTCTATACGACCTACCGACCTAAGGTCAAATACGACCTAAGGTAAGATACGAGGTCACGCGACCTAAAGATTTGCAGAGGGCACGCGACCTAACGGCACAAAGGCCTAACGACCTAACTCGAATAAGGTCATGTGACCTAACGGCCTAACTAGGTTGAGCAACCTAAAAGGTATAACGACTTAAGGTTCTTCGACCTAACGACCTTGTGGTCTTGCGACCTAAATGGTCTAATGACCTAACTGTATTAAGGTCTAACGACCTAAACCGGTCAAGCGTCCAAATAGTCATGCAACCTAAGGAAGGTAAGGTTTAACGACCTAACGGTCTAAAGAAGATGGCCACGCGACCTACGACCTTGCGACTTTGCGACCTTGCGACCTAACTCCGAAGACGTTAGAAATGGCCAGAACGACCTACGACCTAAGGTCCATACGACCTACGACCTAAGGTCCATACGACCTAACTCCGAAGTGAAAATTCAAGGCAGTGTGACCTAGCGCGATAACACGCGAGCGACCTAAGGGTTAGGTCGCGAGCGACCTAACTCCGAACACAGAAAAATGGCCAGAACGACCTAAGTGTAGAAAATTCACCAAAATGCTAAAATTGGAGCTTTTCCGCCAATCCAATCCAAACCAAATGCTAATATGCCTGCAAAAATGATAGGGAATCATTCCCAACAGTCCAATGTATTTATAGGCTAGAATTGTGAGATAAGAATCTCACCTTTGCACCAAAAATCAATGAAAATGAAGCTTTGAAGCAAAGCAAGAATCAATCCACTTCAATCTCAATATAAGAAGCTTGAATCCAATATCTTCTCTTTGAATTTGGAATTGAATGATGGATTTGAAGTTGAAACCTAGGCTTGGAATTTTAATTTCCCATTCCACTCACCATTAATGCTAAAGCTTGGTTGTTAGAAAATTTATGAAGAGTGAGAAGAAGGGGTCAGAACTTGGGTTTAATAGGCTAAGTCCAAACCAAAGTCTCAAGTGAAAAAGGTAGTGAAATTCCACTAACTCCAAACCTATCGATGTTTATACTTAAAAAAATTGTAAATGGCGTTTCGAACTCAATGGAAGTGGTCTCGAGTCCTAATTTGACCGTTTGCAAAAAATAGCTTTTCGGACCAATATCCGATTAACGACAAAATATTTAAATAAAATATTTAAATATAAAATCGATAAATATGCGGGTTGTTACAGTTTGTATGCACGAGGGGCTAACATGTCCATTGGGGTGTAAAACCCAACATCTACAGAAGGTTATGTCAAACTATGTATGCTCTATTATGTTGCACGTGCACATAATTGTGTATATGATACAAATTTATTTATATTATTTAATATAAATAAATAAAATATTATCGATCAATTAAACAAAATTATTTTATTTAAGACAAAATTTAGAAAAGTTCTAAATAAGTTTAGACTACATAGGCCCAATAAAGTTCCAAAAAGGCAAAAAAATTGAAATTTGCCCAATTATTCCCCCGTGGGCAAGCATAGTTCCAACAATGATATTGAAGCCAAATAGCCCATGCGGTCTAAATTAAAAGTATTAGCTTTAACTTTATAAAGCTTATCCATATAGTAGGATTGACAGAAAAGCAACGTCTAAGGTTGTGTTTGGGTAATCATGTACTCTACCTTACCCGGCTACTAGCCTGGTCTGAAATGTTATGGTAAGCCCGAAAGGTTATAATTATTGGGCTGATTTCAAAATTGTTTTGAAATTAAAATAGAATTTTTAAATTTAAAATTAAAAAATTGATTTTAATATATTATTTATTAATATAATCAATAAAATACATGAATTAATTAAGTAAGCTAATTATTTGAATATATATACTGATATGTTTATGTTGCTTTGAATTATTTAAGACAACATGAGTATACATATGTTTATAAAATAAATATTGAAAATAAAAAAATTAATTAAATTCTTTAATTAAATAAATCAATCAAAATTTAATTAATAAATTATAATACATGTATGTATAAGATATATGTGTAGTAGTATAAAGGTTATGGGATATATATTCAATATAATACTTTATAATTAAATAATATAATAATTAATTAAAGTGTTAATTAGTCAAATTGGATTTAGTTAATATAATGTTATGCATAAAATATCGTATAAGTTAAATAAAGTATAAAAGTTATGTAGTAACAAAATTTATATAATATAAATGTATAAACTTAAAGTGGAACACTAAAGAAATCCAAAACAGACTTAAGGAATAAACATATATGTAAAAGTACATACACTGTGATTTCTGATGCGTTTGGCACTTGAATCACGATGACATTTACTAAGAAATACATTACTCCGTAAGTCGATCACTAAATTAAATATATTAAAGATTAAGAATCTCTAATATAAGTGTTGTCCTCTACCATTTATATATTAATAAACTGCCTATATACTCTCTGGTTGATGAGAAAACTCAACCTTAAGATGTTATGTGTACTATTATTAATACATTAGTGGATAAGGAAAGATAACTATATGGATTCGTTGAGCAAACTCAAGTTACATATATATACGTAGGGTGGTGAAATGATAGGCACGAGTGAATAATTTCTTTGTATTTGTTAAGAAAACTCACGGTCAAAATGAGATTAGGATAAGGGACCATGTGTTAGGAGTTGTATATAATACAACCTATAAGGAGTTATCCATCATTTGTAGGTCTATGATTTATTGAGCAAACTCAAAGTCAGAATCCCATGATAGATGAGTCCTAAAACCCTCTAGTGAAGTCAAAAGACTTTTATGTTTCGTCTTGGGGTTTAGAGAAACAAAAATGGGTTTAGAGAAACCAAAATGACTAGTGGGAGCCTTACTAGAAAAATGAACTAGTAACATTTAACTTTTCTAATATTGTAAGAACATCTACTATGTATAATTAAAATAATACTTCAATGAATTTGTGCATTAAATATAAATGATAAATGTTTATTAATTAAAATATACAAAGGAATTGGATTGAATATTGACAAAGAAATATACAATATACTACCCTTAAATTTTTGCTTATTGACCAATGAAAGCACCTAATTATACTACCATTAAAAAGTTTGTAACTTGATCGCTTATGTGTTTACTTGCCTAAGACTATGTATTGTCTTTAATGAGTTTCGAACTCTATAATAAATATAAGAAGATGGATATTTGATCCATATACGATCAAATATAAATGTTATATGGTGGACGATCATAATTTGTAATGTACAAGGCTCGATGAAATTAGTTCATCGAAATAAACACGTAAACTACAGTGTGAGATCGTATATTCAATAGGATTGATTACGATAATGATCTTGTTGTGTTAAATATAACACTGGACCAAAGTCTATAAGATAGATTTAAGAATTCAATCGCTAAAATATTGGTTTGATCAGTTTAAGTAAAGTGCTATTTATTTGATGGCCTTAAAAGTTAAGGATGATGAAATGCACATTTTAAGGAGTTCGTTGTGATATTGCGGTAAGGATTTCCTTTGAATGGTTCGACTGTTGAGAAAGGAAATTATAAGAGTAGATGTAACCTAAAGCACGGTTATGATGGAGAAAGTGAATGGTCACTTCTGCTTCATAAAGAAATATTAGAAACAAGAATCATAAAATAAATATGATTTTTTTTCCAGAATGTATTTTCAAATAGAAAATTATTTTCTATGAGATTTATTTCTTTTAATTCAAGATGCTCGATTTGAAAATTCTTGACCGTAAACCAATTACAGTATAAGAAATGCATAACACATATTAAGTGGTCAAATAAAGCTTCATATTTCATATGATATTGTAGTAATAACAGAAATAGAGGAGCAGACCATATAACATTTATTGGTCACATCAAGCTATGAAAATTGCTTTCGTAAAACATGCCATATATTATTTATGAAATAATAATTATCTTTCAATATTGACTAAAAATAGATATATTTTTATTTCAATATGAATATTCATTATAAATTAGAACTATAGTTATGGTATTTGTGATGCATTAGGAATTATAGAAGTATATGAATTTATTTGCTATTTTTTGGAATTATGGACTATGCCATAGTCTTGAGAAATAACTTTTATTATATAGTTATGAATCATATGTTACTAGTAAATTATATCTCGGGCAATTAAGGGAAAAACAACCATTCAGTGGGAGTATATAAGCATTGATGAACTATAAAGATTGATCATATACATGTATGCAATCAAAAGTCTACTAATACCAAAATGGTTCCTCGTACTTCGTTATATTCAATGATAAGTTATCACCAACATGGACATTAGTATTTGACACACACATATTATATCTGTGGTAAGCTCATATAATATAAAACGAAATAAACAAAATAACATGCAATAGAATTGATTGAATATGTGATTATACTGGAAGAGTTTCGAAGTTCCTGAAAATGAATAAAGATTCAATCTCTAAAGTCACTCCTCCCTATGGTACATAATGATGTATCGATAAGAAGTGATCGAACTTTGTTAAATAAAGTATGATTAATGGTGAGTGAAGTTGAGTTATCTTTTTTCTACAGTACACGAGGTTCAAACTAATTTCTTCTAAAGAAAAGTTCACAAAATCATACAAGATAGGGTTTATTAAAAACCCCAACATATCCTAGGCCAAAGAATTTGCAGGTTGTGTGAGCCGAAAGACTACACGTAATAATTATACGTATGGAATCTTATATGAATCGTCCCAAAAGAATTTTGGGTACGATTGTCATTAGATGACCAATTTATGTTCCGAACATAAGTTTTGTAAATTAAAACCAATCAATTTTATATATAAGTCAATTTATAAGGTTTTTTATGAATACCTATTCTGTTGCATTGAGAAACAATTGTTGTTTCAAGAAATATCAACTTCGTAGTGAAGGAATTTCTTTTAGGAATTATTGGTAATAAATAGGATTTGGGTACAATCCGAGGATAATATTGACTACAAGGGACGAAATGAAACCAACCAAACCTAAATTAATATAACACATTAGAATGTCTATAAATATTCTTTCATATTGAAGAGAAACTGTAAGTTTCTTATCAAATATAGAATAGATAATCCTCAGTTATCAATTAAGCCATTAAAATATTGACTCTACAATATGGTATGATGCACAAATCCAAAATGGATTCTAAGTACATTATCAAAATATGATTTTGGTAGTTGTACCTGAAGAGATATGATCCATCGACCGTAAATGCATCTTCAAGAGCATGACTAATGCGGTTGGAATTCAATAATCATTGGTGATAAGAATAACATTGTAAATTTCAATTGTTGAAATCAATGTAATAGATTCGTCATTCAAATTGCTCAAGTTAATTCTGAGTTCACTCATAAAATTATCTCTTGATATGACTTGTGTTTTGGTACATAAGTGTAACGATCCGAAATTTTTGGCATTTGAAATTGGAATATTTAAATCGACTTTAAATATTTAAAAGCTAATTATCAACTTGAATTTCAAATATCAGTATTTATGTGATAATTTATTTATTGAATTTAATAATCGAAAGTTGGGTAAAATATTGAATCTTGAGTTTTAAGCTTGTTAAAAATAATTAGGAGGCTTGTATAATTTATATTAACAATACTGGAGGTAATAAAACTTTAAAAATTGAATTTAAAAGTATTTTGTTCAGTTTTAAAAATATATCGTTTAAATTGATATTTAAAAATAGCCTTCCGAGACACAGTCTCGAAATTAGACGAAACTAGTTCCATTGGATCCGTAATATTATTTTCTTATCAGATTTCAAATTTCATAGCATTTGGGGTTGTAATGCGATCGTACGATAGGTAAACGTGCCGAAATTTATATCGAAAATTCAATATAACAATTGGGTCCAAAAAACTATCTTCTCCATACAATCGAATTAAAACTTGAAACTTTATATTGCGTTCGAAATAGGGGTATAACATTATAAATGCCTAACGGCACACCTCGATAGGAGGTCGAGATTTTGAGCTATCCTATCGAGACGATTTAAATTTAAACTCAGATGTATAGGTTGACCAGTCAAAAACAATTTCACATCAAAACTTTTTGCCTTCACCTCAAAGTCACTGTAGCATCCCTCAAAACACGCTACCTCAGCTTTTTCAGTTGTTAAATCCTGTTTTTTGTTCTCCCAACCAAATCTGTTCGAACGAGTGAAAAGAAAGAAGCAGATGCTTATAAAATAACGTATAATCGCGGCCCATTCCCTTCAAATCTACAGAGAGAAAATGGTAACGAACGAAATCTTTTCAAAAGCAAAATCGCTCATTTTTTTCTCTTGCTCCCAGGAGTCGTTCTGGAAATCCAACTTGTTTCCTTTGTCCCTTCTTTTACAATTCCTTCTGAAATCAAAAATGATAGCTACGAACGAAAAAAATCCTTCCTTTATAAAGAAAGAAAAAAAGAAGGTAAGCGCAGTAACATCGCGTGCTCTGGCAATAGGTGCGAAGTGATACGTGGCTCACGGCTTTTAGGCACTGTAGCAGCATGGCGAATTGAGACAATGGAGGGGGATGCCGCAACATTTAAGGGTTGGAGGAGTGCAAAGGCGATTGATTTGGGGATAGTGGTGATTCTGAGGGAGACGCGAGGCAGTGGAGTCGACTTCTCCGACGCGTGCGATGCGATTTTTGGTGGCACCAATGGAGGGATTGTTCGTTCGATTGGTCGCGATTTTCGACGTTAGCTGCTGGTAGTCGAGCGAGGCCATGAGTGCCTGGGTTCGCATTTGGCCGTAAGGTATGAGATAATTTATTTCTAATTAAAATTAATATGCATACAGGTTAGAAATAGAGAAAAATAATAATAGAAAGTGATGAAGCAGTTTATTTCAAAAAAAATATTTCCAGTAAAGTGTTGACATCAATTTACTTTTGTTTTCGGTTTTGAAAAAAAAACTATATATTCACTTCGGATAAGTATATGCATTTGTATAGGAACTGGATTAGATTTAAAAGGTAGTCAGTAGTGCTAAGTATAGGCAAACAGAAAATATATTTTTTAAAAGATAAGATTTTGAGGAAAAAAATAGGAATTCATATAAAATTTGATTTTTAAAATCTATATAGATTATCTTATAATATAAATATGTAGTTTAAAAAGAAATATAAATACGTAGTTTCAAAAGAAAAATAAATATATATTTTAAATTTACTAGTTTATTTTAGAACAATGTATTATGGTGATTAATTTAATTATATAGCTTATTCAATTAATTTAGTCACTAAAAATAATTTATTAAAGGAAAAATTTTAAATTAAAATATTAGTTTGAATTAAATAATTAAATGGTAATTAATTTTTTGATTAGTTAAAATGTTAACAAATCGTACAATGTTTATACAAGATCTTAAATCGGGGAAAGACAAGCCGGTTTGGATCGGATTGCAAATTAAAGGTCAAAGGTGAGTTAACCTCACTCGCATCTGGATTACTGTTAATTTAAATAGTCAAAATTTAAATTATTGCTTGATTGCTTGAATTGATAATTCATTATCAGTCTGGATGTGATATTATATATAGTAGTATACATACACACACATATATATGTATATGTATTGGAGTAATTAATATTCCCGCATTATATAGCGAACGAGACCCTGTGCGCCCCGCGTAATAGCGGATGACCCCATATACCGCGACATCCCACCTTGAAGCAGGATTGGTATTTTATTTGTTGTGCTAACATCTATGGATGCAGGGAAACAGGTTGGAGAGATCCAACTGGATTCCTCAAAATTATTGAATTTATTTTCATATTCAGTTATATGAAATGTGAATAATTATGTGATATATTATGTTGGAAGATTGATTATTTGATGTTAATATATTGCTGGATATCTTGTGGCATTTTAAAATATAAATATTGAATTTTAAGAAGGAAATAAAAAGGGATTTTTTTCTCAGGTAAACTGAATATAGTGATGAGAACCGATTTAATAGATTTCGGGAAATGGTAATTAGAGATTTTAAATAAATGGAAAATAAAAGAGTTTTGAAGACTTAAGCGATATTGTTTAAAGAATTAAAAGATTTATTTTAAAAACCTAAGTTTAAATGAGTTGGAGAAAAAAATAAAAAGGGGAAAATTTTGAATAGAGTATGAATTCGATATTTTTGATTTAAATAGGGTTTTTAAATCATAATAAACGAGTAAAACTGGAATAAATAGGTTTTTGAATAAATTGGATAAATCAAGAAATTAATTTTAATTGGAAATTAATTCAGAGAATCGATTTGAAATCGATTAAGTGTTTGAAAATAGTGATAAAAAGGATAATGAGACTATGAATTTATAAACGGGGTTTATAAATAAAGTGAAATAAATATCAGTGGATATTTGAGATTTAAACTCACGGTGGGAGTTTATAAGGAAAGGGTAATTTGTTTTAAAAATAAAAGAGTAGTTTTATTTTTAAAATATAGAAAACGAAATTTACGGGATTGAGACATAAATTAAATTGGGATAAATTGAGAAGGATTTATAAATGATTAGATGGGCAATATTGGAATGAAAAGTGTAATTTTCTGAAAAGCCAAGTATAATTTCAAAGGAGATTTTTAAGTATAAATTAGAAGTTTTAAAAGTGGTTTTGGAAGAATGTTTTAGAAAATTATTATTTAATTGTTTTAAAATTGTTGAAGTAAATATTTATTTAAGTTAATCATAGTAGTAATTATTTTCAAAGGTTAAATTAGTATTTTGATGCAAAGGATAACTATTAAATATTTATACCTTATATAACAGTTTTATGTTGAAAAGTAGTTTTTGGCTAAAATTTTACTTGGGAAATTATTTTAGAATTTATTATTATTATTTTGAATAAAGTAGCTAAAGTAGTTTATTTAAATGTTTTTAAAGTGTATTTTTGGATAAAGTGATTTAGTTTGTTTAAAAGCTAAATTTTAGAGGACTTGGTGTTTTTCAGTGGAAATAAAACAATTGGTTGAATGTTTGTTTAGTTTGATAGGTAAATAACCGACTATCAGTATTGGCCAATGCGTTGATCGTTTCAAAGAGACTGGGATCGTGTTTAATTACTCGAAAACCACTTCGATTCGGTATGAACGTTTGCTAATGAAGACCGTGAAGATGATGCAGATGGTGATTTGGTTTGTCCACACCCAGGGCAACTTGTATGGATGAATGTTATCAGACCATCATCAGGAGGACGATGAGCATTCTAAGTGAGATGTGTTCTAAAATGGTAGCGCACAACCTCAAGCCTCATTAACTGGGAATGGCCAAAACATGGAAGGTGCATCAAGGCTAAGTAGCTAGCAACCAATTAGGGTAAGGTCATCCCTTTCTAGATGTCCTTTTTTGATCTCATCTTAGTGGGCGGTTGCTGATCCCAACCGCGGTGTGATCTTATTCGGGCTATCCAGTAAGGGGCAGCTCCGGTCTTGTGTTACAGAGGATCGGGAGTGATCATCGGTACATTGATCTAGACCACGTACTGCGATGGGCGGTACCCCAGTAGCCCTGCCATTGTATGGAATCCAATCCCCAATAAACGCCTGTACGGTTCTGATTGTGTCCAACTATGCTGGAACGAGAGATGTAAGCATTTCAGCTAGATTCTATTTTACTTTCTGTAGACACTATTATAATATCAGACGAATTTGATAAAAATGTTTGGGTTATCATAAGGTAAAATACCGTCATATTTATTTGTGGTGTGGTCTTACGAGATACCTTTATTTTAAAAGGCTTTTCAAAAACATTAATAATCCAATTGAGTGTGGTTTTCACACGCTGGTTTTACAGATGACTCGGGAGTTGTTTTATTAGGATGCTCGGGTTAGACCGACTATTACAGATACATTATAGGATGCTTTGGAGCTCAAGAGACAAGCTGGATGGCGAGACATGTCACATGTACTTGATGTATATTCCGTTGTGCAGTGTAAGCTGTATAGTCAGATTTTGTGAGGACAAGTATTATAACTGTCCAGATTGTGCTATGGATTGTGTTGTACTCTGATGATTGTAAGTATTAAACAGTTACAGATTCATTTGTATGAAAACCTGTTGTTATATATTATATTTTGTTCCGCTGTGCTTGTAATATTCTGATGTTGTTTCTATTTTATTCTTCTACCTCTTTCTTCTTTAACCCTAACTGTTTGTATTTCCGACCACTTCGAGTTGAACTGATGGAGAACATTGTCGGCTCAAAGGGGTACAGATTTGCGGGCTATTACAGTTGGTATCAGAGCTGAAGGTTAAGCAAGAACCTTGGTTTTGGTGGGGATTACTCATTAGAGATAGGGTCAGTAGTTCCCTAGAATGAGTTTGAGTGCATTAATAGACATGAGCGTGCATTTGTTAATGAATATAAAATTGTTTTATATTGTGTTGATTGGTTTGTTGAGTGGTTTATGGATTCGGGTCAATAAGCGCAATTAACGTTATTGATAGGGATCTCTAAACATTTGTATAGAACAATTCAACACGGTATTGTTTTAAATGGAGTGAATGAAATAATTTTGCCCAAAATTATTTTTATATGTGCAACATCCCTCATTTTTGTATGTTTAAGCAGACACACATGCCAACTTAAACCACTATATGGATTGTTATGGGGTAAATAAGAAAAAGCAGAGAAAGAAAGAAAAACAAATAGAATCTTGCAGCGGAATGACAAAATATAATATTCAAATAATAGTTCATGAAGTTGTTTTACAAAACATTTGATTATACTTATACAATACAGATCAAAGTTACACATACCAGAGAACAATAAATAATGCAGCGGAATGCATGATGCAGTTAGATATAATAAATATTAATATTAGCACAAATATTCGTCTTCGTCCTCAAGAAATAAGGTCTCCAAATCCTAAAATACTCAGGCTGACCCAAGCAAATTGAAAAGACAAAACACTCGAGTCAAAACTAAAAGATCTTATGTAAGTTAAATCAATGGTAAATAAATATGAGTGAGCGGTGTCAGAGATGTTTATGGGGTTTGACATCTCCTATCCAGTGTCTAACATGAATGCAACAACTTAAGAGATGTTCGAGATTCACATCTCCTAAGGATCCTTTAAACTATCTACTATGTAGTAAAATGCGCTATTATAATAGTGTCTACAGTAAAGTAAAGTATGAAAATAGCGTTAAGGCGTTATCCATATCTCCCTTAACACATTTTATATATTCCCAAAGTCTATACAGTACCGTACGCTCCTCCGAGAGGTTTATACAGAGGGCACTCCATAGGTATGTTACAAAACAAACTCATAGAAGGCGCGCTAGGACATGTGAATATGGCACACAAGGAGATGCCAGGGTAGATATACCAATTGCACTCTCGGACCGATGGTAACGCATAGCAGCTACTACCGCCCACCTCGGACACACTTCCATAATCGAAAGTTAAGGGATGGCCACCAAATCAACCACAAAGTCAAATATAATATCGAAGGAATATGCCTGCTAGGAGGAATGACCTCACTTGGCCCGATATAGCTCCTGATTTTAGTCACATCTAAGCTAACTCACATGAGTCAAGGTCACGTCATACCTCATACAGAAATCGTTCGCCAACCAACCTACTTCATTTTTGGAATCTCCACAATATACATAGTTGTTAAAGTGGTTTTTAGCATTGGCAGAGAGTATGACAATATACGATCCCGGTTTCTTTAACAGCCAATCGTTTATTACACACCGGATGGTTCTTTTACATTTCAAGAGTCAATTTACAATTGATATCAAAATATCATATTCTCAAAACCATAATACTTTCAAATCATATTCACTTTCAAATCGTATTCACTTTAAAATCCGTATTCACTTTCAAAAGTCATAATTCCTTTCAAAACTATATTTTCAAAACAGGTTCAATCCTTACATCAAAATCATCATTTCAATTTATTATACGTTTAATCATTTCATCATATTTGCTTTTAAACCAAAGAAATTTGAATATAAACACTTCCCTTTTTCTTAGCTTGAAAATCTAGAAAATAGTTATAAATAAAATAGTTATATATAGTTTAAATAAATTTTAAATAGTAAAATACTCTAGAATAGTTAATATAGATTTAAATAGATTAAATATAATTAAAATATATTAAATAGCTTTAAATAGATTACTTAAATTTAATATAAGTTTAAATGGTTTAATTAGTTAAAAGTAAATTAAATGGTTTTAGATAAGCTAAATTGATTTAATATAATTAATATAGGTTAAAATAGTTTAAAAATATGGAAATCTTAAAATTTAGAATAAAAAAATTATATAATTTAAAACAGTTTATTATTTGAAAACATAAATATGGAATTTATATCCATTTAAAACTATTTATTTCATTTCAACAAAATTAGACCAATTTCCATTTCCAAACCAGCAAATCAATTTCAAACCTCTCAATTTATAAGTTTCAATAAACTTGATTTCCAATAATAATTCATTTTATATAAATAAAATTTATTTCAAAATATCATAAATTAAATTTGAATATTAAGGATCTTAAAATCATTAAATTTAACCAACCCGGTGTCCGTGTATAATTTTCCACCCTAGGGTCAAGTGATATGGATATTTATCATTTCAATCCATAATTTAATATCTTATGATTATATATCATTTCAAACCGCAATCCCGAATGAAATAAGAATCCATAACAAACTTGCAGTTTATACAATATAAAATACCACATCCATACGTTCAATGTCAACAGTCAAACATCTATTACAATCATCATCCAAATCAATCAATAGATATCAGTATAGAGCAGATAATCAATAATAAATATTTAACTAGAAATATATATTCAATAATAAATTAAATAACAATTTAATTTAATAAATTCGAATTAACTGAGATGATGATTCAAAATATAACAAACAGCCATAAATAAATTTCTAATCACATCATAAATTAAATTTAACAAACATAAGAAATTTTAGAAATTGTGAGTGGGTTAAAACACTCACCTTTCGAATTTAAATTGAATTTAATTCCAATTTAAATCAAAAATTTGAACGGTCTCAGAATTCGTCCAACCTAGCATCAAAATGTCCCGAATTCCTATACAATCCTAGCGGAGAAAACCGCACGTAAATCTGACCTCGTATGTGAAAGTTATTAATATTAGAACGTTCGAAATTCAAATTATTAAACAAGTAAAAAAAAGAATTACTTGCCACGTCAATTCTCTTCTCTAGACTCACGAAACCTTACCCAGAATGACAAACACACGTGCGTGGCCATGGATCAGCGCCGTCCCAATCGGCACGTCGTCGCCGCTACAAGTCGGCCATCGCGGCCACTCCCACGCTGCTTCTCGAGCCTCGTGAACCCCCTCTGTCCACACAGATCGCCGACGAATCCAAACAGAAAATGCATCCGCCAAACTACCAAACCCTATTCGAATTTTTCAGCTCGATCCAGCCGTCGAAACTCCAAATGAACACCGCCGATGCCTTCCACTCGATGATCTCGACAAAACCCATAAATCAATTCGGCGATTGGTTGCAATTGATCGCGATGAAAAGAACGACCGAGAATTTATTCATGATTTCTGGACAGACAGAGATCCGAATCGAAAAACAGACATCATATTGGACTTGCGCTCGTCAAGAGCTTCAAATCGATATATAATTTGATATTTGTTTGTGGAGTTTGATTTTTGAAGTTGAATTTTGAATTGAAATTGGATGGTGAAGGTTTGTCTGCCATTGAGAAAGAGGAGCAACAAAAATTTCTGTATGTACAGAAATGAGAAATAGAAAGGCCGCTAGGGTTTATAACCAGAAGAACACAATAGAAATGAATGGGCTCGATTGGTTTGAAAAGTTGAACGGTACACGACCCGAAAAGCCCATTTCGACTCCGGAACGCAAATGGGTCAATCCATATATCAAAATAGATGTTTTCAGCTATTTTAAAATAAAAGGAACAGGTTTCAAGTCATACTTTCATCGTACGAAGAAGTTATGAAAAATTCAGCTTACTTGAAATTGATTTTAATTGATTTCGATTAATTGATTTCTAGACGTTTCATGTCCATACGATCAAACGAAAAGTCCGATTGTTACGAAACTTGAAATCCTATAATAATTCACCGTTACGGATCCGATGAAACTAGTTTCATCGAAATCCGACACGGTGGCCAAAATGGCTATATTTCAGTTAACTGAATAAATTAGTATTAAATTAATTAAGTCCCTTTTTAATCCAAATTTAATAATTTTGCCATTTCTATCACTTCAGATTTACTTAGTAATTTATAACTCTTTATAACAAATTTCCATGTAAATTTAATGTTGCATATATCACCAATTCCAAAGTTTTAAATTTCAATTTCAATATATATGGATAATAAATTATATTTCCAATAATTCAATTTAATTTGCTTTCCATTTATTATTAAATCAATTTCAACTTATGATACAATTAACATTGGTTTTTTTATTGCATTAATATTTCCCATTTCATCCCAACTTAAATTAGCGTAGTATTCAGTTTCATTTACTTACACTAAATCCATTTATTATAGACTGAATTCCAATCAATTAAAATTAATTTCAAATAAATTGGTTCGACTCAATTCCTATATTTTTATTAAGTCCATAATTACTCTATAACCTAGTTAACCATTGTTTACCTTTCATTACCTTAACATATTCTCGTTCCCACCTTTTATTTGTATTAACCACCATAATTCTACTTATATTGAAATTTTATCAAATCTTATACATTAATTACAATTAAAATCTCAATTAATGTGTTCAACTTGGTTTCATTCTTATATTTTATCTTATGAATAAAATATACATTTCCATTCATTTTATTACATCTATTATTACTTATGAGTAAATTTACGTTTCTATTTATTTTATTACATTCAAACTTTACAGTTACTGTACTCACTCACATTAATGAACATTTACTTTCATTTAAATGTAATTGATTTCCAATTAATTTCATAGACTAATTATATAGGTAATTTATGATGATTGTTACCATATCCTAAAATTTACACTTAACTCATTATTATAATTACTTACATAATATGAATTCATTCAATTACCATTAATTATACCAATTCATTTATTTACACCACACTTACCCTTATTTACTTATATTCAATTTATACCCAAATATAACATTTATAGCTAAATAAATAGATATATTAAACGGTAACTTACACCGTTACTACAATCTTTAATTTACATTTATGAATCCATTATTATTTACAATCAAATGTTACAATTACGTAACCAACACTGATTTACTTCCATTTCTATTAATCGTATATTATCTCATTAACTGATTCAACCTTCACACTTGTTTTCTTATATTCAGATTTATAACTAAGTATAACAATTTGCATTAGTTCATTATTGGAGTTTCATTTCAATTTTTAATAATTAGTTCTACATATCATTGTTACATTTCATTTTAGCATTCATTTCATTATTAAATTACAAAGTTTTTTATTTCTTCCAAATTTATTTACCAAAATCTTATTAAATTAACAAATTTAATTAATGAAAATTTACGGGTCGGTACACTCTCCCCCACTCAAAACTTTTCGTCCCCGAAAAGGAAAAAGAAGAAATTAGGTAATTAATATATCTTATTCAAAATATTAAATTTATAAACAATTAATTTACATAATAAAATAACTTAAACGAAATATATAAATTTATAAACAATTAAATCTTTTATTTTCAAGCTAACCAAAGTTTGGAAAACATTTCAGAAAAATTGCTAAGTCCAAAATTTACGGAAAAATTTCGATAGAGTCTCCTTTGTACGGAGAGGCTTGGGAGAAATTATAATATAAATAAAACAATATATATCATAACCTTTCAAAATAATATATCCCAACTGCAGGAAAAATAATATAATATCGCTAGAAAACCGTAATCCGAGAACGTACCTATTTGTCGGGCAAACAATACTTAAATTATGAAACCAAAAGCAGTAGCAATTGTTTCCATAACCTGTATTTTACTTATATAATCCAAATGAGTTAACAATTGTATAAGATGAAATATTTAAAGTTGTTTCAATCACTAACAAACAAATAAATATAACATAACAACAACTACTTGCAACCATAGTATACAATCGTCATATGAAGTCAATATCATCAACCATCCATCCATAGCGAGCAAAACAAATGGTTTGTTTGGGTTTACACACTCTTAATCGCACAGAATGACAAATAAACTACTAGGTATACCATATACCCTATGGTCTTAGATAGAACTTAGTAGATTTATTCATACGACCAAAACAATTGGGAGCATCCTTTCCCAAACAACCATAAACCAAAAAACAACAACTTCCAACATTATTTAGGTTTATGTTAACATATTTCTTTTCATATCATTTATAAAATGACTCATTTCTTAAATTTACATTTATTTCTTACGAAAGTTCAATTCCCATTCATTCATTACTTAATTCCATTTATTTACAGTATTCATGTTCATTTCAATTACTCAGCACATCAATTCATTTACTTAAATTTCTAATTACTTACTTTCAAAACTCATTTCCTATTATAATTTTGTTATAGTAACATTTCAATTATAACTTAAGTTTATAACTACTATAATATCAAATTCTTATTTTGTAAAAGCAATTCATTAAATACTTTCATTACCTTAAGTTTTACTTGTATAATATTCCATTACACATTCTTTTAGCATTTCAACTTTTCTAATTGGTAAGTTATATACATGTATTTAAGAATGTAATTGAAAGTTACACAAGTTTATCTCATTCTTTTAATTAACTTAATATTCAATAATCATATCCTTTGTTTTATAGGTTACAATTTTTTTTTTCTTATATACTTTAGTTAAATTTTAACATTTAATTTCTTATTTTCATTTAGAGGTTCCAATTATTAATTTGTTAAATTCCATTTCATTAATTAAAATCTCCAATTCATAGAAATTTAAGAACTAAGTGCCGGATTCCATTTCAAATCATTTAAAATGATAATATATAAAATCATATCTTTATATGTATCAAATCATATTTGGGAATAAAATTTATATTTATTTATCAAAACAAATGTGTATTGAACAACTACAACGGTCTTCCCTCCTTGAAACTAGAAAATGAATGTCGATGATGCGTGCATTCATCACCGAAATAATTTTCCAACGATAGAGAGGGGAGTACAGGACTTATTTATTTCCAAAATTTCTTTAAAATAATTCTTTCAAATTATATTGAAATATTTATATCAGAAAATACTTCTAAATAGTATTATTATTATATTCCAAAATCATTCGAAAGAAATTTTCAAAACCCCATAACTTATGTTCTAAAATTTCCAATTTATTCTCATTTTATTTGTAAAATTTATTTTACAACCAATATTTATGAATTTCACTACCTAACAACAAATATATTACAACTAATTATATCATTTATAAAATTTAATATTTTATATACAAAAATATAATAGGAAAAATTATTTCATTTACCTATATTTCAAAACAAATATTGTGTCGGTCTGTCCTATTAAGTGCTTAGAAATCCCTATTGATGTCGAAGTGTTCTATGCACCAACCAGAATTTATAAATACAAAACAGAACAAGTTAACGTAATATTAAAACCTTTTATAATACTAACAAATATGCTCTCTCATATATATATGCTCAGTGACTCATCATAGGGTATTACCACCCTATTAGTAAAGAGTTAGACCCTACAAAGCAAAGGTTTATCGCTAAACCTCGCTCTGATACCAAATGTAGCATCCCTCCTTTTTGTATGTTTAAGCAGACACACGTGCCAACTCAACCCATACAGAAGGGCGGGTTGTTATGGGGTAAATAAGAAAAAGCAGAGAGAGAAAGAAAAACAAATAGAATTTTGCAGCGAATGACAAAATATAATAATCAAATAATAGTTCATGAAGTTGTTTTACAAAATATTTGATTATACTTATACTATACAGATCAGAGTTACTATTACAGAGAATAATAAATAATGTAGCGGAGTACATGATGCAGTAAGATATAATAGATAATAATAGTAGCGCAAATCTTCGTCTTCGTTCTCCAGAAATAAAGTCTCCAAATCCTGAAATTCTCAAGTTGACCCGAGCGAATTAAAAGACAAAACACTCGAGTCAGAACTAAAAGATCTTATGTAAGTTAAATCAACGGTAAATAAATATGAGTGGAATGGCGTCAGAGATGTTTACGGGGTTTGACATCTCCTATCCAGTGTCTAACGTGAGTGCAATTACTTAAGAGATATTCGGGATTCACATCTCCTAAGGATCCGTTAAACTATCTACTATGTAGTACAATACACTATTATAATAGTGTCTATAGTAAGTAAAGTATTAAAATAGCATTAAGGCATTACCCATATCCCCCTTAATACATTTTATATATTCCCATAGTCTATACAGTACCGTATGCTCCTACGAGAGGTTTACACAGAGGGCACTCCATAGGTATGGTACAAAACAAACTTGTATAAGGCACGCTAGGGCATGTAAACACGGCACAGGAGGAGATGCCAAGGTAGATACACCAATTGCACTTCCGGACTGGTAGTAACGCATAGCAGCTACTACCACCCACCTCGGACACACTTCCATAATCAGAAATGAGGGGTGGCCACCAAATAATTCACAAAGTCAAATATAATATCGAAGGAATATGCCCACTAGGAGGAAGAACCTCACTTGGCCCGGTATAGCTCCTGATTTTAGTCACATCTAAACTGACTCACGGGAGTCAGGGTCACGTCATACCTTATACAGAAATCGTTCATCAAACTATCCTACTTCATTTCTGGAATCTCCACCACTTACACAGTTGTTAAAGTGATTTCCGGTATTGGCAGAGAGTATGATAATATCCGATCACGTTCTTTTTAACAACCAATCGCTTATTACACACCGGATGGTTCTTTTACATTTCAAAAGTAAATTCACAATTGATATCAAAATATCATATTCTCAAAACCATAATACTTTCAAATCATATTCGCTTTCAAATCGTATTCAATTAAAATCCGTATTCACTTTCAAAAGTCATAATTCCTTCCAAAACCGTATTTTCAAAACAGGTTAAATCCTTACTTCAAAATCATCATTTCAAGTTATTATACAATTAATCATTTCATCGTATTTTCTTTTAAACCAAAGAAATTTGAATATAAACACTTCCCTTTTTCTTAGTCTGAAAATCTAGAAAATAGTTTAAATAGTTATAAATGGTTAAAATAGTTATAAATAATTTAAATAAATTTTCAATGATAAAATACTCTATAATAGTTAATATAGGTTTAAATTAGTTAAATAGATTACTACTTTAAATGTATTGATTTGGGAATTTGAATTTAAATTCAAGGGCTTTAACTCGTACAAATATAATTGGATTTTTCTGAAACGAAAACTATTTGTTCTCAAATAATTAAAGCTTTCATATAAGAATGAACATCCAATTTGTGTTAAAAAGATTTCTAGTTTAAAATGAAAATAATTTCCAAGTTATAGAAATGGTTTGAAAGCTATAAGTTAAACTTTGAATTTAAAACACTTGTTTTAAATTCTGCTTTAAATTTAAATTTCATTTAATTTTTTGAAAACAGAACTCGGTCAGGTTATAAAACCTGAAACAATTCATTTACCCGAGACCCCCGCTAATGCTTCGAGTCAGATACCTGAATAACTCGAGTCATCCTTTGAAAACACTTCATATTCCCAAACAACAAAATCACCCTGACAACAAGCAGTGCACCGTGCACATGCACGGTGACGCCACACCTCCTTGATCATCGCTGATGATCTCCTCCAGTCATCAATCACCTTCTCACCAGCATCCCATCTACAAATCGCCACAAAAATCTCGAATCTGGATTCGAGATTTCAATTCCAAACCTGGAACGAAAATACAATAAAACACCAAAACCTGGAAAACACAACCGACTTCACCATCAACTTGGGAATCATCGTCGTTCTCGAAATCCCGTCCACTAGAGAGTCTCAAACTTCGACCCTCTACTCGTCCACGTTCCCCCTACCATCACCCCAAAAATCACCGCACTCGATCGCACGACGAGGACGAGCCAATCGAAACACTCGACCCAGTCAAAATTAGGTTTAGAAATTTAAAACGTTCGCCGCCGCTTCCACGTTGAACTGGAGCACTTCCCCTCATTTTTCCCCGGCACACAGTACTCCCCTCTACCTTCACTCGAAACCCCGAGGTCCCTCAACGACAAGATCACTCGAATTCATCAAAAACCCAAATATTGTTCCACTTCGATTTTCTCGTTCCATAGTTCATTAAAAATCGTGATTTTCCTTTCAAAAATCATTATCTTCGATGTCATTTAAAATGGTCTACCTGAAACTAAGATTTATGATGTTTGAAATTTCGACATAATTTAAATGATGTATGTATTTTCAAATTTTCAAGAGAAACTTCCTTTGTTTTACTTAAATCTATTTTTAATATTTGAACCATATTAGAACTAACAACTTTTATTTAAGGTCTGAAGTTTAACAATAATTAGAAGAGAGGGAATTTGATTTCAAAACATGTTTGGAAACCTGTTATGTTCAAACTGAGAACATGTCTGTTCTCTGACAGGCATAGTTTACTCATACTCATATACATACCTATCTGTATGCATACAATACTTCATCACTTTTACTTTATCATGATTATTAAAACAACCAGCTAAATTCAGATCCAAAAGTTTACTCACTTTTGTTAGATGGAGATTGCCAAAGTTCTTTGACTCTGGCTTTCAATTTGTTTGCTGAAGCCTCTTTTCTTTTTCTCTTGGATCTCTGGGTTTGATTTGAATTGTTTTAATATGAATTGTAATTTATGTTGAAGTTTTTTTTTAGTTTGAAATTATATCCACTTCAGTTTTGCATAGTTTAGAATGGACGAGCCTAATGAGGAAGTTGATAATGTATAGAAAAGAATGTACAGGGTGATGCAATTTTCTTTGATTTATTAAACAAGATCTAGGCTGGTATGATATACATCGTCGCTGAGGTTGAAAGCATTAATGAGAAGTTGATATCAAATATAGGTTTACAGGGATGTTCATATGTTTGTACAGTAGGGTATACACTATTTTGTACAATTTGTTTACTTCAGCCATACTTACCTTGCTTTTATTTGATTGTGCTCAGATGATTTTGTATTACTTTTCTTTGTACTTTGCTTTAGTTAAATATATGTTTATTCTCTTCATGCTTTTGTTTTTCTTCCGGGTCTTTGTTTTATTTTATAAGCTAGTACACATATTTCTTTTCTCATGTTCAACCTGATCTTTGTTTTATGAATCTTTGTTTCTTTTACTTGCCTTATAAGCTACAGCCTACATACTTTTGTTTTTTATTTGTTTTACACACTTTCATATTAATTCTTTTTGCATTGTCTGGTTACATATTTAAGTGTTGTTTCTTTTCTTTAGCAAGTACATTCATATGTATTTTTGTTTCTTGTATTGTTTCAGCCATTTATTTTATTGCCTTTGTTTTATATGCTTACGCATACCACTTTTAGATTGTTTGTTTTGTTTATGTTTGATAGATATTTATTTTACTTTATGTACACATTTTAAAAGTTTTTTTAGTTGTGTATGTTTCTTATTACTTGTTTTCTCAGCCTACATATACTTATATATTTTGTTGTCTTTCCTTTTGCTTGTACATAGGTAAGTATATGTATGCTTGACTATTTGAATGTATTATATGTTTACTTGTTTTGGTGAGCATATTGTTTTTGTTCATACTTATCTTTATATAGTGAATGTAATATATGTTTCTTGTCTTCACTTTAATCCTATACTTAGTTAATACATTGTTTGAATTTTTTATTTATCTAATTTGTTTAATGTGCTTATTTCTATATTTTTTTCTCATTTACTTGTTTCTTTTCTTAGCTTACATTTTGTCTTTTACATATTATTTTAAGATTTGTCTTATATATTTGTTGTTTTAAATTAGTTAATGTGTTACTTTATATTTTACATAATTATTTAAAAGAGGATGATTTAAAAACTACACAAAAATATTCAAATTTCAAATTTATTCCAAAATTTATTCAAAATTTACATTAACTATGAATTTCAAAATCAATTCAAAATTGGGGTTGTTACAGATTAAATATAATTAAAATAGATTAAATAGCTTTAAATAGATTACTTAGATTTAATATAAGTTAAAATGGTTTAATTAGTTAAAAGTAAATTAAATGGTTTTAAATAAGTTAAATTGATTTAATATAATTAATATAGGTTAAAATAGTTTATAAATATGAAAATCTTAAAATTTAGAATAAAAAAATAATATAATTTTAAACAGTTTATTATTTGACAACATGAATATGCAATTTATATCAATTTAAAATTATTTATTTCATTTCAACAAAATCAGACCAATTTCCATTTCCAAATCAGCAAACCAATTTCAAACCTTTCAATTTATAAGTTTAAATAAACTTGATTTCCAATAATAATTCATTTTATATAAATCTAATTTATTTCAAAATATCATAAATTAAATTCGAAAATCAAGGATCTTAAAATCATTTAATTTAACCAATCCGGCGTTCGTATATAATTTTCTACCCTTGGGTCAAGTGATATGGATATTTATCATTTCAATCCGCAATTTAATATCTTACGGTTATATATCATTTCAAACCACAATCCCGAATGAAATAAAGATCCATAACAAACTTGCAGTTTATACAATATAAAATACCACATCCATACATTCAATATCAATAGTCAAACATCTATCACAATCATCATTCAAATCAATCAATAGATATCATTATAGAGTAGATAATCAATAACAAATATTTAACTGGCAATATATACTCAATAATAAATCAAATAACGATTTAATTTAATAAATTCGAATTAACTGAGATGATGATTCAAAGTATAACAAACAGCCGTAAATAAATTTCTAATCACATCATAAATTAAATTTAACAAAAATAAGAAATTTTAGAAGTTCTGAGTGGCTTAAAACACATACCTTTCGAATTTAAATTGAATTTAAATCCAATTTAAATCAAAAATTTGAACAATCTCAGAATTCGTTTAACCTAGCATCAAAATTTCCGGAATTCCAATACAATCCTAGCGAAGAAAACCGCACGCAAATCCGACCTCGTATGTGAAAGTTATTAATATTAGAATGTCTGAAATTCAAATTATTAAACAAGTAAAAAAAAAATAGAATTACTTGCCACGCCAATGCTCTTCTCTAGACTCACGAAACCCTACCCAGAATGACAAACGCAGGTGTGTGGCTATGGATCATCGCTGCCCCAATCGGCACGTCGTCGCCGCCACAGGCCGGCCATCGCGGCCACTCCCACGCCGCTTCTCGAGCCTCGCGAACCCCCTACAGCCACGAAGATCGTCGACGAACCCAAACAGAAAGCGTAGCCACCAAACTACCAAACCCTATTTGAATTTTTCAGCTAGATCCAACCGTAGAAACTCCAAACGAACACCGTAATTCTACTTATATTGAAATTTTATCAAATCTTATACAATAATTATAATTAAAATCTCAATCAATGTATTCAACTTGGTTTCATTCTTATATATTATCTTATGAATAAAATATACATTTCCATTCATTTTATTACATCTATTATTACTTATGAGTAAATTTACGTTTCTATTTATTTTATTACATTCACACTTTACAATTATTGTACTCACTCACATTAATGAACACTTACTTTCATTAAAATGTAACTGATTTCCAATTAATTTCATAGACTAATTATATATGTAATTTAAGATGATTGTTACCATATCCTAAAATTTACAATTAAGTTTATTATTTTCAACTCATTTTATAATTACTTGCATAATATGAATTCATTCAATTACCATTAATTATACTAATTCATTTATTTACACCACACTTACCTTATGTACTTATATTCAATTTATACCCAAATATAACATTTATAGCTAAATAAATTGACCAATTAAACAGTAACTTACAACTGTTACTATAACCTTTAATTTACATTTATGAATCCATTATTATTTATAATCAAATGCTACAATTATGTAACCAACACTGATTTACTTCCATTCCTATTAATCATATATTATCTCATTAATTGATTCAACCTTCACATTTGTTTTCTTATATTCAGATTTCAAACTAAGTATAACAATTTGCATTAGTTCATTATTGGAGTTTATTTCAATTGTCAATAATTAGTTCTAAATACCATCGTTACATTTCATTTTAGCATTCATTTCATTATTAAATTACAAAGTTTTTTATTTCTTCCAAATTTATTTACCAAAATCTTATTAAATTAACAAATTTAGTTATTGAAAATTTATGGGTCGTTACAATATGTGAAAGAAATGATTTTCGAAGATTATTATAGTTATATATGGTTGCTTGGTTGTTAGAAAATGATAATATTAAATTATTATCATTGTTGTGTATAAATTGAAATAAGGAAATAATGTATAACCAAAAAGTTATGGAAATAAATTCATATTTCATAGTGGAATTTCTAAATGAGTTATAAATGGGATAAAATTCCAAAGTAATATTTGAAATTTGGAAATTTAAGAAAATTTAATTCCCTTTGAGTTTCAAAATGGTTTTTCAAAGGCTTTGGAGGAATAATAGTGATATTATTTGGGAAATATTTTTGAATTGGATAGGAGATCCAGGAAGATTTGGAAGTAAAAATATTTGAAACATTTTTGAAAAGAATAAAAGCACTATACTCACTTCAGTCACTAGAAAATAATTTCGGTGATGACTGCAGCATCATCGATGTTCATTTTCGAGTTTTTAAGAGAGGAATTGCTACCCAAATGTTTCAAATTGGAGTTGTTTACAAAACTGTCTTGGATTTTTAAATTCAAGGAAATATTTGGATATACCGAAGGATTTTGGATATAGTCGATTTCAAGGGTGATTTTGAAATGTTAGGAAATTGTTTAAACTCTGGAAGTTATTTAAAATGTTTATGGAAATATAAGTGGGTCTGATAACTGAGAGAATTTGAAATTTGCTAGAATAAAATTCAACTTGAAAAGAGTAAATTAAAATAAGTATGGAAACGAAATAAGCAAGAAAAGTAAACCAATTAAATGAAGAAAATTGAAGAGATTAGTGAATGGAGTGTAAACAAGTTGAAAGTATATAGAAATTAAAATTTTGAATTAAATTGAAATGTAGCTAAACTAACTTAGATAAAAGTGAATTTTGAGGAAATGAATCTAAGCAAGCTAAATGGAATAGTCATTGAAATAAAATTTATTAAGTTGGAAATAGATTTGTGAATGTACAAATTAATTTAAATTGTAAGTAAATGGAACTTAAACTGAATTTTGGAATTCATTTTGAATTGTGTTGAATAAGGTGAAGTGGAAAAATTAGTCAAGTGGACAAAACAAAACAAAGGATTGAAAATAAGATTAGTAAGTAAACTAATTAATTTAAATGGGTAAGTAAATGAATTGGAGTTGAATAATGGAATGAGCTTTGATTTGAATCTTGTTAAATAAATTTAAGTTATTGAATTTCATTGGGAATGAATAGGTGAAAGGAAGAAAAATTGAATTCAAGTGAAGTTGAAAAAAAAAATAGTTCGGGTTGGACTAAAAGAACAAAAGTTCTGGGAATTCGAATTCATTGGAATTTGAAATAAATTAGTAAATGAAACTAATTTAAAATAATGATATGGATTAGATGTGAATGAAAGATAGTTGATAAAAATCCAGTACTCGAAATTTAAAGATAGATTGGATTCAAATAGAATTAAAATTTAATTTGGATGAAAATAGATATAAAAGCTTAAGTGGTAAAGTGAAAATAAATATGGGAAGTGTATAAAATAATAATATTGAGCTTAAGAAAGCAAATGGTGAAATTCTTAAATAAATTTGGAATCGATAATATACTAAGTAAACATGTGAATGAAGGTTTAATAAGGATATGGAATGATAATTGTGAATAAGTGAGTGGAAATCAAAGTAAATGTGAATAAAAAGAAAATCGATATAACAAATGATCAATTGAGATAAACATGTAGGGTGTTTGTGTATTATTTTATTTGCATGACGATTTGATCCAGATTCGAGCATAGAATTTCGAGATATTTATATCGATCCAAGTGGGAATTTTTCACTCAACTTTCGACGGCGAACCCTGGATATGGATTTTTGATTGATTCTAGAAAATCTCTATCGTAGTCTGTGGCTATGCTAGGAGAATGACGGTTTCTGATCAAGGAACCAGATCTGATTCCGCACTAGGAAGACGGGTGAACGATACTAGTTCGAAAGTGGAATTGTGTGATCGAGTGAGCGATCGGATTCGGTATTATGTACAGATGATATATGTGCATCGTACGGGCTTAAGTAAAGCAAATTTTGAGAAGGATTGAATAAAATGATTTTGGATTCTGTGATTGGATATTATTGCTAAGTAGGATATACAGGTGTTTAAAAGCAAAGGAAAATTGGTGTTTTTGATTTCAGAAGATAAATTCGATTGCCTGACAAATGGGTATGCACATAAATTGGCATATGAAATTTGATGATTTTCTGATCTAATCACTTGGCTTTTGTTTTCTTTTGAAATTTGGGGCCCGTAGAGGCAATTTCGTAGTTGTTCCGAGCTAGCCGCGTAAAGGAGACGCTGGTGAAAATTTTCAAAAATTTAGGGAGTTAGAAATATTTTGAATAAAATTTTGATGGTTTAAATTTGGTTTAAACTATATTTGAATTATTGAGTAAATAATATTAATTGGAACCTAGGGATGAGTTTGGGAAAGTTAGTAAGGATGATAGGGTGTTCTTAATAAAAAGATTGTTTTGGGAAGTTGTTTGAAACTGTTTGGCGTTGGGAAAATAGAAACGGGTATTGGACCATTCTTCTCAACTAGCAATTTCGGGGACAAAATTCTTTTAAGGGGAAAGGAATGTAACGACCCAAAATTTTAGGCATTTGAAATTGGAATATTTAAATCGACTTTAAATATTTAAAAGTTAATTTTAAACTTGAATTTCTAATATCAGTAATTATTTGATAAATTAATTGTTGAATTTAATAATCTAGAGTTGGGTAAAATATTGAATCTTGAGTTTTAAGCTTGTTAAAAATAACTAGGAGGCTTGTAAAATTTATATTAACAATACTGGTGGTAATAGAACTTTTAAAATTGAATTTAAAAGTGTTTTGTTCAATTTTAAAAATATATCGTTTAAATTAATATTAAAAAATAGCATTCCGAGGCACAATCTCAGAATTAGATGAAACCAGTTCCATTGGATCCGTAATATTGTTTTATTATCGGATTTCAAACTTCGTAGCATTTAGAGTTGTAGTGTGATCGTACAATAAGTAAATGCACTGAAATTTATATCGAAAATTCAATATAACAACTGGGTCCAAAAAAGCTACTTTCTCCATACGATCGAATTAGGACTCGAAACCTTTTCTATTGCATTCGAAATAGGGGTATAACGTTATAAACGCCTAGCGACACAACTTGATAGGCGGTCAAGATTTTGAGCTACGATATCGAGACGATTTAAATTTAAACTCAAATATAAATGTGGACCGGCCAAAAACAATTTCACATCAAAACTTTTTGCCTCCACCTCGAAGTCATTGTAGCAACCCTCAAAACACTCTACCTCGGCTTTTTCAGTTGTTAAATCATGTTTTTTGTTCCCCCAAACCGAATATGTTCGAACGAGTGAAAAGAAAGAAGAAGATGCTTATAAAATAACGTATAATCACGACCCATTCCCTTCAAACCTACAAAGCAAAAAATGGCGACGGATGAAATCTATTCAAAAGCGAAATCACTCATTATTTTCTCTTGCTCCCAGGAGTCGTTCTGGAAATCCATCTCGTTTCCTCTCTCTCCCTTCTTTTACAATTCCTTCTGAAATAAAAAATGATAGCTATGAAAGAACGAACGAAATTCTTCGTTTACAAAAAAAAGAAAAAAAAAGAGGGTAAGCGCGATAACATCGCGTGCTCCGGCGATAAGCGCGAGGTGATAGGGAGGCTCACGGCCTTCAGGCACCGCGGTAGCATGGCGAATCGAGACAGTGGAGGGGGATGCCGCGACGTCTAAGGGTTGGAGGAGTGCAGAGGCGATTGATTTGGGGATGTTGGTGATTTCGAGGGAGATGTGAGATAGTGTAGTCGACTTCTCCGTCGTGTGCGATGCGATTTTTGGTGGCGCCAGTGGAGGGTTGTTCATTCGGTTGGTCATGATTTTCGACGCTGGCTGCTGGCAGGCGAGCGAGGCCGTGAGTGCTTGGGTTCGCATTTGGCCGTAAGGTATGAGATAATTTATTTCTAATTAAAATTAATATGTATACATGTTAGAAACAGAGAAAAATAATGATAAAAAGTGATGAAGCAGTTTATTTAAAAAATTATTTCCAGTAAAGTGTTGACATTAATTTACTTTTGTTTTCGGTTTTGAAAAAAGACCTGTATATTCACTTCGGATAAGTATATGCATTTGTATTGGAACTAGATTAGATTTAAAAGGTAGTCAGTAGTGTTAAGTATAGGCAAACATAAAATATATTTTAAAAGATAAGATTTTAAGGAAAAAAATAGGAATTCATATAAAAGTTTGATTTTTAAAATCTATATAAATTAATTTATAATATAAATATGTAGTTTTAAAACAAAAATAAATATACATTTTAAATTTAGTAGTTTATTTTAGAACAATGTATTATGGTGATTAATTTATTTAATTAGCTTATTTAATTAATTTAGTCACTAAAAATAATTTATTAAAGGGAAAAAGTTTAAATTAAATTATCAGTTTGAATTAAATAAGTAAATGGTAACTCATTTTTCGATTAGTTCAAATGTTAATAAACTGTACAATGTTTATACAAGGTCTTAAATCAGGGAGAAACAAGCCGGTTTGGATCGGATTGCAAATTAAAGGTCAATGGTGAATTAATCTCACTCACTTCTAGATTACAAGTTAATTTAAATAGTCAAAATTTAAGTTATTGCTTGAATTGATAATTTATTATCAGTCTGGATATGGTATTATACATATATATATATGTATGTATGTATGTATGTATGTATGTATGTATGTATATTGGAGTGATTGATATTCCCGCATCATATAGCGGATGAGACCATATGTGACCCGCATAATAGCGGATGACCTCATATACCGCGATATCCCACCTTGAAGTGGGATTGGTATTTTATTTGTTCTGCTAACATCTATGGATGCAGGGAAACATGTTGGAGGGATCCAATTGGATTCCTCAAAATTATTAATTTTATTTTCATATTCAGTTATATGAAATGTGAATAATTCTGTGATATATTATGTTGGAAAATTGATTTAGTTGATGTTAATACATTGTTGGATATCTTGTGGCATTTTAAAATATAAATATTGAATTTTAAGAAGGAAATAAAAAGGGATTTTTTTTCTCAGGTAAACTAAATATAGTGAAGTTGAATTTGAGAATAAGCAAATAGTTGACTTTGAGAACCGATCTAATAGATTTCGGGAAATGGGAAATAGAGATTGTAAATAAATGGAAAATAAAGAAGTTTTGAAGACTTAAGCGATATTGTTTAAATAATTAAAGGATATTTTTTAAAAACTTAAGTTTAAATGAGTTGGAGCAAAAAATAAAAAGAGGAATTTTGAATAGAGTATGAATTTGATATTTCTAATTTAATTAAGGCTTTTAAATCATAATAAAGGAGTAAAACTAGAATAAGTGGGTTTTTGAATAAATTGGATAAATCAAGAAATGAATTTTAATTGGAAATTAATTCAGAGAATCGTTTTGAAATCGATTAAGTGTTTTAAAATAGTGATAAAAGGAGAATGAGACTATGAAATTTGTAAACGGGGTATATAAATAAAGTGAAATAAATATCAGTGGATATTTGAGATTTAAACTCACGGTGGGAATTTATAAGAAAAGGGTAATTTGTTTAAAAAAATAAATGAGTAGTTTTATTTTTAAAATATGGAAAAGGAAATTTATGGGAGTGAGACGTAAATTAAATTGGGATAAATCAAGAATGATTTATAAATGATTAGATGGGCAATATTGGAATGAAAAGTGTAATTTTCTGAAAAGCCAAGTATAATTTCAAAGGACATTTTTAAGTATAAATTAGATGTTTTAAAAGTGGTTTTGGACGAATGTTTTGGAAAATTATTATTTAATTATTTTAAATTGTTGAAGTAAATATTTATTTAAGTTAATCATAGTAGTAATTATTTCAAAGGTTAAATTAGTATTTTGATGCAAAGGATAACTATTAAATATTTATACCTTATATAACAGTTTTATTTTGAAAAGTAGTTTTTGGTTCAAGTTTTACTCGGGAAATTATTTTAGAATTTATAAGTATTATATTGAATAAAGTAATTAAAGTAGTTTATTTAAATATTTTTATAGTGTATTTTTTGGATAAAGTGATTTAGTTTGTTTAGAAGCTAAATTTTAAACAACTTGGTGCTTTTCAGTGGAAGTAGAACAATTGGTTGAATGATTGTTTAGTTTGATAGGTAAATAACCGACTATTAGTACTGGCCAATGCGCTGATCGTTTCGAAGAGACCGGGATCGTGTTTAATTACCGAAAACCACTTCGATCCGGTTTGAACGTTTGCGAATGATGACCGTGAAGATGATAAAGACGGTGATACGGTTTGTCCAGACCCTGGCAACTTGTATGGATGAATGCTATCAGACCATCATCGGGAGGACGATGAGCATTCTAAGTGTGATGTGTTCTAAGAAGGTAACGTATAGCCTCGAGCCTCATCAAGCGGGAATGGCTAAAGTAGGAGAGGTGCCACAAGGCTAAGTGGCTAGCAACTAATTAGGGTAAGGTCATCCCTGTCAAGATGTTCCTTTTTGATCTCGGCTTAGTGGGCAGTTGCTAATCCCAACCGCGGGGTGATCTTATTTGGGCTATCCAGATCGGGAGTGATCCTCAGTACGTTGATCTAGACCACGTACTGTGATGAGCGGTACCCCGGTAGCCCTTCCATTGTATGTAATCCAATCTCCAATAATAACCTGTACGGTTTTGATTGTGCCCAATTATGCTGAAACGTGAGATGCAAGCATTTCAGCTAGATTCTATTTTACTTTCTGAAGACATTATCATAATATCAGATGAATTTGATAAAAATATTTTGGTTATCTTAAGGTAAAAAGTCGGCATATTTATTTGTGGCGTGGTCTTACGATGTACCTTTGTTTTCAAAGGCTTTTCAAAACTTTAATAATCCAATTGAGTGTGGTTTTCTCACGCTGGTTTTCTAGACTGACTCGGGTGTTGTTTTATTGTGATGCTCGGGTCAGACCGAGTATTATAGATACATGATAGAATGCTTTGGAGCTAAAGAGACGAGATGGATGGCGAGACGTATCACACGTACCTGATGTATATTCCGTTGTGCAGTGTAAGCTGTATAGTCAGCTTTTGGGAGGACAAGTATTATAACTGTCCAGTGTGTACTATGGATTGTGTTGTATTCTGATGATTGTAAGTATTGAATAGTTACAGATTCTTTTGTACGAAAACCTGTTGTTATATATTATATTTTGTTCCACTACGATTGTGAGTCTACCTCTTTCTTCTTTAACCTTAATGGTTTGTATTTCCGACCACTTTGAGTTGTACTGATGGAGAACATTGTCGGCTCAAAGGGGTACGGATTTGCGGACTATTACAACAAGTATTTAAACAAAAAATTTGGTTTAGAGTAGATTGTTTGCACATAATAACCAAATGTCTCAAAATTGATGTGAGCAATATTGAGTTTATGGGCTTTTGGATGTGATCTAAAAAATGATATGAAAATATAGTTCTATTAGCGTTAGAATTGAATAAGTATCGTGATAGAAATATCGAATAAATTTTCAGTCAAACTACAAAAAAAAGGTGTATCTATAACTAAGAACACTAAAAGATACATAGATATTTCTGGACTATAAGTAGACAGCATTTTACAAATTGTTAAAGATACAGTTATGTTAAAACCAATAATACTTTGATTGTTTAGTACTCGATATTGGAATTGTAAATTATATATTTTATATAACTATAAAAGATGTTGGAAGTGTCCCTAACGATATGTAAAGACACCTTATTAAAATTATAATGAATAAAGATCATCGAAGATAATATAATGATGTCGATCCAATCCTTTGATTGCTTACAGGATTTCTTCGTTAAACTAGGGTTGGCCATCAGATTCCTCTTATGCGAATTCTGATCCAGTTCCTTGGTTTGTACTTTAAAATTTCCTCGCACAAATATAGCCGTACTTCAAAAATCTCAAAGTTATCCCAAGAATCTGACTCAAGTGCTCGCCTTTAAGAATCGAGTGAAAAGCCTTGCCTAACTGGTGTAAATTACCTAGAAACCCTGCACTCAAACTAGGAATATAGAAGTGGTACGTGACTGGCTTGATCCTTATAAAACACCAATGCGGTTCATGGGATTAATCCTATTATTTAAAGTTTTCTAAAACTCAGTTATACACTTCTAACATCAAGGACTCACCGCAAAAAGTAAAATTCATCTGCTTGGTCCTTGCTCATTTTTAGGCAATCATCGGATCCAACTTGGATATAGAATCCAAGTTACATTTCGTCGTAGAACCCAACCTCTAGTCGTAAACTTGTGCATCAAGTTAGAGTGGTAGTACTCTTAATTTTTACTTCTTAGATTAATAAATAAGGTTACATATATAAGATTAGTCTTTACAAAGGAATCAACCTGCACTATGAGGGGTCAAATTTGGGATATGACTAAGCAATAAATCTCAAATTCATGCATTAGGACCCTAGGCAAGCTTCCCCGCCTACTTCGAAGGAGTAATAACCATCTTCACTCACAATTTAACCAAAAGGTTAAATCGTCTAACATACCCCTTTTTCGATAAGCACCCTGCTACGAATTGATGAAATGCTTGAGTTGCACATTCCTTTTGATCTAAAAAATAAACCAAGACTCAAAGCAACATATAGCATCAATCCAAGTCATGGCCTGCTCGTCAATCTCTTCTACTACTATACCCTAAGGGCCACACCTCAACAGCTACCACAGTTGTCGGAATGTTCACGGACGACGAAACATCCCTTGTGTTATTCTAATGTCTCTCAATAGATCAAACATCTCAAACTACCTATCTACGGTCGCTCATGCACCCCATCTTCTTATACAGATATCCTTAAACAAAGAAACCTTATCCATCAATAATCGTATAAATCAAGGTTCAGGAGACAAGTGGTGTATACAGTATTATATAGTAAAAATACATATAGACTCTCTTATCATATCTCCATCTAGCAAGGGGCCTAACTCAAACTGGTCTACTTGTTCCTGAGTATTGAGCTTAAGCTTTGGTACCAATTGGAATGATAGTGGGATTCGAATCCTTACAACCTCGAAAAGTAACACGATGCACCAACCACTATGCTAAAGGATCTTTTGTGTTAACTTTCAGAAAGGAATGTTATAGATGGTATCATAATGTGACGACCGTGAGATTCGAACCTCTACCGCCCCAGAAAGCAGCACAATGAACCAACCACTGTGCTAAAACATCTTTTGTGTTAACTTTCTGAAAGGGATGTTACAAACTACCTCCCTTTAGAGAGGCCAATGTCCTCGTTGGCTCATTATCACGCACTACCCAAGCACTGTACTTGTAACCCGCATCAGTACCATACCGATGGACATCCACAACATTATAATACACAATTCCGACCGGGTATAGGCTCTACTACCAAATTTAATGATCCGCCCTTCATAATACTCTAGATCAACGTTGAAAGACAATGTCCGACTCCTAAATACCACAAAAGACAGTCCATCAGAAGAATTTTTTTAAAATAAAACATTATACCAAGGTACATCAATACAATCACATAGCGGGAAGATAACATATTGTATACGAAATACATATGAACATGATAGGATAAACAGTATACAAGAGACCGCACCAGTAGAAGCAATAGATAAATAAATATCGATACAGAAAGTCAATATGCATTAACTCCATTTGTAATAGCCTGAATTTTCAACCATTCGCATCCACACATGTCGGAATGAATTGCTCAAAATATCAGATTGTTAATTTATATTTGAAAAAACTCAGCATATATGGTAAATAAACAAATCATAGAATCACAGACACAGAGTAATATAACAATAATGCAGCGGAAACAAAAGAATAGTAGTTCATGAACCTACTATATATATAAACACACACACATATATATGCAACAGAGTTAAACCAAATACAAGAGAAGTCTCAAATACATAGATGTCTCAATACAATAGTCAAATACAAGATCACAATACATGACTGGAATTAACTGAATGACTGCAAGCTGAAAAGATGAAGATGGATCTCCAAGCGAAGAACTCCAACTTCAAAGGTGAGTCCCGAATACTTGTACACTTAGTCTGACCCGAGCGTAACGCAAAACAAAAAATACTCGAGTCAGGATTACCATTCTTATATCAATAAATCCAACTCAAGTGAAATAACAACAGAAATATAAATAACTATTGGAACTCTTTTATATTGATGATGTAAATAAAATAGTCCAAATAGAAGAACAATATAAATAACAAATATAAGTAACTATTGGACCAATAGTTACTTATATTGAAATAAATAGTTACTTATATTTCTGTTGTTATATCATCAATATAAATAACAAATAATGGTTATTTATATAAGGACCAATAGTTACTTATATTGAAATAACAACCAGCCTCTCATGAAAGAAAGTCCAAATAGAAGAACTCCAATATAAGGACCAAAATGAAGAGCTCCACACTGAAGATCTGAAGTAACCGAAGAGGAAGGATAGATGCAGTCCGAATCCCTGTGAAGAGCTAACCAGAAAACCTGAAAAAGCTGAGAACAATCCTGCAAACCAGAAAAGAGAAAAACCAGCAAATAACCTAAACCAAACCTGGAACAAAACTAAGAAAACAAGTTAGAATGAAACACATATATGTATATAAATAGAATTTATATACATATATGTGAGAATAAAACCAATGAGAGAACTAAATCAAGGAAAACCTGGAAACAAAAACAAGAAAAGAAGAAAAAACAAAACACGAAACAAATTTAAGAACTTAAAATAGAAAGAGAATTATGGTTAATCAATTGAACATCATTAAAATCAGAGTAGTGATTAATAAAATAATTATTAGAAACAAAATGATTGAAGTTAAGATTGAAAATGTTAATATTATTTCTAACCTTATTAAGATAATCCTTAAAGCAATTATTTTTGGCTAACTTATATTTAGGATTAGAAATCCACTTTAAGCAGAAATTTGAAATTAAAAAAATCAAATTATTATTATGCTGATATTTATTATTAAAAATTCTTTGATTTCTTTCAAACCAAATGTACCAACAAGAAATAGTGAATAAAGTGTCAAGCAAATATCTAGAATCTTTATAGAACATAAATCTAAAAGAGTTCCAATAGAAAAAACAATCTGAAACTATTTTATTTATATCATCAATATAAATAACAAATAATGGTGTCAGATGTCACAGGTGAACCGATACAGATAATAGCATATATAACAATGTAAATAACTAACAGCAACATATTTCAATTGTTGTTTCAATTGAAATCAAATTTAATAAATGTAAGAACGTTAATTGTGAGTGATATTTCTCCTTTCGTGGTTAGAGACGAACGAGACTGAGATGAGTTACGAAGTCAAGCACGAATTTTGGAACAAAGCACGATGGGCATGAATTGGACGAACAAGGCTGAAAAATCAAGAATTGATGAATTGAATCAGAATCAGTTTGATATATATATAAAGAAATATTTGTTATTTTTATAAAAATCAATATTTAATTTAAAACAAATATTAAATAACATATATACAAAATCATATCCTAATTCCAAACATATCTATATATATATATATATATATAATTGGAAACAAACCTATCCATACTTACACGTAAGATAACAGATAATATACATACATACATACATACATATATATATATATACATATACATACATACATATATATATATATATATATAACTTTTTAGTATATGTGTGCAGACCAAAATGTACGACATATATATAGAATAAGCTACTTATAAACTAATATATATATATATATATATATATATATAATATAAAACTAAACTCAAATATAACTTATGTTATATAATATTATAAACAAATGTGTTCAAACAGAACAGAATATATATATATATATATAATTTGATAAAATAGAAAATTTATATAAACTGCGACATGTATATAGTAGACTTTTATAAAATAAAAGAGCTTATACAACATTATTACTTTATAAGTGTACTGATGTGCACGTAAATGTGCATATATTTACATCCATATTTTATCTCTTTTTATTTAAATAAACATCATATTTGGGTATTTTAACATGTTTAAAACCAAAATTCAATTATTTTCAAACCATCACATTTTCAACTTCATTCAGGGGCAAAACGGTCATTTTGTGCATGTGTCATTCTAAGAATTTTTACTTGGACAATTTTTATGATTTTTATAGGATATTTTGATGCATATAGAAGAGGGATTCATGATGATATATGCGTGCACAAGGAACTACAAATGAATGAAGGGAAAATAATTCAATTTCAAAATCATGGAGGACCCCGCATACTTACCTTGATTTCCAATTAGGAGCTAAGCACATGATAAAAGGTCATTAAAGCTTCATGTACATTTAAGTGGAGAGTTAACTTATGCTAATGATTACTTGGTGGTCACACTACCTCAAGGGCAATTTGGGAAGCTCCCTAAAAATGGAATTAGGGTTTTATGCATTTATAAATAACCCTCTTATGTACATAAACATATCTTCTACTCTTTGATAGTTGTTAGGAAATTAAGAAAGTAAGTTGTAAGCTCTATGTTGAGTGAAATAAAAATGGCTTCTAAACATCTTTCTTCTCTCTTTTCTACATGCTTTTCTTTTTTATTGTTAATGTTTATTTCTATCCTCCCTTTCTCTTTAAGTTCGTAGCTTAGATTTACATTTATGCAAGTAGTTAGTAGCTAATCTCTTTTGATTTCTTTGCTTATTTTCTATTTTTCTTCTCTTTTTAATGTTGAAATTTACTTTTGTTGCTTCAATGCCACAGATGAGTAGTAAACCCTTCAATTTAGGGGCAATGAAGCTCTTAAATAGTTATGTAATTTCAACATTTTATGATTTATGATCTCATTTGGTTTATGCTTCATGAAGTGGATTTTAATGTAAGTTTATACAAGTGGGTTTGATAGTTTATATTGCTTATGCAAATGAGCTATTCTTATTCGACATAAACACAAGTTGCATCATCATTTTCTAATCCATTTTTGATTGTGAAATTAAAGTAAAAATGAAATTTGATGATCTATATTACTAGTTACAATGGTAAATAGATCATGCTTAAAATAGCTTTTGCTTTGGCTTCATTTTCATGAGAATTATAAGTGGGTTAGTTGTTGTATTATAGTTTGATGGTTTGAGTTATGTTAATTAATAACATAAACAAACCATACTTATGATAAATACAACAATATTTCACTTAAATCAAAGCTAGAGATCATAAATTGTTTGTTTGTTGATTTACAAAAATATAAGAGTGGAATTGCCTCTAAATTGTTCTCTAGTTCAATAGTTTATAAATCAAATTTTAATTCTAGTCAACAATTTCTCCTCCATTTGGTCTAATTTGATTAAATAGATTTTTAAAACTCTAACAACTCCCTGTGGATCGACCCGTATCCACCACGTACTACAAGTGTACGCCGTGCGCTTGCGGTAAAATTTAATTTGAAATTTATCGGTATTTTTCTAATTTGGTAGAAAATTTACCGTTAAACAACCTTTTAGCGCCGATGCCGGGTAAGTTGTTTTGATTTTGATTTTTTATTCTTCGAATTATTTTTCATTTGATTTTATTTTGTGTGTGTTTAAAAAAATGTTTGTTTGTGCAATTCTTGTGTGCATTTTGTTGTGTGCTTGATTTTCTTGTTTTCTTTTTGTTTGCATATTTTTAAAAAAATGTACACAATCACAATTAAAAAAAATACTGTTTATTGCATTTCTGTTTTCTCTTACAGTTTCTGTTACAATTTCCAGAACATTGTTACAGAGAAAAACAAAATTCAAAACTCTGTTGCATCTGTTTTTATTTCCTCTCTGTTTTCATTTCTGTGCCACTGTTACATTTCTGAAACCAACCCTCTAAAAGATTGCTGCCTCAAGTTCAACCGCTGTAGTTCGAGCATACCAACCTCCATCGTCTGCCTGAACCACCAGACATCACTTCCCTACTTCTGCTCTGCCAATCAACACTCCCCTCTGCAAAACTTGCAACTGCAAGTCTACCTCAACAACTTCTGCTCACCTTCCCTCCAGAATCGATCTTCTACATTTACTGCCATCAACCAAAAGTTCACAACCACTTTCTTTCCTCCCTGACTGCCATTCACTTCCCTGATCAACATTTACATCTACATATACATTGCTTCATTTGATCATAGCACTTGATCACTGCTGATACAACACCTCAGAAACACCATCACTGACAGCCCAAACAACCACTTCCACTCTCTCAAACCACAACTGCCTGGCCACTAAAGAAAAAATATTTCCAACTTCACACACTACAGCAGTCCTCTAACCACTAAAACTTCTTCTCAACATTACAACCAAAATCAAACTGTTATCCCACTTTTTGGCAAAGCCGTGATACCAAAAGATCGATCAGAAACCGAAGATAGTTCGTCTCAAAGATCGGTTATACTTTGCTTCACCATGGATATCGATGAATTTTGTCCGAGCCCGGATCGGGCTGCAATTGATAGAGCACGGCAAGCAAAGCCATGAAAGCTAGTGTTTCAAATTTCAGGTTAATCGAAGTTCGTATGAACGAGATATGATCGATGCAAGTTAGCCAAAGTATGCTGTTCGAATCCATCAGGTTCTGCGTACTTCGAATCGATCGAGTTCGAATCGACCAATAGCATCATATTGGTCCATTCGAACCGATCGGTTTCGAATCAATCGAATAGGCTTCGCCTCGGCTCTTTTCGAATCCATCAAGTTTTGCTTTGTTCGAATCCATCGGAGGCGGGCGATTTCGAATCGATTGTCTTCGAATCAATCAAGCCATTCACATCCACCAACGGACCCTACTTCGTATCGGTCAACTTCACACTCAGGCTACTGTTTCGTATCGATCAACCAATGCCTAGTTCGCATCGATGAAGGAGGCATTCACTCGAACCCAACGGGGAGCTTCAGTTTGTATCCATCACAGATATCCATTGATGCTAACTAAGCCCGTCCCCTCGATTCGAACAACGCAGATACAAGTCCATGCGAGACTTACGTAGTTGATCGATTCAAACTGTGTAACGGCTATTGATACGAACGAGGCAAAGCTTACGGCTACGAAACGGTCAATTCGGCGATAAAAGTGGATCGATCCCTAAAGCGCGCACCACGTCATCACTCAGGCACGCGCGTTGATCGATTCGAAACCATCGACACGAAGGGATGGATTCGAACAGAGCAGCCTCTATGGAATTACAAGCTTGCATCGATCATATCTCATGAACCACTAGACCAAATGCCACGAAATTTTCATAGAAGCTTCCATACAAGGTAAAGATTGTTCCTGCCAAGTTTCACCTCGATTGGACCATTTTTTGATGGATACGTAATCACTTCGTATCGATCTCTGATCGAGTCGAAACTTGGTGGGGTCGGTCGCGTGGGCCCACTCACGTGCCAGAAAAAGTCTTCCGAAGTTTGAGCAAGATCTGGGCCTCCTACGCCTATAAATAGCACCCTGAAGCCTTCAGAATGGGGGATCTTTTGGCAATTCAACGTCCAGACTCTGCCGGATTCAATTCCATACTTCATTATCGTTGTTGTAATCAGATTTGAAAGATATCATCAATTGTAATCCGCTGTAATCGATTGGGATCATCAAGTGAATCAATAAAGACATAAGATTCAGAGTGGACGTAGGCAAGATCGCCGAACCACTATAAATTCTGTGTTTGTGATTGTTATTTGTGAATTATTGTGACTGTTATTGCTTAGATCTGAGTTCTATATTGATTGCTGCTGATTTGTGTTCATAAACGGGTGCTTTCACTGATATTGGGTGTTTGTGACCAATTTTGGCGCAAACATTTTGGTGCTTTCACTGAGAGTGGCTGATTCAGGAGAAGTTGAGTTTGAAGACTTAAGAATTTAGATCTAAGAACCATGACGAGACAAACAAATAAGAAACAAAGGCCAGAGAGAAGTGAACACCAAGGAAGTCAAGAGGCTTCCTCAGGAGCAAATCAAGCGTCGGTCTTCATCACTAGGGACGAGATGGAGACAATGATGAAGAAACAGGAGGAGTTGATCCAGAGTTTATTTCAGCAGATAGGACAACTTGGAGCACAGAATAGAGAAGCTGATGGAGTTCAGAACGGAGTAGGACCATCCGGCGTGGCACCTGAACTAGGGGCACGCACATGGAGAATGTTGATCCAATCTCAGAGAGAGAGAGAGGAGCATCTGCGCAACCTGGGAGTAGCAGAGGAGTGAACGCTCAGTCAAGGGGGGCAGATCACAGAGTTCCCTCGTGGCCTCGGGGGGCAGGTTGAAAGTTATGAACGAAGATTGCATCTCGGAGACAATGACAGATTGGCGGAGATGGTTAGAAGAGCTATGAGAGGCGGTTTGGTAAATAAAGATTTGGAGGATGTTAATTGGATTCCTTTTACTCCAGCAATCAGACGATCTAGGAACCCACCGGATTTCAAGTTACCATGGTTGGACATGTATAACGGGAGAACGGACCCCACGGTTCATCTAATGAAGTATATTAGGCATATGGAAGTGCTGGGGGTATCAGAGGAGGTTATGGCCCGGTGCTTTCCATTGTACTTGGCGGATATTGCAGCGTTATGGTTTAGACAACTAGAGAGTGGATCTATCGGAACATGGAATGATTTAACTGAGAGATTTATGAGGCAATACAGGGTTCACATTACAAGACCCAAGAATGTGATGACTTTGGCAACCCTAAAGCAGAAAGCCGGAGAGACTTTGAGGAGTTATCTAACACGATTCAATGCAGCAGCAGCTTCGGTGGATCGAGCAGATCCATCTATGGTGGTGATGGAAGCTGTGTCCGGAGTAGCTGACGACATAGAGTTCAAAAATTCATTTACTAAAGATCCGCCTGTGGATCTAGGGGAATTCTACGATGAGGCAGCAAATTTTTTACGATTAGAGGATGCGAATGTAGAAAGAGAAGAAGGAGAGGGAATAGATGTTTATGTGCTTAAAGACAAAAAGCCTCTCGAAAAGGACTCAGGCAAGGATAAAGGAAAACGAAAGACTGAGAATGACAAGGACAGGTCAAAGCGGCAACGGAGGGAGCCGCGATTCACCACTTACTCTGAGCTGAATGAGAGTTTGGAATGAAATTATCAGGATACCAAAGAGCAGGTTCCGTATCGTAGACCGATGCGAACGGATCCAACTTCCGACGAAAGAAAATCAAGTAAGTTTTGTGTATTTCATGAATTAAACGGTCATAACACTAATGACTATAGGCATCTGAAGGATGAGGTGGAAGGGCACATCAGGAAGGACATGCTGCTTCAATACGTGAGGAGGCGAGCTCCAGTGGTGGAGTCGGAGCGACCACCGTCTACATCGGCCAGGGGTCGCCCTGAACCGGGACACCGTATGATTATCAATTGATTGAAATAACGATGGAGAAGTCGTAAGCTTCCTACTAACACAATTAAATCATTTACACATGTATGAGATCGCGAACGATCTCCAGGCATGCTCTGAATGATCATTGACCGTTTCATAGTGGGAACTTACACTTTGACATCCATGCTTTGCTTTTGTTTCGTTTTGATTTGGACACTTAGACTTGGTTTGTTTGGACATTTCTATTTTAAAATTCATCTGTTGAATAGATATCTGGTTTTGATAATTCTTAAATGGCTAAGCTACTTACACATGTACGGGGTCGCGAACAGTCCTTAGGCATGCTCTGAGATGGCGATAAACCGCCCCGACAAACGATCCAGGGACCCACCCGAACGTGAGCCTGGTATCAATAATATTAAGTCCCCCCGGGACACACAAATTCGCCTCGAACGACACACGATCGCGAACGATCACAAATTCGCCTCGAACGGCGCACGATCGCGAACGATCACAACTTGCCTCGAACGGCACCCGACCGCGAACGGTCACGATTCACTTATTATGTTCGACCTCGAACGGTCACAATCAGCCTTGAATAGCACTCGATCGCGAACGATCGATACCCGCTGCGAACGACATACGACCGCGAACGGTCCCATTCCATCCTTCGCCGTGAACGACATCGACCGCGAACGGTCCCGGTTCATCTCAATTGACACACGATCCCGAACGATCGTCATTTGAGATCATATGAAACCATCAACTTCTTTACAGGTTATTGATAGGATATGAACATCCAGCTTATGGCATTACAAAACACACCTTCCTAACGCAAGGCATGTTTTGGGGGGAAAATGTTATCCCGCTTTTTGGAAAAGCCGTGATACCAAAAGATCGATCAGAAACCGAAGATAGTTCGTCTCAAAGATCGATTATACTTTGCTTCACCATGGATATCGATGAATTTTGTCCGAGCCCGGATCGGGCTGCAATTGATAGAGCACGGCAAGCAAAGCCATGAAAGCTAGTGTTTCAAATTTCAGGTTAATCGGAGTTCGTATGAACGAGATATGATCGATGCAAGTTAGCCAAAGTATGCTGTTCGAATCCATCAGGTTCTGCGTACTTCGAATCGATCGAGTTCAAATCGACCAATAGCATGATATCGGTCCATTCGAACCGATCGGTTTCGAATCGATCGGATAGGCCTCGCCTCGACTCTTTTCGAATCCATCAAGTTTTGCTTTGTTCTAATCCATCGGAGGCGGGCGATTTCGAATCGATTGTCTTCGAATCAATCAAGCCATTCGCATCCACCAATGGACCCTACTTCGTATCGGTCAACTTCGCACTCAGGCTACTGTTTCGTATCGATCAACCAATGCCTAGTTCGCATCGATGAAGGAGGCATTCATTCGAACCCATCGGGGAGCTTCAGTTCGTATGCATCACAGATATCCATTAATGCTAACTAAGCCCCTCCCCTCGATTCGAACTAGGCAGGTACAAGTCCATGCGAGACTTACGTAGTTGATCGATTCAAACTGTGTAACGGCCATTGATACGAACGAGGCGAAGCTTACGGCTACGAAACGGTCAATTCGGCGATAAAAGTGGATCGATCCCTAAAGCGCGCACCACGTCATCACTCAGGCACGCGCGTTGATCGATTCGAAACCATCGACACGAAGGGATGGATTCGAACAGAGCAGCCCCTATGGAATTACAAGCTTGCATCGATCATGCTCATGAACCACTAGTCCAAATGCCACGAAATTTTCACAGAAGCTTCCATACAAGGTAAAGATTGTTCCTGCCAAGTTCACCTCGATTGGACCATTTTTTGGTGGATACAAAATCACTTCGTATCGATCTCCGATCGAGTCAAAACTTGGTGGGGTCGGTCGCGTGGGCCCACTCACGTGCCAGAAAAAGTCTCCCGAAGTTTGAGCAAGATCTGGGCCTCCTACGCCTATAAATAGCACCCTGAAGCCTTCAGAATGGGGGATCTTTTGGCGATTCAACGTCCAGACTCTGCCGGATTCAATTTCATACTTCATTATCGCTGTTGTAATCAGATTTGAAAGCTATCATCAATTGTAATCCGCTGTAATCGATTGGAATCATCAAGTGAATCAATAAAGACATAAGCTTCAGAGTGGACGTAGGCAAGATCGCCGAACCACTATATATCATGTGTTTGTGATTGTTATTTGTGAATTATTGTGATTGTTATTGCTTAGATCTGAGTTCTATATTGATTGTTGCTGATTTGTGGTCATAAACGGGTGCTTTCACTGATATTGGGTGTTTGTGACCAATTTTGGCGCAAACACAAACCATCATCACATCCTTCACACCACTACCATTCAACCCAGCCTCTTATCCCCTGTGCGGTTCAACAAACCACCACTTCAATACATCTTTTCTACAACCATCCCATTCCTCCTCCACAATTCAAAATCCTTTATCATCTATTTCAAGAACAACATCACCACATCTTCCCTTCCTGTAATCTCCGTCCTGTTACCACTGTCTACATTGCAGCCTGATCAACATCATCACTTCATACAACCCGTCTCCTTCAATTCTTCCTTAACCTCCTTAACCACTCCTCCATTTAGCTGCTGCCTTTCTAGCCTCTACCTCCAGAGCTACCTCCTGCCACACTGTTCTCGGTGCCTACCTTCACTCCATCATCTCCAAAAACCGCATCCTACTGCACACTCCACGCATACAACAGCCTTCAAACAGACTTTCCTCAGCATATACAAACCAAACACCACAGCGACAGTTCCCCCTCACCCTACCCCTGCATCGGCAACCAGTAACCACCCATCCACAATCATACTTCCTCCAACTCCTACACAAGTTTTGACTTCGAATAACAAACTACTGCTCCACCTCTATTCAGTGTTATCCACCTCCTCAGCTCCATCAACGATCTCAAAGTCGAATCGAATTGCCTGCGCCTAACCAACGTCGAATCACCGCGGCGCCGTTAAACAAATTCAGCCGACCCTGCATCCTCATCCAACATGCGACAGTCACCACTACGAACCCAAATTTCATCAACTTCCGACCACAACAAATGTCGAACCATACTTCATCAACTCCGTCAATTTCACGGCAACTCAAGTCCACCAAACTCCTCTGTAACACAACTGCAAACCATCACTCGAATTCGTGAGTTTATCCAAAATACCCAATTGACTGCAATCGAACTCTCCGCCTCATCGCTGCGACCCTCAAATCAAGATTCGAACAACCATCGCAACCGCCTCTCTACGAAACCCATAGCCGCGACAATCACCCTTGACCACCAGAACCCATCGCGACAGTCAAGCCCCTTCCCTCATCGCCAATCCTCCACAAACCCACGACTTCGATCGACATCAACAGCCGCGACTTCAACTCCGGTGCCACCAAGCTTCGCCGCTTTTGATTTGATTTTAATTTGTTTTTTTGTAAGCCGAGTAGAGTTGTTTTATTTCACTGTTTTGATTGCGTAAGTTGTAGTTTTACTTCACTATTTTGATCGAAGGAGGAAATTCTTTTAATCATTTTGGGCCGTGGGCTATAAAAAAGAGAGAGAAGAAAAAGAAAAGTTGGGCCCGATTTTGTGTGGTGAAAGAAGTTAGTTTTATTTTGTTTTAATTTTTTTTAGTTCATCCTTATTAAAAAAAAGTTTGCTCCATTTTTTTGTTTAATTTGTTTTTAGTTCTTTTCCTCTCATCCTTTAAAAGGAAAAAATATTTTGTTTTGTTGTAAGTTCCATCCTTATAAACGAAAAAATACCCGTATTTATATCTTGTATTTTTTTCAGATTGCCCAAGCAAACTGAAAAAGAAGGAATTTCTTTGCTTAGCTTGCTTAAAAATAATTGTTTGCCTGCATGCTCTAAAAAAACCGCCGCTTAAAAAAAATTGCTAATAAATTCTGCATGCACTGCTATCGTGCTCTTTTCTCTAGTTTTTATTTGATTTGCATTATTGGTTGTTTGCATTTGCATTTATATATAAAAAAAATTCAAATTTCAAAAACAAATACAAAAACAAACTTCATTTTAGTTGCATTGTAAATTCACGTTTAATTTCTGCTTTGCATTCATCTCATATTATTTTCTTTTCTAAGGGCAATACCCCAATTTACATAAGGTGAGGGATTTCATCACCCTATCCTTAGCCCACAAACGCATTTCATCGTAGAATTTGACTAATAATAACGGTTAGACGTTGGACATAAGGGTGTCACGAGCTCACTTAGGGCTTAATTGTATTTTCACAATTGTTTTATTTGAACGATTTTATTTCTTGGTGTCTAGGCTAATGCAGAGTAATAACCAGTTATAAAAATTACGGTGATACGTAAATATTATACTGATTGTTCCTCTAAAGGTACTTAAACTTTTGTTTGCATTGCTATGGTGATTCGTGGTGCACCGATAACCCCTGTCCGTTACCTGGCTGAGAAATATTTTTGTTGATTTAAGACAAAGTACGATTATATAATTTGGGTTAGGAGCTACTAAGGACAAAAAATTGTAATCAAGTCCTTTGCATTCATTTAGTTGCATTAGTTCATGCATATTTAAAAAAACAAAAAATATCAAAAATCCAAAAAAAATTGTAAATTTTACTTAACTTAGCTTTTAATCCAAAAAAAAATAAAATTCCTTTTTTCCTTTCCTTTGAAAATTTTCAATCCAAAAAAATTATAAAACCTTTTCAAAAAGAAAAAATATTTGAAAATTCAAAAGCAAAAATAAAAATCAATTTCCATTTTCTAAAAAAAATCATTTTGGTAAATATTTGAAAATTCAAAAAAAAATACAAAAACATATAAAAAATTTTGAAAAACCAAAAACAAAACAAAAATCAAACTTTTGTTTTGAAAATAAATCTCACTTGGTAAATAGTTTTCTTCCTTGTAAAAAAAAGAAGAGAAAATTCAAAAAATAAAAACAAGTTTTCAAATCTTCTTTCATTCCCTAAACTCCATTCTAACTCCTTTCTCTTTTCGACTTTCTCTTGTGCATAAGCACTTGGACTCATGACACAACAATAAATCGTTGGACTCGCGACCCTTCTACAAACCGTTCAACTCGAACAGACGATCCTCCCGAAATGGCGAACGAAAATGCCCCTCGAACTCTTATGGATAGAATCTTTCCCGATAGAGTTTCTATTCCATCGTGCGTCACGTTACCCGCCCCTACGGGTAACCATTTTGAAATCCACTCGAACCAAATTGTCATGCTTCCGAAATTTGGCAATTTTGAACATGATGGCGCATACATCTTCTTGACTAAATTCGAACAAGTTTACGCAACCATTAAACTCCAACAACTCTCCGATGATGGAATCAAACTTCAATTAATCTCATTCGCTCTTACGGATTACGCTGAAAAATGGCAGTATAGCTTACCATCAAACTTGATTAAAACTTGGGAAGAATTCATAAAAGCTTTCTTAAAAAAGTTCTACCCTTTGGAAAAAAGGAGTAGAATTCGAAATGAAATTGTAAATTTTCATCAATTTAAGGGAGAACCATTCGGAACATATTTTGAAAGATTCAAAGAGCTTTTGATAAAATGTGCACACCATAACTTTGAAAAATGGACGATTTGCCAAATCTTATACAATGGACTCGAAAACAGCTCACGAACCATGCTCGAATCAATGTGCCAAGGCAACTTTCTTGCCCAACATCACGATGATGCTTGGTAATTTTTTGAAAACCTTGCTGAAAAGTCGTCCCAAAACGTTCGAATGAAAAATCAATTTACTCACGATCGAGTGCAAACTCGATAGGATCTTCATTTTCTTTGGAAGCTAAGATCGACGCAATGATTAAAAAATTTGATAACGTTTTCTCATCGAATCAAATGAACCAAGCTTCCCAACCGATGTGTTATAAATGCAACGATCCTAATCAGATAGCCGATCAGTGTCCCCATTCTGTCGAACAAATCAATGCTTTCAGTAAAGCCAAAAATGACCCGTTTTCTCCAACGTACAACCCCAGTTTGAGAAATCATCCGAATTTTGCGTGGAACCAAAACAACCCCAACACGAATACGATTTATCCCAATTTTCAAGCATTTTCGAATAATGCTTCGAATCCTCCCTTTCAGCCCAACGATTTTCAACCAAACTTTGCGGGCCCTTCTCATAATCAACCGCGACAATCAAATTTTCAACCAAATTATGCTCATCCTCCCCAAGACGATAAACGCTTAACTTCGCTTCAAAAAACTCTTAAAACGTTGGCTAAGGAAACTACTCATGCCTTCAATCAAACAACAATTTACAAAATTTATTGACTTCATATATGCTAAACACGAACCAATCGATTGCAAAACTCGAAATGCAAATCAGTCAGTTAGCCACTTCTGTAAGCAAATGCAAACGTGGAACATTCCCAAACCAGCCACTTCCAAATCCCAGAAATCAAAACGCAATTCAAATCAAGCCCATGTTGTTCATGATAGCAATGTCACCCAATTGAATGCTATCACAACTCTACGTTCCGGCAAAACAAATCAATAATCAAGTTGTTAACCCAAACGATTTATCGGAAACCTCTCTTGACACTTCTAAAACAACGAATGAATCTGAACAGAACGTGGAGCCAAACATTGAATCGAATGCTAATCAAAACTCTTCTTCTTCTGCTCGAGTAGACCCGCCTACCGAGCATCATGTTCCATTCTCCATCGTCTTCGACCCAAGAAACACTCGGACCAAATGGAAAAGATGTTGGAAATTTTTAAACAAGTGAAAGTGAACATCCCGCTTCTTGACATTGTTTAACAAGTCCACACTTACGCAAAATTTCTTAAGGACTTGTGTACCCAAAAGCGACACACTCAACTGCCCAAAAAAGTCTTCTTAGCTGCCAGTTTGAGCGAAGTCTTGCCCCAATCCTTGCCCGTTAAATACAAAGATCCCGACTGCCATACGATTTCGTGTACAATTGGAGATAAGACGATTAACAAATGTTTGATTGACTTAGGCACGAGTGTCAATTTGATTCCATACTTCGTGTATGAACAATTAGGCTTAGGTGAGCTCAAACCCACAAAAATTATGCTTCAATTCGCCGATCGTTCTATCAAGAATCCCGTGGGAGAAATCGAAGACGTGCTCATTCGAATAGGGCAATTCATATTCCCCGTTGACTTTATCGTTCTCAAAACATAACCCATGAGAAATCCCTTGAGTAAAATTCCATTGATTTTAGGCTGACCACTCTTAGCCACCTCAAATGCCCTAATTAATTGTCGTAACGGATCGATGAAAATCTCTTTTGGAAACATGACTTTGGATCTTAACATTTTTAATCTTGAAAGCCAATAGAATGAACCTCGTGTCGAAACGTTGGAAGTTAGTGCCATTCACCAAAACTTCAAAAATGAGACACTGAACCTTAACGATGAATGCGAAGCCGAGTATGAAAAATTATTTCACAAAATTCTCGATGAGATTGAATACAATCTTCCCTTTGAATCGCTTCAAGTTGAGTCCAAATCTCAACCCAACTCTTCGATCGAAAAACTCTCGAAGTTGGACCTCAAACAACTTCCCGATCATCTTAAGTATGCATACTTAAGTGCAGATGAAATATTGCCTGCTATAATTTCCGCAACTTTCTCTCTCTCTCTCTCTTGACCAAGAAGCTTCTCTTCTCTCTATTCTTTCGAAAAATAATAAAGCAATTCGATGGTTGATCTCTGATATAAAAGGCATTAGTCCCGCTCTTGTTCAACATCGCATCCATGTAATCGACGACGCCAAACCTGTTCGTGACGCGCAATGAAGGCTTAATCCAAAAATGAAAGATGCGGTGCGTGATGAAATTCTTAAACTTCTTGACAACAGAATCGTTTGCCCAATCTCTGATAGTTCATGGGTTAGCCTAATTCACGTTGTACCGAAAAAGACTGGGCTAACCGTTGTCAAAAACGATTTAAATGAACCTATTCCAACTCGTACTCAAATGAGTTGGCGTGTTTGCATTGACTATCGAAAACTAAATGTCGCAACACGAAAAGATCACTTCCCTCTTCCTTTCATCGACCAAATGCTCGAAAGTTTAGCCGACCATAAATTTTACCGCTTCCTTGATGGTTATTTCGGCTATAACCAAATTCCAATCACTCCGGAAGATCAAGAAAAAACGACTTTCACGTGTCCATTCGGTATCTTTGCTTATCGACGTATGCCATTCGAATTTTGTAATGTTCCTACGACTTTCCAACGATGCATGGTTGGAATCTTTTCCGACATGATTGAACGCTTTCTAGAAGTTTTTATGGATGATTTCTCAATCTTTAGCGATTCTTTTTTCCAATTTTTACATCATCTCGAGTTGGTTCTAAGTCGATGCAAAGAGAAACACTTGACTTTGAATTGGAAAAAAGGCCACTTTATGGTCAAACAAGGCAATGTCCTTGGACATATCATCTCAATAAAGGCATTGAGGTAGACAAGCGAAAATCGACGTAATTGCAAATCTACCCATTCCCAAATCTGTTAAGGACATTCGATCATTTCTAGGACACGTTGGCTTTTACCGATGCTTTGTGAAAGACTTTATCAAAATCGCTCGTCCTTTGACGACTCTTCTTGGAAAAGACATTCCTTTCAATTTTAACTCTGATTGTATCTCTTCTTTTGAACTTCTTAAGAACGAACTCATTTCTGCTCCAATCATTTGCGCACCTACTTGGGATCTTCCTTTTGAAATAACATGTGACGCTTCTAACTTTGCAATTGGTGCTATCTTAGGACAACACATCAACAAGATCCTCCACGTCATTTACTACGCGAGTATGACTTTAAACGACGCTCAATTCAACTACACAACAACCAAAAAAGAGCTTCTAGCTGTCATTTTTGCGCTCGAAAAGTTTCGACCTTACTTGATAGGTTCACACATTACTGTGTACATAAAACACTCCACACTTCGATATCTCTTCATTAAAAAGGATGCTAAATCCCATTTGATTCGTTGGATCCTTTTACTTCAAGAATTTGACCTTACAATCAAAGATAAAAAATGATCCGATAACGTCATAGCCGATCACTTGTCTCGTCTTCCAAACGCGTCATCTTCTTTACAAATCAATGCAAACTTCCCCGATGAACAACTTCTTTCGATTTCTATCGATCCATGGTATGCTGATATAGTGAACTACTTAGTCACTAAAGAAACTCCCTTATCTTGGTCCAAACAGGACAAATACAATTCATGTCCTAATTGAAGTATTTCTATTGGGACGATCCATACTTGTTCAAATATTGCCTCGACCAAATCATCCGACATTGCATTCTGGATAATGGGATCAGGAATGTTCTCTTGTTTTGCCACGATCAAGCGTGCAGTGGACATTTTGGTCCTCGAAAAACTACGAAAAAGGTGCTTCAGTGTGGTTTCTACTGGCCTTCTCTTTTCAAAGACTCATTCGAATTTCGTAAAACTTGCGATCGATGTCAAATGCTTGGACGAATTTTTCGACGAGATATGATGCCTCTAAACCCCATTCTTACAATCAAAATTTTCGATGTTTGGGGGTATCGACTTTATGGGACCTTTTCCAAATTATTTTGGAAACTTGTATATCCTTCTCGCTGTCTTACGTTTCAAAATGGGTCAAAGCCGTTCCTTGCAAAACCAACGACCATAGAATTGTTGTGAAATTTCTCAAAGAAAACGTCTTTTCGAGGTTTGGCACACCTCCACAATAATCAATGATAATGGAACCCATTTTTGCAACCGTTCTTTTGAAACTTTAATAAAAAAATACTCGATAACACACAAGCTATCCACTCCATATCATCTTTAGGCTTGTGGTCAAGTTGAAGTTTCAAATCGACAAATAAAACAAATCTTGGAGAAAACTGTTAACAAAAATCGAAAAGATTGGTCTCAGAAACTGACCGACGCTCTTTGGGCTTACCATACCGCTTTTAAAACTAACCTTGGGATGTCCCCATTTCGTTTAGTTTACAGTAAAGCTTGCCATTTACCCGTTGAAATTGAACACAAAGCGTTGTGGGAAATACATAACTTAAACTTTGATCTTGAAAAAGTTGGCGAAAACCAAAAACTACAACCCAAAGAACTAGAAGAACTTAGAAACTACGCGTATGAAAACGAGAAAATTTACAAAGAAAGAACCAAATTTTTTCATGACAAGTCAATCCTAAGGAAAACGTTTTCGCCTAACCAAAATGTTCTTTTATATGACTCAAGACTTCATTTATTCCCTGGGAAATTTAAATCAAACCCGACCATTTCTGGTATGAACTTTTTTTCCACATGGTGCCGTAGAAATAAAAACCCTAGGGATGGATCAATTTTCAAAGTCAACGGTCATCGTTTGAAACCTTTCTTGGAACTGCCAAATAAACAAGAGGAGGAGCTCATGATCCTTCATGAGCCAAGCTATGTCTAGTATGAATGTTAACCCTCTTTTGTAAATATGTATATATTTTTCCCCATTACACTCATTATATCATGCATCGACTGTAGGGACACAGTCAAAAATTAAGTGTGGGGAGGAGTCTCATTTTCATTTTTTTAGTTTTTCGTAACATTTTTGAATTTTCATTTTCTTCAAAAACAAAAAACTCAAAACTCCTAAAATTCAAAAACATTTTATTTTTACCATTTTGATTTATTTTTGAAGAAACACTATGGGATAAGTATAAGTTTTGGTTAATAAATTGAAATTTTTAAAAATTTATTTGTCTTAACAAAAATAAAAATGAAGTTTGATTACAAATAACTAGTACATAGGAAGGTTCATCTTTGTTAATTAAGAAGTATGTTCTAATTGAAAATCTTTGTTTAAAAAGTGGTAAATTTAAAGTAAAGGATATAACATTTTTGTCTTCTAAGTTAAATGGTGCTAAGATGATTTTGCAAAACTCTCTCTCTAATATATATATATATATATATATATAAAATAATAACATTCAAAGTATTCACTCTCATTTAAAAGTCCTCACGGTTATGCATGGGTGAATTACTTGGAATCTTTGATTATGTACTTTCATACTCATTTAAAAGTCCTCACAGTTATGCATGTATGGAACACATGTAAAAAATAGAACATACTTAATAAAAACCATCTATGGTCGATAGGTGCATGCACGAAAGTGTGTGCACTCGCCATGTTCTGTACTCCCCTCACATAAGCCCGTAAGGCAGTGCATGGGTGGTATATCTGGCCTCAGTTTACCTGAGCTAGGTGTAATTTTCTTGCAAATAATGAGATAGCAAGCAATTGAAATCCTAGCACTATTTTAACTTGTTTGATTTAACTTGTTATTGAAATGAAATGAAAATACCACTTTAATAAACTTTGATAATCAACTAAGGATCCATTTCATAATTACGTTGTGTTATCAACAGAAACAACTAGCCAAACTACGGTCTATCTGTTATGACAACTTGATTTTTATTGGAAATTTTAACGAGTAAATGACGTAAATTTTCAAGATAGTGACCAAAACTTGTATTTAACTTATTCGTGTCAATTTAAAAATAAATCCTTCATTTGTATATATTTCCAAAAACTCGCATTCATCTCTTTGTAAATAAATCTTGCATTTTGTAAATATTTTCATCCTACATTTGGATTTCGTGGGTAGTATCCGCTGAAAACCCTCACGAGGCAACACTCGTCCTACTGAGGACACCCAGAGGTTTAACGGCTTATTGCATATGCTCAATGCAATCATGCTCCCTACGAAAATGGATTTGTCTTAGTTTTCCTTTATTCGAGGACGAATAAAAAGATAAGTGTAGGGGTATTTATTATGCATGTAAACGTGCATATATTTACATCCATATTTTATCTCTTTTTATTTAAATAAACATCATATTTGGGCATTTTAACATGTTTAAAACCGAAATTCAATTATTTTCAAACCATCATATTTTCAACTTCATTCAAGGTGAAAATGGTCATTTTGTGCATGTGTCAATGTAAGAATTTGTACATGGACAATTTTTATGATTTTTATAGGATATTTTGATGCATATGGAAGAGGGATTCATGATGATATATGCATGCACAAGGAACTACAAAGGAATGAAGAGGAAATTATTCAAGTTCAAGATCATGGATGACCCCACCCACTTACCTTGATTTATAATTAGGAGCTAAGCACATGCTAAAAGGTCATTAAAGTTTCACGTACATTTAAGTGGAGAGTCAACTTATGCTAATGATTACTTGGTGGCCACACTACCTCAAGGGAAATTTGGGAAGCTCCCTAAAAATGGAATTAGGGTTTTATGCATGTATAAATAACCCTCTTATGTACATGAACATATCTTCTACTCTTTGATATTTGTTAGGAAATTAAGAAAGTAAGTTGTAAGCTCTATGTTGAGTGAAATAAAAATGGCTTCCAAGCCTCTTTCTTCTCTCTTTTCTACGTGCTTTTCTTTTTTTATTGTTAATGTTTATTTCTATCCTCCCTTTCTCTTTATGTTCATAGCTTAGATTTACATTTATGCAAGTAGTTAGTAGCTAATCTCTTTTGCTTTCTTTGCTTATTTTCTATTTTTCTTCTCTTTTTAATGTTGAAATTTACTCGTGTTGCTTCAATGCCACAAATGAGTAGCTAAACCCTTCAATTTAGGGGTAATGAAGCTCTAAAATAGTTATGTAATTTCAACATTTTATGTTTTATGATCTCATTTGTTTTATGTTTCATGAAGTGGATTTTAATGCAAGTTTATACAAGTGGGTTTGATAGTTTATATTGCTTATGCAAATGAGCTATTCTTATTTGACATGAACACAAGTTGCATCATCATTTTCTAATCCATTTTTGATTGTGAAATTAAAGTAAAAATGAAATTTGATGATCTATATTACTAGTTACAATGGTAAATAGATCATGCTTAAAATAGCTTTTGCTTTGGCTTCATTTTCATGAGAGTTATAAGTGGGTTATTTGTTGTATTATAGTTTGATGGTTTGTGTTATGTTAATTAATAACATAAATAAACCATACTTATGATAAATACAACAATATTTCGCTTAAATCAAAGCTAAAGATCATAAATTGTTTGTTTGTCGATTTACAAAAATATAAGAGTGGATTTGCCTCTAAATTGTTCTCTAGTTTAATAGTTTATAAATCAAATTTTAATTCTAGTTTTAGCTTCATTTTAATTCTAGCCAATAATTTCTCCTCCATTTGGTCTAATTTGATTGAATAGATTTTTAAAACTCTAACTCCCTGTGGATCGACCCGTATCCGCTACGTACTACAAGTGTACGCCGTGCGCTTGCGGTAAAATTTAATTTGAAATTTATTGGTATTTCTCTAATTTGGTAGAAAATTTACCGTTAAACATGCATGCCTACATATATAACACATTCTTATGAAATACACATATAATCTATTAAAAAAACAATTCAACAAATAATTCATAAAGTACATACTAGTATACTAGATGTGAAATCAAATATAAATAGATCTGTAAACACTTATATGCAAATTTCATTTATGAACCAGTATATAAATATAGATATCAGACTTTTAAAATCAAAAGAAAGGCATAATAGATATACGTTATGCACATTTGTAAAAACCAAATTTTTATACAATACGGCTTGCATAATATATATGAAGTATAAATCTCAACTCAGAGTATACAGAACTTGTAATATGCGAAACTTGTGATATGTGAAACCTATATATATGTTGTATAAACACCTACAGATTCCAGGCAACAACTTAAATTATCATATATATTTAAATGCAGACCGCTTATATATATAAGTGTGAATAATGTATGAAGCTAATATAACTATCAAAGGATTAATATATACACACACATATATATAACACAGAGTATAGATTATAAGACTTTATATATAAATAATCTATGCATATAACTATTATATAAAATGATATATGTAAAATATGTAAAACCATACTACAAATGATTATATAATATATATATACACATACATATATGCAGTTCAAATAAACTAAAAAATTTCCTAACTTATATATGACTGCACCAATATATATATAATGAAAAATAACTACTTATATAAATTTTATGAATACACTGTTCAATATAAACAACCAAAAATCATCATATATATATAACCAAGAATATATATATATATATAAATATATACATACATACCTCACAAAGGATGCAAGGTTAAGGAGAAGGAAGAGGGGGGTCGGTTTGTGGCCAAAACTGACAAAGGTTAGGCGTGGGGTGACTGGGCTCGGGCAGAGCTCGACATGGGGTTGCATCATGGTTGTAGGAGGAGGAAATCTGGTGTGCCGTGCTAGAAGAAAGGGTGAGCTCTGGGTTAAGCAAAAAGATGATGTGGGGAATGTATGCCTACTTCGTGTGAGGAGGCCACATAGCTCGGGCACGAGCAAAAAATTGACTCGAGAAAAAAAAATGAAGCACAGATCCCTTTTTTAATTTCTTCAAATGAATGTACAGACAAGAAGGAAGAGAAATAACACAGTAACCAATTGGGAAATGAACGGACCAAATAAAAATGAACCGAGAAAAATATTGAGATATTGGAAATATAAAAGTCCAAAAGTTTAATTAGTGGAAATATTAATGACCATTGACTATTGGTTTACAGAGTGGATGACGAACCATTAAGGAATTCAAAAGGTTCAAAAATACGAAACCGGTACAGAACCCGTTCCGTAGATTTTGTTATCTTCCCGACTTCGAAATTTACAATTGAATATACCGTAGAGATCAGCACGACGAGATGATCAAAATGGTTTACAGATGTTAGTCGTATGATCATTCTATCAAAAATTAATATTCGGCACCCAAAAATGCTACAAATCTACTGAAAATAAGATAGACGGAGCAATATCATTCCGAATTTGAAAAAAACGAAAGATGACGTCTCACTCAGAAGATAATTTACCAATTTTCTATAGAAAAATATTTAGGTTTGGAAAATATCTTTTTATCATCAATTTTTAACTGATTTGAATTGACATAAAATTACACAGTAAAATAGACTTTCATATTATCTAATGAAAATTTACCATTTGCTATGTTAATGTAGACGTATTCCAAATATCAAATTTTTATTTCAAAATATTTTGATTTAAATTTCACAAAATTTCCATAAATTAAATAGACAAAACAATAAAATTTACAGGTTGTTACACTCTCCGCACTCAAAACTTTTCGTCCCTAAAAAGGAATGATGTAGGAGAATAGAAACAACCAGAAACAAAATTAGGTTGAAATACAAAATAAAACAATAAATTGAAAACCAAATAAATTTCAGTTTACATTAATTAATATTCAATAATTTATTTTAAACTTAAGGTATTTCATTAAGTTGATTTCATTTCAATTTATTAATATTTGATACAAAAAGGTTTCTTTCAAAACAAAATTTTATTAAATTTGCCTCATTTGCTGTTCAATCAACTTATTATTCTATTTATCTCTATTACACTTTATAATTGAAATTTAAGTGTATAACATTTATTTTAACTACTCAAATTTTATTTAATTTTCCTTTAACATCAATTTCAATTACATAGATAACTTCTAAATAATTTAGGTAAGTTATATTGGAATGCAATTGAGTATTATACAAGTAAAATTTCCAAATTAAATTATGTCAAGTTTAAATTTCTATTCAAAATTTGGCTTTATTTTATAATTGAAATCATCCTATAAGAATTAAATTCCCGATTAACTTCCAACAATTCAGGGATAAATATATAATATATGTAGTATATATCAAATCAATTATAAACATATACTTATATACGTGATACATCAAATCATGCTTAAGAAATTTGAATCCAAATTTATTTCAAAAAAAAAGTGTAGCAAAGCTACCGAATGGTGTCTCCACTTCGAAACTCGAAAATGAATGTCGAGGATGCGGCTGCTATCACTGAAATTATTTTCCAGCGACAAAAGAAAAGAGCACTGATTTAAACATTAAAATTCTTTGGAAACAATTTCTATTTGAAAATACTTTAAATAATATGCATTTTAAACTTTAAAACCATAGTTTGAAATCATCGAAAATTAAATTCTCAAATTCTCAATTTAAATTCATTTGAATTTCCTATTCAATTTATAAACCATGCTTACGTTTTCGTTCATTTTCTCATGTGGCAACAGTCATTGATTTCAGAATAATAAATGAAAATCAAATAATATCATTTGATTAACCAATTCATTTAACAATTATCTTTTGAAATATTATACTCGCATATATAATATAATTATACAATATTTATTTCCTTTACTAAATTTGAGAACAATATTGTGTCGGTTTGCTCTGCTCAAGTGTTTTGGAAATCCTATTGATAGCGTTGATCAGAAATCCTATCGATAGCGTTGATCAAACGAATCGAGCGAAAACCCATATCAACATCAATAACTCAAATAACACAATATATATGTATATATATATATAACATTTTTAATATTAGTTTACTAATACACTTCCTCGCTTGATGATTCTAGAATGGATTTCTAAACAAAGTTAGAGATTCAAGTACAAGGGGACTCTAACCAAAGAGAATTCTAATTCAAGATAGATTCGAAACGAAAATGAGAAGGTTAAATAACAAAAGAGAAAGATGGATATACTGATATTAATCGCAGGCAACCTTAACCGGGTCAACCGTGATTTCAATGATAAGATCGATGCAGAATTCTAAGGCAAATCGACATTCGATCGTAAGAGATAGAATACAGGCATAGAGGAGATAGATAGCATCATAAACCGAGGATACAGAAATCTCCGATAAATCAGTGCCTATTATAAAGGAGTTTTACCCCTTTATAAATCACTCGAAGTGTAAGGACCCGGAGTTTTCAATCTCGAAAATTCCAAATAGTTAAGGAAAAGAAGAAAAGAGATAGAAGAAGAAGAAAACAGAAAACACCAAAATACAGATTCTCACATTTGCAGCGGATCAAAATATAATATCCAATAAAATATCAGTTATACAAAGGAAAACTATACGAGTTAATTTACGTCAATACATCAGAGTTACAACATTCACACTTACTGGACAGTTAAAATATCTTGTCCCGGATAAAAAACAATATATCACAGCGGAATACATTCCATACGTTCTTACCATCCAGCTCGCCTCCTGAGCTCCAAAACGTCCTTACTTGAAAATCTGTAATACTCGGTCTGACCCGAGAATTACATCAAAGTAACACCCGGGTCAGGCTGAAAACCAGCGTGAGTAAACCCATCCAACATGAAATACTCAACTATATAATTCCAGTGAATTACTAGGGTAACTCGTACTTTCTACGAGTTCTATTCTGATTTAAGACAATCATTTATCTCAAAACAATATCCAAGAATCATTATCCTGTTTTAAATATCCATGATATTTAACTTATTTCATTCCAGCCTGTTTGCTTCTAAATTCAAGTTTACAAAGAATCGAAGTAGTTTTGGGTATTTACCGATACCCGACCCCGGCCTCTTCGAATCCCATGTCATCTTGACCCAAGTTATTCAAATGAAATACAATTCAAATTTTAAATACAGGATATCGTTGTTTTAACTCAAATATATTATATCACATAGCATCACATATCATATACCAGAGATATCAATTAATCTAAGGCATACAAAATAATTCAATCATTCAAAAGCAAGATTAATCAACCACACCATCTCTATTTAATTTAATTAACCACAAATGAATTAAATTAATTACTTCAATTACTTTTAAATCTTGCTTATTAATTAATTAAAAATCAATTAATTAATCATCCCATAATTATCCATCTTAATTAATCATCCTTGATTAATTATACTTTAACTACATTAAGTAATTATCCTTAAAGTAATTTTACAAATTAATTATCCTTAACCATTTACAGTAATTATCCTTAATTACTCAAATTAATTATCTTATAATCACTTACATTAATTAATTATCCTTTAATTAATCACACTCATTAATTCACTAACCCTTAATTAATTTCTTTAATTAATCAATCCTTTAATTAATTACGCTAAGTAATTAATACTTAATTACTTCCACTAAGTAATTATTCTTTAATTACTTTTCATCAAGTAATTTCCCTTTAATTACATCCAGTAATTATCCATTAAGTACCTCACTAAGCAATTACACTTCATTAATTACATTAAGTAATTATACTTAACCCATCATCAAGTAATTCTCTTTAATCAATTAAACTTAATTAATTAACTAAAATTAACTTAATTGATTACACTGAGTAATAAATTCCTTTAGTTACTTCATTAAGTAATTATACTTAATAATTCTTTTAATATTAAGTAATTAACCTCTAATTACTTATTGCTTAATTAATTAACCTTTTATTAATCAATCCTAAATTAAGTGATCAACTACACTTAATTAATTATATAAAATTGATTTATCTTAATTAGTTACCTAAATTAAGCATCTTAGTTAATTTGAGTAATTATACTTTAATTACTTTAGTCAATAAAACTTGATTGAATTAAGATAACTCATATATTATATTAAACTCCTACCTACCGTTTAAATTAAATTTTAAAAGATTTATTCAAAACCATCATCCTTTGATTATTAAAGTTAAAAACTTTACTTTAATTCACATTTAAATTTCAACAAATTACCTTTAAATTGAAAACATTTAGGGACAAATCTACAAAATTTGGTTTAATTTAATATTTACATAAACCAAAACTATTTTTAAAACAAGATTTAAAACTTTAAAATCCATACTTTAAAAACTTGAATTTGTTTAAACATCATTTTCTAAACTCAAACATTTCATACATTTAAAAAAAAACAGGTTAAAGCCTTGTTTTAAATTTGCTTTGCTTTGAAATTTCATTTTATAGTTTCAAAAACCCGGACAAGATTTCAATTTGGAATAAAACATTCTAGAGCAAAACAAAAAATTTCCCGAGTTATCTACCAAGCATCACTTGCATGCCTTCTTCCCCGAGTTATCACGATCTATAACTCGAGTAAAACCTGAACAAAATTCTACCCAACCTAAACGAACAACCCATACCTGAACAATGGTACACGCGCGCACGTGTACGCCGCGGCCACCAGACTCTGATCATCGATGCTACCTCCAGCACATCGCCAAACCTCCCCTCAGTAGATTTCGACCATCCAAAATTCACCACGAAGCCTAAATCGAAAACGACCATTTCGACCTTACATGGAACACACTGATCGACCAAAACCCACCTCAATCAGACGGTGCCGACCACTAGATATCGTGAAACTTCGGCAACACCCTCTCCGGCCATCCACAAATCCCTTCCCATAATTCCGATGAACTCCGAAGCTCTGGTGACGATGCAATGGCTTCGAGAACTATGTCGACACATAACTAGTCCTAAACCCTACCTCAACGATTCTCCGTTGCCACGACGATCGTAAAATCCAACGAGCATTTTTCCCATGCTCTCCTACTTCCTCGCCACCTCCGGTAGCTATCCCGTCCGTCCCGAATTCACCGATCATCAGAAAAGACCAAAAACCCCCTTTCTGATCAACCTCGAATATCTCATTCAATACAAACATAAAAATTATGATTTAACTTTTAAAAATCCTAGTTTTCGAAGACAATTTACATTATATAGGTGAATTCAAGAATCATCATGTTTGAATTTAACATGTTCTTAAGTATTTCACCGTTTTCTTAATTTCCAGATAATATTTAAACCTATTATACTTGATTTTATATTTAGAACTTAAATCTTGATAATTAAAGCATACTTTGTCTAAATAATATAAACTGTAGAAAGTTTGAGGAAGAGAACATAAATTTTTAAATTGTTTTTGAAATTGTAAAACAAAATAGAGGGTACTTATATATATACAGGCATGCCTACTTAACAGATTTATTTTTATAAACATACAAGCATTATTTACATTCATGCAAGCAACTATCTCCACATTAATTCATATATTCATCACATGCAGCGAGTTAGAACAAGTTTAAGCTTTTATATAGATTGTTTACTCACTAGTTTGAAAATGAAGAACAGAGCCTTCTTTTTGAAACAGCCTTTAAACTTTTGAACTTGAAAGTTGAAAATGCTTCTGATTTAAAAACTTGAATGCTGAAGAATGTGCTTGTTATTGAAATTAGAATCACAGATGAAATCTGCTTTGATTTTAAACTTGCTTGCTACAAACAAATTCCAGGTTTGACGAAAATGCTTGCAGCCTTTTGATTTTCATCTCAGGTTGAAGATTGATGGTTGCAGGCTTTTGTTCTTACTTGTGAAAATGGTTTACAAGATTATTGATTTTGCAAATTTGATTATAGGTTATAGATTTTGATTAATTACTGGCTTTGAGGAAGTGTTGATCACTGATTTTTTTTTGAGAATTGTACAGTCTGAAGTTCTCTTAGTTGTTGAAAGAGAATAGAAAAAAGAATGAAGAGAAGGAATAATGTGTTTTATATAGGCTGAATTTCAGTTATTTATAATAAAAGAAAATCAAAATTAAAAAGTGACACATGTTTAAAATCTTTACATTTGTCATTCACTATAGTTTGTAAATTAACACTTGTTATAATGAAGCCTTAATAAATTTACACTTGTAATTAAGTGATTTTTATTTATTTTAAATGTAAATAATAAAGCTTTTATACTAATTTACTATTTTATAAATATTTAACTAAATGTACATATATAAAATTCTTTAAAGAAAATAAAATGAAATGAAATCTTATTCATATATTTTAAATCCAAAATATTTTAAAATGTCTATCTTATAACACATGTTATACACTTGTTAATTCATGTGTTATAAAGCTTACAAATGTGAAAACAATTATTTTCTTATGTACATATATTGATTTTAACAAATATAAAAGAAAGTGTATTATGTTTTCATAACTTAACATATGTATAATTTTTATGTTTATACAATTTATACGTATCTCGTTTTAAAAATGTATTTTTTAAAGTTTTTATAAATTCTTGTTTTAATATTATATATATATTTGTTTCTTTGAAATATAAAGTTAATAAATCCTACTTTATTTATATGGTATTTATTCTTGAGTTCTAAATCAAATTTTCTTTGTACAATCTCTATTGATACTTATTTTTATCCTGGGAAAATTTGACTATTATAAAGTTTTGCATAAATCTATTAACATAAATAAATTTATCATAAGATTTATTATAGTTATTTATAAATATATATATATATATATATATATATATATATATATATATCCAGATATTCTAAATTGTCAGAATTCCTTTTACTTATACAAATAAAATAGGATAATTATTTAATTATCAGATGACCAAAATCTAGTTTATCACACAAAGATCGACGAGATCTATTATAGAGATCATTCAAAGTGGAGTTATTGGATACTCTAAGATCAAGAAACACGAATAGGGAGAGATAAGTATGGATTTTGGAACCGAAGGGAACGTTCCAAATTCAAAGGAAACCGAATCGACGAAGAAGGAATTCAAACTCGAACGAAAGTGATTCTGTAATTAAATCTACTCCATATGCCGAGTTTTGCTTAAAACCAGAGCTCTGATACCAACTGTAATAGCCTAAAATTTTCAACCATTCACATCCACACATGTCGGAATTGAATTTCTTAAAATATCAGATTGTTAGTTTATATTTGGAAAAACTCAGCATATATAGTAAATAAACAAATCACAGACACAGAGTAATATAACAATAATGCAGCGGAAACAAAAGAATAGTAGTTCATGAAGCTACTATATATATATATATATATATATATATATATATAACAGAGTTAAACCAAATACAAGAGAAGTCTCGAATACATAGATGTCTCAATACAATAATCAAATACAAGATAAGAATACATCACTGGAATCAACTGAATGACCGCAAGCTAAAAAGATGAAGATGGATCTCCAAACGAAGAAATTCAACTTCAAAGGTGAGTCCCGAATATTGGTACACTCAGTTTGACCCGAGCATAAAGCAAAACATAAAACACTCGAGTTAGGATTAACATTCTTATATCAATAAATCCAACCCAAGTGAAGTAACAACAGAAATATAAGTAACTCAAAGGATGTTTGGGATAAACACCCTCTAAGGATCCGTTAAACTATCTACTATGTAGAAATATACCCTATTATAATAATGTCTATAGTAAAGTAAACTATTAAAATAGCATTAAGGCTTTACATTTTCCACCTTAACACATTTTGTAGTGCCAATAGTCTATACAGTACCATCGTACTTCTAGATCGGGAGGCTACCATAAATACTCCATAGGTACGACACAAGTTAAATCGTAGTAACGCACGCTAGGGTAGGCGACACAGCACAACTAGGCAATGCCAGGGTAGATATACCAATTGCACTTCCGGACTGGTGGTAACGCATAGCGGCCACTACCTCCCACCTCGAGCTACACTCCCAAAATCAAAAATCAAAGGTGCGCACCAAATCAATCACAAAGTAATAGAATGGCATCAAAGGAGTGTGTCCAATCAGAGAAGCTACCTTATTGGCCCATCGATTGCTCCTGTTTTAGCCACCTTATGCCAACTCACAGGAGTCGGGTCCACGTATATACCTTATATAGGATCAACGCCACCATCCTACTTCATTCTGGAATCTCCACCACATACACGGTTGTTAAAGTGGTTTTCAGTATTGGCAAAGAGTACGACAATATCTGATCCCGGTCTCTTTAACAACCAATCGTTATTATAACACCGTGGTCATTTCAAAATTGTTTATTTCAAAACCAAAATATCATTTCTATTTCAAAACCAAATATCAATACGATATCATTTCCATTTCAAATATATCCGTTACCAAAATTATAGCACTTCAAAGTTATAACACTTTCGAAACCAAACACTTGAAATCATAAGACTTTCAAAACATAATACTTTGAAATTCATAACTTTGAAAACATAACCTCTACCACTTAAAGAGTTTAGATATTAAAATAGTATATATAATTAAATAGTTTATAAAGTAAAATAGTTTATATAAAAGAGTTATAAGTTAAAATAGTTTATATTAAAATAGTTAGTATATTAGAATTGTTTATATTAAAAATAATTTGTATTAAAAGTGATTTATATTAAATAGTTTATATTAAAATAATTTATAAAGTAAAATATAAAATAGTTTTAAATATAATTTAAAAATACTTTATATAACAAAATAGTTTCCTTAAATTTCACAAATCGAATCCAAATCACTCGAATTCCAAAATTCAAATGAAATCCAATCTCATATCATTAAATTTCAATTCAATTCAATTTCTCAATAAACCATTTCAAATTATATCGATTTCGAAATAGATTTGAACCCCAAAATAAGCCATTTCAATATATTTCAAAGCTTTAAATATTCAACATTTCAAAACTAAATATGATAATTCATATATATATATATATATATATATATATCAAATTCACTTTACTATTATTTAGTTTTGAAATATTTACTTAATAAACCCAATATCCTTTAAAACTTCCAATTTCAAATAACTCAATATTCCTTCAATTTATTTCAACTTGAAATATTCATTTAAATCACCTTAACCAAAATCAAGTTATAAAATCACATCCTTTAAAAAATTTAAATTCAATAAGTTCCAAATCGATTTAATTATATAAAATTCTTAATTAAATAAAATTTCAAATAAATTCAATTTTATCTATCCAACCTAACTTATAATCATTATAAAAATCTATATTTGAAAATATATCTTTAAATAAATACTTAAACATTATATATAAATTAAATCAAACTTATTTAATTTAAATCTTATTATTAAACTTATTTTAAAATAAAATTAATATATACGTATTTTAAAATAGTAAAATTATAAGTAAATTCTCAAAATTTATAATTTCAAAACCAATTTATAATTTTGAAATTTCCAAAACATATAAATTAAATCAAGAATTAAAATTTTATAAAATACATTAATATATAATATCTTGAAATCAATATATTCCTTTCCAAAACCATAAAAATCATCTTCAAAAATATTTATATATAGACCAACGGTGTATGTATATAATTTTCTATCCTATGGTCGAGTGATACAGATATTTATCATTTCAATCCGCAATTTAAATATATATATACACGGGTATATATCATTTCAACCGGCAATCCCAAATTCAATTCAATGAAAATCATTTGGGTTTATCATTTCAACCCATAACGATTTTCTCATATTCTACAGATCCTTCGGGTATGTATCATTTCAACCCATAGTGAATTCTATACTAACAGGGAACTTGTAGAATGATAACAGATATGATAATAATATAGAAGGCATATATCATCAATATAAATAACATATAATGGTGTTAGATGTCACAGGTGAACTGATATAGATAATAGCATATGTAACAATGTAAATAACAAACAGCAGCATATTTCAATCGTCGTTTCAATTGAAATCAAATTTAATAAATGTAAAAACGTTAATCGTGAGTGATTTCTCACCTTTCATGATTAGAGACGAACGATACTGAGATGAGTTACGAATGCAAGCATGAATTTCGAAAAAAAGCACGAAGGGCATGAATTGGACGAACAAGGCTTAAAATCAAGAATTGATGAATTAAATCAGAATCAGTTTGATATATATACAGAAATATTTGTTATTTTTATAAAAATCAATATTTATTTTAAAACAAATATTAAATAACATATATACAAAATCATATCCTAATTCCAAACTCACACACACAAACACGCGCGCGCGCACACACACACAGATATATATATATAACTGGAAACAAACCTATCCATACTTACACGTAAGCTAATAGATTATATATATATATATATATATATATATATATATATATATATATATATATATAACTTTTAGTATATGTGTACAGACCAAAATGTATGACATATATATAGAATAAGCTACTTATAAGCTAATATATATAATAATATAAAACTAAACTCATATATAACTTACGTTATATAATATTATAAACAAATGTGTTCAAACAGAACAGAATATATATATATATATAATTCGATAAAATAGAAAATTTATATCAACTGCGACATGTATATAGTAGACTTTTATAAAATAGTAGAGCTTATATATATACAGCATTATTACTTTATAAGTGTACGCATACATATATAACACATTCTTATGAAATACACATATAATCTATTAAAAAAAATCAATTCAACAACTAATTAGTAAACATGCACAGACTGGTATACTAGATGTGAAATCAAATATATATAGATCTGTAAACACTTATATGCAAATTTCATTTATAAACCGGTATATAAATATAGATATCATACTTTTAAAATCAAAAGATAGGCAAAACAGATATACGTTATGCACATTTGTAAAAACCAAATTTCTATACAATACAGCTTACATAATATATATGAATTTTTAATCTCAACTCAAAGTATACAGAACTTGTAATATGCGAAACATGTGATATATGAAACCTATATATACATTATATAAACACCTATAGATTCCCGGCAATAACTTAAATTACCATATATATTTAAATGCAGACCACTCATATATATTTAAGTGTGAATAATGTATGAAGCTAATATAACTATCAAAGAATTAATATATATATATATATATATATATACATATATATATAACACATAGTATAGATTATAAGACTTTATATATAAATAATGTATGCATATAACTATTATATAAGCCGATATATGTAAAATATGTAAAACCATACTATAAAAGATTATATAATATATATACGCACGTGGATATGCAGTTCAAATAAAATAAAAAATTTCCTAACTTATTTATGACTGCACTATTATGTGTATATATATATATATATATATAATGAAAAATAACTATATATACACTGTTCAATATAAACAACCACAAATCATCGTGTGTGTATATATAACCAAGAATATATATATATATATACCTCACAAAGGATGCAAGGTTAAGGCGAAGGAAGAGGGGAGTCGGCTTGGGGCCGAAACTGACAGAGGCTAGGCATGGGGTGACTGGGCTAAGGTAGAGCTCGGCATGGGGTTGCTTCTCGGTTGTCGGAGGAGGAGATCTGGTGTGTTGTGCTAGAAGAAAGGGTGAGCTCTGGGTTAAGAAAAAAGATGATGTGGGGAAAGTATGCCTACTTCGTGTGAGGAGGCCACATAGCTTGGGCATGAGCAAAAAATTGACTCGAGAAAAAAATGAAGCATAGTCAGTTTTTTTTTAATTTCTTCAAATGAATGTATAGACAAGAAGGAGGAGAAATAACACAATAACCAATTAGGAAATGAACGAACCAAATAAAAATGAACCGAGAAAAATATTGAGATGTTGGAAATATAGAAGTCCAAAAGTTGAATTGGTGGAACTATTAATGGCCATCGACTGTTGTTTACAGAGTGGATGACGAATCATTAAGGAATTCAAATCGTTCAAAATACAGTACCGAAAAATGCTACAAATCTGCTGAAAATAAGATAAATGGAGCAATAACATTTCAAATTTGGGAAAACGAAGACGTCTCACTCAGAAGGTGATTTACCAATTTTCTATAGAAAAATATTTAGGTTTGGAAAATATTTTATTATCATCAATTTTTTACTGATTTGAATTGAAATAAAATTACACAATAAAATAGACTTCCATGGTATCTGATGAAAATTTACCATTTTCTTTGTTAAAGTAGACGTATTCCAAATATCAAATTTTTATTTCAAAATATTATGATTAAATTTCACAAAATTTCCATAAATTAAATAAATAAAACATTAAAATTTGCGGGTTGTTACACCATTCATATGGAGTTCTAAATATAGTATCTAGTATCATAAGTCTCATATACAAAATAGCATGTCTGCCATATACTATGTGATGACTATTGTAACAACCCTGATTTGTAGAATTTATTTAATAAAACAAATAATGAACTTAACAGGAGATTTAAATGAGAAATTAAATTTGCAAGCATGAAACATGGAGGAATTAGAATTTGTGTTTTATAAGGAGAAAATAAATTCTTTAAGAATGAAATTTTCAAATTTAGTTAATATTGGAAAATTTAAGATATAGGATTAATATTTTGAAATTTATAAATTAATTGATTTTATAAGAAAAATACATACTTTATTTTGTAGAATCCTTTTTTATTTACTATAAAAGGAATTTGCAAGTGTGTGAACTTTAAGGGATCAATTTTAAAAGATAATTTGGAATTTAATTTGTTTAAGTATTTATTTATATTTAAAAGGGTTAATAATAACTAAAAGGATTTATTTTAAATTTAAACATCTTTGAAAGTTAAGGATCATTAATAGGCAATTTATCGTTTTAAATTAGTATTGCTAATTCAAAATTGAAAATAACTTTAACTATGTAATAATAGATAATCTGTTAAGTTACTCAATCATTGTAAAAAGAGTAATGAAATGATTATTTTATAAATAATCAATTTAAAGTATACGTGGAATTTGACTTAAATAATTGTATTAAAATTTATAATTTTACATCACAAAAGAGAAGATAGAGTGAAGAGTTGAATAGTGATAATTGCTGGAGAGTATAACTTGAAATTCAGTTGAAAGCATTGATCAAAAGATGAATTTGAAAAGAAAAAGGGGTTGAATAGAAAGTAATAAATGAATGTAAAAAAACAAAAATTCTTTTTCTTATTGGGTTGTATAATTACCCAAGTCCCAAATTAAAATAAATTAAGGGGAATTTTTCATCTCATTCTCAGTTTACAGTACGTACAAAATCAGAAAACAAAACAAAGGTTGAAACTTTTGCATTGTCCCCTTCAAACCCTAGCCTTCCAAAGATCCATACAAATCAAATAAATTACCAAAAATCCTTAAATTCAAATCCTAGCTTCTCTAAAAAATTCTCCACCTTATAGATCCAAGAATCTAGAGTTTTGTCATGATTGAAGGTTGAAATGGGTTGAATAGCCCAGAGGGAAAATGAAAATCTAAAGAAGAAAGCGCTAGTCAGCATAAAAATCATAACTAATTGTAGAAAAATCCTAAAAATATGAAATTTTGATATGTTGTGCGTAACTCATAAATATACCTACTTAAAAATTTTGTACGAAAATGTTGAGATCAAATATGTTAAATCACCACTGCACTGAGGTTGAAAATGCAGGAAATTTCATTATTTTGATGCATGCAATTTTGAAGTTTTGGATGTTAAGTTAAGTAATCTCATAAATCTAGTTCTAATTCATGTGTATGTGAGTAACTGTCTGAATGTTTGAGGAAATGGTTTGGGTCTGATGCCAGTTCTATGTTTCTTTGTTGTCTATTTCTTTGTTGTCTGTTCCTTTGTTGGTAACTCATCCCCGTCTATAGAAATCAACTATGTTTGTCTATATTCTGTATCAGTTGTTAAGTGTATGCATGCAAGTATTTGGGTATTAACTGTCAATATGTATCATCGGGAACCAAAGAAATCACATCGGAGCAAATGGTCATTGGTGGGGAGCCGAAATCTGAAGCACGCATGCTCCAGGTCTTGCCACCGGTCGATCGGTCGAATAGTCATATAGGACCGGTCGACCGATCCAGAACCTGGAGCAACGCTTGCTCCAGATAGCTGCTCCTCTCCTTGATCTTGCTTCTACCTTGTTTCACCTTGTGTTGTTTAGTTCGTTGCACTGCTTTGACCATTCAAATGCTTCCAAATGCTTCTGTATTCTTTGGATTTGAACTCTTATCTTTGATGATTTAATATTGTGACATTTTCAATTTTTAACTAATGTTTATTATATATATATATATATATATATATATTTCTTGAAGTTTCTAAAAAGATTTTTAGTGAAATTTATTTACAAACCAATTTAATTTCAATATCCAATTTTAAAATAAAATGTTTACTGCTATTTATTTTATAGAATCTTATTTCAATGATTATCAACTCTATTTTCTAAGAAAATATTTTTAAAAGGATTTCCAAAATAAGTTTTAACTATGTACTATTATTCCATTCAGATATGGAATTAAATGATTTAGTAAAAAAAGTGGTATGGAATGCTTGCATTTATTTCATTGGCTAATTCCTGGAATTCAATTGAACCCCTATTATTCTCAAGTGGAGTTTACTAACTTGTAATAAATATTCAAGTAAACCTATATGGTAAGGGATGTACGATCATTACTCAATTAGTTATTATTCAGAAGTATATAACACTTACTTTAACGAGTTTATAGGCTTGTCTTCTGTGTTCCATTTACGGATAAATCTGTGGATTATGGGTTATATGCCAATCTATGGAGCTATGAGTTTTATGCTCATATATGGAATTATGGGTCTCATGTCCATCTGTGGCTTACCGGTTTTCATGCCCATCCATGGGTCTTTCGGACCATCTATGGTATAATACGCGTGTTAGGTGAGTTTACATGCTCATCAATCTATGGTAATTGTAGGCGCCTCCTCCTTTGATTTCTGGATATCTGTTACTGATTTATGGATTTATGAGATTAGTACTTCACAAATATTTCTTAGGATTTGCTTTTATAAGTTAAAATTGACTTGGATTTTGGTGAAAGAATTTAAGAAGGATAATGTTCTTATGAGATTTAACACTATATGGTTATGTGCTCTTATTGAAGTTCGTTATACCATTGTCATTACTATCTTAGATTGATTTATAGCTAGACTGAACCATTTATTATTTTTGTATAATACTTCGGTCAGACTGAGGTGGTTTAGGTACTTTAGCATGATGGCCTTAGAGTTGGATTTGCTTGGTGCTAGTATATATGCTATACTAGATTAGTAGAGTATGTACTCTAGTAAGTATGTTAAGATAGCGACTCATTTTATTGTATGTTCTTTTGGGTTGTCTTATATATCTCTTATATATATTGTGGATCTCTTATGACCACTATTTTGTAGTCCACTCCATGTATTGTATAAATGTCTCTTTTAGCTTTATGAGATAACTATTTCTTTATTATACTATACGATTTTGTGATCTATAATATTTTGTATACTTCTGAATTATTATAAGCCGCTATATTATTGTTTTATGTCTGGATCGAATATGTTGAATCCTCCCTTATAAGGAAATAAAATAAATAAAAATATCTATCCAATTCGATGTATCGATACTCGCCCAAAACATTACTACGGATGGTCGCTCTCAACTATCCTTATTTTCCGCATTAGCAGATGATACTACATAGTAATGTCCTTTGTTATGAGGGTCTAAGGTGGGTCATTGCAATCACCCTATACCACCAGCACCAGTAGTGTATGAATAGTGCACTGCATTCGTGCCCAACCGATATAGAATGATCATCGGGATTTATAATGAACAAATGTTGCATATAACCTATCGTATATCTCACAGCGCATGGAAAAATATAATATCACATACACAATCGAAGAGATAGTAATAACAATGTGAATAAATCATCATCAGAGTATCCATAAGGTTATACATCAATAGTAGAGTATATACAAAAGAAACAAACTCAACAACTGTCTCAAATACAAATAGTAAGTAGTCACCACTAAGGCTTCCCAGTGCTGCACAATGGAATAAGTGTAGACTCTATATATGTATATAATACGAGATAACTCTATCCAACTCGTCCTTTGAACAGTTACTACGTCATCTAGACCTATTATCTAGTATACTCATTTAAGATTGCTCAAGATAATAAGAAGCAAAGCATAAAATCTTAAGTCAGACAACAGTCTGGCATGAGCTGTAAATAAATCTTAAGGTACTGTACAGATAAATATGGTAAGGAACAAGAGTACATGAATCATACTTGACCTATCCCTACAACTAGAAAGTTAGCACATTATAGTATAATATGTGTTTGAACCAAAAATGGCACAAACAACCAGAAGTTTATATAGAGAATAAAATATGAAGAAATGTAAATAAAAATGTGAAATAAACAAGACACAATAATTTATAGTGGTTCAGTAAAGTTTGGCCTATGTCAACTTTAAGTTTTTATTGCTTATTACAGACTAAGAGGCAGAAGTTCTTACAGATCGATACAACTTCGACTCTCTGATTTTCAAAATTACAAGAATATAGAAGAGAGTAGAACTAAAGCTAAAAGATCCTAAAAAATGAGCCATGCCCTCTTATTTATATTGGCCGGGAGCCTAATATCTTGTAACGACCCGTATTTTACGTGTCGATGGATCGTAGAATTTACAGGTCGTTAGTGTTGTTTGTGGTGTTCCTAGCCTGAGTCGTATTGGGAGATAACTCGTGTGTTAAGTGATGAGTCGGGACCGACTCATAGTTAGGTCGTGTACGAGTTACGACTTAGGAGGGTGCTCGGGTTAGCATGTTGCCGTGTTAGCTTAGGTCGTGAGGTAGTTTTGGTCGCTGGAGCGACCTAAGAGAGTGACCGACCTAAGAAAGTTGACCGACTCATGAAATAGAGGGCTTCCGAGTTAGGGAGGTTGCCGAGTTAACGACTTAAGGGGATAAGTCGTATACGAGTTAAGGCGATGAGTCGTATGGTTGTTAGGTCGGAAGGGTTTTGGAGCGACCTAAGGAAGTTAGGTCGTGGACGACCTAGCAGATAGGATGATGCTAGTGGCGACCGATCTAGTGTAGATCGACCTAGAGGTGTCCGACCTATAGTAGTAAACGACTTAACTTAGAAGGTGTAAGCTGTTAGGTCGTGTAAGTTTTGGGTCGTGGGAGTAGTTAGGTCGCGTGAGTACTGTTTAGACTTAGGTCGTAAACGACCTAAGTTAGGTCGGAGATATTAGGTCGGCCATAAGGCTAAGCTGTTAAGTCGTGTCCCGTATGGCCTTGGTCTATGTGTTTAGGACTTAGGTCGGCAGGGTCTTAGGTCGTAGGTCGGCATGCTAGTTAAGTCGTCAGGCGACCTAGGACTTAGGAAATGCGGCAGTGTGTTGAGTCGTGTGACAGTTGGGTCGGCAGTGCGTTGAGTCGTTAGGTCGGCCTGTGTTTTAGGTCGCGTCTGGGTTAAGTCGTAAGTCGGCCTTGGTTGTATGTTGTGTTGGTTAGGTCGTAGGTCGTAGGGGCTGATGAGTCGGCAACGACTCATAGTTAGGTCGGGGACGACCTAAGGGGCGACGACCTAAGGAGTTTCCAGCCTATAAATAGAGGGGTTCGGCTCACTTTTTGGCACCGGTTTTTGAAGCAACGAAGTGCTGCCATTTTGAAGACTCGACTACAACATTTCTTCATCTTCTTTTCTCCATTCCAATCAAGTGTTAGCATCCATCCAAGATCGAAGATCGGGATCGAAGATTCAAGTGTCCAAGTTGAAGATCTTCATCCGTTCGGGCTAGATTTCATCGATTGAAGCGAGATCTTGCCGGATCAAGCCTTGTTCTTCGCTGTCCAGATCTGAAGTGTGTGGTTTTTGAGGTGTTTGGGTGATTTGGTGAGTGGTAGTTATCTCTCACGCGGACCCAAAGGAGTGTAGTGGATTGGTAGCTAGTTTATGTGTTTGAAATAGCATTTTCTCGCATTGTCCTTAAGTCTGCATGTAGATCCATCATTTTTGAAGATGTTTACCTATGCATATTTGTTTAACAAGTATTAGAGACAAAACCCATGTTTTATATTTGATAGATCTATGCTAAAAACCTATGAATCATGCATGTTGGACTTATGCTCATTTATTTATGATATTGCCATTTTTGTTGATATTGCTTATTAAATCTTGTTTGAATGCTTGATTGTTTGTATTGATGAATGATTTGGATTGTTTCAAGTTAGCTAGTGGTTGATTTGGAACAAGATGGTTCGAGATGATTCAAAAGCTAGGTGGAAAAGCTCTTGAATGTGGAAGCTGCCTGTAGCATATGAAGCGGATGTGGAAGCTCATATGGATGGATTCGAGGATGTGGGATCTTGCCATGATACGAGAAGGCAAAGCATGATTGAGATGGGACTTTGCTATGATGCGATAAAGCAAGGTGTGATGTTGAAATGGGACGGGTCATGATGACGTTCCAAGAAGAGAGACTTTGCTATGATGTGATGAGGCAAGACATATGTTGTGATGGGACGGGTCACGATGACGTCCCAAGCACGGGCTGCGACGACGTGCAAAGTTATGTTGATTACTCGGTGATGCGATCCGAGTTGGTGATAATGGTTAGCTTGAGAGGCGCTTGAGCTAGTATGGAAATAGTCGTCGAGGAGGATGACTAGGAGGCTGAGATCTTATCGTTGTTGAAGGTTCTAGCATGCTCAAAGCAAGGGTACGTTGGAACGGGCTGCGACGACGTTCCAGGCACGGGCTGCGACGACGTGCTAGTACTCTGGGTAGTTGCGAAAATTCCTAGGCACGGGCTGCGACGACGTGCGGAGTTATGGCTAGAACCGGGGTTACCATTAGCCCTTGACAGGTGGTCATTCAACTAACGGTGATATCAAGGCAATGATACAGTGATAGCCAGAGTCATGGATGTTTGGTTGTACTATCATTCGGTCTCAAGTGCGGTGTTTTCTGGGTGCTTATCTGATCTTGGTTTAGGCCTTGGGGGTTTGTATTTGGAAAACATCGTCCTTGACTCGAGTGATTATTGCTTTATTTTAATTACCTGCTATGCTATGATTGCTTCTCCTTAGTGTGTGTCTGGGGGCTATCACTGTGAGAAGAGGTGGAGTGGGATGGTTTAGTTCCTATTCCTTTTATTCCTTATGCTCTTTTGGTATGTTTGATAGTTAATTTACTGCTCACTAAGACTTTGTCTGACTCAAGGTTTTATGTCTCCTCTTATTACCTTGGGCTGTTCATCCATGTTGGGATGGGCAGACTAGGTAGCAGGTGACAGGTGCTGTGCTAGGAGTTCTACGATGAAGATGACGAAGACGAGCAGGAGGCTTTGCATATTAGTTTTCTTACTATATGTACTGGGTATCCGCTGCAGTATTTGGTTGAGTGATTTGTAGTGAGGCTTTCATGTATGGATTTGAGTAGATGATTGTATAAAACTACTGTGATGCTTATATGATGATGTTCTGTTCTATGGAGCTTCACTATATTATATTTCTCTATTGTATTTTATCCATGCGCTGTGAGTTGTACGATAGAGATTCTTTTGTTTTGTTTTACCCTGACTATCGTCCATGGCGGCCTGGCACGCCTTTCAGCGCATTATTTCCTTGTTTTGGTACGGGAGTCATGGGCGGTCGTCACATTTGGTATCAGAGCTTTGGTTAATCGATTTTAGCCAACGCTCGCTGATGTAACTACGTAAGAGAGACGTAATTGTAATTTGATGGATGATTACTATATATAATATAGTAGCCTAGAAGGATTTGAACTCCTTATGCAGTTGTTTCTTAAGGTGTTCTAATCACTCTTATTACAGATATTAAGGATGAGTCGAAGAGGGAGACCAGCTGCAAGGGAAAGCCGTGCTGATGAAGGAGCTGTTGATTATGGAACTATGTTCGAAGCGATGATGACTTCGATCATGAGAAGGATACCAGCTTCAGGATCATCAGTGGATGTGGGAGTTCAAGTTCAAGCTCCAAGACCCGTGGATTTTGCTAAGCTTTGCAAGGATTATACTTCTCTTGGAGGAAAAGCTTTCTTGGGGACAGAGTCGACTATTGAAGTACAGAGATGGATTGATGCTTGTCGAAGGATCTTTGGTGACTTAGGGATTGAGGATGCAACCAAGAGAAAGCTTGCATCGAGACAGCTTCAGGGAAGAGCTGCTGATTGGTGGAATTCTATCACCATCGATACACCAGAAGAAGAGATTACTTGGGAGCAATTCCGAGTTAGATTTGAAGCTAAGTTCATCTCTACGGCTCAGAAGTCTGTTTTGTTCAAGAGGTTTGTAGAGCTCAAGCAAGGTGGGAGACCAGTTCTTGAGTATATTTCCGAGTTCGAAGCTTTGTCTAAGTATGCCAGATCGTATATTGATTCTCCCTACCAGAAGAACGAGAAGTTTGTGACTGGTCTGGATGCTTATCTTGGGAGGCAGTTAGTGGATCACTTGGACGATCCATTTGAGAAGCTGGTGGAGAAAGCCCTTAGGCATGAGAGTTTGTTCCCTAAGGAAAATTCTGTTGTTGCTGTAACCAGGGAAGGATCTAAACCACAGCAGAGTGGGAATAGGAAGAGGAAGCAGCAGCAGCAGAAGAGTAAGGATGGCCAGAAGAAGCCAAAGGGCGAAGTGACCTGCTATAATTGTCAGAAGAAGGGCCATCTCTCCAAGGATTGTAGGAATCCAAAGGCGCCGGCGAAGTGCCATAACTGTGATAAGCCAGGGCATTTCAGGAAGGATTGTCCAGAACCGAGGAAGGACAGGCAAGTTGTGCAAGCTTATGCTTTGGAAGCTGTGCCGTCGTCTTCAAGAGCTCCTACTGCTGAGGAGAAGGGGAAGAGTGTGGTGGTTCAAGGTACTCTTTCTATTTGTGGTGTTCCAGTTAGAGTGTTGTTTGATACTGGAGCGTCGCATTCTTTTGTTTGTGATGATTTGGTAGGCCGGTTAGGTTTGAAACCGGATATTGTTGATAGGCCATTGGTTGTGACTAATCCAGTTGGGGGTTCGTCATGTTTGTGTATGATATGTCGTGGTCTGGTTGTGTCGAGTCATGATTGCTCGTTTGTTTGTGATTGCTTTGTTCTGAACTTTGCGGGGTTCGGAATTATTTTGGGTATGGACTGGCTTAGGAAGTATGCGGCAAGGATTGATTGTGAGAGGCTGGAGGTGACAGTCGGGAATGTGGAAGGGCGAAAGGTTGTGATACGATGTAAGCATGAAGAAGGCGTCTTCATGAGCTTCATGTATTCGCTGGTTGTTCCACGGGATGGACTGTCGTCGATGCCAATCGTGAATGGATTTGAGAATGTCTTTGACGAGGTCAAAGGGTTACCGCCGCATAGGGAGATCGAGTTTCGTATCGATCTAGTTGAGGGAGCCAGACCTGTTGTGATGCCTCTTAGGCGGATGGCACCGAGGGAGCAGCAAGAGCTGAAGGTGCAAGTTGATGACCTTTTGCGAAAAGGATTCATTCGGAGAAGTGTGTCCGAATGGGGTGCGCCCGTTGTGTTTGCAACCAAAGCGGATGGATCGTTGAGGTTGTGTGTGGATTATCGTGAGCTGAATAAGGTGACTAAGAAGAACAAGTATCCATTGCCGAGAATAGATGACTTGTTTGATCAGCTTCACGAGGCTAAGGTGTTTTCTCAGATGGATTTGGCAACGGGATTTCACCAGTTGAGAGTGGCGAAGGATAGTGTGCCGAAGACTGCTTTCAGGACACCATCCGGATTTTATGAGTGGCTGGTAATGCCGTTTGGATTGACTAACGCACCAGCATATTTTGTGGATCTTATGAATAGAGTGTTCAGAGATCAGTTGAATAGGTTCGTGCTTGTGTTCGTGGATGATATTCTGATTTATTCCAGAACTGAGGGAGAGCACAAGACACACTTGAGGATTGTTTTGGGGATCTTACGGAAACATCAGCTGAAGGCTAAGTTTTCGAAGTGTCACTTCTGGAAGAGTGAAGTGAGGTTCTTAGGCCATGTTATCTCTGGAAATGGAATAGCGGTTGATCCCGCTAAGGTGGCAGCAATCCAGGATTGGGTTAGACCTAAGAATGCGTCTGATGTGAGAAGTTTTCTTGGATTATCAGGATATTATCGTCGGTTTATCAAAGACTTTTCCAAGATAGCTGCACCGTTAACAGGATTGACGAAAAAGAACCAAGTGTTCAGATGGGATGATAAGTGTGAGCAAGCTTTCGTAATCCTGAAAGAGCGACTGACAAGTGCTCCTGTTTTGACTATTCCAAGTGGGAATGATGAGATGGTGGTTTACACCGATGCATGTGGCACTGGACTAGGAGCGGTGCTAATGCAGAAGGATAAAGTTGTTGCGTATGCAAGTCGACAACTGAAGCCGCATGAAAGGAATTATCCGACTCATGATTTGGAGTTAGCGGCGATTGTGTTTGCTTTGAAGATGTGGAGACACTATCTATTGGGGGTTAGATTTGAGCTGTTTACAGATCATAAGTCGTTGAAGTATCTGTTTTCCCAAAAGGATTTGAATCTTCGACAGCAACGGTGGTTAGAGTTTCTAGCATCTTATGATTTTGGTATAGCCTATACTCCGGGGAAAGGAAACGCAGTGGCTGATGCGTTAAGTCGAAGACATGCAGGATTGGGAGCCATGTTTTCGGAATGGAAGAGTCTTGAGTATTTGGCTGGATTTGATTTCAGGCCTAGATGTGAATTGGAACCTGAGATGTTGGCAAACTTATCGATAAGGCCTACACTTGTGGAAAGAATTGGTGAGAGCCAAAGGCGAGATGATAAGCTTGTCAAGATTTTTTGTGAATTGGAATCCGGATTGGAACCAGAGAAGGATAAAGGATTCGAGGTCGATCGAGAGGGTTGGCTTCGAAAGCAAGGACGATTAGTTGTTCCCGATATTGATGGATTGAGAGATGAAGTTCTGAGGGAAAGTCATCACTCGAAGTTGACAATTCATCCAGGTGGAAATAAGATGTATCGGGATATGAAGAGAGCTTACTACTGGGAAGGTATGAAGAAGGATGTTGGAAATTTTATTTCCAAATGTATGAACTGCCAGTTGGTGAAAGCTGAGCAGAAGAAGCCCAGTGGATTACTTCAGCCATTAGAGGTTCCTACATGGAAGTGGGAGCAAGTATCGATGGATTTTATCGATGGTCTACCTAGGACCAGGACAGGAAATGAAGGGATTTGGGTCATTGTAGATCGTTTGACTAAGAGTGCAAGGTTCATTCCTGTTCGATCGACTAGGACTGCATCGAAGTTGGCTGAGTTATATGTGAAGTGGATAGTTCGATTCCATGGTGTTCCGAAGAGTATAGTGAGCGATCGAGATCCATTGTTCACTAGTGGATTTTGGAAGAGCTTCCAGGAAGTTTTGGGAACCGAGTTGTGTTTGAGTACAGCTTATCACCCTCAAACAGATGGTCAGACTGAGAGAGTCAACCGAGTTTTGGAAGATCTCCTTAGAGCATGTGTTTTGGACTTTGGAGGATCATGGGAAGATCACCTTCATTTGGTAGAGTTTGCTTATAATAACAGTTATCAGTCGAGCATTGGTATGGCACCATATGAGGCATTATATGGAAGACCGTGTAACTCTCCGACATGTTGGTTGGAAGCCGGAGAAAAGCTGTTACTTGGGCCAGAGATGATTCGACAGACTTCGGATTGTATAGAGATCATTCGACAAAGAATGAAGGCAGCCCAGGATCGTCAGAAAAGTTATGCAGATAATCGTCGTAAGGATTTGGAATTCGACGTGGGTGATATGGTTTTTGTCAAGATTTCTCCATTGAAGAATGTTATAAGATTCGGAAAGAAAGGAAAGTTAACTCCGAGATTTGTTGGACCATTCCCGATTATCGAGCGAATTGGAAAGCTCGCTTATAGATTGGAGTTACCGGAAAAGATGGCGGGTGTGCACAATGTTTTTCATGTATCTTATCTACGGAAGTATGTGCACGACCCAACTACTGTGGTTTCTGCTGATAGCTGTGAAGACTTGGAGGTTTATCCAGTTGTTTCGAGACCTCGTAAGCCGCTTCGTATTGTTGAAACCGATACGAAACAGCTTAGGAGGAAGACGATTACGTTGCTCAAGGTACAATGGAGTGATGATGTTAACGACTGTACATGGGAGGAGGAAGAGAGGATGAAGGCAGCTCATCCCGGACTCTTCGAGGTATGGCCCTAAAGTGTCGTGACATCTCATGAATTTGTAGCTTGTTCTGAGTCTTAGAATTCTGCATGCTAGGCTAGAATTGGTTGCATGGTTTGTTGATTGCTTTGGATGGTAGGCATGCGGAATATCTTTGATTTCTGATTGTTTGCTTGGAATTTCGGGGGCGAAATTCCTAAGGGGGAGAGAATGTAACGACCCGTATTTTACGTGTCGATGGATCGTAGAATTTACAGGTCGTTAGTGTTGTTTGTGGTGTTCCTAGCCTGAGTCGTATTGGGAGATAACTCGTGTGTTAAGTGATGAGTCGGGACCGACTCATAGTTAGGTCGTGTACGAGTTACGACTTAGGAGGGTGCTCGGGTTAGCATGTTGCCGTGTTAGCTTAGGTCGTGAGGTAGTTTTGGTCGCTGGAGCGACCTAAGAGAGTGACCGACCTAAGAAAGTTGACCGACTCATGAAATAGAGGGCTTCCGAGTTAGGGAGGTTGCCGAGTTAACGACTTAAGGGGATAAGTCGTATACGAGTTAAGGCGATGAGTCGTATGGTTGTTAGGTCGGAAGGGTTTTGGAGCGACCTAAGGAAGTTAGGTCGTGGACGACCTAGCAGATAGGATGATGCTAGTGGCGACCGATCTAGTGTAGATCGACCTAGAGGTGTCCGACCTATAGTAGTAAACGACTTAACTTAGAAGGTGTAAGCTGTTAGGTCGTGTAAGTTTTGGGTCGTGGGAGTAGTTAGGTCGCGTGAGTACTGTTTAGACTTAGGTCGTAAACGACCTAAGTTAGGTCGGAGATATTAGGTCGGCCATAAGGCTAAGCTGTTAAGTCGTGTCCCGTATGGCCTTGGTCTATGTGTTTAGGACTTAGGTCGGCAGGGTCTTAGGTCGTAGGTCGGCATGCTAGTTAAGTCGTCAGGCGACCTAGGACTTAGGAAATGCGGCAGTGTGTTGAGTCGTGTGACAGTTGGGTCGGCAGTGCGTTGAGTCGTTAGGTCGGCCTGTGTTTTAGGTCGCGTCTGGGTTAAGTCGTAAGTCGGCCTTGGTTGTATGTTGTGTTGGTTAGGTCGTAGGTCGTAGGGGCTGATGAGTCGGCAACGACTCATAGTTAGGTCGGGGACGACCTAAGGGGCGACGACCTAAGGAGTTTCCAGCCTATAAATAGAGGGGTTCGGCTCACTTTTTGGCACCGGTTTTTGAAGCAACGAAGTGCTGCCATTTTGAAGACTCGACTACAACATTTCTTCATCTTCTTTTCTCCATTCCAATCAAGTGTTAGCATCCATCCAAGATCGAAGATCGGGATCGAAGATTCAAGTGTCCAAGTTGAAGATCTTCATCCGTTCGGGCTAGATTTCATCGATTGAAGCGAGATCTTGCCGGATCAAGCCTTGTTCTTCGCTGTCCAGATCTGAAGTGTGTGGTTTTTGAGGTGTTTGGGTGATTTGGTGAGTGGTAGTTATCTCTCACGCGGACCCAAAGGAGTGTAGTGGATTGGTAGCTAGTTTATGTGTTTGAAATAGCATTTTCTCGCATTGTCCTTAAGTCTGCATGTAGATCCATCATTTTTGAAGATGTTTACCTATGCATATTTGTTTAACAAGTATTAGAGACAAAACCCATGTTTTATATTTGATAGATCTATGCTAAAAACCTATGAATCATGCATGTTGGACTTATGCTCATTTATTTATGATATTGCCATTTTTGTTGATATTGCTTATTAAATCTTGTTTGAATGCTTGATTGTTTGTATTGATGAATGATTTGGATTGTTTCAAGTTAGCTAGTGGTTGATTTGGAACAAGATGGTTCGAGATGATTCAAAAGCTAGGTGGAAAAGCTCTTGAATGTGGAAGCTGCCTGTAGCATATGAAGCGGATGTGGAAGCTCATATGGATGGATTCGAGGATGTGGGATCTTGCCATGATACGAGAAGGCAAAGCATGATTGAGATGGGACTTTGCTATGATGCGATAAAGCAAGGTGTGATGTTGAAATGGGACGGGTCATGATGACGTTCCAAGAAGAGAGACTTTGCTATGATGTGATGAGGCAAGACATATGTTGTGATGGGACGGGTCACGATGACGTCCCAAGCACGGGCTGCGACGACGTGCAAAGTTATGTTGATTACTCGGTGATGCGATCCGAGTTGGTGATAATGGTTAGCTTGAGAGGCGCTTGAGCTAGTATGGAAATAGTCGTCGAGGAGGATGACTAGGAGGCTGAGATCTTATCGTTGTTGAAGGTTCTAGCATGCTCAAAGCAAGGGTACGTTGGAACGGGCTGCGACGACGTTCCAGGCACGGGCTGCGACGACGTGCTAGTACTCTGGGTAGTTGCGAAAATTCCTAGGCACGGGCTGCGACGACGTGCGGAGTTATGGCTAGAACCGGGGTTACCATTAGCCCTTGACAGGTGGTCATTCAACTAACGGTGATATCAAGGCAATGATACAGTGATAGCCAGAGTCATGGATGTTTGGTTGTACTATCATTCGGTCTCAAGTGCGGTGTTTTCTGGGTGCTTATCTGATCTTGGTTTAGGCCTTGGGGGTTTGTATTTGGAAAACATCGTCCTTGACTCGAGTGATTATTGCTTTATTTTAATTACCTGCTATGCTATGATTGCTTCTCCTTAGTGTGTGTCTGGGGGCTATCACTGTGAGAAGAGGTGGAGTGGGATGGTTTAGTTCCTATTCCTTTTATTCCTTATGCTCTTTTGGTATGTTTGATAGTTAATTTACTGCTCACTAAGACTTTGTCTGACTCAAGGTTTTATGTCTCCTCTTATTACCTTGGGCTGTTCATCCATGTTGGGATGGGCAGACTAGGTAGCAGGTGACAGGTGCTGTGCTAGGAGTTCTACGATGAAGATGACGAAGACGAGCAGGAGGCTTTGCATATTAGTTTTCTTACTATATGTACTGGGTATCCGCTGCAGTATTTGGTTGAGTGATTTGTAGTGAGGCTTTCATGTATGGATTTGAGTAGATGATTGTATAAAACTACTGTGATGCTTATATGATGATGTTCTGTTCTATGGAGCTTCACTATATTATATTTCTCTATTGTATTTTATCCATGCGCTGTGAGTTGTACGATAGAGATTCTTTTGTTTTGTTTTACCCTGACTATCGTCCATGGCGGCCTGGCACGCCTTTCAGCGCATTATTTCCTTGTTTTGGTACGGGAGTCATGGGCGGTCGTCACATATCTCATACAAAATATTTCCAGATTTTATCCACAATTTAGACCAATTCTCCTAAGAAAGTAGGTACCAACTCATCAGTTTGTATGGGTCAGTACAACTTCAAAGTTAGGGCTCGGTATCGACCCATAGTATAGCCAATATGGTTGTCTTCAACTTTTCATCTTGGCTCATTATGTAGTTAGATTCATGATTCCATAGTTTTTTGCACCAATATTAGCTTGCTTTTGAGTCCAAATGTTGGAGTTATGGAAGAATAGAGTTGCAGCTTCAAGTGTTCGTGGGGATTGATGGAGAATTACATGGGAGCAACAAAATGACATTGGAAATAGGATTTTGGCATCAAGTAAAGGGCATAGATAGATGTTGGATTCCAATGGGGAAGAAAATATGGGTTGATACCGACCCATAGGGTGGATTCAGAACCAATCCCTAACTTGGGCAGTTTTGGGTGTGTCTTGGCTTGAGTCATTTCTACTTTGGGCTAGTAACTCTGTTTGTGTTTGGTTTCTGGACTCTTGGGTCATCTCTGTGGGCTTTCTACCTTGATAGCTCCAAGTTTGACTGGTCTAATCTGTTCGAATATAGCCTGGTCAAAAGGCTAGAAACGCTTGCCCCAAAAGTACATCTTGTTTTAAACGTGATGTGCTTTAATCGAGACAAGTTAGAGTTGCTACGAAGAAAGCCACTTTGTGTTTCAAATGGTCATCATCCTTCTTGCGAATCATTTTCTTGGAAAGTTATGTCCATTTTCATCCGTCACGATGCTTTACTAGCATCCAAGACTTTAAATCTAAAACGTGTCCTCATAATCAGTCATTTCAAACTTGACGATTTTAAACCAATCCCTTCTATGGATTATTCAGGTTTGAATTTTATTTTCCATCTAATTTAGTCGTCGGGTATTGGATATATACGTATACATATTCACGTGCACGTTCGTGAGTAGGTAGGAGTGCTTATACATAGTCAATCCTATGCATTTGCACAAGCATATATGCACACATATATATTGAGATATGTAAATATATGCTTCTTCCCATCTTTTTTTAAATTTAGGACTCGGTACCTACCCTATTCTTGGGTTGGTATCGACTCGAGACTTGGGAGATTTCCCAAGTTTCCTGGCCAAAGCATACAGGTCCAAAGGTATATAACCCAATCCCCTTTCATTTTTTCTCCCCACTTGTTCTCATGTCGACTTAAAGCTTTCAAGCTCCTGTCATTAAAAGTCTTGAACTTCTATTCAAACTCTCGCCTTCACTAAAACCTAGGACTGTTGCTGCCTGCTTTGGCCTACACCTCGCCTCATCGTGGTTAGACCTAGCCCTACCTACTCGAACCTTAGCCTTCACTTCGCAAACTAACTCGATCTTAACTGAACTCGAAATTACATTGGCAGGCAAAGGATCTTGAGTATTAGCATGAATGGAAATAGGCGAGCTTAGTTACGGATGTGGCCTCGGTTGACGACTATGGTTTGGGTAAGGGTGAAGTTGAAAGAAGAGGGATGGAAATTCCTTCAACTTTTGGAGTTGTGAAACTCCGACTTAGGAAATTTTCAGGATTTTTGGCTCACACGAGAATCTTGCCTTATGAACCAATGTATTCTTCTTGTTCTTGAGCCTTTTCCAAAGCATGGCCAATGATTTAAAGCTTGTCGTAATGGCCAGTGGTGACAGTTACGTTGAGTGATTTCCAGAATTCTAAATGATTTGTTAAATAATATATCAAAAACCTAAACTACACGACACCATACGACACCGCCCTAGGATTCACTTTGGCATGAGTGGTACATTTTTTAATTACTCTAATGTTGATTATCTATCGAGGTTTTTTTATAGAAATGGATTAGAGACATTCCAAACGTCTTGATCTTATGCCATAAGTACATCTAGTTCGATATGTCGAGTCCAACGTCGAGTCAAGTTCAACTACGACTCCATATGCCCAACAAACTTCAATAGAACATACACATCAAACTCCCATTCAGTGAGAGCAGAAGCAAGAGATTCGGTAGGTTAAAAAAAATCTAAAAAATCCTCAAGTTGAACAATAAGTTCCAAAGAACCTTATAGAGCCGATAGGTAAGCCATAAATAGACCCAACTCTCGACACCCTCGAGGATGACGTAATATTGGAAGATCCCATTGAATCCGCTGCTTCTAAAATTAATGAAGGATCTCTTCACAAAATATGTGATAATCACGAGGTTCCGTTTGAAGACGTTCTATCTCCTTACCGTCATCAAAGACCACATAACCCACTGGAAGCGTACATTACCTATATATATATGTATATATATATATATGTGTGTGTGTGTGTGTGTATGTGTGTGTGTACATATATATGTGTTGGCGGGTTGCGTCCCACCATTCAACTCGTTTGTCCACTGAATTTTAAATTTCATACACTTTTCTCCGATGCAGCCACACCCGAACAACTATGCTTTCCTCCTCAGTACATACATGGTCTTCTCCGAGCACTTGAACCAAGTATCCATTGATGAGGAGATCTAGTACATTTATAGATTTAAGAGGCAAAACGAGAGTCTGTCTTTGTTACTCGAAACTAATTAGGGGTTATAGAGTATTTATTAGGCATGGAATAAGTTGAGCAACTTTAAGAGCGAGCAGTTCTATGTTCGCTGTCCACCTAGGTGTACTCGAAGATGGGTATCCGGACGTAAGTTTCGTCTCATTTATATTGTATGAATTTTCTTCGTAATATGCAGACTTAACTCATATCCTTGTTTTACTATCTAAATTTTCTAGCGAGACCTAGCAGCTTAGGCTTTCAGAAGCCGCTAAACCTCTTATGGTTGCTTTGAAAAAGATAAAGGTATTAGAACTATCCTGTTAGATGGAAATCTTCTTGCCTATAGCTTGTTAGAAGAGGGTCTTAGCACTGGAATCATCTAAGTTTCTGCTAGTGATGATGATAAGAACCTTCCCATGGGAGGCAAGGTAGATTCGAGTTTGTTTTCAATCCTAAGTTGTGGGGCTGGAATTGAAGAAAATATTGAACAAGTACTAGAAAACTCCGAAGAAGGTGATTATTGGTGAAAGTGGTGGAGCTGGCCATGACAACATTGGCATGGGCCATGAGTCTCAAACTGAACTGCCCATTGACGATCAGCAGCCTGCTCCGAAGAAGAGATTAATCATGAAAATTTCGAAGGCACAAACTTCTACCCAGCCTCTGTTAGTCGTAGATGTGGAGAAAACTCCATCTCTTCCTTCGACGGGCACATTCGAGGACTTAGGGCCAATCTCTAATGAGTTTAGCTCTTTTGATGTCATTCATATTAGTATTGAAGGCATCAACTCCTCCATTTGTGTTGATAAGGAATCCCTACTAGCATGGGAGATATCTCTCTCATGAGCAAAGCTCTAACTCACCGTCCATTGGGGGACACTATGACACTTACACATGCATGCATTTCACGCCACTGCAAAACACTTGACTTGCCTCCTTGTTCATTAGATCTAACTTGTCATTCTATTTGCAAGATCCATAGAGAGAAAGAAGTACACATACTGATCTTTTGAGGAGAAAGCATTCCAAGTACAAAGGCCTTGATCGAGTTCATACCACCAGGGAAGTGGACGCGATTATAAGTCAGCTTACCGCCCTAGCCATGATAAAGATGACCGGGACAGAAGCAGCTATGATAGAGATCACTTATTATATGATTCTGCTTCCAAGCATCGCCCTAGGTCTAGATCACCTCCTCCTAGAGGTCCATATAAGCAACCTGATAGGCATGATGCCATCCCACCCAGTGATCACCTTGTGCTCCACCTTCTGCTTCTATCCCTATACAACCTCCGATGTCATCTCACTCCAGCCGATCCTCCGACCGCATGCATCAAAAGAGTGGCTCTAAAACTTTTTAACATAGGCCTAGCAAAGAAAATACTATAATCCCACCTATATCTATGGAGGAACAGCTTGCAGCCAATGCCTGAATGGCCAAACTAAAGGAAGAATTTCCAAATGTTTACTTCTGTGGTCTTATGTTTGTGCCCAACTTGAAAATAATCTATGCTGATGTCCAAAAGATGAACATCGATTTCTTCGTCAATGTTAGCATAATGAATGGATGAAAGTAGTTGAGAAAATTTCCAAAGTCTCCAAGGATAGGCCGCTATTTGTCAATAATTAGAAACCCATCGAAGCCGACAATATGAGAATCATTGCTAATCTCGATGCTGAGGTCGAGAAATTGAGAACATCCCAAGTCAAAGTCGGGAAGAAAATCAAGGAGGCCATCAAGGCACTTGAAGAGGAGTGGATTAAGCATTGAGATAAAATGGAGAAGGCTATCCACTGAAACCATTGTTTGGAAATAGATAGGGATACCATAAACAGAATTTAGTTGAGCTGAAAACCAAGCAAGAGCATGAAATAAAAGAAAAAGATCACACACTATAGAAAGCTCAGACTTGTTGTGATGAGTTGCTCGATGCTAGGGAGAAAAGAGACAAGGCGGTCGAGTGAGCTAAAGATGTTGACGTGCTCATCAAAAAAGAAATTGCTCATCAAAAGAGAAGTTGAGACGGTAGAACAGTAGGGAAAAGAGCACAAAATGGAGAGGTTCGAGCCACTGCTCATCTATACAATGCTAATATGCTCAAATTTTGAAACTTGGAGTGCTTTAGAGATGATTGTCTTAGTCACCTCGCTATTGCCTTTGAGCAGGTTATTTAAGAAGAGAAAGTTTTTCTCAGTGGCAGTGAAGTGGATCTTGGGCAGTTGGAGAACGAGATCTTGATAAGGTATGAATCTAAGGTGCTAAAGGATGGTCAGCTTATTCTCCACCCAGAGTTAGCTACAACAGCGTAAAAGGATCTTGGCGAAGGCTCCGAATCGACACTACATGATGCCACTGCTAGCCAAACATTTGTATCCCAGGCTACTCCTGATTTCACTTCTGATCCTGGTTATGATCCAGAGAGGCCCTAGATTCACTGTCTTTTTATGTTATCTCCCATTCCTGAAGGGAATTCTGGTGGCACTCCGGCTTGTATAAAACCCCAATCTGGAGAAGATATCCCATTAATTTCTTCTATACTTTAGAGAGTTGGTGTGTCACGAATTAACGTCGCTAATATCTCTCTTTTTATCTCTCAATTTTCAGGTCAGTCTCCAATCATCCCGCTACCAGCTAAGGACTCTCAACCGGGGAAACATGTGCCTACAACGGTTCCAATAACCATTATAACTTTAACAACGATCCCTAATACTCTAGTTGAAAGGACTCCCAGTCTCGATGAGTAAGTGATTGATGCCTTGTTGGATGAGGGGACCGATGGAACACATGATACCTAGACTGATGAGGATGTTATTATTATTGGAGTCTTTGAGCCCTTTCTGGATCACACTTTGGGCAACATTAAGTGCAAGCATCTTTCGGATATGAAGATCAAGCTAGAGAAGGTCGAGACCTTTCACATTCCTTTGTCTGTGGCCTTTCCAAGCCAGACCATTTATACTCATGTATATATTCCTCCACCTAGGAGCACTCAAAGTACTCTAATGGGATCCTCACAAAGAACTCTGGATTCTCTACCACCACCTACGAGCACTCAAAGTGACTCTACCGTCCCTCTATTTAGCTCGCCTTCGAAGGGTAAACAAAGTGGAGGAAAAGGAGGAAAGAGGAAGGGTGAGAGCTAAGGCGAAGCATCTCCTGGCGCCAAAAAGAAGTGAAGGAGGATGAAACTGAAGAATTGAGCGTCGGTTTGTTTGGTGTAGATAGACTTACATTTTAATAATAGTTGTAGCCTATTTTGGTTTTGGGCTGGTTTTGTGCGGGTTCAGACTCTTCTTTTGCCTTTCGTTTTTAGTCCAATAACACTTGTACTTAGTTCTCCAAATCTCAAGTGAATAGCAAAGGTTTTTGTTTCATTAACTCTTTGTATTGATTTGTCTAAGCACTTAAGAAATGCACTTTCCATTCAATGTACTTGTGATCAATTTCTTTTACTTATTGTTGTCGGACCAAATCCTTAGCTCTTTTTATAATTTCTGGCCTTTGGTTATTCCTGTGAATGCAGAGTAATTGTTGAAGTGCCAAACTCTTGGCATTGGTTGAGTTTAGTCAGCTAGGATTAGTGATATAAATATCCTTTTCCAAGATAATAATTTCTGATCATGCCAAACTCTGGGCACTAGTTTAAGTCAACCAATTAGGATCATAGTTCGTACATCCCCGTCTAGGATGTTTACGTTCAATCATGGCAAACTTCGATCTTTGATTGAAGGCTCATAAGTTAGGTAATGCCTTACGCTGGGCATAAATCCTTCATTTTGCCTACTCTAAGAAAGGTCTTAAAGGGTTGAATGATCTTGTCACATCCTCTTTTGTTTATACTCTTGTCCCCAATCCAAGGATAAGATTTAAGTGAGTGAATGCTCGTATCATGTTTATTTTGATTTATACTCCTACCTCCACATAAAGGGTAAGACTTAATGTACAGACGGTCATGTCACATCCAGTTTGAGTTTATACCTATGCCCCTAATCCGAGGACAAGAGTTGGTTGTCGGACGGGCGGGTCACGTTCATTTAGTTTATACTCCTACCCCCAGTCCAAGGACAAGATTGGCTGGTATCTATCTCTACGTACTGAGAAGAACTTCATGGGTTAGATCATGAACCGTAGAAGTTTTGGTTATTACAGAACTACAGATGCCCGTGCATCTGTATTATTCACATGCAGATTTATTTGAGTCAGTCAAGTCGCAACTCTTAATTAATAAAAGGATGGAGTCCTGGTCTCGAAAAGCCATTTTATTCCATAAAAGACGGGAAATGACAAAATCTGTCTTGTTACATAGCTCTAGCCAATTATTCACAAATTTATTTTTTTAAGTGAAAGAGCATCGTAACTGCACGTTATTCCACTCTCTCGAAAGCGAAATTCCATCTATCGTCACAAGCCTGAAAGTTCCATCTCCAAGCTTCTGATTTATTGTGTGCTGACCTTCCTAGGTTGGGCCCAAGTTTCCAGGGCCAGGGAAGATTCATTTGAGAACTAGGTCACCAATTTTGAAGGTCCGATTCCTAACCTTAATGTCGTAATATTGCGTGACTTGGTGTCGATATGCAGTTGTTGAATCCACCAACTGATCGATCCTTGGGAACGGGAAGTTATCATTCGGGCATGCCTTATTCAAATCAGAATAGTCAATGCATGTCCTTCACTTCCTGTTTGCTTTCCTTACCAAGAAATGATTATATACCCACTTCGGGTATAAGGCATCATGAATGAAGCCATTGTCCTTCAGCTTATCCACCTCTTCTTTGAGTGCAGTAGATCTCTCCGAACCCAGGCTGTGGTGTTTTTGTTTCACAGGAATGCATTTGGAATTTATATTTAATGCATGGCTCACTATCTTCAATGAGATCCCATACATATCTAAGTGTTTCCAGGAAAATACATCCAGTTTTTTTCGAATAAAACCAATCGACTCTTTATCACTCTTGCGCCGAGTGGTCGACTTTCAGGACCTGATTTGGATCATCCGGATGATCGAAACATCGATCGTCAACTCGGTGGGAGCTTCTCTTCCACTCTTTGGCTCTTTACATTAGTCCATGTCATCATGGAACCACTAGGCTGCCCGAGTTGGAGCTCAGGCTATAGTTGCTATGCATCCAAAGCTTTTAAGCAGAGAGTCCCCTCTACATTCTTTCCTTTCTCTTTTCATCTAGCTTCTTTTAGCTCTGCGATGTAGCATTGTAGCCAGCCACACGATCTCCTTGCATGATTCCTACTCCGTTCTCTATAGGGTACTTCATAGTTGAGCACAAAAGAGCAACGACCACTCTGAACTCAGCCATGGTTGGTCGGCCAAGAAAAACATTGTAGGCTCAGTAAATATCCAACAACAAAAAAGGCACGGCCTGCTCTCGCTTGCGGTCGTCCTTACCAAGTACCATCGGTAATTCAAAAAATTCTATAGCCTATGTAGCCATCCCATTGAACCCCTATATTCCAGACATACAAGGTTTCGAATCCTTCTCCTCTAGCATCATTAGATCATAATCTCTCTTGACTGAACTTCCACAATCAACCAACACCTTCCATACTAACGTGGGACCGATCGTGGCTGCGATCATGAGTGGGTCAATCGTCGAAGCTTTCACTCCGTCGGCATCTCTATTCCATTAAACAATGTTGTTAGTCATTGTTCTACATTGTTTTGCTGTAGTTCCATCCTCAACTACATAACAACTTTCACTCTCCTCATGTTTAATAGCACCAACATATCTATTAGTCTCCACTAGATGTTTATCTGTAGGATGTGGCCCACCGATGATATTATTAATCACCAATCGCCTTTCTGGCAGCGTGGGTCCACTAGCACCATGCTCAACTTGTCCACGCTAGGAAGATAACCCAAGAGGGTTATGGCCATTATGTAAGGCCTTTACGTATCGTTGTAACTTCTTTTTCCGAATCTAATCTTCTATCATGTCCCGCAAGTGTCTGTAATCATTGGTATTGTGACCGTGAGTTTCATGGAATATGCAGAACTTTCCTAACTTCATTTCCTTCTCAATTGACTTGCTAGAAGTCGGTATTTTGTATGGTTCGGTATTATGAGTCACGAGGTAGACATTCTCTATTGAGTTGTTCAGTTTGGTATAGCTGTCATACTTAGGAGTCCTAATACAATTCCTATTATCTGGCTTCTTTTTCTTAGCCCCATTATCGTTTCGTTTTTTATTATTTTTTTGGTTACCAACATTCACATATACATTTCCAGAGCTTCCTTGGGACTGCTTTACTGCAACATTGCTTTGTATCACTTCATTCGAATTCCTAGAACCAATCCTTCATGGATGCTTGCATGCTTCCTCCAAGCATAAGTATTCGTTAGCTTTTCTGTAAAAAAAACATCCATTATTAATGGAGGCCTCCTTTCCAACATTTCTCCGAACTCTATATCGAGATGAATTCCCCTAATCTATGCCATCAGCACTATGTTATCCTTGGGATCTATAACTTCTGCCACAACTATGTGGAATTGATTCAAGAAATCCTTCAACGACTCTCCATCAGCTTAAAGGAGGTTTGAAAAAAGATAGCATATGCTTCGAACATGCAGTATGTAAATAGAATTATTCTACAAATTTCTTCGATAACTCAGCAAAAGACGATATGGACCTCCGCGGAAGTCGAATGAACCACATCGTAGATACTCCTTCTAAAAACAATGGCATTTCACAACGTCGAAATCTCTAACCGAATCCATATGCCACTCATATCTCATCAAATGCTGCCTGGGATCCGTTGTTCCTTCATACAACGACATAGCTAGTATTGTGAATCTCTAGATTGTCTCTAATTTAGGATGTTCTTTGTAAACGAATCTCAACTGGGAGAGGTACCCCATTCATCTTTGCTTTTGAAATGATTTTCGCTAACAAGTCTCCTTACCATATCCTCCAAGTAGTCTGACTCAACATGTTTGACTGAACGGCGGTAATAGGGTTCTACCTTAATTGTTCAACCCGACGAACGATCTTATGGAGGATCTCGATAAATAGGTTATCCAAACTCTGATAGATCCATTCGTCCGGTGGTCCCCCATGTTTGATTCGCATAAACAATTTCATTAATAGCAGTACTATTCTTCATCTACTGACCGTCACAAGTGTATCCTAAGCCAAGTCAATGCTGCCTTCCAGTGGATGGGCTCTGGGCCCAACATTGGAGGGGTCAGTACCGACCCCTAATCTTATGTCGATACTGATCCCCAAACTTGAGCTTGGGCCTCGTCTTACTCCCTGGTACAATGTTTTAGCAGCATTCTGAGTCCTCTTCTGCTTCCTGTCCCTCCGTCTCTGCTCGGATGATGCTGAACTTTTATATGAAGAACTAAAATTCCTTCTACTTCTTCTATGGCTGTTTTGATTTAGCTCATTTGATAGCGTCAAGCTTTACTGCATCGTTTGATTCATCTCACTCTGACTAGCCTAGAACCTATCTTCCATTTGCTTCATCATCCTATCCATCTACATTCTTATCACAACGTTAATTAGAGTCTGGATCTCTGTTTGTCCTGATTACACAACTTCATCCACATGTTGAGGATTCTGATTCTCAATATCACTAGAGGTGGCTCTAGTAGTTATGCTATGTGATTCTTTCTTTAGTGGGGAAAAGGTAGAAGGCTTCAGATAGATTATTAAAAATATTAGTTGTAGAATTTAGAGGTAAGGAAATTGGTTCTTCCTCTTGGATATAGGAAATCCAATAATAGATGAGGGATCCAAATAGCCTGAGAATCTCCCTCTCAATGAAAGCATCAAAATATTTGAAACCAAAATGGCACAAACATCTAGAACTTTATGTAGAGAATAAAATACGAAGTAATGTAAATGAAAATGAGAAATAAATAAGAAACAATCATTTATAGCGGTTTAGCAAAGCTTTGCCTACATCCACTTTAGGATTTTATTGCATATTACAGACTCGTAGATAGAAGTTCTTAGGGGTTATTATAACTCTGACACTTGGTTTTTCAAAATTACAAGAATATAGAATAGATTAGAACTAGAGCTAAAAGTTCCTTAAAAATGAGCTCTACCTTACTATTTATAAAGATAGGAGCCTAATATCTTATGAAAAATGTCTCCAGACCGTTATCCATAATTTAAGCCAATTCTCCCAAAATAGTAGGTATTATCAGTTTGTATGGGTCAGTACAACTCCAAGGTTAAGGATTGGTTTCGACCCATTGGATGGACAATATGGCTATCCTCAACTCTTTTTCTTGGCTCATGTTGTGGTTAGCTTCGTGATTCCGTATTTGTTTGCACTAATATTAGCTTGCTTCTGGGTCCAAATGGTGGAGTTGTGGAAGAACAGAGTTGCAACTTTAAGTGTTCATGGGGATTGATGGAGAATTGTATCGGATCAACAAAAGGACATTGGAAATAGGCTTTTGGCATCAAGTAGAGTGCATTGGCAGAAGTTTTGAATTCCAATGGGGAAGAAAACATGGGTCAGTACCGACCCATAAGGTGGGGTCGGTACCGAGCCCTAACTTGGGAATTTTTTGGTGTGTCTTGTCTTGAGTTGTTTCTCCTTTGGACCTATGACTCTGTTTGTGTTTGGTTTCGAGACTGTTGGGCTATCTCCCTGGGCTTCTTGCCTTAATAACTCCAAGTATGACTCTCTAATTTATCTAAATATAACCTGGTCAAAAGGCTGGATAACAATATGCTATTATACAATATCAAAAAGGACTAAAGGAAAGAAACCATAACATCCATCATATAAGACTCACTATCATTCATCCCTATTCTTCGAATATATAATAACTCGTATGGCCTCCTTACAGTTGGGAACTAATGAAAATCCCAATTCTTTGTGTACTCTCGTATCATGCAACCCAAAGCTCGATACGTGTCTCGTAGCCCCAAAGCTAGACACTAGACCCAAAGCCACTGGTCCAGGGTATTCGGATCCTTGCTACCAATCTATGGGCATCCCCACTTATAATACCCATGCTTCGAGTACACTAGAAAACATTCCAAGCATCAATGGTTCCTTAGCACATACTTATTTGAGCGCCCTTTTGCTCTTCTAGACATTGAGCCCTTCTTGCTCAATCTAGTTTCCATTATTCACGAGGAAACCTTTCACATTCCCCTATCCTACAGACACCTCCATTACCGAGCCACCATCTTCGGAACCTTCTCCAAATATGAGTCAACATACAAAGATTCTAGCTTTTCATTATGTTGTTACATCGCTATCCAACCCTAATGTGAACAAGCCAACGCCCTAGCATGATCTTCATGACTTCTACACCATTTCCCAGAAGTTCCACTCCCATTGGACTCACTATAAGAAGTCGATACCGACCTTTTAATGTTGGTACCGATATCTCTATTTCGCCAACTATGGGCTGAAATTCCTTCCACTCCTTCCTTGCTTCTAATACTCCATGCCTAGATGCTTTGACCCTGACGTATCAACCCAAAACAAGTCGTCATAAGAACAAGTCTTCTCTTCAAAGCACTCAACTCCATGTTCTAGAAACAAGTCATTATAACCCCCAACACTTAGCCAATCATCAATCCATCATATTGGGCAACCTCCACTAGCCTTGCTCTTGTTCTCCCTAAAATCGATGACCCATAGGACTAACCCAAACATGTCAGTTCCAAGCTCTTCATGTCAATGCTAACATATGTACTTCATAAATTGGAATTCATGACTTGATCCTTATGTTCAATTCTTCTACCTATCTTTCTAAACATCCAAAACACTAATAAACAACATCATATCACATTATACAAACATAAACAATAAGCAATTCCATCTATTCAAACATGCAATCCATAGAAATAGACAAATAAGTCATTCTCTAAAATAGATCTACAAATAGCATGAACATAAATAAAGGTGATTTCCAATCAATCTATATCATATGCATGTATTAACATGTAATTATAATTAGAAAAGGTTTTATGGCCAAATACGTTTAAAACATCTTAAATCCTATAATTTTACTATATAAACATGCATAGTATAGTGAGAAGGTATAATCCACTCACCAATTACCAAATTTAATCAATTTGAAGGAAGATCCAATCCAGACAGCAATGAAAAGCACTTTTAATGACCAATTTGACTGTTTCCAGGTTCTAATCGAAGATCTAATCTCTAATTCACAATTTAGTTTGATTTAAAGAGAAATTTATATGAATTAGGATTGATTTAGAGCTAATTAGGGTATAGACCTAATTTGGAATGAGAGGGAAAGTTTTAGTTTGAATCCTACAACCCCTATTTTTAATAATTCTCAAATTAGACTAATGGGCCAACTAATGGGCTTAATTACTTACATAATAATTTTTATCAGTAGCTTTAAAAACTTAAAATAGGCATAACTCCCTAATTGTAAGTCTGTTTTATATTATGACCACTCTGTGAAATGAGAAATCATCATCCCAGAGCATTGGAACTAGTTTGAGATCCTAATTCAACTCCTACCAAAAGATATAATCTAAACAATTTCAGGGTCAAAATGTCACATAGAAATTAAGGAAAATTACAAGTGTGTAAAATGTACCTAAGAGTCATATTCCAAAAATATAGAATCATATGACCTTATATGAATAAAATAGAAATATTTTATGATCCTTCAATACATAAAATACGGGTTGTCATATTCTTCCCCATTGAGGAATTTCGGGACAAGTCAAAGTACAGGACATCATAGTTATCCCGCATACCTACCGATCATAAATAACCATCACACTTATCAAACAAGCGACCATACAATCAATAGTATAGGTGACCTATCCCAGCATATGGAATACTAACCTATCTAATATAATATACAATAGTGAAAGTAGATACGGTAAACGTTGGGTCTCACCATTCAAAGAGCACCGAACACCTAGTTCTCATGCTCTCCTCTGTCTCCCACGGAAAATCATCATCACTTCCACTCCATTGTAACTTAACTAGTTCCACCATCTTTCTCCTAAGCTATTTCGTATCATACCCAATATTATGAGCCGGCTTACGAGATATAGAAACTTCTGATTCTACCTCAACATCTTCTAGTTGATCCCGTGTAATCGTCATGCCTAAGTCACGAACTTCTGAAAATAAGGGGCATTAAAAACATTGTGCATGTCCACCATCTTTCAAGGTAAGTCCACCTTATATACTAGCTTTCCAATCCTCTCAATTATTAAAAAAGGACATATGAATTTTGGCCCCAACTTCCCTTTCTACCGAATCGAACTACATTCTTTGGAGAAGAAACCTTCATGAGTACCATATCTCTGACATTAAATTTCAAATATCTTCGCCTTTTATCTGTATAGCTTTTCCATTTACTCCGTGTAGCTTTCATTCATTGCCAAATGATCTTAATCTTCTTCGATGTATCTCTAATCAGATCTAGTCCAAGTATCATTTTCTTGCCCACTTCCCACTAACATGAAGGAGCGTTACATGGTCTTCGATACATGCTTTATATGGAGTCATTCCAATACTAGATTGATAACTATTATTGTATGCATACTCCTCAAAATGAAAATGGCCATCCCAAGATCCACCAAAGTCTATAATGCATGCTCATAAGAGATTTTCCAATATATGATTTACTATTTCAGTCTGCCCATTCGTTTGCGAGTGATAAAGTGTACTAAGATGCAGTTCCATTCTTAATGCCTCTTATAAGCTCTTCCAAAATCAACTAGTGAACAATGGATCTCGATCGTTCACAATTCGGTCGTTCACAATGCTCTTCGGCACACTGTGAAATCATACTATCCACATTACATACAACTTCGCCAGCTTGGATGCCATTCTACGTGAATTGACGGGTATAAAGCTCGCACTCTTGGTCAACTGATCTACTATGACCCAATGCCATCGTACACTACTTGAGTCCTCAGTAGTCCATCTATGAAATCCATCAATACTTGTTTCCATTTCCACTCAAGAATTTCTAACGGTTACAACAGTCCACTAAGTTTCTTCTGCTCTTCCTTTACCAACTGATATTTTATACACTTTAAGATGAATGCCTCTACATCCCGTTTCATGCCTTCCCAGTAGTGGGTCTGCTTCATATCTTGGTACATCTTGTTACCACCAAGATGAATAGTCAATCTGGAATGATGACACTCTCTTTGCACTTAATATCACAATCCATCAACATCAGGAATAAATAATCGTCCATCCTTACGAAACCAAGCCTCTCGGTTAAGTTCCTATTGCTTCATGTCTTCAGATTCTACTCCTACAATCTTCAATGTGATCTCCACTAGCCTAGCATCTCACTTCCGACTAGCACCGATCCTTTCAATTAGGGTAGGAATAATCGATAAGCTTGTTAACATTTCAGGTTTTAGCTCGCAGCAAGGTCTGAAAACAAATCCAGAAATATATTCTATCTGTTTCCATTCTAAGAACATTGCTCCTAACCTAGCATGTCTTTTACTCATTGCAGTAGCAAACACACACCCTTTTTCTGGAATGTAGGACATACTGAAATCATAAGAGGCTAAAAACTCCAACCAACGTTGCTGTCGAAGATTGAGATCCTTCTGGGAGAAAAGGCTCCAAATAGATAGTGCCTCCATATCTTCAAAGCAAAAAAGGCTAGCTGTTATCAGGTATTTCGATCTGGCTATATTCAAACTGATTGGACAAGTTAGATTCAACCGTCATCAAGGACAGCAAGTCCAAAGCGATGATTGTGGGGTCCATAAGTCAAGTACAGATGGTAATATGAAAGCGTGGTTGAACAAAATTGAGAGATATGTAATGCAGAATGTTCAAAATATGGAATATAGTTCAACATAGAGGAGGGATTGACTATAATCATTCTTCATCCCAGGGATCGGCATATTTCAACCAAGCAAATGAAAATCAATGGGAAATAATTAATACCTCAAGATTCATAAGTCCGATATTTATGAAATCTTGTGAGCAAGATGTGGGAACCATAAGGAGCCTACCATATCACACCTCAAAAAGATAAAGCAAGAGGGATCGACCCTTTCCCTTAATAGGGATCGGCTGAAATCAGAAAACAACTCACATTGAAGCAAAGATCGAGTAATAACTCAAGTTTTACTAATCCAATTGGCATGAAACTTGGAGGCTAAGCGCATTACAACATGGCAAAGCTATCATAGGGATTGCACCCCTAAATTCCTTTAAACTAGGGACCGGCACTAATCCCTATTCCCTGTGATTTAGGACATGTAATCCCTCTTATGGGTCCATATGGCTTTGGAGATCCTTTTGCGAAACTTTCAGGAGGTTATCTCACCATCTTCATCTATAAATACATGTTTGGTTGTTCATTTTTGGGACCTTTACTTTGCTAGTTTCTATTTACTCTATTGTAGCTAAGGATTTTCATCTGATCCCTGAGCAATCTATTCAATGTGGACGTAGATAAACAATGCTGAACCACTATAAATCATTTGTCTTTGTTACTTGTTTGTTTCTTATTGTTTTGATTTCTTGTTTTGTCTGTTTTAATTTTAGATTCTTCATTTATTTCTCTAAAAACTTTCTATTGGGTGTTCGTGCCAATTTTTGGTGCAAACATTTTGGTGCTTTCATTGAGAAACTAGATTCTCAGCCCTATCTAGATCCCTTTACTACAACTGGATTGCATAAATCCCCTAAAGAGATTCAAAATTATCTTCAAGAAGCTTATTCATTCTATTTATATTTGCAAAAGTCTAAGGAAAACTATCAGTAGTGGTCAGGAATACCATATCTACATCTCAAAACGCAGAAGGAAACGAGAATGCTAGCATCGAACAAGGTATCCGAAGAAATTTACCAGTAGATGTGAATGCTACCAATCCAATCGATGTCTAGAATCTGGCTGATTCCATCACCATAACTTATTTCCAAAACATGATGAGAGAGCTAGTGGATAGCCATCGATAGTTGAATCAGTAGATTCAAGCCAATATCGATCTAATGAACCAAGCTAATTAGCAACAGCATAAGAAAGCTAGGATGGACCCATCCCTTATTCTACATTGGAGCATTCCTGTTCATCAGATGATTATCACAGGTGCTAACATCGCAGAATTGACAGAAATCACGCAGTAGCTTCTAGACATCAACAGGAAAGCCAACTTGGCTTATCGAGACTGGTCGGTGCCGATCCCTCTATAGGGATTGGTACCGATCCCTCCTCCAGAGGAGGGAGTCTATCTTTCCATGCTGGAGCACACGTCGAAGCTGTTGTGATTGATTTGGATGCCAAAGTTCAGGTGGATGTAGACCGGTTACCTCCTCGGAATGACGATTAAATGAACATACATGATATACATCGAGAGGAAGTTTTGCCCCGACTCGTAGACATCAACCGGACTATTCATGTGAGGTGGAGCATGACTACTACTTGGCTCCAATTATTCAAATGCTGGATTTTCCAGCTATGGTTAGTTAGCTTGCTAGGGAGATCTAAGGCTTAACCAATGATGATTGTGGGATCTCGAGAAGCCATACCCCGTTCATTGGTAATATCTTACATACGGAGTATCCAAGGAGGTTTAGTATGCCATCGATGCCTAACCGGTCCCAGGAAGCACATTATGAGATATGAATGGTTAATGGATTCTGCACGAGGTGATGATGCAATAAAGTGTAGATGTTTTCCTATCACTCTCTTTGGAATAGTAATGATTTGGTTTATGAGATTACCCCCATGGTCAATCTCTAGATTTGACGATTTAGCAACAAAGTTTGTGGAGAAATTCCTTATACACGCAACTCATCCTAAAGGTGTGATGTCCTTGTCCAACAAGATCCAAGCTCCAAGAGAATCACAGAAAGATTATTTGGAGAGATTTCATACAGCTATCATAGAAGTCAGTAATCTAAATGGCCATTCAATTTTGATGGCGGTAAAGAGACTGATTGATTCGAAATCAGACTTTGGCGATTGGTTAGCTGGAAAATCATTCGTAACATTGGAACGTTTATGTGCAAAAGCAGCCCGGTATTTGAGGAAGGAGGAAGCTAGATGCTCTAGGAAGAAGAATGTTGTGGGAACAAGTGGAGAGGGAGTGCGTGTAACATTAAAGTAAAACAGTCTAGGGAGAGTTTCGGGAAATTTCAAGTGAATGTCCAAAATAAACCGTATCAACAAAAGAAAGGTGGTGATCGAAACTATGAGCAATAAAGGGATTCTGGAAGAGGAAAGCCTATGATTCCAATGTATGATACCTACACATAACTGAATACATCCCTAGAGAATGTCTATTTCTCTACCTACAATACCATGTAGTACAAGAGGCCATCTTCGAAAGAATCAAAGGAGTAGCGAAAGTAGACTGGAAAATATTGTCGGTTCCACAAATGTTATGGTCATAACATGAATGAATGTAGGAACCTCCAGGATATTATCAAGAAACTGATTTGAGAAAGAAAACTAGAACCATTTGTTAAATTCTCATAGGATAGCGGACAGGGACATCTGACCCCAATCAAGGAAAGTTCTGCATAGGGCAAAGGAGCCTGCGTAGACAGGTGGAAGATTTGTGATCAATACAACAGTCGAAGGACTGCATCTATCTAATAAAAGCTAGCACGAGATGAAGCGCAATGCTGGCACGATTAAGCATATTTATTTTGAATGTTGTTCGAGTATAGAAGATGGGGCTCCGACAAAACAAAAGCGTACAATGATAGATGACTTGTGTTCAGAAACAGAGATGCAGATAAGGTTGGGGCACCGATGATTGACCCAATGGTTATTTCGGCTATGATCGGCCCTGCCTTAGTGAGGAGGATTTTGGTTGATTGTGGAAGTTTCTTAAATATAATTTTCAAAAAATGCTTATGATTAGATGAGTATAGAACCAAGGACATGAAACCATTTTAAGCCCGCATCCATGGCTTTAATGGTGTTGCGACTAAAGCTGTCGGATATTTCGAATTGTCTATGGAGTTAGGAGAAGGTGACCCAGGAGAGTGTGGATTTTGCAATTTTTTGTCTTGGATGTTGACTCCCCATACAATGCTTTTTTGAGCCGACCAGCCCTAGCTGAATTCTGGGCAGCTCTTCCCTTTGGTGCTTGACTTTGAAGTTCCCAACTGATAACGGTATTGGAGTTGTGCATGATGATCAAGAGACCGAATGTGCCTGCTATGTGGTCGAAATGAGAGATGCTCAACGGAAGGAGAAAGGTAAGGGCGAGGACAATTCCCTTCCATCCAAACCATTGAAGATTGACAACTAGCGCCTAGGCTTTAGCTCGGGCGCCATAGTCGATTCTATAAAGACAGATCCGAGGGATGACGAGGAGCAGTCCAAAAAGGCTAAGGCTGCACCGGCTAAGCTAATAATTGAAATCACGGACAATCATGACGACACGTCATGGATCCTAAAGATCAGATCATAGCTTAGCCCCCAAATAATGAAAGAACTTGTGTAACGACCCAGAATTTCAGTCATTTGAAATTCGTATATTTAATTGATTTTAAATATTCATAAGTTAATTTATAGGTCGAATAAATTATATTTCGAATATAGTGATTTAATTGGATAATTAAATTTTTAATATAATATTTGAAATTATGGAAATAATTGGAATTTGAATTATTGTGAATGAAAATGATTTATAAAGTTGAATTAAATCCTATTTGAATTAGAATGATGTTAGAGAACATTTAAAATTGAATTAAAAGTTAAATTGTAGGAATGGAATATTTTAATATTTAATTAACGTGTAAAAATGGTCATTTTTCATATAATCTCGGATTTTGACGAAACAAATTTCATTAGATCCGTAATGTTATATTATTGTAAGATTTTAAATTTCGTGTTAATTGGATTTACGGTTTGTCTGGAGCAAGCTAAAACGCGTAGAAAATTGTTTAAGTGAAATTTTAGATTTAAATAAATCGATTCAGAAACCCATCTTCCAAGTACGATCGAATTGGCTCTCGATATATATTCCATTGTGTTCGAAATAGGGTAAACATTATAAATACCAAGCGGCACGCTTTGTTTGGAGTTCGAAAAATTTTCGGTTGAATAGTGTCATAAAATTCTATATAAAAGGACATCATTTTCTGTTTTTTTCACAAACCTAACTAGGGTTTCATAGTCGCCATTCTTTGTTTTCAATGGCCAAAAAACACCAAACTTCTTCCCTCGATCTCTTCCAATCCACCAACAATCATCAAAAACGTTCAACTACAAAAACAAAGATCATATCGAGGTCTATAATTTCAACGGTCACGATCGAATTTAACGTGATGGACCGACGGCAAAATAGGTTTGAACGCTGCTCGTTCATGCACAAATTTCCATGCAAATACAAGGCTGAGCTTGCTGCCATTAATACCGAAGGTGGAGCTCACGAAGGCCCTCGGGGTGGTAAGCTCTGATCGCCGTCCAAGTGGTTGAAGACGGCATGAAAATTCAAAGTAAATCGGCGGCGGCGGGTTAGTGCTCACGTCCAAAAGCCTGGGGAGGGAAGAAAAGGAAATAGCGACCTGGATTTTGAGATCTTGAGATGCGTGGCCAGATTTAATTGATGGTATTTAAAATAAAATAAAATAAAAAGAAAATATTAAATTTATTTTTATATAAATTCGCATATACTTTGAAACATTATAACTTCTTCATATGAGGTCCGTTTTTGACGAAACAAGTTGCATTGGTCCGTATTGACGAGCATTATATTTTAGAGATGGTTTGGAGTTGATTGGAGATAGTGTAAATTTTAGGTAAAATTAAACGCTCGTTTAATATTATTCGGAATAAAACACTGCAACTGCTATTGGAAGCAATGTGAGTACAACTCACTCTTTCTGACTCACTGATATTTTTATATAAGTGAGAAATAATTTTATTTATGATGATTGATGATTGTTTGGATGAGACACGATATATAATGTGACGGCCTGCAAATCCGTACCCCTTTGAGCTGGCAATATTACGCAACAATTCAACTCAAAGTGGAACAAAAGTACGAGTCTTCACGGTTAAAGAAGAAAGAGGTAGAAGAAGAAGATAAAAACAACATCAGAGCCCTACAATTGCAGCGGAAGAAAATACAATACATAATAACAGCTTTTAAATACAAAGAAATCTGTACTATTATATACATACCATTATCAGAGTACACAATCATCCATCACTTGGGCAACTTAACACTTGTCCTTACACAGCGGAATAATAATCAAATACGGAAGTATGCTCTGCCATCTAGTCGTCTTCTGAGCTCCTTAGCATATTATCCTAGACCTGTTTAACTCTGTCTGACCCGAGCATCATAATAAAATAACACCTGAGTCAATCTGAAAAACCAGCATGAGGAAAATCACACTCAATTGGATTATTAAAGTTTTGAAAAGCCTTTGAAAACAAAGGTATCTTGTAAGACCACGCCGCAAATAAATATGTCAAGTTTTTACCTTACGATAACCAAACCATTTTTATCAAATCAGTCTGATATTATAATAGTGTCTATAGAAAGTAAAATAGAATCTAGCTGAAGTGCTTACATCTCACTTTCCAGCATAGTTGGGAATAATCAAAACATACGGGGGTTTATTGGAGATTGGATTCCATACAATGACAGGGCTACCGGGGTACCACCCGTCACAACACATGGTCTAGATCAGAGTACCAAGGACCACTCTCGATCCCTTGCAACACAAGACCGGAGCTACCCTTACTGGCTAGTCCGAATAAGATCACCCTGCGATTAGAGCAAACAACCAACCACATAGCCGAAATAAAAAGGGACATCTAGATAGGGGAAATCTTACCCTAGTTGGGTGCTACCCACGTAGCCTTGCTGCATCTCCCTTTTTTAGCCATTCCCGGTTGATGAGGCTTGAGGCTATGCGTTGCCTTTTAAGAACGAGTCTTATTTAGAATGCTCATCGTCCTCCTGATGATGTTCTGAAAACATTCGTCCATACAAGTTGCCCTGGGTCTGGACAAACTGAATCTCCGTCTTCATCATCTTCACGATCTTCATTCGGTAACGTTCAAACCAGATCGAAGTGGTTTTTCGGTAATTAAACCTGATCTTGGTCTCTTCGAAACGATCAACGCATTGGCCGATATTGAATGTCGGTTATTTAACTATCAAATAACATTCACAAGAAACCATCAGCCCTTAAATAATTTTCCAAATTATTTATTTCAAATATCTACTTAAGATATTAATTCCACATTTCAACACTTTGAAAATAGTTTCCAAAATCACTTTTATTCTCACGGAATAAATTTCAACATATTCCCAATACTTAGAATATTTTCCCACTTCATTTAATATTCAACACTTGAAAACTATTCATTTTATTCCCTATTATTTTCCTCAAAAATAATTTACAACTTTATTTGTAAATTTCCAAACTCATCTCACATGAATTCTATAAATCCCAGAATTCCTTAGTTAAATTCTTTTACATTTCCAAAGCCGTTTATGCTTATTTAATATTCAAGTTTCACTTCTATTTCTTTTGTAAATTTTATTTCACCTTTCGAAGTTCGCTCATTTTATTCTATTATAAATTTATTTAAAATTTCCATAATACCATCATAAGATCTTTCCCTTATAATCTTATCCATTTAAATAACTTCGCTTCCTATCTCGAGAGAATTTATAACTTGAATTTAAAACATTTAAAAATATATAGATATAAAATAAGAAGGAAAATGGTTTTATTTTCAAAGTATGGTTTAGGAAAAATTAAAATATGAACCTCTTTAAAACATTAAAACTTTCATATCTAATTACTAGGTGATTTACAAGGTTGGTATTATAAAAATTTGAATTTATTTAAATAAATATTAAATATCAAAATAACTAACTTCACCAGTTCACTTTATAAATTCCTCATGGTCCGTATCACATCGACCATGTCCAAATTAATCACCATTTCTCTTATTTGAAATATATCCCATTATTTCTTTTCAATACAATTCCATTATCCGAATAAATTCACACCATTAACTTATATTTTCCATATATCCACTGATATCAATCTATTTCATTTATAAACGGGATTTATAAATTTATAAACGGGCTTTATAAATTTATAAACGGGGTTTATAAATTTATAAACCCCGTTTATAAATTTATAAAGCCCGTTTATAAATTTATAAACCCCGTTTATAAATTTATAAACTCCCCTGAGTTCTCCATCTATTTATAAAACAGTTTCTATTTAAAAGTCTGATTTTTAATTTCCTACCTTACTAAATTCTGGTTTATTTCAAATCTATTTTTAATTATTGCTTAAGTTCTTTTCCATAACTTCAAAACATTGTTCAAGTTCTTTAATATAATTCATTACAAAAATATCTACTTAAATCAATTTTACGAACGGTTAAGTATAGCCCAAATTAGTTAATATATTTTTATCCTACTTAGTTTTCCTTTAGAATAAATCCATTTTACAATATAAATATTTACTGTTCAAATTTCCTTTTTAAATTCCTTCAAATTGATTATTTACCAAATTCAATTCCCAGGCTATTTAACATTTAATAATTCCATTCACAACCAAACCGTATCAATTTATCCATCATATCATATATCAATGCATATATGAACAATAAATATTTTTTGAGGAATCCTGTTGGATCCCTCCAACCTGTTTTTCCTTGCATCCACAGATGTTGGTCAAAAAAAAATATCAATCCCACTTCGAGGAGGATTCGTGGTATATAGGGTGATCCGCTATTATGCGGGGTGCATAGGGTCTCATCCGCTATATAATGCGGGAACATCAATCACTCTAATATATATATATATATATATATATATATATATATATATAATATCATCCAACGGATATATCATAAATTTATCAATCAAGTCAGACATCTAATGATTTAAATCGAACATTTAAATTTAATAGGTAATCTGAATGAGTGAGAAAATCCCACCTTTACATTTCGTTTGCAATCCACTTCAACCTTGACTGGTTTCACGGTTTTTGAACTTGTATAGACATTACATTTTATTAATATTTGAAATAATCGGATAATTAATAATTATTTAATAAATTTAACTAATACTCTTTTAATAAGTTATTTTTAGCGACTTAAATAATTAAATTTAACAAATTAATTTCCATAGTACGTATTTTAAAATAAACTTATAGATTCAATATATATATATGTATATTTATTTAATTTTTGAAACTACATATAGAGTTATAAAAATAATCTATAGATTTCAAAAAATCTAATTTTATATAAACTTTCAACATTTTCAAATTCCTATTTTTTTTCAAACCTTATCTATAGAAGAAATTTCTATTTTTCTGTATATATATAAAATATGCATATATATATATATATAATATGCATACATATGTATATATATACATTTTTGGTCACTGCACATATATATATAAACTTGACTTTACTGTAAGTTATTAAAATTTTATTTTCTTTCTCTGTTCCAAAATTTATATGCATATATTTACCAAATTTATATGTATATACCTTACGATAAATGTCAAAGTAGGAATCCCCCATACTGTAAAAACTTCCCCTCTTTTATATATATATAAATATATTAAAAATCCATTTTTTTCTGAATATAAACATTTTATTTATTTAAATAAATAAATAAAATGATATACCTACCTGCAATACAGCTCAAATCATTCTCGACTAAACCCACGCTGCTCACAACTCCCACTCAAACGCCGCTGCCACCTTCAATCAAGCAAGCCGAGCTCCCAACCTCCAAATGTCGTACCCGAACCTCGAGTCTCCCTCCCCTCAACTTTGACAAATTTCGTGGCTACGAATACCCAATGCCACAACATTCCACCCTAGCACAATCGAAGCCTACCGCATACTTCTATCTCGTTCTCAATTCGTTTGATACAGATGCGACGAAGCCATGGTCCAAATTATTGAACGAAGATTCGATTGTGTTCGTATTTTTTTGGATTTCATTTTTATGTGATCGATTTTTGAATCGGCTTCATGAATTAGGCCGAACAAAAGAACAAGGACACGATTGTGTTTTGAACTGGAAATAGAGGAGGAAGAACGAGATATATTTTTTCAAGCTTCGTTTCTCTTGGCTGAATAAGAAGAAAAGAATGAGGTATTTGAGAAGTGGGAACGATGTGATTTGAAAAAGAAAACGTATTTTCAAAAAGAAGGTTGCATGCTGGGAACAAGCTACAGTGATTTCAAAAATAGGTGAAAAAGTATCGACGTGAAGTTTATTTGACCAGTCAAACAAAGTATAAATTATAATTAAATTTAAATTTAAATAGACTTGAATTCGTGGCTTAAAATCTTGACATCCTATCAAGGTGTACAGCCAGGCGTTTATAATGTTATACCCCTAGTCTGAACACAATGGAAAAGGTTTCGAGTCCTAATTCGATCGTATGGAGAAGATAGCTTTTTGGACCAGTTACTATATTAAATTTTCGATAAAGATTTCAGCGTGTTTATATCTCATACGATCACACGACAACTCCAAATACTACGAAAGTTACGAATTGTGAATTACTTATTATTAAATAAGTATATGGAAATGTTTTCCAATATAGAAGTTGAAATGATTTTGGGAAGTATATTTTTTTAAAGATAATTTGAAATGAATATTTGGCAGATGATTTAACTAATAAAAGATTAATTAAATGGGCCTAGTGATTGCTTATGCTGCTAAATATTTGTTTATTTATTTCGATTGTTTAATAACCGACTATCAAATTTGGCCATTTTAGTTCCTCGACTTGATGTGGGAACTATTTAGTCGTACACTTAGTACGTAGCCTTCTATGTAGGCTTGATTATAGTTTGTGTTAAGGATGTTGATTCGTGTAGTGCGGAGTATTACTCTAATATATCGAGCTTCCTTCTTGGCCCGAAAGATAGCAAGTTGAAAGTTGGACGTGATAAGTCTATGAGATTTAGTTTTATGTGAGGTTGAGAAACGCTGTTGCGTTGTTGGTGTGAAGTGACCGAGACCGGTTTATCCGAAAACCACTTCGGACCAACGTATATGCGTTCGATTTGTGCAGATTGTAAGGATATCGATATTCAGGATTTTCATAGTGGGGGACTGCTTGTTGATCGTTTGGGGTTAAAATCCCAATATACATATAGTAGCAGTGTTCTCTTCATTATGAAATATCCAATGCAAGGGCTATTCAGTACTAATCCTAGGGATTTCTCGACAGGATGTGGTAGGAAAGTACCTTCGATTTGTCCTGTTCCTGGAAAACTTATATGGATGTTTGTCTGACATTGCATTTCTACAGATTACGTACATTGTTTTTTACAGCGTACATCAGTGGTGGCGGAGAAGGCAACTTCTCTTAGCTTAACACCCTCCTTGAGACGTATGAGCTTAAGGGTTGTATTTTTGTGGAAGGAAATTAGTAGTCAACGAAAATGGTCATGTGGCTTTCAAAGTGATGTGATATGTGATTTGTGAAAGCTAATTGTTACCTCTAGTCTAATCAATAAGAAATGACCAAAACAGGGTTAGATGCAGCAAGGCTAAGTGGGTCGCTCCCAAGTAGGGTATGATCATCCTCTTCTAGATATATCTTTACATGCTATGACGTCGTGTATCTGATTGTTGTGGTTTGTATGCTATGAGAGACCTCGATAAAGGTCGGCAACAATCGAAGGATGACATATTCGGTACCATCTAGGTATAGAGGTGGGTCGGTCTTGTGTTGGTAGAGGGCAGATGTTCTGTGCCTCGGGATATCCATCTAGAGATGCACCCATCAGAAGGTAGTCCCTTCACCTGGTCATTTGTATGGAAATCCAAACTCCACTACGTACTTGCCATTTTATTTGTAGAGCCTAATATGCTGGAATTTAATAATGGTAACAATTTCGACTATTTTGAATATTATTTGTGCAATAGACACAATTATAATATAAGATGAATTTGATGTGAAATGTTTTAGTTATCATATGGTAAAAACATGTCTATGTTTATGTGTGGACTTGTCTTATGTGATAATTTTTTTTTGATAAAGGAAAAGTGTGGTAATGTAATAAATTCAGTTGAGTATGTTTCTTACGCTGGTTTACCAGACTGATCCAGACATTCTTCCCTTTCAAAGCTCGGGTCAGACCGAGTATATTTAAAGGTTTAGATTTGGTGCTTTGGAGCTTCAACCGAAGAGCTGGAGATCTTCATTTTCGTATACACGTATCTGTTTTGATTATTGATTATCTGCTGCTTAGTTGTTGTTTATTATCGGTAATTGTGAGGACAGGTTATTATATCTATCCAGGCTGATAATTTGTGATTGATTGTTGAACTCTGATTGATGTATGTATATACAGTTTCTCTTTTGCAAAGATCATTGATATGATATTATATGTTTTCCGCTGTGATGTGAGATTCTGTATTGTTTTGTTTGGTTCTATCTTCTTTCTTCTCTTCTCTTCTGCACTCTTCTTTTCTTTCTCTTGACTTTCCGTCAGTCTGTACTTTTTGGGTCGGACATGTGTGGTTTATTGTCGATTCAGAGGGTACGGATTTGTCGGGCTGTCACACATGGTACCAGAGCTTAGATTTTGTATATTCATAGGCTTTGATGTATACTCAGTATAGATAGGGACAGTAGCACCCTTGATTGAGTTTGAGTGTATTATATATATGAGCGCATATTTGTTAGTGATTATAAAATGTTTTATATTGTGTTTACTTATCCGTTGAGCTGTTTGCGAATTCTGGTCGGTATATGGGACGCCATGTTATCGATAGGATTTTCCAAACACTTAAACGAGGCAAGTCGACATAGTATTATTTTAAATTGGGTAAATGAAATAATTTTACCTCGATTATATTTTATATATAAAGGAAACAATTTTTCAGAATTATTAAAGTGTATATAGTTGATAGTTTGGTTGTTTGAACATATAAATATATATAAGTTAATAAAAGTTGGTTCAATAATCTTAATGGAAACAACAATTGTAAAGGAATGAATTATATAAGCAAATGAATTATATAAGCAAATGAATTATATAAATGGAATTATAATTAATATGATTTACAATTTTGAAATAATCTTATGTATAAGAAGTGAAACAAAATGAGTATATTTATAAAAGTGAGTTATAAATAAAAATTAATTTAAACCAATTATTTGAAAATTTGAATCATGTTGATATGGAAGTTGTTTTTCAAAGTTAAAGCAATTATATTGTTATAAATCTAAATCGATAAATAAATTTGGAATGAACCTTGTATAAGTAAAGTGAAATAGTGAAATTATATAATTAAAAGATTTATAAATGTTATTTATAAATAAAAGAATTTTTAAAAGAATATAAAACACTGAATTCACTACTATTGCTAGAAAATAATAAGGATGATGATTTTAGCATCATCAGTATCATTTTCGAGTTCCTATGTGATTAATTTGCTACCAATAGTAAATTGAAAGTTAAGTTTTGTTGTGATAAACAAATTTGAATTTAAAATCCAAGTTTAAATTGATAAGTATAAGTGAAATGAATTTGACTTAAGTAAAAGTTAAATAAAATAGAATTCGAATTAAATTAGATGTGAATTTAAGTTGTATAGTGAATGCAAATGCAAGTAAGAATGAAATGAAACATAACTTAAGTAATGTTGAATGAAGTTGATTTTCATATCATAATGAATTAATAAAGTTAAGAGATGAATATGAACTAGAGTTATGTAATGAAATTCAACTTTAGTCGTAAAAATGAATTAGTGAATAAACATGGATTGGAAATGTTGATGTTAAGAATTTGGATAAAACTTAAGTTAAGAAGTTGTGAATTAATAATAATATTGGAAGTGTTGTATAAAAATGGGAATATAGTGAATATTAGGATTTAATCCAAATTCAATATTAAACGAATTGGATAATTGAGTGGAAGTCAATTAGATATTAAACCAATTGGAAATTAAAAGTGTTAAACCAAATTGAATGTAAGCGAAGTAAATTAATTTGGTAAATGTTGGTTATACATTGGTTGTTAGATGGATGTTAGTTGATTGTATAGAAATTCATATGAAATTAAATTAATGAAATTGGAAGCTAAATAATTGAATTCAGATTGGAAGTTAAGTGAATTTGAATAGAATTAATTTTGATTTGAATTGGAAGTGAACAAACTTGAATGTGAACTAGTGAATGTAAACTAATTGAATATGAACGGATGAATATTAGTAAAATCTAATGTTAACGAATCAAGTGATTAAATTGAAAAATCAATTCAATGAATAATTAATAAGAAGTGAATGTATATTGATTTGGTTATGGATTTGTTGGATGTTGATTGGATGATAGTTGTTTGATAGTTGGATTTGTTGTTTATCGTTTGCATTTGCTATATTGGCATATATAGTTTTTGTATTAGTATATGTTGTATATTGATATTAATTTCATATATACATGTTTCTCATTTGTTTGTTGAGTATTTAGTAGGTGTTGATGGCGATGCTTCGCATTTGGAGCTCTCTTTTGCGCTATATTAGCCAAATATGCTCGCTAATCTTTACTACTAATAATGAAAGTTCCATCAACTAATTTCAACCGCGTCTTTTCGGATTTCCAGAAATACCCATCATCGATAATCGTTCTTCATTACTTTCCATTAAACCCTAAATCATTGTCAGTTCTAATTCACCATCAGATCCTTCATGGTCCGTCGCGCCTCCTCTTTAGAATCACCATCACTTCTAAACATACAGATTACGAATCCGCTTTCTTCCACAATCCTCTACATCCCTACCAACTTCACAATTCTCACTCATCATGCTGGTCACACTCTCACCCTCAGTCTAGGCACAAATAGTCCAAAATCCTGATATTCATGTTCGAAGCCGAATGTTTGAAGCTCAAAATCGATCGATCATGGCCGCATCTTAGTAGTTTGGGCGATGTGAATAAGAAGTTGATTAAAGGGTCGATCGATTGCGAAATGGCTAGATTCAATTTTCGAAAATAATGCGTTATGATTTATGCGTATGCAGTTAGAGAAGAGAAAGGTAATGGATCTGTGAGGGGAGATGATTTGCGGAAGGTTCTGGAAAGTGTTGTTAATTTGATAGATTTTTTGGATTAACTGCCATGCTTACTTTGCCTACTCCGAGAAGCATTGGGTTTTCGAACCAGGTTTCTTCGCTAGAAATATCCTTCGGCAAAAATCGCCCTTTGTTATTTCTCATTAAACCCTAAATGATTGTCAGATCCGAAATATTGAACTATTCTCAAAATATTGAACTATTACTACTTTACATTTCTAATATTATTATTTGTTTGCTTTGGCAATCTTTCATTAATTCCTTTAAAATGACGTTAGCAAGAGAAATTTGTGCACTGGTAGTGGGAGTGTGTGGCTTTTACTTTATTTATTTACCTTTGTACCACTGTTGTACACTTTATCAGTGATCGGTTTTTTAATACATATATATACACACACACACATACATATATATAGACACATATTTATTATAATTAACATGATAGTATGCTACCCTCTTCCCCTTACCGTTCCATTTTGTAATTGTAGATATGCAACACTGCTTTATTTCTACTTTTCATGCATTGTCGGTTTTTTGAGTATATAAACATCCCGACGGTTATGTAGTCTGCCAGTGGTTTTATTATTGTTTAACACTTCAAATTTGCAAAACCTAATATCATTTTTTTACCTGCTGAAAGTAGGTGAGAGCATGGTTCTCAGCTGTAATCTATTTCCTAAAGTTGTGGGAATATGCACTCTATGGATAAAGGGGTAAAAGTCCAACATTATATTACTCACCTTAGATACTCAGTGTAATGAAAAATGACATATATTATGATAACCTACGTTGTTAATAGGTTTTATATACATGATTATTGATTGAACTTTTGTTTATTGGTTTTCATTTGGAGTTACCATTCATAACCTAATTTGAGCTCATTCAAATGATTTTCAAAAATCAGGATGTTGGATAATGCTTGGCAAAAATTGTACTTTTGAAAATTCTAGCCAAGTTGAATTTCACTTGAGGTATCTTTTTTAGTTAAAAATTAGAAAATGGCACACTATACGACAATAAGAATACGAACTGAAGATAATAGTCCAAGGCCCTTCTTAGAAAGTCTAAACAAAACTGCGAATGTTTTGGCGGATAGTATTCCTCTTCGACATAAAAAATTCCAATCGGTGCACACTTTATTATACTAAGAACATATTTTCTTGATTGCATTATGAAGTTGTATGTGATTCAAACTATCTTAACCATTTGTTTTCGTACGAAAAGTTATACTTTTTTTTTCAACACTAGAGCGTTTCTCAGTGCTATATTTGTACGTGAATTTCATTTGAGAAAACATTCTTTTACTTGAAAACCATAAAATTGCCCAATATGCGGTAGAAATAGTATTGAATATGAAATGAAGATAGTAGTCTAATGTTCTTTTTGGTAGATTCTAAACATAACTATGAGTGTTTTGGTGGATAGTGTTTCTCTTCAACCCTTTATGAAAATTCCAATAACTACACACTTTGTTACAGTAAGAATATATTTACTAGATTTGTGCTATTGAATTTTTAAATGATCTAAATGTCGCACTATGTGTTTTTGTACTAAAAATTATGCTTTATTCCTCAGCAGTATAGTGTTCCTTTTTAACCCATTATGAAAAATATCAATTAGTCTAAGCTTTATTACAATAAGAATAAACTAACAGGCTTACACTATGAGGTCGTATGTGTTTTAAACTATCATAACTATTTGCATTTGTAAATATTTAGTCATTCATAGGCACAAATAATTCGAGGAACACAAGTGATAAGTATTTGGTAATGTTTTCTAATATTTATTTCATACCTTTCATATAGGTATTATCAAATATTTTCAGGTAAATTTATATTGCTTTGAAAATTTGTTAGCCCATAGCCAAAATGATTCTCCCTTTAATAATTTCCTTAATCTAATAATTGAAAATTAAGTCAGTAGCTTCGGCTACATATACATTAAACATTAAACATGATGATTTGTTTGAAATTGCTGTAATTTGGGCTGTTGTAAGACAAATTGAGTGCTTATGCTTCCGTCTTTGATTAAATTTTATAAAGGATTGATCAAGTGGTATTTATTTTCTACATAGTGTAAAACATTATCCTTAAAATTATACTCTTCATAGTCATGAACTAAAAACATTTGTTGTTATTTTCCGTTCGCCATAGCAACAAAGTTCAAGTGAAGATTATTCCTTCGCCTATTTCTTAATAATAATATATTTAATGTTTTGTTAGTATCAAATTATCACTCATGGTTTTCTTTTAGGCCCTTTTTGATATAATTTTTTCATATTGTTGTACACTATCTTGTGCACTCAAAACTTGGGTGTTTCTTTGATGTTTTTGTTTAATTGCGCCGGAAACAAGTTCAAACTAGACATTTGAACATTGTTATAAATTAGCAGTAGCATATTTATCTTCAAACAAGTTCAACAGTGTAGTTATATGGTACAATGTTGTATAATGTACCTATTTCCTGTTATATAACATCAAAGGATTCATATACAAGATTTTTCTATAATCCTACCACTATATACCATTCAAAATGAAAATCCACTACTTTGTTTTTTCTTCCCTTTTCAATGATGATCAATATATATGCTTTGGTTGGATATATTTTACGAAACTGATTCCAGTATTTTTTGACTAGAGAGTATCCCATATGCTTGATCCTCTGCCTCCTTCTTCAGCAGCACCTTCAGTCTAACAAAAAATAATTTATACATCAATTTTTTAGATATTTTGACAAAGGTTTAAAAGAAAATGATTAAGAAAAAAAGAAAACTGGATAAGCTGAATTGGCCCCCTAAAGATAAAATCAGCTGAATAACTATCCCAAGCAATTAAGTTTGGACTGAGTTAGCATATCACAAAAGAACAAAAACAAAAGCATTATCAGCAATAGATTTAGTCACTTTGTTCTTGAGTATTGTTTCTTTGATTGATTTAGTTATCAACTAAACTTTGGTAACATGTAGAAATTCACTTTGCATAAAGTATATCTGGTTTTTAGTTATTTATTTGAGAATGAATAATTTTTTCTTCATTGTTTATAATTTAAGAAAAATACATAATATTTATTTAAGAAAATGTTTCTTAAAATACGTATATTTTTCATAGTATATATTCAAAAGTTTACCAGTAGTTAACCCCTCTTCTAAAATACGCCATGTTCTTTATTTCTTCCTAACCAATAGGCTGAAAAAACATCCGAGTTAGAAGAAGATGACGAATGGGAATATGTCAAAAATGGTCCTTCAAGGATCATCTAACAAGGTACTATGATAATTATGAAAAATAAAAAAGGTTTGGAAGTATCAAGAAATGTGTATTTAGTGAAAACATTCGCATTTTGTAAGCACACTAGCAGAAATATTTTACAATATGTCGATAGACACATATCATTTCCTCCCTACTTGGACTGGACTTATAATTTGCTTAGCTTTATTTGGGATCAGTCTTGTCCATTCTTAATAGTCATTGTATGTAAGAAAGAAAGTTGATTGTTGGTATTTTGCAGTAAAATACGGTAGGTTTTGTAGCATTACTTACATTTCTCTTTGTATCAAAATGTAATGTTTCTCTTTTAGTTCATTACATAAATCTATGCATAAATGATAAGTAGAAAATGGTTCAAACATAAATCATAGATCCGACATGTTTTATGTTTATAATGGGCATAAATAATTCACGTTTTCTAAATTTTACATTTAGAGGCGTCGAGGAAAGAAGTCTAAATTTGATTCAGTTGCTATTTGCACAGAGAAAATAAACATGTGCAACCGACATCCTTAGCTTTGCTTACTTGCAAGTTCTGAACACCAATTGATCAGTAGAAAAGAACAAATGAATGCAAATTGTTTTTTCTCCTTATCCATTATTGAAATCGTAAGATAACATTACATTTTACAAAATTTGTCAAAATAAAGAATAATCAACACAAAAAGCAGTGACTGATACATGTTACATTTTTCTTCTTTGAATAAAGTGGAAAAGAAAGAAAAAAAACAAAATAAATGATAAAAATACAAAAGCATGAATGAGCATCACATGTGAACACTGTTGTCACCGTGCTTCCCAAAATTATTATGTTCAAACACAGCGATGCAAATTGTTTTATGGTTTATGATGACACAAATATAATATATAATTACTGTATAATGTTAACGCCTTACCATCTTATACCGACCATAAATTAAATATACAGCAGATGTTGATCTATTATAAAATTAATAACCAACTTTTAAAAGATATTATTATCCGGTGATCAACAACTTTACAACATAAAAGGAAAACTGAAAATATCCACTTAGCATAACACAGCTAATTATACTTCATTATGATATAATAGACCTTTCAAACGAAATAATTACATGTAACGTGTATGTAGTTGCACCTACTAAGAGCACTCAAATCTTTATGTTGTAATGTAAAAGTTATCAAAAAATCAATATTCTGATGCCCAATAACAGCAAATATAGTATAGATATTATGTATAAACTCAAAATACCCAATTTATTAGGTACTAGCGCACATGTGTATTATCCTTTATTTATCGAGTTTTTTACCATACAAATTTGCATATGAGAGCAATTCATTTTCTCAAAATTTTGTGTTCACATCAAACATATTTCTTATAAATGATAAGTAGTGTTTTATAAATATTTAGGAAAAATTAGTATTTATAAATATATTTTACAATATAGAGTTCTTAAACTTATACCAATAATTCATTGATTTTTTAAAATGTGCGATAAATGTCATATTTATGAGTATGGTCTGGTTTATGATTATATAGAAAAAAAATTAAATATACAAATAAAAAGAAAAACCTCCATATTCTAAATAAAAAATAAAAAGTAAATGGTGAAGTGACCATGACTAAGTGCAGGTCCAACTGGATGTGCTTTATACTCGTAATATATAAGGTACATATCTCAGATTACATATCGTACTTTTATATTTTTTCCCTATGGGATGCCTCATCCTCAAAGATGAGATGTATATTTGTGATATATATGTTGTGATCCTACTATGATCGAACCACGCAAAGGAGACAGTGACGAATTTTTCTGAAAATTTGAGGCGTTAGAACTTTTTTGAGAAATTGGAAATTTTTTAATAACATTAATTTTGATTTTGAGTTATAATTTGATACGATATTAGGTGGTTTTGAAAAGATAACTAAGTATGATCTGAAAACTTAGAGAAGTTCTTATAAGACGTTTAACTAATGGATTTTGGAAAAGTTAAAATGTTTAAATGATGTTGGTATCTAATTTGGATGAATTATTTTGAAAAAATTAATGGACGACATTCTTTTAAGTAAGGGAGAATGTAATAACCCAAAATTTCAGTCAATTGAAATTCGTATATTTAATTGATTTTAAATATTCACAAGTTAATTTATAAGTTAAATAAATTATATTTCGAATATAGTGATTTAATTGGATAATTAAAATTTTAATTTAATATTTGAAATTGTGGAAATAATTGGAATTTGAATTATTGTGAATGAAAATGATTTATAAAGTTGAATTAAATCCTATTTGAATTAGAATGATGTTAGAGAACTTTTAAAATTGAATTAAAAGTTAAATTGTAGAAATTGAATATTTTAGTATTTAATTAACGTGTAGAAATAGTCATTTTTCATAAAGTCTCGGATTTCAACGACACCAGATTCATTGGATCCAGAATGTTAAATTATTGTAAGATTTAAAATTTCATGTCAATCGGATTTACGGTCTGTCCGGTGCAAGCTAAAACGCATAGAAAATTATTTAAGTGAAATTTTAAATTTAAATAGTTCGATTCAAAAACCTATCTTCCAAATACGATCGAATTGGCTCTCGATATATATTCCATTATGTTCGAAATAGGGGTGAATAGTGTCATAAAATTTTATATAAAAGGACATCATTTTCTATTATTTTCACAAAACCTAACTAGGGTTTTACAGCCGCCATTCTTTTTCTTCAATGGCCATAAAACACTAAACTTCTTTCCTCGATCTCTTCCAATCCACCAACATTCATAAAAAACATTCAACTACAAAAACAAAGATCATATCGAGATCTATAATTTCAACGGTCACGATCGAATTTAACGTGATAGATCGGTGGAAAAATAGATTTGAGTGCTGCGCGTTCGTGCACAAATTTCCATGCAAATACACGGTCGAGCTTGCCATCGTTCGTACCGAAGGTGGAGCTCACATTGACGCTCGGGGTGGAAAGCTCTGATCGTCGTCCAAGTGGTTGAAGAGGGCATGAAAATTAAAAGTAAATCGACGGTGGTGGGTTAGTGCTCACGTTCGAAAGCCTGGAGAGGGAAGAAAAGGAAATAGCGGCTTGGATTTTGAGATCTTGAGATGTGCCGCCAGATTTAATTGATGGTATTTAAAATAAAATAAAAAGAAAATAGTAAATTTATTTATATATAAATTCATATAAACTATGAAACATTATAACTTCTTCATATGAGGTCCGTTTTTGACGAAATAAGTTGCATTGGGTCCGTATTGACGAGCACTATATTTTAGAGCTGGTTTGGAGTTGATTGGAGCTAGGGTAAATTTTGGGTAAAATTAAATGTTCGTTTAATTTTATTCAAAATAAAACACTGCAATTGCTATTGAAAGCGATGTGAGTACAACTCCCTCTTTTTGACTCTTTGATATTTTTATATAGTTGAAAAATAATTTTATTTATGATGATTGGTGATTGTTTGAATGAGATATGATATATTATTTATATATTGATTGGTATTTGATATATTCTTTCCTATTGGAGCAGATGAGACCATATACGTTCCCTGTATGAGAGGATGACCTTTTGTATGCGCATCTGCCTCGAAGCGGATAGTGTATGCATATTCTAATATGTATATTTGTTGCATGTGACAGGATGGAGGGACCCAACTGGATTCCTCACCACTGCTGATTTATTTACAGATATTGATATATATGCTGTTATGACACGATATATGAAGTTTTGTATGCCATGATTGATTATTTTGGTGCGTTGCAGCATCGGGCCTATTTTTGGAACTTTAAAATGGTTAAAGTGATGATTTCCGAATTTAAAAGTATTTCAAGAGATTTTGAAAATAGATGTTTGCTAAATTTTAAATTATTAATAAATGAATTTATTTTGAATAAATAAAAGTTATAATTTTATGTCATAAAAATTATGATTTTTGTGAAATATGATTGAAATGTGATTTTTGAAATATGGAGTTAACTATTTTTATAAATAGTTTAAAATGAGAATTTTAATTTTATTATAAATGGTATATATATATATATATGATATATAAAAATTGAACTTTTATAAATCAAAATAATGGAATTATAAACGAGCTTTGTAAGTGCTAAAATGGAGTTATAAATGGATTTTATAAGTCAATAATATTTATAAATTGACGAAGTTATAAAAAGAACGAATTTTGAAAATAAAGAGAATTATAAGTAATTAACTTATAATTTGGATTTTTTGCATATAAATGAGATAAATGAGTTGGGTTAATACGGGAATTTTATAAATGAAAGTTTTTATTAAAATTGTGATATCCTGGGAATTTCAATCAAATTTAAATGTAATAATCTCTTTTATAAATTTATTAAAATTGGCAAAATTGTTATTTTAAAAATAATGATAATAACTGTGTTGTATATATATAGATTTTTATGAAAATTATTTTATACAAGTTGAAATTGTATTTGTTTAAATATATGTATATATTAAATTGATCTTTAAATTGAATTTGAAATTTAATTTGAATTTGGATATTTAAATTGAAATTCAAAAGATAGTTATTTATATCTTAAATTTTACTTTGGTTTTAAAACGAATTTTATTTGATTTTATTAAGAACATAAATTGTTTATATTATTTTCTTTTTAAAGAAATTTATTTATGTAAAGTAAAATATGTATTTATAAATTAGAAAATCAATTATAAAAGCTTTTTAAAACATTTAAAAATCTAATTATGCATGAAAGTTACAAGTTTTGAGATTTAAACTCTCTAAATAACATGTGTGATTAGATTAACAAGCCTAAATGACAAACGTTTATCTTTTTACAAGTGTCATATTTTCTTCAATTTATTTTCTTTAATTTTAGTAAATCAAAATTAAATCTATATAACCATACTTCTTCTTCATTCTTTTTCCCCTATCTCATTTTCAAAAAGCAAGAGAAATAAGCCACAAAATTTACAAACAGAAAGATTGTATCAACTTCCGACCTAAAATTAAAACAAAGAATCAAATCCATTTCAAAAATCTAAAATCTGCAAACAATTTTCAAAGGCCTGGGTTAAGCAAGCACTCTTCTACGATTTTAAAAGCTTCACCAATTCAGTTTTTTTTTTAAAAAGAACCTAATCATTTCAATAAAGCAAACAAGAGCAAGATCAAATCATTCAACAACTAAATCAAGATCAGGCATCTCAGTTACTCAGATTTCTAGCATTTCTTTTATCAAAGCTCTCCAGTCTTAGCATCTGCTTCAAACAGTCAGGTGAGTAAACTTTAAATAAAAAGAAAGGGCTTAAGTAGAATTTAATCTGTGTATGAAATTATTTGATTTTATGGTGCTTGCATGTGAATATATATATATATATATATATATATGTGTGTATGTGTGTGTGTGTGTGTGTGTTATGTGCATGTTGGTTGAATGTTCTCTTACTCTCTGTTTCTAGACTACAGAGTGAAAATCAAAGCAAAAATCCAATAACTCTTTATCTATATTTTATTAGGCTTTAAATTCTAAACAATTTAAGATTGTGAAAATGTAATTTAGGATTTAAAAATGAGTTTAAGTACTTTATGTTTGAAATTCTTCTGGAATTCAGTAAATCAATAAGATCTTTTAAATTGATAAAAATCAAACATTTTATTTTGTAGATTCAAGCATGCAACTTGAATCAACATTGGAAAACTCAATTTTTAAAACAAAAATCTCGAATTTTCGTTTGGGTTTGGGTTTGCATTTCTGTGATGATCGGAAGTGGAAGTTTGATTAAATTACGGCGACTGAGATGAATCCGGTGGTCGGGGTTTTGGTTGGAGCTAGCTTGGTGATCTTGGCGTCGATGATAGTTTAATGGGGTTTTAAACCTTAATTCGGTAGGTTTGAAAATTTAGTCATCGTGGCTTCTATGGTGCATCGAGCTGCAAGTGGTTCGGGGAAGTGATGGCATGGAGGCTAGCGAGGTCATGGCGGAGTTTGTGAGGGTCCGATGGTCGGCATCGATGGGTCAGGGATGTTTTTCCGGTGATGTGTGTTTCTAGTTTTCAACTGGAAAGGTCGAATTAGTTTTGGGCTTCGCGGCACTTGGTTGAGGGTCGGAATCGTTCAGGTGGTTGAACATTGATGTGTGCGAGGTGTCGCCGGAGGTAGCGGCGTCATAGTTGGTCTGCGCACGTGCTCGGCAACGTTTTCGTGTCAGGAAGTTTTGGTTTGAGAGCAACATGAAGTGATGCACGAGTGGAAAGAAGATTGCCTCGGGTTAGAACCCAAGTTCGTGAGTGAGGCTTTCCAGTTTTGTTTTAAATTTAAGAAAAGAAAAGGGAAGGTGAAGTAGAAAACTCGAGTCTAGTCTCGAGTCAGGGTCAGGTCGAACCTGAAGTTAAGTTGAAAGTGTTTTTAAGAAGTTTGAAAAGCTAATTTAAAATCTAAATTTAAAACTGATTTGAACTATTATGTTTATACTATTTTGATTAAAAAGTTTTGTGCTTTGGTTAACTTAAAATTTGAGAAATGTTAAGTATTTTTAAAACTTAATTTTTAATGGTAATTAAGTATAAATTTAAAAGATGAAATGTTTTAAACATGTATTAATTTTAGGTAATTAATGGTAATTGTTTTATCTTGATAGTTAGTTAAGTTTTTATAATTAATGATTACTTAAATTAATAAGGTAATTAAAGTTAAATTAATTAATAATTTAGGATTAATTAATTTATAAAGATTTAAGGATTAATTGATTGTTTATTAAGAATTAATTAGGGTTAAGTAAAATTACTAAAGGTAATTAATGAAGTATAATTACTTAATGAAGCAATTAATGGATAATTACAGGCTGTAATTAATTAATGGGTAATTACTTGATGGAAAGTAATTAAAGAATAATTACTTAGTGGAAGCAATTAAGTGTAAATTATTCAGTGTAATTAATTAATGGATTTACTAATTAATTAAGAGGTTAATTAATGTATGTAATTAAGAATAATTAATTACTGAATGTGATTAATCAAGGTTGATTAATGAATGTGGTAAATTAATTTAAGGCTAATTACTGAATGTAATTAGAGAGGATAATTAGGGGTTGATTAATTAATGGTTTGTAATTAAGTAAGCAAGATTAAAAATGATTAAAGTAATTAATTTGATTTAATTAGGAATGGGTGACTGATTAATCTTGCTTATGAATGATTGGTTGATATTTCTGTGATGAAATGTTTGTGACATGATATGTTTGTCTTGAACAGTGATTATGTGGTTATCTGTCGATGAAGAATTGCTGTGTAAAAAGTGACATCTTGTGATCAAAGGTTGAATTGTGTTTCACTTGAATAACATGGGTTAAGATGGTATTGAATTCGAAGAGACCAGAGTCGAGTATTAGTAAATACCCAAAACCACTTCGATTTGTAATCTAATAATTCTGTACAGATTTGATATGTGAAATAAATAGGCAGGAATGGAATGATTAAAGTGAATTGGACCATTTAATCTAAGTTTTGGTATTTAGAAATTGATGTGTGTAATAAGTGTTGTCTATACCAAACTTGTGAATTTGTAAAATTGATACGAATTACCCCGGGTTTTATATAAGTTTTATGCTGTTGTATTCCATGTTAGATGGGTTTACTCACGCTGGTTTCCAGCCTGACCCGGGTGTTACTTTGATGTAATGCTCGGGTTAGACCGAGTACTACAGATTTTCAGGTAAGGACGTTCAGGAGTTCATGAGTTCATGAGTCGAGCTGGAAAATGTTGTAACTCTGATGTCTTAAAAAGTAATTGACTAATACAGCTTTCTTTGTGTAAAGAATATTATTTGATATTATATTTTATCCGCTGTGAATGTGAGATTCTGTGTTTCAATTCTATTTCTTCTTCTTTATCTTTGCTTCTTTTTCTAACTATCTGGAATTTTCGGGATCTAAAATTCCGGGTCAATACAAAAATATAAATGGAATTTATAAGCATTGTTTTATAATTCCGAAATCAATTGAATTGGATAAGTTAAATATAGAAGTTTATCAAACGAGAAATATCCACGATTTTAGACAGTAGATAATCCTTTAATGAATATATAGAAGCAATGAATTTAGTAAATAAATTGTATCCATGATTTTGGACAGTGGATTATCTTTAATAAATGTGAAGAAGTAATGAATGTGGTAAATGAAGTATATTCATGATTTTGGACAGTGAATAATCTTTTGAAATAAATAAATGTTTTGATAAGTGATATTTTAAATGGAGTAAAATGGTTTGAAAGATGTTTTAAAGTGTATAAAGTATCGAAACCATAGATTTCAACATTCATTGTTGAAATAGATGTTTTCGAGAAGTAAGGAAATGATGGACTATAACACTGTTGTTATAGTAAGTGATTTTCGAAAGAAAATGTTTTGTATAGTCTATGGGATTTATTTATCAAAAAAATGTTTTGTATAGTATATGGGATTTATATATCTATCTAATTATTGAATCCCTATACTAATGATTTGGGTTTTCGTAACGATGTTTTATGCAATATTCATTTTGACCCAAATAAATGTGTTTATAGAGAATCTTTTCCTTAAAGAATAAAATATATACTTAATCGTGATTTAAGTATATGAGATATTTTCTAAGTGTTGAAAATAAATTGAATTGTGAATTACTTATTATTAAATAAGTATATGGAAATGTTTTCCAATATAGAAGTTGAAATGGTTTTAGGAATTATATCTTTTTTAAGATAATTTGAAGTGAATATTTGGCAGATGATTTAATTAATAAAAGATTTATTAAAAGGGCCTAGTGATTGCTTATGGTGCTAAATATTTGTTTGTTTGTTTTAATGGTTTAATAACCGACTATCAAATTTGGCCATTTTAGTTCCTCGACTTGATTTAAGAACTATTTAGTTGTACACTTAGTACGTAGCCTTCTATGTAGGCTTGATTATCATTTTTGTTGAGGATGTTGATTCGTGTAGTGCAGAGTATTACTCAATCTATCGAGCTTCCTTCTTGGCCCGAAGGATAGCAAGTTGAAAGTTGGTGACGTGATAAGTCTATGAGACTTTGTTTCCGTGTGAGGTTGAGAAATGCTTTTGCATTGTTGGTGCGAAGAGACCGGGATCGGTTTATCCGAAAACCATTTCGGACCAACGTGTATGCGTTCGATTTGTGCAGATTGTGATGATATTGATAGTCAGGATTTTCATAGTGGAGGACTGCTTGTTGATCGTTTGGGGTTAGCAGTGGTCTCTTCATTATGAAATATCCAATGCAAGGACTATTCGCTACTAATCCTAGGGATTTTCCGATAGGATATGGTAGGAAAGTACCTTCGGTTTGTCCTTTTCCTGAAAGACTTATATGGATGTTTGTCTGACATTGCATTTCTACAAATTATGTACATTGTTTTTTACAAACGTACATCTGTGGTGGCGGAGAAGGCAACCTCTCTTAGCTTAACATTCTCCTTGAGAAGTATGAGCTTAAGCGTTGTATTTTTGTGGAAGACAATTAGTTGTCAATGAAAATGGCCGTGTGGCATTAAAAGTGATGTGTACGTGGTTTGTGAAAGGTAATCGTTAACTCTAGCCTCATCAACCGAAAATGAACAAAACAGGGTTAGATGCAGCAGGGCTAAGTTGGTCGCTCCTAAGTAGGATACGATCATCCTCTTCTAGATATATCTTTACACGCTATGACGTCATGTATCTGATTATTGTGGCTTGTATGCTATGAGGGCCCTCGGTAAAGGTCGGTAATGATCGGAGGATGACATATTCGGTACCATCTAGTTATAGAGGTAGGCCGGTCTTGTGTTCTATGCCTCGGGATATCCATGTAGAGGTGTACCCATCGGAAGGTAGTCCCTTCACCTGGTCATTTGTATGGAAATCCAAACTCCGCTATGTACCTGCCATTTTATTTGTAGAGCCTAGCATGCTGGAATTTAATAATGGTAACAATTTCGGCTATTTTGAATATTATTTGTGCAATAGACACTATTATAATATAGTATGAATTTGATATGAAATGTTTTAGTTATCGTAAGGTAAAAACATGCCCGTGTTTATGTATGGACTTGTCTTACGAGATACTTTTGTTTTGATAAAGGAAAAGTTTGGTAATTTAATAAATTCAGTTGAGTGTGTTTCTCACGCTGCTTTACCAGACTAATCTGGGCGTTCTTCCCTTTCAATGCTCGAGTCAGGCCTAGTCTATACGGGTTCATATTTGGTGCTTTGGAGCTTCAGCAGAAGAGCTGGAGATCTTTATTTTCGTGCACATGTATCTATTTTGATTATTGATTATCCGTTGCTTGGTTGTTGTTTATTATCGACAATTGTGAGGACAGGTTATTATAACTGTCCAGGTTGATAATTTGTGGTTGATTATTGAACTCTGATTGATGTATAAATATGTAGTTTCTATTTTACAAAGATCATTGATATAATGTTATATGTTTTCTGCTGTGATGTGAGATTCTGTATTGTTCTGTTTGGTTCTATCTTCTCTCTTTCTTCTCTTCTCTTCTTCTCTCTTCTTTTCTTTCACTTGACTTTCCGTCAGTCTGTGCTTTTTGGGTCGGACATGTGTGGTTTATTGTCGATTCCGAGGATATGGATTTGCCGGGCCATCACAACTTGCTAGTTTTCTCTGAGCGAATCTTGACGTGTTCACTTAGACTCACTCTAACATGTATGGGATCTCATCCGCCATTACGAGCCACATATTAAGTATCGACCTGAGGGATGTCCCGGTGAAACAAAAAAGTCATGGCATGGATCATGAAAGATCTGCTACCCTTATAGAAGAGGTGGATGGACTCAAAGGCAATAGGTTTACTCGCGACGGCCTCTACCCTAAGTGGGTTTCTAATCCTGTACTTGTGAGAAAAGTGAATGGAAAATGGCGGACATGCATTGATTACTCAAACTTGAATAAGGCATGCCTGAAGGACAGTTTCCCCTTCCAAGGATCGACCAGTTGGTAGAATCAACACAGGACACAAATTGCTATCTTTTATGGATGTATCCTCTGGATATAACCAAATCGTGATGCATATACCTGGTTAAGAGCACACCAGCTTCATTACCGATGTGGGATTGTATTGCTATATGGTAATGCCACTTGGATTGAATAATGAGCGACCTATCAATGCCTAGTCAATGGTATATTTATAAACCATATTGGAAAGATGATGGAGGTATATGTGAATGATACGCTCGTGAAGTCACGATGATCAAGCGACCATAATTGAACTCGTAGAAATGTTCGATATCCTTCGATATTACATAATGAAGATCAATCGCCTAAATTGTTCTTTTGGCGTTGCATCAGGGAATTTCCTTTTTTTCATCAAAAATGCCTATGGAATCAAAGCGAATCCTAAGAAGATTCAGAAATTCGCAACATCCAAGTACCAAAGACCATCAAGTAAGTACAGAGTCTAAATGGGAAGGTTGTTAGTTGATTTATTTCTAGAGCCATCGATAAATGCATTTCTTTCTTTGATTTTTAAAAAGGGAAAAGAAACTTTGAATGGATGGAGGATTGTGAAGACGTGTTCCAAGATTTGGTGAACCACTTAGAGAGGCCTCCAATCTTGTCAAAGCCGGTGGATCATGAAGACTTTTTTGTATATCTACTTAGCCGTACCGATACACACTATAAGTGCCGCATTGCTTTATGAGGAGAATCAGATCCAGAGACTGGTCTATTATGTTAGCAAACGGTTAACATGAGATGAAAGGAATTATCCAAAGATAGAGAAAATGACATGTTTCTTCTTGATTGCTTTGCGAAAGCCCCGCCTTTATTTTTAGGCTAATCACATTAACGTTTACACTAATCAGCCATTACGACAGGTTCTACGGTGACCTGAGACATTTGGATGGTTACTCAAATGGAGCATTGAACCGAGTTAATTTGACATTACTTATCTCCTTTGGAGAGCAATCCAGGGACAGGCACTGTCGGACTTTATAGCAGAATTCACCATACAGGATGATCTCCCAAAGAGCAGTGGAGCCCCTACCATTCGGTGAAAATATATACGGATGGAGCACCCAATGATCATTATTCTGGAGCCAGAATCATGTTATTAACTCCGAAAGATCGATCAATTTGTTACAATTTAAAGCTCAACTTCCCTGCAATAAACAATGAAGCTGAGTATGAAGCTCTGATTGCTGGGCTCAAACTTGCTAGAGAACCGAGAATAAAATCTCTCGAAATCTTTTATGATTCCCGGTTGGTAGTATACCAAGTTAGGGGAGATTACCAAGTTAAAGGACAATTACTCGCTTCGTACCATATCCAAGTTCAAGAACTATTAACTGCCTTTGAGTATTATGACATCTTGCACATTCCTCAAGATCAAAATAAAGAGGCTGACTCATTGGCAAAGTTTGCTAGCACTATGGATGCACATTAAATGGACTTGGCTCTAGTCAAAGTACTCGATGCTCCAAGTACAAACTGTTGAATATGCGCTTTACGCTTATATGATTTTTGTTTGATGATAATAAACACATATATATGTTCATTTAAATGTATTTGATAATATACTATTTTATTTTTCATAGATAAATAAATATTTGTTGAATAAAATAAATTACACAGAATTTGAATTCAAACATAAATTTTATTCAAACAAATATTTATTACAATTTTGAATAGTACAAATTCAAGCTCTCACTATACATATACAATTTTGTTTACAATACATTGCAATTCAATTTACATAAATGCCTCACTACATATCACTCACACTCGTAGTTTATCATCAAGTTCATTCCAGTTATAATCCAGCATCTGAGGAATCTGCAAAAATATTCACTAACGCGGTAAAATTGAAAAAGAAATATTTTTGCAATATAAAATGAAATATGATTTTTGAAAATATGATTTGCGTCAGTTATTTAGGTTGTTCGTCATCATTCACATTTGAATTCATCATACACGAACAATGTGACATGCACAGTGTATCACTGTACATGCCACAAGGCCATGCACATCGATATACACTTGATAATGCTACAGGGACAGGTGAGCACAGGTCAAACCCAAATGAAAAGCCGGGTTCAACTCACGTGCAATATATTTAAAATCACAACACGAGCACAAGGTCAAACCCGAGTTTTGAAACTGGATTCAACTCAAGTGAAATTTCAAAAATCAACATGAAGTGAATCAAGTTCAGTGTGGAAATGCACCAAACAGAAAATCAGTGCAACCCGAAGTCAAGGCAACATGAAGCATGCAAGCTCGAGCACAAGATATGGAAACAACAACAATGCAATAGTGTCACAATGTCACAGCAAACAAGGTGCACCAGACCAGGCTACATGATGATCAAAGTCAACAGTATCAATAACAAGTGCAGTAGCTACAACTTCAACCACAAAGAAATTCCACCAAGTAAACAAATGATCAGAACTTCAACCAGACAATACAAATGAAAATGCAAGACCAAACTACACAAACTTCAATGACCAGTTCATGCATACATCAATAAACCAAATGCAAGACCAAAGTGCAACAGACACACAATGAAAATCAGGTAGTCAGCAACTTCAATATGAGTGCAATGAAATTATGAAGTGAATGCAAACAGTCGAAGTCATGGAGCTGCAGCCAATATACAATGATGAACAAAATCACAAGATGCCCAACTCAAATGAACACTACAGCAAAACCAGAATTGATGCAAATGTCCAGATAACATCAACTGGGCACATGAAGACCAACAACATCAAGTAAGAAACACCATGATATACAAGCTACAAATCCATACAACAATGTGTAGCAGCAATTACAAGTAACCAGAGGCAAATGGAGAGAGGCAATGAACCAGTGGAAATAAACAAGAATGCATGCTACAAAAAATGACTCAAGTTTGATGCTATCAAGTGATACAAATGTAATTACCACAAATCCAAGACCAACAGCAGTTTATACAACAAAGGATGATGCAGGCACCAGAAACATGATCAACACTGCAAAAATGGTCAAGCAGTATGCACAGTGCACACTCAAGTACACCAGTGATATCAAAACCAAGTATCATACTCAATTTGATTGTAAGCATGTACAACAGGACAGGGCAGTGGACAGATTTGCAACACTGAAGAATAACCAGTGTTGTACAAGTTCGACACAGCATGGTACAATGCAGATACAACAAGTTTCGACCAAAATCAGTGACTTAATGCAAACATGAACCACAATAATATGCAAAATCAAGTTTACAGAGAACAGATCAAATGAAGCATGTACGCATAGTATGAAGAACACTAAGGTTCAAGTGCAAAAGAAAGAAAGTGCCAAAGAATTCAATGCCGTGTAAATCAATACTACAGAGATGAACGAATTGTAACAGTGTAGAGATGACCAAGTCGAATAATCAAGTGTGTGCAATTTTTGAAAAAGTCAAAGCAAATTAAAAGAGGAAAGTCTCTACCGTATTAATCAAGGAAAATCGAACGTTTGAAAATCAAAACCGTGTGTATCAAGTTGCGAAAATATATCAGGAAAGCAAAAATTTGGAAAGTATCGAATTGATACGAACAAACTCAAGTGTCTCGGAGTTCATATAAATACATCACCCAAATCATCATCGGCAAGGCATGGAAAAATCGAATCAAATCCAAATATAAACCCAAGTTCATCATCGGCAATGCAGAGCTAACATGAACAATCAGATTAAATCCTGACAAAGCAAAAGATACGAACAACGTACCAGAGGTAATTCGCAATCTCGAAGTCAATCAAGCAGCCGATCTCAAGAGACGATCAATTACAAAGCAAGGAAGTCAAGCAATTGTAATCGCCACCAACGAAACCGTAGTTTCTGAAAAGAAGATCGAAGCCCTAATTTAGTTGCAAAGAGGAAACGGCCGCCATTATCAAAAAGGAACAGGCCAAAGAAAAGAAAAGAGGAAATAGGGCCGGCCTATTTTTTAAAAGAGATTTCTCCTTTTTATTTAGTTTATTTTTAGGGTTTATTTTTATTAAGGGGTTTTTTTGTTTATTAGTTTTATTTTTTATTTTTTCTTTTCGAATCAGTTCTTGGTAAATCACCACCTAGGTTTTAGGTTGTGTCAGATTGTCTAGTTAGAATTAGTTCAGTGAGAAGGGTGTGCGAGTTTGCAAAACTCTATAGGCGGTAGCAGGGTGTGCGAGTCTGCTAGAGTGTTTGTAAGCGGGAGACTGGTTAATTCTAATATAAATCTGGGAATGCAGCAGTAGGCAGGGGTTGCCGAAGCTGGGTAAATTTTGTGTGTGATTTACTTTTCAGCATATTTATTTCTCTGCAATTTGTTTTTGTTTAATTCAAGAAAATTTGCTATAACCCTATTCACCCCCCCTCTAGGGTTAATCTAGATCCTACAAGTGGTATCGGAGCTAGATATTTTTCTTTAACTCTAGAGTTATGAATCCACCAAATAATGCTTTTTCTGAGGAGCAATCTATTGCTAGGCCACCCATGTTTAATGGAAATGATTATGCTTATTGGAAAGTTAGGATGGGTATTTATCTTAGTTCTGTTAATTATGATGTTTGGGACATTATTGAAACTGGCTACAAATCTTCCACTATAATTGTTGGTGATACTGAGATTCCTAAACCTAAGGATAGGTGGATGCTAACAATAAGAAATTAAAAACTACAAATGCTAAATCCATGAATGCTTTGATCTGTGCTCTTGATAAGTCTGAATTTAATAGAATTTCTCATTGTAAAACAGCACAGGAAATTTGGCATACCTTGGAGGTGACACATGAAGGAACTTCTCAAGTCAAGGAGTCTCGTCTAGCCCTATTCAGCAATGAATACGAGAACTTTGTGATGGACAAAGGCGAGAGAATAAAGGACATGTTTGGACGCTTTTCAACTTTGGTGTACAAAGCTAGAGTGCTTGGGAAGGTATTCACTGAGGTAGAGCTTGTGAGGAAGGTGCTACGAGTCTTACCGATGAGCTTTGAGGCAAAAGTCACGGCAATACAAGAATCGAAAGATCTGAGTAAACTAAGCATGGAGGAGTTGATCGGCAACTTGATGACATATGAGCTTGAGCTAAAAGCAAAGGAGGAACGCAACAACTTCGAATCAAAGAAGAAAACAAATGGTAACAGGTCAAAAGATTCTGACAATTCCGATAATGAATCGACGTGCTTTAACTGCAACAAGCCTGGCCACTTCAAACAACAATGCCCACTTCTCAAAAACAACAAAGGAAAGAAAAAGAAGAAGAAGGCCTTTGCAGTGACTTGGGATGATGAAGAAGGAGAGGAAGTTTCGAATAGTAGCTCAGAGGAGGCTAACTTGTGTCTTATGGCAAAATCAGATTCAGAAGCAAGCTCAGAGGAATCTGGCGAGGTAGGTGACTATTCTTATAAAGAACTTGTTTTTATGTGTCTTGATCTTATTAAAGAAGTTGATACTCTTGAATCTAAAATTGAAAAACTGAAATCTGATAGAGAACTTACTCGTGAAAATTTTAGGTTAGAAACTGAACTTGAAAATATTCAAAACCTAGACTGTAAAAAATGTAAAATTTTAGATTCAGAATTATCAAGACTTAAGAATAGCTTTGAGAATCTTAAAAAGGAAAACTTGAGTCTTAAGGAAACCATTGACACTAGGAAAAAGGATTTTATAAATAGATGCACCTCACTTGTAACTGAAAACACAACACTAAAAACCAAAGTCCAAAATCTTGAGAAATCTCTGAATAACTTTTCAAGAGGAGAAAAATCATTCAACATGTTATTGGGAAATCAAATTTTTGCTAACAACAGAAAAGGACTAGGTTTTGGGAAAACACAAGTTGATGGTAATGCAAAAGGTAACAGTGTCTTTGATAGATGTGAAATAATTGGACATCATGTTGAAAATTGTAGTCATAGGAACAAGAACACAAAATTTATACAAGTTTGGGTTCCTAAGAATTCTACAAACAAATTTCATGTCTATTGGAACAAGAATGAAATGACAAAACAAGTTTGGGTTCCAAAGGGTTTGTTTATTCACAATGCTTTAGCCACTAACAATCATGGACCTATAAAAACAAATAGGTCACAAAAATCATTCATCGTGTAGGTATGGTGGCGGGCTAAGGAACAACAACAGTGTTCGCTGGATTTTGGCTGTTCCAGAAACACAACGGGCAACAAAGCAAAGTTCCTTAGCCTAGTACAAAGGTGACAAAATCACAATGGGCAACCACAAAAAATTATCGTAAAGGTAAAACAGGTGAAGATATATTAAATGTGATAATTTGCACCGTATTCTGAATGAAATTAGCCAATATTGAGATGTTGTAAAGAGATGATTTTTTGATTCTGTCTTGTTCAACATAGTTGGCCAATTTTATTTATGCCAAAAACACTATTCTTTGAATTACCACATAGATATTAGTTTGGATTAAAAATAGTGTTTTGTTGGATGATAATAATTTTTTCGACTAACTCGATATTCACAGTTTCTGATTATTTACACGACTTCAATTCAAATTTAAAATGCTGTTAAAAATTGAGTTTGAGTTTGTATGCACACTTCGTGATCTGGTCTATCAAATTTAATTAGTGATATTTTGGAGTGAAAGAGAAATTCAGATGCAGATCATACTAGTAATCTAGTTGACAGAAAACTTACTAGTTGAACGTGATTTATGGTGAGACATTTAGTAACTGCATCGTTTTTCAAAGAAAATATCTGCATACTTTTCGTTACAAATAATTTTCAATTAGCAGAAATTTTTTCTCATATAACCCCTTCGAGAAAATCATTGTTGACCATATTTTCAGATTAGTCATTTTTATTGATTTTAAATGACAAATTTTGACTAATCCTACTCCCTACTAATTATCAAAAAGATAAATAGTGATTAAAAAGGTGATAAGTGTTGATATTTAACATACATTACTCAAGAAAGTATATTTGGAAAATTTCTTTAGGAATTCAAACAAGAGTTATAAAACTTTTTTTTGGGTAAAGATTCCATGACCATTTCTATATCTATCATATTTCTATTGACCATTATTTTTCAAAAATTCAATATAGTTTGTCGATATGTGGTACTATAATCAAGGATCATTTGTTTTTCATTTCACATTTTTTTGTAAAAATAAATAAATATCCAAAGTATTCACTCTCATTTAAAAGTCCTCACGGTTATGCATGGGTGAATTACTTGGATTTTTGATTATGTGCTTCCATGATCATTTAAAAGTCCTTACGGTTATGCATGTATGGAACGCATATCAAAATTAATTGATTAAATAGACAAGTTGATTCTAATCCCATTTAAAACTCCTCACGGTCATGCGTGGTTAGAAGATACTTGATTTCATTTTTTAAAATTAAATTGGAATACTACTAATCTCGTTAAAAGTCCTAACGGTTATGCATGATTAGTAGATATTCAAATTCCTGATATAAATGTACCACAAGTTGATACAATTGTATGATTTTATATTAGAACATCATTTTCATTCTTTCTAAAAGTGGAATATGCGCCAAACAAGGGTAGTTATGATTTTTGTTTGAATTTTGTTGAAGTTTAATATTTATATTCAATTTGAGTTTAATGTTGGATTAATATTGATCACTTTATCTCTATTTTCTCTAACACTATTATTCTTTTGCTGATAACAAAAGGGGGAGAGAAAAGTTAAGATTTTGTCAAATAAAATCAAGCAAAGGTCAAATAATTTTCCATTTGCATCAAGGCTCATTTGTATATATATTTGTATGCATACATGTAGGGGGAGCATCGTGTAGAAAGGAAGCATTTAAATAGGGGGAGCAATTAGGATATATCTATAGAGCAAATACATTTAACACATTCAAAATCTTAAATATATGTTTGTTATCATCAAAAGGGGGAGATTGTTGAATATGCCCTATGCGCTTATATGATTTTTGTTTGATGATAATAAACACACACACACACATATATATGTGTGTGTGTGTGTGTGTGTGTGTGTGTATGTGTGTGTTCATTTAAATGTATTTGATAATGTACTATTTTATTTTTCATAGATAAATAAATATTTGTTGAATAAAATAAATTACACAGAATTTGAATTCAAACAGAAATTTTATTCAAACAAATATTTATTACAATTTTGAATAGTACAAATTCAAGCTCTCACTATACATATACAATTTTGTTTACAATACATTACAATTCAATTTACATAAATGCCTCACTACATATCACTCACACTCGTAGTTTATCTTCAAGTTCATTCCAGTTATAATCCAGCATTTGAGAAATCTGCAAAAATATCACTAACGCGGTAAAATTGAAAAAGAAATATTTTTGCAATATAAAATGAAATATGATTTTTGAAAATATGATTTGCCTCAGTTATTTGGGTTGTTCATCATCATTCACATTTGAATTCATCATACACGAACAATGTGACACGCAGAGTGTATCACTATACATGCCACAAGGCCGTGCACATCGATATACACTTGATAATGCTACAGGGACAGGTGAGCACAGGTCAAACCCAAATGAAAAGCCGGGTTCAACTCACGTGCAATATATTTAAAATCACGACACGAGCACAAGGTCAAACCCGAGTTTTGAAACTGGATTCAACTCAAGTGAAATTTCAAAAATCAACATGAAGTGAATCAAGTTCAGTGTGGCAATGCACCAAACAGAAAATCAGTGCAACCCGAAGTCAAGGCAACATGAAGCATGCAAGCTCAAGCACAAGATATGGAAACAACAACAATGCAATAGTGTCACAATGTCACAGCAAACAAGGTGCACCAGACCAGGCTACATGATGATCAAAGTCAACGGTATCAATAACAAGTGCACTAGCTACAACTTCAACCACAAAGAAATGCCACCAAGTAAACAAATGATCAGAACTTCAACCAGACAGTACAAATGAAAATGCAAGACCAAACTACACAAACTTCAATGACCAGTTCATGCATACATCAATAAACCAAATGCAAGACCAAAGTGCAACGGACACACAATGAAAATCAGGTAGTCAGCAACTTCAATATGAGTGCAATGAAATTATGAAGTGAATGCAAACAGTCGAAGTCATGGAGCTGCAGCCAATATACAATGATGAACAAAATCACAAGATGCCCAACTCAAATGAACACTACAGAAAAACCAGAATTGATGCAAATGTCCAGATAACATCAACTGGGCACATGAAGACCAACAACATTAAGTAAAAAACACCATGATATACAAGCTACAAATCCATACAACAATGTGTAGCAGCAATTACAAGTAACCAGAGGCAAATGGAGAGAGGCAATGAACCAGTGGAAATAAACAAGAATGCATGCTACAACAAATGACTCAAGTTTGATGCTATCAAGTGATACAAATGTAATTACCACAAATCCAAGACCAACAGCAGTTTATACAACAAAGGATGATGCAGGCACCAGAAACATGATCAACACTGCAAAAATGGTCAAGCAGTATGCACAGTGCACACTCAAGTACACCAATGATATCAAGACCAAGTATCATACTCAATTTGATTGTAAGCATGTACAACAGGACAAGGCAGTGGACAGAATTGCAACAGTGAAGAATAACCAGTGTTGTACAAGTTCGACACAGTATGGTACAATGCAGATACAACAAGTCTCGACCAAAATCAGTGACTCAATGCAAACATGAACCACAATAATATGCAAAATCAAGTTTTACAGAGAACAGACAAATGAATCATGTACGCATAGTATGAAGAACACTAAGGTTCAAGTGCAAAAGAAAGAAAGTGCCAAAGAAGTCAATGCCGTGTAAATCAATACTACAGAGATGAACGAATTGTAACAGTACAGAGATGACCAAGTCGAATAATCAAGTGTGTGCAATTTTTAAAAAAGTCAAAGCAAATTAAAAGAGGAAAGTCTCTGCCGTATTAATCAAGGAAAATCGAACGTTTGAAAATCAAAACCGTGTGTATCAAGTTGCAAAAATATATCAGGAAAGCAAAAATTTGGAAAGTATCGAATTGATACGAACAAACTCAAGTGTCTCGGAATTCATATAAATACATCACCCAAATCATCATCGGCAAGGCGTGGAAAAATCGAATCAAATACAAATATAAACCCAAGTTCATCATCGGCAATGCAGAGCTAACAAGAACAATCAGATTAAATCCTGACAAAGCAAAAGATACGAACAACGTACCAGAGGTAATTTGCAATCTCGAAGTCAATCAAGCAGCCGATCTCAAGAGACGATCAATTACAAAGCAAGGAAGTCAAGCAATTGTAATCGCCACCAACGAAACCCTAGTTTCTGAAAAGAAGACCGAAGCCCTAATTTAGTTGCAAAGAGGAAACGGCCGCCATTATCAAAAAGGAGCGGGCCAAAGAAAAGAAAAGAGGAAATAGGGCCGGCCTATTTTTTAAAAGAGATTTCTCCTTTTTATTTAGTTTATTTTTAGGGTTTATTTTTATTAAGGGGGTTTTTTGTTTATTAATTTTATTTTTTATTTGTTCTTTTCGAATCAGTTCTTGGTAAATCACCACTTAGGTTTTAGGTTGTGTCATATAGTCTAGTTAGAATTAGTTCAGTGTGCAGGGTGTGCGAGTTTGCAAAACTCTATAGGCGGTAGCTGGGTGTGCGAGTCTGTTAGAGTGTTTGTAAGCGGAAGACTGTTTAATTCTAATAGAAATCTGGGAATGCAGCAGTAGGCAGGGGTTGCCGAAGCTGGGTAAATTTTGTGTGTGATTTACTTTTCAGCATATTTATTTCTCTGCAATTTGTTTTTGTTTAATTCAAGAAAATTTGCTATGACCCTATGCACCCCCCTCTAGGGTTAATCTAGATCCTACATAAACCAGATGGAAATCGATTGGGTACTAGGGACGGAGCCTGAGAAGGAGTCGTGGATGACTCCAATTAGAGACTATTTGTTGGAGGGAGTCCTTCCTGAATGGAGGAATGAAATGCAACAAATACTTCAGAAAGCTTCATAGTATATCATGCGGGAAGGAATCATGTATAGAAAGGGTTTTTCCGTTCATCTACTCTGGTGTATCGCTTATGATGAAATAAAAAACGAGTTCTAAGGGAAGTTCATGAAGGAGAATGTGGCGATCATACTGGGGGGCAGGCCCTAGCAGTGAAAATACTCTTTTGTAGGTATTATTGGCCAATTGTCAACCATGATGTTGCTGATTACACTAGGCAATGTGACAAGAGCCAAATGTATGCAAAAGTTTTGAGAGCTCCGCTAACAGAAATCACACATATGGTCAGTCCATAGCCATTTTCCATATAGAGCATATATATCATCGGTTCTTTACCGATCTCAAATGGTGGTGCGAAGTACACCATCATCGTAGTTGTTTACTTCACTAAATAGGCCGAAGCAGAACCTTTAGCCATGATCACGATAAAGAAAGCAATCAACTTCACCAACTGAAACATCATCTTTCATTTTTGCCTTTCACAAACTATTGCAGTTGACAATGAAACCAATTTGACATCGCTGAATTCAAAGACTTCTACCATCGACATCATATTGAGAAGAGATTTTTGTAGTTGCTTACCCTCAAGCAAATGGACAAGTTGAAGCTGTGAACAAAATCATAAAGTCCATTCTTAAGAAGCATTTGGAAAAGGCTATATGCAAGTGGGTGGATGAACTCTAACAGCAATATGGGCTTACAGAACTACTCACAAGTCCGCGACTAACCATACTTCATTCGCCCTTACTTGCAGCATTGAAGGTGTCATTCTTGTTGATTCTCATCAAGTGACCTACTACGATCCCAGAACAAATAAAGATCTCCTTTTAGAAACTATAGACTTTGTAGATGAGAATCAAATAGAAGCCGACTTGAGGGCAGCTACATATCGACACCGAGTCGCCCGATACCGCAACATTAAAGTTTGATCTAGAATCTTTGAAATCAGTGATCTCGTCTTGAAATGGATTTTTCTACCCTGTCTCACATGAATCCTACTTGGGAAGGACCCTTTGTCATTGAATAGAGGCTTAGAGAAGGAACTTTTAAGCTATCAACTATTGATGGCATCACACTCCCAAGAGTGTGGAATAACAAGCATTTTCGATGCTATTTCATTCAGTTTATTCTTTTCCATATCGTTGTCTTAAATTTTCGAAATTGCTTTAGCATTTGATTTTTCCAAATATGTGATAAGATAAATTATGTCATTTCTTTCCATTTAGCAAATAAAGTTTTAAATTTCCTTCATATATGTGATTGTTGTAGCATTGTGTATTAGTTACGATACCCAACTAACTAATATTGACATGTCCGAGCAGGTTCCTTGAGTTTGGTGCCAGCCGATTACATAAATTCACGATTGAACTAAACAAAATGAGCATGGTCCACCATTTATTTGATGATTCTCGCTCACGACCCAATGGACAGAAAAATTAATAAGGAATGGATGTGACTGAACTATTCGATGACCAAATTAATCCTACTGAGTGATGGGACAGAAATGAATTAAAAGAGATCATGATACGACCAATCGCTCGCTAAGTTAAAACTTGAACTTGAGGAGAAATCAATCGATTAAGGAAAATATGGTCTGACTATTTTTCGAAATAACTCTAAGTCCACAGAGTGTGGACTGGTGTATAAATACAAGTTGGGTGCGATGCAACCACTCGTCAACTAACTCTTATCCCCAATGTGCAGATATGAGTACAAGCAAATAGATGAGTGCAGTTCGACCATTCATCACTCTACGAACTCCGACCGAAATCGATAGAAAAGGTATAAACCCGCCAAGGATGGAGTTCGACCATCCAATATCTAACTCCTTACCCAAGACTGGGAAGCAGGAGTATAATTAATCCAACCACTGAAGCCGATAACATAACACTAGGGCTCGATCCTAGTGTTTGATACAACTTGAGGTCACGACCACATGGATTCCTTAAGTGAAAATTAATGAACAATTGTCCCATTAACAAGCAACAAATTGCAAATACATCGAATGGAAAAGTAATAGCTCGATTACTTAGACAAAATTCACACAAGAGTTCGACAGAAAATTAATAATTATTTGCATACTAAACTTCAAAATTATGGTACAAGTTTATTCAAAAGCAGGGGTCGTACCCGCACAATCACGGCCAAAAAAAGAGAAAAGCAGCCAGACAAGCTATATACAAACTAAGTCGGAGTCACGACTATTTCTTCTACCCTTTTTCTCTTTTGGATTTTTTGCGAATGACACCTATGGAGCTTCCGCCTGTCCTTTTCCTTGATCCTTTGCCGCCCTTGACAGGAGAGCTTTTAGAGGTAGGAGGGAGTTCTTTTGGGAGTCGACTCGCTAGGTGGGATGACTTGTAATGGGATGAGATTTGGATCGTTGATGTCTACATCAACGGGTTCAGCCTTAGCTTTTTTCTTCAACAATTCCTCTCTCTCGGATGGCTCTTTTAAGCTTAGCTCATCGATATGTCCGGTGACACGAGTTATCACAATATCATCTAATTCATTTGGCAATAGTGGGTCATCATCTTTTTCATCATTAAGTGCTCCAATAATTTAAGAGTCGGACCCTGGAATGTCAGCGGCCATTGGAATTCTAGTAGATATCAATTGTTGCTCCTCGACGGCACCGCTTCTTGGAGTTTGGATGATACCTGGAAGACATGTAGATTCATGAAAATAAGAAAATAAGCCCATGACCATTGGGCATGAGGAATGAAATCTCTAGAATAATGGAGAATAAAGCTGGATACCAATGTCCAACTGACTTTCAGTTGTCTCCAGAGTGCTCTCCTATAGGATATGAGTCATCACCTTTAATTGATAGCCGCGTCTATCTAGATCGTAGCTCGGATCCTGTTTCTGGCCAAGAGAAACCGATGCTCCAACTGTTTGAAGTTGAGGCAGACCTTTGGGATCAGATTTTGAAGACTTGGCAATGTGTTTCCCTTTGCCTAAGGGTGTAGAATATCAAAGCACCGGAGTCTTGTACAACAAGGTCTAAAGTTTCATCCCCACGAAGAATCTCCTATACTAGCTTCTTTATCTAAAGCAGCTTCACCAAGGGCTTTCTTCTTCATTTCTATAATATATTCCAAAGCCTTGACAAGCAATTCAAGGTATCCCTCTCCAAGGAAACTCAGATCCCGATGAATTAAGACTTTAGCATTATATTCAACGATCAGAGGATCCAACTTGTCCTTAATTTCATTTCGATCAGCTTCTTTGGCATCTTCTAGCTGGGCCTCGATCTCTTCTCTAACCTCATACATCATGCTTCTCTTTCCTCTTCCTTAAGGACTTAAATTTAAGCTAGTTGCTCATCAAGCTTAATTTTCAGTCCCTAGGCTTCGATGACCTCTTCACAATTTTTATGACTCCTCATGGGTTTCGAGTTTATCTTCCTTCTTATTTTAAGAAGTTCTTTAAGTTCCTCAATATGGTGGGCTAGATTATTTTTCTCCTTTTGTGGTGTATCTTTTTCCAAAGCAAGCGCAACGCTACGATTGAGGGTAGCATCCATCTCCCATTTGCGAGCTACTTCTAGACGACTAATCACCTCAGATGTTTTTTTGGCCTTTTTTTCTACCGCGGTTAGCTTCACCATCACCTTCGAAATTTAATTGTCTTGATGTTCAGTTATTTATTTGTCATGAATCGCCTCTTACTTGAGACAATCGATTTCATGTTGTCTCTCAAAAGACACCTCAATTTTTTTTCAGTTAGATGCTTGAATGCTTTATGTTGTAGAAACATTCATTGACACATGCAAGGGAACTCGCTTTAGCACTCCTTGGAATTGAATATATGGAAGGTAGGAACTTGAGCCAATCAAAGCAAATTTTTAGAAAGTTTACCTCAAGTTTGACTAGTTTCTATGCTGTGGAAGCTTCTGGAGAGGGATCAGGCAAAGCCAGACCAGAAAAGATAGTTGGGTGCTTGCTCGACCAATGATCGTGGGTTTATCTGAAACTATATGAACTACTCAAGCGACACAACAATTTGAGGAGCATAGAAAGAAGTCTGATTGCCGCTATGTACAAGAAGATTGGGTTGAAGTTCCTGATGAGACGATTGAGATTGGAACTTATGTTTGGAAGATGAGACTCCCTCGAGCGACGAATTCTTTCCCGGCTGTCATCTCTCTCTGTGTGCCTACTCGATTCTAGACCACGACTGGACTTGTACTGTGTCGAGGAGCCCCTTAAGCAATCGAAGGCATGAGATTAAGACATAGAGCCTGTAAACCAAACAAGAGTGTGTAAGTGAAGGTAAACGAAAATCGTGCAGTGAAGTGCACATGATTGTGAGTGTCCTAGTGTTCCCCAATGGACAGTTGCTGCAGCTTTGCTCATAGGAGTTTCTCCCCTTTGCTAGTGGAAGGAATGTCGTCACCACTCTAGATTGGAGCATTGAGCCCCTTAGTACTGATTTTAGGAATGTCACAAGTCATGATATCATCAGGAATTGTAAGATTCGATAACCCTTCCATTGAACTTTCTAGATGATGAGAGAAAGACTCTTCGTCAATAGAAGTGGTTATAAACTCAAGCACTTTAGCAGTTTTTCACCTATGGAGTTTATACATGAGCTTCTTTCCTCTCCTTATTGACATGTGGGATTGCGCGCCTTGTGATGGTTCTAAAACAGATACATTGCATAGACCTGTATCAGCATCTTTTGGTCAGTTAGCATCGTCACCTTTAACTTTACCCTCTTCGGTGCCATTTTGAGCCCCCCCGATCGGTAAGTACCGTCCTTCCGTTCTACAACATTTCTTGGTGGTTGGTGCTTCTTGGTAGACCGATGCCGCGGCTTTCTTCTAACATCCCAAAGAGGGACAACCATTCATCTGTTACAAGGGATCTGATGTCCCTATCCTCAACTAGGGTGGCTTGAATTGCAGAAACCACCCTTGAGAAACTATCTCCTTCTGGACGTGGATGGACATCTGTAATTTTCAAGGTGTTAGTTAGTTTAGGGTACAACTTGGACTAAAGAATTTGAGAATAAAGTGAGGACAACACTTACATCCTTCCAAACATCGCCTCGCGAAGCCAGGCAGACAATGAACGAAACCATTCGTGTTTAAAGATAATGAGCCTATTCCAAGCATTAGTTAGAACTTAACAGTTGGGTGAAGGCTCGAGGAAAGTGTAAGAAAGGCTTTATTCCATTGTTTAATGTTGTAAATAAACTTATTGTCCTCAGGAGATGGTGAGTGGAACAGAACATCCATAAGTAGCAAGAAAGTGTAATGGAGAAAAGCATAGATATTCGGGCGTAGTAGAGTAGGAGCTATTTCTAAATAACTTAGCATTTCTCGGATGAAAGAATATAAAGGCGACACGCATCTGGCCCAGAACATGAATTTATTGCATGTTGTATATCCTTTCGGAGGAAAATGAGCCCTATCATTTATTGAAGGATCTAGGACATCTCCAAATGTAATCTCATGTTTAGAGAGTAGTTTGCGAAGAGCGGCCTTGCCAATTATGGAGGCTTAGGATTCCGTCACGATTTTTAAAAATATGGCACCTTCTACAGTGTCGAGGACAGGACTTATATCTTCCATCGGAAGGACGGGAACATCAGAGAAAATATCAGTCACCGGGCTATAAACCTCCGTTTTCTCAATTTGACAATCAAGGGTGACTCTACTGGAAACAGCTGTAGAACTTGACTCAACTTTGGGATTGTTGTGTTGTGAAGATTGTCCGGAAGGCATTGCACTGTAATCTTTGAATGTATGGAGCCCATATCAACTAAACTCAGTAGATAATCAAGATTAAGAAAATTTATATGTCCCCTCATGCTAAGTGTAAGCTAGTGTGGTGCAGCGTTGTGCAATGCAGAGATAAATAGTTCAAAATTAAAAGCAAAAGTAAATGAAGAGATTTTGGATTCCAACCAGAGTGACCGTAATCACCGACCGTCTCAACCAGCATTTTGATCGATCGATTGTGTAAGCTTTAGGATCAACCATTGTCATGTAAAAGTGCGAAGTCCATTATTAAAGCCTATATGTTAAGTTTTAGTTCAAGTTCTAAGTCCCAAGAGTTCGGTCATTCAATTTCATTTTTGATATTGGATATGCAAGTTTTGTTGTTCATTATCATCATATGTTCAAGTTTATTGGGCATATAAGTGAATATGGATTTTTTTTATGTTCAATTCAAAGCTTAGAATCGGCAAAGTACACATAGCGAATCCTCCATCTAAAAAAATAACTGATCCCTATTTATGTCGATCACTTTCCCTTATAACAACCGATCACTTAAAAAGCCAATGATCGATCCACCACTTAGCCGCTTTCACAATTCTTATAAACCCACAGCCGATCTCTCTCGCAAAATGAATAACCGACCTCTCCACATTAACAAAGCAACCAACCCCTCTTCACTTCATAAATGACCGATCTCTCCATAATTACAAAGCAACCGATCCTTTTACTTAACAATGCGACCGATCCCTTCCTTCTAAAACTTCAATACCGATCCCTTACCTGCCCTTAGATAAAAACAACATCACCGATCCCTCTCCACCATACTTCACCACGACCGGTCTACATCCTTCACTCTTTTCTTCCTTCTCCTTTACTACTTCACCAAACTCTACATCATCATCATCCATCTCATCTCTTCCTTAACCCACGATTAACATGAACAAAACCCATCACCTCATCATAAATAAAAGGTTAGAGACAAGAAAACCTACCTAAGTATGTAAAGATCGAGTTGCTCAAGGGAAGATATTGGATTTCAATTCAAATTTAAGATGAAATGGTGATTAAAGACAAGCGGGAATGGCAATTTTAAGGATGAAGGCGGTATGTGATTGCAAGGGAAGGGATCAGGGTTTAAATTGAAGGAGAGGGTTCAGAGGCAAGTTCGAAGTCAATGGTAATATAGGTTCAAATGAAAATGAAACAAAATGAAGTAAGGTTTGAAAGGGACAGTGTTGGTTTATATATGAAGGTTGAGAGTTCGACTTGCTTTTCCATTCTCCATAAAGCTAGAGGGATCAACCCATTTATGCCTCTCTTCGAAGCCCAAAAATAGTAAGTCCTTGAAGCAATAGGGATCGGGTACAATCCCTAACCTAAGGAACAAAAATTCTAATCCCTATTATATATAAAAAAGAGGAGGCAGTGATCGGCTAGAGGAATGTCCATCCCTATGAATATATAAAAAGAAGAGAGAGAGAAGAGAGAAAAGGGAGGAGGGGATCAGTTAAAAGAACGACGATCCCTACATACATAGAAAAACGAAGAAGAAAAAGAGAAAAGATCGGCCATGAGCCTATGTGCATGCAAACATGGACATGAAGATTACGCAAAGTACGTATATACAAAATGCAATGAAATTGCATATAACTTAATGAAAATTGGTGACGACCTATGAGCGTACAAACATGTCCGGAAGCCAATGATAAGAATGTGTAACTGAACGTATACGTATAGAGTCTAAAGGTTCAATTTTTGAAATAAACAGAAATTGAATTCAAACATGAATCTTTCAAAGTAGAGACCAGATTAGATAGCTAAAGATTACTAGTCTAGTAGGACCGGACATAGATATCACCTGACAAAATATAATCCTAAATTTATATTATCTGAGATCAACTATGTGTCATGACGATCAAAGAGAGATACGATACTTTGGGAAAATAGTTCGTTGGAAGTACAATGACTATTCAGAAAATCGGATGGATTTCTTGTCGATGACTCTTACTTGCTTCAATTCAAAGTATGTCATGTTTAGAAAAGGCATACTTTAGAGAGAAAGTATTATCCGGCATTTTGACCTGGCTATATTCAAACTGATTAGATAAGTTAGATTCAACTGTCATTAAGCCTAGTAAGTCTACAGTGATGATTGTGGGGTCGAGAAGTCAAGTACAGATGGTAATATGAAGCCGTGGTTGAACAAAATTGAGAGATATCCAATGTAGAATGTTCGAACTAGGAAATATATTTCAACATAGAGGAGGGATCGGCTATAATCATTCTCCATTCAAAGGAGTTGCCGTTTTTTTGTTTTAAAAAGAAGCTTTCGAAGGAGTTGTTGCCTTTGAACCTAGTCGACACCCTAGATGTCGCATTCATAGCTTTCGAATTAGTCAAAGGCTGCTTTTTCATAACCTTATAACAATGTGTTCAAAATGAAGGCTTTCATTTTCTTATCGTTGAAGCCGTCTTCTTAATGCTTTCAAAAGGGTTTTTAGCTGCTTTAACAAGAGTTCGGAGGAAATGGTTTTGAAAGGATGGTTTCGAAGCTATCTTCTTCTCCAATTCTTTTACTTGAGATCAATGCTTTTGAAAGGGGTACTCTCGCTTATGTTCTCTTTAACTCAATGGTTATATTAGATGTTAAACCCAACGATTGCGAAAGAAATACTTTTAAATGGTTTTGAAGCTATGTTTCCACAAACACTTACTTAAACTTAATGCTTTCGAAAGGTATGTTTTAATTGTTTCAAAGGGAAAGATTCCAAATTTTTCAAAAGGTATACTTTGAGTGTTTCAAATGGAATATTTCTCAGAGTTACAAAAGACATGGTTAAATGTTTTCAGAAGACAATGTCTATGGTTTTAAGCAATGATTTCGAAAGGGATTGTTTATGTTTTTAAACAAAGGTTTCGAAGGTGTTGTTTTGACCTTATAGCCTAAAGTTTTCTAAGTTAAATAGAGGCTTTAACTTAGTTTGAAGGGATAGATAATTCCATTTATTGGGTTTCATGAACATTGTTTTGAGTAAAGCATATATCATGGCATAAGTGCTTTGAGTAAAGCAAAGAGTATGATTTCCTTGTTTTATAAAGAAATGATTTCAAGGGTAAATCATTTGTAAAGATTGTTTTCAAGGAAATGGAATTTGACTAGGGTGGTTAATCCTAAGCATATGACTTAGATATTAGAAGACCAGATGGGACTGGTATGTGGTCGCGCCCTATGCTTTAGTTAGTAGCCCCTACCTAATAAAAGTCCAAAATTCCAATGTACAGGGATTTGTCATAGGTGAGACTTAAATAATGTTACACACAGAAAGAAATATACAAAGTAGAGGTAGGTTATTGGTGAGCCCGTAAAACCATTAGGATTGGTTGACCCTTAGAGAAGTAAGTTAAGGATAGATCATCTAGTATTGTATCTAACATAAGTTAGAATATTTATTATGTCTGGTAGGCCCGAGTTAGCCAGAGGTTAAAAGTTAGCTTAATAAAACTATATTGTTTGGACAGGTAGTCCATTAATTACATGATTTATATGCATATATGTTACTGTTATTATTGTTATAATCAGTTTGATTGTAGGATTTTAATTCGCAAAAGATATGATTTTAAAAGGATATTAGTAAGGGAAAACCCATTCCGCTAAGCGGCATGGTCTCACTAACTATCAGTAAACCAAGATGTAATAGACTTATTCACACCAGGCTTTATGCCGGACTCGAATTTTATGTTTTCCGCTTAAAACCTCGGGTGCTCAAAATTACATTTGAGTATATTGAGAGTTAAAGACTTTACAGGTTTAGTAAGTTAGACGAATAAGCTTCCGAAGACATGTAGAAAGAAAAGCTGACTATATAGGAGTTATTTAGCATTATTTACGTTGTGATGTATTTATGACTGATATGTCTATCTATTTAGTACTCTGATCATCAAAGGAGGCATATTCATATATCGCTCTTGGCATAATTTGTAATAATTATATTTGATCAAAACCCGGGAATAGTTTTGGGATTATGTAATTGAATATGAAATATTGATTTGAAATGTAATCAAAAAAGTTGTTTTAGAAATCTGTATTGATTTTATTTCATATTCATATGCTTCTGATATTATGGATACCATTATCATTACCGTATTTTATCATCGGAAGTTAATATTATAGTGACTGCAACATCTGTAGCGCTTAGGTTCAAGCCTCAAAATATGGGATGTTACAACTTAGAATGTTAGAAAACATAATCCTAAGGAATTAGAGAAAAGATTAGGGTATGGGATAACATTAAAGGAACATACTTGTATTTGCTATATATAAGTACACGCTTTATCTCTATTCTCCGATTTCCTTTAGGCTATTCTTTTGTATCTTACAAAAACTCGAATGCAGATTTTAAGAAAGTAAGATATGGATGCTAGGAATGGAAGAGTTCACCTAGGTAGAGGAAGCACCACAACCAATGTAAATGCCATACCAAACACTAAAAGGAATCCAGGTCGGGCACAAGCTACTAATATGGGTGCTGGAGTGCCATAAGTTGATATGGGAGCTGTGTATCAGTTCTTCGTTAACCTGATGCAAGTTGGAGCTGCTGCGGGATTAGTTAGAGGAAATACTAGAGAAGGAAATCAAGAAGTTCCGGTGGTCAATAACTATGCAATGCTAAGCAGGGACTATGCTAGGCTTGGAGGGAAGCCATTTATCAACACTGAGGATGCAATTGAAGTGGAGAATTGGTTGCTTCATTGTGAGAGGATTTTTTTCTTATTTGGGACTCAACAATAAGCAGAAAAAGAGATTGGCATCCAGAAAACTGCAAGGACAACACTGTACTGGTGGAACAATATTACTATAGGAGTAGCTTAAGAGACTATGACTTGGGTAGAATTCAAAAGGAGGTTTTAGGAAAGATTCATGTCGGAAATTGCCAAGTCAACTCTGCGCACGAAATTTGCTTAGTTGGTGTAGGAAGACATGACAGTGCTTGAGTATGATACAGGATTTGAGGAATTATATGCATACAGATATGCTACAGTTGATACAGTTATCAAAAGGAATGAGAAGTTCCTCCGCAGATAGAGACCCAAGCTTGCTAAAGCGATTTTACCACATATTAAGGATCTTGCTATGTAGTTGTTGAGATGGCTTTGAGGAATGAGGAGTTACTCGCTTTTTTCAATGGTAAGAAATTAATGGAAACTCAAGGTGGGCAGAACCAGAAGAGAAAGTTTTTCCACAAGAAAGGAGCTCAGAAGGGAGGAGCTGCCATGAAGGTAGAAGCTGATCTGGTTTGCTTTAAGTGTGATAAGAAGGGACATTTTGCTCATGAGTGTCAGATAGGCAAAGCGAAGAAGGCTGTTGACAATAAATGAGTAAATTTCTTCAACTGTGATCAGGTTGAACATTATAAGAACTAGTACAAGAAACCAACCAAGGGTGGAATAGAAAAGTTTATGCAGTGGAACCAGCAACCTCAAGACCAACATCAAAAGAGAAATGAAAAGCTATGTTGGGAGGTACGCTTTTCATTCATAGTATGACAGTTAGAGCTCTGTTTGATACTGGTGCATCGCATTCTTTTATATCTCATAGTTTGGTAGAAAAGCTTAACCTAGAACCCTTATACCTAGTTAATTCCTTAAGCGTTACGAATCTGATGGGAGGGTATGTGACTTTTGAGATGAGATATGACCACTTAGAGTTTGGGTGGTAGGTCGTATATTTTCTTGCTACTAGCATGTGTTTGATTTCGTGGGTTTCAGAATTATTCTAGGTATGGATTAGTTAAGTAAGTACGATGCTAGGACATTTTTCCATTATAGGAAAATATCATTTAAAGACCCCCAATTACAGTGATTGGGTAACATCCATTGTAGAAAACCCAAAATTAAATTCTTACGCTTTGTTGGGCATTATGGATGAAGTAGACAAGTTGAGTCGAGTTTTCATTGTTAGAGAATTCGGAGATGTCTTTGAGCTTGTGATAGGACTACCGTTGAAACAAGCCCTTGAGTTTCTGATAGATTTAGCATTAGGATCTTAACCTGTGAGTAGACCCCAAGTAGAATGATAACTACCGAGATAAAGGAGTATAAGGTACAGTTGGTGGATCTAGATGGTAAGAATTTTATTAGGCTAAACAGTTCGCCTTGGGGAGCAGCCGTAGTATTCGTTAAGAAGCCAGACTGATCGTTGGGGTTGTGTATCGATTATCGTAAGCTGAATGAGAAAACGATGAAGAATCGATATTTGTTACCTAGGATTAATGATTTGTTCGACCAGTTGAGTGGAGATCAGGCATTTTCTTAGTTGGATTTGGTAATAGGGCTCCATCACCTTAGAGTAGCAGAGGATAGTATTCCTTTGAGGTGTTTAGGACTAGATATGGATCATATGAATGGTTAGTGATGCCGTTTGGTCTAACTAATGCACCAGCATTCTTCGTGGACTTGATGGACATAATCTTCTGGGAGTGTTTGGGAAGATTTGTATTAGTAGTCATAAATGACATATTGATATATTCCATGGATGAAAGAGATCATGAATTTCATCATAGTGAGTGCTTGTGACACTGAGACGGCATCAGTTGAAGGCAAAGTTTTCGAAGTGTCAGTTTTGAAAGTTGGAAGTGAAGTTTCACGGTAATGTAGTCTCAGAGAAAGGGTTGTTAGTAGATCCAACTAAGTTCGAGGCAGTGAATAATTAGAAGAGATCCGAGAAAGTGACCGAGATAAAGAGTTTTTTTGGGTTAGCTAGCTACCACCAGAGATTCATTAAGAATTTCTTATGGATAGCCGCACCGATGACTAAGCTAACTCGGAAAGGCGTGAAGTTTGTTTTGACTGGAAAGTGTGAGAAGGCATTCCAGAAATTGAAACATTTATTGACTAATGCGCCTATGTTTGTTGTTCCAGCGGGGAATCAGGAATTGGTGGTACACATGGACGTATGTGGAACAGGACTAGGAGCTGTGCTAATGCAAAGGGGTAAATTGATTGGCTATGCTTCTCGACAGCTCAAACAGCATGAAGTTAGATATTCAACTCATGATTTGAAATTAGTAGTGATAATTTTCACATTGAAGGTGTGGATACATTACCTTTTGAGAGAAAGATTCAAGTTGTTTATGAATCATACGTCGCTAAGATATTTATTCTCTCAAAAGAAGCTGAATATGAGACAACAGATATGGTTAGAGTTCATAGCAGCGTACGACTTTGGTATTGTTTACACACCAGGAAAAGGAAATGAGGTTGCAGATACACTTAACAGAAAATATCATAATGCGGTATTGGAAATTATAGCTGAGTGGAAAGATTTAGAAGCATTGACTACATGTAGTATACAATGGAGATTGGAGGCTAGTTCTAGTTGAGAAACCGCCATGATATTAAGGAAGTTTGACCAGTTCTGACCGAAAGGATTGCTTCTAAGCAGAAACAGGATCCATTGTTAGCTGAGAAGATTAGAAGACTAGAGGCTGGAATGAAGACTGATGATTTGAAGGATTTTAGTCTTGACCCAAGATGGTGGTTGAGAAAGAAGGGACGATTATGTGTCCCAAATGTAAAAAACCTAAGGAAGGATATCGTTAGAGAATGTCATCGATCATAGTTTATGATTCATCCTGAATGGACCAGGATGTATTAGGATATGAAGAGGATTTACTACTAGGAAGGTATGAAGAGAGATGTAGGCTTATTGGTGAGTCAGTGTTTGAACTGTCAACATGTAAAAGCTGAACATCAAAAACTGTGTAGGTTACTTCAGCCTTTGGATGTTCCAGTTTGGAGATGGGATTCTATCTCAATGGATTTCATAGTTGGGTTGCCAAGGTCGAATGGAGGAAATGAGAGTATCTGGGTTATAGTGGATAGGTTGACTAAGAGCGCACACTTTATACCCGTTAAGTCAACACCAAATTTAGCTAAGTTATCCATGAGGAATATAGTTACACTTCATGTAATTCCTAGTAGTATAGTAAGTGATAGATTCCTTATTCACTAGAAAGTTCTGGAAGACTCTATAGAAAACTTTCGGTACCAAGCTCAACATGAGTACTGCTTACCATCCACAGACAGATGGCAGATCGAGAGAGTTAACAAAGTATTAGAGGATTTGTTAAGAGCTTGCATGCTAGATTTCAGAGGATCATGGGAAGACCACCTACACTTAGTCAAGTTTTCATATAACAATTGTTTTCAAACTGATATAGGGATTACACTATTTGAAGCTTTGTATGGAAGACCGTGCAAATCTCCCGTTTGTTGGTTAGAGACAGAGGATAAGTTAGTTCTTTGTCCAAATTTGGTTAGAGAAGTTGCAGAAAAGATTGAGTTAATTTAGGTTAGAATGAAGGAGGCTCATTCTAGGCAGAAGAGTTATGCTGATAAGAGATGGAGACACTTAGAGTTCTCAGCTGAAAATCATGTTTGTCAATGTATCACTGATGAGAGAAGTGATCAGATTTGGAAAATCAGCAAAATTGGCAACAAGATTTGTTGAACCATTTCCTATTTAAGAAAGGATCGGGAAACTCGCGTATAGAGTAGAATTAATAAATAGTTTGGTAGGAGTCCACAATATCTTCCATATTTCTCATATAAGGAAGTGTATTCGAGATCCTGAAACTACTATTACACCGACTGTGTTAGAAGATCTAGTAGTGGAACTAGATATGACTATAATTAGAAAACCAGTTTGTATTGTTGTGAAAGATAAGAAGACCAAGGAACAAGACAGGCGGATTAATCAAAGTCCAGTGGAGACGACGAGAGAGACTGTACTTGGAAAATGGAGAGCAAGATTAGAGATGCTTATCCTGACTTATTACATTGTATTTTTTTGCCTTTATGTTTGCTTGTGATGGGTACCTTATCATAATTTAGAGGGAGAAATTCCTTAAGAGAGGAGCCTGTAATGACCCTAATTTTAATCAGTATTATTTAAAACATTTATTTGGATAAATTAAATGAAATAATGTAGGTGTTAAGGGATTAAGATTTGTTAATTAAGAAGGAGCCATCCTCAATGAATGTATAAGTAAAAGTGAATTAAAAATAAGTAAGTAGAAGGAATATGGTAAGGGTAAATTGGGATTAGCCTTTGTTCTTGTACCCTAAACCCTTCTATTCTTCATTCCTCAACCATTTTAACTTACACAAACAAAACTAAAACTCTAGAGGAATTCGACCGGCCACCATTAAGAGGATTAAAGAAGAAGAAAAGCTAGGATTCAAGTAGAAAGCTTAAGAAAATCAATCTAAAAGCACATCTCAACCTCCTTAACACAAAGCCAATGTGAATAATTAGTTTACATCTTTATTTTTAGTAAATGATTTCGGTTTAAATGTAAACTTGGTTTCTTTTGCAAGTATGTGCCACGTTGTAGGGATTTAATGGTTATATGCTTTAAGTTGATGATTTACATGGTTTCATATAGATTTTGTGATATGTTTAGATTAGAAACCTATAATAACATCCAAAGGAATTGCATTTTTGAGATATGGTTAAGAACATTATTTTAGAAGTGGGTTTCAAGTTTTATAATTTTCTAAGTAATTGTGGATTTATTATGAACTTTCTATTAGAGCAAATAGTTAATTTTGGTTTGAATTATTTCAGGCAATCAAATAATGTTTTCGGGTCTGAAATTTATAGATGTTATAAAACATATTTAAATTAAAAATTATTGAGATTTTTGGGGATTTTTCCCAAGTGTTTTACATGGTTATTAAATTATTTAAGTTTGCAGACTTAAATGTTTTACTAAGGAGAATGGGTTATTTGCTAAAATATTTTCAATTTTTAATTTTGAATTCGGCAGCCTTTTTAGAAAACTTTTTTGATAAAGAATTGGTAGCTAATCAAAATTTGACAAATTAGGCAAGTTAGGTCAAAAGAAATTACTTTGAAAGGCATAAAATCAAGTTTTGCTTCTAATTACAACTTTGCTACTTCCATTGTTTGGCTCCGTCACCATGCCCAGTGAGCCTTTCATGAAAGTTGTTGTGCTATAGGATCGTGTAATATGGATGTATTTATAAACTACTTATGCAGAATATAAAACAAGTAGGTAAATAAATAAAGTAGTAAAGTAAATGACACCAGAGATTTTTATACTGGTTCAAACTTTCCGTACTACATCCAGTCTCAGACTACTTCTCAAATTAAACACGTAACCCTCATTTAACCTAGAGGAATAGGTTTACACCACTTAAGCAACCGAACATGACTTCTACTGCTTAAGAAACCGAATAGAACTTCTACCGCCCGAGCAACCGAACATGACTTCTTTACAAATAAACAAAAGTATCTGACTATAATATGCTCTTTAAATAGCACTGATAAGTCAACAAGTAAAATCTTCCTATGTTCTTCTCCTTTATTATATATAGTGTAATGTGTTTGAAGAATATGGAAGATAGAGTGATCAATGATCAAAGATTGTATGTATTTTGAGTGCAAATGGTAAATAGAGAAATAGAGTTAAGAAATCAAGAAAACTAAAATCAATTGTTGTTCAAATGTTTATTGGATTCTACACTCTATTTATATAGTTTTAAGAATTGCAATCCTTAATGAAAAGGAGCGATGAAAAGGAACAGATGCAACCCTTAAACTAGAAGATGTTTCTCTTTGTTGAAGAGAAGCATACCTTTAGAAAAATAGCCGCTATCGATAATCGACCGTTTGAAATTTTCAATTGAGACATCTGAATCGATTTAAATTCGATACAGCAAGAAAATAGGGTAATTTAGGTCTAATTCAACAGTCTGAATGTCTCCGTTCAGCCGGTTCAAACTGCATAAAAATTTATAATTTGTTTCAGCAGTCAGCCATCTGAATATTATAGTAGAAATAGAGATACGTAAAAAATAGAGATACCAGCACATGGATAACAAAAACATAATTAAATAAAGCACGGAATAGTTCAAGTGGTTGTAAAGTAGAAATATTTTTCTTGACTTAAAAGATGATTTTGATAATTTTTCTTAGATGACAGGCATCACAAATATTGTTTACTTTGAAATTCACCTTTGGTAAACCTTTTACTAATTCATTTTTAGAAATTTGTTTATAGCTTCGAAATTGACATGACAAAATCTTTTTTGCCATAACCAAGATCATTTTCTTTAGATGTTAAACACATGTTAGTATTGTGATTCATATTCGTATTCATATTCATATCCATATTCATATTCAATACACATATATATTTTTATCTCTAAAACCTTCAAAAATAAGATTTTTATTTTGATAAAAAATGCTACACTTATTTTCAGAAAAAGATACACTCAATCCTTTATCACACATTTGGCCAATGCTAAGTAGATTGTGTTTTAAATTTTTAACTAGCAGAACATTTGTAATAAAAGGTAAATTAGATATACCTTTATTGCTCACATCGCCATTGTCGATGATATAACCTTTTGAATTATCTCCATAAGACAGAATCTCCATCTGACTAGGTAATGTTTGTTAGCATCTCTTTGTTCCCTGTCATGTGTTTCGAGTAACTACTGTCCAATATCAATTTTCCTCCCTTTTTAAGTGGTACTTGCAAAATATAGAATTAACATTGGTACCCACCTTTTTATTAGGGTTCTAAAAAGCTAGGTCTTTTGGAAACCAAACCCAAGAGGGTTCAGAATTCCTTTTGAAAACAATTTTTTATTTTTGTGAACAGTTTCTATAAAAGATTTTATATATTTGTTTCTAAACAAAGAATTTTTTGTTTTAGGAACCCAAATCATAATTGATTTAGAATAATTAGCAAATTTTGAAATAGATTTTTCAATTGTATTATTATTCCTTTTAAAATTGTTATATAAAGAATCCTTTTTCGTTAGAATAACTCTAGAAGCTTGCTTATACTTTAGTCCTCTTTTATTTGAAACTGTCTGAGAATTTTCTATAATTTTTGTAACAACCTAGAATTTGAACTATAATAATTAATTAATGAATTAATTAAATAATGAAATAGGTTTGTGAAATTATCAGAATGGAGCCACGGGAGTTGCACCATTGTGTCCGTCGTGATTTTCTGGTCAATGTCCATATATAGTTTGTCAAAATCCAAGCTAAAACGACGAAGATACGAAATAAACAAGAAAATAGAAATAAATAAAAAATAATAACAAACAAGGGTCAGGTCGACCCAGAACAAGGCCAGGTCAACCCTAGGGTTGACCCCCATAGGCCTTAGGTCGACCTTCATGTCGACCCTCATAATATAAAGGTCGACCCGCCTTTGTTTTGTATGTAGATTCACCCAGTTTTGTTCGAACACGTCATTTTGCAACTTTTCTTCAATCATGTGCGTTTGTGCTTCCATCCGATGGTTCCCAGTGAGCTTATGACATGGTTGCACCAGATTTAGTCTTCAAATCCAACGGTCAGAGATCCCTAAACCACAATATAAATAAGACCCTAGGCCTAGCAATTTTTCTCATTCAGCTTTTCTCCTATTTGGTTTCATTGCCTGGGGCTAGACCCTAAATAGAATATTTTTCTAAGGAGAAGATCTTTTTATTAAATATATTCTATGCTCTAGAAGTGGATCAAGGAAGACCAAGGACTAGAGCTAAGGACCACATGTGAGTGTTTAGTAATTATTTTAGATTTTTAAGTAATCCAAAATAATAGGGTTCTCAATAGTTGTAGTTTTTCTGCAATTTTTATATAAGTTATTTACAGTTCATTTTTAATGTTCTTTTCAGTCTATTTTATTCATCTATTTTTATTTAGCTATTTTATTCAGTTATCTACGGTTATTTACATTTATTTACATCTATTTTATGTTAGAATTCAGCCTGTAAATGTTAGTTTCTTTTTATTCATTTTTACGCAAATAAAATAATAAAAAGAGAATAATTCGCAAATATGGATTAAATACAATTAAACACTGAATTTACGTAAATTAGATGTAAAATAAGAAAGAATGTAATAAAAAGAAGATAGACTGAAATAGGCAAATCTGAGACATTTGCAAGCATGTTTTTAACTAGTAGTTATAACTAAAAGGATAAAATAGAAGAGTAACAATTATAACGTAGGTTATAATTAAGCAGAAAGAACAGAAATGCTTATTTTAAAACTTTGGCTAAGTTAATAAGCAAATTACAACATATGTTATAATTAGAAATAATAGAAAAGGCTTATTTTAAAGACTTATAATTAAGTTAATAAGAAAATATAGCAGAGATAACATAAAAGGCTTATTTTAAAGATTTAGAATAAGTTAACATAAAAGGCTTATTTTAAAGATTTAGAATAAGTTAATAAGAAAATAAGAGCAGAAATAATAGAAGAGGTTTATTTTAAGAACTTACACTAAAATAATAAGAAAGAACAGAAATAGGGCCTGTAGCAACAACATTCTCTTTCAGATTAGGGCTGATGGTCTCACAACAGATTAGGTGAGGCTGAGCAGGACCCTTTCAGACTAGGACTGATGGTCTTACAATTGTTAGGTGAGGCTGGGACATAGGGTAAATAAGTGGCCAATAGATAGAAGCTCAAATCGGGGGATTCGGACAAGGGGCGCAACTAGATTTTGTTTGATAGGACCTGTACCAATAGCATTCCCTTTCACACTAGTACTAATGGTCCTTAGCTCTTCCCCTGGCCTTCCCAGATCCACTTGAGGTTGTTAAATATTTTAATTTAAAATGATTTCCTTCTTGGAAAATTAATCATTTTAGAGTCTTGCCTGAGAAGGTGAACCCAATTGGAGAAAATCTTAGATTGAGAAAAATTGTTAGGCCTAGGGTCATATTTATAGGTGTGGAAGTGGATCTCAGACCATTGAATTTAGAGATTGAATAGGATGCAACCATGTCATACGATGAATAGGGGCCATCAGATGGAAGCACAGATGGACCGGATGAGCTAAAAGAATGTAAATGACGTGTTAAAATCGCTTGTACTCGAAGAATTTAATTGTTTGCTCAATAACGTAGGCGGGTCGACCTACAGGTCGACCGGCGGGTCAATCTAGGCCTTGGTATGGTCGACCTCTAGGTCGACCTCCCTATTTATTTATTTATTTTCTTTTTTTATTCTTGTTTGCATTGTATCTCGCTCATACTAACTTAGATTCTGTCGTTCTATGTATGTAAATTGATAAGAAAATTAGCACGGACACAATGGTGCAACTCCCGTGGCCAAATTCTAATAATTCAACAAATTTATTTTATCATTTGATTAATTAATTAATTATTATAGCTTAAATTTTGGTTTGCTACATAGGTGAGGCTGAGCACGCTTATGCTGACAGGGTGAGTAAGAGGTCACAAGAGGGGGCGACAGTGAGTGTGTACCAACGGTGATCGAGCGTGTGGCATCGATTAAGGTTGTAATTCGCTGCTATGTTCCAAGCACTAAGCATGTGTATTTCTACGGGATCGACAGGATGAGACTACCTCACAGTGGCACAACAAAGATAGAAGGCCGATCAATGGGAAGAATTAGGATTCATCCTAATTAAAATAGATTAGGGTTTTAGCCTAATCACAGCAATCTAAGACAAGTGCAATCACAACCAAAGTAATCAGTCAAACAAAATCAATGTATTATCCCATCTTTATCTTTTCAGTATTTCTTTTCATGCTAGAACTGTTGCTAAGTCTATTATCTCAATTGTGCTTAAAATTGCTAGTAATTACTTCCATTCACTAGACTCATAGTCTAACCCACTCCTCTATTCCCCTTTTCCCCATAGGCCAGCAGATACAAGGACAGTAGATTCAGATTTCTTAGAGATTCAGTTGTGGAGTTTTTCTTCAGGTATTCTTCTTCTTTTCAATTTTCTTTTCATTTGGCTTTTGATGTAATGGTACTTATGAGAAGGATAATTATTTTATTATACTATGATTTTATGAGATTGAGATCTATTTTTCATAAGACATGTGTATTTTGTATTTAAGACATGTGATGTTTTTCAAACTTATTTTATGAAGTATTTTAAATGTTTCCGCTGTTATTATTTATTTGTCTTGTGAATCTTAGTCTCTGTGATGCTTTAGTTATACCTATAACACACCATATCCTTTATTGTGTCCTTTTTAGGTATATTAAGTGGTGTGGGGTGTTTCACTTGGTAACAGAGCCTAAGATTACAGGATTTCTAAAAACTTGTTTTAAAAAAGTAAAGTATTTTTCAAAGGTAATATATTTTAATAGTATTTTTCAGAAAGAATGTAACAACCTTTATTTTGGTGATTACCTGAAAATTTAATTATAACAGTGGTTATAATTTAATAATGGAGAAATAAAAATAAATTGGAGACTTAAAAATTGTTTATTTTGAACAAACAATGAATTTGGAAAGAATAAATGGAGTTAATATGATAATTTAGGTAATAAATGGTGGAAAATGAATATATTAATTTGGTAATTTATTGGAAAAAAATAATAATAATTTTTGGAAGTAAGAATAATGTTAAAATGGTTTGTTGCCTTTTATTATACAAGAAAATTATTTTTGTGTAATTTTTGTAGTTGAAAATGGTTTTTGTGTAGATATTTGTGTAAATTGTTTATTTAATTAAAATAAGAATTTTTATTAATGAAAATAATTTTTAATTCAAAAATATCTTTTATTTTGTTGTAAAATAAATTTTAAAACATAAAATATGTTGTGTGATTTTATAGAAGTGAAAATATTTACATATAATTGTTTTAACTTGAAATATATTAGTGTATAAGTGATTTTGGTGTGTTAATTTCATTTAGAGGCTAAATTAATTTAGTTGTAGGGTCTAAGCCCATTAAATTTCATAACCAGAAAAGAAGAAACATCTCCTTCTCATTTCTACAACGTACTGCATTTTTCATTCTTCCTGTAGACTAAGAAAAAGGAAGATAAATCCATTTCCTCTTTGAAAACAAAAGCCAAAATCCCCAACTTTAGTCAATCATTTGCTGTAATAATCAATTCAAAGCCAATTTACTTCAGGTAATCAAAGCTAAAACCCAAATTCCTCTCATCTATTTCTGATTTTTTTGTGAGTTAATGTTGGTAATTGAGTTTTTGTACTTGCATGTCTCTACAAACCTCTTTTTCATATTCTAGAAGCTAAAATCAATGGCAAGCTTCCATCTTTCTTCAAATTTCCATAGGGTTTGCTCTTCAAATTTCTAAGGTGAGTTGCAAACTCACATATCTATCTCTATAAAGTATTAATTATTTGAATTGAGTGATATATATCAACAAATAGTTGAATGATTTGAGTAATTTGATTGAATTGTTGAAATTTGCAAAGTGGTTGCTGAATTATTATTTTATGAACATTGCTGCAGTAAAACAGCAATATCTCAGTGTAGAATGATCCGAATTCGTTCATTCTTTTTGTGATAGAAAGATATTTAAATAAGCTATAAGTTCTATTTGAATCATTTTTCGAAATTCTATGTTTAAAAGGGTCGAAATTAAGTTTGAAACTGATGTTATAGCACAACCATTTGAAATTTCCTGAGTTGATATCTGAGAGTAAAATGGCCATAACTTTTAAGCCATGAACCCAAATTATGTATACTTCTTTTTGTTAGAAAGCTAAGACACAAAGGAACAACTTTCATTTTGTAAGTTTCTGCTAATTCTATGATCTATAGGGTCGAAATTTAGTTTGAAACTGATGTACACAGTTCTGCTCTGTGCAATTTTTTTTTTGTTGAAACCTGATCTTTAAATTACCATAACTTTTGAATGACAAATCGGAATTGAGTGAGTCTTTTTGCAGTTGGAAGATATATTTATAAGGAACAACTTTCATGTATTGTGTTTTCTGTAATTTAGAGGTTTGCTATGTCAAAATCCATTTTTTTTCTACTGTTGTCCCGAGAGCAAAAGCAATATTTGCTCTGTGCGTAAGGCTGAAACAAAATTGGCCATAACTTCTTCGTTTTTGATCCGATTTTCAAAATTTTAGATGTTTCGGAAATAACAAATCATATTCTACAATTTTAATGTATTGTGTTTTCTGTAATTTAGAGGTTTGCTATGTCAAAATCCAATTTTTCTGCTGTTGTCCCGAGAGCAAAACCGATATTTGCTCTTTCATTGAATCTGAAACGAATTTGACCATAACTAATTCGTTTCTTGACCGATTTTGATGATCTTGATCATTCCGGAAAGCTTAGAAACTAAATTACAAATTTTTTTTTATTCATTTTGCCTAATTTTGACGTTATCTATGCTAAAATTGTAATTGTTTATCACTGTCCTGTAAATGCATAGGTTCAGGTTCGGTTTGATGTTTTTAGTAAAATGGTCATAACTTTTGAACCATTGATCCGAATTCGATCATCTTGGACATTCTAGAAAGCGTGAATTATATTTCACAACTTTAATGTTTTCAGTCTTGAATGACTTTGAAGTCTACATAGTGAAAAATTAACTTTTTCATCGCTGGCCTGTGCTGATGGCCAGTGCACATATTTTATTTTACTTTGGTAGTATTTCGATCATAACTTTCACGTTACTGATCGGAATCTTGAAATTCAAGATGTTCTGGAATCCCTAGAAAATATGCTATAACTTTTATGTTTTAAATTTTGTATGATTTTATTGTTTACATGGTGGAAAATTTATGTTTTTACTGCTGGCCTGTAATTGACAGCCACGATATTTATATATTTGTCCGATTTCGACAATTTCATATGCATTCTTTTGCAACTTATTTTATGAAATTTGATGCCAATATTTGATCATTTTGTCCATCAATGGACTAATCAAGTTAGGATGAGATTTGAATTTAAATTAATTTGAATTCAATTTAAATTTGAATATCGGTTTAAGCCGATTAAATTGCAAATTGATGTTTTCTTGAGTTTTCAAAATCCGAATAAATTCCAGAAAATCTTCTAACATCATGGTTGGAGTAATAAATGTTTTATACATTTTTAGAGGTTTTTAAACAATTATTCTTTATTTTTAAGGATTTTAAAATTATTAAAATCCTTTTTGATGATGTGTTTTCTCTTAAAATCTTTTAGATAAATTTCTAAAATTTGTTTTATAACCCTGCTTTCTCAAGTAAAATCTTTTATAATTAATTTTATTTAATTTAATTACTTTTATACCATTCGAACGTATGAGAAAGAGAATTAAACGATTTAGTAAAACACGTGGTATGGGGCATGTGTGTTTACTATTTCGGTTAATTTCGGACTTGTACGATCGAAGCTATTTGAGATTATTGATTTTGGGATATTTTGCCATTTTATGGCATATTTTGATTTTTATAATTCATATTTATTTGAATTATTTAAGATGGCCAATTACTTGGCAAACATTATGGTTTGAGATCTCCTATATCGGAGTATGGTCGATGAGATCCATCACGATGTTTTATTTACTTGCGAATGATATAAGGCAAGTCTTGAGTTTATGATTTCATATTTTGAGATTTATGGTTTATGAGGAACCATATGATGTTTTCACTTGTCGATGAGATGAGACAAGTTACGATGCCATTTAATACTTGTCGATGAGATGAGACAAGTATGATGTCTCTTTATCAATCGCCAATGAGACTAGGCGAGATATAATTTTCTGAGTTTTATGATGTTTCTAGTGTGCCATCGACTAACGGGTAGTAAACCGCTAAGTGCGAATGTGTGGTATGGGACATACGTTAACACTTTTCGGGTTCCTATCCGTGAGTTTGTGACACATTCACGATGTTTACCTAACAGAACTGCTTGGAGAGGTGTCAGCGACCTTGTCATGAGGACGAACTACTTTGAGAGGTGTTAGCGACCTTGTTAGAGCTGACAAAATAGCTTGGAGAGGTGTCAGCGACCTTGTCATGAGGACGAACTGCTTTGGGAGGTGTTAGCGACCTTGTTAGGACTGACAAAACGGCTTGGAGAGGTGTCAGCGACCTTGTCATGAGGACGAACTGCTTTGGAAGGTGTCAGCGACCTTGTCTAAGGCTTCGGCCGTCTGAATTTAGCACGTGCAGCATTGCTTCGGTATTATATTCAGGGATATGGCCAATCCAGGTTTTCTGAGTTTTGAATTCGCCGTTTTGGCGCATTAATGTTAAGATTTTATGAGTTTTGAACATGCATCGAATTCTTTATTGAGTTTGAATTCGTATCGAGTTCCATGAGTTTTTATGATTGATATGTATGTGTGAGATTTAGCTGTCTTGGCCTACTTATGAGTTTGAGATCTCACATTCTTATGGAGTTGTCTTGTGTTGCTTTCATGACTTCTATTTGTGATTGAGATGAGTTTTCTCCCTTTTGGAGTAATGGTTCATCGAACCATTTGAGTTTTTCTTGAGTTTTACATGAGTTGATTTGAGTTCATTATGAATTATCGCTAATGATATGAGGCACTTGTGTTTTATTGAGTATTGAGTTTAGTTACCTCTTTCGAGGTATTTTGTCACTTAGGTAGCGTTTGTTACTTAAGTATTGAGCTATGAGTTATCTAATCCTTCTCCTCATTCGAGAAGAAGTATCACTATATCCATTATGCTTTATATTATCGATATTGACTGATTTGTGTAGCTAGACTGACCCGTGTATTTATACTCGAGTCAGACCGAGTTGTTTCAGGTATCATCTATCGGACTTAGCTTGAAGTTGGTGTTGGATATCATCTCTTCTTTCACTTGAGTAGTTTATTTCCTCTGCATACTCTGATATTTTTACATTGGATTTGATGTATAGGGTGTGGTCGAGTACCACCTTTATTGTATTCATATTGTATTGTACTAAACATGTATCAGTGTATATGTATATATATGATGTCGATTACTGTTCTGTGATGTGCTTTACATTTAGTTCTTGTATTTTGTTCTGATAGATCCGTCAACCACCTATAGTTTTCGATTAAACATTTACTGTGTATGTCGATCCATTGAGATAGAAAAGAAAAATTATATTGCATTTATCGACGTATTCAGTAGATGTTTAAGAAAAAGTTATAGATGGTCGCCCTTAACCAACCCTATTCTCCGCTTTAGTAGACAGAATTACTCGTTAATTCTCTTTACTAAGGTGGGTCTCGGGGTGGGGCGTTACAAAGAAACTTTTTGAAATAGTTTTCAGGTATAAAAGAGTTTTTATATAAATCCTCTCAAAGTTCAATTCAACCTTATTTCGATTCTTTCGAGCCTAATTTTTCTCTTCTTTGCATAGTATGGTTGACTGGTCCCGTAGAGCTACGATACCAGAGGTGCAAGGGCAAGCACCCAATGCTGCCCCGACAGGTGGAGATCCTATTAATCCACCTGCAGCAGGCAATTTTTCTAAGCTATGCATGGATTTCGCTAATCTAGGAGGAAAATGTTTTCTGGCATGGAGGATTTCATGGAGGCTCAAGCTTGGTTGAGGAATACAGAGCGAATATTTGGGCTGTTGGAATTGGAGGACCGATAGAGAGTTCAGTTGGCATTTGGGAAGCTGAAAAGAGAGATAAGGAGGTCCCTAAATCATAAAAATCTTAGAAGCAGTGGTGGAAGAATAAGAAGGATAAGGACAAGAGAAAATAAGGAGGACCTCAAAACCGGCAGGAAAGGTGGGAAATGTCATAGTTGTGGATTGGTTGGGCATTTTGCAAAGGACTGTAAGAAGGACACGATGAAGGGGGGGTATTACGATTGTGGGCAGCCTGGACACCTTAGTAGATCTTGTCCTTAAAGGACGAGGCAGAAAGCAGGCGCACTGATAGTGCAAGTACAGACTTCGGATGCAGCACCTTCTAATAGTGGACCGCATCGAGGTAGGAAAGTTTATGTAGAGGTTTGGTTTCCATTTTGGATTTTCCTATTCGAACTCTTTTTGATTCTGAAGCATTACATTCTTTCATTTCTAGTTCCTCGGTTGATTGTTTGCACTTAAATATTTCTCTAGTAGTAGACCCTATAGTTGTTTCAAACCCCATAGGAGGATCAACACATTTATCCATGATTTGTAGGGGTTTGAAATTTTTTATACTAGGCGTATAGTTTGATTGTGATGCCTATGTACTGAGATTTTTCGGGATATGGATGATTTTGGGGATGGACTGGTTATCCACGTATGGAGCGATATTGGACTGCAAGAGGAGAGTCGTCAGGCTAGAGACATGCAACGGTAGGACTCTCGAGGTTTCTTGCGACCAATAGGAGTCAGTCATGTTGAGGTTCCTTTATTCCCTTGATTCATCACTAGGAGAGCTAGATTATATTCCTGTTATTAGAGATTTCCCAGATGTTTTTGAAGAAGCTAGGGGACTACTCCTTAAGAGAGAGATTGACTTTAGGATCTATCTGAATAACAATGCTAAGCCAGTGGCATTACCCGTGAGACATATGGCTCCTAGGAAGAGGAAGGAGTTATGTAAGCAGATTGGTGAGCTATTGGAGAAAGGCTTCTTCAGACGGAGCATGTCTAAGTAGGGAGCGCCAGTCGTCTTTGCTATAAAGGCGGATGGCTTTCTTCAACTTTGCGTAGATTATAGAGAATTGAATAAGCTTACAAAGAAGAACCGTTACCCACTTCCTAGAATAGACGATCTTTTCGATCAGTTGGTTGGCTCTTCAGTATTTTCTCAATTTGATTTAGCTACTGGATTTCATCGGCTTAGGGTTTTGACGATAGCATAGCCCGATGGATTCTTTGAGTGGTTAGTTATGCCGTTTGGGTTAACCAATGCTCCAGCCTATTTTGTAGATTTGATAAGCCGTGTTTTTCGAGATATCCTAAATAAGTTCATAGTAGTATGCGTGTATGACATTTTGGTGATTTCCAAGAGTATGGAAGAGCATGCTATTCATCTAAAAGAGGTTCTTCGTACAAGTTCATCATTTGAAAACAAAGTTCTCAAAGTGTCATCTTAGGCGTAAGTTGGCACGTTTCTTGGGGCAAGTGGTCTCAAGAGAAGGTCTCGATGTTGACCCTGCTAAGGTAGTAGAAGTGCAAGATTGAAAGGCCCCATGAATGCTACCAAAGTTAGAAGCTTCCTAAGTTTGGCTGGCTGTATATGAAGTTTATCTGAAATTCGCTAAGATTTCAGCACTGCTTACTCGCCTCACTAAGAAGAGCGTGGCATTCCTTTGGTATGTAGATTGTGAGGATTCCTTCACGATGCTAAAGAAGGCCCTTACTAGTGCACCAATGTTAGTTTTACCCGACGGAGCTATGCCTTTTACAGTATACACTGATGCATGTAAGATGGGTCTTGGAGCAGTATTGTTGCAAGGAGGGGAGGGTAGTATGCTATGGAAGTAGACAGTTGAGAACTCATGAGAAGAACTACCCCACTCATGATTTTGGAGTTAGCTGCTATTATTCTTGCGATCAAGTCTTAGAGACATTACTTGCTAGGAGTAAGGAGAGAGGTTCGAGCTTTTCACTGACCATAAATCATTGAAGTACTCACAAAAGGATTTAAACATGAGGCAACAGCGTTGAATGGAGTTTCTAGCATCATATGAATTTGAGATAGCCTATACCCTTAGTAAAGGGAACATGGTTGCGCATACATTAAGTAGGAAGAGAGCAACCCTTAGTCCAACGTTCGTAGATGGAAAAGCCTAGAGTTTATTTCAACCTTTGATTTTAAGCCCTCTACAGACATTACCCCTGGATTATTGGCAGCACTTGAGGTTAAGCCTACCCTCATAGATCAGATTGGCTCAAGGCAGCCAGAGGATTCAGAGCTTATGAATATTCTAGAGTGGATTAGCATAGGAGAGATCTCTAGGCATCTCTAATGCTATTCCATAGATAGTAAAGGGTGGCTAAGGAGAGATGGAAGGCTTTTTGTCCCCCGCACTGATGATTTGATGAGAGCAGTTCTAGCAGAAGCACACCATTCTAGGATTACCATCCATCTAGGTGGTGATAAGATGTATAGGGACATGAAGAGATTGTTTTATTGGAGTGGCATGAAGAAGGATGTAGCAGATTTTGTAGTTAAGTGTCTAGTATTCCAAAGAGTTAAGGCGGAGCAGCAGAAGCCTAATGGATTGCTTCAACCATTGGATGTACCTGAATGGAAGTGGGATAGTGTTTCGATGGACTTCATAAATGGCTTACCCTGATCTAGGAAGTGGAATACCAATGTTTGGGTGATTGTAGATCATTTGACTAAGAGCGCCTACTTCATTTCGGTCAAGAGTAAGAGGACAACACCTTATTTGGTATCCTTCTATGTTCATGAGATAGTCCGACTTCATGGAGTTCCCTCTAGCATGGTGAACGATAGAGACCCTATCTTTACTAGCGAATTTTGGAGAAGCTTACAAGATGCTCTAGGTATACAGCTTAGATTGAGTACGACCTATCATCCATAGACGGATGGCCAAACGGAGAGAGTTAATAGAGTTCTTGAGGATTTGTTGAGGATGTGTATTCTTGATTTTGGAGGAACTTAGGAGGAGCATCTTCCTTTAGTGGAATTCGCATATACCAATAGTTTTCAAGCTAGCATTGGGATGACACATTTTGAAGCTCCTTATGGAAGACTTTGCATGTCGCCTTCGTGTTGGTTGGAATCTACAGAGAGATTGCTACTTGGTCCCGACATGGTTAGAGAGACTTCGGAAAAGATTGAATTGATTAGGAGGAGAATGAAGACGGCCCAAGATAGGCAGAATTCCTATGAAGATGAGTGGAGAAGGGATATTGAGTATTAAGTAGGAGACTTGGTTTTCATTAAGGAATCTCCGCTAAGAGAGGTAGTAAGATTTGGATCAAGTGGGAAACTTGCTTCCAGATTCATAAGACCGTTCCCCATTATGGAAAGAGTAAGGAAGATGGCGTATCGAATAAAGCTACTGGAGAGGCTCGCAGGAGTTCATGATGTTTTCCTTGTTTCACACTTGAGAAAGTGCTTACATGATTTAGCAGAGGTAGTGGAACCTAGTTAACTTGAAGAAGTTGAAGTGGAGCGAGAAGCATCGGTTCGTCGTATTCCTACCAAGATCGTTGGGCATGATGTCAAGAAGCTTAGGAATAAGAAGTACCTTTGGTTAAGGTGCAGTGGGGAGACAACATTGAAGATGCTACATGGGAGGCTGAAGAGAGAATACATATCTCTTATCCATATCTTTTCGATGGTACGTTTTGAATTTTCTATTTCCGTCTTTAGTTTGAATAGGTTCTTTCCTTTAGTATCCTTGGGAGGGTAGATCTTAGGAATTAACCTATGGATGGTAGGACTGAATGTAAATATGTTACTAGAACATGTTATGTATGATGGACGCTAGTGGTTGAAAGTGTTTGCTAGTGATGCTGATGGACGCGTATATATACACTAGGCAATATTATCTCTTAGGCATTAGCCTAACTAGTTCACTAAAGCATATGCATATGGATGTATGCTCATTTGCACTTTTATTTTATTTCCATGGTTGCTATAATTGGATGATTAGCACATGATTGTTGCATTTGGATAATGATTGTAGCATGCATATAGAACTATCAGTTATCATCTGGAAATTTGCATTCATTTGGACACATGGCACAGACATGATTGCATAAAAAGGAGGTCGACTGAATCAGTAGACCGCTTAATCTTTTGCATCAGTTAGGGATAGTGACACTACACTATTGCATATAACATAAACTCCGTTAGAAAGCTTAAGGACAATGGATGTAGTGGATGGTGTTTGAATTTTTGGTAGTAGAATTTGGATGAAAATATTTATTTCATTCTTCCATCCTTAGAGATTTCAGGAATGAAATCCCTTAAGGAGGGAGAATATAACAATCCAGAATTTAAACTATAATAATTAGTTAACAAATTAATTAAATAATAAAATAAGTTTGTGAAATTATCGGAATTGAGCCATGGGAATTGCATCATTGTGTCCGTGGTAATTTTCTGGTCAATTTTCATATATAATCAAAATCCGAGCTAAAATGAAGAAGATACGAGATAAACAAGAAAACAGAAATAAATAAATAAATAAATAAACAAGGGTCAGGTCAACCCAGAACAAGGCCAGGTCGACCCTAGGGTCGACTCCTATTGGCCTTGGGTTGACCTACATGTCGACCCTCACAATATAAAGGTCGACCCGCCTTTGTTTTGTACGTAGATTCACCCATTTTTGTTTGAAAATGTCATTTTGCAATTTTTCTTCAATCCTGTGCATTTGTGCTTCCATCCGATGGTTCCCAACGAGCCTACGACGTGGTTGCAGCAGATTTAATCTTTAAATCCAACAGTCTAAGATCCCTAAACCACACTATACATAAGACCCTAGGCCTAGCTATTTTTCATATTAGGGTTCATTGCCTGAGGCTCGACCCTAAAAAATATTTTTCTAAGAAGAAGATCTTTTTGATAAAAGTAATCTATGCTCTAGGGATGGATCAAGGAAGACCAAGGACTAGAGCTAAGGACCACATGTGAGTGTTTAGTAATTATTTTAGTTTTTTAAGTAATTTAAAATAATAGGGTTCTCAATAGTTTTAGTTTTTCTGCAATTTTGAGACAATTTTTATATAAGTTATTTACAGTTAATTTTGAAAGTTCTTTTCAGTCTATTTTATTCAGCTATTTTTATTTAGCTATTTTATTCAGTTATTTAAGGTTATTTATAGTCTTTTACATTTATTTACATCTATTTTACGTTAGAATTCAATCTGTAAATATTAGTTTCTTTTTATTCCTTTTTACACGAATAAAATAATAAAAAGAGAATAATTCACAAATATTGATTAAATAGAATTAAACACTAAATTTACAAAAACTAGACGTAAAATAAGAAAGACTATAATAAAAAGAAGATAGACCAAAATAGGCAAATTTGAGACATTTGCAAGCATGTTTATAACTAGTGGTTATAACTAAAAAGATAAAATAGAAGAGTAACAATTATAACGTAGGTTATAATTAAGTAGAAAGAACATAAATGCTTATTTTAAAATTTTGACTAAGTTAATAAGCAAATTACAACATAGGTTATAATTAGAAATAACAGAAAAGACTTATTTTAAAGACTTATGATTAAGTTAATAAACAAATATAGCAGAGATAACAGAAAAGGCTTATTTTAAAGACTTAGAATAAGTTAATAAGAAAATAAGAGCAGAAATAATAGAAGAGGCTTATTTTAAGAACTTACACTAACTTAATAAGAAAGAACAAAAATAGGGCACGTACCAACAACATTCCCTACCTGACTAGTGCTGATTGTCTCACAACAGATTAGATAAGGTTGGGCAGGACCCTTTTAGACTAGGAATGACGATCTCACAATAGTTAGGTGAGGCTGGGACATAGGGTAAATAAGTGGCCAATAGATAGAAGCTCAAATTGGAGGATTTGTACAAGCGGCGCAACTAGATTTTGTTTGGTAGGACCCATACCAACAACATTCCCTTTCAGAAAAGTACCGATGGTCTCACAAAACACTTAGGTGAGGCTGGGCAGGACCCTTTCAGGCTAGGACTGATAGTCTCATAACAAATTATGTAAGGCCGGGCATGCTTATGCTGGCAGGATGAGTAAGAGGTCACAAAAGGGGGGAGAGGGGCGATAGTGAGTGTGTACCAATGGTGACCGAGCGTGCGACATCGATTAGGGTTGTAATTCGCTACTACGTTTCAAGTTCTAAACAGGTATCTTTTGTTGTGGGACCTATAGGATGGGAATAGCTCACAGTGGCACATCAGAGATAGAAGGCCGATCAACGGATAGAATTAGGATCCAGCCTAGTTAAAATAGGATTAGGATTTCAGCCCAATCACAGCAATTTAAGAAAAAGTGGAAACAATCACAATCAAGGCAATCAGTCAAACAGAATCGGTATTTTATCCTAGTTTTATCTTTTTAGTATTTCTTTTCATGCTAGAATTATTGCTAAATCTATTATCTCAATCTTGCTTAAAATTGCTAGTAATTATTTCCAGTCGCCAAACTTATAGTCTGACCCACTCCTCTATTTTTCTTTTCCCTCCATAGGCCAGCAGAGGCAAGGACAGTTGATTTAGATTTCTCGGAGATTCAGGGTTGTGGAGTTTTTCTTCATGTATTCTTCTTCTTTTTATTTTTCTTTTCATTTAGCTTTTGATGTACTGGTACTTATGAGAGGGATATTTATTTTTATTATACTCCGATTTTATGAGACTGAGATCTATTTTTCATAAGACATGTGTATTTGGCATTTGAGACATATGATGTTTTTCAGACTTATTTTATGAAGTATTTTAAATGTTTCCACTATTATTATTTATTTGTCTTGTGAATCTTAGTCCCTGTGATGCTTTATCTATATCTATAACGCACCATATTCTTTAGTATGTCCTTTTTGGGTATACTAAGGGGTGTGGGGTGTTTCATTTTTAGAAAGGTTTTCTATGCCTTTGTTAAAATTAGAGACATTTTTAGTAATATCATCTAATTTTGTTTTAGGACTAGAAATAAAATTCCAATATTTTAATATTAGCTTTAAGATCATGATTTTCAACTAAAGAGCATCATTCTTTTCCTTCTGAGTTTTTTATCTTGACTTAACATAAAGAGTTGAGATGTCGTATTAGGATAAGATTCAGGAGTAGTTTCAAGTTCTTCTTCTAAAATTTGTTTCTCATCTCTTAACTGTCTACCTCAATTTCAATTCTATTTTATTTTTCTAGAGTTTCTTTATACTTTCTTTTGATGTTTCTTAGCTTGTCAAGTAATTCAGAGTTTATTTCCATTAAATCATCAAAAGTTAGATCACTCACCTCGTCATTTGTGGCCATAAAACAGACATTGGCTTGTTTAGAATCGCTGTCTGAGTCACTTTCTGATGATGAAGATGATTTAGAATCATCCCAAGTGAAAGAGAAAGCTTTCTTTTTGAATCTGTCTTTCTTGTGCTTAAATTTGTCTCTCTTTCGATCAGGACAGTCTTTCTTGATGTGACCTTTCTTATGACACTCATAACATTCTAAAGTAGAACATGATGGTTTGTTGTTGTTGTTATTGTTGCCGGAGCTGTTCTTGTTGTTTCTGAATTTGTTGCTCCTTTTGAATTTCAAAAGCTTTTTGAAATTTATAGTAATGAATGCCTTATCTTCTTCATCTGAATCTGATTCATCCTTTTCTACTTGGAATGTTATATTCTTCTTATTTTGCGCCTGTATTCATTTAGCTTGGAGATTAACTTCATAAGACATTAGATTTCCTATCAACTCTTCTAGTTTAATGGTTGAAATGTCATTAGCTTCTTCGGTTGCTAAGACCTTTCGTTCCCACTCATCCGTTAAGGATTGAGGATTTTTGAAACAATACCAAAGTTTGTATATTTTTCTCCTAATCCTTAGAGAGAGTGATATATGTCTTGAAATATTGAATACATTTCATTTATTGTTTCATCTTGCTTCAATTTGAAATTCTTGAACTGATTTTTGAGCATAGAAATTTAACTCTGCTTTACTTTATTAGTACCTTCATGTGTAATTTTAAGTGCACGCCAAATTTCATAAGCTGTTTTACACATGCTCACTCTATTAAACTCATTTTTGTCTAATGCACAATATAACATATTCATGGCTTTAGCATTTGCAGTAGCATCTAGTTTTTCTATGTCAGACCATTGTGAATATTCAGTAGTAGGTACGTGCAGTAGATTAACCTTCAAAGAAACTTGTGCTAATGTTGTTTTCCATTTTACCAAAATATCAGATAACCGTGTTACGGTTAAAACATGACCTTGCTCTGATACCAAATGAAAGTTACCGTGCTATAGGACTATGTAATATGGATGTATTTGTAAACTACTTGTGCAGAATATAAAACAAGTAAGTAAATAAATAAAGCAGTAAAGTAAATGACACAAGAGATTTTTATACAGCTTCGAACTTCCCGTTCTACGTCCAGTTCCAGACTCCTTCTGGAATTAAACAAGCAACCCTCACTTAACCCGAAGGAATAGGTTAACTCCGCGTGAGAAACCAAACAGGACTTCTACCGCCTAAGCAACCGAATAGGACTTCTACCGCCTGAGCAACCGAATAGGACTTCTTTACAAATAAACAAAAGTATCTAACTGTAATATGCTCTTTAAATAGCATTGATAAGTCAATAAAGTACAATCTTCCTATAACCTTCTTCTTTATGGTATATAGTGTAATGTGCTTGAAGAATGTGGAAGATAGAGTGATTAATGATCAGAGATTGTATGTATTTTGAGTGCAAATGGTAAATAGAGAATTAGAGTTAAGAAATCAAGAAAACTAAAATCAGTCGTTGTTCAAATGTTTGTTGGATTCTAGACTCTATTTATATAGTTTTAAGAGTTGCAATCTTTGACGAAAAAGAGCGATGAAAAGGAACGGATAGAATAAATACGTAAGTTGTATATAGACCATTCTAATTGCATTTACAGTTTTGATTCAGATTTAAACACATGATTTTAAGGTAATTCATACCTGCCAATTTAGGATTGTTCGCTTGATTCGACGACGAACACTGATATAGATTTTTGATACGAATCTGAAGTTCTCTATCATAGATTATTACTATGTAAGGAGGATGGAAGTTTCTAATCAAGAAATTAGATTAGAGTTCATACTAGGGTAGTCGGGTTACCAATACTACTTCGAAAAATAAAGTTGCATATTCGAGTATGAAAATGAAATTGTTATACGTATGAATGGTATATATCGTACAGATTCTATTAAAATGATTGTATGTTACGGTTGCTAGCTATGATTGTTTCTTGCTTAGGACAGCTATACTGTTTGGTTGCATGTAGTTGACACCATCCCTATTAGTTGCATTACATTTATGAGTTGGACATAGGTGTATTAATGATCCTTATATTTTATAAGTTGATCATTTTGAGCAAAATATACCGTCTGCTAAATTTCTTACTTGGTTCCTTTTCGAGGACAAAATTTTTTGAGTGGGCGAGATTGTAACAAACCATAATTTTAACTATTTTAAATTATTAAATTTAATATAATTTCTGAATTAAAATGGTTAAAAATAAAATTTAATGATTTATTAACGTAATTTATTGATATTAACTTAGATAAAATTTTAACTAACAAAATTCGGTATGGAAAAAATGATTAAATAACTTTAAATATTGAAATATTAATTTTTATACGTTGAATAAATAAATGTTCTAATATTGGAAAATATCTGGAGATATAGTTCTGGGAGCTATATTAAATTTTCAAAACGCTAATTTCTGAACAAGAAAAATATATATAAGTATGTATATAGGTATATATGTATATATGTGTATATATATACATACATGTATAAACTTCATAATGGCAAATTTCAAACTTATGACTGTGTATATATGCGTATATGTTTATAAAAATTGTGCATAAGGATATATATATATATATATATATATGCAAGTATGATATGATAAATATGTATATTATGAATGTATGCATATCTATATATACATATAAATGTATATACATGCTTCGTGATGGCAAGATATAGTCAAGCAAACCAAAACATCAAATTCAAGCATACCATGAAATTAAATCAAGCACACACAAAATCAAATCAAACTGTAGTAAATCAAATCAGCATATAAAAGATCAAATCACTCAAAAGAAAATCAAATCAGAAAAAGAGAAGAAAAAAATATGTATAATAAAGTGTGGAAGAACCCTGTACATGTGCACAGCCTCCCTATGCTTGCACTGTACACTTTATATATTTATATGGATTGCCAGGCCTGTTCAAGTTGTTAACAATTATAAAAAAAAATAGATGCCACTAAATCAAAATAGATCAAGTCAGTAAAAGTTGAAGTAGGAAAATACAAGCCATCAGGTTTTAATAGGTAAACAACTTCATACTATTTCCTGTTTTACATACTTACTTACAAAGTTGTTGTTTGGATAAATCTTTGAGCTCCTATAATTGTATATATATCTGGCATATGTGTATAAGAATGAATATGTGCTTAGACATTAATGTATTCCCCCTATACATCAAAGAATACTATTCTTCTCCCAGGAGATTTCTCTATTCATGTTTATTGTAAGAACAGTTAAAGACTTTCAACTTTAAAAATAAAGAACTCATCATCCATTCTGTTTTATAACATGATTCCAAAACAAAAGTTGGATGTTTTTGTATATAGAACATTTTAAAATTTGTTTCATTAGATTCCACCAAGCATAGAGGAAGAAAACAACAATTAACGGAGAGTAGGTCAGTCATGACCAAAATTGAAACATCAAAAATATGAAGGATGGACTATATGTATGGTTTCATCGTTGAAAAATAGGATTTTTAGGATTGGTTTGAGGCTTTTTAAGGTCGTGTGGAGGTAGGAAGTAAGAGATGAACGTGTTTGGGCGAAACGTCAAATTACAGTGACGTACGCGATTTTGTGGCATGGTGCTTGGCGTGGAGGAGGATAGGACGATGCGGAATCTTGGAAAAATGGTGTGGCAGTTTTTAATTATTTGTGTTGGCCAGTCGGGGACAAGGTAGGGTTTTAGGTTAGTTTGCATTAGCCTCGGGTTCGTGGTAAACAGCGAGGATAAGAGAGAGATGGGGTGCACATGGAGGAGAAAAGGTAGTGGTGGCGAAGCTCTGGGGAAAGTTTTGTGATGAATGATGGGCTGGGGTGACATTATGAGGTAGAGTAATGGCACGGCTTCGTTTCCAGTTTTGGGTTAAGAGTTCGCATTTCGAACTCAAGCGTTTGATCGCGTTCCAGGTGAGCAGTCGAGATGTAGGGGTAGTGGGGAACTTGCGAAGATGGTCAGCAGCGACATTGATCGATCGGAGGCAGTGTGTACATGCACGATTTCGTGCATAGGCTCGTGCATGTTTTCCTAGAGATCAAATGAAAGAGAAGAGTAATAACTGGGGAGAGGAAGGAAGAAATGGACATGGGCCGGTCGGGTTTGCATTTGTATGGGCCGTGTCTGATTGGCATGGGTTGGGTCAGTTTTAAAAGAAGATCAATTAATTAGTTTTTGTACTAATCTAAAAAATTTAAACCATTATTTCTCCCTTGTTTTAAATCCAATCGACGCGCGGGTATTTGCGTCGAAGTCCTATTGCTTAGTATTTTCATATGAAATAATATCGTCAAGATTTCTGCAAATGTTAAAATTTAATGATTTATAATATTTTAAGTGAACTAAGAAGTTAATTTTTTTAAAAATGGACTATTTACTTTTAATTAATTTAAATTAAATCATTATTTTAATTTCTTTATTAACAAGTAATCAGGATTAAAAATATAACTAGATTTAGTTAATTTAAACTGATTAAATTCTGAATTGTAAATTGATTAAATATCAATTATAAATCGTTGATTGAAGTCTGTGATCTATGCTTCGACTTTTATTTCTCTCTGATATTGATTATCTTTTGTCTGTGCCATTAAGTCGCTAAAAAAATTTAAGTAGTTAGAATAAAACATTGACACATTTTATTGGAAATAAATCGACTTGTACTGATCACTATTCTGAATTTTAGAAAAATGTGATGATTACAAGCGAATTAATTCGATGGACAAGTCATGATAAAGTAAACATATGGAATGAATTTCCATATGTTAATATTCACACCCTAATTGTAGAATGGTTATTTTAAACAACTTGCCCTTCTAAAATTTATCGTTTGGATTTGATGAGACAGGGGTCGGATATCTGCATTATCCGAAACCACTTCGATCCAATATCCACCACGAGCCTTAACGGTTTTGATTGTAGAACCTAGTATACTGAATTTTAATTAGTGTAACAATTTCGGCTATTTTAATAAGTATTTATACTTAGACACTATCATAATATCACTGCATTTTCTATAAAAATGTTTTGTTTATCATAAGGGAAAAACCCATCGTGTTTATGTGTAATGCGGTCTTATGAGAAACCCTTGTTTTTCAAAGGATTTTGATAACTTAAGTAATTCAAATTAAGTGTGCTTACTCACGATGGTTTTCCAGACTGACTCGGGTATTATTTTATTATAATGCTCGGGTAAGATTGAGTATACAGATTTAGGTTAGGATGCTATGGACCTCAGGAGACGAGCTGAATGACAGAGACGTATTACAAGTACTTAATTATATTCCGCTGTGTATTGTAGGCTGTATATTCAGCACTTTTGAGGATAAGTTATTATAATTGTCTAAATTTCTATATTGGTGGTTGTACTCTGATAATTTGTATGTATATTAATAGGTACAGATCTTTGTATAAAAATCTGTTATTTTATACTATATTTTGTTTCATTGTGATTGTGAGTTTTTGTGTTGTTGTTATTTCTGTTCTTCTTCTATCTCTTTTCTTCTTAACCCCTAATGATCTGGAATTTCCGACACTTAATTGCTCGGCATTCTACACAGTGAACGTATTCATGTCGATTCTCGAAGGTCGAAAATCCTCGATTGTTACAGCTGGTATCAGAGCGAGGTTAAGTGAGGACCTTGGCTTTGGTAGGGATTTCTCACTAGAGATAGGGTCAGTAGTACCCTAGAATGAATCTGAGGGTATATACGTATAAGAGATAGAGCGTATTTGCTAGTGTTATAAAAATATTTTTATAATAGTAAATGAAATGATTTTAACTTGGATTTTATACAAAATTTAAAAGAATGAACCCTATAAACTGATAAAATCATTCGTGACTGTTGATAATGATTTGATGTCATCTCTTTGTTAATTGATTGTTCGATTAACATTGATGTGCATATTATCGCTTATTGATTGATGAGTTGTGCTCGGCCAGTTTATGAGCATCGAATACTGACTGTTGATTTGAGCATTTGACTATGGTCGGAAAATATTGGTTTTTGAAAAATATTTAACCAATTGAGAAACTGCATGGTTAACATGGATTTTGAAGAAAATATATATTTGAGTTTTCTCCTGTATCATTTTAAAGAGTACTGGATACCATTTCAAAGTAATATATGGAATATGGTTTTTCTAGACATGGTTAATAAATAAACAAAAAATTATTCAAACTGAGAATTTGAGAATTTGGATTCCTGGATTTTTTGAAATTTGTTTTAAGATTCTGAAAATATATAATAATTTGAAATTATTTTCTAAATAGAACTGTTATAAATAATTTTAAAGTGATTTCAAAAAAGGATTTTCGAAAGATTTAAAAGGAATGAAGTCCGGAACTCCCTTCTGTCACTGGAAAATAATTCCGATGATAACTATAGCATCATCGACATTCATTTTCGAGTTTCAAAGTGGGAAAGGCCACTTTAGTTGCTTTGCTACTCGATTGTTTAATGAAATTGATTTGATTAAAATCCTTAAAGTATGATTTGATATTCGAAAGATATACGTATATGTTTATTTGCAACGAACCTAGTGTTCAATTCTTGAGTTTTAAGATTGAATGATATTATGAACGCTTGTACCCTACGCATTGGGATTGATTGATTGATTATGCATCTTGTTGAGATTATTGATTGCCGATTCCAATTTAGAATTGGAATCTGACTTTTCTGACTATTTTGAATGGTTGAACACTTCCAATTTGAGAATTAATTTTTAGAACTAAGAATTGTTGGAAAATATATAAAGTTTAGTTTTGAAAATTTTAAAATAAAGGTAAATAGAAGTTGGATAAGTTTTAAAATGTTAACTATTTGGATAAGCAAAATAAATAAGATTATGTTGTATAATACAAGGAAGAAATTGGTTTTGGACTTCCTTAAATGAAATTAAGTTTTAAGAAATGCTTTGAACTTAATAAATACTTAAAAACCTTATTATTTGCAAAATGATTTTGAAGGCAAACTTTAACTATGTACAAATATGAAATCTAGTTTTGAAAAGATTTATAATGAAATTGTTTGAGAAATGTTTATGAAAAATAATAATTTATAATAATAAAAATAAAATAAATAATAATTTATAAGGCCATTTATGTATAAAGGATTTTTTGTAAAGTATTTGATTTTGAAAAGAAATTGTTGTTTTAAAACTTAGCTACTTACCAAATGATTTTAGAAAGGAAGTTGATTTTATATAGATATGACTACGAAATATGAAATTGAAATAAAATTTTGAAATTATTGATTTGAAATTATGAAATTTTGAAATTGAATGGTATCCCATTTGACGAAAATGAATGTTGAAATCATATATGAATTTGAAGCCGAACCGATATTTCAAAGTGATCGATTTCGAGAACCTTTGATTGTAAAATAAAAGAAAAAATTGATTTGGAAGTTTTCGAATTTATATAAAATGAATTATATGAGTATGAAGTTTGTAACGAACCGCTATTTAGAACCGTTGGCATCCGCACATGTCGGACTTGAATTTCTCAAAACAACATATTGTTAATTTATATTTGACAAAACTTAACATATATAGTAAATAAATCAATCACAGAATCACAGACACAGTGATATAACAATAAGCAGCGAAATAGATAAATAGTAGTTCATGAAGCTACTATATAAACATCAGAGTCTAAAACAAAATATAACGGATATCTCAAATACGCAGAAGTTACTAATACAATTGCCAATGACGATTCTAGACAAAACAACTGGAATAAACTGAAGTGACTGGAAAGCTGAGTAGATAGATATTCGAATAAAGCTCCAATCTCTTAAGGTGAGTCTCAAATACCGCAAAACTCAGTCTGACCCGAGCATAAAGCAAAATTCAAGATACTCGAGTCAAGATTAACATTCTTATATTTGTAAATTTAACTTAAGTGAAATGTCGACCGAAATACAAGTAACTTAAAGGATGTTTAAGATTTCCATCCTCTAAGGATCCATGGAACTAACTACTATGTAGTAATATACGCTATTATAATAATGTCTACATTAAAGTATTAAAATAGCGTTAAGGTGTTACCCATATCCTCCTTAACACATTTTATATAATGTCATGGTCTATACAGATATTATAAAATCCACTCCCAAGAAGGCTATCAGGGAGCACTCCATAGGTACGACACAAACCAAACCCGTAGAAGGCGCGATTTGGCATGTGACAAGGCATGCGAGCAATGCAAGGGTAGATATACCGTTTGCACTCTTGGACTGGTGGAAATGCATAGCAGCTACTTCCGCTCAACTCGTGACACATTCCTAAATCAAAGGTGTAGCCAAACAAATCCTAAAAGCAATAGAATAGTATCGAAAAAATGTGTCGGATCGGGGGAATGACCCCACTTGGCCTGGTATAGCTCCTGTTTTAGTCACACCAAGCTGACTCACGAGGGTCAGGGCTACATAAATACCATATAGAATCGTTGTCAAACCATCCTACTTCATTCTGGAATCTCCACCACGTACACAATTGTTAAAGTGGTTTTCGGTATTGGCAGAGAGTATGACAATATCCGATCCCGGTATCTTTAACAACCAAATGCTTATTTCACACCATGGTCATTTCATTTCAAATAGTTCATGTTTTATATCAAAATTTCCTATTCATTTCGAAACCCAATCAATTTGATATCATCAATCATTTTAAATAATGTTCAATTCTAGAATCGTAGCACTTTCAAAATTATAACCCTTTTGAAAGCATAACACTTTTGAAATCATAACACTTCCATAATCATAGCAGTTGCAACTTAAATAGTTTAGATATTGAACGTAGGATATGTATTAAATAGTTATAAATTAAAATAGTTTATTTTTTTGAAAAATTTATATATTAAATAGTTACAGTTTAAAATAATTTATTTATTAAAATACTTTATATAATAAAATTAGTTTCCTCCAATTTCACAAATCGATTCAAATCAACTTAAATTCCAAAAATTCAATTTTAATCAAACCATGTTCAACACTTTAAATTTAAAAAGGTTAAAGATTCAATTCAAATTGTCAATAAACTATTTCGACTTTTATCGATTTCAAATCCAAGTTTGAACTATCATTTCGATTCCAATAAGATTCAAGGTTTAAATATTCAAACAATTTCAATATAAGTTTCATTTATATTTTAACATTTAACTTTAATTTTATTCAAATTGATAAATATTCACTTAACCATTTTTAATAACAATTTATTAAAATCTCAATTTATAGATTTAAATCAATATTAAATATTCAGTCTCAATTTTATTTAAAGTTGAGAATATTCATTTATTCGCTTTTTATCAATCAATTTATAAATCATATCTTACAAAACCTCAAAATCAATAAGTTATATCAAATCTTATTTAAATTCAATTATTTACCAATGTAAATTCCAAGTTAACATTAATTTATCTTCCCAACCTCTATTATTAAAGTTATGGAAATCTATTTTTAAAATATTAATATAAATTTAAATGAACACTTAAACATATTATAAACCAATTAAATTAAATTTTTATTAAATTAAATCTTATTATTAAATGTATTTCGTATTAAATCTAATTTTATATATTTTTAAAATAATAAACTTATAAGAAAAATCTTGAAAATTATATTTTCAAAACTAAAATTTTCAAAACGTATAATTTTTAAAATATAAATCTTACACATATTTAAAATCAATTTAAAAATCAATTTAATAAAATCTATATATTATCTTTCAAACTCTGGAAATCATTTTTCAAAATAGACCAACGGTGTCCGTATATAATTTTTTATCCTATGGTCAAGTGATATAGATATTTATCATTTCAATCTATAATTTAAATATTTACGGGTATATATCATTTCAACCCGCAATCCCAAAATTTCAAAATCAATGAAAATCGCTTGGGTTTATTATTTCAACCCATAACGATTTTCCCCTAATCTATAATATCGTTCGGATATGTATCATTTCAACCCATAGGGAATTTCTAAATTAACAAGGAACTTGCGAAGTGACAACAAATATGATAATAATATGTATCAACAACAAGCATGTATCATTAATAACAATAAAATAAAATATAAACAACAAGACATGGTGTCATATATCACAGGTGAACAATCGCAGATAATGGCATATCATATTTAACAATTAAATAACTAGCAATTCAAATTTAACAGCATATTTCAATTTCCATTCCAAGTGAAATGAAATTTGCCAACTATAATAATTCTTATCGTAAGTGATTTCTTACCTTTAGAGGCTAGATGTAACGACCCAATTTTTCGACGCTCGAATATCGACATCAATACATCCACTGTACCAAATGTCGAACAATCGAATGCTGGAAAATCGAACCATTAGGGTTAAAGAAGAGGGAGGTAGAAGAAGAAATAGAAACAATATCAGAATCTCACAATCCACTGCGGAACAATATACAATAGATAAATGACTAATGTTTAAAAACAAAAAGAATTATATCTGTTTATACATATATCATCGGAGTACAACAAAATTCATAACACCTAACTGGACGGTTATCATACCCTGTCCTCACAAAAGTGACTATGCAGTTAATCAAACATAGCAGAATATTCATCAAATATGCGTGATACATCTCGCCATCCATCTCGTCTCCTGAGCTCCACAGCATTCTCCCCTGTACTCTATAATACTCGGTTTGACCCGAGCATTATAGTTAAATAACACCTGAGTCAGTATGGAAAACCAGCGTGAGAAAACACACTCAATTGGATTATTAAAGTTTTCAAAAGCTTTTGAAATCTAAGGTATCTCGTAAGACCACGCCGTAAATAAACATGCCGGGTTTTTACCTTACGATGACCAAAACATTTCTTATAAAATCCTCTGATATTATAGTAGTGTCTATATATAAATACTTATTCAAATAGCCGAAATTGTTACATTATTAAATTCCAGCAATACTAGCCACAAAGTGGGTTATACAAACAAAACCGTAAAGGCATGTAGGGAGAATGGATTTCCATCAATGGCAGGGCTACTAGGGTACCACTCGTCACAGTACGTGGTCAAGACCACCGTACCGAGGATCCACCCTGATCCCCTGCATCACAAGACCGTAGCTACCTTTTAGTGGATATTCCAAATAAGATCACCTCACGGTTGGGATCAGCAACCGCCCACACAGCCGAAAATAAAAGGACCTCTAGACAGGGATGACCTTACCCTAATTGGTTGCTAGCCACTTAGCCTTGTGTGCATCTCCCCTGTTTTAGCCATTCCCGGTTGATGAGGTTCGAGGCTATGCGTTACCTTTTTAGCACACATTCACTTAGAATGCTCATCGTCCTCCTGACGATGTTGTGAAAGCATTCATCCATACAAGTCCATTCCGGGTTCGAACAGAACCGAAGGCACTACTCGTACTACATCCATTTTGGAATCACCCTCAGTATTAGTAGCGACTAGCCCTTGCACTTCACTGCTCCATCTTCGACTCCAACCTTTTGTCTTCCACATGAAAATGTTCAAACCGGATCGAAGTGGTTTCCAGGAAATTAATCGCGATCCCGGTCTCTTTGAAATGATCAGCGCATTGTCCAACATTGATAGTCAGTTATTTAACTATCAACTAATATTCACAAACAACCATCCGATTTAATAATTTCCCTGATTATTTATCATTCAAAATATCTTCGTAAGATATTTTCTACACTTCAACCCCTAAAAAATAGTTTTCAAATTATTTTTTCTCTCGCAGAATAAATTCCACCCAGTTTTGTTTTATTTCCCTTGAAATCACCAAGTCTTAATACTTAGATTTTAAAATAATAATTTAAATCACTTTATACAAAAAAACATAATTTAAAATACTTAAAATAAAAACTATTTAAAACACTTTATTTAAAATACTAGTTATGAAATTAAGTAATAATTTTTCATGTAAAACTTTAAGCCAAAAAAAATCTTAAAATAAAAGTTATGAAATTCTATACAAGTTTTCCAAGTAAAAACTTAAGCCAATTATCTTTAAAAAAAACTACTTTATAAAATATAAATATTCATAATTATCCTTTAAAATCATAATACCAACTAACTTTCCAAAATAATTACTACCATAACTAATTTAATAAATATTTACCTTTAAAAATTTTAAACAACTTAAATAATAATAATTTCTCAAAAACATTCTTTTAAAATCTACTTTTAAACTTTTAACTTATACTAAAAAAATTGCTTTGAAAACGTACTTGTTTTCTAGGGAAATACACTTCTCTTTTACTTCTTTAAAAATAAACCACTATTTATTTTTAAATCAAATTACCCATTCCTTTATAAATTCCTTTCGTGAATTTATACTTCCAAATATCCACTTATATCTTATTTCCCTTTATAAACCCAGTTTATAAATTCCATAGTTTCATTTTCCTTTAAATCACTGTTTCAACGCTTAATCAGTTTCCAAATCAATTTTCAAATCTAACTCCATTTTTAAAATAAATTCCTTTACTTACCCAAATTTATTTTTAAAATCCAAAAGTTTCCATATTTCACTCCTTTATTTCATTTAAAATCTTAGTTAAACTGAAAATACCAATCTCATACTTTATTCAAAGTTCTTCTTTTATTTCTTCCTAAACCATTTAAATCCTGAAATTAAAAAAATAAATCTTTTATTTCTTTAAATAATATCACTTAAGTTCAAAAATTCATTTATTGCCATTTATTCAAAATCTCCTTTACCATACTTGGAAATTTATTTATTAGAATTTAAAAATCAACTTCTATCCTTTTCCAATTTATTTATCCAAACCACTATAATTATTTACTTAAGAATTCTCTTTTTTATTTCCCTTCAAAAATCCAATCTATATATTTTGATAACTCAGTATATCCAAATATATTAAATCAAACCATAGCATCCAATATTTTCAATTACTAATATAATTTATCACAGGTTATCAAATAAAACATATCATAGAATATTAAATAATCTAAATAATTTTGAGGAATCCATTTGTATCCCTCCAACCTATTTCCCTGCATCCACAGATGTTAGCACAATATAAAAATACCAATCCCACTTCGAGGTAGGATATTGCGGTATGTGGGGTCATCCGCCATTATGCGGGGCGCATATTGTCTCATCGGCTATATAATGCGGGAATCAATCACTCCAATACACATACACACACTATATATAACATATCACATCCAAGCTGATAATAAATTATCAATTCAAGAAAACAACCAATAATTTAAATTTTAACTATTTAAATCTAATGGTATTTCAAATAAGTGAGATTAACTCAACTTTGACCTTAGATTGCCATCCACTTCAAACTCGACTTGGTTTCCACGATTTCAGACCTTGTATAAACATTAGATGTTTTATTAATATTTGAATTAACCACACAATTTATTACCATTTAGCAAATTAAATTTACTAATAATTTAATTTAATTTAAACCAATAATTCTCCCTTTTTTTAAAAAAATCTTTTAATAACTATAATAAATAAAATAAGTTAATTTAACAGTTTAATTATCAAATCCATTTTTTTTAAAATAATCTAGCAAATTTTAAGTAGGTATATGTACATTTTTTTTCGAAAACACATATCTTTATAAATATAGTCTACATTGATACCAACTCTATATAAATATATACCAAAATAATTATCTATATTACCATTAAAATTTCTATCTTCTAAATCTTATATATATATATATATATATATTATTTTCTATTTACCATTTATGTATTTAAAATAGAAATCTTAAACCTTATAGTAAAAATAAATTTTCTATTTACTTATAATAATCCAAAATAAATTACTTAAATTAAAATAAAATCAAAATACCTAACTGTAAATTATATATATATTCCTATAAATATTCTCATATATAATTTACTGCTAAATTTTCAGATTGCTAAATAAAAATTCTTTTTAAAAACATCCAGTCTACATTTAAAAATAAATATAAAACAGAAAAAAATTACCCTGCCGAGAAAATCGTCGTTGCTCGAACCCAGCTCCATCCTCCGATCGTCACGCATCATGCCCAGCCCACCTCCGCTCTGCTGTTGCGATCCAACCCTCGCGAATGCAACCCCGACCAAACCATCCTCCTTGTCCCCAGCCCTCGCCGACCACTGATGCTCCGCACGAGCAGCAAGTTCATGCCACGATTCTGACCGCCCTTCACCGAGCTTGATTCCATGCCCTAGATCGAGTTTAGATGACATCGACCTCTCGAAAAATTGGAATCACCTAACTCGATTTCGATTCACTCGGCTATACGATTAATTGCTTTCGTTCCTCATTTTCTATTGCTCAGGTTCGATTATAAATGTCATGGCTGAAGGAAAGAAAGGGACGCCATTATTCACGAATTCATTTATTACGAAAATGAGGGAGGAAAGGAAAAGAAGCCCTAGATTTCACTGGCCATTCTCGTTTAATTTAGATTTTAATAATTTTTTTTAAAACTAATACATGTTTTAAATTCCTTTTGCATGCTTAACAGATGGAAGAAACATTGTTTTCTTTTGTACAGGTGTTAGAATGATATAGTGGTAAAAAACAAAACTGTTGTAAATGAATTTTTGACTAGTCAATATTTTTTCTAATTTAAATTTAAATTTGAATAGTCACGAAATGGTGACTTAAAATTTTGATCCAATCGAGGCGTGTTGCCATGAGTTTATAATTTTAAATCCCTATTTCGAACGCAATGGAAAAGGTTTCGAGTCCTAACTCGATTGTATGGAGAAGATAGCTTTTTGGACTCAGTTATTATATTAAATTTTACGATGTAGATTCAGCGCGTTTATCCACCGTACGATCACAAGACAAATCCAAATACTATGAAAATTGAAATCTGATAATAATGCAATATTACGGATCCAACGGAAGAGGTTTCGTCGAATTCCGAGACTGTGCCCTGGAAGGCTATTTTTAAATATCGACTTAAACGATAAAATTTTAAAACTGAACAAACATTTTTAATTTAAATTTCAACACTTCCATTATCTTTAGTATCATCAATATAAATTTTATGAACCATTGAAATATTTTTAACCAGCTTTAAAAAAACCAAGATTAACTGTTTTAACCAATTTTCAATTATTAAATTCAATAATTTAATTGTCAAATAAATAGTGATATTTGAAATTCAAGTTAAACCAAATTTCAAATATTTAAAATTAATTAAATATTTCAATTTCAGATATCAAAATTTTGGATCGTCACATTCCTCCCCCTTAAAAGAATGTCGTCACCGAAATTACTAGTTAAGAAGAATGGTCCAATACCCATTTTCTATATTCCCCATCCATAAAGTTTTTAACCACCCAAAACCAACAGTTTCAACAACTTCTCTAAACAATCTTTTTATTAAAGACACACCATCTCTCTTATTAACTTCCCAAAATTAATTATAGGTTCCACCAATATCACTTACTCAAAATTCTAATTTAATTTTAAAACCAAACTTAAATTATCAAAATTTTAATAACTCCTTAAATTTTCAAAAAAATTAGCTAGCGTCTCCTTTGCGCGGCTAGCTCGGTACAACTACAAAATGCCTCTACGGGCCTTCAGATTCCAAAAAGAAAACAAAAAGCCAAGTGGCTAGACAAGAAAATTATCAAATTTCATACAGAAATTTTGATACATACATTTGTCGAGCAATTTTCATTTATATTCTAAAATCAAAAATCCCAATTCCCTTTTGCTTTTAAACACCTGTATATCGTACTAAGCAATAATGTCCAATTACAACATTCAAAATCGCTTTACACATTTCTTTACAAAATTTCAATATTTGATTTACTTAAGTCGTATGATGCACATATATTATACGTATGCAATACCAACTCTGATCGCTCACTCGATCACACAATTTCACTTCCGAACTAGTATCGTCCACCCAACTTCCTAGTGCGGACTTAGATCTGGTTTCTTGATCGAAAACCGTCATTCTCCTTGCATATCCGCAAACTATGATAGAGAATTAATCTCAGAACCAATCAAAAATCCATATTCAAGGTTCGCCGTTGGAAATCGAGTGAAAATCCGAACTCGGATCGATATAATTATCTCGAAATTCAGTGCTCGAATCTAGATCAAATTATTATGCGACCATAACAATTCTCTTTTTATTCACATTATTTTGATTTCCATTCACTTATTCACAAATATTCTTTCTTGCCTCCCTTATTAAAACATCTTTTAGTATTAACTTAGAATATTTTTTTCCAATACCAATTTACTTAAAAATTCCACCATCCCTTTCTTAAACTCAATATAACAATTTTATATGCTTCTTATATTAATTTTCACTTTATCACTTAAGCCTTTATATCTATTTTTATTTAACTTAAGTTCCAATTTCATTTTGAATTCAATTTACCTTTTAGTTTTAAAATGCTAAATTCTATTTACCTTATCCAAAACCATATCTAATTAACCATTTCTTAAATTAGTTTCACTTTACTAATTTATTTTAAATTTCAAACAATTATTTTTTATTTTCAAACCTTATTTACTTTTAGTTCAACTCGAACCAATTCTTCACTTCACTTTACTTCACCCAATTTAAATTAAATACTATATTTTGCTCCAATTCCATTTACTTACAAATGTAAATTCATTTTTTATTCACAAATTTATTTCTTCTTAAATAAATTTTATTTCAATAACCATTCCAGTTAGCTTACTCAGATTCATTCACTTTAAGCTAATCTAGTTACATTCCACTCTATTCAAAATTTTAAACTTCGATAAGTTTCCAATTTGTTTTCATTCCATTTACTAACCTTCTTTGGTTTACTTCATTAAATTGGCTTACCCTTCTAACTTATTTCGTTTCCACACTTATTTTGATTTAACTTTTCTTCAAGTTAGATTTTATTCTACGAATTCCAATTTCTTTTGTAAGTTTCCAAACCCGTTTATAATCCATAAACGTCTTTAGTTAAACTTCCAGAGTTTAAACCACTACTTAAACACTCAAAAACATTTTAAACCTATTCTAGAGTATTCAACAATCACTTAAGAATTTCAAAAACAAACCCAGTTTTGCAAACAACTCCAATTTAAAATATTTTGGAAGCGATTCCTCTCCTGAAAACTCAAAAATGAACATCGATGATGCTGAAGTCATCACCGAAGTTATTTTCCAGCGACCGAAGAGAGTTCAGTGCTTTTATCCATTTCAAATATTTTTAAATTCCAAATCTCACCAGATTTAAAATCCAACTCAAAAATATTGCCTAAATAATATCACTATTATTTCTTCAAAACCTTTGAAAATCATTTTCAAATCCAAAAGGAATTTAAATTTTCAAATTCTAAATCCTTTCAAATCATATTCAAACATTATTCTGGAACTTTATCTCATTTTTTTAAAAATCCCTAATTCTTCCCATCCTTGAATTTATTATATAGGATTTAAAATCAAACCTTTATCTTATTTTCCAAATTCATTCCTTTAAATTATTAGGATTCACTATAATTCACATTTATAAATTTCATTTGTTAAATGAATTTATCTCCAAATCTTTGGTTATACCACTATTTCCTTATGTCAATTACCATAACAATAATGATAATAATTTAATATTATCACTTCCTAACGACCAAACAACCATATATTAAAATAATTTACAAAATTGTTTCTTTTATATATAAAAATAATTTGGGCAAATTTTTGTAACGACCCGAAAATTTCCGTCAGTTAAATTTCGTCATTTTTAATAAGATTTGATAATTTAACTTTAGAAAGAAGTAAAGATTTATAGTTGATAATGAAGCATATGTTGAAAAAGAAGTGAAACCATAGAAATTTAAGCTAAGCATTAATAGTTGATATAAAATGACGAATAAATTGAAATGATGTAAATGGTTATACTAGGCTAAGAAGAGAATATAGGAAAACAAAGGGTAAGTTGTGAATTTATTTAATGGATTAATAATATTAGATAGTACATTAAATTAAATCAATGTCCTGTAGAGGTTGGAGTATGGTTAGTAATAAAAGCTTTTAAAGGAAAAAACCTTTAATTTATAAATGAAAATCAATGCATTAAATTAGGTGTAACTGAATGCATGTAAATAATTTTGTAAGAATAAGTTAATAAACAATTTATTTGTGCATACCCGATTTAATTGAAATAACAGAAAAGACAAGAACTTGATTTGCCTAGATATATATATATTGATAAACTATAACTAAATAGAAAGTTTGGTAGTAAATAGGATATAAGAAGACAAAGGCAACTAGTAAATTTATAAATGAATTCAAAATAATAAGTAGTAATTAATGCATATATATTTGGCATTAGTGATAATTACAAAATTTTACCCATTCATCTAATTTATTTAATTAAATCTAAATCTATGGCAACATTGTTGTTAATGATGGTTGTAAGTGAATTTGAATGTAAAAGGGTAACAATTATTTAGGTTAACCATTTTAAGTATATTAAGTTAAGAATGGCAATCGATTGAAATAAATCTAAATTAATTATTTTGTTTGGTTAATGTGTTCTAGTTAATAAAGGGGAGTTTATAAGAAATGAAGCATGTACTAATGACATGTATTATAATTCAAATGTTATTTATACCCACAAAAGTGTCTATTTACTGAATAGAAAGATTTTAAATCAATAAGCGAATTTATTGAGGTTCCAATTTATAATTTATAACATTTAATGTAGACTCAATTGCAATTAATTGACTTAAATCGTGCAGTTAGCGTAGATTTGTTTTGTAATTGGAGTAGTTAATTCTATGAGATGAAGTTAATGCTAATTCTATTTATAATTGGACCATTTGTTGATATAGATTATAGAAAGCAAGATTTATAATTTAATTTAAAGTATCAAAATTCAACAATTGTATTTATTGCAAATAAAGTGGAATTAAACGTTTAAATATTTCGTTATTGAAATTAAAATGGAATTTGTGGATAATAAGGTGAAATCATGAACCAATGTTAGTGACATCCTTATTTTTGGTAAAAGTTGAGAATATAAAAGTTTTAAAAAATCTAATAAATGGGTTTTTGAGGATTTAATTTATAATCCCTAAATATAAGGAAGTGGAGAAATTAACACTGCAATTGATAGACTTATCAACTTTTAATTCACATCTAAACTTGTTAGATCTTTGAAATTGATTAAGAAATATATAAGCGATAAATTTTGGTCAATTTCAGAATTTAAATATAGAATTTGATTTTTATGATTTATTTTTAATTTATTTAATTAATATAAAAATAGTCATTTTGGCCACGGACTCGGATTTCGATGAAACCAGTTTCATCGGATCCGTATCGGTGAACTATTGTAGGGTTTCAGGTTTCGTATCGATCGGACCTGTCATTTGATCGTACGGACGCGAAACGCCTTAAAATCGATTTAATTAAAAATAACTTGAAATCAATTTGGGAATATTGTTTTCAGCGTAACTTCTTCATACGATCGAATTTGAAAGTGAAACTTTTTCCATCGCGTTCAGAATATTTTAAATTACCTATTTGGATATATGGGTTTAACCAATTTCGTTCCGGGGTCAGAACGGGATTTTTGGGCCAACTACCGTTTAGCACGTTTATAAATTCGTGCCCACCTATTCTATTGTTGTTTGTCTATAAATAGGCAGTGATAAACCCTAGCCTCCATTCTATGATCATTTGTTGTACGTTCATTTCTTCAATTCTTTCTCTTCTTCAATGGATGCAAATTTCAGATCTAATTTCAAATACAAATCAAAGCTAAAATTTCAAACACCTCAGAAAATTCTCCAAAAAATATATATTGATGTTCTCGACGAACGTAATCTCCTGGTGGTATTCGTTTTTCCATTCGATGCACCGTTTTCCTAGAAAATTTAAAACAATTCCGGCCGTTCATCACGGCGTCACAAAAAATCGTCGGATCATCTATTGCTTTCTGGGTATTATGGAGATAGCCGAGGGGAGTGCATCCATGTAGGTTTTGCGGTGAATTAACGGTTGGATCTTGCGATTTTATTGGATTAGGGTTTGAAGGGGGCGGCGGTGGCTGAGACAAAGGGGGGCCGGACCTTGGGGTTGCGTGCGGCTTGACGAGGGGAGCACGGAGGTGGTGGTCGGCCTGGCAAACGGCGGCGGCTAGGGGTCGAAATTTTTGGTCAAAGGCGGGGTCAACGCGTGAGGAAGAGTGCGTTCGTTCTGTAGGGGGTTTCGGTCCTGGAGTCGCACAATAGAGAAGAAGATGCATGCTCCTGGTGACGTGGCATGGTTTGATGTTTGTGTAAATGTGTTCCATCTTTATTTTTATTTTAATTGTTTTCACATCGCATTTATCGTCATAATTTTTGCATACGAACTCCGTTTCACGTGCGGTTTTTTTTTGTTAGGATCGAAATTAAATTTCGGATCTGTTGACGCTGGTTTGGACGGATTTTGAGACCGTCGAAATTTTGGATTTAAATTGGATTTAAATTCAATTTAAATTCAAAAGGTGAGTGTTTTAACCCACTCACAACTTCTAAAATATTTCATGTTTGTTAAATTAATTTTAGATATGAGTAGAAATTAATTTATGACTGTTTGGCATGTTTTATTCATTATCTCTGTTAAATTGCATTTATTTAATTTAACTATTAATTTATTTTATTTATTGCATAAATTTGACAGTTAGAATTTATTTATTTGCATATTAACTGCCAGTCATAGTTATGTTAAATTTTTATTTCATATTAACTGCCAGTTAAATTTACGTTTATTTTTGCATATAAACTGCCAATTAACAGTTATTAAATTTATTTTGAGTATAAACTGATAATTGATACCATTATTTATCACCTGCTATGTATTGATGATTGTTTGAAATTGGATGATGGCTGTGATAAATGGATGTATGATTTGATGGATGAATGGATGATTAATTTTACTAATTGCAAGTTGCTATGCATTTTTATTTCATTCGGGATTGCGGTTTGAAATGATAAACAACCGCATTTATATTTTAATTTGCGGATTAAAATGATAAACATCCGTACCACTTGACCATAGGGTAAAAAATTTTATACAGGCACCGCGGTATATATATATATATAAAAATTTGAAATGTTTTTATGGTTTTGTAAAACTATATATATATGGTTTATGGGATATTGAATTGGTTATTTATATATATATATATATAGAAATTTTTGGTTTTTAAGCTTTGTATAAATTTGATTCGAAGTATAAAATAAAGTTTGATTTTTAAGATTAAATACGATTAAGCATTTATTAAAATTTAATTTCTGGAGTTTTTATGACCTAAATGAGAATAAGATTTGGAAGATGAATGTTAAGTTAAATTGAAATTTAATAAAAATTTAGAATTTTTAAAGGTATGATTTTTATAACTTGATTTTTTTTGTAAAGTGATTTAAATGAATATCAGATTGATTTAAATGAATATATAATAAATTGAAAGATGATCCAGTTGTATGAAGTTAAAGGTTTTTCTTAAATTATATTGAATTCATTAAGTAAATATTTCAAGTCTAAATAATAAGTAATTGAATTTAATATATATGGGATTGTCAAATGAGTTTGTTTTGAAATGGTGAAATATTTAAAGCTTTGAAACATAAGAATTGAAATGGTATTTGGAAGTTTAAATCGATATTTGAAATTGATTTGTGAAATCTAAAGAAGCTATTGTGTTTTATAAAGTAATTTAATATTTAACCATTTAAGAGATGGAAATTTGTTTCGAAGTTATGATTTTCAAGGTAGTATGATTTGGAATTATTATATACAAGAGTTGTGATTTCTAAATATTTCACTTTGAAAACCCTATGATTTTTGAAAAGAATATATACTGGAAAATAAAATGACATTATATGATTTTGGGTCTAAATGATATCGTATTGATTTGGGGTTTTAAAAAAATATAAATGATATCGTATTTATATGGGTTTAAAATGGATTTTGTTCTGGTTTTAAAGTATAATTATTTTAAATGACCGCGGTGTTATAATAACGTTTGGTTGTTGAAGAGACCGGGATCGGAAGTTGTCATACTCTCTGCCAACTCCGAAAACCACTTTAACAACCGTGTACGCGGTGGAGATTCCAGAATGAAGTACGTTGGTGGCGGCGTTTCCTGCAAGGTAAATACGTGGACCCGACTCCCGTGAGTTGGCATAAGGTGGCTAAAACAGGAGCGATTCTCGGGCCAATGAGGTCATTCCTCTGATCGGACACTCCTCTTCGATATTATACTTTGACTTTGGATTGTTTCAGTGGCCACTTTTACTTTGATTTTTGGGGGAGTTTGTTCGAGGTGGGCGGTAGCTGCGGCTATGCGTTTCCATCAGCCAGGATAGCAATTGGTATATCTACCCTGGCATTGCCTAGTTGTGTCGTGTCACCTACCCTAGCGCGCCTTATACGATTTTGGTTTTGTACCATACCTATGGAGTGCCCTCTGACGACGCCCGGTACGGGGGAGATTACGGTACTGTATAGACTATGGGAATATATAAATGTGTTAAGGTGGAAAATGTAAAGCCTTAACGCTATTCAAAAGTAAGTTTATTTTACAATTAGACACTATTATAATAGCGCAATATACTACATAGTAAATAGTTTAACGGATCCTTAGGAGATGTAAATCCCGAGCATCTCTTGAGTTACTGCACTCATATTTATTTCTGTTAATTTAACTCGCATAAGATCTTTTAGTTCTGACTCGAGTGTTTTGTATTTTCAATTCGCTCGGGTCAGTCCGAGCATTTCAGGATTTGAAGTTTTAGCTCTGGAGGACGAAGACGAAGATTTGTATTACTATTATCTACTATTATTCCACTACACTCATATTGTTCCGCTGCTTTGTCGTATGGTATGTGTACTCTGATATGTATTGTATAAATAAAATCAAAGGTTTTGTAAAACAGCTTCATGAACTGTATATTTGATTATTATATTTTATCTTTCCGCTGTGAGATTCTGTTTAGTTTTTTTCTTTCTCTATTTTTCTTATTTATCCCATAACAATCCGCCCTTACGTATGGTTTGAATTGACACGTGTGTCCGTTTAAATCGTGCGAAAAGGCGGGATGTTACATCTGGTATCAGAGCCAGGTTTAGCGATAAACCTTGGCTTTGTGGGGTTTGACTCTTTGTTAATAGGGTAGTAATACTCTATGGGAGTCGCTGAGTGCATATATATGAGAGAACGTATTTGTTAGTGTTATAAAAAGATTTTGATATTGTGTTAATCTGTTCCGTTTGTATTTATAAATTCTGGTTGGTGCATGGGACGCTATGACATCAATAGGGATTTCTAAACACTTAATAGGACAGACCGACATAATATTTGTTTTTAATATAGGTGAATGAAATAATTTTGCCTATTATATTTTCTATATATAAAATAAATTTTTAAATGATATTATATATATATATATATATATATATATTTGGTTGCAATAGATGGGTTGTTAGGAATAAAATTTATAAATAATAGGTAAAATAAGATTGAAATTAAAATCAATGAAATTTGGAAATCTTAGAACTTGAGTCCGGGATTTTGAAAATTTGCTTTTAAAGGATTTATGAATTATAATAAGTTTGTTATAAGTATTTTCTTATATAAATATTTAGTATAATTCGGAAGAATTGTTTTAAAGAAGATTTAGAGAAAATAAGTTCCGTACTTTCCTCTCTATCGCTGGAAAATAATTTCGGTGATGGCGGCCGCATCATCGACTTTCATTTTCGAGTTTCGAAGGGGAAAGGCCACTGTAGTAAATTCTACTGCAGATTTATTTTGAAAATATCTAAAATTTTAGTTGTTTTAAATATAATTAGAGGTATATAAGTTATAAGAATATATTTATCTATTATTTTAAAATAAATTGAAATTTAACCCGGTATTTAATTCTTAAATTTCCATTAATTAATTGTTTAAATTATTTTAGTGAAATAAAAGGGTAAGTAATTAATGAATTGAAACCTCTAATTTAGGTAAGAGAATTAATGCAAAGTTATAAAGGGAAATTTGAAATTTTAAACATATGAGACAAAAAGGTAATATTGTTGAACATTAAATTTAATTAAAAGATGAGATAAGACTTGTATAAGTTCTTTTGCATTTTCTTTAACGTATATAACTGACCAAATATGAAAAGTTGAAATGTTAAATAAGAGATTGGAATAGAATACTATACAAGTAGAAATTTTGGAAATAATAAAGTATTAAATGAATTTCTGTTATAAATGAGAATTTAATGATATAAACTTAAGTTATAAATTGAAATTTTACCAAAATTAAAGGTAAGTATTATAAATAGGTGATTTTAAACTTAAGTAAATAAAATGAAATTCTTTAATAATAAGGATTGATGTGTAGGGTTATAAACCTAAGTATGATATAAATGCTACTAGTTTAATATAATAAAAGTAGGTAATAAATAGATGACTGCAAACCCTTGTTAATGAGTTAATAAATCCTTTATTTATAAGAATGGATGTTATAAGATTAAGAATTTAAGTGAAATTAAAAAGGGTTACTAGAATTAAATGTAATAGAAATGGAAGCATTAAATAAATGATTGAAAGTGAGAAGTGCATTAAATGTAATAAAATAGAACAAACTTACATGACCTAAATAAATGGAAATGGATAATTGGAGGTTATAAGTGAAAATAAATGAAACAAACATTTAATGAGTGAATAAAATTAAAAGTTGTGGAAATAAATGTAAATTATAAAAGGATAATTTAAAGAAATAAATGAAAATAAAAGATAAACTGTTATATGAATGAAAAGATCAAACTGTTAATGTATGAAATATAAATTTATAATAAGTTAATTTGGTTGTTGGTTTGAATCGTTATTGTTTGATTTATGGTTGGTTGGGTAAGGAAATTTGAAGTTGTTGGATGAATAAATAATCTATTTTGCCCCATCTAAGACTGTTGAGTAAATGATGCACTTGATAGTTATTTTTTTCATTCCGTACAATTTCAAGTTTTGAACCCGAACAACTATTTGCTTGTTGATTGAATGGGTGTTTTGTTTTGTTGTGTATGTTGTTTGTTGAAAGGGATGGTGGTTGTATGGATTTGTTGTTTGGGATTGAAACCACTTAGTTATTTCACTTTATATAAATTGTTAACCCTTTAGATTTTATAAGTGAAATGCAGGTTATGGAAGTAATTGCTACTGCTTTTGGTTCCATAAATTAAGCGTAAATTTCCCGACAATAGGTACGTTTTCAGATTACGATTTATAGTGCTATTTTATATATTTTCCCGTGTAGAGATATATATTATTTTGGAAAGTATTTTGTGTATATTGTTATATTTATATTATATTTTCTTCAGAGCCTCTCCGTACAAAGGAGACTCTACCAAATTTTTCCGTAAATTTTGGACTTAGAAAATTTGAAAAGGTTTACAAACTTTAACAAATTTATGTATAAAGGACTTATATGGGTATATTTAGTTAAAGTAATATATTTTGAAATTTTTTGTTTATAAGCTAAATATTTTGAATAAGATGTATTGTTATTTAATTTTTCTTTTCCCTTCTTTCCCTTTTCGGGGACGAAAAGTTTTGAGCGGGGGAGAGTGTAACGACCCGAAAATTTCCGTCAGTTAAATTTCGTCATTTTTAATAAGATTTGATAATTTAACTTTAGAAAGAAGTAAAGATTTATAGTTGATAATGAAGCATATGTTGAAAAAGAAGTGAAACCATAGAAATTTAAGCTAAGTATTAATAGTTGATATAAAATGACGAATAAATTGAAATGATGTAAATGGTTATACTAGGCTAAGAAGAGAATATAGGAAAACAAAGGGTAAGTTGTGAATTTATTTAATGGATTAATAATATTAGATAGTACATTAAATTAAATCAATGTCCTGTAGAGGTTGGAGTATGGTTAGTAATAAAAGCTTTTAAAGGAAAAAACCTTTAATTTATAAATGAAAATCAATGCATTAAATTAGGTGTAACTGAATGCATGTAAATAATTTTGTAAGAATAAGTTAATAAACAATTTATTTGTGCATACCCGATTTAATTGAAATAACAGAAAAGACAAGAACTTGATTTGCCTAGATATATATATATATTGATAAACTATAACTAAATAGAAAGTTTGGTAGTAAATAGGATATAAGAAGACAAAGGCAACTAGTAAATTTATAAATGAATTCAAAATAATAAGTAGTAATTAATGCATATATATTTGGCATTAGTGATAATTACAAAATTTTACCCGTTCATCTAATTTATTTAATTAAATCTAAATCTATGGCAACATTGTTGTTAATGATGGTTGTAAGTGAATTTGAATGTAAAAGGGTAACAATTATTTAGGTTAACCATTTTGAGTATAATAAGTTAAGAATGACAATCGATTGAAATAAATCTAAATTAATTATTTTGTTTGGTTAATGTGTTCTAGTTAATAAAGGGGAGTTTATAAGAAATGAAGCATGCACTAATGACATGTATTATAATTCAAATGTTATTTATACCCACAAAAGTGTCTATTTACTGAATAGAAAGATTTTAAATCAATAAGCGAATTTATTGAGGTTCCAATTTATAATTTATAACATTTAATGTAGATTCAATTGCAATTAATTGACTTAAATCGTGCAGTTAGCGTAGATTTGTTTTGTAATTGGAGTAGTTAATTCTATGAGATGAAGTTAATGCTAATTCTATTTATAATGGACCATTTGTTGATATAGATTATAGAAAGCAAGATTTATAATTTAATTTAAAGTATCAAAATTCAACAATTGTATTTATTGCAAATAAAGTGGAATTAAACGTTTAAATATTTCGTTATTGAAATTAAAATGGAATTTGTGGATAATAAGGTGAAATCATGAACCAATGTTAGTGACATCCTTATTTTTGGTAAAAGTTGAGAATATAAAAGTTTTAAAAAATCTAATAAATGGGTTTTTGAGGATTTAATTTATAATCCCTAAATATAAGGAAGTGGAGAAATTAACACTGCAATTGATAGACTTATCAACTTTTAATTCACATCTAAACTTGTTAGATCTTTGAAATTGATTAAGAAATATATAAGCGATAAAATTTGGTCAATTTTAGAATTTAAATATAGAATTTGATTTTTATAATTTATTTTAATTTATTTAATTAATATAAAAATAGCCATTTTGGCCACGGACTCGGATTTCGATGAAACCAGTTTCATCGGATCCGTATCGGTGAATTATTGTAGGGTTTCAGGTTTCGTATCGATCGGACCTGTCGTTTGATCGTACGGACGCGAAACGCCTTGAAATCGATTTAATTAAAAACAACTTGAAATTAATTTGGGAATATTGTTTTCTGCATAACTTCTTCATACGATCGAATTTGAAAGTGAAACTTTTTCCATCGCGTTCAGAATATTTTAAATTACCTATTTGGATATATGGGTTTAACCAATTTCGTTCCGGGGTCAGAACGGGCTTTTTGGGCCAACTACCGTTTAGCACGTTTATAAATTCGTGCCCACCTATTCTATTGCTGTTTGTCTATAAATAGGCAGCGATAAACCCTAGCCTCCATTCTATGATCATTTGCTGTACGTTCATTTCTTCAATTCTTTCTCTTCCTCAATGGATGCAAATTTCAGATCTAATTTCAAATACAAATCAAAGCTAAAATTTCAAACACCTCAGAAAATTCTCCAAAAAATATATGTTGATGTTCTCGACGAACGTAATCTGCTGGTGGTATTCGTTTTTCCATTCGATGCACCGTTTTCCTAGAAAATTTAAAACAGTTCCGGCCGTTCATCACGGCGTCACAAAAATTCGTCGGATCATCTATTGCTTTCTGGGTATTATGGAGATAGCCGAGGGGAGTGCATCCATGTAGGTTTTGCGGTGAATTAACGGTTGGATCTTGCGATTTTATTAGATTAGGGTGTGAAGGGGGCGGCGGCGGCTGAGACAAAGGGGGGCCGGACCTTGGGGTTGCGTGCGGCTTGACGAGGGGAGCACGGAGGTGGTGGTCGGCCTGGCAAACGGCGGCGGCTAGGGGTCGAAATTTTTGGTCAAAGGCGGGGTCAACGCGTGAGGAAGAGTGCGTTCATTCTGTAGGGGGTTTCGGTCCTGGAGTCGTGCAATAGAGAAGAAGACGCATGCTCCTGGTGACGTGGCATGGTTTGATGTTTGTGCAAATGTGTTCCATCTTTATTTTTATTTTAATTATTTTCCCATCGCATTTATCATCATAATTTTTACATACGAACTCCGTTTCACGTGCGGTTTTTTTTTTGTTAGGATCGAAATTAAATTTCGGATTTGTTGACGCTGGTTTGGATGGATTCTGAGACCGTCGAAATTTTGGATTTAAATTGGATTTAAATTCAATTTAAATTCAAAAGGTGAGTGTTTTAACCCACTCACAACTTCTAAAATATTTCATGTTTGTTAAATTAATTTTAGATATGAGTAGAAATTTATTTATGACTGTTTGGCATGTTTTATTCATTATCTCTGTTAAATTGCATTTATTTAATTTAACTGTTAATTTATTTTATTTATTGCATAAATTTGACAGTTAGAATATATTTATTTGAATATTAACTGCCAGTCATAGTTATGTTAAATTTTTATTTCATATTAACTGCCAGTTAAATTTACATTTATTTTTGCATATAAACTGCCAATTAACAGTTATTAAATTTATTTTGAGTATAAACTGATAATTGATACCATTATTTATCACCTGCTATGTATTGATGATTGTTTGAAATTGGATGATGGCTGTGATAAATGGATGTATGATTTGATGGATGAATGGATGATTAATTTTACTAATTGCAAGTTGCTATGCATTTTTATTTCATTCGGGATTGCGGTTTGAAATGATAAACAACCGCATTTATATTTTAATTTGCGGATTAAAATGATAAACATCCGTACCACTTGACCATAGGGTAGAAAATTTTATACAGGCACCGCGGTATATATATATATATATAAAAATTTGAAATGTTTTTATGGTTTTGTAAAACTATATATATATGGTTTATGGGATATTGAATTGGTTATTTATATATATATATATATATATATAGAAATTTTTGGTTTTTAAGCTTTGTATAAATTTGATTCGAAGTATAAAATAAAGTTTGATTTTTAAGATTAAATACGATTAAGCATTTATTAAAATTTAATTTCTGGAGTTTTTATGACTTAAATGAGAATAAGATTTGGAAGATGAATGTTAAGTTAAATCGAAATTTAATAAAAATTTAGAATTTTTAAAGGTATGATTTTTATAACTTGATTTTTTTTGTAAAGTGATTTAAATGAATATCAGATTGATTTAAATGAATATATAATAAATTGAAAGATGATCCAGTTGTATGAAGTTAAAGGTTTTTCTTAAATTATATTGAATTCATTAAGTAAATATTTCAAGTCTAAATAATAAGTAATTGAATTTAATATATATGGGATTGTCAAATGAGTTTGTTTTGAAATGGTGAAATATTTAAAGCTTTGAAACATAAGAATTGAAATGGTATTTGGAAGTTTAAATCGATATTTGAAATTGATTTGTGAAATCTAAAGAAGCTATTGTGTTTTATAAAGTAATTTAATATTTAACCAGTTAAGAGATGGAAATTTGTTTCGAAGTTATGATTTTCAAGGTAGTATGATTTGGAATTATTATATACAAGAGTTGTGATTTCTAAATATTTCACTTTGAAAACCCTATGATTTTTGAAAAGAATATATATTGGAAAATAAAATGACATTATATGATTTTGGGTCTAAATGATATCGTATTGATTTGGGGTTTTAAAAAAATATAAATGATATCATATTTATATGGGTTTAAAATGGATTTTGTTCTGGTTTTAAAGTATAATTATTTTAAATGACCGCGGTGTTATAATAACGTTTGGTTGTTGAAGAGACCGGGATCGGAAGTTTTCATACTCTCTGCCAACTTCGAAAACCACTTTAACAACCGTGTACGCCGTGGAGATTCCAGAATGAAGTACGTTGGTGGCGGCGTTTCCTGCAAGGTAAATACGTGGACCCGACTCCCGTGAGTTGGCATAAGGTGGCTAAAACAGGAGCGATTCTCGGGCCTATGAGGTCATTCCTCTGATCGGACACTCCTCTTCAATATTATACTTTGACTTTGGATTGTTTCAGTGGCCACTTTTACTTTGATTTTTGGGGGAGTTTGTTCGAGGTGGGCGGTAGCTGCGGCTATGCCTTTCCATCAGCCCGGATAGCAATTGGTATATCTACCCTGGCATTGCCTAGTTGTGCCGTGTCACCTACCCTAGCGCGCCTTATACGATTTTGGTTTTGTACCATACCTATGGAGTGCCCTCTGACGACGCCCAGTACGGGGGAGATTACGGTACTGTATAGACTATGGGAATATATAAATGTGTTAAGGTGGAAAATGTAAAGCCTTAACGCTATTTAAAAGTAAGTTTATTTTACAATTAGACACTATTATAATAGCGCAATATACTACATAGTAAATAGTTTAACGGATCCTTAGGAGATGTAAATCCCGAGCATCTCTTGAGTTACTGCACTCATATTTATTTCTGTTAATTTAACTCACATAAGATCTTTTAGTTCTGACTCGAGTGTTTTGTATTTTCAATTCGCTCGGGTCAGTCCGAGCGTTTCAGGATTTGAAGTTTTAGCTCTGGAGGACGAAGACGAAGATTTGTATTACTATTATCTACTATTATTCCACTACACTCATATTGTTCCGCTGCTTTGTCGTATGGTATGTGTACTCTGATATGTATTGTATAAATAAAATCAAAGGTTTTGTAAAAAAGCTTCATGAACTGTATATTTGATTATTATATTTTATCCTTCCGCTGTGAGATTCTGTTTAGTTTTTTTCTTTCTCTGTTTTTCTTATTTATCCCATAACAATCCGCCCTTACGTATGGTTTGAATTGGCACGTGTGCCCGTTTAAATCGTGCGAAAAGGCGGGATGTTACAATTTTTCTCATTTACCCTATTTTAAAATAATATTGTGTCGGTTTATCTTGTTTAAAAGTTTTGAAATCCCTATCAATGACATGGCGTCCGACATATCGACCAGAATCCATAAACACTCAACCGATAAGTTAACACAATATAAAAACAATTTTTATATTCACTAACAAATACGCCCTCATATCTATTAATGCACTCGAACTCATTCTATAGTTTTACGGAATCTATTTTAATGAGTAATTCCTACCAGACCCAAGGTTCTCCCTTAACCTTCAGCTTTGATACCAACTATAACGACCCGATTTTTCGACGGTCGAAAAACGACATCAATACATCCACTGTACCAAATGTCGAACAATCGAATGCTGGAAAACCGAACCATTAGGGTTAAAGAAGAAGGAGGTAGAAGAAGAAATAGAAACATTATCAGAATCTCACAATCTGCAGTGGAATGGTATGTAATAGATAAATGACTAATCTTTAAAAACAAAAAGAATTATATCTGTTTATACATTACATCATCAGAGTACAACAAAATTCATAACACCCAACTGGACGGTTATCATACCCTATCCTCATAAAATTGACTATACAGTTAATAAAACACATCAGAATATTCATCAAATACGTGTGATACGTCTCGCCATCCAGCTCTCTCCTAAGCTCCATAGCATTCTTCCCTGTACTCTATAATACTCGGTCTGACCCGAGCATTATAGTTAAATAACACCCGAGTCAGTCTGGAAAACCAGCGTGAGAAAACACACTCAATAGGATTGTTAAAGTTTTCAAAATCCTTTGAAATCAAAGGTATCTCGTAAGACCACTCCACAAATAAACATGTCGGGTTTTTACTTTACGATAACCAAAACATTTCTTATAAAATCCTCTGATATTGTAGTAGTGTCTATATACAAATACTTATTCAAATAGCCGAAATTGCTACATTATTAAATTCCAGCAATATTAGCCACAAAGTGGGTTCTACAAACAAAACCGTAAATGCACGTAGGGAGAATGGATTTCCATCAATGGCAGGGCTACTAGGGTACCGCTCGTCACAGTACGTGGCCTAGATCACCGTACCGAGCCTAATCCCCTGTATCACAAGACTGGAGCTACCACTTACTAGGATAGTCCGAATAAGATCACCACGGTTGGGATCAGCAACTGCCCACACAGTCGAAAATAAAGGAACCTCTAGACAGGGATGACCTTACCCTATTTGGTTGCTAGCCACTTAGCCTTGTGTTCACCTCCCCTATTTAGCCATTCCCGATTGATGAGGCTCGAGGCTATGTGTTACCTTTTTAGATTACATTCACTTAGAATGCTCATCGTCCTCCTGATGATATTCTGAAAGCATTCATCCATACAAGTCCGTTCCGGGAACGAACGAAACCGAAGGCACTACCCCTACTATATCCATTTTGGAATCACCCTCAGGATTAGTAGCGACTAGCCCTTACACTTCACTACTTCATCTTTGACTCCAAGCTCTTGTCTTCCTCATGAAAACATTCAAACCAAATCGAAATGGTTTACGGAAAATTAATCTCGATCCCGGTCTCTTCAAGACGATCAACGCATTGTCCAACATTGATAGTCGGTTATTCAACTATCAACTAACATTCACAAACGACCATCCGATTTAATAATTTCCCTAATTATTTATTATTCAAAATATCTTTGTAAGATATTTTCTACACTTCAACCCCTTGAAAATAGTTTTCAAATTACTTTTTCTCTCGCGGAAATAATTCCACCCAATTTTGTTTTATTTCCCTTGAAATCACCAAGTCTTAATACTTTGATTCTAAAAAAATAATTTAAATCACTTTGTACAAAAATACATACTTTAAAATACTTAAAATAAAAACTATTTAAAACGCTTTATTTAAAATGCTAGTTATGAAATTAAATAATTATTTTTCATGTAAAACTTTAAGCCAAAACAATTCTTAAAATAAAAGTTATGAAATTCTATACAGGTTTTCCAAGTAAAAACTTAAGCCAATTATCTTTAAAATAAAACTACTTTATAAAATATAAATTTTAATAATTATCATTTAAAATCATAATACCAATTAACTTTCCAAAATAATTACTGCTATAACTAATTTAATAAATATTTACCTTTGAACATTTTAAACAACTTAAATAATAATAATTTCTCAAAACATTCTTTTAAAATCAACTTTTAAACTTTTAACTTATACTAAAAAATTACTTTTAAAACGTACTTGGTTTTCCAGGGAAATACACTTCTCCTTCACTCGTTTAAAAATAAACCACTATTTATTTTTAAAACAAATTACCCATTCCTTTATAAATTCCCTCCATGAATTTATACTTTCAAATATCCACTGATATCTTATTTCCCTTTATAAACCCAGTTTATAAATTACATAGTCTCAATTTCCTTTAAATCATCGTTTCAACACTTAATCAGTTTCCAAATCGATTTTCAAATCTAACTCCATTTTTAAAATAAATTCCTTTACTTACCCAAATTTATTTTTAAAATCCAAAAGTTTCCATATTTCACTCCTTTATTTCATTTAAAATCTTATTTAAACTGAAAATACCAATCTCATACTTTATTTCAAAGTTCTTCTTTTATTTCTTCCTAAACCATTTAAATCCTGAATTTAAAAAAAAATCTTTTATTCCTTTAAATAATATCACTTAAGTTTAAAAATTCATTTATTGCCATTTATTCAAAATCTCCTTTACCATACTTGGAAATTTATTTATTAGAATTTAAAATTAACTTCTATCCTTTTCTAATTTATTTATTCAAACCTCTATAATCATTTACTTAAGAATTCTCCTTTTTATTTCCCTTCAAAATTCCAATCTATATATTTTGACATACCCAAATATATTCAATCAAACCATAGCATCCAATATTTTCAGTTACCAATATAATTTATCGCAGGTTATCAAATAAACTATATCACAGAATATTAAATAATCTAAATAATTTTAAGGAATCCAGTCCCTTCAACCAGTTTCCCTACATCCATAGATGTTAGCATAATACAAAAATACCAATCCCACTTCGAGGTGGGACATCGCGGTATATGGGGTCATCCGCTATTGTGCAGGGTGCATTGGGTCTCATCGGCTATATAATGCGGGAATCAATCACTCAAATATATATACAATATATAACATATCACATCCAAGCTGATAATAAATTATCAATTCAAGCAAACAACCAATAATTTAAATTTCAACTATTTAAATCTAATGGTATTCCAAATAAGTGAGATTAACTCACATTTGACAATAGATTGCCATCCATTTCAAACTCGACTTGGTTTCCACGATTTCAGACCTTGTATAAACATTAGATGTTTTTATTAATATTTGAACTAACCACACAATTTATTACAATTTAACAAATCAAATTTACTAATAATTTAATTTAATTTGCACTAATAATTCTCCTTTTTTATTAAAATCTTTTAATAACTATAATAAATCAAATAAGTTAATTTAAAAGTTTAATTACCAAATCCATTATTTTTTAAAATAATCTAGCTAATTTTAAGTAGGTATATGTACATTTATTATTATTTTTTTGAAAACACATATCCTTATAAATATAGTCTAGATAGATACCAACTCTATATAAATATATACCAAAATAATAATCTACATTACCATTAAAATTTCTATCTTCTAAATCTTATATATATATATTATTTTCTGTTTATTATTTGTCTATTTAAAATAGAAATCTTAAACCTCACCGTAAAAATAAATTTTCTATTTAACTATACTATCCCATTATAAATTATTTAAATTAAAATAAAATCAAAATACCTTACTATAAATTATATATATATATATATTCCTGTAAATATTCTCATATATAATTTACTGCTAAACTTCCAGATTGCTAAATAAAGATTATGTTTCAAAACATCCTGCCTACATTTTAAAATAAATAAAAATAGAAAAAAAGAATTACCCTACCTAGAAAATCGTCGTTGCTCGAACCTAGATCCATCCTCCGATTGTCACGCATCATGCCCAACCCACCTCTGGTCTGCCGTCGGGATCCAACCCTCGCGCACGCAATCCCAACCAAACCATCCTCCTTGTCCCCAGCCCTCGCCGACCACTGATGCTCCACACGAGCAGCAAGGTCGCGCCATGATTCTGACCGCCCTTCACGGAGCTTGATTCCATGCCCTAGATCGAGCTTAGATGACATCGACCACTCAAAAAATTGGAATCACCTAACTCGATTTCGATTCACTCGGCTATACGATTGATTGCTTTCGTTCCTCATTTTCTCTTGCTCAGGTTCGATTATAAATGTCATGGCTGAAGGAAAGAAAGGGACGCCATTATTTACGAATTTGTTCATTTTGAAAATGAGGGAGGAAAGGAAGAAAACCTAATTTCACTGGCCGTTCTCGTTTAATTTAGATTTTTATAAAAAAACTTTAAAACCGATATGTGTTTTAAATTCATTATGCATGGTTAACATATGGAAGAAACGTTGTTTTCTTTTATACAGGTGTTAGATTGATATAGTGGTAAAAAACAAAACTGTTGCAAATGAATTTTTGACTAGTCAATATATATATATATATATATATATATATATATAGTTTTAAGTTTAAATTTAAATTTGAATCGTCATGAGATCGTGACTTAAAATTTCAACATCCAATCAAGACGTGCCGCCAAGCGTTTAGAATGTTAAACCCCTATTCTGAACGCAATGGAACAAGTTTCGAGTCCTAACTCGATCGTATGGAGAAGATAGCTTTTTGGACTCGGTTATTATATTAAATTTTATGATGCAAATTCAGAATGTTTATCTACCGTACGATCACACGACAAATCCAAATACTACGAAAATTGAAATCCAATAATAATGCAATATTACGGATCCTATGGAACTGGTTTCGTAGAATTCCGAGATTGTGCCCCGAAAGGCTATTTTTAAATATCGACTTAAACGATAAAATTTTAAAACTGAACAAATCATAATCATTTTTCATTTAAATTTCAACACTTCTATTATCTTTAGTATCATCAATATAAATTTTATAAGCCATTGAAATATTTTTAACCAACTTTAAAAAAACCAAGATTAACTATTTTAACCAATTTTCAATTATTAAATTCATTAATTTAATTGCCGAATAAATAGTGATATTTGAAATTCAAGATGAACTAAGTTTCAAATATTTAAAATCAATTAAATATTTCAATTTCAAATATCAAAATTTCGGGTCATCACATTCCTCCCCCTTAAAAGAATTTCGTCCACGAAATTCTTAGTTAAGAAGAACGGTCCAACGCCCATTTTCTATATTCCCAATCCATAAAGTTTTTTACCTCCCAAAACCAACAGTTTCAACAACTTCTCTAACCAATCTTTTTTATTAATGACACACTATCTCTCTTATTAACTTCCCAAACTTATTTATAGGTTCCACCAATATCACTTACTCAAAAATTCTAATTTAAATTTAAAACCAAATTTAATTTATCAAAATTTTCCTGGCTCCCTAAATTTTCAAAAAATTTCGCCAGCATCTCCTTTGCGCGGTTAGCTCGGTACAATAACAAAATGCCTCTACAGGCCTCCAGATTCCAAAAAGAAAACAAAAGGCCAAGTGGCTAGACAAGAAAATCATCAAATTTCATACAAAAATTTAAATACATACCTTTGTCGAGCAAATTTCATTTATCTTTTGAAATCAAAAATCCCAATTCCCTTTTGCTTTTAAACACCTGTATATCCTACTAAGCAATAATGTCCAATTACATCATTCAAAATCATTTTACACATTTCTTTACAAAAGTTCAATATTTGATTTACTTAAGTCGTATGATGCACATATATTATACGTATGCAATACCAGCTCTGATCGCTCACTCGTTCACACAATTTCACTTCCGAACTAGTATCGTCCACCCGACTTCCTAGTGTAGACTTAGTTCTGGTTTCTTGATCAGAAACCATCATTCTCCTTCCGTAGCCGCAAACTATGATAGGGAATCTCAAAACCAATCAAAAATCCATATTCAGGGTTCGCCGTCGAAAATCGAGTGAAAAATCCAGTAGCGACCCGACTTCCTATCTCCAAAAAGACGCGTCACTAATTAAGAAAGAAAGGGATAGAAGAAGAAAGAAAGAGAAAGAAGAAACACAACAAAAACAGATAACTCACAGCAGAACGAATGAAATATAATATATCACATAAAATATTACATAGTATCATATTACATCGGAGTACACAACTTATACAACACATGTTAGACAGTTACAAACATCTGTCTAACTATACAACTCAAGTACACAAGATACAGATACCATACAAACACGGCGGAACCATAATATATCTACACGTGGAAGCCGCCTTCTCCATATCTCCTCAAGAATTCGTCAAGCTAACCTGAATCACTTGACTACTCATATATAATATGAGTACCCAAGAGTATAATAAAACAGAAAATAAACACTCGGGTAAGACAGGGGTCTGGTGTGAGTAAACGGGTTAAAATTGCTTAACTTAGAAAATCCTTTGAAAAGAAAAGGCATCACGTAAGACTTCCCACACATAAACATGGAAAAGTTTTTACCTTACGCTAACCAAAACATTTGATAAGAAATCCAGTGATATTATAATAGTGTCAAGGGTTTTCAAGTAAATATGAAATAGCCGAAATTGTTACATGATTAAATTCCAGCTACTAGCCACAAAAGTGGGTAATACAAACAAAACCGTAGGGTCTCGTAGGAAGAATGGGTTTCCAACAATGGCAGGGCTACTGGGGTACCGCCCGTCACAGTACGTGGCCTAAATCAACGTACCGAGGATTACACCCAATCCCCTGCATCACAAAGCCGGAACCGTTCCTTACTGAACAGTCCCGAGTAAGATCACCCCGTGGTTGGCGTGACCAACCACCCACAAAGCCTAAATAAAGGGACATCTAGACAGGAATGACCTCACCCTGAAATGGATGCTACCCACCTAGCCTTGCTGCACCTCCCTTGTTTTAGCCATTCCCTGGTTGATGAGGCTTGACGCTGTGATTACCTTTATAGAACACATCTATCTTAGAACGCTCATCGTCCACCTGACGATGTTCTGAAAGCATTCAATCCATACAAGTTCGTTCTAGGTTCGAACGAAACCGAAGGCACTATCTCATTGCACTCATTTTGGAATCACCCTCATAGTCAACGACCATAACCCTTGCACTCCGAATCACCATCTCGAACCTATAAGCACTATCTCCGTCAAACTCATCACGGAATCACCCACAGAGTTATACTGACGAATAGTCCTTACACCTCGAGTCTTCGCTTGCTCCACTTGGATTCATGACCTAACGTTTAATTGGAATCGGTGTGGTTTTCGGATATCCAAATATGAAAACCCGATCCCGGTCTCACCGAAACCAAACGTCATTTTAATGTCCAAGTTGTTTTAGGGTTTTAAACAATTAAACTTATATTCCGGATGATATAAACAGATAGATGAATCACATTATCACAATAGATAATTCATAACAACCATGCATCTCACAAAGCAGTATATCACGTAACAGAGATATCCAAATCATCCAGTATCAACCAATCACCCAATATCAATCATCCAATATCAACCAATCATTCAATATCAATCAATTTAATAATCAAAATTAACCGATCATCCAAAAGCAGAATTGATTAACTCTTAATCAATTGGATTACCAAAATCCTCCTTCATTAATTTATTCCAAATAAATAAATTAATCATTCTTAATGATCTTCCTTAATTAATCTTCCTTGATTAATCATCTTTAATTACATTCAAGTAATTATCCTTAACCATATTCAGTAATTAACCTTTAATTACTACCGTTAATTACAATAATTAACGATCCTTTATTTGCTTCCATTAATTAATCAATTATAATTAATTACATTAAACCTCAATTAATTACAATTAATTAATCACACTTAGATTAATCACTTTTATTAATCAACCTTGATTAATTCATTAATTACATTAACTAATGATCCTTATTAATAATTAATTAAATAATTAACTTGTAATTAAACATTTCATTAATCATAAACAGTAATTAACAACTTGTAATTACTTATCCAAATTAATTAACTTCTTAATTAATTATATTAATCCTTTGATTAATTAATCTAAATAATTAATCTTTAATTACTTCATTAAGTAATTATTAATCAATTTAAATTAATTAATAATCCTTAATTAATTACTTTATTAATTAACTGCATTTTTAATTAATTACACTTAGTAATTAATCTTAAATTAATCACATTCATTAATTAATTAATTAATCACATTAATTAATTAACTACAATTATTAAGTAATTAACTCTTCATTACTTACATAAGTAATTATCTTTTAATTACTTCCATTAATAAATCTTGATTACTCTCTTAATTAATTACTTAACAAGTAATTAATCCCATCATTAAATAAATCTTAAATTCATTAATAATTACTCCATAATTAATTAACTTCAAAACAATTCAATTAATCAATTCCTAGATTAATAATATCAAGTGATTATCCATTAATCACTTTAATTACTCCCATGAGTAATTTCCCATAATTACTTCCATAAGTAATTACTTCCATTCTTAATTACATTCATAATTAACCATTGATTACTTCATTAATAAATCACACTTAATTAATCCATAATTAAGTGATTATTTAAAATTAAATAAACAATTAACTAATCATTTAAAATTAATTAAATAATTAATTAATTAACTTCTTATATTTAAAGAAACTCCTTAATTAATTAAGAAAAAACATTTATCTTAATTAAACTCTACCTATTAATAAATCATCTTTTAATCAAGTATTCTTAAGTTAATAACAAAGATAAATTAACCCTATTTATTTTCATAATTAAATTATTTGAAATTAAATCAAATTTCAATAACTTAAAACAAATTTATTCAATTTGGTTTTCAAAATCATAATAATAACCTTATTTGAAAATAAGGCATTTAGAAATCAAATTTAAAATAATTTAATTATCCAATTTAAACTTATTTATTTTCAAAATATTTTGAAATCTTAAGTTATTAAACCAATTCTTAAACTTTTAACTTAAGACTTTGATTTAATCCTTTAAATTAAAATCACTTCTTTTTAAACTAGAATTAAATTAAGATAATTACTTACAAAAGAAATCATCTTAAAACATTTTAAATTTGAAAATGAATTCAACTAATACTTTTAAAAGTTTAATTAACTTTTATTTACAAGAAACAAGATTTAACCTTTATAAATTGGTTTCCTTTTACAAACTAGTTTTATAATTCAAAGCCTACTTCCATTTATTCAAACATAGGTTAAAATTTTCGACTTTAACATTTACACAGTACTTAACAAAAAGCAACAGCCCTAAAACTCGAGACACTCACGGCAACTTCACGCGTCTGCTCCAAGCTAATCCCTAGCGCCAACAACTTCGAGTCTTCACCGATGAATACACGAGTGCTACTCGAGTCACTTACGTCTTCCCCAACTCTCAAAATACCCAGTGCACAGACCCTACATGGTGCACCTTGCATGGCGAACCAAGCATCGCCGATCTCTTCTCCGGCCATCCCTAAGTCATCGGCGACCAATACAATCCCTCCACAAACCCAGATCAAAAACCTAAGGTCGAATCAAAATATTTCCCTTCACTCGAACTACTGGAACAACATGATCACCAAAAAAAAACCTTCACCACCGATAATGTCGCCAACTGGAAACTCCAGTACTCCATCCAGAGCACCTACGCATCACCACGCCACCCTCCATCAACACGCGATCGCCTCCGATCAAATATTCAAGTCGCATGCCACGACATTCAAGCCGAACAAAATTGTAAGCTTAAACCCTAGTTTGATCAGATTCACACCACAACCAATAGAAAAATTCCATAGCATTTTCCCTTAATCCTAGATACAAGAACAAGCTTCACCCAGAATTTCAACTCAAATTATGGAGTTCATCATGGGCAAATCACCATATTGCCGAAATCTTTTATCTCCAAATTCCCAATTAAATATCACTTTAAAAATTATGAAATGCATGTTAAAATTCATGATTTTTAACATCTAATCCAGTTATAAAACCAAAACAAAAATTGAAGTTATTGGTTTTCCATGTGTATCAGTATTTTTACTGTTATACTTATTTTAAAAATTATTTGTAAACTAAAAATCCTACAAACTATTTTTAAAATTACCATTAAACATTAACAAACAAATTTCATTCATATGCCAAGATCTATCATGGTTTAGATTGAAAGATTTTGAATTTTTTTTCTTCTAAAGAAAACTACTTCTGTAAATAACAGAGATGAAAACAGCCACATTCAACAGACACTTCATACCTTACATACATAACAATATTTCATGTAAACATATATTCATCATTATAGCATAATTCAACACATGCATTAGAATCTAATCCATTTCAAACTGTTTTTAAAATAATTTACTCACCTATAAAATGCAGAGCAGATTTTGGTTACTTCCAGGCTTGAACATTTAATCTGAAAAAATGCATTTGCTTTGCTGATGAAAATGAATGCATGCATGCTTCAAATTTTTTGATTTTAAACTGCTGAACTAATGTTGATGTTGATCTTCATCCCATTTGAAATGCAGGTTGTAAATTTGCAGGTTGATGAAAAATGTTGCAAACAATCTTGAACTTGCAGGTTGAACATTTTTTTGAATTGTAGATTTCATTGTTGTGAAGAACTTGCTTGATTCAAGTTTGATTTTTTTTTAGTTTAATTTCAGGTTGAAGAAAAGTTTTCTAGTAGCCATTAAATTGAGTTAAGAAATGAAGACAAGGAAAAAGTGTTTGTGAAAACTAAATTTCTTCTTAAAACATTTATTAAAAATAAAAATGAATATGTTGCCACATGGTTCCAAAACTTACATTTGTCACTATATAGCTTAATTGATTAACAAGTGTTAACTTCCTTTATTTAAATTATTTAAGTTATAAAGGTATTTATGTGTATATAAAATGTTTTTATATAAATTAACTTTTGAATTAAGGTAAATATACAAGTGTTAAAGATATTTTATAAACATTTATCTTTATTGTTTAAGAACTATTTTTTTAAAAGAAAGTTCATTAATAACTTTATACATACATTTTATAACCATTTTAATTTAAACACTTTAAAAAGAAAATAAAACAAAACTTTGATTAAACTATATATTTTTTTAACTATCACATTTTAAAAATAAACAATCATCTTATATTTTGAAAACAAATGAATACATCTTAAATTATCTTTTGAAAAATATTAATTTCAACACAAAACTTCAAATTACAATATTCATTCATTCATATATAAATTATAAATAGATTAAATTAAACTCCAAAACAATAACAAATTATATCATATACATACATATATATTACAATTTGAAAATTCAATCTTTTATTTAAAACAAAAGATCTTCTGTTCACAATATATATCAAAAATATATATATTATAAATAGAATAAATTTTTTTAGCTTTGAAAAATAAATCTCATCAATTTTAAATTGATAGAAAGATATTGATCAAAATTACCAGATAAAATATTTATTAACCTTTAAAAGAATAAAATTACCAAGTTAAATTAAAATTATAAAGAAAAATTATCAAATCAATTTAAATTATTAATACAGATTATTAAATTGATATTGCCTAAAATTCCGGATCGTTACAAATCCCAGCTCGGATCGATATAATTATCTCGAAATTCTATGCTTGAATCTGGATCAAATTATTGTGCGAATAAAATAACATTCGTCCACTTTACGTGTTTATTCCAATTGATTATTAGCTATAACAATTCTCTTTTTATTCACATTATTTTAATTTCCATTCACTTATTCACAAATATTCTTTCTTGCCTCCCTTATTAAAACTTCTTTCAATATTAACTTAGAATATTTTTTTCCAATACCAATTTACTTAAAAATTTCACCATCCCTTTCATAAACTCAATATAACTATTTTATACACTTCTTATATTCATTTTCACTTTATCACTTAAGCCTTTATATCTAATTTTATTTAACTTAAGTTCCAATTTCATTTTGAATTCAATTCACCTTTTAATTTTAAAATGCTAAATTCTATTTACCTTATCCAAAACCATATTTAATTAACCACTTCTTAAATTAGTTTCACATTACAAATTTATTTTAAATTTCAATCAATTTTTTTTTCAAACCTTATTTACTTTTAGTTCAACTCGAACCAATTCTTTACTTCGCTTTACTTCACCCAATTTAAATTAAATACCATATTTAGCTCCAATTCCATTTACTTACAAATGTAAATTCATTTGTTTATTCACAAATTTATTTCTTCTTAAATAAATTTATTTCAATAACCATTCTGGTTAGCTTACTTAGATTCATTCCGTTTAAGCTAATTTAGTTACATTCCACTCTATTCAAAATTTTAAACTTCCATAAGTTTCCAATTTGTTTTCATTCTATTTACTACCCTTCTTTGGTTTACTTCATTAAATTGGCTTACCCTTCTAACTTATTTCGTTTCCACACTTACTTTAATTTAACTTTTCTTCAAGTTAGATTTTATTCTATGAATTCCAAATTTTTTTATAAGTTTCCAAACCCATTTATAATCCATAAACATCTTTAGTTAAACTTACAGAGTTTAGACCATTACTTAAACACTCAAAAACATTTTAAACCAATTCTAGAGTTTTCAACAATCACTTAAGAATTTCAAAACCAGACCCAGTTTTGCAAACAACTCCAATTTAAAATATTTTGGCAGCGATTCTTCTCCTAGAAACTCGAAAATGAACATTGATGATGCTGCAGTCATCATCGAAGTTATTTTCCAGCGACCAAAGAGAGTTCAGTGCTTTTATCCCTTTCAATAACATTTCAAATATTTTTAAATTCCAAATATCACCAGATTTCAAATCCAACACAAAAATATTGCCCAAATATATCACTATTATTTCTTCAAAACCTTTGAAAATCATTTTCAAATCCAAAAAGAATTAAAATTTTCAAATTCCAAACCCTTTCAACTCATATTCAAACATTATTCAGGAATTTTATCTCATTTTTTTTAAAATCCCTATTTTTTCGCATCCTTGAATTTATTATATAGGATTTAAAATCATACCTTTATCTCTTTTTTTCAAATTCATTCCTTTAATGTAAAGACCCGATTCTTCGACATTCGAAAATCGACATTAATACGTCCACTGTGTCAACTGCCGAGCTATCGAATGCCTGAAAACTGAACCCTTAGGGTTTAAGAAGAAGAAGAGGTAGAAGAAGAAGAAAGAAGAAGAAAACAGAAACAATAGCAGAATCTCACAATCACAGCGGAACAACATATAATAGATAAATGAATATCTTTAAACCAAAGAACTATATCAGTTATTACATTACATCACATTACATTACATTATCAGAGTTTACAACAACAAACAGCGGAAAAGAAATACTATATATTAATTGATACGCCATGCCATCCAGCTTGCTCCTGATCTCCACAGCAGCTCCTGTATTCCAGAATAACCTGATAACCTGACTCTAGGCTGCCCGTGTGGAATATGATGGGCACCCAGAGTTTAGGAAGGGAACAATAAACTTCAGGTCAGTCAAGTGACTGGTGTGAGAACTTAAAATAGTTTATCTAAAAGAAAACAAACAAAGAAATATTTTAAGATAGATCCGCAATGCTTTTAGAAAATGAAACTACCATAAGGCCTCCCGCACACACACACACAATGCAAACGCAGAATCGGATGAGTTTTCTCCTTATGATAGTCAAACATGCTTGATACGCAAATTTCTTTGATATTATTACTATAAGTGCAAAGTGTAGGAAAACATTTCGAAAGTATAATATAAATCTTGGCCAACATTGACATTCCGAACTATGCCTACTATAGCTACCATCTAAACAGTGGTGACCACCATAAGTTAATGACAGGTTCTACTACTAAAACCGTACAAGGTACGTATTGGAGTTTGGATTTCCAACAAATGGTCAGGCCAAGGGACTTCCCATTTCCACATGGGTACGTCTTTGGAAAGACGCCCCGAGAACCTAACCGGATCTCTGCCAACACAAGGTCGGGTTACCTCTAGCTAGGTAACTACTGACACGAGTATGCCATCCCTCGGTCGTAACTGACCTAAATGCCGGGATTCACCAAAAACCACAAAGAAATAAATTTGCAGCAACCACATGGGTTAAATACCAGGGCTCCATACCATAATACCACCTCTATCCAGAAGGAAGTGAATATACCCTATGGGGGCACGATCCTCAAATAACCTTGCTGCATTCTTTCCTGTTTAGACCATTTCCAGGGTGTGAGGTTAGACGAAGTTTCGTCCACAAATCTACGCTTTCCATAAAAGCCACGCTTTGATCAACAAATGATCAGCAGTACTCAGCATGCCATATTACCAAGTTTGGAATATATCACTAGTAACCATCAACTACATAACCTCGGAGCTCGTACGTCTTAGAGAAGGGTGTTAAGCTAAGAGAATAAATTCTCCGCCACCAATAGAAATGTATTTGATAGAAACCAGCTTTACATCTCAAATTGTAACGTCAGACACACATCCATACAAGTCCGTTCCGAGATCGAACAGAACCGAAGGCACTTCCAAAGAAGCCCTCGCAAATCCGGATATTCACTAATCACGTTCGGAATTCCCATCACAAAGGGTGATAAAATCTCTATATCGGAGGTCAGCCGATGCAGAGTCATTCGACGGTAATCCTTCCGTTTTCGAAAATATCTGGTCTTCAACACCGGTCTTCAAATGCTATCCATTACGACATATCACCATTCGGAATGGGATTTATGACCCAAAGGTCCTCTCTCGGCTAAACCGAATAATGAGCGCTTATTTTAAAATAAGTGTAGCATACAAATTCAAGCAAATCACAACAAATACCCATTAAAAGGTAAATATTTATAGTCGGTTATTTAACTATCAAATAGATATGCACAACATCACCAGATTTCAAATAATTTCCCAAATTATTTATTTTCCAAAAATATCTTTACAAGATATATTTTTCTACGCTTCAAAAATAAATCAATGTTTATTTTTAAACAAATTTCCCTTTCCTTTATAAATTCCATGGTGAATTTAAATTTCCAAATATCCACTGATATACGATTTTCAAATCGATTTCAAATATTCACTTTCAATTTATCTTTAAAAGATATGACCTCAAAACATTTCACTTCATATTGGAAAACATTTCCGTACTTATTTAATAATAAGTAATTTACAAATCTATTTATTTTCAACATTTGGAAAATTTCAATATACTTAAATCGCAATTAAGTATATATTTTATTCTTTAAGGAAAACATTCTCTTAAACACATTCATTTGAGTCAAAACGAATGTTGCGTAAAACATCGTTACAACAACCCCAAATCACTAGTATAGGGATTCGACATTTAGATAGATATATAAATCCCAATACTATATAAAACATTTCCTTTCGAAAATCATTTACTATAACAACAGTGTTATAGTCCATCTTTTCCTTATTTCTCGAAAATGTCTATTTCAACAATGAATGTTGAACTCTATGGTTTCGATCCTTAACACATTTTAAAACAACTTCAAATCGTTTTAATTCTATTTAAAAGATCACTTCCTAAAACATTTCTTTAATATATATTCATTGTCCAAAATCGTGAATATAAATCGTTTACCTAATTCACACTTCTACATATTTAATTTAAAGGATTATCCAGTGTCCAAAGTCGTGAATGTATCTCCTTTAATAAGCTTTCATATTTACTTATCAAGTTCAATTGGTTTCGGATTTATAAAACAACATTTATAAATTCACATTTATATATTTTATAAAAATTTCAACTTATAAAATCCCTTTATTAACAAATTCTATTTATATCTCATTTAAATGCCAAATCCAATTTATAAGTTAATTACCTATAAATCTTTTATTTTACAAAATCTATTCATTTTATAACTTCACAATTTATAAGTCTATAAATTTCATTCACTTAAGAAATCCATTTATATTTCATTTTAACACTTATAAAAACTCGTTTTATAATTCCAATATTTTAATTTATAAATATCAATTTTACAAATCTTTTATATAAACCGTTTATAATAATTCAAAAATTCCCAATTTAAACCATTTTACAAATTAATCAACCACTTATTTCAAAGATCACATTTCGGTTATATTTCACAAAAATCATAATTTTTATAACATAAAAATTTTAACATTTATTTATTTAAAATGAATCGATACCAAAATTCAATAAAATTCATATTTCAAAAATCACTTGAAAATCCTTTTAAATTCGAAATCGTTACTTTAACATTTTTAAAACTCCAAAAATAGGCCCAATGCTGCAACAGCACCAATACATCAACCACGGCATCCAAACATCATACATCAATATGATAACAGAATATATCGCAAATATCTGTAAATAAATCAATACTGTTGAGGAATCCAGTTGGATCCCTCCAACATGTTTCCTTGCATCCACAGATGTTAGCATAATACCAATCCCGTTTCGAGACGGAATATCGCGGTACATGGGTTTATATAAAATATTATCTGCTATTATGCGGCGCAATAGGGTCTCATCCGCTATATAATGCGGGAAAATCAACTCCAAGTACATATATAATACTAATTCCACTTCACGGTGGAATATCGCGGTATATGTGTTTTATAAATAACATCCGCTTAATATATGGCGTGTAAGGTCTATTTCAATACAACATATAGCAATTTATCATTCAATCACACAATCAAGCAATTTTAAATCTAACAATTTAAAATTTAAATCGAAACAAATTCGATTGAGTGAGAAGTTCTCACCTTGTTTCAAATACAGTTGCAGTGTTTTATTTCGAATAAAATTAAACGTACGTTTAATTTTATTCAAAATTTACACTAGCTCAAATCAACTCCAATCTAGCTCCATCGCGTAGTGCTTGTCAATATGAAGCCAACGCAATTCGTTTCGTCCAAAACGGACCTCGTATGAAAGAGTTATAGCATTTTAAAGTTCATACAACTAATAATAAAATAAATTAACCATTTTCTTTTATTTTTAACCTTCCATCATCACAGCCGTTAGTTTTCAAGACAACAGATCACGACCGTCCCCTTTTCCTTCTCCCCCATCAGGTAAAACGCGACCGAACCCATACTAGCCGTCGTTGAACCCTAGTAGCCGCGCCCTCTCCGATCGACTAGCCGACGATCAAGCACCACGGTTTTGAAGCCCATCGCGAGTGCTACCATCAGCCAGAGGCCGGCCATGCTCGGTCAACCCCAAACCTTGGAATTCGTGCTCGATTGCCACACGTTTGAACCCCAATCGCCGACGATTGGCTCCACCATTCTCGATCACCACCGTTGAGATTGTAGTACTCGTTGCCCTCTACGTTTTTGCAGTTGAAGATTTCTCGAATCGATTGACGGATCGAAAGAAAATTAAGGAAGAAGAAGACACGATTTCGGCCATTGTTTTTTAGGCCGGCAGCTGCAACCCTGAAACCCTAATTTGTGAAAATAAGAAAATTATGAGGCCTTTAGAAAATTACGCGACACTATTCACCCGATTTTTTCCCGAACTCGAAACGAAGTGTGTTGTCTGGCGTTTATAATGCTTTACCCCTATTCTGTACGCAATGGAATATATATTGGGAGCCAATTCGAAAGTATTTGGAAGATAAGTATTCAAATCAACTATTTAAATTTAAAAATTCACTTAAACCGATTTTTGTGTGTTTTAGCTTGCCCCGGACAAACCGTAAATCCGATTGACACGAAATTTGAAACCATACAATAATATAACATTACGGATCCGATGAAACTGGTTGCATTGAAATCCAAGACTGTTTGAAAAATGACTATTTTTACTCGTCAATTAAATATTAAAATATTCAATTTCTACAATTTAACTTTTAATTCAATTTTAAAAGTTCTATATCACCATTCTAACTCCAATATGATTTAACACAACTTTACAAATCAATTTTAATTACATTAAAACCAATTCCCAATTATTTCTGTAATTTCAAATATTAAATTATTGATTTAATTGTCCAATTAAATCTAGATATTCGAAATATAATTTATTCGACTCACAAATTTTAGTTATTAATATTTAAAATCAATTAAATATACGAATTTCAAATGATAGAAATTATGGGTCGTTACAAACTTCCCCCCTTAAAAGAATTTCATTCTCGAAATTGCCAAGTAAGAAAAAGTCTTGAAATCCATTAACTTTTCAAACATCCATCCAAATTAGATTTCAAATTCATTTAAACATTTTAACTTTTCCAAAATCCATAGTTAAACTTCTTATAAAAACTTTACTGAGTTTTCAAATCATACTTAGTTATCTTTACAAAACCAACTATATCGTTTAACTTTTCACTCCAAAATCAAAGTTATAGTTTTCAAAAAATTTCAATTTTCTCAAAAATATTCTAACGCCTTAAATTTTCAGAAAATTTCGCCATAACCTCCTTTGCGCGGCTCGATCCGAAAAAAATGGCAATATATATATCACAAATATACATCTCATCAAAGTAATGAGGCACCCTGCAGGGAAAAAAGTGTAAAAGTATGATATGTAATCCGAGATATGTACCTTATATATTATTAGCGAGCATATACGGCTAATATGGCATGAAAGCGAGCTCCAAAAGCGAAGCAAGCGCAATCCGCACCTACTAAATACTCAACAATAATGGGAAACATGTATATAGAAAATAATATCAATATACAACATATACCAGAAGCAACAACAATATGTGCCAATATAGCAAATGTAACAAAAGGCAACAAATCCAAACATTAAACAACTATCATCCAACAATAATTCCAATCATCAAATCAATATACATTCACTTCTCATTAATCACATTTGATTCATTAACATTGGACTTTACTAACATTCATTTTCAATTAGTTTATATTCACTAATTTACATTCAAGTTAGTCCACTTCCACATTCAAATCAAATTTCATAGCTTCCACTTGGTTTCATATCTAATTGACTTTTCTTTCAATTATTCAATTATTCAATTTTCCAATTTACTAGTTTTTTTATGAATTAACATTTACATCCCTTATTCCATATCAATTCTTTTACATTCGATTGATTAATATTCAATTCATTAGTTCAATTCGATTGCTAATTCATTTAACAAATAAGGTTGAATTTCATTTATATAACTCAAGTTCATATCCATCACTTCGCTTTATTAATTTACTTCGATATCAAAATCAACTTCATTCAACATTACTTAAGTTATATTCCATTTCAAACATCATTTGTTTAACTTAACTTAAATTTCTACTTATAAATCCAATTCAGATTCCAATTCTAATGTAATTCTATTTAACTTTCCTTTAGTTAAATTTCAAATCATATATTTATTATGCTAACCCAAATTCTTTATTCTTCACCAAAGCCAAATTTATTGTCTCATATTATAAGTCCAAAACTCGTTTCACTTATATTCAACAATTACAACTTGGATTTTAGTTTCAAATTTGTTTATCACAACCAAACTTCAATTTTCAATTTACTATGGTAGCAAAATCCATCGCATAGAAACTTGAAAATTATACTGATGATGCTGCAGTCATCACCCTTATTATTTCCCAGTAACAGTAGTGAACTCAGTGCTTAATATTCTCTTAAAAAATTTCCTTTTGTTCATAAATCTCATTTATAAGCCTTTTCTTATATAATTTCACTTATTGTATATATAAGATTATTTCACAATTGTAAATCACATAAATTATAATTCCATACTTAATAATTCATTTGCTTATACAATTATTCTTTTACAATATGTTGTTTTTTTTAGATTATTCAAACATCTTTTAAGTAAATTATATATATATTCTTACATTTTAAACAACCAAACAATCAATTTATATACACTTTAATAATTTCTGAAAAATTATTTCCTTCATATATAAAATATAATCAAGGTAAAATTATTTCATTTACCCAATTTAAAATGATACTATGTCGACTTGCCTCGTTTAAGAGTTTAGAAATCCCTATCGATAATAGGGCGTCCCACATACCGACCAGAATTCACAAACAGCTCAACGGATAAGCAAACACAATAAAAAACAATTTCATATTCACTAACAAATATGCGCTCATATCTATTATTACACTCAAACTCATTCTAGAGTACTACTGACTCTATTTCTAATGAGTAACACCCAACAGAGCCAAGGTTGTCTCTTAACCAAATGCTCTGATAACACTTTTTAAGGACCCAATTCTTCAACTTCCGAAAATCGACATTAATACGTCTACTGTATCAACTGTCGAGCTATCGAATGCCTGAAAACCGAACCCTTAGGGTTTAAGAAGAAGAAGAGGTAGAAGAAGAAGAAAGAAGAAGAAAACAGAAACAATAATAGAATCTCACAATCGCAGCGGAACAACATATAATACATAAATGAATATCTTTAAAACAAAGAACTATATCAGTTATTACATTACATCACATTACATTACATTATCAGAGTTTACAACAACAAACAGCGGAAAAGAAATAATATATATTAATTGATACGCCATGCCATCCAGCTTGCTCCTGATCTCCACAGCAGCTCCTGTATTCCAGAATAACCTGATAACCTGACTCTAGGCTGCCCGTGTAGAAAATGATGGGCACCCAAAGTTTAGAAAGGGAACAATAAACTTCAGGTCAGTCATGTGACTAGTGTGAGAACTTGAAATAGTTTATCTAAAAAAACAAACAAAGAAATATTTTAAGGTAGATCCGCAATGCTTTTAGAAAATGAAACTACCATAAGGCCTCCTGCACACACACACAATGCAAACGCAGAATCAGAGGAGATTTCTCCTTATGATAGTCAAACATGCTTGATACGCAAATTTCTTTGATATTATTACTATAAGTGCAAAGTGTAGGAAAACATTTCGAAAGTATAATATAAATCTTAGCCAACATAGACATTCCGAACTATGCCTACTATAGCTACCATCTAAACAGTGGTGACCACCATAAGTAAATGGCAGGTTCTACAACTAAAACCGCATAAGGTACGTATTGGAGTTTGGATTTCCAACAAATGGTCAGGCCAAGGAACTTCCCATTGCCACATGGGTACGCCTCTGGAAAGACGTCCCGAGAACCTAATCGGATCTCTGTCAACACAAGGCCAGGTTACCTCTAGCTAGGTAACTACTGACACGAGTATTCCATCCCCCGGTCGTAGCCGACCTAAATCCCGGGATTCACCAATAACCACAAAGAAATAATTTTGCAGCAATCACATACGTTAAATATAAGCTCCATACCATAATACCACCTCTATCCAGAAGGAAATGAACATACCCTATGGGGGCGCGATCCCCAAATAACCTTGTTGCATTCTTTCCTGTTTTGACCATTTCTAGGGTGTGAGGTTCGACAAAGTTTCATCCACAAAGCTACGCTTTCCATAAAAGCCATGCTTTGATCAAAAAATGATCAGCAGCACACAGCATGCCACATTACCAAGTTGGGAATATATCACTAGTAACCATCAACTACATAACCTCTAAGCTCGTACGTCTCAGAGAAGGGTGTTAAGGCTAAGAGAATAAATTCTCCTTCACCAATAGAAATGTATTTGATAGAAACCAGCTTTACATCTCAAATTGTAACGTCAGACACACATCCATACAAGTCCGTTCCGGGATCGAACAGAATCGAAGGCACTTCCAAAGAAGCCCTTACAAATCCGGATATTCACTAATCACGTCCGGAATTCCCATCACAAAGGCTGATAAAATCTCTATATCGGAGATCAGCCGATGCAAAGTCATTCGACGATAATCCTTCCGTTTTCGAAAATATTCGGTCTTCAAATGCTATCCATTACGACATATCGCTATTCGAAATGGGATTAATGACCCAAAGGTCCTCTCCCGGCTAAACCGAATAATGAGCGCTTATTTTAAAATAAGTTTAGCATTCAAATTCAGGCAAATCACAACAAATACCCATTAAAAGGTAAATATTGATAGTCGGTTATTTAACTATCAAATAGATATGCACAACATCACCAGATTCCAAATAATTTCCCAAATTATTTATTTTCCATAAATATCTTTACAAGATATATTTTTCCACGCTTCAAAAATAAATCAATGTTTATTTTTAAACAAATTTCCCTTTCCTTTATAAATTCCATGGTGAATTTAAATTTCCAAATATCCACTGATATACGATTTTCAAATCGATTTCAAATATTCACTTTCAATTTATCTTTAAAAGATATGACCTCAAAACATTTCACTTCATATTGGAAAACATTTCCGTACTTATTTAATAATAAGTAATTTACAAATTTATTTATTTTCAACATTTGGAAAATATTCAATATACTTAAATCACAATTAAGTATATATTTTATTCTTTAAGGAAAACATTCTCTTAAACACATTCATTTGAGTCAAAACGAATGTTGCGTAAAACATCGTTACGACAACCCAAAATCACTAGTATAGGGATTCGACATTTAGATAGATATATAAATCCCAATACTATATAAAACATTTCCTTTCAAAAATCATTTACTATAACAACAGTGTTATAGTCCATCTTTTCCTTATTTCTCGAAAATGTCTATTTCAACAATGAATGTTGAACTCTATGGTTTCGATCCTTAACACATTTTAAAACAACTTCAAATCGTTTTAATTCTATTTAAAAGATCACTTCCTAAAACATTTCTTTAATATATATTCATTGTCCAAAATCGTGAATATAAATCGTTTACCTAATTCACACTTCTACATATTTAATTTAAAGGATTATCCAGTGTCCAAAATCGTGAATATATCTCCTTTAATAAGCTTTCATATTTACTTATCAAATTCAATTGATTTCAGATTTATAAAATAACGTTTATAAATTCACATTTATATATTTTATAAAAACTTCAACTTATAAAATCCCTTTATTAACAAATTCTATTTATATCTCATTTAAATTCCAAAATCCAATTTATAAGTTAATTACTTATAAATCTTTTATTTTACAAAATCTATTCATTTTATGACTTCACAATTTATAAATCTATAAATTTCATTCAATTATGAAATCCATTTATATTTCATTTTAACACTTATAAAAACTCGTTTTATAATTCCAATATTTTAATTTATAAATATCAATTTATAAATCTTTTATATAAACCGTTTATAATAATTCAAAAAATCCCAATTTAAACCATTTTACAAATTAATCAATTACTTATTTCAAAGATCATATTTCGGTTATATTTCACAAAAATCATAATTTTTATAACAAAAAAATTTTAACATTTATTTATTTAAAATGAATCAATATCAAAATTCAATAAAATGCATATTTTCAAAAATCACTTGAAAATTCTTTTAAATATGAAATCGTTACTTTAACATTTTTAAAACTCCAAAAATAGGCCCAATGCTGCAACAGCACCAATACATCAACCACGGCATCCAAACATCATACATCAATATGATAACAGAATATATCGCAAATATATGTAAATAAATCAATACTGTTGAGGAATCCAGTTAGATCCCTCCAACCTGTTTCCCTGCATCCACAGATGTTAGCACAATACCAATCCCGTTTCAAGACGGAATATCGCGGTACATGGGTTTATATAAAATATTATCCGCTATTATGCGGCGCAATAAGGTTTCATCCGCTATATAATGTGGGAAAATCAACTCCAAGTACATAAATAATACCAATTCCACTTCACGGTGGAATATCGCGGTATATGTGTTTAATAAATAACATCCGCTTAATATACGGCATATAGGGTCTATTTCAATACAACATATAGCAATTTATCATTCAATCACACAATCATGCAATTTTAAATCTAACTATTTAAAATTTAAATCGAATCAAATTCGACTGAGCGAGAAGTTCTCATCTTGTTTCTAATACAGTTGCAGTGTTTTATTTCGAATAAAATTAAACGTACGTTTAATTTTACCCAAAATTTACACTAGCTCAAATCAACTCCAATCTAGCTCCATCACGTAGTGCTCGTCAATATGAAGCCTACGCAATTCATTTCGTCCAAAACGGACCTCGTATGAAAGTGTTATAGCATTTTAAAGTTCATACAATTTATAATAAAACAAATTAACCATTTTCTTTTATTTTTAACCTTCCATCATCACAGCCATTTGTTTTCAAGACAACAAATCACGACCGTCCCCTTTTCCTTCTCCCCCATCAGGTAAAACGCGACCGAACCCATGCTAGCCATCGTTGAACCCTAGTAGTCGCGCCCTCTCCGATCGACTAGCCGACGATCAAGCACCACGGTTTTGAAGCCCATCGCGAGTGCTACCATCAGCCAGAGGCCGGCCATGCTCGGTCAACCCCAAACCTTGGAATTCGTGCTCGATTGCCACACGTTTGAACCCCAATCGCCGACGATTGGCTCCACCATTCTCGATCACCACCGTTGAGATTGTAGTACTCGTTGCCCTCTACGTTTTTGCAGTTGAAGATTTCTCGAATCGATTGACGGATCGAAAGAAAATTAAGGAAGAAGAAGACACGATTTCGGCCATTGTTTTTTAGGCCGGCAGCTGCAACCCTGAAACCCTAATTTGTGAAAATAAGAAAATTATGTGGCCTTTAGAAAATTACGCGACACTATTCACCCGATTTTTTCCCGAACTCGAAACGAAGTGTGCGACTGCCCCTACCGTACTCCAGCTTAGTAGTTTCCACCGCCTGCCTGGCGTTTATAATGTTTTACCCCTATTCCGAATGCAATGGAATATATATCGGGAGCCAATTCGAAATTATTTGGAAGATAAGTTTTCAAATCGACTATTTAAACTCAAACCGATTTCTGTGTGTTTTAGCTTACCCCGGACAAACCGTAAATCCGATTGATACGAAATTTGAATCCATACAATAATATAACATTACGGATCCGATGAAACTAGTTTTGACGAAATCCAAGACTGTTTGAAAAATGACTATTTTTACTCGTCAATTAAATATTGAAATATTCAATTTCTACAATTTAACTTTTAATTCAATTTTAAAAGTTCTATATCATCATTCTAACTCCAAGATGATTTAACACAACTTTACAAATCAATTTTACTTACATTAAACCCAATTCCCAATTATTTCTGTAATTTCAAACATTAGATTATCGATTTAATTATCCAATTAAATCAAGATATTCGAAATATAATTTATTCGACTCACAAATTTTACTTATTAATATTTAAAATCAATTAAATGTACGAATTTCAAGTGACAGAAATTCTGGGTTGTTACATTTAGATTATTAGGATTCACTATAATTCACATTTATTCATTTCATTTGTTAAATGAATTTATCTCCAAATCTTTGGTTATACCATTACTTCCTTATTTCAATTACCATAACAATAATGATAACAATTTGATATTATCACTTCCTAACAACCAAGCAACCATATAATATAATAATTTACAAAATTATTTCTTTTATATATAAAAATAACTTGGGCCAAATTATTTCAACTACCCTATTTTAAAATAATACTGTGTCAGTTTTCTTGTTTAAGAGTTTAGAAATCCCTATCGATGACATGGCGTCCCACATATCGACCAGAATCCATAAACACTCAACCGATAAGTCAACACAATATAAAAAATTTTATATTCACTAACAAGTACGTGATCATATCTATTAATACACTCAGACTCATTCTAGAGTACTATGGACTCTATTTTAATATGTAATTCCCACCAGAGCCAATGTTCTCGCTTAACCTTCATCACTGATACCAATTGTAATGACCCGATTTTTCGACACCCGAAAATGGACATCAATACGTCCACTATACCAAATGTCAAACATTCGAATGCTGGAAAACCAAGCCATTAGGGTTAAAGAAGAAGGAGGTAGAAGAAGAAATAGAAACAATATCTGAATCTCACAATCCACAACGGAACAATATATAATAGATAAATGACTAATCTTTAAAAACAAAAAGAATTATGTCTGTTTATACATTACATCATCAGAGTATAACAAAATTCATAACACCCAACTGGACGGTTATCATACCCTGTCCTCACAAAACTGACTATACAGTTAATCAAACACAGCGGAATATTCATCAAATACGTGTGATACGTTTTGCCATCCAGCTCATCTCCTGAGCTTTACGGCATTCTTCCACGTACTCTATAATACTCGGTCTGACCCGAGCATTATAGTTAAATAAAACCCAAGTCAGTCTGGAAAACCATTGTGAGAAAACACACTCGATTGGATTATTAAAGTTTTCAAAATCCTTTGAAATCAAAGGTACCTCGTAAGACCACGCCACAAATAAACATGCCAGGTTTTTACCTTATGATAACCAAAACATTTCTTATAAAATCCTCTGAAATTATAGTAGTATCTACATACAAATACTTATTCAAATAGCCAAAATTGTTACATTATTAAATTCTAGCAGTATTAGCCACAAAGTAGGTTCTACAAACAAAACCGTAAAGGCATGTAGGGAGAATGGATTTCAATCGACGGCAGTGCTACTGGGGTACCGCCCGCCATAGTACGTAGTCTAGATCACCGTACCAAGGATCCAACCTGATCCTCTACATCACAAGACCAGAGCTACCCCTTACTGGATAATCCAAATAAGATCACCCCGCGGTTGGGATCAACAACCGCCCACACAACCGAAAATAAAGGGACCTCTAGACAAGGATGACCCTACCCTAATTGGTTGCTAGCCACATAGCCTTGTATGCACCTCCCCTATTTTAGCCATTCTCGGTTGATGAGGCTCGAGGCTACGCGATACCTTTTAAGCACGCATTCACTTAGAATGTTCATCGTCCTCCTGACGATGTTCTGAAAGGATTCATCTATACAAGCCTGTTCCGGGTTCGAACGGAACCGAAGGCACTACTCCGACTACGTCCATTTTGGAATCACCCTCAGGATTAGTAGTGACTAGCCCTTGCACTTCACTGCTCCATCTTCGACTCCAAGATCTTGTCTTCCTCATGAAAACGATTAAACCGTATCGAAGTGGTTTTCGAGAAATTAATCCCGATCCCGGTCTCTTCGAAACGATCAACGCATTGTCCAACATTGATAGTCGGTTATTTAACTATCAACTAACATTCACAAATAACCATCCGATGTAATATTCCCTAATTAATTATTATTCAAAATATCTTCGCAATATATTTTCTACATTTCAACCCCTTGAAAATAGTTTTCAAATTACTTTTTCTCTTGCGGAATAAATTCCATCCAATTTTGTTTTATTTCCCTTGAAATCACCAAGTCTTAATACTTAGATTTTAAAAAATAATATAAATCACTTTATACAAAAATATATACTTTAAAATACTTAAAATAAAAACTATTTAAAACACTTTATTTAAAATACTAGTTATGAAATTAAATATTAAATTTTCATGTAAAACTTTAAGCCAAAACAATTCTTAAAATAAAAGTTATGAAATTCTATACAAGTTTTCTAAGTAAAAACTTAAGCCAATTGTCTTTAAAATAAAACTACTTTATAAAATATAAATATTAATAATTACATTTAAAATCATAATACCAATTAACTTTCCAAAATAATTACTAGTATAAATAATTTAATAAATATTTACCTTTAAAATTTTTAAACGACTTAAATAATAAAAATGTCTCAAAAATATTCTTTTAAAATCAACTTTCAAACTTTTAACTTATACTAAAAAATTTGATTTGAAAACGTAGTTGGTTTTCTAGGGAAATACACTTCTATTTCACTCCTTTAAAAATAAACCACTATTTATTTTTAAAACAAATTACCCATTCCTTTATAATTCCCTCCGTGAATCTATACTTCCAAATATCCATTGATATCTTATTCCCCTTTATAAACCCAGTTTATAAATTCCATAGTCTCATTTTCCTTTAAGTCACCGTTTCAACACTTAAATCAGTTTCCAAATCGATTTTCAAATCTAACTCCATTTTTAAAAATAAATTCCTTTACTTACCCAAATTTATTTTTAAAATCCATAAATTTCCATATTTCACTTCTTTATTTCATTTAAAATCTTATTTAAACTGAAAATGCCAATCTCATATTTTATTTCAAAGTTCTTCTTTTATTTATTCCTAAACCATTTAAGTCCTGAATTTATAAAAAAAAATTATTCCTTTAAATAATATCACTTTACTTTAAAAATTCATTTATTGCCATTTATTCAAAATCTCCTTTACCATACTTGGAAGTTTATTTATTAGAATTTAAAAATCAACTTCTATCCTTTTCCAATTTATTTATCCAATCCTCTATAATTATTCACTTAAGAATTCTCCTTTTTATTTCCCTTCAAAAATCCATTCTATATATTTTAATAACTCCGTATACCCAAATATATTAAATCAAGCTATAACATCCAATATTTTCAACTACCAATATAATTTATCACAGGTTATCAAATAAACCATATAACAGAATATTAAACAATCTAAATAATTTTGAGGAATCCAGTTGGATCTCTCCAACCTATTTCCCTGCATCCATAGATGTTAGCATAACATAAAAATACTAATCCCACTTTGAGGTGGGATATCGTGGTATATGGTTCATCCGCTATTATACGGGGCTCATAGGGTCTCATCCGCTATATAATGCGGGAACCAATCACTCGAATATATATATATATATATATATACATACATACATACACACTATATATAACATATCACATCCAAGCTGATAATAAATTATCAATTCAAGCAAACAACCAATAATTTAAATTTTAACTATTTCAATCTACTGGTATTCCAAAAGAGTGAGATTAACTCATCTTTGACCATAGATTGCCACCGACTTCAAACTCGACTTGGTATCCACGATTTCAGACCTTTTATAAACATTAGATGTTTTATTAATATTTGAATTAACCACATAATTTATTACAATTTAACAAATTAAATTTATTAATAATTTAAGTTTATTTAAACTAATAATTCTCCTTTTTTTAAAAATCTTTTAATAACTATAATAAATCAAATAAGTTAATTTAACAGTTTAATTGCTAAATCCATTGTTTTTTTTTAAATAATCTATCAAACTTTAAGTAGGTATATGTACATTTATTTATTTTTATTTTTTTTGAAAACACATATCCTTATAAATATAGTCACATAGATACCAACTCTATATAAATATATACCAAAATAATAATCTATATTACCATTAAAATTTCTATCTTCTAAATCTTACCTATATATATATATTATTTTCTATTTACTGTTTATCTATTTAAAATAGAAATCTTAAACCTTACTGTAAAAATAAATTTCCTATTTAACTATACTATCCCAATATAAATTATTTAAAATAAAATAAAATCAAAATACCTTACTGTAAATTATATATATATTCCTGTAAATATTCTTATCTATAATTTACTGCTAAATTTTCAGATTGCTAAATAAAATTTCTGTTTAAAAACATCCTGTCTACATTTTAAAGTAAAAAAAAATAAGAATTACCCTACCTAGAAAATCGCCGTTGCTCGAACCCAGATCCATCCTCCGATCGTCATGCATCATGCCCAGCCCACCTCCAGTCTACCATCGCGATCCAACGCTCGCGCACGCAACCCCGACCAAACCATCCTCCTTGTCCCCTGCCCTCGACGACCAATGATGCTCCGCACGAGCAGCAAGGTTGCGCCATGATTCTGACTACCCTTTACCGAGCTTGATTCCATGCCCTAGATCGAGCTTAGAGGACATCGAACTCTTGAAAAACTGGAATCACCTAACTCGATTTCAATTCACTCGGCCATACGATTGATTGCTTTCGTTCCTTATTTTCTCTTGTTCAGTTTCGATTATAAATGTCATGGCTGAAGGAAAGAAAGGGACACCATTATTTACGAATTTGTTTATTTCGAAAATGAGGGAGGAAAGGAAGAGTAGCCCTGATTTCACTGCCCATTCTCGTTTAATTTAGATTTTAATAATTTTTTTGAAAAACTGATATGTGTTTTAAATTCCTTTGCATGCTTAACAGATGGAAGAAACGTTGTTTTCTTTTATACAGGTGTTAGAATGATATAGTGGTGAAAAACAAAACCGTTGTAAATGAATTTTTGGCTAGTCGGTGTATATATAGTTTTTAAATTTAAATTCGAATTTGAATCATCATGAAATCGTGACTTAAAATTTTGACTTCCAACCGAGGCGTGCCACCAGGCATAAATAATGTTAAACCCCTATTCTGAACGTAATGGAAAAGGTTTCGAGTCCTAACTTGATCGTATGAAGACGATAACTTTTTGGACCCAGTTATTATATGAAATTTTACGATGCAGATTCAGCGCTTTATCTATCGTGTGATCACAAAACAAATCCAAATACTACGAAAAATGAAATCCAATAATAATGCAATATTACGGATCTAACGGAACTAGTTTCATCAAATTCGAAGACTGTGTCCCGGAAGGCTATTTTTAAATATCGACTTAAACGATAAATTTTAAAAATGAACAAATCATTTTTAATTTAAATTTAAACACTTCTATTATCTTTAGTATCATCAATGTAAATTTTATAAGCCATTAAAATATTTTTAACCAGCTTTAAAAAAACCAAGATTAACTATTTTAACCAATTTTCAATCATTAAATTCAATAATTTAATTATTGAATAAATAGTGATATTTCCGATAATCCCAAAAATATTTATTTCATTGCTTATTGTTTATTCGTTAAATTTTTAACTATATAAAATGTGGGATGTTACATTCTCACACCCTTAGGAAATTTCGTCCTCGAAATTTGACAAGGGAAAAATTTATGTGATCCCTCGCATTAACTACAACCATTTTATGTACATCCAATTTTGCATCCATTCGTGCTTTTGTGCAAAAGTCCTTTTCAAGACAAATATATGCATGTACATGAATTTCTAAGTCGTACCTCCTATATGAATGCCTTTTTTAATTATAACATTTATTTTAAAATATATTGCACACATCCTAAATATACTTGAATTTTTATATGAATGCAATTTTTTTTGAAAACTCAAAACATTTTTCATCCAATTTTTCCCACACTCCTACTGAATAGGGGTGTAGTTCAAAGAATTTTACATCCAAACCCTACCACACAACTTTTAATATTCGAATTTGAAAAAAAAAATCTAATTTTTCGAACTTGATTTCTTATGTCAGAAAGAAGGTAGAAAAAGGAAAAACTTCACATTTCTCCGTTTTACTTTTGCGTGCCTCTTTTTCCATACTTGGAACTTATGTCGCTATCCTATAAAATCTCTATTTTCTTTCCCAAGCACGGTTTACATAAGGAAATTTTCTTTTCAAACCTTTTTTCCCAAGCTTAATTTATGGGAAAGATGTACTTTCTTTTGCAATTCTCATTTATTTCTATTGACGTTTCTGTTTCTTCTCTTTACTTTACTGTTTCCCTTTTGGTTATTCTTATTTCTGCTTTTACTTTTTATAATAACATCTTATATCCTTATTCTCTATTTGTGAACATCAAAAAAATAAAGAGAAAAAGCATCAATACTGATCTACTACAAAAGAGTTTTCAAATGATTACATAAGAGTACAATTTTATATCTACAGAGAAAACAAACTCTACTACATTACGGTGCTAGATAGGTGACATAAGGAGGCTAATACAACTATCATCTCGGGCTAGGAGGCATAGGACCCTGTCTGCCATGAAACAAGAAGGCCCTAATAAAAGAATCTAAAAAACTAAGGCGCTCCTCCTACCGCTTAGTGCTCGTCACAATCTCCTGCTTCATCCTAGCTAACTGCTACTGTGTCCTAACCAACTCCTACTATCCTCGTAGAAGCTCCGTGTGCTCCCTGGAGAGCCGCTCGTGCCCCTCGACAATGCTCCTAAACTGGTCATCGTAGCTCGACGGTGGAGGGGGCTGAGAGGGTCCTGCGCCCTCCCCCCAAGATCCATATCTCCATGCACTCTGCCAAGCGGGACATGGTGAATCTAGATGCCCAACACCGCCTCCAAATGGTGGCGAAGGAAAATGCTACTACTCGTGAAAGTACTGGGTGCCTGGAAATGTGGCTCGTGCTCCTTCTCCTGCTCCTCCTATGGAACCTGTTCTTATCTAAACCTATCTTCATCCTCCTCGGAGTGGATGAATCAATCATGGGGTGGCCTGCTCATTGTAAGTCTCTCTCTCCATCTCAACTCCGACCCACCTTAAGACCTGTGTCCAAACGTGACAATGTATCATAGTAGATCGGCAAAGTCCCATTGTGGTCATGTACTGGGTCATAATCATCCTAGCCCAATTCATCTATAAGCCTCCGAATATGGCGTAGGTGGCCTGCCTCACTATGGGGTATATCTGGTCATAGATCCACATTTTGGGGAAAAGGTTACGCTGCAAGATGCATATAACCAACCTAGCTAATGGGCCCAATTGTCCGACGCACCTGTGGGAGTGCTGTGGATCTACTAAAATCTGGTGCAAGATGGCCATGTCCGTCATCTCAATATGTCCTACCTCTAATCCATGTCCTCTAATATCTAAAATACTAGCCAACTAAGTCTCGGTAAATACTATCCTCTCTCCCTTGACCTCTGACTGGAAGGCCAACTCCTCATCCTCATCACTAGTACGTAATTTAGCATCGAGAAGATGTACTAACTTGGGATACGATCACCGCTCGAACGTCTCATGGCTCAGAATCTATCGTAGCCCTGTGTCTAAGAAGAGCTGCTCCAAAGGAGTGCCCGGAAAATCGGAAAACTTCACCGCCCTTCCTTGCAAAATCTGGTATGTCGTTGTATCGGAGTAAGACTGCACAATTCTCTTATCACTTTAGCACCACGCTATCTCCTGTGGTGTAAGGTGGGGAAAAAATGGACTAAAGAGGGTCTTGGAGGCATGGCGAAAAACTCAAATTTGTGGAAAAGAAGTATGGATCTAAGTAGATCTCACGACATGCTTCGATTTAGCACTAACTGTGAGTGAAACGGTGGAGTTTTTTAGGCATTTGGGTGGATGAAAGGTGGTTTCTGGGTTCAACTGTTGTCTTCAGGGAGGACGAAATATGAATGACGAAGGAGAAAGGAGGCATGCATTTATAAGAGTTCGAATGAACTAAGCCGGTCGACCCGCCTTAGTAATAGGTTTACTGCGCAGTCGATCGCTAGGTCGACCGCTTGGTCAACCGGGTCGGCCTGTTTCCAATTTTTTTTGTGCTGCCGTGTCTCCTTCCTCCTTCTTAACTAATCAAAGCCTAATCTATCCATTTTCGGGTTGTTTGAGTCGCGGTTATGACTTTAGCTGAATTTCCTTTGGTTGTCCTCCACCCCCACCCTCCAAGTGGAATATTAACGTCTTTTATATTCTAACTAAATCCCTATTATCATCTTGCTCCAACTACTTTCATTGTCTAAACCCAATTTTTTTTCAAAATGGTTTAATACCTTTACTTCTAGGGAAATTTTTTTTTTCATGCTTACAAACCTTTTTATACTAAAATAAGAGTTTCAAAATATGTTTCTACTTGGGCCAAGACAGATGTTGTGTAAAACACCATCACTACAGCCCAAAGTACTAGTCTTTAAAGTAAATAATATGTATATATTATTTTATGTTTTTCTAAACAGTATAATCTTATATATTTTCTCTTCCACATAAAACCATAACCCTTTTTCTTTTCAAAACTAAAAATGCTTTAAAGTTGTTTTCCCCCAACTTTCCATATTTAAACTAATACAAATATAGAGTTGTAAACTTTTATGTTTAAAACTTGAAAATTTCCTAAAACTTTTTCAAACTCTCAAAAGTTTAATTATTGGGTTAGATTCAAAGTGGCTTTATAACTCCCTTATGCTTCCCCAAATACCCCTCAAGAAGTAACTCTACTCAATCCAATATGCTTAATCCATTTACTTCTAATGCTTTTCTTTAGTTCTAGGGTCATAATGCCAAATCTGCTTGTTTGACATAATTACCTATAGACACTTGTTTTCTCAAGACTAATCCTTACCGAATCTAAAAATCTTTGCCATATGAGGTCTTTTAGCTTTTGGGATTTCCTTATTCCAAGCTATGATATACTCAAAACAATGGACTTCTCTTTAGGTTTAAGAGTACGTATATATATTTATTAAAAATACAAATACGTTCACTCACCATCTACCTAGGAATTCTAAACTTTGCTCCGATACCAAATGTAACAACCCGAACTCCAGTAGGTCCGGATTTTTTTTGCAAAAATGCTAAAATCATGCCCACTGAAACCCAAGTAGGGAATCTGGTATCCTGCAAATAGGCAAAGACAAATATATTAGAGCTTAATTAAATATCTCATAGCGGAATTGACCAAAATATAATAGTAAGTAAATACCCACTTATATAATAATACTTCTAAACAAGTGTCTTGAAACTGGAAAGTCTCTTCCATCTACCTAACCTGTAGGATGTTATAAGGAGAGGGTCAGAACTAAAGCTCTGGTGAATGGATAAATTACACACTTTTAAGCTTAATTATACATATACCGTTTTATTTCCATTTACTATTATATTAGTTTCACTAGGTTTATCATACTCTCGCCTCTGTGCGTGAATCGTACCCATCTACTTCTTAGTAGACTAAAACCTAATAACTTATATATATATATATATATATATATATATATATATATGTAGCTATATGCCCAACGACCATATTGGTCCTAGGTACCACCCATGGTACCTTCCGTATCCTCTTCGAAAAGGGCTCCATCGTCTTGCTTCGAGAGCATTTCGTAAGTACATCTGTAAAGGACTGCTTCGTAAGACCCATAATACAGAAATCCATCATCTTGCACCTTGAGCGTTCCGTAGCTACATCTTTAAAGGACTACTTCATAAGGCCTAAAATATAGATGCTCCACTACTTATTATGAATATGTAAATTGTGTATACACTAGTCTATGCAGTTCTCGGTCATCCACAATGTACCACCCAATGCGTACATTAAGGACTATGTAATCGTTCTATCTACTATCTGAATCCCACCAACAAGGTCTACCTTGTATGGAATTCAGTCGGGGATTTTCTATATCTGTAAAGGACTACTTCGTTAGGCCTACAATACAGATATTCTAGTCGGTCTGTCTCTTTTTCTTCATGGCTATGGCCCCATGCAACCACTCCTCAACTAACCGAAACACTTCTAAAGAGTTAAGTGGTCGTGCCCTACTGCAAACAATCTAACATCCAATTGGTGGTGCCCCTCACCTAATGTCTCGATAGTGAAAGAATCATTGGTCTGTTGGTTTAACTCTAGTCTTTCCCGAACTCGTTCTTGGTTTTGATGCTGGAATGATCCGCATGCGACTATCCTTTTGGGTCCTGCCACTAAACTTACTTGCAAGTACTGGGACATACGAATATCCTACTCCTAGTGCCAAACCCTTCTGACTTCCTACAAAGGTCTGCTTCGTTAGGCTTAAAATGAAATGCAGTCAATGCATACTCTCTTGATGGAACACCTACAGACCTGTCTCCGAGAATGCAACTTCGTTAGTCCTACCTAGCTGGCCAGCCTAGATACCCTTACGTCCCGTTGAAGTCTCTACTTCCTTCTAGCCCAAAATAACTAAGTTGGACTTGCTTCCCCTATACTGAAATCTGTGATGAACTGCTTCATTTGGCTCTTCATCCTTTGAGCTGCTCCAAACGCAATTAGACCCTAAGTCTAACCTTTTAATTTGCGTTTAATTTATTTTTCTTATTTTGTTGGCTACTAGTTTACACTAATTATCATATTCTTGCCCTCGTCTCATTTCTAGCTATTGTGAGACTACCATTGATCTAATAGGGAATGCTAGTGGTATTGTCACTTCTTGTTTATTAACCTAATTTAAGTCTTAAGTTTATTAGATAAGCATCTTTTGTTCTATTTTCTTATTAATTTAATAGAAATCTAAAATAAGATTTTACTATTTATCTTAGCTATCATTGCTTATTTATTCTAAGTTCCCAAATAAGCCTTTCTATGTTTTTACTTAATCATAACTTATGTTATAATTATACTTGCAATCGTTACTATTATTTCTTTTGAAATCTATATATAATTACAAGTGTTTCTTTTCTATTCTAGTCTGTCTTATTTTATCATGATATAGAATTATTTTTAGTTCTCTTTTATTATAAAATTAACTTATCATAATAACCGCCTTTTTATGGTCTGCGCGGTAAATGTAGACCTAAGTTTGTTTATTGTTCACAGCTTTAATTTCTTATCTAATAATTTATTTGAATCATTTCATACTCCACTCTATTTTCTTTTATTCTAGGAAGTAATTCTATTTTATTTGGTTGGCTGTGAAAGCTATACTAAAAACTATTTCCATAATTTAATACTAAATAATACTATAAATAATAATTCGTAACTACAAAATATTTCTTTTATTATTTTAGGATAGTGTAAATAGTGTAAAATACAGTGGTCTCTCTATTTTACACTAGTTCCCTTCTTTTTTCTTTTTATTCTTGCAGTTGTGTTTATCATTATCTTTTAATTATTAAATTATAAAAATGTTTTTTAGTTTCTAAACTAACTAATTAATCTATTACTTACTCCCCAAATTAAATTATCAGATAAATTTATTGTTTCCCTTCTACGTAATTTATTGCAGAATTGCACTTTTCTAACTTATTTCAATTTTCGAATTTTCTTATTTTACATCTACTTCTATAAAGTCTAGTATTGTAATCCATAATCATGAATTCTCTTTCTAACTATATTATTCGCGTAAAAAGGGAATAAAAGGAACCAATATTAAGGCTAAATTAGGACTTTTAAAATAGATGTAAATTTCTTACGTTTAGGCCTACTCCTTTTCTAACTATCAAGTCTAATTAAATATAAATAAAATTCACCGTGTTTGCATAACTAATTAATTACTGGAATATACTATCTAATGGAAATTCAACAATAATATCTATATATTATAATTTAAAAGAATATAATTAAATCCACTCACCTATCGTCCTTAGCTTTGCCAATGCTTAGCTTGGCTCCATGGTCCATTTGGATCCCCCTCCAAGATGCATAATATTTAAATTTAGAAGATCTTCACCTTAGAAATATTTTCTTTTTTAGGGCCCAACCTTTTGGACAAGGACCCAAATAAATATTTTCTATTTAGGGTTCAGCCTTAGGCCAAAAACCCATTGGGAAAAAATCTAATTGTGACAAAAAAGCTAGGCCTAGGGTTCTATTTATAGGGGAGCATGGGAATCTCGGACAGTTGGATTCTTGGATTGAATCCGGAGCCACCATGTCACAGGGCGATCTGGAGCCATCAGACTGAAAAACATGGGCTCAGATCACTTAAAAACTAAAATTTACGTCACTAGCACGTACCTGGATGAAACTTCATCCAGGTTGCTATGCGGGTCGATGGGCAGTCGACCGCCCAAAGCCACCGATCTAGGGCCAATTGGACCGACCTCCTGGTCGGCCCATACACGTATATTTTATTATTATATAAGTTTTTTTCTTCTTTTTGTTACTTGTTCTCATTTCGTTCCTAACTTCTTCATATTGACTCGGATTTTGACAAGTTATCTATGGAAACTGATCAGAAAATCGTCTCGGACGCAATGGTATAAGTTTCGAAGCCAAATTTCGATAATTTCCAAAAATATTTATTTTCGTTGCTTATCTTTTATTCATTAAATTTTGAACTATGCAGGGTGTTACAATTATCTTGTACACAGCCTTGAATACTAAATTTGTTCATGATACTTTAGCACCAATTGGTCAACACTAATTAAGTTATGTTTAGTCATGTCATTAAAGGTGTTGAAAATCAAGTTCTAACTTATCATACTTGGCATTATGGGTGTTATACCAATTTTTGGTCTAACAATGGTCTTCTCTCGATAGCGTCTATACCGCTTTGTTGTTGTCCTTTGAAAGTTATGGGAAAAAGTCATCCATGTACAGCTCTTGAAGCATTATATAGGTCCATCTGACTTTTAAATACTATTGGTGATCATCTAGATATATAGTTCCATTGTATCTTAAGGATGGATTTAATGTGAGATGGAATTTTTATGGACATGACACTTTAGTTAACAGGGCTTTCCGAAAGTTATTATTGACTTTAGCATTGAGGGTTCTCTTACTTTTAAGGTAAAGCATATCTTTTGCCCTTTTTTCAGCCATGTCCCTCAAATAAGCTTCATCGTTGTGATAATAGCTTCTATCAGGCTTGTACACTTTGGAGATTTAACTTCCAGACTACTTCTCGGTCCTCTCCACTAATCTTCCTTGATGATTTGCCTTAGCCATATAGTCAATTAGTGATTTGGGAAGAGATATGTTGCTCCAGCCTCTTGGTTCCCTTTCCTCTATTCTAGAGTCATAATAACTATGTTTAACCCCTGAGCAAGGAGGCATTTAGGTTTCTTCTTGGAGATTCAATTTCTTCTTCTTTAGTGGGTCTGGTTGTCTTAGAAGATCTCTATGAAAGGACCTTCCTGATGATTCCTTCATTTTTGCAATTTTTTGTGTCAACGTATGATTTTAGCTTCACTACTAGTCGGCCTTACTGCTCTGATTGTTGTCCTCTTTCCATATTTCCTAATTGAAGTTGGGGATGACATTGTCTTCCAATGTCACTCTTTCTATTATCTCTTCATTTTGAACATTAACTTGCTCTGGTCTCACCATTTTCCTAAAACAAAAAGGAAGTTATGCGATTAGTTTAATGAGAAAATTATAGAAATCAGAGGTTCAATCCCTCCTTCTAGTGCCAAAAGGTTAAACCAAAAATTGGTATAATACCCACGATACCAAGTACGATGAGCTAGAGTTTAATTCTTAACACTCTTGATGACACAACTAAGCATGGCTTAGTTGTTGTTGAGCAAATAGTGTTAAAGAATCAAGAATAGGCTTAGCATTCAAGGCCAAGTACAAGATAATATCATTAAAGGATGGTTCCCTGAAATCCATGGGCTTTTGGAATAAGATAATTCGAAAGCTCATGCTATATGATCAATGGAGAGAAAGAATAAAATACAAATATGCTCAGTAGTCCATCAAACATTTTAGTAAACAAGATAAGCAAGCTTCATGGTTCAAAGTCCAATGTCCATATATTAGTAGACAAGATGGTGATTATGCATATAAACACTAGCCTAGATCAAAGCTCAAGTAATTTTATATAAAATGAAATCATAATAAGCTTTGGGTCTAAAGAGCTTTATCATATTCATATCCATGTCCAATAGCATTCAAAGTGCACAATCAAGTTAATTGTAGGTCCAAATTTTTGTTCATATGATTTGATAATGATTACAATCAAGATCATATCCTGCCCCAATTCGGTTGACAAGTATTTAATTTTAAGAGAAGAGACCAGAAATGATCGTCCCTTCCTTTATGCCACTAGGGCCATATTTATAGGGGTTGAGAGGTTCGGCATGGCTGCCATGTGTCCAAGTGGCATGCCTGACTATTGGCATTAACCATTTTGATGGCGCATGGTGCTATGTTTCATTTAGATGATCTTAAGCATCAAGGTTCATCTCCATGGTACCCAACGTTATGCATTTTTTTGATAATATGAAGCATCCCTTTGTATATTGGTAAACTATGAGATCGTTAAGGTGCAGTATTGATAATAGGCGGCACTAATAATAGAAAGGCACTGAATAGACACAACAATGGCTGGGAGGAAATATTAATAGAGGTGACATTAACAAGAGGCGACATCAACAAGAGGCGGCATTGTTGATGACTGACATAGAATCTATACGGCATTGATTAAATGCAGCATAAAGTTAGTTGTAGGCCTTCTTTTGTTTATGAGATGCGGTATCCATTTTGTCTTTTCCTTTCAGCATGCAATACCAAAGATAGGTGACATTAAAGATAGGCAATATTGGAGGAAGGTGTTATTCTTACATTCGAGATCTATCTCTGGCAAAAGTATTGGCTTCATATGTTGTCATCTACTAGAGCATTTTTGACATGCCAATGTATGACATCATTGCTTCTATAATCGCACACGACATTGATAAAATACAGCATGGAATCAATGCGCCATTGATGGAGTGTAGCTTAGAATTAATGCGGCATCGATTGAGTGTAGCATGGATGACATGAGGTATCATTATGGTTGTAGGCTTTTAATATCTTTTCACTTTCAAGTCTTTGGCATTGACTTTCATAATGATGAGGTGCATTATTCCATGCTATATTGATGATGTGTGATATCCCCTGAGGCATGGCATTGCTTACGATAGGTTCGACATTAACTATTCTTGTATGACTGTGGGATGCTCTTATTGTTGCGGCAACTTTATCTTCATTGGTTTGATACCGTATATTGGTAATTTCTTTGTGTTCACAAATGCGATCATCTATATCACCTTTGGATTTGATATTACTTTAGATTAATTTTATCCCCTTTGTGAAATATATAGATAGCAATGCGGTAGCTTAGACGTGCGATAGCTTAAATATGCGATGGCATAGACATACGATATAATAGCATAGATGTGTGATAGCTTAGGCTTGCGATAGTTAACCTTGCGATTACATTAGACTGCTAATAGCTTTAGCACAACAATAGAACAAGTGTTAGATATGTGATAGCTATTGAATGAGTCATGCTAGCTATAGAACTAAAATGAGAAAGATACTGAAGTTAAATGTGCAATAGCCAACTTAGATATGTGATAGCTATATATGCAATGATAAATAATGATAAATTCATTATTTAAATAGGATAATTTTCGGTAGCATTTTGAAAGAAGATTTCCAATATGTTTAATTTGAGTTTCATTGTAACGAAACTCTGAGGAGAAATAATAAGTTAAATGGCAATATATTGTGTAAAAATGATAAATAGAGCTAAGCTTTGGGAAGCTAAGTAATGATAAGTTGTATCATTTAAAAAGGAAATAAAAAATGTATGACTAGAGAATTGGAAAATTATGGTCTATGTTTGGAATGGACAATTTTGTAAAGCTAATGCAACAAGCAGTAATGTTAAAGACACACTATTAAGAAAAGGGAAAGGAGTATGGCAAAAGAAATAACCAATAAAGCTAAATGTAACATTATTAACAGAAGTGACAGCATACATCCTTATTAGAAACCAAATGTATGTTCATAATGATAATCGATAGCGTTGAGGTAAGACCTGAGTGGAACCAAATCTATGTTCATGAAATTAGGCAGATGCAATAATATAAAGCCTGGGTGACAACCTAAAATGTCCAACGTTGACATTAAGTAGGAACAATGAAGCAACGCTTGAGAGATAATGGAAAAGAAATGACTATAAACCGTAGTCATGATGTAATTGTAAGTGTTGGGAACACTTAAGAGTGAAATGTTATTTTGTGATTATGATTCATGTTATTATGTTAGGCCTATTTGATTTTAATTTGATGATGTTGGATAGCGAGGGGAAAACCTGCTCTTTTGGATGGCCTGGTCTTACTATGTTTTGTGTTTAGGATATAATATTACTTATACCAGGCTTCATGTCAAACCCATATTTTACACATAGATACTCATTTGAGTAAGCTGAGTTTATGGTCTAGATAGGTTTCCTTAAGGATGAAAAATAACTCTAAAGATGAAGTAGGATCCTTAGTAAATAATTAAGTTTGTTTTGATACTGATATGTAAAACCAAATTACATAACTAATTGACTGTTTGTGTCAATTTCTTCACATGTTAGGCAAGAAACTATTTTCCATGTTTTTATTATTTTTCCCTTACATGCGCAATTTTTAGGATATGTGAAATGTAGTGACAAATTATTAATGGAATTCTACTTTAGCTGCTCTATTTACTTTATGTTGTTGATAAACTAATTCTATATTATCACTTCAAAATAATTATGATGATGACTGTAGCATAATCAGCATTCATTTTCAAATCTCAAAATGGAAGATGTTATAGCTTGGTATCAAACTTAGATTAAGGGTACACACACATGCGTACATGCGCGTGTGCACATAGAGATACATGCATACATATATACACACACACATAACGTACTTACATATGTGATATAGACTAGATATATCTATCCTTCTAATATTGCTTTCACTCTCTAACCTTTCGTTTCTTACGAACCCATGCTTACGTAGAAAACAAGAATGAAACCCAAAGGAGACATTTGTTGTTAGGAGGTGCTAGGGCCAAGTTAGTAGAGGAACTGCAAGTATGCAAACTAATAGCTAAGGAGGGATGACAATATGGAATGTTATATTAGAAACAAGTGTTTAGGTTCCACCTTCAGCGGTGGGAAATATAGATATGAATGTGCTTTTCCAGCATTTTTTAGCAAATCTTGTGCAACAACAGGATCAGCATCAAGTACAACACAAGCACCAAATGTCCCAGAAGACCTGATGCAGGCTTTCAAGGATAATTTCGCTAAGATGAAACAAGACATTTGAAGTGTAGGAAGAGAGATGTTTGATGGAATGACATAGGCTATGGAAATGAGTAACTAGTTATGAATGTGAGATCATATATATGAAGATTTGGAGTTTATGATGCTCAAAAGGTGAAGTTGGTGCCAAGACAGAATAAGGGTTTGGCAAGTATATGGACGGAGACTGTGTGGGCTAAAGTTCCTATGAAAGTAATCCTTGGTAAATGTTCGAGGAGACGTTTAAAGAGAAATTTATCCCTGGATTAGAGATGTCGACAATGTTTTGAGCATTTAAGAAGCTAGAATATGGGAGTATTACTGTTCAAGAATATTTTCAACTGTTTAATGTTTAGCCCAATTATGGAATGGATCTGATCAGGAAACTAAGAAACAAGTTGGAGAATTTCATCTTTAAATTAAGGTCCGGGTTGAGTAATTGGACGATGGCTTGCTTATACTTCCATATAACAAAGTAGTGGATATGGCGAGACGATATGAATTGATGTACACAGAGATGAGGAATGACATACAAAAGGCTTAGACTAATAAGAGGAAGAAGTTCGCCCCATACCAGAATGGTAAGAAGGGCCAAATGTAAAAAGGAAAAGTTCAAGGAAAAGCAACGTGCAAAGAAGTTTTTGAAATTACTTGTTGCAACTATGGAAAGATGGTGCACTATGCATCCAAGTACTTGAAGCTGGTTGGGGTAGATAGGTTCAAGTGTTTCCATTGCAGTAAGATAGGACATAAGAAGAAGCACTGTCCCAATCTGTAACCAAAGAAGGTTTATACTTTGGAGGGACTAGTAGTTGGATGCTAAGGTGAAAGGGAAGGTGTGGCTCTTGAGGTACAATTTAAATATCTAGTATTTCAATTATAGTTCCATTTGGCATGGGTGCTACATACTCTTTCATTTTGAAAGATTTTGTTGATGGGTTAGGCTTAGATTTCAGTAATTTGTTTAGGCTTTATGTGTGGTTAATCTAAATGGTGGGTACGCCAGTCTTTGGTTAAGGTGCATAAATATAACATTTTCTATGTATGAACATTTGTTTTCTTGCGACCCATTCATGTTTAACTTCGTTGGTTATGGGATATTTGGCTATAGATTGGCTAGTACATAATGATGCTAGATTTATTATGCCAATGGTATCATTGCTTTACAAAGCCCTGCAAGTGGGGAAAGGTTATTATGGCATCGAATACATCAAAAGAGAGGTCTGGAATTGCGTTATGTGTGATAAAGACTCAAAAAGATGAGATTAATAGAGTACTTATGATTTTGGAGTTCGCATACATTTTCGAACCAGTGACGAGATTACCACCTTGAAGGCTGATTGAATTCCAAAATGTTTTGATATTGGGGCATTGCTTGTTAGTAGACCATCTACTAGAATGCTGTCTAAGGAGATGGAGTTGAAAAGCAACTAGTGAAACTTAAGCATAAAAGTTTCATTTGGTTGACTAGTTCATTATATGGAGCATCAGTGTTGTCTATAAAGTTAGATACCTCAGTTCGAACGTTATCGACTAAAGGAAGTTGAATGAGTTGACTGTAAAGAATCATTATCCACTACCTAGGATAGTAACTTGTTTGACCAGTTGAATGAAGCTAGATTATTCTTGCACCTAGATTTGGCAATAAGATTCCATCAACTAAAGGTAGCATAATATAATGTTTTTTTGGCTAGATACAGTTCATATGAGAGTGGTTAGTCATGCCCTTTGGACCAACCAACATTCTTGCATTCTCTATAGATTATATGAACAGAATGTTTCGCAATATAGATTAGTGTTGGTCTTCATCGATGACATTTTAGTATATTCTAAGAACGAGCGAAACCGTAAAGTCCATCTTAGATTAGTGTTAGAGAACTTAAGACAACGTAAGATGTAGGAAAAGTTTTCCAAATGTCACTTTTGGAAACCATATGTTTTCTAGTCACGTTGTTTCGAAGAATGGATTAGCTATGGATCCATCAAAGGTAGAAACTATAAATGATTGGTAGATATCACAATGGTTATAGAGATAAGAAACTTCTTGGGATTGGCTAGCTATTACCATAGATTGGTTAAGGATTTTTTACGTATAATGGCACCCTCAGCTAAGTTGACCAACAAGAATGCCAAATTTGATGGATTGATAGGTGGGAAGGGTCATTTCAGGAGTTGAAGAGGTTATTGACAAAATGATCTTGTCTTGATCGTACCTGAAGGGAACATGATTTGATTATTTGTACCGACGCTAGTGGAACCAAATTGGGAGTATTTTTGATGCAAAGTGGAAGGGCGATAGCTTATGCTCTCGACAGTTGAAGCTGCATGAAGCTCGTTATCTAACTTATGAATTAGAGTTAGCAGCGGTGATTTTCGCATTGAAAATCTGGAGACATTATATGTTGGTAGAACTATTCGAGTTGTGCATGGATCATAAATCTCTTAAATATTTATTGTGTCAAAAGAATTGAACATGGGACATTAGAGGTGATTAGAGTTCTTGGCAGCATATGACTTTGATAGAGTGTATGCGGGGAAAGGAAAAAATGTTGTTGACACTTTGAGTAGAAATCAACAAAATGGACAGTTGGCCATGATTGAGGAATGTAAGCCATTAGATGCATTAGCTTTATATACAATGCATTTTAGATTGAATGCAGGATCCAATCAAGATCTGGGCACATTAGCAGGTCTTGAATTCACCTAGCACTGGTGGATATAATCACTGCAAGACAGTAAGAGGATTCATTGTTAGTTGAAAGCATTCAATAAATAGAAATGGATTTGGATGTAGAGAACCTAAAGAAGTTTGAGATAGACTTGAAAGGATGGATTATAAAGAAAGGGAGATTGCATTTCCCATATATGGGAGATCTTCAAAAGGAAGTCTAAGAGGAAAGTCATTGGTCTAACTTTACGATTCATCCCGAAGGCATGAAGATGTATATCGTGGTATGAAGTGAGTGTTCTATAGGGAAGGAATAAATAAGAATGTTGGCTAATATGAAAATAAGTATTTCATGTGTTAACAAGTAAAGATTGAGCATTATAAGCCAAATGGATTACTTGAACCCATGGATGTACCGACCTAGAATTAGGATTCAATTTATATTGATATTATATATGGTTTGTCGAGGTCGAGAGCGAGAATGATAATAAGTGCTTAATAGTTGCTAGACTGACTAAGAGTGCTCATTTTATCCTTATAAAGGCGGCAAGGACAACAATTAACTTAGCAAATCTACAGAATGTTACGAGACTCCATGGAATTCTGAAAGCATTGTTAGTGATAGTGATCCATCGTTGACTGGTGAAATCTCGAGAAGTTTACAGAGAACTTTAGGTATAGATTTGAAATTGAATACAACTTACCACCCACAGATTGATCGTCAAATGATAAGGGTAAACCAAATTTTAGAGAATTTGCTAAGAGAAAGTGTCCTAGATTTTGGAGGATCATGGGAAGACCATTTGTGTGATGACCCATATTATTACGTATCGGCGGTTAGTAAACTTATTATTTTCATAACCAGATTGGGTCTGATTAGGCTATAACTTTGAGGAATGTTGAGTATTAACATTTTTGACCCTTAGAATAAATGGTGGACAGCTTGACCCTGAAAAGTCATAGGTGCTATAACTTTTGATAGAAGACGAATTAGTGTCTAAAACCGCATCCAAATAAAAGATTTGATAGTTTTCTATTCATAGAATGGTCATATAATTTTTTGGATTTAGGAGATATCCTGTTTTCAATTTGATAACTTTTTGGACAGATTTAGTGAAAATTAAGTTAATCCCGTAATTAGGTCCACTAATCAGTTTTGGGATTGGAGCTAAATATAGCTTAGATAGCACCAACTAATCATTTTTCGTCTTTCCAAAATCTATCCTTAACCCCAATTAATCCTTATCTTACCACAAAACCATCAAATCCTTGATGAATCTATGCAAATTAAATAAATAAGAGTATGTTAGCAAGAAGACCCACCAGTTACTGTTCTAAGTGCACAGGGATTCATGTCTTTACTGTTCGGATCAGATATAGTCCTTTTGGTGAAATTAATTAATTGTACATTGATAGGTGAGTGATCTATCATCTCACAACTTTCTTAGTATTTTTATATGTTAAAAATGCGTTTTTAAAATTTTTTAGTGTTAAAAACGAGAAATTTGCTAGTTTGAATTAACAAGTGATGTATAAATGAATTTAAATGGTTTTAAATAGAATTCACATGCATTTTCATACCATGGTCGATTGTACAAGTTCTGTGGATGTTATATCTTGTTGTTTGCTATGATATAATGCTTTTTTAGTTGTGTATGTTATTTTCATGTTTTGATTATATATGCATGTATCAAAAGTGGTTTTTTAAATGGACCGGCTTTAAAGAGCTAGGAGTCGAATTGATGCAAACTAGTTGCATAAGGAGTTAATGAACTCAAATATGAGATTGATTGACTCAAGATAATTTAGAAAATGGCTAATTTTTATGGTGATCAATTGCTACTGGTCAATCACACTTGCTCTAAATCAAGTTCGACTGATATAAGATGCTTGGAAGGTTGTGTGGTTGTTACCTGATTGATTGCATAGTGTTTGGATGGATGATTAGAGATTTATGACATGAAGATGATCGATCATGCATGTGTTGGAAACGTGAAAATTTTCAAGTTAGTCGAGTGAAATATAGTAGAGTCTTCGAAGCATACATGGAGAGAATCGGTCATCGAGGAATGACTTAGGGAAATGTCAAAATTTGAATAAATACCAAATCATTCAGCATCGATAGACGTTGATCAGTGCAGATCGATTTGATTTTATTCCAAGTGAATGAGCATGGTTGTGAAAGTACAGACAATCGATTGCATGCATTGAATGTCGATGGTTTATGGTATATGGTACTCCGGGGTCAATGTGAGAGAACTCAATGACTTTTGTAAAGTGGCCAAAAATGTTTTGATCTTTGAAAACTCATTGGCATGATTTTTTTGGATCGAGCACATCAGGTGGAGTGTGTTGTAGGATCTAGTGATAGTCTAAGGAGGCACCTTTGACAATGTGGACTTGTAAAGTGGAGTGCATTATGCCGGGATGTATGCAAAAGGGATTGTTGGATAACTCAAAGAAGTGATATGTACTCATAGAGTAGCGGTATATGAGGAACCCCACTTGTTTATCTAGGATCTTAGTGATGGTCCATCCTTCCTTAGTGATGGAAAAGCCTTAGTAACGAAAAAACCTTAATGATTTTACTATTCGCGTACAAGCCTTAATGATGGAAATGCCTTAGTGGTGGTATTTATTTGACCATTAAGTTAAACACAACAATGTGTCATCACCGACCTTATTGATGGTCATACGAGTTATCGAGTATCCAGTGGCATCTTAGTGGAAGATGCAAGATTTGAATGGTTATTTCTGTGTTTTCCATGATTGTTATAACTACTACGATTACTGTGTTTTGAGATGGAAGTCGTGTGATGTAGATACTAGCAAGTTATGCTCCTTGACCCCCTTATTAATACTTAGTGTAGTACACCCATATGATGATAATGTAGCATATATCATACTTGTATGCTAACTTTTTGGATGTAGGGATAGGTCAGGTATAAATATCCATACCTTGTGTTCCTACATTACTGTACCGGTACTTATATCTATTTTGAGAATATGTATCGCTCCTACTAGATCTTTATCTCATTCGAGGTTATTTGCATTGCTTCTTATCATCTTGGGAATGCTTATATGAGTAGATTAAGATGGTAGTATGAAATAGCACATGGAGTTGTGTGGAGGATGAGTAGAAAGCTATGGTTTCCACAAATCTATATTTGCAAATTTAACTGCTATATTCCGTTATGCAGTACTTTGGAGGTATCAATACTTATTTATTTAGTAGAGACAACTTTCTATTTGGAATTTATTATTCAAATGTATAAACTTTATTACTATTGTTTTGTAGAATTTCGACAAACTAATGCGCTCTGGTTATTTTAGTTCATTTAGCTATACTGTTGTCTTGCCTAATTTTTATATATGTTGGTTATTATACTTTGTCAATTGTTGTATGATATACATTAGGTTCTATTTTGGAATTTTGTTACTTTACCCTTAATTGCCACTATACATAAATTGGGTTCTGTTGTAGCACACTAGTTATGGTATTAGATGTGTCTTTGGGCACCATAGGTGTAGAGTGGTTGTCACAATTTGCACTTGCTATAGTTTTCCTATAATAATAGTTACAAATTGAGTGCTGGAACGGAACCATTTTAGGTGCTTTATGGTAGATTGTGTATGCCATTGGTATGTTGGATGGACATGGGAGATAACCTAATGATGGGAACCGATTTCATAAGGGATGCTATTGAGAAGGAATAACTTATTTGTGCTAGAATAAAGTTTATGCACAAAAAATAATTATGCCGATAAGAGGCAAAAGGAACTTGAGTTTGTAGTAGGAGATCAAGCATCCATGAAAGTTTCACCGATGCAAGATGTTATGCACTTTGGGAAAGTGAGGAAATTCGCTCCTAGATATGTAGATCCATTTCCAATGATTGAGAGGATTGGAAAACTCGTATATCGAGTCGACGTAATGAGTAGTTTGGAAGGTGTCATAATAGTTTTTGTATATTGCATTTAAGGAAGTGTGTGCATGACCCTAGTATGGTAGTGGAACCGAGGGTGATCAAAGTTTTTAAAAGCAAAGTTGACATATGATAGACGATCGAAAATAATAGTAGGTCATGATATAGAAGAGTTAAGGAACAAGAGCGTTAAACTTGTTCGCAACCAGTGGAGTGATAATTTAGATGATTATACCAAGCCAAAAAGGTATAGAATAGTGGTGGACTATGAGTTCTTTTTGGTGCCCATTGGGATCAAGGATGGACTAGCTTTCTATGTTTTCTAAAGGTCCCACAAGACGAGTTGTCATCTAGGCCTATAGCTAGAGAGTATTCGAATATATTCAATAAGGTAACCAGGTTACCACTATATAGAGACATACAGTTCAGTGTCGATCTGGTCAGCGATGCTATACCAGTAGCTAACCTTTAGGGTATATGATCCCAAAAGAGCAAAGGGAACCAGAGGTGTGAGTGGATGACCTATTGAGGCAAGTGTTCATTCATAGGACCATATTTAAGTAGGGTGCACCTGCAATGTCTGCCACTAAGGCAACTGGCTCTTCAAGGTTGTATGTTGACTGCCATGAGCTGAATAAAGTGATGAAGAGGAATGAGTATCCACTCTCGTGTATTGATTAGCTAGAGAGAGTCTGCCGATCACAACGTTTTGTGTGCCTTTTGGATTTTTGAATTGTTAGTTATGTCGTTCGGGCTAACCAATGCATTAACATACTTTATTGATCTCATGTACCGTGTTTTGAAAAATAGGTTGAGTAAGTTCATGCTTTCGTTATTGAATGTAGTTTCTTCTATTCATAGATGAAAGAGAGGCACAAGACTCATTTTAGGATTGTGTTGGAGGTGTTGAGAAAACACCAATTTATGGCGAAATTTTCAAAGCGTCACTTCTGGAGGAGGGAAGTGAGATTCTTGGGTCACATTGTTTCAAAGTAGGACATTTATATAGTTCCTATGAAGGTTATAGTTGTCCAGGATTGGGATAGACCCAAGCGTGTTACAGATTATAAGCTTCCTTGGCTGTTGGGATATAATAGACGTTTCATCAAGGACTGCTCTAAAGTAGCAGCGCTGTTAATCGATTTGACAGATATGAATCAGACTTTCGTTTGGGATGTGAGGTAGGAACATGCATTTCTAAGTCTAACGAAGAGGTTGAGAAGTGCACAAGCATTAATCATTTCGGGTGGGAATGAGGAGTTGACAGTGTACACTAATGTTAATGCTATTGGACAAGGTGTGGTATTGATGCAGATGGGTAAGGTTTGTCACATATGCCCGTCGACAACTGAAACTACATGAGAGGAAGTATCTGACTCATGATTTGGATTTGGTAGAAAGCCAAAATTCACTTATGAGATTTGGAAGCACTATCTACTAGGAGAAAGTTTCGGGTTAGTCACTAACAGCATATCATTGAAATACCTCTTCTCCTGGAAGGATCTCAACCTTCTCCAACGGCGATAGTCTCATATAATTTGAACATTTCATATATGTCTAGTATGGGAAATGCAGGCAATAGTGCTCTAAGTGGATGACACGCTAGTTTGGGAGCATTGTTCCTAGAGTGGACACAACTTAGGTTTATCGCTAGTTATGACTTTAGACCTCGATCTGAGCTGGAGCTGGAGATGATGGCTACTTTGACTATCAGACCTACTTTAATTTGACTGATCAGTAGTAGTCAAAGGTGCGATGTTAGACTAGTGTGGCTCATGGCTAAGTAGAGGAACAAGTAGAGTCTGTAAAGATGATGTAGTATAGAGTTAATCGAGATGGTTGGCTCTATAATGATGAGATATTGTTTGTTCCCGAGTGGAAGTGGAAGCAAACACCAATGAACTTTATCGATGGATTGCCACAGACCAAAGGAGGGTATGGTAGCATATGGATCATAATCGATAGAATGACGAAGAGTGCTAGAATTATACCCATTAAGTCCAGTAGAACACCATCCAAATTTGTTGAGTTGTACGTAAGATGGATAACGTGATTTTGTGGTATGCTAAAGAGAATTATGAGAGACCAAGACCTTTATTTGCTAGTGGATTTTGGAAAAGCTTACAAGAGGTATTGGGAAATATGACATCGAATCGCTAAATGATATTGAGATTGAACTGGAAGATTCTAGACCTTGTAGGCCTATTCATATTGTAGGATGTGATATGAAGTAGCTTAGGAGGAAGACGGTGAAGTGATAATGGTTTGGTATAGTGAAAGAAAAGGAGATTGCATATGTGAGACCGAAGAGAACATGGGAACCACTTTTCCAGGTCTCTTTATTTGGTAAGATTTCTATTATGTCATTATCTTTCACTCATGATATCGTATCTGATGCTTAATATTAAATAGTTTAGTATGCAACGTGCTAGAATAGGCATGGATGCTACTTCTTGACGTTTGATATTATATATGCATGTTTGGTGTTAAATGGTTGGTATTTGATATGATTATTTATGCTATTATGGTTGTTCGACATGCATGATAGCTGCCGTTGATTTTGACTAGTTTGATTTGGGTGTTTTATGGGTGAAATTCCTAAGAAAGTGGTAGAGTATAACGACCTGTATTTTAGAGATTGGAGGATCGTAAAATATTATTAGATCGTATAACGCTATAATACGTTGGATAATGTTAAGTATTGACATTTTTGACCTTTTGTAATTTTATAGGACGTCTTTGACCTTTATTTATTTTTTTGGCATTTTCAATAGATGTACATATTGCAACAATATATGTGTACTGATGCACTGGAGTCGGACGAAACGAAAAACGTTCCTGGGTCAAGGATAGCGTACAAATCATGTAATCGAAGAATTTTCGAGATCAGATGTTCTGGCATCCTGTAGGATTTAAATACATCCAAATATAGCTTCTCGTGGCACATACTTGGATTTTGATGAAACTTATGTCATTGGAATAGAAAACATAAGACGAATCAAGCCTTCAAAAAATCGTCACAAATTAACATTCCTAGATGTCGTATGACCACAAAATGTGCTTAGGAATTTTGAAAAGAAAAGAAAAGGAGATACATTCAACCCTAAACCTACCTATAAATACTCCACTCGCTACTTTCTCCACACATTCCATCTTCTCATTTGCGTATCAGCTACTCCTTAATGAACCCACCTCCCGTATTTACTTTCTCCTCCTCTTTCTCAAGCAAATGAACACTGTTTTAGGCACAATAAAAGTCAAATCTCTTTTCTGAGAGCTATGAAAAAATGGTATCAGATCGACCTGACTTCGACTATGCTGGTTAAAAATTGTGAATTGGGCAAAGGATGTTATTTTGGGGGAATCAGAATGGGAAACCACTTATATGTATTTGTTTTTCTCAATGAGAGAATGATGATGACGTAATCGCCTAAGCCGAAAGTAGATGCAGCGCTGGTGGCAAGCTTGAAATGTTTTGAAGGGAAAATTGGTTATTTCATGTTTTTCATGGTTATCCATGTTTTGCATGGGCTTAGGTCACCGGAGATGGTGTCCAGTGAAGATCATGATGGTAGTGGCAGTGTGGCAGCATAGAGGATAGTCTTAGGTGGTAGAGGTGTAGTGCAATGTGACATGCGTTGGCATGTTCTTGAAGAAAAAGAAATGAGAAAATGGTAGTAGCTAGTATTTTTCCCATAGGTGGTGGTCGAAGGCAAAGCAGGCGATGCTAGCGGTGATTTAGTGGCGGTTGAGGTGATAGCAGGTGGAAGTCTTGTGGTGGCAGTGAAGTGCGGTAGTGGGTGTGGCATGTGCCTAAGCAGGTGAAGGGGATGTTGCGTAAGTGGGCTAGTACAGGAGGAAGAAGAGAGATAACATGGATGTTACATGTCCAAATCAATTATGAAAAAGGTAATTATGAAACCTTCTTAAGATTAATTAATTTTTCACTTAGTTAATTAAGTAGTTAGTTAATATATTTAAAATCGATTTTTATATCATTCGTATCTTTTGCACACGAGATCTAATTTGGATGTGGTTTCTTGCATTGCTTTCATATGAGAGCCCTCTACATCTTGGAATATGATTGCATAGCTTATGTTGGGTAATTGATATTGTCTCTTACCATACTATAATTTTTAATATAATGTAAAATCGATGTTCTAAAATAATTTCCACGTTTAGAACTTGATTTTTAATATATTAAAACCACATCTGACTTTATAAAATAATTTTGGAGTGCATTGAAACGGTTTTACATCAGATAACACATATGTCAATATAGACATACTACTTTTTGGAAATCCTTAGATTTAGGCTATTTTGATATGAATCCCAAATTGGTTGATATAGATGTGTTGCATATGTTTTATGTATGCAATGTTAATTTTATGTAATGTATGTCTGTTTGCTTGTTTTAGTTGAAAACGTCGATCTATTGGCGACATTACGCTAGGAAATACCTCTTATGATAGAGTTTCATTTATATAGATTGAATGCACCAGGATGGTAGCTCACGTGGATAGGATAGAGTTCTGTGCATATTTAATTCAATGCATAAATGATTTAAACTTAAATGCATAGGATATGTTGTAGTGTGTACTGGGATGTGTATCGAGGGATCTAAAGGTGGAAGGCGATGGACTTAGACATGTACTTCACACTTCAAGACAGATGCCAGACGTTCTCACTTGGTTTGTACTTGATCAATTTTGGCTAAGTACATGACCAAAGTGGTCAGCATCGACCACTCTAGAGTGGTCGATGACTACCAATATTGATGATGGCCAATTTGGCCCATCTTTGACGTGGACAATGAGATGGCTTCAAGAAGCGTGGCATGGTGGTTTGTTCAGGCGGCCGACATTTGATTTTGATTTTGTTGCTCTATGATGAGCGTTTTGATGGCGAAGAAATAATGTGATGCTTCTATGTGATGACTTTGAAAATTTGATGACGACGACGACTCATTGATGATGGAGTTGTGTTTTGATGATGATGAGTAGATATTGATGGCATCATGATGATGATCCACGAGAGTGGGTTCGAGGAAGGAAAGTTGTGGATAGAATGTTGAAGAGTTCTACCGTAGAAAATGGAACATTGAAGGGTTTCATGATGATGAATTGAAATGGATGGAGCAACGGAGGGCTTAGTTACTCGTGTTAAGGGGTCAATGGTGTTTTTTGATATACTTATAAGCTATGGTATTGCGAGGATGCCCACTAGCTGCTTGGGTAGTTATCCCGGATCATTGAAGGGATCCTTATACCCTAAATTGATAAAGGGATCTTCGTTACTGGTTGTTGTTCAAGTACGCTGAAAACTAGAATTTTTCCATTAATCCCGAGTAGAGGAATGGTCATACGAACTATCATATATCCAAAGCAAACTGAGTGATAGTGAGGATTATTTGATGGATGCTATGTTTGCAATGGTTGTTATACTTGTTGTTTGTTGCTCTAAGGATGTCACATGGTGTATGTATCTAGGAGACCGGCACATAGATACCCAATGGCGTATCAGAATGTTTGTATGCTCAATGATGATAGTAGATGATAAATTAGCATATATATGCTCACTCTTTGGATGCATAGACGGGTTTGGTATGATTTTCTATACCCTATGTCCCACATACTATATTCACTTTAATAGTATTTCAAGATCATTTGTCGCTAATACCAGACTGTTTTCTGAACCGAGGTTTTATTCTTTGCTTCTTGTTATCTCAAGTACTCTTAAATGAGTAGACTAGGTGACAGGTTTGGGTGATACGTAGTGTTGTACAGATGGATATGCAGGACACGATGCTTTTGCGTACTTATATGTACACTTATCATTGCTTAAATATATTCTACTGTGCGACGTTGTGGAGCCGAGACACTATTATATTTAGATATTTATCTTTTGAGTTTATTGCTAGTTGTATAGACTCTACTATTATTTTGTATAACTTCATGAACCTATGTACTTAGATATTGTGGTTCATTTAGTTATTACTGTCTCTCCTGTTTTATATCTATGATGATTATTATATATTATTTGATACGCTGTGAGATATATTATAAGTTCTGTGATTATTTTATTTACTTTAAAGCGTTGACAATCGTCGTACATCGGTCAAGCACTACAGAAGCGCACTATACAGGTATACCAAGTGCCAGGGGTATAGGGAGGTCATTAAATTTGGTTTCATAGCTAGGTTTCATAGTTAACCTAAGTTGATACCCTGAACCAGCGAGATTGGGTAGGTGTTATCACCCTTGACTGGATCAAGAAATATATATGTATATAAGAGAGCGTATTTTTTTTATATTTTAGTTTTCAAACTATATAGTAGTATATATAGCATATGAGTCGTATCGCGCACACAGTTTCCATTTATGCAGTTCTTCTTTACAAAAGTGTAATCATTCTTATTATATATATATATATATATATATATATATTAAGAATGAGCCAACATACAAGAAATTCTGCTAGGAACTCCATCTCTAGATTTGAGGAGAGGGGGGATCGGGGACTATCACACCCAATCTAAGGAACATGTTTTTTGAGTTATTGCAAAACGTGGTTTGAAATACCCAAGTTGCTTCTAATGTAAATGGTGCTTAGATGCAAACACCAAAGGTCGACTGTGCTAACTTGAATAAATATTATTCTAGCTTGGGAGGAAAATCATTTCTTGGAATGGAGTTAGCAGTTGAAGTGAAAGGCTGGACAGATACTTGTGATATGATCTTCGATGATATGGAGTAAGATGATACTATAAGGTAAAGATTTGCCTCTAGATAACTCCAGGAATGGACAATGTATTGGTGAGATTCCCTAAGAGTTGCGGCTCTTGAGGATCATTTTACTGGGAATAAGTTTCATAGTTTGCTTCGAAGAGAAGTTTGTCCCAACCGCTCAGAAGTTGGTGCTGTCTAGAAAATTTGCTGACTTGAAGAGAGGAGATATATTTGTGTTGGAGTATGCGGTCAAATTCAATGTTCTATCAATATACGGTCTATCTTTCATTGATACTCTAATTAAAGAAAATGAAAAGTTTAACATTGGGCTGAACTATCCCTTGAGGAGCGATTGACAGATAACATTAATGAGAGCTTCGAGAAGATGGTTGAAAAGGCTTTACAATACGAGTACCTAAACCAGTGTAAAAGATTATATTTTAGGGTGAGCCAAAACCATAATTTGGTATGTGAGGCAAGTGAAAATGGAACAATGACAACAAAATGAAGAAGAAGAAGGTAAAGTATACAAATGGAGTGCCGTTTTGATTTTGTCGAGTGCTCCATCGATGGGAGAGAGAAAAGTGGTATTACCATCTAGGGTATTCCTTTTATTTACTGTGAAAACCCACACATCCCAACAAACATATCCAAAGTTTAAGGCGACATTCGAACTCGCGTCGGTGTCAAGAAATACGAGCTATCAGGGTTTTAAACATTCCTAAGACTAAAGATACAAGGATAAAAACATAGACAAACTACACTTTCGGATCTCACAGTAAAAGGCAGAAAATATAAATTTGAAAAATAGTCATTTCGGAAAATATCTAAAACATAGTCTCAAAATAGTATATAGTCAGATACACATCATGTAAAAATACATCAAATAGTCTAATAAAATACCAGGTACGTTAAACAGTACATGGAGAGTAATTGAAATAAAAATAACAATCATGATGCCAATCTCGCCTCTTCATCCACTACCATGTCCTCCAATGGTGGGGAAACAGAAAGGAAAAGGGGCGGGGTCAAACAAAACTCTAGTGGAAGAGTTACATCATTAATATATAGTGATCAAATGTAATTGACTTTAGCAATACTTTTGTGGCCTAGAAAGCTCTATAAGTGTCCGTCAATTACTTGTTTTATTTACCTAATAGGTTTATTTTAATATACACACTTATACTAACGACTTATGTGAGTTCATACTTAGAGTCGAACAACAAATCGAACCTTAAGACAATCGACTAATAGCTTCTAGAACTATTCCATATAAGTTTCCCTATAAATTTCCACCATGGTACTACATCCGTGTGCACCTTGCAATGGTAATGTAATGCCTCTTGTTGCATCGCATTAGGATCTATTAACAACAAAGCATCATGTCGCGTCACCAAAAATATCATGGAATTCCTGTTAGTGTTGGGATACGCACTCCATTAGGCATGATCATCGGTGTCGCATGTCCACCGTCGAACCTCCTATGAGTGCAATTTGCAATAGAATCACCCTAGTCAAATGCCAAACTCTTTTGGATAAATAGCATTTACACGGTCCAACAACGTCCTAGTGTCGCCGCATAAGGAACTAACTTCTCTACTTAATATATATACATATACATATATACATATATACATATACATATATATGTATGTATGTATGTATGTATGTATATTTCTAACTTGGGCCTTAAGCCGAGATACATACTGAACTTTGAAAATGCTAACCGATCGACCTCTTGCTTTTGGAGTGGTCGACCTCTTGCTGTCAATTGGCTCTAGTGAGACTGTCGATTGGTCGCGAGTTTTATTATTATATTATTCTTTTGTTAACTATCGTGATTAGTTTATTCACGGTCATCTTCCTTCGCTATATTATAGTAAATTATTAGTTATTATTTGGCATGCACAAACCCAAATTATATTAAACTTAAGTTTTTGAATCTTAAATTTATAATTATCCAAACTCATATCCAGTTTCATTTTGTAATAAATTAGTTTAACCTAGGTCATCAATTCTTTGCAACTTGACAAAAAGAGGTGTGCTTAGATTTATTCATTCTTAATTTAACGATTAACATTAGCCACATTAGAAAAGAGGAACCATGTTCAAATAATAACTACTAAATTTCCAATTCAATTAAATAGTGTTTCTAATTTGATTTCTAACAACACAGATGAAATAAGGTATAATAAAATTAATTGTATATAAATTATCAATTTATCAATGAACCACTCACCTCTAAAAGCTATCCCTTTTCTTTTAGTGCTTGGAATCACCTCCATTTGGTATAGATCTTCGTTGGATTTGATATAATTTCTCTTCTTATTCCTTGGATTTTTAATTTTTTTGTTTTTTTTGAAATAATTTAGTTTGAAGTGAAAATAATATGGCAGAGTTTGGGTACGGTTTACTTTTTGATGAATTAGGATTTGGTATAACAATGTGTTTGTAGACACGGCTCTAAGTCTGGATATTTACAAAAAATATATTTTAATCTCAATTCTCATTAAATGGTACAACCAAATCTATACGTTCAGCAAATGATATGACTAATCCGGGCTATTCAACCTAGGCAAACTTTGGTCGCTAAATGCTCACCGGTCAACCGTTGGGTTTAGTGCAGTCAACCAATATAGGTCAACCAGTCGCACCCGAGGTGTCGACCGCTAGTTTACTGTTGTTAATTAATTTTCAACTTTTATTGCTTTCTAAATTTAATTATTTAGTTATTTCTGATTCTAAATTTTAAAACGTCAATAACTTTCTCATATTGACTTCGATTTCTAAATATTATATATGAAAATTTTCTAGAAAGTCACTACGCATATAATGGTGTAAGTTTTGTAGCTAAATTTGGGTGATTGTGAAAATCCCACTTTTACCCTTGTTATATTTAAATCTTATTCTTTTATTACATTTCCTCTTTTATTTCTGTGGTTTTATGTTCTCCCACAAAAGAATTTCATCCTATAATCTCCAAGGATGAAAAATGTAACTCGTGCAAACAAAAAAAATCAACAACTACCACTGTCTACTCATCCATCATCCATTAGCAATCATTTCATTGGTTAAATTTCTAATGCAACATGTACATATAGACATGAAATAGATATGAACCTATACTAATGCAAAAATTAGGCAGTCTTTGATCTGGTCGACTTTTTGAAATGCAAGTGCTTATACTATGTATCCAAATGTATGCAACATCCTATGTAAATATAACTACAATTCTATATATTTTTGCAACCATTTAATCCATATACAACAACCATATTCATATAACTCAATAAAATAGACAAGTGATTGTGTGCGTATATATGCTAACTCAAGAATACATTTGTCTATGTATGCAAAGAACAAACAAATACATTCATTAGTATCCATCATCCAAAACATGTCCTATTAACATATTCAAAACCATCCCTAAATTTAATGGTCCTTGTCTATGAGGTATATTTTAGGACGGCTAAATGTCTATGAACTAGAAAATAGCCGAACGAATTTTATAATAAAAATAACCGCAAGCGCACGGCGTACACTTATAGTACATGGAAAATACGGGTCGATCCGCAGGGAATTGATGATTTAAAATTTCTATTCAATGAAATTAAACCAAAGTCGATGGAAAGTTAAGCTATAGAATTAGAGAATTAACTGACCAACTAAAAGAAAAGAGAAGCAAATATAAGAGTTAAGTGACAATTTAGAGAATAAATCCACTCTCTAGATCATGTAGTTCAACACATATGAAATCATGATATCTCTTTTATGGTCATAAATTCTTTAATTGATGTGCTTATCATAAGTATGGCTTATTTGTGCTATTGATTAGCCAACATAAGCCATCAAACTATAACACACACCTTAAACCACTTGCTAACTTTTATGAAACTTGACAATGAAAATGAAATCTATTTTAAGTATGGCATATTAACTATTGATTAGAAATAAAGACCATTAAATTTGAATTTCAAATCACTTTCTTATGCCATAATCATATTTTGATGAAGAGGCATTTGTATTAGTGATTGTTTAAGCATAGGCTATTTGGTGTCAACAATATAAGCTATCAAATTCAAAGAAAGAACACAAATAAAACACTTCATTGATCATCATTAAGCATAAAAAGAGAGCATGAATTAACAAATAGTTGAAGCAACATAATTAGAGAGCTTCATTACCCCTAAATTGAAGGGTTTAGCCTCTCATACTTGTCATTTGATTAACAAATGTAGCTAGCAACATGAAAGCAAAAAGAAAGGAAAATGAAAGCTAATGGATAAGAGAGCTAACTAACAAGAATTAGAACTATTCTACTTTGCATGAATGTAAATCTACACTACAACATGAAATGAAATAAACAAGAAAATAAAAGGAACATGTATTAAATTGCATAAAAAAGTTACATGAAAAGAAGAAATAAATGGCTAAGTAGCCATGAAAAGAAAGAAGAGAGCTAGATTTATTTTTGAGCCTGAACTAAAACTAAGAGAGACTAAGTAAGAAGAGGGTTACATGAAACATAATGGGTATATATACATGTGTTAAACCCTAATTCATATTTTTTGGGAAATGCTCAAAATACCCTTGAGAAAGTGTGGATGCCAAGTAATCATTAGCTTCTACTATTCATCATTTAAGTGTACATGAAGCAATTAATTCCATAATCATATGCATTAGCCTCTAATTTGTACATTAAGATAGGTAGGTAAGTGGGGTCCTCCATGTTCTTCACTTTGAATTATTTCCATCTTCATTCCTTTGTATTCATTTTGTGCATGCATGTGTCTTCATGAAACCACTTCTATTTGAGATCAAATTTCTACACAAATATATATAAATTTTCAATTAATTTTTCTCAAAGAAATATATGCACACAAATGACCGTTTTGCCCCTATATGAAGATGGATAAGTGACAATTTGGAATTAATATGGATTTTGGTTAAAACAAGTTAAAATACCCAATATGATCATTTATTTAATTTAAATAGATTAAATATGGTGGTAAAAATATGCACATTTAAGGGCACATCAAATACCCCCACACTTATCATTTTCAGTTTCAAAAATTGTTGTTTGAAAATCATCAATTTTGGTAAAAGATGGATTATTACTTAACTCGTCACACGTTGGGATTTGGTTTGTTGTTCATGTTGTTTCATATAAGTTTGAAACAACGAATCCGTGTGATCATCGTAAATTTCGTTCGTTTGTTCAACAAAATCCAATTTGTAGTTATTAACTTGAGAATTTTCGATTTGGATTTGCTGAGAATAATTTTTTTAATCACATCGTAGTCGAGATTATTCCCATTGCTAAAATTATTCGAAAAGTGGATCACATTTTCATTTTGATTTTGAAATTCATTTTGGAGTTCAAAATTGAATTGGCATAGGTTATACTCGAAATCGTTTGAATTTTGAATTAAATTCAAATTTTGAAATCCTTGACTCGAGTTATTACACAAATATGAACTACACAAATCATTTATACTTTAATTTTGTTGTGTAGAGAATTCAAGTAAAGTTGAAATGCTATTTTCAAGAGTTGAGGGTTGTTCATAGTTTTGAAAACTTTGCTGTTTAAAATTCGAATTGTTTAAAGAATAGTTGTCGTTTAAATATCCATACGAATTTGGAGTGAAATCATATGGATTATATTGATTTTCACAACTATTGTAAAATTCACGTAAGTGGGGAAATTTGGACATTTTCAAGAATTTTTTTGTTGTTTTTTTTAAAGGAAAAATATTTACATAGAATTTATTTTTCAAAATGGAAAAATGATTTTTGTTTTGTTTTTTGAAAAGATTTTATATTTTTTTGGATTTTTTATTTTTAAAAAACTTAGTAATTTTTTTTTGGATTTTTGGAATTTTGATTTGAAAATTTCCAAGGAAAAGGAAAGAAGTTAAGAAATATTTACAATTTTTTTAGTTTTGGATTTTGAATTTTTTGTTTTTTTTAATATGCATGAAATAATACAACTAAATGAATGCAATGGCCTAATTACAAATTATTTATTCTAAGTTAACCAAAAATTGTATAATCACAAATTGTCTTAAATTAATAAGATAGTTCTCAGCCAGGTAACGGACAGGATTTATCGGTGCACCATGAATCACCGTAGCAATGCAACCAAAGGTTTAAGTACCTTTAGAGAAACAATTCAGTGTAATATTTATGAATAACCGTAATATTTATAACCGATTATTGCTCCGCCGTAGCCTTGACACCAAGAAATTAAATTGTTCAAAGAACACAAATTGTCAATATACAATTAAGTGAGTTCGACGTCTAACCGTTATTATTAACAAATTCTAAGATTAAATGCAAAGCAGAAATTAAACATGCATTAAAAATGCAACTACGAATGGAATTATTTATTTATTTTTTATTTTTTTTGTTTTCGATTTTTTTTTAATAAAATGCAAGCAAACAACAATGCAAGGAAAATAAAAACAATAGATATAGCAAGCAAGCAGATTATTTTTTTGGCAAGCAAAGCGAAACAATTATTTTTAGCAAGCAGCTCCTTTCCTTTTCTGCTTTTGCAATCTGAAAATAAAAACAAGATATATACACAATTTTTCTTTTTAAATATAAGGATGGAATTTAAAACAAACGAAAACAAAAAAAATGAAGACAACTCAAAGCAAATAAATTCGAACTTGTTATTTTTTTAAGGAAAAAAAAGAAAGAATAAAACAAAGGAAAAACAAACAAGTGAAACAAAATCTTTTTACTAATAAGGACGAGCAGAAAACTACTTAAAAGTTAAACATAAAAAAAACTAAATAGAAAAAATGAAAACAAATTACTAATACAACTTTACTAATACAGCCCAATACCCAATACTAAAAACATTCAGCCCAGCCTAACAATAAAATAATGACCATCACTTGCTAATACACCTCCTTCTCGTATTCGTGTTTTCAAATATCCCAAATTCAATTTCCTTCTCATATTTCCCCAATTCAATTTCTTTAATTCTGTTTTTTTTTGTTCGTGGTTCGAAGATTGTTCGAGGCGATTGCGGTGGAAGTCTGGGTGAAGGCGATTCGGAGTCGAGGTGATTTCATGTTTGATTTCGTGTTCGATTGGGGATGAATGTCGATCGATTCCGAAGAGTTGTGGTGGGCTAGCGTTGCAGTTTGAAGGGGATTTCAATGCGGTGACTCAGTGGTTACTGGGGATGTGTAGAAGTAATAGTACTAACAGTTTGAAGCAAGTAATGTATTTGTAGTTGTGATTTGTGGATGAGAAGGAAATTTGTTGTAGTGGTTTGACAGACTGCTGTGGGGGGGTAAGGAAGTAAGGCAGTGACCAGAGATGAGATGACTGAGATGATCAGATGTTTGATTGTCAAGGTGTAATTGCAGTTGTTAAGAGTGATGGTGATGTCTGTTATTTTTGTGACAGTAGAGTGGTTTAGGCTATGGTTGGAGATGATGGATAGGATTGTATGGTAGTGGAGGGCAGATGTGAAAGTGGTTGAGTATTTGGAATGTTGTTTGCTGTGAAGAGAATGGAGTCAGATAGTAGTGATATAGGTGAAGTCGTATTGTCGGTTTGTGGTGACTGGAACTGAGAGACTGGTATTTGAAAGTGTGAGGAGTATGTCATAAAAATATTTGATGTTAACAGATATGATGGGTGGAAATGTATGAATGAACGGATGGAAATGTTATATTGATCTATGGAAGGCTTGGTTCGTATGTTGTTGTGTTGAAGTGATGGCAGATGAGGTTGTTATGTAAAAACAGTGGGGAAGTTGTAGACTGTAAGGTGAGTAGAGGATGGAGTTGAGATGTTAATGGTCGAAAAGTGGTTGGGGCAGGTCGTATGTGGTTGAGAAAAAGGTTCTGATGGAAGTTGTTGTGTGATATGCTGGTAGAAATAATCGTTCAAGGTGAAATGAAGATTGACACAGTTTGTATGTTAAGAAATGATGAAATGATGATGGTAGTGGCGATCAAGTGGAACAGTAAAGTGCGGGTGGAGTCTCAATTGAAAGTGACTGAAGTAGTTTATAGAGAAGCAAGGCAGTGAGTATTAGAGTGGTATATGGTTGAATGGTTTGAACTGCTTTGTATGGTTTGATAACTGAAAGTTTGATATGATGGTGTTTCAGTTGTTCAATGGAGTGATTTGCAGGTTTGGTAACAGAGGGGGGGGGGGGGGGGGGTGTTGGTTGGTGATGTGCAACAGAGAGAGAAATGTGCACAGCAGTTTGAAAAATGGAACAGTGCACAGAGGCAATGCAACAGCGAATGAAATAGTTTACCTTCCTTTTCTATTTTAGAATGAAGCACTGTAAAGTGAAATTTTTCTCTCTCTTAGAAATGAAATTGTGTAATATTTTCTTAATAGAAATGCAATGCAAAATTAAACTAGAAAATAAGCAATAAACAAACACACAATAAAATGCACACAAAAATCAAACAAGCACACTTTTTTTAAAAAAATGCATACACACACAAAATATAAACGCACGAAAATCAAACAAAAATAATTCGAAGAATATAAAATTGAAATCAAAGCAATTCCCCGGCAATGGCGCCAAAACTTGTTCGGACGGCTAAATGTCTATGAACTAGAAAATAGCCGAACGAATTTTATAATAAAAATAACCGCAAGTGCACGGCGTACACTTGTAGTACGTGACGAATACGGGTCAATCCGTAGGGAATTGATGATTTTAAATTTCTATTCAATCAAATTAAATCAAAGTCGATGGAAAGTTAAGCTATAGAATTAGAGAATTAACTAACTAACTAAAAGAAAAGAGAAGCAAATATAAGAGTTAAGTGACGGTTTAGAGAATAAATCCACTTTCTAGATCATGTAGTTCAACACATATGAAATCGTGATCTCTCTTTTAGGTGCTAAGTGCTTTAATTGATGTGCTTATCATAAGTATGACATATTTGTGCTATTGATTTGCCAACATAAGCCATCAAACTATAACACACATCTTAAACCACTTACCAACTTTCATGAAACTTGACAATGATAATGAAATCTATTTTAAGTATGGTCTATTAACTATTGATTATAAATATAGACCATCTAATTTGAATTTCAAACACTTTCTTATGTCATAATCATATTTTGATGAAGGTGCATTTGTATTAGTGATTGTTTAAGCATAGCCTATTTGGTATCAACAATATAGGCTGTCAAATTCAAAGCAAGAACACAAATAAAACACTTCATCGATCATCATTAAGCATAAAAAGAGAGCATGAATTAACAAATAGTTAAAGCTACATAATTAGAGAGCTTCATTACCACTAAATTGAAGGGGTTTAGCCTTTCATATTTGTCATTTGATTAACAAATGTAGCTAGCAATATGAAAGCAAAAAGAAAGGAAAATGAAAGCTAATGGAAAAGATAGCTAATTAACAAGAATTAGAATTATTCTACTTTGCATGAATGTAAATCTACACTAAAACATGAAAGGAAATAAACAAGAAAAGGAAAAGAACTTGTATTAAATTGCATAAAAAAAGTTATATGAAAAGAAGAAATAAATGGCTACGTAGCCATGAAAAGAAAGAAGAGAGCTTGATTTATTTTTGAGCCTAAACTGAAACTAAGAGAGACTAAGTAAGAAGAGGGTTACATGAAACATAAGGGATATATATACATGTGTTAAAACCTAATTCATATTTTTTTGGGAATGCCCAAAATAACCTTAAGAAAGTGTGGAGGCCAAGTTATCATTAGCTTGTACTAATCATCATTTAAGTGTACAAAGCCATTAATTCCATAAGCATGTTCATTAGCATCTAATTTGTACATTAAGATAGGTGGATAAGTGGTGTCCTCCATGTTCTTCACTTTGAATTATTTCCATCTTTTCCTTTGTATTCATTTTGTGCATGCATGTGTCTTCATGAAACCACTCCGATTTGAGATCAAATTCCTACACAAATATATATAAATTTCCAATTAATTTTTCTCAAAGAAATATATGCACACAAATGACCGTTTTGCCCTTATATGAAGATGGATAAGTGACAATTTGAAATTAATATGAATTTTGGTTAAAACAAGTTAAAGTACCCAATATGATCATTTATTTCATTTAAATAGATTAAATGTGGTGGTAAGAATATGCACATTTATGTGCACATTAGTATCCTAAGCTAGAACCAAACACATAAGTAGGATGTATTTATTCGACTAAAATGGAAACATAGCATAAAAGAGTTATAGCTAGGTAGCTTATATCCTCTCTTCAAGCTCTCATGTACTCTCCACTGGATCGTCTCCCATTGGACGTTAACAAGCTAACATTGTTCCAGAGTCACTTTGTAACATGCTCAAGAATTCAAGTGGGCGGGCGGTGAATAAGTGATTCCCTCTCAACCTCTACTTCTCTAGCTGACTTGGCTTGACTACAATGATTGCATCATGTAGCCACTTTCCCAAGTGTGACACATGGAAAATGTCATGTACTTCTGCTAACTTCTCAGGAATCTTCACCCTACAAGCTAACTTACCACCTCTACCGGTAATCGAAAAAATCCTATGAACCTTTGTGCTAACTTTCTAGAAATACCCAATCATATAACATACCTAAGTAATGAAACTTTCACAAAAAACATGTTGCCTATTGCGAACTCTAAATCCATGCATCTCATGTGAGTGTGACTTCTACTTATCCTGTACGATTTTGATCCTCCTACGGATCAAGTTTACCTTATTTAATGTCTCCCTCACTGTATTTGGTCCAAGAATAATGCTATTCATAGTGTCCCACCAACATGACGGTGTTCTACAAGGCCTCTTGTATAACACCTCGAACGGTGCCATTTCAATACTCACTTGATAGCTATTATCATAAGTAAACTCCACTAATGACAAATGATCCTCTATAGAACTCCAAATTCCAATATGCGCATCCGAAGTAAGTCCTCCATTACTCGGTTCACCCTCTCCGTCTGTCCATCCATTTGCAGATGATATGTGGTACTCAAGCTCAACTCAGTGCCTAAAGTCTCCTGTAGACCAAAACTCGCCGGTGAAATATGGATGATTGTCACTAACAATGCTATAGGGAACTTCATGTAAGCTAATGATCTCCCTCACATCTAGTCTCGCCAAAGACACGACAGTCCTTGTACTCCTAATTAGTATGAAATGTGTGCATTTGGTCAATTGTTCCACTATAACTCAAATACTCTCATTCCCTCTCCTACTCCTAGACGGTCCATCGATGAAGTCCATAAAAATACTCTCCTACTTCCACTGAGGAATATCCATAGTTGTATTAATCCTCTCAGTTCCTCCTACTCCGCCTTTACCCTCTGGAAAGTCATATATCGAGCTACGTATTCTGTTCCTTGCTTCTTTATACCAGGCTAACAAAAGACTCTCTTCATGTCATGCTACACTTTATCTCCATTGAGATGAATGGTCAACCTAGAGCAATGAGACTCGGCTAGTACCATGTCAGTAAAATCCAAAATAAGAGGAACAAATAACCTAGCATCTCTCAAGAGCCATCCACTCGAGTCGATGGTATAATGACTCAAATGACTTGAATGCTTTCCTCTACTAACTCTCTCAAAAATATCTAAGAACTCCTTGCCTTTTTTCTGACTTGAACAAGTCCTTGACTTACTTCTTACTTGACCAAATATGGTCCATAAGTGTAGGATCTACTTACAACATTGCTAACAATCCTGGAGTGATGTTTGAGGATGTTCGAAAATTGAACATCGAGATGAACTCCAAATTCTTCCACTTTAGGAACATAGGACTCAACATCGCATGCTGCTTACTCAAGGCACTCAACATTCCCTTTCCTAGAGTGTATAAGATATTGAAGTCATATGATGTTAAAAACTCCATCCACCTGTACTATCTTAAATTCAAATCCTTATGTGAGAATAAATACTTCAAAGACTTGTGATTTGTATACAGCTCAAACCACTCTTCCAAAAGATAGTGTCTCCATGACTTGAGTGCAAAGACAATGACCACTAACTCGAGATCATGGATAAGATAATTTCTCTTATGGAGCTTCAACTCTCGACTAGCATAGCTCACCACTCTCCCTTTATGTGTCAATAACTTCATGCAATCCTATCCCGCAAGCATCGGTATATATTGTGAATGCCTTCGAACCATCGGGTAATACTAGAACAGGTGCACAAATGCCTCATTTTGCTTAATAAAAGCTTCCTCACACTTCGCATCCGATGAGAAAACCAAATTCTTCTTGATTAGGCAGGTTAGTGGAGTAGAGATTTTAGCGATCCTTTAGTAGCTCGTCAAATCAAGGAAACTCCGCACTTCCATGGCATTTTTTGGCACATGCTAACCCTCAAAGGCATCTTCTTTACTAGGATCGACCACCACCCAAAATTCAAAGACAACATGTCCCAAAAAGCATTCCTCCTTATGCTATAAATGACACTTTGAAAACTTCGCCTTCGATTTATGATCACATATTATACTGAGCACTTCTTTTAACCGCAACTTATGCTCCTACTTGCTTTCTGAATAGACTAATATGCTGTCCACGGATACCATCATGAACATATTAAGCAATCCTCTAAAAACTCGGCTCGTCGAATCAACAAAATAGGCAGGTGCATTGGTCGGTCTAAAGGGCGTAACTAACCACTCATACAGATATACAAAAAGCAATCTTCTAAATACTCAGTTATATGCCACTGATGGAACCTAGTAGCCAAGTCAAGCTATGAGAACACCTTTTCTCCAACCAACTGATCAAGGAGGTCGTTTATGCATGGAAATGTGTAACAATTCTTCTTCATCAGCATATTTAGCTCGATAATTGATGCAAAGCTACAAAGAACCATCTGCCTTGGTGGCAAAGACAAATGGTATTACGCACTCTGAAATCCTCTTTATAATGAAGCCCTTCTCCAATAGCTCATTCATTCGCGTATTCAACTCGTGTCACTTCTTCGGAGCCATATTCCTCAAAGGTAAGGCAACAGGTCTAGTTTTCTCCAAAGGACAAATTCGAAACTCAATCTGTCTCTAGGATGGGAGACCGGTAACCTTGAAAGTGACATTTGGGTAGTCTCTAACTACAGATACTGCATATAACTCGTCGTGTGATAGGTCTAATTAATATAGCTTACACAACATAACTAAACCTTTGGGATCACAATAAACCTCAAGATTGCATCCACTATAAGTACTAACCTAACAAACTTCATATCATAATCTATAGTCATTCCATACATCGTCATCAAATCAATGCCCAAAATCAAACCAAACCAAGAAAATCATAAGAAAACAACATCGTAATCGAACTCAACCCCCACAATAAACAATTTCAAACCCTACATATCATAAACAAATAAGTCGATCCTACCATGAGGTTTGATACAACTACAGGGTCAATAACTAGGTGTCTAAGTGTAACTCATTCATAAGTCTTCTCAAGATAAAATAGTGTGATGTACTCATGTCTACACAAATAGGTAAATCTGATAAAGTTAACACACCTTCGATTATGACCTTTTTTCCCTTGTCCACAACTGTAGGTGCACTCGAACTAAGAATAACGTCCAATGCGTAAGCTGAAACCACCTAGATAGAGGTCTTCTGAGGTGCTTGACACTCTCGCCTTATGTGCTTATATTGATTGTAGTTGTAACACTTAACCTTCGAACTGTCCGTCTTGCACTCTCTTACAAAATTCCCTTTCTTACCGCACTTCCTGCACTACATCTCTTGCTTCTTGATATATCTCTTAGGTCCTATTCCTCCCTTGCTTTAGTTCTACTAGGGTGTCTTTCCTCTTACCTTCACAGGCTCACCCTTCACTTCCTCCTTAAAAATAACATTCAGTAAAGCCATCTCCGCCAATCCCTCGAAAGTTGCACTCATCGGAATATGACTAAAGGCCATACTGAATGGGTTGATTCAGTCGTTTAGTAAACTTCAGAGCCTTCTGATAAGGAGTATTGATAGGCTCCATCTCAAACCCAGTCAACTTATTGAACTGATTAACATACTCTTTTACCATCATCTCTTTATGTTGTAAATAAATAAACTTCTCCAACCGTACTCTCTCTTCGGTCCTGGGCAGAAACTTCATCTCAAAATACCTTCTAAACTCCCCCAAAGTAATCACTTCCTCATAAGTCTCAGTAATTACTACATCCCACCAATTCAAAGCTCCCCCTATAAATGCCGAGTGGTAAGCAATCTCTTAGCATAATCTCTAAGAACCATCAATTCAAAAATCCTCATAAGTACGAATCCATAGCCTAGAATCTATATACGACTTAGTCCTCGCATACTGCTTTCCTTCTAGGGTCGAAAAATCCTTACTTAGCTTAGTAAAATCAGTGGCATGTGGGTGGGAAGGAACTGCACCCAGCGCTCGCTCCATTGATCCTCTATTAGGATTAAGCTTAGCTTGTCCTCTTGGTTACAAATACCAATGAAACCAAATCGGCATGTTCACACCCGAAATCTCAACTGCATCGCCAGAGTCGACCGGATCGCTCGTCCTTTTTACTTATGGTTTTAGGAATTTATTAGCAACCTTTTCACAGATAGTATTGGCATGAATAAGGGAAAGAGTTATTCACAATACCCTTATTTTTATATAAAACTTATGAAAAGTCTTTATCTTTATATATACACATTTCGGAAACCATTTTGAAGACCTTTTGGAAAACTTTTTTTGGAAACATTTGAAAGCTTATTTTTTTGAAAAACTTTTTAACCATGATCTCTCAATATGCCCCTAATCCCTACGGAATTTCAAACCTAGGCTTTGATACTAATAGTGACAACCCATACCTCCCGACATACTGGTCCATGGTCGAGGGTGACTTTTGGACTCGCGTTGGTGCCAAGAAGTACGACCTGTTGGGATTTCTAAATATTTTAGAGAATTAAGATATAAGGATAAAATCTAAGATATAGCACACTTTCAGATCTCACAGGGAAAGACTGAAAATGTAAATACTAAAAAATAGTCATCTCAGAAAATATCCAAAGCACGTTCTCAAAACAGTACATAGCGAACCCACAATAAATAAAAATACATCAAATAGTCTACTAAAACACTATGTATAGTAAACAGCACACTGAGAGTAATAGAAAATAAAAAAACAACTTTGATGCCAAGCTCGCCTCTCTAGGTATTATCGCTGGCCCTATCATGTATTGTCCTGTCAATGTTGTAGCAGGGAAAAATAAAGAAAAAAGGGTAGGTCAGACAAAAGTCTGGTGAATGACTTACATCATTAATGTATGATAGTCACATGCAATTGAGTTTAGTAATAATCTATGCGGCCTAGATGCACTATAAATATCTGTGTTGTTTCCTACGTAAGGGGTTTAGCTTAACAGACGCATACACTAGCTACTTATGCAAGCTCATACTTAGGGTCGAATAACTAATTGAACCTAAAGAAAACTAACTATTGGCCAGTAGCTTCTAGAACTTTTCCACATAGGTTTCCCTTCAAATTTCCACCATGGGACTATATTCCTACAGCTATGACTACACATATCCTAGTTACGCACTGAAGGGGAGCCAGCAATGTTGACTTGCCAAAGTGTCTCATCATCCTTGCACCCATATCCACCTCTTAATGGTAACATAATGCCTCTTGTTGCATTGCATTGGGATTCATCAACAACCTAGCATCATGTGATCTCACCGAGAATACCAAGGAATTCTCGTTAGTGCTGTGCCGTGCACTCCATCAGGCATCATCATCAGTGTTGTATATCCACCGTAGAACCTCATGTGAGTGAAATTTTCTATAGAATCGCCCAAGTCAAATGTCAACTCAGATTGGGTAAATAGCATTTTCTCAATCCTGCAACGTCCTAGTGTAGCCACATAGGGAACGACTTCCCTTCTTGTACTAACACCCATGTATATATAATATATACACTAGTATTTTTACTTCTAATTTAGGCCTTAGGTTAAGGTTCATACCACAAACTGAAAATGCTAATTGATCGACCGCTTGCTCCTGGAGTGGCTGACCGCTTGGTGTCGACCGGCTCAAATGAGCCTATTGACTGATCATGAAGTTTTATTATTATATTTTTCTTTCTTTAATTATTTTTATTTATTTATTCACATTCGTCTTCCTTGGCTACATTGAAATAAATTGTTATTTACTATTTGTCATGCACAAATCCTAGTTACAGTAAACCCAAGTTTGTGAATCTTAAATTTATAATTATCCAAACTAAAATCCAATTTCATTTTGCAATAAATCAATTTAACTTAGATTTAACATCAATTCTTATCAACTTAACAAAAAGGTGTATCCTTAAATTTATCCATTCTTAAGTTACAGGTTATCATTAGTCAGATCTAGATTAGATGGAGGAATCATATTTATATAATAACTATTAAATTTTTAATTTAATTAAAATGTGTTTTTAATTCAAATTATAATAACCTAGATTAGATATGGAATACTAAAATTACCTATATGCAAATCATCTAATTAACAATGAACTCACTCAACTGTAAAAGGTACCCTTTTTCTTTTAGCGGTTGGAATCACCTCTATTTGGTGTAGATCTTCCCTCGATTTGTGGATTTCTAATTTAACTTTTGTTTTGAATAAATTTGGTTTGAATAGAAAATAATTCGATAGAGTTTGGTTATAATATACTTTTTGATGAACTAGGGTTTGGTTTAACAGTATATTTATAGAAACGGCTCTCAATCTAGACCATTTACAAAAGATACACTTTAATCTTAATGCTTAGAAAAAGACAGGGCCAATTCTACATGTTTAATAAAAGATATGATCAATCTGGGCCATTTGGCCTAGGCAAACCTTAGCTATTAAATGCCCACCAGTCGACTATTGGGTGCGGTCGGCCGCTATAAGTCGACCAGCCGTACCTAGGGTGTTGACTGCTGGTTTAATTTTTGTTGATTAATTTTTCAACATTTGTTAATTTCAAAATTTACTTATTTAATTATTTTCGATTCTAAATTTTGGAACATTAATAACTTTCTTATATTAACTTCGATTACAAAACATTACGTATGAATATTGACTAGAAAATTGCTACAAACAAAATGGTGCAAGTTCGAAGCCAAATTGGATATTTGTAAATATCCCACTTTTATCGTTGTTATATTTCAATTTAATTCTTTTATTGAGTTCCAACATAATTTTTTGAGGTGTTACATTTGTGATGATCCTATACATGTTTTATTTGATAGTAGGGCTTTATATCCTTTCATATCTAGTGATTTGAGAGATAGATTGGGATTGAGGCCCAAGGTAGTTTATCAACCCTCAAAACATGGAAAACTCGTTAGGCACTTAGCCGACCTGTGCAAGGTTTGTCAAAACCTAGTATTATCGAGTCATGAATGTTCTTTTGTTTATGATTTCTTTATTATCGATTTTGTTAGGTTTAGTATTATTTTAGAAATGGACTAGCTGAAGAGGTATATAATAATTATGGACAGTGGAGCCATTGGTGACGAATGGGATGGAAGATGGGCGGAAGGTAGAGTTAGGCTTCCTACCGAAGGATGAGGTGATCGCTATATTTCTATGTCTACTAGAGGTCCCACAGAACAAGTTGTCATCTACGCCTATATCTATAGAATATCCGAACATATTCGATGAGATGATCGGAATACTGCCACATAAGGTGATAGAGTTTCATGTTGATCTATTCAGCGATGCTTGACCTATAATTATTCCTTTAAGGCATATGATGCCCAAAGATCAAAGGGAACTAGAGGTACGCGAGAATGACTTACTAAGGTGAGGGTTCATTCATAGGAGCATACCTGAGTGAGGTGCACCTGTAGTGTCTGCTAATAAGGTAGATGGCTCTTTGAATTTGTGTGCTGACTACTGTGAGCTTAATAAAGTAATAAGGAGGAACAAGTATCAACTCCCGCATATTGATGACTAGTTCGACCAGCTCAATGGTGCGAGGGTGTCCTTTTAGTTGGACCATGCAATGGAGTTTGAATAAAAGCAGCCAAAGGGACTATGCCGATCATAATGTTTTGTACACTACATGGATTTTTGAGTGATTGGTTATGCCGCTCGGGCTAACCAATGCATTAGCAAACTTTGTTGACCTTATGTTCCATGTTTTGAGAAACTAATTAAGTAAGTTCGCACTTGTCTTCATTGGTTGTATTTTGCATCTACTCATGAACAAAAAAGGAGAACAAGATGCATTTGAGGATTATGTTAGAGGTGTTAAGATAACACTAATTAATGGTGAAGTTTTCAAAATGTCACTTCTAAAGGAGGAAAGTTTGATTCTTGGGTCATATTGTTCTAAGGCAAGGCATTGCTGTAGATCCGGTGAAGGTTATGACAATCCAGGATTAGGATAGATCTAAGAGTGTTACAGATAAGAAGTTTCCTTGGAATGTTGGGTTAGTACATATGTTTCATCAAGGACTTCTAAAGTAGAGGTGCCATCAATCAATTTGATAAAGACGAATCAGACTTTCATTTGGGATGTGAGGTGCGAAAGTGCATTTGTAAGCCTAGCAGAGAGGTTGATGAGTGCACCGGTGTTACTAATTCTGAGTAGGAATAAGGAGTAGATAGTGTACACAGATGTTATGGTATTAGAATAGGTGCAATATTGATGCAAACGGGTAAGGTTATTGCATATACTAGTTGACAATTGAAATCAAATGAGAGCTAGTATCCGACTCAGGGTTCGAAATTGGCAGTGAGAGTATATATGCTTTAAAATTTATAGGAATTTTCTACTAGGAGGGAGGTTGGGGCTGTTCGCTGACCTATAATGTTGAAATACCTCTTCTCCTGGAAGGATCTCAGCTTTCTCCATCAGTGATGGTTGGAATTCCTGGCCTCCTACGACGTTTACATTTCCTAAATACACAGTATGAGAAATGCAATCGTTGATGCTTTAAGTTAAAGACATGCTAGTTTGTGAGCAATGCTCCCAGAGCAGACACGACTTGAGTTTATTGTTGGTTATGACTTCGGGCCTTGATGTGAGCTAGAGCTATAGAAGATGGCTAATCTGACTATCAAACTTACTTTGATTTAACGAGTCGGTACTAGTTTGAAGTGTAATGCTAGACTATCAGAGATCATGGTTGCGTTAGAGGAATGAGTAGAGTCTATACAGATGATGTAGTGCAGATTCGATCAATATGGCTAGCTCTATAAGTATGAGAGATTGTTTGTTCCCAAGTGGCACTAAGATCAAATACCAATGAGCTTTGTCGATGGATTACCGAGGATTGGATGAGGGTATGATATCATATGGGTCATAGGTGATAGATCAATGAAGACTGCTATATTAAACTCGATTAGTCAAATAGAATGACATCTAAATTGGTTGCTTATACATGAGGTGGATAGCTTGATTTTATGGTGTGCCAAAGAGCATCGTGAGTGACCAAGACCATTTATTCGCTAGTAGGTTTTGTAAAAGCTTACAAGAGATGTTGGGATGTATGACATTGAATCATTTAGATGATATCAAGATTGAATTGGAAGCTTCGGGACCTCCTAGGCATATTCATATCATAGGACTTGATATGAAGCTGCATAGGACGAAGACGATAAAGTGATGAAGGTTCAGTATAGTGAAAGCAAAGGCGGTTACACATGGAAGATCGAAGAGTGCATGAGGGTTACTTTTCCAAGGATCTTCACTTGGTAAGATTTCCATTATATCGTTATCTTCCCCATGTGATATCATATAAGATGTTTTATATTAGATAGTTTAGTATTTTGCATGCTGGGATATGCATGGATGCTACTTCTTAATGTTTTATATTATATATGCATGTTTGATGTTTAATCATTTTGTTTGATATGATTACTTAAGCATAATATAGTTGTTAGGCTTGCAGGATAGCTACGGTTGATTTTGACTTGTTTGATTTGGGTATTTCGAGGACAAAATTCCTAAAGTTGGAGAGTGTAACGACCTACATTTTATGCATCCGGAAATCATAAAATACTTTTTTCAAATTCATTTGGTCATAGATGCTATAACTTAAGGTAACGTTAAGTATTGACATTTGACCTTTAGTAATTTTGTTGGATGCTTTTGACCTTGATTTCTATTTCTTGGCATTTTTCTATAGTTATACGCTTTGGACTGACATATGTGCATCGATGCACTGGAAAATTTGGATGAATGAAAAACGTTCTTGGGTTAGGAAAAAGTGTACGAATTGCGCAGTCGAAGAATTTTCAAGGTTTAATGTTTTGGCAGTCCGTACGACTTAAAAGTCCAAAAATAGCGTCTCCGGCCACAATCATGAATTTTGATGAAACTTGTTCCATTAGAATTGGGAAAAATAAGACTAGTGTAATAATCCTAATTTTTCTATATTGCTCAAATAAAATAAATAAAGATTTAAATTGAAAATTTAAATGATAAATTTGATTTCTCAATTACTGAAGTTGGAAAAATTAGAATTTAACTGTTTTATTTGAACTATAATTGAAAATAGAGTTTGGAATGAGAATTCTAAAATGTTTATATTATTGGAAAAGCGATATATGGAATTTAATGATGTAAATTTCTTGTTTTAAAACTTGTTAGAGAATGAGTAAATAAATTTTGAGTGGAAATAATTTAGTTATGTACAAATAATAAAAGTGTTATATTTGGCCTTTTATTGAAAATAAAAGCTTTGTCACGTTTTAGATATTAAAATGGAGGTTAAAATAATTGTTTAAAATATGTTTCTTTCCATTTAGTGAAAAGTTAAGAGAACAAAATACACTTTAGTGTTTATATATAAATTTTTGGAAGTAAAATTTATTGGGTAAATATGGTTTTAAAAGTGAGATTATGGGGGTAAAATGGTTTAACTTTTTTAATTAATTTAATTATTAGTTTGGGCTTAAAATCCACTTCAGCCCAATTGTGTGTGTTGAGAAATTGGCTTTCCCATATTAGAACAAAAGGTATGTTCATTTTCTTTTACTGTAAAAGAAAACAGAAATCTTATTTCTTCCTTATTCTCAAACCCTTGCATCTTCAAGAATCAAGCTTTTATATGAAAATAAAATCATGTAAATTTTGATAAATTCTAGGTAAGGTTTTTATAACCCTATCGTATAATCTAGACCAATTGATTCTATTTTTGTAATGTTTGATTTGATTGTTCTTTGTTTTTGGTTAAGGCGGTTTCTTGGTTTTGTTGTAGTCCAAATCTAGAGCTGAAATGAAGTGTTTGGCAAGTTTGTTGAAGTAAAACGGTGAGATGAAAACTCACATCAATCACTATTTCAAATTTATTATTAAATTTGTTGTTTGGTTGAATTTATAATTGAACTGATCTCAAATTTGATTATATATTTGCATATCTTGTTGTCGTATTCTTTGATAGTTGTAACCCTTGGTTTGTAATCCTGTATAGTATCTAATTCATGATAATTGTGTGCTTGCATGCCCCTAAAATCGATAACCCTAAAGTCAAAACATCTGTCGCCGCAAATTTCATTGGAAATGGACCATCCGGGAGTCGTGGCCACTGCCTGGAACACGTTCTAGGTAGCGCCATTGGTCCAGCGATACACTTGGACCAGTGCATCGGTCACGACCTGGAATGTGTTCTAGGTCGTGCCATGCAACCTCCTGAACAGCCCTGCTTGCCCTGTTGATTGTTTTGTTGCCCAATATTTTGCCATACCGTGCCGCACTATTTTGAAATATAATTATAATGATCCATTTTCTTATTTTTGAGAAGTCCGAATCTTGTTTCGGAGACCCTTGTTGTATAGAGAAACTACTTAATATTGCTTTGTGAATTACACTATTTGAGTTTATGGATTTGTAAACTCTTTGTAAAGGAAACACTACAAGAAAACTGCAGTTTACCTACACCAATATGGCGTAAGCGGGGCGTAGGTAAACGCAGCAACTACGTAACCTCTACGCCAATTCTGGCGTGGGTAAAACCTGCGTAGGTAATAAAACACCTACGTTTTACCTACGCCATCCGTGTAGTTGTTTCCTATGCCTTTCCTACGCCATAATTTTCTTACGCCTTTCCACGCCATGTTGTACCTACGGTTTTGTTACGACATTTTTACTTCTTTAAGTACTCACATCTTTCCTACGTCATTCGTTTACCTACGTCTTCCCTACGCCTAGTTTTCCTACGCTTTCCCTACGTCATTCTTACATATTACGTTTCCTACGTCTTTTCTACGTCATTCATTTATCCACGGTTTACTTACGCCTGTGTTTTTAATATTTTTCCTACGCCATGCACACGACTTTTTGCTGCATTAATATTTCATTTACCTACGTCTTTCCTACACATTCCCAACGTCTTTTCTGAAGCAATTTTGATATATTACTATTCTATTTCATTTCACCACATTAAATAGAAACTAAAATCAACTTATTTTATATATACACACATTCCAACAAAAAGATTAACGTCAAACCATTCATCTTTAATTCAAAAAACAAATATTTCATTCATATTACAAAGTCAAACAATATTAATCAAGTTCCTATATGTTAAAATAATATGATAATATGTTCATGATACATGACATTATACAGATACCATTAAAAAGTTTTCAATACCCTCATCCCTCATGACGATCATTCGGCTCTTCATCAAATTGTTGTTGAAGCATCTCGGTGATCATACTGCATCTTCAGCATTTGAATCTCCCCTTCTTGACGCTCCACCTTTTCCTCTAGTTTGGCTCTAGTTTGTGCTTCTCCCTTATTGATGCTATAAGTAGCATCTTTGTATTTCAGCATTTTATCAAATATTGCATCAATTTATGCATTTTAACTAATTAAAATAATGTTTTGTTGAAAGTTTAAATACTTACTCCAGGGATATTGCCATAATATGGCATACGGTCCTTTCTTTTAGCTATAGCACCGGTAATCTTGTCGAATACTTCTTCCTCGACATCATACGAAATTACTGCGCCCTGACTTTTCAATTCTTCAATTCTAGCTTGATATTATGCCTGTATTTGTGATTTTCCAAATACAAGAATAAAAACATAAATACATGCTCACACTGTGCAGTTTTAGAAATCATGAGAAGAATAACTTTAACGATGTATCAAATTTAAGTATGGCACATATATGATATTCATTTTAGAAATGATGAGAAGAATAACTGTAATGATACAGCAAATAGTGCACTATTATGGCAATACAAATAATAACATACTAGTAGAGAGCAAAATATAATGCTTGGTATAGAATAAAAGTGAGAAATTTCAGATGATCTACATGGAATTATTTCGGACGATCTACATGAACCTTGATGCAAATATCTAAAGCAAGCAAGATGCATATGGGTGTATTCGCAGTCAAGTGTAAATATCTAAAGCAAGCAAGATGCATATCGGCGTCGGATTGTAAAGAATTAATTAAATATCTAAAGCAAGCAAGATGCATATCGACGTCAGATTGTAAAGAATTAATTAAATATCTAAAGCAAGCAAGTTGCACTTCCAAAGCTGTCTGGAAATCATGTATTACCAAAGTAAATTTATTAAACTTGAGTCTCAACGTACTGTGGTAAAGATATTAAAGAATAAGTAAAAAAATTATACGTATTTGAGCAAAACATCCTGACAAAACCTACGGCATATTCCCATACAATCACCCCAAGCTACAACCCATACCGTCCTTCACCAGTTCACATTCACCAAAGACTGCACACTATTATCACCTTCAAAATCATATATGCTACTCCCACTATTCCACAGTTCACATTCACCAAACAGTGCCTGCTACCCCATAGAATCACCCCAAGCTACAACCCATACCGTCCTTCACCAAAAAAGACTGCACACCCCCCGCCACTTCCTATATTCAACATCACAAAACCTGCCATTCACCACAGCCACCTGAAACTGCTTCTACAAACACTGTTTTCAGACAACTGTGCACACTACAGTCTCCCTTCCACACTGTCAACATTTACCTAACCACTCCACCACAGTTCCATTTCCACTTTGAACCATTACTGCTTCATTCAAATCTCCCCTCTCCTCCTTGCATTACAGAACCATCACCTTCAAATAACTCCAGCCACACTTCTCACAATATCACATCATATCAGTCAATAACTCCACCTGCTACTGTTGTTATCATTATAAATATTCACTCATCTTCTTCATACGAAGTTCCAACTCACTGCTCATTCATCCCAGCCTCTACATTGCAATCACCACTTGCACTTCACTGTGCCTACCATTGCAACACACCACATAAACCATCAGATATCACTAAACCACTGCATTCTACTTGCATACAACTGCAACACGTCCCGCACTTACCTATAGACAAAACTTTGACTTCACCCATAACACTACACATCTACCACTTGCAAATAACCCACTGCTAACTGTGATACCATCTATGACACTTACAACCAAAAGCCATAACATAGTGCAACTCTTTAACATCATCCTTCCCTGCACATCACAATAATCAACCCTTTCGGTGACTCGGTCGTCACACAACATTCAAACTCCACTGCCATATACCAAACAACTTCGACCTTCCACTTCACATCACTGACATAATACTACACCGTCTACAACCAACAGTGTACGACTATCTCCTCCTTGAAACCACCTCCTCCTTGACCACAAACTGCTCAATTAACTTGCTAGCAAACCCCAGGATGTCAGCTAAAATCCTTGCTATGATTTAAAATGTCACTTATGGTTATCATCAAAAAGAATGTATCACCGACTCATCAACATAAGATCTTACACAAGATTTCTTAAGAGTTGAACATTGACATGGTAGTATCGCACTTATTGAAATTTTAAATTATATGTTGATATCCATAAAACATCTTCGATTATCACAACAACAAACACTTAAAAACACAAGTATCGAAATGCCATCATTAATTACTTGGATATAGCTTAGGAACATCTTAACATGACCCGGTTATTAAAATTTTGGCACTCAATATTACTTCAGAGCAAAATGGCGTGCATGTAAACTAAGAATTTAACGTCCATCTTAGCTAAGCTAGCAAAAGTAAGAGATGAACATCAACATAACATATTCTAACAGAAGTTGACATGTTTCATAGGGGTTGTTATAGTGATACAAATTCCTATATCAGTCTGTAGCAAAAAGTTTTGGTCAATCTGTATAGAGTTCCTAATGGGTACCATACAACTTTCGAGAGAGAAATAGAACAAACAGAAAAGAACTGCTTAAGCTATATATAATTTTAAAGGAGCACATGTACTTAGATGAACGAGGATCTTGGTCAAGGTGGTGTTGTAAATAAGATAAATCTTGAACATCTGTGTAGAAAACAAGATTATATACCATACTCTGTTTTGGGTTTAATGTTTTTTTCTTACTTAAGCATTAACAAGTGGAGTTCACACGGCAACTCGAGATTTAGCTTTGAAACTTTTATTAAAAAGAAATACGCATGATCAATGACTAGTTTTATTAAATTTAAAATACATAAAAGAAGAAAAAAGAAAGAAGCACAACTAGGATTAAGGATGTTTTGTTTCGTCATCGGCATCTTTCCCACGTTAGGCCTCTTTAAGCACAACTATTAACCAGTTATTAAAACCAAGATATAAGAATCACTTACTGCAAATTCCATCGATGCTTCATCAATCCATCCACTAGTGGTAGATCCGCTGTCCGAAGTGACCTTGTGAGTCCTACAATACACTTCCCAAGTAGTTGGCTCCCTATTAAGTTCATCGGTCTAGAAAATAAAGATAAAAATAGAGTAAAAATGTGATAAGCCGGTGTAAATTAATGTTAAAACAAGATTTTAGAGATCAAACCAAATCGTTTCGATAATCCGCAAAGGATCTCAAACCACCACAATGTCGCTTTTGGTTTTGAGCCCTAGAGTTTGCAGCTTTTTTTGCCTGGGCTTTTACTTCAGGAAGCTCCCAATATGCCAAAAACTGCTCATATATCTCCTGGGGTAGGTTCGGATGCTTCTTTCCTGACTCTTTCATACTGTGAATCCAGTCCCGATACTTCAAACTTGCTTTTCCATTCCATATCTGCTTCACAATTGCTGGTAAAGCATCATCTGTCCATTGAAATGACTCCTGTACATGTAGTGGAAAATGTAATGACCAAAAAAATAGATGTAACACAAATACACTAATATTATTTTACCAGAAACTCCTGAAACATCACTTTCTTAACATCATCGGGTATACTTTTAAAATTGGGCCAAAAATCGTTAACCCGTGCTAACAAACCTACTCGAATAACATAAGATGTAGCCCTGGAAGTGAACTCATATCTGAAACATATAAATGTAAAGCATTAATATATATTTATGTTCTCACCTAGCTTATTTCAAATTAGTCAAAGTAAATTAAACAGAGTCACAAAAGTCAACATCAATTACTTATTTTGCAAAAGTCAACATCAATTACTTATTTTGCAAGAATTCTTACCCAACATTGGCTTGCCAGAAAACTCCGACCCTTGTTACGGAGGAGGAGTCTGACACGGATGCATTAGTCGATGGACTGGTAGCATCAACTTCAAGGTAAGTAGGATGAACAACGGGATACATGATATGCTGCTCTACTAACTGTGATCTCGATTCATCTTGACCGATAGGAGATGCACTAGGTTGTATTGTGGCAGATGTGCTATTGCTAGAAAGACGTAGAGCGGGTCGTTTCATGGAATGACGATGACGATCAGCTCGAGTAGACATGTCCTGTTAAATGCAATTACTATAACATAGAGATACATATGATTTGAAGAATTAAATATACAACAAACCAATTAAAACAACATGAACTTAAGACTAAATACCCAAAGATATCTAAGCATACAAGATTGATTTGAAGTAAAAATTCATACTAGTGGAAAAATCAAACAAGTATATTAATGAAAGCATGCTACCAATCGACATTATCATCATAACTTCCATTAGTTACACTATCATATTCATCTTCACATTAATCAACTTTGACTTTTTCATCTTCAATAACATTTTCAGCAGCTTCGATATCATAATCAACTTCGACATCATCGTCAACCTCTACTCCATCAAATACTTCATTATGAAGTGGTCCGATGTCGTCAATGTCTTCAGTGATTTGCAGTAGTCCGTTATGGTCCAAATCATTCTGATATGGTTGATCTTCGCTTACGATCATGTTCGAACTGAATGACCATCTTGGCTTTGTTTTAACGACAACCCACCAATCCGCCTTATTGTTGTTCATAGCAGGATAGGGTACATAATAAACTTGAGTCGCTTGCATCGCTAACACAAATGGATCATAACCTTGGTATCGTCTTTTGTGATTTATTTCAATAAGTGGATAATCTTTATGTGCATGACATATTCCTACATCTTTTCTATTGTCGAACCATTCACATTTGAACAAAAAGGTTTTAAGCTCTGGTGCCATCAAGTAAGTAAATTCAATTATTTCCTATAACATGCCATAATAATCTTCTAGATCATCATCCCCGTTGCCTCCTTTAACACACACCCCACTGTTGTAAGTTATTTTATTTGCTCCAAATTCAGTTGTGTGAAATTTATAGGCGTTAACGTACATAATTGGACATTTTCTATACTTCATCATAGGACCAAATGAAAGTTCTGCATAACAAACATCAGTGATTCCATTATCATCAACCTATTAAAATAAATTCACATACATTATAATATTATAAAGATTTATGATACAGAACGCGATTAATATATAATAAATCATGCTCATATATTTCTTAAACCATTTCTCAAATCCTTTACTGGGCTCAACATCAGGATTTGCTTCTTCATGACTGTTGGACGATTAAATTACCAAGGAAAATTTATAATATAAAACATAAATCATTTTAATTGATTGAAGTTGTGTTACATACCAAATAAGATTTGATAGCTCTTCACAATTGAGAAGCACAGTTGATTTAGCTAAAGTAAAATCTTTAATTGTCTGAAAACCTCCATCTTTCCATTTACCATATGGACGTCCCCGTTTTTGAAATATGGATAGAGATATATCAGATGAATAATCCATTTCATCCTCATTACGGTGGCCACTGTTAGAAATCTTGATATGGTCTTCAAAATAGTAATTGAAAAATGTGGATGCTTCTTCAGTAATGTATGCTTGGCAAATTGAACCTTCAACGCGTGCTTTTTGTTTCACCTTTTTTTTAAGGTGACCAAGATACCTTGATATGAATACATGAAATATTAAATATACCATTCTCATAATGATATGATGAAAATATGAAGAAGAAAAAAGTCCACCTTAGTTATATACACACACACACACACACACACACATACTTCTCAAAAGGGTACATCCATCCATATTGTACCGGTCCTCGCATTAAAGCTTCAGTTGGTAGATGTACAGGTAGATGTTCCATGCTATTAAAAATTCCAGGAGGAAATATTTTTTCCAATTTACACAATAACTTCGGTACATCCTTCTCTAGTTTCTCCAAATGAGCTTTAATAAGAGTAGTCGAACATAAATCTTTGTACATTAAGCTAAGCTTAGTTATGGGCATCCAAACCTTTTGTGGTAATAGCTTCTTAAAAACTATCGGAAATAGAGTCTTAAGAAATACATGATAATCGTGACTCTTCATTCCCGATAGTTGAAGGTCCTTCATGTCAACAATCATCGTTCTTTAATTAATTAGCGGGTAAGAGGGTTACAAATCTGCCGAATATGCGATAATTTGGTACATCCTTATCTCAAGGAATAGTTGATTCATGGAGATCAAGACAAGAAACTGACAGGATGTAGAGCGTTTGCTCTACAGACATGTTCACTAGCTCACTGTCACTTCCAAATGGGCTTGCTTTGGTTAATTCAGAGGTTGTAGGGGCAACGTTTGATAGACAAGAACGTGTGATTGTAGGGCAAGTTTGCAAGAGACATGCCATGAGTAAGATGTGAAGTGTGTTTTTCCCAGAACACCACACCCTTTAATCCCTATGTTGTCCTTCTTTGGTACAAGCTTAGACCCACTTCACGTACTCTTCATCAAACCGCATTTCATTTTACAGAGTGTATTCTTTATTAATCTTGGTTCACAATCGCTGGACCATCGTTCTACATTTCAAACCACACGCCGTGATATTCGGGTATCCTGTTCTAACAGCCGCATATATAAAAGCCTGGTAGGGGCCATTTTGCTACGGAGTCAGAAATATTTCTTGCATATGTTATCCAGTAATATTGTAATGATCAGGTATTCTCCAAAACTAAGTAGATCGAATATGATTTTACCTAATTAACACGGTAATAGTGGTTTTGTTTTTACCTGAAAATGAAGTACCCTATCGATGCATATAATGGGAAGGAAAAGTACCAAATAATGATTACAGGGAAGGGCTATGACACTCATCAGTACCTCAAATATGAAGTCCTTGTACGTACTTGACAATAAACAGACTAATGCTAACCACCAACATCATATGCTAAATTTGAAATCAAACAAACATTGGGGAAATAGAATGGATTGATTTGTGAACAAAAGGGATCAATTCTTTTTCTCAAAGAAAAAGCGGTAGCATCTTCAAAAACGATCAGTGGAAATAAAATTCTTACGACGCCATCAAAAGTTAAAAGGAAAGATTTGTATCCAAAAACATAGGGTGTTACTCAAAATTTTTAATTGGAAAACCGTTTCCGATGTACAAACACAAAAGGTAAGGTAGCGATTTTGCCACAGTTTCTGTCGGTAGTAGCCACCCATAGGCTAGCAAAATTCATCGCACAAATATTAAAAAGTTAACAGAAAGGTAATTCCAAATATAAGACAAAGTATTTAGTATGTATAATTTATATATAAAATAACTGATACGCTAATAAAATCCAAATCACATCTGCCCAAACTTGCCCACTTTAATCTTTCTTTTTTGCATTAAAACAACTAAATAAAATTTCCATACCATTTTTGATCCATATCAGACAGTTTCCCAATATACGTGGAGTGGAGTTATGCTCAACTTAAAATGGTGCACGATTCTCAACTCAATTTAACTAGCAAACAAAAGTAATCCATTTTCAATTCATATATTATAAACTAAATGCAAATGTATACTTGAAACTCGTTTAACAGGTTCCTAAAAACTTATAATAAGGTAGAAAAGGCACTTAGCATAAGTTTACGCATGCAATCAGCAATAATAAGTAACAATTAAAAAGACAAACAATAAGGAATAAGCAACTAGTAATCTAGCACAACCTCACATTCGATTAATTAAAAGCATAAACGTGAAGTTTAATACAGAAACCTCTGCCCGCAAAACAATACAGTACAAAGCTACCTGGGATCTTGCATGGAGTCTGGACTGCTTCATATGGTTTCTTCCTCTACGACTTATTTCCTACCTCTAATTCGTTTGAATTATATAATATTATTAATTTTTCTCACAGCTATGATCGATAGTCACTTGAATATTAGTATAAAGAAATTCGCATACTCAATTTTAATTTTAATTATAAAGCAGTAAAAAGGGTGACTCAATTTTAGAAAATTAGACAACTCAAAACAAGAAATTTGCATACTTAATTAGCAGTGGCAGTATAAAGAGACTGTAGCAGGACTTCAAATCAGCAGTAGAAAATATCGCGTAGGAGGCAAGGATGAGCCGACGATGGCTGATGGAATAGCCGAGTATGCAGCGATGATTATTTAGAAGGCGTTGATTTTTGAAACCCTAGTTTTTTTGGGTTCAAGCTTCCCAACATGGAGATTGCACCTGAATCGAAAACCAAAAGAAGCACCTGAATCTAAATTCAATCAAAAGGAGGAGAAGATAATTTTTGCAGAATTAAGCTTTTTTTATTCGGTAAAAACTAAGGATAGGAGAATGGAAGTATACGGTAATTAATGTAAAAATAAAAACTTTTTTTTGCATGTGTAGGGACGGCGTGAGAAATTTCCTTCGTCTTTCCAACGTCAATGTGGAATTGTATAAAATTAACAGAGGCGTGGAAATGACGTAGGAGATTATCTACGCCTTTTCTACAGTATCATTTTAGTATAAACGATTTCCTACACCTTACTTACGCCTCGATTTTTTTTTCTACGTGTTAAATTTGGTGTAGGAGAAGCGTAGGAAATTTTCTTACGTCTTCCCTACGTCTTTACCTCTTTCTACCAGTTTACTACGTCTACCCTACGCCCCGCCTTTTGGTGTAGGAAAGACGTCGGAAATATTGCGTAGGAAACTGCAGTATTTTCTAGTAGTGAAATTCTATTTTTGTGTGTCAAATGGTTTTCTAACCTATACATATATGTTTGTATGTATGTATATCCTTTTAAATAGAAGCATATTTAGAAATTTCATGTATATATAACTATAATTACAAAGTGGTTTTGAAGCAAGTTTTATATAAGTATAGATATGGATTGAATCATGCTTTCTACTATATATATGTATACTCTAAACTTTAAAAACTAATTGCGAAGAAAAGTTTATAGTTTTAAATACGAATTTACCATGCTTCTAATTATATAATATTAGTCTTTTTAAATAAATATTTCAAAGTGGATTTCAAAATAAAGCTACTTTATTATAAAAATACACTATCTCGCTTCGATGAGAAATTAAATTCAATGGTCTAGTAAAACAAGTGGTATGAAACGCTTGTATTTATTTCACCGGTTGATTCTTGGACTTGCTCAAATGAATATTTATTTGCATTGATGGAATTTACCAGCTTTTAGTAATCATTTGAGCATCGTCAAGTGGTTATGGGACACTAGTCTACGTTCTTACGATTACCAATTGAAAGTGGATAACACTTATCTATTTGTCGAGTTTTAAAACTCGATCTTAGGTAAATCAACTTAGGCAGATTAAATGGGTTTCATGCCCGTCTTGTGATTCTCATTTTCAAGCGAGTTATAATTTGCGAAGTGCAACCTCTTGTGTTAACATGTGAAATGCATATCTTTTGTGTTGACTTGCAAAGTGCATGTCTATTACTTGAATATATGGTTGTGATTTTCTATGCTCTTATTATAATGGTTGCTTTGACTTAGATGGATGTTTTAAATGAGCATAAACTTAATTATAAACCATGAATCAATAAATGAAGTATGTTTGTGAAGTACAATTTATAGATATTTACCCTTTTCATTTATGAAAGTTTATTATTATCAGTATCTCAACTTTTGTGATTATTAGAAAATGGTTTAACCCGAATGTTATTTTAGTGCTCGCGTCGGACCAAGACTTGACAGATGTAGGTACTCAGTGATCTTGGATATGAGCTAGCTTAAGAAGTTTATTGAGTGTTTATATTTTTTGATGTTCCGTTTGAGTCTAGCTTTTATGCTTGGTTAAATTGTAGACTTTTATAGTTATGTATATTTGAAACCGTGTTTATATGTGTATATGTAATTAAATGTGAGCCTAGTATTTTCTTTTGTACACCCATACTTTTGAGAGATAATGATATACATTTTTGTTGTTGTGGCAATTGATTATGTGTTGTATATTATGTTATGTATTATTTTGAATTATATTAAACCTCTGTGTTATAGTTTACTTGACAATATTACTTATACTATTCTTGAGTAACATGGGCGTAAGAGTGGGGCATTACACTAAGTCATGTAGCAAAAAATCTTTGCAATTGACATTTAGGAGCCATACAATCCTAAAGCATGCGTTGGAAATTTGAAATAAAAGAAAAGCAGGTACATTCAAATTATAACCCTACCCCTACCTTCCCTTACCCTATAAATACTTCACTCACTACTTTAGCCGCACATTTCATTTTCTCATTTGCATATTATCTCCTTTTCCGTGAACCTCCTCCCATATCTTCTTTCTCCTTGTCTTTCTCAAGAAAAAGAACAATGTTTTGGGCGAAATATAAGTCAGGTACCTCTATTTTTCTGAGAGCTACGCAATCATGGCCTTGGTTCAACCTAACTCCGACTTTGATGGTCGAAAATTACAAATCTGATGAAGGGGCTGATTTTGGTGGTGATCTGAATTGGAAACTAATAAGGTTTTGTTCATTTCAATGAGTGGATGACGAGGATGTAAATCACTAGAGCCGAAAGTGAATGCAATGGCGGTGAAAAGCCTGAAAAGTTTTAAAGGGAAAATGGTTTATTTCATGATTTCACGTATGTCCGTGTTTTGCATGGGCCTAGGTCACCGGAGATGGTGGCTTTGGGTTTGGGTAATGGCCGCGATGGCAGTGGCAGTGTGGCGTTAAGTGGCAGCACAAGCGGCGATCTTGAGTGGTGGAGGTGCGGTGCATCGAGGCATGCATTGGCGTGTGCATAATGAAAAAGAAATAAAAAAGGAAACAGTAGGTCATGTGACTAGAGCGGTGGCTAGAGGCGATGGCCGAAGTGGAAGGTGGAGCAGGCAGTGGTAGCGGTGGTTTAGATGGCAGTTGAAGTGATAGTGAGTGGAAGTCTGGTGGTGGCAACAAAGTGCAGCAGTGCGGTTAGTACGTGCGTAAGCAGGTGAAGTGGATTTTGAAGTATAAGAGGAAGAAAGAGATAACATGGAGGTTACGTATCCAAATCAATTATGAAAAATGGTAATTATGGAACCTGCTTACGATTAATTAATTATTCATTTAATTTATTAAGTAGTTAGTTAATATATTTAAATCGATTTCTTATATCGTCCGTATCTTTTGATACAAAGTCTGATTTGGACGTGGTTTCTTACATTGCACTCGCATTGGTGCTCTCTTTGACTTGCATAACATTAGACAACTTTTGTTGAAGTGATTGACATTGTCTCTCACCATATTGTGCTTGTTCGTATAGTGTAAAATCGATGTTCTAAAATGATTTCCAAGTTTAAGACATGACTTTTAATATATTTAAAGCCACATCTGGTTTTATAAAATAATTTTAAAGTGTTTTAAAATGATTTTAAATCGGATATCATACATGTTATTACAAACGTACTATTTTCTGGAAATCGTTAGATTTAGGCTGTTTTAATTCTAATCCCAAATTGATTGATATCGATATGTTCTACGTGTTGCTTATGCAATGTTGATTATATGTATGTTATGTTGGTTGTGTATATGCTTATTTGCTTATTATAGTTGAAAATTCCAATCAACGGTAATATTGCATTAGGAAATTCCCTTACGGTAAAGTTTCGTGTACATTGATTGAATGCACCAGGATGGGAACTCACATGGATGGGATAAACTTTCATGCATATTCAATTGAATGCACAAAATGATGAAACTAGAATGGATAGGACAAGTTGTAGAGAGTACTGGGATGTGTATTGATGGATCTGAAGGCCGAGGATGATGGACTTAGGCATGTGCTTCAAACTTTAGGATGTATGCCAGATATTTTCACGTGTTTGGTACTTGGCTATTTTCTACTAAGTACATGACCAAAGTGATCGGCATTGACCACTCTAGAGCGCTCGGTGTTTACCACTATTGATTATGGCTGATTTGTCCCATCTTTGACATGGATGATGAGGGGGCTTCGAGGAGCACGATGTAGTGATTTGTTCGTGTGCCCAACTCTTGATTTTGATGTTATTGTTCTACGATGATCGATTACAATGGTGAAGCGATGATGTGAAGCTTCGATGAGATGACTTCAGGACTTTGATGATGATGAATAGACGATGATGGAGTTAAATTTCGATTATTATGGCTCAATGTTGATGGATTCATGATGATGATCCATCAGGGTGGCTCAAGGAAGGGAACTCATGGATAGAACATTGAAGGTCTATTGTGAAAAATGGAATGTTGAAGGGTTCTGTGATAATGAATGGAAATGGATGGAGCAACAGAGGGCTTGGATACGCATGCTAAGTGATCGTTGATATTTGGCTTTTTTTCTAATGTACTCATAAGCAGGGGTATTATAAGGATGCTCATTGGTACTTTGATGGTTACCTCGAATCATTGAAGTGATCCGTAAACCCTTGATCAAGAAAGGGATCTAGTGTTAGCTGTGGGCTGGTGTTCGGATACATAAAAACTTGGATTTTTCCATTAATCCCTAAAAGAGGAATGGTCGTATGAGTTATCATATATATCCAAAACACATTGAGTGATTGTGAGGATTGTTTGATGGATGCTATGTTCGCCAATGTTGCTATACTTGTTGTTTGTCGCTCTAGGGTTGTTATATGATGTAGTTATCCAGGTGACCGATACCAAGACGTTCGATGGTGTACAAGGATGTTTGGATGTTATGATGATAGTAGATAATAGATTAGCATATATTATTATATGCTAACTCTTTTGATGTAGGGACATGTTTGATATGATTTTCTATATCGTATGTCCCATTTACTAATTCGACTTTCATAGTATTTTGAAATCTTTTGTCGCTCACACCTGAATGTTGTCTGATTTGAAGTTTTATGGTTAGCTTCTTATTTTCTCAAGTACACTTAAATGAGTAGATTGGATAGTAGGTTTAGGCAATATGCAGTGTTGTATATATGGACGAGTAGGAGATGTTACTTTCTTGTACTTATATATAGGATTATTATTGCTTATTTCATTGTGTGACATTATGGATCCTAGACAATGTTAGCTGTTTTATTTAGAGACAATTATCTTTTGAGATTATTGCCAATTGTATAGACACCGCTATTATTTGTATAACTTAGTGAACCCATGTATTATGATATTGTAGTTCAGTTAGTTATTACTATCTCGCATGTTTTATATCTATGACGATTATTATATCTTATTCAATGCATTGTGAGATATACGTTAGGTTCTATGATTATTTTATTTACTTCACAACCTTGACAATCCTACTTCAGTCGGGCACTATAGCAATACATTATATAGTATACTGGGTGTTGAGGGTATAGGCAGTTGCCACAGATCGATTTTTTTTATTTTATAAAATGGCTAATTTTGGGGTGATCGATCAGCACTGATCGATCATACTTGTTCCAAATCATATGCCACCAATATAGGATGCCTGGAATAGTGTGTAGATGTTATCTGATTAACTTTATGGTGTTTAGATGGCTGGTTGGTCATTTGAATGGTGATAGCTTGTTTTCCATTATTATTATAATTACTATGTTTTGAGATAGAAGTCATGTGATGTACGCTGTAACGAGTTGTGTTCCTAAACGCCCTTATTAATATTCGGTGTAGTATACCTATATGATGATAATGAAACATATATCATGTTTGTATGCTAACTTGTTGGACGTGGGGACAAGTCAGGTATGATTTTCCATACCTTATGTTCCAATATTGCTATACCAGTTCTTATATCTATTTTGATATTATGGATTGCTCATACCAGATTATATTCTGATCAAGGTTATTTGCATTACTTCTTATTATCTCGGGAACTCTTATACGAGTAGATTAAGATATTAGGTACAAGATAACATATGAAGCTGTGTGAAAGATGAGTAGAAGGCTACGCTTTTCATGTATCTATATTTGGAGCTTTTACCACTATATTTCTTTGTGCAGTACTTTGGAGGCGTTAGTACTTACTTATCTGTTAGAGACAACTTTCTATTTGGAATTTATTACTCAAATGTATTGACTCTATTACCATTATTTTGTATAATTGTGACGAACTGATGCATTCTGGTTATTTTGGCTCACTTAGCTACATTGTTATTTAATCTATTTTATATCTATGTTGATTATTATATTTTGTCCATACACTGAGATATATAATAAGTTCTACTTTGGATTTCTATTACTTTAACCTTACTACTTTACGTCGACCGCGTACTATTGTTGCGCACTAGTTATGGTACCGGATGTGTCTTTCGGTACCAAAGGTGGTTGTCACCATTTACATTTGATAGAGTTTCCTATAATAATAGTTACAAGTCAAGTATTAGAATGGAATCATTTGAGGAACTTTATGGTAGATCGTGTAAGTCACTGCTACAATAGTTCGACATGGGAGATAAAATCATGATAGCACCTGATTTGGTAAGAGATGCTATTGAGAAGGTAGAATTGATTCGCGCTAGAATAAAGGCTGTGCAATCAAGGCAAAAGAGAATAGAAGAGAGAAGCAGGAGTTTGTAGTAGGAAATCATCTGCTTATAAAGGTTACGTTGATGTAAGATGTTATGCACTTTGGAAAGTGAGGAAATTGGCTTCTAGATATGTAGATCCATTTCTAATGATTGAGAGGATTGCCAAACACATATATCAGATCGAGTTATCGAGTAGTTTGGTGGGTTTCATAATGTCTTTCATATATCGCATTTAAGGAAGTGTGTGCATGACCTTATTATGGTAGTGGAACCAAGGGTGATCAAAGTTTTATTTGTAAAACCAAAGTTGACATATGTTATACCACCGAAAGGTATAATAGGTCGTGATATGAAAGAGTTAAGGAACAAAAATATTACACTTGTTCACATTTAAGGGGAGTGACAGTTTAAATGATTATACCTGTGTAGTAGAGGATAAGATTAATAATATCTATCCTGAGTTGTTTTACACATGCATGTTTGAGTGATATGCTTCTATTATATGAACCTGTAGCGACACTAGTGTACTCTATGTTACAATATGATTATTTATGGTAATGGCATTGATCCATTATGATTATTAATTGATGATTCACATTTGTATGGAATTGGTGTCAAGGTTGTAATTTTATGCACATTTTTATTGATGATGGGGTCATCATCCTACCTTCTCTAAATTTCGAGGATGTAATTCTTCTAAGAAGGGGAGACTATGTCGCCAACCTCGAACTAAACTGCATGCATCTCCTATCAGTATAGGATCTCTGCCTATGCATCTCCTAAAGTTTTCGAATGTTAAACTATTGAATTAGGATGATAAGTGGGAAGAAAGTAAAGTGTCGAAAGGGTAAAATGTAGAAAGTAAATAATACTGAGACTTTATAGTGATTAAGGCCCAAAGTCTCCACGTCCATTATCCATTCCGTATTTAGTCACTCTTATATAGTCGAGAGGCTTATTAAATTGAATCTAGATGTTTCCGTCATTAATGAGTTTTTGGATGGAGTTCTAATATAGAAAAGCAAACTTATGATTTTATGTTAATTTTTGTTGTGCCAGAAGATCCCTTATGCCTTGGGATTGCCATCTATTTATAGCTAATAAGCCATGACGCCACTGGTTGAATGCCTTCTCTTTGGATTAATGATCTATCTTTCCATGAGCAATCTTGATTTGAGCCTTTATCATCATCTGGTGGAGTGTAACTTGATGCAGATTGCTGATGTGATGCTTTTATATATAGCTCTTAGTTATCTTCCATTCTTCTTGACCCTTGGTCTCGGTCTAAACTATCTAAGCCGTTGATCATTGTTATTTGTTATATCGCTTTAGGGATTCGGCAACTGATGCTTTAGGTCAGGCTACTTTAGCCGAATAATGATTTCAGCCTTGGTTGACATTTTGATTCATGCTTTCAATTGCATGCTCTCATTAGAAGCTGAAAGATTGATATCGTAATTATAAGTCAATGAGATTTCCTATCGAATATTAGCAATTTGTACTTTGTAAAATTATAGCATAACATGTGCCCCTCAAAGTCTATCTTATATGATTAATATGGAGTGGACTTTGGAAAGAATGCTGTAGTATCAGGTTCAATATTTGGTTTGTTTATTCCCTTCCCATCATGAGGTTAATTTTGAGCTTACGGGCGCATTACTCCATTAATACCATTCATAAGGATCTAATCTTATCGAAGGAGTTTTGAAAGCTGAAGGGGTGAAATTCTAATTTAGACCACGGGGTCGAAACTTTAAAATCATATTTACCACTTGAAGCTGTCTAGGTTAGATGATAAGTGAAATTTCTTGATGCCAAAAGGCAAAATCTAAATCGAGACCATAAGGTCAAAACTTTAGAGGATCGTGTTTGACACTTGAAGTCATCTACACTAAGTGACAAGAAAAACTATTTCGATACTGAGAAGCAAAATATATCTTGAGACCGTAAGGTCAAATCTTTTGAAAATCATGCTTGACACTTGAAGTCATCTAGACTAAGTGACAAGCGAAACTGGTTTGATGAAAAGAGGCAAAGTATAACTTGGGACTGTATGATCAAATATTTTTGGACATCATGCTTGACACATGAAGTCATCTAGACTAAGTGACAAGCAAAATTGTTTCGGTGCCAAGAGGAAAAATATAACTTGGGACCTTAAGGTCAAATCTTTTCAAAGTCATGCTTGACACTTGAAGTCATCTAGAATAAGTGACAAGCAAAACTGTTTTGATGCCGAGATGTAAAATACAACTTGGGACCATACGGTTAAATCTTTTGGAAATCATGGTTGACTCTTGAAGTCATTTAGACTAAGTGACAAGCGAAACTATTTCGGTAGGCAAAATATAACTTGGGACCGTATGGTCAAATCTCTTGGAAATCATGTTTGACACTTAAAGCCATTTAGGCTAAGTGGTAAGCGAAACTGTTACAATATCGAAAGGCAAAAGTCTAACTTGAGGCCATAAGGTCTAAGAGATATTTGTCTTATAAGATGTAAATAAAAATCAAGGTTCGGTCTTTGAAGGGATGAGTTTTGCTTTTGCATTAAATTCCTTTGCCAACTGTCACGATTCTATTGGTTCCTCGGGAAAAGTGCATCCCTTTTCTCTGCTTAAGGATGATTCATATTCTGACACTACCATGTTTCATTTATGGTTAAGATTTTGATAACTAGACAATCCTCAGTTGGTTCCGAGGTTTTAATAAACCCTTTATTTTCTCCTCTTTCTTCTTACTTACGATATTAGACACAGCTGCAGTCGCCATTAGAGCTAAGAAAATTTCCTATGTTACTGAAAATTTCCAATTAGTAATTTTTCAATCTTTCTTAAAACTTTATTAGCTTCTTTTACATCTTTTACTATTTTGTGAGCATTCTTCTTTTAAAAATTTGATTTTGATTATCAATACCAATGTTAGACCTTGATTTGGGGTATTGTTCAATTAGCTAATATATGATAACGATTATTTATTAAACCAAGATTTTGCCTTCAGATTGAATCTTTTACCTACTTATGAATCACTTTATTTGTAGGATGGTTCTTTGAAAGAGTTTAAAATTTTGGGTTTTGGGCTATAGAATCTAGTTTTAGGCCAATTTTCTTTTGAACCATAAGACTTTAAATCTTTTTGATAAAAGTACCGAAATTTCAATTGAGTAATAGTTTAACGTTGGTCCCTTCTTAGACCTTTCGATGGACAAACTTATAACTAATCAAGAAGAACTGGAGAACTGGAAAATTGGATAGAGAGTTATGGAGTTGTGGGAGTCGAGGTCAAGGCTCCTAGTTTATATGACAACTGGAGTGAGCCTCTCCAAGGGTTCTTTACCTGGACCTTAGAGCATTTAGAAAATGGTATATGTGACGCCCCACCTCTATACCCACGCTAGCCAAGGACACTACGGTGTAAGGCCGTCAACTAGCACGGAGAATAAGGCTGTTGAGTAGCGACTATCTGTATAATTGCTTTGTGCGAGTACCGATATGCCAGAAAATATATAACTTGCATTCTTTTCAAGAGGAAATCCGACATACCGAAACAAACTCAAAGCTACTACACAGTGGCTATAATGTCTTCGGAAACAAATATAGAAATAAACATAACACAAATCAGTCACAGATAATTCATATCACGAAGACGAAAATAGATATGAATATATATAACACATAAAAGTGTTCATCAGAGTAGTGGTCAACAAGATCCACACTATCACAAAAGAAATAGCTATCAGTGCTATACAAAAGAATATGGCTACAACCATGAGTCTATATCTCAAGTGTATACAACAAAAACTATTAATCTTAGTAGTTAGCCAAAAGTTAAGGTAATGATCCTGGATGAGAAGTCAAGCAGAATCACCTGTAACATCTCGGTCTGACCCGAGTATTATTTAATAAGAAAATAATAAACGGATCAGTCTAGCTATAAATTTCAGATGAAATGATTTAGAATGAGAGATATGACTAAACGTATAATAATCACAATGCCAACCTGTGATAAATAAGTAATTAAAAATCAACAAGAGATTAATCAATATCACAAAAATCTTCTCAAAGATCAAAAGGAATGTCATACTCCTTATTTCATTCACCAAACCATAAATATTGACAATTATATCAATGTCAATCACAAAAGTCAATGACACACAAATTCACCAATGCACAAATATTGATAAAACTTATCAATGAAAATCACGAAAATTGGTGAAGCACAAATCTCGGAAATCATCAATAGAAATCCAGAAATCACAAAAAGGGGGAGGCCTATCACAAAACGGGAGCATGAAAACTCGTCAACACGTGTATCACAAAACGGAACGCTATTCCATGGTTGCTAACCATTTATTTTGAGCCGAGGCTCCACAAAACGGCCCGAAGACCATGGGTCGCTACCCCACCAATTTGAGCAGAAGCTCCACAGGACGGGGTTTAGTCTCCCTCGCAGACAAAGAGACATCGCACATTGCTAGTCTAAATCACAAAAATGATCATCATTGATCACAATAAGTGTCAATTACACTAAGCTAGTAAATATATGAGCTTAGCTTCATGTCCCATAACCACTAGCTTAACTTAAATATTTACAAACAAATGTAGATCTACACCAGAAAATTGTCACAAAAGATTCAATCGAACAAGTCCAAGACTTAACCAACAAAGTAAACGCAAGTGTTTCATACCACTCGTTTTACTAAGCCGTTTAATTAGATTTCTCATACGAGTGAGGTAAAGGCATGTATATACTAATAGGTTGGAAAACGGTTTTATAAATGAGTTTGATATTGAAAGAGTTTAAATAATCTTTGATAAAGAGTTTGAATATTTACTACTAGTATAGAAACCTTTGTATTTTAAAGTGACAAAGCACAAAAATGATTGTAGAAACAATCAATCACCAAAATTCACATACGACGTGAATTAATTCCAAAGAAATCGATATCAAATCCATCAAAATGGATATTTCCAAGAATTCCATATTAGAAGTCATCAAAGTCGAAAAATTGATAGCATCAATTAGGAATCAAAACGAATCGATAAAAAACTGGAATCACAACCCAAATAGGCAAAATAGGCATAATAGGCATTTAAGAGAAGGTCAATCGACTGGCTCAATAAGTTCAGTCGACTGATCACAGTCCCTGAAAATATGCGGGATACTGGTCAGTCGACTGAACTCAGTGGGTCAGTCGACTGACTGCGGTGAACAGAGCCCCCAAGGATCTGCAGGAAGCCTTCACCCTGCTTATTAGCTTCAGCCAGTCGACTGACCAAGAAGTCCAGTCGACTGACTGGAGCTAAGGCAGTTTTCCCTGCCTATCAACGGAAGAAGAAACCTTTCCCATTTCACAACCGGACGAGCCTCAGGCACTAAGGGATTACGCCGATCGGCAACCCAACCCTATAGGCTCTTCGATGCATCACCAAAAACTTGTTCAAATATCCATAGAAGGATTTCCATAGAATTTGCTTTCAAAACACCAAAAGTTGGAATATAAACCAAATTAATCCAAGCCAAAAGCAAATGCACATGAATAATTGTTAGCAATTCATGCCCAACGTTCAAAGATAGTTATAGACCTAAATGTGAGATAAAATCTCACCTTTTCACAAAATCAATGTAGAAGAGGCTTGAAAACAAAGGGAGAATCAACCACTTTTCAACACAACCCAAATGAGCTTGAATCTATGCTCAAAAGAAGAACATTCCCAAGTTAGGTTTAGGAATTTCTGAAATTCAAGAGAGAAGGAGTTGGAGAAGGTGAAGAGAAGGCTTACCAATGGGTTCTCTTGAATTTGGAGCTAGAAGTTGATTTGCAAATAGAAAACTAGGGCTGGAGTTTTAATTTCCCATTCCACTCACCATTAATCTCTTTAGAACTGAAAAGTAGAGGAAGAGTGAGTGAATGAAGAGGGGGTTTCAGTTTGGGGTATTAAGTTAGAACATTGGGCTGAACCCAAACCCAAACCCAAAGTGAAAAAGGTCAAATTTTTAGCTAGCTCCAAACATATCAATGTTTATACTCAAAAAGGTTGCAAATGGCATTTTGAACTCAATGGAAAGGGTCTCGAGTCCCAATTTGACCGTATGCAAAAGGTAGCTTTTCGGACAAAAATCAGACTAATGATGAAATATTTAAATAAAATATTTAAGTGTAAAATCGATAAATATGCGGGTTGATACAGACTCCCCTCCTTAAAGAAATTGTGTCCTCGAAACATATAAGATGGAAACATAAAGTAACAACCATAAAAGCATATTAACACAAAAGAAATTTGAAATAAGAAGTTCACCTCAAAGAGCATGAGTAAGTAAGTCCGAATGTGTTCGCTCGATGAATTCTCTAGATTCCCAAGAGCAATCCTTAGGATTCGGGGACCATTGAACCTTAACAAGCGAAACATCTTTATTTCGAAGGCGCTTGACCTCCGAAGCAATAATACGAATATGATGTTGCTCATAAGTCAAATTAGGCGAAACTTCAATTTCTTCCACAATACCGGGCTCAAGAATGGAATCGGAATCTCGAAGGCATTTCCGTAATTGAGAAACGTGAAACATGTCATGAATAGCAGAAAATTGAGCCAGTAATAAAAGGCGATATGCCACGGAACCAATACGTTCAGTGATAGGAAACGGACCAATATATCGAGGTGCTAACTTTCCCGATCGACTGAAACGCACAACACCCTTCATAGGTGAAACACGAACAAACACAAAATCTTCCACAGAAAAATCTAATTTCCTTCTCCGTTTATCGGCATAGGATCTTTGTCTACTATAGGCTTCTTTCATCCTATGACGAATAAGGTCAATCTTTTCTGCGGAATCACGAATAAAATCTGGACCTAAAACCAGCTTCTCACCGGCCTCAAGCCAACGAGAAGGAGATCGACATGGCCTTCCATAGAGTGCCTCGAAAGCTGCCGTACCAATACTAGATTGGAAGCTATTATTATAGGAAAACTCAACAAGAGAAATATGATCTTTCCAACTTCCACCAAAATTAAGGACACATGCTCGAAGAAGATCTTCAAGAGTTTGATTCACACGCTCAGTTTGTCCATCGGACTGAGCGTGATAAGCGGTGCTAAAATTAAGCTTCGTTCCTAAAGCTTTTTGAAGACTCTTCCAAAATCCACTAGTAAACAATGGATCACGATCACTAATAATAGAAGTAGGAACTCCATGTAATTTTACAATTTCTTTGATAAAAAGTTTGGCCAAGAGAGGAACGGTTCGATTGGACCGAACGGGAATAAAATGGGCGGATTTAGTGAGTCTATCAACTATCACCCATAAGCTATCATGTCCCGAACGAGAACGGGGGAGGCCATCAATAAAATCCATAGAAATTTGGTCCCACTTCCAAATTGGAATTTCTAAAGGTTGCAATAATCCACCGGGCCTTTGATGTTCGGCCTTGACAAGTTGGCAAGTCATGCAACACTTAACAAAGTTAGAAATATCAGATTTCATTCCCTTCCAATAATAAAGTCGCTTCATATCCGCGTATATTTTACTACTATCGGGATGAATGGTAAATTTAGAACGATGAGAATCTTCTAAAATATCTTACGAAGATCACTACTATTTGGTACGATAAGTCTACCAAATTTTCGAATGCCGCCACGAGAATCAATCTCAAAGTCTCTCAAACCTTCAATATCAATTTTATCCTTAATATTTTGGCCAAGAAGAGCCAATTCGGGATCTAGCCTTTGAGCTTCAAGAATGCGGTCTAAAAGAGAAGGATGAGCCTCAAGACTACATAAAACAAGAGATGAACATAAATCAGAGACACGATCTCGAATTTCACAAGTAGATAAAACCTCGAGATCATTCCATTCAGATATCATCATGGAAACAACTGCTTGTTGCTTGCGACTAAGTGCATCGGCAACTCGATTTCCCTTTCCGGGAGTATAAAGAATATCAAGATCATAAGGTGCAAGAAATTCGAGCCAACACCGTTGACGCAAATTAAGTTCTTTTTGAGAGAATAAATATTTCAAAGACTTATGATCAGTGTAAAGAATAAATTTCTCTCCTAAAAGATAATGACGCCAAATCCGAAGGGCGAAAACAATAGCCGCGAGCTCTAAATCATGAGTGACATATATAGTCTCGGCTGGCTTCAATTGCCTAGAAGCATAAGCAATAACACGTCCTTTTTGCATAAGAATGGCACCAAACTAATGCGACTAGCGTCGGTATACACAATAAAATCTTGGTTCCCTTCGGAAATAACAAGAATAGGAGCATCGGAAAGGAGTTCTTTTAACCTCTGACAAGAAGTCTCACATTTGTCCGACCAAATGTATTTAACACCTTTCTCCATTAAGCTAGCGAGAGGCACGCCAATCTTAGAAAAGTCCTTGATAAAACGACGGTAATAACCCGCCAATCCAAGAAAACTACGAATCTCCGTCACACTCTCTGATCTCTTCCAATCTTGAATCGCTTCAATCTTTGAAGGATCCACAAAAATTTCGGATTCGGAAATAGTATGACCGAGAAACTTCACACGAGATTGCCAAAAGTGGCATTTAGAAAACTTTGCATTTAATTGATTACTCCTAAGAGTTTCCAACACAATCCGAAGATGCTTTTCATGCTCCTCCTCAGTTTTAGAATACACAAGAATATCATCAATAAATATGAGAACAAATCGATCAAGGAAGTCTTTGAAAACTCGATTCATTAAGTCAACGAAATAAGCCGGAGAATTCATTAACCCAAATGGCATAACAAGCCATTCATAAGATCCATATCGAGTACGGAACGATATCAAAGGAATGCTATCCTCTGCAATACGAAGCTGATGAAAATCGGTTGCAAAGTCCAATTGTGAAAAGACTTTAGCACCACTAAGTTGATCGAATAGATCATCAATCCGAGGTAAAGGATATTTATTCTTGATAGTAAGATCATTAAGCTTGCGGTAGTCAACGCAAAGCCTAAGTGTACCATCAGATTTCTTCACGAAAATAGCTGAAGCTCCCCAAGGCGAGGAACTAGAGCGAATAAATTGCTTCGTTTCCAAGTCGAATAATTGTTTGCGCATCTCCTCATTTTCTTTATTGGATAAACGATAAGGAGGACGAGTAATAGGTTGAGCTCCAGGGGTAAGATTAATTCTGAACTCAATTGCTCGCTTAGGTGGTAATCCTAAAACGGGCTCAAATATGTCGGAAAATTCACGAACAACGTCAATAAGAGAAATAATATATTCCTCATCATCATTATCGTCATCATGAGGATTTAAAGAATATAAAGATGCAACCAAGCTGAAATTCGAATCTTTAAGGTCAATAGAAATCTGCTTGACAGATTGAGAATGTCGAACATGAATAGTCCGCTCAGGACATAGGATTTGGGCTTCATAGAGATTAAGCCAATCCATTTCCAAAATCATTCCAAAGCCTAAGTAACGCATGACATGCAAATCGGCTAGGAAAGGAAGATCACACAAAATAATCTTGACATCTTTACAAAGCAAACTAAGATTTGCGGATCCACCAACTGGGTTCGAAATTCTCAAAGAAGTCATTAAAGCAACAACACTTAAATAAAAAGTATCAATAAGTTCTTTTGAAATAAAAGAATGGGATGCACCCGTATCAAAAAGAACTCGAATAGGTTGATCACGAAATATAATAATGTCATCAAGGATAGAATGAGACATACCTTGATTACGAGATGTGTTGCCAGGGGCTTGAGAAACATTAAGCTTTCCCTCCTTCCTATCTTGAAGTTTGGGACAAGAAGATAAATAATGATCCGGGCTTTTGCAATAGCGACAAGTACGAGGCTTTGAACACTTGTTTGCATAATGGTCCTTAGAACCACAATTGTAGCATTGCCCACTACTTGAGGTAGAAGTCTTAATTGCCGGAGAGGCTTGCTTCCTTTTCTTATTGTTGGGATAAGGACCTCGGAATTTATTAGGCCTTTTATTATTGTTGAAGTTTGGTTTGGAACCCACCACTTCAACATCACTTTCCCTATCCGCCTCTTCAAGACGAAGAGCGATATCAATGAGTTGGTCAAAAGAAACTTCTAACTTTAGAAGTAATGGCTTCTGGAGATTTTTGTTTAAGCCATAGACAAATCTCTGATTTTTCTTCAATGGGGTGTTTATGTACTCGACCCCGTATTTAGAAAGTGACTCGAATGATGCGACATAGTCTGTCACGGAAGATTCACCTTGAACAAGATCTATGAAATGACGAGCCAAAGTCACCTTCTCAGCTTCTAGCACAAACTTTAATTCGAAACGTGCCCGAAATTGCTCCCAGATGAGATCCGCTTCATTAATTTCAGAAATAAGAAGTTCGTACCAGTCCAATGCTCTTTCTTGGAGCATACTAGAAGCCACCTGAACTCGGTGAAGATCAATAAGATTCATGCGAGAAAAGATTCGATCGCATGATTTCAGCCAAGCCTGGACTTCAATAATAGTTTCAGAACCCTTGAATGGTTTCCCATCCAAGTTGGTATAATCGTTGCACAAGCGTGCAAATCCAGACTTAGGATGAGTTGGTTCCGAATTAGAACCAGCTGCTTGAGCATTCTTAACCAAATCAAGAAGCTGTTGGGCAGACATAAAAACTCCATCTTGGGGAGTTGCACTAGATTGACCGGCGCTGGGACGGCCTGGTCTAACCATTTCCCTTCCTTAAGAAAGAAAGAAAGAAGAAAAAGGTTATTCACCAAATGAATATCAAGCAACCTTGATAGATAAAACAAGGAATCATAAAGAAAATAGGATGAATCGGTACGAAGACTCGAATTAAATCCTAAAGCACGAATCCTAAGAAAGACTTAAGACGATGATCCTTGCTAGATTATTCTACATTGTTCCAAAGTTTCGCTCTGATACCAAGCTGTGACGCCCCACCTCTATACCCACGCTAGCCAAGGACACTACGGTGTAATGCCGTCAACTAGCATGGAGAATAAGGCTGTTGAGGAGAGACCATCCGTATAATTGCTTTGTGCGAGTACCGATATGCCAGATAATATATAACTTGCATTCTTTTCAAGAGGAAATCCGACATACCATCACAAACTCAAAGCTACTACACAATTGCTATAATGTCTTCGGAAACAAATATAGAAATAAACATAACACAAATCAGTCATAGATAATTCATATCACAAAGGCGGAAATAGATATGAATATATATAACACATAAAAGTGTTCATCAGAGTAGTGGTCAACAAGATCCACACTATCACAAAAGAAATATCTATCAGTGCTATACAATAGAATATGGGTACAACCATGAGTCTATATCTCAAGTGTATACAAAAAAAACTACTAATCTAAGTAGTTAGCCAAAAGTTAAGGTAATGATCCTGGATGAGAAGTCAAGCAGAAGCACCTGTAACATCTCGGTCTGACCCGAGTATTATTTAATAAGAAAATAATAAACGGATCAGTCTAGCTATAAATATCAGATGAAATGATTTAGAATAAGAGATATGACTAAACGTATAAAAATCATAATGCCAAGCTGTGATAAATAAGTAATTAAAAATCAACAAGAGATCAATCAATATCACAAAAATCTTCTCAAAGATCAAAAGGAATGTCATACTCCTTATTTCATTCACCAAACCATAAATAGACAATTATATCAATGTCAATCACAAAAGTCAATGACACACAAATTCACCAATGCACAAATATTGATAAAACTTATCAATGAAAATCACGAAAATTGGTGAAGCGCAAATCCCGGAAATCATCAATAGAAATCCAGAAATCACAAAAAGGGGGAGGCCTATCACAAAACGGGAGCATGAAAACTCGCCAACACGTGTATCACAAAACGGAACGCTATTCCATGGTTCTTTACCATTTATTTTGAGCCGAGGCTCTACAAAACGGCCCGAAGACCATGGGTCGCTACCCCACCAATTTGAGCAGAAGCTCCACAGGAACGGGGTTTAGTCTCCCTCGCAGACAAAGAGACATCGCACATTGCTAGTTTAAATCACAAAAATGATCATCATCGATCACAAGAAGTGTCAATTACACTAAGCTAGTAAATATATGAGCTTAGCTTCATGTCCCATAACCACTAGCTTAACTTAAATATTTACGATCAAATTGTAGATCTCCACTAGAAAATTTTCACAAAAGATTCAATCGAACAAGTCCAAGAATTAACCAACGAAGTAAACGCAAGAGTTTCATACCACTCGTTTTACTAAGCCGTTTAATTAGATTTCTCATACGAGTGAGGTAAAGACTTGTATATACTAATAGGTTGGAAAATGGTTTTATAAACGAGTTTGATATTGAAAGAGTTTAAATAATCTTTGATAAAGAGTTTGAATATTTACTACTAGTATAGAAACCTTTGTATTTTAAAGTGACAAAGCAAAAAAATGATTGTAGAAACAATCAATCACCAAAATTCACATACGAAGACGTGAATTAATTCCAAAGAAATCGATATCAAATCCATCAAAATGGATATTTCCAAGAATTCCATATTAGAAGTCATCAAAGTCGAAAAATTGATAGCATCAATTAGGAATCAAAACGAATCGATAAAAAACTGGAATCACAACCCAAATAGGCAAAATAGGCATAATAGACATTTAAGAGAAGGTCAATCGACTGGCTCAATGAGTTTAGTCGACTGATCACAGTCCCTGAAAATATGCGGGATACTGGTCAGTCGACTGAACTCAGTGGGTCAGTCGACTGACTGCAGTAAATAGAGCCCCCAAGGCTCTGTAGGAAGCCTTCACCCTGCTTATTACCTTCAGCCAGTCGACTGACCAAGAAGTCCAGTCGACTGACTGGAGCTAAGGCGGTTTTCCCTGCCTATCAACGGAAGAAGAAACCTTTCCCATTTCGCAACCGGACGAGCCTCGGGCACTAAGGGATTACGCCGATCGGTAACCCAGCCCTATAGGCTCTTCGATGCATCACCAAAAACTTGTTCAAATATGCATAGAAGGATTTCCATAGAATTTGCTTTCAAAACACCAAAAGTTGGAATATAAACCAAATTAATCCAAACCAAAAGCAAATACACATGAATAATTGTTAGGAATTCATACCCAACGTTCAAAGATAGTTATAGACCTAGATGTGAGATAAAATCTCACCTTTTCACAAAATCAATGTAGAAGAGGCTTGAAAACAAAGGGAGAATCAACCACTTTTCAACACAACCCAAATGAGCTCGAATCTATGCTCAAAAGAAGAACATTCCTAAGTTAGGTTTAGGAATTTCTGAAATTCAAGAGAGAAGCAGTTGGAGAAGGTGAAGAGAAGGCTTACCAATGGGTTCTCTTGAATTTGGAGCTAGAAGTTGATTTGCAAATAGAAAACTAGGGCTTGAGTTTTAATTTTCCATTCCACTCACCATTAATCTCTTTAGAACTGAAAAGTAGAGGAAGAGGGAGTGAATGAAGAGGGGGTTTCAGTTTGGGGTATTAAGTTAGAATATTGGGCTGAACCCAAACCCAAACCCAAATTGAAAAAGGTCAAATTTTTAGCTAGCTCCAAACATATCAATGTTTATACTCAAAAAGGTTGCAAATGGCATTTTGAACTCAATGGAAAGGGTCTCGAGTCCCAATTTGACCGTATGCAAAAGGTAGCTTTTCGGACAAAAATCCGACTAATGATGAAATATTTAAATAAAATATTTAAGTATAAAATTGTTAAATATGCGGGTTGTTACAGTATATCACTCCCCCTTGCCCCTTTGTTTTTAGTGCCTTGGAGTTCTGCGGAATTAGGCAGATTCAACTTGGGGTGGTCTCGTAGAGCACCTTGTCATCTTTAGCAGCTCTATATTGGAAGAAGGGGTACCGCAACATGACTAGTTCCGAGATCCATTACCCATGTAACTTACATAGGTCGACCAAGAGTTCCGGAGTTCCCTTGTATTTCCTTCGATTTTGGAAAAAGATGCCCTCAATAAAGCCACTTAGTTAGGTGACAACCACTCACTAGTTTTTTGTGAAGGAAAATGACCCTCAAATTGTCACTGAATTACCAGAGACTTATAAGTTCCTAAATTTTTCCTGTTTAGAATATTCTTGCTTTTACGTGTTGATCATATTATTTCATCATATCTTTTCCTCTTTTATCTCTTTAGCTAAACTTAGAAGGGACAAGGCCCCAACCCTTAAGTATCTTTTCGGTAATAGGTATGAAGAGGTCATGAAAATTCTGGCGGGGGGGGGGGGGGGGTGGCTTAGGCATGTTGTTTTTCCAAATCTAATCTCAAGGTTTATGGGTTGCTATCATCTTCGGCAAAATTTATTGGATACAATCCCCCTTCAACTAAAGCCATGCCCTTAGATGTGATTGATTTAAATAATCTTAAGGAATCCTCCCATTTTAATTCTAAAAGAATCGAAACCAAAAGACAGGGTGCTGCTGTCGATGGTAGACCTTGGTTTTAAATACCTTATGGCATGTGTACTATGATACAACCTTCACAAAATATATGTTGGTATATCTAATCTATTTTTCTCTTTTCATGTGGCAGTGGCTTTTGGTGACGAATTAGAGATAGGTGAACTACTATTAAGCAAATCATCTTCCTTCGCTTCATTCAATCGAAACCACCTCTATAGGACCCACCTGCAACCAAAAAGCACAAGAACATACTCTTTACCAAAGTCACATCTACCCTGGATGCCCTTGTTCTGACCACTTCTTCTTCCAAAGATCAGGTGGACCGGGTTATTGATGTTACCTGTTCTACTATCAATGATCACCTACCCAAAGTTGTAAGGGACTCTTGGGTGGAATTAGTTGATGACATTGATAGCTTTGGGAGGATGATGAGCATAGGATGGAGAACCACCTTACGGTAAGCACCTCTTCTTTCTTATTTATCTCTCTAGTTTCCATAATAACTTTCTTTCTTTAGGTCCTTACTGACTTCTTGGTCCTCCACCAAAGGTTTCAAAGGTTGAAAGTAGAGTTGGTAAAGGCAGATGTTGCTGGGAGATAACTGGTAGAGCACAAAGAAAAGGCTAAGTCGGTTGAGAAGCGGTTTTCCGATTACAAGGAGAAGACTGAAAAGGAAGCCCATGACGAGAGGGAAAAGAGGCTTATGGAGGTGAAAGCTTCCGAGATCAAAACTACAGAGTGGAGAAGGCCTTAAAATATCAATAAGCCAAGCATGAAAAAGAGTTGGTGGAGGCTAAAAGAGAGGTCTTAGGATTGGTTACTAAGGAAGAGCCCGAGAAGGTAGCTACCAGTGAAGCTTTCAAGGTCCTCTATAATTCCTATAAGTTCAATCGTGGAAAAGGTATAATTCTCTCAATGGGCTTCAATTTCTAATGGGAAAAGGATTGAAGAGAGCTTCTCTCAAAAGCATGCGAAGGGCCGAGCCTTGGTAAAGGTTGAACAATCTGATTCGAAAGGGGAAGCTGACAAGTGGAAAGAGGTACGCTATGACTTTGAACTCAAGGAATATCTGTTGAAGATGTTTAGATTTTGGCTTGTAATAATTCTGCTACATTTCCTTTTTGTTTGTTTGTTTGTAGTAGTTGTGACTTTGATGATACCGTTTGGGTTTATGGAAAATCATTATCATCTTTTGTTAACTTCATCACGTTTACTCTAAAATATTTTTTTCTTAACTATGTTTACACAGAGAAAGTCCAATTTTACCTCTCATTATGAAGTATCGTGGAAAGAGGAATCAAACTAGAAACTTGAAGTTGTTTGCAAACATAGGTGCCCTTAAATCCCAACTAGCATCTAGTAGATTAAGGAATGCAAGCTTATCTAATAAGATCAAAGAGGTACAGGAAAGATACGATCACACTTGTGTAAAATCAACAAAATCCCCTATGCTTAGAGGCACTAGATTAACTAATCTAACTTTGGATCTTAGGGGTAAATTAAAGCTTGCTTTAAATAACCGAGATGAGGTCTTTGGTGAGTTTGCTCGACTCTCTAAATTACATCCGAGAGACCTTCATTTGAAAATAAGAGGCTATCTTTCCTCAGGAGATTCTATTATCCAAGATTAACTATAATTATAGAGGTTCTACCTAGTTACCAAATTCTGACTCTGTCTCCCCTAACTATCGCTGAAGAGGAGATTTTGAAAGTGAACATGTTCGGAATATGTTCCGCAGTATGTTCCAGAAGCTAATCTTAATCTATCCCTAGTGGATTCTTCTCCTTCTGAACTTCCATAGTGTGTTTAGAGAAGGATTCTTTTTCCAATATGGCTAGACCCTTGGAGTCTCTTGCTGACACTAGGAGCTTAAGGCCTTAAGATTATTTTGGCTATTTGAAGAAATTTGCTCATCTTGGGGGACTGTAACTTTTGTATGTATATTTGTTTTTTTATATATTTGTACTAATCGTTAATAGAATGGAATAGAATTATCATTACTATGATTTATCTTTTCTAGTTTTAATTTGAAATTCTTTTAGGGAGGTTATGTCCCAACGACTTAAAACTGGGGAAAGGCTGCGATTTCTTGTAACAGAGTCTTGATGATAAAATAGCTGAACTAAGCGTAGCCCTGATTTTGGTATCAATATTCATTCTATCTTGAAAGATAATGAATCCTTAAAGCAAACTTTTGAAAAATTAACTAAAAAGTATCTGCTATTCTAGATACAGTGCTGATTACTGGTTAAGCTTTGAAATCTATCGTTTCTAGTTTATGGAAGCCCACATCCATCCTTCGATAGCAATCGGACGAAGCTTACAAAGAGCTTTGGGCAATCAAGTTACAAGAACTCAAAACTAAAAATATGCGAATTAACGAGGTTACGGTGGCGACCCCTCTAACTTAAGGAAGGGGTAGAGGTAGATTTCATGCCGGTATGGAGTTTTCTTCTTCGTGTAGAACTACTATTGTCCCTTCTAGGTTTCATTCTCAACCAAAGAGTTCTCCCTCTATCCCAGTTCTTAATACATCAGATGTTCTTGTTAGCACTAAGGTTGGTCGAAGAATCTCATTCAAGCAACTCAAGAAGGAATGCGCATCTAAGAAATATGACAAGAAGGAAGAGCATTTTAAATCTCATCTGGAGAAGGCTATTAAGGAGGCCAAAACTAAGGTCAAAAACATGTACGAGATGCTGCCCCTTCCTCTTTCTTTCTTGTATATTGTATTCCATGTGTGCCAATAACCGTTTGGATAATTTATTTTTACGTTGATGTCTTCTTTTGGCATTTCAGTTAACTTAATTCTTTCAACTCAAGTCAAATTTCTTGTTCTTTTGATTCCGTCTCAGGGTGCTTAGGTCCTTTGATATCTTTTCATATCGATATCCTCGGTATCATTATTCACTAATTTTGATGCCATCCTTTCAGTCTTGATTGGGATTCATACCCAATGCTCATTTTAGCTTAGGGGCCTTCCTCTTTAGGTTTTGGTATTATTAGGAACCTACTTGTTATCCTTCTTAATTGGGAATCTACTAATACTCTAATCTAGTTGGGAATTATCCAACATTCTAATCTAGCTAGGAATCTACCCAATACTCTTGTTGGGGATCTATCCAACTTCTAATTTAGTTACGAATCTACTTGATGCTCTAATTTAGTTGGGAATCGATCCAACATTCTACTCTAATTAAGAATCTTCCCAATGCAAGTTACTACTTGACCATAGCTCATTATTATTGAGAATCTACCCAACATATAATCTGATTGGGAATCTACCCAATGCATGGTTCCTTTTGACCATAACTCATTATCATTAGGAATCCATGCAACATCCAATCTAATTAGGAACCTACCTAATGCATGGTTCCTTTTAACCATAACTTACTATCATTGAGAATCTACCTAATGCATGGTTCATTTTGACTCTCATTCACTATCATTGGCAGTATACTCAATAACTAACTTAATTGGCAATCTGCCCAACATTCTAATCTAACCAGGGATCTACCTGGTGCATTATTTCACTGATCATGACTCACCATCAGCATGCGTTCTACTTTTTGACGTCCTTTTAAACCCCAGTGGTAATGGCCTTACACTTTGTTGTGCATCACTGTTGGGGTGCTCTTATGGCGAAGTATATCAATTTTATTATTAGGTTCGAATCTACAACCACTTGTAGCTGGTATCGGCCATCTACAACCACTTTTGGCTGACATTGGCCATCTAAAGCTTCTTTTGGTCGGAGCTGACCATCTAAAATTATTTTAAGTTAATATTTATACTAATTGCTAGTTTTAACTTAAAGAAAAATATAAATTCTTTGAAAAGAGTGCTCTCGGATTGTTTTGTAAAAGAGTTTTGAAATCGAATAGTTGCTATATTCTATTATTTCGAAGGAAACATTTTTAGTTTGAGTTTGAGAAAGAGAATTATTAAGAGAATTAGTATTTTTAAGAAAAATGAAACTCTTTATTGATCTCGTCTGATTAGTAAGAGAGTTTCAATCTTAGGACTTTTAATGAAGACACAATATTTTTTAACTAAAAGGAAGATACAGTAAGTATAATTTTGTGAGTACCAATACTAGATTATACTTATCGAAAAAGGAAAGAGCTAACCTCGAAAGAAGCGTTCCAGTGAGACAAGAGACTTCCTTAAATATAGTAACTAATATTCTTGAAAGATGTACGTAGATATGATTGGTTGAACAGGCTTTCATTATATGAATTTCTCCTAAAACATAAAAACAAAGTTAGATATTTATAAAAATTAGATATTAACCAATCATCTAATAAACTTAGTCTGTCTCCCTTTTGTATAAAGTTCTCTGTGACTTCAGAACGTATTCAACAATCATCTGTTTCATGCCTATTCACTTGACGATAAATAAAATATCCTTTCCTTTTAGGTTTTCTTGAGTGGTTGGGGATAGTATGAGTAGCGAAGCTCTCTATGAATTTCCAAAAAGATTTGAGATAGACTTTGATTTAATGGAGTAATGATTTGATCTCAGTTGATTTCTTTTAATGTCGAAGAACTGGGGCAACTTGGAAGGCTCTTTTAGTTGGGAGAGATGAAATTTTATTCACCATCGTCATGATACTAAAATCCTTGATTTTTTTCCCATAGCATTAACCGTCCCTTGGAGTTAAGCAGACTCTTAGAGGGACTCCTAGAGATACTTTAAAAGTTGCCTTATCTTGAGAGCTTGAATTTCATAAATGTGGTCATATTCATCTCCATTCTATTTTTCGAAAATGTGGGTGACTAATCTTTTGGCGTTCTCTTCTTTAATTAGCTAAATGCAAAGGTTGAGAGGTAGCTCCGAAGTCAGTTTCTCATTCCTTAGGTTGGTCATGGCTGGAAGGATGATATTGCTGAATTTTCCAGGAGGTAACAAATGACCGAGGTTTATGCCATTCTTCTAACACCAAAAATGTGGTGCAAAATTTCATATACATCAACATCCCGAGGTCAAAAGGTATATCTTTGGAAGTTGGTTTGATGATAGGTCTTGGATATAGGAATACCAAGACGTAATGTGATATTGTTGGAGTTACTGAAAATTAAATTATTGCAATATCCCCCATTCTGAAGCCCAAAACTAACTACTACGGATGCTGCAGTCATCCATGGTTATTAATTCTCAATGAAAAATGCGTCTATGTTAATCATATCGACAATCAAAAGCACATGAATACGAAAATTTTCAAACATAATTTAATAACAGTCTTCACGTTTCATTTCAAAAGTGGTATTTCATATTCATTACGTAATCTCATTTGCAAACCCACGCTTAGTGAAATTATAATTATTACAAAATAGTCAAAGAGAGACATATGAAGATGCCCTATTGGTTGATCAGAATCAGATACTTGGTAATTATACAACTTTGTCATTACATCCAAATAGAAAAAACTAAACTACACAGAGGAAATATATATATATATAAAGCTTCTACTAGCTAGATTTCCTCCTACACGTCTCTGAAAGCTTATTCTTCTAACTAGAACCTGAAATCCCTTACTCCTGACCTACTCAATTGACTACCCAAGAGTTAAAGAGGAAATTTTTTTTTGGGTCAGATAACAATTTGGTGTACCTACCATCTCAAACCAAATAGATATCCGGTGAGACTATGTCACCGAGTGAAACAGGTTTCCCCCCACTAGTATCTTATGAAAAAACAACCATATACCGTGCTTCTGCAACCATAATGGTTAAGATATAGAAAATAGCATTTATAGTAATGCAATGCATATTGGATTACCCGTCCCAATTCAATAGATTATCCACCTTTATTTTGAATGACTACCCATCACAATTTAGACTGAATATCCATCTTATTCTAATCTGACTGCCTGTCTTATAATAATGTGGATTACTCATCTCATATTTAAACATATTCAACATTATGTGGACTAATCATCTCACATGTATTTATTACTTTGATTAACCCTCCCCTACCATATTGACTACCCATCACATATGGTTTAATAATTTAAAATTTTATGGCCTATTTATCACATATATTCCATTTAACTTAAAATGATGTGGATTATCCATCACACACCCTAAGTTTTCCTAGGATAATTATGAACTCTCCATTATTCTCATAGAGACTATTCATCTCCAACATGATGTTGACTATCCATCTCACATCCCATAGTTTTTCTAGGATGACTATAAACCCATCACTTGGCCTTTTAACCCATGTTACCAACATGTCTCTATTCAACTCATGTTACCTACATGTTTCACTTTAATCCACGCTATCCACATGCTTAGCCTAAATCTATTGGTGTCCCCATTAGGTTATCTCCCCTTAACAATTCTAACATTTCAAAATGACATACATTGGTACCCCCACATGATTAATGTCGAACCCAATACAGAAGTACTTTGGTATCCCCAAGGTTTAAGCCAAAAACATATAGTACATGGCTTGCCGCCTTTCAAGTTTTTAGTTTAGAGCAACGTCGAAATTCGTAATCTAAAATGGCATTGGTATCCCTAATGATGTCGTTAAAACTAAAAAGCATAAGGTTTTCCACCATTAATAAAAGTACACATGGGTTTAGATAATGTCGACGTTTATGAAAACAATTATCTATCTGCCTCTTGAAGACATACTCATATTTTGGATTCTCGACAAAGTGGGTCTTTTTGACGCTAAAGCAAGAACTATGGCATCATTGCCAAATAATATAAGGTCATCAACTTTATTGAATAGCGGCGACAAGGAACTCGTCGCCCTTTATAAAAATAGTTTAGTAAACACTCTTTGGTTATTATGCCGCTTAGTATATATAGTCTATGACATAAATGTGGCATCGCTGCCATAGTCAAATTCAAAGTGGTAGGTGCGGTGTCATTAAAAACATTGGTGAAGATATGTGGCATCATCGACGTAGAATTTAGCTTTTAAATGTTTAAGTGAATTACGAAGTGCCACTTCCGCCTATTTTATGTCATCGACGAGGTTGACTTCGACCTTCTTGGAGCTATTACATAGTTACCAATGTATCTATCATATGCTTCCTTTCAATGCAACGCTGGCACTCACGGAAATGACCAGACCTTAGGCTCGGCAATGTCAAAGTAGTATGGCATTATCGTAATTTAATTGAAAACTATTTTATTTCTTCTTAAAGTAAAAATATTTCGCCAAATCATTATTCTTATTCAATTTCTATTAGATAAACAATCTTTTTACAAATCCATTTCGAAAATTTGCCGCCGTCCTATATTTTCAAGTTCCAAAACATAATTATAATAATTAATTAATACCCTTAATTAATTAGCCTTTTATATGCTAATCTAGCACGATAAATACACAATAAATTGAAATCACTTGGAAAAATTCCCTAAACTTCATAGAAATTAGAGAATTTCTTCTTTATCCATATAAAGATTTCAAGGTCAAAAGCTATATTTAATTATTTTAAATATTTAAAACCCGAATTAAACCCATGTCCTCTTTAGGAGATTCCTAAATTATTCAAATAAATTCAAAAAATTATGAAATGAAAAAACCCATCTCCAAATGATCATTTTACACCTCATATTAAAAATTTAAATCATTTGAAAAATAAAAACTTAGATTTTTACTCAAAAACCTATCAAAACAATTTCTTAAAATATCCATTAACCATTATTCTATCCAATCAATGATTATAGGCATCCATATCTTAACCAATCAAACAAATATGATTCAGGTATTACCCATAGCTGAATTTAACAAAGATTAAAAGAGATGGTTAGTTGTATTATTCACCTTAAACTTAAAGATTGGAGTTGAGATTTGATTATTGCTTTGGTTTTCCTGCTTTGCTCTTGAGTCTCCCTTATATTTCGTGATCTCCTTAGGTTGGATAATGGCAAATCTCTACTCTTCCTCTTTGATTGTTTATGGTAGTGAAAAATGTGAATAAAATGAGGGGAAAAGGGTTTAAAGTAAAGGATAAGTCTCTTTCCTATATTAATCTCTCGTATATTCTTTTATTAGTTAACTTCTAAAAAAATCTTACTTACTTCATTTATAATGGCTCAACCTTATTAATTTATCAAATCTCTCCCCTTGACTATTCAGATTAATCTTATTTAATCTATCAAATTAAATACCTTGAATAATGTTAAACAAAAACTAGAGGTGTTATAGGCTCCCCCCTTAATGAATTTTGTCTTCGAAATTCAGTAACAACTACATAACAAGCATATCAAACATGTAAACAATGCTAGTATAACTTGCCAGCAATAAAGTCTATATACAGCAAGTATAGAACATACCCTCATAATAGCTCAAGGTAAGTATCCCCAATCATGTCATCTATCTCCCAAGTACAGTCTTTCCCATTATCGCTCGATTAACCTTTCACCAACTTGATTGTTTTGTTGCTTAACTTCTTATCATCTCTCGCTATAACTCAAACTGGTTGCTTAACAAAAGTCAGACCTGGTTCTACAACTAAATCTTCCAATGCAGTCAGAGTGATATTAGTTTCCGGATCATGCACATAGTTTTGAAGATGAGCAACATGAAATACATTAGTGGACACCTACCAAACTGCTCGATAATTCTACTCGATATGCGTGCTTTCCAATCCTCTCTATAATTGGGAACGGTTCGACATATCTCAGGCTAGTTTTTCTAATTTTGCAAAACATACAACACCTTTCATCGGTGATACCTCAATAAAAACACGATCTCCAACTAAAAACTCAAGATCCTTATGCCTTTTATCTACGTAACATTTCTGCTTAGACCGAGCTTCTCTCATCCTACCCTAGAGTAGCTCAATCTTCTCTGTGGCTTCTCTCACCATCTATGGACCAAGAACCAATCTACCTCCAGCCTTCAACCAACATGCTGGTGATTTGCACGACCTTCCACACAAAGCTTCAAAAGGCACCATTCCTATACTAGTCTGATAACTATTATTATAGGAAAACACAACCAAGTGCAAATGGTCTTCCCACAACCCACCATAATCTAATACAACAAGCTCTTAACAACTCTTTGAGTCTCTTATTGACTGTTTTTGTCTACCCATCTGTCTAAGAGTGATAAGTAGTACTCATCTTAAACTTGGTACCTAACACTTCTTGTAGGCTCTTCCAAAATTTACTAGTGAACAAGTTATCTTTGTCATTGACTATACTACTATGAACCCTATATAGCTAAACTATGTTCATCATAAACAACTTAGCTAATACTGTCATCATCCTAGCTGACTTAACAGGAATGAAATGGGCACTCTTGGTCAATCTATCTACTACAGCCCATATACTTTCATATCCTCTGTTCGACCTTGGCAACCTATCAAGAAAATTCATGGATATTGAATCCTGTTTCCAAATCAGTATATCTAAAGGGTGAAGCAATCCGCTTGAATTCTAATATCTGGCTCTCACTTGCTGACAATTTGGATATTACTTCACCTATAAGCCTACATCCATTTTCATACCTTACCAGAAGAAACTTCTCTTCATATCCTGATACATCTTGGTTTCACAAGGATGAGTCATAAACTTCGATCGATGTCATTCCCTAAGACTTCCCTTCTTAGGTTTCCTACATCTGAAACACATAATCGTCCTTTATTTCTTAACCATCCCTCTGGTCAAGACTAAATTCTTTTAGATCATCGATCTCCTTTCCATTTTTCATTCTTTGGATCCACTTAGCTAGTATTGGATCATCCCTTTATTTAGAAGCAATCCTCTCAATAAATACTGGTCAGACTTCTGTACAAAACAACATGACGGTACTTTGACTAGAACTAGCAGTCGATCTTAACCGTACATTACAAGTAGTCAATGCTTTTAGATCCCTTCATTCTGCTCATATAGCTAACACAACATTCTGATGTTTCCTACTACGTGTATTAGCAACTTTATTTCCTTTCCCCGGTGTATACTCAATAACAAATCATAAGCTGTAAAAACTCTAGCCACCTCTGCTATCTTATATTCAACTCTTTTGGAGAGAATAAATACCACAGGGAGTTATGATCCGTATACAACTTGAATTGTTCTCCTAAGAGGTAGTATCTCCACACTTTCAATGCGAAAATCACCACTGCCAGCTTCAAATCATGAGTTGGGTATCTAACTTCATGTAGCCTGAGCTGCCAAGGAGCATAAGCTTACCATGAGCGGTCTTGATTTGAAAGTATTTTCATTGTCCAGTGGAGTGTAAATTAAAGCAGATTATAGATATGATGCTTTTATACATACCCCTTGGATATCTTCCATTCTTTTTAACCGTTGGTCTCGATCTGGGCTATCTAAGACGTTGATCGCTATTATTTGTTGAATTACTTTAGGGCTTTGGAAACCGATGATCTCGATCGGGCTCTTTCGCTGAATAATGATTTCCACCTTGGTTAACATTTTGATTCATGCTCGCAGATTGCATACACCCATAAGAGACTAAAAGATATATCTTGAAATTACAAGCCAGGGAGATTTCATTTTGAATATTTATGATTTGTACTTTGTAGAGATTATAGTGTCACATAGTCTTTCCATTTATTTGTGCGTGATAAACGATACTCAAGTTTAATTCAATGCTTAAGGCCTCTTGGAGACTGCTCCAAAACTCATCAGTGAAAAGCACTTCTCGGTCATTGATAATGTTAGAAGGAACTCCACGCAACTGAACTATTTCTCTCATATATAAAGTTACCAAAGATGCAGCGGTCCTTGTACTCCTGACTAGGGTAAAATGAGCGCATTTGATCAGTCGATTGATTATGATGCAAATACTCTCATTTCATTTTCTACTTCTAAGTGGATCATCAACAAAGTCAATAGAGATACTTTCCCATTTCTACTATGGAATATCCAGCGACTGTAATAATCCACCAGGATTATTCCACTCCATCTTTACTCTATGGCAATTCATACAGTGGGAAACATACATCACCACATGCCTCTTTAAACTAGGCCAATAAATGATTCTTCATATGGTGATAGTTTTATCACCATCAGGATGAATGGCCATCTTAGAACGATGGGACTCTTCTAGTACCATGTCGATTATTTTCATAATATGAGGAACACGCAATCTACTATCTCTCCGTAACCATCATTTCGAATCAATGAAACAACAATCCAAATGACTTGAATGCTCTATCTATTCAGCTTCTCAAAAATAGCCAAGAACTCTTTATCTTGCCTTCGACTTTAGCTAATACGGTCCATAAGTGAAGGATGAACATCCAAAGCTACCCAACATTCCTAGTGTAATGTCCAATGAAGGTTAAAATTCAAATGTAGCAATGAACTCCAAGTGTTTCTACTCCAAAAACATAGTGTGTAGCATCGCATACTTCCTATTCAAGGCATCAACTACAATATTGCCTTTGCTTAGAGTATATGAGATCCTAAAGTCATACAAAGCCAAGAACTCCATCCACCTCTATTGCCTCAAATTCAGATCTTTTTAGAAGTATAAATACTTTAAATAGTTGTGATCTGTGAATAGATCAAAACCATTCCCCTAAAAGATAATGCCTCTATGACTTAAGGGCAAAGGTAATAATCACCAACTCAAGATCATGGGTTGGATAGTTTCTCTCATGAACTTTCAATTATCGACTACCATAACAGACAACTCTACCCTCCTACATCAACACAACACTCAATCCTCTTCCACAAGCATCAGTATATATTATGAATGCTTTCGAATCATCATAGAGTACTAAAATGCTTATACCAGTTAACTATTCTTTCAGCTTAACAGAAGTATCCCCGCATTCTGTGTCCCATGAGAAAACTAAATTCTTCTTAGTAAGGCGCATCAATGGTGTGAAAATCTTAGCGAAGTCCTTAATGAACTTTCTATAGTAACCTTCCAAACCGAGAAAAATCCTCACTGCCGTGGCATTCTTTGGTATGTACCAATCCTATACTACTACAATTTTACAGGTATTGACCGCTAGTCTATGTCGAAGACAACATGTCCTAGAAAATGAATCTCCTTGGACTAAATGTGAGATTTTGAGAATTTTGCGTTCAACATATGCCTAGGGAGAGAATTGAACACTTCTTCTGATTACAACTCGTCCTCTTCCTCACTTTTCGAATAGAAAAATATGTCATCAACGAATAGCATCACGAACTTATTTTACAACCCTATAAAGACTTGACTCATGAGGTCAACAAAATGTAACACCTCGTAATTTTTACGATAGTTAATTTAGGTTAAAGGACAAATAATTCAAATTAATTAGCCATAAGGACAGGTGACATTAATTTTTGCGCTAAGGACAACACTGTAACCCACAAAAAACTTTTATCTTTCCCCCCAAAACCTCATTCTCATTTCTATTTCATTTTTTATTCATTCTCTCTCAAATTGACTAAAACCTGGAGCTTCAAAATCCACTTTCTCTCTCAAATCCAGTAAAACCTATGGCTTAGAAATCCACAAAATCGTAGTTCTAGTAGCACCAAAAAGAAAAATACGGCTTCCACTAGCGGAAATGCCGAAGAAAATGATACCATAAATGCTGCATCGAAGTTAACAAAAGTTAATTTGGATTGTATTTACATATAAATATAGTTCCTTTAATTATATCACATACAATTTGTTTTCGACCTTTTTATTCAATGTCAAGTACAAATTATATAGCAGCACATTGTACACAAACAAATTGATACTGCATAGTAGTAGTATGTGTTTAACTTCAGTTAGCACTTTGTTTACATTATAGTTGTTAATATATTAGCAAATTGTTTAAGGTTATATTTTATCAATAGATTAGTATCAGTTTTGTAGTAATATAGTATCAATTTCTATGAATCGCTTATGTACTTACATGGTATCAATTGCATAAAAAATGTATTAATTATGACACCATGTAGTACCCATTGTAGTTTTAAAATGATTTTTATGCTGAATAATGCTTTGTAAAATTTTTAACAGCAAGGTGAAAAAGCAAATTGAAACAAAAAATCGGCATAACCAATCGGAGGGGGAAAACAATGGCTCAAGTCTTGCACAAGAAGAGGTAAAGTCCTAATTTAGAAATTCGTTGAAGTTACAAACAAACAGATTCCGTCCAGTATCATTCTCCATATTATAGTTTACAAATAAAATGACGCTACATCATAGCAATGAATTAATCAGTTCAACATAAATGTTTAATAAGACTTTAGGAATTAGATTCATGAACTTATACTACATAGTACAATTATATGTGTTGTATGAAGAAAAAATTTGTTTCACTTGTTATTAAATATAAATGATAAATACAAATCATCACATTACTTAAAAATAATTTGACATTGTATTATAGCAGTATTAGATTGAATCTCAATTAATTCATTGTAGAATATACTGAAAATGGCACTGTATAGTTGCAGCAAGTGTTGGTACATTGTTTAAAACTATATTGTATCAATTTCTTAATGTCAGTTTATAATTATATATTAACAAATGTTTAGTATCAGTTTTACGGTTATTTGGTATCAATTCAGCAATTAGGGGGAGTTTATAAAATGATACTATGCAGTACCATGTATTATGTTTGTACTGCAATAATAGTATCATGTAGTATAATGATACTACATGTTGACTAATGCTTTAGTTTAGCAATTTGTATACAAACAATTTGATACTACATTGTAGTATGTATTTAACTTCACTTTGTTTATATTACAAATGTTAAATATATTAGCAAATTGTTTGTAGTTGTATTGTATCAATGCATTAGTGTTAGTTTTGCAGTAATACATTATTGAGTTCTATAAACCACTTTTGTAAATACACGGTATCAACAACATAAAAGAAGCTGTGGTAATTATGACACTATGCAATATCCATTTTAGGTTTTAAAATGATTTTTTGTTGATTGATGTTTTGTATAATTTTTAACTACATGCTGCAAAAGCAAATGAAGAGACGGATCAGCTGAACGAAGTAGAGAGTAAACCAATGGACTAGAGGTTGTGGAAGAAGAGGTAAAGAATTTATTTAGAAATTTGTTGAAATCACATGTAAAAAGATACATTCCAATATCATTCTCCATATTATAGTTTACAAATTAAATGACACTGCATATTAGCAATGAATAAATTATTTTGATGTAAATGTTTTATAAAAGTTTGGAATTATATTTATAAATTGATGCTATATAGTACAATTATATATGTTTTATAAAGAGGAAATTTTTTCACTCAATGTTAAATACAAATGATTGATACAAATTAGCACGTTGCTTAATAACAATTTGACGTAGTGCAAATTAGAATAAACAGAGAAGTGTGTTTTCTCTGATATACTTTTGGTCATAATCCGAACCATCATGTTGAATGCATCCAAGCCCTTCAGCAGATCCAACGGTTGATATATCATCTATTTGCTTCTTTTGGATACTGGGCTTAAAGCCCAATTTACTCTTCTGTATTGTATAAATACTATTGTACAAAATCGTGTAACTTAGTTTGATTCATATAATAAAAACTCTCAATTGCTCAAATATCAATTGTATAAAGATTTCAGTTCTATACTGTTTTTCTAACTTGGTATCAGAGCAAACAAATTTGTGCAATCTGCACAAATTAAAATTGCAAGTCCATCAGTAAGATTTCATCACGTGGACTCCTCTCATCAAAGATTCAAAGATCTCTTCACTTGAGAGTTGTGGCTGTTTACCAATAGTCAGTGCCTCGCCAAAACACTGTTGGCTGCATCAAACTATCAGCAAAAGCGTTGAATTCTAAACCAAAAGAGCAAACCGATCAAGAATATCAAGAAAAAAATCAAGAAGTTGAATCAGGGGCATCAAGAAAACTCATCAGAAGCAACTGGTTCACAAACAATCGTTCAAGTTTCAACCACAAAAGATTCAACCATTAAAAAATCATCATCTAAGTTTGCAAGAAGCCATCAAGATTCAACCACAAAAGATTTCTTGAAATTCTCAATTCAAAGTAAACTCAGGTTCAGAATTTACATACCAATTTCCTGTTGATCTGAATTATATCAATCATCATGTCCAATCTGGATGACATAACAAGCCCGATGACATCTCAAAACCAATCTCAATCAGATCCAGTGAATGATCTGATGAAGGCAATAATCAGGCCACAAAGTCAGATGATATCCATACAGCTTGATGAGTCAAATTTTCTGCTCTGGAAATTACAGGTAGAAACATCAATCAGGGGTTATGGATTAGAAGACTATGTTTTTGGTACAAAAATCACTCCACCAAAGTTTGTTAAAGATAGTGAAGACAAACTAGTACCAAATCAAGAATACATAGCACACCAGAGGCAAGATAGTCTGGTATGTGCTTGGATGATGTCATCCATAAGTGCATCAATCTTACCACAGCTTATAGGGTGCAAAACTGCCCAAGAAGTATGGACAACGATTGAAAGAAACTTCACATCTCAATCATCTGCAAGAATCATGCATCACAGAAGACAACTACAAAGTATTAGAAAGAATGACATGACAATGAATGAATATTTGCTCAAAATCAAGAACTTATGTGATCAACTAGCATCAGCAGGTCACAGAGTATCAGAATCAGAGCATGTTCTGCACATAATTAGTGGATTAGACAATGATTACGAAGCTGTTGTGGCTATCATTTCCACTATGGAACCTACACCATCATTACAATTTGTATATTCTACTCTTCTCTCACATGAAGGAAGAGTAGAACATAATAAAGCAATCAGTTCAGATATCTCTGTCAACTACACATTCAACAAAAGCAAACAATATTCTAACACCAGAGGACAATTCAACAATTTGCAAAGAGGTGGAACATCCCACAGAGGAAGAAGAGGAGGCAGAAGCAACTCCAGCAATAAAATAAGATGTCAAATATGTGAAAAATATGGTCATGGAGCAAATAAATGTTATTTTAGATTCAACAAGAACTATACTCCAGCACAACAAGGCAGCAGCACAAATATAAACTTAGTGACTGTACCAAAAGACAACAACTCAACTCAAGCAGAGGTCTTAAACACTGAGTCAGCAACAAATGATGATACTGCAGATGACTGTTGGTACCCAGACTCAGGAGCCACCAATCACATAACAAATAATCTCAACAATTTGAACTTGGGAAACAGAGAATATAAAGGTACGCAAAATCTTTCTGTTGGCAATGGTAAGACTGTGCACATTACACACACTGGAAATGCAAGTATATTGGGATCCAAACAACTTATTCTGAAAAACTTGTTAAGGGTTCCCTCTATTAAGAAAAATCTAATGAGTGTTTCCCAATTTGCAAAAGACAATAAAGTATATTTTGAATTTTATCCTGAAACATGCATAGTTAAAGACATACTAACTCAACAAATTATCTTGCAGGGTAAAGAAAACAATGGTCTGTACAGATTTGATTTTTCAAATCCAAAAACCTCTAAAAATGAGGAAAATTCTCTTGTATTGACTGTTACTAGTGATTCTAAAAACAGTAATAAATTTGAGTTGTGGCATCGCAAACTGGGACATCCCAGCATGAAAGTTGTAAAACATGTTATGAATAGTAATAACATTTCATTTAATAATATCTCTGATTCTTATTTTTGTACCTCTTGCCAATTGGGAAAAAGTCATAAACTTGCATTTCCAGATTCTCACACAAATTACACAAGGCCACTTGAATTAATTGCTAGTGATCTATGGGGACCAGCACCTATTAGCTCTGATTATGGTTACAAATACTACATATCTTTTATAGATGCTTATTCAAGATTTGTGTGGATATACATGCTAAAGTCTAAGTCAGAAACCAGTAATATTGTGACACAGTTCATTACCAAGGTTGAAAACATGACTGGAAACAGTGTATGTACTTTTCAGTCAGATGGTGGAAAAGAATTTCTTCCTTTAAAAAGTTTTTTTGAAAGAAAAGGAATAAACCATCAAACTACATGTCCATACACATCAGAGCAAAATGGTATTATTGAAAGAAAACATAGGCATATCGTAGAAACTGGTTTAACTTTACTTGCTCAAGACTCAATGCCTCTAAAGTTTTGGCCAGAGGCATTTAATACTGCTGTACACTTGATAAATATACTTCCAACAAAAATTCTCAAGTACAAGTGTCCACAAGAAGCATTAACTAGAATAAAACCAGATTATGAGCATCTAAAAATATTTGGATGTCAATGCTTTCCTTGCTTAAGACCTTTTAATAAACATAAATTAGATTTTAGGTCTACCCCTTGTACTTTCTTAGGATATTGCAACAAACAAAAAGGGTACAGGTGCTTAGACAGCAAAGGAAAAATATATATATCTAGGCATGTGAAATTCAATGAGCAGGTGTTCCCTTTTAGTAATGCTGAAATCAAGACCACTGAAAAAATAAGAAGTACAAGGTTCATTCTACCTGATCTACCTGATGAGATGGAAGCTCAGCCTTCAACACAGCCTGTAAAAAATGTTATTAGCACAAGCTCTCAACATACCATGACTGCTAGAGAGTCAGGTCAAGAGCAAGCTGCACATGAAGATGATAACATCAGTCAGAATCTCCAAAGTCAAGAAGCAAGCAGCACAAGTCATGATCATGACATGGTCTGCAGTAGATCAGACAACAGTTCAGACAATACAATCAGAAATAATATCAATACCCATCCAATGTTAACTAGAGCAAAATGTGGTATTTACAAACCAAAAATTATCAACAATATGGTTCTTCAGGAAGAACCTTCATCTTACATAGAAGCTACTCAAAGTGATAAATGGAGAGCAGCTATGCAAGATGAATACAATGCTCTAATTAACAAAGGAACCTGGAAACTGGTTAATAAACCAGCAAACAAGAATATAATAGGATGTAGATGGATTTTTAAATTAAAGAAAAATGCTGATGGCTCAATTTCTAAACACAAAGCAAGGCTTGTTGCAAAAGGGTACTCACAACAATATGGGTTTGATTTTTCAGAAACCTTTTCCCCTGTTGTGAAACCCTCTTCAATCAGAGTTATTTTAACAATAGCCTTGAATAGAAATTGGACCATCAGACAATTAGATGTTAATAATGCCTTTCTTAATGGTGTGTTACAGGAAGAAGTATTTATGGAGCAACCAGAAGGATTCATTCAAAAATCAGACAAAGAGATGGTGTGCCAACTCAATAAAGCAATTTATGGATTAAAACAAGCCCCAAGAGTCTGGTTCAACAAGCTCAAATCAACACTTATGAAATTTGGCTACAATTCTTCAAAATCTGATAACTCCATATTCATTAAAATTAATAATGTATCCACTACTTATATACTAATTTATGTTGATGATCTTATTATTACAGGGAGCAATGAATCAGAAATTAAAAAACTCACAGCATTGCTCAATTCAGAATTCTCAATTAAGGATTTGGGAGACTTGAACTACTTTCTAGGAATTGAAGTACAAAGAATTTCAAATTCTGAAATGCATCTCAATCAAAGAAAATACATTTCAGAAATATTATCAAAAACCAAAATGGATAAAGCAAACTCTCTACCAACTCCAATGATTGTGAATCATCAGCTTTCTAAGTATAAGGGTGAAGCAATTCAAAATGTCAAACAATACAGGAGCATAGTAGGTGCACTTCAATATGTGACTATAACAAGACCAGATATAGCATTCTGTGTAAACAAAGTTAGCCAGTACATGCAGAATCCTACTGATATTCACTGGAGAGCTGTAAAAAGAATTCTCAGATATTTAAAAGGAACAATTGATCATGGTCTTATCCTGAAAGCAAGCAGCACTCTTAACATAAATGCATATGCAGATGCTGACTGGGGGACTGATATAGATGATCGTAAATCAACTTCAGGCTACTGCATCTATTTAGGTAAAAATCCAGTATCATGGAGTGCTAAAAAACAAAACACAGTGTCAAGATCCAGCACTGAAGCTGAATTCAGATGTGTGGCAAGTACAGCAGCAGAAGTTTTGTGGTTAGAATCACTTTTAACTGAACTCAACATCAAATCAGATAAAGCTACAATCTGGTGTGACAACGTTAGCGCAATTTCTCTAACATCTAACCCAGTTCTTCACTCAAAAACTAAACATATAGAGCTAGACCTCTACTTTATCAGAGAGCAAGTTATTAGCGGAAAATTAAGAGTAGGATACATACCATCGCCGCATCAAAAAGCGGACATACTTACAAAACCATTATCGATGTCAAATTTCTCCAGATTAAAAGAAGAGCTCAATATTGATGTCGCTGACCCTAGTAGAAGATCTCAGAGGATAATCTTCATACCAGAATGATAAGTTTGATGTTCCATTTTTTGCAGAAGAGGCCGCTGCCATGTTTTTCAATTTCGTGCAAACCCTAGCTACTCTGGTTTGAGGGGGGGAATTAGAATAAACAGAGAAGTGTGTTTTCTCTGATATACTTTTGGTCATAATCCGAACCATCATGTTGAATGCATCCAAGCCCTTCAGCAGATCCAACGGTTGATATATCATCTATTTGCTTCTTTTGGATACTGGGCTTAAAGCCCAATTTACTCTTCTGTATTGTATAAATACTATTGTACAAAATCGTGTAACTTAGTTTGATTCATATAATAAAAACTCTCAATTGCTCAAATATCAATTGTATAAAGATTTCAGTTCTATACTGTTTTTCTAACTGTGCAGTAGCAGTATAGGTTTGAATCTCAATTACTACATCACAGAATATACTGATAATGCCATTGTATAGTAGTAGTACTATTGAGTATAGCAGTAGTAGTATTATAGAGTAGAGTAGTTGAAAAAATTATCAACAAGTATTTTTTGTATGAAACTTCAAATCAAGAATAATTAAACTATGATAAAAAATTAGGAAGTGCAGCTGATAGATGTGGGCTTAATGCCACATACCAAAAGGTTAAGCTTGTCAAACAAAACAAAGGAACGAATAAAGTGAGAATGGACTTCAAGAAATTTGCACTATTCTATAATTTCTTCCATGTTTTCTATGCTAACAAAATAAAAGCAAAAGAATTTAAGAAAATAAAAGCAACCTGGATGTTCTTATGGAATCATATTCAATAGAAGAAGAGGCATTTTTGCTAGGATAAGCAAAAAATGAAAATAACAGTAGAGGATATAAGTTTGCTTTTTGGTTTTCTACTTGTAGGAAATAATATAGACCCAAATGAATGGAAAAACAATTCCTTTAGAGTGCAAATATTGTGTTAGAAGAAATTTTCCCGACATTCAGTACATCAAAAGGATTAAGAGACGGTATAAAAGTGGAAATGACTGGAAAGTCTAAAGAAAAAAGTGAAGATTTACCCATTCTTCTGATTATGGAAATGCTACTGACTTTCTTCTTTCCAAACAATCAGCAAAAGATAAGATGGGAGATACTACTAGTCCTTTTGTACCTAGAAAAAAATGAACTCAACCTCATGACCGCCGAAAATAGAATAGTCTATTAACAAGTTCATAAAAAAGTTCATACATAAGCCTGAAAACATGTCAGGCTGTTTGACACTTCCACTTGTAAGTTTTTTTTATCATAATGCAATGTTAATACAATATATTTCTACATAAAGTGATACTAAGTAGTATGACTTAGTTTACGGTATTGCAGTATTGCATGTTTGACTTGTTTTAACCATATATTGCATGAAATTAAACTCTTTAAATAGTACCGCATATGTGAGAAGATGAAGTATTTGACCCCACCAAAAAATTGGTATGATATCACATCGCCTAGGTTTGCAAAGTGGGACCTATCGAAATTAAAGGACATTGTTGTAAAGGATCTTATTTACAAAATTCAGGAAGATGAGGTACAATAACAATAATATTCTCAAATTATACATTGCACAGCTTTACATTATTCGATATACCAGTATAAAACAATAGCAACAATACTGAATATATTAGTATAGAACAGTAGCTGTAATATTGAGTATACTTGCCTTTTTACATTATGCATATTCTCAAATTATACCACACGGTAGCAGTACTATTGAGTATCTAGTATAAAACAGTTATAAAATATATAACCACGTAGTATCATAAAACTATTTATGACACCGCCCAATATCATATATTTTTTATGATACTACATAATATAACAAAAAATTGTGATACTACACAGTATCGGTTTTATAGTTGAAAAATGATACTGTACTTTATAATTTATTTAAAGTATCACATTTCCTTTAACTAATTAACAACATCTAAGAGCATTTCAAATCATTCGGCCACACGAAAAAAGCTATTGTCAAAAAAAATTCCAAAAACACCACATTAAAGAAAATCCAACATGAAAAAAAATTAAGAAAAGAAAACTTAAAGAGGAGGACTCAATCGGTATATATGAAATCGAAATCCGAATTTTGAAACAACATCTTGTTGATGTAGAGGAGAAACTGAGTAAGGCAACTATAGATCTACAAAAAGGAAAGAAAATTTGGATTCAAATAGAAAAGGAGTTGACAACTTTTAAGAAGAAAATGAGAGATGATTGGGTTGGCACGAAAAGGACTGTTGTAAAAAACAAAGATTTTGAGGAGGGAGAAAAGTCCAAAATGAAGATTTTGGGGTTGACTCAAAAAGGAGTGAAAGTAATCAAGAAAACATAGATAACAAGATTGGAGAGACTGATTTAGAAAACTAAGATGAGGAGTAGGTCGCTGTAGAAAATATTGACAATGTAGTAGAAAACGATGGTGAAACAATTGACATTCAAAATAAGATGAGGAGCAGAATGCTTTAAAAAAATAAGTAGAAAATGATCGTGAAGAAACAAACACTGAAAACAAAGAAAAAAAGAAGATTAATACTGAATATGAGAAAAAGACTGATATACTAACGAGAAGACTGAATTTGAGCACAAGACTGAACCAAGGAGAAGCAGAATAAGTCTAGTGAGAAAGATGTTGAAAAAGAGAAATGCTTGGCTATTGCAGAAAAAAAGAGAAAACTTGTGAAATAACATCGCCGTCCTTCAAGCTTTATGATTCTGATGAATTTCAAAGAAAAAAAGAGGGCAATGAAGTAACAAAAAAAGAGGATGAGGAAGATAAAGAAAAGAGAAAAAAACGAACATGACAAAGTCTAAAAACCCTCTTTCTTTTGTTAAAAGATTGAAAGAAAAACAAAGAAAGCGTAAAATTGACAATAAATTCAAGTATGACAAGAAAACTAAGCAGATTCTAGTGACACAACTGTTCGGAAATTTGTTGTTCGAGATGAATCCGAGGAATATAATGCCTCACTTCAAGGATCTATGAAATAGATTCTTTCAAACAGTAGTTAACCCAGCAGGTACAAACCGGTTATCAAACTATGGACTTTCAGGATTCAATGAAGCCTTGGAACTGTGTACCCAGATTCAAAATTTGTACGGTTTTGATTTGGTCAAGAACACTTTATTCTGATCTAAAATGATGCAAAATACGGAGGCAGAATAGAGTGAAGAAATGAAATGCAGCCTACAACGCAGCATAAGCATGACAAATATTACTGGATTTGCAACACCTTGTAGGCATTGCAAATCTATTGATATGAGAGTGTTCTGTAATACTCTAATGACATTGTAGATTAGCATGGGAAGAAGAGGAGAATTTTTTTCCTATTGTGAATAACAGTTCTGGCCTACCTATATATAGAGATGAGGAGGTGGCTGTTCAGCCGTGGCGACGCGTGCATGTGGTGATTATGCATGACTTCCCTCCTCTTCACAAAGCACACATTTGGATCCCTAAGACTCCAATTCCCTCATGAGAAACCCATACTTAAATAAGTATGGTTCCCAATATCCCAAGATGTGAGACTTTGTTTATCTTCTTTCTTCCCTCTTCCTTTCTTCTCTCTTCATGAAAACAAAAACAAAGGAAAAACTTGAAAATATCCAATAAGAAACAAAAGAGAAGAAGAAGCATTAGAAAAAGATGAAAATAAAAAGAATACAGAAACTAAAAAAGGGAAGAAAGTAGAAGAGGAAAATTTGGAATTTGTTGTAGTAAAAGTACCAAAAAATTCAAAGATAAAATAGATTCCAACTTCAACAATAACCAAGCTTCTTCCAACATCGAAGTCCATGATTGCAAAGTTCAAAGATATAATAAAATATCTAAGTGAAAAAGAACAGAATATGATAACTAATTTCTTTGTTTTAAGCAATGACAATAAGTAAGTAAATTTAATGTATAATTTCTTTTTATTACATTTTACTCAATAAAATCACTAATATTATATCAAACGTATTAAATAGAAGGAACAAAATAGTTTGGGATGAGAAAGGAACAATGGATTCGGTATGAGATTGCTTGATAACAAAATGCATGCTCAAAATCTGCTGGAAATTAGTCTTACGAATAGCTAGTTTTTTTTTTTAAATTATTGCTGATAATTCAAAATTAGAAAGTCCAGCTCATTCAAAAATACAATAAAAATGCTACCATGCAGTAGAATTGTAACAATACTTCAGCAAGATTTGTATTACTAAAACATACACTAAATATGATTTTGTTTATTTAGTTTATTCAGTAGCATCGTTATCATGCATTAGCATTTTGAATATTTCATTTCACTAAACTCACCCCAAATATGACATTGTACAGTATCGTTGTTGTTTATTATGTTGGTTGTAGAATTTAACTTTAGCAAGATTTTGTTATTAAATATTGTGCCTAATACTAAAGTTTTTTTCAAGGTCATTGACCAATGTATGAACAATGCTAAATTGTATGAACACAACTACGCAATAAGCATATTAATGATGTTAAATAAAATATTTGTATTTATAAAATTATTTGAAAGTAACCGATATATTAATTTGTTTTGGATAGAAATCTATTTACACAAATATAGAGAATGATGTCAACCACTAGGTAGATCAATTTCTTGAAAAAAATTCAATTGATCAATATGCAGAGATAATATTTTTTCCCCTTTACCTCGACAACCACTGGAATTTAGTGATACTATCCAATTCATATATGGAATGGTATCACTGTGACTCGAATAGACCAAGAAGGTCTAATATACAAACAACTCAAGCTATAAAGCTACCATTTATCTAGTATTTTTTAGTAAACATAAAATATTTTACTAACAAATAGCTACATTTACAATGCACACTACTATAATTCTTGCAGAAACAGAGGATTGAAAAAATACCGCAAAAGATGTGGGAAAAGCATAATGTCAAGAATAAAAAAAGTGAAAACAAACAGCATTAATCAACTAGATTATGCTCAACAACCTCCAAAGACGTAAGATGTTTTTATATATATGTAATTTATAAGTATTTTTGCTAAAAATGACACTGCAGACTATATTCGTAACCGATACCAGTAGTTTGCTAAAACTGATACTACATACTATATTTAGTAACTGATACTACTATGTTTGCTAAAATTGCTATTAGTATGTTTGCTGAAACTGATACTACATGTTATATTTAGTAGATATTACTGGTATTTTGCTAAAACTGCTATTGACAAAAAAGTTAAATTTCAAACAAAGTTGATACTGGTATATATACGTTTTTGGGTTTATAACATCGATATGAAAAAATTGATACTATCATATTAATAAAACTACTACTATCATAGTATCGTAAAAAAAGTCTTATATTCAATATTACATCACTACTACTAACAAAATGTTAAATTTCAACCAGGGTTGATAGTGGTATATATATGTCATTGGGTTTATATTGTCAATATGATAAAAGTGCTACTGTCTTATTGGTAAAACCGCTATTACCAAAGTATCATAAACAAAGTCATACATACAATATTATAAAACTGCTGCTGACAAAAATGTTAAATTTCAAATAGGGTTGATCGTGGAATAAATATTATAGGGTTTGTATTAGAATTCAACAGAGCCAACAAGATTCCATTGAAATTCCAAGTAAAAAGTTGAAAGAATTAAGACTAGGATAGGTGTTAGTATACTCACTGATAAAGGAAAGAGTTGGATAAAATTACATTTCAAGTCAAGAATATGATAATAAAGACATATAATGAGTGGTTGATAATTTGTGTCTGAAGAATTTCTAAATGTTCATATTGAATATGTTGTTGATTATTATAGTTTACAAATAAAATGACACTGCTGAAGAATTTATGAATGTTCACGTTGAATGATACTGGATGGTTTGATAACAAGTGCTTGATACTGGATGGTATCATGCTAAAGAATTTATGAATGTTCATGTTGAATGATACTGGATGGATGAAGAATTTGTTCGAAAAGCCTTAGCATTTTTCCAAACTGATTGTGTTGTTAATTATTAACTGATTTGTAATTGTAAACTGATCATGTTCACTAAGTTCTTTATTAATTTTTTCAGCCCTTTGTCTCTTTGATTTCATCTCCCAGAGAAAGGATATTGATAGTAGCAGTTTTATCATATTGATTCAATCATTACTGCTTTGATTCTCTTTCATATACTCTCCGATTTCTCTCATCTCTCAATGTCAAAGTGTTATTCAAGAGTTATAGGATCAATTGTAATCAAGAGCGAAGATCCGAGTCTGTAAACTATCAAATCATACTCGTATACTTTATGATGTGCTTAGTATCCCTAAAATCCAAGTAGGTGTGATTGTATCCTGTTAAAATCAATTAGATGTAGTTAGCAGCCCATAAATCTAGTGGATGCACTTGTAGCCTGAAAATCAAGTGACTTTACCCAAAGATCGGGATTCTGGAGGGTGTATCTCATAGTCTTGAAATCGAGATTTTATTTGCATTTACTAGTTGAAAAGAAATTCATACAATGAATTATGTGGTACTAGATATAGGGTAACTACGAACCAGTATAAAATCCTAGTGTTTTATTTCCTTTTTACTTTTATTGCATTTACTTTTATCTATACTTTGATTCTATGATTGTTTTTGTGATTGTTAATTGCATCGTTCAAAGTAGAATTTTAAATATTTTGAAAATATTTATATAATTCATTAAACATTATTCACCCCTCCACCCTCTAATATTAATTTAGCCATAAGATCCCTATTCCATTAACTCACATATAGTGCCAGTAAAAGATGATATTGCACATTAAGGAAAAATAATACTACACAATATGTTATAAATCTGCAGCATCACAACATATCTTATAAATCTGAACTGACATGCTCATCTTTCCTTCACCAGTCAATTTTTATACTTATAGTAACCACGGTAGGAACTATCAGTTGCTCAAAGTCATTATTCAAAAACTACCAATACCAAATTTGAAGTGACATATTAGAAAACTTATATTGCGTATTAAATAAATTGATACTACATAATAAAAATAAAAATTGATAAAGCATTGTACATAATAAAAATTGCATAAGAATATCATAATTGATAATGCACTTTAGAACTTTTAAGAAAAAGTAAACGTACCTTGATTACCATTTATTGTCATAGCGCCCATCAACACACATGGATGTCCCCTTAAATAAGTAGCATCTAAAAATATCAAAGCTCTACAATGTTTAAAATCAAGTATGCAAGCACCAAATCCAATAAATACCCTTCTCAAACCAATTACTAGAAGTATCAACATAACTATCTAGATTACTATTCTTTCATGCCTCCAAATACCAATTTACATCATTACAAGACATAGCATCATCACCATGCAACTCCATCAAAGCAAATTGTTTTCCATATTAAGCATAATAATAAGTCAAATAAAAATTGTACTCTCTTTGAAAATCATTAATTACGTCTTTTGGATTTTTAGTAGGGCAAACATGAATCTCATCTATTATTAATGATTTCACAAATCTACTAGAAATGTGTAGATTATTCACATCTCTAAGACCCGCTCCACAAGAATGATCAATAACCAGAGGTCTAATAAAAAATGGCTTAACCGATCAATATCATAAGAAGCATGCACTTTAAAAGGACAACCATCCTTGGCTAAAGAACAAATAAAGTGATCCTATTAGGAGAATTTTTCAGAAATACAAACTTGTATCTTTTTTTGAATTAGATGTGCCATCAAATGTTCTCTAAAATCTTCAACGCCTCTAAAACAAAAACCAACAAACTCTAAAATACATAACTTTGATCCTCTTTTCAACATTTCTTTTAAATAACTTTTACTTCTAACAACATTTAAAGACAAAGAAGGACTACATAAAGAATTCTATGAAGATTATAAGCAACCGAAATAGGATGATTGACCTCAATCAAAGAATTCTTAACTTTAACAGTGAATGCAAAAAATGAGCTCTTCTTATATAATTGATAGCAATGTATGCTCTGAATATCTGAATCAGTATTGACGACAATAATTTTATTCTCAAGATTATACGAAACCTCAATGGACATAGGAGTTAGTTGAGACCAATGCTAACAAATTTCGTTCTTCAGATCATAAAAAGAACAATCAATCGATAGCCGAGTACTGAAATTATTATCATCAAAAATAAAAACAACAAGAATACTATTGTCACCACTGCAAAGAAGAAACTATGAAAAGTATGATGCTACATAATAGTAGAAAATCGTAGGAAAACAAAATAAAACTGATACTGTAAAATAACAAGAAAACCAAACATGCTGCTTGTGCCAACATTATCCATAGATCAAATATAGAGACGACCCTAAATCAGCTAAATATAAACAAACAAATTGATAATGACATATTGATAAATAAAAGAATGTCAATTAAAAAATAAAATCAAAAATCAAACCGATTTCAAGATCCAGTTGAAGATGCCTGGAATTGAATTTTGAAGAGATGAGCTAAAATCGAGCTGAATTTGCTTGAACTCGGGATCAATATCAAAATCAATTTGATTTTTGAAGATGCCTCCTAGTTGAATTTTCATTCAATTCGAGATGAATACCAAAACAGTAAAGTATCGTGTTCGAATTTCAAAATCGAACTAAATATAGAGCCAAGAGTGAAAATCTGAAGAGAGAAATTAAAACTGACATTAACAGAAGCAGGTGAAGATTCAAACTGAACATGATATTTTGGGGATGTAATATTTGCTTTAGAAACAAAACGTATAAAAAAATTTGTCCTTCCACAAAAAAGTGGTGTCCTAGTAGCTAAAAAATGTGAAAATAGTGTCATTCACATTATTTCTCTGTTAATTTAAATAGAAATTAATTAATAAATAATAAACAATGAAAAATAGAATATTTCTAAACATAGAAATTTCACTAGGAAATTTATATCATTGGGCTGCAGAACTTTTATATATAGTGTTTTTTTGATCGAAGTTCAAACAAAAAAGTTATTAACGTTTGAAGTTTTAGCATCAAAAATAATTATATATGTAAATATGGTAATAAAATTAATTAATACAAATTAGTAATGTTAACAGAAGCTTACATCTTAAGAAATGTTAGCATAGAAAGTAAATCTAAGAGAAGATAAATAAGGGGAAACAAATGATAGCAATCGACATTAACAAAGTAGGAAACTAACAATTTAATTAACAAATGTAAATAAATTAAACAAAGATTGCATGCTAATAATTCAATGCCAAAAACACACCCAGCTCATCCCCAAATGTGCCTAGGTCGACCGGTAGCGGTCTACCAAAGGCAAGGGGTGGTCGACCCATGTGTGTTTCATTGTGGTGGTAAATTGTTTTTTAAAAAACCTAGATTTACGATTTTTAATTAAATAGTTAGCATTGCTTTGAACCCATATAAATATAGACTTGGATCCTCACTTCCAAATTCATAATTTTCTAATAGGCACAGAAGCTCTGTCATTTCTCTTCTCCTCCACCACTCTAAATTCGTAGAAATAGTTCTAGGTTGCTCCTTTGCACATATACATCACTAGAGGATTGTAGAAGATGATAGAGATAGAAAATAGGTTGAAATCAAGTTGCTACAATGAACATAAAATGTAAATCTGGATTTGAAACTACAATCAACCTAAATCTCTCAATTCTAATCCAAAATTCTTATAAATTGTATGTATATGTTCTATGTGAATCTAAATAGGGGGTCAAAGTTGAATATAAATAACAATAATTATATCCGTTGATTTTGACAACGCTAAAAAAAGTGAGTGGAAATATTTTTGTTTTGTAGTAAGATTAGATTTTTTTCCATTGTAATCTTTTTCAATTATACCTATTTATAATCCAACTGGATACAAATCTATAAGTGTGTAATGATTAGATATAAATCTGTAAGTGTAAAACAATTAGATATAAATCTTTAAGTACATAATGAATAAATATAAATTTGTATGTGTGTAACGATTAGATATAAATTTATTGTTTACGTGTAATGGATATAATGGAATAAATGTAATGAAATTTACTATGGAATAAGATTTGATGAAATTAGAAGATCACCTAAAGTGATTATTGATAAATATGGAATTGTGAATTTACTGTGAATTTGTAAATATTAAATCGGTATGTGAATAAAGGATGGAAATAAAAAATAAAAAGAGTATTATTAAGATTTTATGGGTTTAAGAGATAATTTAATTAGTTGGAATTTGAGATGTTATAAGCAGATTCCTATCTATTATTAATTTTAAAAGTGTGATGTCTAAAATGATAGGGAATACACCTAAAAGAAAGAGATGTACAAAATATGGATAAATACTGTATTTGTACCTTCTATTTTAGGAAATAAAAAGACAATTTTTTGTAATTATAAACACTGCACGAATGTCTTCTCCTTAAGAAAAAACATGGAAATTTATTGTATTAACATTCTTACGATGGAAATGTAACGCATTAAAATGTAATAAACCCCAAAAGTTAAAGGATAACATATGAATGTGATAAAAATATCTTGAACAGTTAAGATGTGAAATACCAATAAAAGTAAATGTAAATAAAGAAGCAAAAGTAGAGAATAGGCAAGAGGAAATACAAGAATAGAAATTGAAATTGAAAAATGGATAAAAAGGAAGTATAACGATATTATGAATTGAACAAAAAGGAAAGCAGTAAATGAACTTAAAGTAAGAAATGGTAAAATGCATTATGAAATAAGACCAAGTGTAAACTGAGAAGCTATAGAGGCATGATAATTTAAGAAGCTATGTACTAATATATATATATATATATATATATATATATATATATTCTTCGATTGCAAATATAGTAAACGAGTGTGGGCGATTCAGAAATTACAAAATTTGCAAACAGAACGGTGATGAGTTTAGAAGAGGAAATCAAATACCTGAGTGACCTGACAGACATCATGAACCTTATGAAGGTAGTTGGAAAAATTGCGCTGACAACTACTATTTGGCATCTCTAGAGAGGAAGGAACATACAGGCTTTCACCAGAAACAAGGAAAAGACAAAATTAGAACTATCAGAAAGTATTACAAGAGATGTAAAGATCAATATACGAAGAATTAAGAGAACTACCAGCTCAGAGGCAAAAGAAAAACAACTACTGGGGAATTGGAACTTGAAGGTTGTGAGGCCAGGAAATCGAGCAGACATCGAGGATCCGCCATAGTTCGGAGCTGAAGAACCCTAAATTAAATTAGGAAAGTGTAGTTGTATTGTTAGTTATGCCGAACTATCTGTTGAGATGCTTCCTATATCATACTTTATGGTTGTACGATTTGCTTTTGGGCCGCATGGCCCAAATATAAAATTATTAACCAATTTTCGAAAAGAAAATGTATGTGTGTGTATATATATATAAAGATATATAAGTAGCCTCGAATATACGTTTATGATGGGTGTGAACTATTATCATTAATGCATACTTATAAGAATGATAAGATACAATGGTCATTAGAGTAGGTTGGAATGCAAGGTCAGTATAAAATAGAATTTTTCCCACCATAGGGCATACCATCAGTTGTGTAAAATAATACCAGTGTGAGACACGTCCGATCATATGACCCGTGGAAGACATACGATCGTGTATAGATGAAGGAATACCCCAATAGCAAGTTTAGTCTATTTCAAACAAGTATAAGATGGGGTATTGCCTTGATTGCACTAGGTAATCTAAAAAGGATGGTGAGTGGGATTGGACACTATGCAGCATGTATTAGGACCAAGGTCATGGGTAGCATTGTCATAGGTCAAGAACATCATCGGTCCTTAGCGGTCAACGAGTTAAACCTAGTCGGTCTCTGTCTGGCCATGCACTGCCACAGTTGTTTGCTTGTTGTTTGTTAAGGTAAGGCTAGTTAACCCATAAAGGAATTCCTTCAAAATGGTTAGGGTGGTCCATGGAGCTGAGTCTACAATAGGAAGCAGACAAAGTAGTAAATCCCTAAAGCGATATAGAGTACGACAAATTATATGAAAAGGGTGAGACGATGGTATCAGGGGACCCAAATGGGGTTCGAATAGAGAAATAATGGCGAGGATAATATCTAGGTCCAATTGGGGGACCATAGGATACACACACATATAGGGCTATGATCTATAAAAGGTAGTGGAAATAGATCGTACGCGGACGTGGAGTCGAAACAACTAATAAAATGTAAACAAACATAACATGATACAGAGAACAATCCTCATAAACTAGTATTATATATAAAATGTATAATTTTATCAGTCACCAAAACATTGTTTTGACCCCCTCCTCATTACAACACACATGATAGCTAGAAGTACACATGCTGGTGCTTGGCGTGTTCGATGCTGACATGGACATTTGACTATAGAAATGTTAAATTTTGGTAATCTAAAAAGGATGGTGAGTGGTATTGGACACTATGCAGCATATATTGGGACCAAGGTCATGGGCAGCATTGTCACTGTCATGGGTAGCACTGTCACAGGTCAAGAACATCATCAACCCTTAGTGGTCAATGAGTTAAACCTAGCTGGTCTCTATCTGTCCACCAGGTAGACCATGTTAGGCCATGCACTACCATAGTTTTTTGCTTGTTGTTTGTTAAGGTAAGGCTAGTTAACCCATAAAGGAATTCCTTCAAAATGGTTAGGGTGGTCCATGGAGCCAAGTCTACAATAGGAAGCAGACAAAGTAGTAAATCACCAAAGCGATATAGAGCATGACAAATTATATGAAAAGGTTGAGACGGTGGTACGATGAGAGCAGGGGATCCAAATGGGGTTCTAATAGAGAAATAATGGCGAGGATAATATCTAGGTCCAATTGGGGGACCATTGGATACACACACATATATGGCTATGATTCTATAAAGGGTAGTGGAAATAGATCGTATGTGGACGTGGAGTCGAAACAACTAATAAAAGGTAAACAAACATAACATGATACAGAGAACAATCCTCATAAACTAGTATTATATACAAAATGTATAATTTATCAGTCACCAGAACATTGTTTTAATGTAGCGACCCGACTTTCTATCACCAGAAAGACGCGTCACTAATTAAGAAAGAAAGGGATAGAAGAAGAAAAGATAAGAAAGAAGAAACTCAACAACATCAGATACTCACAGCGGAACGAATGAAATATAATATATCACATAAAATATCACATAGTACCATATTAGATCAGAGTACACAACTTATACAACACATATTAGACAGTTATAAACATATGTCTAACTTTACAACTCAAGAAATTACAAGATACAGATATCATACAAACACAGCGGAACCATAATATATCTACACGTGGAAGCCTCCTTCTCCATATCACCTCTAAAATTCGTCAAGCTAACCTGAATCACTCAACTACTCATACATAATATGAGTACCCAAGAGTTTAATAAAACAAAAAATAAACACTCGGGTCAGACAGGGGTCTAGTGTGAGTAAACGAGTTATAATTGCTTAACTTTAGAAAAACCTTTGAAAAGAAAAGGTATCACGTAAGACTTCCCACACATAAACATGGAAAAGTTTTTACCTTACGCTAACCAAAACATTTGATAGGAAATCCAGTGATATTATAATAGTGTCTAGGGTTTTCAAGTAAATATGAAATAGCCGAAATTGTTACATTATTAAATTCCAGCTACTAGCCACAAAAGTGGGTAATACAAACAAAATCGTAGGGTCTCGTAGGAAGAATGTGTTTCCATCAATGGCAGGGCTGCCGAGGTACCGCCCGTCATAGTACGTGGCCTAGATCACTGTACCGAGGATCACTCCCAATCCCCTGCATCACAAAGCCGGGACCATTCCTTAGTAAACAGTCCCGAGTAAGATCACCCCGTGGTTGGCGCGACCAACCACCCACTAAGCCGAAATAAAAAGGGACATCTAGACAGGGATGACCTCACCCTGGAATGGGTGCTACCCACCTAGCCTTGCTGCACCTCCCATGTTTTAGCCATTCTCGGTTGATGAAGCTTGAGGCTGCGATTACCTTTATAGAACACATCTATCTTAGAATGCTCATCGTCCACCTGACGATGGTTCTGAAAGCATTCAATCCATACAAGTTCGTTCCGGGTTTGAACGAAACCGAAGGCACTATCTCGTTGCACTCATTTTGGAATCACTCTCAGAGTCAACGACCATAGCCCTTGCACTCTGAATCACCATCTCGAACCTATAAGTACTATCTCCGTCAAACTCATCACAGAATCACCCCTAGAGTTATACTGACGTATAGTTCTTACACCTCGAGTCTTCACTAAGCTCCACTTGGATTCACGACCTAACGTTTAATTTGGATCGATGTGGTTTTCGGATTATCCAAATATGGAAACCCGATCCTGGTCTCACCGAATCCAAACGTCATTTTAATGTCCAAGTTGTTTAAGGGTTTTAAACATTTATACTTATATTCAGGATGATATAAACAAATAGATGAATCACGTCGTCACAATAGATAATTCATATCAACCATTCATCGCACAAAGCAGCATATCACATATCATAGACATCCAAATCATCCAGTATCAACCAATCACCCAATATCAATCAATATTAACCAATCATCCAAAAGCAGAATTGATTAACTCTTAATCAATTGGATTACCTAAATCCTTCTTCATTAATTTATTCCAAATAAATAAATTAATCATCTCTTAATGATCTTCTTTAATTAATCTTCTTTGATTAATCATCTTTTAGTTACATTCAAGTAATTATCCTTAACCATATATAGTAATTAACCTTTAATTACTATCATTAATTACAATAATTAATGATCCTATATTTACTTCCATTAATTAATCAATTATGATTAATTGTATTAAACCTCAATTAATTACAATTAATTAATCACACTTTAATTAATTACTTTAATAATCAACCCATATTAATTCATTAATTATATTAACTAATGATCCTTATTAATTAATAATTCCTTTAATAAATAATTAACTTGTAATTATTCATCTCATTAATCATAAACAGTAATTAACAACTGTAATTACTTATCTTAATTAATTAACTTCTTAATTAATTTATTAATCCTTTGATTAATTATTCTAATTAATTAATCTTTAATTACTTCAATAAGTAATTATTAATCAATTTAAATTAATTAATAAATCCTTATTAATTACTTTATTAATTAATTACATTTTTAATTAATTACCCTTACCAATTAATCTTAAATTAATCACATTAATTAATTAATTAATCACATTAATTAATTAACTAAATTAATTAAGTAATTAACCCTTAATTACTTACATAAGTAATTATCTTCTAATTACTTCCATTAGATGATTACTCACTTAATTAATTACTTAACAAGTAATTAATTCCATCATTAAATAATCCTTAATTCTTTAATTAATTAATTACTCCATAATTAATTAACTTCAAAACAATTATATTAATTAATTCCTTAATTAATAACATCAAGTGATTATCCATTAATCACTTCCATTTAATTACTCCCATGAATAATTTTCCATTAATTACTTCCATAAGTAATTACTTCCATAATTACATTTAATAAAACCATTAATTACTTCATTAAGTAATTACACTTAATTAATCATAATTAAGTGATTATTTAAAATTAAATAAACAATTAACTAATTATTTAAAATTAAATAATTAATTAATTAATTAACTTCTTATATTTAAAAATCCTAAATTAAGAAAAGCATTTATCTTAATTAAACTCTTTACTTATTAGCAAATCCTAATAATTAAGTATTCTGAAGTTCATATCAATAACAAATTAACCTTAATCATCACAATTTAATTATTTGAATTAATAAAATCTAAATAACTTGAAGACAAATTATTTTATTGGTTTTCAAAATTATAACATTAACCTTATTTGAGAATAGAACATTTAGAAAATCATTTTTAAAAGCTTAAAACACTTTAATTATCTAATTTAAACTTATTCATTTGCAATATAAATTTGAAAACTTTAGTTATTAAAACATTACTTCAAAATTTACTTTAAACTTTGATTTAATATTTAAATTCAAAACATTCCCTTTAAATTGAAATTCAAATTTTACTTAAAATAATTACTTTCAAAAGAAATCACCTTAAAACATTTTAAATTTGAAAATAAATTCAATTTACATTTTGTTTAAAAGTTTTATTTACTTATACTTCAAAGAATAAGTTTTATCCTTTATAAATCTATTTCCTTTTATAAAAACTTGAACTTGTTTTCATTCAATCAATAGGTTTAAATCAGCAACTTTGTCATTACAGTACTTAGAAAAGCACCACCAAAAATCTCGACTCTGATCCCCAAAATACACGAGCATGCCCCGAAGCAAAACCCAGATCCATCTACTTCGAGTTTATCATGATGAAAACGCGATCACCCCTTCGATCAGAAACTCGTCTTCCCCAACTAAAATATATCCAGTGCACACAAACGTACACGTGCACCTACCCCATCATCCCCGGTAGCCGTAGGTCATCGCGATCATCACCGACCATCCCACGATCGCACGCGAGCACGATTTCGAACCCAGATCGAACAAGTAACAAGCGAACCAAATTTCGACCCTTACGCTCGAAGAACAGCAACAACATCTCGACACAAAACCCCCCAATGGCGACCATCTCGACGCCGATGAACTTCGCCGACCCAACCATCGAAACGCCACATCCACGAGCTTCAACTCCCCAAATGCGAACACCTTCTGTCCATTTTTCATGACGCAAAAATCTCGTCAACCCAGCCGAACCACAAACGAGCATAAACCCTAGATTGATCGAATCAGATCACCATGGCCATTGGAAAAATTTGAAAGCATTTTTCCCATCATCCACAACACAAAAGCAAGCTTCAACCAAGAAATCTACTCCGATCATCACGCCGATCAAAGGCAAACCACCAAAACCCCCAGTTCGTTCAACCCCAGGATTCACATAAATTTCTCAACTAAAAATTATGATATGTATTTTAAAAATCATAATTTTTAGCCCTTAACACATTCATGAAATCCAAATCAGAAAACAAGATTGTTGATTTTTGACATGCAACCGTGTTTCACTGTATCTTATACATTTTTAAGATAAAAACATAATAAAATTTCCCGAGTTCATTTTTATAATTAACATCACATCATTATGTACATTTCTCTTTTAGAAATCAAGATCTGAAATTTAATGCAAGAGAAGATAATAAATTTACAAGTTTATGTAAAACCTGTAAAATAGCAGAGGCAAAACTTCTTTATACATACAGGCACTTCAAATATTTAAACATGCATTTACATCCAGAACATAAATAACCAATATTGTCACACAATTTCAATCATATGCATTTAATTAAAATCACAAGTTTAAACTGTTTTTAGAAAATGTATGTTTATTCACCATTCTTTGAAGAGGCAGAGCAGTTTCAATTATTCCAGGCTTTGAAATCTTTAATATGGAAAATATTTTTGATTTGCTTGCTGTTGAAATTGAATGCATGCTTCAATTTGATGTTTTAAAAGTTGAAACTGCTGAGTTGATCTTGATCCCATTTGAATTGCAATACATTTGAAGTTGCAGCTTTGTAAATTGCAGATTTCAACTTTTACTTCAGATTTGATTTCCAATTTCAGGTTTGAAAGTAAATTTCTGTTTTGAGCTTTAAATTTGGAATCATTGAATTTTGGTTTGAGAAGTTTTCAAACTTGAAATCATCTTTGTTCAGCTGAGAATAGAAAATGGATTGAAGATAGGAAGAAGAGATGAAAAGGTTTTATTTTACATGAATTATGTTATGGTTTTCTTTTTTAAAATTAAAGAAAGTAATTTCTAAAATGAAGACACTTGTTATCAAGAATTTACATTTGTCATTCATATTGCTTAATTGCCTTACAAGTGTTGTTAAGATGACTAACATGGTTACATATGTTACTTAAGTATTTCTAATAAATTTCATTAAATTTAAATGATAATATAAGCTTACTTACATAAATCACTTAATTAATAAATATTTACATATGTATATATAAATTTACTTTTTAAAGAAAATATTCTAAAACTAATTATAATACAAATAAATCTTTATACATGAGTTTTAAAAATATGAAACATTTATATATATACAGATTTATAACCATTTTAATTTAAGCATTTTAAAAGAAAACAAAATAAAACTTTGATTAAATCCTTTTTAAAATATCATATTTAAAATAAACAATTAACTTATACTTTAAAAATAAATTGAATTAAACTTAAATTAGCTTTTGAAAAATATTAATCCTAAAACCAAGCTTTAAATTACAATTCTTACATATTTAAATTATCAATAGATTATATTAAATTTCAAAACAATTCCAAATTATGGCATATACATACATATATATTACAAATTTGAAAATTCATCTTTTATTTAAAACAAAAGATTTTCCCATTCACAATATATATCCAATATATATATTATAAATAGAATAAAATTTTATTAGCTTTGAAAAATAAATCTTATCAATTTTTAAATTGTTAAAAAGATGTTGATCAAAATTACCAGATTAAATATTTATTAACCTTTAAAAAGATTAAATTTTACCATTTTAAATTAAAATTATAAAGAAAAAATTATCAAATCAATTTAATTGTTAATTCAGATTATTAAATTAATATTGCCCAAAATTCTGGGTCGTCACATTCCTCCCCCCTTAAAAGAATTTCGTCCCCGAAATTTAAAAGCAAAGGTAATTTAATAACCCAGCAAAGATTTCAATTTCAAACAGCAAAGCATACCTATCAACCAGTTACTAACAACCATAACAATCAATCAAACAAACCAACCTAACAAATTATCCTGACGCAAATCAGGATAGATCTTCTAATACTATCTAGAGTTTCCCAAGTATAAACCACTGGGAGACTCGCTCTACAGAAGCTAAACTAACTACACCACCAAAATCCAGAGCTCCTCTCACCTCTAGATCCATCAATCTGAACAGAACATCAGACTATACCCAAGTCTAGCACAACTTCCAAATCCAACTAGACTGCAGATTCTACCACCAACAATGAATCATACACGTACTCCCTTAGAGATACGTGAAATACAATGAATTCCAGCTATCCAAACTGGCAATTCAATCTTATAAACAAAAGAACTTATCCTATCAAAACACAGATAAGAAATCTCAAATGCCTCAGAAATAGCCATCCAATCTTACCCAATTACTGCTCTCTTAACCAGAGAAATCTTAACAACAATGAAGTCTCCAACTTCGAATTCCAAACTCCTTATCTCGTATCTGCATAACTCAATAGACAATCCTGGGCTGCCAATCTTCTTCCTGATCAGCTCAACCTATGCTAATGCTTCCAGAAATGACTAGACCAAAGCAAACCAGTTTCTGGATCCTATCCAACAGAAAAGTCTTCCAAGATCCGTCGAAATCCAGAACAGAAGCTCTACTTCTCAAGCAATAGTAAACTAAACTTGCTTCCTTCCTCGTACAGCTGCTACCTCGCTTCAGCTGCATAACTCTGATTCTGGAATAGATGAGAATACTGTTGATGAACACGAGTACAAACTTATCCAATATATCCGAGAAACTTTGTTCATCAAATCCATAAACTCTTAGTGACCCATCTGACTCGGTCACTAAGAGTTACAGCAGAATCCAACTCAAAAACTAGATCTGACTAATCCAAATTCCAAAAATTCTGAGCTGCCACACCAACTCTTCTTCTCCAAGAACCAACCTACAACCAGGCTAACTACCAAAACTGTTTCTGGAACCAAACAATATGGAACTCAACTCCAGATGCAGACAAACAGACAAACTTCTGATTACATCAGTAGCTCCTACTTCCATATGAGAACCCTTAGTCTTAAACAAAAGATTTCCCAAGATAAATTCCCAAACTAATCGCAAGTCACTTTTGTGATCCTACCTAGTTCGGAATCCAAAGAAACCGTCCTCCCTTTACCAATTAGAACAGCTTTAAGCTTTTCCAAACAAGGTTAACTCTTTAATAAAACATTCACCATCTGCCCGGACTGCTGAAAGAAAAACTACCAAGAATTCCTGAACATAGGAAATAATGTTACTAATTGGAAATAATGTTATCATAATATATTAAAAATAATGCCAAGTAACCTAATTAGAAGCAATATAGGAAATTAAAGGCAGAGCATAGGAAAAGGAATATTTTTAATGATCGTGGGCATTGATTGCATATATCTTTTAGACTTCCCCTTAACATACTAATAAAGAATCTCTTCGGTAGTGGAGAAAGAAAGAATGATAGCATGAGAGTTGTCCCTATGTACTCTAGTTTTGTTGTCTAAAATTTAAAAAGGATGTTTTAGAATTACTGCAAAATGTTGTTTTGGAAAGAAATAATTTGGCATAACAATTGAGTTTTTAAAAGAAAAACTTAATAAATGGCGTTAATTAAAATTCCTAATTTAAGAAGTAAAAGTGAAAATAATCTTTAAAAAGAAAAGTTTGATTTAAAGAAAAGGAAAGAAACTTTTTAAAAATTAGATTTGCTAACAGTTTCTCTTCGATTTAATGAATACTCTAAATTCAAAAAAATTGGATTATAGTTTTAAAAGGATAAGAAATCAAGTAATTTTTAATTTAATAAAAGTCTTCTAAGTTGTATTTTTTTAAAATTTGAAGTTTTCAATTTTTGAAAAGAAATATAGCGAAGACCAAACTAAAGTTTAAATATGGAGTAAATAGGAATTAGTGTCGAGGTAAAATAGGGTGAAGAATATAGCTATGAAGAAGATAAAAATGGTTACTCAAAGAGTAGTAATATGGAATCCCCGTAGAGTGTATAGTAAGGACCTAGGAATATTTATAGACATTTGCTAGCCTTACAAAGAACCCATAAAGGAATGATAAAAGGTATTAACACACACTTCTACGAGTTCTAGAGTATGCTTGTATGAAGAGTATAAAGAAAGTAAATACGAAGATTTGATAAAAACAATAAAAGATTTAGGTTAAAAGGAGATGACAATATATGGTAATAAGATAGCAAACACACATAAAGGACCGAAAAGTTATTCCACCAAGCCAATTGCCAATAAGTTATTAAAGATGTGCATAGATTGTATTTCTTATCTACTACAGCGTAGGATGCATAGTTTATTCCATAATAGGATATATATTGATGGAATAAATGAATAAATCTTGTTCATCAGAGCAATAAAGGAAAAATTAAAATATAAGGATTGTAGAAAGATGGCATGATAGAGAGGGCCATTTAAGTCAAAAGTAATAGAGCCATAACAAAATTAGTGTCAGTTGATGTCGAAGGGTAGCTTCCAGCAGTTGTTTTTTTAGATTAGGCGTTAAGCATTAGTTGTCTTTATTGGTGTAAAAGCGCGTATGATTTTATAGGAAATGTTTCTTTTATTTTGTTTTTGATGTGGACCACAACATTATGAGAAAACAATAAGATAAGGAAATTTTGGAAAAGACAGTTACCTAATGAAAAAAAGAAAATACTAGAGGCTCGAAGTTAAGAAATAATTAAGAAGAATTATTAAACCAACTACTAAAAAATGAAATAAAATTGTAAGTCTCGAAAATTTCATAAAATAAGTTTCAATGAGCGGAGGACAGGGAAAAGATGTTGTGTAGTCATGGGTCAATATCCCTATAGCTCAAAGGCTAGAATTTATAATTGAACTTAGTTGCTAGTTGCTATTAAAGAAAAATTTCAAATTTCAAATAAAAAATTAAGAGGTATGAAGACCCTGACTCGACCTTCAAAAATCGGCACCCAATACATCACCCATATTCGAATATAGGAGATTCAAACGTTGAGTCTGGTTCGCCGGAGCTTATAACACATTAGGTGATAACAATATAGCGGAAATAGAAAGAATTTTACTGATACACAATAGTTGATTACAACAATGATACAATACGAAGTGGTCAACGTTATCAAAGATATATACAATAACGGAAAAACATAGCAGAGGAAAGCAACAGAAACAGCAGCGGAAAGATAACATCTTCATTGCCAAAGCTCCAAAGCTCCAAACCAATAAAGCTCAACAGCCAAAAGCTATCATGCTGCAATATAGCGAATGCGATCCCAAATCCACAGACTCAAAGATTGCCAAAAGCTACATCTACTAGCTGACTATCCGATAACCTTACTCTAGGCTGCCCATGTAGAAAATTATGGGCACCCAGAGTTTAGAAAAGGAACAATAAACTCCAGGTTAGTCATGAGACTAGTTTGAGCAAACAGAAACAGTTATTTGTACAAAAAGAAACAAAAAGAAATCCGCTATGCTTTTTGGAAAATGAAACTACCATAAGGCCTCCCGCTACACACACAATGCAATCGTACTCTTGGAGGAGATTTCTCCTTATGATAGTTATAAATGCTTGATACGCGAAAATCCTTTTGATATTATTATTAGCGCATAGTGTGAAAACATTTTGAAAGTATAATATTAATCTTAGCCAGCATAGGTACCATTATGTTATGCCTACTATAGCTACCATTTAAGAATGACAGGTTATACAACTGAAATTGTAAAGGGCTCGTATTGAGTGATTAGATTTCCAATAAATGGCCAAGGCTAACGAACTTCCTTTCCGAATGGGACACCTCTGGAGGGACGCCCCGAGAACATAACCAGATCTCTGCCAACACAAGGCCGGGTTACCTTTGTAACTAGGTAACTAACTGTCAACAGTATGCCATCCCCCGGTCGTAACCGACCTTTATCCCGGGATTCCAACAAATTCCAACAACCACATAAGTAAAATATCTGGGATCCATACTAGAATACCACTTTTTATCCAGAAGAAAATGCACATACCCCATGGGGAGCGACCCCCGTAACCTTGCCGCATCCTTCCTGTTTCGACCATTTTTGGGGTGTGAGGTTCGATGAAGTCTCATCCCACAAAGCTACGCTTTTCACAAAAGTCATGCTTTGATCAACCAATGATTAGCACTTAGCATGCCACATTACCAAATTGGTAATATATCACTAGTAAATATCAACTACATAACCTATGAGCTCGTACGCCTCAGAGAAGGGTGTTAAGCTAAGAGAATAAATTCTCCGCCACGAAACAGAAATGTATTTGATAGAAACCAGCTTTACATCTCAAAGTGTAACGTCGGACATACGTCCATACAACTCCATCCTGGGTCTGAATGGAACCGAATGCACTTCCTCCTATTAAGGAAAGAAGCCCTTGCAAATCCAGATATTCACTAATCACGTCCGGACTCCCTATCACTTAGGGTAATCTCTATACCGGAGCAACTCAGTGTAGAGACAATCAACAGGATATCCTTTCATTTTTGAAAATACCCGGTCTTCAACCACCGTCTTCAAATACAATCCAATTTCGTCGTATCATTTATTCGAAATGTGTTTTATGACTTAACGTCCTCTCCCGGCTAATTCGAATAATGAGCGCTTATTTTTTTTAAAACACATGGATACATTGGGATCTTAGTTAAGTCACACTTTTAGCCCTTGTTTCCCAAAACCTTTCCTTTTGAATGATTTAAACAAATTTTCATTATTAATCTTTTAAACAAAAGATCCATCTGTAAGATCCTCTTCAATTTGAAACAAGGTTTACCGAATCTTTAACAAAGATTTATTTATAGCTTTCTAAGCTATTTCCATTTGATTTACCCATAACTTGAAATCCTTTCAACAAAAACAGGAAATTTTTTCTTTATATGAAAGCTATTATCATTTGAAAACAAAGGTCTTTTTTTTTGGGAAAATCCGATTATATTTGCTCAAGATATAGCCTTTTGTAGTATAAATCGGAAAATCAGCGAACTGCCGTATCCTTGGCAAGTTCTATTTGGGTTAAATTTAAATTCCCAAAATAATTCATTTAAAATATTTTAAAAATAGTTTAAAATCCATATATATACATTATATAACCTGTATAACCCTTTTTAAACCATACTATTATTTTAATTTCAAAACTTTAATAAACCATATTATATTCACAATAATTTTAATTCTAAAATTCCCGTTTCAAAAGTTTTTCATATTTAATCCAAATCACTTCCAAACATTATGGATTCAAAATTCAACTTTTAAATAAATAAAATAATATTAAATTCAAAATACCCATGACTTAACCATGTGAGAAATGCGGATTACGGATCTTAAGGCTAGAATTAACACTAGAGGGGGGTGAATAGTGTTAATAAAGAATTACTTAATCTTTTTTGATTTATGTTAACTTAGACACCGATGTATGCAATATACAGACACAGATATGATCATAGAAACAAACACAGATGCAAAAATAAAATAAAAGCAATAAAGGAAAGAACACACCGGATTTTACACTGGTTCGGAGTCACCCTACATCCAGTCCCGCAATACAAGTACAGATTTCCTTTCAAAAGCAATTGTACAATTACACCCTCGGTTTCAAGGCTACGAGGTACATCCTCCAGAATTTCGATCCTCTGGGTAGAGATACTTGATTTTCGGGCAATAAGTTCACCCAATTGATTTACCAAGGCTACAATCACACCTTTTCTCTTTTGATTGATTTTCAAGGCTACAATCACACCTTTTCTCGCTTAATATATTACAAAGAAGTCTATAACTCTGAATAGCACTGAGAATCTTGTAGAGAGAGTGATAGAGAATCAAACTAGAAGTAATCGAGTTTGATTCAATGTTGATTTCGGCAGAGTAATGGTAAGAATATGTATTAAGAAAAGTGGAAGAAGAAGAGGAGTGAAAAACCAGAAAATCTGATATAAAATTCGTTGAAACTAACCTCTATTTATAGAAGAACAACAGCCATGTCCATTCGTGAAGAGTTATGGCGAATAGACACTTCTTTTGAAATTTAAATTTTGAACTCAACTGCCACCATGTCGACATGGGGTACATAGGCATGTCGACATCCAAAGCTTTTTTTGATGTTTTGATTTTCTTTGAAAACAACTTTTATCTTATATTAAAACTAATTTAAACTTTATAAATATACTTGAATATAGTTAGAATTCATAGGTAAATATAGAGAATAATATATATAGAATTTAACTCTAATTTTATATTTTAAATCTAAGTATAAATATTTAGAAGTTAAATATATTATATTAAAAGATAGTTTAAAATCAGGAGTAATTTGAGTTTGAAATTAAAGATAATTTTGAGGCTAAAATTATTTAAAATCAGGATAGAGGATTTTGAATCTTTTAAAAGGAAAGTTTTGAAAACATTTTGAAAATAGGATATAATTTTGAAAAATCATTTTGAATAAAAAGTTAGCTGATACAAAACAATGTTCTACTAGATTTTTCGTAGGTTCCATCCTACTTAGGGTTCCATCCCTTTAACAGGCTCGAAGTGGATTCGATTCCATGAATAAATTGGAGTTTAAGATGCCAGTGCTTTTCTATGAGTTTTAACAAAATTCCTAATAAAAAATACTTAACCATGAAATCTTGAACTCTTGATAATCTTGGTACTCATGAGTCTTCTATCTTGATATCTTGAATCTCTATACTGTACAGTCTTCATTCTTGGTACCTGCATATACATATATATCTAAACTTATAATGTCTGTATTTATATTTTGTAATATATTCTGAGGTTTTTGTCATCAAAACCATCATCTCACAGACTAACAATATCCCCCTTTTTTACGATGACAACCTTTGTTTATAAAATATTACTTCTATCCTAATAACTCCCCCTAAAACTAATAACTCCCCCTTAATTTATGCCTAACTACCCTATTTTATATTTCTCCCCCTTTGTCATCAACAAAAACTAAATGTAAACTATATAACGTCAAATTATATAACTATATAACTCCAAACTATATAACTCCCCCAAAATTAATACTCTATGCCATGTGATTATAATGATAGTGTTATCATAAGTAATCATCACTTAAATATAATACTAAACATAGTCCTAAACTATTAACTATCCTAACTAAGAATTCACGATAGTATTTATAATTAAAACATATATAAGAACACGAGTTATTTATTGCGTATGAAGTTGTATATACATGAACGTTTAGAAAACACAAACAACAATGGAGAAGAAAGAAAAGAAACTATTGTGTGTTATTAAACATAGGAGATCTATGAATCGAACAGTTTGGATAGTGGAAACAAAAGTTTCCACATTGTTCGAAAAGATTCCCATTCTTGTCAAAACACACTTCTCCAACACACACGACTTGGTCATCATCCTCCTCGTGCGCTTCTTCCATGGGTTCTTCTTCTTCTTCTTCTTCCCGCTGGCCTCTTGTTCTTGATTGAGTGAAGAGTCTTCATCAATCAAGATAGGGTTGACCTGGTTATCCATTAGGAATTTTCGCAAATTCCTAAGAATCTTGCCTTTCCTGTTCCTTTGCCATACGAAGTTGAGTCACTTGAATTTCAGTCATCATCTGAAGTACATCCTTCATAGATTACTCCATTTTAGTCATACGAGCGAGAGTAGTACGTTGAAATGGACCCGACGTAGGAGAGAGGAATGAAAAGGTTGATTTTATGTTTGATTTGGAAAAGGAGGCCATTATTTTATTTATTTTAGAAGATAGATTAAGGAGAAAACAGAGAGAATGAACAAAAATTCGAAATAGAGAAGAATATATATCTAATTTTTTTTTGAATTTTGGTGGGAAAAATTTCAAAATTTAAAAACGTTGCATGTCGACATGGGTATATGGGGGATGTCGACATGGTCCTTTTTATTTTAATTCTTTGAATTATTTTAATATTAATTATTAATTATACTTGTTATTTATATTTTATATTTCAGTTATAGAAAAAATATCTAATTCTCTTCTTAATTTAGTAAATATTGATTCATTTAAGGGTTTTGTTAAGATATCAGCAATTTGATTCTCAGAATTGATATACTCGAGAGTAACTACTTCCTTACTTATATTATCTCTGAGAAAATGATATCTGATATCAATATGTTTAGTTCGAGCATGTTGAGTAGTATTTTGGATAAATTTATCGCACTTGTATTGTCACAGTAAATTGGTGATTTTGAAAATTTTAAACCAAAATCTTTTAAGGCTTGTTGCATATGTATTACTTGAGAACAAGCCAAAGCAGCAGAAATATACTCTCCTTCAGTTATTGATAAAGAAACTGTGTTTTGCTTTTTACTAAGCCAAGAAATCAGAGAATGCCCCAAAAAGTGACAAGTCCCACTTGTACTTTTTCGGTCTTATTTACAACCAGCATAGTCAGCATCATAGTAAGATATTAAGTTAAATGAATCATTTTTAGGGTAGAATAAACCATAATCAGATGTGTGTTTAACATATCTTATGATTCGTTTTACGGCTTTTAAGTGGGTCTCTTTAGGTTGGGATTGATATCTGGCACAGAGACAAACACAATGCATGATATCAGGTCTACTGACGGTAATATAGAGTAGTGATCCAATCATTCCTCTATATAGTTTTTGATCTACATCTTTCGAGAGATCTTCTTTACTAAGGTACTCATTGGTTGCCATGGGAGTGGGTTTTCCACTCGCAGTAGTCAAACCAAATTTACTAATTAGGTCTTTAGCATATTTTTCTTGACTAATAAAGATACCATTATCTAATTATTTTATTTGTAATCATAAAAAGAAATTTAATTCACCCATATGACTCATCTCAAACTCTTTTGTCATTATTTCAGAAAATTCTTTATTCATTTCAAAATTAGTTGAACCAAAAATGATATCATCTACGTAAACTTATACTAGTTGAATATCGTCTTTATTTCTTTTAATAAAAAGAGTATTAACTACTTTACCAATTTCAAAATTAGATTGCAATAAATAAGATCTTAGTCTATCATACCAGGCTCTAGGAGCTTGTTTTAGACCATATAATTATTTTCTTAAGTTTGTAAACATTATTTGGTAATTTAACATTTTCAAAAAGTGGCGGTTGTGCAACATATACTACTTCTTTTACAAATCCATTTAAAAAGTCACTTTTAACATCCATTTGAAATAATTTGAAATTATTATGACTTGGGAAAGCAAGTAGAATCCTAATGGCTTCTAATCTTGCTACGGGAGAAAAGGTTTCATCAAAATCTATTCCTTCTTCTTGACAATAACCTTGAGCGACTAATCGAGCTTTATTTCTAACTACCTCTCCTTGTTCATTCATTTTATTTTTATAAACCCATTTAGTTCCAATTATAGTTTTATTTTTTGGTCTAGGAACAAGTTCCCAAACATCATTTCTAGTAAATTGATTTAATTCTTCTTGCATAGCCGAAATCCATGAATCATCAGTTGATGCTTCTTTGGGATTTTTGGGTTCAATAGTTGATATAAAAGCTACATTACTCATTTGACTTAGTTGATTTCTAGTTTTAACAACAGAATGCATATCTCCAAGTATATTTTCTATAGGATAATCTTTTAAAAGTTTAGTCCTTATATTAGGATGATTAATTTCATTATTAGTTTCAATTGATTCTTGATTTTGAGTGATTAAATCCTCTTCATCATTTGCATCTTCAAAAATTTTGAAATTTTCATCAAATGAAACATGCACTGTTTCTTCAATGGAATTAGTTTTTAAATTAAACACTCTATACGCTTTACTTCTATTAGAATATCCGATAAAGATACCTTTGTCGGATTTAGGATCAAATTTATCATAATTATCTTTTGTGTTTAAAATTCTGAAATAAGATACCTTAGGTTTCTTTGAATAAAGAAGTTCATAAGATGTCTTATCAGTTAGAGGTCTAATTAAAATTCTATTCAAAATATAACAGGCGGTAGCAACTGCTTCTGCCCAAAAATTCTTTGGTAAATTACTATCTGTAAGCATAGTTCTCGTACACTCTTGAATCGTCCTATTTTTACGTTCTACTACTCCGCTTCGTCGTGGAGTTCTTGGAAATGAAAAATTGTGAGTTATTCCCTTTTTATTACAGAATTCCTCAAACTTTTCATTTTCAAATTCACCACCGTGATCACTTCGAATAGTTATATTTTTTTAGAGAAAATTGATTTTGAATTATTTTTGAGAATGTCTTAAAACATTCAAAAGTGTCACTTTTATGTTTCAAGAATATTGTCCATGTAAATCTAGAATAATCATCTACAGTTACAAAGACATATTTACTATGATTTATTGATAGAATTTGAGATGAACCAAATAAATCATGATGAAGTAATTCAATAGGTTTTGAAGTTGAAATCATATCTTTTAACTTAAAAGAACTTTTTCTAAGTTTTCCTAATTGACAAGCATCACATAAACTATCTACTTTAAAATTCATTTTAGGGAGACCTCTTACTAGATCATGTTTTGACAGTCTAGATAAGAGTTTGAAATTCAAATGCCCAAATCTCTTGTGCCAAATCCAAGGGTCACTTGTATTTGCCAACAGACATAGGTTATCATTTGAAACTTTCATACTAAGAATATAAATATTCTTTTTCCTGACTCCCTCAAATATAATGGTTGAATTATTATCTTCAATGTGACATTTATCTTTTTCAAATTTAATTTTATATCTTTATCACATAGTTGACTTATACTTAGCAGATTAAGTTTCAGATTCTTAACTAGGAAAACATTAGTAATAGTAGGAGTTTCAGAATTACCGACTTTGCCGATGCCAATCACATATCCTTTTGAATTGTCTCCAAAGTTAACCAATCCTCCGTCTTTGTATATTATATCATTCAGTATATCTGGATTGCCAGTCATGTGTCTAGAACACCCACTATCAAGTATCCACTTGTTCTTTCTGATCTGCATAATTTATCCTTTGTGGATTGATTCCTCAACACCGATAAAGCATGATTCCTGCACATCAAACAATCTTCGTAGACAACTTGAATTTGAATATTGATTATATGCAGACTCAAGAAACGATGATGGTTTGAATGCTTCTAAACTAGTATTAACAAATATAGCCATTTTAAAAACTTTTTCAAAAATCAGATTATGAAACTTTGAAAACCTTGCTCTGATACCAATTGTGGGAAATGCGGATTACGGATCTTAAAGCTAGAATTAACACTAGTGGAGGGGGGTGAATAGTGTTAATAAAGAATTACTAAATCTTTTTCGATTTATGATAGACACCGATGTATGCAATATACAGACACAGATATGATCACAGAAACAAACACAGATGCAGAGATAAAATAAAAGCAATAAAGGAAAGAACATACCGGATTTTATACTGGTTCGGAGTTACTCTACATCCTGTCCCGCAACGCAAGTATGGATTTCCTTTCAAAAGCAATTGTATAATTACACCCTTGGTTTCAAGGCTACGAGGTACACCCTCCAGAATTTCGATCCTCTGGGTAGAGATACTTGATTTCCGGGCCACAAGTTCACCCAATTGATTTACCAAGGCTACAATCACATCTTTTCTCTTTTGATTGATTTTTAAGGCTACAATCACACCTTTTCTCTTTTAATTGATTACAAAGAAGTCTATAACTCTGAATAGCACTGAGAATCTTGTAGAGAGAGTGATAGAGAATCAAACTAGAACTAATCGAGTTCGATTCAATGTTGATTTCGGCAGAGTAATGGTAAGAATATGTATTAAGAAAAGTGGAAGAAGAAGAGGAGTGAAAAACCAGAAAATCTGATATAAAATTAGTTGAAACTAACCCCTATTTATAGAAGAACAACAACCATGTCCATTCGTGAAGAGTTATGACGAATAGACACTTCTTTTGAAATTTAAATTTTGAACTCAACTGACATCATGTCGACATGGGGTACATAGGCATGTCGACACCCCAAAGAATTTTTTGATGTTTTGATTTTCTTTGAAAATAACCTTTATCTTATATTAAAACTAATTTAAACTTTATAAATATACTTGAATATAGTTAAAATTCAAAAGTAAATATAGAGAATAATATATATATATATGGAATTTAACTCTAATTTTATATTTTAAATCTAAGTATAAATACTTAAAAGTTAAATATATTATATTAAAAGATAGTTTAAAATCAGGAGTAATTTGACTTTGAAATTAAAGATAATTTTGAGGCTAAAATTATTTAAAATCAGGATAGTGGGTTTTGAATCTTTTAAAAGGAAAGTTTTGAAAATATTTTGAAAACAGGATATAATTTCGAAAAATCATTTTGAATAAAAAGTTAGCGGATACAAAACAATGTTCCACTAGATTTTTCGTAGGTTCCATCCTACTTAGGGTTCCATCCCTTTAACAGGCTCGAAGTGGATTCCATTCCACGAATAAATTGGATTTTAAGATGCCAGTGCTTTTCTATGAGTTTTAACAAAATTCCTAATAAAAAATACTTAACCTAGAAATCTTGAACTCTTGATAATCTTGATACTCATGAGTCTTCTATCTTGATATCTTGAATCTCTATACTGTATAGTCTTCATTCTTGGTACCTGCATGGTTAAGTCCTGCATATACATATATATCTAAACTTATAATGTCAGTATTTATATTTTATAATCTATTCTAAGGTTGTTGTCATCAAAACCATCATCTCAAACCAATGTCCCGTGAAATCCATATTTGTGTATGTTGTGTAGGGGTTTTTCATACAATAACAACAAAATATTACAACCATCATAAATCCAAGTACAACAATATCAATAAGCGGTATAATCCTATAACGCTTATCTTTCATTTACAGATGAACAAGTAAATTCATCACAGATAAATAAATTACATTTATCACAGCTCAGTCCAAAGCAATCATATCATAGAACATCACACATCAGAGATAACAAACAATTCAAGGCATTCAATACAATCCAATCATCCATAAGCAAAATCAGTTTTTCAATTCCTAATTACTTATAACTCCTGCTTAGACCTCAATTGATTACAAAGCATTTGTTATTAAATTAATTAATTAATGAAAATTAAATAAATCAACCTTAATTATCTATCTTAATTTATCATCCTCAATTAATTAATTGACTCTTAATTAATCACATAAATTAATTAACTTGAAGTTAATTACATTAATCAATAAACCCTTTATTAATCACATAAATTAATTAACCTTAAATTACGTTAACAAAATAACCCTTTAATTAATTACATTAAGTAATTATCTTTTAATCACTTGATTAATTAACCCTTAACCATTAATCAATTATCCTTAATTACTTTCATTAAGTAATTGACCTTTAAGTAATTAATTACCCCCAATTACTTACATTAATTATCCTTAATTAATTAATTATCCTTTAATGAAATTACACTAAGTAATTATCTCGTAATTACATTAAGTAATAATCTTTTATTAATTACATTTATTAATTGTACTTAATTAATTTTCATTAAATAATTGTCCTTTAATTATTTATCATTAATAAATCACCCTTTAACTAATTACATTAAGTAGTTATCCTTAATCATAAATTAATTAATCCTTTAATTAATTACATAAATTAATTAGTCCCTTAATTAATTACATTAACAAATTAACCCTTTAATTACTCAAGACCTTAATTAATTAAAAGATAAACCATTTATCTTAATTAATTTCTTAATTACAGTATTTAAATCTTATTAAATAAGCTTTTGGAATTATTTCATAACATACAAATTAACTTCAAAACATTTTAAGTGACTTAATAATTAAAGTCATTTCACCTTCTTTGATTAACTATTACATCATTTAAACTTATTAAATAAACTCAAGAATAGATTTAAAATAAAAGTGATATAATACAATATCTTAAACTTAATTAATGTAAAATAATTTATTTAAAACTTTTAACTAATCCCAAATTTAAATAAGATAATTATCATATAACAGAATTAATTAAGAATTTGTTTAACTTTCAAAACTTGTTTTACTAAAAATTTAAAACTATTAAAAGACGTACCCGAGACAAACTCGAAAACCCCCGAGCCTTACCTCGAGTCAAATCCCAAATCCCCCAAGTCACTTCCTTTCTTTTCTTTTTAAAATTTACTTTTTTTTTTAAATTTTAAAACTTTTGTAATCATTCGCGAACAACACGAGGGCAAACTTGAGCCAACAGAAAAAATCCCCGAGACCAATCCCGAGGTTCACTCTTCTTCCCGGATCACCAAAATAAATCCCAGACTTAAACGTGCACACGCACATATAATCGGAATTGCTTAGACCATCGCCACCTTTGCTGTCAAGTCGACCATGACTACTACCTTCGATCCTGACCACCAAAGCCTCAAAACAAATTCGAAATCGAAATGAGCAACTTCAATCATCACCTGGAATGAAACAGACACCCAGAACCACTTCGACTAACCACCTCCGACCATCAGAACCTTCGCCACCGTGACAAGAGTTTCGTCAACGAACCACACACTTATTCCCCCACCACCGGTCACCTGTGGTTCACCCATACCAATCAAATGCCTCGACTTCCTCATCGACCCAAACAGGCTTTTAAACCCTAGTTCGCCATCGATAGACCACCACGGCGAACTAGAAATCCAGCGAATATTTTCCATGGATCACCAGACACCCAGCTACCTTCAACAACGAGCACGATGCTTCTCCACCTCCGATCGACGAGAAATCGATACAGTTTCAATTTTCGTTCAACTCGCAATATCTCTTGATTTATCAAATTAAAAATCTTGATGTTTTTATTAAAAATCGTTATTTTCTAGTTTGAATCTGATTCTAAAATCAAAACATGAAATTAACATAATCGATTTCTTTGACTTGAAATGATTTTTACTATTAATTCTCATTTTCAAAATAATTACTTAATATACATACTAGAAATTATTTTTAAAAGTGATGTTACATCCATATACACATTTTTCCTTCAAAGATCATAGCCTCTAGTTGATTATATAAAGAGAAATTGAATTAATTTGGATATGCTTAAGCCTGTTATACAACAGAGACATCTGTGTGTGTGTGTATATATATATATATATATATATATATATATATATATATACAGACATGCACAGGTTATGTCATATTTATATACATACAACCTTATTTATTTTCATCCGTGCAAACACATCTATAACAATACTTCAATCATTTATCACATCCATCAAGATATAACCATATTAAGGTTTAAAAAGTGATGTTTGCTCACCTGGAATAGAGAACACAAAGCCTGGAAAATGAATTTGAAAAATCTGGAAATGATTGTTGTACTTTTGAAAACTAGAATTGCTCTTGGATAATGCTTTGATCTGGAAACTTGTTTTGTTTTAGGAAAATCTGGAAAATGATCTGCTTGTTTTACTGAGTTGAATTTGCATATTTGCTTGCTCTTTTATTTGCTTCAAGTTTGATTTTTCTTTGATCTGATCTATACTTGAAACTGAATTGCAACTTAATTTATCTTAGATGAATTGAACTTTGATCTGGTGATCTTTGCTTTGGTTTTCTCCCAGGTTTTGATTTTGAAAAATGGTTTACTGTTTTCAGGTTTTGAATTTGAACAGATTTTGTTTTGTTGAGTTACCAGGTTTTCATTTTGATAAAAACTTTGAAAAAAGAATGAAGGATGGAAGAAGAAACGAAAGAGAGAGATGTGTATACATATATAGCCTAGTTTTCATTTTTATTTTTAAAAATAAAAGATAATTAAAAATGGACACTTGTTATATTTGCATGCTAATTTCTACACTTGTTAATCTAATATATTAAAATACTTACGCATGTAATAATTATCTTACACTTGTAAATCTTCATGTTAAGACGATTACACTTGTATTTATATGTTTTTTATAATATTTTATATAATGTTTTCAAATTTAATTAATGCAATTCTTTTTATATTAACATATGTTAAAATCAATTACATATATTCTTGTGTTTTAATATTTATTTATATCCGAACTATATTTATTTTATGTATAAATTTAAAAGAAAGTATTTTAAACCTTTTTTTATTGAATCCTATACTAATTAAAGCTATTATACCTTTAAATAAATATTTATTCATATACATTTTCTTTTATATAAATTTACATAACCTTAAAGAAAATGATTTTAAAATCTAATCATGCATTAATAAACACACACACACATATATATATCATATATAAATTTTTTAAATATAAAATTTAATTTTAAATAACTTTTGGAAATCATTATATTAAATTCAAAATATAACTTCCAAAATATATATACATATATATATATTTATTATAATTAGAAAACAAATTTCTATTAGTTTTAAAATATAGAGTTTTTAAATCCGATTTATTTCTTAAGATATTTATTTTTGAATTTAAAATTCAAATTCTATTTCCAATCTATTTTCAACACACACACACACACACACACACACACACACACACATATATATAAACAACCCATATCTTATTTATTTTGAAAAAATTCAAATTAATTCATACTTCAGTCCATAAATTATATTAATTTCTGAATTAAATTTGGCTTAAAAATGGGATCGTTGCCGATTCCTCCCTTAAGAAAACTTCGTCCTCGAAATTCGCTAGATAGGAAGACAAACAAATAACATATGATCACACATAAAGATAGATAATTGGTTTACCAGATCAGACTGAAATATCTATTCCGTATTTGTCTTACCCAATCAGAATATCAACAATAAATATGAGAATAAACTTATTTAATACCTCATGAAATACTTAGGTCATCAGATCTATGAAATATGCAGGGGCATTGGTTAGTCCGAAGGGTATAACTAACCGTTCGTAGAATGTATCGGGACCCAAAAAAACAGACAAATGGATACAATCTCCTGCAATTCTCAGTTGATGGAATCCTTGGGCTAGATCTATCTTGGAATAAAACTGAGCACCTTGCAATTGATCATACAGATCGTCGATTCAAGACAAAGGAAATTTATTTTCAAAGGTTAACTTATTAAGATCACGAAAATCTACACACAATTTCTAAGTCTAGTTTTAACCAAAATCGTTTTATCTATACAATTTAATTTAATTTCATATTTTATTAACTATTTCATTCAAAGTAAAATTTCAAATTTATTAAAGTTAAAAACGAAAAGGCTGATAGGAAACTGATGATGAGAATACGAAATAGGAACCTAAACAAAGATTCGCAGGGCCACCAACCAAATTCTTCACCCACTATATCAAAAGCTTTTCTTCTTAGAGCTGCCAGGAATCCATCAAAGAATTGAAAATGGATGATGATCAGAAGAGGTTGATAGGAAAAGTTGTTCCTATTGTTGCAGGGTATCGTCCATTTATAGTGGTACTCCCTTGTCCCGTATCTCATCCTCTTCTTACACTCATTCTCACCATCGGTGAATAGTAAAAGAATTGACTAAGGCATACAGACAAAATATCTTAGGGATACTCATTCTAGGGCAATTATAACCCTATCTCTAATGAGTCACCTAACGTGTTATACTCCAAATCTAAAGTTCTTACCCAACCTTTAGCTCTAATATCACTTGTGACGACCTTGACTCGACCTTCGAAAATCGACACCCAATACATCACCCGTATTCGAATGCTGGAGATTCAAACGTTGAGTCTTGTTCACCGGAGCTTATAACACGTTTGGTAATAACAACACAGTGGAAACAGAAAGAATTTTATTGATACACAACAATTGATTACAACAATGATAAAATATGAAGCGATCAACATTATCAGAGATATATACAACAGCGAAAAAAACATAGCAGCGGAAAGCAACAACAACAGCACAGAAAGATAACATCTTCATTGCCAAATCTCCAAAGCTCCAAACCAAGAAAGCTCAATAGCCAAAAGCTATCATGCTGCAATATAGCGAATGCAATCCCAAATCCATAGACTCAAAGATTGCCAAAAGCTACACCTACTAGCTGACTATCTGTAACCTGACTCTAGGCTACCCGTGTGGAAAATTATGGGCACCCAAAGTTTAGAAAGGGAATAATAAACTCTAGGTCAGTCATGGGACTGGTATGAGCAAACAGAAACAGCTATTTTTACAAAAAGAAATAAAAAGAAATCTATTGTGCTTTTTGGAAAATGAAACTACCATAAGGCCTCCCACCACACACACAACGCAATCGCACACTTGGGGGAGATTTCTCCTTATGATAGTCAAACATGCTTGATACGCGAAAACCTTTTGATATTATTATTAGTGCATAGTGTGGAAATCATTTCGAAAGTATAATATTAACCTTAGCCAGCATAGGTACCATTATATTATGCCTACTATAGCTGCCATTTAAGAATAGCAGGTTATACAACTGAAATCGTAAAGGGCTCGTATTGAGTGATTGGATTTCCAACAAATGGCCAAGGCTAAGGAACTTCCTTTCCGAATGGGTACGCCTTTGGAGGGATGCCTCGAGAACCTAACCGGATCTCTACCAACACAAGGCCAGGTTACCTCTATAACTAGGTAACTAACTATCACGAGTATGCCATCACCGGTCGTAACCGACCTTTATCTCGGGATTCCAACAAATTACAACAACCACATAAGTAAAATATTTAGGCTCCATACCAGAATACCACTTTTTATCCAGAATGAAATGCACATAACCTAAGGGGCGTGATCCCCGTAACCTTGCCGCATCCTTCCTGTTTCCACCATTTCCAGGGTGTGAGGTTCGATGAAGTCTCATCCTACAAAGCTACGCTTTTCACAAAAGCCATGCTTCGATCAGCCAATGATCATCACTTAGCATGCCACATTACCAAATTTGGAATATATCATTAATAAATATCAACTACGTAACCTCTGAGCTCGTACGTCTCAGAGAAGGCTGTTAAGCTAAGTGAATAAATTCTCCGCCATCAAACAGAAATGTATTTGATAGAAACCAGCTTTACATCTCAAAGTGTAACTTCAGACATACGTCAATACAAGTCCATCGTGGGTCTGAATGGAACCGAGGGCACTTCCTCCAATTAAGGAAAGAAGCCCTTGCAAATCCGGTTATTCACTAATCACGTCTGGACTCCCTATCACTTAGGGTAATCTGCATATCGGAGCAACTTAGTGCAGAGACAATCAACAGATTATCCTTTCGTTTTCGAAAATACCTCGTCTTCAAATGCAATCCAATTTGGTCGTATCATTTATTCGGAATGGGTTTTATGACTTAATGTCCTCTCCAGCTAATCTGAATAATAAGCGCTTATTTTTTTTAAAAGCACATGGATACATTAGGATCTTAGTTAAGTCGCACTTTTAGCCCTTGTTTCCCAAAACCTTTCCTTTTGAATGGTTTAAAAAAATTTCCATTTTTAATCTTTTAAACAAAAGATCCATCTGTAAGTTCCTCTTCAGTTTGAAACAAGGTTTGCCAAATCTTTAACAAAGATTTATTCATAGCTTTCAAAACTATTTCCATTTGATTTACCCATAACTTGAAATTCATTCAACAAAAACTAGAAATTCTTTCTTTATATGAAAGCTATTATCATTTAAAAACAAAGATCTTTTGTTTCGAGAAAATCCAATTAAATTTGCTCAAGTTATAGCCTTTTAAAATATAAATCGAAAAATCAGCGAACTGTCGTATCCTCGGCAAGTTCTGTTTAGGGTAAATTAAATTCCCAAAATAATTCATTCAAAATATTTTAAAAATAGTTTAAAATCCATATATATACATCATATAACCTGTATAACTCTTTTTAACCATATTATTTGTAACGATCCGCCTTTCTACTCATAGAAAGTCGTATCATCAATAAGAAAAGAAAGAGATAGAAATAGAAAAAATAGAAAGAAAGAATAACAACATCAGAATCTCATAGCGGAAATGGAACAAAATATAATACATCACATAACTATTACATCGTTTTACATATATCAGAGTTATACAACATCATACAACAAGACAGTCATTTATACATCTGACACTACATATATTCCAAAATACAACATACGTTAACTAACACAGCGGAAATATATAGTTATATACGCCTGGATTCCTGCTCCAAGCTCCTCCAGAAACCCACACTCCAAAATCTATCACTTGGCTATTCATAAAAATTTGAGTACCCAAGAGTTTATAGAAAACAAAAATAAACTCCGGGTCAGACATGGGTCTGGTATGAGTAAAAGGTTTAAAGTTGTTTAACTTTAAAAACATTTAAAAATGAAGGCATCACTTAAGACTCCCCACACATAAATACGGGAAAGTTTGTACCTTACGCTAACCAAAGCAATTTTATAGGAAATCCAGTGATATTATAATAGTGTCTAGGGTTTTCGAGTAAAATACAGAAATAACTGAAATACTTACATCTCACATTCCAACATAGTTGAGCACAATCAAAACGTACGACACTTATTGGAGATTGGATTCCATATAATGGCAGGGCTACTGGGGTACCGCCCGTCATAGTACGGGGCCTAGATCACCGTATCGAGGATCACTCCCGACCCCCTACAACACAAGGCCGGAACGATTCCTTACCGAACAGTTCCGAACAAGATAACCCCGCGGTTGTAGCTAGCAACTGCCCACACAACCAAAATAAAAAGAGACATCTAGACAGAGGTATATCTCGTCCTGCTTGGGTGCTACCCACCTAACCTTGCTGCACATCCCTTGTTTTAGCCATTACTGATTGATGAGGCTTAAGGCTGCGATTACCTTTATAGGACATATCTCTTAGAATGCTCATCGTCCGCTTGACGATGTTCTGAAAGCATTCATTCCATACAAGTTCGTTTCGGGTTCGAACGAAACCGAAGGCATTATCTCGTTACATTCATTTTGGAATCACCCTACAGTCAATGACAATAACCCTTGCATTCTGAAACACCATCTCGATCTTCACTTGGAAATTTACGACCTAACGTTTAATTTGGATCGATGTGGTTTTCGAATAATCATAAATGACACCCGATCCCGGTTTCATCGAAATCCAAACGCCATTTTAAAGGTCAAGTTGTTTAATAGTTTAAACAGTTTAATTCAATACTTTGATTTACAAAGCATTTATAACAGATAAATCATACACAATCATCATAAATATATCAAAGCATATCATAGAGCATCACAGAATATCACCAAGTAAATATCACAAAAATCAGATATTCTACTTATACAATGATCCATAAGCAAGTATCTAAATCCTTATTATAATTAATTCAATTTAAATTAATTACTTGAGAATTAATCCCTTAATCTTTTTTAATTAAATTATCAATTAATTAACTATTCTTTTTTCCAATCATTTAATTAATTAATCAATTATTAAAAAATTTATTAAACCTTATTTACTTAATTAATTACCCTTAATTATTAATTAATAACCTTAATTTTTAATTAATAAAACTTAATTACCCATTTATCAACCACTAATTACTTAATTAATCAATTATTAATTCATGATTAAATTACTTAATTAGTTAACTACTAATCATACATTAATTAACTTCAAGTAGTTAATTACAAATTTATTATCACTTAATTATTATTTAACCAATCTCTAATTACAGTTATAATTTAATTATTCTTAATTGCTTTTCAAAACAAGTAATTAATTAATAATAATTATTCATCTTAATTAACATTTTAAAAATCTTCCTTAAACTTTGAAAATCAAATTATTACTAACTACAATACTTTAATGTTAATTAATTTAATACTTAACTTAAATTAACTACGTAATTAAAGTATTAATTAGTTTTTAAAACATTGTTAAGTATTTCCTAAAATAATTGAAAATTGTGTTAAAGTCTTAACTTAAATTGTTAAACATTTATTAAGTCAATAGTACTTCGAACTTGTTGAAAAGTAATTTGCTTAACTTCACTTTTATAATAATATTGCAGTTTTGAAAAACCAAACCGAGAACTTCCCCCTGTTTACTCAGGTAACACTCGAGTTCTCACCAACATCCCCCAAGTCACCTCTCTTCCTCACAAACTCCTTCTTCTTCTCTTTTTTTCTCCAGTAAGTTAAGTTTCGTTAAAGTTTAAATTTTTAGTATCAAGTAAACTCTCTCGTGCACAGGTTAAAATCGAAGCAATCGACCTCTTAACTCGAGTAACTACTCGAGATTGTTCGCCAACAATGACACTGACACAAACCCACGCTGTACACGTGCACGGCGGCGCGCCACTACTCCCACGAACTCCACGACCATCGACAAGTCGCAAAACTCCCATAAACTCGAAATCAAAACACGATTCGCCTTCAAAAATTTCAAATCGAATTTAAGCATTCTGCTCGAAACCTGAAGCTCAACCCAAACCACAAAACCACTTCGCCACCGTTTCTCAGACCAACGGAGACGCTCGAAATCCATTCACACCACGACAACACCCTATGCTACCATTCTCCAGAGTTACGAGAAACTCGATCAAGCATAGGAGACGAACTCATCTCGTTTCTTAACCACAACAAAAACGAACCTTAAACCCTAAAATGGTCTCGACCCATCAATTTATGCAATGGAATTTTTTTTGATAATTTTCTCGTAATCATCGATGTTCATACTTGCTTCAAACAAAATTCCAACATTAAAATTGATTCGATTGTCAGAAAATAGATAAATGCAAATTTTGTTCAAATACAAACTGCTCTTAGAATACTAAACTAAAAATCTTCATTTTTGTTTTAAAAATCTTAATTTGCAGTAAGGATTCAAGTTATGAACTTGAATTAGCTTTTTACAACAATCAAATTTATTAAAATATTATTTGATTACCTGTAAAACAAGATTGCAGTGGTGATATCTTACAAGCATGATTTAATCAGCTTTTAAAAAACTTGATTGAGGTTTAAACATCTTGTTTGATTGAAAACTGAAAGCTTTACAAGGATTAGATGAAAATAATTTGATTTTGGAGTAAATAATCAATCCTGTGATCAATGACAGAGGAGTACAGTTTATTTATATATTTCACAGAACAATCCATATATAAACACAAACTATATTCAAAAATAAACATATGCAACACCATGTTATCAATGAATCATCTTTATTGTTTTAATTAAACTTAAAGCTTTAAAGATTATGTTTACTCACCTGAAAGTTTTCTGAACAGAGAACAATTTGATGTTATGAAAACTGCAGTTTGAATCTGCCCTGAGTTCTTTTTGTTTTTGTTGAATGATTTTGAGCTTTGAAAAATGAAGATGCTTATTTTCTTTTTTCTCTGGTTTTGCTAAGTTATTTTACTGAACGAACTGAAACTAGAGAGATACACATACATAGAAGAAAACAGTTTGTATATGGTAAGGTTTAACTGGTCAAGCTTTCTTTTGTTCTGATTGATCAGATTTTTTTCTGAAAATGAAAAGATTTGTAAATTTTTTGAAATGGCCTTATTTTGGCTTGAGAAGATAACATTTAATGCAGTGGTTTCCTTCTAAGTTTACATACTCATCTCATTTGGCTTATGCATGAAGATATTTTGTTATATTATTTTCTTGCTTTCACAATTCATATACATATATTTATCTAGTTTTACTCTATACACTTGTGCTTCATTAAAATTGTTATAGTTATTGATATGTATTTATCTTATGTTGCTTACACACAATAACCATTTAATCCTTGTTTTTATTTTTATTTCTATTTTAACTATCAATATTTAAATTAGATTCATATGTTTTACTTATATTTAATATTAATAGGATTTGATTTTATTTCAAACATTATCATATATATATATATACCAAATGTGAATAAGGTAAAGCATTTTAATTAAATTATATAAGATAGATTTTATTTTAAATATTTTTAAGAGATTTTATTTTAAATTTTCAAATCAAATTTTCCTTTTCAAAATACAAATGTACATAAATAAATGGCAAATATTTCCAAAAGAATTATTCATTTAAAAATGATAAGTTTAATTTCATTTAATTAGATTAAATATTTATTAAAATATTATGGCTAAAATCCCGGGTCGTTACATTCCTCCCCCCTTAAAAGAATTTCATCCCCGAAATTTAAAACAAAAGATAATTCAAAATCTTTTATATAAACCATTCAAACATATCATTCATACATTAGCAAAAAACTAAACAATTTATCCTAACAAACATCCCTAGCTATCTGGACACATATCCGAATAGGCTTTCCTAAAACTATCCAGAGTATCCTAGGTACAATCTCTGGGATCCTCGCTCCATTGCACTTTGACAAGCTTCACTACCTTGCTTCTGAGTTGCCTCTCATCTTGATCAACAATCCGAACTGGATTCCTGACCACAGTCAGGTTTGGCTTGACCTCCAAATCTTCCTGGATTACTGGTTCCACAACTAGTGATGGATCATGAACAAACTTCCTTAGATGGGATACATGGAATACGTTATGAATTCCAGACATCCGTTTTGGCAATTCAATTCTGTAAGCTACTGCATCAATTATTTCCAATACCCGAAATGGACCAATATATCTCGGGGCAAGTTTTCCCGTCTTTTCGAATCTAATAGCTCCTTTAATCGGGGAAACTTTGACAAAGACTAAATCACCAATCTCGAATTCCAATTGTGTAACAGCCCGCAAATCCGTACCCCTTGAGTCAACACTATTCTACAACAAATCAACTCAAGTTGTACAGAAATACGAACCATTTGGGTTAAAGAAGAAAAGGTAGAAGAAGAAAAAATAGAAAACAACAACAGAATCTAACCATCGCAGCGGAATAAAAAATAATAGATAATAAATTATCTTTACTCAAAATCAAATATATCTGTTTATATATTACATCATCAGAGTACATCAATCATAGCTCAACATCAATATCATACAAATGGATACATAGCAACTCAATACAGCGGTATATATATATAAACAAGTACGATAGTACGTATCGTCATCCAGCTCGTCTCCTGAGCTCCATAGCATCATCCTGTATCCTATAATACTCGGTCTGACCCGAGCATTACTGTTAAATAACACCCGAGTCAGTCTGGAATACTAGCGTGAGAAAATCACACCCAATTGATTATTAAAGTTTTAAAAATCCTTTGAGAACAAAAGCATCTCGTAAGACCACGCCACAAATAAACATGTCGGGTTTTTACCTTACGATAGCTAAAACAATTTTTATAGAAATCCTCTGATATTATAATAGGGTCTATATACAAATACTTATAAAATAGCCGAAATTGTTACATCTATTAAATTCCAGCTACTAGCCACAGAGTGGGTAATACAAACAAAACCCGTACAAGGTTCGTAGGGAGAATGGATTTCCAACTAATGACTAGGCACTGGGGTACCACCTGTCACAGTACGGGGCCTAGATCACCGTACCGAGGAGTACGCCCGCTCCTCTGCAACACAAGGCCGGGACTATCCCTTACTGGATAATCCCGAGTGAGATCACCCCGCGGTTGGGATCAGCAACCGCCCACTAAGCCGAAATAAAAAGGGACATCTAGACTAGAATGACCTCACCCTGCTTGGGTGCTACCCACCTATCCTTGCTGCATATCCCCTGATTTTCAGTCATTCCCGTTTGATGAGGCTTGAGGCTAAGCGTTACCTTTTTAGAACATATCCCTTAGAATGCCCATCGTCCACCTGATGATGTTTTCGCAAGCATTCATCCATACAAGTCCGTCCCGGGTTCGAACGGAACCGAAGGCACTATTCCTACTACATCCATTTTGGAAATATCCTCAGGATTAGCAGCGACTAGCCCTTGCACTTCATAGCTCCATCTTCGACTCCAAAATCGTTTTCCACGAAACGTACAAACCGGATCAAAGTGTTTTTCGAGAAATAAATCTCGATCCCGGTCTCTTCGAAACGATCAGCGCATTTGGCCAATATTGATAGTCAGTGATTTAACTATCAATTTATATTCACAAGCAACCATCAACCAATAAAAAGTTGCCCAAATTATTTATTAATCTCAAAAATACCTCCACAAGATAAAATTTTCAGTTTCAATCCATTTGGAAAACAGTTTCAAACAAGTTTTCTCTCACAGAATACTTTTTGCAATTATTTATTTCCACTGAAAAGCCAAGTATAAAATACTTTAGATTTTAAATAATTTTAACTCACGTTATTATAGAATATACTTTATAATATTAAAATTAAACTACTTTAATACTTTGTTAAAAATGTATACTTAAGAACTCTTTAAACAAGACCATTTTATAAAATATAACCACAATAATATTTTGAAAACATTTGCTTTAGAAGTTAAACATTTAGAGATAATAAACTTCTAAACATGCTTTTAAAACAGCATTAAATTGCTTTGAAAACCATACTTGGCTATACAGGGAAATACTCTTCTCTTTCACATCCTTTTAAAAATAAATCTCCCTTTATTTTTTCCAAATTTACCATTTCTTTAATAAATTCACACCTTGAATTTATATTTCCAAATCCACTTCACCTTTATAAACCCAGTTTATAAATTTCAAAATCTCACTTTCTTTAATTTCAATTCCAAACACGTAAGTAAATTTACAATTTATTTCTAACCTACTTCACTTTGAAATAAATTCCTTCCCTTACTTCATTTATTTCAAAATCTATTAACTTTAAGATTTTTATTTCTTTATTATGATTTAAACTCTTTAACTGAAAATACCAATTCAGATTCCCAAATTTCTTCCGTATCTTTTAATTAACTTTAAACTGGATATTTAAAAATAAATTCTTTATCCTTTATTCTTTTAATGATATCACTTAAGCCTTAAAATTTATTATTCCTCTGATTATTCAAATTCGATCGTTTCATACTTAGAATTTAATTATTCGAATTTTAAAAAGAATTACTTTTATTTTTCCTTCAATTCATTCTTTAATTTATTCAAATTCTCTCTATAGTTATTTTACTTAAAATTTTACTCTTTTATTTCATTTTAAAAATCTAATTCTATAGATTCTAATAACTCAGTATACCAAATATTCAATCCAACCATATCATCCAATACATCAATTATCAATAAAATTATCACAGGATATCAAATATTCATAACAGAGAATATCAAACAATTCTAATTAATTTTGAGGAATCCTGTTGGATCCCTCCAACCTGTTTTCCCTGCATCCACAGATGTTAGCACAACATAAAATACCAATCCTGAAATATACCATACTATAGCACATCAATCAATTCAACCATTCAAACAATTATTTAAATTTAATTATTTAAATTTAAAATTTTACTGAGTGAGATTAACTCACCTTTGATTTTGCATTCGCAATCCACATCAATATTGCCTTGGATTTCCAGATGTTTGACCTTAAATAAATAATTTATATGGGTCATTAATATTCGAATGGTTAGAGCAATTTATTACTATTCATTTATTTAATTTAACTAGTAATTTGGGTTTAAACTAATTTTCCCTTTTCGATAAATTATTTATAGTAACTAAATAGCTAAATAAGCTTGTTAAATAAGACAATAACCCCATTATTATTATTATACATATAGTTTTTATCACTAGTAAGTTTAAAAGATGCATATTTGTTTTATTTTATTTTATTCCAAATTTGAAACTATATATCTATATGTATATTTTTATAAAAAATAAATTTGTAGATTTCAAAAGTCTATTTTTATGTCACTTTATTTTACTGTTAATTGATTTCTAAAACAGAAATTGGTTTACCTTCTGTAATTATTAAATTTTTTCTGCTTTATCAACTGTAAGCTAATCATTAGCATATATATAGACTTTTATTTCAAACAACTGAAATTTTCAAATAAATGAGCATGTTATCAAATCGAATTCAAGAAATTGGTTCGAAAACCCTCAACAGTAACTTATTAAATTTCGAATTTAAATTGCAAATTTAAGAATACCTACTGCCTACAGAACGAGCTTTTGCCACCACTCGCGACACACCCAAACCAACTATCTCAATTCGCGACAGCACACATACTCCATCCACTCGAATGACCTCATGGGTTCGGCCTCTCACCCATATTTGTCCACGACCCCAGCTTGTGACCCAATTCCCTCCAGAGAGCCTCGACCTCGTTACGCACGCTCATGAGTCGATCGATAAGCAGCCTTCACCACTCGACTCCACGAAACCCACTCACCACCTCGCCGCAGCCCTAAGACTCGAACAACCCCCTACGCGCGAGTTTCCCCCCTACGCGACACTAACTCGAGCTTGCGTTCATGCTAAACAATTCGATCGCAAAGTACAAAGAGACGCGATTTAAAATTTTGGAAATAATCGCCATTTTAATTTTTTTTTATTTCGAACAGAATGAGAGGTTTTGAGAAAAAGGGGAACTCGGCTGTGGAATAATAGGAGATAGGAGATTTTCTTATTTTTCTTCTGAAGGAAGCCATTGTTTTGTTTTAGTTTTATCATTATTTTGTTTTCGTCTAAAGGAAGATTGGAATGGAACGTAATTACATAGAGGGGAGTGGCGTATAAAGAAAGCTTTGCGTAAAAAAATATCTAGCTATAGTGATTGAAAATAAAACTAATGTGACAAGATTTTGACTAGTCAACAATGTATATTATATTGAGTTTCCGATAAAATTCAGTGCGTTTATATGTCGTTCACTCACACACTAACTCCGACCAATACGAAATTTGAAATCCGATAATAATTCAATATTACGGACTCAATGGAACTGGTTTCATCGGATTCCGAGACTGTGCCTCGGAAGGCTATTTTCTTTAAATTCAATTTAAACTATAAAATTTTAACACTGAACAAACCACTGTTAATTTAAATCCTACAACTTCTATTATCTTCAGTGTTATCAATATAAATTTTATAAGCCTCCAAATTATTTTTAAAAGGCTTAAAATTCCAGATTCAATATTTTATCCAACTTCAAATTATTTAATTCAACAATTTAATTGTCAAATAAATTATGATATTCATAATTTAAGTTAATAATTAACCTTTAAATATTTTAAAATCAATTAAATATTCAGGTTACAAATGCTTAAAGATTCTTGGTCGTCACAAATTGTCTTCGCCTCTTATCCGCGTACTTCTTCTGACGGTCCTGAGCAGCTTTCATCCTTTTCTTGATAAGCTCAACTTTAGCAGAAGCTTCACGAATCAGATCTGGTCGAAGCACAAGACGATCTTTCGAATCTATCCAACAGGATGGAGATCTACACGGTCTTCCATATAAAGCTTCATAAGGAGCCATCTTAATACTCGCTTGGTAACTGTTATTATAGGAGAATTCTACCAAATGAAGATTGGCTTCTCACGATCCACCAAAATCTAAAACACAAGCTCACAGCATATCTTCTAGAATACGGTTCAGCCTCTCCGTCTGTCCATCTGTCTAAGGATGATAGGCTGTACTCAATCTCAAACTCGTTCCTATAGCTGATTGCATAGCCTCCCAGAATTTGTTGGTGAAGATAGGATCACGATCACTTACTATACTGACAAGAACACCATGCAATCTGACTATCTCCCTCAAGAAAATCTCTACCAGAGAAGCTGCAGTACGAGTTGCCTTAACCACTATAAAATGGGCGCTCTTAGTTAGACGATCCACAATCACTCATATTCCATCGTTTCCTTTCTTGGTTCTTGGCAAACTGTCGATGAAATCCATTGAAATCATCTCCCACTTCCATTTTGGGACTTCCAAAGGCTGCAACAAACCTGCTGACTTCTACTGACCTCCCTTAGCTTGCTGACAGATAGCACAACTATTAACGAAAGCAGCTACATCCCTCTTCATGCTTGGCCACCAGAAAACTCTTATCATATCTTTATACATCTTAGAAATTCTTGGGTGGATATTTAGCCTGGAGCGATGACACTCAGCTAAGACTTCTTGCCTCAATCCATTTATATTAGGCTCACACAAACGACCATTAATCCTCAGAACACCTTGATCGTCCACCTTGAAATTCGAATATTGACCATCCTTGGTTCCAAGAATAAGTTCTTCAAAAGATCTATTCTCCATTTGCTTGCTTATGATTCTGTCCTGGAGAGATGGAACAACTTCCAAAAAAGACAGAACTGCATTCCTGCTAAGAGCATCAGCCACAACATTCGCCTTTCCTGGGGTATACGGAATATCCAAATCATATGATGCCAGAAACTTGACCCACCGCTGCTGCCTCAGATTAAGATCCTTTTGAGAGAAAAGATATTTCAACGGTTTGTGATCCATGAATAACTCTAACTTCTCTCCCAAGAGATAGTCTCTCCAAATCTTCAAAGCAAAAACAATGGCTAACAACTCAAGATCGTGCGTAGCGTAGTTCTTTTCGTGTGGCTTTAATTGCCGACTCGCATACGCAATTACTCTTCCATTCTGCATCACAACTGCTCCCAGTCCAACTATACAAGCATCTGTATAAACCTCAAATTTGCTTTTCCCATCCGGGATAGCTAGCACCGGTGCACCGGTTAGCCTCGTCTTTAATTCTTGGAAAGCTTCTTCACACTGGGGTGTCCACTTGAATTTAGCTCCTTTCCTTGTCAGCTTAGTCAGATGCGAAGAAATCTTAAAATAGTCCTTGATAAACTTCCTGTAGTAACCAACTAATTCTAGAAAACTACGAACTTCAGTCGGTGTCTTCGGTTGCTTCCATTCCAAAATAGTCTCGACCTTTGCTGGATCTACAGAGATACCTTCACCAGAAACAATGTGCCCTAAAAATTTGACTTTTGATTTTCAGAAGTGGCACTTAGAGAACTTTGCCTTCAAAACATGCCTCCTTAGTGTCTCCAACACTGTTCTCAAATGCTGCTTGTGCTCTTCTTCAGACTTAGAATAGGCCAGGATATCATCGATGAACACCAGAACAAACTTATTCGGTACATCCCGAAAGACTCGGTTCATCAGATCAACAAAGTAAGCAGGAGCGTTGGTTAACCCGAAAGGCATAAACAACCATTCATAGAAACAATTTGGTCCCTTAAATGCAGTTAAAGGGATACTGTCCTCAACTACCCTTAACTGATGGAAACTTAAAGCTAAATCCACTTGAGAAAAGATAGAAGCCCCATGCAGCTGGTCAAAAAGATCATCAATACGAGGAAGAGGATATTTGTTTCGGATAGTCACTTTGTTCAATTCTCTATAATCTACACAGAACCTCAGCGATCCATCCGATTTGGTGAAAAACACCGTAGCAGAACCCCAACAAGAAAAACTGGGCCTAATCAATCCCTTCTCCAAAAGATCCCGAGTCTGCTTAACTAACTCCTCTCTTTCTCTCTAGGAGCCATCCTCCTACTAGGATGGATCATTGGAACTGCTCTTGGAATCAAATCAATGCGAAAGTCTATCTCTCGATGCGGAGGCAAACACTTGACTTCCTCGAATACATCAGGGAAATCTTGGACCACATCGATATCTTCAACCTTCTCTTGAGAAGTCTCAACTCCATGTAAAAGATCACTCAAGTGAATTCCAGAATTATCACACGTCACTCTAGCAATTCTACCCATATCGGTTTCCAACGAAACTGTTCTTCGATCACAATTCAGAACAGCCTTATACTTATCGAGCCAATCCATCCCCAATATAAGGTCAAACCTCTTAAAATTCAACGCATAAGGGTCGCAAGAAAAACTATGGGACATATAGGAAATTCTCAAGTCTCTACAGATCTTACCTAATTTGGTTAGTCCTCCTATAGGATTAGATACAAAGATGGGACAGTCTATAGTACTAAGGTTAAGAAAGAACTTCTCTACAGATTCCAGAGAAATAAAACTCAAAGAAGCACCTGAATCAAACAAAACTTTAATATACTTGTCATCTAAAAGTAATGTACCTTCCAATACTCCCTTCCCATTAGATGAAGTAGATGGTGCACCTTCCAAAGCAAATACCTTATTCTGTTGAGCTTTATAAATAAGTGGGCAATCCTTGATCATATAACCTGGTTGATGACAATTGAAGCATAGAGATCTCTGAACCAAAGCCGAACCTAGTCCACTCTGATGCGACTGCTGCTGCTGTTGCTGAAATCCTTTCCTGGGACACTTATTCGCCAAGTGACCTTCTTGTTGACATATATAGCATTTGCGAGGTCCATTGTTAATTCCAGTCTTCTTCTTGCTCTGCTTCCTCCAAATGGGATTGAACTTCCTCTTATTTGGATTAGCAAAATTCCCTCCCGATGCTGCTACTAGTGCTACTGATCTCTTATTCATCAAATCCTCATATCTCAGAGCCATATCAATTAACTCAACAAAAGATCCTTTCAAATGCGTCGTCATCTTTTCATGAAATTTCGGCCTCAATCCTTGCACAAACATTTCGTTCTTTTTGAGGGGAGTGTCAATGAGTTCTAGTCCGTAGCAAGAAAGTTCATTGAATTTGGTCTCATACTCCGCTATAGTCATACTTTCCTGCTTTAAATTCAGAAAATCCTGATACGAACGAGTTTTCCCTGCTGTTGGCATAAATTTCTCCTCAAACAACTCTTTAAATCTTTCCCATGAAATGTCGTCCTCAGAAATATTTGCTACAACTGCATCCTACCAGGCTGCAGCGCCTTCCTGCAATTACCATGAAGCCATTTCCCTTTTTTGCTCATCAGACAACTTCATATTCTTAAATATGCGCTCATAAGAGCGTAGCCAAGCTTGGACCTCAATTATAGATTCTGACCCTTTAAATGATTTACCTCCAAGGTTAATGAAGTCCTTGCATAAAGCAGAAAAACTAACCTGAGGCGGTACTGGATGTATAGCCTCACTAGCAGTTTGACTTCGTCCATTATCAGTCGAGGTACTGCCCCTACCTCTTCTTCCAGAACTCATGTCGGCCAACTGAACAGGTAACTCAACAAATTTAAATAGGTATATAATTATATGAAAATACAAATACGCACTCTCAAGATAAATATTATTCTAGATCCTAGATATTATCTCAACTTATGCTCTGATACCAACTGTGACGACCCGCCTTTCTACTCACAGAAAGTTGTATCATCAATAAGAAAAGAAAGAGATAGAAATAGAAAAGATAGAAAGAAAGAATAACAACATCAGAATCTCACAGCGAAAACGGAACAAAATATAATACATCACATAACTATTACATCGTTTTACATATATCAGAGTTATACAACAACATAGAACAAGACAGTCATTTATACATCTGACATTACATATATTCCAAAATACAACATACGTTAAGTAACACAGCGGAACTAGATAGATATATAGCCTGGACTCCTACTCCAAGCTCCACTAGAAACCCATACTCCAAAACCTATCACTTGGATACTCAAAAAAATTTGAGTACCTAAGAGTTTATAGAAAACAGTAATAAACTCCAGGTCAGACATGGGTCTGGTATGAGTAAACGATTTAAAGTTGTTTAACTTTGAAAACATTTGAAAATAAAGGTATCACGTAAGACTCCCTACACATAAATACGGGAAAGGTTTTACCTTACGCTAACCAAAACAATTTTATAGGAAATCCAATGATATTATAATAGTGTCTAGGGTTTTCAAGTAAAATATAGAAATAGCTGAAATGCTTACATCTCACGTTCCAACGTAGTTGGGCACAATCAAAACGTACGACACTTATTGGAGATTGGATTCCATACAATGGCAGGGCTATTGGGGTACCGCCTGTCACAGTACGGGGACTAGATCACCGTATTGAGGATCACTCCCGACCCTCTACAACATAAGGCCGGAACCATTCCTTACTGAACAGTTCCAAACAAGATAACTCCGCGGTTGTAGCTAGCAACCGTCCACACAGCCGAAATAAAAAGGGACATCTAGACAGGGGTATATCTCGTCCTGCTTAGGTGCTACCCACCTAACCTTGCTGCACATCCCCTGTTTTAGCCATTCCCAGTTGATGAGGCTTGAGGCTTCGATTACCTTTAGCATTCATTCCATACAAGTTCATTCCGGGTTCGAACGAAACCGAAGGCATTATCTCGTTACACTAATTTTGGAATCACCCTCAGAGGCAACGACAATAACTCTTGCATTCTGAAACACCATCTCGATCTTCACTTGGAAATTTATGACTTGACGTTTAATTTAGATCGATGTGGTTTTTGGATAATCATAAATGACACCCGATCCCGGTCTCATCGAAATCCAAACGCCATTTTAAAGGTCAAGTTGTTTAGTAATTTAAACAGTTTAATTCAATACTTTGAATTTACAAAGCATTTATCACAGATAAATCATACACAATTATCATAGATATATCAAAGCATATCATAGAGCATCACAGAATATCGCCAAGTAAATATCACAAAAATCAGATATTCTACTTATACAATCATCCATAAGCAAGTACCTTAATCCTTATTATAATTAATTCAGTTTAAATTAATTACTTGAGAATTAATCCCTTAATCCTGTTTAACTAAATTATCAATTAATTAACTATTCTTTTTTTCAAATAATTTAATTAATTAATCAATTATTAAACAATTTATTAAACCTTATTTACTTAATTAATTACCCTTAATTATTAATTAATAACCTTAATTATTAATTAATAAAATTTAGTTACCATTTATTAACCACTAATTACTTAATTAATCAATTATTAATTCATGATTAAATTACTTAATTAGTTGGTTATTAATCATACATTAATTAAGTTTAAGTAGTTAATTACAAATTTATTATCACTTAATCATTAATTAACCAATCTCTAATTATAATTATAATTTAGTTATTCTTAATTGCTTTTCAAAACAATTAATTAACTAATAATAATTATTCATCTTAATTAACATTTTAAAAATCTTCATTAAACTTTGAAAATCAAATTATTACTAACTACAAAACTTTAATGTTAATTAATTTAATACTTAACTTAAATTAACTACTTAATTAAAGTATTAATTGGTTTTTAAAACATTGTTACGTATTTCCTAAAATAATTGAAACTTGTATTAAAGTCTTAACTTAAATTATTAAACATTTATCATGTCGATGGTACTTAAAACTTGTTCAAAAGTAATTTGCTTAACTTCTCTTTTATAATAATATTGCAGTTTTGAAAAACCAAACCGAGAACTTCCCCCTGTTTACTCGGGTAACACTCGAGTTCTCACCAACATCCCCCGAGTCATCTCTCTTCCTCACAAACTCCTTCTTCTTCTCTTTTTTTTTCCAGTAAGTTAAGTTTAGTTAAAGTTTAAATTTTAGTATTAAGTAAACTCTCTCGTGCACAGGTTAAACTCGAAGCAATCGACCTCTTAACTCGAGTAACGACTCGAGATTGTTCTCCAACAACGATAATGACACAAACCCATGCCGTACACGTGCACGGCGGTGCGCCACTACTCCGGTGAACTCCACGACCATCAGCAAGTCGCAAAACTCCCATAAACTCGAAATCAAAACACGATTCGCCTCCAAAAATTTCAAATCGAATTTAAGCAATCTGCTCGAAACCTGAAGCTCAACCCAAACCACAAAACCACTTCGCCACCGTTGCTCAGACCATCGGAGACGCTCGAAATCCATCCACACCATGACAACACCCTATGCTACCATTCTCCAGAGTTACGAGAAACTCGATCAAGCATAGGAGACGAACTCGTCTCGTTTCTTAACCACAATAAAAACGAACCTTAAGCCCTAAAATGATCTCGACCCATCAATTTATGCAATGGAAAAATTTTCTGATAATTTTCTCGAAATCATCGATGTTAATACATGCTTCAAAAAAAATTCCAACATTTAAAATTAATTCCATTGTCAGAAAATGGATAAAATGCAAATGTTGTTCAAATACAAACTGCTCTTAGAATACTAAACTAAAAATCTTCATTTTTGTTTTTAAAATCTTAATTTGCAGTAAGGATTCAAGTTATGAACTTGAATTAGCTTTTTACAACAATCAAATTTATCAAAATGTTATTTGATTACCTGTAAAACAAGATTGCAGTGGTGATATCTTACAAACATGATTTAATCAGCTTTTAAAAATCTTGATTGAGGTTTAAACATCTTGTTTGATTGAAAACTGAAAGCTTTACAACGATTAGATGAAAATAATTTGATTTTGGAGTAACTATTCAATCCTGTAATCAATGACAGAGAAGTACATTTTATTTATATATTTCACAGAACAATCCATATATAAACACAAACTATATTCAAAAATAAACATATGCAACACCATGTTATCAATGAATCATCTTTACTGTTTTTAATTAAACTTAAAGCTTTAAAGATTATGTTTACTCACCTAAAAGTTTTCTGAACAGAGAACAATTTGATGTTATGAAAATGCAGTTTGAATCTCCCCTGAGTTCTTTCTGTTTTTGTTGAATGATTTTGAGCTTTGAAAAATGAAGATGCTTTTTTTCTTTTTTCTCTGGTTTTGCTAAGTTATTTTACTGAACGAACTGAAACTAAAGAGATACACATATATAGAAGAAAACAATTTGTATAAGGGAAGGTTTAACTGGTCAAGCTTTCTTTTGTTTTGATTGATCAGATTTTTTTTTTTTGAAAATGAAAAGATTTGTAAAAATTTTGAAATGACTTTATTTTGGCTTGAGAAGATAGCATTTAATGCAGTGGTTTCCTTCTAAGTTTACATACTCATCTCATTTGACTTATGCATGAAGATATTTTGTTATATTATTTTCTTGCTTTCACAATTCATGTACGTATATTTATTTGGTTTTACTCTATACACTTGTGCTTCATTAAAATTGTTATAGTTATTGATATGTATTTATATTATGTTACTTACACACAATAACCATTTAATCCTTGTTTTTATTTTTATTTCTATTTTAACTATCAACATTTAAATTAGATTCATATGTTTTACTTATATTTAATATTAATAGGATTTGGTTTCATTTCAAACATTATCATATATATATATATATATATACATACCAAATGTTAATAATGAAAAGCATTTTAATTAAATTATATAAGATAGATTTTATTTTAAATATTTTTAAGAGATTTTATTTAAATTTTCAAACCAAATTTTCCTTTTCAAAATACAAATGTATATAAATAAATGGCAAATATTTCCAAAAGATTTATTCATTTAAAAATGATAAGTTCACATTTCATTTAATTGGATTAAATATTTATTAAAATATTATGGCTAAAATCCCGGGTCGTTACATTATTATTTTAACTTCAAAACTTTAACAAACCATAAAATATTCACAATAATTTTAATTCCCAAATTCTCTTTTCAAAAGTTTTTCATATTTAACCCACATCACATCCAAACCATTTTGGATTCAAAATTTAACTTTTAAAATAAAATAATATTAAATTCAAAATACCCATGACTTGACCAATGTCCCATGAAATCCATATTTGTGTGTGTGTTGTGTACGGATTTTGCATGTAACAACAAAATATTACAACCATCATAAATCCAAGCACAACAATATTAATAAGCGGTATAATCCTATAAGGCTTATCTTTAATTCACAGATAAACAAGCAAATTCATCACACATAAATAAATTACATTTATCACAGCTCAATCCAATGCAATCATATCACAGAACATCATACATCAGAGATATCAAACAATTTAATGCATTCAATATAATCCAATAATTCATAAGCAAGATCAGTTGTTCAATTCCTAATTACTTATAACTCCTGCTTAATTAACCTCAGTTAATTACAAACCATTGTTATTAATTTAATTAATAAATGAAAATTAAATAAATAACCTTAATTATCCATCTTAATTAATCATCCTCAATTAATTAATTGTCTCTCAATTCATCACATAAATTATTTAACCTGAAGTTAATTACATTAATTAATAAACCCTTTATTAATCACATAAATTAATTAACCTTAAATTACATTAACAAAATAACCCATTAATTACTTACATTAAGTAATTATCTTTTAATCACTTGATTAGTTAACCCTTAATCATTAATCAATCATTTTTAATTACTTTCATTAAGTAATTTACCTTTAAGTAATTAATTACCCTTAATTACTAACATTAATTAACCTTAATTACTAACATTAATTAACCTTAATTAATTAATTATCCTTTAATGTAATTACACTAAGTAATTATCCCTTAATTACATTAAGTAATAATATTTTATTAATTACATTGATTAATTATACTTAATTAATTTTCATTAAATAATTGTCCTTTAACTACTTATCATTAATAAATCACCCTTTAACTAATTACATTAAGCAATTATCCTTAACCATAAATTAATTAATCCTTTCATTAATTACATAAATTAGTTAGTCCCTTAATTAATTACATAAATTAATTAGTCCCTTAATTAATTACATTAACAAATTAACCCTTTAATTACTCAAGACCTCAATTAATTAAAAGATAAACCATTTATCTTACTTAATTTCTTAATTATAGTATTTAAATCTTATTAAATAAGCTTTTGGAATTAATTTTCATACATACAAATTAACTTTAAAACCTTTTAAGTTGCTTAATAATTAAAGTCATTTCACCTTCTTTAATTAACTATTACATTATTTAACTTATTAAATAAACTTAAGAATAGATTTAAAACAAAAGGTATATAATAAAATATCTTAAACTTAATTAATTAAAATAATTTATTTCAAAATTTAACTAATCCCAAACTTAAATAAGATAATTATCATATAATCGAATTTATTAAGAATTTTTTTAACTTTTAAAACTTGATTTTACTAAATATTTAAAACTGTTAAAGGACATACCCGAGACAAACTCGAAAAGCCCAGAGCCTTACCCTGAGTCAAATCCCAAATTCCCTGAGTCACTTCCTTTATTTTCTTTTTAAACTTTACTTTGTTTATTTTTAATTTTAAAACTACCGTAATCATTCGCGAAAAACATGAGGACAAACTCGAGCCAACGGAACAAATCCTGGAGACCAAACTCGAGGTTCAACTTCTTCCCCGATCACCACAACAAATCCCAGACTCAAACGTGCACATACGCGTGCACAGATGATTGGAATTGCTCCGACCATCGCTACCTTTGCTAGCAAGTCGACCACGACCACTACCTTCGATCCCTTACCACCAGAAACTCAAAACAAATTCGAAATCGAAACAAGCAACTTCAATCATCACTTGGAATGAAACAGAAACCCAAGAACCACTTCGAATGACCACCTCCGACCATCAGAATCTTCGCCATCGTGACCACATTTTCGTCGACGAACCACGCACTTATTCCCCCATCACCGATCACCTTTGGCCCACCCATGACCAATCAAATGCCTCGACTTCCTCATTGACCCAAACAAACTTTTAAACCCTAGTTCGCCGTCGATAGACCACCACGGCGAACTAGAAATCCAGTGAGTATTTTTCCATGGATCACAAGACACCCAGCTACCTTCAGCAATAAGCACAATGCTTCTCCACCTCCGATCATCGAGAAATCGACACAGTTTCAATTTTCGTTCAACTCCCAATATCTCTTGATTTATCAACTTAAAATCTTGATGTTTTCATTAAAAATCATCATTTCTTAGTTTGAATCCGATTCTATAATCAAAACATGAAATTAACATAATCGATTTCTTTGACTTGAAATGATTTTTATTGTTAATTCTCATTTTCAAAATAATTACTTAATATATATACTATAAATTGTTTTTAAAAATGATATTACATCCATACACACATTTTTCCTTCAAAGATCATAGCCTCTAGTTGAATATATAAAGAGAAATTAAATTAATTTGGATATGCTTGAGCATGTTATACAACAGAGACATCTACATATATATATATATATATATATACATGCTAAGATTATGTCATATTGATATATATACAACCTTATTAATTTTCATCCATGCAAACGCATCTATAACATTACTTCAATCATTCATCACATCCATCAAGATATAACCATATTAAGGTTTATAAAGTGATGTTTGCTCACCTAGAACAGAGAACACAAAGCCTGGAAAATGAATTTGAAAAATCTGAAAATGTTATTGTACTTTTGAAAACTGGAATTGCTCTTAGATAATGCTTTGAACTGAAAACTTATTTTGTTTTATGAAAATTTGAAAAATTATCTGCTTTTTTTACTAAGTTGAAGTTGCACCTTTGCTTGCTCTTTGATTTGCTTCGGGTTTGATTTTTCTTTGGTTTGATCTATACTTGAAACTGAATTGCAACTTGATTTATTTGAGATGAATTGAACTTTGATCTAATGATCTTTGCTTTGGTTTGCTTCCAGGTTTTGATTTTGAAAAATTGTTTACTATTTTCAGGTTTTGAATTTGAATAGATTTTGTTTTGTTGAGTTACCAGATTTTCATTTTGATAAAACTTTGAAAAAAGAATTAAGGATGGAAGAAGAAATGAAAGAGAGAGATGTGCATGCATATATAGCCTAGTTTTCATTTTTATTTTTAAACATAAAAGAAAACAAAAAATGGACACTTGTTATATTTGCATGCTAATTTATCTACACTTGTTAATCTCATATATTAAAATATTACACATGTAATAGTCATCTTACACTTGTAAATCTTCATGTTGAGATTATTACATTTGTATTTATATGTTTTTTATAATATTTTATATTATATTTTCAAATTTAATTAATGCATTTCTTTTTATATTAACATATGTTAAAATCAATTATATATATTCTTGTGTTTTAATATTTATTTATATCCAAACTATACTTATTTTATGCATAAATTTAAAAGAAAGTATTTTAAACCTTTTTATTAAATCCTATTTTAATTAAAGCTATTATACCTTTAAATAAATATTTATTTATATATATATTTTCTTTTACAAATACTACATAACCTTAAAGAAAATGATTTTAAAATATAGTCATGCATTAATAAACACACACATATATATATTATATATAAATTTTTAAAATATAAATTTTAATTTTAAATAACTTTTGGAAATCATTATATTAAATTCAAAATATAACTTCCAAAATATATATACATATATATATATTATAATTAGAAAACAAATTTCTATTAGTTTTAAAATATAGAGTTTTTAAATCTAATTTATTTCTTAAGATATTTATTTTTGAATTTCAATTTCAAATTATATTTCTAATCTATTTTCAATCTATATATAAACAACACATATCTTATTTATTTTGGAAAAATTCAAACTATTTCAAAATTTAATCCAAAAATTATATTAATTTCTGAATTAAATTTGGCTTAAAAACAGGATCGTTACAAGAGAAGTCCACTATGGAACATTGGACTGTCAGCTAAAACTTGATTCCTTGATATATGAAAAAATTTGTTTTGAAAAACCAGAACTATGTACACTTTTGGGGAAAAAATGATTTTGCAAAATGTTTTGAAAGATTTAAGGTTTGTAATATAAAAATATTTTTGAATTGAAAAAAATTCAAATTTTGTAAATGCTATATACTTGACATTAAGCAATAATTGACAGATTGGTTCGTACGAATTTTACCGTGCAGCAGAATTGGCAGTAAAATAAAATATGATTAGAAACAAAGGAGAAAGCTATTATATCTAGGGAATCACTTTCCTCATATCTTGTTAATAATAAAAAGTTAATTTTGAAATAAACCTTGTTTTAAAATTTTGAGATAAAAACCGACTATGCAAACCGCACTTGGAAAAGTTGGAAAAGAATTAGGGGTAAAAGAGAAGATTCCAAAGTACAGGGGAAAAGGGGTACATAAGAGAAGGATAGAAATATGAAATCTTCCATCTATATCCTTTTCAAGCATCAGAAAATAGGTTTAGAAAACTAGATTTTTCTAAAATTTGGATGTTCACAATGTTGTGCTAGGAATTTGGGTGGTAGGAGTTGGATGTAAAATTGGTTGAACTACACTTCTATTTATAGGAGTTAGGAAAATTTGGATGATAAACATTTTTTGATTTTTCAAAAAATTGCATACATGTAAACTACCAGTATATTAAGAGTATTTGCACCTTGTCTTCAAAATTAATTTAAAAGAATGCATTCATATCAGAGGCGCCGATTAGAATTATTCTACATAAATATCATATATATTCCGATACACTGTGCACTTGTACATCATTTTTTGAAAAATTATTTGCACACTAATTTATTTGTTAGCTTTGAATGGATGTACGTTAAGTTTCATAACTGAAACCTCGTGGAATTTCGCCTTAAAAAGGTAAGTGGAAGATTTACATATTTTGTAATAAGATTAGGTTTATATCATTTGAACCTATTTCAATTAAGCCTATTTATAATCAATTTGAAAATAAGTCTGCAAGTGCATAATGATTAGATATAATTCAATAAGTGCGTAATGATTAGATATAAATTTATTGTTTACATATAATGGATTTAATGGAATAAATCCAATGAAATTTACTATGGAATAAGATTTGATGAAACTGGAAGCTGCCTAAAATGATTATTAAGAAATATGGAATTATGAATTTACTTTTTTAAACAATAAATTGGTTTGTGAACAAAGGATGGAAATGTGAAATAAAAAGAGTATTAATAAATTTTTAGGGGTTTAAGGAATATTTTAAATTGTTGGAATTTGGGATGTTATAAGTAGATTCTTATGTATTATCAAGTTTAAATAATTAAAAGTGAATGGTTGAAATGATAGGGAACACACCAAAAAGAAAGAGGTGTGCAGAACATGGATAAATATCTTATTTTATATTGTTTATTTCAAGAACTAAAAAGATATATTTTTTTAATAAACAATGCACAAATATCTTCTCCTTTAGATAAGACATGGAAGTTTACCATGTTAATGGAAATGTAATTCCAACGCATTAAACTATAATAAAACCTAAAAGATGAACGATAAGCTATGAATGCGATAAAAATTTCTTAGATGGTTAAGATGTGAAATACCAATAAAAGTTAATGTAAGTAAAGAATAAAATGTGCAGAACAGGCAAGAGGAAATATGTGAATAGAAATGGAAATCGGAAAAACAATAAAAAGGAAGTACAATCATATTATGAGTTGAACAAAAAGGAAAGCGGTAAATGAACTTTAAGTAAGAAATGGTAAAACGCATAATGAAATAAGACCTAGGGACAACTGAGAAGCTGTAGAGGAATGATAGAAGGTACGAATGAATATATATATATAGCCTCAAATATGTGTTTATTATGGATGTGTACTATTATCATTAATGAATAATTATAAGAATGATATGACAAAATGGTCATTAGATTAGGTTGGAATGCAAGATAAGTAGTGTTATAGAATAAAAGTTTTTCCTCCAAAAGGAACTACCAACAGTTATGTAACATTATATTGATGTGATACGTGTCCGACCATAGGACCCGCGGAAGACATACGGTCGTGTATAGATAGAGGAATATCCCCAATATAAAGTGTAGTCTGCTTCAAATATGTATTAGAGAGGGGGGTATTGCCTTGATTGTACAAGGCAATCTAGATAGGATGAGTGGGATCGGGCACTGTACAGCATGTACTGGGATCAAGGTCAAGGGCAGTTCTATCATAGACCGAGAACATCATCAGTCCTTAGTGGTCAACGGGAAGGGTAGGGTTACAATAACCTGGCCTTCGTCTGCATACTAGGGTAAACCATATTGGGTCATGCTCTGCCACAGTTGTTTTCTTGTTATTTGTTAGGGCAAGGCTAGTTAACCCATAAAGGAGCTCCCTCAAAAATGGTTGGGGAGGTCCATGGAGCCGAGTCCACAATAGGATGCAGACGAAGTAGTAAATCCCAAAAGCGAGATAGAGTATGGCAAATTTTATGAAAAGTAGTCATTAGGCACTACGGGAGTCCATCGATATGTGTAGCGGTAAGACCGTGATACAATGAGAGCAAGGGATCCGGATGTGGTGCTATAGAGAGATACTGGCAGGGATAGTATTTAGGTCCAGTTGGGAGACCGTGGGATATATATATATATATATATATATATATATATATATATATATATATATAAGCATATAGCTATGATTCTACAGAGGGTAGATGAGAACGGATCGTATGAGGACGTAGAGTCGAGAAGACTAATAAAATGTAAATAGACATAACATGAGACAGTAAACACTCGGCACAAACTAGCACTAGGTACAAAATGTTTAACTTAACATTCAATAGATTGTTGTTTCGACCCCCTCCTTATTACAACACACAGTATAGCTAGAAGGACAAGTACTAGTGCTTGGCATGTTCGGTGCTGATAAGGACGCTTGACTTTGGAAGTGTCAAATCTTAGTCAGTAGTTATATGACTTGTTATATTTTTTTATTCCACTGTGAGTTATATCGTTTGTGCTCTGATATGCATTCTTTTGTTTTATTTGCAGGATAGTAAATCAATGATCCATATTCTAGTGAACTTAAGTTTCTGATTTACCATAAATTCAAGCCGACATGGGTGTAGTGTAATGACCCGGGATTTTTGACATCCCGAGTCGTGAATATTAATTTATAATATTCAATATTATTGTATTTTAATATACAATATTCCCATTAATCAATAATTAACAATTGTATCCAATTTTCCAAAACCAATATAATTTAAATTTTTAGATCTATATTAAAATACAGATTGATTAAATGGAATTTCTTATATATGTATTATTTTAAAGATAAAATATGTTTATTTTGTTCTAAAAGATAAAATATAGAATTAAAGCAAATTGGGAAAAATCATACGCATATATTTTTACATATAGGGATAATAAAATTTATATATGTATAAAATTTGGATAGAAATTCATAACAGTAAATTCATAATAAAGTAAAAAGGATATTTTTGATTTTGGGTATATAAACAATATTGTTTACATATTAAATAAAAGGAGTTTTAAGTTTCTTAAATAATATATGTGCACCATTAATAAGCAGATCAGAGATTTATCATTGCTAGTAAACAATTACAGAAAATATCAGATTGATAACTTAAACTACCCACAGAATTTAAATTAACTATTTAACGGAATGGTGTCTGTTTCCGCTGACCAGATGTCAAACAGTTTGAATAATCTACAATAAACACATTTATTTTAGTTTGGGAACATCTTATCAGATAGGCCATAAAATTATACAACAGAATTCATTTCCAAACGATAATTATTTCTGTCTAAATAAGCTTATAAAATTTCACTTTTTTAATCTTGACATTCGGATCGTACGACGGCGTAATATCCGTTGATACGAACCATCTTCTTAATAACACTTATTTATTTAACATTTGGAATTAAAAAAATATTGAATCTTCACCAAAATTGGTTATTCACTATAAATCTTACCAGTAATTAACTACACAGCATAATTTTATTAACAAACTATTTTTAACACAAACTATACTAGAAAATAAACGTTTTCCTAGTTTACAACATCATCAAATTCGAACTGACTATAAATTTAACATATATGTTTTAAATATCTTACAACACATAAAAGTGAAAATAAGATTTGAAATTTGATTAAAAATTTAACATATATGCATACAATTTCAAAGGTGACAAGTTCTGAACTAGTCAAATTATTATTTTAAAGTTTAAATTTAAATTTAGGCACACTAACATTTAATACGATAAGTAATTTACATTTATGTATATAAATTAAGTATGTAATTAAATATACACACACACACATATATGTATATATACTGTAAATATAAATATATAGATGGTTTAAAATTATAAAGATATATATGTGTGTATGTGTGTATATATATATTATTTCATATTACACATGTATGTAATATGCATACATATTTTAATATATAATTAATACGTACATATATATATATATATGTATGTATGTATGTATGAAAAACCATACGTGTGTGCGCGTGTTCATATAATGCAAGTTCTAAAAGTGTTATATGTATGTGTGTGTGTATCATAACAGCCATGTGTGTATCTATTTATTGTGTTTTGTTTTAACATGTATGCAATCTCTTATTATATATGTTACCATATACATATACACTTACCGACATGTTATATGCTCACATATACACATACACATCTGCACTTAAATTTAGGTACACACATATACTTATACACACACACACACATACATATATATTTGATACACATGCATATGTATCTATGTGTATGTATGTATATATATATATATTGTTAACATCATGCAGATTTAAATATGTTTTAAGAATTATTGAGAACTTTAAAATAGCATTAGCACACATAATTATAACCTTTCTATTATAAATTCTCTTGTCATATTATAATGATAACAATAATATAATCATACCATAGAATCTATAGACTAACTTACAGGTACATGAGGATCAAGTTTCGAGCAAAATGGGAGTCATAAAGGCATCGAAAAATAGATAAGATAAAGCAGAATATCATCAAAGAACTCGACATGAAGGCAAATAATTTAAAGGGTCATATACTCTTGTTAGTGTCTTAGGTAAATCTGTGCACTCTCCCTTGAGTGATATAAGCTAAAATATTTACTTTGAATTTTTTTATTCTCTTAAATAAGATTTTAATCAATTTTAAAATTCCTAAGAACTCAAACGTCTAGGAGCAATATTCAGACGTCTGAGGTTATGCATTATTAAACTACATCTTCTCTGGTCGGTTTTCCTCAAAAGTTAAGTCTAGGCCAGAAGTCATACATCTGAAAACATGCTTTTTTAAAATAAAAAATGCTCTGGTTTGTTGTCACCAAAAACCAAACGTCTGAGGTCAGAAGTTAGACGTCTGGGGACTTGCATTTTTAAACTATTTATTCTCTGGCGTAAAATTTTTAAAAACCAAACATTTGACTTGTTCGTTCAGACGTTTGAGTTCTTCTAACTACTATATTTTTAAAAAGAAACCTTTCTTCTTCTTTACGGGATGCAACATGGTTTCCATGGCTTTCTTTGATAAGTTGTAACTCTTAGAAGAAATATTTTTGACAACTTTAATTATGAGTTTGGCTAGAGTCTTAGAGTAACTACTAGCTTCATACTTCTTGCTTTCAACATATTTCTTTTGCTCTCTAAAACTTTATTGCTTTCTTACTTTCACTATCACCAGCAACTATTCTATAGTCCTTGGTGATCTACTTCCTTAAACTCACATTTGCTCATTCAAATCAAAGAGGAGATTATAGAATGCAATGTACTACAAATCAAAATCCATGTTAATAGAATACACGATTATCAAGTAAGCAAACTTTTGTAAAACATATTCGTCCGGGTTAAGTGAGGATGTTTGATTAGTGAAATTTGAAGGGAGCTTTGGGACTGGATGTAGGGTGAGAGGTCTGAATTTGTATAAATACTCTAGCACGATCATTCTTATTTTACTCTGTTTTATTAATATTCTACTTAGTTAATTATATGGTGTACATGAGCATTAGCTATACTATTGATCCTGTGCGCTTTTATTTGGTATCAGAGCAGGTCACTTCATTAACTGTAACAAAGTTTTTGAAAATTAATGATATGGCAAGCACTTTTCTAGAAGGACAATCAACCGCATGTCCTCCACATTTCGCCGGGACTAACTATGCATACTGGACTAAACATATAAGAATTTTTATGGAAGTCAACGGTCTTGAGATTTGGCAAGCTACTCAAACTAAGTATGAAATACCTTCTACTGAAGTGAGTACTCGGATGGATGCTTAAAAAACTGCGACAAGCAAAACATAAAAACTATGAATGTTTTGTATAGTTCACTAGACAAAAATGAATTTTCTAGAGTCATGCTTTGCAAAATTGCATATGATATTTGGTGCACGCTTCAAACTACACTGAAGGGACAAATAGTGTTAAACAAACAAAAATTTCTATTTTACAAAATCAATTTACATCATTTAAAATGAAAACTAATGAATTGATAGTAGACATTCTTGCAAGATTTCAAACCATACAACATGATCCTATGGAATTAGGAGTTACATTTGCTGATTTTGATCATGTCACACGCATTTTAAATTCTTTAAGTGTTGAATGGGAAAGGAATGTTCTATCTAGAGAAAAAGTAAATGATCTTTCCCAACTCAAAGATGAAGAATTAATTGGAAGTCTAATGTCATATGAAGTAAATTTGCAAGCAAGAAAAGAACAAAATCAAGAGAAGAAGAATATAGATTTTCAAGCCGACGACAAAGACTTAGATGAAGATGAGATTGTGTCCATAGCTAAAAATTGCAACAAATTCAATAAAATCTGTGAAAGCAAAAATGATGCAAATTCCACTTTGATCATATGTTTCGAATGCAGCAAATTTGGGCACTGAAAAAAGACTGTCAATAATTAAGTAAGGAAAAGAAGAAAAACAAGTTTGAAAATTTTAAGAAGAAATAAGCTTTGCAAGTTACATGGGATGATTAAACTTCATCTTCTTTGGACAGTGAACATGATAGTTACATGGAACAAGTAAACTTTTGTTTCATGGCCACTTGTGAGGTAATCTTAAGCTTTATTATAATTATATTCTAGAAATTAGTATTGAACTTGATGATAAACCAACAAATTTGAAGAGATTATATGAAGAAAATGTAGGCAAATTAGATAGAGCTTAATTAGAAATTTGTATTCTTAAAGTTGAAAAAGTAAAGAAGAATGATAAATTTCACAAAAATCGTATGAAAGTTTAACTTCTTAAAATACCGCTTTAAGTGAAATTAAAGTAGTAAATCTAAAAATAATAAGCTTAAAAAAGAAGTTTATAAACTAAAGCCTAGTTTTTATTTGGCTAAAAATGAAGATTTAGATCTAAAACAAAAATTGGAGCAAATTATTAACGATATTTCAAATTTAACAAAGGAAAATAGAGTTAGAGAATTTGATTAAAATTTCAAAACTCGCTAGGAATAAAAATTGATTTATTTTTAAGAAAGAAAAACAAAATAGTCAAAAGAAATATAGCACTTTGTACACAAAATTTAAGAAATCTAAAAATAGTATGAAAGGATATATTTCAAATTTGAAAAATATAAAGATTTGGGGCCTAAAACAAACAATGATTTAATTGGATAAAAATATATAGACAATTTTCTAAAAAATATAGTTTATAGTGGTAATCATATATATATGTATGTGTGTGTGTGTATTTGAAATGATACTTTATATACAAAATGTCACTGGAACAACATATCACATGTTAATAAACGTTTGAATCACGCTATGCAAGTTTCGAACTTATGATCTCTCACACGATAGCCGAATATCTTAACCATTGGGATAATGGTGCCTTTCAAGTAGAACCCTAACATAGAAAGTGAACAATAAAATTCATTATTCTTTTGTAGGTACCCAAAAACAAAAAGAAGAAATGGATGCACGATAGTGGATGCTCCAAGCATATGATGGGCAATTCAAATATGTTAACTATCATAACATATATTGATGGAGGAACTATGACATTTGAAGAAAACAAGAAAGGATTCATAGTTAGATTTGGAGACGTCGCCAATGTCAATATATGTAATACTCCTTTGATTACTAATGTGTTATTAGTAGAAAAATTAAAACATAATCTTTTAAGTATAAGTCCGTTGTGTGATAAAGGGTTAAATTGATTTAAAAAACGATAAATGAAATTATTTTAACCAAAATAAAAAATTACTTTCCGAAGGTGCAAGAAAATGAAATATATATGTATTGAATATGAATATTAAACATGTCAATGATGTGTGCCTTGTTGTGAGTCATAAGGATCCGTAGCTCTGACACAAACAGTTTTGTCATATTAATTTTAAATATCTTGATAATGCTAAAAATGAAGCGGTGAGAAGTTTACCGAAAATAAATATTAAAGTTAACAATCGTGTGATGCTTGTCAATGCAGAAAGTTAACAAAAACTTCTTTTAAGTCTAAAAAGGAAACACCATCTAGACAACCACTAGTATTACTATGTTTAGACATATTTGGTCCAACTCAAGTAAGACCATTAAATCATAATAAGTAAGTTTTTATGATTATTAATGATTGTTCTAGATTTACTTGTAAACTTTATTTTTGAGATAAAAAAGTGATACTTTTGAAATGTTTAAAGTATTTGCTAAAAGAATTAAAATTTTAAGAGATTTAGAAATTAAAATGTATTAGAAGTGATCACAGAAGGGAATTTGAAAATGAATCAACTGAAGGTTTTTGTAACAGGAAAGGTATTGGTCATAATTTCTCTTTTCTGCAAACACTGCCACAAAATGATGTAGTTGGAAGGAAAAATCATATTTTAAAAGAATGTGCACGAATATTGCTAAGTAGTAGCAACTTATCAAAGAATTTTTGGGTCAGAGTCGTTGCTATTGCTTGTTATGTACTTAATCGTTTTTCAAGGCCATTGACTAGAAACATCTCTTATGTAATTTTTTTAGGAAAGAAACCAAAAGTCTTATATTTTCAACTTTTTGGTTCCAAATGCTTTATATTAAATATAAAAGATCAATTAGGCAAATTTGATCTAAAAGTCGATGAAGGAATTTTTATTGGCTATTCGAAACAAAGCGAAGCCTATAGAATGTTTGATAAACTAACTAATACAATTTAGGAAAGTTTATATATTTCTTTTTATGAAGAATTTAAAAAAAAAATGAAGGCGAAGAAATTTTAGAAATAAACCAATCTCGTATTCCAACAAATAATACAAATAATGAAATGAAAATATAAATACTAATAATACTGATAATGTGTTAAGATCCCCCTAGAATTTTAATAGACCATCCTAGAGGTAATATTATCGAAGATGTAAATACTAAAGTCACAACTGTAAATTAGTTAAATCAAATAGGTCATGTAGCTTTTATCTAGAATATAGAACCTAAAAACTATAAGGAAGCCACCATAAACGATTTTTGGATATTAGCAATGCAAGAAGAACTTAATCAATTTGAACGAAATAATGTTTGGAAACTTATACCAAGACCTGATAATCAATCCATTATTGAAATAAATTTGGTATTTAAAAATAAAGCTGATGAAAATGATAATATAATTCATAATAAAGCACGATTAGTTGCTTAGAGTACAATCAAGAAGAAGGAATTGACAATGAAGAAACATTTTCTCCTGTTGCTCAATTAGAAGTAATACGAATATTACTTAAATTTGTGTTTCATCATAATTTTAAATTATATCAATGGATGTTAAAAAGTTCTTTCTTAAATGGTTTTATTAAAGAAATTGATTATGTTGAACAACCACCTCTATTCGTTCACAAAAAATATCCAAACCATTTTTCAAACTTAAAAGGCGCTTTATGGTTTTAAATAAGTTCCCCATGCCTGGTATGGTAGACTCAAATGCCATTTTTTAAGTACTGATTTTCAAAGTTTTAAAATTGACACCGCATCATTTATCAAAAAGAAAAATTATGATATTTTAACTATTTAAATTTATGTTGATGACATAATATTTGGTTCTACGAATGAGAATATGTGTATTGATTTTGCATATATCATGAAAAATGAATTTGAAATGATGTACATGGGAGAAATGAATTTCCTTTTGGGTCTACAAATTAAACAATTAGAAAATGGTATATTTATCTAACAAGAAAATATTATAGAGAATTGTTAAAATGTTTTGGAATGGATAGTATTTAAGTAAACTAACTCCAATAAGTACTAGCTTGCATTTAGATAAAACAAGAATGGTAAGGAATTTGACAAAAAACTAAACAGAAGTATGATGGGCTCTTTACTTTATCTAACCAATAATCGACCCAATATTATGATGAGTGTTTGTTTGTATTCATGATTTCAAGCACAACCTAAGGAATTAGACCATCGAGCCATAAAACGAATTTTGCAATATTTTACAAACACCAAGGATTACAAACTCTTTTATCCGAAAGGCAGCTCATTTTGATTAGTTTCCTATGGTAATGCCAATTTTGGAGCCTGCAAGATGAATCAAAAGAGTATAAGTGGCACTTGTTACTTTGTCTGTCAATCCTTGGTCTCATGGTTTTGTAAGAAACAAAATTTTGTTTCACTGTCGACACATGAGGTTGGATGTATCTCAGCCACTTTAGCTTGTGGTCTTTTGTATACATGGAGCAAACACTTCGAGGTTTTGGGAAAATATTCGAAATCTCCTATATATTATGATAATATGAGTGTAATTAATCTCTTGAAAATCCTGGAAATCGTTCTAGAATAAAGCATATTGATATTGGTCATCATTTTCTTAAAGAAAACGTAGAAAAAGAAGTTACTTCCATAAAATTTATTAATACAAAGAATCAAATAGCCGACATTTTTACTAAACCTCCTTGCGATTTTTTGAAACTACGTAGGGAACTAGGCATTTGCTCTTTCAATGAATTAATAGGATAATCTTTACATATATGAGTATTATTTGTTTATAATATACATAAGAATTTTTCATCCGTACAAACTAATTTTATCTTTTGGCTAAAATCATATTTACCTAAAAATAGTAAATTATTTTTAGTTGGCCAAGCTTAAGCAGCGAATTTTTATTATATATATTTTCTAGACATCTTTAGTGAATTCTTAACATATAAACAACCTCCTTTAGAATAAAGCATATCAAACAACTTCTTTCATAAAATCATCTATTAATCTCTAATAAAACATGTCGTCTTCTGAAGACAACTCCTCTTCTTACATTAAAATCGCTTCTTCCCCCACTGAGAAAATGGGCTTTTCTTCTAAAGGAAAGAAAGTTAGATAATCAATTCCATTCAAAGGTCACATAACTACCAACCAAGATGATCCTATCAATAGTAGAGCTCATTATCAAGAATAAATAATGAGACTGCAAGAAGAATTATATTGGGAACAACGACGTCAAGGCAAGTGTATGAATTATGTTGAAAATACTCTAATAACTTTTCGTAGGAAATCGCTTACTAAAATGTGCATTCGTTCCACCGAAAGTCCTTCAAAAGAACCATCAAATCCTGTCAAAATTTATGAGCCTAAGCAAAATAATTCTTGGGAACAAGGACGATTAGAAGAAGAAGAAGAAACTGAGCTTTTGGAAGATTAAATAATATCATATTCATATAGGTTGCATTATTGTTGATCGTATATATGTTTTTGTGTACGGTTCTTTATTTAATAAAACTGATGTTTACTCAGATGTATGAGTACTTAAACGGACATATGTTCTTAATGTTACATTTTTTGAAAATCGAGATGTCTGACATCGATATCCAGACGTTTAAATACATAGGTTTTTACAATATTCAAGCTTTGGTCAAAATTGTCACATTTTCAGAAATCCAACACCAATATCCAAACATCTGAATATATTTATTTTTACACTACACAAGCTCTAATCAAAATTGTAACATTTTTTAACATCCGAAACCACTAATTTTTACACTATGTAGACTCTGGTCCATATCTTTCCATTTTTAGATGTCTGACTCTCCAAGACCATACATTTGATTGTTTGTAGATTTGTTTTTAATAAGACATTCATTCAATTCTCCTTACTTTTTCTCCCTTCTCTTTATCTATTTTGTTCTCAAACACCTTTTTACCGAAACCTTAGTTTTTCAAATCACTCAAATGGCACCAAAACCTTTCCCTAGAAAATAAAATTAGGCCAATCCTCTTCCTAGACACCAATCTCTCACGCTTCTAATGAGAATATTAGGATTTGTTTGAGAGAAAGCTCTATTGCTAAACATAGTTTTAACGGTCTGAAGAAGAAGATACATGATGGGCCATTTTATTGTTTATGGAATTTTGATGAGTGTCGCCTTAAGGAACTAAAGGACGAAGCCCAGGCCACCACCTTGATTAAATACGATGACAATAAGGTGATTATCGATCCTTTTGCTATCTTCCTTTTCTATGCAAATTTGGGTAGTTATAATATTTAGAAACCCCAAGGTGATGAAAGTTGGTTATGCAGCAGATTTATGGAAAAGTTCTTTGGATTAATGCGAATCATTTTGTAATTGCTCTTGGCTGTGGGCAAGATGGAATTTATATAGATTAAATGGACACAAGCTCAGCAATGCAATAACCCATGAGATTTGGAAAGATCAATGCCCAAATGGAAAACTAGCTTCTTTAGACCATGGGCTAGAATTCTTAATGTAATGTTGATAAACACACTGTTATTCCTCATCTAGGTAATTGTGAACAAATATACAAAAATGATCATAAAAATCTTTAAATTATTTTTAGACGGGCATAGGTTAACTGGGCTAAGTTCATACTTGATGAAATTTTGAACTTTTGGCTTTGAAGAAGGGCAACTATCCTATATGCACTCTACATTATGAGTCTTCTTATATTCTTTAAGGTCAACATCATACTATCTAACTTTGAACTGATGCAAGTCAAATATAATGGAAGATGATTTTTTAGTCTTGTGCATTTGTCCACTACTCTGCCCGTCATATTAGCTTTAATAAATGAACATTGCAGAATCAACAACGCGGTCAAAGCTCTACTCAATAAGCTTCATGTCCTCAATAGGCTTCAATTCCTCCTCATCCTATGGAATGCAAGACCGAATATACCTTTGAAACCGATCTCTATGATGCTCGATTTCAACCAAATCTACATGAATCTTTGACGGACTTAACTCTCCAAAATAATTGGGTTAGAACTAATAACCAATTTTTTTTGGAAAAGAGAGTTACAAGGCTTGAGAGATTGATGTCATCTAGGATGGGAAAAAAGGAGCGGCCAATGGAGACAATTGTCTCATCTGTTTCAAAAATAATGAAAAAAGTTAGAGGAAGATCAAGCTCTGCTTTGACATCATCTCCTCCACATAGTCCACCTCCTTCTCATGTCTGTACTCTACCTTCTCGTGCATCCGAACATAATACTGAATCTTCTTGTTGAGACAAAGGAAAAAACTATCAAAAAAGAACACAATGATAGCAAAGGTTACAATTTTGACTCGTATCATTGGTTCGACATGCAAATGGTTATATCTTCAAGGCCAAGATATAGCAGAACATGTAGAGGAAGAAAGTGCTGGGCATCAATAGACCAGAAAATGGAAATACAACCTTCGGATTGCTATGAGTACTTTGAGCACTATAGGGGTTTATCTTATAGTTACTATGGATAATCGATCTCTATATTCTTTTGAATTTATTTTCCAACAATTTTGAAAGTGACCAAAGATCATGTAATATGAAATATAAACTAAACTATTTACTTGTGCAGAATATTAATATAAACGTAAAAGCAATAAAGTAAATAGCACCAGAAATTTTCATGCTAGTTCGAACTTTCCGTTCTACATCCAGTCCTAGACACCTTCTAGATTTAATAGATGCCCTTATTTAACCCGGAGGAACAAGTATTGCACCGTCTGAGCAAGTGAACAAGACTTCAACCGCCTAGGCAACCGAATAGGACTTCAACCACCTGAGGATACTGCAACAGGACTTCAACTATAAACAGCAGAAATGTATTTGACTGAGCATGCTCTTGAATAGCACTGGTAAGTCAATAACGTATACCCTTCCTATAATCTTCTTCTTTATGGTATATCATGTAGTTTATGAAGAAAGGAAGTAATTTTGATCACAAGATAATATTCTTAAAATATCATGTGATCAAAAAATATAAAGCGTTTGGAATTGAGTGCTTGAGAATTTAATAGATAAGATAGAAAGAACTATAAATGGAATTTGTTATTGAAACAATGAAATGAATTACTTTATATAGAGTTTAATAGCAGCAATCATTCGTGAAAAGAAACACTGAAAAGTTATAACTTCAACTCTTGTTTTAAGAGACATGTCATTTTATGATGAAGAGGTACACTTTCATAAAACTAGCCGTTATACAGATTCATCTGGCTGAATAAAGTTTGGCAACCATCTAAATCAACAAATCTTAAAACAACAAGAAATAGCTCATTTTAGCCTATTTTCAGCCAGCTAATATTGTCAGTCAGTCGGTTTTATATTAAAAAATCAATATATGCACGTGCACAGATTCAATCGGCTGAATATCTTGTTCAATGGCTGAATTCTATTGATGAATAAAAGTTGCCTTAACTCGGTTTGTTAGAGCACTTGCTTTCTAAACTAGCGACCCACGTTCAAGCCTTGCTCCATGCATTTTTGAACACTTGATTTTCATTTAAAATTTGGTTTCACCAATGACCCAAGTTCGAGTCATGCGTCATATGTTGTTGTTGTTATTATTGTTCTTATTTTTTTTAAACTTCCATTGCTTTTATAAAATGTTTCGAATGTGTATGTATATGTATGTATACCACTTTGAGAAGATTTTAACATCTGTATACTCTAGACATGACACTCTATGACTAATAATACTTTGTTTGTCACTTTGTCTTGTGTCTATCAAGTATATCTCTTCTTATATCTCCATATATATACTTTTATCCTTTTTTGTACAATGTATCTTCATGTTGAATTTATTTGTTTGCCTCTTTTTGATACTTATGTTCCTATAAGTTAGCTTAGAGGATCTTTGGTTTAATTGTGTAGTTGTTGTCATTAAAATCCAACAATAGAGGTTCTAACATTCTCCTCCTTTGTGATGATGACAACTATACAATTTTAAAAAAAAATCATTCTACATAACATATATTAATATGTTTAAAATTCCCCTTAAGTGTAACATCTCCATCTACTAATATTCATATGAATTTCTTCCTCCTTGTCATTATCAAAATGAATGAGGTAATATAATAATAAATTTTATAAATATCTTGTAAATAGCAAAATAAACCCGATATTAAACAATAGAGAAAATAAATTATATTTTACCATATTTGCTGAAGTCCATATTTCATTGTAAGCACGTAATTCTATTAAATGAATGGAACATCCTTTAAAATTCCATATTCTATCCTTTCTCTTTTGTTTCTCCAAGTACCTGTAATAAATAATAATCATTTTTGGTACTCACTTACTACATTAGGGTCCAGGGGTTATCATACGGTAAAAACCTAACCAAAATAAGTGTTATTGTACCCTATAACAGAAATAAAAATAATGAAACAATTTTATCAAATAAAAATAACTACCACTTATAAACTAGAGTACCAAAAAAATAAAGATACGCTACCCAAGGTTCTTATAATTTCCAAAACTTTAGGAAACCATACCCATTTGGGTGCGGTTGAGCCTTTATAAATATAGTTTTCATTACAAATCACATTCTTATAATAGTTGCTAATATAAAGTTGTTTATAATGATTAATTGTATTAGCTAGAATCCATATTCTAATATTATTACTCATTAGCTTAGAACTCAAAATATATTTTCTATAATTTCTAAAAAGAATCAATATGACTGTATGTGGTCTTAGGACTAGCACTAAAATTAGTATACATAAATGCATATCTAGTATTATATCTACTTTTAGCTTGTTTATAGCCTATACTGATTTTATCAATATGAGCTTTTGAATTTGTAACTAAGGAAGATAAGATATCTCTACCTTTAAAGTTTATGATTTTTTTCATTTAATTTATCAAAATTTTCTTTAGAACCATAAACTTCTTTTTGCAAAATATTACTATTATCTTTTAAAATCTCACATTCTTTAGATAATTCTGAGTTCCTTTCGATTAATGTTTCATTCTCTTTTTCAAGAGACAAATTAAAGAGCTAGAATTATTTAACGAATTTTTCAAAAATATATTTTTAGTTTGCAAAACATCGATTTCCTTTAAAAGATCATTGTTTTTAACTTCTAATTGCTCATTTTCTTTTTGTAGAAATCCTTTTGTAAAACAAACTGTATTTAAAAAAAAAATTAGTTTGTTTTACCTAAAATTTATTTTCCTCTTTTAAATTGAAATTTTCTAGCTCATAATTTTTTAACTTTGCTAATGCAATTCTATTAATTTTGTTCAAAGTTTTGTAATCTTTTGATAATTCATCATGTGCTAACAAAAGATCTTTTTATAAATAATCTAAGCATATCGGTTGTGATCTAAGTATTGCCATGAAGCATTTACTTGTTTGCTCCTTTGATTCTTCTTTATTGCATCCTTCTATTTCCTTTACTAGATCTCTTTATGACCATTTGTTCTATGATGTTGTTATGATCTCTAGAAACCTAGTCTCTGATACCAAATGAAAGTGACTAAAAGTCATGTAATATGAAATATTAACTAAACTACTTACTTGTGTGAAATATAAATATAAAAGTAAAAGTAATAAAGTAAATGGCACCGGAGATTTTTATACTGATTCGAACTTCCCATTCTACATCCTGTCCCAGACTCCTTCTAGATTTAATCGATACCCTCATTTAACCTGGAGGAACAGGTATTTCATCGCTTGAGCAACTGAACAAGACTTTAACCACCGAATAGGACTTCAATTGCCTGATGATTCTATAATAGGACTTCAACTATAAATAGCAGAAAAGTATTTGATTGAGTATGCTCTTGAATAGCACTGATAAGTCAATAATGCACACCCTTCCTATAATCTTCTCCTTTGTGGTATATCGTGTAGTTTGTGAAGAAATGAAGTAATTTAGATCACAAGACAATATTCTTGAAATATCATGTGATCAAAAAATATAAAGCAGTTTGGAATTAAATGTTTAAGAATTCAATAGAAAAGATAGAGAACTATTGTAGAATTCGTTACTGAAACAATGAAATGAGTCGTTTTAATAGAATTTAATAGTTGCAATCATTCGTGAAAAGAAACAGTGAAAAGTTATGGATGCAACTCTTGATTTAAGAAGTGTATCTCTTCATGGTGAGAGGTTCCCTTTTAGAAAACTAGTTGTTATACAGATTCAACCGGCTGAATAAAATTTGGCAGCCGTCTGAGTCAATAATTTTTTAAAATAATAAGAAAATAGTTCATTTTAGCCCATTTTCCATAGGCTAAATATTATCAGTAGTCAGTTGAATATTCAAAAATCAATATATGCATGTGCACAAATTTAGTCAGTTGAATGATTTTGTTCAATCGGTTGAATTCCATTGATGAATAAAGTTGCCTTAGCTCAGTTGGTTAGAGAACTTGCTTTCTAAACTAGTGACCTGGGTTCAAGTCTTGCTCCATGCATTTTTGAAAACTTGATTTTCATTTAAATATGATTCACCAATGACCCGAGTTCGAGTCTTGCTTCATATATTATTATTATTATTATTATTATTATTATTATTATTATTATTTAAAAGAAGCTTTCATTGCTTTTATAAAATGTTCCGAATATGTATATATGTGTGTATATACCACTTTGAGAATATTTTAACATCTGCATACTCTAGACGTGACAATCTATGACTAATAATACTTTGTTTGTCACCCTCATCTTGTCTCTTCGTGTATATCTCTTCTTATGTCTCCATAAATATACTTTTATCCTCTCTTGTGTTGTGTATCTTCATGTTGAACTTATTTGTTTATTTCATACTTATGTACCTGCAAGTTAGCTTAGAGGTTCTTTGGCTTAATTGTATAGTTGTCATTAAAATCCAACAATAGAGGTTCTAACAATTTTGTGCTATGTATTATGTTTTAACTTCATGATTACATAACATTTGTTTTGGTTGTTGTAAAATTGGTTTGTTTTGTTTGTGGTATGTACTTCTGTTATAATTTTTTTTGTTAAATGAAATTGTGGTGTGCATGGTTATTGCTCTGTTTGCTGACATATGTTATGTGTTATATTTTCATAATTTCTCATTTTCTTTTTATAATGACCAAAGGGGAGAAATATACCTGCATATTGATAGAGGGAATGTTATACTTGGGGGAGCATTTTAATTTTATCATTATGTATAAGATTGTATAGTTGTCATCATCAAAAGGGAGGAGAATGTTAGAAACTCTCTTTTAGATTTTAATGAAAAAAATTATATAACCATATCATAGAATCTATAGACTAACTTATACGTGAGCATCAAGTTTAGAGCGAAATGGGAGTCACAAAGGCATCAAAAAATAAATAAGATAAAGTAGAATATCATCAAAGAGCTCGACATGAAGACAAAGCATTGAAAGGGTCATATACTTGTATTAGTGTTGTAGATAAATCTATACAAACTCCCTTAAATGACATGAGCAAAAATATTCATTTCGACAATTTTTATTTGCTCAAACAAGATTTTAATCAGTTTTGAAATTCCAATAAAGTCAGTCGTCTGGAAGCAATATTCAAACATCTAAGGTTTAAACTGCACCTTCTTTATCTGATTTTCCTTTAAAGACTAGGCCACAAGTCAGACATCTGAAAACATGTTTTTTAAAACCAAAAAAGCTCTAGGAGGTCATCTCTATAAACCAGATGTTTGGGGTTAGAAGTAAGACGTTTTGAAACTTGCATTTTTGAACTATTTATTCTCTAGTGTAAAATTTCCAAAATCCAGATGTTTGACTATTTCGTTCAGATGTCCAGGTTCTTCGAACTACTATATTATTGAAAATACACGTCTCTTCTTCTTCACGGGATTCAACCTTAATTTCAATTGCTTTGTTTAGTAAGTTGCAACTCTAAAAAGAAATCTTTTTGACAGCTATAAATATGACTATAGCTAGAGTTTTAGAGTAACTACTAACTTTCTACTTCTTACTTTCAACATATTTCTCTTGCTCTCTAAAACCCTATTGCTTTTTTACTTTTAATATCACCAAAAATTATTCTAAAGTTCTTGATGATCTACCTCTTTAAACTCACATACATTCACTTATTCAGCTATAAGAGAAGATCATAGGAAGCATTGTAGTATAAGTCAAAATCCTTGTTGATAGAACACTAGATTGTCAAGTTAGCAAACTTTTGCAACGCCTACTCCTCCGGGCTAAGTGAGGGCGTTTGGTTATTGAAATCCAAAGGGGAGCTTTGGGACTAGATGTAGGATGAGAGGTCTATCCAACATAAAAACTATGGTCTTATTGTTCTTACTTTAATCAGTTTTAGTAATATTCTACTTAGTTAATTATATAGTATACATTTACATTAGCCACACTATTGATCCTATGCCTTTTCACTTTTAAATACACATCAATGAATTAAATATGATTTAATGCAGCAACACCTAAATGTAACCTTTTAAATAAACTACAATGTTTTAAATATGGTTTAGTTTGTATCAATTTATTTGCATTAACACACCATAAACAATCATTTGATTAAAAATTTAAAATTTGGCCAAATTATCCGTTGTCTAATGCCCACGATCCAATAATTTATAGAGTATTTTTGGTGCAAAATAAACTTGAGTTTAACTTACCATTCATAAACAAATGGTGAAAGGGTAAGTAGATTGTGTAAGGATTTATTGAGAGCAACATTTTAGATTTTGGAGGATTTGAGAAATCTCACTTGTATTTAATATTGTTCCCATATAAAAACATTTTATTATGTGGAACATCAAGGCATCTTCCCATTAATTATGAGATTCATGAAGTGGAAAATGATCATCCTTTTCTAATTGTGGTCTTGGTCTAGAAAAACTGATACATATGGATCCATTTCAAATTCACTCATTTGGGTTAAAATTCTATAACGGTAGGTCGTTCATCAATAATGAGTAGTTAGGGCTTCCAAACGGCCAACTAGCTTGCTAAATCACAAGTAGTTTCATGAGAGTGGTGCTTAAGATCTTTTAGTCGCTTCACTTATGGTTAAACAATTAAGGTGTTCTGGTTATTAGGACCGATCGTGTAACAACTTGTATTTATTATTGACTGCATATTCAAATAATTAATTTAAATATTGAATAGTTAATTAATTGAAGGTCTAAAAATCTAAATTTTTCCATACGAGCAAATGGAGACTCGAGAACACTTCTATTGACTCCGGAACAACATTGTAAATTAAAATAAGTATAAATATCGCTGTATTTGGAGCTATGGTTTTTTTTGTAATTTATGTATTCTTATACATATTTTGTAAAAATGTGACGTAATCGAGTCCAATAAGATCTTGACTCATGGCATGTGATTATCGGATGGGGACTTCATTATGAGACGTGCAGTTGAATACTTTTTGGAATTGAGTGGTTCGATGGCAAAATAACCTCGAAATACGTGAAATTCAACACTGTCTCAAATAGCAATGATTATACCATCAAGACCAGAAAAATGAGATGGTGTGCACCTACAAGTTTCATAGCGATCCGATGCACTATGTGATCGTATAAGCTTGAAACATGTGGCAATCTATTTGAGAAATTAAATTAAATATATATATTATATATACTCCTCCGCACAAGATATTAATTCCTTACTTTTCTTCTTTTCCCCTTTTAATTTTTCTATCTTCTCCTTCCTCAAGTAATAGTTGCTCCTTCCTCATTAAATCAACTAGAGAACTTCGGGCCTTGTTAAATGATGTGATTTGACCTGTTGAACTCGTATCAAGATGGGGATCATATTTATAGTAACGTTGAGGGGTGCAACAATATTTGAGGGGATTCGTATTTCGTGGCCGTAACTAGGGTTAGGCTTAGGTAGATCTTATAGGAGAGTTAGGCAGAGCAGAGTATGCCATTATGTTTCTTTTGGAAAAAGGCATCTTCCTGCACAAAGCAAAGGAAATCCAATGGTCTCTTAGGGGTGCAACATATGGGGCCATAAAAGGCAGCTGCAGATCATGATCAGGAGGGGAAGGCCAGACTTTAGGAGATATGCATCGCGGATAGTGTGTGAAGTGGAGTGCTATGTAATCGATGGTTTCTCAATTCATGCACCGTAGCTCATGATAAGGAGGAGGATTTGCATAACATAGTGGGTTGTGTACTCATGTTTGCATAGGTTTGTGAATTAAGGTGGGAAGGGGATGAAAGTAATTAAGACTATTAAGTTATTTAATTATTTTAGTTAATCCTATTTAGTATTTAATTTGTATCTTCTGTATACGAGGTCCAATCGTGATGCAGTCTTTGCCGTTGCACTCGTGCTGAGATTATCAATGACATGGTATGGGCTTGAACTGGTTCTAAACACTTGAGAAATTATAGCTCGGGTAAGTGGCATTATAACTATGAATTTATATTTCAATATAAATTCCCGTAATTATACATACTTAAAAATATTACCTAGAAAATGTAGAATACTATATATAAGTAATTATTCCCCTATTTGATTAGACTATTTTGAGTAGATACCCGGGATGATGGATTAAAATCCCAATACTGTGTCTTATTCTTGTTGAATAGAATTATATGGAGGATATTGATTTATGTCCTGGCTATAAATTAATTAGAAATCTAATTTTTAGTTATATTATTGAGAGAAATATTATTATATATTTTATTACTAATCGAAAATTAGAAGTACGACCATTAAAATAAGCTTAAGGCTAAAATAATGATTTAGGGAGGTCAAACTTTTATTAGATTAGCTTTGAAGTTTATCTAGCCTTAATATTGGTTTACAGTGTAAATCAATAATTAAAGAACTAGTGAATTTCTATAAAGGTGATTTGAGAAGTTAGAAATTGCAAATTGTATTATTTAATAGGGTTTGATTAAGGTTATAAAATCTTGAATATTGCTATAACCATATTCATTAATTTTAGATCCTAAGAAATGGTTTGTGATATATGGGTACACATATACATGGGTGTGTGTGTGTTATATACATGAGCTATATAATATTTTTAAGGTTTTATTAATAGATAAGCTTAATTTTAATAGAAGGAAAAGTGATACTAAGCTATTATAGGTGTGATGACCCGGAATTTCTAACAATTTAAATTTGAATAGTTAATTGATTTTAAAATATTTAAAAGTTAATTTTAACTTGAATTCAAGATATCCATTTTACTTGATAATTAAATCATTGAATTATATAGTTTAAATATTGAATTTAGTAATTGAAATTGGGTAAATTATTGAATCTGAAATCTCTAAGCCTGCTTAAAATAATTTGAAGGCTTATAAAATTTATAATGATGATACTGAAGATAATAGAATGGTTGGAATTTAATTTAAAGAAGGTTTGTTCAATTTTAATAATATACCGTTTAAAAACATAGCCTCCCGAGGCACAGTCTCGGAATTCGACGAAACCAGTTCCATGGGATCCATAATAGTTAGTTATTATCGGATTTTAATTTCCGTAGCAGTCAGAGTTGTCGTTTGGCCCTGACAGCTCAAAACGCTTAGAAACTATTTTTATAGATTTAATTTAAATTTGATCGTTTTCTTTTGTAACTCGCGCATACGATCAAATTAGCCTCCGAAACACGTTCTATTGTGTTCGAATGCGGGTAAAACTCTATAAGCGTCTGTTGGCATGTCTGATTTGGGGTTCAGGATTTCACGCTATGCAACAAGATATTTTTCAATATTTAATTTTTTAATGAACGCGTACTCAAGAAGCTTCCCTAAATTGATATTTATCTCCGTCCTCTAGTCTTCAAACAGCAAAAGTCGAGCTCACTACAAAAAAGGGGAAAAAAATTAATAGCCGAAGCCTATTCAAAATCGATTTCTCATCTTCAATTCGATCCTCAAATCCAATTTCGGAAAATAAAATCACCTTCTTCGTTTCATAAATCATAGCCGCGTTTACCTTTAGAATCTCGAACGTGTTTCTTTTTCCCGAAATTTCTGAAACCTAATTTCGAAATTCACGAAAGTAACGAAACTCGATTTGCGACATCTCTCATCTAGGGTTCTCCGAGGATACTAGCTAGGAGTGTTATAAACTCTGTCCGTCGCTGCGACAGTGATGAGTGAAGGAGGCGACATGGCCTGACGACGGCACGAGACTGTGCGTCGTGGTCTTCAATGGTGAGGCGTTTGGCAGTGATGATTTGTGCAAGTTGATGTCGTTGAGGTATTTGATGTCCTGTGAGGTAGCAGGGTGGTTTTTGACGGAAGATGTATGCATGGAGTACAGTGGTCTGGTGGTTGAGTGATGTTTGCTATGGCGATTCGACATTCGCCGGCAGCAAGGTAATTTATTATCTGTTAATCATAATTCGTATTCTGAAGTAATAAAGAAAAATTTATTTATATATACGCTAGAAATTTTTATAGACTTTGGAAGAAAAATTTATAAGGGATTGGTAATAAAATTTTACAATTGACATAATTAATTTATTTGGTTACGAAAAGATTTATTAAGAGGAATTATTAGATTAGATTAAATTATTAGTTAAATAAAAATTGTAAAGATGGATAGTTGATTGATCGATTATGCAAATATTAATAAATCATATAACTGTGTTTACAAGGTTTAAATCTGGAGGAAACAAATCGAGATCGGATTTGGATTGCAAAATCAAGGTGAGAAAATCTCACCCTTTTGGATTTTTATTTAAATTTAAATGGTTAAATTTAAATATTTGTTTGCATGATTGAATTGATTGATGTGCACTATGAACTGATGATCTAGTGACTTTGGTTTTGGTTGATTCTTGTGTTAATTGTTGCTTGACTCCAAGTATTCGGGTTTTAGATTGTTTTAAACTTCAATCATAAATAAGAAAATGTTTCCAAATTTAGTAAAGGCTTAATGATTTGTGATTCATTAGATTAGAAGGGTAATTTAAGTAGATAACTAATTAATTAAATTAATTAATGATTTAGGTTGATTAATTTAGTAATCAAGGGTTTGAATTAATTAATGGAGGTTGAAGTTAATTAATTTAGAATAATAAACTGGTGGATTGATATGTAATTACTTAATGTAATTAATAAAATACAATACTTTGTGAGACAAATCAAGAGATTATTCAAGATAATTAATTAAGCAGTAATTTATTTATTTAAAGAAGTAATAAAAAGATAGCAGTTACAAGTTGAGATTAATCGAGAATGATAAATGTTGTGGTTGAATTGAAGTAATTAATTTAGATTAGAACAAACTAAAATATAATTGGAAATTATTAATTTATATAGTTAATGATGTAGTTAAAAGATTGATTAATTAAGATTAATTAATCAAAAAAAGGCGACTTATGAGAAATTTAATAATATAAGTAATTATGGATTAATGTAATTATTATGGTTAATTAAATTTTGAAGTAATTAAGATTTTTATTGATTTTGGTTAAGAATAATTAACATTGTGAAGTTAATTAAAGTTAATTACTTGAATGTAATTGAAGGATAATTAATCCAGGGTGATTAATTAAGATGAATAATGGGGAAATGATTGATTAATTGAATGGAAATTAATTAATGTTGAATGAAGGAATATAAGTGATTTGGGTTAGAAATTCAACTAGAATCGATTGAATTAATTTGGAAGTGATCAAATTTGCTTATGGATGATAGAATGGTATTGAATGCTTGGAATAAGTTGATATCTCTGATATGGAGTGTTGTGTATTTCATTTGGATAATTTGGGTTAGGATGACATGAGACTCGAAGAGACCGGGGTCGGGTATTAGGAAATACCCGAAACCACTTTGAAATTTTTTTATAGATTGATATGTAAAATCTATATGCTGAAGTGAAGTGATTTGGAGGAATTGGACTATTTTAAATCTAAATCTTCGGTATTTACAAACTTATATGTGAAATAAGTGATGTCTATAATGAATTATGGCTTTGTGAATTGATATGAGTTACTCGGGTTCTACATAAGTTATATGCTTTGTATTCCATGTTGGATGGGTTTACTCACGCTGGTTTCCAGCCTGACCCGGGTGTTACATTGGTGTAATGCTCGGTTCAGACCAAGTATTACAGATTTTCAGGTAGGAACGTTTTGGAGCTCAGGAGGCGAGCTGGATGGTACGAACGTATGAAGTGTTTCCGCTGTACTTTATTTCGGTATATTTGTGACATGATAATTGTATATCTTGTGTTTGTATTAATGTGTAACTTGATGTATTTAAATGTAATCGACAGAACATTATTCTTTGTAAACTGTGATTATTTATTATTATATTTTATCCGCTGTGAATGTGAGATGTTTTTTTCTGATCTTCTTCTTCTTCTTTTTCTATCTCTTTCTTCTTTTTCATAATTATCAGAAATTTTCGGGATGAAAATTTCGGGTCATTAAAGTTGGTATCAGAGCCGAAAGGTAAAGCGAGAACCTTGCCTCTGGTGGAGATTACTCATTAAATAGAGTCCGTAGTACTCTAGGATGAGTTGAATATATATGAGAGCGTACTTGTTATTTTCTTATATAAAGGTTTTAAATGATTTCATATAAAAATAAATTATGATATATAAAGCAATATTTCCTTCTAATAAATATTTTTAATAAATATTAAGGTGATTGGTTGTTAATTATTGAAATTAAAATTAAGAAGTAATAAAATACAACATAACTGAAATCTTGAGTTGGAATTAAATTAAGTGATAATAGAAATACAAACAAATAAAATTTAAATTGATTGAAATGAAATTCTAGAATTTGAGCTCATAAATTAAATTGTTTAAAAACTTTAAATAAAGGCAAGTTTGAAATGGATTCTTCCAAGCTATTAAATATATACAACCTTTCTTTTTAAAGCTAACTTATTTTATATTTGTTTTACCATTATTTTTGGAACTATTTAACAATTTTTCAACTGTTTTATAAACTAATTACTATTTTTCAACTATTTCACAAACTAATTACTATTTTACAACTATTTTGCAATTATCTAAAATTTCTGAAACTATTTAGCTATTTCGCAACTATTTTACAATTACGTAACTATTTTATAGCTATTTTGTAAACTAATAATAATTTTCCAACTACTTATCTATTTTTAAAATTTTCAAGCTATTTTATAAATATAAACAGGTCAGAGTTCAAACTGTTATTAATTAAATACCCAACCGAGATAAGAATTGAAGTGATAATTCAATGGAATTGAAGCGATTGCAAATAAGTGAATGGAAATTAAAGGAAACGTGAATAGGAAAAGAAACTGATTTGGCTAAAAATCAATAAAATTAAATACGTAGGATGTACGTATATTATTCTATTCACATAGTGATTTGATCCAGATTCGAGCACAGAATTTCGAAATGATTATATTGATCCGAGTTGGGATTTCACTCGATTTTCGACGGCGAACCTAGATATGGAATTGTTGATTTGTCCTGGATATTCTCTATCATAGTTATAGCTATGCAAGGAGAATGACGGTTTCAAATTAAGAAATCAGATCTGTGTCCGCACTAGGAAGTCGGGTGGACGATACTAGTTCGAAAGTGAAATTGTGCGATCGAGTGAGCGATCGGATTGGTATAGCGTATGGATGATAAGTGTACATCGTACAGATTTGAATGAAATTGATATTGGAAGGAGTAATCAAATTTTAATGTTATTTTGAATAAACAAAGTTATATATCTTTGTTATATAAGATAAATCTTCCCTTGTTAAATCTATTGCCAAAAGAAAAGGATTTTTGAAGGTGTTTGAAGTATAAAAGGAGTTTTATACGAGTTTGAAAGGATCCAAAGTTTTTAAAAATTATATATATATCTGAATATATATATATAAAGGATCTTATGAGGATTTTGGAAAAGGGTTTTGGAAACCTTTGGATTTGGAAAGGATTTTGATTTTTGGGTAAAATCAATATTGAAATTTGGAAAGCCTAGTTTGAGAATTATCGATTTTGGGATAATCGATTTTGTGTAAAGAAGCTTTGTATGAGATTATACTAGGTGTATAAAGATACTATATGTGTATAGTATAAAGTGTTTTGATGATGGCTCTGGGGAAAAAGGCGCTCCTTTAAAATGAACTTCTCAGGAATGCCACCGGGTGGTGCTGCCTTGAGCCCAGGGGGGGGGGTTTCTAAAGTTGATCCTGTGAGGAGTCCGGACAAAACTAGTTCCTGAGGATTATGAGTAGTGTGTACCATAGCGAAAGTCGTGTGTGCCGCTGAGAGGCAACGGTCTGCTTTTGATTTTATATCGGTAGACTGCGACCTATGGTAACATAGCGAAAGTCGTGTGTGCTGTTGAGAGCCAACAGTCTGCGTTTGATTTTATATTGGTAGACAGCGACCTATGTAGGAGTGGAGAAGTTTCATTTTGACAACGAAAATTGTGTGTGCCACTGAGAACCAACAGTTACATGGACTTTTGCTGTGATGGCAACGTAACCCTGGAATGTAACTGCGATCTGTCGTGGGTTCCATGGCGTAATCGAGAGGCCGCGGAGAGCCTACAGTTACATGGACTTTTGCTGTGATGACAATGTAACCCTGGAATGTAACTGCGACCATGGACGGGGGTGATGATTTCCAGAGCATTCTCACCAAAGATATTTCCTATCATTTCAAAAACTGTTTTCTATATTTTCAATAAAACTATTTTTCAAGTATTTTCACTGGATGTTGAAAACGAGTTTACCAAGTACTTATAGATTTTCAATCCTATGCTTGATCAAGGTTCGACTGAATTTCTATGAGAACAAGGATGGACTGGTTGAGACATCAAGTTATAAAAAGTATTTTTATAAAGAGTTATTTTAATAGTATTATGTGAATTTAAAAGCATTTTTAAAATTTTCAAAATAAAGGTGCTGGAATTTTGGAAAATGAAAGAAAATCCAAACTGTAATATGAAAAACAAAATTTGAACTCAAGAAAATATAATGAAGTGATTTTTTTAATAAAATCGAATATTGATTTAAAAATTGAAAGCAAGCTAATTGGCTAAATAATTGTTTGATTGAGTATACTAATAAAGTTTAACTCGGATAAATAAAATGGATTGTAAGTTAATAATGGAATTTGGAAATGAATTCAAATTGTAAATAGAATTCGACTTGGATTTGATAATGAATTAAATTAGAAGAGATGTTGTGAAAATTAAAATAAAATAGAGTGGAATCGAAATAGTGATGGTTTGAATAACAACCAAATTTCTAGTGTGATATGAATAGAATTTAACGAAATTTGCAAGTAAATTAGATATAAGAGAAGTGTTGTCGAATGAAATGAAAGTGAATTATAATAGAAATGGTTTGAGTGCAAACAAAACCCAGATGAGTAGAAATAAATTGAGAATGGCTTTGGTTAAATAAAATAAATTCGTAAATGAATTAAGTAAGCAAGTTAAAATTTAAATATGGGATGGATAAATGGGTTAATTGAATTAAATAATAAATGGATGAAATCTGATGAATAAAAAAAATTTGAATCGAAGTTTTAATTGGAATTGGATTATCAGAATGGACTTAAGTTATGAGGCGAATTAATTTGAAGCAAAATTGCTTAAATAAAAGCTTGGTTTCGAGTGAGAATAGTAGACCATTAAGTAAGGATTTGGGTTAAATATATCTGGAAAATGGATATTAATATAAGAAATGAGTATTGTCAAGCTCAATGGAGTAGTTTTAAAAATGGAAACGATGCGGAGATGAAATGAAATGCATATGTATGGTTAGTGAATAAATTTGAAATGGAATTACATACAGAATGAGTTGAAATTAATTTAAAGTAGTTATAAACTAAAAATAAATACTCTGTTAAGTGAATATCGTCGAAATTGCATAAAAATAGTTGTCGTTCAGCGTAAATAAAAGTAATTAAAATTCTATGAGTTGATAGAGATTAAATAAACTTGATTTTGAATCAGTTGAAATGAATGTGGATTTGTTTGGATTAAAAATCAATTGAATGTAAGGAATTAAGTTGCAAACCATTAAATTGAATGAAATGGCTTATGAATTGGTTGAAAGCAATTGAATTATCTTTAAAGTTATATAAATCGCTTATGGTAAGCGTTCGGTGTTTGTTGCTTTTGAAATGCTTGTGTTTAGCTACTGAATATAAGTGAAATGCTAATAGATTTTCTATATATGGCACTTACATATTTTAATTGAGTAAGTACAGGTACCTGAAGGCCGTTTGGCTGGATTTGGATGCACTAATTGCTAAAATAAATAAGCCGCATGCTTAAAATGCTAGATAAGGTACGCCTACGCAATAAAAATAGGAAATATGAACTGTTTTTGCTTTTTTCGACCGTGTGGGTCGATGTATACATATTTATATCTCTTGTCAAATTTCAAAAGCTCCTCCGTACAAAGGAGACTCTGCCAAAAAAAATTAAAAATTTTGGGAGTTAGAAATTTTTTGTAACAACAAAACAATTTAAATACGAAACTAAAATAAATTAAATTCATATGAAAATGGGAAAAACTAATTTGAATAGAAATAGATATGAAAACTTCTGTAAGGAAATGCATGAAATGATTATAAAGGGCTATGATTGGAGATTATTGCTAAGAAGGTTATGCAGGTATTATAAAGAGAAAAAGAAAAATTGGATTTGATATTAGAAGATAAATTTGATTGCCTGACAAAAAGGTATGTATATAAATTTCTGTATGAAACTGGATTGGGTTTTTGATATAGCCACTTGGCTTTTGTTTTCTTTTGGAATTTGGGAGCCCGTAGAGGCATTTTGTAGTAGTACCGAGCTAGCCGCGCAAAGGAGATGCTGGCAAAAATTTTCGGAAATTTAGAGAGCTAGAAAAATTTTGAGAAAATTTTGACAATTCAAAATTTGGTTTTAAATTGAAATTTAGATGATTGAGCAAAAGGGTATTGTTTGAAACTATAGAATGTTTAGGGAAGTTGGTTAAGGTGATAGTGGGTCTTTAATAAAAGATAGTTGGTAGGATGTTGAATTGTGGGTTTTGGGAAAAGGTAAACAGGTTTTGAACCATTCTTCCTAACTAGTAATTTCGAGGACGAAATTCTATTAAGGGGGGAGGAATGTGACAACCCAGAATTACTAACAATTTAAATTTGAATAGTTAATTGATTTTAAAATATTTAAAAGTTAATTTTAACTTGAATTCAAGATATCCATATTTACTTGATAATTAAATCATTGAATTATATAGTTTAAATATTGAATTTAATAATTGAAATTGGGTAAATTATTGAATCTGAAATCTCTAAGCCTGTTTAAAATAATTTGAAGGCTTATAAAATTTATAATGATGACACTGAAGATAATAGAATGGTTGGAATTTAATTTAAAGGTAGTTTGTTCAATTTTAATAATATATCGTTTAAATCGATATTTCAAAATAGCCTTCTGAGGCACAGTCTCGGAATTCGATGAAACCAGTTCCATGGGATCCGTAATATTTAGTTATTATCGGATTTCAATTTCCGTAGCAATCGGAGTTGTCGTTTGACCCTGACAGCTCAAAACGCTTAGAAACTATTTTTATCGATTTAATTTAAATTTGATCGTTTTCTTTTGTAACTCGCGCATATGATCAAATTAGCCTCTGAAACACATTCTATTGTGTTCGGAATGCGGGCAAAACTCTATAAGCGTCTGTCGGCATGTCTGATTCGGGGTTCGGGATTTCACGCTATGCAACAAGATATTTTCAATATTTAATTTTTGAATAAACGCTACGCAAGAAGCTTCCCTAAATTTATATTTATCTCCGTCCTCTAGTCTTCAAACAGCAAAAGTCGAGATCACTAAAAAAAGGGGAAAAAATCTAACAACCCGCATATTTATCGATTTTATATTTAAATATTTTATTTAAATATTTTATCGTTAATCGGACATTGGTCCGAAAAGCTACTTTTTGCAAATGGTCAAATTAGGGCTCGAGACCACTTCCATTGAGTTCGAAATGCCGTTTATAATTTTTTTAAGTATAAACATTGATAGGTTTGGAGTTAGTGGAATTTCACTTACTTTTCCCGCTTTGGACTTTGGGTTAGATTAGCCATTATAACTCATTCCCACTTCTCTCCTTCTCCTCACTCTTCAAAAATTTCCTAACAACTAAGCTTTAGCATTAATGGTGAGTGGAAGGGGAAATTAATATTCCAAGCTCAAATTCTCTTGCAAATCCAACAATTCAATTCCAAATTCAAGAAGAAGATATTGGATTCAAGCTTGTGATTGCTTCTCCATTGCTTTCAAGCTTTTCTTCATAAATTTGGTGCAAAGGTGAGATTTTTATCTCACAATTCTAGCCCACAACTATATTGGACTGTTGGGAATGATTCCCTATCACTTTTGCATGTACATTTGCATTTGGTTTGGATTGGATTGGCGAAAAACTCCAATTTTTAGCGATTTGGTGAATTTTCTTCATTTAGGTCGCACTGCCTGAAAACGTCGCCTCGGAATTAGGTCGTAGGTCATTTGGCCTATAGGTCGCTAGGTCCCTAACACTTAGGTCGTTTCTGGCCTTAAATCCCCTCTGCAGCGTTAGGTCGCTCAGCCTTTCCCGGTTAGGTCGTTACCATTTAGATCGCGACAAATGTTAGCACGTTAGGGCCTTAGGTCGTAGGCCTTAGCTCGTTAGGACTTTAGGTCATTTGGCCTATAGGTCTCTAGGTCGCTAACACTTAGGTCGTTTCTGGCCTTAAATCCCCTCTGCGGCGTTAGGTCGCTCAGCCTTTCCCAGTTAGGTCGTTACCATTTAGGTCGCGACAAATGTTAGCACGTTAGGGCCTTAGGTCGTAGGCCTTAGCTCGTTAGGACTTTAGGTCGTAGGCCTTCTTTCCCCTTTTGGGTCGTTCCCTTTTTAGGTCGCAATATTTGTTAGGTCGCTCAGCCTAGTTAAGGCGTCAGGTCCCGCGGCCTTTAAACCCTTAGGTCGCTCACATAGATAGGTCGCATGACCTTAATTCCAATTAGATCGCATGACCATTGTATCGTTCGGTCGTTTGACCCCCTTTCCCATTAGGTCGCTAGGGCCTCCAGGTCGCAACCACTAGGTCGCTGGAACATTTTAGTTCATTGCCTCCTTAGGTCGCGTGCCGTTGGGTCGTTCCACCTTGACCCCGCTTGAGTCCATTAGGTCGTAGGTCAGTGGATATTAGGTCGCTCGGCCTTCAACCTTAGGCCGTTCTAGTTAGGTCGCTCGACCGTGCTAATGATAGGTCGTGAGCTTCTTAAGTCGCTCGATCCTATCCTCCCTTAGGTCTTCAATAGGTCGAACCCCGTAGCGGGGGCGTTGCCCCCACACCCCCACCTTGGGGGGTTGCCACCCCCCTCCGTAGGGGATCTTATCTAAAAATCATTCAACAGAACTTGCTTTGTTGAGATGCTGAGTTGACCATTCTACGAGACAAACTATCTTTGGCTTCTCGGTCGATTTTATGGTATCACGGCCTTGTTAAAAAGGCGGGATAACAACTTTAGAAATATGAAGGTTTTAATACTAGTAGTAAATATCAAAACTCTTTCAACAAAATGATTTCAACTCTATTTTCAATAACAAAGCTCTTTCCTTAAACCGTTTTCCAATCTACTAGTATATACAAACCTTTACCTCATTCGGATGAGAAATCTAATTAAACGGCTTAGTAAAACAAGTGGTATGAAACGCTTGCGTTCACTTCGTCGGTTAATTCTTGGACTTGTTCGATTGAACCTCTTGTGACAATTTTCTAGTGAAGATTTACAGTTTGTTCGTAAATATTTAAGTTAAGCAAGTGGTTATGGGACACGAAGATAAACTTTTATATTTACTAGCTTAGTGTAATTGACACTTCTCGTTGATCATGACGATCGTTTTATGATTTAGACTAGCAATTGTGCGATGTCTCTTTGTTTGCAAGGTTAGACTAGACCTCATGGGTGTGATTCCGACTCACATATATCTCTTTGTCCACAAGGTTAGTCTAGACACCATTTATGTGATTCCACTCACACATACCTTTTTGTTGCGAGGTTAGGCTAGACACCATTTGTGTGATTCCACTCACACATACCTTTTTTCTTTTTGGTTAGCCTAGACCTCATCTGGGTGATTCCGACTCACCCATATGGGGTAACTCCCCATGGTCTTCGGTCCGTCATGTGATAGACCTCTTTCCCTTTTTCTATGTTTTCTGGATTTCTTGTGTTGATTTCTGGAATTTATGTCATTGACTTGTTACGAGTATAAGTTTAGGGTATGATGCCCTCTTTGGATCTTTGAGAAGATTCTTGTGATATCGATTTATCTCTTATTGATTGATCTTCTGTTGATCATCATTTGCATACTTATAGTAGTATGTCAGTATGGATATTTTATGTTTATGCCATATCTTTTATTTTATACCATGTCATCTGATATTTATAGCTAGACTGATCCGTTTATTATTTTCTTAAATAATACTCGGGTCAGACCGAGATGTTATAGGTGCTTCTGCTTGACTTCTTCCCGGGATTTGCTACTCTGACTTTTGGCTAACTTTTTAGATTAGCAGTTTTTGTTGTATACACTTGAGATATAGACTCATAGTTGTATTCTTTTGTATAGCACGTGTTGCTATTCTTTTGTATTATTGTGGATCTTTTTGACCACTACTCTGATGTACACTTTCGTGTGTTAGTTATATATTCATATCTTCTTCCGCCTTTGTGATATGGATGTCTGTGACTGATGTGTGTTATGCTTATTTCTATGTTTGTTTCCGAAGATTATTTATAGCCACCGTGTGATAAGTAATCACATGGATGGTCGCTCCTCAACAGCCTTATTCTCCGTGCTAGTTGATAGCACTACACCGTAGTGTTCTTGGCTAGCGTGGGTATAGAGGTGGGGCGTCACAGCTTGGTATTAGAGCCAAACTTCGGAACAATGTAGAATAACTTAACAAGGATCATCGTCCTAAGTCCACCTTAGGAGTTATGTCTTAGGATTAATTCGAGTCGTCGTACCGATTCATCCTATATCCGTTATGATTCCCTGTTTTATCTAGCAAGATTGCTTGATATTCATTAGTGAATAATCTTCTTCCTTCTCTTTTTTCTTTCTTAAGTAAGAGAAATGGTTAGACCTGGTCGTCCCAGAGCTGGACCATCTAGTGCTCTACCCCAAGATGGAGTTTTTATGACTACCCAGAAACTTCTTGACCTTGTCACGAATGCTCAAGCAGCTGGTTCTAATCCGGAACCTACTCAACCTAAATCTAGGTTTGCACGTTTGTGCAATGATTACACCAACTTAGGTGGGAAGCCATTTAAAGGTTCTGAAACTATCATCGAGGTCCAGGCTTGGTAGAGGACCTGCGATCGAATCTTCATTCGCATGAATCTCGTCGATCTTCACCGTGTTCAGATGGCTTCCAGTATGCTCCAAGAGAGAGCATTGGACTGGTATGAATTTCTTATTTCTGAAGTCAACGAAGCGGATCTTACCTGGGAGTAATTCCGGACACGCTTCGAGTTAAAATTTGTACCAGAAGCAGAGAAGGTAACTCTGGCTCGACGCTTTATAGACCTTGTTCAAGGTGAGTCCTCTATGACTGATTACGTCGCAGCCTTTGATTCGCTTTCCAAATATGGGGTTGAATACATCAACACCCCATTGAAGACGAACCAAAGGTTCGTTTATGGCTTAAACAAAAGCCTCAAGAAGCCATTACTTCTAAAGTTAGAAGTTCCTTTCGACCAACTTATAGATATCTCTCTTCGTCTGGAAGAGGCTGATAAAGAAAGTGATGTTGAAGTAGTAGCTTTCAAACCCAACTTCAACAACAAAAGGAGGCCCAGTAAATTCAAAGGCCCTTATCCCAACAAAAAGGGTAAGCAAGCAACCTCTGTGGCAAAGTTTCCTTCTCCTAGTGGTGCGAGATGCTTCAACTGTGGATCTGGGGATCATTTTGCGAATAAGTGCTCTAAGCCCAAATCTTGTCGCTATTGGAAGAGCCCAGATCATTACATACATCAATGCCTCAAACTTGGAGGCAGGAAGGTAGGAAAGTTAAACGTGGCTCAGGCCCCTGGCAACACATCTCGTGGCCAAGGTATTTCTCATTCCATTCTTGATGGTATTATTTTATTTCAAGATCAACCTATTAGAGTTCTCTTTGATACGGGTGCATCCCATTCTTTTATATCAAAGGAACTTGTCGACACTTTCTCTTTAAATGTTGATGCTTTAATGACTTCCTTGAGAATTGCGAATCCTGTTGGTGGATCCGCAACTCTTAGTTTGCTTTGTAAAAATGTGGAGATTATTTTATGTGATTTTCCATTCCTAGCCGAAATTTGCATGTTATGCGTTACCTAGGGTTTGGAATGATTTTGGGAATGTATTGGCTTAATCGTTATGAAGCTCATATCCTATGTCCTGAGCGGACTATTTATCTCCGACATCCGCAATCTGTAAATCAGATTTCTATTATTCTTAAAGATTCGGATTCTACGTTGATTGCATCTTTATATTCTTTAAATCCTTATGATAATGATGATGAGGAAGATGTCATTTCTCGAATTCACGTCGTTCGTGAATTTTCCGACATATTTGAGCCCGTTTTAGGTTTACCACGTAAACGAGCAATTGAGTTCAGAATTAATCTTACCCCTGAAGCTCAACCTATTACCCGTCCTCCTTATCGCATGTCTAACAAGGAAAATGAGGAGATGCGCAAACAATTATCTGAATTGGAGACGAAGCAATTTATCTGCTCTAGCTCCTCGCCTTGGGGAGCTTCGGCTATTTTCGTGAAGAAATCCGACGGTATGCTTAGTCTTTGCGTTGACTATCGCAAGCTTAATGATCTGACTATTAAAAATAAATATCATTTACCTTGGATTGACGATCTGTTTGATCAGCTTAGCGGAGCTAGGGTCTTTTCACAGTTGGACTTGGCTACCGGTTTTCATCAGCTTCGTATTGCTGAGGATAGTATTCCTTTGACATCGTTCCGTACTCGTTATGGATCTTATGAGTGGCTTGTTATGCCATTTGGTTTAACGAATGCTCCGGCTTACTTCGTTGACCTCATGAATCGAGTTTTCAAGGCTTTCCTTGATCGGTTTGTTCTCATCTTCATTGATGATATCCTTGTGTATTCTAAAACCAAGGAGGAGCATGAAAAACATCTTCGGATTGTATTGGAAACTCTTAGGAGTAATCAATTAAAGGAGACATTTTCTAAATGCCACTTTTGGCAATCTCGTGTGAAGTTTCTCGGTCATATTATTTCCGAATCCGGAATTTCCGTGGATCCTTTAAAGATTGAAGCGATTCAAGATTGGAAGAGACCGGAGAGTGTGACAGAGATTCGTAGTTTTCTCGGATTGGTGGGTTATTACCGTCGTTTCATTAAAGACTTTTCTAAGATTGTCGTGCCTCTTACGGGCTTGACTAAGAAGGGAGTTAAATACATTTGGTCGGAAAAATGTGAAGCCTCTTTTTAGAAATTGAAAGAACTCCTTTCCGATGCTCCTATTCTTGTTATTCCCGAGTGGAATCAAGATTTTGTTGTTTATACTGATGCTAGTCACGTTGGTTTGGGTGTCGTTCTTATGCAAAAAGAACGTGTTATTGCTTATGCTTCTAGGCAATTGAAGCTGACCGAGACTAGATATGTCACACATGATTTAGAACTCACGGCTATTGTTTTCGCCCTTCGAATTTGGCGACATTATCTATTGGGAGAGAAATTTATTCTTTACACGGATCATAAGTCTTTGAAATATTTATTTTCTCAAAAGGAAATTAATTTGCATCAACAGCGTTGGCTTGAGTTCCTTGCACCTTATGATCTTGATATTCTTTATACCCCCGGTAAGGGTAATCGTGTCGCCGATGCTCTTAACCGTAAACAACAAGCAGTTGTTTCTATGATGATATCCGAATGGAACGATCTCGAAATTATATCGACTTGTGAGATTCGAGAGCGCGTATCCGATTTATGCTCATCACTTGTTTTATGTAGCCTTGAGGCTCATCCTTCTCTTTTAGACCGCATTCTTGAAGCTCAAGGGCTAGATCCTGAATTGGCTCTTCTTGGCCAAAATGTTGATATTGAAGGTTTGAAAGACTTTGATATTGATTCTCGTGGCGGCATTCGAAAATTTGGTAGACTTATCATACCAAATATTGGTGATCTTCGTAAAGGTATTTTAGAAGATTCCCATCGTTCTAAATTCACCATTCATCCCGGTAGTAGTAAAATGTACGCTGATATGAAGCGACTTTATTATTGGGAGGGAATGAAATCTGATATTGCTAACTTTGTTAAGTGTTGCATGATTTACCAACTTATCAAGGCCGAACATCAAAGGCCTGATGGGTTATTGCAACCTTTAGAAATTCCAGTTTGGAAGTGGGACCAAATTTCCATGGATTTTATAGATGGCCTTCCCCGTTCTCGTTCGGGTCATGATAGCTTATGGGTGATCGTTGATAGACTTACTAAATCCGCCCATTTTATTCCCGTTCGATCTAACTGAACCGTTCCTTTTTCAGCCAAACTCTTTATCAAAGAAATTGTTAAATTGCATGGAGTTCCTACTTCTATTGCTAGCGATCGAGATCCATTGTTTACTAGTGGATTTTGAAAGAGTCTTCAAAAAGCTTTAGGAACGAAGCTTAATTTTAGCACTGCTTATCACCCCCAGTCTGATGGACGAACCGAGCGTGTGAATCAAACTCTTGAAGATCTTCTTCGAGCTTGTGTGCTTGATTTTGGTGGAAGTTGGGAAGATCATATTTCACTTGTCGAATTTTCCTATAATAATAGCTTCCAATCTAGTATTGGTATGGCACCTTTCGAGGCACTCTACGGAAGGCCATGCTGTTCTCCTTCTTGTTGGCTTGAGGCCGGTGAGAGGCTGGTTTTAGGTCCAGACTTTATTCGTGATTCCACAGAAAAGATTGAACTTATTCGACATAGGATGAAAGAAGCCCAGAGTAGACAAAAATCCTATGCCGATAATCGAAGAAGGAAGTTAGAATTTTCTTTGGGAGATTCTGTTTTCATTTGTGTTTCACCTATGAAAGGTGTTGTACGTTTCAGTCGATCGGGAAAGTTAACACCCCGATATATTGGGCCATTTCCTATCACTGAACGTATTGGTTCTATGGCTTATCGCCTTGCATTACCAGCTCAGTTTTCTGCTATGCATGACGTGTTTCATGTTTCTCAATTACGGAAATGCCTTCGAGATCCCGATTCTATTCTTGAGCCTGGTGTTGTGGAAGAAATTGAAGTTTCGCCGAATTTAACTTACGAGCAGCTTCCTATTCTAATTATTGCTTCGGAGATCAAACGACTCCGAAATAAAGATGTTCCGCTTGTGAAGGTTCAATGGTCCTCAAATCCTAAGGATTGCTCTTGGGAATCCAGAGAATTCATCGAGCGAACACATCTAGACTTGCTTACTCCTGCTCTTTTAGGTGAACTTCCTATTTCAAATTTCTTTTGTGTTAGTATGCTTTTATGGTTGTTACTTTTTATTTCCATCTTATATTGCGAGGCCGCAATTTCTTTAAGGAGGGGAGTCTGTAACAACCCGCATATTTATCGATTTTATATTTAAATATTTTATTTAAATATTTTGTCGTTAATCGGACATTGGTCCAAAAAGCTTCTTTTTGCAAATGGTCAAATTAGGACTCGAGACCACTTCCATTGAGTTCGAAATGCCGTTTACAATTTTTTTAAGTATAAACATTGATAGGTTTGGAGTTAGTGGAATTTCACTTACTTTTCCCGCTTTGGACTTTGGGTTAGATTAGCCATTATAACTCAAACCCACTTCTCTCCTTCTCCTCACTCTTCATAAATTTTCTAACAACCAATCTTTAGCATTAATGGTGAGTGGAAGGGGAAATTAATATTCCAAGCTCAAATTCTCTTGCAAATCCAACAATTCAATTCCAAATTCAAGAAGAAGATATTGGATTCAAGCTTGTGATTTCTTCTCCATTGCTTTCAAGCTTGTCTTCATAAATTTGGTGCAAAGGTGAAATTTTTATCTCACAATTCTAGCCTATAACTATATTGGACTGTTTGGAATGATTCCCTATCACTTTTTCATGTACATTTGCATTTGGTTTGGATTGGATTGGCGAAAAACTCCAATTTTTAGCGATTTGGTGAATTTTCTGCATTTAGGTCGCACAGCCTGGAAACGTCGCCTCGGAATTAGGTCGTAGGTCGTTTGGCCTATAGGTCGCTAGGTCGCTAACACTTAGGTCGTTTCTGGCCTTAAATCCCTTCTGCAGCGTTTGGTCGCTCAGCCTTTCCCAGCTAGGTCGTTACCATTTAGGTCGCGACAAATGTTAGAACATTAGGGCCTTAGGTCGTAGGCCTTAGCTCGTTAGGACTTTAGGTCATTTGGCCTATAGGTCGCTAGGTCACTAACACTTAGGTCGTTTCTGGCCTTAAATCCCCTCTGCAGCGTTAGGTCGCTCAGCCTTTCCCAGTTAGGTCGTTACCATTTAGGTCGCGACAAATGTTAGCACGTTAGGGCCTTAGGTCGTAGGCCTTAGCTCGTTAGGACTTTAGGTCGTAGGCCTTCGTTCCCCTTTTGGGTCGTTTCCATTTTAGGTCACGATATTTGTTAGGTCGCTTAGCCTAGTTAAGGCGTTAGGTTGCATGGCCTTTAAACCCTTAGGTCGCTCACATAGATAGGTCGCAGGACGTTAATTCCAGTTAGGTCGCATGACCATTGTATCGTTAGGTCGTTTGACCCCCTTTCCCATTAGGTCGTCAGGGCCTCTAGGTCGCAACCACTAGGTCGCTGGACCATTTTAGTTCGTTGCCTCCTTAGGTCGCGTGCCGTTGGGTCGTTCCACCTTGACCCCGCTTGAGTCCATTACGTCGTACGTCGCTGGACATTAGGTCGCTAGGCCTTCAACCTTAGGCCGTTCTATTTAGGTCGCTCGATAGTGCTAATGATAGGTCGTGAGCTTCTTAAGTCGCTCGATCCTATCCTCCCTTAGGTCTTCAATAGGTCGAACCCCGTAGCGGGGGCGTTGCCCCCCCCCCCACCTTGGGGGGTTGCCACCCCCCCTGGACCCCCCTCCGCAGGGGATCTTATCTGAAAATCATTCAACAGAACTTGCTTCATTGAGATGCTAAGTTGACCATTCTTCGAGACAAATTATCTTTGGCTTCTCGGTCGATTTTATGGTATCACGGCCTTGTTAAAAAGGCGGGATAACAACTTTAGAAATATGAAGGTTTTAATACTACTAGTAAATATCAAAACTCTTTCAACAAAATGATTTCAACTCTATTTTCAATAACAAAGCTCTTTCCTTAAACCGTTTTCCAATCTACTAGTATATACAGACCTTTACCTCACTCGGATGAGAAATCTAATTAAACGGCTTAGTAAAACAAGTGGTATGATACGCTTGCTTTCACTTCGTTGGTTAATTCTTGGACTTGTTCGATTGAACCTCTTGTGACAATTTTCTAGTGAAGATTTACAGTTTGTTCGTAAATATTTAAGTTAAGCAAGTGGTTATGGGACACGAAGATAAACTTTTATATTTACTAGCTTAGTGTAATTGACACTTCTCGTTGATCATGATGATCATTTTATGATTTAGACTAGCAATTGTGCGATGTCTCTTTGTTTGCAAGGTTAGACTAGACCTTATGGGTGTGATTCCGACTCACACATATCTCTTTGTCCGCAAGGTTAGCCTAGACACCATTTGTGTGATTCCACTCACACGTACCTTTTTGTTGCGAGGTTAGGCTAGACACCATTTGTGTGATTCCACTCACACATACCTTTTTTCTTTTTCGTTAGCCTAGAGCTCATCTGGGTGATTCCGACTCACCCATATGGGTTAGCTCCACACGGTCTTCGGACCGTCATGTGATAGGCCTCTTTCCCTTTTTCTATGATTTCATGATTTCTTGTGTTGATTTCTGGAATTTATGCCATTGACTTGTTACGAGTACAAGTTTAGGGTATGATCCCCTCTTTGGATCTTTGAGAAGATTCTTGTGATATCGATTTATCTCTTATTGATTGATCTTCTTTTGATCATCATTTGCATACTTATAGTAGTATGTCAGTATGGATATTTTATGTTTATGCCATATCTTTTATTTTATACCATGTCATCTGATATTTATAGCTAGACTGATCCGTTTATTATTTTCTTAAATAATACTCAGGTCAGACCGAGATGTTACAGGTGCTTCTGCTTGACTTCTTCCGGGATTTTCTACTCTGACTTTTGGCTAACTATTTAGATTAGCAGTTTTTGTTGTATACACTTGAGATATAGACTCATAGTTGTATTCTTTTGTATAGCACGTGTCGCTATTCTTTTGTATTATTGTGGATCTTTTTGACCACTACTCTGATGTACACTTTCATGTGTTAGTTATATATTCATATCTTCTTCCGCCTTTGTGATATGGATGTCTGTGACTGATGTGTGTTATGCTTATTTCTATGTTTGTTTCCGAAGATTATTTATAGCCACCGTGTGATAAGCAATCACATGGATGGTTGCTCCTCAACAGCCTTATTCTCCGTGCTAGTTGACAGCACTACACCGTAGTGTTCTTGGCTAGCGTGGGTGTAGAGGTGGGGAGTCACAGCTTGGTATCAGAGCCAAACTTCGAAACAATGTAGAATAACTTAACAAGGATTATCGTCCTAAGTCCACCTTAGGAGTTATGTCTTAGGATTAATTCGAGTCGTCGTACCGATTCATCCTATATCCTTTATGATTCCTTGTTTTATCTAGCAAGATTGCTTGATATTCATTAGTGAATAATCTTCTTCTTTCTCTTTTTTCTTTCTTAAGGAAGAGAAATGGTTAGACCTGCTCGTCCCAAAGCTGGACCATCTAGTGCTCTACCCCAAGATGGAGTTTTTATGACTAACCAGCAACTTCTTGATCTTGTCACGAATGCTCAAGCAGCTGGTTCTAATCCGGAACCTACTCACCCTAAATCTAGGTTTGCACGTTTGTGCAATGATTACATTAACTTGGTGGGAAGCCATTTAAAGGTTCTGAAACTATCATTGAGGTCCAGGCTTGGTTGAGGACCTACGATCGAATCTTCATTCGCATGAATCTCGTCGATCTTCACCATGTTCAGGTAGCTTCCAGTATGCTCCAAGAGAGAGCATTGGACTGGTATGAACTTCTTATTTCTGAAGTCAACGAAGCGGATCTTACCTGGGAGCAATTCTGGACATGCTTCGAGTTAAAATTTGTACCAGAAGCAGAGAAGGTAACTTTGGCTCGACGCTTTATAGACCTTGTTCAAGGTGAGTCCTCTGTGACTGATTACATCGCAGCCTTTGAGTCGCTTTGCAAATATGGGGTTGAATACATCAACACCCCATTGAAGAAGAACCAGAGGTTCGTTTATGGCTCAAACAAAAGCCTCAAGAAGCCATTACTTCTAAAGTTAGAAGTTCCTTTCGACCAACTTATAGATATCGCTCTTCGTCTGAAAGAGGCTGATAAAGAAAGTGATGTTGAAGTAGTAGCTTCCAAACCCAACTTCAACAACAAAAAGAGGCCCAGTAAATTCAAAGGCCCTTATCCCAACAAAAAGGGTAAGCAAGCAAACCCTGCGGCAAAGTCTCCTTCTCCTAGTGGTGCGAGATGCTTCAACTGTGGATCTGGAGATCATTTTGCGAATAAGTGCTCTAAGCCCTAATCTTGTCGCTATTGGAAGAGCCCAGATCATTACATACATCAATGCCTCAAACGTGGAGGCATGAAGGAGGGAAAGTTAAACGTGGCTCAGGCCCCTGGCAACACATCTCGTGGCCAAGGTATTTCTCATTCCATTCTTGATGGTATTATTTTATTTCATGATCAACCTATTAGAGTTCTCTTTGATACGGGTGCATCCCATTCTTTTATATCAAAGGAACTTATCGACACTTTCTCTTTAAATGTTGATGCTTTAATGACTTCCTTGAGAATTGCGAATCCTGTTGGTGGATCCGCAACTCTTAGTTTGCTTTGTAAAAATGTGGAGATTATTTTATGTGATTTTCCATTCCTAGCCGATTTGCATGTTATGCGTTACCTAGGGTTTGGAATGATTTTGGGAATGGATTGGCTTAATCGTTATGAAGCTCATATCCTATGTCCTGAGCGGACTATTTATCTCCGACATCCGCAATCTGTAAATCAGATTTCTATTATTCTTAAAGATTCGGATTCTATGTTGATTGCATCTTTATATTCTTTAAATCCTCGTGATAATGGTGATGATGATGATGAGGAAGATGTCATTTCTCGAATTCACGTCGTTTGTGGATTTTCCGACATATTTGAGCCCGTTTTAGGTTTACCACCTAAACGAGCAATTGAGTTCAGAATTAATCTTACCCCTGAAGCTCAACCTATTACCCGTCCTCCTTATCGCATGTCTAATAAGGAAAATGAGGAGATGCGCAAACAATTATCTGAATTGCAGACGAAGCAATTTATTCGCTCTAGCTCCTCGCCTTGGGGAGCTTCGGCTATTTTCGTGAAGAAATCCGACGGTACGCTTAGGCTTTGCGTTGACTATCGCAAGCTTAACGATCTGACTATTAAAAATAAATGTCCTTTACCTCGGATTGACGATCTGTTTGATCAGCTTAGCGGAGCTAGGGTCTTTTCACAGTTGGACTTGGCTACCGGTTTTCATTAGCTTCGTATTGCTGAGGATATTATTCCTTTGACATCGTTCCATACACGTTATGGATCTTATGAATGGCTTGTTATGCCATTTGGTTTAACGAATGCTCCGGCTTACTTCGTTGACCTCATGAATCGAGTTTTCAAGGATTTCCTTGATCGGTTTGTTCTCATCTTCATTGATGATATCCTTGTGTATTCTAAAACCGAGGAGGAGCATGAAAAGCATCTTCGAATTGTATCGGAAACTCTTAGGAGTAATCAATTAAAGGCGAAATTTTCTAAATGCCACTTTTGGCAATCTCGTGTGAAGTTTCTCGGTCATATTATTTCTGAATCTGGAATTTCCGTGGATCCTTTAAAGATTGAAGCGATTCAAGATTGGAAGAGACCGGAGAGTGTGACAGAGATTCGTAGTTGTTTCGGATTGGCGGGTTATTACCGTCGTTTCATTAAATACTTTTCTAAGATTGTCGTGCCTCTTACTGGCTTGACTAAGAAGGGAGTTAAATACATTTGGTCGGACAAATGTGAAGCTTCTTTTCAGAAATTGAAAGAACTCCTTTCCGATGCTCCTATTCTTGTTATTCCCGAGGGGAATCAAGATTTTGTTGTTTATACTGATGCTAGTCACGTTGGTTTGGGTGTCGTTCTTATGCAAAAAGAACGTGTTATTGCTTATGCTTCTAGGCAATTGAAGCCGGCCGAGACTAGATATGCCACACATGATTTAGAACTCGCGGCTATTGTTTTCGCCGTTCGAATTTGGAGTCATTATCTATTGGGAGAGAAATTTATTCTTTACACGGATCATAAGTCTTTGAAATATTTATTTTCTCAAAAGGAACTTAATTTGCGTCAACAGCGTTGGCTTGAGTTCCTTGCACCTTATGATCTTGATATTCTTTATACCCCCGGTAAGGGTAATCGTGTCGCCGATGCTCTTAGCCGTGAACAACAAGCAGTTGTTTCTATGATGATATCCGAATGGAACGATCTCGAAATTATATCCACTTGTGAGATTCGAGAACGCGTATCCGATTTATGCTCATCACTTGTTTTATGTAGCCTTGAGGCTCATCCTTCTCTTTTAGACTGCATTCTTGAAGCTCAAGGGCTAGATCCTGAATTGGCTCTTCTTGGCCAAAATGTTAAGGATAAAATTGATATCGAAGGTTTGAAAGACTTTGATATTGATTCTCGTGGCGGCATTCGAAAATTTGGTAGACTTATCATACCAAATATTGGTGATCTTTGTAAAGGTATTTTAGAAGATTTCCATCGTTCTAAATTCACCATTCATCCTGGTAGTAGTAAAATGTACGCTGATATGAAACGACTTTATTATTGGGAGGGAATGTAATCTGATATTGCTAACTTTGTTAAGTGTTGCATGACTTGCCAACTTGTCAAGGCCGAACATCAAAGGCCTGGTGGGTTATTGCAACCTTTAGAAATTCCAGTTTGGAAGTGGGACCAAATTTGCATGGATTTTATAGATGGCCTTCCCCGTTCTCGTTCGAGTCATGATAGCTTATGGGTGATTGTTGATAGACTTACTAAATCCGTCCATTTTATTCCCGTTCGATCTAACCGAGCCGTTCCTCTTTTGGCCAAACTCTTTATCGAAGAAATTGTTAAATTGCATGGAGTTCCTATTTCTATTGCTAGCGATCGAGATCCATTGTTTACTAGAGGATTTTGGAAGAGTCTTCAAAAAGCTTTAGGAACGAAGCTTAATTTTAGCACTGCTTATCACCCCCAGTCCGATGGACAAACCGAGCGTGTGAATCAAACTCTTGAAAATCTTCTTCGAGCTTGTGTGCTTGATTTTGGTGGAAGTTGGGAATATCATATTTCACTTGTCGAATTTTCCCATAATAATAGCTTCCAATCTAGTATTGGTATGGCACCTTTCGAGGCACTCTACGGAAGGCCATGCCGATCTCCTTCTTGTTGGCTTGAGGCCGGTGAGAGGCTGGTTTTAGGTCCAGACTTTATTTGTGATTCCACAGAAAAGATTGAACTTATTCGACATAGGATGAAAGAAGCCCAAAGTAGACAAAAATCCTATGCCGATAATCGAAGAAGGAAGTTAGAATTTTCTGTGGGAGATTCTGTTTTTATTCGTGTTTCACCTATGAAAGGTGTTGTACGTTTCAGTCGATCGGGAAAGTTAGCACCCCGATATATTGGGCCATTTCCTATCACTTAACGTATTGGTTATGTGGCTTATCGCCTTGCATTACCAGCTCAGTTTTCTGCTATGCATGACGTGTTTCATGTTTCTCAATTACGGAAATGCCTTCGAGATCCCGATTCTATTCTTGAGCTTGGTGTTGTGGAAGAAATTGAAGTTTCGCCGAATTTAAATTACGAGCAGCATCCTATTCTAATTATTGCTTCGGAGGTCAAACGACTCCGAAATAAAGATGTTCCGCTTGTCAAGGTTCAATGGTCCTCAAATCCTAAGGATTGCTCTTGGGAATCCAGAGAATTCATCGAGCGAACACATCCGGACTTGCTTACTCCTGCTCTTTTAGGTGAACTTCCTATTTCAAATTTCTTTTGTGTTAATATGCTTTTATGGTTGTTACTTTTTATTTCCTTCTTATATTGCGAGGATGCAATTTCTTCAAGGAGGGGAGTCTGTAACAACCCGCATATTTATCGATTTTATATTTAAATATTTTATTTAAATATTTTGTCGTTAATCGGACATTGGCCGAAAAGCTACTTTTTGCAAATGGTCAAATTAGGACTCGAGACCACTTCCATTGAGTTCGAAATGCCGTTTACAATTTTTTTAAGTATAAACATTGATAGGTTTGGAGTTAGTGGAATTTCACTTACTTTTCCCGCTTTGGACTTTGGGTTAGATTAGCCATTATAACTCAAACCCACTTCTCTCCTTCTCCTCACTCTTCATAAATTTCCTAACAACCAAGCTTTAGCATTAATGGTGAGTGGAAGGGGAAATTAATATTCCAAGCTCAAATTCTCTTGCAAATCCAACAATTCAATTCCAAATTCAAGAAAAAGATATTGGATTCAAGCTTGTGATTGCTTCTCCATTGCTTTCAATCTTTTCTTCATAAATTTGGTGCAAATGTGAGATTTTTATCCCACAATTCTAGCCTATAACTATATTGGACTGTTGGAAATGATTCCTTATCACTTTTGCATGTACATTTGCATTTGGTTTGGATTGGATTGGCGAAAAACTCCAATTTTTAGCGATTTGGTGAATTTTCTGCATTTAGGTCGCACTGCCTGGAAACGTCGCCTCGGAATTAGGTCGTAGGTCGTTTGGCCTATAGGTCGCTAGGTCGCTAACACTTAGGTCGTTTCTGGCCTTAAATCCCCTCTGCAGTGTTAGGTCGCTCAGCCTTTCCCAGTTAGGCCGTTACCATTTAGGTCGCGACAAATGTTAGCATGTTAGGGCCTTAGGTCGTAGGCCTTAGCTCGTTAGGACTTTAGGTCGTTTGGCCTATAGGTTGCTAGGTCGCTAACACTTAGGTCGTTTCTGGCCTTAGATCCCCTCTGCAGCATTAGGTCGCTCAGCCTTTCCCAGTTAGGTCGTTACCATTTAGGTCGCGAAGGGCCTTAGGTCATAGGCCTTAGCTCGTTAGGACTTTAGGTCGTAGGCCTTCGTTCCCCTTTTGGGTCGTTCCCTTTTTAGGTCGCGATATTTGTTAGGTCGCTCAGCCTAGTTAAGGCGTTAGGTCCCGTGGCCTTTAAACCCTTAAGTCGCTCACATAGATAGGTCGCATGACCTTAATTCCAGTTAGGTCGCATGACCATTGTATCGTTGGGTCGTTTGACCCCCTTTCCCATTAGGTCGCCAGGGCCTCTAGGTCGCAACCACTAGGTCGCTGGACCATTTTAGTTCGTTGCCTCCTTAGGTCGCGTGCCGTTGGGTCGTTCCACCTTGACCCCGCTTGAGTCCATTAGGTCGTAGGTCGCTGAACATTAGGTCGCTAGGCCTTCAACCTTAGGCCGTTCTATTTAGGTCGCTCGACCATGCTAATGATAGGTCGTGAGCTTATTAAGTCGCTCGATCCTATCCTGCCTTAGGTCTTCAATAGGTCGAACCCTGTAGCGGGGGCGTTGCCCCCGCACCCCCCTGGACCCCCCCACCCCCGTAGGGGATCTTATCTGAAAATCATTCAACAGAACTTGCTTCGTTGAGATGCTGAATTGACCATTCTTCGAGACAAACTATCTTTGGCTTCTCGGTCGATTTTATGGTATCACGGCCTTGTTAAAAAGGCGGGATAACAATTTTAGACATATGAAGGTTTTAATACTAGTAGTAAATATCAAAACTCTTTCAACAAAATGATTTCAACTCTTTTTTCAATAACAAAGCTCTTTCCTTAAACCGTTTTCCAATCTACTAGTATATACAAACCTTTACCTCACTCGGATGAGAAATCTAATTAAACGGCTTAGTAAAACAAGTGGTATGATACGCTTGCGTTCACTTCGTCGGTTAATTCTTGGACTTGTTCGATTGAACCTCTTGTGACAATTTTCTAGTGAAGATTTACAGTTTGTTCGTAAATATTTAAGTTAAGCAAGTGGTTATGGGACACGAAAATAAACTTTTATATTTACTAGCTTAGTGTAATTGACACTTCTCGTTGATCATGACGATCATTTTATGATTTAGACTAGCAATTGTGCGATGTCTCTTTGTTTGCAAGGTTAGACTAGACCTCATGGGTGTGATTCCGACTCACACATATCTCTTTGTCCGCAAGGTTAGTCTAGACACCATTTGTATGATTCCACTCACACATACCTTTTTGTTGCGAGGTTAGGCTAGACACCATTTGTGTGATTCCACTCACACATACCTTTTTGCTTTTTGGTTAGCCTAAACCTCATCTGCGTGATTCCGACTCACCCATATGGGGTAGCTCCCCATGGTCTTCGGACCGTCATGTGATAGGCCTCTTTCCCTTTTTCTGTGATTTCTGGATTTCTTGTGTTGATTTCTAGAATTTATGTCATTGACTTGTTACGAGTACAAGTTTAGGGTATGATGCCCTCTTTGGATCTTTGAGAAGATTCTTGTGATATCGATTTATCTCTTATGATTGATCTTCTATTGATCATCATTTGCATACTTATAGTAGTATGTCAGTATGGATATTTTATGTTTATGCCATATCTTTTATTTTATACCATGTCATCTGATATTTATAGCTAGACTGATCCGTTTATTATTTTCTTAAATAATACTCGGATCAGACCGAGATGTTACAGGTGCTTCTGCTTGACTTCTTCCTGGGATTTGCTACTCTGACTTTTGGCTAACTATTTAGATTAGCAGTTTTTGTTGTATACACTTGAGGTATAGACTCATAGTTGTATTCTTTTGTATAGCACGTGTTGCTATTCTTTTGTATTATTGTGGATCTTTTTGACCACTACTCTGATGTACACTTTCATGTGTTAGTTATATATTCATATCTTCTTCCGCCTTTGTGATATGGATGTCTGTGACTTATGTGTGTTATGCTTATTTCTATGTTTGTTTCCAAAGATTATTTATAGCCACCGTGTGATAAGCAATCACATGGATGGTCGCTCCTCAACAGCCTTATTCTCCGTGCTAGTTGACAGCACTACACCGTGGTGTTCTTGGCTAGCGTGGGTATAGAGGTAGGGCGTCAGAAAAAATTTAATGGTCGAAGCCTATTCAAAATCGATTTCTCATCTTCAATTCGATCCTCAAATCCAATTTCGGAAAATAAAATCACCTTCTTCGTTTCATAAATCATGGTCGCGTTCACCCTTAGAATCTCGAATGCGTTTTTTTCCCAAAATTTCTGAAACCTAATTTCGAAATTCACAAAAGTAACGAAACTAGATTTGTGACATCTCTCGTCTAGGGTTCTTCGAGGATGCTAGCTAGGAGTGTTATCGACTCCATGCGTCGCTGCGACAGTGATGAGTGAAGGAGGCGATATGGCCTGACGACGGCACGAGACTGTGCGTCGTGGTCTTCGATGGTGAGGCGTTTGGCAGTGATGATTTGTGCAAGTTGATGTCATTGAGGTATTTGATGTCCTGTGAGGTAGCAGGGTGGTTATTGACAGAAGATGTATGCATGGAGTACAGTGGTCTGGTGGTTGAGTGATGTTTGCTATGGCAATTCGACATTCGTTGGCAGTAAGGTAATTTATTATCTGTTAATTATAATTTGTATTCTAAAGTAATAAAGAAAAATTTATTTATATATATGCTAGAAATTTTTATAAGACTTTGGAAGAAAATTTTAATAAGGGATTGGTAATAAAATTTTACAATTGACATATTTAATTTATTTGGTTACTAAAAGATTTATTAAAAGGAATTATTAGATTAGATTAAATTATTAGTTAAATAAAAATTGTAAAGAGGGATAGTTGATTGATCGATTATGTAAATATTAATAAATCATATAACTGTGTTTACAAGGTTTAAATCTGGAGGAAACAAATCAAGATCGGATTTGGATTGCAAAATCAAAGGTGAGAAAATCTCACCCTTTTGGATTTTTATTTAAATTTAAATGGTTAAATTTAAATATTTGTTTGCATGATTGAATTGATTGATGTGCACTATGAACTGATGATCTAGTGACTTTGGTTTTGGTTGATTCTTATGTTAATTGTTGCTTGACTCGAAGTATTCGGGTTTTAGATTGTTTTAAACTTCAATCATAAATAAGAAAATGTTTCCAAATTTAGTAAAGGCTTAATGATATGTGATTCATTAGATTAGAAGGGTAATTTAAGTAGATAACTAGTTACAATACTTTGTGAGACAAATCAAGGGATTATTCAAGATAATTAATTAAGGAGTAATTAATTTATTTAAAGAAGTAACAAAAAGATAGTAGTTACAAGTTGAGATCAATCGAGAATGATAAATATTGTGGTTGAATTGAAGTAATTAATTTAGATTAGAACAAATTAAAATATAATTGGAAATCATTAATTTATATAGTTAATGATGTAATTAAAAGATTGATTAACTAAGATTAATTAATAAAAAAAGGTGACTTATGAGAAATTTAATAATATAAGTAATTGTGGATTGATGTAATTATTATAGTTAATTAAATTTTGAAGTAATTAAGATTCTTATTGATTTTAGTTAAGAATAATTAACATTGTGAAGTTAATTAAAGTTAATCACTTGAATGTAATTGAAGGATAATTAATCCAGGGTGATTAATTAATATGAATAATGGGGGAATGATTGATTAATTGAATGGAAATTAATTAATGTTAAATGAAGGAATATAAGTGATTGGGGTTAGAAATTCAATTAGAATCGATTGAATTAATTTGGAAGTGATCAAATTTGCTTATGGATGATTGAATGGTATTGAATGCTTGGAATAAGTTGATATCTCTGATATGGAGTGTTGTGTATATCATTTGGATAATTTGGGTTAGGATGACATGAGACTCGAAGAGACCGAGGTCGGGTATTAGGAAATACCCGAAACCACTTTGAATTTTTTTTATAGATTGATATGTAAAATCTATATGCTGGATTGAAGTGATTTGGAGGAATTGGACAATTTTAAATCAAAATATTCGGTATTTACAAACTTATATATGAAATAAGTGATGTCTATACTGAATTATGACTTTGTGAATTGATATGAGTTAGCCGGGTTCTATATAAGTTATATGCTTTGTATTCCATGTTGGATGGGTTTACTCATGCTGGTTTCCAGCCTGACCCGGGTGTTACTTTGGTGTAATGCTCGGGTCAGACCGACTATTACATATTTTCAGGTAGGAACGTTCTGGAGCTCAGAAGGCGAGCTGGATGGCACGAACGTATGAAGTGTTTCCGCTGTATTTTATTTCGGTATATTTGTGACATGATAATTGTATATCATGTGTTTGTATTAATGTGTAACTCTGATGCATTTAAATGTAGTCGACAGAACATTATTCTTTGTAAACTGTTATTATTTATTATTATATTTTATCCGCTGCGAATGTGAGATGTTGTTTTCTGATCTTCTTCTTCTTCTTCTTTTTATATCTCTTTCTTCTTTTTCGTAACTATCTGAAAATTTCGGGATGAAAATTTCGGGTCATTAAAGTTGGTATCAGAGCCGAAAGGTTAAGCGAGAACCTTGGCTCTGATGGGGATTACTCATTAAATAGAGTCCGTAGTACTCTAGGATGAGTTGAATATATATATATATATATATATAATTAGAGAGTGTACTTGTTATTTTCTTATATAAAGGTTTTAAATGATTTTATATAAAAATAAATTTTTATGTAAAAAGCAATATTTCCTTCTAATAAATATTTTTAATAAATATTAAGGTGATTGGTTGTTAATTATTGAAATTAAAATTAAGAAGTAATAAAATACAACATAACTGGAATCTTGAATTGGAATTAAATTAAGCAGTAACTGAAATACAACCAAATTAAATTTAAATTGATTGAAATGAAATTCTAGAATTTGAGCTCATAAATTAAATTTTTTAAAAACTTTAAATAAAGGTAAGTTTGAAATGGATTCAAACTTAAATTTTATCTTGAATTTATAGAAGTAAGAATAATATAAAAAAAGAATTGGTATTTAGATATGATTACCTTGAGTATTATCATAATTAGTTATTGTGTTTAATAATGACATATTTGTTATTAGGTAAGCCAAATGAAGTACATTTATAAGATGAGCATAACTTCTAAATTAAAGTGGGTTTTAAAATTGTGACGTTTTAAAAACCTAAGTCTAGAAACAATCAATTTTTTCAAAGAGTTAAAGAAATAGCAAATAATATAATTCAGACTATTTCGAATATAGTCATATTTTAAAACAAGAAATGTTTGGAAGATTTTTAAGGGATTTGTTTTGAAACTAAAACCAAAGGTGGTTTAAAAATTTAAAAGTAGCCTGGTGTGTAAAGGAAATAAATATGAAATTGACTCTAAGGTTGAGTTTTGAATTTTCCTTGTAATGTGATGTGAAACCCAAGTGAAGCAAGTTTTAAACTTAAGTGGAAAGGTTATTAATCTGAAGGTTTAAAATTTGAATGGAATTGGGATTTAATTCAAGCAGGAATTGAAATGATATGAAATTGAAGTGGATTCAATTTGAAATTAGTCCAAATTTATTTGAATAATTTAGAACTGTAAATAAAGTTGAATAAGTAAGAATCAAATGGAATTTGATTTGAAGTTGGAAAGAAATTGAGAATTAATTCTACTTGAATTGGGAATAAATCAAGTCCAATGGAATTGGAGTTATTCAAATTGGAATTGGGTCAATTTAAATGGAAGTGGAAATTTAAATTGAATTGTTGGGGAAGTGAAAGTTTGACTCTGGACTATTTTGAATATAAATTGTTTTAAATATAAATTTATTCTTCCAAGCTATTAAATATATACAACCTTTCTTTTGAAAGCTAACTTATTTTATATTTGTTTTACCATTATTTTTGGAACTATTTAACAATTTTTCAACTGTTTTATAAACTAATTACTATTTTTCAACTATTTCACAAACTAATTACTATTTTACAACTACTTTGCAACTATCTAAAATTTCTGAAACTATTTAGCTATTTCTCAACTATTTTACAATTACATAACTATTTTAAAGCTATTTTGTAAACTAATAATTATTTTCCAACTACTTATCTATTTTTAAAAGTTTCAAGCTATTTTCCAAATATAAACTGGTCAGAGTTCAAACTGTTATTAATTAAATAGCCAACCGAGAAAAGAATTGAAGTGATAATTCAATGGAATTGAAGCAATTGCAAATAAGTGAATGGAAATTAAAGGAAATGTGAATAGGAAGAGAAATTGATTTGGCTAAAAATCAATAAAATTAAATACGTAGGATGTACGTATATTATTCTATTCACATAGTGATTTGATCCAGATTCGAGCACAGAATTTCGAAATGATTATATTGATCCGAGTTGGGATTTTCACACGATTTTCGACGGCGAACCTGGATATGGAATTGTTGATTTGTTCTGGATATTCTCTATCGTAGTTATAGCTATGCAAGGAGAATGACAGTTTCTAATCAAGAAATCAGATCTGTGTCCGCACTAGGATGTCGGGTGGACGAAACTAGTTCGAAAGTGAAATTGTGTGATCGAGTGAGCGATCAGATTGGTATAGCGTACGGATGATAAGTGTACATCGTACAGATTTGAATGAAATTGATATTGAAGGAGTAATCAAATTTGAATGTTTGATTTTGAATAAACAAAGTTATATATCTTTGTTATATAAGATAAATCTCCCCTTGTTAAATCTATTCCTAGAAGAAAAGGATTTTTGAAGGTGTTTGAAGTATAAACGGAGTTTTAGATGAGTTTGAAAGGATCCAAAGTTTTTAAAAATTATATATATCTGAATATATATATAAAGGATCTTATGAGGATTTTGGAAAAGGGTTTTGGAAACCTTTGGATTTGGAAAGGCTTTTGATTTTTGGGTAAAATCAATATTAAAATTTAGAAAGCCTAGTTTGAGAATTATCGATTTTGGGATAATCGATTTTGTGTAAAGAAGCTTTGTATGAGATCATACTAGGTGTATGATTTGAAAGACACTATATGTGTATAGTATAAAGTGTTTTGATGATGGCTCTGGGGAAAAAGGCGCTCCCTTAAAATGAACTTCTCAGGAGTGCCACCGGGTGGTGCTGCCTTGAGGCCCGTGGGAGGGGGGGGGGGGTTCTAAAGTTGATCCTGTGAGGAGTCCGGACAAAACTAGTTCCTGAGGATTATGAGTAGTGTGTATCATAGAGAAAGTCGTGTGTGCCGCTGAGAGCCAACAGTCTGCGTTTGATTTTATATCGGTAGACTACGACCTATGGTAACATAGCGAAAGTCACGTGTGCTACTGAGAGCCAACAGTCTGCGTTTGATTTTATATCGGTAGACTGTGACCTATGTAGGAGTGGAGAAGTTTCATTTTGACAGCGAAAATTGTGTGTGCCACTGAGAACCAACAGTTACATGGACTTTTGCTGTGATGGCAACGTAACCCTGGAATGTAACTGCGATCTGTCGTGGGTTCCATGGCGTAATCGAGAGGCCGCGGAGAGCCTACAGTTACGTGGACTTTTGCTGCGATGGCAGCGTAACCCTAGAATGTAACTGCGACCATGGACGGGGGTGATGATTTCCAGAGCATTCTCACCAATGATATTTCCTCTATTTTCAAAAACTGTTTTCTATATTTTCAATAAAACAATTTTTCAAGTATTTTCACTGGATGTTGAAAACGAGTTTACCAAGTACTTATAGATTTTCAGTCCTACGCCTGATCAACGTATGACTGAATTTGTATGAGAACAAGGATGGACTGGTTGAGACATCAAGTTATAAAAAGTATTTTTATAAAGAGTTATTTTAATAGTATTATGTGAATTTAAAAGCATTTTTAAAATTTTCAAAATAAAGGTGTTGGAATTTTGGAAAATGAAAGAAAATCCAAACTGGAAATATGAAAAACAAAATTTGAACTCGGGAAAATTTAATGAAGTGATTTTTGTAATAAAATCGAATATTGATTTAAAAATTAAAAGTAAGCTAATTGGCTAAATAATTGTTTGACTGAGTATATTAATAAAGTTTAACTAGGATAAATAAAATGGATTGTAAGTTAATAATGGAATTTGGAAATGAATTCAAATTGTAAATAGAATTCGACTTGGATTTGATAATGAATTAAATTAGAAGAGATGTTGTAAAAATAAAAATAAAATAGAGTGGATTAGAAATAGTGATGGTTTGAATAACAACCAAATTTCAAGTGTGATATGAATAGAATTTAACGAAATTTGCAAGTAAATTTGATATAAGAGAAGTGTTGTCGAACAAAATGAAAGTGAATTATAATAGAAATGGTTTGAGTGCAAACAAAACCCAGATGAGTAGAAATAAATTGAGAATGGCTTTGCGTAAATAAAATAAATTCGCAAATGAATTAAATAAGCAAGTTAAAAATATAAATATGGGATGGATAAACGGGTTAATTAAATTAAATAATAAATGGATGAAGTCTGATGAATTAAAAAAATTTGAATCAAAGTTTTAATTAGAATTGGATTATCAGAATGGACTTAAGCTATGAGGCGAATTAATTTGAAGCAAAATTGCTTAAATAAAAGCTTTGTTTCGAGTGAGAATAGTAGACCATTAAATAAGGATTTGGGTTAAATATATCTGGAAAATGGATATTAATATAAGAAATGAGTATTGTCAAGCTCAATGGAGTAGTTTTAAAAATGGAAACGATGCGGAGATGAAATGAAATGCATATGTATGGTTAGTGAATAAATTTGAAATGGAATTACATATAGAATGAGTTGAAATTAATTTAAAGTAGTTATAAACTAAAAATAAATACTCTGTTAAGCGAATGTCGTCGAAATTGCATAAAAATAGTTGTCGTTCGGCGTAAATAAAAGTAATTAAAATTCTATGAGTTGATAGAGATTAAATAAACTTGATTTTGAATCAGTTGAAGTGAATGTGGATTTGTTTGGATTAAAAATCAAATGAATGTAAGGAATTAAGTTGCAAACCATTAAATTGAATGAAATGGCTTATGAATTGGTTGAAAGCAATTGAATTATCTTTAAAGTTATATAAATCGCTTATGGTAAGCGTTCGGTGTTTGTTGCTTTTGAAATGCTTGTGTTTAGTTATTGAATACAAGTGAAATGCTAATAGATTTTCTATATATGGCACTTACATACTTAAATTGAGTAAGTACAGGTACCTGAAGGCCGTTTGGCTGGATTTGGATGCACTAATTGCTAAAATAAATAAGCCGCATGCTTAAAATGCTAGATAAGGTACGCCTACGCATTAAAAATAGAAAATATGAACTTTTTTTGCCTTTTCCGACCGTGTTGGTCGTTGTATGCATATTTATATCTCTTGTCAAATTGCAAAAGCTCCTTCGTACAAATGAGACTCTGCCAAAAATTTTAAAAATTTTGTGAGTTAGAAAATTTTTGGGAAATTTTTTGTAACAACAAAACGATTTAAATACGAAACTAAAATAAATTAAATTCATATGAAAATGGGAAAAACTAATTTGAATAGAAATAGATATGAAAACTTCTGTAAGGAAATGTATAAAATGATTTTAAAGGGCTATGATTGGAGATTATTGCTAAGAAGGTTATGCAGGTTTTACAAAGAGAAAAAGAAAAATTGGATTTGATATTAGAAGATAAATTTGAATTGCCCGACAAAAAGGTATGTATATAAATTTCTGTATCAAATTGGATTGGGTTTTTGATCTGGCCACTTGACTTTTGTTTTCTTTTGGAATTTGGAAGCCCGTAGAGGCATTTTGTAGTAGTACCGAGCTAGCCGCGCAAAGGAGACGCTGGCAAAAAAATTCGGAAATTTAGAGAGTTAGAAAAATTTTGAGAAAATTTTGACAATTCAAAATTTGGTTTTAAATTAAAATTTAGATGATCGAGCAAAAGGGTATTGTTTGAAACTATAGAAGGTTTCGGGAAGTTGGTTAAGGTGATGGTGGGTCTTTAATAAAAGATAGTTGGTAGGATGTTGAATTGTGGGTTTTGGGAAAAGGTAAACGGGTTTTGAACCATTCTTCCTAACTAGTAATTTCGAGGACGAAATTCTTTTAAGGGGGGAGGAATGTGACAACCCGGAATGTCTAACAATTTAAATTTGAATAGTTAATTGATTTTAAAATATTTAAAAGGTAATTTTAACTTGAATTCAAGATATCCATATTTACTTGATAACTAAATCATTGAATTATATAGTTTAAATATTGAATTTAGTAATTGAAATCGGGTAAATTATTGAATCTGAAATCTCTAAGCCCGTTTAAAATAATTTGAATGCTTATAAAATTTATAATGATGATACTGAAGATAATAGAATGGTTGGAATTTAATTTGAAGGTGATTTGTTCAATTTTAATAATATATCGTTTAAATCGATATTTAATAATAGCCTTCCGAGGCACAGTCTCGGAATTCAACGAAACCAGTTCCATGGGATCCGTAATAGTTAGTTATTATCGGATTTCAATTTCCGTAGCAGTCGGAGTTGTCGTTTGACCCTGACAGCTCAAAACGCTTAGAAACTATTTTTATCGATTTAATTTAAATTTGATCGTTTTCTTTTGTAACTCGCGCATACGATCAAATTAGCCTCCGAAACATGTTCTATTATGTTCGGAATGCGGGTAAAACTCTATAAGTGTCTGTCGTCATGTCTGATTCGGGGTTCGGGATTTCACGCTATGCAACAAGATATTTTCAATATTTAATTTTTTAATAAACGCGTACTCAAGAAGCTTCCCTAAATTGATATTTATCTCCGTCCTCTGGTCTTCAAACAGCAAAAGTCGAGCTCACTAAAAAAAAGGGGAAAAAAATTTAATGGCCAAAGCCTATTCAAAATCGATTTCTCATCTTCAATTCGATCCTCAAATCCAATTTCGAAAAATAAAATCACCTTCTTCGTTTCATAAATCATGGCCACATTCACCTTTACAATCTCGAACGCATTTCTTTTTCTCGAAATTTCTGAAACCTAATTTCGAAATTCACGAAAGTAACGAAACTCGATTTGCGACATCTCTCGTCTAGGGTTCTTCGAGGATGCTAGCTAGGAGTGTTATCGACTCCGTGCATCGCTGCGACAATGATGAGTGAAGGAGGCGACATGGCCTGACGACGGCACGAGACTGTGCGTCGTGGTCTTCGATGGTGAGGCATTTGGCAGTGATGATTTGTGCAAGTTGATGTCGTTGAGGTATTTGATGTCCTGTGAGGTAGCAGGGTGGTTATTGACAGAAGATGTATGCATGGAGTACAGTGGTCTGGTGGTTGAGTGATGTTTGCTATGGCGATTCGACATTCGTCGACAGTAAGGTAATTTATTATCTGTTAATCATAATTTTATTCTAAAGTAATAAAGAAATTTTTTATTTATATATATGCTAGAAATTTTTTATAAGACTTTGGAAGAAATTTTTTATAAGACTTTGGATTTTTATTTAAATTTAAATGGTTAAATTTAAATATTTGTTTGCATGATTGAATTGATTGATGTGCACTATGAACTGATGATCTAGTGACTTTGGTTTTGGTTGATTCTTGTGTTAATTGTTGCTTGACTCGAAGTATTCGGGTTTTAGATTGTTTTAAACTTCAATCATAAATAAGAAAATGTTTCCAAATTTAGTAAAGGCTTAATGATTTGTGATTCATTAGATTAGAAGGGTAATTTAAGTAGATAACTAATTAATTAAATTAATTAATGATTTAGGTTGATTAATTTAGTAGTTAAGGGTTTGAATTAATTAATGGAGGTTGAAATTAATTAATTAAGTTTAATCAATTTAGAGTAATAAACGGGTGGATTGATATGTAATTACTTAATGTAATTAATAAAATACAATACTTTGTGAGACAAATCAAGAGATTATTCAAGATAATTAATTAAGGACTAATTAATTTATTTAAAGAAGTAATAAAAAGATAGTAGTTACAAGTTGAGATTAATCGAGAATGATAAATATTATGGTTGATTGAAGTAATTAATTTAGATTAGAACAAATTAAAATATAATTGGAAATCATTAATTTATATAGTTAATGATGTAATTAAAAGATTGATTAATTAAGATTAATTAATCAAAAAAATAGGTGACTTATGAGAAATTTAATAATATAAGCAATTATGGATTAATGTAATTATTATAGTTAATTAAATTTTGAAGTAATTAAGATTCTTATTGATTTTGGTTAAGAATAATTAACATTATGAAGTTAATAAAGATAATTTCTTGAATGTAAATGAAGGATAATTAATCCAGGGTGATTAATTAAGACGAATAATGGGGGAATGATTGATTAATTGAGTGGAAATTAATTAATGTTGAATGAAGGAATCTAAGTGATTGGGGTTAGAAATTCAATTAGAATCGATTGAATTAATTTGGAAGTGATCAAATTTGCTTATGGATGATTGAATGGTATTGAATGCTTGGAATAAGTTGACATCTCTGATATGGAGTGTTGTGTATTTCATTGGATAATTTGGGTTAGGATGACATGAGACTCGAAGAGACCGGGGTCGGGTATTAGGAAATACCCGAAACCACTTCGAATTTTTTTTATAGATTGATATGTAAAATCTATATGCTGGAGTGAAGTGATTTGGAGGAATTGGACTATTTTAAATCTAAATCTTCGGTATTTACAAACTTATATGTGAAATAAGTGATGTCTATAATGAATTATGGCTTTGTGAATTGATATGAGTTACCCGGGTTCTATATAAGTTATATGCTTTGTATTCCATGTTGGATGGGTTTACTCACGCTGGTTTCCAGCCTGACCTGAGTGTTACTTTGGTGTAATGCTCGGGTCAGACCGAGTATTACAGATTTTCAGGTAGGAATGTTTTGGAGCTCAGGACGCGAGCTGGGTGGCACGAACGTATGAAGTGTTTCCGCTGTACTTTATTTCGGTATATTTGTGACATGATAATTGTATATCATGTGTCTGTATAAATGTGTAACTCTGATGTATTTAAATGTAATCGACAGAACATTATTCTTTGTAAACTGTTATTATTTATTATTATATTTTATCCGCTGTGAATGTGAGATGTTGTCTTCTGATCTTCTTCTTCTTCTTCTTCTTTTTCTATCTCTTTCTTCTTTTTCATAACTATCTGAAATTTTCGGGATGAAAATTTTGGGTCGTTAAAATAGGATTGATTTGGAGAGTATATTATTTTATAAAATAAGTTTGAGACTTCTAAAAAATAATACAAAGAAGATATAATTGTTAGATTGGTTACTTAAATAAGATATATTTTTGATGAATTGCTTATACGATTGTGTGTGAATTATTATTGATATCGATATGATAGATTTGTTAATTTGGCCGTGTATTGTCGTCGTGTATGTAAATATGTATGATATGTGATTATTAGTTCCATATAGTTAGACTAGTTACACACTCACATACATACCTCCATATGTCTATGTGTATAAAGATTGTTGTGGTACGTACGACTTAGGGATACTAGAAGATTATATATATATATATATGCGATTTAAAGCATTATATCTAGTTTTGATATGTCTGAGTTGAGGCTAATGATGGGTGCAAGGAATCCATTGTACATTGAGATGTCCAGACATGGTTAGGAATCTGGAGTAGGGGGAGATTAGGACATTGGTCGAGAGTAGAACATATATATTATTCCATAGTATGATTGGGTGTTTTGCGATAGGACTTACAAGCCAGCTTCTTCTGAGATGTTAGTTTTTCATGGGAGTCCACAATATAGGTGTGGCTCTTAATGGGTCTCTGTGGTAGTAATGACATTCGGCATGATTTATGAATATGCAATTTAAGTGTATGTATAGTTCGATATGCCCTACATATGGTCACTAAATAGTTGGCAATATATATTATACATATGTATAAATATATGGTTCAAGTGATTTTTTTTATATATACACATACACACACATAAATATAGATGCACAGTTTGGGCGATTTATATATTAGTTTGTTATGCATGGCTTGGGACAAACCGTGTAGTCCGAGGCACTTCAAGAACGAATCACGATCCACATGGGAAAGAAAATACTTCGGTGTTGTGTACCCCTGGGTATATGCGGGTTTAGCATTTACATATGGTTTCGGTGTGTCGGTGTAGACAACCAGAAGGAAAGCATCCTAGTGAGGGTATCCATTGTACCATTGAGGCACATGACTTGCTGATGTGGTCCCAAAGCATGGGGGAGAGAGATTGGAACTCCAGTCTCTATTAGGTCATATATTGTTCCATAGTACGATTAGTGCTACGACATGACCTATGAGAAACTTCTTTTGAGGTGTTGCTTTTTAGAGGAGTTTAAGAGTTAGTTGTGGCTCTCGATAGGTCTCTTTAGTAGCTAATGGCAATCCAGGATGAGTATCGGTTATAAATATATGTAATTCAGTTTTGGATATGGAGATGTTATGTTACTAGTATAGTTATATCATTGTATTTGACTTTTATTTCAGATGCTTTGATAAAGATTGAGAGATTTATGGCATAGTTGCTTATGAAGTGTATAATTACTCCTACACTCGTTTTTCATATTCAATAGTATGGCTTGTTATAGTATGTACTATTTAACTTAGAGAACCAATATTATGTATCATTGTGACCTATTAGTTTATGAATAAATTAAGGTGAAGCATGATTATTATTACTTGCTCACGTTTATTAGATGTATATATATTGCATGTATATATAGTACTTAGAGATAGTTCTTTTCATACAAGGCTTTATATCTGACCAGTGATTTGCCTTTGTTTATTTATGCCATGACAACTCTCGCATACTCGATTTAGTAGTTTAGGAATTAGGTCCTTTTGGGGCAGGCTTATAGGAAAACTGGAGCATTCTAGTGGTGTGAAGTCGATATATTGGATATGTATACTTGTTGGTGATGTAGTACATGGAAGACATGCTATTTTGCACATGGGACTTGTTATACTATATACTATATTCAGAACTCCATATAAGTGGAGTTAATGTATTTTGATTTTCTTTATTGGTATTTATTTATCAGTTTCTTTTGCTTGTGTTGCCTCTTGTATATTTTTTATCCTATTCTATTCATGTATATCTAGAAGATTATACGTTATCTTCTCATTGTAAGATTGTATTGACGTGCCTTGGTATCGTGTTTTTTTATTTTTACTCTAATGGATTGTCTTTTATGGTATTTCGAAGTCAGATGTTGTCATTCGACATTGATTTGAAATATTATGAAGAAAGAGTTGTTACATTTAGTATGAGATGTGCGGCTGAAGAATTTTTCGAATTGGGCAGTTTGATGGGTAAAACAACCTCGAAATGCATGAAATTATCAACTTGGAATGTTATCTCAAATAGAAACGAAATTTAGAACATCGAGACAAGAAAATGAGTTGATGTGCACCAATGAGTTTCGTATTGTTTTGATGTACCCTGTGAACGTATGAGCTCGAACGTATGGCGATTTATTTGAGAAAATAAATGAAATATATATTATTATACTCCTCCAAATGGCAAGAAATTCCTCACTTTTCTAATTTTCCCTTTTTCATTTTACTATCTTCTCCCCCCTTGATAAATAACTATTCCTCCTTGTTGAATTAATCAGAGAGCTTCGTGTTGCATTAAGTGATTAGATTGTATCCATTGAACTTTTGGCTAGATGGGGATCGCATCTATTGTAACATTGAGAGATGCGGTAATATTTGAGGAGATCCACTCTTGGAGGTCGTGACTATGGTTAAGTGCTTGGATGGAGCTTGGAGGAAAGTTAGGAGAAGCGGAGTATGATGATGTGTTTCTCTTGGCAAAAGCCATCTTCCCGCACAAAGCAAAGGAACTCCGACAGTTTCCTAAGGGATGGACCTAGGAGAATTGTATGCATCACGGAGAGTGTGCGAAGCAAAGTGCAATGTAATCAATGGCTTGTCAATTCGTGGACCATAGCTCGTAATAGGGAGGAGGATGTGCATAACATATTGGGTCGTGTGTGTAACGAGTCGTAATTTTCGATAACTAAATTTGTTAATTTAAAAAGATTTTGGTAATTTAATAGTGAAGAAATAAAAATCTGTAATTTAATATTGAAATGAATACTGAAATGAAGTAACAAACGATAATTAAAGTTAATAATTAACAATTTGAATGAAATTACAATTTGTTGAAATAATGTAAACTGTTAAACTTGGTTATAAATTGATATAAGAAAACAGATGCAAACATTAAATTGATAAATGATATAGTATGAAATAAATGACCATTGAATAAAATTTGGGTTATATAAAAATTATAACATTTTTTTGTGAATAATGATTCATAAATGTGATTAAAATTTATAGTAATGATTGTTATAGGTTACCTGTTTATTTGGTCTATTTAATTAAAATGGGAAATAAATTAAAATTGAACGAAATTTAATGTTACATTGATCAGATTTAGACAATAATTGCAAAATGGAAATGTAATAGAATGAGTGGGAATGTAAATTTATTCATATGGTAATAATTGAGTTAACAAAAGAATGAAACCGTGATAAATAATTAATTGGGACTTTAATTTTTTTAATTTATGTGTAAATTTGACAAAATCCGATATAATGGAAATTTAACTGTAAATACAAATAAAGGATTGGAATATATTAATGTAATGAAAGGTGAAACAAGTGTTAATTGTGTTACTCTGTGAAAGTGGATTTGGTATAAAGATTGAAATCAAATAAAAAAATTTATTGGAATTAAATATTAAATAATTGGATTTAATTACAATTGAAGTTAAACACTGTAATTGGTAAATTAATTAACTTTGAATTAATGTTTAAATTTTATCTAAATTATGGTAAATGTCCGAGTAATCTAAAATGATAGAAATTTTGATTTATTAACTTTGAACTGAAAAAAAAGTGATTAGTTGATTTAATATTAATTTATTCAATTAATTTTAATTAATTGAAAATAGCCATTTTGGCTACTATCTTCGATTTTGACGAAACCAGATTCATCGGATCCGTAACGGTGAATTATTATAGGATTTCAAGTTTCGTATCGATCGGACTTGTCGTTTGATCGTACGGGCTCAAAACGCCTAGAAATCAATTTAATTGAAATCAATTGAAACCAATTTCAAATAAGCTAATTTTAGCATAACTTCTTCATGCAATGAAATTAGGACTTGAAACCTATTCCCTTGAGTTTAAAATATTTGAAAACATCTATTTTGATATATGGGTTGACCCATTTTTGTTACGGAGACAGAACGAGCTTTTCGGGTCATTTATTGTTTAAACCCAAATCAATCGTTTTCATTCCTTTCATTTTTTGATCTACCTATAAGTACCTTGTTATAAACCCTAGTCATTTCTTTATTCCTCATTTCTATACATACAATTCCATTTGCTCCTCCTCATTCCAATGGCAGACAAACCTAATTCCCGAAATTCCCAATTCAATTTCAAATTTCAAATTTTAAACCAAATCAAAACTTTAAACTCCTCAATACAATTCAAATTATATATCGATTTCAAGCTCTCGACAAGCGCAAGTCAATTCTGCTGTTTGTTTTTTGATCTGAGTTTCGGTGAGGCCAGAAATTGTTGATCTGTTTTCAGCCGTTCATCATGCCTTGATCAACTAGGTCGGATCATCAAATCAACGATGTTGGGTCATAGAGAGCGGCGAGCATAGTACATCATAGTTGGTTGTTTGATGAGTTGACGGTCAGATCATCATGAATAATTCATTAGGTTTAGAAGGTCTTAGGGTGCGGCTGCCCATTCCTCAATCGTCGTTTGCCATGATTTGGCGTAGGCATTGGTCTGGGAGGGTCGCACGGCAAGGCGCTCACGTTGGCATGGCCACGGCTGGCCAGGGTCAGTCGATCGGAGGTACGTTGCGGTGGCTGTCATATGGAGGGTTTCGATCCAAACTTGCATGCATCTGGGGGAAGATACCTCGGTGACGTGGCGGCATCTGGTTCGTAGTTTTTTAATTTCTAAATGTTCTAACTTTCCTAACTTTTCCATACGAGGTCCAATTTACACGCGGTTTTCTCCATTGGGATCGTATCAAAATTCCGGACATTATGATGCTGGTTTGAACGAATTCTAAGATTGTTTAAATTTTGGGATTAAATTGAATTTAAATTCGATTTAAAATCAAAGGTGAGTGTTTTAACCCACTTACAACTTCTAAAATTTCTTATGTTTGTTAAATTTAATTTATGATGTGATTAGGAATTTATTTATACTGTTTGGTACATTTTGAATCATCATCTCCGTTAATTTGAATTTATTTGAATTAAACTATTATTTAATTTATTATTGAATATAAACTGCCAGTTGGATACCTGTTATTGATTATCATTTCTATATTGATATTTATTGATCGTTTTGGATGATGATTGTGATGGATGTGGATTATTGATGTTGGTTGAATGGATGTTTTATTTTATATCGTTATAAACTACAAGTTTGTTATGGATTTTATTATTAATTCGGGATTGCGGTTTGAAATGATATATATACCATACAATTTTAAATTGCGGATTGAAATAATAAATATCTGTATCACTCGACTCTAGGGTAGAGAATTATATACGGACACCGGGTTAGTTAAATTAAATGATTTTAAAATCCTCGATTTTTGAATGTGATTAAATGATATTTTGGAATGAAGATTTGATTTACATAAATTGAAGTATTATTGGAAAATCAAGGTTGTGTCGAAATGTGAATTGGTTAAAAAGGGAATTGATTTATGAAATTAAATTGGAAGTTTAAAATTTAACTTTTTCATAAATGAAATTCTATCGAAATTGAGTTACTGAATTTGTTTGAAAATTACCTTGAAATATTTTGAAATTGGAGCAATCCGTATTGATATTTTGAACATGGATTGGAACGTTATGAAATTCGGTAATTTATTTAAATTTGGTTTGTCGATTTGGAAATTTGAAATGATCCAAATATGTTGAAATGAAATGAATTGTTTAATTTGAGATTAATTTCAAACTCATATTTTAATATAAATTGTTTTAAAAATATATTTGTTTAAAATTTATAGTTACTAAAATTTTCAAATTTATTAAACTCTTTAACTAATGTTAACTATATGAATTATTTTAATTTATTTTAAAACAATTTAATTTATTTTAAACTAATTAAACTATTTTAATTTATTTTAAATCAAATTAATCCATTTTAAAGCTATTTACTCTATTTTAATTATACTTAATCTATTTTAAATCTATATTAATTATTTATAACTATTTAAAATATTTTCTTTCAAATTTAGAATTAAGTAAAATGGATGGGTTTATATTCAAATTTCTCGATTTTTAAAGTGAATATGGTTATGATGTCATAACCTAAATGGGGATTTAAAAGTTATAACTAATTGAATATGATGATTTTGAAGTAAGGATTTTACCTATTTTGGAAGTATGATTTTTGAAAGAAATCATGATTTTGAAAACGATAATGATTTGAAAGTGCTATAGTTTTGAGAATACGATATTTTGATATAAATTATGAATTTGACTTTCAAAGGAAAGGAAATATAATTACCGAACTATGATTTCAAAGGCGAATATGATTTCGAAAGTAAGTAATAATTTCGAAAGTATTATGGTTTGAATTGAATATGATATTTTGATATCAATTATGAAATGATTTTGGAAATATAAAAGAATCATCCGGTGTGTAATAAGCGATTGGTTGTTAGGAGACCGGGACCGGATGTTGTCATACTCTCTGCCAATGCCGAAAACCACTTTGACAACTGTGTACACGGTGGAGATTCCAGAATGAAGTTGGATGGTGGCGACGATCCTATATGAGGTATATACGTGGACCCGATTCCCATGGGTTGGCATAAGGTGGCTAATACAGAAGCGATTCTCGGGTCAAGTGAGGTCATTTCTCCGATCGGGCACACTCCATCGGTACTATATCCTGAATTTTGATTTATTTGGTGGCCACCCTTCGATTTTTACTAGAGAATGTATTCTGAGGTGGGCGGTAGTAGCTGTTATGCATTACTACTAGTCCAGATGCGTAATTGGTATATCTACCCTGGCATTTCCTAGTTATGTCGTGTCACCTACCCTAGCGTGCCTTGTACGAGTTTGTTTTGTACCATATATGGAGTGCCCTCTGACGACACCCAGTGTGGGTGGGATTACGGTACTGTATGGACTATGGGAATATATAAAATGTGTTAAAGTTGAAAATGTAAAGCCTAGACGCTATTTAATAGTTTACTTTACTATGAACATTATTATAATAGCGTATATTACTACATAGAAGATAGTTTAACGAATCCTTAGGAGGTGTGACTCCCGAGCATCTCTTAAGTTACTATACTCACGTTAGACACTAGATAGGAGATATCAAATACCATAAACATTTCCGACATCATTCCACTCATATTTATTTACCGTTGATTTAACTTACATAAGATCCTTTAGTTCCGACTCGAGTGTTTTGTCTTTTCAATTCACTCGGGTCAGCCTGAGCATTTCAGGATTTGAAGACCTTATTTCTGGAGAACGAAGACGAAGTTTGTACTATTATTTTTATTCTGTTATTCCACGGCATTCATGTTGTTCCGCTGCATTTGTATAATTATTTCGATTTTATGTAACTCTGACTCTGTATTGTATTAGTATAATCAAATGTTTTGTGAACAGATTCATGAACTGTTATCTGATTATTGTATTTTGTCATTCCGCTGTGAGATTCTATTTTGTTTTTCTTTCTGTACTTTTTCTTATTCGCCTCAACAACAATCCGCTCTTTTGTATGGTTTGAGTCTGATATGTGTGGTTTATCGCCGATTTAAACTGTCTAAAAAGGCGGGATGTTACAGTTGGTATCAGAGCTTTGGTTTAGCGATAAACCTTAGCTTTGTGGAGTCTGACTCATATTAACTAGGGCAGTAATACACTAGAATGAGTCGTTGAGTGTATATATATGAGATAGCGTATTTTTTAGTGTTATAAAATGTTTTTATATTGTGTTAATTTATTTTTTTATATTTCCTAAATTCTGGTTGGTGCATAGGATGCTATGACACCGATAGGGATTTCTAAACACTTAATAGGACAGAACGACACAATATTTATTTTGTAATATAGGTAAACGAAATAATTTTAGATATCATATATTTTTATATATAAAATAATGATTTATAAATGGTATATATTTGGTTGTAATATGTTGGTTGTTAGGTAGTGAAATTTATAAATATTGGTTGGGAATAAGATTTAAAAATAAAATAAATGAAAATTGGAAATCTAAAACTTAAGTTCTAGGGTTTGAAAATTTCTTTTGAATGATTTTGGAATATAATAATAATATTATTAGAAGTATTTTCTGATTTAAATATTTCGATATAATTTGAAAGAATTGTTTTAAAGAAATTTGGAAAGAAGTTCTGTACTTCCATCTCCTGTCATTGGAAACTAATTTCGGTGATGAGTGCACGCATCATCGACATTCATTTTCAAGTTTCTAAGTGGGAAGGCCACTGTAGTAGTTTTACTTCAGATTTATTTTGATAAACAAATATAAATTTTAAATTGTTTTAAATATAATTGGATATATAAGTTGTAAGTATATACATTTATCTATTATTTTTAAAATGATTTGAAATGGAACCGATATTTAGTTCTTAAGTTTCTGTTAATTAATAGTTTCAATTATTGTAGTGAAATGGAATGTAACTAATTAATAATTGGAACCTCTAAATGAAATAAGAGATCAAATGCTAGGTTATAAATGAAATTATTAGAAAGTGGAAATTTGTAACCTATAAAACAAAGAAAATGATTATTGAACATTAAGTTAATTAAAAGAAATGAGAAAAAATTATACAACTTTCAATTGCATTCTTAAAGCATATATATATATATAACTTACCAAATATTAAAAGTTGTAATATTTAATAAGAAAATGTAATAGGATATTATACAAGTAAAACTTGAAGTAATGAAAGTATTCAATGAAATTCTTTAATAAATGAGAATTTGATATTGTAGTTGTTATGAACTTAAGTTATAATTAAAATGTTGCTATAATAAAATGTAATAGAAAGTAAATATAGTAAGTAAATAATTGTGAAATTAAGTTAGTGAATTGATATGCTAAGTAATTGAATTGAACATGAATACTATAAATAAATGAATGTATATAAATGAAATTAAGTAATGAATGAATGAATGGAAATTGAATTTTGTAAGGAATAAATGTAAACTAAAGAAATGATCATTGAGAAATGGAATTAAAAAGAATGAACCTGATTTATTGTTTGAAGTTGTTATTTGTTTGGTTTATAGATTGTTTGGGAAATGATGCTTCTAATTGTTTGGATGTATGAATAATCTATTGAGTTTTATCTAAGACTATTGAGTAAATGGCATACTTAGTAGTTATTTGTCATTCTATAATTCAAAAGTGTCTAAGCCCGAACAAACTATTTGTTTTGGCTGATATGGATGGATAATTGATTTGTTTCGATTTCATATGATAATTGTATGTTGTGGTTGCAAGTGATTGTCGTTTTATATTGATTTGTTTGTTAGTGGTTGAAACAACTTTAAATATTTCATTTCATATAATTATTAACTCTTTTGTATTATATAAGTGAAATACAGGTTATGAAAGCAATTGCTACTGCTTTTGGTTTCATAAAATAAGCATTTTTTGCCTGACAAATAGGTACGTTCTCGGATTATGGTTATTCTAGCGATATTATATTATTTTTCCCGCTGTTAGGGTATATTATTTTGAAAAATCATGTTATATATTGTTATATTTGATATTATATTTTCTCCCGAGCCTCTCCGTACAAAGGAGACTCTGTTGAAATTTTCCGTAAATTTTGGACTCAGAAATTTTTCTAAAATGTTTTCCAAACTTTTGTTAACTTGAAACTAAAAGATTTAATTGCTTATAAATTTATATATTTTGTTTAAATTATTTTATGTTGTAGATTTATTGTTTATAAATTTAATATTTTGAATAAGATATATTGACTATTTAAATTCTCTTTTCCCTTTTTTTTCCTTTCGGAGACGAAAAGTTTTGAGTGGGGGAGAGTGTAACGACTAATTAAATTTGTTAATTTAATAAGATTTGGTAATATAATAGTGAAGAAATAAAAATCTGTAATTTAATAATGAAATAAATACCGAAATGAAGTAACAAATGATAATTAAAGTTAATAGTTAATAATTTGAATGAAATTACAATTTGTTGAAATAATGTAAATTGTTATACTTGGTTATAAATTGATATAAGAAAACAAATGCAAACATTAAATTGATAAATGATATAGTATGAAATAAATGACCATTGAATAAAATTTGGGTTATATACGAATTGTAACATTTGTTTGTGAATAAGGAATTCATAAGTATGATTAAAGTTTATAGTAATGATTATTGTAGGTTACCTGTTTATTTGGTCTATTTAATTGAAATGGGAAATAAATTAAAATTGAATAAAATTTAATGTTATATTAATGAGATTTAGAAAATAATTGCAAAATGGGAATGTAATAGAATGAGTGGGAATGTAAATTTATCCATAAGGTAATAATCGAGTTAACAAAAGAATGAAACTGTGATAAACAATTAATTGGGACTTTAAATTTTTAATTTATGTGTAAATTTGGCAAAATCCAATATAATGGAAATTTAACTGTAAATACAAATAAAAGATAGGAATTGGAATATATTAATGTAATGAAAGGTGAAAAAAGTGTTAACTGTGTTACAGAGTAATAGTGGATTTGGTATAAGGATTGAAATCAAATAAAAACAATTTATTGGAATTAAATATTAAATAACTGGATTAATTACAATTGAAGTTAAACACTGTAATTGGTAAATTAATTAACTTTGAATTGATGTCTAAATATTTTTTAAATTATGGTAAATATCCAAGTAATCTAAAATGATAGAAATTTTGATTTATTAACTTTGAATTGAAAAAAAGTGATTAATTGATTTAATATTAATTTATTTAATTAATTGAAAATAGCCATTTTGACCACTGTCTCGGATTTCGACGAAACTAGTTTCATCGGATCCGTAACGGTGAATTATTATAGGATTTCAAGTCTCGTACCGATCGTACTTGTCGTTTGATCGTACGGGCTTGAAACGCGTATAAATTAAATTAATTGAAATCAATTTGAAATAAGCTGCTTGTAGCATAACTTCTTCATACGACGAAAGTAGGACTTGAAAATTGTTCCATTGAGTTTACAATTGAAAACATCTATTTTGATATGTGGGTTGATCCATTTTCGTTCGGGAGACAGAACGGGCTTTTCGGGTCGTTTATCGTTCATACCCAAACCAATCGTGTTCATTCGTTTTATTTTCTGATCTACCTATAAATACCTCGTTATAAACCCTAGTCATTTCTTATTCCTCATTTCTATACGTACAATTCCATTTGCTCCTTCTCATTCCAATGGCAGACAAACCTAATTCCCAAAATTCCCAATTCAATTTCAAATTTCAAAACCAAATTAAAAATTTAAACTCCTCAATACATATCAAATTATATATCGATTTGAAGCTCTCGACGAGCACAAGTCAATTTCATTGTTCCTTTTTCGATCTGGATTTCGGTGTGGCCAGAAATTGTTGATCTGTTTTCGGTCATTCGTCGTGCCTTGATCAACTGGGTCGGATCATCAAATCAATGATGCTGGGTAGTGGAGAGCAGCGACCGTAGTTCATCGGAGTAGGTTGTTTGATGAGTTGATGTTCAGATCGTCGTGAATAATTCATTTGGGTTAGAAGGTCTTAGGCGGCGGCTGCCCATTCCTCGATGGCGATGATTTGGCATCGGCGTTGGTCTAGGAGGGTCGCACGGCAAGGCGCTCGCGTTGGCATGGACGCGGCTGGCCTGGGTCGGTCGATCAAAGGTACATTGTGGCGACGTGTCGTATGGAGGGTTCGATCCAAACTTTTCCGTACGAGGTCCAATTTACACGCGGTTTTCTCATCGAAATTCCAGACATTTTGACACTAGTTTGGATGGATTCTAAGACCGTTCATATTTTGGACTTAAATTGAATTTAATTTCGATTTAAAATCAAAGGTGAGTGTTTTAACACACGACTTTTAAAATTTCTTATGTTTGTTAAATTTAATTTATGATGTGATTAGGAATTTATTTATGACTGTTTGGTAAATTTTGAATCATCATCTCACTTAATTTGAATTAAATCGTTATTTAATTTATTATTGAATATAAACTGCTAGTTAGATGCCTGTTATTGATTATAAGTTCTATATTGATAGATTGTTTTGGATGATGATTGTGAAGGATGTGGATTGTTGATATTGGTAAAATGGATGTTTTATTTTATATTGTTATAAACTGCAAGTTCGTTATGGATTTTTATTATTAATTCGGGACTGCGGTTTGAAATGATATATATACCGTATAATTTTAAATTGCGGGTTGAAATGATAAATATCTGTATCACTTGACCCTAGGGTAGAAAATTATATACGGACACCGGATTGGTTAAATTAAATGATTTTAAAATCCTCGAATTTTGAATGTGATTAAATGATATTTTGGAATGGAGATTTGATTTATATAAATTGAAGTATTATTGGAAAATCAAGATTGTGTCGAAATGTGAATTTGTTAAAAAGGGAATTGATTTAAGAAATTAAATTGGAAGTTTAAAATTTAACATTTTCGTAAATGAAATTCTATCGAAATTGAGATATTGAATTTGTTTGAAAATAATTTTGAAATATTTTGAAATTAGAGTAATCTGTATTGATATTTTGAACATGGATTGAAACGATATGAAATTCGATAGTTTATTTTAATTTGATTTGTCGATTTGGAAATTGAAATGGTCCAAATATGTTGAAATGAAATGAATAGTTTAATTTGAGATTAATTTCAAACTCATATTTTAATATAAACTGTTTTAAAAATATATTATTTTAAAATTTCTAATTATTAAGATTTTCAACTTTACTAAACTCTTTAACTAATATTAACTATATGAATTATTTTAATCTATTTTAAACCAATTTAATTTATTTTAAACTAATTAAACTATTTTAATTTATTTTAAATCTAATTAATCTATTTTAAAGCTGTTTAATCTATTTTAATTATATTTAATCTATTTTAAATCTGTATTAATTATTTATATCTATTTAAACGATTTTCTTCCAAATTCCAAACCAAGTAAAATGGATGGGTTAATATTCAAATTTCTCGATTTTTAAAGTGAATATGGTTAATGATGTCATAACCTAAGTGGGGATTTAAAAGTTAGAACTAATTGAATATGATGGTTTTGGAGTAAGGATTTTACCTATTTTGGAAGTATGATTTTTGAAAGAAATCATGATTTTGGAAATGATAATGATTTGAAAGTGATATGGTTTTGAGAATACGATATTTTGATATAAATTATGAATTTGACTTTGAAAGGGAAGGAAATCTAATCATCGAACTATGATTTCAAAGGCGAATATAATTCAAAAGCAAGTAATGATTTTGAAAGTGATATTGTTTGAATTAAATATGATATTTTGATATCAATTATGAAATGATTTTGGAAATATAAAAGAACCATCCGGTGTGTAATAAGCGACTGATTGTCAAAGAGACCGGAGTCGGATGTTGTCATACTCTCTACCAATACCGTAAACCACTTTGACAATTGTGTACAAGGTGGAGATTCTAGAATGAAGTAGGATGGTGGCGACGATCCTATATGAGGTATGTACGTGGACCCGACTCTCGTAAGTTGGCATAAGGTGGTTAAAACATGAGCGATTCTCGGGCCAAGTGAGGTCATTCCTTCGATCGGACACACTCCAACGATACTATATTCTGACTTTTGATTTATTTGGTGGTCACCCTTCGATTTTTACTCGGGAGTGTGTTCGGAGGTGGGCGCTAGTAGTTTCTATGCGTTACCACCTACTCGGATACGTAATTGGTATATCTACCTTAGCATTGCTTCGTTGTGCCATGTCACCTACCCTAGCGCGCCTTCTACGAGTTTGTTTTGTACCATACCTATGTAGTGCCCTCTGACGACGCCCAGTTTTGGTGGGATTGCAGTACTGTATAGACTATGATAATATATAAAATGTGTTAAGGTGGAAAATGTAAAGCCTTAACGCTATTTTAATAGTTTACTTTACAATAGACATTGTTAAAATAGCGTATATTAGTACATCGTAGATAGTTCAACGGATCCTTCGGAGGTGTGAATCTCGAGCATCTCTTAAGTTACTTCACTCACGATAGACACTAGATAGAAGATGTCAAACCCCGTAAACATCTCTAACGCCGTTCCTCTTATATTTATTTACCGTTGATTTAACTTACATAAGATTTTTTAGTTCTGACTCGAGTGTTTTATCTTTTCAATTCGCTCGGATCAGCCTGAGCATTTCAGGATTTGAAGACCTTATTTCTGAAGGATGAAGACGAAGATTTGTACTATTATTGTTTATTCTATTATTCCACTACATTCATGTTGTTCCGCTGTATTTGTATATTTATTTTGGTTTTATGTAACTCTGACTCTGTGTTGTATTAGTATAATCAAATGTTTTGTAAACAGCTTCATGAACTGTTATTTGATTATTATATTTTGTCATTCCGCTGTGAGATTTTTTTTTCTTTCTCCGTTTTTCTTATTCACCTCAATAACAATCCGCTCTTTTGTATGGTTTGAGTCTGACGTGTGTGGTTTATCGTCGATTTAAACTATCCAAAAAGGCGGGATGTTAAAGTGTGCATGTATGTGCATAGATTTGTGAATTAAGAGGGAAAAGAGCTGAAATTAATTAAGGATATTAAGTAATTTAATTATTTTAATTAAACCCGTTTAGTATTTAATTTATATCTCTTGCAAAGGACGTCCAATCGAGACCTCTTCTTCACTGTTGCATTTGCAGTGAGATTATCTATGACATGGTGTGGGCTTAGACTAGAACCAGACACTTGAGATTACATCATAGGTGAGCGGAATTATAACTCTACATTTAAGTATAAATTCTCGTAATTATATGTATTGAAAAATATTACTTTGGAAAGGCTGAATACTATGTATAAGTAATTTTTTCCCCGTTTGATTGGTTTGGTTTGAGTAGATAATCGAGATAATTTATTGAGATCCCAGATATAAAGATATTGTGTCTTATTCATATTGAATAGAATTAGATGGAGGACTGATTTATAGCATGGTTATTAATTATTTAGAGCTCTAATTTCTAGTTATGTTAGTAATAAAAATATTATTCTATATTTCGTTTATAATCAAAAATTAGAAGTACGACATTATAAATAAGTTGTAGGGTTAAAATAATGATTTAGGCAGGTTAAACTTGTATTAAAATGATTTTGGAGTTTATCTGGACTTGAGATTAGTTCATTATACTGCAAATCAATAACTAATTAACTAGTGAATTTGTATAAAGGTGATTTGAGAAGTTGGAAATTACAAATAAAAATTGAATTATTTAATAGGGTTTGATTAAGGTTATAAAATCCTGAATATTGTTATAATATGATTTATTAACTTTAGAGCCTAAGAAATGGTTTATGATATATGGGTATACATATATGTACATACATACAAACATACATACATTCATATATATGTATATATGTGTGTGTGTCAGTATACACACACGAGCTATATAATATTTTGAGGCTTTATTAATAACTAAACTTAATTTTAATAGAAGGAATAGTGATATTAAGCTATAATAGGATTGATTCGACATGCATACTATTTTACAAATTAAGTTTGAAACTTCTATGGAATAATACGAAGAAGATATAATTATTAGATTGGTTACTTAAGTAAAATGCATTTTTATTGAATTGTTTATATGATTGTGTGTGCGAATTGTTGTTGATACTGAGATGTTAGATTTGTTACTTCGGTTGAGTATTACTTTTGTGTATGTAAATGTGCACAATATGTGTTTATTAGTTTCATATAGTTGGACTGATTACACACACCTGCATATGGTTTATGTGATTTTCTCTGGTTTCACAGCCAGATCCTGCTGGAATTACTTCGGAAATCTGATTGGGATCCGAGGTAGCAACAACTCGCCGGAGGATTTACAGTTGACCTGGTGGAACGGATCCTCTGGTAAATCTCTACGATCTGTTGTCTTCCGCTTGATTCCTTGTCTGATCTGCTGGCATCTCTGGTGTGCGCGGAATAAGGCAATTTTTGAGGAAACTCTTATGGATCCCACTTCCGTTATTCGTCGGGTTAGAAATGATGTTTTTTTAGCTTTTCGTGGTAGACCTTTTAAGGGATCGATTAGCTCCCGTTCGGGTCCCCTAGTGGCCCTGCTATCTATTTTCTGTTTTCAGTCTTCCACTAGGGCGGGAATTGGATGATGTCCGTCCCTGAGCCAGGTGGTTCTGGCTTTCTCGTCTCCGTTAGTCTCCCCCTCCCCCCCTTTTTTTCCTCTCATTTAGTGGCTTTTGTTTGCAGGCTTTGGTTATATAAGTTTGGTATGGGGACTGTTATTCCTTATCTGATGCTTGGATTTGGACGGAGGATATTTCGGTTCTCGTTTTCGCCGTTCTCTTTATCGTCTGTCTTTTTTGGATTTCGTCAAGTTTGTTTGCTTCTTTCTCTGGAGGGAGCCTTCGGCAGCTATGTAATGTATTAGTTTTTGTTTTGTTACGGCTTGCTTCGCCGCGTGTTGTCTACTATCCTTCTGATGGTTACCTGTCAGGCTTGTTGATAGCTTTTGGTGATTATTTATAAAAAACTACATTTTGTGGAAAAAAAAAAAAAATACTAGAGCAAAACGTGCTATGTGCATAGGTTTCAATCAAATATTTTTGTAAGAAATAAAAATGGTATAAGTATATTTAAGTCTTACATTATAATATATTGAGTAATTATTTGATGGTTGCTTAAGTCATAATTTTGCTAATATTTTGATTATGTTAAATGCTGCATAAAATGTTCATGCTCAACGTGGACGTATTTGAATTATTTTATAAACATTCAAATTGGTCATGTTTACCCACAAAGTTATGTACATCAGTATGACAAAACGTACAGTTTACTCAAAACTATTAAGTGGAAAACATTGGAGCCATTGAATTATACAACCCCTCTATTCATTTTCAGATACCGTTCGGCTTCTATAGTAAAAGTAGAATTTCTCTTTGGAATTGTAGATTAAGTTTTTTGGAAAAAAGACATACTCTTACATAATTAGAATGTATACACTATGTGGTTGTCTAATATAAGGATAATAATTCACATGATTACAAATGAATGAAATTTTCATATTGATGTTGAGTTGTTGTCTACAAATAAATTTGAGACATAATCATGATGTAACATCAAAGAAACAATACATTAAATGATCACAAAACATTATTTTATTTCTAATGCAAAAGGCTGATAAATAAAAACTATAATACATCTCTAGATTGCATCCGGAATAGGTCCACTAAGTAGATAGATTTTCTAGATGATATGTACCGTTAATTTATAATATTCATCATTGTACAGATTTTATATTAACATGCTTATAACATCAACTATGCAAACATTTAAGGAACGCGTTTATTTTTAATTAAACTACAATACCAAAATGATGCAAACTAACAATATTAGATATGTTGATGGCTGTCATATTGACAAAATATTTTTTGCTTTTCCTTCAATCTTCTTAAGACATTTCACTAAAGCTTTTAAAGGCATGAACATGAGTAAAACCATCTGCACATGTTGAAACATAAGCATGCCAAGTCAAATATAGTCAAAATGGAAAGAAAACATATTCAATTAGTAAAAAAGTAAATTTTTAGCAATGGCTAAGATTTCATAGTTTACACACAACAAAACATAGTGTGTGTGTGTATATAACATGATACAAGTGTTGGTTTCATATATTACTGACATAATATAATAAAGTTAACAAAAAGCAAAGGTAAAATTATATATTTCATTTTCCTTAATAAATAATTAAGAAAATAGAAAATGTAGTTAGGAAGTGTATTTGAAATCATTCCTCGAAGGAATGTTAGGCAAAACAAACACAATATCGTTAGGATATCATTAATCAAATGTGGAATGGATCCTACACCCACTGTTTTGGTGGAAAATAACTGAACTCCATGCCATCGGTATAATTTGACTGAAAATTATGTATGTCATTTGGGTGTATATAACTATACAATTCAAAATGAGATGAAAATTGTTATGTAATGAGTAACGCAGCATGCAAAGATAAAAGATACCTTGTAAGTATCAAGTCCGTGGTTGATAAATCATTTGATATATGAATCATGCAATTTGGAGATTATTAGTTTATATTTTGTTTAGCATATGAATATAAAATAGATTATAGATGAATAGATTACCTCTCTTAAGGCAGCTGAGTATTCAACTTAGAAATGAAATGACAAACAAATCATGCTATAAAATACCAAAATTTATGCCCTAATGCATAATTTTTCATTTTTTACTTCCTCGGTTTCTTGTTTTGAGAGTCAAATCATGTCTCTTTAAAGTTGTCTTTTTATTAAGAAAGGGTTAATACAATGTCGGCAGTTTAGTTTTACCTATTTCTATTAGAAAGGATAACCTTGAGGGTTATTGAGAAAACACATCTTTATCAAAAAATAAAAAACACATACACAATCAAATTAAATAAACGATGTCACATATATACACGTTTTAGAAAATATTCCTTAGCAATTCAAATATAATTGATATGCAGTCCTTCTAAATTGAGAATAAAATATGGTTTGATTTTAGGAAAAGGCTAATATATCAAGAATGCATTTGAATTGAAAATAAAAAATGGTTTGATTTCAAAGAAAAGGAATAGAACCCAAAATTTCAGAAGAGCAATAATTCTAAAATTGAAATAATACAAACAAATGCAGATACACTTTAATATCAACCAAAACTGTTGCATAAGAATTAGAAATAAAAGTGGAGACTAATACTGATCTACCTATTGGAATAATCAGATACGAAATTAAAAAAGAGAAAATCAAGAAAGCCAATAATTTCTTAGTAGCTATATGGTGGGGAGTCAAGTTAAAAACAACAGGGGAAACAACCAAACAAGAAACATCATAAATAATTACATAATAATTCATCAAACAAAGAAAAATACACAATCAACTAAACAACAGGACAAAAACAAACACAAAAATTCTTAAAGGAAATGAATTGAAGCCCATTTTCTTTATCATACCTAAATTTTGTCTACTGAAATGAATAAATTATATAAAAAAGGGTCGTGCTTACTAACAATATAAATGGGCTTTAAATAGGTTTAGAGGTTAACTAAATCACACATGAGTACATTAATAAAATAGCCACTTTATCATACACGGCTATACACATCTCACCCTTATCCATTCACGTTCTATTTTTCATTTTCACAAAAGCAAATCTAAAACCTAAGAGTCGGCCATTACCAAGGAAGAAAGGAGGAAAATTTATCTAAAGCTAGAAAGGATTAATCAACAACAAATCTCAAATTCCTTATCACGCCTAAGGTGGATAATGGTTTCATACTATGTATTTTATTCTATGATTATATATGTTTCGGATTTATGATTAAATTCATTTTTATGATGGTACAGATGATGATATGCTTGTACAATATTATATTTGATTTATTTAAATTGATTTGCTTGTGAGTTTGCACGGTTTTGATGCAAAACCAAGAGTTTAAGGTTTTAGAATGCCATGGAAAAAAAATTATGTTAAGTAAAACATGATTTTTAGAGATGAATTTAAATTTTCAGAATCTTTCGAGCTATAGAAAATTTATTATGAATTTCTAAAGAAAAATGTGATATAATTGGGTTTAAATTTTATTTTGAGTATTTTAAGAAGAAATCGGGTCTGAAATTTTAATATGTTTGATTACATGATAAAATTGAATTTCTATTATTTTTGGGAATTTTTTCCAATTGATGTACTAGGAAAAATAAATTATTTCAAGAGAGGGATTTATTTGCAAATACTAGATTTGTTAACAGAAGGGCTTACACATTACAATTCCTTTGATTTAGATCTGATTAAGTGCGGAAGTTATCTTTACAAAGTATTTAAAAATTTATACAGTAACCAATCAAAGGCTTACAAATAGCAAGCAGTTATAAAAGTAATTACTAAAAATTACTATATTTCAACCTTAAATTCAGAAAAGTATGGTTCGCCTCAAATAGCAGTACCGTTCGACTCCTTTACCTCCGCACCATCTCAGTCGAAACCATCTCAATCGAAACCTGCGTAGTCAGAACCAATGCACATGGTATCAATGGTGTTGGTACGAAGTGAATTGGTGGGTAGCTGAAGGTAGGGTGTCGAAAGTAATGCTTTTGTTAGGGTCGAAACCATATTCTGTTCCAAAAAGCTAAGTTCTTGTTTTGTTTTACTTAAAGCTTTCGAGACAGTTAAAACATATGCTTTCGTAAAGGTTTATACAAATAGCTTTTAGGGAAAGTTGCTTTATTGTTGAAGTATTAGGTTTCGAAGAGGTAACTTTCTCCTTAAATAAGAGCTTCCAAAAGGATTGGTTTCGACCAAGTCGAAACCTAATCGCAATTTTTCTCCTTTTGAAGGATAAGTATCTCCTGGTGCGAGCGACCCACTTAGCCTTGCTGCTTCTATCATTGGGTTATAAATTTGCATGTAGTTTGTATGTTATTGATTTCGTAGATATCGAAATCATTTGGGTATGGATTGATTAGGTAGGTATGAAACTAGAATATCTTGCCAAGATATGGAAATATCACTAAGACACCTTATTAGTTATAACCGATTGATAATCTCGGTAGAGTAACCGACCAAAATGTTGGTGCTTTACTTAATGCTATGGAGGTAGGAAATAGGTTAAGTTAGGTTTGGTTAGCAAGAGAGTTTGTGGATGTCTTTGAGCCAGTCACTAGACTACCAACAAAAGGAGCTATTGAGTTTAGAATAGATCTTGTGCCAGCAGTTGAATCTGTAAGTAGACCACCTAGCAGGATGACACTGACTGAGATGAAAGAATTGAAGGTGCAACTAGTGGATCTAGAAGGAAGATGTTTTATTAGAATAGGCAGTTCACCTTAGAAAGCAGCCACGTTGTTCATGAAGAAACCAGATGGGTCGTAAAGGATGTGTATCGACTATCGTAAGTTGAATGAAATGACAATTAAGCATAAGTATCCTTTGCCAAGAATAGATGATCTGTTTGATCAGTTGAGTGGATCCAGAGTATTTTCCCAATTGGAATTGGCGACTTGTTTCCATCAGTTAAGAGAAGCGGAAGACAATATTCCTTTGATAGCGTTTCGAACTAGGTATGCTTCATTTGAGTGGTTGGTGATGCCATTCAGATTAACAAATGCACCTGCTTTCTTCATGAATTTGATGAACCGAGTCTTCCGACAGCATTTGGATAGGTTTGTACTTGTGTTTATATATGACATTCTAGTCTACTCTAAGGATGAGAGAGCATGAAGTTCATCTTAGAGTGGTACTTGAGACGCTGAGGTGCAGAATCATCTAAAGGCGAAGTTTACCAAGTGTGATTTCTGGAAGGAAAAGGTTAAATTTCTTGGTCATGTGGTTTCAGAGAAAGGGTTGTCAGTCGATCTAGAAAAGATCAAATCCATGAATAATTGGAAAAGGTCGGAGACGGTGACTAAGATTAGGAGCTTTCTTGGACTTGCTAGCTATTACCGAAGGTTCATTAAGGATTTCTCGCGGATAGCAGCATCCTTGACTAAGCTAACGAGGAAGGAGGTGAAATTTATTTGGTTTGATAAATGCAAGGAAGCATTCCTTAAGTTTGTTGACCAATGAACATGTAAGTAATTCTAGACGGAAACAAAGAGAATGTGGTGTATACTGATGCATATGGAACTGGTATAGGGGCAGTATCGATGCAGAATGGTAAAGTGATTGCCCACGCATGTCGGCATCTTAGACCGCATTAAGTTAGATGTAACGATCCAGTTTTTCAGTCGTTTAAATTTATATATTTAGTTGCATTTAAATATTGAAAAATGAATATTATAAGTTGAATTGGTTAAATAATTGAATGTGGAATCTAATGTGAATAAAAATGATTTCTAACGTTGTTTTAAATTCTATTTGGATTGGAATAGAGATAGTAAAATTTTAAATTTGAATTAAATTTAATTTACAGAAAATGGAAATTTATTAATTTAATTAGGCAAGTAAAAATAGCCATTTCTGACACTGTCTCGAATTTCGACGAAACCTGTTTCATTTGATCCGTAATAGTGAGTTATTATAGGATTTCAAATTTCGTGTCGATCAGACTTACGGATTGGTCATGCGAAGCTGAAACGCATAGAAATTTATTCAAGTAAATTTAATTAAAATAATTTGATTCGAAAACATATCTTCTAAATACGATGGAATTGGCTCCCGATATATATATATATATATATATATATATATATATATATATATTCCATTATGTTCGAAATAGTAGTAAAACGTTATGAATGTCAAGCGGCATGCTTCGTTTGGAGTTCGAAATATTTCGGATGTACAGTGATTTTTATCTTCGCATTTTTCGAATGAATAATGAGCGCCAAGCGGCATGCTTCCATTATTTTCGATTATATAAAAAAGGGTTGTGCTTACTAACAATATAAATGGGCTTTAAATCGATTTAGAGGTTAACTAAACACACATGGGCATATTAGTAAAATAACCTCTTTATCATACACATCTCACCCTTGTCCATTCACTTTCCGGTTTTCATTTTCACAAATGCAAATCTAAAATCTAAGAGCCAGCCGTTACCAAGGAAGAAAAGGAGGAAAATTTATCTAAATCTAGGACAGATTAATCAACAACAAATCTCAAATTCGTGATCATACGTAAGGTGAATAATGATTTCATACCATCTCTATGTTATTCTATAATTATATATGCTTTCAAATTTATGATTAAATTCATTTTTATGATGATTTGGATGATGATATGCTTGAACAATATTATGTTTGATTTATTTTAATTCATCACATATGAATTTGCACGGTTTTGATGCAAAATTGAGAGTTTAAGGTTTTAGAATGCCATGGAAAATTTTTATGTTAAGTAAAACATGATTTTTAAAGATGGGTTTTAATTTTTAGAATTTTTTGAGCTATATAAAATTTATTATGAATTTATAAAAGAAAAAAAATGATATAATTGAGTTTAAATTTTATTTTGAATATTTCAAGAAGAAATTGGTTCTGAAATTTTAATATGTTTGATTACATGATAAAATTGAATTTTGTTGATTTTTAAGGATTTTTTCCATTTGATTTACTAGAGAAAATAAATTATTTCAAGAGAGCGACTTATTTGGAAATACTGGATTTGTTAATAGAAGGGCTTAAACGTTATAATTCCTTTGATTTAGATCTGATTAAGTGCGGCGGTCATCTTTATAATGTATTTGAAAATTTTATACAACAACCAATCAAAGGCTTACAAATAAGCAAGCAGATATAAAAGTAATTACTAAAAGTTGTTATATTTCAGCCTTAAATTCAAAAAAGTAGGCTTCGTCTCAAATAGCGGTACCTTTCGACTCCTTTACCTCCACACCATCGCAGCCGAAACTGTTGAATATGCGCTTATATGATTTTTGTTTGATGATAATAAACATATATACATTCGTTTAAATGTATTTGTTAATATACTATTTATTTTCACAGATTAAATAAATATTTGCTGAATAAAATAAATAACACAGATTTTAAATTCAAACGAATATTTTATTCAAACAAATATTTATTACAATTTTGAATAATACAATTTCAAGCTCTCACTATACTATACAACTTTGATTACAATTACATCACATTTCACATTTACATATTCACCTCACTACATATCACTCACACTCGTATTTTTATCTACAACTGCATTCCAGTTTGAATCCAGCATCTGAGCAATCTGCAAAAATATTCACTAACGCAGTAAAATTGAAAAGAAAATATTTTTGAAATTCAAAATAAAAGATGATTTTGAAAACATTGTTTGCCTCAGTTATTTGGGTTGTTCTTCATAATTTAAATTTGAATTCATCATACACGAACAACTTGTGACATACACAGTATATTACTGTATATGCCACAAGTCCGTGCACACCGATATATACACTTGATTGATTTACAGGGACAGGTGAGCACAGGTCAAACCCAAATAAAAAGTCGGGTTCAACTCACGTGCAATAATATAAATGTCACAATTCTCAGCACAAGGTCAAACCCGAGTGTTTGAAACTGGATTCAACACAGGTGCAACTGCAAATGCACACATGAATGCAATGATCAAAGTATGCATGTATACTTATCGACCAGCAGCAACATGGACCACAGCTGTTACTCAACTCAGTGATACAAAAGACAATGCACCAGACAAGACTACACCAGAGGCAACACATGCAACAGAGACCAGGCTACACAACATCAAGGTGGAAACCAAGTACGCAAGTGCAAAGATAAATGACACAGTGTAAATGTAAATTCGACAAGCTGCTGACCAGAGGTGCAGACAACCCTAAGCAACATGAAGTAAATCAACTGCATGTACATCAGGTACAAGTGAACCAGATTGGAGCAGAGACAAGAAGATGCATACACATATAGGACTGCAATGGATGCACCAGTATTCCAAGTCAAATGAACCATCAACTACAAGCAAGAATCTCGGCAAACAAAACAAACTACAGGAATTCCAGTTACAACAAAGTACAGGTGCAAGTGTACATAAGAGAAGTACAAAATGACCTAACAGCAAGTTCAAACCAAAGCACAAAAGTGCACAGCATCATCACTGCAGTGGATAGCAAAGACAACATGCCACAAGACATAGTAATGCAACAGTGGCTAACCAGTAGTGAAAATGCAAACATATGTACATCAACCCAATAGTGACAATGCAACAATCAACTCAACTGAGTACAGAGAAATGCACAAAAGCATGATGCAAACTGAACAAATATGTGAAAGTGCGGTGTGTATACAATTATATGTGCTAATATAGTACACACGGATCGTGTAATATGGACAATAATATAAATGCGGAAAATAGATGATAGTAGCAATGTAAATAGAAAATAGAAAAATCACACCAGAGATTTTTATACTGGTTCGGAGCACCGTCCTACGTCCAGTCCCAGACTTCTATCTGGATTTTCACTATTAACTACCTCGCTTCACCCGGAGGAACAGGTTTACAACACCCGAACAACCGAACGGGATTTCACGCCTCTAATATACTGAGGACTTCAACACTTGCCTCTTACAACACAGAGGACTTCAACAAAAGAACAAATACAATTGTTGTTGACAACTTGTGTTCTTGAAAACACGGATTTGTCACTAGCAGTACACCCTTCCTATAATCTTATCCTCAAAGAATATGAATGATGTTTTGTAAAGATTAAAGAAGGTATTTACTTATTGAATCAAAAGATATGAAATAATTTCAATGATTCAATAAGCTAAATTAATATTTAGAATGCAGGAGTGTTAGAGATTAGATTAGAGAGCATATATGATCGTGTAAAAACTTATTTTTGAATCAATGATTTAGATGAGTATATATAGAGAAAAATAGTTGTAACTCTTTGTGAACAGTTGCCATTAAGAGTTATGATCATTGATGAAAGATAGAAGATGCAACCTTTGGAGAAGAGAAGTGTCTTTTGAAAAAGTTGCTTTCTGTTTAAAAACGGTCGACAGGTCAAAAATGGACCGGTAGACAGGAATTCAAATATATATACGTTATGTGCATGTGTGCATGTTATCTGTGCATTCTGGGCAAAAACGGTCGACCACCTTATTTTCAACCGGTCGACCGGTTTAGTCCAATTTGCACAGTTAATGTGCATATGTATATATATTGAAAGATTGAAGTTATATGATTATTTGAGGATAGATTTTAACATAAATTACTAACATACCAAATAATCAACCTCTAATATATGGAGCTCTTTGTGTTTCTTAAATGAATAACTTCTTTTTGTCGATCACGGCTTATTCCTTTGTCAGAAATCAAAACTCTATAAAAATCTTGACTCAACATTCTCCCCCTTTTTGATTGATGACAACATATATCTGAAGTTCTGAATCTCCCCCTGAATATGTGATCTCCCCCTGAGATTTTGTCTTATATATATATATTCCTGCAAATAATTGTTAGCACTTTCTCCCCCTTTGTCATCGACAAAAAGGAATAATAGATAATGGAATAATATAGGAGTATATCAGCCAGAATATCCATTTTCCTCTTTTCTTAAGTAGGACCTGCAAAAAATAGAATTAAGTCCATGGTACCCACTTTTTATAGGGTCCTAAGAGTTAGGTCTTAGGAGTCCAAACCCATATGGGTCCGGTATCCCCTTTATATATATAATTATTATTAAGATGCACAGTATTCATGAATTGCTGAATATATTTGTTCCTAATCAAATTGTTATTTGTTTTAGGAACCCATATTTTGATAGTCTTGACATCTTTCTTTTGAAATTTCACAACTGGTTTTGGTTTGAAATATAATAAACTAAGATTTTTCTTAGCTTCAGTTTTTTGTACTTTCTTCTTCCTTTTATTTCTAAGATGTTTCTTAGTTTCATGTTTGTTATATCCCAAACCTTGTTTATCTGAAATAGATTGTGAACTTTCAATGATTTTAGTCAAATTTTCTCGACCTTTGTTAAAGTTAGAAACATTTTGAGTAATGTCATCAAACTTTGTTTGTAAACTAGCTTTTTCTAGGTCTAGAATTTTGACTTTTGCTTTAAGTTCATGATTTTCAGTAGTGAGAGCATTATTTTTCTTTTTTTGAGCTTCTATTTCTTGACTCAAAAGAGATATTTGAGGGTCAACATTAGATGATGATTCTTGAATATTTTCAAGTTCTTCTTCTAATATTTTCTTCTCATCTTTTAACATATCTCGTTCAAACTCTGCTCTACTTAAATCTGCTTTGACTACTTTTAATTGACGTTTTATGTCTTTATATTTGACTATCAATTCAGCATTAATATCAAGTAATTCATCAAATGTAGGAATTTGTACCTCATCTTCTGTTGCCATAAAACAAACATTAGCTTGTTCATTCTCCGAATCACTTTCACTTTCTGATGAAGATGACTCTGAATCATCCCATGTTACTGAGAAGGCTCGTTTCTTTGATTTGTCCTTCTTATATTTGAATTTGTCATTTTCTGACTTCTTCTTTTGTTCTGGACAATCCTTCTGCATGTGTCCCTTTTTATGGCAGTTGAAACATTCTATAGCAGATGAAGATGGTTTATTTGATCCAGGTTTCCTTTTATTGTAGCGACTGGCTTTTCGATATTTTAGGAATTTTTTGAAACCTTTAGCAATGAACGCCAAATCTTCATCTTCAGAATCTGATTCATTTTCATCTTTCTCAACATGAAATGCTACATTTTTCTTTTCTTCTTTCTGTTCTTTTCTAGCCTGCAAATTTGCTTCATAGGACATTAAATTTCCTATCAATTCATCTGGCTTCATGACGGAAAGGTCATTAGCTTCTTCAATTGCTAATACTTTTCCTTCCCATTCATTAGTCAGAGAATGTAGGACTGTTGAAACAACATCAAAATCAGAATACTTTTGTCCTAACCCAATAAGTGCATGGTGAATAGTTTGAAACCGTGAATACATGTCATTGATTGTTTCATTTGGTTTCATTTTGAAATTTTGAAATTGACTTTTCAGCATGGCTATTTTGGCTTGTTTAACCTTGTTAGTACCTTCATGAGTGATTTTTAGCGTTTGCCAAATTTGATATGCAGTAGTGCAGATACTAACACGGTTATATTCATTTTGGTCTAATGCACAGAACAACATATTTATTGCTCTTGCATTTACGGCTGCTGCCGTTTTCTCAGCCACAGTCCATTCTGAATAATCAGTTGTTGGATTTACTATTTCTCTTTGAGTAGCATTCCAAGCATCATAGCTACTTGATTGCATAAAGAATGACATACGTGTTGCCCAATAACTATAGTTAAGACCATTGAAAAATGGAGGTCTTTGTGTCGATTGCCCTTCTGTGTAAGTGGTGTTTTGAGTGCTAGTACTTGCGTTATTTGCCATATTACAAGAATATATCAAATAACTGTGTTACGGTTATATGATGACCGAGCTCTGATACCAATTGAAAGTGCGGTGTGTATACAATTATATGTGCTAATATAGTACACACGGATCGTGTAATATGGACAATAATATAAATGCGGAAAATAGATGATAGTAGCAATGTAAATAGAAAATAGAAAAATCACACCAGAGATTTTTATACTGGTTCGGAGCACCGTCCTACGTCCAGTCCCAGACTTCTATCTGGATTTTCACTATTAACTACCTCGCTTCACCCGGAGGAACAGGTTTACAACACCCGAACAACCGAACGGGATTTCACGCCTCTAATATACTGAGGACTTCAACACTTGCCTCTTACAACACAGAGGACTTCAACAAAAGAACAAATACAATTGTTGTTGACAACTTGTGTTCTTGAAAACACGGATTTGTCACTAGCAGTACACCCTTCCTATAATCTTATCCTCAAAGAATATGAATGATGTTTTGTAAAGATTAAAGAAGGTATTTACTTATTGAATCAAAAGATATGAAATAATTTCAATGATTCAATAAGCTAAATTAATATTTAGAATGCAGGAGTGTTAGAGATTAGATTAGAGAGCATATATGATCGTGTAAAAACTTATTTTTGAATCAATGATTTAGATGAGTATATATAGAGAAAAATAGTTGTAACTCTTTGTGAACAGTTGCCATTAAGAGTTATGATCATTGATGAAAGATAGGAGATGCAACCTTTGGAGAAGAGAAGTGTCTTTTGGAAAAGTTGCTTTCTGTTTAAAAACGGTCGACAGGTCAAAAATGGACCGGTAGACAGGAATTCAAATATATATACGTTATGTGCATGTGTGCATGTTATCTGTGCATTCTGGGCAAAAACGGTCGACCACCTAATTTTCAACCGGTCGACCGGTTTAGTCCAATTTGCACAGTTAATGTGCATATGTATATATATTGAAAGATTGAAGTTATATGATTATTTGAGGATAGATTTTAACATAAATTACTAACATACCAAATAATCAACCTCTAATATATGGAGCTCTTTGTGTTTCTTAAATGAATAACTTCTTTTTGTCGATCACGGCTTATTCCTTTGTCAGAAATCAAAACTCTATAAAAATCTTGACTCAACAATATGCAACCATACAGCAGTCATGTATGCAACAGGTTCAAGGGCAGAAGGTGGAGACAACTCAAATGAACACAATGTTCACAAATGCAAAAGAACAGTGAAGCATGTACAAACTGTAGTGAATACAGACAGTAAACCAAGCTTCACAATAAACATCTCATGAATATAAGATGTCGAAGCCAGCAGTATCAACGACTATATGCACTGAAGTCATAATCAAAACATGAAGTGAATGCATCAGGACAGGAATGCAAGAAAGGACTCGTATAAGCCGTGAACAAAATTTCAAATTGATCAATTTACAGTGAAGATGGTCATGCCATAGTCAACAAGAAAGGCAACGCAAAAATCATTGACCAAGTTAAAATTCAAAGCCGAGAAAATTCAAGCCAAGTCAAGAATTCCAAGCCGTGGTCATCACGTAATGATTCAATACCGTGAATGTTAAGCAACCAAAATATATACGTGAATTGAAGAAGTCAGCAATCATCTCAAACATCCAAGCTAAAATCAACGGCCGAACAAATTAATTGACAAATTCAAATTAATCTATACGAACGCAAAAATAGGAATTGGATTCCTATATAAAACCCTACATCATCATCGGCAATTATCTGATCGAATTCAAGCATAAAAATCAGAAAAGCACAAAGTATAAAATTACATACCAAAGCCAAATTCGATCAACGAAGTAGCCGACGTGAGCAACAATCAATCAAAAATACACGCAAAAGATCATCGAATCAATCCACAAACCATCGGCACTTCAAAAGCCCTAATTGAATCAAAGGGACGAAGCCCTAGATCTGAAAAAGGAGCGGCCATTTCTTCACGAAGAAAAATAAAAGAGACGGGCTGAAGTGAAAAAGGAGGGCCGGCCTTGGTTATATTAAAAAAGGGGTTTTGTTTTTAAGTTTTGTTTTTTTTAGGGGTTTTTAAATAGGGTTTATTTTTAATTTGTTTTTAATTTGTATTTTCCTCTTTAAACCGTTTATTTTCTAGTCGTGTGACTAGGGTGCAAACTACGGTGTGTAGTTTGGGAATTTGCAACTCGGTAGTTGAGTTGTGGTCAAGGTTTTGAGCGTAGAGTTAGATTAGTCAATAGCGGTGTATAGCGAGTTTACGTGTGTAAGCGAGGGACTATCTAATTTCTAGTAGAAACCTTGGGGGCAGCACGTAGGCAGGGTTTTGCCGAAGCTGGGTAAATTCTGTGTTGTTCTGTTTTATTCTGTTATTTATATTCTGCGATATCTGTGCTGCTATTCTGTGATCTGAATTGAAATTAATTTATAAGCTTCCGCGATTAATTTTTAATAATTTACACTATCACCCTATTCACCCCCCCTCTAGGGTGAAATCGATCCTACAAGTGGTATCGGAGCTAGGAATAGAAGTCAACATTTGTTTTAAAAATTCTATTTTTTTTGAAAAAATCAGTTTTTGTTTAAAAATTCGAATTTTTAAAATGGCTTCTTTTAATAATGCTTTTGCAGAAGGTCAATCCATAGTTAGACCACCAATGTTCAATGGTGAATATGCTTTTTGGAAAAATAGGATGAAATTTTTGTTGAAAACCATTGACGCTTGGGATATTGTTGAGACAGGTTATAGAATACCAACTATAACTGTAGATGATCAGGAAATAGAGAAACCAAAGGAACAATGGACAGAACTAGAAAATAAATTACAGAATACTAATGCCAAAGCTATGAATTCTATTATCTGTTCATTGGATCAATTTGAATTTAATCGTGTCTCACATTGTCTAACTGCGCAGGAAATATGGCACATACTAGAAGTGACTCATGAAGGAACATCTCAAGTCAAAGAATCTCGCCTTGCAATGCTAAGCAGCGAATACGAGAACTTCAAAATGGCGAAGGAAGAAAATGTCAAAGAGATGTACGGACGACTCTCCAATATCGTATACAAATCAAAAGCTCTCGGAAAAACATACACCGAATTAGAAATAGTCCGGAAAATCCTCAGAGTCCTTCCACGAAGCTTTGAAGCAAAAGTAACTGCCATACAAGAATCAAAAGATTTAAAACTACTTAAAGTTGAGGAACTCATCGGAAATCTCACCACTTATGAGCTTGAAATGAAATTCAAAGAAGAGCGTGAAGGAGGTGACACTCAAAAGAAATCAATAGCTCTCAAAGGAACAACCGAAAGTGATGATGATAACGATGAAGATGATGGAGCAGCAGAATTGGAGCTGTTAATAAGGAAATTCAAAAAATGGAATCAAAAACATGGAAATTCAGCTCGAATTCATAAAGCAAAAAGCAGAATAGCCAAAGCACTAGACTACTCAGAAGAACAAAAGTTTATTTGCAACAAACCCGGCCATATCAAGCCCGATTGTCCACAAATTAAATCCAACCACGGAAAGAAACAGAAAAAGAAAAGTTTTGCAGCCACTTGGGATGAAATAGACGAGAATGATCAAAGCACTGGAAGTGAAAGCGAAAAGGCAGAATTGTGTCTTCGAGGTGATACAACTGACAGTGACGATGACGAGCCAAGTGAGGTATCAAAACTTACCCATTCTGAGTTGCTTATATATTTTCATGAAGTAAACGGTTGTTTTGAACGACTTAGGGAAAAATACGCCAAACTTGAATCTCAAAAAGATACTTTGATAGAATGTAATAAACAACTTGATCAATTAGTTAAAACCTATCAAAGTAGGATCCCTAAGTGTGATAAGTGTCCAACATTTGATGAGGAAATTAAAAAATCAGAAATTAAAATAAAATCGCTTGAAAATGAAATTCTGATTTTAAAGGAGAATGAAAATACTAGGAGAGAGAATTCTATTAAAAAGTGCACACAGTTGTTAAACGAAAATGAATCTCTCAAATCAAAAGTCCAACAATTGTCTACGACTTTAGATAAATTTTCAAAAAGTGAAAAATCGTTGAATATGCTATTAGGAAAGCAAATTGTTAATACGGTTAGACAAGGACTTGGATTTAATAATTCAAAAATTGTTGAAAACAAGATTAATCAAGTTAATTCTATGTGCACAATTTGTAGAAAATTTGGACACGATCACAATAATTGTTGGTATAGACCCAAACATGTGAAAACTATACCGATTTGGGTTCCAAAAGGCACAAATATAAAAACTCTCAAAGTTAAACAAATTTGGGTGCCAAAGGGAACAATTATAAATAGTTTTGGGTCTACACAAAATTATTTTTCAAAATTTTCTGCCACTAACAACCATGGACCTATAAAAACAAATAGGTCACATAAAATTTTCATCGTGTAGGTGTGGTGGCGGGCTAAGGAACAACAATAGTGTTACCTGGATTTTTGGCTGTTCCAGAAACACAACGGACGACAAAGCTAAGTTCCTTAGCCTAGTATAAGGGTGACAGAATCACAATGAACAACGACGAGAAATATCGTAAAGGTAAAGACAGGTAAAAGTATATTTATTTGTACGATATATTAAATGTGATAATCTGTACCATTTTCTGAATAAAATCAGCCAATTATGATATGATGATGATTTAATGATGATTTTGATTCTGACTTTATTCAAAATTGATTAGCCATTTATATTCTTATGCCAAAAACACTATAAAATTCTCTAGAATTACTTGATATATAAGTTTGAGAGAAAAATAGTGTTTTGATTGGATAATAATATTGTTGTTATAATATTTTTGGCTAAATCTATATTCATGTTTTGACACGGCCTCGATTTAAAATCCTAATGAATTCTATTTTAAAAGTTGTGAAAAGGATGTTAAATTTTTTTTTGAAATTGTTGAAACTATTAAGAAATTGCTTTGAAATAAACATAACGTTTGATGGCTTCTAAAATTGACACTTTAATATATGATTGATTGTTGACACGGTTTTCATTTCAAATCCAAGAGAATTTCATTTAAAATTTGTTGATAATAATCATGAGAAATTTCTTAATCTGGTCTTTGACATTCAACGAGTGAATTTTGAGTGAAATGTAAATTCAGATGCAGATTACACTGGTAATATGGTTGATAGAAAAATTACTAGTGGAACATGATTAATTTTTGACACATTCATTAACTGCATCGTTTTTCAAAGAAAATATCTGCATATTTTTCATTTCAAATAATTTTCAAATAGCAGAAAATTTTCTTTTAAAACCCCCTGGAGAAAATCATTTTTGACCATATTTTCAGATTAGTCATTTTGAAAAATTGGTTTCATAATTATTTTTGAATTTGATTTTAAATGACTATATTGACTAATCTGACTCCCTAATGTTTATCGAAAAGAAAAATAGTAATAGAAAAAGTGATGAGTGTTGATATTTATCATATATTATAACTCGAGAAAGTATAATTAGAAAATTTCTTTAGAAATTTAAACAAGAATTATAAAACTTTTTGTTGGTAAAAATTCCATGACCATCTCTATATCTATCATATTTCTAACAACTATCACTCATCAAAACTCTATATAGTTTGTTGATATGTGGTACTTTAAGCAGGAATCGTTCGTTTTTCATTTTCTTTTTTTTTAAAAAGCAAAAATAAATAAATAAATAAATAAATACCAAAGTATTCACTCTCATTTAAAAGTCCTCACGGTTATGCATGGGTGAATTACTTGGAATTTGTTATGTGCTTCCATGCTCATTTAAAAGTCCTCACGGTTATGCATGTATGGAACGCATATCAAAAGTTGATTTTTTTTCTTTTAAAATAAACAAGTTGATTCTAATCCCATTTAAAAGTCCTCACGGTTATGCGTGGTTAGAAGATACTTGAATTCATTTTTTTAAAAAAAATAAAATTGGAATACTACTAATCTCATTTAAAAGTCCTAACGGTTATGCATGATTAGTAGATATTCAAATTCCTGATATAAAAATACCACAAATAGACACAATTGTATGGTTTTATATGATGACATCATCTCCATCATTCTAAAAGTGGAATATGCGCCTAACAATATTTTTATGATTTTTGTTTGATTTTCTATTGAAATTTAATATTTATATTCAATTGGGTTTTAATGTTGGATTAATATCGATTACTTTATCTCTATTTTTCTCTATTTCTATTATTCTTTTGCTGATAACAAAAGGGGGAGAGAAAAGTTAAGATTTTGTAAAAAGGGAGAGAAAAGGTCAAAGAAGTTTTCAATATGCATATAGACTCATTTGCACATTTTGTTTGTATGCATATATGTAGGGGGAGTCATATATGTAGGGGGAGTATCATATAGAAAGGAAGCATTCAAATAGGGGGAGCAATTGAAATTATCAAATACATTTAATATATTCAAAATCTTAAATATATGTTTGTTATCATCAAAAGGGGGAGATTGTTGAATATGCGCTTATATGATTTTTGTTTGATGATAATAAACATATATACATTCGTTTAAATGTATTTGTTAATATACTATTTATTTTCACAGATTAAATAAATATTTGCTGAATAAAATAAATAACACAGATTTTAAATTCAAACGAATATTTTATTCAAACAAATATTTATTACAATTTTGAATAATACAATTTCAAGCTCTCACTATACTATACAACTTTGATTACAATTACATCACATTTCACATTTACATATTCACCTCACTACATATCACTCACACTCGTATTTTTATCTACAACTGCATTCCAGTTTGAATCCAGCATCTGAGCAATCTGCAAAAATATTCACTAACGCAGTAAAATTGAAAAGAAAATATTTTTGAAATTCAAAATAAAAGATGATTTTGAAAACATTGTTTGCCTCAGTTATTTGGGTTGTTCTTCATAATTTAAATTTGAATTCATCATACACGAACAACTTGTGACATACACAGTATATTACTGTATATGCCACAAGTCCGTGCACACCGATATATACACTTGATTGATTTACAGGGACAGGTGAGCACAGGTCAAACCCAAATAAAAAGTCGGGTTCAACTCACGTGCAATAATATAAATGTCACAATTCTCAGCACAAGGTCAAACCCGAGTGTTTGAAACTGGATTCAACACAGGTGCAACTGCAAATGCACACATGAATGCAATGATCAAAGTATGCATGTATACTTATCGACCAGCAGCAACATGGACCACAGCTGTTACTCAACTCAGTGATACAAAAGACAATGCACCAGACAAGACTACACCAGAGGCAACACATGCAACAGAGACCAGGCTACACAACATCAAGGTGGAAACCAAGTACGCAAGTGCAAAGATAAATGACACAGTGTAAATGTAAATTCGACAAGCTGCTGACCAGAGGTGCAGACAACCCTAAGCAACATGAAGTAAATCAACTGCATGTACATCAGGTACAAGTGAACCAGATTGGAGCAGAGACAAGAAGATGCATACACATATAGGACTGCAATGGATGCACCAGTATTCCAAGTCAAATGAACCATCAACTACAAGCAAGAATCTCGGCAAACAAAACAAACTACAGGAATTCCAGTTACAACAAAGTACAGGTGCAAGTGTACATAAGAGAAGTACAAAATGACCTAACAGCAAGTTCAAACCAAAGCACAAAAGTGCACAGCATCATCACTGCAGTGGATAGCAAAGACAACATGCCACAAGACATAGTAATGCAACAGTGGCTAACCAGTAGTGAAAATGCAAACATATGTACATCAACCCAATAGTGACAATGCAACAATCAACTCAACTGAGTACAGAGAAATGCACAAAAGCATGATGCAAACTGAACAAATATGCAACCATACAGCAGTCATGTATGCAACAGGTTCAAGGGCAGAAGGTGGAGACAACTCAAATGAACACAATGTTCACAAATGCAAAAGAACAGTGAAGCATGTACAAACTGTAGTGAATACAGACAGTAAACCAAGCTTCACAATAAACATCTCATGAATATAAGATGTCGAAGCCAGCAGTATCAATGACTATATGCACTGAAGTCATAATCAAAACATGAAGTGAATGCATCAGGACAGGAATGCAAGAAAGGACTCGTATAAGCCGTGAACAAAATTTCAAATTGATCAATTTACAGTGAAGATGGTCATGCCATAGTCAACAAGAAAGGCAACGCAAAAATCATTGACCAAGTTAAAATTCAAAGCCGAGAAAATTCAAGCCAAGTCAAGAATTCCAAGCCGTGGTCATCACGTAATGATTCAATACCGTGAATGTTAAGCAACCAAAATATATACGTGAATTGAAGAAGTCAGCAATCATCTCAAACATCCAAGCTAAAATCAACGGCCGAACAAATTAATTGACAAATTCAAATTAATCTATACGAACGCAAAAATAGGAATTGGATTCCTATATAAAACCCTACATCATCATCGGCAATTATCTGATCGAATTCAAGCATAAAAATCAGAAAAGCACAAAGTATAAAATTACATACCAAAGCCAAATTCGATCAACGAAGTAGCCGACGTGAGCAACAATCAATCAAGAATACACGCAAAAGATCATCGAATCAATCCACAAACCATCGGCACTTCAAAAGCCCTAATTGAATCAAAGGGACGAAGCCCTAGATTTGAAAAAGGAGCGGCCATTTCTTCACGAAGAAAAATAAAAGAGACGGGCTGAAGTGAAAAAGGAGGGCCGACCTTGGTTATATTAAAAAAGGGGTTTTGTTTTTAAGTTTTGTTTTTTTAGGGGTTTTTAATTAGGGTTTATTTTTAATTTGTTTTTAATTTGTATTTTCCTCTTTAAACCGTTTATTTTCTAGTCGTGTGACTAGGGTGCAAACTACGGTGTGTAGTTTGGGAATTTGCAACTCGGTAGTTGAGTTGTGGTCAAGGTTTTGAGCGTAGAGTTAGATTAGTCAATAGCGGTGTATAGCGAGTTTACGTGTGTAAGCGAGGGACTATCTAATTTCTAGTAGAAACCTTGGGGGCAGCACGTAGGCAGGGTTTTGCCGAAGCTGGGTAAATTCTGTGTTGTTCTGTTTTATTCTGTTATTTATATTCTGCGATATCTGTGCTGCTATTCTGTGATCTGAATTGAAATTAATTTATAAGCTTCCGCGATTAATTTTTAATAATTTACACTATCACCCTATTCACCCCCCCTCTAGGGTGAAATCGATCCTACAGAAACCATCTCAGTTGAAACCCACATAGTCAAAACTAATGCATATGGTATCAATGGTACTGGTACGTAGTGAATTGGTGGGTAGCGGAAGGTAGGGTGTCGAAAGCAATGCTTTTGTTAAGGGCGAAACCATATTCTGTTTCAAAAGCTAAGTTCTTGCTTTATTTTACTTAAAGTTTTTGACAGAGTCGAAATATATGCTTTCGAAAAGGTTTATATAAATATCTTTTTAGGAAAGTTGCTTTATTGAGTTGAAGTATTAGCTTTCGAAGGGGTAACCTTTCTCCTTAAATAAGAGCTTTCGAAAGAATTGGGTACGACGAAGTCAAAACCCAGCTGTAAATTTTCTTCTTTTGGCTATGTTGAAGCCATCTATGATGTCGAAGGGTTCTCTTTTGTTTTAACTTAAACTAAGCCTTTTTTCCTGAATGCTTTCGAAGGATTAGGGGTTTCAAAGGAAAAGGAGTTGAAATAGTGTTTCGACTATATCATATGATGTTTTAATTTAAAAGGTGGACACTTTCAACTAGATGCTTCTGTCACCATCAACTTTTATCCAAAACAATTTTATAATTGGTTTTGAAAAAGGTACTTTCATATATAATCATCTTGACCCAAAGAATGTTTTTAAAGAGTAATCCCAATGCTTTTGAAAGGGTACTTTTATTTGTTTCGAAGCTATGGCTTAAAGAATATTTTGACACCATCAAAGGTACTGTTGGTTTCGAAAGTGAACATTTAACAAGGACTTCGAAAGAGTTGTTTATTATGTTTTGAAAAGAAGCTTATGCTTTCAAAGAAGGTCATCTAGAGGTTTCAAAGGTGATGTTATAATGTTTCAAAACAAATTACCCACTCTCACTTTCAAATAGGAAATACCATGACATAACTAAAGATTTTAGAAGTATTACTTCTTCATATACTTATTCACATTATAATTAACCCATAACAGTACTTTGGGGAAGGGTAGAATAAGCTGTTAGGTTGACCTGGTAGTGAATATAACTTAAGAAATGTTAAAATCTTAATTATAGATATTTGACAGGGGCCATTAGGTTCGTAGTAAGCTCATGAAAACTATGTATAATAAATGATATTGGTAGCGGTCAATAGGTTCATTGTTAGCCCATGAAAACTATGATTAGATACTAGCAGGGTCTAGTAGGTCTGTAGTCAACCCATGAAAACTATCTCTGGATTAAGATATTGACAATTAGTCAATAGGTTCCTAGTTAGCCCATAAAAACTAGGATAAGAGGTAAGATATTGGAGTTTCCAATATATTCTTAGTGATCCCATAGAAACTATGATATTGGATAGATAGTCCATAAACATTTAACAGGTTAATAGTAATCCTTGAAACTATAATTGAGAAAGATAGTCAAAATGGATGGGAATGTGAAATCCAGATTTGATTTACTTGTTTTGCATATCAATATAATGTTTATGAAATACTATATTTTAACCATTGTGGATGCAGGAGCATAGTATATGATTTTATAAATATTTTATGATACTAATAAGGGGAAAACCCATTCCGATAAGCGGTGTGGTCTCACTAGATATCTAAATGGTTTGAGATGGTAAATTATTACTCATACTGGGCTTTATGTCTGACTTGAAGTTTTTTTTTCCCATAAACTCTTGAGTACTCAATTGATTTTGAGTAGGTTGAGAGTTGGGGTTTCTAGGTGTTCTTTTAGACGAATAAAGCTTCCAAGGATGAGCAGGAGGCAATCTTGTTATTAGAGGTCATTTATTTCCGCTGTGTGTTTTGATTGTGAAGGCAAATTTGTTTTCTTGCCTTATTATATACTCTGATCAACCAAGGAAGCATCTTCATATGTCGCTCTTAGCCTATTTTATAATAATTATATGTTATCTGAACGTGGTCTACGAATTGGGATTATGTAATCAATTTGGACTAATTTGAAATAGAATGTCGAATTTGTTTGCTGTTTAATTTTTTTTCCATATTCTTGTGTTTTTGTGTATTAGTGTATCTAATATCGCCGTATTTGATCGCCAAAGATTAATGGATGAATGCAACACCCGTATCCGTTAGTTTTGGGCCTTCAAGTAGGGGGTGTTACATGGCTGCTCTATGTTTAGTATTTATAAGGATAGTAGTTGTATTGGATCAGAAGCCCACGACTAGAGAGGTCCAGATGGCCTGGAGTTGTGCAAGAACGTTAGGGTACACACGAGTTGTCCAACTCGGTAACCAATTATCCATTTAGGGGGAAACTCACCCAACTTTCTGGCATCGTGTTTCTTACTTCATTTTGAAGTGTTCCTTGTATTTTCGTAAATTGACGACTTGTTTTGATGATTGCTTCTCTATGACTTGGTTTGTTTTACAGTTTGCTGGAGCCGACTCTTTAATTCTTGAGATGGGTCATCTAAAATTCTATGAAATCACTAGGGCTTGCATATAGACTAGAGAATCACTTATGCAAAGTTTAAGGAGTTGGTGATGAAGCATGAAGACTTGGTACCAGCTCATGGCTATAACTTGGTGCCGACTCTTCGCCTTAGCATATATTTAGTCCAACTTTTCCTGAGCTATTTCCGTATGAGCATGTATGTCAAATTTTAAGTCATTTCGTCTTCATTTCGATGTTCAAACTTCTGTTGACTTTTGCTTGGTTAAAAACCCTGGTAACATTTTCCTCCTAGAGTATGCTTTTGTTGAAGACAAAGTGTGCTCTGGAATGAGGTAAGTATTGTACTGCTAGCCTATGAATTCTAGTTGATAGTTTAGATGTCGTCTCGAGATGTTGCTTTTATTTGGCTGATTTCTAGCTAACTATCTAACATTGATACTTGTTTCAATTTGAAGTCCAATTCTCAACAGATATATCGCTCTAGAAATTTCGTTGTGCTTTAGTTTAGCTATAGTATCCCTCACAATAATTTGGAGTTGATCTAAACAAACAAGGATAATCGGCACCTAGTTTTGTGATAACTTGGCATCGACTTATTGATTTAGAGAATTTTTGTGACTTTCTTTACTTAAAAGAACTCTCCCATGCATTCTCCCTCACTTTATTTTTGTTTCTACCGAGTTTTCCAATTTGAGCTAACCTAACCCTATTCGATTCATAACAAACTGCCATCGATCTGCCTTCGTTCGAGCTCTACCTCTTCACTTGCTTTCGTCTTTGCCTGGACTAGCTTGACGTCGCTTGGTGAACTTGCACACCAAATTTGCCATCCTAAGAAGTCAGGCCTGAGTTAAATTTAAAACCCTAGGTCTTGATTTGTTTTAGAGGTGGTACTTTGGTGAATTCTTGCTTAAGCGATGACAGTAACGACGTCGATGATATGGATTTAATGGGTTTCATTTTGGAGCAGAGATGGTTGATCTGGGCATGTTCAACCGTTGATGAAATTAGGGTTTCACCCCGATTGAACACACATGGATTGAGAGAAAAGTTGTGCCCTTCGGCCTTAACCATCTGCCTTCGTGAAATCGAGTAAGACTTGATCGTCGAATTGACTCCAATATGATGATTGATTTACCTAGAACTTGAACATACCAGACGGTTCCATTACGTTGTATTTATATTTCTGCACTTCAAGTGTTCCTGAAAAGAAAAGCTTTTCGTGTTACTCTAGACAATGGATCCATCATAAATTTTTCAATCAATAACGGGTTAGTGCCAAAGGAAAATTTCTAAATATGTGCAGATCTTTCTCAGGTGCGAGCGAGCTGTCTACACAGGATGGTCTGTTTGCAATGTTCGAAACACTGGACTCACTCCATGTAAACAACACACTACACTTGCCCTAGTCAGCGTTCATAATCTGATTGATCAACACATGTTGACTTCTTCTAGATTTCAGACATTAGCCACATGGGAACTTTTTTATGGTTGGAATATACCTGATAACGATAAATGCTAAATTTTCCTATTCATATGACTCGTCGGTCTCCTTATTTTAAGCCTATGAACTTCCACTCCTTCAGAATCTGGACTGACTAGGGCTTCAACTTCACCTTCCATTCCAATCGGGCCAAGCCAATACATCTAAAGGGTAGTTGGTCCCATTCGGCCCAGTAATGCATCAACATCTCTAGGACTAAGAGTCATGACCGAGCCACTGGAGCAGGTGCCTTTAAGCTTATCAACTTAATCGCTTTGAAATATTTACATTCAGCACGACATCCCTAAAGATGATGTTTTTTTGCCGAATAAAAGCGAACTTGCTCACGATCCTCCTTAAGGCTTCATATCTTACAACTATTACATGTGCCTTGGTGGTGCCATTCCATCTTTCAACCCATTCTGAGTCGGTTCTTACAAGAGATCGGACTTTCCCCATTCCAAGTTCATTTGAATAGATATGCGTGCTAAGCTTATTGTATTTCCTTTTCATGGATACTTTCACACAGCCTCCAATGTTTAGGAAGGTGACATACCATATATTGTTTAAGAAGGCAAGTTTTCCCATCCTATATAATTATAGTGGCCTGATTGGATATTTCTTCGTATGTTGCATGGAGGGATTCAATTGTTTATGCCTTGCAAGAAGTGAGATCTTTTTCTTCTTGTCTATCTCATGCCGAACGTTCCAAATTTCTAACTCAGTTTATGTCCCTTCGTAGTCCAACCAAGATTACCCATAGGGAATAGCATAAGAAAATGCTTAAGGACTTGAACGCCATGGCCAATAAGCGATGGACTATTAAGTTCCTTTTAACAGATGACAACTTGCGGGAATATGGGTTGCTTCACCCAAGTAGATCTACCGATGCTGAGTCTTTAATGTCAAATGGTTCTGGAATAAAAACTTATTTGACTGCCTAGTCTTGTATCTCTGAAAAGAATGCTCAAGAAAATGCAGCCAGTCCCTCGGGTAGAGTATAACCCCAAAAGTTCATGATGTTGATGTAGATCTACCTTTTGAAGAAGATATTCCAAGGAATAGGGATGAAACACATAGGATGTCCCTAAAATAGAAGAAGACAAGACAATCCAAACGAGGGAAGAGAAACAACCAATGATTGCGGAGGAAGAAAGGCTATAGATAAAGACGATAGTAACAAAGATTTTCATGTCACTGAAGAGGGAGATAAGTCCTGCAGGGAATCACTAGGGATAAGCCTTGATCTTCTCGACTTACCTTCTAGGGATATGCTAACTAATGAACCATTGGTTTTGAAATTTCCATTTCTCCTCCTCTAGATTAGCCAGTTGTTAAAGCTTTACAATCGATCCAGAGTCTAGTCGCGAAAATCCCAGTGGGAGATTCAACACACTCACGACCTCCGAGAGACGTCTTCATTAACTTGAATGAATTTGGAGACTTCTCAATTAGTGAGATGATAGGAGAGATTAGCTCAGATATTAATGTATCTTCAATTGCTTTCATAAGCGAAGGTGGAGAGACTTTAATCCTAAAACTATGCCAATACGATCAATAGAGCATATAGGGGTCCATCGACACTAGTTACTCCACGTTAGTATCATGGACACAGATGCATCAAGTTAAGTTGTCATAGTTCAAGTATTAACTCTATTCTTCTTTTCATTTTATGTTATATAGGCCATGGATTATTCTAACACTTGCGTCAGCATTCCAGCTCATACAAAGATCAGACTCGGATCTAGTCCATCGTACCACTATGAGGTTAAAGAGGCAAGGAAGAAGAGAAAGGATAGGGAAGTTAATGAAGCTTGATATTTGGAATAAGAGCGTGAGAGGAGAAAAGGAAGAGATGGTGAAGATGATGCCCCCAACGATACTTACAAGCATCATAAGGACTCCAAAGATCGTCGTGGGATACATCATCCATCATTCCTCCCTGCTTTGAAGCTCAGACAGATGCAGTGCAGGAAATTCCATCCTCTCAGGGTATAACTATTGTTATTGCCCCTACCTCTTCTAAACGCGGTGAGAAGTTTGAACTTTGACCGCATCCTACCCAACTTCATGTTGTTTCCCACATCTATTTTTATATGGGGTTAAATTCGACCAAACCATAAAGCCTACGAATAAGGCAACTTCTCTTCAGAATCTTGAGACAGTCCTTAAGGGGTTGGAAGCTGGGTTTGAATGGCAATGTCTTGTATGCTCTCTCCAATGTAAACCGAATCAACTACCAACAAATCCTCTTGTTTAAGGTAGAAAGGAATGATATGATAAAAGGATTGAGGATCGTAATAATGAGATAGCTTAGCTAAGGACTGGTAGAATTGTGGCCTTAAATGAAAAAGCTGCAAGCAATAAGCTGCTGACAAAGGCAAGCCGAGCCCACGACAAACCGCTCCTTGTAATCAAGGACCAACTCAAAGATGCTTAAGAGGAGTCTACGGATTGAAGGAGCAAGCGAGAGAACATCATCAAGGCCCAGGATAAGACAATTACCAAACATGTTGCGATCATTGTTGAATTGGGCACCAAACTCACCCGACTCTTTGAGGAGAATGTAAACTGGCCAATGTTGTAGAAAAGGCTGAATCTGATAAGTCGGCGATAAAAATTGACCATTTAGTTAGACGGTCGGAGCTTTTGGACCTTCTGAGAGAGCATGATGAGGTTGTGAGTCAAATGGATACCAACATGCTGCACTTTTACACATGCTCTGTGATGAACAAGGGTAGCTTGAGGTGGCTAGGAGAAAACTATCCTCGAATCCTTGCTATTGTTTGGGAAGAAGTACTAGTCAGGTCAGAGCGGGCCAAGGATATGTGCTCCGAAGAGGAACTAATGGCCACTTATCTTGGTTCTGAGGATATAGACTTTCTGGTGGCTGGCAGAGAAATTCTTAACAAAGAGAAGGAGAAGGACATTATGGAGGCTGCTGCTAAGGCTCTTGCTGGCCTAAGTCCTTCAGTTCAAGGCGAGACATCTACTTCCAAATCCCAAGATCTAACAGTGAACGTTCCTGAATCTACAGGGGTTGTTTCTACAACCACCCACACTCTTTCAGCATCTAAAGCTCTACATGAGATGTGCCTTTCCTTGTTTATCGAGCGACCCATTGAAATGGAGAAAAATGAAGGAGGCTGTGAGTTTAAGTTCACGACCAAACTCCTGGCTCAAGTATTTATCTCATTTCCCTTATGCTCCAAAAGCTTCAATTCACTCAGGAGTTCTTTACAAAACTACACAACTATATTTCCCAAATTACAAGTCAACCATCATTCCTACCCCCTCCCCTCCAGCTACGCAAGGTTACGGGGCCACTACCATAATCTTTTGCTTCCACCACTGTCTCCATGGCGGTTTCGGGTTTAATCCTTGTTTCGAGCTCCAAACCTAGACCAGATTTTGAGTAGATGGCAGCACTACAGAACCTAGAGGATGCCTCCATGTCACAAGAAGAAGATATGGTAATCATAGGAGGGTCAGATCCAATTAATAAGGAAACGATGGTGGAGCGGATACAAAAAGAGAAAGAGGAGAAGACGAAAATCACTCATTTCAGAAAGAAGAAGGGCAACATGCAGAAGAAGATCACTCCACGCTAAGGTGGTAAGAAGTTATGATGTGATCAAGTGTGGGTGGAGTGGAGCACTTGTGGTTTTTGTATCAGGCAACTCTGCACAGAGTATTTTTGTTTTATTATCATGTAGGTGGAGTATGTATTTTGCTTTTTGATGTCTAAAACAGGCCGATATTGTGTGGGTACGTCCTCCATTGTTTGTCTATATACATAAAAAGATGTTATCAATGAAAGTTAGGGATTGATTTTCTCCGAGGAAATGCTTATAGATTTGGTTTAATTCTTTTGACTTTACAAGAGGTTTGATAGAGAATAAGTCACAGGTACAAGGGTTAGATAGGTTCTAAGTCGTAGAATTATCCAAAGTACTTGTCTTGGGGACTGTCATGCGATGATAAGATATGATGAAGAGGCAAAGCTTCCGCATAGTGATGGAAGAAGTCCGATCATGTTTTGGTTGCTTTATGGTTTATATTTATAAGAGTAGATGTCATATTGGATCAGAAGCCCACAAACTAGAGGGGTCCAGATATCGGCCTGGAGTTGCGCAAGAAAGTTGGGATACACATGAAAAATGGTGATAACTCACACCAAGTAATCCCCATAACTCAGTGTCAAGTTAACCCCTTTAGGGGAAACTCATCCAACTTTCTTACTTCGTTTTGAAGTGCTCCTTGTATTTTCATAGATTGATGACTTGTTTTGATGATTGCTCCTCCATGACTTGGTTTTTTTTAGCAATTTACTAGAACTAACTCTTCAATTATTGATATAGGTCGTTTGGAATTCTATGAAATCACTAAAGCTTGCATGTATGAACTAGAAAATCATAGGTGCAAAGTTTGAGAAGTTGGTGATGAAGCATGAAGACTTGGTACCGACCCATGGTTATAAATTGGTACCGACTCTTCTCCTTAGCATATTTTTAGTCCAAATTTTCCTAAGGTATTTCACTTATCCATTTGAGCATGCCTGTTAAGTTTCAATTCGTTTCATCTTCGTTTCGACATTCAAACTTCTATTAACTTTTGCTTGGTTAAAAACCCAGTTAACATGTTGTATCCACTCGACGAAGACTCCATGAAGTTGCAAAAATGGTGCATCAGTGGAACTGTGGAAATAGGACTCCAACAACTAAGAAGAGAAGAAGTTGATGAGGTAGTCATATATGAAATAGTTGAAACTTATACTTGTATTAGCTTTGGACCCAAGTTTTAATTGAAATGAAAGTCAGAAATATAATTATTTGTATAAAATCTAAAACTACGCATAAATTATTAACCAAACTATATATTTTAGCAAGACAACAACTTAATTTTGGAGTAACTAAATGAAAAATAATTATATAGGTGGAAATAAAGTACCAATATGAACAAAGATGCATATAAAATAACTTCGTTCAATGGGATAAATATGTTGCCAAATTAATTTCATATCTCATTATATTTTTCCTATGGAATGGATGTAATGATACTCGGAAAGGAAAAAATTCAAATCTTAATGTCGATGAAAAAACTAAAAAAATAAACAGTATATACCTAGTGAACACTTTTTTTAATGTAAGAATCCTAATGAAAGGAAAAAATATTTTAAAAAGTTTGTTGGAAAAAATAATAGTTAAAAAAGGACACCAAACTGCATTTACAAAAAAAATGGATTCACAAACATAGATGCCTAACTTTACTCCGGTGGAAAGTAAAGTACATTATTGTATATTATACCGTTGTCGTCCTAATCGTTGTTATCATTTTTACTATTATTATATTTGTTGTTGTCGTCGTCATTGTTGTTATCATCATCGTTGTTGTTATCGTATTAAAAAAGAACATCACACTATATAAACATGTTAAAATATAATACATATGTTAGATAGATGTAAGACATTGATAATTCAGCTAGTTTTAAAAAATATATATATATATATACACAACGTTATAGATTATTTAAAATTATCTTTTTACATACACTGTAGCTACAACTTATCATGATTTTTAGTATATTTTTTAGTTCATTTCGTAGCCCCCATTGTTGAAAAACATCTAAATAAATCACCTTTGACCTTAGTGGGTTTAACTAATTCAACTTCAAACCAATATCTAAAATACATTGCCTTTGCATTCATTCATTATTTAAATCAATACATCTATACTATTATATTATTATTGAGTTGCATTTTAAGGGCGAATAAGCCTCCTTGATTTTTTATGAAATGAGCGGTCGCGTTTTATATATTTTTTCTTTTCTTACCAGCTCTCCGCTTTATCCTTTTTCCATCAGCTAAAAATAAAACGGCTAGGTTTTTTCCTACCTGCTCTCTGTTTGTCCTTTTTTGTAATCCAAAAATAGAAAGGCTAGGGTTTCTAGGTGATTCTTCCGTCTAATTTCTTCCAACACGATTTTCTGCTACATATCTACTTCGACTACATATCCGCCAGAATCTCTCTAACTTCGTGAAGAAGGTATTTTGTGTTCTTATTTTCATCCAAATTTTTGTACGCAGTTGGATTGTTGATCCAACTCATAATCATGGTGAATTGAAGCTTAGTTGAGGTTATACAATTAGTTCTATGATTTGTCCCCACGGTTGTCGTTAATGGCCCTAGCTTTTACACTATTTTGTGTCTACTTCTTCCTTGATGATATTATTGGGTTTTATTTATATTTTAATATTCAATTTTTATTTTGATTTGTTCATGTTTTTCCCCTCTCTTCACTTTGTAGAACCTTCGACACTCTCTACTGCTAGAACTTAATCAACTTCGTTAATTTTCTCACATAGGAGCCTTCATATATTGAAGTTGTAACCCAATCACGAAATAGGCTTACTTAATGTGTTAGTTACTAAATTATTGAACAATAAATAGTTGGCATATTTGCTACTGTGTTTAGAACTTTCAAATTACCTCATGCATTTTGAGTGTGTTATATAGCCAGCTTAGTCCATATACATCCAAACTTAATGTAAATACACTGAATTGAATTGCTCTTAATATAGAATATCTAAATGTTGTTTAATATAGTATTTAGAAAAATAGTGATTTAAACTTAATTATTATTTTCGTTGCTCAATTTAACATTATATCTATAAATAATTATATTCCTAATTTATTTCTTCTTTTTGGTTCTACATATCCCTTTACCATTGACTAAAACATTTAGTTTCAAGTTTTAATAAAGAATCGATGTTCCAGATCTTTTAAGCAATGAAAAATTAAAACCTTTTCGATATATTTTTGTTTATAAATTATGCTCCGTACTTGTAATTTGATTCAGTTGAGTATATGGTAAATATGTTTAAAAGGAACGACGTTGAACTATTTATGAATCAAAATTGTTAAGTAAATTATAATAGTTGTTTACTAAAGTTATCTCCTTTTAACCTTATCATTTTTTGTGATAAATATACCATACTTTTAGGCTTATTGTGCCGTGGTCATTTCCATAAGATTGTTTAAAATCTTCATTATATATATTTGCTAAAAAAATTACAATTTTATTTGCTTTCTTCCGGCTTTACCATTTTTGTTTTCCAACGCTTCAATTCATTTTTGCGAATATGGTAAAGTACATGATTCTATGATTTATTCTCTTATTGACTGTCGCATTCCATACCATTTATATATGCATCCAAGTTAAATGTAATCATCCAAATAGACTAAAAAACGTTTGACTTATTTTTCACCTAGATACCATGCGTGGTTGAAAAGGGTCGTAGAAGATACAAACAAGACTGCTTTTGTAAATCGTGCAATCATTGCCAATAATGATGCATCCATAAAAATCCTAACATGATGTTAGTTTTCATTGTAGATCCGAATATAAATAAGTTTAAGGTACATACCGTACATGCACAACATTTTATGTTATCGTTGGAATGGGATCAAGATTTGTCACTTTTTAGTTTTTTTTTTAAGAAAGTACATCATTGTACTTATCTTCCAATTACAAGGTCAAGATGTAAATTTGAAAATGACTAAATCTAAAAAAGTGTGGCTTGAAAGAATTGATCTCATTTTATCCAATAAACATGAAAATATCTCAACTCTAAAGCAGTTATACTCAAACACGAGAATAGAGTTTTTATTACACATTACCACATAGACTTCATTATGAGCTGGTTTGTATAAATAGCTTTACTTGATACCTGATATGTATGCTTAGGACTGAATCTCAAATGTACTTTCTGAGTTGAAATGGGATATGAATGTTAATCAAATGTAGTGCATTTATACCGTAGCTATAAAGATCATCATCAAACCTAATGGGTGCATGCTTTCTAATTTAAACCAGTCCATCGCCCTTCCTTCATTCTATAAAATCAAGATGTGCTAGAATTACATATTCAATATGCTCTTACAAGTTTCCTTCTGGAAAAGCGAGGAAACATGTAATAAAAGACATTTTAGAAAAGGAAAAGTGGACAGACTTTCTTCACTTCTATCTCACGTTTATGAGTTCTGTGGTCATTTCCATAAGATTGTTGAAAATCTTCATTATGTACATTTGCTAAAAAAATTGCAATTTTGTTTGCTTTCTTTCAACGTTACCTTTTTGTTTGATAATGCTTCAATTCATTTTTGCGAATATGGTAAAGTATTTTATTTTATGATTTATTCTCTTATTAACTGTCGCATTCCACACTACTTATTTATGCATCCAAGTTAAGTGTCATCATCCAATAGACTAAAAAAAGTCTGACTTATTTTTCACCTAAATACCATGCATGGTTGAAAAGGGTCATAGAAGATACAAACAAGATTGCTTTTGTAAATCGTGCAATCAATGCCAATAATGATGCATCCATAAAAATTCTAACATGATGTTAGTTTTCATTGTAGATCCGAATATAAATAAGTATAAGGTACATACCGTACATGCACAAAATTTTATATTATCATTGGACAAGGCTCAAGATTTGTCTCTTTTTAGTTTTTTTTAGAAAGTACACCATTGTACTTATCTTCCAATTACAAGGTCTAGATGCAAATTTGAAAATTACTAAATCTAAAAAAGTGTGGCTTGAAAGAATTGATCTCATTTTATCCGATAAACATGAAAATATATCAACTCCAAAGTAGTTATACTCAAACACGAGAATAGAGTTTTTATTACACGTTACCACATAGACTTCATTATGAGATGGTTTGTATCAATAGCTTTACTTGATACCTGATATGTATGCTTAGGACTGAATCTCAAATGTACTTTCTGAGTTGAAATGTGATATGAATGTTAATCAAATGTAGTACACTTATACCATAGTTATAAAGATCATCATCAAACCTAATGAATGCTTGCTTTTTAATTTGAACCAGCCCATCCTTCATTCTATAAAATCAAGATGTGCTAGAATTACATGTCACAATGCTCTTACATGTTTCATTATGGGAAAGTGAGGAATATGTAATAAAAGACATTTTAGAAAAGAGAAAGTGGGCAGTCTTTCTTCTTTTCTATCTCACGTTTATGAGTTATGTGGTCATTTCCATAATATTGTTGAAAATCTTCATTATATACATTTTCTAAAAAAATTACAATTTTATTTACTATCTTCCAGCGTTGCATTTTTTGTTTTCCAATACTTCAATTCATTTTTGCGAATATGGTAAAGTACATGATTCTATGATTTATTCTCTTATTGACTGTCGCATTCCATACCACTTATATATGCATCCAAGTTAAGTGTAATCATCCAAATAGACTAAAAAAAGCCTGACTTATTTTTCACCTCGATACCATGCGTTGTTGAAAAGGGTTGTAGAAGATGAAAACAAGATTGCTTTTGTAAATTGTGTAACCATTGCCAATAATGATGCATCCATAAAAATCCTAACATGATGTTAGTTTTCATTATAGATCCGCATATAAATAAGTTTAAGGTACGTACCGTACATGCACAACATTTTATATTAACATTGGACAAGGCTCAAGATTTGTCACTTTTTAGTTTTTTTAGAAAGTACATCATTGCACTTATCTTCCAATTACAACGTCTAGATGTAAATTTGAAAATTACTAAATCTGAAAAAGTGTGGCTTGAAAGAATTAATCTCATTTTATCCGATAAACATGAAAATATCTCAACTCTATAGTATTTATACTCAAACACGAGAATAGAGTTTTTATTATGCATTGCCACATTGACTTCATTATGAGATGGTTTGTATCAATAGCTTTACTTGATACCTGCTATGTATGCTTAGGACTGAATCTCAAATGTACTTTCTGCGTTGAAATGGGATATGAATGTTAATGAAATGTAGTGCATTTATACCATAGCTATAAAGATCATCATCAAACCTAATGGGTGCTTACTTTCTAATTTGAACCAGTCCATTGCCCTTCCTTCATTCTATAAAATCAAGATGTGTTAGAATTACATATTTACTATGCTCTTACACGTTTCATTCTGGAAAAGCGAGGAAACATGTAATAAAAGACATTTTAGAAAAGGAAAAGTGGGAAGATTTCTTCTCTTCTATCTCACATTTATGAGTTCTGTTGTCATTTCCATAAGATTGTTGAAAATCGTCATTATATACATTTGCTAAAAAAATTAGAATTTTATTTGCATTCTTCTAGCGTTACCTTTTTTGTTTGCCAATGTTTCGATTCATTTTTGCGAATATGGTCAAGTATATGATTCTATGATTTATTCTCTTATTGATTGTCGCATTCCATACCACTTATATGTGCATCCAAATTAGGTGTAATCATCCAAATAGACTAAAAAAGTCTGACTTATTTTTCACCTAGATACCATGCGTGGTTGAAACGGGTCGTAGAAGATACAAGGTTGCTTGTAAATCATGCAATCATTGCCAATAATGATGCATCCATAAAAATCCTAACATGGTGTTAGTTTTCATTGTAGATCCGAATATAAATAAGTTTTAGGTACGTACCGTACATGCACAACATTTTATATTATCATTGGACAAGGCTCAAGATTTCTCACTTTTTAGTTTTTTTAGAAAGTACATCATTGTACTTATCTTCCAGTTACAAGGTCTAGATGTAAACTTAAAAATTACTAAATCTGAAAAAGTGTTGCTTAAAAGAATTGATCTCATTTTATCCGATAAACATGAAAATATCTCAACTCTAAAGTAGTTATACTCAAACACGAGAATAGAGTTTTAATTACATGTTACCCATAAACTTCATTATGAGATGGTTTGTATCAATAGCTTTACTTGATACCTGATATGTGTGCTTAGGACTGAATCTCAAATGTACTTTCTAAGTTGAAATGGGATATGGATGTTAATCAAATGTAGTGCACTTATACCATAGCTATAAGATCATCATCAAACCTAATGGGTGCTTGCTTTCCAATTTGAACCAGTCCATCGCTCTTCCTTCATTCTATAAAATCAAGATGTGCTAGAATTACATATTCATTATGCTCTTACATGTTTCATTTTGGAAAAGCGAGGAAACATGTAATAAAAGACATTTTGGAAAAGGAAAAATGGGCAGACTTTCTTCTCTTCCATCTCACATTTATGAGTTCTAGGGTCACAAATAAGTTTCTTCTTTGTAATTATTTTGTTCATATGTAAAAAGATTCTTTGTTGACTTATTTCTTCAAGAGATTTGCTAAAAATTAAAATCTATTTATTTTTTTATTGCAAAAAGGCAAAAACGTCTAACTCTAAGATTTTGAAAATTTCAAAGTAGACCTTATTCCAAGATTTATATTCTAACACCCCAGACACTTACATGTCCCTCTTATGCATGTCCCTCTTATGTTATATGTTTTTGTCTTATGTTACATGTCTTTTTTAGTGTCGAATAAAGCATTACAACTTTCTACCCATAATATCTATCTACATAAATTAAGCACTAGCATAGACTGTCGTAAAATTTCTTCCCGGTCTTGGGAAACCACTTACTATTTCATAAATAGTACTATTCACCTTAAATCTCTAACGGTTACACAAACTCATTGGCGATGTAAAGACAATCTAAAACATGTTGCCCCTTTGTAAGAAATCGCAAAATAATGAAATTAAAGTTAATTTATCCCTGCATTCTATGTTTCTAACCATGGTTGCATTAATGGGTTAACTACTACAAACTCTATTTATAATTAATATGAAAGTTACAATATATATAATTTTCTATACTTTATATATATCCACCATTATTATCAATAATGTATCAACTTTCTATACCTTATATATCCACCATTATTATCAATAATTTTTCAACAAATGTCATCATAAATCCTCATAGTTATGGTTTTAACATCACTACAGTTATGGTTTTAACATCACTAACTCAAAAACCGTTGATAAATTCAATGATTAAATTTCCTTCTGGAACCTTATCTACTGAAAGTTTAGCATTCGCCAATAGTTGAACATTCACTTTTCCACCCTTAACTAACAAATATTTGAAGATAAAATTGTACCGCAATAAAATTGTTCGTATCATATAAACAATTATGTTCTCTTAAATTCACCACAAACTTTAGGCCTTAGTATACTATGGTTTTAAGTATATACTTCTCTATTTATGCTAATAGATGAAAAAACTATAACCCATATAGAAAAAAAAATTGGTGTGGTAAATTATTACCCATTAGCCCAAGCATGGCATCCCCACGATCATACACTATTACACCGGTCAATTGGGCTACCATGCTCTACTTTACCCAATGCAACTTATTATTGCAATTCACATAGCAATTTCACAAAATGGTTAATCAGCACCTCACACATATTGTCTTTATTTTCTTATCCCTGATTCACTCATCAATATGTCAACATTTCTACAATCGATGTTGACCTAGGTAACAATTACACTACACATGTACAAAATGGCGGTTACGATCTTTTTGTAATCAATAGTCTTCTTCAACAACTAGCTTCTACTAATCGGCATAACGACGAAGACATGCACTTCAAGCCAAGAATTAAGGTACTCCTCGCATGGCTATGCTTATCAAACCATAACATTATTTTTGTCTACTCGCTTATACATATCTTTATTTACCTATTTATGCTAAATTATTTCCTCCTCGGTTCCGGTTGACATCCATGGATAGGTATCTCCTAAACCCGATTTTATAATTAAGATTCCTCTTGCCATCAATATTTCATTTACTTTCACAAGCTTAATACAATCATGCTACAAACAGGTTGACGAACACATAACACTGCTACAATCCATTTTGCACTCTAAAGGAATTCAAGTGAACATATCCCCGCTGATGATTCTGTCCTCCAACCTACATATACTGCCAACTCACCAATAAAAATTATGTTGTTTCGTTCTCATACTCTTTCTAACATCCGTTAAACTCCAAGCACCGCGAGAACTAACTGCTACACTAGAATGATCCAGGATTGAAATAGATTTCTTCATAACTAAAGCAAAAAACATTCTCAAAAAGTACACTGCAACTAGCACCCCAATGTCTGTTCGCTAACAATGTATTCACTATAGTACACAGTATCCTTACGATACTATGTGATAGGTTCGTAAATACATGTGCTCCAAAGAGAGTTAGAACAAAAAATAAACAAGCTTCAATTTCACACTAATCCAACACCCAACTGCATCAACAAGGTAATGCAAGTAAGAAGGTAACACTATCTGCTAGAGTAATATAATTAAATACCATTTCTTTATCTCTTAACATGTAACCGTACGGATAAATAACTCAATTGATGGTGTGTACATTACCAGCGAAGAGTTGCTAATGTGAGAAATGCGGATTAAGGATCTTAAGGCTAGAATAAACACTAGAGGGGGGTGAATAGTGTTTATGAGAATTATTAAATCATTTTGAATTTTTGTTAATTTGAACACAAATGCATGCAATACTCAAACACATATATGATCACAAAATCAAACGCAGATGCAAATATAAAGTAAAAGCAGTAAAGGAAAGAACACACCGGATTCTATACTAGTTCGAATTACCCTACATCCAGTCCCGCACACAAGTATGAATTTCCTTTCAAAAACAATCTTTACAATTACACCCTCGATTTCAAGGCAACGAGGTACACCCTACAGAATCACAATCCTCTAGGTAGAGATACTTGATTTCCCAAGCAACAAGTTCACCTGATGGATTTCCAAAGCTACAATCACACCTTATCTCGCTTGATTGATTTCCAAGGCTATAATCACACCTTTTCTCGCTAAGTTGATTACAAAAATCCTATAACTCTGAATAGCACTGAGGATCTAGTTGAGATAGTGATAGAGAATCAAACCAGAGATCATCTAGTTAGATTCAATGTTGATTTCAGCAGAATAATGGTAAGAATATGTATACAGAAATATGGAAGAAGAAGAGGAGTGAAAAATCAAAAAAACTATATTAAAAATTCGTTGAAAATACCCCTTATTTATAGAAGAAAAACATCCATGTCTATTCGTGAAGAGGTATGACAAATAGACACTTCTTTTGAAATTTAAATTTTGAATCTAACTGACACCATGTCGACATGGGGTACTTGGGCATGTCGACATCCTAAAGGGATTTTTGGTATTTTGATTTTCTTTGAAAATAACCTTTATTTTATATTAAAACTATTTTAGACTTTATAAATATACTTGAGTATAATTAAAATACATAAGTAAATATAGAGAATGATATATAGAATTTTACTATAATTTTATATTTAAATCTTAGTAAATATTTAAAAGTTAAATATATTATATCTAAAAGATAGTTTAAAAACAAGGATAATTTGACTTTGAAATTCAAGATTATTTTAAGGCTAAATGTATTTGAAATCAGGATAGATGGTTTTTATTCTTTTAAAAGGAAGGTTTTGAAATCATTTTGAAAACAAGATATAATTTTGAAAAATCATTTTGAATAAAAAGTTAGCAGATACAAAACAATGTTCCACTAGATTTTTTGTAGGTTCCATCCTACTTAGGGTTCCATCCCTTTAACAGGCTCGAAGTGGATTCCATTCCATGAATAAATTGGATTTTAAGATGCCAGTGCTTTTCTAGAAGTTTAAACAAAATTTCTAATTAAAAAATAAATCACTTGAACTCTTGAACTCTTGATAATCTTGATAATCTTGATACTCATGAGTCTTCAGTCTTGATAACTTGAATCTCTATACTGTACAGTCTTCATTCTTGATACCTGCATGGTTAAATCCTGCATATACATATATATCTAAACTTATAATGTTAATGTTTATATTTTATAATTTATTCTAAGGTTGTTGTCATCAAAACCATCACCTCACGGACTAACAATCTCCCTCTTTTTGATGATGACAACCTTTGTCTATAAAATATTACTTCTATCCTATTAACTCCCCCTTAATCTATGCCTAACTACCCTATTTTATACTTCTCCCCCTTTGTCATCAACAAAAAACTAACTCTAAACTATATAACGCCAAACTATATAACTCCCCCTAAATATAATACTCTATGACATGTGATTATAATGATAGTGTTATCATAAATAATCAACACTTAGATCTAATAATAAACCTAATCCTAAACTACTAACTATTCTAAGTATATATAATAACCATATAGTTATTAATAGGAAAGAACACATATAAGAATACAATTTAATTATTAGTCATATAATTATATTCACATTTTCATGGAAAACGTAAGAAGAAACATACAACAATGGTAAAGAAAGAGAAGAAACTAATGTGTGTTATTGAACATAGGAGATCTATGAATCGAACAGTTTGGATAGTGGAAACAGAAATTTTCACGTTGTTCGACAAGATTTCCATTTTTGTCAAAACACAATTCTCCAACGCACACGATTTTGTCGTCATCCTCCGCGTGCACATCTTCCATGGGTTCTGCTTCTTCTTCGCTGGCCTCTTGTACATGATCTCTTGAAGAGTCTTCTTCAATCAAGATCGGGTTAGCATGATTGTCCATTAGAAATTTTTGCAAATTCCAAAGGATTTTGCCTTGCCTCTCTTGTTCCTTTTCCATTCGAAGTTGCATTACTTAGATTTCAGTCATTAACTGAAGTGCATCCTTTAGAGGATCCTCCATTTTTGTCACACGAGCGAGAGTAGTACGTTGAAATGGACTAGAAGTGGGAGAAGAAAATGAAAAGGTAGAATTTTTGTTTGATTTTGAAGAGGAGGCTATTGATTATTTGATTTCAGATGATAGAACAGAGAAATAACAGAAAGGGCAAATAAAATTTCAAAAATGAGAAGAATATATAACCAATTATTTTGAATTTTGGTGGAAAAAATTTAAAAATAAAAAACGTTACATGTCGACATGTGTTGGGGGTGGGGGGTATGTCGACATAGTCCTTTAAAATTTTTATTAATTGATTTATTTTGATTTTATTATAGTTATACTTTTGTTTATTTATATTTTATATTTCAGTTATTGAATAAATACCTAATTCTCTTCTTAATTTAGTAAATATAGATTCATTTAAAGATTTTGTTAGGATATCAGCAATTTGATTCTCAGAATTGATATAATCTAGAGTGATTACTTCCTTACTTATATTATCTCTGAGAAAATGATGTCTAATATCAATATGTTTAGTTCGAGCATGTTGAGTAGTATTTTTGGATAAATTTATCGCACTAGTATTATCACAATAAATTGGTGATTCTGAAAATTTTAAACCATAATCTTTTAAAGTTTGATGCATATATATTACTTGAGAACAAGCCAAAGCAGCAGAAATATATTCTGCTTCAGTTGTTGATAAAGAAACCGTGTTTTGCTTTTTACTAAACCAGGAAATCAGAGAATGCCCCAAAATGTGACAAATTCTACTTATACTTTTTCGGTCTGATTTACAACCAGTATAATCAGCATCACAGTAAGATATTATTCAAAAGAATCATTTTTAGGGTAAAAATAAGCCATAATCAGAGGTGTGTTTAACATATCTTATGATACGTTTTACGACTTTTAAGTGAGTCTCTTTAGGTTGAGATTGATATCTTGCACAGAGACAAACACTATGCATGATATCAGGTCTACTAGTAGTAATATAGAGTAGTGATCCAATCATTCCTCTATATAATTTTTGATCTACATCTTTCGAGATATCTTCTTTACTAAGGTACTCATTGGTTGCCATGGGAGTGGGTTTTCCACTCGCAGTAGTCAAGCTAAATTTATTAATTAGGTCTTTAGCATATTTTTCTTGACTAATAAAGATACCATTATCTAATTGTTTTATTTCTAATCCTAAAAAGAAATTTAATTCACCCATATGACTCATCTCAAACTCTTTTGTCATTATTTCAGAGAATTCTTTATTCATTTCAAGATTAGTTGATCCAAAAATGATATCATCTACGTAGACTTGTACTAGTTGAATATCATTTTTATTTCTTTTAATAAAAAAAGTATTATCTACTTTACCAATTTCAAATTTTGATTGTAATAAGTAAGATCTTAGTCTGTCATATCAGGCTCTAGGAGCTTGTTTTAGACCATATAAAGCTTTCTTAAGTTTGCAAACATAATTTGGTAATTTTTCATTTTCAAAAAGTGGTGGTTGTTCAACATATACTTCTTCTTTTACAAATCCATTTAAAAAGGCACTTTTAACATCCATTTGATATAATTTAAAATTATTATGATTTGCGAAAGCAAGTAGAATCCTAATGGCTTCTAATCTTGCTATGGGAGCAAAGGTTTCATCAAAATCTATTCCTTCTTCTTGACAAAAACCTTAAGCGACTAAACATGCTTTATTTCTAACTACCTCTCTTAGTTCATTCATTTTATTTTATAAACCCATTTAGTTCCAATTATAGTTTTATTTTCAGATCTAGGAACAAGTTCCCTAACATCATTTCTAGTAAATTGATATAGTTCTTCTTGCATAGCCAAAATCCATGAATCATCAGTTGATGCTTCATTTGGATTTTGGGGTTCAATAGTTGACATAAAAGCTACATTACTCATTTGACTTAGTTGATTTCTAGTTTTAACTACAGATTGCATATTTCCTAGTATATTTTCAATAGGATGATCTTTTGAAAGTTTAGTCCTTTTATTAGGATGATTAATTTCATTATTAGTCGTTGACTCTTGATTTTGAGTAATTAAATCATTTTCATCATTCGTATCTTCAAAAATTTTGAAATTTTCATCGAATGATACATGCATTTTTTCTTCGATGGTGTTAGTTCTTAAAATAAATACTCTGTACGCTTTACTTCCATTAAAATATCCAATAAAGATACCTTCGTCGGATTTAGGATCAAATTTATCTAAGTTATTTTTAGTATTTAAAATAAAACATTTACTTCCAAAAATTCTAAAATAAGATAGTTTAGGTTTCTTTGGGTGAAGAAGTTCATATGAAGTCTTATTGTTAAAGGTATAATTAAAATTCTATTTAAATATAACAGGCGGTTGCAACTGCTTCTGCCCAAAAATTCTTTGGTAATTTACTGTCTAAAAGCATAGTTCTCGCACACTCTTGAATCGTCCTATTTTTACGTTCTACTACTCCGTTTTGTTGTGGAGTAGTTGGAAACGAAAAATTGTGAGTTATTCCCTTTTATTGCAGAATTCCTCAAACTTTCCATTTTCAAATTCATTACCATGATCACTACGAATGGTTATAATTTTTTAGAGAAAGTTGATTTTGAATCCTTTTTGTAAAATTCTTAAAACATTCAAAAGTATCACTTTTATGTTTCAAAAATATTGTCCATGTAAATCTAGAATAATCATCTACAATTAAAAAAACATATTTACTATGATTTATTAATAGAATTTGAGATGGACAAAATAAATCAAAGTGAAGTAATTCAAGAGGTTTTGAAGTTGAAATTATATCTTTTAATATAAAGGAACTTTTTCTAGGTTTTCCTAATTGACATGCATCACATAGACTATCTACTTTAAAATTCAATTTGGGGAGACCTCTTACTAGATCATGTTTTGATAGCCTGTATAAGAGTTTGAAATTCAAATTCCCAAATCTCTTATACCAAATCCAAGGGTCACTTATATTTGCCAAAAGACATAAGTTATCATTTGAAACTTTCATACTAAGAATATAAATTTTCTTTTTCCTAACTCCCTTAAATATTATGGTTGAATTGTTATCTTCAATGTGACTTTTACCTTTTTCAAATTTAATTTTATATCCTTTTATCGCAAAGTTGACTTATACTTAGCCGATTATGTTTCAGATTTTTAACTAGCAAAACATTAGTAATAATAGGAGTTTCAGAGTTACCGACTTTGCCGATGCCAATCACATATCCTTTTGAATTGTCTCCAAAGTTAACAAGTCCTCCGTGTTTGTAAATTATATCATTTAACATATCTCGATTACCAGTCATGTGTCTAGAACATCCACTATCGAGTATCCATTTGTCCTTTCAGATCTGCTCAATTGTCCGTTGTGTATTGATTCCTCAATAGCCATAAAGCATGATTCCTGCACATCAAACAATTTTGGTAGACAACTTGAATTTGAACATTGATTATATGCAAACTCAAAAGACAATGATAATCTGAATATTTCTAAACTAGTATTAACAAACATAGCCATTTTGAAACATTTTCAAAAATTAGATTATGAAACTTTGAAAACCTTGCTCTGATACCAAATGTGAGAAATGCGGATTAAGGATCTTAAGGCTAGGATAAACACTAGAGGGGGGGTGAATAGTGTTTATGAGAATTATTAAATCTTTTTGAGTTTTGTTAATTTGGACACAAATGTATGCCATACTCAGACACAGATATAATCACAGAATCAAACATAGATGCAAATATAAAGTAAAAGCAGTAAAGGAAAGAACACACCGGATTTTATACTGGTTCGGAGTTACCCTACATCCATTCCCGCACACAAGTACGGATTTCCTTTCAAAACAATCTTTACAATCGCACCCTCGATTTCAAGGCAACGAGGCACATCCTCCAGAATCACAATCCTCTGGGTAGAGATACTTGATTTCCAGGCAACAAGTTCACCCAATTGATTTCCAAGGCTACAATCACACCTTGTCTCGCTTGATTGATTTCCAAGGCTACAATCATACCTTTTCTCGCTAAGTTGATTACAAAAAGCCTATAACTCTGAATAGTATTGAGGATCTTGTTGAGATAGTGATAGAGAATCAAAGCAGAGATAATCTAGTTAGATTCAATATTGATTTCGGCAGAATAATGGTAAGAATATGTATATAGAAATGTGGAAGAAGAAGAGGAGTGAAAAACTAGAAAAACTAGATTAAAAATTCATTGAAAATATCCCCTATTTATAGAAGAACAACAGCCATGTCTATTCGTGAAGAGATATGACAAATAAACACTTCTTTGGAAATTTAAATTTTAAATCTAATTGACACCATGTCGACATGGGGTACTTCGGCATGTCGACATCCCAAAGGGATTTTTGTGTTTTGATTTTCTTTGAAATAACCTTTATCTTATATTAAAACTATTTTAAACTTTATAAATATACTTGACTATAATTAAAATACATAAGTAAATATAGAGAATAATATATATATATATATATATATATATATATATATAATTTTACTGTAATTTTATATTTAAATCTAAGTAAATATTTAAAAGTTAAATATATTATATTTAAAAGATAGTTTAAAAATAAGGATAATTTGACTTTGAAATTCCAGATTATTTCGAGGCTAAAAGTATTTGAAATCAGGATAGATGTTTTTGATTCTTTTAAAAGGAAGGTTTTGAAATCATTTTGAAAACAAGATATAATTTTGAAAAATCATTTTGAATAAAAAGTTAGAGGATACAAAATAATGTTCCACTAGATTTTTCGTAGGTTCCATCCTACTTAGGGTTCCATCCCTTTAACAGGCTCGAAGTGGATTCCATTCCACGAATAAATTAGATTTTAAGATGCCAGTGCTTTTCTAGGAGTTTTAACAAAATTTCTAATTAAAAGATTAATTACTTGAACTCTTGAAGTCTTGATAATCTTGAAACTCATGAGACTTCAATCTTGATAACTTGAATCTCTATACTGTACAGTCTTCATTCTTGATACCTGCATGGTTAAATCCTACATATACATATATATATATCTGAACTTACACTGTTAGTATTTATATTTTATAATCTATTCTAAGGTTGTTGTCATCAAAACCATCATCTTACGGACTAACAGCTAAATGCCTTGCGCGCCCATAACTTCAACAACGAACCTAACTCCACCAACCATATTATACATGCATCCAGTTTTAAACATAGGTACATTTTGAATTACCATTATGATTAATAAATATAATCTTCCTCCCCTATTGCGTAAAATGGCTATATATTTTTGTCATGTTATGTTGGGGTAAGATTAGTTTACATAATAGTGTAAACAAGATATTCGCTATATTGTCACAACCTGTTGCTGAATTTTAGTTCTGATCTAAAAAAATCATTACATTATCTACTAGCTCAACGTTAGGTGCATGGGAAAATCTAAAACCACATACACGCATGCACGCACACACACATTGCATATGAGTAGGATGCTAATTCTAAAAAATATATTTTATGGGTATAAGCTAGATAGAAAATTACATGAAACAGGAAGCCTTCCATAATATACTCCTGCCAATTTTTTTATACAGTTATTTTTAAAAATGCTTATTTATATGTATGTACATATTTATATGTATGCATGTTGTTAGCCATAAAATATACATAAACATAAAGAAGGCATTTCAAAAACCTTCTGCATAAAATAAAGGTCATCAAGAGGTATCACCTTCCGGCGATGCCTAAAGGATTATGCAAAGCTGGTAAAGAAGAAGCACATGAGAACTTTAGGAGAAAGCTTTCGCATGCAATAAAGAACTACTAAAACCCTCCCTCGGTAGGAATAAGAAAATGATTTTGTAATCATTTGACTTAAAATAAAGGCTAAAGAAGGAAGAAGTTCACACTAAAGCTCTTGAAGAAGTCGAAGGAATGCGGATAACAGCTTGTAACAGTCCCAAACCTTCCGAAGGGGACGAGGGGATTCATCTCTCGACGGTCAAAGGATTCTTACCTTTCGAAAAGAATGTAGAAGACAAGGCAAGCGAATGCGACTTGCTATAGTGACCTTTCTGAACGTATAATAAGCCTTTCGGACTAGTTGGAACGCATATCTAATACCTTTCGACAATAACGAAAGGTTCATAATAAAGGCAGCATTCATAGGTCAATAAAGAACGGAAAACAACCTTCTGGTGACATCCAAGAAAAGCGCAGTTCTCAGCAATAGTCAAGCAATAGAGCAACCATCCAACATAATCGAAGGGTTCATAATACTATATAAAATGCGGACCCTTTGGAAGAGATGGAAGGCCCATGAGCACAAAAGGAAATGCAGACCATTCGGTAATATTCTGAGGTCCATGATGGCGTACGGTGGAAAAACCTTTCGATGAAGTCAAAAGGTTTACAACTACATATGAGAGGCTACCTTCTGTCCCAGTCGGAAGCATAGAGCCGAAGGGAAGGCTGCCTGCATCTATAAATAAGACCTAAGGGGTCCAGTTTCGAGATCCAATTTTCTTCTCATCCATCTACTCATCAACCACTATTGCTCTTCCTCACTACTTTGTAACCCTAATTTAGAAATCAAATTGAGGATTGGCTTCTTGAATTTTTTATCAAATCCCATTATGAGGAAATAAAGAGAATTATGACTTTTGATCGACTTGAAATTTGAGGAAGACCATGATTGGGCGTTAATTCAATATTAACAGCTAATCATATATGATTTATTTCTTACACTCTATGTTTATTCCAAGTGTATACCATGAAACTGTCATTAGACATCTTCATAAGTCCTGTACCCTTTACTTAACATCAATCACAAAACGGGGGAATATGACTTATGGATTAGCTCTTAATATAGTTCCATGGCATATTAAATCAGCTCTTATTATTATCCAAACACGTTCAGATGATGCATTCTTTTCAAAAGGTTTTCACAAGAAGAATATCAACCTTGGAGGCCGAAACCACTAGGAGAATGACAGATAGAGTGACATCTTCTTTCGACAACATCGAAGGGTTTATTACCTTCCAGTGAGATAAAAAGGAGATGTTAATCATTGATCGACAACTTTCAGTTTCCATGGAAGATGGAATACAATGAAGTGACAAGGTCGAGGACTGTATAATTATTACAATCTTGTCAAAAGGTTCAGGGGACTCCTTCAACCCTCCGTCTAGGATGGAAGGTTTAGTAATTTCATAATTCCAAACAAGCCAAAAGGTTTGAATGGAACTTAAACCCTTTGACCTGGTTAAAAGTTATCTAATTCCGTATTCAATTTTGCAAAGAACAAACAATCTTCTAGAACCATTGGATATTGATCATCTCAAGCAAAGGCCAAAATTAAGATCTTGAAACCTTTGGGCTTAGTCATTTCATTTGAAAATTGTAAATTCACTCAACCGTAAAGTTGATCCCATGTAAAACAATCTTGTGCAAAACATAGGGGATGTTAACAGGAAGTCTTGTTAACATTTTTGGCGCTAGAAGGAGGGCTCGAACCTCTGCCCTTGCTATATTAGTACAACTAATTACGGAAACTTAATTTCTTGTAAGAAAATGATGTTAAAAAGTTTTTCTACCACTAGTGAAAGGGATGAACATATAACTTCACTAGAGGAAGACATCTCACCATCTTTTAACCCAAGAAACAGGGTCCACCCCTGTCCAACCAACTCCTCCTCCGGCTTAAATTTGAATATCTCCGTAACTGGCTTTGACTCAAAATTTTCAATCAGAAGAACTCGTTGCAACAATCGCATATTTGGAATGGAAAATGGTAGAGATGAAGGATCTCCTGAATGAAGTATTGTCACATCGATCATCTATGAAAGTTGCTACGGCAGGAGAGGAGCTTGTCTCTTCGAGAAGAAATTTGAAAATCAACACAGATGCTGTGAAGAATAAATTTAATATTTCTTTGTCTAAAAAGAAGGGTTGCCTTCCACTAAAGGCAAATTACCAAGGAAGAGTTGAAGAGAAGATAAAGATTATTCTGAAAGTTCAACTTCAGACGGCTAACAATTAGATAAAAGGAACTAATTGAACAGTGAGGCCTACCTCAAAGATGTAGAAGAGAAGGCCATGATAGATCTATTGAACATCAAGTGTAAGAGCACCGAGGATGAAAGAGTAAATAACAAAAAAAGGGTTACCCCTTTCATTGACGAAATCATGTCAACGCCAATGCCACCTCATGTTAAGGTCCCTACCATGAAATATCATAGGACAGCTGATCCAGATGGCCATCTAATGGCATCCGATAAATAGATGGATTCATATAATACTTCCAGTACTGTTAGATGTTGGCTTTTTTCGGTTACACTAAAAAGAGCTGCGGCTAAATGGTACTGGCAATATCGTGAAAACACGATCTATTCTTGGAAGCAAATATCCTGTGAATTCTTTGCTCATTTTGCATATGCAAGGACCCCTCTATTGACTATACTATACTCGTAACATCAGACAGAACTATGGTGAGTCATTAGGAGTTTACCTGAACAGGTTCAACACCAAATCTTTAAAATCCAAAGGCATGAACAATATAGACAAGCTCATTGTTGTTCACTTGAGTTTATAGTCAATTTTCCTTTCTGGAAGGAGTTGTTTATCCATGGATGTCGGGTCTTACAAGACTTCCACTTTCAAGCTGACAAATTCATTCGAATGGATGAATTATACTAATCAAAGAAGAAATTCAATCACAAAAAGGACAGTGGTAAGTTCGGCTAAGAAAGAGTCCCTAAAAGAGCTGATGGGAGGACGCTAACCTAATGTGGTGGTAATAAACCAGCCGATTTCTTACATCTATGCAATGACCCAAGACGAGGTCAATTTCCCAACTTCATTCAAAGCCTGAGATTACCCTAATAAGAAGAAAGCAGATAAATATTGTTCTTACCATAAGGCGAATGGTCACAGAACCAACGAGTGTAAGGTACTTGCTAGAATAATTCTAAAGTTAATTCAAGAAGGAAAATAAAGGAATTTGTGAAGAATCTGCAACAAACTTTCCCGTCGGACGCTGAAACAAGAAAACCCGCTAGTAATGCTATGAATATGATCAAATATGAGGACCCACTAAGCCTGAGTCCAGCACAAAACATGATTGATGTCATATATGGTGGACCGCATCCCGCCGGTAGAAGTCAAAATGCCCAGAATAAATACATTAAGCCAATAAAGTTGTATTTTCTATACAATAAGAACCACCACTCAAGGGTCCAAAATATAACATCAATATGCACACTCTAGTGATCAGTCCACAAAAATTGAGAAGGGGAATCTATCATCCCCACAACGATCCATTAGTGATCACGGTTCAAATGGGGTCCTCGGTGGTCACAGAAATCTTAATTGATACAGGAAGCGCTGTAGATGTGATATTTCATCATGCATTTGATCAGATGGGAATCTCCAAGGATAAGCTTGAACCCAGCCTCGAGCCTATCTTCGGGTTCAACAATAAAGGAACAAATCCACTTAGGCAAGTGAAGCTTTTGGTTCAACTGGAGCTTCCCCCATGTTCTTGAGTTTTTAAGACAACCTTTATGATCATAGATCAATCATCATTCTATAATGCTTTCTTTGGACGATCGACACAAGACGAGGTGGACGCATTTGTCTCGCCAAAGCATATAATGCTTAAGTTCCTCAATAAAAGTGGCTGGGGTACTATTCGAGGCAAGTAATTTGCATCAAGAGAAATGTATTCTGCAACTCTAGAGAAATATAACAAGGAGTTCACTTATACTTTGACTCTTTCATTACTTTGTAGCCTTCGGAAGATGGATTTCTACATCAATCATTTGAAGCAAAGAAAGAATAAGATAAAACTGACAAACATAATACCGCAAGATGTTTTGCAGTTTATGGGAAAAGAATACAACTCGGTAGAGGAAAGTTAAAATGTCACAGAGCCAGACCGTCGAGGGGAGGTTGAAAGAGTTAAACCGGTTGAAGAAATCGAAGAGGTTCCAAAAGATTCAACTGATTCCACCAAAAATAATCAAAATAGGAAAAGATCTTAAGGAGCACTTAAAGTCGGGATTAACAGATTTCTTAAATGCCAATAAAGATGTTTTTCTTAGACACACTCTGACATGGTTGGAATTAACTTCACGATTATGAGTCACGCCTTGAATATTAATCCGAACATCCCTCTGGTCAGGCAAAGGAAAAGGCAATTCGATATGGTAAGGACCAACGTCCTAAAGGAGGAAGTCAAAAAGTTGCAGCAAAATGGGTTTATCCGAGAAGTCTGGTAACCTAAATTGTTGGAAAATCCTGTTCTAGTAAAGAAATCTAATGGTAAGTGGCGGACTAGTGTATATTATACAGATTTAAATAAATCTTGTCCAGAGGACTATTACCCCTTGATAAGGATATATCAATTGGCCGACTCCACCAGTGGACATAAGCTACTCTTCCTAATGGACGCGTATTTTGGATATAATCAAATCATTATGTTTAAACTCAATAAAGAGCATACTAGCTTTATTACTGATGATGGAACCTATTGTTATAAAGTAATGCCATTCAAGTTGAAGAATGCTAGGGAAACTTATCAAAGATTAGTTAACCGGATGTTTAAAGAACAAATCGGGAAAAATATGGAAGTTTATGTAGATGACATGTTGGTAAAATCCCAAGAGGCTAAGGATCATCTTGAGGATTTGGATGAAATGTTCAAAGTGCTCTGCAAATATCAAATGAAACTCAATCCCAAAAAATGCAATTTTGAAGTCCATTCCAGAAAATTTCTCGGCTATATTGTAAGTGCACAAGGGATTGAAGCTAGTCCAGAACAGATCGAGACCATCAAGGATATGGCAGAACCTAAGACGAGTAAAGATGTCATGAGTTTAAATTGAAAGTTAGCAGCGTTAAGCGGATTTATATCAAAAGCCACCGATAAGTGCATACCTTTCTTTGAAGTGATAAAGAAGAGGAAAAGTTTTGAATGGAATGAAGATTACAAAAAGGCATTTCAAGAGTTGAAACTACATTTGGAAAAGTTGCCGATATTATCCAGCCTAAAGAAGGAGAGGATCTATTCTTATATTTTGCAATTTCTGACCACGCGGTAGTTCAATATTGATCAGAAATGACAAGGGTTTACAACTACCAGTTTATTATGTGAGTAGAAGATTAAATGATGTCGAAATTTGATACCCAGTTTCATTTAGAAACTAGCATACTGTTTAATTTTAACAGCTCGACAATTAAGTCCTTACTTCCAGGCACACCCGATAAATGTGTTAACCAACCTTCCATCAGAACTAGTCTTTGGTAAGCCTGAAACTTATGGAAGATTGATTAAGTGGGGAATTAAACTAAGTCAGTATGATATAGTATATTAGCCAAGAACGGCTATAAAAGGACAAGCTTTAGCTGATTTCATTAACGAGTATACGGGTTCATTTCAGAACAATCCGAAAGGAAGAGAGATGTAAAACCCAAATGGAAGTTCTTTATGGATAGCGCCTCAAACAAATAGGGGGCGGGGCAGGATATGTGATAATTACCCCAAATGGACATGAACTTCACTATGCTATGAAATTGGGATTTTCATCAACTAATAATGTAGCAGAATGTGAATCCATGGTTGCATGATTAACCTAGCTCTACAGCTCAAAATCCTGAGGATTCAAGTATTCAGTGATTCCTAATTAATGGTTAACCAAATCAAACAAGTATATCAAACCAAAGGTCCCTAACTTAGTCAGTATGTGAAGAAAGTTTTGAAAATGCTCTCACATTTCGAATATTTCTTTGTACATCAAATACCAAGAGAGAATAATTCTCAAGCGGATTCGCTGGCTAAGTTGGCAAGCTCAAAAGGATCCCCCGAGACTCGAATTGTGCCTGTGGGGTTTCAGGCCAATCCCAGCAATGAGGGGAATAAACAAGAGAAAACTAAGGAACTATTAGTATTAACCCGATTACAAGCCCTGGCATAAAAATTGGAAGAAATAAATCAAGAAATAATGAAAACACAAGGACGGCTCCAATTATGAATTATATTGTCAATGGGGCACTGCCAACAGATAAAATAGAAGCACGAAAGCTAAAAAGGAAAGCCCAAAGTTTTACCATTATGGATGGAATTTTGTATAAGAAAGGCTATGATCTTCCCTATTTGCAATGTGTAAAACCTGAGAGCGGGTTTAGGATATTAAAGAAAGCACATGAAGGATTTTGTAGAGACCGTTCTAATGGAATTAAACTGGCTAAAAAGGTAATAAGGCAAGGGTTTTAGTTGCCACATTTGACAAACCAAGCAATTGACTATGTTAAAAGGTGTTAAATGTGCCAACGTTATTCGAAGATACCACGTTTCCCACCAAGTCAACTAACCCCCATTGCTACACCATGGCCATATGATGTTTGGGGAAATGATTTAATCAGGACGCTTCCAGTCTCCAAAGGAGGAGCGCAATATATGCTATAGTGGCAATTGATTACTTCACGAAATGGGTTGAAGCACGACTACTTTCAAAAATCACCTCTGGGAAAGTACTGAGATTTTTCATCAGAAACATTGTCACAAGGTTTGGGATATCTTACAAGATAATATCCGATAACGGAACCCAATTTAAGAGTGAAGATTTTCACGATTTTGTCATAAAAATAGGATTGTAAAACGTTTCTCTTCCGTCGCTCACCCAAAGGCCAATGGAACAGTCAAAGCTGCTAATAAAACCATAAAGACAATCTTGAAAAAGAGACTGGACATGGGAAAAGGAAATTGGGTAGAGGAATTACCCCTAGTTTTGTGGGCTTATAGAACATCCACTGGAACCACAGCGGTTCATACCCCGTATTCACTAACATATGCATGTGAAGCAATGCTACCAGTAGAAATCGAAGTACCTTCTCATCGAAGGATTGCCTACGCCTTTAACCCAAACCAAGAATTGAGAAAGGAATCACTCAAATTGATTCATGAATTAAGAGATGAAGCAATCTTAAGAACAGCTGAATACCAAAGGAGAATTTCGAAATACTACAACTCAAAGGTGAAAACAAGGTCATTCAGGCAAGGGGATTTGGTACTTAGAAGAGTAATGGCCAATACAAGAGACCATCAAATGGGTCATTGGGACCAAATTCGGAAGGTCCCCTAGTAATTTTCAAAGAAATTCTCCCATGGGCCTACAAGTTATGCCATCCTGGTGGTAATATGGTACTAAGAACCTGGAATGTAGAAAATTTGAAACCATATTTTCCGACACTAAATGAATAAAGCAATTTCAAGAATGCCCCCATTATGATTCATTAAGAAGAGTCCACATGGTCAGGAGTAAAATTCTCCTCAAATTGGGACTACCTAAGATGGTAGGCTACCATTAATGGTAGAAGCCCTTGGTCGCGCCGAGATGGCCAAGTCAAGGTACCTCCTGGTGGAAGGACGTAAGCCTTTATTCATGCCAAAATCAGAAATGGCCAAGTTAAAACAACACAAGCCCTTATTCGCGCCACGCTATGGCCAGGATAAGGCACCTCCTGGAGGGAGGACGAGTAATCCCTCCGTCCCTCCACGCTATGGCCTGGCCAAGGTACCAAACAAGCCCTTAACCGCGTCACGTTGTGGCTAGGTTAAGGTGCCTTTTGGAAGAAGTTTGGGTAAGTCCTTGGGCCTTACTTCAGAATAAGCTAGCCGAGCGCACCAAAAACCCAGATGAAATGTCCGATGGACTAAGAAAATCCATGCTTGAAATGGGCGTCGCCTAAAATGGCAACCACCAGAAAGTGGCAATATCTGAAGCGACAAACAGCCTGAAATGGGTATGGCTTAAGTAAGCACAAGAATTGGGCTAAAGAGTCCCCACCTTAAATAGGCAAAAATAATTAAACAAAGAAAACTCGGGCCCAAGAGAGAAAAAGCATGCAAGACATCCTCAAAGCCTGAAGATGGCACGTTCAACAAAAAGAATCAGAAAGAATTCTCTAACTTCTTAAGCATCTGCCAGACGGGTATTCTGGTCTTCTATTACTAATTACCAGAAATGGTATTCTAGAATTCTATTATTATTTACCATAAATGGTATTCTGGTCTCCTATTATTAATTACTAGAAATGGTATTCTGTCTCCTACTACTAATTAACAGAATGGTATTCTGGTCTCCTACTATTAATTATCTGAAATGGTATTCTGGTCTTCTATTATTAGTTATCGGAAATAGAATTTTGGTCTTCTATTATTAATTACCAGGAATGGTATCTTGAACTTCTATCATTAGTTATCTAAAATGATTCTCTAGACTTCTACTATCAAATATTGGAAAAGGATACCCTGATCATCTATTATTTGTTACCAGAAGCGGTTTTTCGGATTTCCATTATTAGTGCCAAATTGAATTTTTGGTCCTCTATTGCTCATTATTAAATCGTGCACTCCCATTTTCTACTGCTCATTACCAGAAATAGCCTTACAGATTTCTGTTACTGAATAACAAGACAAGTCATCTAGATTTTTAATGTTCACAACCAAGAGTGATCTCCCGGACTTTTTCGTCGGGATGAATGATCAGATTGGGATTCTGGTCCTCTTTCATTACAATGGAATTTTCAGTCTTTATTGTCACAAGACGCAAGTTCTAAATTGTCCACTCATGGTATTATAATATTCTACTACTAAGAACCTTTCATCATTCATGGCAAAATGGGAAATGATTATCATCAGAGTTAAAAGGTCAACCAAACTAAAAAGGTATTTGTTGTTTGAACTAACCATGCGAATATTGTTAAATGTGTTGTAGGAATACTGGGACAATTTGACAATCCAAGAATATTTGTCCTAAAGAGTAAAGCCTTCTTTATACAAGGGGGGCTAAATGTTAACCATAAAATATACATGAAGATAAAGAAGGAATTTCGAGAACCTTCTGCATAAAATGAAGGTCATCAAGAGGCATTACCTTCCGACGACACCCAAAGGATTATGCAAAGTTGGTAAAGAAGAAGCACATGGAACTTCAGGAGTAAGCTTACACATGCATGAAACAAAGAACTACTGAAACCCTCCCCCGGTTGGAATAAGAAAATGGTCTGTAATCATTTGACTTAAAATAAGGGCTAAAGAAGTAAGAAGTTCACACTAAACCTCTCAAAGAATTCGAAGGAATGCGGATAACAGCTTGTCACAGTCCCAAACCTTCCTAAGGAGACGAAGGTATTCGTCTCTCGATAGTCAAAGGATTCTTACCTTTTGAAAAGAATGTAGAAGACCAGGAAATCGAATGCGACTCTATAATGACCTTTCCGAAAGCATAATAAGCCTTTCGAACCGGTTGGAACACATATCTAATACCTTTCGATAGTAATGAAAGGTTCATGATAAAGGCAGCATTCTTGGTCAAAAAGAACGGAAAACAACCTTCCAGCGACATCCAGAAAAAGCGTGGCTCTCAGCAAGTCAAGCAACGAGCAACATTCTGTCACAATCGAAGGTTCATAATATCATACCCTTCGGAAGAGATGGAAGGTCCATGAGCACAAAAGGAAATGCAGACGATTCGGCAATATTTAGAGGTCTCTGATGGCATACAGTTGACAAATCTTTCGACAAAGTCGAAAAGTTTACAACTACATACAAAAGGCTACCTTCCGTCCCAGTTTGAACCATGGAGCCGAAGGGAAGGCCGCCTACATCTATAAATAGGACCCATGGGGTCCAGTTTTGGGATCTTATTTTCTTCTCATCCGTCTACTCATAAACCATTATTGCTCCCGCTCGCTGCTTTTTAACCCTAATTTAGAAATCAAATTGGGGATTGGCTTCTTAAATTTTGTATCGAATCCCGTTATGAAGAAATAAATAGAATTGTGACATGTGATCGACTCATTATTTAGAGATGATCATGATTAGGCGTTAATTCAATATTAACAGCTCACCATATATGATTTATTTATTATATTTTTTGTTTATTTCAGATATATGCCATGAATATATCATTAGACATTTTCATAAGTCTTGTACCCCTTACTTAACATCAATCACCAAAGGGGGAATATGACTTATGGATTAGCTCTTAATATAGTTCCATGGCATATTACATCTGCTTTTATTATTATCTAAACATGTTCGAATGATGCATTCTTTTCGAAAGGTCTTTACAAGAAGAATATCAACCTTGGAGGCCGAAACCACCAGGAGAATGACAGATAGAATGACATCTTCTTTTGACAACACCGAAGGGTTCATTACCTTCCAGTGAGATAAAAAGGAGATGTTGATCATTGATCGAGAACTTTCGATTTCCAAGGAAAATGGAATACACTGAAGTGACAAGGTCAAGGACTATATAATTATTATAATCTAGTCGAAAAGCTTAGGGGACTCCTTCAACCCTCCGCCCAGGATGGAAGCTTTAGTAATTTCATAATTCCAGACAAGCCAAAAGGGTTGAACGAACCTAACCCTTCGACCTGGTTTACAAAGAACAAACAAACTTCTAGAACCTTTCGATATTGATCTTCTCAAGCAAAGGCTAAAATTAAGATCTTGAAATCTTCTGGCTTAGTCATTTCATTCGAAAAATGTGAATTCACTCAACCGTAAAGTTAAGCCCATGTAAAACAATCTTGTGCAAAACATTGGGGATGTTAACATGAAATCTTGTTAACATGTGTTAATAATTCGTAGACAATTCCTGGCATATAACCATCATAGATAATTTTATATGTATAACCATTAGTACTTTTGATTACGCCATTTAAACTAGCTTCTGAATTTTAGTCTAGTGACTTGATATTATAGTTAATACTGCAATATATTAATTTATAAAATACTTTCTTTTTCAATCTGCATTAACAGAATGTTAAGTACAAAAGATGTAAATGGTTAATTTACAAAGGTTTGATGATTCTTTGTATGACTTTATGTTAGCAGTCAGTAGTCAGTAGCTTTCAATATTTATACTTTTGATGGCTTGCATTTGGTCATAGTATTTATTTTTATTTTTTAACACACTCTTACTATTAACTAATAAAGTCAAGTTTTTTCTATCTTTTTTAATAAATATTTAACTAAGCTATGATTCAATTAATAAATTAGTTTTAGTAAAAAAATATTATATGCATTCTTATTCTACTAGGGTGTTATGGACACAATTTGAAAGAGAAACAATGGAAATACCTTTCGGCCAAAATATGCATATAATTAAATAATGATTTCGATGTTTTGAATAATCATTTTTTCTACTAAGGTTTAAGACCAAGCTAAAATTGGTTTAACAGAATATTGTACAACAAATAAGGCCATATATACCAGTATAGTTTTCTCTACTAAATTGCATTAATAAAATGCTAGGCATAAGAAAGTTGCATGCAATACTTTTTTGACTACACATCAACTACTGTAATCTACTTAATTCTCCATATAGTAATGGAAAAGTTTTTACTTTATATATGTAAACTAACAACCAGAAGGCTGTATGTAGGACTAACTCCAGAAGCAGCATTCCAAGCCGTTTGGATGAGGAAACTTGTTGGGACAAAGGTAGTACTAAGGAAAAAATACTACAGACTTTCGTACAAAATGTTTAGCACATCATTAAGCATTTATAGTTTGTGAAGTATTGCAAACTAGGGGTATGATCGGCATGGATTTTGGATCTTCAAATACATTGTTTTTTATCCAGGCTTTTTTCAAACTGAATGTAGACTTCTATATGGGTGGGAAAACAATATTTATGGATCTGCCTTGCTGTGCGCATTGATTTTTAATTCAAAAAGCCATTGTTGTCGTTCACAAAAAAAATTGTTACTTTTGCATTGTCAGATTTGACCATATGCTCATGTACTATCAATATATCATTGAATTTATTATTTTGCACCATAATATATCTAATGTTATTCCAATACCACATGAAAGCAACTTAATTGTATGTTGAATAAAAATATTTATGCATGGAATACACTTTGTATTTATACTGTTTTGATGTCTTTGTATACATCATTAGAATTCTTAACCTTCAAACATTTTGGTGTGCATGTGCAAGTTTTGAAAGATACAACAATGTGCATTTATGTCTTTTCAAAAAGCATGAACTGTACAAATATGTCTAAATTTCCTCGTGTCCTACACTTTTTTATTACTCATTTTCACTCAAATATATTTGCTTCTTTTTAACCATCTCTTCATCCTTCATCATCGGTACACAAATATGCATACATGAGTTATTAAATTTCAATAGAATAACTACGAAAAAATTGCTAATTAAATTGTACGATTCCGTGTGCGAAGTATGGGTTCACACTAGTCTCTATTAGTATCCCAGTACTCTACTAACAACATATGTTGGTTTTCATAGATGTTTGGTCATGTTCCTAACTTTTATTAGTTGCTTCACTTGTGGCATAAATATTATGGAGTTATAACCAATAAACAGTCAAAGCAAGCAGCCATTACGTCAACAAATAATCTAGTTGAAAAGTGTTATGCAAAAAATATGGCATGTATAGTTGAAGCAAGTAGCATTGGATATGCAATTTATTTATTTTTAGTGTAAAATGATCAAAATTGAATGTTGAAGAATAGGACATAATTGCATTCATTGTCAAAATTCCAATTAGTTATACATGATAAATGTAATGTTGCATTATTGGAGAAAATGATTTTAAGAACTATGTTACGAACTCAACTACAGTAACTTTTGGAAATCATGAAACAATAGAAAAAATAATAGCATATATTTTTCCATGAAAAATAGAGAAACCTAAAGTATTAATGGATAGACTATACAACTGAAAAAATAGCATTATGCATAAAATGTTGATAGTATTTGTTGTAATTATTTAAAAACATAATAGATTATCTATATAAACAATTAAATTGCACTAAGTACATGGAAGCAGGTAGAATGAACATGTGAGATGATGAGTAATTAGGACACTATATTGTATGATGAAGAACAATCCATCCAATATGTCGATCAACAACAAACAAAACGAATTTATGGGATCTATATTTTTTCCAATATTTGAGTCCTTATGAAATATATTACTTTATTTCTAACCTATAATACATTGTAAGAGATCACCTAAGGTTGAATAACATTAAGTTCAATGACTACATCTATTTTTTCTTATAACTTCTTCCATCATTACCTAATTTAGCTTGTTTGTAACGAAAACTTAAATGAAAATTTTTTGTGATCCTCATGTAATGACATTTTGGAAAATATTATATTTGCTCAATTTATAAGTAAATAGGTCTCTTTGTATGCCTAACTTTTTTAGTGAATTAAAACATAAAAGGACGATTACAACTATCAAGAATCAAAAATAAAGGGTAGTAACCTAACAATACAAATGAATCTAAAACAATAAAAAATGAAATAATAAATGAAAAGAACTACTTGTATGTGTAGTTGTTTAACTATGAACTGCAGTGTAGATCAACTTATACATGAAAAAAAATATAAGCTTGTCAAGTCACATAAGAAACAGATCTAATATTTAAAAGACATAAAGAATTAAATGCACACCTTGTAGTTTTCATCACCATATCCTTGAATCTTTTCTATGGTCTACCATCATTTGCACTCAAAATCTATGAAAAAAATCTCAAGTTACAGCTACTAAATCCAAAAAAACTAATTAAATTTAAAATTGCGAAGTGCGTTCATTACCTGAGAAACCATTTGGGTAGCATAAATCCAATGAAATGCAAAGCATCCAAGTATGCATTTGTCTATCTGCTACATTAGTTGTAGTACATGATTTTAGTTTTTCATTCTTTTGAGATAAATCCATAATATTACCTCGCGTCCATTTTTTTTCTTAAGATAATCAACTGCTAATTTTCCAAATCAAGGACATTCTTTTAAATTTTCAAATCCCAATTATCTTGATATGGTGAAATATAGGTACTTGTAGGATCAAAATTCCATACTAATATTTGCTCTTTTGAATTCATATAAGTAAATCAACACTATTAGTTTCGAAATAATTAGTAATTATATACTATTTACAATACCGAACTTAATAAATTAGCAAATAGGAAAAAAATCAATGGAAGGTGTGCCTAGCATAATGCAAAGAATAGAAAAACAAATATAATCAGATTGAAATGTATAATACCAATTTTGTCAAGTGCAACAAGTGAAAATTAGTTGTAATATATACCAATTCAACTAAAGAATCATGCCATTTGGTATCAGCACTTACATGATATATCACTCATGGGAACTTGCTATTTGGTTGGATGACTTATATCAAGGGGGAATAGAAAGTATTTATTTAAACAAAATAAAATCTCACCTAAGCCTTTTCGAGTGGTTATAGTATTCTCCTCTAAGGAAGTAAACAAATCATCGACGAACCTACTTCATCAACTACAATTTATGTTTAAATCATGTTCCGCTATAGAGAAATTAGCAACATGTTTGAAGTTCTAAAATTAAATTACTGACCAAAAAGATTAAGAAAAATATATACCTAAATTTCTATAGGTACCACGAAGAGACTATGACCTAGGTGAAGGAGACAAATTAAAGTGAATGAATCCGAAAAGAAGGTTTCAGACAGTAGAAATTTTTACGGCAAGCTTTGAGGAGGGAAAGCTTTCGAAACGGAGCATTATTGAATCGAAGAAGGGAAGAATAATTGATTGGCTAGATCACACCTTGGGAATGCACTAACAAAGCCAGAGAAAGAGTGGCAACGGCAAGGTTGGGTGAAGAAGTGCCATGCCAAAAAACCTAAATCACGATAGACAGATAATACAAAATTGTTCGCCTCTAAGGATTGATTTGAATGACATTACCCTAAGTGAATAATTAGGTTTAGGTAAATAGCGACGAGAAGGAATCAGTATGTTGTGATGCTTCGATGGAGGAAAACACGTGGAATATCCTTATTTATTTTACTGGAAGATGGGACGGGGCTTTAGAGCTCACAATTCTCTACTTAGTATTAATAGTATAGTAGATAGTTCAGGTATGTCTGACTTAGGGCTACTAGAAGATGCACAAAATATTTATATGTGTGTATGTAAATACAATGATATGCGATTTAAAGCATTCTATCCGACTTGGGGCTATCGATTAGTGCATGGAATCCATTGTACTATCGACGCGCACAACGTGCAGACGTGGTTCCGGAGTAAAGGCAGAGAGAGATTGGAATGACAGCCTAGGGTAGGTCACATACTATTCCATAGAACAATTAGGTGTTACGATAGGAGCTACATGCCAAATTATTTTGAGGTGTTGTTTTTTAAAGGACCATGCAATATAGTTATGGCTCTCGATAGGTCTCTTTTGTAGCTAATGACAATTCGACATGATTTATCAATATGTAAGTTAAGCATATGTATAGTTTGGTATGCCTGACTTGGGGTTACCGAATATTTGATTTCATGAAATCTATTATACAGATGTATAAATATGTGGTTCAAGGGATTTACATACATACATACATATACATACATACATATATATATATATATATGCATGGTTTGGTCAATTTACATTGGTATGCATGACTTGGGGAAATCGGATAGTGCGAGGGACTTCAAGAATGAATCACGATCCATACAAGGACAACAATACTTCGGTGTTATGTATCCATGTATGAGAAGTATACGGGGGGTACATACAGTTCTGGTAAGTTGGTTTAGAAAATGAATGGAAAAGATGCTAGTGAGGAAATCCATTGTACCATAGAGGCACACGACCTGTAGACATGGTCCTGAAGTAGGGGCAAAGAGATATTGGAAGTAAATCATAAACTGATCTATGGTACGATTGTGTGCTATGACATGACCTACAGGCCAACTTCTTTTGAGGTGCTGGTTTTCAAGGGAGTCCTTGGGTTAGTTATGTCTCTTGATATGTCTCTTTGGAAGCTAATGGTGATTTAGAATGCACATCTGTTATACAAATCTGTACTTCGATTTTTGGTATGGAGATGCTATGTTAGTGGCATAGTTATATCATTGTATTGGACTTGCAATTCAGATGCTTTGATAGGGATTGAGTGATTTATGACACCATTGCTTATGAAGTGTATAATTACTCTTACAATCATTGTTGATATTCAGAAAATGACTTGTTATAGTATGTACTGTTTTAATTAACCACTATTATGTATCATCCTGACTTTTTAGTGTAAGGATAAAGTAGGGCGAAGTATGATTAGTATTACCCATCATTCCTTACGCACGTTTATTAGATGTATGTAGGTTGCATGTATATGTAATATTTAGAGATAGTCCTTCTCACACCAGGCTTTATATCTGACCAGTGTTTTCCTTTATATGTTTATGTTATGACAACTCTTCGGTACTCAATTAAGTAGTTTGGAAGACATGTGATTTTGGAGCAGGCTTACAGGATAAATGGAGCATTCTGGAGGCATGAAGTTGATGTATTAGATATGCATACTTATTAGGGATGTAGTATTTAGTGACCTGTATTTTACATATCGAAGGATCATAAAATATTTCTATTTTAATTATATGAGGTCATATGATTCTATAATTTTAGTATATGACTCTTAAGGACATTTTACACACTTGCGATTTTTTTTTTTTGAATTTCTATATAACCATTTTGACCTCGAAAATATTGTTTTAGCTATAACTTTTGACACGGGTTGAATTAGGGTCTTAACCTATTTCCCTTGCTTCAGGATGATAGTGTCTCATTTGAAAGAGTGGTCATAATAGAGAAACAGACTTAAGATTAGGAAGTTATGCATATTTTTAGTTTTACAACCTATTATTCAAAATTAGTATGTAATTAATTAAACCCATTAGTCAGCACATTAGTCTAATTAGAGAATTGCTATAAATAGGGGCTGCAGGAGTCAAACTAAAATTTTTCCTCTTATTCCAAATTAGGTCTAAACCCTAGTGTAACACCCCTAATTTTATTAACATTATCCAGGAGATTTAATCAGAATAAATTAAATGGAATAATGTAAAGTGATATGGGGATTGAGATTGGTCAATGAATATTAGTGGCCATGCTTAGTTAAAATGAATGGGTTTATAAATGGTAAAGTGTTAACTAATTAAACATAAGGCATTAGGGTAAATTCCCGCCCACATCTCCCGCCCACATCCTCCCTTATAATATTGTTCCTAAGACCATACACGTTCATTTTACCCCAAGCAAACTTTTAAACATAAGAAATAGAAAGTGGAGGCCGACCGTTAGGAAGAAGAAAAGAAGGCAAAATCAAATCTAAAGCATAGGATCAAGCTAGAAGAAATCAGTCTCAATCAATCTCCAGTTTCCTTATCCAACCTAAGGTGAATCATAATCACTACATCTCTATTTTGTTTTCTATAATCTCATGTTTTTCGATTTAAGAATAAATTCACTTTTATGATATATAGGACGATGATATGCTTGATTTATGATTTATTAGTTTAAACAAGGTTGTTTAAAGGAAGAATATGCACGGTTTTAGGGAAAAACTGAGGCTAAATGATTCTTAAATTCCAAGGGAAAATTTTATGTTATGAGAAACATAATTTTGGAGTTGAGTTTCAATTTTTATAATTTTCCAAGCCAAGGGGGAATTACTTATGAATTTTCAAAGGAAAATATGGTTGATTGGGTTTATAAATTTATTTCCGAAAATGGATTGAGAATTTGGGTCTGAAATTTTGATATGTTACATAACATGATTAAAATGAATTTCTTGAATTTTTGGGGATTTTTACTAAGTGATTTAATATGAAAATTAAATTATTTTGAAAGGAGGACCTAAATGATTTAATTGTTTTGTTAATTGGAATGGCTTATTTGTTAAATGTTATTTGGTTTAGATCTGAGAAAAATGCGGCAAATATTAGCTAAATTATTTGAAAGTTTAATGTAGCTAATCTAATGTTTACATATGCGCAAATTAGTTACAAAAAGTTTTCTTTATTTAGTAAAAAATAGCCTTTAGCTTAAAAAAGTGGGTTCCCCCTCCTTTAGAAGGACCTTTCGACCCAGAGCTTCCACCTCCAACCTAGTCGAAACCTTCTAGGTCAAAACTAGTAAACCAATACACATGGTATCATTTAGCTAGTACGTAGTGGATTCGAGAAAGGCGGAAGGTGGGGTGCTGAAACGTTGCTTCCGAAAGGGTTGTTTCCTTTGTTTTGTTTTTCAAGAAAAGTGCTTAACTGTTTACAAAAGGGATTCAAAGTAGTTAAAACCAATGGTTTCGAAAGGTATTTCTAAAGAAGCTTTCGAAGGAGAGCTGCCGCCTTTGTTTTTAAGTTGTGGCTTCCAAAAAAGTTACTTAATTTTTATTTAAAGCTTTCAAAAGGTATAGTTTCAACCAAGTCGAAACCCTTATATGATATGATGCCTTTCGATGGTATTAAAGACATTAATGCTACCAAAAACCCTTTTCTTAGTAAATATAAGCCTCTTCCTACTACTTTTGAAAGAGGTTAGGGGTTTAGAAGGCAATGTTTTCGAAAGGGGTTAGGAAGACAACCTTCAATTGTTTTACCCAGATGTTTTAATGCTTTCGAAAGGGTGGTTTCGACGCCACCAAGCTCCCTTAATACTTTTTGAAATAAAGAATGGTTTCGAAAGAGATGCTTTCGCTTATATTCACTTTGACCCAAAAAATTTATTTTAAATGTAAACCCAATGACTTCGAAAGGTATTGGTTACGAAGGGTAACATTCAATGGTTTTGGAAGGGGTATTTTTGAATGGATTCGAAGCTATATTTTTATACTTATATGATAATACTTTAACAAGGTCGAAAGGTTTTGAAAGAGATGTTTTATAGTATTCGAAAGGCAGGAGCCTAATATTTTAAAGATAGAATTTAATGCTTTCGAAGGGGGTTATCCAATGAAATCGAAAGCAAGGTTTCGAAGGTGTCGAAAGTCTTTTTGAACCCTAACTCATTTTTAATGGAAAAACCCATGGCTAAATAAAGGAGTTTTGAAATAATTTTAAGTATGTAAATTTGAAAAAGTATTTCCTTGATAAAAAAAAGTTAAAGGGATTAACTATGTTTAATATGAAAATTCAAGGACTTTAAACATATAGGAGTTGTATTTTTAGTTGTTATGTTTACTTCTTCAAATATGAATATATTCACATGATAAAGGACCCATAATTGTATTTTGGGGATAAAAGGGATAGAAGAACCAGCTAGGTTAACCCAGTAGTGAATATAAGTTGATTAAACTTCTGAATGAGTAGAATTGCATCCATGACATCAGGGAAACAAAAATATAGGAGCCTAAACTTTGAAGTTGTCCAGGAGACAACTTATAGTAAACCTATGAAAACTATGATTAGGAAGTTACTGGAGGTAACCAACTTGTTCATAGTAAACCATGAAAACTACGTATCAAAGATGGTTGGCAGGGGACAATTGGTTCGTAGTGAACCCATAAAAACTATATCTGGATTAAGTATTGACATCAGCCAAAAGGTTCCTAGTCAACCTATGAAAACTATGATAAGAAAGAAGTTATTGGAGACATGAGTAGGTTCTAAATCAACCAATGAAAACTAGGATAAGAATGTAGTTATTGGAATGACCAATAGGTCCAAAGAAACCCATGAATGTATTAAATTAATTGGCAGGGGCCTATAGTTTCTTAGTAATCCTATGAAAACTATGAAATAGGATATGGTGTCTATAAATTATGAAAAGGTTATTATTGAATCCATGAACACCAATAGGTTAATAGTGATTTTAGAAACTATAAATATGATAGGGGTCAATTAAACTGAGGATGGAAAATCCAAAATGTGTATATATACATATCATCATAATATCTTTGAAACGCTATAATTTTAACCATTGTGGATGTAGGAGCACAGTATATGGTTTTGTAAAGGTTTTTAGATACTAGTGAGGGGAAAACCCGTTCCGCTAAGTGGCGAGGTCTCACTAGATATCTAAATGGATTGAGATATTAGATTATTATTTATATCAGGCTTCATGTCTGACTCGAAGTTTTTTCCCTTTAAACTCTCGATACTCAGTTGATTTAGAATGTTTGAGATTATGGATTTCCAGGTTCTCTTCTTAGATGAATAACGCTTCCGAAGGAGTACTAGAGGCATTTAGTTATTTAGAGTTATCTTTTTCCGCTATGTATTTTGGATGTAAAGCCGCACTTGTTAGCCTTATTATATATTTTGATCAACTAAATGGGCATCTTTATATGTCGCTCTTAGTGTATGTGTATTAATTATATTTTTATAAATGTGGTTAATGTTTGTGAGATTATGTAATGAACATGAAACATTTTGAATGGAATGTGAAAATGTATTTTTACTTTGTTAAAAATTTTCCATATTGTTTTGATCTGTGTATCAACGTATTTAACACCACCGTATTTAGTCATCGAGGATCATTAACCATGGATGATTGCAGCATCATAGCCATTAGTTTTGGGCCTCCAAGTAGGGCGATGTTACAAGTTGGTATCAGAGCATTGGTTTATGAAACTTTAAATGAAAAGTAAAAAACCTGAAAGCTTTTTTAAACATAATCTGATAAATTAGAAATATGATCGGGGTTTAGGTTAACACTATAGTAACTTACTTGTATTTGATATATAGGTATATATCTAAGTACATGTTCCCCTCTCTCTTAGATCGTTCTTCTGTATCTCACTAAGGCTTGTATGTAGATTTACGAGAAAGTTGATATGGAAGCAGGAAACAGAGAGGAAATCTAGGTGAAGGAAGCACCACACCCAATGGAAATGCTCGACCTGATACCAAGAGGAACCAAGGTCGACAGACTAATGCAACTCCAAATATTGAAGCTAATGTAGGTGCTAGAAATCCACCAGTAGATGCAGGAATGGTGTATCAGTTGTTGTCCAATATTTTACAAGCCGGAGTAGCTAGTTATATGGAAGGAGCTAATCATGTAGCTCCAGTTAGATATAATTATGCTAGGCTGAGAAGAGGCTACACCGGTCTGTGTGGAAAGTCGTTTGTTGGGACGAAAAATGCTATTGAGGCGGTGCATTAGCTATTGAGTTATGAGGGAATCTTTACTTCTAGGCTTGAATGATGGGGAGAAGAGAAAGCCATCCTCTAAGCAGTTGTAAGGAGTAGCGCTTTCTTGGTGGAATAGTGTGACTGCTGGAGCTCTGGAGGAAGAGCTGACATGGGCTGATTTTAGATGGAGATTTGCACAGAAGTTCTTATATAAGGCTGCCAAGTCAGCATTAATGAGAAAGTTTATGGAGCTTGTTCAAGATGATATGTCGGTAATCAAATATGCTGCTAAGTTTAATGAGCTATCTCGATATGGACATGCTACAATAGACATTGACATTAGAAGGAATGATAGGTTCATTCGAGAACTGAGACCGGAGTGGCTAGAATGACCATGACTCATATCAAAGATCCCTGTAATGTGTAACAGCCCGCAAATCCGTACCCCTTGAGTCAACACTATTTTATAACAATCAACTCAAGTTGAACAGAAATACGAACCATTAGGGTTAAAGAAGAAGAGGTAGAATAAGAAAATAGAAAACAACATCAGAATCTAAACATCGCAGCGGAATAAAATATAATAGATAATAAATAAACTTTACTCAAAAAGCAAATACATCTGTTTACATATTACATCATTAGAGTACATCAATCACAGCTCAACATCAATATCATACAAATGGATACACAACAACTCAACAGAGCGGAATATATACATATAAACAAGTACGGGAGTACGTATCGTCATCCTGCTCATCTCCTGAGCTCCACAGCATCATATCCTGTATCCTATAATACTCGGTCTGACCCGAGCATTATAGTTAAATAACACCCGAGTCAGTCTGGAATACCAGCGTGAGAAAATCACACTCAATTGATTATTAAAGTTTCAAAAATCCTTTTTAAAACAAAAGCATCTCGTAAGACCACGCCACAAATAAACATGTCGGGTTTTTACCTTATGATAGCTAAAACAATTTTCATAGAAATCCTCTAATATTATAATAGGGTCTATTTACAAAAACTTATAAAATAGATGAAATTGTTACATTCATTAAATTCCAGCTACTAGCCACAGAGTGGGTAATACAAACAAAACTCGTACAAGGCACGTAGGAGAATGGATTTCCAACTAATGACTAGGCACTGGGATACCACCTGTCACAGTACGGGGCCTAGATCACCGTACCGAGGAGTACGCCTGCTCCCCTGCAACATAAGACCGGGACTACCCCTTACTAGATAATCCCAAGTGAGATCACCCCGCGGTTGGGATCAGCAACCGCCCACTAAGCCGAAATAAAAAGGGACATCTAGACAGGAATGACCTCACCCTGCTTGGGTGCTACCCACCTAGCCTTGCTGCATAACCCCTGATTTTTAGTCATTCCCATTTGATGAGGCTTGAGGGTAAGCGTTACCTCTTTATAACATATCCCTTAGAATGCACATCGTCCACCTAACGATGTTTCGCAAGCATTCATCCATAAAAGTCCGTCCCGGGTTCGAACGGAACCGAAGGCACTATTCCTACCACATCCATTTTGGAAATATCTTCAAGATTAGTAGCGACTAGCCCTTGCACCTCACTGCTCCATCTTCAAATCCAAACTCGTTTCCACGAAACGTACAAACCGGATCGAAGTGGTTTTCGAGAAATAAATCTCGATCCCGGTCTCTTCGAAACAATCAACGCATTTGTCCAATATTGATAGTCGGTGATTTAACTATCAATTAGTATTCAAAAACAACCATCAACCAATAAATAATTTCCCAAATTATTTATTAACCTCACTATATCTTCACAAGATATATTTTCACTTTCAAACCCATTTGAAAACAGTTTTCAAATCATCATTCTTTTCAGAATAAACTTTCCCAAATATTTTCTATCGCCACTGAAGACACCAAGCACAAAACTAGATTTTTAAAATAATTTAAAACACTTTACTTTAAAATATACTTTAAAATATTTAAGTTAAAACTACTCCAATAATTTGTTAAAATACATACTATATGAATATCGGAAAATAATGTTACTTTATAAAATATAAAACAGGTCTTCACTTTTAAAAGCAAAATACTAAGTCACCTTTAAATAATTATTACAATAATAGATTTGAAAAATATTTACTTTAGACCTTTAAACATTCAAAAATAATAAATTATTCTAAAACATGCTTTTTAAAACAACATTAAACCTTTATCTTATATTTAAATTTTACTTTGAAAACATACTAGGCTATCCAGAGAAATATACTTCTCTTCACAACCTTTTTTTTTTTAAAATAACTATTTATTTTAAACAATTTTCCTCATTCCTTTAATAAATTCCCACCTTGAATTTATTCTTCCAAATATCCAATTTCAAACACTTAAATCAATTTCCAAATTGATTTTCAATTTACTTCATTCATTCAAAAATGTTTTAATTTCATATTTTATTCCTTAATTATGATTTAAAATTCTTTTAATTGAAATACCAATTTAGATTTCTTAATTTACTTCTTAATTCCTTTAAATAAATTTAAAACCTTAAGTTTTAAAATAATTCTTTAACCATTTCAATCAATATCACATAATTCTACAATTCATTAATTACTGTTTATTCAACCCTTTTCTTTTTATACTCGAAGTTATTTATTAGTATTTAACATACCTCCATTTCTTTTTCAATTCATTCTTAATTTATTCAATTTTCTCTAATTATCTTGTTTGCCATTTACTTCCTTTATTTTCTTTCAAAAATCCAATTTATAGATTTTTGGTAATTCATTATACTCAAATATATCAAATCAAAACGTAACATTCAATGGTTAAGTAGATTAAAAATACTTAAAATCTTAAAATGGATTTGAAATAGATAAATTAGTTTAAAGTAATTTAAATTGGGTAAAGTAGATTTAAAATAGATTAAAATAGTTTAAGTATTCAAAAATAGTTTATATAACTAAGTAATTTGGAAAACAAAATAAAATAGCTTCAAAACCAATCCATTTCAATTTTAACTTCCCAATTCAAAACGATTTCACTTTTCATTCTACCGATTTCAATTTCGATTTCAATTCAATTCAACGTCAACTTTGACTTCAAATTTATTCAATTTTATATTCACTTTCGATTAATTCAATTTCAATATTATATTCACTTCCGATTAATTCAATTTCAATATTTATATTCACTTTCAATTAATTCAATTTCAATTATATATCGATTTGGAGCTTGATTTTTCAAAATATCCATTTATAACACTTAACAAAAATTATCCATCATTATTCAAGTTTAAATCCAAAATTCAAATATGATTCAATTTCAAGCTCAATTTCAAAATATCATTTTTATGTCGCTTTTACTTAGTAATATTCAAAGTTCGAAATAATGTTCAATCTTTAAATCCAATAGATTTTCGAAATTCAATCATATCCCAAATTTTATTCTCAAAATCTCAACTTAAATTATTTAACAATTTTCTTTTACCAAAATTTATTTCAACATTCCAACTCAATTTTTTTCGGTGAATTCAATTTCTATAAATCGATTTCTATTTATAACTTTTAAATCAAACATTTAAATAAATTTCAAATCGACGATTTCAAAAATTATTAATTTAGCCAATTCGGTGTCCGTGTATACTTTCTATCCTATGGCCAAGTAATTATTTATTTCAATTAAATGTCAGGGATGAGTATATATTACTTAAATTTAATCACGGTATCATATGTATGCATAACAGGATCTATATAAGCAAATAAACATCCAAACATTCAATTATCAACCAATAGCATCCATCAAATACATCATCCAATAGGCAATACAATTCATGGCAATTTCATAGTTATCAATGTCAGGTAATTTAATCGTAATTCAATTTCAATTTCAATTTAACTTTCAATTTAATTTTTCAACAGTTAATTCAAATGACAAGCTATATGACAATTAAATTTATATCAAACAACGACAAATAAAATTCATATCACTTCCTAATGTCAATTTAACTAGCATAAAGATATTTAGTACGTTGTGAGCGTTATAAAACACTCTCTTTGCTTTCAATGCAGTTCCAACGTTTTATTCCGAATAAATTAAACGAGCGTTTAATTTTACCCAAAATTTTCTCTAGCTCCAAACGATACCAATCCAGCTCCATAGCGTAGTGCTCGTCCATACGATTCCATCGCAACTGGTTTCGTGCGTTTTCGACCTCGTATGAACAAATTATAGCTTTACAAAGTTTGAACGATTTAAATATAACTAATATATACAATTTCCTTTATTATTTTTACCTAAACAATCAGGGCCGCACGTCCTAATGACCCAGATCCAAGCCGTTGACTTTCTCTTCTCCCTCTCTCACGTGTTCGTGCGAAAACTCCCAGGTAACTCACGCAAAACCGAACCCAACATCGATCAAAACCCTAGTTGGCCGCACCCAATCCATCGACTTCCACGACGATCAACATATACCACTTCGAAGCCCACTGCGAGCACGACCCTCGACCCAAGGATGATGCAGCTCAGCCGCCTCCTTGCTTCGGTTTTCGTGCATGAACGCACGACCTTCCAGCTCCAATTGCCGTTGAATCACAACTCCATACTCGATCTCGACCGTTGAAGTTACAGAGGTCGACGAGTTCTTGGATTTCCTAGTTGGAACATTTGGCTAAAAATGTGTGGATAGAGAGAAAAACGAGGGGGAACCTGGGAGCATTTTGGCCATTGACTGCAGGAAGTGGCGGCTAGGGTTTCTTTTTTTTTTTTTGTGAATATAAGGGGGGTCTATTTATAGGAAACGGCGAATATTATTTATCCGGCTTTTCCAAACTCCGAATTTCACGCGGTAACCGACGTTCCTAGGGTTTATCCCACGTTCCGGACCCAATGGAACAGGTTTCGGAAGCTAATTTGATCGTATGCGCAAGATACGGCAATAAATGATCAATTTAAAACTAAATCGATTAGACCGATTTCTATGCGTTTTGGCTCGCCCCGGACAAACGGTAAATCCGATTGACTTGAAATTTAAAATCTTACAATAATATCACATTACAGATCCGACGAAACTGGTTTCGTCGAAATGCGAGACTGTTTGAAAAATGACTATTTTAACTCGCCAAATTAATATTAAAACAATTTCAACGCGTTTCGAGCTGCCACGGTCAAACGACAACTCCGATTGCTACGAAAATTGAAATCCGATAATAACAAACTATTACGGATTCAATGGAACTAGTTTCGTCCAATTTTGAGACTGTTCGAAAATTGGCTATTTTTCAGTCGATAATTAAATATTAAAATATTCAATTTTCACAAATAAATTTTAAATTCAGTTTTAAAAGTTCTATAACATCACTATAACTCCAACATGATAAAATAAAATTTTACAAATCATTTTTAATCATATTAAACCCGTTATTCAATTTATCCAATAAATTTCAATTTTAAAATCTTATTAACTCTATTAAAATCCAAATATAACTTACATTCACTTTGGAAACCAATTTGAATCATATTAAATCAAATTTCAAAAATTCACTCTATTTTCATATATTAACTTTCAATATCAAATTAATCATATCAAATTCGAAATTTAATTTATTCAAACATTTGTAATATTAGATTTAATAAATTTTATTATTCTTGAATCACTATCTTTTGAGATATTCAAAACGAACTTAAAAATTTAACTTTTGAAACGAATTAAAATTATAGAACAACCATTTCCATTATACGGTTATTCAATTCCCATTATTAAATTATTCAATAAATTCCAAATATTAAATTTAAACAATTTCGATTATCCAATAATTCATTATCTTTTGAAATATTGAAATTAAACTTATAAGATTCAACCTTTAAAACCAATTCACAATTTAGAACACTATTTTCATTTTACAGTTATTCAATTATTCAATAAGTTTTAAATATTTAATTTAAACAACTTACCTGTTCAATATTCAATATTTGATTTTAAATAGATTTTACTTATCAATCAATTTCTCTATTTATACCCAATGAATTCCATATTTATTATCCTATTCAACTCTTGATTTCAAAGGCATTCACTAAGTAGCTTTTATTTTCCATTACTTGGATAATTATTGTCGCAATTCATTCTAGTTATTATTATTCTAAACGAATTACAAATTTTTTTCTAACATTAAATCACAAAATCTTTTAAATTAGCTATTTTAATTATCAAAAATCTCGGGTCGTTACAAACTTTTGGAGATAACTCAAAAGGATATGTCATTGGCATCAGAGAAGCCATCAACTCTGGTATTTCTAAGTCTCCTATTATTACAAATGGTTTATTAGTAGAAAATTTAAAACACAACTACTTAGCATTAGTCAATTATGCAATACAGGTTTTTAAATTAATTTCGAAAAAGATAGATGTAATATTTTCGATGATAAGAAACAAATTATCTTTGAGGGTTTTAGAAACAAAAATATCTATGTCTTAAATATGAATATAAATCGAAATTCAAACTTATGCTTAACCGCCAAACATGACGATCCATGGTTGTGGCATAAACGATTCCGTCATATTAATTTTAAATATATTAATAAATTAGCAAAATATGAGCTAGTTAGAGGTTTGCCTAAACTAAATTATAAAGTAGAAAATTTATGTGATGCTTGTCAAATCGGTAAACTAAAGAAAAGATCTTTCAAATTTAAAAATAATATTTTTACAAAATAACCGTTAGAATTATTACATTTAGATTTATTTGGTCCAATTCAAGTACGATCTATAAATCACAACAAATATGTTTTCGTAATAGTTGATATTTTTTCAAGATATACATGGACCTTATTTTTAAAACATAAAATGACACTTTTGGTATGTTAAAATTTTTGCTAAAAGAATTAAAACTCAAATAGATATGAAATTAAGAATATTCGAAGTGATCAAGGTGGAGAATTCGAAAATGATATTTTTACTAATTTTTGTAATAAAAAGGGCATAAGTCATAATTTCTCTTTTCTTTGGACACCACAACAAAATGGTGTAGTAGAAAGAAAAAATCATACGTTACAAGAATGTGCACAAACACTATTAAATAGTAGTGATTTACCAAAACATTTTTAGGCTGAAGCTATTACTACAGCTTGTTATGTTTTGAATCAAGTAACCATACGACCTATGACTAAACATACTTGCTTCGAAATGTTTTTTGGAAGGAAACCTAAAGTATCATACTTTAAAACTTTCGGATCAAAATGTTTTATGTTAAGTACAAAAGATAATTTAGGAAAATTCGACCCGAAGGGCGATAAAGGAATCTTTGTTAGATATTCGGATCGTAGCAAGGCATATAGAATTTTTAATAAATATACTAATACAATTGAAGAAAGTTTATATGTTTCATTTGATGAAAATTTTATTAACAATCATACTAACGATGACGATGAAGAAATTATTCCTATAACAAATACAACAAACTCATCTAATAATGAGACAAATGCACAAAATAATACTCCAGTGTCACTCCCTAGAATTCTAAAAGATCATCCAAAAGATAACATCATTGGGGATCTTAATTCCAGAGTAACTAGAAATCAACTTAGCCAAATAAGTCATATTGCATTTGTGTCAAATTTTGAACCAAAGAATTATAAAGAAGCTTCAAACGATTATTTTTGGATAATATCCATGCAAGAAGAATTAGATTAATTTGAACGTAATAATGTTTGGGAATAAGTACCAAGACCATAAAATCAATCAGTTATTGGAACAAAATGGGTATTTAAAAACAAAGCAGATGGAAACGGAAATATAGTTAGGAATAAAGCACGTTTAGTCGCTCAGGGTTATAATCAAGAAGAAGGTATCGACTATGATGAAACTTTTGCTCCAGTAGCAAGACTCGAAGGCATAAGTACATTACTTGATTTTACAAGTCATCACAATTTTAAATTATTTTAAATAGACGTCAAAAGTACCTTTTTAAATGGTTTTATTAAAGAAAACGTATATGTTGAACAACGTCCATTATTTGTTCATGAAAAATATCCTGATCATGTTTTTAAATTGCACAAAGCCATATATTGTTTAAAGTAAGCCCCACGTGCCTGGTACGAACGTCTTAAGAATTATTTAATTGCATCTGGTTTTCAAATAGGTAAAGTAGATACGACTTTATTTAATAAACTAGAAAATAATGACATCTTAGTTATACAAATTTACGCAGACGATATTATTTTTAGTTCAATTAACGAAAATCTTTGTACTCAATTTTCAAATATTATGAAAAGTGAATTTGAAATGTCTCGCATGGGTGAATTAAATTTCTTTCTAGGTTTACAAATAAAACAACTTGAAATGGTATTTTTATTCATCAAGAAAAATATTGTAATGATTTATTATGTCGTTTTGGAATGGATAAAACTTTGAGCAAACTAACACAAATGGGTACTAGTGTTCACTTAGAAAAGAATGGTAATTGAAAAGATTTTGACAAAAAATTATATCGTAGTATGATTGGCTTCTTACCATATTTGATGGCTAGTCCACCAGACATTATGATGAGCGTATGTCTTTGTCCCCGATTTCAAGCAAAAAAGAGTCTCACCAACGAGCTGTTAAACGTATCTTACGATATTTATCTAGTACTAGAGATTACAGTTTGTTTTACCCTAAGGGATCATCGTTTGGACTTGTTCATATAGCGATTCAGATTTTGGTGGATGTAAAACAGATCGAAAGAGTTCTAGTGGAACGTATCATTTTATCGGACAATCGTTGGTTTCATGGTTTAGGAAAAAGAAAAACTATGTCTCTTTATCCAGTTACGAAGCCGAATATATTTCAGTAGCCTTAGCGTGTGCACAGGTGATATACATGTAACAAACGCTTAAGGATTTTGGAAAATTTATCGATAAATCACCAATATATTGCGATAATACGAGTGCAATAAATTTATCGAAAAATCCTGCAAATCACTCACGTACTAAACACATAGATATATGACATCATTTTTTATGCGACAATACAGAAAAAGGAATTATTACATTAGAGTACGTAAATAATCAAATAGCAGATATCTTCACAAAATCACCAAATGAACAAACGTTTGTTAAACTACTACGTGATTTAGGAATATGTTCTCTTAATGATCTTAGCTAATTCTAAATTTCATTCATTCTATTTTTTAGTTCAAATTTTTTTAACCACAAACAAAATCTTTTAACACTGACCAACAATTTCTTTAAAATGTTTGTTTTCTAAAAATAACTATTTATAACCTTTTAAAACATGAATAAATAACTTCTCCTTTTACAAATAAAATACAGATTGTATATTGGTTCTTTTTAAAACAGAAAAAGCAAAACATAAACATGTTTTTCGACAACTCTCACCTCTCTTTTTCACACAAACCTTGGATAGTTCAACGGATAACCCTCATCGACTTCCTACTCCTACACCAGGTCAAGAGCCGACCTATAAATGGTCCTCCTATCATATAGGATTTACTCCCGACAAAAAATGGTCCAAACGTTCTCTATTTGTCTCTCCTAACACCAAATAAAAAAATCGATGATATACATCATTACCAAAAGCAACAAGTAGATCTACAACAAGAATTATACTTCGAACAAAAAGTCACTGCGAGACGACTAAGTTTTCTAGAGAAAGTAGCGATCAAATTTTGTAATTCACGAAAAAAGGATGTACATGAACCATTTCTGATTCGTTGCAATCCTCTGGATCCTTCTGCCTCTTATCTTACACCTTGGAATCCTCCACCTAGGCAATTCTCTAGTTTCCCAAGAACCAACGAACGTGAAAATATTTAGTCTCCACTCAAGCCATGAAAGGATAGCAAATCTGAAGATTGCAATGCTCCATCTTCATCTAAATAAACTTGTCTATTTTTATTGTATTTTCATCTAATTATATTTGTATTTGTTTTCAATAATAATATTATATTTCAATAAAATCGATCCCTCAAAAATCATGCAAAAACTTCCAAAATCAGACTATTTTTAGACATACTAGAGATTTTAGACGTCTAAACAATACCATCAGACGTCTGACGCTCTTGTATCACACTATTTTTTTTAGTTCTATGCATATATCAGACGTCTTATATAAACAGCCAGACGTCTGAAAATTGTCTCTGCCTTCTTCACATAAAAAACTGGCTAATTTTTTATGTCTGATATTATATCCTGACATCTGATAAAACTCTCTGTCTTCAAATTTTACAATTCTGCCTATTCCAAACGTCTGCCAATAACACCCAGACATTTGACAACTTTTACTGTCTTTAAACTAGGGTTAAATCAGACATCTGATTCAGTTCACATACGTCAGAAATTCAATCGACCTATATGAGTGCACTTAAAACAACTGTTTTTGCAAATTTTCAATTCACATTTCATTTCGTTTCCTCTTTCAAATCTGAAACTCTAATTCTCCAAATCACTATATCCTTAAGTTTGCTCGATTTCATGGCGCCCAAAACTAAAAACCCTAGAATTTCTAATAGAAAGCAAGAACAAGCTACATCCTCCAACCCACAAGTATGCTCTGATGATCAGATTGAGAAGTGAACGAATCGAGAACCTCATTCTATCAAAAGATATGAAGATATCCAGAAGAAAAGGCTACACACATGTCCCTTCTATAATTTGCTTAAATTCCCTATGTATGATATGGATGAGATATGTGAAAATGCTGGGTTACAACAGTTGATTTCCTATAATTCGAATAATGTCCAAATCGATCATCATGCAATATTCCTTTTCTATACTAATCTAGATAGCACTGCCGTATGGAATACCGATAATGATGATAATTGGCTTTGGTCGAGTGTTTACGGCAACACTATTCGAATTACTTCGGGAATTATAGGCCGTACTCTAGGTTGTTCCGACTCCAAAGAAGATTTGAATGACATCCCGAATATGCGCTTCAAAACAAGGTATAATATTACCCAACAAATTTGGGAAGATGAAATGTCACGATTTGCTTCAAAATACTTACGACTTAAGGCAAGGCTGCTCACTAGGATGATTATCAACACAATCATTCCTCGACTTAGCAGGCATGAGCAAATAACAGAGTTAGAGCACAAAGCTCTTTATGCTATCTTTAGTGGTACGAGGTTAAATTGGGAGAAATTTATATTTGACGAGCTTAAACATTATTGGACTCGAACCCATCCATCAATCATTTACCTTACCTACATCATGTGCCTTCTGCAAGCCCACAACATTCCATCATATTTATCGACTTTTGAGGAGATTGCCCCCAAATACGCCTCCATAAAATTCTTCTCTCTTATGCACTTACCGGAAAATTCTCCAAATTTTATTTTATTTGACGAATGGACGCAACGTCGTCAACAAGCTGGACAAGCTAGGCCTCAACCCCAACACCAACCACCACAACCATCATAAGAAGAAGAACACGTTCTTCCTCCTCCTGCACCTTTTGACTATCTAGTGCAAGACGGCATTTTGGAGACTCGCACTGAAACTAATCTAAATGAAAGCATTCGAGATTTAACTCTCTAAAATCAACTTATCTTATCAAGAAATCAAAAATTATTGGCTAAGTGTATCGATAGCTTCGAAACAACATTTGCTTCTCGCCTAGCCACAGTTGAGACATCGCTTTCAACAACATTGTCTGTTCTAAAAGAGGTTCTTCAACGAGTCCGTGGCCCTACACCACCTTCGGGCGATTGGCCAACTCCAACACCTTCTCCTCTACCTTCAAAACATTCTAAAATTTTTGAAGAGGAAAAAGAATCTCTAGAACATACTCCACCTAAAACACAAGCTAGTTCTTCCAAGAATATAGATGAAGGAGATGATCAAGCCAAAGCTTCCCCCGAAAATCCTTAAATATTTTTGTATGTTCCATCTTTTGTATTATAATCAAAAATCTATGCATGTAATCACTATATTTAATGGTTATAAAAATGCTTTTTGGCTTGTTACTTATGCGTAATTAGTTACCTTTTGTTTATTCATGATTATTGATTATATTATACATATTATTGTATTAATGCTTTTTGATAATGCCAAAGGGGGAGAAATAATAGTAAGCACATAAAATAATGGTAAGCACATATTCAAAGGGGAGATTTATAGAATTATATCAAAGAACATTGTATATTTGTCATCATCAAAAAGCGGGAGAATGTTAGGAAATCCAATCTACGGTTTCGATGACAACAACTATACAATGGAAAGCAAATATACATATATATTTATATATACGGGTACTTGCTAGAACAATATCATTAGAAAGATAGGAACGCGGCTCAAAGAACACTACAAAGAGACTACAAGTCGATAGGAACAAGGAAGTAAAAGAAAAGATGCACAAAAACTGACATGCACCATATTAGACGTCTAGGTGCACAAGCCAAATGTCTGAAATAGTTCTCTAAAACAACAAATAGGCTGAACCAGATGTCTAGTTATAGCACTCAAACGTCTGATCCTCTACTATATTCAAAAAATATAGTACCAGACGTTTGAAATAAATACCAAACGTCTGAATTCAAACTCGAACTTCAGAAATAAACTAAAACTGCCATATATGAATGGACATCTCCGTTTCTCTTCGCCACAACTCTTCACCATTAAGAGAAGTAACCTTAGAGGATTCATTACTGGATGTGACTACTCTAGATACCTATCTACAACTATATATAGCATCAAGAATCAAGAGAACAAACTCACTTCACTTACTTACACTTTCTAATTCTATACTCTATCCCATATTCTTGATCTTTGCACTCTAGCAATCTTTACTTGTATTCACTCTTCCATATACTCAGTTCTTCATAGACAATATTCCTTAAAAACATATTGGAAGTAATTGTACTAATTAATCAACATCCTGTTATATTAGAACACATATCTGACAAGAACAACTCATTATAACTAAGCCTGTTCCTCCGGGAGAAGTGAGGATTTTTTATAGTCTAATTCCGAAGGGGGGCTTCAGGAATGGACGTAGGACGAGATGTCTAAACTAATATAAAATTATGGTGTGCTTATTCTATATTTACTTAGATTAAAATTATTTTAGTTGCATCATATATTTTGTCACATATACTTGCATATACATTACACAATCCACCCCATAGACTTTCATTGAAGATAGCAATGCTGTCAAAAGGTACCATTTGTTTTATAGATATAAGCCATTTCCTTCTGCTTTCGAAAGGGGTTTTGAAGCCAACCTTTAATTGTTTTACCCAGATGTTTCAAATGCTTTCGAAGAGGTGGTTTCGACACTATCAAGCTCCCTCAATACTTTTTGAAATAAAGAATGGTTACCGAAAAGATGCTTTCGCTTATATTCACTTTGACCCAAAAATGTTATTTTAAATATAAACCCAATGGCTTTGAAAGGTATTGGTTTTGAATGGTAACCTTCAATGGTTTTGAAAGGTGTATTTTTGAATGGTTTTGAAGCTATACTTTTATACTTATATGATAATACTTTAGCAAGGTCGAAAGGTTTCGAAAGAGATGCTTTAAAGTATTCGAATGGCAGGAGCCTAATGTTTCAAAGATAGAATTTACTACTTTCGAAGGAGGTTATCCAATAAAATCAAAAGCAAGGTTTCGAAGGTGTCGAAAGGATTTTTTTGCCCAAACTCATTTTTGATGGATAAACCCAGTCTAAATAAAGGGGTTTCGAAATAACTTTATGTATGTAAATTCGAAAAGTATTTCCTTGATAAAAATATAGGTTAAAGGGATTAACTACATTTTATATGAAAAGTATTTCAAGGACTTTAAACCCACAGGAGCGGTATTATTAGCTATTATGTTTGCTTCTTCAAATATGAATATATTCACATGATAAAGGACCTATAACTGTATTTTGAGGATAAAAGGGGTAAAAGAACCAACTAGGTTAATCCAGAAGTGAATATAAATTGATTAAACTCTTGAATGAGTAAAATTGCATCTAGGGGGTCATAGAGACCATAATATATGATGCCTAAACTTTGACGTCATCCAGGAGACATGTTCATAGTAAACCTATGAAAGCCATGATTAGGAAGTTATTGGGGATAATCAACAAGTTCATAGTAAACCCATGAAAATTACGTATTAAGGATGGTTGGCAGGGGCCAATTGGTTTGTAGTGAATGCATGAAATCTATATCTGGATTACGTATTGACATCAGTCAAAACGTTCCTAGTCAACTCACGAAAAAAAGGATAAGAAAGAAGTTATTGGTGGCATCAGTAGGTTCCTAGTCAACCCATGAAAACAAGGATAAGAATGGAGTTATTGGAATAATCCGTAGGTTCCTAGTCATCCCATGAAAACTAGGATAAGAATGTAGTTATTGGAATGACCAATAGGTTCAAACGAACCCACGAATTTATGAAGTTAATTGACATGGGCCTATAGTTCCTTAGTGATCTATAAAACTATGAAATATGACACGGTGTCTATAAATTATGAATAGGTTATTATTGAATCCATGAAAACTAATAGGTTAAAAGTGACCCTAGAAACTATAAATATGACAAGGGGTCAATTAAAATAGGGATGGGAAATCCAAAATGTATATATATGCATATCATCATAATATTTTTGAAATTCTATATTTTAACCATTGTGGATGCAGGAGCACGGTATATGATTTTGAAGAGGTTTTAGGATACTAATGAAGGGAAAACCCATTCCGCTAAGCGGCAAGGCCTTACTAGATATCTAAATGGATTCAGATGTTATATTATTATTCATATCAGTTTTTATGTTTGACTCAAAATTTTTGTTTTTCCCTTAAACTCTCGAGTGCTCAATTTATTTTGAGTAGTCTGAGGTTTAGGGTTTCCATGTTTTCTTCTTAGACGAATAAAGCTTCTAGAGGCATGCAGGAGGTAGTTATTTAGAGTTTTTTTCCACTGTGTATCTTGTATGTAAAGGCAGACTTATTAGCCTTATTATATACCTTGATACCCCAAGGGGGCATCTTCATATGTCGCTCTTGGCGTATGTGTAATAATTATATTTTTCTAAACGTGGTTAACGTTTATGGGATTATGTAATGAACATGAAATGTTTCGAATGGAATGTGGAAATGTGATTTTAATTTGTTAAATTTTTTCCATATTTATGTGATCTGTGTATCAATGTATCTAACACCGCCGTATTTGGTCATCGAGGATTAATAACTATAGATGACTGCAGCGTCCGTAGCCATTAGTTTTGGGCCTCCACGTAGGGGGATGTTACATATAGTTCGCCCTAAGTCCATCCTAATTTATTTCTCTCTAAATCGAACCGATTGTGGAATAGAGATTAGATATTCATTTAGAAGTAATTGATACTCAAATTTGTTGATTAGAAGTTCTTTTCATTGCTGTTCAGATTGGATCTACCTTCAAATTGATTGAATTTGGTAATTAGTGAGTGGTTTATACTTTCTTACTATACTATGCATGTTTATACGGTAGAATTATAGGATTTCGATTGTTTTAAATTGATTTTTGGCCATAAACCTTTCCTAAATCCTATTACATGTTGATCCATGCATATGATATAGATTGATTGGTGACCACCTTTATTTATGTTTATTTATTCATGCTATTTGTAGATCTATGTTAGAGATTGACTTGTTTATCTATTTCTATGGATTACATGTTTGAATGGATGAAATTGCTTGTTATTTAATGTTTGTAAGATGTGATTAGATGTTGTTTGTTGGTGTGCTGGATGTTTAGTGAGATAGAAGAATTAAGCATATTGGAAGCGAAGATGATTGGAATTGGAAGTAATTTAGAGGGGAGGCTCTAAAGTATGGGAAGAGCATAGGGTTTAAGTCGCGAGTTCCAATTCATGAAGAACACATTTCGGCACCAGCATGTACGTTTTTGCCCTATTGGTCATTGGTTTGGGGAGAGTACGAGCAAGGCTAGTGGAGGTTTCCCAAGGTAATGGATGATGATTGGCTAAGTGTTAGAGGCTATGACAACTTGTTTCTAGAACATGGAGTTGAGTGATTTGAAGAGAATACTTACTTCTTATGATGACTTGTTTTTGGTTGATAGGTCTGGGTCAAAGCATCTAGGCATGGAGCATTAGAAGCAGGAAGAAGTGAAAGGAAACCCGACCCATCGTTGGCTAAGTAGAGAGATCAGCACTAACATGAAGAGGTCAGTACCGACTTCTCATAATGAGTCCGACGGGAGTAGAACTTCTGGGAATGGTAAAGAGATTCTATAGATTGTGCTGGAGATGTTGGCTCATTCGCATTAGGGTTGGATGGCGATGTAATAACATGATGAAAAGCTAGAACCTTCGTATGTTGGCTTATATTAGGAGTAGTTTTGAAGATGGCAGCTCGGTAATGGAGGGAGCCATAGGATCAAAGAATGTGGGAGGGTTCCTCGTGAATAACAAAACTGGATTGAGCAAGAAGGGCTCGGTGTTCAAAAGAAGCAAAGGAGGGCTCGGATAAGTTGTGCTAAGGAATTGTTGATGCTTGGAGCATTTTATAGAGTACTCGAAGAATGGATATTGTAAATGGGGACGACCATAGATTGGTAGCGAGGATTCGAATATCCTAGACCAATGGCTTTAGGCCTAGTGCCTAGCTTTGGAGCTATAAGACATGTATCGAGCTTTAGGTTGTGTGATACAAGAGTACAAGGATAATTGGGATTTCCATTAGTCCATAATAGTAAGAAGACTGTACAAGTTATGATATATTCGAAGTACAGGGTTGAGTGATAGTGAGTTTTGTTTGATGGATGTTATGGTTGCTTTCCTTTAGTGGGTTATCACTCAAGGATATCGTTGGGAGTGGGTACTGGAGATAGGGATATTTGGACATTTACTACGGCATTTTGTATTATACCTTTATGATATTGTAGAGTATCATATTATGTAAGGTGATAACTTTTTGGTTGTAGGGACAAGTAAGGTATGGTTCGTGTACTCTTGTTCCTTACAATATTTACCTATATAGTACCTTGGTATTTTTTTACCGCTTACACCGGATTATTGTCTAACCCAAGGATTACGCTTTGCTTCTTATTATCTTGGGTACTCTTAAATGAGTAGACTAGATAACAAGTCTAGGTGACGCGGTAGCTATTCAGAGGACGAGCTGGATAGAGCTATCTCATATTATATGTATGTATGTATGTATGTATGTATGTATGTATGTATGTATGTATGTATGGAATCTACGCTTATTCCACCTTGCAACACTAGGGAGCCTTAGCAGTGACTGCTTACTATTTGTATTTGAGATAGTTGTTGAATTTGTTCCATTGTATAAACTCTACTATTGATGTATAACTCTGCGGATATTATACTCTAAACAAACTCTGCTCTTGATGTATAACTCTGTGGATATTATACTCTGATGATGATTTGTTCACATTGTTATTACTATCTCTTCTATCGTATATGTGATATTATATTTTGTCCATGCGCTGTGAGATATACGATAGGTTATATGCTGCACTTGTTCATTCTAAACCCTGATGGTCATTTTATATCGACTGGGCATGAATGCAGCGCTCTATTCATACTCTACTGGTGCTGGTGGTATAGGACGGTCATTGCATTTGGTATTAGAAATTTGATTACATGATTAACTTGAGTTTATATTGTGATCCTATAGAGATAAGGAAAGAGTTGTTGCTTTAGATTGGGTCTATAGTATAAGTCACATACACAGGAGCACTATAGACATTGTTTTCTTTATGAGTGATTGATCATTCTTGTTAAGATAAGGATGAGCCAGCATACAAGGAATACTGTGAGATCAGCTTTAGAATTAAAAGAAAGAGCGAAATTAGGAGCTGCTACGCCTGATTTTCAAGCTATGTTCAATGCTATGATAGCTAGCATGATGAGAATTATTCCTGGAGTTGTGATGCGAGGAGGTGCTATAGTGCAAGCACATAAGGCCAATTTCGCTAAATTAAGAAAGAATTACTCCATTTTGAGATGGAACCCATTCAATGAAAAGGAGTCGGCCATAGAAATACAAGATTGATTAGGTACTTGTGAGCACATCTTCGGTGATATGGAGATGGAAGATGCTATGAAAAGAAAGTTAGCTTCAAGGCAGCTTCAGGGCCGAGCTATGAATTGGTGGAATGTGCCACTTTGCTACTTTAGAAGACCGTTTTTCTTAGAATTAATTTAAGATGAGATTTGAAGAGCAGTCCATTCCCGCTGCTTAGAAGTCGGTATTGTTTAAGAAATTCACTGATCTCAAGCAGGGAGAGATGACACTTTCTAATTATGTGGCATAATTTGATGCTTTACCTAAGCATGGGATGTCATTCATTGATACTCTCTTAAGGAAGAATGAAAAGTTCATTATAGGATTAGATGACTATCTTAGGGAAAAGCTAGTGGACCATATTGATGAGCCGTTTGAGAAACTGGTACGGAAGGCGTTTCGCTATGAGAACCTATACCCCAAAGCTAGGACTACTATTGTTGTTTATGCTAAGAAAGAGGAGCCAAAGCTATAACAATGTGGAGAAGGAAAGAAGTGGAATGGAAAAAGGAAGCAACCCTAAGGCAAGGGTGGAAAAAAGAAGAGTAAATGGGAATCCATTTGTTATGAGTGTAAAAAGATTGGTCATTTAATCAAGGATTGCAAATCGAGTGATAAGAAGAAGTGCTACGCGACAAACCAGGGAATTTGGAGAAAGATTGTTTAGAACCGGTAAAGGATAAGTAGATAGTTAAGGCATATGCTTTAGATGTAGTCCTGGCTTCGTCTCCCTTAACGAAAGATAAGAGGAAAGGAGTCGTCATTCAAGGTATGCTTTCTATTGGTGATGTTCCTGTTTGAGTTTCATTTGACATCGGTGCTTCGCATTCATTTATCTACAGTGACATAGTTAATTGATTGTGATTAGAACCTAAGATAGTAGACCGACCCCTAATCGTGACGAATCTTGTTAGAGGCTCTACCTTTGCATGGTTTGTCGTGGCTTAGTTTTATCGATTCATGGATATTCTTTGGTTTGTGATTGTTTTGTTTTGAATTTTATTAGGTTCGGGATTATCTTTAGTATAGACTACTTTAGGAAGTATACAGCCATATTGGATTGCGGGAAGCTATTGGTGACAATCGGAGATGTGGATGGGTAAAACGGTAGCGATTAGCTACTTACCAGTGGATGGGTGATGGTTAGCTTTCTATATTCGCTTGAGGTTCTGCAAGAGCGGTTGTCATATGTGCTGATCGCTAAAAATTATCTGGATGTATTTGAGGAAGTGATTGGATTGCTGCCCATAGAGAGATCTATTTTCGAATTGACTTGGTGACGGACGTCCGACCTATAGTTATGCTTTTGAGGCATATGGCACCCAGGAAGCAGAAGGAATTGAAGGTATAGTTGGGTGACCTATTAAGAAAAGGTTCATTCATAGGAGCATATCTAAGTGGGGCATACCTATAGTATCATAATGAAGGCGGATGGCTCTTTGAGGCTGTGTATGGATTATCATGAGTTGAACAAAGTGACAAAGAAGAACAAGTACCCACTTTCATGCATTGATGACTTGTTCGATCGGCTGCATGGTGCGAAGGTGTTCTCTCAAATGGATTTGGCAGTGGGATTTCACCAGCTTAGAGTAGAAAATGAGAGCATGCCTATTACTATGTTTCATATGCCATCGGGTTTTTATGAGTGGTTGGTGATGTCATTCGGGATGACCAACGCTCTAGCATACTTTGTGGATCTCATGAATCGGGTATTTAGAGACCAGTTGAGTAAGTTCATGCTTATGTTTGTGGATGATATTATGATTTACTGCAGAACTGAAGAGGAGAACAAGATGCACTTAAGGATTTTGCTATAAATATTGAGAAAGCAAAGTGTCACTTTTGGAGGGAAGAAGCAATATTCTTGGGTTATGTCGTTTCGAGGCAAGGTACAATGGTGGATCATGCGAAGGTGGTAGCGGTCCAATATTAATAGAGTCAATCCAAGAATGCTACGGATGTGAGGAGTTTCTTTGGATTGGTAGGATACTATTGATACTTCATAAAGGACTTCTCAAAGATAGTGGCACCACTGACCAAATTTGACGAATAAGAATCACATCTTTGTATGGTATGTAAATTGTGAGTATGCATTTTGAGTCTGAAAGAGAGGTTGCTGAATGCACCATTGTTGACCATTCCATGTGCAAATGAAGAGTAGGTAGCACACATTGATGATTGTGGTACTGGATTGAGTGTGATGTTAATGTAGAAAGGGAAAGTTGTTGCTTATGCTAGTCGACAACTAAAGTCACACGAGAGGAATTTTCCGACTCATGATTTGGAGTTGGCAGCTACTGTTTGCACCAAAGATTGGTACAAACATCCAATAGAAAGTTGGTAGAAAACTAAATGAAGAATATAAAATGAAAATAGAGGAAACAAGCAATCGGAACAATAAGAAACAACAAAGCAACAGAGACACAATGATTTATAGTGGTTTGGCATTGTTTGCCTATGTCCACTTTGAATAGATTGCTTTTATTAATCACTTTATAAACTAAGTACAATAGGGATTCGTTGAAAATTTTTGCTACCAAACATCCTTTCGACCAGGTCGAAACCTTATTGAATAGAAGGCAAAAGAAAACAAGAGAGAGAAGTAGTAGCAAGACCTTTCGAAGGAGTCGAAGGGATGCAACTGCTAAAGGCTAGAAGTATCGAAACCGTTCGAAGGGGTCAAAGGGGTTAAAAGCACGCTTCAGCTTCAATAAACACCTTTTGAAATAGGTGCTTCCGCATGCATGAAGATTTTTGAAGGAATCAAAGCAACACCTTTTGAAGACAATGCATAACAACCTTTCATATGCACGCCAAACATTTCGAGTCTAAAGGTTTCACCTTCACTCAAGTCGCTCAGAAGCGCATTTTGGTCGAAACAACCCTTTCAGAAGCAAATTTAAGCCTTTCGAATTGGTCGAAGCCTTTGATATCCATGGAAAGTTCCGCATCAAGTCGCAAGTATATGTTTGGAAGTTACAAACAGCATTGAAACCATCCCATGTTCAACACCTATGGAGTCATTAGAAACAGCCCATCGACAGAGTCAAAAGCTCTTATAAAGCAACATAAAGAAGAGAAGGTACAATTATCCCTTTCGATGAAGATGTAAGCATTCAAGCACATTAGAAAGCATTGCAAAGGGGAGCGCAAGTGTTGAAGGAGTCGGAAGGCATCTGAAGCCACCTTTCGACCAAGTCGAAAGCATTGGGTTGAAAGGTGTCGACCCGTAGCTATAAATAAGACCCAATGGGTATGATTTGAGATATTTGAATTCATTCATTCTATACTTGTATTTTCTTAATTCTACAAAGTTTTAAACCCTAATTTGTAAATTTAATTGGGGAAAATTAGTCAGTAAAGGCTTCATTGAGTTAATAAGAGGAAGTCTTTAATATTTTTGAATACGTAATTGTTTCAAGAGCTTTCTATAAGTTCTAATTGCGTTTTACAGGTTTCAAATACATCGAAAGACCACTTCTGAGTTGATCAAATCTCTGAACTTTCAAGTAATTTCAGTTATGGACTCCAGGCCACCCTTTATTGGACTTCTTCTTTCAACTGGATCAAAAACTTAACCCAAACCAAGCTTAACTTTTATCCCCAATCCAAACCTAAGACATTTAAGACTTGAGAATTCGATAAGGTCGAAATCATTCAAAACTGATCATAACCTTGAGTCTTAGCGCCGACCAATAGGCTTCTTCAGCTACTTCAAAAGGACTGTTCCAAAGTCGTAATTAAGTTATTTCATCTAGATTGAAAGATCAAAAAGAAAGGAATTTGAGTGTTTCGACTGGGTCGAAAGATTGATAAGGGAAAGGTATCCTAACAAGAACCTATTCGGAAGGGAGAACTGAAAAAATTATTCACATCTTACCTCTATTAAATTAACCACAAGAGATCAAAAAGGGTAACCTCATCCTAATGATAACTTTGGGTGTTGACAAATTTTCATGTAAATATTTTAGTGCTAGAAGGAGGGCTTGAATCTCCGAGTCTGTTGAACATCCAACAGCACTTATCTCTAACCAAGTACTATTTCAAGCTTATCTGCTTTTGATCTAACTTCTTCATGGCCAGCAAAGTTAAAAGATCAGAGCAGGGATCTTTTGAACTACACTTGATTGGATTTTCCCAAGAAGTAGCTAATGATAAGAATCTACAGGATGAACAATTGTTAAGGATGAAGGCTTTAGGAATCATAAGAAAAAAGAAAGTCAAAGCCGATGATCCACTTAAATGGAGTTTAAACCCTTTTCATGTTGGTCCCGCCCCAATCTTTGCTTTAGGGAAAAGGAAAAGGAAAGCGACAATTTATTTGACCAAATGAAAAAGACAATTCAACACTATACCAATGGCACAATCTTTGAAGGAATAATGGTAGATTACAATGCCATTGCACACAAATGGGGTTAAGTCATAAGCGATACAATACCTATATCGAAACCCAAAAGAGTTTTAAAGAGAAAACCAGTTATCAAAGGGGAAATTCCATAGCCAAGTAAAAATAGACTTAGAAGCCATCCTCAAGAAACAAATTTGAAGTCAAGACTTCCTAAAGAGTGTAACCTAACGACATCCATAGAGAATGTCTACTTGCTAACAAAGGATGAGCTCAATAATTTGCCATCGAAGAAAAATAAGCCAAAATATGAAGAAATTTTGGGGAATCCTACTGCCATTTTCATATGATAAATGGACATAAGACTAACCACTATAGAGCCTTAGAAGGGATGATAATCATTTTTTTCCGTCAAGGCAAAATTAATGAGTTTGTAAAGAAATACTAAGTGAGATTAATAAAGAGCGGCTTTTCTAAAGAGAATCTACATGGTTGGGAGTGAAAAGCTCCTTTTATTTGGACATTACCTTAAATGGTCAAAGTCACTATCCACGCCAAGTTAGCTAGGAAAGAATGTCTTCTAGAGGGAGGAGTGTAAGCCTTTAGCCGCTCCATGCTATGGCCAGGTTAAAGCGTCGACAAGCCCTTTGCCACAACTCTGGTCAGGTCAAGGACCTCTTGGAGGGAAGAGTGTAATTCTTTAACCACGCCACACTATGGCAAGTCAAATTATCGACAAGCCCCTATCTGCACCACGCTATGGCCAGGGCAGGGGACCTCTTGGAGCAAGGAATGTAAGCTTTATCTAGGCCATGCTATGGCTAGGTTAAAGCATCGACAAAACCTTGGTCGCACCTCTAGTCAGTTCAAGGCTCCTCTTAGAGGGTGTTTGGGTTAGTCTTTGGTTTCAGCCTCTAAGAAGGAGCTAACCAAGAGCACCACACAACAATGGACTAAGATGTTCAAGCCCAAGAAGAAGCATATCTACAGCGGACTAAGATGTCCAAGCTTGAAAAGTGGCATATCAAATGATGGACTAAGATGTCCTAGCTCGAGAAGCAGCCAATCAAACTGTGACAACATACAAGGCCTAAAGGGTTTATATATGTCAAAGAAGATGGTATCTAAGGAGTAGAAGGACTCCTCTTATTAATGCCTGAATCTGGGTTTTGGAACGTTCATTTCTAAACTTCATCTATTAATACCTAAATCTAGGTTTCGGGTCTTTATCAATCACTTACAACCTTTATCATACCTGAATCTGGATTTTGAGACTATTACTTGATTTCACTTATTAATGCCCTAATCTGGGCTTGAGATTTCTATTATGGATTTCTGATTATCCACTATTAATACCCGTATCTGGATCAAAAATTTCTATCAACTTTGTTATTATGAATTTCCAGTTATCAGCCATAAAATACTTGAATCTGAGTTTTAAGTTTCCTAACTTCTAAACATCATCCACTAATGCCCAAATTTAGGCTTTGGGCTTCTAAACTTTCAGATTTCATTAATATCCGAATATGGGTCATTGGATGTCTACTACAAATTTTCAAATAATGATTTTTGGACTTTTATTATTTAATTATAATTAACTCTCTATTAGCAATCTTCACAGGGTGATATTCTAATGCGTTTTATATCCCTGGCTGAGGATAAAATTTCCTGCCAATAGATTTCAGATGTTCCAGCAATATGTTTGAAGATGAATTCTTAATTATTTCTCATCATGGTCAAAGATGGATTTTAAGACATTTAATTAAATACAACTACCATTTATATATTACCATACGATTGACATAATGATTTGTTAATCTACGTGAATGACATAGATAGACTTTTATATCAATTCAAACTAATAATAGGAAATATTGTTTGCTTCATACTTTTCAGGGAAATCAGAATAGTGAAGGAGAATAAAAGATCTAGCAAATACGGAAATGATGGTATGAGCCATCAAACAGATGTTTCAAAGATAACATTACAATAAAGGATCACAAATAAGGTGATATTTACAAAATTTACACGATTTACACAACTAATGAAATTATTACAAGTGTATAGAACAAATATATACATTTCTCAAAGTATGAATTCTTCATAAATCGTGAGCAACCTTGTTCAGGTTCTCAGCAATCAAAGGATCTATGATGTGACAGATAATGACGCGAAGAACTTAATTAATTTTCTTTTCTTTCTTCCTTATCCTATCCACATCATTAACGGCATCTATATTAGTCTTCAAAGTGCTTATTTTCCCTTTCCAATTCGACAATATGCTTCAAAAGGAGATAATTATTGCATTTGAGTTTATAAATTTTAGCAACATATAAATTTATGCGCTGTGAATATTTTTCTTTTTACTGTTCGTCAAAATATTTCATCATTTTGAACTTAACTTTCCTACACCACTCGCCCACTACCTTTTCATCTAAGCCTGAAGGAAGATTTGTTGTAGTAGGAAATTTCCGAATAGCAAGGAAAGTGGATCTTGTAGACTTAGTAGGGGATGGAATAGAGTTAGGAACTGGTAAATCAATTCTCAAAATATTATCCCCATAATAAATCATTGACTCACACTGAGCCTGACAATCCTTCAATTTCATCTATAAATCGCTTATCTATTGGAGAAGCTCGGACGTTTTGTGATCGAACTCAATTGAAGGATTCGACTTAACTCATCGCTTAAAAGCAGAAATCATTTCATTCTTACTATTGACATCTGCTTCTAAACTGGAAATTTTGTCCTTAAGATTTTTCATGATTGTTTTCTGAAGTAAGAATCTTTTATGCCATCTTAAAGCCCCAGTACTACTGTGAAAACGAGCAAGTAAAGTATCTTCAAGAAATCTGCTCTTTTCAAGATCTGCTAACAGCGAATCCTTAAGATTGATAAAGCGAGATGCTGAATCTAATGTGTGAGGCATTTCGGATAACCGTAATTCCTATTTAATAAAAAAGGAAAAAGAATGAAGTCAAAACTAGAGTGAAGAATTTCTTTATTACTGCGATAAATGATTTACAGCTTAGATAACGATGAAACCGAAAGAGTACAATTAGATTTTTACTTACATCTAAAGTTGAGAAACTGCATTTCTAACTTTATTTAATGAATTAGCGAAAAGGATAAAGTTGAGCCAAAAGGAATATTGACTCCTTCTAAGGTAATAACCGGTGGATATTTACTATAGTCGCATTCCCGACAGCTGAACTATCACATCCATATATTAGCATGGTGTGAAATATCTGAATCTCTTTAAGTATTTTGTCCTTTCCCACACCAAGAAAATCGAAGCAGAGATGAGGGTGTTTAATGTAAAAATTTTGTAAATCTCTAAGAAAGCAATATCTTGCCAATTTTGAAAATTTTAAAATTGGTACCTTTTTGAGATAAAATCTTCTCAATTTAACATATTGACTTAGGTAATCCCTAGAGACAAGATTGCTTGAGGAACATTTTCTATGTGATAATATAATAGAATAAAGTTAAGTAAAAAAAGAAGACTAAAACAAATATTTACAAATCATGTTATTCCATATTCACAATCATTCATCTAGTTCATACAAAATTGACTTAGTAAATAATTCTGGAACAAAACTGTCCTTATAGAACTTGAGTTTTTCTAAAGGAAGGACTTGGGGAATTGATCTGACTCGAGGCAAGTTCCAACACGCTCCAGGATGCGGGCCATATCTGAATTCATCCAATTATTTTTTTGGGTAAACGCCTAAGTAACCCCCACTAAAATCACCTAAATATGAGAAGTCAACTGTCGGGTGTCTACAATAGGCCTTGTACAAGAAATTAACTAAAATATACCCAACCTTAATCAACATCCAAAATAGGGTAATCAGTTCCCAATTCTCTTTCAAAAGAGCGTCACATCGAAGGCATGCTCTCCTTAGTCATTGGGCAGCTTCTTGAAGTTTAAAAGATATCAACACTACCGCACTTCTATTGAGTCTATAACATTTATCAGAAAGTATATTGTGCTCCCTCAATTGCTTGTCTAACTCCCTATATAAATTATTTATCTCTGCTTGTTTCCTTTCAAGCTTGGTTTTATAGGGGCGAACAGATCTCTCCCTTATCTAAATAAATGATTCACGTTATTATTATCTTCGAAGCAAAAGAGGCTTAAACAGAGAATCGCATATCTGAGGTACAGGGATCGGTGCTTGAGAAGCCTGCTCCCTTTCTTTTGGCACTTCATCATTAATAGAAGCAAGTTCTTCTTGTGGGTCGGAAGGTGCAGGAGACTTAGGCAAAATCGCTTCATAAATGGTGAATCTTTTTAAAGGACTTTATATTATCATCTCCATCCTTCCCAGAAGCTTCAGTATGGCCACCCCCGTTGCCACCTGATCCTTTTCCATCATTTATCATCATCATCGTTATCATCATCATTATCTCCCCCTCTTCTTCGATGACCTCATCTTTATCACCTTCATCTTTGAAGTCATATTCGACCTAAAATGAAGGAACGTCAAAGGAGAGAATTTTGGAGGCGCGATTTCCTCCCTCTCGGTAAGTTTAATCCCCTGCTCCATCTTTTTGGTTCTATCCACCATCCTATCAAAAGAGTAGGGTCGAGCAAGGAGAAGCTGAACTCTAGGCATTTGTCGACATTATCAGTGTAGGCGAGCATTAAGGCATCTTTAAAGGAGTTCATAATAATATCTTCAAGAGACAAGTCAAGGAATTGCGACACTAGCTGCTTCGCATCAGAAATAGTGCCAGTAGCCAGTTTGAGGGAGGCCTTGTTCTTTTTCAGCTTTTCCTTTAAGAAGGATTGTTTAGCTGTCATCCGTCCTTTTTCCTCTTCAGACTCTTTCAGAGTCATTGACAAAGATAAGTTTGTAGGATCGATTTCACCCTAGAGGGGGTTGAATAGGGTGATACTATGATTATAAAATTTTAATGCGGAAAAATAATTGCAGCACAGATAATAGTCGAATAATAGCAGCACAGATAATCGCAGAATATTAAAAGCAGAAATAGAACAATATAGATATACCAAGCATCGGCAAAATTCTGCCTACGTGCTGCCCCCTAAGATTTCTACTAGAAATTAAGTAGTTGATGCTTATACACGTAAAATCGACACCTGCTATCGACTAACCTAACTCTATTCTCAAAACCTTGCCACAACTTAGCCACTGAGTTGCGAATTCTCGAACTATACCGTCATTGTTCGTCCCCTAGTCACACGACTAGAATATACAAAAGTTTAAAAGAAAAATACAAATTAAAAACAACTAAAAAAACAACTAAAAAAACAACAAACCCTAATTGACAATAAAGCCTAATAATATTTAAAAGATACTGGCCCAAATTAAAATCACAGTAAAAAAAAATCCCCCTTTTCTTTTTATATAATCGACATGTATCCTTTTTCTTGGAAAAATGACTGCTTCCATTTTGCTCGTTTGTTCCTCTTTAAAGAAAAATTAATGCTTCGTGATAAATGAGGACACCGCTTGAAAAAATTTCAATTGCCATGATGAATTTTCTTTGATCTGACTTCTCAATTGATCCCTTCGTTGATCATTGCTTGTGGCTGCTCCACTTTATCGAGCGCATATACTTGGTTTAAAAAATTGGTACACGATATTCCTTTTCAATTTCGATTATGCTCAAATTTTTGATTCGAGTTACTGAGTTAGACTTTGCTCTATGATATTGTTTGAACTGGAATGATTTTTTTATCGATGATGATTGGGTTTAAATAGGGTTCGAACCCCTTAATCTTCGTTCTTATACAACTGGTTTGAATGGTTCGCGTTGCTATGCTTGGCCACTGATTTTTAATTGAATGCTTATGATGTTTTCTGATTTTTTTCAATTCGTATAATTTCGTTGCTTGAATATCACAGCTTTGATATTGATTTGTTCGATTATACCCTCTTTAGTCGGTTTCTTCCTTTTGCATATAACTTGGTCACCATGGCTTTGATTAAAACATGACTTTGGTTTGAAAAACTGCTACCTTGATTTTTGTAAAAACCTGCTATGACTTCGGCTTCTTAATTTTGTGATATGAGAATTTGACTTCGATTAACTGCAAGTTTCGCACCTTGACTTCGTTATATTGAGACTTCATGTTGTCTCTTGTATTCTCTGGTTTACCTATACTGTTAGCAGAGTTATACTATTGCCTTTGTTGTTGTGTGATATTTGTCTGGGTTCACTTCGTTATTCTGATTGCACTTAAGTCATGTTTGAAATTGCTCGTTTGAGATGTTGTCTGCATACACACTATGTATGTATGTATGTATGTATGTGTATAAAAGTGTATGTATGTATGTGCACCACTGTTGAAGTTTCACTCACATGCTCTGACTGGCCTTTGTTGCTTATGTATGCACTGTGTATATACATGTATGTTGTATGTGGTCTCGTTCTCGAGTCATGTATCATGTGGTCTTGTTTTGTGTGGAACTTGATGAAGTTGTTGTTTCGAGCTAGTTAGCATTTATAATTGGACATGCCTTTGACCTTATTTGGTTGTGTACATTTAGATCACTTTGAACATGTGATCTGGTTTAGTTCATCATACTCATCCATGTTTAAATGTGGGCAGTGTTGGTGATACCTTAATTTAATTTTACAACTATTTTCATGTTCCACTGTATATTTGTACTATATGTTTAAAACTTAAAGTTGCATACGATCTTGGTTATTTTTGGAACTGATTTAGTATGCGGTTCCTCCGAGTTGCTGTCTTGTACATGCCTTGTTTCTGTTATGCACTTGTATTCAGTTGCATATTTCCTTGAGTTCATATTGTAACTGTTATGTGTATGCATTTTGCTCCCTGTCTTGACTTCTGCTTGACAATATGCATATTGCTGTTTGCTTCATTCTTGTTTAGTTGCCACTAAATTTCAAGTGATCTGGTTGCACATGGTTGGTCTGCACTTTGTATATGAATCTGTACTACTCATTTGCTTTTTAAGTTGACCCATTTGAATGTTGAGGTTGTGTTGCTTGAGAACTTGTACTCGAGATGTTATTTATATCGCACCTGAGTTGGATTCGGCCTCATCTTGGGTTTGACCTTGTGCTCACCTATCCCTATAATTTTATCAAGTGTATATCGGTGTCCACGGCCTTGTGGCATGTACACTGATACACTATCCATGTCACAAGTTGTTCATGTATGATGAATTCAAAATAAATGATGACGAACAACCCAAATAACCGAGGCAAATAATATTTTCAAAAACACATTTTATTTATTACTAAAAAAATTATTTCTTTTTTAATTTTACCGCGTCGGTGTTTATTTCACAGATAACTCAGATGCTGGATTCAATCTGTTGAAGATAAATACAAGTGAATGAGTGAAATGTAGTGAGGTGCTGATGTAAATAATAATTGTATGGTGATCAAATTGTGTTGCAGTAGAAAATTGTATATATATAGTGAGCGCTCAAATTTATACTATTCAAAATTATGATAAAATATTTGTTTGAATTTAGATTATGTGTTATTTATTTTATTCAGCAAATATTTATTTAATTGTGTGAAAAATAAAATAGTACATTAACAAATACATTTAAATGAATATACATATGTGTGTTTATTATCATCAAACAAAAATCATATACTAGCATATTCAACAATCTTCCTTTTGATGATAACAAACATATATTTAAGATTTTGAATTTATTAAATGTATTTGATCATTCAATTTTCTCCCCCTATTTAAATGCTTCCTCTCTACAACAAAGCTCCCACTTCATATATGCATGAAAATAAGTAAAAGTTTGCAAATGGACCTAAATGCAAGTAGAAAATATAAAATAAAATATTTGTCCTTTATTTGCCAAAATCTTAACTTTTCTCTCCTTCTTTTTTTATCAGCGAAAAAGTAATAGTGTTAGAAAAATAGAGATATAGTGATAGACATTAATACAACATTAATACCCAATCGAGTATAAATATTAAATTTCAAAAAAAATCAATCAAAAATCATAAATACTAAGTTAGTGATAGGGATGATGTAAAACCATATAGCTGTGTCTACTTGTGGAATATTTATATCGGGAATTTGAATATCTACTGACTATGCATAACCGTTAGGACTTTTAAATGAGATTAGTAGTATTCAAAAAAATTAAAGTAAAAAGAAATGAATTCAAACATCTTCTAACCATGCATAACTATGAGGACTTTTAAATGGGATTAGGATCAACTTGTCTATTAAATAATCAATTTTGATATGTGTTTCATACATGCATAACCGTGAGGACTTTTAAATGAGCATGAAAGCACATAATCAAAAACTTCAAGTAATTCACACATGCATAACCGTGAGGAGTTTTAAATAAAAGTGAATACTTTGGATTTTTTATTGCTAAAAATATAATAAAATAAAAAACGAATGATTTCCCATTTAAAATACCACATATTAACATACTATATTGGATTTTGATGAGTGATGGTCGTTAGAAATATGATAACAATAGAGATGGTCATGGAATTTTTACCCATCAAAAGTTATTATAAACTTGTTTAAAGTTTTTAAAGAAATTTACTAGATATACTGTCTCAAGTTATAATATATGATTAAGTCAAGTTCTAGCGGTCCAGTGGTTAAGACATAGTGGAGTTGCTACATGTGGTTGTAGTAGCACCGGTTCGAATCCCAGCGGCCACAATAATGAGACATAGTGCACTACCACTTATAAAACCGGCTAACCGAAGGCTAGGGCAAACATAGTTTCCTTGGCCCCAAAGTTTTAAAGAAGATACCATAATTTAGTTCAAAAAAATTTAAAAACTGTTTAACAATGGAGACCAATGCAACGGCTATAACAGACATCACTGTTCCTTCTTCTTCTTCTTCTCCCTGCCATTCTCCTCTTTCCCATCCGTTTCCATTCAATATCCCTCTTGCTCTCATCCCTCCTCCTCCTCTACCTTCAGTTCCTCCGGACGCATCTTCATCTTCATCTCCACTCCCGGTTCCTCCCTCTCCCGTTCCTCCATGCCCTCCCCCGAAGCTTTCTTCTTCAGCCTCACAGCTTTCATGGTCATCTCTTTTTGCAAATAAGCCTAGGAACGCTGGCTCCTATACTCCAACGGAGTTCATTCTTGACTATTAAGGTATGCCGCTTCCTCCCCCTGATGTGTTGGTGTCAGAAGGTATGAGTTATTGGGAAGGATATCTAGTGGGCTTCTTTCTTGGAGCTCCAGTAAATTACATAGCGGTGGTTTCACATTTCAAAAAAACTTGGAAACTGAAAGGATCCTATGACATCAAATATGATGGAGCAAATTACTATTTCAAGTTTTCTTGTCCTGAGGACAAGCAATTTGTTCTTCGTGCAGATCCTTCCTTTATACGCGGGCAAATGTTTGTCATCACCACTTGGAAGCCAGCATTTGACTCGGTACAATCTCAAGTGAGATCTGTACCCATGTGGATTCAGCTTTATAATATTCCCCATATGGCTTGGACGCTAATTGGTATTAATTGGATCGCTTGTCATCTGGGGAAACTGGTTTGCTTCAATGAAGCCACTGAAAAGCGTGAAAGAATGGAATACGCTAAATGTTTAGTAGAAATATCTCCTGATAAAGAGTTACCTGAATTTTTATTGATAGGAGATGGAGTGGAGACATGTCAAAAAGTTTACATTGAGTACTCTTGGAGGCCTCTTATTTGCACGTCTTGTAAAGTTTTTGGTCATTCTACTAAAAACTGCGATATGGACAAAAATATTGTAGAAGAGAAAGTAAGCAGTGAAAAAGAAGGATTGGCTAATGAAACAGTCCCTACAGTGAAAAGTAAAACTAATATGGCCAGGAATCCTTTTGGGGATAATATGAAGAATAGGCAACAAAGATGGAAACCCAAAGCTAATCAAGTGAAACATAAAATGGTGGAACCAAACATAGGTAAAATGAGTACAGAGGAGGATATAAATAATTTAAATAATTCAGACACACTACAAGTAAACAAAGATATTCAGGTACAGGGTGTAACACAAGAACCTATTGAATCAAGTAATGCATTTGCCATTCTTACTGATATAGAGGAAGGAGAATTAATAGAAGAGAAAATGGGAACATTAGGTAACTTGCAAATGGAACCAGGCAATAAAGTAAATCAGCAGTGTGAAGGCAACTCAGTTATTGACATTAGTTCTCAAAAGAAACATGTTCAAACTGAAGTAAATAAGTACAATCAGCAGGAGGATACAATTCGAAGTACACACAAAGAAAAGGAGACAACAGTTCATAATTGCTCTTCTATTACTGAGTACAATAATATTACTGCAGTAGCTACATCATCTATGGATACTAATGTTATCATAACAGACAGTCCATATGCAGAATTAAAACCACCCCAAGAAATCCCACTGTTTACTCCAACAAAGGATAACACTGTTGAATCTGAATTAGGATCATCATCAGAATCTGATTTCTGTTCAGAAGACGATATGAATGATGGATATGAATTCAATCAAGAGAAAATTTTGGCCAAGCTCACTCCAAAGAACTCCAAAAAGAGTAAAAAGAATGCCACTGCTAGGTTGCAAGGGCAACAAAGAATAACACGGCAATCTGCCAATAAACACAAAAAGTTGTGATGTTAGATAATATTGGATATTAGAACATACGTGGTGGGCATGATGATGCCAAAGTATATGAAATCAAACAACTCATCAAAGGCAACAAATTGGGAATTATATGCATCAGTGAAACTAAATACTCAGAAGAAGAAACTAACATATTTGCTAATCGTATAGCACCTAGTTGGGATTTTATACACAATCATATTGCTGCCCCTTTTGGCCGGCTGTTGATTTTGTGGAATTCCCAAGCCTATTCAATTAATGCTTCTGAAACTCACAGACAATTCATTCACTGCAATATAGAACACTTACCTACTAATTTCAAATTTAACTCTACCTTTGTGTATGCAGATAACATGAAAGCTAATAGACAGTTTTTTCTTGACATACTTCCTACTTTGCACACTTTCAGTCCTTGGATTTGCCTAGGTGACTTTAATTGTATGCAAAGCTCTGAGGAAAAGGTGGGTGGGTTACCTCTGTCTCTAGTTGATGTTGCTCCTCTTAATAATGCCATACTACTTTATCAACTTCATGAAGTTCCAAAAACAAGTGTTTTTTATACTTGGAATAACTGCAGCAGATCGGGTAAAAGAACTTTTTGCAAATTGGATCGTTCTTACTTTAATTCTTCTGCTTACAATGCTTGGCCTTCTCTGCTTTCTTTTTTCCCTTCTCCATCTTTATCTGATCATAGTCCTATCATTTTGGATTGGGGAAATAGGAATATTAAAGGTCCTTCTTCATTTAATTTTTTCAATAGCTGGTTTTCTAATCCAGAATTTTTTCTAATGATTGAGCATGTTTGGGGCTCTCCCAATTTTGGCAATCCTATGTTTATACTTCAATCGAAGCTTAAAGATTGTAAAGCTTCTATTAAAGCTTGGTCTTTAAGTAAGTATGGAATTGGTAACCTTCTATCTACCAAATTAAGCTCTGAACTTAATGATATTCATATTCAACTACAGAATGATCCCAGTAATTTAATGCTTTCAAATAAAGTTAATGAGCTTACCAAAAGCTTGAAATTAGCTATCAAATCTGAGCTTCTTATGCTTCGTGAAAAAAATAAACTGCACTGGGATATAGGAGGAGATAGAAATACTAATACTTTTCATAACTCTTTGAAACTTAAGAAGTCTTCTGCCTTTATCCACACGATTAAAGATATGCATGGTTTTGAGTGAACACTCATGCTAGTATAATGCACTCTTTTCTTAATTATTATAAATTTCTTTTTGCTCATTCTAACACTGTAGCTAATTTACATATCCTAAACGACTTGCCTCTTAATACTATCTCTAATGAACAAGCTAATAATTTAATCAAGATTATTACTCTAGATGAAATTCATGATACCATTTTAAAAATGAAAGCCACTAGCTCTCCTGGCCCTGATGGGTTTTCTGCTATGTTTTTTCAAAAATGCTGGCATATTGTTAAACAAGATTTTTGTAAAGCTATTCAACACTTTTTCAAAACCAATACCTTGCTGAATGGTATAAATCATACTAAACTTGCCCTTATCCCTAAGGTTAATCTTCCCCAATCGGTTTCTGAGTTCAGGCCCATTGCTTGTTGCAATGTAATTTACAAATGCATAGCTAAAATTATCTCTACTCTCATGAAAACTTGCCTAACTGATTTAATTTCTCCTAATCAAAATGGTTTCGTTTTTGGGAGATCTATTACTGATAACATTTTACTCTCTCAAGAACTTATTAAAGGTTACAATAGGAAAAACATTTCTCCTAGATGCTTCCTGAAATTAGATATTCATAAAGCTTATGATTCTGTTAGTTGGGAGGCTATTATTTCTATTATGTCCAGGATGAACTTTCCCCTTCCTTTCTTAGCCTGGATATATACATGCATATCTACAGTCTATGTGTCTTTATCTCTCAGTGGTGAATCTTTTGGTTATTTCAAAACCCAAAAAGGTATTAGGCAAGGGGATCCTATGTCTTCTTCTTTATTCATATTTGTTATGGAAGTTCTTACTGTCTTGATTAATGTTGAATGCAATAATAAAAATATTGATTATCATCCTAAGTGCCAAAAACACCAAATTTCCATATTAATGTTTTCTGATGATCTCTTGCTCTTTACTATACCAAATGTTAAATCCATCACTAGTGTGCTTTCTACTCTTCAAAAATTCGAACAGATGACAGGTCTATATATAAACAAAAGTAAATCGCATATTAATATGGCTGGGGTTACTGAAAATAATTACCAGAATATTCTTCTGGTTTCTGGCCTTCAGGTCATGGATCATAATGCCATGTACGTTGGTGCTTTTATGTGTAAGGCCAGAATATCCAATGCGCAGTGCCTCCCATTATATGAAAAAATAACAATTAGACTCAAAAATTACAATGGTACTAAAATATCTCAAGCTGGTCGGCTTGTTATCTTACAAAGTATTGCCACTGCTACGTGTGCATACTATTTTAGGCTTTTCATCATTCCTAATAAGCTTATCAACATGTTAAATCGAGCCTTTAATCATTTCCTTTGGCATGGAAATATTTACTCCACTAAACTCATACCGATTGCTTATAAGAAAATTATATTTCCTTTTAATATGGGTGGCTTTGGTATCATTAATCTAAAAATTTGGAACATTGCCACTGCTTCCCATCACGTTAACAGATTACTTAGTAATAATATGGGGTTGTGGGAGGTCTGGAATAGACAGTACAACCTTAAAGGTGGCAATTTTTGGACTATGGATGTTAACAAAGAAGCTAGCTTTCTATGGAAAAGACTTCTGGCGAATAGAAGACACTACCTGACTATGGTTCAATGCAACACTAGCAATTCATTCTGGTATTCGCCCTGGTGTGCTCCAGGTATGATCCTGTCTCAATCAACTGATTATAATCTCATAAATAACTCTGGTATTCCTATAAATGCTAATGCTAATTCCTTTATTGTCAATGAGGTTCTTCATTTGCCTCAAGTCAGTTCTCCTATGTTGAACAATCTCTGGTCTTCTATTAATGCTTCATTTAAGTATGTGGAACATTCTGGTCTCAGCTGGAACGGCAATCTACACAGCATATCCTTGGTTTACAATGGTATAGTTCAAAATCAAAACACTTCTCCTTTTCCTTGGCATGCTCGTATCTGGAAGTCTGGATCGAAACCTAAGCATAATCTTATGCTCTGGAAATGCCTGATGAATGCTATACATACTCAGGATAATCTAGTTAAAAGACATTTAATCGATCACTCCGTGTGCATCCTATGTAATCGTGCTGCTGAAAATGTCGGCCACTTGTTTTTCAATTGCCTTTTTTCATATCATCTCTGGAAAAAGGTTCTTCATCACATTCACGAGAGGCCTCCGCTCAGAGATTTCAATCTTGAATGGGTTCATATCTTTCATTTAACCAGGTGGAAATCCATATCGACAACTCGCCTTCTCCGATACCTTAAGCTTACGATTGCGGTAATTTGGGAGGAAAGGAATTCGTGCAGATTTGCACGGTCTTCCTCCACAATTGCTGCTCTTATTTTTAAAATTTTGTCATGATTTGTCACTGTGTTAATTTATAATGTGGTGGGGATGTATCTGGTCCTCATTGTGTTTGCGTTGTAGTTTTTAATATATGTATGTTGCTTTTGTTTAATAAAGAGTGGACTGGCCACTATAAAAACAGGCTGGCCTTGCCAAAAAATATATGATTAATATCAACACTCGTCACTTTTCCAATTGCTATTTATCTTTTCAATAATCAGTAGGGAGTCAGATTAGTTAATGTAGTTATTTATTATCAAATCCAAAAAAATAATTATAAAACCAAATTTTCTAAAATGACTAATCTAAAACAAGGTCAACAGAAAAACTATTTTTTGGAAGGGATTTTATAAGAAAAATTCTGCTAATTGAAAATTATTTGAAATGAAACATATGTGGATATTTTTTTCGAAAATGTGATGCAGCTGATGAATGTCTCTACATAAAACACGTTCCACTAGTAATTTTTCTATCAACTAGATTACCAGTGTAATCTGCATCTGAATTTCTCTTAGACTCGAGGTTATCATTAGTTGGATGTTGTAGACCAGACCGTGAAGTTGCAACAAATACCTTAAAATCTTTTTATAGCTTTTAAATAAAATTCTTTTGGATTGGAATTAAAGCCATTCCAATAAACAAACAGTGAACATAGTGTCAACAGTATTGTAACCAAATATGTCCACGTGTATCTGGAGTAGTCAAATATCAATACAAGATAATGTCTCTTATCATCTAAACTTGCAATATCATTAGTCTAAACGAATCTATATGAGCTAGTTCAAAACTCTAGAGGTACTTAATGTTCTTGGCATAAAAAGATAATTGACCAATAATTTCCATAAATCAGAAATCAAACATCAACATTTATCATTTTATCACATAACTGCTGAATTAAATCAGATTATGGTGAAGATTATCATATTTAATAAATCTTTCAAGATAGATGTATTGTTACCTATTTTACCTTTACAATAATTTTTGTTGTTGCCTATTGTGATTCTGTCACCTTTATACTAGGGTAAGGAACTTTGGTTTGTTGCCCGTCGTGTGCCTGGGACAGCCAGAATCCGGGTAACATTATTGTTGTTCCTTAGTCTGCCACCACACCTACATGAGTAAAGATTTTTGTGACCTATTTATTTTTATAGGTCCATGGTTGCTAGTGGCAAAAAATTATGGAAATATGTTTGAGTAGACCCAAGACTATTTATATTTGTTCCTTTTGGCATCCAGATTTGTTTAGCTTTAAGGGGTTTTATATTCATGGCTTTTGGAACCCAAATTGGTATGGTTTTTACGTTTTTGGGTCCATACCAATAATTGTTTTGATTGTGTCCAATTTTTCTACAAATTGTGCACTCAGATTTGACTTGATTAATTTTGCTTCTAACAAGTTCAGGTTGATTATATCCAAGTCCTTGTCTATTTGTATTAATAGTTTGTTTCCCTAATAGCATATTTAATAATCTTTCTCCTTTGGAAAATTTTCCTAAAGTTGTAGACAATTGTTGGACCTGTGTTTTGAGAGATTCATTTTCATTCAATAATTGAGTGCAATTTCTAATAGAATTTTCTCTCCTGGTAATTTCACTTTCTTCAAAATCATAATTTCATTTTTAAGAGTTTAATTTTAATTTCTAATAATCTCTTCTTCAAATGATGGACACTTGTCACACTTAGGGCTTTTAGTTTGATAGTTTTAAACCACTTGATCAAGCTTTTTGTTTAATTCTATCAAAGTGTCTCTTTGTGATTCAATTTTAGCGTATTTCTCCCTAAGTCGTTCGAAACTATCATTTACTTCATGAAAATATATAAGTACTTCTGAATGAGTAAGTTTTGATACCTTGCTTCGCTCGTCGTCATCATTGTCAGTTATATCACCTCGAAGACACAGATTCGCTTTTTCACTCTCACCGCTAGTGCTTTTATCATCTTCATCAGTTTCATCCCATGTGGCTGCAAAAAATTTTCCTTTTCTATTTCTTTCCTTAGCTAAATCGATTTTGTGGATAATTGGGCTTGATATGACCGGGTTTATTGTATTTGTAACAAATGATCTCCTGATCTTCTGAGTTGTCTAATGCTTTGACTATTCTGCTTTTCAATTGTTGATTTAAAGTTGGATTTCCCTATTTGTGGTTCCACTTTTCAAATCTCTTTATTAGTAGTGCTATATCAGCTACTCCATCATCATCGTCACTTTCCTTTATTCCTTTAGGAGCTATCAATTTCTTTCGTGAATCACCTCCTTCTCGTTCTTCCTTGAATTTCATTTCTAGCTCATATGGGGCGAGATTTCTGGTGAGCTCTTCAACTTTGATTTGTTTCAAATCTTTTGATTCTTGAATGGATGTAGTTTTCGCTTCAAAACTTCATGGAAGGACTTTGAGGATTTTTCAGACTATTCCAACTCTGTGTATGATTTTTCAAGAGCTTTTGATTTGTATATAATATTGAAAAGTCATTCATACATCTCTTTGACATTTTCATCCTTGGCCATTGTGAAGTTCTCGTATTCGCTACTAAGCATGTCAAGGCGAGATTCCTTAACTTGAGATCTTCCTTCGTGAGTCACTTCAAGTGTGTACCAGATTTTTTGCACTGTTAGATAATGTGAGACATGATTAAATTTGATTTGATCCAATGAACAAATAATAGAATTCATAGATTTAGCATTAGCATTTTGTAGTATATTTTCAGATCTATCTATTGAACCATCGGTTTATCTATTTCCTGATTATCTACCAATATAGTTGGTGTCATGTAACCCGTCTCAACAATATTCCAAGCATCAATGGTTTTCAGAAAAAATTTCATTCTATTTTTCCAGTAAGCATATTCACCATTGAACATTGGTGGTCTAACTATGGACTAACTCTCAACGAAAGCATTATTAAAAGAAGCCATTTAAATATTTTAAAACAACAATTTGTTTTTGAAAAAAAATCAAAATTTTAAAATCAAAAATTGGCTTTTTGTTCCTAGCTCCGATACCACTTGTAGGATTGATTTCACTCTAGAGAAGGGGTGAATAGGGTGATACTATTAATTATAAAAATTTAATGTGGAAAAATAATTGCAGCACGGATAATAGTAGAATATTAATAGCAGAAATAGAACAATACGGATTTACCAAGTTTCAGCAAAACCCTGCCTACGTGCTGCCTCCAAGGTTTCTACTAGAAATTAAGTAATCAGACGCTTACACACGTAAACTCACAACATCCGTTATCGACTAACCTAACTCTACGCTCAAAACGCTGCCACTGAGTTGCGAATTCCCGAATTACACCACTGTAGTTCGTCCCCTAGTCACACGACTAGAATATACAAAAGTTTAAAAGAAAAATACAAATTAAAAACAACCAAAAAAGAACAAGAAACCTTAATTGACAATAAAGCAAAATAATATTAAAAAGACAACGGCCCAAATTAAAAACACGGTAAAAAGAAAAATCCCCTTTTTTTTTGACATAATCGGCCTGTATGCTTTTTCTTTGAAAAATGGCTGCTTCCTTTTTGCTCGTCCGGACCTCTTTAAAGAAAAATAAGGGCTTCGTGATAAATGAGGCTGCCGCTTGAAAATTTTACAATTTTAGTGATGAATTTTCTTTGATCTGGATTGTCAATTGATCTCTTTGCTGATCGTTGCTTGCGGCTGGTCCACTTTGTCGAGCGCGTATACTTGGTTTAAAAAATTGGTACGTGATATTCCTTTTCGATTGCGATTATGCTCGACTTTTTGATTCAAATTACTAATTTAAATTTGCTCTGATGATGATTGGATTTAAATAGGGTTCGAACCCCTTAATCTTCATTCATATACATTTGGTTTGAATGATTCACGTTACTATGCTTGGCCACTAATTTTTGATCGAATGCTTGTGATGTTTTCTAACTTTTTCAATTCGTATAATTTCGTTGCTTGAATATCACGACTTTGATTTTGATTTGTTCGATTTTACCTACTTTAGTCGGTTTCTTCTTTTTCCCCACAACTTGGCCATCATGGCTTTGATTAAAACTTGACTTTGGTTTGAAAAACTGCTACCCTGATTTTTGTAAAAACCTGCTATGACTTTGGCTTCTTAATTTTGTGATACGAGAATTTGACTTCGATTAGCTGCAAGTTTCATTTTCTTGCGCACCTTGACTTTGTTACTGCAACTGGTTATATTGAAACTTCATGTTGTCTCTTGTATTCTCTGGTTTACCCGTACTGTTAGCCAAGTTATCCCGTTGCCTTTTTTGTATGATATTGATATGGGTTCACTTTGTTATTCTGATTGCACTTAAGTCATGTCTGAAATTGCTCATTTGAGCTGCTGTCTGCACACACACACACACACACACACATATATATATGTATGTATGTATGTATGTATGTATGTATGTATGTATGTATGTACGTATGTATTGCTCATTTGAGTTGCTGTCTGCACACACACATATATATATGTGTGTGTGTGTGTGTGTGTATGTATGTATGTATGTATATGTATGTATGTATGTATATGTATGTATGTATGTATGTATGTATGTATGTATGTATGTATGTATGTATGTATGTATGTATGTATGTATGTACGTACGTATGTATCTACATGTATGTATGTATGTATAAAAGTGTATGTATGTATGTGCACCACTGTTGAAGTTTCACTCGCATGCTCTGGCTAGTATTTATTGCTTATGTATGCACTGTGTACATACATGTCTGTTGTATTGTTCTTATTCTCGAGTCATGTATCATGTGGTCTTGTTTTGTGTGGAACTTGATTAAGTTGTTGCTTCAAGCTAGTTAGCATTTGTAACTGGACTTGCCTTTGTGCTTATTTGGTTGTGTACATTTAGATCACTTTGAACATGTGATCTGGTTTAGTTCATCATGCTCATCCATGTTTTAAATGTGGTCAGTGTTGGTGATACTTTGATTTAATCTTGCAACTGTTTTCATGCTCCACTGTATATTTGTACTATATGTTTAAAACTTAAGTTGCATACGAGCTTGGTTATTTTTGGAACTGATTTAGTATGTGGTTCCTCCGAGTTGCTATTTTGTACCTGCCTCGATTCTGTTTTGCACCTGTATTCAGTTGCATATTTCCTTGAGTTCATATTATAACAGTTATGTGTATGCATTGTGCTCCCTATCTTGACTTGTGCTTGACTATATGCATATTGTTGTTTGCTTCATTCTTGTTTGGTTGCCATTGAACTTCAAGTGCTCTGGTTGCATATGATTAGTGTGCATTTTGTATATGAGTCTGTATTATTCATTTGCTTTTTAAATTGACCCTTTTGAATGTCGAGGCTGTGTTGCATGAGAACTTGTACTCGGTAATTTTATATTGTGTTTTTTGTATCACACTTGAGTTGAATCCAGCCTCGGCTAGGGTTTGACCTTGTGCTCATTTGTCCTTGTAATTTTATCAAGTGTATATCGGTGTGCACAGCCTTGTGGCATGTATAGTGATACACTGTGCGTGTCACAAGCTGTTCGTGTATGATGAATTCAAAATAAATGATGATGAACAACCCAAATAACTTAGGAAAATAATATTTCCAAAAACACATTTTATTTTACACTACAAAAATTATTTCTTTTTCAATTTTACTGGGTCAATGTTTATTTTGCAGATAACTCAGTTGTTGGGTTCAATCTGGAATAGAGTTGAAGATAAATATGAGTGAATAAGTGAAATGTAGTGAGATGCTAATGCAAATGATAATTGTATGGTGACCAAATTGTGTTGTATTTGAAAATTGTATGTGTGTGTGTCTATATATAGTCAGAGATCAAATTTGCACTATTCAAAATTGTAATAAAATATTTGTTTGAATAAAATATATGTTTGAATTTAAATTTTGTGTTATTTATTTTATTCAGCAAATATTTATTTAATTATGTGAAAATAAAATAGTATATTAACAAATACATTTAACTGAATATATATATATATATATATTATCATCGAACAAAAATCATATACTAGCATATTCTACAAAGTTCTCATCGACTGGAAGTTGGGGAGCCTTCTCTCTTCCAAGACAATAGATTGTGACTAAGCGAGAAAAGCTCTTAATCGCTCTGATTAAGTTGTAGTCTCGCTCTTCTCCGCATACAAGGAGGAAACTTGGTTATTCAAGGCAGCAACTTCCTCTTGAAGTTTAGATGTTTCGGCATATGATTTAACCATATTTACATGCAGGGAGAACAAGCTTTTGGAAATCGGAAAGAAAAGTACAACATAAGATAAAAGCTTAAAGAAAAATAGAGATAATAATGTTAAGTAACGTAAAATATACCAAAAATTGTTATTCAAGTAGGGATCAGTAGTGTCCTTCCAAATTAGAAATAGAGGATGGAGGCTTAATCGAAGTGACTGACAAAGAATTTAAAATAGAATGGACCATCTTCTCAAAATCACTCGGAGGTATGGAAGTTGATGGTCTTGGAAGATTTAGAACTTGAATAGGGGTCGAAGTCCCCAATGCCTTCTGCATCTACTCGATTACACTCGGAGAGCTGGAGACAATGATGCGAGAAAGAAGGTCGATTTTGGTAGGAGTTTCTTTAGGTAAAGACATGAAGAGCTTCAACGGATGGACTATTTACAAACTCCCTAACATTAATAGACTCATCCTCTTCTAGTATTGGAGAATCGGGAACGTCAACCACTTTAACTCTTTTTGGGGATTGTTCCACTGTAGACAATTTAATTAATTTTCTTATAGCAGCCATCTTAGGCAAATCGCCTAGGAAAAGGATGGCGCACGGGAAGTCGTGGAGAGAGGAGTAGGACTGCTGATAGGTTTTTCCACCTAAGGGGCAACTGAAGAGAATTCAAATAGATTATAAGTCGGCGGAATAATTTGAAAAATAACACAGTAATAAATAACAAGTGCAACGTTTATAACTTACCGGAGTGGTCAGCACAAATAGGCGACTTTAGGGAGAAATTTGTAGGATCTCCTAAGAAAAGGAAGCTTTTGCTTCGGGATGTGTGTTGAATTAGAGGAGGTTGGTCAAGAATACTTTGACCAGTCGGTAGGAGAGAATAATACTACAAATTTGTAGGATTTAGCAGTATCAATCGGTTCCCAATCTTGTTTGAAGCTGCAACTAGAGACTCCGCCATCCTCTTATCTTCTTTATTTAGTTCTCCAGCAGGAGCAGCTGACAGAAAGCATAAATCAGAAGAAAAAAATGACTAGGTGAAAGGGAAATAATGAAATCCGAGCTTATGCAGATAAAGAAAGTCTGGCTAACATTTGGGAAGCATCTGACAAAGAAGAACTGATTCTCCTAATTTCTAAACTTATTTACTCCCTTTGATATCAGTTTCTTAAGGGGATTCGCTTTGAAGATTTTGTTGTTAAGGTTGCTGAGTTTAACCAATCGAATGAGGTAATTCAATATTTCAGCATTCAAAGAAGGGATGTCGGACTCTAGTTCCATTAACTATAAAGACAAGAGATAGGTGTACACATTTGGAGACAATTGAATCGGAACAATCCCTAGATGAACTAGGAATCTAGACAAGAATCTCGAAAATGGAAGAAACCCTCCGTGCCATATGTATATAGCAGTGTAAGTGAAGAACCCTTCAGGAGGGCTGTTGATGGTGTCATTTTCAATAGGAGGAATGGTTTCCATCCCAATGATTCCAAATTCATTGAGGATCTTCATCTTGAGTGGATATCAAAGAACGCTTGGAAGTAGCTTCAACTTTCTTTGGAGAACTCATGATGCCGCAAAGTGAAAACATTTCAGCTAAAAATTGGAAGGGGGAGCGGATTAAGGATCTTAAGGCTAATTTAACACTAGAGGGGGGGTGAATAGTGTTTAATAAATTCTAAGACTTATATGAACTAAACTAAAATTATGACATAAAAAATGCAGAATTTAGTCACAGAACAATCAAAGAATCAAACACAGATGCAGAAAGAAAACAAAAGGCAATAAAGCGAAAGAACACACTGGATTTTATACTGGTTCGGAGTTACCCTACATCTAGTCCTGTACCAAAGCAAACCACCTCATACAGATTTTTATTAAACCAGTGTCGAGATTACACTCCTCAATTTATAAAGGCCTTGAGGTACCCTTCTATCACACGAGTCTGGGGCAAACTCTCTTGATTTACGGGCAACAAGATTACCCAATTGATTTCCAGGCACAACCACACCTTATAGAGAGACTCGATAAATTTTTGATTACAAATTGATCCTATAACTCTGAATAACACTTTGATCTTCGAGAGAGAATAGAGAATCAAATAAGAATGAAATTCTAATTTGATTCACTTGAGAATTTGGTAGAATTTCAACACGATCTTAAAAATATGATAATTATAGAACATGGATTTGTGGAGAAGAAGAAGTGAAGAAAATATGAGAATTCTATTTTAAAAAATTCGTTTGAGAAGGCTATTTATAGAGTACCAACTGTCATAACCATTCATGAAGAGATTTAAACGAATAGACACTTCTTTTGAAAATTGAAACTTTTGAAATCAAAGGTCAATATGTCGACATGGGGTATCGCATGATATCGACATCCCCTTGTTAAAAATAATTTTTGAAAATGGTATTGAAATGAAAACAAGATGGAGTGATTCTAGAGTAAATTAAACAAATTTTACTATGCTTTAAAACACAAAAACAAAGAATATTTTAAGGCTAAAACATCTTTTTGAAAATCGTTTGAAAAGATAGTTTTAAGGCTAAAACATTTTGAAAAGCAGTTTTGAAAATCGTTTTGAAAAACCATTTTGAAGTAGTTTTGCAAACTTCTTCCTACAGAATATCTCATCACATCAGGACTCGAGAACTTGTACAAAACCATTATGTTCGTGGGTTTGTAAGCCACATGTTATAGGTTTGTAAGCTACTTGTCGTGGGTTTGTAAGCCACTTGTTATGGGTTTGTAAGCTACTTGTCGTGGGTTTGTAAGCCACTTTTTGTAGGTTTGTAAGCTACTTGTCGTGGGTTTGTAAGCCACTAAGAAGGTAGAAATGGGTTCCATCCCAAATGAAATTCGGAATGAATATTTCCATGCTATTATGAAGTTTTAACAAAAACTAGACACATATCTTGAAATCTTGATCTTGATACTCTAGAGTCTTCAATCTTGAGTGTTGAGTCCTTATACTGATTAGTCTTCAGTAATCAATACATGTATATCTATATATCCTGCATATACATATCTATCTAGATTATAAAGTTAGTGTATATTTTATAATAAGATAGTTAAAAAGGTTGTTGTCATCAAAACCAACATCTCAGTTCCTAACAGAAATTACGGTTTGTTATGAAGTTAACATTCTTTCAAGGATTAGTATAAACTTATTAGAACAATTTGAACATTAAATAAAACAAGAAACTTCAAATTCTTAAAAGAATGTTAAGTTGAAAATGGGAATTATTGAGCTTTCGACAGAGTCGAAAGGAAAATAAAAGTTAACACTTAACGTTCACCTCTCAACACTGTCAAAAGCCCAGATTTAAGCATCTGTTGAGCTTTCGACAAGGTCGAAGGGAGGGTTGAAGTATATGTCCAACCGACACTCTTTAACAATGTCGGAAGCTCGATAGCAACTTTGTTATTAGAAAGGAATAGTTAAAACCACCATAAAAATTTGAATAAGTATACACTACCAATGATCGGTAAACAAAAAAGAGGAGACCCTTCGAAACCGTCAAAACTCATTACCTTAGTTTTTCTAAAAGAATGTTAATGTTATTAAAACGTTATATGCCAACAAAGTCGAAAGTTTTCAAGTTTGAATTAAAGGACATTTCGACGATGTTGGAAGAAAGAAACATTAAACCGCAGTCAGTTATAAAAGGTTTCAACAGAAATGAGAAGCGTTATATGGCTTCAAAGTATAACAACGATAAATTTTAAATTGACATAGTAGGTTTCGACTAAGTTGAAGACAGTAGGTTTTGTCTAAGTCGAAACATTTGATTTGCAACTTATACAAAGTGTTTTTCTTTAATTCCTTTTACAAAAAATATATATTTTAACTTAAACTTTTAGTTCCTCAGATGATGGTTTTGATGACAACAACCTTAGGACTTGTTATAAAATATAAATACTAATATTCTTGTCTTGATATATATATATATATGTATGTATGTATGTATGTATGTATGTATATGCAGGATATATATATATATATATATATATATGCAGGTATTGAAGAATGAAGAATGTATAGTTAAAGATTCGAGACTGAGTATAGAGATTCAAGACCGACGAATTCAAGATTGAATAAATCAAGACTAAAGAATCATGAGTATTATGATTTCAAGATTTTAAGAGTTCAAGATATCAAGATATCAAGGTAAGTAATAGTGTCTAGATTTATGTTAAAACTTAATAATAGCACTAAAATCTTTATTCGGATTTTACTTAAGGAATGGAATCCACTTCCTCGCCTTAATAGTGGAATGGAACCCACGACCTTCTCTAGTGGAATGGAATCCACAAAATTTAAAAAGGGGATTTTAGGCTCAAGGAAAAAGTTAGAGAAAAATTTAGTTTCAAGGACAAGAAGTTTGTTTTTTAGGCTGAAGGACACTTTTTAGTGTAAATCACAGAATGATAGTTGTAACTATCATTTTCAGTTTAAACTAAAAAGTGTCCTTCGGACTAAAAAGCAAACTTGTTGTCCCCGAGACTAAATTTTTTTACAACTTCTTCCCTGTGCCTATTTACCTGATTTAAAAAATGATTTATTTTAAATATCATTACAATTTTTTTAAAATCATCTCCCTCAGTTTAAATACTTTAGCCTTAAACTATTTTTATTATCTTATATATTTTGGTTTCAAAATCATCTTCTGTTTTTAACCTATCTCCTGGTTTTAATATTATAGCCTTTAAATCTCAAAAATATATTCTATACTTAATATTTAATATTACTTTTATATTATAGATTATATTTTTTAAAGATTACTTTTTAATCACTTTTATAAGTTTAAACTTTATTCAAAATGGTTTATAAACTTCAGAAATTGTTTTGACAAGTTTTAGAAAGAAAATCTCTTTTACAAAAAAAAATCAATTTTCAAAATTAACTAGGGCATATCAACATACCCCATCCCCCTATGTCGACATGATAGCCATACAATTTAAAATTCCAAATTTACGAAGTGTCTATTCATCTTAACCTTTCACAAATGACATGACGGTTGTTCTTCTATAAATACCAGTTGTTTTCAACGAATTTTAAGGTATTTTTTCTTCATTTCTTCACTCCTTATTTTCCACTCAAATATTCTCTTATATTTTAACAAAACTCTGCCAAAATTCTAAGTGAATCAAACTCGATTGTCTTTGGTTTGATTCTCTGTCACTCTCTCTCAAAGATCTCAGTGGTATTTAGAGTAATAGGATCATTTATGATCAAAGGTCAAAAGATCGAAGTGTATCGAGTCTCTCTACCAAAGTGCGATTGGAAACGGTGTGATTGTGGCTTGTAAATCAATTGGGTACGATTGTAGGCCTTAAATCAATTAGGTGATCTTATAGCCTGGTAAAATCAAGAGAGTTTGCCCTGGACTCGAAGATAGGAGGGCTAATCTCACGGCCTTGAAATTGAGATTTTAATATTGATATTATATTTGAAAAGAAATATACATATGAAATTGTATAGGACTGGATGTAGGATAACTCCTATAAAATTCCGGTGTGTTCTTTTCTTTACTACTTTTTAATTACCATTTGCATCTGTGTTTGATTCTATGGCTATCTCTGTGTTTGTGAATTTCATATGTCTGTGTTTAATTTCAAAAGATATCAAAAATTCCATAAAATCCATTAAACACTATTCACCTCCCTAGTGTTAAACCAGCCTTAAGATCCATAATCCGCATTTCCAACAAAACTAATAAGGCATAAGTGTGTTCTAAAGGTGTCGAAACCTATGCAACAAAATTTATGCTTTTGAAAGAGTGAATTGGAATAGACAACTTCTTCGAAAGGTTTCTGAATATGCTAACACGCAAAATTGCTTTCGAAAAGATTGACAGCATGCTACTTTACTAATAAACTTTAGATGGGGTTTGTCAAACGAAGCGCTGCACTAACTTTGACCTCATCGAAAGAGGCTAAGAAAGCAAAATGAAATGTGTCCTTAATCCCTTTCGAAGGGGTAGAAAAGTAAAATGGTGTCGATTTTCTAATTCATACAGCGCAGAGATTCTAAGCGAAGTAATCAAAAAAATTCTTCTCTGAACCCCATTTTACTGTAAGAATTCATAAAATTAATAAACGGACAGATTAAAATGCAAATCAAATATTTAATAATCGTAGGTATGAAAAATTCAAATTTCCTAAAAACAACAGTAATAATAGAATCTGATATCAGAAAAGGTCAAAATGAGAATTAATAACAAAAGTAAATCGAATCGAACCATGAAGTTAAGTCAAAGTATGCTTTCAGTCAAATTAAAATTCAAATAATTTCTAGTGAATCAAAATCAAAATTTGAAATCCCAAGTGTAAAGTATAAAAAGTTTGAGATTCAACTGTAAAATAAAAGAAAGAGGAAAAAGATACAAAAAAGAGAAAATATAAGCTTTCTCAGATCTGGATTTTTGCTACAGGAAAATAAAAATTATCTGGAAACTTAAAGACTTCGATTTTGCTCAGAGTTTATCTCGTTTGCAGGTAAATGAAAGAAGAGGAGAGGAAGCTGTGATTTATAAGAAAAGTCAACAAAGACGGCAAGTCATTCAATTAGATTTAAATGAATGGTCCAGATCCATGCTGGAATGTGAAAAGGCGGGAGACATTGAAGGTTTCGAGTTGACTTGAAAAGTCAAAGGCAGCCCTTCACAAGGGGGCAAATGTTACTACAAACATCCTTTCGGCCATGTCGAAATCTTATTGAATAGAATGCAAAGGAAAACAAGAGAGAAGCAGTAGCAAGGCCTTTCGAAGGAGTCGAAGGGATGCAATAGTTAAAGACTAGAAGTATAAAACCTTTTGAAGGGGTCAAAGGAGTCAAAAGAATGCTTCATCTTTAATAAACACCTTTCGAAACAAGTGCTTCCGCACGCATGAAGAACTTTCGTAGGAATCAAAGATACACCTTTTGAATACAATGCATAACAACCTTTCACATGCGCACCAAACCTTTTGAGTCCAAAGGTTTTGCCTTCACTCAAGTCACTCGGAAGCGCATCTTGGTCAAAATAACCCTTTCGGAAACAAATTTTAGCCTTTTGAATAGGTCGAAGCCTTTAATATCCACGGAAAGTTCCACATCAAGTCGTAAGCATATCTTTGAAAGCTGCATATAGCGTCGAAACCATCCCTAATTCAACACCTTTAAACCCTAAGAAACAGCCCCATTAAAAGAGTTAAAAGCTCTTATAAAGCAACACAAAGAAGAGAAGGTGCAACCACCCTTTTAGATGAAAACGGAAGCATTCGAGCCCATTCAAAAGCATTCCAAAGGGGAGTGCAAGTGCCGAAGAGCCAGAAGGTATCTGAAGCTACCTTTTACTAGGTCGAAAGGTGTCGACCCGCATCTATAAATAAGACCCAAGTGGTGTGGTTTATGGGATCCAAATTCATTCATTCTACACTTGTATTTTCTTAATTACACAAAGTTGTAAACCCTAATTTGTAAATTGAATTGGGTAAAATTTATCAATAAAGGCTTCATTGAGTTAATAAGGGGAAATCTTTAATGTTCTTGTTTGCTTAATTGTTTCAAAAGCTTTCTATCTAGTCTAATCACGTTTTATAGGTGTCGAATACATCGAAAGCTCTCTTCCGACTTGATCGAAATCTCTGCACTTTTAAGTAATTTCAGTTATAGACTCCAGACCACTGTTATTGGAGTTTAGCTTTCGACTGGATCGAAACCTTAACCCAAACCAAGCTTACATTTTATTCCCAATCCAAACCTAAGACACTTAAGATTTGAGCTTTCGACAAGGTCAAAACCATTCAAAACTGATCATAACCTTAAGTCTTAGAGCCAACCAATAGGCTTCCGCAGCTGCTTCGAAAGGAATTGTTTTGAAGTGGTAATCAAGTTATTTCATCCAGATTGAAAGATCAAAAAGAAAGGAATTTGAGCGATTTGACTAAGTTGAAAGGTTGATAAAGGAAAGCTATCATAAAGAACCTATTCATAAGGAAGAATTGAAAAGATAATTCTCATCGTACCTCCATCAACTTAACCAAAAAGATCAAAAAGGACTAACCTCATCCTAATAATAACTTTAGGGTGTTGATAAGTTATCTTTTAAATAAAAATCCTTGGTTACAATAAGGTACAAAGCAATTAATAGCATAAAGGTCCCAAAAATGAACAACCAATCATGTATTTATAGATGAAGATGGCGATATATCTCCTTGAAAATTCAGCAGAAAGATCTCCAAAATCATATGGACCCATAAGAGGGATCGCATGGTCCAAATCCCAAAGAATAGGGATCAGTGCTGATCCCTATTTTGAATGGGTGGGATCCATGTGGTAGCTTTTCCATGTTGTATTATGCTTAGCCTCCAAGTGTCATGCCAATTGGATTAGTAACTTAAGTTATTGCTCAATCTTTGCTTTAATGTGTGTTGTTTCTGATTTCAGCCGATTCCGATTAAGGGAAGAGGGTCGATCCCTCTTGCTTCATCTTTTTAAGTTGTGATCCCTAGGGTAAGCTCCCTATTATCACCACAACTTGCTAAATTTCATATGCATTGGACTTATGGATCTTAAGATATTGATTATTTCTGATCGACTTTCATTTTCTTGGTTGAAATATGTTGTTCTCTATGTTGGAGAATGATTATTGCCGATCGCTCATCTATGTTGAAATATATTCCATACTTCGAACATTTCACATTGAATATCTCTCAATTTTGTTCAACCATGGCTTCATATTACCATCTATACTTGACTTCTAGACCCCATAATCATTGCTCTAAACTTACTAGCCTTGATGATGGTTGAATCTAACTTATCCAATTAGTTTGAATATAACCAGGATAAAATGCCGGATAATACTTTCTCTCTAAAGTGCATCTTTGTTAAACATGACTTACTTTGAATTGAAGCAAGTAAGAGTCATCGACAAGAAATCTATCCAGTTTTCTGCATAGTCATTGCACTTCCATCGAACTATTTTCCCAAAGTATCATATCTCTCTTTGATCGTCATGACGCTTAGTTGATCTCCAATAGTACAAATTTAGGATTATATTCTATCAGTTGATAACTATGTTCGGTTCTATGAGACTAGTAATCTATAGCCATCTAATCTGGTCTCTACCTTGAAAGCTTCTTGTTTGAATTCAATTTCTGTTTATCTCAAAAATTGAACTTTTAGGCTCTACACGTGCATATTCAAGTACACATTCTTATCATTGGCACCCGAACGTGTTTGTACGCTCATGGGTCGTCACCAATTCTCATTGAGTTAGACGAAATTTCATTGCATTTTGTATATACGTACTTTGCGTAATCTTCATGTCCATGTTTACATGCACATAGGCTCATGGTCGATCTTTCCTCTTTTTTTCTTCTTTTTTCTATGTACGTAGGGATCGACATTCTTTTGGATGATCCCCTCCTCCCTTTTCTCTCTTCTCTCTCTCTCTCTTCTTTTTATATATTCATAGGGATCGGCATTCCTCTAGCTGATCCCTCCCTCCTCTTTTTTCTATGTATAATAGGGATCAGAATTTTTGTTCCTTACGTTAGGGATCATACCCAATCCCTATTACTTGAAGGACTTGCTATTTTTTGGGCTTCGAAAAGAGGCATAAATGGGTTGATCCCTCTAGATTTTATGGAGAATGAAAAAGCAAGTCAAATCCTCAACCTTTATATATAAACCAACACTGTCCCTTTCAACCTATACTTTATTTCATTTTCATTTGAACCTATCTTCCCATTGACTTCGAACTCGCCTCTGAACCCTCTCCTTCAATTTAAACACTGATCCCTTCCCTTGCAAGCACATACTGCCTTTATCCTTAAACTCGCCATTTCCACTTGTCTTCGATCACCATTTCATCTTCATTTTAAATTGAAATCCAACATCTTCCCTCGATAAACTAGATCTTTACATACTTAGGTAGGTTTTCTTGTCTCTAACCTTTAATTTGTGATGAGATGATGGGTTTTGTTCATGTTAATCGTGAGTTAAGGAAGAGATGAGATGGATGATGATGATGATGTAGAGTTTGGTGAAGTAGTAAAGGAGGAGGACGAAAAGAGTTAAGGACGAAGAAATAAATGGATCGGTCGTGGTGAAGTACGGTGAAGAGGGATCGGTGATATTGTTTTTATGTTGGTGCAGATAAGGGATCGGTATTGAAGTTTGAAAAGGAAAGGATCGGTCGCATTGTTAAGTAAAAGGATCAGTTGCTTTGCTAATATGGAGAGATCGGTCATTTATAAAGTGAAGAGGGGTCGGTTTCTTTGTTAACGTGGAGAGGTCGGTTATTTGTTTTACGAGAGAGATCGACCGTGGGTTTATAAGAATTATGAAAGTAGCTAAGTGGAGGACCGACCATTGGCTTTTTAAGTAGGATCGGTTCATGGAAAGTGATCGGCATAAAATGGGATCAGTTATTTTTTTAGACAAAGGATTGGCTATGGGGACTTACCTGATTCTAAGCATTGAATTGAACATAAAACCAATCCATATTCACTTATTTTCCCAAAAAACTTGAACATATGTTGATAATAAACAACATGACTTGCATATCTAATACCAAAAATGAAATTGAATGACCGGACTCCTAGGACTTAGAACATGAACTAAACCTTAACATATAGGCTTTAATAATGGACTTCGCACTTTTACATGACAATGGTTGATCCTAAAGCTTATACAATCGATCGATCAAAATGCCAGTTGAGACATTTGGTGATTATGGTCACTCTGGTCGGAATTCAAAACCTCTTCATTTGCTTTTAATTTTGAACTATATATTTCAGCATTGCACAACACTGCACCACACGAGCTTACACTTAGTATTAGGGGACGGATAAATTTGCCTAATCTTAGTTACCTACCGAGTTTAGTTGATATAAGATCCAAACATTCAAAGCTTCCAGCTGCAATGCCTTTCGGACAATCTTTACAACACAGCAATCCCGAAGCTGAGTTAAGTTATGCAAACTCTTCCCTGATCGTCAAATTAAGCAAACAGAGGTTTCTGGCCCGGTGACTGATCTTTTCTCTGATGTTCCCGTCCTTCTAATGAAAGATATAAGTCATGCCCCCGACAGTGTATAACGTGCCTTATTTCTAAAAATCATGAAGGATGCCCAAGCCACCAGAACTGGCATGGCCACTCTTCGCAAACTACTCTCTAAATATGAGATTACGTTTGGAGATGTCCTAGTTCCTTCAATGAATGATAGGGCTCATTTGCCTCCGAAAGGATATACAACGTGCAATAAATTCATGTGTTGGGTCGAATGCATGCCGCCTTTCAATTCTTTCATCCGTAAAATGCTAAATTATTTAGGAATAGCTCCTTCTCTACTACACCCGAATAGTTAAGCTTTTCTCCATGACACTTTCTTGCTATTTATGGATGTTTTGTTCCACTCACCATCTCCTGAGGACATCGGGTTTATTTACAACATCAAACAATGGACATGAAGCCTTTCTTACGCTTTCCTCGAGTCTTCGCCCAACTGTTAAATTCTAACTAATGCTTGGAATAATCTCATTACCTTTAAACACGAATGGTTTTTCGTTCGTTGTCCGTTTGGCTTTGCGAGGTGATGCTTGGAAGGAGTTAAGTGTTGTCTTTACTTTATTCTCAAATTCTTTAGTCCAAGTAATACCCTAAACTAACTAACACCTTGAATATTTATAGGTGCCCATCCACGTCTAGAAGGCGATAGTTTTTCAAGGGTGTTTTTTGCAATTCGAGCCACCCTAGTTAAGGATAGGGACATCAGATCCCTTGTAACTGATGAATGGTTGTCCCTCTTTGGGCTATTATAAGAAAGTCGCAGCATTGATCTTCCAAGAAGCACCAACCACTAAGAAATGTTGCAGAACAAAAGGATGGTGCTTACCGGTCGAGGGAGCTCAAGATGACACCGAAGAGGGTGAAGTTAAAGGTGACAATGCTAACTGACCAAGAGATGCTGATGCAGGTCCGAGCAATGTGTTTTTGTTTGAACCATCACAAGGCATGCAATCCCACATGCCAACAAAGAGAGGAAAGAAGCTCGCGTATAACTCCATAGGAGAAAAGCGCCAAAGAGGCTGAGTTTATAATCACTTCTATCGACGAAGAGTCTTTCTCTCAACATCTAGAAAGTTCGATGGAAGGGTTCTTGAAGCTCCCAATTCCTAATGATATCATGACTTATGACTTTCCCAATATCAGTACTAAGGGGCTCAATGCTCCCACCAAGAGTGGTGATGACATTCCTCCCACTAGCAAAGTGGAGAAAACTCCTATGAGCAAAGCTGCAACAACTGGTCCATTAGAAGGATACTAGGACACTCACAATCACACGCTCTTCACTGCACGACTTTCGTTTACCTTTTGTTCTATGGTTACTTACACATTCTTTTTTGGTTTGCAGGCGTTATGTCTTAACTCATGCCTTCGATCGCTTAAGGGGTTCCTCGACATGGTATGGGTCCAGTCACGGTCTAGAATCAAGTAGGCATGGAGAGAGAGATGACAGTCGGGAAAGAATTCATTATTTGAGGCAGTCTTCATCTTCCAAACATAAGTTCCAATCTCAATCGTCTCATCGGGAACTTCAACATGATCTTCTTGTACATAGCGATGATCAGACTTTTTTCTATGCTCTTCAAATTATTGTACCACTTGAGCAGTTCATCTGGTTCCAGACAGTCCCGGATCATAGGTCGAGCAAGCACCCAACTATCTTTTCTGGTCCGACTTTGCCTAATGGCTCTGTAGAAGCATCAATAGTAGAGAAACTGGTCGAACTTGAGGTCAATTTTCCAAATATTTGATTCGATTGGCTAAGTTTCTACCTTCCATACATTCAATTCCAAGGAGAAGGGTTGTTATGGTAATGGTAAATTTACCATTGCCATACCATTACTAGTCAATAGGTTATCATTTTAAAGTAAAGTTGGTATACCAGCATAATCGGTACGGTAACGGTAAATTTACCATCTTTAAGCTAAATAATCGGTAATATTTTTTCAAAACCAGCGGTAATGGTAATTTACCAATCCATTCATAATACATTAACATTCATGTAAGATGTTATATTATGGGCATTTATAAGCATGACAACGTTTCAATTTATTTAAGTAAATCAACTCAAATGATGATAAATATACTTCTTTTCTATGTCCTTTATTAAGTGATCCAATGAGATATATAATGAATCATCATTCAATGTAAAAATATATCAACTTAATATTTTTCTAGACAAACGGTAATTTACCATTACTAGTGTAATGGTTACTAGTTTATCGATATACCATCCATCGGTATACCAGTTAATCGATAACGGTAATGGTAAACAATTTCACTTTACCAGTAAAAACGGTACGGTAACGGTATTTACAAAATAGTTATGGTAATCATTACCATAACAACCCTGCTAAGGAGTGCTAAAGCAAGTTCCCTTGCATGTGTCAATAACTTTTTCTGCGACATTTTCCAGCATCTAACCGAAAAATTCTCTGTGGTGTCTTTTGAGAGACAACATGAAATCGATTGTCTCAAGCTAGAGGCAATTCATGACAAAGAAATAATTGAACATCAAGACAATGAGATTTAGGAGGTGACGGTGAAGCTAACCGTGGTAAAAAAAATGCCAAAGAAACATCTAAGGTGATTAGTCATCTAGAAGTAGCTCGCAAAAAGGAGCTGGATGCTACCCTCAATCGTCGCGGTGCACTTGCTTTGGAAAAAGATACACCGCAAAAAGAGAATAATAATCTAGCCCACCACATTGAGGAACTTAAAGAACTCCTCAAAAAAAGAAAGAAGAGAAACTCGAAGCCTGGGAGGAGTCATAAAAATTGCAAAGAGGTCGTCGAAGCCCGGGGACTGAAAATTAAGCTTGATGAGCAAGTAGTTCAAATTGTAGTCCTCGAGGAAGAGGAAAGAGAAGCAGGTTGCATGAGGTATCAAGGCCCAGTTAAAAGATGCCAAAGAAGTTGGTCGAAATGAAATTAAGAAAATGTTAGATCCTTTGATCGTTGAATATAATGCTAAAGTCTTAATTCATCGTGATATGAGTTCCCTTGGATAAGGATATCTTGAATCACTCATCGAGGCTTGGGAATAAATTATGGAAATGAAGAAGAAAGCCCTTGGTGAAGCTGATTTAGATGAAGAGAAGCTGGTGCGGGAGATTCTTCGTGGGGATGAACCTTTAGACCTTGTTGTACGAGACTCCGATACTTTGATATTCTAGCACCCTTAGCAAAGGGAAACACATTGTGGATTCTTCGAAATCTGATCCCAAAGGTCTCCCTCCACTTCAAACAGCTGGAGCATCGGTTTCTCTTGGCCCAGAACAGGATCCGAGCTACGATCTAGATAGACCTAGCTATCTATTAAAGGTGATGACTCCTATTCTAGAGGAGAGCACTTCGGCGACAACCGAAAGTCAGTCGGACATAGGTATCCCGATTTGTTCTCCATTATTCTATAGATTTCATTCCTTCCTAATGGTCATGGGCTTATTTTCTTGTTTCCATGAATCTACAGGTCTTCCAGGTCTTGGCCAAACTCCAGGAAGCGGTGATGTCATGGAGCAACAATCGATATCTACTGAAATTCCAGTGGCCACTGACATTCCGGGGTCCGATGCTTAAATTATTGGAGCACGTAATGATGAAAATGCTGATGACCCACTATTGCTAGATGAATTAGATGATATTGTGATCACTGGTGCCACTAGACTTATCGATGAGCTAAGCCCAAAAGAGCGCATCGAGAGAGAGAAATTGTTGAAGAAAAAAGATAAGGCTGAACCCGTTGATGTAGACATCAACGATATAAATCTCGTCCCATTACAAATCATTCCACCTGGCGGGACGATTCCCAAAGAACTCCCTCCTACCTCTAAAAGCTCTCATATCAAGGGCGGCAAAGGATCAAGGAAAAGGACAGGAGGAAGCTTCGAAGGAGTCATTCACAAAAAATCCAAAAGAAAAAAATGGGTAGAAGAAATAGTCATGACTTCAGCTTAGTTTGTATATAGCTGTATGGTTGCTTTTCTCTTTTTTGGCCATGATTGTGCAGGTACGAACCCCAGTTTTGAATAAACTTGTACCTTAATTTTTCCGTCGAACTCGTGTAAATTTTGTCTAAGTAATTGAGCTATTACTTTTCCATTCGATATATTTGTAATTCGTTGCTTGTTAATTCGGATAATTGTTTATTAATTTTCACCTAAGGAATCCATGTGGTCGTGGCCTCAAGTTGTATCAAACATTAGCATCGAGCCCTAGCGTTATGCTATTGGCTTCAGCGGTTGGAGCTATTATACTCCTGCTGCCCAGTTTCGGGTTAGGAGTTAGATATTGGATGGTCAAACTCCATCCTTAGTGAGTTCATAATTTTTCTATCGATTTTGGTCAAAGTTCATAGAATAATGAGTGGTCGAACTGCACTCATCTTTTTATTTATACTCATATCTAGACATTAGGGATAAGAGTTAGTTGACGAGTGGTCGAATCGCACCCAACTTGTGTTTATATACTAGTCCACACTCTGGGGACTTAGAGTTATTTCGAAAAATAGTCGGAACATACTTTCCTTAATCTATTGGTTTCTCCTCAAGTTTGGGTTCTAACTTAGCGAGCGATCGGTCGTATCATGATCGCTTTTAATTCATATATGTCCCATCACTCGGTAGGATTAATTTGGTCATTGGCTAGTCCAGTCACATCCATTCCTTATTAAGTTTACCATCCATCGGGTCACGAGCGAGAATCATCACATAAATGGTCGGACCATGCTCATTTTGTTCAGTTCAATCGTGAATTTATGTAATCGGCAGGCACAAAACTCTAGGAACCTCTCGGACATGTCAATATTAGTAAGTTGGGTATCGTAACTAATATCCAATGCTACAACAATCACATATATGAAGGAAATTTAAAACTTTATTTGTCAAATGGAAAGAAATGACATAATTTATCTTATCACGCATCTGGAAAATCAAATGCTAAAGAAAATTCAGAAATTGAACACAACTATATGGAATAGAATAAACTAAATGACATAGCATCGAAAATGCTTGCTATTCCACACTCTTTGGAGTGTGATGCCATCAATAGTTGATAGCTTAAAAGTTCCCTCTCTAAGCCTCTGTTGAATGACAAAGGGTCCTTCCCAAGTAGGATTCATGTGTGACGGGGTAGAAAAACCCCTTTTAAGATGTGATTATGGATTTCAAAGATTCTAGGTCGAACTTTAGTGTTGTAGTATTGGGTGACTCGGTGTCGATATGTGCTGCCCTCAAGTCAGCTTCTATGTGCTTCTCATCAACAAAGTCTAGGGATTCTAAAAGGATATCTCTATTTTTTTGGGATCGTAGGAGGTCACCTGATGAGAATCAACAAGAATGACACCTTCGGTGATGTAAGTAAGGGCGAATGGAGTATGGCCAGTCGTGGACTTGTGGGTGGTTCTATAAGCCCATAATGTTGTTAGTAGTTCATCCACCCACTTGCGTCTAGCCTTTTCCAAAATCTTCTTAAGAATGGACTTTATGATTTTGTTCATAGCTTCAACATATCCATTTGCTTGAGGGTAAGCAGCTACGCAAATCTCTTCTCAATATGATGTCGATGGCAGCAGTCTTTTAATTCAGCACTGTTGAATTTGGTTTCATTATCAGCTACAATAGTTCATGGAAGGCCAAAACGATAGATGATGTTTTAGATGGTGAAGTTGATTGCTTTTTTTGTCGTGATCATGGCTAAAGGTTCGGCTTCGGCCCATTTAGTGAAGTAATCAATTGTGATGATAGCGTACTTCGCACCACCTTTTGAGATCAGTAAAGAACTGATGTATATATGCTCTATATGGAAAATGGCCATGGACTGACTATATGTGTGATTTCTATTGGCGAAGCTTTCAGAACTTTTTCATACATCAGGAACTTGTCACATTGCCTAGTGTAATCAGCAGCATCTCGGTTGACAGTCGACCAATAATACCTATAACAGAGTATTTTCATTGATAAGGTTTGCCCCTTAGTGTGATCGCCACATTCTCCTTCATTAACTTCCCTTAGAATTTGTTTTATTTCATCATGTGCGATACACCGGAGTAGAGGAATGGAAAAACCCTTTCTATACATGATTCCTTCTTGAATAATATACCGCAAAGCCTTGCGAAGGATTTGTTGCATTTCATTCCTCCATTCGGGAAGGATTCCCTGCAGCAAATAGTCTTTAATCGGAGTCATCCACAATTCCTTCTCAAGCTCCATCCCTAGTACCCGATCGATTTCCATCTGCTTTATTCTTGGAGCATCAAGTACTCCGACTGGAACCAAGTCCATTTAATATGCATCCATGGTGCTAGCAAACTTTGCCAATGAGTCTGCCTCTTTATTTTGACCCGGAGGAATATTCGTGATGTCGTAATACTCAAAGCCAGTTAATAGTTCTTGGACTTGGATAAGGTACGGAGTGAGCCATTGTCCTTTAGCTTAGTAATCACCCCTAAATTAATATACTACCAACCGGGAATCATAAAAGATTTCAAGAGACTTTATTTTCGGTTCTCTGGCAAGTTTGAATTCAACAATCAGAGCTTCATACTCAGCTTCTTTGTTTATTGTAGGGAAGTCGAGCTTTAAAGAGTAGCAAATTGATCGATATTCTGGAGTTAATAACATGATTCTGGCTCTAGAGCAATGATCATTGGATGCTCCATCCGTATACATTTTCCACTGAATGGTAGGGGCTCCACTTCTTTTTGGGAGATCATCATGTGTGGTGAATTCTGCTATAAAGTCCATCGGTGCTTGTCCATGGATGGCTCTCCAAAGGTGATAAGTAATGTCTAATTAACTCGGTTCACTGTTCCATTTGAGTAACCACCCAAATATCTCAGGACGTCGTAGAACCTATCGTAATGGTCGATCCATGTAAATGTTGATGGGATTAGCCTAAAAATAATGGCGGAGCTTTCGGAAAGCAATCAACAAGAAATATGCCAATTTCTCTATCTTTGGATAATTCCTTTCAGCTTATGTTAAATGTTTGCTAACATAATACACCGGTCTTTGGATCGGAGTCTCCTCGTAAGGCAATGCGGCACTTATAGTGTGTATCGACACGACCAAGTAGATATACAAGTCTTCATGATCCGCCAGTTTTGACAAGATTGGAGGCCTCTCTAAGTGGTTCACAAAAGCTTGGAGCACGTCTTCACAATCCTCCATCCATTCATAGTTCCTTTTCCCTCTTCTAATAAAATCAAAGAAAGAAATGCATTTATCGGTGGCTCTGGAAATAAATCAACTAGGGTAACAACTTCCCATTTAGACTCTGTACTTGCTTGATGGTCTTTGGTACTTAAAATGTTGCGAATTGCTTGAATTTTCTTGGGATTCGCTTCGATTCCATGGGATTTTTCGATGAAAAACAAGAAATTCCCTGATGCAACGCCAAAAGAACAATTTAGATGATTGATTTTTATTTTGTAATATCGGAGGATATCGAACATTTCCACCAAGTCCCTAATGTGGTCGCTTGATCATCGTGACTTCACGAGCATATCATTCACATATACCTCCATCGTCTTTCCAATCTAATCTTCAAATATACTATTAACTAGGCATTGATAGGTCGCTCATTCTTCAATGCAAATGGCATTACCACATATCAATACAATCCCACATCGATAATGAAGATGATGCTCTTGATCGAGAATGTGCATCAAGATTTGGTTATATCCAGAGGATGCATCCATAAAAGATAGCAATTTGTGTCTTACAGTTGAGTCTACCCACTAGTCGATCATTGGAAGGAAAAACTGTCCTTCGGGCATTCCTTGTTCAAGTCTGAGTAATCAATGCATGTCCACCATTTTCCATTCACTTTTCTCACAAGTACAGGATTAGATACCCACTTAGGATAGAGGGTGTCGCGAATAAACCTATTGCCTTTGAGTCCATCCACCTCTTCTTTAAGAGCAGCATGTTTTCTGGATCCATGCCATGCCTTTTCTGTTTCACCAGGACTTGCCTTAGGTCGATATTTAATACGTGGAGATGCCACACATGTTAGAGTGAGTCCAAGCGAACACTTCAAGATTCACTTAGAGAAAATCGACAAGTTCTTTCATTATTGGGGGGCTAAGCTATGATCCGATCTTTAGGACCCATGATGTGTCGTCGTGGCTGACCGTGATGTTAATTATTAGCTCAATCGGTACAACCTTAATCTCTTTGGACTCCTCCTCATCATCCCTCATATCTATGTCTTTGTAGAATTGACTGTGGTGCCCAAGCTAAGGCCTAGGCACTAGTTGTCAATCTTCAATGGTTTGGATGGGAGGGAATTGTCCTCACCCTTACTTTCTCCTTCCGTTGAGCATCTCTCATTTCAACCACATAGCAGGCACATCCGGTCTCTTGTCTCCATGCACAACTCCAATAACATTATCAATTGGGAACTTCAAAGTCAAACACCATGGGGTAAGGCTGCCTGAAATTCAACTAGGGTCGGTTGGCTCAAAAAAGCATTGTATGGGGAGTCAACATCCAAGACAACAAATTGCAAAATCCACACTCTCCTGGGTCACCTTCTCCCAACTCCGTGGACAATTCAAAATATCTGACAGCTTCAGTCATAACACCATTAAAGCCATGAAAGCGGGACTTAAATGATTTCATGTCCTTGGCTTCCATACTCATCTAATCATAAGAATTTTTTGAAAATTATACTTAAGAAACTTCCACAATCAACCAAAATCCTCCTCACCAAGGCAGGGCCGATCATAGCCGAAATAACCATTGGGTCGATCATCGACGCCTCCACCTTATCTGCATCTCTGTTTTCAAACACAGGTCATCTATCATTGTACGTCGTTGTTTTCCCGGAGCCCCATCTTCTATACTCGAACAATATTCAAAATTCATATGCTTAGTCGTGCTAACATTGCACTCCATCTCGTGCTAGCTTTTATTAGCTAGATGTGGTCCTTCAACTATTGTATTGATCACTAATCTTCCACTAGTATACACAGGCTCCTCTACCCTGTGCAGAGCTTGTCCTCGGTTGGGGTCATACGTCCCTATCCGCTATCCTGTGGGACTTTAACAAGTAGCTGTAGTTTTCTTTCTCAAATCAGTTTCTCGATAATATCCTAGAGATTCCTACATTCATTAATGTTATGACCATAACATTTGTTGAACCGACAATATTTTTCAGTCTGCTTTTGCTACTCCATTGATTCTTTAGGAGGTGGCTTCCTGTACTACATGGTATTGCAGGTAGAGAAATAGACGTTCTCTACGGATGTATTTAGTTGTCTGTAGGTATCATGCATTGGAATCATAGGCTTTCCTCTTCCAAAATCCCTTTTTTGCTCACAGTTTTGTTCACCACCTTTCTTTTGCTGATACGGTTTATTTTGGACATTCACTTCAACTTTCCCGAACTCTCCCCAGACTGTTTTACTATAATGTTACTCTACACTCCCACTCCACTTGTTCCCACAACATTCTTCTTCCTAGAGCATTTAGCTTCCTTCTTCCTCAAATACCAAGCTACTTTTGCATAGAAACGTTCCAATGTTGCAAATGATTTGCCAGCTAACCTATCGCCAAAGTCAGATTCCGGATCAATCAGTCTCTTTACCACCATTAATATTGAATGGTCATTTAGATTACTGACTTCTATGACAGTTGTATGAAATCTCTCCAAATAATCTTTCAGTGATTCTCCTAGAGCTTAGATGACGTTGGACAAGGACATCACATCTTTAGGTTGAGTTGCGTGTATACAGAATTGCTTCACAAACTTTGTTGCTAAATCGTCAAATCTAAAGATTGAATGTGGGGGAATCTCATAAACCAAATCATTGTTATTCTAGAGAGAGTGATATGAAAAAATCTACACTTTATTGCATCATCAGCTCATGCGAAATCCATCAACCATTCAGATCTCATAATATGCTTCCTGGGGTCGGTTAGGAATTGATGGCACAGTAAAACTCCTTGCATACTCTATATGTAAGATATTACAAATGAACGGGGTATGGCTTCTTGAGATCCTACAATCATCATTGATTAAGCCTTGGATCTCCCTAGCTAGCTGTCTAACCATAGCCGGCAAATCCAGCATTTGAATAATTGGAGCCAAGTGGTAGTCATGCTCCACCTCACATGAATAGTCCGGTCGATGTCTACGGGCCGGAGCTAAACATCCTCTCGATGTATATCATGTATGTTCACTTCATCGTCATTACGAGGAGGTAACCGGGTCTACATCCACCTAAACTTTGGCATCCAAGTCAATCACAACAGCTTCAACTTGTGCTCCAGCATGGAAAGGTAGGCTCCCTATTCTGGAGGGGGGATCAGTACCAATCCCTTTAGAGGGATCAACACCGATCGGTCTTAATAAGCCAAGCTGGCTTGCCTATAAATTTCCAGAAGCTACTGCATGGTTTCTGTCAATTCTTCTATGTCAGCGCCTGTGATAATCATCTGATGAACTGGAATGCCCCGATGTAAAATAAGGGATTGGGTCCATCCTAGCTTTCCTACGCTATTGCTGATTGAGTTGGTTCATTAGATCGATTTTAGCTTGAATCTACTGATTCAACTGTCAATGGCTATCCACTGCTCTCCCATTAGGTTTTTGAAACTATCTATAGTGATGGAATCGGTTAGACTCTGGACATAGACTGGATTGGTAGCATTCACATCTACTGGTAGATTGCTTGGGACTCCTTGTTGGATGCTAGCATTCTCGTTTCTTTCTACGTCTTGGATGTATATATGGTATTCCTGACCATTGTTGATAGTTTTCCTTAGACTTTTGCAAATGTGAATAGAATTAATAGGCTTCTTGAAGATAATTCTGAATCTCTTTAGGGGATTTATGCAATCTAGTTGTAGTAAAGGGATCTAAATAGGGCTAAGAATCTAGTTTCTCAATGAAAGCACCAAAACGTTTGCACCAAAAATTCACACGAACACCCAATAGAAAGTTTTAAGAGAAATGAATGAAGAATCTAAAATGAAAACAGACAAAACAAGCAATCAAACAATAAGAAACGAGCAAGTAACAAAGACATAATGATTTATAGTGGTTAGCGTTGTTTGTCTACGTCCACATTGAATAGATTGCTTTTATTAGCCGTTTTGTAAACTCAGTACAATATGGATTGGATAAAAATCCTTAGTTACAACAGAGAAATAGCAACTAGCAAAGTAAAGGTCTTAAAAATGAACAGCCAAGCATGTACTTATAGATAAAGATGGCTAGATATCTTCCTGAAAGTTTGGCAAAAGGATCTCCAAAACCATACGGACCCATAAGAGGGATTACATGTCCTAAATTACAAGGAATAGGGATCAATGCCAATCCATATTTTAAAGGAATTTAGGGGTTCAATCACTATGATAGCTTTGCCATGTTGTAATGCGCTTAGTCTCCAAGTTTCATGCCAATTGGATTAGTAAAACTTGAGTTATTGCTCGATCTTTGCTTCAATGTGAGTTGTTTTCTGATTTCAGCCGATCCCTATTGAGGGAAATGGGTCAATTCCTTTTGCTTCATATTTTTGAGGTGCGATATAGTAGGCTCCTTAAGGTTCTCATATCTTGCTCACAAAATTTCCTATATATCGAACTTATGAATCTTGAGGTATTTATTGTTTCCCATTCACTTTCATTTGCTTGGTTCAAATATGTCGATCCCTAGGTTGGAGAATGACTATAGCCGATCACTCCTCTATGTTGAACTATATTCCATATTTTGAACATTCTACATTGCATATCTCTCAATTTCGTTCAACCATGGTTTCATATTACCATCTATACTTGACTTATGGATCCCACAATCGTCGCTTTGACTTACTGGCCTTGATGACAGTTGAATCTAACTTATCCAATCAGTTCGAATATAGCCAGATCGAAATACCAGATAACAGCTACCATTTTTGCTTTGAAGATATGGAGGCACTATATATTGGGAGCCTTTTCTCTCGGAAGGATCTCAATCTTCTACGGCAACGTTGGTTAGAGTTCTTAGCCTCTTATGATTTCAGTATGTCCTGCATTCTAGAAAAAGAGAGTGTGTACGCTACTGCATTGAGTAGAAGACATGTTGGATTAGGAGCAATGTTCTTGGAATGGAAGCAGATAGAATATATTTGTAGATTTGATTTCAGACCTCACTACGATCTAGAGCCAGAAATGATGACAAGCTTATCGATTAGACCTACCCTAATTGAAAGGATAGGTGCTAGTTAGAAGTGAGATGCTAGGCTAGTGGAGATCACAGTGAAGATTGTAGGAGTAGAATCTGAAGACATGAAGCAATATGAACTTAACCGAGAGGATTGGCTTCATAATGATGGAAGATTATTTATTCTTGATGTTGATGGGTTGTGATATTAAGTGTTAAGAGGGTGTCATCATTCCAGATTGACTATTCATCTCGATGGAAACAAGATGTACCAAGATATGAAGCAGACCTACTACTAGGAAGGCATAAAGAGGGTTGTTGGGGCATTCATCTTAAAGTGTATAATATATTAGTTGGTAAAGGCAAAGAAAAAGAAACTTAGTGGACTGTTGCAACCGGTAGAAATTCTTGAGTGGAAATGGGAACAAGTATTGATGGATTTTGTAGATGGACTACCGAGGACTCAAGCAATGTACGATGGCATTTGGCTCATAATAGATCGATTGACAAAGAGTGCGAGCTTTATACCCGTCAAGTCAAGTATAATGACATCCAATCTGGCGGAGTTATATGTAATGTGGATAGTATGATTTCATATTGTGCCGAAGAGCATTGTGAACGACTGAGACTTATTGTTCACTAGTGGGTTTTGGAAGAGCTTATAAGAGGAAGCAGGAATGGAACTGGATCATAGTACAATTTATCACCCGCAAACAGATGGGCAGACCCAAAGAGTAAATCATATATTGGAAGACTCTTACAAGCATGCATTATAGACTTTGTTGGATCTTAGGACGACCATTTGCATTTGCTGGAGTTTGCATACAATAATAGTTATCAATCGAGTATTGGAATAGCTCCATATAAAGCATGTATTGAAGACCATGTAACCCTCCTCTATGTTAGTGGGAAGTGAGCGAGAAACCAATACTTGGACTAGATATGATTAGAAAACATCGAAGAAGATTAAGATCATTTGGCAATGAATTAAAGCAACACGGGGTAAATAGAAAAGCTATACGAATAAAAGGCGTAGAGATTTGGAATTTTATGTCAGAGATATGGTATTCATGAAGGTTTCTTCTCTAAAGAATGTAGTTCGATTCAGTAGAAAGGAGAAGTTGGCGAAAAAATTCGCAGGTCCTTTTTCAATAATTAAGAGGATTGGGAAGCTAGTATATAAGGTCGACTTACCTCAGAAGATGGTGGACGTGCACAATGTTTTTAATGCTCCTTATCTTCGGAAGTTCGTGACTTAAGCATGACGATTACACCGGATCAACTAGAAGATGTTGAGGTAGAATCAAAAGTTTATGTATCTCGTATGCCAGTTCATATTGTTGGGTATGATACGAAACAGCTTAGGAGAAAGACGATGAAACTAGTTAAGTTACAATGAAGTGGAAGTGATGAGGATTGTCCATGGGAGATGGACGAGAGCATAAGGACTAGGTGTCTGGAGCTTTTTGAATAGTGAGACCCAACATTTACCGTATCTACTTTGACCATTGTATATTATATTAGATAGGTTAGTATTCTACATTCTGGGATAGATCACATATACTATTGATTGCATGGTCGCTTGTTTGATAAGTGTGATGGTTATTTATGATTGGTAGGCGTGTGGGATAACTATGATGTCCTGTACTTTGACTAGTTTGGGGATTTCGAGGGCGAAATTCCTAAATGGGGAAGAATATAACAACCCATATTTTATGTATCGAAGTATCATAAAATATTTCTATTTTATTCGTATAAGGTCATGTGATTCTATATTTTTGGGATACGACTCTTAGGGACATTTTACACACTTGTAATTTTCCCCGAATTTCTTTGTGACATTTTGACCCTGAAAATCTTGTTTGGGTTATAACTTTTGGTAGGAGTTGAACTAGGATCTCAAACCAGTTCCATTGCTTTGGGATGATGGTTTCACGTTTCACAGAGTGGTCATAATATAAAACAGACTTCAATTAATGAGTTATGCCTATTTTAAGTTTTCAAAGCTACTGATAAAAATTAGTATGCAATTAATTAAGCCCATTAGATAGCCTATTAGTCTAATTTGAGAATCATTATAAATAGGGGCTGTAGGATTCTAACTAAAACTTTCCCTCTAATTCCAAATTAGGTCTATACCCTAATTGGCCGTAAATCCATCCTAATCATCCAAATTTCTCTTTAAATCAAACTAAATTGTGGATTAGAGATTAGATCGTCGATTAGAAGCTAGAAACAGTCAAATTGGTTATTAGAAGTGCTTTTCATTGTTTTCCAGATTGCATCTGCCTTCAAATTGATTGAATTTGGTGATTGGTGAGTGGTTTATTCCTTCTCACCATACTATGCATGTTTATATAGTAAAATTATAGGATTCAAGATGTTTTAAACGCATTTTTGGCCATAAAACCTTTTCTAACTCTAATTACATGTTAATCCATGCATATGATATGGATTGATTGGAAATCACCTTTATTTATGTTCATATGTTCGTGCTATTTGTAGATCTATTTTAGAGATTGACTTATTTATCTATTTCTATGGATTGCATGTTTGAATAGATGGAATTGCTTATTTTTTATGTCTGTATAATGTGATTTGATGTTGTTTATTAGTGTTTTGGATGTTTAGAAAGATAGGTAGAAGAATTGAACATAAGGATCAAGTCATGAATTCCAATTTATGAAGTACACATGTTGGTAGCGACATGAAGAGCTTGGCACTAACATGTTCGGGTTGGTCCTATGGGCCATCGGTTTTGGGGAGAGCAAGAGCAAGGCTAGTGGAGGTTGCCCAACACGATGGATTGATGATTGGCTAAATGTTGGGGTTATGACGACTTGTTTCTAGTACGTGGAGTTGAGTGCTTTGAGGAGAAGACTTGTTCTTATGACGACTTGTTTTGGGTTGATAGGTCAGGGTCAAAGCATCTAGGCAGGGAGTATTAGAAGAAAGGAAGGAATGGAAGGAAACTTAGCCCTTCGTTGGCGAAATAGAGATACGGCACCAACATTAAAAGGTTGGTATCGACTTCTCATGGTGAGTCCAATGGGAGCGGAACTTCTTGGAAATGGTGTAGAAGTCATGTAGATCGTGCTAGAGGTGTTGGCTTGTTCGCATCAAGATTGGATAGCGATGTAACAACATAATGAAAAGCTAGAATCTTTGCATGTTGACTCATATTTGGAGTAGGTTCCAAAGTGGGTGGCATGGTAATTGAGGTGTCCGTAGGATAGGGGAATGTGGAAGGGTTCCTCGTGAATAATGGAAACCGGATTGAGCAAGAAGGGCTCAGTGTCCAAAGGAGCAAAGGGGCGCTCAGATAAGTATGTGCTAAGGAATTATTGATGCTTGGAGTGTTTTCTAGTGTACTCGAAGCATGGGTATTGTAAGTGGGGATGCTTATAGATTGGTAGCGAGGATCTGAATACCCTAGACCAGTGGCTTTGGTCTAGTGTCTAGCTTTGGGGCTACAAGACATGTATCGAGCTTTGGGTTGCGTGATACGAGACTAAACAGAGAATTGGGATTTCCATTAGTTCCCGACAGTGAGGAGGCTATACGAGTTACTATATATTCAGAAAATAAGTATGAGTGATAGTGAGTCTTATATGATGATGCTATGGTTACTTTCCTTTAGTGCGCTATCACTCGGGTATATCGTTGTGAGTAGGTACTGGAGATAGGGATATTTGGATATCCACTATGGTATTCTGTATTGTCCTTTATGATATAGTAGAATAACATATTGTTATCCAGCCCTTTGACCAGGTTATATTCGAATCAATTGGATGATTCATACTTGGAGTTATCAAGGAAAGATGCCCAGAGAGATAGCCCAATGGTCCTGAAACCAAACACAAACAAAGTCTTAGGTCCAAAGCAGAAACAACTCAAGCCAAGACACACAAAAAATTACCCAAGTTAGGGCTTGGTATCGACCCCACCCTATGGGTCGGTACTGAACCATGTTTTCTTCCCTACTAGAATTCAAAACTTTTGCCAATGCACTCTACTTGATGCCAGAAGCCTATTTCTAATGTCCTTTGTTGATCCGATGCAATTCTCCATCAGTCCCTATGAAAACTTAAAGTCGCAACTCTATTCTTCGACAACTCCACCATTTGGACCTAGAAGCAAGCTAATACTAGTGCAAACAAATACGGAATCATGAAACTAACCACAATATGAGCCAAGATGAAGAGTTAAGGATAGTTATATTGGCCATCCAATGGGTCGATACCAATCCTTAATCTTGGAGTAGTACTGACCCATACAAACTGATAAGTTGTACCTACTATTTTGGGAGAATTGGCTTAAATTGTGGATAATGGTCTAGAGACATTTTGTGTAAGATATTAGGCTCCCTATCTCTATAAATAGTAAGGTAGGGCTCATTTTTCAGGATCTTTTAGCTCTAATTCCACTCTTTTTTATATTCTTGTAATTATGAAAAACTAAGTGTTGGAGTTATACTGACCCTTAAGAACTTCCATCTCCGAGTCTGTAATAAGCAATAAAATCCTAAAGTGGACGTAAGCCAAGCTTTTCTAAATCACTATGAACGATTGTTTCTTGTTTATTTCTCGATTTCATTTACATTTCTTTGTATTTTATTCTCTACATAAACTTCTAGATGTTTATGCCATTTTGATTTCAAATATTTTGATGCTTTCATTGAGAGGGAGATTCTCAGACTATTTGGATCCCTCATCTATTATTGGATTTCCTATATCCAAGAGGTAGCTCCAATTTCCTTACCTCTAAATCCTACAGCTCATATTTTTTAATAATCTATTTGAAGCCTTCTACCATTGCCCCACTAAAGAAAGAATTGCATATCCTAACTACTAGAGCCACCTCTAGTGATATTGAGAATAAAAATCCTTAACATGTGGATGAAGTTGTGTAATCAGGAAAAATAGAGATCTAGACTCTAATTAATGTTGTGATAAGAATATAGATGGATAGGATGATGAAGCAAATGGAAGATAGGTTCCAGGCTAGTAAGAGTGAGATTAATCAAACGATGCGGTAAAGCTTAAGTTTGCTAAATGAGCTAACTCAAAATAGCCATAGAAGGAGTAGAAGGAAATGCAGTTCTTCATATGAAAGTTCGTCATCCGAGCAGAGACAGAGGGACATGAAGTAGAAGAGGACTCAGAATGCTGCTAAAACATCGTACCAGGGAGCAAGACGAGGCCCAAACTAAAGTTTGGGGATCAGTACCGACTCAAGATTAGGGGTCGGTACTGACCCCTCCAATGGTGGTTCCATAGCCCATCCTTTGGAAGGTAGCATTGACTTTGACGACCTCAACATCGATATTAGCGATGATTCTTATATTTTCGGCTTCGGTGAGTTTCTAATTGTTGACCAATAGCTACCTATCCTTGGAGACTTGGAAATTTTCTCAACCGCTTTCATCCATTTATTATGCTGACATTGACCAAGAAATTGATGTTAATCTTTTGGACATCGGTGGAGATTCTTTTCAAGTTGGGCACAAACATAAGACCACTGAAGTAAATGTTTGGAAATTCTTCCTTTAGTTTGGCCATTCAAGCATTGGCCGCAAGCTATTCCTCCATAGAGATAGGTGGGACTATTGCATTTTCTTTGCTAGGCCTATGCTAGAAAGTTTCAGAGCCACTCTTATGATGCATGCGGTCGAAGGATCGACTGGAGTGAGATGACAATGGAGGTTGTATAGGGATAGAAGCAGAAGGTGGAGCATAAAGTGAGATGGCATCATGATGATCAGGTTGCCTATATAGACCTCTAGGAAGAGGTGATCTAGAGATAGGGCAATGCTTGGAAGCAGAATCATGTGATAAATGATCCCTATCATAGCTGATTATATCTCGATCATCTCTATTATGGCTAGAGCAGTAACCTGACTTATAATCGCGACTGCTTCCCTAGTCATATGAATTCTCCTTAAAAGATCAGTATGTGTACTTCTTTCTCTCTATGGATCTTGCAAATAGAATGAGAAGAAGTTAGATCTAATGAACAAGAAGGCAAGTCAAGTGTTGTGTAGTGGCATGAAATGCACGTATGTATAAGTGTCCTAGTGTCGCCATGATGGACGGTGAGCTGGAGATTTGCTCATGAGAGAGATCTCTCCCATGCTAGTAGGGATTTAGTCCTTATCAACACAAATGGGGGAGTCGATGCCTTCAATACTAATATGATCGACATCAAAAGAGCTAAACTCATCAGAGATTTGCCTAAGCCAACGAATGTGCCCATCGAAGGAAGAGATGGATTTTTCTCCACATCTACGACTAACGGAGGCTGGGTAGAAGTTTGTGCCTTGAAAATTTTCATTATTAATCTCTTCTTCAAAGCAGGCTGTTGATCGTCAATGGGCTGTTCAGTTTGTTCATGGCCCATGCCAATGTTTTCATGGCTAGCTCCACCATTTTCACCAATAATCACCTTCTTTGAGGTTTTCTTGTACCTGTTCAATATTTTCTTTAACTCTAGCCCCAGAACTTAGGATTAGAGACAAACTCGGATCTACCTTGCCTCCCATGGGAAGGTTGTTTTCATAATCATTATCATCATCGCTAGCAACAACTTGGACGATGCGAATGCTACGACCTCTTCTAACAAGCCATAGGCAAGAAAATTTTCGTTTAACAGGATAGTTCTAATACCTTTATCTTCCGTCAAAGCTACCATAAGAGGATTAATGGCTTTTGAAAGCACAAGTTACTAGGTATTGTCGAAACATCTGGATAGTAAAACAAGGATATGAGTTAAGTCTTCATATTATAAAGAAAATTCATACAATATAAATGAGATGAAACTTACGTCCGAATATCCATCTTCGACCAAACCCACGTAGACATCGAAAGTAGAACCACTTGCTCTTAAAGTAGCTCAACTTATTCCATGCCCCAGGAAATACTCTGTAATCCTTGATCAGTTCCATGTAAATCAAAGACAGACTCTCCTTTTGGCTCTTAAATCTATAAATGTACTAGATATCCTCATCATTGGAAACTTGGTTCAAGTGCTTGGAGAAAACCATATATGTACTGAGGAGGAAAGCATAGATATTCAGGTGTAGGTGCGTCGGAGCTAAGTGTATGAAATTTAAAATTCAATGGACAAACGGGTTGAATGGTTGGACGCAACCCGCCAACATGTACATACATACATACAAGCAATGTACCCTTCCGGTGGGTTGTGTGGTCTTTGATGACGGTAAGGAGCTAGAATGTCTTTAAATGGAATCACATGCTTATCACATATTATGTGAAGAGATCCTTCATTGATTTTAGAAGTAACGGATTTAACGGGATCTTCCAACATTATAGCATCCTCAAGGGTGTCGAGAGCTGGGTCTATTTCTGGCTTACCTATCGGCTCTATAAGATTCTTTGGAACTTATTGTTCAACTTGAGGATTTTCTAGATTTTATTGTTCAACCTACGGAATCTCTTATTGTTGTTCTCACTGAATGAGAGTTTGATGTACATGTTCTACTGAAGTTTGTTTGGCATGTGGAGTCGTAGTCGAACTTGACTTGACGTCGGACTCGACATATCGAACTAGATGTACCTATGGCTTAAGCAGCAAGACGTTTGGAACATCTCTAATCCATTTCTATAAAAAAAATCGATAGATAATCAACATCAGAGTAATTAAAAATGTACCACTCATATCAAAGTGAATCCTAGGGCGGTGTTCATTGTGTCGTGTAGTTCAGGTTTCTGATATTATTTAACAAATCATTTAGAACTCTGGAAATCACTCAACATAACCGTCACGATTGACCATCTTGACAAGCTTTAAATCATTGCCATGCTTTCAAAAAGGCTCAAGATCAAGAAGAAGATATAGGTTCATAAGGTAAGATTCTCGTGTGAGCCAAAAATCCAGAAAATTTCCTTAGTGTCGAAGTTGCACAACTCCAATAGTTGAAGGAATTTCCATCCCTCTTCTTTCACCTTCACCCTTACCCGAACCACAATCGTCGACGGAGGCCACATCCATGACTAAGCTCGCCTACTTCTGTTCGTGCTAATACTCAAGCTCCTCCATCTACCAATGTAATTTCGAGTTCAGATAAGATTGGGTTAGTTTGCAAAGTGAAGGCTAAGGTTTGGGTAGGTGGGGCTAGGTCTAACCATGACGAGGCGAGGTGTAGGCCAAAGTAGGCAGCAACAGTCCTAGGTTCGAGTGGAGGCGAGAGTTTGAATAGAAGTTCAAGACTTTTAATGGTAAGAGCTTGAAAGTTTTGAATCGACATGAGAACAAGTGGGGAGAAAAAATGAAAGGGGATTAGGTTATATACCTGTGGGCCCGTATGCTTTGGCCAGGAAACTTAGGAAATCTCCCAAGTCTCGAGTCGGTACCAACCTAAGAATAGGGTAGGTAACGAGTCCTAAATTTAAAAAATAATATGGGAAGAAGCATATATTTACATATCTATATATATGTGTGTGCATATATACTTGTGCAAATGCATAGGATTGACTATGTACAAGAACTCCTACGTACTCAAGAACATGCACATGAATATTTGTACATATATCCAATACCTGACGATTAGATTCGATGGAAAATCAAATTTGAACATGAATAATACATGGAAGGAATCGGTTTAAAATCGTTAAGTTCGAAATGATTGATTATGAGGACACAATTTAGATTTAAAGTCTCGAATGCTGGTAAAGCATCACGATGGATGACAATGGACATAACTTTCCAAGAAAATGACTCGCAAGAAGGACGATAACCATTCGAAACACAAAGTGGCATCCTTCGCAACAACTCTAACTTGTCTCGATTAAAGCACATCATGTTTAAAACGAGATGTACATTGGAGGGCAAGCGTTTCCAGTTTTTTGACCATGCTATATTCGGACAGATTGGACGAGTCAAACTTGGAGCTATCAAGGTAGAACGACCAGAGAGATGACCCAAGAGACCAAAACCAAACACAAACAGTGTCGTCGGGCCAAATTAGAAATGACTCAACGAAAGATACACCCAAAACTTCCCAAGTTAGGGATTGGTACCAATCCCACCGTATGGTTCAGTATCAACCCATGTTTTCTTCCCCATTGGAATCCAACTTCTGCCTATGCCCTTTACTTGATGCCAAAATCCTATTTCCAATGTCATTTTGTTGCTCCGATGTAATTATCCATCAATCCCCACGAACATTTGAAGCTGCAACTCTATTCTTCCATAACTTCATCATTTGGACCCAAAAGCAAGCTAATATTGGTGCAAAAAACTATGGAATCATGAAGCTAACAACATACTGACCAAGATAAAAATTTGAAGACAACCATATTAGCCATACTATGGGTAGATACCAACCCCTAACCTTAGAGTTGTATTGACCTATACAAACTGATGAGTTGGTAGCTACTTTCTTAGGAGAATTGGTCTAAATTGTGGATAAAGTCTGGAAATATTTTGTACGAGATATTTGGCTCCCTACCTATATAAATAGGAGGGTATGGCTCATTTTTAAGGATCTTTTGGCTCTAATTCTACACTATTCTATATTCTTGTAATTTTGAAAATCTAAGAGTCGAAGTTGTGTCGATCTGTAAGAACTTCTGCCTCCAAGTCTGTAATAAGCAATAAAAACTTGAAGTGGACATATGTCAAGCTTTACCAAACCACTATAAATGATTGTGTCTTGTTTGTTTCTCATTTTTATTTACATTTCTTCATATTTTATGCTCTATATAAACTTCTGGATGTTTGTGCCATTTTTGGTTCGAACACATATTATATTATAATATGCTAACTTTTTGGTTGTAGGGACAGGTCAAGTATGATTCGTGTACTCTTGTTCCTTACCATATTTACCTGTACAGTATCATAAATCTTATACCACATGCACTAGACTGTTGTCTGGCCCAAGGTTTTATGCTTTGCATCTTATTATCTTGAGCAATCTTAAATGGGTATACTAGATAATAGATCTAGATGACGTAGTAGCTATTTAGAGGACGAGCTGGATAGAACTATCTCGTATTATATACATAAATAGAGTCTACACTTATTCCACTATGCAGCACTGGGAAGCCTTAGTGGTGACTGCTTACTATTTGTATTTGAGACAATTATTGAGTTTATTACCTTTGTATATACTCTACCATTGATGTATAACTTTGTGGATAATCTAATGATGATTTATTCACATTATTATTACAATCTCTTCTATTGTGTATGTGATATTATATTTTCTCCATGCGCTATGACGTATACGATAGGCTATATGCATCATTTGTTCATTCTAAATCTTGATGATTATTCTATATCGGTTGGGCATGAATGCAGTGCACTATTCATACTCTACTGGTGGTGGTGGTATAGGGTGATTGTAACGACCCACCTTTGACCCTCATTAACAAAGGACATTACCATGTAGTATCATTTACTGATGCGGAGAATAAGACTGGTTAAGAGTGACCATCCGTAGTATTGTTTTAGGCGAGTATCGATAGGTCGAATTGGGTAGGTATTTTTATTTATTTTATTCCTTACAAGGGAGGATTCAACACATTCGATCCAGACATAAAACAATAATATAGTGGCTTATAATAATTCAGAAGTATATAAAATGTTAGAGATCATAGAACCATATAATATAACAGAGAAATAGACATGTCTCATAAAGCTAAAAGAGACATGTATACAATACATGGAGTGGACCACAAAATAGTGGTCATAAGAGATCCACAATATATATATATATATATACATATATCCATATATATATATATATATATATATATATATCTGTGTGTGTGTATATGAGATACATAAGACAACCCAAAAGAACATACAATAAAATGAGTCGCTACCTTAACATACTTAATAGACTACATAATATTAGTCTAGTATAACATATATACTAACACTAAGCAAATCCAACTCTAAGGCTATCATGCTAAAGTACCTAAAACACCTCAGTCTGACCGAAGTATTATATAAAAATAATAAAAGGGTCAACTAGTTATAACTCAAATCAATCTAAGATAGTAATGATAATGATATAACGAACCTCAATAAGAACACATAACCATATAGTGTAAAATCACATAAAAACATTGTCCTTCTTAATTTCTTTCACCAAAACCCAAGTCGATTTTAACTTATAAAAGCAAATCCCAAGAAATATTTGGTGAAATACAAATCTCATAAATCCATAAATCAGTAATAAAAATCTAGAAATCAAAGGAGGAGGCGCCTAAAATTACCATAGATTGGTGAGCATGTAAACTCACCTAAAATGCGTATTATACACAGATGGTCCGAAAGACCCATGGATGGGCATGAAAATCTATAAGCCACAGATGGGAATGAGACCCATAATTCCATATATGAGCATAAAACTATAGTTCCATAGATTGGCGTATAACCCATAATCCATATATTTATCCGTAAATGGATTAACACAGAATACAAGCATGTAAACTTGTCAAAGTAAGTGTTATAAACTTCTGAATAATAACTAATTGAGTAATGACCCTACATCCCTTACCATACAGGTTTACTTGAATATTTATTACAGGTTAGTAAACTCCACTTGAGAATAATAAGGGTTCAATTAAATTCTAGGAATTAACCGATGAAATAAATGCAAGCACTCTATGCCACTTTCTTTACCAAATCTTTTAATTGAATTCCATATCTGAATGGAATAATAGTACATAATTAAAACTTATTTTTGAAATCCTTTTTAAAATATTTGCTTAGAAAACAGAGTTGATAAACTTTGAAATAAGATTTCTATAAAATAAATAGCGGTAAACATTTTATTTTAAAATAGGACAATGAAATTAAATCGGTTTGTAAATATATTTCACTAAAATTCTTTTTAGAAACTTCAAGATATATATATATATATATATATATAATAAACATTAGTTAAAACTTGAAAGTGTCATAAAATCAAATCATCAAAGATGAAATCCAAAGAATACGGAAGCATTTGGAAGCAATAGAATGGTCAAAACAGTGCAACGAACTAAACAACACAAGACGAAACAAGGCAGAAGAAAGATCAAGGAGAGGAGCATCTATCTAGAGAAAGCACTGCTCCAGGTTCTGGATCGATCGACCGGTCCTATATGACCACTCGACCGGTCGACCGGCGGCGAGACCTGGAGCATGTGTGCTCCAGATTTCGGCTCCCCACAAATGACCATTTGCTCCGATATGAATTCTTTGGTTCCTTGTGATACATATTGACTATTAACACCTAAATACTTGCATGCATACACTCAACAACTGATACAAAATATAGATAAACATAGTTGATTTCTATAGACGGGGATGAGTTACTAACAAAGGAATAGACAATAGCGAAACAAACAACAAAGAAACATAGAACTGAGATCAGACCCAAACCATTTCCTCATTCAGGCAGTTACTCACATACACATGAATTAGAACTAGGTTTATGAGATTACTTACCTTAAAATCCAAAACTTCAAAATTCCATGCATCAAAACAATGAAATTTCCCGCATTTTCAACCTCGGTGCAGCAGTGGTTTAACATATTAGATCTCAACATTTTCATACGAATTTTTTAAGTAGGTGTATTTATGAGTTACGCACAACATATCAAAATTTCATATTTTTAGGATTTTCTACAATTAGTTATGATTTTTATACTGACCAGCGCTTTCTTATTTAGATTTTCATTTTCCCTTTGTGCTATTCAACCTTCAATCATGACAAAACTCTAGTATGACGACCTGCCTTTCATTCCATAGAAAGACGTATCGTAACTATAGAGAAATAGGTAGAAAAGAAATAGATATAAAGAAAGAACTAAACAATCATCAGAATCTCACAGCGGAACCGAAAAATATATATTACATCACATAGATAATACATAATATTTACCATACATCAGAGTCATTCAGTTTTACAACATCATATTAGACAGTCTGGATGACCTGCCTATCCATTACAACCCAAAATGCAAACAGAGTCACCAATACAGCGGAACAGATATATAAAGATACGCCAAGTCTCCTACTCCAAGTCCTTTCCAAAATACGTCAAAGCTAACCTGATCACTTGGCTACTCATAAAAATTAACTTAATTACATTATTAACTTTTATTTAATAACTTTTGTGATTAACTAAATAATTAACATATATATATATATAGCTATCTCAACTTAATTAGCATCATTATTAACCTAAGTTAAGTGTTAAATTAAAACCTAAAAATTACTTTATTTATTATTTTTTTCTAAATAAAAACATTTAACTTTAAACTTGATAAAAATTTCTTGAACTTTGTTTACATTTCATTTTATTTTAATTTATTAAAAGGAAAACTCGGCCCAAGAGAAACAACCGGCCCAAACCCAAACCTACTCATTAAAACCACCATTTCCTCCCATTCTTCCTTTATTTTTTTCAAAAACTTTGTTTTACTTTGTTTTTGTTTTGCTTTAAAAAAACCGTCACTACACTAATGCATAGTCTCGAGCCCAACCCGAAATCCCCTATGCAACTCGAGCCAAATCCCTTCTTCCCCGAGTCTCTCTCTTCTCTTTTTATTTCCTACAGCAACGACCCAAAACCCACTAATACTTCTGTGCACCGTGCATGTGTACCTCGCATCGTCACCGCTCCGATCATTGTCGCTACCACCAGCAAGTCGCCGATGTCACCTTCGTTCGGCCCGACCACCCAGAACCCTGAAACAAACCCAAAATCGAATTCAAGCAAATCAAACACCACTGGAACAAAACCAACCACCAAAAACCACCTCGCATCGCCTAACTCCGATCACCAGAGACCCTGTCGCCACGCCTGGAGCTACGCCAGACCATCATCATCCTTTTTCCCCACCTCCGATCAAGCCCGACACCTCCATGGTACCGTATTAACCCCGAGAACATCGCCGACCCAAACAAGGCTTAAAACCCTACATCCACCTCGCTGCGTCACCACGGTGAACTATAAACCCTCCGACCAATTTTCCTAAGTACCTTGACCCTCGAGCTACCACCAACAACGAACTCGACCTTCCATCATTCACTGATCGCCATAAATCACCCAAAACACGGTTCCCGTTCATCTTTCAATCCCTCACAAAAAACTAACCTAAAAATCTTTATATTATCTTTAAAAGTCATGGTTTTAAAAATCCAATCTGATGATATAAACAAAACACGAGATTTAAATAATTAATTTTTTGACTTAATTTGATTTTCACTGTACTTTCCTTTTTCCAGTAAAACTTCTTGATAACTATACTTAAAAATATTTTTAAAAATAGAATTTAGTTATTACAAACACATTTCCTTTAAAGATCACAACCTAAAAGAGCTTGAGGGAAGTGAATTGAATTTTTGAACTTATTTTAGTCTGTCGGAATCAAAATAGAGACATGCATATTTAAAGTCAAGCATACACATAGTATTTCATACATATGTACCAGGCAAAACACATTTATACGTTCATGCAAAACATTTTCACAACATTACTTTCATTATTTATCACATGCATCAGATACTAAAGCAGATTTTGGTTTTAAAAGGTGAATGTTTACTCACTGTATTTTGTTAAACGTGGGAAAGCTTTTGAAATCTAGAAATTGATTTCTTTGATCTTTGAACTGCAACTTGATTTGCTTGTTTTTAGTTGAGTTGAATCTTAAATTGAATTTAGCTTGCTTCAGATTGAAACTTAAAAGAGGTTGTTTGTTGTTCTCTTTTTATTTTCCTGGTTTTAGTTTTAGATTTAAAAGATGAAAGAAAGAAAAAATTTATATACATATATAAATGTATTATACAGCACCTGCTTTCTCTAATTTATCATTTTATTTATCTATTTTTTATGAAGAAAACCATACATTTTGACACTTGTATTTGCATGACATCCCATAGCTTACAAATGTCTTTATGCATGTATTTTATATTTATTTATGTTTTTATATTATGTTTTATATTTTTATTTATTTTCTTTTTATTTTTATTTATATTTTTATTAACTATGTTCACCTAATATTATAACCCCTTTTATTTATATTCTTATTTTATTTCAAACTTAAGTCATTAATATTTTAATTACTAATTATACATATATATTTATCTCAAATGTTTTAAATTGCATAGTTTAAATTTAAATTATTTTTTAGAGATAACTTTGAATTTTAAATTATAGTTTCCATTCACAAACCTATATACATGTGAAAAATAGTAATTAGAAAGCATATTTTTATTGTTTAAAAAGATAAGTTTGCAAATTTAAATAATTATATTAGAAGATCATCAATTAATATTTGCCAAAAATATCCCGGGTTGTCACATTCCTTCCCCCTTAAAAGAATTTCGTCCCCGAAATTTAAAGCAAAAGATAATTTGGTTATCCATCCAAAGTTTTTATATTCAACATCAAAGCATACACATCAACATATACTAACAAACAAAGCAAACAATTCATTCAAGCAAACAAATCTAACTATCCTGACACAATTCTGGATAGGCTTTCCTAATACTATCTAGAGTTTCCCAAGTACAATCTCTAGGATCCTCGCTCCACTGAATCTTAACCAGCTTCACTACTTTGTTCCTGAGTTGTTTATCATCTGGATCTACAATTTGAAGTGGATGCCTGACCACCGTTAAATCTGATTCGACCTCTAAATCTTCCTAGACTACTGGTTCTACAACCAGTGATGGATCCTATACATATTTCCTCAGATGAGATAAGTGAAATACGTTGTGAATCCTAGCCATCCAGTCTGGTAATTCAATCCTATAGGCCAAAGCACCGATTCTTTTGAGAACACGGAAAGGTCCAATATATCTCGGCGCAAGCTTTCCCGTCTTACCAAATCTGATTGCTCCTTTGATCGGGGATACTTTGACAAAAACCAAATCTCCAATTTCAAATTCCAAATCCCTTCGTCTCTTATCTACATAGCTTTTCTAACGATCTTGGGCTGCCTTCATTCTTTTCTTGATCAACTCAACCTTTGTAGATGCCACCCGAATCAAATCTGGACCAAGAACAAGACAATCTCCCATGTCTACCCAACAAGATGGTGTCTACAGGGTCTTCCATACAAAGCTTCATAGGGTGCCATCTTTATAGTTTCCTGATAACTATTGTTGTATGAGAATTCTACCAAGTGTGGATGGTCCTCCCAAGATCCGCTGAAATCCAAAATACAAGCTCTCAACATATCTTCACGAATACGATTTAGCCTTTCTGTCTGACCGTCGGTTTGAGGATAATAAGATGTACTTAAATTCAACCTTGTTCCAAGAGCTGTTTACAGACCTTCTCGAAAATTGCTGGTAAAAATTGGGTCACGATCACTCACTATGCTGATGGAAACTCCGTGCAATCTGACAAATCTCTTTCAAGAAAATCTCTGCTAAGGACGCTGCAGTTCTGGTTACCTTAAATGGAATAAAGTGGGCGCTCTTTTTAAACCAGTCTATGTTTACGCACACTCCTTCATTTCCTTTCTTAGTCCATGGCAACCCATCGATGAAGTCCATCTGATTTGGTGACAAATACTACAGTAGAACCCCAGCTAGAACGACTAGGTCGGATCAATCCTATCTCCAAGAAATCCTGAGTTTGCTTCACCAATTCCTCTCTCTCTCTCCAAGAGCCATCCTTCTACTTGGTTGAACCACCGGTATCGCTTCTGGAACTAAGTCGATATGAAACTCAATCTCCCGATGCGGGGGAAAACCTTTGACTTCTTCAAAGACGTTTGGAAAATCTCTGACAACTTCGATGGTTCTTACCCCTTCTTGAGATTCCCCGATCCCATGCAAAAGACTACCCAGGTGGATTCCTGAGCTATCGCAAGTCACTTTTGCAATCCTTCCCAGCTCGGTTTGTAATGACATGGTTCTCCCTTCACAAATCAGAACAGCTTTATGCTTGTCTAACCAATCCATTCCTAAAATATGGTCAAATCCTTTAAAATCCAACATAAATGGGTCGCATGAGAAACTATGAGATAGATAAGAAATTCTTAGACCTTTACAAATCATGTCTAACTTGGTCACTCCCCCTATGGGATTAGATACAAAAATAGGGCAGTCCATGGCACTATGGGTAAGATGAAATTTCTCTATCATTTCCAAAGAAATAAAACTAAGGGAAGCACCAAAATCAAACAAAACTCTAACATAAATGCCATCTAAAAACAACGTACCTTTGAGTACCCATCAGTAGAAGTTGACGGTCCACCCTGAATAGCAAACACTTTGTTCGGTTGAGCTCTTTGGAGAAGTGGGCAAGCTTTCACCATATGATAGAGTTGCTGACAATTGACACCTCTAGACACTGTTTAGCCAAATGACCTTCCTGCTGGTACACATAACATTTCCGAGCTGCATTATTGGCTCTAGGTTTTCCTTTACCCTGCCTCTTCTAGTTCGGATTGAGTTTCCTTTTATTCGAATTGGTAGCATTCCCACACGGTGCTGCCACTGTTACCAAGGGTTTCCTTTCCATAAGCTCTTCGTATCTCAAAGCCATATCTACCAGTTCCACAAATGATCCTTTGAGATGTGCAATCGTCTTTTCATGAAATTCGAGCCTCGTCCCAAGCACAAACATCTCATTCTTCTTAAGGGGTGTGTCAATAAGACCAGGTCCATAGTGGGACAACTCGTTGAACTTAGTTTCATACTCTGATATCGACAAACTTTTATTGCTTAAGGTCTAGAAAATTTCTATACAGTCGAGTCTTCCCTGCAGTAGGCATAAACTGCTCTTCAAACACTTACTTGAACTTGATCCAAGAGAAATCATCCTATGAAACATTCATGGTAACTACATCCCACGATGCAGTTGCTCCCTCCTGAAGTTGCCATGACGCCATAACACGCTTCTTTTCATCTAACAGATCCAAACTCATGAAAATCCTCTCACACAAGCGCAACCAGGCTTGAACTTCAATGATAGACTCTATACCCTTAAAAGGCTTTCCTTCGAGATTAGGAAAGTCTTTGCACAACGCTGAAAAGTTCACTCGAGGTGGTATTGGGGTTACAGCCTCAACAGTTACCCTTCCTCCTTCAGCGTTCGGACCTCTGCCATTAGTGGTCATCGTGCAACTCACATCTCTACCTCTCCTTCCCCTGGAACTCATGTTAGTAACCTGGATAGGCAACCCAACAATCAAATAGGTGTATATATAATTATATAAAAATTACAAGTACGCTCTCTCATGATGGGTATTAACCCAAAAGCCTAGGTATTATCTCAACCTAGTGCTCTTATACCAACTGTGACGACTCGTCTTTCATTCCATAGAAAGATGTATTGTAATTAGAAAGAAATAGGTAGAAAAGAAATAGATAGAAAGAAAGAACTAAAAAATATCATAATCTCACAATGAAACGGAAAAATATATATTACATCACATAGATATTACATAATATTCACAATATATAAAAGCTATCCAGTTTTAAAACATCATATTAGACAGTCGGGATGACCTACCTATCCATTACAACCCAAAACGCAAATAGTCACTAATACAGCAGAATAGATATATAAAGATACACCAAGTCTCCTGCTCCAAGTCCTTTCCAAAATATGTCAAAGCCAACCTGATCACTTGGCTACTCATATAAATTTGAGTACCCAAGAGTTTAAGAAAAATAGAAAATAAACTCTGGGTCAGACATGGGTCTGGTGTGAGTAAATGGTTTAAGTTGTCTAACTTGAAAATCATTTGAAATCAAAGCTATCTTGTAAGACTCTTCGCAAATAAACACAGATAAGTTTTTCCCTTACGGCAACCAAAATATTGGATAGGAAATCCAGTTATATTACAATAGTGTTTAGGGTTTTCAATATAAAATATGAAATAGCTGGAATGCTTACATCTCATGTTCCAACATAGTTGGGCACAATCAAAACCGTACGGGCACTTATTAGAGATGGATTCCATACAATGGCAGAGCTATTGGGGTACCGCCCATCACAGTACCTGGTCTAGATTAGAGTACCGAGGATCCCCCCTCATCCCCTGTAACACAAGACCAGAGCTACCCCTTACGGGACAGTCCGAATAAGACAACCCCGCGATTGTGTCCAACAACCGCCTAAACAGCCGAAAAAAGGGACATCTAGACAGAGGAAAATCTTATCCTACTTGGGTGCTACCCACTTATCCTGGCTGCACCACCCCAGTTTTAGCCATTCTCGGTTGATAAGGCTTGAGGCTAAGATTACCTTTATAGCACACATATCTTGGAATGCTCACCGTCCTCCATTGACGATGGTCTGATAGCATTCATCCATACAAGTCCCTTCCGGGTCCGAACGAAACTGAAGGCACTATCTCCATTACACTCGTTTTGGAATCACCCTCAGAGTTAATGACAAATAGCCCTTACATTCTAAATCTTCTTTCTCGATCTTCACTTGAGATTTCATGACTTATCGCTTATTTTGGATCGATGTGGTTTTCGGATAGCAATTTGGTATCCAATCCCGATCTCATCGAAATAAAAACATTGTCTTTTAAGGCCAAGTTATTTTAAGTAAAAAAATTTAATTTACCTTTCAGAATATCATATTTACACAGAAATTCATCACAGATAAATAACTCACATTTATCACAGTTCAACCAAAACATTTCATTTCACAATATCACAAATCAACATACTAGAGATATTAAACAATCCAAAGCATTCAACACAATTTTAATCATCCATAGGCAAGATTAACTAGTCACACAATTTCTAATTTAATTAAAATAAATTAATTTAAACATAAATAATTAATTACTTATAACCCTTCTTAATTGTCATTAATTAATTATATGCCATTTTATTTTATTTTAATTAATTATTGGAATTAATTAATTATCAATTACAATTACTTAAGACCTTAATTAATTAAAAATTTAAACCATTTATCTTAATCATTTACTTAATTACATTATTAACTTTTTTTAATAACTTTTGTAACTAACTAAATAATTAACACACACACATATATATATATATGGCTATCTCAACTTAATTAGCATCACTATTAACCTAAGTTAAGTGTTAAATTAAAACCTTAAAATTACTTTATTTATTATTATTTTATAAATAAAAACATTTAACTTTAAACTTGATAAAAATTTCTTGAACTTTGTTTACATTTCATTTTATTTTAATTTATTAAAAAGAAAACATGGCCCAAGAGAAATAACCGGCCCAAAGTCCAAACCTACTCACTAAAACTTCCCCTTCCTCTCATTCTTCCTTTATTTTTTTTCAAAAAATTTGTTTTGTTTTACTTTGTTTTTGTGTTCCTTTGTTTTTCTTTTACTTTAAAAAAACTGTAACTACACTAATGCACAGTCTTGAGCCCAACCCGATCAAATCCCCTATGCAACCCGAGCCAAATCCCTTCTTCCCCGACTCTCTCTCTCTCTTCTCTTTCTATTTCCTACAACAACGACCCAAAATCCACTGATACTTCTGTGCACCGTGCACCATGCACGTGCACCCTGCATCACCGCCACTCTAATCATTGCCGCTATCACCAGCAAGTCGTCGATGTCACTTCGTTCGACCCGACAACACGGAACCCTGAAACAAACCCAAAATCGAATTCGACCAAATCGAACACCACTGGAACAAAACCAACAACCAAAAACCACCTCGCATTGCCTAACTTTGATCACCAGAGACCCTGACGCCATGCCTGGAGCTACTCCAGACCATCATCATCCTTTTCCCACCTCCGATCAAGCCCGACGTCGCCACGCCACCGTATTAACCCCAAGAACATCGCCGACCCATACATGACTAAAAATCCTATATCCTCCTCGCTGTGCCACCACGGCGAACTATAAACTCTCCGACCAATTTTCCCAAGTACCTCGACCCTCGAGCTACTCCAGCAATGAACTATACCTTCCACCATTCACCGATCGCCAGAAATCACCCAAAACATGGTTCACGTTCATATTGCAATCCCTCACAAAATACTAACCTAAAAATCTTTATATTATCATTAAAAATCATGGTTTTCAAAATCAAATCTGATGATATAAAAAAACCCGAGATTTAAATAATTAATTTTCTTACTTAATTTGATTTTCACTGTACTTTCCACTTTCCAGTAAAACTTCTTGCTAACTATACTTAAAAATATTTTAAAAAATAGAATTTAACTATTACAAACACATTTCCTTTAAAGATCACAACCTGAAAGAGCTTGAGGGAAGAGAATTGAATTTTTGAACTTATTTTAGTACGTTGAAATCAAAACAGAGACATGCATATTTAAACTCAGGCATGCACACAGTATTTCATACATATATACCCGGAAAAACACATTTATAAATTCATGCAAAACATTTTCACAACATTACTTTCATTATTTATCACATGCATCAGATAAAAGCAGATTTTGGGTTTTAAAAGGTGAATGTTTACTCACTGTATTTTGTTGAACGGAGGAAAACTTTTGAAATTTGGAAATTGATTTCTTTGATCTTTGAACTTGTAATGACCCGCAAACCCGTACCCCTTGAGTCAACACTATTCCCCATCATTTAACTCAAGATCAACGAAAATACAGACCATTTGGGTTAAAGAAGAAAGAGGTAGAAGAAGAGAAAATAGAAAACAACAATAGAATCTAACCATCGCAGCGGAACAAAATATAATAGATAATAAGAGATCTTTACACAAAAGAAAATTTATCTGTTTATAGATTACATAATCAGAGCATACGTAACACACAACTAGACAATAATCATAACATGTCCTCACAAAACTGAATACACAACTAGTCACACAGCGGAATATTTTAAAAACAAGTACGGAAGTACGTCTCGCCATCCAGCTCATCTTCTGAACTCCACAGCATCCTTTCCTGTATCTATAATACTCGGTCTGACCCGAGCATTATAGTTAAATAGCACTCGAGCCAGTCTGGAATACTACCGTGAGAAAACCACACTCAATTGGATTACTAAAGTTTCAAAAAAAATTTGAAAACAAAAGCATCTCGTAAGACCACGCCACAAATAAACATGTCGAGTTTTTACCATACGATAGCTAAAACACTTTTTATTAAAATCCTTTGATATTATAATAGTGTCTATAGAAAGTAAAATAGAATCTAGCTGAAATGCTTGCATCTCACGTTTCAGCAATAGTTGGGCACAATCAAAACTGTACTGGCGCGTAGGGAAAATAGATTTCCAACTAATGACTAGGCACTGGGGTACCACCTGTCACAGTACGTGGCCTAGATCACAATACCGAGGATTACTCCCAATCTCCTACAACACAAGATCGGGACTGCCCCTTACTGGATAATCCCGAGTAAGATCACCCTACGGTTGGGATCAGCAACCGCACCACTAAGCCGGAAAAAAAGGGACATCTAGACAGGGATGACCTCACCCTAATGGGCGCTACTCACCTAGCCTTGCTGCATAACCCCTGATTTTCAGTCATTCCCGGTTGATGAGGCTTGAGGCTAAGCATTACCTTTTAGAATGTTTCACTTAGAATGCCCATCGTCCACCTGACGACGTTTCGAAAGCATTCATCCATACAAGTCCGTCCCGGGTCCGAACGGAACCAAAGGCACTACTCCTACTACATCCATTTTGGAATTATCCCTAGCATTAGTAGCGACTAGCCCTTGCACTTCACTGCTCCATCTTCGACTCTTAACTCATTTTTTCACAAAAATGTACAAATCGAATCGAAGTGGTTTTCGAGAAATTAATACCGATCCCGGTCTCTTCGAAAAGATCAACGCATTGGCCAATATTGATAGTCGATTATTTAACTATCAAATAACATTCACAACAACCATCAACCATAAATAATTTCAACAAATTATTTATTAAGCTCAAAATATCTTCACAAGATATATTTCCGCTTTTCAACCCTTTTTGAAAATAGTTTTCAAACCATCTTCCTTTACAGAATAAATTTCCCAAATATTTTCTATTTCCACTAAAATCACCAAGTACAAACACTTTAGATTTTAAAATAATTTAAAACACTTTATCATAAATTATTCTTTAAAACATTTAAAATGAAAACTTCTTTAATACCTTATTCAAAAATATATGCTTTAAGAATATTTAAAATAAAGCTACTTTATAAAATATAAAACTAAGTTTCTCTTTAGAAACATAGTACCAAGCCAATTTTAAATAATTTCTACTATAATAAATTTGAAAGACTTACATTAAAATTTAAACACTTAAAAAAAAAATTCTAAAACATCCTTTTTAAAACAACTTTTAACTTATACTTATAAATTTGTTTTAAAACGTACTTGGCTATCCAGGGAAATACGCTTCTCTTACATCCTTTAAAAATAAATTACTATTTATTTTTAAACAAATTTACTCATTCCCTTAATAAATTACTACTTTGAATTTATTCTTTCAAATATCCACTGATATAACACTTTGCTTTTATAAACTCAGTTTATGAATTCCAAAGTCTCACTTCTCTTTTAAAAATCCCGGTTTTAAACACTTAAATCAATTCCCAAATTGATTTTTCAATTTACTTCGCCTTTAAATAACTTTCCTTACTCACTCCATTTATTTCAAAATCCATTAACTTTAAATTTCATTTCTTTATTATGATTTAAAAATCCCTTTTTAACTAAAAATACCAATTTCAGATTTCTCAAATTTCTTCTTTATTCTTTAATAATTTAAAATAAATGCTTTATTCTTTTAAATAATAAATCTTAAGTTTAAAATTCATTATCTTCTTGTTAATTCAAAATCCCCTTTTCATACACGCAATTTATTTATTAAAATTTTAAAATCACTTTTACTTTTTCAAATTCATTCTTAAATTTATTCAAATTGTCTATGATTAATTTACCTAAAAATTCACTCTTTTATTTTTTTTTTCAAAAATCCAATTTTATATATTTTGATAACTCAGTGTACCGGAATATATTCAAGCAAACTATAGCACTCAATATTCCAATATAATTCATCATAGAATATCAAATAATCATAACAGTTAATATTAAATAATCGAAATAATTTTGAGGAATCCAGTTGGATCCCTTCAACCTGTTTCCCTGCATTCACAGATGTTAGCACAATATAAAATACCAATTCCACTTCGAGGTGGAATATTGCGGTATATGGGTTTTAAATAAAATATCATCCGCAATTATGCGGTGCATAGGGTCTCATCCGCTATATAATGCGGGAAATCAATCATCCAATATATACTATATATAATATAGCACATCAAATGATTCAATCAATAAAAAGTGGACGGTCCACTATAAACCGGCTGGCCTTGCCAAAAAAATAGATTCAATCAATCAACCAATTATTTAAATTCAACTTTTAAATTTAATTTAAACCCAGATGGGTGAGATTAACTCACCTTTGATTTTACTGTTTGCAGTCCATTCCAAACTGGCTTGTTCCCTTGATTTTAAACCTTGTATAAACAATTCATGATTTATTACTATTTGAATGAACCAAACAATGTATTACCATTTATTAACTTAATTAACTAAGAAATTTAGTTTAAACTGATAATTTCCCTTTTAAAAAATTCTTTTTAGTAACTACAATAATTTAAATAAGTTAATTGTACAATTAAATCACCAAATTCACTTATTTAAAAGACCCTGTAAATCTAAAATATGTGTGTGTGTGTGTATCTACTTCTATTTTTATTTGAAATTTCATATATCCTTATAAAATATTCTATATAGATTTTAAAAATATATATATGTATATATATTTTTTTAAATAAACTCTAATCATTTTAAAATTTTCCATTTTCAAAATCTTACCTATATATATTTACTGTTTCAAATTAAAACATGTATGGGATTATATTTATATGTATATGTAGATACAATTACAAAATCATTTTATACTTTACTGCCATTATTTCCTTCTGCTTTCAGCATAAGTATAAATATATATATATATATATATATATATATATATATAAAGAATCTGCATTCATATACCTCACTGCCCCGGTCGATTTGGGCATAACCCATCCTACAGCTTCCAGTCAACGGCAACACCACAGCATCACCATCCCGCTTCCCTCCCTCACTACAACGTCACGGCCTTCCATTCCTTGCGAACGAGTCGCTCCATCACCACGAGCTCCAGTCAGACCCACCGAGTCGCGCTCACGATTGCGACTACGACGTGCTCCGACCTCCCCTTCGCTTTGCCACACTCAAGCTCACCCAAACTGTCGAACCTTCTGTCTGCACCGAGCCTACCTACGACCGCATAGGATTGAAGACGAAGGATGCGATTGGGTTTTATTTTGAGGAACAGGAAAAATGGGAATGCGACGTTTTTTCTTTTTTTTCGCTATGATTTTCGATTTATCTGGGAATCGTTTGAGAAGATGGTGACTACAGGCGTTCGCCATTTTTCTGATTTCGATTTTGAACTTCGTTTGAATGATTTTTAGAAGACGAAGAAAAGGGGAAGCATGCTGTTATATAGAGAAGTGGCTTCGAAATGAAGGTAGCAGCCTTTGATTTTTTTCTGCTTTGATTTGAACGAGGGGGAATAAAGTTTGGACATGATATAAGGCTGAGGGAGGCGTGTTGGAGAAGGTGAGCAACGGTGATTTAGAAAAGTTCTGATGTGAATAGTTTTGGATTGGACAACAATATATATTTTATATTTAAATTTGAATTTTAAATCGTCTTGAATTACGCAACCCAGAATCTCGACCTCCTATCGTGGCGTGCCGCTAGGCGTTTAAAATGTTATACCCCTATTCCGAACGCAATGGAAAAGGTTTGAAGTTCTAATTCGATCGTATGGAGAGGATAGCTTTTTGGACCAGTTATTATATTGAAATTTCAATATAGATTTAAGCGCGTTTATATGTTGTACGCTCACACAACAACTCCAAACACTACGAAAATTGAAATCCTATAATAGTATAATATTACGGATCCAATGGAACTAGTTTCGTCGAATTCCGAGACTATGCCTCGGAAGGTTATTTTTAAATATCATTTAAACGGTATATTTTCAAAATTGAAAAAATCACTGTTAAACTAAATTTTAAAACTTTTATTATCCTCAGCACTATCAATATAAATTTTACAAGCTTTCAAAATATTTTTAACAGCTTAAAACTCCAGAGTCAACATTTTACCCAACTTCAAATTATTTAATTCAATAAATTTAATTATCAAATAAATAGTGATATTTGAATTCAAGTTAAAAATTAAATTTTAAACATTTAAAATCAATTAATTATTCCAATTTCAAATGCTCAAAAATTCCGGGTCGTCACATTCTTTCCCCTAAAAGAATTTCGTCCCTGAAATTGCTAGTTAAGAAGAATGATCCAATACCCATTATTATTTTCCCAAAACCAAACAGTTTTTAACAACAACCAAACAATCTTTATTAAAGACACACTATCCATCTTATTAACTTTCCAAACTTTTCCATAGTTCCCAAACATCTTTACTTATCCAACCATTCAAATTATAATTCAAAACCAAGTTTTAAATTTTCAAAATTTCATAAAAAATTTCTAACTCCCTAAATTTTTGAAAAATTTCGCTAGCGTCTTCTTTGCGCGGCTAGCTCGGTACAACTACAAAATGCCTCTACGGGCTCCCAAATTCCAAAAGAAAACAAAAAGCCAAGTGGCTAGATCAAAAACTCAATCAAATTTCATACAGAAATTTAAACACATACCTTTTTGTCGAGCAATTCAAATTTATCTTCTGAAATCAAAACCAATTTTCCTTTTCCTTTATAATACATGCATATCCTATTTAGCAATAGTATCCAATCATAGCTTTTAAAATCATTTTATACATTTCCTTAAAGAAGTTTTCATATCTACTTCTATTCAAATTAGTTTCCCCATTTCCATATGAATTCAATTTATCTTCAACTCTGAATATTGAACTTTATCTTCCATTTATAACTGATTCATATCATTATTTTAAATTAGTTTCATCCACTAATTTATCTCAATTTCCAATTTGAAATCGTTTTTCGCTAATAAAAAAATTTTCTAAAAATTTTCAAAAATATTCTAACTCCCAAAATTTTCGGAAAATTTTGGCAGAGTCTCCTTTGTACGAAGGAGCTTTTGCAATTTGATAAGAGATATAAATATATATACATCGACCCACCCGGTCGGAAAAACAAAAACAGTTCATATTTTCTATTTTTATTGCGTAGGCGTATCTTTATATAGCATTTTTAAGCAAACGGCTTATTATTTTAGCAATTAGCGCTTCCAAATCCAGCCAAACGGCATCCCGGTACCTGTACTTACTCAAATTAAATATGTAAGTGCCAAAATCATGCAACTTAACAACATTTTACATATTTAACTAGTAAACATATGAGTTTCTATAAGAAATGTAGGTTGAACAATATTTATAAGCAACTTATAGGGTTCCGACATTAATTTTAATTGTTTACAACTAGTCCGTATACAACTTCATTCAATTTAAATGGTTCACAACTCAATTGCTTACATTCAATTCCTTTTTAAGCAAAAAAAACTCATATTCACTTCAATTGATCTTAAAATCAATTTATTTAATCTCTATCAACTCATAGAATTTTAATTACCTTTGTTTACATCAAACGACAATTCATTCTATGCAATTTTGATAATATTCGTGTGAATAGATAATTACTTAAGCTCATAATATTTCAAATTGATTCTAACTCAATTTATATTTAATTCCTTCCATTTTAATTTAGTTCACCGTCTCAATTTATCAAAATAATATCCAAGCACATATTTAACTCATTTATACTCGAATTGGATTTTATTTGTAACTCAAATCGTTTCTATTATAATCCAATTCCATTTTATTTCTACAACATCTCCACTTATTTTAATTCATTATCAATCCAAGTCGAATTCTATTTATAATTCAAGTTTATTTCCAAACTTCGTTATTAACTTACAATCCATTTTATTTAACCGAGTTAAATTTTATTAACATACTCTATCAAATAATTTATTTAGCTAATTAGCCTACTTCCAACTTTAAATCAATATTCGATTTTATTACAAAAATAACTTCATTAAATTTTCCCGAGTTCAAATTTTTTTCTTCATAATTCCAGTTTGGATTTCCTTTCATTTTCCAAAATTCCAACACTTTTATTTCGGCTTATTTATTCCCTTTTTACATTTTATAAGCTGCTCACTTATTAATATTCATACTCCTCCATCCATTTACAGTCAACCTCATTTTCACTCTACTTTTAACTAGGGATTATATTTTTATTTCAATGCTTTTCGGTTCTTTTATAAGCTTCCGAAGCTTATTTATCCCAATTCAATACTTTCTTAGTTTACGCTTATTTATTTAAGAATTTTAATTCATTCAATATTATCTATAACTCAACTGAATTTATTTAAATTCAATTTTATTTAACTTAACTTCAATTAAATCTAACATCGTACCATTCTCTTTAATCCACTCATTCCACTTGAATTTATATTAAGTAAGAACATAATTTCACTTAATATCATCTACATCTCAATTATTTTATTACAATTCAATTTCAACTTAATTCAAATCCAATTCATTATTATTAACTTTGCTTAAGTTAATTTAATTCTAATTCATTTTATTTCTCAATCAAATTTAATTTTTTTTTATTTTTTCTTTTTTTGTTTATTTTCTCATTCCAATCACATTCAAGATTTACTTATTATTTCTTCCAATCATCCATTAAATTTTTCACAATTTAATTTCTCCAAATTAAATTTATTTAACCTTTTCACTTTAAATTTTAATTCCAACATTCAAAGCTCATATTTTCCTTCTTTATTTAAAAATCATCTCAATTTATAAGTTCATAACTTATCCCATAAGGATTTTCAATTCAAATAAGGATTCAGGATTTTAAACACCCGACTTTTGGTTTTCAAATCATTTTTCAACCACCATTATCCCAAAATCACATTTCTCATATTTTTAAACCAATCTTGGTTTTTTTATCCCCAACAAATTTCCTTTGAAATATCAAAAACAAACTAGTTCTTCTAAACAAATCAAGTTGGCAGCAATCCTTCACTTAGAAACTCGAAAATGAATACTGATGATGCTGTGCAGTCATCACCAGGATTGATTTCCAGCGAGTGAAGTGGGTTCAATGCTATATCCTTTCTCAAAATTTATTTGAAACAATTTCCTTTCAGAAATACCTTCAAAATAATAATGCTATTATCTATCTCCAAAACACTTCGAAAAACACTTCCAGAATCTTCGGGGTTTTAAATTTTCAAATTTTGACTTAAATCAAATTTTAACTATAATTCATTTGTATAATTTATGCTCATACAATTCCTATTTGATTATCCAAGTCATTCCAATTATTTTTTATAATCTTAATTATTTAAAATTTTATCATCCAAACATCCAAGGTATATATCGATTTAAGAAAATATTTCTTTTATATCAAAATATAATTTTAGGAAAAATTATTTCATTCACCCACCTTTAAAACAATACTGTGTCAATTTATCGTGTCAGGTGTTTATGAACTCTTCTCGAATAGCAGCCAACTTACTCGATCAGAATTCATATTCCACTCAACCAATAAGTTAACACAATATTAAAACAATTTATATTCACTAACAAGTACGCGCTCATATCTATTAATACGCTCAAACTCATTCTAGAGTACTACGGACTCTATTTTCAATGAGTAATTCCCATCAGAGCCAAGGTTATCACCAACCTTCTGCTCTGATACCAAATGCAATGACCCGCAAACCCGTACCCCTTGATCGACACTATTCTTTATCACTCAACTCAAGATGAACGGAAATACGGACCATTTGGGTTAAAGAAGAAAGTGGTAGAAGAAGAGAAAATAGAAAACAACAACAGAATCTAACCATCACAGCGGAATAAAATATAATAGATAATAACAAATCTTTACACAAAAGAAAATTTATCTGTTTATAGATTACATCATCAGAGCATACGTAACACGCAACTGGACAATAGTCATAACATGTCCTCACAAAACTGAATGCACAACTAGTCACGCAGCGGAATATTTTAAAACAAGTACGGAAGTACGTCTCGCCATCCAGCTCATCCCCTAAGCTCCATAGCATCCTTTTCTGTATTCTATAATACTCGGTCTGACCCGAGTATTATAGTTAAATAACACCCGAGTCAGTCTGGAATACCAGCGTGAGAAAACCATGCTCAATTGGATTATTAAGTTTCAAAATTCATTTGAAAACAAAATCATCTCGTAAGCATGCCATAAATAAACATGTTGGGTTTTTACCTACGATAGCTAAAACACTCTTTATTAAAATCCTCTGATATTATAATAGTGTCTATAGAAAGTAACATAGAATCTAGCTGAAATGCTTGCATCTCACGTTTCAGCAATATTTGGGCACAATCAAAACCGTACAGGCGCGTAGGGAAAATAGATTTCCAACTAATGACTAGGCACTGGGGTATCACCTGTCACAGTACGTGGCCTAGATCACAGTAACGAGGATTGCTCCCAATCCCCTGCAACACAAGACCGGGACTACCCCTTACTGGATAATCCCGAGCAAGATCACCCCACGGTTGGGATCAGCAGCCGCACCACTAAGCCGAATAAAAAGGGACATCTAGACAGGGATGACCTCAACCTATTGGGAACAACCCACCTAGACTTGCTGCATAACCCCTGATTTTCAGTCATTCCCGGTTGATGAGGCTTGAGGCTAAGCGTTACCTTTTAGAATGTTTCACTTAGAATGCCCACCGTCCACCTGACGACATTTCGAAAGCATTCATCCATACAAGTCCGTCGCGGGTCCGAACAGAACCGAAGGCACTACTCCTACTACATCCATTTTGGAATTATCCTCAGGATTAATAGCGACTAGCCCTTGCACTTCACAGCTCCATCTTTGACTCCAAACTCATTTTTCCACAAAAACGTACAAATCGGATCGAAGTGGTTTTCGAGAAATTAATCCTGATCCCGGTCTCTTCGAAACGATCAATGCATTGGCCAATATTGATAGTCGGTTATTTAACTATCAAATAACATTCACAACAACCATCAACCATAAGTAATTTCACCAAATTATTTATTAAACTCAAAATATCTTCGCAAGATATATTTTCGCTTTTCAACCCTTTTTGAAAATAATTTTCAAACCATCATCCTTTACAGAATAAATTTCCCAAATATTTTCTATTTCCACTGAAATCACCAAGTACAAACACTTTAGATTTTAAAATAATTTAAAACACTTTATTATAAATTATTCTTTAAAACATTTAAAATAAAAACTTCTTTAATACCTTATTCAAAAATATATGCTTTAAGAATATTTAAAATAAAGCTACTTTATAAAATATAAAACTAAGTTTCTCTTTAGAAACATAGTACCAAGCCAATTTTAAATAATTTCTACTATAATAAATTTGAAAGACTTACATTAAAATTTAAACACTTAAAAAAAATTCTAAAACATCCTTTTTTAAACAACTTTTAAATTATACTTCTAATTTTGTTTTAAAAACGTACTTGGCTATCTAAGGAATACGCTTCTCTTTACATCCTTTAAAAATAAATTACTATTTATTTTTAAACAAATTTACTCATTCTCTTAATAAATTCCCACCTTGAATTTATTCTTCCAAATATCCACTGATATAACACTTTGCTTTTATTAAACCCAGTTTATAAATTCCAAAGTCTCACTTCTCTTTTAAAAATCCCGGTTTTAAACACTTAAATCAATTCCCAAATTGATTTTCCAATTTACTTCGCCTTTAAATAACTTTCCTTACTTACTCCATTTATTTCAAAATCCATTAACTTTAAATTTCATTTCTTTATTATGATTTAAAAATCCCTTTTTAACTGAAAATACCAATTTCAGATTTCTCAAATTCCTGCTTTATTCTTTAATAATTTAAATTTTAAGTTTAAAATAAACGCTTTATTCTTTTAAATAATAACACTTAAGTTTAAAATTCATTATCTTCTTGTTTATTCAAAATCCCCTTTTCATACACGGAATTTATTTATTAAAATTTTAAAATCACTTTTACTTTTTCAAATTCATTCTTAAATTTATTCAAATTCTCTATGATTACTTTACTTAAAAATTCACTCTTTATTTTCTTTTCAAAAATCCAATTCTATATATTTTGATAACTCAGTGTACCGGAATATATTCAAGCAAACTATAGCATTCAATATTCCAATATAATTCATCACAGAATATCAAATAATCATAACAGAGAGTATTAAATAATCTAAATAATTTTGAGGAATCTAGTTGGATCCCCCAACTTGTTTCCCTGCATTCACAGATGTTAGCACAATATAAAATGCCAATTCCACTTCGAGGTGGAATATCGCAGTATATGGGTTTTAAATAAAATATCATCCGCTATTATGCGGCGCATAGGGTCTCATCCGCTATATAATGCGGGAAATCAATCATCTAATATATACCATACACTACTATATACAATATAGCACATCAAATAGATTCAATCAATCAACCAATTATTTAAATTCCACTTTAAATTAATTTAAACCAAGATGAGTGAGATTAACTCACCTTTGATTTTACTGTTTGCAATCCATTCCAAACTGGCTTGTTCCCTTGATTTTAAACCTTGTACAAACAATTCATGATTTATTACTATTTGATTTAACCAAACAATGTATTACCATTTATTAATTTAATTAACTAAGAAATTTAGTTTAAACAGATAATTTCCCTTTTAAAAATCCTTTTTAGTTACTATAATAATTTAAATAAGTTAATTGTGCAACTAAATCACCAAATCCACTTATTTAAAAGACCCCGTAAATCTAAAATATGTATATATATATATATACACACACTTCTATTTTTATTTGAAATTTCATATCTCCTTATAAAATAATGTATATAGATTTTAAATATATATATATATATATATATTTACATAAACTCTAATCATTTTAAAATTTTCCATTTTCAAAATCTTACCTATATATATTTAATGTTTCAAATTAAAACATGTATGGGAATATATTTATATGTATATGTAGATACAATTACAAAATCATTTTATACTTTACTGCAATTATTTCTTTCTGCTTTCTGTATAAGTATAAATATATATATAAAGAAACCGCATTCATATACCTCTCTGCCCGGTCGATTTGGGCATAACCCAGCCTACAGCTTCCAGTCAACGGCAACATCACAGCATCACCACCCCGCTTCCCTCCCTCACTACGATGTCACGGCCTTCCATTCCTTGCGAACGAGTCGCCCTATCGCCACGAGCTCCAGTCAGACCCACCAAGTCGCGTTCGCGATTGCGACTGCGTCGTGCTCCGACCTCCCCTTCGCGTCGTCGCGCTCGAGCTTGCCCAAACTGTCAAACCTCCTGTCTGCATCGAGCCTACCTACGATCGCATAGGATTGAAGACGAAAGGATGCGATTGGGTTTTATTTTTGAGGAACAAGAAAAATGGGAATGCGGCATTTTTTTTCTTTTTTTTTTCCGGCTATGATTTACGATTTATATGGGAATCGTTTGAGAAGATGGTGACTATAGGCGTTCACCATTTTTCTGATTTCGATTTTGAACTTCGTTTGAATGATTTTCAGAAGATGAAGAAAAGGGAAAGCGTGCTGTTATATAGAGAAGTGGCTTCGAAAAGAAGATAGCAGCCTCTGATTTTTTCTGCTTTGATTTGAACAAGGGGAATAAAGTTTTGACATGATATAAAGCTGAGGGAGGCGTGTTGGAGAAGGTGAGCAACGGTGATTTAGAAAAGTTCTGATGTGAATAGTTTTGGATTGGACAACAATATATATTTTATATTTAAATTTTAATTTTAAATCGTCTCGAATTACGCAACCTAGAATCTCGACCTCCTATCGTGGCGTGCCGCTAGGCGTTTAAAACATTATACACCTATTCCGAACGCAATGGAAAAGGTTTCAAGTCCTAATTCGATCGTATGGAGAGGATAGCTTTTTGGACAAGTTATTATATTGAAATTTCGATATAGATTTAAGCGCGTTTATATGTTGTACGCTCACACAACAACTCCAAACACTACGAAAATTGAACCCCGATAATAGTATAATATTACGGATCCAATGGCATTGGTTTCGTCGAATTTCGAGACTGTGCCTCGGAAGGCTATTTTTAAATATCAATTTAAACGATATATTTTCAAAACTGAGCAAATCACTGTTAAACTAAATTTTAGTACTTTTATTATCCTCAGCACTATCGATATAAATCTTACAAGCTTTCAAAATATTTTTAACAGCTTAAAACTCCAGATTTAACATTTTAACTTCAAATTATTTAATTCAATAAATTTAATTATCAAATAAATAGTGATATTTGAATTCAAGTTAAAAATTAACTTTTAAACATTTAAAATCAATTAATTATTCCAATTTCAAATGCTCAAAAATTCCGGGTCGTCACAGAAGTGCAGCTTGATTTGCTTGTTTTTAATTGAGTTGAATCTTGAATTGAATTTAGCTCGCTTCAGATTGAAACTTGAAAGAGGTTGTTTGTTGTTCTCTTTTTATTTTCCTGGTTTTACTTTTGGTTTTAAAAGATGAAAGAAAGAAAAAATTGAGATACATATATAAATGTATTATACAACATCTGGTTTCTCTAATTTATCTTTTTTTACTTATTTTTTTATGAAGAAAACCATACATTTTGACGCTTGTATTTGCATGACATCCCTTAGCTTACAAATGTATTTATGCATGTATTTTATATTTATTTATGTTTTATATTATGTTTTATATTTTTGTTTATTTTATTTTTATTTATATTTATATTTTTATTAACTATGTTCACCTAATATTATAACCCCTTTTATTTATATTCTTATTTTAATTCAAACTTAAGTCATTAATATTTTAATAACTAATTATATATATATATATATATCTCAAATGTTTTAAATTGCATAATTTAAATTTAAATTATTTTTGAGAGATAACTTTGAATTTTAAATTATAGTTTCCATTCACAAATCTATATGCATGTGAAAAATAGTAATTAGAAAGCATTTTTTTATTGTTTGAAAAGATAAGTTTGCAAATTTGAATAATTATATTAGAAGATCGTTAAATTAATATTCGCCAAAAATACCGGGTTGTCACATCTAGATTCTTAGGTCTATAAGGTGGAGAAAGTTGTAGAGAAACTAGGATTTGAATTTAAGGATTTTTGGTAATTTATTTGATTTGTATGAATCTTTGGAAGGCCAGGGTTTGAAGAGGAAAATGCAAAAGTTTCATTCTTTGTTTTGTTTTATGATGTTTGAACGTACGGTAAACTGAGAATGAGATGAAAGGTTCTCCTTAATTTATTAAGCCTTGGGTAATCATACAACCCAATAAGAAAAAGAATTGTTGTTTTTTTCCCATTCATTTATTACTTTCTATTGAACCCCTTTTTCTTTTCAAATTCATCTTTTGATTAATGCTTTCAACCAAATTTTAAGTTGTACTCTCCAATATTATCACTATTCAATTCTCCACTCAATCTTCTCTTTTATGATGTAAAATTATAAATTTTAATACAATTATTTAAGTCAAGTTTTGTACGTCCTTTAAATTGATTGTTTATAAAATAATCATTTCTTTACTCTTTTTATAATGATTGTGTAACTTAACAAAGTATCTTTTATTACATAGCTAAGGTTATTTTCAATTTTGAATTAACAATACTAATTTAAGACAATAAGTTGCCTATTAATGATCCTTAACTTTCAAAGATGTTTAAATTTCAAATAAGTCCCTTTAGATATTATTAACCCTTTTATATATAACTAAATACTTTAACAAATTAAATTCCAATTTATCTTTTAAAATTGATCCCTTAAAGTTCAAACACTTGCAAACTCCTTTTATAGTACATAAAAAAGGATTCTACAAAATAAAATCTCCATTTTTCTTATGAAATTAATTAATTTATAAATTTCAAAATATTAATCCTATAGCTTAAATTTTCCAATATTAACAAAATTTAGGAATTTTATTCTTAAAGAATTTATTTTCCTCTTATAAAACACAAATTCTAATTCCTCCATGTTTCAATGCTTGAAAATTCAATTTCTCATTTAAATCTCTAGTTAAGTTCACTATTTGTTTTATTAAATAAATTTTAAAATCAGGGTTGTTACAGTAGTCATCACATAGTACATGGCAGACATGTTATTTTATATATAATACTTGTGATACCAGATACTATATTTAGGGCTGTCAATGGATACTCGAAAAATCTGAAATCCATCCGCATCCAAAAAGCGGATATATATCCGATACCTAGAAAAAGGATGCAGATAAGAAGACATCGGCATCCAAAAATTATCTGTCCAGTTTTTGTCAAGATTATAATTCAAATTATGTGTATTTTAGTGCAGTGAAAGATATAACGTTTATTATTTTATTAAGTTGGTAATTTATATTATATGCATTTAATGCTTATTAACTGTTCGAAACTATTTATTATCATCATATATGTTAAATTTTTAATGCTTTTATAATCAATGGGACTGAAAAATATTTATGTTAAACTAAAATCTTCTTTCTATAATTCTAGATTTATCGGTCGTTAGCGGATAGGATAATTATCCGATATCCATCTGTATCCACGGATGTGGATATCCGATATCCGAAAATGATTTCGGATGCGGATGCAGATGCGGATATGGAACTATTCGCATCGGAAAGCATCCATTGACAGGCTTAACTATATTTATAACTCCGTATGAATGGAGTTAATGTATTATGATTTTCTGTATTGATATTTATTTATCACTTGCTTCTACTAATGCGGTCTCTTGCCACTGTTTATCCTATTATGTTCATATGTATTTTGTATACTATATGTTATCTTCCCACTATGAGATTGTATTGATGTACCTTGGTATAATGTTTTATTTTAATTTTTCTTCCAACGGACTGTCTTTTGTGGTATTTAGGAGTCAAATTTGGGTTATTATGAAGGGAGGACCATTAAATTTGGTATTAGAGCCTATACCCAGTTGGAATTGTGTATTATAATGCTGTGGATGTCCATCGGTGTGGTACTGGTGCAGGTTACAAGTACAACGCTTGGGTGGTGCATGATAATGAGCCAACGAGGACATTGGGCTCTTTAAAGGAGGATAGTCTGTAACATCCCTTTCAGAAAGTTAACACAAAAGATGTTTTAGCATGGTGGTTAGTGCGTTGTGTTGCTTTCTAGGGCGGTAGAGGTTCGATTCTCATGGACGTCACATTATGATACTATCTATAACATCGCTTTCTGAAATTAACACAAAAGATCCTTTAGCATAGTGGTTAGTGCATTATGTTGCTTTCCGAGGCAGCAAGGATTCGAATCCCACTATCATTCCAATTGGTATCAAAGCTTAAGCTCAATACTCAAGACCAAGTAGACCAGTTTAAGTTAGGCCACCTGCTAGATGGAGATACGTTGAGAGAGTGTACATGTATTTTCTACTATATAATACTACATACACCACTTGCCTCTTGAACATTGATTTATACGGTTGGTGCCTCTTGAACATTGATTTATACGGTCATTGAGGGATGAGGTATCTTCATTTAAGGATATCTGTATAAGCAGATGGGGTGCATGAGCGACTATAGATAGATAGTTTGAGATGCTTGATATGTTCAAAGACATTGGAATAACACAAGGGATGTTTCGCCGTCCATGAATATTTTGACAACTGCGGTAGCTGTTGGAGGTGTGGCCCTTAGGGTATAGTAGTAGAAGAGATTGACGAGCAGACCATGACTTAGATTGATGCTAGATGTCACTTTGAGTCTCGGTTTATTTCTGAGATCGAAAGGGATGTGCAACTCGAGCATTTCATCAATTTATAGCAGGTTGCTTATCGATGAAGGGGTATGTTAACTGATTTAACCTTTTGGCTAAATTCTGAGTGGAGATGGTTATTACTCCTTCGAAGTAGGCAGGGAAGCTTGCCTAGGATCTTAATGCATGGATTTGGGATTTATTGCTTAGTCATGTCCCAAACTTGACCCCCTCGTAGTGTAGGTTAATTCCTTTGTAAAGATTAATCTTACATAGGTAACCTTTGTTATTAATCTATGAAGTAAAGATTGAGAATACTGCCACTTGAACTTGATGAATGAATTTAGGGTAGAGGTGGGGCTATTCAACAAAGTGTGACTTGGATTCTATATCCAAGTTGGATCTGATGATTTCCCAAAATAGAGCAAGGACCAAGCATATGAGTTTTACGTTTTGAGGTGAGTCCTTGATGTTAGAAATGTATAACTGAGTGTTAGAAAACCTTAAGTAATGGAAGTAATCCCATGAACTGCATGGATGTTTTATAACGATCAATCCACTCACGTACCACTTCTATATTGCTAGTTTGAGTGTGGGGTTTCTAGGTAATTTACACCAGTTAGGCAAGGTTTTTCACTCGATTCTTAAAGGCGAGCACTTGAGTTAGATTCCTATGATAACTTAGAGGTTTTTGAAGTACGGCTATATTTGTGCGAGGAAATTTTAGAGCACAAACCAAGGAACTAGATTGAAATTTGCATAAGAGGAATCGGAAGGCCGACCGTAGTTTAACAAAGAAATCCTGTAAGCAATCAAAGGATTGGATCAGACATCATTATATTATTTTTGATGGTATTTATTTATTATAAAATTATTTATAGTATAATATAGTTAAGATAGCTTGTGATAGTACGAGGAAGGACTTTTGACTAGTTTTGTGACAATTTAGATAATCATTTAAGTGACGATATGATACTTGCCTGGGCAAGCGTCGTATAGTATATTATCCTTATTATCATTATGTGGTGGAGATCAGTTTAAACCCAGGCAAGCCTAAAAGTTTGTAGATTTTCATTTAATAATGATTTAATTAGTGAAGTTTTTTCCATTGGATAATGAGTTATGTCTAGAAGAAAAGGAAAATTGAGATTTAGATTTCTAGGTTTATTTTAGAGATTTAAGGATCGGTGATCTGACATTTCATATAAGTTTCCTTTAAGAGTAGGAGGTGTGATAGTCTTTCAGATATTAATTCATGAAAGGGAGTTGCACCACCTAAGAATTTGGGTGATCCTGGGTGTCGAATAGACTCATAGGAGTTTACATGCTTTGATTATTGTTGGTTATTGTGCTTTTGTTATAGGATCGTTTGAACAATTGATTGCTTGTCGTAGCTTGATTATTGATTGATTGTTTATTCTTGTCTATTGATTTTTGTTTCTCCTTGATTGGTTGATGCTGCTTGATTATTGATCCATTGTTTATTTTTGTTGATTGGTTTTTGTTGCTTCTTGATTGTTTATTGTTTTTTGGTTATTGATTAATTATTTATTTTTGTTGATGATTTATGATCGCTTCTTGATTGCCTATTGTTGTTGGATTATTGATTGATTATTTATTTTTGGTAACTGTTTTTTGTTGCTTATTGGTTGCTTGTTTTTGATTGTTATTGCTAGCATATTGTGTTAATTTTCCTTTTCCATCAAAGGAGTGCACGATGTTCGTGAATTCTGGTCATATAGGAGTATAATTCTAGCAACGCCGTCATGATGAGTCGATTAGAGAAAGTGGAAGTGAACTTGTGGCTTAGACCTCAAGGGCCAATTCAGTTTTGAGCATATGGCTATATGGCTTCAAACATATGGGGTTAAGCTTGTCCATGTTTGATGGAGCTTTTTATCAGTATGCTTCCAATTAATGAAGGACAATTTTGTTTTTTTTAAATGTAAGATAGCATAATGTAGAGTTTGCTTTGTTGTTAGTTGTAATTTACAAGCGTGCTTATTGTTTTTAGCTGTAACATGGTTGTTAGAGATGTCGGTTATAAGTTTATTTGAGATGTTTATTACATTGGAGATGCTTGTGGCATTTAGATGTGTTTGTTGCACATATAGTTGTAATATATTATTTGAGATGTTTGATGCATGGTTTAATATCGAATATTTACTTGAGATGATAATTATACATGATTTAGCATGCTTAAATCCATGATTCAATGTTGCAATTGTGTTTAATCCTCTTTGTTGAGTACATAACTAGGTACATGGAAGCAGCTATGTGCTACTGGGATGCTTATTTGCTTGTATTCACATCTAAATGGCATGCTCTTTCTATGAAAGAGGTATGTAACATTTGTGTTGTAGATGGTGTGGATATATATGCTTGTATGTCCTCAGAAATGAGATGCCTCAGATATGGGATGCCTGAGATATGAGTTGTATATATATGTTATTTTGCGAGATAGTTGCAAGACGAAGGTGCTGTTGAGATTTTTTGACCCTAGACGAGTTTTTTTTAATCCTAAGGTTTAGGAAATATATTTTATGCTTTGAAATTTTGGTCATTCGGGTTACATTATCATACTCAAAGAAATTTCAAGGACGAAATTATTTTAAAGAGAAGAGAATGTAACAATCCGCATTTTTTAACAACTAGATATTTAAATAAATATTGAATCATTAATTAATTAAGGTCTAAAATATGGCTTTTTGCATACGGGAAAATTAGGACTCTAGACCAATTATGTTGAGTCCCGATCAATGTTGAGAATCAAAATAAGTATAAATACTGCTATATTTGGAGTCACGGTATTTTTACGATTTTGTATTGTTATACTTATTTTGTAAAACTATATGCGTAGTTGAGTCCAATAGATCTCAATTGATGGCCTATGATAGAAAGAGGACTCATTGTAAAGACATGCGGTTGAAGAATTTTTGGAATCGGCTGGTCCAATAGCCAAAACGACCTCGAAATGTCTAAAATTAGCGATCCGGAGCGTTATCTCAGATAACAGCGAAATTTATACCATCGGGACCAAAAGAATGAGGTGATATGCATCGATAAGTTGTGAAGCGGCTCGATATACCGTGTGATCATACGTACTCGAAATGTGGGGTGATTTTTTAAGAAAATAAATGAAATATATATTATACATACTCCAAAAAATAAGATATCGATTCCTCACTTTTCTTCTTTTCCCCTTTTCATTTTTTATCTTCTCCTTCCTCAGTAAATAACCGCTCCTCTTAATTGAATTATATAGAGAGTTTCGGGCCATGTTAAATGATGAAATTAGATCCATTGAACTCGTGGCTAAATGGGGATCACATCTATAGTGACGTTAAGGGATGCAACGACATTTAAGGAGATCCGTTCTTAGTGGTGGTGATTAGGGCTAGGCTAGGGCGGAGCTTGGAGGAGAACTAGGAAAAGCAGAATATGTCATTGTGTTTCTCTTAGAAAAAGACATCTTTCCGCACAAAGCAAAGGACCTCCTATGGTTCTTGGAGGGTACGATATGGGGCTGTGAAAGGCGGGCTGCATGTCACGATTAGGAGGGGAGGCCAGACCTAGGTGGAGGTATGCATCATGGAGAGCGCATGAAGTGGAGTGCTATGGAATTGATGAATCGGTCGATTCGTTGACCGCACTTCATGATAGGGAAGAGGATGTGCATGGAAAAGTGGGTATATAAGTGTGTGTGCATGAACGTCTTTGTGAATTAGGGAGGAAAGCGGATGAAATTAATTAAGGTAATTAAGTAATTTAATTATTTTAATTAATCCCATTTAGTATTTAATTCGTATCTCTTGCATACGAGATCCAATCGAGATGCATTTTTTGCCATTGCACTCGTAGTGAGATTATCTACGATATGGTATGGGCTTGGCTGGATCCAAACATTTAAGAAATTACAACCCAAATGAGTGGAATTATAACTTTAAATTTATATTTCAGTATAGATTCCCATAATTATATATATTTAAAAATATTACCTAGGAAAGGTACAATAATATATATATATATATAAGTAATTATTTATCCTATTTGATTGGATTAGTATGAGTAGATATTTGGGATAACTGACTAAGATCCCGGATATATAGATATTATGTCCTAGTCATATTGAATAAAATTAGATGGAGGATATTGATTTATGGCATGGTTATAAATTATTTGAGCTCTAATTTGTAGTTATATTAGTGATAAAAGTACTATTATATGTTTTATTGCTAATCGGAAATTAGTAGTATGACCATTAAAAAAAGTTGTAATGCTAAAATAATAATTTAGGTAGGTTAAACTTGTATTAATGACTTTGGAGTTTATTTGGACTTGATATTGGTTTACTATAGTGTAAATCAATCATTAACTAACTAGTGAATTTCTATAAAGGTGATCTGAGAAGTTAGAAATTACAAAGATGAATTGTATTATTTAATAAGTTTGATTAAGGTTATAAACCCCTAAATATTGTTATAACATGATTTATTAATTTTAGATCACAAGAAATGGTTTGTAATATACAGGCGAACATACACGCACACACACGCGCACACACACACACATATATGTATGTGTATGTTATATATACTAGCTATATAATATTTTGAGGCTTTATTCATAGCTAAACTTAATTTTAATAGAATAAATAAGTGATATTAAGCTATAATAGGATTGATTTAGCGAGCGTATTATGTTATAAATTGAGTTTGAGAATTCGATGAAATAATATGAAGAACATATATTTGTTAGATTAGTTACTTAAGTAATATGCATTTTTGTTGAATTGTTTATATGATTGTGTGTGTGGATTATTATTATTATTGAGATGATCGATTTGTTACTTTAATTGTGTATTGCCCTTGCGTATGTAAATGTGCACGATATGTGTTTATTAGTTCCATATAGTTGGACTTGTTGTATATGTATATGTATATGTATATGTATATGTATATGTATATGTATATGTATATGTATATGTATATGTATATATACATTCATATGCATATGTATATGTATATATACATGCGTATGCATATGTATATGTATATGTGTGTGTGTACATTGATATGCGATTCAAAGCGTTTATATATAGTTTTGACATACTCAACTTGGGGCTACCAATTGGTGCATGGAATCCATTATACCATTGAAGATCACAACGTGCAGACGTGGTTCTGCAGCAGGGGCGGAGGGAGACTGGGATACTAGTATAGAGTAAGTTGTGTATTATTTCGCAGTACCATTAAGTGCTATGATCGGACCACATACCAACTTCTTTTGAGGTGTTGGTTTTTAAGGGAGTCCACAATATAGTTGTGGCTCTTGATAAGTCTCTTTGGTGGCTAATGAAAATTCGGCACGATTTATCGATATGCAATTTAAGCATATATATAGTTCGGTATGTCCGAGTTGGGGTTACCGAATAGTTGATGAATCATACAGACGTATAAATATGTAGTTCAAGTGATTTGCATACATATACATAACTACACACACACATGTGCACACGCACACATATATATTAAAGATGCACGGTTTGGGCAATTTATATATATATTGGTTTGGTATGTCTGACTTGGGCAATTGGGCAGTGTGAGGTACTTTAAGAATGAACCACTATAAACATGAGGACGACAATACTTCAGTGTTGTGTACCCATGTGGGAGGGGTGTACATAGGGTTACGTTTACATATGATTTCAGTAAGTCGGTGTAGACAAACGGAAGGGAAAGACGCTAATGAGTCCATTGTACCACTAAGGTGCACAACCTGTAGATGTGGTCTCGGAGCAGGGGTGGTGTAACAACCCGCATATTTGTCGATTTTAATATTTTAATATTTTATTTAAATATTTTATCGGTACTCGAAATTTAGTCCGAAAAGCTACTTTTTGCATACGGTCGAATTAGGACTCGGGACCACTCCCATTGAGTTTAAAATGCCGTTTGCGACCTTTTTGAGTATAAGCTTCGATATGTTTGGAGAAAGTTGATTTTTTGCTACTTTTCACTTTGGGTTTGAGTTTGGGTTTAGCCATTAGCCAACTTATACTTAAAAACTGAACCCCTCCTCCCCATTCTCCCTCACTTCTTTCTCTTTTCAGTTTTTATAGCATTAATGGTGGGAGAGATTGGAAATTAAAACTCCAAAACCCTAGTTCCTTTTTGCAACTTCAAATTCCTAGATCCAAACTCAAGAAGAACCCATTGGTAAGCTTCTCTCCTTCTTCTCCAACTTATTCTCTTACCAATTTCAGAAATTCCTAAACCTAATTTTGGGAATGTTCTTGTTTTGAGCTTAGATTCAAGCTCATTTGGGTTGTGTTGAAGAGAGGTTGATTCTCCATTTGCTTTCAAGCTTCTCCTTGTTTGATTTTGGTAAAAAGGTGAGATTTTTATCTCACATCTTAGTCTATAATTATCTTCGATTGTTAGGTATGAATTCCTAACACTTATTCTTGTGCAATTGATTTTGGTTTGGATTGATTTGGTGTATATTCCAATTTTTGGTGTTTTGGTCTAATTTATGAAAATCCTTTTATGGATATTTGGACATTGATATTTGAAGCGTATCGAAGAGTCGTTTAGGCTGGGTTGTCGTTCGACGTAATTCCTTGTCATCGCCATTTGCTCGATTGGTCGTTTCCGATATTCGTTTGTCCATTTATGGCCTAGATTCAGGGAATGCCCTGAACCCTAGATTTAGACGTCTGAAACGTGATATTCAGACGTCTGAATATTGTCTGGGAAGTTTTCTATTCCCAGATTCAAACGTCTGAATTTGGGATTTCAGACGTCTGAATTGGCTTATTTTCAAACAGAAAGAAAATACGCTAAAATATGCCTATTTCAGACGTCTGAAACATTTGGTTCAGACGTCTGAATCGTGTTCTGGAAATTTTTATATTTCCAGATTCAGACGTCTGAACCACTTGTTTCAGACGTCTGAAACTGTTGTGATTTTGCCTTCTTGCCTTTTTGTTTGAGAATTCCAATTTAAATCGATTCGTGATAATCCTATTTGTTGTTATCATTTATTATGACTTTGATGACTCTTTTTGGGGATTTTTGAATATCCATTTCGATGGATTCTTTATCGGTTTCTTTGGATTTTATTCACGTCTTCGAATGTGAATTTTAGTGATTGATTGTCCTTACAATCTTCTTTGTGATTTGTCACTTTAAAAATATAAAGGTTTTCTATACTAGTAGTAAATATCAAAACTCTTTCCTCAAACGATTTCAATACTATTTTAATACCAAATTCGTTTATAAAACCGTTTTCCAATCTATTAGTATATACAAACCTTTACCTCACTCGTATGAGAAATCTAATTAAACGACTTAGTAAAACGAGTGGTATGAAACGCTTGCGTTTACTTTGTTGGTTAATTCTTGGACTTGTTCGATTGAAATTCTTGTGACAATTTTCTAGTGGAGATCTACAATTTGTTCGTAAATATTTAAGTTAAGCAAGTGGTTATGGGACATGAAGCTAAACTCATATATTTACTAGCTTAGTGTAATTGACACTTCTCGTTGATCATGATGATCATCTTTGTGATTTAGACTAGCAATGTGCGATGTCTCTTTGTCTGCGAGGGAGACTAAACCCCGTTTTGTGGAGTTTCGACTCAATTTGGTGGGGTAGCAACCCATGGTCTTCGGGCCGTTTGTGGAGCTTCGGCTCAATTTGTGATGGTTAGCAACCATGGAATTAGCGTTCCGTTTGTGATACACGTGTTGGTGGGCTTTATGCTCCCGTTTGTGATAGGCCTCCCCCCCTTTGTGATTTCTGGATTTCCTGAGATGATTTCTAGAATTTGTGTTTCACCAATTTTCGTGATTTCCATTGATAAGTTTTATCAATATTTGTGCATTGGTGAATTTGTGCGTCATTGACTTTTGTGATATCTGGATTTCGTGTATTGAATTCTGGAATTTGTGTGTCATTGACTTTTGTGATTGACATTGATATTATCGTCAATATTTGTGGTTTGATGAACGAAATAAGGAGTATGGCATTTCTTTGATTCTTGTGTAGATTTGGTGATATTGATTAATCTCTCGTTGATTTTCAATTACTTTTATATATCACAGCTTGGGATTGTGATTATTATGTGTTTAGTCATATCTCTTATTCTATATCGTTTCATCTGATATTTATAGTTAGACTGATCCGTTTATTATTTTCTTATTAAATAATACTCGGGTCAGACCGAGATGTTACAGGTGCTTCTGCTTGACTTCTCCCCAGGGATTCATTCCTCTGACTTTTGGCAAGCTACTTAGATTAGTAGTTTATTTTGTTGTATACACTTGAGATATAGACTCTAGTTGTATTCTTTTGTATAGCACGTGTTGCTATTCTTTTGTATTATTGTGGATTCCTTTGACCACTACTCTGATGTACACTTTTATGTGTAATATTCATATCTTATTCCGCCTTTGTGATATGAATTGTCTATAACTGATTTATGTTATGTTTATTCCTATATTTGTTTTCCGAAGATATTATAGCCACTGTGTAGTAGCTTTGAGTTTGTGTCGGTATGTCGGATTTCCTCTTGATAAAGTATTGCATGTTATACTATCTGACATATCGGTGCTCGCGCAAAGAAATTACACGGATGGTCGCTCCTCAACAGCCTTATTCTCCGTGCTAGTTGACAGCATTCACCGTAATGTTCTTGGCTAGCGTGGGTATAGAGGTGGGGCGTCACAGTTTGGTATCAGAGCCAAACTTCGGAACAATATGGAATAATATAACAAGGATCATCGTCCTAAGTCCATCTTAGGAGTCGTGCTTTAGGATTTAATTCGAGTCTTCGTACCTATTCATCCTATTTTCCTTATGATTCCTTGTTTATCTATCAAGATTGCTTGATATTCAATTTGGTGAATAACCTTTTTCTTCTTCTTCTTTCTTTCTAAAGGGAGAAAAATGTCTAGACCAGGCCGCCCCAGAGCCGTGCCATCTAGCACTCCGCCCCAAGATGGAGTTTTTATGACTGCTCAACAACTTCTTGATTTAGTGACGAATGCTCAAGCAGCTGGAGCTAACCCGGAACCTACTCACCCAAAGTCGGGATTTGCACGCTTGTGTAGCGATTACACTAATTTGGGTGGGGAGCCATTCAATGGTTCCGAAACTGTTATTGAAGTACAGGCTTGGCTAAGGTCATGCGATCGAATCTTTTCTCGCATGAATCTTATTGACCTTCACCGAGTTCAGGTGGCCTCTAGTATGCTCCGAGAAAGAGCATTGGACTGGTACGAGCTTCTTATTTCTGAGATTAATGAAGCGGATCTCACCTGGGAGCAATTCCGGGAACGCTTCGAGTTGAAATTTGTACCGGAAGTAGAGAAAGTGACATTGGCTCGACGATTTATAGACCTTGTTCAAGGTGAGTCCTCCGTGACTGATTACGTTGCCTCCTTCGAGTCGCTTTCAAAATACGGGGTTGAATACATCAACACCCCTTTGAAGAAGAACCAGAGGTTCGTCTATGGCTTAAACAAAAATCTCAAGAAACCATTACTTCTAAAATTAGAAGTTTCTTTCGACCAACTCGTTGATATCGCTCTTCGTCTTGAAGAGGCGGATAGGGAGAATGATGTTGAAGTGGTGGGTTCTAAACCAAACTTCAACAACAACAAGAAGAGGCCAAACAAATTCAAAGGCCCCTATCCTAATAAGAAAGGGAAGCAAGCAACCTCCGTGACAAAGACTTCTTCCTTTGGTCGTGGGGAATGCTATAACTGTGGTTCGAAGGACCATTATGCGAACAAGTGTCCAAGGTCTCTCTCTTGTCGCTACTGCAAAGTTCCCGGTCATGTTATATCTTCATGCCCCAAGCTTCAGGGCAAGAAGGAGGGAAAACTTAATGTTGCTCAAGCCCCTGGCAACACATCTCATGGCCAAGGTATTTCTCATTCTATTCTGGATGGAATTATTTTATTTCGTGATCATCCTATTCGAGTTCTTTTTGATACGGGTGCGTCCCATTCTTTTATATCAAAATAACTTGTTGATACTTTTTCTTTGGATGTTTTGTGTTTAATGACTTCTTTGAGAATTGCGAATCCGGTTGGTGGATCCGCAACAATCAGTTTATTGTGTAAAGATGCCGAGATTATTTTGTGTGATTTTCCTTTCCTAGCCGATTTGCATGTCATGCATTATTTAGGCTTTGGAATGATTTTGGGAATGGATTGGCTTAACCGTTATGAAGCTCATATCCTATGTCCTGAGCGGACTATTCATCTTCGACATCCTCAATCTGTTAATCAGGTTTCTGTTATTCTTAAAGATTCGGATTCTGCTTTGGTTGCATCTTTATATTCTTTAAACCCTCGTGATGATGATGATGATAATGAGGGTGATATTATTTCTCTTATTCACATCGTTTGTGAATTTTCCGACATATTCGAGCCCGTTTTAGGATTACCACCTAAGCGAGCAATTGAGTTCAGAATTAATCTCATTCCTGGAGCTCAACCTATCACTCGCCCTCCTTATCGTATGTCCAATAAAGAAAACGAGGAGATGCGTAAACAATTATCCGAATTGGAGACGAAGCAATTTATTCGCTCTAGTTCCTCGTCTTGGGGAGCTTCGGCTATTTTTGTGAAGAAATCCGATGGTACACTTAGGCTTTGCGTTGACTATCGCAAGCTTAATGATCTTACTATCAAAAATAAATATCCTATACCTCGGATTGATGACCTATTTGATCAACTTAGTGGTGCTAGAGTCTTTTCGCAATTAGACTTAGCTACTGGATTTCATCAGCTTCGTATTGCAGAGGATAGCATTCCTTTGACATTGTTCCGTACTCGTTATGGATCTTATGAATGGCTTGTTATGCCATTTGGTTTAACGAATGCTCCGGCTTATTTCGTTGACCTTATGAATAGAGTTTTCAAAGACTTCCTCGATCGATTTGTTCTCATCTTTATTGATGATATTCTTGTGTATTCAAAAACCGAGGAGGAGCATGAAAAACATCTTCGGATTGTGTTGGGAACTCTTAGGAGTAATCAATTAAAGGCAAAGTTTTCTAAATGCCACTTTTGGCAATCTCGTGTGAAGTTTCTCGGTCATATTATTTCCGAATCCGGAATTTCCGTGGATCCTTCAAAGATTGAAGCGATTCAAGATTGGAAGAGACCGGAGAGTGTGACAGAGATTCGTAGTTTTCTCGGATTGGCGGGCTATTACCGTCGTTTTATCAAAGACTTTTCTAAGATTGCCGTACCTCTCACTAGCTTGACGAAGAAAGGTGTTAAATACATTTGGTCGGACAAATGTGAAGCTTCTTTTCAGAGATTAAAAGAGCTTCTTTCTGATGCTTCTATTCTTGTTATCCCCGAGGGAAATCAGGATTTCATTGTTTATACCGATGCTAGTCGCGTTGGTTTGGGTGCCGTTTTTATGCAAAGAGAACGTGTTATTGCTTATGCTTCTAGGTAATTGAAGCCTGCCGAGACTAGATATGCCACTCATGATTTAGAACTCGCGGCTATTGTTTTTGCTCTTCGGATTTGGCGTCATTATCTTTTAGGAGAGAAATTTGTTCTTTATACCGATCATAAATCCTTGAAGTATTTATTCTCTCAAAAGGAACTTAATTTGCGTCAACAGCGTTGGCTCGAATTTCTTGCACCATATGATCTTGATATTCTTTATACTCCCGGTAAGGGTAATCGTGTCGCCGATGCTCTTAGCCGTAAACAACAAGCTGTTGTTTCTATGATGATATCCGAATGGAACGATCTCGAGATCTTATCCACTTGTGAGATTCGAGACCGCGTATCCGAGTTATGCTCATCATTTGTTTTATGTAGCCTTGAGGCTCATCCTTCTCTTTTAGACCGCATTCTTGAAGCCCAAAGGCTAGATCCCGAATTGGCGCTTCTTGGCCAAAACATTAAGGATAAGATTGATATTGAAGGTTTGAAGGACTTTGATATCGATTTTCGTGGCGGCATTCGAAAATTTGGTAGACTTATCGTGCCAAATATTAGTGACCTTCGTAAAGATATTTTAGAAGATTCACATCGTTCTAAATTCACCATTCATCCCGGTAGTAGTAAAATGTACGCGGATATGAAGCGACTATATTATTGGGAGGGAATGAAATTCGATATTGCTAACTTTGTTAAGTGTTGCATGACTTGCCAACTCGTTAAGGCCGAACATCAAAGGCCCGATGGGTTATTGCAACCTTTAGAAATTCCAATTTGGAAGTGGGACCAAATTTCCATGGATTTTATAGATGGCCTTCCCCGTTCTCGTTCGGGTCATGATAGCTTATGGGTGATCGTTGATAGACTTACTAAATCCGCCCATTTTATTCCCGTTCGGTCTAACCGAACCGTTCCTCTTTTGGCCAAGCTCTTTATCAAAGAGATTGTTAAATTGCATGGAGTCCCTACTTCTATTGTTAGTGATCGTGATCCATTGTTTACTAGTGGATTTTGGAAGAGTCTTCAAAAAGTTTTGGGAACGAAGCTTAATTTTAGCACCGCTTATCATCCTCAGTCCGATGGACAAACTGAGCGTGTGAATCAAACTCTTGAAGATCTTCTTCGTGCATGTGTTCTTGATTTTGGTGGAAGTTGGGAAGATTATTTTTCACTTGTTGAATTTTCCTATAATAATAGCTTCCAATCTAGTATTGGTATGGCACCTTTCGAGGCACTCTATGGAAGGGCATACCGATCTCCTTCTTGTTGGCTTGAGACCGGTGAGAAGCTAGTTTTAGGTCCAGATTTTATTCGGGATTCTACAGAAAAGATTGATCTTATTCGTCATAGGATGAAAGAAGCCCAGAGTAGACAAAAATCCTATACCGATAATCGAAGAAGGAAATTAGAATTTTCCGTTGGAGATTCTGTTTTTGTTCGTGTATCACCTATGAAAGGTGTTGTACGTTTCAGTCGATCGGAAAAATTGGCGCCTCGATATATTGGGCCATTTCCTATCACTGAACGTATTGGTTCCATGGCTTATCGCCTTTTATTACCGGCTCAATTTTCTGCTGTTCATGACGCGTTTCACGTTTCTCAATTACGGAAGTGCCTTCGAGATTCCGATTCTGTTCTTGAGCCCGGTGTTGTGGAAGAGATTGAAGTTTCGCCTAATTTAACTTATGAGCAACATCCTATTCGTATCATTGCTTCGGAGGTCAAACGACTTCGAAATAAAGATGTTCCGCTTGTTAAAGTTCAATGGTCTTCAAATCCTAAGGATTGTTCTTGGGAATCTAGAGAGTACATCGAGCGAACACATCCGGACTTACTTTCTCGTGCTCTTTGAGGTGAACCTTTTATTTCAAATTTCTTTTGTGTTGAATATGCTTTTATGGTTGTTACTATATATCTTCTTCTTAAATATTGCGAGGACGCAATTTCTTTAAGGAAGGGAGTCTGTAACAACCCGCATATTTGTCGATTTTAATATTTAAATATTTTATCGGTACTCGAAATTTAGTCCGAAAAGCTACTTTTTGCATACGGTCGAATTAGGACTCGGGATTACTCCCATTGAGTTTAAAATGCCGTTTGCGACCTTTTTGAGTATAAGCTTTGATATGTTTGGAGAAAGTTGATTTTTTGCTACTTTTCACTTTGGGTTTGAGTTTGGGTTTAGCCATTAGCCAACTTGTACTTAAAAACTGAACCCCTCCTCCCCATTCTCCCTCACTTCTTTCTCTTTTCAGTTTTTATAGCATTAATGGTGGGAGAGATTGGAAATTAAAACTCCAAAACCCTAGTTCCTTTTTGCAACTTCAAATTCCTAGCTCCAAACTCAAGAAGAACCCATTGGTAAGCTTCTCTCCTTCTTCTCCAACTTATTCTCTTACCAATTTCAGAAATTCCTAAACCTAATTTTGGGAATGTTCTTGTTTTGAGCTTAGATTCAAGCTCATTTGGGTTGTGTTGAAGAGAGGTTGATTCTCCATTTGCTTTCAAGCTTCTTCTTGTTTGATTTTGGTAAAAAGGTGAGATTTTTATCTCACACCTTAGTCTATAATTATCTTCGATTGTTAGGTATGAATTCCTAACACTTATTCTTGTGCAATTGATTTTGGTTTGGATTGATTTGGTGTATATTCCAATTTTTGGTGTTTTGGTCTAATTTATGAAAATCCTTTTATGGATATTTGGACATTGATATTTGAAGCGTATCGAAGAGCCGTTTAGGCTGGGTTGTCGTTCGACGTAATTCCTTGTCATCGCCATTTGCTCGATTGGTCGTTTCCGATATTCGTTTGGCCATTTATGGCCTAGGTTCAGGGAATGCCCTGAACCCCAGATTCAGACGTCTGAAACGTGATATTCAGACGTCTGAATATTGTCTGGGAAGTTTTCTATTCCCAGATTCAGACGTCTGAATTTGGGATTTCAGACGTCTGAATTGGCTTATTTTCAAACAGAAAGAAAATAGGCTAAAATATGCCTATTTCAGACGTCTGAAACATTTGGTTCAGACGTCTAAATCGTGTTCTGGAAATTTTTATATTTCCAGATTCAGACGTCTGAACCACTTGTTTCAGACGTCTGAAACTGTTGTGATTTTGCCTTCTTGCCTTTTTGTTTGAGAATTCCAATTTAAATCGATTCGTGATAATCCTATTTGTTGTTATCATTTATTATGACTTTGATGACTCTTTTTAGGGATTTTTGAATATCCATTTCGATGGATTCTTTATCGGTTTCTTTGGATTTTATTCACGTCTTCGAATGTGAATTTTAGTGATTGATTGTCCTTACAATCTTCTTTGTGATTTGTCACTTTAAAAATATAAAGGTTTTCTATACTAGTAGTAAATATCAAAACTCTTTCCTCAAACGATTTCAATACTATTTTAATACCAAATTCGTTTATAAAACCGTTTTCCAATCTATTAGTATATACAAACCTTTACCTCACTCGTATGAGAAATCTAATTAAACGACTTAGTAAAACGAGTGGTATGAAATGCTTGCGTTTACTTTGTTGGTTAATTCTTGGACTTGTTCGATTGAAATTCTTGTGACAATTTTCTAGTGGAGATCTACAATTTGTTCGTGAATATTTAAGTTAAGCAAGTGGTTATGGGACATGAAGCTAAACTCATATATTTACTAGCTTAGTGTAATTGACACTTCTCGTTGATCATGACGATCATCTTTGTGATTTAGACTAGCAATGTGCGATGTCTCTTTGTCTGCGAGGGAGACTAAACCCTGTTTTGTGGAGTTTCGACTCAATTTGGTGGGGTAGCAACCCATGGTCTTCGGGCCGTTTGTGGAGCTTCGGCTCAATTTGTGATGGTTAGCAACCATGGAATTAGCGTTCCGTTTGTGATACACGTGTTGGTGGGCTTTATGCTCCCGTTTGTTATAGGCCTCCCCCCCTTTGTGATTTCTGGATTTCCTGAGATGATTTCTAGAATTTGTGTTTCACCAATTTTCGTGATTTCCATTGATAAGTTTTATCAATATTTGTGCATTGGCGAATTTGTGCGTCATTGACTTTTGTGATATCTGGATTTCGTGTATTGAATTCTGGAATTTGTGTGTCATTGACTTTTGTGATTGACATTGATATTATCGTCAATATTTGTGGTTTGATGAACGAAATAAGGAGTATGGCATTTCTTTGATTCTTGTGTAGATTTGGTGATATTGATTAATCTCTCGTTGATTTTCAATTACTTTTATATATCACAGCTTGGGATTGTGATTATTATGTGTTTAGTCATATCTCTTATTCTATATCGTTTCATCTGATATTTATAGTTAGACTGATCCGTTTATTATTTTCTTATTAAATAATACTCGGGTCAGACCGAGATGTTACGGTGCTTCTGCTTGACTTCTCCCCAGGGATTCATTCCTCTGACTTTTGGCAAGCTACTTAGATTAGTAGTTTATTTTGTTGTATACACTTGAGATATAGACTCATAGTTGTATTCTTTTGTATAGCACGTGTTGCTATTCTTTTGTATTATTGTGGATTCCTTTGACCACTACTATGATGTACACTTTTATGTGTAATATTCATATCTTATTCCGCCTTTGTGATATGAATTGTCTGTGACTGATTTATGTTATTTTATTTCTATATTTGTTTTCCGAAGATATTATAGCCACTGTGCAGTAGCTTTGAGTTTGTGTCGGTATGTCGGATTTCCTCTTGATAAAGTATTGCATGTTATACTATCTGACATATCGGTGCTCGCGCAAAGAAATTACACGGATGGTCGCTCCTCAACAGCCTTATTCTCCGTGCTAGTTGACATCATTCACCGTAATGTTCTTGGCTAGCGTGGGTATAGAGGTGGGGCGTCACAGGTGGAGAGAGATTGGAACGCCGATCTAGCGTATGTCATACATTATTCCATAGAACGATTATGTGCTACGACATGACCTACAGACCAACTTCTTTTGAGGTGTTGGTTTTCAGGAGAGTTCACAAGTTAGTTGTGGTTCTCAATAAGTCTCTTTGGTTGCTAATGACAATTCAGGACGAGTATCAGTTATAGATATATGTACTTTGGTTTTTGGTATGGAGATGCTATGTTAGTAGCATAATTATATCATTGTATTTGAATTGCATTTCAGATGCTTCGATAGGGATTGAGAGATTTATAGCACCGTTGCTTATGAGTATAATTACTCATACACTCGTTTTTCATATTCAGTGGTATGGCTTATTATAGTATGTATTGATTTAGTTAGAGAACCATTATTATGTATCCTCCTGACTTGTTAGTGTATGGATAAAATAGGGCAAAGTATGGTTAGTATTATCCATCGTTCTTTTATCACGTTTATTAAATGTATATAGGTTGCATGCATCTACAATACTTAGATATAGTTCTTCTCACACCATGCTTTATGTTTGACCAATGTTTTGTCTTTATCTGTTTATCTCATGACAACTCTCGGGTACTCAATCAAGTAGTTTGGAAGTCAGGTGCTTTTGGGACAAGCTTACAGGACAACTGGTGCATCTTGGAGGCCTAAAGTCGATGTATTGGATATGTATACTTGTTGATGATGTAGTATATGGTAGACATGTTATTTTGCATATGAGGCTTGTGATACCAAATACTATATTTAGAACTCCATATAAATGGTGTTTTCTATGTTGATATTTACTTATCAGTTGCTTCCGCTAGTGCGGTCTCTTTATATTATTTGTCATGTTCTATTCATATATATTTAGTTACTTATATATTATCTTCCTATTGTGAGATTGTATCGATGTGCCATGGCATGGTGTTTTGTTTTACTTTTTACACCAACAGACTATTTTTTTTGTATTTACGAATCAGATAATGTCATTTGATGTTTATTTAGGGTATTACGAAGGACAGATCATTATAAATCGCTTGACGATGAGCCACCTATACTAAGTGCAAAATACTTCTTATTAAAATATGTTATGTGCAATGTAGGAGCAACATTAGTACACAAAAAAAATTATTAAAATTTTTAACCATTAAAGATAGTGTTGAAAGGCAATCTCCTTGCTATTTATCACGATACCATGTTCCTTTCTACCAATGACAAAAGAAATTTTTCATATAATCACACCGATATAAATAAAATTACTTGCAAATTTAGGAGGACACTGCTACATCAACTGGCATTTGAGATGCAGATTAACGTCATAAGTTGGATATTAGTGAGGGTTAAATAACAAATATTCATGCGGACAGAATAATTCACATTCAGTTACATACATTATTCTGCTGGTCGAAATAGTAGAAAAACTATTTAGGATAACTTCCATCCGTAGCTACAAATCCTTTCCCCGTCCATCTTCATCTTTCCCTTTCATCTCCTCTCCACCTCTCCACTTCACCACATTTCCATCAACACAAATAATGGCTGCTTCAGAATCAGATTCTGACTACGAAGATACACTAGACGTGGCTGTTATAGCAACATATTTAACTAGAAGACGGAGCGATATTACCCAGATTCACACGTCAGAATACACCGATTTAATGTGGATGGAAAACATATTAAATGACCATCAATAACGCTATCAAAGAAATTTTCGAAATGAAAAGACTTTGTTTTCTTTCGTTATGCGATAGGCTGAAAAATTATGGTCTAACTACAATAGAAAGCATCGGTGTCGGAGAAACGGTTGCCATATTCGTATACACTATAGTTGTTGCGCTCTCAGATCGACAAATGAGCGAAAAATTTCAAAGGTCAGACATTACAATTTCAGTTTGTTTTCATGTTGATTTAGATGTTGTACAATTACTCGCTACAAATATTCTCAAGTCAGATGACCCACAATTCAATATTGTTCCATATCATATTAGAGCTTCAAACCACTATTTTAGAAACTATGTTGGTGTTTTGGACGGTATACACGTGATGACACACTTACCTCAAGATTGAGTTGTTCCATATATAGGACGAAATTGTTATGCGGCACAGAATATCTTAGCAGCAGCGCATTTTGATTTACAGTTTAATTATGTTGTGGCTGACTGGAAAGGTACTGGACAAGATAGTAGAATTTTTAATTCGGTTGTACACGATAGAACACATACTTCCCCCATCCTCCGCTTGGACAGTATTATATAACCGATTTAGATTTTCCACTTCAAATTGGCTATTTATCACCATATCGTAATGTTGTATATCATATTCTTCATTTTTGTAAAACCGCAGATCAACCAAAATCGATAAGTGAAATTTCTACCATTTGAGTTTACGTATGACAATTAAGAGAACTTTTGACACATGAAAGGGAAAATATGCAATTTTGAAGAATATGCTAACATACTCATTAGAAATTTAAGTAATAGTTGTTGTACTACAATGCATGTTCACAATTTCATACGCAAATACAACAACGAAGATCTAGATTTTATGGCTTAAGATGATAATCCCGATCATAATCCAAAGGAATACCTAGAGAAATATTATAGTACGAGAAATGCAACAAACGGAGCCGAACAGGTTCAACGACATGTAAACAATGAAATGACAACAATTCGAGTTAACATAAGAGATAAAATTGTTGCACCAGGGCTGCATTGATTGATTGTATAAGTTTAACTGTATTTACCAGTATTGTATAATAATTTGCATGCATTTTAATTTTTGTATTATTATTTCATTTTTATTAAACACATATTATTCAACAAAACAAATAATTATTTAGCTATAAATCAAATAATGTTATAAACTAAAAAGAGATAAGAAGACATTAGAAAAGAGGAGAAAATGTTGTTCACACTGATATCAGTTACATAAAGATTGATTCAATTACATTACATAGGCTCCTTTATATATAGACCTTGGAGCATGAGATTAAACTTATCCCATAATGTGGGACTAAATAGAAAAACACAAAAGCATATTCACTTTTATATTTACATATATTATAACACTCCCCCTTAAATATGCATCTTCAAAATCTTGGATGCTCATATGGTAGCTAGAAATTGCTCCTTTTGAAACGTCCATGACAATTGCTCCCCTTCATTATTATCTTGCTTTCATACATCCATTCATTCGTTATGAATATTGTTTGTTGCCCCATTAAAAACCTCTGTTAGGAAAACCTAGTGGAAAAACATTTAACGAGGAAAAGTGTGACGACCGCCCATGACTCCCGCACCAAAACAAGAGAAAAGAGCGCTGAAGGGCGTGCCAGGTAGCCATGGACAGTAGTCAGGGTAAAATAAGCACCGCAAAAACTCTATCGCATAACTCACAGCGCATGGATAAGATACAATAGAGAAATATATATATATATATATATAGTGAAGCTTCATAACAGGAAATCATCATATAAGCATCACAGTAGTTTGATACAATCATCCAGGCAAATCCATACATCAAAGCCTCACTACATAGCACTCAGAATATATACAAGCAGCGGAACACCCAGTACAAATAGTAAGAAAACTAATATGCAAAGCCTCCTGCTCGTCTTCGTCATCATCAGCGTAGATCTCCAAGAACAGCACCTGTCACCTGCTACCTAGTCTGCCCATCCCAACATGGATGAACAGCCCAAGGTAATAAGAGGAGACATAAAACCTTGAGTCAGACAAAGTCTTAGTGAGTAGTAAATCAACTATCAAACATACCAAAAGAGCATAAGGAATAAAAGGAATAGGAACCAAACCGTCCCACTCCACCTCTTTCTAAGTGATAGCCCCCAGACACACACTAAGGAAAAGCAAGCATAATATAGCAGATAATTAAAGTAAAGCAATAATCACTCGAGTCAAGGGCGATGCTTTCCAAATACAAACCCCCAAGGCCTAAACCAAGATCAGATAAGCACCCAGAAAATACCGCTCTTGAGACCGAATGATAATACAACCAAACATCCATGACTCTGGCTATCACTGTTATCATTGCCATGATTCCACCGTTAATTGAATGACCACCTGTCAAGGGCTAATGGTAACCCCGGTTCTAGACATAACTCCGCACGTCGTCGCAGCCCGTGCCTAGGAATTTTCGCAACTACCCAGAGTACTAGCACGTCGTCGCAGCCCGTGCTTGGAACGTCGTCGCAGCCCGTTCCAACGTACTCTTGCTTTGAGCATGCTAGAACCTTCAACAACGATAAGATCTTAGCCTCCTAGTCATCCTCCTCGACGACTATTTCCATACTAGCTCAAGCGCCTCTCAAGCTAACCATTATCACCTACCCGGATCGCATTACCGAGTTATCAACATAACTTTGCACGTCGTCGTAGCCCGTGCTTGGAACGTCATCATAACCCGTCCCAACTCAACATCATGGTTTGCCTCCTCGCATCATGGCAAAGTCTCATCTCAACATCATCCAATCCATACATATGAGCTTCAACATCCGCTTCATATGCCATAAGCAGCTTTCACCATTCAAGAGCCTTTCCACTTAGCTTTCGAATCATCTCCAACCATCTTGTTCCAAATCAACCATTTGCTAACTTGAAACAATCTAATCAATCATACATCCAAACATTCAAGCATTCAAACAAGATCTAATAAGCAATATTAACTATAGTGGCAATTTCGTAAATAAATGAGCATAAGTCTAACATACATGAAATCATAGTTTTAAGCATAGATCTATCAAATATAAAACATGGGTTTTGTTTCTATAACTTAATAAATGAACTTGCATAGATAAACATCTTCACAACAATGGATCTATACTTGGATCTAAGGAAAATGCACAAAATCACTATCTACAACACTCCAACAAACCACCAATCCAATATACTCCTTTGGGTCCGCGTGAGAGATAACTACCACTCACCAAATCACCTAAACACCTCAAAAACTAAACACTTCAGATCTGGACAGCGAAGATCAAGGCTTGATCCGGCGAAATCTCGCTTAAAACGATGAAATCTAGCTTCGTTGGATGAAGATCTTCAACTTTGTCTCTTAGATCTTCAATCTCAATCTTCGATCTTGGATGGATGTTAGAATTAGATTGGAATAGAGAAAAGAAGATGAAGAAATGTTGTAGTCGAGTTCCCAAAATGGCAGCACTTCGTCGCTTCAAAAACCGGTGCCAAAAAGTGAGTCAAACCCCTCTATTTATAGGCTGAAACCACAATGAGTCGTCGCCCCTTAAGTCATTGCCGACCCACCCCTTGAGTCATCCCCGACTCATCATCATGCCGACTCAACTAAACACAGGGCCTCACGTCTAACTTGTACGCGACTCACCCCAGACACGACCTAACACTCCCTGCCGACCTAAGCCTCTACCGACTCAACTGCATACGACTCAACAGCCTCTGGCGACTCAACACCCACCGACTCAACAATACACACTCACGACTCAACTACGAGGCCGACTCAACTCAAACACGGGACCTCTCGACTTATCACATGAGTCGTTCAACGACCTAACTACTATGCGACTCATCGCCCCAGCTACCTAACGACTTACGACTCATAGCATATACGACCCATCTAGTAACCCTCTATCTCTTAAGTCGGTCCTTCTATGGGTTGTTGTTCCCCTCTTGAGTCGGTCTTCTCTTAAGTCGGTCACCACCCCTTAAACCGTTAACTCGCCTACGACTTAAGCTATAACTCGGAAACCCTTAGGTCGTTACTTCCACAAATCTCTGAGTCGGTCCTACTATGAGTCGGCCCTCTATAAGTCGGTCACGACTCAAAACTCTGACTCCCTAATTCAACACTTACCTTCCTTAAGTCGGCAACATCCCTAAGTTGTATGAACGACTCATTTACCTACCGACCTAAGCTTTACTCAAGCCAATTCCTACACGACTCAAGTACCCAATAACTTACTCTGAACAACTTATCAACAATACGACTTAAAGCAACTATTTTATGATTTTGTCGACACGTAAAATACGGGTCGTTACATTCTCTCCCCCTAAGGAATTTCGCCCCCGAAATTCCAAACAATCAAGAGCGAACAAAATTATTCTGCATGCCTACCATCCATAGCAATCAACAAACCATGCATCCAATTTCTATCCTAGCATGCAGAATTCTAAGACTTAGAACAAGCTACAAATTCATGAGATGTCACGACACTTTAGGGCCATACCTCGAAGAGTTCGGGATGAGCTGCCTTCATCCTCTCTTCCTCCTCCCACGTACAGTCGTTAACATCATCACTCCATTGTACCTTGAGCAACGTAATCGTCTTCCTCCTAAGCTGTTTCGTATCGGTTCCAACAATACGAAGCGGCTTACGAGGTTTCGTAACCACTGGATCAACCTCCAAATCTTCACAGCTATCAGCAGAAACCACTGTAGTTGGATCATGCACAAACTTCCGTAGATAAGATACATGAAAAACATTGTGCACACCCGCCATCTTTTCCGGTAACTTCAATCTATAAGCGAGCTTTCCAATTCGCTCTATAATCGGGAATGGTCCAACAAATCTCGGAGTTAACTTTCCTTTCTTTCCGAATCTAATAGCACTCTTTAATGGAGAAATCTTCACAAAAACCATCCCACCTACGTCGAATTCCAAATCCTTACGACGATTATCGGCATAACTTTTCTGACGATCTTGGGCTGCTTTCATTCGTTGCCGAATGATCTCTATACAATCCGAAGTCTGTCGAATCATCTCTGGCCCAAGTATCAGCTTTTCTCCAGTTTCCAACCAACATGTCGGAGAGTTACACGGTCTTCCATATAATGCCTCATATGGTGCCATACCAATACTCGACTGATAACTGTTATTATATGCAAACTCCACCAAATGAAGATGATCTTCCCATGATCCTCCGAAGTCCAAAACACAAGCTCTGAGAAGATCTTCCAAAACTCGGTTAACTCTCTCAGTTTGACCATCTGTTTGAGGGTGATAAGCTGTACTCAAACACAACTTGGTTCCCAAAACTTCCTGGAAGCTCTTCCAAAATCCACTAGTGAACAATGGGTCTCGATCGCTCACTATACACTTCGGAACGCCATGGAATCGAACTATCCACTTAACATACAACTCAGCCAACTTCGATGCAGTCCTAGTTGATCGAACAGGAATGAACCTTGCACTCTTGGTCAAACGATCTACTATGACCCAAATCCCTTCATTTCCCGCCCTTGTCCTAGGTAGACCATCGATAAAATCCATCGACACTTGCTCCCACTTCCATGTAGGAACCTCTAATGGCTGAAGCAATCCACTGGGCTTCTTCTGCTCAGCTTTCACCAACTGGCAGTTCATACACTTGGAAATAAAACTTCCAACATCCTTCTTCATGCCTTCCCAGTAGTAAGTTCTCTTCATATCCCGATACATCTTATTTCCACCTGGATGAATCGTCAACTTCGAGTGATGACTTTCCCTTAGAACTTCATCTCTCAATCCATCTATATCGGAAACAACCAGTCGTCCTTGCTTTCGAAGCCGACCCTCTCGATCGATCTCGAATCCTTTATCCTTCTCTGGTTCCAATCCAGATTCCAAACCACGGATAATCCTGACAAGCTTATCGTCTTGCTTTTGGCTCTCGCCAATCCTTTCCACAAGAGTAGGTCTTATCGATAAGTTTGCCAACATCTCAGGTTCCAATTCACATCTAGGCCTGAAGTCAAACTCAGCCAAATACTCGAGACTCTTCCACTCCGAAAACATGACTCCCAATCCTGCATGTCTTCGACTTAACGCATCTGCCACTGCGTTTCCTTTTCCCGGAGTATAGGCTATACCAAAATCATATGATGCTAGGAACTCTAGCCATCTTTGCTGTCGAAGATTCAAATCCTTTTGGGAGAACAGATATTTCAACGACTTGTGATCTGTAAACAACTCAAATCGAACTCCCAATAGGTAATGTCTCCATATCTTCAAAGCAAACACAATCGCTGCTAACTCTAAATCATGAGTCGGATAATTTCTTTCATGCGGCTTCAGTTGTCGACTAGCATACGCAACAACTTTATCCTTTTGCATTAGCACTGCTCCAAGTCCAGTGCCACATGCGTCGGTGTAAACCACCATCTCATCATTCCCACTAGGAATAGTCAAAACAGGAGCACTCGTCAGTCGCTCTTTCAGGATTACGAAAACTTGCTCACACTTATCATCCCATCTGAACACTTGGTTCTTTTTCGTCAATCCTGTCAACGGTGCAGCTATCTTGGAAAAGTCTTTAATAAACCGACGATAATATCCTGCTAATCCAAGAAAACTTCTTACATCAGATGCATTCTTAGGTCTAACCCAATCCTGGATTGCTGCCACCTTAGCGGGATCAACCGCTATTCCATTTCCAGAGATAACATGGCCTAAGAACCTCACTTCACTCTTCCAGAAGTGACACTTTGAAAACTTAGCCTTCAGCTGATGTTTCCGCAAGATTTCCAAAATAATCCTCAAGTGTGTCTTGTGCTCTTCCTCAGTTCTGGAATAAATCAGAATATCATCCACGAACACAAGCACGAACTTATTCAACTGATCTCTGAACACTCTATTCATAAGATCCACAAAATATGCTGGTGCGTTAGTCAATCCAAACGGCATTACCAGCCACTCATAAAAACCGGATGGTGTCCTGAAAGCAGTCTTCGGCACACTATCCTTCGCCACTCTCAACTGGTGAAATCCCGTTGCCAAATCCATCTGAGAAAACACCTTAGCCTCGTGAAGCTGATCAAACAAGTCATCTATTCTCGGCAATGGATACTTGTTCTTCCTAGTCAACTTATTCAGCTCACGATAATCCACACACAACCTCAACGATCCATCCACTTTGGTTGCGAACACAACTGGTGCACCCCATTCGGACACACTACGCCGAATGAATCCCTTCCGTAAAAGGTCATCAACCTGCACCTTCAACTCTAGCTGCTCCCTAGGCGCCATCCGCCTAAGAGGCATCACAACAGATCTGGCTCCCTCAACTAGATCGATATGAAACTCGATCTCCCTATGTGGCGGCAACCCTTTGACTTCGTCAAAGACATCCTCAAATCCATTCACAATAGGCACCGATGACAGTCCATCCCGTGGAACAACCAGCGAATACATGAAGCTCATGAAGACGTCTTCCTCATGCTTACATCGTATCACAACCTTTCGCCCTTCCACATTCCCGACTGCCACCTCAAGCCTTTCACAATCAATCCTTGCCGCATATTTCCTAAGCCAGTCCATACCCAAAATAATTCCGCACCCCGCAAAGTTCAGAACAAAGCAATCACAAACAAACGAGCAATCATGACTCGACACAACTAGACTACGGCATATCATACACAAACATGACGAACCCCCAACTGGATTAGTCACAACCAATGGCCTATCAACAATATCCGGTCTCAAACCTAACCGGTCTACCAAATCATTACAAACAAAAGAATGCGACGCTCCAGTATCAAACAACACTCTAACTGGAACACCACAGATAGAAAGAGTACCTTGAACCACCACACTTTTCCCCTTCTCTTCAGCAGTAGGAGCTTTTGAAGATGACGGCACAGCTCCCAAAGCATAAGCTTGCACAACCTGCCTGTCCTTCCTCGGTTCTGGACAGTCCTTCCTGAAATGCCCTGGTTTATCACAGTTGTGGCATTTCGCCGGCGCCTTTGGATTCCTACAATCCTTGGATAGATGGCCCTTCTGCTGGCAATTATAACAAGTCACTTCGCCCTTCGGCTTCTTCTGGCCATCCCTACCCTTCTGTTGCTGCTGCTTCCTCTTCCTATTTTCACCCCGCTGTGGTTTAGATCCTTCCCTGGTTACAGCAACAACAGAACTTTCCTTAGGAAACAAACTCTCATGCCTGAGAGCTTTCTCCACAAGCTTCTCAAACGGATCATCCAAGTGATCCACCAACTGCCTCCCAAGATAAGCATCCAAACCGGTCACAAACTTCTCGTTCTTCTGATAGGGAGAATCAATATACGATCTGGCATACTTGGACAAAGCTTTGAACACAGAAATATACTCAAGAACAGGCCTTCCACCTTGTTTGAGATCCACAAACCTCTTAAACAAGACAGACTTCTGAGCCGTAGAGATGAACTTAGCTTCAAATCTAACTTGGAATTGCTCCCAAGTAATCTCTTCTTCTGGTGTATCTATGGTGATAGAATTCCACCAATCCGCAGCTCTCCCTTGAAGCTGTCTCGATGCAAGCTTCCTCTTAGTTGCATCCTCAATCCCTAAATCACCAAAGATCCTTCGACATGCATCAATCCATCTCTGCACCTCAATAGTCGACTCCGTCCCCAAGAAAGCTTTTCCTCCAAGAGAAGTATAATCCTTGCAAAGCTTAGCAAAATCCACCGGTCTTGGAGCTTGGACTTGAAATCCAACATCTACAGATGGCCCTGGAGCTGGTATCCTTCTCATGATCGAAGTCATCATCGCTTCGAACATAGTTCCATAATCAACAGCTCCTTCAGTAGCACGGCTTTCCCTTGCAGCTGGTCTCCCTCTTCGACTCATCCTTAATATCTGTAATAAGAATGATTAGAACACCTTGAGAAACAACTGCATAAGGAGTTCAAATCCTTCTAGGCTACTATATTATATATAGTAATCATCCATCAAAATACAATTACGTCTCTCATACGTAGCTACGTCAGCGAGCGTTGGCTAAAATCGATTAACCAAAGCTCTGATACCAAATGTGACGACCGTCCATGACTCCCGCACCAAAACAAGAGAAAAGAGCGCTGAAGGGCGTGCCAGGTAGCCATGGACAGTAGTCAGGGTAAAATAAGCACCGCAGAAACTCTATCGCATAACTCACAGCGCATGGATAAGATACAATAGAGAAATATATATATATATAGTGAAGCTTCATAACAGGAAATCATCATATAAGCATCACAGTAGTTTGATACAATCATCCAGGCAAATCCATACATCAAAGCCTCACTACATAGCACTCAGAATATATACAAGCAGCGGAACACCCAGTACAAATAGTAAGAAAACTAATATGCAAAGCCTCCTGCTCGTCTTCGTCATCATCAGCGTAGATCTCCAAGAACAGCACCTGTCACCTGCTACCTAGTCTGCCCATCCCAACATGGATGAACAGCCCAAGGTAATAAGAGGAGACATAAAACCTTGAGTCAGACAAAGTCTTAGTGAGTAGTAAATCAACTATCAAACATACCAAAAGAGCATAAGGAATAAAAGGAATAGGAACCAAACCGTCCCACTCCACCTCTTTCTACAGTGATAGCCCCCAGACACACACTAAGGAAAAGCAAGCATAATATAGCAGATAATTAAAGTAAAGCAATAATCACTCGAGTCAAGGGCGATGCTTTCCAAATACAAACCCCCAAGGCCTAAACCAAGATCAGATAAGCACCCAGAAAATACCGCTCTTGAGACCGAATGATAATACAACCAAACATCCATGACTCTGGCTATCACTGTTATCATTGCCATGATTCCACCGTTAATTGAATGACCACCTGTCAAGGGCTAATGGTAACCCCGGTTCTAGACATAACTCCGCACGTCGTCGCAGCCCGTGCCTAGGAATTTTCGCAACTACCCAGAGTACTAGCACGTCGTCGCAGCCCGTGCTTGGAACGTCGTCGCAGCCCGTTCCAACGTACTCTTGCTTTGTGCATGCTAGAACCTTCAACAACGATAAGATCTTAGCCTCCTAGTCATCCTCCTCGACGACTATTTCCATACTAGCTCAAGCGCCTCTCAAGCTAACCATTATCACCTACCCGGATCGCATTACCGAGTTATCAACATAACTTTGCACGTCGTCGTAGCCCGTGCTTGGAACGTCATCATAACCCGTCCCAACTCAACATCATGGTTTGCCTCCTCGCATCATGGCAAAGTCCCATCTCAACATCATCCAATCCATACATATGAGCTTCAACATCCGCTTCATATGCCATAAGCAGCTTTCACCATTCAAGAGCCTTTCCACTTAGCTTTCGAATCATCTCCAACCATCTTGTTCCAAATCAACCATTTGCTAACTTGAAACAATCTAATCAATCATACATCCAAACATTCAAGCATTCAAACAAGATCTAATAAGCAATATTAACTATAGTGGCAATTTCGTAAATAAATGAGCATAAGTCTAACATACATGAAATCATAGTTTTAAGCATAGATCTATCAAATATAAAACATGGGTTTTGTTTCTATAACTTAATAAATGAACTTGCATAGATAAACATCTTCACAACAATGGATCTATACTTGGATCTAAGGAAAATGCACAAAATCACTATCTACAACACTCCAACAAACCACCAATCCAATATACTCCTTTGGGTCCGCGTGAGAGATAACTACCACTCACCAAATCACCTAAACACCTCAAAAACTAAACACTTCAGATCTGGACAGCGAAGATCAAGGCTTGATCCGGCGAAATTTCGCTTAAAACGATGAAATCTAGCTTCGTTGGATGAAGATCTTCAACTTTGTCTCTTAGATCTTCAATCTCAATCTTCGATCTTGGATGGATGTTAGAATTAGATTGGAATAGAGAAAAGAAGATGAAGAAATGTTGTAGTCGAGTTCCCAAAATGGCAGCACTTCGTCGCTTCAAAAACCGGTGCCAAAAAGTGAGCCAAAACCCTCTATTTATAGGCTGAAACCACAATGAGTCGTCGCCCCTTAAGTCGTTGCCGACCCACCCCTTGAGTCATCCCCGACTCATCATCATGCCGACTCAACTAAACACAGGGCCTCACGTCTAACTTGTACGCGACTCACCCCAGACACGACCTAACACTCCCTGCCGACCTAAGCCTCTACCGACTCAACTGCATACGACTCAACAGCCTCTGGCGACTCAACACCCACCGACTCAACAATACACACTCACGACTCAACTACGAGGCCGACTCAACTCAAACACGGGACCTCTCGACTTATCACATGAGTCGTTCAACGACCTAACTACTATGCGACTCATCGCCCCAGCTACCTAACGACTTACGACTCATAGCATATACGACCCATCTAGTAACCCTCTATCTCTTAAGTCGGTCCTTCTATGGGTTGCTGTTCCCCTCTTGAGTCGGTCTTCTCTTAAGTCGGTCACCACCCCTTAAACCGTTAACTCGCCTACGACTTAAGCTATAACTCGGAAACCCTTAGGTCGTTACTTCCACAAATCTCTGAGTCGGTCCTACTATGAGTCGGCCCTCTATAAGTCGGTCACGACTCAAAACTCTGACTCCCTAATTCAACACTTACCTTCCTTAAGTCGGCAACATCCCTAAGTTGTATGAACGACTCATTTACCTACCGACCTAAGCTTTACTCAAGCCAATTCCTACACGACTCAAGTACCCAATAACTTACTCTGAACAACTTATCAACAATACGACTTAAAGCAACTATTTTATGATTTTGTCGACACGTAAAATACGGGTCGTTACAAAAAGAGTGCAACTTGAAATCATAGATATCATACAATGATATTCATTTTAAAGAGTTTGATACTTAGGGATCAAAATAATGCCTTATTAAAACCTTACTAAGAAAACCCCAATGGGAAAAATCTTAGTGAAGGCAAAAGAGTACAATGACATTTTTTTTATTTCTTCAAATAAAGCTTGATACTTCTGCATTAAACTAATGCCTCATTAAAAGCTTACTAAGAAAAAATTCTATGGGAAAAATCTTTGTGAAGGAAAAATAGTACAATATAGTATGTCATATTTCAATAATTTACTGCATCAAATAGAGTTTGATACTTCTGGATCAATTTAATACTTCATTAAAAAACCTTACAAAGGAAAACTCGATGGGAAAAAACCTTAGTTAAGGATAAAAATACAATTTAACCTAAATAACATATTTGAGATGTTATTTCCTGAAAGACGTTTGATTCTTCTAGATCAAGATAATGCCTCATTAAAACCTTAGTAAGAAAAACCCAGTGGGAAAAATCTTAAATAAGGAAAAAGAGTACATTATAACTTAGTTTCAAATGTTACTGGGAGTTGATACTTCTAGATTAAGATAATGCCTCATTAAAACCTTACTGATAAAAACCCAGTGGGAAAAATCTTAGTTAAGGCAAAAGAGTGCATTATAAAATACTTATGGATGCTCCCCCCGATTTGGAAGTTTCCTCTGAATTCGTCTTTGTCTTTCGATAACTCAAATTGGTTATGGAGATTTCTGGATCCATAAATATGTATCTCATTAATAATACAATTTATTAATAGTTTCCTTCGATATAATCAAAATTTTCAAGATTGTTTCTTCCAAACATGATTTCATTTTATGCATTTTGTATGCTACTTTTATGAAAAACACTTTATGGGCTTTCATTTTTGGATTTCAAATCAGTTTTGCGTATTGCAACTATACATATTTGATGGATATTAAAATTTTCATTACAACATTACTAAAAAGCAGGAAGTAATCTACTCTTCTTGAAGTATATCAAGATTTTCATTATAACAATACTTAGAAGAAGTTTGTAATTTACACTTCATGTCTTTTGCATTATTTAGAACCACAAAAGTTATATATATTCTTTAGGAACTTGTATACTTTAATAACTTTTTGCATATCGCAGCTACGACTTCAATGGATATTAAGAGTTTCATTACGACAATACTTAATAATAGGAAGTATCTACTCATCATGAATTATATCAAGATTTTCATTACAACAATATTTAAAATAAGTTGTAATCTACGCTCATTGTTCTTTACCTTCTTTATAACCACCAAATTTATTTATATTCTTCAGGAATTTTTATACTTTCATCATTTAGTATGATTTAAACAATTTTTATACCTTCGGGGTATTTTAAGATTTTTTTTAAACACTTTCACTACTTCAATCAATTCAATTATCTCTAACAATATCATGCCCATGGCACTTAACATGTTGTTGACACTATATGTGCTTTAGTAATTTTATTGTGCTTTTTCCACTTTGTATACATGTTTCTAATTATAATTTATGGACTATAGGTCCACATTTCTCATTTAGGAGATTTCATGATGGCCAATCATTTTCTTCTCTAATCTAGGATCTTTAATCTTTTTATAAACATAATCGCTTTATTATTTATAAATTTATAATTAATGATTATTTACTGTCAGTTCTAGATATGATTTATTAAGATCTCTTTATTTATCATATTTTAGGTATCTAAAAACACTTTTAGGGTTATTTGACAATCATGTCATGGATCACTTTTAGAGCACCCTTAAGTGTTTCTTCAAGAACACTCATCTCCTTTATTTGACATCTTTATTACTTACTCAAAAAATATTTGAACTAACTTCTGTACCATATTTCAGATGTGGTTTACACCTTTGGATCCTTCAGGGATTCAAATCTATATTGGAGAAAATCTACTAGGGATATTATTGATAATTTATTTAAGTTACTTAATATTTTGCATCAATGTATATTTTAACAAATATTTAATACTGATGATCAAAATGAACTTGTATCCCTTTATCCTCCTCCTCGATGTTGACAAACATTGTCACATTTAATAGTAATCCTCTTTAGATTCTTATTTTGATTCGTTATCAAATTGCTACTAGCAAAAACATTATATGTAAATCAGTTATAGGAGGATAATCATTTTATTAGTTAATAAGATGCATTCAATTGATATTTCTTATTAGAGCTTATTCTCATTCATTGATCTAGCCAACTGGAGGAATTTGCTTATTGTATAGATCATTTGAATACATAAACTACTTCAGGTCATTCAACTTTTATGTTGATTGAATTTTAAATAACTAAATAATATCTATACATAATCTATAAGATGAGCTCATAATAAACTTTAGTTTGTTAGATGAATATTTACATATATGGATAAATACATGCGTCCACATATTACATATATATTATAAATTTTCATAGTCTTTTCCATTTGAATTAATGATTTTCATATTCTTTTCTTCTTTAAGTTTGTTTGCTGTGTTGGCATTCAGTCTTTTGGGAGAAAAAATTTGGCTGTTTGTTTTTTGCTGAACAAATTCAGATTTTTACATTATTGGATTTCTGAAAAAATATTTCTTTCTAATAATCCTCAAACTTGAATTTCTAGAACATTACAATTTTTCAGAAACTCAAGTTTGAATAATATTAGAAAGAAATGTTTTTTCTATAAGAAAACATGCAATGTTTTTTTATTGCTTAAGAAAATATAGGGACTCATTAAATCAAGCTATCTTAATGTTGACAGTTGACTAATTCTTGTTGAATGTGTCAGTTGCTTCCAATTTAATCTACACAGTACCTCTTTAAATTTATTTTGTTCGTTATGTTTTTCAATATTTAATGATTATCTACCATGACACAGTTCTTACGGCAGATGATAATGCTTGCACTTCTGTTTTGAATAATATGTAATCTAAATGCAACTTTATTTTTCAACGGATGAATTATTTTGTGCTGTACCTGTGTGTGTCTATATGTGTGTGTGTGTGTGTATAAAGTTACTTAACCCAGTAGCATTTCACCTTGGAAAAACTTTTATGGACTTACTTTTGTTATGGCGTATTGTTTACAGTCATGGATGAAAGCCCTTTGAGTTGTGCCTTAAATATTTGGATGATATACACAGATGATGAAATACCACCCTAGCAAAAATCATCTAAATTCCCTACTAAGTACTAGACCAATTTATCTGCCATCAAATTTGATTTCGATTTCTATTTTATAATAAAGATCTCCTATTGAATACTAAAATAATTTATATACTAAATAAGGTAACCAATATGTCATATACTATTATTCTTTAACTGCCACTTATACAGTGTGAGTGTATTGATAAAAAGGACTAGAGAAACTTAGGATCCTTTATGATATGAACAGTACAACGCGATTCAGATCATTTTTATTATATTATATTATACATATATATATGTATGTGTGTACAAGTTGTAGAGGAGCTGTCTGTTTTGTTAGCCTGTGTCTCCGTCCAACCGCACGTAATTTTTTATGCCTGTTTTCTGTATTCTTCATGCTGCAAATAATTGACTACTCTCTGCTGTTTTCAAATATGATATAGTTGTGTTCTGCTTTCAAATATGATATAGTTTTGTTCTGATGCTTTTTCACTTAGGGCATGGAATGGAAGGCTTTTATTCTTCACTGTTTTTACATTAGATTTCTTTTCAGTCCATTTATTTCTTTTTGCTTCATTCTATTTTACTTTTTAATATGTTATGTGGTATCTATTTCACCCAGCTGTAAATTGAGCCTTCACAAAATGGTACAAGATTTGGTCTTATATATGGCAACCAACAGTAGTGCCACTATATTGGTGAATAAAAAAGGCTGAACCATTTTTAACCCATGCACAGAGCTATACTACTCTTTTTGAATCTAAACTACTTTGGCAATTTATGCATTAGATGTGCAAGACCTTTTCAATTTTAATTTTGTAGTTTGGTCAGTATAATGTGCACAGTTTGAAATAATACTACATCATATGATCATATTATAATATACAACTGAAGCATGAATATTACACTTTGTCAACTGCATAAACCAACAAATAGTGCTCCTCGTTAATAAATAGATTGAAATAAAGTGAGTATAAACATAGGAAAACAGATATATTTATCAATTATACAAAAGTTGACTGTTGAATTCAAATTCTATTTCTGATTTGGTTTATGTGGAGTACATGTGTAATGGATTGTAAGTAATGGACTTTAAGTAGGCAGTACTTTTTTGATTATTCTTATAGCATGCATGTGTGCTTCCACTAGTTGATACGCATAACATATTCCTCTTTCAGTACAATGCTTTATTGATTAGATAGTCCATTCATAAAGACGAGACTTTCACAAAATGGATAGCTTTACCATTTTTAATGTTTGTGCATGTTTACCTCATCAATAAATAGTTGATTTCCGTTGCTTCCATTCTTCTAATAATAGTTAACTTTATACTTTCATATTGTTAATGGTATTCTTTTTTTACAAGCTAAACAAAACTTTTTCTTTCTTCTTAATTTTAAAATCTGAAGGTTTCAAAGTTGACTATTGCCTTGACAACCCATTTCCTTTTATATTTCAGTTTTGTCAGTTATTTTTGAAAGCCCATGGACTCAAATTTCATTTGATCTGTAGCTGTAGTAATTGGATATACAATCCATAATTAGACTTTACTGTAAATAAGCTTCTTTGTTCAAATTGGTAGTCAAACTTTAGTATAAGGTCAAATTTGAAGTTTACAACATTACTAACTGATCTGATCTGTTCATTTTGTACTTATTATCAAAACTATAAAGCATTACCTTTAAAGGAAGGTATAATGTAGTTCCTATGTTTGTAAACTTCATACTGCGGCTCCTTACCTGTATTTCCTATGTATATAAACTTCCTCATGTTGCTCCTTACCTGTATTTCCTATGTATATAAACTCCACTACTTCATGGTAGCAACTGACATTTTGTAAGCATTCATCCTCTTTTTCTACACCACTTCATGGCAGCAACTTTTTCCTATTTGAAAAAAATTATATGCTTTTACTTTGTCTTTCTTAATGTTTGGCCATGTTTACCTCATCAATAAATAGTTGATTTCCATTGCCTTCATGATACAGTATAGATTATTTATAATCCAAATTTGTTGTTAGTGGGGAAAGTTGTTTTAATTACAACATACATACAACACAGATAAACTTGAATTTCAAATTTAATTAAAGAAAAGGTAAAATAGTAAGCATAGAAACATTTAATGGAGCCTTATATTTGATATGTTATAGATTTCAACGATACATTGATGTCACTAGCATCATCATGCTGAACTGCTTCTCTTAGTTTATATCCTGTGCCTATTAAGCTTTTCATGGTGTTGAAAACAACTCTTCATTTTAAGGCATGTGGATCCCAAAATGCAATTACCAGGGTGCTGTCCTCTAGGCGTTAGTGGGAAAAAAATTGTTTTCATGCTATTAAATATTTTTCCCCTAACTTCCTACAATATCAAAATTATTCGACTGCACATTGATGATTATTCTAAGATTAAAAAATTTGTATTTTTTCCGAACACTTATAGGTACACTTCTAATAGATGCAACTGTTTAAATCGATTATTTACTTGCCCTTAAATAATTCATTCTATCGACGACGTATCAAGGAAAAAAAATCGATAGAGACAAAAAAGAGGTAAAGAGTTGCTGCTTTGGATGATTTTCGCAGTCTCACCATTATGGTAAGTTGCAATCACTACATTGCTTTTCTGTAAGAAACATCTACTTATCGTGGAAAAGAATCATATTAAAGAGAAAGAGTCAGATTTATGTTATGAAAATGAGCGAACACAAACTATGCAATGTAAAATCATAAGCTTATGCATTGAATTCTGCTCTTTTTTCTTTTTTTAAAAAAGAAAAATTCTGAAAAGAAATGGAGAACCAACGTATAATAAGTAACATCATAAGCTTGGTAAAAATAGGGTGATTGCTATATTTCTTGTATTAAAAGCTACTTCTTTTATTAGAAAAATCATGTAAAAATGAAAGATCAAAATAAATAAATAAATAAATGAGAACCCTCTGAGTCCGATAATGTTGCTCTCCTGTTTTTTTTATTTTAAAAATAAATAAATTATTTCAATAGCAAAGAGCCTTGTGCATTGAATTATTCTCTTTTTATTTATTTGAATTGAAAATGAGAGTAAATATACATTAATATGAAATTAATAAGCATGAATAATACTAGCTAGGTTAATTGGCTTTGGTTAAAAAAATTAGTAGAGATCAATGACCATGTGTATTTATACATATCAACAATATAGGCAATGATATTGGTGGACGATGCTGGTGGTGCATATGACAGGTTCGACCATTCACCATGGAATGGATGCACACTTGCAGACTTCGTCATGCCTTTCTTTCTATTCATTGTTGGTGTTTCAATTGCACTTTCTCTCAAGGTACGGTACCTTTAATGTTTGTACTTCATGTTACTAATTTAGCATACGTGAGCTTTTTATATATAATAAATATGAAAGTTCTAGCAGCGGGTTCATAACTGTTGCCTGTTACAGACCATTTGTTTGATATCAAGCATTGACATATATAATAACTTATTCAAAACTTAGTTGTATTCATGAATTCTACTTGACTTCTATCTAACAGATAATTCCAAAGCCCTCAGGTGCAATTAGAAAAATAATAATCAGAACCATAAAACTTCTTTTCTGAGGAATAATTCTTCCAGGTTCAGACAAATACACGTCTTTTCATTAATTTTATATTTATGATCACAGTTTATATTTTGCAATGTTTATTTCAAACTAAATTAAGGTGGCTATTCTCATGCTCCTGACGATCTCTCTTATGGCATGGATATGAAACAAATTAGATGGTGTGGAATTTTGCAGGTATGAATTATGTATACAATTTGAAGTTTTAAACTGCAGTAATGAACGTAAAAAATATGTTATGTACACAAAAAAGTGATTAATAAATGAATCCATTTATTTATCGAGTTTGAGTCTGGGCAATGCAATAATACAAGCACTTTATATGGCAAGACTAGCTTTATGCTAACACTATTTTTTGTTTTTGTTTAGAGAATTGCTTTGGTCTATTTATTCGTAGCTATGATTGAGGCTTTAACACTGAAACTCAGACCAACAATTTTAGCCTCGGGAAATTTCACCATTTTTAATGCATATCGCTGGCAATGGTAAAACTATTTCTCCTCTTTTTTATCTTTTTAATCAATGTCAACTTTATGTTGTCTTGAATTTGCATGTGAAACAAGCAACGTGGATTTGTTGCTTTTATCATTTACGTGATCACAACCTTTGCATTGTATGTTCCGGACTGGAGTTTTACTTTTCATAATCCTGGCGATCCATGATGGAAAAACTTTTAAAGTATGTCATTTGAGCAAAAAATTGCTTCTTTTGAATGCAAATTACTGGAAAAAAAGTGGACATGGTAAGTAATTACAAAAAATATTTTAGGTTAGTTGTGGAGTGAGAGGTCACCTTGGTCAGGCAAACGAATCAAATACAATCAATATAAGTTACCTTATGTCCAAAATCAACATTTATACCTTTTTCTATTTGTACTCAAAACCTTTTTACATACAGATTAAAGAAATACAATCAGTTGTAGGTTTGTGGCTCAGTGTGTATAAGATGTTGGCATATATCATTTCTCTTCTTTGTATATTTTCCAATAATTTCATTGGCAAAAGATGGACGTGTATGACATATTATGACTAATTATGCATTGAGTTTTATTTCCACCTATTTCTACGCAGTAAGGTTAGGTTCTATTCCCAAAAGAAAAGAAAAAAGATTGTCTTCATTCATGTATAAGTGATAAAGATCTATATAATGAGCTATCAATGCATAACAAAAATAAGAATGCAGCTTTAGGCTCAAATATCTAAAAAATATTGTACATCAAGAATTAAGAAATTGAAACTATTACCTATCTTTGTCCTAAACTGGTTTATGTATAAAAATGTGCACCATATCTAGCTTCTCCTCACATGATAGAGGCTTTAGTGCAATTTTTGTGCTTTCAGAAAGAACTACATAAAATTTCATTATTCATCACAATTTTTTTTCTTCTATTCGTCGATTACCCTATATTGTTTATCCCGTATCTACACTAACATTAACTGGAACCATATTGAGATACTTGGAATAATCTTTGTACTCGAAAAAAATAAAAGAATGCTATTTGTAAGAACAAACTGTATATGCCATATCTGATATATGATCATTAAATTATGTCATTTCGATTTTTGGTTGGTTAGATTCAAAAATCCTAGCAACATTTGATTCAGTAGCTGTATATATACTAAAATATGCGAACGTCTAAACATGAGAAAGCTTCTTTTCTTCAATTGATTTTGGAGTTATGATTGAGTTTATTTATTATGATTTCTATAATGAAAATTGTGATCGGATTGGGATAGCTCCAATGCTCATAGGACGTGAATAGTCATTAGGCATGCTATAGGATCCTAGGTGAGTTATATTCTAATTATTATTGCATATTATTGTTTCTTTCAGTGCATAAGCCAAGCAGTATCCTACCAATTTACCAGGCATGGTGCTAAGAGCACTCTAGATGATGATAACAAAAGGATTCCATCGAATAGCTTATGAAGCTCAGCAAAATCTAGGCAATAGATAATGTGCGATGTGTGAATTAAAAAAATAAAATAAAATACATGAAATTGCAAAATTTTCTTAGAATTATATTGAAAGCATTTTTTTTTTCATGTTACCTGGAATAAGTATAAAACAACAGTGCTTCTTATAGATAAACATTTGCTACATCAAACATTAACTTATTTCTTTTGTAGGAAAAATGAGTAGATGAATATACTTAACCGAGTATAATCAAGTTTGGATGACATTAGCATGTTTTAGAATCATGGTATACTTTCATGAAATGCAAAACATTGTGCTAATATACTCAGTATTTGTGTGTATAAATTTGAGTTTGAAAAGCTAAAATATAATGTGGTGTATCACTTATTTTGCCTTAGGTTGAAGATTTTTCTGAATTTTGTCTCAAATTTAGTCAATGAATTTGTAACCCATAGGGATTAGACAATTTTCGCATAGGTGGAAAGCTGGATTGCAAAGAGAGCAGACAAGCAGGGAAGCTAAAAAGGAAACTTAATGCTATTGCGGAAAAGGAAATGGTTGACAAAGTTGTGAAGAGCCTATACTAACAAAGTATCATAAAGCATCATATACCTAAACACATGATTACCGCATGTTGTGTCTCCTACTAAATGAGATGTCGTAGTCGATTTTTTTTAAGAAGTAGGCAGTATTTAAAAAAGAAAAGTTTACATGTTGAATGATGTAGCAAATTAACAAAAATTTGTCAGAATGACTGCATTTTGGGTTAAAATATTAACAAGATAAAAAAGTTATTGGATGACAACTCAATAGCCTAATTTTGCATGTCTTAGTCTTCAGCTATCACCTCATGAACATTAATTGTTCCTTCGATGTATTTGGCTTTTATATTTTTAACTTTTAGAAGGCGTGCATTCTGATAATTAGTTACATTAAATATTCAAACAATATTATGGGCGGGCATAATCATTTGTGATTTTGTCTTTTAAATTTAGTTCAACTAAGCAGCAAGCTCTTTGAGTATCAAGTTTTTATTTTTTTAGTTATAAGAAAGTTTCCCCGTCAGTGGAAATATAGAAAAGGTTCGTACTTTTAAGTAACAGAAAGCACGTGTTAACTTATAATTTTTAAAAAAAATTTGATTTGAGCTTTCTATAAGTGTACATTGTTGCTTTTTAACTATACCTTCTCTCAAGATTTCATATTTTTACCATTATTAAAAAATTATACATATTTCGAGAAGCTATACAAAAAGCACCGGTTAACTTTCAAGAAGTGGAAGTTACCTTTAGCTTTCAAATTTTCGAAAAATGCAAACTATTTTATAGATTCATCGATACATAAACTTTTCCTTAAATAACATAAAAAACAAAAAACAACCTTGAATATTAATATTGAATAATTGATCTCTTTGCCTGTGAAATTTAACCTTATTATTATGGTCTGCAATCATTTTTTTATTTATTTGAAAACAAAGTTGGTATATTCCTGAGATATCAAAGCAGTTTCCAAGGCAACCGTTCTTTTGACTTATAATGAAATTGTCACAAGGTCAAAAGTTATAAAATATTATTGTATCCATTTGTGAGGTTGATCCATGCAACTAATTCAATTTATTGGTCAAAATACCATAGTGTACTATAATAGTAATAATCATTAACGGCGAAGAACTATTTTATAGCAGGCATGATTAAGTTTTATAAATAACGAATGAAGATCCGGTGTTGTGTACACAAATATATGTAATCAGACCGTATCTTACATTCCAACTCTGATTATAATTTTTTATATTACCATGTTTTTTGTAACATTGGATCAGTATTCAGATGGATAATCAAATAATTTTTATTTCGGTTCATTGTTATTTTTCTTCTGTATTGAAGCAATAAACATATTGATGGAAATGTGAAAAAATATCGAACTATTATTATACGCATATGAGGCTAATTCATTACCCGTTTGAGAACTTATAAAGCGAGAGCGACCGTCAATAAAGTCTCTGTTTTTATTGATAGTCTCTCTAGGAAACTTAAAAAGCGAACTTACAAAGCGAGAGAGACTAAGAGAGACTAATTAGCCGATAGTTTTTTCATGTGTAAACCGCTCTGTTGTTATGTTATAACTGCTACCAGATACACGTCATCTTCAATTGGATACTAATTCTGTTATATTCAAATTTAATACATCATACAAATTTGCTACCATAGTCATTCTTTCTATTTGGTTATGACATCTACGATTGCAATATTTTCGCAACAACCGTGTGTGAAACACGGGTTCACACTAGCCAAACTTCAAGTTTGAGTTATCATAGATTTATCAATGAGAAAGCAACAAAGAGAATAACTAAATTATAGTTACTCATTGATATGAAATTATACTTTGCATTGCGCAAAACCTGTTAATTGATCATGTATACTTTTCCATAATTGGAAGTAATAATTGGAAAAAATAATTTAAACTAAGTACAACATATAAATTAAAATATTATTTGAATTCATACTAAATAATAAACATTCCTTTCCAAGACTAAATTAATAATTACTTTTTCAATCCGGTGATGTTTGAAATATCATATAAAAAATATCTTTAGGATATTTGGTTAATATAATGTAAATGTGAAGATATAAGGTAAGGTATAACTTATTTGGAGATTTTTGTAATCTCTTGAATGCAACATCATTATCTCATATGACGATTTATTAATTTCCTTTAACTTCTTCAAGAAGTACAACCTTATCATTTTACACAATTTTAATAGAGCTTCGGGCTCCTAATCCATGAACTTCAAGTTCATTAATTTGTTATGAACTTCAGGTTCTCAAATTTTGTGTAAACTTTTTTTGGAAGCTTGTACATTTTGACAAAGTAAAAAAATACCGATAAGAATTCGAACTTGTAAACTTTAGCAAAAAGCTATCAAAATAATTTCTTTGCACAACTTCAGGCTGTTGCCAAAACCTATTTTCGTTTGAGATTAAATTTCTTTGCACAACTTTAAGTTGAGTTATAGAACTTCTGGTTCTTTATTTTGAAGAAGCTTGTAATTCACGGATTTATGGAAACTCAAACTTTTATCATTATAGAAATTGCAGGTTCTTAATTCTTATTTCATTTCCCCGTTTTAAGGAAATATTGGAAGATATTAAGTTTATCATGTAAGCTATTATTAATGTTTTCATTCACTTCAGATGTGCTAAATCAAAATGAATGTTAGATCTAAACTTAATACGACCTTTTAGATACTTATTATCTTTATATTTGTTTATCTAAGAAACAATAAAATATTTCTTCTGGAAATATAAACATATGTCAAAATAATTTTCAAAGCCTTCATTCAAATCTAAATCAAATCAAAAGGTTTTCAAAATGAAAACACCATTTACCAACCATGTTTGATTTCTTAAATCCATGTCCAAACTAAATACAATCAAATTCAATAAATTTGCTTGAATCAATAATATCAAAATTTGTTAAGTTCAAACTTGCATTCCAAAATAAATGAACTCAAAAACATAAAAATAAGCATGATATTGAGATATACAATATAATATGATCAGAAAAATAGCAACAAAAAGAAATAGATCTGAAATATAATAACTAATAAAATAAGAATCAGATCTTAAAGTTTAGATCCATATAAAATCTAAAATTATAAGACTAATATAATAAAATCTAAATAATAAGACAAAAGATTTAGATTCGAAGAATTATATCTAGAATGGAATGAGATCTAAAAAAGAAAAATGATTTGAAAGATTAAATCAATCAGATCAGAAAAATGACCTACTGTTTTGAGATCAGTAAAGTGACTTACCGTTTTGAGATTTATAAATCTGAAAAAGAATAAATCTAATTTAATACATTATCACAATTGTAGTTTTTTGTAGAGATCGTGCCGATAACATGTTATAAACTAAGAAGAGATAAGATGACATTAGAAGAAGAAAAAAAAGAAGAAAATGTTATTCACAGTTACATAGAGATTTATTGATTCAGTTACATTATATAGACTCTTTTATATATAGGTCTTGTAATATGAGATTGAACTAGAACTAAATACAAAAACACAAAACATATTTACTTTTATATTTATATATGGGACTAAAAATCATAAATTAAAATACTCTACGCTTGAACACCGCTTCGAACACACCCACATTCTCTTAACCCATTTTCTTGAACAGCAAGCATAAAGCCATTTTCTTCATTTGGGGCTTTTACTCCTTTTCTCACACTCAGTTGTTCTGACCAAAGGTAGGAAAATTTCTCCCCTTCAAAGTTTTGTTGTTATTTCTCATATAAAACTTCCGCCTATAAAATTTGCGTTTTTATTCATTTAAAATTTAGGTTGGGTTTTGTCTTCTTATAATATCCATATTCTACAAATTAATTGCGTGAGTTTGTTGATATTTGTTTTTAATCTGGAGAGCTTATACCGTTCTGAATTAGATTTAGGAGCGTTGAGATTTGGCGAATTTCCATTAAATGACTCTAATTTGACCCGTCCATTTATTTTGCTTAGAATTAATTAAGCCATTATATTAATCGGTATCAATACCCTCTTCCAGTTCGCTCAATTCATTCAATCGGATCTCCAATATCTCCGTTTTGCCATGTCTGTAAGTCTCTCTTCAGTCCAAGCCCTTAACATCATTCAATGTCCTCTCTAGACTAATTCACCGAATACCATCCTTCTACTTTGCAGATATTCGAGTATAATGGCAGCGCCGTCGTCGCTATGGTCGGAAAAAACTGTTTCGCCATCGCTAGCGATCGCCGCCTTGGGGTCAACCTCCAGACCATCGCCACCGATTTTCAGAGAGTATTTAAGATCCACGACAAGCTTTACATTGGGCTTTCTGGCCTTGCCACCGATGTACAAACATTGTAAGTAGCTAGAAATCGTTCCTAATTGGTTACGACTTGGATTTTGTTATTCTGCATAGATATTTTATTTTATGTGATTTGTAGGTATCAGAGATTGGTGTACCGTCATAAGCTGTATAAGTTAAGGGAAGAGAGGGATATGAAGCCCGAAACATTTGCTAGTCTAGTTTCTGCTATTCTTTACGAGAAAAGGTTTTGCTTAGCATCCTCTTTCTTTAAGATAGAATTTAATGTGTTGATTTCTAATTGAATTATTATTATCTGAGTTGTGGCTAGCACACACACATGTGTGTAGAAAGTCGATTGGAACAGGAAATGGTGACATAATTGATAATATAATGAATCCGGTTTCAACCCAAAATGTGAACACAATAAGATATAACAGTTCAAGATATATTGTCACAAAATTGTGTTTTATATTATGTCTAAACAGCCGTCTTCACACGCACACAGTTGGTGACACAATTTATGCAAAGATCTGAACCATTTGATTTTCCCATGAATTCAAATCTTTATGTAAACACAATAAGATTCACTGGTTAAAGTACCTTGTGTCAGATTTTGTGTTTCAGCAGCTTCCTATGTATGTTACCCTGCACACACACTGAGTTGTTTAGGTCTATTATGTTAAGTTCATAGGTTTTACGTTTTTTTTTATGAGAACATGAGTGGTATTTAATCTAAGAAGAGCACTCGTAAAGAGTGCAATTGTTTTTTAGGTTCTTAGTGCATCCCTGGCCATGTAGATACGAAGCCTGAAATTAAGCTTCATGGTAGCTCTTGATCAAATTAATTTGGCAGGTTTTGATCCAAAGCTAATCCCCAACGTCGAGATTATATAACTTGACCAAACGTTTACGCCCAGCACTTTGTTGGACAGCAGTAATTTGTCCAGCTTGGCTCAATATTTATTGATTTCAACTAAAAGTAGAAAATTCACATCTCATTATTCGTTCTCTTCATATCATCAAATCTTCAAATATTTTTGACAATTATACTTTGATATTTACTTCTCGTTTGGCAACAGTTTATTTTTTTGAATCTTAATTTCTAAGTAGTTTTATATAGCGATTTATATGTAGAAATATTTATTTTGGTCAAACTTGCCTATGAAATTGCTTTATAAGCCATAGACAACAAATAATTGTTTCTAATTTTTTTTACTTATTAGCTACTTCTGCAAAGTACTTATAAAAAGTTCCCAAACAACAAAATTGAAATAAGTTGCTTGTATGTAAAGTTTTAAATCGCTAAAATGTACATGAGGCCTTTTTTGCTAGTGAGGGAGAGGCGTCAGCCTTAAAACATTGAGGCGTAAGTTTCTTGAATAAACATTGATGCATTAGTTATTATTGTTTAGTTATCGTTAATTTTTTATTAATAAACAAAAGTCAACTAATCATATAAAACTATAAATAAATAACAATATAAACACTTAAATGTAAAGAGTTTGGTCCTAATAATTCTTTGTTAGTTATTCATAAAAGTATAAATAATTAAAACTATAATAAGTAAAATTTAATCACGTGATTATATGATTCAATCCTTATTAGTATGTTAGTAGAATTCATATTCAGTTTTCAGTTTCGTAATGGTATGTATTTCATTTTGTCTATCTCCCTTTGTTTGTCTTTAAATCTTTTCCTAGGTTTTTGAAAATGACTTCTGATCGATTCTAGTGAAATCAATTTCTATTACAAGCAGCATAAAATCATGTAAGTTATTATTTTATTTATTTTTCTTTCTAACAATCTAAATCGTTCAGTAGAATTTATTCGGAGTTCAGTGATGACAATTCAGAAATTTTTGTTAAATAGTATTTGAGAAAGTCCATTTTGAGCTCTCGATCGTTGTTTCAAAAACGATCTTACTTAATCATGTCGATATTGAAATTGAAAAGTAAAAAAACATTAACTTCAATTTTATTAAATTTTATTTTTTATTTGGTTTGCTATTAAATAATTGAAGTTTAGTGCTAGTATTTTCAACTGGAAGTTTAAAAAAAAAAAAACGAGTTGCATGTCTCAATAACTCAAGACATACGCTTATTGCGCTTCGTATACCCCAAGTTGTAAGGCGTAAGCTTCAGAGGTTAAAAAAACCTTTTTGAACAAGCTCGAGGCTTTTTATCTTCCGCTGCATTGAGGTACACACTCTTACCTCCATTACTGGAGATATTGTTTCCAAAGCTTGGTCACTAAGCTGTGTGCCCAGGAAATCTGAAGCCAATATTGTGTGAAATAAAGTTTGCAGTTGGTTTACATATTTGAAGCAAACTATGCTGCATATGACATAGTTTTTCTATTTGCCCGTAAAGTGAGAAACCTAACTACTTTAGACATCAATCACCATGGCAACCTAATGACATTTTGTGTGATTCAAAATGTATCCCCTTATCTTGTGTGTGTTTGTTTAACTGGCTTCGGTTTATTGGACAGGCACCAGACTGATTACTGTATGAAATTTTAGATTTGAAACATGATGTTGTCATACCATTATTATACTCAGTCTGTATATCATAAGCTTTTTGTTATTTTAACATCCATTGTAAATGCTAAAAGATTCAATTACTGCGCTGGATTTAGTTGTATACCTTTTACTTGTCATTTAATCGGTAATCATAATTATTAGCTTTGCATGCTTTTCATATTACTAATTGTTGATTGATGCTGACATAATTATCATGATGCAAATTGTCTTATAGATTTGGACCCTATTTCTGCCAGCCTGTGATTGCCGGCTTGGGAGAGGATGATGTCCCTTTTATTTGCACCATGGACTGTCTTGGTGCCAAGTATGATTAATCTCTATCCATCTGTTATTAAATTGAAAATAACTCTAACAGTTAAATTTTAGAGTCCAATATATTATGATATATCTTTTATCACCACTTCAATAATTAGCTCTATGCAGTGGTAGTGCTGAAGAACTTGTATTCTTACATTCTCTCTCTACTTTTTGGTCAGTTAATATTATTAGATATAAATTCATAACTAATTTTTATTGCAGAGCGTCCATAATAACTTACCACCATAACACTTTCCCTTCTCTAATTCAGTAAACGTTAGTGTGTTTTGGATAAATTTGCTAGCTGTGGTAGGGTTATTGCTGGTAATGTACAGATAAATGAAAGTAACTTGCATATATCCACTCAAAAATCCAAGTGGCAGATATAAATAAACTAAAACAGAAATATTTAACTAGCACAAACCGTGTGAATTCTGTAGACACGTTAGATTATAAACAGCTACAGCAATCCGACAAGGTCGAATTCTTCATACTGAGAGCAAACTGGCAGACTTCTAAATGAAACATGAAATCCCGAGTTTATAGTAGCGAGGTATCATTAATGTTCCAGGATATTCATAAATCTTTGTCAGGTAGGTTAGTTTTGAGCCGTCACGAAGTTCACTTTTATGGCTTTATGATCACGGTCTGCTTTCATTTGTGCAGAGAACTTGCTAAAGATTTTGTAGTTTCTGGTACTGCATCTGAATCTCTTTATGGTGCTTGTGAATCTATGTATAAACCTGATATGGTATTTCTTTTCTTTCATGTTTTTCAATTTCAGTTTTTGTTCGTGGAGCCTTTATTCCTCTTGCAAACATGTCAAATCAACTCGATACAGTTGCAATACTATTTTACATCACTTGGCTTCTCAACACTAAGTTTTAGTTTCTACATGGGTTTAGCACCTAATACTAATAATAAACATTTGAGAGAGAACACATAACACTTCCATGTGCTCGTGACCTTGCACTATGTATGAGCTTTGAGGAACTTCTTTACTTTCAAGGTTTTCAAAATGAGAATAGAGTAGTAAATTGTAAAGTTCAAACTTTAAATCGAAACTGAATTTAACCCGTAAATCTTGGATCAAAAGATTTATATTGTAAAAATATATTTATATGTAAAAATATACTTGTTTGCTAGAAATTTTGATCAGTGTAAAATAAACATTTAAGTATTCAAAAGCATCGGTTCTTCTTTCCACGGCAATAATTTATACATTTGATATTGGTTTGATATCTTATCTTCTAGATCTAAATCCAGATTTAATTCTCTCTCTATTTCCGTCTTTATTTTATTTTATTTGGGGAACAAGTTTAATTGTAGATAAATTCAAGTAAACTTCTTGATATTCCTTTTTTCAAGCAGATTAGATTATATATCTAAGTTTTTAGCTTAAATTTGTATCGGAACTCGAGAATCAAATTGTAACTGGAGAGATTCAATTTGAAATGGATTTAAATTGTCTTATTTCCCTTTTTGTTTTGTATACATTGCATATGGTTCATTACCTCGCTCTTAACTAATATGCATGTATAATGAGATTACAGAACTTATGAGAACAAAAATAATTGATACCGGCAAAGATTTTTTGCGTGCACGCGCGTGTGTGTAAACACACCTAGACACACATGTTCGCGTGTGTACACATACACAAGGATATTACTTTTTGGTTAATTAGAATGTTATGGTTTCGACCGTTTTTACAAGTAGAGGGCTGTTATTTTTTTCCCAATCCAAAGCAGATTTTACACAATACTTTCTTGGTGAAATCAGTTTTATTAAAATCACCTTCATTTACTTTTCAAAAAATGAATTATTGTTCGGAATTATGGCCCATGAAAATGACATGTTTTTACTAGGTCACCGTGTTGAATCATTTACCTTTAAGTGTAGAATCATGGAAGAAGCTAAGGTTAATATGAAAGCACCGGTCAACGGATGAAAACACTTCATATAATCTCACATGAATTTCTAAAGGAAATACTTTTCGATCCTTTTGCTCTAGCTTTGAAGCATTTGCCCGTGCCTTAATGAAGAAGATTTCAACCACCTGAAAGGTCTGCCTAGATTAAATTTCACTAAAGATCTAGGTAAAACGTTGAACTCAGCTGACCGAATCTTCTTCCTAGGGGCATGAGCAAATGCTTCAAAAGCTGGCGCAAATGGATCGAAAGTATTTTTATTTGGAGTTTTTATGATATTATCCGTGGTGCCATTTTTCATCTAGCGATGATGTTTTCACAATATCCTTAGCGCCTTCCATGTAAAACGAGAGGTGAATGTCCTTGTAAAAATATAAAATGTCATATTTATGGTCCATAATAAAGTCCAAACAATAATTTAGTTCTGAGAAGTAAACGAAATCGATTTTGATTTAAATTGATACCGTGAAAGAATTATCATGTAAAATTTACTTTCGATTGAGAAATAGTGCAAATGTGGTTCTAAGATTAAGAAAGTGGGATGGGAACGAGAACGAACATGTGTTTTCTATATTTTGATATAACATTGAGTGAATTTGATTGGATGTGTTTTGCTGTACATGTATGAATGTATTGCATGTCAGTTTACTAGTCAGCCTGCTCGCATATCTTATGTGTAATTTATGCGTTCTTGTCCTTGATCACTGCTATGGAATGGTTTTTTTTCCTTTTCTTCTCATTTTCTCTTGTTCAAGATGTACTCAACGACATCCTTTCACCTAAATGTCATTACTTTTCAGTTCTTTTTTATTTATAGTTTGGCTGTGGATTAACTTAATCGGTTTTCAAACTAGATTGTGTACATGTGTTCAATATATGCTTCAATTGTTCCATATTTATACAATTTCCATCTTTATTGAATACATATTTGACCTAAATGCCCTTTAGTTTTCAAAATTTCCCTTTTAATTTGGCATCAAATCAGTTATACTCTGGTCCAACCTAGATAATTTACTTTTGTTCGATATATGCTTTAGTTTCACAATATTTACATAATTTTACATGTTAATGCATTAATCTTAAATGTTAATAGGAACCCGAAGAACTGTTTGAAATCATTTCTCAAGCCTTGTTGTCATCAGTTGACCGTGATTGCTTGAGTGGATGGGGAGGACATGTCCTTGTTGTGTAAGCTCAAATTTCTCATCCTTTTCTCTGTTTCTATAAACGCATCTCTTACATGATACTGACTGGTATATGATTGTCATCTATTGCAAAATGATATATTGAAAATTATACATTGGGAGAATCCTTTGGGACTAATGTAGTGGTCATTGTACTCTTGGATGAAGTTCTTTTTGCAAACTGATTAAGCAGTTGTTTCTTGCCAAAATGTGATTTCAAATATGTTACAGCTTAGTGTATAAAAATATGTTTATTACCGAATTACTTGGCATCTGAATCAGTTATATGTTTTTGATAATTAACTTGGCATTTTGCTTCAGTCATTGTCGAGAATTGGGAAGTTTTTGATAGAACATTTTTGGTTCTTTTTTGATTCAGTTTTTTTTTTATATATATATCTTAAGTTCTGTAAGTTAGTTTTTTTAATGTGCATTTTTTACACTTGCAGAACACCTAATGAAGCAAGGGAGATGACCATCAAAGGAAGAATGGATTAAGCATGTCCTTTTTTTGTTTTTACCATCTGCACCCTTGTATTATTGTCTTGTGGGATTTGAGGGCATGAGAAATCTGAATTTGTTTTCAGCTCAACGCTTCATCATTTGCATTGGTGTATTTGAATTAGTACGAATACATTAGTCTTCGCAAAACGAGTAATTTCATGACCAGATATTGTATAACTTGATCCTTGTAAAATGCATGTGCTTCAGTTTATCGGTGATGTATGTGCTCCTGTTTCTGGTTGACGTAGCTCTGTACTGCCATTCTTTATTCTAGTTTGTGTAGTCTAAACTCAAAAGCTTATCAGCCATCTAGTCGCTTTCTAAACGGTGCCATACAGACGTTGAGGAAGTATGTATATGAAAACTTTTGAGCATGTTACTGTCTTGCAAGCCTTTATTTTGCCAGCTCTTCATCAGTCCGTGATAGCTTTGGTTTCTTTTTTCCAAGCAAGTTTTACAATTTTTTTAAACGAAGAGTTTGGTCGAGTTTTTCTGATGTAAATCTTATGTTACAGGTGCAGGAAAATATAAATTATGATAGAACTTGGCAATTTATTATGCTATAACTAAGAGTAACAGTGGACAAGTCATAAATATAACATTTCATTATACATTGAAAGATAACAGGATACAAACATTAGTTTAGCCAAGGATGAAAAGCATGATATTCCCATCATACAGTTAGGATCATTTTATTCACAGATATTAGCATAGTATAGCGACAAAAATGCTAATTAACAACATTTAATGCTTTTATCTCCGGCACTTAAGAAAAACATTAAATGTTGTTGATTGGCATTTTTATCACTAAAGCCAATAACAGGTATAAAAAAATGATGTTTTTCAGTACATCACTTTTGATTAATTTTGGTGACTTGATGTATTGAGAAACATCATTTTTATCTAGGTTAATATTTGGCTTGAAACTTTCATCTATACATATATTTCACTCAATCTCAACCTCACACTCATCTAAGTAAGTTAGGTTTGAATGAAGGCTATTAGTCCTCCATTAGTTCTTATGTCCATCCAGCTGTGACTAAAAAGGCATAACATCTAGTCTGCTCATGTATATTCCATATAATATACAAAAATGTTTATTTTCTTATTCATTATTCCAAAAGCCTTATTTAAAATATTATATAAAGTTGCTTGTTTAAATGTAATTCCATTTAATAAATCTATAAAATTTTGATTTAATTCCGCAAACTCTATACGTTATTTAATCAATTTGAAAATAAACAATATAGTACAGATTCTAGCATAGAGAGAAAGAACAAATATTTTCTTTTAGCGATTCAACTTTTAATTTTTTAAGAATGATAAAAATTAGAGAGCGAAAAGTAACAATGATAATTTATAAAGATGTTGTATACAAAGATAATAGCTAATAGCACACGCTTCGTGAGTCAATTGATTACAAATTATATGTCTCTAACATATTCAAGAGAAATGATTTTCATAAATATTTAGGTATGTTTTTACGTTGGAATCATGTGTAGTTAGTTTGAATTTTTATTTTTAAATTGGAATATTTATTTTTTGTTAGGTTTATTTTTGTTTCTGTTATCAAGTAATAGAGAGTGAAAATGTATACAAAGTTTAATTTTTAAATCTTATTTTTGACTGATATTGATTTCGATAATATATGTAAGAGAGCATTTTGAATTTGTAAAAAAGTATTTGCTATATTCTACTGTAAGTGATATTAACATTTGCTAAAATCTATAGAGAGACGTTTGAGAAAGTTCATGCTGGTGTCAAAAAATATTACGCCAAAGCTATTATAGTTAAGTCTTAATGGAACGCGCTATGCCTGTGCGTTTAAATAGTATAAACGACATATGTTTTAGAAATGAAAGAATATATATGTAACAGAAAAATACATGATTTGTAAGTGCAAATTGACATACAAATGACATGCACGAAAGTGAACTTCTAAATATAAAATATTCAATGAAGTGAAGATTTATTTCATCGTCGATGATTGTTATTCTATAAGATTTTATTATTTAAAATAAGAACTAAAAATAAAACTTGTAAATTATGTGTCAAACGTCAAAAAATGAAATAATTAATGAAAAATGGTATCAAATTTGTCCTTTTGAAGATAGTAGCACATCTTTGTATACAACTTTTCTAGTGTAGGTTTCGAATTGTCCTTGAATTCACCATTTTTCACTAAAAATTTAGTATTATTCATTAAAACTCCTCTTGATAATGCAATATAAGTTGACCATGACTGAAAACATCTTGAGGTAAGTAAATTCCAAACATTTGGAATTGTTTGCCCTTAAGCTTTGTTAATAGTTAAAGAAAAACTTAGCTTTATAGAGAACTATTTAAGTAGTAAAGTAAATGGTAAACGAATACCTTTAGAGGGCTTCATAAATATTCTTGGTAAAAAAACCCGAGTTCCAACAAAGTAACCGATGACAATCTTTGCATCTATGATATTTTTGTGAAGTTCACGGCATATAAGTCACGTACCATTGCATGGTCCATTTTTTGGATCGAGATTCCTTAGTAGAATAATTTGTGCACCTTTCTTCAAGACTAATTTATGTAGGTTAAACCGCTTAGATTTATTAAATTCAAATATTCAAGCTGGTATAGATTTCTTATATCTTCCTCCACAGAATCGAAAGAGTAGTAGACATGGTGATCATTAGGAAAAAGATTTATAGCTTGATCATTTAGCATATCCACATTTTCATTAAGTAGGGTTATCAAAGCCCTTGTAATCATATATTTTGTATTGAATGCGTTCACGTATAAGTTTGAAAATTTTGAATTTATTAGAGTAGTTATTAATTTTTCATCTTTCCATGGCATAACCATTTCATCTGGGATTCTTATCATGTTCTCACATATACGTGGCTCATTTCCATCATAACTCGTAGTAGGAAATCCACATAGAATGGATCTTCTTTTTCCCTCATATTTTGAGTGAGATGGATCACTTCTACATGTTTTCATAATGACAAGTTAACTATGCACACATCAATTATTTCTGATGTTGTACCATTTTGTACAACTGGTAAAACTTGTCTAAAATCCCCTCCAATGATTATAGCTTTACCTTCAAATGGCATGTCATTTTCCAATATGTCTTTTAAAGTTCTATCCAGCGCTTCAAAAGTATACGTGTGGATCATTGTTGCTTCATCCCAAATAAGAACAACCGCTAATCTTATAAGTTCAGTCACTTGACACTGTTTAGGTATCATACAAATTGATGTTGAAGTTGGATTGGTTGGGATTTTAAACCGTGAATGCGTTGTTCGACCACCTAGTATGATTGTTGCAGCTATCCCCGATGTAGCTGTTGCAAGTGCAATTAAACCATCTTGCCTGAGTTTTGCAAGTATTGCTCGATAAAGAAAGGTCTTTTCCGTCCCACCGGGGCCATTTGATGAAGGAGATTTTGCTCTCCTTATGATAAACCGCATTATTAATTGTAGTGTGTATATTTTTGACATTCATTTAACTTTTCATTAAATGTAAAGTCCTCTTTAGGTGTTACAATAGAATATTGTTCCTCTATCAATTTTGAAGCAAGGAAATTATCATCTATATCATTCCTAATATTTGAAAGATTAAAGTCGGATATTAGTTTATAATGGTTCATTAATATATCGCTAAGATCATATAGAAGACGATTTTCAAGTATAGGTCGAGCCATTACACTTGAACTTGGATAATCTTCAACCATATAATAGAAAAATTCTTCTCATAATTTTCTTACTCCCGTTGGTGCACAACAAATTAAGACCGTTACAAATAATCTTCTTAAAGATGACAGCATTTGCATGTTTAATGATTCAACCAAACATACCCTTATATTTTGGTCTTTTTCAAGTAATCCCATCTTTTCCACTATTTGCTAAAACATTGGGTATTTGATACCATTGATGGTTAGAAGATAGTCAAGGTGGACCTTTTACACGATTCAAAAGAATTTGAACGAAGTAACATTCTCCTTCTGATGGAGAAACATTGTAAATTCGTTCTATGACTTTTATGTAATGCTCTTCGTCGCCACTTTTTAATATCTGATATCCAGGTGATTTCTATGGAAATTCACGGTATAAAAAATGCCTTGCTTCTGAATCTTGTGAGTTTGTGTTGAAGAATTCAACTAACATTAATGTAGAGAGGTTATCATCTAATAAAACATCAAACATGGTTTGGTTAGCATGATAAGTCACTTGTTGCCTGCTTGGAAGGTGCATCCGTAGACGTTGAACTGAAAGATATAGTGTATGCAAGGAGAATTCAAAAATTCTCCAAAAGGCCTCTTTGTGGACATGTCTACCTTGCGTCTAAAAACTTCTGAATCTCATCATTTTCAGATGTTGGATGAATTTCCACAGTCACACGATTCAGATCCTTATATACATATTTGTATAAGTATTTGACAGATTAATTTGATACCACTACAAACTTCAACAGTTATACGACAATCATACTTTTTCTTAGCAGCCATGGGTTATATGGAACAACCCAATGATTATCCATTATAATATCACCATCACTGTCTAGTGTGATGTTTATATCATTTTCTCGCCTTCAATAAATATGGTATGAATGATTACCTTGAATAGTACATGATGAAAATTGCTTAGGATTTTTTTTTTGCAATTTTCGTCTTTCACGCATGGAGCATTTGTTCGTTGTCTTCCACATGGCCCATGAAGCATCCATTTAATGACATGTAACACCCCTAATTTTAGATAACATTATTCAAGAAATTTAATTAGCCAAATTATATAGAATAATGTAAAGGTTAAATGGTTAAGCAATTGAGATTTGAATAAATAAGGGGTATCCATGCCAAGTTATGTAATGAATTAAATGGGTTTAAAATGAAATAGGAGAGGGAAATTAGATAAGGTGCAATATAGGAATAAGCTACATTCTTATACCCTAAACCCTTCATACCATAACATTTCTCACGTTTACAATCTAAAATACTAAATCTAGAGGCCGACCACCATTAAAGAAGGGTAAGGGAAAGAAAAGCTAAATCATGAGGAAAAGCTTAGTTAAAATTCAATCCAAGATTAAATCTCAACTCCTTAATAAGAAAACTAAATGTAATATGTTAACATATCATATTTTGATGTTTTCGGCTTCTAACATTAGACCCGAATGATTTTGACAAGTATATTGTCATGTTTTGAATGATAATCATATATATATATATATATATATATATATATATATATGATTTTTTGATGAATTATGCTTATTCATACTAATTTTATGACATGTTTTGTATTGAAAAACCTATCAAATGACATCCAAATGCCTTACATTTTAGAGTCAAAAATGATATTTTAAAGATAGATTTCAAGTTTTATAATTTTCTAAATTAATGTGGATTTATTATTAATTTTCTAGTGAAGAAAATGGGTATTGGGTTTAAAATTAACTACGACAATTATATATACGTCTTTGGTAAGAAATTTAAATATGTTAGAAAACATATTAAAAGTGATTTATGAGATTTTTTATAGAATTTTCCTTAATTTTTTAATAAATATATAAAATTATTTAAGGTATGAGACTTAAAATTTTATATGTTTATAAAAGAAGAATGGGCTATTTGCAAATGTTTTAAAATGTTAATCTTTGAAATTCGGCAGCACCTTTTAGAAAAGATTTTGAAAAATTAAGACAACCAATTATAAGATGACAAATAAGTAGGTTAGTCGAAAAGAAGTACCCTTTTAAGTTAAAAATCAGATTTTATAAGGTTCTGATGCTTCACCATCTTCGGCAACCACCTTTCGACTTAGTACCTCCGCCCCCAACCTGATCGAAACCAATGTACACGGTATCAAAGAGTTGGTACGTAGTGATTTGGACATATACTAAGGGTATAGGGTCGAAACAAGAGGTTCCGAAGGGGTCGAAGCCTTGTTTTGTTTTCTAAAGAAAATGCTACTGCTTTGCTTTTGATTAAGATAGCTTTCGACTTGGTCAGCTATCAATACGGTCAAATTGTTTTAAAGAAGAGGCTTTCGAATTAGATTGTGCCTTTGTTTTAAAGTAAATGTTTGTGATAGAGTCGAAACCCTTGCTGCCGTCTTTTTTCTTTCGACCCATATTGGTTTCGAAAGGTACCCTTTGTTTTAAAAATTAGGGCCACTTCTCCACTACTTCTGAAGGGATATGTTTCGATACCATCCACTTTTCACTTAGGAAATTGCTTTATAAAGAGTTTCTTTCGACTTTGTTGTTTTAAGACCCTTATTGATATAATGAAAGTTAAACCCAAAGGTTTCGAAAAGTTTATCCAGATGTTTTAACTTGAACCCAATGCTTTCAAAGGATTTGTGTTAAGTAGTCAACTTTGATACTTTTGAAAGGTAACTAGTAAAGGTTTTGAAAGGAATGGTTTTTAGTATTTTCGAAAGGTTTACTTTAGTATAAATGGAAGGTTTTCAATGGTTTCGAAAGACATATCTAAAGAATAAAAGAGGATGTCTAAAGTTTATAAAGCTTTCGAACAAGGCGTTTTCAATGTTTTCGAAAGGACTAACGTCAATGGTTTCGAAAGGTATGTTTGCCTTTAGGCCTAAGATTATTATGTAAAGTAGTTTACTTATATCGAAAGGGGTACTTTCAAAAGTTTTGAAAGGGGTGCTTTCATTGGTTTCGAATAAGATTGTTTAAAGGTTTGAAACAGAGGTTTCGAATGTTTTCATCAAAAAAGTTTTGAGTAAAGCATATATCATGAAAAGGAGATTTGAGTAAAGCAAATAGTTTATTTTTCTTGTATAAGTATGATTTAAAGGGTTAAATCATTTTGAAAAGGTTTTCAAGGAAAATTTAAAGGGTAGTTAACCCTAAGTAAAGTGACTCGGATAATTGTATATCAGATGAGACTGGTATAGAGTCGCGCCATATACTTTAGCTATTATCCTCCAGCTAATTTAGTCCAAAATTCTAGTGTGTAAGGCTTACTCATAGGTAATACTTAAATGATGATTACACATAGAAAGGAATATATATGTACATATATAGGTTATTGGTGAGCCCGCAAAACCATTAGGATCAGCTGATCTTTGAAGAAGTAAGTTAAGGACAGACCACCCAAAAGTATGTCTAACAGTTGTTAGATAATTTCTTTATTTTTTCTGGTAGGTCCGAGTCAGCCAAAGGTTAATAGTTATCCAAACAAAACAATATTTTGTTCAGACAGCCGGTCCATTTATTTACTTGTTTTTTGGGCATATATGATATTTTCTATAATTGATACGATCAGTTTGATTAACCAGTTTGGTTGTAGGGTTTTGATTTGCAAAAAGATATGTTTTAATGGGCTATTAGTGAGGGAAAACCTATTCCGCTAAGCGGCGTCATCTCACTTAATATTAGTAAACCGAGATATACTAGTATTATTCACACCAGGCTTTATGTCTAACTCGAAGTTTATGTTTTTCCTCTTAAACTCTCGAGTGCTCAAAATTAATTTGGGTAGATTGAGAGTTTGGATTTACAGGTTTAGTAGGTGGATGAATAAAGCTTCCGGAGATGAGCATGAGGCTGATGCTAGCTATATTTAGGAGTTGTTTCGTTTTATTTTTACCGTGTTGTATTAAGTCTAATATGACTATTTAGTACTCTGATCAACTAAGGAGGCATCTTCATATGTCACTCTTGACGTATTTATGTAATAATTATATTTGATCTGAACCTAGAAAACAATTGGGATTATGTAGTAAAATATGAAACATGTTTTGGAAAATGTAATTTGAAAAGTTATTTTTTTTGAAACCTGTGATTTTATTTCGTATTGATGTACTTCTGATATTAGGATACCATTAACATTACCGTATTTTGTCGCCTGAATTTAATATTATAGATGATTGTAGCATCTATAGCACTTAGCTTTGAGCCTCAAGATAGAGGATGTTACAACTTGGTATCAGGGCATAAGTTTGTGAAAAAATTTAAAAAATAAAATAATTTAAAAAAAAAATCCTAAGAATTAGAGATAAGATCAGGGTATGGGATAACGCTATTGTAACATACTTGTATTTTCTATAGATAAGTAAATGCTTTATCTCTATTCTCCTGCCTCTCTTAGGCCATTCTTCTGTATCTTACAAGGCTTGAAAACATATATGGATGCTGGAAGTGGAAGAGTTAACCTTGGAGGGGGAAGCACCATTATAAATGGAAATGCCAGACCAAATACGAGAAGGAACCAAGGTCAGGCACAAGCTGAAAAATTGGGTGCTGGAGTCCCGCAAGTAGACATAGGAGCCATATTTCCTTGTCAATATGACGTAGGCGGGAATTGATGCTGGAGTTGTTGGAGGAAATTCTGGAGGGGGAAACCAAGAAGCTTCGGTGGTGAATAACTATGCTATTCTGAGTACATATTTTGCTAGGCTGGGATAAAAGCCATTTATTAGTACTGAAGATGCAATCAAAGTAGAGAATTGGCTACTTCATTGTGAGAGGATTTTCGCTGACTTAGGGCTCAGTGATGAGCAGAAAAGAAGACTCGCCTCTAGACAATGGGCAGCACTGTTTTGGTAGAACAGTGTGACAGTTGGAATCAACGAGGAGAATATGACATGGGTCGAGGTCAGGAGGAGGTTCGAGGAAAGATTTATGTCAGAAATTGCTAAGTCCACTCTGCTTAGAACGTTTGCCGAGTTTGAATAGGGGATGTGACTGTGGTTGAGTATGTGACGAGGTTTGAGGAGCTAGCGAGATATGGTTATGCCACGATTGATACTGTAATTAAGTGGAACGAGAAGTTCTTGAGGGGGCTGAAGCCTAAGCTTGCTAAGCCTATGTTATCGCATATTAGGGATCCGAGTGATGTTGTTATTGAGATGACCTTGATGAGTGAAGAGATGTAAGCTTTTCTGGAAAGAAATAAGACCAAAGAAGCTCAAGGATGGAAGAGTCAGAAGAGAAAGCTTTTCCACAAGAAAGGAGCTCAAAAGAGTGAAGCTATCAAGAAGGAAAATACATAAATGGTCTGTTACAAGTATGGCAAGAAAGGACACTATGCCCATGAGTGCCGCACTAGCAAAGGAAAGAAAGCTGCGGAGAAGAAAGAGGTGTTGTGTTTCAACTGGGATCAAATTGGGCATTATAAGAACCGGTGCAAGGAGCTTGCAAAGGATGGAGAAGGAAAAGTGTTTGCATTAGAACCAGCTACCTCGAGACTAATCGTGTAGGAGAAAGGAAAAGTAGTGCTGGGAGTACGTTTTTGATTCATCGTATGTTAATTAGAGTTCTGTTTGATACTGGTGCGTTACATTTTTTTAATATCTCATTGTTTGGTAGGTAAGCTTAACTTAGAACCCTCATACCTAGTTACTTCCTTAAGAACTACAAATCCAATAGGAGGATATGCGACACTTGGGATGAATTGTGACCACCTAGAGTTTGATTTGTTAGGTCATACATTTGATTACAGTTTGTATTTGTTTGATTTCGTAGGGTTCAGAATTATTTTGGGTATGGATTGGTTAAGTAAATATGATACTAGGATATTTTGCCATGATAGGAAAATATTGCTTAGGCAACTTGAATGTAGTGATCAGATTATATATTCCATAGAAAACCCTAGTCGTGAGATAAATGCTTTATTGGGTGTTGTGGAGATAGAAGACAAGTTAAATCACGTTTTTCGTTGTTAGAGAATCTTCAAATGTCTTTGAACCTATAGAAGGACTACCACCGAAACAAGCCATTAAGTTTCAGATAGATTTGGTACCTGAAGCAGAACCGATGAGTAGACCGCCAAGCAGGATGACACCTACCGAGATGAGGAATTTGAAGGTGCAGTTAACGGATTTGGAAGGCAAGAATTTATTAGGCTAAGTAGTTCGCCTTGCAGAGTGGCCGTAGTGTTTGTCAAGAAGCCAGATGGTTTGTTAAGGATATGTATCGATTATCGCAAGTTGAATAATAAGACAATAAATAATCAATATTCATTGCCTAGAATTGATGATTTGTCCGATCAGTGGAGCGGAGCTGAGATATTTTCTCAACTGGATTTACCAACAGGTTTCCATCAGCTTAGAGTAGCAAAGGATAACATTCCTTTGACGACATTTAGAACTAGATATGGATCGTACGAATGGTTACTAATGTCGTTCGGACTAACTAATGCGCTGACATTATTTATAGATTTGATGAACCGAGTTTTCCAAGAGCACTTGGATATGTTTATGTTGGTATTTATAGATAATATTTTAAGATACTCTAAGGACGAAAGAGAGCATGAAGTTTATCATAGAGTGGGGCTTGAGACGTTGATGCAGCATCAGTTAAAGACAAAGTTTTCGAAATGTCATTTCTAGAAGAAGGAAGTCTAGTTTCTTAGTTATGTAGTCTCAAAGAAAGGGTTGTCCGTAGATCTGACTAAGATCGAGGTAGTGAATAATTAGAAGAGACCTGAGACAATGACTAAGGTAAAGACTTTTCTTGAACTTGCTGGCTATTACCGGAGATTCATCAAGAACTTCTTGCGGATAGCAACGCCTTTGACTAAGTTAACCAGGAAGGAGGTGAGGTTGTCTGGTCTGACAAATGCGAGGAAGCATTCCTTAAGTGAAAGCATTTGTTGACCAATGCACATGTTTTAGTAGTTCCAAATGGAAACCAAGGGTTGATGATGTATACTGATGCATGTGGAACTGGATTATGAGCTGTGTTGATGCAGAAGGGTAAAGTGATAGCCTACACTTCTCGACATCTTAGACCGCATGAGGTGACATATCCGACACATAATTTGAAATTGGCTATGGTGATTTTTGCATTGAAGGTGTGGAGACATTACCTTTTGGGAGAAAGATTCGAGTCATATACGGATCATAAGTCGTTGAAGCATTTATTCTCTCAGAAGGAGTTGAATATGAGATAGCAGTGGTGGTTAGAGTCTTTAGCTGCTTACAACTTTGGTATTGAGTACGCACCTGGGAAAGAGAACAAAGTTGCGGATGCACTCAACAGAAGATATCGGGATGCAATATTGACAATGATGGTTGAGTGGAAGGATTTGGAAGCATTGAAGACATGTAGAGTACAGTGGAGACCTGAAGCTAGATCTAATAAGGAAACTGTCATGTTGTCATGTTTAGAAGTTCGACCAGTGTTAATTGAAAGGGTTTCTTCTATGGAAGGAGAGAATCCAGTGTTGGTTGAACGGATCAGAAAGTTAAGGGATGGATCGAAGAGCGACGACTTAAAAGTTTCATTCTTGACCAAAATAGTTATTTAAGAATGAAAGGAAGATTGTGTGTTTCGAATGTGGAAGACATTAGGAAAGAAGTTTTGAAAGAATTCCATCGTTCGAAGTTCATTATTCATCTAAGAGGAACTAAGACGTGTCATGACATGAAGAGGAGTTTCTTTTGGGAATGTATAGAGAGGGATATAGGCTTATAGGTGAAGTAGTGTTTGAATTGTCAACAGGTAAAAGCCAAACATCAAAAACCAAGTGGGTTACTTCAGTCTTTAGTCATTACAGTTTGGAAGTGGGATTCTATTTCTATGATTTTATAGAAGGGTTGCTAAGGTCAAATAGAGGAAACGAAAGCATATGAGTTATAGTGGACATGTTGACCAAGAGTGTCCATTTCATTCCAGTTAAGTCAACTAGGATGACACCTATTTTAGCAAAGTTATTCATGAAGAATGTAGTTAGACTGCATGGGATTCCTAGTAGTATAGTAGGTTATAGAGATTTCTTATTCACTAGCGAGTTCTGAAAGAGTCAGCAAGATACCTTAGGTACCAAGCTTAAGGTGAGTACCGCTTACCATCCATAAACTAATGGGCAAATAGAAAGAGTTAACAAAGTCTTAGAAGATTTGTTGCGAGCTTTTGTGCTAGATTTTAGAGGATCATGGGAAGACCATCTATATTTAGTCAAGTTTTTGTATAACAACATTTATCAGACTAGTATAGGAATGACACCATTTGAATCTTTGAATAGAAAGCCATGCAAATCTCCAGTTTGTTGGTTAGAGACCAGGAATAGGTTGGTTCTTGGTCCAGATTTAGTTAGAGAAGCTGCAGAAAAGGTAGAGATCATTCGAGCTAGGATGAAGGAAGCTCAATTCCTAGGCAGAAGAGCTATGCTGATAGAAGATGGAAGACTTAGAGTTCTCAGTCAGAGACCATATTTTCGTCAAAGTGTCACTGATGAAAGAATTAGTTCGACTCAAAAAATCAAGAAAGTTGGTGCCCAGGTTTGTTGGAATATTTTCCATCGTAGAGAGGATCGAGAAACTCACATACAGAATAGAGTTACCGAACAGTTTGGCAATAGTCCATAATGTTTTTCATGTTTCTCATATAAGGAAGTATATTCGAGACCCAAAGACTACCATAGCACCGACTGTGTTAGATGACTTAATAGTGGAGCCGAATTTGACTATAGTTAGAAAACTAATCGGTTCAGTCATGAGAGATGAGAACAAGCTAAGGAACAAGATAGTCAGATTAGTTAGAGTCCAGTGGAGTGACGATGAGAGAGACTGTACTTGGGAAACCGAGAGCATGATCAAGATACTTGTCCTAATTTGTTTCAAGGTATGTTTTACTTTTTTGATTGATTTGATGAGTACCTTCGAGGATGAAATTCTTTAAGAAGGGAGTCTGTAACACCCCTAATTTTAGATAATATTATTCAAGAAATTTGATTAGCTGAATTAAATAGAATAATGTGAAGACTAAATGGTTAGGGATTGAGATTTGAATAAATAAAGGGTAGTCGTGCCTAGTTAAGTCATGAATTAAATGAGTTTAAAATGAAGTAGGAGAGGGAAATTAGGTAAGGGGCAATATAGGAATAAACTATATTCTTATACCCTAAACCTTTCATATCATAACATTTCTCACGTTCATAATCTAAAACACTAAACCTAGAGGCCGACCACCATTAAAGAAGAGTAAGGGGAAGAAAAGCTAAATTAAGAGGAAAAGCTTAATTAAAATTCAATCCAAGCTAAAACCTTAACTCCTTAACAACAAAGCTAAATGTGAGCAATATGTTACATCTAATATTTTGATGTTTTCAATTTCTAAGATTGGTCCCGAATGATTCTGCAAAGTATACTGCCATGTTTTGAATGATAATTAGATATATGTATATGCTTGTTGCTGAATTATGATTATTCATATTGACTATATGACATGTTTTGCATTGAAAAACCTATTGAATGAATCCAAATGCCTTGCGGTTTTAATATATAGTCAAAAATGATATTTTAGATATGTGTTTCAAGTTTTGTAATTTTCTGAGTTAACATGGATTTTTTATTGCTTTTCTTTTGAAGAAAATGAATATTTGGGATTAAAATTAATCATGGAAATTATATATGTATATATATATATGTCTTAGGTCAGAAATTTAAATATGTTAGAAAACATATTAAAAGTGATTTATGAGAATTTTTGTTGAATTTACCTAAGTGTTTTAATAAATATATAAAATTATTTAAGGTATGAGACTTTAATGTTTTATATGTTTATAAAAGGAGAATGGACTATTTGAAAATGTTTTAAATGTTAATTCTTTGAAATTTGGCAGCATCTTTTAGAAAAGATTTTGAAAAGTTAAGGCAACAAATTATAAGATGACAAACAAGCAGGTTAATTGAAAAGAATTACCTTTTTAATTTAAAAATCAGATTTTATAAGGTTTTGATGCTTCATCATCTTCGGCAGCCACCTTTCAACTTTGTACCTCCACCCTCAACTTGATGGAAACCAATGCACACGGTATCAAAGACTTTGTACATAGTGAATTGGACATAGGCAAAAGGTGTAGGTTCGAAACAAGGGGGTCTGAAGGGGTCAAAGCCTTGTTTTGTTTTCTAAAGAAAATGCACCTTTTTTGCTTTCGATTAAGATAGCTTTCGACTTGGTCAGCTGTTAACTTGGTCAAATTGGTTTAAAGAAAGAGGCTTTCGAAGTAGGTTGCACCTTTGTTTTAAAGTAAATATTTTTGATAGGGTCGAAACCCTTGCTGTAGCCTTTTTCCTTTTGACCTAGATTGGTTTCGAAAGGGTCCCTTTGTTTTAAAAATTAGAGCCTCTTCTCCACTGCTTCCGAAGGGATATGTTTCGACACTACTCACTTTCACTTGGGAAATTTCTTTCGAAAGAGTTACTTTCAACTTTCTTGTTTTAAGACCCTTTTTGATATTATGAAAGTTAAACGCAAAAGTTTCGAAAGGTTCGTCCATATGCTTTAACTTGAACCCAATGCTTTCGAAGGGTTTGTGTTAAGTAGTATACTTTGATTCTTTCGAAAGGTAACTAGTTAAAGGTTTTGAAAGTAATAGTTTCCAGTATTTTTGAATGGTTTGCTTTAGAATAAATGGAAGGTTTTCAATGGTTTTGAAAGTCATATTTAAAGGATTTTAAAAGAGGATGTCTAAGGTTTATAAATCTTTCAAAGAAGGTGTTTTCAATTTCGAAAGGACCACCATCAATGGTTTCGAAAGGTATGTTGGCCTTTAGACCTAAGGTTATTAAGTAAATTAGTTTATTTATATCGAAAGGAATACTTTCAAAAGTTTCAAAAGGGGAACTTTCATTGGTTTCGAATCAGATTGTTTAAAGATTTTAAACAAAAGTTTTGAATGTTTTCATCAATGATGTTTTGTGTAAAGAATATATCATGGCAAAGAAATTTAAGTAAAGAAAATAGTTTATTTTCCTTTTATAAGTATGATTTAAAGGGTTAAATCGTTTGGAAAGATTTTCAAGGAAAATTTAATGGTAGTTAACACTAAATAAAATGTCTCAGATAATTGTATACTAGATGAGACTGGTACACGGTCACACGTTATACATTAGCTATTAGCTCCTAGCTAATTTAGTCCGAAATTCCAGTGTGTAGGGCTTAGTCACAGGTAAGACTTAAATGATGATTATACACAGAAAAGAATATATATGTACAAAGACAGGTTATTGGTGAGCCCGCAAAACCATTAAGATCAAGTGACACTTGGAGAAGTAAGTTAAGTACATACCATCCAAAAGTATGTCTAACAGTTGTTAGATGACTTGTTTAATTTGTCTGATAGGCCGAGTCAACCAAAGGTTAGTAGTTAGTCAAACAAAACTACATTTTGTTTGGACAGCTTGGTTGCAGGGTTTTTGATTTGCAAAAAGATATGTTTTAGTTGGATATTAGTGTGGGGGAATCTGTTTCTCTAAGCGGCGTGGTCTCACTTAATATCAGTAAATCAAGATGTAATAGCATTATTCACATTAGGTTTTATGTCTGACTCGAAATTTATGTTTCTTCCCTTAACTATCGAGTGCTCAGAATTAATTTGGGTAGATCGAGAGTTTAAATTTACGGGTTTGTAGGTGGACAAATAAAGCTTCCAGAGACGTGCAGGAGACTAATGCTAGCCATATTTAGGAGTTGCTTCGTTTTATTTCTACTGTACTGTATTAAGTCTTATATGACTATTTAGTACTCAGATCAATCAAGGGGGCATATTCATATGTCGCTCTTGGCGTATTTATGTAATAATTATATTTGATTTGAACTTGGAAAATGATTGAGATTATGTAATGAAATATGTAATATGTTTTGGGAACTGTAATTAGAAAAGTTATTTTTTGAAATTTGTGATTTTGTTTAATATTCATGTGCTTCTAATATTATAGATATCATTAACATTATTAACATTACCTTATTTTGTCGTTGGAAGTTAATACTATGGATGACTACAGCATCTGTAATGCTTAGCTTTGGGCCTCAAAATAGGGGATGTTACATGACAGCATTGTACAACTGTGGTTCTTCATCATGATTTGGGATTTCAGCTCTTACAACAGCATCATAATCATCTGGGCTATGTAATTTATCTTTGTTGTCTAGAATAATAAGCATACGAGCATGGGGTAGTCCTCTTTTTGAAATTCGATGACATGAACATGTGTTGCAACTAGTCTAAGAATTTTTTTTCCATAGATATGATGATTTAATTCTTCATATTTGGCATGAAAATTTCTGGTAGTAAGATCTGGGCGATCTTGCGAAGTTTGTCCATATGATAGTTCTGATGTGATTTCCTCTTACGTAGGATTGCATATCATTGTTATAAACAAATCAGGCTTTCTAAACTTTTTTACTAAAGTCATTACATCTTGACAACGTTGGTACATATTATGTAGACTTTCATTGAACGAAGAGGGTAATATTTCTCTTCTACCTATGTTACCTATGTCAAAAACTTAATTTGATATAAAATTATATATATGTGTGTATATGTATATATTGTATAAACAGACCAAAGAGAAGGAAAAAGTATCATACTTGCATTATTTTCTCTAGCATTCAATGCATCTTGAAGTCCCACATACAATCACGACCTAATATGATTCTGTAGTTGATGAAACCATCTCATTCTACTACTTTCAATTTTAACATAATTATCCATGACATATCGTTGTGAGAAACATCCTCTATGTAAGAAGAGAGAAGTATCTTCACATCGAATATAAAGTTTAATTTGATTAGAATTGTAACGGAATATATATATATATATATATATATATATATATATATATATATTATTTTTATATAATGGTTACTTAAGTTGATTAAAACTTCTAAATCTTGATGCCTATTATATTTATGTTTGACTTCTTAAGTGAATCAAAAGAATGAAATCCATTATGTCATCAATTTTGTTTAAATTTATGCCTAATAATTAATCGATTTTTATAATGTGATGATGCTAGCTATAACTTTATAATTTTATGAATGTAAAACTTCTTGGTACCTGTAAAATATAAGCATAGTACTCATGACATGTAATAGGAGTTCCATTTATATTATGGCTGTTAAGGTCTCAACCATAACTTCCACAAGGTAGTAGGAGAGGATACTGTAGCGGATCATAAAAAACATGTGTTTTTGAAATTCTGATAAGCTGACCCATCGACTTATGTGGAACAATATCCCTAGCATTTATTAGGGGTGGGCATGGGTTGGTTGGTGCAGTTTGAAGTCCAAACCGCTTCCACACCACATCAAACGGTTAATCAAAAATACAAACCATTGTACCAATCTTTAAACGATTCGGTTTCGATTCGGTTTGAATGTAATACAGTTTGGTTTCAGTCTGGTCTGGTTTGGACCCGTATTAATATGAAATAAGTGAATTACTTCCATCAACAATCAATTTACGAAGGCAACCGTGTGAAGCTTTTACACCTAAAGGTTAAAACACACAATGTCATACTGAAATGAAATATTAGTTCTTAACTGTATGAAAGTTTCAATTTGGCATTTAGCTACAAGAGAGATTTTTTGGTAGATTAACCAAACATCAACATTAATCAATGTATAATCATAAAAGAAAATGACTAGAATAAGATTATAATTAGCATATATCCAAAAAATGAGATGAAAAATATTATACCAAAACTATTGCTTCTTCCATACGATAACGAATGTTATTAATATAATAACGTATGCTAAAAATTGAATATATATCGTTAGAATCTAAAATAAGATAGGAGTGGCTTATATTTTTATCATAAGATTACTAGTGTAAATATTTGGTTCGGTTCGGTTTAATATGGTTGGCTCAACCGTCCAACCCGCAACCAAACCGTATTGATGGGGGTCGGTCCAGTTTTGGGTATTTGCTTTGGTTAGAAGATTCAGTGCGGGTTTCTGTACCATTTTTGCGATTTGGTGCGGGCGGTTTCCATATAGCAGTGCGGTTTATGCCCACCCCTACCATTTATAAGACTTATTTCATCCCGACCAACTATCATTGCAGAAACTTGTGAAGATGTAGGCATCACATATTGTTGGCGCAGTGGTTTTTCTTTAATTATAAATTTATAATAACGGATCTCGGGAAGTTGTGAAACTCGACGAAAGTATTGAGCAAGATCATTATTCTCATCCAATATATGTTGTATCCTTTCCAGTAGTCCTCATTCAAGTCTTCATTTTCAATCATTTGATTTTCAATTTCATGATCAATATCATATATATGTGTGGATATAGTTGTAGAAATCTGGGTCCATCTCCTTCTTTAGGAAGGTGGCTTCCAACATTGTGATATATACATCCTTGAGCACGGAAAATGTAAATACCAGCTCTTTCGCTTGTTCGGTTTTCATCGACATGCACTCCTATTGAAGTGAAGGAAAATACATGATTATATGATCGAATATTTCTTTTGAAATATATACCATGAGCACATGTATCCTTGTAGAGCTCCGAGAGCTCATTTGGTGAATGCACCGGGAGGAGTATGGTTCTTCCATTTAAACAACACAATGATGCACTCTTGTGTTGAAATAATTTCCCAAACAATATTGACAAAATGTGGGTTGTTTCAATAAATGCTTTCGAAATCCATTTTGATCTTTGATTTTTTTTTTTTTGTAATATTATAAGTTCTAACATCTCTTCGCATAGTTTGACGTCTTTGTAGTTGATTATTATGTTGTGATGGCGGTCTCTGCTCTTGGTTAAATCGCGACATGTCATTTATAATATGTTCTCTTTCCTCAATAGATGTGGTTTCTGTTTGTTCTCTTTGTATTCTTGGATTTCTGTCTTGCTGGTAATTATAAGATTCATTGCTTATATTATTTGTATTTCTTCTTAAATTTGCATTTTGGGATCTTTCTCTTCTTTGTCGGTGCATTTCACGACACCAATCTAAATAATTTTCTCTTTGTTCTTGACTCATAGTCCTTCGTTTTTTTATCTCCTATACGACATATTTCTCCATGTTCATCACTTAAAATATTTATTCTTCTATCTTGTCTCCATCAACTATTCATCTTTGATATACAACCGGTTGGAAAATAAATATGGTTAGGTTATTAATTTTTTAATCTTAAATACTTTTTTCACATAGCATTTGAGGGTACTTTTTAAAGTAACGATAACTATAACAATAAAATTGTTAGAATGAAACTAAATTCCAATACCACATAAAAAATAAGGTAATTATACAATTTGCAAACATTAATATAAATCAGATTTTTATTTCAAAATTGGTATATATAAAAGTAGAGAATATATAGTGATTTCCTTATTAATAATAAGGGATGCAACATCTAAAAAGTAGTACTAATAAGTGTTAATTTTTTTATCCTACATAGTAACTTTTTATTCAAATTTATTGCGTGTTTACCATCATGCATTTTCCTCCATAAATTTTAGCTCCAAAAACATGAAGAGAAAAGCGATAAGGTAATAAAATTTAATTATATTATTTTTTCAAATTTCTTGATCGATATATCACTTACCACTTACCACTTCAGAAGTAAATTTATCATTTCAAAAATCATCTATTGAGAGAGACTTTTTTATCAGCATTTGTTGGTTGTTTAACATGTGCACTATCCTTCGTTGAAGATACTTTTGAAGATATATCATTGTTTTGACTCGACCTTTGCTTATCATAGCGTTTAGCATCCATCGTTTGGCTGATAAATTGTATTGAATTAACATAATATATTATCATGTTAATTCCACTAAAAAATATATTTCTATATTTGACTAGTATTTTATTAGAATCATCCCAAAAAATATAGTTAATTACACTCTAATTTGAATGAAGTACAATTTTCTGTGGTATATTATTTCTATATATGATGCGGTACGATTTTCTATAGGTAGCATACTATTGAATAAGTTGTAGATAGCACCGATGCAGTCCTTATTACTAAGTAAGATCTCAAATATGACGGAGGTGCCAAAAAAACAAAAAGTTACCTGGTTGAATAGAATATATTTCACGTTAATTTAGAACTGCAAAATGTCATGGCAAAGCATAATAGATATGAATTTATAGTTGGAACCTGATAAAATAACATATAGTTAAGCCCGAACTTCATGAAGATTTGCATTTGAATACCCTGATTACTACCAAGTGCGTTCTATGGAAATAATATATATCCTCACTTAGATCTCAATATTGATACCTACTAAAAATTCTTTTTGGCACACGTGACCACTTCCTCAATGTAAAGTACATAGTTATGATTGCTTATCCCATTGGACCAACTAAAATTTCTTGCATTCATTATGTCTTTGTTTCATTTTTGTATCTTTGTACGTATCCATATATTTGCAAACCTGTTTTGTATTTATTACATCTTTGTTTCATTTTTGTATTTCTGTATGTCTTCATTCGCATTAGCGTTTGTTTACCATATATTAATTTTAATTCACATTAACATTTGTTCGAATTTTTATCTAAGTTGCATCGTTTAATATTTTTTATTGGTTTGAATTTTTATTTCTGTTATCAATTAATAAAAAGCGAAAATATTTAGAAAGTTTATTTGTTAGATCGTACTTTTGAAAAATATGACGTTACCAAATAAATATAAATCAGGTAGATATAAATTTCGAAAAAAATCAATACGTTTGTTCATATATCAGCTTTGAAAATTGGCTTATTAAGATGAATTTATATCAACAAACGTACTGATATTTTTTCATATAAATCAGCCAACGGGTGCGTGTTATTAATTAATATAACTACAAAATATGGCTTATTAACCTAAATTTATGCATTGCAAAAAGCTGAAACATGTAAGCTAAGGCCAGATCTATATATAAACAAAGTAACATAAATCTGGTACTATATATTTTAAAAAAAAGTGCATGATGATATGTAAATCCAAAAAAGACCAACACATAAGCTAATTGATGCCCAGTCAAATGCTGAAAGCACAGATATACCTGCATGCCAATTTCAACTCAAAGCACAATGTAAGGCATGATTATATACATACATACATACATACATACATACATATATATATATATATATATATATATATATATATATAAAGTATATTAAAAAAAAGAAGAAGTTGTAAGACGTTGGCTAGATCAATATCTCAAAGGAAATGTGCTATGATGATATGGCTTATTAGTTAATATGTTCCATGCTAACGTATATAGCATGTATTATTATAAGCTTCAACGTGTAAAGCATGATGTAAGGCATGATGATATTATATATATTAGATAAAGAAAATGCAAAAAAATAAAGTTTGTAACACGTTGGCCATATATATATATATATATATATATATATATATATATATATATATGTGTGTGTGTGTGTATGTATATATATATGTGTGTGTATATATATATCAATAGGTAAGTTTAAAGCTAATTAGTTAATAAAATTATATATGGCTTGTACCAGTTAATAAATTTTAAGCATATATAAGCAAAATTCAACATTGGAGTATAGAAATCATGCTTCATTATTGGTCATAACATAGAATATTCCATGTTAATACACATGAATTTAGTATTTATACATTCAGAGAAGCCCTGATAGGTCAATGAAAATATTCTATGGTAAATTATAACACGTGATAATATTGCTCATTAACCTTTTTCATATATTTGTGCAACAAAACATAATAAAACTAAGCAGAAAAGCTAACCTGAAGCAAGGCTGTGCTGCAACGGAAATGCGAGTAGAGTGAGATGTGATTAGGAATGACAATATATAACAGTTGAAAAGAAATAGTAATGGAAAGTTGTGACTACGAATGAGCAGAGCGACAATTATTCATAGGGTTGCAGTAAAATTTTCTAGAACACTATATTTTTATGGTATAAAGCTTGAATATTTCTAGGTTGGACCCACTCAAAGTTCTATATTTATTTGATCCACTACAGTGTGATGGTGAATATTTTCCGGCTTAGGTATGCATATGCTATTTTTAGGGTTAATTATAATGCAAATTTTCAAAGAAGGTATATAAAGGGCAATATTGGTACTTTACGATCGGATCAAAAGATTACGCTTTCAAACCAACTATTAATAAAGATTTGTACCCTTATATTAAGTAAATCAAACAATCTCAACATCTTTTCCATACTCCCCTTAACACTAACATATTTAGTAACGAAACAAATTCTATGTCTTAAAATCCTATACTTGTATAGAGAAGAGGACCCCTCTTTACTTTTTCACAACATGGGACTTCAATTTAGCATATCGTTTTCAATTCAATTCCTCATTTCTCCAAAACAACAACAACAAATAAGGCATTATTCCCAAACAAGTTGGGGTCGGATAGAAATAGAACTCGAACTAAATGACAGAGTCAATTTAAAAGTCATAACAACAACAGCAATAAAAACCATGAGAATATTAAAAAAATAAAGTCAAATAAGTAAACTAATACTAATAATAACTAAGTAAAATAAAAATAAAAATATATTAAGAAAAACCATGATAATGATAATAATACTAATAGTAATAACGATACTAATAGGAATATTGGTTGAAGACCAAACACTACATCTTAGGCTCTTATTCACTAGTCCTATAATCTAAAACTTATATCACTATCCTTAAACCAATCCTAAGCAAAAAAAACTCCTAGCCCATTGTTCTGGTACGTGGATTGCTATTTTCCACGAGCTCCTGTCCTACACCAGCTCTTCAGATATATCTCAATCATTCAAGTCTCTTTTTACTACTTTCTTCCATGTCAACCTTGATCGACCTCTACCTCTCTTTAAGCATTGGACGCGGCCTATAATTCCAACGTGCACATGTGCTTGGGAGGCCTCCGTTGGAGATGTCCAAACTATTTTAAGTGGTGTTGGACTAGCTTCTCCTTAATTGGTGTCGCTCCAAGTTTATCACATATATCATCATTTCTAATTCAGTCTCTTCTTGTATGACCGCAGCGCTACAGCATACGCATCTCTGTTAAACGTATCTTCTGTACTCGTTGGCTTTTAGTAAACCAATATTCTGTACCATACAACATCGCATGCTTGATTTTCGTTCTGTTGAACTTTCCTTTAAGCTTCTATGATACTTTCCTATCATAGAGAATGCCAGACGCTTGTCGTCATTTCACCCATCTCGCTCGAATTTTAAAACTAATATCTTTATCAATCTCTACTGCAACATTGATCCTAAATATCGAAAAGATTCCTTCTTGAGCACTATTTGTCCAGCCAGAGTGACATCTCCATCCTCTGACCTGACACCGCTGAATTCGCACTTCATATACTCTGTTTTAGTTATGTTAAGCATAAAACCCTTTGATTCTAAAGTCTGTCTTCGCAGCTTCAGTTGTCTATCAACCTCAATTCTAGTTTCGCGAATTAGCACAACATCGTGAGCAAAGAGCATATATGAAGAAATCTCACCTTGTATACCCTTCGCAATCCCATCCATCATTAGGGCAAAAACTTAGAGGCTCAAAATTGATCCTTGATATAATCTTATATTAAAGGGAAAGTCACCGGTTTCACCATCGCATACTCGACACTAGTCACAACATCATCGTACATATCCTTGATAAGGTAACGTACTTTGTTGAGACTCTCTTCTTTTTCAGAGCTCACCACATAAACTTTCTCAGTACTTTTTTATAAGTTTTCTTCAAATCGATAAATACCATGTATCAATCCTACTTTTGCTCCCTAAACATCTCTATAAGTTGTTTTATGAAGAAAACCGCATCTGTGATCGATCTCTCAGGCATAAAACCAAATTAATTTTTTGAAACGCTCGTTATCATTTTTAATCGATGTTCAGTGACACTATCGAAGCTTCATTGTACAATAAACTCATTTCTCCAAAACAAACAAACCCAGAATAAAACATAAACCAAATATATAGAATTTAATTAAAAAAATTCAAGCATATAGTAGTACAATTGTTAAAATTTCATACCTTTTGTCTTCATTAAGCCACTTGCACAACATAACAAGAAGTTGTTTAAGGATAGTCGGTAGCATAACAGATTCACCTAACAATAATGTAAACTAAGCAACAGTAGGACATAATGTACACAGAGCATACACAAATATGTATGTATTGTGGAAGACATAGGAAGGCTCATCATCATATCATACAACAACAACGATAGCATATAATATATTTCATATATTAGGCCATCCACTCAATCTTTTGTTTATGAAAAAAACCTAATCAAACGTTGTTTCTTTTCTTCTTTTTCTCAAATCCGAATCATTTAATGTACATTGTCCACTCACCCCCAACGAAGAATAAACAGACAAAGAAAACCCAAAAACATACGTCACTCAGTACCAAATTTACAAAGTGTAGTGCTGGTTGTTTGTCTCCATATCCAATCCCTTCAGCTTTACAACAGACTCAACGTGCCCCTTCAGTGTGTGCAGCTCCCTAAGCCTAGCAACCTCAGCACGCTTCTTGGCTTGCTCAGCGATTTCAGAAAGCTCTCTGTAGTCGCTGGTCTCATTGAACAAGCCCGAGGTCTGAGCAGTTGGAAGGCCATGAAGAGTTCTCTGGGCTAGAGCCCACTGGGCCTCTCTTTCTCCTTTTCCGTAGTCCTTCTTGCTGGTGAAAGCGGTCTTGTTCTGAATGAGGTTGTCCCATGCCTTACCGCTCAGTGCATACCTGATGATGAACTTTAGGATATCTTGAGGGATGTATGTGACGATGGTGTATACCCAGATGATTCCTGCCCATCCCCATCCTATTCCTTGTATTCTTGCAAAGCTCCAGCTTGCATACACCGCAATGCACGTAGCCACCTAATAAAAATAATAATCGATCATGACGATATGCTTTTTTTATTTTTGAGAATAACATATTATGGATGCTTCAAGTTATGGTTCCATCCTTTTTGTGTCAGACTTTGATACAAGCTTTTGACATCTGTATTACATGCCAAAAGTTGGTGCATGAAGCCCCTACTCACATGCATCAAAATTTGACTTGTGTTACACATGTTAAACTTGAGATTCTCTGTATCAAATTTTGATACTCTCATGGTTGTAACAAAGTTGTTCTCTTAGGTATTCTTGGAATTTACTTCCTAATCTGCAACGATAGAAGGTGATCTTATTTTTGGTATGACATAATTTAATCATGTGTGTTATACCTCATGCCAAAATGCCCATGTTTATATGACATGCACATTATAGCATATATCATGCACATGTACATTAATATAGGATATACAACAATGCAGGGTTTCACTAGTTTTCGCTATTTATATCCATGTATTAGAATCAAGTGAGACAACTAACCAACTGAGCAGCCAAGAAAGCGAAGACGAGCAAGAAACCTGGCCTCTCAACAAAGGACCAGCTCCTAGATCTAGTAACGAAGATCAACGCCTGACTGATGATACTAACTTGAAGGTAAAGAGCTGCAGTAAGCTCATCAGCATTACCCTTAATTTCCTTAACTCCAAATTTCTCCTACACAGAAACATTTCTTGACCCTTGTACTCATCATAAAACTAGTGATATGTAAAGAAGTTACGATTATTTTAGAACACTCACTGGGAAGAAATTGGTGTCATGCATAAGGTAGAAGAAAACAACAGTCATGATAGCTTGATAAGCTCCAAGAACAATGCCAGTGGAGAAGATCTCCTTGAGCTTCCATGAATCGGGAAGAGGGGAAGGCTTGACACGATCTTTGGAAATGGTCATGATGGTACCGTCATTAAGAATGGCGATGATCAAAACCATGAAGGGAGAGAAGTCGAACTTCCAAATCAAGGCAATAAGCATGAAGCCAAGAACGATACGGATGGTGATGGAGACAGCGTAGATGGTGTAGTTCTTCATCCTTTGGAAAATAGCACGGCTAGTGAGCACTGCGCTGACTATGACACTTAGACCAGGTTCAGTAAGGACGATGTCGGAGGCGCTACGTGCAGCGTCGGTTGCGTCATCGACTGCAATTCCGATGTCCGCCTTCTTCAAAGCAGGAGCATCATTAACTCCATCTCCGGTCATACCGCAGATGTGCTTTCTGTCTTGCAGTCTCTTCACAATCTCGTATTTGTGTTCTGTACATAGTTTTTAGGAGAACATAAACCATATCAGAAAATTGAATTTGTTATCACAAAAAGCATGTTTGGCAAGTGCTTTAAAGTAGTTACAACTTCTTATAAGCTATTTATTACTATTTATCTTTTTATATTACTAACAATTTATAAGAAGGTGAAATAAGTTGCACAGAAGTTGATAAAATAGGAAAGAAATATATTTTTTGACTTATTTCAACTTCTACAATTGAATTTTATTATAGTTTCAACTTATTTAATCAAAACTTCTACATTTTGTTATTCACTTAAAACAACCTAAAAGCATTGTTGTCAAAAAAAAAAAATTAAAACTAAAATCTTACGACTTGAATCCCATTTTAAATCGCTCCATCAATTCCGGTTTGACATTGAAATTTTGATTATTCAAAATTTTAATCAAATGCTATTGAGGGAAGAGTCATTTAATCCATATTCAAATAAGAAATGTCAATATCAAGATACTTGTTTGACCTTATAATTCAAAATTTATTGTTTCAGAAATAATGAACAAAAGTTTATCCTTTTAGATGCATGTCATTTAATAACCAAATTTTTTTTATAGCATAAGGTTTTCAAAATGAGATTTTAATCGTAAATCATGAAGTTCAAACTGTAAATCGAAACGGGATTCAAATCGTAAATCGTAGATTTAAAAGAACCCATATTTTAAGATTTGTACACACTTTAAAATTGATTATGATTTTTAAACTAATACAACTAAACTTAAAACTCAATTTTGTCTCTTATTCCTTTTTTATTTTATTTTGGAAAAATTATAATTCAAATTGTGAATCCAAATAAGTATGTTAAATAAGTTAGTCCGAGTTGAGTGTTGTTTTAATTGTGGTTTTAACTAAGTTTGAATCGAAGTATAAATCGAATCGTAAGGGAAGAGATTCGATCTGAATCGGGATTTAAATCACATAATTTTAAGAGACAACAACTAATATAGCATATAAACATATACGCACAATAAACGAACCATTTAAATATGCGATTCATGGTTTAAATCCATTTTCGGTTTAAAACTTAAAACTTATGTTTAGGTTTTGAATCTCGTTTTGAAAATATTGCTTAAAAGTTAACATTCAATAATGAGAAATTCTACTAGGACACAAGTTGATGATACAATTGACAACACAATGAATCTCTACCATTAAATTGTCTCGTGATTTCAACCTCAAATGTGAACACAATATGATCCAAGGGTTTAGATCTATTGTGTCACCAATTATGTTCTATTTTTTGTCCAAGTAGCCGGCCTTTTTAAAAATACATTCAAGTAGTTATAAAATAAGTTGTTTCTAAATGGACTATAGATATTTCTATTAATCTAGAGGAACCTGGCTTTGTACTAGATTTATTTATACAATCTGTGTTTTGGATACTTCTAAACTGAACTATCACTTGACAAACTTGACTTGGATTGGTCTGTTGGGGTAATGTTGTCCAATTTCACAACACAGTACAGATGAGAAAGGATAAAAGAATGCAGATTCATATTTTTAGTCTATATGTATTCACGTTCAGTTTGTTAGAATAGTAGTACAAATACAGACCAAGTGAGGGTTAGTTTGAATGATTTTCATGTCCTAACTAATTTTCTAGAAAATGACTGAAAATTAAGTTACCTGGGAAAACGCCAGCAAACCCGTCAGCCTTTTCAATAAGCTCATCGATATCGAGATCGCTGTGCTTATCACCGAGAAGAGTAGAAGATGGGTACATATTAGTACCCATTCCAAGTCTTCTTCCAGTCTCTTTGCCGATAGCAAGCTGATCACCAGTGATCATCTTGACATTGACACCGAGGTTAAGTGCACGCCTGATAGTTTCAGCACTGTCATGCCTTGGTGGATCAAAGAGTGGAAGCAGTCCCAAGAACTCCCATGGTTCCCCTGCAGATTCCTTGGTCGCCTCAGGAACTTCTTGCCTTGCAACTCCCAATGATCTCAGACCACGGTCAGCAAATTTTCCAATCATTTCATGGACTTTCTTTGCCTCTGCTTCTTTTAGGTTGCAGAGCTCAATGATCTGTGCATGCGTTTGGAGTAAGTGGGTTCATTATAAGTTGCATGATATGGATATATATTACTGTAAACATTGAAATCAAACCTGTTCAGGTGCACCCTTGCTAGCCCTGTGCCATTTTCCATCAGAATCGACGTAGGTGATGGCAGTGCGCTTCTCGACTGGATTGAATGGCAAGAAGTGCTTTTCTTGGATGCCTGCTCTAGCCTGTGAAAAACAAGAATTTTTTATATTTGAAGACATGAAAAACAGTGGTGAAGAACTAATATCTTTATAAGGCAACAGACTTATTTTTTTATATTAATGTAAAAATAACTGGATATAATTTGACTTTTAAGTCAGTTAGTTGTGAATTGTGATGTTTTACCACTATGATTTATAACTAATGATTCTATAGCAAATCACGTAATTGAACATAATTATGTGTTGAAAATTATGCATTGTTCTATTATAAAGTATTTGAAACCATAAGGCAACTTTAACTATTTTTGTTTCGTCCAAATTACTTATGAATTCCAAACACTAGAATACAAATAAATTATCTAATTATAGAGGGTTGTCAAACATGCTCTTAGACCAATGGTGCATTCGGCATATTCAATTTTGCTACAATGCACCATTGGTTAAAATCAGAGTCGACGGGTGTTTTGCTACTCGGATTAAAACCAAAGGCGATCAGTTTCCATGAAAAGGACAGTAAACTCTATTTGATCACCCACTTCGGTACCATATCAAGGTAAAAACAATCTAATATAAACATCATTTTCTTAACACAAGTTACCTCCTTAGGATCAGCAAGCATGTTAACAATGCAAGAATCAATAGCGTCCTGGTTCTCAACCCTGGAAGCCCTTGCGGCATACAAAACCACTCCATCAGCATCAACACCCTTAGTACAAACTTCGATCAAAGCCTTGTCGACGGTGAGCTTGTTGAGCGTGAGGGTTCCTGTTTTGTCACTGCACAGCACATCCATTCCAGCCAACTCCTCAATAGCTGTCATCCTCTTCGTGATTGCTCCTTGCTGTGATAGCCTGTGGGACCCGATAGCCATTGTCACTGACAAAACAGTCGGCATGGCGATTGGAATTCCTCCAATGAGGAGCACAAGCAAGTTGTCGATTCCTTCTCTGTACTTTCGGTGTTGCACCGGGTACATGACTATGATCTCGATCAACATACCCACAGCAATTGAGCAGATGCAGAAGTTACCAATGGCTGTCAATACCTGACATGCCAAATACACAGATAATTAGAATCTCCTTGCATGTATATTAACAATGGTTGATTTATGTCAATGAAATGTGATCCCAAATTATCTAAATATCCAAATAGACAATCTATAAACCTACCACTGTTCCACAGAAACATTCAAAATTGTGATTTTTTTTTTGAATATTTTATCCGAAGTTCACTTCGATGGTTCTAAAAGGAATTTTTTTTTAATACACAGGGAGCGTCCAAAAAATACGTTCCAACCCTCGGTGATCGACATGTGTCTTATTTAGTGAACTATTTAAAAAGTAACTATTATGCAATACAAATGATTGAATGAGTGGTTGAAGCATTTGATGCTACAAGTGGAGCGGTGGAAAAATCTTTGTGACTTATCATCATACCTTTTGGAAGTGACCAACATTGTTGGTGCTATCCACAAGATGAGCAGCCTTTCCGAAGAAAGTATGAACACCAGTAGCAATGACAACAGCCTCGATTTCACCCTGCTTGCAAGTAGAACCAGAGAAAACCTCTTGCCCAGGCATTTTAGTGACCGGAAGAGACTCTCCAGTAAGGGCAGATTGGTCGATCTTTAAAGGGTCACCTTCCAAAAGCCTAGCATCAGCAGGAACGATGTCACCAAGCTTGATGCTGATGATGTCACCAGGAACAAGGATGGACGCATCCTGTTCACCCCATTTTCCATCTCTCAAGACCTTGGTCTTAGGTGCAAGCCCAGCCATCAGGGCAGCTGCTGCATTACCAGCATTGTTCTCTTCGATGAAACTAATGGTGGAATTGATGATCAGGAGCACAACGATACCCACAAAATCTTGCCAATCAGGAGCTTGGCCCTGATATTATAGCAATATTTGAATTTGAATACTAAAGATATATCGTAGTACAAAATTTTATATTATATCACAGACTATGATCTTTAGGATACAATTGTATACGAAATTGATATTCGTCTCATATTAAATGTGCAGCACTATACATATATGAAATAGATGATAAGTGACTCTCGACTAGTAGACAAGACCCGCCAATCATTCTTTTCAGACGTGTATAATGATACGCATGACATGACGGTGGAACAAATTAAATCTCTCAATCACGTGAGTTTGTGGTATAACATAAGGAATTTTCTACTATTTATCAAAGTAAAGGTTACATACTCCTCCATTGGCCAAAGCGATTGCCATGATAGCAGCAATTTCCATGACCCACGACAGAGGGTTCCACATAAAGCCCAAAAACTTGAGGAACTTGCACTCCTGTAAGCAATCATAACAAACACTTCTTTGATGATATAATCTATGTATACTGTCAAATTTCAGATAAGAAAAATGTTTAAACCTTTTTCTCTTCCAGCTTGTTGGGGCCAAAGATTTGGAGACGTTTTTGCCCCTCTTCTGAGGAGAGACCTTCCTTTGTACATTTTAACTGCTGGAACACTTCCTCTACGGGGATCCTTTCGAGATCAACCGTCTCGTTTTTGACATCTTCCAAAGTGATGCTCTTGTTTTCACCTGACATTTTTCTTAATCTTTTGTTCTACAAGAGCATGGAAGAGCCCAAAAATGAAAGAATTTAATAAGAAGAAAGATGTTATCTTTCTTCTTCTTTCTTTCTTTCTATGGCCTCTTCAATGCCCTCACCTATATTTATGGTTTTTAACCTTCACAAAATGTCTCGGGTGAGGAACATGAAGAAAAGAACTAGGTTTGTACATGTTACATATAAATAGGATATTCAAATACAACTCAACAGTTAAGAATTTGTGGACCTTGACCCTGGTCCGATTATTTTGTGGTGGACAGGTTATGATGGCCACTAAAGTTGTGGGAAAACTGACAAGTGTGTGTATCAATTTAAAAGGACAGATTATGTAAACTTAGCTTTATATACATTGAACTTCTAATACACCTTTGATTTTGATTTTATATGTTGATATATTCCATTTTAGGTCTGAAAATGACTGTTAAACGGTGGACTCAATTACAAATATGTTGTACTGAGCTTTGATTCATCATTGCAATTTTGTGTAATTTGTCATATAGCCGAACACATCAAATTTCTATATGATACATGCAACGTTTTTGTTGTTTGTCAACTCTTATTTTAACATTCATAATAACTGGAACTACAACCTGCTTGTTTGCACATTGTTTGACTACTAAGGACACTATAAAATTTAGCCCATTTGTCATACAACTATGGAATCAACGATCATTTTCCCTTTCAGAAGGACGAAATCCATTTTTCAAATACCAAGTTTACCCCAAAAATTTCTTCTCGAATCAATTACTTTGTTGGGTCCAATATATAACGATGAATAGTTATATCAACACCACCAAAACCCTAATTTCCATCCCAAAATCATTACCTGCCCAAGTCTTCTTTACTTTTACTCAAGTATCGAATCACTATACTAATCACCATTGACACCTTACTAAATCCGTTGTCGACTACTTTGAGGTTGTGCCTACCAACTTTGTAGCTGAAGCTGCAGTCGAAGATGACATCTAAGCCGCCAACGTGGAGTACCAGGTTCGGGTAGGCCACTACCGCCCTTTCCCAAGACTTTCCATCCTTTTATGCTCCGCCTAGGAGTTCTTTGTGTAACCGTTGTGACTGGTTTGTGACCGCGCTTAATTTGTTGAGAGCATATATTTTATTTTCAAAATCCTATAATTACCGCTTTATAATCATTCCACTAATTTTTTCACTCTATTTTAAATTTAAATACCTTCTTTAACAAGAATTTACAGTTATTTATAAATCTTTCACGATTCTCTTTCCAAATTTTACATCATAGTCTATACATCTAAAATTAATTATATAATCGAAAATTTAAACTAATTGATCAACTTAGTCAATTAATATATCACAATAAATTTATTATATATTGCATAATAAAACATACTTTTAGCAATAATTATAATGTAAACGTTATTCTTTTAACAACATTACCATATGTAACACACCGGTTATGCACTAGTTGTCGGTTATAAAACTGGTGAAAATCAGTACATTTTAATATTGATAGCAATTCTCAACCTATTAAATTGGGTCGTTTTGAGACGTTCTAATTTTTGTTTTTCATTATACTTCTATTAATCATATTGGAAAATCAATCTTCACAAAACTAGAGAATTAATAAAAGAATGTATATGTAATATTATTTTAGTAGAAAATTCTTACAACCGGTGTATCTTAAACTCTCAAATATGTATTGATTGGGTATAACAACACTTCATTTAAACCGATCAAAAAAACTACGATCATTGATAGTCAAACCCAATACTCTAAAAAACTCTTATAACCGCTTCTACAAAACTCTCGAACGAAGCTTAACGAATAAATAAATGAGAAATTTTGGTCCACATCCTTATAAATAAAAATAATTAGATTCAAGTCCATTTCAAAAAAAACTTATAAAATATATCCCTACTTTTAAACTATCTAACAAAAATTACCAAAATACTCCTTAACAGTTTGCATTCTACACAAAAGATTTTCAATTCCATGTCATTACGCGATTTTATAATTTCAAAAAATAAAAAAACCACTCAAAATCTCTCATAAATCATCGTCAAAGAAACCACCATTCGAAGAACAATTCGCAGCTGAAGAAAAGATCGAAGTAAAACCTAATTCCTAAAAATAAAATGGAAGTATTTGCAAATTTTTCGAAGGCGATGTTCAATGTTCAAAGATGACAGACAACGACTCCTTCTATGAACAACATACAACATTACGAAAAAAATCCAAAAAACGAAGATGATAAGTTAATGTAAACCTAAATTTACTGTATATATTAATAATGACAAATATTTATGAGTAATTTTGATTGAAATGGTACTACTTCGATTTACACGTATAAATTGGATAAATATTTGACATGCATGATTTTGGTTAATGAACGCTTGGGGGGAGGGGGTGTGTGTGTGTATGAAATTATACTGTAAAAGTTGATAATGACAAACATTTGATATGCATATCGTTGATAACAGAGTGAAATAGTTGCCCTAAGTAATTTTTGTTAATAATTGTTTGAAATGTTATAACCTTTTTACTATAATTACTGATAATATCAATCTTAAATACATGGTATTAGTTGATAATAAGTTGAAATTGTAATACATATTTATATGAAATACTGGAAAAAATTAAATATTTGCCATAAATAATTTATATTCTTAATTGCTAGATATATCACTAAAGTTTTACCGCAAATACTAAGAATGTCAAATATTTGCGATACATAATTTTGATTAATGATACGTTGAAATTATAGTATACAGTTACATGATGAAGTGAGGATATCAAATATTTTTCACACATATGGTAAGTTAAAATTATAAGATATAATTAGAAGATGAAGTGAGGATGTTAAATGTTTGTCGTAAACAATTTAAGTTAGTATTGCTGGATATATTAAAAAACTTTTACTACAAATGCTGAGAATATCAAAATTTTGCCATACATCATTTGCATTGATGGTAAATTCTATTTAAATATAGTATATAATCAAATGATGAAGTGAGGATGACAAATATTTATCATAAACAATTTATTTTAAAAAAAATTAGATATATTAGAAACTGTTGGTGTATATACTTAGAATGTCAAATATTGCCATACGTAGTTTTACTGTTGGTAGGTTTAAATTGTAGTATACATTTACATGAAAAGTAAACAATATCACATATTTATCATAAATATTTGCAAGTTAAATATTGGCATGACAAATATTTGCCTTTTCAAGAAAATATTTTCATGGCAATATTTGCTAATCATATATATGTGGCACCAAACTGACAATACTAAAACCTTTACAGATACGCCGAAGAAGATATAAAGTCACAGCAATCAAAAAAGACTAATAGGTCAAGGGCAAGCCAAAAATGTTGTTGAGGAAAAATCTAAAGCTGAATTAAATGAAGAAAATAAATCTTTGATATTTGAATCTTTTGGATTTGCAGTGCTATAAAAATATCAAAAGGAAACAACCATCAAGTAAAAGCAGTGCTATAAAAATACCAAAAAACAAAAAGAAAATGCAAAATGTTATGGGAGAAAGCCACAGAAGTAATTTAAAGTCTTTTCATGCATTGATGGAAATTTAATAAAAGAAAAGCAAATTCTGGAAAAGCACATAAAACCATTAAAGCCAACTTCATTCTTCAACATGATCAATCTATTTTCAGAAGGAGCTATAACAATTGAAACATATCAAAAGAATCTACTCCTATAGATTTGATCAAAACTCATTTTCAATAGAAGAATTTTTTATTTCAAAACGTGAAAACAATTTTAAAAGAAAATGACATAACAACACTTTTTGGATTTCCAAATAAAAGCATAACAGTCAACGCAACATCCCATTTGAAGGAAACCAATACGCACTGTAACGACCCAGAATTTCTGTCATTTGAAATTCAGATATTTAATTGATTTTAAATATCAACAAGTAAAAATTTGTAAGTCGAATAATTTATTTTTCGAACATTTAGATTTAATTGGATAATTAAATCAATAATTTAATATTTGAAATTCCAGAAATAATTGGAAATTGGGTTTAATGTGATTAAAAATGATTTATAAATTTATATTAAATCATATTGAAGTTAGAACAATGTTTGTGAACTTTTAAAATTGAATTAAAAGTTAAATTGTGAAAATTGAATATTTTAATATTTAATTGACGAGTTAAAATAGCCATTTTTCAGATAGCCTCGGATTTCAACGAAACTAGTTTCATCGGATCCGTAATGTCAAATTATTGTAAGGTTTTAAATTTCGTGTCAATCGGATTTACGGTTTGTGCAGGGCAAGCCAAAACGCGTAGAAATTGGTTTAATCGATTTAATTTAAATTTGATCGTTTATTTCCATAACTCGCACAGATGACCAAATTAGCTTCTGAAACACATTCCATTGTGTCCGGAACGTGGGGTAAACCCTAGAAACGCCAGCCGGCACGCTTCGTTTGGAGTTCGGAAAAATTCGGGTGAATAGTGTTTGGTGAAATTTTCTATAAAAGCACCTAAACCATTCACTTTTGCAAACAAAACAAGGCACTAGGGTTTCTGAACCCAGCCTCCACTTTAATTCTATCAATGGCCGAAATTTAATTTCGTTCTTCCCTCATTTTCTTCAAATCCAACGGCATTTATGAAAAACTTTCAACATGAAAAATGTAGAGCTAGGTGAGATCTTGAGATCCATACGGTGATGATGATCACTGGAGCGACGTGGTGGTGGGATTTTGGCCGTGAAGTACCCACGTACACGCATGTTTTCCGAGGCTAAGACAAGGCCGAGCTTGGCCATATTCGCGGCGAAGGTAGAGGAGGAGATGGGCTACAAGATGGAGGTTGCTGATCGTTGTAGAAGTCGTCGATGGGGGGTGCGTTCGAAACCCTAAGTGGCGGCTATTTGGGTTCACGGTCGCGTGAACGACCTGAAGGAGAAAACGCGATTGGGAAGAAACGTTCGTGCGGCCCAGATTTTGCATAAGGAAATGAACGGTCTAGATCAAGTTAGGTTTAAAATTTAAAAAGAAAATTGTAATTTAGTTTTATTATAATTCGTGCAACTTTAAAAATCGATATCTCTTTCATACGAGGTCGGAAAATTACGAAACAAGTTGCGTTGGCTTCGTTTTGTCGAGCACTACGCTATGGAGCTGGTTTGGAGTCTTTTGGAGCTAGTGAAAATTTCGGGTAAAATTAAACGCACGTTTAATTTTATTCGAAATAAAACGCTACAACTGTTATCGGAAACTCAAGGTGAGAACTTCTCTCTCAATCGAATTATTTCGATTTAAAATTTAAATAGTTAAATTTAAAATTGCTTGATTGTGTTGATTGTGTGATTGGATGATAGTTATTATCTGTTGTATTGGAATAGACCCTATACGCCGTATATTAAGCGGAGGTTATTTATTAAAAACATATACCGCGATAATTCCAACTTGTATGGAATTGGTATTATATATGTATTTGGAGTTGATTTTTCCGCATTATATAGCAGATGAGACCCTATTGCGCCGCATAATAACGGATAGTATTTTATAAATCCCATATACCGTGATATTTCACCTCGAAGTGGAATTGGTATTGTGCTAACATCTGTAGATGTAGGGAAGCAGGTTGGAGGGATCCAACTGGATTCCTCAAATGATTGAATTTGTTTCAATATTGTATGTTGACCTATTTATAATCTGCGTGATTATCTTTGTGATTAGAATCGTTAAAGGCTAAATTTTAGCCGAATATATTTTTGGTATCGTTAGATACCGAAAATAAATGAAATTTGATTTTTGAAAATTTAAGTTGAGAATTCTAATAGAATTTAATTTTGGAATTTATTCATTTTAAATAAATAAACATTAAAGTTTTTTTGTTATAAAAATTATGATTTTTGTGAAATATAATCGAAATGTGATTTTTCTGAAATAAGTAGTTGATTAATTTATAAAAGGGTTTAAATTGGGATTTTTAAATTATTATAAATGATTTATATAAACGATTTATAAAATTGATATTTATAAATTAAAATGTTGGAATTACAAAACGAGTTTTCATAAGTATTAAAATGAAGTATAAATGGATTTCATAAGTGGATGAAATCTATAGATTTACGAATTGTAAAGTTATAAAATGAATAGATTTTGTAAAATAAAAGATATATAAGTAATTAACTTATAAACTGGATTTTGGCATGTAAATGGGATATGGATAGAATTTGTTAATAAAGTGATTTTATAAGTGAAGTTGTTATAAAGTATAAATGGGATTTATAAACGTTGTTTTATAAATCCGAAGTCGACTTATTTTAATAAGTTTAATTGTTATAGCTTATTAAAGGAGATATATTCATGATTTTGGACAGTGGATAATCCTTTAAATAAAATATGTAGAAATTGAATTTGGTTAATGAAGTATATTCACGATTTTGGACGGTGAATAATATATTAAAGAAATATTTTGGGAAAGTGATATTCTAAATGGAATTAAACAATTTAAAAATGTGTTAAGTATCGAAACCATAGATTTCAACATTCATTGTTGAAATAGACGTTTTCGAGAAATAAAAGGAAATGGTGAACTATAACACTGTTGTTATAGTAAATGATTTCCGAAAGGAAAAGTTTTATATAGTATTGAGGTTAATATATCTATTTTAATTTCGAATCCCTATACTAGTGATTTTGGGTTGTCGTGACGATGTTTTACGCAACATTCGTTCTGACTCAAACAAATGTGTTTAAGAGAATGTTTTCCTTAAAGAATAAATTATATACTTAATTGTGATTTAAGTATATTGAATATTTTCCAAGTGTTGAAAATAAACAGATTTGTGAATTACTTATTATTAAATAAGTATGGAAATGTTTTCCCAATATGAAGTGAATGTTTTGAGATTATATCTTTTAAAGATAAATTGAAAGTGAATAATTGAAATCGATTTGAAAAATCGTATAAAAAAGTGAATATTTGGAAATGTAAATTCACAATGGAAATTTATAAGGGAAATTTGTTTCAAAAATAAACATTGATTTATTTTTAAAAGTGTGGAAATAAATTTACGAATTTGGAACGTAAATTTAATAAATCGGTAAGGATTTATATGGATTGGTTTAAATGAACCATTTTGAAATGAAGTTGAAAAGATGAAAAGTGATTTGAAATTTGTTTTCAAATGGTTGAAGTGTGGAATATATATCTTGTAAAGATATTTTTGGAAAATAAATAATTTGGGAAATTATTTGAAATCGGGTGATGTCGTGAATATTGATTGATAGTTAAATAACCGACTATCAATATTGACTCTTAAGTGGCTATTTGTTGTGAATTGGTTGACATTGAATGCTACACTTATTTTTAAATTATTGCGCTCGTTATTTCGACTACCCATTCCGAATAGTGATACGACGTAATGGATAGCATTGAAGACCGGTTTGAAGACCGGGTATTTGTGAAAACGATAGGATGACCTATCGATTGTCTCTGCACCGTTAGCTATGGTATGGAGATTTCCTTTGTGATGGAAAGTTCGATCGGGATTGTGAATACCCGGATTGCAAGGGCTTCTTTGGGAGTGCCTTCGGTTCTGTTCGAGCCCGAAACATACTTGTATGGTTACGTGTCTGACATTACATTTTGAGATATAAAGCAGATTTCTTTCAAATACATTTCTGTTGGTGGCGGAGAATTTATTCTCTTAGCTTAACACCCTTCTCTGAAATGTACGAGTTCGGAGGTTATGTAGTTGAAGGTTATCAGCGATATATTCCCAATTTGGTAATGTGGCATGCTGAGTGTTGCTGTGTGATGATTATTTATTGATCATTTGTTGATCAAAGCGTGGATTTGTGAAAAAGCATAGCTTTGTGGACGAGACTTCGTCAGACCTCACACCCCGGAAATGGTCAAAACAGAAATATGCGGCTAGGTTATGAGGGTCGCACCCTTTAGGGTATGTCATTTCCTTCTGGAAAAGGGTGGTGTCAGGTATGGCGCCCTGATGCTTAACCTATGTGGTTGCTCCAATCTCATTTTTCTATGTGGTTGTTGCTTGGTGATAGAGGGCCCTCGGATAAAGGTCCCAAAGGACCGGGGAGTGGCATACTCGAGAAGTAGTTACCTAGTTACAAATGTTACCCGGCCTTGTGTTGGCAGAGATCCGGTTAGGTTCTCGGGACGTCCCGCCAGAGGCGATCCCATATAGAAGTTGACAGTTCCTTAGTCTGACCATTTGTTGGAAAATCCAAAGAAACAATACGATCCTTGTACGGTTTTAGTTATAGAACCTGCCATTTAATATGGTAGCTATAGCAGGCATAATATAATGGTACCTATGTTGGCTAAGATTTGTATTCTATTTTCGAAATGTTTTCATCACTATGCACTAATAATAATATCAAAAATGATTTGTTTTGCATAGTGAGCATCTTTGACTATCATAAGGAGAAATCTCCTCCAATTGTGCGTTTGCATTGTGTGTGTGCGGGGAGGCCTTATGGTAGTTTCATTTTCCAAAAGCTTTGCAGATATTTTTCCACTTCCGTTGCTGTTGTTGCTTTAAAAGATAAATAACTGTTTTGAGTTCTCACACCAGTCGCATGACTGACCTGGAGTTTATTGTTCTCTTCCTAAACTCTGGGTGCCCATAATTTTCCACACGGGCAGTCTAGAGTCAGGTAATCAGGTCATTCTGGATTCAGAAGTGCTATGTAGCTCAAGTGTCGAGCTGGATGGCGAAACGTATTATTTGTATATGATATTACCTTTCCGCTGTGTAATTCACTTGTAAGGACATGTTTGTATAGCTGTCCATTCTTGTATTGTGTTGTATATTGTTGTTGTGCACTCTGATGATAGTGTAATGTAATAACTGAGATAGTCCTTGTTTTTAAAGATATTCATTTATCTATTATATGTTGTTCCGCTACGAATGTGAGATTCTGATATTGTTTCTTCTCTGTTTCCTTATTTCTTCTATCTTTTTCTTCTACCTCTTCTTTTTAACCCTAACAATTCGGTTTTCTGGCATTCGATTATGTGGCATTTGATACAGTGGACGTATTAATGTCGATTTTCGAGCGTTGAAAAGTCGCGTCGTTACAATGTGGTATCAAAGCATTTGGTTAAGTGACAACCTTGGCTCTGTTGGGTGTTACTCATTAGAGATAGAGTCAGCAGTACTCTAGAATGAGTTGAGTGTAATAATATATATGAGCGCGTATTTGTTAGTGAATATGAAATTGTTTTGTATTGTGTTGACTTATCAGTTGATTGTTTATAGATTCTGGTCGGTGCAGTCTAGCTAACTGTCATCGATAGGGGTTTCTAAACTTTTAAACGAGATAAACCGACATAGTATCATTTTAATTGGGTAAATGAAATAATTTTACCTCGATTATATTTTATATATAAAGGAATAATTTTTCAGAATTATCAAAGTGTATGTAAAATTGAATTGTTTGATTGTTGAAAATGTATGAAAATATATAAGTGAATCAAAGTTGTTTGAATAATCCGAATAAAAACAACAATTGTGAAAGAATAAATTATATAGGAGCAACAATTGTATAAGTATAGAATTTTTGTTTAAATGATTTACAATTGTGAAATAATCTTATATAAGTAAAGAGAAAATGGTGAAATTCTACAAGAAAAGATTTATAAATGTGATTTATAAATAAAAGAAAATTTTGAAAGAATTTAAAGCATTGGATTCACTACTGTTGCTGGGGAATAATAAGGGTGATGACTGCAGCATCATCAGTATCATTTTCGAGTTTCTGTGTGATGGATTTGCTACCATAGTAAAGTTGAAATAAATTCGAATTAGTATGATAAAATATATGATGTGAAATTTAACTAAAGGAAGTTAAATAAATTAAATCAGATTTGGAAGTTGAATAATAAGTTGTATAACTTATTAAATGTGTAGATGTAAGTAAAACCAATTATTAAGATGGTTAAACAACTTTGTTAAGCAAAACAAAGTATGAATCTGAATAAGTGATAAAATTGACTTTGGTAAAAGTTAAATAGAATTTACTTTGGAGTTAGAATCTGAATTGGATTTTAACTGGATTAGATATGTTGTTGAAATGGAAATTTAAGTTAAGTTAAACAAATGATGTTGAAATGGAATATGACTTAAGTACTGTTGAATGAAGTTGATTTGGGTATCGAAGTAAAATAATAAAATGAACATGAATTTGAGTTATATAAAGGAGATTCAACTTTATTTATAGAATAAATTGGTAATTGAACTAATGAATTGAATATTAATCAATTGAATGTGATAAATTGATATGGAAATAATGAATATAAGTGTTAATTCATTCAGGCTAATTGAATGTTAAACCAAATTGAAAGTAAACAAAGTGAATGTAAATGTTGAATGTAAAGTGAATAAATTTGGTTGTGTTGGTTATATATTGGTTGTTAGATTATTGTAATTGATTGAATAGAAATTCATATGCAATTGAATGAATAAAATTGAAAGCTAAAGTAATTGAATCAAAATTGGAAGTAAATGAATATGAACTGGATTTGATTTGAATTGAAAGTGGACCAACTTGAATGTAAATTAGTGAATGTAAACTAATTGAAAATGAATAATTGAATGTCGTTGTATATGAATTGGTTGTAGACAATAACAAGTAATGTCGAAATCATATAAGTTGTTTATAAACCTTGTTTAGCATGCATTTCTTTTAATGTGTATATGTTGTAGTTGTTTAAAAGAGTAAAATGTTAATAACTTCTTATATATGTCACTTACGTGTTTATATTGAGTAAGTACAGGTACCGGGGCTACCGTTAGCGGGATTTGTTTGCGCAAAATACTAAATAAATAACTGCTTTGCTTAAAAATGCTAAAAAGGTACGCCTACGCAATAAAAATAGAAAATATGAACTGTTTTTCTGTTTTCCGACCGTGTGGGTCGATGTATATATATTTATCTCTATTGTGATATTGTAAAAGCTCCTCTGTACAAAGGAGGTTATGGCGAAATTTTTTGAAAATTAAGGCGTTAGAAAATTTTCTGGAAATTTTGGAATTTTTTTTTGAAAACTAAGTTTTGATTTGAAGTTAAAGGTTAAACGATATAGTTGATTTTGAATAGATAACTATATATGGATTTGAAAACTTAGTAAATATTTTGCAAGAGGTTTAACTATGGATTTTGGAAAAGTTAAACATTTAAGAGATTTGTAAATCAAATTTGAACGGTTTGTTTTGAAAAGTTAATGGATTTCAAAACTCTTTCTTACTTGGTAATTTCGAGGACGAAATTCTTTTAAGGGGGGAAGTTTGTAACGACCCAGAATTTCTATCATTTGAAATTCAGATATTTAATTGATTTTAAATATCAACAAGTCAAAATTTGTAAGTCGAATAATTTATTTTTCGAATATTTAGATTTAATTGGATAATTAAATCGACAATTTAATATTTAAAATTCCTGAAATAATTGGAAATTGGGTTTAATGTGATTAAAAATGATTTATAAAGTTATATTAAATCATATTGAAGTTATAACAATGTTTGTGAACTTTTAAAATTGAATTAAAAGTTAAATTGTGAAAATTGAATATTTTAATATTTAATTGACCAGTTAAAATAGCCATTTTTCAAACAGTCTCGGATTTTGACAAAACCAGTTTCATCGGATCCGTAATGTCAAATTATTGTAAGGTTTCAAATTTCGTGTCAATCGGATTTACGGTTGTCCGGGGCAAGCCATAACGCATAGAAATTGGTTTAATCGATTTAATTTAAATTTGATCGTTCATTTCCATAACTCGCACAGATGATCGAATTTGCTTCCGAAACACATTCCATTGTGTCAGAAATGCAGGGTAAATCCTAGAAACGCCAACTGGCACACTTCGTTTGGAGTTCGGAAAAATTCGGGTGAATAGTGTTTGGTGAAATTTTCTATAAAAGCACCTAAACCATTCACTTTTACAAACAAAACAAGACACTAGGGTTTCTGAACCCGGCCGCCACTTTCATTCTATCAATGGCCGAAATTTAATTTCGTTCTTCCCTCATTTTCTTCAAATCCAACGACATTTATGAAAAACTTTCAACATGAAAAATGTAGAGCTAGGTGAGATCTTGAGATCCATACGGTGATAATGATCACTGGAGCGACGTGGTGGTGGGATTTTGGCTGTGAAGTACCCACGTACATGCACGTTTTCCGAGGCTTAGACAAGGCCGAGCTTGGCCATATTCGCGGCGAAGGTAGAGGAGGAGATGGGCTACAAGATGGAGGTTGCTGACGTTGTAGAAGTCGTCGATGGGGGTGCGTTCGAAACCCTAAGTGGCGGCTATTTGGGTTCACGGTCGCGTGAACGACCTGGAGGAGAATCCGCGTTTGGGAAGAAATGAGCGTGCGACCCAGATTTTGCATAAGGAAATGAATAGCCTAGATCAAGTTAGGTTTAAAATTTAAAAAGAAAATTGTAATTTAGTTTTATTATAATTCGTGTAACTTTAAAAATTGATATCTCTTTCATACGAAGTCGGAAAATTACGAAACAAGTTGCGTTGTCTTCGTTTTGTCGAGCACTACGCTATGGAGCTGGTTTGGAGTCTTTTGGAGCTAGTGAAAATTTCAAGTAAAATTAAACGCACGTTTAATTTTATTTGAAATAAAACGCTACAACTGTTATCGAAAACTCAAGGTGAGAACTTCTCACTCAATCGAATTATTTCGATTTAATTTTAAATAGTTAAATTTAAAATTGCATGATTGTGTTGATTGTGTGATTGGATGATAGTTATTATCTGTTGTATTGGAATAGACCCTATACGCCGTATATTAAGCGGAGGTTATTTATTAAAAACATATACCGCGATAATTCCAACTTGTATGGAATTGGTATTATATATGTATTTGGAGTTGATTTTCCCGCATTATATAGCGGATGAGACCTTATTGCGCCACATAATAGCGGATAGTATTTTATAAATCCCATATACCACGATATTTCACCTCGAATGGAATTGGTATTGTGCTAACATCTGTGGATGCAGGGAAACAGGTCAGAGGGATCCAACTGGATTCCTCAAATGATTAAATTTGTTTCAATATTGTGTGTTGACCTATTTATAATGTGCGTGATTATCTTTGTGATTGGAATCGTTAAAGGCTAAATTTTAGCCGAATATATTTTTGGTATCGTTAGATGCCGAAAATAAATGAAATTTGATTTTTGAAAATTTAAGTTGAGAATTCATAATAGAATTTAATTTTGGAATTTATTCATTTTAAATAAATAAACATTGAAAATTTTATGTTATAAAAATTATGATTTTTGTGAAATATAACCGAAATGTGATTTTGAAATAAGTAGTTGATTAATTTATAAAAGGGTTTAAATTGGGATTTTTGAATTATTATAAATGATTAAAATAAACGATTTATAAAATTGATAATTATAAATTAAAATGTTTGAATTATAAAACGAGTTTTTATAAGTATTAAAATGAAGTATAAATGGATTTCATAAGTGGATGAAATCTATAGATTTATAAATTGTAAAGTTATAAAATGAATAGATTTTGTAAAATAAAAGATTTATAAGTAATTAACTTATAAACTGGATTTTGGCGTGTAAATGGGATATGGATAGAATTTGTTAATAAAGTGATTTTATAAGTGAAGTTGTTATAAAGTATAAATGGGATTTATAAACGTTGTTTTATAAATCCGAAGTCGACTTATTTAAATAAGTTTAATTGTTATAGCTTATTAAAGGAGATATATCCACGATTGTGGACAGTGGATAATCCTTTAAATAAAATATGTAGAAATTGAATTTGGTTAATGAAGTATATCCACGATTTTGGACAGTAGATAATCCTTTAAATAAAATATGTAGAAATTGAATTTGGTTAATGAAGTATATTCACGATTTTGGACGGTGAATAATATATTAAAGAAATATTTTGGGAAAGTGATATTTTAAATGGAATTAAACGATTTAAAAATGTTTTAAAATGTGTTAAGTATCGAAACCATAGATTTCAACATTCATTGTTGAAAAAGACGTTTTCGAGAAATAAAAGGAAATGGTGGACTATAACACTGTTGTTATAGTAAATGATTTCCGAAAGGAAAAGTTTTATATAGTATTGGGGTTTATATGTCTATTTTAATTTCGAATCCCTATACTAGTGATTTTGGGTTGTCGTGACGATGTTTTACACAACATTCGTTTTGACTCAAATAAATGTGTTTAAGAGAATGTTTTCCTTAAAGAATAAATTATATACTTAATTGTGATTTAAGTATATTGAATATTTTCCAAGTGTTGAAAATAAACAAATTTGTGAATTACTTATTATTAAATAAGTATGGAAATGTTTTTCTAATATGAAGTGAATGTTTTGAGATTATATCTTTTAAAGATAAATTGAAAGTGAATAATTGAAATCGATTTGAAAAATCGTATAAAAAAGTGAATATTTGGAAATGTAAATTCACAATGGAAATTTATAAGGGAAATTTGTTTTAAAAATAAACATTGATTTATTTTTAAAAGCGTGGAAATAAATTTACGAATTTGGAACGTAAATTTAATAAATCGGTAAGGATTTATATGGATTGGTTTAAATGAACCATTTTAAAATGAAGTTGAAAAGGTGAAAAGTGATTTGAAATTTGTTTTCAAATGGTTGAAGTGTGGAATATATATCTTGTAAAGATATTTTTGGAAAATAAATAATTTGGGAAATTATTTGAAATCGGGTGATGTTGTGAATATTGATTGATACTTAAATAACCGACTATCAATATTGACTCTTAAGTGGCTATTTATTGTGAATTGGTTGACATTGAATGCTACACTTATTTTTAAATTATTGCGCTCATTATTCCGACTACCCATTCCGAATAGTGATATGACGTAATGGATAGCATTGAAGACCGGTGTTGAAGACCGGGTATTTGTGAAAACGATAGGATGACCTATCGATTGTCTCTGCACCGTTAACTATGGTATGGAGATTTCCTTTGTGATGGGAAGTTCGATCGGGATTGTGAATACCCGGATTGCAAGGGCTTCTTTGGGAGTGCCTTCGGTTCTGTTCGAGCCCGGAACAGACTTGTATGGTTACGTGTCTGACATTACATTTTGAGATATAAAGCAGATTTCTTTCAAATACATTTCTGTTGGTGGCGGAGAATTTATTTTCTTAGCTTAACATCCTTCTCTGAAATGTACGAGTTCAGAGGTTATGTAGTTGACGGTTATCAGCGATATATTCCCAATTTGGTAATGTGGCATGCTGAGTGTTGTTGTGTGATGATTATTTATTGATCATTTATTGATCAAAGCGTGGCTTTGTGAAAAACCGTTGCTTTGTGGATGAGACTTCGTCAGACCTCACACCCCGAAAATGGTCAAAACAAGAATATGCGGCAAGGTTATGAGGGTCGCGCCCTTTAGGGTATGTCATTTCCTTCTGGAAAAGGGTGGTGTCAGGTATGGAGCCCTGATGCTTAACCTATGTGGTTGCTCCAATCTCATTTTTCTGTGTGGTTGTTGCTTGGTGATAGAGGGCCCTCGGATAAAGGTCCCAAAGGACTGGGGAGTGGCATACTCGAGAAGTAGTTACCTAGTTACAAAGGTAACCCAGCCTTGTGTTGGCAGAGATCCGGTTTGGTTCTCGGGACGTCCCGCCAGAGGCGATCCCATGTGGCAGTAGGAAGTTCCTTAGCCTGACCATTTATTGGAAAATCAAAAGAAATAATACGAGCCTTGTACGGTTTTAGTTGTAGAACCTGCCATTTAATATGGTAGCTATAGCAGGCATAATATAATGGTACCTATGCTGGCTAAGATTTGTATTCTATTTTCGAAATGTTTTCATCTCTATGCACTAATAATAATATCAAAAATGATTTGTTTTGCATAGTAAGCATCTTTGACTATCATAAGGAGAAATCTCCTCCAATTCTGTGTTTGCATTGTGTGTGTGCGGGGAGGCCTTATGGTAGTTTCATTTTCCAAAAGCATTGCAGATATTTTTCCACTTCCGTTGTTGTTGTTGTTTTAAAAGATAAATAAATGTTTTGAGTTCTCACACCAGTCGCATGACTGACCTGGAGTTTATTGTTCTCTTCCTAAACTCTAGGTGTCCATAATTTTCCACACGGGCAGTCTAGAGTCAGGTTATCAGGTCATTCTGGATTCAGAAGTGCTATGGAGCTCAAGTGGCGAGCTGGATGGCGAAACGTATTATTTGTATATGATATTATTTTTCCGCTGTGTAATTCACTTGTAAGGACATGTTTGTATAGCTGTCCATTCTTGTATTGTGTTGTATATTGTTGTTGTGCACTCTGATGATAGTGTAATGTAATAACTGAGATAGTCCTTGTTTTTAAAGATATTCATTTATCTATTATATGTTGTTCCGCTGCGAATGTGAGATTCTGATATTGTTTCTGTTCTGTTTCCTTATTTCTTCTATCTTTTTCTTCTACCTCTTCTTTTTAACCCTAACAATTCGGTTTTCCGGCATTCGATTATGCGGCATTTGATACAGTGGACGTATTAATGTCGATTTTCGAGCGTCGAAAAGTCGCGTTGTTACATGCACTCTAAAAAAAGACATTCAAATAAAAACATTTTGGTGATTCGAAAATGATAAAAGCACGGAAACAAGCTTAAAGGAAGTTTTAAAGGGCTAAAAAAATAGAAAATACAACTGATGCTGTGAGATTGTTGATAATGTATTTGCTATTCAACGTTCTTATTCTCTAATGCAAACTCTACATTTTTCTAGTGCTGTTACCATATGTTTATAGATTGAACATTGAAGCAAATGAAAGTTGTTTCATGGTTAGCAACTATAGGAAAACATTTGATGGAACAAGTGAGAAAAACAAAGAAAATCCATGAAAAATATGCGTGTGTAACTCGACTATTGGTAAACTCTAATAACTCATTTTATCTTTTATACTTTATATTATAAACTAAACCAAAAGCTATTCGCGCAGTACTAGTTCTGTGACATGACAAAAATAATAGTCCCGAGGAGAAAGTTATTAAGAGAACAATCCAAGTTTTGCAAGATGGACACTATAGAAAGTAACTTCAAGCAATATGAAGTTCTTCCTTACCAAAAGGTAAAATTAGGAGTATATAAATCCAAAATTATGTAATAAAATTAGATGGCAAATATTTGACATCCAAATATTTGTCACGCTAATATTTGCTAGCAAAAAAATACATGACATGCAAATTTTTATCTAGTAACTTTTGCCAAAATATACATTTTACCGTCTAATATATTACAACATCATTTTACAATGATACAACATTTGCCAATTAATATTTGCATGTCGCTTACTTTTTTGGAAAATATTTTCCCAGCTGAAATTTGACAAGTTAATAATTAGCTTTATATATAATTTCAAAACAAATATTTCTTATTTAGTTTTTTAATTATGAAAAAAGTAAAATATTTCCTTTTTATGTTGTAGAAAAAAAAGAAAAACAAAGAAAGACAAAGAAGCTAAAATAGCAAAAATCAAATAAGAGAAAATCTACCATTATCAATGAAAAATATGAAAAAATCAACAAAAAACCGAAGGACATAAAATTGCAAACACATAAGCATAAAAATGAAAATGTAGTTTTGAAAAAATAAAATAAGCTTCTAAAAAAAGAGTAGAAAAAAGAAGATGACGAAGAATAAGCAAATGAAAAACAAGAAAGCAGCCAAAAATGAAGATGAGTGCATCGATGAAGAAAATGATTCCAATGAAGAACAAATATACAAAAATGATGATGATGAGAATGATGAAGAAAATGATGATGTTGAAAGTGATGATGGTGAAGCCGATGATAATGAATTTGATGATGATGGTAATGCCGATGATGATAAAGATGAAAATGAAAAGAAGAGGAAAAACAAAGACGATGACGATGAAGATGATGGTAATGATGAAGATGGAATGGAGAAAAATAAACTAAAAATATGATGATAAAGATGATAGTAAAGAGAAGGTGGAAAGAATTAGAAAAATAAAGATGATGATGAAGAAGATGATAGTAAAGATGATGGTGGAAAGGAGAAGAAAAATAAAGATGATGATGAAAATGTAGCTTGAGATGAAACTAACAAGAAAGTAGAAAATGTGGATAAAGATGTAAGTGGAGTTGAGTTTAATAAATAAATAAATAATGATGATAACAATATAGATGGAGATAAGGATGATAAGAAAATGATGACATTAAAATTGGAAAGGAAGTGACAATGCAAACATATGATAGCGATGATCCAAATATCAGCCAATATGAAATAGTGGAAATTAGCCACAAGGGCCTCTTTAGCAAGTGCAATTAGTTTCTGTGACACACAACTGAAATAATTATTTTTAAAAAATTATGTCCTTGAAAGTAATTGGACTGCTGACTTTATCCTTAAAAGTAATTAATTTGCTGACTCTGGCCTTGAAATTAATTTTTTTGGATGTGTGTCCTTGAAACTAATTGGACTACAAAGTTTGTCCTTCTAGTGAAATGCCTCTATAAAATAAGAATCATATCAAAAATAAAAAAAGACGATAATGAACAAGTGAAGGTAGAAGAAAAAGAAAACAAGCATCAACTAAAGAAAAAAAAAAGACACAAAAAAGGTAAATGTCTAGAATAAATAAATTTACTATGAAAAATTTAGCTTTATGTTAGCAAATAAATTCTTTAGCAATTGAAAACTTTTGACAAACCAGGTGAGAAAATCAGAATAGCTAATGATGAATAAAGAAGATATTGATGGTGATGGGAAGGACAGAAATCAAGAACAAAGTTGCATCATCGTATTAAATGGTATAATATCCAAATACATAAAACTTTTATGTCAAATTTTTGATGTACAAATGTTTGCTAACAAAAGACTTGACAAAGAATATTTTATTCAAAAATAATTATTTTCACAAAACATATTCATAAAATATAAAGTATAATTAGTTATTACAACAAATTGCATATTCAAAAAAAATTGATAGTCATCAAGCTTTGGTACAAAAAGTAAAAGACTCTTTGAAGCAAAAAAGTAGGTAGACAACAAAAATATTTCCTTATATCAAATAATCCAAAACTAATTATGCATTTATTGCAAAATTCAAGAAAAACAGGACAATACAAATATAGAACATCAAGAAGCTTCAATACAAAAGCAAGAAAAAATAGTAGAAAAAGGAAAGGTACATATATTATAAAACACAAGATTCTTTTATATATAAAAAAATAATGCCAAATATTTGACATATACCAATCATACAATTAAAACAAATGGTCAAAAGAAAGACAAACCTGATATTTGTCGAAAAAAGCAAGCTTGCAAAAAATATAACTTACAAAAGAACGGATTAATGAACTTAAAGCTTTTTATGAAAAAGATAGAAATATGTAAGTTATTTTAATAAAACCTAACTGTATGTATGCCTGAAAAATAATTCCTAGTTAATAGTTACAACATTAATATATTTATTTCAGACATACACCATTAATAAAGTTCATATATTATATTATGATCTACTTACCATAATACATACTCATATGGTCTAGCTATTATTAACTTATGAAAAATGCATACTGTAACCCGGACAATGACATTGAAATTATAGGAGTGCATACTTTTGACATGCTACTCAACAGATTCATTGGCTCAACGGTATACAGTTCAATATAATATTATACACATAATTGAAAATAAGAAAACTAATATATGAAATCTAATTTCTATGCAGGTTGTAGACCGGTTCTCTAAATTAAAACTAAAGCCAAATCATGAAGATAATATATAGTTAGAGTCCATAACACTACAAATACAAGTACATACCACTTTAAAATTTTAAACTAATTAAACTGTAAAAACCAGCATTAGTAATTCAAGACTGCAAATCAACGTATGAAGCCTTGGTAGTCAAAATACCGAAAGAGAGAGCAATGAGTTGCACAAAAATATTTATATCATTGCATAATAAAAATCACTGTACACCGTTGGAGTTTAATGCAGTTGATAAAACCTGGAAACACTATGATTCCTAATGACCAAGAAGGAAAAACTTCAGCTGCCCACATAAACAAGAAACAAGAATATCGGTGAGTTTTAAATATATTAATAATTACTACTTTTAAATATTTGTCTGATAAATATTTTCTTTATGACAAATTTTTGTCTAAAAATTATTTACCAAGTAATATTTCAATAGAATAATAAAACAAACATATTGACCTTTTAAATCGAGTACATATGAAAACTAACTTATGACCGAGTTAGAACAATGGTAACCGAACTAATCATGAATGCAAAAGATAATGAATCTAAATCCTAATCGAGTATGTATGGACGCAAAAGCTCACTAGGTGCACAACCTAATTGGGTACGTGTGGATACAAAAACAAACTAGATGCACAAGCTAGTTGGATACATATGAAAACTAATCAGTTATAGAGTTAGTACAATGGTTAATTGAGCTAATTGCTAATGCAAAATCTAACCGGATGCACAACCTAATCAGGTACATTTGGATCAAAAGCTAACCAAATGCACTACGAAATTGGATAAATATGGATGCAAAAGCTAACATGATGAACAACTTAGCCGGGTACTCATGGAGACAAAAGCTAATCGGATTTCCAAACTAATTGAGTATATATGAAAACCAATCTATAACCAAGTTAAAGCAATGGTTAATCGAGCTAACCATGAATGAAAAAGCTAATCGAATGCACAACCTAACGACTATGTATGGATACAAAAGCTAACCGAACGTACAACCGAATTAGGTACACATGAAAACCAATTTGTAACAAAGTTAGAACAATAGTTAACCGAGCTAATCACAAATGAAAAATCTAAACGGATGCACAACCTAATCTGGTATACATGGATGCAAAAACTAATCTAATATACAACCTAATCAGATATATATGGATGCAACACCTAAACAAAAAACATACCACCATGACTCTATATATATATATATATATATATAGACACACACACACACATGCATGACAAATATATAACAAGTAAACACAAATTACTATATATATGACTACCAAATATTTCCATGGCAAATATTTAACAAAAAAATATTTGCCAGTCAAATATAAGACCGAAGCACAACCTATTCGGATGTATATGGATGCAAAGATTGATGCACGACCTAATCAGGTATATATGGATGCAAAATCTAACCAAATGGACAACCTAATCAGATATATATGTGGATGAAAAAAATAACAAAATACACAACCTAACCAAGTACAAATGAAAAACTATCTATAATCCATTTAGAGTAATGACTAACTGAGCTTATTTTTGAAAGTAATATCTAAAAAATAAAACATATTATCACGAAAAACACATATATGCATCAATGATATATAACAGGCAAGCACAAACTACTAAGTTTATCGTAGACAAACTTTTTTCATGGCAAATATCAAGCAAATATTTGCTTATTTTCTAGAAAAATATTTTCCAAGCCAGTATATGTTAGGCTATTATTTTCTAGACAGACGAAATTGCTTTATTATGTAAACAAATTAATAAAATAATAAATAAACCAATTAATTTAATAAGACAAAACATGAAATAACATTAGTAGCCTTCAAATATAAAGCTATAAGGCACACAAACTATACTTGATTTCTTAACAAACATGATCTTTTGTTATGACCTAATTTCTAATACAAACTACAACATTTGCACTAATTTGCCTCACTAGCTGACTTAATCCATTTAGACGAAGGAGGCTTTCATGCACCATATCTTCTGTTAGGTGAATAAACTTCAACATCTTTACGTTAAACATCTTCTATTTGAAAATTAATAAGTGGATGAATAGGTTGAAAATAAGATGCTTGGAAATAGGTGCTTTGAAATAGTCATCACTAAAAGAATAAACATCCAAATCAAAAGCAAGAATTCATCGAATAGCATGAGCATAGGGAAACCACTTAATATGCTATAAGTTACAACTCGTCATCGAACACTCAAATCTCCACAATAAGACTGAGTTGATTGAGCTTCATAAACATCAACAGTAGATCTTGTAACTTTCCATTGAATATCCTCAATGTATAAATCCCTTAAATGCTTTTCCATAACAGGGCACAATCGACTATTCTAAACTTACTTAGCTCGTGGCAATTAGACATAATTTTCATGAGTTTCAGACGAATTCTATTCAAACATGCAGTGATAGTAAATACCTTTCTTTTAAAATCTAGCGATTATAACTTTTCACATAATCGGAACTCATTTTCCCATATCGATTTCCAACAAAAAAACATTAGCAAATTTTCAAGAGGCAAACTATGCAACCAAAAATTCTACTTCAGGTGCACCAGCACTTCTAAACTCAAACAAAGCTTTATTAAATACATATATTGTAGCAGCATTAACAATTCGATAAAACAAAGAAACAATACATTTTGTCTTTCCTTAAGGACGCCTTTTTATTAAAAAGACTCTTCAAATCATTAGTCAAATGATGATAACAAGAACCATGAGCCGATCATGGAAAATATTGAGAAATGGCAAGCAGAAGACCAGGATGCTAATTATATACAAAGATGAAATCATCATCATATAAGATTTCTCTAATCTTTGTTGAAAACCAATACACTTTAGGGTCATCTTTATCGGATACAATGCCAAAAGTTAGTGAGAAAGAACCTGAAATAAAGAAAAATACATATGTTAGATTCATAAAATAAAAATAGATGTAAAACATATAAATTGTAAAAGCATAGGTATGTCAAATATTTACCATAAAATATGACAAATATTTGACATTGAAATATTTGACAAGCTAAACGATAAATATAAAAAGAAATTAAAATATACGGAAAATAAATTGCGTGGTAAATTAAATTAAATTTATATACAAATTTAACAAATAAAATAGCAAACTAAATAGATAAAATGAAAAAACTACAACAACATAGCTCTATCAAATATTCGCCAGCTAAATAAGGCAAATATTTGACATGCAAGTTATTGGTTGATTGATATAACGAACATTACATTATAAATTTTGAAATAAAATCATACCTTAATTACCGATTTTAGCAGTAGTAGAAAAAATACAATCTTTTCCTCAATCTGTCATAAAAGTCCCATCAAGAAAAATCAAAGGATGACAATAATCAAATCCATATTTGCATCTTTCAAACCAAATGAAAACCTCTCAAATTCATGACTAACAGGATGATCTTGAAGTTCTATAGTACTACCAGGATTACAAATAAGCACAACTTCACCAAAATTTCAAATGATGATACAAAAGAAAATCATTCCCATGTATTTCTTTAAAAGCTAATTTATTCTCGTATATGCATTATATAATTTAACACTATATTACACTTGGTCTAGAGTAAACGAACAATATCCTTCGTTTTCATTAGAGGATTCGAATGAATAAAATCAACAACCAACTTTTCGACTAATCTGCTAGAAATAGATGGATGATTAATATTTACAATACCAGCTCCACATGGATAATTAGGTTGCATAGTTTTAACAATAAAAAACCCGATAAGTTAAATTTACGAGGAGCATGAATACGAAAAGTACAACATTTCCATGAACAAATAGCTGTAACTCACTCTCTATCATTTTGAACAACATAAACTTAAATCCTTTCTTAATATAATATATCAAAATATACAATCGGAATTTTTCATCATCACATGCAAATCTTTGTTCAACACCCGTAAACACTGAATTACTAGAATCATTTCAAAGTAGAGCTAGAATCAACCAAAGAACAAACCGTTGAAGAAGTAGATGAGCCACATTCAGTGAAACAGCAAATAAAGAACTATAAGAATTAACATCGGCAAAACTACTTTACACTGCTTAGATAAAAGCGAAAAAAAATAGAAAATCATCATGACTATGAGAAACAAGCAACAATATACTATGAAAATTAGAATTATTTTCAATTACTCTTTTCATATCATCTCTTTTATAAATAATTCAATAGAGTCAGACGTCAATTTAGAACAATGATTACAAATATCATTTCTCAATCTAACACACAATCAAAACCAAGTCGCATACAATAAGTATCGTTACCCAATATAAAAATGATAAGAACAACAATAGGATCACGTGTGCAAAATACATATAATATTAAAGTAAAAGTTCTATAAGATGATAAAAATATGGAAAACTACCATATGAATAATGACTTGCATAAAACTTCATTGGAAAATCGTACAAATTTCATGTCATACCAACTCAACAACATAATTAAACTATGACAATAACCAATATAACAATGGAAAAAAAACAATTTAATTCAATATAGGAAATATTTGTCATATAAATAATTGTCTGAATAAAACATCACTATCATATCCTATACTTTTTATATCGTATAATACCAGCAACATAGTTAAACCATAACAATAAAAATATAATTATGCGAAATAATTGTAATGATAGTAATAACAAGAACACTCAATTCAAAGTAGGCAAATATTTGTCATACAAATAATGATCTATGTAAAAGTTTACTAACGGATGATATACTTCTCATGTCATATAGTATAATGACATAGTTCAAATATAACAAATACAACATAATGAAGCACTAATTACAGCAACAACAAAAAACAAATTCAATTTAACATAATATTATAAAGAACATTGAACAAACAAAAATAACTATAAAGCAAGATAACTAACCTTGAACTCATTTTGCAAAATAGAAGAAGAATAAGATGTGCAAATCAAATTAAATTCACTAAAACAAATTTTAATCAACAAATAGCTCGAAATGTAGAAGATATCAAGATTTGGAGAAGCAGAAATTTGTATGAGCACAAGATGGAAGCACAAAATCAGATCGAGATAAGAAGCGGCGAAACTCAAAATTCTATGGCATTGATTTCAGAAGAAGAGGGGTAAATATGGAAGCGAGATTACATATATAAATTTATAAAAATTATGGATGTAAATCGTAATGTTAAGTTGGAAGGATGTAATTTATAAAATAATAAAAACTATGGATGTATTACCAATTTTCACTTTATAGATTTAGGCCAATTTTGAAAACCAATAACGAACTCAAGCCACTTAGAAAACTTATTACAAATATAGATAGATTTTTGCTACATAGCAAAACATATCAAATTTCATAGTTGCATTTTCAATTTATTACAAAAATTTTTTTGTCTAATGGATGAAGCCAAGTGAAGATTGATGAACATAAAGATGTTAATTTAGTTTTTATTCCTTAAAATCTATTTTTCTTCTACATGTCGATCTTTGTTGTTTAAGTCTTTTTATATTATTATTTTAAGATGATTCAATGATTCCTTATCTAACTCAAATTTGGAATATGAAGTTTGATGATGCTATAATCGAAAACCTTCATGTAAGGTATTTAATTACAGTGATTTATCATACAACGTATATTCCATTTTTCCTTTATTTTTTTTGTTAGATGAAGGATGCCAATCAGAATAAAATTGAAACTGCACTTGTTTTTTGACTGGAAAATCAGTTGATAGTGAAAATAAAGAAGAAGATGATTGATTAAATGCTTTAAAAGACATACAAGTTGACTTGACAAACTTTTTTTAACCGGTCAAGTAAGTATTTACTTAAAATTTCATCATCCTAAATACGCTTGAAAAAAAAATTATTATTTTATTTTCAATTTATTGTGTATGTTATGTGATTTCTAATGTATTTTAAATAGAGTTGAATTTGGTTTAGGAAATATGAGGGATAACTATTGTATTTTGGAATATATAGGTGCTTGTTTACTTAAAATAAAATAGTGGTTGGTATTAAGAAGTAGAAAATCATTTTGTATGATGGCATTTAGTTTTGGAAGCCATAAACATTTTTCTAGATGCAAATAGTGACAGTCTTCAGTTTTTACACCTAACCCACTTACATACACACATCTTTAAAAATATATACAAAAGTACACTTATGTACAACAATAATAAAAAATACGTTCTAATTATTTTACTTTTTACTATTTAAGACCCTATTTAACTAATAATATATAAAATCAAATTCTTATTATCTACTACTGACAACAGAGGAACAAGTCAAAGACAACCAGCTCAAGTGGTAATGGGTATGACATTGTACCATGAGGTTCTGAAGGTCATAAAGTTGAATAACCGAGACATTAAATGAATGCTCTGCTTGAATGAAGTACCACTTTTATTAAAAAAATTGAGAAGAAGATAATGATTTAGGGTTAGAATAGAAGATTATGATTTTGAAGTGAGAATACATGAGGATTATGATTTTGGAGGAGAAACCGAAGAAGATGTAAAAAAAATTATTTTATCCCTTTTTTCCATGGTAGTGAAGAAGATACTTGAATTTTCGACGAACATAGCTAGGTTAGGTGCTACATAAAAGAACTATGTAGAACGACCACTAGAATTGTATTTTATTCCCCGTAGTTGCCATACTAGGATTGTATTTTTTCTCGTAGTTTCCTTCCAAGGATTTAGTTTATGTTACTAATGAAGCACAGGTTTTTTCATAACATTTTTTAACCTAATAGTGAAGATGTTGGTTTAATTGTTGACTATATCAACAAATTTACTACATACGATGTAAGTAAGGTTGCGTTAGTTCTTGTAAACGTTATATATTTTAGTTTGAAGCAACAATATGAAAATTTGTAAATGATTTTATTAGGGAAAAATTGGTGGAATGAGTGCGTAATATCAGAAAACGACTTGGTTTTGTGATTATTGTATTATGCTATGATGTGATTAATTCTCATCAAAATTGCGAATCTTTTTTGAATGTAGTGGTGTTTATAAGGAGACCAAATTGAAGAAATTTACTTCAAACCTAAGAGTAATGGGTACTAAGAAATAAATTGTCCATTTAAATTTAAGGTGTTGAATTTCCAAATCGGTTTCCCTAACAAACGCCGAGGAGATCTGCGCAAATAACAAATAAGAGGAAAGATAACTCTCCGACGATGATGACATTGCACAACAAGTGGTCGGTTTTGGTTGAGAGATCACATAGCATCGAGGTTGCATTCTTTTTCAATTTCTAGTGCAATGTGGTTGGCATAGGGTTCATGTAAATTACTATGAGAAGAGGAATGAAACGGTAAAATAGTAAAGTTAATGCAGGGTTATATTTAAGATTTTCATGGTGTATGTAAGTAGAAAAAAGTGTACAATGTATTGTGCAAGATTTGGGTGTGTGTACAACAAAATACAGTATATGAATAAAACCAGCCTGGTCTGTTGCCCAAAAAAAAATTTAATTAAGGAATTGATAAGAGGGTTGTTGATTTGGACCAGAAATTAGAAAATCAAGAGTTTGTATAAGATATGTTAGCACCGTTATGCTTATTAGTTGTCAAGTTCATACTATGGACTTTTAGGACAAATTGAATTTGGTATAAAAACATATTGAATTTAATGTAAAATACGCTATTATAGAGATGAAAGTTGAAGAGATACTATTATATTGTTCATCGTTGAATAGAAATACTTCCTATATAAGAATACACACTCAAATGAAAGAAAACAAACATAAATTAGTGGACTTGCACTTATAGAGTAGGTAAACATGCCTTATTTGTTGAGAAACACCAATCAACTATAGCAAAAACTAGGAAAACAGAGGTTAATGCATAACTTCTAACTTACTTTCTTAAATTGAATGTGTGTTGAACACTCATTTACAAACTACTAATGCTATCATGCGAATAATTTTGATTCTTGATTGCTATATCATCTTCCGTCAACCATCTCAATCTCTTTTATCAGGTTGGGAATGCTCAACTGCTTTACATTTATTGGTTCGTCACACTCGAATGATTATCAAAACTTCTGTTATCTCATCAAAGGACTTGTTAGACATTTTCACATATGTTGAATTTTGGAAACACTATATGGAGAATTGAAGAGGTCGGAAGTAGCTTTATAACGGTGAAAACAGTTTGCAAATCGGAGCTCGAAGGAGGAAGATATGGCGAAGAAGGTGGAATGTTGTGTTCTGCATCAGGCAACAGACATCTGTCATAAAGTGAGAGACGTCTAGCATAAAGTGAAAGACGTCTGTCATAGTAGGATTTGGAATCCGAGACTTAGGGCAGACGTCCGTCACTTTATGACAAATATCCGTGGATTCGGAAAATGCTTTCCTGAAACTTATGACATATGTTTGTCATAATGCGATAGACATCTGTAACGACTTTCAGCCTATTTTCGGCTCAAGCAGTTTTGTGATAATTTGTGAAAATTCAAAGGGCATTTTGGGAATGTCCTAGGTTTCCTACTTTCCTATATAATCTATTTTCAGGATTCATAGGCTAAGGAACTGCAAGGGTTTAATCAAGTGTTTTAACCCTCCATTAACTAGGTTTTGGCAAAACCAAGTTTTCTTCAACTCTCTTGTCCACAAATCTATTTTATTTGAATATGGATCATTGTAATCAGTCTCTTGTACTCTTCTCATTGGTATTAATAAAGGCTTTTTCTTATATTGGATGTACACTAATAAGACGTTAGTGGAACCACTGTAAATCTGTGTGTGATTTATTTTATCGTTATTGCTTTGGTTTTCATATTGCTTATTTGGTGATTGTAGTTGTTATTGGATTGGATTGAGGTTTGTATTAAGATATTGATTAGTTTTTTTGCACTTCTTACCATGATCTCGTTTTCCACTATGCTTTTGGGTTTGATTTGAGTGGTCTCGAGTTAGAATTCCCATAACATTTGGTATCAGAGCTTTTGGTGTTAATAGGTGGTTGTGGAAATGCCAGAATCAGATAATACCTCAGGTTGTCCCTCAATGGTTAGTCTAAGTGGTATAGTGCCGTATGTACGTGGATCGTATGCGGCTTCGGGACCATAATTGGTTATGGAAAAGTAGAATGGTGATAATGATATTGAAAAGTGGCATTGGAAGATGAAACGGTTCTTAGGCAGAATCGAGTGCATCGGATAGCGCTTGATACACATTTGACATCTCGAATGTTTAGAGGGAGGAAATGGAAAAGTGATAATTCACTATACTTCAACTTGCTACGGGGGAGAATGTTATCTTCGAAATTAGTGGTGAGACTATCACCAAAGGTATTTGGGACAAGTTGGAGGAGTTGTATATGAAGAAGTCACTAACTAATCATTTGATCTTATTGCGAATGTTTTTTTACATGTAAGATGAAGGAAGGAATTTCACTAAAGGCACACTTTAATGTGTTTGATGATTTGCTAATGAATATAAAGGCGGTAGATTTGAAGATTGAGGAAGATCAAAGGACAAAGATATTTTTGTGTTCGTTGTCGGACCGTTATACAGGTTTTTCAAATAGTTTGATCTATAGCCAAGATACTTTGACTCTATATGATATCAAAAGGGGACTTCTTAGCAAGAAGTCATGAGATTAAATGAAGGAGTTGGGTGATGGTAATAGTGGTAAGTTTTTATTTATAGAGAAGGAGAGATATGAAAAGAAAGGGAACAAGTGGCGTTCTAAATCAAGAAAGTCCAGTTGGAGAGGAAAATTGAAGGAAAGAAATGGTAAGTGCTGTATTCATAAGAAACTCGGTCATTGGAAGAATGAGTGTCCGGATAAGGAGAAGGCAAAGAAGGAAGTATCATCTTCATCCATAGCAGTGGAGGGCGGAGTTGGTGAAGGAGATGGAGATGTGTTAACAGCGGTAGCATTGAATGTTTCGGGTAGCGAATAGGTGCTCGATAGGGCGTCTTATCATATGACACCAAATAGGAATTGTTTTTCTTCTTATGTTGACAAAGAAGGAAATTCAATTATTATGGGTGATGGTTCTATTTGTAAGTCGAAATGCATTGGTTCCATGCAAATTTAGATGTTTGACTGAGTGATTTGTATTCTCACTAATGTATGCTATGTTCCGGGACTTTCGAAGTCCCTTATCTCTTTGGGGTAGTTGGATTCTTTAGGTTGTAAGATCACTATTGAGAGTGATAGCTTGTGGGTTTCAAACGGTATGCTTGTGGTGACGAAGGGTGCTAGAACTCATGGTGTTAATTTGCTTCAAGGTGTGACTATAGAAGGTGAAACTTGTGTGGAAGTTGATAGTTCTCGTGGCTTGGATGCGACTAGGTTGTGGCATTAGAGGTTAGGTCATGTCTTATAGAGTAGTTTGGATATGCTTCGAAAGTGGGAGATAATCGATGGAGAGAGTTTTAACAAACAAAAGTTTTGCGAGGATTGTTTCATGGGCAAGCAAACTAAAGTTTCATTTGATGAAGGAAAACATGATTCGAGAAGGGTTCTTGAGTATGTTCACACGGATGCTTAAGGATCGGCACCGGCAGCTTCTTTGGGTGGAGCAAGATATTATATTTCTTTTATTGACGACTTTTCTCGAAAAGCATGGATGTATGTAATGAAGGCCAAGTCAGAGGCATTTGCAAAGTTCAAAGCATAGAAAGCTCTTGCTAAGAATGAGAGTGGCAAGTGTTTGAAGTTTCTAAGGTACGATAATGGCGAAGAGTATGTTTCTGGAGAGTTCTTGGAGTTTTGTAAGGATCATGGTATTTGAAGGCATTTTACTACACCAGGAGATCCGCAGTCGAATGGTATTGTGGAGAGGATGAACCATACTCTACTTAAGAAAGCTTGATGTTGAGATTAACATCGGGTTTGTTTAAGTGATTGGGCCAAAGCTTTGTCAACCGCGCTGCATATTGTTAATAGAATTTCATGCTCGGCTATTAGTAACAAAATTCTGGAGGAAGTGTGGAAGGGAAAGAGCATTGACTTGAGTTATCTTCATGTGTTTGGTAGTCCGATATATGTGCTTGATTCAAAAAATGATAAGCTTAAACCTAGAGCTTTCAAAGGAGTCTTGCTTGGCTATACGGACAATGTAAAAGGCTACTGGATATGGAATCTGAAAACAAAGAAGGTTGTGAACTCTCATCATCTTACTTTTGATGAGTCGGCTTTGTTCAAGAAGAATGAGAGCTCATAGGATGTTCCAGATTTGGTTCATGGTGAATAAAAGAAGTTATTCCCATCTTTCGTCCAAGGAGTAGAGTAATTGGAGATGCTTGTGAGGAGAAAGTGATTGATGTAACATCACATAGTCCATAGGGTTCCTCTAGCAATGTTGGTGATGTACATGATTCTAGAGAGGATTCGGTTCAAGGTGGAGCCAAAAGGAGTTTGGGTGATGGTATTGCTAGTCGGGTGGGTCGAGGTCTGATAAGCCCACCCGATAAGTATATTGATGGAACTATCTTAACTTTTGTGATAATTTTGACTATGCTCATCATGTAGTCCAAGATGAGCCGATGGACCTTGACGATGTCATGGACTCGAGCGATAGCTCGAAGTAGATCTATGTCATGGAGGAAGAGATGCAATCATTGTTGAAGAATCAAACTTGGGATTTAGTTCCACTTCATAAAAGAAACCATGTTATAGGGTGCAAATGGTATATAAGGTGAATGACGGTCGAAGATATAAAGCCAGGCTAGTGGCTAAGGGGTTTGCATAAAGGAATGGAAAGGAGTATGGTGGGATATTCGCACCGGATGTGAGACATACTTCAATCCAAGTATTACTTGCTATAGTTGCTATTCATGATTTGGAGTTGGAGCAACTTGATGTGAAAACCACCTCCTTGCATGGAGACTTGGATGAAGACATCTACATGAAGCGACCTGAAGTTTTTTTGTAGATAGTAAGTCAAATTTGGTTTGCAAGTTAAAGAAATCACTATATGGTTTAAAGTAATCACCTATACAATGGTACAGGAGATTTGATCAATTTGAAAATGGTTTTGGTAGAAGTATCAAGGATGCTTGTGTATATTTCAATAAGTTGAACAATGATTGTTGGGTATATTTACTCTTTTATGTGGACGACATGCTGATTGTTTCAAAGAATGAAATCAACAAGGTAAAATTGAGTCTAAAATCAGAATTCGAAATGAAGGATCTTGGAGAAGCAAAGAGGATATTAGGCATGGAAATAGAAAGGGATCGAAAGTGATTTGAGTTAAATTGACTCGAAAGGAGTACATTGAGAAAGTGCTTTGCCGGTTTAACATGAAGAATACAAAAGCGTCAAATACACATTTACCTTTGCATATGAAGCTTTCGAGTAAGAGATCATCTATCTTGGAGAATGACAATGTTTATATGAAAAGGTGCCATATGCCAGTGCAGTTGGAGGTTTAATATATGGTATGGTGTGTACAAGTCCCGATACTGCAAATGCCATCTAGATGGCTAGTTGATATATGGCTAATCCAGGGAAATCATATTGTGAAGCTGTGAAGCTTATATTGAGATACCTTAGAGGTACATCATCTCATGGTCTTGTTTTTGTCGGTAGTGAGAGGATGAATTGCAAGTTGGTTGGTTATTTTGACTCGGACAATGCTGGTGATAGGAAGTGAATAAAGTCAACTTTCGGATATGTCTTCACACTTGGTGATGCAACCATAAGTTAGAGATCGAGATTACCGATTATAGTTGTTTTATCCACTGTGGAGGCAGAGTTGATAGCCGCGGTGGAGGCGGGAAAGGAGGCACTTTATTTGAAGCAATTGTTGTGTGACTTAGGATTTGAGCAGGATAGTATCGATGTTCGATGTGATAGACAGAGTGTTATTCACTTGGCAAAGAATTTGGCGTTTAGCTCATGGACTATGCATATTAAAGTGAGAGAGTCATTTTTAGTAGCCATGAATGAAGATAAGCAAGTATATCTTTGAAAAGTGCACACAATGGATAACACGGTGGATTTGTTCACTAAGGCATTGCCGGTTGGGAAGTTCGAGCATTGCTTGTACTCGATTCGCTTTTTGAAGTGCTAGGTGCCACGGGGTGGCACAGTTGAGGGAGGAGCTTGGTTATGAATGATGAAGAGCATCGGTGATAGATTGTGGTTCTATCTTCTTGGTGAGTATTATTTTACACTCCTTAGTGCTTTTGTCTTTTGGTGAGACGGTTTTGGATTTGGATGCTTTCAATAGTTCGTTAGCGGTGGTGGCTTTGCTTGAGCTCGTTGATGGAGTGCAATGGGCGGTGGCTTTGCCCGAGCTCATTGAGAAATCATTTAAGCTTATTTGGTTGCAGGTAGAAGTGGCGATAGTTTGGAACTATTAGATTTTGATGATGGTATGGTACCATTGGTTCTTGGTGATGGATATAATATTGAGGTGGAGTGTTGAATTTTGGTGACACTATATGAATAATCGAAGAGGTCGGAAATAGCTTTATAACGGTGAAAACGGTTTGCAAATAGGAGCTCGAAGAAGGAAAATATGGCGAAGAAGGTGGAGTGCTATGGTCAGAATCAGGCGACAGACGTCTATCATAAAGAGACAAATGTCTGTCATAGCAGGTTTTGGAACCAAGACTTGGGACATACGTCTGTAGTCTATAACAAACGTTTATGGTTTCAGGAAATGCTTTCCTAAAACTTATGACAGACGTCTGTCATAATATGACAGACATCTGTGACGACTTTCAGCCTATTTCCGCTCGAGAAGTTTTGTGATGATTTGTGAAGGTTCAAGGGGCATTTCGGTAATTTTCCTATGTTTCCTACTCTCTTATATAAGCTATTTCAGGATTCAGAGACTAAAGGACTGCAAGGGTTTAATCAAAGGGATTTATCCTCCATTAACTAGGGTTTGGCAAAACCTAGTTTTCTTCAATTCTCTTCTCCATAAATCTATTCTATTTGAATATGGATCATTGTAATCAATCTCTTGTACTCTTCTCACTGGCATTAGTAAAGACTCTATCTCAAAGTGGATGTACATTAACAAGATATTAGTGGAACCACCATAAATCGGTATGTGATTTATTTTATCGTTATTGCTTTGGTTTTCTATTGCTTTTTTGGTGATTGTGATTGTTTTTGGATTGGATTGTTATGTGGATTGAGATGTTGATTGGTTTTTTTGCACTTCTTACCACAATCTCGCTTTCCACTGTGCTTTTGGGTTTTGATTTGAGTGGTCTCGAGCTAGAATTTCCATAACAAGATCATCGCTCGACACTACTACATCAATCAGCTACCAACAAGCTGGAGTTGTAGCTTTTTCTCATTTACCTATTTGATGACACAAAACCAAATTTGTTTCACTCAAAGATCTACCTACTTCACTTGTATGCGTGTACCTATTTTCTAATAGATATTTCATCAAGCAACTCTTGAGCACCCTAAAATTTGCCAGATCTTATAAGCACATTCTACACATGGCTTCTACACTATCGATATTAACATCACTATCAAGATTTAAACTCGTCAACTAATTGACATTTACAGCCACATGTTCTAACAAATTCCAATTATTCAATTAATCATCGATCTATTTCCTACAACTTTCAAGCTTTCTAAAACACAACATATAACCTTCAATTTCTGATCAGCTGCTATTAAATCAAATCACAAACCTACGAACTAACAAGACAAAAGAGCGATAACCCAGTTCATCTCGTAAACGGACCATTACTGCTGCTACCACAAACATCAAAAACTCATCAAGCCACCATCAAGCAAGGAGCACTAACCAAAAGAAAACATCACACAGAAACTCAAACACAAGTGATGTTCATTACTGCCTACATTGTATCACCAGACTTCAATTCATACAAGATTTTCCAGTAACTTAGACAACGTGCATCATATGCAACATTGTCAGCTTTTTGAATCCAAGTCAAACCCATCTTCGTATGTTTCTCATCGTGCTCTTTCTAACATGCATTCTTCTACCTTTTATCTCACTACTAAGACCTCCACTTCCCTTCTCATCTACTATTGGTATTTTTCAAGGTCCGCCTCTGTTCTTCTTAAATGTTTCAACTTATCTGAACTCGATAGCCATTTTTGAGAGTTAAACCTGTATCTTTATCCATATACCAAGCAATCCCTATACCTGCTTATCATCCAAACATATCGGTGTCCTTTTTTATTTATTGATGCTAGCATCAACTGGATTACCATGGCATCAACTAGATAGTAAGTTAGACAAGCACCTCTAATCGACTAGAAAACCAACCAGTCGACTGTAAGTGGTTTCTAGTCGATTGAAAAAGCAAATCTTTCCTTGGGTTTAAAATAGCTCAAACTTCAATTGAATGAAAATAGATCAAGTCGATTGGTGGCTTCCACCAGTCGACTAAAACCTACAGTTGAAGCTACGGGCTTCTATCTCTCTCTCTCTCGCTTCTATATTCCATCGTCTCATCTTCGCTGCCTCTCTTCTGTTGTTCTAAGCAACTTCTTTCTACATTATTTTGGAAATATCGTATCACAAATCTTACAGTCTTCACCTTTGTGACAACCCATTATTTTTAACATCTAAATATAATTATAATCGCCGTCAAAATACACTTACAACTTATTTCAGATATTAAAAGCCATTGACCATGGGTAGATAAAATTAAAAGTCTTAAACAATCGACATAAGATGGGTAACCTCATAGCGAAATCTAAATATCAACATATAAATACAATCTTATACCAAATTAAATATCACACAAATCCAGTACATCATATATCATTCATATTCCAATACATCAATTATTGAAACAACCATAAAATTTTGATGCAAGAGTATATCCTATGTATATGACAAGTTCTAGACCCTTTGATCCCTTCTTTATTTCTACCCGCAAACTTATAAATACACATATGCACACACATACACACACAAACATATATATAATAAATAAAAAAGTGTCCAATAATGATTGTGACTTATCCTATATACTAGACCATATGCTCGATAGTTATTGCTTAGGGAAAGCTACCTACTCACCCCTTTTGGATGATTAAGCCCACGTAATTATATTTCTTGCTCTTCTCCTACATCCAAATACTTGTTAGTACATAACAATCGTGACATTCGTGCAACCATTACAACCATCATAACCAATGCAAACTATACAAGAAGAAAACACTATTCCTACTCATCAATCACAACAAATCATCATATGAGGGCAATAACAAAAACAACCTACTTAACTATTAAACATCAACAACATGCTATGCCAACCCTAATCATCAAATAAGGAAACAACAACATAAATATATATACATACGTTATTAATTATCAACCATAATAACACATCATCAATGCAAGTATAAATCATCTAGTGTATAATAATCATTCCACAATAGTAACACAATCATCAAAGTCATCAAATGTGTACTGATCTAACCAATATGAGTAACATAGCACCCACCATCAAATAACCATAATTAACAACCCATCATCTTGTAGAAATAACGGTAAAATATCGTACTGTCATCAAAACACAATACCCCCATTTAACATCAAATACATATAATAATTAAAATCAACAATAGTCACATATTCAACAACCATATATTTACATTCATTATTCTACTTATATAAAAAATTGTTCTATTATTATTCATAATAAAGTCTCATTTATTTATTAAACCTGGAAAACAATAATAATTCTTTTTAAATGATAATATGCTCTTTAATCCTTTTCGTATTTCCATTTCTTCAAATAACATAAACCATTGTATTTGAATCAAATATAGTAATCTTTATCAAAATGTTTTTTAAAACAATATTATTATTATTTTACATCAAAATAATAATATATTAAAACCTCTTTGATACTTCCTAAAACTAATTTATTGCTATTTATTTCAAAAGGACAACATTTTATTTCAAATCACCAAAACTACTTTTTATTTCCATTTATCTTAAAATAGTGATTATATCCAAAAACACTTTGGAAAACATTGCTTTGATAATACTATTATCTTCATTCAGAAAATACTCTTTTCATTTTATAAATCGGATAGTAATAATATTATCTTTTATCATATATATCGTCAAATCACCCATTTCATCACTTACGCAAAACAATACTATTTTCACTGAAATTCATATTATTATTATTTAAAGCCTCATTTTATTTTGTAAATAATAATAAAATTTCCAAATCAAAATTTTTAAAATATTCTTTAGTTATTATTTATGAATTTCCTTAGAAATTCATAAATAACAACCTTCTTGAATTTCATACTTTAATTTCTAATAAAGTTAGTTAAATCATCCTTATTTACAGAAACTGTTCGTAATCTATAAATAACCTTATTCATCATTTATTTATTTAATTTTCTCTTTATTATGTAATTTATTCCAATTAATTATTTTCAGTTCAAACCAAAGAATTTATTCTAATTAACATCCAAAAATACGACAATCAATAATAATTATCCAATTAAGGCACAATATATTCAAAACATCATAATAATTAAATGACCATCCATAGGGCACAACATACATCAATAAACATGACTTATGATCAATAATTATGGATTTTATAGTATAAATTCAATTAATTAAGTCCTTGCCCAAAACAATTGGTCGTCACTATTTAAGTCCTCGCCTAAACACACTGGCATTTTCTCTCTCTTTCAAAACTGTTGTGATTGATGGTGTCAGTGTGTCACCAGCTGAAGTGGTTCAATAGGACAAGAATTATTGGTCTGAGTATTTAGTTGAATTTTTATTGCATTCTTCCCCTCTATATAAAGATGTATGTGATCAATGCAAACGAGTCTGAAAATTGAAAGGTAGTCCCCAATTCTATATTTCAGTACTATGCTCTATTTTAAATTTGCTAATAAGGAAGATGAGCTTAGAGCTATTAAATCCAATGCAATAATCATTGTGGGGAAACCATTTATTGTCACACCGTGGAGCCTTGGGGTGGATCAAGCTAGAAAGCAGGTTCTGTTTATTTCAGTTTGGGCCACCTTTACTCATATTCCGTCTGTCTTATATCCCTTAATTGGTTTGAACTGGCTTGCTAGCCTCATTGATGACATCAAACGTTTTGATACTAGTGGTGAGGCCCGTAAGAGATTAATGTATGCTAGAGCTTTGATTGAGATCTCTTTTATTAAGCCATTACCATCGAAGATGAAACTTAGATTAGCAGAAGAAAATGATGTAGAAGTTGACGTTCAGTTCAAATGGAAACCTGATATTTACATCTCTTGTCAGTTATTTGGTCATACATCAGATTCGTGTACAGTTGGGACTGTCTTTGCTTCCCAGCCTCCTCCCTTTAATATACCTCTTTCTAAGCTAGTTTTGAAATGGTTTCCTAAGGTTATGATTCCCTCTTTCTCCAACCCTGTTATTCTTACATCGAAAGCTACACCTGACGCACCCCCTGCTATCGCTGATTCGGCTATTGGTGCGTGCACTATAACCGAACCTGAAAAGATTTCCTCGATCGATAATGAGATTGTGTGGAATTCGTATGAGCGTGCATGAGTACATGTTAAATCTAAAATGAGATAATATTTGGAGTTTGTTAACTATCATATGTTTGTTGGTGGAGAAGATGAGAAACGTAGGTTATATTATCACGTTGAGGGAGAAGAACTTGTTGTTTCGTTTCTTGGAGAGGATAGTGACGAAAATAGAATCGTTTTGGTTGATGAAACTAGGATCCAAAAAACCTTTACTCGCATGATTTGGTGGACTTTGCTCCTAACTTGGTAGCCCTTTTTGTTGATTTTATTAATGTCATTGTACCAGCGTCAGACGATGATGACTATGGCTCATCTCTTATGGATGATACATAGTTCCATCTTCTATTTAGTAGTTTAGGCGTCCTTCTTTTCTCCTATGATTTTATTCTTATTTTTAAGTGGGTTGGATACTATATAACCAACATAGCTATTATGTGCATTTGCAGAATACCTGTTTTTCATTATTAATAGTAGTGGCACGACCTACTATAAAGTCGGCTAGCCTTGATAAAAAAAATCAATTAATTAAATTAAATAGTTCATGCCAATGTTCTTTTTCTAACAGCCTTCAAACTCAGCAAATCCAACATCAAATCTTCTGAAATTCTGCAACGAGTCCAACGGAATAAATCGCGCATGAATCGAGGATCGTATGCAAAAGTTATTAAGATTATAAGTTTCAGTGGAAGTATTGTAAATAAGTAAAGTGTATGCATTAAAATAATATTTTAATAAACTTTATAATCCTTCATTACTTCCCTGTTACATGCCCCAACCCCATCACTCCTCCTTTGTTTGCATTTTTCTCCCCTCTGACCATCATTTGCTGCGCGACAACCTCCAATCGACAGCCAATGCCCTGAGCTACCATCTTCAAACATCCTCGCCACATGATCGATCGCCAATTGCTCCAATTTCGTCTAAAAGATGGTGCCGTCGGGAGATTTCGAGCTAAATTGTGGTCACCTTGGGATGAATTAGACTACAATCCGACCATATCTGTGCTCCTCTTGATAAGACTACAAGCCCATGACTTTAATTTTTTCTATCATCGCCCAGATAAAAAGTGCCGAAATTTAACCTAGGGTTCCACCAATTTCTAACTTTGAACATGATTTCTAGTTAACTCGGGAAATTTTTCAATGAACGGACACCATGATCATCTCCATTCGTCAAAATCTTTACAACATTATATAATATGTAAGGGTTTGGGCAATTTGAATTTTGAATCAATTTCTAATTAGCGAAAATCACCCGCCAGTAAAATTCGATTAAGAAGAATTATGGGGTTAAGGAGAAGAGACTAATGTGACGGTTGCTCTTAAGGATTTCTAAGTATTAATTTTATAGAAAATTAGACAAGTTCAGTCATGCATAACCATTTGACCTAAAAGTAGCTACGTACTTTGTTTAAACACTATATCGTCTCTATTTCACAAATTGTAATTCCAAATCCATCAAAATTTTATATCAAACTGATCATCTTGGAAAGACCTTCGCAACGATTGTAAACACGATACTAAATTCACCTTTTATTTAAAACCTTATTTTTAATTAATTTAATATTAGATTTTTGGGTCGTTACAACCTTAATACTCTATTTTCATGAATCCATCCAAACTCAATCTACAACCTCAAGTTTTAAAAAATCTCCAATATTACCATGGAAACATATAGTGTCTATCCTCAAAAGAAAAATTAACCAACCTTCGAACCACCTAATTATGCATACTCCTAACTGAACATGCACATTATCAATGAATTAGACATGCTTGTAGCACCACAGAGGCCTTCATGCGGACTTTACAGCTTTCCATTGCTGGCTCCACCTACTTAGAAAATTGTAATGATTTTTCTACAAAAATCCTATTGAAACAAGATTCTTTTCAATTTTAGAGGGATGCATAACTTCCATAAGCTTTAGCTCCCTTCCATTATACGTTTTTTATTGAACTAAACCTATGCCTTTAACATGCAAATCTCCACCATTAGCAAATTTCATATTGCCTTCTTGCTCTCTTTTCTTTGCATATGTGGAAACATGCACCCATATCAAATAATCAATATTTTTATTTTCTTCCATCAACATAGAGTGCATCATTACTAATACTAAAATTTACTTCGTCGTCGCTGCCTTCCTTAAGCTTGTCTTTTCCTTCCTCTAGTGCTTTAATCCTCTCTTTATCCCTTTTTAACTTATTGCATCATCTCAGTTGGTGATCCAATTCTTAACAGAGTAATAACATACGAAATCCCTTTCCATCTTTGATCTATTCGGTTTTCTTATTTGGATCGTTAACCTTTCTTGCAAAATGGACCTCTTCAATCAGATTTCCAATTTCCCTTTCTTCATTTACCTTTCGTTCCATTGGGTTTGCCTTACGAATCTTCTCAGTAAGAAGGCAACTAATTACCGGCCATATTGAAACAACTTCAATCGAATTTGAGTTGTTTAATGCAACCACAAACATTTTTCAACTCTATGGTAATAAACTCATAAACATCTATGCTTGTGTTTCATCATCAACTTTATAACCCATGACTGCCAATTGATTCAAAATTTCTTGAAAATCGTTAAGACGCTCTCCAATTGACTCATCTTGCTTTAGCTAGTCTTCTCATTAGAAAAGCCTTGTTTGTTATAGAGTTATTAGAGTAAATTACTTTCAGTTTCTTTCAAAATGAATAGGTAAATGTTTCATCAGCAATAATATGAAACATATTATTCTCGTAAAACCATCAAATAGCTACTACAACCTCCTTATCCAAAATTTCCCATTCTGCGTCAGTTACGCCACTAGGTTTCTCTATTTGTTTTTCAATCGTTGGTAAAGATCATTAAGGTATAGAAAATCCACCATATTTACCTTCCATAATCCTCAGTTTCTTCCATTAAGTTTTCAACACTTATCTTCTTCATAGCAAAACCCTCTTAAGAAAAATTATGCAATAGACTTTAATACCCACGGTCAGAGTTATCCTAAGTGTAACAACCGGGAATTTCACTGCTTTAATTTGGAAATATTTAATTAATTTTAAATATTTAAACAATAGGTTTTATAACTAATATAAAACTCTATTAAATAACAAATAATGACGGTGAAATACTTTTCCAAATTTGTTTAAAAAATATTTAGTTTGAAGAAAGATTGAAAATGTGACCAGAATTTGTTTTTTGAATTTTTGACTTTTCATCGGTTAAAAGTTATCAAAAACATTGTGAACTCTTTAGCATAATTGTATCCCGTTATATCCTCTATATACGTTATATCCCATTATATCCGCTATATCCCGTTATTCCCACTATATTCCACTATTTCTGCTATATCTTCTTTAAAAGAAATGAATTGAAATTTGACATTTATACTTTATAAAATTTATTTATTTAATTGAAAATTTTAATATATTTTTAGAAATGAAAATACTCTAATATTCTACTAAATTCAATTATGTTAGATAATAATTTTACGTTTATTTACATTATATTTGCATATGTTTCTATTTAAAATTATTTATGTATTGATTATAATTCAATTGAATGTTAATTTTTCATTTAATTACCATTTATATATTTGTAAAAACATTAAGTACGAGTTTTATATGCTATTTTAGAATCATCCGCCCTATCCCGATATATCCTCGTTGTATTCCTGCTATATGACTTTTTGCATCTCCGCTGCATTGAATCTACCGAGTGTTTTAGCTGTATAGGTATTAATGTATATATGTATGTATCCATACATATGTATATAATAAAAATATAAATTTAGTAAAAAATTAAACATCGCATCGCATGAAACATGTTTAAATATTAGTATATATGTAATTAAATGGATGTTTACTCATGAAATAGAGGGATGGGACCAAATAGTGGCGTGAGTACATGGTGGAAGAGGAGATTAGGTGTGATGGCAAGAGGGTCGTAGAGGGTAAAAGACAATATAATTTATGTAATTCACTTTTTCTCTTGCTTATTAATTGTCCTTTACTTCTTCAAAATTTTCCTTCTCTTTATTTTATCATATCTTCCTGATCTCTTATCCTAATTGGAAAACTCTATTTTTGAAACCTTATAAAATTCCAATGGCTTCAACTTTTATTTGTGCACTTCTTCAAATTTTGAGCTTAGCCATGTCAAAATATCATTTCTGTGTAAAGTGTTTTCAGACCCATATTTTCAAGTTTGAAAATACATCTTCTTCTTTTGACCATATTTCCCTCAAAACAAACCCAAATTGAGTAATTCTTCTTTTCAATGGTGGAGATGAGAATTTACGAGAACTTTCTCTTTGACAATTTCTTCGAATTATGAGAGTAACATAGCTAAAAATCCAAGAGAAAATGACTAAATTTTAGATCTAGTTTTCTGAATTCAACATTATCCGAAGTCCATCCAGCTCTTAAAAACAAGTCCTCACCTTACCTGTATATGTTATGGCTGAGCCATACTCTACCATGGCCAAGCCTATTTCCAAGTTTTAAGTCCAAAGATCAGGTTTTTCATAGTTCTAAAGTTATTTCAAGTTTTCAAAAAGGTTTTGCAAATTTTCGGCAAGTAAGTTCGTTTTTTAACTAAAGTTTTGAAATTCGTTTCTTCATATTATAGTCACTAGTTTGGTTGCTTGGTTAGTTATATTTGGATGAATGTTGTTGATTTGGTTTGTTCTCTAAAAAGACGACACATTTAGTAGTTAATTAGTAACTTAAACTAGTTGAAAGTATGATGTAAATTGTTTAAATGATGTTTTTCTTTATTTGATGAATATTGTTTACTTTGTATATATGCCATGTTTATGCTATGTGATGTGATGCTTGGATGAAAATCATTAGACATGAAAGTAGTTCTCGAAGTGTCCATATGGCGACTATCACTATATCGACACTTTTAAAAAATACCACATGTTCAAAACCTTTTGCTTTGTTCTCATACATAGGTTTTTTTTTACATGGTTCATTAAGCTTTTGAATAATATCGAGTTTATAAATAATTAAACATTTTAATAATGATTTTTAAATATAATTAATCATTTTAATTAATGAGTATTAAGGTTAATTAATTATCTTAATAATGATGAGTTTAAAATTAATTAATTACTTTGTTAATAATATCTAAAAATTGATATTTATTTTACAAATGATGATTAAGGTTAATTAATCATTTAATGATGATGGATTAAAGTTAATTAATTATTTTAATTAATGGTGTTTTAAATTTAATTAACCATTTTTAATTAATGACTTTTAAAGTTAATTAATTAGTTTAAAATTTAATTAATCTCTTTCTTTAATCATGTCTTAAAATAATTAATCGTTCTTAATTAATAATATATAATTTTTATTAATTAATTTAATTTATAATATTTAATTTTTTATTAACTAATTCAATTAATGACGTTTAATTTTAATAATTTAACTTAACTAAGGATGTTTTAAAAAGCGATTATGTAACGACCCAGAATTTAATTAATTAAAATTTGAATATTTAATTAATTTTAAATATTAATAAGTGAAATTTATAAGTGGAATAAATTTTATTTTGAATAATTGGATTTAATTGGATAATTAAATCGATAATTTAATATGTGAAAATACAGAAAAAATTGAAAATTGGGTAAAATATGATTGAAAATGATTTATAAAATTTTATTTTATCGTATTAGAGTTAGAACGATATTTTAGAACTTTTAAAATCGAATTAGAAGTTAATTTGTGAAAATTGAATATTTTAATATTTAATCGACTAGTGAAAATAACCAATTTTCGAACAGTCTCAGAATTGGACGAAACTAGTTCCATTAGATCCGTAATAGTTTGTTATTATCGGATTTCAATTTTCGTGTCAATCGGAGTTATCGTTTGATCGTGGCAGCTCGAAACGCATCGAAATTGTTTTTAATATTAATTTGGCGAGTTAAAATAGTCATTTTTCAAACAGTCTCAGAATTCGACGAAACCAGTTTCATCAGATACGTAATGTGATATTATTGTATGGTTTCAAATTTCATGACAATCGGATTTACCGTTTGTCCGGTGCAAGCTAAAACGCCTAGAAAATCGTTTAATCGATTTAATTTAAAATCGAACGTTTATTGCCATAAATCGCACAGATGACCGAATTAGCTCCCGAAACACGTTCCATTGTGTTCGGAACGTGGGGTAAACCTTAGGAACGCTGGTCACCGTGCGTAAATCGGAGTTTGAAAAATCCAAAATGAATAGTGTTTGAGAAAATTCTATAAATAGGGCCTTCATTCACAAAAAAATAAGAAAAAAATAACCTAACCCTAATTCTTCAGGAGCCGCCACCCCCTCAATCTATGGCCGAAATTCTCGTTTCTTTTCCCCTCATTTTCTTCAAATCCGTTCATCAATTCAAGAAACTTTCTAAATGAAAGTTGTAGAGCGTCTCGAGCTCTACGTATTCAACGGTTGAGATCGTGAATGTAGCAGTGTAGTGGTCGAAATCGTGGCTCAAAGGCCTGCAGTTGCGCACGCAAATCATGACGTTGGGGGGGGGGGCGAGATTCGTGCCGTGGTGGCCAGTGAAGGAGCGCGAGACGAGCAGTTGAATGATGGCTTTGGATCATCGTCTCGATCAAGGGGATGGTCGCGATTCCTAAACCCTAGAAGTTGAGATGGGTTTCAAGTTTGCGTTCGGCCTGTAGAAAAAACGCGCGCCTGGAAGAAGCAAGGGATGGCCGAGATTTTGCAAGCTTGGATCCTACGGTTGTGATTAGATGTAGGTTTAAAATTTATAAAAATTATGTTGTAAATTGATATAAAAATTCGTGTAACTTCTAAAATTCATATCTTTTTCATACGAGGTCAAAAACGCGCGAAACCAGTTGCATTGGGTTCGTATGGACGAGCACTACGCTATGGAAATGGATTGGAGTCGTTTGGAGTTAGCAAAAATTTTGGGTAAAATTAAACGTCCGTTTAATTTTATTCGAAATAAATCGCTAAAACGAAATTTAAATCAAGGTGGGAACTTCTCACTCAATCGAATCGGTTTCAATTTTTATTTTAAATAGTTATATTTAAAATTGTTGAATGTATGTTTGAATGATGATTGTTATCTATTGATTGTTAAAATAGACATTATGCGCCGTTAGTAAGCGGATGTTATTTATTAAAAACATATACCGCGAATATTTCATAAACAGTGAAATTGGTATTATTTATGTACTTGGAATTGATTTCCCATAGTATATAGCGGATGAGACCCTATTGCGCCGCCTATTAAGCGGATAATATTTTAAATCCTATATACCGTGATAATTTCGTACTGGAACGGAATTGGTATTGTGCTAACATCTTTGGATGTAGGAAAACAGATTGGAGGGATCCTACTGGATTCCTCAACAGTATTTATTTGATTATGGATATTTTGATATTCGTTGATTATCATATCGATATATGATGTCGTTGTTGTCCTGATTGACTATTTGGTGTGTAGCATCATTGGGCCAAATTTTGGAATTTTAAAGGGATTTTAAAGTGATTTTTGAAAGTATACGTTATAAAATATTTTTGGAATTGATCCATTATAAATAAATAAATGTATAATTTTAATGTTATAAAATTTTGATTTTTGAGAAATATAGTTAAAAGTTGATTTTTGAAAATATGGGATAAAATGATTTTATAAAATAGTTTAAATTGGGATTTTTAAGTTTATTGTAAAAAAGTTAAAAAAAGGATTTATAAAATTTAATTATTTTATAAATCAAAATGGTGAAATTATAAAGGAGTTTAAAGATGTTTTAAAATAATAGTATAAATTGATTTATATAAGAGATTTATAAATTGATATTTATAAATTAAAATATTTGAATTATGAAAAGAGTTTTTATAAGTGTTAGAATGAATTGTAAATGAATTTCATAAATGAATGAAATTTATAGGATTATAAACGGTGAAGTTATAAATGGAATTTTATAAGCAGTAGGTTTATAAAATTTGGAAAGTTATTAAAAGAATATTTTTGGGTAAATAGATGAATCTTATAAGTTATAAGATTTATAATTTGGGAAGTTTAAAGGAACAATTTTTGCAAACAAATAAATTATAAGTGTTTAACTTATAATATGAACTTTTAGTATATAATTGAGTTATAAATTGAATAGGTTAATAAAGGAGATTTATAAAAGGAAGTTGTCATAAAATAAATAGAAATGGAATTTATAAACATTGTTTTATAAATCCGCAAATGGCTTATTTTGATAAGTAAATTGTTATAACTTATTAATGGAGTTATATTCACGTTTTAGACGGTGAATAATCCTTTAAAATAAGATGTATAGAAGTGATGAAATTGATTAACGAAGTATATTCACGTTTTGAATAGTGAATAATATGTTAAAGAAAATGTTTTGGTTGTGATGTTTTAAATAGAGTTAAAACAATCTAACGATGTTTTTAAAAGGTGTTAAGATTCGAAATCATAGATTTCTACATTCATTGTTGAAATAGACGTTTTTGAGAAATAGAAGGAAATGGTGGACTATAACACTGTTGTTATAGTAAATGATTTCCGAATGGAAATGTTTTATTTAGTATTGGGATTTATATATCTATCTTAAATTCGAATCCCTATACTAGTGATTGGGGTTGTCGTAACGATGTTTTACGCGACATTCGTTTTGGCCCAAATAAATATGTTTAAGAGAATGATTTCCTTAAAGAATGAAATATATACTTAATTTCGATTTAAGTATGTTGAATATTTTCCAAGTGTTGAAATTAAATAGACTTGTGAATTACTTATGAATAAGTAAGTATGGAAATGTTTTCCAATGTGAAATGAAACGTTTTGAGAATTTATCTTTTTGAAGATAAATTGAAAATGAATAATTGAAATTGTATATTCATAAATATTTTGGAATATAAATTCACTATGGAATTTATAAATGAAAAGGGGAATTTGTTTAAAAATAAACGTTGGTTTATTTTTGAAGAGTGGGAATAAATTTACGGATTTGAAACGTAAATATAAAGTAAATCATCAAGGATTTATTTAATTGGTTTAAATGAACCATGTTGAAATGAAAGTATTTTGCATAAGGAAATGTTTGAAACATGTTTTCAAAAGTGGTAAAGGTGAAAATTGATTTTGAAAATTGTTTTCAAAATGGTTGAAGTGTGAAAATTATATATCTTGTAAAGATATTTTTGGGAAATAAATAATTTGAAAAATTATTTGAAATCTGGTGATGTTGTGCATATCCATTGATAGTTCAATAACCGACTATCAATATTACCTTTGAATAGGTATTTGTTGTGATTTGCTTGGATTTGAATGCCACACTTATTTTTAAATTATTGCGCTCGTTATTCGGATTACCCATTCCGAATAGTGATACGACGTAATGGATAGCATTGATGACCGGTGTTGAAGACCGGATATTTTTGAAAGCGAAAGGACAACTCGTCGAATGTCTTTGCATCGACTGGTCCCCGGTATAGAGACTCCATATGTGATGGGAAGTCCTGACGTGATTAGTGGATATCTGGATTGCAAGGACTTCTTTGTAAGTGCCTTCGGTTCTGTTCGATCCCGGAACAGACTTGTATGGATTGTATGTCTGACATTACAAATTGAGATATAAAGCTGATTTCTTTCAAATATATTTCTGTTGGTGGCGGAGAATTTATTCTCTTAGCTTAACACCCTTCTCTAAGACGTACGAGCTCATAGGTTATGTAGTTGAAGGTTATTAGCAATATATTCCCAATTTGGTAATGTGACATGCTGAGTGCTGCTGTGAAATGATCATTGTTTGATCATTTGTGATATGATCATTTGTTTGATCACTTATCTTTGTGATCATTTCTATGATCATTTGTTGACCCAAAGCACAGCTTTTGTATAAAGCGTGTCTTTGTGGACGTGACTTCGTCGAGCCTCACACCCCGGAATGGTCAAAACAGGAAAGATGCGGCAAGGTTATGAGGGGTAGCTCCCTTTAGGGTATGTGCATTTCCTTCTGGAAAAGGGTGGTATCATGGTATGGAGCCCAGATACTTACTCATGTTGAAACACTTTATTATTTTGGTGTGATGTTGGTTACGAGCGCTCGGATAAAGGTCCCAAAGGACTGGAGGATGGCATACTCATGTCAGTAGTTATCCAGTTAGGGGTAACCCGGCCTTGTGTTGGCAGAGATCCGGTTAGGTTCTCGGGGACGTCCTTCCAGAGGCGTTCTCATGTAGCAATGAGAAGTTCCTTGGCCTGACCATTTGTTGGAAATCCAAAGAAATAATACGATCTTGTACGGTATTAGTTGTAGAACCTATCATTCACTTATGGTGGCGCCCCACTGTTTGGATGGTAGCTATAGTAGGCATACGATAATGGTCGTATGTTGGCTAAGATTTATATCTTTATTTTCGAAATGAATTTTTCCTACACTATGCACTAGTAATAATATCAAATGTTCTTTTTTAATGCGTATCAAGCATCTTTGACTATCATAAGGAGAATTCTCCTCCGATTCTGCGTTTGCATTGTGTGTGTGTGCGGGAGGCCTTATGGTAGTCTCATTTTTAAAAGCATTGCGAATTGACTTTAAAAATATTCCTCTATTTTGATTTTAAAGATAAATAAACTGTTTTGAGTTCTCACATCAGTCACATGACTGACTCGGAGTTTATTGTTTTCCTTCCTAAACTTTGGGTGCCCACCAATTTCCACACGGGCAGTCAAGAGTTAAGGTTTATCAGGATATTCTGGAATTCAGGAGTTGCTGGAGGCAAGCTGGATGGCATGGCGTAATTACTAGTATATAGTATTTTCTTTTTCCGCTGTTTGTTGTTGTTTGTTGTTGTACACTCTGATGATGTAATGTATAAAATGTAATAACTGATATAGTTCTTTGTTTAAAGATTATTCATTTATTTATTATATGTTGTTCCGCTGCGATTGTGAGATTCTGATGTTGTACTGTTGTTGTTTTTCTTTCTGTTCTATTCTATCTTTTTCTCTCTTCTTCTACCTTTTTCTTTTTCTTAAACACTGAGAATTCGTATTTCCGTTCATCTTGAGTTAATCTATGGAGATTAGTGTATATTCAAGGAGTACGGATTTGCGGGTCCTCACAGCTGGTATCAGAGCATATGGTTAAGCGACAACCATGGTTCTGTTGGGTATTACTCATTAGAGATAGAGTCAGTAGTACTCTAGAATGAGTTGAGTGTAATAATAGATATGAGAGCGTATTTGTTAGTGAATATAAAATTGTTTTATATTGTGATGATTGGTTTATTGAGTGGCATATGAACCTTCGTCAGCACGGTATGCACAACTATGCCGAAGGGGTTTATAAACACTTGAATAGAACAATTCGGCACAATATTGTTTTAAATTGGGTAAATGAAATAATTTTACCTTGATTATATTTTATATATAAAGGAATAATTTTTCAGAATTATTAAAGTGTATATAAGTTGATTGTTTAGTTGTTTGAATAATCTAAATGTAAGGAATAATTGTATAAGCAAAAGAATTATGAGAATTGAATTATAATTAAAGTGATTTACAATTGCGAAATAAACTTATATATATATAAGAAGTGAAACTATGTGAATATATTTATGAATATGAGTTGTAAATAAAAATGAACTTAAAGTTAAATGGAAATTTACCTTAGAATTGGAATCTGAATTGATTTATAAGTGGGAATTTAAGTTAAGTAAAACCAAGTGATGTTTGTAAAATGGAATATAACTTAAGAGATGTTGAATGAAGTTGATTTTGATATCAAAGTAAATTAATAAAGTTAAGTGATAAATGTGGACTTAAGTTATGTAAATGAAATTCAACTTTAGAAATTGAATTGAATGGATGGATTGAATGTTAATCAATTGAATGTAAATAGTTGATATGGAATAATGAATATAAGTGTTAATTCATTAAAATCTAATGTTATTGAAAAATTGAATAATTGAATGAAACTTAATTTAATTGAACCAATTGAAAGTAATGGTGTTATACCAAATTGAATGAATATAAGCAAAGGAATTTGGTTGTAATTAATATACATTGGTTGTTATATGATTGTTAGTTGATTGCATATAATTCATTAAGTATTAATGAAATAGTGTTAATGAAATTGAAAGCTAAAGTAATTGGAATTCAATTGGAAGTTAAGTGAATCTTAAATAGAATTGAATTTGATTTGGAAGTGAACCAACTTGAATAAGAATTAGTGAATATAAACTAATTGAAAATGAATGTTAGTAAAAACATCCACTGTAAATGAATCAAATGTGATTAAATTGAAAACCCATTTCATTGAATATTAATGAGAATATGAATGAATATTAATTTGATATGGATTAGTTGGATGATAGTTGGTTGATGGTTGAAAATATATTGCTTTTACTGCATTTGCTACGTTGGCATATATAGTTATTATGTTGCTATATGTTGTATATCGATACTATTGTCTATATACATGTTTCTCATGTTGTTTGTTGAGTGTTTAGTAGGTGCGGATCGCGTTTGCTTCGAATTTGGAGCTCGCTTTCGCGCTATATTAGCCGTATATGCTTGCTAATAATATATAAGGTACATATCTCGGATTACATATCGTACTTTTACACTTTTTTCCCCACGGGATGCCTCATCACTTGATGAGATGTATATTTGTGATATATATACTGTCATTTTTTTTCAGATCGAGCCACGCAAAGGAGATTATGGCGAATTTTTTCGAAAATTTAAGGCGTTAGAAAAAATTTGAGAAAAATTGGAAAACTTTGAAAACTATAACTTTGATTTGGAGTTGAAAGTTAAACAATAGTAGTAGTTTTTGAAAAGATAACTAAGTATGATTTGAAAACTTAGTAAAGTTATTGTAAGAAATTTAACTATGGATTTTGGGAAAGTTAATAGATTCTGTAACTTTTCTTACTTGGTAATTTCGAGGACGAAATTCTTTTAAGGGGAGAAGTATGTAACGACCCAGAATTTAATTAATTAAAATTTGAATATTTAATTAATTTTAAATATTAATAAGCGAAATTTATAAGTCGAATAAATTTTATTTCGAATAATTGGATTTAATTGGATAATTAAATCGATAATTTAATATGTGAAAATACAGAAAGAATTGAAAATTGGGTAAAATATGATTGAAAATGATTTGTAAAATTTTATTTTATCATATTAGAGTTAGAACGATATTTTAGAACTTTTAAAATCGAATTAGAAGTTAATTTGTGAAAATTGAATATTTTAATATTTAACCAACTAGTGAAAATAACCAATTTTCGAACAGTCTCAAAATTGGACGAAACTAGTTCCATTGGATCCGTAATAGTTTGTTATTATCGGATTTCGATTTTCGTGTCAATCGGAGTTATCGTTAGATCGTGGCAGCTCGAAACGCATCGAAATTGTTTTTAATATTAATTTGGCGAGTTAAAATAATCATTTTTCAAACAGTCTCGGAATTTGACGTAACCAGTTTCATAGGATCCGTAATGTGATATTATTGTATGGTTTTAAATTTCATGTCAATCGGATTTACCGTTTGTCCAGTGCAAGCTAAAACGCCTAGAAAATCGTTTAATCGGTTTAATTTAAAATCGAACGTTTATTGCCATAACTCGCACAGATGACCGAATTAGCTCCCGAAACACGTTCCATTGTGTTCAGAACGCATGGTAAATCTTAGGAACGCTGGTCACCGTGCGTAAATCGGAGTTTGAAAAATCCAAAATGAATAGTGTTTGAGAAAATTCTATAAATAGGGCCTTCATTCACAAAAAAAATAAGAAAAAAATAACCTAACCCTAATTCTTCAGGAGCCGCCACCCCCTCAGTCTATGGCCGAAATTCTCGTTTCTTTTCCCCTCATTTTCTTCAAATCCGTTCATCAATTCAAGAAACTTTCTAAATGAAAGTTGTAGAGCGTCTCGAGCTCTACGTATTCAATGGTTGAGATCGTGAATGGAGCACTGTAGTGGTCGAAATCGTGGCTCAAAGGCCTGCAGTTGCGCACGCAAATCATGACGTTGGAGGGGGGGGCGAGCTTTGTGCCGTGGTGGCCAGTGAAGGAGCGCGAGACGAGCAGTTGAATGATGGCTTTGGATCATCGTCTCGATCATGGGGATGGCCGCGATTCCTAAACCCTAGAAGTTGAGATGGGTTTCAAGTTTGCGTTCGGCCTGTAGAAAAAACGCGCGCGTGGAAGAAGCAAGGGATGGCCGAGATTTTGCAAGCTTGGATCCTACGGTTGTGATTAGATGTAGGTTTAAAATTTATAAAAATTATGTTGTAAATTGATATAAAAATTCGTGTAACTTCTAAAATTCATATCTTTTTCATACGAGGTCAAAAAAGCGCGAAACCAGTTGCGTTGGGTTCGTATGGACGAGCACTATGCTATGGAATTGGATTGGAGTCGTTTGGAATTAGCGAAAATTTTGGGCAAAATTAAACGTCCGTTTAATTTTATTCGAAATAAATCGCTAAAACGAGATTGAAATCAAGGTGAGAACTTCTCACTCAATCGAATCGGTTTCGATTTTTATTTTAAATAGTTATATTTAAAATTGTTGAATGTATGTTTGAATGATGATTGTTATCTATTGATTGTTAAAATAGACATTATGCGCCGTTAGTAAGCGGATGTTATTTATTAAAAATATATACTGCGAATATTTCATAAACAGTGAAAATGGTATTATTTATGTACTTGGAATTGATCTCCCGCAGTATATAGCGGATGAGACCCTATTGCGCCGCCTATTAAGCGGATAATATTTTAAATCCTATATACCGCGATAATTTCGTACTGGAACGGAATTGTGCTAACATCTTTGGATGCAGGAAAACAGGTTGGAGGGATCCAACTGGATTCCTCAACAGTATTTATTTGATTATGAATATTTTGATATTCGTTGATTATCATATCGATATATGATGTCGTTGTTGTCGTGGTTGACTATTTGGTGTGTAGCATCATTGGGCCAAATTTTGGAATTTTAAAGGGATTTTAAAGTGATTTTTGAAAGTATACGTTATAAAATATTTTTGGAATTGATCCATTATAAATAAATAAACGTATAATTTTAATGTTATAAAATTTTGATTTTTGAGAAATATAGTTAAAAGTTGATTTTTGAAAATATGGGATAAAATGATTTTATAAAATAGTTCAAATTGGGATTTTTAAGTTTATTGTAAAAAAGTTAAAAATAGGATTTATAAAATTTAATTATTTTATAAATCAAAATGGTGAAATTATAAAGGAGTTTAAAGATGTTTTAAAATAATAGTATAAATTGATTTATATAACAGATTTATAAATTGATATTTATAAATTAAAATATTTGAATTATAAAACGAGTTTTTATAAGTGTTAGAATGAATTGTAAATGAATTTCATAAATGAATGAAATTTATAGGATTATAAACGGTGAAGTTATAAATGGAATTTTATAAGCAGTAGGTTTATAAAATTTGGAAAGTTATTAAAAGAATATTTTTGGGTAAATAGATGAATCTTATAAGTTATAAGATTTATAATTTGGGAAGTTTAAAGGAACGATTTTTGCAAACAAATAAATTATAAGTGTTTAACTTATAATATGAACTTTTAGTATATAATTGAGTTATAAATTGAATAGGTTAATAAAGGAGATTTATAAAAGGAAGTTGTCATAAAATAAATAGAAATGGAATTTATAAACATTGTTTTATAAATCCGCAAATGGCTTATTTTGATAAGTAAATTGTTATAACTTATTAGTGGAGTTATATTCACGTTTTAGACGGTGAATAATCCTTTAAAATAAGATGTATAGAAGTGATGAAATTGGTTAACGAAGTATATTCACGTTTTGAATAGTGAATAATATGTTAAAGAAAATGTTTTGGTTGTGATGTTTTAAATAGAGTTAAAACAATCTAACGATGTTTTTAAAAGGTGTTAAGATTCGAAATCATAGATTTCTACATTCATTGTTGAAATAGACGTTTTTGAGAAATAGAAGGAAATGGTGGACTATAACACTGTTGTTATAGTAAATGATTTCCGAATGGAAATGTTTTATTTAGTATTGGGATTTATATATCTATCTTAAATTCGAATCCCTATACTAGTGATTGGGGTTGTCGTAACGATGTTTTACGTGACATTCGTTTTGGCCCAAATAAATATGTTTAAGAGAATGATTTCCTTAAAGAATGAAATATATACTTAATTTCGATTTAAGTATGTTGAATATTTTCCAAGTGTTGAAAATAAATAGACTTGTGAATTACTTATGAATAAGTAAGTATGGAAATGTTTTCCAATGTGAAATGAAACGTTTTGAGAATTTATCTTTTTGAAGATAAATTGAAAATGAATAATTGAAATTGTATATTCATAAATATTTTGGAATATAAATTCACTATGGAATTTATAAATGAAAAGGGGAATTTGTTTAAAAATAAACGTTGATTTATTTTTGAAGAGTGGGAATAAATTTACGGATTTGAAACGTAAATATAAAGTAAATCATCAAGGATTTATTTAATTGGTTTAAATGAACCATGTTGAAATGAAAGTATTTTGCATAAGGAAATGTTTGAAACATGTTTTCAAAAGTGGTAAAGGTGAAAATTGATTTTTAAAATTGTTTTCAAAATGGTTGAAGTGTGAAAATTATATATCTTGTAAAGATATTTTTGGGAAATAAATAATTTGAAAAATTATTTGGAATCTGGTGATGTTGTGCATATCCATTGATAGTTCAATAACCGACTATCAATATTACCTTTGAATAGGTATTTGTTGTGATTTGCTTGGATTTGAATGCCACACTTATTTTTAAATTATTGCGCTCGTTATTCGGATTACCCATTCCGAATAGTGATACGACGTAATGGATAGCATTGATGACCGGTGTTGAAGACCGGCTATTTTTGAAAGCGAAAGGACAACTCGTCGAATGTCTTTGCATCGACTGGTCCCCGGTATAGAGACTCCATATGTGATGGGAAGTCCTGACGTGATTAGTGGATATCTGGATTGCAAGGACTTCTTTGTAAGTGCCTTCGGTTCTGTTCGATCCCGGAACAGACTTGTATGGATTATATGTCTGACATTACAAATTGAGATATAAAGCTGATTTCTTTCAAATATATTTCTGTTGGTGGCGGAGAATTTATTCTCTTAGCTTAACACCCTTCTCTAAGACGTACGAGCTCATAGGTTATGTAGTTGAAGGTTATTAGCAATATATTCCCAATTTGGTAATGTGACATGCTGAGTGCTGCTGTGAAATGATCATTGTTTGATCATTTGTGATATGATCATTTGTTTGATCACTTATCTTTGTGATCATTTCTATGATCATTTGTTGACCCAAAGCACAGCTTTTGTATAAAGCGTGTCTTTGTGGACGTGACTTCGTCGAGCCTCACACCCCGGAATGGTCAAAACAGGAAAGATGCGGCAAGGTTATGAGGGGTAGCTCCCTTTAGGGTATGTGCATTTCCTTCTGGAAAAGGGTGGTATCATGGTATGGAGCCCAGATACTTACTCATGTTGAAACACTTTATTATTTTGGTGTGATGTTGGTTACGAGCGCTCGGATAAAGGTCCCAAAGGACTGGAGGATGGCATACTCATGTCAGTAGTTATCCAGTTAGGGGTAACCCGGCCTTGTGTTGGCAGAGATCCGGTTAGGTTCTCGGGGACGTCCTTCCAGAGGCGTTCTCATGTAGCAATGAGAAGTTCCTTGGCCTGACCATTTGTTGGAAATCCAAAGAAACAATACGATCTTGTACGGTATTAGTTGTAGAACCTATCATTCACTTATGGTGGCGCCCCACTGTTTGGATGGTAGCTATAGTATGCATACGACAATGGTCGTATGTTGACTAAGATTTATATCTTTATTTTCGAAATGAATTTTTCCTACACTATGCACTAGTAATAATATCAAATGTTCTTTTTTAATGCGTATCAAGCATCTTTGACTATCATAAGGAGAAATCTCCTCCGATTCTACGTTTGCATTGTGTGTGTGTGCGGGAGGCCTTATGGTAGTCTCATTTTTAAAAATATTGCGAATTAACTTTAAAAATATTCCTCTATTTTGATTTTAAAGATAAATAAACTGTTTTGAGTTCTCACGTCAGTCATATGACTGACTCGGAGTTTATTGTTTTCCTTCCTAAACTCTGGGTGCCCACCAATTTCCACACGGGCAGTCAAGAGTTAAGGTTTATCAGGATATTCTGGAATTCAGGAGTTGCTGGAGGCAAGCTGGATGGCATGGCGTAATTACTAGTATATAGTATTTTCTTTTTCTGCTATTTGTTGTTGTTTGTTGTTGTACACTCTGATGATGTAACGTATAAAATGTAATAACTGATATAGTTCTTTGTTTAAAGATTATTCATTTATTTATTATATGTTGTTCCGCTGCGATTGTGAGATTCTGATGTTGTACTGTTGTTGTTTTTCTTTCTGTTCTATTCTATCTTTTTCTCTCTTCTTCTACCTTTTTCTTTTTCTTAAACACTGAGAATTCATATTTCCGTTCATCTTGAGTTAATCTATGGAGATTAGTGTATATTCAAGGAGTACGGATTTGCGGGTCCTCACAGCTTAACCTTTTTAATTAAAGTATTTGAGGTTAATTAATCAAATTAATTAAATAAGTTTAAAGATAATTAATCATTCTCATTAATGATAGTTAAAGCTAATTAATCATTTTAATAAAGATATTTTAAATAATTAAAACTTTTTAATATTGGCGTTTTATAGTTAATGAAACATTTTAACAAGGTTGTTTGAAGTTAGTACTTGTAATGCGAAGCCCAAGCATGAATTCGGTTTTAAAAGTAAATTGATTTGTAAACCATGAATCTCTTGTCTGTTCCATTAATTTAACCTAATAAATATAAACGCTTTATAATTGACATCTGTTTAGGAGAATAAATCCTCGTTCTGTTATAACTTAACTAAATAGATTATTTGGACATTAGCAGAATAAATCTCCGTTTTGCTATTATATTGATTTGGACATTTAGTTGTGTGCCACTAAATTCATATTGAATAATAAATGTTCTCTTTATGTACATAGTTGTTATTTTCCTTTGTATTTGTATTCACCTTTATTTAATGTACTTGTTTTACAAGTGTTGATCTATATGTCGTAAAGTTGTTATTTACTTTAGCACTTATGTCCATACTTATGTTATTTGATATTTGAACAAAAATGTTATCCCCATTGAAGTATTTTGTTAAATCTAGGTTTTACAAAGATAAATAATTTTTTAAATAAACGTGGTTTAAATAAATTAATTTTTTTAATAATAAATTTTTAAAATTGATTGATTATTTTAATAATAAGGATTTAAATCAATTAATTATTTAATAATGGTTTTTTAAAATTAATGAATCATTTTACCAATAATGTTTTAAGAATAATTTATCACTTTAGTGTTCTAATTTAATTATTTTAATAATTATGTTTAAGGATTGATTAATTATTTAATGATAATGTTTTAAAGTTAGTTCATCTTTTTATATAGTGTTGTTTTGAGGCAATGAATTGGGATTAAAGCTAATTAATTATTTCAAATAAAGCTGTGTGAAATAATTAACCATTCTTTTAAAAGTTAATTGATCATTTTAAATAATAATATTGAAGTAATAAATTTTGGTTTAGAGTTAATCAATCTTTTTGATAAAGTTGTTTAAAGTTAATACTTTTAATGTGAAACTCCAACATAAGTTTGGTTTTAAGAGTAAAGTTCGATTCAGTTATGGAAAAAGAAGTTTCTGTAATCCGATATCGCTTATATGTAAATGATTTAGTTATATTTTTAACACTAGACGTCGAGGCTTTGACTTAGTTCTATCTCAGAAGTAAAAAATATAGTCAAGGCAATGCCTTGAGGTGACACTCTCTCAACTTGCCCGGCTTCATCTTCAATCAACGGATATCACTTGTTTGGAATCGATGAGTAGTGGTAAGAATATGAAGTTTAATTTTCATATACGATCATTTTTAATTATCTTCATTAGTTGATTTATTAACTATCGGTTCAGCTTTCTTCATGGTTCAACGTCACTATAAAAATGATTTGTTGCTCTTTTGAGCTTTTTTATCTTTTGTCGAAAACGACTAAACCCAAAGAGCGAGTGAAAATCAAACTATGCGGGGTTACTCCCATTAGGATATTTTCACATCCACTCTAGACTGGATGTGGTGTTGCGCATTGAAATATGAAATACTCGAATACTCGATAACCGTTTGCGGGGTCCGGTTTCGACGTGTCCAAGAGCCATCGGAGTTCTCAAGTATATTTCTAGAAGTATACTTTCAATAAGAGGGATGCACCCTCCTAGTCATTTGTTGAAAAATTTCCCTATTCTTTCTTTTTTCCCAAGTTTTTAAACTCACTACTTTCTTAATTGCCCGAGAAGTGAATAGGTTCTTCTCAATATTTAATTATATGTGTTCGTTTTCAAGTTTGGATTTTTAACTTGTCTATGCTCATTTATTCTTGTTTGGATTGTTTTTCTAATTTGTTTCCTATTTCTCTACAAATGAATGTTGATCTTATAAGGTAAAAACCCATTCCACGTTAGCGGCGCGGTCTCATGGAATTATTATATGTTCACCTCATTACTCAAGTTTTCTCATACTGGTATTATCAGACTGATCCGGGTGTTATTTTATTTTAACACTCGAATTAGACCGAGCATATTTTCCAGATTAGCTTTAGATGCTTTGAAGTTCAGGATAATGTGCTCTTATGATTGACAATAATAAAGTTCTTTCTTTTGTAAAGACTTGATTTATATATTATATGTTACTCGTCATGTTTTTGCGAGATTAAGTTTTGTCTTCTTCATTCTTCACCCCAAACGACCTATCTTTTAAACACCTAAATGATCGGCACGTGAATATCGAGAATGTATTAAGTGTCGTCCTTTGGTGTAAGAAAGGCAGATCGTTACACCAAGAATCCACACACAATTACATTTGAGAAGAGATAAGAAGTGAAGAAAAATAATACGAAGATAATTTCATCTAAATAAAGTTTATTAATTCCTCCTAAAGATTAGAGAGAAATATCCTTAAATTAAAAAGAAATCTCGATCTTCAAAATCCTAATAGAATAATTCTTCTCCACACTAGCTTACAACGACCTTCGTACATGCCTATTTATAGTAGTCTAATTAGATCAATGATAAGAAAATCTACGTTTGAAACTCTAAAACACCATAAAAAAGATGAAATTGCCCCTGAAACTTTGAACCCAACTTTTACAGAAAAATAATTTTGTTGATTAGAAAACCATATCAGTTGACTGGAAGTGGTTTTTGGTCGATTGAAAAAGCAAAGCTCCTATCGACATGAAAATAGCTCAAGCTTCAGTTGACTTGTGGCTTTACTAATCGATTGAAAGCCTATAGTTAAAGCTACAGGATTCTGTCTCTCTCCCACTTCTTTGTTTCATTGTCCCGTCTTCGTTATTCCTCTTATGCTGCTCTAATGACTTATTTTTGTTTCATTTTTTATATATTGTATCATAAATACCAACATGGTTTTCTGGCATGTAAGCTGAACCAATCACCATTCTTTAGCACAAGTCAATTAATTGATTTTTGAGTCAGCATCGACAATAGTTTCAGTGTCATCAATCATGTAAAATAATCATCTGCGTTGAGGCTTAAATAATCAATGATGTTAGCACTAACAAGATTCGACGGACGTTAGCCACGTATGGTGGCTAGTGCTACAAAAAACCTACACCTAAGATTGGAAAATTCATATGAGCCCCGAGGCTGTGATATCAACGTTAACATTTTAAGTGAAACTGGATTTAGTATGAAAATAAATCACCGTAGAGAAGAAAGCTGAAGAGATACTGTTTTATTATTCATTAAATAAAAAGACTTTGTATATAGGCATACACATTCAAAAGAAAGAAAACAAAGACACACTATATATTAGACTTGTACACCTCTATAGAATAGGTAAACATGCCTTGTTTATTGGACAACACTAGTCAGTTGTGCTAATAACTAGGGCAACAAAGATTAATTATAACTTCTAACACATATTGTTTACACTAGTATATCTATAAATTTTTATTTTAGCTAAAATAGGTTGGGAATAATGAAACGATCGGTATATTTACACATAATTCATTACGAACAATAAATTGTAAATCACTGTAAATAGCTGAGTTGGGTAGTAAATTAAAATAAAATTTGAATAGTGACAAAAATCAGCATTATAAGACTATAAGCATTATTATCGCATTAGATTTTTCAAAGTGATCCGTTTTTTATATACAGCAAGATATGGATCAACTTCGTGGTTCGAATCGTTATTTTGGGCCCAGCTGTTGTAAAGGCCGAATCCACTTAACTGGTTATCCATGTTCATTTTGTAAACTTACTCGAATCTAACTAATTGTCTATTTTTTTCCTAGGAAAGTCATAATCCAACTAATATATATGTTTCAATCAAAATTAAAACAATATATGCTGAATACATGAAAACAATATCCACAGTTTATATGTATGATGTTTGATCCAGATTATTGGTTTTTTATAACTCAACAAGGTCTTGTCTATTTTGTTTCAAATTCAATCAGATTCCCTTTTTTCTCAAATATGTTGATTATTTTGCCAAATGCATGGAATGTTAATTTATACGTTTCACTTGGACATGTTATAATTTTGTACCTTTAAGTATTCTGATTCTTTTAAACATTGTTCGTGCCATTCTAACAAGACCCATTTTCATTCTAGCCCTTCGAGAAAAATTTATTTCTAGTTTAAGCTCCGTTCGAAAATTATTATGAAAATAAATCCTTTTTCCACTATACAATGTTTTTGTATATGCTCAGTTTAAAAATATGCACATACAATTTAAAAAAAAATACTTGTGCACTTTGAATTTTTGCAAGTACAAATTAAAATTTGTTCAGAATGCGCAAATGCAAAATGTTGATAAGTAAAGAACATACCAATTTTCATAATAAGTTTTGAACGACGCCTACGCTTTAAAATAAGCTTCTTTCTTAAGCATAGAATGAAAAATTTTCTTTCTAACAATACAAATAACTGAGGTCTATAAACAATCAATGTGCAATTTTCACTCTCCATGCACGAAAACTATTTTAAGCGTGAAAAAATGCACATTATCACTACTAGAAAATATTGCAGTTTCCTACGCAAAGTTTCCGACGTCTTCCACCAAAAGGCGGGGCGTAGGGTAGGCGTAGAAAACCGGTAGAAAGAGGTAAAGACGTAGAGAAGACGTAAGAAAATTTCCTACGCTTCTCTTGCATCAACTTCAACACGTAGAAAAAAAATCGAGACGTGGGTAAGGTGTAGGAAATTGCTTGCACTAAAATGGCACTGTAGAAAAGGCGTAGATATCTCCTACGCCATTTCCATGCCTCTATTAATTTTGTACAATTCTACATTGGCATAGGAAAGACGTAGGAAATTTCCCACGCCATCCCTACACATGCATAGCACAAAAATAGTTTTTTATTTTTACATTAATTACCGCTTCCATTCTCCTAGCTTACATCAGTTTTTCACCGAATAAAAAAAAACTAATTCTACAATCGTCTGTCATTTTGGACGCTAAAATTTCAGGTAAATTATCTTCTCATCGTTTTATATTTGTTTTGATTGGATTTCATCCTCTCCTTTCCTCTCCAATAGAAAAGCCTAAATTTCACGCAATCAGTTACGCATTTTCTTAACGTAAATTAAAATTTCGTACACGATTCCGATCACATGCTGAGGTCGCGGTTTTGGATTTGGGTTGCTGAGGTGATTCGACGGTTATTGGGGGTCGACGCGATTTCGAGGAAGAAAGGAAGTGGAGTTGTACAAGAGGAAATGTCGAGTTCGACGGTTATTGAATTTAGGGATGTTCGCGTTTGAGTTCGAAGTATGGAAGGGAGATGTCGTTCAAGGCGATTTTAGGGAGGTGACGTGCTTTTCGTTGTTCGATTGGGCTTGGTGAAGTTTGGAATTTTGTGGTTCGATTGAAGGGCTTTTTGTATCATCAATTGGGAATAAAACCGTTTAAATTTCAGCGATTGAGATAGCTGCAGATAAGTATGTTCGACCTTCCTTGTTTATAATCATTCTTGGTTGAACAAGAGGAAATGAAACTGTTGAATTGCCATCAAATATTTTGGAATAGTAGTCCAACGCTTGGTCAGTTATTTTCTCATTGTCATAAATATGTTCACCATCCGAGTCCAACAAAGCTTGGATTCTATTTCTATGCTTTGGCAATGCCATTTCCACGTGGAAGAAATTGGAATTTTGTATCTCCAGTCTGCAACCATAAAATCTTGCTTTGTTGCTTTTGGAAATCAATGTAAACTTGTCTGGCAAATAAATTTGGGTTGCGTCTGTTTACAGTTTATGAGTGTTTAAATTTTAATTCTGTATGATTTGAATTTTAGCAAATAAAATCATTTGTTCAAGTACACAGCTAAGGCTATATATGTGATGGCTGAGTTACTCCAGATGAGTATTATCTTGATAATGGTTTTAAAAAATCTTATGATTTAATATCATTTCAAATTGAATATTTCCACTGTTTTTTTGATTATCAAACTCAGATTCATAACTCAATAACAATCACAAATGAGAAAAATCACTAAATCCATGTTAAATAAATAAGCGAAAAGTTGGCCAAATCTAATATCGTTGGAATATGGCAGAGTTCGTCGGTTTTCGGTGTGCACAACAAATATTTTTCCACAAATATTTGATCTGAATTTGTTCATTTCCAAATACATGTTATTACTCGACATTCATGTAACTTTTGCAGTTGATCTGTATTCGCGGTGCAATACAAAATTTTTGCAGTTATGCTGTGTTGCACAACAACAGAGGTTGCATGGTAAATATTAATAGTGCAACTGCAAATATTTGCACTACAACTATTTTGCATTTTGCTCGACGATTATTCTGCACGTCGCCACAATCATGCTTCATGTTAAATGTTTGCCCTGCAAACTGTATATCTGTAAACAAGTCATAGTTTTTAACTGCTTTCAACTTAAAATTTTGGCATTCATATAACATTCAAAATATATGAAATCTCGAATTATAATAGCATATATGGAATATGGATTTCAACTTAAGATTTTATGTTAGTCTCATATTCCATTCCTTCAGTAGCAGCATTGCTGCAGTGATCTGCTTGGAGTAGCCATGAGACATACAACTCAATTTTTTTTACAAAAATTCTTTCTTACCTTTTGATTAACAATATTTCGTCTTGAATATATAAAACTGAACTTATATTGCTTAGTAAATTGTTGAATATTTTCTGTATTAGTAAATTATTAAATAAAACCGTTAAATCCCAGTTGTAGCAGCAACTCTACAAGCTAAATGCCATATAAAATCGGACAGCCCTCGAATACTTATGTTGATAGCTCAACGATGAGTATGAGTGAGAAAATTGAACCATGGTTGCTTTGAGTCGTTCTTGACCCGATGTAAACGCTTACTTACATATTAGTAAATTAATGTTTAAGCCACAACTTGTAAATAAATACTTCTAAATGATCGATTTTCCTCATCTATTGTTCTCTATCAGCTTCCTTTACTTCCTCTTGGACTTTGATAAAACTATTAAGCTAGTGCCATTTAACTACCCAACAAGTTGACTTTTTTCCATGTTACAAGCATAATTGTTTTTTGTGTTGATAAATTGCAGCCTAATTTTCATTTGGCATAGATCTATCCTCAAAATGCATGATGCCCGTACACCAACTTCATTAAACTTTTCATATGGAAATAATAAGTTATATTGATGTATCTTGTTAGCATGTACAATGGAAAAAAGGTGTTTCTTACGATCTTCTAGAATCAAAGAAAATATCGAATATCTTGTACAGGTGTATAGCTCAAAATTTGGTGTTACTTTTCCTAATTTTAGAACCTTTGTGTTTGTAACAGTTCTCTGTAATAGAAGATTATGTCCTGTTTGTGAATTTACTCTCCAATTCATAGGTCAATGTCTAAAAGATATTCTAGTTGCCACCTGCAAATTTTACTGGTTAAATAATAAAGTGGAAACTATTGTAGACCATATAAAACATGCAATCTTCCTAACCAGGGTTGTGAAAATATGCATAGATTATATGATATCAAAAAACAAGGCCATTGATCTACAATGTGATCCTGCTTTAGTTGTAAGCAACACCTCTCATTAACAAGTCAATTAATGACTGCTGACAGAATTTACAGATTATCATATATACTGTATCTTGTTGTTCAATCAAACGGTAGTTAACGTTATCATACATACTGTATCTTGTTGTTCAATCATAACGGAATTTACAGATTATCATACATAAAATTGTGAACTGCTAAGCATAGGACATCTTTTTCAATTAATGATTAATTTCCTAAAATTAAATATAATTTAATTATTTCTAATTATGCAGTAAAAGAAGGATTATATGAAAGTTCGAACTTGGATGTATGATCCTGGATGGAAAAGAGGATCAATATCATTGCATTTTAGAAACGGCGTGGAAGCATTTCTAAAAGTGGCGTCTTGTAATAAAACAAAGATGAAAGAAATTCGATGCCCGTGTAAGAAATGCCATTGCATGAAACTTCAAGATTATGAAACTATAACTTTTCACTTGCATAATTATGGTTTTATGCCAAATTATTACGTGTGGAGATATCACGGTGAATCGGGGACAAAGCATGATTCGACAGTGGTAGTTGAAGATGCAACCGAAACCATCGATGCTAATTTTGATGACTATAGTATGGAAGATAGAATGACAGAAATGGTCCATGATGCTGCCGGTCCAAGTATGTGGACTGATGAACCTGAAGCAGAAGAACTTGACTCGGAAGCTAAAAAGTTTTTTGATTTGTTAAAAGCATCGAAACGACCGCTTTATAAAGGTTGTACAATGACACACTTGTTGGCTACATCTATGTTAATCACTATAAAATCCGAATACAATGCGTCGGAAAACATGATGAATGCGATTTTAAGTCTGTGTAAAGAAATGCTTTCACCTGACAATGTGTTGGCATGTAATTGTATTCATTAAAAAAGGAAGTATCTGCATTTTGTTTGCCGTATGAAAAAATTGACACATGCCCAGGTGGATGCATGATATATTGGAAGGAAGATAAATACCTTACGAGTTGTAAATTCTGCAATAAAAAAAGATATAAGTCAACAAAAACCAATGGAAAAGGTGTACCTTTCACTCGTATGCATTATTTTCCGCTTACACTCAGATTACAAAGGTTATATGCATCTTGTGCTACTGCAAAACACATGCGATGACACAATGAACGACAACGAGAGGAAGGGATTTTATGTCATCCTTCTGATGGCGAGGCATGGAAACATTTTGATAAAGTTTATCTCGATTTTTCTAAAGAATCACAAAATGTCCGACTTGGTTTGTGTACGGATGGTTTCGTGCCTTTTACGTCGTTCGAAAAACCTTATTCGACATGGCCAGTTATTGTAACACCTTATAATTTACCTCCGTGGATGTGTATGAAGAATTCATACATGTTTTTAACTGTGATTGTTCCTGGACCAAAGAATCCCAAAAACGGAATAGATGTATATTTGCAACCTTTAGTTAATGAGATGAAAAAACTATGCATATATGGCGTTGTTACTTACGACGTGTCAAAGAAAAAAAATTCAGAATGTTTGCTTCTTTATTATGGACAATAAGTGATTTTCTAGCATATGTGATGCTTTCTGGCTGGAGTACTAGTGGCAAGTTCGCTTGTCCTATCTGTATGGATTCGACTGAATCCTTTCGATTAAAATACGGCGGCAAACAGTGTTGGTGGGATCGTCATCGTCGTTTTTTGCATCCAAACGACCGTTTTAGATTTGATAAGAAAAACTTCAGGGCAAATACAACTATTACTTTAGAGCCACCTGACATTTTGAGTAGTGAACAAGTGTACGAGATCGTGCAAGATTATCCTAAAATGCATGAGATAGGAAGAGAGCAAAAAATCCCTGGTAAAGGACAAATTCATAATTGGTGCAAACAAAGTATATTTTGAGAGCTACCATATTGGAAGAATCTGAAACTTCGGCACAATCTGGACGTAGTGCATAATGAGAAAAATGTGTTTGAGAACTACTTTAACACAATTATGAATGTTAAGGGAAAAACAAAAGATGATTTGAAGTCAAGGAAGGATATTGCATTCTACTGTAATCGTCCTGAACTAAAAATTGATAGTGAACGTCCAAATTTCAAACGTTTAGCTCGTTACGAGTTGGAAAATATTCGTCGTAAAAAAGTATTAGAGTGTGTAGAAAATTTGAAGTTATCAGATGGAATTGCTTCTAATATGAAACGATGTGTTGACATGAAGGACCTTCAATTATCGGGAATGAAGAGTCACGATTGTCATGTATTTCTTCAGACTCTATTTCCGATAGTTTTTAAGGAGCTATTACCACAAAAGGTTTGGATGCCCATAACTGAGCTTAGCTTAATGTACAAAGATTTATGTTCGACTACTCTTATTAAAACTCATTTGGAGAAACTAGAGAAGGATGTGCCGAAGTTATTGTGTAAATTGGAAAAAATATTTCCTCCTGGAGTTTTTAATAGCATGGAACATCTACCTGTACATCTACCAACTGAAGCTTTAATGCGAGGACCGGTACAATATGGATGGATGTACCCTTTTGAGAGGTATATATATATAACTAAGGTGGACTTTTTTTCATATTTTCATCAAATCATTATGAGAATGTTATATTTAATATTTCACGTATTCATATTAAGGTATCATGGTCACCTTAAAAAAAGGCGAAACAAAAAGCACGCGTTGAAGGTTCAATTTGCCAAGCATACATTACTGAAGAAGCATCCACATTTTTCAATTACTATTTTGAAGACCATATCAAGATTTCTAACAGTGGCCACCGTAATGAGGATAAAATGGATGATTCATCTGATATATCTCTATCCATATTTCAGAAACGGGGACGTCCATATGGTAAATGGAAAGATGGAGGTTTTTAGACAATTAAAGACTTTACTTTAGCTAAATCAATCGTGCTTCTCAATTGTGAAGAGCTATCAAATATTATTTGGTATGTAACACAACGTCAATCAATTAAAATGATTTATGTTTTATACCATAAATTTTCCGTGGTAATTTTAATCGTCCAACAGTCAATTTGAAGAAGCAAATCCTGATGTTGAGCCCAGTAAAGGATTTGAGAAATGGTTTAAGAAATATGTGAGCATGATTTATTATATATTAATCGCGTTTTATATCATAAATCTATATAGTGTTATAATGTATGTGAATTTATTTTAATAGGTTGATGATAATGGAATCACTGATGTTTGTTATGCAAAACTTGCATTTGGTCCTTTGATGAAGTATATAAAATGTCCAATTATGTACGTTAATGACTATAAATTTCACACAACTGAATTTGGAGTAAATAAAACAACTTACAACAGTGGGGAGTGTGTTAAAGGAGGCAACGGGGATGATGATCTAGAAGATTATTATGGCATGTTACAGGAAATAATTGAACTTACTTACTCGATGACATCAGAGCTTAAAACCTTTTTGTTCAAATGTGAATGGTTCGACAATAGAAAAGATGTAGGAATACGTCGTGCACATAAAGATTATCCACTTATTGAAATAAATCACAAAAGATGATACACAGGTTATGATCCATTTGTGTTAGCGATGCAAGCGACTCAAGTTTATTATGTACCCTATCCTGCTATGAACAACAATAAAGCGGATTGGTGGGCTGTCGTCAAAAAAAAGCCAAGATGGTCATTCAATTCGAACATGATCGTAAGCGAAGATCAACCATATCAGAATGATTTGGACCATAACGGACTACTGCAAATCACTGAAGACATCGACGACATCGACGACATCAGCCCACTTCATAATGAAGTATTTGATGGAGTAGAGGTTGATGATGATGTCGAAGTTGATAATGATATCGAAGCTGATGGAAATGATATTGAAGATGAAAATGTCGAAGTTGATGAATGTGAAGATGAAGGTGATAGTGTAAATAATGGAAGTTATGATGATAATGTTGATTGGTAGCATGCTTTCATTAATATACTTGTTTGATTTTTCTACTAGTATGAATTTTTACTTCAAATCACTCTTGTATGCTTAGTTATCTTTGGGTATTTAGTCTTCAGTTCATGTTGTTTTAATTGGTTTGTTGTATATTTAATTCTTCAAATCATATGTATTTCTCTATGTTATAGTAATTGCATTTAACAGGACATGTCTACTCAAGCTGAACGTCATCGTCGTTCCATGAAACGACCTGCTTTACGTCTTTCTAGCAACAACACATCTGCCACAATACAACCTAGTGCATCTCCTAGCGGTCAAGATGGATCGGGATCACAGTCAGCAGAGCATCATATCATGTCTCCCGTTGTTCATCCTACTTCCCTTGAAGTTGATGCTACCAATCCATCGACTAATGCATCCGTGTCGGAGTCCTCCTCCGTAACAAGGGTCGTAGTTTTCTGGCAAGCCAATGTTGGGTAAGAATTCTTGCAAAATAAGTAATTGATGTTGACTTTTGTGACTCTGTTTAATTTACTTTGACTAATTTGAAATAAGCTAGGTGAGAACATAAATTGTTTTCCTAGACACTATCGAATTATATCCATTGTCAAAAACCACTATCGTGCTTGAATGATATATCTCATACAAACAGTTTGAGTAATGTATATTCATGCTTTACATTTATATGTTTCAGATATGAGCTCACTTCCAGGGCTACATCTTATGCTATTCGAGTAGGTTTGTTAGCACGGGTTAACGATTTTTGGCCCAATTTTAAAAGTATACCCGATGATGTTAAGAAAGTGATGTTTCAGGAGTTTCTGGTAAAATAATATTAGTGTATTTGTGTTACATCTATTTTTTTGGTCATTACATTTTCCACTACATGTACAGGAGTCATTTCAATGGACAGATGATGCTTCACCAATAATTGTGAAGCAGATATGGAATAGAAAAGCAAGTTTGAAGTATCGGGACTGGATTCACAGTATGAAAGAGTCAGGCAAGAAGCATCCGAACCTACCCCAGGAGATATATGAGCAGTTTTTGGCATATTGGGAGCTTCCTGAAGTAAAAGCTCAGGCAAAAAAGCTGCAAATTCTAGGGCTCAAAACCAAAAGCGACATTGTGGTGGTTCGAGATCCTTTGCGGATTATCAAAATGATTTGGTTTGATCTCTAAAATATTGTTTTAACGTTAATTTACATCAGCTTATCACATTTTTACTCTATTTTTATCTTTATTTTCTAGAACGATGAACTTAATAGGGAGCCAACTACTTGGAAAGTGTATTGTAGGACTCACAAGGTCACTTCGGACAGCGGATCTACCACTAGTGGATGGATTGATGAAGCATCGATGGAATTTGCAGTAAGTGATTCTTATAGCTTGGTTTTAATAACTGGTTAATAGTTTAATATGTGCAAGATTAGTTAAATTTTATTAAAAAGTGCTTTAGAAAGTTTATTATGTCTTGCCATGAGTGAGCAAATCCTATAATTTATCTGATAAAACAAATAGTGGGTATCAAGTTAATTAGTTACCTAGTTAGAGAGGTGTTAAGGTGAGTTGCAGTAGTGGATGGTGGGTGAGGGTGACAGGCAGTGAATGTGAAGGGTGAATGACAATAGTGGGTAGGAGGAATGGCAGCAGTGGTGGTTTGTTGTTGAAGGGGACAAAGGTGGTGAATGGAGTTGTGGTGGTATGGCTGCAGTTTGATCAATGAGTTGCAGTGTTTAAGGTTGAAATGTTGTGTTGTATTAGAATGGAACTGCAGTGGTGCGTAGTGGTTAGTTGTAGGTCAGGACAGAGGTGAATGAGATGATATTAATGAAGATGGTCAGATGGTTTGGCGTATGAAGGTGGTCAGGTGAAGTGTTGAAGAAGTTGTAGTTGTTTGTGCAGTAGTAATGCAGGGGGTTGGTTTGATGATGGATGGTGGTGTGTTAGTTTAAAGTGTTCAGTGTTTTGTTAATTTGTTTTGAATCTTCCGTTTGGATGTAGAAAAAAATGTTTAATTATTTTCGAATGAGGTTTCGGTTTGATTAAGGCAATTGAAATGAGGTTAAGTATTTGCGGCGGTTTAGGGAGGTCAGGAGTTTGATTGGGGAGTGATGTTTTGGGGTGAAGGTGATCTGGTCAGAAGTGGTGATGAAGGTGGATGGTTGAGTACTTTGCAGAGGTTGACTTTGAGGATTTAGGTGTGATTGGAGTGAGGTTGTTGGATTGCGATTTGATGTTTGGTCAAGTCGCGGAGTTGGTGTGAGATGGTCTTAGGGTTCAGGTGATTCTCAGTTGGAATGTAGGGATTGAAGTGAGCAGGCAGAAGGGGGATCTGAAGTGTGGATATAGGTATGTATGAGCTTTGATGTTGCTGTTCAGATGGTAGGGTGGAGGCAGATTAAGGCAGTTCAGGAAGTAGGGTGGTAGTTGATGGATGTATAATGATGTAGTGCTGCAGGTTGTGCTATGTTGTGGTGAAGTTTGTGTTGAAGGTTGTAAGAGGCAGTGGGTTGTGCAGTTCTGATGGAGATGGTTGGCAGTGGAAAGTTGCAGTGAAGGTGAAGTTATGAAGTAGTGAGGTGCAGTGGATGGTTTATGTAAGATGGATGGTAGTGGAGAAGAGGCAGTGATGTTTGTTTGAGAGGTTTTGTAGGATGGTGAAGCAGAAGAGCTGGTGATGGAGTTGATATAGTGTAGTTGTGGACAGTTTTCTGGTGATGATGGCTGGTGTTGGTTTTGGGTTGGAGAAGTGATATGAGGATGTTATGGTTGAATAGGGTGAATTTGATGTGGCAATAGGCAGTTGATAGAGGGTAAAGTCAGTTTTTGTAGTTTGGTTGAAGTGCATAGTTTGTTAAAGTGCACGTTTGTGGAACTTGCGGGTTATTCTTGTGTGCAGGATGGTTTAAGATGATGGTTGAGTTGTGTAAGGTAGTGGAGTGGTGGCAGGGGTAGGAAGTATATTTGTGTGATGATGTATGTTGATGATGTTTTGAGTAGTTTTGGAAATGTATGGAAACAGTGAATAAAGGCAGTAACTGTAATGCAAAGTAATGCGATGGCAGGCGGTGATGTATTAAGTGGTTTGGGTGGTAGAAGTAAGGCAGTGGGAAGATGTGGACAGAAATGCATCGTGAATTGCAACAGAAATGCACTATATTTAGGCAGAAGGCTGTTGATGATGGTTTATGTTGTGGAAGACTGGAAGTGGATGATTTGTATGCAAGGGTAGGTGGTTTATGTTATGGAAGTAGTTGTACTAATTAGATTATTGGTAGATGAAAAACAAGCAGAGGCTAGCGATTTTCTTATTCACAACAATTTTGTTATCTTAGGAACGAAATTAAATTATCCCCTCCTTTTTACCATTTCTGTGGAGTTCCTCTCTGTAAGAGAGTTCCTCGTGTTGAATTTTCTAATTTTTTAGTGACGAAAACGTGTTTATTCCTCATGATGTGGTCTGCTGATGAATGGTTTTTTGTGGCTGTGATAAATTGTGATGATGACAAAAAATGCACAGTGGTGGGAATGGATTGTAAACAGAGAGAGCGAGAGTGAGAGGTAGAGAGAAGTAAAACTGGGTGAGAGGCAGTAAAAAAAATGCAGTAAAAAGGAAATGTAAAAAGAGAGAATTATAAATGTAAAAAATACGGACAACACCTTGTAGGTATTATGTTACTAGTACTTACTAAATAATGATTCAAAGATCTGAACAACATCGATTAGGACCATTTGAAACATAAAGATAGTCCAGATTTTATATCCATGTTACTTACTAAGTACTTAATGCAGAGGAAACTTGTCGGGGTGGTGAGAACAAGATTGGATAAAATATAGTATCTTGCATGAGTTTCTTAATTTTATACCTCTGCAAATGTGTGTAAATGCGTGCGTTTGTATAAGTGCCATACTTAAATTTGATACATCGTTAAAGTTATTCTTCTCATGATTTCTGAAACTGCACAGTGTGAGCATGTATTTATGTTTTTGTTCTTGTATTTGGAAAATCACAAATACAGGCACAATATCAAGCTAGAATTGAAGAATTGAAAAGTCAGGGCACAGTAATTTCGTATGAAGTCGAGGAAGAAGTATTCGACAAGCTTACCAGTGCTATAGCTAAAAGAAAAGACCGTAGGCCATATTATGGCAATATCCCTGGAGTAAGTATTTAAACTTTCAACAAAACATTATTTTAATTAGTTTAAAATGCAGAAATTGATGCAATATTTGATAAAATGTAGAAATACAAAGACGCCACTTATAGCATCAATAAGGGAGAAGCACAGACTAGAGCCAAACTAGAGGAAAAGGTGGAGCGCCAAAAAGGGGAGATTCAAATGCTGAAGATGCAGCATGAACAACTCACCGAGATGCTTCGACGGCGATTTGATGAAGAGCCGAATGATCGTCGTGAGGGATGAGGGTATTGAAAACTTTTTAATGGTATCTGTATGATGTCATGTATCATGAACATATTATCATATTATTTTAACACATAGGAACTTGATTAATATTGTTTGACTTTGTAATATGAATGAGATATTTGTTTTTTGAATTAAAGATGAATGGTTTGACGTTAATCTATTTGTTGGAATGTGTATATGTATAAAATAAGTTGATTTTAGTTTCTATTTAATGTGGTGAAATAAAATAGAATAGTAATATATCAAAATTGTTTCAGAAAAGACGTAGGGAAGGTGTAGGGAAGGCGTAGGTAAATGAAATATTAATGCAGCAAAAAGTCGTGTGCATGGCGCAGGAAAAATATTAAAAACACAGGCGTAGGTAAACCGTGGATAAATGAATGACGTAGAAAAGACGTAAGAAACGTAATATGTGAGAATGACGTAGGGAAAGCGTAGGAAAACTGGGCGTAGGGAAGACGTAGGTAAACGAATGACGTAGGAAAGACGTGAGTGCTTAAAGAAGTAAAAATGTCGTAACAAAACCGTAGGTACAACATGGCGTGGGGAAGGCGTAGGAAAATTATGGCGTACGAAAGGCGTAGGAAACAACCCAATGGATAGCGTAGGTAAAGCGTAGGTATTTTATTAGCTACGCAAGTTTTACCCACGCCAAAATTGACATAGGGGTTACATAGTTAATGCATTTACCTACGTCCCGCCTACGCCATTTTGGCGTAGGTAAACCGCAGTTTTCTTGTAGTGTATGACATTCTTAGAGAGGTTACAAAATTTGTATTTTTGGAAAATGGTTTTAAATGGAGTCATGATCTAAAATCTCAGTAGTTGCTTTAATGTTTACATGGTCCTATTATTGATATGTATAGTCTCGTATTTGAAAAATTCAATAATATGGCATGTTAGGCCATTGAAGAATGAAGTATTCAGCTGCAATATGATAATATACAATACTAAAGGCAGTAATGTAATTTTCATCATTCAGCTGTATTACGGACCAAGTCAAAGCAGCATTGTATTATATAAATGAAAGATAACCGCATGTGCATGTATTCTGTTCTCTTACAATAATAAAATTCTCTCTTTCAATAAGTATTATTTCATTTATGCAATTCAAATATTAATCATAATCATATCTCTAAATTCTAACTTGGTGTCAGAGCCCTCTTAGCCTCATAGCTAACACCTCGATAAATCAGTTCATCAGAGTTAGAATCATCACCTGAACCTAGTAGTGAACTGAGCAGTGGTTATGTTTGAATTTTCTCATCATAATATTAATCATCATTTGAGAAAGGCCAAGATCAAGAAGGATATCTGTTTAAGTTATCTATTCGTATCAATTTCTGTATCATCCTGCATCAGTTTATTCTTTTTCCATTTTTAAACAAGCACCTCGCCAAAGATCCATCAAGATATCATCTGGACCATTGGCTGCACTTGCTTAGAATCTGAACCATATCATCAGTTAATTTCTTGTTTCTAAGAATCTTGGAGTTTATCCATGGCAGAAGAGAATAACAACTCAGGTGGTAATACACCAGCCAATTCAGATCACAATTCATCCATAACATCACCATCACAGAGAGCAGATCACCAATCAAAAGCTTCTACACATGATGTAATCAAAACAATCATATCCACAAAATTAGTTGATCACAGCATTTTTGGATGAAATTAACTACTTACTATGGAAATTTCGAGACGGCAATAAGGGGATATGGACGGGAGGATTACATTCTTGGCACTAGTATCACACTACCTAAATTTGTGGCAGATGATGAAGGAAAACTAATCAGTAACAAAAATATATCAGTCATCAAAGGCAAGATCATTTATTAAGTTCTTGGCATTTATTAACAATAAGCACTGAACTATTGCCATAAGTTATTGCGTGTAAGACATCTAATGAGATATGGACAATAATTGAACAATTTTTTAACTCACATTCTGTAGCCAAGATAATGCATTATAAGAAACACATGCAAAATTTAAGGAAAGATAACTTGTCAATAATAGGTTATCTAGCTAAAATCAAGAATCATCGTGATCTTTTAAAGGCAGCAGGTCATAAAATATCTAACACAAAGCAGATATTAACCATTATGAATGGTTTAGATAGTGAGCATGAGACAACTGTGGCAGTTATTACCAAGGTTCAAAATTTCATTTTCCGTTTTCATTCCGGTCATTGAATTTTTTTAAAATTTCGGTTCCGTTCGGATATTTCGGAAATTCCGTTTTAACTCCGGTTTGCAAATTCGATTACATTTTTGTAAATATGCCAATAAATTTACAATACCAATACTAAATTATAGTAATTCATTCAAATTATGTAGAAGATACAAAACATACAACATAAAAAAAATTAATACAAAAAACTATTTTTTTTAACATCATACGAACCATGCTCATCGTTGTCTTCGTTTTGTGCCAGATATTATAATAAGGTTGAAAATCATACTGCTGCATTTGATTTGAATTTAATAATGTCTTCATCACATTATCAAATGGTGAGGGTTCATCATGGCTAGTTGACGTTTCAACATTATTTGTTTGATTTACTTGGTGATACGAATAACCTACCGTGTAGTCAGACGTAGAATACCTATAACCAGCGTAGTCAGACGTGTTGTTTTCAAGCTCCCTCGACTCCTTTCGTCTCTCTTTTTTATTAAATGTTCTCGTATAATTTTCCGACTTCTTTAAAAACGCTTGGACATGGTGCAACGTCGCCAGCCATTGCTGTCAAATGTTCTTTCATACGTGTTACACCTCCACCGGAAATTTCTTTACTGCAATAATTGCTGTCAAATCTCCAACGATTCTGCCCTAATTCCTTAGCCGCGTCAATTTCAATCCATGGGTTCAGCAAAAAAAATTCAAAAACTTGCTTCAGGCTCGCACGCGTTAATTTGATCGTATGGGGTTAGCCGCACTACACTCTCGAAACCCTACTTTAAGCTGCGATGTAGATTAGGAATTCCTGGAGTAAAATTCGATTGGACACGGCTTTAAATTTGTGAGTTTTGTGTGTATTGTTTTGAGATTGTTGTGCTTTTTATTGCCAAATATTGCTTCTTTTGCATATGATACACTGCTTGAAAGTTAAAAGCACGATTTTTTGTCTGAATTTTTTAGCAAAACGTTAACTTGAAATTGATTTAAGCGTACAGAGATTTTTATGATATGAGTGTGTTATCCCATTTTTTGGTCAAAACTGGAATATCGACAAATTGGCAAGGAATTATAAATACCAGGATTGGAGATCGGTTGGAATCAAGGCTACGATCGATATCGTCAAAATTTTGTTGAACTCCGATCGGGGCGAAATTGATTGGAGATGATGATAAGGACTAGGAAAGGCTATGTTTCAAATTTCAAGTTAATCGGAGTTCGTATGGAGGAAATATGATGGATTCAAGGTGGGGAATGCATGTTGTTCGAATCCGCCAAAAAGGGGACAAAGTGATACTCGGTTCGAATCCATCGAATTCGAACCCATCAGGATGGATTCAAACCCAAAGAACGTGATCTCATCAGGATGGATTCGAACCCATCAGGTTCGCATGCTTCGAATCGATGGGAACTTGATGGACTCGAAAATAATGGATTCGAAGATGGTGGATGCGAAGCACTGGACACGGATTTGAAGATGGTGGATACGAAGCACTAGACATGGATTCGAAGATGGTGGATACGAAGCACTAGACATGGATTCGAAGATGATGGATACGAAGCAGTGGACATGGATTCAAAGATGATGGATACGAAGCAAGGGACACAGATTCGAAGGACGTGACTTCAGAAAGCATGGATTCGAAGAGCATGGATTCGAAGGAGTCGGCCTTATGGATTCGAAGGAGATGGTTTCGGAGAAGATGGTTTCGAAGCATGGGTTCGAACCAGGCAGAACCACGGAGCTTTGATCTTGAATCGATCATATCTTCCAAACCGTTGATCCAAATGCAATGAAATTTTTACAGGAGCTTACATACATGTTGAAGAATGTTCTCACCAAATTTCAGCTCAATTGGATGATTTCTTGATCGATTCGAACCTTACTTCGAATCGATCCCAAGGTGGGCCCGGACCTCCAGATTTCGGGCGTGTGGGCCCCCTCACGTGCCTGAAGCGGTCTTCCCGGATTTTAGGAGAAATATCAGCCTCCTACGCTTATAAATAGAGCCCCTGGTCATTCGGAAAAGGGGTCGGAGATTTGAGAGAGAGAAAGCACGCTCGGACGCTGCCAGAATCATTCCATGTCATCATTGCTGCTATTTATTTCAAGTATTGGACTTTGTAACTACTGTAATCATTTGTAATCATCAAGGATAATCAATAAAAGGATAAAAACTTTGGAGTGGACGTAGGCCGGAGATAGCTGAACCACTATAAAACTTGTGTCTCTGTTCTTTACTTTGGGATTATTGTTTAATATTTGCTGAGATCTGAGATCTGTGTTTGAATATTGTTGATTTATATTCATACACTGGTGCTTTCATGGTATTCGAGGTTTGTGACCAATTTTGGCACAAACACTTTGGTGCTTTCACTGAGAAATGAACTCACCCGCTACATCGGATTTGAAAGTTGGATTTGAGGATTTTAAAAGAGTTTAGATTCAAGGACAATGGCTAGGCAAAATAGTAGAAGGCAAAGGGCTGAGAGAAGCCAACAGGAAGGAAGTCAACAAGCATCCTCCGGAGCCGGGGAAGGACAAGCTTCAGTCTACATAACCCGGGATGAAATGGAGGCTATGGCAAATTCTTTGCAAGAAAGATTATTGATGAGCCAACAGGAAATGATGCAGACTTTCTTTGAGCAAATGAGAGCTGTAGGGATGCAGAACTTAGGAACAACTACAGCCGCTGTGGATGTAGGACAGGGGGATAGGGTCGTGGAACCCAATGGAGGACGAGATACGGAGCCAGAAGGCAATCAACAAGGGCTTGGGGGCAGGCCCACGGGATCCAATACGGGAGGACCTTTGGAAGGAATTCAACAGGCTAGAGCTAACATTGCTCCTAGTGAACCACACGAAGAATACGTACCAGAGTTCCCTCGGGGGCACGGGGGGCAACCCCCAACAGACAATACGGATTAGCGGAAATTATCAGAAGAACTGTGCGGGGTGGTTTGACCAACAGAGACTTGGAAGGAGTGAATAGGAGTCCGTTCGCTCAGGAAATAAGGATGGCTCAGAATCCACCTAAGTTTAAGCTACCTAGCGTGGAGGTATATGATGGTAAGGCAGACCCAACTGATCACTTGATGAGGTACACCAGACATATGGAGGTGCTGGGGGCATCGGAAGAAGTGATGGCTCGATGTTTCCCTTTGTATCTGACGGATTTAGCTGCAATGTGGTTTAGGCAGCTAGGAGAAGGATCTATTAGGACTTGGAGGGAATTGGTGGAAAAGTTTTTAGGACAGTTTCGGGTTCACGTCAAGAGGCCGAAGAATGTGATGACATTGACATCAGTGAAGCAAAGGATGGATGAATCACTTAGAGCTTTTCTAACTCGATTCAGTGCGGCAGTCGCTTCGGTGGATCGGCCTGATCCATCGATGGTTTTAATGGCAGCAGTGTCAGGAGTCAGGGAGGACTCTGATTTCAAGGTATCTCTGATACGAGATCCCCTGCAGGATCTCGACGAATTCTTTCACGAGGCAGAAAGGTTCCTTCGGCAAGAGGATGCGAGTACGGATCTAAAAGTGAAAAAAGTTAGTGCGATCGAGGTTGGAGCAATATCCAGCGGTGGTTCGGATAAAGACAAAGGAAAAAGGAAATTGGATAATGATTCTGGAAACGCTAGGAAGCGGTGGAAGGATCCGAAGTTTTCCACATACACAGGATTGAACGAGACGCTGGAGCGGATATACATGGATACTCGGAATCGCCTTCCATACCGGAGGCCAGCCATGAGAGAGCCTTCTGAACGAGAGAGGGCATCAGGGAGACATTGTCTCTTCCATGACTTGGACGGACATGACACCAACAGCTGCAGGCACTTGAAGGATATAATCGAGCATGTAAGGAATGGACAGTTACAGCAGTATGTCGGAGCTCGGAATGCAACAATGGAGCAGGAGCAACAACCGACAACCTCTCGCCGTGATGATGGGAGACCGAGGGATGGTGGTCGATTGATCATCCACTAATCAGGATAATATGGAATAAGTAGCGAACTATTAGCAAGCAACCAAGTCATTTACACATGTACGGGGACGGAGATAGCCCCTAGGCATGCTCTGAATGATGATAAACTGCAACGCTATGGTTTGTGAAATCTATCTTTTGCTTTTGGATTGGACACTACTTTTCTTTTCGGATTTTGGTTTTGGAGCTTGGATTGAGCTCCTGGTTTTGCTTGCTTTTTGATTTGGGTTTTTCTTTGGGTGGTCGTTTTTGATTTTGAATGCTGCTTTGGATTTCTGGTTTTCTGGTTTATGATTTGGATTTTTTGGGTTTGGATGTTGGATTGAATTTTGATTGGATTTTCATCTAGTTTTTGGTAAATGGTCGTCGGGTATGGATTATGCCTGGCAAGGGGTGAGTCACTTGCCCGAACGTGGTAAATTGACTCATTCAGGTCGCCGAGTATGGACTATGCTCGGCAAGGGTCCGGAGTGACCAGGATTCGGCCTAGGATTTAGGCCCTGTATTATCAATTGTTATTTTCAGGTCGTTGAGTATGGACTATGCTCAACAAGGGTCTGAAGGGACCAGGATTCGGTTTAAGACTTAAGCCATGGCATTACACGGCGTCCAGGGACACTGGACCAAGGTCGTCAAGTGTGGATTACGCTTGGCAAGAACCCGGAGAGGTTAGCTTAACGTCCAGGGACACTGGACCAAGATCATCAAGTGTGGATTACGCTCGACAAGAACACGATGAGGCTAGCTTAACATCCGGGGACACCGGATCACGATCGTCATGAGTAGATTGCACTTGGCAAGAGCCCGGAGAGGTTATGGATTTGAATATCGACCCGGAGAGGTCCTGGATTCGGTTATTGGCTATTGAATAAGGATGGATTGGGATTCGGTTGTCGAGTTCGAATGGGTATGGAATTGGCTCAAGCTTTGGTTATTGGGTTTGGAATTGGATATCGACTCGGAGCAGTCAAGGATGATATACTCTGGCAATATGGCTATGGACTTTGGATATTGGATTCGGAACTGTTCAAAACACGCCTTGTTACCACAAGGCATGTTTTGGGGGGCAAAGTGTTATCCCATTTTTTGGTCAAAACTGGAATATCGACAAATTGGCAAGGAATTATGAATACCAGGATTGGAGATCGGTTGGAATCAAGGCTACGATCGATATCGTCAAAATTTTGTTGAACTCCGATCGGGACGAAATTGATTGGAGATGATGATAAGGACTAGGAAAGGCTATGTTTCAAATTTCAAGTTAATCGGAGTTCGTATGGAGGAAATATGATGGATTCAAGGTGGGGAATGCATGTTGTTCGAATCCGTCAAAAAGGGGACAAAGTGATACTCGGTTCGAATCCATCGAATTCGAAACCATCAGGATGGATTCGAACCCAAAGAACGTGATCTCATCAGGATGGATTCGAACCCATCAGGTTCGCATGCTTCGAATCGATGGGAACTTGATGGACTCGAAAATAATGGATTCGAAGATGGTGGATGCGAAGCACTGGACACAGATTCGAAGATGGTGGATACGAAGCACTAGACATGGATTCGAAGATGGTGGATACGAAGCACTAGACATGGATTCGAAGATGATGGATACGAAGCAGTGGACATGGATTCGAAGATGATGGATACGAAGCAAGGGACACAGATTCGAAGGACGTGACTTCAGAAAGCATGGATTCGAAGGAGTCGGCCTTATGGATTCGAAGGAGATGGTTTCGGAGAAGATGGTTTCGAAGCATGGGTTCGAACCAGGCAGAACCACGGAGCTTTGATCTTGAATCGATCATATCTTCCAAACCGTTGATCCAAATGCAATGAAATTTTTACAGGAGCTTACATACATGTTGAAGAATGTTCTCACCAAATTTCAGCTCAATTGGATGATTTCTTGATCGATTCGAACCTTACTTCGAATCGATCCCAAGGTGGGCCCGGACCTTCAGATTTCGGGCGTGTGGGCCCCCTCACGTGCCTGAAGCGGTCTTCCCGGATTTTAGGAGAAATATCAGCCTCCTACGCTTATAAATAGAGCCCCTGGTCATTCGGAAAAGGGGTCGGAGATTTGAGAGAGAGAAAGCACACTCGGACGCTGCCAGAATCATTCCATATCATCATTGCTGCTATTTATTTCAAGTATTGGACTTTGTAACTGCTGTAATCATTTGTAATCATCAAGGATAATCAATAAAAGGATAAAAACTTTGGAGTGGACGTAGGCCGGAGATAGCCGAACCACTATAAAACTTGTGTCTCTGTTCTTTACTTTGGGATTATTGTTTAATATTTGCTGAGATCTGAGATCTGTGTTTGAATATTGTTGATTTATATTCATACACTGGTGCTTTCATGGCATTCGAGGTTTGTGACCAATTTTGGCACAAACAGAGTGAAAGCTGTTTGTTTTTTTACCTTATTGTATTTTTTTTACCTCATTGTATTTTTTTGTCCGGATAACGAAACGGGTTTATTACCTGATTCCGTTCCGGCCACCGTCGGAACCGGGCCGAGATGGCCGGAGTTCCGACGTGCCGGACGGAATCTAGAACCTTGTTTATTACCTCTAAGAAAGTCATCCCATCAGTTTAGTTTGTACATTCTACTCTACTTACCCATAAGGGAAGAATAAAGCAAAAGAAAGAATTTGACTTGGATCTTTCAACCAATTATGCAGCCAACATAAGAAACAAAAGTTAGGAAAGAAACCACAATGGAAAGAACAATACTGGAACAAGAAATGATCAAAACTATCCAAGAAATCAATAAAGAAGATTCAAAGGAAGAGGGGGTAGATGGAGCAGTAATAATAGACAAAAGTGTTAAATATGTGAAAAGTTAAGACACACTGCCAACAACTATTATTTCAGATTCGAAACCAACTACAATGTATCAAAAAACTCAAGCAATCACAGAAATTATGCTATAAATGCAAACATGGCCAGTATGCAGCAAGATGGAAGAAATATATCTAAACAACAAAATATACATAACCTGAGTATATCAGAATCTGGAAGGTCAGAGGACATTTGTAATGAATGTTGGTACCCTGACTCAGGTGCTATTTATCATGTTACCAGCAATCTATAGAACTTGAACATTGGAAACAAGGAATACAAAGGTACTCGATCTATTTGCATAGGTAATGGTTCTTGTATTAATATTACACACACTGGTAGTGCATAGATTAAGGGTCAAAGAATATTACATCTTAAACTTATTGAGAGTTCCCAAGATAATGAAGAATCTTATTTGTGTGTAACAATTTGCATAAGATAACGGAGTATATTTCAAGGTTTCAAATTCCGGTTTTCGGTTCCGTTTCGGTCACTGGAAGATTTTCAAATTTCGGTTCCGTTTCGAAAATTTTGAAGATTTCATTTTAATTTTGGTTCCGGATTTCATCACTTTTCGAACTATGTTTTTATTATAAATAGATATATAAACATCAAAAATTTATATTTGAAATGAATAAAGCAAGTCATTCCTTCTAAGTATTTTATTTTATACCATATTTGTAAAACAAAAAATTAGCAAGGGCCAAATAAAAAGCCCAAACTGAAGTAATTAAGCAATGTCCAAAGAAACAACACATTAATATCCAAGTCGTTTTAATTTCTACCCTTAAATCGAAAAATTTCTTTTGAAAGACACAAATCAGTTGTATTTTTATTAAGTGGCAGAAAATAAATAATGAGCCAAACTCAATCATCTTCAAGATACTGGCCCATAAGACCCTGAAACAATTATTTTTCCAACCTACCCCTCCAAGTCATAATCTTCCCCAAACGCTTCTTCGTACGAAGGCTAAACGAAATACGAAAAGCCCTAAAATTGTTTGATCTTCGGTTCTCAATTTCCACGCTCAAGTAATAGCGATTTTTTTCTTTTTTACTAAAAAATATTTCCATTTCTAAATTAAATCGTTCATTTCTTTTGTTCGCTCAAATTCTTATGAATCGATAAAGCTTCCACCTTACAACTTCGATTTTGATTTTTTTTTTTTTGGATTTTAGATCCGGAATCGGAATTTTGGTTGAAATCCGGTCCGGTCATCGCCGGAACAGGGCCGAGATGGTAGGAATTCCGACATGTCGGTCGAAACTTCGAACCATGGTATATTTTAATTTTTACCCAAAACACTGTTTATCAAAGACATTCAAAGTAAACAAATCATGTTGTAGGGTGAAACTCATAGTGGACTGTACAGATTCAACCTTTCAAACCCAAATGACAATTATTCAAACAATTCAAGAAAATGCTGCAGCTTAGTTGAATCAGGTCCAACCCAGTCTATCAAAAGTATGCTTGACATAAGGCATTTTAAGTTGGCTCATCCCAGTATCAAAATTGTAAAGAAAGTATTAAGTGATAATAAAATAGTAGTTAAAGATATACATTCCTCTTATGTTTACATTTACTATCAGATGGGAAAGAGTCATAAATTGGCCTTTCCAAAATCACAATCTGAGTTTAATAAGCCACTGTAACTTGTTGCAACTGACTTATGAGGACCAACTCCTATTAACTTAGACTATGGATTTAGATATTATATATCTTTTGTAGATGCTTATTCCAGAAACACAGGGATTTTCTTCCTGAAATTGAAGTTTGAAACACAAAATGTGGTTATGCATTTTATAAAGCAAGTGAAAAGGCAGAAAAATCAGCAAGTAAAAGTAATACAAACTGATAGGGATACATAATACAAGTCACTTAAGGAATATTTTCAAAGGAAAGGAATTATTTACAGAATGAATCGTCCCTATCCATAAGAACAAAATGGATAAGCTAAGAGAAAACTATAACAACCCACTTTTTCACACAGTTTAAGCGGACAATCAACCACTCATGACCCACTCAAAGTGAATTGAAATGCGGATAGTTAGGGAAAAGAAAGAAGGAAGGAGAAGACTAAACAATGCAGAATCTCATAGCGGAATGAATAATCTATAATATACAATAAATATTTACACAAAGAAGAAATGTAATATGCATACATCAATCAGAGTATACTAATCTATTTCAGTCTGAACAGTTATAACAATCTGTCCTCATAATTGTCGGTAAATACAACAATGAATTCAGTGGAAAAAAACCATCTACGTGAATACGACTTTGGGCCTCCAGCTCATCTCCTGAAGCTCCACAACATCCAAATCAAATCTGTAATATGCTCGGTCTGACCCGAGCATTATAATAAAATAACACCCGAGTTGGTCTGTTAAACCAATGTGAGAAAAACTCCTTTTATAAAACCCAAGTCTGTTTATAAAACTCTATTTATAAATCTCGAAAACATTTATAAATAAATAACAATCATTTGCTTCAAACACTATTATATAATAATGATTAATAATTTTAAATCGTTATTAATAAACAGTAATAATTTATCTTCACTATTATTATAAATAATAATAACTAATTTCCAAAACATTATTATTAATTTCAAGCCATATTTTTTAAAATAGTTAACTTTCAAAATATTAAAATATTAATAAATAACTTTAAAAAAAATCATTAAATATAAATAAATAATCTTTAAACAACATTAAATAAAATAATCTTAAAAGAATATAAAGTATAAAATTTTCAAAAATAATATTAAATATAAGTAAATAACTTTAAAACCATATTAAATATAAATAAATAACTTTAAAAAAATATTAAATATATATAAATAACCTTTTGAAAAACAAAAATATTAAAGATAACTTTTAAAAAAGAAAACATTTATACTGACTTAGAAATGCCATATGATAAGGTTGCAATAAAATAGAAATTTAATCCTTTTTAAAATAAAATATTTCTGAAACCCAAATTCAGATTTTAAAAATAATTTCCCGTCTCAAAATTCAACTCCAACTCCAATGACAATTTATAGTATTTAAAAATACCAATTTAAGGCCAATAACTACCAAACACTCAATCAATGTTGATATTGATTTTCTATCACTACAGGGTTTAAGTTTCAAACATGTAACGCCGTTATAACCAAAAGTGTCAACAATCATATTTAATATCCAATAATTCATATGATAGGAATATTATTGAATTAAAATCAACAATGGCGAGAAATCCCGTTAGATCTCTCCAATCCATCCCCCTACATCACAACTCATATATGTATATAATATCAACACATACATATAAATAAAATCAACACTGGTGAGGAATCCTGTTAGATCCCTCCAACTGGTCCCTTTGCATATAGATAATATAAAATCATATAATATGGGTCATCTGCTACTAGACGGGTATATATAAAAATGGTCACCCGCTTCAAGGGTGAGAATAAATACAAACCAACTAATAAACAATAAATCATTCAAACATCCAATCAATAAGTTTTATCAAATATATAATATACTGGTTAGCCAAATGGTAAGTTTAACTCGCCAGAGTCCTAGATGTCGTTGGGGCGTTTTGGATTCCGTCTAAATTGAACAATTTAGCACGAAATCCAACTAGCTCCAAATCCATCCAATCCAACTCTATGTCGTAGAATTCGTAGATACAAGTACAACGCAACGCACTTAAATTCGATCTCGTATAAAAAAGTTATGCAATTATAAACATTCAATTTTTTTTATTATAATTAATTACATCATTATAATCAATCTCCCACCTCAACTCCCTCTCGTTCACAAATACGAATCCCAGGCGCCTTTTCAAATTGCGACTTCAGCCATTTGCTGTTGCTCCCATGCTTCATCGCCGACCATCGCACCATCACCTGGGGGCCACCTGACCAAGCTATTCCCATCGTCACTCGCCTCATCGACGATCGGGCCTCCGCCACGGAGAAAAACCCCCACGAACGAATTTCGTTCATCATCGAAATTCGACCAACCACTGTCATGAAAGCTTACCAAATTTTGGCTGTCGGTAGCTCTCGACCCCCACTACACTTCTCCTTTAGACCCCTTACCTCTAGCGCCACCGATGCTGAGAAAACCACCGTGACATTTAGCTACAAACTGGCGCCTCCTTGACACATCGCAGCTCAATCAACTGCTAAACAAGTCCACTTCGACAACATTTCTCTAGTTGGAGTCGAACCCCAAACGAGGTGTGCCAACTAACGTTCTATATATAATACCCTTTTTCGAACACATTGGAACTAGTCTTGAGATCTAATTCGATCATATACAGAAGATAAATTTTCAAACCTAATCATATTATATTAATTCCTGAAATTAATTTATATGCATTTCAAACTCGTACGACCACATGATACGTCCAATTGTCATGAAATTCGCCAGCATATAATAACTCACTACTATGGATCCAATGAAATTGATTTTGTCAAAATCAGAGATAGTGCCCGGAAGGTTATTTTCACACGTTAATTAGAACGAATTATTATTAAAAACCAAATTAATCACCTTAAATCTAAATTAAAAGTTTATTATCTTCATTCTTATTTAAATAGAATTTAAATCAATTTTTGATATTATTTTTACTCACATTAAATTCAGGATTTAATTATTTAAACAAATTCAAAAATTCAATTAACTATTATATTTGAAATTCAAGTTATTTAACTTATAAAATTAACTTTTCAATATTTAAAATCAATTAAAAATTCCAAATTAAAATGACAAAAATTCTACATCGTTACAAAAACATAGACACATAGTAGAAATTAGTCTTACATTATTAGCACAAGCTTCACTTCCATTGAAGTTTGACCAGATGCATTTGCAATTGCAGTCTATTTGAGCGATAGACTACCTACTAAAGTAAAACAAGGAAAAACTCTAATGGAAGTTCTATTTAATGAAAGACCAGATTATCCGAGTTTAAGAACTTTTGGGTATTTATGTTTTCCTCACCCAAGGCCTTATAATTCACATAAATTGAATTTTCAGATCTACACCATGCACATTCCTAGGCTATGGTGTAAATAAAAAAGGATATAGATGCCTGGATAATAATGGAAAGATATTTATATCAAGACATGTTGTGATAAATGAGCACAAATTTCCATATGCAACACAAAGTGTAAAGACTATACAGATGTTATACAATCCAAGGACGTCAATTCCACCATACCAGTGCATATCAACAATCAAAGATCAACATATACGGAGGAGAACAAGAGCAATTCAGAGACTCAACACATATTGTCCATAAGTGAACTAGGTCAAGATGAATCTGAACAGCTTCAGCATGCAACTCATACTCCAACAAATACAAGTAATCAACATATCAATAGTGATGATAATAATCAAGAACAAAGCACAAAACAATCAACAAGCATACATCAGGAACAAGTAACCAGCGGACATCCAATGATAACAAGGTCCAAAAGTGGCATCTTTAAATCAAAACTATACACAACATGCATTTTCAGAGATGAACCAGAGACATTTGAATAAGCACTGAACAATGAAAAATGGAGAAAGGCAATGAATGAGGAATATAATGCATTAATGAAAAACAAGACATGAAGTCTTGTTTTACCACCTAGGCACAAAAGCATAATTGAATGTAAATGGACTTACAAGGTAAGAAAAATCCAAATGGCACTGTATAGAGATACAAAACAAGATTATTTGCAAAAGGCTACACTAAAAAACATGGCTTTGATTTTAGTGAAACTTTTCACCAGTGATTAAATGAACTACCATAAGAGTGATCTTAACTATAGCGTTACATAAAGGATGGGACATCAGACAATTAGATGTAAATAACGCTTTCTTAAATGGAAATCTTCAAGAATAAGTATATATGGAACAACCACCAGAGTTCAATCAATCAGGAAAAGCTACAATGGTGTGTAAATTAAATTAAATCATATATGGTTTAAAATAGGCTCCGGGAGTATGGTTTGACAAATTAAAGACAACTCTTATTGGACTAGATTATCGACAAGCAAAGTCAGATACTTCTCTGTTGATCAAGCTTAACAAAAATGCCACAGCATATATCATAATATATGTGGATGATCTTATAATTACTAGTGATAATGAAAGGAAAATTAATCATGTCATTCAACATCTAGGCAAGCAGTTCTCCATCAGCGACTTAGGAAAACATAGCTATTTTTTGGGAATAGAGGTAAACAGAATATCCAACTCAAAAATACATTTATGTCAAAAGAAGCATATCAAGGAATTACTCATCAAGGCAAAAATGAATGAAGCAAAACCATCGCCAACCCCTGTGGCCAATAATCTACATTTATCAAGGCACAAAGGTGAAACAATTGCTAATGTGAAAGAATACAGGAGCATTGTTGGATCACCACAATATGCTACAATTACGAGGCTAGAGATATCATAGTGTTAACAAGGTGTGTCAGTTTATGCATCAACCGTTAGATGAGCATTGGAAGACAGTAAAACGAATATTAAGGTATCTAAACGGCATATTAAATCATGGTCTAATACTGAAGTCCAACAAAAATCTAACTATCACTGATATGCTGATACTGATTGGGCATCAGATCTTGATGATCGAAGGTCCATAACAGGGTATTGTATCTATCTAAGTGAAAATCCAGTGTCGTGGGGTTCAAAGAAGCATCCAACTGTATCCAGAGCAAGTACCGACTCTGAATATCGAAGTCTAGCTAGTGCAACTGCAAAAGTGATGTGGTTAGAGTCACTTCTCAATGAACTACAAATCCATACAAACAAAAAGGCTGTAATTTGATGTGATAATTTAAGTTTTGTATCGCTGTCTTCTAATCCAATTTTACACAAGAACAAAACATACGAATATGACTTATACTTCGTACAAGATTAAGTAAACAGTAGGAAAATCAATATAAATCGTATAGCTACGTCTTACCAAAGAGGAGATATATTTTTGAAGGCGTTATCATCACGAAATTTCTACCGATTCAGAGATGATTTAAGATTAGAAGCCTCGATAGCAAATTCAGAGATGATAACGCAAACTCAAAGTCAACTCAATTGATTGCATCGGCCATGCTATTTGTTCAAAAATAAAAGTAAATACAAGCTCCTTTAAGATAATTTGAAGATTAGAAGCATTTTTAACTAGAGTTTTGTATTAATCTGAAGATGATTTGGAGAATAAAGCTCGGCGGCGTATTTGGGAATATGGAAGAATAATTTGAGGGAGCGAATTAAAGAATGAAGTATTTAGCTGCAATATATAATACAAGCGTTAAGACACGCTCTTCGCGCGTGATAATGACACGTGTTTTATGCATGAATTATTTTTCTATAAATCTAATATGTTAGATTAAGTGGTGCTAAGATTTCGTAATGTTTGTTGAGAAAATTTTGAATCTGTAAAGAAAATTTAATTATTATATCCTATATTTAAGCGACGCTAAGGTTTGATAACATGTGTAGAGTTTTATTTATTAGATCCTATGTTTAAGGGATGTTAAGATAGATTCAATTATATTTGCAGAGGAGAATTTTGAATTTGTAAAAGAAGTTAGATGCGATATTAAGACAGAAGAGCATTTTTGGTAGTCCATGCTGACACAAAAAAAATGTGACAACAAAAGTATTACAATTATTATTAAAGAAGATATAATACCAAGGGCAGTATTGTAATTTTATACAGCTGTATTATAGACCAAGTCAAAGCATCATTGTATTATATAAACGAAAGATAACCGCATGTACATGTATTCTGTTATCTTGCGATAATAAAATTATTTCTTTCAACAAGTATTACTTCATTTCTGTAATTCAAATATAATCATCATTAAATCTCAAAATTCTAACTTTGGCAGGATTATTTCAACTTCATCCAAATATAATTTTTAAAATAACGTGTTCAGTTTACATACATGCCTATATGTATGTTACAGTCAGGCACTTGTGTGTAGCAGCTACTAGTCTAAGGGATGCTTTTAGTAAAAAACTAAATTATTTCTTTCACGCCTGGATTAATTATACATTTGTTGACATACCAACCTACTTCTTTCTTTTCTTTATCGTTAAAATTTAAACCAAAACATGTTGAGAAAATAATCAAAGGGGGTAAACTAGATAGAGAGACAGAATGGGAACATTTAAAAATCCACCTTGTTGCCTACTACCAATAACTAAAAGCAAAAGGTCTTAAAGTATTTTACAAGACTTTGAAGTTTGAACATAGTCATATCTTTTCCGAGCCGGTCTTTCTTTAATCGAATGTGTACAAAAGAATAAGATTTAAGTGTTATTATATCTGGATTATCATGAGCATTAAACTTAGAGTCGGGTTCTCTGTTTAACTGTGGACATTGTAGAGTGTGGATAGCATTCTTAAACCATTTTATACTCATGTTTACCATAAGTAAAGAACAGGAGAAAAAAATTACAAAAACGATTTGAGACTAACCAATCACTTCGTGTGCGTGCTTGGGTGTGTGTGTCTCTCTCTACACACACACATGCACACTATTTTTTCTAAAAGTTTACAAGATGTCGTTTAAAACGATTTACAGTGAAGATAGATAGGATGAATTTAAAACAGCTGTCTAAGATGAAAGCTTATACCTGTCATTATATATTCAGTAAATGAACTGAAATATAAAGAAGATCATTATCATTTGTCAATTAGCTACCAAATTTGTCTTGCTATGAAATGCTAACATGTCCCCTCGTTCTTGCTACCTATGCAGTCATAATAAATTACTAGCATTATTAAATACAATGCTGATTAAGAAAATATGTATTAATGATATGTGAAACAAAGACTTTACTGTATATTACTTACTCTATTAGTCCAGGGTCAATAAAAACTAATCATTGTAAGGATTACTTCTAATACTATTAAGCAAGTTGCTTTCCCTCAGTGTTATATATACCATGATTGCTTATTAATTTACTCACATCCAACACAATGTTTACAAGAGGAATAATATTTTGCCTTATCATCATCTTATACATTCATCCATGTCTAAATCTTTGCATTGAGTATGAGAGCCAAGCCCTTCTTAAAATTGAAAAGGACATTTATGACCCCGACACCTGGCTGTCTTCTTGGAGAAAAGGCGGAGACTGCTGTAACTGGCAAGGAATCACCTGCGATCCCAGAACCGGACATGTGATCGGCTTAGACCTTCAGTATCCTTATGATTGGTCCACTGATGAAGCCAATAAACCTAGTGAAAGTAAGTTGAATCCTTCACTTGTTGATTTAAAACATCTCACTTACTTAGACCTAAGCTACAACAACTTCTTTGGGGCATCCATTCCAATGTTTATCGCGTCCCTGACCCGTTTAGAATATTTGGATCTCTCTTCTTCTGGATTCAAAGGAACCATTCCACCTCAATTAGGAAATTTGTCGAGTTTACAAACGCTTAATATAAACAATGGATATGACCCTACTTCGTATGATTTACGAGTTGATAATCTTCACTGGCTTTCAAAGCTGACATCTTTAACCTATCTTCAAATGAACTCAGTTGACTTATTTGATGCTGTTGATTGGTTTCATGACATTACCCAACTTCCTTTGATTTCTAGTATCTCATTTCAGTACAATAGATTATCTAGCATCCCTATGACTATGCCACCATTGAATAATTTTTCTTTTCTTCAAAGTTTTACTTTGTGGAGCAATGAATTGAACTCAACCATTCCTAGCTGGTTGTTTTATAACATTAGCAGTCTTGAAGAATTATCGCTTGGTGATTGTGGGCTCTATGGAGAGCTTCCTCTCTTTTCTGGACAAGTTAGCAATCTTAAATATTTGAATATGCCAAGAAACAACTTTGATGGAGCAGTTTTTAGACATTTAGACAAGCTTCCATTACTGGAAAGATTAGACTTGTCGTTTAATAATATTAATGCTTCCATCTCAGAAAATTTATGGAACTTTACCCATTTAACAAGTCTAGAGCTTTCATCAAATCAGATTCCTGGAAATCTTCCAAAAACACTGGGAGACTATACTCAGCTCAAGAAATTGATGCTATCAATAAATAATATTACTGGAGAGATTCCTCCTAGCATAGGAAATCTTTACAGGTTAACTGATTTGTACCTGGATCACAATAATATAGTAGGAAAGATTCCAGATTCTATAGGAAACCTTAAGAAACTAGATGGTTTTGATGTATCCACAAACCTTATGTATGGGGAAATACCGGAAACATTGTTCCAGGTCACTAACTTGAGTTCATTAACTTTGTCCAACAATGACTTTTCTGGGCATATACCTAAATCCATTGCGAATCTGGACCACTTGAATGATCTGGATTTATCGAACAATAGATTCAGTGGTTCGGTATTATTCAATGGTAATCAAAGCTCACTGTTAAATATTGATCTCTCCAACAACTCTTTCTCAGGGATGCTTCCTTTTGTTCAAAGTATAACATCACAGCTAGTGATTGTTAACTTATCAAACAATCGGTTTTCAGGTACAATACCCGACTTATTCAAATTTCATCCGTTTCTTGAATCACTGCAACTGGGAAAAAACAAACTTAACGGTCTTATTCCATCATCTTTGAAATATTGCAAGCAATTAGCTGTTCTTGATGTTAGTGAAAACAAATTATATGGAAAAATACCATCATGGATAGGAGGAGGATTATCATCATTGAGGATTCTAAATTTGCGGTTGAATAGTTTCACTGGGCAAATTCCTAGAGAGCTATCATATCTTACATCTCTACAAATTATGGATCTTTCACAGAACTATATAACTGGAAATTTCTCACTTTATTTTGATAATTTTACCGTGATGACTAAAACAAAAAACACATCCGTGGGAGATTTTTTTGTGTTCGGCCATACTTTATATGTGGAAAATATTTGGCTAAATAAACAGGGGTCTGTAAGGCAATATACAGAGACTTTATCAGAAGCCATAGTTATAGATGTATCAAGCAATGGACTTTCAGGAGAAATACCAAGTGGGATAACGAAACTTCTTGGAGTGAAATTTTTAAATATGTCCAGGAATCACTTTATAGGTAATATTCCGAAAAATATTGGTGCGATGGGTGATTTAGAACTGCTAGATTTATCTTCAAATGAACTTTCAGGAGAAATTCCTTCTACAATGGCAGGAATGACTTCTTTAGGTTTCTTGAATTTGTCGAACAATAATCTTTCTGGAAAGATTCCTGCAGAGAACCAGTTTGGAAGTTTTGATGACCCTTCCATGTATAGTGGCAATAAGAACTTATGTGGATGGCCGCTGCAAAAATGTGTTACGCCAATCAACAATAACAATAGTAATCTGGAAGACGAAGAAAATGAAGAACACATAAATTGGTATGAAATGATAGGGATCAATGCTGGTGCGGCAATTGGATTTCTTATTTCATTTTGGGGCATCTTCATAACCTTGTTGCTTAATCAATCAGTTAGGCATTTACATTTTTATTACGTTGACAAATTATATGAATGGGTTTGTTTTAAGTTTTATTTTAGCATCGCCAAGATAAATCCCAAGTGATGGAAACTGAAATGTATTTGAATGAGGTTTGTATGTCCGATAAATTAAAAATATAGCTGTACCTAATAATATAGTCTAACTAATACACTGCTTATGTTGAATTTATGCTCTTTATTTGATAGTTCAGTGCAAGCTGTAAATTAGCAAGATCCATCAAGCTATTCCAGTTAAGTGCATATGTTTTGTGTTCGTTAAGCGCATGTTTTAGATTATATCTTGAATCAAATAGCTAGCATTAGCAATATGTAGGCCTAATAAATCAAAATTATTAGCAGGCTATTTTCAAGAAGCCAGCTTAATTGTGGGTTCATGCTTCTTAGATTTATGCGCACATGTAGATATTAGTTCACCTTGAGAAGGGTGCAACATAAGAAAAACAGAGAAAAAAAGAGGGGAGGTATTGCACTTTGAACAGTTTATTAGGACGCGGTATGAAACAATACACAAATGCAATTGTGAATTATGCATCCTTTTCAGCAAAAATATGCTGATATGCATCCTCTTTTGTGTTTTCCTCAAGATGTATATGTGTATAGCGCAGGATATTAGTAATGTTTAAGAAATACTGTACTTTAATATGAGAATACCACAATTATTCGCAGAATTTTAGTTAGACGAATATTCTATAAAAATCTACGTCATATAACACCGGTATTATAACACAAATGCATGTACCTTATATAACAGCGAAGCCTAGCTATGTTATCACTAGGAAAATGTTAACATCTACTGAACATAAGTTAACCTGTAATTTAAAAACAAAAACAGTAAAAACACAACTAGAGAACCGGTGTGCAAGAAGATAGAAGAATGTTGGAATGACTTTGTTCTTGCTTAGGGGCTAAGTTATATTCAGTGAGTATGGGAAACCGTTGGAGATTTTGATGTGTACTCAAGAGAGAATGAATTCTTCCTTGTAAAATTTAAAGAAGCAAAAATTATGTGGAAGCATTTTAAAAAATATGCATATTTCTAATGATGGCAGACTCATTACCATGAGAAGCTGGTCTAATACGTTAGAATTGGATAAAGACTTGTGGACGTTGATGCAATTTGGATCAGATAACCCACTGTAGAGCTGTGACTATGGGATCATGAGTCGTTCAGTGACATGGCAAGCATTATAGGCAAACCCATGAAACTTGATGCGGCCACAACCTGTTGGAATTCCTTTTAGATGGTGAATGAGATATATCCCACATCACCAAAAATATGTCTATTTTCTTGTATATATTATATACTCTCATCCTCTATATTGGCCCTTAGGGTCAAGTATATTTTGTGCGAGAGGAAGGATCTATATGGCTATGGACTAACATACGCGCGCTGCCGTCCGATCGAACCGGGCCAGGTGCGGGTCTAATATAAGCCGACCCGGTTATATTTTTGGTAAATAAAAGTAAACAGTTTTACTGTTTGAATAGATGCAGGTTTTTTGAACGATGAAGAGATGCGACGTTTTAAACAGCAACATTTCTGGACCGTTGCAAATGAACGGACGCGACTGTTGCAAACAGCAACAGTTCTAGACCGTTGCAAATGAACGGACGCGATTGTTGCAAACAACAACAGTTCTGGAGCGTTGCAAATGAAAGAAAGTGACTGTTGCGAACAGTAACGCTTTTTTGACATTGCAAATGAAGAGATGCGGCTTTTTCCAACGGATGCAGCAGTTGGGAATTCGACTATAAATAAGGAGGAAACCTGATCACTTTCCTCACTCATTTTTTTTCCAAACCAAATTATCTCTTCTATCCCTTCATCTCTTAAAATCATCTTCAGTCCTATCACGCAGAAGATCATACATATCACAATCTCGTGCAGATTACGTTTGTTGTATCTTGGGAGAATTTTGAATAAAATTCTTAAGGAAATCGTTACGACGAGCCTCAGACATTATCCGGTTAGAATTCTCAATTCTTTCTTCTATTTTGTTATACTATTTATTCAAAATAGTATAACGCTGTTGTTGTAATTCATTTACAACATTCATATTGTTATAATATTTACTACAGAATTCCAGTGTAGTGGAAATCTGAGTTATAAACTTGTGCGACGAGTTTATATTTGATTATTCTCTGTTTTGGTATACTAGACGTATAACATCTTAAGAATTTTACTGTTTTCTTACTAAAACAGAGATGGCAACCGTAGAATTTTCAAAGAATACTACTCACAACAGACCTGAACCGTTCAAGTGAGATGGTGATGATTTCTTGACATGGCAGAATCAGATGTTGTTTTATCTCACCACGCTCGGTCTACAAAAGTACCTCGACGAGGAGGAACCGATTCCTGCACCAGGCAAGGAAGCAGAGGTGAATATGTGGAAGCATTCCGATTTTTTATGCAGAAACTATATTCTGAATTGTCTCGACAAGGTGCTATACAAAGTATATCAGCCTGTAAAGACGTCAAAAGAACTCTGGAATGCACTTACCGCAAAATACAAGACGCAGAATATCAGTCTTAAGAAATTTATTGTAGACAAATTCATGGACTACAAGATGGTTGACTCCAAACCAGTAACCGCTCAACTGCATGAACTGCAAATCATCATTCATGAACTCGAGGCGGAAGGTCATAACGTTGGAGAATCATTTCTGGTTGAAGCCATCACGGGAAAACTGCCGCCGTTGTGGAGAGAATACCGCAATTATCTAAAGCATAAAAAGAAGAAAATCTCTTTGCAGGATCTCATAGTCCGATTAAAAGTTGAGGCAGACAACCGTGCAGTTACAAAATCAAGCGAGGAGGCATTTGTGGCTGAAAGGTCGAAGACCAAAAACAAAAATAAGAGTTTCCAGAAGAAAAGGAAAGCTCAAGACAACAAATCAAAAGACAACAAACGAACCAAGAAGTTTAATGGCGAATATTGAGTTTGTGGAAAAGTTGGACATGCCGCTAAAGATTGCAGACACAAGAAGGAACGCAATAAAGAGGCAAATATAGTGGATAACATGGAAGTAAACGAGTCCAACTTCTCGGCGGTGGTATCTGAATGCAATCTGGTTCAGAATCCTAACCAATGGTGGGTAGACACGGGCGCTACTCGTCATGTTTGTTCTGATAAAACCATGTTTTCTACATATCAGAAATTCGATCACGAAGAAAAACTCTACATGGGTAAATCTGCAGTTTCCATGATCGAAGGCAGTGACACAGTAATCCTCAAGTTTACTTCTGGAAAAACTGTCAAGTTGAATGACGTGCTCCACGTTCCAAACATACGCAAGAAACTCATCTCTGGTGCAGTCCTATCAAAGAAGGGATTCAAGATGGTATTTGAGTCAGACAAGATGGTTCTGTCCAAAGCTGAAATATATATAGGAAGGGGATATTTATGTGATGGCCTATTTAAGGCAAATGTAGCCGTTATCGGCAATAAAACTATGTATTCTGATTGTGCTATTAATAAAATTGAAGTTTCTTACTTGCTTGAGCACGAAATTTTACTTTGGCATGATAGATTGGGACACATAAATTTTCGTAAAATGAAAACATTATCAAACTTGGGATTAATTCCAAAATTCCAAGTAGATAAAAAATACAAATGTGAGACATGTGTAGAAGCAAAAATGGTCAAACAACCATTTAAATCTGTTAACAGAAGCACCGAACCATTAGGTTTGGTACATACAGATTTATGTGATTTTAAGTCACTACCTACAAGAGGTGGGAAAAAGTATTTCATTACTTTTATTGATGATTATACGCGATATTGCTATGTATATCTTTTAAATAGTAAAGATGAAGCAATAACAGCGTTTATAAAATACAAGGATGAGGTAGAAAATCAGTTAAATAAAAAGATCAAGAAATTGAGATCTGATCGAGGTGGAGAATATGAATCACCATTCGAACAGTTCTGTGCCGAAAATGGTATAATTCATCATACAACAGCTCCATATTCACCACAACAAAATGGTGTAGCCGAGAGGAAGAACAGAATGTTAAAAAACATGATTACTGCCATGCTTTTAACTTCTGGTCTACCGACGAACTTGTGGGGGGAAGCCCTAAATATGTCTAATCACATATTAAACAAAGTTCCTCACAATAAAACGGGAACAATTCCATATGAGATATGGAAAGGACACAAACCAAGCTTTAAATACCTCAAAGTGTGGGGGTGCTTGGCAAAAGTTACTGTTCCGTCTCCCAAGAGAGTCAAACTTGGACCAAAAACAGTAGATTGTTATTATCTTGGGCCAGCCCAAAATAGTAGTGCCTATAGATTTTTGGTATTCAAGTCTGATATAAATGATATTCATGTAAATACAATCATGGAATCAAGAGATGCCTCGTTCTTTGAAGATGTGTTCCCACATAAAAGAAACGATGGAAATCCTGTCCCAAAAAGGACAAGAGATAACAGAGATGAGACATGTGAAGATGAAACTCATCAGGACAACGAGGAGGTTGAACCAAGAAGAAGCGTAAGGGCAAGAACTTCCAAAACATTTGGTTCGGATTTTTTAACTTATATGTTAGAACACGAACCTCAAACGTACAAGGAAGCAATGTCATCTTCTGAATCCTCATGTTGGAAAGAAGCAATCCAAAGTGAGATTGATTCAATTCTAAGTAATAAAACTTGGGAAATTGTTGATATTCCACCAGGAATAAAACCAATTGGCTGCAAATGGATTTTCAAGAAGAAAATGAAAGCAGATGGCTCTATCGACAAGTATAAAGCCAGATTAGTAGCCAAAGGATATCGTCAAAAAGAAGGAGTAGACTTTTTTGATACATATTCGCCGGTAAAACGAATAACCTCTATAAGAATGTTAATAGCAATTGCATCCATCTATAATCTAGAGATTCATCAGATGGATGTAAAAACAGCATTTTTAAATGGAAATCTCGATGAGGAGATTTACATGGAGCAACCTGAGGGGTTTATTTCTAAAGGAAATGAAAACAACGTTCGTAGATTAGTAAAATCATTATACGGACTAAAACAAGCTCCAAAACAATGGCACGAAAAATTTGATAGTGTCATGATAAGAAATGGTTTTCGTATAAATGAATGCGATAAGTGTGTTTATTATAAACAAATTAGAAAATCATATGTGATGATTTGTCTATATGTAGACGATATGCTAATATTTGGTCCAAATACTCAAGTCATAGAGACCATAAAGAAAATGTTAACTAGCAATTTCGATATGAAAGACTTAGGAGTTGTAGACGTTATTTTGAGAATCAAAATAATAAGAACTCCTAATGGAATTGAATTGTCTCAGTCACACTATGTAGACAAAGTGATTGAAAGATTTCAAAATTTTGGAATTAAAGGAGTAAATACACCTTTTAATCCATCAGAAGTACTGCACAAAAACACTAATGAGAGTGTAATGCAACTGGAATATTCTCGTGTAATAGGATGTCTCATGTATCTCATGAATTGCACAAGACCAGATATAGCTTATGCAGTAAGTCGATTGAGCAGGTATACAAGCAATCCAGGGAAGGAACACTGGAAAGCACTAATGAGAGTGCTTGGATATTTAAAAAATACCACTAACTATTCCTTACATTATGGAAAATATCCTGCCGTCTTAGAAGGATATAGTGATGCAAACTGGATTGCAGATTCAGAGGAATCAAAATCAACGAGTGGTTATGTCTTTACCCTAGCAGGGGCGGCTGTGTCATGGAAATCTACTAAACAAACATGCATAGCTCGATCCACTATGGAATCAGAGTTCATTGCATTAGATAAAGCAGGCGAAGAAGCAGAATGGCTTCGTCACTTTTTAGAAGATATTCCGTTTTGGCCTAAACCTGTACCGGCCATATGCATACACTGTGATAACCAAGCAGCGCTAAGCAAAGCGCAAAACTTTGTGTATAATGGAAAGTCACGACATATTCGTCGACGCCATAATACAGTTAGGCAGTTACTCTCAAATGGAACTATTTGCATAGATTATGTGAGAACAAATGATAACCTAGCGGATCCATTTACTAAAGGTTTATCAAGAGAGAAAATTGACTGCGCATCGAGGGGAATGGGCTTAAAAGCCTAAACCATCAAGAGTTATCTTATACGGAAACCTATCCTAGCGACTGGAGATCCCACGGACTAGGATCAATAGGCAAACCAGTTCTGAATAACTCAAGACGTAATGCATTTACGTGGACATAGTCCAACTCCATTCCTATGGTGCAAAATATAAATGCATGCCTACAGAGGTGTTTAAAGGTTAAAACTATGTTTTTTAATGATGACCACATCTTGACAATAACAAGTGGGGTATATGTAGGATACTCTTAATGGTTGCGATCACCTATGTTAGTGTGAGATGGGTCGGTTCTATGAGAATATTCGAAGGCTTTTATTCTCTAAAAACACTCGCAGAACCAAAAATTGTTCAGGACCAAAATGAACACAACCAAGAGATTAGAAGTGAAGGGAAATAATGCTTTGTAACGCTTATTGTCTGGTTATACAATAACGGCTGACGGTTCAAGATCAAATAATTCATCGATTAGCCAAGTATATCCGATAAGTTTTAAGTAGGGAAAGTTCAAAGTGAAATATCTACTCATCCTCGAGATAGCATTATTTTCATATGAACTGTGTGATATTACACTTTGTGTGGGGGAGAGATATATCATCATTCATGTGGGGGATTGTTGGAATTCCTTTTAGATGGTGAATGAGATATATCCCACATCACCAACAATATGTCCATTTTCTTGTATATATTATATACTCTCATCCCCTATATTGGCCCTTAGGGTCAAGTATATTTTGTGCGAGGGGGAGGACCTATATAGCCATGGACTAACACACACGCGCGCGCCGCCGCCCGCCCGTCCGACCGACCGAACCGGGCCGGGTGCGGGTCTAATATGAGCGGACCCGACCCGGTTATATTTTTGGTAAATAAAAGTGAACAGTTTTGTTGTTTGAATAGATGCAGGTTTTTTGAACGATGAAGAGATGCGACGTTTTAAACAGCAACATTTCTGGACCGTTGCAAATGAACGGACGCGACTGTTGCAAACAGCAACAGTTCTGGACCGTTGCAAATGAACGGACGCGACTGTTGCAAACAGCAACAGTTCTGGAGCGTTGCAAATGAAAGAAAGTGACTGTTGCGAACAGTAACGCTTTTTTGACATTGCAAATGAAGAGATGCGGCTTTTTCCAACGAATGCAGCAGTTGGGAATTCGAATATAAATAAGGAGGAAACCTGATCACTTTCCTCACTCATTTTTTTTCTAAACCGAATTATCTCTTCTATCCCTTCATCTTATAAAATCATCTTCAGTCCTATCACACAGAAGATCATACACATCACAATCTCGTGCAGATTACGTTTGTTGTATCTTGGGAGAATTTTGAATAAAATTCTTAAGGAAATCGTTACGACGGGCCTCAGACATTATCCGGTTAGAATTCTCAATTCTTTCTTCTATTTTGTTATACTGTTTATTCAAAATAGTATAACGCTGTTGTTGTAATTCATTTACAACATTCATATTGTTATAATATTTACTACAGAATTCCAGTGTAGTGGAAATCTGAGTTATAAACTTGTGCGACGAGTTTATATTTGATTATTCTCTGTTTTGGTATACTAGACGTATAACATCTTAAGAATTTTACTGTTTTCTTACTAAAACAGAGACGGCGACCGTAGAATTTTCAAGGAATACTACTCACAACAGACCTGAACCGTTCAAGGGAGATGGTGATGATTTCTTGACATGGCAGAATCAGATGTTGTTTTATCTCACCACGCTCGGTCTACAAAAGTACCTCGACGAGGAGGAACCGATTCCTGCACCAGGCAAGGAAGCAGAGGTGAATATATGGAAGCATTTCGATTTTTTATGCAGAAACTATATTCTGAATTGTCTCGACAAGGTGCTATACAAAGTATATCAGCCTTTAAAGACGTCAAAAGAACTCTGGAATGCACTTACCGCAAAATACAAGACGCAGAATATCAGTCTTAAAAAATTTATTATAGACAAATTTATGGACTACAAGATGGTTGACTCCAAACCAGTAACCGCTCAACTGCATGAACTGCAAATCATCATTCATGAACACGAGGCGGGAAGGTCATAAGGTTGGAGAATCATTTCTGGTTGAAGCCATCACGGAAAAACTGCCGCCGTCGTGGAGAGATTACCGCAATTATCTAAAGCATAAAAAGATGAAAATCTCTTTGCAGGATCTCATAGTTCGATTAAAAGTTGAGGGAGACAACCGTGCAGTTACAAAATCAAGCGAGGAGGCATTTGTGGCTGAAGGGTCGAAGACCAAAAACAAAAAGAAGAGTTTCCAGAAGAAAAGGAAAGCTCAAGACAACAAATAAAAAGACAACAAACGAACCAAGAAGTTTAATGGCGAATGTTGGGTTTGTGGAAAAGTTGGACATGCCGCTAAAGATTGCAGACACAAGAAGGAACGCAATAAAGAGGCAAATATAGTGGATAACATGGAAGTAGACGAGTCCAACTTCTCGGCGGTGGTATCTGAATGCAATCTGGTTCAGAATCCTAACCAATGGTAGGTAGATACGGGAGCTACTCGTCATGTTTGTTCTGATAAAACCATGTTTTCTACATATCAGAAATTCGATCACGAAGAAAAACTCTACATGGGTAATTCTGCAGTTTCCATGATCGAAGGCAGTGGCACAATAATCCTCAAGTTTACTTCTGGAAAAACTGTCAAGTTGAATGACGTGCTCCACGTTCCAGACATACGCAAGAATCTCATCTCTGGTGCAGTCCTATCAAAGAAGGGATTCAAGATGGTATTTGAGTCAGACAAGATGGTTCTATCCAAAACTGGAATATATATAGGAAGGGGATATTTATGTGATGGCCTATTTAAGGCAAATGTAGCCGTTATCAGCAATAAAACTATGTATTCTGATTGTGCTACTAATAAAATTGAAGTTTCTTATTTTCTTGAGCACGAAATTTTACTTTGGCATGATAAATTGGGACACATAAATTTCCGTAAAATGAAAGCATTATCAAACTTGGGATTAATTCCAAAATTCCAAGTAGATAAAAAATACAAATGTGAGACATTTGTAGAAGCAAAAATGGTCAAACAACCATTTAAATCTGTTAACAGAAGCACCGAACCATTAGGTTTGGTACATACAGATTTATGTGATTTTAAGTCATTACCTACAAGAGGTGGGAAAAAGTATTTCATTACTTTTATTGACGATTATACGCGATATTGCTGTGTATATCTTTTAAATAGTAAAGATGAAGCAGTAACAGCGTTTATAAAATACAAGGCTGAGGTAGAAAATCAGTTAAATAAAAAGATCAAGATATTGAGATCTGATCGAGGTGGAGAATATGAATCACCATTTGAACAGTTCTGTGCCGAAAATGGTATAATTCATCATACAACAGCTCCATATTCACCACAACAAAATGGTGTAGCCGAGAGGAAGAACAAAACGTTAAAAGACATTATTACTGCCATGCTTTTAACTTCTGGTCTACCGACGAACTTGTGGGGGAAAGCCTTAAATATGTCTAATCAGATATTAAACAAAGTTCCTCACAATAAAACGAGAACAATTCCATATGAGATATGGAAAGGACACAAACCAAGCTTTAAATACCTCAAAGTGTGGGGGTGCTTGGCAAAAGTTCCTGTTCCGCCTCCCAAGAGAGTCAAACTTGGACCAAAAACAGTAGATTGTTATTATCTTGGGCCAGCCCAAAATAGTAGTGCCTACAGATTTTTGGTATTCATGTCTGATATAAATGATATTCATGTAAATACAATCATGGAATCAAGAGATGCCTCGTTCTTTGAAGATGTGTTCCCACATAAAAGAAATGATGGAAATCCTGTCCCAAAAAGGACAAGAGATAACAGAGATGAGACATGTGAAGATGAAACTCATCAGGACAACGGGGAGGTTGAACCAAGAAGAAGCGTAAGGGCAAAAACTTCCAAAATATTTGGTTCGGATTTTTTAACTTATATGTTAGAACACGAACCTCAAACGTACAAGGAAGCAATGTCATCTTCTGAATCCTCATGTTGGAAAGAAGCAATCCAAAGTGAGATTGATTCAATTCTAAGTAATAAAACTTGGGAAATTGTTGATATTCCCCCAGGAATAAAACCAATTGGCTGCAAATGGATTTTCAAGAAGAAAATGAAAGCAGATGGCTCTATCGACAAGTATAAAGCCAGATTAGTAGCCAAAGGATATCGTCAAAAAGAAGGAGTAGACTTTTTTGATACATATTCGCCGGTAACACGAATAACCTCTATAAGAATGTTAATAGCAATTGCATCCATCTATAATCTAGAGATTCATCAGATAGATGTAAAAACAGCATTCTTAAATGGAAATCTAGATGAGGAGTTTTAAACGAAGCAACCTGAGGGATTTATTTCTAAAGGAAATGAAAACAAAGTCTGTAGATTAGTAAAATCATTATACGGACTAAAACAAGCTCCAAAACAATGGCACGAAAAATTTGATAGTGTCATGATAAGAAATGGTTTTCGTATAAATGAATGCGATAAGTGTGTTTATTATAAACAAATTGGAAAATCATATGTGATGATTTGTCTATATGTAGACGATATGCTAATATTTGGTCCAAATACTCAAGTCATAGAGACCATAAAGAAAATGTTAACTAGCAATTTCGATATGAAAGACTTAGGCGTTGCAGACGTTATTTTGGGAATCAAAATAATAAGAAATCCTAATGGAATTGAATTGTCTCTGTCACACTATGTAGACAAAGTGATTGAAAGATTTCAAAATTTTGGAATTAAAGGAGTAAATATACCTTTTAATCCATCAGTAGTACTGTACAAAAACACTAATGAGAGTGTAATGCAACTGGAATATTCTCGTGTAATAGGATGCCTCATTTATCTCATGAATTGCACAAGGCCAGATATAGCTTATGTAGTAAGTCGATTGAGCAGGTATACAAGCAATCCAATGAAGGAACGCTGGAAAACACTTATGAGAGTGCTTGGATATTTAAAAAATACCACTAACTATTCCTTACATTATGGAAAATATCCTGCCGTCTTAGAAGGATATAGTGATGCAAACTGGATTGCAGATTCAGAGGAATCAAAATCAACGAGTGGTTATGTCTTTACCCTAGCAGGGGCAGCGGTGTCATGGAAATCTACTAAACAAACATGCATAGCTCGATCCACTATGGAATCAGAGTTCATTGCATTAGATAAAGCAGGCGAAGAAGCAGAATGGCTTCGTCACTTTTTAGAAGATTATCCGTTTTGGGCTAAACCTGTACCGGCCATATGCATACACTTTGATAACCAAGCAGCGCTAAGCAGAGCGCAAAACTTTGTGTATAATGGAAAGTCACAACATATTCGTCGACGCCATAATACAGTTAGGCAGTTACTCAAATGGAACTATTTGCATAGATTATGTGAGAACTAATGATAACCTAGCGGATCCATTTACTAAAGGTTTATCAAGAGAGAAAATTGACTGCGCATCGAGGGGAATGGGCTTAAAAGCCTAAACCATCAAGAGTTATCTTATACGGAAACCTATCCTAGCGACTGGAGATCCCACGGACTAGGATCAATAGGCAAACCAGTTCTGAATAACTCAAGACGTAATGCATTTACGTGGACATAGTCCAACTCCATTCCTATGGTGCAAAATATAAATGCATGCCTACAGAGGTGTTTAAAGGTTAAAACTATGTTTTTTAATGATGACCATATCTTGACAATAACAAGTGGGGTATATGTAGGATACTCTTAATGGTTGCGATCACCTATGTTAGTGTGAGCTGGGTCGGCTCTATGAGAATATTCAAAGGCTTTTATTCTCTAAAAACACTCGCAGAACCAAAAATTGTTCAGGACCAAAATGAACACAACCAAGAGATTGGATGTGAAGGGAAATAATGCTTTGTAACGCTTATTGTCTGGTTATACAATAACGGCTGACGGTTCAAGATGAAATAATTCACCGATTAGCCAAGTATATCCGATAAGTTTTAAGTAGGAAAAGTTCAAAGTGAAATATCTACTTATCCTCGATATAGCATTATTTTCATATGAACTGTGTGATATTACACTTTGTATGGGGGAGAGATATATCATCATTCATGTGGGGGATTGTTGAAATTCCTTTTAGATGGTGAATGAGATATATCCCACATCACCAAAAATATGTCCATTTTCTTGTATATATTATATACTCTCATCCACTATATTGGCCCTTAGGGTCAAGTATATTTTGTGCGAGGGGGAGGACCTATATGGCCATGGACTAACACACACACGCGCGCCGCCTCCCGCCCGTCCTACCGACCGCACCGGGCCGGGTGTGGGTGCGGGTCTAATATGAGCGGACCCGACCCGGTTATATTTTTGGTAAATAAAAGTGAACAGTTTTACTGTTTGAATAGATGCAGGTTTTTTGAACGATGAAGAGATGCGACATTTTAAACAGCAACATTTCTGGACCGTTGCAAATGAACGTACGCGACGGTTGCAAACAGCAACAGTTCTGGACCGTTGCAAATGAACGTACGCGACTGTTGCAAACAGCAACAGTTTTGGAGCGTTGCAAATGAAAGGAAGTGACTGTTGCGAACTGTAACGCTTTTTTGACATTGCAAATGAAGAGATGCGGCTTTTTCCAACGGATGTAATTGTGAATTATGCATCCTTTTCAGCAAAATGCAATTGTGAATTATGAATCCTTTTCAGCAAAATATCAGTCTTAAGAAATTTATTGTAGACAAATTCATGGACTACAAGATGGTTGACTCCAAACCAGTAACCGCTCAACTGCATGAACTGCAAATAATCATTCATGAACTCGAGGCGGAAGGTCATAAGGTTGGAGAATCGTTTCTGGTTGAAGCCATCACGGGAAAACTGCCGCCGTCGTGGAGAGATTACTGCAATTATCTAAAGCATAAAAAGAAGGAAATCTCTTTGCAGGATCTCATAGTCCAATTAAAAGTTGAGGCAGACAACCGTGCAGTTAGAAAATCAAGCAAGGAGGCATTTGTTGCTGAAGGGTCGAAGACCAAAAACAAAAAGAAGAGTTTCCAGAAGAAAAGGAAAGCTCAAGACAACAAATCAAAAGACAATAAACGAACCAAGAAGTTTAATGGCGAATGTTGGGTTTGTGGAAAAGTTGGACATGCCGCTAAAGATTGCAGACACAAGAAGAAACGCAAAAAGCGGCAAATATAGTGGATAATGTAACGACCCAGGATTTTCAATAATTAAAATTTGAATATTTAATTAATTTTAAATATTTATAAGTGAATTTATAAGTCAAATAAATTTTTATTTGAATTATTGTATTTAATTGAATAATTAGATCAATAATTTAATATGTGAAATTATGGAAGTAATAGAAAATAGAGTTAAATATGATTGAAAATGATTTGTAAAATTTTATTTTATCATATTGGAGTTAGAAAGATATTTTAGAACTTTTAAAATTGAATTAAGAGTTAATTTGTGAAAATTGAATATTTTAATATTAAAATCGACTAGTGAAAATAGTCAATTTTTGAACAGTCTCAGAATTGAACGAAACCAGTTCCATTGGATCCGTAATAGTTAGTTATTACCGGATTTCAATTTTCGTGTCAATCGGAGTTATCGTTTGATCGTGGCAGCTCGAAACGCATCGAATTATTTTTAATTTTAATTTGGCGAGTTAAAATAGCCATTTTTCAAAAAGTCTCGGATTTCGACGAAACCAGTTTCATCGGATCCGTAATGTGATATTATTGTAAGGTTTCAAATTTCAAGTCAATTGGATTTACCGTTTGTCCGGTACAAATTAAAACGCCTAGAAATCGATTTAAATCGGTTTAATTTAAATTGAACGTTTGTAGCCATAACTCGCACATACTTCCGAATTAGCTTTCGAAACCTATTCCATTGTGTCTGGAACGCGGGGTAAACCCTAGAAACGCTGGTTACGGCGCGTAAATCGGAGTTCGGAATTTCCGGATGAATAGTGTTCGATTTTCTTCTATAAATAGGCCCCTACCCCTTCATAAATAAAAAAAAAAATACTAAACTAAACCCTAGCCGGCCCTAGAAATTGGATGGCCAGAATTTCACCATTCTTCTTCCACTAATCCTATCCAATCCACTCACCTTCATCGGAATTGATCAACTACAAAGTTGTAGCTAACATCGAGTGCTTCACATCTATACGGTTGAGATGATGTTTAGTTGACCAGAGGAGGAGCAAAAGTGGGCCGTCAGTGGTGTGTTGCGCACGGAAATTAAGGAAGAGGGGGGGGGGCCGAGCTTGCTATGGTGGCAGGCGTGGGTAGAGGAGGAGAGGTGCTTCGAATTGCAAGTTGCTGATCGAATTCTCATCGAGTATTGATGTTGCAAATTCAAACCCTAATAGTATGCTATGGGTTACATTTTGCCGGCCTTTACCTGTAGAACGAAGAGAAGAGGAAGATGATAGGAACGGCCAGGATGGAAAGGCAGTGGATCCAGTGGCTGTGATGAAGCTAGGTTGAAAATTAGTAGATTTATGTTGTAATTATATTTAATAAAATTCGAGTAAACTTGTAAATTGTATATCTTTTTCATACGAGGTCGAAAACGCGCGAAACCAGTTGCATTGGAATCGTATGGACGAGCACTACGTGATGAAATTGGATTGGAGTCGTTTGGAGTTAGTGAGAATTTTGGGTAAAATTAAACGTCCGTTTAATTTTATTCGAAATAAATCGCTAAAACGGAATTAAAATCAAGGTGAGAACTTCTCACTCAATCGAATCAGTTTCGATTTTATTTTAAATAGTTAGATTTAAAATATTTGAATGCATGTTTGAATGTTGATTGATATCTATTGATTGTTAAAATAGACATTATACGCCGTTAGTAAGCGGATGTTATTTATTAAAAACATATACCGCGAATATTTCATAAACAGTGAAATTGGTATTATATATAATAGCAATATATATATATTGGCATATGTATATATTGGAGTTATTGATTTCCCGCATTTTTGTTTAGCGGATGAGACCCTATTGCGCCGTCTATTAAGCGGATAATATTTAAATCCCATATACCGTGATAATTTCGTACTGGAGCGAAATTGGTATTGTGCTAATGTTTGTGGATGCAGGAAAACAGGTTGGAGGGATCCAACTGGATTCCTCAACAGTATTTATTTGAATTCAGATATTTTGATATTTGTTGATTATCATATACGTTATGTGATATCGTTGTAGTCGTGATTGACTATTTGATATGTAGCATCATTGGACCAAGTTTTGGAATTTTAAAATAATTTATAAAGTGATTTTTGAAAATATACTATATGTTTGGAATTTGATCTATTTTAAATAAATAAACGTTATAATTTTTAAAGTTATAAAAATTATGGATTCTGAGAAAAATAGTTAAAAACTGATTTTTGAGAATATGATGCTATTGATTTTATAAAATAGTTTAATCGGGATTTTAGAATTTATTGTGAAAAGTTAAATGTAGGATTTATAAAATTTAATTATTTTATGAATCAAAGTGGTGAAATAATAAAGGAGATTAAAGACGTTTTAAAGAATAATATAAATTGATTTATATTAAGAGATTTATAAATGGATATTTATAAATTGAAATATAGACATTATAAAACGAGTTTTTATAAGTGTTTGAATGAAGTGAAAATGAATTTCGTAAATTGAATGAAATTTATAGAATTATAAACGGTGAAATTATAAATGGAATTTTATAAACAGTAGGTTTATAAAATTTATAAAGTCATTAAAAGAATGGTTTTGGATAAATAATTGAATCTTATAAGTTATAAGATTTATAATTATGAAGTTAAAGGAACGATTTTTGTGAACGAATAAATTATAAGTATTTAACTTATAATATGAACCTTTAGTTTATAATTGGGTTATAAATCGAATAGGTTAATAAAGAAAATTTATAAAAGGGAAGTTGTTATAAAATAATTAGAAATGGAATTTATAAACGTTGTTTTATAAATTCACAAACGACTTATTTTGATAAGTTAATTGTTATAACTTATTTAATGGAGTTATATTCACGTTTTGAACAGTGAATAATCCTTTGAAATGAAATGAATAGAAATGATGAAATTGATTAACGTAGTATATTCACGTTTTTGAATAGTGAATAATATGTTAAAGAAATTGTTTTGAATGTGATATTTTAAACAGGATTAAAACGATCTAACGATGTTTTAAATGCATTGAGATTCGAAACCATAGATTTCAACATTCATTGTTGGAATAGACATTTTCGAGAAATAGAAGGAAATAATGGACTATAACACTGTTGTTATAGTAAATGATTTCCGAAAGGAAATGTTTTGTATAGTATTGGGATTTATATATCTATTTTAATTTCGAATCCCTATACTAGTGATTTTTGGGTTGTCGTAACGATGTTTTACGCAACATTCGTTTTGGCCCAAATAAAAATGTTTAAGAAAATGATTTCCTTAAAGAATGAAATATATACTTAATCTCGATTTAAGTATATTGAATATTTTCCAAGTGTTGAAAATAAATGGAGTTGTGAATTACTTATTAAATAAGTATGGAAATGTTTTTCCAATATAAAGTGAATATTAGAGAATTTATCTTTTTGAAGATAAATTGAAAAGGAAATTTGAAAATGAATAATTGAAATCGTATATGCATGGATATCTTGAAATATAAATTCATTATGGAATTTATAAATGAAATTGGAAAATGAGTTTAAAAATAAATATTGATTTATTTTTGAAATATTGAAATTATATATCTTGTAAAGATATTTTGGAAAATAAATAATTTGGAAAATTATTTGGAAACTGGTGATGTGTGCATATCCATTGATAGTTCAATAACCGACTATCAATATTTCCCTTTGAATGGGTATTTGATGTGATTTGTTTGAATTTGAATGTCACACTTATTTTTGAATAAGCGCTCACTATTCGGGTTAACCGGGAAAGGACCATGGGGTCGTATAACCCATTCCGAATATGTGATACGTCGTTGCGAATTGCATTGAAGATTGAAGACCCGGTATTTGCGAAAGCGATAGGATGACCTGTCGATTGTCTCTGCACTGAGTTGCAACGGTATAGAGACTCCCTAAGTGATGGGAAATCCGATCAGGATTGTGAATATCCGGATTGCAAGGACTTCTTTGTAAGTGCCTTCGGTTTTGTTAGAGCCCGGAACAGACTTGTATGGGTTGTATGTCTGACATTACAAATTGAGATATAAAGCCGATTTCTTTCAAATATATTTCTGTTGGTGGCGGAGAATTTATTCTTTTAGCTTAACACCCTTCTCTGAGACGTACGTGCTCAGAGGTTATGTAGTTGAATGTTATCAGCGATATATTCCCAAATTGGTAATGTGATATGCTGAGTGATGCTGAAATGATCATTGTGTTGATTATTTGTGATAGGATCGTTTATTTGATCGTCTATCCTGGTGATCATTTCTATGATCATTTGTTGACCCAAAGCATGGCTTTTGTATAAAGTATGTTTTTGTGGACGTGACTTCATCGAGCCTCACACCCCGTGAATGGTCAAAACAGGAAAGATGCAGCAAGGTTATGAGGGGTAGCGCCCTTTAGGATGTGTGCATTTCCTTCTGGAAAAGGGTGGTATCATGGTATGGAGCCCAGATACTTACTCATGTTGAAAACACTTTGTTATGATTGTGTGAATTGATTACGAGCGCTCGGTGAAAAGGTCCCAAAGGACCGGGGGATGGCATATTCGGTCAGTTGTTACTCAGTTAGGGGTAACCCGACCTTGTGTTGGTAGAGATCCGGTTTGGTTCTCGGGGATGTCCATCCAGAGGCATTCTCATGTGGCAATGGGAAGTTCCTTGGCCTGATCATTCGTTGGAAATCCAAAGAAACAATACGTGACTTGTACGGTTTTAGTTGTAGAACCTGCTTCCTCAGGAGGTAGCTATAGTAGGCATAATATAATGGTACCTATACTGACTAAGATTTATATTCTACTTTTGAAATGAATTTTTTTATACACTATGCACTAATAATAATATGAAATGTTTTTTTTAATGCGTATCAAGCATCTTTGACTATCATAAGGAGAAATCTTCTCCAAGTCTGCGTTTGCATTGTGTGTGTGGCAGGAGTTCTTATGGTAGTCTCATTTTTAAAAGCATCGCGAATTGACTTTAAAAATATTCTCCCTAATTTCTATTTTCTTTTCTCTCCTCCCTATTTTCTATCTTTTTCTCTCTTTTTCTTTGTCTTTCTTTTTCTTAAAACCATAACATTTCGGGTTTCCGGCCTTCGATTTCTCGGCAGTCGATAAAGTGAGTGTCGATGTTGAATTTTCGAAAGTCGAAAATTTTCGTTTGTTACAGATAACATGGAAGTAGACGAGTCCAACTTCTCGGCGGTGGTACCTGAATGCAATCTGGTTCAGAATCCTAACCAATGGTGGGTAGATACGGGCGCTACTCGTCATGTTTGTTCTGATAAAACCATGTTTTCTACATATCAGAAATTCGATCACGAAGAAAAACTCTACATGGGTAATTCTGCAGTTTCCATGATCGAAGGCAGTGGCACAGTAATCCTCAAGTTTACTTCTGGAAAAACTGTCAAGTTGAATGACGTGCTCCACGTTCCAGACATACGCAAGAATCTCATCTCTGGTGCAGTCCTATCAAAGAAGGGATTCAAGATGGTATTTGAGTCAGACAAGATGGTTCTGTCCAAAGCTGGAATATATATAGGAAGGGGATATTTATGTGATGGCCTATTTAAGGCAAATGTAGCCGTTATCGGCAATAAAACTATGTATTCTGATTGTGCTATTAATAAAATTGAAGTTTCTTATTTTCTTGAGCACGAAATTTTACTTTGGCATGATAGATTGGGATACATAAATTTCCGTAAAATGAAAACATTATCAAACTTGGGATTAATTCCAAAATTCCAAGTAGATAAAAAATACAAATGTGAGACATGTGTAGAAGCAAAAATGGTCAAACAACCATTTAAATCTGTTAACAGAAGCACAGAACCATTAGGTTTGGTACATACAGATTTATGTGATTTTAAGTCACTGCCTACAAGAGGTGGGAAAAAGTATTTCATTACTTTTATTGACGATTATACGCGATATTGCTATGTATATCTTTTAAATAGTAAAGATGAAGCAAAAACAGCGTTTATAAAATACAAGGCTGAGGTAGAAAATCAGTTAAATAAAAAGATCAAGATATTGAGATCTGATCGAGGTGGAGAATATGAATCACCATTTGAACAATTCTGTGCCGAAAATGGTATAATTCATCATACAACAGCTCCATATTCACCACAACAAAATGGTGTAGCCGAGAGGAAGAACAGAACGTTAAAAGACATGATTACTACCATGCTTTTAACTTCTGGTCTACCGACGAACTTGTGGGGGGAAGCCTTAAATATGTCTAATCACATATTAAACAAAGTTCCTCACAATAAAACGGGAACAATTCCATATGAGATATGGAAAGGACACAAACCAAGCTTTAAATACCTCAAAGTGTGAGGGTGCTTGGCAAAAGTTCCTGTTCCGCCTCCCAAGAGAGTCAAACTTGGACCAAAAACAGTAGATTGTTATTATCTAGGGCCAGACCAAAAACATGTGTATTCAAGTCTGATATAAATGATATTCATGTAAATACGATCATGGAATCAAGAGATGCCTCGTTCTTTGAAGATGTGTTCCCACATAAAAGAAACGATGGAAATCCTGTCCGAAAAAGGACAAGAGATAACAGAGATGAGACATGTGAAGATGAAACTCATCAGGACAACGAGGAGGTTGAACCAAGAAGAAGCGTAAGGGCAAGAACTTCCAAAACATTTGGTTCAGATTTTTTAACTTATATGTTAGAACACGAACCTCAAACGTACAAGGAAGCAATGTCATCTTCTGAATCCTCATGTTGGAAAGAAGCAATCCAAAGTGAGATTGATTCAATTCTAAGTAATAAAACTTGGGAAATTGTTGATATTCCACCAGGAATAAAACCAATTGGCTGCAAATGGATTTTCAAGAAGAAAAAAAATCAGATGGCTCTATCGACAAGTATAAAGCCAGATTAGTAGCCAAAGGATATCGTCAAAAAGAAGGAGTAGACTTTTTTGATACATATTCGCCGGTAACACGAATAACCTCTATAAGAATGTTAATAGCAATTGCATCCATCTATAATCTAGAGATTCATCAGATGGATGTAAAAACAGCATTCTTAAATGGAAATCTCGATGAGGAGATTTACATGGAGCAACCTGAGGGATTTATTTCTAAAGGAAATGAAAACAAAGTCTGTAGATTAGTAAAATCATTATACGGACTAAAACAAGCTCCAAAACAATGGCATGAAAAATTTGATAGTGTCATGATAAGAAATGGTTTTCGTATAAATGAATGCGATAAGTGTGTTTATTATAAACAAATTGGAAAATCATATGTGATGATTTGTCTATATGTAGACGATATGCTAATATTTGGTCCAAATACTCAAGTCATAGAGACCATAAAGAAAATGTTAACTAGCAATTTCGATATGAAAGACTTAGGAGTTGCAGACGTTATTTTGGGAATCAAAATAATAAGAACTCCTAATGGAATTGAATTGTCTCAGTCACACTATGTAGACAAAGCGATTGAAAGATTTCAAAATTTTTGAATTAAAGGAGTAAATACACCTTTTAATCCATCAGAAGTACTGCACAAAAACACTAATGAGAGTGTAATGCAACTGGAATATTCTCGTGTAATAGGATGTCTCATGTATCTCATGAATTGCACAAGACCAGATATAGCTTATGTAGTAAGTCGATTGAGCAGGTATACAAGCAATCCAGGGAAGGAACACTGGAAAGCACTAATGAGAGTGCTTGGATATTTAAAAAATACCACTAACTATTTCTTACATTATGGAAAATATCCTGCCGTCTTAGAAGGATATAGTGATGCAAACTGGATTGTAGATTCAGAGGAATCAAAATCAACGAGTGGTTATGTCTTTACCCTAGGAGGGGCAGCGGTGTCATGGAAATCTACTAAACAAACATGCATAGCTCGATCCACTATGGAATCAAAGTTCATTGCATTAGATAAAGTAGGCGAAGAAGCAGAATGGCTTCGTCACTTTTTAGAAGATATTCCGTTTTGGCCTAAACCTGTACCGGCCATATGCATACACTGTGATAACCAAGCAGCGCTAAGCAGAGCGCAAAACTTTGTGTATAATGGAAAGTCACGACATATTCGTCGACGCCATAATACAGTTAGGCAGTTACTCTCAAATGGAACTATTTGCATAGATTATGTGAGAACAAATGATAACCTAGCGGATCCATTTACTAAAGGTTTATCAAGAGAGAAAATTGACTGCGCATCGAGGGGAATGGGCTTAAAAGCCTAAACCATCAAGAGTTATCTTATACGGAAACCTATCCTAGCGACTGGAGATCCCACGGACTAGGATCAATAGGCAAACCAGTTCTGAATAACTCAAGACGTAATGCATTTACGTGGACATAATCCAACTCCATTCTCATGGTGCAAAATATAAATGCATGCCTACAGAGGTGTTTAAAGGTTAAAACTATGTTTTTTAATGATGACCATATCTTGACAATAACAAGTGGGGTATATGTAGGATACTCTTAATGGTTGCGATCACCTATGTTAGTGTGAGCTGGGTCGGCTCTATGAGAATATTCAAAGGCTTTTATTCTCTAAAAACACTCGCAGAACTAAAAATTGTTCAGGACCAAAATGAACACAACCAAGAGATTGGATGTGAAGGGAAATAATGCTTTGTAACGCTTATTGTCTGGTTATACAATAACGGCTGACGGTTCAAGATGAAATATTTCACCGATTAGCCAAGTATATCCGATAAGTTTTAACTAGGGAAAGTTCAAAGTGAAATATCTACTTATCCTCGATATAGCATTATTTTCATATGAACTGTGTGATATTACACTTTGTGTGGGGGAGAGATATATCATCATTCATGTGGGGGATTGTTGGAATTCCTTTTAGCTGGTGAATGAGATATATCCCACATCACCAAAAATATGTCCATTTTCTTGTATATATTATATACTCTCATTCCCTATATTGGTCCTTAGGGTCAAGTATATTTTGTGCGAGTGGGAGGACCTATATAGCCATGGACTAACACACACGCGCGCGCCGCCCGCCCGTCCGACCGAACCGGGCCGGGTGCGGGTGCGGGTCTAATATGAGCGGACCCGACCCGGTTATATTTTTGGTAAATAAAAGCGAACAGTTTTACTGTTTGAATAGATGCAGGTTTTTTGAACGATGAAGAGATGCGACGTTTTAAACAGCAACATTTCTGGACCGTTGCAAATGTACGGACGCGACTGTTGCAAACAGCAACAGTTCTGGACCGTTGCAAATGAACGGACGCGACTGTTGCAAACAGCAACACTTCTGGAGCGTTGCAAATGAAAGGAAGTGACTGTTGCGAACAGTAACGCTTTTTTGACATTGCATATGAAGAGATGCGACTTTTTCCAACGGATGCAGCAGTTGGGAATTCGACTATAAATAAGGAGGAAACCCGATCACTTTCCTCACTCATTTTTTTTCCAAACCGAATTATCTCTTCTATTCCTTTATCTCTTAAAATCATATTCAGTCCTATCACACAGAAGATCATACACATCACAATCTCGTGCAGATTACGTTTGTTGTATTTGGGAGAATTTTGAATAAAATTCTTAAGGAAATCGTTACGACGATCCTCGGACATTATCCGGTTAGAATTCTCAATTCTTTCTTCTATTTTGTTATACTGTTTATTCAAAATAGTATAACGCTGTTGTTGTAATTCATTTACAGCATTCATATTGTTATAATATTTACTACAGAATTCCAGTGTAGTGGAAATCTGAGTTATAAACTTGTGCGACGAGTTTATATTTGATTATTCTCCGTTTTGGTATACTAGATGTATAACATCTTAAGAATTTTACTGTTTTCTTACTAAAACAGAGATGGCAACCGTAGAATTTTCAAAGAATACTACTCACAACAGACCTGAACCGTTCAAGGGAGATGGTGATGATTTCTTGACATGGCAGAATCAGATGTTGTTTTATCTCACCACGCTCGATCTACAAAAGTACCTCGACGAGGAGGAACCGATTCCTGCACCAGGCAAGGAAGCAGAGGGGAATATGTGGAAGCATTCTGATTTTTTATGCAGAAACTATATTCTGAATTATCCCGACAAGGTGCTATACAAAGTATATCAGCCTTTAAAGACGTCAAAAGAACTCTGGAATGCACTTACCGCAAAATACAAGACGCAGAATATCAGTCTTAAGAAATTTATTGTAGACAAATTCATGGACTATAAGATGGTTGACTCCAAACCAGTAACCGCTCAACTGCATGAACTGCAAATCATCATTCATGAACTCGAGGCGGAAGGTCATAAGGTTGGAGAATCATTTCTGGTTGAAGCCATCACGGGAAAACAGCCGCCGTCGTGGAGAGATTACTGCAATTATCTAAAGCATAAAAAGAAGGAAATCTCTTTGCAGGATCTCATAGTCCGATTAAAAGTTGAGGCAGACAACCATGCAGTTAAAAAATCAAGCGAGGAGGCATTTGGGGCTGAAGGGTCGAAGACCAAAAACAAAAAGAAGAGTTTCCAAAAGAAAAGGAAAGCTCAAGACAACAAATCAAAAGACAACAAACGAACCAAGAAGTTTAATCGCCAATTTTGGGTTTGTGGAAAAGTTGGACATGCCGCTAAAGATTGCAAACACAAGAAGGAACGCAATAAAGAGGCAAATATAGTGGATAACATGGAAGTAGACGAGTCCAACTTCTCGGCGGTGGTATCTGAATGCAATCTGGTTTAGAATCCTAACCAATGGTGGGTAGATACGGGCGCTACTCGTCATGTTTGTTCTGATAAAACCATGTTTTCTACATATCACAAATTCGATCACGAAGAAAAACTCTACATGGGTAATTCTGCAGTTTCCATGATTGAAGGCAGTGGCACAGTAATCCTCAAGTTTACTTCTGGAAAAATTGTCAAGTTGAATGACGTGCTCCACGTTCCAGACATACGCAAGAATCTCATCTCTGGTGCAGTCCTATCAAAGAAGGGATTCAAGATGGTATTTGAGTCAGACAAGATGGTTCTGTCCAAAGCTGGAATATATATAGGAAGGGGATATTTATGTGATGGCCTATTTAAGGCAAATGTAGCCGTTATCGGCAATAAAACTATGTATTCTGATTGTGCTATTAATAAAACTGAAGTTTCTTATTTGCTTGAGCCCGAAATTTTACTTTGGCATGATAGATTGGGACACATAAATTTTCGTAAAATGAAAACATTATCAAACTTGGGATTAATTCCAAAATTCCAAGTAGATAAAAAATACAAATGTGAGACATGTGTAGAAGCAAAAATGGTCAAACAACCATTTAAATCTGTTAACAGAAGCACCGAACCATTAGGTTTGGTACATACAGATTTATGTGATTTTAAGTCACTACCTACAAGAGGTGGGAAAAAGTATTTCATTACTTTTATTGACGATTATACGCGATATTGCTATGTATATCTTTTAAATAGTAAAGATGAAGCAATAACAGCGTTTATAAAATACAAGGATGAGGTAGAAAATCAGTTAAATAAAAAGATCAAGATATTGAGATCTGATCGAGGTGGAGAATATGAATCACCATTTGAACAGTTCTGTGCCGAAAATGGTATAATTCATCATACAACAGCTCCATATTCACCACAACAAAATGGTGTAGCCGAGAGGAAGAACAGAACGTTAAAAGACAAGATTACTGCCATGCTCTTAACTTCTGGTCTAACGACGAACTTGTGGGGGGAAGCCTTAAATATGTCTAATCACATATTAAACAAAGTTCCTCACAATAAAACGGGAACAAATCCGTATGAGATATGGAAAGGACACAAACCAAGCTTTAAATACCTCAAAGTGTGGGGGTGCTTGCCAAAAGTTCTTGTTCCGCATCCCAAGAGAGTCAAACTTGGACCCAAAACAGTAGATTGTTATTATCTTGGGCCAGCCCAAAATAGTAGTGCCTACAGATTTTCGGTATTCAAGTCTGTTATAGATGATATTCATGTAAATAAAATCATGGAATCAAGAGATGCCTCGTTCTTTGAAGATGTGTTCCCACATAAAAGAAACGATGGAAATCCTGTCCCAAAATGGACAAGAGATAACAGAGATGAGACATGTGAAGATGAAACTCATCAGGACAACGAGGAGGTTGAACCAAGAAGAAGCGTAAGGGCAAGAACTTCCAAAACATTTGGTTCGGATTTTTTAACTTATATGTTAGAACACGAACCTTAAACGTACAAGGAAGCAATGTCATCTTCTGAATCCTCATGTTGGAAAGAAGCAATCCAAAGTGAGATTGATTCAATTCTAAGTAATAAAACTTGGGAAATTGTTGATATTCCACCATGAATAAAACCAATCGGCTGCAAATGGATTTTCAAGAAGAAAATGAAAGCAGATGGCTCTATCGACAAGTATAAAGCCAGATTAGTAGCAAGGATATCGTCAAAAAGAAGGAGTAGACTTTTTTGATACATATTCGCCGGTAACACGAATAACCTCTATAAGAATGTTAATAGCAATTGCATCCATCTATAATCTAGAGATTCATCAGATGGATGTAAAAACAGCATTCTTAAATGGAAATCTCGATGAGGAGATTTACATGGAGCAACCTGAGGGATTTATTTCCAAAGGAAATGAAAACAAAGTCTGTAGATTAGTAAAATCATTATACGGACTAAAACAAGCTCCAAAACAATGGCACGAAAAATTTGATAGTGTCGTGATAAGAAATGGTTTTCGTATAAATGAATGCGATAAGTGTGTTTATTATAAACAAATTGGAAAATCATATGTGATGAATTGTCTATATGTAGACGATATGCTAATATTTGGTCCAAATACTCAAGTCATAGAGACCATAAAAAAAATGTTAACTAGCAATTTCGATATGAAAGACGTAGGAGTTGCAGACGTTATTTTGGGAATCAAAATAGTAAGAACTCCTAATGGAATTGAATTGTCTTAGTCACACTATGTAGACAAAGTGATTGAAAGATTTCAAAATTTTGGAATTAAAGGAGTAAATACACCTTTTAATCCATCAGAAGTACTGCACAAAAACACTAATGAGAGTGTAATGCAACTGGAATATTCTCGTGTAATAGGATGTCTCATGTATCTCATGAATTGCACAAGACTAGATATAGCTTATGCAGTAAGTCGACTGAGCAGGTATACAAGCAATCCAGAGAAGGAACACTGGAAAGCACTAATGAGAGTACTTGGATATTTAAAAAATACCAGTAACTATTCCTTACATTATGGAAAATATCCTGCCGTCTTCGAAGGATATAGTGATGCAAACTGGATTGCAGATTCAGAGGAATCAAAATCAACGAGTGGTAATGTCTGTACCCTAGCAGGGGCAGCGGTGTCATGGAAATCTACTAAACAAACATGCATAGCTCGATCCACTATGGAACCAGAGTTCATTGCATTAGATGAAGCAGGCGAAGAAGAAGAATGGCTTCGTCACTTTTTAGAAGATATTCCGTTTTGGCCTAAACCTGTACCGGCCATATGCATACACTGTGATAAGCAAGCAGCGCTAAGCAGAGCGCAAAACTTTGTGTATAATGGAAAGTCACGACATATTCGTCGACGCCATAATACAGTTAGGCAGTTACTCTCAAATGGAACTATTTGCATAGATTATGTGAGAACAAATGATAACCTAGCGGATCCATTTACTAAAGGTTTATCAAGAGAGAAAATTGACTGCGCATCGAGGGGAATGGGCTTAAAAGCCTAAACCATTAAGAGTTATCTTATACGGAAACCTATCCTAGCGACTGGAGACCCTACGGACTAGGATCAATAGGCAAACCAGTTCTGAATAACTCAAGACGTAATGCATTTACGTGGACATAGTCCAACTCCATTCCTATGGTGCAAAATATAAATGCATGCCTACAGAGGTGTTTAAAGGTTAAAACTATGTTTTTTAATGATGACCATATCTTGACAATAACAAGTGGGGTATATGTAGGATACTCTTAATGGTTGCGATCACCTATGTTAGTGTGAGCTGGATCGGCTCTATGAGAATATTCAAAGGCTTTTATTCTCTAAAAACACTCGCAGAACCAAAAATTGTTCAGGACCAAAATGAACACAACCAAGAGATTGGACCTGAAGGGAAGTAATGCTTTGTAACGCTTATTGTCTGGTTATACAATAACGGCTGACGGTTCAAGATGAAATAATTCACCGATTAGCCAAGTATATCCGATAAGTTTTAACTAGGGAAAGTTCAAAGTGAAATATCTACTTATCCTCGATATAGCATTATTTTCATATGAACTGTGTGATATTACACTTTGTGTGGGGGAGAGATATATCATCATTCATGTGGGGGATTGTTGGAATTCCTTTTAGATGGTGAATGAGATATATCCCACATCACCAAAAATATGTCCATTTTCTTGTATATATAATATACTCTCATCCCCTATATTGGCGCTTAGGGTCAAGTATATTTTGTGCGAGGGGGAGGATCTATATGGCCATGGACTAACACACACGCGCGCGCCGCCGCCCGCCCGTCCGACCGACCGAACCGTGCCGGGTGCGGGTGCGGGTCTAATATGAGCGGACCCGACCCGGTTATATTTTTGGTAAATAAAAGTGAACAGTTTTACTGTTTGAATAGATGCAGGATTTTTGAACGATGAAGAGATGCGACGTTTTAAACAGCAACATTTTTGGACCGTCGCAAATGAACGGACGCGACTGTTACAAGCAGCAACAGTTCTGGACCGTTGCAAATGAACGGACGCGACCGTTGCAAACAGCAACAGTTCTGAAGCGTCGCAAATGAAAGGAAGTGACTGTTGCGAACAGTAACGCTTTTTTGACATTGCAAAATGAAGAGATGCGGCTTTTTCCAACGGATGCAGCAGTTGGGAATTCGACTATAAATAAGGAGGAAACCTGATCACTTTCCTCACTCGTTTTTTTTCCAAACTGAATTATCTCTTCTATCCCTTCATCTCTTAAAATCATCTTCAGTCCTATCACACAGAAGATCATACACATCACAATCTCGTGCAGATTACGTTTGTTGTATCTTGGGAGAATTTTGAATAAAATTCTTAAGGAAATCATTACGACGAGCCTCGGACATTATCCGGTTAGAATTCTCAATTCTTTCTTCTATTTTGTTATACTGTTTATTCAAAATAGTATAACGCTGTTGTTGTAATTCATTTATAACATTCATATTGTTATAATATTTACTACAGAATTCCAGTGTAGTGGAAATCTGAGTTATAAACTTGTGCGACGAGTTTATATTTGATTATTCTCTGTTTTGCTATACTAGACGTATAACATCTTAAGAATTTTACTGTTTTCTTACTAAAACAGAGATGGCAACCGTAGAATTTTCAAAAAATACTACTCACAACAGACCTGAACCGTTCAAGGGAGATGGCGATGATTTCTTGACATGGCAGAATCAGATGTTGTTTTATCTCACCACGCTCGGTCTACAAAAGTACCTCGACGAGGAGGAACCGATTCCTGCACCAGGCAAGGAAGCAGAGGTGAATATGTGGAAGCATTCCGATTTTTTATGCTGAAACTATATTCTGAATTGTCTCGACAAGGTTCTATACAAAGTATATCAGCCTTTAAAGACGTCAAAAGAACTCTGGAATGCACTTACCGCAAAATACAAGACGCAGAATATCAGCCTTGAGAAATTTATTGTAGACAAATTCATGGACTACAAGATGGTTGACTCCAAACCAGTAACCGCTCAACTGCATGAACTGCGAATCATCATTCATGAACTCGAGGTGGAAGGTCATAAGGTTGGAGAATCATTTCTGGTTAAAGCCATCACGGGAAAACTACCGCCGTCGTAGAAAGATTACCGCAATTATCTAAAGCATAAAAAGAAGGAAATCTCTTTGCAGGATCTCATAGTCCGACCTGAACCAATGGTGGGTAGATACGGGCGCTACGCGTCATGTTTGTTCTGATAAAACCATGTTTTCTACATATCAGAAATTCGATCACGAAGAAAAACTCTACATGGGTAATTCTGCAGTTTTCATGATCGAAGGCAGTGGCACAGTAATCCTCAAGTTTACTTCTGGAAAAACTGTCAAGTTGAATGACATGCTCCACGTTCCAGACATATGCAAGAATCTCATCTCTGGTGCAGTCCTATCAAAGAAGGGATTCAAGATGGTATTTGAGTCAGACAAGATGGTTCTGTCCAAAGCTGGAATATATATAGGAAGGGGATATTTATGTGATGGCCTATTTAAGGCAAATGTAGCCATTATCGGCAATAAAACTATGTATACTGATTGTGCTATTAATAAAATTGAAGTTTCTTATTTGCTTGAGCACGAAATTTTACTTTGGCATGATAGATTGGGACACATAAATTTCCGTAAAATGAAAACATTATCAAACTTGGGATTAATTCCAAAATTCCAAGTAGATAAAAAATACAAATGTGAGACATGTGTAGAAGCAAAAATGGTCAAACAACCATTTAAATCTGTTAACAGAAGCACCGAACCATTAGGTTTGGTACATACAGATTTATGTGATTTTAAGTCACTACCTACAAGAGGTGGGAAAAAGTATTTCATTACTTTTATTGACGATTACAAGCGATATTGCTATGTATATCTTTTAAATAGTAAAGATGAAGCAATAACAGCGTTTATATAATACAAGGCTGAGGTAGAAAATCAGTTAAATAAAAAGATCAAGATATTGAGATCTGATCGAGGTGGAGAATATGAATCACTATTTGAACAGTTCTATGCCGAAAATGGTATAATTCATCATACAACAGCTCCATATTCACCACAACAAAATGGTGTAGCCGAGAGTAAGAACAGAACGTTAAAAGACATGATTACTGCCATGCTTTTAACTTCTGGTCTACCGACGAACTTGTGGGGGGAAGCCTTAAATATGTCTAATCACATATTAAACAAAGTTCCTCACAATAAAACGGGAACAATTCCATATGAGATATGGAAAGGACACAAACCAAGCTTTAAATACCTCAAAGTGTGGGGGTGCTTGGCAAAAGTTCCTGTTCCGCCTCCCAAGAGAGTCAAACTTGGACCAAAAACAGTAGATTGTTATTATCTTGGGCCAGCCCAAAATAGTAGTGCCTACAGATTTTTGGTATTCAAGTCTGATATAGATGATATTCATGTATATACAATCATGGAATCAAGAGATGCCTCGTTCTTTGAAGATGTGTTCCCACATAAAAGAAACGATTGAAATCCTGTCCCAAAAAGGACAAGAGATAACAGAGGTGAGACATGTGAAGATGAAACTCATCAGGACAACGAGGAGGTTGAACCAAGAAGAAGCGTAAGGGCAAGAACTTCCAAAACATTTGGTTCGAATTTTTTAACTTATATGTTAGAACACGAACCTCAAACGTACAAGGAAGCAATGTCATCTTCTGAATCCTCATGTTGGAAAGAAGCAATCCAAAGTGAGATTGATTCAATTCTAAGTAATAAAACTTGGAAAATTGTTGATATTCCACCAGGAATAAAACCAATTGGCTGCAAATGGATTTTCAAGAAGAAAATGAAATCAGATGGCTCTATCGACAAGTATAAAGCCAAATTAGTAGCCAAAGGATATCGTCAAAAAGAAGGAGTAGACTTTTTTGATACATATTCGCCGGTAACACGAATAACCTCTATAAGAATGTTAATAGCAATTGCATCTATCTATAATCTAGAGATTCATCAGATGGATGTAAAAACAACATTATTAAATGGAAATCTCGATGAGGAGATTTACATGGAGCAACCTGAGGGATTTATTTCCAAAGGAAATGAAAACAAAGTCTGTAGATTAGTAAAATCATTATACGGACTAAAACAAGCTCCAAAACAATGGCATGAAAAATTTGATAGTGCCATGATAAGAAATGGTTTTCGTATAAATGAATGCGATAAGTGTGTTTATTATAAACAAATTGGAAAATCATATGTGATGATTTGTCTATATGTGGACGATATGCTAATATTTGGTCCAAATACTCAAGTCATAGAGACCATAAAGAAAATGTTAACTAGCAATTTCGATATGAAAGACTTAGGAGTTGCAGACGTTATTTTGGGAATCAAAATAATAAGAACTCCTAATGGAATTGAATTGTCTCAGTCACACTTTGTAGACAAAGTGATTGCAAGATTTCAAAATTTTGGAATTAAAGGAGTAAATACACCTTTTAATCCATCAGAAGTACTGCACAAAAACACTAATGAGAGTGTAATGCAACTGGAATATTCTCGTGTAATAGGATGTCTCATGTATCTCATGAATTGCACAAGACTAGATATAGCTTATGCAGTAAGTCGATTGAGCAGGTATACAAGCAATCCAGGGAAGGAACACTGGAAATGTAACAATCCGGAATTTTCGAACCCGAAAACTCCAGATAGTTATGAAAAAGAAGAAAGGGATAGAAGAAGAAGAAAAGAAAACAACATCAGAATCTCACATCGCAGCGGAATAAAATATAATATATAGAATACAGTTTTAAATACAAAAAATCTGTACTGCCATATATATATATACATACCATCATCAGAGTACATCAATCAATCAATCATACATGTCCATACATAGCGGAGATAATAGACAAATACGTAAATACGCTCTGTCACCAGCTCGTCTCCTGAGCTCCAGCATATAACATGAATCCTGTTAAACTCGGTCAGACCCGAGCATCATATAAAACAACACCCGAGTCAGTCTGGAAAACCAGCGTGAGAAAATCACACTCAATTGGATTATTAAAGTTTCAAAAATCTTTTGAAAACAAAAGCATCTCGTAAGACCACGCCACAAATAAACATGTTGGGTTTTTACCTTACGATAGCTAAAACAATTTTTATTAAAGTTCTCTGATATTATTATAGTGTCTATAGAAAGTAAATAGAATCTAGCTGAAATGCTTGCATCTCACGTTTCAGCAATAGTTGGGCACAATCAAAACCGTACAAGCGCTTATTGGAGATTGGATCCCATACAATGGCAGGGCTACTGGGGTACCGCCCGTCACAGTACCTGGTCTAGATCAGAGTACCGAGGAGCCACCCTAACTCTCCTGCAACACAAGACCGGAACCATTCCTTACTGAACAGTCCCAAGCAAGATCACCCCGCAGTTGGCGCGACCAACCGCCCACTAAGCCGAATAAAAGGGACATCTAGACAGGGGAAACCTCACTCTCCAGTGGGGGCTACCCACGAAGTCTTGCTGCACCTCCCCTGTTTTAGCCATTCCCGGTTGATGGGGCTTGAGGTTAAACGTTACCTTTCAAGAACGTATCACTTAGAATGCTCATCGTCCACCTGACGATGTTCTGAAAGCATTCAATCCATACAAGTTGCCCTGGGTCTGGACAAACCGAATCACCGTCTTCAACTCTTCACGGTCTTCATTTGTAATCGTTCAAACCGGATCGAAGTGGTTTTCGGATAATTAAATCCGATCCCGGACTCTTCGAAACGATCAACGCATTGTCCAATATTGATAGTCGGTTATTTAACTATCGATTAATCACACACAAGCAACCATCAAATAATTTTCACAAATTATTTATCTCAACTATCATTAAAATAAAATTCCCATTCAGTCCATTTGAAAAAAAAATTCAAAGTCCTTTTATTTCCATGAAATCATTTAACTGATCTCTTATACTCACTCACAATTGATTTATCCTTTGAAAATATTCCTATTTTCTCATTTATTCCTCAAAAATTCAATTTACACTTTCCTTATAATTTCACAAATTCACTTACTCCACTTAATAAGATTTCTCCTAAATCTTATCCCATTTAAATTAATTTGCTTACCATCACAAGAGAGCATTTTAATTCGATTTTAAAAACATTTTAAAACATATAGATTTATAAAATAAGAAGTAATATTAAATATTAAGATTTATATCTAGTTATTTATAAGTTTCAAAGCTGGTTTTAGAAAACTTAGAGTTTATAATAATTAATAGCTAAACCTTCAAAATAACTAATTCGAAAATATTTTACATTCAAATAGTAGTTTATAAAAAGATTTATATAGTATAGTAATTTAAAATATTCTTTTTACAATAAATTATAATTTTAGAAAATCCAATATCCATTTATAAATGCCTCTTGTCCACATTCACCTTTGGAAATATCCTGCTATTTCCATTCAACCAATTTCATATCTCATTTATAAATTCCATTCATGAATTTATAAAATCTCCTTGGATTTCATTTATTATAAGATAGTTTGATTTAAAAATCTCATCTTTATAATTTATTTCTTTCTATAAAGTTCCATATTTTCTTATTTAATAATTTCCATTCACAATTAAATAAAATTTCCTTTGGGCTCTTAACAGAATTTCTTATTCATAATTCTTAATAGCATCTTCTTTATTTCTTAATTAATTTTCTTTTCTTTTCTTATTAATATTTCTTTTTATTTTCTTAATAGACCTCCATTCCCATTTCTTAATATAATTCCATTTTCTTTAATTCACTTATCGATTACAATATTCCTTCAAGTATAAATTTATAATTTAAATTCTCCAAAACTCAACTTTATCACACTAAAGTTTAACTTAAGTAGAAAATATACTTTTATTTCTTTTCTTCATTCTCAATTAAAGTAGATTTAAATTTCAAATAAGTATTTTCTATTTGAGTTTTATTTAACTTCTTCAAAATTAATTTATCAACGGTAATAGAAATTTCAATTTTTCAACTTCTCTGTTATTCAACAGTTGATAATTCAATTATCTATAAAACCACCTAACTCAATATATTAATCTGTCACAGAACAACATATATACGAAATAAAATAAATAGTTTTGAGGAATCCTGTTGGATCCCTCCAACCTGTTTTTCCCTGCATCCACAGATGTTAGCACAATAAAATAACAATTTCACTTCAATGTAAAATATTGCGGTATATGGTAAAAAGCTTATTTAATTATTCACTACTTCAATCATCATTCAAGCAATTCAACAATTAAATTTAAATTCAACAATTCAAATTTTAAACTTAACTGAGTGAGATTAACTCACCTTTGATTCAATCGTTGCAATCCTTTCCAATCCAGACTCGTTTCCATACTCTTGACCTTGAATCACAATTTGATGATTTATTAATATTTGAACAATTACATGACAAATTTATCGGTGAATATTTTAATTGACTTACAATTTATTTAAGCTATTTATTCCCTGATTTTAAACCTTATATACACAATTATATGATTTTTATACATATTCGAACAAGTCGAACAATTATTACCGTTTAAATAAATTTATTCTTAACTCAATTATTTAATTTTAACTGGTGGTGCAATTTTAAACAGATAAATTAAATTTTAAACTTACTCTCCTTTTAAAATTCTTTTAGTAATTTAAACAATTTAATCACTGAATCCACTATTTAAAATAATATTTAAAACATGTAGATTTACTTTATCCTTGAAACACATACATATACACTTATATTTATTTTTAAAAAATCTAATCTTAGTATTATTATTATTATTATTATTATTTTTCCAAAGTTCTATATAAAATTTCTGTTTTACTGGTTATACATTCAAATTAAATTTTTTTTAAAAAAAAAACAATAAAATAAAACAGAAACAAATACCTCACAGCACGCTCAACCAAGCATGAACCAGCCTCGACCTCCTTGTCGCCACTGCGCCTAACCCTAGCTTCCACTGTGCACGCGAGCACTGCTGACCCTGCCGAGAGCGAGCCACTCGAGTTGCCGCGCCTCGCGAAGCACTCGCGCGAACATCCACCACTCGAAAACACGGCATCCCCAAACCTCGATACGCCTCACCATCATTCGCGCGTGAGCCGCGACACATGATAATCTCCACCATCAATCGACATGTCGCGAGTCTTCTTGCACGCGCGAAATCGAACTCGAACTGATTTAGGGTTTTCCCCCTTTCTCCTCTCTTTTTTTTTGTTTTTTTATACGGCAAGAGTTTGAAAAGAAGTAGGGCAGAAGGTTCGGTAATTAAAATCAAGGAGGAGGGTTTATGTTTCCTCGAATTTTGATTTTCGTATGACGATTAAGAGCAGAGAACGGGTTGATAAGGGAAGAAGAAGGAATAAGAAGTATCAGCCATGATTATTTTTTTATTTTTTTTTGAACGAAGGTTTTAACAAGAAGCATCGTGAATTTAAGAGATAAGGAAGCGTCTTTGAAAAGCTGAAGGTAAGAATACGGCTACGATTTGATGTAAGATATTTTTTTTGAATTTTAATACGATTAATTATTTTCGAAGCGTTTTCCTCTCGTACGATCATATGGTCACTCCAAAATTTACGAAATTTGAAATCCGGCAATAATTCAATATTACGGATCCAATGGAACTGGTTTCGTTGAATTCCGAGACTGTGTCTCGGAAGGTTATTTTCAATCGTCAAATTAAACAATGTAAATTTAAAATTGAACAAACCGCAGTTAAATTCTATTTTAATCCATCTATTATTCTCAGTATTATGAATATAAATTTTATAAGCCATTAAAATATTTCCAATAAGCTTACAATACCAGCTTTTAAATAATTTACCCAATTGTCAATTGTTATTTAATTTATTCAATTAGTCGTTATATTTAAATTTTGAATCTCCTTTATTAAATATAACCAAACTTTTCATATTGAAAACAAATTTTATTTCAAATTAATTATTCAAATTCATTTTAAATATCACAAATTAACTGTTGAAAAAGCCGGATCGTTACATTCCTCCCCCCTTAAAAGAATTTCGTCCCCGAAATTACTAGTTAGGAAGAATGGTCCAATACCCGTTATTATTATTTTACAATCAACAATTCAACATCCTACCAACTACCCTTTTTACTAAAAGAAGCATTACTCTTCTTAATAACTTTCTAAACCTTTTTCCTAGTATCCAACTATACTATATGCTTAACTATTCAAGTTTCAATTTAAACTCAAATTTCGACTTGTCAAAATTTTCTCAAAATTTTTCTAACACCCTAAATTCCCGAAAATTTTTGCCAGCGTCTCCATTGCGCGGCTAGCTCGGTACAACTACAAAATGGCTCTACGGCCTCTCAAAAACTCAAAAAAACAAAAGGCCAAGCGGCTCAATCAAAATCCCAATCAATTTCCATATAGAAATTCAAACACATACCCTTTTGTCGGACATTTCAATTTTATCTTGAAACCATCTCGATTCTCTTAATCTTTATATTACATGCAAATCTTACACAACAATATATCCAATTACAATATACAATAAATTTTATCGACATTCTTACAAATGTCCATATCTATTCATTAAATTCTTAAATTATATTTGAAATATCAATTCCCGATTGAGAATGTATCATTCCTTACTTAAGTTAGTATAAACATCTTATGTGTTTCTTATATTTACTTTCATCTTACCACTTTAGTTTGTGTATTCATCCTTATTCAATTTATTCTTTCATTGCCATATGAATTTAATTTATCTATAACTCTAAATATTCAAATTCTAATTTTCATTTATATCAAATTCATGTCTTAATTTTAAATTAGTTTCATTCTCTAATTTATTCATTTTCAATTTTGCAAACATTTGTCGTTAACAAAATTTTCAAAAACTTCCAAAAAATTTCTAACTCCCAAAATTTCTGAAAATTTTTGGCAGAGTCTCCTTTGTACGGAGGAGCTTTTGCAATTTGACAATAGAGGTAAATATATATACATCGACCCACACGGTCGGAAAAACCAAAAACAGTTCATATCTCCTAGTTTGTATTGCGTAGGCGTACCTTATTTAGCATTTTAAGCAAGCGGCTTATTTAATTTAGCATATGTGCGTCCAAAATCTCTCTATACAGTCTTCTGGTACCTGTACTTACTCGATTTATAAACATTAGTAACATATTTATGAAAATTTATAGCATTGCATTCATTTAAACAACTACAACACATCGAAAACATAAGCAATGCAATATAAATAACTTCATAACAAATTTTTATGGTTTCCAAACTAATTCCATTTGTTTATGACTGACAGAAGCACCGTTTGCATTCAACTTTAAGTGGGTTACAACACATTTACTTAACTCCAACTCATAATTATGTCCAAACAAACATATTCTCCATTTAATTGATTTCAACAATCAATTTATGCTTCTTATCAACTCAAAACCATATTTTATAAACAATTAGACGCGAATCCAGTTTTATAAATAATTGATAAGGTTCCAATTAAATCCAATTGCTTTTACTCAATTAATAACATCATATGTGATTCAAAATGATTTTCAAGATCATTTTTTTTATTTAAATCTTTTTCATTTACTTCTTAACTCTCTTAATTATTTCATTTAAAAAATCAATTCCCATGTTCGATTCATTCTCGAACTTATTTAACTTATTACAAGACCATTTTCACTTTATTTATACACAATTGGATTTTGTTTGCACTTCATACCATCATATTTAACCCAATTTCATTTTATTTACCAACCAATCCAAGTTGAATTTTAGATATATAGCTCAAGTTCTCTTCCCACCATTCACTTTATTTCCACTTTTATTCATTCACCATTCAACTTTTATTTAACCAATTCAAAGTTTATTCACATATTCAGGTTACTAATTTATCCCAAATTAGTTTATTTCCAATTTATAATTCAATACTTGATTTTTTTTTTTTTTTTTTTCAGCTTCAAAAATCTCTCCATTTAAATTTCTTTGGTTCAAATTTTTTTTTCCTTTTATAATTCAGGTTCGGATTTCTATTCATTTTCCAAATTCAAACAATTCTATTTGACTTAATTATTCCATCATAATTTCACAAGTCCACCTCTTAATTATCTTCACACTTCCATTTATTTACGGTTTACCTTATTCCCATTTTATTTTACTTCGGATTTATACATTTTCACTTAGCCAAGTATAATTTTTTGTTTCAACACCTCTCAATTCTTTAATAAGCTATCAAAGTCTCATTTATTCAAATTTAAATTTCACTAAACTCAGCTTACATTAAACTCAACCTCATTTCATTATTATGAATTTTACCCAAGTGAGAGTTTTATTACAATATCATCTACATCTCAATTTAATTCATCTTCATTCAAATTCAAACATTAACTTAGCTTAAGTTAATTCCAATTAAATCAAAGTGCTCAATCCAATTAAATTTGCTATTCACTTTCCATTCACATCACTTTACCAATCCATCTTATTCAATGAACTTTCACTTCCATCAAAACCACCTTTCCATAAATTTTAAATCTTAAGTTTATTTATTTATTGCAACTTCTTACTTAAATTCATTGCAATTTATTTGATACCCATCTAGATCAATTCCATGTGATTTAATTTACCATCCAAATTTGTTAAGATAATATTAAAGGCCAATTTATTCCATCCATACTTGATTTGGATTTAATTTGTAAATTCAAACTATCTCTCTTTTAATCCAATTTATAATAATTGAGATTCATATTAAATTTGACTTACCATTCAATGGAATTTCTATTTATAACTCGGGTTTCATCACTAAATTCAATTTTTAATTCCAATTACAATTTAAATCATATACAACTGAATTTATTTTCCAGTTTAATTGAATTTACTTCCATTCACATAACTTGAATTAATTTCAATCCACTTCAAGTTTTATTCAAACTTCTCAATTCATTCACATTCTAAATTTTTATTTACTTCTCCACATTATTTATATGTTTTTATATTTTCATCATCTCACTTCAATCACAACAAAAATTTCTTATTCATTAATTACATTTCAAAATTTTAATCTTAAATCCAAGTTAAATTCTCATTTCTAACTTTTCACTTGATTTTAAATTCCATAATTCAAATCTAATGATTTCCTGGGTTATATAAACTATTTCGAATTTTAAAATCTCATTTGTTTACAATACTAGCATCCAAACATCCAAGTTATAATAATAATTTCAGAAAAATATTCCTTTTATATCAAAATATATTTTGAATGAAATTATTTCATTCACCCACTTTTAAAAATCAATATTGTGTCAAATTGCTCTATTCAAGTGTTTAGAAACCCCTTCGGCACAGTTGTGCAGACCGTGCTGACGAAGGTTCATATACCACTCAATAAATCAATCAACGCAATATAAAATTATTTTATATTCACTAACAAATACGCGCTCATATCTATTAATACGCTCAAACTCATTCTAGAGTACCATCGACTCTATTTCTAATGAGTAATTACCCACCAGAGCCAAGGTTCTCGCTTAACCTTTTAGCTCTGATACCAAGTGTAACAACCCAGAATTTTCGAACCCAAAAACTCCAGATAGTTATGAAAAAGAAGAAAGGGATAGAAGAAGAAGAAAAGAAAACAACATCAGAATCTCACATCGCAGCGGAATAAAATATAATATATAGAATACAGTTTTAAATACAAAAAATCTGTACTGCCATATATATATACATACCATCATCAGAGTACATCAATCAATCAATCATACATGTCCATACATAGCGGAGATAATAGACAAATACGTAAATACGCTCTGTCACCAGCTCGTCTCCTGAGCTCCAGCATATAACCTGAATCCTGTTAAACTCGGTCTGACCCGAGCATCATATAAAACAACACCCGAGTCAGTCTGGAAAACCAGCGTGAGAAAATCACACTCAATTGGATTATTAAAGTTTCAAAAATCTTTTGAAAACAAAAGCATCTCGTAAGACCACGCCACAAATAAACATGTCGGGTATTTACCTTACGATAGCTAAAACAATTTTTATTAAAGTTCTCTGATATTATTATAGTGTCTATAGAAAGTAAATAGAATCTAGCTGAAATGCTTGCATCTCACGTTTCAGCAATCGTTGGGCACAATCAAAACCGTACAAGCGCTTATTGGAGATTGGATCTCATACAATGGCAGGGCTACTGGGGTACCGCCCGTCACAGTACTTGGTCTAGATCAGAGTACCGAGGAGCCACCCTAACTCCCCTGCAACACAAGACCGGAACCATTCCTTACTGAACAGTCCCAAGCAAGATCACCCCGCAGTTGGCGCGACCAACCGCCTACTAAGCCGAATAAAAGGGACATCTAGACAGGGGAAACCTCACTCTCCAGTGGGGGCTACCCACGAAGTCTTGCTGCACCTCCCCTGTTTTAGCCATTCCCGGTTGATGAGGCTTGAGGTTAAACGTTACCTTTCAAGAACGTATCACTTAGAATGCTCATCGTCCACCTGACGATGTTCTGAAAGCATTCAATCCATACAAGTTGCCCTGGGTCTGGACAAACCGAATCACCGTCTTCAACTCTTCACGGTCTTCATTCGTAATCGTTCAAACCGGATCGAAGTGATTTTCGGATAATTAAATCCGATCCCGGACTCTTCGAAACGATCAACGCATTGTCCAATATTGATAGTCGGTTATTTAACTATCAATTAATCACACACAAGCAACCATCAAATAATTTTCACAAATTATTTATCTCAACTATCATTAAAATATAATTCCCATTCATTCCATTTGAAACAAATTTTCAAAGTCCTTTTATTTCCATGAAATCATTTAACTGATTTCTTATACTCACTCACAATTGATTTATCCTTTGAAAATATTCCAATTTTCTCATTTCTTCCTCAAAAATTCAATTTACACTTTCCTTATAATTTCACAAATTCACTTACTCCACTTAATAAGATTTCTCCTAAATCTTATCCCATTTAAATTAATTTGCTTACCATCACAAGAGGATTTTAATTGGATTTTAAAAACATTTTTAAAACATATAGATTTATAAAATAAGAAGTAATATTAAATATTAAGATTTATATCTAGTTATTTATAAGTTTCAAAGCTGGTTTTAGAAAACTTAGAGTTTATAATAATTAATAGCTAAACCTTCAAAATAACTAATTCGAAAATATTTTACATTCAAATAGTAGTTTATAAAAAGATTTATATAGTATAGTAATTTAAAATATTCTTTTTACAATAAATTATAATTTTAGAAAATCCAATATCCATTTATAAATGCCTCTTGTCCACATTCACCTTTGGAAATATCCTGCTATTTCCATTCAACCAATTTCATATCTCATTTATAAATTCCATTCATGAATTTATAAAATCTCCTTGGATTTCATTTATTATAAGATAGTTTGATTTAAAAATCTCATCTTTATAATTTATTTCTTTCTATAAAGTTCCATATTTTCCTATTTAATAATTTCCATTCACAATTAAATAAAATTTCCTTTGGGCTCTTAACAGAATTTCTTATTCATAATTCTTAATAGCATCTTCTTTATTTCTTAATTAATTTTCTTTTCTTTTCTTATTAATATTTCCTTTTATTTTCTTAATAGACCTCCATTCCCATTTCTTAATATAATTCCATTTTCTTTAATTCACTTATCGATTACAATATTCCTTCAAGTATAATTTTATAATTTAAATTCTCCAAAACTCAACTTTATCACACTAAAGTTTAACTTAAGTAGAAAATATACTTTTATTTCTTTTCTTCATTCTCAATTAAAGTAGATTTAAATTTCAAATAAATATTTTCTATTTGAGTTTTATTTAACTTCTTCAAAATTAATTTATCAACGGTAATAGAAATTTCAATTTTTCAACTTCTCTGTTATTCAACAGTTGATAATTCAATTATCTATAAAACCACCCAACTCAATATATTAATCTGTCACAGAACAACATATATACGAAATAAAATAAATAGTTTTGAGGAATCCTGTTGGATCCCTCCAACCTGTTTTTCCCTGCATCCACAGATGTTAGCACAATAAAATAACAATTTCACTTCAATGTAAAATATTGCGGTATATGGTAAAAAGCTTATTTAATTATTCACTACTTCAATCATCATTCAAGCAATTCAACAATTAAATTTAAATTCAACAATTCAAATTTTAAACTTAACTGAGTGAGATTAACTCACCTTTGATTCAATCGTTGCAATCCTTTCCAATCCAGACTCGTTTCCATACTCTTGACCTTGAATCACAATTTGATGATTTATTAATATTTGAACAATTACATGACAAATTTATTGGTGAATATTTTAATTGACTTACAATTTATTTAAGCTATTTATTCCCTGATTTTAAACCTTATATACACAATTATATGATTTTTATACATATTCGAACAAGTCGAACAATTATTACCGTTTAAATAAATTTATTCTTAACTCAATTATTTAATTTTAACTGGTGGTGCAATTTTAAACAGATAAACTAAATTTTAAACTTACTCTCCTTTTAAAATTCTTTTAGTAATTTAAACAATTTAATCACTAAATCCACTATTTAAAATAATATTTAAAACATGTAGATTTACTTTATCCTTGAAACACATACATATACACTTATATTTATTTAAAAAAAAATCTAATCTTAGTGTAATTATTATTATTTTTCCAAAGTTCTATATAAAATTTCTGTTTTACTGGTTATACATTCAAATTAAATTTAAAAAAAACAATAAAATAAAACAGAAACAAATACCTCACAGCACGCTCAACCAAGCATGAACCAGCCTCGACCTCCTCGTCGCCACTACGCCTAACCCTAGCTTCCACTGTGCACGCGAGCACTGCCGACCCTGCCGAGAGCGAGCCACTCGAGTTGCCGCGCCTCGCGAAACGCTCGCGCGAACATCCACCACTCGAAAACACGGCATCCCCAAACCTCGATATGCCTCACCATCATTCGCGCGTGAGCCGCGACACATGATAATCTCCACCATCAATCGACACGTGGCGAGTCTTCTTGCACGCGCGAAATCGAAATCGAACTGATTTAGGGATTTCCCCCTTTCTCCTCTTTTTTTTTTGGTTTTTTATACGGCAAGAGTTTGAAAAGAAGTAGGGCAGAGGGTTCGGTAATTAAAATCAAGGAGGAGGGTTTATGTTTCCTCGAATTTTGATTTTCGTATGACGATTAAGAGGAGAGAACGGGTTGATAAGGGAAGAAGAAGGAATAAGAAGTATCGGCCATGATTATTATTATTATTTTTTTGGAACGAAGGTTTTAACAAGAAGCATCGTGAATTTAAGAGATAAGGAAGCGTCTTTGAAAAGCTGAAGGTAAGAATACGGCTACGATTTGATGTAAGATATTTTTTTTGAATTTTAATACGATTAATTATTTTCGAAGCGTTTTCCTCTCGTACGATCATATGGTCACTCCAAAATTTACGAAATTTGAAATTCAGTAATAATTCAATATTACGGATCCAATGGAACTGGTTTCGTTGAATTCCGAGACTGTGTCTCGGAAGGTTATTTTCAATCGTCAAATTAAACAATGTAAATTTAAAATTGAACAAACCGCAGTTAAATTCAATTTTAATTCATCTATTATTCTCAGTATTATGAATATAAATTTTATAAGCTGTTAAAATATTTCCAATAAGCTTACAATACCAGATTTTAAATAATTTACCCAATTGTCAATTGTTATTTAATTTATTCAATTAGTCGTTATATTTAAATTTTGAATCTCCTTTATTAAATATAACCAAACTTTTCATATTGAAAACAAATTTTATTTCAAATTAATTATTCAAATTCATTTTAAATATCACAAATTAACTGTTGAAAAAGTCGGGTCGTTATAGGAAAGCACTAATGAGAGTGCTTGGATATTTAAAAAATACCACTAACTATTCCTTACATTATGGAAAATATCCTGCCGTCTTAGAAGGATACAGTGATGCAAACTGGATTGCAGATTCAGAGGAATCAAAATCAACGAGTGGTTATGTCTTTACCCTAGCAGGGGCAGCAGTGTCATGGAAATCTACTAAACAAACATGCATAGCTCGATCCACTATGGAATCAGAGTTCATTGCATTAGATAAAGCAGGCGAAGAAGCAGAATGGCTTCGTCACTTTTTAGAAGATATTCCGTTTTGGCCTAAACCTGTACCGGCCATATGCATACACTGTGATAACCAAGCAGCGCTAAGCAGAGCGCAAAACTTTGTGTATAATGGAAAGTCACGATATATTCGTCGACGCCATAATACAGTTAGGCAGTTACTCTCAAATGGAACTATTTGCATAGATTATGTGAGAACAAATGATAACCTAGCAGATCCATTTACTAAAGGTTTATCAAGAGAGAAAATTGAGTGCGCATCGAGGGGAATGGGCTTAAAAGCCTAAACCATCAAGAGTTATCTTATACGGAAACCTATCCTAGCGACTGGAGATCCCACAGACTAGGATCAATAGGCACACCAGTTCTGAATAACTCAAGACGTAATGCATTTACATGGACATAGTCCAACTCCATTCCTATGGTGCAAAATATAAATGCATGCCTACAGAGGTGTTTAAAGGTTAAAACTATGTTTTTTAATGACGACCATATCTTGACAATAACAAGTGGGGTATATGCAGGATACTCTTAATGGTTGCGATCACCTATGTTAGTGTGAGCTGGGTCGGCTCTATAAGAATATTCAAAGGCTTTTATTCTCTAAAAACACTCGCAGAACCAAAAATTGTTCAGGACCAAAATGAACACAACCAAGAGATTGGATGTGAAGGAAAATCTCTTTTCAGGATCTCATAGTCCGATTAAAAGTTGAGGCAGACAACCATGCAGTTACAAAATCAAGCGAGGAGGCATTTGTGGCTGAAGGGTCGAAGACCAAAAACAAAACGAAGAGTTTCCAGAAGAAAAGGAAAGCTCAAGACAACAAATCAAAAGACAACAAACGAACCAAGAAGTTTAATGGCGAATGTTGGGTTTGTGGAAAAGTTGGACATGCCGCTAAAGATTGCAGACACAAGAAGGAACACAATAAAGAGACAAATATAGTGGATAACATGAAAGTAGACGAGTCCAACTTCTCGGCGGTGGTATCTGAATGCAATTTGGTTCAGAATCCTAACCAATGGTGGGTAGATACGGGCGCTACTCGTGATGTTTGCTCTGATAAAACCATGTTTTCTACATATCAGAAATTCGATCACGAAGAAAAACTCTACATGGGTAATTCTGCAGTTTCCATGATCGAAGGCAGTGGCACAGTAATCCTTAAGTTTACTTCTGGAAAAACTGTCAAGTTGAATGACGTGCTCCACGTTCCAGACATACGCAAGAATCTCATCTCTGGTGCAGTCCTATCAAAGAAGGCATTCAAGATGGTATTTGAGTCAGACAAGATGGTTCTGTCCAAAGCTGGAATATATATAGGAAGGGGATATTTATGTGATGGCCTATTTAAGGCAAATGTAGCCGTTATCGGCAATAAAACTAGGTATTCTGATTGTGCTATTAATAAAATTGAAGTTTCTTATTTGCTTGAGCTCGAAATTTTACTTTGGCATGATAGATTGGGACACATAAATTTCCGTAAAATGAAAACATTATCAAACTTGGGATTAATTCCAAAATTCCAAGTAGATAAAAAATACAAATGTGAGACATGTGTAGAAGCAAAAATGGTCAAACAACCATTTAAATCTGTTAACAGAAGCACCGAACCATTAGGTTTGGTACATACAGATTTATGTGATTTTAAGTCACTACCTACAAGAGGTGGGAAAAAGTATTTCATTACTTTTATTGACGATTATACGCGATATTGCTTTGTATATCTTTTAAATAGTAAAGATGAAGCAATAACAACGTTTATAAAATACAAGGCTGAGGTAGAAAATCAGTTAAATAAAAAGATCAAGATATTGAGATCTGATCGAGGTGGAGAATATGAATCACCATTTGAACAGTTCTGTGCCGAAAATGGTATAATTCATCATACAACAGCTCCATATTCACCACAACAAAATGGTGTAGCCGAGAGGAAGAACAGAATGTTAAAATACATGATCACTGCCATGCTTTTAACTTCTGGTCTACCGACGAACTTATGGGGGGAAGCCTTAAATATGTCTAATCACATATTAAATAAAGTTCCTCACAATAAAACGGGAACAATTCCATATGAGATATGGAAAGGACACAAACCAAGCTTTAAATACCTTAGATTGTTATTATCTTGGGCCAGCCCAAAATAGTAGTGCCTACAGATTTTTGGTATTCAAGTCTGATATAAATTATTTTCATGTAAATACAATCATGGAATCAAGAGATGCCTCGTTCTTTGAAGATGTGTTCCCACATAAAAGAAACGATGGAAATCCTGTCCCAAAAAGGACAAGAGATAACAGAGATGAGACATGTGAAGATGAAACTCATCAGGACAACGAGGAGGTTGAACCAAGAAGAAGCGTAAGGGCAAGAACTTCCAAAACATAAGGTTTGGATTTTTAAACTTATATGTTAGAACACGAACCTCAAACGTACAAGGAAGCAATGTCATCTTCTGAATCCTCATGTTGGAAAGAAGCAATCCAAAGTGAGATTGATTCAATTCTAAGTAATAAAACTTGGGAAATTGTTGATATTCCACCAGGAATAAAACCAATTGGCTGCAAATGGATTTTCAAGAAGAAAATGAAAGCAGATGGCTCTATCGACAAGTATAAAGCCAGATTAGTAGCCAAAGGATATCGTCAAAAAGAAGGAGTAGACTTTTTTGATACATATTCGCCGGTAACACGAATAACCTCTATAAGAATGTTAATAGCAATTGCATCCATCTATAATCTAGAGATTCATCAAATGGATGTAAAAACAGCATTCTTAAATGGAAATCTCGATGAGGAGATTTACATGGAGCAACCTGAGGGATTTATTTCCAAAGGAAATGAAAACAAAGTCTGTAGATTAGTAAAATCATTATACGGACTAAAACAAGCTCCAAAACAATGGCACGAAAAATTTGATAGTGTCATGATAAGAAATGATTTTCGTATAAATGAATGCGATAAGTGTGTTTATTATAAACAAATTGGAAAATCATATGTGATGATTTGTCTATATTTAGACGATATGCTAATATTTGGTCCAAATACTCAAGTCATAGAGACCGTAAAGAAAATGTTAACTAGCAATTTCGATATGAAAGACTTAGGAGTTGCAGACGTTATTTTGGGAATCAAAATAATAAGAACTCCTAATGGAATTGAATTGTCTCAGTCACACTATGTAGACAAAGTGATTGAAAGATTTCAAAATTTTGGAATAAAAGGAGTAAATAGACCTTTTAATCCATCAGAAGTACTGCACAAAAACACTAATGAGAGTGTAATGCAACTGGAATATTCTCGTGTAATAGGATGTCTCATGTATCTCATGAATTGCACAAGACCAGATATAGCTTGTGTAGTAAGTCGATTGAGCAGGTATACAAGCAATCCAGGGAAGGAACACTGGAAAGCACTAATGAGATTGCTTGGATATTTAAAAAATACCACTAACTATTCCTTACATTATGGAAAATATCCTGCCGTCTTAGAAGGATATAGTGATGCAAACTGGATTGCAGATTCAGAGGAATCAAAATCAACGAGTGGTTATGTCTTTACCCTAGCAGGGGCAGCGGTGTCATGGAAATCTACTAAACAAGCATGCATAGCTCGATCCACTATGGAATCAGAGTTCATTGCATTAGATAAAGCAGGCGAAGAAGCAGAATGGCTTCGTCACTTTTTAGAAGATATTCCGTTTTGGCCTAAACCTGTACCGGCCATATGCATACACTGTGATAACCAAGCAGCGCTAAGCAGAGCGCAAAACTTTGTGTATAATAGAAAGTCACGACATATTCGTCGACGCCATAATACAGTTAGGCAGTTACTCTCAAATGGAACTATTTGCATAGATTATGTGAGAACAAATGATAACCTAGCGGATCCATTTACTAAAGGTTTATCAAGAGAGAAAATTGACTGCGCATCGAGGGGAATGGGCTTAAAAGCCTAAACCATCAAGAGTTATCTTATACGGAAACCTATCCTAGCGACTGGAGATACCACGGACTAGGATCAGTAGGCAAACCAGTTCTGAATAACTCAAGACGTAATGCATTTACGTGGACATAGTCCAACTCCATTCCTATGGTGCAAAATATAAATGCATGCCTACAGAGGTGTTTAAAGGTTAAAACTATGTTTTTTAATGATGACCATATCTTGACAATAACAAGTGGGGTATATGTAGGATACTCTTAATGGTTGCGATCACCTATGTTAGTGTGAGCTGGGTCGGCTCTATGAGAATATTCAAAGGCTTTTATTCTCTAAAAACACTCGCAGAACCAAAAATTGTTCAGGACCAAAATGAACACAACCAAGAGATTGGATGTGAAGGAAAATAATGCTTTGTAACGCTTATTGTCTGGTTATACAATAACGGCTGACGGTTCAAGATGAAATAATTCACCGATTAGCCAAGTATATCCGATAAGTTTTAACTAGGGAAAGTTCAAAGTGAAATATCTACTTATCCTCGATATAGCATTATTTTCATATGAACTGTGTGATATTACACTTTGTGTGGGGGAGAGATATATCATCATTCATGTGGGGGATTGTTGGAATTCCTTTTAGATGGTGAATGAGATATATCCCACATCACCAAAAATATGTCCATTTTCTTGTATATATTATATACTCTCATCCCCTATATTGGCCCTTAGGGTCAAGTATATTTTGTGCGAGGGGGAGGACCTATATGGCCATGGACTAACACACACGCGTGCGCCGCCGCCCGCCCGTCCGACCGACCGAACCGGGCCGGGTGCGGGTGCGGGTCTAATATGAGCGGACCCGACCCGGTTATATTTTTGGTAAATAAAAGTGAACAGTTTTACTGTTTGAATAGATGCAGGTTTTTTGAACGATGAAGAGATGCGACGTTTTAAACAGCAACATTTCTGGACCGTTGCAAATGAACGGACGCGACTGTTGCAAACAGCAACAGTTCTGGACCGTTGCAAATGAACGGACGCAACTGTTGCAAACAGCAACAGTTCTGGAGCGTTGCAAATGAAAGGAAGTGACTGTTGTGAACAGTAACGCTTTTTTGACATTGCAAATGAAGAGATGCGGCTTTTTCTAACGGATGCAGTAGTTGGGAATTCGACTATAAATAAGGAGGAAACCTGATCACTTTCCTCACTCATTTTTTTTCCAAACCGAATTATCTCTTCTATCCCTTCATGTCTTAAAATAATATTCAGTCCTATCACACAGAAGATCATACACATCACAATCTCGTGCAGATTACGTTTGTATTATCTTGGGAGAATTTTGAATAAAATTCTTAAGGAAATCGTTACGACGAGCCTCAGACATTATCCGGTTAGAATTCTCAATTCTTTCTTCTATTTTGTTATACTGTTTATTCAAAATTGTATAACGCTGTTGTTGTAGTTCATTTACAACATTCATATTGTTATAATATTTACTACAGAATTCCAGTGTAGTGGAAATCAGAGTTATAAACTTGTGCGACGAGTTTATATTTGATTATTCTCTGTTTTGGTATACTTGACGTATAACATCTTAAGAATTTTACTGTTTTCTTACTAAAACAGAGATGGCAACCGTAGAATTTCAAAGAATACTACTCACAACAGACCTGAACCGTTCAAGTGAGATGGTGATGATTTCTTGACATGGCAGAATCAGATGTTGTTTTATCTCACCACGCTCGGTCTACAAAAGTACCTCGACGAGGAGGAACCGATTCCTGCACCAGGCAAGGAAGCAGAGGTGAATATGTGGAAGCATTTCGATTTTTTATGCAGAAACTATATTCTGAATTGTCTCGACAAGGTGCTATACAAAGTATATCAGCCTTTAAAGACGTCAAAAGAACTCTGGAATGCACTTACCGCGAAATACAAGACGTAGAATATCAGTCTTAAGAAATTTATTGTAGACAAATTCATGGACTACAAGATGGTTGACTCCAAACAAGTAACCGCTCAACTGCATGAACTGCAAATCATCATTCATGAACTCGAGGCGGAAGGTCATAAGGTTGGAGAATCATTTCTGGTTGAAGCCATCACGGGAAAACTGCCGCCGTCATGGAGAGATTAACGCAATTATCTAAAGCATAAAAAGAAGGAAATCTCTTTGCAGGATCTCATAGTCCGATTAAAAGTTGAGGCAGACAACCGTGAAGTTACAAAATCAAGCGAGGAGGCATTTGTGGCTGAAGGGTCGAGACCAAAAACAAAAAAAAGAGTTTCCAGAAGAAAAGGAAAGATCAATACAACAAATCAAAAGACAACAAACGAACCAAGAAGTTTAATGGCGAATGTTGGGTTTGTGGAAAAGTTGGACATGCCGCTAAAGATTGCAGACACAAGAAGGAACGCAATAAAGAGGCAAATATAGTGGATAACATGGAAGTAGATGAGTCCAACTTCTCGGCGGTGGTATCTGAATGCAATCTGGTTCAGAATCCTAACCAATGGTGGGTAGATACGGGCGCTACTCGTCATGTTTGTTCTGATAAAACCATGTTTTCTACATATCAGAAATTCGATCACGAAGAAAAACTCTACATGGGTAATTCTGCAGTTTCCATGATCGAAGGCAGTGGCACAGTAATCCTCAAGTTTACTTCTGGAAAAACTGTCAAGTTGAATGACGTGCTCCACGTTCCAGACATACGCAAGAATCTCATCTCTGGTGCAGTCCTATCAAAGAAGGGATTCAAGATGGTATTTGAGTCAGACAAGATGGTTCTGTCCAAAGCTGGAATATATATAGGAAGGGAATATTTATGTGATGGCCTATTTAAGGCAAATGTAGCCGTTATCGGCAATAAAACTATGTATTCTTATTGTGCTATTAATAAAATTGAAGTTTCTTATTTGCTTGAGCATGAAATTTTACTTTGGCATGATAGATTGGGACACATAAATTTCCATAAAATGAAAACATTATCAAACTTGGGATTAATTCCAAAATTCCAAGTAGATAAAAAATACAAATGTGAGACATGTGTAGAAGCAAAAATGGTCAAACAACCATTTAAATCTGTTAACAGAAGCACCGAACCATTAGGTTTGGTACATACAGATTTATGTGATTTTAAGTCACTACCTACAAGAGGTGGGAAAAAGTATTTCATTACTTTTATTGATGATTATACGCGATATTGCTATGTATATCTTTTAAATAGTAAAGATGAAGCAATAACAGCGTTTATAAAATACAAGGATGAGGTAGAAAATCAGTTAAATAAAAAGATCAAGAAATTGAGATCTGATCGAGGTGGAGAATATGAATCACCATTTGAACAGTTCTATGCCGAAAATGGTATAATTCATCATACAACAGCTCCATATTCACCACAACAAAATGGTGTAGCCGAGAGGAAGAACAGAATGTTAAAATACATGATTACTGCCATGCTTTTAACTTCTGGTCTACCGACGAACTTGTGGGGGGAAGCCCTAAATATGTCTAATCACATATTAAACAAAGTTCCTCACAATAAAACGGGAACAATTCCATATGAGATATGGAAAGGACACAAACCAAGCTTTAAATACCTCAAAGTGTGAGGTGCTTGGCAAAAGTTCCTGTTCCGCCTCCCAAGAGAGTCAAACTTGGACCAAAAACTGTAGATTGTTATTATCTTGGGCCAGCCCAAAATAGTAGTGCCTACAGATTTTTGGTATTCAAGTCTGATATAAATGATATTCATGTAAATACAATCATGGAATCAAGAGTTGCCTCGTTCTTTGAAGATGTGTTCCCACATAAAAGAAACGATGGAAATCCTGTCCCAAAAAGGACAAGAGATAACAGAGATGAGACATGTGAAGATAAAACTCATCAGGACAACGAGGAGGTTGAACCAAGAAGAAGCGTAAGGGCAAGAACTTCCAAAACATTTGGTTCGGATTTTTTAACTTATATGTTAGAACACGAACCTCAAACGTACAAGGAAGCAATGTCATCTTCTGAATCCTCATGTTGGAAAGAAGCAATCCAAAGTGAGATTGATTCAATTCTAAGTAATAAAACTTGGGAAATTGTTGATATTCCACCAGGAATAAAACCAATTGGCTGCAAATGGATTTTCAAGAAGAAAATGAAAGCAGATGGCTCTATAGACAAGTATAAAGCCAGATTAGTAACCAAAGGATATCGTCAAAAAGAAGAAGTAGACTTTTTTGATACATATTCGTCGGTAACACGAATAACCTCTATAAGAATGTTAATAGCAATTGCATCCATCTATAATCTAGAGATTCATCAGATGGATGTAAAAACAGCATTCTTAAATGGAAATCTCGATGAGGAGATTTACATGGAGCAACCTGAGGGATTTATTTCCAAAGGAAATGAAAACAAAGTCTGTAGATTAGTAAAATCATTATACGGACTAAAACAAGCTCCAAAACAATGGCACGAAAAATTTGATAGTGTCATGATAAGAAATGGTTTTCGTATAAATGAATGCGATAAGTGTGTTTATTATAAACAAATTGGAAAATCATATGTGATGATTTGTCTATATGTAGACGATATGCTAATATTTGGTCCAAATACTCAAGTCATAGAGACCATAAAGAAAATGTTAACTAGCAATTTCGATATGAAAGACTTAGGAGTTGCAGACGTTATTTTGGGAATCAAAATAATAAGAACTCCTAATGGAATTGAATTGTCTCAGTCACACTATGTAGACAAAGTGATTGAAAGATTTCAAAATTTTGGAATTAAAGTAGTAAATAGACCTTTTAATCCATCAGAAGTACTGCACAAAAACACTAATGAGAGTGTAATGCAACTGGAATATTCTCGTGTAATAGGATGTCTCATGTATCTCATGAATTGCACAAGACCAGATATAGCTTATGCAGTAAGTCGATTGAGCAGGTATACAAGCAATCCAGGGAAGGAACACTGGAAAGCACTAATGAGAGTGCTTGGATATTTAAAAAATACCACTAACTATTCCTTACATTATGGAAAATATCCTGCCGTCTTAGAAGGATACAGTGATGCAAACTGGATTGCAGATTCAGAGAAATCAAAATCAACGAGTGCTTATGTCTTTACCCTAGCAGGGGCAGCGGTGTCATGGAAATCTACTAAACAGACATGCATAGCTCGATCCATTATGGAATCAGAGTTCATTGCATTAGATAAAGCAGGCGAAGAAGCAGAGTGGCTTCGTCACTTTTTAGAAGATATTCCGTTTTGGCCTAAACCTGTACCGGCCATATGCATACACTGTGATAACAAAGCAGCGCTAAGCAGAGCGCAAAACTTTGTGTATAATGGAAAGTCACGACATATTCGTCGACGCCATAATACAGTTAGGCAATTACTCTCAAATGGAACTATTTGCATAGATTATGTGAGAACAAATGATAACCTAGCGCATCCATTTACTAAAGGTTTATCAAGAGAGAAAATTGACTGCGCATCGAGGGGAATGGGCTTAAAAGCCTAAACCATCAAGAATTATCTTATACGGAAACCTATCCTAGTGACTGGAGATCCCACGGACTAGGATCAATAGGCAAACCAGTTCTGAATAACTCAAGACGTAATGCATTTACGTGGACATAGTCCAACTCCATTCCTATGGTGCAAAATATAAATGCATGCCTACAGAGGTGTTTAAAGGTTAAAACTATGTTTTTTAATGATGACCATATCTTGACAATAACAAGTGGGGTATATGTAGGATACTCTTAATGGTTGCGATCACCTATATTAGTGTGAGCTGGGTCGGCTCTATGAGAATATTCAAAGGCTTTTATTCTCTAAAAACACTCGCAGAACCAAAAATTGTTCAGTATCAAAATGAACACAACCAAGAGATTGGATGTGAAGGGAAATAATCCTTTGTAACGCTTATTGTCTGGTTATACAATAACGGCTGACTGTTCAAGATGAAATAATTCACCGATTAGCCAAGTATATCCGATAAGTTTTAACTAGGGAAAGTTCAAAGTGAAATATCTACTTATCCTTGATATAGCATTATTTTCATATGAACTGTGTGATATTACACTTTGTGTGGGGGAGAGATATATCGTCATTCGTGTGGGGGATTGTTGGAATTCCTTTTAGATGGTGAATGAGATATATCCCACATCACCAAAAATATGTCCATTTTCTTGTATATATTATTTACTCTCATCCCCTATATTGGCCCTTAGGGTCAAGTATATTTTGTGCGAGGAGGAGGACCTATATGGCCATGGACTAACACACACGCGCACACCATCGCCCGCCCATCCGACCGACCGAACCGGGCCGAGTGTGGGTGCGGGTCTAATATGAGCGGACCCGACCCGGTTATATTTTTGGTAAATAAAAGTGAACAATTTTACTGTTTGAATAGATGCAGGTTTTTTGAACGATGAAGAGATGCGACGTTTTAAACAGCAACATTTCTGCACCGTTGCAAATGAACGGACGCGACTGTTGCAAACAGCAACAGTTCTGGACCGTTGCAAATGAACGGATGCGACTGTTGCAAACAGCAACTGTTCTGGAGTGTTGCAAATGAAAGGAAGTGACTGTTGCAAACAATAACGCTTTTTTGACATTGCAAATGAAGGGATGCGGCTTTTTCCAACGGATGCAGCAGTTGGGAATTCGACTATAAATAAGGAGGAAACCTGATCACTTTCCTCACTCATTTTTTTTTCCAAACCGAATTATCTCTTCTATCCCTTCATCTCTTAAAATCATCTTCAGTCCTATCACACAGAAGATCATACACATCACAATCTCGTGCAGATTATGTTTGTTGTATCTTGGGAGAATTTTGAATAAAATTCTTAAGGAAATCGTTACGACGAGCCTCAGACATTATCCGGTTAGAATTCTCAATTCTTTCTTCTATTTTGTTATATTGTTTATTCAAAATAGTATAACGCTGTTGTTGTAATTCATTTACAACATTCATATTGTTATAATATTTACTACAGAATTCCAGTGTAGTGGAAATCTGAGTTATAAACTTGTGCGACGAGTTTATATTTGATTATTCTCTGTTTTGGTATACTAGACGTATAACACAACCACTAAGGCAGAATTAAATTATGCTTGTATTATGTTGGAGGTAATTGTGGATGCAGAATTACCAGAAGAGTTATTTTTAACACTTTATAATGGAGGAAACATTGTATAAAAGGTGGAGTACGAACGAGCAACTTCAAAATACGAAGTATATTTGTGTTTTGGGCATATAAAGGAGCAATGTAGTATAAGAAAAGCTTGGATACCAAAGAAGGGTAACTAAGAAAATATCCGAGGGAACTAGAAAAGTGTTGTGGAACAACCAAACACAAATTTCCGGTTTAACTAAGAAAGTAGCAATACTAGAAATGTTTCAGATGCAAATCATCAGTTCAACCAAGAAGGTATCATTATTAGTAACGAAAGTAGTCATATTGGCATAATACAAACTAAGAAATTAATAGTTCGCAACAACTCACTGGACAAGGTGTTAAGATTTAAAAGAGCTAGTTGTATGCCTTAGGGCAATTATGTAATTGTTATATATATTCGACTCTATTGTTAATCTTGTTCGTAATAAAGGTGTTTGATTTTTGTTATATACTTTGTTATATTATGATATAATCAATTAAACATTTAACTTAAATTATATTAAAAAGAAAATTCTTAAACAAATGTTATGTGTTTGTAATTACTAATAGTTGCAATTGTGAGTAATTAATTACAAAATAAAATGATATTTTGTTGTAAATATTCATAGTTATGATGTTTCAAGAAAATTATATCGGTTCATCAATTGAGACCAAAGAGCGTAACACTCTCTAAATACACTTTTGCCCTTCACCTCTTTTCTAAATATATTAATTATTATTGATATGATTTAGGCTTTCTTTCTCCTTGTTGATTATGTAGTTGTTTGCTATGTCGTTTTGATGTGAATATCCTGTCATGAATTTGCATATGCCCAAGTTGTCCAAATCCTTATTGTTTTTCCTTTTGTTTGAAAAAAAAACTAATTTCGATTGAAATTCATATTTATAATATTGTACTATATACATAAATATATGTTAATCATTTATATTTGTATTAAAACTAATTTGTGATGTTTTGAATATAATTGCATCGAGTATTGTTTTCATAAAGAAGGAGAATTTTCTTGTATTCGTGAGTGGGCTTTTGTGTAAAATCCATCATCTTTATTTCCTTTCTAAATTTAAATTACTGTATAAATTTTTATATATATTGTTTTTCTTCTAATTAAATATTTATTTTAATAGTTTTACCTTTAAGTTTCAATAAATTTACACACATACACATGTGTATATACATACATATACATACATACATACATATATACATATATGTATATGTGTGTGTGTGTGTTAAATTAGATATTCGCATAAATAAGTTAATTTAAGATCTAAAATATCACATGTTATTTTATGTACATGGAAACATATTTGTGTTGCCCCAATTCAAAGCAATAAATTGGGTACTATGCATCAATGTAATTGTAGATTCCAAATCCTTCTCTAATAGAAAATTAATTTATTAATGTTAATTTTAGATTTCAGATTATATAAATTTACTAAACGACATATATATATATATATGCATGTTCCAATAAGTTTATCGTAAGTATAACTTTCATAACGAATATTTATTTTATCCTTTCTTAAAGATTTCCTTATCTTTCCATAAATACGGAGGGGAGGCAAGCAATAAATTTTGATTATCAATGGGAGATACTACTCTTCGGTAATTCCTTTATTTAAAAAAATATATTTATACCTTCTATAATATATATGGTTTTATATTAGTGAAAATAAGGGACACAGTCCTAAAATCAAACTTAATACACAAATATCCTCCCAAAAAAAGATATAAATTATATCCCTATTTTCAAATACTGCATTTTTCTTTCCTAAAATATCCCTCTGGTCCATGGCTGAACTTTGGTTCTTCATATGTGGATTTATTTTCACATCATAATTAAAATTTACACCACATTAATTACCGATCTTTAAAATTGCAATAACTTTTTTGTAGAAAAGACAGACTAACAAACCGTTTTCACCGTTAAATCATAAATTTTATTATCTTTCTAATGAGTGGCATTATGCTTATGTAAAAACAATAGCAGACATTTATAAATTGATGTTTTTCAAATTTTTTGTAATTATATGGTATGATTGTAGACAATTCAGCAATTATATGCAATAATTGCAGAAAAGTCTGCAATTATATGGTATAGTTGCATTATTCTACGAATATTTGGAATAATTGCAGATTTTTCTGCAATTTTTTGATATAATTGCATAAAAGTATGAAATTATATAGAATAATAGCAGAAAAGTCTGCAATTATTCCATTTAATTGTTGAAAAGTTTGCAATTATATGGAATAACAGTAGAAAAGTTTACAATTATTCCACTAAATTACATAAAAGTCTGCAATTATTCCATATACTCGCATAGAAGTCTGCAATTATATGAAATAATTGCTAACATTTGAAGAAAAATTGATGGTTATTTCATATAATTGCAGAGAACGGCAAGTATACGGAATAATTGCAGAAAAGTCTGCAGTTATATAGAATAATAGCATAAAAGTCTGCAATTATTCCATATAATTGTATAAAAGACTGCAATTATATGAAATAATTGCTGACATTTGAAGAAAATTTGATGATTGTTTCATATAATTGCAGAAAATAGCAAATATACAGAATAATTGCAGAAAAGTCGACAATTATATGGAATAATAGCAAAGAAGTCTGCAATTATTCTATATAATTGCATAAAAGTCTGCAACTATTCCATTTAAATTGCATAAATGTCTACAATTACCTAGAATAATTGTTGACATTTGAAGAAAAATTGATGTTTTTCAACAATTGCAGAATTCCCTACAGATATATGGAATAATTGCAGCCTTACTGCAAATATGATTTTTTTTGGTATCAACAATGGATCTCATTTTAAAGGTTGTAAAATTTATGATTTTTTGATGAAAACGGTACGCTGATCCGATATTTCTACAGAAATTTATGTGCGTTTGAAATGCTAAAAACATAAAGGGTATTTGGATCTTTTGGTGCAGTGGATTTGCAAATAACGACCAGAAACATAAGTTTATTTTGAGGAAGATGTTTTCTCTATTTTGAAACTTAACAGGGATCTGAGCCAAACTATCCTTTATATTATTAATAGCATAAAATATTTTTTCTATTTTGTTATGTAAAGAAGTAATCTGTTCACCAATAATAATTAAAAGAGAATTGTATAATTTTGTTGTTCAATATTGGGACATTTTACAAGTTAAGCATTGCTCTAACAATGATTTCTAGCTAACAAGTCAGTGTAAAGATAGCCCGATGAAATGTCTTACCATGCCTAGAAAAGGACGTAAGTACACGACTTAGATACTAGCCAGAAATTTTTGTCTTCTGATGTTGTTCTTAATCCATGAATGGTATTTTCAGTTTGATATGTAAGATTCTGAAAACACTATAGCAAAGTTCGTATTATAGTACTACTATAGCAGACAACCTTTTACTTCAGAATTAGTTTAGTGTATTGTTGCGGAAAATTTAAATTTTGCCAGCTTTTTTAGAGAATGATGGTATCAGAGCCATGGTACATACATATAGATTGGAGTAATTCAACACATATTTATTAAAAATGAGCATGATTAGAAAATGAGATAATGTTAAAAACAATACTAAAAAACATGATATTACTCAAAATTTAGATTCATTAAACAAATGGGCAATTCCTAAAATTGAACCTAAGGTAATATACCAATTAGGCACTTTTGAAAAACTTAGATTAAAACAAGTAGTTAAATGTGAAAAATGCGACGACCAAGATATTCGACCCCCAAAAATCGACATTAATACGTCCACTGCATTGCACGTCGAGCATTCAAGTGTCGGAATGCAACAACCCAAAATTTTGGTCATTTGATTTTAAATGTTTAATTAATTTAAAATGTTTAAAGTAATTGGATTTTGGAACTTAATAACTTAAATTTGATTATAAACGATCGTTTAAATATTTGAATTGCGAATTAAATATGAATTAAATAGATTTAAGAGTTTTTTTAACTCCTTTTAATTAATAAATAATAACGGTAAGCCCATTTGTAAATTTATTACAATAATAAATGGTTCGAATAATTAACAAGAAATCAAATTGTAATAAAACGACTTTATTTTTGATAATATTTTTTTATTTTATTTATACTTTTTTCTAATTTTTAATATCGAAAATCTGGATATTATTCTTTTGACGATTTATTGGCAAACGATGATATTTGAGGAATTTTATAAAATAAAATAATTTGTGTAATTCACTGTTGATTTATGATCGTGTCGCATTGCAGTGCACGATTATATTTGTATTTCGGTCACTCGCGGTACGTACTTGAACAAAATATTATGTAGTGGGGTATCGTAAATTTTTCATTTAAGAACCATTGTAAAGTCAAATCAAAATTAACCATTGTAAAATCAAATCAAAATTCAAGTTTACGTAACGATTTGATGGTGTAGATTTTGGCGGCTCGAGAAATCTTTTTGTTATGGAAAGAGAAAATAAAATCATTTTATCTATTTATTATTTATTATATTTTATTTTATTGGTTATAAATCTAGGTAAAATCACTTGTACCATCTTTTCATTTTTATAATCTTCATTTTTCCTTGCTTTATAAAACATCTCCCTCCCTCTTCTTTATGTAACAAAACAAGTCAATGAAACTATATCCTAATCTTTGAAATTCAAATACTTAACAATAAATCATGAAATTTGTTCTGTTGGATTTCGAAGAGCAAGATACACCCGGCGATACCAGTTTTGAACGGAACGATGCTGTTTTAGATGGGTCCACCTTTCTAGGGTTTCGGGTTTTCTTTGATTTAAGCGAAGATTAGTGAAATGGAGTTTGGATTCCAGTTTGTCGAGACTTAGCGCATCGATAATAGGAGTTTGAGGGTATTCGGTGGCTTCTTAGAGGAAGCGACAGTTCCACGATCGCGGTTTCCAACCTCCAGGTCGCATTCATGGATGTGAGGCCAAGCTTGAATTCCTGGCTATTGGCAAGTTGCGATCGAGGAGGGGGAGCCAACAGCGTAGTCGGTTTGTCTAGCGGATCACTGTAGCTCTGTATCTTAAGGTGCGCGTGCACGAGCAGTTATGGGAGGAGCATTGTGTAAAGGTTGTTTGGAGGGAAGAGTTAATTAAAAGGGGAAGAAGAGATAGTGAGGTAATTTTTTTCATTATGTGATTAAGTGGATTTAATTGCTGAATTAACTACTAAATCTTATAAATTAAATATTTTGCTCATATAAGGTCCAAATCGAACACGGTCACGTTGCAGTCATAGCGTTAAATGCTATGCCATGGAGTTGGACTGAACAAGATTGGAGCTTGTTGGAATTTAGGCTAAAATTGAACGGGTCTAAATTGGAACGCTTCGGTGAAAACGAAAATCAAGATGTGTTTAACTCACATTCAATTTTATTGCAATGACCCGTATTTTTAACTAATTTAAATTATTAAATTTAATATGATTATTGAATAAAAATGGTTAAAAATAAAATTTAATGTATTATTTATGTAATTTATTTAGTATGAACTTGAATAAAATTTTAAAATAAACAATTTTAAAGATTTAGGCAATAACCAGTATTGAATTGAAATTTATATATTGAACGTTTTTGTAATCAATAGCTGAAATTGAATAATAAATATTAAATTATTTCGATAAAAATAAAATATTCGTTGATAACTAAAATTCATTTGAAATTAATGGTTATTAATGTAATTTATTGAATAATTAAATCGTTTAAATTTAATACAGGGAGTTATATAAATAATTCAATTTGAATTAATATGAATGACAATGGTATCAGAAATTTCTTTAAATTTTATTTAAATATGAATGAAGATTGTTAACATTTAAAATTAGATTTAAAAGCGAATAAATAGAAATTAGAAATTTTATATTTTATTTAACGAATAAAAATTGTCATTTTGGCCACTGTCTTGGATTTCAATGAAACCAGTTGTAACAACCCGGATATTTTAGAGGTTTTAATTAATTTAATTAACTAAATTTGTGTGAATTTAATAAAAATAAATATAAAAATTTGAAATAAAAATTTGATATTTGGAATGCGTCTAGTTAAACATAGCAACCGGTAAATTTTCGTCCGAAAATATGAAGTTTATTCCGTGCGTAAATTTACTTCAATTTAATCAGTTAAAAATCGATGAAAATAAATTGTTTTCGAAACCTAAATATTTTTACATAGAAAAATTCTAAACCATCTTCTGAACAAGACATCATTTTTCGTTTTTCCACATTCGTACTTCTTTAGCTCCGTCGATCTTATTTTTATGCGTTTTTCCTGCATTTTCCGCTAGTATAAAAATTCGAATTTTTATAATTTAATCATACCACTGATATCCGTATACTGTTTTAATCGTCTCGTCGCGCTGATCTTTACTGTAACGACCCAGAATTTCTGTCAATTAAAATTTGTATATTTAATTGATTTTAAATATTAATAAATCAAATTTGTAAGTCGAATAAATTTTATTTCGAATATCTAGATTTAATTGGATAATTAAATCGATAATTTAATATTTCAAAATACAGAAATAATTGAAAATTGGGTTTAATATGATTAAAATTGATTTGTAAAATTTTAATAAATCATATTGGAGTTAGAATGATGTTATAGAACTTTTAAAATTGAATTAAAAGTTAATTTGTGAAAATTGAATATTTTAATATTTAAAACGACTAGTGAAATTAGTCATTTTTCAAGCAGTCTCGGATTTCGACGAAACCAGTTTCATCGGATCCGTAATGTGATATTATTGTAAGATTTCAAATTTCGTGTCAATCGGATTTACGGTTTTTCCGAGGCAAGCTAAAACGCGTAGAAATCGATTCGAGTGAATTTTTAAATTTAAATAGTCGATTCAAAAACTTATCTTTCAAATTTGATCGAATTGGCTTCCGATATATATTCCATTGCGTTCGAAATGGGGGTAAAACATTATAAACGCCAGGCGGCACGCTTCGTTTGGAGTTCGAAAAAATTTGGGATGATAATGTACGAGAATATTCTATATAAGGACCTCTATTTTCATTTTTTTACATCAAACCCTAATTTGTAGGTCAGGCGCCGGCTACAATATCAATGGCCGAAAATTCATTTCGTTTCTCCTCCAATTTCTTCAAATCCACACGCCGATTCAACAAACTTCCAACTACAAAGTTGTAGAGAGCATCAAGATCTCTTTATCCAACGGTTAAGATCGTAAATGGAGCGGTAGATTGTCGGAAAATTGAGGTAGAAGGGCCAAAAGTCACACACGTCGTTCAAGACCAGATGACGACCGAGCTCTGCCGCATTCATGGTGGTTGTAGCTCGTGTGATGGGCATTAGAGTGGTGGTAGTTGATCGATGCAGAAGTGATCGTGGTGGTCGCAAAAATTCAAGGAACGGTGGCGGCCGTGGGTTTCTCGTGTTCGTGCGTGTTACTGGGTTGGGGGAGAAGAAGGGGGGACGACTTGGATCCGTAGAGTAAAAAAAATGGACGGCCCAGATTTGTTAGGTTTTAAATTAAATAAAGAAATTGTAATTTGTTTATATTATAATTCGTGTAAACTTTAAAACTGTGTAACTCTTTCATACGAGGTCCGTTTTGGACGAAACAAATTGCATCGGGTTCTTTTTGTCGAATACTACGTTATGGAACTGAATTGGAATCGTTTGGAGCTAGTTTGAATTTCGGGTAAAATAAACGCGTATTTAATTTTATTCGAAATAAAACGCTGGAAATTGAAACCAAGAACTTCTCACTTAATCGAATTGTGTTCGATTTAAATTTTAAATAGTTAGATTTAAAATTGTTGATTGTGTGATTGGATGATAAATTATTATCTATTGTTCTGAAATAGACCCTATACGCCGTATATTAAGCGGATGTTATTTATTAAAAACATATGCCGCGATAATTCCATCTTGATTGGAATTGGTATTATATATGTACTTGGAGTCGATTTTCCCGCATTATACAGCGGATGAGACCCTATTGCGCCGTATAATAGCGGATAATATTTTATAAATCCCATATACCACGATATTTCGTACTGAAACGGAATTGGTATTATGCTAATGTCTGTGGATGCAGGGAAACAGGTTGGAGGGATCCAACTGGATTCCTCACTAGTATTTATTTGATTTCAGATATTGTGATATTTGTTGATTATCATATGATGATATATGATGTTGGATGCCGTGATTGATTATTTGGTGTTGTTGCATCATTGGGACTATTTTTGGAGTTTTAAACATGTTAAAGTAACGATTTTGAATTTAAAAGGGTTTTAAAGTGCTTTTTGAAAGTATACGTTTTATTAAATTTTTGAATTGATTCATTTTAAATAAATTAACGTTGTAAAATTTAATATTATAAAATTGTGATTTTTTTGAAATATAACCGAAATGTGATTTTTGAAATGGTAGTTGATTAACTTGTAAAATGGTTTAACTTGGGATTTTATAAATTATTATAAACGATTTATATAAAAGATTTATAAAATCGATATTTATAAATTAAAATATTGGAATTGTAAAACGGGTTTTTATAAGTGTTAAAACGAAGTATAAATGGATTTCATAAGTAAATGAAATTTATAGATGTATAAATTATGAAGTTACAAAATGAATAGATTTTTGTAAAATAAAAGATTTATAAGTAATTAACTTATAAATTGGATTTTGGCATTTAAATGGGATATAAATAGAATTTGTTAATAAAGTGATTTTATAAGTTGAAATCTTTATAAAATATAAATGGGAATTTGTAAACATTGTTTTATAAATCCTAAAACAATTGAATTTGATGAATTAAACATAGAAGTTTATTAAAGGAGATATATTCATGATTTTGGACAGCGAATTATCCTTTAAGTTAAAATGTTGTAATAATAAGAGTTGGTTGGGAATTATATCCACGATTTTGGACAGTGGATAATCTTTTATTAAAATGTGTTAAGTATCGAACCCATAGATTTCAACATTCATTGTTGAAATAGACGTTTTCGAGAACTAAGGAAATGGTGGACTATAACACTATTGTTATAGTAAATGATTTTCGAAGGGAAAGGTTTTTGTATAGTATTGGGATTTATATATCTATCTTAATTCCGAATCCCTATACTAGTGATTTTGGGTTGTCGTAACGATGTTTTACGCAACATTCGTTTGGACCCAAATAAATGTGTTTAAGAGAATGTTTTCCTTAAAGAATGAAATGTATACTAAATTGTGATTTAAGTATATCGAATATTTTCCAAATGTTGAAAATGAATAGATTTGTGAATTACTTATTATTAATAAGTATGGAAATGCTTTTTCCAATATGAAGGGAAATGTTTTGAGATTGTATCTTTTTAAAGATAAATAGAAAATGAATATTAGAAATCGATTTGGAAATCGTATATTCATAGATATTTTGGAAATGTAAATTCACTATGGGATTTATAAAGGAAAGGGGAAATTTGTTAAAAAAATAAACGTTGATTTATTTTTGAAGTGTGGAAATAATTATATATCTTGTAAAGATATTTTTGGAAAAATAAATAATTTGGGAAATTATTTGGAATCTGGTGATGTTGTGCATACCTTTTGATAGTTAAATAACCGACTATCAATATTTACCTTTAAATGGGTATTTGTTGTTATTTGCTTGAATTTGAATGTCACACTTATTTTCAAAATAAGCGCTCACTATTCGGGTTAGCCGGGTAAGGACCTTTGGGTCGTATAACCCATTCCGAATATGTGATACGTCGTTATGGATTGCATCTGAAGACCGGTGTCGAAGACCGGATATTTTTGGAAACGAAAGGATTACCGTCGAATGACTCTGCATCGGCTGATCTCCGATATAGAGGTTTTATCACCCTTAGTGATGGGAAGTCCGGACGTGATTAGTGAATATCCGGATTGCAAGGGCTTCTTTGGAAGTGTCTTCGGTTCCGTTCGATCCCGAAACAGACTTGTATGAATGTGTGTCTGATGTTACAATTTGAGATGTAAAGCTGGTTTCTATCAAATATATTTCTGTTGGTGGCGGAGAATTTATTCTCTTAGCTTAAAACTCTTCTCTGAGACGTACGGGCTCAGAGGTTATGTAGTTGATGGTTACTAGTGATACATTCCCAAATTGGTAATGTGACATACGAAGTGCTGTTGAGCATATGTGATCAAAGCACGGCTTTTGTATAAAGCGTGGCTTTGTGGACGAGACTTCGTCGGACCTCACACCCTGGAAATGGTCAAAACAGGAAGGATGCAGGAAAGTTATTAGGGGGTAGCGTCCCTTTAGTGTATGCCATTCCTTCTGGATAGAGGTGGTATCATGGTATGGAGCCCAGATACTTAACCTATGTTGTTGCTGCAAATTTATTAATTTGTGGTTTTTGGAATCGAGGATCCTCGGATGAAGGTCGGTTACGACCGGGGGATGGCATATTCGTGTCAATAGTTATCCAGTTAGGGATAATCCGGCCTTGTGTTGGCAGAGATCTAACCGTAATGTTAGGTTAGGTTCTCGGGGCGTCTTTCCAGAGGCGTACCCATGTGGCAATGGGAAGTTCCTTGGCCTGACCATTTGTTGGAAATCCAAAGAAACAATACGATCTTGTACGGTTTTAGTTGTAGAACCTACCATTTACTTATGGTGGTCACCACTGTTTAGATGGTAGCTATAGTAGGCATAAGTGCGGAATACCTATGCTGGCTAAGATTTATATCTTTACTTTCGAAATGTTTTCTACACTATGCACTAGTAAAAATATCAAAAATGATTTGATTTTGCGTATCAAGCATTTTTGACTATCATAAGGAGAAATCTCCTCCGATTCTGCGTTTGCATTGTGTGTGTGTGCGAAAGGCCTTATGGTAGTCTCATTTTCCAAAAAGCATCGCGAATCTATATTAAAAATATTTCTTTGTTGATTTTTAAAAGATAAACTGTTTTATATTCTCACACCAGTCTCATGACTGACCTGAAGTTTATTGTTTCCTTCCTAAGCTCTGGGTGCCCACCAATTTTTACACGGGAAGTCTAGAGTTAGGTTATCAGGTCATTCTGGAATTCAGGAGTTGCTGTGGAGATCAGGAGCAGGCTGGATGGCATAGCGTATCAACTAGTACATAGTATTTCTTTTCCGCTGTTTGTTGTTGAAAACTTCGATAATGTAATGTAATGTGATGTAATGTAATAACTGATATAGGTCTTTTGTTTAAAGATTATTCATTTATTTATTATATGTTGTTCCGCTGTGATTGTGAGATTCTGGTATTGTTCCGTTGTTTCTTTCTGTTCTGTTCTATCTTTCTCTCTCTTCTTCTATCTTTTTCTTCTTCTTTAACCATAACATTTCGGTTTTCCAGCATTCGATTGCTCGGCAGTTGATACAGTGGACATATTAATGTCGACCTTCGTGGACGAAAAATCACGAATGTTACATTTACGGTACATTTGTTTGTGTATTTCGGAGTCCGGGTGACGACGAAATCTATGGAACGATTCCCGTATCGGTTTTTGAAATTTGTCTTTAAAATTTCCAAGACCATTCGTTACTCAGCTGTTCGAAACTATCACCTAGCTGTCTTTTATATTTCCTAGAGAATTAATTTTGGCTATCCTAATGCTTAAATTTTGGGATTATTCATTTATATCCTTTTATTGTTTTGAAAAGTGAACAGTGTATATGTATATTCCAAAGCTTTTACATAGTTTTTACAATTCATGCTCCACTTATCTGCATTATTTCGAGAAACATTTAGACTTCTTCATGCTGCCGTTTCGCACAGTTCTTTCTCCCTCCCCTCTTCTTCTTCTTTAGCCTTTTTCATTTTACTGTTATATATAAAAAAAGGGCTCGCCATTGCCCTCATGCGCGTGAACTCCACCTCCAACCACCGTCCCTCTCCTCGACTTCCGCCCAAACCCGTTCACCTTAGCCACCACTACTGAACCCTGAACCGATCAGACCACCTCGCCTTTTAGCCGAGCGGCCATGTCATCCGGCCAATCTCCTCCCCAGCCTTGTGCCGAAAAAAAAACCCCACCACCATAACCGACCTGAGACCCCAAGCAACTTCAACTCGAACCCGATCATCACTTGTTCCGCCCCTCTCCACCAACAGCCGTTAATGGCCTCACCTCTCCCCAGAACCCAAGCCAACTCCACTTTCCTTTGGCCGCAAGCTTCCTCCCATTGCCGAACTCCTTCCACCAGCATGCCTACCATAGCCTTCTCGGTCTATTTTCCAGACCTACTTCCCTCCCACGACTTGAAGCAGCCATCTGAGTGCTAGCCACAACCGCCATCCTCCGCAACGCCGAGCTCCCCGACATGCTTTTTCCCATCGATCGCAACAGAAAAGCACCACTCCTGCCTCCTTTCAGCTCACCAGCCGAACCCACCTACCTGACGCGAGCGTCGTCTCCCACCTAGCAACAAACTCGAAACCACTGCAAGCACCCATCGCCTCCTCCCTAACCTCCTCTTCTCTGACGGCCAACAACTCAAACCCGAGCAAGCACCTAGCCGAGCCACTATCAGGGCCTTCCTCCTGTTTTCACTGCTCCTTTATAATGGGTAATATATATTTATTATATATTGACTTTGAGTTTTATTAAAGACAGCTTATACGTGTATTGTTTATTCGATCTGTTAGTATAATATTAGTGATTATATTAGTTTATATATATATATATATATATATATATATATATATATATATATATATATACACTATGTGCCAATTAACTTGTTATATAGATAATTTACAGAGAACAAGTCTATTCGATTTTCGTCTTATATATATTCTCTAAGTTGATATTTTTATATCTGTTTATAAATAGGCATGATGTTAGTATTGTATATTGTAAGCTATATATTTGGAAAACCTGTTTCATGTATATATTAGTAATATATAGTATGATTAGTTTAGTTGAGTTTGGCTCTATACAGCAGTTGTTCATATTTAAGTATGTAATAACTCATATATTTTGGCTACACACTGTTTAAAATTTGGATAAATATATATATTAACTTTTATATGAGTGGCGTGAGCTTTTACTATGTATTGTAAGTATTATATATTAAATAAGTATGCTAAGTATAGTTGTTGCTGTATGAAAGTTGTTTGGATCTAGATTCTGAGTTATTTTGTTATGTGTTATATTTTAAACTTTCAGATACTGTACTTGCTTTTGTATATAAAGTTATATATGCTTATTTATTTTACTGCAAAAATATATATATAGTTACATAAGTTTCCAGTTAAACTTTTGAGTTTGGTTTTTATATATCTATATATATATATATATATATATATAGAGAGAGAGAGAGAGAGAGATTCGTATGTAGGATATATTTTGCTTTTATTTTGTTTATAGAAAGCTGGCTTTTAAATGTGTTTGTATATAATAAGTGTGTACATAAATAGCTTATGTCTCTATTTTATTTTGGAAACGTATGGATTTAAATAAATTCGCATGTGTTAACATATATGTATTTAGAAAAGGAATTCTATGGTTTTTATATTAATACTGATTTTAGATATTATATTAATGCTATTTTGTATATATTTTTGATTTTATATGTGCACTTTAATTTAAAACCTCATATATATTCAATCCAATGTATGTCTGCATTTAAAATATGATTTTATATATATAGTTACATGTAAGTAATCTTATACCACTTAATCCATCAATCAAATTCTGATTTGATTTCGTCTGTTCCTATTGGTCAGCTTTGTTCGCAAATTCATGCCAATCTACTTTGCTTTGCAATTCGCACTTGAATTCGTAGCTCATTCCATGTGACGTTCGTCTCTTGCCTCGAAAGGTGAGAAATCACTCACGATTAATGTTCTTTTATTTATTAAATTTGATTTCAATTGAAATGACAATTGAAATATGCTGCTGTTAGTTATTTACACTGTTATGTATATGTTATTACCTGTATCAGTTCACCTCTGACATCTGACACTATTATCTGTTATTTATAGGATGATAAATCCAGTTTGATTGATAAACGTTTAATTTGTTTGATGTTGACATTGGACGTTATATTGTTGTTGTAGTAAGTGATAAATAATTTGAAATTGAAATTGACGTAGGATAGTTAGACTTGATATATACTAAATTTGATTAGATGACATTTGCATAATATGACTTTTCAAATGTTAAATAAATTGATACGTAGAAATAGTGTTAACTACACCCTGAACCACTGAATGTATGTCGTATAAGTTGATGCAGTATGAAATCGAAAAATGAATATCAAGTGTAGAACCGTATAAGATAATAGTGTAATAATCTTTAATCTACATGAAATGATAATGTAGATTCTAGAGATAATTATATTAATTTGCACAAACAACAATATGAATTAATACGACTATTTCAGGATTATTTGAATTAATTGTTGGATTGTTATTGATCGTTGCTACTGTTCGTTTATTTACTTTGACACCATCCCAGTTATCACACTGCAAGTTCCCTTTGCCATGCTTTGATTTTGGATTGAAATGGATTCGGGTTGAAATGATAAATACCCAAATGAATTTGACTTAGGATAGAGAATTAAATAAACCCGATTGGTCAATAATTTGATTTAAAAATAAAATAAAGATTTTATTTGAATAAATAATAAGGTTTTGAATGAAGTTAGAACTTAAATTTAATGAAAGGAAAATGTTAATATTTAAAATCTGAAACAAATATTATCATAGTAGTTGTTGAAAGAGTGTCGTATTGAAATTAATTATTAACAATTGAATTTGGAATTATTTATTGAATTAAGTTGAAATTATTCATTGAACTAAGTTTTGAAATTTGTTAATAATTAAGTTTTGAAAATATTTAATAATTAAATAAGATTGGATTAATTGAGAATTAAATAAAATTTGAATTATTTGATAAGAGAAATTGAACTTTTGAATAAGTGAATTTGAACTTCGTAAATAATTGAAATTCTTTATTAATTAAGTTTGGAAAATTATTTAAGTAAGTAAATAAATGAAAGTGAATTTCTTTAACAAGAAATAAAATGTGATTTATTGAAATTAATGCAAGACTTGTAATTTAAAGAATTTGATTTGACGAATTTAATTTAATTAAATTTGAAAGTTTTGATATAATGGAGTTGAACTTAAGAAATTGATTTAATGAATTGGAAATTGAATGGCAATCGTTTTGAATGATAAATTAACTTAACGCATATTGAACGAAATCGATAAATGAATTTAAAATTGATTTGAATGTTAAATTGAATTTATTTAAATGATTACGGGATGAAACATATATACGAACTTGAATCAATATGTGAATTGTTTAAATAAAAATTGAAATCGCATTTTAAGATTCTGAAATTATGAATTTGGAAGTTTGAACGTAAAACATGGAAATTGATTTAGAAAGACAAATGAAATGTTGGTTTACAAATTCTAATAGAAATTGAATTGATTTGGTTTTGAAATTTGTTAAATGACCAATCGACGTAATAATTACGAAGTTATTAAAGAAACAGGAATCGGTTATGGATATACTCTCTGTCTAAACCGAAAACCACTTTAACAACTATACGCGGAGTGTGATCCAGAATGAAGTGGTTGGAATGATGTACGTGATGACTGAAGAAAGAGAACGATAACGGATAGCCTTGACACTTGTGTCAAATTGGAAATGACTAAAACAGGAGCCGTGCCGGGCCAAATGGGGTTAGCCACCTCGAGCGAACACACTTCTTCGTAAACTACTCATTACTTGTTATTGATTGGTGCACCCTCGTACTTTTGGGAGTGTTGTTTCGCGGTGTTGCGATCGTTGCGGCGATGCGTTTTCACCAGTCCGGATCAGGCAAACGGTAGTTTCACTACCTTGGGTATTGCCTCATGTGCCTTGTCATACTTGTATCCCTATATACGTGACCACTACGAATTTGTGTCGTGTTATACCTATGGAGTACTCTCTGATATCCCACTAGTTTACGGTGGAGTTTACAGTGCTGTATAGACTATAACGCTTATATAAAATGTGTTAATGGGGATAATGGTAACGCCTTAACACTATTTTGATATTTATATTACTGATAGACATTATCTATTTAGCATACACTACTACATATTAGATAGTTTAACGGATCCTTAGAGGATGGTTATTCTAACATCCTTTGAGTTATTTGTATTTCAATTGTTATTTCACTTGAGTTGGATTTATTGATATAAGAATGTTAATCCTGACTCGAGTGTTTTGTGTTTTTCTTTACGCTCAGGTCAGACTGAGTGGTTCAGATTTTGAGACTCACCTTTGGAGTTGGAGCTTCGCTTGGAGATCCAGCTATCTATCCATCTTCCAGATATTCAGTTGATTCCAGTGATGTATGCTGATTCTTGTATTTGACTATTGTATTCGAGATTTCTATTGTAACTTATTTAACTCTGTTATATATATAGTAGCTTCATGAACTACTATCTTTTGCTTCCGCTGCATATTATTACTCTGTGTCTGTGATTCTGTGATTATTTATTTACCCTATATCTGAGTTTTGTCAAATTATAATTAACAATTCGGTATTTTGAATTATTCAAGTCCGACATGTGCAGATGCGAATAGTACAAAATAGCGGGCCGTTACAGTTGCTATCAGAGCATTGCTAGCTCTAGGCAAAACTTAGCATATATGGTAAATATATTTATAGAATCACTCTCATTCGAGTTTCAATCTCTTCCTTTTGACTCGATTCCTTTGAACTTTGGAACGTTCCCTGCGATTTCAAAAATTCATTCGTGTCCCTCACTATTCGTCTTCTTTATATTCCGGAGTATCCCATAACTCCACTTCGAATAATCTTTATAATGAATCGGCGGTCTTGCCATTCCTTGAATTATTTGTAAAGGGGTGAAACTCCTTTATAATAGGCATCGATTTACCGGAGATTTCTGTATCCTCGGTTTACGATGTTATCTATCTCCTGCTACGCCTGAATTCTATTTCTTATGATCGAATGTTGATTTACCTCGGAATTCTGCATCGATCTTATTCTTGAAGTTACGGCCGACCCGGTTAAGGTTGCCCGTGAATTAAATAAGCTTGTCCATCTCCCGATTCTGTCAAGTGAATTATCTTATCTTCTGTTTCGAACTTATTATCGAATCAAAATTCTCTTTGATTTGATTTCCATCAAATTTGAATCACTATACTTATTTGAAATCTCTTCTTGTATCGTCAAGCGGGAAGTGTATTTGTAAATTAACATTAAAAATGTTTTTTTTATATATATTGTGTTGTTAGAGTTGTTGATGTTGATTTGGATTTTCAATCGATTCGTCTAATCAATGCTATCGATAGAATTTCCAAAACACTTTAACAGAGCAAACTGATACAATATTGTTTTCAAATTAGGTAAAGAAAATAGTTTTGTAAGATTGTATTATATATAAATATAAGTTTTATGAAATTAAACTGTTAATAAATTATTGTTGAAAATAATAATTTTTGATTTTCATTTATTGTTGTAAACCATTGACTATTGAACAATATAAATAAATGAATTTATAAAACTGGGTTAAAATTGATTTGAAATTTAAATGGATTTAAACTAAAATTTGAGAATTTAATTTCCGGTGATTTCAAACTTTGATTTGAAAGTTTTAAAGTGTATAGTATTTAGATATTTTCAACTATAAATCATTTCAACGAATTTTAACTGTTTAAATTAGATCTCTTCTCTTTTGTCGCTGGAAAATAATTTCAGTGATGACGGACGCACCATCGACATTCATTTTCGAGTTTCGAAGTGGAGAGACCATCAGTAGCTTGCTACACGTTTGTTTTGAAATGAATTTGATTTGAATTTCTAAAAGTGTGAATTGATATAAAAAAATGTATATTAGTATTTGATTTAGATTTGACTTGGATATATTGTATGTATATAATTATCTCTAAATTGTTTGAAGCTAATCGGAAATTAAATTCTTAAAATTTGGGTAAAAGATGATTTCAATTATAAATGAAACCAAAATTTTGAATTAATATTTAAACTTAAGATAATTGAATTAGAAATTTCATTTACATAATACTCAATTTCATTCATATAATACTCAATTTCATTCTAATATGACTTACCAAATTATTCAGGAGTTAAACATGTAATTGGGTAATATACAATCTAAAATGATTTTATAAATTTAATTTGAGTGGTTATAATAAATGTTATATGCTTAAGTTTTAGTTATAAAGGATCAATAGAGATAAATAGAATAAAAAGTTAATTGGATAATAGATGTGAGTAATAAATAAAAAATTTGTTTTGAAAGTTAATAAAATTGAAATTAAATCAACTTAATGAGACATCTTGAATTAATTGAATTTAAATTGAATTTCATTTGAAGAAACCTTTTGTACCTAACATTAATAAATGTGAAATCAAATCAATTTAATGAAAATCTTGAATTTAAAAACAAATTGATGAATATAAATTAATTCAAATTGAAATTTATATGGTTTAAATTAATTGTTTTATTTTGGAATTCAAATATATTTCTTCTGGTTGTTTCCATTCTCCTACCTCCTTCCTTTTCGAGGATGAAAAGTTTTGAGTGGGGGAGATTGTAACAATCCGGATATTTTAACGGTTTTAATTAATTTAATTAACTGAATTTGTGTGAATTTAATAAAAATAAATATAAAATTTTGAAATAAAAATTTGGTATTTGGAATGCGTCTAGTTAAACATAGCAACTGGTAAATTTTCATCCGAAAATTTACCAGTTTATTCTGTGCGTAAATTAACTTCAATTTAATCAGTTAAAAATCGATGAAAATAAATTGTTTTCGAAACCTAAATATTTTTACGTAGAAAGATTTTAAACCAACTTCTGAGCAAGACGTTATTTCGTTTTTTCAAATTCGTACTTCTTTAGCTCCGTCGATCTTATTTTTATGCGTTTTTCCTACATTTTCCACTACTATAAAAATTCGAATTTTTATAATTTAATCATACCACTGATATCCGTATACTGTTTTGATCGTCTCGTCGCGCTGATCTTTATGGTATATTTGTTTGTGTATTTTGGAGTCCGTGTGACGGCGAAATCTATGGAACGATTCCCTTATCGGTTTTTGAAATTTGTCTTAAAAATTTCCAAGACCATTCGTTACTCAGCTGTTCGAAACTATCACCCAGCTGTCTTTTATATTTCCTAGAGAATTAATTTTGGCTATCCTAGTGCTTAAATTTTGGGGTTATTCATTTATATCCGTTTATTGTTTTGAAAAGTGAACAGTCTATATGTATATTCCAAAGCTTTTACATAGTTTTTACAATGCATGCTCCACTTATCTGCATTATTTCAAGAAACATTTAGACTTCTTCATGCTGCCGTTTCGCACAGTTCTTTCTTCCCCCCCCCCCCCCCCCCCTCTTCTTCTTCTTTGGCCTTTTTCATTTTACTGTTATATAAAAAAAGGGCTCGCCATTGCCCTCATGCGCGCGAACTCCACCTCCAACCACCGTCCCTCTCCTCGACTTCCGCCCAAACCCGTTCACCTTAGCCACCACTACTGAACCCTGAACGGATCAGACCACCTCGCCTTTTAGCCGAGCTGCCATGTCATCCGGCCAATCTCCTCCCCAGCCTTATGCCGAAAAAAAAACCCGCCACCATAACCGACCCGACACCCCAAGCATCTTCAATTCAAACCCGATCATCACTTGTTCCGCCCCTCTCCACCAACAACCGTTAATGGCCTCACCTCTCCCCAACACCCAAGCCAACTCCACTTTCCTTGGCCGCAAGCTTCCTCCCATCGCCGAACTCCTGCCACCAGCATGCCTACCATAGCCTTGTCGATCTATTTTCCATACCTACTTCCCTCCCACGACTTGAAGCAGCCACCCGAGAGCGAGCCACAACCACCATCCTCCGCAACGCCGAGCTCCCCTACATGCTTTTTTCCCATCGATCGCAACATAAAAGCACCACTCCTGCCTCCTTTCATCTCACCAGCCGAACCCACCTACCTGACGCGAGCTTCGTCTCCCACCTAGCAACAAACCCGAAACCACTGCAAGCACCCATCGCCTCCTCCCTAACCTCCTCTTCTATGACAGCCAACAACTCAAACCCGAGCAAGCACCTAGCCGAGCCACTATCAGGGCCTTCCTCCTATTTTCACTGCTCCTTTATAATGGGTAATATATAATTATTATATATTGACTTTGAGTTTTATAAAAGACATTTTATACATGTATTGTTTATTCGATCTGTTAGTATAATATTAGTGATTATATTAGTTTTTATATATATACACTATGTGCCAATTAACTTGTTATATAGATAATTTACAGAGAACAAGTCTATTCGATTTTCGTCTTATATATATTCTCTAAGTTGATATTTTTATATCTTTTTGTAAATAGGCATGATGTTAGTATTGTATATTGTAAGCTATATATTTGGAAAACCTGTTTCATGTATATATTAGCAATATATAGTCTGATTAGTTTAGTTGAGTTTGGCTCTATACAGTAGTTGTTCATATTTAAGTATGTAATAACTCATATATTTTGACTACACACTGTTTAAAATTTGGATATATATATATATATATATATATATATATATATATTAACTTTTATATGAGTGGCATGAGCTTTTACTATGTATTGTAAGTATTATATATTAAATAAGTATGCTAAGTATAGTTGTTGCTGTATGAAAGTTGTTTGGATCTAGATTCTGAGTTATTTTGTTATGTGTTATATTTTCAACTTTCAGCTACTGTACGTGCTTTTGTATATAAAGTTATATATGTTTATTTATTTTACTGCAAAAATTATATATATGGTTACATAAGTTTCCAGTTAAACTTTTGAGTTTGGTTTATATATATATATATATATATATATATATATATTCGTATGTAGGATATATTTTGCTTTTATTTTGTTTATAGAAAGCTGACTTTTAAATGTGTTTGTATATAATAAGTGTGTACATAAATAGCTTATGTCTCTATTTTATTTTGGAAACGTATGGATTTAAATAAATTCGCATGTGTTAACATATATGTATTTTGAAAACGAATTCTATGGTTTTTATATTAATACTGATTTTAGATATTATATTAATGCTATTTTGTATATATTTATGTAAATATATAATGTATATATGTTTGATTTTATATGTGCTCTTTAATTTAAAACCTCGTATATATTCAATCCAATGTATGTCTGCATTTAAAATATAATTATATATATAGTTACATGTAAGTAATATTATACCACTTATATCCATCAATCAAATTCTGATTTGATTTCGCCTGTTCCTATTGGTCAGCTTTGTTCGCAAATTCGTGCCAATCTACTTTACTTTGCAATTCGCACTTGAATTCGTAGCTCATTCCATGTGACGTTCGTCTCTTGCCTCGAAAGGTGAGAAATCACTCACGATTAATGTTCTTTTATTTATTAAATTTGATTTCAATTGAAACGACAATTGAAATATGCTGCTGTTAGTTATTTACACTGTTATGTATATGTTATTACCTGTATCAGTTCACCTGTGACATCTGACACTATTATCTGTTATTTATAGGATGATAAATCCAGTTTGATTAATAAATGTTTGATTTGTTTGATGTTGACATTGGACGTTATATTGTTGTTGTAGTAAGTGACAAATAATTTGAAATTGAAATTGACGTAGGATAGTTAGACTTGGTATATACTAAATTTGATTAGATGACATTTGCATAATATGACCTTTCAAATGTTAAATAAATTGATACGTAGAAATAGTGTCAACTACACCCTGAACAACTGAATGTATGTCGTATAAGTTGATGTAGAATGAAATCGAAAAATGAATATCAAGTGTAGAACCGTATAAGATAATAGTGTAATAATCTTTAATCTACATGAAATGATAATGTAGATTCTAGAAATAATTATATTAATTTGCACAAACAACAATGTGAATTAATACGATTATTTCGGGATTATTTGAATTAATTGTTGGATTGTTATTGATTGTTGCTATTGTTCGTTTATTTACTTTGACCCCATCCCAGTTATCGCACTGCAAGTTTCCTTTGCCATGCTTTGATTTTGGATTGAAATGGAATCGGGTTGAAATGATAAATACCCAAATGAATTTGACTTAGGATAGATAATTAAATAAACCCGATTGGTCAATAATTTGATTTAAAAATAAAATAAAGATTTTATTTGAATAGATAATAAGGTTTTGAATGAAGTTGGAATTTAAATTTAATGGAAGGACAATGTTAATATTTAAAATCTGAAACAAATATTATCATAGTAGTTGTTGAAAGAGCGTTGTTTTGAAATTAATTATTGACATTTTAATTTGGAATTATTTATTGAATTAAGTTGAAATTATTGATTGAACTAAGTTTTGAAATTTGTTAATAATTAAGTTTTGAAAATATTTAATAATTCAATAAGATTGGATTAGTTGAGAATTAAATAAAATTTGAATTCTTTGATAAGAGAAATTGAACTTTTGAATAAGTGAATTTGAACTTCGTAAATAATTGACATTGAGATTCTTTATTAATTAAGTTTGGAAAATTATTTAAGTAAGTAAATAAATGAAAGTGAATTTCTTTAACAAGAAATAAAATGTGATTTATTGAAATTAATTCAAGACTTGTAATTTAAAGAATTTGATTTGACGAATTTAATTTAATTAAATTTGAAAGTTTTGACATAATGGAGTTGAACTTAAGAAATTGATCTAATGAATTGGAAATTTAGTGGCAATCGTTTTGAATGATAAATTAACTTAACGCATACTGAATGAAATCGATAAATGAATTTAAAATTGATTTGAATGTTAAATTGAATTTATTTAAATGATTACGGGATGAAACTTATATACGAACTTGAATCAATATGTGAATTGTTTAAATAAAAATTGAAATCGCATTTTAAGATTCTGAAATTATGAATTTGGAAGTTTGAACGTAAAAATGGAAATTGATTTAGAAAGACAAATGAAATGTTGGTTTACAAATTCTAATAGAAATTGAATTGATTTGGTTTTGAAATTTGTTAAATGACCAATCGGCATAATAATTATGAAATTATTAAAGAAACAGGAATCGGTTATGGATATACTCTCTGTCTAAACCGAAAACCACTTTAATAACTATACGCGGAGTGTGATCCAGAATGAAGTGGTTGGAATGATGTACGTGATGACTGAAGAAAGAGAACGATAACGGATAGCCTTGACACTTGTGTCAAATTGGAAATGACTAAAACAGGAGCCGTGCCGGGCCAAATGGGGTTAGCCACCTCGAGCGAACACACTTCTTCGTAAAGTACTCATTACTTGTTATTGATTGGTGCACCCTCGTACTTTTGGGAGTGTTGTTTCGCGGTGTTGCGATCGTTGCGGCGATGCGTTTTCACCAGTCCGGATCAGGCAAACGGTAGTTTCACTACCTTGGGTATTGCCTCATGTGCCTTGTCATACTTGTATCCCTACATACGCGACCACTACGAATTTGTTTTGTGTTATACCTATGGAGTACTCCCTGATATCCCACTAGTTTACGGTGGAGTTTACAGTGCTGTATAGATTATAACGCTTATATAAAATGTGTTAAGGGGGATAATGGTAACGCCTTAAGACTATTTTGATATTTATATTACTGATAGACATTATCTATTTAGCGTACACTATTACATAGTAGATAGTTTAACGGATCCTTAGAGGATGGTTATTCCAACATCCTTTGAGTTATTTGTATTTCAATTGTTATTTCACTTGAGTTGAATTTGTTGATATAAGAATGTTAATCCTGACTTGAGTGTTTTGTGTTTTTCTTTACTCTCGGGTCAGACTGAGTGGTTCAGCTTTTGAGACTCATCTTTGGAGTTGGAGCTTCGCCTGGAGATCCAGCTATCTATCCAGCTTTCAGATATTCAGTTGATTCCAGTGATGTATTCTGATTCTTGTATTTGACTATTTTATTCGAGATTTCTGTTGTAACTTATTTAACTCTGTTATATATATAGTAGCTTCATGAACTACTATCTTTTGCTTCCGCTGCATATTATTACTCCGTGTCTGTTATTCTGTGATTATTCATACACTGTATATCTGAGTTTTGCCAAATTATAATTAACAATTCAGTATTTTGAATTTTTCAAGTCCGACATGTGCGGATGCGAATAGTACAAAATAGCGGGCCGTTACACCAGTTTCATTGGATCCGTAATAGTGAGTTATTGTAGGATTTCAAATTTTGTAGCGATCGGACTTATCGTTTGACCGTGCAAGCTTGAAACGCGTAAAATTTAATTTCAGAATTTAACAAAAATAAATTTATTTTTAAAACTATCTTTTGCATACAATCGAATTAGGCAACGAGACTAGTTCTATTGTGTTCGGAATAGGGGTATAACATATAAAACGCCAGGCGGCACGCTTCGTTTGGAGTTCGGAAAATTATGACGTGAACAGTGTCGTTTGAATTCCTATATAAGGACCCATCCCTTCGTTATTCGCGCAAATCCTAGAGATACTTGTTCATCCGTCGTTCACATCTTTAATGACCGAAAATGGCCTATCTTTCCTCATCGATCTCTCTCTCTCCATACACTTTCACGTAACGGCTTCAACATAAAAGACGTAGAGCACGACAAGCTCTATGTTATGTGCGGTTGGATCGTGCCGAAGCATCACGAGACCGCCATAATCGAGGCAATTAGGGTTGCATCGTTTTTGGGGTTCGCGACTTTGATGGCCACGCGTACGCGTGCGTGAGAGAGGGAGGAGCTTGGCGCGTGGTGGCGGTTGTCATGGTGGTCTCCTATTATGCTCTGCTGGTCTCTGGCGATGGGCGATGGTCGATGATTGCTCGCGTGAGTTGGGTTCATGCTTTCGGTTTTGCCTGTAGCGTAGATGAGGGAGAGAGGGATTGTGTAAGTTTAATTTTCTTTTAATTTTATTTTATTAAATTAGTTAATTATCTATTGCCAATAAAATGGTAACTCTTTCATACGAGGTACGTTTCGGACGAACCAGTCGCGTTGCCACCATATCGACGTCATCTACAACATGGAATTGAAGTGGAATTTATTTGAAGCCAAAATTGGTCACTAACACCCTTGAGAAAGATTGTGTAGAGAGATTAATGAAGAAAGTACAGTTTCAAATAAAGATGAGTATTTATAATGCTCACGACGTACTAAAATATTTTTATGTTAGTTAAATTGAAATCCTGAAGTGATTTAATTTTATTGATTGTTGTTTGGTAATTTAACTGACATAGAAATCAACATAAAATTTATATGTTAGAAATTTTAAATTAACGGTAAAATTAAATTTGGAGTTAAACTGCTAATAAAATTCTCGATTATTGATAGCTGATTAATTATGCTGATTCATTGACTGTTTTGGATGTTGATTGTGATTGATGATTATTGGTTGATATTTTGGATGATTGTATGTTTATTTATTTTGATATATCCTATTATCACCCTGTAAATTATTGACCATATATAAAACTATTATTTGAATTATTTCAAATAAATTAAGAAACAGGTTGAAATGATATATATCCATGACACTGTGATTTGGATTGAAATGATAAATATCTATTCCTGTAATTAAATTAAAATAACTATTCACTTGGTCATGTGATAGAAAATTATATACGGACACCAGATTGGTTAAATTAAATAATTTTAAAAGTCTTGGTTTTGAAATTATTTAAATGATTTTGATTTAAAGAAATAAAAATTGAATTTATAGGCTTGAATTAATTACGAATTCAAGTTGAAATGTTGAAATTAAATTTAGTTAAAAGAAATTGTTTTAAAGAATTTAATTGGAATTTGAAGTCATGATTAAAATATGATTTGAATTATCGAAATTGAACTTTTTAAAAACATTTGAACTTTTACTTGAACTTCAAAGTTATTTAAGTAAAAGTGATAGCTCGGAACTGAATTATTTTGAACATGTGAATCTAAATTTGAACATCGAAGCAAAATTTGATTTAAATGGTTTAAATCGACATTTTGTAGTCGAACTCGAAATTCATATAAATTGAAATGGTTTAAAATTGATAATTGAATTGAAATTAATTCAAATTGGAATTGAAATTTGAAATTAACTGGAATTAAAATCAGAACTGAATTAATTTGAAATCGAAATCGAAATCGATTTGAATTGAAATTGGAAGCGAAGATAATTCAAATTGAAATTAGAATTGAATCGATTTAAATTGAAATGGAAATTGAAATTGATTTGAATTGGAAGGTTTGGAATTGAACCAGTTTGGCTTTGAAACTATTTTCAAATAAATTATTTTAATATAAACTGTTTAAAACCTATCTTTTTAAATATTCGAATTATTTTGATTTTCCAAACTATTTCCTATATAAACCATTTTTAATATATAAACCATTTTGTTAAACTATTTTATATTAAACTATTTTAACTTTTTTTAACTATTTAAAACTATCCAAACTATTTTCTAAAAATTCAAACTGGTCAAGGCTGGAATGTTTATATTTAAATTGTTGATTTAAATATGAATTGGGTTAAAATGAAGTTATAACCTAAACTGAAAGTTCGAAACAATTTTGGAAGCGAAATCGAGATATTAGGGCTAAAACAATTTTGAAGTGAAATAGTATATTTGGAGTAAATATGATATTTCAAAATGAAATAGATTTTTAAGTGAATTTGATAATTTGATATCAAGTATGGATCGTTTTCGAAATGTAAAAGTACCAAACAGTGTGTAAAATGAAGTTGGGTTGTTAAAGAGACCAGGGTCTCTTATTGGCATACTCTCTGTCAATATTGGAACCACTTTAACAGCTGTGTATGCGGAGGTGACTTCTGAATGAAGTGGTTGGATTTGGCGTCGTTTGCTGGATTTGAAGAAAGAGAATGATGATGGATAGACCTCGGCACTTGTGCCAATTTGAAATGACTAAAACAGGATGACTTGACAGGGCCAAGCGGGCTAGCTTCCTCTAGCGGACATTCATTCTTCGATTTTCTTTGGATCTGGCCCATACTATTACTCGTGTTGTTGGTTTCGATTGGTGCACCTTGATTTTTGGATAATCTCCCTTTGACACAATATGGGATGGATGGACGCGGTGGGCGATAGTGGCTATGATGCGTTATCACCAGCCCTATGACCCGAACTGGTAGTATCCTATCTTGAGCATTGTCTCATATACCTTGTCATATTTTTATCTCTATACGAGACCCTATGATTTTGGTTTAATGTTGTCGTATCACTGCGCATCCCAATTCCTCGACGTGCTACTGGGGCATTATATGCAAACTGTACGACAATGCTTAAAAACGCGTTAAGGGGGGTTAATGTAAAGCTTTAACGCTAAGAAAAATATTTATTTTATTGATAGACATACATATATAGCATATTCTACTATATATATATATATATAATATTTGACGGATCCTTAAGAGATGAAAAATCTCGTAACATCTCTTGAGTTACTGCATGCAATTTATACACTAGATAGGAGATGTGAAACCGCATAAACATCTCTGACGCCATTACACTCATGTTATGTGATATCTATTTGACTCACATAAGGATATTTTAGTCCTAACTCGAATGTTTTGTCTTTTCATTACGCTCGGGTCAGCCCTGAGTATTTCAGCACGTTGAAGATCATTTTCTGGGAGACGAAGATGGAGATTTGGTGTGTTATTACAATTATTGTTCCTTGCATCATGTTGTCTGCTGGATCATTTTATTTGTCCCTGTTGTATATATAACTCTGATGCATTTGTATAAGTTATAATCAAATATATAGTATAAACAGCTTCATGAACTATTTATTTGATTATTATATTATATCATCCCACTGTGAGATTCTATGGTTGTTTTCTTCTTCTTTTCTTATTTTTCTTAATTAACTCCAATGATTATCTATGTTACGGATTTTTTTAGTTGGATATGTGTGGATTATTATCAATTTAACCTTCCGAAATGTGGGTCGTCACATATAGCATATCTATGATATTAAAACGTTTATTGATTGCTTGGATGTTAATTAAACTGTATGGTTGAATTTCTATTTGGAAAATGGATGACATATTAATTTGATCGTTGTAAACCCATATAATTATCTATATATTATCCATAACCATTGTTTTGCAGGGAAAATCTATAGAGACACCCAAAAGGGAGATTTCTCACCAATAAATTATTTATTTTCATCCTTATGCTGTTATAATTAAATTAAATTCGGATGTCCCATTTAACTTGTTAATTTTCATTATAGCGATTTCTCTATATCATCATTTATAAAATTCCATCCCCAAAATCTTGTCGTATGAACTTAGCTTGTGTTTTCGCTAGGTAGAATATTAAAATTCATTAATCATTCGGAATAATGATGAATTAAAAATAATAATGATTTTGAGATTTATTAACCAATTTAATAAATAATGATATAAAAATTGGTTTATCTTTAGATTTAATTAATCATTTTTGCTAATGATGTTTTATACTTAATTAATCATTGTAACTAATGATTATTTGAGTTTAATTAATTCTTTTAATTAATGATGATGAATTAAATTAATTATTTCAATTATGATAAATGAAATTCATAATCATTTTTGTTAATGATATTTAAAAGTAATTAATCATTTTAAATAATGATATTTGAATTTTATTAATCATTTTAATTAATGATTGTTTTAAATTTAATTAATTGTCTTAACTAATGATATTTGGAATTTAGTTATATCATTTTAATTGATGATGTTTTATAATCGAATATATCATTTTAACAAATGATATTTTAATTACTCGTTTTAACTAATGAGGCTTGAATTTAATCTGTTCAATTAATTTATGAATATTTGAACTTAATTAATTTTTTTTAAAAAAATTACTTATCATTTTAATAAATGATGTTTGAGATGACTTATTCATTTTTAACTAATGATTATTTCAATTTAATTAATGACATTTAATGTTAATTAATCGATTTAATGAAAGTGATTAAAGTAAATTAATTAATATAATAAAATTTCTTTAATAAACCGATTTAATAAATATTTTGAATTTAATTTACCAATGTTACAAAAGTGTTGGGAAATAATTATCTACTTTATTTAAAGATAATGGATTTGTTTATTTAAAAGAGATTTTAAATGTGATTAATTCTCTTTCGGGATAATTAATATTGTTTTTAAAGTTATAAAAGGTATTTAAATTATTTTATTATCCATTTTAATAATCTCCTAGGTGTCGATCTGATGTTGGTTTAGGCCTTCGGAGTCAAGCATTGGGAAAGATTATTCTCGTAACGTTTTTCAATCAGGAACTAATTCTAATATGGAAATCAAGCACAAGTTTAATTCGTTTTTAAAAAAGAAAAAGGCCGGTTCGTTTATGGAAATGAATTATTTCTGTACAGCGAATCACTTATATGGAAATGATTTATTTGTATAATTAGCACTAAATATCGAAGAAGTTGACTTGTCGCTATTTCGAAATTTAAGAATAATCGTGTGACATGACTTTGAGGTAACACTACCTTGACTTCTCCCGCATTACTGTTCACCAGGAAATAGTACAAGTTTGAATTCAATGAGTGGTGATAAGTATACAAGACTTAATTTCCATATACGATCATTTTATATCCTCGGTAGTTGGTATCTCAACTATCGGTTACATCTGCTACTTTAGTACCGTCATTCTCGGATGATTTATTGCTCCACTGAGCGTTGTTATTCTTTGTCGAAAATGACTAAACCAAAAGCACGAGAGAAAGCCAGTCTATATGGGGTTTCTCCTATTAGGATATTTTTACACCTCGTCTAGTTTGGATTCAGTTGTGCATTTAAATGTGGAAATATTCGGATACTTAGTATGGTTTGGTGGGGTCCGACTTATTATTGTCAGAGAAGTGTCACAGAGTAAATGAGCTTCTCAGAAGCATATTACTAGGGATATACTTCAAGGAGGGTGTACCTTCCTTGTCATTTGTTGGAAAATTTCTTTTCCTTATTTGATTCGAAAACCATGAATCTATTTTAGCTTTAAATTACCACGAGTAGAGCCATCTCCTCATCAAGGCATTTAAGTATTTATTTAGTCCATTCTATCAAGTTGGACTGTTACCTTATTTAGTCCATTTTAACAAGTTGGACTGTTACTTATTTTTTCCATTTTATTATGTTTGGATAGTTATCTTGTTTTGTTCATCCTATCAAGTTTGGACAGTCATCTCATTTTATCCATTCTATCTAGTTTAGATTTTGCTCGGATTATTTTCATTCTTCCAAGTCTGATTTTAATATTATATATGCCCGTTCTTATTTAGATTTGTACCTTGATGTTTATTTCTACTCTTGCCTGTATAGATGTTGCCCTTGTGAGGTAAAAACCATTCTGTGTTAGCGGCACAGTCTCACAGAACTTTTATATGTTCTTGAGTGTTCGAATTATCTCACGTTAGTATTTCCAGACTGATCCGCGTGTTATTTATTTATAATGCTCGAGCCAGACTGAGTATTTTCCAAGGTTGTCTTTGAAGGTTTGGAGATCATGGAGGGGAGCTAAAGAGTCATATATCGTAGTATTTTATTTTCCACTATATTATATAGCATTCCTATCGGCATTTGTAAGGTCAGGATTTTATACCGTCCAGCTGATAAGGTTTGTTTTAACTCTGATATACTCTGTATTTTTGAAGTGATAGTTTTTATACTATTTTTGTTATATTATATGTTGTCGATTTCACTGTGAGATTCTGTTTTCTCTGTTCTTCGTTCTTTTCTTTTTATTTACCCTAACAATCTTCCCTTTTGTCGATTGGATGCGTGACATTTGAACACGGTGGTAGTGTTCAGTGTCGATTTTCGATGGTCAAAAAGGTGGATCATTACATTTGGTACCAAAGCGCGAGGTTAAGCGAGAACCTTGACTTTGGTAGGGTTTGGCTCATTAGAGATTGGGTAAGTGACACCCAAGAATGAGTTTGAGAGAATTGTATATTCGAGAGCTTATTTGTTAATGTTATAATAATGTATTATGTTAATTGGTCTATTGATTTTTTATGAATTCTGGTCGAGACGTGAGACGTCACGGTATCGATAAGGATTTCTAAGAACTCGACCAAGGTCAACGCACATGGTATTGAATTTTTGAAAATTTTGGCAAATTAAATATCTTGCCTAGGATTTTATATATATATATAAAGAAATAATTTTCAAACTTTATATAGTTATAAAGTGAGTTAGTTTAAATGTGATAATATTTATTTATTATCATTATTGTTTGTTCGGTTATGCTTAATTTAAATGAGAAGCATTGACCGTTGTCTGTTAATTGTTAAATTGTGCTCAATTTATTTAAGAGCATTTATCGTTTTGATTTAAAACGAATCCTTCATGAATTAATTTTCACAAGTTGACTATAAGGTGTTCGAAGAATATGATTAAGTTAAAAACTCGCAATTCAATAACAGTGAGTTAAGGATTGAACTTTAAAGAAGTTATAAATATAGTCCAAATGGTAAGGTAAAACATTTAGATAATAAACATTTGGGAAAGTTTTATTATAATAAAGAAGAATTATTATAACATGAAATGATTTTTATATAAAGGAAATTTTATATAAATTTAGTTTATAAAACATGTTTTAAAAAGGATTTTTTAAACGGAATCCTAGAATTTTGAACATAATTTCGAAAGAATTTTAAGAAATGAAATAGCTGTATTTTTGGAAGTAATTAAAAGTATAAAAAAACTATTTTGGGAAGTATAATTTAAGTGGAATGTATTTTCTTTGGGATAATTAGAAGGAAATCGTTTTGATCAGTTTTGTAGTAATCTGAATAATCTTCTAAGTGACGATCGGATGTTTGCTTAGATGAATGTTATGGAGTACTTAGTAAATTATTCTCAATATCATTGTGTGATCTAAATGAGTTCAAATCCAAATAAACCTAAAGTGATTTTTAAGAAATAAATTGTTTTAAGTTATTATCTATAAAAACATATGAAGTATGCTTTCAAAGTTAAGTTTTAAAATTAAAACCAGGTATCTAATTTTCAAGTTCCCTAAAGGGTAAGTGGTTTCAAAATAAAAAGTATTTCTAATAAGAGATTGTTTTGATAAATAAGATTTTTCCCTTAGAGAAGTTATGGGATAATTTAACACGGGTTTAAATTGGTTTAAATTGGATAAGAAAGTTTTGATAAACATTGTTTTATTTAAAATCATATATTTGTTTAAAACATCTGAATAATGTAAACAACTTGCAGTTTTTGGGTCAACCCGTGAAACATGATTCATTTTAAACACTCTAAGTTAAAAAGGTTAATAGGTTGATTTAGTTTTGAGAAACCATAACTTGATTCGATCTACATCTTGATCTTTGAAAAGGTAAAAATAAGATTTGGATGTACTTTTAGAATAGAGAACGGTATTATACAAGTAAATAAAGTGGAATAAGTTAATGTTTGATGTTTTATAAAGAAATAACTCTATAGAATATTTTAAAACTTGGGTGAGAATTTATAAGATAATTCATAGATAATTTTAGTATTGAATAAAATACTAAGTGAAAATATAAGTGAATTAGAGAATTTTTAATATAATTAAGAAACTAATAGAATATAGAGTACAACTTTCCATTTTGTCCAAGTTAGTTTAGGTAATCTTCTGAGCAATAACCAAAGGCTAATGAGCAAAACGGTACGCTTAGAAAATTATCTATATTTTTGGACAATTAAGAAAGTTTTGAACCCAAGTTAAAATTTGTTCATTAGTCAATTGACATTTCAAAACAATGTTAAGTGATAGTTTTCTCTTATGGAATTTGATTGACTGCTAGTGTTAGTTTATTTCTTCATGGAATTTGATTGATTTAATTTCGTTGGATTGAATTGATTGGTTGTATGATTTCATATACCACTGTCTATAAAGTTTAAATTTATAGACAAAGGATTTTGAACTGTTGTTATTAGAACCTAAATCCCGCAGATTTTAAAAAAAATTATTAAAGATTTTGGAAGGAAGGATATTTATTCACTCTAGTTGATGTTTTGGGGGCCGAAATACCACTGGATGCACCATATTGTTTTGATTATAGAGTTTCACCATATTTATTAGGAGGAGTTCCCTCTTTGTCATTTTGATTTTGATCTTTGATTTCTCTCGTCTGAGAAATTTTAAAATAAATTTTTGAATTAGAAAACCTGGGTATTAGATCTAAATTCATCATTTGAAATTATTGTATGCATATCATTCTGAAAGGGAGTGCGGATTAAGGATCTTAAGGCTAATTTAACACTAGAGAGGGGGGTGAATAGTATTTAATGGATTCTAAGACTTATATGGACTGATTTAAAAATAATGATATAAACAGATGCAGAATTTAATCATAGAACAATCACAGAATCAAACACAGATGCAGATAGTAAATAAAAAGCAGTAAAAGGAAAGAACACAGCGGATTTTATACTGGTTTGGAATACCTTATATCCAGTCTTGTACAAAGGAAAACACCTCATACAGATTTTTATTATACCAATATCGACATTACATTCCTCAATTTCTAAAGGTCTTGAGGTACCCTCCTGTCTCACGAGTCCTGGGCAAACTCTCTTGATTTACGGGACACAAGATCACCCAATTGATTTCCAAGCACAACCACATCTTATAGAGAGATTCGATAAACTTTTGATTACAAATTGATCCTATAACTCTGAATAGCACTTTGATCTTCAAGAGAGAACATAGAATCAAACAAGAATGAGATTCTAATTTGATTCACTTAAGAATTCGGTAGAATTTCGGCACGATCTTAAAAATATGAAAATTTTAGAATATGGATTTATGGAGAAGGAGTGAAGAAAATAAGAAATTAGTTAGTTTAAAAATTCATTCGTGAATGCTATTTAAAGCACCAACTGTCATAACCATTCATGAATAGATTTAAACGAATAGACACTTCTTTTGAAAATTGAAAATTTTGAATTCAACGACACCATGTCGACATGGGGTATCCTATGATGTCGACAACCCTAATTAAAAAACAATGTAAAATTTGTTTTGAAAATGAAGTTTAAAACAAGAGTTTATTTAAAAAAAAAATATTTTAAGTCTAAAACATCTTTTTGAAAATTATTTGAAAATATAATTTTAAGGCTAAAATATTTTGAAAAGCAGTTTTGAAAATCATTCTGAAAAACCATTTTGAAGTAGTTTTGCAAGCTCCTTCCTGTAGAATATCTCATCACATCAGGACTCGAGAACGTGTGCAAAACCAGGACGTTCGTGGGTTTGTAAGCCACTTCGTAGGTTTGTAAGCTACTTGTCGTGGGTTTGTAAGCCACTAAGAAGGTGTAAATGGGTTCCATCCCAAATGAAATTCGAAATGAAGATTTCCGTGCTATTATGAAGTTTTAAAAAAACTAGACACTTAGCTTGAAATCTTGATCTTGATACTCATGAGTCTTCAAACTTGATTTCTTCATTCTTGATCTTTATACTATAAAGTCTTCAATAATCAGCACCTGCCTTATATATATATATCTAGCATAATAACATTGATGTATATATCTAGACAATAGTGTTAGTATATAAGTTATAATAAAATAAGTTTAAAAGGTTGTTGTCATCAAAACCAATATCTTCAGTTCCTAACAATCTCCCCCTTTTTGATGATGACAACCTTAAAATATACTTACCCCTTCGATCATACCATAACTCCCCCTTACTCCAACAACTCCCCCTTACTCCAAGCCTAATATTTCATATAACTTCTCCCCTTTGTCATCAACAAAAAAATAATCTATGGACTTTGAACTTAATAGAAAATGAGACAAATAAACATATGATATAAGAATAATAACTATGTATGAGTGAAATATAGCATCCTAAGTTAAATGGAATTCAAGATCTTATGCACAAAAGATTGTTTTTAGAGGTATATTAATTAAGATAACACTTGCATACAAATTAAAAAACCGATATACAATCAAGAAAACAAAAAAAAGGCTTAACGAGGACCCTTAACTATTGGTGATTTATGGACCGAACAATTTGGATAGTGGAGACAGAAGTTTCTACGTTGTTCGACCAAGTTCCCATGCGACAAAAAGGACCTCTCCGATGCAAATCACGCCATCTTCTTCGTCCATATGAACATCCGGATTCAATGGAGGATGTTCTTCTTCTTGATCCTCTTGTGGTTCTTCTAGAGGCTCTTCTTCTTCAGAATCCATGGCTTGTGATGATTCTTCGATAACAATGGGATTGACATGGTTATCCATAAAGAATTTTTGTAAATTCTTAAGGATTCTGCCTTGCCTGTCTAATTCTCTAGCCATTTGCAGTTGACTTACTTGAATCTCCATCATCATTTGAAGCAAATCTTTCATCTTCTCTTGCAATTTGATGGCTTGTACGTGTGTGGATCGTTAAAAAGGACCAGAATGAGGAGAAGTGGGTGAAGAAGGTTCGTTATTAGAAGAGGAAGCCGTTAACTTACTGTTTTAGAAGTTTGTTACAGAGAATAGAACAGACAAAAAGTAAAAGTTGAAATATATAAATATATAACTTAATAACTAATTTTAGAGGGAAATTTAAATTTGAAAATCTCGGCATGTATGTCGAAAAAGGAAGATGGGTCATGTCGACCTGCCCAGTTCAATTTTTGATTTTTTTTATATTAATTATTAACTATACTTGTATTATTTATAATTTATATTTCAGTTAATGAACATATACCTAATTCTCTTCTAAATTTAGTAAAGTTTTTTTCATTTAATGGTTTAGTTAATATATCAGCAATTTGTTTTTCATATTAATATATTCAAGAGTTATGACTTCTTTACTTATATTATCTCTAAGAAAATGATGTCTAACATCAATATGTTTTGTTCTAGCATGATGAGCTAGATTCTTAGATAGGTTTATTGTACTAGTATTATCACAATAAATTGGCGATTATTTATAGTTAATCCAAAATCTTTTAGAGTTTGTTGTATATATATAACTTGAGAACAAGCCAAAGCAGCAGATATATATTCTGCTTCAGTTGTTGATAAGGATACAATGTTTTGCTTCTTACTAACCAGGAAACCAGAGAATATCCTAGAAAGTGACAAGTTCCACTTGTACTTTTTCGGTCTGATTTACAACTAGCGTAATCAGCATCACAATATGAAATTAAATCAAATACATCGTTTTAGGGTAAAATAAACCATAATCTAAAGTATGTTTTACATATCTTAAAATTATTTTAACAGCTTTTAAGTGAGTTTCTTTAGGTTGAGATTGGTATCTTGCACAGAGACGGACACTATGCATGATGTCAGGACGACTTGTTGTTATATAAAGCAGCGAACCAATCATTCTCCTATATAATTTTTAATCAACATCTTTTGATTTAACTTATTTATTTAAAGCTACATTAGTTGTCATTGGAGTTGGTTTCCCACCAGAAGTGGCCAATCAAAATTTATTAATTAAATCCTTAGCATAATTTTCTTAACTAATGAATATTCCTTTATCCAATTGTTTGATTTGAAGTCCTAAGAAGAAACTTAGTTCTCCCATATGACTCATTTCAAATTCTTTAGTCATTATATCTGAAAATTCTTTATTCATTATGTTATTAGTTGATCCAAATATTATATCATACACATATATTTGTACTAATTGAATATCATTTTTGTTTCTTTTGATAAAAAGAGTTGGATCTATTTTACCAATTTCAAAACCAGATTGTAGTAAATAAGATCTTAGTCTTTCATACTAGGCTCTAGAAGCTTGTTTCAGACCATATAAAGCTTTCTTTAATTTATATACATGATTTGGAAGTTTATTATCTTCAAAAAGTGGAGGTTGTTCAACATAAATATCTTCTTTTACAAAACTATTTAGAAAAGCACTTTTAACATCCCTTTGATATAACTTGAATTATTGTAGTTTGCGAAAGTAAGTAGAATCTTGATAGCTTCTAGTCTTGCTACGGGTGCAAAGGTTTCGTCATAATCAATTCCTTCTTCTTGACAACAACCTTTACGAGCTTTATTTCTCATGACTTCACCAAGTTCATTCATTTTATTTTTATAAACCCATTTTGCTCCAATTATACTTTTATCCTTAGGACTAGGAACAAGTTCCCAAACATCATTTCTGGTGAACTGATTCAATTCTTCTTGCATAGCAAGAATCCATGAATCATCAAATGATGCTTCATTTGGATTTTAGTCTCAGTAGTTAATATAAAAGCTACATTACTCATGCTATTTAATCAATTTCTTGTTTTAACTATATATTCAATATTTCGTAGAATATTTTCTACAGGATGATTTTTAATAGCCTAATTCTTTTGTTAGTTTGAATGATTTCACAATTAGTTTCATTAGGTTCATTATTTAAAGTTATAAAATTTTCTTCATCTTCTATTTGTACAGTATCTATAAAATTTTCATCAAAAGATACATGTATTATTTCTTCAATATTGTTAGTTCTTAAATTATAAACTTTAAATGCTTTACTTCTATTAGAATATCCGATGAAGATAACTTTGTCGGATTTAGGTTCAAATTTATCTAAATTATCTTTTGTATTCGGAATAAAATACTTACTACCAAAAAACTTTAAAATAAGCTACTATAGGTTTCTTATTGTAAAGTAATTTATATGGTGCTTTATTAGTTAATGGTCTAATTAAAATCCTATTTAATATATAACACGCTGACTGCTTCAGCCCAAAAGTTTTTAGGTAAGTTATTATCAGAAAGCATTGTTCTAGCACACTCTTAAATCGTTCTATTCTTACGTTCTACCACTCCGTTTTGTTGTGGAGTTTTTGAAAAAGAGAAATTATGAGTAATTCCTTTTTTATTACAGAAATTCTCAAAAAAAATATTTTCAAATTCGCCACCATGATCACTATGAATAGTTTTCATTTTTCAAGAAAGTTGATTTTGAATTCTTTTAGCAAAATTTTTAAATAATTCAAAAGCATCACTTTTAAGTTTAAGAAAAATTGTCCAAGTATGTCTAAAATAATCATCTACAATTGCAAAAACATATTTATCGTGATTAACTGATTGAACTTGGGATAGACCAAATAAATCTAAATGAAGTAATTCTAGAGGTTTAGAAGTAGAAATCATATCTTTTAATTTAAATGAGCTTTTCTTAAGTTTCCTAATTGGCAAGCATCACATATACTATCTGTAACGAAGCGAATTTTGCCCGTTCGAAAATCAACATCCATACTTTACATCGTACTCGAATGCCGCAGATTCGACCGTTCAAATCCGAGTCGCCGGAGCTTATAACACAATTAAGTAAACAACACAGCAGAAGAAATAATGAATATCAATATACAACATCTGATACAACATCCTGATACAACAGATGATACAATAGATATCGATATACATCAGAGATATGATACAATAACATAGCAGCGGAAAAGAAAATAGATAACACTAACAGCGAAACAAATAACTCTAAGATAGCCTTCAAGAGAGAACTCCAATAGCAGCTCGAACCATCATCAAAAAACACTAAGACAAGCAAGTCTCGTCCATATCCAAAGACTGAACTAACCTCAGATCATCTACCAAACCTAATTATCTGAAAAACCCAACTCTAGACTGCTCGTGTGGAAAATAGTGAGCACCCAGAGTTTCGGAAAGGAACAATAAACTCCGTGTCAGTCATGGGACTAGTGTGAGTAACAAAAACAGTTTATCTTTAAAAAACAAACAACAAGAGAATTTTAAAAGTAAATTCGCAATGCTTTTAGAAAACGAAACTACCATAAGAACTCCCGCCACACACATAATGCAAACGCAGAATTGGAGGAGATTTCTTCTTATGATAGTCAAACATGCTTAATACGTAGAAAGTTCTTTGATATTATTATTATTATAAGTGCAAAGTGCAGAAAACATTTCGAAAGTAGAATATAAATCTCAGCCAACATAGGCATTCCGCACTATGCCTACTATAGCTACCATGTTCAATAGCAGGTTACCACCATATTCCATGGCAGGTAATACAACTAAAACCGTACAAGGCTCGTATTGTTTCTTTGGATTTTCCAACAAATGGTCAGGCTAAGGAACTTCCTACTGCCACATGGGATCGCCTCTGGCGGGACGTCCCGAGAACCTAACCGGATCTCTGCCAACACAAGGCCGGGTTACCTCTGTAACTAGGTAACTACTACTCGAGCAAGCCATTCCCCGGTCCTTTGGGACCTTTATCCGAGGCGCCTCTAAGCAACAACCACACAGTAAATAAGATTGGAGCTACCACATAGGTAAATATCTGGGCTCCATACCATGATACCACCCTTTACCGGAAGGGAATGACACACCCTAAAGGGCGCGACCCTCATAACCTTGCCGCATCTTTCCTGTTTTAACCATTTCCGGGGTGTGATGTCCTGATGCAGTCTCGTCCACAAAGCTATGCTTTGGTACAAAGCCATGCTTTGGGTCAACAAATGATCAAAGTAATGATCACAAAGATAAATGATCAAACAAATGATCATATCACAAATGATCAAACAATGATCATTAACACACAGCAGCACTCAGCATGCCACGCTACCAAATTGGGAGTATATCGCTGATAACCTTCAACTACAAAACCTCTAAGCTCGTACGTCTCAGAGAAGGGTGTTAAGCTAAGAGAATAAATTCTCCGCCACCAACAGATATGTATTTGAAAGAAATCCGCTTTATATCTCAAAGTGTAGTGTCAGACATGCAATCCATACAAGTTTGTTCCGGGTTCGAACAGAACCGAAGGCACTTCCGAAGAATCCCTTGCAATCCGGGTATTCACAATCCCGATCGGACTTCCCATCACTTAGGGAATCTCTATACCGGCGCGACTCAGTGCAGAGACAATCGATAGGTCATCCTATCGTTCTCGTAAATACCCGGTCTTCACCACCGGTCTTCAAATACTATCCATATACGTCGTATCACATATTCGGAATCGGTTATATGACACAAAGGTCCTCTCCCGGCTAAATCGAATAGTGAGCGCAACATTTAAAAATATATGGATATTGGAATTTCAATTAAGTCACAACTTAATAATTCAAAACTTTCTTTCAAATGGTTAAACAAATTACCATTTCAAATCTTTTAAACGAAAAGATTTATTTCACAAGGTTCACCCATTTTCACAAAGATCCATTTATGGATTTCAAATCAATTCCCATTTCAATTGGATTAACTCATTAAATCTTTAAATTAAAGATTTAACTAATAGCTTTCAAACCGTTTCCATAACTTGGAAAATCATTTTCATTTTTAACTTGAAATCCCTTTTAACACAATTTGGAAGTTCACTTCCTATATGAAAGCTTTTATTATTTGAAAACAAATAGTTTCTATGTCAGAGAGATCCAATTATATTAGCACGAGTTAAAGCCTTTGAATTTAAATTCAAATTCCCAAATTAATACCTTCAAAATAGTTTAACCCATGTATCACTGGGATAATATCTTTATTCCCTAGTTTTCAAATCATAGAATTCGATTTCAAATATTGAATTCAAATTTAATTCAAAATATTTAAATTTCAAAACTCAATCAAGTTATTCAAAATAAATTTCATCTTTGAAATTCCATTTTCAAAAGCTTTTCACTTAAACCCAATTCATTTCCAAAACATTTGAACTTAAATATTCAATTTTATAAATCATTTTAAAATCTGTGACTTAATCAATTTCCCCGTGAATCCATATTTGTGTGTGTATAAGTGTGGTACAGGGGTTTAACACAATAGTGCAACATGATTCAATCATCACAGATTAAAATGCAGAAATATAGTTGATAAGTGATATGAGCTATAACGCTTATCATTCATTCACAGATCACATATCAAAGATATATAAATTACAAATAAATAAGTCACACAGCTCAAAACAAAGCATCACATATCAGGAGTATCAAACAATTCAACCATTCAATAAAACCCAAACATCCATAGGTAAAATTTATTAATCAACCGATGAATTTAAATCAGATGTATTCCTTATGAATAAATCATTTATTAACCCTTAATTAATAATTGTTCTTAATTAATTATTCTTACTTAATTATAATGAGCAATTAATTTCTTAATTACTTTCATAAGGTAATTACTCTTACCCAATTTCATAAACAGTTATCATTAATTAATCAATCCAATTGATTATTACAATTATCACATTAATTAATTATTTAAATAATCTTAGTTAATGACCTTCATTAACAATCAAAGTTTCTTTAATTACTGTGTTAAAGAAATCATTATAAATTATAAATTTGATTAACCCTTAACAATCCATTGATTTACAAATTTATTATTCCTCACTTAATTAATCTTTAAATCTTTAATTACTTATTTAATTAATTCAAATCACTAATCATCCATTCCAATTTACTTAATAATTAATGAATTATAAATCCTTAAATCTTCATTAACTTTAATTAATAAATTCATAAGCTTAACACTATTAATGAAATCCATATAAACAATAATTACTCATTCTTAATGACATTATAAATCATTAACTCTTCATTATTTAAAGTAAAACTCATTCATATTTGTGATTTAATTATTATTCACAATATGTTTGAAAACATTAATTTCAACGTTTCTTTTACTTCCAATTTAAATTTAAAATTTGAAATGAATTCTTATTTACCGTGAATAAAGTTTAAAACAAATTTCCTTAACATTTTTAAACTTACTTGTTAAAGAATATTTTGTTATAAAGGAAATGTAAAAGAATTCAACATCAATTTCCTTTTGAATTCACATATCAATGAATCCTTTTAATTTATTTAAATATCTTAAATTTGTACAACTTTATTTAACTCCAAAAATATGGAATTCAAAGTAGAGTTAAATCCAGGTTTCTAAAATTTGATTCAACTTTTAAATGCTTCCTTTCTAATTTCAAAACCCAAATTATATTTACATTCTTTTAAATCCTCTTAAATACTTAAACACCTTTAAGTTAGTAACTATTTAATAATGAAAACTTATTTAATTCCCTGATTTAAACATTAGTTCTAAACTTGCTTATTTAACTTCAAATAGGAGCAGATTTCCTTTTTTTAAAACCTGAACAACAGGAAAGCAAAACTACCCGAGCCTCTTCTATTCTACTTCGAGTTTCCCCCGTTCGCTACTTCGAGTATACCACTCGAACTTCTCGAGTCACTCGCGTGAATCGCCTCCGTGCTTCCCAGGCAAAACAACACCCAGGCACAAAATACTCGTGCACGTGTACATCGCCGCTGGCGATCTTTCGGCACCGCCACTACGTCGAGCAAGTCGACAACCCCCTACGTATCAACTCTAGATCGCCAGAATCTCCATCACTCACGTGAAATCGAATTTGAGTATAAACTCGAAACCTGGAAACGGTGACAGGAAACACCACTCGAAACCTATCCACGCCTCATGCGCGACGCCTAGTCAAACGGAAACCCCACAATCTCGACCACGCCATCGCCAACTACCCCTTTACCATCACCCAGAACCGCTTCGCACTCGGTCCAGTGTAAACGACGAACGAGGCCGATTACTCTTCCACATCAAAACTAGGTTTACCAATTTAAATTTTACGCTGCTGTCGCCTCCGATGTTTTCGCCACCTCCAACCATTTTTAGCCGACATCCCGTAGCCTCCTCCATCATCAGCCACGAACACGACCTCCACGAGTCGATCCATCACCAGAAATTGGCCAAAAATCAATTTTCAAACAAATTCAAACTGCTCTCGAAGCCTAACTCTATAAATCATCAAACCCGCCTTAAAAATCCTATTTTTCTACGAGTATTCAGGTGGTATATCTGAATTAATGTTTTATGAAACTCGAATTTTTCCAAATTTTGGAATTATCACTGTAAAAACTTGATTTATCAATATATATGCATTTTTGTTTCATGAAACTATTTTTAGTTTATAACTTAAACTTAAATACAACTAATTTGTCTTGAAATCAAAACATGATATTGACTGGAAAACAAGAAATTGAATTTCCTTATTGTTGTTCTATACCCTGTAAAGCAACAGAGAAGAAATACCCACTGATACATGCATATACACAGAGCATTCTTCAATATATACATACATATACTTAAGATTAAATGGTTAAGTGTTACTCACTGATTTCCAGAAGAAGAACAGAGCCTGCTTCATGTTGAACAGGTTGTAAGAATGCAAGCTGGAAACTTTCTTGATCTCTGGTTTGCTTTGAGTTGATGTTGTTCAAGTAAATTTTGGTTTTTTATGTTTTAGTTGTTATTCTCTTTAGTTATTTTTTTTCCTCGGCTTTGATGGATGAAATGAGGATGAGTGTTTATGTATATAAGAAATGAGTTGTACAGGTTGGTATATAGAAGCTTACAGGTAAATAATAATTTGTACAAATAACATAATGTTGTTTTGTACAATCAAGATCAAAGATATTTTGTTTGGTGGCTGAGGTGATTATTTATTTTCGGCTGAAGTGATATTCCTTTTGTGTTTGACTATGCTGAGAAATTTTTATATGTTGTGTACTCAAGATCCCAACATTAATTGCTAAGGATATATTTAGTGTGCTACATAAATTTCTTTTGTTTGTTTTCTCAAGTCTTTATTTTCTTTGTGTTATAGATATTTTATTTTATTCTGTTTCTATACTTACTCTTTCTTTTATTTTATTATCTATGCACATTTCGGCTGATAGACAAGTTGTGGTGGCTGCATTAATTCTTATGTCTTGTTTTGTAAGTTTTCATATATATATATATATATATATATATATATATTTGTTTTTCTTCATTTGTAAGCCATTCATATGTATTTAGTTTCTTTTCTTCTTTACATTGTTTGACTCAGCTGAAATGTTTTTGTTTGTTATTTTACTTTGTTTTGTTTGTTCATACTTTTTGTTTTAATGTTTAAGTGTATCTGGTTTATTTTTGCAAGCTATTATACTTGTTCATTTTTATTTTATTTTTATTACTTTGAAATATATATGAAGTTCTATATTAAATTTGATGTTAGAATTTATCTAATATGTTTTACTTTATATCTTGTAATTTATCTTTTATGTAACTATAAACTTATTTGAGATATTTATTTATTTTCCTATCTATATTATAAATTCAAATTATTTTCAAACCATTTAATTAAACTCAAATTTAAATGATTTAATACATATTTAGCTGGAATTTGGGGGAAACTCAAACCAATTTATCAATTAATTTCAAAAAATATATTCAAAAATAAATTAATTATCAATTTAAAATAAATTAAAATTCGGGATCGTTACAGACTTCCCCCCTTAGAAGGAATTTCGTCCTCGAAATTCGCCAAAGAGACGCAAAGATAAGATGAAGAACGTTTCATCAAATCAAACGGAATATCTATTCTGCATTTGGTTACCAAATCAGAATATCAATAATAGATACGAGAACAAATCTATTTAACACTTCACAAGATATTCGGGTTATCCAGATCTACAAAATATGTAGTGGCATTGGTTAGTTCGAAAGGATAACTAACCATTTGTAGAGTATATCCGGACCCAAATATTGACAGAGATATGGATACAATTTCAAAATGTTGAGTTTAAAACCCAATTTATACCTATCAACCATAGCAACCAAAGCAAACAAAGCAACCAATACATCCAAACAAACAATTATGGCCTATTTGGAGTTTATGTCCCATACAAATATATCAAATCTTCTTCCTGTATTTACCAGGAACCATCGAAGAATTGACAAGAGATGATGAACAAAAGAGATAGATTTAATCTTCTATAATTTTTCCAATACTAGAAATGGATTCTAAATTCAAGTCGGAACATCTCAAAGTATACATCAATTTGTCCCTCGTCGGACTTCGATCAACCCAAGAAATTATAATGGAATTTCAAGTTTGGTTTTACACGAAATCGATTTATCGATACAGTTCAAATTATCCTTCATATTCTATTAATCAATTTTTACTCAAATTAAAAGTTCCAATTTATTTCAATTTTCAATTTTCAATTCCAAATTTTGAATTCATATTCATTAAGGTTTAAATCAAAACATGATGAGAAACCGATGAAGATACGAAGTAAGAATTTCTTATAGCGATTCGTAGAGCATCATCATACTAAAACTTCTTCTCGAGCTGGCACGAAGCAATCAAAAGAATTTGAAAACGAGTCAAAGGAAATTGATAGAGAAAGATTGTTCCCACTGTTGCAGGGCATTGACCATTTATAGTCGTATTTCCCTGTCCCCTATCTCGTCCTCTTCTTGCACTCATACTCACTATCAGTGGATAGAAAGAGAATTTACTGAGGCATTCAAACGGATATCTTAGGGATATATTCATTCTAGGGTTTACTTCACCCTATCTCTAATGAGCTACTTAATGTGTTATACTCCTGAGCTAAAGTTTTAACCCTCAGCTCTGATACCAAATGTAACGAAGCGAATTTTGCCCGTTCGAAAATCGACATCCATACTTTACATCGTACTCGAATGCCGCAGATTCGACCGTTCAAATCCGAGTCGCCGGAGCTTATAACACAATTAAGTAAACAACACAGCGGAAGAAATAATGAATATCAATATACAACATCTGATACAACATCCTGATACAACAGATGATACAATAGATATCGATATACATCAGAGATATGATACAATAACATAGCAGCGGAAAAGAAAATAGATAACACTAACAGCGGAACAAATAACTCTAAGATAGTCTTCAAGAGAGAACTCCAACAGCAGCTCGAACCATCATCACAAAACACTAAGACACGCAAGTCTCGTCCATATCCAAAGACTGAACTAACCTCAGATCATCTACCAAACCTAATTATCTGAAAAACCCAACTCTAGACTGCTCGTGTGGAAAATAGTGAGCACCCAGAGTTTAGGAAAGGAGCAATAAACTCCGTGTCAGTCATGGGACTAGTGTGAGTAACAAAAACAGTTTATCTTTAAAACAAACAACAAGAGAATTTTAAAAGTAAATTCGCAATGCTTTTAGAAAATGAAACTACCATAAGACCTCCCGCCACACACACAATGCAAACGCAGAATTGGAGGAGATTTCTTCTTATGATAGTCAAACATGCTTAATACGTAGAAAGTTCTTTGATATTATTATTATAAGTGCAAAGTGTAGAAAACATTTCGAAAGTAGAATATAAATCTTAGCCAACATAGGCATTCCGCACTATGCCTACTATAGCTACCATGTTCAATAGCAGGTTACCACCACATTCCATGGCAGGTAATACAACTAAAACCGTACAAGGCTCGTATTGTTTCTTTGGATTTTCCAACAAATGGTCAGGCTAAGGAACTTCCTACTGCCACATGGGATCGCCTCTGGCGGGACGTCCCGAGAACCTAACCGGATCTCTGCCAACACAAGGCCGGGTTACCTCTGTAACTAGGTAACTACTACTCGAGCAAGCCATTCCCCGGTCCTTTGGGACCTTTATCCGAGGCGCCTCTAAGCAACAACCACACAGTAAATAAGATTGGAGCTACAACATAGGTAAATATCTGGGCTCCATACCATGATACAACCCTTTACCAGAAGGGAATGACACACCCTAAAGGGCGCGACCCTCATAACCTTGCCGCATCTTTCCTGTTTTGACCATTTCCGAGGTGTGATGTCCTGATGCAGTCTCGTCCACAAAGCTACGCTTTGGTACAAAGCCATGCTTTGGGTCAACAAATGATCAAAGTAATGATCACAAAGATAAATGATCAAACAAATGATCATATCACAAATGATCAAACAATGATCATTAACACACAGCAGCACTCAGCATGCCACGCTACCAAATTGGGAGTATATCGCTGATAACCTTCAACTACATAACCTCTGAGCTCGTACGTCTCAGAGAAGGGTGTTAAGCTAAGAGAATAAATTCTCCGCCACCAACAGATATGTATTTGAAAGAAATCCGCTTTATATCTCAAAGTGTAGTGTCAGACATACAATGCATACAAGTCTGTTCCGGGTTCGAACAGAACCGAAGGCACTTCCGAAGAAGCCCTTGCAATCCGGGTATTCACAATCCCGATCGGACTTCCCATCACTTAGGGAATCTCTATACCAGCGCGACTCAGTGCAGAGACAATCGATAGGTCATCCTATCGTTCTCGTAAATACCCAGTCTTCACCACCGGTCTTCAAATGCTATCCATATACGTCGTATCACATATTCGGAATGGGTTATATGACACAAAGGTCCTCTCCCGGCTAAACCGAATAGTGAGCGCAACATTTAAAAATATATGGATATTGGAATTTCAATTAAGTCACAACTTAATAATTCAAAACTTTCTTTCAAATGGTTAAACAAATTACCATTTCAAATCTTTTAAACGAAAAGATTTATTTCACAAGGTTCACCCATTTTCACAAAGATCCATTTATGGATTTCAAATCAATTCCCATTTCAATTGGATTAACTCGTTAAATCTTTAAACTAAAGATTTAAAATAGCTTTCAAACCGTTTCCATAACTTGGAAAATCATTTTCATTTTTAACTTGAAATCCCTTTTAACACAATTTGGAAGTTCACTTCCTATATGAAAGCTTTTATTATTTGAAAACAAATAGTTTCTATGTCAGAGAGATCCAATTATATTAACACGAGTTAAAGCCTTTGAATTTAAATTCAAATTCCCAAATTAATACCTTCAAAATAGTTTAACCCATGTATCACTGGGATAATATCTTTATTCCCTAGTTTTCAAATCATAGAATTCGATTTCAAATATTGAATTCAAATTTAATTCAAAATATTTAAATTTCAAAACTCAATCAAGTTATTCAAAATAAATTTCATCTTTGAAATTCCATTTTCAAAAGCTTTTCACTTTAAACCCAATTCATTTCCAAAACATTTGAACTTAAATATTCAATTTTATAAATCATTTTAAAATCTGTGACTTAATCAATTTCCCCGTGAATCCATATTTGTGTGTGTATAAGTGTGGTACAGGGGTTTAACACAATAGTGCAACATGATTCAATCATCACAGATTAAAATGCAGAAATATAATTGATAAGTGATATGAGCTATAACGCTTATCATTCATTCACAGATCACAGATCACAGATATATAAATTACAAATAAATAAGTCACACAGCTCAAAACAAAGCATCACATATCAGGAGTATCAAACAATTCAACCATTCAATAAAACCCAAACATCCATAGGTAAAATTTATTAATCAACTGATGAATTTAAATCAGATGTATTCCTTATGAATAAATCATTTATTAACCCTTAATTAATAATTGTTCTTAATTAATTATTCTTACTTAATTATAATGAGCAATTAATTTCTTAATTACTTTCATAAGGTAATTACTCTTACCCAATTTCATAAGCGGTTATCATTAATTAATCAATCCAATTGATTATTACAATTATCACATTAATTAATTATTTAAATAATCTTAGTTAATGACCTTCATTAACAATCAAAGTTTCTTTAATTACTGTGTTAAAGAAATCATTATAAATTATAAATTTGATTAACCCTTAACAATCCATTGATTTACAAATTTATTATTCCTTACTTAATTAATCTTTAAATCTTTAATCACTTATTTAATTAATTCAAATCATTAATCATCCATTCCAGTTTACTTAATAATTAATGAATTATAAATCCTTAAATCTTCATTAACTTTAATTAATAAATTCATAAGCTTAACGCTATTAATGAAATCCATATAAACAATAATTACTCATTCTTAATGACATTATAAATCATTAACTCTTCATTATTTAAAGTAAAACTCATTCATATTTGTGATTTAATTATTATTCACAATATGTTTGAAAACATTAATTTCAACGTTTCTTTTACTTCCAATTTAAATTTAAAATTTGAAATGAATTCTTATTTACCGTGAATAAAGTTTAAAACAAATTTCCTTAACGTTTTTAAACTTACATGTTAAAGAATATTTTGTTATAAAGGAAATGTAAAAGAATTCAACATCAATTTCCTTTTGAATTCACATATCAATGAATCCTTTTAATTTATTTAAATATCTTAAATTTGTACAACTTTTTTTAACTCCAAAAATATGGAATTCAAAGTAGAGTTAAATCCAGGTTTCTAAAATTTGATTCAACTTTTAAATGCTTCCTTTCTAATTTCAAAACCCAAATTATATTTACATTCTTTTAAATCCTCTTAAATACTTAAACACCTTTAAGTTAGTAACTATTTAATAATGAAAACTTATTTAATTCCCTGATTTAAACATTAGTTCTAAACTTGCTTATTTAACTTCAAATAGGAGCAGATTTCCTTTTTTTAAAACCTGAACAACAGGAAAGCAAAACTACCCGAGCCTCTTCTATTCTACTTCGAGTTTCCCCCGTTCGCTACTTCGAGTATACCACTCGAACTTCTCGAGTCACTCGCGTGAATCTCCTCCGTGCTTCCCAGGCAAAACAACACCCAGGCACAAAATACTCGTGCACGTGTACATCGCCGTTGGCGATCTTTCGGCACCGCCACTACGTCGAGCAAGTCGACAACCCCCTACGTATCAACTCTAGATCGCCAGAATCTCCATCACTCACGTGAAATCGAATTCGAGTATAAACTCGAAACCTGGAAACGGTGACAGGAAACACCACTCGAAACCTATCCATGCCTCATGTGCGACGCCTAGACAACCGGAAACCCCACAATCTCGGCCACGCCATCGCCAACTACCTCTCTACCATCACCCAGAACCGCTTCGCACTCGGTCCAGTGTAAACGACGAACGAGGTCGATTACTCTTCCACATCAAAACTAGGTTTACCAATTTAAATTTTACGCCGCTGTCGCCTCCGATGTTTTCGCCACCTCCAACCATTTTTAGCCGACACCCCGTAGCCTCCTCCATCTCCAGCCACGAACACGACCTCCACGAGTCGATCCATCACCAGAAATTGGCCAAAAATCAATTTTCAAACAAATTCAAACTGCTCTCGAAGCCTAACTCTATAAATCATCAAACCCGCCTTAAAAATCCTATTTTTCTACGAGTATTCAGGTGGTATATCTGAATTAATGTTTTATGAAACTCGAATTTTTCCAAATTTTGGAATTATGACTGTAAAAACTTGATTTATCAATATATATGCATTTTTGTTTCATGAAACTATTTTTCGTTTATAACTTAAACTTAAATACAACTAATTTGTCTTGAAATCAAAACATGATATTGACTGGAAAACAAGAAATTGAATTTCCTTATTGTTGTTCTATACCCTGTAAATCAACTGAGAAGAAATACCCACTGATACATGCATATACACAGAGCATTCTTCAATATATACATACATATACTTAAGATTAAATGGTTGAGTGTTACTCACTGATTTCCAGAAGAAGAACAGAGCCTGCTTCATGTTGAACAGGTTGTAAGAATGCAAGCTGGAAACTTTCTTGATCTCTAGTTTGCTTTGAGTTGATGTTGTTCAAGTAAATTTTGGTTTTTTTATGTTTTAGTTGTTATTCTCTTTAGTTATTTTTTTTTCCTCAGCTTTGATGGATGAAATGAGGATGAGTGTTTATGTATATAAGAAATGAGTTGTACAGGTTGGTATATAGAAGCTTACAGGTAAATAATAATTTGTACAAATAACATAATGTTGTTTTGTACAATCAAGATCAAAGATATTTTGTTTGGTGGCTGAGGTGATTATTTATTTTCGGCTGAAGTGATATTCCTTTTGTGTTTGACTATGCTGAGAAATTTTTATATGTTGTGTACTCAAGATCCCAACATTAATTTCTAAGGATCTATTTAGTGTGCTACATAAATTTCTTTTGTTTGTTTTCTCAAGTCTTTATTTTCTTTGTGTTATAGATATTTTATTTTATTCTGTTTCTATACTTACTCTTTCTTTTGTTTTATTATCTATGCACATTTCGGCTGATAGACAAGTTGTGGTGGCTGCATTAATTCTTATGTCTTGTTTTATAAGTTTTCATATATATATATGTATATATATATATATATATTTGTTTTTCTTCATTTGTAAGCCATTCATATGTATTTAGTTTTTTTTTCTTCTTTACATTGTTTGACTCAGCTGAAATGTTTTTGTTTGTTATTTTACTTTGTTTTGTTTGTTCATACTTTTTGTTTTAATGTTTAAGTGTATCTGGTTTATTTTTGCAAGCTATTATACTTGTTCATTTTTATTACTTTGAAATATATATGAAGTTCTATATTAAATTTGATGTTAGAATTTATCTAATATGTTTTACTTTATATCTTGTAATTTATCTTTTATGTAACTATAAACTTATTTGAGATATTTATTTATTTTCCTATCTATATTATAAATTCAAATTATTTTCAAACCATTTACTTAAACTCAAATTTAAATGATTTAATACATATTTAACTGGAATTTGGGGGAAACTGAAACCAATTTATCAATTAATTTCATAAATTTTATTCAAAAATAAATTAATTATCAATTTAAAATAAATTAAAATTCGGGATCGTTACACTATCTACGTTAAAGTTTAACTTGGGAAGACCTCTAACTAAGTCAAGTTTTGATAACCTAGATAACAGTTTGAAATTTAAATGAACAAATCTTTTATGCCAAATCCAAGGGTCACTTGTATTAGCCTAAAGACATAAGTTATCATTTGAAACTTTCATTCTAAGGATGTAAATGTTTTTCTTCCTAATTCCTTCAGCGATAATATTTGACTTATTATTTTCGATGTGACACTTATCTTTTTCAAATTTAATTTTAAATCCTTTATCACATAGTTGATTTATACTAAGCAAATTATGTTTTAAATTCCTAACTAGCAAAATATCAGAAATAAGAGGAGTTTTAGAATTATCGACATTGCCGATGCCATTCACATATCCTTTTGAGTTATCTCCAAAGTTGACCAATCCACCATCGTGATATATAATGTCATTGAGTATCTTGGGATTTCCAATCATATGACTTGAGTAGCCACTATCAAGTATCCATTTATCTTTCTCAATTTGCACAGTTTGTCCATTGGTTGTTGATTCTTCAAAAGTCATGTAACATGTCTGTTCCTGCATAACAAACCAAATCGGTGGATAACTTGATTTTTCATAAAAACTATATGCATACTTATGATACTTTGATGAAATGCATAAATTCAAACTAGTACTAACAAAATTTTCTAAAAATGCCATTTTTAACTTTTTAAGATTCAGATTATGAAAATTATGAAAACCTATGCTTTGATACAAATTGAAAGGGAGTGCGAATTAAGGATCTTAACGCTAATTTAACACAAAAGGGGGGGTGAATAGTATTTAATGGGTTCTAAGACTTATTGGACTAATTTAAAAATTATGATATAAACAAATGCAGAACTTAATCACAGAACAATCACCGAATCAAACATAGATGCAGAAAGTAAATAAAAAGCAGTAAACCGAATTTTATACTGGTTCAGAGTTACCCTACATCCAGTCCTTTACCAAGGCAAACACCTCATATAGATTTTTATACAAATGTCGAGATTGCATTCCTCAATTTCTAAAGGCCTTGAGGTACCCTCATGTCTCACGAGTTCGGGGCAAACTCTCTTGATTTACGGGACATAAGATCGCCCAAGATTTCCAGGCGCAACCACACCTTATAGAGGACTCAATAAACTTTTGATTACAAATTGATCCTATAGCTCTGAGTAGAACTTTGATCTTCGAGAGAGAACAGAGAATCAAACAAGAATGAGATTCTAATTTGATTCACTCAAGAATTCGATAGAATTTCGGCACGATCTTAAAAATATGAAAATTTTAGAATATGGATTTGTGGAGAAGGAGTGAAGAAAATAAGAAATTACTTAATTAACAAATTTGTTTGTGAAGGCTATTTATATAGCACCAACGATCATAACCATTCATGAAGAGATTTAAACGAATAGACTCTTCTTTTGAAAATTAAAACTTTTGAATTCAACGGCCACCATGTGGACATGGGGTATCCCATGATGTCAATATCCCTAATTAAAAAAATGTAAAATTTGTTTTGAAAATGAAGTTTGAAAGAAGAGTTTATTTCAAAACAAAAACAAATAATATTTTAAGGCTAAAAAATCCTTTTGAAAATCATTTGAAAAGATAATTTTAAGGCAAAAATATTTTCACAAGAAGTTTTGAAAATCATTTTGAAAAACCATTTTGAAGTAGTTTTTCAAGCTTCTTCCTGTAGAATATCTCATCACATCAGGACTCGAGAACTTGTACAAAACCAGGATGTTCGTGGGTTTGTAAGCCACTTGTCGTAGGTTTGTAAGCTACTTGTCATGGGTTTGTAAGCCACTAAGAAGGTAGAAATGGGTTCCATCCCAAATGAAATTTGGAATGAAGATTTCCGTGCTAATATGAAGCTTTAACAAAAACTAGACGCTTATCTTGAAATCTTGATCTTGATACTCATGAGTCTTCAAACTTGATTTCTTCATCCTTAATCTTTATACTGTATAGTCTTCAATAATCAGTACCTGCCTTATATATGTATCCGACATAATAACATTCATATATATCTAGACAATAGTGTTAATATATAAGTTATAATAAAATAAGTTACAAAGATTGTTGTCATCAAAACCACTACCTCCAGTTCCTAACAACCTCCCCCTTTTTGATGATGACAACCTTAAAATATACTTACCACTTCGATCATACCATAACCCCCCTTACTCCAACAACTCCCCCTTACTCCAAGCCTAATATTTTATATAACTTCTCCCCTTTTGTCATCAACAAAAAATAACCTATGAACTTTGACCTTAATAGAAAATGAGACAAACAAACATATGATATAAGAATAATAACTATGTATGAGTGAAATATAGCATCCTAAGTTAAATGGAATTTAAGATCTTATACACAAAAGATTGTTTGTAGAGGTACATTAATTAAGATAACACTTATATACAAATTAACAAACTGATATACAATCTAGAAAAACGAAAAAACGCTTAATGAGGACCCTTAACTATTGGTGATTTATGGACCGAACAATTTGGATAGTGGAGACAAAAGTTTCAACGTTTTTCGACCAAGTTCCCATTAGCGTCAAAAAGGACATCTCCAATGAAAATCACGCCATCTTCTTCGTCCGTATGAACATCCGGATTCGGCAGAGGATGTTCTTCTTCTTGATCCTCTAGTGGTTCTTCTAGAGGCCCTTCTTCTTCAGAATCCATGGCTTGTGATGATTCTTTGATAGGATTGGCATGGTTATCTATGAGAAATTTTTGTAAATTCCTAAGGATTCTGCCTTACCTATCTTGTTCTCTAGCCATTCGCAGTTGACTTAGTTGAACCGCTGTCATAATTTGAAGCAAATCTTTCATCTTCTCTTGCAATTTGATGACTCGTACGTGCGTGGATCGTTGAAAATACCAGAATGAGGAGAAGTAGGTGAAGAAGGTTCATTATTAGAAGAGGAAGACATTAATTTACCGTTTTAGAAGTTTGTTACAGAGAATAGAACAGAGAAAAGGAGTAAAAGTTGAAATATATAAATATATTACTTAATAACTAAATTTAGAGGGAAATTTAAATTTGAAAATCTCGGCATGTATGTCGACATAGAGGGATGGGTCATGTCGATATGCCCAGTTCAATTTTTGATTTTTTTTAATATTAATTATTAACTATACTTATATTAATTATAGTTTATATTCCAATTAATAAACATATACCTAATTCTCTTTTGAATTTAGTAAAGTTTTGTTCATTTAACGGTTTAGTTAATATATCAGCAATATATTTTTCAGTATTAATATACTCAAGATTTATGACTTCTTTACTTATATTATCTTTAAGAAAATGATGTCTAATATCAATATGTTTTGTTCTAACATGATGAGTTGGATTCTTAGATAGGTTTATTGCATTAGTATTATCACAATAAATTGGTGATTTAGTTATAGTTAATCCAAAATATTTTAATGTTTGTTGCATATATATAACTTGAGAACAAGCCAAAGCAGCAGATATATATATTCTGCTTCAATTGTTGACAAGGATACAATGTTTTGCTTCTTGCTAAACCAGGAAACCAGAGAATGTCCAAGAAAGTGACAAGTTCCACTTGTACTTTTTCGGTCTGATTTAGAACCAGCGCAATCAGCATCACAATATGAAATTAAATCAAATACATCATTTTTAGGGTAAAATAAACCATAATCTAAAGTATGTTTTACATATCTTAAGATTATTTTAACAGCTTTTAAGTGAGTTTCTTTAGGTTGAGATTGGTATCTTGCACAGAGACAGAAACTATGCATGATGTCAGGACGACTTTCGAGTTAGAATTTTTTTAGTAATTTTGTAAAATTTTTGATAATTAAAATTTGACTTTCGAGTTATATCTTGGAATGAATGAATGTGAGAAATTAGTTGGTATATATAAACAAATTTAAAAGATTTGGAAATTTTGGAATCTATTCCAGCTAATTGATTTGAAAATAAGTTTAAGAATCCATTTTAATTAATAATTTTAAACTTCAGAGTTTGGAAATGTTTTCTCCCTTAGGAATTTCGGGGACGAAATTCATTTAAGGGGGGAGAATGTAACAACCCAAAATTTTAGTCATTTGATTTTACATGTTTAATTAATTTTAAATGTTTAAAATAATTGGATTTTGAAAATTAATAACTTGAATTCAAATATAGTGCATTTAAATATTTGAACTATTATTAAATATGAATTAAATAGATTCAATAGTTTGTTTTAACTCCCTTTAATTAATAAATAATAATGGTAAGCCCATTTATAAATTTATAACAATAAAAAATGGTTCGAATAAATAACAAGAAGTCAAATTATAATAAAACGAATTGATTTTTGGTAACGTTTTTTTTAATTTAATTTGTATGTTTTTTTTTGTAATTTTTAATTTGTAGAATACAAAAATTATTTGTTTGAAGATTTATCGGCAAACAATGATATTTGAGGAATTTCACAAAATAAAATAATCTGTGCAATTCACTATTGATTTATGATCGTGTCACATTGTAATGCACGATTATATTTGTATTTCGGTTACTCACGGTTCGTACTTAAACAAAATTTGTGTAGTGGGGCATTGCAAATATTTCATTAAGAACCATTGTAAAATCAAATCAAATTTAACCATTATAAAATCAAATCAAAATTCAAGTTTTAATTAGATGGCGTAGACATTTTGGCGGCTCGAGAAATCTTTTTTTACGGAATGAGGAAACATGATCATTTTATCTATTTATTATTTATCATATTATATTTTATTTATAAATCTAGGTAAAATCACTTATTCCTTCTTTTCATTTTTACAATCTTCATTTTTTCCTTGCTTTATAGAACATCTCCCCCCTCTTCTTTATGTGCCAAAACTAGTAAACGAAATTATTCCTAATCTTTGAAATTCAAAGTAAATTCAAATACTTAACAAAAAATCATGAAATTTGTTTTATTGGATTCGTAAGAGCAGGATACACGCAACGATACCATTTTTGGATGGAATGATGATATTTTGGAAGGGCCTTCCTTTCTAGGGTTTTCGGTTTTCTTTGATTTAAGTGAGGATCGGTGAAATGGAGTTTGGATATAGGTTTGTCGAGACTTGGCGCATCGGTAGTAGGAGTTTGAGGGTATTCGGTGGCTTCTTGGGGGGAGTGATAGTTCCACGTTCATGGTTTCCAGCCCTCCACGTCGCATTCGAGGATGTGAGGCCATGCTTGAATCATGGCTATTGTAAGTTGCGATCGAAGGGGGGAACCAACAACGAAGTCGGTTCGTCTAGCGGATCGCTGTAGCTCTGTATCTTAGCATGCGTGCATAAGCAGTTATGGAAGGAGTATGTGTACATATTGTTTGAAGGGAAGACGAAATTAAAAGGAAAAGAAGAAGATAGTGAGGTAATTTTTTTATTAGGTGGTTAAGTGGATTTAATTGTTCAATTAACTACTAAATCTTATAAATTAAATATCTTGCTCATATAAGGTCCAAATCGAACGCGGTCAGTCGCGTTGCAGTTGTACCGTTAATTACTACACTATAGAGTTGGATTGAATGAGATTGGAGCTTGTTGGAATTTAGACTAAAATTGAACGGCCGTTTCATTTTAGACCAAATTGGAATGCTTCGGTGAAAACGAAAATCAAGATGAGTTTAACTCACATTTAATTTTGTATAGCATATCTATGACATCAAAACGTTTATTGATTGCTTGGATGTTAATTAAATTGTATGATTAACTGTTTGGTTGAATTTCCATTTAGAAAATGGATGACACATTAATTAGATTGTTATACACACATATAATTATCGATATATTATCCATAACTATTGTTTTGCAGGGAAAATCTGTAGAGAGACCCTAAAGGGGGGTTTCTCACTGATAAATTATTTATTTTCATCCTTATGCTGTTATAAATAAATTAAATCCGGATGTTCCATTTAACTTGTTAATTGTCGTTATAGCAATTTTGCTATATCGTCATTTATAAAATTTCATCCCCAAAATGCTATTGTATGAACTTGAGCTTGTGTTTCCATTAGACAGAATATTTAAATTCATTAATCATTCGGATTAATGTTAATTTAAAAATAATTAATCATTTTAACTAATGATTTTGAGATTTATTAAACAAATTTAATAAATAAGGATTTAAAAATTGGTTTATCTTTAGATTTAATTAATCATTTCTGCTAATGATGTTTTATACTTAGTTAATCGTTGTAACTCATAATTATTTCAGTTTAATTAGTGATGATGAAATTAAAGTAATTATTTCAATTAATGATAACTGAAATTAATAATCATTTTGATTAATGATATTTAAAAGTAATTAATCATTTTAAATAATGATATATGGATTGTATTAATCATTTTAATCAATGATTGTTTTAAATTTAATTAATTGTCTTAATTAACGATATTTGGAGTTTAGTTAAATCATTTTAATTGATGAAGTTTTATAATTGAGTAAATCATTTTAACAAATGATATTGTAATTACTCGTTTGAACTAATGAGGCTTGAATTTAATTATTTCAATTAATTTATGATTATTGAACTTAATTAACTATTTTAATTAATGGAATTTAAAATTACTTATTATTTTAATAAATGATGTTTGAGATGACTTATTCATCTATAACTAATGGTTATCTGAATTTAATTAATCTTTGTAACTAATGATATTTAAAGTTAATTAATCGACTTAATAAAAGTGACTAAAGTAAATTAATTAATATAATAAAATAGCTTTAATAAACCGATTTAATAAAGATTTTAAAGTTAATTTACCAATGTCATAAAAGTATTTGGAAATCATTATCTACTTTATTTTGAAGATAATTGATTTGCTTATTTAAAAGAGATTTTAAATGTGATCAATTATTTTTGGGGTAATTATTGTTTTTAAAGTCATAAAAGGTATTTAAATTGTTTGATTATCTTTTGGGATAATCCCTTGGGTGTTGATCTGATGTTGGTTTACGTCTTCGGGGTAGAGTAGTTGGAAAGATTATTCTCGTAACGTTTTTCAATCAGGCACTAATTCTAATATGGAAATCAAGCACAAGTCCAGTACGTTTTAAAAAAAGAAAAAGGTTGATTCATTTATGAAAATGAATTATTTCTGTAAAGAAAACCACTTTTATGGAAACGTTTATCTGTATAATTAGCACTAAACATCGAAGAAGTAGACTTGTCGATATTTCAAAAGTTAAGAATAATCGTGTGACATGATTTTGAGGTAACACTACCTTGACTTGTCTGGTATTATTGTTAATTAAGAAATAGTACAAGTTTGAATTCAATGAGTGGTAATAAATATACATGAATAAATTTCCTTATACAATCGATTTATATTCTCAATAGTTGGTATCTCAACTATTGGTTACATCAACTTTTTTATTATCGTCATTCTAAGATGATTTATTGCTCCATTGAGCGTTGTTATCCTTTGTTGAATATGACTAAACCAAAAGCGCGAGTGGAAGCCATGCTCTGTAGGGTTGCTCCCATTAGGGTATTTTCACATCTCATCTAGTTTGGATTTGGTTGTGCACTTAGATGTGGAAATATTCAAATACTTGGTAAGGTTTGGCGGGGTCTGGCTTGGTATTATGACAATCCGCCAATTTATCACTTTGATAGATTGAATTTATTTTAATTAAAGATGATAATATAGATAATATCGTTTAAAGTAATGATAAGTAATTGTAAACTTATTTTGAATAGATATTTAAGAGAATATTTTCCTCAAAGAATTTATATCGATTAGGGCATCGTATTTAAATATAGATTTATTTAAATTTAATCAGGATTTAACGACTTAATAATTAATTTAATTATTCAAATAATGATGATGATTCATTTTGAATAGTTATGAAGTGAAAAATAAATCATTTATAATAATTTATAAAGATATAAGTATGGTTTGAAAATATAAGGGAAAATCAATATTGCTTTATCAAAATAATATCAATTTTTTGTAAATAAATGTTAATATAAATTTTTTTGGTTTTATAATACAAATGTGATCATTTTTATTTGTTTAAAATTATAAGAAAATTTATTTTTGAATTTTGTTTACAAATATATGAACGTTAAACTATTAGTGAAAATGTGACCGATAATCAATTCTCCAGATTTCAACGATTTAACGAACAAAAGTTATTCAAAGATGTTCGAGGTTTTATGTACCTACATGTACATACAAATATATGTTACGTTTATATGATAACATGCACATAAACATATATATAAGAAATATAAAATAAAATAAATAATGTATTTTAATGATTTCTTACTCTTTAAGCACAAAGAAGTCAACATATGTATACATGAGGGGGTGGAAGTGATGTGCACATGGGGGGAGGGCTTTGGCCGTGCATTGTGAAGGGAGGTAATGTGTTGGAGAAGCCTAGAAATACTGAAAAAAGTGATGTGTACATGTCTTCTTTTATACTCTTCCTTTTCCCTATAAATATCCTACCACCTTCTCTTCCTTTTCATTCCTTTTCTTCTTCAAAATTTTCAAGCTTTTGCCTCTACTTTAATAGATTCTATCCAAAAAGAAATATGTCTAAATTTACTTCAAAAAAAAAATTAAATCAAAGTACATAATTTTATATAGTTAAATTCCTCAAAACAAGACGAATCTCCATCTCTCCACCTCATATACCCATGAAACCATCATTCACCACCCTAGGCCATGGGGTCCACCTCTTCACCACCATAGGCCATGAGCACCAAGTCTTGGCCGAGCCATTTCAGGGATCCAAGCTCGATTTCGTAGAGTTTCATTTCGAGATGGCGAAGCTATAGCCGTTTTAAAACTAGTTCGAAGAAAAATGAAGGTCATAACTCCTAAACTACTATATTATATTTTGAATGATTGTATGATGTTTGCAAATGGTTGTTCAATATGCTTTGATCATCAAGTTTGGTTGTTTTCATATGAATGTTGAATATATATGCAAATCGCGAATATACACATCGATAAACACAAAAGGAAATCACTTTCTTTGAATTAATGAAATTGTGTACATGAAGTATCAAACCTCTTAAAAATGGTCTAAAATGTATTTGAAATGTTTTGTAAAGATTTAAAAGTGTTTTGGTGAAGTTTGAAAAGAAATGGAAAATTTAGTTAAAAATAAGCGCATCGCGTAAGGTAGTTCGCGATTTCGCGCTATAAAGTCAAACAAGTGTAAAAGTTGGAATATAGAACGGAATTTTTTGAGATAATAATTTTTCAAACTATTATGCCCATATTTTTCCAACAAAGAAGGAAAATCAAGATTTCGATAAGTAGATTTTGAAATATGAGTAAAACAAGTTTTTGAAAACTCCTGAATTTGCAGTTCAGAATCCAAAATTTGATTTCTTTACAAATGATGTTTTAGAATTGTTTAAAAATATGGAATAAATCTTATAAGTTTTCTAAAATATTTTAAAAGTTATTTGAGTAACAAAAATGAATTTTCAAATAATAAAAAGTTATTTTGATCAATATAGCTTAAAAAGCACTTTTCGCAGCACTTTTTTATAACTTCTAAATTATAGTTTTGAATGCAACCATTCTTTTCCAAATCTTTTTTAAATGTCTTTAAATGATTAATAAAGTGTTTTAAAGGTAATTTGAAGGATTTATGAAATGAATGAAGGTTTAATAGTTTATGGTCGATCAAATAACTTGACCGTCTTATGGATGTTAGAGAGATAATGTCTAGGCTTGGATTTGCAAAACTAGTTTCCTGCTCTCCTTGGCTATCCAGACTGGCCTGATGGATGGGATAGTAAATTTGATTTACTCGGATCGAAATTTTCCAAAGAATAAAGAAAAATATTTTCATATTTAAACAATTTGGATTTTATGGAGATGATCTTCTTGTACTCGGTGTTAAAGCCGGAAGAGGGAACACATACTATTCGTGGAATTTAAACTGTTATTCCACCCATAGTATTTGTTGAATATGGGGAATCATATTTTGTAGAATTATATTATTTCTATAAATTCTTCTCCCTTAATATTTAATGGTTTTTGATTTATATCCTAGATAACATAGTTTTAACTCAAGCAAAATAGAGAATATTGAATTAACAAATCTTTATTAAGATTTAAATGAAATGAGTTGGAAATATTTTCCTCGTATAAAAGAAATGATTTCGAATTAGTCCAAGTTTAAAAGGGGTTTTAAGTAATCAAAGATTTGATAAGAGAGGTTTGATAGTTCCGTATATACCGAAAAGAATGTTTTGGAAATATATATCTCAGAGGGAGATTTTTGATAAAAAGAACTTAATCAATTAAAGAATGATTTCCTATTCACAAAACCTCTTTTTATCGATGATTGGATTCCCGGGGTCGGATCTGGGGAAATCCTTATCTGAAAACCACTTCGAACCAATGTATGCATTCGAAAAATGAAGTCCTAATAGTGAGAATGAAGACCAAAGATTTTTGGGATGAAAAGACTGCTTGTTGATAATTCTGGTTAGCTTCCAAATACTAAAGAAGCAGTGGTCCCTTCATTTTTGAAGTTCTTTGGTTGCAAAGACTTCTCGCTACTAACCTTAGGGTTAATTCCCGACAGGATGTGGTAGGAGAGTACCTTCGGTTTCGTTCACTCCCAGAATGAACTTTTATGATGGATGTCCGACATTACATTCTTGAGATTTACATCGTTGACTTTTATTAACATACATCTGTTTGGTGGCGAAGAATGCAACTTCTCTTAGCTTAACTCCCTTCTCTGAGATGAGCTCGAAGGTTGTATGTTTATGGAAGTCAACAAGTGATTGATGGGTTGGTAGTTTGGCATTTAAAGGAAGATGATGCGTTATGTGAAAAGGTAATCGTTACCTTAAGCCTCTCACTTGGAAATGACCGAAACAGAGTAGATGTAGCAAGGCCATGTGGTTTGCAGCCATTCGTTTATGATCATCACCTTCTAGATATATTTCTTCTCGTTATGACATTTAGGATGTAAATTATTGTGGATGTATGCTACGTGGATCCTCGGATAGGTCAGTAATGACTGAGGTGATGACGTGTTCAATACTATCTAAGAAAAGGTAGGACGGTCTTGTGTTGGTAGAGGTGCAGATGTTCTATTGACCACGATACATTCCTCTAGAGATGTACTGCCGAAAGGTAGTCCCTTCACCTGGTCATTTGTATGGAATCCATTTTCCAATAAGTGCTTGCCAGTTTGTTTGTAGAAAACGCGTTTGTGGCTAGTATTGCTGGAATTTGATCAATGTAAAAATTTCGGCTAAGATCGATAAGTTTACTTACAAACGTTTTCAAAGATATGTCATTGAAAATAATATCAGTTATTTTGACGTAAAATGGTTTATTTATCATATGGTAAAAACCCATTTTGTGTTTATCTACGGCGTGGTCTTATAAGATACCTTTTTGTTTTCAAAACACGTATTTTGAGTTCTCACACCAGTCCCATGACCGACCCAGAGTTCACTTTTCTTATCCTTAAACTTTGGGTGCCTTGATTTTCCCCGGACAGCGTACTAGTCAGGTTTAGCTTAGAAGAAGCTGGATGGATCCCAAAGCGTGGAGGCAGAAGATTTACTGAAGATTTTGTCTATTTCCACCACATTCTGTACTATAGTGTTTCGTTTTTTTAAGGACAGGGTTATAACTGTCCATGTTTTAGCTCTGGTAAATGTATTTTAATTTCCATTGTAATGATTATTTGTCAAAATAATGTATGTGAAATTCTGTTCCGTCGTATTTTTCTTTCTTACTATTGAGGATCCGCTTCTCTGGCACTTGGATTTGCGACACATGAATACCAAGGATGTATTAGTTTCGATTTCTGGGAGTCGAAGAAAGGGTCATCACATCAGGGTATCATAACTTAGGTTGAGCAAACACCTTAGCCTGATAAGGGTAAAAGACTCATCAGAGATAGGTTTAGTAATACACTAGGATGAGTAGCACATTAGAGATATGGTTATTAATGCCTTAAAATGAGTTTTGAGAGAGAGAGTGTGTGTTTGTGTATGTATAAGCGTGTATTTGTTAATAAAATATACAAATGATTTCATTTTTATATAAAATCAATTTCCCTAAAACATATATATATATATGTATATGTATATGTATGTATGTATGTATGTATTTGAAAAGAAAAGAATATTTTGATAAGATTTTGAAAAGATTTTTGGAATAATAAAATGTCTTATACAAAGAATTTTAAAAGCTATCTTTAGAAATAAATATCGAAACACTTTCTAAGTATTGACCAAACCTCTCTACCTAAGAATACGCTAGGAATTACCTACTACTTGTGTCTAAAAGAATAATTGTTTACGTTTTATAAACCATGCGGGGGAAGTTACATGAAACATGAGTCCTCTAGAGCTAATTGGGGCAAGGAGAATAGACTTATAGTTCTCTCTAGCGATGAAGAGGAATAGCCAGTAACTCCGCCTAGCAATGGTGGATATCCGATTAGGGAAGACTATGCCCCGTATACTCATAAGGATGAAGATAGGTACCCTATTGCAGGAATGCTTGCACCACCTCCAACTCTGGAAATAATTATGATCTCGAGCGACGATGAACCCGGGCGAGCCTTGGGGGGAATTGGGTAGCAGATTCGCTAGTTCCATCTTGGAAACCATAGAGGAGGGTGAGCCAATGGAGGAGGAATCGGAACCTATAGGAGAGGAAGTAGAACCAATGGAGGAGGAATCTGAGCCAACGGAAAACTCGAATGTTATCATATCAAACGAATGCTGCAATGTGATATGAGATATGAGGGGGAAAATGTTATATGGCAGGAGGCATCGTCAAATTCACTATAGATAGGAGCGCGATAGGAAGCCACAATGAGGAGACTGTAGAAGAAGAAGAAGTGGAAGGAGTCAGAGTACTTGAAAATCCGTGGGAAGAAAATGTGCAAGGATTAGAGGAGTTGGGAGAAGATGGAATCATACCAGGAATACCATTAGGCTTGGGACATATCCTATGGATTCAACCATGGTTACCCCAGGGAATTGAAGAAGCACAAGGGGAGGACAACAATGAGGCTGATGATGAGTTGGATAGTGAAGAAGAGGGAGAAGGGGAGGTAATGATTGACTTGGGATGTTGGAGTCCACCTTTATCTTCAGACTCAGAAGAGTAGGAACAGAATCTGGGAAGTAAGTCTGTATAAGTAGTGTGTTTTGTTTTGATGTATTGTTTTGAGTTGTAATGATTTAGTGAGGAGAGGGGAATCTTCTTTTTGAACCCTAATATTGGAAGGTTTACATGATGTAAGAATGAGAAGATTTATAAAATGATGATTGTCCCAACTTTTCATTAGTACCAATCTTCAAGTAAATAATTGAAGTTAATTGGTTTTGGGTTTGTAGTAAATGATGTTTTAACAACATTTGTTTTTAAACCCTCGAATAACACTTTGAAAGAAATTTTATTAGTACATTTAGGTATTTAATAATGGGATTTTAAAAAATAATAACAAGTGTTAGAGTCTTTTATAAAAGATGGAAAATATTATACTTAACTTATTATAAAGAGAAGTTCAATTTAACAATGTATTGGTGGTAATTTTTTTAATCTCTTTGATTATATTTTAAAGTAAGTAAAACTTGTTAAGTAAATTATGAAGGTACTTAAAACATTTGAATAAGAACATAAACACCTTTTAAGTATTAAAATGGGTATGAGTAAAAGCGATATATATATATATATATAAAGGAAGTTTTAATTGATAAAGGAGTGTTAATTGATAAAGAAAGTTTTAACTAAAACAGAGAATGTTTTCACATTAATATTGGGAGTTTATGATGATGTATCGATTTAATGAACTATTTTGAAAATAAGTTTTCGAGAAACCATTAAGATATGTTCAGAAATGTATTATAATAAAAAGATATTTATCTTCTAAAAAAATGTTTTCTTTAAGTTGAAATATTTGGAAATAAAAATGTAAAATGGTTATCTTTATAAAAGATTGAAAAAAGAAATGGAAGTTTATGAAATGTTTTCAAATTTTTTTTGGAAAGGTCAATAAATACATATAAAGTATATGGATTATTTCATCACACGATTTAATCTAAGATTCAAGTACAGAACTTTGACGTGTCTTGACACTTATTTGAAAAAGAATTCATCACTCGATTCTTGACAACGAACATTAATAAGGTTTATGGTTAGATGCTTTAGTTTTCCATCATAGTTGAGAGCTATGCAAGATAAATAAAGTTCAGATCTGAAAGCCTAGTCAGAGTCCGCACTAAAGGATCGCGGGATCGATACTAGTTCAAAAATGAAGTTGTGAATTCGAATAGAAGATCGAATCAGATATTGTGTATGAATGATCTATATACATTATACGGAGATGAGTTAAAAATAAATATTTTGGGAAAAACTTTTGGGTTTTTGTTTTGGATAATTTCGGGGACGAAATTCTTTTAAGAAGGGTTGTCTGTAATGACCCGTCAATTTATCACTTCGATAGATTGAATTTATTTTTAATTAAAGATGATAACACGAATAATATCATTTTAAGTAATGATGAGTAATAGTAAACTTATTTTGCATAAATATTTACGAGAATATTTTCCTCAAAAAATTATGTCGATTAGGGCATCATATTTGAATATAGATTTATTTAAATTTAATCAAGATTTAATTATTAAATAATTATTTTAATTATTCAAATATTGATGATGATTCATTTTGAATAGTTATGAAGTGAATATAAATCATTTATAATAATTTATAAAGATATATATATATATTGTTTGAAAATATAAGGAAAAATCAATATCGTTTTATCGGTGTAATAGTAATTTTTGAAAATAATTGTTAATATAAAATTTTATGGTTTTATAATTCAAATGTAATCATTTTTATTAGCTTAAAAGGATAAGAAAAATTATTTTTGAATTTTTTTTTACAAATATATGAACGTTAAATTATAAGTGAAAATGTGACCGATAATCGGTTCTTTGGATTTCAACGATATAAGAACAAAAGTTATTCAAAGACGTTCGAGGTGTTATGTACCTACATGCACATATAAATATATGTTACATATACATGATAACATGCACATAAACATACATATATAAATAAAATTATGTATAAAAAATATAATATAAAACAAATAATGTATTTTAATGATTTCTTACTCTTTAAGCATAAAGAAGTCAACATATGTTTACATGAGAGGATGGAAGTGATGTTCACATTATGGGGGGGGGGGGCTTTGGCCATGCATTGTGAAGGGAGGTAGTGTGTTGGAGAAGCCTAGAAATATTGACTAAACGGATGTGTACATGTCTTATTTTATACTTCCTTTTTCCTATAAATACCCTACCATCTTCTCTTCCTTTTCATTCCTTTTCTTCTTCATTATTTTCAAGCTTTTGCCTCCACTTTAATGGCTTTCATCCTAAAAGAAATAATATCCAAATTTATTTCAAAAAAGAAATTAAATCATAGTATATAGTTATATATATTTAAACACTTAAGAACAAGCTCGAATCTCCATCTCCTAAATCCAAGAGAACACCATTCACCACCCTAGGCCGTGAGCACCAAGGCTTGGCCGAGCTATTTCAGGGATCCAAGCTCAATTTTAAAGAGTTTCATTTCGAGATAGTAGAGCTATAGCCGTTTTAAAACTAATTCGAAGGAAAATAAAGGCCAGAACTCCTAAACTATTATATTTTAAATGATGATATGATGTTTGAAAATGGATGTTTAATTTGCTTTGATCGTCAAGTTTGGTTGTTTTCATATGAATGTTGAATATATATGCAAATCTCGAATATACACGTCGACAAACACAAAAGGAAATCACTTTCCTTGAATTAATGAAATGGTGTATATGAAAGTAATAAACCTCTTGAAAATGGTATAAATTGTATTTGAAATGTTTTATAAACATTTAAAAGGGTTTTGGTGAAGTTTGAAAAGAAATGGGAAGTTTAGTTAAAAATAAGCGCGTCGCATAGTGCTAGTTCGCGATTTCGGCTATAAAAGTCAAAAAAGTGTGAATATTCCAACTATTAGACCCATATTTTTCCAATGAAGACGGAAAATTGAAATTTCAACAAGTAAATTTTTAAATATGAGTAAAACAAGTTTTGAAAAATCCTAATTTTGAAGTTCGGAATCCAAAATTGGATTTCTTTACAAATGATGTTTTAAAATTGTTTAAAATATGGAATAAATCTTATAGATATTTTAAAATGTTTTAAAAGTGATTCGAATAATAAAAATAATTTTTTTTAAAAAATAAAAAGTCGTTTTTATCGATATAGCTTAAAAAGCACTTTTCGCAGCACTTTTTGCAGCACTTTTATATAACTTTTAAACTGCAGTTTTCAATGCAACCATTCTTTTCCAAGTCCTTTGTAAATGTTTTTAAATGATTAATAAAGTGTTTTCAATGTAATTTTAAGGATTTATGAAATGATTAAAGGCTTAATGGTTTAGAGTCGATCAAATAACTTGACGACCTTGTGGGTGTCAAAGAGATAGTGTCAAGGATTGGGTTTGAAAAACAATTTTCCTGCTCTCCCTAGCTATCCAGACTAGTTCGACTGGTGGGATAGTAAATTTGATTTACTCGGATCGAAATTTTCCATAAGAAAAAAGAAAATATTTTCCAGATTTAAACAATTTGGATTTTATGGAGATGATTTCCTTGTACTCGGTGTTAAAGCCCGAAGAGGGAACTCGTACTACTCGTGGAATTTGAAAGCTGATTTCACCGTTATTCCACCCATAGTATTTTTTGAATTTGGGGATTGATATTGAGTAGAATTATATGATTTCTATAGATTCTGCTCACTTAATATTTAATGGTTTTGGATTTATATCCTATATAACATGGTTTTAACTCAAGCAAAATTGAAAGTATTGAATTAAGAAATCCTTATTAAGATTTAAATAAAATGAGTTGGGAATATGTACCTAAGAATAAAAGAAACGATTTCAAATTAGTCAAAGTTTAAAAAGGGTTTTAAGTAATCAAAGATTTGATAAGAGAGGTTTGATAGTTCCGTATATACTAGAAAGAATATTTTAAAAATATACATCTCCAAAGGAGATTTTTGATAAAAAGAACCTAATCAGTTAAAGAATGGTTCCCTTTTCACAAAACCTCCTTTTGTTGATGATTGGATTCGAAGGAACTGGGGTCGGATCTGGGGAAATCCCTATCTGAAAATCACTTCGTACCAATATATGCGTTCGAAAAATGAAGATCTGGTAGAGAGAATGTTGAATGAAGACCAAAGATTTTCAGGATGAAAGGACCGCTTTTGATAATTCTGGTTAGCTCCCAATTACTAAAGTAGCAGCGGTCCCTTCATTTATGAAATTACTTGGTTGCAAGGACTTCTCACTACTAACCCTAGGGCTAATTCCCAACAGGATGTGGTAGGAGAGTACCTTCGGTTTCATTCAATCCTAAAAGAACTTGTATGGATGGATATCTGACATTACGTTCTTGAGATTTACATTATAAACTTTTATTAACGTACATCTGTTTAGGGGTGGAGAAGGAAATTTCTCTTAGCTTAACACCCTTCTCTGATACATATAAGCTCGAAGGTTGTATGTTTGTGGAAGTCAACAAGTGATCAATGAGATGGTAGTGTGGCCTTCAAAGGAAGATGATGTGCTATGTGAAAAGGTAATCGATACCTCAAGCCACACTCCTAAAAATGACCAAAACTGAGTAGATGCAGCAAGGCTATGTTGTTCAAAACCATTAGGGTATGATCATCTCCTTTAAATATATTTCTTCCTACTATGACGTTCGGGATGTAAATTATTGTGGATGTACGAGGATCCTTGAATAGGTCGGCAATGACCGGGGTGATGATATATTCGGTACTATCTAAGGAAAGGTAGGTCGGTCTTGTGTTGGTAGAGGTGCAGATGTTCTGTTGACTTCAATACATTCCCTTAGGGATGTACTTTCGGAAGGTAGTCTCTTCACCTGGTCATTTGTATGAAATCCATTCTTTAATAAATGTCTGCCAATTTGTTTGTAGATACCGCATTTGTGGCTAGTATTGCTGGAATTTAATCAATGTAACAATTTCGACTAAGATTGATAAGTTTACTTGCTAATGTTTTCAAATATATGTCATTAAAATAGTATCAATTATTTTGACGTAAAATGTTTTGGTCATCATAAGGTAAAAGCTTGTTTCGTGTTTTTGTGCGGCGTGGTCTTCTAAGATACCTTTTTGTTTTCAAAACACGTATTTTGAGTTCTCGCACCAGTCCCATAACTGAATCGGAGTTTTTGCCTTATCCTTAAACTCTGGGTGCCCTAATTTTCATGGGCAGCATAGTAGTCAGGTTTAGCTTAGAAGAAGCTGGATGAAGCTCGAAGCATAGAGTCAGAAGATTTACCGAAGATTTAGACTATTTCCACCACATTCTGTACTATAGTATTTCGCTTTTGTAAGGATAGAGTTTATAGCTGTCCATGTTTTAATTCTGATAAATGTATTTTAATTTCCACTGTAAAGATTATTTGTCGAAATAATGTATGTGAGATTCTGTTCTGTCTTATTTTTCTTTTTATCCTTGAGGATTCGCTTCTTCGGCACTTGGATTTGCGGCACATGAATATGGAGGTTGTATTAGTGTCGATTTCTGGCAGTCAAAGAAATGGGTCGTCACTGGTATTGTCCAAGAAGTGTCACAGAGTAAATGAGTTTTTCAAAAGTATATCACTAGAGATATGCTTCGAGGGGGTGCACCTTCCTTGTCATTTGTTGGAAATTTTTCTTTCCTTATTTGGTTTGAAAACCCTAAATCTGTTTTAGCTTTAATTGCCACGAGTAGAGCCAACTCCTCATCATGGCATTTACGTTTTTATTTAGTCCGTTCTATCAAGTTGGATTGTTACCTTATTTAGTCCATTCCAACAAGTTGGATTGTTATTTTATTTTGTCCATTTTATTAAGTTTGGACAATTATCTTGATTTGTCCACCCTATCAAGTTTGGACAGTTATCTTATTTTATCCATTCTGTCTAGTTTGGATTTTGCTCGGACTATTTTCATTCTTCCAAGTCGAATTTTAATATTATATATGCCCATTCTTATTTAGATTTGTACCCTGATGTTCATTTCTGCTCTTGCCAGTATGAACGTTATTCTTGTGAGGTAAAAATCTGTTCCGCGTTAGCGGCGTGGTCCCATGGAACTTTTATATGATCTTAAGTGTTCGAGTTATCTCACGCTGGTATTTCCAGACTGATCCGGGTGTTATTTATTTATAATGCTTGGGTCAGACCAAGTATTTTCCTAGGTTGTTTGTGAAGTTTTAGAGCTCGTGGAAGGGAGCTGAAGTGTCACTTATCGTAGTATTCTATTTTCTGTTGTATTATATAGTATACTTATCGTCATTTGTAAGGTCAAGATTTTACAACTGTCCGGCTGGTAAGGTTTGTTTTAACTCTGGTATACTTTGTATTTTTAAAGTGATAGTTTTCTATTGTCCTTGTTATATCATATGTTGTCGATTCCACTATGAGATTTTGCTTTCTCTGTTCTCTGTTCTCTGTTCTCTGTTCTTTTCTTTTTATTTACCCTAACAATATGCCATTTTGTCAAGTGGATGTGCGACATTTGAACACAGTGGTAGTGTTCGGTGTCGACTTTCGATGGTTAAAAAAGCGGGTCGTTACACAGAAAAACCAATTGTTAAGGTAAAAGAAAATAAATACATAACAGAATCTCATACGAATGAAATAACATATATTATTTCATTAATCTTCATAGTGGAATTTTTTTTAAATACATATATCAGAGTCTATCCTAAGCTTAGCCTTAACGGTTATAAATATCCATCCTTATATATGCTAAAAAAACAACAAATATAGCAAAAAATAACTATATTCATAAGTTGATGAAGATCTCTAGCTCTCCTCTGGAAACTCCAAGCGTCTTCAGCTAATTCTGAAACTACTCAGATCTGACCCGAGTATTTTTAATACATGAATCAGGCCTGGCAAACCAGTGTGAGATACAAATTATAAATATATATGATAGTGTCATAGATCAACTTTGATCTCAAACTAAACCTTTGAAAAGAAGAGTATCTCATAAGACCACATCGAACATAAACATAGACGAGTTTTTAACTTATGATAACCGAAACATTTTTATCAGATCGTTTGATATTATTTATAAAGACATTCTTTGATAACCCTTTCAAATAACATATTAATCATAGCCGAAATTGTTACATTAATTAAATTCCAGCATACTAGGTTCTACAATCAAAATCGTAAAGGCAAATATTGGAGAATGGGATTTCCAACAATGAAAAGGTAAGAGACTACCTTTCGACATTACATCTCTAGAGGAATGTATCGAGGCACAATCCTGCTGCCACTCTACCAACACAGACCTGGCCTACAACTACATAGATAGTACCGAATATGTCATCACTCCGATCGTTCCTGACCTATCCGTGGCCTACCTCTACATAGATTGCACCGAATATGTCTAGAAAGGTGATGAACATCTCCCAATAGGAGCAGCCCACTTAGCCCTACCACATATACCCTGTTTTTTCCATAATCTATATGTGAGGCTTGAGGTAACGTTTTACCTTCCACATGACAAATCCCACTTTGAATGCTACATTGCCATTTCGGACGACACACTAATTGGTTTTCATAAAAGTACAACCGACCGAGTTCATACGCCTTAGGGAAGGGTGTTAAGTATAAAAGGTTACTTCCCACGCTAACAAACTGATGTATATTTGTAAAAACCAATGTACGTGGTATTAGAATTGCAATGTCAGGCATTAGTCCATATAAGTTGTCCAGGAACATGACAAACTATAGGTACTCCTACTACATCCTGTTTGGAAATCACCCCTAGCATTAGTAGCGAGCAGTTCGTGCATTGGAGATTTCAAAACAAAGGTACTACTGCCACCATACATATATAATATGGGAATCACGAGGTTAGCGGCAAGCATCCCTACATTATGATGATCCACGTCTTCAAAACCATTGTCTTTAACATGTCTTCATTTTCGAACGCGTATATTAGTTCGAAATGGTTTTTGGATAAGAATCACTCATATTTGAACTCGGTCTCTTCGAACCAATTATGGATAAAAAGATGTATATATGTATATACAGATTTCGTTAAATCCTCTTTTCTTCTTTTACTCGAAATAATATTTAACTTTAAAGATATCTCTTAATCCAGTAAAATATCTTTTAGAGATATATATCTTAAACTATTTCTGTTTGGGGATATACAGAATTATTAAACCTCTTTTTAACTTTGGAAACACCAAATCATTTCCTTTTAATTAATTAGGAAAATATTTCCATATTCTATTATTATTAATGGAGATTACTTATTTCCCAAACATATCTTTTAATGGGTTAAAAACAATGTTTTTTAAGACATCGTTTACTATATATACAAAACAATTAGTACCGAGTAAAAAGGATTCAAAGATTTTAAATTAATTATACTCAATACTAATTTCCATATTCAACCTATACCACTCGTCGAATAAGGGTGAAATTACCTGTTAAGTTCACACAGATATTACAAGTTGAATCCTCAGAATTTAATAGAGTTTATCTAGAATGTTCTCTTTACTATTTAAATCATATTTTAAATCTTGTTTAACATTTTTGGAAAACTTCAAATCTCTTTTTTTTATCTTAAGAAAATGTGTTCCGAGCAAGTCAAATTAACTATCCTCTCTGTTGGGCTAGTTCGGATAGCTAGGAGGAGCAGGCAATTGGTTTTCTCACACTAAAACTTAGAGACTATCTCTCTATCACTCATAAGGTCGTCATGTTATCTAATCAACACTAAACTTTTAAAGTATTTTATTTATCATTTGAAAAAAAATTCAAAATGATTCAAGAAGAAAACCTAAGTTCCAATCATTTATTCAACGGTTACTAAATTCAATTGCTAAATTGTTGGTGAACAGTGATCTTAAAGCATTCTAGATTAAAACACCAATTTCATTAAATATATGCCCATTTTATAATTCAAATTCCTTTTAAAATATTTTAACATATTTATGGAATTTATTTCATATTTTTAAAGATTTAAAAACATCCATTTTAAAGAGTTGAAAACAATATTTTATGACTATCAGAACGTGTTGATTAAAAACTTAATTTCGACATATTTCAACTTTACAAGTGGAATCTTGAATTTTCTTTTTCATTTGAAAACTACGATTATAAGGGTCCAAAAAATTCTTATTTCAAAGAATTCTGACTCGTATTTCATCCTACACATCCGTTTAACTTTTCAAGTCGCGAAATCGGAAACTACCGAAACACGGTGGCTTGTTTTTTTACTTTTTAGTCAAACTTTAGAAAAATTGTCCGAAACACTTTTAATTCATAATAAACTATATAAAACCAATTTTTTACTATTTTACTCTATTAAAACCTCATTTTCACTTTATTCCATATCTTTAATATTATATTGTTATAATATTCAGTTTCCATCTTTTTACTTCAAAATTCTTTTATATTAAACCATATGATATTTCTATATTATTTTACACTTTTAAAATTATTATTTTCCATAAATGAAACCATATATTTTATTTTCCAAAAATTTCAAAACTCCACGTTTCCAATTTCTTTCTTTTTAAAACAAATCCAAATATTTCCATGAACATTTCATTTTGGTTTAAGATTTAAAGAGAGGCTTAACCTACTTTATACACATATTATTTTGGGTATAATATGAATACTTTTTCATGAAATATTAATGAAAATCAAGTAGCCATCACTGTCTTGATAAATATGATTCTTGCAACATAAATTATAATAAGCTTACTTTTCTCAACCAAATCAATATGTGATTAACATAAGCAACCTATATTCAACCAATCATCATCCAAACATATTAAACAACCATATAAAAATAATATCATCAATCATATATATATATATATATATATTGTAATTAAAATAAACCAAGTTAAACGTGTGTTCTCACTTTCATGCTATCCGACTTTAAGTGTTTTTAATTGACAAAATGATCTCTTCCACCTTATCGAAGCTTATGGAACTTGCTCCCAGATCTTCATGATGCTCAGCCAAGCTTATGTGGTGGTGGAAGCCTAGCTTTGAGATGGTGGTGGTGTGGGCTATGCTACTTAGGGAGGAAGAGGTAGATTTTGATTAACTTATTGAAGCAATTTGATATCGTGCGTGTATGGAAATAAATTTAGCAGAACTCCGACGCGGTGTCCAAGTATTTTTACTATTTAGGAAGCCATTGAAGAAGAACTATTAGAGCTCAAGAAGAAGAAGAATAAGAGAAGTGAAGTGAATTTTTGAAGAAAGGAAGAGGATATGCATGTGTATTTATAGGGTAGAAATCCGTGTACATGAAATTAACAAAATACCCCATTCTTCCTTCTTAAGTTTCGGCCAAACCCAACACCCTCCATGTGTCTTTCATCACTTCATGTTGTAGGTGTGTAAGGTGATGCGTAGTTGATTATAATTTGCTTTTTGACTCTTAAGGATGAAGCCTTCATTTGTATACATATAAGAAAGCTTATATATATACATATTTAGTTATTTACAAACCCTTGATGTGACTAAGTGTGTATATATATGTGTGTGTGTATGCATGTGTGTATGTGTAGCAAATAATGTTGCAATGATTTGAAACTGCTTCCATTGAACGAAAGGTCGAAAATCCAAAAGCTGAATCCCGATCACATTTTCATTTTTTAATCAAACTATTTATTTATGTAAAAAAAACTTGAAAATAATTTCTTATCATCTTTAAATAACTAAAGAAATATTATTTAAGCTATAAAATCATATTAAATAATATTAAAATCCATTTACAAAAATATGACGTTGATATACCAAAATGCGGTGAAGTTATATGTCTTTATAAAATAATTTCATGTATTTATAAAACCATTATAAATCACTTATTATCATTATTTAATGATTAGAATGGATCATCATTTAAAATAATTATCTAAATAGTTAAAATTAATTAGTTAATTTGATTCATAGTGATAAAACTACAGGTCGTAACATTCTTTCCCTTTAAAAGAATTTCATCCCCGAAATTTAACCACAACCTCAAACTCAAAAGAGTTTCCTAAAATATTATCTTTAAACTCAATTCCTATGATATACCCAAATTATTCATAATATCTGATTCGACCTTTTATTTGAATCCACAACTTTATTTTCGAACTAATATTGATCCATCGGTCCTCTAGTGCGGACCCTGATCAGGCTTCTTGATCAGAAACCCTCACTTCCCTTACATATCTCTCAACTATGATAGAAAATGCAAGTATCCTACCAAAAATCATCATAAGTGTTCATCATCAAAACTTAAGTGATAAATCCTTTTTTAGACTGGTGTAAACACCTCAAAGTTTCGTACTAGAATCTTATATCTGAATCGTGCAACGAAATGATTTATGTGTCTTTTTGGGCAAGGCCAGCCGGTTTTTATAGTGGATCGTCCACTTTTTATTACAACAAAAGTAATAAATACATATAAGAAACAGGAGTTGGGCCGAACAGGAGTTAGGCAACATGCCTAAACTACTCACATACATAAGCACCGCGTAAGGTGAAGACCTACCATTTCTAGCTGCACAAGGCAGTCTAAAATTATTCATACAATAACACGTTGCACAAGGCAGACCTAAAACATCATAAGTTTCAACTTAGCATTACATCTCACATACCATCTAGCAACATAGGACCTGATGCTAAGACAAAAACTCTCACAAACATATATCTGCACCCAATATCGTTGCAAAAAGCTCCAGCTTTGACAAATTATACACTATGACACGGCTCAAACAAGCATAAGAGAATATAATAGAGATAAATACCATGAGAAGACTTCCAATACGCAAACAAAAAGACTCACTACCAAGCTAAGAGACAGGCGAGCGACACAAACGATCGATAACATACAAATACCCAAATGCACACAACAACACGACAAGCATCATCATAAGAAAACACACAAGTTGCAAATATTGCAATCACCATGATGTCTTTATAGAAGACACGATAAGATTGCAAAGCATATGCATGATAACCACTAGAAAATCAACTATCCACGGCCAGTGAATCCAGCACCCGATCAACTCACTAGAAAATATTTCCTAAAAGCAAGCAAACAACCACAAAAGGCCAAGTTGCAAAGCATCCAGTGCAAACATAATATCTTATACGTACTTAGTAATATCAAATTCCTTTTTCAAAATTATTTATGAAAACATTTCATAAAATCCCATACAAATGTTTTAAACCTTTTAATATATCCCAAATATTTTTAACCGTCGTTTAGAAGATATCTTTAATTGTTATTCTTCTTGTTTAGATACTCTTTTTAAAAGTTTCACAAAACACAACTTTTAATAAAACAAGCTTTACTAAAATCTTCTACCAAGTTTAACTTATCCAAATCTCATTTATAAAAATACTAATTTGTTAAAATATTCAATTTTCAAAATAAATTTAATTTTGAATCAACTTTCTTAAGAATTCAAATACCGATTTCATGTTGTTTAACTAACCCATATTAATAACTCAACATTATCACCCCCTTAACAACCGAACACCATATAAATAACTATATCATTTGAAAGTTATTGCTTTGTATTCAAAATATAATCCTAGGTAAAATTATTTCATTTACCACTTTTCAAAATAAAATCATTTTTATATAATATTAACAAATACATGCTCATATATAATACTCTCAAGTTATTCTAGGGTGTCACTTACCCTATCTCTAATGATAGTCATCCTGGGGTGTTAGTAACCCTATATCTGATGAGACTTTACCCCTACCAGGCTCAGTTGTTCGCTTAACCTAAGCTATGATACCAAATGTGACGGTTGGAATTTTCGACCCTCAAAAATCGACACTAATACATTCGCTGTATTGTGTATCGAGCATTCAAGTGCCAGAATAATCGATTGTTAAGGGTAAAGGAAAATAAAAACATAACATAATCTCACACAAATGGAATAATATATGTGGTTTGAACAATCTTTATGGTGGAAGAACTTTTAAATACGTAAATCATAGTCTATCCTAAGCTCAGCCTGGACATTTATAAATACCCATCCTTACAAATGCTGAAAAAACCAACAAACACGGCAGAAAAGTAGACTACGTTCATATGTTGATGAAGTTATCCAACTCTCCTTTGGAAACTCCAAGTGACTTCAGCTAATCTTGAAACAACTCGGATCTGACCTGAGTATTAAAAATACCCGGGTCAAGCTTGGAAAACCAACATGAGACATGAATTATAAATATATACGATAGTGTCATAGATCAACTTTGATGTCTAACAAAACCTTTAAAAAGAAGAATATCTCATAAGACCATGCCGCATATAAATACAGACGGGTTTTTACCTTATGACAACTAAAACATTTTTATCAAATCGTTTGATATTATTTTTAATACATTCTTTGAAAACTCTTTCAAATAACATATTAGTAATAGCTGAAATTGTTACATTAATTAAATTCCAGCATACTATGTTTTACAATCAAAACTATAAAGGCACATATTGGAGAATGGATTTCCAACAATGACAAAGTAAGGGACTACCTTCCGACAGTACATCTCTAGAGGAACGTATCGAGGTACAGCCCCGCTGACCTCTTCCAACACAGAACCATCCTACCTCTGTTATAGATAGTACCAAATATATCATCACCCCGGTCATTGCCGATCTATCCATGGCTACCACATACACAACAAACATGAAATATAGAGGGTAATCTAGAAAGGTGATGATATCTCTTAATGGGGCGACCCACTTAGCCCTGCCACATCTATCCTATTTTTTCCATTACCGATGTGCGAGACTTGGGGTTACATTTTACCTTTCATATGATAAATCCCAGTTTGAATACCACACCACCATTTCTGACGACATACTAATTGATTTCCATAAAAGTACAATCCCCGAGTTCATACGCCTCATGAAAGGATGTTAAGTATAAGAGGGTTACCTCCTACACCACCAAACCGATGCACGTTTTTAAAACTCAATGTACGTGGTCTAGAAATGCAATGATAGACATTCATCCATGTAAGTTATCCAGGAATAGGATAAACCGAAGGTACTCTTACTACATCCTGTTTGGCAATCACCCGTAAGATTAGTAGCAAGCAGTCCTTGCATTGAAGATTTCAACATGAAGGTACTACTGCCACCATACGTATGTAATATGGAAATCACGAGGTTAGTGGCAAGCAGCCTTAAATTATGAAAGTCTCCATCTTCAAAATTATTATTTTCAACATGTCTTCACTTTCAAACGCGTATATTAGTTCGAAGTCGTTTTCAGATACTAATCACCCAAATATGATCCCGGTTTCTTCGAACCAATTATCGATAAAAAGATGTGCATATGTGTATACGAAAATGTTAAGCCTCTTTTGTTTCGAGACATACAGAATTATTAAACCTCTCTTTAACTTTGGAAATACCAAATCATTTCCTTTTAATTACTTAGGAAAACATTTCCATATTCTATTATTAGTATAGTTCCAATCTTAATGGATAATACTTATTTCCAAAATAGATCTTTTAATGGGATAAAAATAATGTTATTTAAGCTATCGTTTACTATATACCTAAACTAGTTGCTACTAAGTAAAAAGGATTCATAGATTTTAGATTAATTGTACTCAATACTAATTTCCGTATTCAACTTGTACTATTTATCGAATAACGGTGAAATCACTTTTTAAGTTCACGCGAATAGTACAAGTTCCCTTCTTGGAATTTAATATAGAGTTAACTAGAATGTTCTCTTTACCATTAAAATCTTGTTATAAATCTTGTTTAACCATTTGGAAAACTCCAAATCTCTTTTCTTTTATCTTAAGAAAATATGATCCAAGTAAATCAAATTAACTATACCTTCCAAGTCCAATCTCTTTTCTTTTATCTTAAGAAAATGCGATCCAAGTAAATCAAATTAATTATACCTTCCATTGGACTAGTCCGGATAGCTAGGGGGAGCAGGCAATTGGTTTCTCAAACTCCAGCTTAGAGACCATTACTTTGTCAACCATAGCATCAAGTTATCTGATCGACACTAAAATTTTAAAAATATTTGACTTATCATTTGAAAAACATTTCAAAAAGATTCGAAAAGTAAACCCAAGTTCGAATCATTTATTCAACGGTTATCAAATTCTTGCTAAATTGTCGGTGAATAGTGATTTTAAAGCTTTATAGATTACAACACCAATTTCATTAAATATATGTCCATTTTTATGATTCAAATTCATTTTAAAATATTTTAACATATTTTTGGAATTTATTTCATATTTTACAAGATTTAAAAACATCAACTTTAAAGAATTGAAAACAATATTTTACGAACTACCAAAACATGACGATTCTAAAAACTTTATTTGGATGTATTCCAACTTTACCACATGGAATCTTGATTTTTATTTTTCTTTTGAAAAGTATGATCATAAGGGTCCGAAAATTCTTATTTCAAAGAATTTCGATTTATATTTCATCCAATACATCCGTTTAACTTTTCAAGTCGCGAAAGTGCGAACTGCAGAAACAGACGGTTATTTTTCACTTTTTAGTTAAATTTTATAAAATTTATCCAAAACACTTTTAAATCATTTTAATTACATAATAAACTATATTAAACCAACTTTTTCACTATTTTACTTTATTAAAACCATAGTTTCACTTTATTCCATATATTAATATTATACTATTACAATATTCAATTTAATCTTTTTAATTTCAAATTCTTTTACATTAAACCATATCATATTTCTAAATTTTTTGCCCCCATTAAAACTATTATTTTCTGTAAATGAAACTATATATTTATATTCCAAAAATTTCAAAACTCCACGTTTCCAATTTCTTTCTTTTTAAAACAAATTCCAAATATTTCCAAAAACATTTCTTTTTGGTTTAAGATTTAAAGAGAGGCTTAACCTAGTTTATACACATATTATTTTGGATATAATATGAATACTTTTTCATGGAATATTCATGGCAAATCAAGTAGCCATCACTGTCTTGATAAGTACGATTCTTGCAACATAAATTATAATAAGCTTACTTTTCTCAACCAAATCAATATGTGATTAACGTAAGCAACCTTTATTTAACCAATCATCATCCAAACATATAAACAACCATTTAAAAAATAATACCACCAATTATATGTGTGTGTGTGTGTGTATTAGAATTAAAATAAACCAAGTTAAACGAGTTTTCTCACTTTCATGTTATCCGACTTTAAGTGTTTTTAATCGACGAAATGGTCTCTTCCTCTGCACCGAAGCTTATGGAACTTTCTCCCAATTTCATGATGCTCGACTAAGCTTGTATGGTGGTGGAAGCCTGGCTTTGAGATGGTGGTGGTGTGGGTCGTGCTCCTTAGTGAGGAAGAGGTGGATTTTGACTAACTTTTTGAAGCGAATTGATATCGTATGTGTACGGAAATAAATTTAGCAAAACTTCGTTGCGGTGTTGAAATATTTTTATTATTTAGGAAGCCATTGAAGAAGAGCTATTAGAGAGCTCAAGAAGAAGAAGAAGAGAAGTGAAGTGAATTTGTGAAGGAAGGAATAGGATATGCATGTGTATTTATAGGGTAGAAATCCTTGTACATGAAATTACCAAAATATCCCTCTTTCTCTTAACTTTTGATTGAACCAACCCCCTCCATGTGCCTTCCATTACTTCATATTATAGGTGTGTAAGGTAATGTATGGTTGATTAGAGTTTTGCTTTTTGACTCTTAAGGATGAAGCTTTCATTTGTATACATATAAGGAAGTTTATGTATAACCCTTGATGTGAATAATTGTGTATACATATATACATGTATATCTATGTACTTGCATGTGTGTATGTATATCGAATAATGTTGCAATGATTTGAAATAACTCCTGTTCGATGAGAGGTCGAAAATCTAAAAGCTGAATCCCGATCACATTTTCAGTTTATAATCAAATTATTTATTTTTAAGAAAAAAAACTTGAAAATAAATTTCTTATCATATTTAAATGATTAAAACTAGATTATTTAAGCTATAAAACTATATTAAATAATATTAAAGTCCATTTATAAAAATATGACGTCGATCTACCAAAATGCGACGAACTTTATACGTGTTTATAAAACAAGTTTATATATTTATAAACCATCATAAATCATTATTATCATTATATAATAATTAAAATGGATTATTCATCATTTAAAACAATGCTTTGAATATTTAAAATTAATTTAATATTCTATTCAAAGTTATAAAATTATGGGTCATTACATAAAACCACGGAAGAATCAATTTCGCTTGATAATTAAGAAATGACTATTAAATTACTGTGTGAAAAAGATCTAAGGCCTTATAGGCATATGCATAAGTTTATTTATATAGGTTTAATACAAATTGCATCTAAACCTTTAACCCTTGAAGGCCTAAGCTGCCTTAAGTGATGGTAGAAACTTAGACTAGAATAAATCATTAATGGGACTAATACAGTCTAATTTGGCTCATGGTCCAGTTTATTTTAATATTTATCCAGATTTACAACTTTCTTTATCGGGTATTAATATTCTAGAAGCTATTACTTTAAAGGTTAAGACCAATGGTATAATTACATCCTAAGATTTGAAGTAATCTGTATTTGCTATAGAATTATTTATTATAAGCCTTTATATACCTTAAATCCCCAATGTAAACTAGTTGACAAACGCTTAAATGAGACAATTTTAATAGAAACAAAATTTGATCAATCCAATATAACAACTCGAAGATCAAATAAAGGGGAAGAGATTCCTCTTCTAGAAAGATGGAAAGAAGAAAGAGTCGTTCCTTCCCAACCAGCAATAAACAATAATATTATTAATATTATACAAGCTCTTAAAGGATCTATACAAATAAAAATGGATAATAATTCCTCTAGACCTAGTTCTAGCAAATCATATTTATCTAGAACAAAATATTTTCACTCTCTTATTTCACCTTTTGATTATATTGTTGAATCCCCATCAAGGATGTCAACTTATAAAATAAGAGAAAATGAAAAAAGATCATCTGATGACGAATCTTTAAAAGATACTCCTTTTGAAAAGTTATATATAAACAAAAATAATATTATAAAAGGTATTTACAATAATCAAGAAGTGGATAAACCAAATAAGAAATGAATTTTTCTATTTAATTGATTGTACGACCAAAATAGATTTTAGTCCTAGCTCTCAGGCTAAACAAAGAATTAAATTTGAATTCAATCTTCCAAAATGGAAACTAGTTAGAAAATGGTTTCTTAAAAGCTTTTCAAAAGAAGAATAAAAGGGTTTTCAGGATGAATTTTATAAATTTTCATCTGAAAAAATATAATGTTTCCTTTTGATCCTTGGTTTACAGCAAATTATATTGAACAATATATTTCTATATTAGAAAGAGATTATAAACATTCGAATGGAGATATTTAAAATCAACTTAGCCTCCTCAAGCATCTTTTTAAATAGAAAAGAATGGAAAATATTTAAATTTCAATGCTTTTTTTTGTAATTTTAGAAAATGATACATTACAAATTACTATAAGATAAATAAATCAAATATTTGAACAACAAAATTATACAAATCTCTATTTAACTATTATTGGTGTGGGTGTTACTTTTTTCCATAATAAAAGAGAAAAAAATATTTTCTGCTATTAATAATATAAAACCTACTCTTTCAATTACAAATGAAGAAATAAGTGAAGTAATTGCAACTTCAAATCTTCAATCGCCTCCTGAAATTACAAGATTTAAGTTAAAAACAGAATCAGAATCTGAAAAGGTTTTCAAATTAAAAATAGAATCTGACTTTGAAAAAATCTTGAAGAAAGAATGGATAATGTAAGATTAAATCCCCTTGAAGAAGAATTTCTCAAGATAATGATAATAACCAAATAGTTCAAAATGAAATTAATAAACCTAAAAAAATACGCATATAAGTCATCTTAGAAATTATTCTATTACAGAGGAACTTGTCCCGTGGATACTTTACCTGGAGAACCAAAATTTATTAATAATAATAGTTACAGTGGGAAAAGAATTTATGAATGGAATACTAACGCATTTACTAAGAAACAAATTTATAATTTAGCTCATCGTACGCTAATGTATAACACTATCTGCAAAAACAATGGCAATAATGATGATACTTTTGCAAAAATGATAGTTGCTAGTTTTACTGGCCAACTAAAGTTTTATGGGACAATTATCTTTATCTAATAGATAAAAGTGAAATTTATAACACTGTAAAATATGAAGATGGACAGATGATCCAAAATGCTGTGTATACTTTAGTAGTTACCATCTTGGAATATTTCATTGGTGGAATGTCTAATAATATTGAAAATATTCGAACACTACTAACGAATTTGAGATGGCATAAAGATACTTTTTTAAATAGAGTAATGGAATCACCAGATAGTAACAGCTCTCACTATAAATCAGTATTTATCGATGGGCTCCCCACTTTATTTATGGAAAGGGTAAGAAAATTCTTAAGAAAAGAAAAACTAATTATTCCTTATGAAAGTTACACTTATGGTAAATTTATTGGAATTTGTATTCAAGAAGGTTTATCATTACACAATGAGATAAAATTAATTCAAAAAATCAAACTTCAAAATTTGATAGAAAGAATTCAATTAGGACAATTTTTTAGCCAATTTGGAATGGATATTCGAGCTATTATAAAATCTCATAGAAAGGAAAATAAATTTAGTGTATCTTTTAATAAGAAAAAAAAAATTTGTATTCTCATTAAAAAGTATATCAAAGAGCTCAAAGATGAAAAAAAAGATTAAATAAAAAGAAAAATAAAATTATCCACTGTTATAAATGTGGAAAAATTGGCCATTATGCTAATAAATGTAAATTTAAAAATAAATTAATAATTTAAAAACAAATAATGAATTAATAGTGACATTATCAAAACTTTTATTAAATTCCAGCATTTAAAATATTTTAGAATTGGAATCTGAGAATGATTCAGAATATTCAAACACTTCTAAAAAACTTAAAGTTCTAAATGATGAATCATCAGAATCTGATGAATTTTTTGAACTTTGTAGTAGGGGAAAACCTTGTCAAAATTCAATAATGAGCGGCGAAGATGAGAAGGATGATTTTTATAAAATACTTTCACAATTTCAAAATTTAAACGTTAATGTATTAACCAATAATAATATTGTATAATTTCTAAAATTAGTTAAAGACCTAGAACTAAGATCCAAACGATAGGTCAAATGGAAACCTTTCCAGAAACAAGAAAAAATAATGAAACATTTACTAAAATATTTCAAAAATATTTCTAGTTCTCAAAATCCATATTCCATGAATGAAGTTCATAAACTTCTAAAAGAAAGATAAAGAATTGACCATCCTATTACTATCCAAGATCTCAATAATAAAATTCAAGGAAATTCAAACCATAAAAAATTAAAATAGAAATCTTGATTATAGACCTTTTTTGCAGAATAGTTAAAACAAATTATCCCTTCTAAAAATAAACGAATAAATTATTCTCAAATAAAATTTTCAAAACAAGAAGAATTTCTTTCAAAATTAGATTTTTCATATCTCAAAAATGATTTATGAAAATAATCCTTTTAATGGATAATCATTTTAAAAAAGAATTAACTGCACTTGTAGATAGTGGTGCCAATATGAATGTAAATCAAGAAGGAATAATTCCAACTAGATATTTTCATAAAACCACTAATTAATTAAGTCATGCAGGTGGATAGAAACTAGATATTAAGTTTAAATTGCCTACGCTTATAGATGTAAAAATAAAACTTGTATTTCTAAAAGTTTTTTATTAGTAAAAAAAATACCACAAACCAAGTTATACTTGAAACACCATTTATAGATAAAATTTATCCTATAACTAATATTGATAAAAATGGAATTACAGGTATTTATGAAAATAAACCTATTACTTTTCAATTTATAACTAAACCTTTTACAAAGGTTTCACATAAAATAAAAGATCTTTTAATACAAAAGACTTTTCATCTAAATTTCCTAAAACAAGAATTAAATTCTCTTAATATAGAATAAAAACTCCAAAATCCTAAATTACAAGAGAAAATTAAGATGATTTATAATAAATTTTCTATGGAAATTTGTTATGATCATCCAAATGCTTTTTGGGATAGAAAAAACACATTATTAGTCTCTCGAATAAAGAAGATTTTGATGAAAAGAAAATTTCTACTCAAGAATGACCATGTCAAATGAATTCTGAATATTTAGAATTATGTAAAAAGGAGGTTGAAACATTATTAAAAAAAGGTTTAATAAAATCGTCATAGTCACCTTGGTCATGCACCGCATTCTATCTAAATATACATAATGAATAAGAAGGAGGAGTGTCTAGATTAGTAATAAATTACAAACCCCTAAATAAAGTTCTAAAATGGATTAGACGTCCAATTCCTAATAAAAAATTCATACTTGATAGATATATGATTCTATCATATTTTCTAAATTTGATTTAAAATCTAGTTAATTGGCAGATCCAAATGCAAATTCCAACCAGTATAAGACTGTTTTTAATGTTCCAATTGGACATTAAGAATGGATAATAATGCCTTTGGTATAGAAAATGATCATTAAGATTTTCGAAAATAATGACATTTTTATTCCGTATAGTGAAGTTATTATAATTTATATCAACGATATTCTAGTGTTTCCTATAGATATTGAAATGCATTTTAAACACTTAGATATTTTTAGAAAATTCTTATTCAAAATTGTAACGACCCAGAATTTTGGATATTTGAAATTGAAATATTTAAAAGTTATTTTTTTACTTGATTTTCAAATATAACCATTTGTTGGACAATTTAATTATTGAATTAAATAATTGGAAATTGGGTAAATTTTTGAATTTGGAGTTTTAAGCTTGTTAAAAATAACTTAAAGGCTTATAAAAATTTATATTGATAATAATGAAGATAATAGAATTTTTAAATTTGAATTTAAAAGTGTTGTTCAGTTTTAAAAATATACTATTTAAATTGACATTTAAAAATAGCTTTTCGGGGTACAGTCTCGGAATTCGACGAAACCAGTTCCATTGGATTCGTAATAGTGTTCTACGACACGAAGCTGGTTTGGGTAAAATTGGAGCTTCTGAGATTTTTAACTAAATTCGGATGCCGTTCGAATTTGGTTGGAAATAAGAAATAAGGCAATAACTGGAATAAATGTGAGTTAATCTCACTCAACTTTGGATTTCCGTAATTAATTTTAAATAGTTAAATAAAATTGTTGATTGGTTGATAGAATTGTTATATTTTTCTCAGTTGAATGCGATATTATATATAGTATATATATTGGAGTGATTGATATTCCCGCATACACACACAGATATATATATATATATATATATATATATATATATCACAACCTTTTAGTTTACTGGTTATAATAAATGCCAATTATGAACAACTCTGAACCAATCATCGTTATCTTTGATTATTTATTAATACTTGCTTGATAATTTATAAATGGCAATTAATAATTATAAACGACAACATACATAGGTCATTAATTATAATTTATTACAATTATTGATTAGTAACAAATAATTTATAATTACTAGTTATTATCTATAATCAATATTTCTTTGTTTTATATTTAATAATTTTTTATAGTTAATTATTAATAATTAGTAAACTACAACTAATAGTTTATGATTTATAGTTAATAAATATTATTAATAATTAGTAAATATAATTAATATTAAGTTACTAATAATTAATATTGAATAATTACCATTAAATAATTAATAATGAAGTTTTAATAATTGATATTTTATAATTAATGTTTAGTATTTAATAATTAATAATTAATAAATAAGGCATAATATTTTAATAATTACTATTTAATAATTAATAATTTGATATTCAATAAGTAATAATTATGACTAATATCTACTACTAATAATGATAATTCAATAAACTAGGATCAACCGTGTCTTTTAGAAATCTCCAAACTACCCTTCACATGTCGCCTCCTTTATCATTTGCTTGCTAGCCCACGAAAAAAATATCAGCCCCATTTCCTAATCATCCATTACTTCAACTACGTCGATGCAATCCTCCATTATCGCAACTACATCAACCGATTGTCCACTAACAGAACACTGACGACGATTTTTACATCTTCTCCAACGAGCTGCATCCATTACAATTTGTAATTAATTAATTAATTAATTATACTGCTATGTTATTATTATTTGCTTCTGTTTCCACCGGATGATTAGCAATGCAACGTAATTATGTTTCTATGAATTAGTATGGGTTTCTAAATCACCCGCTTCTCCATTTTCCAGTTTCGCAACAAATAGTCTTCTCTTCTTAAAATTTGCACGTACGATAATAACCTATCTTTATTGAAATAGCATTTGGAATGAAATTTTAGGTACTACAATATACATAGGTTTGTTTTAATGCTGGACCAAAAATTGGGTGATCAAAATTTATAACACAGTGGATTGCTGAGTCAACGCATTGCTTCATCTCAAATTCTGGATAGTTGCACATAATCTACAATATTGAATAACACATATCTCTACTATAAATAAAGAGAATTCAATAGATAGAATTTCCACGGCGTCCTTTTGAAATTTCAAAAATGCTCTCTTCTATCAACGGAATCTCATTATCGGTGAACTATCTCTACTACCGTTCTCTTCACGACCATCCATCAACGAAATTCACTATGAATTTGCAACCGACACAACCAACAACTATTTGAAATAAAAACGTTGTGATCATCAAATTTTTTGCACTTATATCACATATCCATTTATTAATTTTTTATAAATAAAAACCAAATATATTTAACTATTAAATGCACGTATCGTGCAAATTATACTAGTGATTTATAAATAATGATTAATAATTATAATTATTTTTTATTATATAATGATTTATAATTAATATTTTCAATAATAAATAAGTAATATTTTAATAATTAATAATTGTTTTCAATAATTTATAAGATAGTATAATTAATTTTTAATAAATAAACAATTAACTAATAATTTCTAATAATAATGTGTAAACAATATATATACTTCATATTTAATAGTTTATTATAATTGATAAATCGTAAATAATGATTAATAATTTTAAATTAATTTTTTATTATATAATGATTTATAAATAATAATTTATAAATAGTAATAAATAATAATTTATATTTAGCAACTAATATGAGCATTTAATTGATGAATGATTAAAAGTATTTTTAAAAAGTAAATATAAAAAAATAAAAAATAATTTTGTGATAAAATTTTCATCTCCCGCCCTTCATTTTTCGCCCTTCACCCATGGTAATGGGTAAAAATTTGAAGCCCCACCAGCTAAAATAAACCATCAGTAAATAAGCATGCGCTTAAATACCAAATCAACGAACCCTAAATCAAAATCACGCTTCCACCAGCACTAGCTCTTTCTGCCCTCTCCACCTTCCAACCCATCGGCCTCTTCTTTATCCCCAAATCTAAACTCGAACCCGAATCTACCCACTACAAGAGACAAGCTGAAATTAGCTAGGGGATTAGCAATCTGGGTGATGTTGAGGCGCGCGATAGGCGTTGATGACATGCGATGTGCACAAGTGGAGGCGGTCAGGCACGAGACTTCTAGTTGACAGGGCGAAAGTTAGGGACATGAGTCGTTGCATGCTTCACTAACGATATCAATGTACGCAACTCCAATTTGCTGCTGTTTATGTACAATATTTCCACAATTTGCTTCAATGTTCATTTCAATTAATTTGCTGCCCACTTGTTTGATGATATGATTATTCTCCTGCTAATTGAATATCTTCCCACCTATTTACTCTGCTGCATCCTTGAGCATTGCTACGTACGTAGGGTTAATTATTCATATGTGGTTTACGTGTTTTATGAATAAGTATTTTCTTTGAGGCATTTATCCATATTTTTAGCTTTTGCGGTTCAACTGGATCAATATTCTAGTGCTTCTAGCTGAAATAAACATGTTACGTACATAGAAAATGATTGAATACATTGTATTGCTGGTGCTATTTCAAGCATACTGCTTGTGGATTTTGAACTCATACTGCTTATGGCTTACATGTTGCCTTAAATTTCTTTCGTGATGTTAGGGACTATGTATTGTACTTAGTTGTTTGTGTGAAATCATAGTGAGGTGTTCTTTGGAATATAGTTTGCATATAGGCAACCAGGACTTCTCAGTCTCAAGTTAGAATTCCCTTTTAAATCACAGTTAGTTCTGCAGGTATTTTATGAGGGCTGGATATGATGTAGTGTTCATCTCTTCAGAGGCGTGACTATTATACTTTCTCCTTTTTTCAGGAAAGAGTGTATTGATATTGTACTCTCTTTAGCATCAAGATGCTAAATTTTCTTTTTCATGATGATAATTTTTAGTTATTAAACGTTAATCATATTTTTATTTCATTACTTGGCCAAATAGGTTATACTTACACACATATTTCCAGGGGGGCTCAAAGATTGTAGTTTGACTGTTAATAATATTTGTATCAGTTATTTAACTCCTTTTTCTAGGTGCAACCATTGACTTATTTTTCACTTAATTGATCATGATTATGTCAACCAAAAATTGGATCAACACACTGTATTGAGTGTGAAAGCATCGGCCTTGTTCTTACAGAGCAATAATAGAGAAAATAAATGTAAAAAAAAGCAGAAATAGTAGAGTAAGAGAAGATTTATATAGTCGTTCGCCTGTTAACGAAGCCTGCTTCCACTTTATAACTTTTGTTATTGATTGACTGCAATTCCAATTTTAATCTGATTATAATTAGATTGAATCTTGTAAGTTAGATCAAGTCATCGGTGTTAGAGTTCACTAGAATCACAGTGAATCCTTTTGAAGACTGTTGTGTGGGAGGAGAATAGTGAAGAATAGTTTCTGCAGAGTTTCAGCATCCAGTCTAGAATATCCTTCTTATGTTGCAGATGGGTCAGTATTTATAGGGATTTGAGAGCTATTAGGCTAGGCCGCCTTCCCAGAAGCTTGCATTTGAATGTATAACATCGTTTAAGAAATTTCATAGCGAGCTGAGCCAAAACGATGGATCGCCATAGGGCATGGATCGTTAGCAATCTGTGTAGTTTGTTTATTTTTGGTTCGCTTCAATCGTTCCATATTCCATGCCTTTTGTAGATGCTCTTCATGCAATTTCACCACTAGATGCCTTGTTTTGATGATGATTCATGCACATGTTGCATTTCACTAGGGTCATGTCCACTCACATATGCATTATTTAGGTCAATTTCTTGTCGCTACAACTCTTTATTTTTTTTAATATCAGTCACTATGAATGGTCGTGGACTTTATGAGGACCTTGAACAATTTACTGATACGTAACTCAGATCAAGACGGTCTTTAAGCTGCCATTATTTCTGTGAAACCGAGGAAGAGTAGAGAAGAAGGCAAGACTTGGAAGCCAAAGCATGTCGTCGGGATGATGAAAACGGGGTAGGGTTTATAAGAGTGGTTATGAGAAGAGAAAAACTCCTAACGAACGAGAAGGGCCGGCCAAGAAGCCAAAGATAGATCGCGGTTCTCATCCCACCGAGCATCAAGCATTTGCTTCTGCTCCAGCCTCTATTGGAATTAAAGTTCCAGCTTCCATTGTTCAAGTTTCACTTTCATCCCAAGTTTCGTTAACTCACATAGTGTCTGCTCCAGTCGCGGAAGTGCAAACTAAAAAGGAGTCTTTCGAGAAGGTCAAAGAACAGAGTAGAGATGCTAACCCAGAGGAGATAGTTAACTTAATATTTCAGGTGACGACACAACTCTTGGTAGAGATTCTGAGAGGAAGAAGAAACTTCCGACTAAAGGTGGAAAAGGAAGCGGTGGAAAGTAACACTAACAGGCTCGAGTTACAGTGGAGCCAGAATTTGGAGCATTCCGATTTGTTTGATCCCTGTTTTGTACAAGTGCAGAGCTTGCACTTATTGCTTTTGTTGCTATAGCATTCGTATTTTCCTTTCTGTTGGTTGATATTGTGTGGGTACGACCCCCACATTTTGACTTTTTATAAAAATACTATAAGTATAAGGTGTTGGCATTTTGGCAGGGATTTTGATTGCACTTATGCCAATTTTATTTACTGCTATTTTACCCAATCCTGTAATTACCGTCAAATTTCTTTGTATGGAGTGATAGAACTGCGAAGCACTTAGTTTTTGTTTTTAAGTATGCAGTGTGTGCGCGCCCCAGTTCACCGGGCTGTTTACTTCAAACATTTGACAAATGATCGGTCGATCCAAGTGATTTTCGGATGTCCGTGACCAAGTTTGTGTTGTGGTTCCTATCTTTAGGAACTTGTGACTTGAACGCCTCGATTCTAGAGATATTGTCGGTTAAAAATCGGAATTCTCCATTGGTACATAGTCATTTGACATTGATGGATTCATACCCATTACTCCTAATAGTGGGAGTGGATTGATTCTCGTTAGTCCTGCAATAGACGAGTTTCTCGGCATTGCCAGGACAATACCGATACTTAAGAGAATGCACGACTTATGAAACACGTGGCTTTTAAGAGTATCCATGGCTTATGAGATGCATGATTTTTGGGAGTGTGCATGGCTTATGGGATGCGCGACTTTTGAAAGGGAACGACTTATGAGATGCATGACTTTTGGGATCGATATGACCCGTCGATCCGGAACTGTTGGAATTTCTCGACATTTCCAATCTTCGGACGACGTGAGGAGTTCATGTTTCGAGAGTGTGATTCACCGGCTCAAAATGTCATGCATGGCTTATGAGGGTGCACGGCTTTAATAGTTATGCTTGCTTGGATGTGATTCCGCAATCCAAGAAGCAGTGTACGGTTTACTAAATGCGCAGCTTTAATTTGGGTCTTCCCGGCGTCACCGGAGGGACACCAGTTCTTAGAAGGCCATGATCGGGTTCCGTTGGTTGCGGTTTGAGTCGATTTCTTCCGTTGATCCGGCGGGCGTGTGGCGTACTTGAGAGTGGTTTCACTATCTCAAGTAGCGATTGGATGGTTTTGAGTTTATTTGACCCTGTCGACTTAACATGTTACTTTTGTGAATACAGTTTTATTGGTTCGGAAAGCGAAGCAATTTTATTAATGAAAGTTGGGCAAGATTTGCCTATTTATAATGCCTTTGGTATACCAGGGTGGCTTATTTGCTGGAAATATGAAATACATAAGATAGCCTTAGATAAAGCAAGGACGCAGCGATTCACTATTCCATGCTCGGGGAATTTAGGCTCCATCAATAGTTAGCTTGAATGTTACATCCTTTAGCTTCTGATCGATCATATAGTGTCCTTCCCAGTTTGGTCTGAATGCTCCAGCATAGGGTACACCCTCTTGAGGACAAACTCTTCCACTTTGAAATCGTGGTTATGAACTTTAGGGTTAAAGTACCGTGCAAACCTTTTTTTTAGTGAGCAACAGCCCTCAATTCGGCTTCTTCCCTCTTCTCATCGGCCATATCGAGCGATTTAAATAGGAGCTGTTCATTCTGCCTTTGATCAAAGTTTTGCCTCCAATAAGAAGGGGCTTTTAGCTCAATCGCGATTATTGCTTCTGAACCATATGTTAGGGTGAACGGAGAATGCCCAATTGGATATTTATGCATTGTCCAGTAGGCCCATAGTGCAAGTGGAAGTTTATCGACCCAATTTCCTTTCGCTTTAGTTAGTCGCTTTTTGATAGTGGACTTGATGATCTTATCTACTGCTTCTACTTGTCTGTTCTCTTGTGGATGTGCGACGGCGGAAAAGCTTTTCTTGATTCGGAAGCGTTTGCAAAAAAATTTGAACTCACTGCTTTCGAATTAAGTCCTGTTATCTGTGATGACCTTTTGTCGCACACTAAACCTACAAATAATATTTTTAGTAACAAAGTTAATGACTTTCTTTGTGGTAATTGTGGCCAGCGGTTTTGCTTTGGTCCATTTGGTCAAATAGTCAACAACAACGATATCATATTTAGCTCCTCCTTTGACCATTGGTAATACTCCAATCAAATCGATTCTCCAGATTGGAAACGGCTATGAGCTGACCATCCGTGTTAGCTCCGTCGAGGGATTTCTTTTGATCTTGCTGAATCTTTAGCATTGATCGCACCATCTGGGGTAATATGCTGCATCGTGGTTTACTGTTGGCCAAAAGTACTCAAACCAGAGAACTTTCTTTATAAGGATTTTCCCCCCGGTATGATCTCCGCAGCCGCCTTCATGAATTTCTTGTAGAATCCTTGGGGCTTCGTCGTTGGTCATACATCTGAGTAAGGTGGTAGAGAATCCCCTTTGGTAGAGTATCTCATCTTGTATCGCGAATCACAGTGCCTTTTGAAGAAGCTTTTTCTGTTGGTTCCTGTCCCTGAGGAGAGTTCCTGTTAGTAGGTAATCTTTCATCGACGTCATCCATGTCTCTAGTTCCTTGGTTGTCTCAAAAATCCAGTCGATATCCATTTCGCTTGTGTTCGAAGTGGTCAGGGTTTCAACTGGAACTAGCTGCAATAACCGAGCTTTGTCGAAACTGGCGAGTTTGGCCAGATAATCTGCCTTTGTGTTCTGTTCCCTTGGGATATGAGTTATGGTGTAATGGTCGACGCCGTTCAGCATTTCCTGCACTTTAGATAGATAGGGGGCAAGGTTCTCCCCTCGAGCCTGGTATTCGCCCTTCACCTGATAGACGACTAGCTGAGAGTCACGATGGATGTATACGGATTTTATCTTGATTTCTCTCATAATCTTTAGCCCAACTATCAATGCTTCGTTTTCTGCCTCGTTATTTGTTTCAGAAATGCATAACAAATGGATCATCCTTCAGGAGTCTCGAGCACTACCACTACTCCTGAGAGAAGCTGTTAGATGCACCATCGACGAACAGCTTCCAACATGTCTCCACCTATGGAGTCATTTCTTCCTCATTTCGTATTGTAAATTCGGCAATGAAATCTGCCAGCGCCTTCTCGCAGATCGCCTTTCGAGGATGGTATGTGATTCGTACCGACTTAATCTGATGTTCCATTTGATAAGCCATCCGAAGGTCTCGAGACGGTATAACACTTGCTTCAAGGGTTAATCTGTGAGCGCTCTGATCTGGTATGCCTGGAAGTACGGTCATAGTTTTCTGGGTGCTATCAAGAGGCAATATGCCAGTTTTTCCAATTTTGGATAGTTCTTTTCTACTCTAATGAACCGTTTACTGATGTAATATACAGGTCACTGGATCTTAGCTTCTTCCCGTACGAGTGCGGTAGTCAATGCCTGGGGCGAGACTGCTAAGTAGATGTACAAATCTTCTCCACCCACCGACTTGGACAGGATTGATGGGGTTTCCATATGTCGCAACAGCTCTTCGAATGCGGTTGGACAAACATGATTCCATTTGAAGTTCTTCTTTCCCTTCTTTAGCGCATCAAGGAACGATATACATTTATGGCTGCTCTTGAGATAAACCGACTCAGCGCTGCAACATTTCCATTTAAGCTTTATAACTCTTTCATGTTCCTCGGGGCCTCAACTTTTCATAAAGTGGTTATTTGTTTGGGATTTTCTTTAATGCCTTTAGCGCTTACGAGGAATCCCAAGAACTTTCCAAAACTACCCCAAAGTGACACTTAAGTGGATTGAGCTTTATTCCATATCTGTAGAGTACTTCGAACATTTCGGCAAGGTTGTTCAAGTGATTTGCCGCTATGCGTGATTTAACCAACACACCGTTTACATAAACTTCCATAATCATTCCAATCCGATGCTTAAACATGCATTCACTAGTCGTTGGCAAGTTTCCCAGCATTTTTAAGCCAAATGGTATCACTTTGCAGCAGTATAGTTTCAGATCAGTAATGAAGCTGGCACTTTCTTGATCGGGTTCGTGCATCATGATCTGGTTGTATCCCGAGTATGCATCCGTAAATGATAGCAATTCATGTCCAGTCGTCCTATCCACAAGCTGATCATGCTGAGAAAAGGAAATCTATCCTTCAAGCAAGCTTTGTTTAGATCCGAGTAGTCGATAAAAGTTCGTCATTTCCCATTGGACTTCTTGACCAAGACCGTGTTAGATGCCCATACGGTGTAGGTTGCATCATGGATAAAACCGTTCGTCATCAGTTTGTCCACTTATTCTCTTAGCGCTTTGGACCGCTCGGACCCTAGGCTGTGCCTTTTCTACTTCACTGGCCTATACCTGGGATCAATGTTGAGCGTGGCATGCGATATCCAACGACACCTTGCCATATCGTAATGCGTCCAAGAGAATACATCTAGATTGGCGTGGAGAATCTTGATGAGTTACAATCGCATCCTATTTCCAAGATGCGATCCAGTTTTGAGGACCTGTGTTGGGTCATTTATATCAACAGAGACAAGCACTGTCGATTCTACCGCTGCTGTCTGTTCCTTCCGTGAACTCCTCTTTCTAGAGTCCAAAGCCTTATTGAATTAGCTATGGTCCCCAAGCCAAGAGCGGCTTTGTGGTTGATATTCGGTAGGTTCACAAATGTGAACAGTTCTCCCCACATTCTTTCCCTTTTCACTTCTTTTAGAATAGTATAGTTCCGCGATATAGCATTCTCTAGCGGTAATTTGGTCTTTTTTGATCACCCCGTTTCCATTTCCTATCGAAAATTTCATGGTTAGACACCACTGAGCTAAAGCAATCCTAAAATCTGCCAAGGCGGACCGTCCTATGAAGGCATTGTAGGCGGACATTTCATTCTCGATACTAAAAGTTTGGATAAGGATGACTCATTGATCGCCTTCTCCAAGTTTCACAGGTAAGTCGATAGTTCCGACAGGTTGTTTAGGTTCGCTAATGAATCCCTGAATCTTTGTTCGGCAGGCGGATACATCTTCCATGTCAATCTTCATCTGATCAAAGGTGCATTTGAAAGGGATTTTCACAGAACTACCACTGTCTACCAATACTCGTCAGACCATGGCGGGTCAGATTCTTACTGTCACGAACATTGGGTCGAGAGTTGGAGCTTCTATCCCTTCAGTGCCATGATTCTAGAATACTATGTTATCGTTCAGGGTTCTCTGCTGCTTAGCAGGGGTTCCATCTTCGATCGCAAAGCACACATCTTTTGGAGCATGCTTTAATGAGCTTGCGTATCGCTTATTTTTCCCCAACTCTATTGCGCGGGATGGGGCCCTTCGGATATCACACTAATGATGAATCTCTGGTTAGTCCATCTGGGTCCTTTTTTACTAGTTCCATCTTGATTCACTTGATCTCTAAAGGCTTAGGGAGCTATGGGTTGGTCAGGATTCAATGGTTTCTGCACATACTGTTGAAGTTTGTTTTCTCTAATCAACTCCACAATCAAGTTCTTCAGGTGACGACACTCATTCTGTTGTGACCATGTGTCTCATGGAAGCGGTAGTATGTTTTGAAATGTTTTTACTATTCAGTTGCTTCCTTTTTAGGCGGCTTCTTGCACTTCTCTCTCCTCTGTGTCACAAGATAGATGTTTTCTAGAGTATCATTGAGCGGGGTGTATTCTTCAGACCTTAACCCTTGGAGTCGTTTGCTACTTCCATTTCTTTTGTTGGAATTCTGGTTCTTTCTTTTTTGATTCCCATTTTTCCTACGTTCCCTACATTGGTCCCAGAGGTATTCATATCTTGGATTATCACCATTCCACTCTGCCCAATGTTAGTTGGTTGTAAGTTAGCAGACTTCCTATCTAATTCATACACCTCTTTCAATTTTAAATACTGGCTCGCCTTTCGATTGAAGCCCTTCCTAGTGGTAGGTTGTTTCATTTTGATCCATTTTTCGAATTCAGTTTCGAAATGAATTGCACGAACTAAGGCCATGAAAACCATATTCTCCTTCGGATTAATTACTTCAGTTACCACGGTGTTGAATAGATTCATGAAAGACTTTAGGGATTCACTCCGTCCCTGGAATAGGTCGGATAAGGATATCTGATTTTGCCGTTTGAAATCTAAATTGATCAAAGGAATCTTGTTGCTAGTTGATTGAAGTTGGAGATGGATTTTGGCGGAAGCCTGGTGAACCACATGGAAGCAATTATCTCCAGGAAAATTGAGAAACTTCGACATCGAACGACTTCGAAAGCATTTGCTCTGTCCACGTATCAATTGTACTTATACAAGTGGAGTTTCCAGTCTCTTGTTCCACCGTAAGATGAAATAGTTGGCATAGTGAACTTTTTAAGATACAACTCATTCAAAATGTCTTCGTGAAGGGAGTCCGACTTGGAGAGGATCCTCATTCATCATCCCTTCTATCTTTACTTTCATCCATTATTGACCATGTTCACGACATATCCCTCAGATGTCCGATAATCTACGGGTTGGCTGTCAGTGACTACACCAAGTGTTTGATTTTTCAAACGATCTTGGCAAGTCGGCTGAAGCCTAGGCTCTTTGTCTTCTGGAGAGCCACTCCCCAAGGGTTCCATTGGCTTGCCGTTGGTCTGACGGAGGCAGTTTGGATCTACCTGATGCCATTGAATGCTTCGGTATTTCCTCCCAACTTGTCGTTGTCAATTCGGTCACCATCTTCTGAGTCGGAGAGATCTATAACTATAACTTCCCATGGGGTTTTCACTCCTAGATCCAAGTTTGTCGCTGGTTGTCTCACAGTCGGTGGAATATTTGTGTTTCCTTCCATATTGATTCCTGCAGTTCCACATATCACTCCTTTCTACGACTGCTTTCTGTTTCTCCTGTTTAGGCTAGAGACAGAAGAATTTTCTTGTTCCATGGCAGCCGCGTGCTCTGTCATGGTTCTTGGAGCAGCATGTGACTGTAGGGTCAATGTCATTTAATTTGTCCATAAGAGCCGTTTTGCTGTTTTCCATCCTCAGATTAATTTCATCGACCGTTTTGTTTGATTCATCTCTAGTGACAACTTCACGCTGGATAGAGGGTTTTGGCTCCTGATCTCCTGCGTTGGCACTACTGACTTCAATTTGCTAGGAACTGATCTCTTCTCCAACAATTACATGTCCTACGTATCTTCCAGAAGCAGCTTTCCTTCTTTCCTATGCCATTGATTCTCAACAGCAAATTTCCTAAGCAGAGATTGATGATCTAACTTATGAACCTATCTGATCCAGAATAGATAGCTGGATCTAAGCCTGAGTTCAGTTCTCAATGAAAGCACCAAAACGTTAACCCAAAAATGGATCAACACCCTGAATTGAGTGTGAAAGCATCGGTCCTGTACTCATAGAGCAATAATATAGAAAATAAATGTAAAATGAGTAGAAATAGTAGAAAGATAAGAAGATTTTTGTAGTGGTTCGGCTGTTAATGAAGCCTACCTCCGCTTTATGACTGTTGTTATTGACTGGCTGTAATTACAAGTTGAATCTGATTACAACTAGATTAGATCTTTAAGTTAGATCAAGTCGCTAGTGCTAGAGTTTACTAGAGAATCATAGCGAACCCTTTAGATGACTGTTGTGTGGGAGGGGAAGAGTGAAAAATAATTTATGTAGATTTTTAGCAGCCAGCCCAAAAGATCATCTTTATGTTACAGATGAGTTGGTATTTATAGAGATTAAAGAGCTATTGGGTTAGTCCGCTTTGCCAGAAGCTTGCATTTGAAGGTATGAAGGTGCTCAAGAAATTTTGTAGCGAGCCGAGCTAAAGCGATGAATCAATAGCGCTCCATGCAGTTTTCTTATTTTCGGGTCGCTTCAATTGTTCCATGTTCCATGCCTTTTGTAGATGCTCTTCATGTAATTTCATCACTAAATGCCCTATTTTGACGATGATTCATGCACATGTTGCATTGAACTATTATTAGAATCAGATAAGTGCTCACTTCTAGATCTAGTTAGCTTGGAACATCGTGAAACTTAGCAGGCATGCCTAGAAAGGATAATGCTTCATGATGCAAGAAAAATGGATGATCCATGGGTGATATTTAAGGATCGCTAGTGATCCACTGGTGATGGATCGTCAGCGATCCGTTCCCTTAGGCAATTTTTGCCTTTTTCCTCTTGTGCTTTCTTGGTTCCTTCTCCTGATCCTTCTAATTGTTCTTGAGTCGTTTCGACTTGATCCAGATGTTATAACTTTCATTAAATTCTATTGGGTTAAAAACCTCGATAACAATTATGTAAATAATCCTAACAAACTAAATGTCTTCTCATAAAATAATTTTCTAAATGTTGATTTTTGATTTTGTAGTCTGCATGCATATAGTAACAGTTTTGTAGGCATGGTAATTCTGACATGTGCGTATGATACTCCAATGTCTAAGAGGTACATTTCTCTACTTTATTATTACATCTTTACTAGCTACCTAACTATATCTAAGGTTATGTACATGCATCGATGTCATATTTTTCTTGTTGTTTATTCCCATGTAGGAACGAAAATAGGAATGAATACAACCGCTTAGATTTGAACAACTACACCTAGCTTGTAATACAAGGTACTTAATGCTTACATTGGTCCCTAATCTCATGTTTGAGCTTTCAATTATTTTACCTGATAAGTAATAATAATGCTAATTTTAAGTCCAAATATGTTTACAACTTCTATTGTTTCCTTGTACCACAACATGATCATAATAGCCTGTCTTTTGATCAAGGTTGCAATTATCACCTTTTCAATTTAATAGAAACACATTACAAGTAGATTTTGACGAATCTTCTCCACTACTTCATATAATTTTTTTAGTCCGTCTATTTTCCCAAGTACAAGCGGCAGGCAGGCGGAAGCTCAACACCAGGAAGGGGGCAAAGTTTAAGATCCGGAACAACTGTCGTTTTATATTGTTTGCAGATATATTTGAAGACGATTACCTACTTGACCTAAAGCTATGTGCCTATGTAGCATGCTCAGTGCTTACAATGTTACTGTGATTTGAATTCGAAACTAGGGAAGGATGCAAGAGTATGTTAAGAAAGTCTTGAAATGGATGAGCTATATTGCATGTTTGAAAAGATAAACTGATGAATACATGCATCCCTTCTTCTGTTGTTTGAATATAAACTATAAAGTTGTTGCATGATTTGCATTAATTTCTTTCTATAGAGTGTTTACGCACAATGATGCTCTATTTGCTCGAAGATACAATACTCACATGCACATGTTTATCTATTGTCTATTAGATATTTTTGTGGCATTTTTTCTTCAAAATTTAAATGTTAGTATTCAAATGAAATATGTTTGAGTATGATATGTATACATGCTTCATCAATGTTTTAATTTTTTTTAATTTTATATTTTTTTAACAATCGTTAAAAACAGTCGTAAAAGACATCTATTATAACGGTTGAAAACAGCTGTAAATAAACCTATCACAACTATCAAAAGTAGTTGTAAAAGTTCATATTGCAACGGTTTTGGATAGTCGTAGAAATCATTTACCATAACGGCGGTAATAAACAATTGTAAAATCTTTTAGTCTATCTCAGCTTCACATAATACGACGAAAGTAGGTCCGTTGTTAAACATTTGTTACAACGGGATTGTCCGTTGTAAAAAAGGTATTTTATTGTAGTTACTTTTTATTATTTTCTTCCTTTAAAAACATATTTTTAATTCAATTTTATTCGATCTTCAATTTTTGACGCTATGGTTCGATTACCCGCATGGTGATATGGTGTTAGGTATGGCTCGCATTGTAAAAAAAAGGAGTAGGTGCGTGGATTGAACGGACTAAAAAGTCCCACATCGCGGAATATTCAGAATAATCGTGGTATATATATGCGATTGGTGGCACGTAACATTAGGGGATTTCTTTTGTTACAATGTGTTGCCAAGACCAGATTATATGCCCGATGGTAGGCGATGGAGGGATGTTCAATTGGGACGCCGGCATGAGAGACTTCGATCGTTGACTCTGATAGACACGGTGAAGCGAACGCGTACAGTACGCGGGAATGCCGAAACTCAGCATGGTACCAGAGCTCCATGGTTCAATGGAACCAGTATGATGCAGCGTGACTGAAGCATGGCTCCTAAGGGGCTTGAGCATGGGATGCTCGTCAAGGTGGAGATATGGTTAAAGCAGTCGCTCCGTCCTGCTTATGAGAACTCAGGGTAGCAGCTTGACTCCACTGCGAAGAGGATTCGGTATAACTCCAAGGTGACTTGAGCAATGCTCGCCAAGGTGGAGATTGTTAGGTATGACTCGCATTGTAAAAAAAAGGAGTGGGTGCGTGGATTGAACGGACTAAAAAGTCCCACATCGCGGAATATTCAGAATAATCGTGGTATATATATGGGATTGGTGGCACGTAACATTAGGGGATTTCTTTTGTTACAATGTGTTGTCAAGATCACTCTGATAGAGCCCGCTGGTGTGTGGAAGCTTCATGCATTGGGTTCCACCTTTAGTTCTCTTATCATCTGTTGCAAGCAACATACTCTTGTGTGTGTATAAACATCACATATATACATACGTGTGTATCAATATTGTTATAATCATTTATGTAGAAACGGACAACACTCCATATTTTTATTTGTACATCCATCAGTTTAATAACATATTACAATGTTGCCTTTTGTATATCTTTCTTTCTATATAGATCTCCACTGTAATAATTTTGAGCTCATTGTCAGCTTTCAGTTTACGTAAAGTGGCGTGAAACTCATTTGTAAACGGTTTCTGTTCAAGGATTTCTTAAATATATACGGCTAAGATTTGTGACTACCATTTTTTTTGTCATATGGCTTATAAAACTTTGAGAGTAATGTATATTTTATTTTGCCAGCCCTTCCTTTCAATAACTCAAACTTTGAATAATCATCAATCAACGGTGTTTGGTTAGATGTACGCAAACTACTCTTCTTAATTTTACTTGGCACAATACAGAGGATGAACTTGGGATTTGCAGTAACAAGATTGCTTGCTTAATGAAGGCCATTTTTTAAACTTTTTTTCCTTTTTCCCTACAGTAGCTCTATTGCACTCCATGCCTCGAACATTCCTACTTTTTGCTGCATCACCTAACACCTATTCGTTTTTGTTTCCACATTTAGTGTTCACTTTTTGTATGTACTTCCTGAATAAAAAATATTGTTGTTTTCCTTTCCATTTTAGTTAAACATATTCACTTTACTGTAATAACCTAAACTCATAAACATTTCTTTTATAAGTGCTGCTGCAAGTAGGGCCCAATATCAATGTTCCTTACAATTAGGAGAAAGTTTGCACGAATCACTACTGCACTAATATCACTCATTATAGCATTTTAGGTGGTTCTTCAAGCTGTTTCGTGTTTTGTCATATAGTAAATTAACGGCAAATGTTATCATGTGCTCACATAATCAAATTATACATTTACCTATGTAACCTCGAATTCCACATATCCATTTGTATGTAAGGATAAAATCGTTATTTAATTTAGTCTTTTTTGTCTTTTAACCTGAAACAATCATTGCTAACATGTGACCTTAGTGCACATGATAACAATACCTAAATTAATTTATGCAATTACTTTGCTTACCCGACGACATGGCTAATACACAGGATGTACTCTTTACTTTATTTGCTTTTAAAAAATGCAGAGTTAAATGGCTTTGTAACGACTAATTTTCAAACACCCACACCCTTTAATATACCCAAAAAGACACATTAAAATGCGTGGTGCATTGTAGATATAACTGAAACTAACAGAGACTAAGATTCACAAGACAAAAATAGGTAAAAATGGCAGAAACTAAAATAATAACGTATTCAAAACAAAATCTTCGTAATTGCTTCATAAACCAAATAAGTCAAATGCCAAACATAGCATACATGTCTCAAAACCCAATATGTCTCATCAAATAAAAACACACAATCTCAACCAAAATCAGAGTATAAATATCCCTTTCAAGTGTGAGTACGAAGAAAGAAAACGAAAATAAAAGTAGGGAAATACATAGCAGAATCTTCTCCGAGAAACCTCCGAGCAACTGCAATCTACCGTCTCTCCCTTGATAGCCTATGGGGAAAATTAAAGGAGTGGGTCAGACTAAAAGTCCAGTGAATGATAGTAACTACTAGAATCTTTAAGCAAAGTAAAAGTAATAGACTTTACAACAGTTCTAGTTTATATAAAGAAACAATGGAAATAGAAAAGAGAGAAACTGGAAATAAATACGAATTAGCTAGTACTCAATTAATAAGATAGGCTTTGATTGTTTGCACTTGTCCTTGATAGCTTCTTTGATTAGGCTGAATTCCAAATTCTACCCTTTGATCGGCCTGCTACTCCATAGAATCTACTGTGGACCGGACGTTTCCCTACACAGTAGACTTTGGTGACTACGAAAGACACACTTACTAAAGTACATACATAATAGTAAATAACATGTAAATACCGCATAAATAACATTAAATAAGCTAAAATACCATAAATAAACTGTAATTAAATGGGAAAAGCTATAGTTAGTAAAAATAAACTAAAATTAACTAAAAAGAATATTTCGAAGGAATAGACTGAAAATAATTCTAAAAACTGTAAATAAATTACTAAAAAGGTTACTCCAAAAATCGTAGTTAAACTACAACTATTGAAAACCCTATTATTTTAAATTACTTAAAGAAATTTAAAATAATTAGAATCACTCACCTCTGGTCCTTAGCTCTTCCCTTTAGGTCTTCACGGATCCACTTGAGGATATTAAAATATTTTTATTAAAAGATTCTAACATTGGAAGATTATTTCTTTTAGGGTCCTTGCTGTAAAGGTGAACGCAAGCGGAGAAAATCTAGAATGAGAAAAAGTGTTAGGCCTATGTTCTATTTATAGGTGTAGAAGTGGATCTCGGACCATTGGATTTGGGGATTGAATAGGATGCAACCACATCATAGGCTGAATAGGAGCCATCGGATGCAAGAATAGAAGATACAGATCAGTTTAAACAATGAAAATTACGTGTCACTTTCGAACAAATGAACATTCGTTTGCCTAAATGGGCAAGCGGGTCGACCGCCCTTGTACCTAGGTCAACATGCCAGTCGACCCGGCCTATATATATATATATATATATATATATATATATATATCGTTTCTTTGACTATTTTGTTTCTTGCTGATTTTAACTCGGATTCTGACATTCTATATATGAATATTGACCAAAAAATTACCATGGACACAATGGTACAACTCCTGTGGCTCAATTTTGATAATTTCACAAAGTTATTTTATTATTTATTTATTTAATTAATTAATTATTATGGGTTAAATTTCGGGTTGTTAGATTTTCCCCTCCTTAAGGGATTTCGTCCCCGAAATCTCTAAGGATAAAAGAATGTACTAAATGTTTTCATCCAATTCTACAACCAACTACTCAATCATCGAGGATTCATCAATTGTCCTTAAGTTTTTCTAATGTAAATTATGATACATATATAATTAGTGTAGTGTAAATGTTCCTATATAATGCAAAAGATTAGGCGGTCCATTGATTCAGTTGACCTCATTTTATACAATCATGTCTGTGCCATGTCTCCAAATGAATGCAAAAATTCCCTAGACAACTGATAGTTCTATATGCGTGCTACAAACATCATTCAAATGCAACAATCATGTGATAATCATCCATTTATAGGAACCATGAAAAATAAAATAAAAATGCACACACATCCACATGCATATGCTCTAGTGTCCTAGTTAGGCCGATCCCTAAAGAATAATAGTGCCTAGTGTACCTATATGCATCCATTAGCATCCACTAGCAAAAACTTGCAACCACAAGCATACATCATTCATAACATGTTCTAATAATATGTTTACATCCAATCCTACTATTCACATGTTAAATTCTAAGTTCTACCTTCCCAAAAGATAATAAAGGAAAGAACCTATTCAAAACTAAAGACGGAAATAGGAAATTCTACATACTTACCATCGAAAAGATGAGGATAGGAAGTACGAATCTTCTCTTCTGCTTTCCAAGTGGCGTCCGCAACATCATCTCCCCATTGCACCTTTACTAGAGAAACCTCATTTTTCCTTAGTCGCTTGATGTCTCTTCCAACAATCTTCGTGGTGATACGCCGAACAGATTCTTCCCTTTCTACCTCCATCGAGTCATGTAAGCACTTTTGCAAGTGCGAAAACATGGAAACGTCGTGTACTCATGCGGGCCTATTTGGTAACTTCACTTGGTAAGCCATCTTCCCGACTCTCTCTTTGATAGGAAATGGTCTAACAAATCTGCGGGCTAACTTTCCATTTGAGCCGAACCTTACCACCTTCATAAGCAGGGATACTTTGATAAAAACTAAGTCTCCAACCTCAAACTCAATGTCTCTCCTCTGCTTATCCGCATAAGACTTCTGCCTATCTTGGGCTATCTTCGTCCTTCGTCGAATTAAATCCACTCTCTCCGATGTCTCCCTCACCATGTCTATCTCAAGTAGCAACTTCTCTATAGACTCCACCCAACATGAAGGGGACTTGCAAGGTCTCCCATATAAAGCCTCAAATGGTGCCATTTCTATGCTCGTTTGGTAACTGTTATTATATGCAAACTCAACCAACAGAAGATGCTCCTCCTAAGTTCCTCCAAAGTCCAAAATGCACATCCGTAGCAAATCCTCAAGCATTCTATTCACTCTCTCCGTTTGGCCATCCATCTATGGGTGATAGGCCGTACTCAATCTAAGTTGCATCCCTAACGCCTCTTGTAAGCTTCACCAAAACTCACTAGTAAAAATTGGATCTCTATCACTTACCACACTAGCAGGGATTCCGTGAAGTCGGAATATCTCTCGAATATAAAGGGATGTCAAATATGATGTTGTGCGCTTACTCTTAACTAGGATGAAGTGGGCACTCCTGGTCAACCGATCAACAATCACCCAAATGCTAGTATTCCCCTTCCTAGAACGGAGTAAACCATCTATAAAATCCATAGAAATACTATCCCACTTCCATTCTAGCACATCTAAGGACTGAAGTAATCCACCAGGCTTTTGCTGCTCTGCTATTACCCTTTGGCTCATGAGGCATTTAGCTACGAATTCTGCCACGTCCTTCTTCATGCCATTCCAATAAAATATCGTCTTCATATCCAGATACATTTTGTCACTACCCGGATGAATAGTCATACGGGAACGGTGTGCCTCCTCCAAAACCTCTCTCAACAAATCATTGGCATGGGGAACACAAAGCCTCCCATCTCTCCTAATCCACCCTTTGTTATCAATGGAATAACGTTGGAGATGTCTAGAGACCCCTCCTCTGCTAATCCTACCCATCACATCCATAAGCTTCGAATCCTCTTGCTGCCTCAAGCCAATCTGATCCATAAGGGTAGGCCTTACCTCTAATGCCCCTAACAATCCGGAAGTAATGTCTGTAGAGGGCTTAAAATCAAGAGTAGAAATGAACTCCAAGCTCCTCCACTCTACGAACAAAGGAATAAGCATTGCTTTCTTTCTACTCAATGCATCCGTAACCATATTACCCTTACTAGTGGTATAAGCTATCTCAAAATCATACAAAGCTAAAAACTCCATCCACCTATGTTGCCTCAAGTTTAAGTCCTTCTGCGAGAATAGGTACTTCAATGACTTGTGGTCGGTGAAAAGCTCGAACCTCTCTCCAAGAAAATAGTGCCTCCAAGATTGAGTGCAAAAACTATGGCAGTCAACTCCAAATCGTGGGTAGGGTAGTTCTTCTCTTGCGTCTTCAACTGCCTACTACCATAACATACCACCCTCCCTTCTTGCATCAACACCGCTCCTTGGCCTCTCCCACATGCATCAGTGTATACGGTAAGAGACCTAACTCCATCGGTAGTTTAACACCGGAGCACTAGTAAGGCCTCTCTTAAGCTTTGTGAAGGAATCCTCACATTCCACGTCCCACACGAAAGCTTTATTCTTCTTAGTAAGGAGCATGAGTGGTGCCTAAATCTTAGCAAAGTCTCTAATGAGCTTTCTATAATAGCTAACCAATCCTAGGAAGCTCCTAACCTTGGTGACGTTCTTGGGGACCTTCCAATCTTGTACTGCAATAACCTTGGCGGGGTCAGCAGCCAAACCTTCCTTCGAGACCACATGCCCCAAGAAACGTACCTTCTCTCTCCAAAAGTGACACTTCAAAAACTTAGCTCTCAAATGGTGACTATGAAGTGTGCGAAGGACTTCCTCTAAATGAAAAGCATGCTCCTCCATATTCTTGGAAAATGTCATCTACGAATACCACTATGAATTTATTTAGGACTTCTCTAAAGACCTGGCTCATTAAATCAAAAAAGTAGGCTGGAGCATTGGTTAGCCCAAAGGCATAACCAACAACTCGTAAATTCCGTCTGAAATCCTAAACACAATCTTATCTATGCTGTTATCGGTGGCTCTAAGCTGATGGAATCCCATGGCTAAATCAAGCTGAGTGAAAACCGAAGAGCCAACCAACTAGTCAAAAGATCATCAATCTTAGGGAGTGGATATCGATTCTTCTTGGTGAGCTTATTTAATTCTCTATAATTAACGCAAAGTCGAAGAGAACCATCCTCCTTAGTAGCGAAGACGACTGGTGCTTTTCATTTTGATATGCTCCTTCTGATAAAACCCTTCTCCAAAAGCTCATTGACTTGTTAGCTCAACTCTTTCCTCTCCCTAGGTGCCATGTGCCTCAACAGTAATGCTACTGGCTTAGCATTCTCGATCAAATAAATTCTATATTCAATTTCTCTCTTAGGGGGCAGTCCCTTAACCTCCTCAAAGACGTCAGGAAAATCTCTGACGATAGGAACTGAATCAAACTCTGCTGAAGATGAATCGAGGGAATAAAGAAAGCTCAACATAACTGACCTTTGTGGGTTGCAAGATACCTCGAGAGTCCTGCCACTGCAAGTCTCTAATCTAACGACTCTCCTCTTGCAGTCTAAAATAGCTCCATATGTGGATAGCCAATCCATACCCAAGATCATCCCATACCCCGAGAATCACAAAACATAAACATCATAGTCAAATTCTACACCTAGGATATAAATTTTCAAACCCCTACAAACCATAGACAAGTGTGCCGATCCACCTATAGGGTTGAAACAACAATGGGGTCTACCACTAAAGAAATGTCCAAGTGCAAACAATCCGTAAGAGAACTAGAGATAAAAGAGTGTGATGTTCCAGAATCGAATAAAGTCTGAATGGAAAAATCAGATATATAAATCAAACCTTCAACTGTGACTTTCCTTCCTCTATCTGAAATGCTGCCCGAAGGTGCCGCGTCTAATGCCTGGATCTACACGACTGGTGCACTAGTCCCCTGCCCTGCTCTTTGGTACAAAGTTGAGGGAGGAAGGTATGAAGATGAGGGAGGAATGTACGAAGACATAGGAGTGATGGAAGCAGGAATGGTCCCCATTAAAAAGGAAAGAAGCTTTTTTGTGTGTTTGTTTTTGTTAATGATTAATTAAATACAAGAGATTAGTCAATAATTTTAATTAAATATTAGTGCATAAGGAATTACATGTGGCAGCAAATTCTGAAAGGAATTTTATAAAGGTTTTGTTATCCAATAGGAAATTTACAACATAATGGATTAGGTAAAAAGAAATTGCTTTACTTAGTTAAAGATATGTTTTATGATAATTACAACAACACCACTTACCTTCGATAACATTGATGCCTTCAAAAGCATTGATGCCTTCGAAAGTATACAATGCCGCTTTTCTTTGAATACTAAAGGGACAGAGGTCTCACTATAGTTAATGTATAGCCTTGTCTAGGAAAAAGGAGGAAGGGTCCTTCTACACTAATCAATAGTATCGATAGGGTCCCTTCGTATACAAACACTTTAACAAGTATGCACTGCCGCATTAATTGATCCAACTATCTCAGAAAGCACCTTCTGCACTAGTAGATAGCTTCAAAGGGGTTCCTTCCGCTCTTATATGCTCTGCAAGTATGTTAATTAAAGAAGATGGAAAGGGTTTGCCACACCAATCAATGGTGTCGGCAACATACTTTCTGCACCTTTATACTTGAGTAAGTCCAACCATTACTCAAGGTACCTTCCGCGCTAGTTGATAATGTCGAAAGGGTCCTTCTGCATGCATTTTTAACTATAGAGATGGAAGGGTTATGCCACTCCCAATCAATGGTGTCGAAAGATTCCTTCCGTTTGGTTTCAAAGAAGTAGTGAAAGGAGCCTTCCACATTGCTTAAGTAATGATTTCGAAAGGTCTTGCCGTTAGATTAGAGTGGCGAAAGAAGCATGGCCACTTGTTCCGAACACATTAGTTAAATGGAAGGGGATGAAGGACTAGGTTGCTCCATGATGTCGAAAGGGAGAGTGATAGAGGGTTACTCATGATGTCACAACGATTCGAAGGATATAATCTAAATCCTTAGTTTCTAATTAGAGAACCAAATCTCATTTTAAAGTAATTACATGGCAATGTAAAAGAGTTTTGAAATGACATTTAACTTTGAAATTTTAGAGGAAGCTTTCCTTCTAAAGATAGTGGGTTAAGGGTATTAACCATATTTCACTAGAAAATGATTACAAGGAATTAAACCATGGATGTTTATATTTTTGTGTTATTTGATCAGTTATAATATGCTTGTGTAAACATATTCACTTCAGTTGTAACCCATATCTACATTTTGGGGTGTTAAGGGAAGAATAACAGGTTAGTTTGACCCAGTAGTGTATATACATTGAATTAACTCCTGTGAGAGTATAACTGCATCCAGGTGGTAAAATAGACCAGAATAAAGGATGCCCAAGGTTGATCAAAAGATTATTGGTTTAGATAGATTCTTAGTTAGCCCATAAAATTTACGCCCCGGGAAAAGTTATTGGCGGGGGCTAATAGGTTCTTAGTGATCCTATGAAAATTATGTTCGCAATAGGCTGTTGATAGAGATCAGTAAGTTCATAGTTAGCCCATGAAAAATATGACATGCGAGATGATATTGGAGAATACAATAGGTTCACAGTGACCGCATGAAAACTGACGTAATTGGTAGACACCAATAGGTTCTTAGTGGTCCCAAAAACAAAATGAAACCAGACAGATAATCCGTATGCTTGGAACATGTTATTAGTTAGCAAATGAAAACTAATAGGTTAATAATGACCCTAGAAATTATAACTTGATACAGATAGTCGGAAGAATGGGGATGGGAAATCCAAAGCATATTGCATGTTTGTATATCATCATGATACTTTTCATTATGTTATGTCTTAACCATTATGGATGCAAGAGCATAATATATGGTTATTATAAATTGGGTTAAGATACTAGTGAGGGCATAACCCGTTCCGCTAAGCAGTGAGATCTCACTAGATATCTGTATGGTTCGAGATGGTGGCTTATTATGCACATCTAACTTTTTGTCTGACTTGAAGTTTATTTTTCCCTTAAACTCGCGGGTGCTTAAGTGATTTTGAGTAGTTTGATAATTAAGGTTTTCAAGTTCTTCTTTAGACAAATAAGCTTTTGAAGACTTACAAGAGGCAACCTAACTATTATGAGTTCTTTCTGTTTAATTCCACCGTGTAATTGGATGTAATGGCAAATTTATTTAGTGCCTATATTCGGATTCTGATCAATCAAGGAAGCATCTTCATATGTCGCTCTTAGCATAATTTGTAATAATTATATTTCTCCGAATGTGGCTTACGAATTAGGATTATTTAATGAATCTGAAATGCGATTTGAGATGGAATGAATATTTTTTTAAGCTTAAGTTTAATTTTTTTCATATCCATATGTTTTTGGTATATCAGCGTATCTAACATTACCACATTTGAACACCGAAAAATAATAACTATAGATGACTACAACATCTATAGCGGTTCGTTTTAGGCCTTTAAATAGGGAATGTTATAAGTTGGTATCAAAGCATAAGTTTATGTAAATTTAAAAGAAATTTGAACCTAAAAGGTTTTCAAAACATAACCCAATGAATCAGAGAATGAGATGGGGTTTGGATTAACGCTATAGTAAAATACTTGCATTTGTTACATATGTATATATCTATACATATTCCCCTTTTCTCTTAGATCATTCTTTTGTATCTTAATAAGGCTCGTTATATAGATATACGAGAAATGATGATATGGAGGTAGGAAACGAAAGCGGAAATTTAAGCGGATGAAGCACCACAACTAATTAAATTCTTGACCTAATACCAGGAGGAATCCGAGTCGAATGGAGAATGCAAATGCCAATGTAGGTGGTGGAACCCCACCAGTAGATGGGGGATGATGTATCAATTCTTCATTAATCTAATGCAACCCGGAGTAGCTGCGGGAAATGCTGTATTTGCTGAGGGAGCAAATCATATGGCCTATGTTGCTAATAACTATGCCATGCTGAGTAGGGATTACACCAGCCTTCGTAGGAAGCTGGTTTTGCGAACATAGGATGCCACTGAAGTAGAGGACACATTTTTGCACTATGAAATAATTTTCACTGAATTGGGATTGGATGATGAGCAGAAGAGGAGACTTGCTTTTGAACAGTTGCAGGGAGCAGTGCTTTATTGATGGAATGATATTACCGTGGAAGTTCGCGAGGAAGGGTTGACTTGGGCAAAATTTCAAAGGAGATTTGAAGAGAGGTACTTGTTTGAAGTTTCCAAGTCACTGTTGCTGAGAAAATTCATGGACTAGTGCAAGGTGAGATGTCGGTGATTGAGTATGCTACGAAGTTTGATGGTTGTCCAGATACGGATACGCCATGATTGACACCGTCATTAAGGGAAATGAAAAGTTTATTTGAGGACTGAAGCCGGAGATGGCATCATGAACGAAGAGGTGCACTCTATATTTAGAAAGAGGAAGTCAGTTGAGGTTCAAGGCCCTATGGAAAGAAGCGAAAATTCTCTAAATGGAAAGGAGCTCAGAAAGGAGGAGCTGCCAAGCAAGGGAAGGCCGATGTAGTTTTCTAAAAGTGCGAAAAGAAATGACATTTTGCTCATGAATGTCAAACTGGAAAAGGAAAGAAGATTGCAGATAAGAAAGGAGTTAAGTGCTTTACCTATGACCACGGGCATTATAGGAATCAATGCTCAGATCCGATTAGAGTAGACAAGGGAAAAGTTTTTGACTTAGAACCATCTTCTTCTAGACAAAAGAAGGGGAAATCCATGATGGAAGGTGTACCTTTGACTCATGGTATACGAGTTAGTGTACTATTTGATACCGGTGCATTGCATTCATTTATATCTCAGTGTTTGGTAGATAAATTATGTTTAAAACCCTCGTACCTTGTTGCTTCATTAAGGGTTGCGAATCAGTTAGAAAGGCATGCAACTCTGGGATGAGATATGACCAGTTAGAACTTGATTTTTTAGGTCATAAATTTGCATGTAGTTTGTATGTTTTTGATTTAATAGGCTTCGGGGTCATTATGGGTATGGATTGGTTAGATAGATATGATGCTAGGATATTTTGCCAAGATAAGGAACTCTCGCTAAGACACCCTAATAGTCATAATCGAACTATATACTCGGTGGGGAATTCAGATCTGAATGCTTGTGCTTTATTGGGTGCTATGGATGTAAAAGAAGATTTAAGTCAGGTTTTTCTAGCAAAAGAGTTTACAAATTTTTTTAAACCAATCATGGGACTACCACCGAAGTAAGCTATCGAGTTTCATTTAGATTTTATGCCAAGGGCAGAACCTGTAAGTAGACCACCTAGCCAGATGACACCTGCTGAGATGAAACTACTGAAGGTGCTGCTAGTGGACTTGGAAGGGAAGAGCTTTATTCAGCTAAGTAGGTCTCCTTGGGGAGTTGCCGCGGTATGCATGAAGAAGCCAGATGGATTTCTAAGATTGTGTATTGACTACCATAAGTTGAACGAAAGGGCGATCAAGAATAGGTATCCTTTGCCGAGAATCGATGATTTATTTGATCTGTTGAGTGGAGGCATAGTATTTTCCCAATAGGATTTGGCGACAGTTTTCCATCAGCTAAGAGTGGTGGGGGATAGTATTCCGTTGACACCGTTTCAAATTAGGTATGGTTTGTACGAGTGGTTAGTGATGCCATTCCGGTAAACAAATGCACCAGCTTTCTTCGTGGACTTCATGAACCAGGTTTGCCGAGAGAACTTGGATAGGTTGGTATTGTATTCATAGATGACATCTTAATATACTCCAAGGATGAAAGAGAGCATGAAATTCATCTTAGAGTGGTGCTTGAGACGCTGAGGTAGCATCAACTGAAAATGAAGCTTTCAAAATGTCGTTTTTGGAAGAAAGAAGTTGAGTTTCTTGATCACGTGGTTTCAAAGACGGGTTTTTGATTTGATTCAGATAAAATTGAAGCTGTTAATAATCGGAAGAGACCAGAGAGGGTGACCGAGGTCAGAAATTTCCTTAGTCTTGCTGCTTACTACCGGATGTTTATAATGATTTCTCACGGATAGCAACACCTTTGACTAGGTTGACCAGGAAGGATATGAAGTTTACTTAGTCTGGCAAATGTGAGAAAACATTCCTTAAGTTAAAGCATTTGTTGACAAATGCACCTGTATTAGTAGTTCCAGACAGGAATCAAGGATTAGTAGTGTATACTGATGCCTGTGGAACCGAGTTAAGAGTCGTTGTGATGCAAAATGGTAAGGTCATTTCTTATGCTTCTCTACAGCTTAGACCCCATGAAGTGAGATACCCTACCGATGATTTAAAGTTGGCAGTGGTAATCTTCACGTTGAAAATATGGAGATGCTATCTCTTAGAGGAGAGATTCGAGTTATATACCAATCAAAGTCCTTAAGATACCTATCTTAGAAGGAGTTAAATATAAGACAACAGAGATGGTCGAAGTTTTTAGTAGCTTTTGACTTTGGTATAGAGTGTACGCCGGGTAAAGGTAACAAAGTTATGGATGCACTTAGCAGGAAACATCAGAATGGATGTTAGCTATGTTGGCCAAATGGAAGGATCTTGAGGCATTGACTACATGCACTATGAAGTTATGATCTACTGCTAGTTCTAGTCAGAATAGTGCCATGTTATCCTTCTTGGAAGTTCGATCAAGATTGATCGAAGGGATTGCATATAAGCAGAAAGATGACCCAGTGTTAGCTGAGAAGATTAGAAGGCTAGAGGCCAAAAACAAGAAACAGATGATCTGAAGGATTTTAGTCTTGACCAGAGAGGGTGGTTGAGAAAGAAATGACGATTATGTGCCTCGAATATAGAAAACTTAAGGAAGTAGGTCCTTAGAGAATGTCATCGATAAAAATTTACGATTAATCCTAGAGGGACCAGGATACATAAGATACGAAGACTAGTTTCTACTAGGAAAGTATAAAGAGGGATGTTGGCTTACGAGTAAACCAGTGTATGAACTGTTAATAAGTAAAGGCCGATCATCAGAAGTCGAGTGGGTTGCTTCAACCTATGGAGATATTAGTTTGGAAATGTCCATGGATTTTATAGATGGGATTTCAAGGTCGAACCGAGGAAATGAAAGTATATCGGTCATAGTGGATAGGTTGACCAAGAGTGTCCAATTCATTCCAGTTAAGTCAACCAAGACGGAACTTGTTTTATTTAAGTTTTTTATGAAGAACATAGTTAGACTGCATGGAATACCTAGTAGTATAATCAGTGATAGAGATACTTTGTTTATTAGTGAGTTTTGAAAGAGTCTACATGATGTGCTAGGTACTAAGCTCAAGATGAGTATTGCTTATCACCTTCAGACAGATGGGCAGATAGAAAGAGTGAACAAGTACTTAAGGATTTGTTAAGATCTTCTGTGCTAGATTTTGATGGATCACGGGAAGATCACTACACTTAGTTGAGTTTTCCTTTAGTAAAAGTCAGACTAGTATAGGAATAGCGCATTTTGAAGCTTTTTATGTAAGACTATGCCAGCCACCAGCATGTTGGCTGGAAACTAGAGACAGATTTGTCATAGGTCCAGATTTAGTAAGGGAGGCAACAAAGAAGATTGAGTTGATCCGAGGTAGGATGAAGGAAGCTCGATCTAGACAAAAGAGTTACATAGATAAGAGGCGAATGGTCTAAAGTTCTTAATTAGAAATATGGTTTTCATTAAAGTATCACCGATGAAGAGTGTGGTACGATTTGGAAAGTCAGAAAAACTGGCACTAAGATATGTTGGACCAGCCCCAGTCATAGAGAGGATCGGAAAGCTCGCATATAAAGTAGAGTTGCCGAGCAGTTTGGTAGGTGTCCATAATGTGTTTCATGTGTCTCATCTTCGTAAGTATGTGCGTGATCCATAGAATACTTTCCTTCCAACTACATTGGAAGACTCAATAGTAGAACCAGATCTGGATTTTGTTAGGTAAGCAGTTCAGGTTGTAGTGAAAGATAAGAAGAGGTTAAGAAATAAGATAGTCAAGTTGGTGAAAGTTCAGTCGAGCGAAATGAGGGGGACAGTACTTGAGAAACTAAATACAGGATTAGGGATACTTTCCCAATCAGTTATGCTTAGTACTTAGTCTTTGCTGAATTTCAAGGATGAAATTCTTTAAGGAGTGGAGCCTGTAACACCCCTAATTTTGACCAACATTATTCAGGAGATTTAATTAGATAAATTAAATAGAATAACGTGGAATCTAGTTTGATAAGGAAATTGAGATATGAAAGATAATTAAGGTTGGGCCTTAACTGAATTAATTAATGAGAAAGAGTTAGACTTAGAAACCTAAGAGAATAAGGCAATGAAAATATGGGAATAGCCGAACCCCATAACCCCTAAAACCCCCCGCCACATTCTCATTCTCATTCTCATTTACATTCTTACAAAAAAACGTAAACAAAAGAAAAACAAGGCAGACCATAACCCTAGGAGAAGAGGAGCTTAAAAATCAATTAGAGGCTAAGATTCAAGCTAAGAAGACTACAGTGTAGAACAAATCTCAAGTTCCTTATCCAAACAAGGTGAATGATCTAAACCATCTCAAGTCATCTTTAATGTTTTAATTCGGGTTTGAGGTTTAAAACCGTATGATTGGATGAATGATGATATTTTTGATTTAAATGCCATGTTATTATTTAAACAAGAATTTTGTGGAATAATGTATTTCAGTTTTAAGGCTAAAATCATGGAAGGTGATGTCCAAATGCCATGATTTTTGAATATGTCATGTAAAACATTATTTTAAAGATGGATTTAAATTTTCATAATATTCCAAGCTATGATAATTTATATGACTTTTCAAGTGAAAGAAATGGATATTTTGAGTTTTAATTAATTTAAGAATTAATTATTTATTTCAGGCTGAAAATTTTATTTGATAATGATATTATCATTTTAGGATTTATGTGGATTTCTGAGATTTTTCTCATGAGATTTGAATGTGTTTTGGATTTAATTAGAAATATTATTGTTTAATGATTACTTAAATATACGAGGTTAGTTATTTTAATTAAATATTGGAGCATTGGGAATTACATATTGCATCAAAATCTAATAACCATTTATAAAGGTTTTGTTATCCAATAGAAAATTTACAATATAAGGAGTTAGGTAAAAAGAAATTTCTTTACTTAGCTAAAAATCGGTTTTATGACAATTACAGCAATGCCACTTGCCCTTAAAAGCATTTGTAACGACCCGTGTAAACTCGATGTTTAAAATGGATTTAATTAATAAGATTTTAATTTAAATTTAGAAAGAAGTAAAAATCTTATTTATTTATATAAAAGCAAATGTTGAAATTGGATGTATCAAGGGTAATTAAAATTTACAAATTAAATTATATATTGCAATTTATTGTAATAGTGGAAATTGTTGCATTTGGATATAAAGTTAGAAATAAGTAAATAAAGGCAAGTATTGAATTCATCAATGAAAAAAAAAAATTTAGTACAATTCATTTTTATTTGTAAACTATTGTAAGCTGTTAATTTATTGAAATGTAAAATATTAATAAGAATGTTAAATAGAATGGAATTCAAATAATATAACAATAGAAATGTGAAAATTTGGGAATAGACTCAAAGTTTTAATAAGCTGTTGAAATAATACATAATAAGTGCAATTTGAATTAATCAATGTGAGTATAGATTTAAGCAATAATTGGGAATCATATCTATGAAATGATAACGAGAATACAAGGTAATAAATGCCAATTAAGGGTAATAACTAATAAGCTTAATGAAATTCCAATTTTTTTATAAAATAATTTAAAAGTCAAGTTTGGCTATAATTTGAACATAAGTAAATTGAATTTGTAGTATGAACATATAGGCCAAAATTGATTTTTGTAATAAAAGATTTTGTATGTGACAAAAAGGTAACGGTAATGTTTATGGTAGGTTGCCTATTCATTTATTTAGATTGGTAGTTGGAATTGGAAATAAGTTGTAATAAATGTAAATGAATGATACATTTATGTGAATTGTAACCAATGTAATATTTTTTATAATATAGCAAAGGGTGGATTTAAGAAGTGAAATTGTATAATTTGAAGCTAATTAATAATGGACATAGTAAAGATGGCAATCCAATCAAATACTTAGGAATCAAAATTTATTTGGAAGGTAGTCTAATTTATAAATAAATGGTAAGTAATTAGGGTTTAATTAATTCTATATTAATTTAAAACTGATTGTGGATTTAGTGTAGTAACGTTAAAGCTAACGTTTTGCTAGTATAGATTTAAGTATAGAAAGCAATATTTATTAACTAAATTTAAGTATTGCAAAATAAATGAAATTTAACGTTTAAATATTACGTTAATAGAGATTTAACTGAAATTCGAGAATATTAAAATAATAGTTTTGAACCCAACATTTGAATCCATCTACTTAAAATTTTTAGATGGAATAATCATTGATTATTTAAATTAATAGAAATTTTGGGAACTTAATTTATAATTTTGAATATAAATGAAATAGAAGATTTGACACTGCAACTGATAAATTTATCAACACTAAATTGACTTAAAGATTTGTTTAAAACAATTGTAAATGTTGAGAAATATAAAGGTGATAAAATTTACAAATTTTAGAATTGGAATTTAAAATTTGATTTATTCAACAAATTGTAAATTTATTTAATTAATATAAAAATAGCAATTTTGGTCACGGACTCGGATTTCGACGAAACTAGTTTCATCGGATTCGTAACAGTGAATTTTTGTAGGGTTTCAAGTTTCGTAGCGATCAGACTTGTCGTTTGATCATACGAACGAGAAACGCCTTGAAATCGATTTAATTGGAATCAAGTTGAAATCAATTTGGAAATATTGATTTCAGCATAACTTCTTCATACGATGGAATTTGGACGTGAAACTTTTTCCATCGCGTTCAGAATATTTTAAAACACCTATTTGGATATATGGATTTACCCAATTTCGTTTCGGGGTCAGAACGGGCTTTTTGGGCCAATTATCGTTCAGCACGTTGTTTATCGGATCTATCCATCTATTCAAATCTCTAACCTACCTATATAAACTCAATTATAAACCCTAGCCTCCATCTATCTTCATTTCTTTGTGCGTGCATTTCCCTCAACTCCTCCTTTCCAATGGCTGCAAACCCTAGATCCAGTTTCAATCCAAACCAAAAGTCAAAATTCAAAGTCTCCAGAAAAATTCACAAAAATTATATGTCATAGTTCTCGAAGATCGAAATCTGCTGGTACTGTTCGTTTTTCGATTCGATTTTCCATGTGTCCAGAATTTAATGTTTCATTTTCGGCCGTTCATCATCGCCGCAACAAAGTTCGTCGGATCGGGAAACGGTTTCTGGGTTTTGCAGAGGGGACTGAGGGGAGTCGATCCATGTAGTTTGTTTTGAGAATCAACGATTGGATGTGGAGCAATTTTCGTCTAGGGTTTTAATATGTTGGCGGCGGCTGCGTGTTCTTTGACTAAGATCAAGTGCGTCGCGAGGTTGGGGGGGGGGTGATGTGTGATCGTCAGAGCATGGGCGATCGCCTGAGGCGGCGTTAAGCGGTAGCGGCTAGGTCGCGAAATCGTTCGTGGCCGTTAGGGTTCTGACGCGTGCGTTGTTCCTGGAGGTAACTGCGTGAAGAGAGGCTACTGTTGCGTGAATTGGGAGAGACCTGACGTGGCATGCAAGTGAGTTCAATGTGTCCCTTTTTTTTTGTTTTTTTAAAATAAAAATTTCAATCACAATTTACGCAATATCTTGTGCATTCGATATCCGATTGACGCGCGGTTTCTTTTGTTAGGATCGTATTAAAATTCCAGACTTGATGACGCTGGTTTGAACGAATTCTGAGACGGTCAAATTTTTGGGTTTAAATCGGATTTAAATTCGATTTAAATCCAAAAGGTGAGTGTTTTAACCCACTCACAATTTCTAAAATTTCTTGTGTTTGTTAAATAAATTTTAGATACGAGTAGAAATTTATTTATGACTGTTTGGCATGTTTTATTCATTATCTCTGATAAATCGCATTCATTTAACATAACTGTTAATTAATTTTATTTATTGCATAAATTTGACAGTTAGAATTTATTTAATTGCATATTAACTGCCAGTCATAGTTATGTTAAATTTTTATTTCATATTAACTGCCAGTTAAATTTACGTTTATTTTTGCATATAAACTGCCAATTAACAGCTATTAAATTTATTTTGAGTATAAACTGATAATTGATACCATTATTTATCACCTGTTATGTATTGATGATTGTTTGAAATTGGATGATGACTGCGATAAGTGGATGTATGATTTGATGGATGAATGGATGATTAATGTTATTAATTGCAAGTTACTATGCATTTCATTCATTCGGGATTGCGGTTTGAAATGATATATATAACCGCATTTTTTTTTCATTTTAAATTGCGGATTGAAATGATAAACATCCGTATCACTTGACCATAGGATAGAAAATTATATACAGGCACCGCGGTAAATATATAAAATTATTTTTGAAATGTTTTTCTATGGTTTTGTAAAGTTATATATATATGGTTTATGAGATATTGAGTTGGTTATTGATAAAGGCTATTTTTTATATATATATATATATATATATATATATATATATATAGTAATTTCCGATTTTTAAGCTTTGTATAAATTTGATTTGAAGTTTAAATAAAGTTTGATTTTAAGATCAAATAAGATTAAACATTTATTTAAAATTTAATTTCTGGAGTTTTATGACTTAAATGAGAATAGATTTGGAAGATGAATATTAAGTTAAATTGAAATTTAATAAAAAATTAGAATTTTTAAAGGATATGATTTTTATAACTTGATTTTTGTGTAAAGTGATTTTAATGAATATCAGGTTGATTAAATGAATATATAATAAATTGAAAGATGATCCAGTTATATGAAGTTAAAGGTTTTCTTAAATTATATTGAATTCATTAAGCAAACATTTCAAGTCTAAATAATAAGTAACTGAATTTGATATATATATGGAATTGTCAAATGAGTCTGTTTGAAATGGTGAAATATTTAAAACCTTGAAACATAAGAATTGAAATGGTATTTGGAAGTTTAAATCGATATTTGAAATTGATTTGTGAAATCTAAAGAAGCTATTTTGTTTATAAAAGTAATTTAATATTTAACCATTTAAGAGATGGAAATTTTGTTTCAAAGCTATGTTTTCAAGGTAGTATAATTTGGAAATATTATATTCAAGAGTTTTGATTTCTAAATATTTTACTTTGGAAACCCTATGATTTTGGAAAGAGTATATATTGGAAAATAAATGATATCGTATTGATTTGGGATTTTAAGGATAAATGATATCGGGTTTATATGGGTTTTAAATGGATATTTTATTATGGTTTTAAAAGTATTTTTTTTATAACCGCGGTGTTATAATAACGATTGGTTGGCAAAGAGACCGGGATCGGATATGGACATACTCTCTGTCGATACCCAAAACCACTTTGACTAACCGTGTACGCGGTGGAGATTCCAGAATGAAGTAGGTCGGTGGCGACGTTTCCTGTAAGGTAAATATGTGGACCCAACTCCCGTGAGTTGGCATAAGGTGGCTAAAATAGGAGCGATTGACGGGTTAATGAGGTAGCACCTCTGATCGGACACTTCCCTTCGATACTATACTCTGATTTTGGATTGATTCGGTGGCCACCTTCATTTTTGATTTCTTTGATGTGGGGAGTTTGTTCGAGGTGGGCGGCAGCTGCACGCTGCGCGTTTCCATCGGCCTGGAAGCGTAATTGGTATATCTACCCTGGCATTGCCTAGTTGTGCCGTGTCACCTACCCTACCGCGTCTTTACTACGAGTTTCTATTTGTATCGTACCTATGGAGTATCCTCTGGTAGCCTCCCGATCAAGAGGTATTACGGTACTGTATAGACTATTGGCATTATTTGTGTTAAGGCTATATGGGTAACCCCTTAACGCTATTAAAAAGTAAGTTTATTTTACAAATAGACACTATTATAATAGCGCAATATACTATATAGTAAATAGTTTAACGGATCCTTAGGAGATGTAAATCCCGAGCATCTCTTGAGTTACTGCACTCATATTTATTTCTGTTAATTTAACTTACATAAGATCTTTTAGTTTTGACTCGAGTGTTTTGTCTTTTCAATTCGCTCGGGTCAGTCCGAGCGTTTCAGGATTTGAAGATTTAGCTCTAGAGGACGAAGACGAAGATGCATATTATTATTATTTATACTAGTGCACTACACACTGTTCCGCTGCATTGTTGTTGGTATGTGTAACTCTGATATGTATTATATGAATGTTTTGTAAACAGATTTATAAACTGTATATTTTATTATTATATTTTATCCTTCCGCTGCGAGATTCTGTTTTCTTTTATTTCTTTCTTATTTTTCTTATTTACCCCATAACAATCCGCCCTTCCGTATGGATTGAATCGGCATGTGTGTCTGTTTAAATCGTGCGAAAAGGCGGGACGTTACATCTGGTATCAGAGCTTTGGTTTAGCGATAAACCTTAGCTTTGTGGGGGGTTTGACTCTTTACTAATAGGGTAATAATACCCTATGAGAGTCGCTGAGTGTATATATATGAGAAAGCGTATTTGTTAGTGTTGTAAAAAGATTTTAATATTGTGTTACTCTGTTTCGTTTTGTATTTACAAATTCTGGTTGATGCATGGGACGCTGTGACATCAATAGGGATTTCTAAACACTTAATAGGACAGACCGACATAATATTTGTTTTTAATTAGGTGAATGAAATAATTTTGCCAATTATATTTTCTATATATAAAATAAAATTTTCAAATGATATCTATATTTGGTTGCAATATATTGGTTGTTAGGAATAAAATTTATAAATAATAGGTAAATAAGATTAAAAATAAATAAATATGTAACGAACCAGGATTTTTAGTAATTAAAATTTGAATATTTAATTAATTTTAAATATTTATAAGTGAATTTATAAGTCAAATAAATTTTTATTTGAATTATTGGATTTAATTGGATAATTAAATCGATAATTTAATATGTTAAATTATGGAAATAATTGAAAATTGAGTTAAATATGATTGAAAATGATTTGTAAAATTTTATTTTATCATATTGAAGTTAGAATGATATTTTAGAACTTTTAAAATCGAATTAAAAGTTTATTTGTGAAAATTGAATATTTTGATATTAAATCGACTAGTGAAAATAGTCAATTTTTGAACTGTCTCAGAATTGGACGAAACTAGTTCCATTGGATCCGTAATAGTTATTTATTACCGGATTTCAATTTTCGTGTCAATCGGAGTTATCGTTTGATTGTAGCAGCTCGAAACGCATTGAATTATTTTTAATATTAATTTGGCGAGTTAAAATAGTCATTTTTCAAAAAGTCTCGGATTTCGACGAAACCGGTTTCATCGGATCCATAATGTGATATTATTATAAGGTTTCAAATTTCGTGTCAATTGGATTTACCGTTTGTCCGGTACAAATTAAAACGCCTAGAAATCGATTTAAATCGGTTTAATTTAAATCGAACGTTTATTGCCATATCTCGCACAGATGTCCGAATTAGCTTTTGAAACCTGTTCCATTGTGTCCGAAACGCGGGGTAAACCCTAGAAACGCTGGTTACGGCGCGTAAATCGGAGTTCGGAATTTTCGGAATGAATAGTGTTCGATTTTTTCCTATAAATACCCCCATAAATCACAAAAAAACAAAAAAAAACCTAAACCCTAATTCTAAATGGCCGGCCGCCAGTATCACAAACCAAAGGCCAGAATCTTCCATACTTCATCCCTCAATCTCTTTCCAATCCACAAGCTTTCGTTAAAAACTTCCTGAAGCAAAATCGAAGAGCTAAATGAGATCTTGAAATCCATACGGTGATGATGGGTTTTGGAGCAACGTAGAGGGAGTAAAGGGGGGCCGACGCACGTAAGTTGCGCATGGAATTCGAGGACAATGGTGAGGCCAAGCTTTGCAAGGTGGTGGCCGAGTATAGTACGTGTCATGCTCTTCGCAATGGAACTTCCTGATCGTGCTATAGTTCGTCGAATTGGAAGCAAGAATTAACCCTAATTTTTGCTATATGGGTTTTGTTCGGCCTGTAGAGCAACGGGAAGGATGAAGAAGAAAGGGGTGGGGATATGCGGCTGTGATTGGGGGGGGGGGTATGCAGATCGAACGGCTGTAGTGGATTAGATTAAAATTTTTATATTTATGTTGTAAAATTTAGTTATAAAATTCGTGTAATCTTGTAAAAATCATAACTTTTTCATACGAGGTCGAAAACGCGCGAAACCAGTTGCGTTGGAATCGTATGGACGAGCACTACGCGATGGAATTGGATTGAAGTCGTTTGGATTTAGTGAGAATTTTGGGTAAAATTAAACGTCCGTTTAATTTTATTCGAAATAAATCGCTAAAACGGAAATAAAATCAAGGTGAGAACTTCTCACTCAATCGAATCGGTTTCGATTTTATTTTAAATAGTTAGATTTAAAATATTTGAATGCATGTTTGAATGTTGATTGATATCTATTGATTGTTAAAATAGACATTATGCGTCGTTATTAAGCGGATGTTATTTAATAAAAACATATACCGCGAATATTTCATAAACAGTGAAATTGGTATTATATATAATAGTAATATATATATATTGGCATATGTATATATTGGAGTTATTGATTTCCCGCATTTGTATAGCGGATGAGACCCTATTGCGTCGTCTATTAAGCGGATAATATTTTAAATCCCATATACCGCGATAATTTCGTACTGGAGCGAAATTGGTATTGTGCTAATGTTTGTGGATGCAGGGAAACAGGTTGGAGGGATCCAACTGGATTCCTCAACAGTTTTTATTTGAATTCAGATATTTTGATATTTGATGGATTATCATATCGATATATGATATCGTTGTTGTCGTGATTGACTATTTGGTGTGTAGCATCATTGGACCAATTTTGAAATTTTAAAATGATTTTTAAAGTGATTTTTGAAAATGTACTATATGTTTGGAATTGATCTATTATAAATAAATAAACGTTATAATTTTAATGTTATAAAAATTATGGTTTTTGAGAAATATAGTTAAAGGTTGATTTTTGAAAATATGGGATTTATGATTTTTATAAAATAGTTTAAACTGGGATTTCTGAATTTACTATAAAAAGTTTTAAAATAGGATTTATAAAATTTAATTATTTTATAAATCAAAATGATGAAATTATAAAGGGGATTAAAGATGTTTTAAAAGAATAATATAAATTGATTTATATAAGAGACTTATAAATGGATATTTATAAATTGAAATGTTGAGATTATAAAATGAGTTTTTATAAGTGTTTGAAGGAAGTGAAAATGGATTGCATAAGTGAATGGAATTTATAAAATTATAAATGGTGAAGTTATAAATGAAATTTATAAATAGTAGGTTTATAAAATTTGTAAAGTTATTAAAAGAATAGATTTGGATAAATAATTGAATCTTATAAGTTATAAGATTTATAATTATGAAGTTCAAAGGAACGATTTTTGCAAACAAATAAATTATAAGTATTTGACTTATAATATGAATTTTTAGTATATCATTTAGATATGAAATTGAATAGGTTAATAAAGGAAATTTATAAAAGGGAAGTTTTTATAGAATAAATAGAAATGGAATTTATAAACGTTGTTTTATAAATTCGCAAACGACTTATTTTGATAAGCAAATTGTTGAAACTTATTAATGGAGTTATATTCACGTTTTTGACTGTGAATAATCCTTTGAAATAAAATGTATAGAAAGGATGAAATTGATTAACGTGGTATATTCACGTTTTTGAATAGTGAATAATATGTTAAAGAAAATGTTTAGATTTGATGTTTTAAATAGAATTAAAACGATCTAACGATGTTTTAAAATGTGTTGAGATTCGAAACCATAGATTTCAACATTCATTGTTGGAATAGACGTTTTCGAGAAATAGAAGGAAATGGTGGACTATAACACTGTTGTTATAGTAAATGATTTCCGAAAGGGAATGTTTTGTATAGTATTGGGATTTATATATCTATCTTAAATTCGAATCCCTATACTAGTGATTTTGGGTTTTCGTAACGATGTTTTACGCAACATTCGTTTTGGCCCAAATAAATATGTTTAAAAGAATGATTTCCTTAAAGAATGAAATATATACTTAATTTCGATTGAAGTATATTGAATATTTTCCAAGTGTTGAAAATAAATAAAATATGTGAATTACTTATGAATAAATAAGTATAGAAATGTTTTCCAATATAAAGTGAATATTTTGGGAATTCATCTTTTTGAAGATAAATTGAAATGAATAATTGAAATCGTTATTCATAAATATTGTGAAATACAAATTCATTATGGAATTTATGAATGGAAAGGGAAGTTGTTTAAAAATAAATATTGATTTATTTTTGAAGTGTGAAATTATATATCTTGTAAAGATATTTTGGAAAATAAATAATTTGGAAAATAATTTGGAATCTGGTGATGTGTGCATATTCATTGATAGTTCAATAACCGACTATCAATATTTCCCTTTGAATGGGTAATTGATGTGAATTGTTTGAATGTGAATGCCACACTTATTTTTGAATAAGCGCTCACTATTCGGGTTAACCGGGAAAGGACCATGGGGTCGTATAACCCATTCCGAATATGTGATACGTCGTTATGAATTGCATTTGATGACCGGTGTTGAAGACCGGGTATTTGCGAAAGCGATAGGATGACCTATCGATTGTCTCTGCACTGGGTAGCTCCTGGTATAGAGATTTCCTAAGTGATGGGAAATTCGATCGGGATTGTGGATACCCGGATTGCAAGGGCTTCGTGAGAAGTGCCTTCGGTTTTGTTCGAGCCCGGAACAGACTTGTATGGATTGTATGTCTGACGTTACAAATTGAGATATAAAGCAGATTTCATTCAAATATATTTCTGTTGGTGGCGGAGAATTTATTCTCTTAGCTTAACACCCTTCTCTGAGACGTACGAGCTTAGAGGTTATGTAGTTGAATGTTATCAGCGATATATTCCCAATTTGGTAATGTGACATGCTGAGTGTTGCTGTGAAATGATCATTATGTTGATTATTTGTGATAGGATCGTTTATTTGATCGTCTATCTTGGTGATCATTTCTATGATCATTTGTTGACCCAAAGCATGGCTTTTGTATAAAGTATGTTTTTGTGGACGTGACCTCGTCGAGCCTCACACCCCGTGAATGGTCAAAACAGGAAAGATTCAGCAAGGTTATGAGGGGTAGCGCCCTTTAGGATGTGTGCATTTCCTTCTGGAAAAGGGTGGTATCATGGTATGGAGCCCAGATACTTACTCATGTTGAAAACACTTTATGATTGTGTGAATTGATTGCGAGCGCTCGGTGAAAGGTCCCAAAGGACCGGGGGATGGCATATTCGGTCAGTTGTTACTCAGTTAGGGGTAACCCGGCCTTGTGTTGGTAGAGATCCGGTTTGGTTCTCGGGGATGTCCATCCAGAGGCATTCTCATGTGGCAATGGGAAGTTCCTTGGCCTGACCATTTGTTGGAAATCCAAAGAAACAATACGAGACTTGTACGGTTTTAGTTGTAGAACCTGCCATCTAATATGGTAGCTATAGTAAGCATACTATAATGGTACCTATGCTGGCTAAGATTTATATTCTACTTTCGAAATTGTTTCCTACACTATGCACTAATAATAATATGAAATGTTCTTTTTAAATGCGTATCAAGCATCTTTGACTAACATAAGAAGAAATCTCCTCCAAGTCTGTGTTTGCATTGTGTGTGTGGCAGGAGGTCTTATGGTAGTCTCATTCTTAAAAGCATTGCGAATTGACTTTAAAAATATTCCTCTATTTTGATTTTAAAGATAAATAAACTGTTTTGAGTTCCCACACCAGTCTTTCTTATACTAGGTGATATGTGATGGGGGGTTCTCGCTTCGCGGTTTGGTGGCGAACGGGAGACTCTTACCCCTACACGTCCTCTTTTAGGGGGTTGGTTAGGTGTAACCTGAGACAGTCGAGAGGCTGGCCGTAAAAGCAAGTTTGGGATACCAGTTGTTGCCACGGTGGGGCTGGGATGGTTGAAAAGCCTACCGGTTGTGACTGCTGTCGACGGTTGAAAAGCCTAGATCTTACAGGTGGTATCAGAGCATATGGTTAAGCGACAACCATGGTTCTGTTGGGTATTACTCATTAGAGATAGAGTCAGTAGTACTCTAGAATGAGTTTGAGTGTAATAATAGCTATGAGAGCGTATTTGTTAGTGAATGTAAAATTGTTTTATATTGTGATGATTGGTTTGTTGAGTGGCATATGAACCTTCGTCAGCACGGTCTGTACAACTATGCCGAAGGGGTTTATAAACATTTGAATAGAACAATTCGACACAGTATTGTTTTAAATTGGGTAAATGAAATAATTTTACCTTGATTATATTTTATATATAAAGAAATAATTTTTCAGAATTATTAAAGTGTATATAAGTTGATTGTTTAGTTGTTTGAATAATCTAAATTGAAGAATAATTGTATAAGTGAAAAGAATTATAAGAATTGAATTATAATTAAAGTGATTTACAATTGTGAATAAACTTATATATATAAGAAGTGAAACTATATGGATATATTTATGAAAAGTTGTAAATAAAAATGAATTTAAAGTTAAATAAAAATTTATTTAGAATTTAGAAGCTGAATTGATTTATAAGTTGGAATTTAAGTTATGTAAAAACAAATAAAAGTTAAATGGAATATAACTTAAGAGTTGTTGAATGAAGTTGATATTGGTATCAAAAGAAAATTAATAAAGTTAAGTGATAAATGTGAACTTGAGTTATATAAATGAAATTCAACTTTAGAAATTGAATTGAATGAATGGATTGAATGTTAATCAAATTAATTAAACCAATTGATAAGCAAAGGAAATTGGTTGCAATTAATATACATTGGTTGATATATGATTGTTAGTTGATTGTATATAATTCATTAAGAGTTAATGAAATTGGAAGCTAAAGTAATTAAAATCCAATTGGAAGTTAAGTGAAACTTAAATAGATTTGAATTTGAATTGGAAGTGAACCAACTTGAATATGAATTAGTGAATATAAACTAATTGAAAATGAATGTTAGTAAAAACATCCACTGTTAATGAATCAAATGTGATTAAATTGAAAAACCTATTTCATTGAATATTAATGAGAATATGAATGAATATTTATTGGTTATGTATGTTAATTGGATGATAGTTGGTTGATGTTTGCATTTGTTGTTTTGTTTCATTTGCTAAGTTGACATATATAGTTATTATGTTGCTATATGTTGTATATCGATACTATTATCTATATGCATGATTCTCATGTTGTTTGTTGAGTGATTAGTAGGTGCGGATCACGTTTGCTTCGCATTTGGAGCTCGCTTTCGCGCTATATTAGCCGTATATGCTTGCTAATAAAATATAAGGTACATATCTCGGATTACATACCGTACTTTTATACTTTTTCCCTTCGGGATGCCTCATTACTTGATGAGATGTATATTTGTGATATATATACTGTCATTTTTTTTTCGGATCGAGCCGCGCAAAGGAGACTATGGCGAATTTTTCCGGAAATTTAAGGCGTTAAAATATTTTAGAGAAAATTGGAAATTTTTTGAAAACTTTAACTTTGATTTGGAATTGAAAGTTAAATAATAGTAGTTGTTTTTGAAAAGATAACTAAGTATGATTTGAAAACTTAGTAAAGTATTGTAAGAAATTTAACTATGGATTTATAGAAAGTTAATAGATTCTATAACTTTTCTTACTTAATAATTTCGAGGACGAAATTCTTTTAAGGGGGGAAGATTGTAACGACCCAGGATTTTTAGTAATTAAAATTTGAATATTTAATTAATTTTAAATATTTATAAGTGAATTTATAAGTCAAATAAATTTTTATTTGAATTATTGGATTTAATTGGATAATTAAATCGATAATTTAATATGTTAAATTATGGAAATAATTGAAAATTGAGTTAAATATGATTGAAAATGATTTGTAAAATTTTATTTTATCATATTGAAGTTAGAATGATATTTTAGAACTTTTAAAATCGAATTAAAAGTTTATTTGTGAAAATTGAATATTTTAATATTAAATCGACTAGTGAAAATAGTCAATTTTTGAACAGTCTCAGAATTGGACGAAACTAGTTCCATTGGATCCGTAATAGTTAGTTATTACCGGATTTCAATTTTCGTGTCAATCGGAGTTACCGTTTGATTGTAGCAGCTCGAAACGCATTGAATTATTTTTAATATTAATTTGGCGAGTTAAAATAGTCATTTTTCAAAAAGTCTCGGATTTCGACGAAACCAGTTTCATCGGATCCGTAATGTGATATTATTGTAAGGTTTCAAATTTCGTGTCAATTGGATTTACCGTTTGGTCCGAATTAGCTTTCGAAACCTGTTCCATTATGTCCGGAACGCGGGGTAAACCCTAGAAACGCTGGTTACGGCGCGTAAATCGGAGTTCGGAATTTTCGGAATGAATAGTGTTCGATTTTTTCCTATAAATACCCCCATAAATCACAAAAAAATAAAAAAAAACCTAAACCCTAATTCTAAATGGCCGGCCGCCAGTATCACAAACCAAAGGCCAGAATCTTCCATACTTCATCCCTCAATCTCTCCGAATCCACAAGCTTTCGTTAAAAACTTCCTGAAGCAAAATCGAAGAGCTAAATGAGATCCTGAAATCCATACGGTGATGATGGGTTTTGGAGCAACGTAGAGGGAGTAAAGGGGGGCCGACGCACGTAAGTTGCGCACGGAATTCGAGGACAATGGTGAGGCCGAGCTTTGCAAGGTGGTGGCCGAGTATAGTACGTGTCATGCTCTTCGCAATGGAACTTCCTGATCGTGCTATAGTTCGTCGAATTGGAAGCAAGAATTAACCCTAATTTTTGCTATATGGGTTTTGTTCGGCCTGTAGAGCAACGAGAAGGATGAAGAAGAAAGGGGTGGGGATATGCGGCTGTGATGGGGGGGGGGGGGGGTATGCAGATCGAACGGCTGTAGTGGATTAGGTTAAAAAATTTATATTTATGTTGTAAAATTTAGTTATAAAATTCGTGTATTCTTGTAAAAATCATAACTTTTTCATACGAGGTCGAAAACGCGCGAAACTAGTTGCGTTGGAATCGTATGGACTAGCACTACGTGATGGAATTGGATTGGAGTCGTTTGGAGTTAGTGAGAATTTTGGGTAAAATTAAACGTCCGTTTAATTTTATTCGAAATAAATCGCTAAAACGGAAATAAAATCAAGGTGAGAACTTCTCACTCAATCGAATCGGTTTCGATTGTATTTTAAATAGTTAGATTTAAAATATTTGAATGCATGTTTGAATGTTGATTGATATCTATTGATTGTTAAAATAGACATTATGCGACGTTATTAAGCGGATGTTATTTAATAAAAACATATACCGCGAATATTTCATAAACAGTGAAATTGGTATATATATAATAGCAATATATATATATATATTGGCATTTGTATATACTGGAGTTATTGATTTCCCGCATTTGTATAGCGGATGAGACCCTATTGCGCCGTCTATTAAGCGGATAATATTTTAAATCCCATATACCGCGATAATTTCGTACTGGAGCGAAATTGGTATTGTGCTAATGTTTGTGGATGCAGGGAAACAGGTTGGAGGGATCCAACTGGATTCCTCAACAGTTTTTATTTGAATTCAGATATTTTGATATTTGATGGATTATCATATCGATATATGATATCGTTGTTGTCGTGATTGACTATTTGATGTGTAGCATCATTGGACCAATTTTTAAATTTTAAAATGATTTTTAAAGTGATTTTTGAAAATGTACTATATGTTTGGAATTGATCCATTATAAATAAATAAACGTTATAATTTTAATGTTATAAAAATTATGGTTTTTGAGAAATATAGTTAAAGGTTGATTTTTGAAAATATGGGATTTATGATTTTTATAAAATAGTTTAAACTGGGATTTCTGAATTTATTATAAAAAGTTTAAAAATAGGATTTATAAAATTTAATTATTTTATAAATCAAAATGATGAAATTATAAAGGGGATTAAAGATGTTTTAAAAGAATAATATAAATTGATTTATATAAGAGACTTATAAATGGATATTTATAAATTGAAATGTTGAGATTATAAAATGAGTTTTTATAAGTGTTTGAAGGAAGTGAAAATGGATTGCATAAGTGAATGGAATTTATAAAATTATAAATGGTGAAGTTATAAATGAAATTTATAAATAGTAGGTTTATAAAATTTGTAAAGTTATTAAAAGAATAGATTTGGATAAATAATTGAATCTTATAAGTTATAAGATTTATAATTATGAAGTTCAAAGGAACGATTTTTGCAAACAAATAAATTATGAGTATTTGACTTATAATATGAATTTTTAGTATATCATTTAGATATGAAATTGAATAGGTTAATAAAGGAAATTTATAAAAGGGAAGTTTTTATAGAATAAATAGAAATGGAATTTATAAACGTTGTTTTATAAATTCGCAAACGACTTATTTTGATAAGCAAATTGTTGAAACTTATTAATGGAGTTATATTCACGTTTTTGACTGTGAATAATCCTTTGAAATAAAATGTATAGAAAGGATGAAATTGATTAACGTAGTGTATTCACGTTTTTGAATAGTGAATAATATGTTAAAGAAAATGTTTAGATTTGATGTTTTAAATAGAATTAAAACGATCTAACGATGTTTTAAAATGTGTTGAGATTCGAAACCATAGATTTTAACATTCATTGTTGGAATAGACGTTTTCGAGAAATAGAAGGAAATGGTAGACTATAACACTGTTGTTATAGTAAATGATTTCCGAAAGGGAATGTTTTGTATAGTATTGGGATTTATATATCTATCTTAAATTCGAATCCCTATACTAGTGATTTTGGGTTGTCGTAACGATGTTTTACGCAACATTCGTTTTGGCCCAAATAAATATGTTTAAAAGAATGATTTCCTTAAAGAATGAAATATATACTTAATTTCGATTGAAGTATATTGAATATTTTCCAAGTGTTGAAAATAAATAAAATCTGTGAATTACTTATGAATAAATAAGTATAGAAATGTTTTCCAATATAAAGTGAATATTTTGGGAATTTATCTTTCTGAAGATAAATTGAAATGAATAATTGAAATCGTTATTCATAAATATTGTGAAATACAAATTCATTATGGAATTTATGAATGGAAAGGGAAGTTGTTTAAAAATAAATATTGATTTATTTTTGAAGTGTGAAATTATATTTGTAAAGATATTTTGGAAAATAAATAATTTGGAAAATAATTTGGAATCTGGTGATGTGTGCATATTCATTGATAGTTCAATAACCGACTATCAATATTTCCCTTTGAATGGGTAATTGATGTGAATTGTTTAAATGTGAATGCCACACTTATTTTTGAATAAGCGCTCACTATTCGGGTTAACCGGGAAAGGACCATGGGATCGTATAACCCATTCCGAATATGTGATACGTCGTTATGAATTGCATTTGATGACCGGTGTTGAAGACCGGGTATTTGCGAAAGCGATAGGATGATCTATCGATTGTCTCTGCACTGGGTAGCTCCTGGTATAGAGATTTCCTAAGTGATGGGAAATTTGATCGGGATTGTGGATACCCGGATTGCAAGGGCTTCGTGAGAAGTGCCTTCGGTTTTGTTCGAGCCCGGAACAGACTTGTATGGATTGTATGTCTGACGTTACAAATTGAGACATAAAGCAGATTTCATTCAAATATATTTCTGTTGGTGGCGGAGAATTTATTCTCTTAGCTTAACACCCTTCTCTGAGACATACGAGCTTAGAGGTTATGTAGTTGAATGTTATCAGCGATATATTCCCAATTTGGTAATGTGACATGCTGAGTGTTGCTGTGAAATGATCATTGTGTTGATTATTTGTGATAGGATCGTTTATTTGATCGTCTATCTTGGTGATCATTTCTATGATCATTTGTTGACCCAAAGCATGGCTTTTGTATAAAGTATGTTTTTGTGGACGTGACCTCGTCGATCCTCACACCCCTTGAATGGTCAAAACAGGAAAGATGCAGCAAGGTTATGAGGGGTAGCGCCCTTTAGGATGTGTGCATTTCCTTCTGGAAAAGGGTGGTATCATGGTATGGAGCCCAGATACTTACTCATGTTGAAAACACTTTATGATTGTGTGAATTGATTGCGAGCGCTCGGTGAAAGGTCCCAAAGGACCGGGGGATGGCATATTCGGTCAGTTGTTACTCAGTTAGGGGTAACCCGGCCTTGTGTTGGTAGAGATCCGGTTTGGTTCTCGGGGATGTCCATCCAGAGGCATTCTCATGTGGCAATGGGAAGTTCCTTGGCCTGACCATTTGTTGGAAATCCAAAGAAACAATACTAGACTTGTACGGTTTTAGTTGTAGAACCTGCCATCTAATATGGTAGCTATAGTAAGCATACTATAATGGTACCTATGCTGGCTAAGATTTATATTCTACTTTTGAAATTGTTTCCTACACTATGCACTAATAATAATATGAAATGTTCTTTTTAAATGCGTATCAAGCATCTTTGACTAACATAAGAAGAAATCTCCTCCAAGTCTGCGTTTGCATTGTGTGTGTGGCAGGAGGTCTTATGGTAGTCTCATTCTTAAAAGCATTGCGAATTGACTTTAAAAATATTCCTCTATTTTGATTTTAAAGATAAATAAACTGTTTTGAGTTCCCACACCAGTCTTATGACTGACTCGGAGTTTATTGTTTTCCTTCCTAAACTCTGGGTGCCCACCAATTTCCACACGGGCAGTTAAGAGTTAGGTTTATCAGGATATTCTGGATATTCAGGAGTTGCTGGAGGCAAGCTGGATGGCATGGCGTATTACTAGTATATAGTATTTCTTTTCCACTGCACTGTTTGATGTTGTTGTTGTTGTACACTCTGATGATATGATGTGATGTAATGTATAAAATGTAATAACTGATATAGTTCTTTGTTTAAAGATTATTCATTTATCTATTATATGTTGTTCCGCTGCGAATTGTGAGATTCTGTTATTGTTCTGTTGTGTTCTGTTCCGTTCTATTTTCTATTTTCTTTTCCCTCTATTTTCTATCTTCTTATCTCTTCTTCTTCTTTCTTTTCTTTTTCTTAAACCCTCAGTGTTCGGTTTTTCGTCGTTCGATTGCTCGGCAGTCGATAAAGTGAGTATCGATGTTGAATTTTCGAAAGACGAAGAATCGGGTCCTGACAAAATATAATTTAGGAATTTAGAACTTAAGTTCCAGGGCTTTTGAAAACTTCATTCAAATGATTTGGAATATAATAATAATATTTTAGAAGTATTTTCTGATATAGGTTTTTCAATATAACTTGAAAGAATTGTTTAAAGATGATTTTCTTTTTGAGAAAATAAGTTTTGTACTTTCCTCTCTGTCGTTGGAAAATAATTTCGGTGATGGCGGCCGCATCATCGACTTTCATTTTCGAGTTTCGAAGGGGAAAGACCACTGTAGTAGTTCTATTGCAGATTCATTTTTGAAAAATATACAAATTTTTAATGGTTTTAAATATAATTAGAGATATATAAGTTGTAAGAATATATTTATCTATTATTTTAAAATAATTTGAAATTTAACCCGGTATTTAATTCTTAAATTTTCATTAATTAAATTGTTTCAATTATTGTAGTGAATTGAAACATAGGAAATTAATAAATTAAAATCTCTAAAGGAAATAAGAGATTTAATGATAGGTTATAAATGGTATTAAATGAAATTGAAAATTTGTAACCTATGAAATAAAGATTATTATTATTGAACTTTAATTTAATTTAAGGAAATAGAACAAACTTGTATAACTTTCAATTATACTCTTAAATAACATATATAACTTACCAAATATTAAAAGTTGAAATATTTAATAGGAAATGTAATCAAAAATGTACAAGTAAAGGTAGGTAATGAAGTATTCAATGAAATTGCTGTTAAATGAGAATTTAATGTTATAAACTTAAGTTATAATTGAAATTTTACAAAGTAAACATAATTAAAGGTAAGTATGGTAAATAAACGATTATAAACTTAAGTAATTAAAGTGAAAATAAATGAATGTAATATAATAAAGAGAAATTGTAAATTTAAGAAATAGGTTAGAGTTATTTCTGAATATAATTGAAAGAAATAAAATGGAAATAAAAATTGAATGAAATAAATGAAGATAAAAGATAAACTGTTATATGAATGAAAAGAATCAAACAACTAATGTATGAAATAAAATTTATAATAAGTTAATTTAATTTGTTGATTGAAATTGTTGTTTGTCGTGGTTGTGGTTGTTGGGCAAGGAAACTTTAAATTTTGTTAGGGTGGATGAATAGTCCATTTTGTTTAATCTAAGACTGTTGAGTAAATGATTCACTTGATGGTCTATTCTTCATTCCGTACAAATTCAAAGGTTTTGAACCCAAACAACTATTTGTTTGGTTGATTGAATGGTTGTTTTGTATTTGCTGTGTATGTTGTTGTTAAAATTTATGGTTGCTGTATTGCTTTGTTGTTAGTGATTGAAATCACTTAATTATTTCACTTTATATAAATTGTTAACCCTTTAGATTTTATAAGTGAAATGCAGGTTATGGAAGCAATTGCTTCTGCTTTTGGTTCCATAAAATTTGCGTAAATTGCCCGACAAATAGGCACGTTTTCGGATTTCGGTTTATAGCGCTATTTTATATATTTTCCCGTGTAGGAATATATATGTATTATTTGGAAAATATTTGTATATTTTGCTATATTTAATATTATATTTTCTCCCGAGCCTCTCTGTACAAAGGAGACTCTGCCAAAATTTTCCGTAAATTTTGGACTTAGAAAAAATTTGAAAATGTTTGCAAACTTTAACAATTTATGTATAAAGGATTTATATGGGTATATTTAGTTAAAGTAAATTTTTTTTTTGAAAATTATTGTTTATAATTTAAATATTTTGAATAAGATATATTGTTTCTATTTCTTCTTTTCCCTTCTTTCCTTTTCGTGGACGAAAAGTTTTAAGTGGGGGAGAGTGTAACGACCCGTGTAAACTCGATGTTTAAAATGGATTTAATTAATAAGATTTTAATTTAAATTTAGAAAGAAGTAAAAATCTTATTTATTTATATAAAAGAAAATGTTGAAATTAGATGTATCAAGGGTAATTAAAATTTACAAATTAAATTATATATTGCAATTTATTGTAATAGTGGAAATTGTTGCATTTGGATATAAAGTTAGAATTATTTAGTACTGAATTCATCAAGTATTGAATTCATATAACAAGTATTGAATTCATATAACAAGTATTGAATTCATCAAGTATCAAGTATTGAATTCATCAAATATTATATAGGCAAGTATTGAATTCATCAATGAAAAAAAATTATTTAGTACAATTCCAATTATTTGTAAACTATTGTAAGCTGTTAATTTATTGAAATGTAAAATATTAATAAGAATGTTAAATAGAATGGAATTCAAATAATATAACAATAGAAATGTGAAAATTTGGGAATAGACTCAAAGTTTTAATAAGCTGTTGAAATAATACATAATAAGTGCAATTTGAATGAATCAACGTGAGTATAGATTTAAGCAATAATTGGGAATCATATCTATGAAATGATAAAGAGAATACAAGGTAATAAATGCCAATTAAGGGTAATAACTAATAAGCTTAATGAAATTCCAATTTTTTTATAAAATAATTTAAAAGTCAAGTTTGGTTATAATTTGAACATAAGTAAATTGAATTTGTAGTATGAACATATAGGCCAAAATTAATTTTTGTAATAAAAGATTTTGTATGTGACAAAAAGGTAACGGTAATGTTTATGGTAGATTGCCTATTCATTTATTTAGATTGGTAGTTGGAATTGGAAATAAGTTGTAATAAATGTAAATGAATGATACATTTATGTGAATTGTAACCAATGTAATATTTTTTATAATATAGCAAAGGGTGGATTTAAGAAGTGAAATTGTATAATTTGAAGCTAATTAATAATGGACATAGTAAAGATGGCAATCCAATCAAATACTTAGGAATCAAAATTTATTTGGAAGGTAGTCTAATTTATAAATAAATGATAAGTAATTAGGGTTTAATTAATTCTATATTAATTTAAAACTGATTGTGGATTTAGTGTAGTAACGTTAAAGCTAACGTTTTGTTAGTATAGATTTAAGTATAGAAAGCAATATTTATTAATTAAATTTAAGTATTGCAAAATAAATGAAATTTAACGATTAAATATTACGTTAATAGAGATTTAACTGAAATTCGAGAATATTAAAATAATAGTTTTGAACCCAACATTTGAATCCATCTACTTAAAATTTTTAGATGGAATAATCATTGACTATTTAAATTAATAGAAATTTTGGGAACTTAATTTATAATTTTGAATATAAATGAAATAGAAGATTTGACACTGCAACTGATAAATTTATCAACACTAAATTGACTTAAAGATTTGTTTAAAACAATTGTAAAGGTTGAGAAATATAAAGGTGATAAAATTTACAAATTTTAGAATTGGAATTTAAAATTTGATTTATTTAACAAATTGTAAATTTATTTAATTAATATAAAATAGCAATTTTGGTCACGGACTCGGATTTCGACGAAACTAGTTTCATCGGATCCGTAACAGTGAATTTTTGTAGGGTTTCAAGTTTCGTAGCGATCAGACTTGTCGTTTGATCATACGAACGAGAAACGCCTTGAAATCGATTTAATTGGAATCAATTTGAAATCAATTTGGAAATATTGATTTCAGCATAACTTCTTCATACGATGGAATTTGGACTTGAAACTTTTTCCATCGCGTTCGGAATATTTTAAAACACCTATTTGGATATATGGATTTACCCAATTTCATTTCGGGGTCAGAACGGGCTTTTTGGGCCAATTATCATTCAGCACGTTGTTTATCGGATCTATCCATCTATTCAAATCTCTAACCTACCTATATAAACTCAATTGTAAACCCTACCCTCCATCTATCTTCATTTCTTTGTGCGTGCATTTCCCTCAACTCCTCCTTTCCAATGGTTGCAAACCCTAGATCCAGTTTCAGTCCAAACCAAAAGTCAAAATTCAAAGTCTCCAAAAAAATTCACAAAAATTATATGTCATAGTTCTCGAAGATCGAAATCCGCTGGTACTGTTCGTTTTTCGATTCGAGTTTCCGTGTGTCCATAATTTAATGTTTCATTTTCGGCCGTTCATCATCGCCGCAACAAAGTTCGTCGGATCGGGAAACGGTTTCTGGGTTTTGCAGAGGGGACTGAGGGGAGTCGATCCACGTAGTTTGTTTCGTGAATCAACGGTTGGATGCGGAGCAATTTTCGTCTAGGGTTTTAATATGTTGGCGGCGGCTGCGTGTTCTTTGACTGAGATCGAGTGCGTCGCGAGGCGCGAGGTCGGGGGGGTGATGTGTGATCGTCAGAGCATGGGCGATCGCCTGAGGCGGCGTTAAGTGGTAGCGGCTAGGTCGCGAAATCGTTCGTGGCCGTTAGGGTTCGTGACGCGTTCGTCGTTCCTGGAGGTAACTGCGTGAAGAGAGGCTACTGTTGCGTGAATTGGGAGAGACCTGACGTGGCATGCAAGTGAGTTCAATGTGTCCCTTTTTTTTTGTTTTTTTAAAATAAAAATTTCAATCACAATTTACGCAATATCTTGTGCATTCGATATCCGATTGACGCGCGGTTTCTTTTGTTAGGATCGTATTAAAATTCCAGACTTGATAACGCTGGTTTGAATGAATTCTGAGACGGTCAAATTTTTGGGTTTAAATCGGATTTTAATTCAATTTAAATCCAAAAGGTGAGTGTTTTAACCCACTCACAATTTCTAAAATTTCTTGTGTTTGTTAAATAAATTTTAGATATGAGTAGAAATTTATTTATGACTGTTTGGCATGTTTTATTCATTATCTCTGATAAATTGCATTCATTTAATATAACTGTTAATTAATTTTATTTATTGCATAAATTTGACAGTTGGAATTTATTTAATTGCATATTAACTGCCAGTCATAGTTATGTTAAATTTTTATTTCATATTAACTGCCAGTTAAATTTACGTTTACTTTTGCATATAAACTGCCAATTAACAGTTATTAAATTTATTTTGAGTATAAACTGATAATTGATACCATTATTTATCACCTGTTATGTATTGATGATTGTTTGAAATTGGATGATGACTGTGATAAATGGATGTATGATTTGATGGATGAATGGATGATTAATGTTATTAATTGCAGTTGCTATGCATTTCATTCATTCGGGATTGCGGTTTGAAATGATATATATAATCGCATTTTTTTTTTCATTTTAAATTGCGGATTGAAATGATAAACATCCGTATCACTTGACCATAGGATAGAAAATTATATACAGGCACCGTGGTAAATATATAAAATTATTTTTGAAATGTTTTTCTATGGTTTTGTAAAGTTATATATATATGGTTTATGAGATATTGAGTTGGTTATTGATAAAGGCTATTATATATATATATATATATATATATATATAGTAATTTCCGGTTTTTAAGCTTTGTATAAATTTGATTTGAAGTTTAAATAAAGTTTGATTTTAAGATCAAATAAGATTAAACATTTATTTAAAATTTAATTTCTGGAGTTTTATGACTTAAATGAGAATAGATTTGGAAGATGAATATTAAGTTAAATTGAAATTTAATAAAAAATTAGAATTTTTAAAGGATATGATTTTTATAACTTGATTTTTGTGTAAAGTGATTTTAATGAATATCAGGTTGATTAAATGAATATATAATAAATTGAAAGATGATCCAGTTATATGAAGTTAAAGGTTTTCTTAAATTATATTGAAGTCATTAAGCAAACATTTCAAGTCTAAATAATAAGTAACTGAATTTGATATATATATGGAATTGTCAAATGAGTCTGTTTGAAATGGTGAAATATTTAAAGCCTTGAAACATAAGAATTGAAATGGTATTTGGAAGTTTAAATTGATATCTGAAATTGATTTGTGAAATCTAAAGAAGTTATTTCGTTTATAAAAGTAATTTAATATTTAACCATTTAAGAGATGGAAATTTTGTTTCAAAGCTATGTTTTCAAGGTAGTATAATTTGGAAATATTATATTCAAGAAAGTTTTGATTTCTAAATATTTTACTTTGGAAACCCTATGATATTGGAAAGAACATATTGGAAAATAAATGATATCGTATTGATTTGGGCTTTTAAGAATAAATGATATCGGGTTTATATGGGTTTTAAATGGATATTTTATTATGGTTTTAAAAGTATAATTTTTTTTATAACCGCGGTGTTATAATAACGATTGGTTGGCAAAGAGACCGGGATCGGATATGGACATACTCTCTGTCGTTACCGAAAACCACTTTGACTAACCGTGTACGCGGTGGAAATTCCAGAATGAAGTAGGTTGGTGGCGACGTTTCCTGTAAGGTAAATACGTGGACCCAACTCCCGTGCGTTGGCATAAAGTGGCTAAAATAGGAGCGATTGACGGGTTAATGAGGTAGCACCCCTGATCGGACACTTCCCTTCGATACTATACTCTGATTTTGGATTGATTCGGTGGCCACCTTCATTTTTGATTTCTTTGATGTGGGGAGTTTGTTCGAGGTGGGCGGCAGCTGCGCGCTGCACGTTTCCATCGGCCCGGAAGCGTAATTGGTATATCTACCTTGACATTGCCTAGTTGTGCCGTGTCACCTACCCTACCACGCCTTTACTACGAGTTTCTATTCGTGTCGTACCTATGGAGTATCCTCTAGTAACCTCCCGATCAGGAGGTATTACGGTACTGTATAGACTATTGGCATTATTTGTGTTAAGGGCTATATGGGTAACCCCTTAACGCTATTAAAAAGTAAGTTTATTTTACAAATAGACACTATTATAATAGCATAATATACTATATTGTAAATAGTTTAACGGATCCTTAGGAGATGTAAATCCCGAGCATCTCTTGAGTTACTGCACTCATATTTATTTCTGTTAATTTAACTTACATAAGATCTTTTAGTTCTAACTCGAGTGTTTTGTCTTTTCAATTCGCTCGGGTCAGTCCGAGCGTTTCAGGATTTGAAGATTTAGCTCTAGAGGACGAAGACGAAGATGTATATTATTATTATTTATACTAGTGCACTACACACTGTTTCGCTGCATTCTTGTTGGTATGTGTAACTCTGATATGTATTATATGAATGTTTTGTAAACAGATTTATAAACTGTATATTTTATTATTATATTTTATCCTTCCGCTGCGAGATTCTGTTTTCTTTTATTTCTTTCTTATTTTTCTTATTTACCCCATAACAATCCGCCCTTCCGTATGGATTGAATCGGTATGTGTGTCTGTTTAAATCGTGCGAAAAGGTGGGACGTTACAGCATTGAAGCCTTCGAGAGCATTGATATCAACGAAAGCATATAATACTGCTTTTATTTGAACGCTAAGGGGTTAGGTGTGTCACTGTAGTTAACATATAGCCTTATCTAGGATGAGGTGGAAGGGTCCTTTCGCACTAATCAATTGTATCGAGGGGGTCCCTCTGCATATATACACTTCAACAAGTGTGCACCACTGGATAGTTGATCCAACTATCATAGAAAGGACCTTCCGCACTAGTAGATAGTGTTGAAGGGGTTCCTTCCTCTCTTATATGCTCCAAAGTATGTTATTCAATGAAGACAGAATGGTTGTGCTACGCCAATCAATGGTGTCGACAACATATCTTCTGCACTTTCATACTTGAGTAAGTCCAACCATTACGGAAGGTACCTTTCACACTAGTTGAAAGCGTCGAAAGAGTCCTTCTACATGCATGTTTAACTACAGAGGTGGAAGGGTTGTGCCGCACCCAATCAATGGTGCTGACAGAGTCCTTCCGCATGGTTTCAAAGAAGTAGTGGAAGGGGCCTTCTGCATTGCTTAAGTAATGATTTCGAAAGGTCCTGCCGCTAGAGTAGAGTGGCAAAAGGAGCATAGCCGCCTGTTTCGAACCCGTTAGTTAAATGGAAGGGGGTGAAGGGCTTGTTTGCTCCATGATGTCGAAAGTGACAGTGATGAAGGGTTACTCATGACGTCACAATGATCCGAAGGATATAGTTGAAAGCCTTAATTTTCAAATTAGAGAACCAAATCTCATATTTAAGGTAAACACATGAAAATGTAAAAGAATTTTGAAACGGCATTTAACTTTGAAATTTTAGAGGAAGCTTTCCCGGCTAAAGATAATGGGTTAAGGGTATTAACCATATTTAATTAGAAAATGATTACAAGGAATTAAACCATGGATGTTTATATTGTTGTGTTATTTGCTCAGTTATCATGTATGATTACGTAATCATATTCACTTCATTTATAATCCATATCAGCATTTTGGGGCGTTAAGGGCTGAATTATAGGCTAGGTTAACCCAGGGAATATACATTGAAAACTCCTGTGAGAGCAGAATTGCATCCAGGAGGTCAAAAAGACCAGAATATAGGATTCCCAAGATTGATCGAAAGATTTTTTGTTTGCACAGTCTCCTAGTTAGCCTATGAAAACTATGCCTTGGGAAATGTTATTGGAAGGGGCCAATAAGTTCTTAGTAATCCTATTAAAACTATGTCCGAAATGTTAGTATTCATATTTTATAATCTTATTCTAAGGTTGTCATCATCAAAACCATCATTTCAAGGGTACTGTTAACACTACCAATACTGGTTCTATTATCCCTATCACTAATTAATTTGTAGAAGATCAGTCTACTGTCAGACCACCATTTTTTAATGGCAGTAACTATGCATATTGGGCATGTAGGATGAAAATATTTTTGCAATAGACTGGACACTTGGAATGCCACACAGACTGAATATTCTGAACCCACAACTGATTTTGCACAGTGGACTGCTGAGCAAAAGACTGTTGCACAAAATAACTCTAAAGCTATGAATATTCTGTTTTGTTCACTTGATAGAAATGAATTTAATAGAGTGTCAGTTTGTAAGTCTGCATATGAAATTTGAAAAACTTTGCAAGTTACTCACGAAGGAACAAGCAAAGTTAAACATACCAAAATTTCCATGCTCACAAACCAGTTTCAATTATTTAAAATGAATTCTAATGAGTCTATTTCAGATATGTATAGTAGATTTCAGAACATTGTGCATTCTCTAATATCCTTGGGAAAGGAATTTCCGGAAGAAGATCAAGCTAGAAAAATCTTAAATTCTCTTACTCCAGAATGGGATCAAAAGACACTTGCGATCGAAGAGGCAAATGATATCAGTACCTTAAAAATAGAAGAATTAATTGGGAATATAATGTCGTTTGAAGTCCAAATGATTGAGAGAAGAGAAAGCAAAGCATCTGAAAAGAAATCAATGGCGTTCAATGCATTGACCGACGGATCAGACTCAAACAGCGATAATGATGAAGAGATAGTCCTTATGACCAAGAATTTTCGAAAATTCCTAAAATACAGAAAGATGAACAATCTCAAGAGAAACAACTATAAGAACTCTGGAAATCAGAATGTAGTGCCAAACAATATCAAATATTTCAACTGTGACGAACCAGGCCATATCAGAAGAGACTGTCCGTATCTAGATAGGAAAAATCTTCCTATAAACAACGATTCCGTAAAGAAACGAAAACGTGCATACTGCTACTCTATATGACTCAGACTCGTTCAAGCGATGATGATCGGAAGACAGATAATTCAAAATATGTGTTTCACTGCAGTTCACGACTCCGACGAATTCAAAGAAACGGACTCAGAAAAAGGTACTCATTTACAATACAATTGGTTGAAATTGCATGCTTAGAATTGGATGCTTGATTAATTGATTTTGAATTGGTGTGTTGTTTGAATTTTTATTTTTTTATTTTTTTTATTTTTTACTGTTTTTTTATTATTATTTTTAATAGTATCATAATATTTTATGGATATATTATAATTCTAGTAAATATTCCAGATATATGTATAGACATTAAAAATAATAAATATATATATAAATTAGAATACTTAAGAAAAACAATCATGGAAATTCAAAGACACATGTCGACATGGTCCGCACCATGATGTCGACATGGGTACAAAAATTTGAAATTCAAAATTTAAATTCAAATATTGAATTTCCCTCCATCTTTTCACTTTATTCAATTCTCTGAAAAGTACCTTTTGACTAGAGAATATGACCTTTGAGAATCTATTTATTCACTATCTTTTATCACAACTTTTCACTCTCATTTTCAAATTCAAACTCTTATCTCAAAACTTCAAGCTCTCTACTCTAATGGTTCTTCAAGCAATCCCTCCACAATGAGAATTTTCATAAAGATAAAAGATCAACTCTACAATGATCTGAAGGCTATAAAAGCATATTAAGTATGCTAACTATGGAAAAGTCCATCCCGGGAAGTTTGCTCTATTTCAATATTTCTCTACTAATGAAATCGATTCTCTTTTGCAAACAATCAACTTCTTAGTCTTGTTGATGCTTCTCAAAATGATTTTGTTTGTTATCCAAGTCTTTTTAAATTTTTCTATGCAAATCTTCACCGCGGATTTAATAATGGAAATGATGATGAAATTTGGAGTAGTGTCAAAGACACTTGAATCGTTTTAAATTGTAATCTTTTGGGTACCATTCTCAATCGCAAAAGCACAAGATACTTTGACCCCAAGATCGAAAAATTTTAACAATCCAACTTCAAAAGTTTGCAAAGCACTTTTTGCTATTTTTGGAAATTATGATATTAATTGGGCGTAAGTTATTTTAGATGAATTTCGTCCCAAAAATCTTGAAATGGGTGAAAACACTTTTTATCATGGAATCCATCTCACTCGGATTTTTAACTATTTTGGAGTAGATTTCAAAGGATAAGAATTTGCTTCAAGAAAGGTTTTTAATCACTCAAATATTTCTCTTATGAAAATTCCACTTGTTTTCAACCTTATGAGACTCTTGTCGAAAAGGAAGAGCATTTGGCTCATGAGGAGATAGAAGAGGAGGAAGAGGAAGAAGAAGTAGGTGCTGAAATGGAAATAGAAGAAGAAGAAGAAGGTGAAACATCTGTGGAAAGCATTGACTATCCTCCTAATCCAACCAACAAAACCTTATTCAAAAATCAAAAGACTAATGTTGAGACTCAACGGATTCTTAAACGGTCTGTTAGTAAGAAATTGGATAAAATGTCATCGAAGATGAAAAAGTTTTTCTCCAAAGTAAGCAAGAAGCTTGGATTATCTTCATCTTCATCATCCTCTAACTAGTTCTACCTTTTTATATCTCGTTGTATTTGTTTTAGTTTATTTTGATTTGAATGTCCGTGTAGTATTTAATGTTTAATCATTGTATCATTCTATTATGAAATGAAATTAAATTACTTTTCTATTATCTAGCTTATCTTATCTCCAGAATAAATGTTAGTATATTATATAAATATATATATATACACACAATTATTCACAAAATCAAAATAAGTCATCAAAATTCACTGAACCATGTCAACATCCCCTTGACCATGTCGACATGTATTGTCAGAAATGACTTTTCACTTTAAATTTGAAATTTGAATAACTACCTTATGTCTATTCATTTCAAATGAATTTCTACACCTATAAATGCCTATTTCTTCTAGAATTCATCGCTCAAAATCATTTCTTATCTACTTTATCTACATTTCTTCTCACAATCTCAAAAATGGCCAATCCAATTCATAATTTAACCGAGAATCTTGAAGAAACCCTTAATTCTTTCAAGAATATTCTCTCTTTCATTCTTCGTAACCAACAACACTTGGAGTTGAGTCAAATGCAGATGATCAAGGAGCAAGAAAAGCATTTCGATGCGATACGATGGATGATTTCCTCCCTGCACAAAGACGATAATGAATCACATCCTCCTGTCTCTCTCACCAATGATAATAAAAATTGGGATGCCATTAAAGAAGACCCTATATTTGGAGAAGAAGAATGGGTGGAAGTTCCTCGTAATGTTTGATTTTATTTGATTGCTTTGTTTGATTTTAATTGATTGCTTGGATTGATTTGATTCGATTTTTTTTGATTTGGTTTGGTATAGATTGATATTTGGCATGGATTGATGTTTGGTGTGCAAAACATGTATGAAAACACATTGATATTTATATGATCTTTGATTAGTTATCAGTATAATTATCTCTTAATCTATCTGTTATATACTCCATTGAATATAATATTAATGCAGGTATTTTAGTACAAGAATAAGGGGGAGTTCTATAGTTTGGAATTAGTTTTTGTTGATGACAAAGGGGGAGAGGTATAAAATAGGATAGTTAGGCATAGATTAAGGGGGGAGTTATTAGTTTTAGGGGGAGTTATTAGGATAGAAGTAATATTTTATAAACAAAGGTTGTCATCATCAAAAGGGGGAGATTGTTAGTCCTTGAGATGATGGTTTTGATGACAACAATCTTAGAATAAGATTATAAAATATAAATACTAACATTATAGTTTAGATGCATATGTATATGCAGGATCTAACCATGCAGGTACCAAGAATGAAGACTGTATAGTATAGAGATTAAAGATATCAAGATTGAAGACTCATGAGTATCAAGAATATCAAGAGTTCAATATTTCAATAATAAGTAATTTAATTACGAATTTTGTTAAAACTCCTAGAAAAGCACTGGCGTCTTAAAATCCAATTTATTCGTGGAATGGAATCCACTTCGAGCCTGTTAAAGGGATGGAACCCTAAGTAGGATGGAACCTACGAAAAATCTAGTGGAACATTGTTTTGTATCCGCCAACCTTTTATTCAAATGATTTTACAAAATTATATCTTGTATTCAAAATGATTTCAAAACCTTTCTTTTAAAAATCAAAAACATCTATCCTGGTTTTAAATATTTTTAGCCTCAAAATAATCTTATTTTCAAAATCAAATTATCCTTAGTTTTAAACTATCTTTTAATAAAAATATATTTAACTTTTAATATTTATACTTAGATTTAAATATAAAATTATAGTAAATTTTTTATATATACCAAAATATTATTCTCTATATTTACTTATGTATTTTAACTATAATTAAGTATATTTATAAAGTTTAAAATAGTTTTAATACAAGATGAAAGTTATTTTCAAAGAAAAATAAATTGCTAAAATTTCCTTAGGCATGTCGACATCCTCAAGTACCCTATGTCGACATGGTAGCAGTTTATTTCAAAAATTTGAATTTCAAAAGAAGTGTCTATTCGTCACTGTGCAGTCAATTCTCCGATATTGCCCCGATATATCCCGTAGCGGACTTTTGGGGCATTGATATTCTAATATAGCGGCCCTATATAGTGGATCCGCTATTATCCTCGATATTGCTGCAATAATCCGCTATATCCCCGATTTTATTACCTCGCTATATCCCCCTTTCCTATAAATAAGCATTTTGCTTGATTTCTTGCTTTTAAGTTATATGGTAACTTCAAAGTTGATGTAACAATGATATATGTTGTTGGTTATTGCAACTAATTCTAACTTTTTAATTGTCGTCTTTGTTTATTTTTACTTTATTATAACTTGTTTTGCTTGGTGGGAAATAGTAAGTAATACTTGTTCCTCTTTTTAATGAAGAGTGCTCATCATGCCTCTTTTTAAAGTCGTCCGCTATATCCTGCTATATCTCCGATATATCTCCGCTACAACTTTTCGCATCTCAAACGCTATAGAGCGGCAGGGCGCTTTAACTGCATAGATTCGTCATATCTTTTCACGAATGGACATGACTGTTGTTCTACTATAAATAGGGGCAGTTTTAAACAAATTTTCATTCATATTTTCTCTGATTTCACACCTCTTCTTCTTCCACATTTCTTTATACACATTTTTACCATTAATCTGTCGAAATCAACATTGAATCTAACTAGATCATTTCTGGTTTGATTCTCTATCACTATCTCAATAAGATCTCAGTGCTATTTAGAGTTATAGGCTTATTTGTAAAAAACTAAGTGAAAAAGGTGCGCTTGTAGCCTTGAAAATCAATTGGGTGAACTTTTTGCCCGTGAAATCAAGTATCTCTACCCAGAGGATTGTGAATCTGGAGTGTTGTACCTCGTGGTCTTGAAATCGAGGGTGTAATTGTACAATTGCTTTTGAAAGGAAATCTGTACTTGTGTGCGGGAATGGATGTAAGGTAACTCCGAACCAATATAAAATCCGGTGTGTTCTTTCCTTTATTGATTTTACTTTATTTCTGCATCTGTGTTTGATTCTGTGGTCATACCTGTGTCTGAATATTGCATACATTTGTGTTCAAATTAACAAAAACTCAAAAGATTTAGTAATTTCTTTAAACATTATTCACCCCCTCTAGTGTTAATCCTAGCCTTAAGATCCGTATTCCACATTTCTCACACGGAACTGGTTGTTGATAGTTATCAATACGTTCATAGTTAGCCAATGAAAATTTTGACATGAGAGATGTTATTAGAGAATTATATAGTCCCATAGTGACCCCATTAAAACTATGATTGGATGATGTTAATGGTAGACACCAATAGGTTCTTAATGATCCAAAAAAAACTATGAAACAGTACAGATATTCCATAAGCTTTGAACAGGTTATTTGTCAGACTATGAAAACTAATAGGTTATTAGTGATCCTAGAAATTATAACTTGAGACAGATTTTCAGGTGAATGGGGATGGAAAATCTTGAGCATATTGCATAATTGTATATCATCATGATATATTTTATTATGTTATGTCTTAACCATTATGGATGCAACTGCATAGTATGTGGTTATTATAAATTTGGTTAAGATACGAATAAGGAAAAACCCAATCCGCTAAGCGACGTGGTCTCACTATATATCTATATGGTTCAAGATGGTAGGTTTTTATTCACACTAGATTTTTTGTCTAACTCGATGTTTATGTTTTCCCTTAAACTCTTGGGTGCTCAATTGATTTCAAGTAGTTTGAGTGTTAAGGTTTTTAGGTTCTGCTTTAGATTGATATGTTTCTGGAGACGCAAGAGGCAAGCTAGCTATTAGGAGTTCTTTCTGTTTAATTACGATATGTGTAACTGGATTAATGGAGAAAGTTATTTAGTGCCTATATTTAGACTCTAATTAACCTAGGAGCACCATAATATGTCGCTCTTGGAATAATTTGTAATTATTATATTTAGTTCCAGGGGTATTCTGTAACTAGTATACTTGCCGTACACAAATGTGGAGAGTCTTCCCCACATCCTCTCTCTTTTCATGGCGCTTCAATTCACGTAGTTCAACAACATAATGTTCTCTTGTAGATCTTTGGTCTTCTTTTATTACTTCTATTCCACTCTCTATTGGGAATTTCATCATGAGACACCATGGGACAAAAGCGATTCTGAAGTCAGAAAGGGCCAATCAATAAAAAAAAGCATTATAAGCAGAATATTCATCAACGATTGCAAATGTCCAGATGAGAACCACACTTCATTCTCTTTATTCGAGTTCTCTAAGTAAGTCGATAGCTCCAACTAGCTATTTAGTTCTCCTTGTAAATCCCTGAAATTTGGTTATGCAGATGGTGACATCCTTTATGCTAATTTTCATTTGGTCAAATGTTGTTCACAATAGGATATTGACTGAACTCCCACTGTCAACTAAAGCTCGACGCACAGCTGTTGGACTGAGCCCAACCGTTAAAACCATTGGGTCAAGAGTTGGTGCTTCTATATCTTCAGTATCCCATTTTGGATTACAATGTCATCAATGATTTGTTTGTTGTTTTGCTAGAGCTCTGTCCTCGACGGCGTAGCAACTCTCCTTAGGGGCATGCTTCATAGGGCTTGCATATTGTTCCATCTTGCCCAAACTCTTCTTTGCTAGGTGACGTCCTCTAGTGATAGTGTTTATGACCAGCCTTTGATCTGTATGCTTGGGCCCTTCTTCCCTAATTCTGGACTAATTTCTTTGAGCGGTTGGTGCTTGTGGTTTCTTCATGTACTGCTAGAGCCTATTGTTCTATTTCATTTCCTCAATCAAGTCCTTCAATTGCCAACACTCATTTGTGTTTTGACCATGGGGATCGTGGAAGCGGAAAAACTTCCCCGATCTCTTTTTTTACTCGAATGCTTCCTTCTTAGGTGGTTTGTTGTATAGCTCAGCTCCCTGAGTGGTAAGATAGATGTTTTCTAAACTATCATCCAATGTTTTATAGTCTTCAGGCCTTAGATTCTCCAGAAGTTTTCCATTCCTATCAAGCCTACTAGAGGTCCGATTTCTCTTTTCTGATTTACATTCTTTCCTACACTTCGTACAGTTGCTATAGAACTATTTCCATCCTGTTTAATTGCAATATTACTTTGAATCACCTTTGGTTGCTTATTGAAGGTTTCGCCTTCAATCATACTTGCTTCTTCAGCTTAGAAACTGGTTTTCCTTTCGGTGGAATTCTTCAATAGTAGTTGGTTGCTTTATTTTAATCCATTTATTGAGATTCGTATCCAGATGAATAGCTTGGACCAAATTCATAAACGCCATGTCTACCTTTGGATTGCTCATTTCCATAACCATGAAGTTAAACCTATTCAAAAGAGCCGCTTGTGACTCATTATGCCCTAGGGAAAAGCCATATAAGGAGATTATGTCCTTTGGTCATGCAGTGTGTAGTCTCCAGAAAATTTCTTGCCAACTGATCAAAAGTGGAAGTAGACTTAGTGCAAGTCCTATAAACCACATTGAAGTTACTCTTTCCAAGAAGATAGGGAAACACCTACAGTGGGTTACATCCATAGCTCTAACTCCATCCATATGCCATTCATTTTTAAGAAAGTGTTATTTAGGGTTTGTTGTTCTATTGTATGATGCAGCATGGTGAATTTCCAGGGATATTCTTCTCTCAGAACGTTTACGGTAAAGGAGGTTCGGCTTAGCTCAGAACCCCAGCCATCATATTTTCAACCTTTACTCTCCTCCATCAACCGTTTGACTTATCAGCAATGTATTCTTTATTGGCATAGTGATCCGCATGTCAGCTATAAGGGGCTATCCCAAGTGTTTGATTCCGCAAACGATCTTAAATTGCCCAACTTAAGCCTAGGTTCTCCATTTTCTAGGAGAACCACTCTACACGTTCCGTTATTGTGCAATTGGACTTGCCACGGCAGTTTGAGCTCCAATGCTAGCATTCTAGTATTTAATTCCAAGTTTCCACTATCAATCTGCACGTCGTCTTCAGAGTCAGAAACGAGTAAGACATTGCCATCCTGAGGAGTGTTTACCCTAAAATTTTGGTCGGTACCTAGTTGTTTTAGCTAGTACCAATCTATCACCTTGTAGGGTAACATCTTACTATCTTCTGCAACGTCCCTTTAAACTATGGTAATTGCTCCCTTCCGTCTTTGCTTTCCATCCTACTGGTTTAGACCAAAAACGGAGGAATTTCCTTCTTCTATTATGGAAGAAGTTTCCCTTCTAGTTCTTTTTTTATTGGTGGCTACAAAGTTAGCAATGCATCCATCCCGAGAGCTTTCTAATTATCAGTAAATTTCTGGTTAAATCGTTCACAATCTGATTAAGCTCTCCTTCGATAACAACTTCCTATTGAGTAAAAAAATCCAGGTAGTGGGTTTCCGTTGTTTACTTTGCTTGTTGGGTATCTTCTTCATCACCACCAACTGTTGCTCCTATAGATCTTTCAAATGTTTATTTTCCATTCCTTGGAGCCATTGGAATAACAAATCTTGAATGTCTCTAAGCAAACTTTTTAGATCTAACCTCTGGTCTTATGCAATCCAAAGCAGAGAGCTAGACCAAAGCCTAGGTTCAGAGCTCTTAGTGAAAGCATCAAAATATTGATGCCAAATATGGATCAACACTCAAGAATAGATTATAGGGAAACTATGATCCTAGATCTAGTAGGTAATGGTTGAAATAAAAGGAAAATAACATAAATAAAGTAAAGAGACACTGGACTTTATATTGGTTCGGAAATCTATGGCCTATGTTTACTTTATAGCTTTGTTGTTTGTAGATTTATTGTAGTCTGTTTGAGATTACAAGAGATTTGAAAAATAATAAGTCACAAGTACAGGGGTTAGACATATTTTAGGTCCTAGAATTGCCAACGTAGTTGCCTTGGTGACTATTGTGTAGAGATAGAATATGAAGAAGAGGCAAAGCTTCTATGTAGTGAAGGTAAAAAATTAGATCCAATTTTAGTTGCCCATGGGTTTGCTTTTATAGAGGTAGAGAAGGTGTTGGGTTGAAAGCCTATCGGTATCAGAGTCTAGTAATCGGCTCAAGGTTGTGCATGAAAACCTGGAGTCACCTGAGTTGAATAAACAACTAGGTACTGAGTCAGATAACTCAGGACCGAGTCATTTCCTTAAGAGGAAATTACTCCACCCCTTTTGCACTTCCTTTCCATCTTCAAGTGGATTTTCTTCATGCCTTTTCTTTAGAATTTGGTTGGTGCTAGTGATAGTTCCTCGATCACTTGGATTGTTTTGCTATTTGAGTTGTCTTCTTTCCAAACTTGATGATGGGTTGTCAAAATCTTACGAAAACACATAGGCATGAGCAATAGGAATAGAGAATATATAGCATGAAGTTAAGGAGCCAATATAGGATAAGAAAATGACTCGGCATTGACTTAATTGACTCGGCTGCGAATTGTTTCCTTAGGCTATTTTGAAGTGAATTTTTCTTGGGCCTCTTCTTTCTCTCTTCAATGAATACTTTCCAAGTTTCAAGTCAGTTCATCTTTTTCTCGATGTTCTAGCTCCATTTGATTTATGATTGGATAAAAACCCTGTTAACACTAGAGAAACAATAGAAAACCATAACAGATGATACTGTTTTTTGAAATTGAGATATGGATAGGGTGTTAGCACCGACGTTTGACCCTTTAGTGATTACGACCTGGCCAATTTAGTGAAACGAGTTCTCATTGATTATAGGAGCTTAGTTTATATTCTATTTAAGAAAACTTTTGATTAGATGAGGATGGATAATTAGGATTTAAAGCCATGTAAATCTTGTATCCAAGAGTTCACTGAATAGGTTACAGAGCCTATTAGCTATGTCGACTTAACAGTGTAGCTTGGTGGAGGTGACTGTAGGAGAGTGGGTGTAGACCTTCACTGTGATTGATACATCTTCTATTTACAATGTTTTCTTGAGAAGAACGACCCTTACCAGTACTAGAGTGGCGCTGGCCCCGTGGTGCTTTTTATTAAATTCCCCATGGAGAATGGGGTAGGATCCATCCAAGGAGATCATAATAATTTATGCGAGTGCTATGTCGCGGAGCTTAGTGAAGCAAATATATATGAGAGGGCGAAAGGTCGAAAGAAGACTCCATGCATCAAAATGACTAACGCATAACAACCATCGCCGAAGCCTAGGCTCGGATGACATAATAAAATTTACAAATCTATGGATCCAAGGAAAGAGACAGATCATGCAAGGGCAATCCCAGTTGAGCTAACAATTAACATCCCGGTTGATGAGGACGACCCCACTCGGGTCCTAAATATCAGGTCTCAACTTAGCGTGAAAGTAAAGAAGGAGCTGGCAGGGTTTCTCTAGGAAAAGCTGAATGTGTTTGCTTAGACAGATTTCAACATGTATGGAATATTACCGGGCCATACATTGAATGTCAGCCCACGATGCCCTTATGTGAAGTAGAAAAGCACAACCTAGGTTTGGAGTAGTTTGTTGCATTAAAAGAAACGTGGATAAGCTAAAGACTTCACTCGTGATGCTATATACCCCAAATAGGTATCAAATCTAGTGTTGGTCAAGAAGCCAAAATGAGAAATGGAAAACATACATCGGTTATTCATACTTGAATAAAGCATGCCCAAAAGACATGCTCCCACTACCATATCGTGAACTCAATTTCTAGACTCGAACTATTATCTTTCATGATACATATTACGACTACAATCAAATGGCAATGTATGTTCTAGGTAAAGAGCATGCCAATTTCATTACAGAAACGGGGATTTAGTAGCATCCTTCAGTTTAAAGAACGCCGGGCTACATACTAGTGATTGGTGAATTCAACGCTCAAAGATCAAATAGGATGAAAAATGAAGGTCTATGTGAATGATATGTTAGTGAAGTCACTTTGATTGAAGAACCACATGTGCGACCTTTGGGAGATGTCTGATGTGCACTGGAGATACGAGATGAAGCTCAATCCCTTTTCTTTCGAAGTAGCACTAGGCAATTTTTTTGATTTAATAGTAAAATCAAGGGGCATAGAAGCTAATTTGGAGCAGATTACAACAATGAAAGATGTAGAAGCCTCAAAGACGAGGAGGGAAATGCAGAGCTTGAACGGAAAAGTCATTGCACTGAGTCGAATCATTTCAAAGGCAATAGATAAATGTGTATCGTTCTTTGATGACCTCAAGAAAGATAAAAGTAAGTTTGTCTGGATGGAAGAAAGTCATAATGCTTTCTAGGCCTTGCTCGATCACATTGAGGGACTACAGGTCATATCAAAGCCTTTAGAAGAACTGTAATTGTTTATTTACTTGGTAGTATCCATTCAAGTACCGCGTGTAGCCTTAGTATTTGAGGAGTGCAAAATCCAGATGCCTATATTTACATCAGAATGTGGTTACCAAAGTAAAGAAGAATTATGAAAAGTTAGAGAAGATAGCTTAATGCTTGTTGATTGCTTCGGGGAAGTAACGACTCTACTTCCAGGCTCATCCGATAAAAGTGTTGATCAATCGACTATTGAGACAAGTATTTCACTGACCCAAGACTTTAGGAAGGCTACTAAAGTGGAATATCGATCTAAGCCAATATGATATAACCTACCATCATAGAAGGCGATAAAAGCATAGGTGTTGGTTGATTTCATTGCTGAGTCACCACTTGGGATAGAGAATTGAAGGAAGATGTGGTCTGACTTGCTCAGTGGAAACTGTATAAAGACACAACGTTCAATGATTGCAGCTCTGGGGCAGGAGTGATCTTAGTAGCCCTAGAGGAGCTGGCAATTTATTATGCATTAAAGCTTAAGTTTCCTGTGATGAATAACGAACCCGAGTATGAAGCACTGATCGTAAGGCTCATGATAGCAAAAGAATTGAGAGTGAAAGCATTGCATATGTACAAAGGTTCTCAATTGGTGGTCTATTTAGCAAAAAAGGAATTTTAGGCTAAGGATGGAAGATTTGTCCCTTACCCATGAAGGTTTAGGAGTTGGTGTAACAAACCCACCTCTATACCTAGGAGTAATGATAAGCAATACTATCAGATAATACATAGATGAGGCGATATGGGGTACACACGTGAATATTCTCTTTGACTAACGCTAGTACGTATTAAGACATCAAATAAATACACATCAATACGTATAGTATCGATACCAAGTAATAAAAACGTGCGCCTCTAGGATATAACAATACATAATATACACTATATAAATAGAGAACATAGAGGTAGAATCACAGCGATAGTATATAATATATAAATATATATGGCATGTCCAATATACAACTCTAGAATTTACATACATGAAACTATATAATAGACGACTGATATGCAAAATATCACATCCTAGTCTCCTCTGTGCCCAATAAAAAAGCCGATCTCACTATCCCTGTACTTGAAATGTCTTTGACAGGCCCAAATAATATATGAATAACACATAGTCAGACTATATCTAAATCCAAGGTCAATAATCATATGGTACTCGATATATACTGGGTAAAAACATAATAATGTTATCTCATACTAGCTCAGATATAATATAATGTAAAACATCATAAAACCCAGTATAAAATGTCATTTCATATGAACAATTCAATAGAAATCAAGAATACCATATCTAATTGGTGAATCAACCATACAAGAAAACATCATCATAGAAAATGAAATCATCAAGTGAATCGGGCTAACACACAACCATGCCCTAATATAATATCATAAAATCATATAATCAACAGATAAAGTGATATAGCCTATCAAATCATCTAAATGATATTCAATACTATACAACCTACAAAGATAATCTATCACAACCAATAAACAAAGGCTATCTCTAACATATCAAACCAGAAGAGTATGGATATACAGGAACTGACTACACTTTGGACACATAGTCTTTAGTTTAGCCAATTCATTGGACTGTGAATAATATATGCCAATCCATGACACACATAACCCCGAACCAGAAATGGAAACTGGTAGCACACAACAAGCTCTAAGAATCCAGGGTCCACTAGCCTCCCGCTAATAGTCGGATCAATTCCTATAGTGTTCAGTTACCTCGACAGACATCTTGACTCCATCCACCAATAGCACATCAACACGTAGCCTCGGTCATGACTTTGTACTTTCCCTTATGGTAATAGACTGCTAGCCTATGTGACACAAGGGGCTGTCAACTACCAATCGTGCGGTGCATATCGAATATCATAATAACAACGGTGTCGTAGATCTAGGAACAACCTCATGATTAGGCCACTAGGGTGGATACTGGCCAAGCTAGTTCAATGTTGAACCATAAAGGGAGATGGACACGAGTGGACGACATATAATACTCAAATCCAATATCAACTTATAGCTCTAGACATAAGCCGACACATGCTTTATATACATGTACATCAACACATAACTACAAAATACTAAAGCTTAATCTTATCCAAAACAAGGCTCTACCTACATGCTAACATAGGCTATAAGACATACCAATCGCATACTTACATGGGTGTAATCTTCGTTTAAGTGACATTTACGTACAAAGAATTATTAAACAAATAACATAAAGACGTCCAATGCCACCGCATGTTATTCAAACAATTATTCAATGCTCATAAACTACACTTGATCCACACTAAGTATTTCTTAATGACAAGTCTGAGGAATAACTAGAAAAGTGTTATCAAAAGTCCCATACCAGATGGTATTACTAAATTTTTCATTCAAATTTCTCATCATACAAAAATAATTATCGATAAATCAAACAAAAAGATGGCATCACATATTATATCAAAACACAAACAATATCAAAATCAACGGTGAATTATTTACTACATTAGAACTAATATAAAGAAGGTAAGAAATCAGAAATCAGAAACTAATATAAAAATAGATTATTCAAATAAATTTAAATAAAAAATTATATAACTAATAAATACAAAAAGATGAGTAATAGCTGCATATTCCAGAATTAATTAAATAATTATCTAAACTTAGATATATTTTAATATTCACAATAAATAAACAATTTCTCAATTTTATATAAAACTTTATAACTGTTAAACATTTACTAATAACATTAGAATCACATTTCAAATTCCCAAAATAGTTCATAAGACTAAATAATATATGTATAAACTATTTCATGACTTCCTAATGCTAATTACTATCATAAAACAATTATAAAACATTTAAATAATATGTGTTTATATATATATATATTCAATTAAGTATATTTTTGAAATATTTATAAATGTTAAAATATCATAACGTTTAGTTTATTGTTTGTAAATTAACAACTATGAAACATCTTGTAATTTTTCTAATTCAAATGGTTCTATTAAATTCACTTCATTAATTAATCAAACTCTAGATTTTATTATAGCTATAATAATATCTAAAGTTTATATATAAGAATTTAAGAATATTTAATTAATTAATCAATTAATTTTTAAATGAAAATATAAATGTTTTTATATTAATAATAAATTAATGTGGCAAGCACACACATTTATGTTTATACACACATGAATCACTAATATAACACAACAATGAAGTTGCACGTAAATGAAATGGAAAAACGTTCACACTCTCATACACAGGTCAACGCATACTCATGCACACATAAAATCACTCAAAAATCAAACATCACACACATATGTATACATATGCAATCATACATTGGAATACATAACACATAGGCAGGAGCACACGCACAACACCACTCAACTACCCAAACTCACACAAACAACATATATTTTATATGTTTAGGCATATGTATATGATTTAGAATCCATTCATTTAAAATAACTGCTTACTCATCTTCTACCCCTCCCAATTTTTCATCTCCCATAACATACACAAGTGCATAAACCCACCATCAACATACACAACCACTTGGTGATACGGAGTTACAATTAATGAAATCACCTCCCATCTTCGCCAACGATTCCTTTTCTCTAATCTGACTTATCTACGCCATCGCTAACCACTTCAGACCATTCACCCAAAATCTGACCTATGCACCAAGCGAACATGTCGTGACCTACAACCTTCCGCCAATCAAACACAAACCATTACCAGAGATGCTTCTCTTAAACAAAAACCTAATGCCTTTATCGCTTTAATCTAATTCCTATGTCGTCGCCGATGTCTAACCCTAGTTCAAAATGCACATTTTCAACTACTACAACACTCTCTCAAATTCATGCCAAAAATTCGACATTACTTCATGAGCCTACACCATAGGCAACAACGCTTAATTCTTTATGGTTTGGGAAAATTTACTTTTCAAAGAGGAGAGGTCGTTTTGCTTAAAAGAAGAACGTGTTTATCAATCTTCATCTCCCCTCCTACACATCCAACAAATTCTTCCACTTATTGCTTGTAATAGGTAATATAACTTACTAATTAGCTTAAGCATAATTTTCTTGAGTTATTCTTGAAATATAAATTGTTGGGTATTAAAATAGGGAGAATTATCCTAAATTAGTAAATGTTTCTTCCTATGATTTATTTATAGATGGGTTGGAAGAATCAACAGAAAGAATTCACTGGAGTTAGAATTCTCACGACACTTGGAAATGATTCATGGTCTTTGGGTTGTCAGATTTCATTATATTTTCTACTTCGTTTTCTTTCTTTTATCTTTCTTTTTTCTTTTATTTACTTTAAGAATTACATACATTCAAGCCCAATGAAATTTAATTACTTCAGTATATAATTTTATTTTAAATTTTAACTTTATTTATTTTATATCTATGATGATACATTCAAAATTCCTATCTCAAAAATAAGTTGTTAAACCATTTTTCTTTTTAGTATATCATTTTTCATTTAGTCTACAAATAATCACCATGATTCAATTATTCAATTCAAATCCCAATCAATTTATTATTTATATTTATTTAATTTTTTCTCGACCATAGGTTGTTACAATTGCTAAATGATATCGAATATTTCATAATAATGCATGTTATCATAGAGTAAAATATGAAAGCTAATTCATTGGCTAGCTCTAAGGATTCGTAGCTTATGGGATTGGTTTCGGTAGAGGTTTTGTCGGCTCCATGGATCATCCAAATAAACATTGATTAAATCTGGAGGCAAAAGTGGAGAAGGAGTCGCGGACAACTCCCATCAAGGAATACCTGCTGAAGGGAACTCCCTTGATTAGGAAAAATGAATGAAAGAAACTCCTACGCAAAGTACCATAATTTGTTATCAAGAACGGAGTACTATAGAAGTGATGTCCCTTTAGTCTCCACTATGATGTGTCATCAAAGAATAAGCTAAGAAGATACTGGCAGATGTCCATGAGGGAAGTTATGGTGTTCACATTAGGGGAAAACTTTGGTAAGAACAATTCTTTGCTATGAACATTTATGGTCGACTGTCAACCAAGATGCGACTGATTACACTAAAAAGTGGGATGGGAGCCACATTTGCAAAGATTTCTAAATCTCTATCCACCAAACTTACACAAATGGATAGTCCATGGTTATCTGCAGTTTGGGGGCTTAATATAAGTTTGTTCTACCGATGTCCAGAGGCCGAGCGAAGTATACCATTGTTGTAGTCAACTATTTCACCAGGTGGGCCAAAGTAGAATTCGCTAGCCACGATCATTACAAAAAAGTGATCAACTTTTTGGTGAATAATATCATATATCAATTTAGAGTTGCTTAAAAAATTATTAATGACAATGAAGTCCAATTCAAGGGCGCAAAATTCAAAGGTTTATGCAACAAATATCGAATTGAGATGAGCTTGCAGCTATGGTACACCTGTAGGTGAATGGATAGGTAGAGGCGGTGAAAAAAGTCATTAAATCCATCCTGAAGAAACATTTCAAGAAGGCCAAGGGCAATTAGGTCAATGGATAAACCATATCGTTGCGAGCTTACCAAATAACTCATAAGTCTACGACTGACCATACTCCATTTGCTTTGCGTACAGATCAGAGGCCATGATTCCAATTGAATTAGAAGTCCCTGCTCATAAAATAACTCAGTATGGTTCCAAGATGAATGTGGAACTCTTGCTTGAGTCCCTTGAAGTGATCATTGAGAGAGGTGAAGAGCTGATTTTAGGGTAGCTGCTCACTAGAAAAAAAAATTGCATAACAATTCAATGCCAAGGTCGGGAACTAATTTTCAAGAATGACAACCTCGTTTTAACATGATTTCTTCCTAGTCGGTATTTGACTCGAATTGGGATGGTTCTTTGCAATTAAGCATAAGCTTGAAGACATAACTTTCAAGCTATCAATAATTGATAGAATTTTTATTCCAAGAGCATGGAATAGTGAGAACTTAAGGTGCTAGTTCACTTTGTAAATATTTGACTTGACTCTAGTGAAATAAAGCAGAGACTGCCATTCTTGTGTTTATAAAAGGAATCTACACAGGGACTCGATGGAACTGTATTCTTAAAAGCCAGATTTTATGTTATGTGAACAACAGCAGAATCAAATACTTTATGTTTTGAAAATGCTGATATCTATGTACATAGAGTAAGGTACCGACAGACACCTTTGATCCATAATCAAATTGTCGGAGTATAGTCATGCCAGGGTCAATCACGATGATTCTCCCTATACTTCTAATCTTTAACCAATGTTTGAAGATTAATAGTGCCTAAGACCGTAGCTTGGTGATATTAAAGATTAATAGTGCCTAAGGCCGTAGCTTGGAGATAGGCAACGTTTGTAACGATGCCCAAAGACAAGCATTTGAAATATTTAATCCCAGAAATAAGACCAAGCAAGAGATTGAACCTCCTTTTGCAAGTATGATGAGTATTTACAATCAACGTCTGGAGAAAGGCATGATTCAATACGAATGTTCAGAGATAGACCTCCAAAATACCACTTCTCGAAGATATAAAGCAATACGATGTTAAAACCTTATTTTCGATCATATGAAACCTAACTGAAAGTAAGCAAGATAGTCAACAGAGTGGCTGAACAATTGTAATTCCATTAGTCAACAAAGAAATCCTTTGGCGGCAATAAACATAATGAAATACAAAGTACATATCAGAAATAGAAAAAGATTATTCATGCATATGGAATTATGGTAAATAATATCCTTGATCTAATCCATATATGATTATCATAGATATTAGTAAACTATATACAACAAAAATAACATGAAATTCTAAAACAAAAACTATTTTATTCACAGCTAAAGAACTTTAAGAACAAAAGTGGAGGCCATATCCGCACAATAACGACCTATGTATATAAATCGAAACTGAGTAAACAAGCAAAAATATAAGAAAACAATGCCTAATCACTCCATCTCTTTTTCTTCCATTTAGAAGAAGATGAAGTTGGCCTTTTACTAAATTGAGTTTCCTTCTTCCATCCAGCCAAATAGCCTTTGGAATCTTTCTCTCAATCATATTCGCTTCCTCAAGACTTGGGAGCATCAACTTGAATGCTCAACGCTATAGGAGTAGAAACTAGGATGATAAGTGGTAGAATGGGCAAAGAAAATGAGAACGGAGGAGGAATGTCATCGATCTTTTCCTTTTTTTAATTTCCTTGACCTTGTCGATTGGTGAGGTCTTCTCGTCTAGCTTCAATGGCCCAGATTTAGGCTCGGTAGCATATATAATAGTTATATCTTATCGCCTTACATGACATTGAGATCATCCATAGCCTCTTCTTCCAACACCAGACTCCTTTTGCTATTGGGACCCGAAGGGAACCTACTTGAAGAAGTTGGAATAGAGGTGAGGCAGAAATGATGACAGATTCCATATTAAAGCTTGAGTACCCAGAGCCAAATTTTCTTATAGCAATGGGCAAGAGCAGGCATACTTGAAACTTGAGAAAGTGAAAAATAGTTTGAAACATCGACAGGCATCATTTCTTTAACATAGGTGAATTTAGTGATATACCCCCAAGAGAAGCAGAGAATGTTTGGAAGGAGTACCCGTATAACTCCATTTTATGATTGGGGCAGAATAGGCAATTTTGGAGAAAACATAGGCATTATGTAACCACACTTCTCAAGATTGTATTGTACATCAACTAAGGATGTAGAAGAATTCGTCGTTCCCATAATCACCATGGTAGTTGGAGCCATGGAAGCACCAGAAGGAGGAATAATAGAATCGGAAGAAAGAGGCCATCATGCGGAAGAAGCAACGACACCAGAAGTAGCCATTATTATGATGGGAGTCTCTATTTGGAACCCCTTAGAAGAGGGATTTGAACTTTCACCCAAACCTTTAGTACTAGATTCAGGAAGCATCCCAATCGACATGTTGTTAGAAGTAGAAGCCTCAACATCCAACATAATATTACCTATGATGAGTGCATCCAATTCAGAATCATCTAAGGGGTCATCCTTCAATTTATCTTCATCGACCTTTACCCTATACAAATGCTCTTTCTCTTGTTTGCTTCTCTCTTCCTTGGCCATGGCCAACTCTCCGGGCATCCTTCATCAAGCCACCTTATATTTCTAAACTTAACAAGTTCTAAATAAAAGTGAGCTAAAGTTGGCTCTATTTTGGACTTGATTCTATCCTTAACATATGGACTTGATTCTGTCCTCGGTATTTTTTGCATAAGTTTCTACATTTTTATTCTCACTAAACGTCAAACAGTTGTTCTATATACTCCTGAGCTTGGGTGAGAGCATCAACTTTCTCATCTTTCTAGGTCTCCAATGCTGCCTCGAATTTTGGATTTCAATGTCTGTTCATCCACAGTTTTCCGGAGAGTCTTATTTTTTATAGCCAGAGCATGGCTCCTATGATAAGCTACCTCAAGATGAATCTCTTACCACTGAGACTTTTCTACAAAGGATTTTCTTTCCTATTCTAACTTTTTCTCCATAGGCCTAAGGGACTTCTTAATCTTCTCTACCTCGTTATGCAATTTCTGACGATTCACTCATTATCTTTCTCCACAAACTCTTTCTCTCAAGCAACTATATGTATTTCCCTATTGACGGATAGGACTTGTGCAAATATCCACATATAAAATATAGGTTGTATACATCTTTCACATAAGCCATGACATCTGTGGCCACATGGGGTGTAACACCCCATAAATTAAATACTACCTAATCAAAAAGAATTAATCAGTAATTATTAATGCTCAACGATAGAATTTTTCTCAAAAGTTATAATTTGGCTATGAAACATGCACCACTGTATTCGTGGTGATTTTCTGATCAACTCTCGTACATAAAGTTTTACAATCGGAGTCTAAATGTAATAATTCTAAAAATTTGAATTCTAAAATAATTCAAAATATATTAAAGGAAATAAGTCATGTTAACTAGATAATGTTAACCAGTCAACACCGGTATAGGGACCGGTCGACCCATAACGGTCGACTGCCCCTTTTTGGCCGGTCGACCGTTGGTAATGTAGCAACTGAGAATGAACCTCATTCTAATGGATCATATTTAATATAATTTAATCTAATGATTAGAATTGATTCAAGCACCTATAAATACAAGCCTAATCCAGCGCTTTTCTTCTCATATTATCTGAATCAAGAAGCGAAACTCTACCATTTTCATTTCTCCACTACTTATAGGAATTATAAATTATAAAATAGTACCCACATACACACACGTCGAGAAATAGTGAGAAATAGAAGAGAAGAAGTATATAGGTGAACTGATTTGGAGGAAGTTGGTAAAATTCTAGAATTAAAATTTTAAGTCATGCTTAATTCAAAACTCTTCTTAGATCTAAAATTATAATAAATACATACGCACTTTTGATACATATTTTGGCAAAAAGAAAAGGAGTTAAATAAGGAGAACGGATTTAGACATGGAGATTTAGGAACTAAGTGGTGAGTGGAAAATTATAAGTTTTAACATAATATTTTATATCATTATGAATTTGTTTCTTTTGTGTCTAAACATAAATCATGGAATTGTAGGCTTATATATATATATATATATATATATATATATATATATAATGAGCTTGAGTTTCTGACCTACACATTCATTAGATTGTTAACCTTGATCAAATTTTGTATACACATAAATCTGGAATGTAAAGACTAAAGTAGTCCCTCAAAATTATGAGATTAGTTACTAGTAAGATTGTGTTTTAATTCCAAATTTCATTATTTGAATGTTATAAGTTGTTAAACCTGAATTGAAGATGTTCTAATCGGATTTGGGATTTTAGTTTTATATTTTACTTCATTGGAACGAAGAATGTTTCTTTGTGAATTTCCATAAATTATCCAACCTTACAATTATGTATGAAGTGTGCGTTGCTTGAAATAACAAGGAATATGCCAGAGGAAAATGATGTGCATAATATGGATGTTTTTTCATATTCTGCACTGTGTATTTTAATGGAAACAGAAAAGTTATCTCTTGTAATTTCAAACACAACTCTTCTTTTATAAAATATATAGGAAAATAGTGATAACATTTTCCTTTTGGGGAAGATGCAGTACAATGCATTAAGATGTAGGAGCCTATAGACGTAAGATTAAAGTGTTACAAATAGAAATAATAATAATTTCGTTGACAACTAAAGCCATGTGACTAACATAAGTTGAAAAACAAATAATAAGCGCTAAATATGAATAAAATAATGAATCGAAGTATTTGGGAAGTTTTGTTAATCGAGTTAAAATGGACAATAACTGAAAAAAAGCAGTAAATGATACTTATTTTATCAGTAGGAAAAAAGCAATAAATGATACTGAATTGTATTGATTGATAAAAAAGCAGTAAACAATACTTTATTGTATTAATACAAAAGAGTCGGTAAATAATATTTATTAACATCAATGAAATAAGAAGTAAGTTGAGGGTAAGCAATTGAATCATAATAATTGAACTTAGGAGGTATAATAATCTTATTGTTGAAATTATACGGCCTCAAGAATGTAATTATGATGGGTGTGGATTATTGGATCTAGCCTAATATTTAGTTTAATTATAAATGACACACTCATTTCTAAGTATTTAGATGTGAATTCGATAATGCTACGCAATAGAAGTATTCCCTTTGCAAGCGGCTACTGGCAGTTGTATACATTGTACTGATGTGGGAGATCTCTAACTATAGGACCCGTAGGGTTATATGTTCGTGTAAAGGTTTAGGGAATAACCAAAGTGGATTTTCCTTAAATTTGAAGTCTTTAATGGCTAACCTAGGGTCTTCTTCAATTCCAACATGGGGTATTAAGTAACCAGGTGGGCATTTCGTCAATTTGCATTAGGCAATATAAATTAAACTATGAGCAAAAGCACTACGCTATATCAGCATTATTGATACCATATATTCGAGGAGTAGGGTTGTACACATTAACTCGAATGCGCCATCTATCCTGAAGCAGTCAGTAGAAAGACTTGGGTTATGCTTAGAGACGGACTACACTTCCGACTAGAGTATGAGATACATAATCTTGCCTGAAATTTTGTTTGTTTGTTATCGTTAGGAGGTGGGCTGTTTAATCCTTAGATAAGTCTTTGAGACAAGTTAATAATGTGGCTAATAAGCTGTAATGCTATTATTAGGAACCAACGGGAGTTTCCCCTGTATATGCAGGCAATTCAATCTAGACACAGTTGTGGATACATGATGCAATGCACAGTTGCGAATACTAGCAGAGAATGTATCTTTGTCAACGGAGGCGATGATGCTTATATATACACATATATATCTATTTCATACCTCAGGGTAGGTTGGGCATATTATATGAATAAAGAAGTAAAAACGACTAAGCTATGACTAATAATAATAACAATAATGAGAAACAATCGACATAAAGTTATGAATAAGATAAGTTATTTACTAGTTACCAGAATGTTGTTCTGACCTCATCCTCATTACAACCATAGGATGGATTTTGTAGGATAAGTATCGGTATAATGTGAGAATGGCGAGAGGACAAATTTCCCCATGCATGCTCCACTAATAAGGACATTAGATATTCAATGAATGATATTGGTTCTGAGGTATTAGCCTTAGTTTTTTTGTGTGTGTGTGTGTGTGTGTATTGTTATACTTTATTATTCCATGGTGAGTTCATATCGATAGCTCTCTAATATACTATTGTTTATTTTAGGTTACCAAAATCAATGATCCAATACCTAATGGACATCAGTTTTTCAATTTAGTTGAAAAATCAGGCCCATTATAGTGCAGTTGCATTTGCTATCAGAGCTTTGGTTAGCAGATCATAAGAATAAGGATTCGTTGAGTAAAAATAGTTGAATTTTTACCTATAATTATAATTGTGACTACCAACACCTGAATGGGCCCAAATTAATTGAAACCCAAGTTCTTTGGGTATGGATCATTGGTTTTGGTAACCTGTAATAAAAACAAGCATATCACAGAGTGGTTAATATAAACTCATAGTGGAATTAGGAAATAAAATAGGATGTACATACTGACAAAGTATATTATCTTGGAATCAATATCATTCGTTAGATGTCTAATTGCCTTAACGATGCCGAGCATAAATAAGAAGACTTCTCCATCTACCGTTTTCGTCTTGCTCCATTATCCTATCTCTCTAAATCTATCGCGTGGATAGCAATAAGGTGGGGTCAGAACAATGTTTTGGTGATTGAAAAATTACATACTTTACCCGTAACATTATTTTATGCTGATTGATTTCCATTTAAGTGTTTACTTATGGCTAATCAGTTAAGATCTATATGCATGTGTACGATATCCCTAACCTTATCCGAGGTATAACTATATATTAATATGCCTATCCACACATATATCTAACTATTTCACCGCATAAAAACCCCGGCCACTTGATACTTCTTTAGTAGGGAGGAGGAAGACCTAATGATCATTTAATACCTCAGTTCCTAAAGAGGGCCCTTCGAAATGACGCTTGTTAATCAGTTCTAGCTACAGAGACTGACGATCCCTATATATGGCTTTATAGTTTATAATTTAATTGGCGCACTACCAGTGCATCTCAAAGACTCATCTAATGGTTAACTAGCCCATCCTTGATAAGAAAAATTTCATCTAACCATCTACTTTGAGGTATATGCATCTCCTATTTGATTCTACACTATTAGGAACCAAAATCCATAAGGGTATAACCCAAGTCTTTGCTACCATTCGTTCGAGACTGCTAAACCTATATGACAAACCATCTACTAAAGTTTGATCCAAAAATACTGATATAGCCCTTCGACCTTCCACGGCTGACATCCCACATAGACTGACCTAAGTAAGTCAAGGAATAATGCCACTTTCGGTTACTTAATACCTCTTATTAGAAATAGAGCAGATCGCATTTCCTTAAGAGTACTAGGCTATTTGATACCTCAAATCCGAGGCGAGCACTTAGTATATTTTTCCCTTATCTATTAACAACGCATATCCCTTTTCCACGGGTACTACAATTGGAGATGTCTCACATCAATAGTAAGTATACACAACTACTTGTTGGCTCTATGAAGGGCTTCTGTTGTGTTACTCTACTGACCTCACATCCCAACCCACTAAATCGAACCTATCACCAAAAACCTATGTGTTGGGCTAGGACTATAAATTCATGCTCATTCTAAATATACAGTTAAAGCTATGAAAGTTACAAAGCCTTCTGCATGTATATAATAGTATTAATACTTATTTACTTGTTACATAATTATTCATATTCTATACGTTTAGGCTTTGTTTTTCTTGTTTCCTTCTTATGTCTATTAAATATCCATTGTCCATAACAATTAGTCACTAATGTCAAAATTTGATAATCTATAATGAGATTTATTTACCCGGTTCAAAATCCACTTAATATGCTTATTTAATTTCCCTATAAATGCCATATTAAATTCTCTAATCAGCCCCTATTTTTTTTTTATCTCTCTATTAACTACAAATTTAATGCCTATTAAATTTTTAGTTATTGTCCATAAAGTTTAAAATTAGTATTCCTTCCTTTTTCAGCCTTCTACTCCTATAATAATTACATTGTTGATAACTAATACGAATATTATCGTAAATTACACTATATATATATATAAATTATGTGTATACATATTTTCCTATTACTAACAATTTATTCCTAAACTAAAATATATTTTTTCATATTTAATTTATCAGAGCCATCCTTCCAAAATGGATTGTCGTTAAAAGTTTCCAAAAATTTCCTGAAAATGTGATTTTTGCTCCATTTGAAATTACAAGGAATTATCTCTTTTCTTTTTGAAATAGATAGTGTAAACTACAGAGAAGAATCGATATTTTACATATCAGTTTAATTTTCGGTATATTCCTTGTTAATCGCACCTTTTATGCATGAATGGAATTAGATAATTTTCCAAAATTACATGGAAATAGATAAAATTAAATTATACACCACTCTAAATAAATTAATTTCAAGTCAACTAGGGCAATCTAATTCACAACCAAATTATAGATCTGGAATAAATTCTACCATTTTAGAAACATTCTACAACAATAAATTTTGGGGCTGATTTCAAGTTTTTAGATTAGGTTGTACGTACTATTCTTATTCCAGTTACGTATTTTATTGAATATGTAGACAGTAAAACTCATCAGATCTTATATAGGCATAATATTTAAATAAAAATATAATGTGATAAATTTCAATATTACACATAAATTATATAATTTGTACCAACCTTTATAGATTTCCAAATCTCCCAAATCTCAACCATTCCTTTAATCGACTCCTTTTCCATACTTTTTTCGTAGTATTGATTCACTTCTTCTCTTCTTCTCTTTTATTTTCTACCATTCTCCATTTTGTGTTTATATATATAATATTTTATAATCAGTAGAAATATTAGAGAAGGTAAAATGACAGAACTTCGATGCTTAGATCAAAAAATATGAGAAGAGAAGTGAGGGGTTAAGCCTATATTTATTGACGTCCTAATCAACCGTGGCTGTTAGATCAAAATAATTAAATCCCGATCGTTTGGCCCGGGTTCAAAACCTAGCCACCACCCCTAACCGGTCAATTCCCCCTATAAGTGGTCGAACACTACCGTCGACCGGCCTAACTAAGAGGGTCGATCATGGGGTCCTGCATTTATTACAATGACCCCTATAAGTGATCGAGCACTAGTGTCGACCGACCCAACTAAGAGGGTCGACCATGGGGTCATTCATTTATTATTATTTATTTCCTATTTTATTTTAATTTTAATTTTTTCGCTTTAAAAAATTCAAACTCTAACAACTGTTTTATTTGAGCTTTGATAATGAAACTCCAAATATGAAAGTTTCTCATAAAATTATCACGAATGCAATGGTGCAAATTTCATTGTCAAATTTCATAATTTGATCAAATTCCAATTTTGGAGCCTTATTAATTACTTATTAATTATTTTTTAATGATGGTTAATTTTATAGGGTGTTACATTCTCCTCTTTAGAAGAATTACTTCCTCAAAATTCCCTAAGGGTTGAATAATATAACACAACACACAACCAATCTAAGCTATTTAGCAAGTTAGTGTGCAAACAATTTTGCAACCAAACATGTATATGTGCATGATATATCACAACATATAAAACATGCATGTAGAATGATTCTAAACTGATGCCTTCAATATGAATGCATTCTTTAAAAAACATCTTGAAAATATGATGCAAACAACCTATATGTACTGGCGTTTTACATGTATTCAAGTTTTCAAAAATTGAAAATCGTTTCACACACAAAAATTTCCACATTCCTACGAGTAGGAATATAATTCAACTAATGTTACATCCAATCCCTACTATCCAAAACATTGCACACAATTTCTAAAATCTATTTTTTTTGAAAACCTAGATTTTTAAATCTACTCCTATTTGGAAATGGAATTTAGATAGAGCCTTCTATGGATATCTATTTCATTGTACGTTGGAACCTTCTCTTTTGCCATCAAAACATTCCAACTTTTCCAAGTACAAACTGCATAAGGAGGTTTATTATTGGATGTTAAAACGTAATAATCCAAAGCGCAAGTTTCGTTTCACTATCAATAATATATGGTAATAGAAATTGCAAAGCAAAAACGTCATTTTTCCCATGTTATTATCTATGTTTTGTATATCGTCATCCTAGTTAAACAATAAAAATCATATTCACTAACACATTGATCTGTCCTATGTTAAGCATATGGCACTAGAATTTTTTTCATTTTCCATTAGAAATCTTTTTTTTCCTATTCCAATTAGTCTTGCAAAATAGTATGAAAAATATAATTCTAATAGCATTTAAACTTTTTTTCAAAAGCACTTGAACAAAATTTTCTAAAAACATTTGAACTCAACTTCTCAAAAGTAGTTAATTTTTTTTTCAAAAGTATTCGAAAACAATTTTTCAAAACATTTGCCGCTTTATCCTTAAACAAACCAAGCCACGTCATAACGTAATCGAGAGTTAGTTTATGAGCTAATGTATATGATTTACCCCAAGTATTATGCAGTTAACCTTACATTTGGGGAACCTCTTATTTTAATCCACAACAACAAACTAATAAGTGTGTGTACAAATTTCAGGTTTTAAGGCATAGGGATAGTAAGCCATAATTTCGATACAACCCTTCATTATCCTTCGCTGGTTAAAATTTATGTTCCCCGAAATCCTAATTTTTTTGGGATTAAAGCATTTTTAAGTTCTAGTTTCTAACTTAACTTTCTAATTTATTTTTTAAACTTCAAGTCTTACCTACATTTTATCACTAGTTAAGTGTCCTTATGAGATCTCCTTACTTGCACTATTTCCTAATATATTAATATAGCGGTCAAAGCTAATCTGAACCATTGACATAGTAATAAAATAGGAACATATCTCATATCATATTGTACGCTTTTCTAAAAACTGAGGGAGAGAACTAGCGATCACAACCCAAAAACGCTAAAAGAAAATTTTGCTAGAAGTTTCCATCCATCATCAGTTACTATTAATGATGTCATGGCTCTAAAACTCCATACTAAATGCAATGACCCGCCATTCATCTCCATAGAATGACGCATTATTAATAAGAAAGAAAGGGATAGAAAAGTGAAAGAAAGAGAAGAAAGAAGAAACAACACATCAGAATCTTAACAGCGAAACAAATAAATTATATTAATAACATAAATATTACATTGTATACAACAACTATCAGAGTTACAAAGATAATACAACACATACTAGATAGTTATAGACACCTGTCCAGTTATTACAACTCAATACAACTCAGAGAAAACACAGAGATACCAAACACAGCGGAACACTAAACATATCTACAATGCCGAGCCTCCTGGTCCATTGCTCCTGCACAATACGTCAAAGCTAACCTGAATCCCTTGGCTACTCGTAAAAATTTGAGTACCTAAGAGTTTAAGAAAAACAGAAATAAACTCCGGGTCAGACATAGGTCTGGTGTGAGTAACAGGTTAAAGTTGCTTAACTTTGAAAATCTTTTGAAAAGAAAGGTATCACGTAAGACTTCCCACACATAAACATGGGAAAGTTTTTACCTTACGCTAACCAAAACATTTGATAGGAAATCCAGTGATATTATAATAGGTTAGGGTTTTCAAGTAAATATGAAATAGTCGAAATTGTTACATTTATTAAATTCCATCTACTAGCCACAAAAGTGGGTAATACAATCAAAACGGTTGGCACTTATTGGATTTTAGATTCCATACAATGGTAGGGCTACCGAGGTACCGTCATAGTATGTGGCCTAGATCACCGTACCGAGGATCACTCCCAATCCCTTGCAACACAAGGCCGGAACCATCCCTTACTGGACAGTCTCGAACAAGACAATCCCGCAGTTGGTGCGCATATCCAACCACCCACTAAGCCGAATAAAAAGGGACTCTAGACAGGGGAAAATCTCGTCCTACTTGGGCTTGACCCACTTAGCTTGCTGCACCTCCCCTGTTTTAGCCATTCCCGGTTGATGAGGCTTGAGGCTACGATTACCTTTATAGGACACATTCGTCTTAGAATGCTCATCGTCCACCTGACGATGTTCTGAAAGCATTCAGTCCATACAAGTTCGTTTTGGATTCGAACGAAACCGAAGGCATTATCTCGTTACACTCATTTTGGAATCACCCTCAGAGTTAACGACGATAACCCTTGCACTCTGAATCTTCATTTCGAATCTGAAAGTACTATTTCCGTCAAACTCATCTCGGAAACACCCTTAGAGTTATACCGACGAATAATTCTTACACCTCGAGTCTTCACTCTTTACTTGAGATTCACGACCTATCGTTAATTTGGATCGATGTGGTTTTCGGATATCCAAATTTGGAAACCCGATCCCGGTCTCATCGAAATCCAAAGCGTGTCTTTTAGGTCCAAGTTGTTTTAGAGTTTAAAACAATTAAATATAATTATCTATATACACACAGATAGATAATACATAGATTTACAATAGATAATCATCACAATAGATAATCCATATCATCATCACAATGCAACCAATGCATCCATATCACACAATATTACTAATCTCATAGTTAAGATTTCAAACCATTTAAGGCAACCAATATCATCCATTCATAAGAAATGATCTATAATCACACCATCTATAATCAATTTAAAATGAATTAAATCAATTACATCGTCTCTAAATAATTTAAAGTGAATTAAATTAATTACTTACCTCAATATAAATCCTGCTTACATCACCATTAATTAATTACAAATTAATTAATTATCCTCTAGTTAATCAACTCAATTAATCGTCCTTGATTAATTATCCTTTAATTACATTGTAGTAATCATCCTTTAATTAAGTGCACAAGTTAATTACTCTAAACCAAATAGAGTAATTAACCTTTAATTACTTCATTAATTAATTAACTATAAATAATTACATTAAACCTTAATTAATTACAATTAATTTCCCTTAATCACTTAACATTGATAAATTAATCTTAGTTAATCATTCTTAATTACATTATTAATTATGTTAATTAATGATCCTTAATTATATTTAATTAATCATCTTATTTAAATTAATTACATTAAGCAATTAATCTCGATAAAACCATAATTATTAATCTCCTTTGATTAATCACATTCAGTAATTAACTACCCTTAATTACTTATCAAATTAATTACTCCTTAATTAATTTCTTTAATTAATCCCTTGATTAATTATACAAAGTAATTTAATCCAAATTACTTTCACAATTAAACCATCTTCCACTAATTACATCCAGTAATTATCATTAATTACTTCACTAAGTAATTACACTTCATTAATTGCATTAAGTAATTATTATCAAATCTAGTGTTTAAAATTAATTAAACTTAATTAATTATCTTAAACAAATTACATTTAAACTTAATTAATTACAATAGGTAATTAATTTCTTAATTACTTTCATCAAGTAATAAATCTTTAAATAATTCACAAATGATTATCATTAATTAATTAATCTAATTAATTATTAAAATTAATCATATTAATTAATTGTTAAATAATCCTTAGTTAATGACCTTCATTAACTATTAATCATTCTTTAATTAAATTTACTTCTTAATTAATCTCTAATTTTAAATTAATCCAAATTATTAATTATAAATTAAATAAATAAGTCATTCCTTAATTATCTCATTTATTTAATCATTTTAATACCTTAATAATTTCTAAGATAATCCATTACCTTCTAATGACCTTATTAATATTAAAGTGTATTTAGAACATTGCATTTTAAATTTAAATTCAAATTCCATTTGAATTTGTGATTCAAAATGATTATTTATTTAAACATTAACTAAATTTAAATTCAATTTTTAGTCCTTTAAATAAATGTAAATAACCTTTATTACTTACGTTTGAAACTTATATAAGATAAGCCTTGAAACTAATTTACTTAATTTTATTTAAAATTAAGTTTTTAAGTACATTACTGTTAACTTGCAAATTCAAGTTAACAAATCATTTAATTTCCATTTATAAATCTTTTTATAAAGAACTTCATTCAAAAATCAAGTTTAAATATTTGTTTGAAAACAAATTTACCTTTAACAAGCTATTTTAATTTAAACTTGTTTTACAAACATTCAGAATTTAAAAACTTATTCAAATACCCAGATTTGAATTCAAGAAACTTGAATCCATTATTTATTTAAAACATTTGATTTAAAACTTGAATTAAACTTTGTTTTAAACCTTGATTTTAACTTTTATTAAAACCCAAATTTCATTTTAAAACCTGAAGATTCAAAAGTCTTTGAAAAAAACTGAACTTAATCTTTGAATTCAAACTACTGTTTAAATTATGCTTTCAGATTTTAACTGTCAGTTTTTTTTAAACTTGAAAATCCACTCTAAATATTTAAACCTTAAAGATTCAAAGCCAATTGAATTTATACTTCATACAAGATTTTAAACTTGTTTAAATCTATCATCTCAACTTTGAAATTCATTTAAATTTAGTTTAAATATAAAATTTCAGACAGGTTACAGAAAACTATAACAACTCAGAACCAACCCGAGGCAACCCAATACCTGCTTCGAGTCAAAACCTAAAGTGCTTCGGGAAAAGCACATGAATTCTCGTGAAACAACTCGAGTTCAATCTGCATCCCAAACCAACGACGAACAACATCCACACATGAGTACCGTGCACCTACACACTATTCTTGATCGATTTCGATCAACTTTGACGATCTTTTCCCATCGACGAATAACTCCTCACTCTATTTCGATCATCACATCGCTCACACACAACTCGAATTTGAATTCGAGTTCAAATTTTACAACCTGGAACAGAACAGAACAAACCCACACCAAACCTGTCAACACTTCCTCCACGGCGCTCCGACCACCATAGAGCCTCCACCACCGGCCACAACCTCGCTTACCTTCCCTCTAGCGATTCCCAAAATCCCATAGCACTCGATGCACCGAGGAGGTCGAAAAAATCAAAAACACTACCCAGATATAATTTAGGGTTCCAGATAAGAAATTAACTGCCACCTCAATGAATTGCATCCCCATCAATTATTTTTCCCAGCTTCACTGATTACTCCTCTACCCACAAGAAGAATCCTGACCCATCAATATCAATAGTTCACCAGAAATCACAAGTTTTCCCTTTTCTGTTCATCACCGAACTGCACCGTTATCCCGCTTTTTGGAAAAGCCGTGATACCAAAAGATTGATCGAAAACAAAAGACAGTTCGTCTCAAAGATTGGTTGTACTTTGCTTCACTATGGATATCGATGAATTTTGTCCGAGCCCGGATCAGGCTACAACTGATAGGACATGACAAGCAAGATCATAAAAGCCAGTGTTTCAAATTTCAGGTTAATCGGAGTTCGTATGAACGAGATATCATCGATGCAAGTTAGCTAAAATACGCTGTTCGTATCCATCAAATTGTTGAGGAGATGCCTATTTCGAATCCAATGGATTCGAATCCATCGGATTCGAATCCATCAATATTTGTTTTGTTCGAATCCATCAGGTTCCACATACTTCGAATCGATCGAGTTCGAATCGATCAGTAACATGATATCGGTCAGTTCGAATCAATCGGTTTCGAATCGATCAAATAGGCATCGCCTCAGCATGTTCATATCCATTGAGTTTAAAGCAGTTCGAATCTATCGTTCACATCCATGAGGAAATCATGCATTGGTCTATTCGAATCCATCAGGTTCGTATCCATCGGGTTCGAATCGATGACGTTTGCATCGATCAATCCACACCGCTTCGTATCCATCGGTGTACCCTACTTCGAGTCGATCGGTCTCGTATCCACCCCCAAGCACTGCTTCGTATCGATCGCCCTCGCATCCATCAACAGTGACAAGTAACTATTTCGTATCCATGAAATCTGCCCTGTTCGTATCCACTCGGTTCGTCTCGATCCAGTTCGTATCGATCATTGATTCGTGTCCATCGATGCAAACTAGGTCATGGCACTTGATACAAACAAGGCAAAGTTCATGGATGCAAAGCGGTCAACTCAGAGAAAAAATAGGATCAATGCGAGGAGTGCGCGCCACGTCACTACTGTACCACGTGCTCCATCGAGTCGAACGGGATGGATGCGATGGTATGGATTTGAAGTCGGAAGGAAACGAAAATTACCATCTTGCATCGATCATATCTCATGATCCACTGGTCCAAATGCAACAAAATTTTCACAGCAGCTTCCATACAAGGTAAAGATTGTTCTTGCCAAGTTTCAGCTCGATTGGATCAATTTTTAATGGATACGAAATCATTTCGTATCGATCGCAGATCGAGTCGAAACTTGGTGGGGTCGGTTGCGTGGGCCCACTCATGTGCCAAAAAAAGTCTCCTGAAGTTTGAGCGAGATCTGAGCCTCCTACGCCTATAAAAAGCACCCTGAAGCCTACAGAAAGGGGATCTTTTGGCCATTCGACGTCCAGACTCTGCCGGATTCAATTCTACATCACTTTATCACTATTGTAATCAAGCATCAGAGCTATTATCAACTGTAATCTGATGTAATCGATTGAAATCATCAAGTGAATCAATAAAATCATAAGCTTCAAAGTGGACGTAGGCAAGATCGCCGAACCACTATAAATCCTGTGTGTGATTGTTATTTCTGAATTGTTGTGCTTGATATGGCTTAGATCTGAGATTTGTGTTGAATATTGTTGATTTGTGTTCGTATACGGGTGCTTTCGCGATATCGGGGTTTGTGACCAATTTTGGTGCAAACACTTTGGTGCTTTCACTGAGAAAAGCTGATTCAGGAGAAGTTGAGTTTGAAGATTTAAAAGTTTAGATCTAAGAGTCATGACAAGACAAACAAGTAGAAGACAGAGGCCAGAGAGAAGTGAACGTGAAGGAAGTCAAGAGGCTTCTTCAGGAGCGAATCAAGCATCGATCTTCGTTACCAGGGATGAGATGGAGACGATGATGAAGAGGCAAGAAGAGCTGATCCAGAGTTTGTTTCAGCAGATTGGGCAACTTGGAGCGCTGAACCGAGGAACTGATGGATTTCAGAATGAAGCAGGACCATCCGGCGTAGCACCTGGATTAGAGGGCACACACTTGGAGCGTGTAGATCCAATCTCGGAGAGAGAGAGAGAGAGAGAGGAGCATCTGCACAACCTAGAGGTAGCATAGGAATGAACGCTCAGTCAAGGGAGAAGATTCCAGAATTCCCTCGTGTACTCGGGGGGCAGGTCGAAAGTGATGAACGAGGATTGCATCTTGGAGACAATGATAGATTGGCACAAATGGTCAGGCGAGCCATGAGAGGCGGATTAATAAACAGGGATGTAGAAGACGTGAACATAGGTCCCTTTTCTCCTGCAATCAGGATGGCTAGGAACCCACCAGATTTCAAATTACCATCAATGGAGATGTGCGATGGGAGAACGGACCCCGCGGTCCATCTGACAAGGTATATGAGACACATGGAAGTGCTAGGGGCATCACAGGAAGTTATGGCTCGGTGCTTTCCATTATATCTGACGGAAATCACAGCATTATGGTTTAGGCAACTGGAGAGCGGCTCCATAGGAACATGGGCAGATTTAACTGAGAGATTCATGAGGCAATTTAGGGTCCACATTGCAAGACCCAAGAATGTGATGAGTTTGGCAATTTTGAAGCAGAAAGCTAGAGAGACTTTAAGGAGTTTTTTGACGCGATTCAACACGGCAGCGGCATCGGTGGATCGACCAGATTCATCCATGGTTATGATGGCAGCAGTGTGCAAAATAGCTGATGGCACAGAGTTCAAAAATTCGTTGACTAAAGATCCGCCTATGGATCTAGAAGAATTCTATCACGAGGCAGAAAAGTTCTTACGATTGGAAGATGCGAGTGCAGAAAGAGAAGAAGGAGATGAACTTAATGTTTATGCGGTCAAAGATGGAAATCCCCTAGAGAAAGGCACAGAAACTAGCAAGGGGAAACAAAAGGATGAGAGTAGTTATAACAGATCAATGCGACCACGAAAGGAACCAAGGTTCACCACATACTCAGAGCTGAATGATAGTTTGGAACGAATCTATCAGGATACCAGAGAGCAGGTTCCGTATCGTAGACCGATGCGAAGGGATCCAACTTATGACGAGAGGAAATCAGATAAGTATTGCATATTCCATGAACTGAACGGTCATAACACTAATGATTGTAGACATCTGAAGGATGAAGTGGAAGGGCATATCAGGAACGGTATGCTACTTCAGCATGTGAGGAGGTGAACTCCAGCTGTGGAGCCAGAGCGACCACCGTCTACATCAGCTAGAGGCGACCCTGAACCGGGACAACATTTGATTATCAATTGATTGATTGACTGAAATAATGATGAACAAGTCGTAAACCTCTCACTAACACTGTTAAATCATTTACACATGTAAGAGATCGTGCACGATCCATAGGCATGCTCTGAACGACTACTGACCGCACCATAGTGAGAATTGACACTTTGACATCCTTGCTTTGCTTTTGTTTCGTTTTGATTTGGACATTTAGACCTTGCTTGTTTGGACATTTCTGTTGTGTGATTCGTATGATCATTGCTTTGATATTTGCAATTCTGTGAAAGAATTTACTTGTATGCCCGTTGGATCGCGAACGGTCCACGAGCACCTCCTGTATGGCGATGAACCGCCAAAGTCTATGATTATGAAACTCCCTCGAACGTGAAATCGGACATCGATAATACTAAGCCCCCCCGGGCAGACCAATTTGCCTTTAACGGCACCCGACCTCGAACGGTCACAATTCGCCTCGAACGGCACACGATCGCGAACGATCACAATTCGCCTCGAACGGTACACGATTGCGAACGATCACAATTCGCCTCGAATGGCACTTGATCATGAACGATCACAATTTGCCTCGAACGACACCTGACCACGAACAGTCACGATTCACTTAGTATGATATTTGATCGCGAACGATCACATTCTGCCTTGCACGGCACCCGACTGCGAACGTCACAACTCACCTTATATGACGATTGATCGCGAACGATCACACTCTGCCTCGATCGGCACCCGACCTCGAACGGTCACAACTCGCCTCGAGCGTGGCCCGACATCGAACGGTCACAATCCGCCTTGAACAACACTCGATCGCAAACGATCAACATTTGCCACGAACGGCATCCGACCGTGAACGGTCCCATGTCATCATTTGCCACGAACGGCATCGACTGCGAACGGTCCCATCTCATCATTTGCCGCAAATGGCATCGACCACGAACGGTCCCATTCCATCCCTTGCCGCGAACGGCATCGACCGTGAACGGTCCTGATTCACCTCAAATGACATACGATCCCGAACAATCGTCATTTGAGGTCATATGAAACTATCAAGTTCTTTACAGGCTGTTGACATGATATGAACATCCAACTTATGGCATTACAAAACACACCTTCCTATCGCAAGGCATGTTTTGGAGGGCAAATGTTATCCCGCTTTTTGGCAACGCCGTGATACCAAAAGATTGATCGAAAACAAAAGACAGTTCGTCTCAAAGATTGGTTGTACTTTGCTTCACTATGGATATCGATGAATTTTGTCCGAGCCTGGATAAGGCTACAACTGATAGGACATGACAAGCAAGATCATAAAAGCCAGTGTTTCAAATTTCAGGTTAATCGAAGTTCGTATGAACGAGATATGATCGATGCAAGTTAGCTAAAATACGATGTTCGTATCCATCAAATTGTTGAGGAAATGCCTATTTCGAATCCATCGGATTCGAATCCATCAATATTTGTTTTGTTCGAATCCATTAGGTTCCACATACTTCGAATCGATCGAGTTCGAATCGATCATTATCATGATATCGGTCAGTTCGAATCGATCGGTTTCGAATCGATCAAATAGGCATCGACTCAGCATGTTCATATCCATTGAGTTTAGAGCAGTTCGAATCCATCGTTCGCATCCATCAGGAAATCATGCATTGGTCTATTCGAATCCATCAGGTTCGTATCCATCGGGTTCGAATCGATGACGTTTGCATCGTTCAATCCACACCGCTTCATATCCATCGGTGTACCCTACTTCGAGTCGATCGGTCTCGTATCCACCCCCAAGCACTGCTTCGAATCGATCGCCCTCGCATCCATCAATAGTGACAAGTAACTATTTCGGTCTACAGTCTCGACAGATACACTTCCAACCTCAAACATAAACTCCAACAAATGGTAGTTGTCGTGTTACACACACCACTACCTCATCTACCTTTATAACCTATATTGGAAAAACCCGAACAGGTAACCCAACAGATAGGTAGAAATAGATAAATATATATAAATATATTTAAAATTACAAATACTTCTTTCTCAAGAAAGAAATCACTCCAGAGCCTAGGTATTCGCTCAACTTAGTGCTCTGATACCACTGTAACGACCCGCCATTCATCTCCACAGAATGACGCTGTAACGACCCGGAATTTTTGGCAATATATTTTAAATAATATTTAATCGATTAAATGAAATACAAGCTTTTCAATTTTATAAAATGATGGAAATTTGATCATTTAGCAGTTATATATGCTTTGTAATGGAAGTTTGGATTTGAAAACTCAAAATAAAATCGTTTAAAAATGTTTATAATAAAATCTTTCTTATTGAATCGAACTTAAAAGGTTCAATATTTTCATATTTGATAATATGCATATGTATATCTCATTGTACACTTTAAATAATATTGTTTAAAAAATAAACAATCATATCAATATTATATATAAATATTAAACATAAGTATAAAACAATATAAATGGGTATAAACATAAACATACAAAACAAGTATAAATCATAATTAAAACATAAGTATAAAAATGTAAAAAAAGACATAATTACAAAATATAAGATGTAACTAAAGATATAAGATGTAACTAAAAATATAAATATACAAAAATAAGTTATAATTAGAAATATAATATACAAGTCATAAATCAAATGTTTGAAAATTTAATTACAAACAAAAATAAAACTAGGAAATTTTTGTTAACAAAAACTAATATATGTGCAAGGTCAAAAACAAATCAGTGCACAAGTTAAACAGAATAACCTATAACATACATTTATACACCATAAAACCTTTAACAAAGATTTTATCAAGATGCTGCAAAATTATAATACCATGTTTTCTGTGTAAATCATGTTTGCAAAAGAAGACAACTATTCACATAACCTGTATACACATATGTACAACAAAGATGACAAATTCATATTCACAATATCTTTGTTCAGTACAAATATAAGCAAATATCAGAAAACATTAATTAAATGTTAACAAAAATGAAGACATGTTCATTAATGCTAGTACACAATTTGTCATTTCATGTTAGAAAGTAATCTTGTAGCCGAAATATCTTGTATCATTTCAATTTACAGTAACATTAATAAAAAAACAAAACTCGAACAATGCAAGTTGAAGCTTATACCAGAAGACTCCTTTTTGTCTAAAGATGTTCTATATATACACTTCATAATATACTTGTTCATTTACAAACTTAAGAAGCTAACCTGAGAAAAAGAAAAAAAGAGATTCAAACTACAAATTACAACCTGAACCAAATATAAACAAGTTGGATCAGGATCTGAAGTCTAGAAAACAATTCAAAGCTTGGAAATTGAGAAACTAAGATCAAAACTGTGTTCATCTGGAAATTTTTCTCTGTTCAATATTCTATTTCAGGTGAGTAAACAAGTTATCCTTCATACCCAAACATAATTTATTTATGACCATGTTAGATTGAGTTGCAGTGATAATTAAATCATGCTGTTAAACATTTAAAGCTCTGTGAATTGATTCCCTCCTCTGTTCTTTGAGTTCAGTATGAAACGAATAGAAAGAAAATTCAATCCCTCATGTTTTGATCATTATCAAGCTTGGGTTTAAATACAAAGGAGTGTGTTTGAGTAAGAATTATATTTTAAAAATAGTTCAAGAAGAAAAACAATAATTTATAGTATGAAAATTCAAAATGTTACAGGAAAATTTACCAAAATGGAAATTTCGAACATGATGAATTGTTATTTCAAATATATCACATGAATTCTTATACGAAAATACGATTTTTAAAACTATAATGATGATTTTAAACTGTGTATGCATAGAGCAGTTCTAAGATGAACTGAATGTGGGTTCATGGCAATTTCAGGCGATCGGCAAGACTGGGGGAGGTCGAGTTGTGCGAGGTGGTGGAGGAGCCTACTGGGTAGTGGGAAAAATATGCAGGGGTGACCACGACGTCGGAGGTGTCAGTGGCGATGTTTTCTTTTTTTTAAACCCTAATTTTACTGGAGCTCGAATTTTTTGACCGCCGCGACCTCCACAATGCGTCGAGTTGCACGACATTGGAGAGGGAAGAAGGTAGGTGGATGTTGGTGCTGTGGTCAGAAGCGCAGAGCCTCTGGTGGCCGAAGTGATGATCGCAAAGCGTGTTTCGTGATTGTTCGAACTTTTGGGTTTGAGTTACAGGCGACATTTTGTTTTCGACCCAATCGTAACAATTTGAGTTTTGACTTCGTATATTGAGTTGATTTGAGGTTTGTTGGAGGTAGTGGGGGTTGCCGAAGGGTCGCCGAATCACCGTGCACATGCACGGTGGCGATAGGTGAACAGCGTATGGCGTTTGGGGGTCTGGGTTGGTGACGTGATCGTCGCATGATTTTTGCACGAGAATTTTGGGAGTTGCTTCGAGTTTTAGCTTGGTGCGCGCTTGAGTGTCAATGTTGAGCAGTTTAAAATTTATAAATTAAGATAAGATAAAAAAGGAGAAGAAGAAAAAGAAAAAGAAACAGGCAAAAGAAGAAGATGGGAAGAAAGAGAAAGATGCGCGGAAGAATATGGGGGGAACTGGAGACTTTCTCGAGTAAAAGTGGTGCCTGCCTCGGGTCCACTCCCTAATGGTTTTGCCTAAATACTTTAAATATTTAATTAACAAAGATTAACATTAAATAAAGTAAATAATATTAGTTGTTTTAAATTAATATTTGATTAAATTTATTAAAGAAAGGTTTGTAAAAGAAGATGATTAATTGTAAAGTTTAAGGAAATTATAAATATAAATTAATTTATGCTTGTAATTAAATTAATAACTTTAAATTGAATTTGTAATTAGAAATTGACTTTGTGTTAAAATCAATTTAAAACTTAAGAACGTTAGTTAATTTCTTAAAGTTAATTAATAAATGGTAGTTAACTTAAGTGGTTAATTAAAGATAAATGATTAATTAGTTTATAATAAATGATTAATTAATTGATAATAAATGATTAATTAAATAATTTGTGATAATTAAATAAGTAACTAAATTTTATTAATTAATAATTAAGTTATTAATTAATAATTAAGAATCAATTAATTAACTGAGTAATTAAGTAATAATCAATAAAATTTAATAAGTTAATTAATCAGTAATTAATTAAGCAGAATAAAATAGTTTATTCTTAAGTAATTAATTAAGTTAAGTAAACCAAACTATTTTGATATGAACTGATGATTCTTGTTTGATTGACTCTGGTATCTGTTTAATGATATTCTGTGATATGTTGTGATATATTCTGGATATATCTGTGATGACTGTATATGATTTATTTGTGATATCTGTTATATAAATTCTAAGTATTGAATTAAACTGTTAAGACTAAATAGACAACTTGGCCCTTAAAATGGCGTTTGGATTTCGATGAGACCGGGATCGGATATCAACTTGATATTTCGAAAACCACATCGATCCAAAATAAACGATAGGTCGTGACATATCAAGTGGTGATCGAGATGGTGTTTCAGAATGCAAGGTTTATCGTTGTTATCTCTGAGGGTGATTCCAAAATGAGTGCAACGAGATAATGCCTTCGGTTTCATTCGAACCCGGAACGAACTTGTATGGATTGAAAGCTTTCAGCACATCTCAGGCGGACGATGAGCATTCTAAGAAATATGTTCTATAAAGGTAATCGCAGCCTCAAGTCTCATCAATCGGGAATGGCTAAAACAGGGGAGATGCAGCAAGGTTAGGTGGGTCATGCCCAAGCAGGACGAGGTATACCCCTGCCTAGATGTCCCTTTATTTCGGCTGTGTGAGCAGTTTTTGGCCACAACTGCGGGGTTATCTTGTTCGGGACTGTTCAGTAAGGAATGGTTCCGGCCTTGTGTTGTAGGGGTCGGGAGTGATCCTTGGTATGGTGATCTAGGCCCCGTACTATGACGGGCGGTACCCCAGTAGCCCTGCCATTGTTGGAAACCCATTTTCCCTACGAGACCCTACGGTTTTGATTTGTATTACCCACTTTCGTGGCTAGTAGCTGGAATTTAATGAATGTAACAATTTCAGCTATTTTCTATTTACTTGAAAACCCTAGACACTAATATAATATCACTGGATTTCCTATAAAATGTTTTGGTTAGCGTAAGGTACAAACTTTCCCGTATTTATGTGTGGGGAGTCTTACGTGATACCTTTATTTTCAAATGATTTTCAAAGTTAAACCATTTTAACCCGTTTACTCACACCATACCCATGTTTGACCCGGAGTTTATATTTTGTTTTTCATAAACTCTCGGGTACTCAAATTTTTATGAGTAGTCAAGTGATAGGTATTTGGAGTATCGATTTTCTGGAGGAGCTTTGGAGAAGAAGACAAGACGTATGTATCTATATATATGTAGTTCCACTGTGTAGTTAGTGTATGATGTATTTTGGATGTATGTATGGACATATATGTATATGACTGTCCTGTTGTATGATATTGTATAACTCTGATGTATGTAAAACTATGTAATAGTCATGTGATGTATTATATTTTGTTCCATTTCGCTGTGAGATTCTGATGTTGTTATTCTTTCTTTCTATTCTTTTCTATTTCTATCCCTTTCTTTCTTAATGATGATACGTCTTTCTGGGGTTAGAAAGGCGGGCCGTCATAGACGCATCATTAATAAGAAATAAAGGGATAGAAAAGAAAAATAAAGAGAAGAAAGAAGAAAAACACATCAGAATCATAACAACGGAACGAATAAATTATACTAATAACATAAGTATTACATAGTATACAACAACTATCAGAGTTACACAAATAATACAACACATACTAGACAGTTATAGACACCTGTCCAGTTATTACAACTCAATACAACTCAGAGAAAACACAGAGATACCAAACACAGCAGAACACTAAACATATCTACAACGCCGAGCCTCCTGCTCCAGTGCTCCTTCACAATTCGTCAAAGCTAACCTGAATCCCTTGGCTACTCGTAAAAATTTGAGTACCCAAGAGTTTAAGAAAAGCAGAAATAAACTCCGGTTCAGACATGGGTCTGGTGTGAGTAACAGGTTAAAGTTGCTTAACTTTGAAAATCTTTTGAAAAGAAAGGTATCACGTAAGACTTCCCACACATAAACATGGAAAAGTTTTTACCTTACGCTAACCAAAACATTTGATAGGAAATCCAGTGATATTATAATAGGTCTAGGGTTTTCAAGTAAATATGAAATAGCCGAAATTGTTACATTTATTAAATTCCAGCTACTAGCCACAAAAGTGGGTAATACAATCAAAACCGTTGGCACTTATTGGATTTTGGATTCCATACAATGGCAGGGCTACCGGGGTACTTCTCGTCACAGTACGTGGCCTAGATCACCGTACCGAAGATCACTCCTAATCCCCCGCAACACAAGGCCGAAACCATCCCTTACTAGACAGTCCCAAACAAGACAACCCCGCAGTTGGTGCGCATATCCAACTACCCACTAAGCTGAATAAAAAGGGACCTCTAGACAGGGAAAAATCTCGTCCTACTTGGGCATGACCACTTAGCCTTGCTGCACCTCTCTTGTTTTAGCCATTCCCGGTTGATGAGGCTTGTGGCTACGATTACCTTTATAGGACACATTCATCTTAGAATGCTCATCGTCCACCTGACGATGTTCTGAAAGCATTCAATACATACAAGTTCGTTCCGGGTTCGAACGAAACTGAAGGCATTATCTCGTTACACTCATTTGGGAATCACCCTTAGAGTTAACGACGATGACCCTTGCACTCTAAATCTTCATCTCGAATCTGAAAGTACTAATTCCGTCAAACTCATCTCGAAATCACCCTCAGAGTTATACTGACAAATAGTTCTTACACCTCGAGTCTTCACTCTTTACTTGAGATTCACGACCTATCGTTAATTTGGATCGATGTGGTTTTCGGATATCCAAATTTGGAAACCCGATCCCGGTCTCATCGAAATCCAAAGCGTGTCTTTTAGGTCCAAGTTATTTTAGAGTTTAAAACAATTAAATACAATTATCTATATACACACAGATAGATAATTCACAGATTCACAATAGATAATCATCACAACAGATAATCCATATTATCATTATCAAAAGATAATCCATATCATCACCACAATGCAACCAATGCATCCATATCACACAATATTTCTAATCTCATAGTTGAGATTTCAAACAATTCAAGGCAACCAATATCATCCATTCATAAGCAATGATCTATAATCACACCATCTATAATTAATTTAAAATGAATTAAATAAATTACAACGTCTCTAATTAATTTAAAGTGAATTAAATTAATTACTTACCTCAATATAAATCTTGCTTACATCACCATTAATTAATTACAAATTAATTAATTATCCTCTAGTTAATCAGCTTAATTAATCATCCTTGATTAATTATCCTTTAATTACATTAGTAATTATCCTTTAATTAATTGCACAAGTTAATTACTCTAAACCAAATACAGTAATTAACTTTTAATTACTTTATTAATTAATTAACTATAATTAATTATATCAACCTTAATTAATTATAATTAATTTCCCTTAATCACTTATCACTGATAAACTTATCTTAATTAATCAATCTTAATTACATTATTAATTATGTTAATTAATGATCCTTAATTATATTTAATTAATCATCTTATTTAAATTAATTACATTAAGCAATTAATCTCAGTTAAACCATAATTATTACTCTCCTTTGATTAATCACATTCAGTAATTAACTACCCTTAATTACTTATCAAATTAATTACTCCTTAATTAATTTCTTTAATTAATCCCTTGATTAGTTATACAAAGTAATTTAATCCAAATTACCTACACAATTAAACCATCTTCCACTAATTACATCCAGTAATTATCATTAATTACTTCACTAAGTAATTACACTCCATTAATTGCATTAAGTAATTATTATCAAATTTAGTGTTTAAAATTAATTAAACTTAATTAATTATCTTAAACAAATTACATTTAAACTTAATTAATTACATTAAGTAATTAATTTCTTAATTACTTTGATCAAGTAATAAATTTTTAAATAATTCACAAATGATTATCATTAATTAATTAATCTAATTAATTATTAAAATTAATCATATTAATTAATTGTTAAATAGTCCTTAGTTAATGACCTTCATTAACAATTAATCATTCTTTAATTAAATTTACTTCTTAATTAATATCTAATTTTAAATTAATGCAAATTATTAATTATAAATTAAATAAATAAGTCATTCCTTAATTATCTCATTTATTTAATCATTTTAATACCTTAATAATTTCTAAGATAATCCATTTCTTACTAATGACCTTATTAATATTAAAGTGTATTTAGAACATTACATTTTAAATTTAAATTCAAATTCCATTTGAATTTGAGATTCAAAATGATTATTTATTTAAACATTAACTAAATTTAAATTCAATTTATAATCCTTTAAATAAATGTAAATAACCTTTATTACTTACATTTGAAACTTATATAAGATAAGCCTTGAAACTAATTTACTTATTTTTATTTAAAATTAAGTTTTTAAGTACATTACTATTAACTTGCAAATTCAAGTTAACAAATAATTTAATTTCCATTTATAAACCTTTTTATAAAGAACTTCATTCAAAAATCAAGTTTAAATATTTGTTTGAAAACAAATTTACTTTTAACAAGCTATTTTAATTTAAACTTGTTTTAAAAACATTCCGATTTAAAAACTTATTCAAATACCCAAATTTGAATTCAAGAAACTTGAATCCATTATTTATTTAAAACATTTGATTTTAAACTTGAATTAAACTTTGTTTTATACCTTGATTTTAAACTTTTTATTAAAACCCAAATTTCATTTTAAAACCTGAAGATTCAAAAGTCTTTGAAAAAAACTGAACTTAATCTTTGAATTCAAAATACTGTTTAAATTATGCTTTCAGATTTTAACTTAAAATTCAAAATTAGAAAACTGATAGTTTTTTTTTAAACCCGAAAATCCACTCTAAATATTTAAACCTTAAAGATTCAAAGCCATTTGAATTTATACTTCACACTAGATTTTAAACTTGTTTAAATCTATCATCTCAACTTTGAAATTCATTTAAATTTAGTTTAAATTTAAAATTTCAGACATGTTACAGAAAACTGTAAAAACTCAGAACCAACCCGAGGCAACCCAATTCCTGCTTCGAGTCAAAACCTAAAGTGCTTCGGGCAAAGCACTTGAATTCTTATGAAACAACTCGAGTTCAATCTGCAGCTCAAACCAACGATCAACATCATCCACACATGAGTACCGTGCACCTGCACACTATTCTTGATCGATTTCGATCAACTTCGACGATCTTTTTCCATCGACGAACAACTCCTCACTCCATTTCGATCATCACGTCGCTCACACACAACTCGAATTTGAATTCGAGTTTAAATTTTACAACCTGGAACAGAGCAGAACAAACCCACACCAAACCTTTCAACACTTGCTCCGCGACGCTCCAACCACCAGAGAGCCTCCACCACCGGCCATAGCCTCGCCTACCTTCCCTCTAGCGATTCCCAAAAACCCATAACACTCAATGCACTAAGGAGGTCGAAAAAATCAAAAACACTACCCAGATATAATTTAGGGTTCCAGACAAGAAACTAACACCGTTGCCACCTCGATGAATTGCATCCCTGTCAATTATTTTTCCTAGCTTCACTGATTACTCCTCTACCTACATGAAGAATCCCGACCCTTCAATATCAATTGATCACCAGAAATCATAAGTTTTCCCTTTTCTGTTCATCACCGAACTGCACCCTCATCCTCAAGTTATGAAGTATAATTTTATTCTTAAAAATGATGATTTATGTTAAGGATTTAGTTTAGGTTTCTGAATTGATGAATTAAAATGATTAGATTTACACTTTACTTTAATCTTTCTCTGTTATTATTGTTTTTACAGACAATTCAAAATTATTTTAACATGAATAAATTTTTAAACCTAAATTCATGATTCAACAAACATATTTTGTATGAATCTTAAACACTAACATAGATTACATTATGTGATAATGTAGTTTAAACAATTTCTTGAACCTGGGAATATAATATAGAGACCACAGCATGTTCAATTTATTCATTTACACATACACAGAAAATCAACTGATATAAATACATATCATACACACTTAATCATAGAAATCAACATGCGACATATTAAAATACTTAAATTAATTAAAAATGATGTTACTCACCAGAATAAAGATGAAGACAGAGCCTCAAATTGTTTTGCAAGAGCTGTTTTGATTCTTTTTTAAAAACTGGAATATGCAGTGCCCTTTTTAAAACTTGAATTGCTTTGAAGACTTGAGTTACTGATGCTTAAAATTTATTTAAAACTGCATGCATGCTACTACAGGATTTCCTTTGATTCCAGATTGAAGAATGCAGATGCTTTTTAAAAAAAACACGTTTGCTTTGAATTACAGAATCTAAAGAAAATGCAGGTTTTACAGGTTTTGTTTGCATGCTATGGATCTTTTGCACGTTTGATTCAATTTTGAAAATGATTTTGCATGTTTTGATTTCTGATTTTATTTCCAAAGAAAGTGTTTTCAGATTTGCTTTTGAAAAAAATAAAATGAACAAATAAAAAGAAGAAGAAGATAAGAAACATATGTATTTGTAAAGGGTGAAATTTGATTTTATTAAAGAAAAATTAAAATAAATGACACTTGTCTCCAAATTTAACATTTGTCAAGTAGGTATGTTAATTTGTTAACACATGTTCTTTTAATTTATAAAATGTTTACATTTGTCTTTTAAAATTAATTAGTTACAATTAAATGTTAATTAGTTATTTAGTTAATTAGTTAATATGTTAATATAAGATAAATGTAAATCTATGTTTAATTAATTAGTTATTAGGTACTTATTTACATGTAGAAAATTTTGGAATGAATAAATCCAATTTTTTTTTTAAAAATAAAGTTTTATACAAATACTTAAGAATCCAAACAAATATAAATATTCAAACTTTAAATTTTCAAAGCTTTAAATTCAATTTCAAATCAAATTATAAAATTAAAATTTGAAATTAAGTTATATATTTACATATATAACTACACAATTCAATTTAAAACAATTATTTTTATTAAAAATTTATTTGTTAAAAACAATGTATAATTATATTTTGAAGATAACAAAATTTGACAACTATAAATGATTTATAAAAGAAATTTTCTTTATCAATAAATTATTTATTTTATCACACTATATTTTAAAAAAAGAAAATAAACAAACCTTCTTGTTAATTTATTTAAATTTAAACTCAAAAATCAACTTAAACAAATTAAATTTTTATCCTATCAATTTAAAACCATATTTTATTTATTCAATAGCTTTTAAAAGTTTAACTTTAAAATTATACCTAATTTTACCAAATATATATATATATATATATATTATTTAGAAAACAAGATTTATTTATTTATTAAATTAAAAACAATATCTATTTACAATATATACATATCCTATATACATTATAAATAGAAAACAATTTATTAGATTTTAAAAGATAAAATCTATCAATTAAATATTTATTCTATTGGATTATTAAATTAATTCAAATCTTATCACAAAGATTATCAAATCAATTTAATTTTTAATTCAGATTATTAAATTGATATTGCTTAAAATTCCGGGTCATTACACTAAATTATGATGGATATTTCTAGTGTGTCATGTGTTGAATATGCGCTTATATGATTTTTTGTTTGATGATAATAAACATATATACATTCGTTTAAATGTATTTGATAATATACTATTTATTTTCACATATTAAATAAATATTTGCTGAATAAAATAAATAACACGGAATTTGAATTCAAACGAATATTTTATTCAAACAAATATTTATTACAATTTTGAATAGTACAAATTCAAGCTCTCACTATACACTATACAACTTTGATACAAATTACAATTACATCACATTTCATATTTACAGTTCACCTCACTACATATCACTCACACTCGTATTTATCTTCAACTTCCTTCCAGTTAGAATCCAGCATCTGAGCAATCTGCAAAAATATTCACTAACGCAGTAAAATTGAAAAAGAAATATTTTTGCAATATAAAATAAAATGTGAATTTTGAAAATAATATTTGCCTCAGTTATTTGGGTTGTTCGTCATCATTTAAATTTGAATTCATCATACACGAACAGCTTGTGACATACACAGTGTACCACTGTATATGCCACAAGGCCGTGCACACCGAAATATACACTTGATCGATTTACAGGGACAAGTGAGCACAGGTCAAACCCAAATACGGGATTCAACTCAAGTGCAATAAAACAATGTCATTCAGCACAAGGTCAAATCCAAGCCGGATTCAACTCAGGTGAAAATTAGAAATATAAACAAAATGCAAAGGTCAAGCACTACTTAACTCAATGCATCAACAAAAGTCAAGACCGCAAATGAAATACAACTCACATGTATGCACCGGTAAACCATGCTTCACGATGAACTTGTGGTCATAAACACAGTGACATGCACAGATGCATTCAAGAACAGCAGCCCCAAAACCAAGACAGTAGTGTGCAACTCGAGTTTCAAAAGAATCAAAGTAACACAATAGCAATAATGCAAACAACAAATGAACGGTGCAAGCATGAAGTATGCACAGCAAATAATGTACACCGGTGAACAAGTATGGCAGCAGGCAAGTGCACACATGACAACAGACTCAAGGCAACAAAGAATGGCCAGACACAAGACATGAGGGCACTGGACTACAGCTCGACCAAATGGCCAACATGATCAAGAAATATAAAATGCAGTTTGCTGTGATACGAGCTCAAGACAGTACAACTAAAACTCGATGCAACTGACACAAACAACTACAATACCATCAAGCTACAACTCAAATGAAACAACTCCACTGACTCAAATGAACATACTAAACAACACAATCGATGGTAGATTGTTTGCCTACTAAACATGTCATGGATATTCCAAAAGAACTACACTGCCCACTGTGCAATCGAGTAATGCAAGATGCTGCACTCACAAGCAAATGTTGTTTCAAAAGCTACTGCGATAAATGTATAAGAGATTACACAATTAGTAGGGATAAGTGTGCTAAACTGCAACAAGACATAAACAATATGAATGCAAGCAATACACTACAATGAATCATCAAAGAGTGCAACAGATGGAGCTACAGGAGAGTACAGCAAGCTACAAGTTATACGAAATCAAAGTGACCAAAGTCAAAGCATCAGAGGGAATCATCAATATCCAAACTGCAGATACAAAGCTAAATGTATCAAAGCCGTGTTGTTAACAAGTCAACAGAAAAAGGAACGAAAACCGTGGTCATCATGAAATAAATCAAAGCCGTAACCATCAAGCAACCAAAATATACGATTACGAAAAAGTCAATGAAATCATCAGCATCAGAATATAATCGAACGGCCGAACAACTTATTTGACAAATTCAAATAAGTTTATACGAACGAAGATAAAGGAGTTCGAACGCATATATAACCCTAATCATCACAGGCAATCGATTATCGAGTTCAAGCAAGCCAAATCCAGAAAAGCAAAAAGCATAAAATTACTTACCAAAGCAAGTTCGAACTCGATCAATTTGAAGAGCCGTAAGTAAAACAGAGAAGCAAGCGATCGACGAAGCAAACAAAGTGACAATTCCTCCTTTCGATCTAGCAACCAAAAGCCGGAATCATTGAAATGTCCAAATCCCTAATTTAATAGCAAAAAGGAACGAGATCGAATGAAGCCCTAATTTGGAAAGACACAGCCGCCATTCTCAAGATAAAGGAACGGCCGAGACAACAAAAGAAAAAGGGGAAAGGGCCGGCCTTATTCTACTTTGATAAAAGGGTTATAGGTTTTAAAAATTAGGGTTATTTTATTTTTGAATTGTTTTTAATTGTATTTTCTTTTTTAATCCGTTTAATTTTCTAGTCGTGTGACTAGGGGACAAGCTACGTGGCATAGCTTGTGAATTCGCAACTCGGTGGTTGAGTTGTGGCAAGGTTTTGAGCGTAGAGTTAGATTAGTCAATAGCGGGTATAGCGAGTTTACGTGTGTAAGCGAGGGACTATCTAATTTCTAGTAGAAACCTTGGGGACAGCACGTAGGCAGGGTTTTGCCGAAGCTGGGTAAATTCTGTGTTGTTCTGTTTTGCATTTTATTATCCTGCTATTTATTTCTGTGCTGGTAATATTCTGTGATCTGTGTTAATATTAGTTTATAAGCTTCCGCAATTAATTTTTAATAATTAACACTATCAGCCTATTCACCCCCCCTCTAGGGTGAAATCGATCCTACAAGTGGTATCAGAGCTAGGAATAGAAGCAACATCTGTTTTAAAAATTCGATTTTTTTTGAAAAAATCAGTTTTTGTTTTAAAAATTTGAAATTTTAAAATGGCTTCTTTTAATAATGCTTTTGCAGAGGGTCAGTCGATAGTTAGACCACCAATGTTCAATGGTGAATATGCTTTTTGAAAAAATAGGATAAAAAAAATTTTGAAAACCATTGACGCTTGGGATATTGTTGAGACAGGTTATAGAATACCAACTATAACTGTAGATAATCAGGAAATAGAGAAACCAAAGGAACAATGGACAGAACTAGAAAATAAATTACAGAATACTAATGCTAAAGCTATGAATTCTATTATCTGTTCACTAGATCAATTTGAATTTAATCATGTCTCACATTGTCTAACTGCGCAGGAAATATGGCACATACTAGAAGTGACTCACGAAGGAACATCTCAAGTCAAAGAATCTCGCCTTGCCATGCTAAGCAGCGAATACGAGAACTTTACAATGGCGAAGGAAGAAAATGTCAAAGAGATGTACGGACGACTTTCGAATATCGTATACAAATCAAAAGCTCTCGGAAAAACATACACCGAATTGGAAATAGTCCGGAAAATCCTCAGAGTCCTTCCACGAAGTTTTGAAGCAAAAGTAACTGCCATTCAAGAATCGAAAGATTTAAAACAACTCAAAGTTGAAGAACTCATCGGAAATCTCACCACTTATGAGCTAGAAATGAAATTCAAGGAAGAGCGTGAAGGAGGTGATACTCGAAAGAAATCAATAGCTCTCAAAGGAACAACTGAAAGTGATGACGATGACGATGATGATGCAGCAGCAGAATCAGAGCTATTAATAAAGAAATTCAAAAAGTGGAATTACAAATATGGAAATTCAGCTCGAATTCAAAAAGTGAAAAGCAGAATAGCCAAAGCACTAGACTACTCTGAAGAACAGAAGATCATCTGTCATAAGTGCAACCAACCCGGACACATCAAGCCCAATTGTCCTCAAAATCAACGCGACTTTAAAAATAAATCAAAACGGAAAAGTTTTGCAGCCACGTGGAATACAAGTGATGAAGATAATCAAAATTCTAACAGTGAGAGTGAGAAAGCAGATATGTGCCTTCGAGGGAATATAACTGATAGCGACGATGACGAGCCAAGCGAGGTATCAAAACTTACTCACTCTGAATTACTTATTTATTTCCACGAAATAAATGGCTGTTATGAACGACTTAGGGAAAAATATGCTAAACTTGAATCTCAAAAAGATACTTTGATAGAATGCAATGAACAACTTGATCAATTAGTTAAGAACTATCAACGTAGGATCCCTAAGTGTGATAAGTGTCCAACATTCGAAGAAGAAATTAAAAAATCGAAAATCAATATAAAATCACTTGAAAATGAAATTCTGATTTTAAAAGAGAATGAAAATACTAGGAGAGAGAATTCTATTAAAAAGTGCACACAATTGTTAAACGAAAATGAATCTCTCAAATCACAAGTCCAACAACTGTCTACTACTTTAGATAAATTTTCCAAAAGCGAAAAATCGTTGAATATGCTACTAGGAAAGCAAACTGTTAATACGGTTAGACAAGGACTTGGATATAATAAATTGAAAATTTTTGAAAGCAATAATAATCAAGTTAATTCTATGTGCATAATTTGTAGAAAATATTGACACAATCACAATAATTGTTGATATAGACCCAAACATGTGAAAACTATACCGATTTGGGTTCCAAAAGGCACAAATATAAAAAATCTCAAAGTTAAACAAATTTGGGTGCCGAAGGGAACAACTATAAATAGTTTTGGGTCTTTACAAAATTGTTTTTCAAAATTTTCTGCCACTAACAACCATGGACCTATAAAAACAAATAGGTCACATAAATTTTTTCCCGTGTAGGTGTGGTGGCAGGCTAAGGAACAACAATAGTGTTCTCTGGATTTTTTGGCTATTCCAGAAATACAACGGGCGACAAAGCAAAGTTCCTTAGCCTAGTATAAAGGTGACGAAATCACAATGGACAACGACGAAAAATATCGTAAAGGCAAAACAGGTAATGATATGTTTTAAACGATATATTAAATGTGATAATCTGCACCATATTCTGAATTAAAATCAGCCAATATTGAGATGATGAAAAGATGGTGATTTTGACTTTGACTTATTCAAAATAGTTAGCTAATTATATTCTTATGCCAAAAACACTATAAAAATCTCTAGATTCTTTAAATTACTTCATATATATCATTTTGGATTAAATATAATGTTTTGTTGGATAATAATACATTTGGTTATAATTCGGCTAACTCTATATTCACGGTTTTCTGATTATTAACACGGCTTCAATTCAATTTCAAAAGAATGTCATTTAAATTGTTGTTAAAATTGAATTTGAAATTTTTGGTGCACACTTCATGGTTTGGTCAATCAAATTCAATTAATGATTTTTGAGTGAAAGAGAAATTCAGATGCAGATTACACTGGTAATCTAGTTGATAGAAAAATTACTAGTGAAACGTGTTTTTTTGTTGAGACATTTAGTAACTGCATCGTTTTTCAAAGAAAATATCTGCATATTTTTCATTTCAAATAATTTTCAAATAGCAGAAAAATTTCCTTTTAAATCCCCCTCGAAAAAATCATTTTTGACCACATTTTCAGATTAGTCATTTTGAAAAATTAATTTCATAATTATTTTTGAATTTGATTTTAAATGACTATTTTGACTAATCTGACTCCCAAATGATTATCGAAAAGAAAAATAGTGATTGAAAAAGTGAGAGTGTTAATATTGATCATATATTATGACTCGAGACGGTATAATTAATAAATTTCTTTAGAAATTTAAACAAGAGTTATAAAACTTTTTGTTGGTAAAATATTCCATGACCATCTCTATATCTATCATATTTCTTACAACCATCACTCATCAAAATTCTATATAGTTTGTCGATATGTGGTACGTTAAACAGGAATCGTTCGTTTTTCATTTTTCACATTTTTTTTAAAAAAAAGGGTAATAATAATAATAATAATAATAAATACCAAAGTATTCACTCTCATTTAAAAGTCCTCACGGTTATGCATGGGTGAATTACTTGGAATTTGTTATGTGCTTCCATGCTCATTTAAAAGTCCTCACGGTTATGCATGTATGGAACGCATATCAAAAGTTGATTTTCAAAATAAACAAGTTGATTCTAATCCCATTTAAAAGTCCTCATGGTTATGCGTGGTTAGAAGATACTTGAATTCATTTTTTTAAAATAAAATTGGAATACTACTAATCTCATTTAAAAGTCCTAACGGTTATGCATGGTTAGTAGATATTCAAATTCCTGATATAAATATACCACAAATAGACATAACTAAATGGTCTTATATGATGACATCATTTCCATCATTCTAAAAGTGGAATATGCGCCTAACAAAATATTTATGATTTTTGTTTGATTTTTTTATTGAAATTTAATATTTATATTCAATTGAGTTTTAATGTTGGATTGATATCGATTACTTTATCTCTATTTCCTCTAACACTATTATTCTTTTGCTGATAACAAAAGGGGGAGAGAAAAGTTAAGATTTTGTCAAATAAAATCAAGCAAAGGTCAAATAATTTTCCATTTGCATCTAGACTCATTTGCATATTTCTATTTGTATGCATATATGTAGGGGGAGTATTGTGTAGAGAGGGAGCATTTAAATAGGGGGAGCAATTAGAGCATATGAATGATCAAATACATTTAACATATTCAAAATCTTAAATATATGTTTGTTATCATCAAAAGGGGGAGATTGTTGAATATGCGCTTATGTGATTTTTTGTTTGATGATAATAAACATATATACATTCGTTTAAATGTATTTGATAATATACTATTTATTTTCACAGATTAAATAAATATTTGCTGAATAAAATAAATAACACGGAATTTGAATTCAAACGAATATTTTATTCAAACAAATATTTATTACAATTTTAAATAGTACAAATTCAAGCTCTCACTATACACTATACAACTTTGATGCAAATTACAGTTACATCACATTTCATATTTACAGTTCACCTCACTACATATCACTCACACTCGTATTTATCTTCAACTTCCTTCCAGTTAGAATCCAGCATCTGAGCAATCTGCAAAAATATTCACTAACGCAGTAAAATTGAAAAAGAAATATTTTTGCAATGTAAAATAAAATGTGAATTTTGAAAATAATATTTGCCTCAGTTATTTGGGTTGTTCGTCATCATTTAAATTTGAATACATCATACACGAACAGCTTGTGACATACACAGTGTATCACTGTATATGCCACAAGGCCGTGCACACCGAAATATACACTTGATCGATTTACAGGGACAAGTGAGCACAGGTCAAACCCAAATACGGGATTCAACTCAAGTGCAATAAAACAATGTCATTCAGCACAAGGTCAAATCCAAGCCAGATTCAACTCAGGTGAAAATTAGAAATATAAACAAAATGCAAAGGTCAAGCACTACTCAACTCAATGCATCAACAAAAGTCAAGACCGCAAATGAAATACAACTCACATGTATGCACCAGTAAACCATGCTTCACGATGAACTTGTGGTCATAAACACAGTGAAATGCACAGATGCATTCAAGAACAGTAGCCCCAAAACCAAGACAGTAGTGTGCAACCCGAGTTTCAAAAGAATCAAAGTAACACAACAACGATAATGCAAACAACAAATGAACAGTGCAGGCATGAAGTATGCACAGCAAATAATGTACACCGGTGAACAAGTATGGCAGCAGGCAAGTGCACACATTACAACAGACTCAAGGCAACAAAGAATGGCCAGACACAAGACATGGGGGCACTGGACTACAGCTCGACCAAATGGCCAACATGATCAAGAAATATAAAATGCAGTTTGATGTGATACGAGCTCAAGACAGTACAACTAAAACTCGATGCAACTGACACAAACAACTACAATACCATCAAGCTACAACTCAAATGAAACAACTCCACTGACTCAAATGAACATACTAAACAGCACAATCGAGGGTAGATTGTTTGCCTACTAAACATGTCATGGATATTCCAAAAGAACTACACTGCCCACTGTGCAATCGAGTAATGCAAGATGCTGCACTCACAAGCAAATGTTGTTTCAAAAGCTACTGCGACAAATGTATAAGAGATTACACAATTAGTAGGATAAGTGTGCTAAACTGCAACAAGACATAAACAATATGAATGCAAGAAATACACTACAATGAATCGTCAAAGAGTGCAACAGATGGAGCTACAGGAAAGTACAGCAAGCTACAAGTTATACGAAATAAAAGTGACCAAAGTCAAAGCATCAGAGGGAATCATCAATATCCAAACTGCAGATACAAAGCTAAATGTATCAAAGCCGTGTTTTTAACAAGTCAACAGAAAAAGGAACGAAAACCGTAGTCATCACGAAATAAATCAAAGCCGTAACCATCAAGCAACCAAAATATACGATTACGAAAAAGTCAGTGAAATCATCAGCATCAGAATATAATCGAACGGCCGAACAACTTATTTGACAAATTCAAATAAGTTTATACGAACGAAGATAAAGGAGTTCGAACACATATATAACCCTAATCATCATAGGCAATCGATTATCGAGTTCAAGCAAGCCAAATCCAGAAAAGCAAAAAGCATAAAATTACTTACCAAAGCAAGTTCAAACTCGATCAATTTCAAGAGCCGTAAGTAAAACAGAGAAGCAAGCGATCGACGAAGCAAACAAAGTGACAATTCCTCCTTTCGATCTAGCAACCAAAAGCTGGCATCCTTGAAATGTCCAAATCCCTAATTTAAGAGAAAAAAGGAACGAGATCGAATGAAGCCCTAATTTGGAAAGACACAGCCGCCATTATCAAGATAAAGGAACGGCCGAGACAATAAAAGAAAAAGGGGAGAGGGCCGGCCTTATTCTAGTTTGATAAAAGGGTTTTTTATTTAAAGGGTTATAGGTTTTAAAAATTAGGGTTATTTTATTTTTGAATTGTTTTTAATTGTATTTTCTTTTTTAAACCGTTTAATTTTCTGGTCGTGTGACTAGGAGACAAGCTACGTGGCGTAGCTTGAGAATTCACAACTCGGTGGTTGAGTTGTGGCAAGGTTTTGAGCGTAGAGTTAGATTAGTCAATAGCGGGTATAGCGAGTTTACGTGCGTAAGCGAGGGACTATCTAATTTCTAGTAGAAACCTTGGGGGCAGCACGTAGGCAGGGTTTCGCCGAAGCTAGGTAAATTCTGTGTTGTTCTGTTCTGCATTTTATTATCTTGCTATTTATTTCTGTGCTGGTAATATTATGTGATCTGTGTTAATATTAGTTTATAAGCTTCCGCAATTAATTTTTAATAATTAACACTATCACCCTATTCACCCCCCTCTAGGGTGAAATCGATCCTACATCATGCCATTATAATCCACATATCTTAGCTTACGTCTGAAGCTCCTAATAAATGAGGTCCATCTATTACTTCAATTATTACATCCGATTATGGAATACATTATGCATTCCCTTAATGCATAGGTAAGAAATATGCACATTTAGAATAACTTATCCTAAAATTGGTTAGGTAAAATAGCTTTCATACCACCTATCTTGTCTTCCTCAACCATGAGTAAACCAAATCCCTTTATATTTTTTTGCCATCTCATAACGCACTTCCCCAATCATACTACTGTCTTCTCTAAATCATAATCTCTTGACCCTCAAACTTTGATATGACTTTCTTTATCCTTGATTCTTTATTCAAGTATACCCTCTGAGTAGCAAAATTGTACTTCGATACAATTATTTATTCTTTTGACGGTTCTTTTTATAGCTTTCACGCATCTACAATCAACCTTCCTAGGTTCATACTAATGTTCCTTATATTCCACAGGGATTCCTTGTTGCTACCTTACGAGCATCCACAATTATTTTATTCATTAGCCTAAACATTTAGCTCTCTTATCTTGACATTTTTCCTTATCAACTCCATATCAAAATTTGGTTTAGGTTACGCAATTCATTATAAAACTAAAACTTCATTCATGAAGTACCTAATCCAAAACTTTTATTTTTTAAAATTAAAAATTTAGAAACATTTTCATTAAATTCAAAAATTGCTTGGTCTCCGAAAAGGAGCCGTGAAAATTTTCTTTTTTATAACCAACTTTACCTATTTAGCGACTTTCTACAATAAAGTTTTACTTCTTTTAAATGTAGAATTTTCAATTCAAAACTCAATTACCATACTAAACCATTTTTTTTTCAAAAACGTCTTTAATAACTTTAAACAATGAAAAGTGGAGTAAATAAGGATAATTTCCATCATATCGTTCTCTCATTACACACGTTATCTGCGCTCCACCATTGGTGGTGATTTTAATAACATAATAAGGGGATTTCTAAAAGATTTGAGCAATTGTTGCATCTATCTAAAGTATATACTCAATTACTACGTATCTATGGAATTTATCCATTCTTCCTATCCTATTCCTATGGCTTTTCTCCTATATTATTTCTAATTACATTACTAATCCTATTTTATATAAATTCCTAATGCTATTTTCATTTAATTCTAATGCTACTGCTATTTAAATTTCTCATACCAAAATTGTCTTCAGGTGGGTTTCACTTCTTTAATAATATATTCCTCCTATCATAGTTATCAGGCATTCTCACCCTTCTATTCTCCAAACCTCATATGACTCAAGTACCATTTCCATTTATCCTCTCCTTTTTTAAAATGAAACTTCCAAATTAAAAAAAAAAATTGGTCAAATTATCAAGCCAAACCTATGCCTCATTATCCATTCATTTCAAAAATGAAAAAGATCTTGTTTCCAAGAACTTTTGACTTAACCTATTTTAAACTATGAATTTCAAAATTTACTTACTTTTTCAAAACTATAACCTCTCAATAAATCCTTTGAAAAAACCATTCTAATTTTTTTAAGGAATTTCCAAAAATCAATTTGTCAAATCTTTCACATGGTATTGGGGACAGAATAAACTTTAATCATCCTTTCTTTGAAACTTTCCTTCTTCCTACTCCTTAAATCTTCTTTGTTAAGAATCCGGCTATCACCTAGTGGTGATTAGTGCACATCTTCTTGCATGAAATTTCTCTACTTCTTCTTCATACCTTAATTTTGGAGGCCTGCAACATATAGTTTCTTATTTCCTATTTTTCTGGATGAAATGTGCATCTTCAACTGGAAATCCATCAAAATCCATAATCATAAGGTTTTATATGCCCAACAAAGGAGTCAAATACCATCCAGCCTCTAGGATTCTTCTATATGTCATGATCCTGCCTTTCTTGATCAATGTCTTGCGGTACAGTCTACAATTGTAGGGTAATCGGTGTAGGCGTGCAAATTTAACTCCATTTATTGTCCTAGCTCATAGTTCCCTCATCCATCCTTTTAGAATATGGTCGTAACTACTTCCACCCGTATTACGACTACATCGTAACCTAAGTCCACTAGGGTACGGATCATTGATTTTGGTAACATGTAATAAATATAAGCATATTAAAGAATAATTAATATAAACCCGCAATGGAATTTAAATTTTTATTATAACGTACGTACTGACAATTACTACTGCCTTGGAATCAAATTTTATTCTTTGGATGTCGAATTGCCACTACAACACCAAGCATGAATAAGAAGACTTCTCCATCACCTTTGTTATCTTGCTCCAGTAACCTGTCTCTTCAAATCTATTCTTTTGGTTGTAATGAGAAGGGGATCAGAATAACTTTCTAGTGAGTGGAAAATTACAAAACACTAATTTATGCCGATTGTTTCCATTTAAGTGTTATGTCTATTAATTATGGCTAACCCGTTAAATCATATGTGTATGCGTACGATATGCCTAACATCATCCGAGGTATAATTATGTATTTGTATGCTTATCCACACACATGTCTGAAGTTTAAGTACCCAACAACCCCGGCCACTTAATACTTCTTAAATAGGGAGGAGGCTTGCACAATGGCCATTTAATACGTTAGTCCATGAAGCGAGACCTCCGCTACATTAATGCTTGTCAATCGATTCTAGATACAAAGACTAATGACCTCTATATACATATTTATAATTTATATCTATACTACCAACGTGTAACAACCCCACCGCGATGCCCAGTTTAGCAAAGAACATTACAAGTAATGTCGTCTGCTAATATAAAGAATACGGCTTGTTAAGGACGATCGAATGTGAATATATCCTTATACTAATACTGACACGTCATTTGTACATTTTCACTTAGTATCTGAACTAAATTTGACGTGTACAATATTAATACAAAGTAATAGACACATCGATTTCTCAGAATCAAAACAATATATCATATAAATAATCACAGATCACAGTGGAATAAATCTCAACTTATACATATACAAATTATTTACAAAATGAAATACTATACTCGATTGTTATACAAATTTAACAATTCTCTAATCCCAGTTATACATTTTATATACAAGGTCCAAATTCCTAAATAGGATAAACTAAAAGTTCAAATGTTTATCTCCTTACTAGCACAACCATTCAAAGGTCAACCTGTCCTGTAACCTGAAAAGTCCCGGCTTGACCCGAACAAAATAACACCCGGGTCAGACAATCTTTAAATATCCAATAGGGTGAGAACAAGATATAGCACAAGAACAAAAAATTATAAGTAAATATAGATGTTCAGGATTGAATTCATAGAACAAAACACAATATCTCTAAGCATGCAAATACCAATGATTAACTCGGTACAGGGTTATAAGTTTACGTCACAAACACGAACTAGTCACTAAACATAAAACAACAGAATTAACTTAACATCCATCACAAGACACAAGAATACATATTTCTTTCATGAACACACGACACAATAATATATGTTTATTTCACAAACAAAAGACACAAGTATATATACTTATTTCATGAACATGGAACGGTCACAGAATCCAAATATCCAAAATCCAAGAGATCTTAATCCAAACAGATTATAATGATCGTCCAAAACAATCGCAATGATCGTACTCAAAACCCGTGGCAAACAAACAAACAAGTTGGTATCACTCGAACCGATCCGATACCAAGGATCATACCCAGACCGGGAACATAGAATCACAAAATAATCTCAAGGACCGTCCATACCGATCAAGGTGATCGTAGAAACTATGACTCGATAATTCCACATTTGTTTAATATTATTAAATTATTATGTTTGAAAAGAAATCCATGAATAAACGTCTTAAGGATCTAGCAGCCACTTGCCGCACACCAAAAGAGAGTAAACTCTAAAGTGCCAAATACTATCACCTTCAGTAATCACTAGAATTTAACCAATATGTTCCATACCGTATGGTGAAATTTAAGTATTTACTAAAAGCTAGTAAATATCACTTATTGCGGATACCACCGAAAAACCTGAACCATATTCTCTTAAAGATCTAGCAACCACTTGTCGCACACCAGAAGAGAATACAACTCTAAAGTGTTAAGTACTTTTTCAAATACGATCACAAGAATTTAACCAAGGCATCCCATACTACCCGGTGAAATTCGAGTATTCATTAATAGGCTAGTAAATTCCACTCAAACATTCTATTCAATGATTTATACCATATTCGACGAAGCGTTATTCGAAAGCATTTAAACCAATCGATGACACTAAGTTGATTATTAATATTCCTCAAATTATAGAATTAAGGTTCTCAAAATATATTTTTCTCTTTGATTTTGTTGTCTAGAAACACTTATAATAAATTTCCATAAGTTTCTTTTTTACTATTTTGAATAAAAAAATTCACTTATTTGATAAAATATTCCATAAACCCGAATTATTCCAAATTTACATTTATGTACACAGCCTCAAATTTTCGTATAAAACATTTAGTTAATAACCATATTTTAAAACCACTTTTATTATTCTTCCAAATCCATTTTTGATATATATATTATTTAGAAATAAATTAGACTTACCTTTTTAAAATCATATTCCCAAAGCCACTTGTGTATTTTATCACTTATTTTATAAAACCATAGTCACTCATATCTTCAAATCCATAACTCTATATACTACAAATAATTAATATATATATTGTAATCATTTACAAAAGAAATTCAAACTAATATAGAAACAAGTTTGAGATTTATAAATTTATATAAACTCTCTTTCGTAAAATTACTTGAATGAAACATATCCATTTATATATTTTCAACTCAAATTTAAAGCATTTAGATCTGTAGTTTCGACCTCATATCTCCCATAATTTTTCAAATCTCAACATGAAAGTTGTAGAAAAACGTCTAAGCTTTTAAAAAACATAAAGATCATCTAATTTGGACTTACGGTTCAAAAGTTATAGTCAAAATAATTCTCAATTTTAAATTCATTGCCGCTGTCGTTTATTCTCAAGGCAGCGACAAAGAAATATGGTTTTGACTACCTAAAGCTCAAAGTTTTACAAAACTCAAAACATGAAAGTTTTAGAACATAGTCCAAGTTTCCAAAGCTTCAAGAATTATCAAAATCTGATAAGAAACGAGAAAGATACATCTAATTTACTAACTGTATTTAGTTTAGATAATGTAACTATCAAAGTGACAGAGCTGAGAGTTTGCAACAGGATTTCGACCAAACTATGCTGAAAATTTGCAAATATGTTCAACAAGAAAGTTGTCACACATAAAATAAGCTTTTCGAAAACTTCAAAAATCATCTGTTCGATAAGAAATAGAGAAGATATACCCAATTTACTAACTGTTTTTGGTTTAGATAATGTAATTATCAAAGTGACAGAGCTGAGAGTTTGCAATAGGATTTCGACCAAACTATGCTCAAAATTTGCAAATATGTTTAACATGAAAGTTGTCACACACAAAATAATATTTTCGAAACTTCAAAAATTATCTAAATCCGAAAAGAAACAAAGAAGATATGCCCAATTTACTAACTATATTTAGTTTGAACAGAGATGAAACAATAACATTGCAACTACAAAGCCCCAATTCATCAACTAAATTCACAATCAATTATTATGAAATCAAAAGCATACAAATAAGAAATTAGAGATAGGTCTTGTGAGGTTTAAATCAACTTTTTTCTCCTTGCAATTAGATATCCATATATCTATAGTAGCCTAAAACTAGAACAGCAACCCTAGGAAACATCTCAATCTAAAACAAATAACACCCATAATCATACACTGTAAAAACTGAAATTGAGTTGTCTAATAGTTAGAATTGGACTATAGAACATTACCTTGGATTTACTGGCTTCTAAAATGTCTAGGTTGCAAGCGAATTGGGGAACTTTGATTTTTGGTTTCTAGGTTTTGAAAAGGGGAATAGTTTCTGAGAATTTACTGACGTAGAAATGAACGTATAGTTCAGAAAAGAAGAGAATTCCTCCTTGGTTAAAATTATCATTATGCTTGGGTTTCCAATTAAATCCAATAAGAGACTAATTGTATTAAACAACAATCAATTCTCTTTTAGTTAACCTAAAATCCTTCTTTTAATTTAATTCACTAATGGCTTTACAAATAAAATACCTAAGTGCCTAAATCATAGTCCATAATTCAAACGAAGTAATTTCTTAAATATTTATTAAATGAACATTAATTCAACCAATTATACACCCTCAAATTCTTATTTTATTTAAAAATAAAAGATTCAGTTAAATAATTATTCTAGTTTAAACTCTAATTCCAATTATTTTTAAATAAACACTAAAGTTCTGATTTCTCCATTTCACACATTTTTAGAATTAATCATTCCAAAAAAATTATCACTTATAAAAGACTATGAATTCCATACTTATGATTTTAAATTCTCAAAATTAAATCATTATTGATTTTATTTAATTTACTAAAAAAATCTGGGTTGTTACACAACGCACCTTAAAGACTCATCTAACGGCTAATAAGCCCACCTCCGATATAAAAAATTCGTCTAACCATCTAACTTGAGGTCTGCGCATCTTCCATATAGATTCTACACTAGTAGGAAGCTAAATTCGTAAGGGCATAACCCAAGTCTTTACTACCGCTTACTCGAGACCATCGGTGGACATTGCCTATATGTCTGACCTACTACTGAAGACCGGTTAGTAATGTCAAAATTAGACAATCTCTAATAATATCTATATACCCGTTTTAAAATCCACTTATTATGCCTGTTTAGTTTCTCCATAAATGCCATATTAAATTCTCTATTTAGTGCCTATTTAATTACTTTATCTCTCTATTAACTACAAATTTATTGCCCGTAAAATTTGAAATTATTATCCATTATACTTGGAATTAATATTTCATCCTTTTTCAATATTAGTCCTATAATTATTGCATTATTAATACCTAATGCAAATACTTTCATAAATGATGCTATATACATACATACATATTTATATTTAATTATTAAGTGCGGATATACGTGTGTGTGTGTGTGTGTGTATATATATATATATATATATATATATATATATACATACACGAGTAGTTTGGCACGTGCGATGCACGTTCGCAGGAGGAATTGGTATTACAAAACACCGTTTGTAATGTTTTCTTAGGAAATGACATGGACGTGTAAGTAATATTACATTTTTTTTATTTGTGTACATGCACAAATCAAGCGTTCGTCGAAACATGAATGAGATTAAGTTATTGTACGAAATAATTAAATAGATGAAGAAAATGGTCAACTATTACATTAATATGAAGAGAAATGTAAAAAATATTAAATAAATAACACGTGCTTCGCGTTTGGATGGCAGAGTTTTTTTTTTACATATGTTCAAAGTTGTAAATTCGACATTATTTGATGAAAATTAGCATGATTATTGATGTGTGTATTATTTTAAATGGTTTTGCTTGTATATCAAATGTAGGGAGAGCATGAACAGATTCAAACTTATAAGATGTTTGAAATCTTTTTATTATAATTTTTCTAATTAATTATCATTAAATTTATTATAAAGATGCGAACATTTTTGTAGACTGTTAGTTAACAATTGCAACATTAGTTGCGTATGTTGTCTTGCTTAATTAGTCTAGCTAATTTACCCCATAACCACGCTTGAATTTATTTGTTTAAGATATATAACGATGCTGTATGCTTAAATTCGTAAGTTTGAGTAAATACAATGTTACAATAATTGTAAAATGTTAATTTGATAAATGACAATGTAAATTGAGTATAACATTGCAAGAGTTGCTTGTTAGATGCTTTCCATTCTATATATTTAGAACCAAAAACCATGGTTTTTTATTTTTAAGCCCGTGTATGCCTGATATAAGTAAGTCATGTTGTCTATAACTGTACATGCTGCTTTGAAATGAAAAAGCAATGATTAGGTTCCTTTTTCTAGACGCACATAATCAAAAACTCGGCTTACCTAACAAATATTATTATATAAAATAATAATTTATGCGCTAGCCACAAATGGAAAAGCTCTTTCAACACTTCTAGATATATTCCAGTCTTTTTTCAACACTTTCACTCTTAATATTCAAGTATAAAAATGCACATGCCTTGAATATTGAGACATTGCTCTTCCTTTACCGTCACTGTAAATATATAAATGTTAACGCTATCTCAGTCAAAATGGAAGGTTTCATCATTTGTTGTTGTCATAATGATTGTAATCATATTTCTGATACATACTTTCATATCAAAGTGAATGTTCTTATATAACTACTTTTCAAGTTGTTTGTTGGTTCAACTATTATACACCTACTACTTCATGTGAACAAAAAATGATAGAACAAAAGCCCACTGTTCAGGCTCCAGCGCTATTCTCTGCCATTCAGCATGCTTCTGGCCTGTATCATCTCTCCTTACAGTTTGTTGTAGCCATCTTTCTCCTCTGCATGAATCATTGCCTTCGTGTTGGATAAGATCTTTAGCTTGATGGGCCACCAAATTCTACTTGGAAGGTTTCAGCTTCTGATGTAGTAGCAGACATGATTATCCTATAACATCTTCATGCACAGAACAAAAGAATATAGCTTCAGCTGCAGCGTTAAACCTTGTAACTTCCATACAGCACCTTGTACCACCCTGTAGCTTCCATGCAACACCTTGTACCACCCATCCAGTGCATATCTCTTCAGCTTTGCCTTGCCTCAGACGTAGATTCAGACACTGCAGCATATTCCTATCCAAGAAGTAGCCTCCAGCACCCACTCCCGCTCGTATGCTTCCATGCATCCTCTGGAAGTACTACTATAACCTGTCACTAATGCATCACCGCTTTCTTTCTGTAATACACCATTATAGTTTACTGCTGTAATTTTATTTTTTAAAGAAAAAACACAATTATATCCCCAAAAAAAAATCTGTATGCACATGGTTTAATAGTTCAGAATCTCAAAATCTTATAAAGTAAACATGAATACACAAAATTTTGTGAATCAAAAGAAATCAAGAAGAAAGAGTACATCATACCTTCAAGCCTAAGTTGCTGATTTGAAAGCTCCATTACATACGACTGTTCCAACTTGACCGCTTCAACCGAGATGTGACCTTTCATTTCATTTTTTCTATATAATCATCATCAGTTGCTCCACGTTTCACTACCAAACTTTACATGAAAGGAAAAGATTCATAGCTACCATCATGTTGTTGAATCGATATCCACAGCTATGCCAAATGAGTGAAAGAGACCTAAAACAATACAACTCAGCTTAGAGATATTATTTTACTGCACACGTCCTCACAAAATGCAATGTTTACTACTGCCTAGATAATTAAAGTAAAATAATTGTATATGCTCTATGCAACAAATAATGTAAGGGAAAGAGATTGATAAGGCAAGGGGAAAATTGGTAGTGGGCTTACTAACACACGGTGAAGCATAAAAAGTCATAAATAGTGAGAAAACCATGAATTAAACTTTATCGATAAGCATAAGCAACTCAATTTAATCACCCAGCCGACAACATAGCACAGATGCACTTACAAATAACAAAACTCTATTATAGACAGATATAGTAAAGAGTATATCAGTCATAACTAACTCAATTGTCCGATTATTAAAACCTTTTGCAAAGCCATTTTTTGTACTTTTTGGACATATTTTACATCTTGTTTTTTCAAACTGAGGTTTGTCCACAGTTTTTATCGGATGAAGGAAGAAAAATAACAGTGAAAGTGGAGCAGTTATTGGAGATACGGAACAAAATACCAACAGCACCAAACAAAGGCTAAACCTTTCTCATAGTAGAAATTGAATTATATTCTATAAGAATATACCACTTACATGATAGGAAATGATTAGATACGAATAGGGTAAAAAAAATCACCTCTGATCTTAGCCATCTGAAAGCAGTAGCAGAAAAAATGTATGTCTGATTTTCTTTTTTTATCCGTTGGAATAATACCTGAGAAAAAACATTGTATTTAGACATCACAGTTTAAACATTTCAGCTTACAGTCAATAAGCATAAGCAACTCAATTTAATCACCCAGTCGAAAACATAGCATGGATGCACTTACAAATAAAAAACTCTATTGGAGACAGATATAGAAAAGAACATTATTATTGTAATTGACTGGTCTTTACATGGAAGGTTTCTCCAGCAGTTAAATAAGAAGTAGAAATAATTAAATGATGCAGTAAGATACTAAAAAAACACAAAACCAAACACATAGCAAAATTGATTATCACATGCACAAAATTGATCTAATTCTACGGGTTATTTTCATGATATAATCAGCATCAGAACATAACATCATTTCTTAAAAATGTCAAATTTCAAGTAACTGATTGGCACAAATACTAATAGGATGTAGAAGGACACCTCATAAGCATGATTGTGTCAACATGATATTTCCTGCTTCTTATCCCTTGCCAATTCAACTTTATGTAATGAATATTTTCCAGCATCGTGTTTCCACCCTATAAACTCGTAGCATGAATACCCTATAATTGTTGAATCACATGCAATCACTATTTGGCACAATATTCTCATAAACTTCATATTAGAAATATGACAATACAAAAGCTTCAAAAATCAATGTGATGCAATAAATGATTAATTACTATTAAAAAATCAATATAACACTATCTAATTACATTTGTTGAAATTAGTAAAGAAAAAGATCATCACCGTGCTTGTTCTATTGTGACTTTACTCAATCGAAATAATCATTTTTCTCCACTTCATTTAATTTGCATTTTCCTTCAAATTATAATGAGCACCTTCCCTTTTCAACTTTGACTAACGGGAAGGAGTAGATGAGGGAGGGGACTTGTCCATAAACATCTCTCTGCCTGTTTTTTTTTCCTTTCTTAGATTTTACTCAAAACTGAGAATAAGTTCTTATAGGTACATGCATTTCAATATGATGGAATACGGAAAGGGCTCTAGGCATGAAGATAATGTCAGCATTAATTCGATGGGTAAAATGTTGATTATAGCCCCTATCATTTCATATGCATATTAAATTGCATTGGACTTCTCACTACTTAATAGTTATGAAAGTTTACAGATGATAAAACAAAAGCGAAGTTGCTCAGTGTTCAAATTTCTTAAAAGTCTAATGCTTAAGTGCTTGTTGTGATAAATATATTTGTTTTGCTAACCATTGTTAGACTTAGCATGAAAAAATATGGAAAGAAAGTGAATACCTGGTTTTGAGTTGGAATGGAAATCTAGCATCCCGAATGTGTAGACATAATTGCCACTCCCAGAGCAAATCAATCCACTTTTCATTGTCGGAGGTTCCTAAACCATAAAATCAACAGTATAATAATCCAAAAATAACTGGTAAAAAACATCCAATCCATGTAGCATAGATCCGTATCACAACTTGAAATGCCAAAATGTCATCTAGATAATTATTTTATTTCCTTCCAAATTTCATAATAATAACATCTAACAAAGGATCTGATAATTTAGGAACGTTTAAATTGAAAAAAGTCTAGCCAAAGAAATAAAACAGTTGTGATTTTTTGTTATTTTAAATGTAAAACAATTAGATACAAAGATGATGCAAAACAATTTTCGAAAATCAAAATCTAAAGTTAGTAGTTGAGTAACCAAATCTTTGAGATTCAGTGGAACAAATTTACTACGACCATCAAAACCGAAAGTATAAAAAGATAAACTGATAAAAAAAGTATAAATAGGGCTTCGTAGAGTTTCGTGGTCGAAATTTGCCTGTCGATATTTGCTAAAAGATAACAATTTGAAAAGAAATAGTGGTAGGAAGTGATTAAAATTTGCTGTAAAGATGGGTGGATTTTATTTGGTAGCAGAAAGACAGTGGGACATAGAAGGAGGAAGTTAAGTGATGGAGGTGAAAGCGGATGTAGAGGCGGAAGTAAATGGAATCCAAAGCGGAATAATGTTCAATTAGGGAGGGGATGATAAATCTGGTAAATCAAAACATCAAAAGTGGGAGAGAGATGGAGATCGTACCTTGGGAAATGAAGACCGTCGATGGTGGAAGGTGTGAACATTAATCGGCCACGGAGATGGTGTCGGCATTCGCTGCAGGTGGAAAGTGGATGTAACATTGATGGACGATCGTGACGGTCGATGATAGGCGCGGCCGAATAGGCGTTGGCTGCAGACAGTACGAATTGGCTTTGGCTGCAGATAGTAGAAGGGAAGGAGAAGTAAAGTAAGGTCAATATGGGGGTGGCGATTAGGGAAGTGAAGGAGGGGAGTTGCCATTTTTTGTGCATGAGGGGAAGTGGATTTGAAGGAAAGTGGAAAATGAAGAGGAAAAGAAGGGAAACAGGAGAGGTAGGTACAGAGATGTATGAGAGAAACTGCTGGACAACGTGGGAGTGGGTGGGGGAAAAGACTGAACTGCCCCGGTGGAATGTTTTGTTTTTAACTTGAATTAGGGGCAATATGGAGAGTGAATAAAAGGCTTCAGTTTGACCCGTTGACTGAAGTTTTTGCTTTATAGTATAGATATATGCATCTACTTCTGACTATTGATTTCTAAACTATAACATCATTTCCATGTTTTAATTTATCTTTAATTTAAATATGCATTGTAAACTACGGAGAAGAATATTCATACTTCACACACCTCTTTCCTTTTTGGTATATTCCTTATTAATCCAAATAACATACTTTTCATACATTTATGGAATTACATAATTTATGGAATTACATGAAAAATAGACATAATTAAATTATACCCCACTCCAAATAAATTAAAATATAGAACTTCACTTTCCAAGTCAACTAGGGCAACCTAATTTACTACCCATTTATAGATCTGAAATAAACTCTACTACTTTACAAAAATTTTATAATAATAAATATTTAGGACTGATTTCAAAATTTTAGATTAGGTTGTACATACTATTCCTATTTCAATTACCAATTTTACCGAATGTTTAAGCAGATATCCAAACAATTGTTTTAAGCCTACAGCTCATCAGATCTTATATATGCATAATAATTAAATTAAAATTCAATGAGATAAATTTCAATATTATATATAAAATTTAAAATTTCTCACTCACCTTTCTAGCTTTCTAAATCTCCCGAACCTGAATCCATTCCTTTACTTCACTACTTTTCCATTCTTTTTCCACGGTATCGATTCTCTCCTTCTCTTCTTCTCTTTTATTTTCTAGCCTTCTCTAAGTATATGTACATAATATTTTATAATTAATAGAAAGTGAAGAAGGGAAAATGGTAGAACTTCACTATTTGGATCAGAAAATATAAGAAAAGTAGTGAGGGTTTAGGCTTGTATTTATAGGCGCTCGAATCAGCCATAATCGTTTGATTAAAATAATTAAATCTGACCTGTTTTGCCAAGGTTCAAACCCTAGCCACCACCCCAATCGGTCGAATGCCCCTATAAACAGTCGGCCCCTAGCGGTGGACTGCCCAAGTATTGCGAGGTTTTGGATTTATTATTATTTAGTTTCTAATTTCATTTTTAATTATTTTCTCTTAGAAATCTTCAAATGCCATTAACTTTCTCATTTGAGCTCCGATCACAAAATTCCAAATATGAAAGTTGCATAGATAATTTCCATGAACGTAATGATGCAAGTTTTTCCACCAAATTTCGTCATTTGCTCAAATTCCAATTTTTGGAGCCTTATTATATATTTGTTAATAATTTTTAATTTTATGGGGTGTTACAATATTATACACCAAATCCTATAAATTCCGATATAAAATTAATTGCGAGCATTTTCTAAAATGATGGACAAGGCGATTATGAGTTAGAGCGGTAAATGGAGTTCTAAATAAACACTTATCCTGATCACCCTAAGAAATGTAGATCGTGTCGTAAGGCGTTGACTTAAGAAGAGGATAAGCACATCATATAGAAGGGTCCTTGAAGCTGGATGGTACATTACTCCCTTGTTGAGCCTAAATTGACATATGGTTGTGGATCCTTACTGGATTACCGATTGATGATGTATGTTAGATCTCAGATAAATGGGAAGTAAAGAATCTACATGTTGCAGATATCTAGAAGCAAGGATTGAGCAAGTTATTGAAGGAAGATATATAGTAGTCACTTGAAGATGATAGCCAGATTTTTAATATATTTTGAATAAAGATAAGTCAGAAAATTATGGAAAAGAAGAAAAGTCCAAAAGAATGGATAATTAAAACCCACTCTTAGTCTGACACCATATCAAAGAATTTAATAAAAAGATTTTAAGTTTTATTACATAAAAATATATAATTATATTTTATTTAAATAGAGTTTCTAGTAGAAATTAAAATTGATTAGGCCAAAAAATTTAGCTAAAAGGGTTCAATAAAGAGGCATTTTCTTTGAGTTAAATAGAAAATAGTGCCTGTGCATGGCTCAATGATTTTTCTACTTTTTTGGATAAAGCATTAAAATTCTTTTAAGGAGTGAATAATAGGAAGTGGTACAGGTTTCAACGGGGTAAGTGAGCAATGAAAAATGAAAGCATCTGATAAAGGAAGCGATAGAAATGCTTTGGTTCAAAGAAAATTTAGAACAGGAATTAAATGGAAGGAGACAAGAGCCCAAAAATCCAAACCAAAGAAGTAGACGAACGCACTACAATGAAGAAAATAATCAAAGAGAAAGAGAGAAGCCATTTAAATAGGAGTAATTAGGTATAAGTAATTTCAATAATAGTAACATTAGGAAACATAAATCGAAATGACATTTGGAATTGATATTAAAATAATGCTAGTAGTCTAATTAAAAACAACATAGGAAATTAAAGAAAAACATAGGAAAATAGATATTTTCCACAATTATGCATATTGTTTGCATTTGTGTTTTAAAAGTTGTCCATATCTAATCCTGTTTTTATTATATAAGTTTATAAAATATGTTTTAGAAACGCTGTAATGACACATTTTTGAAAAATGGTTTGGTAATAACAATTGAGATTATAAATGAAAAAGTTAATGGCTTGAGATAAAAATCCTAAATTATAGTTTTAAAAGTTATTATACTTTAAAGTATGTCAAAATGAGAAGTTTTTTTTTTGTATGTAGCCCTTTTTGGAAACCAACCAATTGTTGAATTTAATAAAAAGCTTCCAAGTTTATATTTTTAAGGATCTTGAATTAATTATTTCATGATTGTAAATTTTAATAATTTTAGTAAAAGAGGGTGAAACCAAATCAACTTTAATATGGAGTAGACATGGATGACTGCCTTGGTAAGATAGGGTAATGGTTAAAGCTATGAATAAAATAACTATGAATTCTCATAGGCTTGTAATGAGGAATTCCCATTGAACAAATAGAATATTGGCATAAACTTAAGGATGTTCTGTAAACATACGCGAAAGCCATAAGAACCCATGACATAATAGATAATGACGTCAAGGTACACTCCTGTGTTTTCTAGAATATACTCGCTAAATAAGTAGGCATAAAGAAAATAAATACTAAGATCTGAGAATACTATCTAGAGGTTTTGGTTTAAAACAAGATAGTAATATAATTAAAGAAAAGGATAATGAGATGGAAAACACACACAAAGGACGTTGGTTGTCGTAGGATTAAAGAAGGCAAGGTAGGTGGTAGGAAAGTTGTTAAGCCAAGCCAATTTTTCGATGGGTTATGCTAAATGTGTATAATTTGTATTCCTTGCCTACTATAATGTGAAAATGCACAGTTTAGCCTATAATTGATTGTAGTAGTTGAAATAATGGATGGATCTTATTTACTAAAGCCAGAAAGGTGAATTAAAACATGTGGGTTACATTACAATAACTCACTAAAGTGTCCATTTTATTTGAGTAAGAAATGGTAGAGCCAAACATTATTAATACAAGTTTATGTTGAATGGCAGCTTTCACTAATCATTATTTTTAGGTTACTTCGGTTGTATGCCTTAGTTTGTTTTTATTTGTATAAAATGCATACAAGAAATATTCCTTTTTATTAGTATGTTGATTTTCAAAATTGATCGCTATATAGACTGGAAAACAGTATAAATAAGAAAATCTCATGAAGACGCTTTCCTAATGCAAAGTAAGACTGGGAGTTTATAAAACGTATTAGAAAATTTATCGATTTGTCTACTAAAGGTAAATAATGTTAAGTCCTAAAGCATTAAAGTTGTTGGAAAATAAATTTTAGCAAGCGAAGGATAAGAAAAGGTTTTTGCGAAACCACGAATCACTATCCCTATGCCTTAAAAGCTAAAGTTTACAAATATACTTGTGTGCTGAGTTTTGTTTAAAATAGAAGGAAAAGGTTTCTAAATTAGAAAATTTACCATGTAATAGGCTTAGGTCAATCATAAGTATTGGCCCATTGAGTGAATTCTAATTATGTTGGGATGTGGTTTGATTTGTTCTGAAAAGTTAAAACAATACTTTAGAAAAAATTTGTTGAAAAATCTTTGATTTTTGAAATATAAAATACTTTTTATAAAGTATTGAAAAGTAAGTTTTATTAAAAAAATTCCTATTATTTCACAAATTTAATTGAAAATGATTTTAAATGGAAAATGTGAAGATTTTCAATTTTAGAAATGCCACATTCTTATCGTAGGGAAAGTCAGCAAGTTAGCAAATATAACTTTTACTATTCAGTAAGAGTGATAGGATGGAAAACATAAAGAATGATTGGGAAAAAGCTATTTTAGCTTTGGAATTTCATTTTCCTTACCTTGTTAATGGTAAAACAAAACATTTTTATAAATTATTTCCATTTTTAAAATAATTTAAAATAATTTCCTTTTGCGAACTATAATTGGAAAAGTTAAAGCAGGTTTGGGGGTAAAAGAGAAGTCTCTAAGGTACAGTGTGATGGGTACACAAAAGAAGAGTGGAAATATAAAATTGTGCATTTAATTTCCTTTTTCGACATAACAGTATAAGTTTCAAACTTCTGGATGTCAGAAATTATGCGTTGGGTATTGGATGGCAGGAACTGGATGTAAAATTGGTTGAACCATAAGCCTATTCATAGGAATGTGGAAATTGTTTTGTGAAAAAAGATTTTTTTTTTTTTAAAAAACAACTTGCACACATATAGAACTGTCAGTATGTGTAGGTTGTTTATACATGTTTCAAAAATTATTTTACAGAATTCATTCGTATACGAGGCGCTAATTCAGTGTTATTCAGCATACATGTCATATGTATGTTGATACTTTGCGTACATACACGGTTGGCTGTGAAAATTGGTTGTACACTAATAAATTATATTGCTTAGAATGGTTGTGTGCTATTCTACATGATTCAGTCCTTGAGAAATTTCAAGGTTAAAACACTTTAATGGGAAACCGAACCACCCCGTGAATTAAGTAGTAGCTAATTAAAAATAATTATTAACTCTCAAAAATAGAATTTTTACAAATGTCGGAATTTGGCTGTGAAACTTGCGTCATTGAGTTCGTGGCTATTTTTAAAACAACTTTCGCATATAAAGTTTTAAGATCGAAGTTTAAACAAAACAACAAAAAAGTTATTAACTTTTAAAGATTTGAAATCGAAAATAGTTTAAAATATATTAAGGGAAATAAATCACGTTAATTAAATAACATTAACTGATCGATGTCGATATAGAGACCGACTGACCACTAGCGGTCGACCGTCCCCTTTTGACCGGTCAACCGGTGATAATGTGGCGGTTAAGAATGAAACTCGGCCTAATGGCCTAGATTTGACATAATTTAATCTAGCATATAGAATTGGTTTGAGCATTTAAAAATATAGACCAAACCCCTCACTTTTCTTCTCATATTATCTGAATCAAAGAGCGTAGCTTTGCCATTTTTCTTTCTCCGCTACTTATAAGAATCTTAAATTATAAAATTGTGTGTGTGTTTATATATATATCTGTGTGCATGAGTGTCACATGTGTGTTTGTAGAGAACAGTGGGAAATAGAAGAGAAGAATAATATTGGTGAATCAATTTTGTAAAAGGAGGTAAAGATCTAGAATTACAATTTTAAACTACTTTTGATTCAAATCTCTTCTCAGATCTATAATTCTAATAAATATATATGCACTTTTGATACATATTTGGTAAAAAGAAAGGGAGTCAAATAAGGATAATGTATATAAATCAGGAAATTTAGAAGCTAAGCGGTGAGCGGAAAATTTTATGTTTTTTCATATTATTGTATTTATATCATTGTGAATCTATTTCTTTTATATGTGAATATAAATCATGGAATTGTGGTCTTCTACACACACATACACACACACAGATATATATATATATATATATATATATATATATATATATATATAATGAGTTTGAAATTCTTGCCTACAAATTCAGCAACTTGTTAATCTCGATTAAATGTTGTATACACCTTATTCTTGAATGTAAGGGTGAAAGTAACCTCTAAAAGTTTTTTTTTGAACTGGTACTTTATATACAACAAATCATTGGGACAACATATCCCATGTCAAATAAACGTTCGAAAGCAAGTTTCGAACTTGTAACATCCTGCACCAAAGCCGAATCAATTAACCTCTAAAAGTTATGAGATAAGTTATTGATAAGATTGTATGTTAATTTTAGATTTCATTATTTGAATGTTATAAGTTATTAAACTCGAGTTGAAGATATTGTAATCTGAATTGGGATTTAAGTTTTATATTTTAATTCATCGGAACGAAGAATATTTCTATGTGAATTTCTACTAATTATCAAACTTTTCAACTATATATGAAAACTGCATTGTTTGAAATAACAAAGAATATGTCATAGGAAAGAGATGTGAAAAATAGGGATGTTTACCATATTTTGTATTGTCTATTTTAATGAAAGAAGAAAAGATATTTCTTGGAATTACGAACATAGCACAATTCCTATTTTAGATAACTTTTGGAAAATTACAGTGATAAAATTTTCTTTTCGAGGAAGATACACTTCCAATGCATTAAGATGTAAGAATCCATAAATGTAAGATTAAATTGTTATAAATAGAAATAATAATAATTCCATTGAATTAAAGGCATGTGATTAAATAAAATTTGGAAAACATATAATAACCGCTAAATAAGAGTAAGACAATGAATTGAAGAATTTGAGGAGTTATAATAATCAAGTTAAAATGGAAATTTGCTAAAAAGAAGCCGTAAATGATACTTAATTGTATTAATGGGAAAGAAGCAATAAATGATACTTAATTCTTTTAATAATAGGAAAGAAGTAGTAAATAACACTTAATTGTGTTAATTGAAAATAACGGTACTTAATTGTTTTAATAGAGAAGGAGTAGTAAATGGTATTTGTTGACATGAACGAATTGAGAAGTAAGTTAACGGTAAGTAAATGAATACTAATAAGTGAACTTAAGACGTATAATAATTTTTCAGCTGAAATTATATGGCCTCAAGAATACGTTTATGAAGGTTGTGGATTATTAGGTCTAGCCCAATATTTTGTTTAATTGTAAAGGATGCATTCATGAGTAAGGGTTGTGATGTGAGGTCAATAATGTTACATAATAGAAGTCTACCACTTCGTAGGGGGCTACCCTCATTTGTGTATACATTGTTCTAACATGGCACATCTCCAACTATAGGAATCATGGGGATATACATTTATGTAAAGGTTTAGGGAATATATCAAAGTGGATTTGCCTCGGCTTTGAAGTCTTAAATGGCCAGTTTGGTGGTCTGCTTCAATTCCAACACAAGGTAAAAAGGAAAAAGTAATTAGGTGAGCATTTCCTTGATTTGCATTAAACGCTCTAAATTGGACGATGGACAAAAGCTCTGCACCATGTCAGCATTGTTGGTACTATATATTCGAGGAGTAGGGCTATACATATTAGATCGAGAGTGCCATTGAGCTTGAAGCGTCATTTAAAAGATTTGGCCTATGCCTAGAGACAGATTACACTTCCTACTAGTTTATTTTCTGTATGTGACATGTATTTGTCTTAAATTTTATTTGTTTGTTGTCATTAGGAGGCATGTTAGTTAACCTTTAAATAAGTCTTTAAGACAAGTAAATAGTATGGTTAATTAGCTGTAATATTGTTAATAGGCATCAACGGGTGCTCTCCTTATGTCAACAGGCATTTCAGCTTAGACACTATTGTGGATTTCCGCTGTGGTGCGTAGTTGCGGATACTATCGAGGAATGTATCTTTGTACATGGGGGAAGGTGATGCTTCTATATGCATGCATATGTCTATTCATACCTAGAAGTAGGTTAGACGTACCGTAACGTATATGAAGCCAAAATGTCTAAGCTATAAATAATTGACATAACATGTAATTGGAAATATAAACACTTGTAGCAACCTCCCTTTGGACCCTCAAGTGTAGACACTAATACATCTACGGTATTCACAAGCTAAGCACACAAGTGTTAGAAAGTACGATTGTTAAGGTAAAAAAATAAAGAAAAGAAAAGTAACAAAAAATAGGAGAACAAAAACATCGAAATCTCACAGTAGAATAATAACATATAATAATAGCATAATAGCATTTCAAAGCTACCAATCTAAGTACTATCATCAACCTGGATAGTTATAATAGTCTATCTATACAATTGCTGATATATATACACAATGCAATGCAGTAGAAGTAAATACTATGGTGGGTAAAAATCATGCTTCTCTCCATAAGCTCCAAAGCATCCATATATGTTAATGAATGCTACATTTTGCGAATATCGCATATTATTGCTAACACATAACATCAATGCCGTGAGAATTTCAAAGGCCATGCAAAGAATGGAAATTAAAATCATCCACAAGAATAAATTCAAGAGAGTTTAATGAATTTCCTTTCATAAAGCTTCAAAGGCAATCATGTTGAAGCCATCACCAAGATAGCAATTAAAGTCTCACGTTGTCAATGGAAGCAAGCCTACGTCTTTCAAACCACTATAAATAAAAATGCGCACCCTCATGGAAAGGGATCCTTTAACCTCTTTCTTGCTCTTAATGCTTTTTTCAATTAGGATCTTCTCCAAGTTCTCTCTATTGAAAGCTTAAGGACAAACTACTGGCATAAAGGCTAATGAGGGAGAAGAGGACATATAATATTGGCCAAAAAGGGCTTGAATAAATAGAAAATTACATATTTGCACATTTTTATATGTTCACAATTGAATAAAGGAACATGGATTGAGCATATTGCTTATTGTTATTTTGGCTTGCATATTCTACCTTTTGAACTTATGAATAGTATTTGAAATAGTCTTGTGCATTATCGTAAAACTAAGAGGTATTATTAAAAAAAATTAGACATGCCTCCTTGTACATACACCTTGAACATTGAAATAAATTTCAATTTTACAATAATCAAACCATTTTGGATATAATTTTGTGAGGGAAGAGCACTCATCTGAATACTAACAAGAACAATTTCATTTCTATCTCTATGTTGTTCATCAAATCCAAATTTGAAGACTCCTAATGGAATAGAATGTTGTTAAGAAGCTTAATTCCAAATTTCATGATTTATGTAAAAAAAAATTATTAATTTTATAAGAAGGGGATTAGGGGTAGGAAATGTTATGTGGGACCAAAATATAGGGACTATGAACTATGTGAGTTAATTTTTGAGGTGATAAATGAAAACTCCATAATTTTTAGGAGAAGAGGAGATAAATGAAATAAGAATTTGGGCTTCTTGGATTTTAAAAGAAATCATTTTTTGAATTTATCTTTACCGTTCTTTTTTGAAAAACAATTATTTTACCTTATCAAAGTAATTCCAAGTTTCCACTAAAAGTAATGTTTATTACATATTAGTGTTTTCCCAACACCTCATACTTTCATAAAAATTATACTGCAAAATTTTCGCATTTAAAAATTAATCATCTCCAAAATTGCAAAATTATGCCAAAAATAATTAATTCCAATTTCCTATTAAAAAATTCAATTTGTATGGAAAATAAATTTCTGATTGCCTTTTATTTATGTCCATCATCTATATAAAATTATTTAAACCACTTTGGTTCATTCTAATAATATTTACAAGCCTAAAACATCAATGTTACTTTAAAATAATCGAAATTACTATTTATTAATAATTCACAACTTCAAAAATATTTAATACCTACATAATTGTTTAATAATCACTTTAACAATTAATTTCTTCCAATTCAATTAATTTAAATTTTCCTCAAACCTCAATAATAAATATTTTATTAGTAAATTTCTTAACTTCATATAATATCTCATTATTTAAATCTCAAGTAAATTTCTACATTCCCAAATCATCTCAAATTCTAAATATTTTATAATTTAATCCAAATTATTCATTTAATATTTGAAATCCATTTATTTATTTAAATTTCTATTATTAATTTTATTAATTGTTTCTTAACTTCGTGTTGTTATAGACTCCCACTTTAGGATAATTGCATCCTCATAGTTATCCTTGAGGAAAATCTATAACGAGCCAACGGTTAGATCTTAACTACCCCATCTACTATTCAAACAAACATCAATCGTAAACAAATCATAATCATCAAATGCAATCACAAACTAAACTCTTTATTACTTTCTCGGGTTAGCATGTAAAGTGATATGCATCAACCTATTTAGTGATAAATTGAGTAACACAACCAACTTATCAAAAGCCCTCTAAATTCAAAATAAACTATAGGACCCTTTGGTAGTTTTTAGAAACAAAAGGCTATCTTCCTCACCCTATCGTCTATGATTATGGACTATGAGTTTGATCGAACTCTTTTGGAAGATCCCAACTCTCACATAAACAATCAAGATATTCTCCAAAAGTTGAAAATGTCGGAGTACTTCAGTGTAATCTTTATGGTACAAAGTGTATTCCAAAAATCCACAACACATGATATATCTACTTGTCAATTGGTGTGAAGTTAATTTGTTGGAGGAATGAGATGGAGAAATAAAAGTGGAAGAAGTGAAACATGCATAGAAAGGTGCAGCAGAAAGATGATTTAGTTCCCTCTCATTTCATTCATCATTGTGCATATATATAACCAATTTTACATACAATCCTTCTAACAACTTGTGCCTACCTAGCCCATTATAAATTGTTGTCTTGAAATATTGAACCATAATCAATCATTTGTAATAAAATTAAAACAGAAAATGTGTATTGCTAATTGTTGTTATAATGGTTGTCTCTAAAACCATTGCTCGCATAACCACAATTAGTGCATCCATTTCTTGAGGCACATGTCTCATTATTCTGTATCATTGTCGTCCTCTCGAAATCGACCTTTTCACTGAGGTCGAAAAAGCTCTTGACGTTTGTTGAACCCCAGGATAAAAAATATAAATATTGCTTTAACTTCGTAGCTTGTTCTCATTGCCAATTGCTGCTTTTAGAGGGGTTTTGACAATTGGATTGCCCTTTAAAAATTGTCCAACCAATGGATGTACAAGTTTAGGAGTGGAGGGAATATATTATTAATTGGGTTTTCTTTGGTTGGACTTATAATGGTTTGGAGAGGGGAATAAAATGAAACACTCATTTAACTTATTGTTTCATCACATAAATTCATGAAGCCCAAGGTGAGCGCTTCCAGATAAGGAATAAAATGGGCTGCTAAATATTCTCAAATTTTCTTATCAAAATTAGCTTAAAAATAGGTACAAAAGTCTTCAAAATTTCAGCCCATGTTACTTGATCGATATGAAGGTGAGTTCTTCTATTTTGCTGTAAATGATCGTAGAAGACGCTATGGGAGAAGCGAGAGGGTTTGTCATTAGGTTTAGGATGGAAAACCTAGTGTGATTAGATAGGTGAAGTGATTTTGGAGAAGTAGTAAGCATGGGCGTCGGAGTTGTCGAGATCGGACTCGGTGCCAGGGGTGCCCGACATTTTCAGAAATGTTTATGAGGGAATGTTGGTTGTTGTTTTGTGAGTTGTGATTTTTGTACGGATAAGGATGGAGAAGAGGAAAGCTAGATTAGGGATGGTTCATGGTGTAGGGATAGAATGTCGATAGATGATGATGTGGCGGTGGAGAGTTTGAAAGCGAGAGAAGAGTTTGGGAGCAGATATGAAGGAGAAGGTGGGGTTGATGATAAATAGCAATATCCTTGTAAATCAAACTAGACAATTTCTACTGCTGCCAAAAACAGGGGTAGGCTTCGAGGTAGCAGGGGACTTAGCCGAAAGAGGAGCTAGTGCCATAGAACAAGTAGCAGTTGTAGATAGCGGAGTTGAGAAGGAGAGGAGGGAGATATGGGTGTGCGCTTAGAGCAGCCAGAGCAGTCTGGAAAGGGGATTAGGTGATATAAAGGGTGGCTTGAGTTAAGTAGGAGTACTGATTTTGGCACGTATTGCCTAAATGGTAGTTTGGAGAGGCTTGGCACTGATGGTGGATGACAATATGAGATTTTGGAAAAGTTTCGATGAGTGTTTTTGTGATGTTTTCTAAGGCTGTGTTTTAAGAGGCAGTGGCGGATTATATTTAGGTGAAGGTGGTATGTTCGCGATTAGACCATGATTTCTTATGCCAAAAGGATTCTTTGGATAGCTTGTAGGAAGGAGCATATAGCTAGGTGATAGGCGTTGTCGTAAAGTTGTTGCGACGGTAGTCTTGCACCCATGGCAAGAGGTTAGTGAAAGCACCAAAGGATATGGAGTTAATTTGAGTTAATTTGTTAGAGGAATGAGAAGGAGAAAAAAAGAGAAAGAAGAGAAAAATGCACAGAAAGATGCAGCAGAAAGAAGATTTAGCCAACTTCCTTCCCATTTCATTCATCACTGTGCATATTTTTAACCAATTTTACATAGGTTTTTCCTATATCAAGTGCCTACCTGGCCTATTATAATTGGCTATATAAAAGAGTTAAATCATAGCCAATCATTCGTAACAAAATTAAAAACTGAAAATATATAAAGTTAATTATCGCTATAATTGTTATCCCTATACTGTTGCTAATGTAACCATATATCGGTGTATCCATTCCTTGAGGCACATGTCTCATTACTCCGTATCGTAAGCACTTCCTTTTGTTTCAAAATATTTTATATAAAAATTGAAAACTTATTTCTATTACATCTTAGATACACCAACTTTACATCCATTTATAAAATAAACACTTTAATGTTCATGGTTTTAAAATACTTTAGGGTGTACTCTTCAAGATGAGGATGCAATAGAATCTATAGATTTTCTTCCCTTACAAAAGCTCTTCTAATACATAACCAAAATATAAACATCCCAAAAATATTTATAACTCTCAAAACTTTAAATTCCGAAAACTTTAGTTATAAAACAGTTCCCCGTCTTTAAACCACTCAAAGTTTAGTAAAACACTTGAAATAAAATTTATGGCATACACCCATAGCTTTTCCTGAAGTGATAAAATTATTAGAAAGGGTTATGGTTCAAAATTATTATGTAATACTTCAACGCTTCAAAATAGAAAATTTTAACAAAGATATATTTCTGTATAAAATAGATTTTTAACGCTTGCAACTTTAGAACCTCTAAAAGTGATTAACACAAAAATTGTCCTTACAAAAATACTTCTTACTAAGAATGATAACGAAATTTGAACACGGGCCAAAAGTTATAGTTATTTTAACTTAGCATTTTAAAATTCAATGTTCCAAAATTCTGTCCAAATCCCCTCAAATTAAATTTTCATTTCAAAACTACTAGTTTAATCCGGTCCGTCCTTTACCATAAAAATGTTTACTTTTAAATTCACTTCTTTGGAAGGTTAAAAATTTCAAAAATCCAAACTTAATAAAAAGGCATGTATTTTGAACAAATCTAATTTATCTTATTTTTTCAGAATTTCTAAAAAACACTATATTTTATTTAATCCAAAACCGCAAATTTCCAAAATTCCCAAAATATTCTTTTAATTTCGAAGGCTTAATTTTTTACACAAATCAAATTTACACAACTCTTTAATATAAAATTTTATTAAATATATATGTAATAAATAAGACAATAGCCTTCCACCTAAGAAAACCCTTTCAATTCCATAATACAAAATTCATATATTTACCCTGACATACTTTCCAAATTATTTACACTTCTATAAATAAAATATGTTCATCACTTAAAGAAAAAAATCTTTATTCATACGTGTAAATATTATAATATATTAATTTTAATCCCAAACCATCAAATTTTCAAAATTACCTATGTTATCCGAATCTCAACCAAAAGGGCTATCCGAAACAACTTAATAAAGTCAGAATGGCTCGAAACTCAACCAAAAGGGCTAAAGCAATGAGTTAAAGAGAGCTAAGTACTATTACAAAAGTAATGACTGGGTTTGACTAAACTAAGTGACCGGCGTCCGTTTAGTCCAATCAGCAGTCAAATACAACCAGCTAGTAAATCGTCATCAAAACGGAGCAACGTGCAACGATACCACACAAACAATGTCAATACAAGGTAATGAAGTCATTCCAGACATCAAACACCAAGAATAGTCCAAGTGAATGGATTGCTATCGATCCATACTCAATGGATCGCCAGCGATCCATACAACATCGTGGATCATTATGGCACGAGGGAAGCAAAGAGGGCATGAAACATGAAAGCAAAAGTATGCTAAGTGTATGGATCGCTAACGATCCATACACCATGGATCGCCAGAGATCCATACTTAGTCACTGCATCCTGGCGAGCTAGTATAGTAAAGCAATGGGGAAAGGAGCTAAATAAGTATCTAGCATGCAAACCAAATATATGGATCGCAAGCGATCAATAGACCATATATCGCTAGCAATCCATGGTTTTGTCTTGGGTCATGAGTTGATGTTCGTGGCATTCTCCTATGGTCATCTGTGAGAAGTTATTGGACATGCATGGCCCAGATGCTCTTCGATCTCTATAAATACTATCCTACCTGCAACAGAAATTGGATCTTCTCTAGACTGGTTGCTGAAGCTCTGCTGAAAACTTTCTTCACTCTCCATCTCCTTCAAAACAATCTCCAAAGGGATTCCCTGCGATTCTCCAGTGGATTTCAACTCTAGGTATTCAATCTAGCTTAGGATAATTAGATCCTTGTAATCAAACACTTCTTATAGCAACGATCAGTCTATAATAAAAACTATAAAGTGGACGTAGGCTTCATTAACAGCTGAATAAATACAAAAATATTCTAGTCTTCTTTCTTTTACAGTTCTTTTCCATACCAATTAACTATATTGTTTCTCTGTAAGAACAAGGCTGGTGCTTTCACACTCAAATCAGGGTGTTGATCCATTTTTAGGTTAACATTTTGGTGCTTTCACCGAGAACTTCAACTCAGGATACAAATCTAGCTATCTACTTGTGGTCCCATAGGTCCAAGAGTTAGATCCCCAATCTTTGCCTGAAGAATCTACCACTTAGAATCAATGGCTCTTGGAAGAAGTAGAACTACCTCTAGAAGATCCATAGGGGCAGTAATAGTTAGAGAAGATGTTAATCCCCAACAAAGGGAAGTAAATGGTGCTAACTTGGGAAATCAGGCCCCATCATCCTCCAGCCAACAAGAAGTTGTTATATGGGATGAGTTGAATATGATGGTTAATGAGATCAACCAAAAAGATGGAAATAGTCAAAAGGCTCTAATGGATAAGCTTAACGCTCTCCTAACCCTATAGTCAAACCTTTCTCCCAGGATGCCAGAACCCGTGACTACTATAGGGCAAGAGAATTACTTTGTTTCTGGTCTACATTGAAGAAACAGAAAATATCCACAAAAAGTGTGAAAATCGACTATGGAAGAGAATGCGAATATTCCACTCGCCGTAAGGCAACCAATTCTGAACTTGAATCAGGGGGCTAAGACCTAGCAGGAAGACATAGCTATGGATCTCTCTGATTCAGAAGATGGAGAGCATGAAAATCAAATGAAAGAAAATGCCAATGCATTTGATGATGCTGAAAACATCCGAGCTGCCCAATCAGGCCAACTGCGATCCGACCGGGTCCCGTGGGAGTGGCTCTCTCGAAGATAGGAGAGCCTAGGTTTCAACCCATGTGCCAAGACTGTTTGCAAAGCCAAACACTTGGTGCAGTGACTGATTGTTGTCCCTAGGATTACTGGACATTAGAGGTGTACATAGTAGACATGGTCAAATGGCTGATGGATGAGAGCAAAAACCGAAGAGATGATGAATGGGGATCTGCTCCAAGCCGGACTCACTTTATCGATGAAATATTGTATGAAAGTTATCTAGACAAATTCATTATGCCAGTTATCCCCTCCTACGAACGGACAAAGGACCCAAAGCCATGTCTATACTATTATAGTTGGTATATGGATGGAGCCAATGCTCCAAAGGATATTCGCTGCTGATATTTCCCTATCTTTCTAGAAGGAGTTATGTCTATGTGGTTCACCAGACTTCCCTCGAGATCTATTTCTACCATTGACCAACTTGCAACAAAATTCCTTGACCAGTTCAGGCTCCATACCGTGCAACCAAAAGGTGTCGTATCCCTAACTGGATTGCTCTAGGGATGCAATGAGCCGCTCAAATCTTTCATGAACTAGTTCCATATCGCGATGACAGAAGTAAGAAACTCCAATGAGGACATAATTTTTACAGCGTTAGTCCATGCCATTCACCTGGAGACTAAATTCGGGAAATGGGTTAAAATGAAACAGCCTACCACCAGGAATAACTTCAATCATAATGCAAGCTAGTATTCAAGATTGGAGGAAGCACAAGAGATGAAAAGAATGTCTACTAGTGTGCAACCGATGAATATTGGGCAGAGCGATGTGGCGCTGAATCAAAACATGCGCAATTCTAGAACTGCTCAAAGAGTCACGGGAAAATATAGGAATTAATAAAGGTGAAAGCAGAACCCCAATAAAAAAATAGCAATGGCAGCCATAAAAGATTTAAGGAGTTTAGACAGTATGATTATACCCCCTCCCCCTAAATGACACTTCAGAGAATATTTATCTCGCAACATAGGAAATCAAAGAATATAAGAAACCACCTAGAAGACAGGAAATTGAGCAACAAAAGCGCTCAGGAAGCTCATTGAAGAGTCTCATTGAAGAGTTGACCTTAGACAGTAAGCTCCAGCAATACAAATCAAGCTCCAGCAATATGTGGTCATAATACAAATGAATGTCGCCACTTAAAGAATCTCATTGAAGAGTTGACCTAAGACAGTAAGCTCCAGCAATACATGAAAAAGCCTCAAAACCCCAATCAACCTATAGCCCCTTAGCCTCTTAGAGAACAAAGAAATCAAGCTGGAAATAGTGACGAAGGGTTGAAACAAATCGACCAAAGGCTCATTATTGGAACGATATCTGGAAGACCACACCCCACGCAGAGGAGTTGGGGAGAAATGGGACGATACGTGAGTTCATTGAAACATGCTCCGAAAGACTCATGTCTCATTGTAGATGATGAAACTCCAGTCAAGCTGCAAAAGGTTTTGAGTGACAATATAGTGTTCCACAATTGGGATATAGAAGGGATCGAAGCTCCAATACTCGATCTGATGGTGGTAACAGTAGGAATCAAACCCACCATAGTTCTACGAGTGTTGGTCTATAGTGGCAGTTCTGTTAATATACTTTTCAAAAGTACTTTTGACCTGATGAAAATCTGCATAAAAAGCATCTTTGCATGCCAAACAAATATCCAAGGGTCCAATGATGAGCCCAAGCAACCTGTGGGAACAATCAACATGCCAGTAGAGCTCGGAGGGGGCAATCGAAGTGTCACCCTCATTCATATTTTTGCAATTGTGGATGAACTGTCAGCATATAACTCCTTCTTGGGGCACCCCACTCTAGCAGATTTCAAAATAGCTCTGGCCCAATGTTGTCTAACCATGAAGTTACCTACTACAAATGAAATCAGAGTGGTGAAAGGAGATCAATATGTTGCCATAGAATGTTACATTGTAGAATTACATGAATCCAGAAGAAAGGAAAAAGGGAAGGACGTGGGGAGAACTCTCCACATCCATGAAACCTTCGAAGAGCAACTACAGAGCCACTCCTGGCTTGGAGACCATAACCAATTCCACAAGCTTTGGACCCTTGAAAGAAGAGCTTAAGGAAGGAAGGGCGACGTTGGTAGAATTGACAGTATCCATCCTTGTCGACATGGACGACCCAAATAAAGTTTGAAAATTGGATTGCATCTTGGAAATAAGATGTGTTTGGAGCTTAACAAATTTCTCCACACCAACTTGGATGTGTTCGGATGGACACATTTCGATATGTGTGGGGTGTCTCTAGAAATCGCATGTCTTGCTCTGAACATAGTCCCTAAGTTCACATCAGTAAAGCAAAAAAGGCGCAGCTTAGGTCCCGAACAATCCAAAGCGCCAAGGGAAGAAGTGGACAAGCTAATGGCCAACGGTTTTATCCGTGATGCAACCTATCTAGAGTGGGTAGCTAATCCGGTATTAATCAAAAAGCCCAAAGAGAAGTGGAAAACCTGTATCGACTACTCAGATTTAAACAGGGCCTACCCAAAAGACAGCTTCCCACTCCCTAGAATAGACCTACTTATGGACGGAATGATAGGACAGGAACTACTATCATTCATGGACGCATACCCTGGGTATAACCAAATCCTGATGCACGAAACCGATCAAGAAAATATCAGCTTCATCACCGACTCAGGCATATATTGCTACAGAGTAATGCTATTTAGTTTAAAGAACGCAGGGGCAACTTATCAAAGGTTGGTAGGTACCACGTTCAAGCGACAGATCGGGAAAAAATAGAGTTTATATAGACGACATATTAGTCAAATCGCAAGCAACTGTTAACCACCTAGACAACCTCTCTAATATGTTAAAAATACTCTGGAAGTATGGGATGAAACTCAATCCACTCAAGTGTCACGTTGGAGTAGCCTCCAGGAAATTGCTAGGATTCATTGTAAGTGCCTAGGGCATCGAAGTAAATCCCAAACAAATAACGGAATTACGAGAAGTCCAAGCTTCGAGGAATAAAAAGGAACTTCAAAGCCTGAATGGAAAGGTTCCAGCACTGGGGTGGGTTTTTTTCAAAGGCTACATACAAATGTATACCATTCTTCGATGTAATGAAGAAGGGAAAGAAAAATTTCAAATGGAGAGAGGCTTGTCAAAAGGCATTCGAAGAATGGCTACGACACATGGAAGCTCCGCCAATCCTATCTAAACCGGTGGATGAGAATATCTATTCATTTACTTAGCAGTCTCACTATATGCATTGAGCACCGCCCTCGTGTGGAAAGAAGTGAGAACCCAACGACCCATATACTATATTAGCCAGCGGTTCATTGGAGCAGAGATAAACTACCCGAAACTTGAAAAACTAGTTTATTGCCTATTGATCGCATCTGGGAAGTTACGGTCATACTTTCAGGCTCATCCAATCAAAGTGTTGACTGACCATCCCATGAAGAAAGTGCTATATCAACCTGAAAATTCTAAATGACTTCTCAAATGGAATGCATAACCGAGTTAATACGATATCACATACCATCCTAAAAAGGCCCTCAATGGGAAAGCGCTAGCCGAATTCATCGCTGGGTTTACTATACGGGACAACGAGGAAGAGGAACCGACGGAGGCGGAGACTCAATGGAAGCTCTTTGTTGATGGCTCATCTAACAACCTCTGTTCGAAGGTAGGAGTGGTGCTTGAAACCCTTGAAGGGCGAACCATTGCTATGCTTGCGCTTGTAATTCCCTGCGACAAAAAATGAAGCTGAATTGGACGCACTGATTGTAGGACTGAAAGTTGTGAGAAAGCTCAAGATAAAATATATTCATATATATAACCACTCCCAGCTGGTCGTTAGTTAAGTAAAGGGGGAACACCAGGCTCGTAGGAAGAATCTTGCCCGTACTTGTCCAAAGTACAAGAACTGCTCAGCGATATCGAACACTACACTATAACTCATATCCCACAGGAGCAAAACACCATGGTAGATTATTTGCATAAACTGGCGAATTCTGGAGAAGCTTAGTCATTGGGTCTAGTCCCGATTAAGACTCTAACCGACCCAAGCATTGATGAAATGGATGCCGACTGGATTCTCAAAATCGCAGTCGAACCAGAAACGTGGATGACATCGATAAAGGACTATTTACTTGCAAAGATCCTTCCAACCGACCGGAAACAATGGAAAAAGCTTCTTTAAAAAGCACTTTGATTCATGGTTAAGATGGAATACTCTATCTAAGAGGATTCCAACCCCCTACTTAGGTAAGTGTCTGACGACGAATCCCAACAAATCCTAAAGGAAGTGCACGAAGGAAAATGCAGAGACTATATTGGGGGGCAAACCCTTGCAAAGAAAGTCCTTCGGTGCAGGTATTTTTGGCCAACAATAAACCACAGCGCTGCAGATTATGCGAGGAGATGTGATCATTGCCAAAGATTCGACAAAATTAAAAAGTCTCCTTCAACAGAGTTAACACAGATGGTCAGCACATGGACATTTGCAATATGGGGAATAGACTTGATTGGCGTCCTACCGAGGAGCCAAATATGCTATAGTTGTCGTAGATTATTTCATAAAGTGGCCCGAAGCGGAATGGCTGCCACCATAACCATAAAGAAATTCATTAATTTTTCTACTAAAAACATTATTTGCAGGTTTGGTATGCCACAAAAATCATCACTGACAATGGAACCTAATTCAAAAGCTTTGATTTCAAAGATTTCTGCAAATGCTTCGGATTGAGAAAAGCTTCTCCGCAGTAGCTCATCCGGAAGTAAACGGTCAAGTGGAAGCAATAAACAAGATCATTAAAAAGAAACTAACTAAATCCATGAGAAATAGGGTTGATGAACTTCCACTTGCACAAGGGGTTACTGAACCACCCACAAAGCAGTAATCGGTCACACTCCATTTGCACTACCATATGGCTCAGAAGCAATGATCCCAGTTGAATTGGAAGTCCCCTGGCACTGAGAGAAAATTTTCAATCAAAAGTAAAATGAGCAGCTACTACTTGAATCGCTAATATGATCGATGAAAAAAGAGAAGAAGTCAAGTTGATAACTACCGCCCACCAAAAAAGGATCACACGGTACTTCAATTCCAAAGTCCACAACCAAACCTTTAAAGTGGGTGATCTCGTGCTCAACGAGTCTACCCCATTCTGGGGGCTTCGTACCAAACTAGGAAGGACCATATGACATCGGTCAAAATCTAGAAGACAGAACTTTCAAGCCAACAATCGTCGACGGAATACAAATTCCCAGGGCCTAGAATAGCGACTCCGCCATAAAACTACTTTATGTACTCTCTATTATCTGCAAATAAGCCATCCAGGAATTCTGGGGGCATTGTAAATAGGAAAAAAATCAGCCATGTTTTTCTTAATAAAATTTGATTCACTTTTTTGAACCGATAAAACTGTGTTCATAATAAATACCCATGGGGTTGACGGTAGAAAACCGACTCAAATTGCCGGATCAGTAGAACCTGATCCTTGACTTCTAATAACCGGTGTTGTTCTGGTAACATTGAGAAGGCCCAAAATATACGCTCCTCGCATGGCTCGAAGACAGGCAACGTCGAGAAGCACCAAAAGTCGCGCGTTGCATAAGCCACGCCAAAACATACGCTCCTCGCGTTGTCCAAAGAAAGGCAACGCTGAGGAACACCAAATGCCACGCATTCCATAAGCCGCGCCAATACATATGCTCCTCGCATTGCCCGAAGATAGGTAACGCTAAGGAGCACCAAAAGCCGCGTATTCCATAACCCGCACCAAAACATATGCTCTTCGCGTTGTCCGAAGATAGGAAACACCGAGTAGCACCAAAAAACCTGCATTCCATAAGCCGCACTACGCTTCCCACGTTGCTCGAAGATAGGCAACACCGAGGAGCATCAAAAGTCATGCATTCCATAAGCCATGCCAAAACATACGCTCCTCATGTTGCCCGAAGATAGGCAATTCCAAGGAGCACGAAAAGACGCGCATTCCATAAGCCATGCTAAAACATACGCCCACCTCGTTGCACGAAGATAGGCAACGCCGAAGAGCATCAAAAGCCGCGCATTCCATAAGCTGGGCAAAAAAATATGCTCCTTGTGTTGCCTTAAGATAGGCAACACCAAGGAGCACCAAAAGTGATGCATTCTATAAGCCACACCAAAACATACGCTCCCCACGTGTCCCGAAGATAGGAAACACCGAGAAGCCCCAAAAGCCGCGTATTTTCTAAGTCATTCATTAACACCTAAAAAAGCCTAAATTCCCCATGTTGCCTGAAGATAGGCAACACCGAGGAGCATCATTGAGTAATCATGCTCCTAGAGCATAAACTCCTTACGTTGCTCGAAGATAGGCAACGCCGAGAAGCACCAGAACTGAATCGATAGGCCATATCAATCCTGAACACTATGCATTTCATGACCAGTGCCAACTATCTCTACAGTTGGGAATGATGGGTACAACTCCAACCAAAGTGGAGTACTACAAACCAACAGACAAGCTTAAACTGACAGCACTTAATGATTGAAACTTCCCTTAGCTAACCCATGCAATGTGTTCCTCATGAACATGCATATATTGCAAACTTACCAGGATATTACATGAAACTTGGATTACATGCTTAAGTTGAAAAACACTCGAAAGAAGGACAATCAAGTGACATAGCCAAATTTCAAGTTTAATATGAAAGTTGTCTAAACTATAAGTTACCGGTCGGTTGAAGTAACATCCTTGTGAACTAGGGGGCATACACCGGTACTTGAATAAAAACAACTAGAAATAGTAAGCTCACAATTTTTGTTACTCCAAATAAAATTTTAGTGGAAATCGCAAAAATTGGATAAGTGTAAACAAAACAAGCGCAAGTACATAGAATATATACGAACATACAGATAAGAGTTCAGTCAAAATATCATGCATTGCTTATAATTTTCTTTGTATGTGGTCAAAACGTAGGGGCTGTACCCATACAATATTGGCCAACAAAAAGAAAATATAGGCTCCACAGCAAAAACACTAAATGCGGACTCTCTAGAACAAAATGATTCGAAAAGAACCAAATCAAAACAGTCTTCACATAAGTCCCTCAACACTTCCTTCCACCCTTCCTTTTTCTGCCCATTGTTGGGAGCTTACTTCTTCTCGGAAGTAGTGTCGCTACAGGTAATATCGACAAACTCCTCAGTGTCAATGTCCTCCTTTTGCTTTGTAGCCTTCTCCAAAGATTCTCCCTTTGCTTTATGCTTCTGTGATTTGCGGGAGCTCTTCGAGGCTTTGATTGCTTTATTCTTCCATGATTTGCAGGAGCTCTTCGAGGATTTGATCGCTTCGATCTTCTACTTCTTGATAGCGATCGGTTTGTGCTGAGTCTTACAAGACTGCTCCATATGAACTTCATGCTCCTTAATTTATGCCGCTGTTACGTCGCCTTCCAAAGATGTAGAAGGGTCATCTAGACCATGAAGCGTGGATATCTTTTCAGACCCCGCCCCCGACTATGAGCCAGACACAGATATAGAAATAGGAACAGGAACAGCGATAAGCATGGAGGCTGTCAAAATAGCAGCGGGTCTGGACACTAAGGAAACTGGGACATCAATAGGAAAGGTAGACGGACCTATAAGATAAAAAATGAAAGCATTAAATTCTTCTTGCTCTTATGGCATAATTTGGAAGCTCCCAAATTCGGTGGAAGCGAGAACATTACCCGCACCAGATGAATGGCCGGGAATGTCGACTGCATACTCACCACCTTCACCTTATTTCGATGATTCCACTGCCTGAGGAAAAGTCTCAAGCTTTGCCGACAGATCGTGGGGCAGCCTTGACGATTCGTCAATGCCAAAAATAAAAGGCATAGTGAGCGCTTCAGCGGCAGCTTTCAAGGAAGCATCGGTGGCTTCTTTCTCTCTTTCAACTCTTAGAATTTTCCTGCCCTCGAGCAATGCTTTTTTTGAGTTTTCGTTAAGGTAGGCATCCTCCAACTCCCGCTCAGTGTAGACATCACTGCTATCAGCAAAACGAGACAAGATTTCTTCCCAGACCAAAGCGAGGGTGCACGAGAATTTCAGACCCAAGTAGCTGAGACTCCCCTGGTGCAACAGGGAGTTAACATAGAAATTCAAGATGGTCGCGTCTAGTTTTTCTATCTATCTTTAAAAAGCATTTTGAAGTTCTAGGTAATCCTCTCTAGCAGCGACTTTCTCAACTTCAACTGCGGACTTATCGGCACTATGCTACGCGACCCGAGCCTATAGCTTGGCAATTGTCTCCGCTTGGTTGGAAATAGTATTGTTGTGCCCCTCAATGATGAGGTCGTGATCAAGAATGGTTTTCCTTTGTGCCTCAATGGTCATGTTATAGGTTGCCACTTCTCCTTTTAATATTGCCTCTTCGGCGTGGGCCTTTTTTATCTCCTCCTTATAGACGATCTCTATTTTGGCATGAGCCTCTTTCACTTCTTTTAGCAAGTCGGCACTCCTCTTGCCCTACTTTATCCTCCTCCAGCAGTTAAATTTTTTCATCGCATTCTGACAACGCCCTTTCAAAATCAACCTTCTTTGACTCAAAAGAGAGATTTCCTGGTAGATTGGTGTCTAGTAGCTGCTTACACAAATTTTCCCACCCTTTATTTTGGTCTGAATTGTGTTGAATAACCTAAAGGTGTGGGATGTACGAATCTTTGCAAACAAGGCGCAGATCGCAGTCAAACTTAACTCCCCTCAATAACCATCCAGGGAGCGCCGCCTTGAGCTTAGGAAGGCCTAACAGAAGAATATAGGAAGGCCTCCAGTGGGGATGCGAAGCACCAGGACCAAGCATAATTGAAGATGGGGGGATACAAATTGAAGGCGGAACAAAGGTAGAAGTAACGAGAATTTCTTGGCCCATTGAAGAGTGCATCGGAGCAAAAGATTGCTGCTCTAAAGAACATGGACCGTGATCAAACTTTGATCTCTTCGATGGTTCCTCCCTCTTATCAAGAGACCTCGGCTTCTCATATTCGCCTTTGTATGATCGGCTCCAATCTCTTTCTCTTAGCAATGGGTCTCAGCTTCCAAATCCTTTCTTCTCCTATACTCTTCCTTCTTCTCTCAGGGTTGATGACGGCCAAAAGGATGCCTAAACCAATGTTGGGAGTCGGTGAATTCCTCCAGGTTATCATAGAAGCCATGTCTTCCCATCATACCTGGCACGTAGCGTAAATAAAAGATTTCATATGCATAAAAAGACACAGAATAAATATAAGAAAGTAAGTGTAATCCTAGTGATATGTATAGTGTGTTTTGGAAAAAGACCTAAAGCGTCATCACGGACTGGATCAGGCAGCCATCGTAGCCAGGATCAGACTCACTTCAGCCATATCATAGGCAGAATTGGGTTAACTTTAGGCATCGCACCACTCGAGCAAGAAGGCACCTCTTCAAATTTAAAATCCTCCCTCATAAGCACGTCGAAGTAGACATAAACGTCACTCAAATCACCAAACTCTGCTCCAACAGCTTTACTTGGAGAATCTTAATGCCCTCCGATCTCCGGGGCTTTGTCTTGTCACTCGTATCTGGAACGGGTGAGCTTGGAAGGACGAAGCTCATTCTCGGGGTTTCATCGCACGATTTTGAATCCCGGTCATCGGATTCTACGTAGAAGTCATCGCTTGGAGTGGACAAATCGCTGCTACTCTCGAGTTCCCCCTCTTCCTTTTCTAGGTCCAGTGCAGCCTTGCCATCCCTTTACTTGAACTCTTCTTCTCCTTCCTTAAAGATGGAAGCCATTCTAGCCGAGTCATTAAATCCAGTTGCTGTAGCATCTCCTCCTTCGTGGGCCTCCTTGGTTGATCCTTCGAACAGACCCTCTCTCTCTTGAGAGGCACATTCTTCAGAACCGTGAGAGGAAGAAGTAGATCATATGCAAACTTTGGATTTGGCAGGAGAGGGGACCTCAACTTGAATAGTGATCTACCTGGATACAGTAATCCATATCGATGCAAGTTTACATCAGTCAGCAAAACTTTGACGGATCTCTCATCAGCATCAATGGCCTTTAGAGTCCGAAAAACTTCATCACACATCCTTATTTAGCCTTGGAATAACTGCAAGAAGTATACAGCTCATTAGAAACTCTAAAGAGACGCGTTGGAGCTTGATAAATACGAAAAGGAACTTACCCCCCTGTCGTCCAAAGACGGTTAAACCCTTCTAAGCACCTGAAGAAATACTGCATCTTGAACTAGGATTTCTCTATAGACGTAAGATGATTTTTCGGTTCCTCCGAGCTTCAATTACAATCAAGGACAGACATTCATCCCTCCTTTTGAACAGTAGAAAGCATTGCAAGTCATCAAAGTTTGGAGCGTGGTTGAATGTTCACATGAAGAGAATGTGCAAGCAAGTCAAGATAGCATAATCGTTGAGATGGATCAGGAATAGGGCAATGCCTAAGCTGGAAAGAGTCTCATGCAGAAAGTTGTTAAAAGGAGGCACGACTCCATTAAGGCACATAAATCGATGGCAGGTGGTATATCCTGGAGGAGGCATTTGAGCAAACTCGTATTTTTTCGATAGACGTACGTCCTCTTCTGGGATACCATGCTGCACATAAATATTGTGCAGAACTTTAGCGGAGACCAATGAAGAAGCTCTCTCTGGCGGGTTGAGTGGAACTCCAGAGTTAGGAGGCATTCGATCCAAGACCAGCCTAACCAGAACAAACTGATCGTATTCTACCTGTGAAGTAGCAGGCGAAAGAGCGATGGATGATGACTCGGCTGCCGAAAGGGCCGGACTTCCTTCACTGGATTTATGGCATGAAGATGGGTTCTTCATTCTAAAACAATGAAATTCACATTCAAAACGATCAGGTGGTTTTATTAACAATTTACCCCTACAACACTTGAATTCCAAAGAGATGTCCATTTGTGCACACGTAATGGACTTCAAGCATGTACGGGGCAAGTGCAGCATGTCGTCTATAGGGGGTGAGCTCGGTACCGAAAACACTACAAACGCTCTATCCCGTGTAGATAGTTCGCTCGTACTGGAAAAGGAAAAGAATTTCCCGCATCGTTCCCATTTGTTTTTATTCCCAGTACACTCACCCGTTATCGATCAATGATTGATAACGGATCCATTGTCCAAAATTACATGGAAAACTCTTCTCATTACAGGGAAACCGAGCATGCAACGAGCAAGCAACAAGCAAGCAAGGTAATTCCAAATACACCAAAAGAGTCAAGACTGATCAGCGATGTGTCGTGCAGTATCAGCTACGGAACTTGGCATAGGTCAATTTTGGCCTAATGGACGAAGATAACAAAAAGTATCAAGCACTGGGCCAAGGCCCGAATGTTGTCTTGGAAAAAATCAAGACTCTATTTACTATCTTCCTCCATTAGACCGCAATGAACTCAAACTTCTCACGATCAACATCACAAACGTGACCTCGCCCACAAATTGTTAAACGAACACTATGATAGCAGACCCACCTTGGACTAAAACCTAAACATGAAATTGGTCGAAAAATTAAGTCATTAACCTAAAGGCAAGTTAAGAATCGGGTCGGCAGTGATCTAATGAAGGGTCGGGGAGATTCAAGGCACAAACTAGCTAGGGTTTTGGTCGGAGATGAACTAAGGAGGCGGTGATGCTTCGATGATGGTGGTGCAAGAGGAAAATCGTGGCGGAAAACTTGGATAAGGATGGGTCTAAAGAAGCACTGGATCGGTTCGAGCAAGCTAGGTCGAATCGCCTAAGGTTTAAGATCGCACGAAGAAAGGGCTCGGGTCATGTGAAAGTAAAGGGGTAGCTCGACTCGAATGGGTAATGCAGGCAACCGAAAATAAGAAAGGGGCGAAATTTTTCTAAATACCTAGGTCGCTAGCGATCCATCATCTATGGATCGCTAGCGACCCATACAGTTAAGAGGCGACTTGGAACAATCAGGTTGCTAGTGATCCATCGTCCATGGATCGCTAGCGACCCATGAATTTGGAGGTGAATTTTTCTCAAACTTATGTTGTGACATCTACCTATCATTTCTAAGCATACCAGAAAGCTATGAAGAGAAATTCGACCCGTTATGACAAGCGATCAACGGTGTGACCCACTACATACGCATAAAACTCCGATACGATCACTTGGAATTCGACAAGCAGATGTTAAATGCGAAAACTTCCAGATCATGCCTTGTCTCCAACGAAGACGTATTCTAGGAGGCAAATGCTTTACCTGGGTTTTTGACCCGGCAAGATCCAAGAGAAGCTGAAACAACTTCATAAAGTTAAAATAGTTTGAAACTCAACCAATAGGGCTAAATCAATGGGTTAAAGGGAGCCAAGTACAGTTACAAATGCAACGTCTGGGTTCGACTAAACCAAGTGATCACCATCCGATCAGTCCAATCAGCAGTCAAATATAACTAGATAGTAAATCATCGTCTAAATAGAGAAACATGCAACAATACCACACGAACAATGTTAATACGAGGTAATGAAGTCATTCCAGACATCAAACTACAAAAATACTCCAAGTGCATGGATTGCTAGCGATCCATACTCGATGAATCGCCAGTGATCCATACAACATTGTGGACTGCTATAGCGTGAGGGAAACAAAGAAGGCCTGAAAGAAGAAAGAAAAAATATGCTAAGTGTATGGATCGCTAGCGATCCATACGCTAAGGCATGCCAGCGATTCATACACCATGGATCGCCAGCGATCCATACTTGGTCACAACATCCTGGTGCGTTAGCATAGTAAAGCAATTGGGAAAGGAGCTAAGTAAGTAGCTCGCATGTGAGCCAATCTATGGATCGCTAGCGATCCATGGTTTTGGCTTAGGTCGCGAGCTAAGGTTTCTAGCATCGTTTTATGGTCGTCTGTGAGCAGTTATTGGATAGGCAAGGCCCAGAAGTTCTCTGATCTCTATAAATACCACCCTATCTGCACCACAAACTGGATCTTCTCTGGACTGGTTGCTGAAGCTCTACTGGAAACTTTCTTCACTCTCCATCTCCCTCACAACAATCTCCAAAGGGATTCACTGCGATTCACCACTGGATTCCAACTCTGGGGATTTAATCTAGCTTAGGATAATCCAAAGCCATGTAATCAAACACCTTTTATAACAATGATCAGTCTATAATAAAAACTATAAAGTTAACGTAGGCTTCATTAACAGCCGAACCACTATAAAAAATCTTCTTGTCTTCTTCCTTTTACTATTCTTTTCTATACCTATTATATGTGTTATTTTCTGTAAGAATAGGGCTGGTGCTTTCACACTCAGACCTAGGCGTTGATCCATTTCTTGGATTGACAACCTGCTCTTGCCTTATAAAATTACTTAAAAATCTTTCATAACATATTCATCACAAAACAACTATTATTCGCGTAAATATTTTTCGAAATCTAATTACATCGAAGATTTTTGAGTACTATATTCACATAGATAATTTTTCAGAAATCAATATTTTTCATGTTGATCTCAAAAATTAGTTCAAATTGAAAATTTTATGCACTACATTTTTTATATCATAACGCAGCATAATACATGCATAACATCCATACTAAGTTAAACTAAATTGAAAAATATGCCACACACAGAATTCACATCACCTTGCATCGCACCTTCTTCAATTCGAAAATTAATGGTGTTGCCTTGCCATGGAATTTTAAGGATTCATCTATCAGATTCGATGCTATATTGACCATTTAATCAACATATCTCGCCATCGATCTTAACCATCCACTTATGCTTAATAGTTGTAGACATTGTTTTTTTTAAAATATAAAAATATATAATTATTATCCTTAGAGAAATTCGAACTTTTCCAAAATGACACATATATATTTTCATATTAAAACATTTAAAACATATTTTAAAGATAATACTTTGCTTTTCCGATTAATATATGCTTCCCTTATCAAAAATGCTTTATCTCATTTCTCAAAACATCATATGGTTTTGTTTTTCAAATTATAGTTATAATATTTCTTAGAACATTAATTTATTAATTTTTTCCTAAATATTTTCTACAATTTCTTTAAATATGTACTTATTTCTGATGTTATTTAACTTATCTCAAAACAATATGTATCTTCCCAAAAGTAGTATTACGCTTTCAAACCATTACATTCTTCCAAATATTACTTATAACACTTTCCATAATATTATACTTCTTTCCAAAATAATGGCTCTACACTTTATAAAATGTTATTTTTAATATTACACATAATAGTTTACTCCTTGCAAAACATTGCATCAATTTTCAAAACATTATGTCCCACTGTCTCATCCTAGTGTCTGGGAATCTTTATCGATAATGTTGATCAGACGGATCGATCAAAATCCTTAAAGCACTCAGCGAACAAATGAACATGAAATTAACTTCAAAATTTCCTTTAAATATCTGCTTATGTATATACTTTAATAAACTTTCTTTGTAAAATTAATTACTCCTAGACCAAAAGATTATCTAATATCATAATATACACACCCACTTTTTTACCAAAAATATTTTAAGTAAATCATGTGCTTTCTTATATTAAAAACTTTCACAGATGATCATTGACAATAAAAAAATTATAAATCACTTAAAACAATCCATACAACATTAATCATCTTCATTCAGTACACATCAAGCAAGTATTCAATTAAATTTCTACTTAATTCATCTTAGTTTCTAAAATTAAATAACGTTATATTTTTAGCCATAGCAATTTCACATTTTATGTTACGATAAATTCACTACTGAAGATACCTCAGGGTTTAAAATATCATGACTTGAGTAGGACACTAGCTTTGAGTGATAACTCCTTCTACATACCAAATTCAAGACTTATCCCAATAATTGATTTCAAATTTAATATAACTAGGTACAAGTCTACCAAATAGGCATGTGTAAGAAGCAAACCTACCAATGTGCTTTATGGAAAGTGGTCTATCATCTTCCGTTGTGCAATCTGATCCCTAATTGATCAAGCTATCCCATTCAAAGCTACACAAAAGTCTAATATTCTTCAGTGATATTACACCACTAGTCAGACTAACCACTTCTTCCTTCACTAACTTGACCATCTGCCCTAAATTTCACATGTATACTTTTACTCATAAAGGGGTGGAAGAAAAGATATTATATATAAGAAAATACAAACACGTCCCCAGATTATTACCCTAATAATCATCACATTCTCCTACAATCGCTTTCTATAGGGTAATTACCCAGCATACCCAATGGAACAAAGATTCTAGGTCATCTAAGGCCAAGACTCGTGTCACTTACGCTATGTGTTATTGATAACATAGAAAATAGAGCAATATTAGGCTAACAAACATGAATATTCCCATAGGAAAACACTAATGCATGTCTTAAATCATATATCATTTACCTAGGTGTACTCAGTTTCGGCGTAAAAAGATGAACATGTGTGATTTCCATGGTAGAAAAACATGTAATATGATGAAAAGTGTAGCAACATAGTCATAAAACACAGCGATGAAATATAATAGTGAAATATACAAGTCTAAATAGGTCTACAAAAGTAAATTGCCCACTCTCAAATATAAATATCTTTCTCAATCCATACATCCCAACACCACATTCATACATGAGATTACATAATAATTACAACTACACTAAACAACTAGCCCACACTCTTCCTTCAATCACAAGATGGTCTTGTAAAATCTCCTATTTTGAGGCTCGAAGCTAAGCACTCCAGATAACTTTTGGTGACAAATAAGGTGATGTTAATGGTATCAATAATATCATAAGTAGATGAATATGAAATAAAATTAACACAGATTTCAAAAACAGCTTTTCTGACTACATTTCAAATCAATATTTCATATTCAATCACATAATCCCAAAACGATTCCCTAGTTTTGATCAAATATAATTATTACAAAATATGTCAAGAGTGGCATATGAAGATGCCCTCTTAGATGATCAGAGTACTAGATAGATATACATATTAGTCATAAATACATCACAATGGAAACACTACTAAATAACTCCTACATAGCTAGCTTTGCCTCATGCACATCTTCGGAAGCTTATTCATCCAATCTACTAAACTTGAAAAGTCCTTAACTCTCAATATACTCAAATTTAATTTTAAGCACCCGAGTTTAAGGGTGAAAACATAAACTTCGATTTAGACATAATGCCCAGTGTGAATAATTTTATTACATCTCAGTTTACTGATATTAAGTTAGACCACGCTGCTTAGTGGAACGAGTTTCTCCTCACTAATATCCTTTTAGAATAATATCTTTTGCAAATCAAAATTATGCAATCAAAATGATTATAGCAACAATAGCAATAACATATATGCATATAAATTTGGTAATCAATGGATTATCTATTCGAACAATATACTTTTATCTGGCTAATTATTAACACTGGCTGACTCAGGCCTACCAAACATAATAAATATTCTAACTTCTATTAGATATTGTTCACCTAAAAATTTAGGCCAACACCCTAGTTTGAGTTTGAAAGCACCAGCCCTGTTCTGACAAAGCAACATCACAGCTAACAGATATAGAAAAAGAAAAGTAAGAGAAAGAAGACAAAGAATTTTTATAGTGGTTCGAATGTTAATGATGTCTGCGTCCACTTTATAGTTTTATTATAGACTAAATGTTGTTACAAGAGATATTTGATTACAAGGCTTTGACTATCTTCAAGTGAGTTGAATCTTCAGAGTTGGAATCTACTAAAGAATCATAGTGAATTCCTTTGGAGATGTTGTGAGGGAGATAGAGAGTGAAGAATAGTTCCAACAGAGTTTCAACAACCAGTTCAGAGAGGGACCTACTTATGTTGCAGGTGGGAAGGTATTTATAGAGATCGAAGAGCTTCTGGGATAGGCCTGTTTATTTACTGTTCGCAGGCAGGTAGAAAGAGACCATGGGGGTGTTAGCTCGCGATCCGAGCCAAAACCATAGGTCTCTTGCGACCATCGACTTGGTCGCATGCGACCTAGTGACTTGGCTCCTTTTCCTTTGCTTCCTTAATTAGCTGATTGGAGGTTTAGGGAGAAGCATGGGCCGCTAGTGATCCTTAGAGTATAGGTCTGTAGCGATCCAAGCACTTAGGATTTTTCTAGAGTTTGGAGATTGGGAGTTTTCCATGGTCTTGTATCGTCATTGTTTGCATCGTCTTGTTGCACGTTGTTTGTTTCGATGACAATTTACTAGCTATTTGCGCTCAGCTGCTGATTAGGCTGAAAGAATGCTAGTCTCTTGGTTTAGTTGATCCCAGTCATTGCCTTAGTAGGATAGCTCGGCTCTCGTTAATTCCTTGCCTTAGCCTTTCAAGTTAAGTGCTAAACGATTATGATAACACGAGATTGTTCTGTCTCTGTTGGATCCTCATAAGTTAAAAACCCGGATAACATTTGCCCCCTAAAATATGCCTTTGTTAAAAACAAGGCATGCTATGGAAGTAACTTCTTTTGAGTCTTTATTTTGTGAATTCTAGTTTATTGTGTCGAGGTTACCATTCAAATTAGGCTTAGAATGTTGAATTTTTGATGCAAATCTTTAGAGTCCACCTTAAGACGTTGTTCTGAATTGACTGACTTCTGACAGCCGTTCATGTTTTGATTTCGATCTGAATTTCAATTCCTAGTACTGATGATGCAATCTTTTATCTGTAGTTTTCACAAAAATTTAGTTCGGTAAGTTGGGGCATGATACGGGTTCAATGTTATCCTATATAGTTTTGATTCGACCGGGGTGAAGCTATGTTTTGTCTCTAAAGATTGTACGCCGTTCTAAAGCGAAGTCTTATTGTTGTTCTTTAACTTCTTATGTTCAAGAAATTGGTTAATTTCCCATCGATGTTTTTGAATTCCAATGCGGTGATTAATTCCAAAATCGGATACGGTGGATGGTTTAATTATATCGCTCTTCCTATTTTTGCGTTCCATTGATGCTGAAAAGAAAGCTTTCGGCGTCGCTTCAGACAGCGGCTCCTTTATCGATCATTGATCGATAACGGGTAAGTGCAAAAGAGATAATTTCAAAGCACGATATGGATTGTTTTTCAAATGTAAGCAAGCTATCTACACTAGATTATTTGTCCAGAGTATTCAGGATACTGGACTCTTCTCATATAGATAATACACTACATCTGCCCTGGTCAACGATTAGGACCCGATTGGTCAACATACGTCAACATTCCCTAGATTTCGAGCGTTAATAATACGAGGATATTATTTAAAGTAAAACATACCTGACAAGGTTGCCAAGTTTTGTAGTTGAAAATGACTTTTCGGTCTTCTAGTCTTCAGTTTGGTGGAGGGACTTTCACTCCTCCAGAAGCTAGGTCCTTTGCAACTTAGGCTTCGCTTATTTTTCCTATAATATTGGGATAATTGATTACCGTTAAATCTAGAAGCAGGAGATATCGAAAGGTTGGGCTGAAGATTCAATCAAACTCTTGCTTCTATTTCTGAAAGCCTATGTATCAATAGTTTCATTTTGGGCTTTCTTCACAGCATCACCAAACTTTAGATAATGGCGTTTTCCTGCAAGTTAGAACTAAATGATCTAGTTAGACTGTAAGCAGGTCATCGATCCTTCTCATTATTGCCAGACTATGAGTGACGGTTGATTTATGAACATTAAACCCTTTATTTCCTTCGTTGGTGATTTTGTTGACAGAATACTCTGTTTTGTGATACAGAACCGCTAAATAACCAATCTCGTGATTATTCATGTTTGGACATTTGAAACATTTCTTTCGATCAAGTATCTGTGCTTTTATCTCTTCTTGAGGGGCTAGTTATTTTGAATTTTTTCATTTGGGCGGTTGTAAGAGGTGGAAATCTGTGGGGCGAATTGCCCAATTGCCCCCAGTCTGGCTCTCAACCTCATTCCAAAATTGGGGAAATTGGGGAATTCTATTTTCGACCTTCCATGACAGCTCCTGCTTGTCCTTGGCCATGCATGCAATTCTTGACTGCTGACGTTGTCATGGACGTTTTGTTCGTATTTCAACTCCTTTCTTTGAGAATTGATAACCTAGCTGCTTGGTTCCAAGCAACATTTCCTCGAGGCCAACTACCTTTTAGCTCTGTTTAAATTCTTTCTAAGTTGAATTTAGAAAATATAGTTGCGCACTAGCTTTCATCCCTAGAATTTAGTACGTGGGCATTTAAATCCTGAGATTTTCTTTCAACACTGCTTTATTCGTATGCGGTGGTTGATTTCTATGATGAAAGGCCGAACCATTCGGCTGACCTATGAAAGGATATGTCTTCCGATCATTGTCTGTCACAAAGCAATAATAGTTTTCCGAAAGGAAGGTAGAAACTTAGTTACAGATCAACTTCTATCTCCAAAAGATGGTGCATCGATAGTTCACTATGATGAGTGTTTCTCATCAGCCTTGTAGATCAAAGTTTTCCTGGCATTGCTGGAGCAATACTGGTACTTAGTGAGTAAAATGTTTTCTGAAGTTGTCGGGGCAATACCGCTACTTAAGAAATAGAAAGTTTCCTAGCATTGTTGGGGCAAGATTGGTATTGTGTAATAGAAAGTTTTCTAGCATTGTTAGGGCAACACTGGTACATCGAAAATAGAAAATTTTACCGACGTTGCCAGTGCAACACCAGTACATGAAAGATAAAAGAAGGTCTTGGCATTACCAATGCAACACCGAAACTCAGGAGTTTGGGATCAATTTTCCTGGTCGATTCGGCGGTTTTTTTAGTCCAGTTGGGCGCTAATTTCAGTCTTTAGAAACTAGCACTTCGGTGATTGGATTGTAGGAGTATTTTCTTAGTGCTTCCTATCTTCAAGTAGTGTTAAAGTTATGTTAGTGAGGATTTAATCATTCATCCGATCCTGTAGAGCTAAGCAGATTCCTTTTAACCCAATGTGGTCGTTTCTTTGCTTAAATCTGGGATACACAACGTTCTGACAGGGTGAGAGTCCCAAGCGTTTCCGTTGCCTTGCTTTGTTTAACCGTCAAGTATAAGCCTTGGAGGTGCAAGGTTGTTGCTTAACCAATTCCATAATTATTCTTATTCATGAAAAATCGAACCTTCTCCAACTGGTTTTCGTTATGATCTGACGACTATTAGCAGAACCCTTCAATTCTAGGTCTCAAACTCTGGGTTCTTATAGAAAATTTGAAGTTGTGGAGCAAGTCATCACATTACCCCTAGTATGACCACGTTCATTCGTATACTGATCATTGATAGAGATTGGTGTGTTTTCCTTGAGCCCCTAAGACTAACCTTGCTTGTTTCAGGACAAATGCATTATGTTGGACCAATAGCATTGTTGTGGATATCAACCTTATTCACCGGATCCAACCTTCGGGAATCAATGGTTTAGATGCTCAATTTTGAGTGTTCTCTCCTTGCCATTTTCAGTCTTTGGATAATAGCCTATTTTTTGCAATTTAGGGGTTGAGACCTTATTTGAGCACCTGCTTCTATCTTTGGAAGCCACTGGGTCGATGGTTTGATTTTGGAAACGTCTACCATCATTATTTATCTCTAGCCATTGGTAAGTTCCTCCCTTTATCCCTATTTCTGAGCGATGGTGAACTTTAAGGAGTTCAATTTTCTTATGGATATGAAAATCTGGAGTTCTCGATGTTGTTGAGGCAATATCTATGTCTAGTTGGTTGGAGCGGTTTCCATTTTAATTCTTCATTCATCCAACCTACTCTACTGCTTAGTTTTGTTGCGATTGCTGAAATTCTCTGTTTGGCATAACAGAACCTTAGAGTGATTTTTGGTCCCAACCAAGTGTTTGTTTGTTTTGTGTCGCCGGTCCATACGGCTGATTACTCCAAACACTAGATGCTAGACTTCATGTTCTGGGCGGTCCTCTGGATGCCCCAGTCATAGTTGTGCTGCAGCTTCTATCTTTGTGATTTGATTGCCTTAACTTTAGACATTTTTTTCAAAGATCATAACTCTTTGTTGAAATCTTTTTTTGGGGACTTTGTGGCATTGCTGAAGCAATGTCAGTCCTTTTGGGTGGTAGGGATCGGTCCTTGTTAATCCTAAAGTAAACAAATTTCCTAGTGTTGTCAAGATAACACCGATACTTAAAGAATTCTGACGGTCCGGTGTTGATGCCGAAGTGACATTGGGCAGTGTTTGCGCAGCTTATGATATGCATGTTTTATAAGAGTGCACAGTTTACGAGGTGCGCGGTTTCTGGTGGTGCGCAACTTATGGGTGGCGCGACTTATGAGAGTGCATGATTTGTGGGATTCACAGCTTATAGGATCGATACATCCCGCTGATCCGCAACGGTTTGGAACTTCTCGATATTGCCAATCTTTAGGTAAAGTGAGGAGTTCACGCTTTAAGAGCATGGTTCCATGGCTTAAGAAGTGATGCGTGAGGATTTGGCCCCTCCCTATGTTGTCGGAGAAACACCCATTCTCAGAAGGCTGGGATTAAGATTTCCTGTTGATGTGCCAGCTTCCTCAGTGCTTGGACTTTTGCTATTATTTCCATAGCCTCCATGCTCGTTTCTATTCCCGTTCCTCTTTCCATGTCCATGTCTGGCTCGCAGTCGAGGTCGGAGTCCAAAAAGATAGCCGTGCTTCATGGCTTGGATGACCCTTCTATATCTTTGGATGGTGACGTAACATCGATAAAAGTTAGGGAGCAGGAAATTCAAATGGAGCCGCCTCATAAGACATAACATAAATTGGTCGCTATCATGAAGGAGAAGGTTGAATCGATTAAAGCCTCGAAGAGCTCCTACAAATCAAAGAAACGCAAAGCAAAGGGAGAACCTTCTGATGAGCTTGCATGGAGATTGATCTGACTTTGGTTCCTTTTGAGTTATTTTGTCCAAGTGCAGAGTCTGCACTTCATGTTTTTGTCATGGAGTCTGTATTTTCTTTTTGTTGGCTGGTGTTGCGTGGGTCCGGCCCCACGTTTTGACCTTGAGGACTTGTCATTGTTTGGAGTGACAGGACTTTTGAACTTATTGTTTTCACATATTTTTGTCTACGCACAAGTGTATGCCCCCCAATTCATAGGTTGTTTTACTTCAAACAACTTTCAATGACTGAAAACGTAAGGTTTAGATAACCCTTATGTCAAACTTGAAATTTGACTCCCATTTATTCATAAGTTTTGTGACTCTATCTTGTAATCTAATTTTCTTGTGACATTCAGCTAAGTATGCAACTTTTGCATGGGTAAGTGTTGTCGATCATTGAGAGCCTACCTTATACCACCAATTTTATTCGGGTTGCATTTGTTATTCCTGACTATATGCATGCAGTTTCTCACGCTCCTCGGTGTTGCCCATTTTCACATCATGTAAGAGGGTATTACTTTGGAATTTTAGCATACTACTTGTGTTGTGCGCAGCGTTCGGTGCTCCTTGATGTTGCCCGTCTCCGAGCGACGCAAGGATTTTAAATTTGAATGTGCGGCTTATGTGATGCACAACTTTTGATGCTCCTTAGCGTTTCCTACCTCCGGGCAGCGTAAGGAGTTTAGATTTGAATGCGCGACTTATGAGATGCGCGGCTTTTGTTGCTCCTTGGAATTTCCTATCTTCGTACAATGCAAGGAGTTGAGATTTGGGTGTGCGACTTAAGAGATGTGCAACTTTTGCTGCCCCTTAGCGTTGGCTATCTTCGGGCAGCGCAAGGAGTTTAAATTTGAATGTGGGGATTACAAGATGCGCAGCTTTTGATGCTCCTTGATTATGCCTATTTCTAGGCAGCATAAGGAGTTTAGATTTGGGTGCTAGGCTTATAAGATGCGTGGCTTTTGGTTCTCCTTGGCGTTGCCTATCTTCGGGCAGTGCAAGGAATTTAAATTTGAATGTTGGCTTACGAGATGCACAATTTTTGATGCTCCTTGGTGTTGCTTATCTTTGAGCAGCACAAGGAGTTTAGATTTGGGTGCGTGGCTTACGAGATGCGTAGCTTTTGATGCTTTTTGGCATTGCCTATCTCCGGACAGCGCATGAAATTTTAATTTGAATGTGCGGCTTACGAGATGCACGATTTTTGAGGCTCCTTGGCGTCGCTAATCTTTGGGAACACAAGGAGTTCAGATTTGAATGCACGGCTTTTGAAGCTCCTAACCATTGCCTATTTCGGACAGCACATGAAATTTAGATTTGAATGTGCGGCTTATGAGATGCACGGCTTTTGATGCTCCTTGTCGTTGCCTATCTTCGGATACTGAAAGGAGTTTGAATTTGGAAGTGCGGCTTACGTGATGCATGGATTTTGATGCTTCTTGGCGTTGCTTATCTCCAGACAGCGCAAGGAGTTTAGATTTGGATGCACGGCTTACGAGATGTGTGGCTTTTGATGCTCCTTGGCGTTGCCTATCTCTGGGCAGCGCAAGGACTTTAAATTTGAATGCACGGCTTACGAGACGCATGGCTTTTGATGCTCCTTGGCGTTGTCTATCTCTAGGCAATGCAAGGAGTTTAGATTTTGGTGTGCGACTTACATGATGCATAGGTTTTGATTCTCCTTGGCGTGGTCTATCTCCGGACAGCGCAAGGAGTTTAAATTTGGATGCGTGGCTTACGAGATGTGTGGCTTTTGACACTCCTTGGCGTTATCTTTAGACGGCGCAAGGAGTTTTGATTTGGGTGTGCAGCTTACGAGATGTGCAGCTTTTGATACTCCTTGGCATTGCTTATCTTCGGGCAGCACAAGCAGTTTAAATTTGAGTGCACGGTTTACATAATGCATGGCTTTTAAGGCTCCTTTGGCGGTTCTTATCTCCTGGCAACGCAAGGAGTTTAGATTTGAATGTGTGGTTTATGAGATGCATGGATTTTGAGGCTCCTTAGCGTTGCTTATCTCCTGGCAGCGTAAGGAGTTTAGATTTGAATGTGTAGCTTTTGATGCTCCTTGGCATTTCTTATCTTTGGGCAGCACAAATAGTTTAGAATTGAATGCGCGACTTACGTGATGTGCAGCTGAAGCTCTTTTGCGTTGCCTATCTTTGGGCATCGCAAGGAGTTTAGATTTGAATGCATGGCTTATGAGATGCGCGGCTTTTGACGCTCATTGGTGTTGCCTATCTCTAAGCAATGCAAGGAATTTGTTTATGATGCTCCTCGGTGTTGCCTATCTGCAGGCAATGCAAGGTGTTAGTTTTTGATGTTCCTCGACGTTGCCTATCTTCGGGCAACGCGAGGAGTTAGTTTTTTTTGTTCCTCGGCATTGCCTACTTCGGGAAATGCAAGGAGTTTGTTTTTTGGTACTTCCCGATGTTGTCAAGGGAACACTTCAAAAGGCGAGGATTGGGTTCCGCCGATCCATCGATTTGAATCGATTTGCTTCTGTCGACCCGGCGCGCAGTTATTGTGAATATAGTTTTGTCAGTTCAAATAGATAATTGACTTTTGGATTGGGTAACCATGACTTTTGAATTTTCCCCTGAATGAAGATGAATATATGATGATTTGAAACTAATTGAATTTTGGTTTTAAACATGTTAAAATGCCTAAATATGATATTTATTCAAATAAAAAGTGATAAAATATGATGTAAATATATGCACATTTACATGCACATAAAATACCTCCACTCTTGTCATTTTATTCGTCCTTGAATAAAGGAAAAATAAGATAAATCCGTTTTCATAGGGTGCATGATTGCATTAAGCTTATGCAACAAGCCATTAAACCTCTAGGTGTCCCCAGTAGGACGAGTGTTGTCTCAAGAGAGTTTTCAACAGATACTACCCACAAAATCCAAATGCGAAGTGAAAATATTTACAAAGTGCAAGATTTATTTACAATGGAATGGTTGCAAGTTTTTGAAAGTATTTACAAATGAAGATTCACATTCAAATCGACACTCATAAGCTAAATATAGGTTTTGGTCATTATCTTGAAAATTTAAGTCATTTACTCGTCAAAATTCCAACAAAAATTAAGTTACCATAACAAATAGACAATAATTTAACTCATTGTTTTGGTCGATAATATGTTGTAACTATGAAATAGACTCTTAGTTGATTATCAAAGTTTATCAAAGTGGTATTTTCATTTCTTTCCAATAACAAGTCAAATCTAACAAGTTAAAATGATGCTTGGATTTCAGTTGCTTATTCTCTTTTATTTGAAAATTTTATTGATATTAACAATATTTATATATGCCTGACTCAGGTAAACTGAGGCCAGATATATTACCCATGCACTACTTTGCAGACTGATGTGAGGGGAATATAGAGCGTGGCGAGTGAACACACAAGTGTGAGCACTTATCGATTGTAGGCGTTATTAGAAAGTATTTTTATATACATACACCTAACTCTGATAAACTGAGGCTAGATATACCGATCATGCACTGCCTTTCGGTCTTACGTGAGAAGGGTACAGAGCATTGTGAGTGAACACAAGAGTGTGAGCACATGACTCTAGGTGTTAAAATATATACATATATACAAAATATTTTTATATATATATATATATATATATATATATAGAAAAGAGGGTTCTGCAAAATCATCTTAGCATCAGTTAATTTAGAAGATAAAATTGTTATATCCTTTACTTTAAATTTACCCCTTTTCTTTTTAAACAAAGATTTTCAATTAGAACATACTTCATAATTAACACATATGAACCTTCTTATATACTACTTAAACCATTGTTATTTGTAATCAAACTTCTTTTTTATTTTTGTTAAGACAAATAATTTTCAAAAATTTCAATTTATTGACCAAAACTTATACTTGTCCCATAGTGTTTCTTTAAAAATAAATCAAAATGCTAAAAAGAAAATGTTTTGAAATTTAGAAATTTTGAGATTTTTTTTAAGTTAAAAGAGAATGAAAATTCAAAATTGCCATGAAACTTAAAATAAATGAAAATGAGACTTCCTCCATACTTAATTTTGATTGTGTCCTCATAGTCAATGCATGTTATAATGAATGTAACAGGGAAAACTATAAAAGAGGGTTAACATTCTTACTAGATGTAATTTGGCTCAAGAAGAATCATGAGCTCCTCCTCTTGGTTACTGGAAAATTCCAAGAAAGGTTTCAAACGATGACCGTTGACTTTGAAAATCGATCCATCCCTAGGGTTTTCTATTTCTATGGCACCATGTGGAAAAACAGTTCGTACCACAAATGGTCCGGTCCATCTTGATTTAAGTTTCCCAGGGAATAAATGAAGTCTTGAGTCATATAAAAGAACTTTCTGGTTAGGCGAAAATATTTTCCTTAGAATTGACTTGTCATGAAAAACTTTGGTTCTTTCTTTGTAAATTTTCTTGTTTTCATACACGTCATTCCTAAGTTTTTCTAGTTCGTTGAGTGGTAGTTTTCGGTTTTCGCCAGCTTTCTCAAGATCAAAGTTTAAGCTCTTTATTGTCCACAACGCTTTATGTTCGATTTCAACGGGTAAACCGCAAGCTTTACTGTAAGCTATACGAAATGGGGACATCCCAATGTTAGTTTTAAAAGCATTACGGTAAACCCAAAGCGCATCGGTCAATTACTGAGACCAATCTTTTCGATTTTTGTTAATAGTTTTCTCCGAGATTTGTTGTATTTGTCGATTTGAAACTTCAACTTGGCCAAAAGTCTGAGGATGATACGGAGTGGATAACTTGTGGGTTATCGAGTTTTTTTTCAAACTAAAATAACTGTCGATAAATTTCTATCGAATTAGAAAACCGTCGATAAATTTTAAATTAAAATAAACGTAAGCGAAGGCATACAATTGTTATTACGTGGTGAGTGCAGGTCGATCCGCAGGGAATTGTTGATTTTAAATCTCTATTCAATCAAATTAAATCAAAATCGAGGGATTGTTAACAAACTAAAAAATAAAAGCAAACTAAAACTAAGGCGAATAAAAATATGAGAATAAAGAGAAATATAGAGGCAAATCGCCTCTCATGATAACATAAATCAACATAATGAAATTATGATCTCTATTTGGTCATATATGAGTTTAGTTGATGCATCTATCATAAGCATGGCCTAATTGTGTTATTAATTAACACACTTAAACCATCAAACTTTAATGCACCCTCTAACCCACTTACTAACTTTAATGAAAATGATATGAAATTAAAAGTAGAATATATTTTAAGCATGGTTTATTAACTATTAAATTAGAATATAGACCATCAAATTTTGATTCTGAATCCACTTCCATTATCATGACCATATGTAGATGAAGAGGTAGTTAGTGATTTATATGACTAAGCATAGCCTTTTTTTTTTGAACAACATAAGCTATCAAACTCAATATTAAACACAAAATCACACAAACATCTAACTTTTCATTAAGCACAAAAGAGACATAGATGAAAAATTACATTGCATCTACATGTTTCAAGAGAGCTTCATTATCCCTAAATTGTAGGGATTAGCCTCTCATATTTGTTATTAAATCAATAAATGTAGAAAGCAACATGAAATAAACAATAGGAAAAAGAGAGCAAAATGAAAAGAATCTACATGCATAAAGGATAAACTAACTACTAACAAGAAAGAAATAAAGCATGTGAATAAGAGAGAACATTAATTAACATTGCATAAAAGAAAGGAAAATTACATGAATAGAAATATGGAAAAGTAGCCATGAAAAGAGAAAGAGAGCTTTTGTTTTATTTTGAGCCTAAAAGTAACTAACTAAGTAAGAGGATGATTACATGAAGATATGGGGTATTTATACAAGTTAAAAATCCTAATTCATTTTTTTGGGGAACGCCCAAAATACCCCTTTTGGAAGTGCGGTGGCCAAGTAATCATTAGCATAATATAATCATCCATTAAGTGTGCATGAAGATTTAATGGCCTTTTAGCATGTGCATTAGCTCCTAAGTGTACATTAAGGTAGGTGGGTAAGTGGGTCCTCCATGAACTTGGTTTTGAATTATTTTCATCTTCATTTGTTCTCTTCACTCTTGTGCATGCATATATTCTCATGAAACCACTTGTAAAATTCACTAAAATTCCTACAAAACAACATAGAAAATTCCAAGTAAATTTTAACAAATTAATAAATGCACAAAAATGACCATTTTTCCTCTATATGAAGATGAATATGTGACAATTTAAAAATAATTTGAATTTGGTTTAAACAAGGTAAAATACCCAATATGATATTTATTTAATTTAAATAGATAAATATGGTGGTAAAAATATGCACATTTACGTGCACATCAAACACCCCCACACTTATCTTTTTATTTGTCCTCGAATTAAGGAAAACCAAGATAAATCCATTTTCGTAAGGAGCATGATTGCATTGAGTGTATGCAACAAGCCGTTAAATCTCTAAGTGTCCCCAGTAGGACGAGTGTTGTCTCGTGAGGGTTTTTAGTGGATACTACCATACAAAATCCAAATGCAGGATGAAAATATTTACAAAATGCAAGATTTATTTACAAAGAGATGAATGCGAGTTTTTGGAAATATTTATGAATGAAGGGTTTACTTTTAAATTAACACACATAAGTTAAATATAGGTTTTGGTTATTATCAAGAAATTTAAGACTTTTACTTGTCAAAGTTTCCAACAAAAATCAAGTTATCCTAGCAAATAGACAATAGTTTAACTCGTTGTTTCGGTTGATAACAAAGTGTAACTATGAAATGGATCCTTAGTTGATTATCAAAGTGGTATATTCATTTCTTTTCGATAACAAGTCAAATCAAATAAGTTAAAGTAGTGCTTGGATTCCAATTGATTACACTCTCTATTTTTTTGAAAAATTTATTTATATCTACAATATTTACATATGCCTAACTCAGGTAAACTGAGGCAAGTTATACTACCCATGCACTGCCTTACGGACTGATGTGAGGGGAATACAGAGCGTGGAAAGTGAACATACAAGTGTGAACACTTTGACTGTAGGCGTTATTAAAAAGAATTTTTATATACATACACCTATGTCGGATAAACTGAGGCCGGATATACCGATCGTGCACTGCCTTTCAGGCTTACGTGAGAAGGGTACAAAGCATGGTGAGTGAACCTATGAGTATGAATATATGACTCTAGGTGTCTATTAAAAACTAAACATATATACAATAAATTTTTTTTGTATTCTTTTAGAGAAAGAGTCTAAGCAAAATCATCTTAGCACCCTTTAATTTAGAAGACAAAAAATGTTATATCCTTTTATTTGAATTCACCACTTTTTAAAACGAAGATCTTCAGTTAGGATAGTTCATAATTAACATGTATGAATCTTCATATATACTAGTAATACCACTGTTATTTTTAATCAAACTTCATTTTTATTTTTGTTAAGATGAATAGATTTTCAAAAATTTCAATTTACTAAACCAAAACCATATATTTATCCTATAAGAATGCTTAAAAAATTTTGAATTTTTTTCATATGTTTTTTTTTTGAGTTTTGGAGGAAAAATGGAAAATTAATCATGAAAAAAAAAATCAAAAAAGAAGATAAGTCAACCGCACACTTGATTTTGACCGTGTCCCCATAGTCGACCCAAGTAGAAGGAGAAAAATAAAACAAAAACAAGACCTATATTTACATGAAAAGATTATTATTACAAGATATCAGAAAATATGCTCTTAAAGAGTAAATGAAACGGTCTTCCAAAGACCGATTCATTTGTCTTGTCAAGTATTCGAGAAACGGCTTAAGCTTAGAAAACCAAACAGTAAAAGATTTCGAAATTGAATGTTGATTTGGAAAAACGAATGTCGTTTTTTTGAAAATCGTACGAGTTGTTTTATTTTTGATGATTTTTGGGGTAAGTAGAACAATTTTTTGAAGTTCAAATTTATACTCACCAAATTGATTTTCAAGCTTATCGTTGAAAACTTCTTTCGAATTATCGATTTCAAAATCAAAAAGGTGATCTATATTTTTCCTTTCAGAATTTAACAACTCGTTTTCAAAAAGTCCAAAGAAATCGTGTTCATTAAATTCGTCTTACTTTATTGGATTATCAACAACTTCATTGCGTATATCATTTTCAAAATCCAAAGTTGTTGAATTCAAATTTTTGAAATCGGAAAAGGAAGATCGAAATTTAAATCGAGTTTCTCACCCTTAAAAGAATTGAAATCCAACGCAATTATTGTGTTTTCAACAACTTTGTTAAGATTTTTGATTTCAATTTCAAAAGTTGTTATTTGAAAATCATCAATTTGGGTAAATGATTGATTATGTTTTGACTCGTCACATGTTGCGATTTGGTTTTGTTTCTCACATTGTTTCATATATGTTTCGAACAACAAATCCATGTGAACACTGTAGATTTCATTCATTTGTTCAACAAAATCCAATTTATAGTTATTAACTTGAGAATTTTCGATTTGGATTTATTCAGAACAAAAAATTTCACTCATTTCGTAGTCGAGATTATTACCATTGCCAAATTTTTCTAAAAAGTGGATCACATTTTCGTTTTGATTTTGAAATTCATTTTGGAGTTCAAAATTGAATTGGCATGGGTTATACTCGAAATTGTTTGCATTTTGAAGTGAATTCAAATCTTGATTGCTTTGAAAATTTTGACTTGAGTTCTCACACAAATAAGAATTACAGAAATCATTTATCATTTGATTTTGTTGTGTAAAGATTTCAAGTAAAGACAAAATGTTATTTTCAAGATTTGAAGGTTGGTCATCGTTTTGAAAACTTTGTTGTTCGGAATTCGAATTATTTATACAATGGTTGTCATTAAAATATCTATATGAATTTGGAGTGAAATCATATGGATTATATTGATTTTCAGAACTATTGTAAAATTCACGTAAGTGGGGAAACACGGACATTTTCAAGAATATTTACAAATAGAATTTATTTTTCAAAAGATAAATTGATTTTTTTTGGTTTTCAAATTTTTTCTTTGTTTTTTGAAAAGGTTTTAATTTTTTTTTGAATTTTTATTTTTAAATTTTTTGGATTTTTGAATTTCACAGAAAAACGATTTAAAAATTTGAAAGGAAAAGGAAAATTTACAATTTTTTTTTTGGATTTTTTTTAAAATATGCATGAACTAATGCAACTAAATGAATGCAAGGGTTTAATTACAAATTATTTATCCTAAGTTAATCCAAAATTGCATAATTACACTTTGTTTTAAATCAACAAGATAGTTTTCAACCAGGTAATGGCAGGATTTATCGGTGCACCACGAACCACCGTGGCAATGCAGCCGAAGGTTTAAGTACCTTCAGAGGAAAAATCACTATAATATTTACAAACCACCAACATTTATAAATGATTTTTACTCTGCCGTACGCTAGACACCAAGAAATTAAATTGTCGAAAGAGGACAAACTGTCAATATACAAACTAAGCGTTATTGATTTCTAACTGTTATTATTAATCAAAATTCTAGGATATAATGCAAAGCAGAAATTAAACGTGTTTTAACAATGCAAATACGAATGAAATTTGTTTTTATTTTTGAATTTTTAAAAAAAAAATGTAAGCAAACAACAATGCAAGGCAAATAAAAACAATAAATAAGTGTTAAAAGCAGTAAAATTTTGATAAGCAGGCAAGCAGTTATTTTTTGACAAGCTGTGCAAAGCGCTTTAGTTAGCAAGCAGTTCCTTGTCCGCCTTTGCAACCTGAAAAAGGAGTTGAATTATACGATGATTTTTTTTAACAAAATAAAGAATCAAAGAAAGAAAACTAAAAACAAAATTAAGCCAGATACGTAGGGCAACAAAGAGGGAATCACCAAGCCAAAGCCCAATTTAACGAAACACCACACTAAAACACAAAAATCCAATAAAAAATCACAGCCGAAAGCAAAAAAGTAAAACAAAATCAAACAAACTAAAGACAACAGTCTAACAAATCAATTAGAGTTCAAGCCCAAGCCCAAGTAGGACACAACATAGTCAACAAATTTCCAAACCCTTTTTTTAAATTTGACCAGGGCCCGACCCAACTTGATTAAGAATAACAAATCCTTCAGCTGCTTTATTAAAAGAAAATAAGTAATCACAGCAATCACTGAAATTTTAACTTCCAAAATCAAAATCGAAAACTCCTAAAACTAAATTATGCTCGCCAATCGAAATCCTCCCCTTTTTTTGTTGGAGATGCTCGTATAATGGATTTTGGGAAATTCGTGTTCGTCGATTGTAGAGTTGGGGATGCTGCAGTTGGGAGTTGCGACAATTGGAGGGGGTTGAGTGAGCGTGGAGGTGTAGGCAACTGTTTGGTTATTGAAGGTTGCAAACTTCTTCAGGTGATGAAGAGTTGCGTGTGTCTAACTACGATTTTGGTCTGAGGCGGTTTGCTGGTTGTAGTGAGGTTCAGGCTCGGTTGCGGTTAGAGATTCGCAGTGGTCGAGTAAGTTTATTCACGGGGAGGTTGAGCGATTGATTGCTGGTTGGTTGAAGGCGGTTGGATGTCGCTGTGGTTGCTCAGGTGGTTTGTGTAAAAGGTTTTTTTTTTTTTTCTTTCTTTGAGAATGTTTGATGAAGCTTTGTAGAGGTGAATGAAACTCGGTAGTATGGCAGTGAGACAGAAAGGAGTTGGTGGTGGTTGAAGATGAACTGTGATGGTCAGTGGAGGTTCGGGCAGTGCGCAGTAGATGTTGAAAGAACTGCAGCTGTGTTTGCAAATGTATTAACAAACTTGTTGTGATGGCAACTGGAAGTATAGCTGTGAGGAAGTTGAATGTTTGATAGCAGCAGTGGACAAGTTGTTAAGGCGGTAGCAAGATGTAGTGGGTGTGAGTAAGATGCAAGTGGCCGGTGGTCTGTGATGAATGTGTCAGTGATGAAGTATTTTGAATGTCGAAGTTGTTGATGATGGAGTAACAGGGTAGTTCAGGTAGTAGCGTAAATGAAGTGGTGGGTGTGGCTTGCGAGTTGTTTTGGTGTTGTATTGCATTGGTAGGTGTGGTGTTTGTGATGGTATTGGAAGGTGGATGAAGTGGCACTGTGCTGTGGGAACTGATGAAGGCAGAGGTATGAGAGTAAAGTTTTGACAGTTTTGTTTTATTGTGAAGCAGTGGCAATATTGATGGTATGAAGGATGTAAATGCAGTTGAATGTAAGTGGTAAAGTTGAATGGTATGAAGGGGTATTTGTGAGGTTGTTATGGCAGATATGTTTAAGGGTAATGAAGCAGTGTGTTGTGGTCTGCTGTTGCACTGGAGTTGGTGGCTGACGAAGTTGAATGTAACAGTGCTTGTTCAAGTTGTTGGTGATGAATGGATTAGTGGAAGTTTTGATGTATGAAGATGGACAGTGGTTTGATTGCAGAAAGGCAGTGTGAATGGGGTAGAACAGTTGTATTTATGTACACTGTGCACAGGGAAGTTGCAAGATCTGCACAGCAGGTGCACAGTGACCAGTGAGGCAGAAAATGCTATGGTTGTGATGGTTAGAAGTTGATTTGAGGTGCTGGTTGGAAGTCAGTGAAATGAAAAGGCCTGAGATGGTTGCAAGGGAGATGTGCACTACTTGCAGAGAAGTAAAAAATATAACAGCGAACAGTAGCTTTGGCAATGAAAATGCAGAAATTATAAAGAAAAGGAAAAAGAAAATGAGATTGTAAAAATAAATTGTAAATGCAAAATTGTAAAAATAAATAAAATGAAATGGAATAAAATTGTTTTTTTTATATTATGTTGACTTTTTTTTAATAGAAATGCAACTAGAAAACAAACACAAAATACAAACAAAAATCAAACAACACACACAACACAATTTTTTTTTAATAGAAAATTAACACACAAAACAAACACAAAATATAATCACACGAAAATAATTCGAAAAATAGAAAATCAAAATCAAAGCAATTCCCCGGCAATGGCGCCAAAAACTTGTTTAACGACAAATTTTCTATCGAGTTAGAAAAATGTCGATGAATTTTGAAATAAAAATAACCGCAAACGCACGGCGTACAATTTTAGTACTTGGCGAGTACGGGTCGATCCGCAGGGAATTGTTAGAGTTTAAAAATTTATTCAATCAAATTATACCAAATTGAGGAGAAATTGTTAACTAAAAGCAAAATGAATCTAAAACTAGAATTAAAATGAGATTAAAAACTATGACATTAGAAAACAATTTAGAGGAAAATCCACTCTTATATTTTTGTAAATCAACAAACAACTAATTTATGATCTCTAGTTTTGGGAATAAATGAAATAGTTGTTGCATTTATCATAAGTATGGTTTATTTATGTTATTAATTAATATAACTTAAACCATCAAACTATAATGCAACAAATAAAATACTCATAGATTCTCATGAAAAAGAAACCAAAGCAAAAGCCATTTTTAAGTATGATCTATTTACTATTGTAATTAGTAATATAGGTCATCAAATTTTGTTCTTACTTTCTTTTCAAAATCAAAAATCAATTAGCACATGATGATGTAAATTGTGTTTATGTTGAATAAGAATAGCTCATTTGCGAATGCAACATAAACTATCAAACCCACTTGTATAAACTTACATCAAAATCTACTCTAATGAAGCATAAATAAAAGAGACTGTAAATCATAGAAATGTTGAAATTACATAATACCCCTAAATTGAAAGGGTTTAGCCTCTCATTTGTTTTATCAAATCAACACTTGTAAATTTCAACATTAAAAAGCAAAAGAAATAAATTAAGAAAAGAAAGCAAAAGAGATCTTTTACTGGATCATTGGACTTTATTGATGAAAAGCATGAGAAAGCTAATTTAAGGGTGGCCACACATCGGCATCGAACTAGTATTGTAATGTAAAAGTCCGACCGAGAGTTTTCGGTATGGGCGACCTTGTTTTGAAGCGAATCTTTCCGGTCCCATCACACATGAATCCCACATGGGAAGGTCCTTACGTCATCGAACGGAGGCTTGGAGAAGGAACTTTCAAGCTAGCGACTGTTGATGGCGTGAGACTTCGCAGAGCATGGAATAGCGAGCATTTGCGCTGCTATTTTACCTAGTTTGTTTCTTTTGCATTCCAGTCTTAGTTGTTTACAGTATTTCTTTTCCTTATTGTTCTCTGCTTTTGATATGAGATAAAACAATTCAGTCTGTCCCTATTTTCTATAATCAATAAAAGCTTAAAGCTATTTTTCTGTGAACTGTTGATGTTTCATGTTATATAATTACATGTCAAGGTTAGTCAGCACTGACACATGTGACGTACGAATGCACACATAAAACTAAAATTGACTGGCTATGTACAAAAAATATCCAAGTCCCTAAAATGCGGATTAGAATACTCTAAGTCCCATGAGCGCAGACTAGAGTATAAACAACTTAAAAAACATCTAAATCTCCAAAGTGCGGATTAGAGTGCTTTGAGTTCCCTGAGCGTGGACTAGAGTATAAACTACTTTAAAAAAATCTCTAAATCCCCAAAGTGCGGATTAAAGTTGTAACGTCCCGCCTTTTCGCACGCTATAAATCGACACACGTGCCAACTCAAACCATACGGAAGAGCGGATTGATATGGGGTAAATAAGAAAATAGAGAAGAGAAAAAAAGAAAACAGAATCTCACAGCGGAAGGATAAAATATAATAATCAATATGTAGTTCATAAAACTGTTTACAAAACATTTGCTTCTTCTTTATACAATAAATATCAGAGTTCACATACCAAAATATCAATGCAGCAGAATTAAATGTTGTAGTGGAATAATATACTAGATAATAGTAATACAAATCTTCGTCTTCGTCCTCCAGAGCTAAATCTTCAAATCCTGAAACGCTCGGACTGACCCGAGCGAATTGAAAAGACAAAACACTCGAGTCATAACTAAAAGATCTTACGTAAGTTAAATCAACAGAAATAAATATGAGTGCAGTAACTCAAGAGATGCTCGGGATTTACATCTCCTAAGGATCCGTTAAACTATTTACTATGTAGTATATTGCGCTATTATAATAGTGTCTAATTGTAAAATAAACTTACTTTTTTCTTAGCATTAAGGGGTTACCCATATAGCCCTTAACACGTAATAGTCCCAGTAGTCCATCCAATATCATAGTCCCTCCTGATCGGGAAGCCACCAGAGGATACCACACGGGCTACGGGAGAAATCCAAACTCGTACAAGGCGCGATAGGGTAGGTGACACGACACAACTAGGCAATGCCAGGGTAGATATACCAATTGCTATCCGGGCTGATGGAAACGCGTAGCCGCAGCTACCGCCCACCTCGAAACAACTCCCCAAAAAAAAATCAAAGTAAAAGTGGCCACTGCATCAATCCAAAGTCAAAGTATAATATCGAAGAGGAGTGTCCGATCAGAGGAATGACCTCATTGGCCCGAGAATAGCTCCTGTTTTAGCCACCTTATGCCAACTCACGGGAGTCGGGTCCACGTATTTACCTTGCAGGAAACGCCTCCACCAACCTACTTCGTTCTGGAATCTCCACCGCATACACGGTTGTTAAAGTGGTTTTCGGAGTTGGCAGAGAGTATGACAACTTCCGATCCCGGTCTCTTCAACAACCAAACGTTATTATAACACCGCGGTCCTTTAAAATAATTTATACTTTTAAAACCAGAATATAATATCCATTTCAAAACCATATAAATATGATATCATTTCCTTTTAAAACCCAAAACAATATGATTTCTTCTTTATTTTCCAATATATTCTTTCCAAAAATCATAGTGGTTTCAAAGTAAAATATTTAGAAATCAAAACTCTTGAATATAATATTTCCAAATTATACTATCTTGAAAACCATAACTTTGAAAAACAAATTCCATCTCTCAAATGGTTAAATATTAAAGTACTTTTATAAAACAAATAGCTTCTTTACATTTCACAAATCAATTCCAAATATCGATTTGAACTTCCAAATACAATTTTAAATTTTTACGTTTCAAAGCTTTAAATATTACACCATTTCAAAAACAAACTCATTTGACCATCCCATATGTATCAAATTCAATTACTTCATTTTTTAGAATTGAAATGTTTACTTAATGAATTCAATATACTTTAAGTAAAACTTATAACTTCAAATAATTGGATAATCTTTCAATTTATTAAACTTGATATATTCATTTAAATCAACCTTATATTCATTCAAATCACTTTACACAAAAATCAAGTTACAAAAATCATATCCTTTAAAAATTCTAACTTTTCATTTAGTTTCAATTTAACTTAATATTCATCTTCCAACCTTACTCTTTTTTTTAAGTCATTAAAACTCCAGAAATTAAATTTTAAATAAATTCTTAATCGTATTTGATATCGAAAATCAAACTTTATTTTATACTTCAAATCAAATTTATACAAAGCTTAAAAACTGAAAATTTACTATATATATATATATATAAATAACCAAATCAATATCCCATAAACCATATATATATATATATATATATATATATATATATATATATATAGCTTTACAAAACCATAGTAAAACATTTCCAAACATAATTTTATATATTTACCGCGGTGCCTGTATAAAATTTTCTACCCTATGGTCAAGTGATACGGATGTTTATCATTTCAATCCGTAATTTAAAATAAAAATGCGGTTGTATATCATTTCAAACCGCAATCCCGAATGAATGAAATGCACGATAACTTGCAGTTTATACGATATAAAATACAACATCCATTCATCCAGATATCAATCATCAACCATTTTATTACAATCATCATCCAATTTAAACAACATCAATATAGAGAATATAAATTATACAGGTAATAAATAACATGTATTAACTAATAGTTTATATAAATTTAACTACTGTTAAACTAACAGTTTATGTGCAAAATAAATGTAAATTTAACTGGCAGTTAATGCGAAATAAAAATAAATATCACTATGACAGGCATTTAATATGCAAATAAATAAATTCTAATTGTCAAATTATATGCAATAAATAAAATTAATTAACAGTTAAATCAAATAAATGCGATTTAACTGAGATGACGAATAAATCATGTCAAATAGTCATAAATAAATTTCTACTCATATCTAAAATTAATTTAACAAACACAAGAAATTCTAGAAATTGTGAGTGGGTTAAAACACTCACCTTTTTGAATTTAAATTGAATTCAAATCCAATTTAAACCCAAAAATTGGACAGTCTCCAAATTCATCCAAACTAGTGCCAAAACGTCAGAAATTTCGATACGATCCCAGCAAAACAAACCGCGCGTGAATCCGAGCTCGTATGCGAAAGTTATGAAAATTTGAAAAATGAAAAATTATGGTCCTGGGTCGACTTCGGGTTCGACTTCTGTGCGCCGCCTCAAATCCCCGGTGCTTGCTTGGAGTTTTCGCCAAAACGACCCGGAGCGACCCGAGTCATTTTCTTCCTGACCCGAAGTTGTTCTAGGGTTTTCTCCTCTGAAACCCGAAGCGCGACCAGAAGCTATTGCAGATCCGCAAATTCTTTTTGTTTTTTTTTGTTTTTGTTCTTTTTTTTGTGTTTTTTCTTGAAATTGAAATTATTTTTTGGAATTTGGGAATTAGGTTTTGTCTGCCATTGGGATGAGGAGTTGAGAAAGAAGGTATGTACAGACAAATGAGAATGAGGAGAAATTAGGGTTTATAACAGGATATTTATAGGTAGGGTTGAAATAGAGTAGATGTACCAGATAAACAAACGTGCTAACGCTAACGTGGCCCAAAAAGCCCGTTCTGACCCCGGAACGAAATTGGGTAAACCCATATATCCAAATAGGTATTTTAAAATATTCTGAACGCGATGGAAAAAGTTTCACGTCCAAATTCCATCGTATGAAGAAGTTATGCTGAAAACAAAATTTCCAAATTGATTTCAATTAAATCGATCTCAAGGCGTTTCGCGTTCGTACGATCAAACGACAAGTCCGATAGCTACGAAACTTGAAACCCTACAATAATTCACTATTACGGATCCGATGAAACTGGTTTCGTCGAAATCTGAGTCCGTGACAAAATGGCTATTTTTATACTAATTAATTAAATTAAGAATTAGTAAATAAATCCAAATTTTTATATTTCAGTTTTAGTATTGGAATTTTTTTATCACTTAATAATCCTTCATTGATTATCCAAATTTAGACAATTTAAGATGTTTCTTAAATGCTGATTAAATTATTAACTTCAGCGTAAAATTTCAATTTCATTATATCTACAAATTATAAATTAATTTTGCAATAATCCCTTAGTTGACCTTTCATTCAATTATCCTATCTATTGGTACCCAATAGATGGGAATTCCTTTGGATTTATACTCTATTACTAAAACATCTCCAAATTCCAACTTAAATTTTCAATCAACATAAAATGTTTTATTCAATTTCAAATAAATTCAATAGATTCAAATTATCATATTCTACATCCAAATGAATAAATAAAGCTTAATTCCTGTTTAAGCATTTATCCTTTGATTGCAATTAACCTTTTATCAAAATTAAATTCCGATATATTAATAAACTTTATTTCCATCTTTATATTCACAAATCATCGTTTAATGAAGAATTTATATACGTTATTCCCCATTAGTACCTAAATTTATTAAACGTAACATTTAATTTATTTATATTGCAATGATTTCCAAATCAATTGAATGAATTAAATATGTATGTATCACTCATAATAACTGGTGGTCACAACTCTTGATCATCTTTAATAAGTTTATTATTTACAATCCAATAATCACCATTTACTATAAATATACGGATTAATTAATTCAATATTTCCATTTCGTTTTCCTATACTAAATTTATTACTAAGTGTATTTACTCCATTCCAACAAGTTGGAATTCCATTCTTACTATAACAATCATTTCCCTATTCACCTTTATTAATAACCCACCATCATTGTATTTATTGTCTTTTACCGATTTAATCAAATTAACCCATTTTCCTTTAAATTCATACTAACGAAATATTCAATTTCATTTATTTCATAAACTCCATTTCATAAATCTACCTGCAATGTCTACCTAGAAATAAGGTTACGCTTCCATTGTAATTTACATTTACACCTTACGTTACTACATTAATTTTCCTTAAAGTAACGTTTTTATTAATGACAATATTAACTTACTTAACATTTTATATGGTTGCTATCCTTTATTTCATAAATTAATCCATTCCATCTAAATCCTTATCTATATAATATTTCAACATTTAATATCAACCCATAGTTATTGCAATTCATTATCTTATATTGATTTTATACAATTACCATTAACTTACATTCAATTACTATTCGTTGCATATTTGTTCATCAATCAATTCGATATTTACTTTTCTTTCTATTTGATAAATAACCTAGTATACATTTACATACATTCATTTCATTCCATTCATTTATGGGTCTTGCATTGAAATTTAATTTATTAACTAATACCAACGTTATTATCATTAATTACAATTGGATTCCCAATTTTTATTCAATACCCTGAACACATAACATATATATTAATCAAATCCTTACATTTGTTTTTCTCATGTTCCATTAAAAATCAAATCATAACATTTAAATGATTTATTTGAATTGGAATCTCATTCAAGTCATAAATTATTTACTTGCACTAATATGATTTCTTAATTTATTCCAATTACCGTTCACAATCTTTTATTGCATTAAATCAAATTAATACTTTCATAAATTTCTTATATTAAATTTTATATCCAGGTAAGAATCTTTTTCCTACCTAATTCATTTGGATTTTATAGGTTTTAAGTCACCATTTACAAAATTTATTTTAGCCTTCATTTTAATATTTATATTCAAATGCGACAAATTTCCACTATTACAATTAATTGCAATATATAATTAAATTTGTAAATTTTAAATTACCCTTGATACATCAAATTTCAACATTCTCTTTCATATAAATAAATAATATTTTTATTCCTTTCTAAATTTAAATAAAAATCTTATTAATTTAATTCATTTAAACATCGAATTTATACGGGTCGTTACAAAAGTACTCTGAGTCCCCTGAGCGCGGACTAGAGTATAAACGACTTAAAAAATCTTTAAATCCACAGAGTGCGGATTAGAGTACTCTGAGTCCCCTGAGCGTGGACTAGAGTATGAGCGACTTCAAAAATCTCTAAGTCCCCAGAGTGTGGGCTAGAGTACTCTGAGTCCCTAGAGCATGAACAAGAGTATTAACGATTTGAAAAATTCCAAAGTCCCTAGAATGTGGACAAAAGTACTCTAAGTCCCTCGAAAGCAGACTAGAGTATAAACGACTCATAAACTCTCCAAGTCACAATCGTGGATTAAACTTTAAGTGTTGCAAGGATAATCTATAAATCCAAAGGAACAAAATTTTATTTATGTTTTAAAAATTTCTGTACAACTCCTCCGAAAGTTCGGAGGCCAGGTTCTTACATCTACTTCTAATGGAGAAAAAAAAGAAAAATGACTACATGACTCTAATTTATTTAAACTAAGCAAAATATTACAAAACAACTATTTGTTCACTTTTCTGTCCTTCTTCGGCTTTTCTGCAGTCGCCTCAGCCACGCGTTTCTTTCGAGACCCTTACTCCTTTGTGAGGAAGTACTTGAAAGAGGATAGGGAACCTACATAGGAATAGACCCGCCGGGAGGAATGAATTTTAGTGGCCTATTGAGGGGATCGTCGATTTCCATCACCTTGGGCTCACTCTTGACTTTGAGTTTCTCTTTTTCCTCCTTTTCGAATTGTTCCTTCATGCTAAACTTGGCAGTGTTCTCAAAAGCGCCCATGATTATGACGTCATCATGTTCTTCAACAAGTTGTGGATCCTCGGGTTTATCCTCATCAAGCGCTCCGATTACTTGAGCATCAAGGCCCGAAGTGTCTTCGACAGCTGATGCCTCGGCCTCTTTTTCTTCTCGCTCTGTGGAGACATCGCTTCTTAGAGTTGGTTCAGGACCTGAGTGGCCTACATAACTTCATGAAAGGCAAATATGAGGCTACAACTGTTATTTGTTAAGAACGACAACTTCTTAAATTACAAAAGCAGAGGACATGTACCAGCATCCAGTTGACTCTCGGTGGTCATTGGTGTATCCCCCTTGGTGATTGAAGATAATTTATGAATGCCAAGTCCAGGTTTCTCCAGATTGTAACCAACATGCTGGTCGAGAGGTTCAAAGGATGAAGCCTTGGTTAGCTGAATGGAAGGATGAACCTGGGACTCAGTGCCAAATGGTCCGACGATATGCTCTTTCTCCTTCAATGATGAGGAAGCTTCGCAAAATAGAAGCTTGGTTGTAGATAAATTGGAGGGCTCATTTCCTCAGAGCACTTCTTTCGCGGATTCCTCATTGATCTCTTCAACTTCCGACTTCGCTTTTTTGATTTTGACAAGAGTGTCCCATGCTTCGACAAGCGGTTCGAGGTAACCATCTCCCAAGAAAGATAAGTTGCGGTGCATAAGGACCCCCGCATTATATTCAGCAATGAGTGGGTCGAATAAGCATTTAATTTCCTCCCTACCGGATTTGGTTGCTGCCTCAATTCAGAAATCAGCCTCTGTTTATGCTGCTTTCTTACCCTCTTCACGAGCAGCCTCTTTCAACGCCTCAATCTGAGATAGTTCCTCGTCGAGCTTCATCTTTAAGTTTCTCGTCTCAACGATTTCCTTGCAGTATTTCTGTGATTCCTCCTACACCGCTATTTTCTCCTCTTTTTCTTTGGATAGCAGTCTCTCCAACTCCTCAACTCGGCAAGCGAGAATTTCTTTCTCTTTTTGCAGTGAATCCTTTTCCAGGGCCAAAGCGCCACTGCGTTGGAGCAATCATCTAACTCCTTTTTGTGGCTAGCCTCTAAGTGACTAGCCGCCTCGGCTGTCTCCCTGGCGCACTTTTCTGTAATCTCAAGTTGGGCGTTTTATGAGAGCAGTTCATCATCCAAGCTCTTTATGATGTCTTTGTCGTGAATGGCTTCTAGCTTGAGACAGTCGATCTCATATTGACGCTCAGTAGAGACCTCTGAAACTTTTTCAACTAGGTGTATAAACGCATCGTGTTGGACATACACATCATTCATGCATGTGAGCGAGTCTACTTCAGCACTCTTGGGGATATGAAGGAATTTCAACCCACCAAAAAAAATCTTCGGGAACATTGCCTTAAGCTCGACTAATTTCTTCGTCGTGGTTGGGTCATGAGTGGGAGATGGAGGAGTTGATCTTGTCGGAGTCAATGATTTCTTATGATGCTCACGAGACTGCCTAGTACTCGAAGAGATAGAATGTTGATCGCGGGGAGCATCTGACTGGGAGCCTTGGTAAGTAGACTTATCTCCACCATGCACCGGAGGATTTGCAGGTTCGCTTAGATATGGAGTGTGCCCATAGGTTCTCCTTCTTGAGGATGAAGACGGTTCTCTAGAGTAGTAATCTCTATCTCCGCTTTCGTCTCTATCCCTCCATTTTTCGGATTCTGAGTCTCGACCTGAGGGATGAAAGATAGAAGAGCCACGGATAGGATCGAAGCCATGAGAGCGAGTCATTACACCTATACATAGGATTAAGCGAGAACAAATTAGTGGAAGCTACATGGAAAATTGAATGCAAGTTGATGATGAAGTGTAAGTGCTTGTGTGTGTCCTAGTGCATCCTCCCAATGGACCGGTAGTTTACGCTTTACTCATGGTGGTTTTTTTTCTCCCTGTATGGAGTTGTATGCCTTCACCGCTTCTCGCGAGCGAGTTGAGCCCCTCGACACCAAGATTAGCTAGGTCGTAATTCAATAAGTCACCAGGAATAGATAAGTCAGAGAGTCCCTTTATTGAGCTTTCGATTTTAGGGGAACACGATCTCATCTTAATGGGAGTTATCATGTATTTCGGAGTCACCCCAGCTTCTTTCTTTTTAATTTTGTACCCCAAAATCTTTTTCTTTTTTGGGAAAGGTTGCGGCTTGTTAGTGCAAGGAGCGTCGGCTGCTGGCACCTATCCGGAACTTGTGTTCTCATTTATTGGCATTGGGACCTTTGTTTCCTTAATCTTCCCTTAATCGGTGGTATCATGAGACCCTTCAACAGTGGGCATCGAGGGACCAAATTGTTCTCTCCTCCTCTAAACATTTGCCCTTAAAGCCATTGTGCTTTTTGGAAGGCCAATCCTACGGTCATCCTCTAGTAATCTACATAACAAGAGAAGTTCGTCAGCGACTAACTGTTTGGTGTCCCGATCTTCCACTGGGGTGGCGCGAATAGCCTCGACTACTCTATAGTACCTAGTACCTTCGGGCCGTGGGAAAACACCTAGAAGGGTTAAAAAGTTTGGACTTTCTAAAAAATATGATTTAAGTCCTGGTATAAGGGACGAAGTGAGAATGAAACTTACGTCCTTCCAACCATCTTCTCGCAAATCCGGGAGGACAACGCACGTAGAACCACTCCTGCTTGAATTGAGAGTGCTTGTTCCATGCGTCCATTAGGACTTGGAATTTGGGGAATGGCTCAAGGAACACGTAAGAAGGACTATCAGCTCCTCTCTTGAAACTGTAGATATAGTGGATATCCTCGAAGTTGGACGCCATAATAGGATGCTCATTAAGAGTAGGAAGGTACTGTGAATGAACGCGTGGCTGTTAGGATGCAATTGTGTAGGGCTATTGCCATGTACTTTAGCACCTCGCAAATGAAAGAGTTGAAGGGTGGCATGCATCCGGCCCAACACAGGAATTTGTTGCATGTAGTGTATCCGGTCGAGGGCAAATGGGTCTAATCTTGCCTCGATGGAACTAAAACATCTTCGAAGGGAATTCCATGAATATAGCACAATGACGAAGAGCGATTTCGCCAATCTTTTAGGCTAGTGAGCCAATAGGGTTATCCAAGATAATAGCATCGTCTATGGCATCAGGAGCCAGGTCTATAACCTTAGCAGGAAAATTCGAAATGTCAGGAATGGGGTCAAATAGCGGGCTTGACATCTCTACTACCTCTTGCCGTTGACTTGGCCTAGGCTTATCGGATAGAGTGGCAAAACTTAATTTCTTATCTAATTTAGAAGACAATACGGTAAGGTGCATGATGCAAATAAATACTTGTTTAAGCTATACTCGAAAGATAACCGATATTAGAAGTAATAATAATATATCCCTTCGTGATGTGTGTGAACTAATGTGGCGATTCTAACATAAGTACATAATGCTTAAGATTGAAGAAACAAGAGTAAAACAATGAAGTTTCGAGCTTGTGTCCTGGGGACCATCAATGTTGACCGTCCCAGGCAGCACAGGTGATGGTCGGCATCGAGAGACCTGAGATCTGGCATTGACGTTTTAAATCGTGAAGTCCGTTGCTTGGAATCATCATTCCATGTTAGCATTTAAATTGTTCTATTAGAACAGTGGATTTGTTGATTCAAGTTATATCCATAAGCTTGTATGTAAAGCGGCATGTCATAATTCATCATTTTATGCTTGGGTGTCAAGATATGTGGTCATAATGTTCGTATCAGTCAAATTAAAGTTTTTGTGATTATCAATGCCGATCCTATCCTCTCAATGCCGACCCCTAAGTCTTGACCAGATTACCGAACACTCCTCTATATAAAATACACATACCTAATCATCCTCTTAGAAACACACCGGCCTGGCCCCACAACAAACTATACCGAGCCGTTCCACTCTAAAAAACCTACCGACCTGCTCCCTTTCAAAGATACACCGACCACCTAACACCGATCCCTCCTTTTTCACCAAATACCTATACCTCCTTTTCTCCAATGTTCCAATCCCTCCTTTTCTTCAAAACACTGACCACATGGTGAAACAACCATATCGTCTCCTCCTTGTAACCCATCCACTACCTCGTTAGAACTGAGCTAATCCCCTATCCTACAACACACTCCTATCTCTATCAATCTCCCTTCTTCTCCATCTCCTACCCACTCCTAGCTAAAACCCATTCACCTATGTACTCGGACTCCACGAAAAACCTCAAGTTTATTGTTATGAGTCAAAACGGAAGTTCATACCTATTTGGTGGATTTGGAGCTTAAGGGAGCGGTGTGAATTCAAATCAAGGGCTGTGAGAATTTGCGTATGATTAAGAGCTACAAGGCTATCCTTTTATATGTTTGCGTATGATTAAGTAGTGGGTTGTGGAGCGCGGTGGAGGGATAAGTTAGAAAATAAAAATGAGAGAGAAGGGATGTTGAACCTATCCTTTTATATGTTTGGGTGGAATATGAACCGGTCTTCTCCTAGAGACCCGGTAATATTCCAAGGGAAAGGCTATCTGATAAGCCAAACCCAACCCACATATCATAATTGAGTGGTCAAGATTTATATGCCAATCCCCACCTCCTTTTAAAAAAAGGGTTTTGAAAATGGAAAGATGTATGAAAGTTAATAATGGCAATAGTGATAAGAAATGAGTAGATACTGATGATAAAGTGAAAAGGAGATTAACTTGGAAACTGTTATCATTTGGACCCAGTCTTTGACTGGTTATATACGTTCAACTTTTGAAAAGTTACACCAGGGGCCCAGAAGTTTCCTTAAGACAAAACTAATGCATTCAAACGACGCAAGGCTTAATCAAAGATTAATGGGAAGCAGCGGTGAGTTATCGATTTGGATGAACCAGCCTCTAGGAATATGGATTACTCACTGATTCAAAGCACGTCATGTTATTCCAAGAAGCATTTCGGGAGGTAAACGTTACCCAGTACCTTGGCTCGGCTACAAAACAGTGGTTGCATAAGTAACGATTGAACGTTGATAGGTGTAGGGTCAAGAGTTAGTCTGCTTCGAGTCATGAAGGAGTTCACTTCGAGTCGGTATGAATCAACCGCTAGGGGTCAGTATAATTTTGAAAGTTCGGGGTAGAAAAGGGGTTAGTAGTGAAGAGTGGATTCGGGTCGACAGAGCTCGAATCAGAATTCAAGCATTGGGGTTGGTTACTTCGGGTCGGTGTATAAAGAATCCTCGGGTTGGCATGTTTGCAGGGGCTCGGTATAAAAAAGGGATCAGCATAGCTTCGGGTTCGAGATGGAAATTTCCTAGGTCGGCATACTCTGGGTCATTGCTTGCTTGACTTCAGGTCGGCATGGTAACTTGGGATCGGCATATCTTTATGGGGTCCGTACACCTCGGTCGGTTCGGCTTTGATGGGATCGGCTATGATGGATCGGCTATGATGGATCGGCAGGATGGATCGGCTATGATGGGGTCGGCTATGATAGGGTCGACATTTCAAGGTCGGTTTTGGTTCATCTATCAATTCTAGGCTCGGTTCTCTTGGTGATGGGCCAGGTGACTGGAGAGGAGTTAAGGCTCTAAGACGCCAGGCTATCTTCGTCTATAAATAAAGGGGCATGGTTCCATTTTTGGGGGATATTTTATCTTTTTCGGGAATCAAGTGGAGACCCTGCCATTTTCTTTACTCGTTTCCTTTTCGTTATAAACTGAATTCAAGTCGTTCTTTATGGATTGTATCTGTATTAAAATAGTTAAGAAAGTAATAAAGACTACATTCAAAGTGCACGTAGGCAGTTACACTGAACCACTATAATTCTGTTGTTCTTATTTTTTACTGTTCCTTTTGCATTATATTTTGTTATTCCTCTTTTTCCATTTACTTTCTTCATTTATCTCGCTATAAAAATCTACTCTAGGGTGTTAGTGACCAATTTTGGTGCTAATAGTAATCGAACCACTTCCTTGATATATTGAGTCCCAAATGTTACTATGATTATCATACTCTTCACTTTAATGAAATATGCGCCCTTTGTAAGATGATCTACTACCACCTATGTACTCTCCTTTCCCCTTCAACTCCGAGGTAATTCTGTAACGACCCACAAATCCGTACCCCTTGAGTTAACACTATTCTACAACAATCAACTCAAGTTGCACAGAAATACGAACCATTTGGTTAAAGACGAAGAGGTAGAAGGAAAGAAAATAGAAAATAACATCAGAATCTAACCATCGCAGCGGAATAAAATATAATAGATAATAAATGATCTTTACTCAAATCAAATATATCTCTGTTTATATATTACATTATCATCAATTACAGCTCAACATCAATAACATACAACTGGATACACAACTAAACAACACAGCAGAACATATATATAAACAAGTACGGGAGTACGTATCATCACCCAGCTCGTCTCCTGAGCTCCACGGCATCAAAATCCTGTATCCTATAATACCCGGTCTGACCCGAGCACTACAGTTAAATAACACCCGAGTCAGTCTGGAAAACCAGCGTGAGAAAATCACACTCAATTGATTATTAAAGTCTCAAAAATTCTTTGAAAACAAAAGCATATCATAAGACCACGCCACAAATAAACATGTCGGGTTTTTACCTTACGATAGCTAAAACAATTTTTATAGAAATCCTCTGATATTATAATAGGGTCTATATACGAATACTTATAAAATAGCCGAAATTGTTACATTATTAAATTCCAGCTACTAGCCACAGAGTGGGTAATACAAACAAAACTCGTACAAGGCTCGTAGGGAGAATGGATTTCCAACTAATGTCTAGGCACTGGGGTACCACCTGTCACAGTACGTGGCCTAGATCACAGCACCGAGGAGTATGCCCGCTCCCTTGCAACACAAGACCGGGGCTACCCCTTGCTGGATAATCCCGAGTGAGATCACCTCGTGGTTGGGATCAGCAACCGCCCACTAAGCCAAAATAAAAAGGGACATCTAGACAGGGATGACCTCACCCTGCTTGGGTGCTACCCACCTAGCCTTGCTGCATAACCCCTGATTTTCAGTCATTCCCATTTGATGAGGCTTGAGGCTAAGCGTTACCTCTTAGAACAATATCCCTTAGAATGCCCATCGTCCACCTGAAGATATTTCGCAAGCATTCATCCATACAAGTCCGTCCCGGGTTCGAATGGAACCGAAGGCACTATTCCTACTACATCCATTTTGGAAATATCCTCAGGATTAGTAGCGACTAGCCCTTGCACTTCACTGCTCCATCTTCGAATCCAAAATCGTTTTCCACGAAACGTACAAACCGGATTGAAGTGGTTTTCGAGAAATAAATCTCGATCCCGGCGTCTTCGAAACGATCAACGCATTTGTCCAATATTGATAGTCGGTGATTTAACTATCAATTAATATTCATAAACAACCATCCAACAATAAATAATTTTCCAAATTATTTATTAACCTCAAAAATATCTTCACAAGATATATTTTCACTTTTCAAACCCTTTTTAAAACAGTTTTCAAAACTATCTTCCTTTCTCAGAATAAATTCCAAGTATTTTCTATTTCCACTGAAATCACCAAGTACAAAACTTTAGATTTTTAAAATAATTTAAAAACACTTTATTTTGAAATATACTTTAAAACATTTAAGTTAAAAACTATTTCAATAATTTGTTAAAAATATATACTATATGAATATTTGATAATAAGGTTACTTTATAAAATATAAAACTAAGTTTTCACTTTTTTTAAAACAAAACACTAACTCATCTTTTAAATAATTATTTCAATAATAGATTTGAAAAATATTTAATTTAGAATTTTAAACGTCCAGAAATAATAAATTTTCTAAAACATGCTTTTTAAAACAACATTAAAACTTTTATCTTATATTTTAAAAATTTCTATGAAAACGTGCTTGGCTATCCACGGAAATATACTTCTCTTCACAACCTTTAAAAAATAAATCACTATTTATTTTTAAACAATTTTTCTCATTCCTTTAATAAATTCCCACCTTGAAATTTAATCTTCCAAATATCCAATTTCAAACACTTAAATCAATTTCCAACTTGATTTCTAATTTACTTCATTTATTCAAAAATCCTTTAATTTCAAATTTTATTCCTTAATTATGATTTAAAATACTTTTAACCGAAAATTCCAATTTTAGATTTCTCAAATTACTTCTTAATCCTTTTAAATAAATTTAAAACTTTAAATTTAAAATAATTTTTTATTCCTTTAATTGATATCACTTAAGTTTACTATTTATTAATTTTTGCTTATTCAAATCCTTTATCCTCCATACTCAAAATTATTTATTAGTATTTTAATTTCATTTCCATTCCTTTCAATTTATTCTTAATTTATTCAAATTCATTATAATTATTTTACTTAAAATTTACTCTTTTATTTTCTTTTCAAAAATCCAATTCTATATATTTCGATAACTCAGTGCACCAAAATATATTCAAGCAAATCATAACAATCAATATTACCAATTAACAATAATATTCATCATAGAATATCAAATATCCATAACAAAGAATATCAAACAATTCTAAATAATTTTGAGGAATCCTGTTGGATCCCTCCAACCTGTTTTCCCTGCATCCACAGACGTTAGCACAATATATAATACCAATTTCAAAATATACTATACTATATAGCACATCAATAAATTCAACCATTCAAACATTTATTTAAATTTAACCATTTAAATTTAAATTTAACTGAGTGAGATTAACTCACATTTTCTCTTAAATTTGCAATCCGACCCAATCGAGCTTGATTTTCATTATTTTTGACCTTGTACAAACATTCATATGGTTTATTAATATTTTGAAAATATTGGACAAATCTATTAACATTTTTTTTAATTTTTTTTAAAGCAATTTGTTCGAATTGAAATCCACTTTAAAAAATTGTAGAGTGTCAATAAAATTTTCCAGATTTACTTTACTGAAATTTACGAATTCCCTATTCTACCCTTATATTGAACATGCATGTGAGTATACTTGTATTTAATTTTTCTGAACATATCTATATATTTTATTTTTAAAACTTCTGAATTAAAAATTCAAATCTAACATCAAATTTTAAATTAAGCTATAAATATACCTAACAGTAAAAGTATGTTATCAGATTTTCAAAAATCTAATTTATATAAATTTCCTTCAACATTTTAAAAAATTTCTAAACTGTAAAACCTTTCTTTTCCAATATATATATATAAACAAAATCTGGTTTTCAAAATTCTTCTTCCACATGCATACCTATACGGCTCATGTGTGTATATATATTTAAGACAAATTGGTTTTACATCCTGCTGTAAAATTTCTTTTCCAGATCTATATAAATAAAAATAAATAAATAAAATGAAATCGCAAAAACTGCTACCTCTATTGACCCCCACTGCCACCATGACCACGACAGATCCACCATAACGAACCCTCCATTCGCAAACCCCACCGCCACTAGCACGCGACGTTCCCACATTCGAGTTCGAGCCTGTCTGCATCGCCACCTCCAATCGCGACTGCCAACAACACAACCCACACGAATCTCCACATAGCATGATAATCCCCAAATCGGCTTTACCATCGAATCTCGACGCTGTCGGCCTCCCTCCAGAAGTCGCGAACACACCTTCCTCGACATCGACCTTGCCTCGCGAATGAATTGGAAGAATTTGAGAGGAATCACAACCATTTATATTGTTATTGAGATTCGAATTTGATTTTTGAAGAAAAATAAAGCTCGGGGTTTTCTTTGATTTTGCGTTCGATTTACGAACTGAACAAAAGAGGAAGTTTGGATTTCATTTCATAAAGTTTTTTTACTGAGGGTTTTCGATTTGGAGAATAAGGCTTCGGCCATTATTCTTTTTTTTAGACGAAGAGGGACGACATGATGGAAGAGATAAGGAGACAAAGCTGTCTTCTTGTCTGCAAAAATGTGGATATACGGAAAGGAAGTGTACTAAATGGAGACAATGAGGCGTGTTGGAGAAGGGAAAACTACAGTGCTCTGAAATGAAATGAAAAAGGTATTGATAGAACGTAGGCTACTGTTGATTAATTTGACCAGTTATTTTATTAAATTTGTTTTCAAATTCCAGCGCGTCAATAAATCGTACGCTCACACCACACTTCCAAATGCTACGAAAATTGAAATCCGACAATAATTAAATATTACGGATCCAATGGAACTGGTTTCGTCGAATTCTGAGACTGTTCCTCGGAAGGCTATTTTTAAATCCAATTTAAACGATCAAATTTTCAAAACTGAACAAAACACTTTTAAGTTCAATTTTAAAAGCTCTATTATCTTCAGTACTATTAATATGAATTTTATAAGCCTTCAAATTATTTTCAACCTGCTTAAAACTGAAGATTCAATAATTTATCCAATTTCAAATTATTAAATTCAATAATTTAATTAACAATTAATTACTGATATTTGAATTCAAGTTAAAAATTTACTTTTTAATATTTCAAATCAATTAAATATTCCAATTTAAATTGCTTAAAAATTCCGGGTCGTCACAAATTCATTTACGAAATCCATGGATATACACTTCCACTATGGTATATCCAATGGAAGTAATAGTCCATCTGAAATTTTTGGTTCTACCTTCACTTATAACAAGTTATATATTTGTCCACGTACTCGGCTGGCTGCTTCTTCATTCCTGACCAATAAAATATTCTATGTGCATCTCAGTACATCTTTTCTCCTCCGAGATGAATAGTCTTTCTTGAGTGATATCACTCACCTATGACCTCCTCTATCAAATCTCTCCTTAGATAGCACTTATGATCCTTAGAGTAATGATTTGGATAACTTGATCGTTCTCCTCATTCCAACTGCTCCATAATATCAACCAATAATGTATCCTGCCTGTGACACACTCCAATCCATTAGCATAGGTCTAACCACCAACGCTATCAATAATCCAGGTGCACATTTTGATTTAGGTTTGAAATCAAAATCTGATATAAACTTTAAACGCTTCCATTCTAATAACATAGCATTCACTTCGGCCTGTCTTTTACTTAAACATCTTCGGCTACATTCTATATTTCCCTTTCTTGAAGTGTAAGAAATCCCAAAATCATAAGATGATAAAAAATATATCCATCTTTATTGCCTTTAGTTCAAACCTTTCTACAAAATCAGGTACTTGAGAGATTTACGGTCTATAAATAATTCAAAACTCACGCACAATAAAAAATGTCTCTGTGATTCCAGTGCAAACACAATAACAGCTAATTCCAAATCATATGTTGGATAATTCCTCTTATGACTCTTCAACTATCTACTCGCATACACTACCACTTTGCCCTCTTGCATAATTACTACACTAAGAGCAGTACCCTTGCGTCAGTATATATGGTAGAAGGTTTGGAGCCATCTGGAATAACCAAAAATGGAGTGCTCGTTGATAACTCTTTCCATCAAACAAATGCTGCTTCACATTCCAAATCTTAAGTTTATATTAGATTTTTCTTTATCAAACGTCAGAGGTGTTGATATCTTCACAAAATATTTAATGAATTTCGTATAAAATCCTTCCAAACCAAGAAACATCGGACCTTTGAAGCATTCTTTGGTAACTTTTAATCTTAGATTGTGGCTACTTTTCATGGGTCTACTGTTAACCTACCCACTTATACTATATGCCCAAGGAAACGAACTTCATCTCCCCAAAAGTAAACACTTAGAATATTAACTTTCAACCGATGTCTTCTCAAAACGTCAATTGGTTCTCTTAGATGAATTTCATGCTCCACTTTGTTTCTAGAATTAATAGGAATATCGTCCACAAGAACCACCACAAACTTGTTCAATCACTCCCAAAATACTCTACTCATTAAATCCACAAAATAAGCTGGAGCATTAGTCAATCCAAATGGTTGGACTAACCACTTAAAAAATCCATCAGGTTTATGAAATGCAGTCTTTGGGATACTATCTTCAGGTACTGACAACTGATGAAACCCAATTGCCAAATCAAGTTATGAGAAAATATTTGCCTCAACTAACCAATCGAAGAGGTCATCAATGTGAGGCAATGGATAGTGTTTTTTTCCTGCTCGATTTAATTCTCGATAATCAATGCATAGCCTTAGAGAGTTGTTTGCCATAGTAGCGAAAATGACAGGCGCTCCCCATTTTGAGATATTCCTTCAAATAAAAACTTTCTATAACAATTTTGAAACTCGCTTTTTTAACTCTCACCTTTCTATTGGAGCCATATACTTAAGAGGGATTAATACCATCCTTGCATCTTTATTGAGATTAATACAAAACTCAATTTCTCTTCAGAGTGAATGACCAGGGACTTCTTCGAATACATCAGAATAATCCTTCACAAGGGCATACTATATAACTCTTCTTATTACAAGCTAAGTGAATACTAATATGTCCTCACAACAGAAATATTAGGCTCACAACATAGAGTCAAATCAATTCCATCATCCTTCCTTAATTCAATCATCCTCATGTCATAATCCAACACTACCCAAGACATCTAATCCATTCCCCGTATCAATCCATACCTCGAAAAGTTTTGTACATATGCATTATAATGGAACTCCACATCACGAATAACCAACTTAAGATTAGGACAAAACATCAATAAATGGGTAAGTCCCCTAATATTATTAAACACCATAACGGATTCAAGTGTGATGTCAGGCTTTAGATCCATGCTATCAACTAATGCATTAGCAAGGAATAAGTAAGATGCACAAGTATCAAACAAAGTACAAACAGGAGAATTAGATAAAATCAACACACCTTCCATCATAATCTACTTTCCCTTCTACCGAGCTAATTGTGGTATCGTACTCGAGGTTGGAATGTCATCTAAGGAATATGCCTTTACAGGTTGAACTTCGGCCTTTATTACTAGGCAATCCTTCTTTATGTGTCCGAACTGGTCACAATTATCACACTTAAGCTTTTCTATCTTGGAGCGGCCTTACAATCTTTAGCTAGGTGTCCCACTATTTGCAATTATAACATCGGACACCCTTCAAATATTTTGGGAGATTCATCCTACAACTCTTAACAATATGTCCTACCTTTTGACATCTATTACAAGTAATTGCATGCTTCTTATCCACTCCTCCATGTGATCCATCCTCTTTACATTTTTTCTGTTAGGAAGATCATAATATCATAATCAACTTCTTATTTGTTCCTCCTTCCATTGAGTTTAACAAAGCATCTTCTAATACTCCCTCAAATGTAGCCCTATGCGGTATCCGGTTTAATGAAACTTTCTTCAAAGGCTAATTCAAACCCTTTGCAATTTTCAAAGCTTTCTACCTCGGGATGATCACTAGTTCAAACCCAAACCTCGCCAATTCGTTAAATCGATTAATATACTCCCTAACTATCATTTCACCTTGCTTCAGATAGAAAATCTCTGACAAAATCCCTTCCAGCTCCTAAAAATAACTTTGTTTCAAACTCCATCTTAAACATCCTCCAAGTAATAGGATTTTAATACGGTTCTGCCACCATTACTCCCCATTAATGTGTTGCCCCTCCCTTTAAATCCCAAGTAGCCAATTATCTCTTCGTAATATCCCGAAGTCTTAATAGGTTGAAAATCATTCCACAATCATTCAGCCATGCCCGACTCATTGAACATGGTTCCATTTATTCAAAAGACTTCCCAACAAAGCTAGAGAATTCGTATAGCATAAGAAGCTGAAGCTAGAATCACACCTTGGTTGATAGTGTTAGAGATTGCAGGTTCGTGAGAATAGCAAAGCCTGGTTCACTACTTGGACATAGTGTCTGAACCATATTGGGATATTAACCCTGGGAATGTCCAGTACATCTACTTGGGTGCTAGTGTTGGCCTCGTTTCTGCCTTATCAGCATTGGTTGTGTTGGTCTCTGTTCCGGTTTCCACTGAATTACTCATTTCAACTATCTTTAAAAATATGATTCATTAGAAACTCCCTATTAGATGGTAAACAAAAATGGAATAGTAAATGAGTGTATGCATATGTACTTTCATCCCAATATATATAATAGAAAAAATACGATTACGCTCTCTCAATATGTTCTTAAGCCTATAACTTATACTTTGATAACAAATGGAACAACCCCCTTTTTCAACCCTCGAATCCAACGCTCGAACTGATGTAGCCACTCGAAAATCAAAAGGACGAGTTGTTAGGGTGAGATAAGATATAGATACTGTCACAGTCACTGGCAGAAATCAAACTTAATTCTAATTATTTCTATACACTTTCAGAGACTCATACCAAAAATGAATAAAATATAATCAGTATAATAACCACATCACCATAATACAAATAAAGTGTTATATACATATGTCTAAATAAATATATATAATCCAAACCCACACATATAAGGTCAAATCCAGGTTCAATACTTATATACATTATGAACACAAAATATAGATAAATCTCCATCATGGATACTATGTCATCATCCAACTCCATCAACCTAGACATGTATAAAAATGAAAGTAGGAATAGGATAGACATAATTCTAGTGAGTGAACTATAGTCTAAGTATGATATAAAATTTAGGTTATAACATAATATGAGTCTATCATTTAGCCACAACACATTTCATCGCCACATCATAATTGACTTTCATATACATCTAGCTATACCGCACTGCATTTATGTAGACTCACCTTATATGCTATTAGGTCACCTATCGTTTGCCATCACACAAATCGCATATAGAACACACCTTCCCTGGACTGCCCATAGCCTAAAAGGAATCTTATTATCCTCATGCTACCTAGGGGACTCATGCCCTGAATCGATCTCCTACCCCACAAGGTCGCTTAACCACAACTCACATCCGCATTGCCTGCCCAAAGCCTTTAGGTAAAGATAATATCACAACCCTTAGACGTCTACCTATGTTTTAGGTCCATACCCATATTTGTTAGATATTCTGGGGCTTTTATCCCGCATCCCAGACTCATTTCTATTCACGTATTCGTTTACACATTTTCGGCATCTATCCCATGACTTAAACTCATCTCTGTTCACCACTGTATCCAAATCCCATATCAAAACCATATATATGTATGTTTGTATGTATGCGTGCATGCATGCATGTATGTATGCATGTGTGTGTGTATTTGTAATTGTATACTCATATCATCATAACCAAGCTATTCAACATTTATTTATTTCATATTGTCATCATAATACATATATCATACATTTCGTATCATTATCATATTTCATACATCATTTTGTTTCATAGCACCTTCACTTACTTCACATCTTTCAGGTCACCTTCCAAATCATAGATAAAGTACAAATTAAATCATGTATTGTTTACATTAAAATTGGGCCATTTGGACAAGGTTTAGGTTGTCAATTTTAAACGTGCACAGGTACACCGATCATGGTATGCAGATTGACTGGTTTATGCATTTTCTGAGTTGTTACTATATAATACAAGTGTCGAGCATTTAGAGAAAACATGTCAAGCTTGAAGATAGCGGAGTTATCAAGCTTTACAACCATAAGGGGTGGTATCGAGCCTCCATAAGGGTTGTCGAGCATTTAAAATAGATGGTATCGAGCCTCTATAACCATAGGGTTATTGAGCTTTAAGAAAACAATATCGAGCATCTAACAATAAAGAGAATATGTCTAGCTTGGAAATGATAGGAGATGTTTAGCCTGAAGAAAGTAAAGTTATCAAGCATTTAACGTTTAGAAAAAGATAACGAGCCTCTATAAATAACAAAAAGGTATCAAACATTTGATAGCAAAGGATTATCGAGCGTCAACAACAATAAGGATGTCGAGTGTTCCTGTGGTTAACAAGCAATAAAGCGGTGTTGATTCCCTGAGTGGTAACGAGATTCTACAATAGTAAGTGTAACAGTTATCTAGCACTTAACAAGTAGAAGGTGACGTCGAACGTTAACAATAAGGAATGACATTGAGTTATGATGGGGTAACGGGGCTCTGATATAGCAACTCTTATTGAATCTCTATAACAATAACTATTGTCAAGCGTCTATAAACAACAACTGATATCGAGCTTCTATGATGAAGTGCTGCCAAATTCCAACAAATAAAATGGATTACGAACTTCAAAAGAATGACTAGCTTCAACATTAGGAAAGAATATGGAGCTTTTACAAGCGGCATGATATGCCGAGCCTCAAAAGGCATATGGGTTGTCGAATACCTACGATATGAAGGGATGGCTAGGGGACACATGTCAGCCATCCTACCTATTAGCAAATTCTATAAATAGACTCCATCCACTACCCAAAAAAGCGAGATCTTTTTTCTTTATTTCTTATTTTTAAAGTTTTGTACTACCTAAAAATGAGATTCTTGTTGAATCCGAGTTTGCTGCTCCAACCATAACAAAACTAATACCTATTCTATTGTATACCCTAAGCTATTTTGGGGATTTTGAAAGTCGATTGTAATTCTTAAACTTTGTGCACATAAGGGATTGGATATTAACTTTGCATAGTATATTTCTCTTGAATTTTTACATTTGACTATCATTGAATAATAAACATGCAGATGATTTTATCTTTGGATTTGGACTCAAACATAGTGGACTTAGGCTTGAACACTAATGGACTTCAACTTGCATATATTTCCAAGCTTGCATAAGGCCACTTAAGCCCTTATTTAAACTATCCTTAACCAACCCAGCATATTAAGTTAGCAAAGAAACTTCTAACATTTTTGGCGTTAGAAGAAGGGCCTGAGCCACCAAGTTTTTGCATATCCCTACAAAGGACTTTCTAAGTCCAAATATCCCTACATTGGACTTTCCATATTCAGCATATTCCTAGAGGGGACTTTCCATATCCAGCATCCCTACAGATGATTTTCGGTATTTAACATAATCTACTAAAACTACATAATAACTATCTCTAAACAAGGTCGAGCCCTACCATACTAAGTTAGCGTGTCAAACCACCCACGACCTTCAATTCCATGAGGAGCAAGTATTAAAGTTAAGGAATCTGGAATTAAAAGCTCTAGTAGAAAAGAGGTGGGTAATTCCTTATAATCTGGATAACTAGAGTATAAATCCGTTCCATATGGGATGCACCTCGATTTTTTCTTATTATCCTACTCTAGGTAGATAAAATAAAAGAAGCAATGACCCATTCACGGACATAAGAAAGGCCATCTAGCTCCATGCTAAAGGAACCATCTTTAAAGATGAAATAATAAAGGACTTAATACATTCACTAAAAAATGGAAGGGAGTAATCGATTATTCCCTATTCCAATCAGGACGTGAGAGTCTTCAAAGAGAAAGCTTGCCATTAGAACTAATGAACCTATCTAATATTGCAAAAGAGCCAAATAGGCACTAAAAAGACATTCCCTAAGAATCCCCAATTTGCTAGAGCCCTTTCCCTTACCACCTCCTACAAAGATATCTATCTCCTAACTAAAGAAAGTTTAGACTACTGGTCTTCAAAAAAGAAGCTATAAGGAAATGACTGAAACCTTGGAAAAGCCTATTACCAATACCATCGAATGAATGATACAATACCAATCATTGCCGAGCCCTTCAAGGGATGATTGAGAATTTTTTTCGGAAAAGGGAGAACTCCATGAGTTTTTAACAAGATATGAGCAAATGACCAATGTATCAACAATGATCTAGTACTTAATAATGAGAAGTGCTTCATGAAAAGACATACAAAAAAAATAAAAAGCCTTTGATCTTGCCATAAGGACCTGGTCAAAGCATTTTAAGCCTTTGATCATGCCTATGGGGCCTGACCGCAACACCTCATAAAGGGAGGTTGGAGAAAGCCTCTGGTCCTGCTTATAAGACTTGTCCAAAACACTACAAGCCTTTGGCCTACCTACGTGTCTTTACCAGAGCACCTCCTAGAGGATAGATGGAGTAAGCCTTTGGTCCTTCCTAAGATGGCATGGCAAAAGCATTGACTAGCCTTCGGTTCCACCTACAGGGCCTGACCAAAGCACCTTCTAGTGGGTAGACAAATTACACTTTGTCCCACCTAAGATGGCCTACTTAGAGCACCGATCAATAACCATCGATTCTACCTATTGTCTAATTAGAGCACCTCCTTGAGGGAGGATGGGTTAGAATTTGGTTTTTTATAAGATGCCTTGGCCAAAGCACCGACCAATAGCCTTCTATTCTGCCTATAAGGCTTGATCAGAGTGCCTCCTAAAGGGAGGATGAGTTAGACTTTGACGTCGCCTAAGGTGGTCTGGCCAAAGCATCGACTAGCTTAAAGCCTTACCTAAAAGGTATAGAAGAGGCAACCAAGTATAAATAAATTAATCTGATGAACCTTATTCCATCTTAAAGATAGGTCAAAGGTAACATTCTAGAGAAAAAGGAATCAAACATGATCAATCTTGCCTCAGGGCAAAGTTAAAGCAATCCTCACAAGAAAGGATAAGTATTTTTTCATGCTCATATAATCATCCAAGAAACCCAAACTAAGAGAAAGAGGTTTATCATGAAAAAAACCACCTAGGGTAATAATATCCAAGCAAAAAAGACTCATCTATGAAGTCATTCAATTCAGGAGGATAAGAAGGCAAATTGATCCACAAATTTACCAAATTTGAAGGGTCTATTTAAAATTTTAAAGATTCTATAATCATTCTAAAATTGATTTTCAAACCCAGCTTTCAAATTTTCAATGTTCAAAAAGAAAAAAATTCACAAATTTCTTTGGCATTTACAAGACAAAATGATCAATTCGAGAAAGAAGCGATTTATGGAAATATGGAAGTCATCGCCATTTCCTTTACATTTTTCAAGAGAAAAGGATTCAAAAAGAAGTGAGACCTAGAAAGATAAGAAAACACCTCGTTTTATACTAAAGTGTAAAAATCTTCTTCTATATAAGGAGGGGGAGGCAAACAAATACAATAAGGCTCGACAAACAACTCTCAAATTAACTTTAGTCTAGAGTATTCTTCAAGAAAATAAAGAGTAAACAAATCTATGCTTAGTAAAAGACCATCGATAATATTGAATCAAATTAAGGCTCTGAGGTAAGTCATAGATCTCAAAGAACCCAACGAGCTCAAATAAAAGTCAAGAATAAGGATGAAAGTGAAAGGTAGTGTGGATCGTGCAATATGGAAATATACTAAATATGTATGAGATTAAAACAAAGATAGTAGATAGTAGAGTAAAAAAAAAGTGAGTGCACCAAGATTTTTATACTGGTTCGAACTTTCCATTCTACGTCCAGTCCCAGACTCCTTCTGGAATTTAACTAATCAATAACCCTCACTTAACCCGGAGGAATAGGTATCTAACAAACTCCTGAACAGTAGAATAGGATGCCTCAGCAACTGAAGAGGACTTCACAATGCCTGAGCAGCATAACAGGACTTCTACTAGTATATAAAATTGTCTGACTTATGTGTTCTTGATAACACAGATACGTCAATGTGTGTACACCCTTTCTATAATCAAATCCTCAAGTATATGAGTGTGTGTGAAGATATGAAAGGAAGATTATCACTATGAATCAAACAATATGAATATGAATTCAAAGATTCAAGCAATGAAGATGGTTTGATTGCTTTTGAATGCAGAGAATGTAGAGAGTAAGTAAGATCAGTAAATTATTCAAGAATCGATGATTTGGAAAATGATTTTAATGTATTTATATAGTGCATAGATAGATACAACCTTTTTTAAGAGATTCGATCAATAGATGCAGCCATACTCTTCGAATTGGATTGAAACTCTTCGTGAGAGGAAGTATCCGTTCAGAAAATATAGCCGTCATACGCAGGTCAGTCGACTGAGTATAGAAGCTCAGTTGACTGAAATTCAAATTTGTATATATATTCTCTGTTCACTGTGCATTTTGCACCAGTTCAGTCGACTTGTCTACTATAATCAGTCGACCGACCTGTGCAATTTTTCACAGTGAATTTCAATACAGATACAAACGAAAATAATTTGTTTTGTATTCAAATGTAACTACTTGAGGAATGATTTTAACATATCCAAACATATCTAAGACTCAAAAACATAATAAATAATCACATGGAAACTAGTTTTGAAATCTCTTCTTTTTGTAGTTTATACCATGTATATGTTACTCTCTTTTTGTTGCTATCGCCATATACTCTTTGTTAATGCTTGTTGTCATGAATCAAAACTCATGATTCAACATTCTCCCCCTTTTTGATTGATGACAACATGTAACTGACGAATTAATATATAGTAGAAATTATATAACAAAAGTTACATATATTTCTCCCCCTGAATGAGTGGCGATAATATAATCTGCATAAATCTTGTTAGTAGACAGTTTTCTTCCCCTTTGCCATCGACAAAAAGAAGTAGACATAACCAGTAAAGCATAGAATAATCATAACTAACATAACAAACCAAGATGTAGCTACATAATGTATCGTAGGAAAAAGCAAATAAAGTTCCATAAACCAAAATAACACTAGGCTATTTAAATACAAGCCTTGATAGAAAAGAAAGTTGAGTAAAAGAGCAAAAAAATACCATATCCAAATACGATCGCACCCACCTATTCATCGAAAGCCCAGTCATATTCTTGTTCTGGAATGGTAGGAGAATTGCGTCGAGATGATGTTCACCACCATGTCCACCTCCGCTAGGTTCACTAGTGTCTGTGCTAGTGTGATACTTGGATGTGCTCCAGGTAAATTGTGGCGCAGGACGTTTTCCTGTAGATGGCATGGTCGAAGTAGAAGCAGAACAAGGAATAGCATCCCATAAGAAGGAGAAAAAATCTTTGATTTTGTCAAGCTTTTTATCAACCCTTTTAAAACGTGTGTCAAGAACAAGTTGGTTCCGGGATAAAATCTCAATAGATTGTTGGGTTGAATGAGTGGAGGTTGCCATTTGAATCTCATCATTTTTGGCATGTGATGGAAGAGTAGGTGAGCGTCGTGGTTGAAAGGAAGGACCTTGATCTTGTTGTTGTTGACGTCGCACACGTTGGCATGCTTTCCATGCATCATAATCCATAATAGGAGGAGGAGTAACAGGTAATTTCATGAGACTAAGAGTTCTTATGTTTATAGAACCAACATTTGACACTTTGGAATCGGGAAATGGCACTTCCAAGTTGATAGAAGACGCATAATGTATTCCCAAAAATAGATCACAATCATTTTTCCTTGATTAAACGAGAGGAATTCATCTAAAATTAATTGCGTCCAGTTGACTTGCGTGTTATTCCAAATTGCATATTGAGCTTTAAAGTTATTTTGATGGACAAGCTCATATGACCCGGTCTTTGGTAGAACAGTTTTCATTAGGGTCCTATGCATAATCCTAGCTTTAGGACAGAGACATTGATTTTACATCTGTTGCATCATTGTCCAAAAATTGATGACTTAATCTATCTCGAGTTGCCATGTTGCATTCTAATTCATCAAGGGTGACACCATGATTTGGTGATTGTAAAATATGGGCAATGCGATTGAGAGAGAACCAAACAGGTTTGCCACAAACAAGACTCCACACACAATTGTTGGTATGTCTAGGATGTTGATGTGCTAAGTTAAGATTAGCATAGAAATCTTAACCATAATGTGATTAATCTTATGGCTATTCAATTTTAAGTCTATTAAAGATTGTAAGCCACTTTGATCAGCCAATTCTCGAAGCCTATAAGATTCAAAATCAGGGAATACCATAAAAGAACCTTTAAATATCCTTGTCGATTTCATTGTGTTCCATCTTTCCACCGTCGTCCGATCATAGAGCCATTGAGCGACAAGAGAGTCTATGGTTGCAGTTGAGGATGATCCAGCAATTTTTGAACGTTTGGGAGGCATGATTTGTGGCAAGTTTTATGGTATAAGGATGAAAAATGGGATTTTTAGGGGTTGGGAAAAATAGAATTTGGGTAAAAAGAGGAAAGTAAAAGTGAAAATACGAAGATATAGGGTAAAAAGGAGATGGAAAGGGGGTAAAAAGGCTCAGAAACGCCGTTCAGTCAACTGAATACAGCAGATCAGTCGACTGAACTGGAATTAAAATGCACAGTGAGCCTATTAAGCAATCAAAAACCAATATATACCAAAGCTTATACAAAAAACTAGATGAATACACCATAAATATATAAAATGACATAGATAAAGACACACAAAAAATTATTTAGAGGATGGTGATTTTCATGGTGTCTTTTAAGGTGTTTTATGTGGTGTCGTTTGTTCATCCGGCACTACTTTTGTATCATCAATGTGCAGTCATAATGGAGACTATATATTATTATGAGTCATTGTGTGTGGTGAGACTGGAGGTGGCCGAGGACTGGATTCCCTTGGATTGTGATTGGAAGATGGTGTTGGTTGATGAACATTAGATGTAGAACAACCATAAATTTTCCAACCGAGTTGCTCCAGAAAGTTAAGACGTTTGGAATTAACTTTTTGCTCATAGTACATTTCTCGCTGGAGTTCTAGTTGTTTCCGTTGATAATGATGCATATCATCAATCTTTTGTTTGGTTGATGGAGAACCGAAGAATAAGAAACGACGAGGTTTCTTCTTTTCTGGAGTATGTCCGGTATGATTTTGTGGAGATACAAACCTGGCAGGTTTGTAGCAAGGAGTTGGTGTATGTAATGATTGAGAGGAAGAAGTATAAGCGGATGATGGTGTTGAATAGTCAATGGTTGATTGGTCGGAATCATCATGGCATTAGAGGCCATTGAAATGAGAAGGATAAATAGGTCGAACAACATGGTGAATGGCAGAAATTGATAGGAATGATAAGATGATATTAAAAAGAAAAGTGATGGTTAAAAAAGAGGTAGTAGGAAGTTTAAATAGGTGAAGAGTATGATAAAAAGAGAATTAATTTGAAGCTGAGAAAGCCTGAGAGAACATAATCATAGACTAAAAATAGTAAAAAGAGATGAACGGAAGGAAATGTTTGTTTAGATGGAAGGCATAAACTAAAAACGAATATGAGTATAATGTTACGTTTTAAGTCTAACTATAACATTACTAGCTCATATGGTAAAGACATACAACTTCCAATCTAAGATCCATAGTTCAAATCTTGGTAGTTACACATATTTTTGAACTTGAATTTTTTTGTTTTTCTTATTCATATGGATATTGTAGCTAAACAAGAAACAAACATAGCTCATCTGGTAAAAGACATCTTCATGTTAGGAGAGCTAAGTTCAAAAACTAGAAAAGGCAAAGAATGCAAAGATTTTGTAGAATTTTACTCGGACAGAAAATTTTACTAATCCTTAAAAGAGATGATTCTGAGATCTTGTCGAAGTTTTACAAAAATATTTTTGACAAGCGGATTTGTAAATATATCAGCTAATTGATTTTTTGAGAAAACAAAATCTAAATTTATTGCTCCTTTATCAGTGTTATCACAAAAAAATGATGACGAATGTCAATATGCTTCGTTCATGAATGATTGACAGGATTTTTGGACAAGTTGATAGCACTCGTGTTATCAAAATATATGATAGAATTTGTTAAATTTATATCGAAATCTCTAATTGTCTGTTGCATGTAGATTACTTGAGCACAAGCTAAGGCAGCAGAAATATATTCTGCCTCACATGTAGAGAGCGAAACGCAATTTTGTTTCTTACTAAACCAAGAAACTAATGATTTTCTAATAAAATGGCACGTACCGCTTGTATTTTTCCGATCTGTACGAGATCCTCCGAAATCAGCATCACTATATGATACTAATTCGAAAGGACACTCTTTTGGATAGAAAAGTCCAAAATCCTTGGTATTACTAAGATAACGTAATATACGTTTTACTGCTCTTAAATGTGATTCCTTTGTATTGGCTTGAAATCTAGCACATAAACAAACACTCATCATTATGTCAGGACGACTGGCTGTTAAATATAGTAATGACCCAATCATACTTCGGTATAATTTTTTATCAACGCTTCTACCATTTTCATCTCTATCGAGATGCGTGGCTATACTCATAGGAGTTGGTTTGGCAGAAGTATTTTCCATTCTGAAGCGTTTGATTAAAGTATTACAATATTTTTCTTGATTAACAAAAATACCATTTTGTAATTGTTTGATTTGTAAACCAAGAAAATCTTATAATTATCCCATTTGGCACATTTCAAATTCTTTGGTCATAATTTCGGAGAAGTCCTGGCATAATGTTTCATTGGTAGAACCAAAAATGATATCGTATACATAAATTTGAACAATTAAAATATCCTTTTTTTAATGTTTAATGAAATGTGTTTGATCAACCTTTCCAATTTGAAATCCAGAAGTTATTAGATAACTCTTAAGCCGTTCGTACCAAGCACGCGGTGCTTGTTTCATGCCGTAAAGAGCTTTCTTAAGTTTATAGACATGGACCAGATATTTCTCATGGATAAATAAAGGAGGTTGTTCAACATACACGTTTTCTTTTATATAACCATTCAGAAAGGCACTTTTGATGTCCATTTGATAAAGTTTGAAATTATGAAAACATGCATAGGCCAATAAAATACGTATTGCTTCTAATCTAGCGATAGGAGCAAACGTTTCTTCGTAGTCAATTCCTTCCTCTTGATTATAAACTTGAGCGACTAACCTTGCTTTATTTCTGGTGATGTTGCCTTGTTCGTCCACTTTATTTTTATAGACCCATTTTGTTGTAATAACAGTTTGATCACTTGGTCTAGGAACTAACACCCAAACTTCATTGCGTTCAAACTGATTTAGTTCTTCTTGCATTGCAATGATCCAGTAATCGTCTGCAGAAGCTTCCTTAGGGTTTTTAGGTTTGATATTGGAAAGGAATGCTACGTGGGCCATTTGATTTAATTGACTTCTAGTTCGGACGTTTGAATTAATTTCTCCAATGATGTTTTGAATGGGATGATCCCGTAATATTCTTGGTGGAGATCTTAACTCATTGTTGTGATGAGCAACATTCTCATATTCTATAGAATTATCAATTATGTTTTCATCATCTTCAAAATTTATATTATCCGTATTTGTGACGTTATGTGGAAGTTCTTCATCATCTCTTATACTTGGTTTTTGTAGAAAATTTTCATCAAAAGATACATGAAGATTTTCCTCAACAGTATTAGTTCTTTTATTAAATACCCGATAAGCTTTGCTTCGATCTGAATATCCTAGAAAGATTCCTTCGTTAAATTTCGCATCGAATTTACCAAGCTGATCTCTGGCATTCAATATAAAATATTTTGATCAAAAAACTTTAAAATATGAAATATTTGGTATTCTTCTAATAAAAAGTTCATACGGAGTGTTTTTGGTAAGAGCTTGAATAGAAACACGATTCAAAACATAACAAGCAGTTGCTACGGCTTCTGCCCAGAAATGTTTTGGAAGTTCCATTTAACAAAGTTCTTGCACATTTTTGTAGAGTTCTATTCTTCCGTTCTACAACTCTATTTTGTTGTGAAGTTCTAGGAAATGAAAAGTTGTGAAAGATTCCTTTCTTCTTTCAAAAATGATCAAAAACTTCATTTTCGAACTCTCCTCCATGATCACTTCTAATGTTCTTAATTTTCAATCCTTTTAAATTTTGAATTCTTTTAACAAAAATTTTAAAATGATCAAAAGTATCACTTTTATTTTTCATAAAAAAGGTCCAAGTATATATAGAAAAGCCATCTACTTTTGTAAACACATATTTATTGTGATTTATGGATCATACTTGAGTGGGTCCAAATAAATCCATGTGTAGTAATTCAAGTGATTGTAACGTTGAAATAATTCTCTTAGATTTAAAAGATGATTTAGTTAACTTTCCTAATGACGTGCTTCACAAATATGATCAATTTTAAAGTTTATTTTTGGTAATCCTTTGACTAAATCATTTTTATAAAGTTTGTTTATAGCTTTGAAGTTAATATGACAGAATCTCTTGTGCCATAACCAAGGTCATTATCTTTGGCTATTAAGCACATATCTGAATTATGATTAATTTTCATATTCAGAACGTATATGTTTCTATCTCTATTACCTTCAAAGATAATATTTTTATTGTGATCGTAAATGCTACACTTATCCTCAGAAAATGAGATTTTGAATCCTTTGTCACACAATTGGCTAATACTTAACAAATTAGGCTTCAAGTTTTTGACAAGTAAAACACTGGAAATAAGAGGCAAATTAGATATACCGTAATTGCTCACATCGCCTTTGCCGATGATATAATCTTTGGAATTGTCTCCAAATGTGACAGAGCCTCCATTTAAATATGTGGTATTTGTTAGCATATTTTTGTCTCCTGTCATGTGTTTTGAGCAGTTACCGTCGAGTATCCATTTTCCTATTTTCTTAAGTGCGACTTCATTATCAATAGACATGAAGTAGACATTTGCTTGTTCATTTTCACTATCACTGCTACTTTCAGAAGACGAAGAATCTGAGTCATCCCATGTCACCGAAAATGCCTTCTTTTTGAGTTTGTACTTTCTATATTTATTTTGTTTTCCCTTCCTTTGTTCTAGACAATCTTTTCGTATATGACCATTCTTGTGGAAATTGAAGCATTCTAGTACTAAGGATGATGGCTTATTGTTGAAGTTTCTTTTGCCATTATTTCGATTTCCTTTTCTGTACTTCAAAAATTTCTTAAAATTTTTAGCTATGAAAGCTAAATCTTCATCCTCTGAATCTGATTCCTCTTGTTCTGCATGAAATGCCATATTTTTCTTTTATTGTGCTTGAACTCTTTTTGCCTGTAAATTTACTTCATAGGGCATTAAATTTCCTATTAACTCTTCTAGTTTCATGGTAGAAAGGTCATTTGCTTCTTCAATAGCTAAGACTTTTCTGCGCCATTCATCATTTAAAGTGTTTAGGATTTTGGACAAGATATCAAAGTCGGAATACTTTTCTCCTAGCCCTATTAGAGAATGATAAATATCTTGAAATTGGTAGTACATATCATTTGTGGACTCATCGTGCTTCATTCTGAAATTTCGAAATTGACTCTTGAGCATAGATTTTTTGCTTTGTTTAACTTTGCTAGTTCCTTCACGAGTAACTTTAAGTGTTTGCCATATTTGATATGCAGTGTTACATATGCTAACTCGGTTACATTCATTTTTATCTAATGCACAAAACAACATATTCATTGCTTTAGCATTAGCGGTAGCATCTTGTTTTTGTGCAGTTGTCCATGTAGAATATTCAGTAGTAGGTGCAGTATATTGTACTTGTTTTACATTCCATGCATCAACCATTAGCTTGCATATAAATACACATTCATGTTGCCCAATAGTTGTAATTCATGCCATTGAATAGTGGAGGTCGTGCAGTAAATTGACCTTCAATGAAGCTAGTGTTAGTGACAGTGCTTGTGTTGGTTTGTTTTCCATATTAGAAAAATATCAAATAACCGTGTAACGGTTATAAGATGCCCGCTCCGATACCAAATGAAAGATAGTGTGGATCATGCATATGGAAATATACTAAATATGTATGAGATTAAAACAAAGATAGTAGATGGTAGAGTAAAATAAAAGTGAGCACGCCAAGATTTTTATACTGGTTCGAACTTCCCGTTCTACGTCCAGTCCCAGACTCCTTCTGGAATTTAACAAATCAATAACCCTCACTTAACCCAAAGGAATGGTTATCTAACAAACTCCTGAGCAGCAGAACAGGATGCCCCAGCAACTATAGAGGACTTCACAATGCTTGAGCAGCAGAACAGGACTTCTACTAGTATATAAAATTGTCTGACTAATATGTTCTTGATAATACAGATATGTCAATGTGTGTACACCCTTCCTATAATCAAATCCTCAAGTATATGAGTGCGTGTGAAGATATGAAAGGAAGATTATTGCTATGAATCAAAAAATATGAACATGAATTCAAAGATTCAAGCAATGAAGATGGTTTGATTGCTTTTGAATGCAGAGAATATACAGAGTAAGTAAGATAAGTAAATTATTCAAGAATCAGCGATTTGGAAAATGATTTGATGTGTTTATATAATGCATAGATAGATACAACTTTTGTTAAGAGATTCAATCAATAGATGCAGCCATTACTCTTTGAATTGATTGAAACTCTTTGCGAGAGGAAGCATCCGTTCAAAAATATAGCCGTTATATGCAGGCCCGTCGACTGAGTTCAGAAGCTCAGTTGACTGAAATTCAAATTTGTATATATATTCTCTGTTCACTGTGCATTTTGCACCAGTTTAGTCGACTAACCTGTGCCATTTTGCACAATGAATTTCGATCATATACAAACGAAAATAATTTGTTTTGTGTGCGAGTGTAACTACTTGAGGAATGATTTTAATAGTATCTAAACATATCTAAGACTCAAAAATATAATAAATAATCATACGAAAACTAGTTTTAAAGTCTCTTCTCATTGTACTTTATACCATATATATATTACTCTCTTTTTGTTGCTTTCGCCATATAGTCTTTGTTAATGCTTGTCGCCATGAATCAAAACTCATGATTCAACAGAAAGTACAAAGTTTATTCAAAATATCAACTATTTAGGTACAAAGTTATTTACCAATTTATATACAAAAAGTTACAAATATCAAGAAAAGTCATTCAAGTCTTCTTGAGGTGGAGGTTGAGAAGGTGGATAATGTTGGTATACTTTTTCTTTCCCTTTTCCCTCAACCTCAAGAAGACATAAATGACTTTCGCTTGAAGCAGGGGGATCTCTGAGCAAAAGAGAAGGGCCTCTAATATTCTTAAGATGGTCGACAGACACATATAAAAAGAAGTGTTGATAGCATTTGTATCTCGCCTCTACTACTCCGGTCAATCTTTGGTTCATTTCTGGACCTAAGAAGGAATAGTCAATTTTTAAGCATAAATCTATTGTTATTTCTATCAAATAATCCATAAGAGAATCTATTCAGGAGTTCTCAAGTGCTATTGACTCATGGTCATGCACCTTCCCCTTCAAGAATTCAACGACTAAGGAAGGTTCATTAATATGATTAATCACCACATCTAATTGTTCTTTAAGTTTCCTTCCTTTCTTTTAGATAATATTTACATCATCAATAGAGCCAATTTGAATCTTTAATGCATGTCCAACGTTTTATTGGCCTTTATAAATGTTTTGACCTTGCTATCTATTTTTTTAACCTATTACTCAAGAGTGTATTTCTCACGTCCTAGCACCTCAACCCAACTTTGATAATTATTGAGATATTTTGAAATTTTTTCGTCCCACTTTTCTTGAAGAAACTGGGGGCATTCATACTTATATTTTCGAAACCATCTGGAAATATCTCCATCTTCAATACAGTCAAGCAATATATGCATCAACCTCAATCCTTTGGGTAAGGGTATGAATTGACTGATTGTATCTATGCTCTCTTTCAGTTCTTTGATCTCTTTGTCTTTTTCTTTGATTTTCTCCTCTAAACTTAAGGTTACTTCATTCACGCTACTTAATGTTAACTTTAAGTTGTAGTATTTTCTATACCATTTACATGCTTCTAAGTTGTCTGAAAATGGTACAACTGAAGCATCTTTAGAAAAGCGCTTCTCGGTATCTAACATTAGCCTAGTTTTGAGTTTATCCAGTCGAGGGAGGAGGTCAGGGCTGTTGGATGCAAGTGGAGTTGTTTTTCCAAGTAAAAAAATAATAAACAAAAAAAGAATCAATCTTGGAAAAAACAAGTTCTTCCAAACAACGAAGTATTACAAGCATGAACAAGTTCAAATTACATCAACAATTCAATTTTTATACATTCAATCCTAAATTTCGGAAATTACAGTCTTAGCCTTTTTTAATGAACCCACGGATATAGGGAAAGTATAGTCAAAGGGAATACTAAACCCATGAGAAGTATTTATTGAGGAAAACCGGCGATAATCCCATCTCTTGACCAGAAAGCTAGTTTCTCCGCATAACAGTTTAGAATAATCAGATTGGATTTCTTTATGTAAACTATCCTTTTCGTTATCTAACAAGTCAAAATATTAGTGAGAAAGTTGTTTGTAAACTTCTTAAAGGTCCTACGAAAGCCGTATTTTGCTAATTGAGAGGTTTTGAGAGTTATGTTTTCTTCTTAAAATTCTTTTTTAGCTTGACAGATTTACTTAAGAGTTCTTTTGAAATAGAAGTTCTCGATGGTTTCTTAACCTATGATTTTAAGAAAAACAAACTAAGCTGTAAAAAATAAGAATGTTGAAACTTATAAAGGTTGTTTGGATATAATACAACAAGAAGGTCACTAAAATGCATACAATATGGGCCCTTCATAAAATTTAGAGATAATTTAGCTTTGTTGAACATGACCTTCTTTGAAGGAAGAGAGTGGAAAGAAAGTGGAACGGTCTCAATTCTAGGAAGGTTCCAGCATTCTTAAGGATAAGGATCGGTCCTACAATCATTCAAATACATGTTATGCAAAGGCCTAAGTAAACCCCCACTCTCTTTCCCCAGGACGGTGAAGTCGGTAAAAGGATTCTTAATATAGATTTTTTTAAAGGAATCCCATTAGATTATCCCTATCGAAGCATCATAAAAAGTGTGGTCAACTCCTCATTCTCCTTTCAAACCCTTTCCCAATAAAGGCGAGATCTTTTCTAGAGTAGGGAAACCCAATTTTCTTTAAAATCTTTTAACGATTTGGCATATATGAGAAGGCTCTTATTCCTTTTAGATGAACTGTTATGATCTTCAAACAATTTATCTATTCAATAATAACATATCTTTTTTTCTCTTCTCATGTAAAATCTCAAAACGATATTTATTTCTTTTCCTTTGATAACATAATATAATGATTAACTAAACCTAACGGACAAATACATGCATTTTTTGAGCAAGACGGGTGTGTAGCGTGACACTACACAGCCGATTAGTAGTATATATGAAATAATATTGTATCGATCAACAGGCCTGATCGATGGCGCGTAGAGCAAGTACATAATCTACACAAACATTCGACATAGATAGGACAAGGCAGTGCAAGAATATATACAAGAGTATCATAACAAAATAACAAAATGGAAGATAGAGATTTGAAGCATCAAGTCACCACCAACTGTTCGCAGCTAAGGCCAGAGGGGAACGCCGAACTGCCACCTTGTGACTCGGTTGGGGATGAACTTCTCTGTGGAAGACGAAGTCTGAAAGGAGCAGATGAGCTTCGATCTGTAAAGGTGGAGAATAGATGAGTTATACGTCTGCATATGCCTTCAAAATGATATTTTGGTTTATTTAACACGTGTGCATTGCGTTCAATCCATATACACCAACAGAAGAGAGCGATGAAGATATCCAGGAGGAGATTATGGGGATTATATTACCAGTGATCAAATATGACGGGCAGATCAGGGATATGGCCAAGAAGGTGGGCACTGGTTGCAGCCCAGATCGAGTAAGTAAAGTCACATTCACGAAACAAGTGAGGAATATCTTCAATGTGATTAGAGCAGAAGACACAAGACGGATCAACCGGGGTGTACAGACAGATAAGCCTCTCTTTAGTGTTGATTCTTTCATGAGCAAGACACCACTGGAAGAAGGCGATACGCGGCGGAAGAGGGCATTTCCAGAGTCTGGGGAAGGAAAAGAATCAGAGGGCATTTCCAGAATCTGGAGAAGGAAAAGAAGCGGTTGGGGTTATTGAGGTGGGAGTAACAGGAGGCGATGTAGAAGCCCCTAGCAGGCATGAGGGCCCAGACTATACGATTCGGCATGGTGGTGAATTGTAGAGAATGAAGCAGATTGGACGTGGAGATTAGGTGGTAAAGCTGTCAGTGCCGAAGAGGGATGGAGAGCAAAGGAAGTCAGGACCAAAGTTGACACAGTCACTAACCGATATCGAAGGGGTACCCGTGTGGGAGAAGAGGTGAGGCAAGGATTTGGCGAGAGGAAGTTGATTATGCCATGTATCTAACCTAAAAACACAACTGTTACCATTTTCGATGAATACATGAAAAAGGGGTTTGACACGAGGAAGGATTCGGAGCACACCAGCCCAAAACGGAGAAGGTCTGCATCGCGGTGGGAAGTGAAGGATGAGGTGGTTGTTTGAGCGGTAGTGAAGCGAGAGAATCCATTCTTTCCATAGAAAATTACCCAGGGAGAGTAGTCTCCAGAGCCATTTCGTGAGGAGCACGGAGTTAAAGGCACGGAGATTGGTGATACCAAGACCACCCTGATTTAGATGCAAACAGGCGGGGCTCCAATTAACAAGTCTTTTGACACCATTGCCGTTCCAGAGGAAGGTACTTATGATTTTATCTATTCGGTTGATTACCCAGGAAGGAAGTTTATGGAAGGACATCCAATAAGATGGGATGGCTGGTAAGACAGATTTGACAAGGACGAGGCGACCTGCTGCGGAGAGGGATTGGGCCTTCCAACTCAGAAGTCTGGATTCGATTCCAGAGATAAGTGGGGACCAGTCAGATCTACGAAGCTTGGTGGGATGAAGAGGGATGCCAAGGTATGATAGAGGGAAATCCGAAAGGTTACAGTTGAGCAACGATGAGATGGATGGGCCAAGATGATTCGAATTGCCTAACATAATAACAGAGCTCTTGTTAAAGTTGATAGAAAGGCCTGATATGAGCTCAAAAGAGTAGAGAGCCACTTTCAGGCAGTGTATATAGTCGAACTGGGGTGAGGCAAAAAGTATTGTGTCATCTACGAACTGCAAGTTGGAAACCACTAAGGAGGAATCTGGGAGTGAAATGCCGGAGAAGAGGTTGTTGGATATGGCTAGTTTGATCATCCTGTTGAAAACGTCGACAACTAAGACGAAGATAAGAGGCGAGAGAGAATCACCTTGTCTCTGGCCTCGAGCTGACTTGATGTAACCCCCTAGAACACCATTGATCGAGATAGAAGAGAGGCTTGAGTTCAGAATATGCTTGATCCAGTTGCACCATCTAGGGGGAAAGCCTCTATGTTTCATGAAGTCGAGAATGAAGTTCCAATATACCTAATCAAATGCTTTGGAAAAATCAAGCTTCAATAAAACACCTAGGGTCAACGTTTGGTGATAGAAGGAAATGATTTCTTGAGTTGTTGCTACATAGTCCATGATGTTTCTACCAAGAATAAAGGCTGACTGCTCAACCCCGACCAGTGGGGCAATAACTATTTGAAGGCGGATGGCTAGGACCTTAGTAATGATTTTAAAGGTTGTGTTAAGAAGGTAATGGGACGGAAGGAGGAGAGGGAGTTAGCGCCAGGGGATTTAGGGAGGAGGATGATGTTTTCATAGTTCAATCTAGCTAAGGCTGAAGGGTCGGATTGGAATTCAGCACACAATTCTAAAATATCGGTTTTTACAGTTCCCCAGAAATGTTTGAAAAAGAGTGGGCCGAAACCATTTGGGCCGGGTGCTTTGTTATCAGACATGTCTTTCAAAGCGGCCCTAATCTCCTCCTCAGTGAATGGATGATCAATGGGAATGTGGTAGGGGGTTGGATGAAGAAGGGACCAATCGATGTCAGGGAGAGCCAGGGATTGTTTGCCTAGGATGCTTCTATAGTAGTCTTTAAACATGCGGAGATGATCTGAGAGGTCTGTGTAGGAAGTGTTATTGTGGAATATTTCCGAGATTAAAGTGGATCTGCGGCGGCCACTAGCCAGGCGGTGGAAGTAGGAGGTGTTTTTGTCCCCTTCCTCCAACCATTTAGCTTTAGATCTCTGTTTCCAACCTATCTCTTCTTGCTTTGAGAGTCTATCCAGTTCTGATTCTAGAACTTTCAGACGAGACAATTCCATATCCGAAAGCAGTCGAGATTCCTCAAGGATGTTAAGATCCAAGATCTCGTCTTGGGTTGATGAGATACGCGAGCGAAGGGACCCCCAAACGGATTTGGCCCATGGTCTGATAATTTTCCTAAGGGAGCGGAGTTTGAAGACAATTTTGGCGGAAGCTGATTGGATTTGCACCGGTTGGGACCAAGCTTGCTTGATGAAGTTGTCGAAGGATGGCTCCAGAAGCCATAGACGCTCGAATCTGAAAGGGCGCTTGTTGTTGGACAAAGATCCGGTATCCAAAATGAGGGGGAAGTGATCGGAGATGGTCGAAGCGAGTCCAGAGACCGAAGAAAGGGGGTGGAGGTCATCCCGGGCTGTATTGAAGAGAAATCTGTCAAGTTTTGCTAAGGTAGGATCAGCTCTACGATTAGACCAGGTGAAGAGGCGATTACAGATGGAAGGGTCAATGAGGGAGCATACATTAATGAAGGAGTTGAAAGAGTCTGAATCTAACGAGTTGATGCCGGAATTTCGCTCTTCGGAGGATCTGGTGGTGTTAAAATCTCCTCCAACTATCCAAGGATCATTAAGATAGGAGGCAAAGGTAAAACAATTGGCTCAGAGTTCGTTCCTCTTTTGAATGTTTTAGGGACCATAGATGTTTGTGAAAAAGTAGATTGTACCAGATTGTATATGGCGGAGTGTTACATGTAAGGCAGATGGGTGAGCAGTGGTATGACAATGGGACCATACAACTTCGTTCCAAGCAGTGATGATACCACCTCTGGACACATCAGCATTTATGTGAGCCCAACCCGTTAGAGTGGGCCCCCCATGTGGCTAATGAAGGATTGGGGTGGGTCTATCAACTTAGATTCTTGTAAAAAAAGAATGTATGCTTTATGGGGGGATAAAGTGAGGCTGACTGCGTGCCTTTTAGATGGGTCCCCCAAACCCCTTACATTCTATGTAATTAGTTTCATGGGGAAAGGGACAAATGCTCCGATTCTAGTGCTTGCATGACCGTGTAGTGATCATCACGCAAACTCACACCCATGCAATGAGCCATTTTTTTATTTAGACTTTTATTGGCTGAGGAAAAAACAATAGTTTTATAAAAACTACCAGGGAGAGAAGCTGCTCTGTTGATTTTGGAGCTACGGTGAACAATAGCGGGAGAGATCAAAGGAGACCTTTGGCGAGACAACGGTGGAACTGGAGAAGCTACGCGGACAATTGCTAGGGGGGTTGGCTCCATGGATTGAGGGTGGAGACGGCACAGGGGGGTGAGGGAAGGTCAAGATCGCCTAGTGGGACACCACGCGGTTCATCAGGCCAAGCATCCTAGCCAGAGGGCCCGCCACCCCTGGAGAAGTGTCATGGATTTGGGCAGCCCGTGGAAGCGGTGGGGATATGGCAGGGTCATAAAACATAGCATCAAATCTGACTTCATCCGAGTCATATGAGAGGATGGGTTCGTCACAGCATCTGAAGTCTTTTTCATAATCAACTCCCAAGAACATTGTTTCAGGCCTATGAGTAGGGTGGGCATGTTCCCATTTCTCCACTGAAAGAAGGTGATCCTCGTTATTCAAATGCACAACAAAAGAGCTAGGGGTGCTAACTCCGTTAAAAAATTGCATTTTTACATAAAGGAACCGGTGGTCGAAGTTAGCCCTGTCTTAGTCATCAAACACGATGAAGCGGCCAATGAGGCTTAGGGCATCTTTGACTGCAAGCGGATTATCTCTAAGGAATTCGGGGAAGCCTCAGACCCAAGCCCATGCAGCCGGTCCAAGATCAGGAGACTGTTGATCGAGTTCTGACCATTGTTGCAAGAGGACTGAGCCGCCAGGCTTCGATAAAGTTCTCAACTAAAGAGCTTGATCACGGATCGAGAAGGAGGGGCAACAAAAAATGAAGCTGTTGATGGAAAGGATCCAAAGCGGCCACTCGAGGTAGTGGAAGCTTTTCGAGAGGATGAGGTGGAGAGATTCGATGGACCAGAATCCATCAATGATTATGGCAATGAGGTAGAGGGAAGAATCAGTCATTGAAAAAATTTATGAGGAAGAAGGTTTGGATTGGGGGAAAAAAGTTTGGAATGAGATAAGGGAGAGGATCGAGGCAACTGCTGGTGTGATGAGTGCTGGGTGGTGCTTCGTTTCTTGGGAAGGTATGATGAGTGTGGGGTCCTCGCTGTGTGTTCAGAGCTGCTTTTGAATTTGTTTTTAGTGGGAGTGGCAGGGTCATTTTTATGAGCTGAAAAGTCATTATTTGTTTTCTTGGGACATAGGAAATGTGCATGCCCGAAAAAGCCACATAGATAGCAGATCTTTGGGTCCCTGCAATCTCTTGCCACGTGTCCCAGACTAGCACACCTAAGACAGCGGCCTTTCCGCTTCAGAAAATCGATAGTGGAGCGAGCATTTATGAAATCTGGTAGGATACGTCGACGCCGCTGGAAGCGAGGAGGGTTGGATGAAACCGGGGGAGTGGAGCTCAACACTTAGGCGTAGGATTTCTTAGTGCTGAAAGGAGAGGAGGGGGGAATGGACGAGGGTGTTCCGATGCAGGAGGCCCAGTGGTATCAGGACCACGGCAGCCGCTGGGAGCTAAATGGGAGGATATTATGGGTGGAAGCTGAGAGGTGGAGGCCAGGGAGCAGAACATAGATTTGTATTTGTTAGGGACGAATGCAATAGGAGGTTGTGAAGGTGCTGGCTTGAGGATGGGACGGGCTGAGGACGCCATTAAGGAGGTTATTAAGCAAGTCAGTACTCTCCTTTTTTGTCAAATATATGCATTTAAAATAACAAACTTAACACCTGTGCCGCGATAATTTGTGAGGTAGAAGCCCAAATCTTTTCTTTGATGTAATAGATAGGGGCATGAACATTCATTGACATAGTGTCTTCGTGAGGAGCATCCCAGGATTCGAGATGATCGGGAAAGTTCCCCTCATGAGTAGATGGGCCTAAGTCATGGCCACCTAATCCATTATCATCACTTCTTGATCCATTAGAGTCCTTACTGCTATTTCGCCCATTCTTCTCTGGATCGTCACTATCTTCATCGCCATCGCCATTCCTTTCATCATCCCCATCATCATCGTTCATATCCTCATCAAGCAAAGGATCATTTAAAGATAGTAGTTTTTGAGGATCAATGGTTTCCTCTTCTGGAAACTCATATTCTAGTGACCAATTTTAAAATAAATGAGTTAATTTAAAAATGAATTGGTCTGAAAGAAATGTTGAAAAATTGAAAGAAAATCAAAATTTTGAATTGAACGACTATTTGTTGATTGAATAAAATAGGATTAAACCAAATTTTTTATTATTAGTGAATTCAAAATTTAAATTTATATGGTTATTGAATTGATTGTTGTATCTAGTTCTTTGTATTTCAGAATCTATCTTTTCTTTCTGGTTGTTTCTATTGTCCTACCTCGTTCCTTTTCGAGGACAAAAAGTTTTGAGGGTAGAGCGTAACGACCCAAAAATTTTAACGGTTTTAACATCGTAATTAACTAAAATTTTGCTTGAAATTCAATAATAAAATTTTGCAATGCAAAATTTGATATCTGGAATACATCTATTTTAACATAGCAATTGGTAAATTTCCATTGGAAAATTGAATGTAAATTCTGTTGTGTAAATTTCAATTTCAAATTTAATATAAGTTAATTTAACGAAAATCTAATATTTTTGAAACCTAAATATTTTTACATAATAAAAATGTAAACTATTTTCTAAGTGAGACGTCATCGTTCGTTTCATCAAATTTGGACCGTTATATCCCCGTTTATTTTATTTTCGGTGTTTTTGTAGCATTTTCGGTACCAAAAATCGACTTTTGATAGGACAGTCCTATCAAAAATATCTATGTACTGTTTTGATCGTCTCGTCGTGTTGATCTCCGTAGTATATTCATTTATGTTCGGTACGTGCCAGAATCAACGAAATGATTAGCTGTATTGGTAACTGTTTTAACCTTTTTAGTTTCCATGTCCATTCATCTTCCCTCAACTGAAACGAACGGCCATAAATTTTATTATTTCCCAGATATCAATGTTTCACCTTCCCTATTCACAACATTAAATTTCATTTGCTAGTTCATTTTTATTTATCTGGTTCCTTTCCAAATTCTCAATCTCTCTTCTCTGCCGTTGGTCTGTTCATTCAATTGAAAAATAATATATATATATATATATATATATATATATATATATATTGTCATTCATAGTATAAAGGATCACAACTATCTTCTTCTCTTCCCCCTTCCCTCTTTTCTTCATATTTTTTCTGTAAGTTTGAAAAAAAATGAGATAACAAACAATTTATCTATACGTCAGATCTGCTTTCATCCAATTGTTCCATGGCCGCGAAATCTTGCTCGCCTCTCCCTGTTGCAACCGTACGCCCTCAACTCATCGTGACCAAACCCTGTGCAGCATCCACCTTCCCTCTCCACGTTAAACCCTCCTCCACGCAACCCCTTCTACTGCTTCTTCCCTTCCAAAAGCCAGCACTAAGCCTCATGCCCGCCACCATCTCCTCGCCCAAACCCGCTCCCATTATTCCTTCACCTGCATGCTTTCCTTTCACCCACCTCTCATCACGTCACCTTTCTCTGCCGTGCTCCCCTCCTCCGCTGACCGTTGCCCGCTCTACTCACCCTTAGCAGCCATCGACCCAACCATGCCACCGAACCATTAGCCTACACTTCCCATCACCTTGTGCCTCACCACCAGCCTTCCTCCTTCCCTTCCCACCTGTGCTGTGTTGGCAACCGAGCCCAAGCAGCACACATCTCCACGAAACAAGCTTCCACCGGCATACATATATATGTAAGTTATATATATATATATTAGTATTTATATAGTGAAGTGTTATATATATAATACGTTAAATCTATAGTATTTATATACTTTGATTTTTTTTAAAATATGAGTATGTGTTTGGATAATTTATACATTTGATTTTTAAATGTACCGTGTTTAAGAAATGATGAGGATGAAATAAAACATATATACTTCATGTGGTATCAGTATACAGATAATAGTAAATATATTAGTATATATATAATATACATTGACTTTTAATGCGTTTTCATTTTAAAGTAAAGTATGACATATAGCCGGTTATTTTAAGTAGGTGTTTAAATATATGTACTGATTTCGTAATATAACATATATGTATATCTAAGTTCGTATATTTGCCTGCATTTTTAAAAGGGAAATTTTAAAAGTATAAAATATGTTATGTTTATGTAAATGTTAATTTTGTAAAGTATACGCATATAATATGGTTACCTATGTTGATGTTTAAAAATATAAAAATATAGACATTTTGGATATTTGATTCTTTCTTTTAAGATGTATAGATTTAAAATCGAATATATGTAGATATCCTTATCTTGAAATATATGTAGAAGCTTTGGTTTTGTCTAATGTGTTTAGGAAAGAAATGATTTTGGAATATATTTAAATAAAGACTATGTTTTACATATATTTAAATTGAATATTGATTTGAAAATGGTCTTTCCAACATAATCTTGACTCTGCGGCATATGGTAGAATTCTTGTCATCTATGACCCTGCTGTTTTGACTCTTTCTCCCATACTGTCATCTAGGCAGTTGATTCATTTTCATGTTCTTGTTTCCTAAAATCAATCATCCTTCTATTTAACTTTTGTTTGTGATGATAATTCTGTCAACTCTAGAAATGCTTTCTTCAATTCTTTGCCTCCATTAAGACAATCTTCTCATCCCTGGCTTGTCTTGGGTGACTTCAACTCATGCTATGGCTACGATGACAAATTTGGTGGATCTCCTCTTCTTCCTAGAGATCTTGATTCAATCAATCATGTTGTTTATGATTCTGAGTTGAACTTGGTTAATAAGTCAGGAGCCAAATATTCATGGAATAATAGAAGTAGAAGTGGTGTTTGTACTTTCACAACAATTGATCATTCCTTTAGTAACTTTCAAGCTCTCAATCAATGGCCTTCTCTCTCAGTCTTCCTTCCTCAACCAATAATGTCTGATCACTCCCCAATAATTTTATCTTTTGGGAACCATTTTAGAAGGGAAAAGAGAAGTTTTAAATTTTTTGATGCATGGGCTGAGCATGAGCAATTTCTGAACATTGTCACACAAGTTAATTCTGTATTTACATGTTATGGTAACCCTATGTATAAGTTTTGCAGGAAATTAAAAAATATCAAGCTAGCAATCAAACTATGGGTTTCTACAAATTTTGGTACTGGTAGCCTTCTGTCTACTACTCTAAAAGAACAATTGAAGATAAAGCAAGACTATATGATGGAGCATCCACTTGATATTCAAGCATCTGCTGAAGAGGGGAAATTATACAAGGAGGTTAACAATGCCCTAACCCTGGAAGCTAGCATGAAGAGGCAGCAACTGCACAAAAGATGGATGGATGATGAGGATAAAAACACAAAGTTTTATCATGAATCTCTTAAGGTTAAGGAGGCAAGAGAAAATATTTTTAGTATTACTGATGAACATGGTTCTCTTTATACTACTGCTGATACTGTTGATCATGCTTTTATTCAATACTTCACCAATTTGATTGGCAATACTAATGGCTTCTTTCCTGATTTGGACCTTATTTCTACTCTTGCTCTTCCTTGCATTTCTTCCCTGGAAGCTTCCGCTCTTATTATGCCTGTTACTGATGAAGAAATCAAGGCCACCCTATTCTCCATGAACAAGCAATCATCTGGAGGCCCTGATGGGCTAAATGTCACATTTTTTATCTCAACCTGGAGTGTTCTAGGTGGTGAGTTTTGTAAAGCAATACATAATTTTTTCAATAAATGTCAGTTACTTGGGGAAGTCAACAGCACCAACATTGCTCTTATCCCTAAAGTCACTCCACCTACTAGTGTAACTTCTTTCAGGCCTATATCATGCTGTAATGTTGTCTACAAGTGTATCTCTAAAATTCTAGCAACACGTTTAGTCAGAGTACTACCTACTGTTGTATCAAAAAATCAATCTGCCTTTATTCCTTCAAGGGACATAATTGATAATGTTCTTCTTGCTCAGGAATTACTTAAGGGATATGGCAGAAGTAATGTGCCCCCTGCAGATGATCTTAAATTGGATATTTCCAAGGCTTATGACACTATTCAATGGGTCTCAATTGTTAGGATAATGGCAGTGATGGGATTCCCCAAAACTTTTGTGTCTTGGATATATGTTTGTATTTCCACCCCTTCATACTCTGTAGTATTAAATGGCAAACCTGTGGGATTTTTCAGAGGTAGTAAAGGTATACGACAAGGAGACCCTATATCATCTTACATATTTTTGATGGTTATGGAAGTTTTAACAGTTATTCTCAGAACTAGTTACAATCATAAGATAATTAAGTATCACCCAAAGTGCTCACATCTTCATATAACATCTATTATGTTCGCTGATGATGTCATGTTGTTTACCAAACCTGAGTTACCTTCTTTGAATGGTATATTGGAAGCATTGCAGGCTTTTCACAGTATCACTGGTCTTTCCATAAATCAAGCCAAATCTTCTTTACTAGTTACTGGAGTTAATGAATTACAGGCTGCTGCTCTACATCAACATACTGGTTTCTCTAGCATGAATAATGATATGAAGTATCTTGGTCTCCCTTTAATATCAAAAAGAATAACTAAGGCTGACTGCTTACCTCTTTTCAATAAAATCACCTCTGTTATGACTGCTTGGGACAACAGGAATTTGACTCAGAGTGGTAGGCTAGTTATTATTAAATCTGTTGTCTTTTCCTCTATTGTTTATTGGGCTCATACTCTCATCCTTCCTGTGAAACTGTTGCAACTTATTAGGTCTGCCATGATTAGATTTTTTTGGTCTGGTAGTATTCACAATAGGAAGATAGTGCCATGTTCATTTTCTAAAATTGAGACACCTTTGAGAATGGGAGGTCTAGGAGTTATTGATGTAAGGATGTGGAATATTGCTGCAATAAGTAAACAATTTGATGTCCTCATTAACAAAAAAGGTAGTTTATGGGTTAGGTGGACATGGAAATACAATATTAAGAACAAACACTTCTGGACCATGGATACTTCACAGAATTGCAGTTGGATACGGAGAAGTATGTTGAAGCTCAGACAAGTCTTCCTCCCTATGATACAATATCCTATTAATGCTAGATTTGCTGTTAGCTTTTGGCATGATCCATGGGTCAGTAATGGTCATATCCTATCTAAAATATGTGATCATTCTCAGATTTTGCAGTCTGGAATACACTTTGATGCTAAAGCAAATGATTTTTTACATAATGGTAAAATCCTGTTACCTTTCAACAGCAACCAGGTGATTAGGCAATTGTGGGGTGATATACAACAAAAAAAATTCAGTGCTCATCAAGATGCCTATGTTTCTTAGCAAATGAAAACTCACATTGTTAAAGCTATTTACAATTTTGTTACTGCCAGTGTCCCTCTGCCTGCTACAAAATGGTTCACTGTCATTTGGACTTCTGATTCTGTTCCAAAAGACAACTTAATGATGTGGAAAGTTATCAATCAGGCATTACTTACCAGAAGTTTAATTAACAGGTATGGCTTAGCTTGTTCACCTCAGTGTTTGTTCTGTCATCTCCATGATGAAACTTCTGAGCATCTATTTTTTGACTGTCCTGCCCTACACTTCTTATTAGTCAGGATTAGTTGTATCACTGGTGCTAAGTTATCTTGTTCTACTTCTAGCATTCTCTGGAGTATAATTTTTAAAGCTACTAGGTGGAGAAAGGATCAAGGAAGGGTGTAAGCTGTTTGCTTGAAAATATGTATGACTGTGATATGGACAGAGAGGAATGCTATAGTCTTTGATAATGTTAGAAGAAATGATGAATTGATTTGGAATGAGGTCAAGACCCGAACTCATAGACAACTGAAGTACTGTGCTAGTCTTTTCCCCCAAACACTAGTTGATGCTTGGGTCTGAGTTTGTTGTTTTTCTTGCTTTTTCCTTGTTTTTTTCCTTTTCCTTTTGATGTACCCTTTTTATTGTTTGCAATAAAACTGGCAGGGGTCCAGTTAACCCCGTTGGCTTTGCCAAAAAAAATACAAATAATGATTGTATTTTTTTAAATTGAATATTGTTTTCAAATATATATATATATATTTATATTTGGCTTATTTCAAGCTGGTTTTGATTTGTTTTCATTGATTCCAATTTATCAGTTTGTTCATCGAATTTGGTTCCATCGTGCTTTGCTTTGAAATTTGTGCCTAGATCCGTAACTCATTTCATTATTAAATCTCTAGCCTCGAAAGGTGAGCAATCACACACGATTAACCTTCTTATATTTAGTAAATTTGATTTCACTTGAAATGAAAATTTGAAATATGCTGCTAAATTGAATTGTTAAGTATTTAATTGCTAATATTATATGCCATTATCTGTAATTGTTTACCTGGTTTGATTTGTTACTGATGATATATGCCTTTTATTGATATGTTATATTTTTATTATAACTGTTCTCACTCTGCAAGTTTCCTGTTAATTTAGAATTCTCTATGGGTTGAAATGATACATATATACCTGAACGATTTTGTAGAATAGGAGAAAATCGTTAGGAGTTGAAATGATAAACCCAAGCGATTTGCATTTATTTTAAATTTTAGGATTGCGGGTTGAAATGATATATACCCGTAAATATTTAAATTGCGGATTGAAATCATAAATATCTGTATCACTTGACCATAAGATAGAAAATAATATATGGACACCGTTGGTCTATATTTTTAAAATGATTCCCAAAGTTAGAAACGAGATATAAGGGTTTTAATAGAAATTGAATTTTTTTGAAATATAATAAAACTTAGATTTTAAAATAATATGTTTTAGAAATTTTAACTTATAATTTAGTTTTGGAAAATGTAAATTTCAAGATTTTACTTATATTTTATTTATTTAAAAATATATAAAAATAGATTTAATATATGAATAAATTTGATAATAAGATTTAATTTAATAAAATTTAATTTAATCAGTATATAATATGTTTTAAAATATTTATTTAAAAATTTATATTAATATTTTAAAATAGATTTATAACTTTAATAATAACAGCTGGGATCATAAATTAATGTTGACTTAGAATTTAAATTGGTTAATAATTGAATTTAAGAAAGAATTGATTTAAACTTATTAGTTTTGAGATTTTGAAACGATATGATTTTAACTTGGTTTATAACTTGATTTGATAAAAAGTGATTAAATGAATATTCTCAATTTTGAATAAAATTGAGATTGAATATTAATATTGATTTAAATATATAAATGGGGATTTAAATAAATTATTATAAGAATGGTTAAGGGAATAATTTCGAATTTGAATAAATTTAAAGTTAAATTTTGAAATATAAATGAAATTTATATTATAAATGTTTGAATATATAAACTTGAATCTTTAACTTTAAATTTGAAATGGTTAAACTAGAATTGATTTAAATTGAATTTTGGAATTTAAAATGATTTGAATCGATTGGTCAAATTAGAGGAAACTTAAAATGACCCGACTTTCTTACCACAGAAAATCGCATCATTTATTAAGAAAGAAAGGGACAGAAAAGAGAAAAGAAAGAAGAGAAAGAAAGAAACAACATCAGAATCTAAACAGCGGAACGAATATATTATATTAACAACTTAAATATTACATAGTTTACAATCACTATCAGAGTTACACAGATATACATCACATACTAGACAGTTATAACCACCTGTCTAGTTATATAGTTTAATACAACACACAAGAACAACTCAGAGAAAATCTACACAGTGGAATACTATATATCTACATGCAGAAGCCTCCTGCTCCATTGCTCCTCCACACTTCGTCAAAGCCAACCTGAATCCCTTGGCTACTTGTAAAAATTTGAGTACCCAAGAGTTTAAGAAAACAGAAGATAAACTCCGGGTCAGACATGGGTCTGGTGTGAGTAACAAGTTAAGGTTGCTTAACTTTTAAAAACCTTTTGAAAAGAAAGGTATCACGTAAGACTTTCCACACATAAACATGGAAGAGTTTTTATCTTACGCTAACCAAAACATTTGATAGGAAATCCGATGATATTATAATAGGTCTAGGGTTTTTAAATAAATATGAAATAGCCGAAATTGTTACATTTATTAAATTCCAGCTACTAGCCACAAAAGTGGGTAATACAATCAAAACCGTTTGCACTTATTAGATTTTGGATTCCATACAATGGCAGGGCTACTGGGGTACCGCCCGTCACAGTACGTGGCCTAGATCAACTTACCGAGGAGTATGCCCGCTCCCCTGCAACACAAGGCTGGAACCATTCCTTACTGAACAGTTTCGAACAAGACAACCCCGCGGTTGTAGCTAGCAACCGCCCACACAGCCGAATATAAAGGAACCTCTAGACAGGGGTAAATCTCACTCTCAAGTGGGGCTACCAACGAAGCCTTGCTGCACCTCCCCTGTTTTAGCCATTCCCGGTTGATGAGGCTTGAGGCTACGATTACCTTTAGTGAACACATCACTTAGAATGCTCACCGTCCACCTGACGATGTTCTGAAAGCATTCAATCCATACAAGTTCGTTCCATGTTCGAACGAAACCGAAAGCATTATCTCGTTACACTCATTTTGGAATCACCTTCAGAGTTAACGACGATAACCCTTGCACTCTGGACCACCATCTCAAGCCTGTAAGTACTATTTCCGTCAAATTCATCATGGAATCACCCCCAGAGTTATATTGACGAATAGTTCTTACACCTCGAGTCTTCACAAAGCTCTACTTGGATTCACGACCTAACGTTTAATTGGAATCGATGTGGTTTTCGGATATCCAATTATGGAAACCCGATCCCGGTCTCATCGAAATCCAAAGCGAGTCTTTTAGGTCCAAGTTGTTTTAAGGTTTAAAACAATTCAAATATCTATATACACACAGATAGATAACTCAAAAATCACAATTGATAATCAACATTATCAAATAACAGGTAATCCACATTATCAGTATCAAAATAGATAATCCATGTATCGCCATCACAATAGATAATCTATGTTATCATCACAATGCAACCAAGCATTAATACCATACAACATTACTTATCTCGTTTCTGAGGTTTCAAAGCATCCAAAACAATCAATGTCATCCATTCGTACATAAGCAATGATTTATTTCATCACAATATAATTAATTTAAAATGAATTTAAATTAACTATTTCTATCTCTTATTAATTTAAAATAAATTAAATTAATTACTTCATCTTTAATTCATTTAAAATAAATTAAATTAATTACTTCATCAATATAAATCTTGCTTGCTTAACCATTTAATTGATTACAATCAATTAATCATTCATTATTATTATTATTATTATTATTTTGGCATGGCCGACGGTTTTATAGTGGACCGACCACTTTTTATTACAACGTAATAAAGTTGAAGTACAGGAGTAAGGTAGAGGTACCTTAACTACCATGATGGTAAGAAATGTAAAAAGCAGCACAGGAGTGTGACAGACAAGTCACAGCTACTAGAAATAAATAACTAGACTAGTTCCCCTCCGAAGAGGAAGAATCACCATCGCACTCATCATCTCGGGAAGGATCCAGAGAACCACTCCCCAGTAGTCCAAAAAATGGGCGAAAACGAGTAGCAAGAGAAGGATCATAACAGTCAATGTCAGAGGAGTATATATAAGATCGATCCCAGGCAGTATCAGCTAGAAGTACAGAATTAGTCTCAGCAAACGAACCGTCCAAGTCAAGAACCAAGGAATCACCAGATATTCTGTAATAAAGGCATCGTAGGTCCGTAAGATTATCAGATACAAATCTAAAGTAGGAGTTATCCACGGGGTTGAATCTCATACGCGTACTACGATCAACCCAACTATGTTCAGTCTCTACCCAAACAACGAGAGGTGGAGAGAGATCCTGCTCAGCAGGGAGAACTGAAGGCACGACAGAAGGAACTGGGGAATCAGGTCGCACAAAGGAAAGTGAAGGTCCAGGGTCAGAATCAACCGCAGAGACTTTGGGAACCCATTTCCTAAGCGGAGGCCGAGGTAGAGGGATCCTAGGAGCGGCAGCAGATACAGCAGAGTGCGAGCAGGCAGAGGCTATATGACCAAAAGAGCGACAGGTGGTACAAATGTCAGGGACCCATCCATAACGAACTCGAACATCCACTACGTGTCCAACAGCTAGCTGAACAGGAATAGTGGTAGGAAGAGGCTTATTGGGAGAAATCTCAATCAGAGCCTTGGCGTATACAAGCTTATCACGTGCAACAGTGTTAGAGTCAAAACATTTCAATTTACCAACATTGCATGCAAGCCGGTTCAAACCAAGCAGCAGTTGCAGAGAAGAAGGAATTTGAGAGAAATAAACCCAAATAGGAATAGAAAAAACTTGTTCTCGGGCACTAGTAACCGTCGGAGACCAGGGGGTTATAATAACAGGCTGACCATCAAAGAAGGAAGGCTCAGACGCAAGAACACGACTACGTTCCTCAGGGGAGGAGAACAATAGGTAGTACAGGGAATCAACCAATTTAACTCTAAGACTACCTTGAAGTCTCCAGGCCCTACGACAAACAGCAACCACATCATGAAGTCGATGTTTAGGGTCCAAAAAGAATCCAACAACATATTCTGACCAAAAATCATTACCGGCTTGCATAACACAGGAGGGAGGGATCATCACTCCATTTTCCTCAACGATGTCGAAGTCAACTGGTTTATAAACACCCGCATTACGGGGCATGGATGTAAATAGCGAAGACCACGTTTTGGGTACCGATGGGCTACATTCCACAGCACCTGAAGAGACCTCATGGATGGTGCTTTGAGCGACAACGGGAGAAGAGTCTGCCAGCTTATTTTCTCCAAGAGTTAAATCAATACGCACAGGGTTAACAATGACATTGTCATAATGCATAACAGATGGAGTTATAGTCGAAGAAGGCCCAAGACAACCAACAGCAGGAAGAAGATTCGTAGCATCAACGGAAGCTTTGCAGATATCATATGGACCAGACCCCACTGATGCATTGTAACAAGCACCTGGCGTGCAACTGCAAGGAACGACTGACATATTCATACCAGTGCCAACACCAGACTTACTTACTAATTCACGATCCAAAACCATAGAACCCAATTTCTGGTGTCCCAAATCACAAGAGTGCTTGGCAGCGGAACAAACTTTGGATCCGAACTTGGGGGGAAGCGTCGTACCTGATATAGGAGAAGGTAGAATCACCGTTGAATGACAGGCATTGTCAGCATTAGCAGCACCCAAGCTCAGACGGGCAGTAGAAGTATGATTGTTAGCATCAAGGGGGGGAACTCACGGGGCGATTGTAGATCTGGTAGTGCGACATTATCGGTAGACATTGCTCTAAAACAGCGGCCAGAGCGAGTAGAAGAGGGGGAGTGTAGACGATGAGAGAGAGGAGAGGAGGACATGAAGAGAGTGGGTGAAACGCGAGACGGGAATCACGAAGAGGAAGCGAAAAACGCGGGATTAAGAAAACTGTTTGGATTCCATTGAATCACCTTAATTAATCACCCTTGATTAATTTCCCTTAATTACATTCAAGAAATTATCCTTAATTAATTTCACAAATTAATCATTCTCAACCAAACAGTAATTGACCTTTAATTACTTTAATTAATCAATTAATTAATCATAATTAATTACATTAAGCCTTAATTAATTAAATTAATTAATTACCTTTAATTACTTATCATTGATTAATTAATCATAATTAATCAACTTTTAATTACATCATTAATTATAATAATTAATGATCCTTAATTATATTTAAATAATTTATCTTCCTAAATTAATACCTTGAGTAACTAACTCATAATTATTAATCTCCCAGATTAATTACATTCAGTAATTAACGAACTTAATTACTTTATTAAACTAAATTAATTGTCCCTTAATTAATTTCTTAATTAATCCCTTGATTAATTACTAAGTAATTTTATTCCAAATTACTTCATTCTTAAACATCTTCAATTAATTACAACCTGTAATTATCAATCAATGACTTTACCAAGAAATTTTCCAATCCATTTATTACATACAGTAATTATCTTTAAATCCCAAGTGTTTAAAATTAATTAAACTTAATTAATTAAAATAAACAATCACATTTAACTTAATTAATTACCTTAAGTAATTAATTTCTTAATTACTTCATCAAGTAATTATTCTCAAAAATTCTCAAATGATTATTATTAAATCAATTAATCTAATTAATTATTAAAAATTAACCATATTAATTAATTATTAAATAATCATGGTTAATGACCTTCATTAACCATTCTTTAATTATTTTCATTAAGTAATTAACTTAGATTAATTACAAATTAAATTATCTTTAATTATCCATTAATTAAAGTCTAATTATTTAATTAATTAACCTTGACTTAAAACTTAATTGATAAATTAATAAACCATTAATCTTTAATTAATAATCAAACTAATGATCTTAATTATAAATAGTTTAACCCCTAATCTATTAATTAATAATTGATTAATTAATCTTAATTACCATATTAATTAAATCAATTCTGAAACATTAATCTTTAACTTAAATTTAAGATAAAACCATTTCTTAATTATGTTTTAAAACAAATTTGTTTGAAACAAAGTACTTTTGAAATTACTTTTAAATTTCATTTTAAATACAAGTTTTAAAATAAGAATAATTTAACTTATCAAAGTTTAAACAATTTATAACTTTTAAAATTTCAAGACAAACAAGTGTTTGCCTTAGAAATTGAAATTCATAAGAATTTTGAAAACAAAAACTCATTTCAAAATTTCAATAACTCCAATTTATATTTAGTTTAAATCTACCAAATTTAAACCTTCTTTTAATTTAAAAACTGAAGTTCATTTTTAAATTTAAGATTTCCAGATTTAAATTTTATTTTAAATCTTGCTCACATTTTACAAACTTCAATTTAAAAGGTTTAAATTACTTCCCAAAATAATGTAGTTATACAAGTTTAAGTTTAAAACCTTATTTCCTTTATTTTTATTTATTTATTTAAAACTAAGATTTTGAATTAAACTTGAATTTTTAAAATTCAAACTTGAATTTCAATTTGATTTAAACTTTCCTTAATAATAAAACTTCAGATTTTTAAAAAATTTCAAAACAGAAACTACAGGTTTCTATAAAAAACCTGAAATAGAAACAACCCGAGAACCAAACAAAACTGCTTCGAGTTTCTACCTAACTTCTCCGAGTCAACAATCCACCTACTTAGAGCAAATCACAAAACCTCCCCTGCAACACACTAAACCCAAAACACTTCATCAGTAAACTCATCGCCGTGCATAAGCACGGCGACTCCAGCCACCGTAGGTCGCCATTGATGATCGCCACTCATCAAAATCCAACCCTACATCACATCACGAACATCGAATCAAACCTCCACCCAAGAAATCAAAATCGAGTGCAAAATCTTCAAACCTGGAAAAAAAAGTCAGGTTTCCTCCAAAACCTGTCAACGGCAAGTCTTCGCCGCTCCGACCACCAGATGATCAACCCCTCCGGCCACGAACTCATCCACACACCAACTACCGATCCTCAAAAGACTGAAGCACTCGGTCATTCCTTCATCCCGAAATGATTGATTCTTCATACCCCTTTCAAACTAGGGTTTAAAAATATATTTTAAAACTGTATCCTCTCTGACCAATTTTATCATCATTTAAGATTTTTCTTAACTTCTCCTATTCCTTCACAATCACCCATAAGAAATTCAAGATTCCCCAATTCAAATATCATCAGAATTTGCTAAAAATTCAATGTCAGTTAAAAACCCAACTGCAACTTCATCTAACACCTTAAAATCCTAATTCTTGATCTAAAAATCAAGTTATAGTTAATGCTTCATACTTATGAAACTGCATTACAAGATTAACATATTTTAATTTTGGTTAAAAATTAGCATGTACTGGTGTTCTTTGTGTTTTCCAGAGACAAACACTCTTTTTTTGAACTTACTTACAATTTTAAATGTTAACTTAAGATAATCAACAATCCTTACTTTATAAATCTAATCATATCATAAATTAAATTAAAGATAAGTGTTATAACTGGAGTTTTGTGTCAGTAAAATCAAAAAAACATAACAGGCAATTAAGTAACAACATGCACACATAACATCTTCACATCAGATTTTCAAAAATACACAAACAATACTCATTTACAAACCATACTAGCATGCAACCTATTTTTTTTAAAATTTTTAAATTTAAAAAAGTTACCTTTTTATTTAAAAGAACCAGAGCCTCTGTTTTCCCCTTTTGAAATTTGCAGATTAAAAATGCAGGCATGATCCCTTTTTTAAAAATTGAGTTGCAAGCCTGTTGAAATTGGAATGCTCGTGTTTTCCTGACTAAAACTACTTGCGTGCAGATGCTTTTGAACAGGCTTCAAATTTGAAGTTGTGCAGAGAGAAGATGCAGATTTGTTCATTTCCAGGTGCATGCAGAGTTTATTTCATTTCCAGGTTTTATAAAAAGGAATGTAGACCTTTTGATTTTGAGGAAGTTGAATATGCAGATTTCTTTGATGATGAGGGATTTGTGAAATGGTAATGATCATGATTTGTTCACAAATTTGATTTTGATGAGGAGTTTTTGATTTGGTATTGAATATGCAGAATTTTTTGAAGAGGAGTTACTGTTTTTAGGTATGAAGAGTTTGACTTAAGAAATAAACAAAATGAAGTTCTTTGATTAGGAAATGAAGAAAACAAGTATGAATGAAAATGCAAGTTTATATAGATGAATTTTTAGATTTTATTAAATAAAAGAAAATTAAAACCAAAATGTGCCACTTGTAAAAATTATTCAACATTTGTCAAATTGTTATGTTAATCTTTTAACACTTGTTTAATTAATGCTTAAGAATGCAACATTTGTCTTATTTAGAGTAATTAATATTTAATTTACAAGTTATTATGTACATTAATCCTAATTTTAATTTGTTAGTTAATATTAAATATGTATATAAATTTATAAAATAAATAAAAACAAATCATGTTTATAAATAAAAATTATACATATAAAAATTAAAACAATTAAAGTTTATACTTTGGAATTTTAAATTCAAATCAAATCCAAAATCAATTATTTTCAAATCAAGTTATGTATATAAATTTAATTTGAAATAACAATTGCAAATTTTATTCAAAATCTATTTATAAAGACAATACACTATTAATATTGTTTTTATAAATATCTTATTATTAAATTAAAATCATTTTAAAAGAAATTATATTTTTATTAATAAAGTTTCTATTTTATTAATCCATAAAACTTTTTGTTAATTCATTCTAAATTTAAAACTCAAGCCAAATTATTTTAAACATTTAATATTTTTCTTCTCAATTTTAAAATCGTATATTTATTTATTAAATAGTTTTGAAAACTCAATACTAATTTAAATCAAAATATCCAAATTAAAATGTATATATTAGAATTTTTAAAACATGATTCACTTATTAAGTTTAAACTAAGATCATTTATTTAATAACTTTGAAAAGCTAATATTAAATAAAAGCAAATTTTCCAAATTACTACAAATATTAGAATTAGAAAATATGCTTTACTTATTAAAATTAAAACAATGCTAATCTATTTAAAATATAAACCATATCTTTGTATTATAAATAGAAATCAATTTATTATTTTTAAAAGATAAAATAACCAATTAAATAATTATTGAAGAAGATTATTAAATCAATTTGAATTATTATTAACAAAATATCAATATCAATTTAACTTTTAATACAGATTATTAAACTGATATTGTTAAAAATTTCAGGATGTTACAATCCTCTCCCCTTAAAAGAATTTCGTCCCCGAAATTTAAAACAAAGGTAATTTAATAATCTTATTAAAGATTTTAATTTTAAAATACAATCATATATCAAGCATATGCTAACAACCATAGCAACCAATTCAACCAATCAAACAAATCTAATTATCCAGACAAATTCTGGATAGAATTTCTTCGAGTTTCGCCAAGTATATATATATATATACCGGGATACTCGCTCTAGAGAATCCAAACAATCAATATTATGAAGCTACGAAGCTCCTATTCATCTATATCTATAACACTAGACAAGATATCAGACTACAGATGAGTCTGACTCAATAATCAAAATTCCAGAACCGCTGGTTTACAACCAGAGATAGATCATACACGTACTTCCTCAGAGATACGTGAAACTCATCGAATCCCAGTTATCCAAACTGGCAATCCAATCCTGTAGATCAAACACTTATTCTCCAAGATCACAGAAAAGAATCCAAAACTCTTCAGAGCTAACTTCTCAGACTTAGCTAATCTTATAACTCATTTTTGATCGGAGAAAACTTATCCAAGATTAAATCTCCGACTTCAGAATCCAATTTCCTTCGTCTCAAATCCACAAAACTCTTCAGACGATCCCGAGCTGTCTACAACCTTACTGATCAGCTCAACCTTCGCTGATGTCTCTAGAAACAAACTAGACCAATAAACACAACAAAATGATCTCCTCAAGATCAACCAAGATCAAAATCTCAGACTCTACTCCTCAACATCAGAAGACAACAACTTCTTCTGTCCAGATAAGAAAAGCAGATACACTTCCCAAACTGCTTCCGCTGCTCAACTCTGATCCAAAGTAGAAAAAAAATGCTGATGAGCACAACTCGACAACACATCCCATAGATATGGTTCAACAGATCCATAAGAAACTCAGAAATTTCCCCAAAACTCTGAGCTGCTATACAACTCAATCTCCTTGGAACCATTCCTCTATAAAGCTGAACCACTGGTACCACTCCTAGAATCCTAACCGAAAAGAAAACTCAATCTCCAGATGTGAACAAAACTCTGGCTTTTCTGAAGACATCCAGAAAAACTCAGATAACCCAAGAGAACACTCAAACAATCGCAAGTCACTTTTGCGATTTACCATACCAAATCCAAGGAAAACTGTTCTCCCTTAACCAAATAGAACAGCTTACTCTTAACTAGCCAACCCATCGAAGAAATGGGTCCACTTAACTGCTTCTGAACTCCACTCCAGAAAAACTGCTAAGCCAGAAGATCTCTTGCCAACACCGAGAACACTCCTAGCTGCACTGCTGCCACAGATGCCAAAGAATTCCAAATCAAAGCTCTTCGAGAAACTCGGATCTCACATCAACAGAAACACCATGCTGAACTCAGCCACAATACCGAAGCAGACTCACTTCCTTAACTTGTTCCAAAGAAAACATCTTCAGGAACATCCATAGTCACTGCATCTCATCACGCAGCTACTACTTCCTGAGGTATCAAAATACCATCACTTGCTTCTGCCCAGCCATCAGATCCAAACACTACTCATCCAACATCAAAGAATTAACCCCGAAAATTAACAGGTTTCCTTCAGAGGTAAATGAAATCCTTCATCACTACAGAACTCACTCGAGACGGTATTAGGTCTACAGTCTCAACAAATACACTTCCAACCTCAAATTTTCAAACTCCGACCAATGGTAGTCGTGTTACACACACCACTACCCCGTCTACCTTTATAACTTATATTGGAAAACCTGAACAGGTAACCCAACAGATAGGTAGAAATATATATATATATATATATATATATATATATTTATATTAAAAATTACAAATACGCCCTCTCAAGAAAGACACCACTATAGAGCCTAGGTATTCACTCAACCTGGCTCTGATACCAACTGAAATGACCCGACTTTCTTACCACAGAAAATCGCATCATTTATTAAGAAAGAAAGGGATAGAAGAGAGAAAAGAAAGAAGAGAAAGAAAGAAACAACATCAGAATCTAAACAGCGGAACGAATAAATTATATTAACAACTTAAATATTACATAGTTTACAATCACTATCATAGTTACACAGACATACATCACATACTAGACAATTATAACCACCTATCTAGTTATACAGTTTAATACAACACACAAGAACAACTCAGAGAATATCTACACAGCGGAATACTATATATCTACACGCAGAAGCCTCCTGCTCCATTGCTCCTCCACACTTTGTCAAAGCCAACCTGAATCCCTTGGCTACTCGTAAAAATTTGAGTACCCAAGAGTTTAAGAAAACAGAAGATAAACTCTGGGTCAGACATGGGTCTGGTGTGGGTAACAGGTTAAGGTTGCTTAACTTTTAAAAACCTTTTGAAAAGAAAGGTATCACGTAAGACTTCCCACACATAAACATGGAAGAGTTTTTACCTTACGCTAACCAAAACATTTGATAGGAAATCCGATGATATTATAATAGGTCTAGGGTTTTCAAATAAATATGAAATAGCCGAAATTGTTACATTTATTAAATTCCAGCTACTAGCCACAAAAGTGGGTAATACAATCAAAACCGTTGGCACTTATTGGATTCCATACAATGGCAGGGCTACTGGGGTACCGCCCGTTACAGTACGTGGCCTAGATCAACATACCGAGGAGTACGCCCGCTCTCCTACAATACAAGGCCGGAACCATTCCTTACTGAACAGTTTCGAACAAGACAACCCCGTGGTTGTAGCTAGCAACCGCCCACACAGCTGAATATAAAGGAACCTCTAGACAGGGGTAAATCTAACTCTCAAGTAGGGGCTACCGACGAAGCCTTACTGCACCTCCCCTGTTTTAGCCATTCCCGGTTGATGAGGCTTGAGGCTACAATTACCTTTAGTGAACACATCACTTAGAATGCTCATCGTCCACCTGACGATGTTCTGAAAGCATTCAATCTATACAAGTTCGTTCTGGATTCGAATGAAACCGAAGGCATTATCTCGTTACACTCATTTTGGAATCACCCTCAGAGTTAACGACGATAACCCTTGCACTCTGAACCACCATCTCGAGCCTGTAAGTACTATTTCCATCAAACTCATCACGGAATCACCGCCAGAGTTATACGGACGAATAGTTCTTACACCTTGAGTCTTCACAAAGCTCAGTTGGATTCACAACCTAACGTTTAATTGGAATCGATGTGGTTTTCGGCTATCCAATTATGGAAACCCGATCCCGGTCTCATCGAAATCCAAAGCGTGTCTTTTAGGTCCAAGTTGTTTTAAGGTTTAAAATAATTCAAATATCTATATACACACAAATAGATAACTCACAAATCACAATTGATAATCAACATTATCAAATAACAGGCAATCCACATTATCAATATCAAAATAGATAATCCAAATATCACCATCACAATAGATAACCTATGTTATCATCATAATGCAACCAAGCATTAATACCATACAACATTACTTATCCCATTTCTGAGATCTCAAAGCATCCAAAACAATCAATGTCATCCATTCATACATAAGCAATGATTTATTTCATCACAATACAATTAATTTAAAATGAATTTAAATTAACTATTTCTATCTCTAATTAATTTAAAATGAATTAAATTAATTACTTCATCTTTAATTAATTTAAAATAAATTAAATTAATTACTTCATCAATATAAATCTTGCTTGCTCAACCATTTAATTGATTACAATCAATTAATCATTCATTATTAATCATCTTAATCAATCACCCTTGATTAATTTCCCTTAATTACATTCAAGTAATTATCCTTAATTAATTTCACAAATTAATTATTCTCAACCAAACAGTAATTAACCTTTAATTACTTTAATTAATTAATTAATCATAATTAATTACATTAATCCTTAATTAATTAGATTAATTAATTACCTTTAATTACTTATCATTGATTAATTAATCATAATTAATCAACTTTTAATAACATCATTAATTATAATAATTAATGATCCTTAATTATATTTAAATAATTTATCTTCCTAAATTAATTACCTTGAGAATTAACTCATAATTATTAATCTTCCAGATTAATTACATTCAGTAATTAACTAACTTAATTACTTTATTAAACTAAATTAATTATCCCTTAATTAATTTCTTAATTAATCCCTTGATTAATTACTAAGTAATTACATTCCAAATTACTTCATTCTTAAACATCTTCAATTAATTACAACCTGTAATTATTACCTTACTAAGAAATTTTCCAATCTATTTATTACATACAGTAATTATCTTTAAATCCCAAGTATTTAAAATTAATTAAACTTAATTAATTAAAATAAACAATCACATTTAACTTAATTAATTACCTTAAGTAATTAATTTCTTAATTACTTCATCAAGTAATTATTCTCAAAAATTCACGAATGATTATTATTAAATCAATTAATCTTATTAATTATTAAAAATTAACCATATTAATTAATTATTAAATAATCCTGTTAATGACATTCATTAACCATTCTTTAATTATTTTCATTAAGTAATTAACTTAGATTAATTACAAATTAAATTATCTTTAATTATCCATTAATTAAAGTCTAATTATTTAATTAATTAACCTTGATTTAAAACTTAATTGATAAATTAATAAACTATTAATCATTAATTAATAATCTAACTAATGATCTTAATTATAAATAGGTTAATCCCTAATCAATTAATTAATAATTGATTAATTAATCTTAATTACCTTATTAATTAAATCAATTCTAAAACATTAATCTTTAACTTAAATTTAAGATAAAACCATTTCTTAATTATGTTTTAAAACAAATTTGTTTGAAACAAAGTACTTTTGAAATTACTTTTAAATTTCATTTTAAATACAAGTTTTAAAATAAGAATAATTTAACTTATCAAAGTTTAAACAATTTATAACTTTTAAAATTTCAAGACAAATAAGTGTTTGCCTTAGAAATTGAAATTCATAAGAATTTTGAAAACAAAAACTCATTTCAAAATTCCAATAACTCCAATTTATATTTAGTTTAGATCTTCCAAATTTAAACCTTCTTTTAATTTAAAAACTGAAGTTCATTTTTAAATTTAAGATTTCCAGATTTAAATTTTATTTTAAATCTTGCTCAAATTTTACAAACTTCAATTTAAAAGGTTTAAATTACTTCCCAAAATAATGTAGTTATACAAGTTTAAGTTTAAAACCTTATTTCCTTTATTTTTATTTATTTATTTAAAACTGAGATTTTGAATTAAACTTGAATTTTTAAAATTCAAACTTGAATTTAAATTTGATTTAAACTTTCCTTAACAATAAAACTTCAGATTTTTAAAAAGTTTCAAAACAGAAACTACAGGTTTCTGTAAAAAACCTGAAATAGAAACAACCCGAGAACCAAACAAAACTGCTTCGAGTTTCTACCTAACTTCTCCGAGTCAACAATCCACCTACTTCGAGCAAATCACAAAACCTCCCCTGCAACACACTAAACCCAAAACACTTCATCAGTAAACTCATCGTCGTGCATATGCACAGCGACTCCATCCACCGTAGGTCGCCATTGATGATCGCCACTCATCAAAATCCAACCCTACATCACATCACGAACATCGAATCAAACCTCCACCCAAGAAATCAAAACCGAGTGCAAAATCTTCAAACCTGGAAACAAAAGTCAGGTTTCCCCCAAAACCTGTCAACGACAAGTCTTCGCCGCTCCGACCACCAGATGATCAACCCCTCCGGCCACGAACTCATCCACACACCAACTACCGATCCTCAAAAGATTAAAGCACTCGGTCATTCCTTCATCCCGAAATGATTGGTTCTTCATACCCCTTTCAAACTAGGGTTTAAAAATAGATTTCAAAACTGTATCCTCTCTGACCAATTTTATCATCATTCAAGATTTTTCCTAACTTCTCCTATTCCTTCACAATCACCCAGAAGAAACTCAAGATTTCCCAATTCAAAAATCATCAGAATTTGCTAAAAATTCAATGTCAGTTAAAAACCCAAATGCAACTTCATCTAACACCTTAAAATCCTAATTCTTGATCTAAAAATCAAGTTATAGTTAATGCTTTATATTTATGAAACTGCATTACAAGATTAACATATTTTAATTTTGGTTAAAAATTAGCATGTACTGATGTTCTTTATGTTTTCAAGAGACAAACACTTCTTCTTTTTAACTTACTTACAATTTTAAATGTTAACTTAAGATAATCAGCAATCGTTACTTTATAAATCTAATCATATCAGAAACTAAATTAAAGATAAGTGTTATAATGGAGTTTTGTGTTAGTAAAATAAAAAAAAACATAACAGGCAATTAAGTAACAACATGCACACATAACATCTTCACATCAGATTCTCAAAAATAGACAAACAATACTCATTTATCAAACCATACTAGCATGCAACCTATTTTTTTTAAAATTTTAAAATTAAAAAAAAAGTTACTCACCTTTTTATTTAAAATAAGCGGAGCCTCTGTTTGCCCCTTTTGAAATTTGCAGATTAAAAATGCAGGCATGATCCCTTTTTTAAAATTTGAGTTGCAAGCCTGTTGAAATTGGAATGCTCATGTTTTCCCGACTAAAACTACTTGCATGCAGATGCTTTTGAATAGGCTTCAAATTTGAAGTTGTGCAGAGAGAAGATGCAGATTTGTTCATTTCTAGGTGCATGCAGAGTTTATTTCATTTTCAGGTTTTATAAAAAGGAATGTAGACCTTTTGATTTTGAGGAAGTTGAATATGCAAAAATTTTTGATGATGAGGGATTTGTGAAATGGTAATGATCATGATTTGTTCATAGATTTGATTTTGATGAGGAGTTTTTGATTTGGTATTGAACATGCAGAATTTTTTGAAGAGGAGTTACTGTTTTTAGATATGAAGAGTTTGATTTAAGAAATAAACAAAATGAAGTTCTTTGATTAGGAAATGAAGAAAACAAGTATGAATGAAAATGCAAGTTTATATAGATGAATTTTCAGATTTTATTAAATAAAAGAAAATAAAAACCAAAATGTGCCACTTGTAAAAATTATTCAACATTTGTCAAATTGTTATGTTAATCTTTTAACACTTGTTTAATTAATGCTTAAGAATGCAACACTTGTCTTATTTAGAGTAAATAATATTTAATTTACAAGTTATTATGTACATTAAGCCTAATTTTAATTTGTTAGTTAATATTAAATATGTATATAAATTTATAAAAGAAATAAAAACAAATCATGTTTATAAATAAAACTTATACATATAAAAATTAAAACAATTAAAATTTATACTTTAGAATTTTAAATTCAAATCAAATCCAAAATCAATTATTTTCAAATCAAGTTATGTATGTAAATTTAATTTGAAATAACAATTGCAAATTTATTCAAAATCTATTTATAAAGACAATACACTATTAATATTGTTTTTATACATATCTTATTATTAAATTAAAATCATTTTAAAAGAAATTATATTTTTATTAATAAAGTATGTATTTTATTAAGCCATAAAACTTTTTGTTAATTCATTCTAAATTTAAAACTCAAGCCAAATTATTTTAAACATTTAATATTTTTCTTATCAATTTTAAAATCAGATATTTATTTATTAAATAGTTTTGAAAACTCAGTACTACTTTAAATCAAAATTTCCAAATTAAAATGTATATATTAGAATTTTTAAAACATGGTTCACTTATTAAGTTTAAACCAAGATCATTTATTTAATAACTTTGAAAAGCTAATATTAAATAAAAACAAATTTTCCAAGTTACTACAAATATTAGAATTAGAAAATATGCTTTACTTATTAAAATTAAAACAATGCTAATCTATTTAAAATATAAACCATATCTTTATATTATAAATAGAAATCAATTCATTATTTTTAAAAGATAAAATAACCAATTAAAAAATTATTGAAGAAGATTATTAAATCAATTTGAATTATTATTAACAAAATATCAATATCAATTTAACTTTTAATAAAGATTCTTAAATTGATATTGTTAAAAATTCTGGGATGTTACAAAACTAATTTTATTATATAAAGTATTTTAATAATATATAAACTTTTAAGATATAAATTATTTTAATATATAAACTATTTGAATTCATAACTTGTAACGACCCTGAATTTTTGACAATTGAAATTGAAAATATTTAATTGATTTTAAATATTTGTAAGTTATTTTAACTTGAATTTCAAGTGCAAATATGAATTTGGCAATTTAAATTATTGAACTTAATCTATTGAAAGTTGAATAAAAATTGAATCTTCAGTTTAAGCTAATTTAAAATATTTCAAAGGTTTGTAAAATTCATATTGATAATACTGAAGGTAATAGAAGCTTCAGAATTAGTTTTGAAACGATTTTGTTCAGTTTTGAAAATTTTATCGTTTAAATCGATATTTACAAATAGCCTTCCTAGGCACAATCTCGGAATTCGACGAAATCAGTTCCATTGGATCTGTAATATTGAATTATTACCGAGTTTCAAATTTCGTAGCGTTCGGAGTCATCGTGTTATCGTACGAGATAAAAACGCCTAGAAAATAATTAATTGTTTTAATTAAATATCATATATTATTTCACCAGTCAAATTTCAATCTCCATTAGCCGAGTTACCTTTCTCAAGCAGACCTAGTAATGTACGCGTAGCCGAATTCTTCAGTTTTGTATTCGTATGCTTCTCTCATCTTTGAAGAAAAACAGAAGAAACAAATATAAATGATCTCGTTCACCCCTCAATCTGAAATTCGTTCGCGAATTCAAAGATGGCCGAAGCTTGCGTCTCCCTCTTTTTCCAAATCATGGCCGAACAAATCTTTTCCCCTTCATTCTTCACTAAATTCTAAAAATCAATTCCTCAAATAAACCATGGCCGAGCTAAAACGTATTCGTTCAAATTCGAGAATAGCAAGCTTCTGTTCCCTTCTGGGAATCCAAATTCTCGAATTCATTTTAGTGGATAGTAGGGTACCACGCGAGCGAAATCGCGAATCGGGTTTGGGCAAGGCACTGTTGCGAGTTCGAGAAGGAGGGAAGCATCGCGAGCACGAGGCCGAGGCCAAGGCCGAGGCTGGGCATGGTGGCAGCGCAATGTCTCGAATTAGGCTCGAGCGCGTGGGTGTCGAATGGTCTAGCGAATCAATGGCGACCAGGGGCTCGATGATGTCGTCAGCAAATCGAAGGGGGGACGACCCCGATGGTTCGAGCTCGAAATTTTGGGCAGGCTGTTCGTCTGCGATTTTGGCGAAGGTATATTTGATGGTTAGTTTATTTCAATGAATTATTGATTTAGTTAATGCTGTTTCAAAGAAGATAAATACATATAGTAGTAAGGTTTAATAAACAACTTTGATCTATTTTTAATCTGATATGTGTACCGATTTAAAAGAAAATTTATCCTATTAGTATTTAATATAAAGGTTAAACGGAAAACATATATGTACAGAGAGATATATAGGCAGTTTTTCCCAATTTATATATAGGTATGTACCGTAGAAAGAAAAAAAAGGGTTAAAGGCAGTTATGTTTAATTTAATATGTGTATATAGGTTAATAGCAGAAATATTCGCTAAGCAGCCTGTTTTAAACTAAAAAGTATATATGGAAACAGGGAAAACTACATATATATAGCTAGGTTAAAAAATAAAATAAAATAAATAGGAATTTCAGAACTGTTGGAGGTTATATATATAAATTAGATTTCTATAAAATCTATATAAATTATTTTATATGCAGTTAGAAGAGGATAATAAATACAATTTACTCGTTGGTTTTAAAATAATTTATTTAGGTGATTAAATTGTTAAATTTACTCACATAATTATTTTAGTTACTAATAATATTGGTTATAAGGAAATTTGTTTAGAATAAGTGGTTAAGCCTAAATTAAATTATTAGATAATTAAATTATAAAAAGGGAAATAAATTGTTCGATTTGATTCTAATATTAATAAATCGTAAATTGTTTATACAAGGTCAAAATTGTGGAGAAATCAAGCCGGAATGGAAGATGGATTGCAAAATAAAAAGCCAAAGATGGATTGCAAAATAAAAAGCCAAGGTGAGAACTTCTCACTCAATCGAATTGTTTCGATTTAAATTTTAAATAGTTGATTCAAAATTGCTTGATTGTGTTGATTGTTTTCTTGGATAAAAAAATTTATTACCAGTGTTTTGAAATAGACCCTATACGCTGCATATTAAACGGAGGTTATTTATTAAACACATATACCGCGATATTTCACCTCGAAGTGGAATTGGTATTATATATGTACTTGGAGTTGATTTCCCGCATTATATAGCGGATGAGACCCTATTGCGCCGCATAATAGCGGATAATATTTTATAAATCCCATATACCGCGATATTCCACCTAGAAGTGGAATTGGTATTGTGCTAACATCTTTGGTTGGAGGGAAACAAGTTGGAGGGATCCAACTGGATTCCTCAGATTGATTGAATTTATTTCTGTTGTGATGTGATAATCTGTGAATGGTTATATTGATGTGACTGATCATATTGATGTTTGGAATTCATTTGAAGGTTATAATTTAGCCGAATTGAATTTTTGGTATCGTTGGATACCAAAAATAAATGGAATTGGATTTTGGAAATCAAAGCAGAAAACTTTAAGTGTATTAATTTTAGAGAATTGAATAAATTTGGATGAAGGAATTTAAAAAGTATAAAAAGTTGATTTTTGTAATCTTATCGAATTAGTTCCAAAATATGGTGAAAAGATTTTTTATAAATGAATTTGAATAACCTTGTTTAATAGTTGAAGAGTTTATTCAAAATTTGGATGGCAAATAGTTTGAAAGAGATAAAGGAATTAATTTTCTTAAAAGGAATTTATTTTAAAAGGAAATAAATTTGTAAATCCATTTGGAATTTTAAATTGGTGAATTGGAATGAATTTGGGAAATCAATATGGAATTTGATTTGGTGTTTCTTGGAAATCAATTGAAATTTGAATTGGTGTTGGAAGTGAATATTTGAAATCGATTTGAAAATCGTATATCGATAGAATTTGAATGCAATTGGAATTTATAAAGGAAAGGGAAATTGGTTTTAAAATAAACATTAGGTTATCTTAAAGTGTGGAAATAAATTTACGGATTTGGACGTAAATTTTAAATAAATTGGTAAGGATTTATTTAATTGGTTTAAATGAACCATTTTGAAATGAAAGTGTATTCTCCTTGGAAAGCCGAGCATATTTCCAAAGTAGCTTTTAAAGTATAGATTAAAAGTTCTAAAGTAGTTTTAAAAGAATATTTTGGGAAAAAAAATTTCTTAAGTTATTTTGAAATCTTTAGAGTAAAGATTTATTTAGCAAATTTTAGAAGTAATTATTAAAGTCTTAATCGATAATTGTTTGAGAAATTGATTATTTAGATAATTACACTATGTCTACAAATTTTATTTTGAAAAGAAAAATAGTTTTATTCCAAAGAGTTTGCCAAATATATTTTGGATAAATAATATAAGTTATTTTTAAAAGTATTTGAACTCGGTAGATTTCCAGTGAAAATGAATAGCTATTTGGAAGTGTTTCCGTTTAAGGAAATTGATTTGAAATTTGTTTTCAAAGATTGAAAGGTGAAAAATGATTTGAAATTTGTTTTCAAATGGTTGAAGTGTGGAAAATATATCTTATAAAGATATTTTTGAAAATAAATAATTTGGGAAGATTATTTGGAATCGGGTTATGTTGTGAATATTGATTGATAGTTAAATAACTGACTATCGATATTGACCCTTGAATAACTATTTGTTGTGAATTGGTTGAAATTGAATACTACACTTATTTTTAAATTATTGCGCTCGTTATTCGGACTGCCCATTCCGAATAGTGATACGACGTAATGGATAGCATTGAAGACCGGTGTTGAAGACCGGGTATTTGTGAAAACGATAGGATGACCTATCGATTGTCTCTGCACCGTTAGCTACGGTATGGAGATTTCCTTTGTGATGGAAAATTCGATCGGGATTGTGAATACCCGGATTGCAAGGGCTTCTTTGGAAGTGCCTTCGGTTCTGTTCGATCCCGGAACAGACTTGTATGGTTACGTGTCTGACATTACATTTTGAGATATAAAGCTGATTTCTTTCGAATACATTTCTTTTGGTGGCGGAGAATTTATTCTCTTAGCTTAACACCCTTCTCTAAGACGTACGAGCTCAGAGGTTTTGTAGTTGAAGATTATCGGCGATATACTCCCAATTTGGTAATGTGGCATGCTGAGTGTTGCTGTGTGATGATTATTTATTGATCATTTGTTGATCAAAGCGTGGTTTTGTGAAAAAGCGTAGCTTTGTGGACGAGACTTTGTCAGACCTCACACCCCGGAAATGGTCCAAACAGGAATATGCGGCAAGGTTATGAGGGTCGCGCCTTTAAGGTATGTCATTTCCTTATGGAAAAGGGTGGTGTCAGGTATGGAGCCCTGATGCTTAACCTATGTGGTTGCTCCAATCTCATTTTTCTATGGGGTTGTTGCTTGGTGATCGAGGGCCCTCGGATAAAGGCCCCAAAGGACCGGGGGGTGGCATATTCATGTAGTAGTTACCTAGTTACAAAGGTAACCCGACCTTGTGTTGACAGAGAGCTGGTTAAGTTCTCGGGACGTCCCGCCAGAGGCGATCCCATGTGGCAGTGGGAAGTTCCTTAGCCTGACCATTTGTTGGAAATCCAAAGAAACGATACGAGCCCTTTACGATTGCAATTGTATAACCTGCCTCCTCAGGAGGTAGCTATAGCAGGCATAATATAATGGTTCCTATGCTGGCTAAGATTTATATTATACTTTCGAAATGTTTTCATCACTATGCACTAATAATAATATCAAAAAATGATTTGTTTTGCGTAGTAAGCATCTTTGACTATCATAAGGAGAAATCTCCTCAAATTCTGTGTTTGCATTGTGTGTGTGCGGTGAGGCCTTATGGTAGTTTCATTTTCCAAAAGCATTGCGGATATTTTTCACTTCCCTTGTTGTTGTTGTTTTAAAAGATAAATAACTGTTTTGAGTTCTCACACCAGTCTCATGACTGACCTGGAGTTTATTGTTCTCTTCCTAAACTCTGGGTGCCCATAATTTTCCACACGGGCAGTCTAGAGTCAGGTTATCAGGTTATTTTAGATTCAGGAGTGCTACGGAGCTCAGGAGGCGAGCTGGATGGCGAGACGTACCACTTGTATATGATATTATCTTTCCGCTGTAAATTCACTTGTAGGGACATGTTTGTATAATTGTCCATTGTTTTGTTGTGTTGTATATTGTTGTTGTACACTCTGATGATGGTGTGACGTAATGTAATAACTGACATAGTTCTTTGTTTTAAAGATTATTCATTTATCTATTATATGTTGTTCCGCTGCGACTGTGAGATTCTGATATTTTTACTGTTCTGTTTTCTTTCTTCTTCTATCTTTTTCTTCTACCTCTTCTTTTTAACCCTAACAATTCGGTTTTCCGGCATTCGATTATGCGGCATTTGACATAGTGCACGTGAAAATGCCGACCTTCAGATCCCGATAAAACCGCTTACGTTACATAACTATTTTAATATATATACTATTTTCATTATCTATACTGGTTAAGTCAAAAGTTTTATGATTACAAAAGTGTTATTGATTTCAAAAGTGCTATGATTTCGAAAGTGTTATGATTTCAAAAGTGTAATAATTTCGAAAGTATTATAATTTTGAAAGTGCTGCGATTATGGAAATGAATATTTTTTCATAAATTGAATAATGATATCAAATTTGATATGGTTTTGAAATGAATATGATATTTTGTTATGACGTATGAACTATTTGAATTGAAATGACCATTTGTTGTTAAAGAGACCGAGGGATCGGATATTGTCATACTATCTGCCAATATCGAAAACCATTTTAACAACTGTGTACGTGGTGAAGATTCCAGAATGAAGTAGGATGGTTTGGTGACGATTCTATGGTATTTACATAGCCCCGACTCCCGTGAGTCAGCTTGATGCGGCTAAAACAGAAGCCACGCCGGGCCAAGTGAGGTCATTCCTCCTATCAGACACATTTTTTCAATACCATTCTATTACTTTTGTGATTTAATTGGGTGCACATATGATTTGGGAGTGTGTCACGAGGTGGGCGGTAGTAGCTGTTATGCGTTACCACCAGTCCGGATATGCGAACGGTATATCTACCGTGGCATTGCCTCGAGTGCATTGTCGCATGCCCTATCGCGCCTTCTACGAGTTTGTTTTGTATTGTACCTATGTGATGTCCTTTAGGTAAACCTCCAGTTCACGAAGGAGCGTACGACATTGTACAGACTGCGGGAATATATAAAATGTGTTAAGGGGGATATGGGTAACGCCTTAACGCTATTTTAATACTTTTACTTTACTATGGAGATATTATAATAGTGTATATTAATACATAGTAGATAGTTCCACAGATCCATACGGGATAGAAATCCCAAGCATCCTTTAAGTTACTTGTATTTCATTTGACATTTCACTTGAGTTGAATTTATTAATATAAGAATGCTAATCTGACTCGAATGTTTTGTGTTTTTTTACGCTCGGGTCAGACTGAGTGTCACAGCATTTGAGACTCACCTTTGGAGTTGGATCTTCGCTTGGGGATCCAGCAACCTATCTAGCTTTTAGTTATTTCAATTGTTTCCAGTGATTTTTGCTCAGTCTTGTCAGTTACTTATGTATTAGAGATTCACTTGTATTTGAGATAATCTGTTGTATTTTGTTTCAGACTCTGATGTTTTATAGTAGTTTCATGAACTACTATTTATCTATTCCACGGCTTATTGTTATACTACTCTGTGCCTTTGATTCTTTGATTCATTATTTACTGTATATGCTGAGTTTTGCCAAATATAAATTAACAATCTAAGATTTTGTGCAATTCAAGTCCTACATGTGCGGATGCGAAACGCTCGAAATAACAGGTCGTTACATCCAATTTGAATCCAACTTCATTGCCACATACTCCACAACATTTCAACATCCAAATCACATTCAATAGTATATATAAATTCAAATAATGATGATTATAGTAATTGGTTCATCAATAAGAATCAATTGAGCAATATAAGCACATGAACTAAAGATATTATCAAACCATTTAGACATAGATTTGTGAGTGAAAACACTCACCTAAACACTAACAGGAAAAAAATTCTCCTATCTCTTCACTTCCCATCAAATCAATCTTCTCCATTTACCGACCAGTTCCACCATACTCTAAACTTAATCAAAACCAGTGTTTGAAAACTGCAAGCGGTGATGAATCTTATTGAGAAGCCTAATTAATATTTCTTAGTTTATGGAAATTTATTCGATTTGTTATTAATTTTTAAACAAAGGGATCAAGGTTAGAAATGTTTCAGGAGATGGTAATATGGAAAGAATATGCAACATGAGTTATTTTTAAGGCAATAAATGAAGGCTCCACAATTTTGAGGAGAAGTGGAGATAAATGAAACAAGGCTTTGAGATATATGGGCTTCAGAATTAATCATTTCTCATTTTATCTACACTATTCTCTATTGTAAAATAATTAATTTACATTATGAATAAAATTCCAAATTTCCATTAGAAATCAAGTTTATTTAATACTAGTATTTTCTGAATCTTCTTGCTTTTACAAAAATTATATTTCACAATTTTCTCATTTAAAAATTTATCTTCCCCAAAATTTCAATATTGGGCCCATATAAAGATAAATTCAAATTTCCACTATAAGTGAAATGAAATTAATTTTGTGTGAAAATAAATTTCTAAATCATATTTAGTTATCTTTGTCAACTTTATAGAATTATTTAAGCCGCTTTTAATTTATTATAATCATATTTTCAAGCCTAAAACATTAATATTGCTTCAAAATAATCAAATTTCCATTTATTGATAATTCACAACTTTAGAAATAAGTAATACCAACATAATTCATTTAATAATCACTTTGACAATTAATTTCTTCCAATTCAATTAACTTTTTGTAACGACCCGTGTAACGACCCGCTATTTTGGACTATTCGAATCCGCACATGTCAGACTTGAATAATCCCGAAATAACAACAATCAATAACAACAATCAATAACAATCCAATAATTAATTCGAATAATCCCGAAATAATCGTATTAATTCACATTGTTATTTATGCAAATTAATATAATTATTTCTAGAATCTACACTATCATTTCATGTAGATTAAAGATTATTACACTAATTATTCTAAGCAATTCTACACTTTACATCAATTATTCAATTTCATATTATATCAACCTATACAATCATACATTCAATGGTTCAAGGTGTAATTAACCAATTCTACGTGTCAATTTTTATCTAACATTTAAAGGTCGTATTACACAAATTTAACTAAGTAAATTCAACACATATGTCAATTCAAAATTTTAACTATCTTGCATCAAATTCAATTTCATAATATTTATCACTTATTCATTACAATTTAGCGTCCAATATAAACAACAATCAATCAATCAATTATCAACCAAACTGGATTTATTATTGCATACATAGCAGATAACGGTGTCAGATGTCAAAGGTGAACTGATACATAAATAACAGTGCAATAAACAACAGCAGTATATTTCAATTGTCGTTCCAATTGAAATCAAATTTAATAAATAAAAGAATATTGATCGTGAGTGATTGCTCACCTTCCCAGGCTAGAGAGATTTGACGACGGAATAAGTTATGAATCCTGACACGAATTTCAAAGCAACGCATGATTGGCACGAATTCGACGGCTAAAGCTGATAACAGACATTGACGAGAACAAATTCAAATCAGTTTTGACATAAACCGAACATATAACATTGTAAATTTCCTATTAAATCAATATTTCACTTTAACACCAATATCAAAACAAAATACGCATAAATAATAATAATAATAATAATAAAAATAAAATAAAAATCATTGTTTCGTATAAAAACACCTATATTGAAATTTTAGAGTACATACAAATTTTACGCACATACAATACTTAAAGTTAACATGGTTTAACATACCCTTTTTTCGAAGTTATACTGCGGTAAGATATACGCTACAGTCCAGAACATACCCCAAAATCCTCATATTATATCTCTAAACTTATTTTGGGCTTCTCAACTTCATTTCCTAGCCTAAAGGCCCTTTTAATTTAAAGTTAGTATAACATACTTATACTTATGGATAAACAATATATTATAAATCAAATAACCTATTACATAAAACAACTATATATACATAATCTTCTTTAAAATGCAATAGGCTGAACCTATATTTCAAACATACATTATAATATTGATTTATATATACTTTATAATACTATAAACAAACATTTCAAGCGAATATACAGCGATATATGTATATGTATATATGTAAACTGAACGTAACAGAAATTTCATAACTCATGTATATACTTATATACTGCAAAACGGGTAATAAAATTTTCATATAACTTTTGTATGTACACAATTCAAACATTATAGGAAAACATACGTGTCATATATTAAAAATAATAGTAAAACTACTAGCTTCAGCTAAAAATATAACTATCACAACTGTTCGTATAAACTAACGTATTAAAGTATAACTATATATACAACAACTTATAAACTAGAATTATATATATAGTACCTTGACTAAACACGCACGCTAAGTGATAAGCCGAGCATGCGGAGGAGCTTGTATGGCTGTGCGTTCTTGAAGGGCAGGCCGGTTGCCAGATGACGTGGCACGGCCATGGTGGAGTGGTGGGGAAGTCGGGAAAACGGCGAGCTCGGTTGTTGTAGGGTTGCTGCGTGTGTGTAGGCGAAGGACGAGGTAAAAGCAAAGGTGGCGGTGTTAGTGGTGGACGAGGTCAGTAGCTGGGTGGTCGTTGATGGGCGGATTCGAGTGGGAGGCATGCTCGCTGGAGCAAGTTGCTGCCATGGCCGGAGGAGATGAACAAGGCGGGAAGATGAGTGGGTGGAGATCTCGGCAAAGCTAAGGCGGAGGTGGAGTTCGGGTGATGATGGCATCGGTTGAGGACGATGGTTGCTCGCGTCAACGTTGGAGGTTAGCTCATGGCGTGGTTTTGTTGGAAACTGCACGCGAAGACAAGGGAGGGTGGAAAAGAAATGAGGAAGGAGAGGGGACACAGAGAGACAAGCTACATGCACGAAATGTTGATTTGCATAAAGATGTAAATATATATTTTATTTTTGGAAGCCAAATTAAGGAATGAAATTATGAAAGTTCCAATGAATATAAATCGAGTTTAGGGAACAGAGAATGTATCAGTAATAAATTTTATAGAATATAAAAGGTTGGTGCATGTTGGATGTCGTGTGGATAAGTGGAAGGTCATTTGGAAATTAAAAGTGAAAGCGGAACCGATACGGTTAACCGTTTCGCGATTTTTACCGCGAACCGGACACCGAAACACAGAAATAATTATATCGTAAAGATCAGCATGACGAGACGATCAAAATGGTATACGGATATCGGTAGTACGATTGAATTATAAAAATTCGAAATTTCTACTAGCGGAAAATGCATAAAAATCGCAGAAAAATAAGATCGACGGAGCCAAAGATGTCCTAATTTGGAAAAACGGCAAACTAACAACTTGCTCAAAAGATGTTTTAGAATTTTTCTATGAAAAAATATTTTGGTTTTGAAAATGTTTTATTTTCATCGCTTTTTAACTGATTAAATTGAAGCAAATTTACGCGTGAAATAAACTTTCATATTTTCGGATGAAAATTTACCGGTTGCAATGTCTAACTGGACGCATTCCAAATATTAAATTTATATTTCAAAATTTTATCGTTTTAAAATTTCACAAAATTTTAATTAATAACGCTATTAAAACCAGTTAAATTTACGGGTCGTTACATTCTCCCCCACTCAAAACTTTTCGTCCCCGAAAAGGAAGGAGGTAGGAGAATAGAAACAACCAAAAGAAAATAGACTTGAATTACAAAATAAATAATTAGTTCAAACCATATAAGTTTCAATTTAGATAAATTTATATTCAACAGTTTATTTTTAAATTCAAGATTTCATAAGATTGTTTTGATTTCACATATATTAATGTTAGGTACAAAAGATTCCTTTCAAATGAAATTCAATTTAAATTCAATTAATTCAAGATATTCCCTTAAGTTGATTTAATTCAATTTATTAACTTTCAAAACAATTTTTTTTTCTATTAATCACAACTATTATTTATTTAGCTTATTATTCTATTTATCTCCATAAACATTTTATGGTTAGAATTTAAGTGAATAACATTTATTATACACACCTACATTTTTATTCATAAAGACAATTTATATTGTATATTATCTAATTATCTTAAATCAACAATTTCAAAGATCATAAATCCGAATAGTCATTTATTATAATCATACTTTATTCGACAAATTTATTTAATATTTCTTTGGTAACATTTATATTGTATAATATTCAATTACATAATTAACTTTTGAAAATTAAGGTAAATTATATATAATGCAATTGAGTATTATCCGAATGAAATTTTACAATTCAGTTATTTCAAGTTAAGTATTTATATAAAAAGAATTTTGCTTCATTTATAATTGAAAATTATCCTTTAACAAAATTTAAGAATTAATTTTCCGATTAGCTCCAAACAACTTAGAGATAATTATATACATACAATATATCCAAGTCAAATCTAAATTAAATACTAATATACATATATTTTAAATCAAGACATGTTTTAGAAATTCAAATCAAATTCATTTCAAACAAAAGTGTAGCGAGCTACTGATGGTCTCTCCACTTCGAAACTCGAAAATGAATGTCGATGATGCGGCCGTCATCACCGTAATTATTTTCCAGCGACAAAAGAGAAGAGCTCTAATTTTATCATTTAAATTCTTTGAAAACCATTCCAATTTAAAATATTTTAAACAATATACATTTTAAACTTTAAAACCATAACTCGAAATTATCGGAAATTAAATTCTCAAATTCTAATTTATATTCACTTCAAATTCCAAATCAAATTATAACTATGTTTTATAAATTCATTTATTTATATTGCCAAAGCCAATGATTTACAAAACAATAAATGATAATCAAATATTATCATTTCAGACAACAAATTCATTAACAATTTAATTTCAGAAAAATTTATACTTATAAAATATAACCAGTCAAAATTATCTTATTTATCAAATTTGAAACAATATTGTGTTAGTTTGCTCTGCTCAAGTGTTTTGGAAATCCTATCGATAGCGTTGATCGGACGAATCGATCGAAAACCCAAATCAACATCAACAACCCAAACAACACAACATATATTAAAACATTTTAATATAAATATACAAATACACTTCCTCGCTTGACGGTACAAGAATGGATTTCAAAGCAAGGATAGAAATTCAAATTTGATGGACTCAAATTAAAGAGAATTTCGATTCGAAGATAAATTCGAAACAAAGATAAAATGATAAAATAATCAAAATTTGGAGATGGATAAGTTTATATAAATTGCGGGTGACCTTAACCGGGTCGACCGTGATTGCAAGAATAAGATCGATGCAGAATTTCGAGGCAAATCTACCGTCGATCTCAAGAAATAGAATTCAGGTATAGCAGGAGATAGATAACATCGTAAACCGAGAATACAGAAATCTACGGTAAATCAAGGCTTATTGTAAAGGAGTTTCACCCTTTTACAAATAATTCGAAGATTGGCGAGACCGCCGATCTATTATAAGGATCATTCGAAGTGGAGTTATGGGATACACCGGAATTAAAAGAAGACGAGTAGTGGGGAACAAGAATGAATTCCAGAACCGAGGGAACGTTCCAACATTCAAAGGAATTGAGTCAAAAGGAAGAGATTGAAACTCGAATGAGTGTGATTCTGTAAATACATTTACCGTATACACTAAGTTTTGCCTAGAGCTACCAAAAGCTCTGATACCAACTGTAACGACCCGCTATTTTGGACTATTCGCATCCGCACATGTCGGACTTGAATAATTCAAAATACCGAATTGTTAATTTAAATTTGGCAAAACTCAGATATACAGTAAATAAATAATCACAGAATCACAGACACGGAGTAATAATATGCAGCGGAAGTAAAAGAGATAATAGTTCATGAAGCTACTATATAAATATATAAGATACATCAGAGTTTACAGCAGAAGAGTAACATGATACATCAAATACAAAACAAAATACATCATTGGAATCATCGAATACTGAAAGCAGAATAGATGGCTGGATCTTCAAGCAAAGCTCCAACTCCACAGGTGAGTCTCGAAAGCTGAACCACTCAGTCTGACCCGAGCGTAAAGCAAAACACAAAACACTCGAGTCAGGATTAATATTCTAATATCAATAAATCCAACTCAAGTGAAATAGCAATCGAAATACAAGTAACTCAAAGGATGTTGGAATCACCATCCTCTAAGGATCCGTTAAACTATCTACTATGTAGTAGTGTACGCTAAATAGATAATGTCTATCAGTTATATAAAGTATCAAAATAGTGTTAAGGCGTTACCATTATCTCCCTTAACACATTTTATATAGATGTCATAGTTTATACAGCACTGTAAACTCCACCGTAAACTAGTGGGCTATCAGGGAGTACTCCATGGGTATAACACAAAACAAATTCGTAGTGGTCGCGTATATAGGGATACAAGTATGACAAGGCACATGAGGCAATACCCAAGGTAGTGAAACTACCGTTCGCCTGATCCGGAATGGTGAGAACGCATCGCCGCAACAATCGAAACACCGCGAAACAACACTCCTGGAATTCCAAGGGTGCACCAATCAATCACAAGTAATGAGTAGTAGTTACGAAGAAGTGTGTTCGCTCGAGGTGGCTAACCCCATTTGGCCCGACACGGCTCCTGATTTTAGTCATTTCCAATTTGACACAAGTGTCAAGGCTATCCATTATCGTTCTCTTTCTTCAGTCATCGCGTACATCGTTCCAACCACTTCTTCTGGATCATCACTCCGCGTATAGTTATTAAAGTGGTTTTCGGCTTAGATAAAGAGTATATCCATAACCGATTCCGGTCTCTTTAATAACTTTCGTAATTATTACACCGATTGGTCGTTTAATATATTTTAAACCAAATCAAATTCAATTTCAATTTCAATTCGTAAATCAACATTTCGTTTGTCTTTCAAAATCAATTTCCAAAATTTACGTTTCCAAACTTCCAAATTACCATTTCAAAATCTTAAAATTCGATTTCAACTTTTATTTAAAAAATTCAAGTATTGATTCAAGTTTGTATATAAGTTTCATCCCGAAATTATTTAAAATGGTTTAATTTTCATTCAAATCCATTTAAATTCATTTATCGATTCCATTAAATATTCATTAAGTAAATTTGTCATTCAAAACGACTTCTATTTAAATTCCAATTCATTTAAATCAATTACTTACGTTTAATTCCATTATCTCAAAACTTCAAATTGAATTAAATTAGATTCGTAAATCAAATTCTTTAAATTACAAGTCTTACGTTAATTTCAATAAATCCCATTCATTTCAATAAATCATATTTTTGTTTCTTGTTAAAGAAATTCAATTTTCATTTATTTATTGACTTCGTAACAAATTTCCAAACTCAATAAAGAAACTTAATTTCACATATTCAAGAAGTTCAATTTCACTTGTTAGCTTACTTAAATTTTCGACAACTTAATTAATAAACAAAGTAACTCAATTTCATTTATTAACGAAGTTCAAATCCACTTGTTCAAAAGTTCAATTTCTCTTATCAAAGAATTAAATTTTTATTCAATTATCAAATAATTAAATCTTATTCAATTATTAAATAATTTCAATCTTAATAATTACAAACTTGATTACAAATTCAAACTTAATTATTAAATCATTTCCACTTAATTATGAATTCAAACTTAATTATCAAATCGTTTCAACTTAATTATAAATTCAACTTAATAATTTCAAACTTAATTATAATCCCAAACTTAATAATAATTTCAAATTTAATTATTAAATGATTTCAAACTTAATAATTTCAAACTCAATTATTACTAATTCCAAATTATTTACTAATAATTCCAAATTTAATTATTAAATAATTAAATTTCAAACAACGTTCTTTCACCAATTACTACATTAATATTTGTTTCAGATTTCAATCTTTACATTTCCTTTCATAAAATTCAATTTCCAACTTCATTTCAAAACTTATTCTTTGCTCGAATAAAATCATTATTTTATTTTTAAATCAATTTATTGACCAATCGGATTTTATTTAATTCTCTAATCCTAGCTCAAATTCATTTGGGTATTTATCATTTCAACCCGATTCCATTTTTAATTCAAAATCAAGTATAACAAAGGGAACTTGCAGTGTGATAACTGGGATGGTGTCAAAGTAAATAAACAAGCAATAACAATAATTAATAACAACAATCAATAACAATCCAATAATTAATTCGAATAATCCCGAAATAATCGTATTAATTCACATTGTTATTTGTGCAAACTAATATAATTATTTCTAGAATCTACACTATCATTTCATGTAGATTAAAGATTATTACACTAATTATTCTAAGCAATTCTACACTTTACATCAATTATTCAATTTCATATTACATCAACCTATACAATCATGCATTCAATGGTTCAAGGTGTAATTAACCAATTCTACGTGTCAATTTTTATCTAACATTTAAAGGTCGTATTACACAAATTTAACTAAGTAAATTCAACACATATGTCAATTCAAAATTTTAACTATCCTGCATCAAATTCAATTTCATAATATTTATCACTTATTCATTACAATTTAGCGTCCAATATAAACAACAATCAATCAATCAATTATCAACCAAACTGGATTTATTATTGCATACATAGCAGATAACGGTGTCAGATATCAAAGGTGAACTGATACATAAATAACAGTGCAATAAACAACAGCAGTATATTTCAATTGTCGTTCCAATTGAAATCAAATTTAATAAATAAAAGAATATTGATCGTGAGTGATTGCTCACATTCCGAGGCTAGAGAGATTTGACGACGGAATAAGTTATGAATCCTGACACGAATTTCAAAGCAACGCATGATTGGCACGAATTCGACGGATAAAGCTGATAACAGACATTGACGAGAACAAATTCAAATCAGTTTTGACATAAACCGAACATATAACATTGTAAATTTCCTATTAAATCAATATTTCACTTTAACACCAATATCAAAACAAAATACGCATAAATAATAATAATAATAACAATAATACTAATAAAAATAAAATAAAAATCATTGTTTCGTATAAAAACACCTATATTGAAATTTTAGAGTATATACAAATTTTACGCACATACAATACTTAAATTTAACATGGTTTAACATACCCTTTTTTTTCGAAGTTATACTGCGGTAAGATATACGCTACAGTCCAGAACATACCCCAAAATCCTCATATTATATCTCTAAACTTATTTTGGGCTTCTCAACTTCATTTCCTAGCCTAAAGGCCCTTTCAATTTAAAGTTAGTATAACATACTTATACTTATGGATAAACAGCATATTATAAATCAAATAACCTATTACATAAAACAACTATATATACATAATCTTCTTTAAAATGCAATAGGCTGAACCTATATTTCAAACATACATTATAATATTGATTTATATATACTTTATAATACTATAAACAAACATTTCAAGCGAATATACAGCGATATATGTATATGTATATATGTAAACTGAACGTAACAGAAATTTCATAACTCATGTGTATACTTATATACTGCAAAACGGGTAATAAAATTTTCATATAACTTTTGTATGTACACAATTCAAACATTATAGGAAAACATACGTGTCATATATTAAAAATAATAGTAAAACTACTAGCTTCAGCTAAAAATATAACTATCACAACTGTTCGTATAAACTAACGTATTAAAGTATAACTATATATACAACAACTTATAAACTAGAATTATATATATAGTACCTTAACTAAACACGCACGCTAAGTGATAAGCCGAGCATGCGGAGGAGCTTGTATGGCTGTGCGTTCTTGAAGGGCAGGCCGGTTGCCAGATGACGTGGCACGGCCATGGTGGAGTGGTGGGGAAGCCGGGAAAACGGCGAGCTCGGTTGTTGTAGGGTTGCTGCGTGTGTGTAGGCGAAGGACGAAGTAAAAGCAAAGGTGGCGGTGTTAGTGGTGGACGAGGTCAGTAGCTGGGTGGTCGTTGATGGGCGGATTCGAGTGGGAGGCATGCTGGCTGGAGCAAGTTGCTGCCATGGCCGGAGGAGATGAACAAGGCGGGAAGATGAGTGGGTGGAGATCTCGGCAAAGCTAAGGCGGAGGTGGAGTTCGGGTGATGATGGCATCGGTTGAGGACGATGGTTGCTCGCGTCAACGTTGGAGGTTAGCTCATGGCGTGGTTTTGTTGGAAACTGCACGCGAAGACAAGGGAGGGTGGAAAAGAAATGAGGAAGGAGAGGGGACACAGAGAGACAAGCTACAGACACGAAATGTTGATTTGCATAAAGATGTAAATATATATATTTTATTTTTGGAAGCCAAATTAAGGAATGAAATTATGAAAGTTCCAATGAATATAAATCGAGTTTAGGGAATAGAGAATGTATCAGCAATAAATTTTATAAAATATAAAAGGTTGGTGCATGTTGGATGGCGTGTGGATAAGTGGAAGGTCATTTGGAAATTAAAAGTGAAAGCGGAACCGATACGGTTAACCGTTTGGCGATTTTTACCGCGAACCGGACACCGAAACACAGAAATAATTATACCGTAAAGATCAGCATGACGAGACGATCAAAACGGTATAAGAAGATCGGTAGTACGATTGAATTATAAAAATTCGAAATTCCTACTAGCGGAAAATGCATAAAAATCGCAGAAAAATAAGACCGACGGAGCCAAAGATGTCCACATTTGAAAAAACGGCAAACTGACAACTTGCTCAAAAGATGTTTTAGAATTTTTCGATGCAAAAATATTTTGGTTTTGAAAATGTTTTATTTTCATCGCTTTTTAACTGATTAAATTGAAGCAAATTTACGCGTGAAAAAAACTTTCATATTTTCGGATGAAAATTTACCGGTTGCAATGTCTAACTGGACGCATTTCAAATATTAAATTTATATTTCAAAATTTTATCGTTTTAAAATTTCACAAAATTTTAATTAATAACGCTATTAAAACCAGTTAAATTTACGGGTCGTTACATTCTCCCCCACTCAAAACTTTTCGTCCCCGAAAAGGAAGGAGGTAGGAGAATAGAAACAACCAGAAGAAAATAGACTTGAATTACAAAATAAATAATTAGTTCAAACCATATAAGTTTCAATTTAGATAAATTTATATTCAACAGTTTATTTTTAAATTCAAGATTTCATAAGATTGTTTTGATTTCACATATATTAATGTTAGGTACAAAAGATTCCTTTCAATTGAAATTCAATTTAAATTCAACTAATTCAAGATATTCCCTTAAGTTGATTTAATTCAATTTATTAACTTTCAAAACAATTTTTTTTTCTATTAATCACAACTATTATTTATTTAGCTTATTATTCTATTTATCTCCATAAACATTTTATGGTTAGAATTTAAGTGAATAACATTTATTATACACACCCACATTTTTATTTATAAAGACAATTTATATTGTATATTATCTAATTATCTTAAATTAACAATTTCAAAGATCATAAATCCGAATAGTCATTTATTATAATCATACTTTATTCGACAAATTTATTTAATATTTCTTTGGTAACATTTATATTGTATAATATTCAATTACATAATTAACTTTTGAAAATTAAGGTAAATTATATATAATGCAATTAAGTATTATCCGAATGAAATTTTACAATTCAGTTATTTCAAGTTAAGTATTTATATAAAAAGAATTTTGCTTCATATATAATTGAAAATTATCCTTTAACAAAATTTAAGAATTAATTTTCCGATTAGCTCCAAACAACTTAGAGATAATTATATACATACAATATATCCAAGTCAAATCTAAATTAAATACTAATATACATATATTTTAAATCAAGTCATGTTTTAGAAATTCAAATCAAATTCATTTCAAACAAAAGTGTAGCGAGCTACTGATGGTCTCTCCACTTCGAAACTCGAAAATGAATGTCGATGATGCGGCCGTCATCACCGTAATTATTTTCCAGCGACAAAAGAGAAGAGCTCTAATTTTATCATTTAAATTCCTTGAAAACCATTCCTATTTGAAAATATTTTAAACAATATACATTTTAAACTTTAAAACCATAACTCGAAATTATCGAAAATTAAATTCTCAAATTCTAATTTATATTCACTTCAAATTCCAAATCAAATTATAACTATGTTTTATAAATTCATTTATTTATATTGCCAAAGCCAATGATTTACAAAACAATAAATGATAATCAAATATTATCATTTCAGACAACAAATTCATTAGCAATTTAATTTCAGAAAAATTTATACTTATAAAATATAACCAGTCAAGATTATCTTATTTATCAAATTTGAAACAATATTGTGTTAGTTTGCTCTGCTCAAGTGTTTTGGAAATCCTATCGATAGCGTTGATCGGACGAATCGATCGAAAACCCAAATCAACATCAACAACCCAAACAACACAACATATATTAAAACATTTTAATATAAATATACAAATACACTTCTTCGCTTGACGGTACAAGAATGGATTTCAAAGCAAGGATAGAAATTCAAATTTGATGGACTCAAATTAAAGAGAATTTCGATTCGAAGATAGATTCGAAACAAAGATAAAATGATAAAATAATCAAAATTTGGAGATGGATAAGTTTATATAAATTGCGGGTGACCTTAACCGTGTCGACCGTGATTGCAAGAATAAGATCGATGCAGAATTTCGAGGCAAATCTACCGTCGATCTCAAGAAATAGAATTCAGGTATAGCAGGAGATAGATAGCATCGTAAACCGAGGATACAGAAATCTCCGGTAAATCAAGGCTTATTGTAAAGGAGTTTCACCCTTTTACAAATAATTTGAAGATTGGCGAGACTGCCGATCTATAATAAGGATCATTCGAAGTGGAGTTATGGGATACACCGGAATTAAAAGAAGACGAGTAGTGGGGAACAAGAATGAATTCGGGAACCGAGGGAACGTTCCAACATTCAAAGGAATTGAGTCAAAAGGAAGAGATTGAAACTCGAATGAGTGTGATTCTGTAAATACATTTACCGTATACACTAAGTTTTGCCTAGAGCTACCAAAAGCTCTGATACCAACTGTAACGACCCGCTATTTTGGACTATTCGCATCCGCACATGTCGGACTTGAATAATTCAAAATACCGAATTGTTAATTTAAATTTGGAAAAACTCAGATATACAGTAAATAAATAATCACAGAATCACAGACACAGAGCAATAATATGCAGCGGAAGTAAAAGAGATAGTAGTTCATGAAGCTACTATATAAATATATAAGATACATCAGAGTTTACAGTAGAAGAGTAACATGATACATCAAATACAAATCAAAATACATCACTGGAATCATCGAATACTGAAAGCAGAATAGATGGCTGGATCTTCAAGCAAAGCTCCAACTCCACAGGTGAGTCTCGAAAGCTGAACCACTCAGTCTGACCCGAGCGTAAAGCAAAACACAAAACGCTCGAGTCAGGATTAATATTCTAATATCAATAAATCCAACTCAAGTGAAATAGCAATCGAAATACAAGTAACTCAAAGGATGTTGGAATCACCATCCTCTAAGGATCCGTTAAACTATCTACTATGTAGCAGTGTACGCTAAATAGATAATGTCTATCAGTAATATAAAGTATCAAAATAGTGTTAAGGCGTTACCATTATCTCCCTTAACACATTTTATATAGATGTCATAGTCTATACAGCACTGTAAACTCCACCGTAAACTAGTGGGCTATCAGGGAGTACTCCATGGGTATAACACAAAACAAATTCGTAGTGGTCGCGTATATAGGGATACAAGTATGACAAGGCACATGAGGCAATACCCAAGGTAGTGAAACTACCGTTCGCCTGATCCGGACTGGTGAGAACGCATCGCCGCAGCGATCGCAACCCCGCAAAACAACACTCCTGAAATTCCGAGGGTGCACCAATCAATCACAAGTAATGAGTAGTAGTTACGAAGAAGTGTGTTCGCTCGAGGTGGCTAACCCCATTTGGCCCGACACGGCTCCTGATTTTAGTCATTTCCAATTTGACACAAGTGTCAAGGCTATCCATTATCGTTCTCTTTCTTCAGTCATCGCGTACATCGTTCCAACCACTTCGTTCTGGATCATCACTCCGCGTATAGTTATTAAAGTGGTTTTCGGCTTAGATAAAGAGTATATCCATAACCGATTCCGGTCTCTTTAATAACTTTCGTAATTATAACACCGATTGGTCGTTTAATATATTTTAAACCAAATCAATTTCAATTTCAATTTCAATTCGTAAATCAACATTTCGTTTGTCTTTCAAACTCAATTTCCAAAATTTACGTTTCCAAACTTCCAAATTACCATTTCAAAATCTTAAAATTCGATTTCAACTTTTATTTAAAAAATTCAAGTATTGATTCAAGTTCGTATATAAGTTTCATCTCGAAATTATTTAAAATGGTTTAATTTTCATTCAAATCCATTTAAATTCATTTATCGATTCCATTAAGTATTCATTAAGTAAATTTGTCATTCAAAACGACTTCTATTTAAATTCCAATTCATTTAAATCAATTACTTATGTTTAATTCCATTATCTCAAAACTTCAAATTGAATTAAATTAGATTCGTAAATCAAATTCTTTAAATTACAAGTCTTACGTTAATTTCAATAAATCCCATTCATTTCAATAAATCATATTTTTGTTTCTTGTTAAAGAAATTCAATTTTCATTTATTTATTGACTTCGTTACAAATTTCCAAAATCAATAAAGAAACTTAATATCACATATTCAAGAAGTTCAATTTCACTTGTTAGCTTACTTAAATTTTCCACAACTTAATTAATAAACAAAGTAACTCAATTTCATTTATTAACGAAGTTCAAATCCACGTATTCAAAAGTTCAATTTCTCTTATCAAAGAATTAAATTTTTATTCAATTATCAAATAATTAAATCTTATTCAATTATTAAATAATTTCAATCTTAATAATTGATAATTTCAAAACTTAATAATTAAAAACTTGATTACAAATTCAAACTTAATTATTAAATCATTTCCACTTAATTATGAATTCAAACTTAATTATCAAATCGTTTCAACTTAATTATAAATTCAACTTAATAATTTCAAACTTAATTATAATCCCAAACTTAATAATAATTTCAAATTTAATTATTAAATGATTTCAAACTTAATAATTTCAAACTCAATTATTACTAATTCCAAATTATTTACTAATAATTCCAAATTTAATTATTAAATAATTAAATTTCAAACAACGTTCTTTCATCAATTACTACATTAATATTTGTTTCAGATTTCAATCTTTACATTTCCTTTCATAAAATTCAATTTCCAACTTCATTTCAAAACTTATTCATTGCTCGAATAAAATCATTATTTTATTTTTAAATCAATTTATTGACCAATCAGATTTTATTTAATTCTCTATCCTAGGTCAAATTCATTTGGGTATTTATCATTTCAACCCGATTTCATTTCTAATTCAAAATCAAGTATAACAAAGGGAACTTGCAGTGTGATAACTGGGATGGTGTCAAAGTAAATAAACAAGCAATAACAACAATCAATAACAACAATCAATAACAATCCAATAATTAATTTGAATAATCCCGAAATAATCGTATTAATTCACATTGTTATTTGTGCAAATTAATATAATTATTTCTAGAATCTACACTATCATTTCATGTAGATTAAAGATTATTACACTAATTATTCTAAGAAATTCTACACTTTACATCAATTATTCAATTTCATATTACATCAACCTATACAATCATACATTCAATGGTTCAAGGTGTAATTAACCAATTCTACGTGTCAATTTTTATCTAACATTTAAAGGTCGTATTACACAAATTTAACTAAGTAAATTCAACACATATGTCAATTCAAAATTTTAACTATCCTGCATCAAATTCAATTTCATAATATTTATCACTTATTCATTACAATTTAGCGTCCAATATAAACAACAATCAATCAATCAATTATCAACCAAACTGGATTTATTATTGCATACATAGCAGATAACGGTGTCAGATGTCAAAGGTGAACTGATACATAAATAACAGTGCAATAAACAACAGCAGTATATTTCAATTGTGGTTCCAATTGAAATCAAATTTAATAAATAAAAGAATATTGATCGTGAGTGATTGCTCACCTTCCGAGGCTAGAGAGATTTGACGACGGAATAAGTTATGAATCCTGACACGAATTTCAAAGCAACGCATGATTGGCACGAATTCGACGGATAAAGCTGATAACACACATTGACGAGAACAAATTCAAATCAGTTTTGACATAAACCGAACATATAACATTGTAAATTTCCTATTAAATCAATATTTCACTTTAACACCAATATGAAAACAAAATACGCATAAATAATAATAATAATACTAATAAAAATAAAATAAAAATCATTGTTTCGTATAAAAACACCTATATTGAAATTTTAGAGTACATACAAATTTTACGCACATACAATACTTAAATTTAACATGGTTTAACATACCCTTTTTTTTTCGAAGTTATACTGCGGTAAGATATACGCTACAGTCTAGAACATACCCCAAAATCCTCATATTATATCTCTAAACTTATTTTGGGCTTCTCAACTTCATTTCCTAGCCTAAAGGCCCTTTCAATTTAAAGTTAGTATAACATACTTATACTTATGGATAAACAGCATATTATAAATCAAATAACCTATTACATAAAACAACTATATATACATAATCTTCTTTAAAATGCAATAGGCTGAACCTATATTTCAAACATACATTATAATATTGATTTATATATACTTTATAATACTATAAACAAACATTTCAAGCGAATATACAGCGATATATGTATATGTATATATGTAAACTGAACGTAATAGAAATTTCATAACTCATGTATATACTTATATACTGCAAAACAGGTAATAAAATTTTCATATAACTTTTGTATGCACACAATTCAAACATTATAGGAAAACATACGTATCATATATTAAAAATAATAGTAAACCTACTAGCTTCAGCTAAAAATATAACTGTCACAACTGTTCGTATAAACTAACGTATTAAAGTATAACTATATATACAACAACTTATAAACTAGAATTATATATATAGTACCTTGATTAAACACGCACGCTAAGTGATAAGCCGAGCATGCGGAGGAGCTTGTATGGCTGTGCGTTCTTGAAGGGCAGGCCGGTTGCCAGATGACGTGGCACGGCCATGGTGGAGTGGTGGGGAAGCCGGGAAAACGGCGAGCTCGGTTGTTGTAGGGTTGCTGCGTGTGTGTAGGCGAAGGACGAGGTAAAAGCAAAGGTGGCGGTGTTAGTGGTGGACGAGGTCAGTAGCTGGGTGGTCGTTGATGGGCGGATTCGAGTGGGAGGCATGCTCGCTGGAGCAAGTTGCTGCCATGGCCGGAGGAGATGAACAAGGCGGGAAGATGAGTGGGTGGAGATCTCGGCAAAGCTAAGGCGGAGGTGGAGTTCGGGTGATGATGGCATCGGTTGAGGACGATGGTTGCTCGCGTCAACGTTGGAGGTTAGCTCATGGCGTGGTTTTGTTGGAAACTGCACGCGAAGACAAGGGAGGGTGGAAAAGAAATGAGGAAGGAGAGGGGACACAGAGAGACAAGCTACAGGCACGAAATGTTGATTTGCATAAAGATGTAAATATATATTTTATTTTTGGAAGCCAAATTAAGGAATGAAATTATGAAAGTTCCAATGAATATAAATCGAGTTTAGGGAATAGAGAATGTATCGGTAATAAATTTTATAGAATATAAAAGGTTGGTGCATGTTGGATGGCGTGTGGATAAGTGAAAGGTCATTTGGAAATTAAAAGTGAAAGCGGAACCGATACGGTTAACCGTTTCGCGATTTTTACCGCGAACCGGAGACCGAAACACAGAAATAATTATACCGTAAAGATCAGCATGACGAGACGATCAAAACGGTATACGGATATCGGTAGTACTATTGAATTATAAAAATTCGAAATTTCTACTAGCGGAAAATGCATAAAAATCGCAGAAAAATAAGATCGACGGAGCCAAAGATGTCCAAATTTGGAAAAAGGGCTATCTGACAACTTGCTCAAAAGATGGTTTAGAATTTTTCTATGCAAAAATATTTTGGTTTTGAAAATGTTTTATTTTCATCGCTTTTTAACTGATTAAATTGAAGCAAATTTACGCGTGAAATAAACTTTCATATTTTCGGATGAAAATTTACCGGTTGCAATGTCTAACTGGACGCATTCCAAATATTAAATTTATATTTCAAAATTTTATCGTTTTAAAATTTCACAAAATTTTAATTAATAACGCTATTAAAACCCGTTAAATTTACGGGTCGTTACAACCCGTAAATTTCGTTAATTAAAAATTTGTCATATTAATAAGATCTTGGAATTAAATTTAGACAGAAATAAAAATTTTATAATTTATGATGAAGCGAATGTTAGAATTTAAAAGGTAGCAATCGTAATAAAAATTAACAATAAAAAAAAAGAAATTGCAATTAGTTGAAATAATGTAGCTGGTTATACTTGGTTAAAGTTTAATATAAGAAACCAAATGGGAATATTGAATTAACTAGTGAAATGGTATAATTTGTGGTGATTGAATGAACTCAATATTATGTATGAAATTATAGTAATTGGTTGAAATTAAATTTAAAACGATTTATTGATATTAAATTTTAATTAATTGGATCTATTGTAATAAATGAAATAATATTGAAACGAATAATAAATTGTAAAGGAATAATGAATAATAACTAGGATAAAGTATAACAATGATTATAAAAGCTAAAATTTGGATAGATTTAATTAAACTGCCATAAATGAAATAGGGTAAGTGTTATACCTGGATATGGGAGAAATTATAAAAATAAGTATTGAATTGATTTATGAAAGAACACATTATCAACAGTAACTGAATGTAATTTAAGGAAATTAAATATTAATAAATGGTTATTTAATAAAACCAATGTTCTGAGAGTAATTATAATAAGTTGTTTGAAATACGTATAAAATTTGATTTGGAAATCAATTGGATTTAAAATGAAATTTGGTATTACATTGATGAGTTTAAATGTTATTTTATTATGTAAAGTAAATAATAGTGTAATAAAAGAATGAAATCAAGATAAATAAATTTAATTGAGACTTTAATTATAAATAATAGGTTGGATGGTAATTGTTGTGAAGAATAACCATACAAGTATTATAAAGAGTATATTGGTAATAAACGGTTACTTCGAATAAAGGTAATTAAATATTACTTTAATGGATATAAATGTAGTAACGGATAGAGTAAATGAAATTAGCATTAGGAAAATAAATGTAACGTTGTTTTGTAAGCAATAAAAGCCTATTAATGTGACTGAAGTTTAACGGTAATGATTTTTGTATGTTACCTATGTAGGTTGCTTGTAAATTTAAACTTTGAAATTTGTTACAATAATTATAATTTTATATTACGTTGATGTTAATTAAGGTAATATTTGTAATTTATGTTAAGGTTATTCATATTGGACAAATTGTTGAGTTATAAGGATCAGGAATAAAGCTTTGTTAATTTTATTGGAATTTAAAATTTAATAAATGGATTAATTGCAATTAAATGAATTTAATATTTTAAAATGGGAATTTATATGAAATATGAGGAAATTTATGTAATAGTTTTGAATCCAATTTTTAATCCATCCATAATATGACTATTGGTTGATTTAAGTATAGGAAGCAAGATTTATTAATTTAATTTAAGTATAAAATTCAATAATTTTATTTATTGCAAAATAAAATGGAATTAAAACGTTTAAATACTACGTTATTGAAATTAAAATTGAATTTGAGGATAATAATGTAATAAATCATGAACCAATGTAGTGGAAATCTTATTTTGGTAAAAGATGTGAATAAGAAGGCTTAAAAATTTAATAAATGGGTTTTGAGAATTTAATTTATAAATTCTAAATATAATGAAGCGGAGAAATTAACATTGAAATTGATAGATTTATCAACATTTAATTTACATCTAAACTTGATTAAATTTTTGTAAATGATTAAGAAATATAAATGTGATAAAATTGTCAATTATAAAATTGAAATTTAAAATTGGATTTAATTAATTAAATATTAATTTAATTAATTAATGGAAAAATAGCCATTTTGGTCACTGACTCGAATTTCGATGAAACCAGTATTATCGGATCCGTATCGGTGAATTATTATAGGATTTCAAGTTTCGTATCGATCGGACTTGTCGTTTGATCGGATGAGCTTGAAACGCCTTGAAATCAATTTAACTGAAATCAATTGAAATCAATTTTAAATATAGATTTAAGCATAACTTCTTCATACGAAGGAATTTGGATGTGAAACTTTTTCCATCGCGTTTAGAATATTTTAAAACATCTATTTTGATATATGGGTTGACCCAATTTTGTTCCGTAGTCGAAACGGGCTTTTCGGGCCATATATCGTTTAGCGCGTACATCTATTTTATCTGATCCATTCTATTTCAAATTATCTATAAATACGTTGCTATAAACGCTATCCTTCCTAATTCACATTTGTCTGTATGTAAATTCATTCTATTCCTCCTCTTCCTCAATGGTAGATAAAATTCTATAATTCCAGATCCAATTGCAAATCCAATCCAAAGTCAAAAATCCAAACTCCTCAGAAAAATTTGAAAAAAATATATATATTGGAGCTCTCAACGAGCGCAACCTAAATCTACAATTCGTTTTTTTATTTGGTTTGTGGTTTGACCAGAAATTGGGCGTTTTGTTTCGGCCGTTCGTATGTTGGTGTTGGATTTGACGATGGATCTTCGTCCTGGGTTCGATCAGGTTGTATGGGGTTGTAGAGGGGGTTGAGGCAAGATGACCTAATGGTTTGGTTGGAGTCATAGGTGCTCGGAGACGCCTGGAATGGCGGTACAAGGTAGTCGAGTGGGCTACGGCAGTTCACGAGTGGCCGCAAATAGGGGTTAGGGTTGGCTCGAGGCGAGGAGGTCATCGGGCATGTCAGATCGTGTTGAAGCTGGGCGAGGAGGCGGTGAAATCATGGTCAAAAATGATGAAGGTGGCGGCTTCGTATGGCTACAGGTCGCGAGCTAGGGTTTCACTGTGTATTCGCGTGCACATAGTGGCTGATGACGTGGATCTTCTGGGTGACGGTGGTTTTTGTTTTTTTCCTTTATTTATTTAAATTTCTGATTCAAATCGTTCCAACTCGAATAATATTCACGTACGATATCAGTTTCATGCGCGATTTTTTTGTTAGGATTGTAATAAAATTCCAGACATTTTGGCGCTAGTTTGGATGGATTTAGAGACTGTTCGATTTTTGGATTTAAATTGAATTTAAATTCAATTTAAATTCAAAAGGTGAGTGTTTTAACCTACTCACAACTTCTAAAATTTCTTATGTTTGTTAAATTGATATATGATGTGATTTAAAATTTATTGTGGTTCTTTGGCATATTTTTTTATCATCGTCTCAGTTAATTTCAATTATTTAAATTAAATTGCTATTTAATTTATTCATTGCATTTAGACTGCCAGTTAAATTGTTAATTAATTATTCATTTCATATAAACTGCCAGTTAAACAATATTAAATATAAACCGCTATTTAATACCCGTTGTTATTATCCGTTCTATATTGATTCTATTGTTTGAATTTGATGATGATTGCGATAAATGGTTGATGGTTGATATTGGATGAATGGATGTTGTATTTATATTGGTATAAACTGCAATTTATTATGCATTTTCATCTCATTCGAGATTGCGGTTTGAACTGATACATAACCGTAATTTTTATTTTCAAATTGCGGATTGAAATGATAAATATCCGTATCACATGACCATAGGGTAGAAAATTATATACAGACACCGTGGTCTATATAAATATAAATATTTCGAAAATGATTTCTATGGTTTTGTAAAGAAATATACGGTTTTATGAGATATTGATTGTATTTTTATAATGTTATTTTATATATAGTTAAATTTTTAGTTTTAGGCTATGTATAAAAATTGGTTTAAAGATAAAGAAGTTAAATAATAAAGTTTGATTTTTTTGAATATAATATGGTTAAGTGGTTATTTAAATTTTATTTATGGAGTTAAATCAGAAAAAGGTGGGAAGATAAATATGAATTTGATTTGAATGAAAGTTTATAAGAATTTTCTCGATAAAATTGATTCTAATTTAAATAGATTTGAGATTTTAAAGGGCGTGATTTAATAACTTGATTTTGCTTTGGAGGATGTAAATGGATATTATTAAGTTAATTATATTGAAAGAATATCCAGTATTTGAAGTTTAAAGGTTTTACTTGAAAGATATTAGATTTATTAAGTAAACATTTTAAATCTAAATAATAGTAATTGAAATTGATTTATATGGAATTATCAAAGAATTGGTTTGAAATGGTGGAATATTTAAAACTTTAAAATATATGGAAATTTAAATGGTTTATTTGGGAATTCAAATCTGTTTTTGGAATTGATTTGAGAAATTAAAAAGCTAATTTACTTTATAAAGTAATTTTTTATTAAACCATTTAAGTATTGAAAATTATGTTTCGAAGCTATGGGTTTAAGGTATATATATTTGAAAGTACTATGATTTTTGAAAAAATATATTTGAAATAAAAATGATATCATATTGATTTGGGTTTTAAAATAGAAATGATATCGTATTTATATGGTTTTGGAATGGATATTTTATTCTGGTTTTAAAGTATAAACTATTTTTAAAAGACCGCGGTGTTATACACTACACCAAAAAATAGTTTTAGCCACCCCTCCATCCGCCTTCTTAGATACGGCTTAAAGCCGTATCAAATATGATACGACTCCAAGCCCTACCTAATTGTTTGGACACGACTAATAGCCGTATCAAATGTGATAAGGCTTATCCAATTTCGTGCCTACTATTGGCAGAAACTTTTACAACCAAAACGCATGGTTCCCTCTAAATTAATTCGCTTTCCCTCTTGTTTAGGTACGGGTCTTAGCTGTATCATATCTAATACGGTCTTTAGCCGTATCACTTGTTGTGCCTATTATTGGTGCGAAAATTTTACAGGCAAAATACGCCCCATACTTATCATTTTCCCTAAATTCCATTTCTTCTACAATAGGGTTGCTGGCTCCCAATTCATATCAATCTCTCCGTTTTCCCAGTTCATATCAATCTCGTGCTCTCCCATCCCATCGCAAATCGTTGCTGGCTCCCCTCAATCCACCTGCTGATAGCTTCATCTGCAGGTAAATTTTTTCTTTTGAAATCTAAATATATGTCTTTATTACTATATGCTTAGATTATCCTAAATATTAAAATGAGCAACAACCTTTACAGTTTTCTTCAACTTTTGTAATTTGTTATTTTTCATAGCTTGATGTAACTGTTATAGATTTACTACCTTGCTGACTTCAATATTTATTATTCTGTATAGTTTGATATGTTTGATATTACTTATAGCAATTTTAAAGCAGCTATATTTATCTAAATTATAGATTATTTATGCTTGTCAAGGGAGCAGCCAATTTGTATATTATTTATTGCTATAACATGAGTTGATAAATATGGTCATGTAATCCTTTATACAGGTAGACTATTTACAGACTTGTATAAAAGGTTTATATTTAAGTTATTAGTTGTTTCTTAAATGCTATATACGTACATGTGATGAATATTGTATGTTATCCGAATGAATTGACTCACATTCATCATATGATGTTTGGCGCTAAATAACTGTTAACTGAAGTTCACATTGTTCTATAGGATAAGGCACAAAGTATTAGATTCACTTGATAAATATATATAGGAAAATGAATAACTAATAATCATGAAAGGGAATCTGTAATAACATAAGAAATGCACAAGGTCATTATTTTTCTTCCTTCAGGAGGTATTTATGCTGTTATTAATCAGTAGTCCAGCTCTGGTCTATCATATCTTGCACTTTTCGATTGTATTTACGCTTGCTCAAGTATGTTGCTTATTGTATTAGAACCTTCAGAAGTTTAAACTTATACCAATTTACTTGCCAATGTTGTTTGTTGAGCATGAATGTTAGGAAAAATCAAGCATTTGGGCTTATGGCTTATTTAAATCATAGTACTATAGTAGTACAGTGCATAGCTCTGTTTGTTGAATTTTGATCTATTGTTTCTTGAGCTTCACCTACTTCAAGATTAATGGTTGATTACTAGTTCAATTGCGATAACTTTAATGCAAGCCTCAAGTGCCTGTACATAGCATTAACAAGTGAACACGTGTAATCATATAAAAGTGATATTGCCTTGCATTTATTAGTAACAAGCTATTGATATCACTTCACTATTCAAATAGAATTATGTATGACAATTTGAGTAGTTTAGTTATGTCAGCTTAATTTTAGACCATATTCCTTTAAATTTTCCATTTTGGGAGAAAATACATATAACCATGACTAACATTGGGCCTGTGTTATCCCTATCCCATCTTTACTTTTTAATTGAAAATTATGAAGGTAAACTTGGAATTTTTGCAGTCTTCAAAAATTAATGCTTATTATAAAACAATCAATTCTTTGGGAATGTAATCTGTTATTTAAATACTAGAACTATGTAACATAGATTCTTCAGTGTAAGAGAGACTATTTCAGCAAAAAATAATCAAAGACAAAGAGGTCTTCTTCGGATAATGAAACAGTTATTTGTATTCAGATTATCTCATTGTTATACAATATATATTACTAGTTTTAAAAGATTGCTTTGTTATTATATTAAGACAATTTTCGCTCACAAGAACCTTTAAAAGACTAGTTCCATCTATTATAAACTAAGGATTATTTAAAATTGTAGAGCCATTGTTGAAAAGGAAGAAGTAGTGACAATCAAAGTAAATCCTTGATGGAAAAAAGGAACAAAAGTCACATTTGAAGGACTAGGAGATAAGCGACCATGCTGCCTACCTGCAGACGTCATCTTCATTATTGTTGAAAAGGAGAATCCATTATTCAAAAGAGTTGGCATGAATTAATACTCGAAATAAAAGTAGGATTCAAAACTCATTTATTTTGTCGATATGTATGATGTTATTGGAATGATATTTATAAAACTAGATGCAATTGAATGCATTTACCATGATCCCATTATGAATATTAGGAATGAAGATTTTTTGTTCATGTGTTGTAGATGGTCAGCGTGTTAATATTAGGAATAAAATTGTTGTTAATGGTGCAAGCCAAGTCAGGAGAGGGGTAATGCATAGACGTTACTCCGGTGCTACAAAATAGCGCCGTTGTAATGGCAAAATTTTTGGAAATAGTTTGGTGCTAATGTTAACTTTACAGTAATGCTATTTTGACGATGAATGCTTAGTTAGACATAATCTGACATGTTATGAAACGAGGGAAGCCTATTTGGAATCTCATTAAGTATGTTCATGGTAATTACCTTCATTTGACATTATGTGAAGGTCAGGCGGTTTGAGTCTTTGTATGGACATGAAAATAATATGTATGTAATTTTGGTATTCACGAAATGTTTCAATGAAACCCAACTGTATGTGTACTATTTTACAAAGTATTCATTTTGACTTTTCTTTCTGTATGAATTGAAGTATCTAAACTTTTAGTGAACAAGCTGAGTTATTTTTGTAGAAAATTTATGAGCTCGATCCACTTTCAAAGGAAAGGTTTTTAAAGAGAATGGCCGAGGCTTTTAGGAGATACAAGAAAAACCTGAGAGTAGTTTATTATGACACTTTCCAAAATGACGAAGAACGGTTGAAAAATTGTCCACCTACAGTTGCTCAAGAAGATTGGGAATAGTTCATAAAAAATGAAGCAACGCCTAAAGCGAGCGGAAGAAGGGAGACAGGCAAAAAGAGCAGAGCATTGCTCGGTTATGGTCACCATGCAGGACATAAAAGTCACGCTAAAATAGAACAAGAAATGGTAATTTATATCCATTTTCATTCATATGCTTTAGTATTCACTGTATCTACATTCTACATACGTACATCTACATGTGTACAAACATCAACTATTTCAATCAAATTTGTACTTGTATTGCAGATCGCTGCTAGTCCATCGACAAATATCAGTCGTCGTCAAGTACGGGAGAAGACACACAAGAAAAAAGATGGTAGCATATCAGATGCCACTTCTTCATACTTTGTAAGTTAAACATATACTAATCAAATGCTAAAATATGGGTATGCGACTTCTTCGTACTTATAACAAATACTAACTTGCATATTCTTTAAAATTCCTTATTCATATAAGTATTATCATATTTCATGATCAAATTGCGAAAGCGAAAGAAAAGATCACTGATAGTGATGAAGAAAAATTGACAGTGGATGAAGACATCTTATCACAAGTGCTTGGTAAGGATGCAAGGGGTAGGAGCCGCGGTGTTGGGACCGTTATACCAAAGATTAAAGTTAAGGCTTGTGCCATTGCACAGAAATGACTCAGACATGTTCATGGAGAGCATGATGAGTTGAAAATGAGGGTGGGAAGTTTGGAGGGTATAGTGGGAAATTTGCCTGGGCAAATGGAGGTTCTAATCAACATGGTGGGAAACGTCGAACAGGGAATTCACGCACCGGTCAATTCTTCTGATGGAGGACGCGCCACACAATTCAATGCTCATGAATTCATTGCTTCGCAGTTCCAGAATTCGACAGATGTAGCGAACAATCAAATATGTGAAATCCTCAACTCTGATTTAGACATAATAGAAAAAGGTATTTATTACAAGATTTCTATTTTTAGTTGCTTTCGAGCAGATATTTTGTTGGATAGATCTAAACATATTTATTGCAACAAGTACTGTATGCCGAGATTCTACATCGTCCAAAATCCATGGGAAATCTGTACCACCCATATATGAAAAAGTGGTGTTGGACAACATACTACTACCAGATGAGAGAACCAGCAAAATAAATCATCAATTTGTGGGGACCTTTGCTGAAGTTGGAGTGGGTGGGTATGTATGCCATCCGAAGGGTCTTATTCAATTTCTTTAGACGTTGGAGAAGGTATATTTTCTGTTTATATTAATATTTTACTATGTATTGTTTTTTGAAACCTCTTCCACTATATACATGACATGTCACATGTATATTTTCTTCCTTTCCTAATTGGCACCATCTAAATATTTTTCCATTTTAAACTTGGTGTTAATTTTGTTAAATCTCAGAAACCTAATATAGAAGGCTGTGAAGGATTTCTTCAACTTTCTCCTACTGTATGGGAATACCGACGTGTTTAGTCGTCATGTGAATAATTGAACCATATATTAATTGTTAGCTGAATAAGCAGAATACGACATGTTGTTTTCATCTTCAGAAGTTAGAGGATTTAATCAAGAGGATTTTTCACTTATATATTTAATACTATACTTTACAGCTTTTATGACACGGTTAAAAAAATGGATATTATAAACATACTGTGTAATTGACATGTATGCGATTTGTTTTAGTGCTTTAGTATTGGTACTTATGTACTATGAAAACAAGTAAGTTTGAATTATTGCATACAACGTTACAAACAAAATTTGTTAAATATTCTGTTGGCATTGCTTACGATCTTTGTATCAAAATGCAATGATATCCTTTTGTCTTATAAACATTGATATCCTTTTCTCTCTATTTGGTTAGGTCGAGTCAAAATTCAGCTTCTATTTGTCTTATAAACATTGATATTTTTTCAAAAATATACAACAGATTCATCTCTACTTCTCTACTGTTAGTAATAAAAATTTAATCAGTAAGACTTCCATCGTGTCTTTTTAAAATTTCAAAAATATCCTAGATAGTATCCATTCATGACCATCCAACGATCTCACCATCGGTTTGAAGGCTCCACCATGTCGTTCTTGACCATCCATCAACAGAATTTCACTATTGATTTGCATCTGACACACCAATAAGACTTCTTGAAATAAAGGTGTTGTGATCATTTTGCACTTGTAACACAAATTCTCCATTGAATTTTATTAAATAAAAAGTAACTATGTTTAGGTATTAGATGCTTATATGTGTGATTTATACTTGTATCTATTACCAAAACATAGTACAAACATAGATCTGCTTTGGTCATGCTACTAGTGACTTGACATTTTGTACTAGATCGATATGAGATTGCACCAATGCTAAATTGTTCTTCTTGTATGTGTGTGTGCATAACCACTCTTTACATTGGCACAATTTTAGATCATATCAGTACAAATTGTTCGAAAAATAGAATATATTTGTACAATTCAAAATCCCCCATGTAAAAACCTGATTTAGCACTAGCGTGACAAAAACTTACTTATATTTGTAATTCGTATTGAAATGGGTTTGTTTTGGTTATAGGTTTTGAAAATTTTCCCAACTTGATCACAGTATAATAGTATATGGATTAAGAGCTAATTTGTACATACATTTGCAATTTGCAATATAAACATTTTGACTGAAATAATGTTTTCACCATACGTGCAGGGTTTGAGGAGTTGTTTTCAGCTGCATCGTGTTTGTTTGGGTCAGGATTAGTCGAGTTTAGTCAGAAGATTGTGCCAATAAATTACATTAATTTGGATAAATTATGACTGTTTAGATGATTTTGTTATGGACGAATTCAGTTCACTGTCTCTCTTTATCTCAAAATTTTAAAGCATGTGTTTATTGTTTTATTGCAAGTACGCCATAAACTATTGTATTATTGTCCTAGTCCAATGTGCATTTCTAGTGGATTATTTGGAGAGAAAAAAAGTTTGTAACCTATACTTCATTGCGTTCATTGATTTTTTTGTGTTGTTGATGTTGTCAGTTATTGCTACAACCCATCATCAGGGCAATGACCTGTACTATCATTATAAATGAAGTTCCCTTGCCTGATTCGTTTGATGTTGCTGTTGTATGTTAAAACTGAAATGCTATGAGATTTATATGATCAGAGTTTTGGTATTGAATCGAAACATTCAAGTTTTGAAATTGAGTTTTGCCTGATTTATCTAATTGTTCTATTAGCTACAGCTATAAGCCGTATCTAATTCGAATATTAGATACGGCTTTTAGCCGTACCTAAATGGATAATTAGATACGGCTTTGAACCGTATCTAATTCGACTATTAGATACGGCTTTTAGCCGTACCTAAATGGACAATTAGATACGGTTTTGAGCCGTATCAAATTGTCATTTATGGTGTAGTGATAATAACGTTTGGTTGTTAAAGAGACTGGGATCAGAAGTTATCATACTCTCTGCCAACTACGCAAACCACTTTAAAAACCGTGTACGCGGTGGAGATTCCAGAATGAAGTAGGATGGCGGCGGCGTTTCTTTGAGGTAACTATGTGGACCCAACTCCCGTGAGTTGGCATAAGGTGGCTAAAACAGGAGCGATTCTCGGGACAATGAGGTCATTCCTCTAATCGGACGCACTCCTTCGATATTATACTCTGACATTTGGATTTGATTCGGTGGCCACTTTTGAGTTTTGATTTTGGGGGTGTTGTCCGAGGTGGGCGGTAGTAGCTGCTACGCGTTACCACCAGCCCGGATGCGTAATTGGTATATCTACCCTGGCATTGCCTAGTTGTGTCGTGTCACCTACCCTATCGCGCCTTGTACGAGTTTGGTTTTCTCCCGTAGCCCGTGTGGTATCCTCTGGTGGCTTCCCAATCAGGAGGGACTATGATATTGGATGGACTATTGGGACTATTATGTGTTAATGGGAATATTGGGTCACTCCTTAACGCTATTTAAAAGTAAGTTTATTTTACAATTAGACACTATTATAATAGCGAAATATGCTACATAGTAAATAGTTTAACGGATCCTTAGGAGATGTAAATCCCGAGCATCTCTTGAGTTACTGCACTCATATTTATTTCTGTTGATTTAACCCACATAAGATATTTTAGTTCTGACTCGAGTGTTTTGCCTTTTCAATTCGCTCGGGTCAGTCCGAGCGTTTCAGGATTTGAAGACCTTACTTCTGGAGGACGAAGACGAAGATTTTATTACTATTATCTACTATATTATTTCACTACATCATTTTATTCCGCTGCATTGTTATTATCCCTTGGTATGTGAACTCTGATATTTATTGTATGAAGAAAAATCAAATGTTTTGTAAAACAGTTTTATGAACTGTATATTGATTATTATTTTTTATCGTTCCGCTGCAAGATTCTGTTTTGTTATTTTTTCTCTGCTTTTCTTATTTACCCCATAACAATCTGCCCTTCCATATGGTTTGAATGTGCACGTGTGTCGATTTAAAGCGTGTGGAAAGGCGGAACGTTACATCTGGTATCAGAGCTTTGGTTTAGCGATAAACCTTAGCTTTATGGGGTCTGACTCTTTATTAATAGGGTAGTAATACTCTATGGGAGTCGTTGAGAGTATATATGAGAGAGCGTATTTGTTAATGATATAAAAAAGCTTTTAATATTGTGTTAATCTGTTCCGTTTTGTATTTATAAATTCTAGTTGGTGCATGGGACGCTATGACATCAATAGGGATTTCTAAACACTTAATAGAACAGACCGACATAATATTTGGTTTTAATATAGGTGAATGAAATAATTTTGCCTATTATATTTTCTATATATAATTTTTTTTAATGATATATATATATATATATATATATATATTTGGTTGCAATATATTGGTTGTTAGGTAATGAAATTTATAAATAACAGTGAAATAAGATTGAAAATAAAATAAATCAAATTGGAAATTCTAGAACTTAAGTTCCGAGGTTTTGAAAATTTCTTTCAAATGATTTTGGAATATAATAATAATATTTTAGAAGTATTTTCTGATATAAATATTTCAATATAATTTGAAAGAATTGTTTTAAAGAAATAAGTTGTACTCCCCTCTCTGTCGCTGGAAAATAATTTCAGTGATGAGTGCACGCATCATCGACATTCATTTTTGAGTTTCGAAATGGGAAGACCACTATAGTAGTTTTACTGCAGATTTATTTTGATAAACAAGTATAGATTTTAAATTGTTTTAATATAATTGGATATATAAATTGTAAGTTTATATTTATCTGTTATTTTAAAATGATTTGAAAAATTAAACCCGGTATTTAAATTCTTAAGTTTCCGTTAGTTAATAAGTTTCAATTATTGTAGCAAAATGGAATGTAACTAATTAGTAATTGGAACCTTTGATTAAAATAAGAGATAAATGCTAAGTTATAAATAAAATTTAAAGAAAGCTGAAATTGTAACTTATAAACCAAAGATATAATTATTGAACATTTAATTAATTAAAGGAAATAAAATAAACTTGTATAACTTTCAATTACATTCTTCAAAGCGCATATATGTAACTTACCAAATATTAAAAGTTGAAATGTTGAATAAGAAAATGTAATAGAAATTTGTACAAGAAAAATACGTAATGAAAGTATTCAATAAAATTCTTTAATAAATGAGAATTTGGTGTTGTAGTTGTTATGAACTTAAGCAAAAAATTGAAAGACTGTTAATTAAAATAGAAAGCTAAGTATTAGAAATGTAATTTAGTAAAAAATGAAAGTAAATAAATGAAATTAAGTAGTATAAATGAATGGTAATAAACTTAAGTAAACGGTTGAAGATGTTTATAAATAAAATAAGTAGGAAAATGAATACTGTAAATAAATGAAATCAAGTAGTGAATGAATGTAATGCAATAAAAAGAAAACTATTTGATATGAATAAATAAAAAATGAAAATTTGCAAGAAATAAATGTGAATTAAAAGAAATCATTATACGAAAAAAAGGAAATCAAACAACAAAGTATGAATGACATTAATAGGAATGAATTTAATTATTGTTTGGATTTGTTGTTTGTTTTGGTATGGTTGTTTGGGTAAAGATGCTTTAAAATTGTTTGGATGTATGAATGATCTATTTAGCTTCATCAGAGACTATTGAGTAAAGGGTGCGACTAGTAGTTATTTTTTCATCCTCAATTTAAAGTTTTGAACTCGAACAACTATTTGTTTTGTTTGATATGAATGAATGATTGATTTGTATTGATTTCTATGTGATGGTTGTATACCTGGTTGCAAGTGATGGTTGTATGTATTGATTGTTTGTTGGCGGTTGAAAACACCTTAAATATTTCACCCTATATAATTATTAACTCTTTTAGATTATATAAGTGAAGTGCAGGTTATGGAAGCAATTGCTACCGCTTTTGGTTTCATAATTAAGCGTAAATCGTCCGACAAATAGGTACGTTTTCGGATTACGGTTTATAGTGTTATTCTATTGTTTTTCCGGGTTGGGATATATATTATTTTGGTAAATATATGTTGTATATTGTTATATTTGATATTATATTTTCTCTCGAGCCTCCCCCTACAAAGGAGACTCTGTCGAAATTTTCCGTAAATATTAGACTTAGAAATTTTTTTGAAAATGTTTTCCAAACTTTATTAATTTGAGTATAAAAAGATTTATGGTAATAAATTGATATATTTTATTTAAATTATTAAATTTGTAAAAATTTAATATTTCGAATAAGATATTAATTACTTAATTCTTTCTTTTCCCTCCTTTTTCCTTTTTGGGGACGAAAAGTTTTGAGTGGGGGAGAGTGTAACGACCCGTAAATTTCGTTAATTAAAAATTTGTCATATTAATAAGATCTTGGAATTAAATTTAGACAGAAACAAAAATCTTATAACTTATAATGAAGCGAATGTTAGAATTTAAAAGGTAGCAATCGTAATAAAAATTAACAATAAAAAAAAGAAATTGCAATTAGTTGAAATAATGTAGCTGGTTATACTTGGTTAAAGTTTAATATAAGAAACCAAATGGGAATATTGAATGAACTAGTGAAATGGTATATTAGTGGTGATTGAATGAAGTCAATATTATGTATGAAATTATAGTAATTTGTTGAAATTAAATTTAAAACGATTTATTGATATTAAATTTTAATTAATTGGATCTATTGTAATAAATGGAATAATATTGAAACGAATAAAATTTGTAAAGGAATAATGAATAATAACTAGGATAAAGTATAACAATGGTCATAAAAGCTAAAATTTGGATAGATTTAATTAAATTGCAATAAATGAAATAGGGTAAGTGTTATACCTGGATATGGGAGAAATTATAAAAGTAAGTATTGACTTGATTTATGAAAGGATACATTGTCAATAGTAACTGAATGTAATTTAAGGAAATTAAATATTAATAAATGGTCATTTAATAAAACCAATGTTCTGGGAGTAATTATAATAAGTTGTTTGAAATACGTATAAACTTTGATTTGGAAATCAATTGGATTTAAAATGAAATTTGGTATTACATTGACAAGTTTAAATGTTATTTTATTATGTAAAGTAAATAATAGTGTAATAAAAGAATGAAATCAAGATAAATAAATTTAATTGAGACTTTAATATAAATAATAGGTTGGATGGTAATTGTTGTGGAGAATAACCATACAAGTATTATAAAGAGTATATTGGTAATAAACGTTTATTTCGAATAAAGGTAATTAACTATTACTTTAATAGATATAAATGTAGTAACGGATAGAGTAAATGAAATTAGCATTAGGAAAATAAATGTAACATTGTTTTGTAAGCAATAAAAGCCTACTAATGTGACTGAAGTTTAACGGTAATGATTTTTGTATGTTACCTATATAGGTTGCTTGTAAATTTAAACTTTGAAATTTGTTACAATAATTATGATTTAATATTACGTTGATGTTAATTATGGTAATATTTGTAAGTAATATTAAGTTATTCATATTGGACAAATTGTTGAGTTATAAGGATTGAGAATAAAGCTTTATTAATTTTATTGGAATTTAAAATTTAATAAAAGGATTAATTGCAATTAAATGAATTTAATATTTTAAAATGCGAATTTAGATGAAATATGAGGAAATTTATGTAACAGTTTTGAATCGAATGTTTAATCCATCAATAATATGACTGTTGGTTGATTTAAGTATAGGAAGCAAGATTTATTAATTTAATTTAAGTATAAAATTCAATAATTTTATTTATTGCAAAATAAAATGGAATTAAAACATTTAAATACTACGTTATTGAAATTAAAATGGAATTTGAGGATAATAATGTAATAAATCATGAACCAATGTAGTGGCAATCTTATTTTGGCAAAAGATGTGAATAAGAAGGCTTAAAAATTTAATAAATGGGTTTTGAGAATTTAATTTATAAATTCTAAATATAAGGAAGCGGAGAAATTAACGTTGAAACTGATATATTTATCAACTTTTAATTTACATCTAAACTTGTTTAAATTTTTGTAAATGATTAAGAAATATAAAGGTGATAAAATTGTCAATTATAAAATTGAAATTTAATAACTGGATTTAATTAATTAATTATTAATTTATTTAATTAATGGAAAAATAGCCATTTTGGCAACTGACTCGGATTTTGACGAAACCAGTTTTATCGGATCCGTATCGGTGAATTATTGTAGGATTTCAAGTTTCGTATCGATCGACTTGTCGTTTGATCGGATGGGCTTGAAACGCCTTGAAATCAATTTAATTGAAATCAATTTGAAATATAGATTTTAGCATAACTTATTCATACGATGGAATCTGGACGTGAAATTTTTTCCATCGCGTTTAGAATATTTTAAAACATCTATTTTGATATCTGGGTTGACCCAATTTCGTTCCGGCGTCGAAACGGGCTTTTCGGGCCATATATCATTTAGCGTGTACATCTATTTTATCTGATCCATTCTGTCTCAAATTATCTACAAAAACGTTGCTATAAAACCTAGCCTCCCTAATTCTCATTTATCTGTGCGTAAATTCATTCTATTCCTCCTCTTTCTCAATGGCAGACAAAATTCTATAATTCCAGATCCAATTGCAAATTCAATCCAAAGTCAAAAATCCAAACTCCTCAGAAAAATTTGAAAAAAATATATATTGGATCTCTCAATGAGCGCAACCTAAATCTACAATTCGTTTTTCGATTTTATTTGTGGTTTGACCAGAAATTGGGTGTTTTGTTTCGGCCGTTCGTATATTGGTGTTGGATTTGACGATGGATCTTTGTCCTGGGTTCGATCAGGTGGTATGGGTTGTAGAGGGGGTTGAGGCAAGATGATCTAACGGTTTGGTTGGAGTCATAGGTGCTCGGAGACGCATGGAACGGCGGTAGAAGGTGGTGGCGGTCGAGTGGGCCACGGTAGTTCGCGAGTGGCCGCAAATACGGTTAGGGTCGGCTCGAGGCGAGGAGGTCATCGGGCATGTCAAATCGTGTTAAAGCTGGGCGAGGAGGCGGCGAAATCGTGGTAAAAAATGATGAAGGTGGCGGCTTCGTGTGGCCACAGGTCGCGAGCTAGGGTTTCACTGTGTATTCGTGTGCGCATAGTAGCTGATGACGTGGATCTTCTGGGTGGCGGTGGTTTGTGTTTTTTTCCTTTATTTATTTAAATTTTCGATTCAAATCGTTCTAACTTAAATAATATTAACATACGATATCCGTTTCACACGCGATTTTATTTGTTAGGATCGTAATAAAATTCCGGACATTTTGGCGCTAGTTTGGACGGATTTGGAGACTGTTCAATTTTTGGGTTTAAATTGAATTTAAATTCAATTTAAATTCAAAAGGTGAGTGTTTTAACCCACTCACGACTTTTAAAATTTCTTATGTTTGTTAAATTGATATATGATGTGATTTAAAATTTATTGTGGTTGTTTGGCATATTTTTTTATCATCATCTCAGTTAATTTCAATTATTTAAATTATATTGCTATTTAATTTATTCATTGCATTTAGACTGCCAGTTAAATTGTTAATTAATTATTTATTACATATAAACTGCCAGTTAAACAATTATTTAATTTATTATTAAATATAAACTGTTATTTAATACCCGTTGTTATTATCCGTTCTATATCGATGCTAATGTTTGAATTTGATGATGATTGTGATAAATGGTTGATGGTTGATATTGGATGAATGGACGCTGTATTTTATATTATTATAAACTGCAAGTTATTATGCATTTTCATCTCATTCGGGATTGCGGTTTGAAATGATACATAACCGTAACTTTTATTTTTAAATTGCGAATTGAAATGATAAATATCCGTATCACTTGACTATAGGGTAAAAAATTATATACAGACACCGTGGTCTATATAAGTATAAATATTTCGAAAATGATTTCTAAGGTTTTGTAAAGAAATATACGGTTTTATGAGATATTGATTGTATTTTTATAATGTTATTTTATATATAGTTAAATTTTTAGTTTTAAGCTATGTATAAAAATTGGTTTAAAGATAAAGAAGTTAAATAATAAAGTTTGATTTTTTTAATATAATATGGTTAAGTGGTTATTTAAATTTTATTTCTGGAGTTAAATCGGAGTAAGGTGGGAAGATAAATATGAATTTGATTTGAATGAAAGTATATAAGAATTTTCTCGAATAAAATTGATTCTAATTTAAATAGATTTGAGATTTTAAAGGGCATGATTTAATAACTTGATTTTGGTTTGGAGGATGTAAATGGATATTATTAAGTTAATTAAATTGAAAGAATATCCAGTATTTGAAGTTTAAAGGTTTTACTTGAAAGATATTAGATTTATTAAGTAAACATTTAAAATCTAAATAATCGTAATTGAAATTGATTTATATGGAATTATCAAAGAATTGTTTGAAATGGTGGAATATTTAAAACTTTGAAATATATGGAAATTTAAATGGTTTATTTGGGAATTCAAATCTGTTTTTGGAATTGATTTGAGAAATTAAAAAGCTAATTTACTTTATAAAGTAATTTATTATTAAACCATTTAAGTATTGAAAATTATGTTTCAAAGCTATGGGTTTAAGGTATATATATTTGAAAGTACTATGATTTTTGAAAAAATATATTTGAAATAAAAATGATATCTTATTGATTTGGGTTTTAAAATAGAAATGATATCGTATTTATATGGTTTTGGAATGGATATTTTATTCTGGTTTTAAAGTATAAACTATTTTGAAAAGACCGCGGTGTTATAATAACGTTTGGTTGTTAAAGAGACCGGGATCAGAAGTTGTCATACTTTCTGCCAACTTCGAAAACCGCTTTAACAACCGTGTACGCGGTGGAGATTCCAGAATGAAGTAGGATGGTAGAGGCATTTCCTTTGAGGTAAATACGTGGACCCGATTCCCGTGAGTTGGCATAAGGTGGCTAAAACAGGAGCGATTCTCGGGACAATGAGGTCATTCCTCTAATCGGACGCACTCCTTCGATATTATACTCTGACATTTGGATTTGATTCGGTGGCCACTTTTGAGTTTTGATTTTTGGGGTGTTGTCCGAGGTGGGCGGTAGTAGCTGCTACGCGTTACCACCAGCCCGTATGCGTAATTGGTATATCTACCTTGGCATTGCCTAGTTGTGCCGTGTCACCTACCCTATCGCGCCTTGTACGAGTTTGGTTTTCTCCCGTAGCCCGTGTGGTATCCTCTGGTGGCTTCCCAATCAGGAGGGACTATGATATTGGATGGACTACTGGGACTATTACGTGTTAAGGGGAATATTGGGTCACTCCTTAACGCTGTTTAAAAGTAAGTTTATTTTACAATTAGACATATTATAATAGCAAAATATACTACATAGTAAATAGTTTAACGGATCCTTAGGAGATGTAAATCCCGAGCATCTCTTGAGTTACTGCACGCATATTTATTTCTGTTGATTTAACTCGCATAACATATTTTAGTTCTGACTCGAGTATTTTGTCTTTTCAATTCGCTCGGGTCAGTCTGAGCGTTTCAGGATTTGAAGACCTTACTTCTGGAGGACGGAGACGAAGATTTTATTACTATTATCTACTATATTATTCCACTACACCATTTTATTCCGCTGCATTGTTATTATCCCTTGGTAAGTGAACTCTGATATTTATTGTAAGAAAAATCAAATGTCTTGTAAAACAATTTATGAACTGTATATTGATTATTATATTTCATCGTTCCGCTGCTAGATTCTGTTTTGTTTTTTCTCTGCTTTTCTTATTTACCCCATAACAATCCGCTCTTCCATATGGTTTGAATTGGCACGTGTGTCGATTTAAAGTGTGTGGAAAGGCGGGACGTTACACTTTTCCTTAAACTCTATAATGGATATTTTATCATTAAAATGTTTAACTTCACAAAATATTTTTCATTAAAACCCACTTAATTATTTAAATTTATATTATTAATTTTAATTAGGTGCTTCTCAACATCGGGTTGTTACACATGGACTACTTATGATTCAGGCTTGCAAATTTCATCATTAGATCATGACTCTCATCTCTTATAATGTATATATTGGGATTTCTTATTAAATGTGAACCTTTAAAATTATCTATGTGATTTTCATACTTTATTAATGCAAAGAGAAATTTTATGAACTTCAAAATTCTCTTTGTCAAAAATAATTATTATTTAAGGATAAATTTCCAAGCACTTCTTCTTCAGATAATGAGGGAATTCATCGAAAAAGAAATGGTCTATCTTTGCATCATTAATATGATGATAAGGAATAATGTCTCTTCCTTCTATTTCAAGAGTCGAATTAAAACTCCTTGGACAAAGGCTCTTTAATATATAAGGTTCTATCAGGGTTTCCTAATCAAACGCAGATTATTATCTAATCATGATGTTTAGAATATACTCCCCTAAAATAAGCGAATTATTCATCAACAAAGAGCCTAATGAGAGTTCCAATATTTCATTTCGAGACCTAGATTTGAATTATCTATTTTGTGATGATGGATTCTTTTGAATGGGTTTACTTTAGTGGTAAACCCCTTTTGTTAGAGCACGTTGTTCCTAATATGACGACTACCCTACATTGCCAATACTCAAATACAATAAATAGTGCACTACAATGGTATTTGACGAGCGGCAGTCAAGGGTAAAATAAAACAATCCGAAACAAAATACAATATAGATATAAAATAAGTAAGATAATGGTATAACAAAATGAACGTAGATAAATTAGAGTGCATTGTTCAATCACGATTACACAAAACAAAGTGGAAATAGAGTTTATACATCGAATCAAATAAATTCTAATCTCTAATAAATCGTATAGATAATAGCTCCATAGTACTGCACCATGGAATAAGAATAATAGCTCCAAGATATAGTATGTGAAAGCATTAGCCACCTGCTCGTCTTCCGTACAGCTCTACGTGCTATCTTTGACCTATTATCTCTAGTTTACCCATTTAAGAGTACCCAATATAATAAGAAGCAAATCATAAAATCTTGAGTCGGACAATGGTATGGTATGAGCGATCTATAATCTCAAAACACTATAAAAATCATTATAATAAATAGGAACTTAAGGTATGGAGAATCATAAATGACATGTCCCTACATCCAACAAGTTAGCACATAACATTGATATAATCTAGTTTCATTATCATATATATATATAAGTTTAATAATTCTCAAAGTATAGTACAAGGTGCCTAGGCATAATACATAATAATAATATATATATTATATGGCATCCATACCAAAAGTCGCCAATATAACAAACAGAACAACCATTAAACAATCTCCCATCTCTTACTCAATGCCATTAGATATAAGACAAGTCAAATGATCCCTTGTATCGGTCAGCCACTACTTATCATCGTGGCCCCATCAATGCTTGAATCCATGAAACTCCATATGGCTATGAAATTAGAGCACCCCTTATAGTCCAAGGTTAAATAGATCATCTCATATCGATCTACAGTAAGCGCCCTCATCGAGCCATACTTCTTGTGCATATCTAAGATAAGAAATCCCTATCATGTCCTACTCTAATAGTTTGCTTTACATCGACTTTTTCTCCTTGGATGACCATAGTAGAGACCCGCATATGTTCCTTCATATAAGTTAACTCCATATCAAACTTCCTTCTTAGACGTTCCCCAGATGCTACAAACAATTTCTACTTGATTCTCTTGACCTGCTTCACTTATATCATTGATTCGTTGAAGTCTTATCATCCCGTTCATTTCCTCCAAGAATACCCAAGTCACCCATGCTTTTCCCCAAAGTAATCTCATAAAAACCCCAAGCAGAAATACAAAAACGATGACTCCTTAACCCAAAGTCATATTTCCAAGTTATCTTTCTCGCAAACAAAGCCTATACTACCCAATCTGTAACAACCCGCATATTTTACGATTGTGTATTTAAATATTTTATTTAAATATAGCATCGTTATTCATATTTTAGTCTGAAAAGCTACTTTTTGCAAACGGTCGAATTAGGATTCGAGACCACCCCCATCGAGTTCAAAATGACGTTTGTGACCTTTTTGGGTATAAACTTCGATATGTTTGGAGATAGTAGAATTTTGCTACTTTTCATTTAGGGCTTTGGGTTGGGTTTCAACCCATTAACCTCACTTATTACTCTAGCTCAGTCCACCTCTCCTCTTCACTTCATTCTTATTTTCCTAATACTCAAGCTTTAGCAACAATGGAGAGAGGAATGGAAAGTTAAAACTCCAAGCCCTAATCATCTTTGCAAATTCTAGTTCTAGCTCCAAATTCATAGAAGAAGCCTTGGTAAGCCTTCTCTTCATCTTCTCCAACTCATTCTCCTTTAAATTTCAGAAATTCCTAAACCTAACTTAGGAAATGTTTCTCTTTTAAGATTAAATTCAAGCTTGTTGGGTTGGAATTGAAGAGTGATTGTTCTTGCCATTGCTCTATAGCGTCTTCTTCATTTGTTTTGTGTAAAAAGGTGAGATTTTTATCTCACATCTATATCTATAACTATCTTAGATTATTAGGTATGAATTCCTAACACTTATTCATGTGCATTTGATTTTGGTTTGGATTGATTTGGCGTAAATTCCAATTTTTGGTGTTTTGTTCTAATTTTATGAAAATCCTCTTATGGATATTTGGACATTGATATTCGAGGCGCATCGAAAAGCCATTAAGACTGGTTTGTCGCTTGGCATAAATCCTTAGTCGTTGTTGCTCATCCGATCGCTTCCGATAATCGTTTGGCCATTTTTGGCCTAGGTTCAGGGAATGCCCTGAACTTCAGTTTCAAACGTCTGCAACGTAGGATTCAGATGTCTGAATATTATACTGGGAAAATTTCTATTCCCAGATTCAGACGTCTGAATCAATATTTCCAGGCGTCTGAATTGGTTCGAATTGAACCAGAGCGGAAATAGGCTAAAATTTAGCATTTCCAGACGTCTGAGTTTATTGATTCAGACGTCTGAATTCTGCTCTGGAAAATATTTTATTTTCCAGATTCAGATGTCTGAATCATACACTTCAGACATCTGAATCTGCCTGTTTTGCGTATTTTGCCTATTTAGCTTGAGTTTCCAAATTTAATCGATTCATGATGTTTCCCTTTTGTTGTTATCATTTATTATCGATTTTGATGACATTCTCTTTGGGATTTTTAGGAATATCCATTTTGATGGATTTGGTATTGATTTCTTTGGATCTTATTCACGTCTTCGAATGTGAATTTTGGTGATTGGTTGTTTCTACAATCATTTTTGTGATTTGTCACTTTAAAAAAACATAAAGGTTTTCTATACTAGCAGTAAATATTAAAACTCTTTCATCAAAATGATTTCAACACTATTTTATTACAAAGCTCGTTTCTTAAAGCGTTTTTCAATCTACTAGCATATACAAACCTTTACCTCACTCGTATGAGAAATCTAGTTAAACGGCTTAGTAAAACAAGTGGTATGAAATGCTTGCGTTTACTTCGTCGGTTAATTCTTTGACTTGTTCGATTGAATCTCTTGTGACAATTTTCGAGTGGAGATTTACAACTTGTTCGTAAATATTTAAGTTAAGCTAGTGGTTTTGGGACATGAAGCTAAGCTCATATATTTACTAGCTTAGTGTAATTGACACTTCTTGATGATCATTTTGTGATTTAGACTAGCAATGTGCGATGTCTCTTTGTCTACGAGGGAGACTAAACCCCGTTTCTGTAGAGCTTCGGCTCAATTTGGTAGGGTAGCGACCCATGGTCTTCGGACCGTTTTGTGGAGCTTCGGCTCAAGATTAATGGTTAGCAACCATGGAATAGCGTTCTGTGATACACGTGTTGGTGAGTTTTTATGCTCCCGTTTTGTGATAGGCCTCCCCCTCTTTGTGATTTCTGGATTTCTAGTTGATGATTTCTATAATTTGTGTTTCACCAATTTTCGTGATTTACATTGATAAGTTTTATCAATATTTGTGCTTTGGTGAATTAGTGTGTCATTAATTTTTGTGATTGGCATTGATATAGTTGTCAATATTTATGGTTTGGTGAACAAAAATAAAGAATATGACATTCTTTTCTGTGTTTTGAGATTTCTGAGATGATGTATGGTTTTCGTGTTGTCTAAGGTATATTTGTCATTTCATGGCATTATTGTTACCGTACGTTTTTGTCACATCTCATATTCTATCTCATTTTATCTGTTATTTATAGTTAGACTGATCCGTTTATTATTTTCTTATTAAATAATACTCGGGTCAGACCGAGATGTTACAAGTGCTTCTGCTTAACTTCGCATCAGGGATTACTATTCTGACTTTTGGCTAACTACTTAGATTAGTAGTTTTTGGTTGTATACATTTGGGATATAGACTCATCGATGTATACTTATTCTTTTGTCTAGCACTTGTAACTATTCTTTTGTGACCACTACTCTGATATACACTTTTATGTGTAATATTCATATCTATTTCCGCCTTTGAGATATGAACTTCTATAACTGGTTTGTGTTATGATATTTCTGTATTTGTTTCCGAAGATTTCATATAGCCACTGTGTAGTAGCTTCGAGTTTGTGTCGGTATGTCGGATTATGTTGTACTATCTGACATACCGGTGCTCGCATAAAGCAATTACATGGATGGTCGCTCCTCAACAGCCTTATTCTCCGCGCTAGTTGGCGGCATTACCCCATAGTGTCCTTGGCTAGCGTGGGTATAGAGGTGGGGCGTCACAGCTTGGTATCAGAGCCAAACTTCGGAACAATATAGAATAATTTAACGAGGATCATCGTCCTAAGTCCATCTTAGGAGTCGTGCCTTAGGATTTAATTCGTGTCTTCGTACCGTCTTATCCTATTTTCTTTTGTGATGCCTTGTTTTATCAATCATTATTGTTTGATATTCATTTTGTGAATAACCTTTTTCTTCTTCTTTCTTTCTTAAAGAAGAGAAATGGTTAGACCTTGCCGTCCTAGCGCTGGTCAATCTAGTGCTACTCCCTAAGATGGAGTATTTATGTCTGCACAGCAGCTTCTTGATCTAGTAAAGAATGCTCAAGCAGCCGGTTCTATTCCGGAGCCTACTCACCCTAAGTTAGGATTTGCACGCTAGTGCAACGATTATACCAACTTGGATGGGAATCCATTCAAAGGTTCTGAAACCATTATTGAAGTCCAGGCTTGGCTAAGAACATGCGATCGAATCTTTTCTCGCATGAATCTTATTGATCTTCACCGTGTCCAGGTGGCCTCTGGTATGCTCCAAGAAAGAGCATTAGACTGGTACGAGCTTCTGATTTTTGAAATTATTGAAGCAGATCTTACCTGGGAGCAGTTCCGGGGACGATTCGAATTAAAGTTTGTGCTAGAAGCTGAGAAGGTGACATTGGCTCGTCGTTTCATAGACCTTGTTCAAGGTGAATCCATCGTGGCAGGTTATGTTGCATCCTTCGAATCACTTTCTAAATACGGGGTCGAATACATAAATACCCCATTGAAGAAGAACCAAAGATTTTTCTATGTCTTGAACAAAAATCTCAAGAAGCCATTACTTCTAAAATAAGAAGTTTCTTTTGATCAACTCATTGATATCGCTCTTCGTCTTGAAGAGGCGGATAGGGAGAGTGATGTTGAAGTTGGGAGTGCCAAACCGAACTTCAACAACAACAAGAAAAGGCCAAATAAATTCAAAGGTCCTTATCCCGATAAAAAGGGGAAGCAAGCAACTCCGACAGTGAAGACTTCTGCCTCTAGTGGTGGGCAATGCTACAACTGTGGTTCTAAGGACCATTATGCGAATAAGTGTTCAAAGCCCCGCTCTTGTCGCTATTGCAAAAGCTCGGATCATTATTTATCTACGTGCCCCCAAACTCCAAAACAAGAAGGAGGGAAAGCTTAATGTGGCGCAAGCCCCTTGCAACACTTCTCGTGGTCAAGGTATTTATCGTTCTATCCTTGATGGCATTATTGTGTTTCGTGATCATCCTATTCAAGTTATTTTTGATACGGGTGTGTCCCATTCTTTTATATAAAAGGAACTTGTTGATACTTTTTCTTTAAGTGTTGTTGCTTTAATGACTTCTTTGAGAATCGTGAATCCTGTTGGTGGGTCCGCAACACTCAGTTTACTTTGTAAAGACGTCGAGATTGTTTTATGTGATTTATCTTTCCAAGCCGATTTGCATGTCATGTGTTACTTAGGCTTTGGAATGATTTTGGGAATGGATTGGCTTAACCGTTATGAGGCTCATATCCTATGTCCTGTGCGGACTGTTTATCTTCGACATCCACAATCTGCTAATCAGATTTCTATTGCCCTTAAAGATTCGGATTCCACTTGGAGAGCATCCTTATATTCTCTAAATCCTCGTGATGACGATAATGATGATGAGGAAGATGTCATATCTCTTATTCACGTTGTTCGTGAATTTTCCGACATATTTGAGCCCGTTTTTGGACTGCCACCTAAGAGAGCAATTGAGTTCAAAATTAATCTCATCCCTGGAGCTCAACCTATCACTCGTCCTCCTTATCGCATGTCCAATAAGGAAAATGAGGAGATGCGCAAACAACTATCTGAATTGGAGACGAAGCAATTTATTCGCTCTAGTTCCTTGCCTTGGGGAGCTTCGGCTATATTTGTGAAGAAATCCGATGGTACACTTAGGCTTTACGTTGACTACCACAAGCTTAATGATCTTACTATCAAGAATAAATATCCTTTACCTTAGATTGATGATCTATTCGATCAACTTTGTGGTGCTAGAGTCTTTTCACAATTGGACTTGGCAACCGGTTTTCATCAGCTTCGTATTGCAGAGGATAGCATACCTTTGACATCGTTTCGTACTCGTTATGGATCTTACGAATTGCTTGTTATGCCATTTGGTTTAACAAATGCTCCGGCTTATTTCGTTGACCTTATGAATCGAGTTTTCAAAGATTTCCTCGATCGATTTGTTCTCATCTTTATTGATGATATTCTTGTGTATTCAAAAACCGAGGAAGAGCATGAAAAGCATCTTCGGATTGTGCTGGAAACTCTTAGGAGTAATCAATTAAAAGCAAAATTTTCTAAATGCCACTTTTGGCAATCTCGGGTGAAGTTTCTCGGTCATATTATTTCTGAATCCGGAATTTCCATGGATCCTTCAAAGATTGAAGCGATTCAAAATTGGAAGAGACCGGAGAGTGTGACGGAGATTCGTAGTTTACTTCGATTGGCAGGCTATAACCGCCATTTCATAAAAGACTCTTCTAAAATTGCCGTGCCTCGTACTAGCTTGACAAAGAAGGGAGTTAAATACATTTGGTCGGACAAATGTGAAGCTTCTTTTCAGAAATTAAAAGAACTCCTTTCCAATGCTCCTATCCTTGTAATTCCCGAAGGAAACCAAGATTTTATTGTTTATACCGATGCTAGTCATGTTGGTTTGGGAGCCGTTCTCATGCAAAGAGAACGTGTTATTGCTTATGCTTCTAGGCAATTGAAGCCAGCCGAGACTAGATATGTCACTCATGATTTAGAGCTCGCGGCTATTGTTTTCGCCCTTCGAATTTGGCGTCATTATCTTTTGGGAGAAAAATTTATTCTTTACGCCGACCATAAATCTTTGAAGTATTTATTTTCTCAAAAGGAACTTTATTTGCATCAACAGCGTTGGCTCGAATTCCTAGCATCTTATGATCTTAATATTCATTATACTCCCGGAAAGGGAAATCGTGTTGCCGATGCACTTAGTCGTAAGCAACAAGCGGTTGTTTCTATGATGATATCCGAATGGAATGATCTCGAGACTTTATCCACTTGTGAGATTAGAGATCGTGTGTCCGATTTATGTTCATCTCTTGTTTTATGTAGCCTAGAGGCTCATCCTTCTCTTTTAGACCACATTTTTGAAGCTCAAAAGCTAGATCCCGAATTGACTCTTCTTAGCCAAAGTTGTAGGGATAAAATTGATGTTGAAGGTTTGAAAGACTTTGATATTGATTTTTGTGGCGGTATTCGAAAATTTGATAGACTTATCGTGCCAAAATTAGCGATCTTCGTAAAGACGTTTTAGAAGATTCTCGTCGTTCTAAATTTACCATTCATCCCGGTAGTAGTAAAATATACGCGGATATGAAGCGACTTTATTATTGGGAGGGAATGAAATTTGATATCGCTAACTTCTTTAAGAGTTGCATGACTTGCCAACTCATTAAGGTTGAGCATCAAAGGCCCGGTGGGTTATTGCAACCTTTAGACATTCTAATTTGGAAGTGGGATCATATTTCCATGGATTTTATCGACGGCCTTCCCCGTTCTCTTCGGGTCATGATAGCTTATGGGTGATAGTTGGTAGACTTACAAATTCCGCCCATTTTATTCCCGTTCGGTCTAATCGCACCGTACCTCTTTTGGCCAAACTCTTTATTAAAGAAATTGTTAAATTACATGGAGTTCCTACTTCTATTGTTAGTGATCATGATCCATTGTTTACTAGTGGATTTTGGAAGAGTCTTCAAAAAGATTTGGGAACAAAGCTTAATTTTAGCACCGCTTATCACCCCCAGTCCGGTGGACAAACCGAGCGTGTGAATCAAACTCTTGAAGATCTTCTTCGTGCATGTGTTCATGATTTTGGTGGAAGTTGGGAAGATCATATTTCTCTTGTTGAGTTTTCCTATAATAACAGCTTCCAATCTAGTATTGGTATGGCACCTTTCTAGGCACTCTATGGAAGGCCTTGCCGATCTCCTTCTTGTTGGCTTGAGGTCGGTGAGAAGCTGGTTTTAGGTCCAGATTTTATTCGTGATTCTGCAGAAAAGATTGACCTTATTCGTCATAGGATGAAAGAAGCCCAGAGTAGACAGAAATCCTATGCCGATAAACGAAGAAGGAAATTAGAATTTTCTGTGGGAGATTTTGTATTTGTTCGTGTTTCACCTATGAAAGGTGTTGTGCGTTTCAGTTGATCGGGAAAGTTAGCACCTCGATATATTGGTCCATTTTCCATCACCAAACGTATTGGTTCCGTGGCTTACCACCTTTCATTACCGGCTCATTTTTCTGCTATTCATGACGTGTTTCACGTCTATCAATTACGGAAATGCCTTCGAGATTACAATTCTATTCTTGATCCCGGTGTTGTTGAAGAAATTGAAGTTTCACCTAATTTGCCTTATGAGTAACATCATATTCGCATCATTGCTACAGAGGTTAAACGCCTTCGAAATAAAGATGTCCCGCTTGTGAAAGTTCAATGGTCCTCAAATCCTAAGGATTGTTCTTGGGAATCCAGAGAATTCATCGAGCGAACACATCCGGACTTACTTTCTCATGCTCTTTGAGGTGAACTTCTTATTTCAAAATTTCTTTTATGTTGATATGCTTTGATGGTTGTTACTTTTTATTTTATTTTTAAGATTGCGAGGACGCAATTTCTTTAAGGAGGGGAGTCTGTAACAACCCGCATATTTTACGATTGTGTATTTAAATATAGCATCGTTATTCGGATTTTAGTCCGAAAAGCTACTTTTTGCAAACGGTCGAATCAGGATTCGAGACAACCCCCATCGAGTTCAAAATGACATTTGCGACTTTTTGGGTATAAACTTCGATATGTTTGGAGATAGTTGAATTTTGCTACTTTTCATTTAGGGATTTGGGTTGGGTTTCAACCCATTAACCTCACTTATTACTCTAGCTCAGTCCACCTCTCCTCTTCACTTCATTCTTATTTTCCTAATACTCAAGCTTTAGCAACAATGGAGAGAGGAATGGGAAGTTAAAACTCCAAGCCCTAATCATCTTTGCAAATTCTAGTTCTAGCTCCAAATTCATAGAAGAAGCCTTGGTAAGCCTTCTCTTCATCTTCTCCAACTCGTTCTCCTTTCAATTTCAGAAATTCCTAAACCTAACTTAGGAAATGTTTCTCTTTTAAGCTTAAATTCAAGCTTGTTGGGTAGGAATTTGATGCAGCACGGCAAAATAACAGAAGAGAGGGATCAACACATACCTCAAATCTGCGACCTAACCACCACCGCGACCTAACCTCCGCGACCTAACCACCACCGCGACCTAACCTCCGCGACTCAATCTCCGCGACGACCTAACCCCCACGATCCCACGACCCAACTCTTTTCCCGTCGCCGCGAACTAACCTCCACGACCTAACCCTAAGTCGCGAATGAGCAAGAGGAATAAGGTCGCGAACGACCTTCAAGACTCCACCGTATGTTGCCTTTCTTTAGGTCGCGAGCAACGACCTACTGTATGTCGCGTTCCCTCACCTCCAACCCTATGCCGTGCTCCACCATAAATCGCGTGCTATTTTATTAGGTTGCGAGCGAGCTTATTTAAGTCGCTGATTGTTAGGTCGCAGCTAATTCTTTATGTCGGGGACAGAATCCTTATGTCGCTGCCATGTTATACTTACTTAAGTCGCTGCTTTCTTATGCCTTTAAGATGTTGTTAAGTCGTTTGTATTTTGTACCTTTATGTCGCTTGTGTTGTAATTGTGTTGTAAGTCGTATAGTTGTTAAGTCGTGTGTGCTGTATTGTCCCTATAAATAGGGATGTGTTGACATTTGTAAAGGGTTGTTGAATTTGGAATAAAATTTGGTTTGTGCTTTGTGCCTCCATTTAAATTGGTAGTTGAGTGTTATCTCCTATCTCCACTTTCGGCATTCGAGTGCGCTCGAATCAACGCTTGTTGAAGCCAATTCACGGAATCAAGTGCGCTTGATTAACGTTCGAAGAATTGAAGATCTTCTCTCACGGTATCGTGCGCGATCAACGTGTCGAAGATTGCTAAAGTCCGGTATCTTCGTGATCAACGGATTTGGGCCTTTCGGTATTCTTAAATTCATCGATTTATCATCAATTCACCGATTATTTGCGCTAATCGTGTGAGATCCTGGACGGATTCGATTTACATCATCGAATTCGCTTCCTACGCTGCGTCAGTTTGGTATCAGAGCTAAATCGCAAGGAGTTTGCATCATTTGAAGTTTGTATAATTTGGAGAATTGGGTTTCGAGAATTTGTTGTTTGGAGTTCAGATTTGCAATTGTTGAGAAGTTTGGTGTTTATCATGTTCATCGTGAAGTTGCAACAAGTTGGGAGTTTCGATCCATATCCTTTTGGATAAAAGATCGGAAAGTGTTTGAATTTTTTTTGAATTTGTTGAAGTTCAATTATGCCACCGAGACGAGCTCAACGTCATCGCAATATTAATGCTTTGTATGGAAGAGAAGAGGCCGATGAAATGGTGCAATGAATCAACGAGATTTTCACTAAGAAGTTGAATGAAGGGATTGGTCGATTAGAGAGAATGATGCTTGAAATGAGTCAAAGTAGAAGAAGGGTTTCACCTGAATCGAGTCATGGGGGAAACAGAGTTTCACCACAGTCAGATCGGGAGAGAAGAGGAGATCATGATTGTAGGAGTGTTGACGATCGTGATAGGAATGTTGATGAACGAAATCGGAGAGATGTGGATTATCGAGATCAGATGAATGTAGATCGAAGAAATGGTGGTGGCAGAGATGTTGGTGGTCATGATCGACAATGAAATGCGTCAGATTTTGATGAGGAGTTTGATGGTGTTAGAGGAAGTGTTCATTACCGAGATCGAGACCAAGTACGACGTCAGTATCGAGATGTTGAAGACGATCGTCGATGGGAATCAGGAATGAAGATGGAAATTCCTGAATTCAAAGGTGGAATGGTTGCAGAAGAATTCTTGGACTGGTTGTCTAACGTTGAAGAGATCTTTGATTTCAAGGAGGTTCCGAAGGATCGTCGAGTGAAGTTGGTTGCTACTAGGTTGAGGGGAAGAGCTATGGCGTGGTGGCAGCAAACCAAACTTACACGAGAACGGATGGGGAAGTCGAAGATTGTTGATTGGGAGAAGATGAAGAAACTGATGAAAACTACAATTTTACCTTACAATTATCAATCACTCATGTATCAGAGGTTGCAAAATCTGAGGTAAGGGACAAAGTCTGTGAATGATTATGCAGATAAATTTTATCAACTGATTGGCAGGAATGATATCATGGAGACAGAGGAACAGTTAACTGCTAGGTTTGTTGGAGGGTTGAGAATGCAGATTCAAGATATGGTGAATATGTTTGATCCGAGATCTGTTGCAGAAGCACACCAGAAGGCGTTAGCTTGGGAGAAGCAGGGAAGACGAGGAGGAGGTGTATTTACAAATTCCAACAATCAAGTGAAGGCAGCTAGTAGCAATGCTAACGTTTCCAAGGTTGTCAGTAAACCAGTTGTGAATGAGGTTGCGAAGGCAAAGGTCAATAGTAGTATCAAATGCTTTAATTGTCAAGAGTTTGGCCACAAGAGCAATGAATGTCTAAAGCCGAATAAGCGGGCAATGATTGCTGAGGTTGAGGAAGAGGATGTAGAAATTGAATATTCTAATTCACCACATGTTGAGGAGGAAGAAGAATTGTCAGGAGATGAGGGACGTAATTTGATGATGAGGAGGTCGTGTTTGACACCAAAGCAAGAGGATGATTCAAGTTGGTTGAGGAGTAATATTTTCCAGTCAACGTGCACTATTCTAGGAAAGGTTTGCAAATTTGTTATTGATGCTGGAAGTTGTGATAACATCATTTCTTCGGAAGCTGTGAAGAAGTTGGCATTGAAGACTGAGAAGCACCCAAAACCTTACAAGTTAGCTTGGTTGAGGAAAGGTGGAGAAGTGAAGGTTGGACGAAGAGCTTGTGTTAAATTTTCGATTGGGAAGAAATATAAAGATGAAATTTGGTGCGATGTTATGGATATGGATGTATGTCATCTATTGTTAGGGAGACCATGGCAGTATGATAGAGCTGTGCAACATGACGGACGTACCAACAGCTACAGTTTCATGTTTGAAGGCACAAAAATCACTTTAGTTCCTAAGAAACGACAACCAGAAGAAAACAAGTTGGAGGAGATTGAAGAATTAAAGACTCTGTTGACTTTGAAGGAGTTTGTTAAAGAAGTGGAGGAGGAACCTAAAGTGTTTTTTTGATTGGTCGTGAGAGTAGTGAAGTGGTGAAAGTTCCTGAAGAAGTTAAGCCAGTGCTGGAAGAATTTGAAGATGTATTCCCTGAAGAGTTTCCAAAAGAATTACCACCATTACGAGACATACAACACCAGATAGATCTTGTTCCGGGAGCAGTGTTGCCTCATAGACCACATTACAGAATGAGTCCAAAGGAACATGAGGAGTTGTGAAGGCAGGTGGAAGAATTGCTTGAACAAGGGCGCATACAAGAGAGCTTAAGTCCTTGTGCTGTACCAGCTTTGTTAGTGCCGAAGAAGGATGGTTCGTGGAGGATGTGTACGGATAGCAGGGCACTAAACAAAATCACTGTCAGATACAGATTTCCGATGCTGAGGCTTGATGATCTGTTAGATCAAATCAGTGGGTATGTAATCTTTTCGAAGATTGATCTTAAGAGTGGTTATCATCAAATTCGAATTAGACCAGGAGATGAATGGAAGACGGCTTTTAAGACGAGGGAAGGATTATATGAATGGCTGGTTATGCCGTTTGGTCTATCGAATGCACCAAGTACATTTATGAGGGCGATGAACCAAATTTTCAGGTCGTACATTGGGAAGTTTGTGGTAGTTTACTTTGATGATATTCTGATCTATAGTGCTAGTATAGAGGAGCATATTCAGCATTTGCGGAAGGTGTTAATTATTCTTCGTGAAGAACAATTCTATGCAGCAACGAAGAAATGAGTGTTTATGGCACGGAGTGTCTTATTTTTGGGATATGTTGTGTCGGAAGAAGGAATACAGGTGGACCAAAGTAAAGTTGAGGCTATCAGAGATTGGCCACAGCCCAAGACTATAACAGAAGTTCAAAGTTTTCATGGGTTGGCTTTATTTTATCGAAGGTTTATTCCACACTTTAGTAGTGTGATGGCGCCTGTTACTGATTGTATGAAGGGCAAGCAGTTTTCATGGTCAGAGGAAGCAGGGGTTTCTTTTGAACGAATCAAGGAACTCTTGACGTCAACACCAATTTTAGTATTACCAGATTTTCAGTTGTTGTTTGAGCTACATACTGATGCATCTAAGGTTGGGATTGGAGGGGTGTTGAGTCAGAGGGGGGCGTCCTATTGCATATTTCAGTGAGAAGCTATCGGGAGCAAAGATGAGATATAATACCTATGATGTGGAATTTTATGTTGTTGTGCAAGCCGTGAAGCACTGGAGACACTATTTGTTCCATGAAGAATTTGTTCTGTATACTGATCATGAAGCATTGAAACATTTGCAGGGACAGGACAAGATTGCAGCCAGACATGCTTCGTGGATCGCCTACTTGCAACAATTTACTTTTGTGGTGAAGCACAAATCAAGGGTAACGAATCGTGTAGCAGATGCATTAAGTCGAAGGAATCATTTGTTGACTACAATGAGGGTTGAAGTGATAGGATTTGATATGTTACCAGAATTGTTTATTGAGGATCCGTACTTTGCAAAGTTTGTAGATGAAGTCAAGGAGGGAAAGATGGATGAATATGTGACGGTGGATGGTTTTTATTTAAGGGGACTCGATTGTGTGTACCAGAGTGTAGCTTGAGAATGAAGATAGTTAAAGAGTTACATGAAGAAGGACACGTTGGACGGGACCGCACATTGCAGTTGATTTTTCAGTCTTATTATTGGCCTTCGATGAGGAGGGAAGTTGAAAAGTTTGTTCGAAGATGTCATGTTTGTTAAATTTCGAAAGGGACAGCTACAAATGCGGGTTTGTATATGCCTTTACCTGTTCCTACAAAACCGTGGGTTGATGTAAGCATGGATTTTGTGCTGGGCTTACCTAGAACTCAAAGGCGAAATGACTCTATATATGTTGTAGTGGATCGTTTCTCGAAGATGGTACATTTTGTTGCTTGTAAGAAAACGGCAGATGCAGTTCATGTGGCGCAGTTATACTTCAAGGAGGTTTATCGTCTTCATGGTTTACCAGAATCTATAGTTTCGGACAAGGATACCAGATTTCTGAGCCATTTTTGGCTAAGTTTGTGGAAGATGGTGGGAACGAAGCTGAAATTCAGTAGTGCTTATCATCCGCAGATAGATGGACAAACTGAGGTTGTGAACAGATCCCTAGGTAATCTGTTGCGATGCCTCGTGGACGGTAATTTGAAGAATTGGGATTTGAAGTTGTGTCAAGCTGAATTCGCACACAATCATGCAGTTAACCGAAGTACAGGTTTCAGTCCATTTCAGATTGTATATTCAAGCTTGCCAAAGGGGCCGTTGGATTTAACTATAGTACCACAACCGAAGGGGACAGTTAAACGAGCTGCTGATTTTGTTGATGAGTTGACAGAATGCCATAGAATCGTTCAGGAACGATTGGAGAAGACGAATGAGAAGTATAAGCGAGCTGCGGATTTAAAGCGAAGAAGTGTTGAATTTAATGAAGGTGATTTAGTATATGCTGTGTTAACAAAAGATCGTTTCCCAGTTGGAACTTACAACAAGTTGAAAGCATGAAAGATTGGTCCAGTAGAAATTTTGAAGAAGATCAATGATAATGCATATCGGTTAAGATTGCCAGAAGAGATTCATACTTCTGATGTTTTCAATGTCAAACATTTAATTCTATATTATGGGGAGAAGCTTGTTGAAGAAGAGGAAAACGTGAATTCGAGGTCGAATTCTTTTCAACCAGGGGAGGATGATGCAGCACGGCAAAATAACAGAAGAGGGGGATCAACACATACCTCACATCCGCGACCTAACCACCACTGCGACCTAACCTCCGCGACCTAACATCTGCGACCTAACCACCACCGCGACCTAACCTCCGCGACTCAATCTCCGCGACGACCTAACCCCCACGATCCCACGACCCAACTCTTTTCCCGTCGCCGCGAACTAACCTCCACGACCTAACCCTAAGTCGCGAATGAGCAAGAGGAATAAGGTCGCGAACGACCTTCAAGACTCCACCGTATGTTGCCTTTCTTTAGGTCGCGAGCAACGACCTACTGTATGTCGCGTTCCCTCACCTCCAACCCTATGCCGTGCTCCACCATAAATCGCGAGCTGTTTTATTAGGTTGCGAGCGAGCTTATGTAAGTCGCTGATTGTTAGGTCGCAGCCAATTCTTTATGTCGGGGACAGAATCCTTATGTCGCTGCCATGTTATACTGCTTAAGTCGCTGCTTTCTTATGCCGTTAAGATGTTGTTAAGTCGTTTGTATTTTGTACCTTTATGTCGCTTGTGTTGTAATTGTGTTGTAAGTCGTATAGTTGTTAAGTCGTGTGTGCTGTATTGTCCCTATAAATAGGGATGTGTTGACATTTATAAAGGGTTGTTGAATTTGGAATAAAATTTGGTTTGTGCTTTGTGCCTCCATTTAAATTGGTAGTTGAGTGTTATCTCCTATCTCCACTTTCGGCATTCGAGTGCGCTCGAATCAACGCTTGTTGAAGCCAATTCACGGAATCAAGTGCGCTTGATCAACGTTCGAAGAATTGAAGATCTTCTCTCACGGTATCGTGCGCGATCAACGTGTCGAAGATTGCTAAAGTCCGGTATCTTCGTGATCAACGGATTTGGGCCTTTCGGTATTCTTAAATTCATCGATTTATCATCGATTCACCGATTATTTGCGCTAATCGTGTGAGATCCTGGACGGATTCGATTTACATCATCGAATTCGCTTCCTATGCTGCGTCAGAATTGAAGGGTGATTGTTCTTGCCATTGCTCTATAGCGTCTTCTTCATTTGTTTTGTGTAAAAAGGTGAGTTTTTTTTATCTCACATCTATATCAATAACTATCTTGGATTGTTAGGTATGAATTCCTAACACTTATTCATGTGCATTTGATTTTGGTTTGGATTGATTTGGTGTAAATTCCAATTTTTGGTGTTTTGGTCTAATTTTATGAAAATCCTATTATGGATATTTGGACATTGATATTCGAGGCGCATCGAAGAGCCATTAAGGCTGGGTTGTCCCTTGGCATAAATCCTTAGTCGTTGTTGCTCGTCCGATCGCTTCCGATAATCGTTTGGCCATTTTTGGCCTAGGTTCAGGGAATGCCCTGAACTTCAGTTTCAGAGCATTAAACGTAGGATTCAGATGTCTGAATATTATACTGAGAAAATTTCTATTCCCAGATTCAGACGTCTGAATCAATATTTCCAGGCGTCTGAATTGGTTCGAATTGAACCAGAGCGAAAATAGGCTAAAATTTAGCATTTCCAGACGTCTGAGTTTATTGATTCAGACATCTGAATTCTGTTCTGGAAAATATTTTATTTTCCAGATTCAGATGTCTGAATCATACACTTCAGACGTCTGAATCTGCATGTTTTGCCTATTTTGCCTATTTAGCTTGAGTTTCCAAATTTAATCAATTCATGATGTTTCCCTTTTGTTGTTATCATTTATTATCGAATTTGATGACATTCTCTTTGGGATTTTTGGGAGTATCCATTTTGATGGATTTGGTATCGATTTCTTTGGACCTTATTCACGTCTTCGAATGTGAGTTTTGGTGATTGATTGTTTCTACAATCATTTTTGTGTTTTTTCACTTTAAAAAAAACATAAAGGTTTTCTATACTAGTAGTAAATATTAAAACTCTTTCATCAAAATGATTTGAACACTATTTTATTACAAAGCTCGTTTCTTAAACAGTTTTCCAATCTACTTGCATATACAAACCTTTACCTCACTCGTATGAGAAATCTAGTTAAACGGCTTAGTAAAACAAATAGTCTGAAATGCTTGCGTTTACTTCGTCGGTTAATTCTTTGACTTGTTCGATTGAATCTCTTGTGACAATTTTCGAGTGGAGATTTACAATTTGTTCGTAAATGTTAAGTTAAGCTAGTGGTTATGGGACATGAAGCTAAGCTCATATATTTACTAGCTTAGTGTAATTGAAACTTCTTGATGATCGATGATGATCATTTCGTGATTTAGACTAGCAATGTGCGATGTCTCTTTGTCTACGAGGGAGACTAAACCCCGTTTCTGTGGAGCTTCGGCTCAATTTGGTAGGGTAGCGACCCATGGTCATCGGATCGTTTTGTGGAGCTTCGGCTCAAAATTAATGGTTAGCAACAATGGAATAGCGTTCCATTTTGTGTTACATGTGTTGGTGAGTTTTCATGCTCCCGTTTTGTGATAGCCCTCCCCTCTTTGTGATTTCTGGATTTCTAGTTGATGATTTCTAGAATTTGTGTTTCACCAATTTTCGTGATTTACATTGATAAGTTTTATCTATATTCGTGCTTTGGTGAATTTGTGTGTCATTAACTTTTGTGATTGGCATTGATATAGTTGTCAATATTTATGGTTTGGTGAACAAAAATAAAGAATATGACATTCTTTTCTGTGTTTTGAGATTTCTGAGATGATGTATGGTTTTCGTGTTGTCTAAGGTATATTTGTCATTTCATAGCATTATTGTTACCGTACGTTTTTGTTACATCTCATATTCTGTCTCATTTTATCTTATATTTATAGTTAGACTGATCCGTTTATTATTTTCTTATTAAATAATACTCGGGTCAGACCGAGATGTTACAGATGCTTCTGCTTAACTCCTCATCAGGGATTACTATTCTGACTTTTGGCTAACTACTTAGATTAGTAGTTTTTGGTTGTATACATTTGAGATATAGACTCATCAATGTATACTTATTCTTTTGTCTAGCACTTGTAACTATTCTTTTGTGATATTGTGGATCTTGTTAGACCACTACTATGATATACACTTTTATGTGTAATATTCATATCTGTTTCCGCCTTTGAGATATGAACTTCTGTGACTGATTTGTGTTATGATATTTCTATATTTGTTTTTGAAGATTTCATATAGCCACTGTGTAGTAGCTTTGAGTTTGTGTCGGTATGTCAGATTATGTTATACTATCTGACATACTGGTGCTCGCACAAAGTAATTACATGGATGGTCGCTCCTCAATATCCTTATTCTCCGCGCTAGTTGACAGCATTATCCCGTAGTGTCCTTGGCTAGCGAGGGTATAGAGGTGGGGCGTCACACAATCCCCGAAGCCAAACATGCGCCATCCCCAAAGCCTCCAACTACTTAACATGAAATCATTACCGCTACTTAGTTGTCGAACATCTTCGCCACTGGACCGAAGCAAGCACTGCACGTCAGCACAACCAGATCAAAGTAGCCATTGCATTCTCCTAGGACTGAAATGAAGTCAACAAACTAAAATTGTTGCTTAATCTTCCTACCATCGACCAAACCTTGACCCTAAGACTTCTTGTCATCGACCCAAAGTCCATCACCGAACATGCTCCATCACCATCAAACTAAGCTCCCTCAAACCAAACTCCACATTATTTTCCTTCCTTGCTTGAAGTTGTATCCAAACATGCGTATGCCAAATACCAACTCTCGATCCAGTTTCATGTAGCATTTGCACTACATCTTTTGCATAATTTGATCACTGTACTTACTACTTTGATCCATGTTCAACACCAATGCATTAATACAACGCCAACCATTCCAGAATCAATTTTTCAAAGTTCAATTCTACATTAAGAGAACTCACATACTTTGTATTAAATTAAAGAGCACGTTGTTAATCCTTCTACACAGAGACCTTCCGTCTATATAATCGATTATCTACTCTAATTCACTTCGACAAGCGTTTTCAAGCATTTAAACATACAAGTAGCGCTCAAACATCTAAATTGAACATATAAATATACAAAAATGACATTTGATCATCATTCAACATGTAAACATACATAAAATAATATCAATTTACCCCAACACACGTTCGTAGTCTAAAGTAACATTCATGTGAACAATCGTACATCAAAACAATATGTTTATATCATTTTAAATCTATATAAATTTGTGTTTATACCATATTTAATTTCAAAATAGTGATAATTTTTTTTTCAACTTTAAAAGTGGATTCAAAACATGTCAAAACATATAGATACATTTATAGCATGCCTAGATATGATAAACCAATAACTAATCGCCCGAGAATCAATGAAAAACGCATAAATTGAGGTAGATCTAAAAATTACAGGGAATTCCATATTAAAAATGATATTTGAAGTTCAAAAATGTTTTCAGTTCTAAAATATACATCAATTCCTATAGTAAAGTGAGAGAATAAAACACTCACCCAGGGTGTAGAATCGGCAAAAACCTCCAAACAAATGTAGATTCACCAAAACAAAGGTAGATTCAGATGTGGATAACAGCTATATGCTTCCTAAGGCCTATTAATCTATCGCCTAATCCCCTTTTAGTTAAATGATTTAGGTTAATTTTATTAAAAGAATAATGGAATTTAGGCAGAACAAGGCCAGTGAAGGCTAAGAAGATTTAGAAGATACTCAGAGATGTATTTAAGGCGATTAGAAGCTATTTAACGGGTTGCACTAACTCAAATACATAAATTAATTAGCAGGCCTAATTATGGGCCAAGTTAATTACCCATTAATCTGCCTAAAAGCTGTTAAAATTTTAAGCAGTTATATCTCCTAAGCTGTAAGTCCAAAAATTTATTAGACTACTTTATGGAATGAGAAACTATCGTATCTTTTATTTGGAAATGGTTTGAGACCCTACTTTGATGCTATAAAATATTATGGTCCTTACAAAAAAATTTAAGGTCAAAACCATCCAATAAAAATTTCAAGGTTGGAAAATTCTACTTGTTAATATTTTCTGAAATTATATTAAATTTGAACCCAACTTAATTTTTTAAATAACATTATTACAATCCACAGATATGTAAAAATGTAAGTCATCACATTCTCTCCCCTTTATGAATTTCGTCCCAAAAATCCCAATAAAAAAACACAATCAAGCAGTATAGATACTAAGCGTGCCTAACAAGCGAACAAGGTAGCCATCATCAAACATGCATAGATTCTTGATAATAAACCTCATTCAAACCCTAGTACGCAAGATACTAACTTAAATAAAATAAACTACAAAATGAGAAGGCTAACGATAAAAACGGAATCTCATCGGGTAAAGAGCTCCGGGTAAATGTTCTTCATGATCTCCTCGATTTTCCAAGTACCATCGCCTTCGCTTTCTCCCCTATGAACCTTAACGTACTCCACTGTCTTCCTCTTAAGCATCTTCATTTTCTACTTGACTATATGAATTGGTTTTTAAGGCCTTAACATTTCAGGTCCATCTACAACATCATCCAATTTATTTGGTGTCACGGTCATGCCTGAGTCATGCATAAACTTTCCATGGAATATGTTGTGCACACCTGCCATCTTCTAATGTGAGCCGACTCTAAAGGCTTGGTTTTCTATCCTCTTTAATATCGAAAAAGAACCTACAAATCTTGGTGCCAACTCCCCCTTATTACTGAACCAAATTAACTTCACCAGCATATGATTCACTCTGTCAGTATGGCCATCCATTCATGGGTGATAGATGCAACCCCATCCCTAACGCTTCTTGTAAGCACTCCTAAAATTCGATCATGAGTAATGGACCTTGATCATTTACAAGATTCTTTGGCAGGCCATGGAATCATACAATCCGCACATACAAATATGCCAACTTCGATGTCATTCTGTTTATGCATATGAATTGAACACTCCTTATCAATCTATTGATTATGAGCCAAATGCTTTTGTACTCTCCTTTAGTATTTGGCAATCCACCAATGAAATCTACTATATATATTCCCACTTCCACTAGGGAATTTTGAGCGGTTGTAGCAAACCACTTGGCTTCTTCTGATTCACCTACCCTAATTGACAACCTATGTACTTCAAAATTAATGCCTTGATGTTATTCTTCATCCCTCACATTTGTAGCATTCTTAGGTCTTCCCCAACCTTGGGTTGTTGTTACCTTGGAAGGAGCCACTGCGATGCTCTTCTTCGAAACAATATGACCAAAGAATTGCACTTTCTCTCTCCAGAAATGACACTTCAAAAATATTGTCTTTGATTGGTGCTTTCTCAACACCTCTATGACAACCCTCAAGTGCATCTTGTATTCCCCCTCCATTGATGAATAGATTAGATATCATAAATGAATATAAGTATAAACTTATTTATTTGACCTTTGAAAACACAGTTAATAAGGTCAACAAAATATGTTAGTGCATTGGTTAGCTCGAACAGCTTAACCATCCACTTATTAAATCCCGATAGCATATGGATATCATGATCGACACACTCTTCCTCGCTACTCTTAGTTGATGGAATCCAATTGTTAAATTAAAATAAGAAAGCACCTTCATACCATAAAGGTGATCGAAGAAGTCATTAATATGTGGAGTGTATACTTTTTCTTCTTTATTACCTTTCAAGCTTAGGGTAATCCACACAAAGTCCCTAGGAGTTGTCCGCCCTAACGGAGAATAATATTAGCGATTCACACTTAGATATACACATGTGAATGAACTCACTCCTTAATGGGTCATTTAGTTGCACCTCTAGTTCCTTCTTCACTTTAAGTGTTATACACCTTAATGTCATAACTATTGACCTGTAATTCTTCACTAACTAAATATGGACTTCACCTCTTATATGGTGGTAATCCAGTCACCTCCTTGAAAATATATGGATACTTTCTAGCGATAGGTACTAATGAAAACTCATCATGTGGGATCTCAAGCAAATATAGAAAGCTAATAACTACCTCAACGTCTAAAACGTTGCCCAACTCTAATATGTGCTTACCATTTGTCCCAGTCACTAGTTTCCTATTGGCATCCACCATGACTTTGTACTCCTTTAACCAGTCCATCCTTAATATGCTACTAAACCCCACAATAGCTAGTGCAAAACAATCACAAACAACAATGCATCCGTATCTCGATAGGACTACCTCTCGATAGATCATAGTTAAACTAATCAATCCTCGTATAGGGTTTGACACATGTAATGTCTGCCTACTAGGTCGGGTTTTAGTTTTAATATATCTACCAAGTCACTAGTATAAAGGAAAGTGAAACCTGGTATCAAAATAAAATGCGAACAGGTATATCATAAATAGAAAGCATACCATGGATAATAATGCCCGTGTCGTTTTCCTTGGCCAATGGAGCAATCGATGAAATTGAAACAACAATGAGAGCATATGCCTTCACAACCTGCTTCTCCTCCAGCGGCTTTAGACAATGCTTCTTAATATGTCCAAGCTTATTATGGCTGTAACACATCTTATTTGCAACCTTGTAGTCCATTCTCAATTGACCTTTCACGGTGCAGTTAAAGCAAATAAGGTCAAATTTCTCTTCTTCCAGTCATATTTGTTATGAGCCTACTTCTTATCCTTCCTATTCCATTCTCCCACCTTTGGAACCTTACGGTTTGGACTCCTTCTTTAGAACAATAACAGCTTTTGGCTTTGGGTACATGCTTTAGTGCCTCAAAGCCTTCTTGACTATCTTCTCAAAGTCTTCATCAGTCTGGTCTACTAGCCTTTTTTCTATATAGTCATTCAATCCAATAATAAACTTCTCATTTTTCTTTAGTAGAGTATTAACGAAGGATATTTCATATTTCAATAACATGTCGTACTTATCCACATACTTTGAAATGGACAAGTAGTCGCGTTTTAAGTCAACAAATCTTCTAAATAGCCCCAACTACTGAGTTGCTGATATAAAATTCTCTTCAAATCTTGCCTTAAACTGATCCCACGTAAAATTGTCCTTGGGAGCAGTAGCTCTAAGGGCATTCCACCAATTCATTCCCTTTTCTTAAAGTTGTCTAGAGGCCAACTTTCTCTTCATTGCATCCTCCAATCAAAATCCTCGTATATGCATCATAGGTATTCAACCAATCCTGCACTTCAATAGCTGATTCCACTCCAAGGAAAAGTTTTCCTCCAAGACTAGTAAATTCCTTTTTCATCTTGACAAAATCAGCTTTTAGTGCTTGCATTGGAGCACCACCACCAACTACAATTGGAGTGCTTACTTGGGCATTCTACATCATGTTCATCATCAAATTATTAAACATCGTCTATATATGTGGTTCACAGCTATCTCATTGTATGCCCAAGTCTCGACTCCATAGGTAGAGTGCCTAGTTGCATTCCTTGTTGATGATTCGTGCTTTAAAAGTAGTAATAAGAATCATTAGTCTCTCGAAAAAGAAAACTGCATAAACGGTACATGGTACAATGTGGGTAACTGCCATATATTTCGAATATATAGTTTTCAAAACCAAAATATATGATAAGAACACTCTCTCATATATCGCTCGATCCATTCTAGAGCGATATCACCTACATTATACTAAATGGATCCAAGTACAAACTCAAACTATAGCGATCGACCTAATTTTGGAATCTCTTTATGCTTTGATACCACGTGGGACGACCGTCCTACACCTCTAATACAAAAATACCATAAATAGTGCCCTGCAAGGTCTAGAACAATCTGAAACAAAACCTATAGTACAACTCACAATGCATAAAATAAAATGTAATGATTAACATAGATAAAAAAACATGCAAGCAATATTATAACAAAATGACCAAGGTAAATTAGAGTACATCAGTCTATCATCATTATACAAAACAAAGTGGAAATGTAATTTTTACATTAAATCAAATGAATTCTAAATAGATAATTGTCTCTTATAAATAAGTGTCGATAATATCTCTATAGTACTACAGAGAGAAATAACTATAATGGCTCCAAAATATAGTATATGAAAGCACTAACCACCTGCTCGTCCTCCATACATCTCCACGAGCTATCTCGAACATGTTATCTCTAATCTACTCATTTACAAATACATGAGATAACAAGAAGCAAAGCATAAAAACATGAGTCAGACAACAGACTGGTGTGAGTGATCTATAATCCCAAAATATTATAAAATTTGAATAGTGGATAGAGAAATGAGATATGATAAATCATATCAGACATATCCATGCATCCAACAAGTTAGCACCTAACATCGATATATGCTAATCTACTTTCGTTATCATATAGATAAATGTACTATTACTCGAAGTACATTATAGGGTGCCTAGGTATACTATGTAATAATAACTACAATGTGTGGCATCCTTATCGAACATTAAAATGTAACAATACCAACCATCAATCAATCTTTCACACTACAACAAAAATACCCTTTTGCAACTGCCAAAAACAGTTGTAATAGTGCTATTACAACTGGCAACCTCCTATCATTATATATGCAGTTGTAATAGAGTCGGACTTTTCTACAACTACTTTTGGCAATTGTTAAAGAATATTTTACAACTTCTTTTGACAGTTGTAAAAGATTTACTTACAACCGCTTTTTACAGTTGTAGAAGACTTTTTTACAACTGTTTTGACTGTTGTGTTAAAGTCAAGCGCAACTGTTTTGGCCATTGTTAAATAAGGTTCAAAATTTAAAGAAAATTAAATACATTTTGTAATAGAAGAAAACCATACATAAGCATAAACGATACACTAAAAATAACAAGAAAATCAAACATTACACTATAAGCAAATACATTCTCAAACCATTACACCCTACATATTATGTCCTCCATCTACAACAAAATAAGTACTATAATTCAATTTCAAAACAACATTCCCTACTACAAAACTTCAACCTAAATAAATAAACTACCGAAGTAAACTCCTCTTAGTCACGGTTACGGGAAACATCTCAGGTTCGCTTGGCTTATTTCATCTCAGATTAGCTAGCAGCAGGAAGTGCATCATCTACATAGCACTCACACCAAACCAAACATCTCATACTAAAAACAACCACCTCATGATTTCATACCTTTTGAATCAGTTCAACAAAATTGCCTTACATCAGCTTCAGATACAAGTCATCGGCATTTCTTTTCTCAAGCAAGACCAATCTACACGAGGGAAGACATCGTCAATCAATTGATAATGCAATGATGTGTGACTGCTAAATAACTTTAACATGTGCATCTGAGAAGTATGGTATACAAATTCATCTTTTTTTTGCAAGGAGAAGAGAATCAAGTCTGATACAAAATTTTTGCAAGGAAAATGATAATAATTTAATACTAACAGTAGCCGATCAATCAAACTAGCCAAAGCATGCACACCATTCTTCTTCAATATTGTAATAAGATAATGGTCAGCCATAGCTAGCAATCAATAGAAGCTCAACATTGTCTGCAGACTAATATTGGGATGAATCTAATGCCTCTTCAGTACTACTACTATGATTTAATGTAAAAAAATTGACTAGAAAGTTACTAAATCTAACGCCTCTTCATATGGAAACTAATACTTGGATGAATATGTATACTGAAAGGCCTGGATGCTTTCAAATACTACACTCTCCATGTCTACAGACATCGGTAAAGTTCACCAACCAAGGAAAGGAAAAAAAATGTATTATTTTATCTCGTTGGCCATTTTTTCAAACACAGATCAACATGTAAGCACTTGAATAGAATAAACAACTCTAGATAAAAGAAGTTCAAGATTAAAGGCGTAGCAATCAGGACCTCGACATCAACTAAGTCAGCGACTTAGATAGCGAGCTCCACTTTCCAAATTGATGGCCTGAGATCCAGGCGAAAACGAGACACTTCCCGATCCAATTACACACAGTGCAATTTACACAAGAACTACAGATCAAACAGCTCCAGGCGGTGCAATGTTAACCTCTGTTTTTCCTTACAACGTCAGCTTTAGATCTTGTCACCACAATAATTTTGATATTGAAAGTATTGGTTTAGCATTGCAAACTTAGATGGTAAGTTTCAAGTGAAGGTATAATATGTTTTGATTGGGAATAAAATAGGAGGCAGTCTGTTTTTTTCGGATCTGTACATTATAAAGAAGGAAAGGGGAAGACAAGAATAATGTTTGAGGGGATAGAAGTGTCTATTTCCAGTTAAGACGAGGGAGACTTTACAATTCACGTGAATTTGGGGTTAAATGTTTTGGCAGAAGAATGAAAAGTTGGGGCAAATTTTTTGGTGCTAAAAGTTAGAGAAACATTAGGGATCCACGTTTAAATTATTATAATGGTTAGATGGAGGTTTGATGGATGAGATTATCTTTATATGTTGCTTCGGATTATTGCCTACGTAATATGTGTGATTTTACAAGTAACATTGCCATGACACGCAAATGAAATCACCATTTCAAAAATGAACACTCTAAATTATGTAATATTATGTTTAAAAAATAAATTATAAATATTTTATTTATCTAACCAGAAAAATAATGACATTAGAATTTTCTAAAATTTTGAATATTTTATAATAACTTAAATTTATTTAAAATTTAAATTTTTTTGTTTAAAATTTTTTTATGAACAATTTTTTTATTGTATGAATATTTCTAAAATTTTTCAGTATTTTTTTATTTTTGAATTTTATGAATGTTTCAAAACTTTATTCTTAAAATTTATGAATATTAAATGCCAAAAAGTAAACATTACTTCTAAATTATTAAAAATTACTTATTAATTATTAGTTTTCAACTATTATTTATTGAATTATAATTTATTATTCATTTATTATTAAAAATAAATTATAAATTAATACTATTTCATTTTAATTATTAATTATTATTATTTAATTTAATAATAATAATTATTTAGTATTGATTTTAAACTTTTAATTATTATATTACATTATTAATTATAAATTTTTTATTATCAATTATTATTTTATATTATTTGACAGTAATTAATTTATAAATTTTCAATTTTCAATTAAATATTTATTATTTATTTATTTATTATTTATTATTATATTTTTAATATCAAATATTTAATAATGATTATTAATGTTAATTATTATTTCTTAATTATCAATTATTAATATTAATTATTAATTTTAGATAATTAACTCTTATTTACTAATTATTGATTATTTAGCAATAATTGTTCATTATAATTTATTAATTATATTGAAATTAACTCTTATTTATTAATTATTAATTATTTAATAATAATTATTAGTTAATTTCAATAGTAATTACTAAAACTAATTATTTCATATTTCATATTAATTATTATTATTTAATAGTAATTATTATTTATTATTAATTTTTTTATAATTATTAATTATTAGGAACTATTATTTGATTATAATTATTAACTAATTATTACGACAGCAAACAAAAAAGTTGTAACATGCCCTATTACAACTGCAAAAAAGAAGAGTTGTTAAAAATATACATATACTACAACTGGCAAAAAAAAGTTGTAATATACATCTATTACAACTAGCAAAAAAGTTTGTGATGGACATCTATTACAACTGACAAAAAAGATAAGTTGCTAAAAATAGGTATTTATTACAACTGGCAAAAGAATGTTGTAATAGACATCTATTACAACTGGTAAAATAATAGAGTCGTTAAATTTTGGCATTTATTACAACTGGTAAAAAGAATGGTTGTAATAGGCATCTATTGCAACTAACAAAATAAAGGAGTTGTTACAAGTAGGTTTATTATAATTTTCTGATAAAAAGAGTTGTAAAAAAATCTTTATTACAACTGAGTATTTGTGACAGTTGTAAAAATACAGTTGTAATAGGATCTTTTTGTTGTAGTGTCATGTCTCAACTCTAATGTTGTTGGTTATAATACAATCTATATAACCCCCTGTATTAATTAGTGACTACCTATCATCGCGGTCCCATTAATTCTCAAATCCAAGCCACTCTGTAAGGTCAAGAAATTAGGCCAACCGTTATAGGTCTAGGTTTAATCAGATCACCCATATCGATCTACAGTGGCAACCATGCTGACCCTTTCTTCTTGAGCATATATCAAGACCTTTATGTTATCTACAATACCCTCGACATACGCCCCAATATTAGAAACCCAAATATGTTGTACTCTATAAGTTCACTTCATATTGAACTCGTCTCCTTGGACGATCCTAGTAGAAACCCACGTATGTTCTAATTTACAAGTTCACTCTATATCGAACTTGCCTCCTTGGACGTTCCCTAGATGATACAAACAATTTCCACCTAAAGCGTTCGACCTACTTTACTTACATTGTTGAGTCGTTTAAGTCCTATCATCCAATTCATTTCCTCCAAGAATCTGGATTGCCCATGCTTTACCCCAAAGCAACCTCGTAAAATTCCAAAGCAGCCATACAAAAACCAAGACTCCATAAGCCAAAACCGTCTTGCCTAATCACAAAGCCTATATTGCTAGATCCCAAAGCCAAGCACATGTCATCCTCAAGCTTCCCAACTACTGAACATGAAATCATGAAGGCTACCTAGTTGTTGGACATCTTCACCACTGGAAAGACCAAGCACCATGCAATTCCATAGTAGAACCAAAGTAGCCATTGCATTCCTCCATGTCTAACTCGAAGTCTAGAAAACTAAAATTATTTCTTGGTCTTTCTATCACCGACTAACCTTAATCTGAAGCTTTCTTGTCCCCGACCTTGATTCAATCACCGAGCACATTCTAGCACCATCGAACCAAGCTCCCTTAGACTAAGGTCTTCTCCACCTTTTTAGCTTCCTTGTCCAAACTTGTAACCGAACACGCCTTTGCCGAAATTGTACCAATTTCCTACGGCATCCCACACTTCAAATTTCACACTATTCGATTGCTACACTTGCCACTTCGATCCTCGTGCTATAGTAGTGCACCGATATGACCTCAAACATTCTAAGGTTGATCTTTCAAAGTTCAATCCTACTTTATGGATCTCACATTCTTTGTGTATTGAATCGGAGAGCACATTGCTATTCCTTCTAACGATGATCAGCCGTTTAACCATAATTCACTCTGATGTGCGTTTTCTAGAATTCAAATATACAAGTAACACTCAAACATGCAAACACAACATATAAACATACAATAATGTTCTATCATTTAAACATGTATATATGTATCATGTCATATCAATTTTCCTAAAACATTTCAATAGTCTAACCTAACATTCATATAAATAATCGTACATCAAAACAGCGTGTTTAAATTCATTTTGTTCCATATTAGTTTCAAAACATTGATAAAACATATTTTAACTTTAGAAATGGATTCAAAACATGCTAAAACACAAAGTACATATATAGCATGCCTAGAGATGGTAAATCAATCACTAATCACCCTAAAGTCAATGAAAAATATGCAAATCGAGGTAGATTTGAAAATTATAGTAAATCCCCCATTAGGAATATATGTTTATATTTGAATACATGTTTAAAATACTTTTGAAATATAAATCAATATCCATAGTAAAGTGAGAGAATATAAAAACTCACATGTCGTGTAGAATCAGCATAAACGTCCAAACAAGCGTAGATTCACAAAAATAAGGGTAGACCCTGATTTGGGCTATATGCTTCTTAAAGTACAAATTTTGAGATCTAAATCCCTTTGTTAATCTCTTTCCTAATCCCCTTTTATTCAAATTATTTTGGTTAATTTTATTGAAAGAATGATGTAATTTAGGTAGAAGAAGGTCAATGGAGGCTAATAAGGATTAGAAAATGTTTAGAGATGTATTTACAGTGATTAGTGGCTGCTATATGGGCTACACTACTCAGTTGAACCTAAATTTATCTTAAGACTTAAGATGGTGTATAATGTGATCTTATTTTAGAACATCTCAATAACACCCCTTAATTTTAATAAAATCACGAGGTTGTCCAAAAGTTTAAATCATTTGTTTAAGGAAAAATTTAGTGAATTGAGTAAATTCACAATAGTCCTTGACTTATGTATTAGTGGGAAAAATAGATAAGTCATATATATGAAAGTCCAAATTCAAGTCCAAGTCCAAATTTAAGTCATATGTATGTCAATTATTCGACAACGGTCCCATATGCATGAAAAGGAAGACATCTTATGCGTAATTATATTCTCAAGTCCCTCGTATGCATTAAATTCAAATGTTACAATCGCCTTCGAAATCCCTAATTCAATTTGAGGTTTATGACTTTAGAATTTCCCGAAAGGGAAAAGAATGATTCGCGCCTATTTTGGCAATGATGGGGGTCTATTTATAGATGTAATGACAATTCGAATGGTTGAAACGTGTCCACCCAGTTAGATGTGCTCTATCTATTTACGTTATTGATATTCGTTGTCCCTGTCATTCATTGAGCTCCAGCATCCCCTGCTATCTGTTGATATTCGATACCCTTACCATCCATTGAGATTTGGCATCCCTTTCGACTTGTGGTTACTTTTCAAAGTCCATTGTTGTAAAGGCTTGACATTAGTTACTGTATGAAAGGTTTTCATAAAGACTTTATATCTTCTCTTCGTGAATGTGCTTGATATGCTTCATTGGCATAGTATCCATGCTTTATGATGCCTGGTATTGCTCAAGTTCGACATCCCTACTATCTTTTAGAAACTCGACGCCCTCTAAGCATCAAGCGCTCGATACATTTCTTCGTTGTTAAAGCTTTGATATCACTTCTTACTCGTGAATGTTTGATTATGCTTATCATTTCTTTGAGGTTTTCCATCCCATAGAGGTTCGATACCTCTTCATGTTCTATTTATATATTCAATACCCTAATTACTATAAAGTTTGACTTCACCTTCCATTTTAGATGCTCGATACCCTCTTAAGGTGTCGAGATTTGATATCTCCCTTGTTTAATGTGCTCGACACCTCTTTTATAGCTATAATGCTTTGTCATTCATACAATGTTTAAGTTCAACAACCTTTTCTGATTTGATATCTTAATTATTCACCGATTATTTCGTGTTACTTAACTCTTGAGTAGGAGCCCAACTAATTCTGTCATATTAGATATTCGACACCATCTTATTGAAGGAGTATTATTAGTGATTCATTTGATTGTTGATTCGATACTTAATATATTATCATATCACCATGTTTCTAGGGCTCGATATCTGCTTTTTGGGATGTCTCTATACTTCCCATGTTTCTTTTAAGTGCATCTGGTAGCCAGAAAATATATGGATAACTTTTGACCCTCCTTATATAAGAAAATCTTTTACTCTTTGGTGAAATCCAAGTCCTGGTACATAAATTAGAAATCCACTTGACAAAAAAATTAGAAATCTGTCATAAATTCAATTGTTAAGAAGACCAGAAACCTATCTAGTTAGAAGTCTAGAAATCCATTTGGAAAAAATCTATAAATTCTTTTAATAAGAAGGACAGAAATCCATCTAGCAAGAAGATTATAAATTCGTTAGTTAAGAAGACCAAAGGTTCATCTGATACGAATACCATAATTTCATCTGAATATAGGACCAAAAATCCATCTGGTAATAATACTGTAATTTTATTTGAATATAAAACTAGAAATCCATTTGATAATAATATCACAATTTTATTTGAATAAAAGGCCTGAATTCCATCTGGTAAGGGTACCATAATTTCATTTGAATATAAGATTAGAAATCCATCTCTTAAGAATACCATAATTTCATCTGAATAAAAGACCAGAAATCCATCTAGTTATTTTTTGTCTTAACTAATAGGGGACTGAAAATTTAAGCAATAATGGAGATTCTCGTTATTTACCAGAATATCTATGACTAAGAGATTCACAACCTCTCTTATGTCTATATTAGATTCCAAGTGTCAGATTGGTCATGCTTGATTACACTCCTTTTTAGAAGATTGCTTTGATCCATTCTTATGACGAAGTCACACTTGTCTAATTGATTTCTTTTTTCACCCCTTTTTACTATCTTAGGTAATGATTTAGCCTTTGAACATTTTTTCTCCTTACTACCATCTTAGGTAATGGTTTAGGCTTTGATCTTTTTCGCCCCTTACTACTATCTTAGGTATTGATTTAGGCTTTAAACCTCTTTTACCCCTTGCTACCATCTTCGATGGTGATCTAGGATTTGATCACATTGGCACCTTATTGCTATCTTAAATAGTGATTTAGCTTTATTTGAGCCACTTTCTTACTTGTAAGTGATGACTTAGGCATTGATCTTTTTTCACTTTACTATCATCTTAGGTAACGATTTAAATTTGATTCTTTTTTCTTTTACTACCATCTTAGGTAGTGATTTAGGCTTCAACTGAGCCCTTTATTATCATATAGGTAATGATTTAGGTTGTCGGTGCGTTTAGTTAGTCATCTTAGATGGAGCCAAAGTTTTATTCATCCTCCCACTAGAAGGCACTCCGGTCAGGCCTTATAGGTGGGGCCGAAGGCTGGTCGGTGCTTTTGGCCCGGCCATCTTAGGCAAGACCAAAAGCTTACTCCATCCTCCCTCTAGGAGACTGTAACACCTCCTATCTAGAGACCCAAAACTAAGCACTACAGATGCTGCAATCAGCTATAGTATTAGCTTTCGGTGACTAAATACAGCTATGCTAATGGTATCCATAATATTAGAAGCATTTGAATGTGAAATAAAACACAGATTTCAAAACAACATTTTCATCATTACATTTAAAACAGATGTTCCATATTCAACTTACAAAATCCCAAATACATTCCTGGGCATAGATCAAATATGTAACATTCCCAGTTTTTAGGCCAATTTTTTTTTGAAATTAATATAAATTTGGATTAAATTGTGAATTAAATTGAATTTTTCCAAATTAAATAAAATAATTGTTTGTTTATTCATATATGTATGTATATAAAATTGATTTTTTAATTGAACTTTGGAATTAAAATTCAAAAGTAAATATTTTGAGAAATAATTTGAATTTGTAAACTCTTTATTTAAAACTAATAAAAAAATTGTTTTCTAATTTTAATATATATATATATATGTATATGTATTTGAAAGTTATGATTTGAATTTAGTATAAATAATAAATTAAATATACAAATACAAAATATAAAACAAGAATGGATAAATGTTTCAAAATATACATGTATACATATCTTTTGAAAATTCTATAAGATTTGAATAAGATATTAATAAAGAAATAATATTCTTTCTCTTTAAAATACACATATGTAAATATAATACTAAATAAGTGTTTAAACACAATTTATAACTTAATTAAGTTAAGGGTTTTTAACATAAAATTCTTATTTAGGACATTTGTAAAATAAGGAGGATATGTATTTACATTTGTAGGCTTTGCATTCCATACAATTAACAAGTGGCATTATTTTAATTTGAAAATGTAAATGAAAATCAAGGTGTTTAAAACCAGGCTTCCTCTTTTTCTCAATTCTTTTTGGTTCATCTTTCTAAACTAAAAAACTGAAATCAAAAGGAAAAAATATACACAAATAAAAGAAAATAAACAATCTTCAATCTGAAAGAAAATTCAAGAACCTGGAAGTTATCAACCTAGTCTTCAACAAACCAGAGAATTAAATCAAACTTGAAGCTAAATCAAACAGCGGTTTTAAATCTGCAACCTGATGTCTGAGCCAATTCAAACTGAAAAAAGCTTTCAACCTGAGCATCATCATCAGATTCAATTTCAACAAATTCACAATAGCAAGATCATCTCATATATTTCCAGATCGCACTTCCAAGCTCAATCCTATTGCTCTGTTTCAAATCTTTCAAGTGAGTAAACACCACTCCCTATCAAACTTTACTTACTTTGTTTTGATGCATGTGATAATCTATGAATTAATTTTGTGAAAATTTGTTTTGTGTAATGGTAAATGGGCTTGCATGAATATCAGTTCATAAGTGATGTGTCTGTATGTTTGTAAGTCTCGTCTGTTCTTGTTCTTAGATACAAAACTAATTCAAAAACCCAAATCACTTCCTTCATTGTCTTTAGGGTTACGATGTTTAAGGAAAATGTGTTTGAAAATCAACATCTTAGTTTTGAAAATATTTTAAAGTAGAAATTGGAAGCAGTTCTAACTGGAACAAGAAATTACAGTGAAAACCCCAAAATGTCAAGATTTTGACTTCCAAAATTTATTGTTTCAATTATATAATCAGATACGTTTTTGTAAACAATGAATTTTGAAAATAACGTAATTTTTAGTGCTGAGAACAATGGGTTTTCTCGTGTTGATGGAGTTTGGTCTTTTCATCAATTGCCGTAGATCATCTTAGTGTTGATCATCAAGCTTGGACCTAGAGGAGGCTTGGATGTCAATGGTTACGGGAAAAGTGATCGGAGCATTCAAAGGTGGCCGTGGTGGCTGGTCAACGTCGATTTAAGGTTTAACATTTGGATTTAGTCGACGTTAGTTCTCGGGTTCATGCATCATTGGTAGATCATCGGAGGCGATCTCTGGAGGAGGAACGTTGCGAGGAGGACGTGATGCATCTATGGCAAGGATGACAGGACCTCTGGTGGCCTGAGTCAGCGAGGCGATCGGGTTTTGGTGATCGAACTTCGTTCCAGTTTTGAGTCAAACTCTTCACTTTCGATTTTGTTGGAGATTTGATGATCTGGGTAATTAAAAATGGTAGATGGGTGGTCGTTGACTTAAGGAAGACGATGAGGTTGACTGGAGATCGACGGAGCTTCGGTGCACGTGCATGGTGCACTTATATGCTAGCGTGGTTGTGATGTTTGGGAAGAAGAGGGCAACTCGGGTAAGTGATGAGATGACTCGGGGATTTTGAAAGGAGGCTCGGGTTGTTTGAGTGTTAAACTGTACAACAAGAAGTTCTAAAAATAAAACAAAGTAAAATAAGAAGATGAGGAAAATGCCTCGAGAAAGGATTGGGTATTTTAGGGGTTTACTCGGAGTTGGGTTTGGGTTTTCTAAGAGCCATCTCTGGTTTGTGTTGAAACGGTTTTGATTTCCAAAATTTAAACAAGTTTCCAAATGATTAAATTTAATTATGTTTAAAATAATTTTTTAATTAAATGTTTTATACCAGTTTTGTTAAATAATTAAAGTTTAAGATAATTATTTATAATTAATTAAGTTCAAGTTCAAAAGAGTCCTTGAGTTTATTATAAATTTAAATGGTATAATTAAGTAATTAAAAGATAATGGTTTTTAATTAACTTAAATTATTTTAAGTTAATCCTTATGTTAAATGATAAATTAGTTTAAGGGATTATTTAAAGCTTTGAATAACAATTAAGAAATTGATTAATTAAGGGGTTTATCATAAATTTATTAAGATTTTAATTAATTACCAACTGTTTAATTGATGTGATAATTTGAAGGTTAATTACTTAATGAAAGTAATTAAGGATAATTAATTAATGATTAAAGTTGATTAATTAAAGGATAATTAATTAATATGGTTAATTAATTAAAGTAATTAATTTGAAGACAATTAATTAATTAAAGGTTAATTAATTAATGCAAATGATTAGGGATAATCACTTATTGTAATTTTATTAATCAAATGGTAATTAATTAAGGGTTAATTAATTATGTAATTAACTTAAGGTTAATTTAATTAATGCAATTAATTAAGGATAATTGATTAAAGGATAATTAATTTATGTGATTAATTAAGTAAAGTAATTAATTTGGGATTAATTAATTAATTTAAAGAATGACAAGTAATTAAGGGTAATTAATTACTTAAAGACAATTACTTAATTAAAAGTAGTTAGCTAATGATTAATAGTTGATTTATCAAGTGATTAAAGGATAATTTCTTTATTAATTAATTAAGGTAATTAATTTGAGGATAATTAATTAATTAAGATTAATTAATTTGTAATTAATTAAGGATAATTAATTAAGGGTTAGCTAATTAATGTCATTAAGGATAATTAAAGATTAATTGTTTAAAGATTAATGGTTGATTGATATTTTAGTATTTAAGGTTGATTAATTTATTATTAACCAATTTATTAATTAAAGGTTAATTAATAAGCGATCAAAAGTTAATTAATTGATATGGTTTGTGAATAATCAATTAACCAAGTTTAGTAATTTATTCATAATTGATTAATCTGATTTAAAATTAATCAGATGTTTAATTGGTCTTACCTATGGATGTTTGGATTCTATTGAATGTCGAATTGTTTGATATCCCTGATATGTGATGCTTTGTGATATGAATTATTTCGACTTGAGCTGTGATGAATGTAATTTATTTATCTGTGATAAATTTATATTATTTATCTGCGAATCCGTGAATGTAGATAAACGTTATAGGATTATACCACTTATCAATATTGTTGTGTTTGAATTGGGATGATTGATGATGTTGCACTATTGTGTAAAACCCCTGGACTACACCATACACACAAATATGGATTTCACTGGGAAGTCGGCTAAATCACAGATATTTGAATTTTATTCAAATGATGTAATGGTTTTAAAAGTTGAATTTTGAATCCAAGTGGTTTTGGAAATGGAATTGGATTGAATAATTAAAAGATTTTGGAAAGGAAGTTGAAATTGAAATTTAGTTTGAATATAATTTATCTTGTTTAAGTTTTGGGATTGTTTTGGAAATTTGGTTTGAAAAGTTTATACAAGTTATATAATATGGATTTTTAAACCATCTTCAAAGTATTTTAAAAGTATTATTTTGGGAATTTAAATTTAACCCAAGTTTATACTTAAAGATATAACTTGTGCATATTTGATCGGATTTTTCCGAAACGAAAAGGATTGTTTTTCAAATAATAATAGCTTTCATACAAAAAAAGGATTTCCAATTTATGTTGAAAAGATTTCAAGTTTGAAAAGGAATTGTTTTGGAAGCTATGAATAAATCTTTGTGAAAGATTGTTGAACTTTGTTTTGAAATTGAAGAGTATCTGAAAGGTGTATCTTTTGTATAAAAGATTTGAATTGTTAATAGTTTTGAAAGCTATGAATTAATCTTTGTGAAAGATGGGTGAACTTTGTGAAAGTGAATCTTTTTGTTTAAAGATTTGAAAATAGTAATTTGTTTAAACCATTTGAAAGAAAAGTTTTGGGCTAAAAAGTTATGACTTAACTAAGATCCCAATATCCATATGTTTTTAAAATTGAGCGCTCATTATTCGGTTTAGCCGGAAGAGGACCTTGTGTCATATAAGCCATTTTGAATAATGATAAGACGTTATGGATTGCATTTGAAGACCGATGGTGAAGACCGTGTATTTTCGAGAATGAAAGGATTCCCGTCGAATGACTCTTCACTGAGTAGCTACGGTATAGAGATCTCCATATGTGATGGGAAGTCCGATTGTGAATACCCGGATTGCAAGGGCTTCTTTGTGAAAAGCCTTCGGTTCTGTTCGAACCCAGAACAGACTTGTATGGATGTGTGTCTGACGTTACACTTTGAGATGTAAAGCTCGTTTCCATCAATTTGGTAATGTGGCATACGAAGTGCCGCTGATCATTCGTTGATCGAAACATGGCCTTTGTGTAAAGCGTAGCTTTGTGGACGAGACTGCATCTATTAGTTCGTGAGATGATGCTTTTGATGACAACAACCTTAGAATAGATTATAAAATATAAATACTAACATTATAAGTTTAGATAAATATGTATATGCATGATTTAACCATGCAGGTACCAAGAATGAAGACTGTACAGTATAGAGATTCAAGATATCAAGATTGAAGACTCACGAGTTTCAAGATTATCAAGAGTTCAAGAATTGAAGTAATTTATTCTTTAATTAGAAATTTGGTTGAAACTCATAGAAAAGCACTAGCATCTTAAAATCCAATTTATTCGTGGAATGAAATCCACTTCGAGCCTGTTAAGGGATGGGACCCTAAGTAGGATGTAACCTACGAAAAATCTAGTGGAACATTGTTTTGTATCCGCTAACTTTTTATTCAAAATGATTTTTCAAAATTATATCCTGTTTTCAAAATGTTTTCAAAACCTTTCTTTTAAAAGCATCAAAAACCTCTATCCTCATTTTAAATAATTTTAGCCTCAAAAATTATCTTTAATTTCAAAGTCAAAGTACTCCTGGTTTTAAACTATCTTTTAAAATAAATATATTTAACTTTTAAATATTTATACTTAAGATTTAAATATAAAATTATAGTTAAATTTTATATATATTATTCTCTATATTTACTTATGTATTTTAACTATAGTCAAGTATATTAGAAAACTTTAAAATAGTTTTAATATAAGATAAAGGTTATTTTCAAATAAAATCAAATCATCAAAAATTGCTTTGGGAAGTCGACATGCCTATGGTGACTATGTCGACATGGTGTCAATTGAGTTCAAAATTTAAATTTCAAAAGAAGTGTCCATTCGCCATAACTCTTCACGAATGGACATGGCTGTTGTTCTTCTATAAACAGGGGTTAGTTTCAACGAATTTTATATCAGATTTTCTGGTTTTTCACTCCTCTTCTTCTTCCACATTTCTTAATACATATTCTTACCATTACTCTGCCGAAATCAACATTGAATCAAACTCGATCTTTTCTAGTTTGATTCTCTATCACTATCTCAACAAGGTTCTCAGTGCTATTCAGAGTTATAAGCTTCTTTGTAATCTATTAAGTGAGAAAAGGTGTGATTGTGGCCTTGAAAATCAATCAAGCGAGATAAGGTGTGATTGTAGCCTTGGTAAATCAATTGGGTAAACTTGTGGCCCGGAAATCAAGTATCTCTACCCAGAGGATTGTGATTCTGGAGGGTGTACCTCGTAGCCTTGAAATCGAGTGTGTAATTGTACAATTACTTTTGAAAGGAAACCCGTACTTGTGTTGCAGGACTGGATGTAGGGTAACTCCAAACCAGTATAAAATCCGGTGTGTTCTTTCTTTTATTGCTTTTACTTTATTTCTGCATTTGTGTTTGTTTCTGTGATCATATATGTGTCTGTATATTGCATACATCCGTGTTCAATTCAATGTAAATTCAAAAAGATTTAGTAATTCTTTATAAACACTATTCACCCCCTCTTTAGTGTTAATCCCAGCCTTAAGATCCGTAATCCGCATTTCTTTCAATTGGTATCAGAGCAAGGTTTTCAAAGTTTCATAATCTGATTTTTGAAAAGTTTTCACAATGGCTATCAACACTGGTACTGTTACTAACACTAGTATTCCTGTGACTAGTTCATTTGTGGAACGTCAGTTTACTGTTAGACCACCACCTTTTAATGGCAGTAACTATGCATATTGGGCATGTAGGATGAAAATATACTTATAATCTATAGGATTAGACACTTGGAATATTACATAAAATGAATATTCTGAACCCACAACTGATTTTGCACAGTGGACTGCTAAGCAAAAGACTGTTGCACAAAATAATTATAAGGCCATGAATATTTTGTTTTGTTCACTAGATAGAAATGAATTCAACAGAGTGTCAGTTTGTAATTCTACACATGAAATCTGAAAAACTTTGCAAGTTACTCACGAAGGAACAAGCAAAGTTAAACAGACCAAAATTTCCATGCTCACAAATCAGTTTCAATTATTTAAAATGAATCCTAATGAGTCTATTTCAGATATGTATAGTAGATTTTAGGATATTGTGCATTCTCTAACATCTTTGGGAAAGGAATTTTCTGAAGAAGATCAAGTCAGAAAAAATTTAAATTCTCTTACTCCAGAATGGGATCAAAAGACACTTGCTATTGAAGAGGCAAATGACATCAGTATTTTAAAGATAGATGAATTAATTGGAAATCTAATGTCGTATGAAGTTCAAATGATCGGGAGAAGAGAAAACAAAGCATCTGAAAAGAAATCAATGGCATTCAATGCATTGACCGATGGATCAGACTCAAACATCGATAATGATGAAGAGATAGCCTTTATGACCAGAAATTTTAGGAAATTCCTGAAATACAGAAAGATGAATAATATCAAGAGAAACAACTATAAGAACTCTGGAAATCAGTATGTAGTGTCAAATAATGTCAAATGTTACAACTCTGATGAACCATGCCATTTCAAAAGAGACTGTCCATATCCAGATAGGCAAAATCCTCCTACGAACAACGATTCAGCAAAGAAACGGAAGCGTGCATTTACTGCTACTCTAGATGACTCAGACTCGTCCTCAAGTGATGATTCAGAAGACAGATAATTCGAATTTGTGTTTCACAGCTGTTCACGACTCCGACGAATTCAAAGTAACGGACTCAGAAAAAGGTACACGTTTACAATACAATTGGTTGAAATTGTTTGCTTAGAATTAGTTGCTTGATTGCTTGGTTGATTGATTTTGAATTGGTGTGTTATTTGAATTTTAAAATTTATTTTTATTTTTTATTATTATCTTATTATTTTATTATTATTTTTATTATTTTTAATAGTACAATTTTCTAAAATATACTATAAATATTTCAGATGTATATATATAGACATTAAAAATAATAAGTATTTATATATATATATTAGAGAACCTAGGAAAATAAATTATCAAAATTCACTGGCACATGTCGACATGGTCCCTACCATGATGTCAACATGGGTACTAGAATTTGAATTTCAAAATTTGAATTCAAATGTTTGAATTTCCCTCCACCTTTTCACTTCATTCAATTCTCTGAAAATCTACCTTTTGACCAGAGAATATGTCCTTTGAGAATCTATTTATTCACTATCTTTTATCATATCTTTTCACTCTCATTTTCAATTCAAACTCTCTCTTCAAAACTTCAAGCTCTCTACTCTCTACTTTAATGGCTTCTTCAAGCAACCCCTCCACCATGAGAATTTCCAAAAAAATAAAAGAGCAACTATTCAATGATCCGGAGGCAATAAAAGCATACATCAATTATGCTAATTATGCCAAAGTCCATCCCGGAAAGTTTGCTATTTTTCAAGATTTCTCTTCTTATGAACTTGATTCTCTTTTTGCAAACAATGGAGTTCTTAGTCTTATTGATGCTTCTCAAAATGATTTTGTTTGTTATCCAAATCTTGTCAAAATTTTCTATGCTAATTTAAACCGTGGATTTTATCATGGAAATGAGGATGGAATTTGGAGTAGTGTCAAAGGCACTAGAATTGTTTTGAATTGTGATCTTTTGGGTATCATTCTCAATTGCAAGTGTACGGGAACAGATCTTTCTAATTTTAAAATCGATGAAAATGATCGTGAGACGTTTCATTACATCTTCGAAGGGAATGATAATTTTGAATTCAAAAATCGAAATTTTCGACCAAAGGCAAGAATTGTCTATCTTCTTTTGTAACATACTTTGACCCCAAGATCGGGGAATTTTAACAATCCTACTTCAAAAGTTCGCAAAGCTCGTTATGCAATTTTTGGAAAATATGACATAAATTGGACGCAAGTTATTTTGGATGAACTTCGTCCTAAAAATCTTAAAATGGGTGAGAATACTTTATATCATGGAATTTATCTCACTCGGATTTTTAACTATTTTGGAGTGGATTTGAAAGGCGAAGAATTTGTTTCTAGAAAAGTTTTCAATCATTCCAACATTTCGCTTATGAAAATTCCATTTGTTTTTCAACCTTATGAGACCCTTGCCGAAAAGGAAGAGCGTTTGGCTCATGAGGAGATGAAAGAAGAGGAAGAAGAAGAAGGGGATGAAATGGAAATTAAAGAAGAAGAAGGTGAAACCTCTTTAGAAAGCATTGGCTATCCTCCTAATCCATCCACCAAAATCCTTCTCAAAAACCAAAAGACGATTGTTGAGAATCAACGGATTCTTAAACGATCCGTTAATAAGTAGTTGGACAAAATTTCATCCAAGATGAACAAGTTCGTTTCCAAAGTCAGCAAGAAACTTGGACTTTCTTCATCATCATCATCCTCTAACTAGTTTTATCTTTTCGTATCTTGTTGTATGTGTTTTAGCTTGTTTTAATTCGAAAGTTCATGTAGTTTCATATGTTTAATCATTGTATCATCTTAGTATGCAATGAAATGAAATTTTCTTTCTGTTATCTAGCTTATCTTATCTCTAGAATAAATGTTAGTATATTACATAAATATATATACGCACAATTATTCACAAAATCTAAATAGTCATTTTTTTCACCAACCCTTGTCGACATACCCCTTATGACCATGTCGACATGTACTGGTCAGAAATGAAAATTCATTTTGAATTTGAAATTTGAAATTTGAATAACAACCATATGTCTATTCATTTTAAACGAATTTCTACACCTATATACACCTATTTCTTCCAGAATTCTTCACTGAAAATTATTTCCTATCTTCTAACTCTTCATTTCTTTCACAAATTCAATTATGGCTAATCCAATTCACAATTTATCCGAAAATCTTGAAGAAACTCTTAATTCGTTCAAGAGTATTCTCACGTTCATTCTTCGTAACCAGCGACACTTAGAATTGAGTCAAATGCAGATGATCAAGGAGCAAGAAAGGCATTTCGATGCAATACAATGTATGATTTCCTCCCTACACAAGGATGATAATGAAGCACATCCTCCAGTCTCTCTCACCAACGACAATGATAATTGGGATGCTATTAAGGCAGATCCAATCTTTGAAGAAGAAGGATGGGTGGAAGTTCCACGTAATGTTTGATTTTTATTGGTTTGCTTTGTTTGAATTGTTTGTTTGAATTAATTTGATTTGGTTTGGATTGATACTCGGTGTGGATTAATTTCTTAAATTGGTTTGATGGTTGCTACATAAAACATGTATATATATATATACATTGAAATGTATATAATCCTTGATCAATTATCATGTTCATAAGGATCTTTATTTCTTAATCTATCTATTATATATTCCATTGTATTGTTTATTAATGCAGGTACTCTAGTCCAAGAATGAGGGGGAGTTAGTTTTTGTTGATGACAAAGGGGGAGAAATATAAAATAGGTTAGTTAGGCATAAATTAAGGGGGAGTTATAGATTAAGGGGGAGTTATTAGGATAGAAGTAATATTTTATAAACAAAGGTTGTCATTATCAAAAAGGAGGAGATTGTTAGTTCGTGAGATGATGGTTTTGATGACAACAACCTTAGAATAGATTATAAAATATAAATACTAACATTATAAGTTTAGATAAATATGTATATGCAGGATTTAACCATGTAGGTACTAATAATAAAGATTGTACAGTATACGGATTCAAGATATCAAGATTATCAAGAGTTCAAGAATTAAAGTAATTTATTCTTTAATTATAAATTTTGTTAAAACTCATAGAAAAGCACTGGCATCTTAAAATCCAATATATTCGTGGAATGGAATCCACTTCGAGCTTGTTAAAGGGATGGAACCCTAAGTAGGATGGAACCTACGAAAAATCTAGTGGAACATTGTTTTGTATCCGCTAACTTTTTATTCAAAATGATTTTTCAAAATTATATCCTGTTTTCAAAACCTTTCTTTTAAAAGCATCAAAAACCTCTATCCTCATTTTAAATAATTTTAGCCTCAAAATTATCTTTAATTTCAAAGTTAAATTACTCCTGATTTTAAACTATCTTTTAAAATAAATATATTTAGCTTTTAGATATTTATACTTAAGATTTAAATATAAAATTATAGTTAAATTTTATATATATTATTCTCTATATTTACTTATGTATTTTAACTATAGTCAAGTATATTAGAAAAGTTTAAAATAGTTTTAATATAAGATAAAGGTTATTTTCAAAGAAAATCAAATCATCGAAAATTGCTTTGGTATGTCGACATGCCTATGGTGACCATGTCGACATGGTGTCAGTTGAGTTCAAAATTTAAATTTCAAAAGAAGTGTCTATTCGCCATAACTCTTCACGAACGGACATGGCTATTGTTCTTCTATAAATAGGGGTTAGTTTCAACGAATTTTATATCAGATTTTCTGGTTTTTCACTCGTCTTCTTCTTCCACATTTCTTAATACATATTCTTACCATTACTCTGCCGAAATCAACATTGAATCAAACTCGATCTTTTCTAGTTTGATTCTCTATCACTATCTCAACGAGGTTCTCAGTGCTATTCAGAGTTATAGGCTTCTTTGTAATCTATTAAGTGAGAAAAGGTGTGATTGTGGCCTTGAAAATCAATCAAACGAGATAAGGTGTGATTGTAGACTTGGTAATTCAATTGGGTAAACTTGTGGCCCCGAAATCAAGTATCTCTACCTAGAGGATTGTGATTCTTAAGGGTGTACCTCGTAGCCTTGAAATCGAGGGTGTAATTGTACAATTGATTTTGAAAGCAAATCTGTACTTGTGTTGCGGGACTGGATGTAGGGTAATTCCGAACCAGTATAAAATCCGGTGTGTTCTTTCCTTTATTGCTTTTACTTTATTTCTGCATTTGTGTTTGTTTCTGTGATCATATCTGTGTCTGTATATTGCATACATCCGTGTTCAATTCAACATAATTCAAAAAGATTTAATAATTCTTTATAAACACTATTCACCCCCTCTAGTGTTAATCCTAGCCTTAAGATCCGTAATCTGCATTTCTTTCAGCATCAAGACCTCACAACCCGGAAATGGTCGAAACAGGAAGAATGCAGCAAGGTTATTTAGGGGTCGCGCCCCTAGGGTATGTCCATTTCTTTCGGATAAAGGTGCTATCATGGTATGAAGCCTAAATATTTAACCTATGTGTTACTGCAAATTTATAATTTTGTGGTTGTTGGTGTCGAGCCCTCGGATAAAGGTTGGTTACGACCGGAGATGGCATACTTGTAGGTGTTACTTCCGGGCAGGGGTAACCTGACCTTGTGTTGGCAGAGATCCAGATAGGTTCTCGGGGCGTCCCTCTGGAGGCGTACCCATGTGGCAATAGGGAGTTCCTTGGCCTGACTATTTATTGGAAATCCAAAGAAACAATACGCGTCCTGTACGGTTTTAGTTGTATAACTTGCCATGGGATGTGGCGGTAACCTACTATTGAACATGGTAGCTATAGTAGGCATACGAGGAAATGCGGTATACTGGCTAAGATTAATATGATACTTGCAAATATTTTCCACTATGCACTAAAAATAATATCAAAATGGTTTTCGCGTATCAAGCATGTTTGACTATCATAAGGAGAAATCTCCTCCAATTCTGCGTTTGCATTGTGTGTGCGGTGGGAGGCCATAGGGTAGTTTCATTTTCCAAAAAGTATTACGGATTTCTTTAAAATTCTTTTGTTTTTCTTTTGTTAAAGATAAGCAGTTTTTGTTTGCTCATACCAGTCCCATGACTGACCCGAGTTTATTGTTCCCGTCCTAAATTCTGGATGCCCATAATTTTCCACACAGGTAGTTTAGCGTTAGGATTTCAGATAATCAAATAGTAGGTGTAGATTCGATAGCAACCAACCTTTGGATTTGGTGATTGTATTTTTTTCACTTGGACCGACCTTGCTTAATACAACGTAATAGTGGTTTCTCACTTCGTGTTTGGAAAGCATGTTGGTGGATTCTAGCCTTTGGAGTCTTGAAGTTTTGGTAATGGTATTATAGGTAGTTAGAGTATATATCTTGAGGACTTCTGAAGATATTATCTTTTGGAGTTATTTCGTTCCGCTGTATTTTGTATCTCTGATAATATTGATATTCATGTTGTATCGAATATTGTATCAACTATTGAGTATCAATGATATTATTCATTTTCTACCACTATGTTGTCGTACTTAATGTGTTATAAGCTCCGACACGAAATAGATTTCAGCGGTTGAATCTGCGGCATTCGAATACGGTGAAGTATGGATGTCGATTTTCGAACGCTGAAATTCTGGTCGTGATATTTTGGTATCAGAGCTGAAGGTTGAACTTTAGCTCGGGAGTATAACACATTAGGTAACTCATTAAAGATAGGGTGAAGTATACCCTAGAATGAGTATATCCGTAAGATATCCGTTCGTATGCCTCAGTTAATTCTCTTACTATCCGCTGATAGTGAGTATAAGTGCAAGAAGAGGACGAGATAGGGGACATGAGAGTACCACTACAAATGGTTAATACCCCACAACAACGAAAACTATTATAGAAGCTCAAGCTTGGATTCGATATAGCGAGAAGATCTTTAAAGGATTGAGATTGGATGGTGATCGAAGGAGATTGATAGTTCTTGCTAGCTACCGGGAAGAAGCTTTGATGGGAGACCATTGTTTTGGCTAAATTAAAAAGATGAGTTGGCATGGGACATGAACTCCAGATAGTATTAGGAAAATTCTATCCAGATATATGTCTGGATAGTTAGAAATTGTTTGTTTGGATGAATTGGTTGATAGGTATACTTTGGTTTCTTAAACCAAAAGTTTTGGGATTGTCCTCTACTTTCAAATTTCGAGGATGAAATTTTCTTGGGGGGAGGGGGAGGGGGGATCTGTAACGTTCCCGGTTTTTAGGCCAAAAATAAAATTCGAAATTAATATAAATTTGGATTAAATTGTGAATTAAATTGAATTTTTCCAAATTAAATAAAATATTTGTTTGTTTATTCATATATGTATGTATATAAAATTGATTTTTAAATTGAACTTTGGAATTGAAATTCAAAAGTAAATATTTTGAGAAATAATTTGAATTTGTAAACTCTTTATTTAAAACTAATAAAAAAATTGTTTTCTAATTTTAATATATATGTATATGTATTTGAAAGTTATGATTTGAATTTAGTATAAATAATAATTAAATATACAAATACAAAATATAAAACAAGAATGGATAAATGTTTTAAAATATACATGTATACATATCTTTTGAAAATTCTATAAGATTTGAATAAGATATTAATAAAGAAATAATATTCTTTCTCTTTAAAATACACATATGTAAATATAATACTAAACAAGGGTTTAAAACACAAATTATAAATTAATTAAGTTAATGGTTTTTAACATAAAAATCTTATTTAGGACATTTGTAAAATAAGGAGGATATGTATTTACATTTGTAGACTTTGCATGCCATACAATTAACAAGTGGCATTATTTTAATTTGAAAATGTAAATGAAAATCAAGATGTTTAAAACCAGGCTTCCTCTTTTTCTCAATTCTTTTTGATTCATCTTTCTAAACTAAAAAAAACTGAAATCAAAAGAAAAAAATATACACAAATCGAAGAAAAAAAACAATCTTCAATCTGAAAGAAAATTCAAGAACCTAGAAGTTATCAACCTAGTCTTCAACAAACCAGAGAATTAAATCAAACTTGAAGCTAAATCAAACAGCGGTTTTAAATCTGCAACCTGATGTCTGAGCCAATTCAAACTGAAAAAAGCTTTCAACCTGAGCATCATCATCAGATTCAATTTCAACCAATTCACAATAGCAAGATCATCTCATATATTTCCAGATCCCACTTCCAAGCTCAATCCTATTGCTCTGTTTCAATTCTTTCAAGTGAGTAAACACCACTCCCTATCAAACATTACTTACTTTGTTTTGATGCATGTGATAATCTGTGAATCAATTTTGTGAAAATTGGTTTGTGTAATGGTAAATGGGTTTGCATGAATATTAGTTCATAAGTGATGTGTTTGTATGTCTGTAAGTCTCCTCTATTCTTGTTCTTGGATACAAAACTAATTCAAAAATCAAAATCACTTCCTCCATTGTCTTTAGGGTTAAGATGTTCAAGGAAAATGTGTTTTAAAATCAAGACCTTAGTTTTGAAAATATTTGTAAGTAGAAATTGGAAGCAGTTCTAACTGGAAGAAGAAATTACAATGAAAACCCAAAAATGTCAAGATTTCGACTTCCACAATTTATTGTTTCAGTTATATAATCTGATAGGTTTTTGTAAATAAGGAATTTTGAAAATAATATCGTGATTTTTAGTGCTGAGAACAATGGGTTTTCTCGTGTTGATCGAGTTTGGTCTTTTCATCGACTGCAGTAGATCGGCTTAGTGTTGATCATCAAGCTTGAACCTGGAGGAGGCTTGGGTGTCGATGATTACGGGAAAAATGATCGGAGCATTCAAAGGTGGCCGTGGTGGCTGGTCAACGTCGATTTAGGGTTTAAATTTGGGTTTAGTCGACGTTAGTTCTCGGGTTCGTGCATCGTTGATAGATCATCGGAGGCGATCGCTGGAGGGGGAATGTTGTGAGGCGGACGTGACGCATCTCTAGTATGGATGACAGGATCTCTAGTGGCCTGAGGCGGCGAGGCGATTGGGTTTTGGTGATCGAACTTCATTCCAGTTTTGGGTCAAACTCTTCAATTTCGATTTTGATTTCGTTGGAGATTTGATGATCTGGGTGATTAAAAGTGGTAGATTGGTGGTCGTTGACTTAAGGAAGACGGCGAGGTTGACTGGAGATCGCCAGAGCTCCAGTGCACTTATGCGCCTGGTGGTTTTGATGTTTGGGAAAAAGAGGGCGACTCGGGTTTAAGCTCGGGTAAGTGATGAGATGACTCAGGGGTTTTGATAGGAGGCTCGGGTTTTTCGAGTGTTAAACTGTATAACAGGAAGTTTTAAAAATAAAACAAAGTAAAATAAGGAGAAGGAGGAAATGGCTTGGGAAAGGATCGGGTATTTTGGGGCTTTACTCAGAGTTAGGTTCAGGTTTTCTGGGAGTCATCTCGGGTTTGCCTTGAAACGGTTTTGATTTCTATAATTTAAACAAGTTTCCATATGATTATATTTAATTAAGTTTAAAATACTTTCTTAATTGAATGTTTTATACCAGTTTTGTTAAATAATTAAAGTTTAAGACAATTATTTTATAATTAATTAAGTTCAAGTTCAAAAGAATCCTTAAGTTTATTTTAAATTTAAATGTTATAATTAAGCAATTAAAAGATAATGGTTTTTAATTAACTTAAGTATTTTAAGTTAATCCTTATGTTACATGTTAAATTAGTTTAAGGGTTTATTTAAAGCTTTGAATAAAAATTAAGAAAATGATTAATTAATGGGTTTATCTCAAATTTATTAAGATTTTAATTAATTACCAGCTGTTTAATTGATGTGATAATTTGAAGGTTGATTACTTAATGAAAGTAATTAAGGATAATTAATTAATGATTAAAGTTGATTAATTAAAGGATAATTAATTAATATGGTTAATTAATTAAAGTAATTGATTTGAAGATAATTAATTAATTAAAGGTTAATTAATTAATGCAAGTGATTAGGGATAATCACTTATTGTAATTTTATTAATTAAATGGTAATTAATTAAGGGTTGATTAATTATTTAATTAACTTAAGGTTAATTTAATTAATGCAATTAATTAAGGATAATTGATTAAAGGATATTAATTTATGTGATTAATTAAGTAAAGTAATTAATTTGGGATTAATTAATTAATTTAAATAATGACAAGTAATTAAGGGTAATTAATTACTCAAAGATAATTACTTAATAAAAAGTAGTTAATTAATGATTAATAGTTGATTTATCAAGTGATTAAAGGATAATTTCTTTATTAATTAATTAAGGTAATTAATTTAAGGATAATAAGTTAATTAAGATTAATTAATTTGTAATTAATTAAGGATAATTAATTAAGGGTTAGATAATTAATGTCATTAAGGATAGTTAAAGATTAATTATTTAATGATTAATGGTTGATTGATATTTCATTATTTAAGGTTGATTAATTTATGATTAACTAATTTATTAATTAAAGGTTAATTAATAAATGATCAAAAGTTAATTAATTGATATGGTTTGTGAATAATTAATTAACCAAGTTTAGTAATTTATTCATAAGTGATTAATCTGGTTTAAAATTAATATGATGTTAGTTGGTCTTACTTATGGATGTTTGGATTTTATTGAATGTTGAATTGTTTGATATCTCTGATATGTGATGCTTTGTGATATGAATTGTTTTGATTTAAGCTGCGATGAATGTAATTTATTTATCTGTGACAAGTTTATATTATTTATCTGCGAATCCGTGAATGGAGATAAGCGTTAAAGGATTATACCGCTTATCAATATTGCTGTGTTTGGATTGCGATGATTGATGATGTTTCACTATTGTGTAAAACCCATGGACTACACCATACACACACAAATATGGATTTCACGGGAAATCGGCTAAGTCACAGATATTTGAATTTTATTCAAATGATGTAATGGTTTTAAAAGTTGAATTTTGAATCCAAATGGAATTGGATTGAATAATTAAAAGCTTTTGGAAAGGAAGTTGAAATTGAAATTTAGTTTGAATATAATTTAATTTGTTTAAGTTTTGGAATTGTTTTGGAAATTTGATTTGAAAAGTTTATACAAGTTATATAATATGGATTTTTAAACAATCTTCAAAGTATTTTAAAAGTATTATTTTGGAAATTTAAATTTAACCCAGGTTTATACTTTAAAGATATAACTTGTGCATATTTGATCGGATTTTTCCAAAACGAAAAGGATTATTTTTCAAATAATAATAGTTTTCATATAAAGAAAGGATTTCCAATTTATGTTGAAAGATTTCAAGTTTGAAATAGAATTGTTTTGGAAGCTATGAATAAATCTTTGTGAAAGATTGTTGAACTTTATTTTGAAATTGAAGAGGATCTGAAAGGTGTATCTTTTGCATAAAAGATTTGAACTGTGAATAGTTTTGAAAGCTATGAATTAATCTTTGTGAGAGATGCATGAACTTTGTGAAAGTGAATCTTTTTGTTTGAAGATTTGAAAATGTTAATTTGTTTAAACCATTTGAAAGAAAAGTTTTGGGCTAAAAGTTGTGACTTAACTAAGATCCCAATATCCATATGTTTTTAAAATTGAGTGCTCATTATTCGGTTTAGCCGGGAGACGACCTTGTGTCATATAACCCATTCCAAATAATGACACGACGTTATGGATTGCATTTGAAGACCGGTGGTGATGACCGGGTATTTTCGAGAACGAAAGGATTACCCATCGAATGACTCTGCACTGAGTAGCTATGGTATAGAGACCTCCATATGTGATGGGGAGTCCGATTGGGATTGTGAGTACCCGGATTGCAAGGGCTTCTTTGTGAAGTGCCTTCGGTTCTGTTCGAACCCGGAACAGACTTGTATGGATGTGTGTCTGACGTTACACTTTGAGATGTAAAGCTGATTTCTATCAAACACATTTCTGTTTGGTGGTGGAGAATTTATTCTCTTAGCTTAACACCCTTCTCTGAGACGTACGAGCTCAGAGGTTATGTAGTTGATGGTTACTAGTGATATATTCCTAATTTGGTAATGTGGCATACAAAGTGCTGCTGATCATTTGTTGATTGAAGCATGACTTTTGTGTAAAGCGTAGCTTTATGGACGAGACTGCATCAGGACATCACAACTCGGAAATGGTCGAAACAGGAAGAATGCAGCAAGGTTATTTAGGGGTCGCGCCCTTAGGGTATGTCCATTTCCTCTGGATAGAGGTGGTATCATGGTATGGAGCCCATATATTTAACTTATGTGGTTACTGCAAATTTATTGCTTTGTGGTTGTTGGTGTCGAGCGCTTGGATAAAGGTTGGTTACGACCGGGGATGGCATACATATAGGTGTTATTTCCGGGCAGGGGTAACCCGGTCTTGTGTTGGCAGAGATCCGGGTAGGTTCTTGGGGCGTCCCTCCAGAGGCGTACCCATGTGGAAATAGGAAGTTCCTTAGCCCGGCCATTTGTTGGAAATTCAAAGAAACAATATGCGCTCTATACGGTTTTAGTTGTATAACCTCCCATGGAATGTGGCGGTAACCTGCTATTGAACATGGTAGCTATAGTAGGCATGCGACGAAATGTGGTATGCTGGCTAAGATTAATATTATGCTTGCAAATGTTTTTCCACTATGCACTAATAATAATGTCAAAATGGTTTTCGCGTATCAAGCAATTTTGACTATCATAAGGAGAAATCTCCTTCAATTCTGTGTTTGCATTGTGTGTGCGGCGGGAGGCCTTATGGTAGTTTCATTTTCGAAAAAGCATTGCGGATTTCTTTAAAATTCTTTTGTTTTTCTTTTGTTAAAGATAAACTGTTTTTGTTTGCTCATACCAGTCTCATGACTGACCTAGAGTTTATTGTTCCCTTCGTAAACTCTGGGTGCCCACAATTTTCCACACGGGCAGTCAAGAATTGGGTTTTTCAGATAATCAAATAGTAGGTGTAGATTCGATAGCATCCAGCCTTTGGATTTGGTGATCATATTTGTTTCACTTGGATCGACCTTGCTTAATACAACGTGATGGGGTTTCTCGCTTCACGTTTGGAAAGCATATTGGTGGATTCTAGCCTTTGGAGTCTTGTAGTTTTGGCAATGGTGTTACAGTTAGTTGGAGTATCTATCTTGAGGACTTTTGGAGTTATTTAGTTCCGTTGTATCGTGTATCTCTGATAATATTGATATTCATGTTGTATCTGATATGTAGCAACTATTGAGTATCAATGATATTATTTATTTTCTTCCACTGTTTTATCGTACTTAATGTGTTATAAGCTCCGGCACGAAACTGATTTCAACGGTTGAATCTGCGGCATTCGAATACGATGAAGTATGGATGTCGATTTTCGAATGCTGAAATTTGGGTCGTGACAAAATATACTTATTACAAATACGCCAAGAGCAATATATGAAGATAACCCCTTGGATGATCAGAGTCATATAGTGATAATATACCTAATACAATCACCGTTAAAATACATCGAAACATAAATGAAAACCGCAAGTCCTAACTAGCTATCTGTTTGCCTCCTACATGCCTCCAGTAGCCATATTCGTCATCCTACTAAAACATGAAAAGACCTCAACCCCTCAGTCTACTCAAATTAATTTTAAGCACCTTAGAGTTTAAGGGGAAAACATATACTTTAAGTCAGACATAAAGCCTGGTGTGAATAGTACTATACATGCTATTTTATAATGTTAAGTGAGACCACGCTGCTTAGCGGAATGAGTTTCCCCTCACTAACATCCTTTTATAACATATCTTTGCAAAACCCGTTTCCCACTATCAAAACTGATTAAACACTACAAGGCATCATTATATAAACATACATAAATATCAGGTAATAATGAACTATCTGTTCAAACACATAAGTTTTTTTGTATAACTTTTAACCTTTGGCTAACTCAGGCCTACTAGACAATATAATCAAAAATTAATCTACCAGCTGTTAGCTATTCTTTCTCTGCACTATCTATCCTTAACTATTTATTAAATATTTCACTTCTAGACAGTCTGTCCCTATCTTAATTATCTCCTAGGTCTTCTTGATTCTAATGGTTTTTTTGGGCTCACCAATAACCTATCCATATTCAAACATATATTCCTCTGGTCTGTAATCATAATTTTAGTCTACCTATGACAAAGCCCCACATATTGGAATTTTGGACAACAATTAGTTGGGGCTATTAGCTAATGTATAGGGCATAACGTCATACTTGTCCCATCTGGTGTTCTAATATCCGAGTCATTTTCATTTAAGGATCCCCTCCCATAATTTTTCTTGAAAACATTTTCAAAATGATTTAAAACTTTTAAATCAAACTTATACAAGGAAAAATATAAAATCTTATTACATTACTCAAAATCTCACTGCTATGTTATATACAAACATACATACATACATACATACATACATACATACATACATATATATATTCTTTACTTTAACTTTAGTTGATGAAAGCATTAACTTATTTAAAACTTTTCCTTTTTAAATCATTTGAAAGTACCTCTTTCCAAAACCAAGTGAAAACCTTTTAATTATCCAGGCCAATATGCCAAAACTATATCTTTCAAAATCATTCATTAAACCTGTCGGAATTATCCTCCAAACCTTTCAAAACCATTGAAAAGCAGACCTTTCGAAAGCAATAGAACCCTAGACATCCATATTTAAAAGTCATTATAAAACATTGCCTTAGAAAAACCTTAGAAAACCTTCCACTTAAACATTTCGAAATCATTGAACAAAACCTTTCGAAATCCATGAACTATATCTTTTGAAATCATTAAATTAAACCTTACGAAATCATTCTAAACCTTTCGAAATCATTATACTAAACCTTTCAAAATCATTAAACTAAATCTTTCGAAAACTTATTGAGTTCAATTTAAAACAAGTTGAAATTTATCTTTAAAACCTTTCGGCTACATTGGAAGCAACCTTTCGACTTTGTCGAAAGCTTTGCTTCGAAAGCTTTGGTTATACTTCATTTAGAAAACAAGGGTGAATCACCTAGGTTGAAAGCTCTCCTTCGAAAGCATGGAGAAGAGGCTGGTTTTAAATAAGTAAACCTTTCGACTTTGTCGGAAGGTTCAAAACAAAACAAAACAAAAGCAACAGTAACCTTCCGACTTTGTCTAAAGGTTCAAAAACCTTCATTTAAGTATTGACCTAGTCGAAAGCACCCAAGTCGAAAGCCCTTATTCGAAATCAAAGTAGACGATCATTGGCTTATAAACAAACATACTTCAACTTCTTTGACAACCAACCTCTCGACTAAGAACCCTTCAACTTTTTTCATTTCATTACGTACCAAGATACTTGATACTTTATGCATTGAACTTTGACCTTATCGAGAGCTAACCTTTCGACTTTGTCGAGAGGTCTGGGTCGGAAGGTCTGATGCTAAAATTGGCTGAAACATGCTAAAAGTATGATTTCTTTGTTTTTAACTTAAAAGGATAACTTTTCAACTAATCTGCCTTTGTTTGTCAAATTCTCGTTGATTAATAAATACTTTTCAAAAAAGTGCTGCCACTATTTTTTAGAATTAAATAATCATTTTATTTTGTAAAATGCCCCTTCTCTTTAATTAAATATATAAAATATTTAAGTCCCATACCTTAAATAATTTTATATATTCATCAAATCACTTAGGAAAAATCTAAAAAAATAACAAAAAATCTATTTTTAATATGTTTTCCAACATATAAAAATTTCAAGCTCAAATAACTATTATTTAAGCCGTAAATAATTATAACCCAATAAATCATTTTTCACTGGAAAATTAATATAAAATCCACATTAATTCAGAAAATTACGAAAATGGAATCACATCTTTAAAATCATTTTTGATCTATAAATTTTTAAGGCAGTTGTATGTCATTTAATAGGGTTTTCATGTTAAACATATCATAAAAACTAACGTGAACATATATAATTCATCAACAAGCATATATACAACTTTAGTCATCAAAACATGGCATATACTTGCAAAAACATTTCGGATCTAATCTCAAACCGTAAACCATAAGAAAATGGGATGTAGTAATTAGTCACTTTAGCTTTGAGATTTTAAGATGTAAGATTTGATGTTGATTTAGTTGATCATTTTCCTTCTCTTCAATCCTAGCTTATCTTCTCTTGAGAACAATAATAGTGGTCGGCCTTGGATTAATTTTAGTTAGAGTGAAAATGAAATGAACGTGATTTTTATTCCTAAGGGTTTAGGGTATAAGTCCTTTCTATCATCTATATCGCCCTTCCTAACACATTATCTTATGCTGTCTCATTTTAATTTACTCATTTACATGGCACGGCTACCCTTAACTAATCAATCTTCAACTTATTAGTCTCTAAATAATCATATCTAATTTACCCGATTAATTATTCTAAATAATTTTATAAAAATATGGGGTGTTATATGTAGGATCGATTTCACCCTAGAGGGGGGGTGAATAGGGTGATTGTGTAAATTGTTAAAATTAATCGCAGAAGCTTATAAATTAATTTCAATTCAGATCACAGAATAGCAGCACAGATATTGCAGAATATAAATAATAGAATAAAACAGAACAACACAGAATTTACCCAGCTTCAGCAAAACCCTGCCTACGTGCTGCCCCCAAGGTTTCTACTAGAAATTAGATAGTCCCTCGCTTACACACGTAAACTCGTTATACCCGCTATTGACTAATCTAACTCTACGCTCAAAACCCTGCCACAACTCAACTACCGAGTTGCGAATTCTCAAGCTACGCCACGTAGCTTGTCCCCTAGTCACACGACTAGAAATTTAAATGGTTTAAAAAAAAAGGAAAATACAATTAAAAACAATTAAAATGAAATAAACCTAATTTTAAATTTAAAGCCCTTATTAATAAAAATGCCGGCCCCTTTTATCTTCTAGCCCGTCTCTTTTATTATCTTCCTTTGTTTATTTGGAGATGCCGGCCGTTTCCACTTTGAAGCTAAATTAGGGCTTGTCCCTTCGATCCAATTTAGGGCTTTCGAAGCGCCGATAATATATTGATTGATTCGATGATTATTCGCGTGTACTGTTGATCGATTGTTGCTCACTTCGGCTGCTTCGTTGTTGTTGATGGAGTTCGACTTCGATTCGGTATGTGATTTTCGTTTATGCTATACTGTTATGCTTGATTGAACTCCATAATCGATTGCCTGTGATGATTAGGGTTTATATAGGAGTTAATTTCCTAAAAACTCGTTCGTCTGATTTCTTCAATTTTATGCTATCGGCCCTCTGATATTTGTTGAACGATGATGATTTATTTGACTTTGTCAATTGCGTATCTTTCACGTTCCTTGGTTGACGCGGCTTTTGAATCAATTTCGTGATGACCACGGTTTTTGTTCCTTTTTCTGTTGACTTGTTAAAAATACGGCTTTGATACATTTAGCTTTGTATCTGTAGTTTGGATATCGATGATTCCCTCTGATGCTTTGACTTTGGTCACTTGATTTCATATAACTTGTAGCTTGCTGTTATATTACTTCGAATTGCATTTTTGGCTACCTGAATTGTGCTGCATTGTTGTGTTGAATAACAGCATGACCATATGCATAGTACAACTTGTACATGCTTTGATTTTCATTCAAAGTGTTGTTTACCGTGACTTGATGTATTCGTATTCAAGCTGCACATATGTATATATGCTGTTTTGTCATCATGTTGGTTTAGTTGTACTGCCCCCATGCCTTGTGTCTGGCCATTCTTTTTCTGGTTGGTACTGGATGCATCACTTCAGTGATTCATTACCTCATGTGCTTGTATTGACATGTTATGGCCTGTACTCGGTTTGCTTTTAATGCATTCTGGTGCGGCCTTTACTTGTTGATCTTCATAGTTCACTCTGATATTGTGGTACTGTCTGATTCCTTTACTTGGTGTTGTAGCAGTTTGTATTTGCTGTATCATGTAGTTGCACTTGGTCTTTACTTGTGACATCCATGTGCACCTGATATATGTTTGAGATTTTGTTGTTCACTGTGTTCATGCACTTTGGTCTTTGTTGCCTCTTTGTGTTGATGTACTTCATGTTGTATTCATGCAGCTTGTTTTCAATATACACTTGAATGTTGCAGTCCATGTTCTTCACTGTTTATATTGTTTGCATTGTTGCAGTTGGTCATTTTGTTCATCTGTATATTGCTGCAATCTTCATTTCCTTGTATTGTCCAGTACAGTTGATTTGGATTCATATGATGTTGAGCATTGGATTTTTGAAACTCTGTTGTTCTTGCTTGCATTGTCATCATTTTGGTTTGGTTGTGCTGTAGTCCAGTGCCCCCATACATATTGTCACCGAGTTGGTCTTGTACTTGTATACTGCATCTTGGTCTTGGTTATATTGATTTTGGTGCAGGCTTTCCATTTTCCTTTAATTCACTGTGTATTGGTTCCTTTGTTCAAAACTGCTGTGTCAGCGCATACATGTATATTTGTGTAATTGCTCATGTATATATGTATGTGAACTGCCATGATTGTTGCAGTCCATTTTGATGTTGGTCTTCGTTGCATTCATGTCATGTCGCCTTATGTTGAATCCAATTTCAAAACTCGGATTTGACCTTGTGCTTGTGTCGTGATTTTCAATGTTATTGCACGTGTTGAACCCGGTTTTTCATTTGGGTTTGACCTGTGCGTACCTGTCCCTGTAAAACAATCAAGTGTATATATCGGCGTGCACGGCCTTGTGGCATATACAGTAATACACTGTGTATGTCATAAGTTGTTCGTGTATGATGAATTCAAATTTAAATTATGACGAACAACCCAAATAACTGAGGCAAATCATATTTTCAAAAATTATCTTTTATTTTTGAATTGCAAAAATATTTCTTTTTCAATTTTACTGCGTTAGTTTATATTTTTGCAGATTGCCCAGATGCTGGATTCAAACTGGAATGCAGTTGAAGATAAATACGAGTGTGAGTGATATGTAGTGAGGTGCTGATGTAAAATAGTGATGTAATTGAATTTGTATCAAAGTTGTATAGTGAATAGTGAGAGCTTGAAATTGTACTATTCAAAGATGTAATAAATATTTGTTTGAATAAAATATTCGTTTGAATTCAAATTCCGTGTTATTTATTTTATTCAACAAATATTTATTTAATCTGTGAAAAATAAAATAGTATATTATCAAATACATTTAAACGAATGTATATATGTTTATTATCATCAAACAAAAATCATATAAGCACATATTCAACATTATAGACTCCCCGCCATTAAGAATTTCGTCCTCGAAATTACGATAAGATACAAAAATCCAAACAATCAAGGATGAAACATACCATCAAACAAATCAGGATAAGTGATGTGCACGTAAATATGCATATTTTTACCACCATATTTAATTTATTTAAATTAAATAAATGATCATATTGGGTGTTTTAATTTGCTTAAACCGAAATTCAAATTATTTTCAAATTGCCATATATTCATCTTCATATAGGGGCAAAATGGTCATTTTTGTGCATTTATTAATTTGTGAAAATTTACTTGGAATTTTCTATGTTGTTTTGTAGGAATTTTAATGAATTTTACAAGTGGCTTCATGAAGACATGCATGCACAAGAGTGAATAAAATGGAACGGAGATGAAAATAATTCAAAGTGATGATCATGGAGGAACCCACTTACCCACCTGCCTTAATGTACACTTAGGAGCCAATGCACATGCTAAAATGCCATTAAAATTTTCATGCACACTTAATGGATGATTATTTGAAGTTAACGGTCACTTGGCCTCCACACTTTCTAAAAGGGTATTTTGGATAGTTACCAAGAAATGAATTAGGGTTTTAAAACATGTATGAATACCCCATATGTTCATGTAATTATCCTCTCTTCTTTGGTCTCTCTTAGCACTCTTAGTTAGTTTAGTTTAAATCAAAATAAAAGCTCTCTTTTCTTTTCTTTCATGACTACTTAGCCATTTATTTTTATGTAATTTTTCTATTCTTTCTTATGCTCTTTTCTTTTACATGCTTGTTTTCCTTTCTTGTTAGTAGTTAGTTTATTTTTCATGCAAATAGAGTAGATTTTATTTTATGCAAGTAGATTAGTTTTGCTTTTCATTTTGCTCTCTTTTTCCTCTTATTTGTTTAATGTTGCATGCTACAATTGTTAATTTGATAACAAAAATGAAAGGCTAAACCCCTTCAATTTAGAGGTAATGAAACCCTTTAATTATGTAGCTTCAGCATTACTTGTTAATTTTGATCTCTTTTGTGCTTAAATTAATGTTGATGTGATTCATTGTTTCATGTTGAATTTGATAGTCTATGTTGTTCATAACAAATAGACCATGCTTAAAAAATCACAAACAATAATTACTTCTTCATATATATATGATGATGTTAATGAAGTAAATTTTGAAATTAAAATTTGATGACCTATATATCTAAACAATAGTTAATAGGCCATGTATAAAATAGATTTTATTTTCAACTTGTTGACTTTTTCATGAGAATTAAATGTGATTTAAATGTTGTGTTATAATTTGATGGCTTATGTTGGGCTAACTAATAGCACAAATATGTCATATTTTTCACTTATGATCAAAAAAAAAGATCATAATTTCATGTTTTGTTGAACTATATGATCTAGAGAGTGAAATTATCTCTAAATTGTCGTTTAACTCTCATATTTTTATCGTATTTCTTTGTTAACTAGTTATTTTATTTACGTTTCTAGTTCACACACTTCAAATTCTTGGTTTAATTTGATTGAATAGAAATTTAGAATCTAACAATTCCCTACGGATCGACCCATACTCGCTACGTACTAATTTTTGTACGCCGTGCGTTTGCGTAATGTATAATAAATTTTTCGGCGATTTTCTAACTCAATTGAAAATTCATCGTTAAACAAGTTTTTGGCGCCGTTGACGGAGAATTATTTCGATTTTTTATTTCTATTCTTCAAATTATTTATTGTTTAATTTTTATGTGTTTGTTTGAACTTTAAAAAAAAAAAAGAGTTTCAGTTGTGTGTTTGTCGTTTTCATTTTTTTTGTTTGTTGTTTTGCATTTGGATTGTTATTATAAAACAAAAACAATCTTCTTTATAAAAAAACCATCATCACGTTTCATTACATCTTCAATTTACATTTGCAATTGTGTACATTATCAAATTTCTAAAGAATTTTTTTTTTTTTTTTTTTTGTACATTTTTGGTACTGTTGCATTACATTTCTCTTCACCCTTTGTTTCTCTGTGTAGCCACTGTTCCATTGTGCTGCCTAGAACCCACGCAACAATCACCCTACTCAACTGCATTACTGTTGCCTTCTTGCTTCACCATTCAACTGCCTTCAACAATTCTCTCCTAACTCCCTTGTGCACGAAACACAAGCCTAAACAACAACCCACCGCAAACGGTATCACTGCCTTCCTTCCATTTTCTTGCCCACATCACAACTGTCTCGCTGCTAACTGTCTCATTTAACATTGCTTTCAAACTTACATCAATCCCATTTAAAATTGTTTACAAATTTACAACGACAAACAACTTCAGTACATACCATTCCACTCCATCCACAAACCTACCACTCTTATACCACTACTGTGCACTGTGTACATAAACAACATCCCCTGCCCACTCCTACAATCCCCTACATCCACTCACGGCAAAAAGCAAAACTACCCACTACATCCGCTCACTGCTTTCACTGATTCACAGTCCAAGTCGTCAAACAAGCAATACAGTAGCTTTGTCAAACACATACAACTACACTGCCAAAACATACCTGTCACATATCAACCGCCACCCTTCTCTGCCCTGACCCCTGACATCAAACAATTCAAAAACACACCCATCGAACATTGAACATCCATTCAACTTCTGTGCATCAAACGCTGCACCCTTTAAAACTTCTGTTCATATCCCTTCAACTAACAACTGATCATCATCTACATACTCCACCTGAAACTGTCGTGAACAATCACCAACCAACCACTTCAATCATCACTGAACAATTGTTCCACCGCCAAGATCCGTTTTTTCCCCACAAAACTTCTCCACTGCCTCCCGTTTTAGATTGCTTACTCTCTGGTTCATTCAATGCAGTTACTAACAGTCCTTCCACCAACATTTACTTCCGCCTTCTCTATTGAGTTCAGACCATTCAACACTCAACTAACATCCACGCTACTTGATCACTTCCTTGCCAATCAACATTACTGCACATCAACAATTTCAAACTGCTATCATTTTGCCTTTCTCTCTGACAACTGTCCCCTGCTTCCCGAACAAACCAGTCACCTTTCTCCAACTTCCTATCCTTAACGTACAACAACCAATCTTCTCCACCATATACTACCTTCAAACAACCCACAATCAAGCCTACCACTACATCAGACTACAAACATCGTAACTTCCCACTGTCTATAACCTCTGCAACCCACCACCGTAGCCAATTTGAACTTCCAAGTCCACATACTACCACTAGCAAACCACAATTCCTCATCACCCAATCGCTAATAATCGAAACCGATTGACTCACAGCTACTCACGTGACCATCGACCTACCTCTACAAACCCCAACTCGAACTGCCTTAAGTTTTCTGCAATCAACTCACAGCCGCAAACAACCACTGCTGTCAAACCAAACATAAACACTCTGAACCCACGAACAATCCACCAACCACCAATCGCCCTACAATCAACTAACCTCTTGCTACCCCAAAATCGCAACTCCATCTTCTCGCAAAACCCCATCTTCAAATACCGACAGCGAGCAGTTGAATCGGCGAAGCTTGGAAATACTATAAAATTGATTCGAGACTTGAAACTTTGAAATTGATTTTGGAATTTTGAAATTCTGAGAATTGGGGAATTAAGGTTGAACTCTATGGAGAGATCAGACCAAAGCACTAAAGCAAACCAGTATTATGTAGAAGTAAACGGGCCTGGCCCATATCTCTATTTCCTTTGTACAAGTATCAAAGTCTCGAAGTCTACATAAAGCATTGTAATGTACAGAAACAATATGTATCTCTACTCTATACAAAATTAATAAAATCAATAATTCATTTTCTTTACATAGTATCAGAGCCATTATATGCTTAACAGCATCTGATTATTATTTTTTGATCAGAAATCATATCTCATCAGAGTATTCTCATCATCTGAGATCAGATTATATACAGTTTAATAATTGTATATGATTTCTTAAAGAAAATTCATCATTTAGTACTGTGCCGTGCCAAGAAAGAAGAATATCAGGAAAAAAAACTTCATCACATATCAGTCTTTTGGCTGCATCAGTACTATCAGAATTAGAGATTCAACTTGTCTAACCTGAAGTGCCGTGCCAAGAAACTGTCTGTCAACAATCATCATCCAGCCAGTTTCTAGTTGCATCTTCATTTTCCGGTAATCTTGATCCTCATCATCATTTCTTGCCGCAACTTCTCCAGTAATGGCTGAAGGCAATGATAACAGTGCTGTCTCACTCACTTCTGTCTCCAAATCCACCCAAAATCAGTCCAGTATCATCCAAGAACTCCTCAAAACCATCATTAAACCACATAGCCAGCTTATTACTACCCCACTTGATGAAACCAATTATTTACTCTGGAAATTTCAAGTGGAGACTGCAATTAAAGATTATGGTCTTCGGGAATATGTTCTTGGAACCATCATTAAACCATCAAGATTCACTGCAGATACACAAGGGAAGCTAATTGTTAATCAAGATTATATCATACATGAAAGACAAGATAGTTTGGTTAGTTCTTGGCTATTATCTTCAATTACTGCAAATCTTCTGCCACAATTAATAGGCTGCAAAATTGCCTATGAGATTTGGCATACAATAGAGCAAGTTTTCAGTTCTCAATCTGCTGCAAGAATTATGCAGTACAAAAGGCAATTGCACAATTTAAAGAAAGGCAATCAAACTATGAGAGAGTACTTATCCAAAACTAAACCTATATGTGATCAGTTAGCCTCTGCAGGGCACAATTTAAGTGACACAGAGCAAGTATTATATCCGATGAGTGGATTAGATGAAGAATATGAATCAGTTGTAGCTGTGATATCATCAACAGAGAGTTTACCAACACTACAATATGTACACTCTATATTACTAGCACATGAAGGGAGATTAGAGCAAAAAAGGCCAACAAATCTCGAATACTCTGCAAATTATGTTACCAACAACAGAGGAAGAAATCAAGAAAGAAATTACAACTGCAGAAATCAGTCCAACAACAATCAAAGAGGTGGTCAGAGTAATAGATCGAGAGGAAGAGGTGGCAGATGGAACAATATAAACAACAGTAATATGACAAGGTGTCAAATCTGTGAAAAATATGGTCATACAGCAAACGGATGTTATTTCAGATTTGATGCTAACTATACATCATCTCAACAAAATACTGGCAACTCAAGACAGAATGATCCTAGTGCAAACATTGTAAATGTTCAACAAGGATGCAAGGAGCAATCAGAAAACACAACTAATCATCTAGCAAAGGCAGAGGACATTCAAGATGACAGTTGGTACCTAGATTCAGGAGCAATTAATCATGTTACAAACAATCTCAACAATTTGAATCTTGGAAACAAGGAATACAAAGGTAAACATTTACTAAATATGGGTAATGGCAAAGCAACTCATATAACACACACTGGAAATGCAAGTATTATAGGTGCTAGACAATTATATCTTAATAATCTTTTGAGAGTGCCAGTTATCAGAAAAAATCTGATGAGTGTCTCACAATTTTCAAAGGATAACGATGTATATTTTGAATTTCACCCAAAGTTTTTTTAGTGAAAAATGCACTAATAGATGAAATTCTTTTGCAGGGTAGAGAATGTAGGGGATTATACAAATTTGATGTTGCAAAATCAAGAAAACATGAAAGTAAGAAAAACTTGTGTAACATGTCTGAAACAAAAATTGTTGAAAGCTGTAACAGCTATGATATCTGGCATGCTAGACTAGGTCACCCCAATATGAAAATTGTAAGACATGTATTGAGTAACAATAGTAAAATTCATGTTAAAAATATTCCTTCTTTCTACACCTGCACTTACTGCCCAATGGGCAAAAATAATAAACTTGCATTTCCAGATTCAAACACTGAATATATTAATCCAGTAGAACTTGTTGCCACAGATCCGTGGGGACCAGCCCCAATATCTACTGATTATGGCTACAAGTACTATATTTCATTTATTGATGCCTTCTCTAGATATGTGTGGATTTATTTTTTAAAAGCAAAATCTGAAGCTTGTAATGTAGTAATGCAGTTTATAGCAAGTGCTGAAAAACAAACAAACTGCCAAATAAAAATTATTCAGATAGATGGTGGCAAGGAGTTCCTACCACTCAAAGAATTCTTTCAAAAAAAGGAATAAATCACAGAACAACTTGTCCACATACCTTCGAGCAGAATGGTCTAATTGAGAGGAAGCACGGGCACATTGTAGAAACATGCCTAACTCTTCTTGCACAGGCATCTGTACCTCTGAAATTCTGGCCTGATGCATTCTCAACAACAGAGTATCTTATCAACAGATTGCCAACCAAAGTCCTACAACTTAAAAGTCCAATTGAAACACTAACAAAGATCAGGCCAGACTATCGGAGTCTAAGGGTATTTGGATGCCTGTGCTTCCCCTGTTTAAGACCCTACAAGACACACAAGTTAGAATTCAGATTTGCTCCATGTACATTTTTAGGATATGCTAACAATCAAAAAGGCTACAAATGTCTTGACAACAAAGGTAGAATTTATATATCAAGACATGTAATCTTCAATGAGTATGAATTTCCCTTCAGTAAGTCTGAAAAAAATACTACCAAAAAACTGTACAATCCACAATTCTCAATACCTTCAATACCTGAGATGATCATACTTGTAGAGAGATAGATGTCACAGGATGAGAACAGTGCTGTTCAACAACAAAAAATAACTAGTAATGCCTTTAGCCATGATCAGAATGAAGAATCTGAAGACTCATATCAGTCACCACAATAGGACAACATCAGTCATGCAGACTACCACTCAATATTGTATGATTTTCAATCATCCAATACTCAGCAGGAAAGCACAATGAAGGATAGAGCTCAACAGATTGATCCTGCAAATAAAGATAGTGGTCATCATATGATAACAAGATCAAAGAGTGGTATATTTAAACCAAAAATAGACAATGCAGAATTATTCAACGAGGAACCCAGTACTTATCATCAAGCAATGTAAGATGAGAAGTGGAAAACAGCCATGAAGGAAGAATATGATGCACTTACAAGAAATAAAACCTGGAATCTTGTTCAGTTACCTGAACATAAAAATGTTGTAGGCTGTAAATGGACTTATAGATTAAGTAAAAATCCCAATGGTACAATTCTAAAATACAAGGCTAGATTGATAGCAAAAGGATATTCACAACAGAGTGACTTTGATTTATTGAAACTTTCTCACCAGTTATGAAACCATCTACCATCAGAATTGTACTAACTATAGCCTTGTATAAGAATTGGACTATTAAACAATTAGATGTAAATAATGCCTTTTTAAATGGTGTATTGCAGGAGGAGGTATACATGGAGCAACCACCTGGGTTCAAACAACAAGGAAATGAAGGATTGGTGTGCAAATTAAACAAAGCAATCTATGGACTCAAGCAAGCACCAAGAGTGTGGTTTGACAAGCTGAAACAAACTCTTGCCAGTCTCAACTATATTTCAACAAAATTTGACAACTCTCTTTTTATTAAATTCTCTGATACAACTGTTACTTATATACTTATTTATGTTGATGACTTCATAATTACAGGTAACAGTGAGACAGGAATTAACAAAGTCACACAACACTTGAACAAAGATTTCTCAATTAAAGACTTGGGAGAGCTAAACTACTTCCTCGACGTAGAAGTTAGAAGAAATCCCGATAACAAGTTACATCTGTGTCAAAAGAAATATATTTCAGAAATTCTGATAAGAGCAAAAATGGATAAGTCAAATCCATTTTCAACACCAATGGCTAGCAGTTCACACTTATCAAAAAACAAAGGAGAGCCAATTGAAAATGAGAAACTATACATAAGTATTGTTGGAGCATTACAACATGCAACAATAACAAGGCCAGACATATCATTTAGTGGTAATAAAGTCAGTCAATTCATGCAAAAGCCACTAGATAATCACTGGAAGGCAGTTAAAAGAATACTGAGATACCTTAAAGGCACCATAAATCAGGGACTTATTCTATATGCAAGCAAGACACTTAATATCAATGGCTATGCAGATGCAGACTGGGCCATTGACAGTGATCACAGAAAGTCAACAACTGGATACTGTATCTTTTTAGGAAAAAATCCAATATGGTGGTGTGCTAAGAAACAACCAACTGTATCTAGATCAAACACAGAGGCAAAGTACAAAAGTGTGGCAAGTGCAACTGCTGAGATTATGTGGGTAGAATCAATGTTAAAGGAACTACACATCAAAACTGATACTACAGCAATTATCTGGTGTGACAATCTCAACACCATTTCTCTTACCGCAAATCCAGTGTTACACTCCAGAACGAAGCACATGGAATTAGATATGTACTTCATTCGAGAACAATTATACAGGGAAAGCTAAGGGTTAATCACATACCTTCCACTTACCAAAAGGCTGATATTTTTACGAAAGCTCTGTCATAGATCAACTTTACCAGATTTAGAAGCGAACTGAACATTGATGAAGCAAATCCAGATTCAGAGAACAAAGCTCCAAACTATTTGCTAGCAACACAGAAATCTGAAGCCTTCTCATCAACGTAAAGTCTCAACCACTCCAGATCCATCGACCATACCAATCGCAACTGAGAGATCTGAGGTCTGCTAATCAAAATAAAGCCTCAACCATTCCAGATCTATCAGTTATACTGTATCTATTTGCAAAATTCGTAACTTCCGAAGTTGATGGTCAGATCTAAGGTTTGCTCATCAAAACAAAGCCTCAACCGTTCCAGATCTATTTATTTTCATCTTCAACTCTCATTTTATCAGATCAAAGAAAGAAAATTGAAGAATTTTTCACGAAGTATTTATTCGCGGCGGCCATTATTAAAAGAAAGAAACCCTAGCCCTCGAACTAGTTTGAGGGGGGGGGGGGGTATTGAGAGATCAGACCAAAGCACTAAAGCAAACCAGTATTATGTAGAAGTAAACAGGCATGGCCCATATATCTATTTCCTTTGTACAAGTATCAAAGTCTCGAAGTCTATATAAAGCATTGTAATGTACAGAAACAATAGGTATCTCTACTCTGTACAAAATTAATAAAATCAATAATTCATTTTCTTTACAAACTCGTTTGAAAATAGAAGAGGTCGGTGGCTAAGTTTTTCTAATGGGAATGTTTTCATGAATATGTTTGAATGCTTTGGGTAATGAGCGGGGCGGTGTTTTAATTTTGTTATTTCTTTCTTTCTTTTTTATTTTTTTATTTAATTTGTTTGATTTTTAAGTTTTTCTCTATTAAAAAAAAACTAGTTCCTTCAATTGCTAATTTTCATTTAGTTATTCTTGCATATAAAAAAAAGAAACAAGTTTTTTTTTCCTTCACTAGTTTTAGTTTTCATTTTGTTTTGTTTTCACAAGTTTGTTTAGTTTTTTGTTAGTTTCCTTCCCAAAAAAGGGTATCGTTCTATGCTAGTTTTAGTTTCATTTGTTTGATTTTTCTTTACGTGCTTTGTTTTCCTCCTTTGATAAACGTGTATATATATGAATAAACTTGTACATATCTTGTTTTATTTTCAGGTTGCCAATGCAAATTGAAAGAGTCGCTTGCTCCGCTTGGCTTGCCAAAAAAAATAACAACTGCACGCTTGCTTATAAAAAAAATTGTTTCTTTTGCCCCATATCTATTGTTTTTATTTGTCTTGCATTGTTGTTTGCTTGCATTTTAGAAAAGAAAAAAAATTCAAAAACAAATTTCATTCGTACTGCATTGTTAATACACATTTAATTTCAGTTTTGCATTTCATCTTAGATTTTGATTAATAATAACGGTTAGAAATCAATAACGTTTAATTGTATATTGACAATTTTTCCACTTTCGACAATTTAATTTCTTGGTGTCTAGTCTACGGCAAAGCAATAACCATTAATAAATATTACGGTGGTCCGTAAATATTATAGTGGTTGTTTCTCTAAAGGTACTTAAACCTTCGGCTGCATTGCTATGGTGATTCGTGGTGCACCGATAAATCATGTCTGTTACCTCGCTAAGAACTATCTTGTTGATTTAAGATGGAGTATGATTATACAATTTTGGAATAAAATATTTGTAATTAACCTTTGCATTCATTTAGTTGCATTAGTTCATGCATATTAAAAAAATCAAAATTCAAAACTAAAAAAAATTATAAATATTTCGTTTCCTTTCCTTTGAAAAGTTTCAAAATCAAAAATCCAAAAAGTCCAAAAAAAATTACTTAGTTTATTAGAAAATATAAAATCCAAAGAAATAAAAATACAAAATCTTTTCAAAACAAAAAAAATTGAAAAACCAAAATACAAAACAAAAATCAATTTTCCATTTTGAAAAAATAAATTCTATTTGTAAATATTTTTCCTTTATAAAAAAACCAAAAAAAATTCTTAAAAATGTCCTAATTTCCTTTTCCTTACTCACTTGAATTTAGTTGTGAAAATCAATGTAATCCGTATGATTTCACTCCAAATTCGTATGGATATTTTAACAACAACTATTGTCCAAACGATTCGAATTTTGCATCATAAAGTTTTCAAAATAACGAGCAACCCTCAAATCTTGGAAATATCATTTCGTCTTTACTTGAAATCTCTACACAACAAAATCAAATGATAGATGGTTTGTGTAATTCGTATTTCTATGATAACTCGAGTCAAAGTTTTCAAAATAGTTAAAATTTGAATTCAATTCAAAAGTCAAATAATTTAGAGTATAAGCCATGCCAATTCAACTTCAAACTTCAAAATGAATTTCAAAACCGAAATTAAAATGGAAACAATTTTTCAAATAATTCTGGCAATGGGAATAATCTCGACCATGATACAATTGAAAACTTTTGTCCTCAACAACTTCAAAGTGAAAATTTACAAGTTAATAATTACAAATTTGATTTTGTCGAGCAAATGAATGAAATTTACGATGATCGCTGGGATTTGTTGATTAAAACATACAAAAAATTACATGAACAACAAAACCAAATCCCAATGTGTGACAAGTCAAACAATAATCCATCTTTTACCCAAATTGACGATTTTCAAATAATAACTTTTGAAATTGAAAATAACAATCTTAATGAAGTTGTTGAAAATAGAATAATTGAGTTGGATTTCAATTCTTTTGAGGTCGTGAAACTCGATTTGAAATTCGATCTTCCTTTTTTCGATTTCGAAAATTTGAATACAACAACTTTGGATTTTGAAAACGATATACTCAATGAAGTTTTTGATAATCTAATAAAGGAAGACGAATTCAATGAACATGATTTTTTTGGACTTTCCGAAAATGAGTTGTTAAATTCCGAAAAGGAAGAGTTAAATCGCCATTTAAATTTTGAAATCAATAACTTTGAAGAATTCGTCAATGCTGAGCTTGAATTTCAATGTGGTGAAAATGAACTTAAATTTCAATCAATTGTTTTATCGACCCCAAAAATCATTGAATATAAAACAACTCGTATGATATCTAATAAAACGACATTCGTTTTTCCAAATCAACATTCAATTTTGAAATCTTTTACGGTTTGGTTTTCCGAGCTTAAGCTGTGTCTCGCATACTTGACGAGACAAATAAATCGGTCTTTGGAAGACCGTTTCATTTACTTTTTGACTATATACTTTCTGATCTTGTGTAAATACCGCTTATTTTCTTGTAAACATAGGTCATCTTTTTATTTTTGTTTTATTCTTCTCCTTCCACTTGGGTTGACTGTGAGGACACAGTCAAAATCAAGTATAAGGGGAGACTCGTCATCGCTTTCGATTTTTCATGGTTTACTTTTACATTTCTTTCAATTTTTTTCTAAAAAGAATCTCAAAAACAAAAAAACAAAAAAATATTTTTTTAGCATTTTGATCTATTTTTAAAGAAATACCATAGGATAAATATATGGTTTTGGTTAATTAAAGTGAAATTTTTGAAAAAATTATTTTTCTCAACAAAAATGGAAATGAAGTTTGGTTACAAACAACGATGGTTTAACTAACACATAAGAAGATTCATATGTATTAATTATGAAATATCCTAATTGAAAATCTTTGTTTTACAAAGTGGTGAATTCAAATAATGGATATAACATTTTTTTTATCTTCTAAGTTAAGTGGTGCTAAGATGATTTTGCAAAACTCTCTCTTTAATAAAAACAAAAACAAAAAAATTCTTGTATATATGTATGTGTTTTTTGAAAAACACATAGATTCATGCATTCATGCTCGTGTGTTCACTCGCCATGCTCTGTACCCTTCTCACGTAAGCCCAAAAGATAGTGCACGATCTGTATATCTGGCCTTGGTTTATCTGAGTTATGTGTGTGTATATAAATATTATTTTACAAATTACGCCTACAGTCAATAAGTATTCACACTTGTGTGTTCACTCGCCACGCTCTGTATTCCCATCACATAAGCCCGCAAGGCAGTGCATGGGTGATATATCTGGCCTCAATTTATCTGAGTTAGGCATATGTAAATATTGTAAATATCAATAAAAATTTCAAAAAAAATAGAGAGTGTAAGCAAATGAAATGCAAGCACTATTTTAACTTGTTTGATTTGACTTGTTATTGAAAAGAAATGAAAATAGCACTTTGATGAACTTTAATAATCGATTAGGATCCAGTTCATAGTTACACTGTGTTATCAACCAAAACAACGAGTTACACTATGGTCTATTTGTTACGATAAATTAATTTTTGTCGGAAATTTTGACGAGTAAATGGCTTGAATTTTCAATATAATAACCAAAACCTATATTTAACTTATTCGTATTAATTTAAAAGTAAATCCTTCATTTGTAAATATTTTCAAAAAACTTGCGTTCATTGCATTGTAAATAATCTTATATTTTGTAAATATTTTCACTATGCATTTGGATTTTGTGGACAGTATCCACTGAAAACCCTCATGAGACAACACTTGTCCTACTTGGGACTCCCAGAGGTTTAACGGCTTGTTGCATATGCTCAATGCAATAGTGCTCCGTACAAAAACAGATTTATCTTAGTTTTTCTTTATTCAAGGACGAATAAAAAGATAAGTGTGGGGGTATTAGATGTGCACGTAAATAGGCATATTTTTACAACCACATTTAAGCTATTTAAATTAAATAAATGATCATATTGGGTGTTTTAACTTGTTTAAACCAAAATTCAAATTATTTTCAGATTGTCAAATATTCATCTTCATATCGGGGAAAAATGGTAATTTTTGTGCATTTATTAATTTGTGAAAATTTACTTGGAATTTTCTATGTTGCTTTGTAGGAATTTTAGTGAATTTTACAAGTGGCTTCACGAAGATATGCATGCACAAGAGTGAATACAAAGGAATAGAGATGGAAATAATTCAAAGTGATGATCATGGAGGAACCCACTTACCCACCTACCTTAATGTACACTTAGGAGCTAGTGCTCATGCTAAAAGGCCATTAAGTCTTTGTGCACACTCAATCGATGATTATTTGAAGTTAATGATTACTTGGCCTCCACACTTCCTAAGAGGGTATTTTGGATAGTTCCAAAAAAATGAATTAGGATTTCAATACATATATAAATACCCCATATGTTCTTGTAATTATCCTCTTTTCTTTAGTCTCTCTTAGGCTCTTAGTTAGTTTAGATCAAAATAAAAGCTCTCTTTTCTTTCCTTTATTGTTAGTAGTTAGTTTATTTTTCATGCAAATAGAGTAGATTTTATTTTATGCATGTAGATTAGTTTTGCTTTTCGTTTTGCTCCCTTTTTCCTTTTATTTGTCTAATGTTGCATGCTACAATTATTAATTTAATAACAAAAATGAGAGGCTAAACCCCTTCATATAGGTATAATGAAGCCCTCTAAGTATGTAGCTTCAACATAACTTGTTAATTTTGATCACTTTCGTGTTTAAATGAATGTTGATGTGATTTACTGTTTCATGTTGAATTTGATAGTCTACGTTGTTCATAACAAATAGGCTATGCTTAAAAAATCACAAAAAATAATTACCCCTTCATCTACATATGATGATGGTAATGAAGTGAATGTTGAAATTAAAATTTCTTGGCCTATATTTCTAAACAATAGTTAATAGGCCATGCTTAAAATAGATTTCATTTTCAACTTGTCGTCATTCTTCATGAGAATTAAAAGTGATTTAAATGTTGTGTTATAGTTTTATGGCTTATGTTGGGCTAATTAATAACACAAATATGTCATACTTATAATAAGTACATCATTTAAATTCACTTATGACAAAAAGAGAGCATAATTTCATGTTTTGTTGAATTATATGATCTAGAGAGTGGAATTATCTCCAAATTGTCATCAAACTCTCATATATTTTTATCAAATTTCTTTTGTTAGTTAGTTAGTTTATTTACATTTTAGTTCATAGTCTTCAAATTCTTGGTTTAATTTGTTTGAATAGAAATTTAGAATCTAACAATTCCCTATGGATCGATCTGTACTCGCCACGTACTAACTTTTGTACGCCGTGCGCTTACGGTTATTTATTATAAATTTTTCGATGATTTTATAACTCGATAGAAAATTCGTTGTTAAACATTAAGCATCCCTATACCTTCTCTCAGTTTCTCAAGTACAGTCTCTATCATCGTCACCCTACTAGACCTTTACTAATCTAATTGCCTTTTCTTAAACTCTTTTTCGTCTCTTGCCACTATCCAAATCGGCCGTCTAACTACAATCAAATCTGGTTCCATTACTAAATCTTCTAATACTACATGTGTTTTGGCAGTCTTTGGGTCTCTAACACATTTCCTAAGATGTGAAAGATGGAAAACATCATGGACTCGTACCAAACTGTTCGGTAACTCTACTCATAAGCGAGTTTTTCGATTCTCTCAATACGAAAAGGACCAATAAAACTAGGTGTTAGCTTTCCCGACTTTCCAAACCAAATTACACCCTTCATTGGTGAAAGCTTAATAAATACATATTCTCTAACAAAGAATTCCAAGTCCTTTCTTATTCTGTCTGCATAACTTTTATGCCGAGGCCAAGCTTCCTTCATCCTAGCTCGAATCTACTCAATTTTTTTGTAGCTTCTTTCACTAAATCAGGGCCAAGAACCAATCTATATCTGGACTCTAACCAATATATGGGAGATTTGCATGGCCTTTGATACAAAGCTTCGAACGGTGACATCCCAATACTAGTCTGATAACTATCGTTATACGAGAACTCGACTAAATGAAGATGGTCTTCCCACGATCCCCCGAATTCCAACACACAAGCTCTTAATAAATCCTCCAAGACTTTATTAACTCTTTCTGTTTTCCCATCAGTCTGCAGATGGTAAGCAGTACACATGTTGAGCTTGGTTCCTAAAGTTTCCTGTAGATTCTTCTAGAACTTACTAGTAAACAAAGAATCTCTATCACTGATAGTGCTACTAGTAATTCTGTGTAGCCTAACCACATTTTTTGTAAATAACTTCGCTAAAATAGGTGCCGTCCTAGTTGATTTAACCAGAATGAAATGGGCACTCTAAATTAATCTATCTACTATGACCCATATGATTTCATTTCTCTACTAGACCTTGGCAACTATCAATAAAATCCATAGAAATAGAATCCCACTTTCATATCGGAACATCCAACTGTTTAAGCAATCCACTTGGCTTCTGCTGTTCGACTTTCGCCTGCTGGCAATTCAAGCATTGCTTTACACATAACCAATGTCCTGTTTCATACCTTTTTAGAAGAAACTTCTCTTCATATCCTGATACATCTTCGTTCCTCCAGGATGGATCCAAAACTTCTTTCCTCATGTTTTATACATTCGGAACATACAGCCTTCCTTACTTTCTCAACCACCTATTTTGGTCAAGACTAAAATCCTTTAAGTCATCGCTCTTTGTTCCTTCCCTTAACTTTTGATCCATTTAGTCAAAACTAGATCCACCTCCTGTTTAGAGGCTATCTTCTCAATCATTACTGGTCGAACCTCTAAACAAGACAATACAACACTTCCTGCACTTGAGCCTACCTCGGATCTAAACTGCACTCTACAAGCTGACAATGCTTCCAAATGTTTACACTCATTAATCATAGCCAATACTGCATTCTGATGCTTCTTGCTAAGTGTGTACTTAATTCCAAAATCATAAGCAGCGATAAACTCTAACCACCTTTGTTGTCTCATGTGCAGCTCCTTTTGAGAGAACAAGTACTTCAACGACTTATGATCTGTATACAACTCAAATCGCTCTCCCAACAGGTAACGCCTCCATACCTTCAAAGCAAATATAATGGTAGCTTAATCTAAATCATGCGTAGGATACCTAACTTCATATGGTCTGAGTTGTTTAGAAGCATAAGCAATCACTTTACCTCTTTGCAACCACACAGCTCCTAATCCCACACGCATCAATATAAACAACTAAATCCCGATTCCCCTTCGGAATCACCAACACTGGTGCATGGGTCAATAAGTGTTTCAAGCTCTGGAATGCATTCTCTCACTTAACAGTCCATACAAACTTCACATCTTTTCACGTAAGCTTAGTCATTGGTGTAGCTATTAACGAAAAATTGTTTACAAACCTTCGATAACATCCAGACAATCCAAGAAATCTCTTTATCTCAGTCATCGTTTCGAGTCTCTTCCAACTATTCACTACTTCAATCTTAGTCAGGTCTATAGACAACCCTTTCTCTGAGACTACATGACAAGGAACTGTACTTCCTTCTTCCAAAAATGACACTTCGAAAATTAGCCTTTAGTTAGTGCTCCCTTAATGTCTCAAGCACAACTCTAAGATGAACTTCATGCTCCTTCTCATCCTTAGAGTATATCAGAATGTCGTCTATGAAGACCAACACAAATCTATCCAAGTGCTCTCGAAAAATTTGGTTCATCAAATCCACAAAGAATGTCAGAGCATTAGTTAGTCTGGACGTCATAATAACCATTCGTACAATCCATATCTTGTCCTAAACGTCGTTAAAGGGATACTATCCTTTGCCACTCTAAGCTGATGAAATCCTGTCGCCATATCCAGCTGAGACAATACCTTGGATCGACTTAACTGATTGAGAAAATCGTCAATTCTCAGTAATGGATATTGGTTCTTTATCATTTTCTCATTCAACTTACGATAATCGATACATAGCCTCAACGATCCGTCCGGCTTCTTGGCAGACACTGTGGCAATTGCCTAAGGTGAACTACTCAGTCGAACAAAACTCTTGCCTTTCAAATCCACCAATTACACCTTCAACTCCTTCATCTCTGTAAGTGTCATCCTTCTTAGCGGCCTACTCATCGGTTCTTCTCAAGGCACCAAATCAATCTAAAACTCAATAGCTCACTTCGGTTGTAATCTACTTATCGGCTCAAATACATCGACAAATTCTCTAACCACAAAGACTCGAAGCAACTCATCCTCTGACTCCACGATACCCAATAAGGCATTCACTTCGCACCTAAGGTTCTCTATGGTATAAACTATTTCATCACGACAATCCAGGTGACTAAGTGATATTTTCCTATCATGGAAAAATATCCTAGCTTCATATTTACTTAACCAATCCATCCTAAGGATAATCCCAAACCCCACAAAATCAAATACATGCAAACAGCAATCAAAGTATGACCTAGCAAATCAAACTCTAAATGGTCACACCTCACCCCAAGTGTTGCATATGCACCTATCGGATTAGCAACCCTTATGGAAGTAACTAGATATGAGGGTTCTAGGTTAAGCTTATTTACCAGACATCGAGAAATAAAGGAATGTGATGCACTAGTATCAAACAGAATGGTAACAGACATACCGTGAACCTGTAGCGAGCCTCGCAGAACAGCCTTTCCTTTCTCCTGCACAATAGGAATTGAAATTGCAGGCTCCAATGCATATATCTGTCCCTTTCCTTCTCTAGCAGGTTCTTTGCATTGGTTCTTGTAATGGCTGATCCGATCACAATTAAAACATTAGATGTTCTTTTTCCCAATCACCTCATTTCCTTTCTCTTTTCCTTTTCCAATCCGACACTCATCAGCATAGTGTCCCTTCTTATCACATTTATGACAAAACACCTCATCTTTTCCACTCTTCTATGCTCCTCCTTTCTGATCATTCTTCTTTTGGAAAAAATTTCTTTTCTGGACCTATTTTACTTAGGCCCCCTTCATCTTCTTCCTCAAGCAAGCTAAGGCCTCTTCCTGTCTCAATGCTATTATCACCACTACATCACTGGGATATCTTAAGTGCGGCAAAGTAGCACTTATCAACTCCGGCCTCAAGCCACATATAAACTTCTCATTCCTCCTAATAACTGTATCAACCAAAGCATACCCATACCGAGCCAACTCTTCAAATTTTCTTGCATGCTCCAGAACAGACATCTCCCCTTGTTCTAGTTCTGCAAACTTCCTCACCAATGTCGACTGTGCCATCACATACATAAACCTTTCTTGAAATCTCCTCTTACTCTCTTCCCAAGTTATGGTTTCGTCATCAATACCTGCTACGATAGTATTCTACCAAAATAAGGCAGCTCTCTGAAGCTGTCTTGAAGCCAATCTCCTCTTTTGTTCGTGATTCAACCTTAAGTATGCAAAGTATCTTTCACAATGTAGCAGCCAATTTCCCAGCTCGATGGCATTTTCAGTTCCAACGAACGGCTTCCCTCCAAGCCTGATATAATCTCTGCTCAGATTAGCGTATTGCTTAACCATCGGAGCTCCCTGAACTCCTCCTCCAACAGCGTTTCCTCCAACAACTCCAACGGAAATTCCACCTTGCATCATATTTGCAAGAATTGATACATGGCTCCCATGTCCACTTGAGGAACCCCAGCACCCACATTTTCAGCTTGAGCCTGACCTGGACCTCTTCTAGCAATTGGTCGAGCATTTCCATTAGTGGTGGTGCTATCTGCTCCTAGATTAACTCTGCCCCTTCTTCCTTCCATATCTATATTCAAGCCTTATGAGATATAGATGAATAGCATAACTAAGATAGGAATCTAAACATATAGCGTATAGTTATATATAGCAAATACAAGTACGTTACTATAGTGTTATCCTATATCCCCAATCTTAACTCTACTTACTTAGGATTATGTCTTCAAAACTCATTTTTAATTAAAGTATTTCATAAACCTCGCTGTGATACCAAGCTGTAATATCCCCTATCTAGAGGTCCAAAACCAAGCGCTACAAATGCTGCAGTCATCTATAGTATTAGCTTCCAATGACTAAATACGGCTATATTAATGGTATCCATAATATCAGAAGCATTTGAATATGAAACAAAACAAGGATTTCAAAACAACATTTTCATCATTACATTTAAAATAGATGTTCCATATTCAACTTACATAATCCTAAATACATTCCCAGACATAGGTCAAATATACTTATTACAAAATACGCCAAGAGCAGTATATGAAGATACCCCCTTGGATGATCAGAGTCATATGGTCATAGTAGACCTAATACAATCATATTGGAAATACATCAAAACATAAATGAAAATTACAAGTCCTCAATAACTATCTATTTGCCTCCTGCATGCCTCTAATAACCTTATTTATCATCCTACTAAAACCTAAAAAGACCTTAACCCCTCAGTCTACTCAAAGTAATTTTAAGCACCCAAGAGTGTAAGAGGAACATAAGCTTTGAGTCAGACATGAAGCCTAGTGTGAATATTACTATACATCCTGGTTTATAATGTTAAGTGAGACCACGCCACTTAGCAGTACGGGTTTCCCCTCACTAACATCCTTTTAAAACATGTCTTTGCAAAACCTTTTTCCCGCAATCAAAACTGATTAAACACTGCAAGGGCATCATTATGTAAACATACATAAATATTAGGTAATAATGAACTATATGTTCAAATACATAAGTTTTGTTTGGATAACTTTTAACCTTTGGCTGACTTGGGCATACTAAATAATATAATCAAAAACTAATCTAACAAATATTAGCTATTCTTTTTCTACATGATCTATCCTTAACTATCTGTTAAATACTTCACTTCGGTGTGTAATCATAATTTTAGTCTACCTGTAACAAATCCCTACACACTGGAATTTTTTGGACAACGGTAAGCTGGGGCTATTAGCTAATGTATAGGGTGCGACTCCATACTAGTCCCATCTGGTATTCTAATATCCGAATCATTTTCATTTAAGGATCCCCTCCCATAAATTTCCTTAAAAACAATTTCAAAATGATTTAAAACCTTTAGCTCAAACTAATACAACGGAAATTATAAAATCTTTATAATTTACTCAAAATCTCATTGCCATGTTATATATATATATATATATATATATGTATGTGTGTGTATATTATTTACTTAAACTTTAGTTGATGAAATCACTTAACCATTTAAAAGTCTTCCTTTCCAACTCTTTTGAAAGTACCTTTTCCAAAACCAAGTGAAAACCTTTTACTTATCTAGGCCAATATGCCAAAACCTTATCTTTCAAAACCAATCATTAAACCTATCGAAACCATCCTCCAAACCTTTCAAAACCATTAAAAAGCAGACCTTTCGAAAGTAATAAAACTGTAGACATCTTTCTTAAAACTCACTATAAATCTTTGCCTTAGAAAAACCTTGGAAAACCTTCCACTTAAGCCTTTCGAAATAATTGAACAAAACCTTTCCAAATCATTGAACTAAACCTTTCGAAATCATTGAACTAAATCTTTCAAAATCATTGAACTAAACATTTCGAAACTATTGAACTAAACCTTTTGAAACCATTGAACTAAACCTTTCGAGAACTTATTGGGTTCAATTTAAAACAAGTGGAAAATCTATCTTTAAAATCTTTCGACTACATTGGGAGTGACCTTTCAACTTTTTTCGAAAGCTTTAGCTATACTTCATTTTGAAAACAAGGGTGAATCACCTAAGTCGAAAGCTCTCCTTTGAAATCATGGAGAAGAGGCTGGTTTTAAAATAAGTAAACCTTTTGACTTTGTTAGAAGGTTCAAAACAAAACCAAACAAAAGCGGCAATAAACTTCCGACTTTGTCGAAACGTTCAAAACCTTCATTTAAATATTTGACCTGGTCGAGTGCAACCAATTCAAAAGCTCTTATTCGAAAGCAAAATAGGCGATCATTGATTTGTGAACAAACATACTTCAACCTCTTTGGCAACCAACCTCTCGACTAAGAACCTATCGACTTTGTTCAATTCATTACGTACCAAGATGCTTGATACCTTATGCATTGAACTTGGACCTTACCGGGAGCTAACCTTTTGACTTTGTCGAGAGGTCCGGGTCGGAAGTTCAGATGCTAAAATTGGCTGAAACATGCTAAAAATATGATTTCTTTATTTTTAACTTAGAAGGATAACTTTTCAACTAACCTGCCTTTTGTTTATCAAATTCTCATTGGTTAATAAATAATTTTCAGAAAAGTGCTACCACTATTTTTCAAAATTAAATAATCATTTTATTTTGTAAAATTCCCCTTCTCCTTAATTAAATATATAAAATATTTAAGTATCACACCTTAAATAATTTTATATATCCATCAAATCAATTAGGAAAAATCTAGAAAAATCCCAGAAAATCTATTTTTAATATGTTTTTCAGCATATAAAAATTTCAAACACAAATAATTATTATTTTAGCCGTAAATAATTTATAGCCCAATATATCATTTTCTTCACTAAAAAATTAACATAAAATCCATATTAATTCACAAAATTATGAAAATTGAAACCCATCTCTAAAATATCATTTCTGACTTATATTTAAATTTTCACGGCATCTAAATGTCATATAATAGAGTTTTCATGTCAGACATATCATAAAAACTAACATGAACATATATAATTCATCAATAAGCATATATACAACTTTAGTCATCAAGACATGGCATATACTTGTAACAACATTTCGGGTCTATTCTAAAAACCGAAAATTATAAGAAAATGGGATGTAGTTATTATTCATCTTAGCTTTGAGATTTTAAGATATGAGATTTGATGTCGATTTAGTTGATTATCTTCCTTCTCTTGAATCCTTGCTTATCTTCTCTTGAGAATAATAATGGTGGTCGGCCATGGTTTAACTTTCCTTAAAGTGAAAATGAAATAAACGTGAGTTTCATTCCTAAGGGTTCAGGGTGTAAGCCCTTCCTATTTCCCATATTTCCCTTGCTCATTTCCTAACACATTATCTTATGTTGTCTGATTTTAATTTACTCATTAACATTACACAACCACCCATAACTAATCAGTCCTCAACTTATTATTCTCCCCATAATTATGTCTTATTTACCTAATTAATTATTCTAAATAATATTATAAAAATATGGGGTGTTATAGAGACACTTTGGCTAGGCCATGTAGGCGGGACCGAAGCCTTGCAGTGCTTTGGCCAGGCCATTTTAGGAGGGACCAAAGGCTTACTCTGACCTCCCTCTAGGAGGTGGTCCGACCAGGCCATGTAGGTGGGACCGAAGACTTGTAGTGCTTTGGCCAGGCCTTATAGGCGGGACCGAAGTCTTACTCTGGCCTCCCTTTGGGAGGTGCTTTAACCAGGCCCTTATGGCGGGATCAAAGTCTTTTCCTTTATAGGTTCCTTTTTTTCTTTTGATTACTAAGAATTATGTTTTCCTCGATTTCTTTATTCATCTATTGTAGGAAAATAGAATCTCAAGTGCATGGCATTCCAAGTTCTTACTATTACGTTGCCATCAGGTCGGCTAGTTGATAAGTCTCCAGTGGGATTACTTCATGAATAATAAGTGGTCTTACCAATTTAGTCCAAGCGGTCCATCTGTCGGATTCTTGGTATCTGCTGAGACCTTTTAGAGTACGAAGTCTCCTTTTTAGAATGATCTTTCATTAATTTTGGAGCTATAATATTATGACATCCTTTGATAATATTCGGCCGTTTGTATGGCACTTTATCTCTTACTCATTGATCAAATCTAGGGATCTTTTTTTCAGCTCTTGGTTGGGACTGAAAGCATATGCAATCCTCCGATGGAATGGTATTTCGACTTCGATTGATAACATTGCCTTGCATACGTATGTAAAAGAAAATGGACTATGTCCTATTCCAGTCTTTGTAGAAGTACGATATGCCGAAATGATAAATGGTAGTTCTTCTACCCAATTTTCTTTTAGTTTGTCCAGTCATTCCTTCAGGATAGTCTTAATGGTTTTATTAGTAGCTTAAATTGCTCCATTAGCCTTGGTATGAGCTACCAATGAAAAACTTTTGATTATTCCATTCTTGCTACAAAATTTGGTGAATTCCTCACTTTCAAAATTAGTTTCGTTGTTGGATGTTATTTTATGTGGTATTCATAACTAGTTGACTATATTCTTAATCAAAAACTTTAGTACTTTCCCTGATCTTATATTTGGTAATGGTTTCGCTTCATCACATTTGGTAAACTAGTCAATAGCTACGACTACAAACTTTGCTCCGTCCTTAGATATATGTTAACTCACTTTGGGGAATATGTGGAATTGTTGAAAATCTCTAGCATATCTCTTTATGTAATTCACCACATCGTTACTCACATGGGGCCAATAGAAACCTTGCCGCGTGACCCTTTTAGCCAATTTTATGCCATTAGAATGATCTTCATAGAACCCTTCATGAGCTTCTCTCAACAATTTTATGCCACTTCGGGACTAACACATCTTAAGTAAGGAAGCGGACATCCTTTTAAAGTGCTCCATCTATCATAATAAAATTTGGTGCTCGGTGTCTTATCTTTCTACATTCCATTTATCTTTCGATAGTTTCCCTACTACCAAGTATTTAACAATGGACGTCATCCAACTGTTTTCATACTGACTATCTACTTCTATATAGATGGTTCCTTCTTGGATTCCATCGTTTCCACTTCCAAACTCCTTTTCTTCTACCATGTGTGTAAGAGCTTGGGATCTATTCAATACCATAACCTTATTTTTCAATTCGATGCCTTTTTCCTCGATGTTGGGATTCTATTGGAAGCCTACCGACATAATTTGACTTGCTGCTCCTCGTGAGCTGGCCAACTTAGCTAAAGAATCGGTTTGAGAATCTTTTTTCTTCTAGATACCTGGTGTACTGAAAAATCTTCAGACTGGGTTAACATTTTCGATACCTTTTTAACATAAAGGATCAATTTTGCATCTTTTGTTTGATACGTCTGATTCAGCTAGTTTACCATTGATTGAGAAACGTTGAAAATTTATATTCTTGGGATCTTCAATCGAAGGGCTAATGTACCGTTAATTCATACTCAGCCACATTTTTGGTATCGAGAAAGCCTAGTTTCATTGCATAGTGTAATCGATGTCTATCAAGAGCAATGATTATGTATCATAAACTAGCCCCTTTCTTATTTGATGCTTCATCAATGAACATCTGCCATTTGGGCTTTAAATCCTTTTCCTTTTCTAATTTTTATTTAACAAATCCTATGTACTTGTTAACGAAATTGGCTAAAGCCTGCCCCTTTATTGCCATTCAGGGTTGGAATTCAGTCTCATATTGGCTCAACCCTATTCCCCATATTACTAGCCTTCCTTATCGCTTCTGGCTTAATGAAAATTTTCTTAAGCGGAAAATTAATTAGGACCTTGAATGGGTGTGTTTATAAATATGCTCTCAACTTTCAAGTAGTGAGAATTAGACAATATGCAAAGTTCTCTATAACTAGATATCCAGCTTTTGCCTCTTTAAGCCTTTACTAGCATAATATGCCGAAAGATGGGTTTTATATTCTTCTCTTATTAAAATCAAACTTAATGCATGTTCAGAGACTTTCATGTAAAGGTATAATTTCTCTCCTTCTACGGGACTAGATAAGATCAGAGGTTTCTTAAGATGGTCTTTTAATTCTACGAAGGCTTTTCTATAATCATCACCCCACTAAAGTTATTCTTTTTCTTAATCACATCAAAGAAAGGAATGCACTTATAAGTAGGCTTGGAGATAAATCTGTTTAGTGCTACACTCTACCATTTAAGCTAATCACATATGTACTTGTTTTTGGCTCTCCCATATCTTCAATGCTTTGATTTGGTAAGGGTTGATGCCAATTCCTTAAGCACTGATAATGTATCCCAAAAATTTCCCAAATTGTATTCTAAAAGCACATTTCTATGCATTAAGATTCATTCGATACTTTCTTAGTACTCCAAATATCTACTCAAGGTCTTTTACATGATTAGTTTCCTCTTGAGATTTGACTAGCATATCATCTATGTAAATCTCCATGTTCCTTCAAATTTATTCTCTAAACATTCTGTTTACTAACCTTTGATACGTAGACTCTTCATTCTTTAATCCAAAGGGCATAACTTTGTAGCAATAAGTCCATAATCTGTTGAGAAATTTGTGTTTTCTTCAACTGATTTGAACGAGGAAATTTAATTACAACCATAGTATGCATCCATAAAAGATAACAACTTATGTCCAATTGTAGATTCAACCAATTGTTTTATTCGAGGCAAAGGATAGCAATCCTTAAGGATTGCTTTATTTAGATCGGTGTACGATACACATTCTCAATTTTCCATTGGACTTTTTAAGTAATATGGGATTGGCAAGCCATTTAGAGTAAAACACTTCCCTAATAAACTCATTTTCAAGTAATCTTTTGGTTTCTTCCTTTAATGCATTAGCGCGAACTTTATCGAACCATCAATTCTTTTGTTGAACATGGACGATATTTAGCTCTAGTGCATGGCTCATAACTGTTGGATCTATCCCGATCATACCCAAGTGGTCCAAGCAAACACATCCTTGATGGATTGAAGAAATTAGATAAATTTTCCATTGAGTTTGTCACCTAATTCTTTTCTAATCTTTACCCTTTTTGTTTGGTCTAATGAATCTAAGATTTCTTCTTCCAGATCTTGGCATATTTTATTCTTTCTTGCTCCCCTCTACAATCTAATTCAGTAACGATCTCTTCATCCTCCATTTCATCAGTTATCTAGTTTATTCCTATTCATTTTCTTTTTCTCCCGGAGAAGTTGAATCTTTTCGACACATTATCGGGCTTTTCAACTACTCTTGTCTTTTTGTTTGCCTCATATGGTACGCCTGAAAGATTGTTATCCAAGGGCTTCTCAATTTAAGTTTTAGTTTAATATACTTTTCTCCAAGTCATAACAAAAAATATCATCTCATTTGAATTGCTCAAGTGTAGCGAAGAATAGTTCCCGTGACCGAATTGTTCCTTTCGTATGGTCCCCCAACCATTCTTAGTCAACAACTTCAACATTAGATATTTCAGTGAGAAGAATGCTCCACTTCATCTTATAGTCTTCCAAATAAAGTATTATAATAGGAGGCTGGTCGATTATTATGAACAAAGTTTCAAAAGTTCTAGAGTGTACTGGAATTCCTATTTGCATCAAAAGCTTTATCTGCCCTATTGCGTAGACACTTTATAATTTAACAGAAAGATAGGCTTGAAGTTTGGTTCCAACTTCTCTTTTGGAATTTTCATTTGATCAAAAGCATGCTTAAAAATGACATTTACTACACTGTCGGTGTCAACTAAAATCCTGTTTACCATAGAGAGCCTGAATTGTGAAGTTCTCATAAGTGGATCATTATGCAAATGATGGACTTCCTTTAGCTCTTATGGAGTTATTATTGAGTTGGGCATTTGGAGTTAAAATTTATGACACCTGAATGGTGGTTCCACCTAACTGGAGAAGACTCCATCCCTTACTTCTCTTATATATCTACTCTTGACCTCTTTGCTACTTTTGGCGAGATGGGGACCTCCGTAAATGACTTCTATACGATTAAGTGGAGGAAACAAATTAATACTGAGGATTATTCTCTACAAAATTCGCAACATTATTGAAATTCTTGAATTGTTCCCTTCGAGATGTGAAGACATCTGTGTTTACTTGATAAACTGTTTTCAAAGATCATGATATGGTCATATTCTTGATTTTCCCTGCTAAAACACGACATTCATCAATTTTGTGCCTACTTGCTTTATGGTAGATGCAATATTCTCCTCCAGTTTATGGTTTGCGATTGTTTCTTATCTTATAGGAAGTACGAAAATTTCCTTCATCTTTGACCATAACAAAAATGTAGGAGACACATTTGTTTAATTCTATGTAACTGATTATAGGAATCTCCTCCCATCTTCCTCTTCTACCTTCATCCCATCTTGGGTTTTAGTTGGGGTGATCAAAATCGAATTTTCCTTCTTCCTTCTTTGGTTGAAATTTATTTTTAGAATGGTATATTTCATCCATGCGGATGAACTTATAAGTCTGCAAATGGAAATCTTATAGATCCATACACTCATGGACATAGAGTTCATTTAGAGAGGAGTCTGTTCAATTAACACAGAGCATACTGCCATCATTTTTTCCCTATAAGTCATATTTTCCAATTTTAGTGCCTCTATGTTGAATCTCCTTAGATATTCACTATGCAACCCTCTTGGTCTTTGTTTGACATTAGCCAGCACGCTAGAATCTATGGAAGGACCTTTGCATATATAGAACTATTCATAAGAGAATTGTTCCTAAGAGTAAATAGTCTTCTCTCTATAGTGTCTGTACCATTTGGCAGCTGCTCCTTGGAAAGTCGTAGGGAAGAGCCTACAGCTTATGCACTAGAAGCATTATGTAAATCCATTCCTCTTAAAAGCCAAAAGATGGTCATTGGGATCAGTGGTTCCATTTACTTCAGTAAAGGGACTTTAATGTGCGACAATTCTAACATACATTATCTCCTTTATGAACGGAGCTTCACGAAAATTATTATTAAGCCTCGGGTTAAGGGCCCTCTTCCCTTTAAGATCAAGCATGACTTTGCCATTTTGTTAGCCACATCCCTTAGGTAAGTTTCATCATCACGGTAGTCCTCTCTATAAGGCCTATATTCTCTGTGTGAGATCGAGTTACTTGACAACTTGGTAGACCTTTCTGCTAGCATTTCTTGGTTTTCCTTTCAACGATTTATTCTTAGCGTTATTATCTCCTTTATCTTGTGATTTTGGAGAATATGTTGTCGATCTTTCATTCGAGGTTCCTCTCTTTCTTTGTGGGGATATAGTGCATTTCCCTAATATTACTTTTGAGTTTGAGGTAACTAAAATTTTCCTCGGAGAATCAACTTATTCCCTATCTTCAATAAGCTTCATTGTTTTAGGGACTTCTGAGAAAGAGCATTTTTTTGGTTGCATCATTATGAGCTATTTTGTTGAATTTTGGCTTCATATTTGTTAGTTTTACTGGTGCTCAGGGCGGTCCAATCACTACGTTCTCCAAATTAAAATTTGGAGCGATATTTTCCTCAAAGGTTGCTGTTTGTATAATTTCTTCATCTGAAACACTAACCTTCCTAGTCTTCTCCATTTTCCTAAAACAAAGTTTAGATTAACAAGTTTAAAGGTACGGTAAAGAAATAGTAAGTCAGAGGTTCGAGCCCTCCTTCCATAGCCATAATATTAAACCAAAATTTAACTCAACACCTACGATGGTGTACAAGGTAGTCTTATTTAAGAATATCTCTATAACAACCCTTGATTTTAATATAATCGTGAGGTTACCAAAAGCTCAAATCACTTGTTCGAGGAAAAATTTAGCGAGTTGAGTAAATTTACGGTGGTCCTTTACTTATGTTAATGGTAAAACAAGTCAAATATATCAGTTCATAGTCATGATAGTCAATATGCAAAGCAAACTCTCATGCCTACGTGGCCTTGTGTATATTATGAATATGCAAGTCCAAATCCAAGTTTAAGTCATATGCATGTCAATTATTCGACAACAGTCCAATATGCATGTCAAAGGAAGATATACTATGTGAAATTATATTCTCAAGTTTTTATATGCATTAAATTCAAATGTTACAATCGGCCTTCGAAATCCCTAGTTCAATTTAGGTTTTGCAACACTAGAATTTCATGAAAGGTTAAAGGATGATTCGCCTCCATTCTGGCAATGATGGAGGTCTACTTATAGAAGTAGTGGTGAGTGGAATGGTTGGCACGTGTTCGCCCAGTTAGACGTGAACCATCCATTCGCATTGTTGATATTTGAAATCCAATCATCCATTGTGGTCCAGCGTCCCCTGCTATCTCTTGATATTCGTTACCCTTACCATCTATTGAGATTTGGCATCCCTTGCTATTTTAGGTACTTTTCAATGGTCATTATTGTAAGGGCTCGACATTGGTTACTATATCCAAGGTATTTATAGAAATTCGATATCTCCTCTTCATGAGTAATGCTTGTGTGCTTCATTTCCATGGTATCTGTGCTTTATGACGCCTGATATTGTTTAAGTTTGATATACCTACAGTCTTTTAGAAAATCGACACCCTCTAGGCATCAGGCACTTGATACATTTATTCATTGTTAAGACTTCGACATCACTTCTTACTTGTGAATGTTTGATAATGCTTATCATTTCTTTAAGGTTCGTCGTCCCATAGAGGTCAATGGCTCTTCATGTTCTATTTAGATGCTCAACACCCTAATTACTGTAAAGATTTAACTTCACTTTCCATTTTAGACGCTCAACACCCTCTTTAGGTGTCAAGTTTTGATATCTCGCTTGTTTTGAGTGCTTGACACCTCTTTTATAACAATAATGGTTTGTCATTCTTACGGTGTTTAAGTTTGACAACCTATTGTGATTCAATATCTCAATTATTCACTGATTCCTTTGAGTTACTTAACTCTTGAGTAGGAGCCTAACTATTGCCATCATATTAGATATTTGATACCTAATATATTTATCATATCACCATGTTTCTATGTGCTCAATATCTACTTTTTGGGATGTCTCCATGATTCCCATGTTTCTTTAAGTACATTTGGCAGTAAAAATATGTGGATAACAAACCCTAATCCCGAAATCAATCAGCAGACTTAAACGTGGACTAAGATAATTACCCACTAATATGCCTAAAGTTATCAAAACTTCAAACACCCATATCACTTAAATCATAAGTCCAAAAAATAAATTAAGAACACTCTATGGAATTGGAAACCACTACATCTTTCATTTGAAAGTGGTTTGAGATACTAATTCGGCTCCTAACAAAAGTTATATATGCTACAAAAAAAATTAGGGTTAAAATTGTCTAATAATGTTAAATGTGGAAAATGTCACTAGAAAATACTTTCAAAGTTAAACAAAATTTTGGATCCAATTTGTGTTTTGAAATAACAATGTTACTATCCACCAATATGTAAGAATTCGGTCATTACACCCAACATAATGATCAAAATGATTTATTGGATAAAATGTTATTTTGGATCTCTCTTTAAAAAAGGTTTCGTAAAAGTTAATAGGCGAAGATGATGAATTATTCGATATTATAGAGTTCATCAATCAAAAGCAAAAATATATGGAAATTTGGTTTATTGTTTGAACATGGATAATCATCTAATAAGATAAAATCTAATCCTTGATCTTGACACTAAGATGTGAAATACATATTATGTGAATACATATTTCTTCATAATTTGAGTTTCTGGTCTTCTTGCTTATTGTCTAGTTGATAGATTCCATTTATTATAATCCCTTTCTTTCGGTGTAATCGTGAGCAACAATATAATGGAGTAGAAAATAGTCACAAAATATCTTTTGGAGAATTAAGAATAGACAACGGTGAATATCAACATACAAATTGTTCAATAAACATAGATAACTGATTATTTAGAAAAGGAACAATGTAAGACCCCACCTCTAGACCCATACTATCAAAAAGTATTACAAAGTAGTATTGTCAGACAATACATTGAATGAGATTATATATGGTACACACGTGAATATTCTCTTGGACTAACACTAGTACATATTAAAACATCAAATACGTACGTACATACATACATACATATCTTTCATGTACATAGTATCGGTGTAAAGCAATAGACACATGTTCTTCCAAGACAGAACAAGACATAATATACAATACATCACAGAGAACACAGAGCCGAACGCAACGATGGTATATATAATATAATAATTTTCAAAGTATATCTAATATACATTACATGAATATACATACATGAAATTATAAAATACACATACAGTGAACTATAATGCTATAATCTAGTCTCCTCTATGCATACAACTCAAACTGGTCTCTTTTCTGGTACCTGAAATATATCGGACTGACCCGAATATTATAAAATAACACACGTGTTAGACTATGTTTGATCAAAGATCATAAATAAGTTTAATAATGTGTACAGTGGATAAAATATGATACTATAATTAAAGATACCCAAATCATCATCCAACATATCGAAGTAAATAATGAATATAGAAATGTGTGTCTCAAATATCTATACAAGATAATTATCTAGACATCACGCCATGCAAATAACACATGTTCATATGAAATAATCAACATTAAATATCAAAAGATGTCATCGCCCATATAGATATACATCAAATCAAAAATCACAAAATATACATAAATGAGTTAATTATACATATACATATACATATACATATACATATACATATACATATACATATACATATACATATACATACATACATACATACAGTATCTGGAAATCATCAAATCCAAAATAAAAATAATCGGTAACGAGACATTACTCCTGTGAAGTCCAAAAGTAATGTGCATCAAATCAATAACAATGGTGTTGCGGATTTAGGGTGAGAGTCCATGATCAGACCGGCAAGGTGGATACTAACCAATCAGGTTCACTCCTGAAACATAAAGGGGGTCAGAATAAAGTACACAGACATACGATGTACCCAAACTATATGGCTAACTAGTAGCCTCCATACGTGCTCATCACAACGAGTTACCTACATATCACATACTCCCATATGAGTGTCATTAAAGAGGAAAAAATAAGTGAATAAATAAAACAATGGTGTCTCATACCACCATGTGTTATTAGTCCATTTATCTGTGCTCCTATTTCACACTCGCCCTTCTTTGTATAATGAGTTCAAAGAATAGTCGAAAAAGTGTTGCCGAAAGTCTCATACCAGATGGTATCACTAATCCATTTATTCAGATTTATCATCACATGGAATGATCATCAATAAATCATACAAATGGTATGTCATCATCGTATCATCAAAAATACCAAATAAAACAAATTCAATGGTGAATCACTCTTATTATGTTTATTAAATTAAACAAGAAGGAAATATTAAAATAAAATATATAAATTAAATAAATATGAATAAATCAATACTTTCGAATAAGTAATTCCCAATATAATTTGATATAAAAAAAATATCAAGAGATGGATAGTGGACACGTATCTCAAACTAGATTTAAGACTAAATTCTTCATAAAAAATTACTTCATGTATTCTAGATCAATACATCTTAAAGGGAAAACAAGAAAACTATGAAATAGGTTATGCAAATCAAATATAAATTATGATCGATTAAAGAAATTATTATTAAAATCTTTCATATCATCTTATCTCATAATAGCAAATAAACTTTCCTAATCGAACAATGAATACACGCATATACATATGAGTTAACAAGATATAAATTCTATGGTAATCTTATTATTTACAATATATAATCAACGTTCTCAATAAAAATAGGAGTTGGGTGTTTATTTATTAAATAAACTAAATAACACATTTCAATCATTCTTAATCATCAAATTGATTTATAAAACAATATATTATATAGTATATGGAATCCTTAGACTTTTATAAATAATAACAATCGAACTCTTTCTTACATTCATTATTTACATATATGTGTTATCTAATAAATGTATTTATATGTTATAATTTAAGAAAATATTTAACTTATTTACACAAAATATAAACTGACACTTCTATTTAATTATTCCTAATATCAATAGTTTCTATCCACATAAAATTGCGTACTAACATCAGTAGAACATTTACAGGCTGCTCTAACACATATTTATGTACGCAAGTGCTAGACAGAGTTTAAGGAAGGAAGTTCAGGCTAGCAGAAATGAAATGGCAAGGAGGAGGAAAAAATTATTTCAACAAGTATGGATACATGTATTTAGCAAGATCCTAAGCCACAGTAGTACAACTTCATATAAATAAGGTACCATATGAATAAACTAATTACACGCATTAGTAAAACATCTTAAGAAAACGATTTGACAACTTCTAATATAATTATAAGAAAGAACTCAACAGTTAGATATCTTAGAAGACAAATTGGCAAAGTATAGGTGATTTCATAAATTATTTAATAAATAAAGATCTTCGCATATTTAAACAAGAGTTAAGATCACTTTCACATACAGAAAATGAAACAAAAATGAACCATAGCAAGGTGAATTACATTGGCAGATAGGAAAATACGGTCTAAAAATGGGTGATGTCAAACAATGTGGAATCAGGTTATATAGTAGCAAAATACGAGGATAAATTAGTTTTGTAAACGATGAACTGAAAAACCCTCACAAAACATAGACATGCAAGCTTCAGGAATATACTAGCAGTTACATCATGGCACCTGAACACACCCACGAACACTCACTATCGAACACGCTAAGGAACAGAGAAATACTCGCACGGGCACTCAGCCATTGATCGACCTGTCATCACCACAGCTCGACCGGTCATTGGCAGTTTTTGCCAGTGATTTGCCTATAGAAGGCGATTCTCTCACCATTGATTGGCTATTCCAATACTTCGTTGCATTTTGTAGTCAAGCTACCATTTCATGCTTATAGATGTGTATATATTATGTGATTAGGTGATGTGAGTGATATACTCACCTGAAGTTAGCATCTTCTTTCCTTTTTAGTATGAGAACGAACGCACTCTGACACATCCACACTACCGCGACCAAATTCGATACATAGATGCGTATTTACATGGAAACAAATATATCTTAGTTTGGAGATTTTAGATGATTAAGTGGATTTTTTGTTTAAATTATTTAAATGATAAGGGTTTAGGGTCATGGTCGATTTCCCCAAATTCAGAAATGAATAAGCATAAGTTATATTTATAACTAGTAGAGAAAGTGTAACACCCCCCACTTGGAGGCAAAAAATTAATGGCTTCGAATACTGTAGCCATGCATAGTTATTAATATTCGACGACCAAATACGGTAATGTTAGGTACAATGTATTGAATGAAGATGTGAAGCCGCAGCAAGTATCACAAAAGAGTTAAAAGTATTTGTATTGGGTCATGTTATATTGAGCCATCATGTAGCCCATTTATCTTTTATAAATACAAAACTGTAACCTGTACAATGAAATGTTCAGTTACTCAAATAAATTTGTAAGATCAGAAATTATAAAATACATTTTCTGCATTTCAAATACTATCAATAAAATTAAGATTCAAATTCTTTCTTGGTATCAGAGCCACTTACATTGCCTAACAGCAAACAGAAGATCATCAAAAAAATCATCGGAGGAGAAAAGAACAGAGAATTGACTGCAGAAAATCAAAACAGAAAAAAGGAATGCATAAGTCGTGCCATGCCAGTAATCTCTCAGAGAAGATCTCATCATAGAGATTATGCTGTACTCAAAAATCATCAGAAAATCATCATAGAGATTAGATGCCAAATTTGTGAAAAGTTTGGTCATGCAGCCAACAAATGCTATTTCAGATTTGATGCCAACTACATTCCATCTCAACAAAACAACAATAGTTCAAGAAATCATAATCTTAGTGCAAACATGGTGAATACTCATTCAGATCCAAAAGATCAAGCAGATGTTAAAAGCACAGAGACTGCAAAAATTGATGATATTCAGGATGAAAGTTGGTATCTAGATTCTGGAGCTACCAATCATGTAACAAATAATCTCAACAATCTGAATTTGGGTAGCAGGGAGTACAGAGGTAAACAATTAATTCATATGGGTAATGGTGAATCAGTGAAAATCACACACTGGAAATGCAAGTTTCAATGGCAGAAAAGAACTCTTTTTAAAAAAATTACTAAGAGTTCCATCTATTAGGAAAAACTTACTAAGTGTTTCACAGTTTTCCCAAGATAACAATGTGTATTTTGAATTTTATCCAAAATACTGTTTAATTAGAGATATTCTAACTAAGGAAATAATTTTGCAGGGTAAGGAATTTAAGGGATTGTACAAATTTGATGTTGCAAAATCAGAAAACTCTGAATTCCATGGAAAATGGTGTAATGTTACTGAAATTGAATATGAGAACAACTGTAAAGACTTTGATATTTGGCATTCCAAACTTGGACATCCAAGTATAAGCATTGTAAAGAAGGTGCTTAGTAATGATAATATTACTGTAAAAGATAATGCAATGCCTTATGTATGTACATATTGTCAAATGGGCAAAAGCCATAAACTTGCATTTCCAGTCTCAAAAACAAATTACATGAAACCCTTAGAATTAGTTGCTTGTGATTTATGGGGACCATCTCCTGTTAATACAGATTATGGATACAAATACTATATATCATTTGTTGATGCATACTCTAGATATTCATGGATTTATTTCTTGAAAACGAAATTTGAAACTTATGATGCAGTATTGCAGTTCATAACTCAAGATGAAAGGCAAACAAATTGCCAACTAAAAGTCTTGCAGACAGATGGTGGAACTGAGTTCCAACCAATTAAGGAATACCTTCAAAAGAAAGGTATAATACATAGAACAATTTGTCCATATACATCTGAACAAAATGGACTGGTTGAAAGAAAACACAGACATATTGTTGAAACTGGGATTACTTTGTTAGCTCAAGCATCTCTACCCTTAAAATTTTGGCCAAATGCCTTTGCTACTACTGTGTTCCTAATAAATAGATTACCCACTAAGGTTTTACAGTTTAAAAGTCCATTGGAAATTCTATATAAAATTAAGCCAGAATATCATAGTATGAAAGTATTTGGATGTTTATGCTTCCCCTATCTAAGACCATATAATGCACATAAGCTAAATTTTAGGTCATCACCTTGTACCTTCTTAGGCTATGCTGCCAATAAGAAGGGATAAAAATGTTTGGATAGCAATGGAAAAGTTTTTATTTCTAGACATGTGGTGTTTAAGAAAATATTTCCTTTTAGTCAATCGAATATAAAAACATCGCAGAAAGTGTATAATTCAAAATTTTCCATACCACCAATACCTGAGCAACTTGATGTCATAACTCAAGTTGAAGAAAGAAGATTGCAGGGCAATATAGATCCAGAATCCTCTGTCAAGTCCACTTCACAACACACAGTGCTCATGCCTGAGCCAGGTCATGAAGGAGATGATCAGAATGGAAGCACAGGTCAGACATCACATATGTGTCCTACTGATCAGCCAGACTACAGTTAACCATTAGATGATTTGCAATCATCTAATGATCAACAAGAAACCACTGCTGGAGCTTCACATCAATCATCTGCTCAAACCAGACATCATATGATAACAAGAGCCAAGAGTGGTATATTCAAGACAAAAATATTCAGTGCAACTATGAATACTGAAGAACCAGATACCTATCACCAAGCCTTACAGAATGAAAACAGGAAGATGGCCATGGAAGAGGAATACAATGCATTGATAAAAAATAAAACCTGGGAATTAACTCCATTGCCAAGCAACAAAAATGTTATAGGCTGCAAATGCACATATAGAATAAAGAGAAATGCCGATGGTTCAGTTTCTAAATATAAGGCAAGGCTAGTAGCTAAAGGGTATTCACAACAAAGTGGCTTTGATTTTACTGAAACTTTTTCACCAGTTGTGAAACCCTCAACTATTAGAATTGTTCTTACCATTGCCTTGAATAGAAACGGGAACATTAAGCAATTAGATGTAAATAATGCTTTTCTGAATGGTATTTTACAGGAAGAAGTCTATATGGAGCAGCCTTCAGGTTTTGAGCAAAAGAAGGCAGACAAACTTGTATGCAAATTGAACAAGCAATTTATGGACTCAAACAAGCACCAAGAGTATGGTTTGAGAAACTGAAGCCAACACTAATCAGACTTGGCTACAGTTCAACAAAATCAGACAACTCTCTATTTACAAAATCTAATAATAATGCAATTATGTATGTACTAATATACGTTGATGACTTTATTATTACAGGCAGTAGTGAATCAGAGATGAACAAACTCACAAAGCTTTTAAATAAAGAATTCTCAATCAAAGACTTGGGAAATCTGAATTACTTTCTTGGCATTGAAGTTAAAAGACTGTCTCATACAGAAATATCTTTGAGTCAAAGAAAATATATGTCTGAAATCTTACAGAGAGCAAAAATGGATCAAGCAAATGCAATATCAACACCTATGGAAAGTAATTCACATATGTCCAAGTACAAAGGAGAACCCATATCAAATGACAAGCAATACAGAAGCATCATAGGAGCTCTACAATATGTAACAATAACCAGGCCAGAAATTTCATTCAGTGTCAATAAAGTAAGTCAATATATGCAAAATCCACTGGATGAACATTGGAAAGCAGTTAAAAGAATACTAAGGTATCTAAAAGGAACTATAAATCATGGATTAAAGCTGCAATCAAGCAAAACTATCAATATAAAGGGGTATGCAGACGCGGACTGGGCAACAGACATGGATGACCGAAGATCTACCTATGGTTACTGCACATTTCTAGGCAATAACCCAGTTTCATGGTGCTCGAAAAAATAGCCCACTGTATCGCGGTCAAGCACTGAAGCCGAGTACAGAAGCGTTGCTAATGCAACTGCCGAAGTATTGTGGATAACTTCTCTACTCAATGAACTTCATATCAAGATGACTGACAAACCAACAATCTGGTGTGACAATCTAAGCACTGTTATGCTCTCGGCAAATCCAGTGCTACATGCTCGAACTAAGCATATAGAACTAGATCTGCACTTCGTCAGAGAACAGGTAACAGGGGGAAAGATTAATATTAATCACTTACCATCATCTCACCAAATCGCTGATGTCATGACAAAGCCCCTATCAAAACAAAATTTTGTTCGCTTCAAGCAAGATCTAAAAGTAACTGAGCTCAACAATAACATCCGAAACGACATAGCATCATCTATTCCAAGCAAAGAGAAATTCCAGGTGGCAATCAACTGAAATTCCCCTTAGATGGAAAAGCATAGCTCAATTCCTTGTAATTCCGCCATAATCAGGGGTCCATGGCTTAATTCTCACCTTCTTCAGCTTCCGCAACAAAAAGGAGAGCTTTTTCATCACCAGAGGGTGGCAAGTGTCAGATCTACACACTTTTCCAATCAAAGCCCTCGTCTTTCTTTGTGCGGCCAAAGAAAATTGCAAACCCTAACCTGAAGTTAGGTTTGAGGGGGGGTATTGAATGAAGATATGGAGCCGCAACAAGTATCACAAAGGAGCTAAGTATTGGGTCATGTAATATTGGGCCATTATGTAGCCCATTTATCTTTTATAAATACAAAACTGTAACCTGTACAATGAAATGTTCAGTTACTCAAATAAATTTGTAAGATCAGAAATTATAAAATACATTTTCTGCATTTCAAATACTATCAATAAAATCAAGATTCAAATTATTTCTCAATGAGATAACAGAAACACATGGACATGGAAAACTTTTAAAATCATTAAACAACTTTCACGTTCCATTTCAAAATCATTTCAAATTCAGTACATAATCCCACATTCGAGAACCACGTTCAAAGAAATTATAATTATTGCAACATATGCCAAGAGCAACAAATGAAGATGCCTCCTTGGATGATCAAAGTATATATCTAGGCAATTAAACAACTTTTACTTTACAACAAAACATGGCGGAATCAAAAAGGAAAAGAACTCCAAATTGCTACCTTGCCTTTTGCATGTATCTGGAAGCTTATTCATCAAAGAAGAACCTTAAAACCTCAACTCTTAAACTACTCAAAATCAATTAAGCATTCGAGAGTTTAAGGGGAAAACATAAACTTCGAGTCAGACATAAAGTCTGGTATGAGTAATAATCTACCATCTCGAAGCATTTAGATATCTAAAGAGACCATGCTACTTAGTGGAACGAGTTTTCCGCTCACTAGTTCCTCTAAAAATTTATAATAACCATATACTATGCTCCTGCAGCCACGTTGTATAAAACATAACAATTTAAAATATTATAATGCCACTGAAACAAGTAAATTATTCTAGATTTCCTATCCTCCTTTCATTCCGACTATCTAACTTAATTATAGTTTTTAGGGTCACTTTTAACCTATTAGTATTCATGGGTTGACCAATAGCTTGTTTAAAGCCTATGGACTATCTGTCCAGTCTCATAATTTTCATAGAATCACTAAGAACCTATTGGCCCTGCCAATAATTCATTATTCATGGGTTCTCCCTGAACCAATTGATATCTCTAATAACTTCGCTCATATCATAGTTTTCATGGGTTGACTAGGAACCTATTGACTTCTGTCAATAACCTTATCCAGATATAGCTTTCATGGGTTCACTACAAACCTATTGGTCTCTGCCAATAATTCTTTCTAAGCATAGTTTTCATGGGTTTACTATGAACCCTCTATCTAACAACTTCTTTGATCAACATTTAGGCATCCTATATTTTGGTCAATCAGACCTCCTAGATACAATTCTACTCATACAAGAGTTAACTTAATTTATATTCACTACCGAGTCAACCTAGCTGGTTATTCTGGTTATAGGTCCACTATACAATGAATACCATATTAGAAGAAGCAAACACAATGACATAATAACACCAACACCTGTGGTTTAATATCCTTGAAATAATTTTCATATGAAATATGGTTATTCCCATTAACCTTTTATTTTATCAAGGAAAACTTCTTCAAAACCTTCATACTTAAAAGCAATTTTAAAATTCCTTTAGTTTTGCCAGGGTTTTTCCTTTAAAAATGTGATTAGGTTCTTTGTTTTGAAAACTAAGGCTTTCGAAACCTTAGATCTTACTTTCGAAACAATTAAAACATTCCTTTCGAAAATTTTCAATTCTTTTTTCAAAACACACTAAAATATGACTTTCGAAACCTTTCGAAAGCATCAAAACCTTCCTTCTGAAACCAACAAAACAATCCTTTTGAAAGTATTAAAGTATACATAGAAGCATAACTTTTAAACCATTTGTAAGTACCTCTTTCAAACCAACAAAACAATCCTTTCAAAGTATTAAAGTATACATAAAAGGATAGCTATGAAACCATTTGAAACTACCTCTTTCGAAACCATTAGGTTTATCCTTAAAAATGACTTTTGGTTCAAAGCGAATATAAACGAAAGTAACCCTTTCGAAACCATTGGGTTTATTCTCAAAAATATCTTTTGGGTCAAAGTGAATACAAATGTAAGTATCCCTTTTGAAACCATTAACCTTCATATAAAAGAGTTTGGGGAAAACTGATGGTTTCGGAACCATCCTTTCGAAAACATTAATCAGTTAAGTAAAACCTTTAGAAGGTTAGCTTCGAAATCCTTTCGAAGCCACTGCCTTCGAAACCTTCATGTGGCTACCAGAGCCATTTCAAAAACATTAGGAAGTGGCTTATTATATTTATAAAACATAACCAACTTTTCAAACTCGTTGATGACTTTAGTCCGTTTGAAAGGCATAAGGTCGAAAGCATGGTTTCGACTGGGTTCAGACTTCCCATTCGAAAGTATTGATTTGAAAACAAGAAAGCCCATTTTAAATCTACCCTTTCGATAAAAAGGAAGCAACCTCTTCGAAAGCATTCTTTTCGAAACAAGCCAAGCACATTTCTTTGGATAGTAAAACAAAGGCCTCGATCCCTTCGAAAGCAAGATTTCGACTCCATTCCTGCCGCTGTTTTCCAATCCACCACATACTAATGCTTTGATAACTTGTGTATTAGTTTCAACTGAGGCGAAAGTATAGGGTCGAAAGGTAGCTAATGAAAATGGCGAAACATTATTCTTGTACAATTTTTTTTTATTGTCTTTTCAAGAAATTGCATTTTAACTAAACTTCCTATTTGTAAACATTTAATTGGTTTTCAAAAACTTCCAAATTCTTTCCAAAATAAAACTTCCGCACTCATTTCAGATCTGATTAAAATAATTTAGCAAATAAGTCATTCCTTAAGAAAAACAACTAAAAAATTTAAGTCATCCAACTAAATTAATTTAATTCCCATAATAAATTACTTAGGAAAAATCCTAAAAATCATATAATTCACTTTTAATATGTTATCTAGCATATAGAAATTTCGAACCAAAATTCTTCCATATAATAGTCGAAATAACTTTAAATCCAAATTAATCATTTCTTCATTCAAAAATTCATAAAAAAAATTCCATAGCTTGGAAAATTACAAAAATTAAAACACATCTCCAAAATAATGTTACATAATATATAAATTCCTCATAACATTAGAAACCTTGTAAACATGATTTTTTTCCTAAAAACCGAATTAAACATTTATGAAACAATCTTGTTTGAATCAAACATATCATAATCCATGCATATCATCATTAAAATCAACACAGAAGACTTTAAACATAAATCCAAAATCAAATGATCTTTAAAAACGAATATAGAGATGGTATTTAGGAAAAGGAACGTGAGATTTGATCTTTGATTAATTTCCCTTGCTTGATTACTTAGCTTTAATTGTTTTTTTCCCTTTTCCTTCCCTTGGTTATGGCCAGCTTGCTCTTCTTTGATTTATGTTTTTGTGTTTTTAAAAATGAAACGTGCAAAGAAAATGGAAACAAGATTTTAAGAGTAATGGGATTAGGGCGTAGCAATTATCCATTATGCCCTTGCGTTCTAAGCTCAGTAGTTAACATATAAAAACATTCATAAGCCCATTCTTCTTGTTAAATTAGCACAACCTCTAATTATTTTCTAAATCTCTATCCCCTTATCACTCCAACATTTACATTATTCCATTTAATTTATTTAATTAAATCACTTGAATAATGTTATTTAAAAATTAGCGGTGTTACAGACTCCCCTCCTTAAATAATTACGTCCTCGAAATTCAGTAAGGACCAAATACTAAACAAAGCAATCATATATAACAGCGCCTAACTACCATACTAACCTACCTGCTAGCAATAGTCTATATAAAACTATGTAGAACATACCCTCCCAGTCGATCAGGATAAGTATATGTATTCCTATCTTATGTCTCCTATGTACAGTCCTTCTCATTGTCGCTCCAATGAACTTTCACCAACTTGACTGTCTTGTTTCTTAACTTTTTTTCTTTTCTCGCTATAACCCAAACTGCTTGTCTAACAAAAGTCAAATTTGGCTCTACTATCAACTCTTCCAATCCTATCAGAGGAATAACAGTCTCTAGATCATGCATATATTTGCAAAGATGAGGTACATGAAACACATTATGGACCACGCCATACTGTTTGGCAACTCTACTCTGTATGCGAGCTTCCCAATCCTAGCTATAATTAGGAATGGACCAATATATCTCAGTGCCAGTTTCCCTGACTTTCCAAATTGCACTACACCCTTCATCAGTGGTACCTTATTGAAAAACTTATCCCCATCTAAGAATTCTAGGTCCTTATGCCTCTTATCTGCGTAACTCTTCTGTCTGGACCGAGCTTCCTTTCTCAATCTTCTCTGTCACCACTTTAACCAAATCTGGACCTAGGACTAACCTGTCTCCGGTCTCCCACCAATATTCTGGTGATTTGCATGGTCTTTCATACAAATCTTCATAAGGCGCCATTCCTATAATAGCCCGATAACTATTATTATAAGAAAACTCCACTAAGTGTATGAGATCTTCCCAAGATCCACCAGAGTCCAATACACAAGCTCTTAGTAAATCCTCGAGTACCTTATTGACTCTCTTTGTCTACTCATCCATCTAAGGGTGATATGCAATACTAATCTTGAGCTTAGTGCCTAATACATCACGTAAACTCTTCCAGAATTCACTAGTAAACAAAGCATCTCCCTCGCTGACTATACTAGTAGGAATTCCATGCAGTCTAACTATGTTCTTCATTAACAACTTAGTTAAAACAGGTGCGGTCCTGGTTGACTTAACTGGAATGAAATGGACACTCCTGGCCAACATGTCCACTTTGACCCATATACTCTCATTTCCTCTATTTGACCTTGGCAACCCATCTATAAAATCCATGGATATCTAATCCCATTACCAAACTGGTACCTCCAAAGGAAGAAGAAATCCACTCGGCTTCTGATGTTCGGCTTTAACTCGCTGACAGTTTGCACACTGCCTAACTCACAAGCCAATATCTGTCTTCATACAGTCCCAATAGAAGATCCTCTTCATATCTTGATATGTCTTGGTCCCTTCAGGAAGAATCGTAAACTTTGAACAATGACATTCCTAAAGAACTTCTTTCCTCAAGTCCTCAATATTCAGAACACACAACCGTCCCTTCTTTCTCAACCATCCCCTCTGGTTAAGAGTAAAATCCTTTAGATCATCGATCTCAGTCCTAACCTCAAGCCTTATAATCTTCTCGGCTAATAATGAATCCTTCCTCTATTAAGAAGAAATCTGTTCGATCAACATTAATCGAACCTCTAAACAGAACAACATGGAGGTGCTCTGACTAGGACTAGCAGTCGATCTTCACCGTATACTGCAAGTAGTCAAATCTTCTAAATCTTTCCATTCTGCCAACATAACTAACACCATATTCCAATATCTTCTACTAAGAGCATCCACTACCTTATTTCCTTTCCTAAGAGTATACTTGTTCATCGACGGAAATTCTATTGGTTTAGAAAATCGTCGAACGAATTTAAATTAAAAATAACCGCAAGCGCACGGTGTACGAATGTAGCACGTGGCGAATACGGGTCGATCCACAGGGAATTGATGATTTTAAAATTCTATTCAATCAAATTATACCGAAGTCGAGAGAGTGATTAACTAAAAAAAAGAGAAAAATGACAAAAGAAAATAGATAAAAAAATATGAGAGTGTTAAGACAATTTAGAGACAATTTCCACTCTCTAGATCACATAAATCAACAAAATGAAGTTATGATCTCTCTTTTCTTGTCATTCGTGAATTAGTTGATGTGCTTATCATAAGCATGGTATATTTGTGCTATTAATTAGCTCAATATAAACCATCAAACTATAACACAACCACTAATACACTTTTAAATATCATAAAATATGACAACAAAGTTGAAAGCAAAATCTATTTTAAGCATGACCTATTAACTATTAATTAGAAATATAAGCCATAAATTTTAATTTCAACAATCACTTCTTTGCCATAATCATATGTATATGAAGAGGCAATTTGTGCTTTGTTTGTTTAAGCATAGCCTATTTGTTATGAACAACATAGACCATCAAATTCAAAGCTAAACAACATCATTAAACCACTTCAATCATTCTCATTAAGCGCAAAAAAGAGAGCATAAACATCAAATTAAGTTGAAGCTACATGATTGGAGAGCTTCATTACCCCTAAATTGAAGGAGTTTAGCCTCTCATATTTCTTATCATATGAAAAAATGTAGCTTGCAACATAAGAGAAAAAGAAAAAGAAAAAGAAAGCAAGATAAAGAAAAACTATACTACTTGCATGAAAAATAAATCTACACTACAACATGAAAGTAAATAAGCATGAAAAGGAAAAGAACATGTATTGAAGTTGCATAAAAAAAATTACATAAAAGAGAAATGGCTAAGTAGCCATGAAAAGAGAAAGAGAGCTTTCTTTTATTTTGATCCTAAACTAATCTAAAGAGAGACTAAGAGAGGAGAGAGGAGGCTAACTAAGAGAGTAAGAGAGGGGAGGTTACATGAAACATATGGGTATTTATACATGTATGAAAACCTAATTCATATTTTTGGGGAATGCCCAAAATGCCCTTGAGGAAGTGTGGCCACCAAGTAATCATTAACATGTCATAATCCCCATTTAAGTGTACATGAAGTCATTAATTCCATAAGCATGTGCATTAGCCTCTAGTTTGTACATTAAGGGGTGGGTAGGTGGGGTCCTCCATGTTCTTCACTTTGAATTATTTCCATCTTCATTCCTTTGTATTCATTTTATGCATGCATATCCTTCATGAACCCACTTGTAATTGAGTTTAATTTCCTACAAAATAATACAAAAATTTCCAATTAAATTTTCTCAAATTAGTATATGCACAAAAATGACCATTTTGCCCCTAGATGAAGATGAATATGTGACAATTTCAAATAATATGAATTTTGGTTTAAACAAGTTAAAATACCCCAATATGATCATTTATTTAATTTAAATAGATTAAATATGGTGGTAAAAACATTCATATTTACGTGCACATCAAATACCACCACTTATCTTTTTATTCGTCCTCGAATAAAGAAAAACTAAGATAAATCTGTTTTCGTAGGGAGCACGATTGCATTGAGCGTATGCAATAAGCCGTTAAACCTCTGGGTATCCCCAGTAGGACGAGTGTTGTCTCGTGAGTGTTTTCAGTGGATACTACCCACAAAATCCAAATGCAGGATGAAAATATTTACAAAATGCAAGATTTATTTACAAAGAGACGAATGCGAGTTTTGGAAAATATTTACAGTGAAGGATTTACTTTTAAATTGACACAAATAACTTAAATATAGGTTTTGGTTATTATCTTGAAATTTAAGTCATTTACTCGTCAAAGTTTCCAATAAAGACGAATTTATCATAACAAATAGACTATAGTTTAACTCGTTATTTCGGTTGATAACAAAGTGCAATTATGAAAATGATCCTTAGTTGATTGTCAAAGTTCATCAAAGTGGTATTTTCATTTCTTTTCAATAACAAATCAAATCAACCAAGTAAAGCTAGTGCTAGGATTTCAATTGCTTGCTCTCTCATTATTTGCAAGAAAAATTACACACCTAGCTTAGGTAAACTGAGGCCAGATATACCACCCATACACTGCCTTTCGGGCTTATGTAAGGGGAGTACAGAGCATGGCGAGTGACACACTTTCGTGCATACACCCATCGACCGTAAGTGGTTTTTATTAAGTCTATTTTTTTTCTTTTTTTTACATGTGTTCCATACATGCATAACCGTGAGGACTTTTAAATGAGTATGAAAGCACATAATCAAAGATTCCAAGTAATTCACCCATGCATAACCGTGAGGACTTTTAAATGAGAGTGAATACTTTGGATTTTTTTATAATTTTTTTTAAGAGAGAGAGTTTTGCAAAATCATCTTAGCACCACTTAACTTAGAAGACAAAAAAAATGTTATATCTTTGCTTTAAATCAACCACTTTTAAAACAAAGACTTTCAATTAGGATATATTCATAGTTATCATGTATGAACCTTCCAATATACTAGTTAAACTATCGTTATTTGTAATCAAACTTCATTTTTATTTTTGTTAAGACGAATAAATTTTCAAAATTTTCAATTTAATAAACAAAAACCATATATTTATCTTATAGTGTTTCTTTAAAAATAAATGAAAATGCTAAAAATTGTTTTTTTTGAGATTTTTTTTTTGCTAAGAAAAAGTAAATGAAAAATCGAAAATGAAGATGAGTCTCCCCCCACACTTGATTTTGAGAGTGTCCCCACAGTCAACCCAAGTGGAAGGAGAAAAACAAAAAAGAACATGACCTTTATTTAAATGAAAATTAACGGTATTTACACGAGATTAGAAAGTATATCATCAAAAAGTAAATGAAACGGTCTTCCAAAGACCGATTCATTTGTCTCGTCAAGTATACGAGACACAGCTTAAGTTCGAAAAACCAAACAGTAAAAGATTTCGAAGTTGAACGTTTATTTGGAAAAACAAAAGTCATTTTATTGAAAATCGTACGAGTTGTTCTATTTTCGATGATTTTTGGGGTAGACAGAAAAATTGGTTGAAGTTCAACTTCTTCCAAATTATCGATTTCAAAATCAAATTGGTGATCGAAATTTTCCCTTTTAGAATTCAACAACTCATTTTCAAAAAGTCCATAAAACTCATGTTCATTTAATTCGACTTCCTTTGTTGGATTATCAACAACTTCATCGCGTAAATCGAGTTTAAAATTCAAAGTTGTCGTATTCAAAATTTCAGAAAAAGGAAGATCGAAGTTTAAATCGAGTTTTGCATCCTCAAAAGAATTGAAATCCAACTTAATTACCGTATTTTCAACAACTTGATTAAGATCGTCATTATCAATTTCAAAAGTTGTTATTTGAAAATCATCGATTTGGGTAAAAGATGGATTATTGTTTGACTCGTCACACATTGAAATTTGATTTTGTTTCTCACGAAAATTTTCCAATGTTTTAATCAACAAATTCGTATGATCATCGTACATTTCATTCATTTGCTTAACAAAGTCAAATTTGTAATTATTAACTTGAAAATTTTCGATTTGGACTTGTTGAGAACAAGAATTGTCAATTTTGATAAACGGTAGATTATTATTTGATTCTTCGCAAGTTGAGATTTGATTATGATTTTCACGAAAAGTTTTGTATTTTTCGAGTAATAAATCCCCGTTATCTTTTTTCATTTGGTCAACAAAATCAAATTCATGATTATTAATTTGAAAATTTTCATTATGAATTTGTTGATAACCAAAGTTTTCAATCGTATCGTTATTGAAACTATTCCCATTGCCAAAATTATTTGAAAATTGGTTCACATTTTCGTCTTGATTTTGAAATTCATTTTGAAGCTCAAAATTGAATTGGCATGGATTACACTCGAAGTCATCTGAATTTTTAAGTGGATTCAAATTTTGATATTTTTGAAAACATTGATTTGAATTATCACACAGATATGAGTTGCACAACTCATTTATCTCTTGATTTTGTTGTGTAGAGAGTTCGAGCAAAGACGAAATCATTTCGACGCTTTTTTCAAGATTTGAGGGTTGATCATCGTTTTGAAAATTTTGTTGTTCGAAATTCGAATTATTTATACAAAAGTTGTCGTTAAAATATCCATACGAATTTGGAGTGAAATTATATGGATTATATTGATTTTTACAACTATTGTAAAATTCAAGTGTGTATGGAAATTCGGACATTTTCAAGAATCTTTTTTCTTTTTTTTAATAAAGGAAAAATATATACAAATAGAATTTATTTTTCATAAGGGAAATTGATTTTTTTTTTGCTTTTTGAAAAGATTTTTTTTTGGTTTTTTGGTTTTTTGATTTTCTAATTTTTTATTTGGATTTTTGAAATTTCAAATGAAAAGGATTTAAAAATTTCAAAGAAAAAGGAAAGGAATATTTACATTTTTTTTAGTTTTGGATTTTGAATTTTTTTTTATATATAAAATATGCATGAACTAATGCAACTAAATGAATGCAAGGGTTAATTACAAATGATTTATCCTAAGTTAATCCAAAATTGTATAGTCAAACATTGTCTTAGTTAAACAAGATAGTTCTCAGCCAGGTAACAGACATGATTTATCGGTGCACCACGAATCACCGTAGCAATGCAGCCGAAGGTTTAAGTACCTTCAGAGGAACAACCACTATAATATTTACGAATCACCGTAATATTTATAAATGGTTACTACTCTGCCGTAGCCTAGACACCAAGAAATTAAACTGTTTAAAGAAGACAACTTGTCAATATACAATTAAATTTTATTGATTTCTAACTGTTATTATTATTTCTAGGATGAAATGCAAAGAAAAAATTAAACGTGTATTAACAATGCAACTACAATGAAATTTTTGTTTTTGTTTTTTTTTTCGTTTTTTTTTAAATGCAAGCAAACAACAATGTAAGACAAATAAAAACAATATATAAGATTTAAAAGCAGCAAAATTTTTTATAAGCAAGCGAAGCAGTTATTTTTTTTAGCAAGCTTAGCAGTGCAATCCTTCTCTTCTGTTTTTGCAACCTGAAAGATACAACAAAGATATATACACAGATTATTTATATATAAATATCAAAAAAAAACTAAGAAAAATAAAACAAATAAATGTAAACAAAATAAACAATTGAAATTTGTTTTTTTTTAAAAACAAATGGAAAACAAGTCAAGTGAAACAAAATAAATAAAACGAATGAACAAACAAAATATACTACTGTAATTACTTAACTAGTCATTTTTTTACTACAACAAACTAAAATAACTAAAGCTAAATAAAAGAAAACAAAACTGACATAAAATAAAATGCACTCAACCCTAAAAAGCTCGGCCTAAACACGTTTCCCCCTTTTTTTAGTGCTTTTCTCTGTTAAACTAACTCATCCCAAAACCCAATTTTGAAAACTTGTTCAACCCAATCTTTATTCTTCTTTTAAAAAAAATGAATTCGAAATCGCAATGGCGAACTCAGACAGAAGGCGAACCAAATTTGAAGAGGCGATTTAGTTTGAGGGTTCGATGGCTAGCGTCGAAGTCACTGCAAAGGTAGTCGCGGCTCTTGCTGGAGATTGGTGGAAGAGTCGTCGGTATTGGCGGCAATTATTGAGTTCGATTGTGGGTTGGTGGTTGCGGTGGAAAGTGATGATTCGAGGTGATTTAGGTTCGAGGCGATTGGGTGGAGATTGCGTGCAGCGTTGTTTGTGGTTCGTGATGTTGGACAAAGGGATTGTTCGTGGTTATACAACAGGCTGCAGTGTTGTGGGGTTATAGAAGTATTGGTTGTTAATGAACTGAGATGGCAGTATGAAGTGGAAGTCGTTTGCAAGATGTTTGATGACGAGTTGTAGAGGTTTATGTGGATACAGCAGGGGTATGACTGTACAGATCTTTATTGGAAGTGGTAGGATGTTTGCAACTGAAGGGTTTTGGTGATGAAATGGGTTTTGACAGTAATTGTGTCTTGGAAGGTTGTTAATATGAAGTTGAATGTGGTTGCAGGGAACTTATGTGATATGTGACTGTAGTTGTGGAAGTGGTACAGAGAAACTGTTGTAATGGTGGTTGTTTGAAAGGTTATGCTGTGCGACAGTGGCAGTGATCAAGTGGTTGCGGAAGTGAAGGTTTGCAGGCAGTGGAGGGGGAGATGTAGGCAGAAGAAGTCGTGTGTTCAGTAGTCAGCCGTGGAGAGGGTTGTTGTATTGATGGAAAGAGTGGCGATGATGACAGGTTGTTCAAAGGAGGGTGCTGTTGCAGAGTGATTGGCGTTCTTCACTGTTTTGGCTGATGTCAATGGCAGAAGGATCAATTTGATGGTTGTTGTGGTCTGAAGTGCAGTGGGGAGGTAGAAATGTAAGTTGAAAACAGAGTTGTTGTTTAGAGAAATTGAAGGCAGGGATGGAAGTTGTGAAATGTTGGCGAGTAAGGCAGAAATTGCAATCAAGTTTCAAGTTAATGTGAATAGAAGTGGACAGTGCAAGCAGGTGAATTCGAGGAAGTGATGGTAGTTTATTGTAGTAGTCTGCTGTTGGATAGAGGTGTGCAGGTAGATAGTTTTGATGAATTGCAGTGGGGTGTGGAGGTACGTATGTTGTGAAGTGTGGTTTTGAAGTAGTTTGATGGTAGGAGTGTGGAGTATGCACAGTTTTGTGGTGAAAGAAAGGAGCTCTGTTTGGTTTTGTTTGTAACGTGGGAGGGCCAGAGAAAATGAACAGAACAGGCGCAACCAGAAAGTCCACAGACCAGAGAAGTGCACAGTGCAATGTGTAGATATTTTTTTTTGAAATGTAAATGTAAACAAAAAAAGAAAGAAGAGAAAGAAAATGTAAATGTAAGAAATTGAAAATGAAAAGAGATTTATTTTTGTTTTTGTTTTTGAAATTGTAAGTTTTTTTTAAATATGCAAATGCAATGCAAATAGAAAACTAGAAAACAACAACAAACAATCAAACAAATGCACACAAAAATTAAACAAACACACAATTTTTTTTGGAATGCAAACACACACAAAAATCAAATGAAAATAATTCGAAGAATAGAAAATCAAAATCAAAACAATTCCCCGGCAACGGCGCCAAAACTTGTTCGTCGACGGAAATTCTATTGGTTTAGAAAATCGTCGAACGAATTTAAATTAAAAATAATCGCAAGCGCACGGTGTACGAATGTAGCACATGGCGAATACGGGTCGATCCACAGGGAATTGATGATTTTAAAATTCTATTCAATCAAATTATACCGAAGTCGAGAGAGTGATTAACTAAAAAAAAGAGAAAAATGACAAAAGAAAATAGATAAAAAATATGAGAGTGTTAAGACAATTTAGAGACAATTTCCGCTCTCCAGATCACATAAATCAACAAAATGAAATTATGATCTCTCTTTTCTTGTCATTCGTGAATTAGTTGATGTGCTTATCATAAGTATGGTATATTTGTGCTATTAATTAGCTCAATATAAACCGTCAAACTATAACACAACCACTAATACACTTTTAAATCTCATAAAATATGACAACAAAGTTGAAAGCAAAATCTATTTTAAGCATGGCCTATTAACTATTAATTAGAAATATAAGCCATCAAATTTTAATTTCAACAATCACTTCTTTGCCATAATCATATGTAGATGAAGGGGCAATTTGTGCTTTGTTTGTTTGAGCATAGCCTATTTGTTATGAACAACATAGACTATCAAATTCAAAGCTAAACAACATCATTAAACCACTTCAATCATTCTCATTAAGCACAAAAAAGAGAGCATAAAAATCAAATTAAGTTGAAGCTACATGATTAGAGAGCTTCATTACCCCTAAATTGAAGGAGTTTAGCCTCTAATATTTGTTATCATATGAACAAATGTAGCTTGCAACATGAGAGAAAAAGAAAAGGAAAGCAAGATAAAGAAAAACTATACTACTTGCATGAAAAATAAATCTACACTACAACATGAACGTAAATAAGCATGAAAAGGAAAAGAACATGTATTGAAGTTGCATAAAAAAAATTACATAAAAGAGAAATGGCTAAGTAGCCATGAAAAGAGAAAGAGAGCTTTCTTTTATTTTGATCCTAAACTAATCTAAAGAGAGACTAAGAGAGGAGAGAGGAGGCTAACTAAGAGAGTAAGAGAGGGGAGGTTACATGAAACATATGGGTATTTATACATGTATAAAACCCTAATTAATATTTTTGGGGAATGCCCAAAATGCCCTTGAGGAAGTATGGCCACCAAGCAATCATTAACATGTCATAATCCCCATTTAAGTGTACATGAAGTCATTAATTCCATAAGCATGTGCATTAGCCTCTAGCTTGTACATTAAGGGGTGGGTAGGTGGGGTCCTCCATGTTCTTCACTTTGAATTATTTCCATCTTCATTCCTTTGTATTCATTTTATGCATGCATATTCCTTCATGAACCCACTTGTAATTGAGTTTAATTTCCTATAAAATAATATAAAAAATTTCAATTAAATTTTCTCAAATTCGTATATGCACAAAAATGACCATTTTGCCCCTAGATGAAGATGAATATGTGACAATTTCAAATAATATGAATTTTGGTTTAAACAAGTTAAAATACCCCAACATGATCATTTATTTAATTTAAATAGATTAAATATGGTGGTAAAAACATTCACATTTACGTGCACATCAATACTCTATAACAAAATCATAAGCTGCTAAAAACTCTAGCTACCTCATCTGTCTCATATTCAATTCTTTCTGGGAGAATAAATATCTTAAGGACTTATGATCTGTGTATTGCTCAGATCTCTCCCCTAAGAGATAATATCTCTAAATCTTCAACGCGAAGATCATCGCAGCCAACTCCAAATCATGAGTAGGATATCTCAATTAATGTGGTCGAAGCTGTCGTGACATGTAGGTAATGACTTTACTCTTCTGCATCAACACAGCTCCCAATCCTGTTCTACGTGCATCGATATACACCACCAACCGTTAGTTTCCATCTAGAATTACTAACACAGGTGTGTTGGTAAACAAATGCCGTAGCTTAAGAAATGCTCCTCACATTTTTCGGACCAGATAAACTTCACGTCCTTCCCGGTTAACTTAGTCAAAGGCGCCACTATCCGTGAGAAATCCTTAATGTATCTCCAGTAATAGCCAACACGGCCAAGAAAACTTCTAATCTCAGTCACTTCTCTAGTTTCCTATAGTTATTAACAATTCTGATCTCATCTGGACAGACTGACAAGCCATTCTCTAAAACCATGTGACCAAGAAACTCACCCTCTTTCTTAATAAAATGACACTTGGAAAACTTCACTTTCAACCGATGCTGCCTCAGCTTTTCAAGCACTACTCTAAGATAATCTTCATGCTCTCTTTCGTCCTTAGATTACACAGAAATGTCATCTATAAACACCAAAATGAACCTATCCAAGTACTCTCGAAAAACTAAGTTCATCAGATCCACCAAGAAAGCAGATGCATTCGTTGGCCCAAATGGCATTACTAACCACTTATGAACCATACCTAGCTCGAAGCTACCATCAATGGAATACTTTTCTCTTCCACTCTTAACTAATGGAAACCTGCCGCCAAATCCAAGTGGGAAATACTCTGGCTCCACCCAACTAATCAAATAGATCATCAATTCTCAACAAAGGATAATTTCTCATACTCGTCTTCTCGTTCAAATGCTGTTGGTTGATATACATCCTTAACGACCCATCTGATTTCTTTACGAACACGGCGGTCGCTCCCCAAGGCTAACTGCTTGGTTTAAAATCCTTCCTTTTAGATCCACTAGCTGCACCTTCAATTAATTTATCTCGGTCGGTGTCATTCTGCTAGGTGGTCTACTTATAGGTTAAGCTCCTAGCACAAGATGTATCCAAAACTCAATAGTTCGTTTAGGTGGCAATCCCATTACCAGCTTCTAAACATCCGGCAACTCTCTTACTATCCAAACCTGACCTAACTCTTCTCCCACTTCCATAGCACTTAACAAAGCACCAACGCTTCGGTTAGAATTCTTCACTGAGAATATGATTCGGTTATGACTATCAGGGTGTCTCAACGATATTTCCCTATCCTAGCAAAATATTCTAGCCTCATACTTACCCAACCAATCCATACCCAAAATGATACCGAAATCTATGAAATCAAAAACATACATACTGCATGCAAACTTATGACTTAAAATATCAAGTTTTAACTATTAGTATCTCATCCCTAGAGTTTCATAACCTATTATTGGATTCACAACCCTTAAGGAAGTAATAAGGTATGTAGGTTCTAAGCATAACCTATCAACCAAACATTGGGACATAAATGAATGTGATGCACCAGTATCAAATAATATCCTAATTGGTATACTCTAAATCAAAAGTGTACCTTCCATTATAGTCCTCCCTTTCTCAACTACAGTTGGCTTGATAGATGATGGTCAAACTGCAAAGACCTTTCCCTTGTTCGTCCTGAATAGTTCTGGATACTGGTTCTTATAATGCCCAACCTAGTCACAGTTGAAGCACTTCACGCCCATCTTTTCTACAGCCTTCTTCCCCTTGCTTGTTCGGCATTCATGAGCATAGTGACCTTTCTTATCACACTTGAGGCAAACTAAATCATCCAAAGGAGCATGTTTGTAACATCCCGCCTTTTCGCATGATTTAAACAGACACACATGTCGATCCAAACCATAGTAAGGGCGGATTGTTATGGGATAAATAAGAAAAACAGAGAAGAAAGAAAACTAAACAGAATCTCACAGCAGAAGGATAAAATATAATAATCAAAATATACAGTTCATGAAGCTGTTTTACAAAACCTTTGATTTTTATCTATGCAATACATATCAGAGTACACATACCATATAACAATGTAGCGGAACCATATGAGTGTAGTGGAACCATATAATCTATAGTAATAATAATAAAATCTTCGTCTTCTTCCTCCAGAAATAAAATCTCCCAATCCTGAAACGCTCGGACTGACCCGAGCGAATTGAAAAGACAAAACACTCGAGTCAGAACTAAAGGATCTTATGTAAGTTAAATCAACAGAAAATAAATATGAGTGCAGTAACTCAAAAGATGCTCGGGATTTACATCTCTTAAGGATCCGTTAAACTATTTACGATGTAGTATATTTCGCTATATACAGTAGTGTCTAATCAGTAAAGTATAATCATATAGAAAATAGCGTTAAGGGGATGGTGAACCTTAACGCGGTCGGATCTTTAAAACCAAAATCGTAGTGGGCTCGCTATAAGGAGATGACACGGCACGCGAGGTAATGCCAGGGTGGATACACCGTTTGCACTCCCGGACCGGTGGTGACGGCAAGCCAGCAGCTTCCGCCCACCTCGAACAATACCCCCGAATCAAAGTGGTGCCACCGAATCGAATCACAACAGTAATAGAATGGTTTCCGATGGAGCATGCTCGATGAAAGGGTGTGACCCTTTGTGTAGCCCGGTATAGCTCCTGTTTTAGTCATATATGCCAACTCACGGGAGTTGGGTCCACGTAATATACCTCGAGAACGTCGCCACCATCCTGCTTCATTCTGGAATCTCCACCGCGTACACAGTTGTTAAAGTGGTTTTCGGTATTGGCCGGCTATAAGACAATATCCGATCCCGGTCTCTTTAACAACCAATCGTTATATTTTTCACACCGGATGGTTCTTTTATATTTCAAAGGTCGATTTACAATTTATATTAAAATATCATATTCGATTTCAAATCATATCACTTCAAATCATAGTCATTTTCAAATCATATTCGCTTTCAAACCCTATTCACTTTGAAATCATTTCCAGTTTCCAAAACCATAATTTCTTCCAAATTTCATATTTCCAAACAGGTTACATTTTCACTTCAAATCATCAATTCAGTTTATTCTCTTTTAAACCCATCATTTAATTAACATTTCCTCTTTACTTAGACTGGAAATTTAGAAATAGTTTAAATAAGTATAGTAGTTATAAATAGTTAAATTACGCTAGAATAGTTTAACTATAGATTAAAATATTGTTTAATTGATCTAAGACGGTTAAGTAAATTTATAGTGGATTAACATAATTTAAAAATATATTTATTAGCTTTAAAATAGATTAATTAGTTTTAAAATAACTTAAAAAGGGTTAACTAGTTTAATATAAATTAAATGGTTTTAAAATCTAGGTTAAAATGATTTGATATATAGTTGAGATAGGTAAAATAGTTTAATAGTTTAAAATCTTAATAATCACAGTCTTTATGGTAATATATTTTAAAGTAGTTTATATTAAAATGTGAATTTTAAAATACTATCAATTTACTATTCATTTCATTTCCACACAAAAACCATTTCAAATTTTTTTCCAACAAAATCCACTTTCAAAACTCCATTCTCATTCCATAAATAAAACATTGCGTTTACATCGATTTCAATTCATGTTTGAAATATTAAATTACATTATTTCCATTTTTTAAATACACTTCAAAGTTATATTTCAACAACTCAAATTTCTCAATTTTGACAACTTTCACTTTTATTCAAAATTTCAACTTTGAAATTACATATAATTTCTTTTTAACAATACCTAAAACCAATACAAATTTTATCATAAACTCAATTTCCGATAATAATTCAATCCGTAGAAATCACATGTTTCTCAAATTATCATCTAAATTCAGATTCAAAAATTTAAGCTTTAAAAAGAAATCATTTAATTTAACTCATCCGGTGTCCGTATAAAATTTTCTACCCTAGGGTCAAGTGGTGCGGATATTTATCATTTCAATCCGCAATTTAAATTTTTACGGTTATATATCATTTCAAACCGCAATCCCGAATTAATAAAAATAATCCATAACGAACTTGCAGTTTATATTTATATATAAAATAAACATTCATTTATCCAAATATCAACCATCAACCATCATTTGCAACCCTCATCCAATTTAAACAATCATCGATATAGAGCTTATAAATTATACAGGTAATAAATAACATGTACTAACTAACAGTTTATATTCAATAATAAATCTAATAACTGTTAAACTAGCAGTTTATATGCAAAATAAATGTAAACTTAACTGGCAGTTAATATGATATAAAAATAAACATAACTATGACAGGCAGTTAATATGCAAATAAATGAATTCTAACTGTCAAATTATATGCAATAAATAAATAAATTTACAGTTTATGTTAAATAAATGCGTTTAAACAGAAATAGTAAATAAAACACGCCAAACAGTCATAAGCAAATCTCTACTCGTATTTAAATTCAATTTAACAAACATAAGAACTTTTAGAAGTTGTGAGTGGGTTAAAACACTCACCTTTTGAATTTAAATCGAATTTAAATCCGATTTAAACTCAAAAATTCGAGGGTCTCCAAATCTGCCCAAACCAGCGTCAATAGATCCGGAATTTTATTACGATCCTAACAAAAAAAATCTCGCATGAAACGGATAACGTATGAGAAAGTTATCACAATTAAACGATTTGCAATCTAAATTAAATAAACAAACAAGATAAAATATAACCCACTTGTCCACGTCAGCTCCTTTCCCCCCATCTTCCTCACGCGTTATCTCCAAACCGTGCCCAGATACAACCCAGTCAACCACCCCTTTGACCATGCTTCTCTCCCTCCACCAGCCGCCGATAGCCTCGGCACCACCGCCGCGAGGTTCGCCTGCCACCCCTCTCTCGACCGCACCACCTACGGTCCCCCACGGTGCCGCGCGCCGCCGCTCCATCCAAGGGTGCTGAAACCCTAATTCGAAAATCTACGACGATCTAGCCGTAAACCAACCATGAAACTCGCATGGATGCGATCCCCTCAGCCCTCTCCACAAAACCCAGAAATCGTTTGACGATCTGACGAAGTTTGTTACGGCGATGATGTAAGGCCGAAAATGATTTGAATTTTACTGGACGAACGATAGCTCCAATCGAAAAACAAATCACACCAGCAGATTACGAACACTAAGAACTATGACATATATTTTTGTGGAATTTTTCTGGAGAGTTTGAATTTTCATTGAAATTTTGAACTGTAGATAGATCTAGGTTTTTGCAACCATTGAGAAAGAGAAAGAGATGAAGAAAATGAACGTACAGCCAAATGAAAATAGAAAGGAGGCTAGGGTTTATCACAGCATATTTATAGACAAATAGAAGAAGGCTAGGTGGGCACGAATTACGAACGTGTTAAACGGAAGTTGGTCCAAAAAGCCCGTTCTGACCCCGGAACGAAATTTATTAAACCCATATATCCAAATAGGTATTTTAAAATATTCTGAACGCGATGGAAAAAGTTTTACGTCCAAATTCGATCGTATGAAGAAGTTATGCTGAAAACGAAATTTCCAAATTGATTTCAAATTGATTTTAATTAAATCGATTTCACGGCGTTTCGCGTTTGTACGGTCAAACGATAAGTCCGATCGCTACGAAACTTGAAAACCTACAATAATTCACTGATACGGATCCGATGAAACTGGTTTCGTCGAAATCCGAGTCAGTGGCCAAAATGGCTATTTTTATATTAATTAAATAAATTAAAAATTAGTGAAAAAAATCCAATCTTTCATATTTAAGTTTTAGTATTGAAATTTTTTATCACTTTATAATTCTCAAATATTTATAATGATTTAACAATTTTTAAATGTCAAATTATTAAAGATTAATCAATTTATCATTGAAAATTTCCAATTTACAATGTTAAGTATAAATTTTAATTTATCCAAAAATTAAACTTAATTTCCCACGAAATTCATTTATCACCAAGTATAAATTTAGTATTAGTTCATGGTCTAATATTATTGTTATCCTAAATTGTCAACTTAAACTCCGCTAACGTAGAATTCAACATTTAATTCCCATTTAATTGCAATAACGCAATTTCAAAAATTTTATTTCTTCTAAATAAATTTTAAATAGATCTTATTTCAATGACAAATTAAATTAACGAAAATTACGGGTCGTTACACTCTCCCCCACTCAAAACTTTTCGTCCCCGAAAAGGAAAAAGAAGGGAGAAGAAAGAATTTAAATAACGATACATCTTATTCAAAATATAACTTATAAACAATAATTTACTAAATTTATTGCCTTAAATAAAATATACCTGTTTGATAATCATTATACTTTTTATACTTAAATAAATAAAGTTTGGAAAACATTTTCAAATAATCTCTAAGTGGTTTCAATCACTAACAACAAATCAATCCTACAACCATCCATTTCAACAAACAGTATACACAACAAATATAAAACAACCATATAATCAAACAAACAAATAGTTATCCGTGTTCAAAACTTCTAAATTGTACGGAATGAAGAATAAACTACTAGCGCATCATTAACTCAACAGTCTTAGATAAAACTAAATAGATTATTCATTCATCCCAAATCCAAATTTTTAAAGCACCCTTGCCCTAACAACCATCAGCAACCAATTTCAAACAACAATCAACTTATCTTATTAATAATTTCATTTCATACATTTGTTATCTGACTTTCTCTTTTTATTCAAACCACATAAATTTTCCTTTCATAATTTACATTTATTTCTAACAACTTCAAATTTTATTTTCTCATTCAGTGATTGTTTTCCTTTATCTCAACTTATTAATTACAATTATTCATTTTTATTGATCCAGGTCATGTAAGTTTCTTTTATTTGTATTATATTTAATGCACTTCTCAATTCCAATCATTTAGTTGATGCTTACATTTCTATTATATTTGATTATAGAAATCCTTTTTAATTTCACTTAAATTCTTAACTTATAACATCTATTCTTTTAAACAAAGGATTTTATTAATACATTTACTAAGGTTGGCAGTCATTTATTTGTCACTTACTTCCTATTATATTAACTAGTAGCATTTAATTCATACTTAAGTTTATGACTCTACACATCAATCCTTATTTATTAAAGAATTTCTTTCATTTACTTAAGTTTAAAATCACCTATTTATAATACTTACCTTTAATTTTGGTAAAATTTCCATTTATAACTTAAGTTTACAGCATTAAATTCTCATTTATAATAGCAAATTTATGGAATACTTCACTACCTACTTTTACTTGTACAAATTTCTATTACATCACTTATTAACATTCCAACTTTTAAATGTTCGGTAAGTTATATATATATGTTACATAAGGGTGTAATTTGGAAGTTACACAAGTTTTCCATTTACCTATGATTAATTAAATGTTCAATAATAATATTCTTTATTTCGTAGGTTACAAATTTCAAATTTCATTTAATACCATTTATAACCTATCATAAAATCTCTTATTTCCTACAGAGAGTGAAATTTATTAATTAGCTACGTTCCAATTCATTACAGTCATTGAAACTATTAATTAATTCATTGTTCCATAAGTTTTACAATTTCAGCTTACCTTTAATTTATTTAATGCTTCCATTCTATTGTTTTAATTATATAAACATTTTAATTAAACTTACATTTACAACTTTATAGCATCAATTCTTATCAATAAAGAATTTCATTAATTCAATTTCTAAGATTTACAACACTTATTTACATTTTTCTTATCTATCTATTATATTAAATTTCTACTTCAATTAAGGGTTCCAATTATTTATTACTAACCCTTCATTTCACTGCAATAATTGAAACAATTAATAAATAAAAATTTTAAATTAAATACCGGGTTAAATTTCGATTTATTTCAAAGTAATAGATAAATATATTCTTATAACTTATATACCTCTAAATATATTTAAAACAATTAAAATTTAGATATTTTCAAAATAAATCTGCAGTAAAATTTACTACAGTGGTCTTTCCCCTTCGAAACTCGAAAATGAAAGTCGATGATGCGGCCGCCATCACCGAAATTGTTTTCCAGCGACAGAGAGGAAAGTACAAAATTTATTTTCTCCAAAATCTTCTTTAAAACAATTCTTCCAAAATATATTGAAATATATATCAGAAAATACTAATAAACAATATTATTTTCCAAAAGGTTTCGAAAGAAAGTTTTTCAACCCCGGAACTAAATTCTAAACTCCCAATTTTATTTAATTTATTTTTCAATCTCATTTCTAGTATTATTATACACTTTACTACCTAACAACCAATCTATTGCAGCCAAATATAGATATCCCTTGAAAAATATTATGTTATATATATAGAAAATATAATAGGCAAAATTATTTCATTCACCTATATTAAAAACAAATATTATGTCGGTCTGCCCTATTAAGTGTTTAGAAATCCCTATTGATGTCACAGCGTCCCGTGCATCAACCAGAATTTTTAAATACAAAACGGAACAGATTAACACAATATTAAAATCTTTTTATAACACTAACCATTACGCTCTCTCATACATACACACTCAGCGACTCCCATAGGGTATTACTACCCTATTAACAAAGAGTCAAATCCCACAAAGCCAAGGTTTATCGCTAAACCAAAGCTCTGATACCAGCTGTAACATCCCGCCTTTTCGCACGATTTAAACAGACACACATGTCGATCCAAACCATACGTAAGGGCGGATTGTTATGGGATAAATAAGAAAAACAGAGAAGAAAGAAAACTAAACAGAATCTCACAGCGGAAGGATAAAATATAATAATCAAAATATACAGTTCATGAAGCTGTTTTACAAAACCTTTGATTTTTATCTATGCAATACATATCAGAGTACACATACCATATAACAATGTAGCGGAACCATATGAGTGTAGTGGAACCATATAATCTATAGTAATAATAATAAAATCTTCGTCTTCTTCCTCCAGAAATAAAATCTTCCAATCCTGAAAAGCTCGGACTGACCCGAGCGAATTGAAAAGACAAAACACTCGAGTCAGAACTAAAGGATCTTATGTAAGTTAAATCAACAGAAAATAAATATGAGTGCAGTAACTCAAAAGATGCTCGGGATTTACATCTCTTAAGGATCCGTTAAACTATTTACTATGTAGTATATTTCGCTATATACAGTAGTGTCTAATCAGTAAAGTATAATCATATAGAAAATAGCGTTAAGGGGATGGTGAACCTTAACGCGGTCGGATCTTTAAAACCAAAATCGTAATGGGCTCGCTATAAAGAGATGACACGGCACGCGAGGCAATGCCAGGGTGGATACACCGTTTGCACTCCCGGACCGGTGGTGACGGCAAGCCAGCTGCTTCCGCCCACCTCGAACAATACCCCCGAATCAAAGTGGCGCCACCGAATCGAATCACAACAGTAATAGAATGGTTTCCGATGGAGCATGCTCGATGAAAGGGTGCGACCCTTTGTGTAGCCCGGTATAGCTCCTGTTTTAGTCATATATGCCAACTCACGGGAGTTGGGTCCACGTAATATACCTCGAGAACGTCGCCACCATCCTGCTTCATTCTGGAATCTCCACCGCGTACACAGTTGTTAAAGTGGTTTTCGGTATTGGCCGGCTATAAGACAATATCCGATCCCGGTCTCTTTAACAACCAATCGTTATATTTTTCACACCGGATGGTTCTTTTATATTTCAAAGGTCGATTTACAATTTATATTAAAATATCATATTCGATTTCAAATCATATCACTTCAAATCATAGTCATTTTCAAATCATATTCGCTTTCAAACCCTATTCACTTTGAAATCATTTCCAGTTTCCAAAACCATAATTTCTTCCAAATTTCATATTTCCAAACAGGTTACATTTTCACTTCAAATCATCAATTCAGTTTATTCTCTTTTAAACCCATCATTTAATTAACATTTCCTCTTTACTTAGACTGGAAATTTAGAAATAGTTTAAATAAGTATAGTAGTTATAAATAGTCAAATTACTCTAGAATAGTTTAACTATAGATTAAAATATTGTTTAATTGATCTAAGACGGTTAAGTAAATTTATAGTGGATTAACATAATTTAAAATTAGATTTATTAGCTTTAAAATAGATTAATTAGTTTTAAAATAACTTAAAAAGGGTTAACTAGTTCAATATAAATTAAATGGTTTTAAAATCTAGGTTAAAATGATTTGATATATAGTTGAGATAGGTAAAATAGTTTAATAGTTTAAAATCTTAATAATCACAGTCTTTATGGTAATATATTTTAAAGTAGTTTATATTAAAATGTGAATTTTAAAATACTATCAATTTACTATTCATTTCATTTCCACACAAAAACCATTTCAAATTTTTTTCCAACAAAATCCACTTTCAAAACTCCATTCTCATTCCATAAATAAAACATTGCGTTTACATCGATTTCAATTCATGTTTGAAATATTAAATTACATTATTTCCATTTTTTAAATACACTTCAAAGTTATATTTCAACAACTCAAATTTCTCAATTTTGACAACTTTCACTTTTATTCAAAATTTCAACTTTGAAATTACATATAATTTCTTTTTAACAATACCTAAAACCAATACAAATTTTATCATAAACTCAATTTTCGATAATAATTCAATCCGTAGAAATCATATGTTTCTCAAATTATCATCTAAATTCAGATTCAAAAATTTAAGCTTTAAAAAGAAATCATTTAATTTAACTCATTCGGTGTCCGTATAAAATTTTCTACCCTAGGGTCAAGTGGTGCAGATATTTATCATTTCAATCCGTAATTTAAATTTTTATGGTTATATATCATTTCAAACCGCAATCCCGAATTAATAAAAATAATCCATAACGAACTTGCAGTTTATATTTATATATAAAATAAACATTCATTTATCCAAATATCAACCATCAACCATCATTTGCAACCCTCATCCAATTTAAACAATCATCGATATAGAGCATATAAATTATACAGGTAATAAATAACATGTACTAACTAACAGTTTATATTCAATAATAAATCTAATAACTGTTAAACTAGCAGTTTATATGCAAAATAAATGTAAACTTAACTGGCAGTTAATATGATATAAAAATAAACATAACTATGACAGGCAGTTAATATGCAAATAAATGAATTCTAACTGTCAAATTATATGCAATAAATAAATAAATTTACAGTTTATGTTAAATAAATGCGTTTAAACAGAAATAGTAAATAAAACACGCCAAACAGTCATAAGCAAATTTCTACTCGTATTTAAATTCAATTTAACAAACATAAGAACTTTTAGAAGTTGTGAGTGGGTTAAAACACTCACCTTTTGAATTTAAATCGAATTTAAATCCGATTTAAACTCAAAAATTCGACGGTCTCCAAATCTGCCCAAACCAGCGTCAATAGATCCGGAATTTTATTACGATCCTAACAAAAAAAATCTCGCATGATACGGATAACGTATGAGAAAGTTATCACAATTAAACGATTTGCAATCTAAATTAAAATAAACAAACAAGATAAAATATAACCCACTTGTCCACGTCAGCTCCTTTCCCCCCATCTTCCTCACGCGTTATCTCCAAACCGTGCCCAGATACAACCCAGTCAACCACCCCTTTGACCATGCTTCTCTCCCTCCACCAGCCGCCGATAGCCTCGGCACCACCGCCGCGAGGTTCGCCTGCCACCCCTCTCTCGACCGCACCACCTACGGTCCCCCACGGTGCCGCGCGCCGCCGCTCCATCCAAGGGTGCTGAAACCCTAATTCGAAAATCTACGACGATCTAGCCGTAAACCAACCATGAAACTTGCATGGATGCGATCCCCTCAGCCCTCTCCACAAAACCCAGAAATCGTTTGACGATCTGACGAAGTTTGTTACGGCGATGATGTAAGGCCGAAAATGATTTGAATTTTACTGGACGAACGATAGCTCCAATCGAAAAACAAATCACACCAGCAGATTACGAACACTGAGAACTATGACATATATTTTTGTGGAATTTTTCTGGAGAGTTTGAATTTTCATTGAAATTTTGAACTGTAGATAGATCTAGGTTTTTGCAACCATTGAGAAAGAGAAAGAGATGAAGAAAATGAACGTACAGCCAAATGAAAATAGAAAGGAGGCTAGGGTTTATCACAGCATATTTATAGACAAATAGAAGAAGGCTAGGTGGGCACGAATTACGAACGTGCTAAACGGAAGTTGGTCCAAAAAGCCCGTTCTGACCCCGGAACGAAATTTATTAAACCCATATATCCAAATAGGTATTTTAAAATATTCTGAACGCGATGGAAAAAGTTTTACGTCCAAATTCGATCGTATGAAGAAGTTATGCTGAAAACAAAATTTCCAAATTGATTTCAAATTGATTTTAATTAAATCGATTTCACGGCGTTTCGCGTTCGTACGGTCAAACGATAAGTCCGATCGCTACGAAACTTGAAAACCTACAATAATTCACTGATACGGATCCGATGAAACTGGTTTTGTCGAAATCCGAGTCAGTGGCCAAAATGGCTATTTTTATATTAATTAAATAAATTAAAAATTAGTGAAAAAAATCCAATCTTTCATATTTAAGTTTTAGTATTGAAATTTTTTATCACTTTATAATTCTCAAATATTTATAATGATTTAACAATTTTTAAATGTCAAATTATTAAAGATTAATCAATTTATCATTGAAAATTTCCAATTTACAATGTTAAGTATAAATTTTAATTTATCCAAAAATTAAACTTAATTTCCCACGAAATTCATTTATCACCAAGTATAAATTTAGTATTGGTTCATGGTCTAATATTATTGTTATCCTAAATTGTCAACTTAAACTCCGCTAACGTAGAATTCAACATTTAATTCCCATTTAATTGCAATAACGCAATTTCAAAAATTTTATTTCTTCTAAATAAATTTTAAATAGATCTTATTTCAATGACAAATTAAATTAACGAAAATTACGGGTCGTTACAATGTTCATATGTCACTCTTGGCGTATGTTGTGGTAATTATAATTTCTCTGTATGTGGTTCACGAATATGGGATTATATAATGAATTAGAAATGTTTTGAAATGGAATGTGAAAGTTGTTTAACGATTTTAAATTTTTTCCATATCCATATGTTTATATTATATAAATGTATCCAACATTACCGTATGGCCGTCAAGGATTTATAACTACGGATGACTGCAGCATCCATAGCCATTTGTTTTGGACCTCAAAGCAGGGGAAGTTACACCTAGGTTGTTACAAACAATGTTGTAAGGTAGGAGTAAATCTAAGAAATTAAGACATTAAGCACCTCCCTGCACTATTATTAATGGAATACTGTATAGAAAAGTTACTCGATCATATATCTAAGATGTGTAACTCCATAAAAGTGGATATAGCTTTTAATGGAAATTCATGAGGGCTTTTGTAAAAATGATTCAATAATATGTAGTTGGCGAAGAAGTTATTAAGGTAGGAGAATTATTTACATCGAATGAATTAACTCCCATCGCCACCCTTTAGCCTTTTTGATGGATGAATAGTGGGCTTAATAGAAACTTACCTATTCTGAAAATAGATGTAAAGCTTGTAATAGTGCCAATTGATTATTTCACCAAAATGGTGGAAGTTGAGTCATTATCCGAGAAAACTATAGGAAAAGTCTTGAAGTTTATAATCAAGAACATAGTTAGCTGCAATTGACTTTTGAATTTTTTTATTTCCAATGATCGGAATCAGTTTGATAATGAAGATTTCACTTGTTTATTGTAAAAAGATGAAATAAGTTTTATTTAGCAGCCTATCCAAAAGCCGGTGGTATAGTGGAAACTCTAAATGACACCCTCGGGAATAGGTTAAAAAGGCGATTGGGCAAGCAAAAGGGAATCGAAGGGAAGAACTTCCACTTATTTTGTGCTTATATAAGACTTCCTTGAAAATGACCATTGGGCACACTTTGTATTATTTAAAATATGGATTTAAAGCAGTGTGGTTAGTGAACATTGGAGTCTCGTAATACCAATTGCATATGCTTATAGACCAAACAAGGAGACGAAAAAGGAATCCTTTGACTTAGTAGTAAAGACACTAAGCTATATTAAGAATGACATAATACCAAAGAAGGATTACCAAGTATTACAACTCAATGATAAAAGAAAGAGCCTTCTAAAAAGGTGATTTGGTACTCAGAGAAGTAATGACAAATATCAATAATCTAACAGTTGGTTCTTTGAGACCAAGTTGAGAAGGAACTTAGGTAATCTGTAAAGTTATTCCACTAGAAACTTATTGATTAAGTTGGCATGAAGGAAAATAACAGTAATAACATGGAACGTCATGCATTTGAGACCCTTTTTCACTACTTTGGATAAATAAATAGATAAAGGATTTCCAAAGATTCATTCTAGCGAACAGCTCTTAAATTGAGATGCATTATACTTAACTTTTGTCCTAAGCTGACGAGGTAGATGAGATCCATTGAATAATTGCACAGCTTACACACGACAGAGGACAAATAAAGCCTTGGTACCACCTTTGAGCCTAGCTAAAGAAACCATCCAAGGAAGTGGTCAAATAAGCACTTAGTCCCTCCAGTGAGCCTTGCTAAAGCAACCATCTAAGGAGTAATAGCAAAATGAAGTCTTTATTCGTGCCTTCGAGCCTAGCCAATGAAACTATCTAAGTGAGATGGTTAATTAAGTCTTTAGTCCTACCAATTAGCTTTGCTCAAGAAACCACCCAAAGAGTGGAGGTCAAATAAAACCTTTGATTCTGCCTTCGAGCCTGTTCAAAGCAACCAACTAAGGGAGATGGTCAATTAAACCTTTAATCTCGCTAATGAGATTGCCTGAATCAACCATTCAAATATTGATAGTCAAATAAAGCCTTTGGTTCTACCTTCGGGCCGAGCAAAAACAATCATCCAAGGAATATGGTCAATTAAACCTTTAGTCCCATCTCTAAGCTTAGCTAGAGCATCCACTTAAAGAGTGGGGGGTCGACCAAAGCCTTTGGTCCTATCTTCGAGCCTGGCCAAAGCAACCATTTGAAAGAAAATAATCAAAAGAACAATGAAGAAAAAGAGACAATTAGTCACAATCTAATTAAGAAACTTATACACCAACACAAGAGCTTGAAAAGCAAAATTAAGGAAGAAGCTTACTTAAGATAAAGCATAAGCATACTTCCTTCGAAGGAAAGTGTTACACCACAAGTTTCTTCAAAGAAAGAGTGGATTAGAATGGTGTCATCGAATGACAAAGAATATCAAATATTAAGTGCCTTTATGTGTTAACGAATTATGCTTTCACATACCAAGATATGAAGCTATTGCATGTTGAGAATATGGAAGTTATCGCACGTTGAAAATATAGAAGTTATCAAAAGTTGAAAATATAGAAGTTATTGCTTGATCTGAGAATATATTGACTATAGCATGTTGAGAGTATAAAAGCTATCACATTTTGAGAGTATAAAAGGTTGAGAATGGAGAAGCTATTGCATGTTGAGAACACATCGCATGCTAAGAATATATAAGCTATCGCATGTTGAGGTAACCAAGCCATCGTATATTGAGATACCAAGTTATCGACTATTGAAGGTACCGAGGCTATCACATATCAAAAGTTATCAAAGGCCGATATTGCAAAAGCTGTCGAAATTTGATAGTACAATGCTACCATATGTAAAGATTCATCAAGATTTCAAAAGACAACATCACGACCCGTCGAAGATCAAGCTACTATTTTAAGTAAAGAACTACCATCGATACAAGAGAGCTCTTAAAAAAAGGAAGAAAAACTATTAAACTGAAAATGGAGAAATTAAGAGTGTGATAATGGTTCCTTATCAAACTGATCAATTCAAAAATATGCATGAAAAGGATATATGGGTGGTATTTACCACAAAAGAATAGAGAAAAATCAATTACATAAAAAGCTAGTACATAAATATAAAGAAAGGTTTATGTTTAATTAGTAATAAAGCTTCAAAGTACTTCTATACAACTATCCACCTTTGTTATTTCCATGGTCAAAGTAGCAATCTACATGAACTATTCAAATCCTGAAATTAAGGCATATAACATCATTAAGACCATCCATCTTGCCAATTCATCGATCTGTGTCATCTTTAATCGGCTAATACGAGCAAGTCACGCCCCTCTCCAACCATTGTAAATAGGGACCTACCTCTACATAAAAAGGGGCGCTTTTCCTCTTTCTTTTTCTTAACACAAATCATTTTTGGACTTGACATTTCTACGCTCAAGCGAGCTATTAAGGACTGTTTTAATGGATAAAAAGAAGATGACCTAAACTTTTGGACATAAGGACCTATAGAAGTAGAAAACTTCATATGGACCATATTTTTGACATATTGAACTTTGAAGAAGGGAATTATTTATATTTTTGGCATATTGATTAATGGATGAGGAATATTGCATATTTACTCAAATTTATATCATTTGCATATGAATGAAGTATGACATGGATTTTGGATGATTTTTAATTTGACTAAGGGAAAATTAGTAATCTTAATTGAATATTGTTATAAAATATTTTGGATGTTAAACCAAAAATTAGTTAAACAGACATCATATTAAAATATTTATTATGGATCATATGTGTAACACCCCAAATATTTGTTGTGTATTATTCCATATATTTAATTAAAAAAATGACTAAATTAATAATATGGGAGAATATGCAGTTGAAGCCCCACTAAAGCCCTGAAAAATCTCCGTTATAGCGCTAGCGCTCTTCGACCACTACGCTTTTTCAATATAGCGCTATTAAACAGCAGATCTGCTATAAGCCCCGCTATTTTCTGCTACACCGCTAAATCAAAGCTTTTTAGCATCCGCTTTAGCAATAATAGCACACAAAAATTGATTTGAATAGTTCACTTTTGAACCAAATCAAAAATTTAGGACAAAAACCTAATTTTTAGGCATAAGTGCTGAATATGATTTAGAAATCCATTGTAGTCATCAAATTTGGACCACATAAATTATGATACTCTTCGAATTTGTTGTATAAGGTTAAATTTTTTTTCTTTTACATATATAAATGAAGTGAGAATGAGAATAAATTAACCTTAAATATTTATTTTTATATTTAATGAAGTTTTTTGCATCTCCGTTATTTTTGTTATATCCCTGCTATAGCTTTTAGCACCATCACCGTTATGGAACCGATAAGCACTTTAACTGCATAGATACATATGTAGTGATTATTCTTATCTTTAAAAATAGCAACAGGTCTACTTCTTCGATGTTTAGTGCTAAGTATACAAATAAATCTGTCCCATACAAGTGAATCCCTTTATGGAAATTAATTCATTTCCATAAACGAATCAAACTTTTTTCTTCTAAACAACCCAAATTCATGCTTGGCCTCAATTACATGTATTAGCCTTAAAACACTTTGTTAAAAGAATTCACCAACTTCAAAACATAATTTAAAAAAGGATTCAATAACATAAAACATCTTTATTACATTGATTAATTAACTTTAAACTTCATCACACAATTCGATTTTTGAACTTCAAATGACTTTAAAGAATAAAAAGTGTAAACCACTTAATCCTTATTAATTCAATTAATTGGTAAAATATAATTAATTAAATTAACCAATAATTAATTATCATTATATAAAATGAATAACAATGTCAAACATATTTGTTATTTTCATAAATTCACTTTGAAACTTCATAAATTAAGTTGATTAATTGAACCTAATAGCCTTTAATTAAAAAGGTAAATCACCTCTAAAACATCGTTAGTTAATTAATAATTAAGTATCAATATTTTAATAAATTTTAATCATCATTAAGGAAAGATTAATTAAAGTTAGAATAATTTGATTTCCTTTTAAAAGCCATTAATTAAAAGGATTAATTAATTTAAAACATCATTAATTAATTGATTAGTTAACTTTAATCCATCATTTTCAAAAGACTAATTAGCCTTAAACATCATTAAAAAAATGATTGATTAAATTTAAAACATCCCTAACTGAGTAATTAGTTAAATTTAAAACACATCATTAATAAATTAATTAGTAAACTTTAATCCTTATTAATTAAATAATTAATTAAATTAAATAATCATTACTAAAATAATTAATTATTTTTGAAAACATCATTAATCAAAACCTTGCTTAGCCTATAAAAAAATTCCAAGTACGAAGATGAAAACAAATTGTTTGATAAGAAGTGATTTTCTGAAAGTGCCAATACAGCGACTATCGCTATATGGGCAGTTCGGCAAACAAGTTTATAATATTATCGAAAAAACCAAACATCACATAGCAATGGTTTAAGCATACATAAAACAAGCATTCATAGGCAATAAATACGAACATGAATATAGTTTTAAAGCTTTGGTTTTTTAGGGTAAAATTTTACTTACTAACTAGTTTGTTAACTAACATTTACTTAACATGTTTGCATCCACCACACATCTACATTTCCAAACCAAACATGAAAAAATTCACATCATATCCAAACCAAGCAAGCAACATATATCACAATGTAACCAAAGTAAAATATTTCCTAGAAGAGTTAAGAGTTTTACTCACCAAATCCTTTTAGAAACTTGAAATTAACTTTAAACTTATAGAGCATGGAAATCACCAAAAATAAACTCGAAAAGGGCCACATTCTCCTCGATTTTTAGACATGTTACACTCTGAATTTGGTAAATTGGTTAAAAACAAAGTTTTAGGAAATTCTTTCCACTAGTTTAAAAAATGAAAACGATCAATTATGATTTATTTTGAAGAAGCTATGGTTGAATTAAAAATAACCATTTTCGGACTAGGGATTCTTGGTCCGAAAACGCTTTGTAAACAAATGAATTTTGTCTCCCAATAATTATCAGAAATTGAAAAAATTGCGTAATTTTAAATTCTAGTCAACTTGATTCTCTTGAATTTGAAAAAAATAATTTCTTCGTTTGGAATATTTTTGAGGGAGTTATGGCTATGAGAAAATAGGAGGTAAAATTTAGGAAGAAAATGAAAGTAGGAGATATCCAAAACAAGTTTTTGAAAGTGATTTTAAGGTAGAAAGCTATGGTTTTTAATACTTAGAAAATAGTTAGGAAGACATTATAGAGCTTATGAAGCTTGGAAACGTGAATGAGGAAGTTTTGAAAGATGAAATGATAAAATGTAAAAGATAAAATGTAGAAATGTTTTTAAATAAAATGAAAAGGCACAATTACCAATCTACCCTTAGTACTTTTACCTTCACTCCTTGAATGCCACCTCCTCGTGTCTCCTACCTTTCATGTACCACATGCCACCCTAAGCCTTCACCCTTTCATGCCATAGACAACATGAAATAATAACTAAAGTTGCCAAAATATCAAATCATGTCTAAACATGTTTCGTCTAATGTGACATTTTCTTTTTCATAAAACTTTTTATTTTAAATCTTATATACTTAAGTATGATTACATACATACATACATACATACATATATATATATATATATATATATATATATATATGCACTAATGAACACATATACATATGATAACTCATTTTTAAATATATATATTTATGCTATAGAGATCACAACGTTCACGATAACTTTAGCCTATGAAAAGTCGAAAATTTGGAAAACAGTTTCCGGTCACATTTTCGATTTTTCATCGAACTGAATATTTTTGTAAACCAAATTTGAAAAATATTTTATCTCTAATATTTATTATTTAAAAATGATTTTATTTTAATTATAAATCAATTTATTTGAATATTTAAAATTAACTAAATATTTAGAAATTAATGTGGTGAAATTCCGGGTCGTTACACTCTCCTCCCTTAAAAGAATTTTGTCCCCGAAATTTACCACAATACTATCGCAGAAAATAGATTATCCTAGAAATACCTAACACATTAATCAAATGGTAAAAATAGTATGATAGAAATCTATATGCAACCAAATTCAAAGAATACCCTGAAATAAAATACTGTGCATACAATCATATAACATAATAAATTTAGAACTAAATGCCTGGGCTCTTATATTCAAAAATTTATTTTCAAATTTCTTCTAAAAGAAATATATTAAAACCAAAAAAAATAGATAGGAGAAGTTCCTCCAAGCAAAACATGTAAAACTCTAGAATCAAAACAACATGGAGCATCAAGTGGTATTCGGTTCCTCCAAATACAACAACTAGAGTGAATAATTATTATCTCTTTACCAAATAAATTTTTTCCAAAATCACATTTCCGAAAGCACCAATATTTAAGTCCTTATAAACACTAATTAAACAACCTTGTTTTATAAATTTTTAACTTTATAAACTATGGTATATAAGACCGCATAATCAATCAGTCAAATTCAATTAAATCACAACAATCAAATTCCCAAAGGAAAACAGTAACTCTATCAATCATTCAATTCTATAAGGAAAAATCTAACATTCAACATTATTTAAAGTGTCAAAAGATTAAAACAAACTCCTAAATTAGGTTCATAACTTTCTTGATTGTCAAAATATAGATAATTATCTAAGCGTACCATTATTTGCTTATTAGCCTTTGGTTATTTCTTAAAAGATTGTCCAAACTTACTCTGACAAAAATTGAAAGTTATAATCTAAAGTTATTGGTTTCTTGACTACACAAATCTTTCTAAATTACCTAAATTTGCATTTAATATTTTATTCAATAACAAATTTGTTTATGAATTATTTCATAAATTTTCATCTTTGTTTAAATAATATTTTATCTAGTCATTTCTTTATAAAACACCAAATAATAGCTTATTCCACTTTATTTACTTGTATAACACCCTTCTAAATTTTAAGAATATGTACCAAAAAATAATATTTACTTTTCACAATTTAGGCGAAGATCAAATTCAAAATTTGGGCCTTTTAAAACTGAGTCGACCTCTCAACCTCTTTAACTTAGAGTGTTAAGATGGACAATGTTTATGGTTGAATCAAATAATAAACCGTTTATACTACTTACATATTTTAAATAAAAGCCATGGTTTTAATAAAACGGTGTCTATTAAAACCTTCTTACCTTTCTACACTAAGATGTTATAATGAATCATGTTTATAGATTGATCCAATAACACCAATTAGTTTACACTGCTTAGATACTTAAATAATATTTATGGTTTTGATAAAACAATGTTATCAAAACTTTCATACCTCATCTAACCCCTTTAAATCAGTGTTAAATTACCTCGTATGTTGTTTAAGGGTAAAATTCATTTATTAAAACAATATCTTATCAAAAATACATTTTATTTTGGAAATTAATTCCCTTTTAGGGAACTTAAAGATTAAATACCCTGCTATAAATTTCAAAACTCATCTTTGAAAGCACACTGCATATTTTTTTTATAAAATAACTTCAAACAATTTGTTTATTAAAACTCACTTTAGGTTCGTTCGAATTTGAATTCATTTCGACTGTACAATGATAAAGAGAACAATTTACTAAGTACTCCACAACATTTGATTAAGCAGCATTTGGTCGTCACTTAGAAGATTATTCAGATTACCACAAAACTAACCGAAATTTTTTTCCTCCATATTACCCAAAGAAAAAGCATTCTACTTTAAAAAAATTCCAAAATATTTATACTAGAAATATTTCCGAATAATATCGCTATTACTTTTCTCAAAATCTTTTGAAATCGTTTTAAATAATTCCAGAATTTAAATTTTTCGAAAGACACTTTAAATGTTATTTGGAAAGACAAATTTATTATACTAAGAGTATTAAAACAAGGGTAAAAACAAATGTTATTTTAAATACGTATACTAAAATCCAAAAACAATTTACACATGGCTTTATTTTTAAACAATTCTATTTAAAAGTTCTCATTTAAAAACCTTCATTTATTAATTTAAAACAATTTTTATCAATTGTCCTAGAGGATGATTTATAATATTCTTTTTAAAACCATAGAACCATATAAATTTTCCATAGAAAATAAATCATTTAAATTCTTTTATTAAATTCAAAATAACATTAATTATCTTGAAAGACAATATATCACATTTATAATCTCTTTTGTAAATCTAGAACAATATTAACTATCCTAAAAGATAATTAATCAAATTTATAATTTCCTTTAATGAACAAATCAATCATCTTTAATAAAATAGCTAATTACTTCCAAAACACATCATCAAACCAATTAGTTTATTTAAACTCACTTATTAAATTAATTAACCAACTTAAATTATTATTTATTAAACGATTTACGAATTCAAATAATCATTAATTAAAATTAATAATTACTTTTAAATATCATTAATTAAAATAATCAATTAAATTCAAATACCATAACTTATAATGATTAATTAAGTCCAAATCTCATTAATCAAAAGGATTAACTAATTTTAAACATCATTCGTTAAAATGATTAATTAAGTTAAAATATCATTAATCAAAACTATTAATGAATTTTAAACATCTACTTTTGGGAAAACATAAGCTCAAGTTTAAACACATAAAAGGGTTAGGGGATGATATTTAACAAATGATGGTATATCGAAAATTTCCGTAACGACACTTAAATAGTTTAAATGGAATATCCAGATTAATTTCAGTTAATCAATCAAACAAATCTAACTATCATCCAAGAAATCAAAAATAGTTTATAGCATTATAGATATGATATAGCAAATTTAGATGTGAGTTAAACTTACATTTAAATATTATCCTTTATTATAATTAAATTTTCTCGAATATTCATCCTATAAATTTTTATTTATTTTATTTTATTACTATTATTAATATATATTTTTTGCTATCATTTAGATTATATTAAACTACTTTTTATTACAAGCTTATTTTTAGGTTAACATTATTAAAAGCTGACTTTTAACTAACCCTTTCACCGAACACCTTATAATCAAAGTTTGAAACTTAATTCACAAGAGGTTTGTTCCAAAATTCCCTAATTCCCCTTTACTTGACCTATATCTTATTAAGGAATATTCCTTATGAACCATTCAACAATAGTTAATGCCCAAACTGGACAAGCATGACTAATCAAATCCTAAATAATTCCATAAAGTATTATTATTTCTATATAATCAACTCAACTATACAAATATATTAGTTTTGAAAATCATTCTTATATATAATATATTTCTAGGTAAAATTATTTCATTTACCATTTCAAAATAATACTGTATTGGTAGATGTTAGCACCAAAATTGGTCATTAACATCCGTAGAATTTGATGAACATCGAAGAATTAATGGAATCTAGAGAACAAAGCATAAAAGTAAATTGACACAAAGATTTTATAATGATTCGGCAATCTTCGCCTACGTCCACTTTAAATTTCATTCATTCTTCATTTGATTACAATTACACGAGTTATTCGATTGGCTAGAATCCACTGATACAAGTTTATAAGAAAATAGCCATGGTAGAGTATTTGGAGTTGGAATAAGAAGATGATGAAGTCCCCCCAAAAAGAGAGATCCTAAAAATGGCCCTCAACCCCTGTATTTATAGACGAAGGTAGCCTTCAGCCTAACTGACATCTTCAAGCCTGGACCCCTTTGGTTGATATACATCCTTAACGACCCATCTGGCTTCTTCACGAACACCGCGATCGCTCCCCATCTGGTTTCTAAGGAGTCATGGCCAAATGAAGTCTTTATTTGTGCCTCCGAGCCTAGCTAATGAAACTATCCAAGTGAGATGGTTAATTAAGTCTTTAGTCCTACCAATTAGCTTGGCTAAAGAAACCACCCAAAGAGTGGAGGTCAAATAAAGCCTTTCATTCTGCCTTCGAGCCTGTTCAAAGCAACCAACTAAGGGAGATGGTCAATTAAACCTTTAATCTCGCCAATGAGGTTCCCTGAATCAACCATCTGAATATTGGTAGTCAAATAAAGCCTTTGGTTCTACCTTCGGGCCGAGCAAAAAGCAACCATCCAAGGGAGATGGTCAATTAAGCCTTTAGTCCCGTCTTTAAGCTTAGCTAGAGCATCCACTTAAAAGCGTGGGGGTCAACCAAAGCCTTTGGTCCTACCTTCGAGCATGGCCAAAGCAATCATTTGAAAGAAAATAATTAAAAGAACAACCAAGAAAAAGAGATAATTAGTCATAAGCTAATTAAGAATCATATCCACCAACAAAAGAGCTTGAAAAGCAAAATTAAGGAAGAAGCTTACTTAAGATAAAGCATAAGCAAACTTCCTTTGAAAGCAAGTGTTACACCACAAGTTTCTTCAAAGAAAGAGTGGATTAGAATGGTGTCATCGAATGGCAAAGAATATCAAATGTTAGGTGCCTTTTCGTGTTAAAGAATTATGCTATCATATACCAAGATATGAAGCTACTGCATGTTGAGATTATGGAAGTTACCACACGTTGAATATATAGAAGTTATCGAAAGTTGACAATATAGAAGTTATTGCTTGATCTGAGAATATATTGGCTATAACATGTTGAGAGTATAAAAGCTATCACATTTTAAGAGTATAAAAGGTTGAGAATAGAGAAGCTATTGCATGTTGAGAATACATCGCATGTTGAGAATATATAAGTTATCACGTGTTGAGGTAACCAAGCCATCGTATGTTTAGATACCAAGTTATCGGCTATTGGAGGTACCAAGGCTATCGCATATCAAAAATTATCAAAGGCTGATATTGCAAAAGCTGTCGAAATTTGATAGTACAATGCTACCACACGTAAAGATTCATCAAGATTCCAGAAGACAACATCATGACCTGTCGAAGATCAAGCAACTATTTTAAGTAAAGAACTACCATCGATATAAGAGAGCTCTTAAAAAAGGAAAAAATCTATTAAACTGAAAATGGAGACATTAAGAGTGTGATAATGGTTCCTTATCAAACTGATCAATTCAAAAATATGCATGAAAAGGATACATGGGTGGTGTTTACCACAAAAGAATAGAGAAAAATCAATTACATAAAAAGCTAGTACATAAATATGAAGAAAGGTTTATGTTTAATTAGTAATAAAGCTTCAAAGTACTTCTATACAACTATCCACCTTTGTTATTTCCATGGTCAAAGTAGCAATCTACATGAACTATTCAAATCCTGAAATTAAGGCATATAACATCATTAAGACCATCCATCTTGCCAATTCATCGATCTGTGTCACCTTTAATCGGCTAATACGAGCAAGTCACGCCCCTCTCCAACCATTGTAAATAGGGACCTACCACTACATAAGAAGAGGCTTCTTTCCTCTTTCTCTTTCTTAACACAAATCATTTTTGGACTTGACATTTCTAACTTCAAGCAAGCGATTAAGGACTATTTTAATGGATAATGAAAAAGAAGATGACCTAAACTTTTGGACATAAGGACCTATAGAAGAAACTTCATATGGACCATATTTTTGACATATTGAACATTGAAGAAGGGGATTATTTATATTTTTGGCATATTGACTAATAGATGAGGAATATTGCATATTTACTCAAATTTTATATCATTTGCATATGAATGAAGTATTACATGGATTTGGTTGATTTTTATTTTGACTAAGGTAAAATTTGTAATCTTAATTGAATATTGTTAAAAAATATTTTGGATGTTAAACCAAAAATTAGTTAAACAGACATCATATTAAAATGTTTATTATGGATCATACGTGCATCCAAATTTTTTGTTGCATATTATTCCATATATTTAATTAAAAAATGACTAAATCAATAATATGGGAGAATATACAGTTGAAGCCCCCACTAAAGCTTCGAAAAATCTTCGCTATAGCGCATAGCGCTCGTCGACCAATACGCTTTTTCAATATGGCGCTATTAAACAGTAGATCTGCTATAAGCCCCGCTATTTTCTGCTACACCAAAAAATCAAAACTTTTTAGCATCCGCTTTAGCAACAGTAGTACACAAACATTTATTTGAATAGTTCTCTTTTGAACCGAATCAAAAAATTTGGACAAAAACCTAATTTTTAGGCATAAGTGCTGAATATGAGTTAGAAATCCATTGTAGTCATCAAAGTTGGACCATATAAATCACGATACTCTTCGGACTTGTTGTATATGGTTAAACAATATTTCTTTTACATACATAAATGAAGTGAGAATGAGAATAACTTAACCTTAAATATTTATTTTTATATTTAATGAAGGCTTTTGCATCTCCATTACTTTCGTTATATCCCTGCTATAACTTTTGGCACCTTCACTATTATGGAACCGAGAAGCACTTTAACTGCATAGATACATATGTAGTGTGCACAACTGTCATGTTAATATAATAATAATTTTAAACTTTAAGTGGAAAATATATGTGACGACCCACCTTTCTGACCCTTGGGAATGACACTTAATACATACTTGGTATACGTGTGCCATTGCCTAAGAATCTAAAAGATAAGTTGTCTTGGGTTAAAATAAAGTAGAACAAGACAGAATAGATAAACCTAACAGCGGAATGGTTACATATAATATAAAATCATATAGTACAAAAGGTTACTCCTTATAAGAGTTATCAGAGTTATAAAAAATACTGCACCTAACAGATTGATAGCTATACATTCTGACTTTTCATTTTGAAGATACAAAATACACCTACATAATCAAATAATGGAAATAAATTACTGAATAACTAAGGAGCCGCCTACTTAATCACCGTCTTCAAATAGCTCTAAAGAAATCCTGCTATTCTCGAACTACCCAAATATAATTGAGTACCCGAGAGTTTAGAGAAAATAAATAACTCGAGTCAAACAAAATGTCTGGTATGAGTAAAAGTATGAAACATGATGTATTTAAACAATAATATGTGTGATCTCGCGGCTAATGTGGAACAGGTTTTCTCCCACATAAACAGCAACCAAACATAACAAAAATAGAAATGAACAATATGGAACAAATCCAAACATAGACGATGGGTATAGTTAGTACAACATTCAGACTTGAAAGAATGAAAATATTTTGAATAAAAATCCAAACTAGATAGAATGGATAAAATAAGACAATGGTCCAAACTCGATAGAATGGACTAAATAAGATAACTAACCAAACTCGATAGTATGGACAAAATCAATAATTGAAGACCATAAAGAGTGGTTGACTCTTCCCATTATAATTAAAGAAATCAGATTCAAAAGTTCGAATCAAATAAGAAAATGAAATTGTCCAATAATGATTAGGAAGGTGCACCCCCCTTGAAGCATACCACTAGTAATACACTTCTGAGAAGCTCATATACTCCGTGACACACCTTGGAAATATCAAGTCGAATCCTGCCAAACCTTACCGAGTATCTGAATATTTCACATCTAAATCTTAACCGTTTTTCACGTGACGGCACACAAAAATCTAAATGAGAGGTGAAAATAACCGAATGGGAGCAACCCCACATAACTTGGCTTCCTCCCGCACTTTTGGATTAGTCATTTCCAACAAAGGATAACAATGCTCAACGAAGCAATACATCATCTTAGAATGACAATAATAAAGAAGCTGAGGGAACCGATAGTTGGAAAATTAACTATAGAGGATATAAAATGATCGTATATGGAAATTAAGTCTTGTATACTTCTCACCACTCATCGAATTCTAACTTGTACTATCTCTTGGTTAATAATAACACTGGACAAATTAAGGTAGTGTTACCACAAAGTCATGTCTCATGATTATTCTTATATTTCAAACTAGTGACAAGTCTAGTTCTTCGATGTTTAGTGCTAAGTGTACAAATAAATCTTTCCCATACAAGTGAACCCTTTATGGAAATTAATTCATTTCCATAAACGAATCAAACTTTTTTCTTTAAAAAACCTGAATTCGAGCTTGGCCTCAATTATAAGTATTAGCTTTAAAACACTATGTTAAAAGAGTTCACTAACCTCAAAACATCAATTTAAAAAGGATTTAATAACTTAAAACATCTTTATTACATTGATTAATTAACTTTAAACTTCATCACACAATTCTATTTTTGAACTTCAAATGACTTTAAACAATAAAAAGGGTAAACTGCTTTAAACCTTATTAATTCAATTAATTGGTAAAATATAATTAATTAAATTAACAATAATTAATTATCATTATATAAAATGAATAACAATGTCAAACATACTTGTTACGTTGATAAATTCACTTTGAAACTTCACAAATTAAGTTGATTAATTAACCCCAATAGCCTTTAATTAAAAAGGTAAATCACCTCTTAAACATCACTAATTTAATTAATTAATTATATTTGAATAAAAATAATTAAATTAGTTAATTAATAATTAAATGTAATTATTTTAATAAATTTAAATTATCATTAAGGAAAGATTATTTAAAGTTAAAATAGTTCGATTTCTTTTTAAAACTCATTTATTAAAAAGCTTAATTAATTTAAAACATTATTAATTAATTGATTAATTAATTTTAATCCATCATTTTCAAAAGATTAATTAGCCTTAAACATCATTAAATAAAATGATTAATTAAATTTAAAACATCAGCAACTAAGTAATTAGTTAAATTTAAAACACATCATTAATAAATTAATTAGTAAACCTTGATCCTTATTAATTAAATAATTAATCAAATTAAATAATCATTACTAAAATAATTAATTATTTTTGAAAACATCATTAACCAAAACCTTGCTTAGCCTATAAAACAATTCCAAGCACGAGGATGAAACCAAATTGTTTGATAAAAAGTGATTTTTTGAAAGTGCCAATACAACGACTATCGCTATACAGGCAGTTCGGCAAACAAATTTATAATTTTATCGACACAACAAAACATCACATAGCAATGGTTTAAGCATACATACAACAAGCATTCATAAGCAATAAATACAAACATGAATATAGTTTTAAAGCTTTGGTTTTTGAGGGTAAAATTTTACTTACTAACTAGTTTGCTCCCAAACATTTAATATGTTTGCATCCACCACACATCTACATTTCCAAACCAAACTTGAGAAAATTCACATCATACCTAAACCAAGAAAGCAAAATATATCACAATGTGACCAAAGTAAAATATTTCCCAAAAATGTTAAGAGTTTTACTCACCAAATCCTTTTAGAAACTTGAAATAAACTTTAAACTTGTAGAGCATGGAAACCACCAAAAATCAACTCGAAAAGTGTCATAATCTCCTCGGTTTTTTGACGTGTTACACTCTTAATTTGGTAAATTGGTTAAAATTAAAGTTTTAGGAAATTTTTTCCTCGATAGTTTAAAAAATCGAAACACTCAATTTTGATATTTTGAAGAAGATATGGCTGAATTAAAAAAAACCATTTTCGGACTAGGAATTCTCGGTCCGAAAACACTTTGTAAACAAATGAATTTTGTCTCCTAATAATTCTCAAAAATTGAAAGAATTGTGTACTTTGAAATTCTAGTCAACTCGATTCTCTTGAATTTGAAAAAAAGAATTTCTTCATTTGGAATATTGTAGGAGTTATGGCTACGAGAATAAGAGGTAAAATTTAGGAAGAAAATGAAAGTAGGAGATATCCAAAACAAGTTTTTGAAAGTGATTTTAAAGTAGAAAGCTATGGTTTTTAATACTTAGAAAATAGTTAGCAAGACATTATAGATCTTATGAAGCTTGGAAATGTGAATAAGGAAGTTTTGAAAGATGAAATGATAAAATGGAAAAGAGAAAATGTAGAGAAGCTTTTATATAAAATGAAAAGGCATAGTTACCAATCTACCCTTAATACTTTGCCCTTCACTCCTTGAATGCCACCTCACCATGTCTCCTACCTTTCATGTACCACATGCCACCCTAAACCTTCACCCTTTCATGCCATAGCCAACATGAAATAATGACTAAAGTTGCCAAAATGTCAAATCATGTCTAAACATGTTTCGTCTGATATGACATTTTCTTTTCCATTAAACTTTTTATTTTAAATCTTTTATACTTAAGTATGAATACATATACATATACATATACATATATATATATATATGCACTAATGCACACATATATACATATGCTAACTCATTTTGAAATGCGCATGTTTATACTAAAGATTTCATAATGTTCGCGATAACTTTTAGCCTATGAAAATTCGAAAATTTGGAAAACGGTTTCCGATCACATTTTCGATTTTTCACGAACTAAAATATTTTTGTAAACTAAATTTGAAAAATATTTTATCTCTAATATTTATTATTTAAAAATGATTTTATCTTAATTATAAATCAATTTATTTGAATATTTAAAATTAACTAAATATTAAGAAATTAATGTGTTGAAATTCCGGGTCGTTACACTCTCCCCGCTTAAAAGAATTTCGTCACGAAAATTTACCACAATACTATCCTAGAAAATAGATTATCCTAGAATACCTAACAAATTTATCAAACGGGAAAAATAGTATGATATGAATCTATATGCAACCAAATTCAAAGAATACACTGAAATAAAATACCGTGCATACAATCATATAAAAGGATAAATTTAGAACTAAATGTCTCGGCTCTTATATTCAAAATTTATTTTAAAATTTCTTCAAAAAGAAATATATTAAAACCAGAAAAAATTAGGCAGGAGAAGTTCCTCCTAGCAAAACATGTAAAACTTTAGAATCAAAACAACAAGGAGCATCCAGTGGTATTCCAGTTCCTCCAAATACAACAACTAGAGTGAATAATTATTATCCCTTTCCCAAATAAAAATTTTCCAAAATCACATTTCCAAAAGCACCGGTATTTAAGTCCTTATAAACAATAATTAAAAAACCTTGTTTTGTAAATTTTTAACTTTATAAACTACGGTATATAAGACCGCACAATCAATCTATCAAATTCAATTAAATCATAGCAATTAAATTCCTAAAGGAATACACTATCAATCATTCAATTCTATAAGGAAAAATCTAACATTCAACATTATTTAAAGTGTCAAAAGATTAAAACAAACTCCTAAATTAGGTTTAAAACTTTCTTGATTGCCTTAATACAGATAATTATCTAAGCATACCATTATTTGCTTAAAACATTATCCAAACTTACTCGGACAAAAATTGAAAGTTATACTCTAAAATTATTGGTTTCTTGACTACACGAATCTTTCTAAATTACCTAAATTTGCATTTAATATTTTATTCAATAAAAAAATTGTTTACGAATTATTTCATAAATTTTCATCTTAGTTTAAAAAATATTTTATTTAGTCATTTCTTTATAAAACACCAAATAATAGCTTATTACACTTTATTTACTTGTATAGTACCCTTCTAAATTTTAAGAGTATATACCAAAAGATAATGTTTGTTTTCACAATTTAGACGATGATCAGATCTAAATTTGGGTCTTTTAAAACTTAGTCGACCTCTCGACCTCTTTAACTTAGAGTGTTAAGATGGACAATGTTTATGGTTGAATCAAATAATACTACTTACACATTTTAGATACAAGCTACGGTTTTAATAAAACCGTGTCTATTAAAACCTTCTTACCTTTCTACATTAAGGTGTTATAATGAATCATGTTTATAGACTAACCCAATAACACTAATTAGTTTACACTGCTTAGATACTTAAATAATATCTATGGTTTTGATAAAAAAAATGCTATCAAAACCTTCATATCTCATGTAACCCATTTAAATCTGTGTTAAATTACCTCGTATGTTATTTATGGGTAAAATTCATTTATCAAGACAATCTCTTATCGAAAAATACATTTTATTTTGGAAATTAATTCCCTTTTAGGGAACTTAAAGATTAAATATCCAGTTATAAATTTCAAAACTCATCTTTGAAAGCACACTGCATATTTTTTTTATGAAATAAATTCAAGCAGTTTGTTTATTAAAACTCACTTTGGGTTCGTTCGAATTTGAATTCATTTTGATTGTACAATGATAAAGAGAACAACTTATTAAGTACTCCACAATATTTGCCTAAGCAGCATTTGATCGTCACTTAGAAGATTATTCAGATTACCACAAAACTAACTGAAGTTTTTTCCTCCGTATTACCCAAAGAAAAAGCATTCTACTTAAAAGATTTCCAAAACATTTATACTAGAAGTATGTCCAAACGATATCTCTATTACTTTTCTCAAAATCATTTGAATGTTTTAAATAATTTCAAAATTTAAATTTTTTGAAAGACACTTTAAATCTCATTTGGAAAGACAAGTTTATAATACTAAGAGTATTAAAACAAGGGTAAAAACAAATGTAATTTTAAACATCGTTTACTAAAATTCCAAAACAATTTACACATAGCTTTATTTCTAAACAACTCTATTTAAAAGTTCTCATTTAAAAACCTTCATTTACTGATTTAAATTTTTTTTATTAGTTGTCCTGGGGCATGATTTATGATATTCTTTTTTAAACCATAAAAGCATATAAATTTTCCATAGAAAATAAATCATTTAAGTTCTCTTATTAAATTCAAAATAACATTAATTATCTTAAAAGATAATAAATCATGTTTACAATCTCTTTTGTAAATCAAGAAAAATATTAACTATCCCAAAAGATAATTAATCAAATTTACAATTTCCTTTAATCAACAAATCAATCATCTTTAATAAAATAGTCAATTACTTCCAAAACACATCATCAAATAAATTAATCTATTTTAAGATCACTTATTAAATCAAGTAACCAACTTAAAATATTATTTTTGAAATGATTTATAAATTCAAATAATCATTATTAAAAATGTATAATTACTTTTAAATATCATTGATTAAAATAATTCATTAAATTCAAGTACCATTACTTAAAATGATTAATTAAATCCAAATCTCGTTAATCAAAAGGATTAACTAATTTTAAACATCATTGGTTAAAATGATTAATTAGGTTAAAATATCATTAATCAAAATGATTAAGAATTTTAAATATTTACTTTTGAGAAAATACAAGCTTAAGTTCAAACACATAAAAGGGTTTAGGGGATGATATTTAATAAATGATGGTATAGCGAAAATTGCTATAACGACACATAAATAGTTTAAATGGAATATCTATATTAATTTCAGTTAATCAATGAAACAAATCTAATATCATCCAAGAAATCAAAAATAGTTTATAGCATCATAGATATGATATAGCAAATGTAGATGTGCGTTAAACTTACATTTAAATGATTCTCCTTTGTTATAATTAAATTTTCTCAAATATTCATCCTTTAAATTTTTATTTATTTTATTTTATTATATTATTAATATATATTTTTTGCTACCATTTAGATTATATTAAACAAGTTTTTATTACAAGCTTATTTTTAGGTTAACATTATTAAAAGTTGACTTTTAACTTAACCCTTTCATCGAACACCTTATAATCAAACTGTGAAACTTAATTCACAAAAGGTTTGTTCTGTAATTCCCTAATTCCCATTTACTTGACCTACTTCTTAATAAGGAAACTTCCTTATGAACCATTCAACAATAGTTAATGCCCAAGCTGGACAAGCATAGCTAATAAAATCCTAAATGATTCTATAATGTATTATCATTTCTATATACTCAACTATACAACTATATTAGTTTTGAAAATCTTTCTTATATATATAAAATACATTCTTAGGTAAAATTATTTCATTTGCCATTTTAAAATAATATTGTATTGGTAGATGTTAGTAACAAAATTAGTCACTGACACCCGTAGAATTTCATAGACATCGGAGAATTAATGGAATTTAGATAAAAAAGCGTAAAAGTAAATTGGCACAAAGATTTTATAGTGGTTCGGCAATCTCGGCCTACGTCCACTGTAAATTTCATTCATTCTTCATTTGATTACAATTACATGAGTTGGTCGATTGGCTACAATCCATTGATACAAGTTTATAAGAAAAATAGCCATGGCAGATTATTTGGAGTAGGAAGAAGAAGATGATGAAGTTCCCCCAAAAAGAGAGATCCCAAAAATGGCCCTCTACCCTTGTATTTATAGACGAAGGTAGCCTTCAGCCTAACTGACATCTTAAAGCCTGGACCCCTTTGGCCACTTGGGCCCACCATTAGAAAAGCTCAGCCTAACACACTATGCTGGCCTCACTTATACTCTCTTTAACTTATCAAACATCTATGCCAACACCTATTCCACCAAGCTAACCTTCATCATTCTGACATCCTGTATCACCTATCCGTTGATCTTATTTACCCTGGGCTGGATATAACTGTTCGAATATCATGCTCTGGTCATATTATTGTCGTCTCATGCCATCTTTCTCATCAATACAAGTCTGGTCCTCATAATCACCTTTGTGCACCCGGGCCAAAAGGCCGGATAACATTTGCCCTCTAAACTAGGTCTTGTTGCATACATGTTGTGCTTTGAGTCGAAGCAAGTTAGAGTCTCCAGAAAAAAATCCATCATATTTTCCGAATAGTCATTATTCTTCGATTTTATCCTCCTAAAGTGTCGTATCCTTCTTTGGTCGTCATAACGCTTGGTCAATTCCCAATAGTATAAATTCAGGATTGTAGTTCATCAGTGGCCATCTATGTCCGGTTTTTTAGGGCTAGTAAACAGGTTACCAAATCTAGTCTTTTCTTAATAATCCTAAGTGAAAATCCAATTTCTGTTGATTTCAAAAGGTCGAACTTTATGAATATAAACGTGCACGTTAGGGTACATGTTCTTGCCATTGGCTCCCTGGTGCGTTTTATATGTTCGTGAGTCATCACTAATTCCTTCTAGTTTAATTGCAATTCCTTGTTTATATTTTTTGTGAAATAATGGTTGTGATCAGCCACTCGATGAGTGGGGACTTCAAGTTCAACATAGATAATGGCCTCGGAGCCGTAAGTAAGGGCAAATGGAATACAGCCAGTCGTGAACTCTCGGGTAGTTCTGCAATCCCATAATGCTATTGGGAGCTCATTCACCCATTTACCTCTATCCTTTTCCAAACCTCTCTTCAGAATGGACTTTATGATTTTGTTCACAGCTTTAACATGTCCATTTGCTTGAGGGCGAGGAAATACCGCATATCTCTTTTCAGTATGATGCCGACGTTAGAAGTTTTCAAATTTAGCATTGTTGAATTGAGCTTCATTACCGGTTATAACGGTTTGTGCATGGTCATAATGAAAGATGATGTACCAGACAATGAAGTTGATTATTTTCTAAATCTTGGTATTGGTTAAACGTTCTGCATCTACCCCATTTAGTGAAGTAATCAACTCCTACAATGATTTATTTCACACCACCTTTAGGATTTACAAGAAGATGATGATGTCAGTGCCTCCAAGTGTCAAATGGCTATGGATTAGCCATTTGAGTAATTTCTATCAACGGGGCTTTCAAAATTTTTGCAAACATCTTGCACTCGTCGCATTGACTAGCATGTTCAGTTGCATCTCGATTGACAGTTGGCTAGTAGTACCCATAACGGAGTATTTTCTTTGTCGAGGTTTGCCCTTCGGTGTGATCTCTGCATTTTTCTTCATGAATTTCTCTGAAGACTTGTTTGATTTCATCATCGATGATACATCGAGGCATAGGAATGGATAAACTCCTTTCTACACATGACTTCTTCTTGGATGATTTGGAGTGAAGCTTTGAGGAGGATCTATTGTTTTCCATTCCTCCGTTCAGCAAGAACTCCTCATTGTAGATAGTCTTTGATCGGAGTCGACCATGATCCCTTTTTTGGCTTTGTCTCCTAGATCTAACCGATCTCCATCCATCAATGCTTGGAATATTAATTATTTCAACCAGAACAAAGTATGTCCACTGCGCGTCCCTGAAACTGGCCAGTTTGGCCAGTGGCTTGAATCTTTTCATTTTCGTTCGCTAAGGATGTCTGGGATGTAATATGTGAAGTTGGCTAGTAGCTCTTGGAACTGGCCTAGATAAGGGGCAAGACAATGCCCCCGGCAAGATTAACTTCCTAACTTTGCATGCTACCAATCAAGAATCACAAATGATATGTAAAGTTTCCACTTCAAGTTCTCTATTAAGTTTGAGGCTGGCGGTCGAGGCTTCATACTAAGCATCATTGTTTGTTACACAGGAATCGAGTTTCAGGACGTAGCAGATTGATCTTTCCTTAGGAGTCATTAACACGAGTCTTGTGCCATAATACTGATCATTGGATGCTTCATCCGTGTACATTTTCCATGTTGGTTGGTTCTCCACTACTCTTCGAGTAGTCATCTGATGTAGTGAATTCAGATATGAGGTCTACTAATTTTTGTCCTTGGATAGCCCTTCAAGGGAAATAAGGGTTATCGAATTGGCTCAGTCGATATTCTATTTAAGTAGTCTTTCAGACATCTCAAGTCGTTTTATGCCCTATCGCAATGACTGGTAGGCATAGACATTAATGGGGTGAGCCTAAAAGTAAGAGTGGAGCTTTCATGATGAAATCAATAGACATTATGCTAGCTTTTGTAGCTTCGGGTCAATATTCAATGCATGGATCACGATAGTCAGTGAAATCACACATGCATGTCAGAATCGGGACATATCATCATTTATTTAGAAAAATCCAACTAATTCTTTTACCATCATTGCACTGGTTCAGTGATCCAATATTCAGCACCCGGAAAAGGTCACCATGGCTGGCTGTAATGTCGATTGTCAGCTTATTGGGTGCAATCTCGGATTGTTTAAGTTTAGATATAATTATTTTGTGTAACATTCAATGTGGAATATGGTTGGGATAGTCAATGTTGATGGTTTCTATGGTCGAATCCTAGAGTCTTATCATGAGTTATTAAGTTTGATAGTGAAGGGCAATGAATGCTCTGATTGATTATCTGCAAATAGCCAAAGATCTGGCTTAGAAGCACGTTGAAGGAAATGTCGAGTAGGCGTCTGCCTCGAGTTGCATGAAGCTGCATAGTTGGATCATGCTTTGAGTTTGGAGTTGTTTTTATATTTGAGTAATGTATTATCCATTTAACGTATTCATAATCTTTTATCCATCCTACGGGCTGGAGTGATAATCAGTTACCAACGAGCTTAGGCATTGACTTAATGATTCTATCGCAAGGCATTATTTCGGTCGTAGCCTTGAATAGTTGTAAACACTATATATAAGTTTCAATTGAGCTATCGTAGCCAGTCTTTGGATGATCATGCTTCTGCTCCTAGCCTTGGGTTGACAAATGTACTGCGTGGATGGTTGAGTCTCGTCCTAGCTATGTTTATACTCCCACCAAAACTCCAAATACATAGAGTTGATCGGTGAATAGTCGGTTCACATTCGTCATGCTTCTCGCTCGTGCCCTCAAGTTTAGGGTATATACCGATAAGTAAGAAGGCTAGCCATGCCTACTTTATCTTTACTCTCTTGCCCATTGAATCGTGGGATCAGGTCAGCTGCTGGAAGGCTGAGTCTCGCTTATCCTGTATTGTATTATGGTTTTTCATTCCAAGGGGAATACTCTGATGCGTCGTAAGTTTATGGGCGTAAGTTGGGTACTAGACGGTCAGCTATGTCCAATTTGGTTCATGTTCTGTAATCCGGTCTCAGGGTAATGTTATCTCAAGAGCAGTTGGGTCACGCTCATCCAATTTCATACTCTTCCTGACGGATCGATGGATGGTGCTGGGGAATTAATGACCAAGTCTTCATGGTTTACTCTCCTTTCCACACTATGGTGGTCATAGTTTTTCAAGGGACGTTCGGGTCACACTTGTATGTGCTTGGTGCGGATCGATATTGACCCCCGATTTGAGGTATGATATATTCGATCGCCCGTAGCTTTGGATGCCGTTTCAATTGGTTCTGCATTGACGCCTCCTTGCGATCGTTGCCTTAAGTTGTAAATAATGCCAAGCAAGAGCTATAATGAGCTGTCATATTTAGTTTTTAGTCATTTGTACTCCTGCACCCAGCATTGATTTGGCCAGGCCACAAGTCGAATGGTCAAACTTTATCCTTAGCAAGTTAATAGTCCTCCCGTCGATCTCAGGCCGAAGTCTGTAGAATAGAGCACTGTCCGAATCCACTCCTTGATTTATCGATGTTTATATGCCATTCTGCATTCTGCTGACATAGATTTATTATTCCCCCGGTCGACTTGCGCCCAATTTGTGTTCATGCTTCGGTCCACGCTCTAGGGACTTAGAGATTTATCGAACGGTTTATGCTCAAGTCCACAGTTTAGGACGTAAAGATTTTCGTCATGTCGTTTATACTCTAGTCCACGCTTTGGGGACTCAAAGTATTCTAGTTCACTTCTGGGACTTAAAGATTTTTCTCAAATCATTTATACTCTAATCCGCACTCCAAGAGCTCAGAGTACTCTAGCCCGTGCTCCAGGGACATAGAGATATTTTAAATCATTTATACTCTTGTTCGCACTCCGGGGACTCAAAGTACTCTAGTCCGCTCTTTGGGGATTTAGAGATTTTTCTTAAGTTGTTCATAATCTAGTCCGCGTTCTGGGAACTCAAAGTACTCTAGTCCACTTTAGGAACTTATAGATTTTTTTACAAATCGTTCATACTCTAGTCCGTGCTTGGGGACTCAAAGTACCCTAGTCCACTTTCGAGACTTAGAGATTTTTCTCAATATACCCTAATCCGCGCTCTAGGGACTTAGAGTACTCTAGTCCGCTTTAGGGACTTAGAGATTTTTCTCAAGTCGTTTATAATCTAGTCCCGCTCTGGGGACCCAGAGTACTCTAGTCCGCTTTAAGGACTTAGAGAATTTTCTCACGTCATTTATACTCTAGTCCGCACTCTAGGAACTCAGAGTACTCTAGTCCGCTTCAGGAACTTAGAGATTTTTCTCAAGTCATTTATACTCTAGTCCGCGCTCTGGGGACCCAGAGTACTCTAGTCCGCTTAAGGGACTTAGAGATTTTTTTTAAGTCGTTTATAATCTAGTCCACACTCTAGGAACTTAGAGTACTCTAGTCCGCTTCAAGGACATAGAGATTTTTCTCAAGTGATTTATATGCTAGTCTGCGCTTTGGGAACTAAGTGTACTCTATTCTGCCTCAGGGACTTAGAGGTTTTTCTCAAGTCTTTTATACTCTAGTCCGTGCTTTGGGGACTCAGAGTATTCTAGTCAGCTTTGGGGACTTAGAAATTTGCTCAAGTCATTTATACTCTAGTCTGCGCTTTAGGGACAGAGTACTCTAGACCGCTTCTAGGACTTAGAGATTTTTGTTTAGAGCGGTCATATTTCCACCCGTTTGATTTGTATTTCATTTATCGTATCGAGGCTAATGTTGTCAAATGAACATGTTTGCTCGTGGAATGGGACTCTGTCCCCAGCATCAAGGACGAAACTTCAAAAATGGATGGTCGATTCTTGTCCGCTTGATGATTGTAGCTCTTCTAATCAAGTCGTGGAAGGAGGTATATGATAGATGGTTAGATCACATCCATGCTAGGGTTGGACAATCAACCTCGCGTAATTTTCTTCGTATCTCTTTATAGAAAATAAGGATAATGCATTACGGAGTAGACAAAGTAAGTTGCATATGTTTCAAGGTGCGGTCGTGTCCATGTATTGAGAGCGATGGTTGATGAGTAAGTAGTTCGTAACAACTACTCCAAGTGGGGCTTTCGAATAACCTTTTGTGTTCAGGGTAGAATTTGATGTGTAGATGATCAAATCATATCCACTGTAGATATATCCCGGCGTCACTGAGCTTCAGGAGAGGCATCAATATTTTTTCGAACTTTGTTCTATGACTCGATTTGAGTGGATGATTGGGCCATATTCATTCCAAGCCTTATTTAGGTCTCCAAGTCAAATGTGGAGGTCGATGAATGGATGTCGGTCATGTTGGCTTTGTATTGGGCTCTAACCGTGATGATCTTTTCAATCTCCAGTCCTTGGCCCCAAATCAAAGGCACATTATTGATGATGAGCGATCGAATCATGCTCGTCTTGATGAAACTCGACAAATCCGATCAAGGTTTTCGTGGATTAGTTGGCGGCCAATTCCGAGTACTTTGTCACCTGCATCGTTTTGGAAGAAGTTTAGTTCAAGTCGATCGTAATTCAAGGCACAATTGAAATTAAAATAATCCAAAGAAGAATTGTATAAATCTCATTGATAAGGGGAGCAGCATTGTGTGCTCGCTATTCAACTCTGCCCTTAGCCCCTTCTAGCGGGATGTCGACTGCCAACAGTCCAGCTGATAATTAGAGTTCTTTATTGATAGGTATACGAAGTTCCTAGCTCGCCCTTCTAAAAGGCTTGCATGTACTATTGAAGTTTTCAAAGAGCATACGAGTTGAATTTTGAGGTCTTGTTTTGTCTACTCGAATTAGATTCTTTAGCCAATGGGCCTGCATTGTTATTTTTCCAAGTCTGCTCCACTCCTCCTCAATTTGGTTCTGATTCATTTTGTAACAGAAACGATCCACATTCGTAGGAGGCACTCCAGCTAACAATCCACATTCGTAATCCAGATTAATTGTCCATTAATCATCAATTAATAAACCTCAATTATTAATTAATCTCCTTTAATATAAAGTAATTAATCCTTAATTACTTCCATAATCAATTAATTAACCTCTAATTAACTGATTAATTATCCATCAACTATCGATTAATAACCTTAATTATTAATCAATATCTCTTAATACAGATTAATTAATCCATAATTACTTTTTTAATTAATTAATTAATTATTAATTAACTAATTAATTATCTCTTAATTATTAATTAATAAACCTAATTATCAATTATTAATTAAGAACTTAATTACAAATTACTTATTCCTTAATCACTAGTTAATTAATCATTTAATTAACCCTTAATTAACTATTAACCCATCCTTAATTAACAGATAATCAATCCTTAATTACCATTTGATTAATCCTTAATCACAATTGATTAATCAATTAATTACTATTTAACAACTTCTTAATTAATCCTTAATTACGGATTAATTATTCTCTAATTATTTAATTAATAAAACCTTAATTATTAATTAATAAAATTTAATTACAAGTTAAACACTTCTTAAATACTAATTAAGTAACCTTTATTACTTAATCAACAACTTATTAATTACTTAATTAATAAATCTTAACCACTTAATTAATGAAGTTTAATTTCATTTAATTACTTGATTAATGAATCCTTAATCATTAACTAAGTCTAGTTAATGATCTTTTAATTACAATTTAATTAGTCTTAAATTAATTAACCTTAATCCTTAACCATTTGTTAATCAAGTAAATTATTTCCCTTAATTAATTTCTTAATCATTTCTTTATACTTACACTAATTAATTAAACTTAATTTCTTTAAATTAACTCAATCAAAACTAAGATATTAAAACCTTAATTAAGATAAAACATTTACCTATATATGCTTTAATTGCCTTAACATTTTTCAATCATTACTTTTATAACTATCCTTACTTAATTAAATTATTAATTAAGTTTAAGTTAAAACAATCTTTTAGCTTGATAAATTAAAGTTATCAAAACACAACTTTAAGTAACTTAAATATTTATCAATTTATAGTTTAAACTAATTTCAATTTGAATTTAAAACTTGCCTTTGTATAAACCATTAAAATTTACTTTCAAAACTCGATTTCAAAATCATTTTAAAATTTCTTAACAAATGTTTAAATTTAACAAACTCAAAACTTCTTAAAATATGTTTAATAAAACATTTATTAAAACATCAAGAAATTTATATAAGGTTTAAAATTTAAAAAACAAGTTTTAAAACCTTTTTAGAATCTTCTTAAAACTGTTTTAGTTTCCCAGCTTCGGGTCAAACCCGTTACTTACTTGGGTCAAAACCCGAGTTCCTTTCTTCCACCCATTTTTTTTTTAAAAAAACTTTGATTAAATATAGTTCACAAAACAACAGGTTCCCAACCCAACATACTCGAGAACATCTCGAGTTTCCCCATGCCAAACTCGAATGCTACTTCGAGATTTCCCACGAGTCTAAACTCGCTGACACTAACCACCATCTCGTGCCCATGCATGCCACCGTTGGTCACCTCCGACCAACATCATCGTCCCCAACAACTTGCTCAACACCACCGCATCCCTTCGACCACCCAAACACACAAACTCACCGCAAATCGAAATTTGGTTATACTGCAGAACCCAAACCCAAACGACCTCACACAAACCCCCTTCGCCCACCAAGCTCCGGTCACCAGAGGTCACGCGGTGCTGACCATCCCTTGCTAAGCCGATACGCTACCCACAGCCAAAATTCCAAAACACTCGATTCAACAATGCTTACAAAAAAACAAAATCCAACCCATACAAAACTAGGGTTAAAAATCATTTTCCGGTCATCGACGTCGCCACCGTCCCCTATAGCCACGACCACTATTTTTCCCTAAAACTCCATGACCTCCTCCACCTCCAGTAGCAACCCCGATCAACCAAATTGATCCATCTTCCAGAAATCACCCAAAATCAACTTTCTAGAAAAACCCAAATTCCAAACTCAATCCTATTTTAAAAATCTGGATTTTTGTCTTAAAAATCATAATTTCGAATGATGATTCATTACATAAACATGAATCAATAAAATTCAAAATTTTATTTATTTCATTTTATAAGTTTTCACAGCATATTTTAACTTACGGGTAAATTCTAAACTTCATTTTTTTAAACATGATTTCATAAGCTAGACGAGTTTAAAACTTAACTAATTTGTTTTAGATTCAAAACTTCAAAGTGTTTATATGAAAAATTTGAATTTTGTTAATTTATAAATTCTTGTGAACATGAAAGAACAGAGGAACAAGTATGCAAAAAAAATACTTTCATAATTACAGAATTTAAACTATTATCCATACATGCAAGAATCAATATCACCTAAGCAACAAATTTTATCCTACTTAAGATTTAGACTAAATGTTTACTCACCTCTTTTTGACTTTGCACAGAGTTTTGGAACTGGAATGGAAACCCCCCCTTAAAATTTTGAAAACTGATTTTGCAATTCCAGAAACTTTGAATATTACTGACACATGCCTCTGCTATAAAACTTGATACTAGATTTCATTAAAACTGGAACCATGGTGGTGCTCAAAGCTTTTGAAAATGGGTTGTTTTCCAGATTGCATTGAAGCTTTATCTCAGGCATGCAGTTGAAACTTGCTACATGCATAAAAAAATTGTAGATTTTTGTTGAAGATGAACTTGAGGATTTGGGTGAAGTTTTGCTACAGGTTTGATTTTCTGGTTTTAGAGATTTTTTTCTTGAACATGAGGATTTGAATAGGGTTTTAAGGTTTTGATAAAACAACATAGGGTTTGGAAATGAATGGTTACAGAGGAGATATACATGCCTGGTTTCAATTGTATGGTCTGAGGAGATCAATAAAAGGAAAAAAACTACAGATCTTTGAACTGAGGAATTGAATATGGGTTTCAAATTTTGATAAAAGAAGTTTTCAGGCCTGAGAAGGAATTTCAGTGTTTCAGATTGAACTTGAGAACTTTTAATACAAGGGTGGCCATGCATTCTTGTTTGTATTCAAAGAAAAAGAAGAAAGAAGATAATAGGATTTTATAAAAATGAATTTTAAGGTTTAATAAAATTTAAAGAAAGAAAATTAAGAAAAAAGACATTTGTATCTTTGATTACATTTGTCATAACCCAAACTTAATTTCTTAACACATGTATTATATGATGTTTAAAAACGAACACATGTCACTCATTATTTTTAAATTATTTTAAAATGATTTTCAAAACCCTTTATTATCAATTTGCTTAATTTGTAAATGCATTACTAATTTTTGAATGCTTTTATAAATTTATAAATCCATTTTCTTTTCTTATAAAAATAAAACTTTCAAAAGAAAAATAAGATATAAACTAATTAGATTCCAAATAGAATAATATAAAATTACTTAATCCATTTTTACATGTTAATTTAAATGCCTTTGCATTTATTTACTATTAAACAAACATTTTCCAAATTTATATAAATAAAATTCTTTTGTTTTAAATTAATACAAAAACAAAACTTATTTTTAAAATAAAACTTTATTCATAAATCTTTTATATACAAATGTATTTCAAGATATACATTCTTTTTTTTAAATTTCAAATTCCAATTCAAATTTCAAATTTAAAAATTCAAATTCAAATTCAATTTAAACTTAAATTTCAAATCAAATATGTTTTTATTAAATTAAACAAACACACTTTTAAATTAAGAAATATTAAATTCTAATGTTTAAGTAAATTTTTAAATAAACATACATTTAAACAATACTTATTAAATTAAAATGTCAAACTTATCAAAAATCAAATTTATAAAGTAACACAAATTAAATAATTATTCCATTTAAAATCAATTGATTTCTAAATTTAAAAACACCACATAAATTTTATTTTGGTTATTTATATTTGAAGATAACAATTTTATCAATTTTAAATGATTTAATTAAGTGATTGCCTCCTTTCAAATTCTCCAAAATTCTGGGATATTACATTCCTTCCCCCTTAAAAGAATTTCGTCCTCAAAATTTAAAATAAAGATAATCCAAAATCTTTTATTTCATTTAACCATTCAAGCATTTCTATCAACCAAACATTATCAACCAACAACAATCCATCCAAACAAACAGTTTATTTAAACAACCAATTCATTCTATCAAACAATCCTAGCTATCTGGACATAGATCCAGATAAGTCTCCCTAAACTATTCAGAGTTTCCCAATATAAACTCTGAAATCCTAACTCCACAACAAAAGATAGATCGTTCACGTATTTCCTCAAAAGAGATACGTGAAAAACAATGTGAATTCCAGTCACCCAAACTGGCAATTCAACCTGAAGAGTCCAACACTAATCTTTTCCTGATAAGCTCCACCATCGCAGTTACCTCACAGACCATAACTGAACCAAGAACCAGACTTTCTTCCGACTCTACTCCACAGAACGGAAATCTTCAATACCTACTAAACAAAGCTTCACAGTGTGGCATCCAGATACTTGTTTGATAACTTATACGAGAATTCCAATAAATGCAGATGATCCTCCTAACATCCACAAAAATTCAAAACACAAGCTCTCTCAAAAATCTAAGATTTGATTCAGCCTTTCCATTGGTTTGAGAATGATAGGCTGTACCCAAATTTAATCTCGAACCCCAAAGCTGATCACAAAGCCTTTCAAAACTAGCTGAAGAAGATAAAGATCACAATTGCTAACAATGCTGACTGAAACACCAAGCAGTCAGACAAACTCTCAAGAAAACTCAGCCAAAGATGCTACAGAACGGACCGCCTCAACCAGACTAAAATGAGCGTCTTGGTTAACCAATTCACAATCACCCATATTCCTTTAATTCCCTCTTTGGTCCTTGGCAAAACTTTTGAAGAAATCCAAAGAAATCACTTCCCACTGGAACTTCACTTCGTAACCTCCAAAGACTACAACAAACCGGCGGTCTTCTATTGATCACCAACACCTACGGACAGATCGCACATCCAAAGATGAAAGCAGCTACATCCTACTTCGTACTTGGCCACCAGAAGACTCTCTTCATATCCATATATCTCTGAACACCCTGGGCTGGACACAACCTGGAGCGATGACTCCCTGCCAAAACTTCTTGCATCAAAATCCAAGAATTCGGAACACAAATCCTTCCGATGATCCTCAATGTTCCCTTGACCAATCCATCTCAAAACTTGAAACACTGACCATCATTGACTTACTACATCCATCTCAGACAAACAAACGTCCGACCAGATATCAAACTTATTCTTGCCATCTGAGATAGCTAGAACAGGCACACTAGTCAGCCTTACCTTCAAATCCGAGAAAATCTCTTTTCACTCGGGTCCACTAATACTTCCTGTAGAATTCTGCCAAATCAGAAAACTTCAGTTGCTTCTACTCCCGAATAGTAGCTATCCAGGCTGGATCTACAGAAATACCATCACCAAAACAAGATGCTTCATTAAAGCCTCTAACACTAACTCCAAATGTCGTTAGCTTCCCTCTTCGGACTTGGAGTAGACAAGAAAAACATTGATGAACACGAGAATAACTTATACCACACATCACAAATCTCGATTCATCAAATCCACACAGAATCTCAAAAGACTTATCCATCTAGGCTATAAAGACAACAACTGAACTCCTATTGGGAAAACTAGGTTAAAGAATAGGCACTGCTTCCGAAACTAAAGACGATCCAAATATCTATCTCCCGATGAGGAAAACCTTTGCTCCTTCGAAACATCCGGAAAATCTCTGACCATCTCGATGGACTCTACACCTCCTGGAGATACCTCACTCCATGCAGAATATGACTCAAAAGAATCCCAGCATCATCGCAAGTCACTTTTGCGATTCTTCTCAACTCAGCTTTCAAAGATACAATCCTTGCTTCTTACATCAAACAGCCCAATACCATCCAACCAATCCAAATCCAAACAAGATCAAAACCCTTTAGATCAAATAAAAGGTTTCTAGAAAAACTATGGGGAAGATATGAAAATCTTAAGCTTTTACAGATTTGATCTATCTCGGTTATCCATCTATAGGGCTTGATTCAAAGGTAGAACGACAACTAAACAAAGAGAGAGATAAAACTCCTCTAGAACTCATGTTGGAAATCCGAATAGATGCCCAACAAATTTATATAAGTATATAGTTAAAAATTACAAATACGCGCTCTCAAGATAGACACCACTCCAGAGCCTAGGTATTATCTCAACTTATGCTCTGATACCAAGTGCGACGACCCGCCTTTCATTCCACAGAAAGACGTATCATCCTAAAGAAAGAAAGAGGTAGAAATAGAATAGATAGAAGAAAAGAACTCAACAAAATCAGAATCTCACAGCAGAACGTAACAAAATATAATATATAACATAACTATTACATAGTCTATTACATATCAGAGTTACTTAGATACAACAACACAAGATAGACGGTTATACAAGTCTGTCTATTATACAACTCAATTACAACACATACATCACAGGGATACAACAGAGCGGAAAACACCATATAACTACAAACGCTGAAGCCTCCTGCTCCATAACTCCTCCAGAATTCGTCAAAGCAGACCTGAATCCCTTGGCTACTCGTAAAAATTTGAGTGCCCAAGAGTTTAGGAAAAACAGAATAAACTCCGGGTCAGACATGGGTCTGGTGTGAGTAAACAGGTTAAAGTTGCTTAACTTTTAAAAACCTTTGGAAACAAAAGGTATCAAGTAAGACTCCCCACAAATAAACATGGGTAAGTTTTTACCTTACGCTAACCAAATATTTGATAGGAAATCCAGTGATATTATAATAGTGTCTAGGGTTTTCAAGTAAATAGAAAATAGCCGAAATTGTTACATTCATTAAATTCTAGCTACTAGCCACAAAAGTGGGTAATACAATCAAAACCGTAGGGGCATGTAGGAAGAATGGGTTTCCATCAATGGCAGGGCCACTGGGGTACCGTCCGTCACAGTACATGGCCTAGATCACCGTACCGAGGAGCCACCCTAACTCCTCTGCAATACAAAGCCGGGACCATTCCTTACTGAACAGTCCCGAACAAGACCACCCCGGCGATTCTAGCTAGTAATCGCCCCACACAGCCGAAATAAAAAGGGACATCTAGACAGGGGTAAATCTTGTCCTACTTGGGCATGACCCACTTAGCCTTGCTGTACCTCCCCTGTTTTAGCCATTCCCGGTTTATGAGGCTTGAGGATGCGATTACCTTTATAGAACACATCTATCTTAGAATGCTCATCATCTACCTGACGATGTTCTGAAAGCATTCAATCCATACAAGTTCGTTCTGGGTTCGAACGAAACCGAAGGCATTATCTCGTTACACTCATTTTGGAATCACCCTCAGAGTTAACGACAATGACCCTTGCACTCTGAAAACTCCATCTCGAACCTGAAAGTACTACCTCCGTTATACTCGTATTGGAATCACCCTCAAAGTTTTTAATGACAGATAGTTCTTACACTTCGAGTCTTCAACTCGATCTTCACTTGAATTTACGACCTAACGTTTAACTTGGATTGATTTGGTTTTCGGATAATCAAATTTGATACCCGATCTCGGTCTCATCGAACCAAACGTGTCTTAAAGGCCAAGTTGTTTAAAGGTTTAAACAATTCAGTTCAATTCAATACAATTCAATGCTTTGAAATCACACAGCATTAACATAGATAAATATCACACATTTACCATTGATATAAGCAATATCATACCACAGAATGTCACAACACATATCATCAATAGATATCAATCCAGTAGATATCATCCAATTCAGACATTCAACAACCAATCATCCATAAGCAAGCATTGTCAATTCATCTCATAATTAATTTAATTTCTTAAATTAATCCCTTAAGAATCAACCCCTATATCTTGCTTATACAATCAATAATTAACCTTAATTAATTTATCACTCCTTGATTAACTTAATTAATCAATTAATCAATCCCTAATCCGGATTAATTGTCCTTCAATCATCAATTAATAAACCTCAATTATTAATTAATCTCCTTTAATATAAAGTAATTAATCCTTAATTACTTCCATAATCAATTAATTAACCTCTAATTAACGGATTAATTATCCATCAACTATCGATTAATAACCTTAATTATTAATCAATATCTCTTAATACAAATTAATTAATCCATAATTACTTTTATAATTAATTAATTAATTATTAATTAACTAATTAATTATCTCTTAATTATTAATTAATAAACCTAAGTATCAATTATTAATTAAGAACTTAATTACAGATTACTTATTCCTTAATCACTAGTTAATTAATCAGTTAATTAACGTTTAATTAACTGTTAACCCATCCTTAATCAACAGATAATCAATCCTTAATTACCATTTGATTAATCCTTAATCACAATTGATTAATCCTTAATCACAATTGATTAATCAATTAATTACTATTTAACAACTTCTTAATTAATCCTTAATTATGGATTAATTACTCTCTAATTATTTAATTAATAAAACCTTAATTATTAATTAATAAAATTTAATTACAAGTTAAACACTTCTTAAATACTAATTAAGTAACCTTTATTACTTAATTAACAACTTATTAATTACTTAATTAATAAATCTTAACCAATTAACTAATTAAGTTTAATTTCACTTAATTACTTGATTAATGAATCCCTAATCATTAATTAAGTCTAGTTAATGATCTTTTAATTACAATTTAATTAATCTTAAATTAATTAACCTTAATCCTTAACCATTTGTTAATCAAGTAAATTATTTCCCTTAATTGATTTCTTAATCATTTCTTTATACTTACACTAGTTAATTAAACTTAATTTCTTTAAATTAACTCAATCAAAATTAAGATATTAAAACCTTAATTAAGATAAAACATTTACCTATATATGCTTTAATTGCCTTAACATTTTTCAATCATTACTTTTATAACTATCCTTACTTAATTAAATTATTAATTAAGTTAAAACAATCTTTTAGCTTGATAAATTAAAGTTATCAAAACACAACTTTAAGTAACTTAAATATTTATCAATTTATAGTTTAAACTAATTTCGATTTAAATTTAAAACTTGTCTTTGTATAAACCATTAAAATTTACTTTCGAAACTCGATTTCAAAATCATTTTAAAATTTCTTAACAAATGTTTAAATTTAACAAACTCAAAACTTCTTAAAATATGTTTAATAAAAAATTTATTAAAACATCAAGAAATTTATATAAGGTTTAAAATTTCAAAAACAAGTTTTAAAACCTTCTTAAAACTATTTTAGTTTCCCAGCTTCGGGTCAAACACGTTACTGACACGGGTCAAAACCCGAGTTCCTTTCTTCCACCCTTTTTTTTTTAAAAAACTTTGATTAAATACAGTTCACAAAACAACAGGTTCCCAACCCAACATACTCGAGAACATCTTGAGTTTCCCCATGCCAAACTCGAATGCTACTTCGAGATTTCCCACGAGTCTAAACTCGCTGACACCAACCACCATCTCGTGCACATGCACGCCATTGTTGGTCACCTCCGACCAACGTCATCGTCCCCAACAACTTGCTCAACACCACTGCATCTCAATTCAACGACCCAAACACACAAACTCACCGCAAATCGAAATTTGGTTATACTGCAGAACCCAAACCCAAACGACCTCACACAAACCCCCTTCGCCCACCAAGCTCCAGTCACCAGAGGTCACGCGGTGCTGACCATTCCTTGCCAAGCCGATACGCTACCCCCAACCGAAATTCCAAAGCTCTCGATTCAATAGTGCTTACGAAAAAACAAAATCCAACCCATACAAAACTAGGGTTAAAAATCATTTTCCGGTCATCGCCGTCGCCACCGTCCCATATAGCAACGACCACTATTTTTCCCTAAAACTCCGTGACCTTCTCCACCTCCAGTAGCAACCCTGATCAACCAGATTGATCCATCTTCCAGAAATCACCCAAAATCAACTTTCCAGAAAAACCCAAATTCCAAACTCAATCCTATTTTAAAAATATGGATTTTTGTCTTAAAAATCATAATTTCGAATGATGATTCATCACATAAACATGAATAAATAAAATTCAAAATTTTATTTATTTCATTCTATAATTTTTCACAGCATATTTTAACTTACATGTAAATTCTAAACTTCATTTGTTTAAACATGATTTCATAAGCTAGATGAGTTTAAAACTTAACTAATTTGTTTTAGATTCAAAACTTCAAAGTGTTTATATGAAAAACTTTGAATTTTGTTAATTTATAAACTCTTGTGAACATGAAAGAACAGAGGAACAAGTATGCAGAAACAAATACTTTCATAATTACAGAATTTAAACTATTATCCACACATGCAAGAATCAATATCACCCAAGCAACAAATTTTATCCTACTTAAGATTTAGATTAATTGTTTACTCACCTCTTTTTGACTTTGCACAGAGTTTTGGAACTGGAATGGAAACGCCCCCTTAAAATTTTGAAAACTGATGTTGCAATTCCAGAAACTTTGAATATTACTGAAACATGCCTCTGCTATAAAACATGATACTAGATTTCTTTAAAACTGGAACCATAGTGGTGCTCAAAGCTTTTGAAAATGGGTTGTTTTCCAGATTGCATTGAAGCTTTATCTCAGGCATGCAGTTGAAACTTGCTACATGCATAAAAAAAACTGCAGATTTTTGTTGAAGATGAACTTGAGGATTTGGGTGAAGTTTTGCTACAGGTTTGATTTTCTGGTTTCAGAGATTTTTTTTTAAACATGAGGATTTGAATAGCGTTTTCAGGTTTTGATAAAACAACATAGGGTTTGGAAATAATGGTTACAGAGGAGATATACATGCCTGGTTTCAATTGTATAGTCTGAGGAGATCAGTAAAAGGAAAAAACTACAGATCTTTGAACTGAGGAATTGAATATGGGTTTCAAATTTTGATAAAAGAAATTTTCAGGCCTGAGAAGGAATTACAGTGTTTCAGATTGAACTTGAGAACTTTTAATACAAGGGTGGCCATGGATTCTTGTTTGTATTCAAAGAAAAAGAAGATAATAGGATTTTATAAAAATGAATTTTAAGGTTTAATAAAATTTAAAGAAAGAAAATTAAGAAAAAAGACACTTGTATCTTTGATTACATTTGTCATAACTCAAACTTAATTTTTTAACACATGTATTCTATTATGTTTAAAAATGAACACATGTCACTCATTATTTTTAAATTATTTTAAAATGATTTTCAAAACCCTTTATTTTCAATTTGCTTAATTTGTAAATACATTACTAATTTATGAATGCTTTTATAAATTTATAAATCCATTTTCTTTTCTTATAAAAATAAAACTTTCAAAAGAAATATAAGATATAAACTAATTAGAATCCGAATAAAATAATATAAAATTACTTATTCTATTTTTACATGTTAATTTAAATGCCTTTGCATTTATTTACTATTAAACAAACATTTTCTAAATTTATATAAATAAAATTCTTTTGTTTTAAATTAATACAAAAACAAAACTTATTTTTAAAATAAAACTTTATTCATAAATCTTTCATATATAAATGTAATTCAAGATATACATTCTTTTTTTAAAATTTCAAATTCCAATTCAGATTTCAAATTTAAAAATTCAAATTCAATTTAAACTTAAATTTCAAATCAAATATGCTTTTATTAAATTAAACAAACACACTTTTAAATTAAGAAATATTAAATTCTAATGTTAAAGTTAATTTTTAAATAAACCTACATTTGAACAATACTTATTAAATTAAAATGTCAAACTTATCAAAAATCAAATTTATAAAATAACACAAATTAAATAATTATTCCATTTAAAATCAGTTGATTTCTAAATTTAAAAACATCACATAAATTTTATTTTGGTTATTTATATTTGAAGATAACAATTTTATCAATTTTAAATGATTTAATTAAGAGATTATCTCCTTTCAAATTCTCCGAAATTCCGAGATATTACATGGAGTCACTAAATTCGAAGTGCTGGGTCAATAAATAATGGTGCTTGGAGTCATCTTGGCATTTGCCTAAAGTCATATCATCTATGTTCTCCAACCTTTGATAGTATCGTTTGAGTAGCGGTTGCTTCTTCATTCCCTTGTTTCCATTCAAAAGCCGCCGCTTGATCCTCTATGCCCTTGTCGGTCATAGGATCTAAGGGAAGTGGATAGAATGTTCCTTTATTAAGTCGAGTTTCGAATCCAAAATGCAGGGGGCACTGCGCTGCGGCACGGGTTTGGGTGGAAAAAAATTTTTAGTGCCTTTTTCTTAAATTTAGATCGTATCCGAAAAAGTTCTTCTTTGAAAATAGGGATCGTATAAGAGACCGGTGCAACTTAAGTTTGGATCGGCCTCTGCACATGGTTCGGTATATTTGATACCAGGTCGACATGCTCGTAAAGCATAAGAATAGAAGGTGGATCGATGTTGGAGTGCAGACATGGGGGATCGACCAAGAGTAGCTTGGCCAAGGCTTTGCGGTGTTGGAGTGTAGACATGGTGGATTGGCCAAGGCGGTTCGGTGTTGGAGTGTAGACATGGTGGATCGGCCAAGAGTGGCTCGGCCAAGGCGGTTCGGTGTTGGAGTGCAGACATGGTGGATCGGCTAAGAGTGGCTCGGCCAAGGCAGTTCGGTCTTAGAGTGTAGACATGGTGGATCGGCCAAGGTGGTTCGGTGTTGGAGTGCGGACATGGTGGATCAGCCAAGAGTGGCTCGGCCAAGGTGGTCGGGTGTTGGAGTGTAGACATGGTGGATCAGTCAAGAGTGGCTTGGCCAAGGCAATTTGGTGTTAGAGTGCAGATATGGTGGATCAGCCAAGAGTGGCTCAGCCAAGGCAGTTCGGTGTTGGAGTGTAGATATGGTGGATCGGCCAAGAGTGGCTCGGTCAAGGCGGTTCGGTGTTGGAGGGCAGACATGGTGGATCGGCCAAGAGTGGCTTGGCCAAGGAGGTTCAGTGTTGGAGTACAGATATGGTGGATTAGCCAAGTGTGGCTTGGCCAAGGCGGTTCGGTGTTGGAGTGCAGACATGGTGGATCGGCTAAGAATGGCTCGGCCAAGGCGGTTCGGCGTTGGAGTGCTCACATGGTGGATCGGCCAAGAGTGGCTTGGCCAAGGCAGTTCGGTGTTGGAGTGTAGACATGGTGGATCGGCCAAGAGTGGCTCAGCAAAGGCTGTTCGGTGTTGGAGTGTAGACATGGTGGATGGGCCAAGAGTGGCTCAGCCAAGGCTGTTCGGCCAAGGTGGATCGGTCAAGAGTGGCTCGGCCAAGGCGGTTCGGCCAAGGTGGATCAGCTTGAGTGATTCGACGCGTACAATTCGGCAGCTTGAGTCTATTCTCGTTGGCGCAGTCTAGATTTCTCCTTATATATCACTCGGTCATGGAGAGAAGGCTAAGGTGGGACGGCCATTCATCATTCATTTGAGGACGTTAGTAGATTACCAATATGGAAACTTGGTTGACTTTCTTTCACTTTAGGTTACATCCCTAGCTGCTCCGTGGTATAGAAGATTTCGCTTCGTGTCATGCAAGAGGGATTCATGGTTCAGACAGGCTGGTTCGATGACTACTGGTTCAGTCATGGGGGTCGATATACACAGGTCGACATTTGCTCAGTATATATGCTAGATCGATCGGCTGTCAGCTTTTGAGTGAGGGATCGGCTATCTGCATTGAGTGAGGGGTCGGCCTTTATATAACTCCAGTGCAAACTTCAACATTCAATCCCAAAAACTTGTGTACATCAGTGAATCCAATCCCATAGCCAATGGCTTCCTTTAGATCTCTTTCAAATCTGAGTAGAATAGGAAGTTTACTGGTAAACAAATGGATGTATCTCGAGAATATGGAAATCCACTAGTAGACGATGAGATCCAATCAAGCTGAGAATTCAATTCTCAGTGAAAGCACCAAAATTGGTCACCAATACCCGTAGAATTTCATGGACATCAGATAATTAATGGAATCTAGAGAATAAAGCATAAAAGAAATTAACACAAAGATTTTATAGTGGTTTGGCAATCTCGGCCTTCGTCCACTTCAAATTTCATTCATTCTTTATTTGATTACAATTACATGAGTTGTTCGATTGGCTAGAACCATTGATACAAGTTTATAAGAAAAATAGCCATGGCAGAGTATTTGGAGTAGGAAGAAGAAGATGATGAAGTCCCCCCAAAAAGAGAGAACTAGAGAGATCCCAAAAATGGACCCTATCCTTGTATTTATAGACGAAGGTAGCCTTTAGCCTAACTGACATCTTCAAGCCTGGACCCCTTTGGCCACTTGGGCCCACCATCAGAAAAGTTCAGCCCAACGTACTATGTTAACCTCACTTATACACTCTTCAACTTATCGAACATCTATGCCGACACCTATTACACCAAACTAACCTTCATCATTCTGACATCTTGTATCACCTATCTGTTGATCTTATTTTCCTTGGGCTAGATATAACTGTTCGGATATCATGCTCTGGTTATATTATTGTCATCTCATGGCCGTCTTTCTCATCAATAGTCAAGTCTGGTCCTCGTAATCACCTTTATGTAACCGGACCAAAAGGTCGGATAACAGTAGAGTTGTTCAAGTGTTTAGGAATGCCTATCGATAATGTTGATCAGACGCATCGACCAGAATTCATATACCACTCAATGGATAAAACGACACAATATAAGACATTTTGATAGCACTAAGAAATATGCACTCAATATATACCTATATTCTTAGACCTTATCCTAAGATATAATAATCATATCCTTAGAGAGTTAACCCCACTAGGCTTAGGGTTATGCTAAACCTAAGCTCTGATATCATCTGTGATGGCCCACCTTTCTGATCCTTTGGAACGACGCTTAATACATCCTCGGTATTCGTGTGCCGTTACCCAAGCATCCAAAAGATAATTTGTCTTGGGATAAAATAGAGAACAGAACAAGAAGGAATACATAAATCTCACAGTGGAATGGTTACGTATAATATAAAACGATATAGTACAAAAGGTTACTCCTTATAAGGAGTTATTAGAGTTATAAAAATATATTACATCTAACAGATTGACAGTTATATATTCTGACTTTTTCCTTTTTAAGAAACAAAATACACCTACATAATCGTACAGCGAAAACAAATAACTAGATAACTAAGGAGCCGCTTACTCGATCACCATCTTTAAAGAGCTCCAAAGAAAACCTGTTATTCTTGACTACCCAAATATAACTGAATACCCGAGATTTGAGGAAAATAAACAACTCGGATTACACAAAATGTTTGGTATGAGTAAAACTATGAAACAAATAGTGTGTATTTGAACAATAATATGTGTGACCATGCCGCTAACGCGGAACGGGTTTTCTCCTGCATAAACAACAAACAACATAACAAAAATACAAACAAACAATAGGGAACAAATCCAAACATATATGATGGGTATAATTAGTATAACATTCAGACGTAAATGAATGGAAATAATCTCAATAAAAATCTAAACTGGATAGAATGGATAAAGAATGACAACAGTCCAAACTCGATAAAATGGACTAAGAAAGAAAATTGTCCAAACTCGGTAGAATGGACAAAACCAATAATTGAACACCGCAAAGAGTGGTCGACTCTTCCTATTGTAATTAAAGAAATCAGATTCAAAGGTTCGAATCAAATAAGAAAATGAAATTTTCCAATGATGACAAGGAAGGTGCAACACCCTTGAAGCATACCTCTAGTAATATACTTCTGAGAAGCTTATATACTCCATGACACTTCTCGAACAATATCAAGCCAGATCACGCCAAATCCTACCGAGTATCCAAATATTTTACATCTAAATCTTAACTCTTTTTCATGTGACGATACATAAAAATCTAGATGAAATGTGAAATACCCTAATGGGAGCAACCCTACATAACTTGGCTTCATGTCGCGCTTTTGGTTTAGCCATTTTCGACAAAGGATAACAAGGCTCAGTGGAGTAACACATCGTCTTAGAAAGACGATGACAAAGAAGCTGAGGTAACCGATAATTGGAAAACCAACTATTGAGGATATAAAATGATCGTATATGGAAATAAGTCTTGTATACTTCTCACCACTCATCGAATTCCAACTTGTACTATCTCTTGGTTAACAATAATACCAGACAAATTAAGATAGTGTTACCTCAAAGTCATGTCTCACGATTATTCTTATCTTTTGAAATAGCGACAAGTCTAATTCTTCGATGGTTCGTGCTAAGTATACGAATAAATCGCTCCCATACAAATGAATCGCTTTATGGAAATTAATTCATTTCCATAATTAATTTCCATAAACGAATCAAACTTTTTTTGCTTTTAAAAAAACTTGAATTCATGCTTAGCCTCACAGTACAGTATTAGCTTTAAAACACTTTGTTAAAAGAGTTCACTAACTTCAAAACGTCAATTTAGAAAGGATTTAATAACTTAAAACATCTTTATTACATTGATTAATTAACTTTAAACTTCATCACAAAATTTGATTTTTGAACTTCAAATGACTTTAAATAATAAAAAGAGTAGACAACATGCTATTGGAAAATCAAATTTTTGCTAACAACAGAAAGGGACTAGGTTTTGGGAAAACACAAGTTGAGGATAATGCAAAAAGTAAGAGTGTCTTTGATAGATGTGAAATAATTGGACATCGTGTTGAAAATTGTAGTCATAGGAACAAGAACACAAAATTTATACAAGTTTGGGTTCCTTAGAATTCTACAAACAAATTTCATGTCTATTGGAACAAGAATGAAAGGACTAATCAAGTTTGGGTTCCAAAGGGTTTGTTTGTTCACAAATATTCTGCCACTAACAATCATGGACCTATAAAAACAAATAGGTCACAAAAATCTTTCATCGTGTAGGTATGGTGGCAGGCTAAGGAACAACAATAGTGTTCTCTGGATTTTGGCTGTTCCAGAAACACAACGGGCAACAAAGCAAAGTTCCTTAGCCTAATACAAAGGTGACAGAATCACAATGGGCAATCACGAAAAATTATCGTAAAGGTAAAACAGGTGAAGGTATATTTATCAATAAATTAAATGTGATAATCTGCACCGTATTCTGAATGAAATCAGCCAAATATTGTGATGTTGTAAAGAGATGTTTTTTTGATTCTGACTTGTTCAACATAGTTGGCCAATTATATTGACGCCAAAAACTCTATTCTTTAAATTGCTTCATACATATTTGTTTGGATTAAACATTGTGTTTTGTTGGATACATTTGGTCATAATTCGGCTAACTCTATATTCTCGGTTTTCTGATTATTTACATGGCTTCAATTCAAATTCAAAGAATGTCATTTAAATTGTTGTTAAAATTGAGTTTGAAATTTTTGATGCACTCTTCATGGTCTGGTCTATCAATTTTAGTTAGTGATATTTTGGAGTGAAAAAGAAATTCAGATGCAGATTACACTGGTAATCTAGTTGATAGAAAAATTACTAGTTGAACGTGATTTATGGCGAGACATTTAGTAACTGCATCGTTTTTTCAAAGAAAATATCTGCATATTTTTCATTTCAAATAGCAGAAAATTATCTCATATAACCCCCTAGAGAAAATAATTGTTTGACCATATTTTCATATTAGTCATTTTATTTGATTTTCATTTTATTTGATTTTAAATGGCAAATTTTGACTAATCCGACTCCCGACTAATTATCAAAAAGATAAATAGTGATTGAAAAGGTGATAAGTGTTGATATTTAACATACATTACTCAAGAGAGTATATTTGGAAAATTTCTTTAGGAATTCAAACAAGAGTTATAAAACTCTTTGTTGGGTAAAGATTCCATGATCATTTCTATACCAATCATATTTCTATCGACCATTGTTTATCAAATCTTAAATATAGTTTTTCGATATGTGGTACTATAATCATGAATCATTTGTTTTTCATGTCACATTTTTTTGTAAAAATAAATAAATATCCAAAGTATTCACTCTCATTTAAAAGTCCTCACGGTTATGCATGGGTGAATTACTTGGATTTTTGATTATGTGCTTCCATGCTCATTTAAAAGTCCTTACGGTTATGCATGTATGGAACGCATATCAAAATTAATTGATTAAATAGACAAGTTGATTCTAATCCCATTTAAAAGTCCTCACGGTCATGCGTGGTTAGAAGATACTTGATTTCATTTTTAAAATTAAATTGGTATACTACTAATCTCATTTAAAAGTCCTAACGATTATGCATGATTAGTAGATATTCAAATTCCTGATATAAATGTACCACAAGTTGATACAATTGTATGATTTTATATTAGAACATCATTTCCATTATTTCTAAAGTGTAATATGCACCCAACAAGGGTAGTTATGATTTTTGTTTGATTTTTATTGAAGTTTAATATTCATATTCAATTTGAGTTTAATGTTGGATTGATATTGATCACTTTATCTCTATTTTCTCTAACACTATTATTCTTTTGCTGATAACAAAAGGGGGAGAGAAAAGTTAAGATTTTGTCAAATAGAATCAAGCAAAGGTCAAATAATTTTCCATTTGCATCTAGGCTCATTTATATATTTCTATTTGTATGCATATATGTAGGGGGAGCATCATGTAGAGAGGAAGCATTTAAATAAGGGGGGCAATTAGTGTATATCATTGTTCAAATACATTTAACACGGTCAAAATCTTAAATATATGTTTGTTATCATCAAAAGGGGGAGATTGTATGAATATGCGCTTATATGTTTTTGTTTGATGATAATAAACATATGTATTCATTTAAATGTATTTGGTAATGTACTATTTTGTTTTTCATAGATTAAATAAATATTTGTTGAATAAAATAAATTACACAGAATTTGAATTCAAACAGAACAAGTCACACAGAATTTGAATTCAAACAGAAATTTTATTCAAACAAATATTTATTACAATCTTGAATAGTACAAATTCAAGCACTCACTATACATATACATTTTTGAATACATCACAATTCATTTTACATAATTTCCTCACTACATATCACTCACACTCGTATTTTGTCTTCAACTGCATTCCAGTTTGAATCCAGCATCTGAGCAATCTGCAAAAATATTCACGCAGTAAAATTGAAAAAGAAATATTTTTGCAATATAAAATGAAATATGATTTTTGAAAATATGATTTGCCTTAGTTATTTGGGTTGTTCGTCATCTTTCACATTTGAATTCCTCACACACGAACAGTGTGACATGCACAAGGTATCACTGTACATGCCACAAGGCTGTGCACATCAATATACACTTGATAATGCTACAGGGACAGGTGAGCACAGGTCAAACCCAAATGAAAAACCGGGTTCAACTCACGTGCAATATATTGAAAATCACGACACGAGCACAAGGTCAAACTCGAGTTTTTAAAACTGGGTTCAACACAAGGCACAATAAACTGAATGCAAAGGTCAAGTCATTGTTGTCATGACTCAACTCAAATGAAAAGCTTCGACAAATCAAAACTGCATCAGATCACAAATGCAAGACCAAAGTACAACAGACCAAGTCCAAATGCATCAGTGAAGAAACTGCAGTGGACATGTTCAGTTAAAACTCCAGACCATGCTACAGAATGGATGCAGTGATACAAGTGATGCAAGCTACGGATTTGAAGAAATGAAACAACATCAAAACATCACAGATGAAATGACCAGAACACTAAGTGCAGACACAACAGTCATGAACACAGAAACACCAATAGAGGTGAAGCTCAAATGAACACAATGCACAAAGGCATAGCAACTACAACAAAGACCAAGTCAAAGTTCAGTGATGTAAACAGTGAAGAACATGGATTTCAAAGGCAATACACAAGTGACAGTGCACTAATAACCAGAAACTCAAGATCACACAAGCAAATGTCCAAACAACAACTCAACAGCACATGACTGCAACATAAAGCATGTCGAACTCAATACAATCTAGTATGCAAAATGGAGAATATACACGTGCCGAACAAACAGAAGACAAGTGCACAACAAACCCAAATGACCAGACTCAAGTAATGTACACAAGTACAAGATCAACACAGCAGCTCAAAGACACAGTATACAAATGCAAGACCGAAGTGTCCAAACAGCAAATGAATGACCAGCCAACAAAGAATTAAGTGTCGACCAGGCAGAGAATTGCACAGTGGAATGAACAAGTGATGCACATGATATGGCAAATGCTGCACAATAAACTAGTAGAGCAAATCCAAACAACTCAAGTGCTCAGTGATCAAGCATGAAACCACATTATACAACACAGTAGTGTACATGAATACTGCATCATCAAGTCAGAGCAATTCATACAACATATACAAGACAGAAGAAGCCATGGTCAATGCAAAGCAAAAGGGAAGCTACGGTGAAATTCTACAAGTCAAGTCAACAGTATGGTACTATGCAAATACACAGCAGTATCAAGTGATACAAATGCACAACAACATGAATAATGAAACAACCAGATGAAGTCGAAGCCAACTAAGTAATTCATAGTGAAAGCTGAAGTAAATTTGCAAATTCATGTTAAACCGACCAGAGAAGATGGCCAGAGACGAAGATTACAAAGATGGCCGAAGTCAGAATTCAAAAAAGTCAAATTCGTATCTTTGAAAAAGTCAAAAAAAATTGCCGTATGAATCAAGTTTAAATCGAACGCTGCACAAACAAGGCCGTGCGTATCAAGGTGTAGCTATATCAGGAAAGCAACAAATTGGGAAAGTATCGAATTGATACAAACGAAATCAAGTGTATTCGAATTCATATAAATACCAAACCCAAGTCGTCGTCATCGGCATCGAGTTCAATTAAAGCAAGCAATTAAACTAGCAACGAAAAAGAATACATACCAATCTATCGAACTCGATCAAAGGAGCAGCTGCAATCTCGAAGTTCACCAGAATCAATCATCAGAGAACGAGCGAGCAAAAGCAACGCAAACTAGAATCGATCATCAGAGAATGAGCGCGAGCAGAGCAACACAAATCAGATCGAACAAAGCCCCAAATTTCATTGAAGAGCCGAAGCCCTAATTTAGTTGCAAAGAGGGACGGCTGCAATTATCACAGTGGATCGGGTGAAAGAAAACAAGGGGCCGACCTTGTTTATTATAAAAGGGCTTTAGTTTTTATTTAGGGTTTAATTTTTTAAAGGGTTTTTTTTTGTTTTATTTGAGCAAAAATTATGGATTCAAAGTTGTATTTTAATTTTTGCTCCTGTTTTTATTTTTGAAGTCTGTTTTTCTTTTTCGAGTCAAAGAATTGGTAAATCACCACCTAGATTGTAGGTAGTGTCAGATTGTCTAGTTAGAATTAGTTTAGTGAGCAGGGTGTGCGAGTTTGCAAAACTCTATAGGCGGGATCAGAGTTTGCGAGTTTGCGAAACTCTATAGGCGGAGCAGGGAGTGCGAGTCTATGAGAGTGTTTGTGAGCGGGAGCAAGGGTTTGCGAGTCTAGTAGAGTGTTTGTAAGCGGGATACTGTTTAATTCTAATAGAAATCTGGGAATGCAGCAGTAGGCAGGGGTTGCCGAAGCTGGGTAAATTTTGTGTGTGATTTACTTTTTAGCATATTTATTTCTGCAGTTTGTTTCTGTGTTTAAATCAAGAAAATTTGCTACAACCCTATTCACCCCCCCTCTAGGGTTAATCTAGGTCCTACAAGACGTGGAAAACGTCGTGAATAGCAAAAAACCGAGCCGGTAATAAGAGGCGATAAGCCACGGGATCAATGCATTCGATGATGGGAAAGGGACCAATATATCGAGGTGCTAATTTTCTCGATCGATTGAAACGCACACACTCTTCATAGGTGAAACACGAATAAACACCAAATCTCCTACAAAAAATTTCGAATTCCTTCTTCGGTTATCGGCATAGGATTTTTGTTTACTTTGAGCTTCTTTCATCCTGTGACGAATAAGGTCGATCTTTTCAGTGGAATCACGAATAAAACCTAGACCTAAAACCAGCTTCTCTCCGACCTCAAGCCAACAAGAAGGAGATCGACATGGCCTTCCATAGAGTTCCTCAAAAGGTGTCATACTAATACTAGATTGTAAGCTATTATTGTAGGAAAACTAAACAAGAGAAATACGATATTCCTAACTTCCCCCAAAATCAAGAACACATGTACGAAGAAGATCTTCAAGAGTTTGATTCACACGCTCGGTTTGTCCATCGGACCGAGGATGATAATCAGTGCTAAAATTAAGGTTTGTTCGCAAAGCTTTTTGAAGACTTTTCCAAAATCCACTAGTAAACAATAGATCACGATCACTAACAAAGAAGTAGGAACTCCATGCAATTTAACAATTTCTTTAACATAGTTTGGCCTAAAGAGGTACGTTTCGATTGGACCGAACGGGAATAAAATGGGCGGATTTTGTTAGTCTATCTACAATCACCCATAAACTTTCATGACCCAATTGAGATCAAGGAAGACCGTCAATAAAGTCCATGGAGACATGATCCCACTTCCAAACAAGAATGTCCAAAAGTTGCAACAACCCATCGGGGTTTTGATGCTTGGCCTTTATGAGTTGGCAAATTGTGCAATGCTTAATAAAGTTAGCAATATCAGATTTCATTCCATCCCAATAATAAAGTCGCTTCATATCCACATACATTTTACTACTATTGAGATGAATGGTAAATTTAGAGCGATGAGAATCTTCTAAAATGTCTTTACGAAGATCACTAATGTTTGGCACGATAAGTCTACAAAATTTTCAAATACCTCCACGAGCATCCGTATCATAGTCTTTCAAACCATTAACCTTATTTTGATACCTACATCTTTGGCTAAGAAGAGCCAATTCGGGATCATGGTTTTGAGCTTCAAGAATGTGGTCAAAAAGAGAAGGATGAGCCTCAAGGCTACATAAAACAAGTGATGAACATGAATCAGATTCATGATCTCGAATTTCACAAGTGGACAAAGTCTCGAGATCATTCCATTTGGATATCATCATAGAAGCAACCGCTTCTTGCTTATGACTAAGGGCATCGGTAACACGATTCCCCTTTTCAGGAGTATAAATAATATCAAGATCATAAGATACAAGGAACTCGAGCCAACGTTGTTGACGCAAATTAAGCTCCTTTTGAGAAAATAAATACTTCAAAGATTTATGATCGTTGTAGGGAACAAATTTCTCTCCTAAAAGATAATGACGCCAAATTCTAAGGGCGAAAACAATACCCGCGAGCTCTAAATCATGAGTGGCATATCTAGTCTCGGCAGGCTTTAATCGCCTAGAAGCATAGCGATTACATGTTCCCTTTGCCTGAGAATGGCTCCTAAACCAACATGACTAGCATCGGTATAAACAATAAAGTCTTGCTTCCCCTCGGGAATCACAAGAATAGGAGCATCGGAAAGGAGTTCTTTTAATTTCTGAAAAGAAGCTTCACATTTATTTGACCAAATGTACTTAACTCCCCTCTTTGTCAAACTACTAAGAGGCACGGAAATTTTAGAGAAGTCTTTTATGAACCGACAGTAATAACTTGCCAATCCAAGAAAGCTACGAATTTCCATCACACTCTCCAGTCTCTTCCAATTTTGAATCGCTTCAATCTTTGAAGGATCCATGAAATTCCGGATTCAGAAATAATATATCCAATAAATTTCACACGAGATTGCCAGAAGTGGCATTTAGAAAATTTTGCTTTCACTTCATTGCTCCTAAGAGTTTCCAACACAATCCGAAGATGTTTTTCATGCTCCTCCTCGGTTTTAGAATAAACAAGAATATCATCTGTAAAGATGAGAATAAATCGATCGAGGAAGTCTTTGAAAACTTGATTCATAAGGTCAACGAAATAAGCTGGAGCATTCATTAAACCAAATGGCATAACAAGCCATTCATAAGATCCATAACGTGTATGGAACGATGTCAAAGGAATGCTATCCTCTACAATACGAAGCTGATGAAAACCGGTTGCTAAGCCTAACTGCGAAAAGACATTAGCACTGCTAATTTGATCAAATAAATCATCAATCCGAGGTAAGGGATATTTATCCCTGATCGTGAGATCATTAAGCTTGTGGTAGTCAATGCAAAGCCTAAGTGTACCATAGGATTTCTTCACAAAAATAGCTGAAGCTCCACAAGAGGAAGAACTAGAACGAATAAGTTGCTTCACTTCCAATTCGGATAATTGTTTACGCATCTCCTCATTTTCCTTATTGGGCATACGATAAGGAGGATGAGTGATAGGTACAGCTCCAGGGATTAAATTAATTATGAACTCAATTGCTCGCTTGGGGGTAATCCTGAAATGGGCTCAAATATGTCGGAGAATTCACGAACAGCATGAATGAGGGAAATGAAATCTTCCTCATCATCATTATCGTCATCATGTGGATTTAGAGAATATAAGGATGCCGTTAAATTGGAATCCGATTCTTTAAGAACAATAGAAATCTGCTTAACAAATTGAGGATGTCGAAGATATATAGTCCTCTTGGGACATACGATGTGGGCTTCATAATGGTTAAGCCGATCCATTCCCAAAATCATTCCGAAGCCTAAGTAATGCATAACATGCAAGTCGGCTCGGAAAGCATAATCACATAAAATAATCTCGACATCTTTACAAAGTAAACTGAGTGTTACGGATCCACCAACCGGATTCGCAATTCTCAATGAAGTCACCAAGCACATAACATTTAAAGAAAAGGTATCAACAAGTTCTTTTGATATAAAAGAGTGAGATGCACCCGTATCAAAAAGAACTCGATTAGGTTGATCACGAAACATAATAATTAATGCCATTGAGGATAGAATGAGAAATACCTTGACCAAGAGAAGTGTTACTAGGAGCTTGCACAACATTAGCTTTCCCTCCCTCTTGCTTGGAAGTTTGGGACATGAAGGTAAAAGATGACCCGAACTGTAGCAATAACGACAAAAGAGAGGTTTTAGACGTCTATTAATATAATGGTCCTTAGAACCACAATTGTAGCAATGCCCTAGACTAGAGGTAGGAGTCTTTGTTATCTAAGTTGCTTGCTTCCCTTTCTTATTGGGATTAAGGCCTTTGAACTTAATAGGTTTCTTCTTGTTGATGTTGAAATTCTGTTTGGCACCTACAACTTTAACTTCGCTTTATTTATCGGCCTCTTCAAGTAGAAGAGCGATATCAATAAGCTGATCAAAAGAAACTTCTAGTTTCAGAAGTAAAGGCTTTTTGAGGTTCTTATTCAACCCATAGGCGAACCTCTGATTTTTCTTCAATGGGGTATTAATATACTCGACCCCATATTTAGAGAGAGATTCAAAAGATGCAATGTAATCGGTTACAGAAGATTCACCTTGAACAAGGTCAATAAAGCGCCGGGCCAAAGTTACTTTTTCAGCCTTCGGCACAAACTTCAACTCAAACTTTTCCCAGAATTTCTCCAAGTAAGATCTGTTTCAATAATCTACGAAATCAAAAGCGCATACCAATCTAATGCTCTCTCTTGGAGCATGCTAGAAGCCACTTGGACTCGATGGAGACCAACAAGATTAATGCGAGAAAAGATTTGGTCGCATGATCTAAGCCAAGCTTGGATTTCTATAACACTTTCAGATTCCCTGAATGGCCTTCCACCCAAATCGATATAATCTCTGCAAAAGCGTGCAAATCCATATGTAGGACGAGTATGCTCTAGAATGGGTCCGACAGTTTGAGCATTCTTTACAAGATCTAAAAGCTGCTGGGCGGACATAAATACTTCATCCCGAGGAGTAGCTTGGGATTGACCGGCGTTGGGACAGCCTGGTCTAACCATTTCTCTTCTTTTGTAGCGACCCTGAATTTCCGATCTAATTTAAAATTTTAAATCCATCATTTTAATATAAAAATTTGAAATTTATATACGATCTCAATTAATGTCCAAACTTCATTTATAAGATGCGTCCAAATGGTTATGAATATAGAAAAAGTTTCGTTGCAAATATTGTAGTTCGCGTTTTACGGTATATCAGTTCATTTTAAGCTGCGTAAAATTTATCTTTCGAGTCTAAATATTTTTGCACAGTAATACTGTAAAAATTTATCTAATCGGGACATCTTAATTCGTTTCGTCTAATTCCGTCGTCGCCTGCTTCTTTTAAATCGTTTTGTAAATCGAACAATTTAATCGGCGTAAATTTCGAGTTTTTATAAAACTATCATATCGCAATTATCTGTTACCATTGGAAGCGACTCATCGTGCTGATCAAAACGGCATATTCATTCGTGCAAATCGGAGTCCGACGTAAAACGTCGCGTTAATTTAACCGTTCTGGACGGACCGGTTAAACCATATCCAGCTCAAACTAAAAACAACTCGTATCCGTTCAAATTTGAAAAGGAAACTATAGCTGATGGGTGAATTCAATAAGGTGGTTGGCAGCTAACATATTGACGTGGGAAGTTGTAAAAATTGGGAAAATAAACAACACCCTTTGTATTTCAAAGGACATTTACTCTTGTTCTTGGTTTCTAAAATATAAAAAATAAAATAATAGAACGTACTCATTCCATTCGCTCCACTCTGTCAGGTGAGTGACTTCCTTCTTCTCCCTTTCTTTCTTCTTCCTGTTATATTTGTTTTACTGTTGAAATTTTTCCCAAAAAGGAACTAAAGCTACACTCTGTCACCGCTTTCAACAAATACTCCGACCCAAAGCTACACTCCTCCAAGTACCACAAACAGTACACCGACCTTCCCTACCCCCTGAAACCATATCGCCACCGTCTCCTCTTCCCTACATGTACACACGTGCCTACTCCGATGCCATTCAATCCTTGCCGCAAGCACCACACCCACGCCCTCAACAGCCCATCATTTCTTCCTCTCCACCGAAGCCCCCACCTGAGCATCACGTCCCCTCCCGAACCTCCACTCTCCACCGTCGCCACCACCATGTCCTCTGCCTCGCCGCTACACTACCCAAACCATGTTCATGCCCGTGTGCGTGAATATGTGTGATGTTGTGTGCGTGCATGTGTTTGGTGTGTGTGTACTGTGTGAATGCATATCGTGTACATACAGTAGATATATGTTGTGTACGTGAGTGTGAAATGGAGTCTAGATTTGAAATGCAGACCCGGTTTTGAAGAGAAGAAAAAATGAGTTTCTTTTTATTGCAGTCGCGGGTCGGAATGCATTTTAAAAAAATGAGTCTCGGTTCAGTTGTTTTAAAAGGAAAGGTTGTTTTATAAAAGATGATGAATGAACAATGTTATGCTGTGGAAAGTAGAAGTGTACTGTGTTGAAGTGATTGCTGAAGAATGAATATATGCACTGTATATATTTTGGTTGCTGAATAAATAGTAACCATCTTTCTTTTCTCTGTTGTTGCAGCAACCGATTGAGTTCCTTTTTGCAGCAGCATCAAATCTCTCAACCTTCGTTCTTTTCTTCGTCACCGGTAAGCGCATTTATATAATTTTTTTATTGTATATGAACGTTCACTTGAATTAATATCATCTTTCTTTTGACAATGATTACAGTGTTTCATTGTTCGTGTTGAACCATTTCATTCGTGCTTCTTCGAGCTTCGCTGTCAATTTCTTTAACCACGAAAGGTGAATTAATTTTCACGACTTATATTCTTATACGATAATAATCCAGTTTGGTTGATATTTGGTTGATTGTCGATGTTTATATTGGACGTTAAATTGTTAATGTTAAAGTGAAGAATAATATGCAATTGAATTTGATATAGGATAGATAACAATTTAAATTGGATTTATATGTTGAATCTGATTTGTTAAATTTGACCCCTTCAAATGTTAAATAAATTGACCCGTAGAAATAGTGTTAACTACAGCTTAAACCATTGAATGTGTGTTGTATAAATTGATGTAGTATAAATTGAATAATAGATATCAAGTGAAGAATTGTATAAATATTAGTGTAATAATCTTTAATCTACATGAAATTATAGTGTAGATTCTAGAAATAATTATATTAATTTGCATAAACAATAAATGTAAATTAATACGATTATTTCAAGATTATTTAATAAACTATTGGATTGTTATTGATGTTTGCTATTGCTTGTTTATTTACTTTGACACCATCCCAGTTATCACACTGCAAGTTTCCTTTGCTATGCTATGATTTTTGAATTGAAATGGAATCGTGTTGAAATGATAAATACCCAAATAGAACTTTAACTTAAGATAGAAAATTAAATAAACCCGATTGGTCAATAATTTGATTTAAAATAAAATAAAGATTTTATTTGAGTAAAGAATAAAGTTTTGAAATGAAGTTGGAATTTGAGATTTAATAAAAAGAAAATGTTAATATTAATTAATCTGAAATAAAATATTAATATAGTAGTTGATGAAAGAATGTTGTCTTAAAATTAATTATTTAATAATTAAGTTTGGAATTATTTAATAATTAAGATTGGAATTATTTAATAATTAGATTTGAAATTAATTATTAATTAAATTTTGAAATTATTAATAAAATTTTGAAATTATTTAATAATTAGATAAGATTGAACTATTTAATAATTAAATAAAATTGAATTCTTTAATAAATGAAATTGAACTTCTTGGATAAGTGAAATAGAGTTTCTCTATTAATTGAGTCTTGAAATTGTAACTAGGTAAGTAAATAAGTGAAATTGCATTTCTTTAACAAGAAATAAAATTGGATTTATTGAAATTAATGTAAGACTTGAAATTTAAAGAATTTGATTTGACGATTTTAATTTAATTCAATTTGTAAGTTTTAATATAATGGAGTTGAACTTAAATAATTGATTTAATGAATTGGAAATTAAACAGAAATTGTTTTGAATTATAAATTAACGTAACGAATGTTGAATGAAATCGATAAATGAGTTTAAATTGATTGGAGCGTTAAATTAAATTTATTTAAATAATTACGGAATGAACTTATATACGAATTTAAATAAATATTTGAATTGTTTAAACAAGATTTTGAAGTTGAATCATAGTGTTTGAAATCATGAACTTGGAAGTTATGATACATAAATTTTGGAAATTGTTTTGGAAAGACAAATGAAATGTTGGTTTACAAATTCTAATTGAAATTGAATTTGATTTGGTTTTGAAAAATATTAAATGACCAATCGGTGTAATAATTTCGAAGGTTATTAAAGAGACCGAAATTGGTTAGGGACATACTCACTGTCTAAACCGAAAACCACTTTGATAACTATACGCGAAGTATGATCCAGAATGAAGTGGTTGGATTGATGTACGTGATGATTGAAGAAAGAGAACGATAATGGATAGCCTTGACACTTGTGTCAAATTGGAAATGACTAAGACAGGAGCCGTGCCAGGCCAAATGAGGTTAGCTACCTCGAGCGAACACATTTCTTCGAAAACTACTCATTACTTGTTATTGATTGGTGCGCACCCTTGAATTTGGAGTGTTGTTTCACGGTGTTGCGATCGTTGCGGCGATGCGTTCTCACCAGTCCGGATCAGGAAAACGGTAGTTTCACTACCTTGGTTATTGCCTCATGTGCCTTGCCATACTTGTATTCCTATATACGCGACCACTATGAATTTGTTTTGTATTATACCTATGGAGTACTCCCTGATATCCCACTAGTTTACGATGGAGTTTACAGTGCTGTATAGTCTATGATGCTATATAAAATGTGTTAAGGGGAACAATGGTAACGCCTTAACACTATCTTGATATTTTATTTTACTGTTAGACATTATCTACTTATCGTAAATTACTATGTATAGATAGTTTGACCGATCCTGAAAGATGTTTATTCCATTCATCTTTGAGTTATTGTTATTTCAAATTCTGAATCATATTATCTGTATAAGAATATATGTACTGATTCGAGTGTTTGTTTATGCTTATGCTCGGATCAGAGTAAGGATTGTTGTTGCTGTTTTGCTTGGAGCTGAAGACCCGAAGACTATCATTATCTTTATCTTATCAGTATTGCTCTTTACTATTTAGACATTATCAGACATCTATGTTGTTCTATTTCCTTTACTTGAGACATTGTTGTATTTTCTTAGTAGGCTCATGAACTACTATTATGACTATGTTGTAATTCCGCTGTACTATTCTGTTATGTTATATTTCTGTGATTCTGTGATGATTCGCATTTATACACACACACACACACACACACACACACTCCATTAATGATTCGTGTTTTGAACTATTTAAGTAGATATGTGCGGATTATTGTCAATTTAAATGGTACAAATATACGGATCATTACAGTTGGTATCAGAGCTTTGGTTCCCGAAAACCTTCGCTTGTGGAGTTTAAAGCTCATTATAGATATGGTAACCATACCCTAAAATGTGGAGAATCATTTCAAAATCCATATCCTTTGATTCCATCCTTCTTATTGAATTCATTTGATTATAATTTCCTTAAGTTCTATAAATTTCTATCTTTGATTCTAAAAATCACGTTTGGGTATTCCAGGATGAGTACCAGAAGGAATGCTAGAGGTGGGGGTAGAAATGCTGCCGAACCACGTGCCTCAGCTCCCACGGTCAAGTTCTCCACTCTTAGCAAAGAATATACCCAGCTTGGCGGCGTCAAATTCATTGATTCCGAAAGTATCATTGAAGCACAACAATGGCTAAAGAGTCTGGAGAGGATCTTTACTGACTTGGAGATCACTGACGCTTAGAAGTGTAAATTAGCCGCTTGGCAGCTTTAGGATGCGGCATAGGATTAGTGGGAGTCAGTCACTTCTCGTACTGACGAGGAAACTATCACTTGGGCCCAGTTTTGGTAGAAATCTATCTAAATTACATCCAAATTAAATTCATTATATCTCGTCAAATTTTGACTCATCTTCATATCACTTGTAAATAGGGATTCCTTTATGGCTCAGTGGATGCTAGCAGCCGGAAAGGCCCAGCTTTATTGATCATTTATGGACCTCAAGCAGGGCAATATGACTTTCTCTGAGTATGAAAGAAGTTTAACGAACTCTCCAAGTTCGGACCTGGTTTGATTGACACACCACTGCTGAAGAATGAGAAATTCATCCATGGATCATGTCCAGAGTATTACGAACTCCTCACAACTCATGTCCATGGAACCTTCACCGAGTTGATGGATTTTTCTCTTAGGTATGAGGGAAAGCCAAAGGGAACGTCAGTCGCCAAGGCTCCAGTTACTCAGCCATCCTCTAGTCAGACTGGGAAGAGGAAGCCAAATTTTGAGCAACAGAAGAAGAACTGGCAGAAGAAATCCGGGCTTGGTTATTCTCAGAAGAAGCCCATTGACATCTCCTCTATCACCTGCTTCAACTGCAATCAGAAGTGTTATTATGCCAGTAGTTGCCCATCCCCAAAGGGGCAGCTATTCCGCCACCAGCTCAGATGACTAAGAGGGACGTATATCATATCTGCTTACAACCTAGGCATTTTAAAAAGGACTGCCCTGCATAGAAGAGAGGTACCCCATCCGGAGTTTTTTCTATTTCCACACCTAACTCGAAAGTTCAGGATGACCAAGGTACATTACAGAGTACTTTTATGTTGCATACCTTACCGGTTAGAGTTCTATTTGACACCGAAGCAACACGTAGTTTCATATCTATTGATTTATGTAACAAACTTAGATTGGAACCTATTCTTGCATCTACCTTCTTATGTGTATCAAACCCTATTGGAGGACCCGCTAACCTCAAAAAGGTATGAAAATATGTCACGCTTATGTATGGCATGCATCGTTTCACTTGGGATTTCTTTGTACTTGGTTCGAGGCATTCGATATCCTATTAGATATTGATTGGCTATAAAAGTTTGAAACCGTTATCTCTTGCAAAGCTCGAACCGTCTCTCTTATTGACAACAAGAGGATACCTTTAGTTATTAAAGGTAAATCGCCTCAAGATTGTGCTGGGAGTTTTATATTCTCTCTTGACTCCCATTCGAATGATCTAAGCTCTACTCCAGTTGTTCAACTCTTTTTTAATATGTTTGGAGAAGTCAATTCTCTTCCACCTCCGTGGAAAATCGAATTCCGCATTGACCTTATACCTGGTGCACGACCAGTAGTTCTCCCACCCAGGAGAATGGCTCCTAAAGAGAAGGCACAATTGAATGCTCAGATTGAAGATTTATTTGCTAAAGTCTTGATTCGGCGAAGTCATTCAGAATGGGGTGCTGCTGTTGTATTCATCACAAAGTATGATGGCTCTCTCAGAATGTGTGTGGACTATAGAGAGCTAAACAAGCTCACACACAAGAACAGGTATCCAATGCCCCGCATCAACGATCTATTCGACCAGCTCCATGGAGTTAAAGTCTTCTCTCAACTCGACCTAGCTACCGGCTTTCACCAACTCAGAATCGCTAAGGATAGTATTTCTAAAACAACATTCTACGCTGAAAACGGTTTCTTTGAATGGCTGGTTATGCCGTTCGATCTTACTAATGCTCCAGCTTATTTCGTCGACTTGATGAATAGAGTTTTCCGTGATGTTCTTAACAAATTTGTTCTTGTTTTCATTGATGATATTCTCGTATTCTCTAAAGATGAGAAATAGCATAGGTCACATTTGGATTTTGTTCTTGAAACTCTTCGCACTCATCAGCTTAAAGCCAAGTTTTCAAAATGCCACTTTTGGAAAGATGAAGTTCGGTTTCTTGGCTATATTGTCTCGTAAAATGGGATTTCGGTCGATCCAGCTAAGATATCCATAATCAATGTAAGTTCTATCCTTACTTGTAAATTCTATCTAACATCTTATCACTATCTAAATTTGAATCCTTGGAATTTGCAGGTTGGGAGACTCCCAAAACTCCTACAGATATCCGCATTTCTTGGGCTTGGCCGGCTATTATTGCAGATTTGTAGAAAACTTTGCTCGTATGGCTTCCCCACTTACCGTACTGACCAGAAAGAATTTGAAATTTATTTGGAGTGAAAATTGCAAAGCAGCTTTCAATGAGATGAAGCAAAGGTTGACATCTGCCCCAGTTCTTAAAGTTATTGACGGAAGTGAAGGATTGACCGCCTATACTGATGCATGTCGGGATGGATTAGGAGCAGTTTTAATGCAGAAAGGAAAGGTTATTGCCTATGCAGGTCGTCAGCTAAAGACTCATGAAGCAAACTACGCAACTCATGATTTAGAGCTTCTTGCGGTTGTATTTGCTCTTAAGCTATGGAGGCACTATCTATTGGAAACCAAATTCGAATTATTCATTGACCATAAGTCATTGAGATATATTTTCTCACAAAAGGACTTGAACCAGAGACAAGTCTGATGGCTCGAATTCTTAGCTGCATATGATCTTGATATTAATTACACCCAGGAAAAGCAAACGCCGTAGCCGATGCTTTGAGAAGAAACCAAGCAATGACATGTTGTAATCTTGTGGAAGGGATGTTATTCCAGCTCGTCGTCTCCCTAGCTCTTATGGATCGCATTATAGCCAAGCAATACGAGAACACTTTGCTCCATCGCATCAAAGAAATAGTCCTCGGAAGAGTCGGAAATGCTAACAGTAAGATGGGTGAACAAGTTGATAGTAATGGAGTCTTGAGAATTGACAATCGTATTTGTGTTCCTAATGTTGATGGTCTAAGACAGGAAGCGCTGAGAGAAAACCATCAATCATCGCTTTCATTTCATCCCGGTGTCACTAAGATGCATCAAAATATGAAGAAGTTATATTGGTGGAGTGGAATGAAGCATGACATTTCTACCTATGTTAGTAGATGCACAACTTGCCACTAAGTTAAAGCTGATCACCGGAAGATGGCAGGATTACTACAACCTCTAGAGATTCCAGGTTGGAAGTGGGAGCAAATTTCTATGGACTTTATTGATAGGCTACCAAGGACTAGGAAGGGTAACGAAAGCATTTGGGTGATTGTCAATAGATTAACGAAATCCGCTCACTTTATTCCAGTCAAGTCCACTCGTACTGCTTCGAGTTTGGCCGAGATATACATGAGAGAGGTTGTTAAACTTCACGGTGTACCATCTAGTATCGCTTGCGATAGAGATCGTATATTCACTAGTAAATTCTGGAAAGCATTCCAGGATACTTTGGGCAACAAACTGAATTTGAGCACAGCTTATCATCCTCAGAAAGATGGCCAAACCGAGAGGGTGAATCGGATTTTGGAAGACCTTCTCCGAGCTTGTATTATAGACTTTGGTGGATCCTGGAAAGACCATCTCCATTTGGATCGAGTCTGGAGATCGATTAGTGCTTGGTCCAGAAATAATTATGGAAGCTTCCGAAAAAGTTGGAGAAATCAGGAAAAAGATAAAGACGGAACAGGACAGACAGAAGACTTACGCTGACAGAAGAAGGAGAGATCTCGAATTCAGTGTAGGAGATGAAGTATTTCTGAAAGTGTCACCTTTGAAGATTGTTATTCAATTTGGAAGAAAAGGGAAACTTGCTCCCAGATTTGTCGGTCCGTTTGAGATTACGGAAAGAGTTGGAACCTTAGCTTATAGAATTGCATTACCAGAAAAGTTCGCCGGTGTGCACAATGTGTTCCACGTCTCACATCTCCGCAAAGTTGTACGCGACCCTCTATGACTATTCCCACTGCTCAGTTAGAGGAGATAATTATCGAGCCTGACTTAACTATTGAGCGAAAGCCACTTCGGATAGTCGATCGTGAGACGAAGCAACTTAGAAGGAAGTCGGTCAATCTCGTCAAGGTCCAGCGGAGTGCAGATGAGCGAGATTGCACATGGAAAACTGAGGATAGTATTCGACATTCAAACCCCGAACTACTAATTTCAGGTATTATTCAATTTTCTTAAAAACTATCTTGACTTTTCTGCTTACTTCATTCCTACTTCTTTCGTCTCGTTCCTTTTCGAGGACGAAAAGTTTTGAGTGGGGGAGATTGTAACGACCCTGAATTTCCGACCCTATTTAAAATTTTAAATCCATTGTTTTAACATAAAAATTTGAAATTTATATACGATCCCAATTAATGTCCAAACTTCATTTATAAGATGCGTCCAGATAGTTATGAATATAGAAAAAGTTTTGTTGCAAAATATTGCAGTAAATTTCGTTCGCGTTTTACTGTATATCAGTTTATTTTAAACTGCGTAAAATTTATCTTTCGAATCCAAATATTTTTACATAGTAATGTTGTAAAAGTTTATCTGATCGAGATGTCATAATTCGTTTCGTCTAATTCCGTCGTCGCCTGCTTCATTTAAATTGTTTTGTAAATCGAACAATTTAATCGGCGTAAATTTCGAGTTTTGATAAAACTGTCATATTGCAATTATCTGTGTACCGTTGGAAGCGCCTTATCACGCTGATCAAAATGGCATATTCATTCGTGCAAATCGGAGTCAGACGTAAAACGTTGCGTTAATTTAACCGTTCCGGACGGACCGGTTAAACCATATTCAGCCCAAACTAAAAACCACTCGTATCCATTCTAATTTGAAAAGGAAACTATAGCTGATGGATGAATTCAATAAGGTGGTTGGCATCTAACATAATGACATGGGAAGTTGTGAAAATTGCGAAAATAAACAACACCCTTCGTATTTCAAAGGACATTTACTGTTGTTCCTGGTTTCTAAAATATAATAATAATAATAATAGAACGTACTCATTCCATTCGCTCCACTACGTCAGGTGTGTGACTTCCTTCTTCTCCCATTCTTTCTTCTTTCGGTTATATTTGTTTTACTGTTGAAATTTTTCCCAAAAAGGAACTAAAGCACACCATGCCTCCTGCATATGCACACGCAAATCCACCTACCTCGTCTTCTCAGCCACCCCTTCACCCGCCACTTCCACTCCACCTCACTTGCACATCACCGCTTACAACAAATACTCCGACCAAAAGCTACACTCCTCCAAGTACCACAAACAGTACACCGACCTTCCCTACCCCCTGAAACCATATCGCCACCGTCTCCTCTTCCATACGTGTACACATGTGCCTACTTCGATGTCGTTCAATCCTTGCCGCAAGCACCACATCCACGCCCTCAACAGCCCATCATTTCTTCCTCTCCACCGAAGCCCCCACCTGAGCATCATGTCCCCTCCCGAACATCCACTCTCCACCATCGCCACCACCCTGTCCTCTGCCTTGCCGCGACACTACCCAAACCATATTCCTGCCCGTGTGCGTGCGTGAATATGTGTGATGTTGTGTGCGTGCATGTGTTTGGTGTGTGCGTGTACTGTGTGAGTGCATATCGTGTACATACAGTAGATATGTGTTGTGTAAGTGAGTGTGGAATGGAGTCTAGATTTGAAATGCAGACTCGGTTTTGAAGAGAAGAAAAAATGAGTTTCTTTTTTTTGCAGTCGTGGGTTGGAATGCATTTTAAAAAAAATGAGTCTCGATTCTGTTGTTTTAAAAAAAAAATTGTTTTGTAAAAGATGATGAATGAACAGTGTTATGTTGTGGAAAATAGAAGTGTACTGTGTTGAAGTGATTGTTGAAGAATGAATATATGCACTGTATATATTTTGGTTGCTGAATAAATAGTAACCATCTTTCTTTTCTCTGTTGTTGCAACAACCGATTGAGTTCCTTTTTGCAGCAGCATCAAATCTCTAAACCTTCGTTCTTTTCTTCGTCACTAGTAAGTGCATTTATATAAAAAAAATTATTATATATGAACGTTCACTTGAATTAATATCATATTTCTTTTGACAATGGTTACAGTGTTTCATTGTTCGTATTGAACCGTTTCATTCGTGCTTCGCTGTCAATTTCTTTAACCACGAAAGGTGAATTAATTTTCACGACTTATATTCTTATACGATAATAATCCAGTTTGGTTGATAATTGATTGATTGTTGATGTTTATATTGGACGTTAAATTGTTAATGTTAAGGTGATGAATAATATGCAATTGAATTTGATATAGGACAGGTAACAATTTAAATTGGATTTATATGTTGAATTTGATTTGTTAAATTTGACCGCTTCAAATGTTAAATAAATTGACCCGTAGAAATAGTGCTAACTACACCTTGAACCATTGAATGTATGTTGTATAAATTGATGTAGTATAAATTGAATAATAGATATCAGGTGAAGAATCGTATAAATATTAGTGTAATAATCTTTAATCTACATGAAATGATAGTGTAGATTCTAAAAATAATTATATTAATTTGCATAAACAACAAATGTAAATTAATACGATTATTTCGAGATTATTTAAATAAACTATTGATTGTTATTGATGTTTGCTATTGCGTGTTCATTTACTTTGATACCATCCCAGTTATCACACTGCAAGTTCCCTTTGCTACGCTTTAACTTTTGAATTGAAATGGGATCGGGTTGAAATGGTAAATACCCAAATAAAACTTTGACTTACGATAGAAAATTAAATAAACCCGATTGGTCAATAATTTGATTTAAAATAAAATAAAGATTTTATTTGAATAAAGAATAAAGTTTTGAAATGAAGTTGGATTTTGAGATTTAATAAAAAGAAAATGTTAATATTAATTAATCTGAAATAAAATATTAATATAGTAGTTGATGAAAGAAAGTTGTTTTAAAATTAATTATTTAATAATTAAGTTTGAATTATTTAATAATTAAGATTGGAATTATTTAATAATTAGATTTGGAATTAATTATTAATTAAATTTTGAAATTATTAATAAAGTTTCGAAATTATTTAATAATTAAATAAGATTTAACTATTAATAATTAAATAAAATTGAATTCTTTAATAAATGAAATTGAACTTCTTGGAGAAGTGAAATAGAGTTTCTTTGTTAATTGAGTCTTGAAATTGTAACTAAGTAAGTGAATAAGTGAAATTGCATTTCTTTAACAAGAAATAAATTTGGATTTATTGAAGTTAATGTAAGACTTGAAATTTAAAGAATTTGATTTGACAAATTTAATTTAATTCAATTTGTAAGGTTTAATATAATGGAGTTGAACTTAAATAATTGATTTAATGAATTGGAAATTAAATAGAAATTGTTTTGAATTATAAATCAACTTAACGAATGTTGAATGAAATCGATAAATGAGTTTAAATTGATTGGAACGTTAAATTAAATTTATTTAAAAAATTACAGAATGAACTTATATACGAATTTAAATAAATATTTGAATTGTTTAAACAAGATTTTGAAGTTGAATCATAGTGTTTGTAATCATGAATCTGGAAGTTATGAAACATAAATTATGGAAATTGTTTTAGAAAGACAAATGAAATGTTGATTTACAAATTCTAATTGAAATTGAATTTGATTTGGTTTTGAAAAATATTAAACGACCAATCGGTGTAATAATTTCGAAAGTTATTAAAGAGACCGGAATCGGTTAGGGACATACTCATTGTCTAAACCAAAAACCACTTTGATAACTATACACGGAGTGTGATCCAGAATGAAGTGGTTGGATTGATGTACGTGATGATTGAAGAAAGAGAACATTAATGGATAGCCTTGACACTTGTGTCAAATTGGAAATGACTAAAACAGGAGCCGTGCCGGGCCAAATGGGGTTAGCTACCTCGAGTGAACACACTTCTTCGTAAACTACTCATTACTTGTTATTGATTAGTGCGCACTCTTGAATTTGGAGTGTTGTTTCGCGGTGTTGCGATCGTTACGGCGATGCGTTCTCACCAGTATGGATCATGCAAACGGTAGTTTCACTACCTTGGGTATTGCCCCATGTGCCTTGTCATACTTTTATTCCTATATACGCAACCACTACGTATTTGTTTTGTTTTATACCTATGGAGTACTCCCTGATATCCCACTAGGTTACGGTGGAGTTTACAATGCTGTATAGTCTATGATGCTATATAAAATGTGTCAAGGGGAACAATGGTAGCGCCTTAACACTATCTTGATATTTTATTTTACTGTTAGACATTATCTACTTATCGTACATTACTATGTATAGATAGTTTGACGGATCCTGAAAGATGTTTATTCCATTCATCTTTGAGTTATTGTTATTTCAAATTCTGAATCATATTATCTGTATAAGAATATATGTCCTGATTTGAGTGTTTGTTTATGCTTATGCTCGGATCAGACTGAGGATTGTTGTTGCTGTTCTGCTTGGAGCTGAAGACCCGAAGACTATCATTATCTTTATATTATCAGTATTTCTCTTTACTATTTAGACATTATCAGACATCTATGTTGTTCTATTTCCTTTACTTGAGACATTGTTGTATTTTCTTAGTAGCCTCGTGAACTACTATTATGACTATGTTGTAATTCCGCTGCACTATTCTGTTATGTTATATTTCTGTGATTCTGTGATGAGTCTCATTATATATATATATATATATATATATATATATATATATATATATATATATACACACACACACTCCATTCATGATTCTTGTTTTGAACTATTTAAGTTGACATGTGTGGATTATTGTCAATTTAAATGGTACAAATATACGGGTCGTTACATCTTTAAGAAAGAAAGAAAGAAGAAAAGATTATTCTCAGAATGAATATCAAACAATCATGATTGATAAAACAAAGGCATCATAAAGGAAAAGAGGATAGAAGGGGTTCAATGAAATGAATTAATCCTAAGGCACGATTCCTAAGAAAGACTTATGACAATGATCCTTGTTATAATAGTCTACATTGTTCCGAAGTTTGGCTCTGATACCATGCTATGTCGCCCCACCTCTATGCTCACACTAGACAAGTACACTACGAAGTAATGTCATCAACTAGCACGAAGAATATGGTTGTTGAGGAGCGACCATCCATGTAATTGCTTTGTGCGAGTACCGATATGTCAGATAGTATTACGTGCATTTCGTTTCAAGAGGAAATCGGACACATCAATACAAACTCAAAACTACTACACAATGGTTATGCAATCTCCGGAGACAAATATAAAATAAGAATAACATAAATCAGTCACAGATATTCATATAACTAAGGCAGAAGCGGATATGAATAAAACACATAGAAGTGTATATCAAAGTAGTGGTCATGTAAGATCCACTACATCACAAAAGAATAGGTACATGTGCTAAACAAAAGAATATGTACACATCAAGGAGTCTCTATCTAGAATGTATAAACAAAAAAAACTACTAAGCTAGTTAGCCAAAAGTCAGATGATGGACCCTGATATGAAGTCAAGTAGAAGCACCTGAAATACCTCGGTCTGACCCGAGTATTATTTAAGAAGAAAATAATAAACGGATCAGTCCAGCTATAAATATCATAAAAAATGAGATAGGATAAGAGATATGACCAAAATGTATGATAACAATAATGTCATACTATGTCAAGTATACATTTAACAACAAACAAAAATCATAAAATATCTCAAGAATCTCATACACCAAAAAGAATGTCATATTCTTTATTTTATTCACAATTATTGACAAACATATCAATGCCAATCACAAAAATTAGTGAAACGTAAATTCCAGAAATCATCAATTAGAAATCCAGTAATCACAAAGGGGAGGCCTATCACAAATGGAAGCATGAAAACTTACCAACACGTATCACAAATGGGTCGCTAACCATAGAGCCGGTGCAACGACGTAGTACAATAACGGTACACCCGAAGAACTTAAAACTCGAATAATTCAGAACATCAACGTAGTACAATAATGGTACGTTCGATGGACCTAAACTCCAATAATTCAAAACAACATCGTAGTACAATAACGGTACGCTCGATGAACCTGATAAGCCGAGACATCGATATAATACAATAATGGTACATCCAATGATCTCGATAAGTCCAAGCATCGACGTAGTACTATAACGGTACATCTGATGAACTGAACACCATAAAAAACATGGGTCGCTAGCCCATATAAATGAGTTGAAACTACAAAGAACCTATAGGCCATTAGCCTACAAAAGAAATGAGACAAAGCTCAATAAAAAGAGGTACAGTCCCCCACGTGGACAAAGAGACTTCGCATAACGCTTGTCTAAACCATAAAACGATCACCATTGATCAATAAAAAGTTTGAATTACACTGAGCTAGTAAACAAATGAGTTTAGCTTCATGTCCCATAACCACTGGCTTAACTTAAGTATTTACGAACAAATTGTAGATTTCCACTCAAAAATTGTCACAAAAGTTCAATCGAACAAGTTCAAGAGTTAACAGCCAGAGTAAACGCAACCATTTCATACCACATGTTTTGCTAAGTCATTTAATTAGATTTTTCGAACGAATGAGGCAAAGGTTTGTATATAGTAATAGACTGGAAATAGGTTTCAAAAGTGAGCTTGACATTGAAAGTAAATGTTGAAAGTGTTTTGATGAAAGAGTTTGAATATTTACTATTAGTATAGAAACCTTTGCATTTTATAGTGATAAATCACAGAAAACGATTGTAAAAACAATCGATCACCAAAAATTCACATTCGAAGACGTGAATCAAATCCAAAGAAATCGATACCAAATCCATCAAAATGGATATTCCCAAAAATCCAGAAAAGAAGTCATCGAAGTCGATAAAAGTGATAACAACTAATCAGATCAACAAAAATCCATAAGCATTGAAAATTCACTCAAAAAATAGGCAAATAAGCAAAATTGGTAGTTCCAAACGTTTGGATTTAAGTTCTGAAAATTTTCAAAAACCTTCCAGACGTTTGAAAGGTTGAGATGTTTGACGAATTGTATCAAACGTCTGACATGGAGCACCAGACGTCAGACAAGTTGTACCAGACATCTGATTATGTTCTCTTCCATTTTTCTTTTTCTGCCATATATTTTCCTTTTCTCCAGGGTCTATAACGAGACGTCTGGACTTGATAACCATACGTCTGGTCACCTGGTCTGGGAAACAGTTTGTCTAGGCCTTGATGGCCAAAATGATTCGGAAGTGATCGGACGAGCAATGAAGACTAGGGATTTATGCCAATGGACAACCCACCCTTATAGGCTCTTCGATACACCCAAATAACATGTCCCTATATCCATAGTAGGATTTTCATAAAATTGGACTTCAAAATCAAAAATTGAAAAATTCACCAAATCAATTCAAATCAAAAGAAATGAACATGAATAGATGTTAAGAATTCATACCTAACAACTATCAAAGGTATAGACATAGATGTGAGTTCAACAACTCACCTTTAAACTCAAAAACAACAAGTGAGAAGCTTTAAAACAAGGCAAGGCGAATTCCTCTTCAATACACCTCTAGAATCTTTAATCTATTATCAAAGGTGAATTTTTTTCCTAAGTTGGTGTTTCGCAATTTCTAAGGATTGAAGGGAGATTGAGATGGAGAAGATGAAGAGGATGCTTACCTGTGCTTCTCTTTGATTTCTAGACATTGAATTTGAATTTCCCAGCAAAACTAGGGCTTAGGAATTTTGAGTCTCCTATGATTCCCCCATTTTTACGTTTGCTTGAGTCTTAGGAAATAATAGAATGAGTGAAGAGGAGTTGGTTGAAGAGTTAGGGTATTAGATGAGTCTAAGGGCTGAAACCCAAACCCAAACCCAAAGTGCAATAGAAAAATAGCAAAAGTTCAATCAACTCCAAAAATATCGATGTTTATACTCAAAAAAGTCGCAAATGTCATTTTGGACTCAATGAAAGTGGTATTGAGTCCTAATTCAACTGTTTACAAAAAGTAGCATTTCGAACTTTAATTCGACTAACGATGCTATATTTAAATAAAATATTTAAATATATAATCATAAAATATGCGGGTTGTTACACGCAATTGGTAGAATCCTACCCTGGCATTGCCTTAAGTGCCATGTTCACATGCCCTATCGCGCCTTCTACGAGTTTGGTTTGTTTCATACTTATGGAGTGCTCTCTGAGTAAACCTCATGGAGGAGCTTACTGTACTGTATAGACTGTGGGAATATATAAAATGTGTTAAAGGAGATATGTGTAATGCCTTAACGCTATTTTAATACTTTACTTTACTGTAGACACTATTATTATTGCGTATTATACAAAATAATAGATAGTTTAACGGATCCTTAGGAGATGGTAATCCCGAACATCTCTTAAGTTATTTCACTCACGTTAGACATTGGATAGGAGATGTCAAAACCAGTAAACATCTCTCGTTACACTCATATTATTTACCATTGATTTAACTTACATAAGATCGTTTAGTTCTGACTCGAGTGTTTTATCTTTTCAATTCGCTCGGATCACTCTGAGCTTTTCAGTTTGTCGAAGACTGGTTTCTGAAGGATGAAGACGAAGATTTTGTACGATTATTATTTATTACATTTATTTCCAATGCATCATACTATTCCGCTGCATTGTTATTTATTTATGTCGAAGGTAACTCTGATTCTATAATGTAAATGTGTAATCAAATGTTATTTGTAAAACAGCTTCATGAACTGTGTATTTGATTATTATATTTTTGTCATTCCACTGAACGATTCTGTGTTTGTTTTATTTCTTTCTCTTCTTTTTCTTATTTCCCAATAACAATCCTCCCTTTTGAATGGCTTGAGTCTGACGTGTGTGGTTCGATTTAAACCGTCCAAAAAGATGGGTCGTTGCATAGAATGAAAAAGCACAATTATCAATCTACTCTTAGTACTTTTCCCTTTACTCCTTGAATGCCACCTCACCTTGTCTCCACCCTTTCATATATCACATGCCACCTTAACCCTTCACCCTTTCATGTCATAGCCAATATGAAATAGTGACTAAGTTGCCAAAATGTCAAATCATGTCTAAACATGTTTCATTTGATGTAATCTTTTTCAGTAAACTTTTTATTTTAAATCTTACGTACTTAAGTATGAATACATATATACATGTACTAATACACACACACACAGATATATATATATATATATATATATGTACGCTAACTCATTTATAAATGTGTATGCTTATGCTAAAGAGTTCACAACCTTCGCGATAACTTTTTGCCCATGAAAAGTCGAAAATTTGGAAAACAGCTTCCGGTCACATTTTCAACTTTTCATCGAAATAAATAATTTTCTAAATAAAATTTAAAAACTATTTTATCTTCAAATGTTTATTATTTAAAAGTTTTTTATTTTGATTATAAAACCTATTATTTAAATATTTAAAATTAATTAAATATTTAGAAATTAATGTGGTGAAATTTCGGGTCATTACAAAATAATTATAGGAAAAGGAATTAAAAGCTTAATTAAAATAAGGAGAGATATAAGGAAAAAAGATAAAGGATTAAATTATTTTCCCTTATACTCTCCCCATCCCACTCATATTTCAGCCATGCTCACAACGGTAACAAGGAAAAGAAAAAATAAATACCAAAAGTGCTCCATTAAAACAAATTCAACAAAGAAGAAGAAAAGGAAGAAAAAGCTAAGGCATGAAACTAAGATAATTATCTCTACATACAACTAATCTAAGTTGAATAATATCTTCATCTCTTTGTTGTTTAACATTTATAATTTGAAACTGAGTGTCGATCCAAACTTTTGTAGATGTTTATCGTGCATATGGCTTGGATAATCGTTTATGTGGATTATGGTTATTATTTATGAATTTTTATGGAATTTACTAAGGGGTATTTGAGTTAAAAACATAGATTTTGATCTCCAAATGGTTTGAATTTATGATATCATGTTTATAATAATATTTTGGAGGTGTATATTTAATTTATAGAATTTTGAATTATTACGAACTTAATACAATTTTTCTAAGCTGAAAAATTAATAATTTTGGATTTTAATTATTCTAAATATGGAAAATTATTATTTTCTCTTGAAAATTTTATATTTTGAAAAGAGGAAAATTTGGATGGGATTTTTTAGGGATTTTCCCATGTGGTTTTGATGAAATATATATTATTTGTGTAGAAGGCTATAATTGTTAAAAGGCAACTAATGGCATAACTAATGGAAAATAATATTTGGGGAAGAATAGAATTATCTCTCTAATTTACAGCAAATATTTCTAAAAACATTTGATTAAGCAATGAGAATTTGATAAAGAAATTGTTAGTAAAAGGTTATTACTTTTCCAGATATTTACAAAAATTCCAATATAACCCTCGATAGCTTTGAATGTGGGACATTTAATAGCTCTTACAGATTATATATGCGACGACGTCGTATTTTATAGCACTCATTAGAATTGGTTTACTTGGCACTTGATAACTATGTTTTATTTGGCTATGTTTTACTTGGCACTAAGTAAATTCATGTGGTTTAGACATGCGATAGCTATGTTCTAGTTGATGCTTAATAAAACGTTAACATTCAATAGCTTTAAGTAGTTTAGACATATGATAGCTATATTTTACTTGACACTCTATAGCTTTATGTAACCCAAACACACGATAGATGTTAATTTATATGCAATTCATTAACATGAAATAACTTTACATAACTTTTACCTGGAATAGCCCATATTTTTACATGTGATAGTAAGCATTTTAGAAGTGCGGTAGCTCAAGTGTTTAAAGCTCGATAGCCTACTTTTATCGTGCGATGGAATGAGTTTTTAAGGTGCAATAGTACAAAGTTTGAGAAATGAGATAATCTATTTTTATAACAGTCTATAACTTTTTACTCTAAGATAGGCCATATTTTCCTTCGACAAAAATGTAATTTTTTTTCAGTGTGTTAATAGGGATTTAAATGGAAAGAAAAGATATTCTAACCTATTATTAAAGAGTTTTGTGAAATAAATTATTACATAACTACATGTAATTTTTGCATATAAAATGGTTATTATATGAACATGTTTTATGATGGATAATGATGTGTTATATGTTCTTTTTTATTTCCCAATCACAATATTGCATATTTTAAATGTTGACATGCTCGCTTCTAAGTTATATGTTCCCAGCGTTTATGACCTCGGGGATTGGGAACCAGTGATAGATTAGGGTTGTTCTAATATTGGGTATGACCAAACTTAAAATCCTAAGCGAGTATAATTGAATCCAGGAGATTGTGAAGATCAAATTGTGTTAGTATGCCCAAACTGATCGAAAAACATAACATTATAACTTTTTAAAGCCAGATTTATACGTGAAGAATGGTGCAGGGACGTATCCTATACTCCAACCATGAAGCCCCTGGTTGGTCAGATCCACAATTCTAATGCATAGGTAGCTTGTCGATATTGAGGGTTACTATCTGAGTTACACATCCTAAGGAACTCATAGCAGAGTGGCTAACCTATATTTTCTCCTATCGATTTTAGAACGTTGATATTTTCTCCTGCCATATTTAGAGGACCACGATATTTTCTCCAACTAAATTTAGGAGATCGTTATTATTTTCTTCTGAATAAACTAGGAGGCTATTGGATTATATGGTATGTTTTGGCTGGAGTCAGCCCAATAGAATTTTAGTAGGCCTTTGAAAATTAAAAGGTTCATAGTGACCCTGGGGGCCACTGAATAGGCTGTTGTATGAGACTAGGTAATTATGGGATGTACAACTCTTTGACCATAGCGAATGACGGACTATTCATTCTAACTCCTTACGCACGATGATGATATTGATGGATTTTATGTTCTAATCATTTTGGTTGATGGATATGTTATGATAGACATGTTGATTCATTATAAAGATAACAGTGAGGGGAAACCAATTATATGCTTAGCAACGTGGTCTCACTTGTTATCTATGTTGGTTTGAGATTGTATAATATTAATCACATCAAACTTTTTATCTAACCCAAAGTTATCGATTTCCCCTTAAGCTGTCGGGCACCCAACTTAAATTCAATAGGCTAAGAGTAGAGATTTCAAATTTAGAAGAATAAGCTTTTGGAGATATCTAAGTGGCAAGCTACTATTTAGAGTTTATTTCAACTAGGCAGTTTTAATCGCCTTTGATACTGTTGATTGTATGTAAAGATGGGGTTTATCACCGTCTAAGTAGTAAACAATCTAATCATCCTGGAGCATCTTCATATGTTGCTTTGGAATTATGTTGTACTTATTATATTTTATCATAATAATGAAATTGAGGGGTTATGTAACTGGAAAGTAATAAGTTTCAAAATGAATTAACAAAAATGTTTGCTGAAATTTGTAAAATTCTTGCACTCTTGATGTTTAAGATACAATAACCAATCCTATTTTATCACTTAGAAATAATACTAAGGATGACTATAACATCATTAGTATCAATTTTCGAGCCTCGTTACATGGAATGTATAACTTGGTATTAGAGCATAGATTTACATAAGACTTATTAAAAAAAAAATTAAAACATAACCTAAATTAAATTGATCATTCTTCTATATCTCATGAAGGCATGTATATAGATTATGAGAAATGGAGGCAGAAGCACCACAACTAACGAAAACATTCAGGAAAATTCAAGGAATGCTAACTAAACAACCCAAGCTAATTTGGGTGTCAGAGCTCCACTAACTAATTTGGGGACTATGTATTAATTCTACGTTAGTATGATGCAAGCTGGAGCAGCAACTTGATTGATTGGAGGCAACGCTAGTAATGCGGAAGCTGTTGTGCCTGAAGTGATGGCTAGCAATAACTATGTCACGTTAATTTGGGATTATACTATCTTGGGAGGAAATCCATTCTTCGGAGGGACAATGCCACTTAAGTGGAGGATTGGCTTCTTTAGTATGGGAGGATATTTTCTAACTTAGGTTTAAATAATATCCAAAAGAGGAGATTGCCTTCAAGGCAATTGCAGAAGCTGCTTTATATTGGTGAAACAGTGTTAACATAGAGGTACCTAAAGAATACCTTACTTGGGCTAACTTTAAAGAAAGGTTCAAAGAGAGATTTCTATTTGAAGCGGCTAAATTTATTTTTTAAGAAGATTTTTAGAGTTAGAATAGGGTGAGATGACTATGTTGGAATATGCGACCAAGTTTGATGAGCTGTCAAGGCATGGGTAGGCCATCGCTAACACTCTCTTAAGAAAAATGAGAAGTTCATAAGGGGATTGAAGCCAAAAATTTCCCGCGCAACAATGTCAAACCTTAGGGATACACTTAATGATGTGGTGGACATGGTATCTAGGAACGAAGATTTACTTTAATCTACGAGGAAGAATAAATTTGTAGAGACTATGGGTTTCCAAGGCAAGAAGAGGAAGTTCATTAAAAGGGAGCTTAGAAGGGTGGATTTCGAAAAAGGAAGGTTTGAAGAGGTATATTTCAAGTGTAATAAGAAAGGGCACTTTGCTAATGAGTATCATTATGAAGATAGAAAGAATGCTTATGATAAGAATGAAGTAAGGTATTATAATTGTAACAAGATGGAACATTTCAAGAGGGAGTGTCCTGAATCGGTCATAGTTTGAAACAGAAAGTTTTTTCTATATAACCAACAGCTTACGGACCGGTTGCTGAGGAGAAGTAAAAGGCTGTATTAGGAGGTACACTTCTTATACATAGCATTCATGTTAAAGTGTTATTCAATCATGGAGCATCATAATCATTTATCTCCAACGTTGACAGCAAAAATGGATTTACACCCAAAAATGAGTTCTAGGTAACCAATGAGACCTAGATCTAGCAAATAGTATTGAAAATAACAGAAAAGGAAGAAACAGAAAGTAGAGAGACACAAGATTATTATGATGGTTCGGCAATCTCTAGCTTACATTAACTTTAAAGCTTTTATTGACTAATTTGATCGAGTTTTTGTTGGATTACAGAGAATGAAAAAAAGTAATAAGTCACTAGTACATGGGTTTGACAGGCTTTATATCTAAGAACTCCCAGGAGTAGTCGCCTAGATGACTGCTACGTGGAGATAAGAGATGAAAATGAGTCAGAGGTTTTGCGAATGGAGTTAGCAGAAACTAGATCCATTTTTAGTTTCACATAGGTTTGTATTTATCGAGAAGTAGGGATACTGGATCAAAAGCCCGCTTGTAGTGAGTTCCACGAAATAGTCCAATGCCGCATAAGAAAAATCAAAGCACCATGATCCCAGGAGATAGGTCAGTACCGACCTATGTAGCCAGGTACCGATCTATAAATGTTGGTGCAAATTCAATATTAACTCTTGTTCAGTTCTTCAATCTTCACGTTCACATATTCCATGCTATTTTCATTGATTATTGGTGATTTTAGTAATCTCCCTTCAATCGATTGAGTTAACATGCTTTCTTCGCTTTCTTTTCATCAACCTTGAAATTGATCGTCCACTTTAGAAAAACCACTTGATCACGAGATATTGGAAATGTATATAAGAGGTATGCCTCTGGCTCTAATCTCTTTCAAACTTCCCAGAGTTTTTTCATTGCTCCTAAGTGTTCTTTCAAGTTTTCATATTCGTTTCATCTCCATCTTGGGTTCCAACTTCCTTTGACTTCTGCTTGGTTAAACCTAAAATAAAATTGGAAACAAAGCATGCTTTGGATTGAGATAAGTTCTCGACCGTTATTTTGTAGACTCCAGTTAATTGTTTAAGCGCTATCTCAAGATGTGATTATTGCTTAATTATTTTTCCTTTCACTGTTTTGTTTAGTCATGGTTGGAATTTTATTCTTCTTCGATGAAAAATATTATATGTGCTTTGAAGCTCACTTCATGCTCTGGGTCGGTATAAACGTTCCCTGCCATGCCTTTTGAACGATAGAGGGGAAGAGAAGACATCGCCACATCGAATTAATAAGTCGACACCCAACTATATAGTTCGGTACCGAGCTATATGCCTTCCCCTACTAAGTTCAACACTTAAAGAGAAAAAAATTCTAACTTCACTTTCATTTCTTCTTTACTTTGTACCCAAGATATCTTATCTTCCAAACGATCCAATTTCTCTCTACCTGGCCTACTTATTTTGACCTAATTAGCACCGCCATCGACCAACTCCTATCATTGCCACAACTTACTAATATCGCTTAGAGTGGTTAGCTGCCATTCACCGGCGTCACCATCGCCAGATACACTGCTTGAAAAGCTTAGGCCCAATCCAACTCGATACCCTAGCATCGATCTAGCCTTACACGACCTTTAGGTTGCCAATGATTGATCTTGCCCTAACGACGATGGCAATTGGATTTGGTTGATGAATGTTTCAAAAGGAGATGGTCAGAATTTGGATTGTATTTGATTGATGGTGACTACATATCATCCTAGTCGAATGCACGTGGTTTTGGATATATGCCCTGTTTTTCGATTTCAACTGTCCCTCTTTGAAATTTGGCTAAATATCAATCGCTACCTGAATTCTAGTGCAACGTTTTGTTCTAAAATCGAACGTAGTAGATGATCCAATTGCATGGCTTTTCGCATTTCTGCACTTCTAGTGAGGCTAAAAAGAAAAGCTTTCCACATCACTCTGGACAGCGGCTCCATTATCGGTTGCTCGTCGCTAATGGGAAATTATGAAATATAATATCAAAGGGTGGCACGGCTTGTTTTTCTAGCCTGATCGATTTATCCACAAAGGATGGTCCATTTGTGGTGTACGGGACATGAGACTCACAATGCACAGATTAACAAACTACACTTGCTTCAGTCAACGCTCAAAATTTAATTGGTCAACACATGTCGACATCCTTTGGATTCAGAGTATTCGTCACACCGGTTTATTATTCAAAGTAAAACATATCTGGCTATATTGAACATCTAGTTTTATTATTTAGAATGACTCGCTAGTCACATCGTTTTAATTCCATTGAAGGAATGTCCACTTCTCCCAAAGCTAGTTTTTATACAAATCCTACTTCACCATCTATTGCTGTAGGGCTAGGTCATCCTGAAACTTTTGAATCCTAAAGCCAAATAGTTCCAGTTGAGCCGGTAATGTGTTAGCTACTTTCGAGATTAAGAATTTTGAACAACCCATGGAGCAAGTTATTCTGCTAGGTCGCTTTGGAACATATGTCTTCAACACGGCATCCCTGAAGATGATGTCGTCCACCAATAAGGGCTGAATTTGCTCACAATTCCCCGTCAGACTTCACAGTGTGCAATCGATACAAGTGCTTAGATGGTGCTATCTTGCTATTGAATCCTTTTCTTATGACAGTGTTGCAAGAACTAGGACTGGCTCCATTCCAAGTTTATCCTAATAGCTATTCTCTTTTGAGCTCGATGTACATCCTTTTCATGAGTAGATTCAATCGACCCTCGAGGTTCGACGAGATTAAATATCTTCTTCGATTCAGCTAAAGGCAGGATTCCCAATTCTATCTGATCATCGAAGCCCAAAAGGGATGTAAAGTGATTATAAAGCTTCATAATAAGTGCCTTATTCATGAATGAATATTTCTTCATGCGATGCTCGATTGGATTCAACTGGCTCTAGCTATCTTGATGTTGTTTCTTTTCTCTAATGTCTCCTATATTGGAATTTCTAAGTTTCTAAGTTAATATATGTTACATCCTGGCCTGAGACAAGAGTGATGAACCTGAGAGAATGCTCAGTGCTTTAAAGGTAGTCAGACCCAATCGATGCACCGTTGCATTCCTTCTTATAAATGAAAATCTATGAAGGTTTGGTCTACGTCAACGGGACATTTTTGTCATTGCTGAGTCTCCAGTGCAATATGGCTCTAGGTCTCATACCCATTCCTCTACCCCATTTATAGCTCCAACGAGAATGTTCAGAGGAAAGGAGCGGGTCCTTGTGACAAGGCACACATAAAAGAGGTCCCTAAAAGAGTGACCGAGGAGTTTAAAGGAGGTGATGTCTCAAAAGACGGCGGCAAAGCGGCCAAAATACCCCCAATTTTAGAGGAAGATGAACTGGTTACAAGAAGAGAAGGCAAAGAGACGATAGTTGAGGAAAAGGAATAAGAGGATGTTGATACTGATGATGGTGAACATTACGCTAGCGAGAAAAGGGACAAATTGTTTGGTGAGTCACCCAGGATGAGTCCTGGCCTCCCCAGCTCGCCTTATTGGGAAAAATTACTATAGAAGTTTCGAAGATGGCAGAAGGAACAATCTGTATTGCTTCCAATACAGATCTTTCCCTAATCTTGCTACATTGGCAACAAATTCATCGGCTTAAGTGATAGTGGTGAGATCAGCTTCACCATAAGCGACATTTCAGGGGTTGTTTTCAGAATTGTCTCTTTCGCCAGTATGCTTTGTATGCAAAGGTGGGGAGACTCTCACTTTAACTCCTTTCCAATACAGTTGGTAGAGTACTTAAGGGGCCATTAACATCATGCACTTCTCTAGGATCATGGACACTCATTCTTGCATTGAATTTGGATTCATAATTGCACTTTTAACTTCGCTTTTCTCTTTGTTTTAGGTTCCATGGGCCACGGATATTACCCAAAGTTCCCCACCATTGCAGAGAACACAAAGGCTAAACTCCTGATCCAAACCCACCATGTCATTACGAATCTGTGAAAGAAAAGAAAAGAGGAAAAGATTACATGTATGATGAGGCTCGTAGGGCTAATAAAGAGTAGAAGATGGAGAGAGATAGGGAGAGAAAAAAGAGAGATGCTGATGGAAAGCTATCTTGCGACCCCATTAAGCATCTTAGAGTTCCTCCGAGCACCACAGGCCTGCCTACAAATATTCCATCTTGTACAGTGGTTCAGACTTCTTCTGTCCATCAAGTTCCTGTCTTCCAAGTTATGGTTATGAAAATCCCTCTTGGCTCTAAAGGAATCTCAACTCCCTCATTTACTTCTCCAGCCAATCCTTTAGGCTTATAGACTACATTCCCCAATCTCTTTCTTCACGGTGTCAAATTCGATCAAGATATCTCAAACACGCTGAAGGAGGTGGTGATGCAAAGTCTAAAGAATGTTGAGCAGGGCATGGATGAAGGGTATAAATGGATGAAATTATGCACGACTCTCTCCAAACTTAACAAGATACACTATTTGAAAATCTAATCCATCAAGTCCGAGAAAGATGCCTTTAAGTGAATGCTTAAGGTGCAAGAGGATGATTGGCTCAAGATTACAAGAGTGAGAGATCTTGCACATAATAAAACAAAAACACTGATAGTCTGATGATAGAGTTGAAGAGCGCTCATGAGAAAACTGAAATTACATGCAATAATCTAAAGCTCGCATATAAGGAAGGTGCTGAGTTGAAGATGCAACTTGTCGATAAGGACCGTTGCTGAGCAAGCCACCAAAAACACTAGACTCCACGAGGAGAATTAATGGTTTGTTAATGAAAAGAAGAAACCCTCTGAGGTTGTGGACAAACTATCCATGGAAAGGCTCGATTTTGAGCTTGAAATGCCAATGCAAAAGCTCAAAGAGCTTCAAGATAAGTTCAAGGTTTCGATTGAACTTGATGCCAACATGTAGTTTTGTACCAATGTAGTCATGTTCAAGAACCTATGATATTTGAAGCACTATTATCCTGAGGCGCTTGCTGGCGCTTGGGAGAAAGTTTTATGTAGACCTGTGGAGACCAGAGACAATCGCTCCAAAAAGGAGCCGATTATCGTGTATCTTAACATTAAAGATATTAAATCTCATTCCATCGGAAAGGCTATCATTGCTAAAGATGCTACCAAATTTATTACTGACCCGAGCTCTTCGAGTCAGGGTGAAATATCCATTTCCAAATCTTATATGTCGGTAACAACCATCCCTCATTCTATAGGAGCCAAATCTACATCAACTTGCATTCTTCCAACTTCATTAATGGGTACTCCTCATTAGCAATACATTACTCCCGTCGTGGCCCTACCTAAGGAGTATAGGACACAAGCAGGTGAATTCGTTGTATCCGAGTGGGATCCTGCTACAGGTATATCTCTTGTTTCTCTAGCCTTCAAGAAATTTCACTTCTCACGAGAATCCATTAATAAACTTTATCACTCTGTTTGCCAACTTGTAGGTCAACATCGCTTTCCTCCTCCACTTCCCGCTACACAATTTCAATGATCGTAGTGGTTTGAACTACATCAACCATCATTTCTATGGGGTTTTCTGCATCTGTTATTGTTTCCAATTCTAGTCTAGAACCTGATTCTGAGAAGATCTCCGCTTTAAAGAGCTTGGAGGACATTTCTGTCTCTTAAAGAAGGATGTTTTTATCACTAGTGCTTTCGACGCGACCAAGCATTAAATAATGGTCGAGATGTCGAGGAAGGACATGGAGAAGATCATAGTAAGAAAGAGTTCGGGACCACCAAGCATGGATCCCCAAAATTTTCAATTTCGAAGTAAAAAGTTCCCTTATCCACTAAAGCACACTGATGATCCTTCCATCATGTCCAGGGAGCCTAGTTCTACAACTGGTGAGGAGTCGACTTATTCAGAAGGCAGCTCTCTACCTGATAGGGTACCTAAAGGAAGAGAAAAGCTCAAGACCCATCCAGGTAAATGGGTAAAGGCAGCCGAGGCTTCAAGAAGTAGAAGACTCAATAGTGTTTTGATTAATCATTTGGTTTTTTGCATGTTATTGAGATTGAGTCTGCATTTTGCTTTTTTGTGTTTAAAACAAGCTAATATTATGCAGCTATAGCCCCAGCTATTGTCATATACATAAAAGATTTCAGTGGTAATGTTTGCTTTACCTTTACAATATCTCTTGTATACTCTCTGCATTTTATGTACTATGGTTGTTCATGTTTGACTATCTTTGTATATAATATGATTGCTTTTACTGTAGTTTCCTATGTTATATAATTCTTTTTATGTGCACTTTGTTCATTTACCACAACTCTATGCATGTAAATATTATCCCTGCAATAGTCCTAGTATATTCTATTACTTAGCTCTATTTTTGTTCACCAATTACTCTGTTTGGCACAATAGGGCTGTATTTCAGTCCACTCTATAGCAATTCCTGCTCAGACTCTGTCGAATTATGTAACGACCCATAAATTTTCAATAATTAAAATTATTAATTTAATAAGATTTTTTTGAAATTTAATATTTATGAAAATAAAAAAATGAATTATTAATAAAAGTTGTGATATAATAATGAAAATAACTAAGAGGAACATAACAGGGTTAATTAAAGTTAATAATTAATGAATTTGAATGAAATTCCAATTAAATAAAATAATTTAAATGTTACGACTTAGTTATAATGGTAATATGAGTAAAACAAGTGTAATTATTGAATTAATGAAATAATATAGTGTTAATGGTAAGTAATAAACTTTTAAATGTAAGAAAAGTAAATAGGTGACAACTAATATATGTTATTTATTTATTCAGAGTGTTAGATGAAATTGGTAATAAAATTGCAATTTAAGGCAATAATGTTAATTTTGTCTATTTAGTAATAATGGATTAATAACGGGAATGAAATGTAAGAATGTTAATGCAAGTTAATAAATAAATAATTAATTCAATGCAACCCCAATTGATTGAAACAATTGCAGGGTTATAATTGATTGTAAATAGGAATATTTGGTGATAAATTTAATATAAGAAAAACAAATGCAAAATATTGAACTAATCAATGAAGTAATAATAGTAAATAGTAATTGAATAAAATCAACGTTCTGTGGTAATTGTTTGGAAATGATAACTTATATAAATGTGATTAAGAGTTAGGGGCAACAATTATTATAAAGTAATCATTATTTAGCCCATTAAATCAAGATTTGTAAATTGGAAATAGTGTAGATGTTATACTTAGCTGCAAATTGAATATAAGGAAACAAGTGTAGATATTGAACTAATTGATGAATTAATATAAAATTTATGATAATAGAATGAGAACAGTGTATGTAATCAATTTCAACACTTGTCTGTTAGTGATAACTTATAAGTGTAATTAAACATTAATGGTAACAATTATTATAAGTTAACCATTTATTTAGTCTATTAAATTAAAACGGGTAATCAATTGCAATAAATCTAAATTAAATGTTACCTTAATGAAGGTAATAATTGGGAATAACGTAAATTTTATTCATAACACGATAATTGGTTGAATTAAAGAATGGAAGGCAGGATTTATTAATTTAGTGGAATTTAAAGTTAAATAATTAAATTAATTGCAAATAAGTGGAATTAAATATTAAAAATATTACGTTATTTGAAATTAAGATGGAATGTGAGAATATTATGTAATAGTTTTGAATCAAATGTTAAATTCTTCTATTTGACAATAATAAATGGAGTAATTATTAATTTATTTAATTAAATGGAACTATTGGGAATTATATTTATAATTTCTGAATATAATGAAATTGAAACTTAACGTTGAAATTGAAGGATGAATCAACGTTAAATTAACATCTAAATTTATTTAAATCACCGTAATTGTTCAAGAGATCAAAAGTATGATAGAATTGGTTGAGTATGGAATTGAAATTTGAAAAAGTGATTTAATTTACTAACTATTTAATTAACTGGAAAATATCCATTGTTTCACTGACTCGGATTTCGATGAAACTAGTTTCATCGGATCCGTAATGGTGAATTATTGTAGGATTTAAAGTTTTGTAGCGATCGGACTTGTCGTTTGATCGTATGGGCTTGAAACGGCTTGAAATCAATGAAATTGAAATCATAGAAATCAATTTGAAATAAATTGATTTTAGCATAACTTCTTCATACGATAGAATTTGGACTTGAAACTCATTCCATCGCGTTTAAAATATTTAAAAACACCCATTTTGATATATGAGTTGACCCAATATCATTCTGGAGTCAGAACAGGCTTTTCGGGCCATTTTATCATTCAACGCGTATATCAATCGTGTCCATCCATTTAAATTTCAGCCTTGCCTATATATGTCCTGTTATAAACCCTAATTGTTCCTCATAGTCATTTCTGTGTATGTACAATTCATTATGTTCCTCCTCTTCTTCAATGGCAGACAATTTTAGATCCAATTGCAATTCCAAACCAAATTCAAAGCCAAAATTAAATCTCCACAAACAATATCAAATTTTATATCAATCTGAAGCTCTCGACGAGCGCATGATAGATCTACAGTCCATTTCTCGATCTGAGTTTCTGGATGGCCAGAAATTGAGGTTTAATGACGGCCGTTCGTTAGCGTTCGATGATCGTCGTCCGATCGATAAATCAAGATATGGTTTTGTAGAGAGGCAGTCGCGTAGTTCGTCTGTGGTATTTGTTCGATGTTTCAACGGCTAGATGTGGCGCATAAATTGGATTTGGGTTTCGAAACTCGGCGGCGGCTTCATGTTTCAGGCGTCGAGGTGCATGCACGGCGATGGGGAGACTTGCGCGTTGACGAAGAGGCCGCGATGGCCTTGGGTGGCGAGCGGATTGGAAGTGGACGGCATGTTCGTGCAGCGTGCGTTGGGTTCAATCGCGATTTGCATGCCTGTAGGGTTGGAACTGAGGCAGTGACGTGTGCGTGCTGTTGTGGATGAAGGTGATGTGGCCCTTTTTTATTATTTTTGGTGAATTTTAAAATTTTCAAACTTCTAATGTATATAACTTACACGTACGAGGTTCGTTTTGGTTTTCTCTGCTAGTTCGTATTGGAATTCCGGACATTTTGGCGCTAGTTTGGACAGATTCTGAGTCTGTTCAATTTTTGAGTTTAAATTGAATTTAAATTCAAAAGGTGAGTGTTTTAACCCACTCACAACTTCTAAAAATTTCTTATGTGTGTTAAATTAATTTCTGATATGATTACAAATTTATTTATTGCTGTTTGGAATATTTTTATCATCATTCCAGTTAAATTTATTTTATTGAATTAAATTATTATCCAATTTATTATTGCATTTGAACTGCCAGTTAAATTGTTATTTAATTTGTTATTGAATATAAACTACCAGTAAATATCTGTTATTTATTATCTGTTCTATATTGATGTTATTGTTGAATTGGATGATGTTTGTGATAAATGGTTGATTGTTGATATTGAATGAATGGATGTTGTACTTTATATTGTTATAAACTGCAAGTTGTTATGCATCTTTATTTCATTCGGGATTGCGTTTTGAAATGATATGTAACCGTATTTATATTTTAAATTGTGGATTGAAATGATAAATATCCGTATCACTTGACCATAGGGTAGAAAATTTTATACAGACACCGTGGTCTATATATATAATAATAATTTGGAATTGATTTCTATGGTTTTGGAAAGAAATATACGGTTTAATAAATATTAATTTTTGATATTATATACATACACATTATTTTATATATATATATATATAGTTAAATTCTTGATTTAAGCTATGTATAAATTTGTTTAATATAATAAGCTAATAATGGAGTTTGATTGTTTTATATTATATGGTTAAGTACCTGTTTAAGATATTGTATATATAGATTTTTAATGACTTAAAAAAATTTAAGTTAGAAGATAGATATGAAATTGGTTGAGTTGAATTATTTAAAAATTATACTCGAATAAATTTGATTTGAAATTTAAGAAAATTTGAGATTTTAAAGGGTATGATTTTTATAACTTGATTTTGGTTTAGAGTGATTTAAATAAATATCGAGTTGATAAATGAATATATCAAATTAATCAAATTGAAAGAATATCCACTTATTTGAAGTTTAAAGGTTTTACTTAAATGATATTTGATTTATTAAGTAAACATTTCAAATCTAAATAATAGTAATTGAATTTGATAGAAATGGAATTATCAAAGAATTAGTTTTGAAATGGGGAATATTTAAAGCTTTGAAATATATGGAAATTAAAATGGTTATTTGGGGTTCGAAACTGTATTTAGAATTTGATTTGTGATATTGAAGAAGTTATTTTATTATATAAAGTAATTTAATATTTAAGCTGTTTAAGTGGTGTAGTTATGTTTCAAAGTTTTGAGTTTCAAAGTATTATAATTTGGAAGTGTTATATTTCAAATGGCCTTGGTTTCGAATTATATAAATTTGAAAGTGCTATGATTGTAGGAAAAAATATTTGAAATAAAAAAGATATTATATTGATTTGGATTTTTAAAAAATAAATGATATCGTATTTATATGGTTTTGAAAGGGATATTATATTCAGCTTTTGAAGTATAATTATTTTAAATTGACCGCGGTATTATAATAACGTTTGGTTGTTAAAGAGACCGGGATCGAAAGTTGTCATACTCTCTTCCAACCCCGAAAACCACTTTAACAACCGTGTACGCGGTGGAGATTCTAGAATGAAGTAGAATGGCGGCGGCATTTCCTTTGAGGTAAATACGTGGACCCGACTCCCGTGAGTTGGCATAAGGTGGCTAAAACAGGAGCGATTGACGGGCTAAGAAGGTAGCACGTTTTATCGGACACATCCCTTCGATATTATACTCTGATTTTGAATTGATTCGGTGGCCACTTTTGATTTTTGATTTGGGGTGTGGCTCGAGGTGGGCGGTAGTAGCTGCTACGTGTTACCACCGGCCCGGAAGCGTAAATGGTTTATCTTTCATGGCATTGCCTAGTTGTACCGTGTCACCTACCCTAGCGTGCCTTGTACGAGTTTGGTTTTCTCCCGTAGCCCGTGGAGTATTTAGGGTAGTCTCCCGATCTGGAGATGCGTTGATACTGGATGGACTACTAGGACTATTACGTGTTAAGGTGGAAAATGTAAAGCCTTAATGTTATTTAAAAGTAAGTTTATTTTACTATAGACATTATTTTAATAGCGAAATATTAGTAAATAGTTTAACGGATCCTTTGGAGATGTGAATCTCGAGCATCTCTTAAGTTACTGCACTCACGTTAGACATTGGATAGGAGATGTAAAATCCTGTAAACATGTCTGATGTCGTTCCACTCATATTTATTTTTCCGTTGATTTAACTTACATAAGATCCTTTAGTTCTGACTCGAGTGTTTTGTCTTTTCAATTCGCTCGGGTCAGCCTTAGCATTTCAAGATTTGAAGGCCTTAATTCTGGAGAAGACGAAGAATTATTATTACTATTTGTTATATATTCCGCTACACCATTGTATTCCGCTGCGTTATTAATATTCTCTGATATGTGCAAGTCTGATAGGTATTGTATAAGTAAAATCAAATATTTTGTAAAACAACTTCATGAACTTTTTATTTGATTATTATATTTTATCATTCCGCTGCAAGATTCTATTTTGTTTTTTTTCTTTCTTCCTTTTTCTTATTCACCCCATAACAATCCGCCCTTCTGTATGGTTTAAGTCAGACTGTGTGGTTTATCATCGATTTAAAGCGTACAGAAAGGCGGTCCGTTACATCTTGTATCAGAGCTTTGGTTTAGCGATAAATCTTAGCTTTGTGGGGTCTGACTCTTTATTAATAGGGTAGTAGTACCCTATGATGGGTCGCTGAGTTTATATATATGAGAGAGCGTATTTGTTAGTGTTATAAAAAGGTTTTAATATTGTGTTAATCTGTTCCGTTTTGTATTTATAAATTCTGGTTGGTGCATGAGACGCTATGACATCAATAGGGACTTCTAAACACTTAATAGGACAGACCGACACAATATTTGTTTTGAATATAGGTGAATGAAATAATTTTTCCTATTATATTTTCTATATATAAAATAAATTTTTATAAATGATATATATATTTGGTTGCAATATATTGGTTGTTAGGTAATGAAATTTATAAACAATAGTTGAAATGAGATCGAAAATAAAATAAATAAAAATTTGAGAATTTAGAACTTAAGTTCCGAGGTTTTGAAACTTTCTTTCGAATAATTTTGGAATATAATAATGATATTATTTAGAAGTATTTTCTGATATAAATATTTTCATATGATTTGAAAGAATTACTTTAAAGAAATTTTAGAAGAAATAAATTATGTACTCCCCTCTCTGTCGCTGAAAAATAATTTCGGTGATGAGTGCACGCATCATTGACATTCATTTTCGAGTTTCGAAGTGGGAAAGCCACTGTAGTAGTTTTACTGCAGATTTATTTTGATAAATAAATGTAAATTTTAAATTGTTTTTAAATATAATTGGATATATAAGTTGTAAACATGTATTTATCTATTATTTTAAAATGATTTGAAATTTAACCCGGTATATAGTTCTTAAGTTTCTGTCAATTAATAGTTTCAATTAGTGTAGTGAAATGAAATTCAACTAATAAATGGAACCTCTAATTGAAATAAGAGATTAAATGCAAGGTTATGAATGAAATTAAAGGAAATTTGAAATGTGTTACCTATAAGACAAAGGATATTATTATTGAACATTAAATTAATTAAAAGAAATAGAACGAACTTGTATAACTTTCAATTACACCCTTTAAACATATATATAACTTACCAAAATATTATAAGTTGTAATGTTTAACAAGAAAATGTAATAGAAATTGTACGAGTAAAATTATGTAATAAAAGGGTTCAATAAATTGCTTTTATCAATAGGACTTGATGTTATAGTTGTAATAAACTTGAGTTATAACTGGAATACTACTATAATAAAATATGATAAAGAGTAAGTATTATGAGTAAGCAACTAGAAGCTTAAGTAAATACATGAAATTAAGTAGTAATGAATGAATGAATGAATATGATGCAACCAAGAAGAAACTTACATGACATTGAAATGAAAAATGCATATTGTAAGTAATAAGTGAAAATAAATGAAGTAATCACTGAATGAATGAAAGAAAAGGATGAATGGACAACAAATGTTATGAAAGAGAATTTATAAGAATAAACTTGAATAATGTTAGAATCTGCTGTTGGTTGGAATTATTTGTTGGTTTATGGTTGTTCGGGTAAGGATACTTTAAAATTATTTGGATGTATGAATAATCTATTTAGTTTCATCTAAGACTGTTGAGCAAATGGTGCACTCAGTAGTTTATTTTTCCATTCCGTACAATTTAAAGTTGTAAACCCGAACAACTATTTGTTTTGTTTTCTATGGATAATTGGTTGTGTTGATTTATATGATGATTGTATATTGGTTGCAAGTGATTGCTGTTTATATTGGTTTATTTGTTAGTGGGTGAAACAACTAACACATTTCATTTTATAATTGTTAACCTATTGGATTATATAAGTGAAATATAGGTTATGGAAGCAATTGCTACCGTATTTGGTTTCATAATATAAGCGTAAATTGCCCAACAAATAGGTACGTTTCGGATTACGATTTTTATAGCGTTATTATATTATTTTCCCATGTTGGGATATATATTATTTTGGAAGATATATGTTATATATGGTTATATTTGATATTATATTTTCTCCCGAGCCTCTCCGTACAAAGGAGACTCTACCGAAATTTTCCGTAAATTTTGGACTTAGAAAATTTGAAAAATTTTCTCCAAACTTTATTAATTTGCGTATAAAATGATTTAACGTTTATAAATTGGGATATTTTTTTATTAATTAATTTTGTAAATTATTGCTATAAAGTTCATATTATTGAATAAGTTATATTGTTTACTTAATTCTTTATTCTCCCTTCTTTTCCTTTTCGGGGACGAAAATTTTTAAGTGGGGGAGAGTGTAACGACCCGTCAATGTTCAATAATTAAAATTATTAATTTAATAAGATTGTTTGAAATTTAATATTTATGAAAATAAAAAAAATTGAATTATTAATAAAAGTTGTGATATAATAATGAAATAACTAAGAGGAAACATAACAGGGTTAATTAAAGTTAATAATTAATGAATTAGAATGAAATTCCAATTAAATAAAATAATTTAAATGTTATGACTTAGTTATAATGGGAATATGAGTAAAACAAGTGTAATTATTGAATTAATGAAATAATACAATGTTAATGGTAAGTAATAAACTTTTAAATGTAAGAAAAGTAAATAGGTGACAACTAATATATGTTATTTATTTATTTAGAGTGTTAAATGAAATTGGTAATAAAATTGCAATTTAAGACAATAATGTTAATTTTATCTATTTGGTAATAATGGATTAATAACGGGAATGAAATGTAAGTATGTTAATGCAAGTTAATAAATAAATAATTAATTCAGTGCAACCCCAATTGATTGAAACAATTGCAGGGTCATAATTGATTGTAAATAGGAATATTTGGTAATAAATTTAATATAAGAAAAACAAATGCAAAATATTGAACTAATCAATGAAGTAATAATAATATATAGTAATTGAATAAAATCAACGTTATGTGGTGATTGTTTGGAAATGATAACTTATATAAATGTGATTAAGAGTTAGGGGCAACAATTATTATAAAGTAATCATTATTTAGCCCATTAAATCAAGATTTGTAAATTGGAAATAGTGTAGATGTTATACTTAGCTGCAAATTGAATATAAGGAAACAAGTGTAGATATTGAACTAATTGATGAATTAATATAAAATTTATGATAATAGGATGAGAACAGTGTATGCAATCAATTTCAACACTTGTCTGTTAGTGATAACTTATAAGTGTAATTAAACGTTAATGGAACAATTATTATAAGTTAACCATTTATTTAGTCTATTAAATTAAAACGGGTAATCAATTGCAATAAATCTAAATTAAATGTTACCTTAATTAAGGTAATAATTGGGAAAAACGTAAATTTTATTCATAATATGATAATTAGTTGAATTAAAAGAATGGAAGGTAAGATTTATTAATTTAGTGGAATTTAAAGTCAAATAATTAGATTAATTGCAAATAAGTGGAATTAAATATTAAACATATTACGTTATTTGAAATTAAGATGGAATGTGAGAATATTAATGTAATAGTTTTGAATCCAATGTTAAATCCTTCTATTTGACAATAATAAATGGAATAATTATTAATTTATCTAATTAAATGGAACTATTGGGAATTATATTTATAATTTCTAAATATCATGAAATTGAAACTTAACGCTGAAATTGAAGGATGAATCAACGTTAAATTAACACTAAATTTGTTTAAATCACTGTAATTGTTTAAGAGATCAAAAGTATGATAGAATTGGTTGAGTATGGAATTGAAATTTGAAAAAGTGATTTAATTTACTAATTATTTAATTATTTAATTAACAGGAAAATAGCCATTTTTTCCGCTGACTCGTATTTCGACGAAACTAGTTTCATCGGATCCGTAATGGTGAATTATTATAGGATTTAAAGTTTTGTAGCGATCGGACTTGTCGTTTGATCGTATGGGCTTGAAACGCCTTGAAATCAATGAAATTGAAATCAATTGAAATCAATTTGAAATAAATTGATTTTAGCATAACTTCTTCATACGATAGAATTTGGGCTTGAAACCTATTCCATCGCATTTAAAATATTTAAAAACACCCATTTTGATATATGAGTTTGACCCAATTTCGTTCCGGAGTCAGAACGGGCTTTCGTGTCATTTTATCGTTCAATGCGTATATCAATCGTGTCCATCCATTTAAATTCCAGCCTTGCCTATATATATCATGTTATAAACGCTAATCTCATAGTCATTTGTGCGTACTATAATTCATTCTGTTCCTTCTCTTCCTCAATGGCAGACGATTCTAGATCCAATTGCAATTCCAAACCAAATTCAAAGCCAAAAATTAAATCTCCTCAAACAATATTAAATTTTATATCAACCTGAAGCTCTTGACGAGCGCAGGATAGATCTGTAGTCCGTTTCTTGATCTGAGTTTCTAGGTGGCCAGAAATTGAGGTTTAATTCATGGCCGTTCTTTAGCGTTCGATGATCGTCGTCCGATCGACAAATCAAGACATGAGTTTTGCAGAGAGGCAGTCGTGTAGTTCATCTGTGGTGTTTGTTCGTTGTTTCAACGGCTAGATGTGGCGCATAAATTGGATGAGGGTTTCGAAACTCGGTGGCGGCTTGATGTTTTCAGGCGTCGAGGTGTACGCACGGCGATGGGGGGCATGCGCGGTGACGACGAGGCCGCGATGGCCTTGGGTGACGAGCGGATTGGAAGTGGACGACGTGTTCGTGTGGCTTGCGTAGGGTTCAATCGCGATTTGCGTGCCTGTAGGGTTGGAACTGAGGCAGTGACGTGTGCGTGCTGTTGTGGATGAAGGTGACGTGGCCCTTTTATTGTTTTATTATTTTTGGTGAATTTTAAAATTTTCAAACTTCTAATGTATATAACTTTCACGTACGAGGTCTGTTTCACGTGCGGTTTTATCCGCTAGGTTCGCATTGGAATTCCGGACATTTTGGGCCGTTATGTATGGATTCTGAGACTGCTCAATTTTTGGGTTTAAATTCAAAATGTGAGTGTTTTAACCCACTCACAACTTCTAAAATTTCTAATGTGTGTTAAATTAATTTTTGATATGATTAAAAATTTATTTATTGCTGTTTGGAATATTTTTATCATCATTCCAGTTAAATTTAATTTATTGAATTAAATTATTATTCAATTTATTATTGCATTTAAACTGCCAGTTAAATTGTTATTTTATTTGTTATTGAATATAAACTACCAGTAAATATCCGTTATTTATTATCTATTCTTTATTGATGATATTGTTGAATTAGATGATGTTTGTGATAAATGGTTGATGGTTGATATTGGATGAACTGATGTTGTACTTTATATTGTTATAAACTGTAAGTTATTATGCATCTTTATTTCATTCGAGATTTCGGTTCGAAATGATATATAACCATACTTTTATTTTAAATTGCGGATTGAAATGATAAATATCCATATCACTTGACCATAGGGTAGAAAATTTTATACAGACACCGTGGTCTATATATATAATAATAATTTGAAATTGATTTCTATGGTTTAGGAAAGAAATATACGGTTTAATAACTATTAATTTTTGATAATATATAAATATTATTTTATATACATAATTAAATTCTTGAATTTAAGCTACATATAAATTTGGTTAATAAAATAAGCTAATAATGGAGTTTGATTGTTTTATATTATATGGTTAAGTACCTCTTTAAGATATTGTATAAATAGAGTTTTAATGACTTAAAAAAATTAAGTTGGAAGATAGATATGAAATTGGTTGAGTTGAATTATTTAAGAATTATACTCGAATAAATTGATTTGAAATTTAAGAAAAAATGAGATTTTAAAAGGTATGATTTTTATAATTTGATTTTGGTTTAGAGTGATTTAAATAAATATCGAGTTGATAAATGAATATATCAAGTTAATCAAATTGAAAGAATATCCAGTTAATTGAAGTTTAAAGGTTTTACTTAAATGATATTCGATTTGTTAAGTAAACATTTCAAATCTAAATAATAGTAATTGAATTAGATAGAAATGGAATTATCAAAGAATTAGTTTTGAAATGGAGAATATTTAAGGTTTTGAAATATATGGAAATTAAAATGGTTATTTAGGGTTCGAATCTGTATTTGGAATTTGATCTGTGAAATTGAAGAAGTTATTTTATTATATAAAGTAATTTAATATTTAAGCTATTTAAATGGTGTAGTTATGTTTCAAAGTTTTGAGTTTCAAAGTATTATAATTTGGAAGTGTTATATTTCAATTGGCCTTGGTTTCGAAGTATATAATTTGAAAGTGCTACGATTTTAAAAAAAATGGAAATAAAAATGATATTATATTGATTTGGGTTTTTAAAACAGAAATGATATCGTATTTATATGGTTTTGAAAGGGATATTATATTTTGGTTTTGAAGTATAATTATTTTAAATTGACTGCGGTGTTATAATAACGTTTGGTTGTTAAAGAGATCGGGATCGAAAATTGTCATACTCTCTGCCAACCTCGAAAACCACTTTAACAACCGTGTACGCAGTAGAGATTGCAGAATGAAGTAGGATGGTGGCGGCGTTTCCTTTGAAGTAAATACGTGGACCCGACTCCCATGAGTTGGCATAAGGTGGCTAAAACAGGAGAGATTAATGGGCTAAGAAGGTAGCACTTTTTTTCGGACACATCCCTTCGATATTATACTCTGACTTTGGATTGATTCGGTGGCCACTTTTGATTGTTGATTTGGGGGTGTGGCTTGAGGTGGGCGGTAGTAGCTGCTACGCGTTACGACCGACCTGGAAGCGTAATTGGTATATCTACCCTGGCATTGCCTAGTTGTGCCATGTCACCTACCCTAGCGTGCCTTGTACGAGTTTGGTTTTCTCCCATAGCCCGTGGAGTATTTAGGGTAGTCTCCAGATCTGGAGATGTGCTGATACTGGACGGACTACTGGGACTATTACGTGTTAGGGTGGAAAATGTAAAGCCTTAATGCTATTTAAAAGAAAGTTTATTTTACTATAGACATTATTTTAATAGTGAAATATTACTACATAATAAATAGTTTAACGGATCCTTAGCAGATGTGAATCCTGAGCATCTCTTAAGTTATTGCACTCATGTTAGACACTAGATAGGAGATGTCAAATCCCTTAAACATATCTGATGTCGTTCCACTCATATTTATTTTTCCATTGATTTAACTTACATAAGATCTTTTAGTTCTGACTCGAGTGTTTTGTCTTTTCAATTCTCTCGGGTCAGCCTGAGCATTTCAGGATTTAAAGGACATAATTCTGGAGGACGAAGACGAAGAATTATTATTACTATTTGTTATATATTCCACTACACCATTGTATTCCGCTGCATTATTAATATTCTCTAGTATGTGTAACTCTGATAGGCATTGTATAAGTAAAATCAAATATTTTATAAAACAGCTTCATGAACTGTTTATTTGATTATTATATTTTATCATTCCGCTGCAAGATTCTTTTTTGTTTTATTTCTTTCTTCCTTTTTCTTATTCACCCCATAACAATCCGCCCTTCTGTATGGTTTAAGTCAGAGTGTGTGGTTTATCGTCGATTTAAAGCGTACAGAAAGGCGATCTGTTACAAAAAATTTTTGACCAAATATTGAAGTGTATGCTCCTATCCATAGGGTCGAATGTTAAGCTAGGGACATCTTATGAGAGATTGAATATCCGAAGCACTTCGCTCGGTTGTCCCTAGTCTGGTTCGCACGACAGTTCCCGTCTCTGGGAATTATTGACTCTACTACTTGATTTCAAGCATTATATTTTTAATGCTATGAATTCCTTGACTACATATGAATTCTTCCAAGTTGACATCATTAGCCAATATCATTCTGGATGTGTATATCATAAAGATGTACTATCGCCATCTTTCATCACAACAAATTCTTTCAAGTTTGGTGTTGTGATCTCGGTCGTGCACTAGTTCCATCTCTAGAAACTTGTAAAAAAATAGTCAACTCCCTAGATTTTTCTTTAATGTTTCCTCTCTTTAGGCTCTAGTTATCTATTTTTATCGCCTATCTCCAAGAGATGTCAAGTTCTGAGAGGTTTGAGTTGATTTTTCAGTTGACTCGGTGGTTTGAAGTTTCCCGACGTTGCCTTGACAACATTGTTGCTTAAAATGCTGGACTAGATCTTCGTCATCAACCCATGGTTCTAGTCGATTTTCCCATCGACTTAACGACTTTGAACCTTCTCGACATTTGCTGAAGCTATGTCGGTTCTTCGAAGGTTGGGATCAATTTTCCCCATCGATCCGGCTGTTTAAATCGATTTTCCTCATCGAATTGATAGTTTTGAATCTTCATGACTGTAGCTTGTTAGTTCTTATATGGTTGGGATCGATTTTCTCCATCGATTTGTAGCTTGTTGATGTTTGCTATCTTCACTTGCCCGTTTGCTTATGTGTGCGCCACTGCTGAAAAGCTCTTCTTGATCCGGTGACACTAACAAAAGTCCTTGAGCTCAGTGCTCTCAAACTCAGTCCCGTTTTCCATGATAACTTTTTACGGTACTCCAAACGCAAATAATATTTTTTGTTAAAAACTTAATTACTTTCTTAGTAGTAATTATGGCATGAGGTTCCACTTCAACCATTTCACAAAGCAATCAACTATAATGATGCTGTATTTGGTTCCTCCTTTTACTATTGGTAGTACGCCGATTATGTCGGTTCCCTAGATAGAAAATGGCCAGGGACTGACCATTTGCATAAGTTCTAAAGATGGGGCTCTTAGAATCTTTGAAAATCTTTGACATCGGTCACACCGCCTGGTGTAGTCAGCTACATCTCGGTTTATTATTGGTTAGAAATATCCATAACGGAGTGTCTTCGTCGCCAACATCTGCCCCAGCATGGTCACCGCAGTTGCCTTTAATTTTCATGGGGATTTATCTAGCTTCATCTTTGGTTATTCATATGAGAAATGGGGAGGAGAATCCTCTCCTGTATAGCACTCCATCCTATATTATGAATTATGGCACCTTTTGAAGAAGCTCCTTTAGTTCATTCTTGTCCCTAGGGAGCATCCCTTAAGAAAGTATTCTTTTATGAACGTTATCCATGACACTTCCTCTTCTGCAGCCTCTAGAACCCAATTGACATCCATCTAATCTATGTTAGGTGCAGTAAACACTTCTACTAGAACCAATCCCATTAGCTATGCTTCTCCGGAACTGGCTAACTTGGATAAGGAATTAGCCTTCATATTCTCCTCTCTGGGAATGTGAGGTATTGTATAACATTCAATTTCATTAAACAGCTCCCAAACTTTGGACAAGTATGGGGCAAGTTTTGCACCTTAGCTTGATACCCCTTTCTGACCTGGTAGATAACTAGTTGGGAGTCGTTAGACGTGTAAAATATTTATTCCCAACTCCTTCACAATCTTCAGTCTCGCTATCAACGGCACATACTCTGCCTCATTGTTGGTGATAGGAAATTCCAGCTTGAGAGCATAGCAAATTGGTCATCCTTTGGGAGTTTCAAACAAAACTCCTGCTCCTGAGCATAATTCATTTGACGTGCCATTATTGAAAATTTTACAATAGGATACCATGACCGTTGAGTCCACCTCCTCGACATCTCGAATAGTGAACTCGGCGATGAAGTCAGCCAGTGCTTATGCATTAATTGCTCTTTAGGGATAATATGTCACATTAAGCTGGCTTAACTCGATGTTCCACTTTAGAAGTCATCCTGAAGTCTCGGGTCGATGAAGTACCTGTTTCAAGGACTGATCTGTCGATACCTTGATTAGGAATGCTTGTAAATACGGTCGTAGTTTCCTAGATGCTATTAGCAGGTAGTATGCTAGCTTTTCCAAATTCGAGTAGTTCTAGTCATCTTCGGTGAATCGCTTCTTGATGTAGTAGCCGAGTCATTGAACCCTAGCTTCCACTCACATAGGTGATGCGCTTAATGCATGAGCAAACACTGCTAGGTAAATGAACAAGTCCTCGTCGTCCACTAGTTTAAATAGAATTGGGGGTGTCTCTGTAAGTCTCGGTAATTCTTCGAAAGCTATCTATCAGTCTAGTTCCATTCAAATTTCTTCTTTTCCTACATTAATGCATCAAAGAAAGGTACATACTTATCCATTGCCTTGGAGATGAACTGGCTCAATGTTGCAATCTTTCCATGCAAGCTTGGCAACTCCTTCTTCATCGTTAGGGCTCTGACATTCCTTAGGGTTGTAATCTGCTTTGGATTGGCTCAAATGCCTCTTAAGTTTACAATGACCAAGACAATTTCCTAAAGCGACTCCAAATGAACATTTAAACAGGTTCAATTTCATTCCGTACTTCCAAAGGAGCTCAAATATCTTTGAGAGATAATCATGATAATTCCTAGACACTGCGAGTGCACCAGCATGTCATCCACTTACGTATCCATTATTCATCAAATCTAATTCTTGAACATTATATTTACCAGTCTTCGGTGAGTAGCTTTGACATTTTTTAGACCGAATGGTATTACACGATAATATTGTTCCATGTTGGTAATGAAGCTGGTCTTCTCTTAATATAGTTCATGCATCATAATTCGATTATACCCTAAGTAGGCATACATGAACGAGAGTAGTTCAAGCCCTACAATTCCATCAACAAGCTGGTTGATTGTAGACAACGGAAAGCTAGGCTTTGTTCAAGTTTAATTAATCGATAAAAGTTTGCCACTTCCCATTCGATTTTATGACCAAAACAGGGTTTGACACCCACTCAAGATATGTTGTCACGAATGAAGCTGTTGGCCAACAGGTTGTTCACTTCTTCCTTTACTATGACAGATCGCTCTGGACCCAAGTTGCATCTATTCTGCCTCACTGGTGTGAACTTAGGATCAATGTTAAGTGTGTGACATGCTATCGATATCCCACACATATTAGAATGTGTTCAGGCGAATACATCTGGGTTGGCACAAAGAAAGTATATCACTTCCTTATGCATATTGATTCCAAGCTGCAAACCTACTTTCATGACCCAAGTTAGGTCATCCATGTCAATAGGGACGCCTACCATTATCTCCACCCGTGCTGCTCACATTTCCCATGAACTCTTCTTCCTATGCTCCATGGCTTCATCGAAACGACTATGGTCCTGAGCCAAGGGCACTTTTGTAATTAGTATGCTTGCGACTCCTGAATGTGGAGAGTCCACCCTTACATTCTTTCCCTTTTCGCGCATTTAGCTTTACGTAATTCTGCAACATAGCATTCGCTCGCAGCACTTTGGTCTCCTCTTACCACTCCTATCTAATTTTCCATTGGGAATTTCATCGTCAGATGCTATGAAGCCAAGTCGATTATGAAATCAGCAAGGCTCGGTCAACCAAAGAAAGCCTTATAAGACAAGAACTCATTAGCGACCATAAAGGTTTGGATGAGAACCACCCACTGTTCTCCTTGCCCAAGTTCTACATGCAGGTCGATTGTTCCAACCGGTTGTTTAGGTTCACCTATAAATCCATGAATCTTCGTTCAAGCGGTCACGTCCTTTATGCTTATCTTTATCTAATAAAATGTCTTCCAAAATTGGAAATTTACCGAACTTCCATTGTCAATCAAAACTCGATGCACAAGTGCCGGTCTAATCCTAACATTTATCACCATTGGGTGAAGAGTTGGCGCTTCTATGCCTTCAGTACCCGATTTTGAAACATAATATCATTGGCAATAATCATTTGTTGCTTAGCTAGAGCTCCATCTTCGACGAACTCTTTGTGGTGCATGTTTCAAAGGGCTAGCATATCATTCCATCTTGCCCTACTTTTCTACGCTGGGTAAGGTCCTTTAGTAATGGCGTTTATAACTAGTCTTTTGTTAGTTTGCTTGGGTCTAGGCTGATTTCCTTGAGCATTCGACACTCGGGGTCCAATTGGTTGATTAGGGTTTTGTGGTTTCATCACATAGTACTGGAGGCTATTGTTTCTTATAAATTCTTCAATTAAATCCTTCATATGTCGACATTCATTTTTGTTGTTACCAAGAGTCTCATGAAAGGGACAGAACTTCCCTGATCTCTTTTTTTGTTTGGTCGCCTCCATTTGGGTAGTTTGTTATATCGCTCAATTCTCCGAGTGGCAAGATAAATGTTTTCCATACTATCAGTCAGCGGTGTATAGTCCTCAGGTCTTATATTTGTTAGGTGTTTACCATTCTCATCACGCCTTCCAGCATTTCGACTCCTCTTCTTTTGATTCGCCATTTTCCCTGCATTTCCTGTAACAGTTCTAGAACTATTTCCATCTTGTTTAACTGTAACCTTGCTCTGAATCACCTCCTTCGACTACTCATCGGTGGTTTTTCCCTCAATCATATTTTCTTCTTCTAGCCTCATAAAATGATTTTCCTTTTGGTTGATTTCTTCCATGGTAGTTGGTCGTTTCATTTTTATCCACTACCAAAATCCATGTCCAAGTGAATGCCATGGACAAGTGCCATGAATACAAGATCTTCTTTTAGATTGCTAGCTTCTATAACAATGATGTTAAATCAATTCAAGAAGGCTTTCAATCACTCCTTGGGTCCTCGTGATAAGCCATACAATGACATAACGTCCTACAATCGTTCCGTGTGGAGCCAGAACTGCTCCAGAGACTTTTTTGCTAGCTCTTTAAAAGTGGAAATAGGCTTTGGTGCAAGCCTAGTAAACAACATAGAAGCGACTCCTTCCAAAAAGATAAAGAAACATTTATAGAAACCAACATCTATAGCTCATGCTCCTTTCTATCATTTGTATTTGAGTAGTGTTATCTAGGATCAGTAGTTCCATTGTAGAATGATATTGTTGGCATGGTGAACTTCCAGGAGTATTCTTCTCTACATATGTTCTCCTTCACCAACTGTTTAACCATGTTAGTAATGTACTCCTCGCTGGCACCCTAATTTATAGGTCGATTAACAAAGGCTCTACCTAGTGTTTGGGTCTACAAACGATCTTGGCTTGTCTATTGCAGTTTAGGTTCTCCATTCTCTAGGAGAAACACTCCTACAGAGTTTCATTAGCATTTAGTTTTCGTAGTGATTTAAACTCCTATTTTAGTGTTTTTTTCATTAGCACCAACATCCAACCCATCATCCCCATCCTCTAGCTGCATGTCACCATTAGAGTCAGAAATTAACAAAGCATCTCCCTCCTTAACATCATCAAGTGGGACATTTAGGTTGGTACGGAGCTGTTTTGGCTTAGTACTAAGTTTTCATCTTTTGGTGGGAGCACTCCTACTTCCTCTTGGTGCATTTCCTGCAACTCCGACAACCACTTCCTTATGGAATCCCACATGAAATTCCATACCCTAACGGGTCTTGAAATCACACATGCACCCCACATCTCAATAAAGATCTCGGAATCACACATGGATTCCCATACCCCAACATGTCTCGGAGTCACAGATGGATTCCAACTTCCAAAACAAATCTCAAATCTCCTCCAAGCATAGAACCCATATATGGTTTTGGAGTGGTTAGGGTTTAGAGTCATCTCTTACAAGTACACTCCTTTACTTATTGGATCCTCCAAAACCAATCAGTCGATTTTCAGAATGCTCAATACTGGTACTTTTAGAAAAAATCAGACAATATATAAGAGTAAGGATCACCCCCTAATCGTTTATGTGGAGGGATCTACTCATCATTTGTCCAAGAAGAACAAAATGAGTTTATAGGCACAGTATAGCACCACTGATGGTAACTGTATCATATAATCCTCGTGTTTCTCCTAGATATTTCCAGAGTTAAAATCCTTCGGTATTAAGAAGGGAATATTTCTGTACCATAAAAATTAAGAAGGATTACATATTTAGGCAAAGATTTGATGGTCGATTATTTAACTATCAAATAAACAAACCTTCAAAACAGAGATTACATTTTTCCATGGAAACCACTAAGCCCTTTTAAATTAACATTTTATTAATTTAAAATCACCTTTCAAATTTTTATTAAAATATTCATGCACTTATCTCACCGGTATAAGTATATTAACAAACCATTTTTGTTTCAAAACTTGAGAAACTTTCCATATACTAATAATAGTATAAGTATATTCACTAAAACATTTAAGAAAGATTTTTATTTAAAAATCATATTAAAATGACCAAACCCAAATGTCATTGAAACAAAGATATTAATAACCTAAGACGCCATTCCCTTTTTATAAATCCCATTATTTTATATATAAATATCTCCTTATAAATTTCCAAATCTATTTATAAAACTTGTTTATAAATCACCCGTGTTATTTATAAAATATTTTTTTATAAGTCTCAAAAATTATTAAACCAAACTTCTATCAAATTCCAAAAATCTCTTTCTAAATTTATAAATTCCTTTAATGAATCCTTTTCGTTAAATAAAATCCTTAAATAAGTCTTTCCTTTTAAAATGATTCACTTCTAATTAAATAGTTTATTATTTTAAAACACCTTTTGTAAAACAATTAATTATCTTCAACAACATTAGTAAAATAATACTTTCAACAATCGTTAATAAAATAGTAAGCTTTTAAACAAGTTAAGTTAATTAATTACCTTTAAACATTAAACAATATAAAAATAATAATAAATAAATTTTTTAAGAAATATAATGTAAAATAATAATAAATAATTACTTTAAAACATAAAATGGTTAGCTTCAAATAATAATTAACATTTTAAGTAATAATTAACTTTAAAATAAAATTATTATAAAATAACTTTAAATTATATTTAGAATACAACTTAATAATTTAAACAATATTTAGAATATAAATTTGTTAACTTTAAATATTATTTGATAAAATAATTATTATAAAACACTTTGCTAAAATAATAATTATATAAACATTTGTGATTGTTTAAATTTAAAGTTGATTCAAATCCATAACTTTTAGAATTAGGAAAGAGATTTAGCAACCACGTTGATGCTTAAACAAGCTACCATATAATTCAATAAACTTACCAAGTTAATAATTAGCATTTACATAATTCAACATTTATGTAAATCATTTCAACAATTACGATCACTAGTTAACACATAACTTATTCAAAGTGGTATATCAATTAGCGGCATACAATTTGATATCCAAATCTATAAATTGCAAAAAGGGGATTAATTTTTCTAATTAAATGACCTAATTAATTAAATTAGTGGAACGATGTTTTATTTCATTACATAGGTGCTTAAATTACCTTATTCAATTTACTTTAGTACAATTATGTTTATTTGGTCAAATAGACAACACCCATGAAGTAAAATTAATTAAACTACATGATTATCCAAATTGACGTAATTATAATTAGTCGGTATTAGTTCATCGTTGAATTATATTACACCAAAACCAACAACTATTTATGTCAAAATTTTGTGCTATATGAACCCAACGCAAAAATCCATAGGTTGAATGGATCTAATATGAAGATGTTATAGCTTTTCAAAGTTTAAACATTTAGACTTAATCAATTAAATTATAAAATCTCACCAAACAGCTATATGGGCTTGGCCCAAAGCTCCTAAACCTGACTCGAGCTGCCAAAATAATGTCTTCTTCCTCCTTTTATAATTTGTGCGCCTTGCTTCAGTATTGAACCTAATCACCTTAAAAATTCAACCACTTCCACTGCGACTCTTCGTTGCCCATGTCAACACCTACTCTTAAACCCACATCACATGTGCCACCTTCTCCCAAGATCGCAACCCACTCGATGCTACCTGCCACCGTCAATACATGGAAAACCAAGCATCACCATAAACATGCCCAAATGTTTATAATTGCATATCTTTTTCATATGAGGTTCGATTCAAGCGAAACAAGTCGGGTTACGACCATATCTATGTCGTGTACAGCATGGAGTCAATTTGGAATTTATTTGAAGCTGAAATGTTTTCATTTTCATGTAAAAGGTGAATGTTTTAAACACTCATGAATGACTAAATTATTTTTATATTAGTTAAATTGAAATCCTAATGTGATTTAAATTTATTGATTATTATTTAATAAATTTGACTAACATGGAAATCGATATAGGAATTTATATGTTAGGAATTTGGGATTAACAGTTAAATCGAAATTAGTATTAAATTGCTAGTAAAATACCTAATTACTGATAAGTGGTTAATTACTGTGATTTACTGACTGTTTCGATGATCGATTGTGATGGATGTCAATTGACTGAGATGTTGGATGATTAGATGTTTATCTATTTTAATGTATTTCTGTTATCACCCTGTACATTATTCACATCATATAACTGTTATCTGAATTATATTCGAATAAATTAAGAAATAGATTGAAATGATACGTACCCATGACATTTATTTTGGATTGAAATGATATATATCAATCACTAGAAATAAATTGAAATAACTATTAACTTGGCCATAGGATAGAAAGTTATATATGGACACCAGATTGGCTAAATTAAATGATTTTAAAATTCTTAGTTTTGGAATTATTTAAATGATTTTGATTTAAAGAAATGAAAATCAAATGTACGAAGATGGAATAATGTTCTAATTCGAATTTGAAATGTTGATATAAAATTTAGTTAAAGAAATTGTTCAAAGAATTTAATTGGAATTTAAAGTCATGATTGAAATATGACTTTAATATTGAGATTGTCACTGCACCAAACAGCTCATTTTGCAACACTTTTCCGCTTTCAATTTGTAACGGTTATAACCGTTATCAATATCTAATAGTTATTTCCGTTACAACCATTTATCACAGTTATAACTGTTACTAAATCAGGTAGTTTGGTAAATAATTAACAGCAATATGGATAGGAGTGTCATTTTGTTTATTGTTGGTACGCATCCCGTTTCTCACGCTTCTAAATCATTTCCCACACTTCCAATATCATTTTCCACTATCGTTATTCGTTCTATAAATCAAATAATCTAGGGTTTTCACCGCCTCCGTTATCGCTACCTTGCCTATAGCTTCCCCCTCCACCTCGTTACCATTTTAAGATTACCCGCCTCTTCCTCTATATTCTAGGTTTATCGCCTCCTTCGCCTCCGCCTCATGCCGTTTGAAGTAGGTCCTTCCTCAATGGAACTATTCTGTGATTTATTTAAGGATAGGCTAAGCTTCACTAAAAGGTCCTGGGGTAAGAAGGTATCCAAAAAAATTAGAGGTTTGAAGAAGAAATATTTTCATATTGTGAAGTCTTTTACAATTGAACATGACTTGAGAATGAAAGAGATCGCTGATAGAGTATGGAAGAGAAATTCTTCAAAGAGAAAGTTTCCATTACTGGAGGCAGAACTCCAAAAATTGGGTCTTCATGATTATCAAAAGAAATTCAACTCTGAAGAAAAGGCTATGGCTTTAAAAAATAAACTCAAAATGCGAAGAATCGATGATATGAAGGTGGCTCTGAAACGGCTGGCACTGGAAAGGAAGATCTTAAAGTTTCACTTGGAGGTTTATCAAGGCTCAGATGGTTAGGTATGAAAACGCGTGATACCCTTTGATTAGAAGTTTTATGATTCTTTCTTTAAGAGATTTTTTTGGTTTGCTTATGTTATACGATGCTTCTTTTGTCCTTAAGAAAGAACGGTAGGAAAAGGTAGTTTTATTCTTTTGTTATAAAATTTGGAAAGATAATGTGTAGAAGACAAATTAAGCTGTCTTATTCCTTTGTTATAAAATTTGTCTCTGTATATGGAATGAACATTCAAATATTTCGTAGAAGTAGCAGCCACTGGATTGCTATGAGTTGTCAGTATAGGTTTGTGAAATTTAAAATCAGTTTCTTATTCATTTTAGTTTAGAGTTGTACTGGCAGTTTCCATCAATAATAAATTGAGCTTAGCAACAAGCAAGTAACAACATCATTTTGTGCTTTCAGTCTTTGATCTTTGAAGTATATACGTAAAAGTGTCACTACATTGTCATATTGCTCCACGTTCAAATAGTTCAAAAGTTCATTCATGATGTAACTTAAGGCCTTGATTTGCACAGCAGCTTATAAGACTCTTTTCTTAGTGTTATATTGATTTCTTCTTTCATATAAATGTTTTGTATGTCAAATTCAAATTTATGGTTTTGATATATCAGTGAAATTAGATGCATTTGCCACATTCGTAGTGCAGATCTATAACCACAGATCAAAAGTTGACTTGTGGAGAAATTTCGTGCACCAGTCCCACTTATGTATCACCACATATTGGGACTCCACTAAGCCCACTACTCTTTTAATACTCACCGCCATGTTCATCAAAATGACACGGTTGCAATTCAATACAGTATTACCCAGACAACATACTCATATTCAATCGTCCCGAACAGGTAGCTTGATGATCACAGAGGGTCTTGAAACCTGTCCCTGCTGTTGAGGATGTGGAAACTGCCCTCTACCAATCTCTCACATTATCACTTTCTTCTACTTGCTACTTTTGTCATTTTCCCCCTTGATTCTTTTTCACCAAACTTAAATCTAATTTCACAACGTTATCGTTTCTGTTTTACAACACTTCGCTCTCATTCTAAAATGATGTTTGATTCATTTGCTAATATAGTAAATCAAATAGTTTAGAAAATGCCTGATGAAATGGAAATACCATGAATTTTTAGCATGGGCCAAAGAAAATACCATAGCTATAAGCGGTTTCCCAAGTAAATGCGAAATATGGTTCTGTGCTTAATTTAAGAAAATGGTTTGTTCGTTTTTACAGGCGCTGGAAGGAAATTTTTGGAGTGGTAATGGAAGCTGCCAATAATTTATTTACAACGAATGTTGACTTGTTTGTAGTAAACGTGATATTAGATGTAGTATTTTTTTTAAATAAGCATAAACCTGTTTGTAGTAAATGTGATATTAAATGTAGTGTTTTTTATAAGCATAAACCTGGTTGCATAAAGTTGTTGGGAGCTTATTACACAGGTTCTCGTCTTATTATTCACATGTTTATACTTAATAAAGCTAGGGTTATTCACAAAGTGCTTGATGGAAATCCTGAAAGATATTTCAAATGTTTTTTTTCTTAGATGGGAAGCATGGATGGAAATGGATGGAGCTAGGAAACGAAGATAATTAAAGCTTATTTCGAGGAATCATAGAAGTTGGATGTGTAGGTACGGCAAGTGTTTTGGTTAAAAAACTTGTATTTCTATTAGCATGAATATATGACGTCTTTAACTTTTGGCTTGCTTAATCCTGGTGACCTGGAGTTATCGTTACTAATTATTGTATGTTTGTAGGAGGGAAGCTTAATTATATGTGTTAATGTAGTTAACTACCAATGAATACTTTCAACTTTATCTATCGTTAGCACTTGGTCCCATCAGTTTGTTCTGGTAAATTGTTAGCATTGAAGTTGATTTGTTGCACCTGATCTATATAAGAAGAAACCAAACTAGTTATTTCATGTAAGTAGATTACCTTGGGCTTGCATTTTCTCTTTTATCTCCGACTTTTGGTGTTTGAATTTGTTAGAATTTCGATCAGGAGGTTGGTTATTGTTTAGGTGCATGATACTAAGTAACAGAATTGTGGTTCTTATATAAAAAAAATTCATAGTTCACTATTGTTGTGATCAGTCTGCATTGGAGTTTGGTGATTATTTGCTTGCCGGATAAAGAGGATGAATTAGGTCTAGTTATACTCCATCTTGAAGAAAAATATTGCAATCTGGAGGTATTATTTCAATCTTTGCGTATCATTAATCATCTATGTGAGGTATCAAATATTTTGACACTTTTCTTTTTAACCTTATGTAGTCCCATGTATATAAAACTGAAAGCGAATGTGTAGCATTTTTAGCAAATATTGGATCTTCTGATGTAACAGTGACATTCAATGGAAAATCTTATAAAATACCAGGATGGTCGATCGGTATACTTCCTGACTGTCAAAATGTGGCATTCAATACAGCTCAGGGAATTATTTGTTCATCTGAATTAACATATCAATTTAATCTTGACCATATCTTTCTGCACCCATGTATTGATATTCACTTGCCCAACACAGATAAATTCTCAAACTACTCGTTTGAACGAGAGATACGTAGGAGTAGGCGAATCTGTACATTCGTCTTCAGAAGAATTGAAATCAAGTTGGAGTTTTGTGAATGAACCTATAGGCATATCAAAAAGCTCAGCTTTCACTCAGGCTAGATTGCTGGAGCAGATAAGCACTACTGCTGATGCTAGTGACTATATGTGGTATTCGACTAGGTTTGTCTTATTAACTTATCTTCTTTTACAATCATGTGAAGGATTATTCTTCTTTTTAATGTGTACTGATATTTTTTAATCAAATTTGACAGCATTGATATTAATGGTGATGAGCCAATTCTGATGAATGGGACACAGACTAATCTTCATGTAAAATTTCTTGGTCATGTTACATCCATTTGTTAATGGGAATTTCGTAGATAATTAATTCTTTGCTCCAATTCTTGACTTTAAAAGGTTGAAATCTAAAAAATTCATCTTTTTTATGACAAATATTTGAATGACTGTCTTCTTATTTCAGAAGTGGGATAGGTACTAGTAGCAAAGCAAAAATTTCCTTTAACTAAGCATATTGGAGTTTGGTCATTTTACCGATGAAGAAAAATATTGCAAATATGAAATAATGCTCAGTATTTAACAGAGTAATATGCTTAATTTTTAACTGAGCAAACTCGATCAATTTTTAACTGATCATATGCTCAGTTTTTAACTAAGCATGCCTCAGTTTTTAACTGAGCATATGCTCAGTTTTTAACTGATTAAACTCGCTTAGTTTTCAACTAAGCATAGCTCAGGTTTTAGCTGAGAAAACGCTCAATTAAACACTCAGTTTTCAATTGAGCAAACTTGCTCAGTTTAAATAAGCAATGTTTCAGTTTTAACTGAGTAAGGCCTAGTTTTTAACCTAGCTTATGCTCGGTTTTTAACTAACTTTTAACCCAGTTTTTAACCCAGTTTTTAACCCAGCTTATACTCAGTTTTTAACCGAGCTTATGATAAGCTTTTAACCCAGTTTATAAGGTTGTGAAATTTTGGTATGAACATATATAAATAAGAATGGTGAACTATAGTAAGACTGCTGTATAGTTAGATAACTGTTACTACATTTCGTTGGAATGATGTCTATGTGATTTTTTATGTAATTTTCTTGGATCTTATGCTAAATGAATATTTTGTGTTGACTTACATAGGGATTGTGGTAAGAAGGTTTATTTGGGAGGGTTTGATACAGCTCATGCAGCTGCAAGGTTAGATTTCATGTTCAATATTATATTGTGGAGTATGAATTAATAGTTTTCTTCTTTTCTTACTTGTTTTTTGTATTTATAGGGCATATGATCGTGCTGTGATTAAATTCATGCAATTGTCATACTTTGACTAACAACATGTAAATGTACCTATCCAATTCCAAACTACTATCAGCTGCTAAATTCATTTGTTATTGAATTATCAACATGTAAATGTACCTATCCAATTCCAAACTAATATCTTGTATCTAAGCTTGTAGAATTTTTTTCGTAGGTTTTCAATTAACAATGAATAAACTTTCCAGTTTATATGCCATTTAAGGTATAGATTCATGTGTTCAAAACAACAGTATAGTGTTTAGTATAGGCTCATATTTACCTTCTTTTTTGTGATGATCTTAATTATTACAACACTACCATGCTATCTATGTTGTTAAAGGTAAGTGGAGGTTTTTTTTCTCTCCTTATTCCTATTGCAAATGAAACTGGCTTTGTGGTAAAATATATTCGCTTCAGTGTTTTCTACGGTCAAAATCTATATGCCCCTCTGACCCTTTGGCAACTATGTTTAAAGAAAATGAATCCAAATACAAATTTGGTATTGCTAAAATCTTGTTATGTCAAAGGTTGTATTACTTATATTTCATTCACCTAGAAACTAGCATGTTTTTGTTTTCGACTGTTTGCTGTTGTGTGTGTATGCATGTCAATGTTCATACTGTTTTTACCCATAACTTGCATTATCTTAGAATGGATATAACTGTTGTTTGGTGTTGTTCTAATTATTGATCGTATGTTTTCTCAATGTTAATACTATATATTTTTTGTATACATTATTTGTAGCTGTAATAAAATATTGGTGCTATATAGTTTGTTTGATATTGTTTTAGTTATCACGGTTATAAGTGTTAGAAAATAACCTTTCATAATGGTTATAACTGTGATATAATTTGCATTTGTCACAGTTATAAGTGTTAGAGTTTCCTTTTTGGTAATGGTTATAAATGTTAGAAACTATTGTTCTGTCACGGTTATAAGTGTGATACTATCTAAATTTCCCACAGTTATAAGCGTTAGTAATAACCATTTTATCACGATTATAACCGTGAGTAAATACTGTTCTGTCACGGTTATAATTGTGATAATATCTAAATTTGTCGCGGTTATAAGCGTGAGAAATTACTATTTTTATCACGGTTATAACCGTAAGCAAAAGTGTGACTGAATTTGCCCACGGTACCTATTTTCACGGTTATAACCTTAACAAATAAGTTTTGTCACGCTTATAACCATGAGGAAATTGCCTTTCTGGTGTTGTGTGTAATTGTTTTAAGGGTTTGAACTTTTACTTCAACTTTGAAATATTGCTAAGTAAAAGTAATTTAAATGGATATCTCATATTTGTGCCTGGAATTGAATTATTTTGAAGATTTGAACCTTAAATTAAATATTAAATTTTAAATTTGATTTAAGCGATTTAAATCAATAAATAGAAATTAAGCTTGAAATTGATTTAAATAGAAATGGTTTAAAATAAGAATTGAATTGAAATTTAAACCATTGAATCGAATTATGAATCAAATTTGAAATAAATGCACATTTCGAAATTGAAGTTATTTCAAATGGAAATTGAAACGGAAATTAATTCGAATTGAGATCGGAATTGAATCGATTTAAATTGAAATGGAAATTGAAATTGACTTGAATTGAAAGATTTTGAATTTAATCAGTTTGACTTTGAAACTATTTTCAATTAAACTATTTCAATATAAACTGTTCAAAAATCTACCTTTTTAAATATTCAAATTATTTTGTTTTTTCGAACTATTTTCCTATATAAACCATTTTTAATATATAAACAATTTTATCAAACTATTTTAACTCTTTAAAACTATTTAAGCTATTTTCTATAAAAAAATCAAATTGGTCAAAGGGGGAATTTCTTATATTTAAATCGTTGATTCAAATGCAATTTTGGTTAAAATCAAATTATAACCTAAGTTGAAATTCGAAATGGAAATTCGAATGAAATTACATTTTAAAATTAAAATGACATATCAGACTGAATATGATATTTTAAAGTAAATATGATGATTTGATATGAAATGATATTTTTTAAATGAATATTGTAATTTTATATCAAGTATGTACTGTTTTCGAAATATAAAAGTACCAACCGGTGTGTAAAACGACGTTTGGTTATTAAAGAGATTGGGGTCTCTTATTGGCATATTCTCTGTCAATATTGTAGCCACTTTAACAAATGTGTACGTGAAGGAGGCTCCAGAATGATGTGGTTAGATTTGGCGTTGTTTTCAAGATTTGAACAAAGAAAATAATGATGGATAGACCCCGGCACTTGTGCCAATTTGAAATGACTAAAACAAGACGGCTTGACAGGGCCAAGCAGGCTAGCTACCCCTAGCGGACATCTTTTCTTTGATTTTATTCTTGGACTTGGTTTGTACTATTACTTTTGATGTTTGGTTCGATTGGTGCACATTGATTTTAGGATAACCTCCCTTTAACTCGATATGGGATGGATGTAAGCGGTGGGCGATCATGGCTGCGATAGGTTACCACCAGGCCTGCGACCCGAACTGGCAGTATCGTACCTTGTGTATTGCCTCACATACCTTATCATACTCTTAGCCCTATATGAGACCACTACGATTTTGATTTAGTGTTGTTGTATCACGGTGTATCTCTATCCCTTGACGTGCTACTAAGGCGTTATGTGCAAACTGTACAGCAATGCTTAAAAACACATTAAGGGGAATTAATATAAAGCCTTAACTTTAAGAGAAATATTTGTTTTACTGATTAGACATTATACATATAGTGTATCTACTATATATAAATATTTTTACGGCTCCTTAAAAGATGGAAAATGTCATAACATCTTCTGAGTTATTGCACGCACATTATGAACTGGATAGGAGATGGGAAGCCCATAACATCTCTGACGCTATTACACTCATGTTATATGTGATATCAATTTGAATCACATAAGAATATTTTAGTCCTGACTTGAGTGTTTTGTCTTCTCATTACGCTTAGGTCAGTCCTAAGTTTTCAGCGCATCGAAGATTTTTCTGCAGGACGAAAACGTAGATTTGGTATATTATTACTATTATTATTCCCTGCATCATGTTGTTCTGCCGCATTATATTTTTTTTTTCTGTTGTATATATAACTCCGACAAATGTTACATAGATTATAATCAAATGTATAGTAAACAGCTTCATGAATTGTTTATTTGATTATTATATTTTGTCATTCCGCTGCGAGATTCTGTGTTTTTCTTTCTTCTTTTCTTATTTTTCTTATTTAACCCCATTGATTAACTGCGTTTCGGATTATTTAATGTGGACATGTTCGGGTTATTTTCAATTTAAACCTTCTGAAATGTGGGCCGTCATAGTTGGTATCAGGGCTTTGGTTTAGCGATAACCTTAGCTATGTGGTGTTTGACTCGTTAAAGATAGGGTTATAATAGCCTAGAATGAGTTTGTTTGAGCATATATATATATATATATATATATATATATATATATATATATATATATATATATATATATGAGAGCGCGTGCTCGTTAGTGTTATAAAATGTTTTATATAGTGTTTACTTATCCGTTGAGTTGTTTATGAATTCTAGTCGGTGCATGGGACGCCATGTTATCGATAGGGGTTTCTAAACACTTAAATGAGACAAGTCAACATAGTACTGTTTTAAAATTGGGTAAATGAAATAATTTTACCTAAATTATATTATATATATATAACGATAATTTTCATAAACCTATACAATTATTATTGAATGTTAGTTGTTAGGAGATGATAATATTTAGTTATCATCAATTATTGGTTGAATTAAAATAAAATAAATGCTTTGTGAACTCTATTTTACGAAGCATTCGATAATTAAATTAAATTGAAATATATTACAATTAGAATTGTTTATAATTAAAATGACTTAAATTAATGAAATATATTCATAATAAGGTTTTGAAATTATATAACTATATTTATAATATGCCTTATAAGTAGAAAAATTTCAAAGCTGAGAATTTTAAAATTTTTAAAAATCTAGATGATTTTTAAAATTGTTTTCAAAGCCTTCAAAATTAATAATAATATTATTTGAAAGTATTTCGACTAGAAATATATTTTGAAAAGATTTTTGGGAAAAAATAAAAAGCATTGGACTCCCTTTAGTCGCGGGGAAATAATTGTGGAGATGACTACAGCTTCGCCAATATTCAATTTCGAGTTTTTGCGTGAGAATTGCTACCAAAGAAATTTATTTTCGGCTAAAACAAGTTTTGATTGTGAAAAATATTCTAAGTATGATTTGATAAATATATGAAAATAGTTTTTGAACATATAAATTGAAAATAGTATAGATAAAAATAAGTTTATCACTTATAAATTTGAATAGGAAAATAAAATCAAATTTTATAATGGTTGAACATTTTGGTTAAGCAAACAAAAGGAAATTTGAATTTGAGCTATGAAATAAAAGAATTAACCTAAGAAATTTTAATAAATTGAGTTATTGAAATGAAATAAATAAAATAAAGTTTAACTCAAGGAAGTTTTAAATGGAAGTGGATTATATTTGAAATAAATTAGATGAAATAAGAAAATGAAATTTATGTGAATAAGTTTGTATAACTTATAGATTTGAGTAATACTAAGTTTAAAAAAAATTGATGAATGTGAATGATTAGAAAAGAATTTTTAATTTAAATAAAGACTAATAAACCGAGTAATAGATTAAATGGAATAAAATTTAACTGATTAAAGATTAAATGAATTGAATTGGATTTTAGTGGAACTAGATGAATTAGTAAACTGAATTGATTCCACTTAGGTTATAAAATGAATTAATTGAATGAATACAAACATGATGTAAATGACTGTAAGTAAAAACTAATGTAAGTAACTGAATTTGATTTAAATTGGATGTGAATAAATTAAATGCAAATAGAACAAGTTTCAATAAAATTGAATGTTAATTGAATATGAAATAAATTAGTGAAATAAGTTATAAAATGGAACTAGCTTAAGAAAGTTGAGTGAAAGTGATTGTGATAAAAAGAAAATTTTATTGATATGAATTTGAGTATAAATAAAATTTACTTAAGTAAAGTTAATAATAAACTAATGAAGTGAATCATTTTATAAAATAAAATTTACTTAAGCAAAATTATTAATATGAATCTTAATTAATGAGACGAAATAATAAAGTGAATCAATTAAATAATATGAACTTAAGTCATGAAGTAATAATAAATATGAGTTTCATTTTACAAAATGTTTGTAATAAACTTCAATGATTTTATGAAATGGTTTATAAATGATATTAGTATTAAGAGAATGTACTAAATGATAGTGAAATAAAATTTAATTTAAATAAGGTTAAATGAAATGATTTTGTGAATGGCCCGAAAATAAATTTATATAAACTGTGTTAAACATAATGTGAAACAATTGGAATTTAACAAATTAAATTGAATAAAATGAAAGTGAATGAAATAAATGTGAATAAATTTGAAGCAAACCGATTATATATTAATAAAAATTGGATGTTAATAAGAAATCAAGTGTATAAATTAAATATTGACATTGGAAATGTAAATTGTGACAGTTATTAATTAATTGGATGAATATAAATTTTTGAATGATTTCTTTTGCTGCAAATTACTATTATAATTGCTTTTGGCTGCATATGATTGTTTTGTTGTGTATTGGTGCTAATGTTTATGATTTGGATTCAAAATTCATGCTATGTGGTTCTATTTAACCCATACACGTTCTATATCTTTATAAGTGACTAGTATTTTTAATTTGAGTTGAGATAGATACATACAAAGGCCGTTTGGAAGTATACGTGGATTTTATTTGCTTTGCTGGCTTAATATGAGCTAACTCACTCGTATTAAAAATAATAAGGTATATATCTTGGATTACATACCGCATTTTCATATATTTTTTCCTACAAGATGCCTCGTCATTGATATGTGATGTATATTTATGTTAAATATTATATTGTAAAAAAAATTCGATCGAGCCACGCAAAGGAGACGCTGCCGATATTGTCCGTAAATCCAGGTATTAGGAAAATTTTGAGGTTTAAAATTTTTATAACTTGTTTTATATATAAACTGTAATTTCCATTAAATTGATATCGGAGTGGCATAGCGTAAGCGTCATAAATGTAACAACCTGCATTTTTGAACGATTTAAATCGATGATATACCGCACACGTCAGACTCAAGCCATTCAAAAGGGCAGATTGTTATGGGGTAAATAAGAAAAAGGTGAGAAAGAAGAAAAAACAAATACAGAACTCGCGGCGAAATTACAAAATACAATAATCAAATTAACAGTTCATGAAGTTGTTTACAAGTAACATTGATTATCCTTTTATAATATAGATCAAAGTTACATACAACAAGAATAAATAATAAATAAATGCAGCGGAACAACATGGTGCAGTGGGATAAATATAATAAATAATAATAGTACAAAATCTTCATATTCATCTTCCAGAAAGCAGTCTTCGATAAACTGAAAAGCTCAGACTGACCCAAGCGAAATGAAAAGACAAAACACTCGAGTCAGAATTAAAGATCTTATGTAAATAAAATCAACAATAATTAAATAGAGTGTAACGGCGTCAGAGATGCTTACCGGGTTTGACTTCTCCTATCCAGTGTCAATATGAGTGCAATAACTTAACAGATGTTCGGGATTCACATCTCCTAAGGATTTATTAAACTATCTACTATGTTGTACAATGTGTTATTATAATATTGTCTATAGTAAAGTAAAGTATTAAAATATTGTTAAGGCGTTACCCATATCCCCTTTAACACATTTTATATAATGTCGTAGTCTATATAGATACTGTAAACTCCACCCGCAGATGGGCTATCAGGGAGCACTCCATAGGTACGACAAAAAACAAACTCGTAGAAGGCGCGAAAGGGCATGTGAACACGACACAAGAGGCAATGCTAGGGTAGATATACCAATTGCGGATCCAGACCGATGGTAATGCATAGCATCTACTATCGTCCACCTTGGAACACACTTCCAAATCAAAATCGAGGGGTAGCCACCAAATCATCACGAAGTCATAATATGATATCGAAGAAATGGGTCCAATCGGAGGTGCGACCTCACTTGGCCCGGCATGGCTTCTGTTTTAGTCGCATCTAGGCTGACTCACGAGAGTCAAGGTCACGTAAATACCTCATATGGAATCATTTACCAAACCATCCTACTTCATTTCTGGAATCTCCACCACATACATAGTTGTTAAAGTGGTTTTCGGTATTAGCAAAGAGTATGACATATCCGATCTCGATCTCTTTAATAACCAAATACTTATTTCACACCAGATGGTTCTTTTACATTTCAAGAAGGTCAATTCACAATTGATATCAAAATATCATATTCGATTTCAAATTGTATCTCTTTCGAAATCATATTTACTTTCAAAAATATATTCATTACATTCAAAATCATATTCACTTTTAAATTTATCGATAAGATAGGTTATGTCACGGTCCAAATTCCAGCGTTTGAAAATCGACATCCGTACTCCACTCGTACTTGAATGCGTAGATTCAATCGTTGAAATTCGAATCGTGCCGGAGCTTATAACACATCAAGTATAACAACACAGCGGAAGAAAAGAATGAATGTCATTGATATACAATATTCGATACAACAATGATACAATATGAAACAATATCGGTGATACAAGATAAAAATGCTACAGCGAAAAAGATATCAATAGGTGAGATAACTCCAATCCAATGCTCCAAAGCTAAAACTCCAAACCACTAGCTCGAACCACCATTAAGTTGCACCAAGCTCAGCAAGGACAGTCGTCCTAACCAAATACTTCAATATCCAAAGTCTTCAGAGAATACTAAAAAGAAAGCCGAAATCTACCGAATCGATATTTATATCTACTATCTGAAAAATCAAACTCTAGACTACCCGTGTGGAAAATAGTGGGCACCCAGAGTTTAGAAAAGGAACAATATACTCCGGGTCAGTCATGGGACTGGTATGAGCAAACAAAAACATTTTATCTTAAAAAACAACCAAAAGAATTTAAATTTGAAATCCGCAATGCTTTTTGGAAAAAGAAACTACCACAAGGCCTCCCGGCACACATACAATGCAATCGCACACTTGGGGGAGATTTCTTCTTATGATAGTCAAACATGCTTGATACGCGAAAACCATTTTGATATTATTATTAGTGCAAAGTGGAAAACATTTCGAAAGTATAATATTAATCTTAGCCAGCATAGGTACGATCATATTATGCCAACTATAGCTACAACCTAAGGTGGTAGGTTATATAATTGAGATCGTAAAGGCTCGTATTGTTTTGTTTGGATTTCCAACAAAAGGTTAGGCCAAGGAACTTCCCATTGCCACATGGGTATGCCTCTGGAGGGACGCCCTGAGAACCTAACCGGATCTCTACTAACACAAGGACGGGTTACCTCTGTAACTAGATAACTACTGACACGAGTATGCCATCCCCCGGTCGTAACCAACCTTTATCCCGGGATTCACCAACAACCACAAAGTAATAAATTTGCAGCAACCACATAGGTTAAGTATCTGGGCTCCATACCATGACACCACCTCTATTCAGAAGGAAATGAACATACCCTCAGGGGGCGCTACCCCCAAATAACCTTGCCGCATTCTTCCTGTTTCGACCATTCCGGGTTGTAAGGTTCGATGAAGTCTCGTGCACAAAGCTACACTTTTCACAAAAGCCATGCTTTGATCAACAAATGATCAGCAGCACTTCGTATGCCACATTACCAAATTGGGAATGTATCACTAGTAACCATCAACTACATAACCTCTGAGCTCGTACGTCTTAGAGAAGGGTGTTAAGCTAAGAGAATAAATCTCCGCCACCAAACAGAAATGTATTTGATAGAAACCGGTTTTACATCTCAAAGTGTAATGTCAGACACACATCCATGCAAGTCTGTTCTGGGTTCGAACAGAACCGAAGGCACTTCAAAAGAAGTCCTTGCAAATCTAGATAATTTCTAATCACGTCCGGACTTCCCATCACAATAGGTGCTCAAATCTCTATACCGGGGATCAGCCGATGCAGAGACATTCGACAAGAAACCCTTCCGTTTTCAAAAATATCCGGTCTTCACCACTGGTCTTCAAATGCTATCCATAACGTCGTATCACTATTCGGAATGGGTTATATGACATAAAGTCCTCTTCCGGCTAAACCGAATAGTGAGCGCAATATTTAAAAAACATATGGATAATGGGATCTTAGTTCAGTCACAACTTATTATCCAAAACTTTTCTTTCAAATGGTTAAACAAATTACCATTTACACATCTTTTACAAAAATTTACTTCCAAAAACCTTTCAATGGTTTAAACAATTTCCACATTTAAATCTTTTAAACAAAAGATTCACTTTTAAGACCCCTTTCAATTTAAAACAAGGTTTACAAATCTTAGACAAAGATTCATTCATAACTTTCAAAACAACTCAGTTTCAAATTGGAAATCTTTTCATCAAAATTTTGGAAATTATTTCCTTATATAAAAGCTATTATTATTTGAAAACCTCTTGTTCCGTTGCGGAAAACCCGCACGAGTTAAGGCCTTTCAAATATAAACTTGGGTTAAATTCAAATTTTCAAAACCATACTTTTTAAAATGGCTTAAAAACCCATATAAACAGATTTATAGCTTGTATAACCTTTTTTGTCATAAATACCAAATATAGAATTCAATATCAGATATTGAATTCCAATTTAAATCAAGTTACTCAAATTTCAAATCTTTATTAAGTTATTCAAAATAACTTTCATTTTTAAAACAGCTTTTTCAAAAGTTTTTCACTTTAACCCAATCCATTTCCAAAACCATTTGGATTTAAAATTCAAATTCAAAACTATTTTAAAAATCTGTGACTTAACCGATTTCCTCGTACAATCCATGTTTGTGTGTGTATGGTGTAGTCCAGGGGTTTTACACAATAAAAGTGCCACATCATCAATCAGCACAGATTGAAATACAACAATCTATTTGATAAGCGGTATAAACTGTAACGCTTATATTTGACAAGCGGTATGAACCAACTATAACGCTTATCTTCATTCATAGATCACAGGTATATATCACAGATAGTAAATTACAGTAAACATAACTCAAATCAAAATAGAGCATTACAATCAGGGATATCAAACAACTCAATCATTAAATTGAATCCAAACATCCATAAGTAAAATCAGTTAATTGTCCAATTCATTCAAATCAGATTTAATTACTTATGACTTACTAATCCTGGTTAATTAATATTAATAGATTACAAATCATTTTGATTAATTATTCTCTAATCATTTATAAAGAATAAACTAATTATCTTTAATTAATAAATTAGCCCTTGCTAAATTATCCTTTATTAATCTTACTAAGGAATTAGCTTTTATTTAATTACACAAAGTAGTTATCTCTTATTCAATTACACAAAGTAATTAGCCCTTACTTGATTACACAAAATCATCATCTTCAATTAATTAATTAATCCTTATTTAATGATCACCCCTTAATCACTTTCGTAAATTAATTAACTTTTAATTATTGAGCAATTTACTTTTATTCATACCATTTCATTAATTATCTTAAATTAATAAGTGGTTATCATGATTACTTATAATTTGTAATTACAAATTACATTGATTAATTGTATTTTAATCATTTGATTTATCAATCATAAATCATTAATCAATTATCCTTAATTACTTTTATTAAGTAACTATCCTTAAGTAATTAATTATTATTTGCAAACATCAATTAAGGAATTAATTAACTATTTTTTTATTTAATCTTAAATTTATTAATCTTAATTGAGTTACACGAAGTGATTATCTTTTTAAATCAATTAATCTTCAAAACATTTAATCCTTAAACCTTTAATCTTTGAAACAAAGTGTGTGTGTGTATATATATATATATATTTTCATAAAACAACTTGAGACTTTAAAGTCAGATAAAAAATTTAAGCATCATCATTTTTTTTCTTCCTTTAAGATTTATTTTAACTTCTTAATTAAACTTGAACTCAATTAGTTTTAAAATAATTTACTCCAATCTTAATCCCAAAACTAAATCAAAACATTTATTTTTCTTTAAGGATGGATCGGAAAAAGATTCAACTTGATTTAATTAAATTTGGATAAAAACTTGTTTTATTTTTTTAATTTTCTTTTTGAACGGTAAAATTTTCAACCCTGAGGTGACTCGAGTTCTTACCCGAGCCAGCTACCCCTTTCCCCGAAGTTGGCTTCGAGTCTTCCCTCTTTTTTTTTCAAAACCTGATACACTGATTAACTCACGCAACGCCTCGATATCGAACTCGAGCCAAAGCAATTTTTCCCCAAGCCAAACCCTTATTTACTTCGAGACAATCTTGAGATGACACCTTCTTCCCCAACTCATAAAATCTGGACACCATAGCCGTGCACGTGTACGAACGTTCTGGTGAATTCTGATCAATCTCGCCGACGCCAGCATGTTGACGATCAACCCCAAACTTGATTACAACCATCAAAACTTCAAAACCAATTCGAAATCAAAATCAAGCATAAAGGTCTAAACCTGGAACAAAAGTTCAATCACCAAACTTCCCTGTGCTCCAATCTTCGATCATCCGAGGCCATGCAATTTCACCTGAAGTTGTGCCATGGTCTCAAGCTTCGATTGCAACCCCTACGGTGAAGTCCGATCCTCTTTTGACAGCACAGTGACCACGAATGCCACATCATTCAAACGTGGTTACAAAACCCTATCTCATCGAACTGTCGCCGCCATGATCATCTAAAACTTCACTAAGTATTTTTCCTAAGACCTTCATCGTTCACACCTCTCTTGACATCAAGCCCGACCTACCATTCGTCACCGATCATCGACAATCGGTGAAAAACCCAAATTCGATTGTCACGGAAATTCTCCACATCCCAAATCTTAAAAATCACCAAATCTATATTAAAAATCATTAATTTCGAATACGAACTAAGTCATGAATTCAAAACACGAAATTTAATTTATCGATTCCTTGACTTTAGAATGAATTTATTGTAAATTCTATATTTATAAATATCTGCTAATTTTTGTTAATTAAGATCATTTTTGAAATCTTCATTTTGATGTTATGATCAGTTTACTTCTGATGATCCAACCTTAATGCTTACTGGAAAGGAAGATAAATTTTTATTTTTGTTTAGTAACCCGATTCCTAACAGAGAGATACCTCTGTATAAATATTCACACAAATATTCAATCAACAGTATATGTATATGGTCAAACATACATGCATGTTAACATTCATGCAACAATTTCAACATCATATCAGAATCAAATGCAAGAGGGGTGGTTTTCTCACCTTGTATGAAGAACAGAGGATACAGGGAAGTTTGAAACTGGACTCGCTTTTGTTCTTAATCTTTTCACTTCATTAATCTGAAAGTTGATCTTTGGTTCATTGAATCTGCAGTTTTGATCTGAGTAGAACTTGGATCTGAAGCTTTTAATGTTGCATTTGATTTCTAGGTTTGAATTCATTTCCATGTTGCACTTGATTTATTTTCCTGTATTTGATTTCCAGAGAAAAAAAACTGCACTGCTTACTTCAAATCTGTTTTGATGTTGCTTGAATTTGATCTTGCATGCTTGATCTGATCTTATAGCTTTAAATTTGAAGTTGCTTTTGCTTCAGAATTTTTTTTTTGCAGGTTTTAATCTTCTGTTTTCCAATTATGATTTGTTTCTTTACTTTTGAATCTAAGACAACATTTGCTTTCTGTTTTTTTTATTTCATGGTTTCATTTTCAGATTTGAGGGCGAAGATAAAAGAAAACATGCAACCTAGTTTTACTCTTTAATTCATATTATTTATGTTTTATATGATTTTCATATTTTAATTTTTTTTAAAAGAAAAAATTATTTTGCCACATATATTCTTTGTTTACACTTGTTATTTTACATTAACACTTGTCAACATAAAGTTATTTTATGTTTTTAACCTTGTTTAAAAATTAATTTACAACTTTGTTTAAATCCTTGTATACTTTATGTTTTACATATTTATATGTTTAACATTTTAAATTCAAAAATATAAAACTATATATATTCATTTTAAAAGAAAAGGTGTTTTAAATTCTTTTATCAAATTCATATTCAACTTTAAAACTTTTATAAATTCTTGTTTCACACCATTCAAACATTATACGTACATTGATAAATAAACATCTAATTAATCACTCTTTAATCATAAATTAACCTTTAATTACTAATGATCCTTTGATTAATTTTATCTCTTATGTTTTATAACTTAACATATGTATTACATTTTTAAATTTATAAATATACAACTATATTTATATGTTTCAATGTTTTTTTTTTAATCTTTTCATCAAATCTAATTTTATATTCAAATTTAATTTTACATCTTAAATTCAAAGTCAAAATTTAATAAAAAATAAATTTATACTTATAAATGAATAAATAGTCAAATACCTTTTTATAAATATATCTTTATATTCCATTTATCATTTATTTCTCTTAAATTCAAAATCAAATTCTATTTATAATCCATTTGATTTCAAATCAATTTTATTTACAATCTTTTGATATATTTATTCATTCAAATTTTCAAATAAATCTGCAATTAAATTCCAATATATTAACATTTGAATTTCAAATTCACATTTTCAAATTATATTTAAAATTAACATCTATAAACAACTAATATTTTATAGACAACTAATATTTATTTTGAAAAACTCTATTAAATCCACAAATTAATTTCAAAAATTAATTCAATTATCAAATTAGACTGGGCTAAAATCCGGGGATGTTACAGATTCCCCCCCTTAGAAAATTTCGTCCTCGAAATTTGTAAGGGAGAACAAAAGAATATAGAGAGATAGAGAAATGAATTACCAGATCAAACTAGATATTTGTTCTGCATTTGGCTTACCAAATCAGAATATCAATAATGGATACAAGATAGAATCAAGATACTCGGGTCGCTAGAACTACGAATATATAGGGATATTGATTATTTCAAAAGATAACTAACCACTCGTAGAATATACCGGAACCCAACTGAATAAACAGATATATGGATGCAATCCAAAACTTTTAGTTTAAACAAACAAAGTATACCTATCAATCATAACAACCAAAGCAAATAATTCATCCAAACAAACAATTCTGACCCATCTGGAGTTTGTGTCCCATGCAAATATATCAAAGCTTCTTCCTGAAGCTGCCAGGAACCATCGAAGAATTGAAAAGACGAATCAAATTAGACTGGGCTAAAATCCGAGGATGTTACAGGTTAATTAAATCCTTGTTCAAAAATCATCATATTTACTCAAATATGTCATTTCACAAAAAGGTATCAACTCCAAATTCCAACTTAGGTTGTATCATCATCCAGGATTTAAATATATACACTTCAACTTTACACAGTCTGAAATTTTAGAAAATAGTTCGCATAGTAGTAAATAGTTTTAATAGTTTAAAAAAATAGTTTAAATAGACTGAGATGGTCTAAATAGTAAAAATAGTTTAAATAGATTTAAATTTGATTTTTTTTTTTTGAGAAAAATGTGTGATCCTCTAATAAAAGAGGAGAGCACACATGTAGCGCTATATATAAAACTAATAATAAGGAGCTGCCAACATGCCTGGCAGGTGGCACAACAAAAAAACTAGAAACAATAAAGAAATAGAAACCCCTCGAATGAGCTCCGGCAAAGCCACCGCCCATTTCACCCTAATACCGAGCTCCGGCAAGGCCACCGCCCAATACTAGGGTGTTAGAGGTATCTAAAAACCAAAATGCAAAAGAACAAAACACAAAGAAAACGCCTCAGAAGGTCCATGTAGGAGAACTCCAAAAGATGGACCAAAAAGAAGAACTCCACACTGAAGGCCTGGAGTGACCAAAAAGTAATGCCAGATGCAATCCGAATCCCTGCGAAAAGCTACCCTGCCAACCTGAATAAAGCTGCAAGCTATCCTGCAAACCAGTCAAGAGAAAAACCAGCAACCAACCTAAACCAAACCTGTAGCATAACTAGGAAAACAAGTTAGAAAGAATCACATATATGTATATAAATAAAATTTATATACATATATGTGAGAATAAAAACCAAAGAGTAAAATAAAACAAGGATAAACTAGAACAAAATCAAACAGGTCTAAAAAACGGGAAACTAATTTATGAGCCTAAAATCGTAAGAGAATTATGGTGCATCATGTGATCATTATTTAAATCAGAAAAGGGATAAATATAAGAATTATTAGAAACAAAATTATTGATGTTAAGTTTGAATATGTTAATACTATTTCTAACCTTATTAAGGTAATCCTTAAAGCCATTATTATTGGCTAATTTATATTTGGGATTAGAAATCCAATTTAAGCAGAAATTAGAAATTAAAATAATCAAATTATTATAATGTTGAATTTTATTATTAAAAATCCTTTGATTTCTCTCAAACCAAATGAACCAACAAGAAATAATGAATAAAGAATCAAGCAAGAATCTAAAATTCTTATTGAACGTAAATCTAATAGAGTCCCAATAGAAAAAACAATCAGAAACTCTAGAACTAATATTAAACTCAAAAATATTAAGGGTCTTAATAAGAATATAATGAGTATCCAAGCATTCGAAATAAATATGATTAATATCTTCAGAGTGTGTGTTGCAAAAATAACATTTATTATCAATGAAAATATTTTTCCTTTTTAAAAATTCAATAGTATTTAATTTACCAGGAATGATGAGCCACATATGGATCTTTGATTCAGGAGGAGCATTAGACTTCCAAATAAATTTAAAACAATTGACAGAAACCCTCGAAAGTTTAATAAATTTGTAAAAGGAATTAGAAGAATATTTCTTACTCTTATCCCACTCCCAACTAATATAGTCATTAACATTGTCAATGTTATACAGATTAAGCTTAGCATAAAGCAAATAAAGTTGTCTAAGGGTAGGGCCCACTCAAATACTATTAAAGTTGAAAATCCAAGGAGGGTCACTATCAGAATTAAAAAAATCAGAAATAAACGCAAATTTAAAGTTACAAATATCATATAAAGCTTTGAACTCATTCTTAAGAGGAATAGAGGAAATCCAACTATAGTGCCAAAAAGTTGTATTATTACCAGAATGAACAATAATATTAATACCTAAGTTAAAGATATCAGTACATTTTAAAATAGATTTCCAAAAATAAGAAAGCTTACTGTACATCGAAGGACTAATTTGAAAGAGATTATAACAACCATTATAGTAATATTTGGAAATAGTCTCCTTCCAAATGGCATTATCACTAGAATCTCTAAATTTCCATAACCATTTACCAAGAAGAGACAGGTTCATATTATGTAAATTAATGACTCCTAAACCACCCTCTTTTTTAGACTTACAGACAGTATCCCAATTAACTAAACATTTAATGCTACTGTTAGGATTATCCCCGCTCCAAAGGAAATCCCTTCTAATTTTATCTATTTTATCTATCACCCAATCTGGAAAAATGTGCATAGACATCCAATAGATAGGGAGAGCTGATAAGACTGAATTAATCAAAACCAGTCTACCCGCTCTAGATAAGAATCTCACATTCCAATTACAAATCCTATTTTTAATTTTATCAATGATTATTAACCAATCATCGTGCTTAAGTTTTGAAGGTCTAATAACAAAACCAAGATAATCAAATGGAAAACTCATAGTTTTACAATTTAATGTATTAGCAACTAAATTTTCTACATTATCAAAATCATTTAAAACTAAGACAGAACTTTTATCAAAGTTTATTTTTAAACCTGATAGAAGTTCAAAACTATAAAGAATAAACTTGAGAGCAATTATGTGTCTGGGAGGATGGGAGGAAAAAAACAAAGTATCATCAGCAAATTGAAGGACAGCCAAATCAAAACTAGAAATATCATTACCAATAAAACCCAAAAGATTACTGCTAACAGCATTTTTAATAATTTTTGAAAAGACATCAGCCGCAAGATTAAAAAGAAGGGGCGATAAAGGATCCCCTTGCCTTAAACCTCTCTTGGATTGAATTTTATTACCTAAAACACCATTGACCATAATACTGGAGTTACCCGTTTTAAGCAAGTTAATGATCCAATTAATCCATCTTTTACTAAAGCCTCTGGCAAGGAAAATGTCAATGAGAAAATCCCAATCAACCGAGTCAAAAGCTTTAGAAAAATCTAATTTTAAAATAGCACAAGTCATATTATTCTTACAACAAAAATTAATATATTCTTGAACTACAGCTACACCATCAGTAATATTCCTACCTTTAATGAAAGCTGATTGAGAACAATCAATAAGATCGTTCATTTTTAAACTAAGCCTATTAGCTAAAACTTTAGAGATTATTTTAACAAAGCAATTAATCAATGAAATGGGTCTAAAATCTTTTAAAGTATTAGCACCAACTTTTTTATGTAATAAAATAACATTAGCAAAATTAAAACAACCTAATTGAAGATTACCATTATAAAATTCATTATAAGTCAAATTTTAAAACCTCCCAAAAAGATTGGTAAAAGAAAATAGGAAAACCATCTGGGCCCGGAGATTTATCTCCAGGTAAATCAAAAATGGCTTTACGGATTTCCTCTTCAGAAAAAGGAACATCTAAATCAGAAAGATTAATATTAGAGACTGATGGATAAAGATCATTCCATCTAACACTAACTCTATGATTGTTTTTACTGCCAAAGATTTCTTTATAATATTCAGTAAAAGCATTGTTGAGATCATGTTGTTCAACTAATTCCACATTATTAACTAAAATGGAATTAATTGTATTGCTACGTTTTCTACCGTTAGCTATATTATGAAAAAATTTGGTATTATTGTCACCTTCATTAATCCATTGAAAATTTGATCTCTGTTTCCACATAACTTCCTCTTTTTCAAGAATAGAATTAAGTTCATCTTTTAAGTTATTAAGAACATTTCTCTCACCTAAACTTAAATGTCTAGTTTCTTCAATCTTATTTAGCTTGAGCAATTCATTAAGAATATTATCCTTTTTAATTTTAATATTACCAAAAACGTTTTTATTCCAGTTTTTAAGAAAAATCCTGAGTTTTCAGAGCTTAAGCACAAAAGCTTTGGCAGAATTGTCACAAAACTTGAAACTATAAAAACTCATAGAAGACCATTTATTGATGATTAAATTAGAAAAACCAGGTTCAAGAAGCCACATTTTCTCAAATCTATTAAAAATTCTATGACAATTGCAAGAAATAATGATAGGACAATGATCTGAGAGGGTGTAAGGTAAACCTGACACTCTACAGATAGGAAACTTATCCTCAATTTCATCACTAACAAAAAATCTATCTAAAAGAGCAAAAGAGGGAGAATCCCTATTATTGCTCCAAGTAAAATCTCTATTGGATAGAGGAATTTCGATCAAATTAGATTGAATAACAAATTGATCGAATTCCTCCATAGCTGAATAATCACCTTCCCGGGGAGAACGTTCTCCCAAAAATCGAGTAACACTAAAATCACCTCCTAAAATCCAAGATCCGGGAGCAAAAGATCTAAACTCTAGGCACTCATTCCAGAGTAACCGTCTATCTATTTTAGAGCTAGGCCCATAAACATTAGAAATATTTAAAAAAGAATTGTCGGCTAAATTAAGTAAGAATAATATGTAAAGAGTGATGCTTAACATTACAATGGAGTAATTTAAAGTGATTATCTCTCCAACCAATCATAAGACCACCAAAAGAGCCCATAGAAGGAAGAAAAACCCATTTCCTAAAATGAAAGCCTCCTAATCTTCTAAAAAAACGATACGGATTTATGAGAGTCGTCAGTTTAAATAACCAACTAAAATAGATTTAAATTATAGTAAGTAGTTTTTAAATAATAGATTAACTAAATTTAAAATATATTTAATAGATTTAAATTATATTAAATAATTTTAAAATAAATTAAATAAATTTAATTAGTTTAAAATAGGTAAATAGATTAAATTGAATTAAATATGTTATAATAGATTAAAAATAAATTTAAATAGTTTGAATTGATTAAAATAGTTTAACTTAATTAAAATAGTTTAAATTAGTCTAAAATGGATTTCAAGTTATATCCAAACATTTCAATAACTCAATTCCCATAATTTCATTTATATTTGACACTTCAACTTTGAAATTTCAATTTAAATCCTTTGAACCATTCATTATATCAATTCTAATTTCAACATTAATGCTTGGATTATCAAAAACAATCCAGTCTATATAAACTCATTTCTATTTCAAAATGCAAGTTAACTGAATTCAAAATTTAAAGAATTAAAAATCATTTAATTTAACCAATTCGGTGTCCAATATATAATTTTCTACCATATGGTTAAGTGATACAGATATTTATCATTTCAATCCGCAATTTAACATTTTATGGTTATATATTATTTCAAACGCAATCCTAAATTAAATAAAATATATAAAATCGCTTGAGTCTATCATTTCAACCTATGACGATTTTTCCCTGATCTATAGATCATTCGGGTATGTATTATTTCAACCCATAGGGAACTTGTACTGCTATAACAATATAAAAGTACAACATCCAGTCATCCAATATCAACAATCAAACATCCATCACAATCATTCTCCAAATCAATCAATAAACATCAATAGATAACTTAGCATCAATAACAGGTATTAAATTGACAATTTAAATTCATTAAATTAAGCGATAATTAAATGCAACTAAAGTCAAATTTAACTAAAATGACAATTTAAACACCAAACATCGATTAATTAATTTGTAATCACATTATAAATTTAATTTAACTAACATTAGATAGTTTAGTAATTGTGAGCGGGTTAAAATGCTCACTTTTGATTTCAAATCGATTTGAAATCCAAAATAGGGCCCAAATTCGAACAGTATAGAATACATTCAAACCAGTTCTGTAATGTCCGAAATTTCAATATGATCGCAATGGTGAAAACCGCATGTGAATTTGAGCTCGTACGAAAAAAAATTGAAGTTAGAACGATTAAAACTTAAAATTAAAATAAAATAAACAAAGCAAAATAAATTTACTATGTCACCTTAACTCCATCGTTCAAAACCCTAACGCAAAGCACAGCTCCCAACAAAAAGCACGAGCCATCACCTAAATCAACTTGTCGCCGCCAAAACGCTCGCCACCAACCTGATCTGACATCGCTACTGGACTACTCGCATGCGGCTGCACCTCCCTGCTGAGTTCGACCACCTTCGACCACTCAACAGAGCCGCACCGCCGCCCAAGATAAATGCTGTTTCCTGGTGAAACTTGAGCACTTGGATGCATACAAACCTCATGGATTTGCTCGCCTCATCCCCGCTACACACTGCAACTTTCCGATCGTCGATCGGGCGACAATCCACCGTTGGATCGTCAAAACCCTAAAATGGACAGTCGAGGTTCAACCTTGATTTCTGAAAAAGTGGTGAATCCGATTGAAAATCGAATCACACCAGTGAATTAAGCTCGTCGAGAGCTTCGAATTGATATATATTATGATAGGGTTCTGAGGAGTTTGATTTTGAAATTTGAAATTGGATTTAGAGTTTTTCATTTGGATTTGTTTCTTTCATTGAAAAGGAGAGGCTACAGAGAATTGTACGTGCAGTAATGAGAAAAAAGGCTGCTAGGGTTAGAACAAAACAATATATACTAACGAAGCCTGGTAAGAATGAATAATACCAGAATTGATTTGAAACGACAAATACGATCTTAAAAGCCCGTTCTGCTTCCAAAACGAAAGTAGGTCACCAAAATTGATGTTTTCGATATTTCTAAGTTCAATGGAATAGGTTTCAAGTACTAATTCGTCATAAGAAGAAGATAGCTTTAAAATCAGCTTATTTCAAATTGATTTCAATTGTATTTAATTAAATTGATTTCTACGCGTTTCGAGTCCGTACGATCAAACGATAAGTTCGATCGCTACAAAACTTGAAACCTGACAATAATTCACCATTACGGTTCCGATGAAACTGGTTTTGTCGAAATCCGAGGCAGTGGCCAAAATGGCTATTTTCACGCTAATTAAATAAATTGATATTAAATTAATTAAATTACTTTTTAATTCCACTTTTAATAACCAACCAATTTTATCACTTTTGATTACTTAGACATTTACAATAATTTAAAACAAATTTACATATCCAATTCAGTGTTAAATATTTCACTAATTACGATGTTCAGTTTCGACTTCAGTTTCGACTGTAATTAGATCCAATTAATTATAATTTAATTCAAATACATGGATTTAATTTGATTTCAATCCTTTTTGTTGAAGTATCCATTACTCTATGCATATTTTAATGTTGGGTTATACCCTATTATGTTAGTATTCCACAATTACCATCTTTTATTTACTATTGCAATTTTCCAATTATATTGAATTTTTGTCGATTTTCACATTAATTATGACTTAAAATCCTAATTAATTTTTTTTATCTTTGTTTCACTCTTTTTATTACATCAATTATTGCCTTGTGAATATAATTAACATTTCTACACATTTTGTTGCATTCACATTTTCCAATTATCGTCTTAACTCATTTCACGTAACATTTGATTTCATTTAATTGCAATTGATTTTCAATTTAAATTCCAAAGTCTAAATGAATAGATAACAAATAACAACTGCCATCTTTTCTACATTTAATAACATTCATAAGTTTAATATTTATAAACAAATGTTATAACAACTTACACTATACTAATTCATTCCAATTACCATTTATTGCAATTATTTCATTAAATAAATCAACATTTATATTATCAATTACTCTTTAAATCCGATTATCAATTAATACACACATTATTGCAATTAGTTTACAATTTATAACCAATTATAACTTTTTAATCATTTCAATTAATTGGAATTACATTTTAAAGTAGTTATCAATTACCTTAAATTTATACTATTACATTTCACTTCAGTTATATTCTTTTAATTAAATCACAAAATTTTTATTTCCTCCAACATAAATCACAAAACATTATTAAATTGCTATTTTTAATTAACGAAAATTACGGGTCATTACAGTAAAGTTTTTGTAAATAAGATTTTAACGTTTTGTAAGTTGATAATTTTGAATAAAACATATCAAATGTTAAATTCCTTACTTAACCCATTTTTGAGGATGAAAATTTTGAGTGGGGAAGAATGTAATGACCCATATTTTTAACTATTTTAAATTGTTAAATTTAATATACCAATCCAATTAAAATGGTTGAAATTAAAATTTTAATGATTTATCTATATAGATTATTTAATATGAAACCGAATAAAATTTTGAAATAAACAATTTCAAACATTTAGGCAATAAAGATATTTAAAGAAATTCTAGGTATTGACTATGTTTATAACCAATAACAGAAATTGAATGATAAATATTGAATTATTTAGATGGAAATAAAATAACGGTTGATAACCCAAATTCAATTGAAATTTATGATTATTAATGTAATCTATTTGATAATTAAATTGTTTAAACTAATATCGGATATTGTTTAAATAACTGAATCCTGGATTTAATATGAATGAAAATGATGTCGAAAGATGATTTAAATTTAATTTAAACTTGAATGAAAATTATTTACTTTTAAAATTGAATTTAAAAGTGAATAAATAGAAATTGGGAATTTTATATTCTAATTAACATGTAATAATAGTCATTTTGGCACTGTCTCAGATTTGACGAAACCAGTTTCATCGGATCCATAATAGTGAATTATTATAGGATTTCATGTTTCGTAGCAATCGGACTTTTGTTTGGCCGTGCGAGTTTGAAACGCATAGAAATTAATTAAAAGAATTTAATTAAGATAAATTGATTTTGTAAAGCTATCTTATGCATATGCGATCGATTCAGGCCTTGAAACTAGTTCCATTATGTTGGAAATGAGGATAAAACATATAGAACCCTGGCGGCATGCTTCTTTTGGAGTTTAAAAAATTTCGTGGGTCAATTGGGTCAGATATTTATATAATAGGTCCTTCATTTTCTTATTCTTGTAACCTAATTCAAAAGAAAACGCGGTCGCGCTCTCTATCGCGATTAATGGCCGACATCCATTCCTCTTCTCTCCTCTTTTCCTTCCAATTCGTCCATCAAAACCTAATGCCACCAAAAGGAATGTTATAGCTCTTGTCCTCCTCTACACATCGTATGTTTGGATTGTGCTATTGCATCTTGGAATCGCTTAGATCTGCGTTTGAAGTGCGAACGTATTTTGGTCCCTCGAGGACGATAGGCGGTGGCAGGGTAAACCAAATTTGGGGCAGTGGTAGAAGGGTGTGTGGCGCACGTAATGGTGAAGGTGGATGAACGTCAAGTCGATGTTGGTGGTGTGCACCTTGATGTCTTTGTTGCGTGCGTGATGGGTTACGAGTTGAGCCTGGCAATGAGAGAGAGGGTTAAAGATTTTATTATATAATATATTGTTAATTTTGTATGTTAATTAAAATTTTGATTATCAAATGTTTATAATTGCATCTCTTTTTCATGCGAGGTCCGATTCGAGCGAAATAAGTCGCACTGTGACAGTATCGACGTCGTCTATAGCATGAAGTCAAATTGGAATTTATTTCGAGCTAAAATTTTTCAGTTTCAAATAAAAGATGAGTGTTTTAAACACTCAAGAATGACTAAATTATTTTTATATTAGTTAAATTGAAATCCTGAAGTGGTTTAAACTTATTGATTATTGTTCGATAAATTTAATTGACATGGAAATCGATATAGAAATTTAGATGTTAGAAATTCTGAATTAACGTTTAAACTGAAATTAGAATTAAATTGCCAGTAAAATTCCCGATTATTAATAGTTGATTAATTGTTGTGATTTATTGACTGTTTGGATGATTGATTGTGATAAATGCCAATTGGTTGAGATATTGGATGATTGGATGTTTATTTATTTTTATATATTTCTATTATCACCCTATATATTATTGACATCATATAAACTGTTATCTGAATTATATTCAAATAAATTAAGAAATAAGTTGATATGATATATACCTATGACATTTATTTTGGTTTGAAATGATATATATCCATCTCTATAATTAAATTGAAATAACTATTCACTTGGCCATAGGATAGAAAATTATATGCAGACACCGGATTGTTAAATTAAATGATTTTAAAATTCTTCATTACAGAATTATTTAAATGATTTTGATTTAAGGAAATTAAAAATTGAATGTGTGAAGATGGAATAAATTACTTACTAATTCGAGTTTGAAATGTTGAAATAAAATTTATTTAAAGAAATTGCTTAAAGAATTTAATAGGAATTTGAAGTCATGATTGAAATATGACTTGAATTTTGAAATTGAAATTGTTTTAAGTGTTTGAAATTTACTTGAACTTGGAAATATTGCTAAGTAAAAGTAATTTAAATGGATATTTCATATTTTGACTCGGAATTGAATTATTTTGAAGATTTGAATCTTAAATTTAATATTAAAGTTTAATTTTGATTTAACCGATTTAAATCAATAAATTGAAGTTGAACTTGAAATCGATTTAAATAGAAATGGTTTAAAATAAGAATTGATTGAAATTTATACCATTCAATCAAATTGTGAAATGAATTTGAAGTTATGTGAACATTTCGAAATTAAAGCTATTTCAAATGGAAATTGAAATGGAAATTAATTCGAATTGAGATTAGAATTTAATTGATTTAAATTGAAATGGAAATTGAAATTGACATGAATTGAAAGATTTGGAATTGAATAAGTTTGATTTGAAACTATTTTCAATTAAATTATTTTAATATAAACTGTTTGAAAATCTATCTTTTTAAATATTCAAATTATTTTGATTTTCCAAACTATTTTCCTATAAACCATTTTTAATATCTAAACCATTTTATCAAACTAGTTTAACTCTTTAAAACTATTCAAACTATTTTCTACAAAAATTCAAACTGGTCAGGGTGGGAACTGCTTATATTTAAATTGTTGATTTAAATGTGAATTGGGTTAAAATGAAGTTATAACCTAAGTTGAAATTCGAAATGTAAATTCGAATGAAATGATATTTTCAAATGAAAATGACATATCGAACTGAATATGATTTGCAGTAAATATGATGATTTGAAATGAAATGATATTTTCAAAATGAATATGATATTCTGATATTAAGTACGAACAGTTTTCGAAATGTAAAAGTATCAACTGGTATGTAAAATGACATTTGGTTGTTAAAGAAACCGGGACCTCTCTCCATCAATAATGGAACCACTTTAACAACTGTATACACGGAGGAGACTCTAGAACAAAATGGTTGGATTTGGCATCGTTTGCTAGATTTGAAGAAAGATAATGATGATGGGTAGACCCCGGCACTTGTGCCAATTTGAAATGACTAAAATAGGACGGCTTAATAGGGAAAAGTCGGCTAGCTACCCCTAGTGGACATCCGTTCTTCGATTTTCTTCTTGGACTTGGTCCATGCTATTACTTTTGATGTTGGTTTCGATTGGTGCACCTTGATTTTGGGATAACCTCCCTTTGTCTTGATATAGGATGGATGTATGCGGTGGACGATCATGGCTACGATGCGTTACCACCAGCCTTGGGACCGGAACTAGTAGTATCATATCTTGGGCATTGCCTCACATGCCTTTTCATACTCTTACTCGTATACGAGGCTACTACAATTTTGGTTTAATGTTGTCGTATTACGACGCATCCCTATCATCCGACGTGCTGCTAGGGCATTATATGCAAACTGTACGACAATGCTTAAAAATGCATTAAGGGTGATTAATGTAGCCTTAATGCTAAGAGAAAGATTTATTTTACTGATTAGACATTATATATGTAGTGTATTCTACTATATATAAATATTTTGGTGGATCCTTAACAGACGGAAAATCCCATAACATCTCTTGATTTATTGCATGCACATTATGTACTATAGGAGATGTGAAACCCCATAAATATCTCTGACGGTATTACACTCATGTTATATGTGATATCGATTTGACTCACATAAGAATATTTTAGTCCTGACTCAAGTGTTTTGTCTTTTCATTACGTTCGGGTAAGTCCTGAGTTTTCGATGCATTGAAGATTTTTTCTGGAACATGAAGACGAAGATTTGGTATATTATTACTATATTATTTCCTACATCATGTTATCTGCTGCATTATATTTTTTTTCTGTTGTATATATAATTCTGATAAATGTTGTATAAATTATAATTAAATGTATAGTAAATAGCTTCATGAACTGTTTATTTGATTATTATATTTTGTCATTCCGCTGTGAGATTCTATATCTGTCTTTCTACTTTTTTATTTTTCTTAATTAACCCCATCGATTATCTGTGTTTCAGATTGTTTAAGTTGGACATGTATGGGTTATTTTCGATTTAAACCTTCTTAAATGTGGGTCATCACACAAATGAGTCTTAAAACTCTTTCAGTTATTAGTATTCACAAATACTTTCAAATAATATTAATATTATTTCCAAAATTTCGAAAAACAATTTCTAAATTATTGGGATTTAAGTTCTCAAATTCTCAGTTTAAATCCTCTTTTTTTATAAACCGTACTTATATAAAGTTACTTCCTCACATATAATATTTTCACAAATGGTTATTTATAAAAATATGTTATCTTTACCTTAAATTATAATAGACATATTTTACTAAACTTTTAGCCCAATGTTGTCACCAAATGTCTTATAGTCAAACTATAAAACTCAATTTGCAAGGTGTTCCACTCAATGCACCTACAATTTACTGTCTACCTAACCCATACATTAAAAGGGTGAATTGCTTATATACTAGTCGAGCGTAAATCAACAAACAATAGTCAATGATCTTAAACTAGTCGAGCATGACAAAGCTAATCAACGAGGGACAATAGATGAACATCATTAATCCCTACATAAATTGGACTAAATTATCACTTATACTTGTGTATATTACTATATATAACAATTGCATATACACTCTTATATACATACACATATATGCGATACATTTAATGAAAATGTCTAAGGATCGTGTAATATGAAATATCAACTAAACTAATTAGTTGTGTGAAATATAAGTATAGAAGTAACAGTAATAAAGTAAACGACACCAGAGATTTTTACACTGGTTCGAACTTCTTATTCTACGTCCAGTCCTAGGCTCATTCTGGATTTTACCGATATCCTCACTTAACCCAAAGGAACATATATTACACCGCCTGAATAAGCGAACAGGACTTCAACTACCTAGACAACCGAGTAGGACTTCAACTGCATGAGGATACTACAACAGGACTTCAGCTATAAATAGTAGAAAAGTATTTGATTGGGTATGCTCTTGAATAGCACTAATAAGTTAATAATGTACACCTTTCCTATAATCTTCTCCTTTGTGGTATATTATATAATTTTTGAAGAAGGATGTAATTTTGATCACAAAAAATAATCTTGTGATCAAAATAATAAAGCAACTAGGAAATGAATGCTTGAGAATTAAATAGAAAAGATAGAAAGAATTGTATGTAGAATTTTTTATTGAAACAATGAAATGTATTGCTTTATACAGAGTTCAATAGTTGCAATCATTCCTGAAAAGAAACAATGAAAAGTTATGACTGCAACTCTAGATTTAAGAGGTGTATCTCATTATGATGAAGAGGCACCCTTTCAGAAAACTAGCCTTTATATAGATTCAGTCAACTGAATAAAGTTTCGCAGCCATCTAGATCAATAATTTTTTTTAAAACAGCAAGATAATTGTTCATTTAGCCCATTTTCAACTGGCTGAATATTGTCAGTCAATAGGTTGAATATTCAAAAATCAATATGTGCAATATAAATCAATATCAATCAATCTTTAAACGAATCCATAACCAATCAATATAAATTCACTTCTCATTAATATTTTTTGACTTGGGTTTCAATTTTAGTCACAGTTGATTCATTAACGTTGGATTTGACTAACATTCATTCTCAATTCAATTAGTTATCATTAACTAATTTATATTTACATTAGTTCACTTCCAATTTGAATCAAACTAAATTCTATTTAAATTCATTTAACTTCCAATTTGATTTCAATGACTTATAGCTTTCAATTTCATTAACACTCAATGAATTATATACAATCTACTAACAATCATATAACGACCAAATCATACGATTTTAAAAGAATCATTTTATATTTGGCATCATAAATTTTCAATATTAACTTTAATTAAGTCCGTAAGCCGTACATATATCATCCGTGAGCAATATCAATCTAACCGCTTATTCGATCCTACAATTTCACTTCCAAACTAGTATCGTTCACACGACTCTCTAGTGCGGACTCAGATTTGGTTCCTTGATTGGAAACTGTTACTCTCCTTGCAAAGCCATATACTATGATAGAGAATTCCAGAATCAAATTAAAAATCCATACCCGGGGTTCGTCGTCGAAAATCGAGTGAAAAATCCTAACTTGGATCGATATAAATCATCTCGAAATTTTATGCTCGAATTTAGATCAAATAGTTATGCGAATAAAATAATATACGTACAATCTCACGTATTACCTTCCAATGGATTTCTATCCAATTTATCTATACTAAATTATTTTATTGACTTCTATTTATTTTTATTTTTCACTTAATTACCCACAATCCATTATTCAGTTAGTATATTCATTTCTTTACATAGCATATTCTTTAACATTATCTTTTCTTAAACATCATATCAAAGGATTTGCTTACTCAAGTTCATTTTAAACATTTTATATAATTTAATTAAACTCAATTTCTTTTCCCAATTGATTTTTAGCTATACCAAATTCTTTTGTTTACATTTACTTCATATTCATAGTTTCAGTTAATACAAATTTATTTGTGGAACATTTTATTAATCATCACTTTAGTTTATAGTCATTCCATAAAAGTCTAACTTCTCATATATGACTTTTCTTAGTTTATAGTTATCTCAAAAGTTACAAATTTATCTTTACATATTTTTTTTGTTGCAAATTTATATTAAATTTTACAACCAGTTTACAAAGACATTGCTTGACTCAATGGCCTTTTCTTAAGTTCACTTACTTGTTCCATTTATCCATTCATCATTTCATGTTATATTTAAGTATATAATATTTTTATCACAACCAAATTTTTCCTTTATATACATTTTAATTCCTTTTGAGTTTTCCTTACTTGTATATTTCAATTACTTTCAGGTTCTGTTTATCTATACAATATCTCATTACATATCCAAAACATCATTTTAACTTTTAACATTTGGTAAGTCTTGTTATATGTTATCAGAATGTAAATTTGGTATTATACAAATTTATAGAATTTCATTTTACTTAATTAGAATGTTCACAAATTTAATTTGTTTAAATCCTCTTTACCTTTCAACTTTAAAGGTACACTACAACTCTAAAGTTTTTTTTTCCAAAACATAAGCTTAGATGTCTTAATCCTCTTATTTTATAAATTCTTGTTATTCACATTTTATTCAATTATCATAACTTAGAAATTTAAATGCCCGGTTCTTTTCAAATCGTTTGGAATAAACATATACACTTATATCTTTAATAAATCAAATCATACCTTTGGAGTTTAAACCAAACCCATTTACCCAAAATAATTTAGAAGAAAAGCAAAGCTTCTTAGAAGTCTCCCCCACTTTGAGACTCGAAAATGAACGTCAATGATGCTGTGCAGTGTAACGTCCCGGAAATTTTCGACTTTCGAAAATTCAACATCGATACTCACTTTATCGACTGCCGAGAAATCGAAGGACGAAAACCCGAAATGTTATGGTTTTAAGAAAAAGAAAAGGACGGAAAAGATAAGAAGATAGAAAATAGAGAGGAAAGAGAATAGAAAATAGAACGGAACAGAACAGAACACAACAATATCAGAATCTCACAATTCGCAGCGGAACAACATATAATAATAAATGAATAATCTTTAAACAAAGAACTATATTAGTTATTACATTTTATACATTACATTACATCATATCATCAGAGTGTACAACAACAACAACAAACAGTGCAGCGGAAAAAGAAATACTATATACTAGTAATTACGCCATGCCATCCAGCTTGCCTCCAGCAACTCCAGAATATCCAGAATATCCTGATAAACCTAACTCTTAACTGCCCGTGTGGAAATTGGTGGGCACCCAGAGTTTAGGAAGGAAAACAATAAACTCCGAGTCAGTCATGTGACTGGTGTGAGAACTCAAAACAGTTTATTTATCTTTAAAAACAAAATAGAGGAATATTTTTTAAAGTCAATTCGCAATGCTTTTAAAAATGAGACTACCATAAGACCTCCCGCCACACACACAATGCAAACGCAGACTTGGAGGAGATTTCTTCTTATGTTAGTCAAAGATGCTTGATACGCATTAAAAAGAAACATTTGATATTATTATTAGTGCATAGTGTAGAAATATTTCGAAAGTAGAATATAAATCTTAGCCAACATAGGTACCATTGCAGTATGCTTACTATAGCTACCATATTAGATGGCAGGTTCTACAACTAAAACCGTACAAGTCTCGTATTGTTTCTTTGGATTTCCAACGAATGATTAGGCCAAGGAACTTCCCATTGCCACATGAGAATGCCTCTGGATGGACATTCCCGAGAACCAAACTGGATCTCTACCAACACAAGGTCGGGTTACCCCTAACTGAGTAACAACTGACCGAATATGCTATCCCCCGGTCCTTTAGGACCTTTCACCGAGCGCTCACAATCAATTCACATAATCATAAAGTGTTTTCAACATGAGTAAGTATTTGGGCTCCATACCATGATACCACCCTTTTCCAGAAGGAAATGCACATATCCTAAAGGGCGCTACCCCTCATAACCTTGCTGCATCTTTCCTGTTTTGACCATTCCGGGGTGTGAGGCTCGACGAAGTCACGTTCACAAAAACATACTTTATACAAAAGCCATGCTTTGGGTCAACAAATGATCATAGAAATTATCACAAAGATAAACGATCAAATAAATGATCCTATCACAAATAATCAACACAATGATCATTTCACAGCAACACTCAGCATATCACATTACCAAATTGGGAATATATCGCTGATAACCTTCAACTACATAACCTCTGAGCTCGTACGTCTCAGAGAAGGGTGTTAAGCTAAAAGAATAAATTCTCCGCCACCAACAGAAATATATTTGAAAGAAATCTGCTTTATATCTCAATTTGTAATGTCAGACATACAATCCATACAAATCTGTTCCGGGATCGAACAAAACCGAAGGCACTTACAAAGAAGTCCTTGCAATCCGGATAATCTCTAATCACGTCCGGACTTCCCATCACATAGGGAGTCTCTATACCGTAGCTACTCGGTGCAAAGACAATCGACGAGTTGTCCTTTCGCTTTCAAAAAGATCCGATCTTCAACACCGGTCTTCAAACGCAATTCATAACGACGTATCACATATTCGGAATGGGTTATACGACCCCATGGTCCTTTCCCGGTTAACCCGAATAGTGAGCGCTTATTCAAAAATAAGTGTGGCATTCAAATTCAAACAAATCACATCAATTACCCATTCAAAGGTAAATATTGATAGTCGGTTATTGAACTATCAATGGATATGCACACATCACCAGTTTCCAAATAATTTTCCAAATTATTTATTTTCCAAAATATCTTTACAAGATATATTATTTTCAATACTTCAAAAATAAATCAATACTTATTTTTAAAAAAGTTCCCCTTTCTTTTATAAATTCCATAGTGAATTTATATTCACAATATCTACTGATATACGATTTTCAATAGGTTTCAATTTATCTTCAAAAAGATAAATTCTCAAAATATCCACTTTATATTGGAAAACATTTCCATACTTATTTTATAAGTAATTCACGAACCTATTTATTTTCAACACTTGGAAAATATTCAATTAGACTTAAATCGAGATTAAGTATATATTTCATTCTTTAAGAAAATCATTCTCTTAAACATATTTATTTGGGCCAAAACGAATGTTGCGTAAAACATCGTTACGACAACCCAAAATCACTAGTATAGGGATTTGAAATTAAAATAGATATATAAATCCCAATACTATACAAAACATTTCCTTTCGGAAATCATTTACTATAACAACAGTGTTATAGTCCACCATTTCCTTCTATTTCTTGAAAACGTCTATTTCAACAATAAATGTTGAAATCTAGGGTTTCGCATCTCAACACATTTTTAAACATCATTAGATTGTTTTAATTCTATTTAAAACATCAAATCTAAACATTTTCTTTAACATATTATTCACTATTCAAAAATGTGAATATACTACGTTAACAACTTTCATCACTTCTATTCATTTTATTTCAAAGGATTATTCACTGTCTAAAACGTGAATATAACTCCATAATTAAGCTATAAAAATTAACTTATCAAAATAAGTCGTTTGCGAATTTATAAAACAACGTTTATAAATTCCTTTTCTATTTATTTTATAACAACTTCCTTTTATAAATTCCTTTATTAACCTATTCAATTTATAACTCAATTATAAACCAAAAGTTCACATTATAAGTTAAATGCTTATAAAACGATTATTTTACAAAATCGTTCTTTTAAACTTCATAATTATAAATCTTATAACTTATAAGATTCAATTATTTATCCAAATATATTCTTTTATAACTTCACGAAATTTATAAATTTCACTTATAGCTTCACCATTTATAATTTTATAAATTTCATTCACTTATGCAATCCATTTTCACTTCATTCAAACACTTATAAAAACTCGTTTATAATTCAAATGTTTTAGTTTATAAATATCAATTTATAAATCCTTTATAAAATCAATTTATACTATTATTTTAAAACATCTTTAATCCCCTTTATAATTTCACCATTTTGATTTATAAAATAATCAATTTCATAAATCCTATTTTTAAACTTTTCACAATAATTCAAAAATCCAATTTAATTATTTTATAAAAACATTAACCCATATTTCTCAAAAATCAATCTTTAACCATATTTCTCAAAATCATAATTTTTATAACTTTAAAAATTATAACGTTTATTTATTTAAAATGGATCAGTTCCAAAAATATTTTATAAACGTATACTTTCAAAATCACTTTAAAAATCATTTTAAAATCCCAAAATTTGGTTCAATGATGCTACACACCAAATAGTCAATCACGACTACAACGATATCATATATCGATATGATAATCCATCAAACATCAAAATATCGAAATTCAAATAAATACTGTTGAGGAATCCAGTTGGATCCCTCCAACCTGTTTCCCTGCATCCAAAAACATTAGCATAATACCAATTCCGTTCCAGTACGAAATTATCGCGGTATATGGGATTTAAAATATTATCCGCTTAATAGACGGCGCAATAGGGTCTCATCCGCTATACAAATGCGAGAAATAAATAACTCCAATATATGCATATGCCAATATATATATATATATATATATATATATATATATATATATATATTGCTATTATATATAATACCAATTTCACTGTTTATGAAATATTCGCGGTATATGTTTTTAATAAATAACCTCCGCTTACTAACGGCGCATAATGTCTATTTTAACAATCAATAAATAACAATCATAATTCAAACATGCATTCAAATATTTTAAATCTAACTATTTAAAATAAAATCGAAACTGATTCAATTGAGTGAGAAGTTCTCACCTTGATTTCAATTTCGTTTTAGCGATTTATTTCGAATAAAATTAAACGGACGTTTAATTTTACCCGAAATTCTCACTAACTCCAAACGACTCCAATCCAATTCCATAGCGTAGTGCTCATCCATACGATTCCAACGCAACTAGTTTCGCGCGTTTTCGACCTCGTATGAAAAAGATATGCATTTTCTAAGATTACATGATTTTATACTTAATAAATTTACAACTTTTTATAATTTTAACCTTCATCAATTCTGAGCCACACGATCTCACCCCCAAGCTATCCAGGCCGTACGTCCCCCTACCCCTTTCTTCTTCGTTCACGCGTCCATCTACAGACAAGCCGAACCCACTTAGCTCGATATTAGGGTTAATTTATGCAACCAATTCGAGCGACATGAACACGATCAAGATACTCCATCTCGAAGCCCTTCACCCCCTCTATGCACGGCCTCAACCTCATGAAGCTCGGCCCCCCATGGCATGAGAAAACACGTGCGCAAGCCAAGGCCGACGGCCCCCCATATCTCCCTCCACATTGCTTCGTTTTACATCACAACCGTTCAGATTGTAGCTCTCACTTCCCTCTCCAACTTTCATGTTGAAAGATTGTTGAATTAATGCTTGGATTGAAGGAGATTTGAGGAGAATTGAAAGTGAATTCTGGCCTTTAATTGAGGGGGTGGCGGCTAGGGTTTAGGTTTAGTTTATTTATTTTTTATTTTTTATTTTTTATGAAGGGGTAAGGGTCTATTTATAGGAAATCGTTGAACACTATTCATTCCGGAAATTCCAAACTCCGATTCACGCGCCGTAACCAGCATTTCTAGGGTTTACCCCGCGTTCCGGACACAATGGAACAGGTTTCGAAAGCTAATTCGGACATCTGTGCGAGTTATGGCAATAAACGTTCAATTTAAATTAAACCGATTTAAACGATTTTCTAGGCGTTTTAATTTGTACCGGACAAACGGTAAATCCGATTGACACGAAATTTGAAACCATACAATAATATCACATTACAGATCCGATGAAACTGGTTTCGACGAAATCCGAGACTGTTTGAAAAATGGCTATTTTAACTCGCCAAATTAATATTAAAAATAATTCGATGCGTTTCGAGCTGCCACGATCAAACGATAACTCCGATTGCTACGAAAATTGAAATCCGATAAAACTAACTATTACAGATCCAATGAAACTAGTTTCGTCCAATTCTGAGACTGTTCAAAAATTGACTAATTTCACTAGTCGATTTTAATATTAAAATATTCAATTTTCACAAATTAACTTTTAATTCGATTTTAAAAGTTCTAAAATATCGTTCTAACTTCAATGTGATAAAATAAAATTTTACAAATCATTTACAATCATATTTAACTCAATTTTCAATTATTTCCATAATTTAACATATTAAATTATCGATTTAATTATTCAATTAAATCCAATTATTCGAAATAAAATTTATTCGACTTATAAATTTCACTTATTAATATTTAAAATTAATTAAATATTCAAATTTTAATTATCAAAAATTCTGGGTCGTTACAATCTTCCCCCCTTAAAAGAATTTCGTCTTCGAAATTAGCAAGTAAGAAAAATTATAGAATTTATTAACTTTCCCAAAATCCATAGTTAAATTTCTTACAATAACTTTACTAAGTTTTCAAATCATACTTAGTTATCTTTTCAAACCAAACTACTATTGTTTAACTTTCAATTCCAAATCAAAGTTAAAGTTTTCAAAAAAATTTCAATTTTCTCAAATTTTTTCTAACGCCTTAAATTTCCGAAAAAATTCGCCACGCGGCTCGATCCGAAAAAAAATGACAGTATATATATCACAAATATACATCTCATCAAGTAATGAGGCATCCCGAAGGGAAAAAGTATAAAAGTACGATATTTAATCCGAGATATGTACCTTATATTTTGTTAGCGAGCATATACGGCTAATATAGCGCGAAAGCGAGCTCCAAATGCGAAGCAAACGCGATCCGCACCTACTAAACACTCAAAAAACAACATGAGAACATGTATATATGAAAATAATCTCAATATACATCATATAGCAACATAATAACTATATATGCCAACATAGCAAATGCAATAAAAGCAATATACTCAACCATCAACCAACTAACATCCATAACCAATAAATATTCATTCATATTCTCATTAATATTCAATGAAATGGGTTTTCAATTTAATCATATTTTATTTATTAACAGTGGATGTTTCTAACATTCATTTTCAATTAGTTTATATTCACTAATTCATATTCAAGTTGGTTCACTTCCAAATCAAATTCAATTCTATTTAAGATTCACTTAACTTCCAATTGAATTCCAATTACTTTAGCTTCCAATTTCATTAATACTTAATGAATTATATACAATCAACTAACAACCATACATCAACCAATGTATATTAATTACAACCAAATTCCTTTGCTTATCAATTGGTTAAATTAAATTGATCTTCATTCAATTTGGTTTAACACCTTTACTTTCAAAAATTCCATATCAATTATTCACATTCAATTGATTAATATTCAATCCATTCATTCAATTCAATTACCAAAGTTGAATTTCATTTCATAACTTAAGTCCATATCTATCACTTAACTTTATTAATTTACTTTGATACCAATATCAACTTCATTCAACATCTCTTAAGTTATACTTCATTTTATAAACATCACTTAGTTTTACATAACTTAAATTCCCACTTATAAATAAATTCAGATTCCAATTCTAAAGTAAATTTCCATTTAACTTTAAATTTATTTTTATTTATAACTCATATTCATAAATATATTCATTAGTTTCACTTCTCATATATATAAGTTTATTTCACAATTGCAAATCACATTAATTATAATTCAATTCTTATAATTCATTTGCTTATACAATTCTTCTTTAATTTAGATTATTCAAACATCTAAACAATCAACTTATATACTTTAATAATTCTGAAAAATTATTCCTTTATATATAAAATATACTCAAGGTAAAATTATTTCATTTACCTAATTTTTAAAATCAATATTGTGTCGAATTGTTCTATTCAAGTGTTTAGAAACCCCTTCGGCATAGTTTTGCAGACCACGCTGACGAAAGTTCATATGCCACTCAATAAACCAATCATCACAATATAAAACAATTTTATATTCACTAACAAATACGCTCTCATAGCTATTATTACACTCAACTCATTCTAGAGTACTATTGACTCTATCTCTAATGAGTAATACCCAACAGAACCATGGTTGTCGCTTAACCATATGCTCTGATACCAAATGTAACGTCCCGGAAATTTTCGACTTTCAAAAATTCAACATTGATACTCACTTTATCGACTGCCGAGAAATCGAAGGCCGGAAACCCGAAATGTTATGGTTTTAAGAAAAAGAAAAAGACGGAAAAGATAAGAAGATAGAAAATATAGAGGAAAGAGAATAGAAAATAGAACGGAACAGAACAGAACACAACAATATCAGAATCTCACAATTCGCAGCGGAACAACATATAATAATAAATGAATAATCTTTAAACAAAGAACTATATCAGTTATTACATTTTATACATTACATTACATCATATCATCAGAGTGTACAACAACAACAACAACAACAACAACAACAAACAGTGCAGCGGAAAAAGAAATACTATATACTAGTAATTACGCCATGCCATCCAGCTTGCCTCCAACAACTCCAGAATATCCAGAATATCCTGATAAACCTAACTCTTAACTGCCCGTGTGGAAATTGGTGGGCACCCAGAGTTTAGGAAGGAAAACAATAAACTCCAAGTCAGTTATGTGACTGGTGTGAGAACTCAAAACAGTTTATTTATCTTTGAAAACAAAATAGAGGAATATTTTTTAAAGTCAATTCGCAATGCTTTTAAAAATGAGACTACCATAAGACCTCCCGCCACACACACAATGCAAACGCAGACTTGGAGGAGATTTCTTCTTATGTTAGTCAAAGATGCTTGATACGCATTAAAAAGAAACATTTGATATTATTATTAGTGCATAGTGTAGAAATATTTCGAAAGTAGAATATAAATCTTAGCCAGCATAGGTACCATTATAGTATGCTTACTATAGCTACCATATTAGATGGCAGGTTCTACAACTAAAACCGTACAAGTCTCGTATTGTTTCTTTGGATTTCCAACGAATGATTAGGCCAAGGAACTTCCCATTGCCACATGAGAATGCCTCTGGATAGACATTCCCGAGAACCAAACCGGATCTCTACCAACACAAGGCCGGGTTACCCCTAACTGAGTAACAACTGATCGAATATGCCATCCCCCGGTCCTTTGGGACCTTTCACCGAGCGCTCGCAATCAATTCACACAATCATAAAGTGTTTTCAACATGAGTAAGTATCTGGGCTCCATACCATGATACCACCTTTTTCCAGAAGGAAATGCACATATCCTAAAGGGCGCTACCCCTCATAACCTTGCTGCATCTTTCCTGTTTTGACCATTCCGGGGTGTGAGGCTCGACGAAGTCACGTCCACAAAAACATACTTTATACAAAAGCCATGCTTTGGGTCAACAAATGATCATAGAAATGATCACAAAGATAAACGATCAAATAAATGATCCTATCACAAATAATCAACACAATGATCATTTCACAGCAACACTCAGCATATCACATTACCAAATTGGGAATATATCGCTGATAACCTTCAACTACATAACCTCTGAGCTCGTACGTCTCAGAGAAGGGTGTTAAGCTAAAAGAATAAATTCTCCACCGCCAACAGAAATATATTTGAAAGAAATCTGCTTTATATCTCAAATTGTAATGTCAGACATACAATCCATACAAGTCTGTTCCGGGATCGAACAAAACCGAAGGCACTTACAAAGAAGTCCTTGCAATCCGGATAATCTCTAATCACGTCCGGACTTCCCATCACATAGGGAGTCTCTATACCGTAGCTACTCGGTGAAAAGACAATCGACGAGTTGTCCTTTCGCTTTCAAAAACATCTGGTCTTCAACACCGGTCTTCAAATGCAATTCATAACGACGTATCACATATTCGGAATGGGTTATACGACCCCATGGTCCTTTCCCGGTTAACCCGAATAGTGAGCGCTTATTCAAAAATAAGTGTGGCATTCAAATTCAAACAAATCACATCAATTACCCATTCAAAGGTAAATATTGATAGTCGGTTATTGAACTATCAATGGATATGCACACATCACCAGTTTCCAAATAATTTTCCAAATTATTTATTTTCCAAAATATCTTTACAAGATATATTATTTTCAATACTTCAAAAATAAATCAATACTTATTTTTAAACAAGTTCCCCTTTCTTTTATAAATTCCATAGTGAATTTATATTCACAATATCTACTGATATACGATTTTCAATAGGTTTCAATATTCCTTTTCAATTTATCTTCAAAAAGATAAATTCTCAAAATATTCACTTTATATTGGAAAACATTTCCATAATTATTTTATAAGTAATTCACGAACCTATTTATTTTCAACACTTGGAAAATATTCAATTAGACTTAAATCGAGATTAAGTATATATTTCATTCTTTAAGGAAATCATTCTCTTAAACATATTTATTTGGGCCAAAACGAATGTTGCGTAAAACATCGTTACGACAACCCAAAATCACTAGTATAGGGATTTGAAATTAAAATAGATATATAAATCCCAATACTATACAAAACATTTCCTTTCGGAAATCATTTACTATAACAACAGTGTTATAGTCCACCATTTCCTTCTATTTCTCGAAAACGTCTATTTCAACAATAAATGTTGAAATCTAGGGTTTCTCATCTCAACACATTTTTAAACATCATTAGATTGTTTTAATTCTATTTAAAACATCAAATCTAAACATTTTCTTTAACATATTATTCACTATTCAAAAATGTGAATATACTACGTTAACAACTTTCATCAATTCTATTCATTTTATTTCAAAGGATTATTCACTGTCTAAAACGTGAATATAACTCCATAATTAAGCTATAAAAATTAACTTATCAAAATAAGTCGTTTGCGAATTTATAAAACAACGTTTATAAATTCCTTTTCTATTTATTTTATAACAACTTCCTTTTATAAATTCCTTTATTAACCTATTCAATTTATAACTCAATTATAAACCAAAAGTTCACATTATAAGTTAAATGCTTATAAAACGATTATTTTACAAAATCGTTCTTTTAAACTTCATAATTATAAATCTTATAACTTATAAGATTCAATTATTTATCCAAATATATTCTTTATTAACTTCACGAAATTTGTAAATTTCACTTATAACTTCACCATTTATAATTTTATAAATTTCATTCACTTATGCAATCCATTTTCACTTCATTCAAACACTTATAAAAACTCGTTTATAATTCAAATGTTTTAATTTATAAATATCAATTTGTAAATCCTTTATAAAATCAATTTATACTATTATTTTAAAACATCTTTAATACCCTTTATAATTTCACCATTTTGATTTATAAAATAATCAATTTCATAAATCCTATTTTTAAAATTTTCACAATAATTCAAAAATCCAATTTAATTATTTTATAAAAACATTAACCCATATTTCTCAAAAATCAATCTTTAACCGTATTTCTCAAAATCATAATTTTTATAACTTCAAAAATTATAACGTTTATTTATTTAAAATGGATCAGTTCCAAAAATATTTTATAAACGTATACTTTCAAAATCACTTTAAAAATCATTTTAAAATCCCAAAATTTGGTTCAATGATGCTACACACCAAATAGTCAATCACGACTACAACGATATCATATATCGATATGATAATCCATCAAATATCAAAATATCGGAATTCAAATAAATACTGTTGAGGAATCCAGTTGGATCCCTCCAACCTATTTTCCTGCATCCAAAAACATTAGCACAATACCAATTCCGTTCCAGTACGAAATTATCGCGGTATATGGGATTTAAAATATTATCCGCTTAATAGACGGCGCAATAGGGTCTCATCCGCTATACAAATGCGGGAAATCAATAACTCCAATATATGCATATGCCAATATATATATATTGCTATTATATATAATACCAATTTCACTGTTTATGAAATATTCGCGGTATATGTTTTTAATAAATAACCTCCGCTTACTAACGGCGCATAATGTCTATTTTAACAATCAATAGATAACAATCATCATTCAAACATGCATTCAAATATTTTAAATCTAACTATTTAAAATAAAATCGAAACTGATTCAATTGAGTGAGAAGTTCTCACCTTGATTTCAATTTCGTTTTAGCGATTTATTTCGAATAAAATTAAACAGACGTTTAATTTTACCCGAAATTCTCACTAACTCCAAACGACTCCAATCCAATTCCATAGCATAGTGCTCGTCCATACGATTCCAACGCAACTGGTTTCGCGCGTTTTCGACCTCGTATGAAAAAGATATGCATTTTCTAAGATTACACGATTTTATACTTAATAAATTTACAACTTTTTATAATTTTAACCTTCATCAATTCTAAGCCACACGATCTCACCCCCAAGCTATCCAGGCCGCACATCCCCCTACCCCTTTCTTCTTCGTTCACGCGTCCATCTACAGACAAGCCGAACCCACTTAGCTCGATATTAGGGTTAATTTATGCAACCAATTCGAGCGACATGAACACGATCAAGATACTCCATCTCGAAGCCCTTCACCTCCTCTATGCACGGCCTCAACCTCATGAAGCTCGCCCCCCCCCCCCATGGCACGAGAAAAAACGTGCGCAAGCCAAGGCCGACGGCCCCCCATATCTCCCTCCACGTTGCTTCGTTTTACATCACAACCGTTCAGATTGTAGCTCTCACTTCCCTCTCCAACTTTCATGTTGAAAGATTGTTGAATTAATGCTTGGATTGAAGGAGATTTGAGGAGAATTGAAAGTGAATTTTGGCCTTTGATTGAGGGAGTGGCGGCTAGGGTTTAGGTTTAGTTTATTTTATTTTATTTTTTTATGAAGGGGTAAGGGTCTATTTATAGGAAATCGTTGAACACTATTCATTCTGTAAATTCCAAACTCCGATTCACGCGCCGTAACCAGCGTTTCTAGGGTTTACCCCGCGTTCCAGACACAATGGAACAGGTTTCGAAAGCTAATTCGGACATCTGTGCGAGTTATGGCAATAAACGTTCAATTTAAATTAAACCGATTTAAACGATTTTCTAGGCGTTTTAATTTGTATCGGACAAACAGTAAATCCGATTGACACGAAATTTGAAACCATACAATAATATCACATTACGGATCCGATGAAACTGGTTTCATCGAAATCCGAAACTGTTTGAAAAATGGCTATTTTAACTCGCCAAATTAATATTAAAAATAATTCGATGCGTTTCGAGCTGCCACGATCAAATGATAACTCCGATTGCTACGAAAATTGAAATCCGATAATAACTAACTATTACGGATCCAATGAAACTAGTTTCGTCCAATTCTGAGACTGTTCAAAAATTGACTAATTTCACTAGTCGATTTTAATATTAAAATATTCAATTTTCACAAATTAACTTTTAATTCGATTTTAAAAGTTCTAAAATATCGTTCTAACTTCAATATGATAAAATAAAATTTTAAAAATCATTTACAATCATATTTAACTCAATTTTCAACTATTTCCATAATTTAACATATTAAATTATCGATTTAATTATTCAATTAAATCCAATTATTCGAAATAAAATTTATTCGACTTATAAATTTCACTTATTAATATTTAAAATTAATTAAATATTCAAATTTTAATTATCAAAAATTCTGGGTCGTTACACGCAGTCATCAACGAAATTATTTTCCAGCGACAGAAGAGAGGAGTACTGAATTCATTCCTTCTTATTTTAAAAAAAATCCTTCCAAAATATTTCCATAAACATTTTCCAACTAATATTACTATGTATTTCTTCAAAGCTTTGAGAACCATTGTCAAAACCTCCGGGTCTTAAATTCAATATTTTCCAATTTAAATCTGTTTTAATTTATAAGTCACCTTTATAAAATATTCTTATAGGATTTTACTTTCTTAAAATATTCCACAAGTTGTTTTATCGCTGTTCATTTTATAATTCATCTTATTTATTAAATTACGATATCCAATTAATGATAATAACCAATATTATCATTCCTAACAACCAGGTAAGCTAGATAGATCACAATAATTTCTGAAAATAAATTCTTTATATTTAAAATATAATTAGAGCAAAGTTATTTCATTTACCCAATTTCAAAACAATACTATGTCGAATTGTTCAGTTTAAGTGTTTAGAGATCCCTATCAATGACGTTAATTACTCGTATTGACCAGAATCCATAATCCACTCAACAAATCAACCGACACAATATAAAACATTTTATATCACTAACAAATACGCTCTCTCAAATGTATACACTCAGAGACTCATCATAGGGTATTACTACCCTATTTATAAAGAGTCAGACCCCACAAAGCTAGGGTTATCACTAAACCAAAGCTCTGATACCAACTATAACGACCCGCCCTTTTGGACAGTTTAAACCAATGATCGAATACACATGCCGATTCCAAACCATTCAAAAGGGCACAAGGTTATTGGGGTAAATAAGAAAAGAAAAGAAAGAGAAATAAAGGAAATGAAACAACACAGAATCTCGCAGCGGAACGATAAAATATAATAGTCAAATAAACAGTTCATGAAGTTGTTTACTATACTTTTATCATTATTTATACAACATTTATCAGAGTTATACATATACAACAGAACAAATAAAATGATGCAGCAGACAGCATGATGCAAGGATAATAATAGTAATAGTATACCAAATCTTCGTCTTCATCCTCCAGAATAGATCTTCAAAAATCTGAAAACTCAGGACTGACCCGAGCGTAATGAAAAGACAAAACACTCGAGTAAGGACTAAAATATCCTTATGAAAGTTAAATCAATCGTAAATAAATATGAGTGTAACGGCGTCAGAGATGTTTACGGCGTTTGACATCTCATATCCAGTGTCAACGTGCGTGCAATAACTTAAAAGATGTTACGGGATTTTCCATCTCTCAAGGATCCGTTAAACTATCTACTATGTAGTACAATACGCTATTATAATATGTCTGTAGTAAAGTAAAAGTATTAAAATAGCGTTAAGGCGTTACCATAATTCCCCTTAACACATTTTTATAATGTCATAGTCTATACAGCACCGTAAGCCCCACCGTAAACTGGTGGTTATCAGAGGGTACCCCATAGGTATAACACAAAACAAAACGTAGTGGTCGCGAATAGGATAATCAGTATGACAAGGTACATGAGGCGATACCAACTAGGATACTAGTAGTTGCGTGATCCGGACTGATGTTGAGCATAGCCAGCAGCTACCCCAACACCACGAAACAACACTCCCAAATCAAGGGGTGCACCCAAATCGAATCACAAATGTAATAGATATGGTATCGAAGAAGTGTGTCCGCTAGAGATGGCGAACCTTAATGGCTCGGCGCGGCTCCTGTTTTAGTCATGTCAGGGGTCATCCAATATCGTTCTCTTTCTACAGTCAACGCGTTCACCAAACCATCCACTTCATTCTGGATCAACACTCCACGTATAATAGTTATTAAAGTGGTTTTCGGTATCGACAGAGAGTATGTCCATATCCGATCTCGGTCTCTTTAATAACTACGAATTATTACACCGGTGGCTCTTTTATATTTCAAGTCGATTCATAATTGATATCAAAATATCACATTCGCTTCAAAAAATCAAATCCATTTCAAATATCATCATAGCTATTCAAAATGTAAGATTCCGTTTCAAAAATCATTTTTGCCTCAAAATCCAATTTCGATTTCAAAAACATTTCGAATTTCAATTTAGGTTGCAACTTCATTTAACCCAATTCGTATTTAAATTCAAGATTTAAACATAAACATTTCACCTTATTGACCAGCTTGAAATTTTAGAAAAATAGTTTAAGTAGTTTAAAAGTAGTTTAAATAATTAAAATAGTTAAAAATACTTAAAATATTTAAATGGATTTCAAATAGATAAATTAATTTAAAATAATTTAAATTGGGTTAAATAGATTTAAAATAGATTAAATAAGTTAACATGGTTTAAGATGGGTTAAAAATAATTTAATATAGTTAATATAGGTTAAAATAGTTTAAGTATTTAAAGATGGTTCATATAACAGAGTATTTGGAAAACAAAAGGAACAGCTTCAAAACCAAACCGTTTCAATTATAACTTCTCACTTCAAATCAATTTCAATTTCCATTCTACCGATTCAATTTCGACTTCAATTCAAATCAATGTCAACATTGACTTCAAATCAATTCAATTCTACATTCACCTTCAATTAATTCAATTTTAATTTATATCGATTTTTGAGCTTGATTTTTCAAAATATCAATTTACAACACTTAACAAAATTATACTTCGATATTCAAATTTAAATCCAAACTTCAATATGATTCAATTTCAAGCTCAATTTCAAAATATTATTTTTATATCACTTTTACTTAATAATATTCAAAGCTCGAATTAAGGTTCAATCTTTAAACAAATCAATTTTCGAAATTCAATCATATCCCGATTTTTAATCTCAAAGTCTCAACTTAAATTATTTAACAGATTCCTTTAACAAAAATTTATTTCAACATTCCAAACTCAATTTTTCGATAAATTCGATTTCTATAAATTGATTTCTGTTTATAACTTTTAAATCAAAACATTTAAATAAATTTCAAATCGACGATTTTAAAATTATTAATTTAGCCAATCCGGTGTCCGTATATAATTTTCTATCCTATGGCCAAGTGATTAGTTATTTAAATTAAATGTCAGGGATGAATATATATCACTTAAATAAAATCACAGTGTCATGTGTATGCATAACAGGATATATATAAGCAAATAAACATCCAACCATTTAAGTATCAACCAATAGCATCCATCGAAATACATCATCCAATAGACAATACAATTCATGACAATTTCATAGTTATCAATGTCAAGTAATTAAATCGCAATTCAATTTAACTGTCAATTAAATTTTCAACGGTTAATTCAAATGACAATCTATATGACAATTAAATTTTATCAAACAACGACAAATAAAATTCATATCACTTCACAATATTAAACATAACTAGCATAAAGATATTCAATACGTTGTGAGCGTTATAAACACTCACCTTGATTTCAATGCAGTTCCAGCGTTTTATTTCGAATAAAATTAGACGAGCGTTTAATTTTACCTGAAATTTTCATAGCTCCAAACGATTCCAATCTAGCTCCATCGCAGTGCTCGACGAAACGAAGACAACGCAACTTGTTTCGTAATTTTCCGACCTCGTATGAAAAAGTTACATCATTGTAAAGTTTATATGAATTTAAATATAAATTAATTCACATTTTCTTTTAATTTTAAACCTTCTGCTAATCACGACCACCCATTTCTACACTCCAGATCACAGCCGCACAAATCCTTTCCCCCTTCTTCCTGTACGCATTTCATCCCAGGGTGAAGAACCCAAAACCGTCCCTATCTCCTCGACGTCGCACCACTCCACACCCACTTCTATGCTGATCAGCGAGTGCCATTCCGAAGCCCCTACCGCCGTGAACAACCGCACCGAACCCCATAGCACTCGGCCCTCCCCTTTCCTCGTATTGCGTGTGTGAACTGTAGCCATACACGGCCCAATAACTTCCTTTACACTGCATCAATCACGATCATTACCGTTGAACTTATGGATCTCTTCATGCTCTACAACTTTCGTTTACAAAGTTTTGTGAATTGGTTAATGGATTGCAAGAAATTTGAGGGAGAAGAAGAGTGTATTTCGGCCATTGGTTATGTAAACGGCGGCTGGACGTTTTCAAGTAGGGTTAGGGTTTAGTTTTCTTGAAAATGAAAATAATGAAGTGCTTATATCGAAAAATATCGAAACACTATTCATTTCGGGTTTTTCGAACTCCGATTTACGCGTGGTGACCGGCGTTTCTAGGATTTACCCCACGTTCCGGATACAATGGAACATGTTTCGGAAGCTAATTCGATCGTTTGTGCGAGTTACGAAAATAAACGATCAAATTTAAATTAAACCGATTAAACGAATTTCTATGCGTTTTGGCTTGCGCGGATAAACGGTAAATCCGATTGACATGAAATTTGAAATCTTACAATAATATCACGTTATGGATCCGATGAAACTAGTTTCGTCGAAATCCGAGACTGTTTGAAAAATGGCTATTTTAACTCGTCAAATAAATATTAAAACAATTTCGATGCGTTTCGAGCTGCCACGGTCAAACGAAAACTCCGATTGCTACAAAAATTGAAATACGATAATAACAAACTATTACAGATCCAGTGGAACTAGTTTCGTCCAATTCTGAGACTGTTCGAAAAATGGCTAATTTCACTAGTCGATTAAATATTAAAATATTCAATTTTCACAAATAAACTCTTAATTCGATTTTTTAAAGGTTCTACAACATCATTCTAACTTTAATATGATAAAATAAAATTTTACAAATCATTTTTAATCATATTAAACCCGTTATTCAATTATTCAATAAATTTCAAATATTAAATTTAAACAATTTTGATTATCCAATAATTCATTATCCTTTAAAATATTTGAAATTGAACTTATAAGATTCAACTTTTAAAACCAATTCACATCTTAGAACACTATTTCCAATTTACAGTTATTCAATAAGTTTTAAATATTTACTTTAAACAATTTACCTGTTCAATATTCAATTATTTGATTTTAAATAGATTTTACTTATCAATCAATTACTCTATTATACCCAATGAATTCAACATTTATTATCCTATCCAACTATTGATTTCAAAGGCATTCACTAAGTAGCATTTATTTTTCAATACTTATTACTATTCAAATCTTCGAAACCAATCTATTAACATTTGTATTACTACCTAAATTATTCACAATTCTTATTCACTTATTTGCATTGGTTTTTCCATATATTCCCTTAACCAAGTTATAACATTTGAGTCAATTCAATTAGATTAGAACTCCATTCAATCTATAAAGAATTACTTGGATAATTATTGTTGCAATTCATTCCAATTATTATTATTCCAAACGACTTACAATTTTTTTCTAACACTAAATCACGAAATCTTATTAAATTAGCTATTTTAATTATCGAAAATTTACGGGTCGTTACACTCTCCCCCACTCAAAACTTTTCGTCCCCGAAAAGGAAAACGAAGGGAAAAGGAAATAAGTATAGAATTCAACACTAGATATATTTTATTCAAAGTTACAAACTTATAAAACAATGAAATTCCATTTATAAAGTCATAACTACGCTTCCACTAGGTTACCCTGAATGGCTTTCTAACTTTAAAAGTTAGTTATCAAAACAAGTTATAAAAAAAAATTAAAACTTGAAAAATTTTCTAACACCCGGATTTACGGAAAATTTCGGCAGAGTCTCCTTTGCGCGGCTCGATCGGAAAAAAAATGACAGTATATATATCACAAATATACATCTCATCAAGTGATGAGGCATCCCGCAAGGAAAAAAGTGTAAAAGTACGGTATGTAATCCGAGATATGTACCTTATATATTATTAGCGAGCATGTACGGCTAATATAGCGCGAAAGCGAGATCCAAATGCGAAGCAAGCGCAATCCGCACTTACTAAACACTCAACAAACCATGAGAAACATGCATATATGAAAATAATATCAATATACACAATATAGCAACATAACAACTACATGTGCCAACATAGCAAATGCAACAAAACAACAAATGCATCCACCAAATCAATTATCATCCAACTATCATCCAACGAATCCATAACCAATCAATATAAATTGACTTCTCATTAATATTTATTGACTTGGGTTTCAATTTTAATCACAGTTAATTCATTAACGTTGGATTTTACTAACATTCATTCTCAATTCAATTAGTTATCATTAACTAATTTATATTTACATTAGTTCACTTCCAATTTGAATCAAATTAAATTCTATTTAAATTCATTTAACTTCCAATTTGATTTCAATGACTTATAGCTTTCAATTTCATTAACACTCAATGAATTATATACAATCTACTAACAATCATATAACGACCAAATCATACAATTTTAAAAGAATCATTTTATATTTGGCATCATAAATTTCCAATATTAACTTTAATTAAGTCTGTAAGCCGTACATATATCATCCGTGAGCAATATCAATCTAATCGCTTATTCGATCCTACAATTTCACTTCTAAACTAGTATCGTTCACACGACTCTCTAGTGCGGACTCAGATTTGGTTCCTTGATTGGAAACTGTTACTCTCCTTGCAATAGCCATATACTATGATAGAGAATTCCAGAATCAAATTAAAAATCCATATCCAGGGTTTGCCGTCGAAAATCGAGTGAAAAATCCTAACTTGGATCGATATAAATCATCTCGAAATTTTGTGCTCGAATTTGGATCAAATCGTTATGCGAATAAAATAATATACGTACAATCTCACGTATTACCTTCCAATGGATTTCTATCCAATTTATCTATACTAAATTATTTTATTGACTTCTATTTATTTTTATTTTTCACTTAATTACCCACAATCCATTATTCAGTTAGTATATTCATTTCTTTACATAGCATATTCTTTAACATTATCTTTTCTTAAACATCATATCAAAGGATTTGCTTACTCAAGTTCATTTTAAGCATTCTATATAATTTAATTAAACTCAATTTCTTTTCCCAATTGATTCTTAGCTATACCAAATTCTTTTGTTTACATTTACTTCATATTCATAGTTTCAGTTAATACAAATTTATTTGCGGAACATTTTATTAATCATCACTTTAGTTTATGGTCATTCCATAAAAGTCTAACTTCTCATATATGACTTTTCTTAGTTTATAGTTATCTCAAAAGTTACAAATTTATCTTTACATTTTTTTTGTTGCAAATTTATATTAAATTTTACAACCAGTTTACAAAGACATTGCTTGACTCAATGGCCTTTTCTTAAGTTCACTTACTTGTTCCATTTATCCATTCATCATTTCATGTTATATTTAAGTATATAATATTTTTATCACAACCAAATTTTTCCTTTATATACATTTTAATTCCTTTGGAGTTTTCCTTACTTGTATATTTCAATTACTTTCAGGTTTTGTTTATCTATACAATATCTCATTACATATCCAAAACATCATTTTAACTTTTAACATTTGGTAAGTCTTGTTATATGTTATCAGAATGTAAATTTGGTATTATACAAATTTATAGAATTTCATTTTACTTAATTAGAATGTTCACAAATTTAATTTGTTTAAATCCTCTTTACCTTTCAACTTTAAAGGTACACTACAACTCTAAAGTTTTTTTTTTTTACCAAAACATAAGCTTAGATGTCTTAATCCTCTTACTTTATAAATTCTTGTTATTCACATTTTATTCAATTATCATAACTTAGAAATTTAAATGCCCGGTTCTTTTCAAATCGTTTGGAATAAACATATACACTTATATCTTTAATATATCAAATCATACCTTTGGAGTTTAAACCAAACCCATTTACCCAAAATAATTTAGAAGAAAAGCAAAGCTTCTTAGAAGTCTCCCCCACTTTGAGACTCGAAAATGAACGTCGATGATGCTGCGCAGTCATCATCGAAATTATTTTCCAGCGACAGAAGAGAGAAGTACTGAATTCATTCCTTATTTTTTTTTAAAAAAAATCCTTCCAAAATATTTCCATAAACATTTTCCAACTAATATTACTATATATTTCTTCAAAGCTTTGAGAACCATTGTCAAAACCTCCGGGTCTTAAATTCAATATTTTCCAATTTAAATCTGTTTTAATTTATAAGTCACCTTTATAAAATATTCTTATAGGATTTTATTTTCTTAAAATATTCCACAAGTTGTTTTATCACTGTTCATTTTATAATTCATCTTAAGTATTAAATTACGATATCCAATTAATGATAATAACCAATATTATCATTCCTAACAACCAGTTAAGCTAGATAGATCACAATAATTTCTGAAAATAAATTCTTTATATTCAAAATATAATTAGAGCAAAGTTATTTCATTTACCCAATTTCAAAACAATACTATGTCGAATTGTTCAGTTTAAGTGTTTATAGATCCCTATCAATGACGTTAATTACTCGTATTGACCAGAATCCATAATCCACTCAACAAATCAACCGACACAATATAAAACATTTTATATCACTAACAAATACGCTCTCTCAAATGTGTACACTCAACGACTGATCATAGGGTATTACTACCTTATTTATAAAGAGTCAGACCCCACAAAGCTAAGGTTATCGCTAAACCAAAGCTCTGATACCAACTATAACGACCCGCCCTTTTGGACAGTTTAAACCGACGATCGAATACACATGCCGATTCCAAACCATTCAAAAGGCAGAAGGTTATTGGGGTAAATAAGAAAAGAAAAGAAAGAGAAATAAAGGAAATGAAACAACATAGAATCTCGCAGCGGAACGATAAAATATAATAGTCAAATAAACAGTTCATGAAGCTTTTTACTATACTTTGATCATTATTTATACAACATTTATCAGAGTTATACATATACAACAGAACAAATAAAATGATGCAGCAGACAGCATGATGCAAGGATAATAATAGTAATAGTATACCAAATCTTCGTCTTCATCCTCCAGAATAGATCTTCAAAAATTTGAAAACTCAGGACTGACCCGAGCGTAATGAAAAGACAAAACACTCGAGTCAAGACTAAAATATCCTTATGAAAGTTAAATCAATCGTAAATAAATATGAGTGTAACGGTGTCAGAGATGTTTACGGGGTTTGACATCTCATATCCAGTGTCAACGTGCGTGCAATAACTTAAAAGATGTTACGGGATTTTCCATCTCTCAAGGATCCGTTAAACTATCTACTATGTAGTACAATACACTATTATAATATGTCTGCAGTAAAGTAAAAGTATTAAAATAGCGTTAAGGCGTTACCATAATTCCCCTTAACACATTTTTATAATGCTATAGTCTATACAACACCGTAAGCCCCACCGTAAACTGGTGGTTATCAGAGGGTACCCCATAGGTATAACACAAAACAAAATGTAGTGGTCGCAAATAGGATAATCAGTATGACAAGTTACATGAGGCGATACCAACTAGGATACTAGTAGTTGCGTGATCCGGACTGATGTTGAGCATAGCCAGCAGCTACCCCAACACCGCGAAACAACACTCCCAAATCAAGGGGTGCACCCAAATCGAATCACAAATGTAATAGATATGGTATCGAAGAAGTGTGTCCGCTAGAGATGGCGAACCTCAATGGCCCGGCGCGGCTCCTGTTTTAGTCATGTCAGGGGTCATCCAATATCGTTCTCTTTCTTCATTCAACGCGTTCACCAAACCATCCACTTCATTTTGAATCAACACTCTACGTATAATAGTTATTAAAGTGGTTTTCGGTATCGACAGAGAGTATGTCCATATCCGATCCCGGTCTCTTTAATAACTACGTATTATTACACTGGTGGCTCTTTTATATTTCAAGTCGATTCATAATTGATATCAAAATATCACATTCGCTTTAAAAAATCAAATCCATTTCAAATATCATCATAGCTATTCAAAATGTAAGATTCTGTTTCAAAAATCATTTTCGCCTCAAAATCCCATTTCAATTTCAAGATCATTTCGAATTTCAATTTAGGTTGCAACTTCATTTAACCCAATTCGTATTTAAATTCAAGATTTAAACATAAACATTTCACCTTATTGACCAGCTTGAAATTTTAGAAAAATAGTTTAAGTAGTTTAAAAGTAGTTTAAATAATTAAAATAGTTAAAAATACTTAAAATCTTTAAATGGATTTCAAATAGATAAATTAATTTAAAATAATTTAAATTGGGTTAAATAGATTTAAAATAGATTAAATAAGTTAACATGGTTTAAGATGGGTTAAAAATAATTTAATATAGTTAATATAGGTTAAAATAGTTTAAGTATTTAAAGATGGTTCATATAACAGAGTAATTTGGAAAACAAAATGAACAGCTTCAAAACCAAACCGTTTCGATTATAACTTCCCATTTCAAATCAATTTCAATTTCCATTCTACTGATTCAATTTCGATTTCAATTCAAATCAATGTCAACATTGACTTCAAATCAATTCAATTCTACATTCACCTTCAATTAATTCAATTTCAATTTATATCTATTTTTGAGCTTGATTTTTCAAAATATCAATTTACAACACTTAACAAAATTATCCTTCGATATTCAAATTTAAATCCAAATTTCAATATGATTCAATTTCAAGCTCAATTTCAAAATATTATTTTTATATCACTTTTACTTAATAATATTCAAAGCTCGAATTAAGGTTCAATCTTTAAACAAGTCAATTTTCGAAATTCAATCATATCCCGATTTTTAATCTCAAAGTCTCAACTTAAATTATTTAACAATTTCCTTCAACCAAAATTTATTTCAACATTCCAAACTCAATTTTTCGATAAATTCGATTTCTATAAATTGATTTCTGTTTATAACTTTTAAATCAAAACATTTAAATAAATTTCAAATCGACGATTTTAAAATTATTAATTTAGCCAATCCGGTGTCCGTATATAATTTTCTATCCTATGGCCAAGTGATTAGTTATTTAAATTAAATGTCAGGGATGAATATATATCACTTAAATCAAATCACAGTGTCATGTGTATGCATTACAGGATATATATAAGCAAATAAACATCCAACCATTTAAGTATCAACCAATAGCATCCATCGAAATACATCATCCAATAGACAATACAATTCATGACAATTTCATAGTTATCAATGTCAGGTAATTTAATCGCAATTCAATTTTAATTTCAATTTAACTGTCAATTAAATTTTCAACGGTTAATTCAAATGACAATCTATATGACAATTAAATTTTATCAAACAACGAAAAATAAAATTCATATCACTTCATAATATTAAACTTAACTAGCATAAAGATATTAAGTACGTTGTGAGCGTTATAAACACTCACCTTGATCTCAATGCAGTTCCAGCGTTTTATTTCGAATAAAATTAAACGAGCGTTTAATTTTATCCAAAATTTTCACTAGCTCCAAACGATTCCAATGCAGCTCCATCGCGTAGTGCTCGACGAAACGAAAACAACGCAACTTGTTTCATAATTTTCCGACCTCGTATGAAAAAGTTACATCATTGTAAAGTTTATACGAATTTAAATATAAATTAATTCACATTTTCTTTTTATTTTAAACCTTCTGCTAATCACGACCGTCCATTTCTGCACTCCAGATCACAGCCGCACAAATCCTTTCTCCCTTCTTCCTGTACGCGTTTTATCCCAGGGTGAAGAACCCAAAACCGTCCCTATCTCCTCGACGTCGCACCACTCCACACCCACTTCTATGCTGATCGGCGAGTGCCATTCCGAAGCCCCCACCGCCGTTAACAACCGCACCGAACCCCATAGCACTCGGCCCTCCCCTTTCCTCGTATTGCGTGCGCGAACTGTAGCCACACGTGGCCCAATAACTTCTTCTACACTGCATCAATCACGATCATTACCGTTGAACTTATGGATCTCTTCATGCTCTACAACTTTCGTTTAGAAAGTTTTGTGAATTGGTTAATGGATTGCAATAAATTTGAGGGAGAAGAAGAGTGTATTTCAGCCATTGGTTATGTAAACGGCGGCTGGACGTTTTCAAGTAGGGTTAGGGTTTAGTTTTCTTGAAAATGAAAATAATGAAGCGCTTATATAGAAAAATATCGAAACACTATTCATTTCGGGTTTTTCGAACTCCGATTTACCCATGGTGACCGGCGTTTCTAGGGTTTACCCCGCGTTTCGGACACAATGGAACATGTTTCGGAAGCTAATTCGATCGTCTGTGCGAGTTACGAAAATAAACGATCAAATTTAAATTAAACCGATTAAACGAATTTCTATGCGTTTTGGCTTGCCCCGGACAAACGGTAAATCCGATTGACATGAAATTTGAAATCTTACAATAATATCACGTTACGGATCCGATGAAACTAGTTTCGTCAAAATCCGAGACTGTTTGAAAAATGGCTATTTTAACTCGTCAAATAAATATTAAAACAATTTTGATGCGTTTCGAGCTGCCACGGTCAAACAAAAACTCCGATTGCTACGAAAATTGAAATCCGATAATAACAAACTATTACGGATCCAATGGAACTAGTTTCGTCCAATTCTGAGACTGTTCGAAAAATGGCTAATTTCACTAGTCGATTTAAATATTAAAATATTCAATTTTCTCAAATAAACTCTTAATTCGATTTTTTAAAGGTTCTACAACATCATTCTAACTTTAATATGATAAAATAAAATTTTACAAATCGTTTTTAATCATATTAAACCCGTTATTCAATTATTCAATAAATTCCAAATATTAAATTTAAACAATTTTGATTATCCAATAATTCATTATCCTTTGAAATATTTGAAATTGAACTTATAAGATTCAACTTTTAAAACCAATTCACATCTTAGAACACTATTTCCAATTTACAGTTATTCAATAAGTTTTAAATATTTACTTTAAACAATTTACCTGTTCAATATTCAATTATTTGATTTTAAATAGATTTTACTTATCAATCAATTACTCTATTATACCCAATGAATTCAACATTTATTATCCTATCCAACTATTGATTTCAAAGGCATTCACTAAGTAGCATTTATTTTCCAATACTTATTACTATTCAAATCTTCGAAACCAATCTATTAAAATTTGTATTACTACCTAAATAATTCACAATTCTTATTCACTTATTTGCATTGGTTTTTCCATATATTCCCTTAACCAAGTTATAACATTTGAGTCAATTCAATTAGATTAGAACTCCATTCAATCTATAAATAATTACTTGGATAATTATTGTTGCAATTCATTCCAGTTATTATTATTCCAAACGACTTACAATTTTTTTCTAACACTAAATCACGAAATCTTATTAAATTAGCTATTTTAATTATCGAAAATTTACGGGTCGTTACACTAGTACTAGCACTTAAATTAGTATTCATGAATGCATATCTAGTACTATATTTACTTTTAGCTTGTTTATAGCCTACACAATTTTTATCATTGTAAGCTTTTGAATTTGTAATTAAGGATAAGATATCTCCCTTTAGATTTTATGATTTTCTTCATTTAATTTATTAAAATTTGCTTTAGAATCATAAACTTCTTTTTGCAGAATATTACTATTATATTTTAAAATCTCACATTTTTTAGATATTTCTGAGTTCCTTTCGATTAAAGTTTCATTCTCTTTTTCAAGAGACAAAACTAAAGGGCTAGAATTATTTAAATAATTTTCCACAAATATACTTTTATTTTGCAAAACATCGCTTTCCTTCAAAAGATCATTGTTTTTAACTTCTAACTACTCATTTTCTTTTTGTAAGAAATTCTTTTGTAAAAAAAAGTTTTTCTACTGTATTTTCAAATAAAATTGTTTGTTTTTCCAAAAGTTTATTTTCCTCTTTTAAATTAAAAATTTCTTGCTCATAATTTTATAAATTAGCTAATGCAACTTTATTAACTTTATTGACTTAATTTAAATTTGTATAGTCTTTTAATAATTCATCATGTGCTAACAAAAAATCTTTATATAAAGAATCTAAGCATACCGATTATGATCTTGGTTTAGCCTTGAATTGTTGTTTGCTTCTTTGATTCTTCTTTATTGCATTTTATCTTTCCATTACCTTGATTAGATCTCTTTATGGACATTTATTCTAGGATGTTGTTACAATCTCTTAAAATCCAGGCTTCGATACCAAATGAAGGTGTCTAAGGATCATATAGTATGAAATATTAAATAAACTATTTACTTGTGTGGAATATAAATATAAAAGTAAAAGTAATAAAGTAAATAAAACTAGAGATTGTTATACTGGTTTGAACTTTTCGTTCTACATCCAGTCCCAGACTCCTTCTGCATTTAATCTATACGCTCACTTAACCCGGAGGAACATGTATTACACTTCTTGAGAAACAAAACAGGACTTCAACTGCCTAGACAACCGAATAGGACTTCAACAGCCTGAGGATACTACAACAGGACTTCAACTATAAACAGTAGAAAAGTTTTTGACTGAGCACGCTCTTGAATAGCACTAATAAATCAATAATGTATACTCTTTCTATAATCTTCTCCTTTGTGGTATATCATATAATTTGTGAAGAAGGAAGTAATTTTGGTCACAAGAGAATAATCTTGTGACCGAAATAATAAACCAATTTGGAAATGAATGCTTGAGGATTCAGTAGAAAAGATAGAAAGAATTATATATAGAATTTGTTATTGAAACACTGAAATGTTGTTTATATAGAGTTTAAAAGTTGCAATCATTCATGCAAAGAAACAGTGAAAAGTTATGACTGCAACCCTTTATTTAAGAGACGTGTCTCTTCATGATAAAAAGGCAGCCTTTTAGAAAACTAGCCGTTATACAGATTTAGCTAGCTGATTAAATTTTGGTAGCCATCTGAATTGACAGTTTTTTAAAACAGCAAGAAAACAGTTCATTTAACACATTTTCAGCTGGCTGAATGTTGTCAGTCAGTCGGCTGAATATTCAAAAATCAGTGTATGCATGTGCACGGATTCAATCGGCTGAATGATCTTGTTTAGTTGGCTAAATTCTGTTGATGAATAAAAGTTGTCTTAGCTTAGTTGGTTAGAGCACTTGCTTTCTAAACTAATGATCCGAGTTTGAGTCTTGCTCCATGCAGTTTTGAAAACCTAATTTTCATTTATAATATAATTTCACCAATGCCTGAGTTAGAGTCTTGCTTCATATATTAATAATAATAATATTTAAAAAAAATTCATTATTTTTATAAATGTTTCGAATGTATATGTATATATGTGTATACCACTTTGAGATGATTTTAACATTTGTATACTCTAGACATGACACTGTATGAATAATAATACTTTGTTTGTCACCTTCATCTTGTCTTTATCACGTATATATCTTCTTGTATCTATGTGTGTGTGTGTCTATATATATATATATATATATACTTACTTTTATCCTCTTTTGTATTCTGTATCTTCATTTTGAACTTATTTGTTTGTCTTTTTTGATACTTATGTACTTGTAAGTTAGCTTAGAGCTTCTTTGATATAATTGTATAGTTATTGTCATTAAAATCTAACAATAGAGGTTCTGACACTTAACTCATGCTTGAGCATTCCATATCCTATCTCTTAATGAGTCATACCCAACCAAAGCCTAGGTTTTCACTTAACCTTCGACTCTATCACCAAGTTTTGAATTTTCGACCCTCGAATATTAACATTAATATATCCATGGTATTCTTGTATCGAGCACCTAAGTGTTGGAAAGACATATAGTTGGGGTGAAATAAAAAGAAAAGAAACAAAATAAGGAAGAAGACCACTATATTAGCATCACACAACGGAACGATAACATATAATATTAAAAGGCAGTACAAAGTGATATTTTAAGACATATCTAATTTCAGAGTCACAATCCTAAGTATTATTGTCAACGTGGATGGTTACAACAACAAGTCTCGCAAATGCTAATATATTTATAATAGAAATGCAGCAGAATAAGAATATTGTGATAGGTGAACAGAAGCATCCATTTTATCTCGTGAAACTCCAAAGAACATCAGCAAAGTCCTACCTTTTCCAAACTACTTGAAGAACACCCATGGAAATAAAGGAAATATAAAAACGTGAGCCAGACACAAGTCTAGCATAAGAAACTTAAAAAAATATGCATCCAACATATAATAGTAGTTTTGAGACTGTACTGATCATCATACAGTTTCCCCTTTAAAAAAACTACGCCGCCTGATAAGTACATAAGGTGGTATAATAGATAATGTCTAGGTGTGGAATATAATTTAGAAAATATATATGGTGCTTTGATTGATCACACCACAATAATATTGAGTGTACAATCGAAACCGTTAAGACGCGCAACATATGGATTTTCCATGGAGATCTCCCTGGTCAAGCTGGATCTGAACTCCTGCACAAGGATCAAAAACTACGTTCTGAGCATCATATATATATATATCTAGGTAAAATATACCATAAGGTGAACACAAATGGCCCATGACCAAACACATAGAACCATGTATCATCAACTCCTATGTGCAACATCAACTCTCATGCCACGGGTTAATAAACCCCAAGTTATGCAGCCTACTGTATCTTTAGTTATTTTTGATGCTAAGGTTACATACGATATTTCTTACATGAGTCTTCATCATTCGAATAGATCTTGAATCTCACTCTGTATTTTATCATCTCGAGCCATTATCATTCGAATAGTTCCTGAACCTCTCCAATGATTCTAAAATAAGTCATCTGACAAAAGCTAACGTTGACCTCTCCTTTCACTTAACCTTATGATAGACAGTTCAACACAATAGCATTAGTCTTAAATGTTAACGCTGACTTCTCCCTTGGACATAACCTTAGGATAGATAGTTCAACTCTATAACATTTCACTTCACAACTGCTTCAGAAACATAGAAATTGTAGATTGATTTTGAAGTGGATTCCGGTAAGCAAAACACTTATCTGATCCTGGACTCTTAAAAACTAAATCGAAGAATTTTCTGTTAACTCTATTCTAATTTTTTATAAGTAAGTGATCCATATAAAAAGGAGTTCTCCTTAAGGGATCTTGTACATATAAGTTCTTATAGCTAAAGACATTTTATACCTATGCTCCTCCTTAAGGGATCTTAAATCATATGAAGCCGTGAAGCTTTTAGATACTTCTTGATATTTGATCAAGTTAATTGGTTGACTAATCGACTATCTAGTTCTGAAAACAATTGCTTACGGAAATCAAGTTTTATATACGTAACACATTTTCGAACTTCGTCTTACTCTATCCCTCGTTCAAGAGTAAAGCAATAGGTTAGAGCACTATGCTTCTAAATCCTACTCGAACATCATTCTTAAATCTCATATAGATAGAACAAGCCTACTTGTTGGCTTTTAGTGTTAAGAATATTTAATTACATTCCACGAACAAGTAAATACTCAAAGCATGATTAAGTCACACAAAGCACAACTAAGTCACATAAGCAACTCCTAGTCCCTTTTTATTTGATTAATCCTAATTAAAACCACTTTGTAAATACGTGTATATATAATTAAAATACCTTTACAAAAAATTATGTAAATGTATACTATTAATTGACTATTCATTTCTACTCTTTTCAATACTTCAAAAAATATTCGCACACTTATCTCAATTGGCATAAGTATATTCATAAATCAATAACAATATTTCTTACTTTAAAATATAATCAAATATGTTAAAAACATATGTTACTTAAACGCTATTACAGTTAACCCCTTATAAAGTTCAATCTTTACTATATATAACTTTTTTCCAAATTATTCCATACTATTCATTGTCTTTAAAATATCCATTTATAAAGATACAAGTATATTCACAAGGGTTAAAGATATTTGTTACTTAAACATTTGTCACTACCTGTGCAGTTAAAGCGCTCGGCGGATTCGAAGCGGTGGAGGTGCAAAAAGTCATAGCGGGGATACAGCGAGGATATAGCGGGATATAGCGGATGGCTCTAAAATAGCATATAAAACTCGTACTTAATGTTTTTACAAATATATAAACGGTAATTTAATAAAAAATTATCATTCAATTGAATTATAATTAATACATGAATAATTTTAAACAAAAAACATGTGCGAATATACTTTAAATAAACGTAAAACTGTTATATAACATAATTGAATTTAGTAGAATATTAGAGTATTTTCATTTCTAAAAATATATTAAAAATTAAATCAAATAAATTAGTTTCATAATTTTTATAATGTATAAATGCAATTTTTTAACTCGTTTTATTAAAGAAGATATAGTGGAAATAGCAAAATATAGCGGGAATAACGGGATATAGCAGAAATAGCGGGGATTAAAGCGGAAAGGCTATATTTTGGGGCTATATGGAAAAATCGTAGCGGTGGAAATCCGCTATGAGATATAGCGGGGTTATAGAGGGGTAATAGCGGGGTATTAACTACACAGGTCACTACAGACCCAAAACCATTGTACTTATAATTATCCTCAAAACATCCATCTAAAGATCTAATTATATTTCTAGGTATAATAAAAAAGGGTTGAAAACAAATATTGCTTAAACATTGTTTATTATAACCCAAAACCGTTTTATACTTATATTTATCTTTAAAACATTCTTTTAAATACATAAGAATATCTACATTTATTAAACAACGTAATATACTTTTAATTAACTTTACAAAACCATTTATTATAACTAAGTATTATAAACTTCTTATATTCCTTTTTAAATACTTAACTTATTTTTCCAAACACTTACATATACTAAAAGCATTCTAAAAATGATACACAACACACACATACACATTAATTTATTTATAAGCTAACATACTTAATAAAATCTTAAAAGAATTTAAAAGATAAAATGTAACAAAAGCTTCTTAATTACTTTAATAAAATATTTAACTAATTTTAAGAAACTATATGTACTTAAAATACTTATAATACGATTTAAAACATTTATATAAAATATTACTTAAAGTTAACTATTTTATAGTTTATTTAAAAACTCCAAAAAAATATTTTATTTTAAATAAATGTTCTACTTTAATAATCCATATTTAATTATTGAAATATAACCACTTTTATAATACTCTAATATAACTGAGAAAATCCTTGTAAAAAGATTGAAGAATAATATTTAAATTTAAATTCATTTCAAAGAGTTTAAAGTTCAAAACAGAAACAACATTTCAAGAATGCTAAAATGGGTTTAAACCTACCGTGATATTTTAAAGTGCTAAAGTAGAGTGCTGTAAATGAGTATGAATTGGAGCAGTTTTGCATATTCAAACGTTTGCCTTTTTTCAATATGCTCAAACTTTTTTGCATCCCATCATTTCAAAGTAATACATATACACATACTACATCATAGCTACGATGGGAAATCCTTTAGGATCTCCCTACAAAATTCTATAGAAATTGTCGAACACTAGGCAATTCCTAAGTGTGTTTATAACAACTAGTCGGTCTAAAACCATAACAAATTTAAATTTGATTCATTCAAAGTCCAACCAGACCTTATGTGTTTCATAACAAGGCTATGCAACAAGTCATAAAAAAGAGCACAAGTCCAAAAATATCTATTACATATGTTATTTGTTTTCCAAAGCAATAATCATAAGAGATTACGCAAATATAAAGTCAAGCAACATACTTATAGTTCTAAACAATAATATATACTCGACAAGCACCATTGTCTAAGTGGTTAATTGATTCGGCTTTGGTGCAAGAGGTCACAAGTTCGAAACTTGCTTTCGAACGTTTATTGACATGGGAGATGTTGTCCCAATGATTTGTTGTATATAAAGTACCATTTCAAAAAAAAACAATAATATATACTCTTTATATTCATTTACATGGTGAGTTACCTCACCCATTAATAAGAAAATAACAAGGCACAAGCCACCACTTCTTACCACAACTTTGCGAGCATCAAAACTCGTCCTAGCTTCACCCTTTGCTCATGGCCATCCCTTCCTTCCTTCATAATTGCTCACGACATGCATGGTTCAAATGGGTTGTGCTCCAAATCTTCGAGCTTAGAGTTGCTATATGGTGTTTCTATGTTGTTGCATGCCTATAGAAAGAGTTTGGGTTAGTTTTGTGTTGACTTGAATTGTTTTGTTCTTTAGAAATCATGAAGAGATAAGAGTGAAGAATGCTTTGACTTATTTTGCTAAAATGTAAAAGTGTTTTTCTATTGTGTGCACATCCTTATGTAGGCAATTTAAGGGTCACCGTACCCTTCCGTTCACCAACGTACCCTTCCCTTCACCCCACGGCCAATCAAGGAAGGCTCATCCCTCATGTTTCTCATTTCCACCTTACCATGCCTTAGAAAATATCTTCTCTCCACTCATAAATTCCAGTTTATTCTAGAAGCTTTCCTAAAGTGATTTAGTGCAAATTATTTTTTATTAGCTACTAATGATTTCCTAACTTATATAGACATCTACAAAAATATTTGCATAACTTATATCATATAAAAAGTCGTTTGTCAATAAAATAATTTTCGGTATTTCTTTGACGTATTTTTTTCTGTAAGCAATTTTCAAAAAAATTCCATCGTTAGTTATTAATAAAAGGGGGTTAACAAGGTTGTTAAATCAGTTTTATCATATTAAATCAAAGATTCAAATATTTAAATACAAAATGTTCAAAAGGTATGAAAAGAAGTTTCTTTTGGGAAGAAATGAAGAGAGACATAGACTTATGGTTGATGCAATGTATGAATTGCCAATAAGTAAAACTAAGCATCAAAAGCTAAGTGAATTACTTCAACAGTTAGAAGTATGGAAATAAGACTTTATATCTATGGATTTTATCGATTGATTGCTAAGGTCGAATACGGAAAATGGACGTATATGGGTTATAGTTGATATACTGACCCGGAGTGAAAATTTTATCCATGTTAAAACAAGGACGACACCAAGTTTGGTGAAGTTATTTATGAAGAATGTTGTAAGACTTCATGGAATATCGAGCAACATTGTAAGTGATAGAGATATATTATTTACTAGTGAGTTCTAGAAGAGCTTACAACATGTTTTCGATAACAAACCAAAGAAAAGTATCGCCTACCATATATTGACTAATTGTCAGACAAAAAGGGTTAGTAAAGTACTCGAAGATTTACTGAGAGCTTTTGTATTGGATTTTGGAGAGCCATGGGAAGTCCATTTTCACTTAGTCAAATTTTCCTATAATAATAGTTATCAAACTAGTATAGGAATGGCACATGTTGAAGAACTTTTTAGAAGGTTGTACAAATCTTTGATGGTTGGAGACAAGTGATAGGCCATTGTTTGGTCTAGATTCGGTAAAAAAGCAACTTAAAAGATTAAGCTAATTCGATTAAGTATTATGGTAGCTAAATCAAGGCATAAAAGTTACGTGGATAATAGGTTAAGGAGTTCGAATTCGCAATCGGAGATTATGTGCTCATGAAGGTATCACTGATGAAGGGTGGTCCATTTATTATCATAGAAGGAATTGAGAAACACTCATACCATACCAAATTACCAAATATTTTGGTAGAGTCTATAATGTTTTTCATGTATCTCATTTTGAGGAAGAACATGCATGGTTTAGAGACTATTATTGAGCGAACAATTTTGAAGGATTTAGTAGTGAAGCCTGATATGACTGTCATTAGTTGACATATTCATATAGTACATAAAGATATGAAAGAGCTTAGTAATAAGACAATCAAGTTAGTAAAGATCCAGCGGAGTGACAAGAAAACAGTAAATCAGTCTTCAATTCACATTTACCCTTAACAAAGGGATTTTAAGTTGGAAATGTTCTAAATGAGAGGTCATGGTAGATTCAACTATGAAGACTATGTACATCATAAATAGTAATCGGTCTTCGTCTTATATGTACCCTTAACAAAGAGTTTTTAAGTTGGAATTGTTCTAAATGAGAAGTCATGGCAGATTCAACTATAAAGGCTTTGTGCATCGCCTTGGATAATGATACAGTGAAAGCAGTATTGTGATAATAATCATACAATATAGATTTTAATGAGAACCGACAGCTTGATAAGTGGTAGAGATATGTTCCGTAATCACCATGTTATAAAATAGTTTATCAATGATGGAGAAATATAATCTAAAAAGTAGATACAAAATAATAATATTACATATCCACTCACTATGAACTTTTCTTGATTTTGTCTAGAAAACCCAATCAAGAGAATGGTTATGATCACCATAATTAACCCCAGGTGCAAGTAGGAGATTGATAGAGTAAAGAGTATGCTCTAGTGGAAATTATATAATTTAATTATATAACTCAACTATTGTAGCAAATCTTGTTCAAAATAAAGTAAGCTTTTTAGTTTTTTCCTATCATATATATTAAGATATATCTAATGTTCTAAATGTGTTAAATATATACAGGTAGAAAATTATTAGGAAATGTACTTAATCGACTGAATTTATAAATGTGTTTGTAACCATGAGTATCGAATCAATGAATAAGCACTTGTCCTTAAATGTTCCTAGTCTAAACATATCAAGAATGAGATATTTATATATTCGTTGAGACTAGTGAACTTAAAGCTCTCTATGTGATGGAGGTGAATCACTCATGGCTATTGGGGCAGCAAGGGTTTACGCACGTGTGTTTGTTTAGAACTCCCATAATGACGTACACTAGTATTTTGGTTTGAGAATACTTTGAATCCTAAGTGTCTAAACTATACTTTGATTATGGTCAATCGCACGACAACGATGTTCATATTATGACCATAGGTGGGTATAAGTTGAATCACTTGAAGTGAAATATTAATAAAAAGAGGATTTATCTCATTTGAGTAGAAGGTTAATCTCATTGCAATTGGTAGTCAATGTCATTGGCAGAAGAAAATAGATTAATCGATAATTATTATCATATTGAACCTGAATTTAATGTTGGACTTCACAATGAAGTATAGATGTTATTAGAGTTTTGACCATTGATCGAGCTCTAAATATTTATATGATATAGTGTATATAATGTAGCATCGCTTAAGGGTGTTGGTTTAAAAGATAAGATATTAGTTTTTACCTAGATAACTGGTGAGCAGCTGAACTTGTGTCAACTACTACGCTTCAATAAAGTCTATACAGGCTTTAACGTATAAATCATTTAAATATTACTGAGGGCCGAGTTCACACTTGGGAGTCACATAACCACAATTCCATTTTTCAGACGAAATAATTTATTGAAGTAATTTATAGAAGTCACAAGTTATTATTGTAGAGAAATTGATATAATCGTTATAATAATTAGTTTGTTATTATTAGTAGTAATATCAAAGGGCTGAAAAATTAATTAATAAAACATATAATTGTTATATGTTTATTTAATTATTTGTGTAGACCAATAATAATATATATTAATTACTAAACATTTTACAGTAGTTGAAACTATTAAAATTGATTAATAATTAAAGGGTTTATCATTGAGGTATCATATAATTGGTATATATTTTACTGCAGCCATATTGATATTAGCTGAATGGTTTATTATTCACTTGGGTTATTAAACCTAATTAATTAATTAATTCTAACCTATTGAAAATATATTAATGAGATATTTTTAGCATTCGACTCTATAAATAGTCTTTAAAACCGATTTTATTATCTCTCTCCTAAATAAATTATGTCTTTTGTGATGCTTTATTCAAATAGTGCACTCATAATGATGTGTCAGGCGCTTGGACCCATGACCTACGGAACATTTGTCTATTGTGTCATACCTCTAACCACTTGAGCTAGTGGTCCTTGACGAAATAAATTATATCTTAATGACGGACTTTGCAGCTTCACCATTGAGTTAAAGAAAAGTTTTGTTTGAGGGATGGTTCATGGTGGATTCAACTGGTAGGACAAAAAAAAAATTTCAAATTATTTTAACTAATACTGATTTATAAAAATATTTTTCAAATTCAATTGTTTCAAAAAAAAATTGAAATATTTTTTATGTTCTTACGCATGTGTACACTGGTTATGTTGCACACCCGCATATCTTGACTACCAACTAGGGTATTTGGCCAATTGACAGGACAAGGACGACGAGATGGCACAATGGTGATGATATGTTGAAATGTTGACTCACGACCCGGGCTAGGGTTTTCTCAATCAGGCATCAAACGACAATTTGGAGGTGGAAATCATCTCGTCTTGGAGTGGAGATCTTTCTAACTATGGTAGTAATGTCACCAGCAGTGTCAGCCCGTTGATTTCATTGGATATGGATTTGGAGCATTGGCAGCTATGGTTTACTTTACGTATGTAAATTCGTTAAAAACACCTAATTAATATAAAATTATGTTATGTTGTTATACTGCTATATTCACATAATATCATTAAAACTTAAAATGTGTATATCTTTCACGCGCGAACTCTTTCTTGAACACAACTTGCATTGTTGGTTTCATATTTAAGTTTAGAACACGGTGACATTATTTAAGAGTAAATTCTACACTCCTTTTTGAAATGGTAAAGTAGACATTATAATATTAGTATTATCATTAAATATTTACACACTAACATTATAAAACATATCAAGACATTATTCATTAGATTCAAATGTTAGATATTTGAGTTAAGATGGATCATAATCGTTTAAATTTATAATATCAATTTATGGAAATTTAAATTTTGAACAAAGTACTATTTGAATTTATTAGTCATTATCATTTAAATATTTATTAAATTTAAATAATGTATATAGACGCACATCATCATATATACCTTTTTTTATAAATTTACTATTGAGTGAATGTTGTTTAATTTTGTAATAAAATATTTCGTCGAATATTTTGAATTGATTATAACAAAGTAAATCAAATTAATAATGCTAATGTAACGATAATGCAATATAACATAAAATTCAAATCATTATCATCCAATGAAACATTAAATATGATTTAATGTTGTTAAATTACTCATGGGAGCATAAATAAATGATCCAGCGCATAATGAATAAAAAGAAAAAAATTCTAAATTTTCTCATTTTACTTCGTTGTCTGATGCACCTAAGCCAAAATAGTGTGTGCATGCACACGCGCGCTCACACATATGTGTATATTTGTGGTGCAAAGTACATCATCACAATATAATTTTTAGTTAACATATAACTATATGCATTAAAAATTTGCGACGAAGATGATTGAAATTTGAATATGAATAAAACTAAATTTTATGTCAAATACTTTTCCTCTGTGCGTAAAAATAAATTGATTTCCTCGATAAGTTTGGGGTCAATCAAATCACAATCAACCACCTTCTCTGATGGATCTTTAATGCCTTTTCTCTTAGCCAAAAGGGTCTAAATTTTCTTCTTTTCATTATTACATATTACACAATAGACTATTTTTATCGATGGTAGGGGGAAAAAAAATACAATTTCTCATTTTCTAGTTTCAAATTCAACGGGTATAAAAACATTGTATTTTCAATGAAAGGAAAAGGTTACTTTCGTTTATTTATCTTAGTGATAAATTATTTTACTTTTATACTAAAAACTAATTATTTTAAAGTTGCTCTAAAACTTATTATTATGGATTTTGAAGTCTTTTAGCTTAATTTTAATCTTATTTTACTAGTTGGACATTTTGATTTGTTCCCAAATATTTACGTGCTTCTCCAAATGTTAATTTAATCCGAACGTTATTATTTAGTTCATCTTTAGCCATAATTTATCAAAGTGTAATTTCAGTGTAGAGCCTTAAATGCAGTTAGACCGTACAACATAGAGAAATTTAAGAAGCGTCACAATCCAATCCAAAAGTGCGATTAAGAAATTAAATCACAGAAATTCTGTTATGATTTTATGGGCCCCAGCGGTGTTGCACAAAAAGCAGATACGATTAAATTACAAATACGCCCTCGCTCATATGATATATTCTCTGGACTGGACACAGAAATTACGAACTCATCCTCAGTTTTATAATACGCTTCCCTGCACATTTCTCCTCTTCACAGTTCTCACTCTTCAAAAGATTAGCGCAAAAAATCTCCGAATTTAATTTTATTAAACTTGAAATTTAATATGTTTTATTCTCACCATTTACTTGCAAGGAAAGCACCGTTGGGACAGATCTGGTTACGTTTCCGCCTCTTTTTATTTGTGTTTGTGCTATTCACAGTGTTTTTGTTGATGAGTAGTGTCGCCATTGAATCATATTTGAAGTATTTTTTCCATTTTAGCTTTTTTTAATGTTATTTTGGTCGTTTTAATTAATGGGTTACTCTCATTTTCTATGATTTATCGACATTTTCGCCATTGATTCATATTTGATGAATTTTCTCCATTTTTGTTTTTGTGTACGTTATTTACATTGTTTTGATTAATAGTTATTCCTTATTTCCTGGTCCTGAGCTGAAATGTTTTGACCACGGAATTTTGTGCCATTTTTGTTGATTTTCAGGATGGCCGCAACTATGCGTGCGAAATTTAGTAGACGAAAGCTGGATAAGCTCGATATCATACAGATTTGGTTAGTTTAAGCTCTGTTTTAAATTTAATGTTCGAATTCACTGTTCACTTTCCATGCTTTGTTTTTCAGTGAGGAGATTTTGAACCCATCTGTTCCCATGGCACTTCGTCTTTCAGGAATTTTAATGGGTCAGCATTGTATTTAGTTGTTTATCTGATTTTATTTATTTATTTATTTATTTATTTTTTTAAGTTTAGTTACGCTTCTATAAAATTCCAGGTGGTGTTGTGATTGTGTACGAGAGGAAAGTTAACCTGCTTTACGGTTAGTACATAATTTATACAACCTTCTATATTTGGCTGTGTACCCTTTTTCTTGATGTTTTTTTGATGTTATTAACTACAGATGACGTGAATCGTGCTCTGGTAATTGCTCTGAGTTTTTATTTTACTTTTATCAAAATATGGATAATACTCGAATTCCGAATCATTTATGTTAATTTTAGTTGTATGATGATTGGTTTTGTTTATTAACATTTTGAAGGTTGAAATTAATGAAACTTGGAAGGTAAAGGCCAAAGTTGACCGTACAGTCCTCTCAAAATCAAAAGCTCAAGCAAAGTATGTTCTTATTAAGAGAAACAAATTGTTTTATTTTCGAATTGATTTATTAGAAATCATTGTTTTGTCTTTCTAAAAAAATGAAAGCGTGTAATTCAGGTTTGAAGCTGTCACGCTCCCAAAGGCAGTTGATATGGAAATTGAACAATCCATGAATTTCTCAAATGCAGCTAATAATTTCCAAAGAATGGTACATATTTTTTTAAGCTTCGGACCATTTCACACTTTTGTTACCAATATATACTACACAAGTATCTTTTGAGATACCTCTGTGTACTCTAATAATGCAATAAAGCTGCAAACCTTTGCATGATTTTGAAAAGTAGTTCATGATATTCAAAAAGCAAATGAACAGTGGAATATAAACTGTATAAATTGACTTTCAAATTCTTTTTACTTTTGCAAGATTGTAATGACACTATTACGGGAAGAAATGCTTGGGAACTCAATATAACCTGAAAAATCACATACATAATGCTAAGCATACCTAATTTGTTGGTTGGATTGTCATACGAGTGATTTGCCTGAAAATTGTTATTAACTACTAAATCCCTTGGAGATCTTATTGTATATACATAATATATTGGAATATTCATGAAACTAGCATGCCATTTACAGAGAAATTTTTAAGTTTGTAAAGTTGGTGAAACATTAAAGTATAAAATGCAAAGTTTGAAATTCAAGTAGCATTTATCTATAAATTCTGGAGAAGTAGGAATGAGCAGTACACACTTTTTAATCAGCAGTAATTTTTATAATTTTTAGTACTCCTCAATTGATAATAAATATACTTCTCTTTCTTCCGATGTGTAAATTTTTTATGCACTTAATGTCAATTTATTATATCCTTGTTATTTCTTTTTAGTTTTCTTCATTTTTGTCTTTTAAATGATAATCCAAAATTAATACATAGAGCGGGATCGGCTACTCCCATAGGGGAGGGATCTGAAAAGTAATCAATATTTGTATGTATGTTTCTATGCCATTTTGCTTTATTTGGACCATCTTATAATTATCCAAAACAATGTTTTAAACCGATGGTTAAATTCTATGACTGTTAATTAATTTAACATTTTGAATATAATAGAAGTTCCGAAATGACCTAAGTTCTTGGGAACATGAGATTGGACGACATATGAATATATTTACAAAGTTTGTTTACATTTTGAATCGTATATTTGATAATAATACTGAGGTTAAGCATAGCGGTGTAACACAAGGGAAGTAGTCACTACTTAGTCCTTTGCCCCCTCCCCCCTTCCCTACACCCAGACACACACACATACATGTGTATGTATGCATGTGCCAATAGAGCGCAGTTGGTTGATGGTTCGGACTGCTCGAACAAATGTTATGAGTTTGAATCTCAAAACCGATAACATTGTAACAAGCATACAATATGTTTTTGGTAGGTACATACTACCTAGATTTTACAAACGAAGCTTGGTTCTCTAGCTATATGTGTGTGTGCGCGCGCATATATGTATGTATGTACATACGTGTGTACATATGTACGCACGTACGTGTGTCCTTATGTACGTATGAGCTTGGTTCAATGACATTCATTTTTAGCTCTCTTTTAGCAACCTTGCATTTTGCCACAAGTTTCGATTAAATATTTATTATTTCTCTCTACTGTTATTGGACAAAAATTTATTTTAGACCTCCGAAAAAAACTTATTTTAAGTTTATGTCTCGTACGAAACTTAGTATTAAAATTGATCTTTTTTTTACATGCATATTCTGAAAATGTGTATGAACAATTTAAAAAATATATACATTCGCCCTTTGAGCTTGCACAAGTATAGAACGCCGAATACTGAAAAACAAACATATTTTCATAATAAGTTTAGTGCGAGGCCTAAACATGAAATAAGTATTCTTTTCGAAGGTCTAAATGAAAATTTGTCATTTGTCATATCATACTAATATTTAATAAAAACTTATGGTTCTACAGAGTTGTTAAACGGGAGCTAAAAAAGTGAGATGTCATTGAATCTCTCTATTATATATATATATATATATGTATGTATGTATATATTCATATATATATGTATGTATATATATATATATATATATATATATATATATATATATATATATGGAATGATCAACAGCTCCCTAAATTCAGCATTTAAACATAACCTTTTAATTGGCCACCCGTTTCTATTTAAATAATTATATGGTGTGATAACAGAGCGAAACAATTAGCAGTTAAACATAAATGAGTGGGTGAAATTAAGGGACTGTGTTGAGCGCTGAATTTAGAGGACTACTGATCTTTTCCCATACATCTATGTATGTGTGTACCCATCTCCCTCTCCCATCCCCTCCATCTTTTGTGCAAAAAATAAAGTTAATTGGATTGATGTAATTTTTTGTACATATATTCTATTTGTCAACAAGATCATTTATGCAAAATTTTGAATTATTATATTAACATTAACTCTTTCAAAACTTGGAAAGTATGACATGAACCATCGGATACCATTTACTTGAACCATCGATTTGAAAAGTAATTTTGAAGGGGTTAGATGTTTCAAAATAATTCATAATTTGCATATATGATGTTGCTAACAAATAGGAAATTTCTATAAAAATTCGATCCATTTTTTGCACAAAAAGGTGAAGGAAGGATGGGAGATTGAGCGGACCATGATTCTACACACACACGCTCGCGCGCGTGTGTGTTTATGAGTTCTACGACACCCATTACACCCTTTGAATGTTCGAGCTACACAATTCAAATTCAATTTTTTTATAGAATTGTTATTACTTGCCTCAACAGAATCTCGATTGATTTGAATTATCATAACGTTTCAAAATAATATTTCTAACCGATGATTAAAATAAATATTTTAAATATTAACATTGACATAACCATTTAAACATGTTGGAAGACATGATCTCATTTTTTATGGAGATGCTATCAATGTAGTTAAAGCGTTTAACGATTCCGTAGTGTTGAACATGCAAAATGCTATAGCAAGGATATGATGGAGGGAACAAAAAACTATGTTCGAGACAAAATTCAACCGTCAAAATCGATCTTGTATCAATCTCACCTCATTGGTATAAGGAAAACAAACATTGTTTACTTCAACAATATAACAAAACTTAAAAATGCCATGATCCATATAGTTTAGATTTTGGATTATCAATAGTGACTTACCTTATATTGGGCACTTGAGCCTTTTAACTTATGCATGAACCCTAGCTTTGTCAATTTAGTACAAAAGAAAAGTGGGCAAAACTATTTTTTTTTTTTATATATTCTAAAACCCATTAAAGTGTAAAAACATCGATTTCCTTGGTTTACGAGTAAACAATGAGACTTTAAGGGATCCACTATTTAAAAACATAAGTTGTAAAAATATCGTGGTTGAATGGTGCTAAGCGGTTTATCGCTGCTTTGTCAGAGATTTAATTGCATAACATGACAATTACAATGTAGATTGAACATAACCAAACTTTCATTCGATTTTGAATAATGTAACAATAAAAAATTGGGCTACAAATTGGATGAGGCAGATGTTACGATTTCAATATACTTTAGGATCGATTAATCATGAAACCCCCGATCTGAATAGGCGATCAATATTGATTTGATTGAGAAGAGATCAGAGTAAAGCAAATAAATCCGCGGAAGCAAACCTGAATCCATAGTTGGTTATTGAAAAAAAAAGTTGGTTTGGTTTTCCAAATTGATACAAACTCTAGATTAGAAATTAATTTCCCATAGAACAGGTTTAGAGAGTTGTTATAGCTTTGTAATTTATGGATTTATTTAAAATGTTGGCATTTTACAATTTGGTCCTTCAACAAATTAAAATACCTCAGTATCTACACATTAATCCCATAATAATTAGATCATGAATCCTTTTCACTTTAGCGTAAATTTGATTGCTTTAATTAGGCTTTACACCAAAATAGCACAACACGTTATATTTTACAAGTGCGACCCATATGTTGAAATATTCTAACGATCTCCCCCATGTTGCATATGTAATAATCTTATAAATGTGCATAACTTGAGCTCTAAGATTTGCCATTTATAAATAAGATGTTTTTGAAATAATCTCGTCCATTAACTTTGTTGATAAAGGATCAAAGCGGCTTACGTTACCTTTAACGTAACTAAATCCATCAATGATCACAAATCAATACAATCAAATGACATAGATTAATCATGGATGCGTAACATGAAAATTACATGAAATGTGATCTATACATGCCTATTTCCAACAAGTCCTACTTTAGTGAGATCAAAAGTTCAATAGATGAACTAAACAGAGCGCGAGAAAAAACTTTATTACTTTGTTCTATTCAGCAAAAAAGAAAACACCGAATACATCCATAACTGAAGTATAGAGCAACGACAAATGACTGCCGAATACAAACTCCTCCAAAACAAAAATATCTTTACATAAAAGGTGCACCCATTTAAGCATGAAGCTCATGACAAGCCTTGGGTGATAAACTTTTGGTGAGCGGATCCATCATAATGGAGTTTGTTATAATATGCTCTACGAATTATAATCTATTTTGCACATTCACTTTATTGGAAAATAATATATGGTTTACTGTCACAATATTACTTTAATGGTCTTTCAATTTCTGTTTTTCAATATTCCATACATTTTTAAGTTAATATTGAGATTTCAATTATATTATTTGGATTTATTTGATATTTTGTTACACCGTCATTTTTACAGATTTCGGTTTTCTATTTCTAATATGAACAAATTTGGTTATTATTGTTTCTTTAGAAATAATAAGATTAATTTATGAATAAATTCAAACATTGTTGGAATTAAAACTCCTAATGTTTAAAATATAGCTTATATCTACTTATGCTAAATACCTTTTATAATGAAGTCTCAAATTTTGATTTGACGATTAATATGATTATGTATTTCAGCTTATTAAATAATTCTAGATTGAGCCATTAAAGATAGCAAATACTTTATTGATATTTTGAATGATTTAAAAACTGTAAGTTTTATAAACCCACACTAAGAAAAATATTTTAGATAGGAAATGATATAATTTTTTAGATGTTGAGTTTGGAGGGAGAAATAAAGTACGGATCATTATCTTTAAGGGGAATCATTATCATCGATTCAACTACAGTTACTTCTTGGATAATGTATATGATTTATATTCCACCATTAACAAGAAGTAAATTAAGAACCAAAATAAAACAATGTTAAATAATATGTTATTTTTTGTCATAATATTATTTTAATGGTTTTTCAATTTTCGTTTTTCAATGTTCCATAACTTTGTGATAAATTTTTGCAATTATTTTCCATCATAGGATACCACATAACAGAAAATAAAAGTTAGTTTCATATTAGATGAGGCTATAAGTGTGTATGAAAACTTTCCTTATATAACTCTATCTAATAATAATAATAATAACACCTAAAGTGGATCTTTTGTACTCATAGCATCCAAATATTTGAATTGTTATGCTTTAAGATCTCCAACCAATTCGATCTTTTATCTTGAGCATATAATCCTTTTATTCCTTAAAGATATTTCGTAACCATTTTGGTTAATAACCATTGATCCACTTTCAATGTCAGCAAGATATCTGCCAAATTATACACGCAATATCGATATGTGTATATACCTTAACATGTATTAGACTCCACAACGCAAATGCATGAGGAGTCGTTTGCATTTCTTTAGCTTCAAAAATATTCTTATATTACTATATAAAACAACATTTGTCTATTTTGACAAAAGAAAATTAATTGATTCGCAGTTTGCATACCAAACTCCTTTGTTTAAGCCTTATATGCCTAGCCTTTTTTGATAAACCAAATACCCATGAATGATAATGATGCATTTGAAACCCTAATACAAAAGAGTAATCCATATGTGGTTTTCTTAAGTTATTTTATCAATGTCTCCATTGAGAAACACAACTTTAATATCCTTTCGATGGTGCTTAAAATCGTAACCTGTAATAAGTTCCAATATAATTTTAAAGAGTCTTTCAGTAAAACCAAAGAGAAAATCTCTTTAAAAATAAAACATTTGTTTTCCTTTTAAATATAGTCTTTTCTATAATAAGCCTTATATCTTTCTACATTACCCACTTGATCTCTTTTCTGTTTCAAAAAGTTATTCATAGCCAATGATCTTGTTATTTTAAAATGGTGGAAAATATCTCAAGCTTTATTGTCTTTATAGATTTACACTATACATTCATACCTTAAATCCACATTTCAAATTAATACCTTATATGGATTGATATAAGTTCAAAGAATTAGCTTCACCAATCCAATATTTATCTTTACAAAGAAATACTACATAGTCATTCGGAATAGTATTTTTTTCTTTTCAAGTGGATTTCCTTAGTTACTTTGCACTTTGAGGCTGTTGAGTTTGTATTCTTGAAATGGTAACCTTAACCTGAAATTTTTTATGTTTAACATTGTCTTGCTATGGTTTTCAATTTACTTCTTGTTAATGAAAGAAAACAAATCATATACATTATTTGAAGAAGTAACTGTAGTTTAATTAAAGATAGTGATTCTCTTTAAAGACAATGATTCATACTATATTTCTTCCTCTAAACTCAACATCCTCAAAAACTATTGCATTTTCCGTCTTAAACCTTTTTTGTGGGATTCATAAAACTACAACTTTTAAGTCTCTTAGAATATTAATAAAATATTTTCTATATTTGGTGCCTCGATTTAGAATTATTTAGTAAGATGAAACAAATAATTATATTGATAACCAAATCAAAATTTGAGATTTCATTATAAAAGGTATTCAACATAAGTAGAAATATGTTATATTTTAAACATTAGGAGCTTTAATTCTAACAATGTTTGAATTTATTCATAAATCAATCTTATTATTTCTAAATGAGCAATGATAACTTAATTTGTTCATATTAGAAATAGAAAACCAAATCTGTCTAAATGACAACATAACAAAAAAATCAAAAAAATCCAAACAACATAACTAAAATCTCAATAATAACCTAGAAATATCTAGTATATTTTACTTTATATGTCTGTTATCTCATTAAAGAAACAACTATAAATATATTTTCATGTTATTTCTTTTCTTCTAGATTCTTAGCGACTTCTTTATTCTTATATATATATTTATTTACAATGCATGACAAATAGGTACTTTCTATTTTATCATGCTTCAATCTTTCTTTTTCTTTCCATAATGCGAAATAAGCTCAACAAGAGCTCATTTTATTCTTAAAAAACACTAATTAATAATAATCTTAAAATGGTTATACTGTGAACAAAGAGAGTAAAAATAATAACTTGAGTGTTTTTAACCTTTGAAGCAATATTTTTCACATCATGCTCATTTATGTTTCCTTTATTTTGACTTTATAAAATCAAGCACTACAAAGCGTACTTGTTTTCCCTTATCGTTTTGATAAAATACGTTTCATTCTTAATAAAGAACTTCTTAAAATTGGTTATCCATAAGGATACCACATCCTTGAAAATTGTTGAAATATTTTACCTTATGATCCTTTGATCCTTGCTGTTTAAATCATGATATTAGGTTCCGGCTGAAACCATGAGATTTCGACCATCTCGGTTTGGTTTTGGCCGGAGGCGAGACGGAATAATGTCAAAATCCCGTTCCGTTACTACATATGGAAAAAAAAGAATTCGAGCACCACAAAAAGAAACGAGAATCGTATCTAGCCAAAAAAACAAGCAAGCGATTGAAAGTATAAATTACTTCAGCAAGCATTAGCAGCTTCCCAAATTCGAGCACCAGCGAGCAAATTTTGACCAAATTCGAGCATCGTTAGACAGCCTCGATAAAGTTCGAGCAAGATCGAGTAGGTTCGAGCAACATCGAGCAAGTTTGAGCATCAGCGGGCATCGTCGATGAATGTTTTTTATTCTTTTTTAATGAAGTGTTGAGGCAGTAATATGATTTTAGGAGTTAGGTTAAGTTGAATGGGTGAGCTATGAAATGTTAATGAGTTTGAGATTTTAATTTATTTTGTTGTGTTGGACTTGGACTGAATAGTAATTATTTAGGATTGATTTATGTTTAATTTAGGGGTAAATAGACCTAATTTGAGCATCATTTATACTTAATGAATAAGCGGACTGAATGATAATTATTTAAATCTGGACGTCATTTTATTTGCAATGTTTAGTATTGCGTTTTCATTAAAAATACAGAAATTCGATATCGGGACCGAAACCGAAACCGAAACCTCTGAAAATTTCAAAATTGACCAAAACAAAGGAAATTTCAAGTGACCGAAACCGAGTTCTTAAACCTTGGTTTAAATTATCCCACCGCTCAATATTCTTCGTAATATTATAATAACATTTAAATATAATAGAGGTGGCTGCGATACTCCTAATTCCAATAGCTAGATCCAGAAGTCAAGAAAAAAACAATATGTTCTCTTACTAATTCTTAAAGTTAGTCTCAAACCAGATGAGAATATTATTAAAATTGATAGATACTTTAGTCAAATTAGTTGAAAATTGAACAAAAAATAAAGATTGATTGTATATACTCATATGCAAATATCAGGCAAAATAAATTCAAACAATTAGTATGTCTCTTCTTAAGAATCTAGCACAATATCAGTATCAAGTTTTTGAATAGTAATATTAACTGTAAGTGGTACTCTTGTTGTAATGATCAAACACTTAAAATAAATTTAAGCCAAATAACAGTTTTCCTTTGGACCGATTAGTTATCCACTTGTAAATCCTTATAATCGTCACATATTTATCATCATCAATGCGTAGATGATTCGATCAAATATTAGTCTTTTTTTGGGCCGGCTAATATCCGCATGAATAAATACACACAAATATCAAACATTTTTATGAACAATTAAATTAAGAGAGGTCACTTTGGTGACATGTTATTTCAATTAGCCCACTTGGAATGTAAGATATTTAAAATTAGTTTGCAAAGGGACATCAATTTTTTTTTTAAATTTAACTAGCTTATACATAAAATGTCACTTAATGCTTGCGCCAAAAGTTACATTTGTTGATCCATTTATGTGTTATGTCTCTCTATATGTGTGTGTGTAAACCAATGGATGTTTTTCTTCAGTCCAAAAAGGGTTGTATTATATTATTTTTAGTGCAACATCGGTTGTATTTGTTCATTGTAAATTGGGACTGGTTGTTAGAAATCCATAACTTCAAACACAAATTCGAACACCTTCGAACATCCGATTGCATCAAGTCAAAGTCCTATCATATAGTTCGTAGTGAGAGCTTCAATTTGATAGCCTATTTGTTCAAAAATGGATTTCATATGAATGAGATATGTGTCTAGGAAATTGGTATGAAATAACTAAATATTGGAACAAATTATTTGTCCTACATTGGCTAAAATAAGAGAAAAGTACATGTTTATATACTCATTCCTCTCAAATAATGATAGGCCATTTGGGTTAGAACATTTTGTATGAGAAGGAGATAGATGGCCATGGTTTGGTTAAACACATGCATGCGCTACGCACCCGCATAGGGCCGGGCTCGGTATAACATATGTTTTTGCTGAAATAAACTAACTTCTTTTCCTAACGGTTGTGACATCCATTGAAAAATTTGAAACGAATTTGTCAGTGGGCGTGGACAGTTGCAATGATACGAACGAATAGATCGACTGCCAACAAAAGAAGATGAAATACCGATCGCATTTCTCATTCTTTCCAGATGTTAATCTATTTTCTTCTTCTCTGTTCCATTCTCTTATCAAAGAAGATTCGGTCATATCGCAGATTTGAGCGTGAACATCACAATCTCGAGCAGAAACGATTGTTGTATTTTGGAAGATTTCGAATAAAAAAGTCATAAGGAAATTGTTAAGGCAAACCTCAATCGAACTTCCTTTATTTCACTTACTGAAATAGGCATACAGTTTAAATAATATTTGAATAGTAAATTTCCATGCAAATTAATTGCTAATTAACTTGTGAAGTTGATTGCCATTTCCATGACTACTGGCGTAATATCTTAAGACTTTTTATCACTTTTGTGCCACAAATAAAAAATGACAACGGTTATGGATTCAACGAAGATTGCTCATACGCATGGATAGAAGTTATCCAATGCAGCAATAACTTCAACAAAAAAATCAAATATTGAGTATAACTAGAATATTTAAATAAAAATTTATTTACTCCAGCTTATTTGTTTTTAATTTCAAAAAGGTTTTAAATTGTATGAAAGTTCTACCAAATTGTAAAAAAATATTAGTTTTCTAAAGAAATCAATTTTTGACAAAAAACTTTTTCTAAAAAATTAATTAAAAGAATATTATTTAAGTGAATAAATTCAAAGATTTTTCTTATTTAGTTTGAATGCAAATGGTGATAAAATGGTAATTAACTATAAAATAAAGGGGGAATATAAATTTGTGGGTAAGTATAGTATCTTGTTAAAATAGCTAGGTCCATAATATTGATGGTTCTTTATAAAAGGTATCTAAACAAAATAATCACGGTGTTAAAAAAACTATTTGTTCTATTTTATTGACATATATGATTTTTTTTTTTTGAAATCTCAAAGACCTAAGTTTGTGATTGTAAACTCTGAGAGAGTATGCACCGAAACCCCAACCGATCAAACTTATTATTCTAATTGTCTATGAAAACTCCAAACAAAACCATGACAATTCCTTTTCGATGCATTTTGAGCTGCATCGGACTATTTCTAGTGCAACTTAGGTTGCATCAAAATGGAATATCACTTTGAATGCAATATACTTCAAACAACTAATAAATTACCCTCTCTTTCTGAATTATAAAACCCACTAATTTTAAAGAATATTGAAAAATATTAAATTGAAATAAAATTGTGTTTTGAAAGCATTTTAAAAATTAAAATTTTCAAAATATCAAATTTAGGTTAAAAAACAAAATTTTAATAATATTGAATGTGGAAACTAATTTTAAAAAACGTCGATTTTATAATAATAACTTCAAAAAGTATCAAACCTTGAACAAAAAACTTGAATACTGAAAATAAAATTTGAGATTTGATTCTCTTTTATTTTCCTTAAATTTTGATTGATTTTAAACGTTCGATAAAAATTTCACGAAATTTGAGTTTTCTAAGGAAATCAATTTTTAACATTAATGGATCATTTTTCTAAAAAATGGATTATTCCAAATTTCTTATTTAATTTAATACAGATGTGGTAAAAGTAATTAATTGTATAATAACAGGGAAATACAAACTTAAGGATAAATGTAATCTAGATAATGGTATTAGGTCTGAATCGTTTGACATCAAGATGCTTACCGGGAAAAATTATTATTTTAAGATTCTTATTGAGCGTAGCTCAAACTTATGCACACTAATTGTCTATATAAGCACCAAAAGAGATGTATATGACGATCCTTTTCCAGTGCATCTTTAGTTGCATTGGACTTTTTTTCTAGGGCAACCTAGGTTAGTCAACAAAAACTTACTACTTCTTACTAAATTATGAAAAAATTTTGATTTTTGAAAAAAGAATTGTAATTTTTTTTTTTTAATAATATCAAATAATTAGACTACTTTTAAACAATGTCCATTTACTAACTTCAAAAAAATATTAATTTTTGAATAAAAAACTAGAAAATGTCCTCTCAATATCTATCAGGGCCTTCTTTTCACCCTTGGATAAGATATGCACTGATATTTTGAGTCGTGTGATGTTTTTTGTTCTCCTTTCTTTATTTTACACTTCTACCCTATAATCTATTCATGACTGTAAGTAATTTCTTACACGTTATAAATAAATGGTAGGGGTCATTCAACCCCGCTAGCTTTGCCAAAAAAAAGCAGAATATTGAAAAATCTTTTAAACAATTTAATTTCAAAAATATTTCAATTTTTTTGAAAGTCAATCAAATTCTATCGAAATTGGACTTTCTAAAGAATTTAATTTTTGACAAAATTGAAATTTTGATCAAAAAAATGAATTAATCCAATTATTGTCTAATTTAATTTGAATATTAATGGAGTAAATTAGTAATTAATTATAAAATAAGAAGGGAATATAAAGTTATGGGTAAATATACTGTTCAGGGTAAAAGAGTTGGATCCATATTATTGATGCTTCTTAACAATAGTTCTCCATACAAATTAATTATATAGCAAGAAAGTCTTCATTTGTGCTATTTTGTTGTTATTTATGATCTATTTGGAATATCAAGAAACTAACACTATGCTTGTCAACTCCGAAGGATATGCGTTGAACCTCTAGCTCAAACTAACATATGCTATTCTTCTACAAAAGCACTAGGGAAAAAACATGATCTTTTTTCAAAGTATCTTGAGTTGCATTGGAATTTTTTTCTAGCGCATTATAGGATGCATCTAAATGTCCAATTTAGTAATAATACCTTCAAAATATATCAATATTTTGAATAGAAAACTAGAATATTAAAAATAATATTTGAATTTTGATTTTCTTTTATTTTCCTTTTTAGTTTCAAAAATGTTTTAACCTTTTTCAAAGTTCACTCAAAATTTTACAAAAAAATTGAATTTTCTAAAGAATTCTATTTTTGACAAAAATGAATCTACTTTTTTTCATAAAGAAATCATTTGATCAAAATATCAATGTTATTTATTAATAAGTAATTAATTATAAAACAAAGAATCTGTTTTTCAATTTCTTATTTAATTAGAACACAAATGGTGGTAAAATAGCAATTAACTATGAAAAAGAGGGGAATACAAACTTGCAGATAAATAGTATCTAGATAAAAGAGTTTATTGGGTCCATACTATTGATGCTACTTAATAATAAGTTTCCACACAAATTAATCATGTGGGCAAAAAGCTCCTAATTGTGATATTTTGTTCCTTACGATTATTTAAAAAAAAAATCTCAAACAACCAAGTTTATGCTTGCAAATTTTGAGAAAGCGTGTGTTAAAACCCAACTCAAACTTACATATGCCATCTGAATTTGGGGCTACAAGGAAAAATATGAGGATCCTTTTTATTCCATCTTTAGTTACATCGAACATTTGCTGCAACATAGGTTGCATCAAAATGGAACATATCACTTTATAGAATATAACTTAGTCAACTAATAAGTCACTATTTCTTGCTAAATTACGTAAATCCTTTGATTTATGAAAAAACGTTGAAAAAATAATGACTTGAATCAAGGTATATTATGAATGCATTTCAAAAAATCGAATTTTTAAACATATAAATTTTATGTAAAAATATTTTTGTAAGAAAATAGAACACGCGCGCGCGCACACACACTTATTTTCAAACAATATTTATATGTAATAATAGCAGCTTAAAAAAGTTGAATAAAAAACCAGAATATTAAAAAGTAAAATTTGAGTTTTCATTTTGTTAAGCTTTCCTATATTTTATCTTAAGAAAGGTTTTAATTTTTTTTGAAAGCTCAATCAAAATTCAATGAAATTTGAGTTTTCTAAGAAATAAGTTTTTAACAAAAATGAATCTTTCTCAAAAAAATGAATAAATCAAAGTTTTTATTATCTGATTTGAATACATATGGAGTAAAATACTATCTAATTAAAAATAAAAGGGGAATACAAAATCATGGTTAAATATAGTAATAAAATAAAATATTAGATTTGAATCCTAGGACATCAAGATGCTTACTGGGCAACACTCGTATTTTTGGATTTTTATTGACCAAACTCAGACTTATTCAAAAAAATTGTTGTTTAATTTGAATATAGGTGGTAGTAAATTAGTGTCTAACTATACGATAGGAGGGGAATACGAACATATGGGTAAACATAGTATTTAGATAAAGTATTAGGTTTCGATCCTTAGACATCAAGTTGCTTACCGAGCAATACCCGTATTTCTGGATGTTTATAAAGCAAAACATAGACTTATTTCTCAATGCATCTTGAGTTGCATTGGACTTTTTTCTACTGTAACCCAGGTTGCACTGAAATGGATCATATGTATAATTAAGTCAACTAAAAAATATATCATTTCTTACTAAATCATGAAAAACCTTTGAGTTTTGAAAAAGAAAGACATTGAAGAATAATAAGTTGAAAAAATGTTGTTTTTGAAAACATTTTGAAATTTTGATTTTTTTTAATAAATATCAAATTTGGGTAAAAATAACAACATTTTATTAATATTGAATAATTAAACTTCTTTTAGAAATATCCAATTTATTAATAATAATTTCAAAATATTATCAAATTTTGAATAAAAGACAAAAATGTTGAAAATAAATTTTGAGTTTTGATTTTTTACATAAACTTCAAAATGAAATTTTTTATGTTTAAGTTCAATAAAAATAGTGCAAAATTTGAGTTTTCTACGGAAATCAGTTTTTGACAATAGCCATTTATGAAATAAACGAACTAATCCAAATATTTTCTTATTTAATTCGAATCCCAATGGTTATAAAATAGTAATTTATTATGAAATAAGAAGGGAATATTAACTAATGGGTAAATATAGTGCTTTGATAAAAGAGTCGGGTCCATATTATTAATGCTACTTACCAAGAAGTTTTCACACAAGTTAATTGTGTAGCAAGAAAGTCTCTATGCTATTCTGTTGTTATTTACAATTTTTTGTGAATCCAATAAAAACCAAGTTTGTGCTTGTAAAATCTAAAGGATCATGCATTAAAATCAGAACTCAAGCTTAAGTATGCTAATTGTGTATCAAAGCACAAGGAAAAAATGATCTTTTTTTAGTGCATCTTAATCCTTAGTCCATATTATTAATACTTGTTGTTGAGTTTCGGCACTCCCGCGCATCCCGATTGAACATCCCTCCATCGCCTACCATCGGGCATATAATTTGGTCTTAACAACACATTGTAACAAAAGGAATCCCCAATGTTACGTGCCACCAATCTCATATATATCCTACGATGTGAACTTTAACTATTCAATCCATGCACCCACTCCATTTATAATGCGAGCCACACCTAACAATCTTCATCTTGGCGAGCATTGCTCAAATCACCTTGGAGTTATACCGAGTCCTCTTCGAAGTGGAGTCAAGCTGGTATTCCGAGTTCACATAAGAAGGAGGGAGCGACTGCTAAACCATATCGCCCCTTGACAAGAATTCCATGCTCAAGCCCCTTTAGGAGCCATGCTTCGGTCACGCTGCATCATACCAGTCCCATCAAACCATGGAGTTCTGATATCATGCTGAGTTTCGGCACTCCCGTTCGCTTCACCGTGTCTACCCGTCATCAACGGTCGAAGTCTTTCATGCCAGCATCCCGATTGCACATTCCTCTATCGCCTACCATCAGGCATATAATTTGGTCTTAGCAACACATCCCATATAGCATACACACACACACACCCCCCCCACAACTATTCTAAATATTCTGCGATGTGGGACTTTAACTATTCAAATCACACACCCACTCCATTTATAATGCGAGCCACACCTAACACTTGTTAGTAATAATCTTCTCACAAGTTAATAATGTAGCAAAAAAGCGCATACCTATGCTATTATGTTGTTATTTTATGAGATTATCGCTACATTTTTTCTTTAATATTCTAACTGCGGTTGGATTTTTTTTTATTTTAACTGCGAAAGGTGCAAATAATTCCTTATGTTATATGAATTCGGTATATTTTTTGCATTAAAACGTTGGTATTATATTTTTAGTGTATACATTTTACAACTTGTGTTTACATTTGAAATTTTAACTCCTACGTAATTAATTGCTTTAATTTTTTTGGAGTTCACATCCTTTTTTTCTAAAAAAGTTAGGCTAGCATCCCTTTTGTAAAAACAATGAGAGCCACAGCCTTCTTTCTGAATTCTTTTTTTTTTTCAAAAACTATCGAATCTAGTATCTTTTGACTGTTTTATATGGTTTATAAATGTTGGATATCAATATGGTGTAATAAAAATTGCTACCCAAATTTCAAAAGAAAATTTGCCCTTGGCGCACTACAGATACTCAACGACACTAAATAAATGCAACAAATAACCATTCAAAATATTCGTCTGTTTAGAATCTCAATAATTCCCTATGAAAATATTCAAATTGATATTTCCACATAAAATAATTGTAATACAAATATTTGTGGTGCAAATATTTGCTGTATAAATATGGATCTTGAAAAAAAAAATGAAAGGGCTTGGGAAATGCTTTTATAAAAGATAAAGACTTTGATTCAAATTTTCACTTCAATAAATGTGCAAGATATATTTATTTTGTATTTATTTATTGTAAAGTGTTTAAATTTTATATTTTTGAGCTAATTTTGTAAACTATGTATAGGGTGCATTTTAATTTTATTGTTATTTGAACTTCTGAAGAGTGCAAAAAAAAAATCTCCACTTGCTATAAATATGATTTTTTTTTTTAACTTTTTTATTGCTGGACTTTTTTTTTTTTTTTTTGCGCACAGAGTATTGAATATTTTATTGTGTTACAATTTTTATATAAATTAGTTACACTTTTACACATAATATTATATTAATAACTCCAAAAGCATAGAAAGGTGGCATTTTTCAAAACTTTGCAAATTTATTATTTCGTATTTTTATTATTGCAAATTATTAAGATTTTACATTTTATGATTAATTTTGTACAACTTGCAATTTTATTTCATAGGTTATAAGTACTTTTGAACAAGAATAATGTTTGCATTTTTTGAAAAATGTGTTAGTTTAATTGCTGAATATGAGTTTAAAATTTTGAAGCTATTTATGTTAAATTCATTAATTTTTGCTTTTATTTCATATTTATAGGCATTTTTGACCGAGAGCAGAATGCATGCATTTTGAACATTTGTTATTATGTACATTGACAATTTTATTGATTAATTAGTGTAGTAGCATTTTCATAATGAAAAAAAGATACAGCGGCAGGTTTGTAATTGATTCCATACCATTTTTTTGAAGAGTTTATCGTTTTGTTTCCCTTAAGAAAAAGTCTAGTCACTATAATAGGACCTTTTCCATAGGTTTGAAAATAGGGGTTGAAACTTGAAACCTTATATCCTTTTTCTTCAGACTTTTTTATTTACTAGTTGCAAAATCTCCGAAACCTTTTTTTATACATATACAAATGCAGAGCTTGGATGAAATGTTTGAACAATTCAACATGAACGAAAATGCCAACGGGCAAGTTGAACAACCTCACCAAGGTTTTTACATAACCTTTGTACTTTAAGTTTTGACTTTTTTTGGGTAAAAGTTAATTTTGTAAAAGAAAAATTGTTTAGACTATGATTGGCCATTTTGTTCTTTTGATAGCTGATCCCGCCAATATTACATTGTTCGATGATTTTTCCTGCTTGGGAGAAACCTATTTCAACAATCAATTCGAGAGGTAACCATTTCAGTAATCACATAATGTTTTTTTCTGACACTATCAGCATACATTTGTTTTGAGCGTGTAATCATGTTCTGTGGTTAAGAAAATTTTCTACTCATCAAGGCTTAATTTGTGGAAACTAATTCTAATATCATTCTTCAAATTTCCTATCAGCAAGTTGTGTGATTTTGCAGATTTGACATAGATGGAGATGAAGAAATACAAGTTAACTTCACCCCTGCAGGTAATTTTACGCCACCTGAGCAAGATGCTGCACGAAATAAGCCTCCATTCTCCCCTGTTTCGTCTCCTCTTGCTACCCGTCAACAAGCGCAAGACTGTAAGCATGATTGATTTTATCTAAATCATGTTTTTTGGAACCGTATGCATAGTAAAATTATGAATATAAGATAACTCATACATTCCATATCTCCATGCCTCCACACATACCATACAATAAGTTGTATAATTTGTTCTATGTATAACTTCCAAAATTATCAACATGTAGCTTTTTACTACTTTGTGCAGGAATTGGTATTATGTATGTTTTATTTCTCACAAGTGTATGAATGATACATACACAATCCTGAAAATGTGTAACTGATATATGTTATAATGTACTAAAGAGCATAAGTAGGTAATGAATTGCATGTTTTTTATTTAAGCAGAAAAGGTTGTGTATCTGTGCTGCTATACATTGTTGTGCAGATGAAACAAAAGGACCCATGGTAGAAGAACAAGAAGACATGCTGCAACCAATGGAGCAGAATAATGCAGCTCAGAAGGTGAAATAATAAACAAATTTGCATCATATGCTAACGTTACTATTTTTCACATGATCAAATGATGTATCATATTAGGCTGAGGGAGCCGATCCCAATCAGAGGACAAGATTTTCTAGAAGGGGACGCAAAAATCAACCTCGAGCAATTATAGATGATCAGACAATGATACCTGGAAATATTTATCAGCAGTGGCTTATGGATCCTTCCAACCTCCATAGAGAAAGAAGGAAGATGAAGGTTTGTGTTATTGAGTTCAATTTGGAAATTAACAATTTGTGATTTAGTAGTTCTAACGTAAATAAGTCTGTAATTACAGCATAGACATCCAATTTTCACCACAAAGTATGACATTCTCATAAATATACCACCAGTTGCTTTAATGACTGGGTTCGAAAATTTTCCAAATCAACTATATTACCCTCCACGTTTATTGGAGCTTTGGAGAAAATCTGCTGCTAATGGCCTGCATCTGCCATCAGGTTAATCTGTTAAAGTTACTATTTCGTTTCTAAAACAATAAGGTAGGTATATTCACCGACACATGATTTTCGTTTCACCGTCATTAATTGCAGCTGCCCAACAAAATAAATCACACTCACCTCCAGAAACGTTAGGACAGGGCAAAAATTTTGTTCAAACACCTGTAAGATCATTTACTACTGTTTTCATTTGATTTTTTTTTTTTCTTCGCATATATAACATATCGTAAATGCCTGAAGCATCAAGGAGAACAACTGAGTGCAAATGGCTCGCAGCCAGATGCATCTTCAGAAGAAACGTTAAGGCCAAACGTTAAGGCGAATTTTGAGCATCAAGCTATCAGTCCTATCATTACTGGTATGTAAAACTTGGTGCTCTTTTTAAGATGATTCTTTTATGTTTGAATAACTGTGTGTGCTAACTGAAGCTGAATATCACGTCTTTTAGGTAAACATAGCTCTGGATCTTCTCATGGCTCTGGGTCTTCCCATGGCTCTGGATCTGGTAATATTTCATTGCCTTATGAACAAGAAATATTGTCGAGTTCTGCAAGGTCAGTAATGTTTCCTGTTATTATTCATCCAAATTCATTTTATAATTCAAGTTAGGTTTAACTACTTTGTATCATTGTAATTTTAGGCGACATGATACTTCTTTTAAGTGACTCTAAGATGACACCATTTAGGCGATGATCTAGCTGAGAAACAACAAAATATAAATATCAAACATTATAATAGGTCATCAATGTAAGGCATCTCGATAAAATATTTGAAAAGGAGATAATATGTCGACAATAAACGGTGGCTATTTTTCACTTAATTTTCATCGGCTTTTATTAGTTTTACACCCCCATAACTTTCTAATATACGAGTCATATGATATGACTATGTCGTATACTTGATAAATTGTCATATAATTAATTACCCTTTTTGCTGGCTTTTACTTTTACTGAATAAAAAGGGAGATAAATCTTGAACAACTTTTAATGTGAAACAGAGGCAAGAAGAGGCAGCACTCCTCAGCAAGAAGTGACTTAGGGAATCTGGATCCAGTAGTTGAAGGAGTTGAAGAAGAGATTCATGTAGAGGAAGCGGTAAGGGGGTTCAAAATTCTAAGGATAGCAGAAGATAAGCCAGCTCAAGAATCGGGTATTTGTAATTTTCTCTAAAGTATATTGTAGATAGAACGTTTGGTGTACTCATAAAATTTATGGTGTCCATGTTATCCAGACCTGCTTGAAGAAACTGGGCCTACACAGACACCACTTCCAGCCTTTTCTGAACCCACCATCGATAAAATCACCCAGTCTGTTCGCACGTAATAATCTTCTTTGGTTTCTACAAGTTTTTCTAAATCTATATTGACTTACAGCTAAATATAAATAATAACTTCCTTCTAGTTCTTTTTTGGGGAATATATATTCTTGTACACCAATACTTATATATTTAGATCTTTCAACATTTGCCTCCATATGTGTGCTAGAATCAACCCTTAAATTTACCTTTGCCCGTCTTTCTGTAAGAGTTAACTGTAAATAAGGTTTACCTTCGGTTCTGAACATTATTTCTTCACTTTTTAATAAAGATTTAACCAAATTCGTGTTTAATTTTCGATTCTCAGATTAAATACCTTCCACCATAGAATGGTGTTGATTGATGAATGCAACACCACTACTTAATATAACAGTTGCCTAATACATACTTTACCTAATTCAATGATAGACACAGTGTATGTTAGAAATATTAGAGATAAAAAGACAAGAAAACTATGTTTTATTCTTAAAACTAATAGCCTAAATATATAGACAGATACAACTGCACGTACAACATAAAAGCAGGATCTAAAACTAGCTAAACACAAGACTCGGTATACTAGAGCACGTCTCCACTTATCTAGCAAGACTTATTCAAAGACAATTTCTAACACCATCCCTTAAACTGAAATGTGTCAAACATTCAGTTTACAATGAAGAATTGTGATTCTTGATTATCTCGTCATCTTGCATAAAGATCTCACATGACTTCGGTGTTCAACTGTTGTATCTGTCATCTCCCCCAACAAGCTAGAGCTGCGGCTCTTCTTCATTTGCTTGTTGGATGACACAAAACCAAGTCTGCTTCACTCACAGACCCACCTACTTCACTTGTAGGATGTACCTATTTTCTAATAGGCATTCATTTTCATCAAACAGTTCTCGAGCGCTCTGTCCAACTCCAACGTTCCACCCTTCGTCGTCTTTATCTTCATATTGCAACTGTGCTTCCTCTCTGCTGTTGTTGCTATGACCTTTTTCTACTCTTTGGCTTCTTCTCTGCAGTTGCTACTGCACACCGACCAAAACAGCCATATCATCCCCTACATACAAAACTGCTGCTACACTAGCCTGCTAACCACAACTTCCTTCTCTTCTTCACTCTGAACAAAAACTGAACGTATATTGATCACTTCCCGACCACATACACTTCTTAATAGCTCTACCACTTCTTAACAGCTCAAAACCCAACAATAGCCACTGCCACATCAAACTGCAATCACAAAAACTGCAATTTCAGCTTTCACCACAAGCCATTTGCATCACATTTACCACATCATTCCTTCACCATATCCCGCTGCCATATCCTCATTGCCAAACAACATTCACATACCATATACATACATCAACATCATTCACTCCTCCACATACAACTCCCATCCACAACTGTCACCACCAGTCATCTACAAAACTGTGCAATGCACAACACAACCCAGTCCATCCAAACTTCAAACACCCCACAACCACATATCATTCACCTGCCAGAGAACCACCAAAACCATATCAAACTTCCAACAGCTGCCACTGCTGCATTCCTCGCTTATTTGCATTGACCAATTAACCAAACATCAATAACAGCCTACATCACCTTTGTGCATTGACACAGTGCACTGCATACCTCATACCACTTTAACAGTCTTCTATCAACAAACATTCTCCCTGCAACAATTTGTCTCACTGCTTACAATCAACCATAACAACATCATCCTCCTATCAACACCTCTCTATCAACAACAAACAACCCACTTTCCACCAGTGTATCGCACCGCATATCACTATCTTCCAACAATCTGTTCATTCCTTCATCAGCGATTAACCAAACTGTCAGTGACCACCACTACACAATCTCCATCATCACAGAGCTTCCACCTTCATTACCTTCTGCAACATCACATTTCTCTGTGCAACATCATTCCACTTCAACCTCATCAATCACAGCCTTGCTAACTCATCAACCACTTCTGCACTTTACTCATCACCAAACATTCTACATTCCTACTTCTGCTCCTCAAAACATCATCTCAAATTCATCAAACACTTCCTGTTCAACTGCTTCACTACAATCCTCCAACTCAAACAATCAACTCAACAACCGAACACTGCAGCAACCAAAAATAATTGAGCATTCACAAGACCGGACCCGGCGGACGGCAACCTTTTATGGTGGCTACCACCGCCGGAGTGGAACTATCAGGATCGAAAAACTCGTATGAGCACTAAGGCTCTGATACCAATTGTTAGAAATATTAGAGATAAAAAGACAAGAAAACTATGTTTTATTCTTAAAACTAATAGCCTAAATATATAGACAGATACAACTGCACGTACAACATAAAAGTAGGATCTAAAACTAGCTAAACACAAGACTCGGTATACTAGAGCACGTCTCCACTTATCTAGCAAGACTTATTCAAAGACAATTTCTAACAGTGTATGGGCATTTCATATTAATATGGTCAGAAACTTCATCTTAATAGTAGATTTAAGATGCTAAAAATAAGTATTTTATGACAGAAATCATCAGCAGTACATAGTTTTTTTGATTGTATTTAATTTTATATTTCATGTACATTAAGATGAGCACACGATATCCGATTTTGGTAAAGATGAGGACATACAAGGTGTTGTTTCATTATTTTTACTAACTTTAATATGGTTATAGTATGGATAACCTAAGGATTGTAATCTTAAACAGATCTACGCCACTGGTATATAGATACGAAGGAACAATTTAGAATATTTGTGATCTTAAAAAGCCACAGAGAAAAGAATTCCCAGAAAATCTGTTTTATTTTTATGTTTTATTTATTTATTTATTTTTAACCTCTCAGAATAAGGGTAGTATTTCACTCATGCAAAACACTCATTTTGATGTTTTGGCATTCGAACCTAAGATCACCAGAACCTTAATTTGGAGCGTCTTATCATTTGCAAACTTGGGCTAATTAATGGTCCTTCATATTTTTAATTCATTTTCAAATAAAGGAATAAATTTACTTCCAATCAGTATTCCATATAGTTACCTCAAATATCCATATATGTACATGTTTACCATGACATCGTCATAAACACCATTAATGCATCAATATAAAAATGTAATGCAAGGAATCAGATAACGAACCCTTAAAATTAGCATATTCTGTACATATATGCAATAATACTTTTATTTTAATTTCTACTTTTTTTAATTGTAAAAATAAATAAGAAAAACAATTTGCAGGCTATTTAAAACGAATTTCGAGACCCCAGGCAACCCACAGTCTGAGTCGATCAATAAGCTAGCTTCAGGCATGGACCGGAAGAAGGCAGCATCCCTGTTTTACCAGACATTAGGTAATTCTCCATTCTATAAAAATCTTAATGATTTTATAATTGAAATAATAATAGTGTAATGATAATTATTATTATATAACTGAAATAGTATTGTCATTTAGTGCTAGCCACAATGGACTGTGTTAAGGTCGAGCAGGTGATGCCTTACGGAGATATCTTAATTTCCAAAGGACCGAAGCTGTAGCATGCACTCTTCTCTTGCTTAAATTAGGAGCTTTTAACCCCATAATCTGCATGTTTATTGAATGTTCATGTATAGCACTAATGTTATATGCTGTTATAAACTAAGAAAAATGTTATCAGGGATCAATGGTGCTATCTTATAGTCCGAAACCTACTACTTTTATCCATATATAACAGTTTCATTGATGTTGTATTGTTGTGCATTACTCTGTGATATGAATTGTTCTTTATTTTAGATTACAATAACGTACATATAAGCATTTTGAATTTGGCGCAAGTTTAGCTGCACTAAGCTGTTCATATTTGCATTAAGTTTCAGAAAGATTTCCTAAGATGAATACTATGTATTTGAAAAATGGACTTAATGTCCATTTGATTTTAGCCAATCATAACATTTCTTTGTGTTTTTTTGTTTTATCCTTTAATTGTAAAGATATAAATATGTGTGAAGTTAAGGCCCGTTTTATCTGAATTCTGAGTTTTTTCGTTTTGCTTCTGCAATATGTATTTCAAAAGACACCAAAGCAAGAAGAGGAGGATAGAGGGGGGACAATTTGATGTGTTTGTAATATGTTCCAAACATCGTTTCAGTTTTATATATTAAAATCATTTTTCAAAATTAATCTTCTAAACAAGGTCGAGATTTTGGTTTCCGTCTATCGTAGTTTTAAGAATTTCGATCTAATTCATAAATTTCGGTTCAAGTTTTCATTTTGGATTTCACTAATTTTTCATATAACCACACATATATTTATTTAATTAATTGAACAAGATATGTATTTATCTTTTAATTAAAACAAGAAACAAATGAACAATATTGATACATATTTGTAATACTAACAAATATTTATTTATTGTTTTGTGTTTAACTTTTTTGGTTACACTGCTCCTATATTTTATGATTTTGCATGTTTCAAAGTTAAATTCTCAGACTTTGAATATATATATACGCGCGCGCGCGCACACACACACATATACATACATACATACATACATACATATATATATATATATATATATATAATTCGATTTTTTTGGATTTTCTTCTATAAAATTTGAATTCAATAGTTTTCAATTTGAATTCAATAGTTTTCTAACGAATTGGAGTTCCAGTACGGTTTTGTCTCGATCGCTACCGGAACCAATTTTGTTTCGGTCTTTACTGAAACCGGAACGAAATGACTGGTGTAACAATCCGGATTTTCGACCCTCATGTGAAACGCCAAAAAATCAGAACGTTGATCAAAACAAACGACCCAACTACAAAAAAATAGCAAAATATAATTACAAGAATACTTATATAGTGATCGGGTAAGATGTGTGATAGGATCAATATGGTCAATAACATAAGTAAATATCAAAGCAGTGTATAGTTATTGACTTGATTGGCGTACATTAATCATCTTGTGACATTAGATCATAAGAAATACACCTAGCGGTATTCCTTGCTCTTTCCCAATGTAAAAATCATTACCGTCCTATCATGCAATCTCATTGTATGAATATATACACAAATACATAATATTAAATGTATGAAAAGTGGATTATGTCACGATACCAATGTGACTGTCACGTATCCAGTACAGGATCAAGCCCAACATGGTTCTTTTACTACTAATTAATAGAGTCCAACAAGGGATAAATATATAAAATGGGTACCTGCAATCATAAATTAGTATCCATAATATATATAATAATAATCAACATACAAGTGAACAATAACCAATGAGCTATAAAGCTTGCTGTTGTATGTTTTTTTGTTCTTCACCTACATCATTGAGTTAGAAAATATATAAAAAATAATATATATTTCATAGCATTCCCATGATGTAGATAATAATGAGGCGAGTTATGAGCCCCTATCTAAATGTTTTCCTAATGTGATATGCCTGTAATACAAAGTCTAGTCGAGCTTTCTACACAGACTCTGTAAAACCGGTGTGCTTTGCACAATCATACTGCATCTACCAATATGAAGTATGACGATACAGAAGTCACACTTAGTAGCACGAACAGAACATGAGTAACTGTGTCTTAACATTCTACCCTATTCCTATTTGGCACTATAATGATGCAGATATTATCGATGCATGTTCAAATTATCCATGTACACATGTAAATGTCACACAATACACTGATCTACCTCATCCATCTTATAATACTATTTATTGTCTCTTATGTCCAACCTAATTATTTGGTTTTGGTATTTTATTTGCTTTTTTTATCTTCAAAATCATTTACCAAAGGGTTTCCAAAACGCATTCCTTAGATTTCACAAAATCTCATTTTCCCGAAATTAGTGAAAAAACATATTTGTTGGAAACCTATAAATCTATATTAGAAGCTGAATATGTAAATGGAAGAAAGTATTCAGTAACTCAAATGATGGGCGTCCCTGCACAAACACATTCTCTTTGCTACCCCAAATAACAGTCAAAATCGTAAAAATGTCTCCATTAATTGTATTGCATTAATACTTATGATCAAAATCCTAGGGAAAGCCCATGTAGCAGATTGTTTGAGCAGCAACAACATGGCTAACTCGTCATAGACCCGTAGCGCTACCCCGTGGTTGGTCGACTAAGATGAATATTAGTCTTTCTGATATTACACTAGATTTATCACCAAAACACCATCACATCGAATGGATCTCACAAGATCTACTGGGTGCAACTCTAATCATATAGAGTTTATCTCGTCTTTCTCCTCACTCGAAAGCCAAATAATATCGTAAGGGTAAATAACTATATAATATTGAAGACATATAAATAATCAATATGTTGTAATAAATAGAGCATCAACATATAAAGAAGACAATACCATAGTTCCTTAATAGTAGGATGGTGTATTTTTATGTAACATCTTATTAGTAACAATAATAAATATATTTTTGATATAAGCTAGGCACATATATTTAAATTCTAGTGTGGACCATATTCCATACTATCAAATGTGAACATATTCATCCGTTGATATCGAAGAGGAGATGTTGAACTTAAAAGCAGTCATAAAGAAATGATATTGAATTTCATTATAGGAAATGATATCGAACTTGAGAGTAAAATGCATCTCGCACTAGTAAAAGGCATCTCGCACTAGTAAAGACAGCATAGGATGTCGTATATCATCGGGGGAATAATGATGTCGAATGAAAGCATATTGCAAGTTACCAACAGACATCATTTATTATCAGTGCTGCATCTCATCAACAGCGCATTTCATCAATGTGACGTCTCGCCAATGAGAAAGGCAAATGCCAAATGATAGCATGTAGAGGGATCTCTAACTCCAGAAAAGTAAGATGAAAGGAAGATGTTGTAAGCCATAGCTAAGGTTGTCGTCGTCCACCAATACTTGAAAAATGACTTATCATCAACACCAATGAAAAATGTTGTAAGGCATCAATGCGACATTGATGTCGAAGGTCGTCAGTAATGCAAACATGTATATTCTATGTGGCAAGGATGTCATGCATCATCAAGGCAAGGATGAATGTCATGAATCAATAAACAAGCACGATAGCATATTAACAACATAATAGAGGTTGTCAAAAAAATCAATTAGTAAAAGAATGCAGTATGAGTAATGTTGTGAATCACTAATCCCAATGGAGATCGTAACTCATTAATATAGTAAAGGATGCTGCAATAATATCAAACGAAGCATGAAGCTGAATGACTTCGAGATAGCTGATGATGTCGAATGTCAGGCATTTTGAAAAACACATGGCAGCTATGTTGTCCATCTCCATCCCGTCAATGAACAAGGAGACGCCACATGATACCAACATGATGAGTGATTCCGAATAAGAAACATTTCGAAGTGCCACGTGGCAGACATGCTCCACCACCCCACTCCCATGAATAGACCTCAAGGGACATTCACAAAGGGGTGATTCGTTATTTTCTCTCTCTTACACTTTTTAAAGTTTATAACCCTGAATCAATTTGAGGATTTTAGTGCCTATTGTGATTGTGTAACCTTTTTTGCAAATAAGGGCATGTACAATTAACAATCGCATGACATATCAATAAAGTGATTTGAGATTTGACTTTTATCTCACGTTAGCTTATATACATACGACATGATATTGGATTATTCTCAAACGAGAAATATGAACTTGACCATCCTATTTGTGATTCGAATCATTGCCTTACATGTGGCAAGTTGATCTCGCATACTTCAAGTGGATTTGCACGAGCTTGACAAAGCCTATCATTAACCAAGACTATACTTACTTGCATACTTCGAGGTTAACAAGAAATCATATTAAAATTTTAGCGCTAGAAGGAAGGCTCGAACCTCCGCTTCATTGCATATCCCTATAAAGAGAACTATCTTCAACTTGCATACGTAGGGTATAGAGGATTTACCGTAATCTGCATATCCTATATTTGACTTTCCTTGTCTTATATATAAAGGACTCTCCCTAGCTTTCATATAAGGACTTTTGAACCCAACATAACCCATTGAATTACAAGATGACTATTTCCGAACAAGGGTCTTCTAAACCTCAAGCAAGCAGACCAATTTGTCAAGTCGCTTATGACCTTCGGTTTCATGAGGAACAAGTGCTAAGGAAGTTGACATTGTAATTTATAGAAGAAAATAAACAAGTGGCACCTTATGTCCTGATAAATGGAGCATGAACTCATTCCATGTAGGACCCACTCCAATCTTTGCTTTAGAAAACCAGAAGAAAGACAGTTATTTCTTAAAGATAAAAAGGGTCGTATACAATACTACTCAAATGGGACAATCTTTGAAAAGGAAATAGTAAAACAATTTCGATAAGTTTGGCTAGAGATAGAAATGAGTAATAGACTATCCTCCTACACCAATCAAAGTTCAGAAGAGACGAATTATGGATGATCCTATTATGCCAATCTAGTGACACAAGAAAGCTAAATGGGAACAAAAGGAGTTATATCTTAAGAATTCTTGGATCCATTCTCTCACCACTTCATATAAACATATCTATCTTCTAACTAAGAGAAAGCTAAATTATTGACCTTCAAAGAAGAAGCAGCCTAAAAATGAAAGGAATCTTGGAGGCTCTTATTGCCAATATCATCAAGCAAATGAACATGAAATCAATCAATGCCGGCTGTTAAAGAGAATGTTTGAAAATTTCTTAAGAAAGGGAAAACTCAATAAGTTTGTAAGGCAAGATTAGGAAAATCTTCAATAAAGTGAAAGTCTTAATAGAGAGGATTTATAAAATAAAAGGAAAGCCTAAATCATTACCTATAAAGTAATAAGGGGTGAAAGGAAAGCCTTTGATCCCGCCACAAGGGCTTGGTCAAAGCACCTCCGAGGGGGAGGTCAGAGTAAGCCTTTAGCCTTTCCTATAAAGATTGGCCAGAGCATTGCAAGCCTTCAGTTCCACCCATGTGGCCTGGTCGGAGCGTCTTCTTGAGGGATGATGGAGTAAGCCTTTGATCCTGCTTAAGATAGTCTGGCCAGAGCACCGACCAACCTTCAGTCCCGTCTATAAGGATTGTCTGAAATGCCTCTTAGAGGAAGGATGAAGTAAGCCTTTGGTTCCACTTAATATGGTCTGGCCAGAGCATCGAATCTTCAGTCCCATCTATAAGGCCTGACTGAAGCGCTTTCTAAAGAGAGATCGAGTAAGACTGTAAGACTTTGTTTTTGCTTAAGATAGCCAACCAAGCACATCAAAAAAAGACCTAAATCATCACCTAAGAGAGTGATAGTGGGTTCGATCCAAGTTGTGATCATTACCTAAAGATGGTAACAAAGATATCAATTAAAGCCTAAATTGCTACCTAAAGAATAGTAAAAGGGCAATCTTCTAGAGGAAGATCGAATATAAAAGCAAATCAAACTTGACCAAAAGAGAGATCGAGGTAGTCTTTTAGAGGAAAATTAATCAAACTCGGTCCAAAAGAGAGATCAAGATAGTCTTCTAAAGTAAGTTCAATCAAATTCAAAGACAAATCAAACTCGACTCAAAAAAGAAGTCGATGCAATCTTCTAAAGGAAGATCAATCGAACGCAGAAGCAAATCTAACTTTATCCTAAAGATTGAATTAAAGACCATCTTCTAGAGGAAGAGCTGCCTTCAAAGGAAGGATTAAAAAGCTGCTTATCACACATAAGTGAGAATTTTAATGTTAGATGGTGACATATAAGAAACCATGACTAGGGCTTCATTCTCTGAAATATCAAATCAACCTTCAATCAATGATGTCAAATAATGGGAATCTTCGTTAACATTCAAATTGTCAAATAATGAGTATCTTCGTTAACAAGCAGATGATTTTTTGGTCTTCTTATAATTAGGTTTCTTATTAGCATAATTGGTTTTTTTAGTCTTCTATTCAATAGAGCTAATGCCAAATTGATTTTCTGGTCTTCCATTACTTCCAGATCTGTTTTCTAATCTTTCATTTGTTTTCTAGTCTTTTATTCAGAAAATTATGAGCGTCGGACAATTTTCTAGTTTTCTATTTGAGTGATATTATTACCAAATGGGTTTTTATGATCTTCTGTTCAAATCATTATTGCCAGAGTGGGTTTTTGGTCTTATATTCGAGATACTATTATGAATTTCTGGTCTTCTATTTAGAATATTATAACCAGACGGTTTATGGCTTTCTATCCAAATTATTGCCGAATGGATTTCTGATATTCCAAATGAATGATCTTATTATCATCAAAGGATTTATGGTTTTCAAAACATGCAATTATCAAACAGACTTCCTGATAAATACTCTATGGAGATTAAAGCTTCAAAAACCAAGTTCCAATGTTCTAAGTGATAAAGCCTAAAAACGAAGTTACTAAAAGCTTTGTTCCTTAAAGTGTTGAATTAAGTTCTCCTAGAATGGAATTTAAGTGTTCCGGTAACGAAAATCTTCGTTATTAAAGGAATTTCTAAATGGAAGGTTATTTTAAATTTATGATTAAATAAATCACTAATCTTTTGTCAAAACATATTTCAAGAACAAGATCTATATCCAGAGGACAAATAATGCTCAATCAAAGGATAAGCATAGTATAACATCAAAAGCAAAATGTGTATCTCCAACAATTTAATAAATTCAGAAAAAGGATACGAAGTCCATTTAGAGTAATAATCATTCAGGTATAAGATTTGTTTATTTTACATACACATATTACAAGTAACCAAAAGGGAAGTCTACCTAAAAAATCATAGGTAATTTTCCATTAAGTGTCCAGTTTTTGCATCTCCCCTTTTAAAGTTTAAATGACTGAAGCAGGTTCAATGATGTGACAAATTGCTATATTTAAAGTTTCTTAAATTTGTTTTCCTTCTTGCGAATGTTATTTGCATCGTCAATCGAATTGATTTGGATTTCCAACGCATGACAGAGCGTCTTATCAACTTATTAAGAGTCTGAATTTCGCACTTTAGGTTCTTAACCTCCTGTTCAAGAACGTATTTTTATCACCTAAGTTTCTCCACTTGGCCCTGATAATTATTGAGATACGAAGAAACTTTGTCATCCTATTGTTCCTTTAAAAATTGAGCACATTCTCACCATCGGCTAGGCTCGAAGGTAGGTTTAACAAGGCATAAAATCTTTCTTTGTCAATCAATAGGATAGGAATAGGAAGACTAGAGTCACCTCCACTCGCAATAAGTTCCAAGGACTGGTGGAATACTTGACTTTTCATTATGTCTACTTCAAGGTCCATAATCCTTTGATGGAGACGAGCAATTTCTACATCAACGTCAATTTGTTGGATCGAGAGTTCAGACCGATCGACCGCACTTATGCTTGCTTTTAGCTTAAGGATTTCTCTATCTTTTTCTTTAATTCTTTACTCTAGATTTGAAATCATTTTCTTCGTACCACTTAATGAAGATTTCGATTGATAATACATTTTATGCCATTTTTGTGCATTTGGATTGTCCAAAAACAATAAAATTGAGGCATCTTGAGAAGAATGTTTCTCTTTAATGACTGCCTTTATCTTAGTTACGATAACATCCAATCGAGAAGAAAGATTTGGGCTGCTAAGTGTAACCGCTAGTTCTTTCTCCTAATAAAAATTAACTGGAAAAGAAATTAACATATAGGAAAATGCATTTTTTATTAACAATTAAAAGAGTTACAAGCATAATCAAATTTAAGATTTGTAATGATCGCTTTTCTTGCACCGAAAGACGAGCCCTTAAGGGTATAAGAAAAAGAAAGATAAGGAGAAACTACACAATCACAGAATCTCACCACGAATCAGAATAACGTATAATATATAACATAGGTTATTACATAGTCATTTCATAATAATAATACATCAAATTCTTTACATTACAACTTCAAATGGATAGTTATGACAACCTATCCATACAAAATACATAGATCATACATAAACACAGTGGAAATAAAGATAATTAGCTATGGTGAAGCCACCTGCTCCTGCTCCTTCAAAACTCTTTCGTAAGAAACCTGGATCACTTGGCCACTCATAAAAATTTGAGTACTCGAGAGTTTTAGAAAAAGAAAATAAAACTCCGAGTCAGACATGAGTCTTGTGTGATTAAACTGAGACAACTTAATTCTTGCTTTTATATAACATTTTGAAAATCAAAGATATCTCGTAAGACCACGTCGCACATAAACATGGATGGGTTTTTACCTTACGATAACCAAAACACTTTATGTAGAAATCCGGTGATATTATGATAATGTCTAGGGTTTTCAAGTAAAATAGAACATAGTTGAAATGCTTGCATATCACATTTCAACATATTTGGGAACAATTAAAAACGTACAACACTTATTGGAGAATGGATTCCATACAATGACAGGGCTACCAAGGTATCACCCATATTGGTGCATCTCTAGATAAAATAACACCAAGGACCTCACCTGGATCTCTGCCAACACAAGACCGGCCTATCCCTTGCTGGATAATACCGAATAAGATCACCCCTCGGTTGGGATCGGCAATTGTACCAAAGCACACATGAATTGATAATAGGGATTCCAGATAGGGATAACCTTACCCTAATGGGAGCGACCCACTTAGCCTTGTTGCATCTCCCATCTTTTAGTCATTCCCAAGTGATGAGGCCTGAGGCTATGTTTACCTTTGTTATAGCATTGCCACTTAAAATGCTAACATTGCCTTCCATATGTTGACATAATGTCAGCACTCATCTATACAAGTCGTTCAGGAAATGAACGAACCAAAGGCACTTCATAGTCTTCATCTTGCACCTTGCCTTTAATATTTCTATTTTGAACGTTTATGTTGGTTCAAAGTTGTGATAACCCAGATTTTTAATATCTGTTAATTGGATAATCAACTGATTTTGAATCATTGAGATACTGATTCCATTTGGATTTAAAAAAAAATTTGATAATTAAAAATGTTGGGATGTATATAAGTAGATTTGAAGACTATTGAGACGACCCGACTTTTTCTCCACAAAAAGTCATATCATCCTTAAGAAAGAAAGGGATAGAAAAGAGAAAGAAAGAAGAGAAAGAAGAAACAACACAAGAATCTCAACAGCGGAACGAATAAATTATATTAGTAACATAAGTATAACATAGTATACACCAAATATCAGAGTTACACAGACATATACAACACATACTAGACAGTTATAAACACCTGTCTAGTTATTACAACTCAATCACAATACAGAAACACTCAGAGATACCAACACAGCGCAACTATATAACCATACGTAGAAGCCTCCTGCTCCATATGCTCCTCCACAATTCGTCAAAGCTAACATGAATCCTAACCTGAATTCCCTTGGCTACTCGTAAAAATTTGAGTACCCAAGAGTTAAAGAAAAACAGAAATAACTCCGGGTTAGACATGGGTCTGGTGTGAGTAACAGGTTAAAGTTGCTTAATTTTCAAAACCTTTTGAAAGAAAGGTATCACGTAAGACTTCCCACACATAAACATGGAAAAGTTTTTACCTTACGCTAACCAAAACATTTGATAGGAAATCTGATGATACTATAATAGGGTCTAGGGTTTTCAAATAAATAAGAAATAGCCGAAATCGTTACATCTATTAAACTCCAGCTACTAGGCACAAAAGTGGGTAATACAATCAAAACCGTTGGCACTTATTGGATTTTGGATTCCATACAATGGCAGGGCTACTGGGGTACCGCCCGTCACAGTACGTGGCCTAGATCACCGTACCGAGGAGCCACCCTAACTACCCTGCAACACAAGGCCGGACCCATTCCTTACTGAATAGTTCCGAATAAGACAACCCCGACGGTTGTCATGATCAACCGTCCACACAGCCGAAATATAAAGGGACCTCTAGACAGGGGTAAATCTTACTCTCAAGTGGGGGCTACCCACGAAGCCTTGCTGCACCTTCCCTGTTTTATCCATTCCCGGTTGATGAGGCTTGAGGCTACGATTACCTTTATAGGACACATCACTTAGAATGCTCATCGTCCACCTGACGATGTTCTGAAAGCATTCAATCCATACAAGTTCGTTCCGGGTTCGAACGAAACCGAAGGCATTATCTCGTTACACTCATTTTGGAATCACCCTCAGAGTTAACGACAATAACCCTTGCACTCTGAATCACCATCTCGAATCTATAAGTACTATTCCGTCAAACTCATTACGGAATCACCCACAGAGTTATACTGACGTATAGCCCTTACACCTCGAGTCTTCACTCGCTCCACTTGTATTAACGACCTAACGTTTAATTGGAATCGATGTGGTTTCCGGATGTCCAAATATGGAAACCCGATCCCGGTCTCATTGAAATCCAAAGCGTGTCTTTTAGGTCCAAGTTGTTTTAAGTTTAAAACAATTCAATTCATTATCTAAATATACACAGATAGATAATTCACAACACAACAGATAATCAACCTTATCATTATCAACAGATAATTCATATCAAAATCAGATAATCCATATTATCATCCAAAAGCAACCAATGCATCCATATCACATACACTACTCATCTCATAACTGAGATTACAAACCATACCAGGCAACCAATACCATTCATCAAACATAAGCAATGATCTAATGATCACACTTCCTATAATTAATTTAAAATGAATTAAATTAATTACTCAATCTCTAATTAATTTAAAATGAATTAAATTAATTACTTCATCATTAAAATTCTGCTTAACTTAACCATTAATTGATTTCAAATCAATTTATAAATCATCATTTCAATATTTCAATTAATATTGATTAACTATCTCAATTACAATAAGTAATTAGCTTATAAGTTAATCATACAAGTTAATTACTTAAACCCTTGCAAACAATTAACTTGTAATTACTAAATTAATTAGTTAACTAAAATTAATTACATTAATTATTTATTCATTATTAATTATACCTTAATTAACCAATTCTAAATTACATCATTAACTAATTAATTAATGATTTATGACTACAATTAATAAATCTCTAAATATAAATTAATTACATAAGTAATTAATCTAAAATTAATCCACATATAAATATTAATCACCCATGATTAATAACCATTCAGTAATTAACTACTTTAATTACTCATCCCATAATTAATTATTCTTAATTAATTATCTAAATTAATCCCCTTGATTAATTTCAAAGTAATTTAAATTCAATTTACTTCTATATCAAATATCTTTAATTACATCATGTAATTATTAATTAATTACTTCCTTAAGTAATTACAAATTCATAAATTACATAAAGTAATTATCAAACAATCAACAAATGTTTAAATTAATTTAACTTAATTAATTTAAACTAATCACATTAATCAAATTAATTACACCAAGTAATTAATTCTTTAATTACTTTTATTAAGTAATTAAACTTAAACAATTGATTATTATTAATTAATTAATCTAATTAATTATCAAAAATTAATCACATTAATTAATTGTTAAAATAATCTTAAGTTAATGACTTCATTAATATTTCTTAATTACTTAATTAAGAATTAACTTAAATTAATCATTATTGATTATTGATTATCAATTAATTAATATTTAATTATCATTTAACTAATCTTTAATTATTAATTAATTAAGTGTTAATTAAAATCTAAATTATCTCTAATCACTTGATTAAATAAATCTTAATCATAAATTAAAATTTAATTAAACATCCTTAATTATAGATTAATTAACCTTAATTGATTAATCTCGAATCTAATTAATTAACTTAAAAATCATTAATTACTTAATTAAACACCCACATAATTAATTAATTAAATAATTAATTTTCATCTTAATTACCTTAATAATTAAATGAATCCAATCATTTAATTTTATTTATCTTTTAGATAAACATTTCTTATTTAATTATACATTTAAAAACAAAATGTTTTTAAATTTACTTTAAATTCTATTTAACTTCATTTTAACTTAAGACTCAAATTTATCTTAAATAAGATTTTAAAACAATTCAAATTTTTTTATCATATATGTTAAAAGAAACATCTACTTTATTAATAAGTTTAAAAGGATTTAAATTTCAATTCAATTTAAATTCAAATCAATTTAAAAATTACTTTAAAATTTCAAAATTGAAATACAACTTCCAAACTCATTCTAGTTTTAACTCTTTAAAATTCTTCCTACAATCTACACCCTCAATTCAAATGCAAATCATTTAATCATTCAAAAGCAATTTAAATTTAAACCTTTATTTTAAAAATCTGAAGTTTGAATTTTATTCCAGATTTAAAAACCCAGATTTGAATCCACTTTGGATTTCTAATTTAAAATTTAACCTTCCAATTCAAATGCAAAGCACATATGCATTTACACTTGTGAGTTTGAAATCAAATTTAAATTTAAAAACATAAATGAATTCAAATCTCAGACAATCTAATTTGAATTCATATTCAAATTTCAGATTAAAAACTCAGTTTAAATCTCCACTTGCAATTTAAACTTTACCTTTACATTTAAAAACAGAAAACAGTTTCTGTTTTATTTAAAAAACCAAACTTTGAAATTTTTCTGAATTTAAATTATTTCAAAAAAAACCAGAATGCAAACTTATTTGAATTCATATTTAAATTCAGTTTTAAAATCCTAAGTTAAAATTTTAGTTTGCATGTATTTCAAATTTTATAAAACTGGAAATAGGTTTCCTGTTCCCTTTTTTTTATTTTAAACCAAACTTGAATTTCTTAATTCAAATTATTTCAAAATCAGAATACAAACTATTTGAATTCATCTTTAGATTCAGGTTTAAATCCTAATTTCAATTTCCAGATTAAATTTAAACTTGACTTTTTAAATTTCTTAAAACAGAACCAGGTTTCTGTTTTTGTTAAAACCTGTAAACAATGTAGACTCGAGAAAATCCTAAAAAGACTTCGAGTTAACACCACACTAACTTCGAGTTTCCCCTCAATTAACCCAAGACCATCCCGAGGCAAAAATCTGCAACCAAAAAAAAAAATCACCACAAACCTGCACAACTCCTTCCTGTGCACCACTTAACCCATCTCAGGCCACCTCTGACCATCATCTCTGGCCATCCCCCATCGATTAGTGACTGCACTTCAACTTTAAACCCCCAGATCCCCTGAATTCAACTTGAATTTGAATTCAAGTTTACAACCAAAACCTGGAACATATACTCCATTTCCATGCCTGACCTGTCAACGACAATATCTCCCATCTCCGGTCACCATCCATACTCCGGCGATAACTTCATTAATACACCATCTACCATTACCCAAAAGATCTTTGAACTCGATTCACTTTTGAAGCCGCAACACCCAATTTCCTTAAACCCGGTAAAACTAGGGTTCTACACCTTAAATCCGAATTACAACCTCAAAATGAAATTTCAATCCACTAAAGAAATTTTCCTACAATCTTTGATAGTTGCACCATCTTCAGAAGCAAATTCAATCCAAACAAATGCCAACATCCACTGTGTTTATCAAATATGTATAATACTGTAAATTTAAAACTGCTCTTTGTTTACAGTATTATAAATAGTAATTTTTGATTTAAAATTCATGCATTCACTTGATGTTTCTGTTAATAAACCTAAAACAATAAATCAAAATGTTTGAATTTTCTCTCTTATATTAATGTTTGCTCTGTTATTAAGTTTCAGGCAAATTCAAAAATTCATTTAACCTATATAAGATGTTTTAACTTTACTATATCATGAACCAAACATACTTCAGTCAATCACTAGGTCAAAACAACAACGAGATCAGAAGGAAAGAAATTTGGATCCATTCGAGCTTGTACTGTGCAGACAATACCATAGGTAAACAAACATACATCACATTCATGCTTATATATGTACACAACAAAATATTTAACAATATATAAGTTTAGGCCTACTTAATTTCATGAATAAATCAAGCAATCCATATTTTATACTTAAACTTTCAAACATGTTAAGTTACTCACCTGGACTAAAATGCAGAGCACCATTTCAATTGCATGTTCCAGATTTTGAAAATGTATGAAATGCAGGCCCTTGCTTCCAGATTTGAAAATTCATGCATGTAGACATCTTGCCTTTCCAGATTCAATTTCATGTTTCAGATCAAATGCAGGTTGTTTGAATGGTATGCATAGCAATTTAAAATTTGCAGTTTCAACCCAAGTTGCTTTTGAAAACATGCAGGCTTGTATTTTGCATTTTGAGGAGCTACAGGCTTGTTTGTAATGCAGGTTTTACAATTTGTTTAAAATGTAAGGGTTACTGATTTGAAGAGTGTTACAGGGATTTAGATTTTTTTTATTTATATATATGAAGAGTTTTCAACTGAGAATTCTTAGATGAAAAATGAAGAAAAGGAAAAGAAATGGAAAGATGCAAGTTTTATAACAATATTTTAATTTAATTTAGAAATCAAAGAAAAATAAAAATGAAACATGACACTTGTCCTAAGTGTTAACACTTGTAAGTATCTTTGTTTAAACATTTAACACATGTTTACTTAGGCTTTAATAAACTTACATATGTGTCTTTAAGCTTACATATGTCTTTTAAATGTTTTGTTATTTAAATTAAGATTAATGAATGTTTAAACTTAGTTAATTATTTAGTTCTTAGACTTAGTTATGTATATATTTAATTTCTAAAGAACAAAGCAAAGTATTATTATAAATAGAACAATATACAATTAAATCATTTATCAAAGATACCTTTAAATAATTAAAATAGATTTATAAAAGAGGTTACAATAACTTACATGAATACATGTTTCATAATTAAAATTGTATTAACAAATCACATTTATCAATTAGTAATTTAAAAAGAATAACACAAATATTTATGAACCTTATTTTAATATTCAAACTTAAAATAAAAATGAATTTTAAACTAATTAAAACATTTATCTCATATTTAAAATCATATAGTATTTTATTAAATATTTTTGAAAAGCTTAAATTAAAAATAAATCATTATTCCTATTTTCAAAACATTAAAAATATGCTATATTATTTTAACAACTTATCTATTTAAAATATATAAATACATATACATTATTAATTAGAAAATAAATTCATTAGCTTATTAAAAATAAATTCACAAATTAAATATTTAAATAAAGAAGATTATAGAATCAATTCAAATTTATCAACAAAAATTATCAATTCAATATAAATTTAAACACAGATTATTAAATTTATATTGTCCAAATTTCCGGGATATTACAACTATAATAATTGTTATATAAAATGATAAATCTTATAGTAATTCATATGTGTAAACTTTATAATGTTGGAATTCTAAGTATATACATGCACAAGTATATAGGTGTATGTTTGTATGTTAAATAATTTGAAAACATTGATTTGAATATAAAGATTTTTGTTTAAATTGGACATTTTCTTTACCACTAGCATTTGTGTATTGTTATCAATTTAAGTATAATGATAACTTAAGTCTAAAATTTAACAAGATTTAATTAAAGAGTTGATATTCTCTTTTTCTAAAGTTACATAATTTATATAAACGTGGAACATATGCAAAAAAATAATGCATATATATAAAGATAAAACATAATTATAATTTGTAACATTTTAACATGGGTAATAAATAAATGAGACAAGGATTACAAGTGTTAGCTTGATTTTGTTATACAATTACAAGTGTCATTTTTTAAAACAAAATAAAATAAAAGATAAATGAGATATGTACATCTCCACTCTTTCTCATCTCTCCTTTATCTTTATTACCAAAAGAAACAAAGTATAACAAAAGCTGTAAAAAAATAATCAAACAACAACAACTTTATTTTCCACCTTAAACCTGTAGCCAAGCAAGATCATCTCAGGTTTAAGGAAAGATCATATTTAGTTCAAGTTGCAAAGTAAATCAAAATATCAACAATCTTAGCCTACTGTTTCAATCTGATTCAAAAAGCAAACTCATTGAGAAAATCATCAAACAAGCTTCATATCAGATCAACTATCAAGCTATAATTCTTAAATCAAGCTGCAGTTTCAAGATTTTCTTCCAGCTTTCTCTGTTTACAATTTACAAGCGAGTAAACTTCACCCTTTAATGTTTGATCTGGTGCTTAGTCTTTTGAGTGAAGTGTGAATATAGGTTTTCATGGATAATTCATATGATAATGAGTATTAAGTGAAAGGATATGTACATATCTGTTTATATATAAACCTATATGCCTCTGCCATACAGCAATTTTTTTTCAAGTTCTACTCAAACAAATTATAACAGTAAGTAAACAAACAACTTCTGGTTTTGATTTAGTGTATATGATGACTTTATGGAATAAGGATGTGGTAGTATATTGCATTTATGAATTTAAACCTGCATGTTATAAATATAAAGTAATAAGTGTGTGCATGTTGAATATATTTATGCACCTCTGTTCCCAAGTTACAGGTTTAAAAATCTAGTGAAAATTCAAATACTTCTTATCAAATCTATTATAAGTCTTGATATTCAAATGAGTTGTGATTGTTTAAATCTAAACTAAGTTTTTAAAATATATTTAAACAAAATTTTGTTGGAATTTTATCTGGAAATCTTGCAAGACAGTGGAAATCTGAAAATATGGTAAAATCAAATATCATGATTTTGCTGATTCAAGCATATCACCTGAACCGTCTTTGGAAATAAGGATTTTTAAAAGAAAAATCAAAATTTATAATATTGTATCTGAGGAACTTGAGGTTAGCTTGATTTTGGGTTTTTGGGTCTTTTTGGGAATCGGGGGAACTCGAGATGGTCAGAATCGCCACCAGAGGTAGCTAGGAGGTTGGCGAGTGTGGGAAAAATAGAGGTCGATTTTATTAACCACCGTGGTGGAAGATTTCAGTCGAAGTAGCGTTTTGGGTACCATTTTGAACGAGGCTTGAAATTGGTTTACTGTGTTATCTCTGGGGTATGGTAGATGATCGGTACTGGAGGAAAAGCCACATATGTCAGTGATGAAATTGAGGGCTTGGTAGTGTGGATGATAGTGGTCGAAGTTGTCGACAGCGAGGCGATTTCATCAAAGGCTTTAGGTTCAGTGTTGAGTCAAAGGGCTCGATTTTGATTTCAAGGGGATTCAAGAATTCCGGGTTGTCGATCGGAGCGAGATGGTCGACGACGACTTATGGGTGGCGGCGGCGCCGGTCAGAGATGACCAGACTTCGTGTGCACGTGCACGAGTCTTCGTCGATATTCGGGTTGTTGCTGAGTTTTGTTGCTTCGGGGGAAATAATGTTTCACGCGATGTTGTTCTCGAGTATCAATGGAGCATTGTTTGACTTTTAGGCTCGGTAGGGGTAGAGTCCTTTTGTTATGAGCTAGAGCTTTTGTTCGATAATTTTATGCTTAGGATGGGCAAATTTGTAACCGAGTTGATTAATTAACGAGTAAAAATTTGCAGTACCAAGTTTCCGGCTAAGAAATTCAAGTTTTAAACATTAGGAATTTTCCAAAGTGCCAGGGAAAAATTGAATATTGTAATATGTTTCGAGCATTATAAAACAAATTTCAAAATAAGTATATTGAAGACTTGAATAAGAAGCGATTTGACAAGAAAAAAATTAATTTTAAAGCTTTTGGATTATCCTAAGTTGATTAAAGTAATTAAGGGTAGTTAATTACTGTATGTAATTAATCGTGGTAATTAATTAAGGATTTAATTTCTTAGTAAGAGCATTTAGAAGTTAATTAATTAACTATTAATTAAAGGTTATTTAATTAATAATTAAGGGTAAATTAATTAATGATTTAAGTATTAATTAATGATGGGAAGTTAATTACTCAACTAAGATGGGTAATTAATAGACAAATACTAGATATGTTTTATTCAATGAATTACTTAATTATACGTAAATAGAGAATAAATTTATCGAAGGTTAATAAGTTAAATTAGAAATTTAAGATCAAATTAAATAAATGATCAGGAGTTGATTAATTAAGAATAATCAACCATGGATAATTACTTGATGGATGTAATTGATTAAAAGAAAATTACTTAGTAGAAGTAATTAATAATTAATTACTTAGTGTGATTAATTTAAGAATTGACTGATAAAAGTTATAGAGAGTTAATTAAGTGATGTAATTAATTAAGAGTAATTAATTACAGGATGAGATTAATCAAGGGTGATTAATAAATATAATTAACTAAAGATTAAGTAAAATTACTTGAAGTAATTAATAAGATGTAATTCCTTAGTGAAGTAATGAGTGAATAATTACTGGATGTAATTAATTAAAAGGAAATTACCTGAAGGATAATTACTTGGTGAAGGGAACTAAGTGATAATTTCTCAGTGTAATTAAAAGATCTATTAATGTAATTAATCAAGGAGTTGATTTAATGGGTATAAGTAATTAAGGGAAGTTAATTACTAATGTGATTAATCATGATTGATTAATGAATTAAATTGTTTTGAAGATAATTAATTTGTGTAATTAATTAAAGGATAATTATTTTATGTAATTAAAGAAAATTAATCAAGGATGATTAATTAAAAGGATGATTAATTAAATTATTTGTAATTTATTAATGTTAAATAAGTTGGATTAAGGGTGGTTGAAGTAATTAATTTAATTTGTTTAAATTAACTAGAAATGATATGACTAATTTATTTTGCTTATGAATGATTGAATAATATTGCATGCCTTAGATTGGTTGATATCTCGGATATGTGATTTGTGATGCTATTGATATGATATGATGAATTAATGTGCATAGGTGACCCCTGCATTTGAAGTTTTAGTTGTGTTTCATTTGAATAATTTGGGATAAGGTGGTATTGAATTCAAAGAGAACGGAGTCGGGTATTAGTAAATACCCGAAACTACTTCGATTCTTCATAAATTGATATGTGAAATCAATAGGCTGGTATGGAACGATTTAAGTGAATTGGACCACTTATTCTAAGTTTTGGCACTTAGAAATTGATGTGTGAAACAGGTGATGTCCATAACAACTTGGGAAGTTGTAAATTGATATAAGTTACTCGGATTTATATAGGTTGTATGTTTTTGTATTCTATGTTGGATGGGTTTACTCATGCTGGTTTCCAGCCTGACCCGGGTGTTACTTTGATGTAATGCTCGGGTCAGACCAAGTATTATAGATTTTCAAGTAAGGACGTTCTGGAGCTCAAGAGACGAGCTGGATAGCAGGAACGTATGGATTGTTTCCGCTGTAATATATTATTGTATTTATCTGTGACATGTTGATTGAATCTGTCTAAGTGTTTGTATATATGTGTAACACTAATATATATTAAGGTGTAATTTGACAAATACAGTTTTCCTTTGTATAACTGTTATTATTTATTATTATATTTTATCCGCTGCGAATATGAGATGTTGGTGTTTATGTTCTTCTTTTTTGTGACGACCCGGAATTTTCGAGCATTTAAAATCGGAATATTTAATTGATTTTAAACATTCAATATAATAATTTTAACTCGAATTTCGAATATCACCTTTTATTTGATAATTTAAACGATTGAAATAAATAATTCAAAGTTGGGTAACCTGTTGAATCTAGAATTTTAAGTCTGTTAAAAATAATTTGAAGGCTTGGAAAATTTATATTGATAATACTGAGGATAATAAGGGTCGTAAAATTGAAATTAACAGTGATTGGTTCAGTTTTAAATTTTATATCGTTTAAATTGAATTTAAAAATAGCCTTCCGAGGCACAGTTTCGGATTTCGAGGAAACCAGTTCCATTGGATTCGTAATATCGTATTATTATCGGATTTCAAATTTCGTAGTGTCTGGGGTTGGTGTGTGAGCGTACGATAGATAAACGCGTAGAAATTCATATCAAAACAATTTAAAACTTTGAATTTAGACTTAATATATATGTTTATACCCTAGTTAATTTTCAGCTGCCTTTCTATCACATCTGCTGAAATATATCTACTCAGATCACTATAAATAAACTTCCCTTACACGCTTCCCTCTTATTAAAAACATCACGTTTCCTTTCTCACTCCTCTTCAAAAAAACCTCGCAGCCGAATATTCATAGAAAGATGGCATTCAATCGAGTATCATTCTATTCAAAACATTATTCACTCGTTTTCTTCCCTCTGTTCAAATCGAGTTCCTTTTTTTTTAAATAAAAAAAAAATAGCGACTTAAAATGGATGTAGGGCATCAAGATCATCGACGCCGCCGTCGTATTCATCGCGGTCGAAATTCAATCGAGTCTGGAGCATGGTCGACTTGGTGGGTTCGACTCTGGCTGCGATCGGTGACGAGTTTGGGGAGTCTGAGGCTTTGGGAAGGCAACTCGTCGTCAAGGGTGGCATCGGTGGTTTGGGAGTGGCGAAGGGGGAAGTCACGAGTGACAGTTAGGGTTTCGAATTTGGGGAAGCGGTAGTGGAATTTGGGGCCGAGCCTCTCGAATTGGCATCGCGTTCGAGTTGATGGCATCGTGGGCGACGCAAGTGAAGTTCGCCGAGGGTTTTCTGCTCGATTTGATGCATGCGAGGTCGAGATGTAGGAAGGAGGTCGCAATTTGGGATTTGCTCAGTTCGGCAGTAAGGTGAATTTTGTTTTTTTTTAAGCTTAATCTAAACTAATTTAAATTAAGGATAAGCAATTCCGAAGTTTAAAATATATATATATATATATATATATATATATATAAGAATTTACAGTGAGGTAGGTTAAGATTTTTATTTGAATAGTTGACAGTAAACAAAGGAAAATTTTTAAGTAGTTAGTTAATTTGATTTGTGATGGTAAATGATTTATTCTATTTGTTCAAATAATTTATAAAAAAAAACATTTATAATGTATAAATATATAGTGTCACATGCCTATGTTAATTTTAGGTAAACGAGAAAAAAAATATTAGAATTTTTGAAATCTATTTTTAAGTGTATAGATATTTTAAAAGGAAAATTTATCAATTAAAATTAATTACTAGTTTAAATTTTAAAATAGTAGTTGGTTGTAAATTTTAAAATGGGAATTTTGTCAGGATATAAATTTAAACTTAATCTATCAAGTGGAGATCAATTATTCAAATTGATTAAGTATTAATAAATTATTATTAAAAGAAACAGATTAGTTTCAATAAAATTTCAGTTAATCAAATTTACTTAAGAATTTTTATATTTTAAATTAAATCATTGTGAATTAAAATATTTACCTAGGGAATTGATTATTGAAATTCAAATATTAATAAAACACTTAATGTTTATACAAGGTTATAAACCGGGAAAGAAACCAAGACATAATTGATGTGGACTGCAAACAAATGCAAGGTGAGTTAATCTCACTCAGTTTAATTTAGTTTTAAGTTTTAATTTAAGCAATTGAATTGAAATATTTGTTTGAATGGGTGAAAATTGGATGATGTGCTGTAGTGTGGTATATAATTGGAATTGACATTTTATATTGTGCTAACATCTGTGGATGCAGGGAGAACAGGTTGGAGGGATCCAACTGGACCCCTCAACTTTATTTAATTATTTAATATTCTTTGTTCTGACTATTTGATATCCTGTAATGGATTATGTGGGAATATTGAATGCTATGGCTTGATTGTTTTAAATCGGGCAATAATTAATTACTAAATATACAATTTGAGTTTGGGAAATGAAAACAAAAGAAGTGGAAGCGTAAGTAAAATAATTATAGCAAAGTTGAATAAATTTATGAAATAAATTGGAAAGGAAATAAAGTGACTTTAAAATTCTAATAAATAAGTCTTGTGTATGGGAAGGAAATTTAAATAAACAGAGAGTTCATGGAACTAAATTTCAATGTTATTGTTTAAAAGAACAAACATTTATTTTAAATTGAGGATTTAAATTATTTAAGAAGAATAAAGAAGAAATTGGGAATAACCTGAGATTTGTATATGTCAGCTAAAGGAGTTAAAAATCAAATTGAAATATAAAATAAAGTCCACAATTAATGAAGTTTGAAATGAACTGATAAGTAAAGAAATTTATTTTAAATGAAATGAACTGGGAATCAATTTGGAAAATTGATTTAAGTGATCGAGATTGGGAATTTCTTTCTGAATAACCAAGTACGTTTTCAAAGTAAGTTTTTAAATATAAGTTAATAGTTTTAAAAATGTTTAAAAGGTATGTTTTGAAAAATTTATTATTTCAAATATTTAATTTTTAAAGCAAATATTTCCTTTTAATATATTATAGCATTAATTATTTAAAGGTGACTTAGTATTTGTTTTAAAAGTTAAAACCTGATTTTATATTTTATAAAGTAACCTTATTTTCTCAAATTCATATAATGTGTATTTTTAACAAATTATTTAAGTAGTTTTATCCTAAGTGTTTTAATGTATATATTTCAAAGTAAAGTATTTAAGATTATTTTTAAAAATCTATTTTTGTGCTTGGTGATTTCAGAGGAGATAGAAAATACTTGGGAAAGTTTATACTGGAAAGAAAGAATGATGGTTTGAAAACTGTTTTCAAACGATTGAAAATAGAAATATATGTTGTGAAGATATTTTGAGATAAATAGGTAATTTGGAAAATTATTTATTGTTGGATGGTTGTTTGTAAATATTTATTGATAGTTAAACAACCGACTATCAATATTGGACAATGCGCTGATCGTTTCGAAGAGACCGGGATCGAGATTTAATTCTCGAAAACCACTTCGATCCGGTTTATACGTTTCGTGAAAACGATTTTGGATTCGAAGATGGAGCAGTGAAGTGCAAGGGCTAGTCGCTACTAATCCTGAGGATATTTCCAAAATGGATGTAGTAGGAATAGTGCCTTCGGTTCCGTTCGAACCCGGGACGGACTTGTATGGATGAATGCTTGCGAAAACATCGTCAGGTGGACGATGGGCATTCTAAGGAATATATTCTAAAAAGGTAACGCTTAGCCTCAAGCCTCATCAAATGGGAATGGCTGAAAATCAGGGGATATGTAGCAAGGCTTCGTGGGTAGCCCCCACTGGAGGGTGAGGTCATCCCTGTCTAGATGTCCCTTTATTTCGGCTGTGTGGGAGGTTGCTGATCCCAACCGCGGGGTGATCTTGCTCGGGACTGTCCAGTAAGGGATGGTTCCGGTCTTGTGTTGCAGGGGAGTTAGGGTGGCTCCTCGGTATGCTGATCTAGACCAGGTACTGTGACAGGTGGTACCCCAGCGCCTAGCCATTAGTTAGAATCCATTTTCCCTACGCGCCCGTACGGTTTTGATTGTGCCCAACTATTGCTGAAACGTGAGATGCAAGCATTTCAGCTAGATTCTATTTACTTTCTATAGACACTACTATAATATCAGAGGATTTCTATAAAAATTGTTTTATCTATCGTAAGGTAAAAACCCGACATGTTTATTTGTGGCGTGGTCTTACGAGATGCTTTTGTTTTCAAAGGACTTTGAAACTTTAATAATCAATTGGGTGTGATTTTCTCACGCTGGTATTCCAGACTGACTCGGGTGTTGTTTTATATGATGCTCGGGTCAGACCGAGTATTATAGACTACAGGTTTTGATGCTGTGGAGCTCAGGAGACGAGCTGGATGACAATACGTACTCACGTACTTGTATATATATATATATATATATATATATATATATATATTTCCGCTGTTGAGTTGTTGTGTATCCATTTGTATGTTATTGATGTTGAGTGGTGATTGATGTACTCTGATGATGTAATATATATAAACTGATATATTTGATTTTGAGTAAAGATCATTATTATCTATTATATTTTATCCGCGGCGATGGTTAGATTCTGTTGTTGTTTTCTATTCTCTTCTTCTACCTCTTCTTCTTTAACCCAAATGGTTCGTATTTTTGTGCAACTTGAGTTGATTTAGATAGAATAGTGTTGACTCAAGGGGTTCGAATTTGCGGGCTGTTACACTTGGTATCAGAGCATAGGTTGGAGATAACCTTGGCTCTGGTGGGAAATTACTCATTTAAAATAGAGTCCGTAGTACTCTATATTGAGTTTGAGTGTATAAATAAATATGAGCGCGTATTTGTTAGTGAATATAAATTATTTTAATATCGTGTTGATTGGTTTATTGAGTGGCATATGAACCTTCGTCGGCACAGTCTGGACCACTGTATTGAAAGGGTTTCTAAACACTTGAATAGAACAATCGACACGGTATTGTTTTAAATATGGGTAAATGAAATAATTTTACCTAAATTATCTTTTGATATAAAGAAAGGTTTTTGTAAACTATTTTAGCTAATATATGGTTGCTTGGATGTTAGAAATAATAATATTAAATTATTATCATTGTTAAGTAAAAATTTAACTAGAATTGGAAAATTTAACCAAAGTTAAGGAAATAAATACATTAAAAATTATAAAATTCATAAATATGAATTATAAAATGAAATTTATAAATATGAATTATAGATGTCGATTATAAATTGGAATATAATTAAATGGGAACTTGAATAAGCATAAACAATGCAAATGAATTGTGGGTAAAATTGATTTAAGCAGGATTTGGAAATTTAAAATCCCGAAGATTTTTGAAGAATTTGTCGAAATGTTTTGAAGATAAATGATAACATAATTGTTTTGGGGGTATTTCTGAAAGGAAATTTGTTTTAAATGGGTTTTGAAAGTGATATAGCATTGAAATCACTTGGATTATTGGAAAATAATTCCGATGATGACGGCCGCATCATCAGTATTCATTTTCGAATTCCTAAGTGACGGATTGCTACCAAATTGACTTGTTCAGAAAGCTAGTTGTTTTTGAAAATTTCTAAGGAAATTTGCTGGGAATAAAACCAGGATTGATTTAAATTTTGAGAAGTGTGATTTGAGATGTTGGAGATTTCAAAGTGTTTTGAAACCAAAAGCCGGTATTTTAAAAATCCTGATAAGATGAGTTATAAGCTTATAAGTTAGGATGTTCTTTTAAATTAGGAAGGATAAATAAGCTTTGAATGTTGAAATTTAAATTTAAAGAGAAAAGATGAAAATGAAATTAACTTGAATGGGAAATAAAAATTTAACTGGATTAAAAATTGATTCGATAGGTTGGAATAATATCCAGTTGTTTTCGAATTGAGTAGAAATTGAATTGGAATAAGAATTCAATTGAATTAATGAATGGAATTAAATTCTTACTGGAACGAATGGGAAATAAATTGAATAAGGATTGGAATTGAAGTAAATAAATTAGGATAACTTATAAAGGAATAAGATTTAAAATTACAGGGGATAAAAATATGCTTGGAATATAAATAAGCATAAGGCTTGAATTAAATAAAAGAAAGAATATATTCAAGCCTATGAGAAATGTAATTGTGTAAATAATGAGTTGTAACTTATAGATTTTGAGAGTGGAATAGAAATTCCAAAATAAATATTGTTTGATGTCCTGGACAATAGAATAAAATCTAAACTTGAATTGTAAAGTATATTGAACTTAGGAAAATAAATGAAGTGATATTTGGAATAAAAATTCAAGTGTTGGAATATGAATAAGGGAAGAACTAATGAGATATAAAATCAGTAAATGAAATTGAATTGTGAGTTTACGATGAAGTTTGGAAATAAACTCAAGTTATAAATTAAAATTGATTCAAATTGTTGATGAAGTGAAAGTAATTGAGAATGAAGCTGAATTATGAGTTAATAAATTGGAAGGTAAATTGAAAGTGAATAATAGAATCAGAACTTGAGTTATAAATTGAACATTTAGCTTGAAGTGTTAATAAATTAAAGATAATTGAAGTATATAGGATAAAAATGTAAATGGATTAAAATAGCAATGATTTGAGTATGGAAATAAAATCCATGAGTGAAGATAATTTGGAAATAGCCAGGTAATAAATTGAATGAGCTGAATCTAGAAGCTAAAATATATAATAATTGATCAAATAATTTGTAGTTGGAAATGGGAGGAATTAAATAGAATCAAGATAAATTGAAAAGAGGACTTTATTTGCAAAATCAGAATGAGCTTAAGTGTAAAATTTGAATAAATTGAAGTAAGTTGACTTAAGCTGAATAGATGGAAGAGTGTTGAATTTATTTCAACTTAAACAAAGTTTAATGATATTGGAGTGATTTTAAATTAAGTGAAAATAAATTTTTAAACCGAAATAAAATTCGGTGAGTTATAAATAAAATAGTTTGGAATAAACAAATATGGAATGAAATGTAAATAAATGGATTGTAAATGAAATTTAAATGGAGTGAGTCGAGCTAAATAAACGCTTGTAAATGGATTAAAATAAAGGGAAATTTAAATTGGTAATGAAGACGAACCAAAGATGTTAATAGTTTTGCAATGAAGAATGGTTAATAGAAGGAAATGTAAGTGGATGTGTTCAAATCTGAAATACAATGAAACTGAGAATATATGGATTGTGAATAAATCCGAAATGGAATAGAATTAAGTGTAAGTTGAGTGGAGTCAATTTAAAATTGATTATAAAACTCAAGTGCTTATTTATTCACATAAATCTCGTCAAATTGCATGGAATAAATTGTCGTTTGGACGTAAATGGAAGTAATTAAAATTCTATGTGTTGATAAGGGTAAAATAAATTGATTTTGAAAGCAATTGAATTAAATGTGAGTTCAGTTTGCTTAAGAATAAAGTAAAGATAAGCTATTGTGTTTTAAACCATTCAAATTTGATGAAGATGTATACGAATGGATTGAAAATCATTTGAATTGAATGAAAATGGTTATAAATAAATTGAAACAGTTGAATTAGCATGGAAACTATATAAATTGCTTACTGAAAAATGTTTGGTATGAGTTTCTTTTAAGAATTCATATGTTTTAACTATTATAAATAAGTGAAATATAGTTAAACTACATATATTTGATACTTTCATGTTCAAATTGAGTAAGTACAGGTACCTGGAAGCCGTGTGGCTGGATTTGGTTATGCTATTTGCTAAAAATAATAAGCCGCTTGCTTAAAATGCTAAATAAGGTACGCCTACGCAATTAAAATAGGAAATATGAACTGTTTTTGGTTTTTCCGACCGTGTGGGTCGTTGTATATATATTTATCTCTCTTGTTAAATTGCAAAAGCTCCTCCGTACAAAGGAGACTCTGCCAAAAAATTTCAGAAATTTTGGGAGTTAGAAAATTTTTGGAAAATTTTGGTTAACGACAAAACAATTTCAAACGGGAAACTTAAAGTAAACTAGTAAATGAAACTAATATGAATCAATTTAAATGAATGATATAACTCAATATTAGAAATCGAAAATGAATTGAATTCATATGAAATGGCGAAAACTAATTTGAATAGAAGTGGATATGAAACTTATCTAAAGAGATGTATAAAATGATTTTGGGGTATTGTGTCTGAATATTAGTGCTAAGCAGGATATGCAGGTATTATAAAAGAGAAGGAAATTGGATTTGATTCCAAATGATAAATTTGAATTGCCCGACAAAAAAGGTAAGTATTTTGGTTCCGTATGATATTGGATTGGGTTTTTGATGTAGCCACTTGGCTTTTGTTTTCTTTTTGGAATTTGGGAGGCCGTAGAGCCATTTTGTAGTTGTACCGAGCTAGCCGCGCAAATGAGACGCTGGCGAAATTTTTCGTAAATTTAAGGTGTTAGAAAAATTTTGAGAAAATTTTGATAATTCAAATTTGGTTTTAAGTTAAAAAAAAATGTGAATGGATAAGTAAGTAATTTTGTTTAAGGCTTATGGGTAAGTTGGAAAGGTTAGGAAGAGGGTTACTAAGTCTTTTGATAAAAAGATTTGTTTGGTAAGTTGTTAAAACCTATTTGGGTTGAGGAAATAGTTAACGGGATATAGATCATTCTTCCTAACTAGTAATTTCGGGGACGAAATTCTTTTAAGGGGGAAGGAATGTGACGACCCGGAATTTTCGAGCATTTAAAATCGGAATATTTAATTGATTTTAAACATTCAATATAATAATTTTAACTCGAATTTCGAATATCACCTTTTATTTGATAATTTAAACGATTGAAATAAATAATTCAAAGTTGGGTAACCTGTTGAATCTAGAATTTTAAGTCTGTTAAAAATAATTTGAAGGCTTGGAAAATTTATATTGATAATACTGAGGATAATAAGGGTCGTAAAATTGAAATTAACAGTGATTGGTTCAGTTTTAAATTTTATATCGTTTAAATTGAATTTAAAAATAGCCTTCCGAGGCACAGTTTCGGATTTCGAGGAAACCAGTTCCATTGGATTCGTAATATTGTATTATTATCGGATTTCAAATTTCGTAGTGTCTGGGGTTGGTGTGTGAGCGTACGATAGATAAACGCGTAGAAATTCATATCAAAACAATTTAAAACTTTGAATTTGGACTTAATATATATGTTTATACCCTAGTTAATTTTCAGCTGCCTTTCTATCACATCTGCTGAAATATATCTACTCAGATCACTATAAATAAACTTCCCTTACACGCTTCCCTCTTATTAAAAACATCACGTTTCCTTTCTCACTCCTCTTCAAAAAAACCTCGCAGCCGAATATTCATAGAAAGATGGCATTCAATCGAGTATCATTCTATTCAAAACATTATTCACTCGTTTTCTTCCCTCTGTTCAAATCGAGTTCCTTTTTTTTAAATAAAAAAAAAATAGCGACTTAAAATGGATGTAGGGCATCAAGATCATCGACGCCGCCGTCGTATTCATCGCGGTCGAAATTCAATCGAGTCTGGAGCATGGTCGACTTGGTGGGTTCGACTCTGGCTGCGATCGGTGACGAGTTTGGGGAGTCTGAGGCTTTGGGAAGGCAACTCGTCGTCAAGGGTGGCATCGGTGGTTTGGGAGTGGCGAAGGGGGAAGTCACGAGTGACAGTTAGGGTTTCGAATTTGGGGAAGCGGTAGTGGAATTTGGGGCCGAGCCTCTCGAATTGGCATCGCGTTCGAGTTGATGGCATCGTGGGCGACGCAAGTGAAGTTCGCCGAGGGTTTTCTGCTCGATTTGATGCATGCGAGGTCGAGATGTAGGAAGGAGGTCGCAATTTGGGATTTGCTCAGTTCGGCAGTAAGGTGAATTTTGTTTTTTTTTTAAGCTTAATCTAAACTAATTTAAATTAAGGATAAGCAATTCCGAAGTTTAAAATATATATATATAAGAATTTACAGTGAGGTAGGTTAAGATTTTTATTTGAATAGTTGACAGTAAACAAAGGAAAATTTTTAAGTAGTTAGTTAATTTGATTTGTGATGGTAAATGATTTATTCTATTTGTTCAAATAATTTATAAAAAAAAACATTTATAATGTATAAATATATAGTGTCACATGCCTATGTTAATTTTAGGTAAACGAGAAAAAAAATATTAGAATTTTTGAAATCTATTTTTAAGTGTATAGATATTTTAAAAGGAAAATTTATCAATTAAAATTAATTACTAGTTTAAATTTTAAAATAGTAGTTGGTTGTAAATTTTAAAATGGGAATTTTGTCAGGATATAAATTTAAACTTAATCTATCAAGTGGAGATCAATTATTCAAATTGATTAAGTATTAATAAATTATTATTAAAAGAAACAGATTAGTTTCAATAAAATTTCGGTTAATCAAATTTACTTAAGAATTTTTATATTTTAAATTAAATCATTGTGAATTAAAATATTTACCTAGGGAATTGATTATTGAAATTCAAATATTAATAAAACACTTAATGTTTATACAAGGTTATAAACCGGGAAAGAAACCAAGACATAATTGATGTGGACTGCAAACAAATGCAAGGTGAGTTAATCTCACTCAGTTTAATTTAGTTTTAAGTTTTAATTTAAGCAATTGAATTGAAATATTTGTTTGAATGGGTGAAAATTGGATGATGTGCTGTAGTGTGGTATATAATTGGAATTGACATTTTATATTGTGCTAACATCTGTGGATGCAGGGAGAACAGGTTGGAGGGATCCAACTGGACCCCTCAACTTTATTTAATTATTTAATATTCTTTGTTCTGACTATTTGATATCCTGTAATGGATTATGTGGGAATATTGAATGCTATGGCTTGATTGTTTTAAATCGGGCAATAATTAATTACTAAATATACAATTTGAGTTTGGGAAATGAAAACAAAAGAAGTGGAAGCGTAAGTAAAATAATTATAGCAAAGTTGAATAAATTTATGAAATAAATTGGAAAGGAAATAAAGTGACTTTAAAATTCTAATAAATAAGTCTTGTGTATGGGAAGGAAATTTAAATAAACAGAGAGTTCATGGAACTAAATTTCAATGTTATTGTTTAAAAGAACAAACATTTATTTTAAATTGAGGATTTAAATTATTTAAGAAGAATAAAGAAGAAATTGGGAATAACCTGAGATTTGTATATGTCAGCTAAAGGAGTTAAAAATCAAATTGAAATATAAAATAAAGTCCACAATTAATGAAGTTTGAAATGAACTGATAAGTAAAGAAATTTATTTTAAATGAAATGAACTGGGAATCAATTTGGAAAATTGATTTAAGTGATCGAGATTGGGAATTTCTTTCTGAATAACCAAGTACGTTTTCAAAGTAAGTTTTTAAATATAAGTTAATAGTTTTAAAAATGTTTAAAAGGTATGTTTTGAAAAATTTATTATTTCAAATATTTAATTTTTAAAGCAAATATTTCCTTTTAATATATTATAGCATTAATTATTTAAAGGTGACTTAGTATTTGTTTTAAAAGTTAAAACCTGATTTTATATTTTATAAAGTAACCTTATTTTCTCAAATTCATATAATGTGTATTTTTAACAAATTATTTAAGTAGTTTTATCCTAAGTGTTTTAATGTATATATTTCAAAGTAAAGTATTTAAGATTATTTTTAAAAATCTATTTTTGTGCTTGGTGATTTCAGAGGAGATAGAAAATACTTGGGAAAGTTTATACTGGAAAGAAAGAATGATGGTTTGAAAACTGTTTTCAAACGATTGAAAATAGAAATATATGTTGTGAAGATATTTTGAGATAAATAGATAATTTGGAAAATTATTTATTGTTGGATGGTTGTTTGTAAATATTTATTGATAGTTAAACAACCGACTATCAATATTGGACAATGCGCTGATCGTTTCGAAGAGACCGGGATCGAGATTTAATTCTCGAAAACCACTTCGATCCGGTTTGTACGTTTCGTGAAAACGATTTTGGATTCGAAGATGGAGCAGTGAAGTGCAAGGGCTAGTCGCTACTAATCCTGAGGATATTTCCAAAATGGATGTAGTAGGAATAGTGCCTTCGGTTCCATTCGAACCCGGGACGGACTTGTATGGATGAATGCTTGCGAAAACATCGTCAGGTGGACGATGGACATTCTAAGGAATATATTCTAAAAAGGTAACGCTTAGCCTCAAGCCTCATCAAATGGGAATGGCTGAAAATCAGGGGATATGCAGCAAGGCTTCGTGGGTAGCCCCCACTGGAGGGTGAGGTCATCCCTGTCTAGATGTCCCTTTATTTCGGCTGTGTGGGCGGTTGCTGATCCCAGTCGCGGGGTGATCTTGCTCGGGACTGTCCAGTAAGGGATGGTTCCGGTCTTGTGTTGCAGGGGAGTTAGGGTGGCTCCTCGGTATGCTGATCTAGACCAGGTACTGTGACAGGTGGTACCCCAGTGCCTAGCCATTAGTTAGAATCCATTTTCCCTACGCGCCCGTACGGTTTTGATTGTGCCCAACTATTGCTGAAACGTGAGATGCAAGCATTTCAGCTAGATTCTATTTACTTTCTATAGACACTACTATAATATCAGAGGATTTCTATAAAAATTGTTTTAGCTATCGTAAGGTAAAAACCCGACATGTTTATTTGTGGCGTGGTCTTACGAGATGCTTTTGTTTTCAAAGGATTTTGAAACTTTAATAATCAATTGGGTGTGATTTTCTCACGCTGGTATTCCAGACTGACTCGGGTGTTGTTTTATATGATGCTCGGGTCAGACCGAGTATTATAGACTACAGGTTTTGATACTGTGGAGCTCAGGAGACGAGCTGGATGACAATACGTACTCACGTACTTGTGTATATATATATATATATATATATATATTTCCGCTGTTGAGTTGTTGTGTATCCATTTGTATGTTATTGATGTTGAGTGGTGATTGATGTACTCTGATGATGTAATATATATAAACTGATATATTTGATTTTGAGTAAAGATCATTATTATCTATTATATTTTATCCGCGGCGATGGTTAGATTCTGTTGTTGTTTTCTATTCTCTTCTTCTACCTCTTCTTCTTTAACCCAAATGGTTCGTATTTTTGTGCAACTTGAGTTGATTTAGATAGAATAGTGTTGACTCAAGGGGTTCGAATTTGCGGGCTGTTACATTTTTCTTCTATCTCTTTCTTCTTTTCTCTAACTATCTGGGAATTTCGGGATCGAAATTTCCGGGTCGTTACATTTGGTATCAGAGCCAGGTTAAGCGAGAACCTTGGCTTTAGTAGGATTACTCATTAAGGATAGGGTCAATGGTATCCTAGAATGAGTTGAGTATATATGAGAGCGTAGTTGTTATTTTCTTATATAAATATTTTAAATGATTTCATATAAAAATATATTTTGATATATATATATATATATAGCAATATTTCTTTCTAATAAACATTAAGGTAATTGGTTGTTAAATTATTGGAATTAAATTAAGTGATATAAGAAATACAACCAAATTAAAATTGAATAAAGATAAGTTTGAAATGGATTCAAACTGAAATTAAATCTTGAAGTTGGGGAAGAATTTCAAAATAAGATGAATAGAATTGGTTTCAAACCAGAGAAATAAAATGGTTATGTTCAGTAATGGGATGATTGTTTTCCAATAAACAATAAAATGTTTTAAGGAAATAACCATTTAAAGAGAGTAACTTGTAAATTTGAAAGGATGTAAATTAAAGTGGGTTTCAAATTGTGAAGTTCTGAATTCTAAATTTAAACATTTGAATTGGTTTCAAAATGTTAAAGGAAATAATATTATTCAAAACTATTTTGAATATGATCTTATTTTAAAATAAGTGATGTTATTTAATATATATGAATGAAAGGGTCCTATTTCAAACAAGGGTTGTTTGGAATTTTAAAGGAATTTGTTTGAATTTAAAACCAAAGGTGGTTTAAAATTTAAAGGTAACCAGGTGTGTAAAGGAAATAAACTCTAAGGTTGAGTTTTCAATTTTCTTTGGAATGTGATGTGAAACCCAAAGTGAAGTAGGTTTTGAATTTAAGTGGGAAGATTATTTATGAGAAGTTTAAAATTTGAAATGGAAATTCAAATTGGGTAAAGTTGACTGGATTAAGTAAATTGAATTTAACATAGAAGAAGTTAAATAAGTTTGAATGAACAACTTGAATTGGAAATTTCAAGATGAAATTGGGATTTAACTTGGAAAGTTAAATGGTTGATTGGAATTGAGAGTTTGAGTGATCTCAAATTGGGATTGAGATCTGGAAATTGGAAATGGATGGATGTTTTAAAATAATTGGACAATATTATCCTATTATTATTAATAATCTTTAAGCTTAAATTGGATTTGCTTAAGTAAATGAAGAAATGGGGTATAGTGATATATCCATTATTAAGATAAAATGGAATTTGGATTCAGAATTTAATGGTTTAAAGAGATAAGTTGATTTGATTTGAAGGATTAAATCAACATTTGAAAGTTTAACTCGAATTTATATAATTCGAGATGATTTAAAGTGAAATTAAATTTGAAATTAGTTTAAATTGAAATTGATTTAAATAACTTGGATTTGTGATTACAGTTGAATAGTTTTAAATTCAAATGGAATTTGATTTGAATTTGGAAAGAATCAAGGATAATTCAACTTGAATTGGGATTAAATTCAAACTGGGGTTGAAAAGAATTGAAAATTTTAAAATTGGTTCAGTTTGAAATTTATTTGAATTAATTGGAATTATATTGAAGGTAGATAAGTTTAAAAAAAATTCAAACAGAAATTTGAATTGGTTAATTTGAAATGAAATTAAAGTTGAATGAGTTCAAATTCAAATGGGAAGTTGATTTGAATTTGGAATGAGAATGGAAGTTAACTTAATTTGAATTGAAATTGAAAGTTAATTGAAAATTGGCAATTAATTGGAATTGGGATCAATTCAAATTCGAATTGAATCAATTTAAATAGAAATGGAAATTTAAATTGAATCGAAATTGAGTCAATTCAAGAGGAAGTGGACATTTAAATGGAATTGATGGGAAATGGAAGTTAGAAATTGAACAGTTTGACTCTGGACTGTTTTCAAAATGAATTGTTTTAATACAAATCTATTTTTCTAAATTATTTACTATACAACTTTTCTTTTTAAAACTAAGACTATCTTGAGTTTGTTTTACAATTATTTTGGAACTATTTTTTAACTGTTTTACAAATTAATTACTATTTTTCAACTATTTTGCAATTATTTAAAATTTCTATAACTATTTGACTATTTTCCCACTATTTTACTATTACTTAACTATTTTGCAGCTATTTTACAAACTAATAATTATTTTTCAATTACTTATCTATTTTTAATTTTTCAAGCTATTTTCTAAATTTAAACTGGACAGAGTTTAAACTATTTATGATTTGTTATCACTTGAGATAAGAATTGAAGTGATAATGTAGATGGGATTGAAGCAATTGTGAGTAAGTGAATGAAAATCAAAGTGAATGTGAATAGAAATAGAATTGATTTGGCTAATAACCAATAAAGATAAATACGTAGGGTGTATGTATATTATTCTATTCACATAGTGGTTTGATCCAGATTCAAGCACATAATTTCGAGACAGCCATATCGATCCGAGTTGGAATTTTCCACTTGATTTTTGAAGTCAAACTTGGATATGGATTGTTGATTGGTTCTGGATATTCTCTATCATAGTTATGACTATGCAAGGAGAATGACGGTTTCTGATCAACAAACCAGATCTGAGTCTGCACTAGGAAGTCGGGTCGACGATACTAGTTCGGAAGTGAAATTGTGTGATCGAGTGAGCGATCAGATTGGTATAGCGTACAGATGATATGTGTACATCGTACGGGTTTAAATGAAATTGATACTGGGAATTTATGGATAAGAAATGTGAAATGATTTTTGAAGTAAAAGTATATTTTGTGAAATATACAATGAAGTAAAATGGAAATCGAATATTTCTATGATTAAAGGTTCACTTTATGAAGAAAAGAAATGAGAAATCAAATTTGAATATTTGATTTAGAATAAACAAAGTTATATATCTTTGTTGTATAAGATAAATCTCCCCTTGTTGAATCTTTTGCTGGAAGGAAAAGATTTTGAAAATATTTGAAGTATAAAAGGAGTTTTATACAAGTTTGAAATGATCCAAAGATATTTATCAAGGATTATACATATATCTATATATATAAAGGATATTATGAGGATTTTGAGAAAAGGTTTTGGGAACCTTTGGATTTGGAAAGGATTTTGATTTTTGGGTAAAATCAATATTGAAATTTGGAAATCCTAGTTTGATAATTATCGATTTTGGGATAATCGAATTTGTGTAAAGGTGCTTTGTATGAGATCATACTAGGTGTATGATTTGAAAGATACTATATGTGTATAGTATAAAGTGTTTTGATGATGGCTTTGCGAAAAAAAGCGCTCCCTTGAAATGAACTTCTCAGGAGTGCCACCGGGTGGTGCTGCCTTGAGCCCCAAGGGGGGGTTCTAAAGTTGATCCTGTGAGGAGTCCGGACAAAACTAGTTCCTGAGGATTATGAGAAGAGTATACCATAGCAAAAGTCGTGTGTGCCGCCGAGAGCCAACAGTCTGTGTTTGATTTTATATCGGTAGACCGCGACCTATGGTAACATAGCGAAAGTCGTGTGTGCCGCTGAGAGCCAACAGTCTGCGTTTGATTTTATATCGGTAGACTGCGACCAATGTAGGAGTGGAGAATTTTCATTTTGACAGCGAAAATCGTGTGTGCCGCTGAGAGCCAACAGTTACATGGACTTTTGCTGCGATGGCAACGTAACCCTGGAATGTAACTGCGATCTGTTGTGGGTTCCATGGCGTAATCGAGGGGCGCGGAGTGCCTACAGTTACATGGACTTTTGCTGCGATGGCAACGTAACCCAGGATGTAACTGCGACCATGGATGGGGGTGATGATTCCAGAGCATTCTCACCAAAGATATTTCCTCTATTTTTCAAAAATGATTTTCTATATTTTCAATAAAATTATTTTCCAAAAGTATTTTCACTGGATGTTGAAGATGGGTCTACTAAGTACTTATAGATTTTCAGTCCTACGCCTGATCAACGTATGACCGAATTCCTACGAGAACGAGGACGGACTTGTTGAAACATCGAGTTGTAAAATGATATTTTCTATAAAAACTATTTTGGAAATATTATATAAATTTTAAAGTGTTTAAAATGATCAAAAAGTGATTTAATTGGTTTTAAGCATTAAATAAGTTCTGGCTTCGTTCCTTTTCGAGGACGAAAAGATTCTAAGGGGGGAGGAATGTGATAACCCGTATTTTTAATATCTGTTAATTGGATAATTAACTGATTTTGAATCATTGAGATACTGATTCCATTTGGATTTAAAAAAAAATTTGATAATTAAAAATGTTGGGATGTATTAAGTAAATTTGAAGACTATAATAATTGTTATATTAAAATGATAAATCTTATAGTAATTCATATGTGTAAACTTTATAATGTTGGAATTCTAAATATATACATGCACAAGTATATAGGTGTGTATTTGTATGTTAAATAATTTGAAACATTGATTTGAATATAAAGAATTTATTCTTAAATTGGACATTTTCTTTACCACTAGCATTTGTGTATTGTCATCAATTTAAGTATAATGATAACTTAAGTATAAAATTTAACAAGATTCAATTAAAGAGTTGATATTCTCTTTTTCTAAAGTTACATAATTTATATAAACATGGAACATATGCAAAAAAATAATGCATATATATAAAGATAAAACATAAATATAATTTGTAACATTTTAACATGGGTAATAAATAAATGAGACAAGGATTAGAAGTGTTAGCATGATTTTGTTATACAATTACAAGTGTCATTTTTTTAAATAAAATAAAAGATAAATGAGATATGTACATCTCCACTCTTTCTCATCTCTCTTTTATCTTTATTACCAAAAGAAACAAAGTATAACAGAAGCTGTAAAAAAAAAAATCAAACAGCAACAACTTTATTTTCCACCTTAAACCTGTAGCCAAGCAAGATCATCTCAGGTTTAAGGCAAGATCAGATTTAGTTCAAGTTGCAAAGTAAATCAAAATATCAACAATCTTAGCCTACTGTTTCAATCTAATTCAAAAAGCAAACTCATTGAGAAAATCATCAAACAAGCTTCATATCAGATCAACTATCAAGCTATAATTCTTAAATCAAGCTGTAGTTTCAAGATTTTCTTCCAGCTTTCTCTGTTTACAATTTACAGGCGAGTAAACTTCACCCTTTAATGTTTGATCTGGTGCTTAGTCTTTTGAGTGAAGTGTGAATATAGGTTTTCATGGATAATTCATATGATAATGTGTATTAAGTGAAAGGATATGTACATATCTATTTATATATAAACCTATATGCCTCTGTCATACAGCAATTTTTTTTCAAGTTCTATTCAAACAAATTATAACAGTAAGTAAACAAACAACTTCTGGTTTTGATTTAGTGTATACGATGACTTTATGGAATAAGGATGTGGTAGTAGATTGTATTTATGAATTTAAACCTGCATGTTATAAATATAAAGTAATAAGTGTATGCATGTTGAATATATTTATGCACCTCTGTTCCCAAGTTACAGGTTTAAAAATCTAGTGAAAATTCAAATACTTCTTATCAAATCTATTATAAGTCTTGATATTCAAATGAGTTGTGATGGTTTAAATCTAAACTAACTTTTTAAAATATATTTAAACAAAATTTTGTTGGAATTTTATCTGGAAATCTTGCAAGACAGTGGAAATCTGAAAATATGGTAAAATCAAATATCATGATTTTGCTGATTCAAGCACATCACCTGAACCGTCTTTGGAAACAAGGATTTTTAAAAGAAAAATCAAATTTTATAATATTGTATCGGGTGAGGAACTTGAGGTTAGCTAGATTTTGGGTTTTGGGGTCTTTCTGGGAATCGAGGGAACTCGAGATGGTCAGAATCGCCACCGGAGGTAGCTAGGAGGTTGGCGAGTGTGGAAAAATGGAGGTCGACTTTATTAACCACCGTGGTGGAAGATTTCGGTCGAAGTAGTGTTTTGGATACCATTTTGAACGAGGCTTGAAACTGGTCTACTGTGTTATCTCTGGGGCATGGTAGATGATCGGTACTGGGGGAAAAGCCACATATGTCGGTGATGAAGTTGAGGGCTTTGTAGTGTGGATGATAGTGGTCGAAGTTGTCGACGACGAGGCGATTTCATCGAAGGCTTTAGGTTCAGTTTTGAGTCAAAGGGCTCGATTTTGATTTCAAGGGGATTCGAGAATTCTGGGTTGTCGATCAGAGTGAGATGGTCGACGACGACTTATGGGTGGTGGCGGCGCCGGTCAGAGATGACCAGACTTCGTGTGCACGTGCACGAGTCTTCGTCGATATTCGGGTTGTTGCTGAGTTTTGTTGCTTCGGGGGAAATAATGTTTCACGCGATGTTGTTCTCAAGTATGAATGGAGCATTGTTTGACTTTTAGGCTCGGTAGGGGCAGAGTCCTGTTGTTATGAGCTAGAGCTTTTGTTCGATAATTTTATGCTTGGGCTGGGCAAATTTGTAACCGAGTTGATTAATTTACGAGTAAAAATTTGCAATACCAAGTTTCCGGCTAAGAAATTCAAGTTTTAAACATTAGGAATTTTCTAAAGTACCAGGGAAAAATTGAATATTGTAATATGTTTCAAGCATTATAAAACAAATTTCAAAATAAGTTTATTGAAGACTTGAATAAGAAGCGATTTGACAAGAAAATTTTAATTTTAAAGCTTTTGGTTTATCCTAAGTTGATTAAAGTAATTAAGGGTAGTTAATTGTTGCATGTAATTAATCCTGGTAATTAATTAAGGATTTAATTTCTTAGTAAGAGCATTTAGAAGTAAATTAATTAACTAATTAATTAAAGGTTATTTAATTAATAATTAAGGGTAAATTAATTAATGATTTAAGTATTAATTAATGATGGGAAGTTAATTACTCAACTAAGATGGGTAATTAATAGACAAATACTAGATATGTTTTATTCAATGAATTACTTAATTATACGTAAATAGAGGATAAATTTATCGAAGGTTAATAAGTTAAATTAGAAATTTAAGATTAAATTAAATAAATGATTAGGAGTTTATTAATTAAGAATAATCAACCATGGATAATTAATTGATGGATGTAATTGATTAAAAGAAAATTACTTAATAGAAGTAATTAATAATTAATTACTTAGTGTGATTAATTTAAGAATTGACTGATAAAAGTTATGGAGAGTTAATTAAGTGATGTAATTAATTAAGAGTAATTAATTACAGGATGAGACTAATCAAGGGTGATTAATAAATATAATTAATTAAAGATTAAGTAAAATTACTTGAAGTAATTAATAAGGTGTAATTCCTTAGTGAAGTAATGAGTGAATAATTACTGGATGTAATTAATTAAAAGGAAATTACCTGAAGGATAATTACTTGGTGAAGGGAACTAAGTGATAATTTCTCAGTGTAATTAAAAGATTAATTAATTTAATTAATCAAGGAGTTGATTTAATGGGTATAAGTAATTAAGGGAAGTTAATTACTAATGTGATTAATCAGGATTGATTAATGAATTAAATTGTTTTGAAGATAATTAATTTGTGTAATTAATTAAAGGATAATTATTTTATGTAATTAAAGAAAATTAAACAAGGATGATTAATTAAAAGGATAATCAAAGGATGATTAATTAATTTATTTGTAATTTATTAATGTTAAATAAGCAGGATTAAGGGTGGTTAAAGTAATTAATTTAATTTGTTTAAATTAATTAGAAATGATATGACTAATTTATTTTGCTTATGAATGATTGAATTATATTGCATGCCTTAAATTGGTTGATATCTCGGATATGTGATTTGTGATGCTATGTGATATGATATGATGAATTAATGTGCATAGGTGACCCATGTATTTGAAGTTTTAGTTGTGTTTCATTTGAATAATTTGGGATAAGGTGGTATTGAATTCGAAGAGAACGGAGTCAGGTATTAGTAAATACCCGAAACCACTTCGATTCATTATAAATTGATATGTGAAATCAACAGGCTGGTATGGAATGATTTAAGTGAATTGGACCATTTATTCTAAGTTTTGGCACTTAGAAATTGATGTGTGAAACAGGTGATGCCCATAACAACTTGGGAAGTTGTAAATTGATATAAGTTACCCGGGTTTATATAGGTTGTATGTTTTTGTATTTTATGTTAGATGGGTTTACTTACACTGGTTTCCAGCCTGACCTGGGTGTTACTTTGATGTAATGCTCGGGTCAGACCGGGTATTACAGATTTTCAGGTAAGGATGTTCTAGATCTCAAGAGACGAGCTGGATAGCAGGAACGTATGGAGTGTTTCTGCTGTAATATATTATTGTATTTATCTGAGACATGTTGATTGAATCTGTCTAAGTGTTTGTATATATGTGTAACACTAATATATATTAAGGTGTAATTTGACAAATACAGTTTTCCTTTGTATAACTGTTATTATTTGTTATTATATTTTATCCGCTGCGAATGTGAAATGTTGGTGTTTCTGTTCTTCTTTTTCTTCTATCTCTTTCTTTCTTTTCTCTAACTATATGGGAATTTCAGGATCAAAATTTCCGGGTCGTTACAAAAGTGGTTTTCGAATAACAACTAATATCCGTTCTAGTCTCTCTAAACCACTGTTCAATAATTTTAAAGGGTCAGGTTGTTTATAATGGACCATCCCACTATCAGGGTGTAAAAATTTACATATGTACATACATTCCATATGCTTATATTATCATGACCTGCTTATCGAAATAACCCCCTTGTATTCATCATGTTCCCAAAATGCGGTATTTATGATAAGTATAAGTCGACTTACTTTTTTAAAATATATCACCATTTTTATTACAACTACTTTAATTTATTTGGTTACTTAATAGTATGGACAAGAGATTCTTGATTTTAAAACAGTTCACTTAAGCTAAAAAATTGGTTAAAAATAAGTAACCGATAGGATTTTAAAAGAAACTTTAAAATAAATGAACCTTAATTAAATCATAAGTTTAAAAGTCCATTAAACCTTAATTAATCTTAATTAAATCAAAATTAATCTGTTAATAATCCAAATTTTATCCACAATAATTAAACTCTAATTAATTAACATTTATTAAGAAATTACACCTTAATTAAGTGGGTAATTAACCTTTTATTAAACAATAATCAACTAAATAATCAACTCTATTAAATAATTATTTAAAATAAACTTTATTAAATAAAAATTAATTTTTTTTTTTAATTAATCATTATTTAAAACTTTTTTAAAAATAATTACCTTATTTAATAATTTCTAAAACTCTAATTACTCAACCTAATTACTTAATTAATTAATTAAATAATAATTACCCTAATTAATTAATTAATTAATTAAATTATTAAGTAATTAAAAACTTAAACTTTGACTTGCTTAATCATTTTCAAATGATTTTTCAAAAATAATCCAAAAGAAAACAATTTAAAACTTGAAATTGCGAAATTTTCAAAACTGCATTCATAGCGACTATCGCTATAAGCGCAGTTCGCTAGAATTGATTTTTAGATGAAAATCTCACTTAGCTCTACTTACTACATGTTTGAAAACATAGTTGTAAGAGTTTTTTAAAACTCAAAATAAAAGGTAAAAACTTGGAAAAACATTTTCAAAAATATAAAGCTAGAAAATAGCTTATCTCGAGTCCTTTGCGACTTTTTAAGGCACTAGTTTCACAACCATTCATAACATACTTGGTTTGTTTCACAAAAAATACCACCATCATATCATAAAACAATCTCACATATCTATATTCATATACATATCCAAATATATCAACATAATATCAAATCACGAACCTATGACAACAACCAACTTGTAATCATATATCATCCAAACAACATGATATTTCAACACGACAAACACTACAGTTTCACAGCATATAAATCATTAAAAAAGTTGTTTTCCTTTTCAAATGTATTAGTTTTATCTTCGAAACTTTTCTAATCAAAGCAAATTTTTGCCGAAACTTGAAAACGCTTTAGAATATTGCAAATTTGAAAACTTTGGACCCTTGACGGCCACTTGAATTTGGCTCGGCCTTGGGGTGATTTGGGCTCAGCCCATGTGGTTTTGGGGTGGATGAGCTTGAGTTTTAGAAGAGAAGGTGTTGTAGGAGATGTAGAAGTGGTTTTGTGAACTAAATGAGAGATTTTAGCCAAAAGAAGTGATTTTTTCTATTTTTAAAATTATGAAAAGGAAGCCATGGATGCTTTAGCTCGAGCTCTTAGGAAATTTGAAATGAATAAGGAGGTTGTAAACATGAAAATATGAAGATAAAGTGGTATATATAGGCTTTGAATTTAATTAAAATATTATAAAGTGATTTATATTTAAATATACATATGCATGTACATCCGTACCCTTCCTCTCTTCAAAACCGTCCATTGCACCCCACCTTATCATGCACTATTCGTGTTATGTTCTTATGTACTTGAGTTGAAAAGGATCATTATATATATATATATGATATAAAATCTTATATTAATATATACATTTATATGTTTAAGGAGAAACATGCACATACATATATATATACATGTACACGCCATGTTAACTTAGTTTATATTATGTGCATGTGTGTTTAAATAGTGTTATGATATTTTGAATAACTTTTAACCAATGAAAAATCGATATTTTGGAAAAAAAATTCCAATCACATTTTCTATTTCTCTATGAACTATATATATTGGTAAACAAATTTTAAAAATGATTTTATCGTTATTAGTTATTATTTAAAATAGTTTTATTTGTTAATAAAAATCCATTTATTAATTATTTAAAATATAATTAAGTATTCATTTAAATAGCCATTAAATTCTGGGTCGTTACTCACCCCTTCCCTCCCCCCCCCTAAAAGAATTTTGTCCCAAATTAGCAACAAAGGAGATAATCTAGACCATGCAAAAGCTCTGTATTCGTGTTATAAACACATACAAAAACATATGTTAAGCATCCATAGCAAACAAACATACACTATACATACAAAAGACAATCAACTAACTATCCTAACATCAATTCGAGATAGGCTTCTCTCATATGGTCCACTGTCTCCCACGTGCAGTCTCTAGGATTTTCACTCCACTGAATCTTGACTAGTCGCACCACCTTGTTACACAACCTCCTTTCATCGTGATCCACAATATAAACTAGATGTCTAGGTTCGATTCTATTTCCAATTCCTTTTGAACCGATGGCTCTACGATCAAAGATGGATCACGAACATATTTTCTCAAATGAGACACGTGAAACACGTGGTGAAAACTTGCTAATCTCTCCGGCAACTCGACTCTATAAGCAAGCGATTCGATCCTCTCAAGAATATAGAAGGGTCTAATATACCTTGGACCTAACTTCCCAGCTTCTCCAAATCTAACAACTCCTCTTATTAGCAAAATCTTTACGAACATCAAGTCTCCAACCATAAATTCAAAATCCCTTCGCCTCTTAGCCGCATAACTCTTTTGGTAATCTACAACCTCTTTCATTCTTTTTTTAATCACTACTACTTTCTCTATAGCCTCTCATATCATGTCCGATTCGAGAACTAATCTATCTCCCATTTCGATCAAACTTGCTAGCGACTTGCACGGTCTTTCATATAGGACTTCATATGGTGCCATCCTGATGCTTGCTTGGAAGCTACTGTTATAGGAGAACTCAACTGAATGCAAATGATCCTCCCATGATCCACCAAAATCAAGAATACATGCCCTCAAGAGAACCTCTAGAATCTGATTCACCTACTCCATCTATCCATCGGTTAGGGGTGGTATGTTGTGCTTAAGCTCAACTTTGTCCCTAGAGTTGTTTGCAATGCTTTACAAAATTGGCTAGTAAATATGGGGTCTCGACCACTTGCTATACTCATAGGAACTCCATGCAACCTGACTTTCTCTCTCATAAAAATTTCAGCTAAAGATGCAGTAGTCCTTGTTGGTTTTACTGGAATAAAATATGCCCTCTTCGTTAGCCGATCTACGATAACCCATACTCCTTCATTTCCTTCCTTGTTTCTGGGCAAACCATCTATAAAATCCATTGGTATGATTTCCTACTTTAATTGGGTATTTCCAAAGGTTATTATAATCCGGATGTCTTTTGATGATTGCCTTTTATTCGTCGACAGCACGAATACCTGCTAACATAGACTGAAATGTCCTTCTTCATTCTTGGCCACCAAAATACCCTTTTCATGTCCTTATACATTTTATGAACTCCTGGATGAATACTTAACTTAAACTTGTGGCATTTTGACAAAACTTCTTTCCTTAGTCCATCCACATCTGGAAAGCACAATTGTCCGTTCATCCTTAAAGCACTTCGACCATCCATCTCAAAATCCGAACATTTACTTTGGCTCCTTGAATTAATCCTTCCAGTATCTCATCCTTTCTTGAAGTGTCAGAGTAACTTCCAAGAGAGTCAAAATGGAATCAGAGTAACTTCCAAGAGAGTCAAAATGGAATTTTTGCTTAAGGCATCCTCCATCACATTAGCCTTTCCTGGCATATAAAGAATATCCAAGTCATAAGCTGCCAGAAACTCTAACCATCTCTGTTGCCTCAGGTTTAGATCCTTCTGAGTAAAAAAGTACTCTAGGGATGTATGATCCATGAAGAGCTTGAATTTTTCACCTAGTCAAAAAATAAAACTTACTCCTAAAATCCCTAAATATTAGATAGAAATTAAGAGGAATAGAAGGATCCTTACCCAGTAAGTAGTGTCTCTATATTTTCAAGGCAAAGACAACAGCTAGCAACTTCAGGTCATGCATGGCATAGTTCTCCTTTTGGGTCTTCAACTACTTGCTTGCATACGCAATCACCCTACCATGCTGCATCAAAATAGCACCAAGTCCTACTCTACACGCATCTGTATAAACCACGAATCAACTATTTCCATCTGGAATAGCCAAAACTGGTGCACTGGTCAATCTCTTCTTCAATTCTAGAAATTCCTCCTCACATTTAGGGGTCCATACAAGCGTCTCCTCCTTAGTCAGCTTAATCAAATGGAATGAAATCTTGAATAAACCTTCTATAGTATCCAGCAAACCTAAGAAATTGCAGATCTCGGTGGGAGTTCGCGGTTACTTCCATTCCTGAATAGCTTCCAGCTTCACTGGATCTACTGAAATACTTCTCCCATCATAACATGTCCTAAGAATCTTACTTTCGATTTTCAAAAATGCCAACACCACTTCCAAATGATGTTATGCTCCTTCTCAGATTGGGAGTAGATATGGATGTCATCGAGGAAAATTAATACAGACTTGTTAAGAATATCTTGGAAAATGCGGTTCATGAGATCTACAAAATATGCAAGCGCATTGGTTAGCCCGAAAGGCATAACCAGCCACTCAAAGAAGCAGTAAGGGCCTCTAAAGACAGTTAAGGGTATACTATCTTCAACAACCCTCACTTGATGGAATCCAGTAGTTAGATCCATCTGAGAGAATACCATAGCTCGATGAAGTTGATCAAAAAGATCATCAAAGCGGGGGTTAGGGATACTTATTTCTAATGGTCAGCTTATTTAACTCCCTATAATCCACGCGCTACCTTAAAAATCCATTGAACTTAGCTGCAAACACCACAGCTGATCTCCAACTTGAACTACTGGGTCTAATCAATCCTCTCCTTAACAGGTTATGGGTTTGACTTACCACCTCCTCTCTCTCCTTCGGAGCCATCCTTCGCTTAGGTTGAACCCACAGGCCTTGCTCCAGTGACAAAATCAATGGGAAACTCTATCTCTCAATGTAGGGGTAAAATTTTAGCTTCTTCAAATACATTCGGAAAATTCTTAACAACTTCTATAGAACTTAGATTCTCTTGGGATGCCTCTAGGGCATATAAGAAACTACACATACTAACACCGGGTTCCTTACATGGTACTTTAGCAATTCTTCCCAAATTTGTTACTAACGACATATTTCTTTCATAATAATCTAAAACAGTTTCATATTTCGATAACCAATCCACACCAAGAATTATGTCAAATCCTTTAAAGCCTAAGACATACATGTCATAAAAAAAGTGATGAGAAAGGCAAGAAATTGGCACATCTTCACAAATCATATTCAAATAGGTTAAATCATCTATGGGGTTCGACACACACGTAAGGTTTTCTACAATACTAGGAATAAGATGAAATTTACCTACTGAATCATAAGAGATAAAACTCTCGAAAAAAAATACCATTAATTAATAAGGTACCTTCAAGGATGCCTTTCCCCTTCACATCCATTAAAGTCGACGGTTCATTCTTAATGGTGGACACCTTGGCCTGCTGCACCTTCTTCATGAGTGGGTGGTCCTTTACCATATGTTCGGGCTAATGGAAATTAAAACAGAGAGTCTTATGGACCATTGAAGATATGAGTCCACCTTGCTGCTTTGGAACTTAACAATTCGGATAATACATAGCAATATGTCCTTTTTGCTTGCAAATATAATAATCACTTTCCTTAGGCTTGCCTTCTTAACTTCCTCCCTATTTCCCTTTTCCGTGATTCTTCCAATTAGGATTGAATTTCCTCTTATTAGAACCATTTCCATTGGTATTCCCACTATGTGTTACTGGAGTAGGTTTTTTCTTTTCCAGGGCCTTGTACGTCAGATCCATATCAACTAGATCCGAAAAAGTAACTTTAACACAAGCAGTCATTTTCTCGTGGTATTACTCCCTCATACCCAAAAAACATCTCATTCTTTTTTAGTAGGGTGTTAATCAATTCTTGTCCAAAACAAGATAACTCATTGAACTTCGTCTCATACTCTACTACAGATAGATCCTCCTGCTTCAAATCCATAAAGTTTAGGTACATCCGGGTCCTTCCTGGTATTGGCAAGAATTAATCTTCAAAAACTTCTTTGAATCGGGCCTACGAAAACTCGTATTTTGGAATATTTGCAGTAAGGGAGTCCCACCAAGTTGTTGATCCCTCTTGCAATTGCCATACTGCTAAAAATCTTTTATGTTCATTTGATAAACCAAGACCTTTAAAAATCTTCATGCAAGATTGCAACCAAGATTACACATCCATGATAGACCCCATTCCTTTAAATGGCTTCCCTCTAAGGTTAGTGTAATCCTTGCATAAAATTGCGAAATTCACTCTCGACTGCTCTGGTGTGGCTCTTTGATATTCCGAACTCCTTCAGGATTTGGGGTTAGACCATTTATAATCATACTGCTACTTACTCCCCTACCTTGTTTGCCTCTGTTACTCATGTCTTACTAACTAGCATAATAAGATAATTCTTAGAATACTTGGATGAGATAAATCTTGCAAGAAAGGTACTAAAGAAACCTATCAAGTTGATCTATCTATCAGACAAACATACAGACACATACGCGCGAGCATGCACACACACATGTATGTATACGAATAAAATTTACAAGTATGCACTCTCAAAGTTGACCCTAACCCAATGCCTAAGTGTTCGCTCAACCTAGGCTTTAATACCAAATTGTATTAGTCGCCTTTCTTACACCGAAAGATGAGCCATTAAGGGTAGAAGAAAAGAAAAGATAAGAAGAAACTACACAATCACATAATCTCACCACGAATCATAATAACATATAATATATAACATAGGGTGTTACATAGTCATTCCACAGAAATAATATATTAGAGTCTTTACATTACAACTTGAACTGGACAGTAATAACTACTTGTCCATACAAAATACATAGATCATACATAAACACAGCGGAAATAATATAATTAGCTGCGGTGAAGCCACCTACTCCAGCTCCTTCAAAACGCTTCCGTAAGAGACTAGAATTACTTGGCTACTAATAAAAATTTAAGTACCTAAGAGTTTTAGGAAAATAAAATAAAACTCTGGGTCAGACATGGATCGAGTGTGAGTAAACTCTCTTACTTTTATAAAACATTTTGAAAATCAAAGATATTTCGTAAGGCCACGCCGCACATAAACACGGACGGGTTTTTACCTTATGATAACTAAAACACTTTATATAGAAATCCAATAATATTATGGTAATGTCTAGATTTTTCAAGTAAAATAGAACATAACTGAAATGCTTGCATCTCACATTTCAATATATTAGGGTACAACTAGAAACGTACGACATTTATTGGGGAATGGATTCCATACAATGAATGGGCTACGGGAGTATCATCATGGTACATCTCTAGATAAAATAACACCGAGTATCTTACTTGGATCCTCAACCAACACAAGATCGGCCTACCCCTTATTGGATAGTACCGAATAAGACCACCCCTCAGTTGGGATCAATAGCCGTACCGAAGCATACATGAATTGATAGTAGTGAATTTAGATAGGGATAACCTTACCCTAATAGGAGAGACCCACTTAACCTTGCTGCATCTTCCATGTTTTAGTCATTTCGGGTGATGAGGACCGAGGCTACGTTTACCTTTATTATAGGGTTGCCACTTGGAATGCTAACAGTGCCTTTCATATGTTGACACAATGTCAGTACTCATCTATACAAACATTCAGAAGATGAACGAACTGAATGCCCTTCATAGTCCTTATCTTGGACCTTGCCTTTTCTATTTCCAATTCGAACATTCACATTGGTTCAAAGTGGTTTTCAGATAACAACTACTATCCGATCTCGGTCTCTCCAAACCAACAATTCGATAGTTTTAAAGGATCAAGTTTTTATAGTGAACTATTCCACTATCACGGTGTAAAAATCTACATATAGACATACATTCCATATTAGATTATCATGACCCGTTTATCAAAATTAACTCTCTTGTATTCATCACGTTCCCGGAGTGCGGTATTTGTGATAAGTACAAGTTGACTTTCTTTTAATAAAACGTGTAGCCATTTTATTACAACTAATCTAATTTATTTTGCTACTTAATAGCATGGACAAGAGATCCTTGATTTTAAAAATATTCACTTAAATAAGAAAATTGGTTAAAAATAAATAATCGGTAGAGTTTTAAAAGATACTTTAAAATAAATAAACCTTAAATAAATCATAACTTTAAAACTCAATTAAAACTTAACTAATCTTAATTAAATCAAAAATAAAAATAATCCAAATTTTGTCCATCATTAAAACCATGATTAAACTCTAATTAATTAACATTTATTTAAGAAATTAAACCTTAGTTAAGTGGATAATTAACCTTTTATTAAATAATAATTAACCAAAAAATCAACTCTAATTAAATAGTTAATTAAAATAAACTTGATTAAATAAAAATTAATTGTATTTTTTATTTAACCATTATTTAAAACTTAGTTAAAAATAATTAACTCAGTTAATAATTTCTTAAACTCTAATTACTTAACCTAATTACTTAATTAATTAATAATTACCGAATTAATAAATTAATTAAATAAATCATAAAATAATTAAAAAACTAAACTTTGAGTTACTTAATTATTTTTAAATGATTTTCAGAAAATAACTCAAAAGAAAACACTTTAAAACTTAAAATCGTGAAATTTCCCAAACTTTATTCATAGCGACTATTGATATAAGCGTAGTTTGCTAGAATTGATTTCTAGATGGAAATCTTACTTAATTCTAGCTACCGTATGTCTAAAAACACAATTGTAAGAGTTTTTGAAAACTTAAATAAAAGTTAAAAACTTGGAAAAACATTTTCAAAAATCCAAAGCTAGAAAATAGCTTTAGCTTTCAAATCGGATCTCAAGTCCTTTGCGATTTTTTAGGGCACTAGATTCACAACCATTTCACAATATACTTGGTTTTGTTTCACAAACAATACCACCATCATATTAGAAACCAATATCATATATCCATATCCATATACATATATAAACATATCAACATATTACCCGAATCAAAAATCTATACCAAACAACCAGCTTGCAATCACATATCATCCAAACAACATGATATTTCAACTCGACAAACGCTACAATTTCACAACATATAAATAATTAAAGTAATTTGTTTTCCTTTCCAAAAATATTATTTTTACTCACCGAAACTTTTCTAAATCAAAGAGAATTTTTTCTGAAACTTGAAAACGCTTTAGAATATTGCAAATTAAAAACCTTTGGACCCTTGATCATTTGAATTTGGCTCGGTCTAGGCCAATTGGGCTCTACCTTGGGGTGATTTGGGATTGACCCATATGGTTTTGAGGTGGATGAGCTTGAACTTTGGAAGAGAAGGTCTTGTAGGAGATGTAGAAGTGGTTTTGTGAGCTAAAGGAGAGATTTTAGCCAAAAGAAGTGATTTTTTTCTATTTTTAAAATTATGAAGAGGAAGTCATAGATATTTTTAGCTCAAGCTCTTAGGAAATTTGGAACGAACAAGGAGGTTGTAAACATGAAAATGAAAATAAAGAGGTATATATAAACTTGGGGTTTAATTATAATAATATAAAGTGATTTATATTTAAATATACATACGCACGCACATCCATACCCCTCCCCCTTCAAAACCCTCCACTACAACCCCCCTTTCCTTGCGCTATTCATTTCATGCTCTTGTATACTTGAGTTGAAAAGGAACATTTTATATATGTTATATATATATATATATATATGATATAAAATCTTATATTAATTTATACGTTTATATGTTTAAGGAGAAACATGCACATGCATATATATATATATACATGTACACACCATGTTAACTTAGTTTACATTGCATGCGTTTGTGTTTAACATAGTGTTTTGACATTTCGATTAACTTTTAACCAACGAAAAATCGATATTTCGGAGAATAATTTTTGGTCACATTTTCTATTTCACTATGAACAATATACATTGTTAAACAAATTTTAAAAATGATTTTATCATCATTGGTTATTATTTAAAATAGTTTTATTTGTTAATAAAAATCTATTTAATTATTATTTAAAATATATTTAATTATTCATTTAAATAGCGATTAAACTCTGGCTCAATACAAGATTACATCAAACTTTTAATGCTCAAGGTTTAAAAATGGCAGTATTAGCCTTTTTAAGTGACCCTATAGACAAGGAAAGGATAGAATCAAATGAAACAATAAAATCTTGAAGGATGTTAACTAGAGAGAATTTATAATAGTCCCTTTTTAGGGATGAAGGACTAATTTCGTTACATAACAACTTGGTGTGGTTGGTTCGTAGGCAATTTATCTTCTTCGTCGCCTAAGAAATCAAAGCGAAAGTGTGGAAATCGGGTATAAACTTCTTGGAGATCCCTAAGGAAACAATATTTCACTAGAGAAGAGGTTTTAAGAAGTAATGATTTCTCTTAAAAATCTCTCTTTAATTTGATGAATTTACTCAGGAGTTCTATGGGAACATGACTACTCGGTGACTCTTTAATCTGTACAATTTCTAAAAATGAACTAAGTTATAAAGAAATGAAAAATGGAAGCACCGAACTTCATAAAAATTGTTGAACTACGAATAAAGTCACTTAGGTTCATATGGTATTGATCCTTTGTAAAGTTTAGAAATAAACCTCTCTTTGTTAAATTTAGCTTTGTCGGGAGGAGGAGTGTTTAGGGTGAGGGGAAAGGTATTCACCCTAGGAAGATTCCAACATTCTCTTGGATGGAGATTAGTTCCACGCTCAACCAAATATCCTCCATGCCATTGCCTAAGCAAGCCCCTACTCTTTCCCCTAAGTATGAAAAATCGACAAAACCGCCTCTAGAACAAGCTTTGTAGGGAAATTCTACTACAATGCCCCTATCCGTAATAAGCATCCAAAAGAGAGTAGTGAGCTCTTCATTTTCTTTTCTGACTCTCTCCCGATGAAGGCGAGACCTCTTCAATAATGGTGCTACTCTTTTCTTTGTAAAGTTCCTCAACCATTTGGCAAAAAAAAAGTGTTTATACTTATCAGATAATTTGTTGTGCTTCTCAATTGCTCTTTCATGTTCTCTATTCGATCGATGCACAATTCTCTCGTCCTTTTCATATGAAGTCTCACAGTAATATTTGGAACCAAAGTGATAAATTTATTAACTACATGTTAACAATTAACTTTAAGTACTTAAATAATAAATTCCATACCTAAGCGACTGGAACTTGAGGAGCTAAGACTTGAGACTTTTCTTTCAACTTGTGACTGGAGGATTAGCGTCTTTTTGAAGAAATTTTCACTTGTGGATCACCCTGAAGTTCGGGTAAGTCTGGAAAATCTACAACAGGTGAATCATGACCACTCAATTCATCACCCTCATCCATTGATCTATCTGGACCCTTTTTGCCACTTTCTCCATCATGATTATCATCATCGGCGTCATCTCATTATCATCATCATCATCATTATTGCCACCATTTTCCCCTCCATTAGCATCTTTATCACCCGGAAGTGGGGGGTCATAAAAAGATAATAATTTTTCTACATCGAGAACTTCTTCTTCAGGGAATTCATTCTCAAGTGACCCCTCATCTCTCTTCAATATAAGATCAAACTTTCTTTTAAATCCAGTGTTTAGCTTTGGGAGAGAAGAAAAATCTAAGTCTGGGAATTCGTTAATGTTGTCACCATATGCTATGAGAAGATCATCTGCATAGAACTTTTCTGTAAGAGTAACGAGAGATTCATTGAGGAAGAAGGTGACTTTCTCCTTAGCATCTTTTATAGTATGATTAGCGCAAACCAAAGCAGCATCTTTGCTTTCTAGCTGGTTCTCTAGTGATTTTGTCTTGGCTGCCATTTTGGTCTTTTCTTTATTGGCTTTCTCAAGTTCCATTTTCATCTTTTCTTCAAACAATCACTTAGCTTTCTTCTCTGCATCAAGGGAGGAAGCAAGTCTTCCCTTCTCAAGAATAGCATTGTCCTTATCCTTATGAATTAAGAAATCTGCTCTTTGAGTTCAACAACTTGATTAGAAAGCTCTTGAGAAGCCTGATGAAGGAGAAACATGTGCTTGGTCACTTGAAGCACATGATAAACATAAGTTAAAATACATAAAATTAAAAATTTACATTAACCAAGAAAAAAAGAATCATACCAGTATGAGATGTTGAAGGATGATGTATAGTTGACTTTTGAGAAGGTAAAAAAGCTATAGCAGCATTAGGAAAGTCAAGGTTGGAGATCGAGGAACCAAATGAACGAGATCTTAAAAGCTTTCGTAGGAGTCTGAACGGGAGCCTCTAAAGGGTGGGATTCATTAGGGTAGAGAGCCAAACCAAGCTCCTCAAACAAATGACAAAAACATAATGGAGAAGTAGAAAGTGTAATATTAAGGAAGGAATCAGGAATATAAGACTCCTTGGTTTTCTTTTGAGATGCTTGTCTTATAGAATCAAGGATTATTGCATTATGGTTTTGAACTGCTAAATCGGCAGTCCCATTTAACTCCTCAACAATAACAATAGAAGTATGATCGTTCCCGAGCTTAGATTTTCGCTTGGAAAAAGAGTTGAAATAAAGGCTGGAGCATCAATACTCGCCTTTATTTTAAATTTATCAATAGCCGCAGCAATAGATTCCTTAATAGGAGCAGACTTAGTAGGCTTAGTTAAAGCAGGAATATAGTCTTTGGCCTCCTTCTTCTTGGAAGCAGTAATAAGTGCAGATGAGCCTAAACCAAAAGGGGGAGTTTTATAAAATAACAACATAAGAAATTCTACTTAAGTTATAATAAAATTTACCAGAAGATCTAAGCTGAATGAGAGAATTAATAGAGAAAGCCTTTGATTACCAATAGTTAGTGATTACTTTCGCTGAGCGTTCTCATTTACCATTGGCGGTTTTCCTGACATCCTATGGTGGTCCAGGATCATAGAATAATTATGGAGATTTTTCTCCATCAAAAATGTAAGTCTATCATCCACACTCTTGGATGCCTGAGTCAGGGACTTAATAGTGCCATCCAAAGAAGGGCTTGGTTGTTTAGAAGTAGGTTCTGAAAGAAAATATTCATCATAAGAGGATGGCAGATGTAACATAAATAATAGAAAACATGTACTTATTGATTACAGAGAAGGTGCCCTTAATCTTAAAGGAATAACATCTAATGTAGAAGAATTCATTTTTCCACTCCTTTTCCTTGTTAATTGGATGGGTAATTAAGCTTTTTGAGAATGGACGATGGCGATACAACGGACTATCTACATGTCCACTTGTCCTCATAGGGTTGGCTAAAATATGCAGAGTCTCAGCACTCAAGAAGGGAGTTTAGATTTTCCAGCAAGGATTTCCAAGTAGCTTAAATAAGTGTATGAGTTGGGGGTCAGCTGAATCGGAGCGACATTCGAATACTTCAGGAATTACAAAAAAATTTCTGGGAAAGGCAGATATCTCGAGTGCCAGATGTGAATGGGCTTATAGGCAAAGAACCCTCTGGAGGGTTGTCTATCCTGTGCGGCAGGCATGGTCTCAATGTTCATGATCTTGAATTTTCAGAGGATGGTGTCCACTTCTCTCTGAGTGGTAATGTAAGATTGAATGAGATGATAATCTCCTTTCTTGGTAGAAGGAAATGGCTTACAACTCTTGCTTGCTTTCTTGCTTTCCATTTTGCGTGCTAGGTAATATTGTCTAGAAAGTCCTACATATTTTATGAAATTTAAAATGCTTATGAGTTCAAAATAGATAATTAGACGTCTAGACAAAGGATAGTTAATCAATTTAAAATTACGCAAGACATACGATGAAATGTTAAATTTCTTATTTAGCCACTCCATTCCGACAACTCAATATCCATTAAATAATCCATGTCAAAAATGCTTGAGTTTATAACCAACTGAAGATAGGTAAACAATTGTTAAATCCAAGGTAAGAAAATAATTTTCTAGTTAGTCAAAAGAAATCTGATTGAAATATCACCTTATTTATATTTTAAATAGCATGTTGAGTTAGTAAACTAATGTCAAATTTATAGAATCGCATTAATAATCAATATTGAAAACCATAATACGATGTCATAATAATGATCTAATGTCGGATTGTGAGATGGTTGAGATTAATGAATGATTTTGGGGTGGTTTATATACACTAAGCAACTATTAAACTCATAATGATATCAAATATATAAACAAGTTATAAGTCTGTTATACGATAACTGCGCAACAATTTAATGATGTCGTGTAAGATTACAAGAATATTGAATTGTCAACACTTTTGGTAGTTGTTGAAAAAGGGACGACAACTCATTATAAATTTATCAAATCTGTACGATAATTTTTAAAAATTCATTTTGAATTCCTAGATGATTATCATACTCCTTATCAAATGCCGGCATCATAAGGATCTCGTATTTAATAGTTTTAGTTTTGGACTAGTTGTCAAAATAATGCTTAAAGAAAGAATCCTTGTTGATATGGAACATCGGGTTGAATATGTAATTTCATAAGGCAATAACTTCGAAATCAAATGAGTTAATAAACTTTATAATGAGTTTCCAGTCTCTCATAAACAGTCCATTTCGTAATCAAGCCAGAAGCTCCTAGATTTTTAAATCGATACTACCCATCCCTAATTAATCAATTAAATCTCCAACAACATGATAATTTGAAGCTAATCTCACCCTTAAGCATAAAAAATCTAGAATTTAACTTATAGTTTCAAGATTAACAGTTGAAATCTCAAATATCGATTCGAAACTGAAAACCCCAAAATAAAATGCTATTGTAATTTAAATGTAGAATTTCTTAATCTAATCTGTCGACTTGATTAACTAAAACAGAATCGTACCTTGGTTTAAGCTTAAATGCTGAAGGATTGAAGATTCGTGAATGGAATATGAGAATTTAAGAATTTTATCTGGAATCTTGAGTTGCAGGTTAAAAAGAAAATAATGAAGAAGGACCAGTATTATAAAGAGGAAGAAAAGGCACGAGAGCCATTGATCTAAATTCAATTAAATGGTTCATATTTGGAAAGAACACTAATAGGCGACAAGCACAAATATCGAGGAATTGAGTTAAAATGTCAATATTTTCTCTACACTAAAGGGGTAAATGTTACTTCAATCATTATATCGAAAATATAAAAGCATCTCAAAGAGGAGATGTTGAATTTAAAAGCAGCCACAAAGAAATGATAGTGAATTTCATTATAGTAAATGATATCGAACTTGAGAGTAAAAATGCATCTCGCACCAGTAAAAGGCATTTCGCACCAGTAAGGGCAGCATAAGATATCATATATCATCGGATGTCGAATGAAAAAAATATCGTAAGTTAGTAACATGCATCATTTATTATCAATGTCGCATCTCATCAATAGCATATCTCATCAATACTACATCTCGTCAATGAGAAAGGCAGATGCCAAATGATAGCAAGTAGAGGGATCTCTAACTCTAGAAAAGTAAGATGAAAGGCAGATGTCGTAAGTCGTAACAAAGGTTGTCGCCATCCACCAGTGCTTGAGAAATGACGCATCTCATCATCATCAAGGAAAAATGTCGTAAGGCATCAGTGCGACAGTGATATTGAAGGTTATTAGTGATGCAAACATGTATCCTTTATGTGGCAAGGATGTCGTGCATCATCCATACAAGGACAGATATCATGTATCTATAACTAAGCACGATACCACATATTAACAACATAACAATGGTAATTGGAAAATAACAATTATTAAAGGAATACAATATGAGTAATGTCGTGAGTCATCCATCCTCGGTGGATATCGTAACTCACAAATATAGCAAAGGATGTCGTAGGGATATCAAACAAAGCATGGAGCCAAATGACTTTGAAATAGCTGATGATGCCGAAGGCATTCTGAAAGAAATATGGCAGCTATGCCACCCATCTCCACCCTTATAACTAGACCTCCAGGGTCATTCAAAAAGGGACGGTTCATTCTTTACTTTCTCTTACATTTTTTAAAGTTTATAACCCTAAATGTTGTAGTTCTTATTGTAATTGTATGACCTTTTTTGCAAATAAGATCATATACACTTAATAATAGCATGACATACCAATAAGTGATTTGAGACTTGACTTTTATCTTATATTAGACTTATATACATATGATATGATATTGGATGATTCTCATACGAGCAATATGGACTTGATTGTCCTATTTGTGATTCGAATCATTGCTTTACATGTGACAAGTTGATCCCGCATACTTCAAGTAGACTTACATGAGGTTGACAAAGACTATCATTAACCAAGACTCCACTTACTTGCATACTTCAGGTTAATAAGAAATCTTGTTAACATCATCATATTCCTTATACATGGTGCACTAGTAAGTAAATATTAGTATCCATACTTGCAGTTTGTCACTTAAATATTTAATCACCATATTAAACTCATATTAGCACTTAAAGTGAAACAACTCGGGTAGCTTACTGGATGTCACTACTCGTAATAATGTCATCATATCTAATTCACAAGTGATCGATCATCGGAATATAAAGTAGAATGTGAATAGGGTACTAACACTTAGGCAATCCATACCATCTAATTTTAGAAGCATATCTGCCACTTTACGTGGTATCCTAAATTTCAATCACTAACTTCAGTATATATATTGTCAGTTTGTCCATTCAGTTAACATTGATATTGTAAATTTCAGTTCATTCCCAACTCTATAATATACACAAAAATTTGGCAAATATGTATATTGCTACAACCTGTGCAGTTAAAGAGCTCGGCTGATTCGAAGCGGTGGAGGTGCAAAAAGTCATAGCGGGGATACAGCGAGGATATAGCGGGATATAGCGGATGGCTCTAAAGTAGCATATAAAACTCGTACTTAATGTTTTCACAAATATATAAATGGTAATTAAATGAAAAATTATCATTCAATTTAATTGTAATTAATACATAAATAATTTTAAACAAAAAACATGTGCAAATATACTTTAAATAAACGTAAAACTGTTATATAACATAATTGAATTTAGTAGAATATTAGAGTATTTTCATTTCTGAAAATATATTAAAAATTAAATCAAATAAATTAGTTTCATGATTTTTATAATGTACAAATGCAATTTTTTAATTCATTTATTAAAGAAGATATAGCAGAAATAGAAAAATATCGCGGGAATAACGGGATATAGCGGAAATAGCGGAGATTAAAGCGAAAATGCTATATTGTGGGGCTATATGGAAAAATCGTAGCGGTAGAAATCTGCTATGAGATATAGCGGGGTAATAGCGGGGCATTAACTACACAGGCTACAACTATTAAGTATACACAATAAGACTGTCAAATGTGTATTTTAATAAAAATTACTGATATGTACACAATAAAACTAGCGTTGTGTTCTTAATCCTCAACATAATTTGTAAACTATAAAACTGGTAAAGTGTACTTGACATTAACTATTATTTGTACACTATAAACCGGTAATGTGTACATAAACGTAGTTGTCATTTATGCACAATAAAGGTAGCAAATATGTATAAATGTTGTATTTATTACAAGATCAGCTTATGAGCTTTCACTACTCAAAATAATATTTGTCTTAAATACTCAAATGGTTAATTAAATATTTCTAACCAATAAACATTGAATTTCCAAGGATCAATCTCTGATAGCCATACTGACGGGCAGACTTCGATCATAGTTGTGAATGTTGGTAGCCACACTGAAATATAAACGTCCGCTATAAACATCAGGTTAATCCCCGCTGGTATATTTATATGGACCCATTATAAATAATTTAGGAATATATAAACATTGTTATAACTTTTGTGTGTCACTAACTATCCCGTAAAAGGTCATTATTATAGCAATTAAGGAATTATTTCCACTCATTTCCATTTTAGTTGATAATTATTTATTTCTTCGAATGTGTGAATAAACTATACCAAAATAATTTATACATCATAACAATCCTAATGACACAAACAACATCTTAAATGGGTCTAATAGGAAGAAGCTACCGCCTTTATAAGATTTAGGGGCTATCTGGAAATTTTAAATTTTTAACAACAGATATATAATTATACCTGCCTGCAAGTAGATAAGTGCTAGGGACCTAGGAGAAGTTTTCCATCTTCTTCTTCCTTCTCGCTTTACCTATAGTTCGACGTGACCTTGCTCGCCTCATTCCGCCGCCGCCGATCATGAAACGACATGAAAGCTCTGGCGTTGAACTTTCCTTAGACCCGTCAAAACTGACCCTAACCCATTTACCCAACCCACTTACCCTAAAATTAAAAGAGTTGGGTCCAACCCGTTTAATTTTTTTATTTTTTTACCCAACCCATTTACAGCTGCCATTCTAAATCTCCCAAACCAACCCAATCCTGCTTACCCATCCAACCCTAGTTTCCGTCGAGATCACGCTAGAAAAAAAGAAGGCGATCTCTCTTCCTTCGTTCCACAACCCTAAATTCCAACTTTAATCAGTCGAAGAGAAAGAACGATATGTTCGACAAACCTAATTTTGAATTCGAGTGACTGAAGAGTGCGAGCTTCGTCGTCGTTCAGATTTGTAAACCCTAGGTAATTAAGTCCTTGCGATTTTGTCTAATTTTCATGTCAAGGATTCGTAAACCTTTCAACGTCTGTTGATTGATGCTAAATTGTACCTAATTCTTATTTCGTTATTACAAGAGTTTGCACAGATAAGATTGAAATTCTTACGGAGAATATCTTCTTTATTACATGCTATTGTTGTGTGCTGTGATTTTTTAATAATAATCTTATATCATTAAGTAGCAATTCTAATCTGACTGAAATTGGCATGCTTAGATTTTGAAATAGTCTTTGATTGCGCTCTATCCGCATATTCCACACCGCAGGACTAACCGCTGCATCAACCACAGCATATAAACCCTTTGTTTTGAATTTGTTACCCATTAACTCCGTGCATTGCTTAACTGTATCAAACTGAGAAATATGCAACTGTAGTTTCTGTTTGATAATTTGTCATATCTGCTTTGAGTATTCACAATTGACGAATAAGTGTTTGTTTGATTCCTCACATTTGTTGCACAATTTGCAGTCCACTACTTGGATATTGCTCCAATTTTTAACTATGTCCAGAAAGTGTTTAGTCTATTCAAATAAGCTAAATGGAGACACATAGACATCTCTGGTGCATTTAACACTATTCCATGTATAATGGTTTATATTATGAACTGGTTCATTTATTCTGATGCTATTCCAAGCTGAACGTAAACTGAATTCTCCATTATGACTGAGCTTCCACCACCAAAAATCAGTATCAAAGTTATTATAAATAGAAAATTTCCTAATTTGGTTCCAAATATGGGAGGGTAGGGGGATTGAGACTCCAATTTGCATCAACAATTAGAGCGTACACTCTTTATTTGCACTCCTATTTGTTGCCATCCTAGAATACTGATCAATGATTCTCCGTTCATGCATAGATCAAAGCACATATTTGTATCTTTACCATTTGCTATTCTCCTTTCAATAAGACCCTGACACATTTTCCCGGCTATTAATATCAATTTCCATGTAAACGAGGAATTAGTATCCACCGTTATAAATCTACCGTTTCTAATGTATCGTTTACAATTTAACGATATGTAAAATACCAATTCTATGCTGACGCGGTGCATTTTTGACTTACAAATCAATTAGTATGGTAACAGTATTTTTAGACTGATAGTGATAACGGTTTCCATACTCTATTTATAATAAAGTCCATATTTTTTTTATAGTAAAATGGTTATGGTAGTTTTATATATCCAAACAAGAACTCATGGTTATGCTTAATGTTTAATATTCTTGTTTTACATGATGCTTGATTGAAATGTTGTGACGTATTAGTCTGAAGATGTCCACGGATGGTCTAACTTTGACTGACATTTTAGAGCGATCAACTGCACACGTCAATAGAATTATATCCGGTGTATCATATCGATGGACATAGATTAAAATTGGTTTGATTCAATTTACAATGTTGTTATAAATTTTCGATCCGTACGACATTAGTAGGGTTCAAATCTAATGGATTTTAATGAAATCAGATATAATTAATAATGTATTACTAAAATAAGTCTTGCTTTGCATCTTTACATCCGTCATATTCCGTAATTTTGATGATTCCTTTTTCTAGTGGTGCAATGCTTAATTTTATTAATTATTTGTAAAGTTAGTGAGCTTACATATTCAGTACCTGTTTCGGGGGTGCATGTTATATATTTTTAGTTTTTAATCCGTATTATTTCCATTTATGTAGGCACATCTAAGTTTTGTTCTATTCAATCTCTATCATTCCAAAGGATTGACATATCCACCACTGCCGGATCCAAAACTTGAAGCTTTGGCAGCTGGTAAGTGCTGTAAATAAAATAAAAAATCAAACCATAATTATCGTTCCTTTTTTTACTGGATGTCAGAGTTGTACGCTAATATTATTTATGGAAACCACTTGAATCCAAGTAGTTAATATTACATAATAGTAGTATCGCATCTTGGACTCGATATGATAATTTATGATTTGGAATTTGATTTATATTGGTGATTTTTTTAGCCAATGGTAACGTGCCGAACTCGGTAATTTCATTTATGTTGTTGATTTTTTTTCCTTCCTTTTTTTAAAAAATAAAACAAACACACATCACCACAACTGCCGCCACCAACAAAAAAAAGGAAAGAATAATAGTCTATCAAAAAAATTAATGTATGAAATTCTGTCAATGGGAAAATATATATGCATACAGGAGCTCATTCCATACATCAGGAACACCAGGAAGGCACCAATGTATGCAATCTGCATCACTACTAGGATTTTCTATTTGCTCCTCAGTTAATGGCTCCCGTTGCTTTCTATATACTGATGGATGTCCATCTTTTCTGTATTCTGACAACTGAGTAACATTCTGTATCTGCACATTGATGCCTCTTTTGCTTAGTTCATTGATTGTTGATTCTACTTCTCGCATCATGTTCAAAAGCAGTTGAATCAGGAAGTGTCACATTGTTACTTTGGTCCCAAAATTAGGTGCTTTTGTCACTTAACATAGTTAACATTTTTTGATGATTCATGATTTAGGATTACAAGAGTGTGGTTAAAGGCTTCAAGGCTTCAAGGTTGTGCTTAATAAAGTGTAATAAAGTGTGTGCTGCTATAGGACATGCTTGTTGTTCTTTAGTATTTGGTTCGATATATTTTGGTCACTTGATTCAGTTATTATATTCAACGATGGACTTTCTCACCTAAGATTATATTATCATGAATCTTTTAGTTCACTGTTGCAGTTTGTAAGTATATGATGCAGAACTTTCAAATATTCTAGTTGTTGCAATATCTAGTTCAGTTTTCCTATTTGTTGGAGCAAAATTTTGATTTTTTATGTAGAATTGCAATATAATAGTGTAGTTTTTCATTTTTTGGTACTATTCTTGATAATATGATGTGCATCATTTCGCTTTCTTGTGCAGTTTTTGTTTTTTTCTCATGCTGAATTGATAACAAACAGTGCAGTTTTTCAAGTTTTAATGTTGATCTTAATGCTTAAGCTACAGTTATTGTTAATGCGTCGAGTCGGGTCAACCCTTCTATTAATCGGATCGGGTTGGTTCGACCCATTTATTAAACGGGTAAAATGGGTTGGGTTTGTTTATATCTTAAATAAGTCGGTTCAAATTCTACCTGACCCATTTATGACCCGACCCGACCCATTTAACGGGCCTAACTTTCCTCGCCACGCTGATCCTTCCAACACCAATGGCGAACTCGACGCCATACTTTGTCAACCCTGACACTACCTTGTTGCCACCTCCCTTCACCGCCGCAATCCTCCTGAAGCCAGTAGAATCCCAAATGAAAACCACCAGCGAGCACGACTCATTGAGACGAACACGACTGCACCTTCAAACTTGCATGTGACGGTCAATAGCGACGGTTAACGCCGGAGCTCTTCTTTTTTAACCAAGAACTGCATCCTACTCCAACCAAGCTGAACGCCAAGACCACAGCCATTAAAATCCTTCTCTCGTGATGTGCATGCTGGTGCCACTAACTCCACCTTTTGTCACATTAATCTTATCACCTGAGCCCATGGCCGAACATTCATCTTACCTCACCACTGCCATTTCTGGTCATCAAGCTACATGCCGTTAACTCTGAAAATTTTGCCTTTAGATGCCGAGTTGACTAGAATGTAATATTCGCTGCTCTGGTGATCATCGTTTCTCCTCCCCCTTCATCAAAAAGTGTTGCTACGAGGGAGCACACATATATCTCCGTTACTCATTCAGATGGCATGTATGACAATGAGGGTCGGCATTATTGCTTTTGTTGCCCTAGTCCGAATTTTGAGGCAGTAAACTTTTATTTAAAAACACAAATTTTCAGGATTGAACCCAAGTTGATGCTCCAACTATCAAGTTTCCTACCGTGCAACCACTATGTCAATGCAAAAATAGTCACCAAAACTATTTACATAAAAATAATTTCTAGTTGCTTCCACTACTTAATTGGTTGCCCTACTCGATGCGCTCAATCGACTCCTCCTTGGGCCGAGCCTAATGACAGTATGAAAAGGAATGGTTGATGGAAATTTGTATAAGGGTGGTTAGAAATTTATGTAGAGGATATATTTTGGTTAGGGGATAATAAGGGTACGAAGTTGAATTCAAGTAGGATATGTATATATTATTTTTAATTTTGACATTATATGTTCTAGGAGATGAAAATTTTCTTTCAGCCAAAAGAGTTGTGCATTCACCCTCCTTTAGGCCCAAGATGAAGGTGGCTATATTTATAATAGAAGTGATTTTGCATATAAGTCCTCTTTCTCTTTATTTTGCACAAAAAGCTTCACAAGTCAAATGTCCTACAAGTTGCCAAAGTGAAACAAGCATTTGCCATTTGCTAATTCATTGCCACAATGAAGAGCGCAAATCCTTATACACGTGGTGAAGAAAGAAATGTATGTTACTTGTATATTTTTCAAATGTATATATGGGTCCATTTACAAATTCAAAGTGCATGATGATCGGTTTTGTTCCTCCATTTATTATAAGAAAATTACATGTTTGCTTATACCGATTATAATTTTACACGGTTTATTTAAATTTAATAGCTTTGAAAATTTATGTCAAATGCGTCGAAAACATATCAAATGGAAAACCATTATATTTTAATAAAAGTTTATCCATAAATTCTGATAAAATATGCTGAAAAGATGGATTGTTAATCTAGGCTCGATGTTTCGATCGAAATCTCAAATCTTGTTTTTGAAAACTAGATGCATTTTCTGAAAATGACTTTAACAGTTGAAAATAACCTTTTTCTTAATTTTTGTTTTTTGAGAATTATCAGAAACTATGTTCTCCTTTACCATTCTCTTCTTTGTTGTTATAGTTAGGATTTTCCACCTGTTTTTCTCCCATCCCAATTAAAATACACATTGAATACACAACATAGAACTCTTTTTTGAGCCAAAAGGACCATAAGATAGTGTTTGGTTTGAAAATAAGATTTGTGTTTTGTATTTCCAACATGTATTTTAAAATGCATTAGGGAGAATGAAGAAATAAAAAATAGTAGATTTGGAAATATTTTTTAATATATAAAATGAAAAATGACTTTTCTTGTTTTCCATATTTTGGAGAAGTGTTGCTATCAGCACCTAGATAAGTGGCAGTGGCCATAACTTAATTTTTTTTACATTGCGGTTGGCGAAAAAACGTAGTAGTCAGCAAGAGTCGCGTGGTGGCCCAAGAGTAAATGTGGGCCCCAATACAGTGCATTTAGGAAAATATCAAAAACTATTTTCTCCTTCGTCCCTATGTTGGAATGACTATGATATTTTAACATCTCCTTCTCTCCTACGCCATTTGACATTCATATTGAAAACGTAAAGCATAAAACTCATATTTAAGGCAAACAATATTAATGATTCTTAAGTTTAATATTTAGCTTTGAATTTGTTTTCCAAACTTTTTAGAGAAATAATCACACTCTCTAAAGGAGGCATAACACTTAATCAATTTATTTTTAATAAAATTCAAATTCTACCAAATTTTTTAGTGAGACAAATAGTATGCTAACATTTTAACTATAAAATAGCATGAATACCGGTTCAATATTAAAATGTTCTAGCAGCAAATAATCCGATTTCTTATTTCAAAGAAATACTAGTCTTAGGAAAATTTGTTAAATAGCAGTACAAAATTTGGAGATCCGGCCCTATAAGTCTATATAGTAAGACTGGCCATGATGGGGTTTTGGGAGTTGAAAAATTGAAGATAAATAGTGGATGCATTATTGGTTGTTTAATATTCTAATGAAGGAGTTATAAATGGGAGGATTCAATCTTCTTTATAAATGCTTTTCCATGTTGCCTCCACTAAGTTACATAAATATTCATCTTTTCATCATTATCTTTATCTTCATTTTCATTGTAAAATTAAATATTTTTGAAAATTTATTTTGCATACAATTTTGGAGTTGAAAACTTGCTTTCTAGATGTGGATTCTGACGATATTATGTGTATGGGGACTATACTTGATTATCAAGGTAAAATTCCTTGCTTGTTTCAATTTTTGACTTCATATATGTATTTTAATCCAAATATAATTAAAAGGGATCAATTCCTTATTTTATTATATTAAATAATGTAATGATCCATCTTTTCGATCCTTAAAAGTCGACATTAATACATCCACGGTATTCATGTGTCGGGCATCGGAGTGTCAAAAAGACAGTTTGTTGGGGTAAAAGAAAAGAAAAGACATAACAAAATCTCATATCGTGACGAATAATGTAATATACAATAGATCTTTACAAAAAGAAACTTTAACATAGAAAAATCATAGAAAATAACCTATCATCAGCCTGGACAGTTGTACAGCATGTCTTCACAAAAATTGATAATTACAAAACAATAAATACAACAGAAATAAAAGATATGTGAATATGTCTTGAAGGCATCTAGCTTGTATTTTAAAGCTCTAAATCGTCCATAACTAAATCCAGAAACATACACGGGTCTGGCCTGAGTATTATAAGAAAATAACACCTAGGTCAGTCTGGTAAACTAACGTGAGAAACTCAAATCATATAGATTTTTAATGTTATAAAACCTTTCAAAACAAAGGTATCTCGAAAGATCACGTCTACTTAAATGCGGACGGGTTTTTACCTTACGATAACAAAATCATTTTTGTTAGAAACTCTTATGGTATTATAATAATGTCTAAGGTTTAAAATAAATATATAGCCTAGCTGAAATGCTTGTATTTTACATTCTAGCATATTTGGTATATAACTAAGTCCTTAAGGCACGCATTGAAAAATGGATTTCAATAATGATAAGCTAAGAGACTACCTTCCACACGTACACCTCTAGATAAAATGTACCGAGGCTATAAGTACATTGCACCTCTGCCATCAAAAATATGGTCACACACAAAAATGCGATATGATCCTTAAACAACAATAATATACATGAGTTATCTTATTCTTTAAAAAAATCAAAATTACCATCGTTCGTCAAAAAATTAAAAATATTTCCCACAATAAAAATTATGGAAAAATCATATAAACTAAATCAAAAACGTTACAACAAAAATCAAGTCGTTAAATTAAAAATATATTTTCTTATTATTTATTATACTTGAATCAAATCTGAATATTTAAGTAAATTAACTATGCTTATTCGAAATGTTAAAAATTTCGGGTCGTTGCATTCTCCTTTCTTAAAAGAATTTGGTTTCTGAAATTCCCAAAGAAAGAAAAGGGTCTTCAAACCCTTAGCTTTTAAAATTTCTCACGCTTAGGCTTACAAAATCGACTAATAAAAAGTGGATTATTTAATATTTTATAATCTCCTACGTTATGGAAAAAATTTAGCAGCACCTCCTTTGCGTAAGTCGATCCAAAAAATAACTAGAACTCGCCACAACAACCCAAACCAATAGGGAAACAAATGCCCAAAAGTAGCTACCCATATCTGAGGCATAAAATCATCAACAACAATATAAACATGTACCTATAAGTCGAGCAATCAAACTCTACTCATGAAAACAAAAGCAACAAGCTAGCCTTTTGCTTTCATAAACCTGGATCTCCCTTACTTATGCTATTAGTCCATACAATTTGCATTTCTAATGTTAAAAACAAATTATTTCATTAAAAAATATACGATGTACATAAACCATCCATATACAATATCGAATCCGATCACTTGCTTGATCACACAAATTTCATTTCTGAACTAATATCGCTTACTCGACTTCCCTAGTGCAGACTCTGATTCGATTCCTTAATTAGAAAGCTCTATTCTTCTCGTATAGCCATAAACTATGATAGAAAACTCTAGAATCAAATTAAAAATCCGTATCAAGTGTTCGACGTCAAGAATCGAGTGAAAAATCCTTGTTCGAACTGGTGTAAATCACCTCAAAATCGTATACTCGAACCTGGACTCAAAATAGTCGCGCGAATAAAATGATCTATGTATAACTTAAAGTATTCATTCCAATTAGCTTCTTAATTAAACCAAATTCTTGTTATTCATGTTCATTTTAAATCACAATTACTTACCAATAGTATCTCATTGAATATTAAAATCATTTACGAACCATTTCATAAATATTTTCTTAAGTTTATAAACATCTTATAAATACAACTTATGCTTATCAACACTATAAAACTTAAGTTCATATTCGCATAACACTTTTCTACATCCTAAGAGTATATTTACAAATTCAGATTTTTTTTTTTTACTTAACCAAGATATTTAAAAAAAAAATTATTATCTTCTTAAATTTATAAGTTGCTAAAATTTATCATCTTATATTTTCACACAACATTTAGTTTTAATTTTTCGATTAAACTTGGAAGTTTTTGACTATCCACATTCGTCGAAATTCCTTTTCATTTTTATAAATGCAAACTTCCAAACAACATACCCTAACGAGATGCAAAAATCAAACTACCCTCTGCATATGATACATGCAACCATATAATAACCTAATTGAAAACATCAAACTCGATTTGACATAATAATATACATATCTCCTTTGTATATTAAGTCACACTTTTGGGAATCTAAAACAAACTCTATTTCACCAAAAAACTCTGTGGTAAATTACTACAGTAGCAATCCCTCACTTAGAAACTCGAAAATGAACGCCGATGATACTACAGTCATCACCAAAATTATTTTCCAATGACAAAAGTGAGTTCAATATTTTCTTATCCCTTTTGAAAATCCTTTTGAAAAATATTTCTATACATAAAAACTTTCCAAAATAATACTATTATTATTTTCCTCAGAACTATGAAAGACATTTTCAAAAACATCAGGACTTAAGTTCCCAAATTCTCAGTTAAAATCTTTTTATTTATAAATCATATTTACAAAATTCCACTTTCTTATATAAGATTATTTCATAAATTTAAATCTTTTCTTGGATTATAATAGACAAATTTTATTAAAATTAAATTTTAATCTCAACCCATATTATTTTTAAATGCCTTATAGTCAAACTGTGAAACTCAATTCATAAGGAGTTCATATTCAATTCAACATAAACAATAAATTCTCATAAACTATCTAAGCACAAACAATCAATCAACAAATAATAGTCAATGCTCTCAAATTGTACGAGCATGACTAATCAAATAATAAATGATAATAACTGAATATTTTCCGCTTGGAATGCTTACACCGCCCTTCAGACGATAATGCAATGCCAGCATTTGTCCATACAAGTTGTTCAGGATGTGAACAAACAGAAGGACTACTTCTACTACATCAATTTTGGAATCACCTTTAGGATTAGTAGCAAGTGTCCCTTGCACTTTAAAGAACTCCGTCTTCGACCATCTTCAAGATATCTCCAATTCGAAAGCTTATGCCGGTTCGAGGTGGTTTTCGAATAACACATCCGACCTGGTCTCTCCCAAGCAACGACGATAATTTTAAAAATTGGCTAACATTTGATAGTCGGTTACTTAACTATCAAATAAACATACAAATCAAATCAGAGACTTAATCAAGCATGGTTAAGCACACAGAAACCACCAAGCCTCTTTAATTAATTCTTCCATTAATTAAAACCTCTCTCAAATATTCATGCTAAAATACCTTTTTTAAAGATATATTCGTAAACCTTTTTACTCTTTTCAATACTTGAAAAATATTGTTATACTTATCTTAACCATATAACATATTCACAAGACATTTCCCTTTCAATACTTACAAACTTTTTCATATACTTATATCAACAATATAAGTATATGCACGAACGCTACATTTCCAGTACTTGAAAAATATACCCATATAGTTATCTCAATGGTATAAGTATATTCACAAATCATTAAAACATTTCATTTCCAAAACGTACTTATTTTGGTTAAAATAATTGCCATTTGAAATTATCAGTAACAACAACCCCAAAGCACGTTTCTCATTTTTGGTGTCGAGTAAATGGATCGTATAGAAATTGGACCAAATGTACTTAACACCACTTTTCGATTTCAAACGATACTTGTAAAGACCTACATTTTTGGACAGTTTAAATCGATGATAAACCACACACGTCAGACTCATACCATACAAAAGGGCAGATTGTTATGCGGTAATTAATAAAAAACAGAGAAAGAAAATAAATAAATATAAAATCTCGTAGTGGAATGACAAAATATAATAATCAAATGAACAGTTCATGAAGCTGTTTACAAATGGCATTGATTAAACCTTTATAATACAGGTCAGAATTACATACAACCAGAATAAATAATAAATAAATACAGCGGAACGACATGATGCAATGGAATAAATATACTAAATAATAATAGTAAAAAATCTTCGTCTTCGTCCCCCAGAAAGCAGTCTTTGATAAACTGAAAAGCTCAGGCTGACCCGAGCGAATTGAAAGGACAAAACACTCGAGTCACAACTAAAGGATCTTATGTAAGTTAAATCAACAATAAAAAAATATGAGTGTAACGGCGTCGGAGATGTTAACGGGGTTTGATTTCTCCTATCCAGTGTCAACGTGAGTGCAATATCTTATGAGATGTTCGGGATTTACATCTTCTAAGGATCCGTTAAACTATCTACATACATAGTACAACATGCTATTATAACAGTGTCTACAGTAAAGTAAAGTATTAAAATAGCATTAAGGCGTTACCCATATCCCCCTTAACACATTTTATATAATGTCATAGTCTATACAGTACTGCAAACTCCACCCGCAGGTGGGCTATCTGTGAGCACTCCATAGATACGACACAAAACAAACTCGTAGAAGACGCGATAGGGCATGTGAACACGACACTCGAGGTAATGCTAGGGTAGATATACTGATTGCGGATCCAGACCGATGGTAATGCTTAGCAGCTACTACCGCCCACCTCAGAACACGCTTCCATTATCAAAATCGAGGGGTGGCCACCAAATCATCACAAAGTCGTAATATTGTATCGAAGAAATGGTCCGATCGGAGGTGCGACCTCACTTGGCCCGGCGTGGCTCCTATTTTAATCACATCTAAGCTGACTCACGGGAGTCAGGATCATGTAAATACCTTATACAAAATCGTTAGCCAAACCATCCAACTTCATTTCTAGAATCTCCACCACGTGGACAGTTGTAAAAGTGGTTTTCAGTATTGGTAGAGAGTAGACAATATCCGATCCCGGTCTCTTTAACAACCAAATGCTTATTTTACACCGGATGGTTCTTTTACCATTCAAAAGTCAATGCACAATTGATATCAAAATATCATATTCTTAAACCATATCAATTTTCGAAATCATATTCACTTCAAAACCATATTCACTTTTGAATTTATCAATAAGATAGGTTAATTAAATCCTCGTTCCAAAACCATTGTATTTACTCAAATATGTCATTTCATAAAAAGTTATCAATTCCAAATTCCAACTTAGGTTGTATCATCATCAAGAATTTAAATATAAACGCTTTAAATTTACATAGTCTGGTATTTTAGAAAATAGTTTAGATAGTCATAAATAGTTTTAATAGTTTGAAAATTATTTAAAATAGATTAAAATAGTTTTAAAATAGTAAAATAGTTTAAATATATTTAAATTTGATTTTATTAGATTTTAAACTGAATTAAATAGATTAAATAGATTTAATTAGATTTAAAATGTGACGACCCGCAGTTCCGTACCCTTTTGAGTCGATAATATGCTTCATCAGTTCAACTCAAGTTTGACGGAAATATGAACCATCAGGGTTAAAGAAGAAAGAGGTAGAAGAAGAAATAGAAAACAACATCAGAATCTCACCATCGCAGCGGACAATATATAATAAATAACAACTAATCTTTATACATAAAGAACTATTACAGTTTTATACATTACATCATCAGAGTACAACACCAAACATTACACAATACTGGACAGTTATAATAACCTGTCCTCCCAAAAACTAACTATACAGCTTACACTTTACAGCAGAATATGAGTCAGATACGTGATATACGTTTTCGTCATCCAGCTCGTCTCCTGAGCTCCATAGCATCCTATCCTGAATCTGTAATACTCGGTCTGACCCGAGCATTATGATCAAATAACACCCGAGTCAGTCTAAAAAACCAGCATGAGAAAACACACTCAATTGAATTATTAAAGTTTACAAAATCCTTTGAAATCAAAGGTATCTCGTAAGACCACGCCACAAATAAACATGTCGGATTTTTACCTTATGATAACCAAAATATTTTTATCAAATTCGTCTGATATTATAATAGTGTCTATAGAAAGTAAAATAGAATCTAGCTGAAATGCTTGCATCTCACGTTCCAGCATAGTTGGGCACAATCAAAACTGTACGGACGCTTATTGGAGAATGGATTCCACACAATGGCAGGGCTACTGGTGTACCGCCCATCACAGTACCTGACCTAGATCAGAGTACCGAGGACCACTCCCGATCTCTTGCAAAACAAGACCAGAGGTACCTCTTACTGGATAGTCTGCATAAGATCACCCCACGGTTGGGATCAGCAACCGCCCACACAGCCGAGATCAAAAGGGACTCTAGACAGAGATGACCATACACTAATTGGGTGCTACCAACTTGGCCTTGTTGCACCTCTCCTTTTTTAACCATTCCCGGTTGATGAGGCTTGAGGCTATGCGTTACCTTTTTAGAACACATTCACTTAGAATGTTCATCGCCCTCCAATGACGATGGTCTGATAGCATTCGTCCATACAAGTTGCCCTAGGTCTGGACAAACAGAATCACCGCCTTCATCATTTTCACGGTATTCATTCGCTACGTTCAAATCAGATCGAAGTGGTTTTCGAATAATTAAACTCGATCCCAGTCTCTTCGAAACGATCAATGCATTGGCCAATATTGATAGTCGGTTGTTTAACTATCAAATAACATTCACAAGCCAAATATTTTATTTCCACTGAAAAGCACCAAGTCTTATCAAATTTAGTTTTCACATAAATTAAATCACTTTACCCAAAAAATATACACTTAAAACATTTAAAATAAAACTACTTAAATCGCTTTGTTCAAAATAATAGTTATGAAATCCTATAACAATTTCTCAAGTAAAACTTTAGCCAAACTACTTTTAAAATAAAACAATTATATAAGGTATAAATACTTAATAGTTATCCTTTACATCAAGATACTAATTTAACCTCTAAAAATAACTACTACTATAATTAACTTAAATAAACATTTACTTTAACAATTTTAAAATAACTAAATAATAATTTTTTTAAAACATTCTTCCAAAACTATTTTTAAAACTTCTAAAAAAATCTCCTTTGAAATTATACTTGGCTTTTCAGGAAAATACACTTTTCATTCCAATATAGCCCATCTAATCATTTATAAACCATTCTTGATTTATTTCCACTTTAATTTACGTCCCAATCCCGTAAATTTTCTTTTACATACTTTTAAAAATAAAACTCTCTTTTTATTTTTAAAACGAATTACCCTTTTCTTATAAATTCTTACCGTGAATTTATAAATCCAAATTATCCACTGATATTTATTTCACTTTATTTATAAACCCAGTTTATAACTCCCATAATCCCATTCTCCTTTTAATCAATGTTTTCAAAACAATTAATTCGATTTTCAAACCGATTCTCTACATTAAATTCCCTTTAAAACTTATTTCTCGACTTATCAAAATTTATTCCAAAATCAATTAATTCCAGTTTTACTCCTTTATTATGATTTAAAACCTTATTTAAATCTGAAATACCAATTTCGTTCTCTTTTTCAAATTCTCCTTTTATTTTTCCCAACCCATTTTAAAACTTAAAATTTTAAATAAAACCCTTTGCACTTAAAATCAATATTGTTTAAGTCCTTACTTTATAAAATCCTTTAATTCATATTTATCTAAAGACTCTATTCCTTTCCACATTCTGGAATTTATTAAATGGGATTTAAAAATAAAACTATTTACTCTCCTAATTCTTTCCTTTTAAATTTATTCATCTTTACTATAAATTTCTTACTTTAAATTTTCCCTTTTATTTCCCTTTTAAAAATTCAATTTTTATATTTTTAAAATGTCACAATATATCCAAAAATATATCAACATCAAATAAATTAATTTTTCCAACATAATATATCACAGATTATTCAACATTTCATATAACTGCATATGAAAATAAACATTTTTGAGGAATCCAGTTGGATCCCTACAACTTGTTTCCCTGTATCCACATATGTTAGTCAACAAATAAAATACCAATCCCTCTTTTAAGGCGGGATATCGTGGTATATAGGGTCATCCGCTATTATGTGGGGCGTATAGGGTCTCATCCGCTGTATAATGCGGGAATATCAATCACTCCAATATATACACTATATATATATAATATCACATCTAGACTGATAATAAAGTATTAATTCAAGCAACCAATCAATAATTTAAATTTTAACTATTTAAATTCGCTAGTAATCCAATTTGAGTGAGATTAACTCACTGTCCTCCTGACGATGTTCTGATAATATTCACCTTACAAGTCCGTTCCAGGTCCGAATGGAACCGAATGCACTACTCCTACTACATCCATTTTGGAATCACCCTCAGGATTAGTAGCGATTAGCCCTTGCACTTCACTGCTCCATCTTCGACTCTGAGCTCTTGTCTTCCTCACAAAAACGTTTAAACTCGGATCGAAATGGTTTTTGGGAAATTAATCTCAATCTTGAGCTCTTCAAACAATCAGCGCATTGGCCAATATTGATAGTTGGTTATTTAACTATCAATAACATTCACCAACAACCATCAGATTAAATAATTTTCCAAATTATTTATTAATCTCAAAATATCTTCGTAAGATATATTTCTACTCTTCAACCCTTTGAAAAATAGTTTTCAGATCACTTTTTCTTTCACGGAATAAATTTCTACCCTATTGTTTATTTCCCCTGAAAATCACCAAGTCTAAATATTTTAGATTGTAAAATAATTTAAAATCGTTTTACCCAAAAATATATGCATTTTAAAACATTTAAAATAAAAATCACTTAAAAGACTTATTTAAATTACTAGTTATGAAATTTTATAATAACTTCTCACGTAAAACTTAAGCCAAAACAAATTATAGAATAAAAGTTATGAAATTCTATACAAGTTTTTCAAATAAAAACTTTAGCCAAACTATCTTTTAAAATAAAACTACTTTATAAAATATAAATATTAGTAATTGTCTTTTTAAACCATAATGCCAACTAACCCTTTTAAAATAATTACTACTATACCTAGTTTAATAAAATATTTACCTTTAAAATTTTAAACAACTTAAATAATAATTCTCAAAAACATTCTTTTAAACAACTTTAACCATTAACTTAACTTAAAAATCTGCTTCGAAAACATGCTTGGCTTTCAGGGAAATAGACTTTCCTTTCACACCTTCAAAAATAAACCACTATTTATTTTTACAACAAATTACCCATTCCTTTATAAATTCCCATCCTGAATTTATACTTCCAAATTATCCTCTGATAAATATTTCACTTTATTTATAGACCCCGTTTATAAATTTCTCAAACTCATTCTCCTTATTCACAATTTTCAACACTTTGTCGGGTTTTCAAATCGGTTTCCAAATCGAACTCCTTTTAAAAATAAATTCCTTCACTTATCCAAATTAATTTCAAACTCATTTATCCCATATTTACACCTTTATTTATGATTTAAATTTTTATTTAAATCAAAAATACCAATTTCTTTTTTCATTTCAAATTCTCCTTTTCTTTTTTCCCAATCTCATTTTGAATCTTAAATTTTAAAACATATTTCTTTGTACTTTACAAAACAATATTGTTTAAGTCCTTATTTAAATAAAATTCTTTTTTCCATTTATTTAAAATCCCCTTTTTTTCATCATTGAATTTAATATATAGGATTAAAAATCAATCCTTTATGTCTTTTCCAAATTCTTTCCTTTAATTTATTTGAATTCACTATAATTATTTTACTTAAAAATTTCCCTTTTATTTCCTTATAAAAATCCAAATTTATATAGATATCATTTTTCTCAAATGCTAATATATATATTTAACCAAGCCATAGCATATAATAAATTTTTTATTTCAAATAAAATCAATATAATCCATCACAGATTATCACATACATCACATAACTGAATATAAAATAAATTCAACATTTGAGGAATCTAGTTGGATCTCTCCAACCTGTTTCCCTACATCCACAGATGTTAGCACAACAATTAAAAATACCAATCCTGCTTCAAGGCGGGATATCATGGTATATAGGGTCATCCGCTATTATGCAGGGTGCATAGGGTCTCATCTGCTATATATAATGCACGAAGTCAATCACTCCAATATATATATATATATATATATATATATATATATATATAATATTCATCTAGACTAATAATAAATCAACCAATTCAAGCAATCAACCAAAGATTTAAATTTTAACTATTTAAATTTACCTATAATCCAAATGAGTGAGATTAACTCACCTTTGCAAATTAATTTACAATCTGATCCACACCGGCTCAATTCTCCATGATTTTAGACCTTGTATAACATTTACGGTTTATTAATATTCGAAATAAATCGAACTATCAATTGCTATTTAATAATTTAATTAATTATAATTTTAATTCTAACCAAAAAATTTCTTTTCTAAAAAAATCCTTTAGTAAATAATTAAACAAGTTAATAAAACAAATTAATCATCATAACTTATTATTTTAAAAATTAAACAAATAAAAGAAAATATGTATATGTATATTTATTCTTATCTTTATTATTTTTATTCTTGAAAATACATATCCATTTGAAAATAGTCTATATAGATTCCAAAATCTATATAAATATATATTTATAAAATAATCTCTATTACCATTTAAAATTTCTATTTTTATTATATATATATATATATATATACACATTTTTTATCTTATATAAATATGCTATTTCCTGTTTACTATTTAAAAATAAATATATAAGTGTGTATATATATAAAATCTTTAAACTGAAAATTAATTACCAAATTTTACCTTACTGCAAAAATCAAGTTAATAATTCCTCACTGTAGATTAGAAACCTATCTATACATATGTTATATATTTTATGTTTTTTGTCTGTTCTATTCATTTTGTCTAAACATATATATTAAATTAATTAAAAGAAACAATTATAGCTCTATTCGAAAAACTCGTCGCAACCACCGATACGACCCAATCAAGCCCTTGATCGGAGCTTCACCGACCATCGCAATTTGCTTCATCGAACATTAACCTAGCCGAGATCCGTCTCATCCAAATCACGCCATCTTCTCTGACCTTCCACATGCTTACGACCTTCACTGTAGCTCCCTCCTAGCCACAGTCTTGCTCGACGACGAAGCTCATGCTCCTAGTTGCTCGCGATGCTCCACTTAGTCCCATGAACTTGATCGACTCCAGCGACTCGAAAATGATATGGACCGAGAAAAAACGATTTGATTTAGGGCTTCTTCCCTTTTTTGTAGTTGTTGATCGAGATTTGAAAGGAAGTATTTCGGCATTCAAAACGAAGGGGGGTTTCGATTCAATTCTAGAGGAAGATAATGAATTCTATATGTCTTTTATTTCTTTTTTTCTTTAAGGAACAAAAACTATTTAATTCGGCCATTTCAATTTAGTTTGAGGGGAAAGGGACATCTGGTATGCGATTAGAGAAGGCAGAAGACACGTGCTCAAAAATTCAATACATGTATGCAAAGACTACAGTGTTCAAATGCAAAAATGTAAATTATGTTTAAATTTTAATTTAAATTCAAATTCAAATCGTTTTGATTTTCGCAACGCATAATGTCGATCTCCAATCGAGGCATGTCGCTAGCCGTTCATAAGGTTATACCCCTATTCCGAACGCGATGGAAAAGGTTTCGAGTCCTGGTTCAATCGTACAGAGAAGATAGCTTTTTGGACCTAGTTATTATATTTAATTTTCAAAATAGATTTCAGAGCGTTTATCTACCATACAGCCAAACGATCACTGCAAACACTACGAAAATTGAAATCCGACAATAATACAATATTACGGATCCAATGGAACTGGTTTCATCGAAATCTAAGACTGTGTCTCGGAAGACTATTTTTAAATATCGATTTAAATGATATACTTTCAAAACTGTGCAAAACACTTTCAAACTCAAATTTAAAACTTCTATTATCTCCAGTATTATAAATATAATTTTTCCTAGCCTTTGAACTATTTTTAACAAGCTCAAAATTCCCGATTCAGCAATTTACCCAATTTCCAATTATTAAATTCAATATTTAAATTATCCAAATAAATAGTGATATTTGAAATTCAAGTTAAACTAACTTCCTAATATTTAAAATCAATTAAATATTCCAATTTCAAATATTCGAAAATTCTAGGTCGTCACATTCCTCCCCCTTAAAAGAATTTCATCCTTGAAATTACTAGTTAAGAGGAATAGTTCACAACCCGTTAACTATTTTCCCAAACCAAATAGTTTTAACAACCTCCCAAAACCAAACAGTTTCAACAACTTCTCTAAACAATCTTTTTATTAAAGACACACTATCCTCTTATTAACTTCCCAAACTTATCCATAACTTCCAAACAATATTATTTACTCAACAATTCAAATTTAAATTTAAATTCAATTTTAAACTACCAAAATTTTCTCAAAAATTTTCTGGTTCTCTAAATTTTTGAATTTCTTTGCCAACGTCTCCTTTACGCGGCTAGCTCAGTACTACTGTAAAATGCCTCTACAGGCCACCCAGATTTCATAAGAAAATAAAAGGCCAAGTGGCTAGACCAGAAAATCCTCAAATTTCATACAGAAATTTAAATACATACCTTTTTGTCGAGCAATTCAATTTATCTTCTGATATCAAAAACAACCATTTATCCTTTGCCTTTAGATACCTGTACTTATCTACCAATAGTGTTTACTAGTATAGTCAAATTTATTATACTCATCTGTTTACAAAATTTTCAATATTCATTTCATTCAAGCCCGTACGATGCCCGTATATCATCCGTACGCAACACCAAATCCGATCGCTCACTCGATCGCACAATTTCATTTCTGAACTAGCATCGTTCACCTGACTTCTTAGTGCGGACTCAAATCTGGTTTCGAGATCGAAATCCATCATTATCCTTGCATAGCTATTTACTATGATATAGAATTTCTAGAATCAACCAAAAATCCATATCCAGAGTTCGTCGTGAAAAATCAAGTGAAAAATCCCAACTCGGATCGATATAACTATCTCAAAATTCTGTGCTCGAATTCCGGATCGAATTGCTATATGAATAGTATACGTACATCTTACGTATTTATCTCAATTGATTATTAGCTATATCACTTTTCTTTTATTCACATTTATTTTGATTTCCATTCACTTATTCACAATTAATATTTCACACCCCTATATTAAACCTTTACTCACATTTTTACTTGGTATATTTCTCAATTCCGAATTTACTTAAGAATTTACCATCCATTTCTTAAGTTCAATATAAATATTTTACACTTAAATTTTTTTTTCCACTTCACTACTGAAGTTATATATATCCATTTCTATTCAACTTTGCATTTTCAGTTCCATTTAAATTCAATTTACTCTCCAATTTTAAACATTGAATTCTATTTACCTTATCCCAACCATATTTAACTAACCATTTCTTTAATTAGTTCCACTTACTAATTTATTCATATCTCAACCACTTTTTATTTCCAAAACATTATTATCTTTAGTCCACTTCGAACTAATTCTGCACTTCACTTAACACAATTTAAATCAAGTATCATTTCAATATATAATTTCAATTCGTTTGCTTTCCCATTTAATTTAATTAGTTTACTTACTACTTTTATTTTCAATCCTTTGTTTTGTTTAGTTCACTTGACTAGTTTTCCATTTCCTTACAAATTCAAAACTAATTTCAACATTCAGGTTTCAGTTTCATTTACTTGCAATTGTAAATTCATTTATTCATCTAGAAATTTATTTCCACCTTAATAAATTTTATTTAAGTAATCATTTCACTTAATCTCCTTAGACATTTCCTTAAATTCTCCTTTACCTAACTATATTTAATTACACTCCGATTCAATTTAAATTTTAAACTTCTGTAAGTTTCCCAAATTTAATTATATTTGCTGACTTCTTTTAACTTACTTAAATTAATTAGCTTATCTTCCCACTTATTTGGGTTTTACACTTACTTTCTTTAACCCTTATCAAGTTGAATTTTATTCCAACAAATTTCAAATTCTTATAAGTTATCAAACTTATTCATATACCATAGACATTTTTTTACTAAGATTCCAGAGTTTAAACAATTTTTCAAAATCATTTTTTAAATCAATTATATACACAGTTCATTTGCGTATCAAATTATCTTTCGAAAATTTTAAAACCAATCCCAGTTTGCAAACAACTCCAATTTAAAATATTTTGGTAGTAATTTCTCCTTTGGAAACTCGAAAATGAACCTCGATGATGTTGTAGTCATCCAGAAATTATTTTCCAGCGACCGAAGAGAGTTCAGTGCTTTTATCCTTTCAAAAGAAAAACATTTCAAATATTTTTAAATTCCAAATCTTACCAGATTTCAAATCCAATTCAAAAATATTTTTGAAATAATATCACTATTATTTCCCTAAACCTTTGAAAGCCATTTTCAAACTCAAACGGAATTAAATTTTAAAATTCCAAATCCTTTTAATTTATTTTCAAATATTTCTCTGGAATTCTATTTCAAATTATAAATCACATTTACAACTTATATTTACTAATCCCATTTGTATATGAATTTATTTCTTAGCTTTTGTTATGATTTCAATTTTTAAACAACAATGATAATAATTTAATATTATCACTTCTTAACAACCAAGCAACCATATATAACTATGATAATTTATGGAAAATTATTTCTTTTATATAAAAATAATTTGGGTAAAATTACATCATTTACCCTATTTTAAAACAATACTGTGTCGGTCTACCTTGTTTAAGAGTTTAGAAACCCCTTTCGATGACATGGCGTCCCACATGTCGACCAGAATCCATAAACACTCAACCAATAAGTCAACGCAATATAAAAATAATTTTTATATTCACTAACAAATACGCGCTCATATCTATAAATACACTCAAACTCATTCTAGAGTATCTACGGACTCTATTTCTAATGAGTAATCCCCACTAGAGCCAAGGTTCTTACTTAACCTTCAGCTCTGATACCACTATAAGGACCCGATTTATCGACGTCCGAAAATCGACATCGATACAGTCCACTGTATCAAATGCCGAACAATCGAATGCCGGAAAATTGAACCATTTGGATTAAAGAAGAAGGAGGTAGAAGAAGAAATAGAAAACAACATCAGAATCTCACAAATGCAGCGGAACAATATATAATAGATAAATGACTAATCTTTAAAACAAAAGAATTATATCCGTTATATATATTACATCATCAGAGTACAATATAATCAACAACTCCATTCAGGACGGTTATAGTATCTCATCCTTCTAAAACTGGATATACAGCTTACACTGCACAGCGGAAATATAAATATACGAAATTACGCCTCTTCATCCAGCTCGTCTCTTGAGCTCCACAGCAGTCTATCCAAAATCTGTACTCTATAATACTCGGGCTGACCCAAGCATTACAGTTAAATAACACCCGAGTCAGTATGGAAAACCAGCGTGAGAAAACACACTCAATTGGATTATTAAAATTTTCAAAAGTCCTTTGAAAGCAAAGGTATCTCGTAAGACCACGCCACAAATAAACATGCCGAGTTTTCACCTTACGATAACCAAAATATTTCTTATATAATCATCTAATATTATAGTAGTGTATATATACAAATACTTATTCAAATAGCCGAAATTGTTACATTATTAAATTCCAACAATACTAGGCTCTACAAACAAAACCGTAAAGGCATGCAGGGAGAATGAATTTCCATCAATGGCAGGGCTACTGTGGTACCTCCCATCATAGTACGTGGTCTAGATCACCGTACCAAGGATCCACCCTGATCCCCTGCATCACATGACCGGACTACCCCTTACTGGATAGCCCGAATAAGATCACCCCGTGGTTGGGATTAGTAACCGCCCACACAGCCGAAATAAAAGGACCTCTAGACAGTGATGACCTTGCTCTGCTTGGTTTCTAGCCATTTAGCGTGGTGTGCACCTCCCCTGTTTTAGCCATTCCGGGTTGATGAGTCTCGAGGTTAAGCGTTACCTTTTTAGCACACATTCACTTAGGATACCCACCATCCTCCTGACGATGTTCTAATAGTATTCATCCACACAAGTCTGTTCTAGGTCCGAACGGAACCGAAGGCACTACTCCTACTACATCCATTTTGGAATCACCCTCAGAATTAGTAGCGATTAGCCCTTGCACTTCACTGCTCCATCTTCGACTCTAAGCTATTGTCTTCCTCACAAAAACATTTAAACCGGATCGAAGTGGTTTTCAAGAAATTAATCTCGATCCTGATCTCTTCGAAACGATCAGCACATTGGCCAATATTGATAGTCGGTTATTTAACTATTAATAACATTCGCCAATAACCATCAGATTAAATAATTTTCCAAATTATTTATTGATCTCAAAATATCTTCGCAAGATATATTTCCACTCTTCAACCCTTTGAAAAATAGTTTCCAGGTCACTTTTTCTTTCGCGTAATAAATTTCCACCCGACTTTTTATTTCCATTGGAAATCACCAAGTCTAAATATTTTAGATTTTAAAATAATTTAAAATCGCTTTACCCAAAAAATATTTTCATTTTAAAACATTTAAAATAAAAGGCACTTAAAAGACTTATTTAAATTACTAGTTATCAAATTTTATAATAACTTCTCATCTAAAATTTAAGCCAAAACAAATTTTAAAATAAAAGTTATGAAATTCTATACAAGTTTTGCAAATAAAAACTTTAGCCAAACTATCTTTTAAATTAAAACTACTTTATAAAATATAAATATCAATAATTGTCTTTTTAAACCATAATGCCAATTAACCCTTTTAAATAATTACTACTATAACTAATTTAATAAAATATTTACCTTATAAATTTTAAATAACGTAAATAATAATTCTTAAAAACATTCTTTTAAGCAGCTTTAAAACCATTAACTTAACTTAAAAATCTGCTTTGAAAACGTGCTTGGATTTAGGGAAATAGACTTTCATTTCACACCTTTAAAAATAAACCACTATTTATTTTTAAAACAAATTACCCATTCCTTTATAAATTCCTATCCAAAATTTATACTTCCAAATTATGCTCTGATAAATGTTTCACTTTATTTATAAATCCCGTTTATAAATTTCTCAAACTCATTCTCCTTATTCACAGTTTTCAACACTTAGTCGGGTTTTCAAATCGGTTTCCAAATCCAACTCCTTTTAAAAATAAATTCCTTTACTTATCCAAATTTATTTCAAACTCATTTATCCCATATTTACACCTTTATTTATGATTTAAATTTTTATTTAAATCGAAAATACCAATTTCATTTTTTATTTCAAATTCTCCTTTTTTTTTCCCAAACTCATTTCCAATCTTAAATTTTAAAAATATATTTCTCTGTACTTTACAAAAAATATTGCTTGAGTCCTTATTTAAATAAAATACTTTTTTTCCATTTATTTAAAATCCCTATTTTTTCATCATTGAATTTAATATATAGGATTAAAAATCGATCCTTTATATCTTTTCCAAATTCTTTCCTTTAATTTATTTGAATTCACTATAATTATTTTACTTAAAAATTTCCTTTTTATTTCCTTATAAAAATCCAACTTTATATAGATATCATTTTTCTCAAATACTAATATATATTTAACCAAGCCATAACATTTAATAATTTTTTTACTTCAAATAAAATCAATATAATCCATCACACATCACATAACTGAATATAAAATAAATTCAACATTTGAGGAATCCAGTTGGATCCCTCCAACCTGTTTCCCTGCATCCACAGATGTTAGCACAACAATTAAAAATACCAATCCCGCTTCAAGGCAGGATATCGCGGTATATAGGGTCATCCGCTATTATGCGGGGAGCATTGGGTCTCATCCGCTATATAATTTGGGAAATCAATCACTCCAATATATATATACACACGCTACTATATAATATTCATCCAGACTGATAATAAATCATTCAATTCAAGCAATCAAAAAAGATTTAAATTTTAACTATTTAAATTTACCGAAAATCCAAATGAGTGAGATTAACTCACCTTTGCTATTTAATTTGCAATCCGAGCCACACCGGCTCGATTCTTCATGATTTTAAACCTTGCATAAACATTTACGATTCATTAATATTCAAAACAAATCAAACTATCAATTGCTATTTAATAATTTGATTAATTTTAATTCTAACCAAAAAAATTCTTTTTAAAAAAAATCCTTTAGTAAATAATTAAACAAGTTAATAAAACAAATTAATCACCATAACCTATTATTTCAAAAATTAAACAAATAAATAAATAAACAAAGATATGTATACGTATATTTATTCTTATCTTTATTATTTTTATACTTGAAAATACATATCCATTTGAAAATAGTCTATATAGATTCCAAAATCTATATAAATATATATTTATAAAATAATCTCTATTACCATTTGAAATTTCTATTTTTATTGTATATATATATTATCTTATATAAATATATTATTTCGTATTTACTGTTTAAAAATAAATATGTAAGCGTATATATATAAAATATTTAAACTAAAAATTAATTATCAAATTTTACCTTACTGCAAAAATCAAGTTAATAATTCCTCACTGCAGATTAAAAACCTTCCTATACATATGTTATATATTTTATATTTTTTGTCTGTTTTATTAAATCTGTCTACATATATATATATATATATATATATATTGAATTAACTAAAAGAAACAATTATACCTCTGCTTGGAAAACTCGTCGCAGCCACCGATACGACCCAGTCGAGCCGTCGATCGGAGCTTCGTCTTCCATCGCCATTTGCTTCATCGAACATTAGCCTAGCCGAGATCTGTCCCATCCAAATCACGCCATCTTCTCTGACCTTCCACGTGCTTGCGACCTTCACCGTAGCTCCCTCCTAGCCACGGTCGTGCTCGACGACGAAGCTCATGCTCCTAGTTGCTCACGACGCTCCAACCAGACCCATGAACTCGATCAGCTCCAGCGACTCGAAAATAATATAGACCGAGTAAAAAACGATTTGATTTAGGGCTTCTTTCCCTTTTTTACTTGCCGATCGAGATTTGAAAGGAAGTGTTTCGGCATTCAAAATGAAGGGGGGTTTCGATTCAACTCTGGAGGAAGATAATAAATTCTATCTATCTTTTATTTCTTTTTCTTCAAGGAACAAAATCTATTTAACTCGGCCATTTCGATTTATTTTGAGGGGAAAGGGACATCTGGTATGCGATTAGAGAAGGTAGAATACACGTGCTCAAAAATTCAATACGTGTATGCAAAGGCTACAGTGTTCAAATGCAAAAATATAAATTATGTTTAAATTTAAATTTAAATTCAAATCGTTTCAATTTCTACAACTCACAATCTCGATCTCTAGTCGAGGCATGCCGCTCGGCATTTGTAAGGTTATAACCCTATTCTGAACACGATGGAAAAGGTTTCGAGTCCTAATTCGATCGTATAGAGAAGGTAGCTTTTTGGACCCAGTTATTATATTGAATTTTCGATATAGATTTTAGCGCATTTATCTACCGTATAGCCAAACGATCACTCCAAATAATACGAAAATTGAAATCCGATAATAATACAATATTACGGATCCAATGGAACTAGTTTCGTCGAAATCCGAGACTGTGCCTCGGAAGGCTATTTTTAAATATCGATTTAAATGATATACTTTCAAAACTGAGCAAAACACTTTCAAACTCAAATTTAAAACTTCTATTATCTCCAGTATTATAAATATAAATTTTCCTGGCCTTTGAACTATTTTTAACAAGCTCAAAATTCTCGATTCAGCAATTTACCCAATTTCCATTATTAAATTCAATATTTAAATTATCCAAATAAACAGTGATATTTGAAATTCAAGTTAAACTGACTTTCAAATATTTAAAATCAATAAATATTCCAATTTCAAATATTCAAAAATTTTGGGTCGTCACAGCCTTCGTTCTGAACCACCACTCGTCGCTCGAGACCAACCTGCCTACACTCGAGCACTGCCCAATCCTCACGTCGCCGTCACCAAGCAACCAAGCTTGTTGTGCCATCCACTGCTTCCCAAAAATCTAAAACCCTAGTTGTTCTCTATGAAATTCGACCATCCAGGAGCTCGAACTCTCCTCCTCCTCGAAAACGAGAACCAACTCGCGATCCCCTCCCTATTTGCCTCACGAACCCATGGCAAGCTTGCAGCCACTCTTCGAGCTGGCTTCGATTTTTTTTTTTGAGGCCATACATTTGTTTACAGAAATGGACGAAAGTCGAACGAAAAAAATTGAATTTGGTTGGGATTTTCGTTTGTTCGTTTTATTTTTGTTTCTGGTATCTTATCCTGAAGGTTGCGTGAATTTTAAAGAGAGGTGAGCAAAGTGATAGAAAAGAAGGGAGGCATGTAGGAGAAGGTTAGCTACAGTATTCAAAGGTGAAGGAAAAAAGCTCTGATGTGAAATAGCTTTGACTGGTCAGCCTATATATGTATATATTAAAATTCCAAATTGTCTTGATTTTGCAACGCAAAATCTCGACCTCATATCAAGGCGTGCTGCCAGGCGTTTATAGTGTTATACCCCTATTTCAAACGCAATGGAAAAAGTTTCGAGCCCTAACTCGATCGTATGGAGAAGATAGCTTTTGGATCCAATTATTATATTGAATTTTCGATATGAATTTCAGCGCCTTTATATCCCGTACGATCACATGACAACTTCAAACACTATGAAATTTGAAATCCGATAATATTACGCTATTACAGATCTAATGAAGCTGGTTTCGTCGAATTCCAAGACTGTGCCTCGGAAGGCTTTTTTTAAATATCAACTCAAACGGTATATTTTTAAAACTGAACAAACTACTTTCAAATTCAAGTTTAAAAGTTCCGTTATCTTCAGTGTTATCGATATAAATTTTATAAGCCTTTAATTTATTTTTAACAGGCTTAAAATTCAAGATTCAACATTTTTCCCAATTTCCAAGTATTTAATTCAATAATATAATTATTCAATAATTGGTTACATTTAAAATTCAAACTAAAAATTAAATTTTAAATATTTAAAATCAATTAAATATTCCAATTTCAAATAACCAAAATTCTGTGTCATTGCATAAAATGATTTACATAGATTTAATAGATTTATTAGATGTAAAATGATTTAAATAGATTAAATATAGGATAAATAGATTCAACTTACACTAAGTAGGTTTTAAACATATTAAATAAATTTAATTAGTTAAAATAGGTAAATTAGATTAAATTGGATTAAATAGGTTATAATAGATTAAAATAAATTAAAGTAGTTTAAATTGATTAAAATAGTTTAAATTAGTTTAAAATAGATTCAAAGTTGTATCTAAACATTTTCAATAACTTCATTCCGATAAATTCATTTATATTTGACACTTCAACTTTGGAATTCCAATTTAAATCCTTTGAACAATTCATTAAGCCAGTTCCAATTTTAGCATTAATGCTCGGATTATCAAAAATAATTCAGTTTGTATAAATCAATTTCTATTTCAAAATGCCAGTTAACCGAATTCAAAATTTAAAGAATTAAAATCATTTAATTTAACCAATCCAGTGTCCGTATATAATTTTCTACCCTATGGTCAAGTAATACAGATATTTATCATTTCAATCTGCAATTAAAAATTTACGGTCATATATCATTTAAACCCGCAATCCCAAAATTTAATTTCAAATTCATGAAATCGCTCGAGTCTATCATTTCAACCCTTAAAGATTTCTCCCTAATTTATCAAATCATTCGGGTATGTATTATTTCAACCCATAGGGAACTTGCAGTGTTATAACAATATAAAATATAACATCCATTCATCCAATATCAACAATCAAACATCCGTCACAATCATCATCCAAATCAACCAATAAACATAAATAGATAACTGCTTATCATTAACAAGTATTAAATTGATAATTAGATTCAATATTGTATTAATGATTAAATACAATAAAAGTCAAAATTAACTAGAATGACAATTTAAATATACCAAATATCGATCAGTTAATTTCTAATCACATCATAAATTTGATTTAACTAACATAAGATAAATTAGTAGTTGTGAGTGGGTCAAAAACACTCACCGTTGATTTCAAATCGATTTGAAATCCAAAATAAGGCCTAAAATTCAATAGTCTCAGAATTTGTCCAAACACGAGTTAAAATGTCGGAAATTTCGATACGATCCCATTGAAGCAAACCACGTGTAAATCGGAGTTCATATGCAAAGTTATGTATATTAGAACACTGAATATCAAAAGTTGAACTACAATTAAAATAAAAAATATCTTACCAATGTTCGCCACGTCATCATCACGTTGACCGGTCGTGTGAGCCCTAACCCACTATAACAAAACCTTCGTTTGACACACACTGCCACCCTTTCCTTCAAGCTCTTCGTCGCACGAGCCGCTTGGAGCCCACAACCCCTTGCAACAACAGCAGTGCCACGCGCCCGCCTAATATAGGCCGCGCGACCCTGCCGACCTCAAAAACGCAAACCACCTCCATGGGTTCCAAATCCTAATAGAATTTTCGCCTTCGATCCAACCATCAAAACGCCAAACAAACTTCACCGATGAACTATGCATATCCCTCTCCATGTCGATGATCATCAAACTCCAATGAACGGCCGAGGTCAATTCCTTGACTTTTGGACAAATAATGAATACAATTGAAAAATGAATCAAACCAGTGAATTACGCTCATTGAGAGCTTCGAATTGATATATAATATGATATATTTTGAGGAGTTTTAATTTTTTGATTTGATTTTGATTTGCAATTGAATCTAGAAATTTGGGTTTCTGCTATTTAAGAAGGAGGAACAAACAAATGAGTTGTACGCACAAAATAAGAAAAATGACTGCTTGGGTTTAGGGAAACAAGACTATTTATATTTACAAAGCCCAATAAGAAGATAAATACGTATCCAATTATTACGAACGACAGATAGTGACCCAAGTCCGTTTCGCTTTCGGAACGAAAGTGGATCATCTCATATATCAAAATAGATTTTTTTCAATATTTTTAAACTCAATGGAACAGGCTTCGAGTCCTAATTCCATCATATGAAGAAGTTAGCTTAAAATTGGTTTATTTCAAATTGATTTCAATTAAATTGATTTTTAAGCATTTCGAGTCGGTATGATTGAATGACAAGTCCGATGGCTATGAAACTTGAAATCTTACAATAATTCATCGTTACGGATCCGATGAAACTGGTTTCGTTGAAATCTGAGACACTGGCCAAAATGGCTATTTTCACATTAATTAAATAAATTATTATTAAATTGATTAAATCACTTTTTAATTTCTAATCTTATAATTTACCGATTTTATCATTTTTGATTACTTAGACAATTACAATAATTTAAAACAAATTTACATATCAGTTCAATGTTGACTATTACACAAATTACAGTGTTCAATTTCAACTGAAATTAAATCCAATTAATTATAATTTAATTCCAATAAATTGATTTAATTTGATTTCAATCTTTTTATTCAACCAATTATTACTCTATGCATATTTTAACATTGGGTTATATCTTATTAAGTTAGTATTCCATGATTACCATCTTTTATTTATTAATTGCAATTTCCAATTATATTGAAATTTTGTTGATTTTCACATTAATTATAACTTAAAATCCCTATAAATTAATTTATCTTGGTTTCACTCTTTTTTATTAAATCAATTATTTCCTAATGAATATAATTGACATCCCTATACCTTTTATTACATTCACATTTACAGTAATCATCTTAACTCATATTAACATGATATTTAATTACATTTGATTGCAATTGGTTTCCAATTTAACTTAATAGACTAAATAAATAAGTAACATATAATAATTGTCTCCGTTAACTTTTAATCACATTTATAATTTTATTATTTACAAACAAATGTTATAACAATTTACACTATACTAATTCTATCCAATTTCGATTTATTATACATTATTTCATCAATTAATCAACATTTAAATTATCAATTGCTCTTTTAATCCAATTATCAATTGATACACATGTTATTATAGTTAATTTACAATCTATAACCAATTATAACTTTTTAATCATTTTAGTTAATTGTAATTACGTTTAAAGCAGTTATCAATAATCTTAAATTAATACTATTACATTTCATTCCGATTATATTCTTATTATTAAATCACAAATTTGCATTTCTTCCACCATTAATTCACAAAACCTGATTAAATTAACTACTTTTAATTATCAAAAATTTGGGGTCGTTACAATACCATCTCTCGATTGTCAATGAAATCAGACAAGCTAGAAAACTGACCATGCCCTGACAACATTCTTCATTGTCAAGACAGAGACGAGTTTCCATACCTCGGAATTTGGTGTTAAGTATGGAAAGAACATTTTCCATACCACCATGAGTTAAAATGATCTCTTATGGAAAACAAATCTCCTTTCTTTTATAAAATTTCTTTTTTTAAAACTCTTTCATATTAACAGCCCTGCTTATAAATTCCTTTACAAAACTTCATTTATATATCTCCTTTGTAAAATATCATTTATAAACTCCTCTTATAAATCTCAAAGTACAATTATAAAACTCTAAATTCATTTATAAAATTTCTTTTATAAACACATTTCTATTTATAACTCTTTTATAAATTTCCCTTCTATCTATTAAAATCTTTTAATCACATCCTTCGTATTTATAAATCCTTTTATAAATTCATTTCTATTTAAATGATACCGTTTATAAAATTCCAAATTTGTCACAAACTTTCAGTTTTCAAAATAGAACCAAACACTTTCTATAAAATGATCGTTCATATATCACTGTAAATTCACCAATGTGTTTTATTATGCAATCCTTCAAAATGGTATCATTCCCCTTTTAAGAATATTATTTATAAATATATTCTTTTTATCTATAAAATACCATTTATAAAACTATTCTTTTATTTATAAAATAACATTTTTAAATCTATCCTTTCTTATACAACATCTTATAAAAAAAATTCACAAATATTTATTCCACGATATTTCTACCTTCTTTTAAATAAAAAGTCAATTTAAAATAAAAGATAAACCCTTTTATGTCCTTTAACATAAACATTCATTATTATAATAACTTTTCTATAAAGAAAAATACTTTCCAACTAAATTTAAAACGTTTACATATGTATATATATTTGAAAGAATAATAAAAGAAGGTGAAATAAAATAGAGAAGTTTAAAAACCTATTTTAATTAAAATATCACAAAAATTCCACAGAGTCAGATTTAAAAAATCATTTTTCCAAATTGAAACCACTTCCAACTGATGACAATTAATAGTATTTCTAGAATACTATAACGAGCCCAATAGTTACTATAGCACTTAACCAATGCAAATACTACCTTTTCACTAAAAAGGTTGAACTTTTAACATATGTCAGTCACGTCCAGTATAGCCAAACTATTCAATTTTAATACTTAACAATCTATATAATGGGTATATAATTGAAGTAAAATTAGCAGATATATAACTGAAATTAAAAATCACAATGGAGAGAAATCAAGATTTCTCCCTATAAATTTCCTCTAACATTTCGGTTTAAATGTCTATCGTTTTTCAAAATCGAAAATTCAACCAAAGCAAACCAATGATTCATCAAGCACAAAGCAATTATTTTTATCTACTCTATAACAAAAATTATCCAAAAAAGTGAATTCAACTCATTGAATTCTAGTAGATGCTTATGCGTTTTAATTCGACTAGCAATTTCACTTGCTCCAAATTGACCAATCCAATTCCATTGTGTAACTAACGCAATTACGAGCGCAACACAAAAGTCCGCGTCTCGATTGGACCTCATATGACAGAGATATACATTTAATAAGATTTGAAAATTAATTAATTAATTAATTTCACTAATTACAATTTAATCTATTAATTATCCTTTTAAACTCTTCCCTCTCAAATGTTATTTACCTTATGCATATAAAAGACCACAATACCCAACTGTTGCACGATCTTCACCTCAAACTCTTCCGTCCCCCTATGAAACGCCTTGAGAACACCACTATTGAACTCCTCGCGAAAGCAACCCGTTCCACCCCATGACGATACACTCAACCCTCCCCTTCAAATTGTGATTGCATAGGTCGAACTACTGCCCGAAAAGGTCGCACGTCACTCCTCTTGATAGGACAACCTCATACTTCACCCAAGGGTCCTCCTCCACATGCTAAACACCATGCTACCATCTGTTTCACTCAACTTTGTCTGCATATCTTAAAAAGCTAAACCCTAGTTCTACCATGCTTGCGCCTAACTGTCGAACAACACTGCAAACCGCTAAAATGCATCCGAGCTCAACTAAACCCACATAGATTTGTAGATCTCACAAGGAAGGTCTCAAAGATTCTTGTTTTAGAATTTATAGTGGAGTATTTGATTTGTTTTGATTTTTTTAAAAATGGAGGATTTTTTTTTTGATTTCAAGGAATATAACAGTAAAAGAAAGACAAAAGCAATGGGTATTAATTTTTCTTAGTGTTGAGTTAGATTTATTTTCTTGTTTTCAGCATCTCGCTTCATACCGTTCGCGTACAAATCTCGAATGACAAAACAAAAATACGATCGTAAAAAAAAATGCGATACGATCCCTAAACAATAATAATATACACTGGTTATCTTATTCTATCAAAAAACTGAAAATACCATCGTTGGCTGAAAAATCGTCAAACGAAAATTATAAATATTTTTCAAATTAAAAACTATGGAAAAATACCGTAAATTAAACTAGAAATATTATAATAAAAATCTAGTCGCTAAATTAAAGTTTTATTTTTTGATTATTTATTATATTTGATTAGAATCTAAATATTTAAATAAATTAAATATTCTCATTCAAATTGTTAAAAAATTTAGGTCGTTACATCGACTTACTCTATCCCTCGTCTAAAAACAAAGCCTAGTAAGTCAGGATACTGATATTATTACCTCCTGATCCTTGACTCTACGACATTCTTATCTTTCGAGACAGGTAGAAATTTGCCTACCTTGAAGTTTAATGTCAAGTATAAGACTACATAATCAAGTATATTATTTATAATAAACAATAATATTATAAACAAACTTCTTTCCGTAAAAGTGCAATTGCTTTATTATATCAAAGAATCCTTAAATCATTTATATATTTCAAACCTCCTTTAAAAACACTTTAAACAAAGTTTAAAACTTCCATTCAAATTATAACTAAAAGCCATCTACTTTAAATGAGAATTCAATTATGAAACGTAAAAGAATTTACTTTATGTAAAATACTAGTTTATATATTATAAATAAATCTTTTAAATTTCAAATCTCTTTTAAACCTTCTACTTCTCAAAATTACATATTTAAATTTCATAAATTATAATTTAAAATCCTTATACAAAACATACGAGAGGATCTTGAAATCAAACCCAACTAAACCTTTTATTTATAACTAAAATAAATTCTTGAAAATATATTTGAAACTTCCAAACCCCTTTAATACTTATACAACTTTTATAAAACACATCAGAAAGAATTTAAAGAATATCTAAAGTAAATCACCTTTTACATTTTACTAAAAGCATACATTTCAGACAAGCACCATTGTCCAAGTGGTTAATTGATTCGGCTTTGGTGCAAGAGGTCACAAGTTCGAAACGTGCTTTCGAACGTTTATTGACATGGGATATGTTGTCTCAATGATTTGTTGTATATAAAGTACCATTTCAAAAAAAAAATCATACGTTTCCAAAATGCATCCATAGCGACTATCACTATATGGACCGTAACTTTAAAAACTTTTTTTTTGAAAATCAAATAGCTTTTAAACTCCATTTCTTTCTATATTTATACTATTATAAGTATAGAAAACATTTACTTCAAAATATTCATATGTTTGAAGTCAATTTAAAATCTGTAAGAATAACTTCTCAAATTCGGAAAGGGGCTTAGCAATTACTCTAGCACACATCATTAAGTGCTACAAATGTTTCTATTCTAAAAGAATTTAATTTTCCAAGTTATATTCAACATTTCCAAGTGCATACAATCACTTCATATACACGTATATAAACGAAATGTAAATCAACAGGGCAAGGAATCCTTTAGAATCCCTCTACAAATATCACATCATTCGAAGTGTTTCCGTAATGACCTATTCGGCATAAAGTACTTTAACTTCCATTTTTTATTTTTTTTCCTGCAAAACAATGATTATTTATGTCATTCGCTTCCAAATGGTAATAAAATCCAAACAAACAAATATACACAAGCAAGTCAATATAAATTTTTACAACATGAACAATATTTTTAAATCTATTTCAAAGTGAGCTATCTCACTTTAAATCTCGACCAAGAGCTTGCCACTTGCTACCACTTCCTTGCTAGCCAGAAAAGCTCCTACTTTTCTCCTTTTGGCTTCAATGCTTTAAGCTTTGGGATGGTGATGGTGTTAGCTATGTGTAACGACCCAGAATTTTTATTAATCAAAATTATATATTTAATTGATTTAAATATTAATAAGTGAAATTTATAAGTCGAATAACTTATTTTTTGAATAATTGGATTTAATTGCATAATTAAATCGATAATTTAATATGTGAAAATACAGAAATAATTGAAAATTGGGTTAAATATGATTAAAATTGATTTGTAAAATTTTATTTAATCATATTGAAGATATAGAACTTTTAAATTTGAATTTGAAGTTAATTTGTGAAAATTGAATATTTTAATATTTAATTATCGACTAAAAATAGACATTTTTCAAAAAGTCTCGGATTTTGACGAAACCAGTTTCATCGGATCCGTAATGTTATATTATTGTAAGATTTCAAATTTCAAGTCAATCGGATTTATCGTTTGTCCGGAGCAAGCCAAAACGCATAGAAAATCGTTTAATTTAAAATCGATCGTTTATTGCCGTAACTCACACATATGATCGAATTAGACTCCGAAACATGTTCCATTGCGTTCGGAACGCGGGTTAAACCCTAGAAACGCCAGCCGGCACGCTTTGTTTGGAGTTCGCAAAATTTTCGATGAATAGTGTTTTGAGAAATTTTCTATATAAGGACCTCAACATTTCATTTTGCACTCAAGTCCTAGGGTTTCAACAGCAGCCGGCCCTAGATTTTAATGGCTGAGAATTTCGAAACTTCCTCCTCTATTATCTCCAAATCTACAAATAATTAGCAAAAACTCTCAACTACAAAGTTGTATAGGGCATCAAGATCTAGCTATCCAACGGTGGAGATCGGAAACGGAGCCACGGATTGACGGCAAAACGAGATTGTAGCCGCTGCGTTTTTCACGCAAATCGAGGCAAGGGGTGGGGCCGAGTTTGACCGCACTCACGGTGAAGATGGAGCTCGCGAAGGCCTTCGAGATGATGAGTCCTGATCGTTCTGGAAGTCGTCGTGGAGGTCGTGAAAATTGCTTGAACGTTGGCGGCTATGGGTTAGTAACGAACGACAATTACCTGGAAGCCAGAACGTGTTTGGGAAGAAGGAAGGGGCGGCCCAGATCTGGTTGCTTTGAAATGGACGGCCGAGATCTGATCTAGGGTTAGAAAAATAAAAATAAAGCAGAAATTGTATATTTAAAATTCATACAAACTTTGAAAAATCATAACTTTTTCATACGAGGTCCGTTTCGCGCGTAACAAGATGCGTTGGAATTGTATGGACGAGCACTACGATATGGAATTGGATTGGAGTTGTTTGGAGCTAGCGAAAATTTTGGGTAAAATTAAACGTCCGTTTAATTTTATTCGAAATAAAACGCTACAAATTGCTATCGGAAATTCAAGGTGAGAACTTCTCACTCAATCGAATTGTTTCAATTTAAATTTTAAATAGTTAGATTTAAAATTTCTTGAATGTACGTTTGAATGATGATTGTTATCTATTGATTGTTAAAATAGACATTATGCACCGTTAGTAAGTGGAGGTTATTTATTAAAAACATATACCGCGAATATTTCACAGTACAGTGAAATTGGTATTATATATGTACTTGGAGTTGATTTCCCGCATTATATAGCGGATGAGACCCTATTGAGCCGTCTATTAAGCGGATAATTTATAAATCCCATATACCGCGATAATTCCGTACTGGAACGGAATTGGTATTGTGCTAACATCTTTGGATGCAGGGAAACAGGTTGGAGGGATCCAACTGGATTCCTCAACTGTATTGATTTATTTACAGATATTGTGATATTTGTTGATTATCATATCGATATATGATATTTGGATGTCGTGATTGACTATTTGGTGCTGTTGCATCATCGGATCCATTCTTGGAGTTTTAAAATAATGATTTTTGATTTTTAAAAGAATTTTAAAGTGATTTTAGAAAGTATACGTTTTATAAAATTTTGAATTGTTAAAATAAATAAACGTTATAAATTTTATTATTATAAAAGTTATATTTTTGGAAAATAGTACTTAAGTATGATTTTGGAGTTATATAAGTTTTAAATAACGTTTTGTAAATTATTAAAAGGATTGGTTTATTTAAATTGAGATTTTTGAATTATTATAAAGGTGTATATAAAAGATTTCTAAAATTAATATTTATAAATTAAAAATATAGGAATTATAAAACGAGTTTTACAAGTGTTAAAAAGAAGTATAAATGGATTTCATAAGTGAATGAAATTTATAGATTTATAAATTGTGGAATTTTAAAATAAATAGATTTTCGTAAAATAAAATATTATAAGTAATTAACTTATAAATTAGATTTTTGGTATAAAAATTGAGTTATAGATTGACTTGGTAAATAAAAGTGATTTTCATAAGTCGAAGTTTTATGAAATGAATATATATATATATATATATATATATATATATGTATGTGAATTTATAAACGTTGTTTATAAATTCGAAATCAATTGAATTTGATAAATTGAATATAGAAGTTTATAAAAGAAAATGTATTCGCGATTTTGGATAGCGAATAAATTCCTGAAATAAAATGAGTAGAAAATATTGAATTTGGTTAGTGAATTTTATTCACGATTTTGGAAAGTGAATATATTATTAGATAAAACGGATATGTTTTTGGGGAAGGGATATTATGAAAAGAAGTTAATGGTTTTAGAGACGTTTTAAAATGCATTAAGTATCGAATACATAGATTTCAACATTTATTGTTGAAATAGACGTTTTCGAGAAATAAGGAAATAGTGGACTATAACACTGTTGTTATAGTAAATGATTTCCGAAAGGAAATGTTTTGTATAGTATTGAGATTTATATACCTATTTTAATTTCGAATCCCTATACTAGTGATTTTGGGCCGTCGTAACGATGTTTTACGTAACTTTCGTTTTGGCCCAAATAAATGTGTTTAAGTGAATGTTTTCCTTAAAGAATGAAATATATACTTAATTTCGATTTAAGTATATTGAATATTTTCCAAGTGTTGAAAATAAATGGATTTGTGAATTACTTATTATTAAATAAGTATGGAAGTGTTTTCTAATATGAAGTGAATATTTTGAAATTTTATCTTTTAAAGATAAATTGAAAATGAATATTAGAAATCGATTTGGAAATCGTATATTCATAGATATTTGGGAATTGTAAATTCACTATGGAATTTATAAAAGAAAGGGGAATTTGTTTAAAAATAAACGTTGATTTATTTTTGAAGTGTGGGAATAAATTTACGGATTTGGAACGTAAATATAAAGTAAATCGTTAAGGATTTATTAAATTGGTTTGAATGAACCATTTTGAAATGAAAGTATTTCCGCGTAAGGAAAATGATTGAAATTTGTTTTCAAAGGAGATAAAGGTGAAAAGTGATTTGAAAATTTGTTTTCAAATAGTTGAAGTGTGGAAATTTTATATCTAGTAAAGATATTTTGGAAAGTAAATAATTTAGGAAATTATTTGAAATCTGGTGATGTTGAGCACGACTACTGATAGTTAAATAATCCGACTATCAATATTTACCTTTAAATAGGTATTTGTTGTGATTTGCTTGAATTTGAATGCCACACTTATTTTTGAATAAGCGCTCACTCTTCGGGTTAGCCGGGAAAGGACCTTGGGGTCGTATAACCCATTCCGAATATGTGATACGTCGTAATGGATTGCATTCGATGGACGGTGTTGAAGACCGGATATTTTTGAAAAAGGAAGGATTATCGTTGAGTTGCTCTGCATCGGCTGATCTCCGATATAGAGGTTTTATCACCCTTAGTGACGGAAAGTCCGGACGTGATTAGAAATTATCCGAAATGCAAGGACTTCTTTGTAAGTGCCTTCGGTTATGTTCGAGCCCGGAACAGACTTGTATGGATTGTATGTCTGACATTACAAGTTGAGATATAAAGCTGATTTCTTTTAAATATATTTCTGTTGGTGGCGGAGAATTTATTCTCTTAGCTTAACACCCTTCTCGGAGACGTACGAGCTCAGAGGTTATGTAGTTGAAGGTTATTAGTGATATACTCACAATTTGGTAGTGTGGCATGCTGAGTGTTGCTGTGGGATGATCATTGTTTGATTATTTGTGATATGATCATTTGTTTGATCATTTATCTTGGTGATCATTACTTTGATCATTTGTTGACCCAAAGCACAGCTTTTGTATAAAGCGTGGCTTTGTGGACGAGACTTCGTCGGACTTCACTCCCCGAAAATGGTCAAAACAGGAAGGATGCAGCAAGGTTATTAGGGGGTAGCGCCCCTTTAGTGTATGTCATTCCTTCTGGATATAGGTGGTATCATGGTATGGAGCCCAGATACTTAACCTATGTTGTTGCTGCAAATTAATTGCTTTGTGGTTGTTGGAAATCGAGGATCCTCGGATATAGATCGGTTACGATTGGGGGATGACATATTCGTGTCAGTAGTTACCCAGTTAGGGGGAACCCGGTCTTGTGTTGGCAGAGATCCGGTTTGGTTCTCGGGTCGTCTTTCCAGAGGCGTACCCATGTGGCAATGGGAAGTTCCTTGGCCTGACCATTTGTTGGAAATCCAAAGAAACAATACGATCATATATGGTTTTAGTTGTATAACCTGCCATGGAATGTGGCGGTAACCTGCTATTGAACATGGTAGCTATGGTAGGCATAAGTGCGAAATGCCTATGCTGGCTAAGATTTATATCTTTACTTTCGAAATGATTTTTCCTACACTATGCACTAGTAATAATATCAAATGTTTCTTTTTAATGCGTATCAAGCATCTTTGGCTATCATAAGGAGAAATCTCCTCCGATTCCGCGGTTGCATTGTGTGTGTGTGCGGGAGGCCTTATGGTAGACTCATTTTCTAAAAAGCATTGCGAATCTATTTTAAAATTATCCTGTACTTTGTTTTAAAAATAAACTGTTTTAGTTCTCACACCAGTCACATGACTGACTCGGAGTTTATTGTTTTCCTTCCTAAACTCTGGGTGCCCACCAATTTCCACACGGGCAGTCAAGAGTTAGGTTATCAGGATGTTCTAGAATTAAGGAGTTGCTGGAGGCAAGCTGGATGGCATGGCGTATTCTCTAGTATATAGTATTTCTTTTCCACTGTTTGTTGTTGTACACTCTGATGATGAAATGTAATGTAATATGATGTAATGTAATAACTGATATAGTTCTTTGTTTAAGGATTATTCATTTATCTATTATATGTTGTTCCGCTGCGATTGTGAGATTCTGATATTGTTCTGTTGTTTCTTTCTGTTCTGTTCTATTTTTCTTCTTCTTCTACCTTTTTCTTCTTCTTTAACCCTAACGGTACGGTTTTCCGACCTTCGATTGTTCGGCAGTTGATACAGTGGACGTATTAATGTCGGTTTTCGAGCGTCGAAAAGTCGCGTCCGTCACATTTGGTATCAGAGCTTATGGTTAAGCGACAACCATGGCTCTGTTGGGTATTACTCATTAGAGATAGAGTCAGTAGTACTCTAGAATGAGTTTGAGTGTAATAATAGATACGAGCGCGTATTTGTTGGTGAATATGAAATTGTTTTATATTGTGTTTGCTTATCCGTTGAGCTGTCTGTGAATTCTGGTCGGTAGATGGAACGCCATATTATCGATAGGGATTTCTAAACACTTAAACGAGGCATGTCGACATAGTATTATTTAAATTGGGTAAATGAAATAATTTTACCTCGATTATATTTTATATATAAAGGAATATTTTTTCAGAATTATTAAAGTGTATATGAATTGATTGTTTGGTTGTTGAATAAGTTAAATAAAAACAACAGTTGTAAAAGAATGAATTGTATAAGCAAAATGAATTATAAGTATGAAATTATAATTAATGTGATTTACAATTGTGAAATAATCTTATATATAAGAAGTGAAATTATATAAGTAAAAGATTTATAAATGCGATTTATAATCTAAAAACAAAATTCCAGAGAAGTGTTTTGAAAGGATTGATATTTTGGAAAATTGTTTTAGAGAAATTAAAGCTCTAAACTCTTTTCGGTCGTTGGAAAATAATTCCGATGATGATTGCAACATCATCGGTGTTCATTTTCGGGTTTCCAAAAGAGGGATTGCTGCCAAATTGTTTTAAATGAAAGTTGTTTGGAAAATTTGGATTTGGGTTTTGGAAATTCAAAGGGATAATTTGAATTGATTTCAAAAATGGTTTTGAAAGGTTGAAAAGACTCTGGAATCCTATTTAAAATATTTATGGGAATGATAAATAAGTTGATAACTTATACAATTTGAATTTATAAATAGAATAAATTTAACTTAAAGGATGGAGTTAAATTAAAGTAAGTATAAGTGAATCAATAAAATCCAAGTGGTAATTGTTGAATAATAAGTTGTATAACTTATAAACTGAAAAATGTAAGTAAAACAGATTGTTAGAAATGGTTAAACAATTTTGTTAAGCGAAAATAAAATTGAAATGGAATATAACTTAAGTGATGTTGAATGAAATTGATTTTGGTATCGAAGTAAAATAATCAAATGAAGTTATGAATGTGAACTTGAGTTATATAAATGAAATTCAATTTGAAATGTAAAATGAATTAGCTATTGAACTAATGAATGGATTGAATCGAAATCAATCAAATGTAAATGAATTAAGATGAAACAATGAATATAAGTGTTAATTCATTAAAAGCCAATGTAATTGGAAGTTGAATAATTGAATGAAAATCATTAGAAAATATCAACCAATAGAAATTAAAAGTGTTGAACCAAATTGAATTTTGGAAGTAAATTGAATGAATTTGGTTGTTATTTGATTGAATTTAAGTGAAGTAAATTGAATGAATGTTGGAAGTAAATTGAACCAATAGAAATCAAAAGCTATGTAATTGAATTCAAATTGGAAGTAAATGAATTTGGATAGAATTGAATTTGATTTGGATTGAAAGCGAATTAATGTGAATAAATTAGTGAATGTATACTAATTGGAAAATGAACAAATGAATGTTAGTAAAATTCCAATGTTAATGAATCAAATGTGATTAAAATGAAAGAATATTGATTTGGTTATGAATTTGTTGGATGATAGTTGATTGATAGTTGCATTTATTGCTATTGAATGCATTGCTATGTTGGCACTTGTAGTTATTATGTTGCTATATGTTGTATATTGATATTATTTTTATATATGCATGTTCTCATGGTTTGTTGAGTGTTTAGTAGGTGCGGATTGCGCTTGCTTCGCATTTGGAGCTCGCTTTCGCGCTATATTAGTCGTATATGCTCGCTAATAAAAATATAAGGTACATATCTCGGATTAAATATCGTACTTTTACACTTTTTTCCCTGCGGGATGCCTCATCACTTGAAGAGATGTATATTTGTGATATATATACTGTCATTTTTTTTCGGATCGAGCCGCGCAAAGGAGACTCTGGCGAATTTTTTCGAAAATTTAAGGCGTTAGAATATTTTTGAGAAAATCGGGAATTTTTTTTGAAAACTAAGTTTGGATTTGGAAACTTAGTAAAGATTTTGTAAGAAGTTTAGCTATGAATTTTGGAAAAGTTAAACACTTAAGAGATTTGAAAAATACAATTTGAATGGTTTGTTTTGGGAAAGTTAATGGATTCCGTAACTTTTTTCTTACTTGGTAATTTCGTGAATGAAATTCTTTTAAGGGGGGAAGTATGTAACGACCCAGAATTTTTATTAATTAAAATTATATATTTAATTGATTTTAAATATTAATAAGTGAAATTTATAAGTCGAATAAATTATTTTTTGAATAATTGGATTTAATTGCATAATTAAATCGATAATTTAATATGTGAAAATACAGAAATAATTGAAAATTGGGTTAAATATGATTAAAATTGATTTGTAAAATTTTATTCAATCATAGTGAAGTTATAGAGATGTTATAGAATTTTTGAATTTGAATTTGAAGTTAATTTGTGAAAATTGAATATTTTAATATTTAATTATCGACTAAAAATAGTCATTTTTCAAAAAGTCTCGGATTTCGACGAAACCGGTTTATCGGATCCGTAATGTTATATTATTGTAATATTTAAAATTTCAAGTCAATCAGATTTATCGTTTGTCCGGAGCAAGCCAAAACGCATAGAAAATCGTTTAATCGTTTTAATTTAAAATCGATCGTTTATTGCCGTAACTCACACAGATGATCGAATTAGCCTCCGAAACACATTCCATTATGTTCGGAACGCGGCTTAAACCCTAGAAACGCCAGCCGGCACGCTTTGTTTGGAGTTCGGAAAATTTTCAATGAATAGTGTTTTGAGAAATTTTCTATATAAAGACCTCAACATTTCATTTTGCACTCAAGCCCTAGGGTTTCAACAGCAGCCGGCCCTAGATTTTAATGGCTGAGAATTTCGAAACTTCCTCCTCTATTATCTCCAAATCTACAAACAATTAGCAAAAACTCTCAACTACAAAGTTGTAGAGGGCATCAAGATCTAGCTATCCAACGGTGGAGATCGGAAACGGAGCCACGGATTGACGGCAAAACGAGATTGAATCCGCTGCATTTTTCACGCAAATCGAGGCAAGGGGTGGGTCCGAGTTTGACCGCACTCACGGTGAAGATGGAGCTCGCGAAGGCCTTCGAGATGATGGGTCCTGATCGTTCTGGAAGTCGTCGTGGAGGTTGTGAAAATTGCTTGAACGTTGGTGGCTATGGGTTAGTAACGAACGGCAATTACCTGGAAGCAAGAACGTGTTTGGGAAGAAGGAAGGGGCGGCCCAGATCTAGTTGCTTTGAAATGGACGGCCGTGATCTGATCTAGGGTTAGAAAAATAAAAATAAAGCTGAAATTGTATATTTAAAATTCATACAAACTTTGAAAAATCATAACTTTTTCATACGAGGTCCGTTTCGCGCGAAACAAGATGCGTTGGAATCGTATGGACGAGCACTACGATATGGAATTGGATTGGAGTCGTTTAGAGCTAGCGAAAATTTCGGATAAAATTAAACGTCCGTTTAATTTTATTCGAAATAAAATGTTACAAATTGCTATCGGAAATTCAAGGTGAGAACTTCTCACTCAATCGAATTATTTCAATTTAAATTTTAAATAGTTAGATTTAAAATTTCTTGAATGTATGTTTGAATGATGATTGTTATCTATTGATTGTTAAAATAGACATTATGCGCCGTTAGTAAGCGGAGGTTATTTATTAAAAACATATACCGCGAATATTTCACAGTACAGTGAAATTGGTATTATATATGTACTTGGAGTTGATTTCCCGCATTATATAGCGGATGAGACCCTATTACGCCGTCTATTAAGTGGATAATATTTTTATAAATCCCATATACCGTGATAATTCCGTACTGGAACGGAATTGGTATTGTGCTAACATCTTTGGATGCAGGGAAACAGGTTGGAGGGATCCAACTGGATTCCTCAACTGTATTGATTTATTTACAGATATTGTGATATTTGTTGATTATCATATCGATATATGATATTTGGATGTCGTGATTGACTATTTGGTGCTGTTGCATCATCGGATCCATTCTTGGAGTTTTAAAATAATGATTTTTGATTTTTAAAAGAATTTTAAAGTGATTTTAGAAAGTATACGTTTTATAAAATTTTGAATTGTTAAAATAAATAAATGTTATAAATTTTATTATTATAAAAGTTATATTTTTGGAAAATAGTACTTAAGTATGATTTTGGAGTTATATAAGTTTTAAATAACGTTTTGTAAATTATTAAAAGGATTGGTTTATTTAAATTGAGATTTTTGAATTATTATAAAGGTGTATATAAAAGATTTCTAAAATTAATATTTATAAATTAAAAATATAGGAATTATAAAACGAGTTTTACAAGTGTTAAAAAGAAGTATAAATGGATTTCATAAGTGAATGAAATTTATAGATTTATAAATTGTGGAATTTTAAAATAAATAGATTTTCGTAAAATAAAATATTATAAGTAATTAACTTATAAATTAGATTTTTGGTATAAAAATTGAGTTATAGATTGAATTGGTAAATAAAAGTGATTTTCATAAGTCGAAGTTTTATGAAATGAATATATATATATATATATATATATATATATATATATATATATGTATGTGAATTTATGAACATTGTTTATAAATTCGAAATCAATTGAATTTGATAAATCGAATATATAAGTTTAAAAGAAAATGTATTTGGATAGCGAATAAATTCCTAAAATAAAATGAGTAGAAAATATTGAATTTAGTTAGTGAATTTTATTCACGATTTTGGACAGTGAATATATTATTAGATAAAACGGATATGTTTTTGGGGAAGGGATATTATGAAAAGAAGTTAATGGTTTTAAAGACGTTTTAAAATGCATTAAGTATCGAATACATAGATTTCAACATTTATTGTTGAAATAGACGTTTTCGAGAAATAAGGAAATAGTGGACTATAACACTGTTGTTATAATAAATGATTTCCGAAAGGAAATATTTTGTATAGTATTGGGATTTATATACCTATTTTAATTTTGAATCCCTATACTAGTGATTTTGGGTCGTCGTAACGATGTTTTACGCAACTTTCGTTTTGGCCCAAATAAATGTGTTTAAGTGAATGTTGTCCTTAAAGAATGAAATATATACTTAATTTCGATTTAAGTATATTGAATATTTTCCAAGTGTTGAAAATAAATGGATTTGTGAATTACTTATTATTAAATAAGTATGAAAGTGTTTTCCAATATGAAGTGAATATTTTGAGATTTTATCTTTTAAAGATAAATTGAAAATGAATATTAGAAATCGATTTGGAAATCGTATATTCATAGATATTTGAGAATTGTAAATTCACTATGGAATTTATAAAAGAAAGGGGAATTTGTTTAAAAATAAACGTTGATTTATTTTTTAAGTGTGGGAATAAATTTACGGATTTGGAACGTAAATATAAAGTAAATCGTTAAGGATTTATTTAATTGGTTTGAATGAACCACTTTGAAATGAAAGTATTTCCGCGTAAGGAAAATGATTGAAATTTGTTTTCAAAGGAGATAAAGGTGAAAAGTGATTTGAAAATTTGTTTTCATATAGTTGAAGTGTGGAAATTTTATACCTAGTAAAGTTATTTTGGAAAGTAAATAATTTGGGAAATTATTTGGAATCTGGTGATGTTGAGCATGCCTATTGATAGTTAAATAATCCGACTATCAATATTTACCTTTAAATAGGTATTTTTTGTGATTTGCTTGAATTTGAATGCCACATTTATTTTTGAATAAGTGCTCACTATTCGGATTAGCCGGGAAAGGACCTTGGGGTCGTATAATCCATTCGGAATATGTGATACGTCGTAATGGATTGCATTCGATGACCGGTGTTGAAGACCGGATAATTTTGAAAACGGAAGAATTACCGTTGAGTTGCTCTGCATCGGGAAGTCCGGACGTGATTAGAAATTATCCGAAATGCAAGGACTTCTTTGTAAGTGCATTCGATTCTGTTCGAGCCCGGAACAGACTTGTATGGATTGTATGTCTGACATTACAAGTTGAGATATAAAGCTGATTTCTTTCAAATATATTTCTGTTGGTGGCGGAGAATTTATTCTCTTAGCTTAACACCCTTCTCCGAGACGTACGAGCTCAGAGGTTATGTAGTTGAAGGTTATTAGTGATATACTCCCAATTTGGTAGTGTGACATGCTGAGTGTTGCTGTGGGATGATCATTGTTTGATCATTTGTGATATGATCATTTGTGATATGATCATTTGTTTGATCTTTTATCTTGGTGATCATTACTTTGATCATTTATTGACCCAAAGCACAGCTTTTGTATAAAGCGTGGCTTTGTGGACGAGACTTCGCCGGACCTCACTCCACGAAAATGGTCAAAACAGGAAGGATGCAGCAAGGTTATTCGGGGGTAGCGCCCCTTTAGTGTATGTCATTCCTTCTGGATATAGGTGGTATCATGGTATGGAGCCCAGATACTTAACCTATGTTGTTGCTGCAAATTAATTGCTTTGTGGTTGTTGGAAATCGAGGATCCTCGGATATAGATCGGTTACGATCGGGGGATGACATATTCGTGTCAGTAGTTACCCAGTTAGGGGTAACCCGGCCTTGTGTTGGCAGAGATCCGGTTTGGTTCTCGGGTCGTCTTTCCAGAGGCGTACCCATGTGGCAATGGAAAGTTCCTTGGCCTGACCATTTGTTGGAAATCCAAAGAAACAATACGATCCTATATGGTTTTAGTTGTATAACCTGCCATGGAATGTGGCGGTAACCTGCTATTGAACATGGTAGCTATGGTAGGCGTAAGTGCGAAATGCCTATGCTGGCTAAGATTTATATCTTTACTTTCGAAATGATTTTTCCTACACTATGCACTAGTAATAATATCAAATGTTTCTTTTTAATGCGTATCAAGCATCTTTGGCTATCATAAGGAGAAATCTCCTCCGATTCCGCGGTTACATTGTGTGTGTGTGCGGGAGGCCTTATGGTAGACTCATTTTCTAAAAAGCATTGCGAATCTATTTTAAAATTATCCTGTACTTTGTTTTAAAAATAAACTGTTTTAGTTCTCACACCAGTCACATGACTGACTCGGAGTTTATTGTTTTCCTTCCTAAACTCTGGGTGCCCACCAATTTCCACACGAGCAGTCAAGAGTTAGGTTATCGGGATGTTCTAGAATTCAGGAGTTGCTGGAGGCAAGCTGAATGGCATGGCGTATTCTCTAGTATATAGTATTTCTTTTCCGCTGTTTGTTGTTGTTTGTTGTTGTACACTCTGATGATGAAATGTAATGTAATATGATGTAATGTAATAACTGATATAGTTCTTTGTTTAAGGATTATTCATTTATCTATTATATGTTGTTCCGCTGTGATTGTGAGATTCTGATATTGTTCTGTTGTTTCTTTCTGCTCTGTTCTATTTTTCTTCTTCTTCTATCTTTTTCTTCTTCTTTAACCCTAATGGTACGGTTTTCCGACCTTCGATTGTTCGGCAGTTGATACAGTGGACGTATTAATGTCGGTTTTCGAGCGTCGAAAAATCGCGTCCGTCACATTATGTAATTCTAGGATTATACAAGAATTTAGAGGAAAGGATGAAGTGTTTTGAGGTGAATTTCCTTTAGGATATATAGTAAAGAAGAATAAAGTAAAAGAGAAAAAAGAATGGAAATGAAATGGAAAACAAAGGAGACTCTTTTATAAAGAATTGGAGGTGTAATGAAGAAGATTGGAAAGTGAAAATTACCAAACATATCCTTCTTTAGCTTATGCCACACACTTCGTCAGCTTATGCCACACACTTCGTTAGTACTTTTTCCTTTTTAAAATAAGGAGAAAAGTGCTCTTTTTACTTAATTACTTAAGTACCTTCTAGAATGTGATTTATATAAATCCATTCAATTAATAAAATGCTTTTCTATTTATACAAGTGTGTGCACATATGTACACTATTTTGTTACTCTTTTTACTTAATTACTTAAATACCTTCTAGAATGTGATTTATATAAATCCATTTAATTAATAAAATGCTTTTCTATTTATACAAGTGTGTGCATATATGTACACTATTTTGCACAACAATTTCAACAACTTTTGTTTGACAAAAAGTCAAAAATCCAAAAAACGATTTTCGGTCATATTTTCGATCTTTCTTCGGACAACTTATTTTTTGTAAACAAAATTTCAAAATAAGTTTCATTAGATATTAATTTAAAGAGGATTCTTTAACTATTAAAAACCAATGATTGAATATTTAAAATTAATTAAATATCATAATTCAAAGCGATAAAATACCGAGTCGCTACATCTTTCCCCCTTTGAAGAATTTCAACCCTGAAATTTCATCACAACTAATCAATACAGAAATAAGTCATACTAATACTTAACCTTTTACTTAAAGCCGTATGATGTGCATGAATCATATGTACGTAATATTCCACCACCTTTTCAGACATACTAATCTCTCATCCAAACTAGGATAGATCACTTAACTTCTCCACCGCGAAAGCCTGATCTAGTTCCTTGATTTGGTACTTATGTTTTCCTTACATAGTCCTAAACTATGATAGAAAACACTTACGTCATCCCAAGAATCCATCCCAATTACTTGTCATCAAAAATTTATTGAAAATGCCTATTTCGAACCGATGTATAACACCTAGAAATCCTATGCCCGAACTCTGGATCTAGAATGGTCATACAAATAAAAAGATCCAAGTTCAATTTACTGTTTTATCCCTTTAGGATAACTTAATAATTATACTACTCCAATTCTTACTACTTCGCAAAATTATTTACGAAAACATTTCACAAGATATAACTTAAATTTTAAATTTGTGTAATACCCTACTATATCCTCAGAGTATGTATAACTATCTGATTTAATCTTTTCCATTTTCCTCAAATTCAAATGCAGGCCCAAAATAAATCTAAATCTTAAAACTAAGTTGACCTCTTTACCTATCCGGTCTGTTAAGTAGCTAAGAAAAGTAAGATGCTGGAATCCAGACTCATTTCTCCTTTTTGAAATGCTATTATATATCTTAATTATAGAAAATAAACATAAAAACCTAGTAACCCCAAAATGACACCAAGGAACTGGGTCTTACCAAATAGTATCATACTACCCCTTACTATGAAGGGTAATACTAAGAGAAATGCTTACCATCTGAACATATATCTTACCCATTTTTTGTTACTTTCGAGCCACTCGAACTAGTTAACATAAAAATACTTCTTCTTTTTTGAATCCTATAAAAAATGATGTATACATTTCAATATAAAATAGTTTTAACAAAATATCTATTACCAACTTGCTTTGGGTTCATTCGGATTTAAATTCATTTCGATCGTAAAATGACAAAGAGAATAATTTACTAGTGTACTACACCGTTCGTCTAAGCAAACATCTGATCGTCATGTAGAAGATTATTCAATTTATCATAAAATTAATTGCGACTTATTCCCCAAAATATCCAAAGGAAATGTATCTTACTTACAAATTATCTTTGGAAATACTTATAAATACTTTCAAGTAATACTATTGTTACTTTTTCAGAAAATCATTTGAAATCCTTTGTCAAAGACATGGGGATTAAATTCTAAGAAATCCTCCTTATTTACAAAACACATTTTAAAAACCATATTTATGAAGTCATCTTTATATAAAATCATTCCTTCTTGTATCAAATAAACTTTACAACAACATTATTGCCGAATACCTTATAATCAAATTGTGAAACTCAATTCACAAGTTGTTCGTATTTAATCTAAATCAAACCAATAAATGCTTACAAATTGGTCAAACATAAATAATCAATCAACATAAAATAGTCAATGCCCATAAACTAGACGAGTATGACTACTCAAACAATAAACGATAATAATTGAATATTATAATTTCCTAACAAACAAACACATCATAAATAACTAAATTACTTTTTGATAATTATTCTTTTATATAATCCTAGGTAAAATTATTCCATCTGCCAAGTTTCAAAAAAAAAACAACACTATGTCGTTTTGCCTTGTCCAAGTGTTTAGAAACCCCTATCGACAACATTGATCAAGCTCGTTAACTGGAATCTATAAGCACTCAACAGATCAATCAACACAATATAAAATATTTATATAAAAATAAAAAATACACACTTTCATATATATACTCAAACTCATTCTAGGGTGTCACTTACCGTATCATTAATGAGTTTACTCCACCAATGCCTAGGTGTTAGCTTAACCTAAGCTCTGATACCACTATAACAACCCAGCTTTTTGACCTTCAAAAATGAACACTAATACGTCCACAATATTCACGTACCGAGCATCCGAGTGTTGGGCAGACATATTGTTGGGGTAAAAGAAAAGAAAAGACGGAACAGAATCTCACATCATGATGAGTAATATACAATATACAATAGACCTTTACAAAAAGAAACTTTAATATACACACAACAAATCATAATAAACTAACATATCACAAGCTTGGATAGTTATAACAGCCTAACCTCACAAATGCTTATATATATATATATATAAGGTATTGTTTAGAAAGAAAAATCTATAGAGATTAGAAGGTTTTTTATTATTTAGTGCGCGTGTGTATTCTAGTTTAGTTTAGTTGTTATGTAATGTCTTATAAAAAGGAAAACTATATATATACATATATTATATTACATGGTCAAGTTGCGTGTGTATACACACACACGCATACATGCATATATACATATGTATGTATAAGCGTATGTATGTAAGTGTATACGTGCATGTGTGTGAATATATATATCTGTATATTAAAAATATTAATATGTATATTACTAAACCAAAAGTTGGCTCAACGCCCAAAATGTTTTACAAAGAGACATATTTAAAGAAATTCGAAAAAACCCCTTGGTTTTAAATTATTCATGAAATTATTGAAAATGCTTTCTACACAGTAATTATATATAATTTAATTAAAATAAAATTGTTTGAATTTGATATTTGATAATTAATATTTTGAAAATAAAATTTGATAATTAAACTATATTGAATAAAAGCCTATGTCGTTATAAATTGAATTGAATTAGAATATTCTTTATAAATAATATATTAAATTGAATAAGGTGTTTTAATAAATATGAAATATTTTTATAGCAAATATTTTTCATATTTAAATATTTATAAGAATTTAAATTTTAACATAAAGGGAAGTTGATAAAACTAAATTAAATTAAGTCAAGGCCCAAAGTCCGTTTTATTTTCTAGCCGCTTTTGGATATTTCTCCTTGTCTTGCGACTGAGCTCAAATCCCCCAAAGTCAAATTTCAGCCTGTGCCCTAATTTCTGAATCATCATAAAATTGGTCGGCATAAGAAAAGAAAAAACGTTGCCACACTCAGCTAGGGAGACTCACGACGGAGGAGCCAAGCATGCCGCGTTCTATTAGGGACTTCAGCACCAGCCAGGCACATATGGATGAAGGTGTCTCAAATGGGAGTCTCGGCTTTGGTTATGGCGGGCTGGGGGAGGGAGATGACATGGTTGAGTGTGTAAAGAGTGGCATGTCGGTTATTGTGAGGTCGCAATTTTGGGCGTCGTCAGGATGGATGACGACTTCAGTTGATGGCTTCGGGGGATATGAGGGAGCGACGAAATGAACCTTGTTTGTGGTGACGGCTTGACAAAGATAAAGACGACTGTGAAGGAAAGAAACTTGTTCCCTGCAATGAATGTGCATTTCTAGTTTGTAGAATTATAGAGATGATGTTGGCCTGACCAGTGAAGGAGAAATAAACTTAGGGAGAAAAATGTTGCAATTGCTAGTATTGTTTATGGGGAGAGCATGGTGGATGCAACGACGAGCAGATGGCTGTGCTGGTTATGCACACATTTGGGCAGAAGTGGTAAAATTGGGTTCAACCTTGCAAGCGTCGATAAGGTGAGTTATCTACAACTATTTCTATATCACATCGTTTATACAATTATCCCGATTATTGAATGAATTGCTTGATATATTGGTTGTTTTGAATTTGGTTGAATTGATTTGGTATATTGATTGAATTATTGGATGAAATGTTTGTTCGTGACATTGTATTGATGCTATGGTATTGGATATGATTTTGGATTAGATTGTCAAATTTGTGTGCGTTGGATTGTCCCAAATGCAAAGGAGACGTCGTCTGATTGCATTTGCATTTTGGTGTGTAGTTTATTTTATTTTTACATATGGCCGGAATTTGATGTAATTCGATTTGGGCCAAACCATAAAATTTATATTGATGATTTTGGAGAATTTTGCTCCATTATTTATATATTTGGATATACATTTGTTTCCTTGTTTTAAACGATGATTGAAAAGCTTTCAAAATTATTTAAGAGTTTAAAAATCATTTTAAAAGCAACTTATAAGTAATTTACTAAACTTTACTCCATTCGGCCAATTTTTGCATCAAGAAATCTATTTTGGGTTATAAACATAGCTTTCTTTCGATCACTAAACCCTTTAATAATCACTATTATAGTTATTATATTTTAAATCTGCATATAGTTATCAAATAATTATTTGAAAATTTTATATATTATCTAGAAAATATGAAATGATTTCTAAAATGCATTTGATCGATTTTAAAGAGTGTCATCAATGACTTTGAATGTAAATATAAGTTTTAGATAGTATTATATAGTTTGGAGAATAAAAATATATTTTTCATATTTATTTGAGAATAGTTTGTAATTATGGAATATTATGAAATAACTTTTAAAAAATTTAAAGTGATTTTAATATAGGTAATGGCATTGAATATATGGTGAAGGTATTAAATTATATATTTGATGGTTTGAAATGCAAAAGAATTATTTTAAAGTCACTAATTTTATTTTGAAGTGCTATTTAATTAAAGAAAATTATGAACTCAATTTTATAACTATTTTTTATTTGTGAAGCAATTTAAGAAGTTTTGAAAAATATCTTATACTATAAAGCAAAATCCTTGATCAAAAAGTCAAGTGAAGTCTTTTATGCGATGCCCAAAAAACCTGTGCCGCAACTTCGAAATAAAACAACTTTACGGGTACTTTTGTCTTTCTACCACTAGTTCATCCACGTTTTCCTGTAAACATCAGCCCACGTTCGAGTCTCGTCGCTCATTTTCTTTCCCATTCTTCTCCATTGAAACCCACTTTACTTTTCCTTCCACCATTGAAAAGAACACCAAACCGTTAAAGATACCCACGTTGACATGTTCAACACTTACGTTACCACATCTATGCTGGATTCTACTGTAGCGAAAATGATGGCGCACTCGAGCATTGTTGCTTGTAGCAACAATTTTTTAGATTCAATTTGAGTTTCAATTTCTTCATCTTAATTCGTTTATTTCCCTTCACCACTTTGTAAACTACTACTTTTACATTCAAATATCGTTTCCAATTGAAGCTACCAACAAGATCCTGCCAAAAAGTAAGAAGAGACGGAAAAGTAATCCCTCGAAGTTGCGAATGGATCGGTTCCTATAGCGATTTGGGTATCTCCTTATTTGATTTTTAATACAATTTTTATCCCTTATTCATTATCTTTTGGAGATATATACGCTGACTACTATTATATTATTCTACATGTTTTGAGTACAAATCAGAAATCAGTTTTAATTCAAAGTTCATTCACTATTTATGACTATTTATACTAGACCATGTGTCAATGCATCCCTCCCAATTTCGCCGTTGACATGTCAATCCCTTTACCTCGTTATAATGCCCACTCTATAAAATGATGATAGTACATAACTCTAGATTTTAATTCTATATTATTACTATTTTTTTCTTATATTTATTGCTTCTACAAAGCAGCCGGGGCAGTTTACTATTTATTATTTACTATTCAGACATGACGGTGAGAATTCTTTATCAGTAGTTACACAAGCGTCTTTATTCATGTAAATAAATGTTAACTAATCAGCTATATTTATTTCTTTTCTTACGCATTGCATACTACCTTACTTTAATAGTTGAAAACAGACATTTGATTCATATATATTTATTATCAACATTTGTTCTTACTATCCACCATCATTAACTTTTCCGGTGCAATTAATGTTATTCCTACATTAGTGCTTATTCTTTAATGCCCAGGTTATAATTACGTATTAACTAATTTTCCATCAATAGATATGGAAATTATATAGTTATTGATAATGTCTTTGAATTTCAGTGATAATGGTAGTCGGTAAAATTGCTTGAATGGCATTTCATTAGGAATCCAAGAAAATTTCTTACAACAACTACCAATCTTACCGTATTCTCTTTACCTCATTATAATGCCTACTCTGTAAAAGGATTATAGGACGTAATTCTAGGTTTTAATTTTATTTTATAATACTATTTGTTGCATGTACTTATTGCTTCGACAAAGCTGCCAGTGCACTTTAATACTTATTATTTAGTTCCTTCCCAAACCACGACTTCACCAAAATGAGTACCTTTATGATAGATGTATATGTATTTGGAAATAATCTCTTAATATTTTTCGATTTTCCAACATACTGATTAATTGATGATGCATAAATAGTATTATATGGTTAACATAACATACTTTATTAAGACATGACTGCGAGAATGCTTGATCAGTGGGTACCCAAGTATATTTATTCATGGAAATAAATGTTCACTACTCGGCTATATTTGTTCCTTTGCTTTCGCATAGTTTACTGAAATGAGTGAGTGGGTACATGCGTGTGTGCGTACATGTGTGCATGTGTTTCTGAAGCAACATTACAAGAAATGCACAGTAAGAGTTAAACTCCTTAGGTGATAAAATATGAATCTCGTAGTAGTTGATGCGCAAGTGGAATGTCATAATGTCCCTGTGCGTTTGCGCATCTGAAGCAACATTATAACAAGTGCATTGTGATGACTTAGCTCCTTAGGAGATAAAATTATGAAACAGTCAGTAGCTGATATGAGCCTGTGCAACATCATTAGTATTTATCATACAATTTACAGAAATGTACTTCATCGAGTAGAGAAAGTCTTATTACTCTATCGATGATCGATGACTATGAACTACTTACAAGGTTGCTACAAAAAATTATATGAAGAATTATATATATTTCGAATAACATTGAATTCTTGGCTTAGTAGATTTGTTGGGCCTATTGATGTCACCATTCACATATTTCTATGTATTTCTGTACATAGACTAACATTGTTTTCATTTGGTTCTTGAATTTCTCTTCCTAAGAGTGTTCTTATTGAACCAACCAGTGTCAATACGAGGATCGTGCTAGCTTTCATGGCAGCAGATGAAGACTATAAGCTTATTTTGACAATGCCTGCTTCTATGAGTCTTGAGAGAAGGATCATTCTCAAAGCTTTTGGTGCTGAATTGGTCCTAACTGATCTTGTTAAGAGCATGAAAGGGGCATGCGAGAAAGCATAGGAGATAGCTGCATAAACACCAAATTCTTATATTCTTCAGCAGTTTGAAAATCCTCAAAAGTTTGAATCTACCTTCAGCCGTCATTAAGTTTTCTGATTCAATTAATGCCACTACTAAATTAGTGCTTATTATTTAATATCCTCTTTATAATAAAGTATTAAGTAATTTTCCATCCCCAGATATAGGAAGTATATGATTAGTGAGAACTTTTTTCAATTTCAATTATAACGATAGTCAATAAAATTGTTTGAATGACATTTGACGAGAATACTAGACAATTTCTTGCATTTCTTGCAACAACCGCTCTTCTTTCTTTCTTAACAGTTTAAAACAGTATGATATATTACCTTGCTCTGTTCTGCACCTACATGGATGTAAAAGGTTGTTGAGTTATTCCAAATTTAATTAACTGTTACTACACTTAATTTGTATTTCATAACTATTGTCCAATCTATCATCGTGTATCATCGTAGAATCTGACCATGTTATCAAAACTATCAAACCACTAAGAAGTACTAATCCCATGTCATTATTTCTTCTAATTCAAGGTTTACTTCCATTTCTAAGATCAATAATGAATTATGGTGCCAAGGATGGGTTCAATTATCCTCAACAGCTGATTGATATCGCAACCAGGGTACATAGATTGCAAAGTGGTTAGTGTCACCCATTTATGTAAATAAAAGTTACATTACTTTTATTACTCTTATCTAGTTGACCATTTGCTTTTTAATCTACCATTAGGTCATGCTTTTACTGCAGTTGAAATATTAGTCATATGTTATCTTTATGTTCATTTATCCATAAAAAACTACCCTGATTTTCATCAATTACAACTTTTATGCATGCACTATACATGGAATAGTGGATTTACAAAAGGTACTACTCTATATTATTGAGGCACAAATATTAGTGATTAGTATATCTGTCAGTAAACTACTTTAGGATTTCATTTAAAAAGGTATTCCTGACGATTTGCATCAAGCGAACTTGATCAAAATTTTATCAGTTATTTCTTGTTCTTTTTTTTTCAGACAAACGAAAGAAAAATTTATTGCATGATTATGCTTACCACTAAAACTGTGAATGTTATGAAATGAAAGAAAGAAAATTTTATTGCATGATTTGTGTTACCACTAAACTGGGTATGTTTTACAATGAAAGAAAGAAACATTTATTACATGATTTGGGTTACCATTAAAACTATGAATGCTATGCTTTGTTTTTGTTATCTAATTTTTCATGGAGCATAATGCAATAATGTTAGTAATGACATGCCATGAGGGACAGCTACATATTATGATACGATTTTAATGCTAGCCACAAACGCTGTAGCCGCCTAAAACTGCCATCACTATCAAACTACATCACCTGAGTTTCCAACTTTACATAAGGAACAACTTCATTTTTTGACAAGCAACATTATCCAAGTGGTTAAGTGATTCGGTTTTGGTGCAAGAGGTAACAAGTTCGAAACTTACGTAGCGTGATTTGAACGTTTATTGACATGTGATATGTTGTCCTAGTGATATGTATATAAAGTAACATTTCAACAAAAAAAACTTGATTTTGTCACCGTCGATTAAGAATAAATGGTGTAATTTTTTTCATCCTATAATTTTTATCAAGCACTTATTTTGATATTCCTTTGGTATCCTCTAAATATCATCGACTATAGTTGTTGTAGAAGTCAGATCCACCTTTATCATTTTTTATAAAGTTATTAGGGTTTCTGCTAATGATATATTGAATGGCTAGGTTTAATTCATAGTTTACCTCACACTTTTTATCCGTTGAAGTCCAAAAAGGCGAAATTTTTGCACTTTATTATTTTCTCATTCAAACATCAACCTAAATTATTTAAAAATCATATGTGGCACATGATTTTGGTAAATTTCTTATGCTTCAGAATATTTACTAGGATTGTGTCTTTGTATTTTTTTGAAATTTGATAATATGTTATTATCAGTATATGTGTAGCATTTACTTATTACTAAGTTTAATTGTTGGATGAAAGCATTTAATCAACTTTGAAATCTACATTTTTGTTTTCATATGGAAAGCTTGGATTGTAGATGAGGTGCTATGTATTATGATTTATGCCTTTCCTTTTAACATTCATGTAAAATGGGTAAAAAGGGTCAAAAATATTGTTTATAAGGATGTTTTTTTAACGGGTTCTTGGATTATGAACTAATTTTAACTTATATAAGGGATTTTTTGACATATGCAAAATTGGTCCACCATTCACATTGTACAACTATTTCTTCCCTAACACTATACTTCTCTAACAACAAGTGGTTAATTGATTCGGCTTTGATGCAGGATGTCACAAGTTCGAAACTTGTTTTCGAACATTTATTTGACATGGGATATGTTGTCCCAATGATTTGTTGTATATAAAGTACCAGTACAAAAAAAGACATAGTTACCAACTAACGTTTCAACATTACGTAATGAAATCCCTTATAACGTTTTTAACTCCGCTATCTATCTAATTTAGTGAAATCCCTTATAACGTTTTTAACTCCGTCATCTATCTAATTTTCTGAAAGAAGATGCTGGTCTCAAGCCCAGATAAAGAAGGATGGAAAACGACATCTATTTATATAACTATTCCTATCACTACATTTACGACTACCATAACCATGCAACAGCAATATTGAACTGAATTATTATTTTACTTTATGCGCATCATTTCGCAACTTACTAGAAGTCACAAACATGTTAATATCTGCAGCATATCACCATCCACTTTTTTTTCCACCATACTTTTTATTTATTTTTCACACATCCTCTGAACATTTCAAGTGAATTTTTTTTTCTGCACGCACTATAGGAGGCCCAAGCGATAATTCAGCACCATACAACCGTATCCTCTTCTCATCCAAAAAATGAATATATTTAATACTCCTATCAAACCCTGTCTTACACTTTTAATTCTGATCCTCGGTTATTGGATTTGATGTTGCAAAAAAGGATAAAAGTTGCAGGCTTACATCGCCTTTCCAATGCAGGAGGAAAAGATTCAAAAATTCCTATATTTAACAACATTGCAAATGAGATTATACTTACAGTACATATTATGAATGCTTGTTTTATACCATTTTATGTAATATTTTTTCACTCACTGAAACAACATGACCATTTAGAGTATTTATTTTAATCCTTTCAATTTATGATGTCTGTTCTTGCATTTCCATCATGCTTTTATCCACAAAACAAAACATTTACACTTACTACTTTCGTACATGTTTCTGTAGGTAAATAAAAAGAATAACAATGTCCTTTCCTTTTTGTTTATTATATACTTGTATGTGCTTTGCTGACATGATGAATTAGTGGTTTAGCTTACTCTGGCGTTAAAAAAGTAACAACCATGGAAATATTAATAATTTTCTACTTGGTTTGAGCTGTAGTTCAGCACGTTTATATACCAAACGTTGCCTTTACAGTGCTTCCCTTGTGTTAATTACATTTACTAACCTCTGAATGAACAAATAAGTGAATAATGTAGAAGTCCAAAATTTAACTCATTTTCAGCTTTGCCGACATTTATCCATGCACATGTCCATCGGACGTGCTTGCGTACTAGTATATATAAGGATTTGGAAATGAATTATACAATTAAATTTTTTACATTAGGATTATATAAACAAAGTGAATATATTATTTAGTGTATATAAGGATTTTAAAGGATTTCTTTTATTTTCTGAGTACAAAAATTAATTTAAGGGATTTATTTACATATTTATAAATATAACATCTTTTCTAATTTATATTTGATTTGTGAGATTTCATTTTTGTATGATGAGAAATTTAAATAGCGACCAGTGATCTTTCAGTAACACTTTTTCGATTATTCATCAGACATGTCATATAGGGATATCTAGTGTGGATCGAGTAAAGTTTATGAGCGTTGAATAGTTATTTAAATTACATGGGGTGGTATGGGACGTTGTTATTTTTTTTTAGTATTCCTTGTGAGTAAATGCTACACAAACAGAGATGCTCATGTGTATATAGTGATATCTTTTGTGGTAGAAATATATTATAGCCATGTGTTGGCTTATGATTGGAGTCGTGTGTCGGCGACGGTTTAGAGCTCTAGTACATTACAGTCGTATGTTGACTTATTTGGAACCATGTGTCGGCTTATGTCTAGAGCTATATATAGATATGTGATATATGTACTATATGTTGTCCACATTGTCCCTTTATGGTTTGAGAGTAAACTAGATTGACCAGTATCTACCTGGTGGCCTGGTTGTGGGGTTGTGCCATTGATTCGTGACACATTTTTCTTATATAACTGTATGCTACCGCTGTGTGCGAATACCCTCTGCCACCTAGGCCAACAGTCTATTACCACAGGGGCACATGCATGGTCTTGACTGAGGCTACGCGTAGACGAGTCATAGATGGATGTGGTCACGATGTCCGTCGAGGTAAATGGAGACTATAGGAACAGATCTGACAAACAGTAGACCCTAGATTCTTGGAGCATGCTGTGTGCTATCAGTCTCCCTTTCGATTTAAGTATATCTGTGTAATGGTAGATTGACATATATGTCTCTATCCTATAAGGAGTTGACTATTCTAGAGATAGTGTGTCTAAAGTATAGTCAGTACCCGTTATATCCATACTATTTGATGATTATTCGTTTTATTACTTTGATTATGGCATACCTGGGAATGTCCATTATATTATTTCAAGGCATTGCTGTGTACTAACACGATGTTTTCACCTTACGACATTGTTGTGTGCTAGCCCGAGGTATTCATTTATGGGTATTGCTGTGTGATAGCCCGATTTACTTGATGTTTTCATATTCTTTGATAATGTTTTTATAAAATGGATGATTCAACCATGTGTTATGATTTTCTTAATTTCTATTGATCGGATTTATATGTGTGATGATGCTTTTCCGTATAATTTCATGGTGGATATTATTTTGAGACATTTGAATGTGTTTAAGTTTCCACCATTATACTTCCTATATTATCATTGTATGTTATTAACATATATCATTATAGACATAGAATTATCCGTGAGTTATTTATAGTATTCGGGTCAGTTTGAGACATTTCGGGTACATGGACTTTAAGGATAGGTTGTATTATTACGACATATAGAAGATTAGTTATTTAGTATTGTTGTATATTAATTTGTATTGTATATACTAATGTACGTATATGACCTGGTAATGTATGCTATACTTTAGGCATTATATATTTTATATTATCACCGCGATTGACTTTGTGATCTATGTTATATACTGTATATTGTGTACTGTTCTGTCCTGATAGCACACATGTTTATTGCTTTGTGCTGACACTGTGTATGTTTGTTGGTGAGTTATATTCAATATTTAAATACATAGCAGTGTCATCCCAAGGAAATATTCACATGTTTATTCCATATCGCCTCATTTTCCGTATTATCTGACAGTACTACACCGTAGTACTCTTGGATATTGTGGGTATACATGTGTGTTAGAAATTTGGTACCTAATTCCATGACGCGGCAGAAGACAAAGGAAGAAGCTAGGGCTTGAAGCGCATGAATAAGAAATAGGGGAAAATTCTTTTGCCGAGCGGTGATTTAGAGAATTTGTTTGGCAAAAAGGAAGGTGATTTGGAGCGGTGAATTGGAGATATGGATTTCGTTCGGTAAAATGGAGGAGCGGAAGAGAGGAAGAAAAGTTAAGCCGAACGAGTTGTTCGACCAGTGATTTGCCGAACGAGATATTTCTTTCGGTGTTTTGTCGATAGAAATTTTTCGTTTGGTATTTTGATGCTGGTTCAAACTTTTCGCTTCGCATTTTGCCAAACCAAACAAGATGCATGCGGAACCAATCCCAAGGGCTGCTATATAGGAGCTACCCCTCCTCATATCTTCACTCTATAAATATGGGAGCTTCCGGACAACAGTGACAACCGAAATTAAGAGCTGATTTCAGCCAATTTCAGAGCCATCTTATAGAGCTGAAACTCTGTAGAATTTTGTCTGTATTATAAATTCTTCTCATGTATAGCCTCCAAAAGTGAATCAATCTTGTAACTCTAATCTTTTAGTAATTAATAAAATCTCCTCTCCCCAAGTGGACGTACACTACCTCGCGGTAATGAAACCACTATAAATACTGGTGTTATTTATTTTTCTGCATTGCATAGATCTGTGACTGTTTGTTCTAGTGTTTATCTCTGTTTGTTCCGTCTTACTACAATCACGATCCAGTTCGTTGTTTTTCTGCTGCGTTGAGTTTTTTATTTTCTTAGATTGATCATCTGAAAGGATTTTCTCCATTAATTTGGTATCAGTGCTGCAAGGTTGATTGAGGAGTGTTAGACGCTATGGCAAGAGATGTATCGACTCCAATTGTTACAAGATCCTATACCAGAGGGATGTATATCGCTTTAGGAACACAGTTGACAGTTGAGAAATAGAATGGGTATAAAGACTTCGAGAAGTGGCAATGGAGGATGAATGCTGTTCTAATGAGGAATGAAGTCCATACAGTAGTGTTTCCTCCTGAGGAGTTGACGGTTAACATCTTAGTCGCATAAAGGAAAGAGATGGAGAAATGGTCATTTACTACTTTACAACTAGTTATGGGAGAGAATGTTATCTCATAGATTAGCAGTGAGACCACTGCTAGGTGCATTTGGACTAGGCTAGAAAATCTCTACTTGAAGAAATCTTTGACTAACCATCTGATATTGCTGAAGACATTTTTCACCATGCGGATGAGAGATGCTACTTCAGTGAAAGAGCATCTTAATTTCTTTGATGATCTCGTGATGAAGATGCATATTGTTGACTTGAAGATGGATGAAGAGCAAATGACAATGATTCCTTTGTGTTCTCTTTTGGAGCGTTACACAGGTTTCGCTAATTGCTTTATTTTCACTAGAGACACATTAATAGTGGAAGATGTGAAATCAGACCTTCTATCCGAGGGCCTGAGAGATCAGATAAAGGAGATAAGTGAAGGAAGTAGAGGTGGAAGTAGTAGTCACGGCCTATTTGTTGAAAGAGGAAGAGATGATAAGAAGATTTGGCACTCTAGAGGGCGTTCTAAGCCTAGGAAGCCCGGTAATGGCAGGAGAGGAAAGTCTACGGACGGGAAGTGCTTTATCTGCAAGAAACATGGTCATTGAAAAAAGGATTGTCTAGATTTGAAGTAGAAGGAAGAAGATGAATCTTCATCATTTGCGGTGGAGAAGTCTGTATCTGACGCTGTGTTTTTTGCAGCGGTGTTGGATGTCTCAGGCCGTTGGGTGCTGGACTCATGGGCGTCTTTCCATACGGCCCTAATAAGGATTACTTCAGATCTTTTGTTGGACGAGAGGGAAGCTCTATTTTTATGGGTAATGATACTAGTTGTAGAGCATTGGATGAAGGTACAGTGAGGATCAGGATGTTTGACGAAGTGATACGCACTTTGACAGGTGTCTGGGATGTTCCAAGTCTTCGGAAGTCCTTAATTTCTTTAGGACAATTGGCATCTTTGGGATGCAAGATAACTATCGAGAAGGATAGTCTGAGGGTTTCAAGTGGCGCACTAGTTCTTATGAAAGGAGATGTTTTTTTTTGAAATCTGTATTTGTTGAAACGAACCACAGTTCTCGGAGAGTCATGTATTGGAGTAAATAGTTCTCGTGCTTCAGATGCCACAAAGGTTTGGCATCTCAGATTGGGTCACATTTCAAAGATGAGCTTAGAGTTGCTTCGAAGACGGAAGATGATCATGTAGGATCGATTTCACCCTAGAGGGGGGTGAATAGGGTGATACTATTAATTATAAAATTTAACGAAGAAGTTTATACAAAATTATTTCAACATAGATATATCAAAATAATAGCAGCACGGATAATAACAGAATAATAAATGCAGAACAACACAGAATTTACCCAGCTTCAGCAAAACCCTGCCTACGTACTGCCCCCAAGGTCTCTACTAGAAATTAAACAGTCAGACGCTTACACACGTAAACTCGCGACACCCGCTATCGACTAGCCTTAACTCTATGCTCAAAATCCTGCCACAACTCAGCCACTGAGTTGCGAATTCTCGAACTACACCACCGTAGCTCGTCCTCTAGTCACACGACTAGAATTTACAATGGTTTAAAATAGAAATTAAAAACATTTTAAAACACTAAAATAAATAAACCCTAATTTTCAGCACTAAAGCCTTTATTAAAAAACAAGGCCGACCCTTTTAATTCTTTTATTTCGGCCTTGTTCCTTTGCTCTGTAAAAATGTCGACCTTGTTCCTTTGCTCGTTCCTCTTTGCTCGAAATTAGGGCTTTGGGAAAAATTGAAGCTGTCGTCTTTAATTGCTCGATCGAATGATGATATATGCTTCCTTTATCAATCGATGCCCTCTTCTTTTAGCACACGGCTTCTCCAATTTGGATCGAGTTCGTCTACAGTGGTATGTGAATTATTCTTTTTGTTTTACTGGTTGATATGTTGAACTCGATCCTGATTCAAGTCGAATGATTATTCCTTTTTCGCTTGTACTCGAATGCATTATATGCCGATGATGTTCATCATTTATATAGGGTTCGAACCCCTATATTTTCGTTCGTATATCTTATACGAATTCGTCGAATAATTTAGCTTGAATTCGTCTTGGCCACTAATTTTCGTACGGATGATGGTGATGATTTCTGACTTTGTCACTTCGTATATTTTTTATTTTACTTGATACTCACGGCTTTGAATTGCCTTGCTCACCACAGTTTCGAATTCTTTCTGACTTCGGCCTTCGTGATTGAACTTGTTTTTGACCTGTTCCAATTTTGTTTTCTGCTTCATCTAGTTTTTTCAACATCACCCGACTTCGGCTTTGACTTCTGCTAGCACTGGCTTTGACTCGACTTGATAATGATTCTGTTCATCTCTGTAGCATGTTGGAATTTGACTTTGATTGTGTTTGTGATTGACTTCGGCCATTTGAAAATATTTTGATTTCTGGACATTGTTTATGATAAACTGCTGCTTTGATAAATTACCACTTGGATTTGTGAAAATATGAACTTGTTAGACACTCTGTTGACATCAGCCAATTGATACTATTTTGATTTTGGCACCGCCTTGATTTTGTAATTCACTATTTTATGTTTGCATAGTAGGTTGAGCTGATACATATTGTTTACTTTGTAGTTGTACATATGCCTTATAGAGATGTTGCATTCCTGGTTTGCACTGAGTTGCACTGCACTGCATATTTATCACTGTCTGCATATATCTTGTACCTGTTATTGCTTTGAGGCAGATTATATTGTATTTATGTCTTTTGTTCAGGTTGCATTTGATTTGGTCTTGTTTTCTGGTCTGGTTCGCTTTGACCTGTTGGCCGAGTTTGAACTGCATATATATGTGTTCATATACATTTGGGTTTGCTTTGAGTTGTTTTGAGTCTGTGCATTTAATTCCCATTTGCTTCGAGATAGTTTCAGTTGCGTTGTGGTCTTGGTCGAGTCTGGTTCATGCAGTCTTGCTTCCATACTGCTATGATGTATTGTGTTTCCAGTCATCATGTAATCTGGTTATGCATATGTATATAGTTGTTGTATGATACTAGTCTGGGTTGTTGTTATGTGAATTTTACTGTTTGTCTGTTCCATTTGATCTAGGCATTTCAACTTGTATTGTGTTTGGTTCGGGTTGAAGTTGCACTGGATTTTAATTTTTAGTCTTCACTGGTATCACTGTTTCATTGTGTTGTGTTGCATCTGAAACCTTGAACTGCTATATTGCTGTTGAACTTCATATTGAGCCCAGTGAACTGTTTTGATACAAGTCTGTTCTTTGTTTCATTTGGAGTGATTTGGTCAATTTCATTTGAAAGCATTTGACTTTGATTCCTTGTTTCTATGACAAGCCCGCGTTCAAGTGTACATCTGAATTTTTTGGTCGAGGTTGTGTTGTATGTATCTTGACCCATAGTTTTGTATTGCACCTGAGTTGAATCCAGCTTTAAAGCTCGGGTTTGACCTTGTGCTCGTATCGTGGCTTTATTTATTTCACTTGAGTTAAAACCGGCTTTTGATTTGGGTTTGACCTTGTGCTCACATGTCCCTGTAATTTTATAAAGTGTATATATCGGTGTGCACGGCCTTATGGCATGTACAGTGATTGGCATGTACAGTGATACACTGTGCATGTCACAAGCTGTTCGTTTATGATGAATTCAAAATTAAACGATGACGAACAACCCAAATAATTGAGGCAAATAATATTTTCAAAATTAAATTTTATTTATACTGCAAAAATATTTTATTTTCAATTTTACTACGTCAATGTATTTTTGCAGATTGCTCATATGCTGGATTCAATCTGGAATAAAGTTGAAGATAAATACGAGTGAATGAGCGATATGAAGTGAGGACAGTTGTATAAATTGAAATGTATTCTAATTGAAATTGTATATATATAGTGAGAGCTTGAATTTGTACTATTCAAAATTGTAATAAATATTTGTTTGAATAAAATATTTGTTCGAATTTAATCTATGTGTTATTTATTTTATTCAGCAAATATTTATTTAATTATGTGAAAAATAAAATAGTGCATTAACAAATACATTTAAATGAATATATATAAATATATGTTTATTATTATCAAACAAAAGTCATATACTTGCATATTCAACAGATCAAAGGAGGAAGCTTCGGCAAGATGGACTTTTGTCAGGAGTGTGTGTTAGGCAAGCAAATTAAAGTATCTTTTGGAGTTGGACTCCATAGATCGAGGCGAGTACTTGAGTACGTGCATTCAGATGTTTGGGGACCAGTTGCTGCTCCTTCTCTTGGAGGAGAAAAATATTTTATCTCTTTAGTTGATGACTTTTCTCGAAATGTATGGATGTATGTGATGATGGCGAAATCAGAGAGTTTTGAGAAGTTTAATGACTGGAAAGCGCTTGTTGAGAACCAATTTGGTTCTAGGTAGAAGGTGCTGAGATCTGATAACAACCGTGAATTTTTCTGTAGGGAGTTCCTCGAATTTTGTAGACAGCATGATATTTAGAGACATTTCACTACACCCGGTGATCCACAATCCAATGGGGTTGCAGAAAGGATAAACAAGACTCTACTGGAGAAGGCTCGTCGTTTGAGATTGACGGCGGACTTGTCTAGAGGCTTTTGGGCTGAGGCATTATCAACTGTGGTGCATATCATAAATCGAATTCCGTGCTCATTCATAGATGGGAAGATTCCAGAGGAGATGTAAAGCAGCGTATCTTGGTTACTTTCGAATTTTTGGTTGTCCTGTGTACGTTCACTATATAGGTGATGATAAGTTGGAGGCTCGAGCATACAAGAGCATACTAATGTGATACACCGATGGTATCAAAGGGTATCGAATTTGGAACCCTGTTGATCGAAAGATTGTTCATTCCAAACATGTTACTTTTGATGAGTCTGCTATGTTCAATCCAAAGGAGAAGCTACCTACCACATCAGAAGATTCTGATAGGCCTGGAGATAGAAGAAGTTCCCGTGTTTCAGTCAAATAGTAAAGTTGTAATTAATGCCATCGAAAATAACGTAGTTGATGAAACATCACATGATACTCCATAGATACCTTCTCGTAGTGCTGGTGATGTGCATGAATCTAGAGGAAGTTCAGTTCAAGGTGGAGCTGAAAGGAGTTTAGGTGAAGCAGTACCTATCCGGTCTATTAGGCCGTCCGAAAGGTATAGTGATTGGAAGTTTGCGAACCTTAGCTTTGGTGATCAGTTTGACTATGCCCTACATGTGGTTTATGAGGAGCCGCTTGACCTTGATGAAGCTTTGAAGTCATGTGACAGTTCGAAGTGGATGTGCACTATGGAAGAGAAGTTAGAGTCGTTGAAGAAGAACAAGACTTTGGATTTGGTACAACCTTCTCAATGAAGCCGAGCTATAGGTTGCAAGTGAATGTTCAAGGTGAAGGATGATGGAAGATACAAGGCTAGACTAGCTGCTAAAGGTTTTTAACAAAGAAAGGGATTGGAGTATGATGAGATATTCTCTCTAGTAGTGAGGCATACGTCCATCCGCATTTTGCTCGCTATTGTCGCAACTCATGAATTGGAGCTAAAGCAACTGGACGTGAAAACCACTTTCTTGCACAGAGACTTGGATGAGACCATCTACATGAAGCAACCAGAAAGATTTGTTGTAGATGGGAAAGAAAATTGGGTTTGCAAATTGAAGAAGTCTTTGTATGGACTTATTCAGTCGCCTAGACAATAGTACAAGAGGTTTGACTCTTTTATGCTTTCACTTGGTTTTGATCGTGACATCAAAGACGCTTATGTGTACTTCAAGCATTTAAAGAATGGTAGATGAGTGTACCTACTGTTGTACGTGGATGATATGTTGATTGCTTCCAAGGATAATGCTGAAATCGATAGTTTGAAGCTAAAGCTAAAAGATTAATTTGAAATGAATGATCTTGGAGAAGTAAAGAAAATTTTGGGTATGGAAGTCCAAATGGATAGAAAGCTAGGACCTTTGAGCCTCACTTTAAAGAAGTACATTCGAAAGGTGCTTGCTCGGTTTAGCATGGAAGGGGCAAAGGCAATCAGCACACCCATGCCTTTGCACATACAACTTTGTAGTAAAGGCTCTTCGATCTCAGAAAAGGACAAGGCTTATATGATGAAGGTCACATATACAAGTACAGTTGGCAGCTTGATGTATGTCATGGTCTGCAATAGGCTTGACATTGCACAGGCTGTTGAATTGGCGAGTAGGTTCATGGAAAATCCAGAAAAGACGCATTGGGAATTAGTGAAGTGTATTTTTGGATACCTTAGAGGAACTCCAAACCATGGACTTGTCTTTGGCGGCGGAGGAAGAGATTTCAGCTTGTTTGGATTTTGTGATTTCGACTATGCCGGTGATAGAGATCGAAGGAAGTCAACATTCGGATACGTATTCACCATTAGTGGGACAACGATCAGTTGGAGAGTGATGTTGCAGATGATTGTGGCTTTGTCAACTACAATGGCAGAGCTCATAGTTGCGGTTGAAGCAGCAAAGGAGGTGCTTTATTTAAGGCGATTATTGTGTGATTTGAGTGAATGTGCATTGTGATAGTCACAGTGCAATTCATTTAGCTGAAAAATCTGGCATTCAGCTCGAGGACGAATCATATTGAAGTGAGAGAGTCATTTCTTATCTCGATAAGTGAAGGGAAGCTTGTTCGTCTTTATAAAGTTCACACAAAGAAGAGTGCAGGAGACATGTTTACCAAGTCTTTGTCTGTTGCTAAGTTCGAGCATTGCTCGGACTTGATTCGCTTAATGAAGTGCTAGGTGGCACGGGATGGCATGGGAGGAGAGTTAAAATGGTTCATGAAGGCGTTTGTTTTCATGGTGGAGATTGATAGGTTCTACACGGACTGGGTACTTCGAACACTTTGTTGATGGGCGGTGGCCTTACCGGAGTTCGTTGATAAAGTATGATGAGTGATGGCATTGCCGAAGCTCATCAGGTAAATATCCATTGCTTGGAGCATGCAGGTGTGGATGAAGTTGGAAAGCTTGTACGAAATTATGTATCAAGGTGGAGATTGTTATAAATTTGGTACATAATTCCATGGCGAGGTAGAAGACGAAGGAAGAAGCTAGTGCTTGATGCAGATGAATAAGTAACGGGGAAAATGCTTTTGCCGAGCGGTGATTTGGAGTAGTGATATGGAAAATTCATTCGGCAAAAAGGAAGGTGATTTGGAGCAGTGATTTGGAGATATGGATTTCGTTCGGTAAAATGGAGGAGCGGAAGAGAAGAAGAAAAATTATGCCGAGCGAGTTGTTTCGATCGGTGATTTGCCGAACGAGATATTTCGTTCGGTATTTTACCGAACGAAAATTTTCATTCGGTATTTTGATGTCGGTTCAAACTTTTCGCTTGGCGTTTTACCGAATCAAACCAGATGCATGCGGAACCAAACCCCACGGCTGCTATATAGCAGCTACCCCTCCTCATATCTTCACTCTATAAATAAAGGAGCTTTCGGACAACAATGACAGCCGAAATTGAGAGCTAATTTCAGCCAATTTCAGAGCCATCCTATAGAGCTGAAACTCTGCAGAATTTTGTATGTATTGTAAATTCTTTTTATCTATAGCCTTCAAAAGTAATCAATCTTGTAACTCCAATCTTTCAGTGATTAATAAAATCTCCTCTCTCAAAATGGACGTACACTGCCTCGCGGTAGTGAAACCACTATAAATACTAGTGTTATTTATTTTTCTACATTGCATAGATCTGTGACTGTCTGTTCTAGTGTTTATCTCTGTTTATTTTGTCTTATTACAATCACGGTCCAGTTCATTGTTTTTCTGCTGCGTTGTATTTTTTATTCTCTTAGACTGATCATCTTAAGAGATTTTCCTCAATAAAGTAAGGGTGTTACAAATTGGTATTAGAGCAGGTTTTGAACAATACATCATATATAAAAGACACAGATCTTGACCATAGACGAGACTTAGAGTCCTTGTCCCCGCGAGTATATGATAGATTTTTGTTTATACTTAAATGATAGGAGTATATGAGGATTACTAGGATAATCATCTGATGACGTACTTGTTATTTTCCTATTATATATATGTGTGCATTGCTTATCTCTACCTTTTTGTATGTGTTTGTTTTGTGTGAAGTAGAAGTTGTTGGGGAGTTAGCGAAGTAAGAAGTTATTAGCCCAACGAGCAGTGTCCGTATTAATGATGGTAAATAAACCTTTGTGTGGCTTGAATATGAATAAAGTGAACCAGTAATAATCGCGGCGGAATCCGATAGATAGTTTTCCGTCGAAGGCGTTTGTTTGCTTAATTGAAAAGGCGTGTCTTGTTGTATTGATGTTTGCTTGATCTTATTGAAGATGTGACGATTATCATTGTTACCGACGGTTGATGAGTTAGATGTATGTATAAATTTTGAAAATAAATATTTTTATTCAAACAAGCAAATTATTTGATAAAATACGAGTTTGATTTAAGCGAGTGGTTGAAAATGTTCTAATAGATTATTCTGGTGTTAATTTATTCGTGGAGTGCTTTAAGAATTCTGATTGATGTGTCTAACCAACGTTATCGATGGAGATTTTTTAATACTGTTGCGAGACATTTCGCCGCAATGGTTTAAAAAGAATATTATATTTTGAAAGTGAAAACAATATTTTGAGTGTGTGTGTATGTATTAGAATTATTTTGAAATTGCAAAGCATTTTTCAAATGAAAGTATTGTACGTATGTTGTAGTTATTTTGAAAATTCTTTTGAAAAGGGGATTAAAGAAAAATAAAACATACTATATATAATTTCAAAATATACTACATTGTTTGAAGTACTTTTATAAAAGTTTTATAGTTTTTATTTTAAAGTGGCGAATTTAAATTGAAATAAGATTAAAACTTGAAATTAGAGTTTTGATACGTCATACTTGCTATGAGTGTGAGAGGACAGATCATTTTTAGAAACATTTTCTGATGGAAGCAGTTTCATATATTTGAACTGTGGTAATATCGTTAGTAGAAACCGCAAGGATGAACATTTGACTTATTGGTGTTCCTGATTGTGAGCTTCATCTTTATTTTATTTTTATCTTGTTCAGCCACATCGTTGTAGTTTCATCAGTCTTTCGAGTCCGAGTTAACTTTAAAATGTGTGGTATGTACAGTTCTTATTCACCTGTAATATAATTCACATGATAGTCAAGTGTTCAGTCTTGAAGGAATCATGGTGATGAAATACAAGGCGTAAAATAAGGAGATTGATTGTAGAGGACTTCTTGTGTGTTTTTGTATTGTTAAACTGTAGTATGCTTTAGGTTAGTCATTAAAATATTGTAGGTTTTAGTCATGGCTTAATTATGAAATGTGTAGCTCATTCACAACAGACGACGCTGATTCATTGTAAAAGGCTTGACAAGCAAGAATATAACACAAAGCTCACTCAAAAGCCTGCTGCTGTAACATGCATCAGAGGGAGGGAAAAAAAAACGAAAAAAAAGAAGGTAAAGAGCAAAAAAAATACAAACTAAAGCTTTCTCTGGCTATCCATTTTTTTCCTTATGCTTAGACAGTTATTGTTTTTCCTTCTAAATGATCCAAGTATTTTGATTTCAAGAACATGAATATTATGATATATACCATATCCCACTAACACTTATATTAATCAATGGAGAAAACATTTGTAAGCACATCTTAATGCAGCCGCTAAGTTAAAATGCACTCTACAAAAGCTAATGTATTCAAATTTCAAGTCAAGCATTTTATATTAATCAACGTTTTGTCATTGCGTGAATGAAACTAAGGTTGCTTGGTTGCTTGAAAACACGATTCACTAAAGGCAAATATTATTAAACACATCATATAAGTTTATTATATAGACGACACAAAACCAGGACGCCATCCATCTCAAGCATGCATTCCGATTTTATCCGGCACCGAACTGTTTTAGTGGAAACTTTCAAATATTTTATTCGATTTTGACAATTTTATCGATTATGGAAAGATAAGATTGCAAGCTCCAACTTTCATTTTAAGCGTTCCCCAAAATTTTGATGTTTACAAAGTTAAAAACATACATCTTATGTGCAGATCTGTGTATACATTATCAAAAATCTGAGTTACATACGCTTAATATTTCTTCCATAACTCGAGGTATACTTCATATTTTTGCAATTCAAAACGTGTTTTGGAAAGCTAATACACTATGTAACAATTTACTTTTAGAAATCATAACTTAATCGAGTGGTTTTGTTATTTAAAGACTTGTTGGAAAGTGGTTAAAATATGAAGTTGAATTCTTTTACATATTCAAGCCCATATTTATTTTACTTTCATATATGAAGCTATTATTCGAAATTAAGTTGAAATAGACACTAAAGATGCTTCTTTGGATTATTGGTCAAGATATTGCTCGCTTAACAATAAGCAAACATTAAAAGGTACGTTTTTACGATATGTCGATGTATAATTATGATATTATTTTATTTTCTCATGTTTCAGGATGCCCGTTGTTGAGATGCCTCTTCAGAGATGTATACCATATAATTATATTGTGTTTTAATTTTTCAGAACGCTCTCTGTACAAATGAGCCTCTATCAAAATTTTTGAAAAATCCGATGCTTAGAAATTTTCTATAAAATTTTGTCGTATGCGAAAAATAGAAAGTCATGAACTGAATTGAATTAAAATGTAGCATACAGTAAGAGAATTGGAGGAAATGTCACATAGAGAATTGAGTTATTGAGTTTGATGGAAGAGTGATAAGAGAATAGTCATGGCATGAGCTTTTAACATTTTCCTGTAAGAAATTGCGATGACGCAATTTTCGTAAGGGAAGAATTTGCAACAACCCTACTTTCTACACCGTAATTGTACATAAATTAATTAAAACAAAATTATTTGAATTTGATAACTAACACTTTGAAATAAATTTTTGATAATTAAACTATTTAATACAAGCTTGCATTGCCAGAGATTGAATCGAATTGAATTAGCAAATTCTTTATGAATAATATATTAAATTGAATAAGGTGTTTTAATATATATGAAATATTTTTATAGCTAATAAATTTCATATTAAAATATTTATAAGAATTTAAATTGTTAAAGGGAAGTAAATAATACTAAATTGAATTAAGGCCCAAAGTCCGTTTTATTTTCTATTCGTTTTTAGAAATTTCTCCTTGTCTTACAATTGAGCCCGAATCCCCAAAATCAAATTCAGCCCGTGCCCTAATTTCTGAATTGTCATAAAATCGGTCATCTTAAAAAAACATTGCCGCACCCAGTTTGGGAGGTTCTCGATGGAGGAACCAAGCATGTTGCGCTCGACTAGGGACTTCAGCACAAGGCAGGCATGCATGGATGAATGCGGCTTGAATGGGAGCCATGGCTTCGGTTATGGTGAGCTGGAGGAGGAAGATGACATGGTCGAGTGTGTGATTGTGAGGTGATGGAAGTCGGATTCAGCTGGTGGCTTCGGGCGATAGGAGGGAGTGAAAAAATGAACTTGGTCTTGCAGTGATGGTCTGACAAAAATAAAGACGACTATGAGGGAAACAACTTGTTGCCTGCAATGAATGAGCATTTCTAGTTTGTAGAATTATGGAGACGATGCTGGGCTGACCAATGAAGGAGAATATAAACTTTGGGAGAACAATAATGCAATTGTCGGTGTTGTTTGTGGGGGGAACATGGTGGATGCAACGACGAGGAGACGGTTTGGTTGGTTATGGGCACGTTTGGGCTGAAGTGGTAAAATTGGGTTCAATCTTGCAGGCATCGATAAGGTGAGTTATCTACATAATTTGCAACTATTTCTATATCATATTATACAATTATCCCGATTATTGAATGAATTGCTTGATATATTAGTTGGTATGAATTTGGTAGAATTGATTTGGAGTATTGATTGAATTGTTGGATGAAATGTTTGTTTGTGATATTGGATTGATAATATGACATTGGATATAATTTTGGATTAGATTCTGAGATTTTCACGTGTTGTTGTTTAAAATGAAAAGGAGATATCATCAGCTATGTATGATACAAAATCTTTTAGGTAAATTCCTAAAAGATATCCTAATAAAAATCTGAAAATAAACTCTAATATATTACAAAGAAAAAGAAGAAGCGGAAGTACCTGATTCATGGACAATAGATTTGTTCACACCTTAAGTAGCGCAGCTTGAAAAGCAGATACTCTTTTTTTTTTTTTTTTGTAGACGATCTCTCAGAGTGACAAAGTAACTGAAGAACTTAAAATAGCATAAGAGGAATGAAATAGAAAGTTAGTTCGCCATTAGAGAATTGAAGAGCTTACAATATTTCTAGGATTGCTTCTATATCTTGTTTGAAGCAGAGCCTATCTATATATACATGCTTCAGCCGGTTTTGCCGGTACAAACTAAAATACACCTGGCTTAAAGATACTGTACATTAATTATTACATAAAGTAAGCACTAATAAAGCTATGAATAAGATACTGCCAACGTTATATTTTCTGGAGTCTTCGTGTGAGCTGGAGGGATTAACTGGAATCTACTTTTACATCTGTCCTTCTTTTACAAAAGGTAAGGGACACGTTGCCTCTAAGGATAATGAATTTTTAATCAGTGTCGGCCATTTGATCGAATTCTGCATTCCTGGCTAAGTCACTAATACTGGGACAACTATCTTCCATTTCTTCCTCTGAAAAGTTTTGATCATATAATAATACGTCGTTATTTGGATCAAAATAATATTCATGGAAGAGTGGAGGAAACATTATCTTTGGTTCAAGCTCTCCCCATATCTGGTAGCGTGAACTTTCTGACTGTAATACAAGCTCTTTCCATCCTAGTGGTGCCACTAGGTTGCGTTTGTTGTGATGAAACTCCCATGGTTTGTGTGCTTCGAACCATATTGGAGATCCTTCGAACTGTTGATAATAACACCTTAAACTTTTTGACGCATGCTCCCGAGTATAACCATTATGTTTAAATATTGCCATGCGATGAAAAGCTGGTATGATCTGGTGATTCTGTCCATAATGGTAGTTTGGGGTTGTGGAATTAATGCATACCACGATGCCTGGTACTAATTTAAGATACTGTAACGCCACCATTGCAAAGCGTTTTCCAAATCTCTCAAGGATTTCTGGATCTGTAGATTTGGAAAATGTAATACGGGATAACATTCCATGATCGAATAAATCAACAATCTGATCAATACTGCAGGGTAAGAGTGATTCATCAACTCTTGCTTTTAGCATATTTGATCGTCTGTCCTGTACAACTTTAAACTGGTGTCCTTCAGCAGTGTCCTTATACATCTGTGCTAGGTTTTTCTGAAGTTCTGTCAAATGTTGGTTCCATCGTTCTACTACCATCTTTTCGATTTTCAGCTGAACATCTGTTCCTGTAAGTTTGTACAGATCTTGGAGGATAGGATATGGTCTTAATTTTAGGTGGTTTGATAGCTGTTAATAAGAAAGTGTTTTGGGTCGTTTAGCTTGGTTTTGTTGTAGATCATCTCTTTCTACAACTAGTTGTTGGATTCGTTTTTCTAGGAGTTTGTTTGTATTTTGGATGTATGAGGTCTGTTGCTGTTGATTTTTGAGAAGCTGGTTTTCTTGTAATAGCTGGCTAAGTTGGGTTTGAGATTTCTGGTAGAGGTTTTGAAGGTCATTTAACTGAATTGCCTGGGTTTGGAGAAGATCATTTGGAGTAGGAGAAGGAGAAGAAGTAGTCTGGGCATAGGACTGGTGACATTCTGGATCAACATAATAATTTGGCCCAAAAAAGTTTCGGACTTCTTTTAAAGCATCGTTTAAATTGTAAAAGCCTTTGAAAATAGGATTGTAAAGATTGTTTATAGCCATTTGAACTTGGCTATATTGTTTGAAAATTCCTGTAAAGTTTCCTTTGAAAACAATATAACAAAAGAAGTTTTTGGAAAGAGGTTTTTGCTGTATTCTGGAGAAGTAAAAGGCTAAACAGTTGCCTAATTTCTGTTTATTCTTTCTTTCTTGGTCTATGGTCCGTAGGTTCCATAGATGATCAAGAAGACACTGTTGAGATTGATCGTTTATTCGAACCAGAGGTTTAAACCTCCTAGGATCATCGTTTCTGTAAATAGTCAGAGAATTCTGACCAAATGTCATGCATGGAATTTGACTGTCCATTCTGTTGGGAGATGACGTTTCTGTTTTGATTCCTGTTTCTGCTAATGGAGTTTGCACTTCCACTTTCTGTGATTTATTTGCTGTATTACTGTGTTCAGCTTTCTCCTTTCCTTTGTCTATCTGTATATTCATATTATTCCTTTCCTGAAAATCACAAGCTTGGTTAAAAATATAAGATAATTTCCTGGATAAAATATCTGCTAGCTGATTGTTTTTGCCCTTGATGTGCTCAAAATTAATCTTATATCCATTTCCTTGAATAAGATTCTATAGATTTAACCATCGTGTTCTGTTTACTTTTTTTAGAGTTTTCGTTGGATATGAATTTAACAATTGCTTCACAATCAGTGCGTACTGTAAATTCTTTATTAAGATAAATTTTGTATTTATCTAATGCGTTGATTAATGCCTGGATTTCAAAGTCTAAGGATGTCCATTTTGATGTTGTCTGAAAATTGCCGCTTGCATAGGCTGCAATTTTTTCTGTTAATCGATCACTGTACTTGGATGGCTTACATTTTAAGATGGCTCCCCATCCTTCTTTGCAACCATCACACTCTATTATAATATAATCTGATTCTAGAGGTAATTCTAGAGTTTTAATCTTTTTTACTTCGTTTTTAATTTTTTGAACAAGTTTTATATCTTCTGAATTAAATCTAGATTCTCCGTTTTTTGAAATTTTTCCATAAAGTGGTCCAATCATTTTTGCTAGATTAGGTATAAACTTTCTAGCATAATTTACTAGGCCTAAGAATGCTTGAATTTTCTTTTTATTTTCTAATTTATCTGGAAATTCAATAATTTTCTGTGAAATGTGAGGTTGAAGCTCAACCTTACCGTTTCCAATTTCTAGTCCTAAAAATGAAATCTTTTGTTTAAAAAGTTCCATTTTGCGTTTTGATAGTACTAACCCATTTGTTTCTATTTCTTGAAAAATCGTTTTAAGATGACTTTCGTGTTCTTTGATATTATTGCTTGCAACAAGAATGTCATCTATGTAAACTAAACAAAATTCATATTTTTTAAAAATACTGTCCATAAAACGTTGAAAAATTGCTGGGGCCGTTTTTAGGCCAAAACTAAGGACATTGCATTCAAAATGCCATTCTGAACACATGAATGTTGTCCAAGGCTTAAAATCTTCTTCTAATTTTAATTGATTGTATCCAGATTTTAAGTCAAATTTGCTAAATATTCGTTTGTTTTGAATTAAATTTATTAACGTGTCTTTATTGGGTATATTATATCCGTCGTCCTCTGTATTATCGTTTAGTCATTTATAGTTATAAACGATTCTAGGTTTTCCTCGTTTCTATTCAGAATGATTTCTCACAATAAATGCCGCTGATCTGTGTCTACTATCTGATCTGCGAATTAACTTTTGGTTAAGCATTTCATTAATCTGTATTTTAAATTCTTTAACATCTGCTGGACTGTAATTTATATTGGCTGTTTTAATTGTAATTTCTGGATTTATTAATTTTATTTTGCATGTGTAATTAACCCTGTTTTTGGTGACATCATCACCAATCAATCCTATTTTTTCTAGTTTAGATATAATTTGATAAGGGATATACTTTACCTTTTTACACTTTTCTAATTCTCTGAATATTTCATTTGCTAATATTACTAAAGCGTTTTTGTGTTCTTTATGTTGTGGAGAATTTGTGTTATGCTCTTTTTCTGTTAAAAAATCTAATTCTCCCTGTCCACCACGCTTTCGAGCGCACTCTGATTGAAAAATGTGGTAATTTGTGGGTAATGTATAATTTTGTTTACTGAAAGTAATGCTGTTTCTAGAGATAGAAATACTACCTCTATAGTTTAAAATAAAATTTAATCCAAGCAAAAATTCGTTACTCTTAATTTCTGCTGGTGTAATTGTGCATTGTCCTAATTCATATTTTGAACCGTAATTGCCTGCAAATTCTTTGAATTGAATCATAGATTCTTCAGGTAATTTGTGTGTTAATGTCATAAAACTTTGATTTGCTGTTTTGGAGGTGATTGTATAATTTAATGGTATTCTGTATTGGGATGGCACTAATGAGTAAGCTATTAAACTTTTAGTACTTCCTGTATCGATTATCGCGACTGTATCTATGACTTTGTTATTGTCAAGCCATATTCGGCAATTAAGCGTTAATAAAGATGTATTATATTTATTAATATTAACGGAAAATTCTGTATTTTCTGTTAAACTGTTTTCTAGATTTTCTGTCTGTTCATTCTGTGTTGGATTACTTCCTGGTTCTATTTGACTAAAGTCCTTTTCTTTATTTTTTAGCTGTGTAATATCATTTTGTAACATAGTTACTTGTATTTGTAACAGCTTGATCTGCGCGTCATGTTTTTCTAATGTTTCTTGAAAAATGTTTCTATTATCTGGTATATTTTGTTTATAGATAAGTTCTAGGTTAAATTGGTGTTTTGCACAAAGAAAACAAATTTCTATGAAACATTTGTCACATTGAAATCGTTTATTTATTTCTGGATATCTATAGCAAGTGAAGCATGGTATATGATCATTTCCTCTGTTCTGGATCCATTGATGATTACATTCATCTTCGTTGTTCATTAGCGTATAAGTGATACTATTTTGTGAAGTTCCTTCTTCATTTTCTTAAACTATACTGTAAATAGATTCTGTTTCATCGTTTTCACTTAAACTTTCAATATCAAATTCACCTATTTCATCAACTAGATTTGCTCTTTGTTGATTATTTTGGCGATTTGGACATCGATTTGCTAAATGGTTAGGGTCACCACAAATGTAACAATTACATTTTCGGTTTGGTTTAGTTCTTTTAACGTATTTGTCTTTTTTACGTTTATCGTAAAATTTTGATTTTCGAAGATATTTTCTAGGTTTATAAAAACCGTATGCTTGTGGAGTGTAGATTGCTGTTCTACAAAATGCCCAAGCCTGTCTTTTAATCTGTTCTTGTAATGTAGCTTCTTTACAAACTTTCTCTAATTCCTGAAAAACAAACATAATTCTTGGTCCTATCCCTAATTTCGGCATTGATCCGTATGTTGTGTTCCAATCTTCTTGTAATTTGCGTCCTAAGTCGCCTGGAAGTTTTGAAAAATATTTATTACATAGTTCTTCATCCATGGCTTTGCCAGTTTGGGCTAGGGTTATAACAAAGTCTTGGCTGAATTCTTTTATATATTTGAAATCTCGTATACTTAATTGTTCAAGATTTCTTATAGCTGTATTTTGAATTAAAGTTCCTCCTTTTCCTGGATCATTACCAATGAGTAATAGTCTAATCAAAATGGTAAAGTTGTATGGGTTATTTCCCAAGGCTTTTTGCTCTGTAATTACGGCTGGATTATCTGTTTTGCGACTCTGATAAATTCCTAATGCTAATGGACCTAACGTGGTTTCAAGGACTGCCCACATATCCATTTCTGGTTTTTTATTTACTTCCCAATATCTTACAACATTTTGTTCCCAAATAAGAATTTCTTTGGGCCATAGTTGAGGGGATTGGTTTTCAAGTAGTAACATGTTATGGCTATATAATTTACCATATGGTTTACGTAAGCCTTTTCCTATATAAGGGCTTTCGTGTGTGTAATCTAAATCTGGTTTAGCCCATTGTTCTCTTTCTAAGGGACCTTCTTTATATTGAGAACTGGGTTCATTGTCAAATCTACTTCGTTTATTTACTGGAATCATAGCTTGATCCATAAAGTTGGTTTCAATGAAGAAATCACTTAGTGGAATTTGTTTATTTAAAATGTCTTCGACTAAGGGCATATTAAAATGCTTAGATAATGTTGTAAAAGCTTCTTCATAGGTCATATCAAGTTCTGTTATACATGCTATAAGCATATCATCTGTTTCTTGTCTTATGTTTTCAACTGTAGTTTTTCTGTTTATAATTTCATGTAGTGTTCGTTTGCTTTCTGTTTTAAAGGTTTCGTCTATTTCTATATCTTCAATATCATTAGTTTGTTGAGTGTATTCTTCATCAACTAGATATCCAAGAATATCTAGTTCATCATCTACTTCTAGATCTGAATCATATTCATCAAATTTTGGGCCTTCGTCCCAATTCATAGCGTTTAGTTGTTCAGAAACTATTTCATTTAAATTATAGTGTTCATTAACTTCTGATTCAGTATCTGTTTCTTCTTCATTCTGTTTAAACTTATAATTACTAAATCTCAAGTTGGGCTCTCCAAATTGGTTTGTGTAGAGAACGTGTGTTTTTGGAATTAATAAACTTTTATCGTTATCTATGAAGTCTTTAAGTTGCCATTCAAGGCCTGCTAAATCTTCTGGATTTATTCTTCGCGGTTCTATCATTTTAATGCCTTTACTAGCAATGTTTTGGACAATTCCATCAAGGTTGATTTTAAATTTCATTCCTGATCTGTTACTAGCTTTTCCTATTATTCCAATACTAATAATAAGATTATTACCTATGTAGTTTTCAAATCCGTTTGCTTTAAATCCAAGTTTTAAATGTTTTATATCTTTTATGCTTTTTAAAATATTTGGAACACAATAAACTAAAGCTGATTTATCGTTTAGGTCTATCTCCATTCCTGAAAGTAATGCTTTTTCTATATTTGATGTCCAAGATTTATCTAGGACAAGCGTTAAAAGTTTCGTTCCTAATCCCTTTCTGGTTAAAGTTTTGATTCCTATGACTATTAGTCCTAGGTGAAAAAATCTTTTCCCAGTGTTTTTTAACTTCTGAATGGTTTCTGGAGGTAAATTTTCTAAAGTTACACTGTTGTCTATTACACGTATCTCTTCTTCCCTTATGCTTCTAATTAACGTGTTATTAATGTTTTTAATTCCTGTCTGGTAAAGAATTCTTGGATTTAAAAGATCTAGATGATTATTATTATAAATATCTAGATTTTGGTCTAAGTCTATTTCTTCGTCTAACTGTACTGTCTGTTTTTCTTTCTTAGATTTAAATTTTGATGAGACGCTGGAAATTTCATCTTTTGGTTTACTACTGGAGGTAACTTCTGTTAGGGTTCTACTAGGTCCGGAGAATGATTTTCTACTATTAATCATTTTGGAATCCAAAATTTATAAACTTCTGGTTGTCTGGCTTTAATGACTACTGGTTCTCCTAAGCTTAGTTTTGATAACTGTTCAGAAATTTTATCTAATTCCTGATTAAAAGACTGTTTATTCTCAAGCTGTTCAAGTTTTTCTAAAATTTGAAGATTAAGACTTATAATTATATTAAATAAGTTTGGATATTCTTTATCTGAAAGACTGTTACCCGAATATATAGTAAATCCTTGTTTTGGAACTGGTTGAGTTGCAGATTTACTTGCTTCTTCGATTGCTTTCTGTAAAAATCTATTCATAAACTTAACTACTAACGATCTGTTTCACTTCCTTTAATACTGTTTCAACCTGTTTTATTTTAGTGTCTAGTTCAAATGTTTTTGACTTAAGGTTTTCTAATATTCATTTAGATTCAAGTTCTAAAGTTTTAGGTTTATTTGTTTCTAGTAGAAATTTAAGCTCGTTTACTGATGACTTATCTGGAAAGTTATTCTTTAAATTAACTAAGCTGTGTAGAATATTTTCGTTTTGATTTTTAACAAAATCAAAATTTTCTACTAACTGTTTTAAGATTTTATTCCTATTTTCAAGGTTTTTGGCAATTATTTCCAAAGTCTTTGCTGTAGAGTTGTCGTACTGTTCTAAAGCAATTCCTTGGTTTATAATTAAATCTGTTATTGAGTTTAGCTGTTTATTATCGATGTGTAATATATGTTGAAAACCTTTTTCAAAGTGGCAAACAAAGCTGTATTTATCAAGACTGATTATACTGTGATTTTTGAAATTATACTCAAGATTGAGATAACTTAGTCGTCTAGAGGATGAAGGATCAATTTTAAAAGTTTCTTTTCTTATAATTTTTAAAGACTCATTCCTACTTATGCTTTTAAGTTCTTTTATAAATTTACTTTGAGAGATCAATTTAAAGAAACGAAAATTTAAAATATGAGAAAAAAAAGAAAAGTACGATTAGTTCCCTGGTTACCAATTATTCTTTTTATTTTATACATATTCAACTTCATTGTTATCTTACAGTTTACCATGTTTAGTTGAAAAAATGGGATTTACGCCTCTCTGCTACCCTAGAACTAACTCAGAGGGTTCTGCAGTAAAATAACAATTTAATTATTTATGATAAAACAAAAAATCCTAATTGATAACACTAGGAACAACCATGCTCCGATACCAGTTTGGCAAGGGGGGTAGAAAAATTCAAGAGATTTCAAAAATAATAAAGCAAACGGGCTATGTATGATACAAAATCTTTTAGGTAAATTCCTAAAAGATATCCTAATAAAAATCTGAAAATAAACTCTAATATATTACAAAGAAGAAGAAGAAGCGGAGGTACCTGATTCATGGACAATAGATTTGTTCACACCTTGAGTAGCGCAGCTTGAAAAGCATATACTCCTTTTTTTTTAAAAAACAAAACAATAAAAATTAATGATTCATAACAAAACGATTAAAATGACTCTTTCCTCTGTCTCTATTGCATCATAAGCACACATTCTTCTTTTGTTCAAATGTCTCATTTCCTGTCTCAATGCTACTTTCATATCCTCGGCGCACATAATGGCAAAATAGTCGTTCTGATGTAAACTTTAAATCTTGAGTCTTGGCCCAACGTGTCCAAGCGGTACAAGCTCTTTAGGTCCTTAATGTCTAAAGATAGGCCTGGGCCTAAATACACGTTTTTGCTTTTATGATCATTAGCAGCTATATACAAAAGATAGATTTAATTATTATTATTATTTGTAGATGATCTCTCAGAGTGACAAAGTAACTGAAGAACTTAAAATAGCATAAGAGGAATGAAATAGAAAGTTAGTTCGCCATTAGAGAATTGAAGAGCTTACAATATTTCTAGGATTGCTTCTATATCTTGTTTGAAGCAGAGCCTATCTATATATACATGCTTCAACCGGTTTTGCCGGTACAAACTAAAATACACCTGGCTTAAAGATACTGTACATTAATTATTACATAAAGTAAGCACTAATAAAGCTATGAATAAGATACTGCCAACGTTATATTTTCTGGAGTCTTCGTGTGAGCTGGAGGGATTAACTGGAATCTACTTTTACATCTGTCCTTCTTTTACAAAAGGTAAGGGACACGTTGCCTCTAAGGATAATGAATTTTTAATCAGTGTCGGCCATTTGATCGAATTCTGCATTCCTGGCGAAGTCACTAATACTGGGACAACTATCTTCCATTTCTTCCTCTGAAAAGTTTTGATCATATAATAATACGTCGTTATTTGGATCAAAATAATATTCATGGAAGAGTGGAGGAAACATTATCTTTAGTTCAAGCTCTCCCCATATCTGGTAGCGTGAACTTTCTGACTGTAATACAAGCTCTTTCCATCCTAGTGGTGCCACTAGGTTGCGTTTGTTGTGATGAAACTCCCATGGTTTGTGTGCTTCGAACCATATTGGAGATCCTTCGAACTGTTGATAATAACACCTTAAAAATTTTGACGCATGCTCCCGAGTATAACCATTATGTTTAAATATTGCCATGCGATGAAAAGCTGGTATGATCTGGTGATTCTGTCCATAATGGTAGCTTGGGGTTGTGGAATTAATGCATACCACGATGCCTGGTACTAATTTAAGATACTGTAACGCCACCATTGCAAAGCGTTTTCCAAATCTCTCAAGGATTTCTGGATTCTCCGTTTTTTGAAATTTTTCCGTAAAGTGGTCCAATCATTTTTTGCTAGATTAGGTATAAACTTTCTAGCATAATTTACTAGGCCTAAGAATGCTTGAATTTTCTTTTTATTGTCTAATTTATCTGGAAATTCAATAATTTTCTGTGAAATGTGAGGTTGAAGCTCAACCTTACCGTTTCCAATTTCTAGTCCTAAAAATGAAATCTTTTGTTTAAAAAGTTCCATTTTGCGTTTTGATACTAATAACCCATTTGTTTCTATTTCTTGAAAAATCGTTTTAAGATGACTTTCGTGTTCTTTGATATTATTGCTTGCAACAAGAATGTCATCTATGTAAACTAAACAAAATTCATATTTTTAAAAAATACTGTCCATAAAACGTTGAAAAATTGCTGGGGCCGTTTTTAGGCCAAAACTAAGGACATTCCATTCAAAATGCCCTTCTGAACACATGAATGCTGTCCAAGGCTTAAAATCTTCTTCTAATTTTAATTGATTGTATCCAGATTTTAAGTCAAATTTGCTAAATATTCGTTTGTTTTGAATTAAATTTATTAACGTGTCTTTATTGGGTATATTATATCCGTCGTCCTCTGTATTATCGTTTAGTCGTTTATAGTTAAAAACGATTCTAGGTTTTCCTCGTTTCTGTTCAGAATGATTTCTCATAATAAATGTCGCTGATCTGTGTCCACTATCTGATCTGCGAATTAACTTTTGGTTAAGCATTTCATTAATCTGTATTTTAAATTCTTTAACATCTGCTGGACTGTAATCTATATTGGCTGTTTTAATTGTAATTTTTGGATTTATTAATTTTATTTTGCATGTGTAATTAACCCTGTTTTTGGTGACATCATCACCAATCAATCCTATTTTTTCTAGTTTAGATATAATTTGATAAGGGATATACTTTACCTCTTTACCCTTTTCTAATTCTCTGAATATTTCATTTGCTAATATTACTAAAGCGTTTTTGTGTTCTTTATGTTGTGGAGAATTTGTGTTATGCTCTTTTTCTGTTAAAAAATCTATACCTTTTGTAAAAGAAGGACAAATGTAAAAGTAGATTCCAGTTAATCCCTCCAGCTCACACGAAGACTTCAGAAAATATAACGTTGGCAGTATCTTATTCATAGCTTTATTAGTGCTTACTTTATGTAATAATTAATGTACAGTATCTTTAAGCCAGGTGTATTTTAGTTTGTACCGACAAAACCGACTGAAGCATGTATATATAGATAGGCTCTGTTTCAAACAAGATATAGAAGCAATCCTAGAAATATTGTAAGCTCTTCAATTCTCTAATGGCGAACTAACTTTCTATTTCATTCCTCTTATGCTATTTTAAGTTCTTCAGTTACTTTGTCACTCTGAGAGATCATCTACAAAAAAAAAAATTATTCTTTAAATTAACTAAGCTGTGTAGAATAATTTCGTTTTGATTTTTAACAAAATCAAAATTTTCTACTAACTATTTTAAGATTTTATTCTTATTTTCAAGGTTTTTGGCAATTATTTCCAAAGTCCTTGCTGTAGAGTTGTCGTACTGTTCTAAAGCAATTCCTAGGTTTATAATTAAATCTGTTATTGAGTTTAGCTGTTTATTATCGCTGTGTAATATATGTTGAAAACCTTTTTCAAAGTGGCAAACAAAGCTGTATTTATCAAGACTGATTATACTGTGATTTTTGAAACTATACTCAAGATTGAGATAACTTAGTCGTCTAGAGGATGAAGGATCAATTTTAAAAGTTTCTTTTCTTATAATTTTTAAAGACTCATTCCTACTTATGCTTCTAAGTTCTTTTATAAATTTACTTTGAGAGATCAATTTAAAGAAACAAAAATTTAAAATATGAGAAAAAAAAAAGTACGATTAGTTCCCTGGTTACCAATTATTCTTTTTATTTTATACATATTCAACTTCATTGTTATCTTACAGTTTACCATGTTTAGTTGAAAAAATGGGATTTACGCCTCTCTGCTACCGTAAAACTAACTCAGAGGGTTCTGCAGTAAAATAACAATTTAATTATTTATGATAAAACAAAAAATACTAATTGATAACACTAGGAACAACCATGCTCTGATACCAGTTTGGCAAGGGGGGTAGAAAAATTCAAGAGATTTCAAAAATAATAAAGCTTTTTTTTTTGTAGATGATCTCTCAGAGTGACAAAGTAACTGAAGAACTTAAAATAGCATAAGAGGAATGAAATAGAAAGTTAGTTCGCCATTAGAGAATTGAAGAGCTTACAATATTTCTAGGATTGCTTCTATATCTTGTTTGAAGCAGAGCCTATCTATATATACATACTTCAGCCGGTTTTGCCGGTACAAACTAAAATACACCTGGCTTAAAGATACTGTACATTAATTATTACATAAAGTTAGCACTAATAAAGCTATGAATAAGATACTGCCAACGTTATATTTTCTGGAGTCTTCGTGTGAGCTGGAGGGATTAACTGGAATCTACTTTTACATGTGTCCTTCTTTTACAAAAGGTAAGGGACACGTTGCCTCTAAGGATAATGAATTTTTAATCAGTGTCGGCCATTTGATCGAATTCTGCATTCCTGGCTAAGTCACTAATACTGGGACAACTATCTTCCATTTCTTCCTCTGAAAAGTTTTGATCATATAATAATACGTCGTTATTTGGATCAAAATAATATTCATGGAAGAGTGGAGGAAACAAGCATTTCATTAATCTGTATTTTAAATTCTTTAACATCTGCTGGACTGTAATCTATATTGGCTGTTTTAATTGTAATTTCTGGATTTATTAATTTTATTTTGCATGTGTAATTAACCCTGTTTTTGGTGACATCATCACCAATCAATCCTATTTTTTCTAGTTTAGACATAATTTGATAAGGGATATACTTTACCTCTTTACCCTTTTCTAATTCTCTGAATATTTCATTTGCTAATATTACTAAAGCGTTTTTGTGTTCTTTATGTTGTGGAGAATTTGTGTTATGCTCTTTTTCTGTTAAAAAATCTAATTCTCCCTGTCCACCACGCTTTCGAGCGCACTCTGATTGAAAAATGTGGTAATTTGTGGGTAATGTATAATTTTGTTTACTGAAAGTAATGCTGATCGGAATTCGATGTAATTCGATTCGGGATAAAAGATTAAATTTATATTGGCGATTGGATGTTAATTTTGGAGAATTTTGCTCCATAATTTACGTATTTGGATGTACATCCGTTTCCTTGTCATAAACAATGTTTAAAAAGCTTCCAAAATTATTTAAAAGTTTAAAAATCACTCTAAAAGCAATTTATAAATAATTTACTAAACTTTACTTTATTTAACCATTTTTTTATTTTAGAAACCTATTTTTGTTATGAACATAATTTTCTTTCGATCACTAAACCCTTTAATAATCACTATTATAATTATTATGTTTTAAACCTACGGGTAATTATTCAATAATCATGAAATTTTTAAATATTATCTAGAAAGTACGAAATGATTTCTAAAATGCGTTTAATTGATTTTAAGGAGTGTTATCAATGATTTTGAATGTAAATATAAGTTTTGGATAGCATTATGTAGTTTGGAGCAATAAAAATATATTTTACATATTTATTTGAGAATAATTTGTAATTATGGAAAATTATGAAATAACTTTAAGTGATTTTAATATAGTTATTGATGACATTGAATATATAGTGAAGGTATGAAATCATATATTTGATGGTTTGAAATATAAAGGAATTATTTCGAAAGTTACTAAATTTATTTTAAAGTGGTATTTAATTAAAGAAATTATGAAATCAATTCTATATCTTTGATATGGAAAGAGGTTTAAGAACTTTTGATATATATATATATATATATATATGATTATTTAGAAATTAATTATAGAATTTAAATCTTTATAGTGAGATTATATAAACAAATTAAATATATTATTTAATATATATAAGGATTTTAAAGGATTTCTGTTATTTTATGAATATAAAAATTGATTTAGGAGGTTTATTTGCATTTTTATAAATATAACCTCTTTTCTAATTTATATTTGATTTGTGAAATCTCATTTCTGTTTGACGAGGAATATGAATAATCGAATTAGTAATACTATTTGGTATAGGACTAACACTTTTTCAATTATTCATCGGACTTATTATATAGAGATACCTAGCGTGGATCGAGTGTTGTTTATGAGCATTGAATAATATTTCGAATAACATGCGGTGGTATGGGACACCATTATTCTATTTGTTCGATTATTCCTTGTAAGTAATATTCACTCAAACGGGAATACACTCTCGTGTATATTGTGATACCCATTGCGGTTGGAGTATATTATAGCCATGCGTTGGCTTATGGTTGGAGCCATGTGTGGAAGGGATAAGAGCTTTAGTATATTACACCGTGTGTCCGCTTACATCTAGAGGCATATATAGATATGAGATATACATAGTATACGCTGTCCACATTGTGACCAACTCCCTTTATGGTTCGGGAGTGAATCGGATTAATCAGTATCCACCCTGGCGGCCTAATCGCTGGATCGAGCCTCAGATTCGTGACACCTTTTTCTTATGTAGCCTGTATTGTACCGCTATGTGTGAATGCCCTTGTGTCACATTGGCCAGCAGTCTGTTACCATAGGGGCAAGTGCAGGGTCGTGATCGAGGCTACGCGTAGACAAGTCATATGTGGTATGGTCACGATGTCCGTTGAGGTAACTGAATACTGTAGGAACGGATCCGCTACATTGTTGTGTGCCAGCAGACCTTGGATTCTTGGAGCATGTTGTGTGCTATCAGTCTCCCTTCTCGTTTAGGTATATCTATGTGATAGTGGATTGGCAAATATGTCTCTATCCTATAATAAGTTGACTACTCTAGAGACTATGTCTAAAGTATAGTCGGTCTCCATTATATTATACTGTTTGATGATTATTCATTTATTACTTTGATTATGGCAGACTTGAGAATATTTTTCATATTATTTTAGGGCATTGTTATGTGCTAGCCCCATGTATTCATCTTAGGGCATTGTTGTGTGCTAGCCCGAGGTATTCGTTTAGGGGTATGCTGTATACTAGCCTGATTTACTTGATGTTTTCATATACTTTGATAATCTTTTTATAGAATGGAAGATTCAAACATCTATAATGGTTTTCTTAATTTTTATTGATTGGATTTATATGTGTAATGATGCTTTTCCGTATAATTTCATGGTGGATGTTGTTTTGAGATATTTGAAGGTGTTTAAGTTTCCACCATTATGCTTCCCGTATTATCATTGTATGTTATTATAACATATATCATTATAGACATAGTCTAACACATGTGTTATTTATAGTACTTGGGTCAGTACAAGGCATTTCAGGTACAGGGATGCTGAGACCCCAAGACGTTTCAGGTACAGGGACGTTGAGACCAGGTTGTATTATTTGAGCATAGATAGTTATTCAGTATTATTGCATATTAATTTGTGTTGTATAGACTCATGTATGCATATGACTTAATAATGTAAACTATATGTTGTATGTTGTATATTATATACTACGCGATTAACTCTATTATCTCTGTTATTTATTGTATATTGTGTATTGTTCTGTCCTGGATGCATGTGTTTATTACTTTATGTCGATACTGTATATGTTTATTGGTGAATAATATTCAATGTTTAAATACATACCAATGTTAGCTCAAGGGAATGTTCACATGTGTATCCCATATCGCCTCATTCTCCATAGTTTTGATAGTATTACACCATGGCACTCTTCGATATTATGGGTATAGAGGTGGGGTGTTAGATATTACCTTTTAGGTAGTGATTCAGCTTTTATACCGGCTTCTTGCACTAGTTACATCAATAATGACTTCTTATAGTATATTTAGTCGGGTATTCTTCTAGACATATGAACCAGGATATACATCGGTTGTGTAATAGTATACCCTTTCTCAATGAATCTTTATTGACCTCATCAGGTAAAAAGTTTCAATAAGCACGGTGTGCTTTGAACCAAGGGTTGCCCATTTTTTATAATCGATGGGGTGTTGAGTTATTATTATTATTATTATTTAAGGAGGCCTTTCTTGTCATGCCTCTTAAACCAAGGAAAGCCTTTGTAGAACCGTTTATTAAAATGGTCTTATGGCTTCTCGATCAATTAATAATTTGGGGAAAACCTTCTTGAAAGCAAGTCCAATTAAAGCTTCAACTTTTTAGATATGAAATCTCTGTGTGGAAGAAAGAATGGGTTTTCAAAAAGGAACTTCTCATACTATTTTTAGTAAACCAAGGAGTATTCTCTAAGGACCGGTCCTTCTTTTATAAAATGTTTTTGTTGGTTTGGTTTACGAGTCAATGAGTCGAAAAGTTTTTCCTGAATATTTGAGCCCTTTGACAGAATAGCCCTCTCTCAATGTTGCTACCAAGAAGGTTTTTGAGAAATCTCGTAAAAGAAATGCAAGTGTTTTTATATTGAATTTAAAATTAATATAATATGCATATAAAATTATATGTAAATGTTATTTCAAAAAAAAGTTTAAAATAACTATTTTAAAACATACATCCATACATACATAATACATACATAATACATATATACATACATAATACATATATATATGTATATACTAAATATTCATATTTATTTAGAAAATTAATAAATCATTTTGAGGTTGAAATTAGTAGATATTTTATGTAGATCTAGATCTAAAATTTTAAATTTGAATCTAAAGTCTAGATTATTTATATTAATATCTAAAATTATATAACATTATAATATGTGTGTGCGTGTGTGTATACGTATATATAAATGTTCACATTTCATAAACATAATTTTATATTGTATAAACAATGTATATGCGAGTGCGCACACGCGCACACATATACACATACACATACACATACATATGCATATGTGTGTGTGTGTGTGTGTGTGTGTGTGTGTGTGACAACGCATATGTATATGGAGAGGCTATCATATGTTTATATTGCACGTGCACACATACACATGTGTATATGATACGCATGTGTATATGATACGCATGTTATATTATATTAAGCGATAAAACATTAAAATAAAACTTTATCTATAAATTAAATAAATTATTGATTTTATTTAAATTAAGTTATAAATTTAGATAAGATCAAAATAAATTTAGACTTTATAGGCCCAATGATAATTAAACGAGATAATTTTATTGAATTTTACCCATTTAATCCGTAGCGTGCTGGCCCAGATTCAACAATGATATCAGAGCCAAATAGCCTACGCGATCTAAATTAACAACATTAGGGCTAACTTATTAAAGCCTACCCATATAGTAGGGTGTTTAGAAAAGTAGCGTCTAAGGTTAGGTATGGGTAAGCTGCCCTACTTGGCTATTAGTCTATCCCGAAAGAATGAGGTAAGCCGAAAAGGTTATCCATAATATAAAAGCCTAAATTGATTTGAGCGTTAGGCTAACTATTAAATCAGCTTTGAAATATGAAAGGTTAAACTTAAAATAAATAAAAATAATATTTTGAATTTAAAATAAGTAAAGATTTTATAAATGGTATAAAAATAATTTTTAAAATTGTTTTAAAAAATAAAATAATTATCTTTGAAAATTATTAATAATTTTGCTAGATTAATTAAATGAATAATTAATTAAATAAAATAACATATATATTGATAGTTGTAATATTATCCTAAAATGTTAAGGTAAAGAATATATATATATTTTGAAATTAACCATAATTAATTTAGTGTTAATAAAAAATATAATATAGATATGTACAAGATATATGCGCATAACTATAAATGTTATAGTGAAAATACTTAATTTAAAATGTTTAAAACGAATAAATAAAAAATTAATTAAAATGTTAACGTTGGAACTGAGCCAGTAAGCATCGGGGTAAATAGGTAAATTTTAATTTTTTTTATTCCATTTGGACTTTATTGGGCCAATGGAATCTAAACTTGTTTATAGACCTACAAGTTTTAAATAAAATCATTATTTTATTTAATTTATTATAAGTTTTATTATAACAGTGTTATGTTTAATATATTGTATGATATGTGTATCATATAAACATATGTGTGCACGCACACGTACAACATAAATGGTGTACATGATTTTTTATGTTTGTATATAGATTTTTGAGCATGGAATTTAAGATGACTTGTCATTGCAACATCTATACATATGTCCAGATTTATTCCCTTCAATTTTTCTTTAATGATGAATGATGAACTATGATTATTATTGATTGAGTTTATTGTCACTGGGTTTATTTGCATCGCTTATCGAGTTTGATAACTCGCCTGTAGTTTATATTCCATTTCTTTGTATTTATTGAATGTTTGTTGATGGGTTCTTTGTCGATATGGATTTAATTTGGTGAAATTAGATTGCATTATTGTAGATTGATTACTATTGTGATGATATAAATTTATTAAAAGGGGAATAACTTAAAATAGAATATTTTGATAGAAACGAGATATTATTGAAAATAAATAATGGATTTTTGGAATGATTTTTATTTAAAAATTAGAAATATTATATGTGATAGAAAATTATTTAGTAGATATGTTTTTGAGTATTTGGTGAATACAAATATTTTACGACATGAGGTGAGTTGCTGCATCTTGTTGTGGTGGCACAGGTTCGATTCCCAGCGGCCACAAGTATGAGACATAAGTGCACGGCCACTTTAAAACCGGCTTAACCAAAGGTCAGGGCGACATAGTCTCCCTGTCCCCAAAGTTTTGTCCGCGGGCTTGGTGCGGTGGTGGGGTGATACGCCTCCCAAGTGGGAGGTCTCAGGTTCGAGTCCCACCTTGTGTGGGAGGAGAAATGCCTTTCACGTGGGAGGTTGTTTCACTTTCGCGCCTCTTGCACCAAGTCAACCGAAAGGTCTGGCTAGCCTGGAATAGTGGTTGTGGCGGGCCTTCCATCTATTCCCTAGGTTTACTGATCAGGAACCGCATGTCGGTAGTGATTGACCAGGTTTTCCCTAGTTTCAAAAAAAAAAAAAAAAATATTTTAAAAATGATAAAATTTGGGATTTAGTAAATAGGAGAAATTTTGAATGTTTATATTTTATTTATTATCGCTTATTATAAAAATATTCAAAGGATATTTATGAAATGATGTTTGAATCTATATTTTTTAAGTGATAAGTTAATTTATTTGGTTTTAATAAATTGAAAGTTTATAAAATAATAATTTGGAATAGTAGTAGGTTGGATGTGATTATTTTGAATGCAAAATTAGTATCAACAAAAATCTATATTAGATTTTATTTTGGGTAATTTTGGTAGTATTATCGTTTGAATTTAATTGTTTTAAATAAAGGTTTAGAAAGTGTTCGGAAGTAAATAAGTGTTGTGAAATATTGATTCTGAAATTTTATATTATGTTTTTGGGAAATATTTTCAAAATTGAAAAACTTTATTGGGCATGTTGGATTACTTAAATTTATTTCTTAAAGGAAATTATAAATTATAGAACTTTTTGGATATTATTATTTTGAATCATTAGAGCATGAGAATTTTATAATTTAAATTTCTTTGAACTGATTTTGATAGTTGAAATTATATTGAAGAGTATGGGAATTGTACTTTAAACCCTTTCTAAATCAATAAATAATAGAATTGTGTGTTTTGATCGACTTATATTTCAATGTAACAAGGAATTAAAATAAATAGAGTTATAGTACTATCTAGTATGGGACTTTCGACAATATTTTTTTGGTTATTCTTTGGACTTATTACATAGAATAATTTTGTGACGATGAGTGCAATTTATGAGCAATGAGTAAACGAGCAAGTAACACTAGTTGGCTTGAGCTGATGTTTGTTCGATTACTTTACGTAAGTAGATGTCACTCTAGTAGCAACGAATATACATGGCATTATTTTTATGATGATCCACATTGAGAGTGTGAGAATGAGAGCCAGAAGAGTGTCCAAAATATTATGTGAATACTCCTATTATACGTCGGGGAGTAAACCAGATTGGTCCAAGCTGCCTGTTGCCGATTGCTCTTCGAATCCATGACACTTATTGATGTATTTTATGGAGAGCCACTGCCTTTATGTCATCTAGGCCAACAGTCTATTACCATCAGGGGAACTTGCAGTGTCATGACCAATGCATAGGTAGTCTTGCATTCGGTGGATTTTAGGTCACGATGGTCGTTAAAGTAACTAAGACTGTAGGAGTAGCACTGAGAGCCTGTGAGGAAACTCCTTGAGTAGGCTAAGAGCTTTTAGTCTTCCGTCTAATTATTATTGTTGATGAGATAGCATGGGACGCTATAGACACCACTTATTAACCTATATGAGATCGTTGTGTTTACAGCTAAGAGCCGATTCGATTATTTATCGAGACCGATACCAAAATAGATCTATATAATGATGAGAGAACATAGGACCGAGAGTCCCGACTGTTATCCACGATACCATGAGTCAAGTGGATTTGTAGAGGTCTGAGAGACGTATGGTTATTCCATTAGCTGAGAGTCAAGCTGATTACTATGAGGTAAATGATTATTATGTGGCTATCGATCTCTTGGATTATCTTTGAGACTGAGAGTCTATGCATGTAACGACCTCACCTCTACACCCATATTATTAAAGAAAATTATAAGTAATGTCGCCTAATAATACGGAGAACACGGCAGGTTAAGGGCGATCAAATGTGAACAGATCTTTGGGCTAACATTGACACGTCTTTATTACCTTTCTAAGGATCTAAATTGAAAATTTTACGCGTACATTATTAATACAAAGTAATTAACACATCGATTTAAAATATTCAGAACATTATAATATAGATAAATTAGAATCAGTGTCATAGATCATAGTGGAATAATATACATATATTTCATAATAAGATGCGAGTCTGCAAAATATCTGAACTAGACCCATATAATTATATATACATCACATCCAAAATGTTGTATTAGGTACAAAATGACTATTAATTAATATACATGACATATCATCGTAAATGTCAATATATATAATAAGCTTAATTCTAATAGGAAATAAAATAGTAAAATGATTATTCATCGAATGACTATTCATCTATTCTATTTTCATTAAATAGAATGAGGAGCAGGAAAACTCTATGAAAAAATGGTGGTTAAATTCGATGTTGTTTAAGGGGAAATTAAAACATAAGTGTGGGCTAACTAAATCAATGATATATATGTTTCTAAAGTAAATTGAAATAATCAAAATAGTCTACTCTATAGATAGCACAAAAGTCTAAAAGTCAGCGAGTTCATGTACCTGTAGAGTCAAGACCTAACCCAAGTATTATAAAATAAACGAGTTAGACTTTATCCAATAAAAAGATGAGATACTGATATCAATACATACACACACACACTCCCGACTTAGGCATAAAATAACTCATCTCAAATATGCCTAAAACTAGTTGATCATAATAAGGCATTTCAAACCAAATCACCATTTCAAATCCATATCAATATATGACTTAACAATAAATAAGCCATAATAAAAATTTGTCAGAAACTAAATAATCATATAATGTATATCAATCTAAATCACATTTCATAAATTCATAGTGAGTCTCAAATGGACTATTATCTAAAAATATGGTGATAATCAAATTATCAAAATTTTCGAAGCACAAAAAGGGAATTCATGCTCGAATACAAATTGTCTGAAGAACAATTGGGAATGGATACCCAATTACACTAATAAATAATCATAATCTCAACATCGAAAAGATTTTGATAGCCATGATCATAATGACATGGTCGCTAACACCTGTCCATGCAGTTTTGTCAGAAGAACAAAGTCACTAAGACCTTACCAAGCAGTTTTGTAGGAAGGACAAGGTCACTAGCACCTCACTAAGTAGTTTTTCCCTAAGGACAAGGCCATTACAACAATTTTTCCCTAAAGACAAGGACATTACAACCTCACTAAGCAGTTTTGTAAAGGACAAGGTCGCTACCACCTCACTAAGCAGTTTTGTTGGTAGGACAAGGTCGCTACAACCTCATAAGCAGTTTCACCCTGAAGATAAGGTCGCTACCACCTCACTAAGCAGTTTCGTTGGGAGGACAAGGTCACTTCCACCTCACTAAAAAGTTTCATCCAACAAGGTCACTAACACCTCTACAAGTAGTTTTGTCATGCGCTACTCAAATATCGACTCTCAGGTCAATAAAAAAATAAGTCACCTTCTCTCAGGGATCTATTAGCCTAAAATCCAAACACCCTATGTGATGACCCACCTCCTCGACCCTCTGAGATCGACAATAACACATCCTCGGTATTCAGATGCCGTAAATCCAAGTGCTAGAGAGGCAGATTATCATAGGATAAAGAAAATAAATATAAAAGACAAGACAATAATAGAATCTCACGTCACATTCAACACCTAATTATACATATGAATAGTACATGCAATTACTCCAATTTTCTCCATCAGAGTTCTAGTAAGTGTTAATCCATCCAGGATGTTATAACTACCTATCCTCACAAGTGCTGATAGATTCTTAATATAAAATATAGCGGAATTGAAAGATAACTTCTAAAAGAACCCAAAATGCTCCATGCTCAGTGCACCTTTATCCCCTCTAAAATGTTCCATGCTACCTACTACTTGGCTACCCGAAAATATATGGCATCTAGAGTTTAAAGGGAAAAGAAAATAAACTCTGGGTCAGTCATGAGACTGATATGAGAAACTCAAAATATAGATATTTGAAAACAAATGGTATCCCATAAGACCGCACGGTACATAAACCTGGAATGAGTTTTTACCTCATAATAACCAAGACATTTGCTACGCAAAATCTAGGAATATTATTTTTAATGACATTTTTATGAAAATAGTTTTCAAATAAACTTATGAATCTTAACTGAAATTGTTACATTGATTAAATTCCAACATACTAGCTATAAAGTAGGTTCTATACTCGATTCCGCAGGCACTTATCGGAGAATGAATCTCCATATAATGGCAGGCAAAGAACTACCTCCATATAGTACACCTCTAGTGGGATGTACCGTGGATCAACAACTTTTGAAATCTCTGCACCAAGCAAGACTGACCTACCCGTAGACTTAACTAGGTGGCAGATAGAACCGAATATGACATCACCCCAACCGTAACTAACCTATCCAGGACCCTGTACCATATATAACATACTCGACTTATATAGAGTAATCTAGAAAGGTGATGGCCATGCCATAATGGTTGCAAATCACATAGCCTTACGACATGCCCTATTTAAGCCATTTTCGGGTGATGAGGCCAGAGGTAACGATTACCTTTCACATAGCACATCCTACTTGAATGCCACACTGCCATAATCACACAACTGATTTCTACAAATGTATAACTCCTGAGATCGTATGTCTTAAGATAGTGTTTCAAGCTAAGAGAAGTCGCCTTCTCCACCACCAAACAGATAATACGTTTATTTAGATCAATCAATATGATTAGAAATGCAACCTTAGACATTCGTCCATACAAGTTGTCCAGATATAGGACAAACCAAGGGAACTCTCCTACCACATAATCTCGGGAATCATCCCTAGGATTAGCAGCGAGCACCCTTGCATTGAAAATCAAATGAAGATACCATATATATATATATATATATATATATATATATATATATTTGTGTGTGTATGTGTGATATGGGAAATTTTCTAGGAGGGTTAGTGACAAGCAACCCTTCATTCTATTTACTATCATTCCATGCTTTACTTAGAATACATAAATTGGTTCGAAGTGGTTTTCGGATAAGAATCGCTCAAATCCTACCTTGGTTCCTTTAAACCAATCATCGATAAAAATATATTAGGTTAATACGTGCTTATCATTTGATTAATTACTTCCTTTTTTATCAAAAATATCTTCTACATACATACATACATATATATCTTTAAAACATTTCTTTCTAGTATATATGGAATCATTAACCTCTCTTTAACTTTGGAAATACTAAACATTTTTATAAGTCATATTGGGAACATTATCGAGTAAAAAGGGTTAATAAAAAATATACCAATTCTACTCAACATCAATTTTCGTATTCAACCTTTACTATCCATCGAATAACGGTAAAATTACCTTTTAAATTCACAAAGATTGTATGGTTCTCTTTTAGGAATTTAATACCAAATGTAAGAAGATTAATTCTATAAAATCCAAGTTGTATTAAATTTGTAAAATTAAATCCTTTATTCATGCCTTGTTTCCGACATTTCGACCTTATCTATTCCTCGTCCAGGAAAGAGGCCAGGTGAGCCAGTGCACTAGTTGATCCTGAACATCTCCTTAGTTTAAGCACCTTATATATGGATCTCACGTATAGAAAAATCTTGTCTACTCATCGGCTTTTAAAACCAAGATTAAATCACTTGATTTTAACAGCTTTTCTTTAAATCATTTATTTAAACTTTTTAAATAAATTATTGTTTGCTCAAAAATTGGGCAAACACTTGTTAATCTGATTTTTAGTTTAGCCTTGTTGGATTGTGTTTATCTTGCGACTCTTTAGACATTTCAAGTTATAATGAAATGATCCTTAGAAGAACTGAAGTAATTAGAAAACTCGAGATTCAGAAAGCAGATAAGTAAAGAATAAGTGACACATGTTTTTTATACTGGTTCGGCCAGAATGTGCCTACATCCACTTTCCATCTTATTATTCCTTCTTAGATTTGGTTACAAGTATAAGATTTCTTGGAACGTTTAGAGAAATTAGAATGACTAGTGTGATAGATTTCAGTAGAGTTTCCCCCTTTCTTCTCAGACCTATGTCCCGATTGTTGTGGAGAATCTCCGGTATTTATAGAGTGAGATTGTGAGGCGTGGAGGAGAGGATATAGTTGCCTGGGTCTGGTTCGGTATTAGTGTTTGGGACTTGTGGCTCTCTAAGCTTGGATTGGCAATCTCCATCCTTTGGTTCGGCAATCTTCATCTTCCTTTGGCTTGGAAATCTTCACCTTCCATTGATTCGGCAATCTTCATCTTCCTTTGGTTCGGCAATCTTCATCTTTGAAGGATCCTCTTTGCCGATTTGAACATATGGTTCGGTGTGCCTATTGTATCGAACCAAATGCTTGGTTCGGTAAATGGTGGGTCATGCAGACCAAATATTTGATCTGCCATACTAGATAATGCCAGACGAACATTTGGTCCAGTACTTCTGAGGATGCTGACCAGATACTTGTTTCGGTATATTAAAGTGTAACCAAATATCTGATCCGACATGCCGATCCAAATCATTTGTTCGGCATTTTTTCCGAGCCAAACGTTTGGTCTATGTAGATTTGGATCTTGCTCTATTTGCTTGCCTTTGGGCTTCTTTTTCCTTTGCTTGCCAAAAACCGGCCCGACAGTAGCCCCCCTAAAGCATGTTGGGAATTTTGCTCAACATGCTTTGTTCTAGTCCGGTCGGTAGCTCCTATCACTGAATGCCACATCCTATGACTATTCTTCTTGCCATCTTCATCCTTAAATACCGCATTCCTTCTCCTTTTTTCTTCCTATTTTCTCGATCGAAATTTCCCAACCTGTCTTGTTCAATTGCAACCGTAGACCTCTAGTGCTTACATATTTTTTGCAATCGTAAGGTGCGCCATTCTCTATTCGATACTAGATTTCAAAATTTTAGAGTTTCGATGGTAAGCGACTTGATTTAAATTATTGAGAGACTGGAGTAGTTAGGTCCTCATTCTCCTAAGGTTGTATGAGGTGTTGGGAGATTTACATTGTTTATGTGAGCGCATGTAATTATTCACTTATAAAGTATTTGGTCCATTACCTGAATGATTTGTCATTGGCAGAGGCTATAGGAGTTGCACATTTGTTTGTATGATTGTTAGGTGGAATCTATGGTTTTCCTTGATGACTCCATGGGAAGGTACACTCTGGACTAGCAATCTGTATGTGGCCCTATATGGTTCAGCATTGGCTCTTGACAATACCAGACCAAGTTCGTCGAGCGTTTTGTCCATTGGTTTGTCGAGCATAATTTGGTGAGGCTGGGGGTATGGAATTCTAGTTAGGTTCGATGACAGGAGATTCCAAACATTTTTTTAACCTCTATTCATATTTTGGATCTTTTTACTGATGTTCGCCTCCCTTTTTTTCCTACAAGAACATGTCTTTTGGACGCGAAACCCGTTCTAGGTTTGCAACTTCACAGCCTGCGGGAGCAGGATCTTCTTCTACGGATGTTCCAGCTAACCTCCCTAAGCAACCCAGCTCTGCTTACTCACTAGTGGAAGGCTATGCTCCTAACCAGATGTTGGCTTAGCCTTTTGAATTCTATCCCAGTGTACTAATGACCGAGAAATTAAACTCCATAGCTACTGCGTTCGAGATAAATCGTAGAGATATGCTATTGCATGGCCTGTATGACAGAGCTGCCTTTCCACTAGGCAGGTATATGGCATACAGAAAACATCATTGCATATGCAGAGTGATCCTGCATCTTAATGCTTGGATTGCAAGTTTCGTCATTTATTTGAAGGTCGCTCCAATGCAGCTTCAGCCGAATTCTTATGTTATCCTGACATCTCTCTATCTGATATTCGTGAAGCGGTATCAGAGGCCTCCAACTCATAGGGAGATTAGGTATTTTTACAACATGAGGAGCTATAGCAAGGGTAGGCCCTTTATCAGCTTGGAGTATGCACACAAGTTCATTCCCATCCTAGATTTGTATTCCAAATTAAGCATGTTCAAGAAGGAGTATTTCTTTGTTCGTGATGACATCGTGGCTCAACATTCTTTCACCTATGGATGTAAGTAGCTACTTTCCCCTTTCTTAGTTTTCTTTCACCTTGGTTACTTATCCCTTCATAACTTCTAGGTTGTGTGAAGGCGGTGGAGGAGATGGTTTAAAGAAGAAGGCCAAGGAGATATTAGCTATTCTAGAGGTCAAGCGAGCGGTCTCGTTCCTACTTCATGATGCAGCCCTTCGGTTTTACAATCTAATTAGGCCCTGGAAATCCGTGTATGAGATTAGGCCAAGGTCGACCGAGAGAGAGAAGAGGGCTAAAGGAGATAAAGAGGATAAGGGAAAAAGTCCGGATGAGGAGGTTGATGCAGCTAAGGCCCCGAAAAAGCTGAGACATAAGAAGGGTGCGGTTTGCGCTCCCCGCTTTGGGAAATCCTTGCTCATTCAAGACATCTCCTCTCTTAGTGATGAGGAAGGCTTTCATTCAGGAAAAGGAAGTGAAGAGGAGGAAAGTTCAGAGAGTGATTCTGAGGCGTCGATAGGGGAAGCTCGGCATCTCCAGATTTGGACATAATGGGTAGTGAAGAGATAGTGTGGATCCTTTAAAAGATGTTGAGGCTGTGTGAGGGTGGTTCGAACAGTTAGAACGCCTTGACTCAGCCCCTGGACCGCCTCTTATTTAGACCCTCCTCTAGAAAATGTGGCTTCGAGTGACTCAAGTGAAGTGTCGCCTCCTTTGATATTTGGTGGAGCTGGCATTGGCGGGGAATTCAGTCTTTCCCCAGGTACTTTCGATTACTGTACGGATTTTGAGATTCTTCTTAAAAACTTTTTATTTTTTGATGGGTCTCATCCCCCACCTGATTATTAATCCAATGATGTCATATTGCCAAGAGTTCTTCCTCCATCAAGCGATGTTCCATTCCAGAGTGTTTCCCACCTGAGTGAGATCCCGCCTCGACAACACGATCCACCTTATTCTAAGGGTTTGTAGCAGCTTGTAGTGTCCCTAGTGTCTTAAGTGTTTTTGTTTCTCGAATTCTTTCTACTTCTCAGGTCTAATGCTACCAAGTATATTTCAGGGAAAAGGAGGAATCCAAGGAGGAACGAGGTGTCTAGGTGTTTGGAGAAATTTAAACGAATGAAGATGGCTCCTATTCCTCCCTCGGTAGCATCTCAAGAGGAAGGAACCATGGTAGAGGAAGTCAGTAGGGCCTTATTAGGTTTAGAAAAGGGAAAGAGCCATGGATCTTCCCATAAACACGCGAGATCCCAGAGAAGGAGGCTACCTCCCCAAGCTCTCAAACCTCCTCGCGTTGTCGACGTCATCTCCCTATGGGTACGGAAGTGCATGAAGTGCCAAATGAGTTAGGAGAAGGTATCGCGGACCTTGCTTCTTCAGCTCATCAGTAGGCATGCAGAATCCATTTGGAAGTCATCCTGGTATCAACTCTGATTACGCCGGTCGTCGTACCATGGATCTCAATACTGAGTTTCTTCTTCCTCGCAGCCTCTTGGTCCGGATATTAAATGAGGCTAAATCTTTGAATTTTGCTAATCTGACAACTAGGATGGTTCAAATCACCGATGAGACTCGCAATATTGTTGACAATCAGACTTGCTTGGCCAGAGCTAGTAAAGAGGTTGGAAGTGCCAACGTGCGATTACGTTTAGAGATGGATGATCTCCGCAAGGCGCTCAAGGAAAAAGAGGCTGAATTGGTAATGGTTGAAGCGTCTCGCAGGTCTGAAATGAGAAAAGCCAAGGAAGAGGCCAAGGATGAAGCAATGAAGGAGGCTACCGCTATATGTCAAGCCCATATTGATCTGGCCATTAGCTCCATGGATGAGGCATGGGAAAAAGATATGGAGTGACTTTGCTCCCTTGAAGGTAGAGTAAAGAAGTTGAAAACAACCCTGGCTGAGCTGAAATAGTCCAGGGATGTATGAATGAAAAAGAAAGACTCCTACCGGGCTGAAATTAATAGGCTGAGAGCAGAGCTAGTACACTTGAAGAAAGATAAGGAGCTATATATGACCAAGGTGGTATCCCTCTAGACTGAAGCTGACAAGGCAAGTGAATTTTGTGACACTGTTAACCAGATGCTGAAGGATACATATTACATGTTCTAGAAGCAAAAGAGCCTTCAGTGGATGGATGACTACGCTCAGGTGATGGCTGGAATTCATGCTTGGCTTATTAAGGAGGCCAAGGCTTCAGCTGCATAGGAGGGAGGGGCAGCTTATGATGTTATGACGGCGAATAGCCAATTTTCCTTGGAGGAAACAAAAGCCATCGTAAGAGGGTACAAGTTATTGGAGGAGGAGGAAGGTGATGACGATGGTTCTGATCTTGAGGGGCTTGGTGATCCGCCTCATGCTACCGCACATATCGCATCCTCCTAATTTGTGATTACTTATTCTGTACTGATAAATTCATGATCTTTATCATTCGTATTGTGTAGGGACATCTTTGGGACGAGTCAAGCCTCCAACGGAGCCTACTGGAGGAAGTGGGCCAAGTGGCAAGGATGTCCCCTCGTCTTGAAGAGCTTAGTTTGCCCCTTTTTGTTTTGGTTTGTGAGGAATGTATGGTTGTTTTGTATCAGTAAATACAGATAAAAACTTGTGTATGTAAAAATGTTTCTGATGTTTAATGTTTCAATTTATGCTTTTCACATGCTTGCAATTATTTTTGTGATGCATGACTTTTATAAGTTGTGTATGAATTATTTACAACTTGTTTACTCATTATTATGCTGAAAATAATAATTGTGTTCTTTTCTTTATGGCCGATCACTAATGACAACCACTCGGTCTAGTGCTTGTATCGTGAGAATTATTCGATTTGTTGTTGCCGGTGTAATGCCTATCGCCAAGTACGAATGACCCCTGGCTGCAGCCATGCCTTACTCGATGGGTTTATAATCGGTTTGCAATTGCTAGCTAGCCGAACGCCAATAAAGAACTACCCGGGCTATGAATCGTTTCTGATCCGTGGCTTATAATCGGTTCATCATTTCTGGCCTAGGGTTACTGATCATCAGTAATGAATTTTCTGGGCTTAATTGTGCCCTTGTTCATGGTTATCTCATTTTCATTGTTGCCGACGAGTGTCTACGATTGCTCATAGTAGGGATTGTCATTGAATGAAAAAGTACGTAATTAATATAATTAACTTAAGGCATCAAGATTTTCATAGTGGTCCGGTCGAAATATGCCTAAGTCCACTGCCTTTCTTTTACTATTTTATTCAATACATATTTCTTTACAACTTAAGAGAAATATCGGCGGAGGTGTTGGAGATTCCATGCCTTTTCGAACACCTCTCCATCTACCGTTGATAGGATTTATGCTCTATTGTGAAAATCTTTATGAACAACAAACGGTCCTTCCCAAATTGGATCCAATGCCCCAGGTTGTGGGAAGACTCGTTTGAGAACCAAGTCTCCTTCTTGTAATGTTCAAGGCTTCACCTTGGAATTGTATCGCGTGCCACCTTCTGTCTATGAGCGCCTGCTTTGAGGGCGGCATTATTTCTCTTCTCTTCGATCAGGTCAAGTGATATGTTTAATAGCTCCTTGTTTTCTTCTGGATTATAGTGTATTCTTTGGTGTGAGGGGACGATTGTTTCGACGGGGAGCATGGCTTCGGTTCCGTACGCCAGTGCGAATGGAGTGTGCCCTGTCGCGGTTTTAAATGAAGTTTAGTACGCCCAAAAAGCTGTAGGCAATTCTCCGACCCATGCCCCCTTGGATTTTTCCAGTTTCTTCTTGATTAGTGTTTTCAACACCTTGTTCACTGCTTTGACTTGGCCATTTTCCTGTAGATATGCCATAGTTCAAAAGCTTCAAGCAATCCTATGTTCATGGCACCAATTGGCGAATTCCTCGCTGTCGAATTGGAATCCGTTGTCCGATATGATTTTCTAGGCACCCTATACCTGCGCAGGATGTTATATATTAGAAAATTTATCACTTTGGTAGATGAAATCTTGTTTAAAGGTTCTGCTTCCACCTATTTGGTGAAGTAATCCACTGCCACCGTGGCGTATTCCGCTCCTCCTTGACCCATGGGAAGTTCCTCGATTAGTTCAATCCCCAAATAGCGAAGGGCCAAGGGCTGACCATCTAGGTTAGACCAGTAGGTGGCAGTCTTGGGATTTTAGCAAATCTTTGGCACTTGTCGCATTTCCTAGCAAACTCGGTTGCCTCTTTGTTTAGTGTAGGACAAAAGTACTCGTAGAGCAGGAACTTTGTAGCTAGAGTTTGACCGCCAGTGTGGTCGCCGCAACTTCCTTGGTGTATGTTGTTGAAAATATCTTTCGCTTTTTTTCCTGCCACACACCTCAACAGGGGATTGGGAAACCCATGACGATACAAGACACCCTCCTAGATGGTGTAGCAAGATGCCTTCCTGAGGATTTTTCTAATCTCGTTGTGATTTGCCAGTAGGATTCCTTCTTGTAAGTATTTGATGATGAAGGTCATCCATTTCTCTTCGCTACTATTGAAGGGCGTGATCTGAAGACATTCAAAGCTTGGTGTGGCTTGCATCATGATAGGGGTTGCCTCCAGCATTGGCTCGTTTCTCATGCTAGCTTCTTTGGCGAGGGAATCTGCTTCTCGATTCTCCTCCCATGGGATATTTTTGATTACATAGTAGTTAAGGTCGTTCAGGTGGGTTTTAGTCTTGTTGAGGTAAGAGGCAAGTTTTTGCCCCCAAATCTGGAATTCCCCAAGGATTTGGTTACGATTAGCTGTGAGTCACTGTGTATGCATATCAATTTGATCCCTATTTCCCTAGTGATTTCCAAGCCAGCTTTTACCGCTTCGTATTCAATGTTGTTATTGGTTGCGGTGAATTCTAGCCTCAACACGTAACTTAACTTTCTGCCTCGAGGCGTGATGTTTACTATTCCTGCCCCCGAGCCGAGCTCGTTCGATTCTCCATCCATAAACATATTCCACTTGATTGTTTCCTCTATTCTGATGGTTGTATCCTTATCCTGAATGGTGAATTCAGCTATGAAATCAGCCAGGGCCTGCCCGTTGATTGCGGTGTGTGGATGGTAGGTGATGTCGTACCGGCTTAGCTCGATGCACCATTTTAGCAGGCGTCCTGATGTATCCATTTTATGTTGGACCTGACGCAATGGTTGATTTGTTAGGACCCTTATGGAGTGAGATCGGAAGTAATGCCACAATTTCCTGGATGCTATGAGTAAACGGTATGCCAATTTTTCAATATTCGGATATCTAGCTCTGCCCCTGTAAACCTCTTGCTGATGAAATACATTGGTTTTTGGACATGGTCATCTTCTCGTACCAAGGTAGTTCTCAATACATGGGGGGACACAGCTAAGTACAAGTAGAGTCTTTCTCCGTCTACCAGGGTGGAGAGCACTGGTGGTTTTTGCATGTGTCTCAATAGGCTTTGGAAAGCCGAGTGGCATTCATCGGTCCATTCAAACTTTCCCTTATACTTTTTTAGAGCTTCGAAGAATGGGACGCACTTATATGCAACCTTGGATATAAATCTTCTTAGAGTGGCTACCTTTCTATTTAGACTCTGCATTTCCCTTCGTGTGGCTGGTATTTTGATGTCCTTTAAGGCTTGGACTTTTTCGGGATTTTCTTCAATCCCTCTGGCATGCACAATGAAACCCAAGAATTTTCCCAAGGATACTCCAAAGGAGCATTTCAATGGATTCAGCTTCATCTGGTATTTACATAATATCTGTAACATTTCGTTTGGGTGGTGTAAATGTTCTGTTTCTTTTCTTGATTTGACAAGCATGTCATCGACATACACTTCCATGACGTGACCAATCTGCTGCTCAAACATCTTATTAACCAAGCGTTGATAGGTTGCACCAGCATTCTTGAGCCCGAAGGGCATGAGCTTGTTGCAATAAAGTCCTAGATCCGTGATAAAGCCAGTATGTTATTGGTCTGGTATATGCATGGGAATCTAGTTGTACCCCGAATAGGTATCCATAAATGATAACACTTCTTGCCCTGTGGTTCTGTCCACTAGTCGGTCGTTTCGAGGTAGGGGAAAACAGTCCTTGAGGAAAGCGTCATTGAGATTGGAGAAGTTGATGCAGGTTCGCCATTTCCCATTGGATTTTTCCACTAGAACCACATTGGACATCCATTTAGGGTAGATAGCCTCGTGAATAAAACTGTTGGCGAGTAGATTTTTTACTTCCTCGTTAAGGGCAGTTGAGCGTTCCATCCCTATGCTCCTTTTCTTCTGCTTGATCGGGATTTTGGTTAGGTCTATGTTCTGGTAGTGACAATCTATCTCAGGGGATATTCCCACCATGTCTTTGTGGGTCAACGCAAACACATCCAAATTTCTGCGTAAGAACCCTATCAATTGGATTTTCAGATTTTTGTCTAGTTGCGACCCTATCTTGAAAAGCCTTATGCCATCGTGATCATTTGCTGCAACATGTTCCATAATCTCCATGGGCTTGGCGCTGGCCTCCTCCTCTCTATCCCTCGGATCTAATTCATTAAATGGTTCATTCATATACTCGAGAGGAGGGGCCTTCTTTGATTGCTATGCTTCCACAGTTTTGGCGCAGAGGGCGACCTCTATGTTTTTACCCTTTTCCTTCCTTTTGTTCTGGCGAAGTTCTATCATATTACAATCATGGGCTGCGTCTTTGTCGCCTTCTACTTCTCCTATTCCCCCATTGGTAGGAAAATTCATTTTCAAGCACCAAGGGGCTAAGACTATCTAGAAATCTGATAATGCAGGTCTACCCAGAAATGTGTTATAAGCAGAATGTCCATCTACCGGCACAAAGGTATGCTTTCGAATAATGGATCGAGGGTGACTTCCTAGTTCAACAAACAAGTCCAATTGCCCAAGCGGAATTATGGCTTCTCCAGTGAATCCATGTAGGGGCCTATGCATGGCGATACATCTTTCATTGATAACTTCATTTTATTGAAGGCATGTTTGAAAAATATATTCACCGAGCTTCCCGTATCGACCAAAATGTGAAACACCTCTTCTGGTCCGATCCAGGAGGAAATGACCAGGGGATCGATATGTAGGTATCGCTTTCCAACCAAATCCTCACCGTTGAAGGTTAGATTGGTCCTTCTCTTCGTTTGGCGATGCGCCCTTCTGTAACTGAATGACAATATCCTTCTCCATCCTTTAAAGGTTTCTCGTACCTCTCCATCTTGACCCAACTTCCACCGGCTAAATGCGGACCTCCCGATATAGTATGGATAATTATTTTCTCCTGATTGGAGCGGCTCACACTTGCTTCTTCTTTGTTATTTCTATGTCGAAGTGGTCCTAGCCCTTCATGGATTGGAGCGGGAGAGTTATGTTTTTACTGCACATATCATTCCGGTTTCTTTTTTCAAATGTATTCTTCAATAAGGTCCCGCAAATGCTAACATTATTCTGTGTTATGTCCGTAAGACTCATGGAAGCGATAGTACGTTCCCATCCTAAACGTAGCTTCCGGTTCCTTCTTCTATGGAGGGCATTTGTACTTCAATTCATGTTGAGTGTCCAAGTAAATGTTTTCCATAGTGTCATTCAAAGGAGTGTAGGAATCAAATCTCGGTCTCGGTCTCGATCGGTATCATCATTTATTGCTTTTTTAGTTCCGGTATTGCACTGATAGTTACTTTTATCATTATTGTTTGGCATGCTCCCTTCTCCTTGAGGCGGGACTCTCGTGATTCCATGGGAGTTGGAACCCCTTATAGGTTGCTCACCATGCCGAAGGGCTGCCGCGTCTTCCAATCTCGTATATTTTCCTGCTTCATAGTAGAATTCCTGAAGAGTTAACGACTTCTCCTTCATCAGTCTTCTTGCAAGTTTCGAGTCTAGGTGGACGCCTTCGCATAGTGCCATCAATGTAAGTCTTTCATCCGCGTTTTGCACCATGCTGTAGCTGCGTAGAAACGGGTAAGGTATTGCTGCAGAGGTTCCCCGTTTTCTGTTTTACGTTGGACAAGGAATAAACGTCTCTAGGCTGTTCCATATGGATTTGGAACTGGCTTACAAACTTTTCCTTCAACATTTCCCAAGAGCTGATGGATTTGTGGGGTAGGCGACATAACCATGTGGTTGCTAAATTTGACAATAATAACAGAAAACATTTACATAGTAAATCCTTAGTTGATCCATTCATGAGCATGTGCTGAGAGTATCGTTGTAGGTAGATGATTGGGCAGAGGTGCCCTTATATGGATCCATGGTGGGCATCTTCCATTCTCGAGGCATGGCTGTTGCCTCTATGTCCCTAGTGAAAGGGCTGGATACTCTGGCCCTATCCATTTTTCGAGTTATTCGCTCCCGAGGCACTCCCTTAAGAGTCGTGTCATCCTTTCTTCAGACTTAGGAGCAGCCCTAGGAGAAGCGGATCACTATCTTTGATAGTGATGGTGTCTAGTGCCTTGATTGAGGCCAGACTGACGATGATTGATTCAAAGCATGATAGGATTAACCATAGATGGTCCATGGCTGGGTCTCCCTTGACTGGGCCTAGCTCTTGATGACCTCTCTGGACCAACTTTGGGTTGAGTCCTGGCTCGACTTTGAGCCCCTAGATCTTCCTGATTGAACTCATCATTGGTGAGAGATCTGTTCCTTCTACGTGACTCTCTAGATTGGGATTCACCCTTGGATCAAGTATTGTTAATGGATTCCTCCATGCCCCTTAAGTGTGTCATGCGTTGGTCCACCAAAGCTTCTTATTGGGCAGCGAAGCGGTCAGTCATCTCATTCACAACCCTTTCTAAGTCTTCTAAGGTGACAAATGAACCTGGAGGTAAGGTGCGATTAGTTGGGTTTTCTTGATCTTCTTGGATGGGGTTGAGCGTATTTTGCAGTAGTTGCATTCTTTCCCTTGTCAGCATTTCACTTAGAGGGAGCCATGTTCTAATGATACGCTAAGGTTGGAAGAATAATGGACAGAAGAGTTTGGATTTCTATGCCCCCCTTCTCAGAGAAAGCACCAAAAATGTTTGCTCAAAAATTGGGCAAACACATGTTAATTTGATTTTTAGTTTAGACTTGTTGAATTGTGTTTATCTTGCAACTCTTTAGACGTTTCAAGTTATAATGAAATGATCCTTAGCAGATACCGAAGGAATTAGCAAACTCGAGATTCAGGAAAGCAGATAAGTAAAGAACAAGTGACATAGTGGTTCAGACAGAATCTGACTACATCCACTTTCCATCTCATTATCCCTTCTTAAATTTAGTTACAAGTACAAGATTTCTTGGAATGATTAGAGAAATTAGAATGACTAGGGTGATAGATTTCAACAGAGTTTCTCCCTTTCTTCTCGAACCTCTGTCTATAGAGTGAGATTGTAAGGCATGGAGGAGAGGTTATAGCTGCTTGGGTCTGGTTCGGTATTAGTGTTTGGGACTGGTGGCTCGGCAAGCTTGGATCAACAATCTCCATCCTTTGGTTCGACAATCTTCATCTTCCTTTGGTTTGACAATCTTCACTTCCTTTGATTCGGCAATCTTCATCTTCTTTTGGTTCAGCAATCTTCATCTTTGGACGATCCTCTTTGTCGGTCCAAACATCAGGTTCGACATGCCTGTTGTACCGAACAAATGTTTGGTTCGGTAAATGGTGGGTCGTGCCGGACTAAATATTTGGTCCGGCATACCAGAGAATGTCGGACCAAACATTTGGTCCAGTACTTCCGAGGATGCCGGTCCAGATACTTGGTCTGGTATACTATAATGTACTAGACCAAATCTGATCCGGCATGCCGGTCCAAATGATTTGTTTGGCATTTTTTCCAAGCCTAACGTTTAGTCTGGGTAGCTCTGGCTCTTGCTCCATTTGCTTGCCGTTGGGCTTCTTCTTCCTTTGCTTGCCAGGAAACCGGCCCAAAAAATTATAAAACCTTCAAATCATTTATAAATACTTAATTATTTATTTGAAAACATTTATAAATATTTGGAAAAGAATACTTAAGTTTAAAGCTATATTTCACAAGTTATTATAAGTGCTGCAAAAAGTGCTCCAAATAGTGTTTTAAAAGCTTATTTGATCAATACAACTTTTCGATCATTTTTAAATCTATATTTTTAACTCAGATCTCTTTCAAAACATTTTAAAATATTTATAGAATTTATTCCATATTTTTATAGAAATAAAAATATCAATTTCATGATTTTTTCACTTTTGTTTCTGAACTGCTGAATCACGAATATTTTAAAACTTAATTTGCTCATATTTCACAATCTACTAAACAAAATCTTGGACTTTTTCATTTGTTTGAAACTATATTATAAGAGTTCAAAAAATTCCAATTACAAAGAAACCCGACTCTGAATCCATCGATTAAATGAATTTATTTTTCTACGCGTAAAATTGCAAACTGCCGTTATGCGATGCATCAATTTCGTTTTCATTTTCTTTTCAAACTTTTTTGAAACACTTTTAAATGTTTATAAAAAAAATTCTAAAACATTTTAAACTGAATTCAAAGAGGTTTAACATCTCTTATATACCATTTCATTTACAAAAGGGAAAGTGATTTCCCTTTTGATATTCGACATGTATTTAAACATGACTTGTTTGATACATCCAAGCAACAATATTTCATAAACAAACATGATGATAAATCATAGAAACAAAACAACATATCATATCATCATCCGAAGTATATATATAAACATGGCTTGGATGATTTATAGCCTAGCTTATGGGAGGAGGAAGGCTCGACTTTGGGAAATAAGGTGGTGGCCGTGGGTAATGAGAGTGGAAAGGAGGAATTTTGTGATATTTTTGAAGTGGTTTGATATATGTATATTGTTAGCACCAAAATTAGTCACTAACACCCTTGAGTAGGATTGTGTAGGGAGATTAATGAAGAAGGTAAATTAAAACAGAGGAATATAACAATTGAATGTAGTAAGAACAGTAAAGGACGAGAACACCAAAATTATAGTGGTTCGGCGTAATTGCCTACGTCCACTATTAATGTAATCTTTATTGCTTTTCTCAAAGACTTGAATAAAGATACACTCCGTAAATGTTTAATTCAAATACAAGTTTGAACTGACAAAAGCGATTATCAAAAATGGCAGCGTATCCCTGGAGTTCTTGAAAAAAGGTCCCATTACTCTATGCCCCTGCCCCTTTATTTATAGACGAAGATAGGATGGACTTCCTGCGAAGGCCTAAGGACAAAGTACCTCAGCCCACAATAGACAACTTCTGTATGCCGAACCAGGCATACCGATCGGTGGTTGCCGAGCGATTCTTGTCGAGCGAGGCCTTCCCGAACGATGCTTGCTGAGCGATTCTTGCCGATGGATGCTTGCCGAACGATTATTGCCTAGAGATGCTTGCCGATCAAAGGTAGCCGAGCGATTCTTATTGATTCAAAATGGCCAAGGTGTCCATGCCGAACACCCCACGGCTGAGCCGCTTAATCTTCTCTTCATGGCTGAGCGAGGGGTTACCGAGCCATGTAGCCTTCTCTTCATGGCCGATCGAGGGGTTACCGAGCCACGTGATCTTCTCTTCATGGCCGAGCGGGGGTCACTAAGCCACATGATCTTCTCTTCATCGCCGAGAAATGTGCATTGAGTTCCTAACACCATCTCACTTTAACCGAGCGACACACGCCACCTTACAAGACCCTACGGCATGCTTCCTCCTTTCCTCGTCCGAACCATGTACACAAGCCAACCCATATATATATATATATCGAACCATCCAAGATGAAACACTTCTATATACTTCCAACCTCTCACCTGATTCAACCAAAGCCTCTACAATTATCATCTGGTAGTTGGGCCATGCAACCGGGTAACATTATCCCCATAAAGTGTATCACGAGAGTCAACATGATGGGCTTTGAACCATGAGCAATCCATGCTTCCCACTCTTCTCCACTTATCGGGTGGAGTCCGTTTCTCCATTGCGCTATCATCTTTGATGCGGGTCGGTCGACGTACACATGCCGAACCACTTGTTCGGCATACTCATTATCGCCCGGTATGATTGTTCACCCACCCAATGAGATATTTTGACCGGGTCCACTGGTTAAGACCCATTTGCATCCCCCTTCCTATGTATAAATGCCAACATTCCTTATCCTCCTTCCTACTTTTCATCTCATATCTTATTTCCTAGCACCGTTCCAAAACTTCATCTTCTTCACCCCACTGAACTACCTCATCCCTTCACTCTAACACTCTCCGACTTCACCACTCCGCACGATTTTAGACTCCGAGAATCACTTGCCCCCATTCCAGATCAACACACATATCGGTGAGCTTCTTCATATAATCATGAACCCCTAGGCCACCCTCTAATTTTTTAACTCGACAAGATTTGAACCTTAGGCGCATACATCCATGCACAAATAAGAAAAGGGAAAAGGAGGAAAAGGCGACGAGGAATGAGTGATAGGAGCGGACAACAAAGCGTTTCTGATGCGGGTTTACACTAGACTGAGAGGAATTAGCATAGCCTAAGTCGGTGCCATATAGGGGAAGTGCGTCATATTTCATGGGAGAGATGTGGTATGTACTTTGAATGGAAGTGGCTCGGTGGGTCGTCCAAAGAAGTATGGGCTAGTAGGATTTTGTCAGGTGAAGAGTTTTGTAGGTGGTTAGGTGAAGGGTGGTCCGACATAGGTTGAGTGAGGCTGGTCTTGCACAATTTAGGTGAGCGAGTGGGTCGGTGATTTGCATTTGAGTGGGTCGTTCGGCCCTGAGGGAGAGCACGGAATGGTAGGGAATTAGGAAGGTGGGTCGATCAAAGTTTGAATGAGGCCGTTCGGTTGTTAAGGATATGGTTCGGTATAGTTTAGGGAAGTCGGTTCGGTAGTTAGGAAGAGAGAGAGGATTGGATGGTTCGGTCACTCCATAGGATAGTTGATCGGCATTCATAATCAGGAATATTCTAATACAAACATAACATTCATGTGTCCAATCCGCCTTTATAACCATACATTTATGACAAGTAATAAAGCATATTAGCTCGGCGACCTAACTTAACTACATACCCCGCAACTTGAATATTATTCAATGCAAACTCAACCAACCAAATACAGATAGATAGTCTCCACACTCTATGATGCTAATGTTCGACTCCCAAACCATTACTATCGAATCATAAGACAAGCTCTCGGAGACGATCACCGATGGCGGTCTTCGAAGATGATAACTTAACGCTTAACAACACTCCATCGATTTTTAAAGCTATAATTCTTTTGTACTCATGTCTGAACGATTGCACTAGTCCACACACCACACAAAGGGAATATTTTTGTTGTTATATCTAATATCGATTGTCTTTCAAGTATAGTTCAAACATGATTTTATCCACATCCATTGCTTTCTAAAGATGTCCAGGAAATCAAGTTCTGCTACATTTTTCGATAAGCCCGATCCAGGCTCCCAACAGGAGATAGTAGGTACTTTGGAACCATCGACAACCTCCATGCAGGGTATTCCAGATCCATCCGCTGTAGTTATTGGCCCGACCACTGATGCTATAGATGGAGCAATCATCCTGGACAATCCGACTGATTCTCAAGCTTCAAAAATCGGTGAAACCACTCTTCGCCGACTATGTTCAATCCGTGGGATCCCTTTTGACGGCATATTAGTTCCATTAGGACGAGATCGTCACCACCTACCCCCAACTTTATATACAGCTTGTAAAAAATTCATATGTTGGGTTGGGAGTACGCCATCATTCAATTCCTTTCTCCGTGAAGTGCTACAGCATATCAGGATCGCCTCGACATAGCTACATCCCAATAGTCATGCGTTCATCTATGGCACCTGTATTCTCTTTGTGAGAATCCTATTCAGGCTTCCCACTCCCGGTGATATCCGCTATACTATTGTTTCAAAAGATAGTCTGACAGTCCATCTTTCATATTCCTCGAGCCAAACTCCAAGTGTCAGATTCTGACGGGGGCATGGAGTATATTCACCCAATATAAACAGGAACAGTTCTATGTACGCTGTCTCCCAAGCTTTACGAGAAGATGGCTGGAAGGAAGTAAGTTCCTTTTCTGGAACAATATTTGTCTGCCGCACAAAGTGCATTCTTTCTAAACCTTTTTCGATTTTTACAGGTATCAGCCCATGTCTTGAAGGCACCGGATATTCTGAGGCCGTCGAAGCCATTTGAGCCATTCCCGTAGGAGACCGAGACATCAAATTCGTCATTTCCAACCAATCGCTTTTAAAGTTTGGATTGTCGGCAGAAGGCCATTGAACAAGTCTTCCTCTTAGTGCCACTACCACCGGACCTGCCTTAGAAAAAGGCAAAAGGCAAGCTGGGCCTTCGATGCCTTCCACAGAAGGGACTCCTGATGTATCTGAAGAGGATAAAATAAAAGAGACCGAGGTGCCAAAAACCACCAATGAGAACTTAGGCTCTAATATTGCACATATAACTGACGTACTTAACATCACCAAATCGCTTCCCACTTCGAAGAGGCAAAAAACTTAGCCTATAAATTGAAGAAGAAAACAGTTGGTAGGACTTCTAAAGTTACCATCACCTTGATTGAGAAAAAATCCTCTCCCCAACATCTAGAGGGTTCACTTAAAGGTCTTTCAGACCTGATAATTCCCGATGACCCACTGAATTATGGTTTTAATGACCCAGGAGATATGTGGCATAATTCACCCACGAGAGGCGATGTAAGCAATTCGGTCGGTCGACATGGAGAGTCAACCCTAATTAGTAAAGCAAAAGAAACTGGTCCGTCAGAGGGAATCACTATGACACACACGAATGCTTACACTTCACCTTACACTTAAACTTCAACCATCAGGTTATTCTTGCTAACTTGTCCTTAATTTCTATGCAGGTGATATGGGGCGTACACATGGATTCGACCGCCTTCATGGGTCTTCTATCTTTCATCACTCCAGCCGAGACTCGAGGTCTAGTAGACGTCGAGATAGAGACGACCCGAGATTCGTCGTCATCTCGAAGGAAATCTTACAGCCATTCTTCGTACCCCAATAATCCTCCTCCTTAACCAGAACAAAGCAGGGAGAAATCTGCTCAAAGGGGATCTCAATCTGAAGCTCCTCACTACCAATACGCTGGTTCATCAAGCACTAGGCAATCTCACGAGCCTCGCAAGAAGTCCGTGGTTTCGGCTAAACAAACTTCCTCTGTCCCTACACACGATCCATCGATAGCAGAAAAGTTAGCTGAGCTTAAAGCCACATTTCCAAAAATATGCTTTGATGGATTAAAATTTCTTCCTATGATCATCCTATTCCAGGGCATGTTAAACGCAGTGCCATTGCTTACAATAATGATGTCTACGTCCAACACGATGCATTTGTTCACTTGGCTAAAAAAGTGTCAGAAGTATCCATGGAACGACAATATGAGATCGATCGCCTTAAACTTGAAGCCATTCATGATAAAGACATCATCAAAGCCTAGGATGAAGAGCTTTCCTTGTATAAATCTCAACTTGAGGTCGCTAAGAAGAATGCTAAAGATACTGCGGAGGCAGTCAATTTCCTGGAGGGTACCCACAAAAATGAAATTGATGAAGCGGTTCAACTCTGTGGCGCCTTAGCCTTAGAGAAAGACTCCGTTCAAAAGGAGAAAGATGCCCTTGCTCAACGTGTCAAAGTATTGGAGGAGATACTCCTTAAAGAAAAAGAAGAAAAGACTACCACTCAAAAAGAGTCGCAACGATACTGTGACAAGATTGTCGCTACACGACTCCTAAAAACAAAGTTTGATGAGGAGCTCTCCAAGGCTGAAGTGCTAAAGGAAGAAGCCCGTGAGGAGGGAAAAAGAATGGCATTCTTGAAAATCAATTCTCGCCTCGAGGCGGCTTCCCAGGCTGGTAGGGAGGAAATTAAGTGCATGTTTGATCCACTCATAGCCGAGTACAGTGCTCGAGTTCTCATGCATCGCGACCTAACATTTCTTAGCAAGGCTAACCTTGAATCTTTGTACGAAGCATGTGACACTTTAATAAAAATTAAAAATGTTGAGTGGGGAACTGAAGAGGTTGATGAGGATTCCCTTGTGAAAGAAGTGCTTCGCGAGAATGAGCGCACTGACCTATCTGCGGCAAAGCCCCTTTATGGAAGGGACTCCTCCTCATCAAAAGGAAAGAATGACACTATTGGTCCATTCAGAACCGAGTCTCCAGTTCCTCCTCCTATTCAGCCGATCAGTCGCTCATCACTTGATCCTTTCGAGCAGCATATTGGCTATGACCCAAAGAAGCCTAGACTTGACATTCACGCTCTATCTCCTATTCTACAAGGCGAAACTCCTAAAATAGTTGAGAGCCAACCGAAAATCAGTACGTAGTTTTTCTTCATAGAGTTCAAAAGATAATAGCTTCTGGCGTGTAATAGACGCATTCTTATATTTTCTTTTCGTAACTTCATATAGGACATTCCGATCTCGAACCTACTCTAGGGAGCGATGTTGCCATGGAGAGGGCGAAGAAAGTGGGAGAAATAATTTAAACGGGGGAGACTCTCGTACCCGACACTCAAGTGATCGAGGTGCTCGACGAAGACATCAAAAAATCCATCGCGTGTAGAAGAACATTATGAAGTTGAAATTACGGGCGCCTCTAAACGCACTTCAAAACTGAGCATGGAAGAGCAGATCATGGAAGAGGGAAAGAAGAAGGCTGATATTAAGGTTGAGCCTCAGGTGGTGGAACTTGACGATCCACTGAACAGGCCCCTGAAGGTTATTATCCTCAGTGGGACCTCACCACTGGAAGTTCCTTTCCCCTCGCCGGGCACCGCTTCCCTAACGAGCATGGCGTCCAAGAGAAAACGCCTAGGGGAGGAGTCTTCAGATAAACCGAGGAAGGAAAAGAAGTTGAAAAAGGTAGCTATCATGCTTCGTTCAACGCAAATAGGCCTGGATCATGTAATTATTTCTATTTATTTTCATACCCGTTGTAAATAGACTTTTTGCTCCGAGTTCAGGAGAAGTTATAATGGAACTTTATTTTGGATTAGTGAATAAAAATTTGTTTCTTTGCTTTGAATGATTTTCGCTATTCATCTTACTATATAACTTGTAGCCAAAATTCAAAATCTTGTGAGTTACACAAGCTCCAGTTCACTTCCATATGACTCAGAAATTTTTGGAACCGTAGACCCTCTAGTCTACGCTCCGGGGACATAGAATACTTTTAGTCCACACTCAGGGGACTTAGAGATTTTTAAGTCGTTTACACTCTAGTACGCGCTCTGGGGACTCAAAAGATTTTTAAGACGTTTATATTCTAGTCTGCGCTATGGGGACTTAGAGTACTCCATTCGGCACTCTAGGGACATAGAGATTTTTAATTTACCGTAGTCTACGCTCTAGGGACTCAGAGTACTCTAGTCCACACTTTGGAGACTTAGAGATTTTTAAGTCATTTATACTCTAATCCACGCTCTGGGGACTCAGAGTACTCCAGTCCGCACTAGGGGGGCTTGGAGATTTTTAAGTCGTTTATACTCTAATCCGCACTTTGGGACTCTGAGTACTCTAGTCCGCACTCTGGAGACTTAGATATTTTTAAGTTATTTATACTCTAGTCCATGCTCTGGGGACTCAGAGTACTCCAGTCCGTACTCTGGGGACTTAGAGATTTTTAAGTCGTTTATACTCTAGCTCACGCTCTGAGGACTCAGAGTATTCTAGTCTGCACACTGGGGACTTAGATATTTTGAAGTCGTTATACTCTAGTCCACGCTCTAGGGACTCCTGTCCGCACTCTGGAGACTTAGAGATTTTTAAGTCGTTTATAGTCTAGTCCATGCTCTGGGGACTCAGAGTACTCCAGTCCATTCTCTAGGGACTTAGAGATTTTTAAGTCGTTTATACTCTAGTCCGCGCTCTGAGGACTCAGAGTACTCTAGTCCGTACTCTGGTGACCTAGAGATTTTTTAGTCTTTTTTACTCTAGTCCGTGCTCTAGGGACTCAGAGTACTCTAGTTCGCACTGTGGGGACTTAGAAATTTTTAAGTCGTTTATACTCCGGTCCGTGCTCTGTGGACTCAGAGTACTCCAGTCCGCACTTTGGGGACTTAGATATTTTTTTGTCTATTGATTTTTAGTTTTGCACATGCGTACGCCGGACAGAATAATGTGATTTAATTTTTGCCATGGAATTACAACACATGGAACATCTATAGTTCATAGAAAAGTGGCTTTAAGCCTTTATTATTAATAATCAAATAGGAACAACTGAATTGTCTTATTACATGCCGAAAACAAAAGAAAAACATATTGGAAATAATTTCTACTAAAATGCGAAGGAAACAACTAAGCGTAATAACGTCGTAGATGCTCGCTATTCCATGCTCGGGGGAGTGTCGTGCCATCGACGGTTGCTAGCTTGAAAGTTCCCTCTCCAAGCTTCTGTTCAATGACGTATGGACCTTCCCATGTGAGATTCATAAGCGATGGGATCAAAAAAACTTGCTTCAAAACCAGATCGCCTACATTGAAGATTCTTGTTCGGACTTTTTCATTATAATATCGAGCGATTCAATGCCTATATGCAACCGCCCGTAAATCAGCTTCTTCACGTTTTTCGTCAACAAAGTCTAGTGATTCCAGCAAGAGATCATGATTCTTCTTAGGGTCATAATGAGTTACCCGATGTAAAGGAACTTCGAGTTCCACGGGTATAACAGCTTCTGTGCCATATGCCAATGTGAATGGAGTGTGGCCAGTCGCGGACTTGTGGGTGGTTTCGTAAGCCCAAAGTGGTGTCGGAAGCTCATCCACCCACTTGCCTCTAGCCTTCTCCAAACGTTTTTTCAATATGGATTTGATTATTTTTTTTACAGCTTCTACTTGTCCATTGGCTTTTGGATGAGCAACTGCTATAAACCTTTTCTCGATGCCATACTTTTGATAAAATTATTTGAACTCCCTACTTTTGAACTGAGTTCCATTATCCATAATGATAGTTCGCGGGAGGCCAAAACAACATATGATGTTTCGCACAACGAAATTAATGACCTTTTTGGTGGTGATTGTAGCTAAGGGCTATGCTTTCGTCCACTTGGTAAAGTAATCGACTGCAACTATTGCGTATTTTGCACTATCTTTGGAGATTGGCAACGAGCTCTCAGGATTTTCGAATATTTTTGGCACTTGTCGCATCTTCGCACATAGCCCGCGACGTTCCGATTCACAGTTGGCCAATAGTAACCGCAGCGGAGGATCTTTTTCGCTATTTTCTGCCCCCTAGTATGGTCGCTACATTTTCCTTTATGATCCTCTTTCAAGACCTGCTTTATTTTGTCATTGGCGATGCATCGAAGTTTGGGAATCGAGAATCCTTTTCGATACATTACTCCGTCCTGCATTACATATCGCGAAGCTTTGCGAATGACTTGTCATTTTTTGTTCTTTCTTTCGAGCAAAACCCTATGTAGCAGGTATTGCTTGAATGGGATTATCCATGACTCCTTCTCTATTTCTATTTCTGACACAAAATCTACTTCCATCTCATTTATACTCGAAGCATGTAAGATCTCGATGGGAACCAATCCCAACTGTTGTGCATCACCAGTACTCGTGAATTTTTTCAATGAATCGGCTTTCCCACTTTGCTCACGTGGGTTGTGTGAAATATTGTAATATTCGAGGTCTGCCAACAGCTTTTGAACCCGAACAAGGTATGTGGTAAGTCTCTGCTCCTTTTCTTGATAGTCTCCCAGCACCTATACACCACCAATTATGAGTCACAAAAGATTTCAACTAATTTTACTCCAAGTTCCCTGATAAGTTTCAAGCCAGCAATCAATGCTTCATACTCGGCTTCGTTATTTATAGCTGGGAAATCGAGCTTCAAAGCATAACAAATTGATCGGTTTTCTGGAGTTACAAGAATTACACCAGCACTAGAACCACGGTTGTTGGATGCCCCATCGGTGTATAGTTTCCATCGACTGGGGAGAATAATGTCCTCTCTGCTTGGCTCATCTGATATGGTGAATTCTGCAATGAAGTCTTCCAGCGACCGCCCTTGGATAGCCCTCTGTGGAAGGTAGGCGATATCGAATTGAATCAATTCATTGTTCCACTTTAGCAACCTTCCAGAGGTTTTGGGTCATTGGAGCACCTGTCGCAGAGGTTGATCGATATAAACACTGATCGGGTGTGCCTGAAAGTACGGACGAAGCTTGCGTGATGCAATCACCAAGCAGTAGGCTAGCTTCTTAATTTTAGGATAATTTCTCTCTGTCCCCGTTAAATGTTTACTGACACAGTACACCGGTTTTTGGACTCGGTCCTCCTCACGAACCAAGGTCGTACTGATGGCATGTTGAGATATGGCCAAGTACACATACAACACATCATGGTCTATAGGCTTTGACAGCACCGGGGGACTTTCTAAACATCTTACCAGAGCTCGAAATGCATCCTCATAATCGGGCATCCATTTGAAATTTCTCTTCCCTTTCTTTATCATATGAAGGAAGAAATACACTTGTCTGTCGCTCTGGATATGAAACGACTCAATGCGTCTACTTTTCCGTTTAGGCTTTGTATTTGCTTTATAGTTTTGGGCACTTGTATGTCTCGAATAGCCTGAATCTTTTCTGGGTTAGTCTCAGTTCCCCGTGCGTTAACAATAAAACCCAAAAAGTTTCCCGACGCAACGCCAAAGGAACACTTCAGTGGATTGATTTTCATTCCGTAGTACCCGAGTATATCAAACATTTCCAATAAGTCTCAAATGTGGTCGTTTGACTGCCGTTACTGCATGCCATCCACATAGACTTCCATTGTTCTACCAATTTGGTATTTAAACATCCAATTTACCAAGCGTTGATAAGTTGCTCCTACATTCTTCAGTCCAAAGGGCATCACCACATAACAATACAGTCCGACATCTGTGACGAAACTAGTATGTTCCTAATTTGGAATGTGCATCGGTATCTGATTGTATCCCGAATAAACATCCACGAATGACAACAACTCGTGTCCTGCATTGAGTCGACTAGTTGGTCGATTCTGGGTAAAGGAAAGCTGTCCTTGGGGCATTCCTTGTTCAGGTCTGAATAGTCAACACAGGTCCTCCATTTTCCATTTTCTTTTCTCACTGGCACAGGGTTGTACACCTATTCAGGGTAGAGGGAGTCACGGATGAGCCCATTGGCTTTGATTTTTCCCACCTCCTCTCTGAGAGCAGCGGACCTCTCCGGGTCCATGCCTCTTTTTTTTGCTTCACTGACATGTACCTCGGGTCTATGTTCAACATATGACTCGCAAAAGCGGGATAAATCCCACACATATCGAAATGTGTCCAAGCGAAAACATCCAAATTCGCTCAGAGGAAATCAGTAAGATCCTCGATCATCGAGGGGTTGAGTTTTGATCCAATCTTAAGTACCCGCGATGGGTCATCATGGCTGACTGGAATGTCAATCGTCAGTTCAACGGGTGCTGCTTTTTCCTACTTGGTTCCTCATCATCGTCCCTCGGATCTGTCTCTATAGATCCAATCATGTTGCCCGAGCTAAGGCTCGGGCATTACTTGTCAACTTTCAGTAGCTCAGATGCGGACTGAGTTGTCCACAACCTTTCCCTTCTCTCTTCGCTGGGCCACTCTTAGCTCAGCCACATAACATGCATGATCAGTTGCCTGATCGCTATGCACTACACCAACTCCTTTATCTATTGGAAATTTCAAAGTTAGACACCACGGGGTCAAAGCTGCCTTAAACTCTACTAGGGCCGATCGACCCAGAAACACATTATATGGGGAATCGACATCCAAAACAATGAATGGTAGGATCGCATCCTCCTACGTTCACCTTCCCCAAGTTAAATTGGAAATTCAACAAAACCCACTGCATTTGTAATCGCACCATTAAAACCATGAATACGGGCTTTAGATGATTTTAGATCCTTTGTCTCCATCTTCTTCTAGTTATACGCTTTTTTGAAGAAAATGTTAACAAAACTTCCACAGTCAATCAGTATTCTCCTCACAAATGGTGGCCCAATAGTGGCCAAGATGACCATCGGATCAATGGTAAGTGCCTCCACCTGATCTGCATCTCTGCTCGTGAACACTATATCGTCCGTCATCATTCGATGCTGTTTAGCTGGGGTCCCATCTTTCGTGTTTGAACAACATTCAAAATATGCATGCTTTAGGGAACTACCATAGCGCTCCATTTCTTGCCAACTCTTGTCTGTAGGGTAAGGCCCATCGATTATTGTGTTTCTGACTAACCTACCTCCAGTCCAAATGGGTTCCTTAGATCGACATGGAACCTGTCCGCGATTGGGGTCGGATGTCCCTGTCCGCCTTCCTACCGATCTTTAACAAACTCCTATAACTTTTTCTATCGAATCAGCTTTTCTATAGCATCATGGAGGTGCCTACAATCCTTGATATTGTGCCCGTAAGTCTCATGGAAGCGGCGATCCCAGTCTGCTTTTGCTCCTTAGTGGACTCTTTTGGGCATGGCTTTCGATATTGAAAAGTATTACAAGTCGATAGGTAAATATTTTCCAGAGATGCATTCAGGGGAGTGTATTTGTTGTAAGTTAGGATCATTGGTTTCCACTTTCCTGCCTCCATTTTCTTTTCGAGATTTCCTCCTCCGGATCCTTTAGATTGCTCTGCCTTGTTTTGAACATTGACCTCGACCTCTCTAGTGTTATCGCTAGATTGTTTTACAACAATGTTGCTCTACACAGTCTCCTTGCCAGGCCCTAGTGCATTGTCTTGCCTCATCAACTTAGCTTCCTCTCTTCTTATAAATTTATAACCCTTTGAATACAAATGTTCCAGTGTAGTCGGAGATTTTCCTATCAGCCAAACACCTAACTCCGAATTTGGATCTACTCCTTGCATCACGGCCATTAGAATAACATGGTCATTTGGGCTGCTAACTTCAGTAGCAACAACATGAAATCCTTGTAAGTACTCCTTCAACGACTCCTCTGGAGCCTAGATCACACCGGAAAAGGACATCACGTCCTTGGGACGAGTGGCATGAATCCTTAACTGCTCCATAAATTTCATCGCTAACTCATCAAAGTTGAATATAGACCATGGGGGAAGTCTGGTGAACCACATGATAGCGATTCCAGATAAAGTTATTGGGAAGAATCTACATTTAGTTTCATAGTTTGCCCTCGTTGAATCCATCATCCACTCATATCTCAATACATGCTGTCGAGGACCAGTCTTCCCTTCGTAGGCCAGAATAGTCGGCATGTTAAACTTCTTGGGGTACTCAGCCTGTAGCCTAGCATCTGTGAATGGAGTGTAGCTCCTAGATATGCCCCAACCATCATTAGATAAGCCTTGATTTTCCCTCATCAGCTGTCTGACCATAGTTGATAGGTCTGGGGTTTGTATGGAAGGTGGCAAGTTGGAATTTGTCCCGTGGGACCGTTTCGGTTGGTGCCTCCTTGGTTAGCAATCTACAAATGCATGTCCTGGGACCTCCTTCGTTGTGACCTTGGTGAGTCGGTCATCCAGCTTCCACTCATGCTCCAAATCCTAAGTTTCCTGTTCCAACTTGAGTACGATTACCCTGGTGTAAGTGAGGGGCCATGGCTTCAGGTAGGGAACTTGGACCATCCCTAGTGGATCGTTCAGCTGCACCTGTTTGCGTTGTTTCAATTCTATGACGTCTATGCCTGGGTGGTTCATCAGACGAAGCAAAGATGTCAGACGAGGAGAAGGCAGCGAGACTTCTTCCAGCATTCTGATGTTGTTATTGAGCAAGCAGAGTCATGAGGTTGGCATTAGCTTGAATCTGCTCATTAAGCTGTCTCCTGCTTTCCGTAAGTTCTCTCATTAGGTCGTTGAACTCTGTTCTGGTGACAACTTCTGTTTGGTGTAGGATGATGACAGTCTCGCACCGGGATTAGCTTGTTGGTTGCTGGGTCCTACTTGTTGGACGCTGGCGGTCTCGTTGACATCCGCATTGTGGGATGCTGATCTAATACACGGTCTTCCCATTGTAGAGTTATTGGTAGGAACTCTGAGTAGAATCAATGAACCTCTTGTGAACGAACTTGAGTAGGACTGTGTAGAGAGATTAATGAAGAAGGTAAATTAAAACAGAGGAATATCACAATTGAATGCAGTAAGAACAGTAAAGCACGAGAACACCAGAATTATAGTGGTTCGGCGTAATTGCCTACATCCACTGTTAATGTAATCTTTATTGCTTTACTCAAAGACTTGAATACAGATACAATCCGTATACTTCTAATTCGAATACAAGTTTGAACTGACAAAAGCGATTATCAAAAATGGCAGAGTATCCCTGGAGTTCTCGAAAATAGGTCCCCTTACACTGCGCCACTGCCCCTCTATTTATAGATGAAGATAGGCTGGACTTCGTACACAAGCCTAAGGACAAGGTACCTCGACCCACAATAGACAACTTCTGCATGCCGAACCAGGCATACCGATTGGTGGCTGCCGAGCGGTTCTTGCCGAGCGAGGCCTTGCCGAGCGGTTCTTGCCAAGCGAGGCCTTGCCGAGCGAGGCCTTGTCGAACGGTGCTGGCCAGCGATTCTTGCCGATGGATGCTTGCCGAACGATTATTGCCGAGGGATGCTTGTCGATTGAAGGTAGCCAAGCGATGCTTGCCGATCCGAAATGGCCAAGGTGTCCATGCCGAACGCCCCATGACCGAGCCACTTAATCTTCTCTTCATGGCCGAGCAATGTGCGTTGAGTTCCTAACGCCACCTCACTTTCGCCGAGCGACACGTGCCACCTTAGAAGACCCTACGATACGCTTCCTCCTTTCCTCAGCTGAACCATGTACACAAGTCGATCAGTATATATGGGCTGAACCATCTAAGATGAACCACTTCTATATACTTCCAACCTCTCACCTGATTCAACCAAAGCCTCTACAATTATCATCTGGTAGCCGACCGGGTAATACACACACACACACACACACACACACACACACACACTCTTTATAAATTAATTTTCTTTTGTAAATTTTTTTGCCATTATTTCTTTAAGTATGGAAGCCATGAAAATAGATATGAAAGTTTAGGAAAATGAAGAAGGAGAAGTGAGGAAATGAAGTGGAGATGGTGTGGTATTCATAGGGAAAGAAGAGGAAAAAAAATATCTTAGATATTTTGGGCACTTACATCACCTCCTACATCACTACCCACCTCCCTCCTTACATCATTTTACATGGGCAAGAACTCCACCCTCCATGTGCTTGTACTTTGACGTGTAAGTATTGACTTTGGAATGCTTAAGTGTTAAGGATATTTTTAGAAATATCTTAGTATTTAAGTATGTGTGTGTGTGTATCAGCGTGTGTGTAATATATGTTCATGTGAATGTCTTCATGTATGCGTACAAGTATATGTGCATATATATGTCACATTTAATTCACAACATCGCACAATTTCCACACGTTGAATCGTTACGAATTCCGATTTCGATATCCGGTCATATTTTCCCTTCTTAGTTAATATACGTATATTTGTAAACAAAATTTGATAATAATATTTCTATCATTATATAATAATTAAAAGAGCTTATTTAAAATTAAAATAATTATTAAATCATTTGAATCTCCAATTAAATTCAAAAATCAATTCTTCTAAAATTGCGACATTATTAACGATGCCATATTTTTTTTTAATTTCCAAAATAATATAAATTATTTTATTTCGTATACTCATTCATATGGATAAATGAGTGTATATATCCAACTCCGTGCATGATGTTGGATGGCAAAAGAGCTGTTTATCGATAAAACGATTTTCGGTCATTTTATGGATATTTATTCCAAGGTGTATGATTTTGTAAATATTTATTCAAAATGAAATTTCCAATATTATTTATTGTTCAAAACATCATTATTTATGTTAAAAATCTTAAATTTGAATATTTTAATTTTTTTTGAAGTGGTGAATTTCCGGGTCGTTGCACCCTAAGATAATACAAATCTAAACTGTAGATTACTTTCACTTTATAATTACTAGAATTTAATTAACTGTATCATACCAGAAAGTAAATTCAAGTATTTACAAAAAGCTAGTAATTTCCACCCAAACTCTATCTAATAAATTATAATAGTAAGAAAAAGAATTCTACGAAATGCCCCATACCAATCCGACAATTCGATCTTTATTAAAATTCTTTGTTTCATAGAAAAACACAAAATCTAACTAAAATCTCAAATCCAAAATAAATAAAATAAAATAGTTTTGAACTAATTTATATACAAAGATATAATTTTCAAAAATCACTTTTAAATCCATAAACTCGTTTTAAAGAAGAGTTACTTGTTTACAAAAGCTCTGGAACTCTTTAAAAATCATTCAAACCTCTTTCATAAATAAAATCACTTGAAACTAAAATTATTATTTTCATAACAGATTTTATAAAATAATGCTATATTTTATTTTTTGCCTCTAAAAAATTTTCAAATTTTCAATACACTTATAATAGTAATTTTAAAAGGTTTTGTGAATAAATATTGCTCATCTTAGAAAGCTTTGAATAGAAATTTTGAACTAAGAAATAAGTTAATTATATAATATAATTTAACTATATTTTATAAACTGAATTCCAATAAGGATCAAAATAGATAAAATCTTATTTTTTAAATTCTTTCTAAAACATTTAGACAATCCTAATAATAAACCCATCATAAATTCAACATCTAGGGTCAACATCGCTCTATAAAATACAATTCCATAAATGAAATTATCTAGCGACCCAGTTGCTTTCCGAAACTTTTATCACACAAACAATGTCTGTATTTCTATATGTTAGAATAATTTAATTTTCAAATGAACTCTTTCAATCACATAGAATCCATATACCACCAAACAAACAATTCTAATCTATATCATTCGACAAATTAGATAATTACAACATGGAACCAATTGAATCCATAACATGCAAATTTAAATAATTTCATTATATCATAATATGCAATTCATTTCCCAAACAAGGCATGCAAAAATGATATAATTATATAGATATAGATATGTGGGTTAATAGAATACTTACCTTAACCCAAGCTTGCTTAAACTCTCGTGTTTGCTTCAGCTTGTACTAGCTCCAATAATACAATGCTCCATTCTTTGCACTACCTCCATGACATAACACACATCAAAGCTCCTCCATACTTCGCTTGTACTTGACCACGCCTCCAACCCATGCTTGAAACACACACGCTTAAGCTCCCTTTGATCGCTATCTATCCCATAGCCTCGCACAACATCACAGCCTCACCCCATCGCCACACCACCTGCATTCAACCTCTAACTCCTCACTTCGCGCCTATGCCTAATGTTAGACACATTCAACTTGGTGTTTCCTCTTGTGATGCCATGCCAGCCATCGAGTTTGAGATCGTCGTTGACCTTAGTCACAATTTATTTATTTTATTTTATTTTTCTTTTCCGTTGATGCTTGCGAATCAGTTTAGGGCTTTAGGGCATCAAAGGGAGCAAGGTCATGGGTTTGGGAATAGAATTAGATTAGGAGTAGAATGCTTGAGCGTGTTATTATTTAACATTTATTTTAGTGGGCTTGGTTTCTCTTTTTGTCCTTATTTGTTTAAGGATTATTTCTAAATTTTCACTTTGTCTCCTATTTATTTCTTTTACATTTATTTATAAATATTTTTACAATCTAATTGAAGTTGATTTACACTTCATTTTACGGAATATATATTCTGACAACACAATTTTATTCAATCCAATATTGTTCCACTCTGTTTAAATATTCAACTTACTAATACAAATGAATTTATTTTCCTACTATTTTAATGATATCAAAAAAATTTGTACTTTAAGAATATTTTCCTTTAAAACATTTTATTTTAATTTCAATATATTATCTAAAAAGAATTTATCAACTAATTTAATTTTATTATAATGAAATCCATTAAATAGACTTTAATTGAATAATAATTAAATTCCAAAATAATAATTATCAAAATCGAATTCAAACACTTCTACTTAATTAAACTATTTTAATATTACCACTTCAAAACCGGATTGTTACAGACCTCCCCTTAATGAAAATTGGATCCTTGTAATTTCTTGTAAGAAGACGTCACAAGAAATTCAAACACTTACTCTCTGTCAAAATCTATAATCAAATTGATATGGATACAATCCTCTTAGTGGTTAACAATAGAATCATCTTATGATATACATTTAAATAGGCTTATTTATCAGCTTCTATTTCTTTGCGTATGAAATTTATTGAATTTTTTTCTAAGTGGTACAATTTTCATAAAATTTCGACAGAGTCTCCTTTATAGAAGAGCCGTTTGCAATTTCACAAATATATGCATACAATATATAACGAACACAAGGTCAGAAACACAATACATATCAATATTTCTAACAACTTCTATATTTTAATTTGTAAGCATACCTTTATTTTGTCGTTTAAAGAAACTTAGTTGGCTATTAAGCGTGCATAAATGAGCAAAAGCGAGCTTCGCTGCCTATTAGACCAAAAAGTCTACTAGCATACCTATTCTCAAATCAATTATAAATGATAGTTTCAATAAAGAGATAATGCTAGTATGCATATATCTAATTTAAAAACAACATAACAGTTCGCTAAGGTCACCATTCGACACAAATTCCAAAGGTCAAAACATTATAATTTAAAAATGGTTGTAATAAGTAAATTGTGGGATTGTATCTTAGCTTCTTAAACAACTTCTAAACTATCAAAATGTAAAGTACCATCAACGTTATAACATTTTTTTTCAAGATATAGAAATCTGAAACCGATACATAAGCGTAGGCCCACTACTATAAATCACATTTTAGCCTAGTAAATGTCAAAATTTTGCGAAACATCTGAAATAAAAGTTGGTACTTATGTTTTAAGCTTTCTAGAATGGGCAAATTCATCGAAATTAGACAAATCGTTCAAAAGTTATGGTCAAATGAATTCAACTTAGTTCCGAGCAATTTACACTTCAGGACAGCGAGCAAAATTCATGTTAATTCATGTTCAAACCTTCAAAAACTTCAAAATTTTGTAAAGCGACAAATAACGAAGTTGTTTCTCATTCAATTGTCTATTAACAGAAAAATAATTGACAGAATCTGATCACTCCATCATAAGTTATGATCAGTAAAAAACTTTAATTTCATCTTTCTTCTCTTTTTTTTTTTTTTGAAGTGGTACTTTATATACAACAAATCATTGGAACAACATATCCCATATCAATAAACGTTCGAAAGAAAGTTTCGAACTTGTGACCTTTTGCACCAAAGCCGAATCAATTAACCACTTGGACAATAGTGCTTGTCTTTTCTTCTCTTTTCCATAATAATCCTATCACTTTTACTTACATATACCTTCTTCATTTCAACATCTTCTACTACTTCTAAAACCACTTTTCAAAACGTTCATCTAACTAATGCGAACTCATGCTTCGCACATGGTTATTTACAGAAAGATTGATCCATAATGTAAATCCAACTAAGCAAATAGTGGATACTTACAATAATACTTTGTAAAATCGCCGTAATTAACGGAAAGCTTTTAATTTTGTGAATATATTAGACTTATAGTTCGTAAAATATTCATAATCGCATCGATACTTGTTCAATAATTGTTAAGAAATTGCCACAACTATTTGGAAGATGTAAAATCGAAGGTAAAAAATATATTTAGTAGGTATGAGCTTAACCTTTTAGAGAGAACTCATGCCATGCACATGGATTGCATAAAATGTTAGTAAATAATGCATCGATTGATGTTTAGTCAAATGAACATGATACTATTTATGACAAGCACCATTGTTCAAGTGGTTAATTGATTCGGTTTTGGTGCAAGAGGTCACAAGTTCGAAACTTGCTTTCGAACGTGTATATAAAGTACCATTTCAAAAAAAAACATGATACTATTTGTGGGTTGATCATACATTTTTTTCATGTTACAATCATCTTTAGCATACATTTACTAGTTTACTTTTAGAAATTATATCATTATCCCATAGTAACAATTTGTTTCAAGGAAGGTTTGATACAGTAGAAAACATTTCCAATCTTAATATTTATTAAAAATGGCTTATGTGCTGACTTGGACAATTAACACCACTGGCAAGATATAATGACCACGAAGCCACGTAAATCGTTTAAGGAAAAGTGAACTTTATTTATGTAGTAGGAACGATACCCACATGTTACCTATGTAGTACGAATGATATCTAATGTAATGTAATGTTATTCAAATCTTCTATTATTTCCTATTCGAATTTATGCTACTGCAATGTACTTAATTTTGGTACATTCGAACCATGTACATTCAAATTTAGACTATTATAACATAATGTATTGTTATTTGCTACTCGAATGTTGCTGCTGCTAGATATGCAGCAATGTAAAAGCAAAGTGGTATTCTGTAAGGCCGCCCCAGGTGCAACATTTCAAATGCTACCAACTACAAAAATTTGGCTGCATTAGAAATGCTGCCCATTATGTGGCATTTCGCATGCCGCAAACTTAAAAAATAGTTGGCAGCATTTGAAATGCTGCACGGGTGGTGGCATTTCAACTTCTCTCTACTTTTACGTTGCCGCATGTGCAACAAATTTATTTCATATAATACAACTTTCCAAATATAAAAAACTCAAATATCGAAATTTGATAATATAAATAATTAGCATCGAATATATTCTACCACAGTCAATCAAAATTCAAATAAAAATATAGCATTGCCAAAGTGCAATAATTTTTCTTAAGACTTACAAAACCAAATTTTCTACACCTGTTTCATTTAGGAGTATGCATTTCCTTTGTAACAACCTAATTTTTATGTAATAATTAAACAGCGTTAATAATGGAAATTTATTTAATTAAATTGGAGTTACTGGTTATTTGATAAATTGGGTTAGCAATAATTTTAATAAAGGGAGTAAATTTGTGAAAATATATTATTGATTTTATAAAGGAACGATTTATATATGTAGAAATTTATATTTATTTAAATTAAGAAGAATTGACCTAGTATATAAAAGAAAGTTATGACATATTTATAATTATATTTGTTTGCTAACCCAAAACATCAAAGGCTCATGCCCATAAATATTAACCCAAACTATTTCTAGAATTATATCTCATCATCTTATCACTCACCTAAGCATTCCCCTATAAAACTTCTTCTGGAAGCTTAACGGGGGAGGGGGGAGGGGGGAGGGCTCCTCTAACATTTAAATTAGAAAACAAATTATATAAATAAATAAATAAATAAAATTATTACAGAATTCAAGTATATGCATCTATATACCTGCGAGAATTTATGGCATGAAGCTTAGTGTGCATGAAACATCCCACCTTTTTGGACATTTTAAGCAGATACACATGTCGACTCAAACCATACAGAAGGGCGGATTTGTTATTGAGGTGAATAAGAAAAAGCAGAAAAAGAAAAAAACAAACAGTCTTGCAGCGAAATGATAAAATATAATAATCAAATAAACAGTTCATGAAGCTGTTGTACAAAACATTTGATTATACTTATACAACACATATCAGATTTACACATACCAAAGAATAATAAATAATGCAGCGGAAATACATGATGCGGTGAATTAATTATAGTAGATAATATTAGTACAAATCTTCATCTTCGTCCTCCAGAAATAAGGTCTTCAAAATCCTGAAATGCTCAGGCTGACACGAGCGAATTGAAAAGACAAAACACTCGAGTCAGAACTAAAGGATCTTATGTAAGTTAAATCAACGGTAAATAAATATGAGTGGAATGGCGTCAGAGATGTGTACGGGGTTTGACATCTCCTATCCAATGTCTGACGCGAGCGTAGTAACTTAAGAGATGCTCGGAATTCACATCTCCTAAGGATCAATTAAACTATCCACTATGTAGTAAAATACACTATTATAATATGTCTACAGTAAAGCAAAGTATTAAAATAGCATTAAGGCGTTACCCATACCCCCCTAACACATTTTATATATTCTCATAGTCTATACAGTACCGTATGCTCCTCCGAGAGGTTTACATAGCGGGCACCCTATAGGTAAAGAACAAACTCGTTGAAGGCGCGCTAGGTTATGTGAACACGACACACGAGGAAATGCCAGGGTAGATATATCATTTGCGGATCCAGACTGGTGGCAACACATAGCAGCTACTACCACCCACCTCGAAACACAAATCAAAAAACAGAGGGTGTCCACCAAATAAATTACAAATATCAGAATATAATATCGAAGAAGTGTGTCCGATGGGAGGAATGACCTCACTTGCCCAGCGTCGCTCCTGATTTTAGTCACATCTGAGCTGACTCATGAGAGTCAGGGTCACGACATACCTTATACAAAACTCGTTTACCAAACCATCCTACTTCATTTCTGCAATCTCTACCACGTACACAGTTGTTAAAGTGGTTTTGGTATTGGCGGAGAGTATGAGAATATCCATCCTGGTCTCTTTAACAACCAATTGCTTATTACACGCCGGATGGTTCTTTTACATTTCAAAAGTCAATTCACAATCGATATAAAAAATATCATATTCTCAAACCATAATACTTTTGAAATCATATTTATTTTCAAATCATACTCACTTTGAAATCATATTCACTTTGAAATCATAGTTTGGAATTATATTTCCTTTCAAAAAGTCATAATTTCTTCCATGGTCATATTTCCAAAATAGGATAAAACCTTACTTCAAAATCATCGTTTCAATCTATTCTCCTTTAAAACAAAGCATTGAATTTGAACACTTCCACTTTACTTAGTCTGGAAATTTAGAAATAATTTAAATAACTATAAATAGTTAAAATAGTTATAAATAGTTTAATTATAGGTTAAAAATACTTTTAAACTTATTTAAGATAGTTAAATGGATTTAAATTAGATTATGTATAATTAAAATAGATTAAGTAGCTTTAAAATAAATAAATTATATTTAAATAAATTGAAATGGTTTAAAACAGATCAAAATAATTTTATATATTTAATATTAGTTAAATAGTTTAATAAGTTTGAAAAATCTGAATAATTAGAAATTTTAAAATAATATATTCTTTTAAAATAGTTTATATTAAAATATAAGTTTGGAATTTATATCCAATTAAACTATTCATTTCATTTCAACACATTTAGATCAATTTCAATTTCCAAATCAACAAACCAAATTTCCCTTTTCAACATAAACTTGATTTTCCAAAAATACTTCAATTTAAATAAACCAAATTTTACTTCAAAGTATCATTTAGTTCCATTCAAAAATTAAGGATTTTCAAATCATTTAATTTAACCAATCCGGTGTCCGTATATAATTCTCTACCCTAGGGTCAAGTGATATGGATATTTATCATTTCAATTCGCAATTTAAAATTTCACGGGTATATTTATCATTTCAAACTGCAATTCCAAATAAATATAAAAATTCATAAAATCGCTTGAGTCTATCATTTCAACCCATAACAATTTTCAAATAATAATAATTAAAGGAACTTGCAAAGTGATAACAGTATATGTATATATATAAATTAACATAACATCCAATCATCTAATATCAACAATCAATATCCATCATAATTATCATCCAAATCAACCAAATAAATATCAGCAGTTAACTAATTCACAATAACAGGTATTCAAGTGGTAATTTAATTTCAAAAATAAACTAAATAACAATTTAATCCGAAAGGATATAAGTTAACAGGGATGGAAATTTTGAATATACGAAACAGTCATAAATAAATTTTCTAATCATATCATAAATTAATTTAACAAACATAAGAAATTTTAAAAGTTGTGAGTGGGTTAAAACACTCACCTTTGATTTTAGCCCATCAAAATCCAAACAGAAGCGCAAAAATCAACAATCTCCAAATTCAACTGAATCAATTTCATGTTGTCCGAAATTTAAATATGACCAACAGAAGAAATCGTACGGGAATCAAAGTTTATATGCAAAAGATATTCATGTTATAAGAAATATTATTAAAATAAAAGTTAGTACGCGTTAAAAATATATATAAATAAACAAATTTTAATACTTACATTTTTCTCAAGATGAGACTTTAGGAAAAGATTGAAGAACAACTAAAATGAGGACATGAAGTGTACGAAAAATGAAAAAAATCATGTTTTATAAAAGAATGCTTTTGGATTTGCAAGAATAAAAGCTTTTGAATATGAGACGTCAGACAAAGAAAATGTAAAAGAAGAAATAAGCTGTAGGTTATTTATAATTAGGAAAATAAAGGTGTCACGTTTTATTTTTAAAGCTTTAGGTATTAATAATGCATAAGGAAATGTACGTAGGAATGACAAAATTTGCAAAGGAAAGTAAAATTTTGTATACGTGAAAATGACATGGCAAGAATTAAATACAACTTAAAGCTATTCTCAGGTATTAAACAGAAGGAGAAATAAATGGATCAAGTATTAATAATAAGGTAACCATTTTAAAACGTTCGTGTAATAATTAATAATAAAAGAAATGAAGGGACCATGTACGTCACACAACCTTTTGAAATTCAATTTTTTTTGAAACGTAACCAAATTAAATTCGTTAACTCAAATAATATTCAAATTTGTATGCATTTAGGTTTTTATCTACACATAATAAAATATTTATACTTACCTTAAAAATGAAAACGTTCAATTTTGTTTTCTCAAAATGATCTTTTATTTCCATTAAAACGCCCTTTTTGTTTAACACAAAATGTGCGTTTCCTTTATTAAATTTATTAATTGCAATCAACGTTTTCTTTCCTTTTAACTGAAACATCTGAATTACATTAATTGCAATTACTTACAAAGTTAAATTTTAACAGACAACTAAAATGGATGAAAAAATAGAACACTTGTTTATTTAAACACGTTTATAAATTTGTTGTTTATACACAAGAGTAATAAATAGATTATTTTTCTATTCATGTAATCAGTCTATAAGCTAAAACACAGTTGAAATAAACATATATTTCTTTAAAATCAATCTTTCTATTCTTTATTTTAATGAAATTAAACATACATTCACAAATGACACATTCATTTTATTTGATGTTTTGATGTATATGTTCTTTTCATTGAATCAAAACTTTCCTTATATTTTCACGAAACATAAGCTGCTTTTAATTGCACATATTACAATTAATATTCTCTCTTCTATTAATTGAAAATTTTCAATTACATTAATTTCAGTTGATTAAGTTTCAAAATGGACTAAATGAATGTGATGAGAACTAAAACAATTATTTCCTATCAATTAAATATATTAATATTAAATTAATTAATCACCTTTTTATTCAATATTTATAAACTAACCAATTCATCCTTTTTAATCACTTGGACTTTTACCATGACTTAATACAATTTTACATGACAATTCAATGTTGGTTATAACACTAATTACACTGTTCAATTTCCTTGTAATTAAATCCAATTTATTAAAATTAAATTTCAATTAATTGCTTTAATTTGATTTTTCAACTTTTATACTCAATCCATTATTACTCAATTAACCTAGTTAATAGATGTTTATCTTCCATTACATTAGTATGCTCCAATTTCCATTTTTTAATCGTATTAACTACTACATTTCCACTTATATTGAAATTTTGTCAAATATACACATTAATTAAAATTTAAAGTCCCAGTTAATTATTTCAACTTCATTCTTTTATTAACACAATTATTACCTTATGAATACATTCATATTTCTATTTATTTTGTTACATTCACACTTCCAGTTATTGTATTAATTATCATTAATGTAACATTTAATTACATTTATTTGAAATTGATAGTTAAATTGGTAATAACACCAATTGTCACCATTATACATTTTATAACATTTGTAAGTTAATTCTTTACAAACAATTATCACAACAACTCTCATTACACTACACTTATTCCATTTCACATTATTTTATTAATAAATCAACCTTTAAATTATTAATTTCCTTTTATATCCTGCTATAAACCAATGCACATATTTATTAACATTTATACTCCCAATTTATTTACTCATCTTGATTTCATTCTTTTTATCAAATCCATTATTACTCTATGAATAAAATTTACATTATTATCAAATATTCTAAATTTACATTAACGTAATACTTAATTACATTTATTGCAATTGGTTTCAAATTTAATATAATAGGCTAATTAAATAGGTAAGTATATTAATTGTTACTATTGACTTTAAATCACACTTATAAATTCATTATTTACACACAAATGTTAGAATTCTTATATAATACCGATTTTCTTCAATTACCATTAAGTATATTATTATTTCATTAACTAATTAAATATTTACATTTGTTTTCTTACATTTCAATTTATAACCAAGTATAACATTTACATTATTTCATTGATTGGAATTATATTCAAGTTATTAATAATTAGCCTACATTTATACTGTTGCAATTCATTCTAGTTATTATTTTCATTAACAATTCACTTATTTTTATTTCCTTCAATATTAAATTATCAAAATCTTATTAAATTAACAAATGTAATTATTGAAAATTTATGGGTCGTTACAATGCACGTGCATAGTGAAGGGTAGAGAAAGTGGCCGCAGCGTTTTAAGGTGAGTTTTACCCACACAACCTATGTTAAAATCAAGATGATCCTATACTCATAAAATTGCTCTATTTATTCTTATTAATACAATCCTTTGAGCAGCCGTGTATATATGCCATTTGCTTATTTTGCGTGTGCAATACATCATCTCTGCTTTGTTATGCAACCCAGAGTTCAGTCAAGGTTTCTTTTCCTCTGACTTGTCCATATAAGATACAACTTTAGTTGAAGCAATGATTGCCTCTAGTATTCATCTCGCCCGCATCCTATTTATTCTTATCGCATGAAAATCTAAGTTTAGGCAGCATTCTCATTAGATAGCAGCAGCCATTCTTTTTCTCACCCAAATTTGCATACCTTCTGCAAGTATGTATGTCGTGTGATGATGTATGTATGTGTGTTAGTGCCAGTCATCAGTGTTTTTTTAGTTTATTTATATATAGGAGTATATATTGTGTGTGTATGTGTTTTGTGTATAGGTGATGTTATATTTCCCTTGTGCTTGCATTTGGATATGGTAGCCCATGTGTGCTCCTTTGCTTGTGTGTGTATGATGTGGTGATAGTGTTGTGTGTTTGATTATGTGAGTTGGGTCAGTGCATGTAGTGAGCAGAGAGGTGTATGTGTAAATACTCACACACACATATATATAAGTATATATGTGTGCATGTGTTCCCTGTGAGCAAATGTATGTGCTTGGTGCATCATACACATATAAATATATTTTAAGAGTGTGTTTGTATATGTCAGGTGATATATAAATGTTTGTGTTATTGGTCTTTGAATAGTTGTGTTTTCTTCGACTTTGGCCTTGTTAATTTAAATATCTTTCCTTTATAAAGTTATTAGTGTGTTATTTCTTGCTGTATCATACATTACTTGTCACATTGGCACATTAAATGAAATCATATATAGGAGACATCGAAAGCAAGGGGAGACAATTCACCATACTAAAAGCTGTAAAGAAAATAATCAAGAAACGGGAAAAATAACAGTACACTATTTTAGGATAATTTCGTACAAAACCATCTTGAAAATCAATTTTTAAATTGGTATTTTATAAAACAGGAAATTATTGTCAAAGACAAAATTTCACAGCTTTTTAACCTCAAGGACAGACCTTCAATATTTTATCCTGAAGGACAACTTTCTGTAGGTATCAGTTTTTAGTTATCGATAGCAGTTTTTAGGTATCAGTTTGCAGTTATCGGTAGCAGTTTTTAGGTATCAGTTTTTAGCTCGGTATCAGTTTTGTTGTCCTTATGAATAATTTTGGAAATGTTTGTCCTTGTGAATAATTTTTAAAAGAATGTTTGTCCTTATGGTAAAAATATTGAGGTCGTGTCCTTGAAGCAAAAAATACAGAAAATTTTGTCCTTTAAATTAATTCCCCTCTTTATAAAAATAGTGGCCAACAGCTTGTACTTTTTTGCGCAACATAGCGACTGAAATTTTTGAAATCTTGGTAGGAAAACATAAAATTTTATATATGCTCACCTTCTCTTCACTTCAACTCCTTTTATCTTTACATTTCCATGCTAACAGTGTAGGTAAAAAATTACACAAATATCAATAGTTCTATTTGTTCGCCTTCAGATGCTCTTCTCTTTGAATCCTGTACACTAACAATTTTGCACGTAATTCCATCAAATCTAGATCTTTCAAAAAACTTTAGCATCAACAATAAGTTATTCGCTGGCATTCAAATTTAGTGGCATTGATGATCAGTGCAATGGTATATAGTCATGAAGTCAGTGTATAGTTACCAGAATTTGCCTCCTCATTCATTTTTAATCTACATAGAACAAAAGGTTAAATATTGCGAAAGTAAAACTAGGCGATAAATTCTTGCTCAAAATATGTGAAAAATTCACCATTTAAAAATTATGCTATAAGGTGTGTTACAAATATAGTACTAAGATATTGTAATTTATTCATAGCTGAAAAGGAAATTGCACAAAGTATCTCTATAGTTGTATCTCATTTTGTTAAACTTCCAAATATTGGATAATGTTATATCTGTATAAATTTACACTTTTAAGGTATGCAAACTCAAATAGGATGGTAACAAATTCATTACAGAAACATCAAAGTATTATCTATATGCTATATGGAAAAACTTAAAAGGCTAACTTTTCAATATATAAAGTCTAAATGGATTTATATTCAAATGAAGACTCACCGTACCTGCATATACAAATATATAATTTCATGATATTTATGCATCTCAAAATATCAATGGGCGTAAATCAGACTATTATTAGAACAACATTTTCTCTTATTTGTAAAATCCCAATTTTGTCTATTATTATTCATGTCCATAGCATAACAATCATAATATAAACTATCTAATTCAAATTAATCAATTTAATCCTCATCTTTGTGAATTCTAGATGAAATAATGATAAAAATTTGAAGTTCAGAAAGAAAACTGTTTAACATGGCATAGGTTAAAGAAAGTATTAATGACTAACCATAGGTCCCTATTTTTAAGTGAAAATAAGGTAGATATGATTCCACCAGTCTCGTTTATTATTGCAAAATCATCCCCACATCATAAAGTTAGAAATTACCTGAATTATGTATTGCAAAGAGCACGCGATTAAGGAATTATCTGCATAATGATGGCAATGTGTTGTAAATTACACATTTTGGACTCTAAGTATGATATTTGATTGTAATAGGGAAATGATATTATGGTAATAGTAGTACAATAGATCTCAATTAAGCATGTGCTAACTGAGGAGAATATTTCTACGGTGGATATCATCATATCCATGACATCTATTGATTCACATTATATAAACTATTAATTCACAATACCACTGCCATGGGTAAGTCATCTCATCATTGAATTTTGAAGATTAAGGACATGAAGGGAATTTTGAAGATTTAAAAAGAGTCAGTTGAGTCAATGATCATCAATACCACTACCGTGATTAACTCATCTCATCACGCAATTCAATCTATCTTTCCAAGAAATGAGTTAAAAAATTTATGCACCTGTTTTTGTACATTGACCGGTAACAGTAACATCTGAATTGCTCAAAACTTGCATGTTTAATAATATAACTTATCGTTAAAACAATTTTTTTTTCCACAACTTAGTCTTAGCAAACATCTCATAAATCGGTTAAAACTAATAATTGTGACTATTAACGTTTCATATATGTGATACAATATTTGTATTTATGCTAACTTCATTTGATCAAAGACAACAATCCTAGGTCGCTTACTTGGGTTGGTACCATCTTGATACTGCTATCATCATCATCTTTATCGCTGAATTTCATGATATAGTTTCGATAGGGCACTTTTCTAAATATTAAATTATATGAAGTTGAAATTACATGTTTACGGACTGTAATTCTTTTGATTACTTTTTTCTTTAACACTACCATAAATGTTTTTGGTTAAATTTTCTTAACTAATCTCTAAGTATATAAAAGAAAATTAATACTTAAGAGGACAATCGTTTTGTGCAACAAATGATAACCATTCATTTATGTTTATATTTTAGTTATTTGAAAAATGTGATTATAATCATTTGTAATGAAATGTATGGTTTTTTATTGTTGTTTCAATTTAGACTTTTTCTTTATGCACTAACCAGATTCAGCAAAATAAACAGATTCAGTAACAATGTCGGGTATTTAAAAATTTATCTCTCATATGAAATCCGACTTCTTAGCCTTTGTGATGAAATATGAGTTGGTGATACGGAATGACATAAATGGATTTGGTTACAAAGAAGGATGCTTATTTAAATATTTAATTAAAACTTGGTTACTTACATTGCTAACTAAATCGTGATGATCGTCTTGGGACAACATCGCTATAATAGTCGACTTAAGAAAAGTGTGGTTCCTATATGTACCCTGTATTGCCATGTTTTTGGAAAAATTACTGCATATGATCCAGAGAATATAGTCTAGATCATCTGAGACAAATGTATTTCTATCAAATTGTATCATATGTCAAATTGTTGGTAATGTATTACTATTCCCTGATTAATCAATTAAATATATGTTTAATATGATAGCTAATTTATACACAAATTACTTTTTCAAAATAATAGCGTCGTTCTTAAAAACTCTTTCAAAAATGGACCAAAAAGTTTTTCTTTTCTTTGAAATTTCATAAAAATATTCAACAAAATTCTTTTAAGTGTTATAAAATAGTTGTCCCCGACTATTTAAATTTATACGCTATTGTGCCAGAAAAAATCACTTATTTTAATGCGTTATGATATAGATCGCGATGTCATAAAATTTTACTTCTTTTTCACGTGTTAAAGTATTGGCCATCGCGTGCTAAAATATAGGCCATCGCGTGCTAAATTTACATGCAAGCGTCGAGAACAATTTGATAGCCTTCGCTAGCAATATAGAGCCATCGCCCTCCCATTAGCATATCTAATATTTATTTTTTACTTTGCAATGATGTTCCACTAGCAATCGCTAAAAATATACATAGCTGACAATCTTGATGTGCTAAATGCATGCGCTTATACATGCACGTGTATACACAACGTGCTTTATTTTGTTGCATGAGTTTCCTAACGTGCTTCATGTTTAACAATTTGCGTGCATATTTTTCGCATAATATACATAGCCAACATAATGTATACACTTCATGTTATAATGTATGTGCACATTTTATAACGTAATGGATGAGCATTTTATTTAACTTTTGGATGTGCTGGCAAGACATATGTTTTATGAATATAATTACATGTGTGACCTGGTGCATGCATAACCTGGGTTTCGAAGTATAGATATTTCGTGAGTATATATTTTTGGCTTTCATTCGCATGCATGACCTATTTTCTTTTAAGCCTTCTTCATTAGAGCAGCACCAACAGATGGTGGGATCTCACAAAATCGGAGATGTGCACCCAAAAGCAACCCTAACAGAGTGTGGAAATTCATACAGTGTGCAAATAGAGGGTGATAGCGTGGGGATTCCGGAGCTACTGAGGCGCCTGTTGAACAGACGCCTCATATTGAGGTGCTTGTTGAACAGGTGCCTCAATTTCTCTCCCTAGGTCAGGCGCCTGTTCAACAGGCGCTTGCCTGATTTCTGTTGGAGAAATTAGCTCTCCAGTATTTTGGAGTGTGGAAAATCGTACATCCACACTCCAAACTATTGGAGATGCTCTTAAAATGGGTTTTAGAAGTAGGACCACGTTCAACAACTAAAAGCATATGGTAAATTGATAATGAACAACGACAAAAGATTTAAAACAAACTTTGATAAATATATTAACAGTTCGACCATTTTGAGTACCAAGGGCAAGTTAAATTGTTCAAGGCATAAATTTGATCTATATTTCAATAAAGGGAAATAAGTAGGAAAAGTGAAGGCAAACCACTTTAGCTTTATATTATTGTAAGTAATATATATTGAAAACACATTTGCACTATTAATTTGTGCATTTGTTTACGTAGCATAACACACACACATGAGTACAAACAACTAAAATTTGAAAAGAAAAATAACTATATGGTTTTCAAACCGCCACGGACTATAGTCGTTTATGGTATAGTTACACACACTTAGCTCATGACTTTAGTCGGAAACAAATGACAAGCTCCTAAAGTAGTAAAAACTTAACATTGCAAGAGAAGAAAATGCAAGTAGGTAGAACAAAAGAATAACTGGATGGTTACAATGTGGACCTAGTATGTTAAGGGTAAAACTTACATCTTAATATAATGTGGCAACATTTGTGATTAACGTGAAATTTATTGTTAATTAAAGTTGAAACCATGAACTGACTTAGTTATTTCTTTGTTTCTTCCTTAAAAAAATTTCCCTTCAGCTTTCTTTTATATTTCTTTTTTCTAATACATCAATTTCTTGAACTTCTGGACCATTAAATTGCACATTCCTATTTATGTTTGACACTAACATGCATGCTATTTTCAAAATTTAAGAGCATCTCAGCTCACTCTGCAGAGCTATCTTTCTCAACATCTACTTCATGTGTCTACTGTGTTGATAACCATTTATCAAGTTCCCATTATGCTCCAATATCCATTCTACCACCATGCAAGCTTTACTATTTATGTCCTCTAGTGCAAAAGCGAAATGGCAAAAGCTAAATGATAAGAAACATCCTAACTCAAACCCATCACACTACAGTATATGAATATATTTTCTACTGAAAAGTTTTACCAAAAGTACATTCTAACTTGCCGTCCAAAGACCAAAACCAAATAACTGTTAGCTTATTATACTTCTGAAAAATGAGGTAAGAGATTTTACAATGAAAAATCAATCAATCAAACAAAAAAAACCTTCACTTCACACATTACCTTCAGAAATGAAAGACAAGTCAATGTTTACACTAAGGATGCTATGATAATCCAATAAAATACTCTATATACTGGTTGTGAGATGTTTGTTTAAAACTACACAATAAACTCCATCGTAATTACCTAGAGAAGGAGGCTTAACCAAAATTTAGGGCCGAGCGAAGAAGAAAATTTAAAAGATCATCCAATCTAAACCTTTCACCTGAATACAAAAGCAATGAATTACATCAGTAATATGGCGCTACATGGAAAAAAACATAGTACCTTTTTAGTTTAATCCTATGCACAAGGAAAAGAAAATACACTAAAAATGTTGTGAGCAAGGACATTGACATGTTTTTGCAGTCTAATACCATGGCTGCATCAATGTATGGATCCAAATGTGAGACCATAATGTTTAATCAATACGTGAAACAGTAATGCAAATACTTGAGGTAAAAATTCTGATAAAGTATATGCCTAAGTACTTCACGACTAACTTTTCTTTTTTACAAGGAAAAGGAAAAAAAGGAAAAAAGGGAATGAAAGAGAAGGAATAAACAAAAAAGGGAATGAAAGAAAAGAAAACATATAGGTAATCGTTACTTCCCATATGTTATTCAATCATCTAAATTCAAGCCATTTATTTGGGTAACAACTAGGATAGATTTTGTTGTCTAAATTGGTAGAGTGTTCTGGGGAAAAAACTGTTTCTAACAAATCATAAATCTTCCTATTTTAACAAAACAAATTATACGTACATACATATGTATGTAATTAATATATGTACACACACGGACACAAAACCATACACCATCTATGTTATATTTAAACCAATCTTTAATGGAGTTACTCGTTTCTAATTCAAATTTTTGTCAAACATCAAAATATTATTTAAAAACATATAAAGTTATTTGTGTACTCAAATAAATTACTACATTCCGTGCATCAAATAGAAGGAGCAAAATAACTAAAGAGAATAGAAGGATAAGCAGCAGAGGCCTCACCAATTTGTTTCAAAAAGTTAAATGTTGGCACATTTTGGCAAAATAAGCTTCAAAACTATTTAGTTATCCCTAATTTTTGCATTACTCGTACAAATATATTTTTCAAAATTTTCAATATTAATCATTTTCCTTGATACCAACATTGAAGCCTCCCTTCATTTACAGACCCAAGATCAAGAGTGATAGTGCAATGAGAGCATCAATTCTGAACACAACCATGCTTCCCATCTTTTCCTCAGAAAATCAACCATGGTTAATCAAAATAATCTATTGGTAACTGCGACAAAACAAACACATAACACACTAAAATTATTTCTTCACATTCATTATAGCATCTTCCTTGCTCACCATTGTATCGGTTTTAAATCACCCGAAAAGACAACTGGATATCAAAAATTCTTCAGATTTGGGTGATATTACTTAACAACACCTAACATGTTTAAGCCGTTTTTTGGTGGTTTAAGTTGAGTCATGTAAAATGAAGAAGTACCCGGTGTATGCGATGTGCAGTCAGCAGTTCCAAAACTTGTTTCTATGATAATTTTATCATTAAGTGGTTTTTCATCAACCAAGTTTTGACATATGCTAGCTTATTGAGTTCCGCTCCCACCCTTGTTTCTGATACATGAACCTGATGCAAATGACTTCATAGTCAATGTTTGTTCCATGATTTTTTCTGATAAAGTTTGAAAAAAAAAAAAAAAAAAATCCAGAAATATAAAAATATGTAAACCTGCAACTGCACCAGTTCTTTCTTCATTATTCAAACAGATTTGAATTTACATGCTAAACTTATTGGTGAGCTTGTGCCTTCCTCACTGTATAGTATGTAGACAGTAAAAAAATATTTTAGTCAAGCTTATAACAAAGCCGAAGCAATATGGGGTAGATGTTAAACAGCTATGTAGTGGGCATGACTATGGTAAATTAATTACTGCACGTCTCATTAAAAAATATTGTAGTTTCTAAATCATTATATTAGTTACTTGAAATATTATACAATTCATTATATATTCTTGGATATATTGTTATATTCAAGGTATTGTTATATTCAAAACCAAAAATAATCCAATTAGTTGGCTAGAACACTTCATAAGATCAACAAATTTGTTAGGAATAAATTTCCTAAATGAAACAGCTAATAGTAGATAACTGGCTTATTTTTCACTTGTAGGCGCTTTTCCAATCTAATTACAAATTCAAATAATTTTTGAAATGTACTACCAATATACACAACTTTCTGTCAAAATGACAAAAAGACATATTTGCAAGGGTTCGATTTTATATCATGGTAGCACATTTTTTGTTTCTTTTGAAATTTACATTGGTTTCATTTAAAACAGTTACCATGTAAAATTTAGAAATTTTTTTTATAATGATGCAATTTTTGATTTTAAAAAGCACATTAGTACAAATATATCCTTTTATGGGCATACTAATAGAAAATAGTCTATGATTGAAATATGTTTCAAAGTGGTCTGTTTATTCATAAGTTTCAAAATATAGTAAGCTATACCTTTTCATACAAAAGTGTTATATGTTTCCATTTATAAGTTTCAAAGTGGTACATATCCATAACAGATAATGGATATACCTTTTTATGGAGGACCATAATAGTCAGCATATCTTGTCAAGCCATCTAATCACACTACTAAATATCAAACCTTGCTACTTCTAATGCTTGATTTTCATCTAAGACCATTGCTCTATAGAAAAGCAGTTTAGTCCTAGGGCCCTCTACATAAAAAACGGCTTCCCATGAACTCCTTTTCTCTATAGAAAGACATATTGTTGTGGAAGTGGCAAGCTAATAATAAGAAACATGATACTAATCCAAGCTTGTCGAAAGGACAAATGGGTATAAAATATTCAATCAATCCAAACATGAAACATTTTTAAAGCAACAAAGTATATCAGATATGAGCACAAATTATATCGAGATAAGTACCTACAAATCAAAGATGTTGAAATTACTTGAACCAAAGCTGAAGTTGTAAAAGAATTAAGCGACAACAGTAGTCAATTCCAGCTTAGAGTTGGCACCATAATTCTGAAATGGCAGAGGAGATAATTAGTGAATTACGTGAAACATTTCGGTGATTTAAATAAAAAGAAGGGAGAACATACCTGAAATAATTGAATCAAATTCCTTGATTTGAATTGAAGCCAAAGAAATTGTCTAATCCGCGACTATTAAACCAGGAAGATCGCCATCGTCTATCGCAGTGGATCAACATGTCAGTTACAATTATAATTCATATTTTTGAATTGATATGGTTACAATTGTAACTCATATCCTTGTTATTTTGCACAAAAGGGGCAAGCTGCAAATTTGACGTAAAAAGTAACATCAGTTCCATCAAGAAAATATGAAGTAGACCAAGTTTATAAAGCATAAAGTTCATACAGCATAAGATGAAAAAAGAGAACAGTCTGTATATGAACCTCTGAATCACCGTGTTTTCTTTTTGGGGAATAAACGATTTGAATACAGCTTTAACTCATTACGATTCAAAACCAGTATATGTTATTCAATTCTAAGATTGTTATTCAATAAGCCATTAAATTAAATAAGGCAGACATGATTAAAACTAAATGAAAAACCAAGCATAAGTTGGATCCGAAAGACAGATTTAGAAAACATTAATCTCCAATGAAACAAATTACATCTGGATATTAAATCCCCAAAGTCAATATCTTGTAAAAGTATTAGATGGAAATAATTTTGTAACACTAATGTCTAAATCCATCATCCTACTAATTTGACAGTGTTATAATCTTTATGAATAAAACTGACATAGTGGATGAATTGGTGACTAATCAAGATGATATGAACAAACAATTGTCCAAATAGAGAATTGATTATTTAATGGATGAATTCAATCCAGAAGAACTAAGCTATTGAAGAAATTATTGTATATAACTATTATATGATAAGTGAAATGGTCGAGTACCTGAAATATAAGGAGTTCTGAGAAGTCATGAAAGAAGGAAATAGGCTTTTGCTGAGAGAATTGGTACAATTAGGGCACGCGACACCTGATGAAGGCAGCAGAAACGATGGAGAAGGGATGGAGACCTGAGGAATAGCAAAAATCGAAGGGGAGTTAATTAGGGAGGCCAAAAGGAGGAAAAATGGGTGCAGCGTCCGGTTCGCATCGAGAATGGTAACGAAGAGAAGAGAGATGGTAGATTGAAACACGAAATAGAGAAAGGATCAAGCAGAAAGCATAACCTTTCGTTTTGAAATTTGGAGGGCTTTTGCGCTCTGGAAATCAGAGAAGAGGCGCAGTGGAGGATGAAGAAAATCAGAATTAAGGGGAGAGGCTGACTTTTTTTATTAACGGGAAAGAAGGATGAAGGAGGGAGAAAGATCTGGAAAGGAAAAATTATAAAGCCGATGCTCCATTTCACGACACATCAATGGGGCTTCGGTGACCTCACAATCCAACTCATTAATAATATAATAGCATGGATTTTTGTTCAAAGTGATATTTATCTTGTTTCATTACAAATAGTTTCCAATTTATATTATTAACATCAAAAATTTTACAAATCACCTTTTACTACAAAAGTTAATAAAGGTTTATTAATCTCTTTCTTTTTAAAATATTTTCAAGATTTTAATTTCTCTTAGATCAATTTTTTATCTTGAAAATCTTAATATTAAGGATTAAAATTTCTCCAAATAATACTAAAATTTAAACTTCATAAAATTTAAAAATTCGCAAAAATTCCACTCTTTTTATTGGAAATCCAATCATAAAAGCTACAAAAATACATTTATTCTTAAGTTTAAACTCAAAACTTATCTTATTTAAATTCACTTTCTCTACCAAGATTTCAAATTACTTTCACAATTTCAAAACCTTCTTATAATAATTTTTTCTCAAAACAGTTTTCTTTAAATTTTCAATTTACTAACACTACAAGTATTTTCCACTTCAGGAAACTATTTTAATAAAATTTTCCATATTTTCCAAATTGCACCTTTCGAAAGTAAATAAATCTCATTAACATAAAAGATACCTGTTCATTTACCAGTGTAAATGTATTTTACCTCCATAAAAGATTCTTTTAAACTCTGTAAACCAGTTTACAAAATTATTTTCCCTTTAAATATTTTCTTATTTTCTAATCTTGAAAATAGTTTAATATAAATTTTTTCATCCTTTAAAATATAATAACACCTTTTCCAAATTTTAAACTAAAGACATTTTAAGGTGTAAGATATTCAACTTTCCATGCCGTATTATAATCATAAATTATTTATAATCTTATTTCTAACTTCACTTAAATTAGAAATTCATATAAATAATTTTTAGTTCACTTTACACTTTATAAAACTATAGTTTCTAATATTCATTCTAACCATAATATAATATGCATTTCATCCAGAATATCACACAAATATATTTAACATGCGTCAACGCAAATGAATCTATAAATTTCACAAATATTCACGAATTTCTAAAACACCATTTCAAGTAATGCTTTAGTTTTCTAAACAATGTGTTTTTAAATTTTGTCTACTTTGTTTTATTTATCAAAGTTTCTTAGGATACCTCCTTCTCAAAATATAACTTATTTACTTCCATAAAATATTATTTTATTCTCAAAACACTTTTCCAAATTGTGTTTTACCTTTCCAGGTGATACTTAACCTTATATCAAATGACCTTTATTTTATTTCTTGAAAGTTTCATAAGATGCTTTCCTACAAATAAAACATATATAGTTTGTAATACTTCTTAAAAAAATTATCTATCGTTAAGACACTTTTTTCAAAGTTATCACATATTTATATATATACATTTTTCCAGAACATTTTTCGTTATATTTAATTCTTTCATAATTATTTATTATATTTTAAATATTATAACTCATAATACTATGTCCACGTGTCTCATCCGTCGATGAGGTGCATCAACTAGAATCCTTAAAGCACTCAATGAGAAATTTATTATAAAATTATTTTCAACAAGATACACATATATCTTTTAATACTTTTTCGCCTATTAAAAATATTTGCTTGCCTATAATAAACATAATCAAAATTTCACCCATGTGTATATCTTTTATCAAAAAGATTCTGATTTAAATAGATGCTTGCTCTTATTAATTTTTTTTCAATCAATCTTAATTTTATCATACAAATAATAATCTACTGATGTCAATTCCATAACACACACATTCATCGATATATACCTCAACCAAATTTTTTTTTAATTCATCACATTTAGTTGGTCACATGTGTGAATTAACATTTCATTTTATAAAAATTTAAAATTTCAATATTTCTTGCAGTACCTACACTACTAAAGTCACCGCAAGTTTTTATTGTTATTATTGAGCAAGTTTCAACTCTCAATAGTGATTCATACTCAATATTAAATTTGCATGATCACTTACAATATTAAAACAACCAATTATCCATTAACCAATAAATTTTTATTATATCTTATTTTATTTATTAAGTATGCTTTCCAATTCCAAATTTAAATGTATACATATTTTTTATCATCCTATATTTTATAACTATTAATTACTTAAAAATATTTTTTTCTTTTTTCCCCAACGAATCTATTTTGGAGAAACCGCTGGCTTTTAATAATTGGGTTCATCTAGGTTCAAATGTATTTTTACAAATTCTTCGAGTAATAACGTCTTATTTAATTCCACATTTTATGCTAAGCATAAAAAAATAAACATTAATGGAAACAATATAGATTTCAATCAAACAAACAAATAATAACCTTCAATGGAAGCTATCTTTGGTTCCCGCTATGCAACTCTGATCATTAACAGATCAAAACATAAGAATTTAATTCTAAGCCATCTAAGGTCTCATTTATAATGTCCATTATATCTCACTCTTTACAGCAGTGAGTTCCAACTTTAAAAAAAATTCATAACAATAATTTGTATAGTAGTTTAAATTTTTACAAATATGCCCCGTTGAATATTCCCAATAACCATTTATATTTTTATCCTAAATAGGAACGAATTCTAAGTTCTACCCTGCGCACCCAAGGGAAGGGACTCTAAGTCCCACAAGGTTTAGATCTCAACTCTATGTCAATTATATTCTATAGTGTTTTGGATACAACTCTGATACCAAGCTCTGATGACCCTAAAGCAATACTCGTATTATTAAAGAACATTACAAGTGATGTCATATATTAATAAGGAGAATACGGCTTGTTAAATGGCAGTCGAATGTGAATATATATTTGTGCTAACACTGACACGTCTTTATTACCTTTCTAAGGATCTAAACTGAAATTTTGACGTGTACAGTATTAATGAAAATTAATAACACATCAATTTAAACTATTCAGAACCGTGTATAATATAAATAAATCAGAGTCATAGATCGCAGCGGAATAATATACATCATATATCATCATAAGATGTGAGTCTGTATGATATCAAAACTAGACCCACATAATTATATATACATCACATCTAAAATACTACATTAGGTAAAAGATGACTGCTAATTAATATAAATGACATATCATCCTAAATGTCAACATATACAATAATGAAGTAAACTAAAATAATCAAAATATTCTACTCCATAGCTCGCACGAAACTCCAAAAGTCAACGATTCCTTGTACAAATAGTGTTTGGCCTAACCCGAGTATTATAAAATAGATGGGTCAGACTATATCTAATAAAAAATGAGATAGTGATATCATAAATATACGACCTAACCATAAATTAAGTCATCTTAAAATATGCCTAAAACTAATTGATCATAATAAGACATATCAAACCAAATCACCATTTCAAAATCGAAACCAGCATATGACTTAACAATAAAAAAGCCATAACAAAAATATGTCGAAAACCAAATAATCATATAAGGCATATCAATTTAAATCACCATTTTATAAATTCATATAGAGTCTCAAATGGACTATCATCTAAAAATTGGTGATAACCAATTTATCAAAATCTTCGAAGCACAAAAAGGTAATTCAGACCCGAATACAAATGATCTGAAGAACAAACGGGAAGGAATACCCGACTACACTAATAAATAATCATAATCTTAGCACCAAAAAGATTATGATTACCATGAACTCAATGGTACGGTTGCTAATACCTCTCCAAATAGTTTTTTCGAAAGAACAAGGTTGCTAACACCTCACCAAGCAGTTTCATTGGAAGGACAAGGTTGCTAACACCTCACTAAGCAGTTTCGCCCTGAAGAAAAGGTCGCTACCACTTCACTAAGCAGTTTTTCCAGGAGGACAAGGTCGCTACCTCCTCACTTAGTAGTTTCGCCTAGAGGACAAGAGTCGTTACCACCTCACTAAGCAGTTTCATCTTGAAGAAAAGGTCGATACCACCTCATCAAGCAGTTTTACCAAAAAGACAAGGTCACTACCACCTCACTAAGCAGTGTCGTGGGGAGGACAAGGTCGCTACCACATCACTAAGTAGTTTCATCTGACATGGTCGCTAATACCTCTCCAAGCAGTTTTGTCAAGCGCTACTCAAATATTGACTCTCAGATCGATAAAAAAACGAGTCAACTTGTTTCGAGGATCTATCAGTCTGAAACCTGAACACCCTAAGATAATACAATCTGAAGTGCATATCACTTTCACTTTAGTAATCAGTAGAATTTAACCAACTGTCCGATACCAGAAAGTAAATTCAAGTATTTACTAAAAGCAGGTAATTTCCACTTAAACTCTATTTAACAAATTATAATAATAAATGAAAGAATTGTACGAAAAACATGAAATCTTTGCTTCCTAGAAAAACATGAAATCTCAAATCAATAATAAATAAAATAGTTTCAAATTAATTTTATATACAAAGATATAATTTTCCAAAATCACTTTTGAATCCATAAAATCGTTTTAAAAAGAGTTATTTATTTAGAAAAGCTTTGGAACTCTTTCAAAATCATCTAAACCTGTTTTATAACTAAAGTCACTTGAAACTGAAATTTTTACCTTCATAATAGCTTTTAGAAAATAATAGTATATTTTATCCTTTGCCTCTAATAAATTTTCCAAATTTTAATATACATATAATAATAATTTTAAGTGGTTTTATGAATAAATATTACAAATCTTAAGAAGCTTTAAATAGAAATTTTGAATTAAGAAAAATTAAGTGTATAGTATAATTTAACTATATTTTAATAAAAAAAATCCAATAAAGATAAAATCTCATTTTTGAAATTGTTTTAGAAACATTTAAACAATTCAAATAGTAAACCCATCAAAAATTCAACTTCTAGAGCCAACGTCGCTCTATAAAATATAATTTCATAATATGAAATCATTTAGCGACCCAAGTTGCTTTCCAACAACTTCGATTACACATCCAGTGGATGTAACTCTATATAAGTTAGAAGAATTTAATTTGCAATTGATGGAACTCCGTTTGCAATTTACCATCTTTCAATCCACATACAATCCATACACTACCAAACAGATAAATCTAATCTATAAAATTCGACGAGTTAGACAATCACAACATGTAACCAATTGAATCCATAACATGTAAATATCAATACTTTCATTCAATTGTTACCAATAATTTATATAATTAATAACCCAAACAAGGCACGCAAAAAGGATATCATTATATAGATATAATAGAATAAATCACCTTAACTCAAGCTTGTTTAAGCTCTTGCGTTTGCTTTAGTTTGTACCAGCTCCAACAATTTAGTGCTCCGACCTTTGCACTACCTCCACGACCTAACGTGCATCAAAGCTCCTCCATACTTCTCATGTACTCGACCAAGCCTCCAACTTATGTGTGAAATACACGAGCGTAAGATCCCTTCGATCTTACCCCACCCTCGACCTCGCACGATGTCGCGACCTCACCCCATCGCCACACCACCCACGTTCAACCTTTGGTTGCTAGCTCGTCACTTCACGCTTATACCTAGCAGTTGCGTTCGACCTGGAATTTCCCTTTTTGATGCTATGCCAGCCATTGAATTTGAGATCGTTATCGACCTTTGTCACGATTTTTTTGCTTTTTCGTTGATGCGTGTGAATCGGTTCTGTAACGGCCCACTATTTTGAACCATTCAAATCGACAATAAAACCACACATGTCAGACTTGAAGTGTTCAAAATAATAGATTACTAATTAATTTGGGTTAAATAAAATCAACCATAGAATCATGGATACAGAACAAGCAGAATATATCGTAGCGGAATAAATAAAACATAGTAGTTCATGAAGCTACTAAATAAATAGTCTCAAAAAGATACATAATATCAGAGTCTGAAAGTAAATACAACTGAAAGTCCAAATACTTAAGTCCACTAATACATAAGCAACTGATTGGAAAGGAAAATAACTGAAATAGGAAATAATAGATAGATAGCTAAGCTCCAACAGAAATCTAACTCCAAAAGGTGAATCCAAGGTTGTGATACTCAAGCTAAGACACTTTGGCTGACCCGAGCATAAAGTCAAACAAAACACCAAAGTCGAGACTAACATACTTATATAAGTAAACCAACTCAAGTGAACTATACAATAAAATGCATCAATAACCTAAAGGATGCTTAGGATCGCCATCCTTTAAGGATCCGCAAAAAAGAAAAATGTAAAAACGCTATTATACATAATGTCTAACAGTAAAGTATAATATACTAAAAATAGCGTTAAGGCATTACCATAACACCCTTAATACATTTTATAAATGTCGTAGTTTATACAGTACTATAAAATCCACCAAGCAGGTGGGCTATCGGGGAGCACTCCATAGGTACGACATAAAACAAAATTGTAGTGGACTTGCTAAGGAAGATGACAAGGCATGCGAGGTTATGCCCTGGGTAGGATTCTACCGTTTGGTGGTATCGCATAGCAGCTACTACCGCTACGTCGGAACAACACTCCTATAGTCAAAGGGGCCCCAAATCAATCACAAAGTAAAAGATTTGGTATCAAAGAAGCGTGTCTGATAGGAGGAGCGACCTCACTTGGCCTGGTGATGGCTTCTGTTTTAGTCATCCAAGCTGACTAGGGGGTCAAGGCTGCGTTTCGTACCTCATACCAGAAGCGTTCGCCAAACCATCCTACTTCGTTCTGGATCCTTCACCGTGTGTACATTAGTTAAAGTAGTTTCGGAATTGGCAGAGAGTATGACAATATCCGACCCTGGTCTCTTTAACAACCAATCGTTATATTTTTCCATACCATGGTCATTTTATAAAACATTTAAAAATGTAAATCTTGAGCTACAATTTAAATCAATACTAGAATATTTAACTTCAATTATATCTTAAATTTAAAATATTTATTTTAAAATTCATATTAAATCAAATTATTACATTCCAAAATCATACCTTTAAAACTTAATTAAATCTTATTTAAATTTTAAATCCTTTAAATAAAATTTAATTACAAATTATTCTCCACTTAATTTTCTTAAATTTATTGATTAAAGTTATTAAATAAAATCAACATTTATTATATTTAATTAAAACTATCTTTATCATATTAAATTAAAACTATATTTAACATATTAAATTAAATTAAAAATAAATTTATTATATTAAATTAAAAATATATTTATTATATTAAATTAAAACCATATTTTTATATTAAATTTACTTTTATATTATTTAAATTATATATTTAAACCAATTAAAAATTATATGTTAAAAATCTTAAAATTTTCTTTAAATCATATTTAGCTTATAATTTAAAGCTTAAAACATATAAAATATTTATTTTCCAAATATTTATTTTTAAATAAAATCTTTAAACTAAATTAAATTTTAATAGTCAAATTTATTAGATCAAAACATACTTTAAAATTTAGAAAATAATTTAAAATAAATTTAACACCGACCAAACGGTGTTTGTATATAATTTTCTACCATATAGTCAAGTGATTGGGTATATATCATTTTAAGAAAATTTAATTAAATTTCCGGGTATATATCATTTCAACCCGTATCCCAAATTCAAATCAATAAAATCGCTTGGGTTTATCATTTCAACCCATAACGATTTTTCCTAATCTAAAAATCGTTCGGGTATGAATCATTTCAACTCGTAGTTAGAGAACGTGCAGTGTGATATAAAATAAACATAACATAACATAACATGGCATAACACAACATATAACCATATCAACGAGCATAACAATATATACCATGTTAACTAGAACAATCCTAACATTTTACTGTCAATTCAACTGGTGTTGATTCACTTAAAATAAGCTTATCAGTTGTAAATGATTGCTCACATTTCTTGGCTAGAGAAATTGACAAGAACGGCGAACAGACACGACGAAACCCATCGAATGGACACGAGAACACCAATGGAAATCGGATCTAAGCTAGCAAATCCAAACCCGAATCAAGTTATGGACTTCGAAGCAAACTTTTTTTCCTCTTTTCTTTTTTAGAAGAGGGGTGCAAATTGGGTTCGGCCTAGGTGCTAGGTGGCTCGGCCTAGGTGCTAGTGTGGGTGGCCTTGTGGGTATGTGGAGAGTGTAAGTTTAGAGGCTTGGGTAGGAAGGGTGTAGAATGCAAAGGCTTGGCCAAAAGGGTGAATGGGTGTGTGTGGGATATGACAATGGGTGAAGGAGGGTGTGAGGCCGAGAGGATGGGTGTGGGTGAGTGGATGGTGTGGCCGAGAAGGGTAGGGTGTACAACCAAGGTAGGGTCGTTGGTGGTGGCCGAGAGGAGGTAGGGTATGGATGGTGGAGAGGAGAGAGAGAGGAAGATGTAGGCTAGGGAAAAGAGGAAGGGCTAGGGTTTTAGGCTATAGACTTAGAGGGGATTGAAATGGAGGAAGGAGGATGGTGGAATGTTATGATAATTTTGTTTTCAGGAAGAAGAATGAGAAAGAGGAAGAGCAGAAAGAAATACGTACATTAGCTTCTCAACAGGTACATGTCCATTAGGAATAGGTATGTTGCCCTTCAGGGTCTCCTGGTATTCAATCCCATTAGACCAAAACATATAGATCAAGCCCAAACCCAAAGCCAAATAAAAGAAACAAGATAATACACACAAATAAAAATATGCATCTTTACATAGAAAATTGCATATTTGAAGATGTAGGAATCTGATTTTAATGAAACGAAAAGTGGAGAGGAGATTAGAATTTAGTCTAGTTTCATAAAAAAAGAATAAAATTTAAAATTTTCAACTAAAAGTCAAACTTTGACCAAATTTGACTAAAATTTGAAATTTCAGAAAATTTTCTATTTTATTGAATTTGGAGAAATATATTACTCAATATCCCAAAAATCGTTATTTAAATTCAAATTTATTTAAATTTTAAAATATTTAATTCAAAATTCAATAAAAAATTCTTTTAAAATTTGACTAAATTTACGTTTTGTTAAACTCTCCCCCACTTAAAACGTTTCATCCCCAAAATGGAATGAAAAGGAGAATAGAAACACGCATAAAAGATAAGACAGATTAATGAATAGTACCTGGAACAAACAACTCTGGATTTAAAGCACGCATGCTCTCCTCCGTCTTCCAGGTACAATTCCGATCATCAATACTCCACTGCACCTTGACCAGGTAGACAGATTTCCTCCTCAGCTGCTTCGTACCTCTATTGACAATACGACGTGGCTTCCTCTCGACAGTGAGGTTTCACTTAACATCCAAACACTCGAGTTAAACAGGCTGAACAATCAAAGATGGATCATAACGATACTTGCAAAGATGAGAGATATGGAACACATTATGTACTCCAAACAGCTTCTTTGGCAAATCCATCGATAAGCCATAGGACCAACTCTCTCTAAGATGTGGAAAGGACTAATGAATCTAGGTGCAAGCTTCCCTCTCCTACCAAAGAAAATCACATTCTTTAGTGGCGAGATCTTCAGAAAAACCTGATCACCCATTGAAAATTCCAAATCCCTTCTCCGCCTATCAGCATACTTTTTCTACCTATCCTGAGCAATCCTCATCTTCCTCTGGATCTTCTCAAATTTCTTGGATGCTTCTAGAATCATATCGGGTTCGAGAACCAAACGATCACTAGATTCAATTCAGCAAGATGGAGATTCGCATGGTCGTCCCTAAAGAGCGGCAAACGAAGACATTGTGATACTAGCCTGAATTCGAAAGACGGAATTTAAATAAATGAATGCTTATAGTAATCTTAATATAAAAAATTAAGATTATACCTGATAGATGTTATTATAAGTGAATTCAACGAGACAGAGATGATCTTCCTAAGATCCTCCATAATCAAGAACACGGACATGAAGAAGATCTTCCAGAATTTGATTAACTCTTTCTGTCTGACATCAGTCCGTGGATGATAAGCTGTGCTAAAATTCAACCGGGTACCCAAAGCTTCCTAAAATGCTTTCCAAAAGTGGCTAGTAAAGATAGGATCTTGATCACAAACAATGCTAGATGGAACACCATGAAGCCTGACAATCTCTCTCGTATAAATCTCAGCTAAACTCGAAGCAGTGTGGTTAGACCTGCTGGAATAAAATGAGCCGACTTGGTCAGCCTATCAACAACTACCTATATACTCTCATTACCCCTTCTAGTCCTCAGCAATCCATCAATAAAATCCATAGAATCCTGTTTCCACTTCTAATTTGGAATCTCAAGGGGTTTCAACAACCCAACGATCTTCTGATGAACAGCATTAACCTACCAACAAGTTGCACATCTACTAACATAAAGAGAGATACATCGCTTCATACCACTCCACCAGTACAACATCTTCATATTCTGATACATCTTCGTAACTCCTAAATGAATAAAAAGTCTAGACTGATGATTCTCCTTAAGCACTTCTTTCCATAATCCGTCGACATTCGAAACACAAATTCGATTATTAATCCTCAAAATCCCTTTGTTATCAATTTTTGCTCCAATTCCATCTTGGTTACTACCTTCCATATTACGAACGTTCTCCTTAATAAGCCTTAACATCTCGACTTCATCTTGCTTGGCTGCGATACGTTCCAAAAGAGACGGTGAAACCACAATCTGACATAACATAGCCTTTTTCCGACTTAAGGCATCGGCTACCACATTAGCCTTCCCTGGAGTGTAGTTAATGTTGAGGTCATAAGAAGCTAGAAACTCAAGCTATCTAACCTGCCTCTGATTCAAATCCTTCTGGGTGAAAATATACTTCAACGACTAGTGATCCATAAAGACGTCAAACTTAGTTCCCAAAAGATCGTGCCTCCACAACTTTAGAGCAAACATTACAGTAAGCAATTCCAAGTCATGAGCTACATAATTGGCTTCATGAGTTTTCAACTTATGACTGGCATAAGCAATAACCTACCCATTCTACATCAAGATAGCTCTTAAACCTTCTCGACTAGCATCAGTGTATACCATTAACCCCTCATTTCCATTTGGAACAATAAGAACTAGTGTGGAAGTTAGCTTGCGCTTTAAATCATTGAATGTAGTTTCACACTTATCGCTCCGTATAAACTTAGCATTCTTCCGAGTCAAGGTAGTGAGAGGTGCAGTAATCCGAGAAAAATTCTCAATGAACCTTCGACAATAACAAGCCAAGCCCCAAAAGCTACGAATATCCAAAGGTTTCTTAGGTGTTTCCCAATACTGAAAAAAGAATAGGGAATTGGAACTCAAAGAAAGATAAGGTAATCAAATTACAGAAGGAAGGATTAACTCACATTGATTGTGATGACCTTAACAGTTCGACCGAAACCCCATTTTCAGAACAATATTCCCAAGGAATCGGACTTCATCCTTCCGAAGATGACATTTGGAAAACATAGCTTTTAGCCGATGACTCCTAAGGGTTTCAAGGACAAAGCTCAAATGTGATTCATGCTCTTTCTCTGACTTGGAAAAGACAAGAATATCATCGACGAAGACAACAATGAACTTGTTGAGAACATCACGGAAAACACGATTCATAAGATTAACGAAGAAGGCTGGCACATTAGCCAGACCAAAAGCCATAACTAACCAGTCATAGAAACCATTCTCAGTTCGAAAAGACGTTTTGCGAATGCTCTCCTTAGCAACTTTTAGGTGGTAAAAATCGGTGGCAAGGTCAAGATGAGAGAAAACTTTAGCTCCATAGAGCTGATCGAACATGTCATTGATACGAGGCACAGGATATCTGTTTTTCATAGTAAGCTTATTCAGCTCTCTATAATTAACACACATTCTTAAAGAACCATCAGATTTAGTGACAAATATCGCAGCTACTCCCCATTTCGAATGACTTGGCCTAATCAAACCCTTGGAAAATAAGTCGTCTATCTACTACCTCAACTCGACTTTCTCCCTGGGTGTCATCCTTCTAGAAGGAAGAACTACTGGTCGGGCTTCAGGAATAAGGTCAATGTGGAATTCAATTTATCACTTAGGAGGAAGAGAAGAGACTTCACCAAAATCATCAGGAAAGAGTTTGAGAATAGGAGTAGAGTCAATGTAACTTGGATGAGAATCAAGAGAAAAGATAAAACCGCCGCATAGAGGCATACAACATCCAATCAACCAAGGATTACCCTTACCATCAACTAAAGAAACAGTTCGAGCTTTTCAAGAGATAATAATTTCATATTTCTTTAGCCAATTACCTCCAAGCAAAATGTCAAAAGCATTAAAACCAAGAACATAGAAATTTCCAATAAAACGATGCCTCTGGTAAAAGAATGCCACCCCTTTACAAATCCTACTAAGGTTTGTGGGACCACCAATAGAATTATACACATATAAGGATTCAGTTGCATATTCGGGTGAAAAAATGTGCTCAAACTTATTACAAAGATCTGTAGAGATAGAACTATGAGATGCACCGGTGTCAAATAAAATATGAATAGAATGAGAATATAAAGTATGGGTACCCTAAAGTGTACCCTTAGTATCATCACCGATAGGACTGGAAGAAGTAACTGCAAAGATCCCAGATGACCTGCCCTTATGTTGAGTAGGACAATCCTTCTTGAAGTGGCCATGCTGCAAACAAATATGGCAGAGATCACGCCTAGTCATCTGAACTGGAAAAACAGAAGCTCCGAATGAATTAGGACAGTTGTTGGCATAATGTCTTTTCTGGTCACACTTGAAGCAAGTGATGGAAGATAAATCAATAGGCTTTCTTTAAGAAGAAGAAGATCCTAAAGCTTGAGTCTTTTGCCAATTCTTCTTCTATTGCTGGAAACTGAACTTCCTCTTCTTGGAGCTGCTGGAAGAAGCTGAGATAGAGGTGGACGAAAAATAGATGATGCCTTAGAAGTGGGGTTCTCATATCTGATAGCCATATCCATCATTCAAGTAAAAGAGACATGCACATGAGCAAATCAGAGGATCATAATACTTCGGGCGAGCTCCAGCTATAAACTTCTCATTCTTCTTAAGAGGGGTATCAATCAAGTTAGGATCAAACTTAGATAGTTCGTTGAACTTCCTCTCATACTCAAAAAATGTCATATTCCCCTGCTTAAGATCCATAAACTCCCTGTATAGCGGAAACTTCCCGGCTTCGGGCATCCATTTAGCTACAAAAGCTTCCTTGAAATAAGGTATTCAAGACTTAAGGAAGATTCCAAAGAGATAACTTGACCAAATTTGAATCCAACTCAAGATTTATACCTAAACTGCTCCTATGTGATATCTGCCTCAATAGTGTAGGCTGTAACTGACTCCCACCAATCCTAGGCTGCCTCCTGCAACTGCCAAGCTGCTAACTGATGCTTATGAGCATCGGTGTTCTCAAGACCAGTAAAAATCCTCTCTAAACTCCTCAACCACTGCCGAGCCTTAATGATACTCTTTGCTCCAGTAAACTTGGTACCACCATGCTGAGTGTACTCCTTACAGAGAGGGTGAATCTAACAGGTGCAATGGGTTTTGGTGCTAGGATAATTCCTCGACCCCTATCTCTGGCATTCCTATGATTCATCTTGGAAATTCAAGAATGGATTTTAGGACAATGGTAAAGATTCAAACTTAAGAAATCATAATCAAAGTATTCTAACTAATAAGGTGGATTCGAAGGAAGGAATTTCAAGGAAAAGGATTAGATTAAAAAAAATTATATCCAAAAATACTTTAAAACCTTTTTTAAAATCATTTTATACTTTTCAAAATGCGCTCTCTCACAAGAAATGATTCTAAGACTCATTTTACTCATTCTGGGGCATCGCTACGCCATCTCTAATGAGTTTTAAACCCATAGGCTAAAGTTTACCTAAAATCAAAAGCTTTGATACCAACTGTAACGACCTGCTATTTTGAACCATTTAAATCGATAATAAAACCACACATGTCGGACTTGAAGTATTCAGAACAACAGATTGTTAGTTATTTTGGGGTAAATAAAATCAATCATAGAATCACATACATAGAACAAGCAGAATATCTCATAGAAGAATAAATAAAACATAGTAGTTCATGAAACTACTAAATACATAGCCTCAAACAGATACATAATATCAGATTCTAAATGCAAATTCAACTGAAAGTCCAAATACGTAAGTCCACTATACATAAGCAAGGGTCCGGAAAGGAAAATAACTGAAATAGGAAATAATAGATAGATAATGTGACGCCCCACCTCTATACCCACGCTAGCCAAGAACACTACGATGTAGTGCTGTCAACTAGCACGGAGAATAAGGCTGTTGAGGAGCGACCATCCGTGTAATTGCTTTGTGCGAACACCGATATGTCAGATAGTAAAAACATGCTTTTAATTTCAGGAGGAAATCCGACATGCCGATGCAAACTCAAAGCTACCACACGGTGGCTATAATAGTCTAGGACAAATATAAACTAATAACACAGATAAATATAAATGCGGAACACAGATAAAACAGAAAATCTCATATATATATATATATATATAACTGATGTCAGTTACAATACATTTGACACGGTACATGTGATACAACTACATTAACGACTAATATACATGAATACATATCAACCTATACTATGACTCGACAACTCCAAAAGATATGAAAAGTCTTCATAGCTCTAGCAGCGACCCAAAGCTAAATATCTACAACCTGTAAATACTCGGTCTGACCCGAGTATTAGATTCAAAAGAAAATAATACTCGGGTCAGTCTAATTCAAACTCAGTTATTAGTGCACAGAAGCAATAATAATTAAATACTGAATAGACGACAGTAATTAAACCAAATCAGAATGCAATTCAGAATATTGAATTGAAATGAACAAACAGTTCAAACCATTGAAATATCAATTAAAATATTAATTCAAGTAGGGCTGCAGTACACGCACGCGTGCACTGCCTCGCCACTACAGAATATGGAATACGCAAAAAGATCCATAAGTCAAACAAATAGAATATCACAAAACCATACCGTGTGGCTGCAGTTCACGCTTGCGTGCACTGCCTTGCCACTATAGTGATGATGTACCCATTGAATACCGTGTGGCTGCAGTTCACGCTTGCGTGCACTGCCGTGCCACTACAGTGATGATGTACCCATTGAATACCGACAGCAATCAAAAACTGCAGAGGTCAAGTTTGGACGACATAAATGCGAACCCAAATGTACACAATGGACGTACACTACTAGTTGCACATGAATAAAATGAAACTGGGGTGCAACATGGAACGGCACCAAGTAAATGGCACAAGAGACAGTATGATACAAATGCAAGTATCATACTCGAGAACAAAGTCAACATAATTTGCAGACTGCAAACTCGACTAACAAGTTCAGGTCTAATGCACACTGAAATGAAGTGGCAACATCAACAAGTGTACATATGCAGTAGGATGCACAGAGCAAAATGGTGCAACAGAGAGGATGCACAGAAATGCAACAGGGAGGATGCACAAAGGCAACTGCACTATGCAAATGAATGCATCAAAGAACTAACTCAATTGGACAGTCCCCAATATATATGCAGTACAACGACTGCGACCAATCAAAGGAGTAAAGAATGAATGCCACAACTTCAAAGAGCATGCGCAAGTGACTCGAAGCAGTGAGTCAAATACAGTTAAGACAGTGGTGAATATGCAGCACCACGCAACACAAAGCAAACACATGAATATGCACAATGCAGAAACAAGTCAGCTGCAACATGAAACAGAGGCAACAAGACTATAATGAACGCACAGGCAATAATGAATGCACTGGCAACAATGAAGCACAAAGACTACAAATGCAACTGAACAAAGCAATGCTACTAGCAACAATGAAGGCAACTGGCAATAATGAGTGCACGGGCAATAATGAGTGCAAATGGCAACAATGAAGTAGGAATCACAATAAACATAAATACGCACATACACATCTGTACATATATATATGTATGGCGATTAAATGGACGAACTTAGCAATTAACCAATGCACCAAGCCCATAAAGGTCAAAACCAAAACAAGTTTCAAAACTTTCAAAAATAATTAACTTAATACATTGCGGTTGTTACAAAAATCCAAAACTGAAAACCGCAAACCAAACAAGGCCTTATACTTTTCTGAAAATACTTTCTGGCCCACGTCAATGGTGTGGTAGTATGGAAACCTGCTGAATAGCAGGAACCAAGTGCAGCCATTGAATAACTAAAACTGCGAGGCAGCTGGTGGAAATTCCCAAGGAAAAATGAAAGAGATAGGAAGAAGAATAAGAAAAGGAAAGAAATAATTGTGTCGAAAGCAGTTTCAACAAGTAGGATTGTCTGACAACCATTTATTGTTGAAGGCAAATTTTGCTGAGAGATCAGAAATTACTCTGCTTACACCAAAAATCTCAACAAATCAAAATTCCCCAAGTTTTACTTTACACCAAAAATTAAACAGTGTCGTGATAATCAAACTACCGAAAACACTAAAATTATCATCGACAACATCGAAGTCGAACGACACAGGCACAAAGAAATTCACATAACAACATCGATCGCCATCATCGAACGAATACAAAATTGCCAAGATAAAACAACATCGAATCAGGGCAAGAAAAATCAGTAACATCAAAAATAAAGTCGAACGACCTAATCACGGACTTGAGGATGAATTAGATGTGAGAAGTACTCACCATGTCGACGAATTTTAGGGGAAGCCGAGCACGAGAGCATCGATCGACGCAGCCACGAGCAAGCGAAGGAAGACGAACGACACATGAAAAGGGGCCGCCATTAAATTTCTTTTGTTTAGGGTTTTAAAAAAAAATGCGAAAGGGGGGATCGGGTTTTTAACCCTTAATAAAATCACGGCAACAAGAGTGGGCCGAACGATTTTTAAAGCCCGTCAAACTTTTATAACAATTTGTAAATTTAAATTTTAATTTAAATTTTAAAAACTTCAAAAATGGCAATTGACGAAAAATATAAATCGTTTTAACGTCGATTATGAATTGACGCGAATATCGGGTTGTTACAGACTCCCCTCCTTAAAGAAATTGCGTCCTCGCAATCTTAAGGAATAAATGGGCAAAAGGTAACAAGCCCCAAAACACAATGACACAAGATGAAGAAATTTCAAATAGGAAGTTCACCATAAAGAGCATGAAGGAGCAAGCCAGAACGTGTTTGCTCAAAGTCAAATCTAGTGAAACTTCAATTTCTTCAATAATACCGGGCTCAAGAATAAAGATCGGAAATCCCAAAGGCATTTCCGTAATTGGAATACGTGGAAAACGTCATGAATAGCAGAAAATTGAGCCGGTACACTGGCGTAGTACAATATAAACGCCAAAGAAATCTTTTAATTTCATAAAAGAAATTCACAAATTATCAACAAAATCTAATTATCAATAGATAATTCAGAAATCTCAAATCACTAATATTCGATTATCAAAAACGATAATCAAATCAACATCTATTCGATTTTCAACATCGAAAATCAATCTCAAATCACAAATGTTTAATTATCACAATTGATAATCAAATCACAAATGTTTAATTATCACAATTGATAATCAAAACAACAAATATCTGATTATCAAAAACGATAATCAGAAATCACAAATATTTAATTATCACAATTGATAATCAAATCTCAAATCTCAAATGTTTAATTATCACAAACGATAATTAAATCTCAATTATCTGATTATCACAAGCGATAATCAGAAATCACAAATTTTCAATTAACGAGTCCGAAATTAACCGAAATAGCAAACGCACATGACCCATAACCACGAGTTTTACTAAATCGTTTAATTCACTTCATCGTTTCCTTGAAAGTGCAAAATTGTGTATTTTAAATAAATAACATTTACGTTCTCAAACGGACAAGTCCGGAATTAAGCGAATCAGTAAAAGAAAGGGGTCATAGTCCTCGATTTTTCTGAAACGTTTAATTCGCTTCCTCATTCTTTTGAAAGCGCAAATCGTAAAAATTTTGAAAACAATTTTGATTTATATTTTGAAATATTTTGAAGAATAACAAATTTTTTTTTAAAACACGTGATTAAAATAGCAATGTCAGTAGCAACTTTGACATACGTCAAAATTTCATCGAAATAATTGGCATCAAAATATAATACCAATGAATTTTCGTTCATCAAAAGTGTCACAAGAATGTTCTCAAAGATAGAAAGGGATATCATACCCTAAACTTGTATTCATAACAAGTCAATAACACACGAATTCACCAATGCACAAGAATTGATAAAACTTATCAATAGAAATCACGAAAGTTGGTGAAGCACAAATTCTAGAAATCTACACAAGAAATCCAGAAATCACAAGATAAGAGTATGAGAACTCGAATGGAGTATGAAAACTCGAACGGAGTATAAAAACTCGAACGGAGTATAAAAACTCGAACAGAGTATGACATAGAATAAAAGATATGGCATAACATAAAATATCCATAATGACATACTACTATAAGTATGTAAATAATGATCAACAGGAGATCAACCGATAAGAGGTATGGCATAAATATGAAATACCCATACTGACATACAACTATAAGTATGCAAATAATGATCAACAGGAGATCAACCGACATGAGGTATGGAATAAATATGAAATATCCATGCTGACATACTACTATAAGTATGTAAATAATGATCAACAGGAGATCAACCGATTAGAGATAATCAATATCACAAGAATCTTCTCAAAGATCCAAAGAGGTATCATACCCCAAATTTGTACTCATGACAAATCAATAACATATGAATTCACCAGTACACAAAAATAGGTGAAGCATAAAATTTCCAGAAATCTACATAAGGAATCTAGAAATCACAGAAAAAGGGAAAGAGGCCTATCACATGATGGTCCGAAGACCAAGGGGAGCTACCCCACATGTGTGAATGGAATCACACAGATTGAGGTCAAGACTAACCAAAAAGCAGAAAGGTATGTGTGAATGGAATCACACAAGTGGTGTCTAGTCTGACCTCGCAAACCAAAAGATATGTGTGAGTCAAAATCACACCGACGAGGCCTAAGCTATCCTCGCCGACAAAGAGATATGTGTGAGTCAAAATCACACCGACGAGGCCTAAGCTATCCTCGCCGACAAAGAGATACGTGTGACACAAAATCACACCGACGAGGCCTAAGCTATCCTCGCCGACAAAGAGATATGTGTGAGTCAAAATCACACCGACGAGGCCTAAGCTATCCTCGCCGACAAAGAGACATCGCTCAATTGCTAGTCTAAATCATAAAAGTGATCGTCATGATCAACGAGAAGTGTCAATTACACTAAGCTAGTAAATGTAAAAGTTTAGCTTCATGTCCCATAACCACTTGCTTAACTTAAATATTTACGAACAAACTGTAAATCTTCACTAATAAAATTGTCACTAGAGGTTCAATCGAACAAGTCCAAGAATTAACCGACGAAGCAAACGCAAGCGTTTCATACCACTTGTTTTACTAAGCCGTTTAATTAGATTTCTCATCCGAGTGAGGTAAAGGCTTGTATATACTAGTAGATTAGAAAACGGTTTGAGAAAAAGAGTTTTATATTGAAAATAGAGTTGAAAACAAAAATAAAAGAGTTTTGATATTTACTACTAGTATTGAAACCTTTATATTTTTAAAGTGACAAATCACAAAAATGATTGTAGAAACAATCAATCACAAGAATTCACATACGAAGACGTGAATAGAATCCAAAGAAATCGATACCGAATTCATCGAAAGGCATGTTGACAAAAATCCCGAAGAAATGGTCATCAAAGTTGCTAATAAATGATAGCAACAAATCGGGAAATAATCAAAAATCGATTAAATTTGGAAACCAAATCAATTCACTAAAATTCACATTCGAAGACGTGAATAAAATCCAAAGAATTCGATTCTAAATCCATCAAAGTAGGAATATCCAAAAATTCCAGAAATAGAAGTTTTCAAAGTCGACAAAGATGACAACAACTAATCGAAAAAGAAGAATCGATTGACAAATGGAATAACGAAACAAAACGATCATAAATGCATAAAGGACTTCAACAAAAATAAAAATCAAGTAAATGCCGAAGTCAACAATTAATGGCCATAATAGAGTGCAAAACGATTCAACATCATCATCAAAGGACTCAACGGCAAACCAAGTCAGAGTCTTGGAAATCAAGAATTTAGAAATTTCTCAAAAACAAAGTGACCGAAGTCGAATGGAAATCAAGCCGAAGAAAACAAAAAATATCAAGTTCAGAATCGCTGAGATTCGAACAAAATCAATCATCGGCTAAATCTAATCAAAGCCGAAAACACAAGAATCAAAATCAAATGCTTATGAATAAGCGTTAGGAATTCATACCTAACAATCAAAGACAATCATATGAAAATATGAGAGATAAAACATCGACAAATAGTTGTAACACACGTACTATCTAAGTTATGTTTTATATTTGTTCTAAACCCCAGGCTCTGATACCAAGCTGTGACGCCCCACCTCTATACCCACGCTAGCCAAGAACACTACGGTGTAGTGCTGTCAACTAGCACGGAGAATAAGGCTGTTGAGGAGCGACCATCCGTGTAATTGCTTTGTGCGAACACCGATATGTCAGATAGTAAAAACATGCTTTTAATTTCAGGAGGAAATCCGACATGCCGATGCAAACTCAAAGCTACCACACGGTGGCTATAATAGTCTAGGACAAATATAAACTAATAACACAGATAAATATAAATGCGGAACACAGATAAAACAGAAAATCTCATATATTTATATATAACTGATGTCAGTTACAATACATTTGACACGGTACATGTGATACAACTACATTAACGACTAATATACATGAATACATATCAACCTATACTATGACTCGACAACTCCAAAAGATATGAAAAGTCTTCATAGCTCTAGCAGCGACCCAAAGCTAAATATCTACAACCTGTAAATACTCGGTCTGACCCGAGTATTAGATTCAAAAGAAAATAATACTCGGGTCAGTCTAATTCAAACTCAGTTATTAGTGCACAGAAGCAATAATAATTAAATACTGAATAGACGACAGTAATTAAACCAAATCAGAATGCAATTCAGAATATTGAATTGAAATGAACAAACAGTTCAAACCATTGAAATATCAATTAAAATATTAATTCAAGTAGGGCTGCAGTACACGCACGCATGCACTGCCTCGCCACTACAGAATATGGAATACGCAAAAAGATCCATAAGTCAAACAAATAGAATATCACAAAACCATACCGTGTGGCTGCAGTTCACGCTTGCGTGCACTGCCTTGCCACTATAGTGATGATGTACCCATTGAATACCGTGTGGCTGCAGTTCACGCTTGCGTGCACTGCCGTGCCACTACAGTGATGATGTACCCATTGAATACCGACAGCAATCAAAAACTGCAGAGGTCAAGTTTGGACGACATAAATGCGAACCCAAATGTACACAATGGACGTACACTACTAGTTGCACATGAATAAAATGAAACTGGGGTGCAACATGGAACGGCACCAAGTAAATGGCACAAGAGACAGTATGATACAAATGCAAGTATCATACTCGAGAACAAAGTCAACATAATATGCAGACTGCAAACTCGACTAACAAGTTCAGGTCTAATGCACACTGAAATGAAGTGGCAACATCAACAAGTGTACATATGCAGTAGGATGCACAGAGCAAAATGGTGCAACAGAGAGGATGCACAGAAATGCAACAGGGAGGATGCACAAAGGCAACTGCACTATGCAAATGAATGCATCAGAGAACTAACTCAATTGGACAGTCCCCAATATATATGCAGTACAACGACTGCGACCAATCAAAGGAGTAAAGAATGAATGCCACAACTTCAAAGAGCATGCGCAAGTGACTTGAAGCAGTGAGTCAAATACAGTTAAGACAGTGGTGAATATGCAGCACCACGCAACACAAAGCAAACACATGAATATGCACAATGCAGAAACAAGTCAGCTGCAACATGAAACAGAGGCAACAAGACTATAATGAACGCACAAGCAATAATGAATGCACTGGCAACAATGAAGCACAAAGACTACAAATGCAACTGAACAAAGCAATGCTACTAGCAACAATGAAGGCAACTGGCAATAATGAGTGCACGGGCAATAATGAGTGCAAATGGCAACAATGAAGTAGGAATCACAATAAACATAAATACGCACATACACATCTGTACATATATATATGTATGGCGATTAAATGGACGAACTTAGCAATTAACCAATGCACCAAGCCCATAAAGGTCAAAACCAAAACAAGTTTCAAAACTTTCAGAAATAATTAACTGAATACACTGCGGTTGTTACAAAAATCCAAAACTGAAAACCGCAAACCAAACAAGGCCTTATACTTTTCTGAAAATACTTTCTGGCCCACGTCAATGGTGTGGTAGTATGGAAACCTGCTGAATAGCAGGAACCAAGTGCAGCCATTGAATAACTAAAACTGCGAGGCAGCTGGTGGAAATTCCCAAGGAAAAATGAAAGAGAGAGGAAGAAGAATAAGAAAAGGAAAGAAATAATTGTGTCGAAAGCAGGTTCAACAAGTAGGATTGTCTGACAACCATTTATTGTTGAAGGCAAATTTTGCTGAGAGATCAGAAATTACTCTGCTTACACCAAAAATCTCAACAAATCAAAATTCCCCAAGTTTTACTTTACACCAAAAATTAAACAGTGTCGTGATAATCAAACTACCGAAAACACTAAAATTATCATCGACAACATCGAAGTCGAACGACACAGGCACAAAGAAATTCACATAACAACATCGATCGCCATCATCGAACGAATACAAAATTGCCAAGATAAAACAACATCGAATCAGGGCAAGAAAAATCAGTAACATCAAAAATAAAGTCGAACGACCTAATCACGGACTTGAGGATGAATTAGATGTGAGAAGTACTCACCATGTCGACGAATTTTAGGGGAAGCCGAGCACGAGAGCATCGATCGACGCAGCCACGAGCAAGCGAAGGAAGACGAACGACACATGAAAAGGGGCCGCCATTAAATTTCTTTTGTTTAGGGTTTTAAAAAAAAATGCGAAAGGGGGGATCGGGTTTTTAACCCTTAATAAAATCACGGCAACAAGAGTGGGCCGAACGATTTTTAAAGCCCATCAAACTTTTATAACAATTTGTAAATTTAAATTTTAATTTAAATTTTAAAAACTTCAAAAATGGCAATTGACGAAAAATATAAATCGTTTTAACGTCGATTATGAATTGACGCGAATATCGGGTTGTTACAGATAACTAAGCTCCAATAGATCTCTAGCTCAAAAAGGTGAATCCAAGGCTGTGATACTCAAGCTGAGACACTCAAGCTGACCCTAGCATAAAGTCAAACAAAACACTCGAGTCAGTACTAACATACTTATATAAGTAAACTAAATCAAGTGAACTGTACAATAAAATGCATCGGTAACTTAAAGGATGCTTGGGATCGCGATCCTTTAAGGATCCATAAAAAAGAAAAATGTAAAATACGCTATTATACATAATGTCTAACGGTTAAGTATAGTATATTGAAAATAGCATTAAGGTGTTACCCATATCCCCCTTAACACATTTTATAAATACCGCAGTCTATACAGTACTATATACTCCACCAAAATGTTGGGCTATCAGGGAGTACTCCATAGGTATGATACAAAACAAAATCGTAGTGGGCTTGCTAGGGAAGATGACAAGGCACGTGAGGCTATTCCCTAGGTAAGATTCTACCATTTTATGGCACCAGGCTGGTGGTAATACATAGCAACTACTACCGCCCATCTCGGAACAACACTCCCATGGTCAAAGGAACCCTAAATCAATCACAAAGTAAAAGATATGGTATCAAAGAAGCATGCCCGATAGGAGGAGCAACCTCACTTGGCCTGGTGATGACTCTTTTTTGAGTCATCCAAACTGACCAGGTGGTCAGGGCTATGTTTCCTACCTCTTACCGGAAGCGTTTGCTAAACCATCCTACTTCGTTTTGGATCCTCCACTGCGTGTACAGTTGTTAAAGTGGTTTCGGAATTGGTAGAGAGTTTGACAATATCTGACCCCGGTCTTTTTAACAACCAATCGTTATATTTTTCCACACCGTGGTCATTTTATAAAACATTTAAAGATATAAATCTTGAATTATAGTTTAAATCAATATTAGAATATTTAAGTTCAATTATATCTTAAATTTTCTATCCTATGGTCAAGTGACCGGGTATATATCATTTCAACCCAAAATTTTAATTATCCTGCTATATATTTTTTCAAACCATATCCCAAATTCAAATTAATAGAATCGCTTGGGTCTATCATTTCAATACATAACGATTTTTCCTAATCTAAAAATCGTTAGGGTATATATCATTTCAACCTATAATTAAGGAACCTACTAACATAGCATAATACAGCATATAACCATATCAATGAGCATAACAATATATATTATGTTAACTAGAACAATCCTAACATTTTACTGTCAATTCAAATGGCAACAATTCACTTAAAATAAGCATATCATTCATGAGTGATTGCTCACCTTTTATGGCTAGAGAAATTGAAAAGAACAATGAATAGACACGACAAACACGAACAAAAATCGGATCAAAGCTAGCAAAACCAATCCAAACCCGAATCAAGCTATGAACTTCGAAGCAAACCTTTTATTTTCTTTTTTTAGAGGTGTGGTGCAAATTGGGTTCGGCCTAGGTGCAAGGTGGCTTGGCCTAGGTGTTAGGGTGGGTGACTGTGTGGGTATGTGGAGGGTGCGAGTGTAGAGGCATAGGTAGGCTAGTGTGTGGAATGTGAAGGCTTGGCCGAAGGGGTGAATGGGTATGTGTGGGGTAGACAATGGGTGGAGGAGGGGGTGAGGCCGAGAGGATGGGTGTGGGTAAGTGGATGGTGTAGCCGAGAAGGGTAGGGTGTACAAAAAGGTGGGGCCATGGGTGGTGGCCGAGAGGGGGTAGGGTAGGGATGGTGGAGAGGGGAGAGGGAGAGAGAGGAAGAGAGAGGCTAGGGAAAAGAGGAAGGGCTGGGGTTTTACACTATATACTTGGAGTAGGTTGAGATGGAGGAAGGAAGATGATGGATTTTTACTGTAATTTTGTTTTTAGGAAGAAGAATGAGAAACGGGAAGAGTAGAAAGAAATATGTACAAGAGCTTCTCAACAGGTACATGTCCATTAGGAATAAATATGTGGCCCTTCGAGAGTCTCCTGGTATTCAAGCCTATTAGACCAAGCCCAATAGATCAAGCCCAAACCCAAACCCAGATAAAAGAAATAAGATAATATACACAAATAAAAACGCGCATTTTACGTAGAAAACTGTAGATTTGAACAAGTAGGAATCGTATTTTAACGATACGAAAAGTGGAGAGGAGATTAGAATTCAGTCTAGTTTCATAAAAAAAGAATAAAACTTAAAATTTTCAACTAAAAGTCAAACTTTGACAAAATTTTACTAAAATTCGAAATTTCAATTTTTTTTCTATTTTGTTGAATTTTTATAAATATATTACTCAATATCCCTAAAATCGACATTTAAACTAAAATTTATTTAAATTTTAAAATATTTAATTCAAAATTCAATAAAAAATTCTTTTAAAATTTGACTGAATTTACGGGTCGTTACAGATTTAGGGCTTTAGGGCATTAGTGGGAGCTAGATTATGGGATTGGGAATGGAACTAGATAAGTAGTAGAATGCTTGAGTGCGTTATTCTTTACCATTTATTTTAGGTTATTTTTCTTTTGTACCTTATTCATTTTAAGGATTATTTCTAAATTTCCATTTTATCTCCTATCTATTTCTTTCACTTATTTATTTATGAATATTTTGCAATCTAAGTGAAATTGATTTACATTTCATTTTATGGAATGGAATATATGTATTTCGATAACATATTTTTATTCAATCCAATATCATTCCACTCCATTTAAATATTCAACATTTTAATTCAAATGAATTTATTTTCCTACTATTTCAATGATATAAAAAATTACACTTTAAAAATATTTTGTATCCATTAAAACATTTTATTTGAGTTTCAATATATTACCTAAAAAGGAATTTATTTACTAATTCAATTTTACTATGATGAAATCCATTAAATAGACTTTAATTGAACAACAATTAAACTCCAAAATAATAATGATCAAAATCGAATTCAAACACTTATAATTAAACTAGTTAATATTACTGCTTCAGAACTATGTTGTTACAATGCAATTGTGTAACCCAAACCCATCGATTATACCACTATCGAGGATAGCTAGAGATGGTGAGAGTATGGAGCTGGACCATGTACCTAGTTTTACATGGTTAGTTGAGAGATGACCTTGGCTACCAAGGATATGTCATATTATATTCCATGTATGTTTGATTGGGTGATTATTAGATGTTATATATATCGAGTAAGACAGACCCTGGGTATGTATACTGTACAATTATCTAAAAGATAATCTAGGGCATTGTTGGGAGCATGTCCTATATTTTTGTTGAGTTTTATACCCGATTATATTTAGATTATGTTTGTATCTCCCATTTCATTATATGCCCATTTGGTGTGTTGATTGACTTTGCTTGGAAATGTGTTTCGTTTATGTACATTGTTTTATGATGTGTTGATATGCATGTGCCATTTGTGTTGCATTTGTTTGTACCATTTTAGTTGTTATTTTATATTGACATCTATATTCTGGATATAGTCTAAATAATGTGTTATTTATATAATACTCAGGACAGTCCGAGACATTTTAGGTTTAAGGACGTGTTGACTAGTTTGTGAATGTTGGGAATAGATGAAGGATAGAGTAGTTGCATTTAGTTTGTATATTTGTATCTATACGTGTTTGTTTGTCGATGAGATGTGTAGGTTGGACATGTTACATATGTATTTGATGATAGTGGGCATTTGAACTATTTTGTAGACCCACTTGGACTCGTATATATTTATTATTATATATTATCGCTGCATTAATGACTCTATGTTCTCTATGATCTATTTTATATTACGTATTGTTCTGTCCTAGAGTCAGGTGTGTTTATGCTTTGTGCTGATACTGTGTACATAGGCTTTAGTTGTTTATGATTTTTGAAATACATGCCAGTGTTAGCCCAATGGAATATTCATGTGTGTAAGCCCAATATCGCCTTATTCTTCGTATTATCTGATAGATTACCTAGTAATACTCTTGAATAGTATGGGTATAGAGGTGAGGTGTTACGCTTGATATCAAAGCAGGTTTAAAACAATACATAGTACAAGAGACACGAGTCCTGGCCATAGATGAGATTTAGAGTCCCTATCCCCATTAGTTTATGGTAGATTATTATTTTTACTTACGTTATAGTAAAAATATAATATGATTATTGGGGGTAATCATCTAGGGACGTAATTGTATTTTTTCATTAGATAATATATTTCTTCTACCTTTTTCTATGTGTAAGTCTTTGTATGAGATACAGAGTAGTTGATAAAGGTTGTGAAAGTAGAAGTTGTCAGTTCGACGAGTAGTGTGAGCATTAATAACGATATATGAACCTTTGTGTGACTTGAATATAAATAAAGTGATCCAGTAGTGATTAGAGTTATGCAGCGGAGACTGATTGATAGTTTTATGTTAGAGGCATTTGTTTGTTTGTTTAAAAATGTTTGTATTGTTATATAATTCTTGTTTAATATTATAGATATATGGTTTATGGTAGATTTCCTTATTGTGAATGATTATTGAATTGAATGTGTATACGAATTTTAAAAATAAATATTTTTATTTAAACAAGCACATAATTTAATAAAAATGTAAATTGGAAATTTTTTAGTATTTGTTTTGGTTTTTAATCTATCCATCGAGTGCTTTAAGTGTTCTGGTCGATGCATTTGACCAACATTATCGATAGGGATTCCTAAATACTTAGACAAAGTATTTCGACATAATAGTTTAAGAAAAATAAAATGTTTTGAAAAGAATACAATATTACAAATAATTATATTTATTTATATATATTTATATATATGCATATAACGTTTGGAAAGAGAACAATGCTTTATGGTATATTATAAATGATATTTAGAAAAGAGTATAATATTTTGAAAATGTTAGAAGATATTTTAAAACCAAATCAATTTTTTGAAAAATAAGTACAACATTTGGAAAAATTAAGAATTAGTATTCAATAACATAAAAAAAAGTATTTAGCTTTTTTTAAATTGAAAAGTAATTTGGAATTATAGAATATAAGTTTATATTATTTTTTCAGATTCAAAATAATATGATTTATAGCTATTTGAATTTTAAATTGCTTAAAAATAAACTTATAAATAAATTTTTAATGGATTTTGAAGTAGAAAAGCTTTTCATAAATGAATTTAAGTTATTTTTGAAAATGATTAGAATTCAAAAAGTTTTGTGTATATTATTTGGTAATGTAATGTAAAGTTGTTTTGAAATCATTTTATAAAAAGATTTGGAATAATTGTTCAATAAAAATTTAAAGTTAGTTATTTGGAAAAAAAATTAAAAAATAAAGAATTATTAGTTTGATGGAAATATGTAATTTGAGGTAAAATATAAACAATATTTTTGGGAAAAATGTTTTGAAAGGAAAATGAAATTGTAAAGGAAATATTTTGAGTTATATTTTAAAACTAATAATAATAATAATAATAATAATAAATATTTTGATTTTCACAAAGGAAATATTATTTCAAGATGGTGATTTAATGTAAAGTACGTGATATGAAAATTTATAATATTGTGGAAGTATTAGAAAATGTTTTGACTTGAGTATAATGTATAGATTTGATTTTTGAAATCATATGATGGATTTTGTTTGATGTTACGTTGTAATAAATAATTAAAACATGATTGAGGTGGTTGAATGAATCCATTTGTCGCTTAAAATGATTTTTACTCCAAGGCCATTATGCTAATGTTAGAAACCAATTTGCAAATTTGTATAATGGATTTGATTTTGATGGAGATAGAAGCAACATTGGTTCGGTATTTTGATTGAGTTTTGGTCAAAATAATAACAATAACAATAATAATAACCTATTTTACATATGTAATTACTAAGGTAAAACATTTACCTAATGACATATGCAAAGAGGTACATAAATGTGATATGTAAACAAGCAAGTTTCCAGAAAATGAGTGTTTGATAATTGAAAACAAAGAAAAGAGAATATATTGCTTATTAATATAATCAAAACTTGTAACAGAGTGATCTGATTTTTTTGATTCTTCTTTCACTGATATGGCAATTGCATAAGCGATAATTTTGTTGTTTATCACTTCCTAAGTTTTGATAATTACTATGGTTTAAACATGAATTAAAATGGCGATGTATCGCGATCTTGAAATGCAAAAGTGCATAAAACTAAATTGAACTAATTTTCTCATAACATTCAAATAATTTTTCCTATTTTGACGATTTTCCTACTTAGGAAAGCTAAGAATATAAGATACAACTTCTATTTAGAGTGTTTAGTGAAATTTTAATGTTTACTAAGTTAAAAATGCAAATTAATAGAGTGGGCCTGCGTTCAAAATTCAAAAAAATTTGCTATAACTATAGTTAGTAATTTTTTGATAACTCGAGTTGTAATCTATATTTTTACAATTCGAAAGATGTTTTGTAAAACTACCATGCTACAAAAAAAATTCAATTTTTGTTATCGTTGTCTAAATTTGTATTTTTGACTCTTGAAAGTTGCTAGAAAGCAGTTCAGCATGAAATTTGTATTTCCTTTAAATTGTTCAAGTGCATATTTACGATACTTCCTTATATGAAGCTAATATTTAAATTTGAGTTGAGATAAATACACATGAAGAATATCTGGGCTAAATGGGAACGATGGATCACTTTTTCTTGCTAAATAATAAGCAATTTGCTTAAAATACAAATAGAAAGGTACGTTTTTACGGTCTATCGATAAATACTGCGATGATATGTTGTTTCTCTGTGTTTCGGGATGTAGTTGAGATGTATATAAATATTTTTTTATTTTGTGCTTTGATTTTTTGGAACGCTCTCCGTACAAGGGAGACTCTACCGAAATTTTTTGAAAAACCCGACACTTAGAATATTTTCACAAAATTTATCGTATGCGAAAAGTAGAAAGTCATTAATATAATCTATTAGAAATAGTAACAAATGGTAAGATGAGTTGGAGTGAAGAGCCACATAGAGGATTTTGTAAACTTTTAGAAATCTATAGAAAATGAAGAACGTTAGGGTTTGAATTGTATTTTTTATGTTTCCCTATAGGAAATTGCGAGAACGCTATTTTCTTAAGGGGTGAAGTCCATGACAATCCTAAATTTCTATGCCATATAAATTAAATAAATTTAATTAAAATGAAACTGTTTTGATTCAAAATTTGATAATTAATATTTAAAAATAATTTTTTAGTTAATTAAATTATATTAATAAAATATATTGATTTAATAAATTGAATTATATTAATAAATTCTTATCAAATAATATATAAAAATTAAGTAAATTGTTTTAATTGAATACATAATATTTTTATAAATGTAAATAATTGATTGTGATTAAAATAGTGAAAAATTAACGAGCATGCATCTAATTGAATGAAATTTGATTGTTATTATTCAGTATAATTAAATGTAAGTTAATAAAATAAAATTGAAATTTATTTACTAATAAATTAAAAGAAAAGGAATGGAATGAAAAATTAAAAAACTTTTTAAATTGAAGGGCCTAAACAACAATCAAAAGCCCACGCTCCTTTCTCTTTTGTTCTGGAAAAATCCTCATCTCACTCAACACATGCCCATACCCGAACAACTCCAGAATTTTCCCTAATCCTCCACTTCTCAAATCATGACATATTATTGAAAAAATAAAAACAAAATAAAGTCGCGCTTGACAGTGGAGATTTCAATGCCATTTCAATGACGCCGATGAAGCATAATGATCGGTAGATAGGCACACGCGTGTGAAGGATTTGTTGGCATCAATTAGGGTTTTAAGGCGATGTGAAGAGATAAGTGAAGCATGGTTGCAGTAGTAATTTTGAGTATTCGGGTGAAGCTAGTAGCAACCATGTAGAAAGATTAGATTATAGAGCATGGAATTTAAGGTGAGTTGTCATTGCACCTAACATCTATACCTATATCTAGATTTATTCACTTCAATTTTTCTTTAATGATGAATGATGAACTATGGTTGTTATCGATTGAGTTGGTTGTCATTGTTTTTATTTGCATCGCTTAGCGAGTCTGATAGCTCAGTACTATGATTGATATTTCATTTCTTTGAATTCATTGAATGTTAGTTGATGAGTTGTTTGTCGATATGGATTTAATTTGGTGAAATTAAATTACATTGTTGTAGATTGATTATTATTGTGCTAAGATTATACTATAAATTGATCAGATGGGGAATAAATTGAAAAAGAAGATTTTGATAGATATGAAATATTTTTAAGAATAAATAATGGATTTTTGGAATGATTTTTATTTAAAAATTGGAAATATTATTCGTGATGGAAAATTATTTAAGTAAATGTGTTTTCGAGCATTCGGTGGATAGAAATCTTTTGGAAATTTAAACTTTGGGGTTTTGTAAATAGGAGTGCCTTTGAATGTTTATATTTTGTTTATTTATTACCGATTATAAAAATATTCAAAGGATATTTATGAAATGATATTTGAAATGATATTTTAAAGTGATAAGTTAATTTTATTTGGTTTCATGAATTGGAAGTTCATAAAATAATAATTTGGAATAGTAATAGGTTTGAATGTGATTATTTATTGAATGTGAAATTATTATCAAAAAAATATATATTAAATTTTCTTAAGGGTAATTTTGGAAGTATTATCATTTGTATTTAATTGTTATAGACTGAGTTTAAAAATTATTTGGAAGTAAATAGGTGTTGTGAGATATTGATTTTAAAATATTATATTGGGAAATATTTTAAAATTGAAAATCTTTACTAGGTAAGCCGGAATATTCAAATTTATCGTTTAAAGGAAATTATAAATTATTGAACTCCTTGGGTATTAATCATTAGAACATGATAATTTTGTAATTTATATTTTCTTTCAACCGAATATTGATATTTGAAATTATACATAAAAGTATGAGGAAAAGTGTGCTATAAACTCCTTCCGAATCAATAAATAATTGAATTGTGTGTTTTTATCGACTTGTATTTCTATGTAACAAGGAATCAAATAAACGAAGTTTTAGTAGTGTATGGTATGGGACTTTTAGTTATATTTCTCCATTTATTCTTTGGACTTGTTATATAGAATAATTATGTGACGATGAGTGCAATTTATGAGAATTGAGTAAACGAGTGAGTAACACCTGGTGTATGGGCTACCTGATCTGATATTTATTCGATTACTTAATGTAAGTAGATGTCACTCTAATATGGTTGAGTATATGTGGTATTATATTTATGGTGCAAACGTTGAGAGTGTGCAGGATGAGAGCCATAAGAGTATAATTATTATGTGAATATTCCTATTATATGTTGGGAAGTAAAGCAGATAGGCTAGCATCCATCCAAGCGGCCTAATTGTAGGGTCGCTTCTCGAGTCTTTGACACCTGTTGATGTATATAGCTTAGAGCCACTGCCCTTGTGTCACCATGGCCAACAGTTTGTTACCATTAGGGGCACTTGTAGGGTTGTAACCAACGCATAAAGTGGTCTTTCATTTGATGGACATTAAGTCACGATGACCGTTGAGGTAACTAAGACTATGGGAGTAGCAATGAAAGCATGTGAGGAAGGATCTTGTAGCAGGCTGAGAGTTGTCAGTCTCCCGTTAGGTTATTATTGTTGATTAGATAACATGACATGCTATAAACACTACTTATTCACTTATATGAGATCATTATGTTTATGAATAAGAGCCGATTCAATTATTTTTCAAGACTGATACCAAAATAGATATATAATGATGAGATCACATAAGACCGAGAATACCGATGGTTATCTACGATACCAAGAGTCGAGTGGATTGGTAGAGGTATGAGAGCTCATATGATTATTCTGTTGGCTGAGAGCTATATTGATTACTATGAGGTTGAAGGTCTGGATAATTATTATGTGGTTACCTATCTCTTGGATTATTTATGAGACCGAGAGTCTATGTAGTTGTGTAACCCCAAATCCATCTATTATACAGTTATTGAGGATAGATAGAGATGCTGAGAGCATGAAGTTGGAGCCTATACCTACTTTTACATGATTGTCTAAGAGATGACCATGACTACTGAGGGTATGCCATATTATATTTCATGTATGTTTGATTTGGGTGATTATTATATGTTATATATATATATATATATTGAGTAAGACAAACCCTGGCTATACCTGCTTTACGACTATGTAAGATAATCCAACGCATTGCTGAGAGCATGTCCTGTATTATGGTTGAGTTTTATACCTGATTATATTTAGATTATGCCTGTATCACCCATTTGATTATATGCACGTTTGGTGTGTTAATTGACTTTGCTTAGAAATGTGTTTCTTTTATGTGCATGGTTTTGTGATATGTTGACACTTGGGATATGCACGTGCCAGTTGTGTTGCACTTGTTTATACCATGCTAGTTGTGATTTTATATCGATATCTATATTCAAGACATAGTATGACCAATATGTTATTTATATAATACTCGGGTTAGTCCGAAACATTTCTGGTTCAAGGACAAGTTGACCAATTTGTGGATGTTGGGAATAGATAGAGGATAGAGTATTTGCATGTAGTTTGTATATTTATGTCTACACATGTTTATTTATTGATGAGATGTATAGTTTGGATATGGTGTGTATATATTTGATGATAGTGGACATTTGACTATTTTGTAGATTCACTTGGACTCATGTATATTTATTATTAGATATCATCGCTGCGTTAATGATTTGTGTTCTCGGTGATCTGTTTTTAATTATGTATTATTCTATCATAGGGCCATGCATATTTGTTGCTTAATGCCGATACCATGTACATACATTTGAGTTATTATGATTTTTGAAACATATAACATTGTTAGTCCAAGGGAATATTCATGTATGTAAGCTCAATATCGTCTTATTCTCCGTATTATCTGATAGTATTATCCAGTAATACTCTTGGACAGTATTGGAATAGAGGTGGGGTGTTACATATATTCTTATAGGTCTACATGTATGGTTTTAAATTTATTTTTTTGAAAACATATTATTTATACATGTTGATAGAATTTATTTGTGTATTTTAATATATATATATATATATGTATGTATGTATGTATGTATGTATGTATGTATGTATGTGCAACGATTCGTAAAATGCAAATAAATGATTTTATAACAAAAATTATAATGTTTTGAACCATAAATAACGACGGTAAACTTGTTTTAAAGGCATATTAACAAATATTGATATTTGGGGGTTTTCATTAGAAAAGCGAAGAAAATTAGTTTTTGGAAAAATTGAAAATTTCTCAATGTTAAAGTGAACGGAACTGGATACATACATTTATTTAGCCATTTAAGCAAGAACATGAAATAAAAAATTATTTATTTTATTTTTGATAATAAAGTATATTTATGACATCATCAAGGATATCATCACTTTTAGATATTTTCTGAAATTTTAAATTAAATTTAAATAATCATATAATTGTTTTAAAATGATAATAATTCATTTTATGTTATAATATATGTAAATATATAAGTGAATATGCTTTTATGTTGTTGTGTTTAGTCCCACATCATGGAATTGGTTAAGTCCTTTGCTCTGAAGCCTTTATATAAAGGAGGCTATGTAATGTAAATATACATCTATTCTTAGAAGTGAATAATATATGTTTTGTCTCTCTCTCCAATGGCTTCTATTTTTCTTTATTCTATAACACGTTATCAGCACGATCTCTAAACAAAAGGAAAATTTCTGATCTGATTATAAATCTTCAAAGCGGTAAGCCATTTTCGATCTGATTACTCAAATCTTTCTAATCTCGTTCTATTAATTTTATTTCTTTTATATCTCATTTTATTATTGATCTAACAATTCAGATCTGAATCTATTTGAATATTTTATTTTATTTTTGTTATTTTAGATCTCGTCTTGTTGTAGATCTAATTTTTCAGATTTTATTATACATATAATAAAAATGTTTTATTTTTAAGATTTTCTTTATGCATTTAAGATCTATTTCTTTTCTCTTGGGATCTAATTTTATTTCGTAGATCAAATTTCATTTTGTAAACATTTGTTTTGATCTCATTTCTTTTTCCTGGATCTCATTTTGTATATCTTATAATGTTGATCTAATTATGTGAATCTAATATTATTTATTTGTATAGATCTAACTTTGTAGACTTCATTTTTCAGATCTCATTTGTTGACTTATTAAATTGATTTTATTTGTAGATGTTATTATGTTGATCTCAATATGATCTAATTTTTTTGATCTAATTCTATTATAGATCTAATTTTATAGACCTATAACATTTTATATTTTATATACTGTTGCTTTTTCTTTTCGATCCACGGCCTTGATATGGTATAATGATTGATTTTAGATCTCATTGATCTTTCATTATTTTTAATTGATATTCTTTGTTATGAAGGATTTTATATTTTTTTTGTTTAGGAATTAACCATATTTAGATGAGGTATTTCATTATGTTCAGCTTACAAAGTTCTATTAAATTGATTCTTCATTCTTTATAAAAGTTGTGCATATATTATGGACATTATATTCCATTTCTAGCATTTGATTTGAATTATACGGCAAATGGTAATAATTACCATACCATCTTGTTTTATTTGGTACTGGACATTCATTGAAGTATATAAAGAAAATGGTTAGTCCACTATTTGATCAATGAAATTAAGCAACACAAGAAACAAAGTTTCATCAGGTTTCTATTTTATTGTACGGTACAAGTCATGTCATTTTTTTTCTCAATCATGCCACAATAATGGTAAATTGTATTCATCTTTTTTTAATAATAAATGAATTAAATGTTGTCGTTATGGTAATAAATTAAATTACCATATCATCATAAATGCACTGGCTACAGTAAATTAAATGATGTTGTATTTTTATATTTGGAATAAGAATAGACATATGGTTTATTATATGGTGTATTTATTTTGGCAAACAATGCTCGATATAATGAAAGAAATAAGTTTGAACAACAACCTGAAGTTGTGCAAAGATTTATTTTTCCAACCAGAAGTTGTATAACTCAAAGTCCAAGACCCGAAGTCTTGAATTATGAAAAGATTTTCTAATAAATTTTACAAGCTCGAATTCTTGTCAGTATTTTTTTTGTCAAAATGTACAAGTCTTGAAATAAGAATAGACTTTTATTTTGTAACAATATGGTACAAAAAAAAAATGGTTAGAAGTTTACACAAAATTTAAGAACCTGAAGTTCATAACAAATTAATGAACTTGAAGTTCATGAATTAGAAGCCCGAAGCTCCACTGAAATTATGTAAAACGATAAGGTTGTACTTCCTGAAGAAGTTAAAGAAATTAATAAATAATAATATGAGAAAATGATGCTGCATTCAAAAGATTATAAAAATCTCCAAATGAGTTATACCTTACCTTATATCTTAACATTTACACTATATTAACCAAATATACTGAAGATATTATGTTATATGATATTTCAAACATCATTGGATGTGTATGTGTACATATTAATCTCTTGAAAAGATGTTTTAGAGATTTATTTATATTTATATTGCAAAATCTAACATCCCAGAAGAGATGTTATAGGAATTTCATTTTTGTTCCATTGCAATTCCTTAAAAGGAAATACTATATTCCCTGAAGGAATAATGATATAATTTTTTTGAGTAATAACAATAATTTATCAAAAAAATGATATTGTATACCAATGTTACACTCCAGAAGTAGTGGTTTTATCTTTCGCATCTTACTTTCATTTGGTGCATCTAATTTTTTTACTATATTTAAAGTCTGATATGTCATTTCAAAGATAGTTACAACAAAAATCTCCAGTAGGGATGTTTTATGTTATTGTAAAGGTAGGAATTATGTAATTTCTACAAAAGAAACATTGTACATTGATATGACATTCCAATAGTACACACATATATATCTCTAGAAGAGATAAATTCATTCCAGAAGTAGTGATAGTAAAATATCCCTAAAAGAGACTAATAAATTAGGAAATGATAACATATCTCTAGAAGAGATTTGCTTATATATTTGGTAATTTTATTAAACCAAATAAATGCATAGAAATTTGATTATAAAGGATCCTAATTTAGTTTAGATTAGATCCTAAAAGTTTGAGAGCTATACATACGGTCCTGAGGAAATCCGTATCTGTAACATTCCAAGTATCTAGAAGATACTATTATTATTTTTGCTGTAATTTTTTTTACGGAACTCTCAATAGAGATGTGTAGAAATGTCTATATGCAATTAAAAATTATTCCTTGATAAGTAATCATAATTAGTGCTCAAAACTGATATTTGAGATATAATTGAGGAATAACACTTAACAACTTGAAGTTGTATATATTTTGTTCGAACCAAAAGTTCGATTTGGTTTCAAACCAAATGTTTTGAACATTATCATGCGGTTTTAAAAGGTTTGCATTGACATTGATTTATAAATAGAAATTAATAGTTTGGATCCTTGTAATAGTTTGTTCTAAAAATCACTAATTCAAATGAGAAAGAATATGAAAATTTTATAATATATATTGATACGTTGACGCACGTATACATCCATATATGTAAATATTTAGCTAACAACCTGAAGTTTGTTATAAGATATTATTTAGTGATTATGCATATATATTATTTAGTGATTTAAAATTCAATCAACATAAATGTTGAATGACCTGAAGTCATATATGTATTCAAATGATCTACACAATAAATAAATTCCTCCAATTGACTAGATCAATGAATAAGAACAAACTCTAATAAGCATTATCCCCCTATTATTAATATGTATGGTGTATTTGCTAGTAGCAATATCATAATGGATCAAAATGAGAATCCAAAGATGATTATTATTTAATGTGACAATGTTTGTCAACATTGAGGGGGAGGATAAAGGGATACAAGCTCATTTTGATCATCAATGTTAAATATTTGTTAAAATATACAATGATGCAAAATATTAAGTAACTTGAATAAATTATCAGTAATATCCCTAATAGACTTTCTCCAATATATATTTGAATCCCTGAAGGATCAAAATGTGTGAACCACATCTGAAGTGTGGTACAAAAGTCAGTTTGAAATATTTTTGGAGTAAGTAATACAGATGAAAATAATGGAGGTGAGTGTTCTTGAAGAAACAGTAAGGGTGCTCTTGAAGAGACCAATGACATAATTGTCAAATTACCCTCGAAGTGGTTTAGATACCTAAAATATAATTAAAGAGATCTCAATAAATCATGTTTAGAACTGACCAGAAATAATCATCGATGATAAATTTGTAAATAATAAAGCGTTATATTTCTAAATAGATTAAGAATCTTGAATTAGGGGAAAACATGACTGGCCATCATGAATCCTTTAATAGTAGAGAAATATGGACATGTAGTCCGCAAAGTACCAAAAGTACTTGAAATGCTTAATATACCCCGAAGGTATAAATATGGTTTAAATCATATTAAATAATGAAAGTATACAAATTCCTGAAGAATATAAATAACTTTCATTGTTATAAAGAATGCAAAGAACAAGGAGAGTAGATTTCAACCTACTTTTAAGTATTGTTGTAATGAAAATCTTGATATAATTCATGATGAGTGGATTACTTCCTATTTTTAAGTATCGTTGCAATGAAACTCTTAATATCCATTGAAGTAATAGTTGCGATATGCAAATACTTATTAAAGTATACAAATTTCTGAAGAATATATATAACTTTTGTAGTTATAAAGAATGAAAAAGACATGAAGTGTAGATTACAAATTTCTTCTAAGTATTGTTGTAATGAAAATCTAGATACATCAAGATGAGTAGATTACTTCCTGCTTCTAGTAATGTTGTAATGAAATTTTTAATATTCATGAAAGATGTATAGTTGCAATGCGCAAAACTAATTTGAAACACAAAAATGAAAGCACATGAAGTGTTTTTCATAAAAGTAGCATACAAATGCATAAAATGCAAACCATATTTGAAGAAACAATCTTAGAAAATTTGATTGTATCGAAGGAAACTATTAATAAATTGTATTATTAATGAGATACATATTTGTGGATCCAGAAGTATCTATAACCAATTTAAGTTATCGAAAGACGAATACGAATTCAGAGGAAACTTTAAATCAGGGGGAGCATCCATAAGCATTTTATAATGCACTCTTTTTCCTTAACTAAGATTTTTCCCACTGGGTTTTTATTAGTAAGGTTTTAATGAGGCATTATCTCGATCCAGAAGTATGAACTCCCCAGTAACATTTGAAAATAAGTTACAATGTACTCTTTTCCCTTATTTAAGATTTTCCCACTGGGTTTTTCTTACTAAGATTTTAACGAGGCATCGTCTTGATCTAGAAGAATCAAATATATTTTCAAGAAATAACATCTCAAATATGTTATTTAAGTTAAATTGTATTTTTATCCTTGACTAAGGTTTTTCCCATCGGGTTTTCCTTTGTAAGGGTTTTAATGAAGTATTGTATTGATCCAGAAGTATCAAACTCTATTTGATTCTGTAAATTATTGAAATATGTAATACTCTATTGTACTCTTTTTCCTTCACTAAGATTTTTCCCATTGGGTTTTTCTTAGTAAAGTTTTGATGAGGCATTGTTTTGATCCCGAAGTATCATACCCTTTAGAAAGAATATCATTTTTAGTATGATTTTACAAGTTGCACTCTTTTCCTCGTTCAAGGTTTTTTCCCACTGGGTTTTTCCTAACAGAGGTTTTTAATGAGGCAACAGACAATATATATAACGACTGAATGAATGTATGAAAGCAAGATAATAATGAAGGGGAGCAATTGTCATGGACGTATTAAAAGAAACAATTTCTAGCAATAATATGAGCATCCAAGATTTCGAAGACGCATATTCAAGGGGGAGTGTTATAATATATGTAAATATATAAGTGAATATGCTTTTATGTTGTTGTGTTTAGTCCCACATCATGGAATTGGTTAAGTCCTTTGCTTTGAAGTCTTTATATAAAGGAGGCTATGTAATGTAAATATACATCTATTCTTAGAAATGAATAATATATCTTTTGTCTCTCTCTCTCTCCAATGGCTTCTATTTTTCTTTATTCTATAACATTTTAGTTATTATCTAGTGATTTATAATAATTTTATAAACGCATATAAATATTTTAAAAAAATATAAGAAAATTCATAATGCTTTGTCGAACGACAACACTTTTTGTAAACAGTTGTTTAATATTGATTTATATAGTTTTTTTAATTCAAATGTGATCATTTTAGTTTATTACTAATGATAAGAAATTAGTTTTCAAATTTTATTTACATTTATATGTAATTTGATTAATCAATGAAAATGTGATCAGGAATCGGCTTTTCGATTTTCAATGGTTCAACGAACGAATGTTGTTCAAAATGGTTGCAACATTGTTTATATGTCTTTTGCACATATTTGACATGCACATATATAAATTAACAGTACATATATACATATAACACATACACATACACTTATATATATACATATCACAAATATCTAAGATAATTATACAAAGTCAAAAGAAAACTACACATCAAAACATTGCATCCTTACACACTTACACACCATCATCTCAAGCACATGGAGAGAAGGACAGGGGTGTGTGGACGTGCGTGTGAGGGGGAGTAGGCAATGGGTAGGAAGGTAATTTTGTATTTAGATATTTTTACACATTTTCCCTATAAATACATGCCTCCTCTCATTATTTTCATACCTTCCTCCTCTTTCTTTCTAAAGCTCTTCATCTTTGTCTTCCTATTCATTAATGGCTTCTATGCCTTTATAAAACATTCATAGTCTTTCCGAAGCTCTACTAAGAAATACACTTTCATATCGCAAAATATATCACCATAATTTGAAATCAAAATGAGCAATCATCTCTCTTCTCCTCATATACTCAGAACCACCCTCCATCACCACTCAAGGCCAATCATCCACCCTATCTAGCATAGGTCATACACTTCCAAGGGTCATAAGGTTGATTTCTTAAGATTTGGTACGGTGATAGCGGAGCTATAGTCAAATTTAGTAAATCTAGAAATCAATTAAGGTGAGAATTACTCCGCTAATTTATTATAGATTACGTGATAATATAACATATTTGCTATGATTTTTTTCTATGTTTGATCATCACCTTTAGGATGTGATAATATGTTTGTTTGGTTATGGAAATAATTCATGTAAATATACGTCGAATTTACACAAAGGAATCACTTTCCTATATGAATTATACAAGTGTTATGGTATAGTTAAACCTCTTTAAACATGAGTAAAATGGTTTAAACTATTTTATAAATGTTTTATAAACATTAAAACTCATTTCAGTAAAGTTTGGAAATGATTTGAAAATGGAGTCAAAATAAGCGCTTCGTATAACGGAGTTTGCGATTTCGCACCATAAAAGTTAAATCAATGTGTAGAATGAATATAGCTCGGAATTATTCGAAATAATAATTTTTTAAACTCTTATAACTATAGTTTTCAAATAAAGAAGAAAAATCAAGATTTCATCGAATAGAATTTGAGTTATGTCCAAATCAAATTTTTAAAAACACTGCATTTTGGCAGTTTTGGGTACCTAAGTGGCAAATGCTATAAAATTTATATTTTTAAATCTTTGAAAATATGAAATAAAACTATAAATATTTTAAAATTTTTTAAAAGGGATTTGAGTTATAAAAATGAATAAATATGACATTGAATTAGTTTTTTGAATAAAGAAGGTTTAAAAACACTATTCGTAGTAGTTTTTGCAGCGGTTTCGATAACTTTGGAAAATTATGGTTTTAACTTGATTATCCTTCCCAGTCTTTTTAGTAATCTTTTCAAATGAATAATTAAGTGTTTTGAAGATGATTTTCTAGTTTATAATTAATTTGAAGGAGTTTTAAACAAATGGTCAAAGGAATTTTTTTTTACATAATATTTGGAATTGTGTTAAGTAAATGAAAATCATCTCAAAATGATAATATAAAAGAATTTAGAGTTAATCAAATAACTTGACCACCTTATAGTGATAGAGAGATAATATCTATACCTGAGCTTGGACAACCAGTATTTGGGTTCTGCTCTAATTATCCGACCGACCCAATGGAGGGGATAGTAAATTTCATTTACTCGGACCACTCAACCTAAGATAAAAAGAGATTTGGAGCTTTCCAAAAGTTAAAAAAGATTTAAAACAGGATTTTGGTTATTAAATAAAACATTCCAATTAAACTCCAAATTAAATTTCGAGGAGGGAACTTGTGCTATCCTTGTGAATTTAAAAGGTGATTTTTCCTTTATTTGACGAATAATACAGGTTGAGTATCGAAATTAGTATTGTGTATAATTAGTCTAAAATTTACGGATCCATTTTATTCAATACTGACTAGTTTGGGTTTACAGTAAACGATGTCTTAAATAATATTGTTTTTAACCCATTAACAATATGTTTTGGAAATGTAGATTTCATTAAGGTTTGAATTATACTTTTCCTAAATAATTAAAGATGAAATGTTTTGGTATTTCCAAAGTTAAAAGAGGTTTTAATTTGCCAAAGGATTTAATCAAAGAGGTTTAATTATCCTATACATACTAAAGCAGAATATGATTTAAAGATGTATATCTCTAAAGAGATATTTTGCTTGGATAAAAGATATTGATTAATTGAATAATAATCGCATGTATACTTGACATCTTTTATCGATAATTGGTTTGGAGAAACTGGTATTGGATTTGGGTGCCGAAAACCACTTTGAACGTAAATATGTTTGAAAGCAAAAAACATGTTTAATAAATGATTTTGAAGACAGATATCTTCATAATTTAGGGTTGCTTATCACAAACCTTATCATATATATGGTGGCGGTGTTTCCTTTGATTTGAAATCTTCAATGCAAGGACTACTCGCTAATAATCCTAAAGGTGATTCCCAATAGGATGTAGTTGAAGTAACTTGGGTTTTTTTTATGCCTGGAAAACTTGTGGACGAGTGTTTAATATTGCATTTCTAGGACCATGTAATTGATTTTTATAAATTACATTTGTTTCGTGGTGAAGGAGGTAACCCCTCTTATAGTTAACACCATTCCCTAAGGCGTTTGAACTAGGGGGTTGTACTTTTGTGAAAATCAATTAGTTTGCCGTCGGAAATGGCATGTGGCATTCAAAGTGGGATTTGTCATGTGAAAGGTAAAACGTTACTTTAAGCCTCACACATCGGTAATGGGAAAAACATGGTAGATGCGGCAAGGCTAATTGGGTTGCTCCTATTAGGAGATGTTCATCATATTTCTAGATTACCCTCTATATGTCAGGTTTGTTGTATATGCTATGGCCATGGATAGGTCGGTAACCATCGAGGTGATGCTATCTACGGTAAAGGTAGGCCGGTTTTGTATTGGTAGAGATTGGAGACTCAAGTGCATCCCTTTAGAGATATACTATTGGAAGGTAGTCCTTTACCTTGTCATTGTATAGTCCATTCTCTAATACGAGCCCTTTTGGTTTTAGTTGTAAACCTATTATGCTAGAACTTAATAGATGCAACAATTTTGTCTAAGGTTATATATATTTATTTGAATTTTTTTCAAAGAATATCATTAAAAATAATATCTCTGATTTTTTCTAGCAAATGGTTTGGTTATCATAAGATAAAAACTCGTCCGTGTTGTGTGCAGCATGGTCTTATGAGATACCCTTTATTTACTAAAATATTCGTATTTTGATTTTTTCAAACCCATCCCATAACTGACCTGTAGTTTATTTTCTTTTCCCTTAAACTCTGGATGCCCTGTTTTTCTGGGCAGCCAAGTAGTTCAAATGTAGCTTGGAACATTTTGAAGGAGATGGAGTTTCCTCTGTAGATTGTTATTCATTTCCAATTCCACTACATTTGTTATTATTTGTATTCGACACTAGTAGGGACAGAGATTTATAGCTGTCTATGTTGAGATTAGGATAAACTCTGATGTATGTATTTAAAATTTCCACTATAAACATTATATATTGAAATGATATATAGTATTCTATTCATGTACGATTCTTCATCTTCTTTTTCTTTTTACCCTTAACGATTTATCATTCCAGCACTTGAATGCTTGTTACGCGATATAGGACATATTAACGTCGATTTTCTAGGCTCAAAAAGGTGGGTCGTCATAATATATATATATATATATATATATATATATATATATGTATGTATATATGTGTGTGTGTGTGTGTGTGTGCGCGCGCGCGTGTGTATATGTATGTATTTTAAATTCAAGCATTAATAATTATTTAATGTTTAAATTATTTGCAAAATTAAAGTATAATTTTTTACCATTGCCGAATGATAAATACAATTATACATACCAGTATAAATCGCACATACATAAATCTAATAGTTAGAGATATTTACTTTTATTTAATAAAAAATAATGGATGTGCTAAAAGTGCAAAATCTTGGTGGTTACAAACTTATTTCAAGTAGTTTATTGGTGGTGCGGTTGCAAGTTTATATAGAAATTCCATTGTTGGATGATCGAGAAGGGGATGGTGGTGGAGAAGACTGTGAGATTCCATTTAGGCTATTTTTCGAATTTCAAAAAAACACTATGGAAATTATATTTATTGAATTCTCTTAACTAATAGTGTGTGTGTATATTATATATATACATGTACATATTTTTTTATTTAACACACATATATACATCATATTCATCCATTGTTAACGGCACAAACATATATAAAAGCCTGATAATATACACATAAATAAAGTAGCATAAGGGCATGATAGATAATATATAAACATATATAAATGATACAAATTTGATTATTACTTTGTCTAAAACCTAGATGAAATACCATGAGATATTTATTTTGTTCGCTAAGCCTTCAGATATAGCTACCAATCTGAATGCAGCAACCCTCGATCTTCAAATTGGATTTAATTTGTGCATTTGGAAGCTTGAACAATGAGAAGAATGGGCTGGAATAGGGGTCGGCTAAATTAGGTCTTAGGAGGAGCAAAGGAAAATGAAGTAAACTGGGAGTCAGAGATGAATAAATAGAAGATCCTAAGGAGTAAAAAAGGGATCTAGATCCACCTTGTGCTCTTACCAAATTACCTCGTTTTGAATCAAAATTCAACCCTACTTCTCCTTGATATGGCTGGCCACCTTAGGCTCCTACCTCAAAACTGCTTCAATCCCAATTAATAAAAGATTTATTTAATTCTAATTCAAAAGCACATCGATATCGTATATCTATAATAATAATATACACACTATTTAATATTGATCAACACAAACTAAATAAATTTTTATAATTAATATTTTATAAATACTAATTAATTTATTACAATTATAATTAATTAAATCAGGTGGTAATAGGAGCATTCAATATTTCGATTGTGACTCTTAGGTGCAAAATCGGTCAGCGGTTAATATTGAATAATTCAAATATTAATTTTCACACCACACATAGTAGCTACCATGAGATTATGACCAGATTTATCACTTATATATAGCTTTGATGAAATCTAGTTTCGTTTTATTTAAGTGTTACCAAATAGTGACAATTATTTACACCAGTTCTTTTCATCAAAAAAAAAAACTATCACGTTATGACTTACAGAATTTAATATGGTCAAAATTTCAATATTTTCCATATTAGACATTATTATCCAAACACAAAGTCCTTGGTTCAACGATAATAATAATTATTAACTAAACTACTGTGGCCAGAGATTTTGATTTTAAGTTGACTTTAATTTACAGTGACACTAACCTTATATAACCGAGGAGACGAATCCTCTTTTGAATATTTTTTCATTTCCAATGCTTCCACTAGACCTAACCATGGTCACTCGATTGATGCTATGCCATGATTTGACAACAATAAGAGTGGAGTTTGCACATTGAAGATCAACAATATTCTTAAGTCAGGAGTACTATATAAAGTTGTTACGCTGATATTTTCTGTTTGACCTTAGTTACATTAACCAATAGAAAACTAACGAATGTGTAATTCCATAATTATCCAATAACTATCAGTACGCAATCTCTAGGTTCCCCAGCAATCATGAGTAGCACACCGCCCAACATTTGAAGAGTGTTACATACTCTAGTCTCAACGGATGGATCGATATCTAATCTCGATACATCCTGATTAGGAATATTTAAAATTAAGTGTTTATTAAATTATGATAAAATACCTACGATTACTGCAATTGTAATTACTATAACAATACACACCATTCAAGGATATTTTATTTAATGTACTTAAATTAAATAATTGGTTAATTAAAACTCATTACAACAAGCATATAATAGAAAGAAAAACACCTTTATTTCAAACGATATTTTATTACAGATTTAATAATTTGCAGTAAATTACAGAATTTCTCCAAGGGCATACCCCTAACTCTATCCTCTCAATTTCACTTAGGGCTACTTATGGAATCTATTACCCATCCCTTCGATCAGCTTGATGAGAACCAACCAGCCACACCCTTTGTGAATGGAACTGCTAATTTGTCCTGCGTATCTAGCCTTCATATCACAACCTCTTTCTTCTCACGAATACTCCGATGATGTGGAACTTTTGAAGAATATGTCTTGATTTTTTATGTGCTCTTGGCTCTTTTATGATCTATATCACCATATTAGTTGTCAAAAAACAATTTCATTGGGTACTCCGTATTGGGAATCACTCCAAGCTCACTCAAAAACTTGTTCATTTAGTGTAACATCCCTGAAATTTTAGTTAAAATAATTTGATAAATAATTTAATTTTTGAAATCAAATTGTGAATAGATGTGAATTTTTCCAATTTATATCAGATATTTGTATATAAAATTTATTTTTAATTTAACTGTGAGATTAAAAATTCAAGAATGATAAGTTTTTATAGATAAATATTGGATATATATCAAACTTTATATTTCAAAGATAAATAAGATATGTGTTTGGTTTGTGTTTATACATATATATATAAATAATAATTTGAGATTTGAATTTGAAATTCAAATGTTAATATATTGAAATTTAATTGGACTTAACATAATTTATATTTGAAACAAAAATATAATAAGTATGATTACTTAAGTTTAAGAAGAAAATTTTAAAATAAGTGTGTGTTAATAGGTTTAATATCATAAGTTTATAAATATAAATGTATTAAAAATAAAAATTGTATTAACTAACTTATAAATATTCATTTGTAATGAATAACTTTTCAAATCATTTGTTTTAAATTGTATCAGTATAAAATAGAATGTAAGGAAAAAAAATAGATAAACATATCACATAATTATGATAGAGTAAGGATTTAAAATTGAAAATATACATATGTTTTGGAAATTAATAAAGTAAACATTTAAATAAGTATAGTTGCTTAGGCTTGGATTTGTAATACATTTTCTTTTAAAGAATGAATAAATATAGTTGTCTATTTATAAATTTAAAAAATGTAATACATATGTTAAGTTATAAAACATAAGAGATAAATTGATTCAAAATATTAAGATGAAAAGAGTTTAAGATAAATAAATTATAAAATAAAATCAAGACAAGGTTTAAAAAAAAAAATTGTAAATAAATTTTAAATTAATTTGAATAAAGGACTTAAACACAAAATTTATTATTTTAACAAGTGGTGTTATTTTAAAAACATACATTAACAAGTGTAAAAGTTTTTAAGCTATGTGTTTGCAAGTGTAACTAATGGTGATACAAGTGGCATCCTTATTTTTATAAACAAATGAATATCAAAAGAGAAAATTCAGGCTAATGCATGTCTTTTTTTTCTCATCTTCAACCTGAAACCAAAGATTTCAGATTCAATATCACAAATAAGTCACCAGATAAAAACAAAGAAATATTAACTTTGTGCAACTAAATCAAAATCAAGTGCAGACCTGAAAACAATTTAACTCTCATAAGCTTCCAATCTGGGAATCAAAACAAGTCAGGATCAAAAAATTCAACAAGGCAAAGATCATTTTCAGTTTCAAAAACAAGTCCCAGAATGCAATTCAAAGGAAATCAGAAAGCAAACAAACTTAGATCAAAAAGAAAACAAATTCAAGTTCATCAATCTGGAAACAAGACTTCAATTCAAAGATCCGAAGCTTGTGACCAGAGTAGATTCAATCAAGTTCAGGCTTAAATATGAAGTATGTAAGCATCAAGTTCAACCAGAAGATCAAATAACTTCAAATGTTCAAGTTTCATCAGCCTGAAAATCAAAGCAGCATGCAGTTTAAGATTTACAACTTCAACAAGCTTCAAAGATGCAGATTTAAAACTGAAAGCAAGATTTAAATTCAACAACAAATACAAGTTCCAGTTTTGCAAAATTAGTCAAGCTTCTCTGTTTCTCTGTCTTTTTCAATACAAGGTGAGCAAATTTAAATTTTAAGCTAGTTTCTTTTGACTTTTTATGTCTATGGTGATTGAAAAGTATTTGAGTATGCTTGTTTGTATATAGAGTTCATGTCAAAGATAGTGTGCATATTGGTTACAGGCACACAGGTTTGTTCCAGGTTTACAAAGTAAACCATTTAAATTCAAATCTCAAAATTAAAGCAGTTTTGAGATATAATCTGTAAACGAAAAATGTTAGAGATACTTAGATTCAAATTGTAAAAATAATTTCAACTACAAAATATTAGTAAATAATTTAAATTTGTGAAACTACAGTGAGATCATAAATATGTCCAAAATTTGATGATTTTAAAATTGGGTTTTGATTTCATAATTAGATTCGAATTACAAAATGAGGAATTTTAAAGCAAGTTTCAAGATTTTTAGATTTGTATATAGTGCGCATTATTGAGTTGAACGGAAAACGTAAAATGAATAAATTCCGGTGATCCACGTCGTTCTGGGCGATGAAACTTAGAGTGAGGGAAGCTGACACGTAAGGGAGCAAGGGAAAAATGTTTAAAAAATTCAAATTGATCGTAGGGGATAAACGAGTTTAAAGTAGGGTTTAAGGGTGAGTTTTAGCTATTGTCAGTTTTGAGTTGAATTCGTGGACGAGGAAGCTTCGTGTTCGATCGGACCTAGAGGAGACTGGGGGTGGGTTGAAGACGAAGCCCTGGGTGGAATGGCGACGTTGTTGGTGGCGTGAGGCGACCAGACGAGGCAGTTTTTCTGATGATCGTATGTTGCAGTTTGGGTCAGGATGTTCGATGTTGATTTAGCTCACGAACTTGTCGATTTGTGGGTTCTAGACGATTGCGTAGCTGATCTGGGATTTGTGGAGGGGGGTGGTGTTGGCCAGAACGTCGTCGAACTTCGGTGCACGTGCACCGTGTATCTGTGATGATAGGAAGTTTAGATCGGAGAAGAAGAAGTAATGTCTTGGGAAGGGCATCGAGTAAGTACGGGTTTGGCTCGTGTTCGTTGTCGAGGCGCTTCACTGGGTAAAGGGTTTTAAGTGTTTAAAACAAAATTTAGTTTTAAAGGAAAAAAAATAAAGGGAGAAGAAGAGAGAAAGGCTCGGGTTTGCACTCAGGAATTTCTTAACGTTGTCTCGGGTGGATATTGAAAAAGTTTTGAAATTTAAAAAATAAAACATGTTTTAGAATCATACTTTTAAAAATAATTTCTTTTATATGATAAAAGTTTAATTAATTATTGGTTAATAAAAGTTGAGTAGTTTTTAACATAAAATTAAGTAAGTTTTATTTCTTAAGTTGTTTTGAAATAATTTTTAATAGCTTGATTAAATAGTCGATTTAATAGATAAAGGGTTTATCTTAAAATAATATTTTAAATCACTAGTTAACTTAAAAGTTTTTAAGTTAAATTATATGATAATGATAATTTATTTCGAAGTATTAATTAATGTGACTTCTTAAAGGTTGATTATTTTAATTAAAGATCGACTAATTTATAAATCAGTAATCAAAGATGATTATTTGCTTAAAAATAATTACTTAAGTAAAAGTAATTACTTTATGGTTAAAGCAAATTAAGCGATTAAAGATAATCACTTATTGTAATCTATTAAATGTTAATAAATTAAGGGTTGATTAATGAATGAAATTAATTAAGAATTTTTAATTAAATAATAATTAGTTTATGTGATTAGTTAATTAAGGTAATTAATTTGAGAATAATTAAATAAATTAAAGGTTAATTAATTAAAGAATTTAATTAAAGGCTAATTAATAAATTAATAATTGAAGGTGGATTAATTTCTAATTTATTAAGGTAATTAATTAAGAATTTTTAATTAAAGAATAAAATTAGTTTATGTGATTAGTTAATTAAGGTAATTAATTTGAGAATAATTAAATAAATTAAAGGTTAATTAATTGAAGAATTTAATTAAAGGCTAATTAATAAATTAAAAAATAAAGGTGGATTAATTTCTAATTTATTAAGGTAATTAATTAAGATAAATTAATTGCTAGTTAATTTATGGTTAACAATTATAAGTGATTAAGAATAATCACTTATTTTAATGAATTAAGGGTAACTAATTAATGTGATAAATTAATTAAAGTTTAATTAATTAATAAAGGTGATTAAGGGATGATTACTGATTAAGGGTTAATTTATTTTTGTAACAAATTAAGAATAATTAATTAAATGGTTTGTAATTAATTAAAATTAATTAACCAAGATTTGTGACTAATCTGATTTGAATTAATCAGATAATTAATTGATATTACGTATGGATGTTGGATTGGATGATTTAATTATTTGATATCCCTGATATATGATGCTTTGTGTTATGAATTATCCTGATTTGTGCTGTGATCTGTGATGTAATTTATTTATCTGTGATGTAATTTATTATCTATGATGAACTTATATTATTCGTCCATGATATGTGAATAAAGATAAGCGTTATAGATTATACTGCTTATCCATATTTCTGTGTTTGAATCTGTAATGGTTAATGTTGGTGCACTATTGTGTGTAAACCCCTGGACCACACTATACACACACAAATATGGATTTCACGAGGAAATCAGTTTAAGTCACAGATATTTGAATTTAATATTTTGAAATGGTTTTAAAGTTTGAATTTTGAATCCGAATGGTTTTGGAAATGAAATAAGGTTGAATGTGAAAAGTATTTGAAAAGGAGCTTTTGAAGATAAAAGTTATTTTAATAATTTGATTTAGTTTGAAATTTGAAATATTTTGATTTGAGTTTGAATTCAATATTTGAAAATGGAATTCAATGAATTGGAAACGAGTTTGAAAACTATTAAACCTTTGATTCAAAGATAGAATGAGTTAGTTCAAACTTAAATGGAAATTGTTTTGAAAGCTATGAACAAATCTTTGTGAAAGATTGATAAGCTTTGTTTTGGAATCGAAGAGGATTCTAAATGGTGTATCTTTTATATATAAAAGATTGAAACGGGAATTGTTATAAAAATTATGAAGGAATCTTTGGAAATTATTTTAAAAGCTATAAAAATGAGTCTTTAATTTAAAGACTGGATGAGTTAATTCAACTTGAAATGGAATTTTTTTGAAAGGCTATAAATGAATCTTTGTTAAAGATTGGTGAACCTTGTTTAAAATTGAAAGGGGTCTTAAAAGTGAATCTTTTATTTAAAAGATTTAAATATGGAAATTGTTTAAACCATTGAAGGTTTTTGAAATGAATCTTTTTGTTTAAAAGATTGGAAATGGTAATTTGTTTTAACCATTTGAAAGAAAAGTTTTTGGGTAATAAATTGTGACTTAACTGAAATCCCATTATCCATATGTTTTTAAATATTGCACTCACTATCCGGTTTAGCCGGGAGTGGACCTTTGTGTCATATAACCCATTCCGAATAGTGATACGATGTTATGGATAGCAATTGAAGACCGGTGGTGAAGACCGAATATTTTCGAAAACAAAAGGATTTCTTGTCGAATGTCTCTGCATCGGCTGATCCCCGGTATAGAGATTTGAGCACCCATTGTAATGGGGAATCCGGACGTGATTAGAAATTATCTGGATTTGCGAGGACTTCTTTGGAAGTGCCTTCGGTTCTTTCGAACCCGGAACAGACTTGTATGGATGTGTGTGTTACACTTTGAGATGTAAAACCGGTTTCTATCAAATACATTTCTGTTTGGTGGAGGAGATTTATTCTCTTAGCTTAACACCCTTCTCTGAGACGTATGAGCTCAGAGGTTATGTAGTTGATGGTTACTAGTGATACATTCCCAATTTGGTAATGTGGCATACGAAGTGCTGCTGATCATTTGTTGATCAAAGCAAGGCTTTGTGAAAAGCGTAGCTTTGTGGACGAGACTGCATCGGGACCTCACACCCCGGAAATGGTCGAAGCAGGAAAGATGCAGCAAGGTTTCAGGGGTCGCGCCCCTAGGGTATGTCCATTTCTTCTGGACAGAGGTGATATCTTGGTATGGAGCCCATATATTTAACCTATGTGGTTACAGCAGATACATTACTTTGTGGTTGTTGGTATCGAGCGCTCAGATAAAGGTTGGTTACGACCGAGAATGGAATATCTTAGGTGATACTCTCGGGCAGGGGGTACACCGGCCTTGTGTTGGCAGAGAACTGACGGATGGTTCTCGGGGAGTCCCTCTAGAGGCGTACCCATGTGGCTATGGAAAGTTCCTTGGCCTGACCATTTGTTGGAAAATCCAAAGAAACAATACGCGTCCAGTACAGTTTTAGTTGTATAACCTGCCATGGAATGTGGCAGTAACCTGCTATTGAACATGGTAGCTATAGTAGGCATACGACGAAATGTTGTATGCTGGCTAAGATTAATGTTATACTTTCGAAATGTTTTCCACTATGCACTAATAATAATATCAAAATGGTTTTCGCGTATCAAGCATGTTTGACTATCATAAGGAGAAATCTCCTCCAATTCTGCATTTGCATGGTGTGTGTGGCGGAAGGCCTTATGGTAGTTTCATTTTTCAAAAAGCATAGCGGATTTCAAATTTAAAATCTTTTGTTTGCTTTAAAGATAAAATATTTTTTGTTTGCTCATGCCAGTCCCATGACTGACCCGGAGTTTATTGTTCCCTTCCTAAACTCTGGGTGCCCACAATTTTCCACACGGGCAGTCTGGAGTTGGGGTTTTCAGATAATCAGATAGTAGATATTGATTTGATACCCTTCATCATTCTCTTTGGAATTCTTTGGAGTCTTCGGATTCACGAACGAGACTTGCTTAGCTTGGTGAAATGTGATGGTGGTTCGAGCTAGTGGGTTGGAGTTTTTGGCTTTGAGCATTGGATTGGAGATGCTATTTGATCATTGAAGTTATCTCTTTTGCTATTCGTTTTCCGCTGTTGTTTATTGTCTCTGATATTCTTGTATCATTTTGATATCATTGTTGTATCATTGGATATTGTATTCATTAGAATTGTATATGATATTCATTTCTTTTCTTCCGCTGTGTTGTACTTAATTGTGCTATAAGCTCCAACGAGCCAGATTCGACGTTTGGATCTGCGACATTGGAATATGAGTGCCATATACGGTGCCGATTTTCGAAGGTCGAGTCAGAGTCGTTATAATTGGTATAAGAGCTGAAGGTTGAAACTTTAGCCCAGGAGTATAACACATTAAGTTACTCATTAGAGATAGGGTGAAGTATACCCTAGAATGAGTATATCCCTAAGATATCCGTCTAAATGCCTCAGTAAATTCTCTTACTATCCACTGATAGTGAGTATGAGTGCAAGAAGAGGACGAGATAGGGGACAGGGGAGTACCACTACAAATGGTCGATACCCTACAATAGCGGAAACAACTTTCTCTATCAATCTCCTTTGATTCATCCTTTCAATTCTTTGATGGTTCCTGGTAGCTCCAAGAAAAAGCTTTGATATATTTGCATGGGACATAAACTCCAGATGGGTCAGAATTGTTTGTTTGGGTGAATTGTTTGCTTTGGTTGCTATGGTTGATTGGTATATTTTGGTTGTTTAAACTAAAAGTTTTGGATTACATCCATATATCTGTTTATTCTATTAGGTCCAAGTATATTCTACGAGTGGTTAGTTATCCTTCGAACTAACAAAAAAATCTGTATATTCGTAGATCTGGTGACCCGAGTATCTTGATTCGTTCTTGTATCTATTATTGATATTCTGATTCGGGAAACCAAATGTAGAATAGATATTCAGTTTGATCAGGTGATTCATCTCTCGATCTTTCTATATTTTTGTTATCTCCCTACTTACAAATTTCGAGGACAAAATTTTCTTAAGGGGGGATTCTGTAACATCCCTGAAATTCTAGTTAAAATAATTTGATAATTAATTTAATTTTTGAAATCAAATTGTGAATAAGTGTGAATTTTTCTAATTTATATCAGATATTTGTATATAAAATTTATTTTTAATTTAATTGTGAGATTGAAAATTCAAGAATGATTTGGAATTTAAGAATAAGTTTTTATAGATAAATTTTGGATATATATCAAACTTTATATTTTAAAGATAAATGAGATATGTGTTTGGTTTGTGTTTATATATATATAAATTATAATCTGAGATTTGAATTTGAAATTCAAATGTTAATATATTGAAATTTAATTGGACTTAAAGAAATTTATATTTGAAACAAAAATATAATAAGTATGATTACTTAAGTTTAAGATGAAAATTTTAAAATAAGTGTGTGTTAATAGGTTTAATATCTTAAGTTTATAAATATAAATGTATTAAAAATAAAAATTGTATTAACTAACTTATAAATATTTATTTGTAACGAATAACTTTTCAAATCATTTGTTTTAAATTGTATTATACAAAATAGAATGTAAGGAAACAAAATAGATAAACATATCACATAATTATGATAAGGTAAGGATTTAAAATTAAAAATATACATATGTTTTGGAAATTAATAAAGTAAACATTTAAATAAGTATAGTAGCTTAGGCTTGGATTTGTAATACATTTTCTTTTGAAGAATGAATAAATATAGTTGTATATTTATAAATTTAAAAAATGTAATACATATGTTAAGTTATAAAACATAAGAGTTAAATTGATTCAAAAATATTAAGATGAAAAGAGTTTAAGATAAAAAAATTATAAAATAAAATCTAGAAAAGGTTTAAAAACAAAATTTGTAAATAAATTTTAAATTAATTTGAATAAAGGACTTAAACACAAAATTTATTATTTTAACAAATGGTGTTATTTTAAAAACATGCATTAACAAGTGTAAAAGTTTTTAAGCTATGTGTTTACAAGTGTAACTAATGGTGATACAAGTGCCATCCTTATTTTTATAAACAAATAAATATCAAAAGAAAAAATTCAGGCTAATGCATGTCTTTTTTTTTCTCATCTTCAACCTGAAACCAAAGATTTTAGATTCAATATTACAAATAAGACACCAGATCAAAACAAAGAAATAAAAACTTTGTGCAACTAAATCAAAATCAAGTGCAGACCTGAAAACAATTTAACTCTCATAAGCTTTCAATCTGGGAATCAAAACAAGTCAGGATCAAAAAATTCAAAAAGGCAAAGATCATTTTCAGTTTCAAAAACAAGTCCCAGAATGCAATTCAAAGGAAATCAGAAAGCAAACAAACTTAGATCAAAAAGAAAACAAATTCAAGTTCATCAATCTGGAAACAAGACTTCAATTCAAAGATCCGAAGCTTGTGACCAGAGTAGATTCAATCAAGTTCAGGCTTAAATATGAAGTATGTAAGCATCAAGTTCAACCAGAAGATCAAATAACTTCAAATGTTCAAGTTTCATCAGCCTGAAAATCAAAGCAGCATGTAGTTTAAGATTTACAACTTCAACAAGCTTCAAAGATGCAGATTTAAAACTAAAAGCAAGATTTAAATTCAACAACAAATACAAGTTCCAGTTTTGCAAAATTAGTCAAGCTTCTCTGTTTCTCTGTCTTTATCAATACAAGGTGAGCAAATTTAAATTTTAAGCTAGTTTCTTTTGACTTTTTATGTCTGTGGTGATTGAAAAGTATTTGAGTATGCTTGTTTGTATATAGAGTTCATGTCAAAGATAGTGTGCATATTAGTTACAGGCATACAGGTTTGTTCCAGGTTTACAAAGTAAACCATTTAAATTCAAATCTCAAAATTAAAGCAGTTTTGAGATATAATCTGTAAACGAAAAATGTTAGAGATACTTAGATTCAAATTATAAAAATAATTTCAACTACAAAATATTAGTAAATAATTTAAATTTGTGAAATTATAGTGAGATCATAAATATGTCCAAAATTTGATGATTTTAAAATTGGGTTTTGATTTCATAATTAGATTCGAATTACAAAATGAGGAATTTTAAAGCAAGTTTCAAGATTTTTAGATTTGTATATAGTGCGCATTATTGAGTTGAACGGAAAACGTAAAATGAATAAATTCCGGTGATCCACGTCGTTCTGGGCGATGAAACTTAGAGTGAGGGAAGCTGACACGTAAGGGAGAAAGGGAAAAATGTTTAAAAAATTCAAATTGATCGTAGGGGATAAACGAGTTTAAAGTAGGGTTTAAGGGTGAGTTTTAGCTACCGTCAGTTTTGAGTTGAATTCGTGGACGAGGAAGCTTCGTGTTCGATCGGACCTAGAGGAGACTCGGGGTGGGTTGAAGACGAAGCCCTGGGTGGAATGGCGACGTTGTTGGTGGCGTGAGGCGACCAGACGAGGCAGTTTTTCTGATGATCGTATGTTGCAGTTTGGGTCAGGATGTTCGATGTTGATTTGGTTCACGAACTTGTCGATTTGTGGGTTCTAAACGATTGCGTAGCTGATCTGGGATTTATGGAGGGGGGTGGTGTTGGCCAGAACGCCGTCGAACTTCGGTGCACGTGCACCGTGTATCTGTGATGATAGGAAGTTTAGATCGGAGAAGAAGAAGTAATGTCTCAGGAAGGGCATCGAGTAAGTACGGGTTTGGCTCGTGTTCGTTGTCGAGACGCTTCACTGGGTACAGGGTTTTAAGTGTTTAAAACAAAATTTAGTTTTAAAGGGAAAAAAATATAGAGAGAAGAAGAGAGAAAGGCTTAGGTTTGCACTCAGGAATTTCTTAACGTTGTCTCGGGTGGGTATTGAAAGAGTTCTGAAATTTAAAAAATAAAACATGTTTTAAAATCATACTCTTAAAAACAATTTCTTTTATATGATAAAAGTTTAATTAATTATTGGTTAGTAAAAGTTGTGTAGTTTTTGACTTAAAATTAAGTAAGTTTTATTTTCTTAAGTTGTTTTCAAATAATTTTTAATAGCTTAATTAAATAGTTGATTTAATAGATAAAGGGTTTATCATAAAATAGTATTTAAATCACTAATTAACTTAAAAGTTTTTAAGTTAAATTATATGATAATGATAATTTATTTTGAAGTATTAATTAATGTGACTTCTTAAAGGTTGATTATTTTAATTAAAGATCGACTAATTTATAAATCAGTAATCAAAGATGATTAATTGCTTAAAAATAATTACTTAAGTAAAAGTAATTACTTAATGGTCAAAGCAAATTAAGCGATTAAAGATAATCACTTATTGTAATCAATTAAATGTTAATAAATTAAGGGTTGATTAATCAATGAAATTAATTAAGAATTTTTAATTAAAGAATAATTAGTTTATGTGATTAGTTAATTAAGGTAATTAATTTGAGAATAATTAAATAAATTAAAGGTTAATTAATTAAAGAATTTAATTAAAGGCTAATTAATAAATTAATAATTGAAGGTGTATTAATTTCTAATTTATTAAGGTAATTAATTAAGAATTTTTAATTAAAGAATAATTAGTTTATGTGATTAGTTAATTAAGGTAATTAATTTGAGAATAATTAAATAAATTAAAGGTTAATTAATTAAAGAATTTAATTAAAGGCTAATTAATAAATTAATAATTAAAGGTGGATTAATTTCTAATTTATTAAGGTAATTAATTAAGATAAATTAATTGCTAGTTAATTTATGGTTAACAATTATAAGTGATTAAGAATAATCACTTATTTTATTGAATTAAGGGTAACTAATTAATGTGATAAATTAATTAAAGTTTAATTAATTAATAAAGGTGATTAAGGGATGATTACTGATTAAGGGTTAATTTATTTTTGTAATAAATTAAGAATAATTAATTAAATGGTCTGTAATTAATTAAAATTAATTAACCAAGATTTGTGACTAATCTGATTTGAATTAATCAGATAATTAATTGATATTACTTATGGATGTTGGATTGGATGATTTAATTATTTGATATCCCTGATATATGATGCTTTGTGTTATGAATTATCCTGATTTGTGCTGTGATCTGTGATGTAATTTATTTATCTGTGATGTAATTTATTATCTACGATGAACTTATATTATTCGTCCATGATCTGTAAATAAAGATAAGCGTTATAGATTATACCGCTTATCCATATTTCTGTGTTTGAATCTGTAATGGTTGATGTTGGTGCACTATTGTGTGTAAACCCCTGGACCACACTATACACACACAGATATGGATTTCATGAGGAAATCAGTTTAAGTCACAGATATTTGAATTTAATATTTTGAAATGGTTTTAAAGTTTGAATTTTGAATCCGAATGGTTTTGGAAATGAAATAAGGTTGAATGTGAAAAGTATTTGAAAAGGAGCTTTTGAAGATAAAAGTTATTTTAATAATTTGATTTAGTTTGAAATTTGAAATATTTTGATTTGAGTTTGAATTCAATATTTGAAAATGGAATTCAATGAATTGGAAACGAGTTTGAAAACTATTAAACCTTTGATTCAAAGATAGAATGAGTTAGTCCAAACTTAAATGGAAATTGTTTTGAAAGCTATGAACAAACCTTTGTGAAAGATTGATAAGCTTTGTTTTGGAATCGAAGAGGATTCTAAATGGTGTATCTTTTATATATAAAAGATTGAAACGGGAATTGTTATAAAAATTATGAAGGAATCTTTGGAAATTATTTTAAAAGCTATAAAAATGAGTCTTTAATTTAAAGACTGGATGAGTTAATTCAACTTGAAATGGAATTGTTTTGAAAGGCTATAAATGAATCTTTGTTAAAGATTGGTGAACCTTGTTTAAAATTGAAAGGGGTCTTAAAAGTGAATATTTTATTTAAAAGATTTAAATGTGGAAATTGTTTAAACCATTGAAGGTTTTTGAAATGAATCTTTTTGTTTAAAAGATTGGAAATGGTAATTTGTTTTAACCATTTGAAAGAAAAGTTTTTGGGTAATAAATTGTGACTTAACTGAAATCCCATTATCCATATGTTTTTAAATATTGCACTCACTATCCGGTTTAGTCGGGAGAGGACCTTTGTTCATATAACCCATTGCGAATAGTGATACGACATTATGGATAGCAATTGAAGACCGTTGGTGAAGACCGGATATTTTCAAAAACGAAAGGATTTCTTGTCGAATGTCTCTGCATCGGCTGATCCCCAATATAGAGATTTGAGCGCCCATTGTGATGGGGAGTACGGATGTGATTAGAAATTATCCGGATTTGCAAGGACTTCTTTGGAAGTGCCTTCGATTCTATTCGAACCCGGAACAAACTTGTATGGATGTGTGTCTGACGTTACACTTTGAGATGTAAAACCGGTTTCTATCAAATACATTTCTGTTTGGTGGTGGAGATTTATTCTCTTAGCTTAACACCCTTCTCTAAGACGTACGAGCTCAGAGGTTATGTAGTTGATGGTTACTAGTGATACATTCCCAATTTGGTAATGTGGCATACGAAGTGCTGCTGATCATTTGTTGATCAAAGCAAGGCTTTGTGAAAAGCGTAGCTTTGTGGACGAGACCGCATCAGGACCTCACACCCTGGAAATGGTCGAAACAGGAAAGATGCAGCAAGGTTTCAAGGGTCGCGCCCCTAGGGTATGTCCATTTCTTCTGGATAGAGGAGATATCATGGTATGGAGCCCAGATATTTAACCTATGTGGTTACTGCAAATACATTACTTTGTGGTTGTTGGTATCGAACGCTCGGATAAAGGTTGGTTACGACCAGGAATGGAATATCTTAGGTGATACTCCCGGGCAGGGGGTACACCGGCCTTGTGTTGGCAGAGAACTGAGGGATGGTTCTCAGGGCGTCCCTCCAGAGGCGTACCCATGTGGCAATGGGAAGTTCCTTAGCCTGATCATTTGTTGGAAAATCCAAAGAAACAATACGCGCCCAGTACTGTTTTAGTTGTATAACCTACCATGGAATGTGGCGGTAACCTGCTATTGAACATGGTAGCTATAGTATGCATACGACGAAATGTTGTATGCTGGCTAAGATTAATATTATACTTTCGAAATGTTTTCCACTATGCACTAATAATAATATCAAAATGGTTTTCGCGTATCAAGCATGTTCGACTATCATAAGGAGAAATCTCCTCCAATTCTGCATTTGCATGGTGTGTGTGGCGGGAGGCCTTATGGTAGTTTCATTTTTCAAAAAGCATTGCCGATTTCAAATTTAAAATCTTTCGTTTGTTTTAAAGATAAAATGTTTTTTTTTGCTCATACCAGTCCCATGACTGACCCGGAGTTTATTGTTCCCTTCCTAAACTCTGGGTGCCCACAATTTTCCACACGGGCAGTCTGGAGTTGGTGTTTTCAGATAGTTGATATTTATTTGATACCCTTCAGAATTATCTTTGGAATTCTTTCAAGTCTTCGGATTCACGGATGAGACTTGCTTAGCTTGGTGAAACGTGATGGTGGTTCGAGCTAGTGGGTTGGAGTTTTGGCTTTGAGCATTGGATTGGAGTTGCTGTTTGATCATTGAAGTTATCTCTTTTGCTATTCGTTTTATGCTGTTGTTTATTGTCTCTGATATTCTTGTATCATTTTGATATCATTGTTGTATCATTGGATATTGTATTCATTGGAATTGTATATGATATTCATTTCTTTTCTTCCGCTGTGTTGTACTTAATTTTGTTATAAGCTCCGACGAGTCATATTCCACGTTTGGATCTGCGGCATTGGAATACGAGTGTCGTATTTGGTGCCGATTTTCGAAGGTCGAGTCAGGGTCGTTATATTTAGACTGCTTCCTTAACTGCTTCATTGAGGACGATGCAGTCGGCCTCCATTATGGAATCTGCTACTATTTCCTATTTGGAACTCTTCCAACTGACAGTCCCATTATTAAGGATAAAAACATAACCCGACACTAACTTATTATTGTCTATATCACTCTGAAATCTAGAGTTAGTATACCCCTTCATAAATAGGTCTCCATTCCCATTTATTAGGAATAAGTTCATATAATTTCTTAAATATTTCAGCATACATTATGTAGCCCTTCAATGCTTTTCTCTAAGATTAGACTAGTATTGGCTTACGTATCCTAATGCGTATACCTTATCTGATCTAGTGCATAGTATAACATACATTATGGAACCGATCACCAAAACATTTTTCATCCTCTTCATATACTCTTTCTCCTCATCAGCATGAAGAGCATCCTTCTTAGAAAGGACGATTCTAGTTTACGTTGGATCATTTCCATACTTGGAATTCTTCATATTAGAACTTTTTAATATAGTATCTATCTATAGGAATTGAGACAATCCAAACAACCTTTTAAATCTGTCTCTACAGATTTTTGTACCCAATATATAGGCTACTTCTTCCACATACTTTATGGAAAATTTCTTGGAATTCCAATCTTTATTGATTGCATTAACGAAGTGTTATTATCAATACTAGAAGAAAGTCAACGTATAGTCCAAAGAATACAATAGTGCTACCTTGTTCCTTTCGATATACTCATGCTTCCTCTAAATTATAATAAAAACCAAACTATTTGATTGCTTTGTCAATTCCAACTCTTTGAAGCTTGTATAAATGGGGTTTAACAACTTAAAGCCTTGCCCTCACTCCCACTAACTTTGAAACCCTTGAGCTATAGCATATTGATGGTTTCTTCCAAATCATCATTTTGAAATGCATCTTTACAATTATTTTCCATATTTCGTAGTCACAGATTGTAACGATGGCCATCGTAATTCGAATGGACTAAAGAGTGGCTATGGGTGAAAAGGTCTTGTTATAATCAACACCTTGAATTTGACGAAATCCTTTCACAACTAGCCTAGCTTTATAAGTCTCCACTTGTCCATCTGCATTTAATTTTTTTAAAAAATCCATTTGGATGAGTTTTATCCCTAATACGTTAAAAAAATTCACACTTTGTTTTTATATATGGAATCCATCTAGAATTTCATTGCTCCAAGCCAAAGTGCAGAGTCTTTACTTTCAAATGCTTGTTGAAATGATAGAGGAGTGTCGTTATTCAAGACAAAGTCCTACTTCTCATGATCTACAGGGGAACTGTAGCATCTCTTTGGTGCACTAGATAACCTACTAGACCTTCTAATAGGTTGTATGTTTTCTTATACGGATGATTTTTGTTCTACCATTGGTTTGGCCTTAATGTTAATTTCTTGGATCTCATCCAAGTCTACAATCCACTGTTAATTTCTTTTGAAAGAAAATCCTTTTCTAAAACGATAACATGACAAGAAATAATAACCTTTTATTCCTTGGCATTGTAGAATATATATCCCATTGAGTGTTTAGGATATCTTATAAATTATGCAACATTGATCTTGCATTGAGTTTATTCGGACCAACACTCTTAATATAGGCTAGTCAGCCAGATACCTTCAAATACTTGGGTTGAGATTTCTTCTCATACTATATCTCATGTGGTGTCCTAGATGCAGATTTAGTGGGCATTAAATTCAACATCTGCGCTATGGTTTCTAATGCATATCCCCAATAGGATAGTGGTAACTCAGGCTTACTCATCATGGAACAAACCATATCTAATAAGGTTTATTTCCTTTGCTCTGAAAACCATTGTGTTGCAGAGTGTAGGGTAGAGTAACATGAGAGATAATCCTGTTAAGTGCTATTGGAGTTCTTGTCCAACGTGCTCACCTCCTTAATTAGATGAAGTATTTTAATCTTTCGGTTCCTCTAGTTTTCAACCTCCTTCATAAATTCAATAAATTTCTCATGAACATTGGATTTATTCTTCATAAGGTGCACATATCCCAGTCTTGAGAAATCGCCAGTAAAGGTTATAAAATAAGAATAGTTATCTTTAGTAACTACAAGCATTGGACTACATACATTAGTACATACAAGCCCCAAGAGTTTATCAACTCTTTTATTGCTCCCACTAGAGGAGTGCTTGGTCATATTACCTTCGGGACACGACTCAAACATGTTAAATGATTAAAAATCAAATGATGGGAGAAAATCTTCGATTTTCAATTTGTATAGTCGTTTCTCACTTATGTGACCTAGCTACAATGCCAAAGATAATTTATATTTATATCGTTGTCTGAAAAACAACTTACATAACAGGCATAAATTTTGTTGATCGCATAAATTCCATTATCCAAAATACCATCACTAACTTTATTACCATCTAAAGTAATGTTTATAACATTATTAGCACAATGAAAAATATAATCGATATTAGACAATATAGACATGTAAATAATTCCATAAATAAAGTCTTTTACATAATAGAAATTATTTAATATCAATACAAAATTTAACCTTTAAATGTTAAATTTTATTTATTTCATAAAAAATTTAAAAATTAGCCCAAGGCCCTATCCAAATTGGGTTTTCGCTATTAGGGACAACCTTTTGGGCTAACATCACCTTTCGAATAAGGCCGATAACCAGGTTGGGTAGAGTTTTTAATTACCCAAAACCAACCTTACACTCCACTTTTCTTGACACCCTACAAAATGGATAAGCTTAATTAGTTAGCTCTTATATGTCTAATCTGGATCGCATATGCTATTGGGCTCTGGTACCACTGTTGGAACTGGGCCAGCATGCATTTGATAAATGGGTAAATTTCAGAAAATTTGTTCCATTTGAATCTTATTGGGTCTATGAATTCAAAATTTATTTTAAATAAAATCAACATTTTAATTATTTATACTAAATTTTATTATGTTAATATTATGTTTAATATAGTATAATATGTGTATTATATGCACATATGTTTTGCATGTGCAACATAAATGGTATATATGGTCTGACATGCCTATATATAAATGGTGGGATTTACGTTGCAACAGACATCATAGCCCTTTCATATAAATGTATGCCATTTAAAACGTGTATACAATATATATATATATATATATATATATATATATATATGTATGTATGTATGTATGTATGTATGTATTTATATCACAAATAAGTGTTTTAGTGTATACACACACACAGATATACATACATACATACATACATATATATATATATTAAAAAAATACTATTTTGTGATATATGTATATAACTATAGTTAATATTATAACATGCAGTAATCGTATATTAATATAAACAACTACAAGTTCAAACACAAATTTAAATTTCAAATTCGAAATCTTAGATCTAGATCTGCATAGCTAATTTCTAGTAAATTCAAATTTAAACTAAAATATTAATTTTAAATAAAAAATATAATTTTGTTTAAAACATGAAAAATATAATTTTTTTTGTTTTATGTATACATAATTATATATATTCATATAAAAGTAATTTTCAAGAAATTTATATATAATACAACTATATATTAATGTAATTAAATTATTAAATATATGTATATATGTGTATATATATACTTGCAGCATAAAATAATTATCTTTTTAATCATTTAAATCTTATTGTTTAAAAATTGTTTTTTTAATTTTGATATCAATACCGGAATTATTTAATATAAAAAATTATTTTTTTTAAAGTATAAACAAGCACATATTTTTTTATTAAATATATATCTACATATTACATACATTTTTTAGATACATAAATAATTTAAAAGATTAGATTTTATATTTGAAACAAATTGTATGAAATATATATATATACACACACACAGATATATATATATATATACACACGCACGATTTTAATTTTTTTCTTCGAAAACATATCATGTATACATGTTGATAAAATTTATCCGTATATATATACATGTATGAGTATTTTAAAATCAAACTGGTATTAAAAATTATTAAATGTTTTCAATTATTTGCAGAAATAAAATATAATTTTTTATCGTTTCCAAATGATATGAAATTTTAACACACATAAATACAATCATATTCATTTAATGTTAACGGCATAAGCATATATGAATTCATGATAATATACACATAAATAAATAGCATGATGGTATGACATATAATATATAAATATATAAATGATATAAATTACATTATTACTTTAACACCCAGTAAATTAACGGTAATTAATGAATAATCATTATGGCTCAAAAATGGAATTTAAGCAAACATTGAAATTTGGCCATGAAATTGCATCATTGTATTCGTGGAGATTTTCTGAGCAACTTTCATATTTGGAGTTTTTCGATCGAAATTCAAACGAAGAAGTTATCAACGTTTGAAGTTTTCAAAACAAAAATATTTAAAAAGTAACAAAAGGAAATAAATAATAATAATTGCAGGGACCCATCTTTTGCCACCATTCTTAGGCCGTCGACTACCTATAGGGAAGCAGTCGACCAGTTGTAGAGTGCCAGCTAGGGTTGAACCTTGGTCGAACGACCTGGATTTTATTACTTTAAGTCTAATAGATATGATTGGTCCAAGCGCCTATAAATACATTCCTAACTCCTTACTTCTCTACTTATATTTTCCGATTATAGAAGCAAAGCTCTTCCATTTTCCTTTCTCTACTGTTTCTATTAAGTATAAAATATTGCATTGTATGTATATAATCGAAGAAGGGCAGAAAATGAAAGAGAAGAGGAGAAGGATAAATCAATATTATGGAAAAGATAAATTTCATAATTATAAATCTAGATCCCCCTTAACTCCAAATCTCTTCTCAGATACGTGATTCCAATAGTATGTATATACCTTGTTATATATATTATCTTTTGGATTGGAATAGAAAAGGAGTCAATTAAAGGGATAGATTCAAATTGGGAGATTTGGAAATCTTGAAAGGTGAGTGGAAAATTATATGATTTATTTATAACATTGAAATTAAATTGTTGATTTTATTTAATTATTATGCCTATATAAGATCTGTTGAGTTGTAGTCTTAGAATGAACATATAGAAATATCACCTGCATATTTTGTGACATAGGTAATTGGGATAGAAACATTATTTACGCCCTAATTGGAAGTTTGGAAATTAGTCCTTAAAATTTGTTAAATTAGAAAGTTGATAAGATTGTAAGATTTATCCTTGACTTAGGATAATTGTGTATAATTTGTTAATATTAATTTAGGCTGCCATAATTTGACTTGGAATGTGAACTTCTATGCTTTAATATAATGGGAGCATTGTGGGTATAGTTTAACTGTATCTATTTCCATGTAATTTCCATAAATTATATAATTCCACAACTATGGATAAGTGAATCGTTTGAAATAATAAGGAATATACAAAAATGAAAGAGATGTGTAGAGCACGGATGTTTTTCTCCACAGTTTGCACTATCTATATTAACAAAAGAAAATAGTTAATTCCTTATAATTTCAGATGGAGGGCATTTTATGGAAAGTTATAATGGTAATCCTTTTTGGAAAGGATTGCTCTAATATAGTGAAATGTAAAAATAAACGTTCCTTACAAATTGCACAAATAGCTATGTTCTAGAGTTCTTAAGCATAGGAATTAGTGAGTTAAAGATAGGAATATATATATATATATAGTGTAATATACGTCAATATTCATATTAGTTATAATTAAAAGATCTAGTTATTGATAGCGTATTATACAATAGGACCAGGAGCTTGAAATGGAAAAGGGATAGTAACTCTAAAATTAATTGAGAAATAAATATGCAATTAATAGCGAGTTATAGAAATTATATAGGGACAAAATTCGTTTAATGGGACTGATTAAAGGATTTAATATTGTATTTTAAGGGAAATGAAATAGGCATAAAAGGTTAAATTAGAATGAATAAATAAATGTCACTAGAGATTGTCCAATTAGAATAATAATGACCATTTATTACGGATAACCGAAAAATATGGAATATAGTAAATAAGCATTAAGATAGGAATTAAATACTGGAAGGCGGTATAATTTTTATAGTGGAAAATTATACAGCCTTAATCATACATTTAGAAAAAATGTGAATTAGTGGGCCTAACCCAACATTTAGGCTTAGGAAGATTGGTTTGGTTTTGTGGATTGGAATACGAGGTCAGTTGAGTTACACAATAGAAGTTCACCCTTTACCTAGAGGCTACAAGCAGTTGCGTGTACTAACTCTTGATGTGTGACATCTCCAACCATTGGACCCATAGGAAAGGGATATTCGGATGTGTATAGGTAGGAAAAAATATACTAAGAATTTGCCTCAGATTTGATGTATTAAATGGCCTAGTACTTATTAGCGCTGTGTGGTCTGCTTCATTTCTGATAAGAGGTACAAAGTAACGGGAATCGACATTTTCCTTGTCTTACATTCGGATTGTCTAAATGAGATTTCAGTTGTGGGAGGTCGGTAGGCTATATTCGTATTATTGTTGAACCGATATTTAGTGGTGGTTTTGGCATATAGGCTATGGCCACTAGTTGTTTAGAGTAGTCGATAACAAATATTCGGATTATGTCCATACAGTTTCGCTTCCTTCTAGTGTAGAATCCATATAGGATACATATAAACTTCATAGTTTAATTAATTAGTTATTTATTTATCGAAGGTGAGCTAGTTAATATTTAGATGAGTGTATAAGATGCGTTAGTAGTATGGGAATTAAATCATAAAGCCACATCTAGGGGTCAACTGTCTGTATAGCTAGAGCCGATTAACTAGCAATTACGCTACGATGCTTTGGGGTTGAGGTATTAAATAGCCGATGGGTCTACCTCCTACCCATTTAAAAAGTATTAAGTAGTAAAGTTTTTCTATTGGGTAGTACAATGTTTAGATATATATATATATATATATATATATGTATGTATATATGTATGTACGTATATAGGCATATATATATAGTTATATCTCGAAGAAGGTTAGACATATTGTACGCTGTTGGCATCAAAATTAGCCACCAACAACCAATCATGTTAAAGTACCAATATCCAATCCAATCAATGATATAAAGAGAAATAAATGAAGAACAAAATTAAAACAATCAAAAAGCAAGTAAAAAGGGACAAGATTCATAGGGGTTCGGCTAACTCCAGCCTACGTCAACTCCCAAATATTCCTTTTTATTATACTAAAGTTTGTTTATAATTACAATCCATAATCCAAGAACAAAATTGATAGAGTGTAGCCCAGGTAAAATAAAAAGAGAAGCAAAATGAAATCACATTTTCTAACGCCACGCGTGCTTTATTTATAAGGGAAGACGTGCACAAATCGAACTAAAATTTTGAAGAAGGTTCGGGAGACCAAGAGTAGGCCGTGCAAAAATTTCCAGGTCCATTGGGGCCTACAATAGGGATCATTACCATTCCCTAGTAGTACATCCAAATGGGTTGCGATCCTCATAAGGGGTGCCCCATGATTTTAGCTACTAGCTCCCTAAATTTCATGTAATTCCGATGTACGGTTTGTGAGATATCGTATTTTCCGTAAAGTAGTATTGTGTGAATTCTGATTTCTGCTAATCCCTTTAGAGGGATAGGTACCAATCTCTACGATCTCTTCCAAATGCCATGCTATCCCCGAGGAGCTTCTTCATGTTATATTATGCTTATCCTTAAAGTTTAACGCCAATTTGGATTAGTAAAACTCCACAATTGATCATTCTTCGTCATAATATGTGTGAAGGCTGATTATTGCTAATTCCTATGGAGGGATAGGCACCGATCCCTCCAACTTGCTCCAAATGATATGCGATCCCCATGGGATGTTCCATATGTTGTAAATAGCTTATACTGTAAATTTCATGCCGATTGGATGTGTAGATTTTGAGATATTAACTAATCACTGCTAGAATTGAATATAGCGGTTCCCTATAAGGGAAGAGTATCAATCCCTATGGAGGGATCAGTACCGATCCTTTTAATTTGCATGTTTTGGGGTGCGATCCCTAGGATGATCTTCATAGGGTCTCCTCTTCCTGCTCTTAAAGTTTCACTTCGATCCCTCTTGTGGTTGTTGAGTTATTAGTTGATTTCTATCGAAACACACTTGCCTCTATATGTTGAACCATATTCCATAATTTGAACATTCTTCCTTACATATCTATTAATTCCTTTCAATCTCAAATTCATGTTATTATCTACTTGATTTCTAAGTCCTACAGTCATTACTCTGGTCTCATCGGCCTCGATAATAGCAAAGCCCGTTTGGGTTAAATCCGCCTGTACATTGCCTTGGAAGGTAGGGTAACACTTTGATGCCCAAAGCAAGCCCTGCTATAAGAAGGTATGTTTCGAATTACCATAAATCCAAAATTTGAAATCCATGATCCATTGATAGCTGCATTTTCCAATCTAGAATCCAATCCATTGCTAATCCAAATCCACGATATCTCCAGATCATTAGTGAAATCCATTACTGTCCCGAGTCGATATCCAATTCTGAATACATTTCAAATCCTTAACCGAATCCTATCTATCCAAAGTTAATATCCAAATTCGTAATCTTAACGGATCTTTTACCAAATCCAAAGCCTCGATCTCACCAGATCCTTTTCGAACACAATCCCTATTCGACGACTTAAGTAAGCTGATCCATCACATTAGAGCGAAGCGACCTACCCCTTGCTAGGCATAGTCCATACTCGATGACCATGATCTCTCTAGATCCTTGCCGAGCACAATCCATACTCGATGACCTGAGTAGGTCGATCCATCACGTTCGAGCGAAGCAACCTACCCCTTGCCAGGCATAGTCCATACCCGAGGACCTTGATCTCTTCGGATCCTTGCCGAGCACAATCCATACTTGATGACCTGAGTAGGCCGATCCATCGCATTTAAGCGAAGCAACCTACCCCTTGCTAGGCGTCGTCCATACCCGACGACCCATATTGTCTATTACATTGATCCAAATTTAATTATTCCTAAGTCCATATGCCAAAATATAAAATAAGAGTCGGTACAACCAATAAACCAGAGTTTGAAGCAAACAAGAATGAGAAAAAAAATTCACAAACTCAAGGACATCGGTTCATCATCATCTCAGAGCATGCCTAAGGATTGTTCTCGATCCTATACATGTGTAAGTGATTTAGATATCCTAATACAGAGTTTTTTATTTATTCCATGCCGTCCCGATCAATTGATGACAAGTTGATGATGATGCCTTGATCTAGTGCCATTTTCATTCGAGGTGGACGGTGATAGCTCCTGTTCCACCACCACATCTCGAGTCCTTACATATTGTTGTAACTGACCATTTCTCACATGTTCCTCAATGATACCCTTTAAATTCCTGTTGTCATTTGTATTGTGGCCATCCAGCTCATGGAATAGGCAACGCTTTCCCGATGTCCGTTCACATTCGGAGGGTTCCCTTCTTGCTAGCCTTCGATACGAAAGGCATCCTCGAGTATCTAGATGTACATGTTCTATAGTTTCTTTCAATTCCGAGTAAGAAGAGAATTTGGGTTCCTCCATCAGTCACTTCGATCTATCGAAACTATTATCCATGTTATATTTACCCTTGTCCTTTCCTATTTCTCCACCCCCTACCATATTAACTTCCGTTTCTCTTTATTAGGTTTTGCACCTTCTTATTGTAGAAACCTTTCTGCTTCATGGTAAAATTTCCCAAGATCCATTGGTGGATCCAGTATCAGTGATATTTTAAAATTTGAATTATTTACAATTCCTGACACTGTCGCCATCAAAAACATCGATGGGTTTGGTCGATCGACCGAAATAACTACCGCATTGAACCTGGTTAAGAAATTCTTAAAGTGATTCTCTTGCCCACTGCTTTACGGCTGTCAATGTCATCACATTCTTGGATCTCGTAATGTGAACCCAAAACTTCTTCATAAATCTTTCGACCAATTCTGTCACGTGCTAATAGAATCACTCTCCAACTGTCTGAACCATAGCGTAGCTACATCTGCTAAGTAAAGGGGAAGCATCGTGTCAATACTTCTTCCAAAGCCCACAATACTTCCATAAGTAATATATACCTCATCATATGCACAGTTGGGTCCGACTTTCTATCATAAGCTTCTAATGTTGGTAGTTTGAATTCTGGTGGCTTCCTAGCATTCCTGATATTAGGAGACAATGGACTTCTATTTACATCCTTCAAATCCCTATTCGCTAATCCTTCATGCATAGCTTGCCTGATCATCTATACAAACCTGTCATTGTCTTCCAACGGTAGTCTCATATCATCATGTCCAAGTTGCCCCCTGAGTCCATGAGGGAATTCTGGAACGTATTCCTCTGGATGAGCATCCAAATTTCGATTCGCACCAAGCTCCATTGGATTGACTGCAAATCCTCCAACATCACGATCGACCATATCTGGGGGCATGCCCTCATTTATTTGGGAATCGATGCCAATCCCTCTAAGATGGCTGGGGACTGCCCCTGGCTGCTTTGTTCCACTCCTTTGTCAAATAGCTCCATCTCCATGCTCCTGGTTTTGATTTCCAGCAAATCTTGCCACCTCAACTCCTTGATCCATAGCTCTAGTAGTCCCTATCGTTCCAACTCCTTGGTTTTTCATTCTAGCATCTCCTATGGTTCTAGAGTTTCCGATCTGTCTAAGTAGATTCTGCATCATCTCCTTCTGTCTTTTCAGCATCCATTCCTACATAACGTCCATCATTGTTTCTATTTCATCTCTAGTAATGTGGATAGATGTTTAATTAGTTCCCGCTCTAGAGGAAGCCTCATGACTCCCTTCATGTTGGCTCATATGCGCTAGTTGTCTCACTATTGCTCTAAATCCAAGCTCTCTAATTGAATCCAAATCCAAACTCCAAATCCGTGAGAGTAAGCTTTCTCAATGAAAGCACCAAAATGTTGGCGTTAAAATTGGCCACCAACACCCAATTATGTTAAAGTACCAATATCCAATCCAATCACAGAAATATAAAGAGAAATGAATGAAGAACAAAATTAAAACAATCAAAAAGCAGGTAAAAAGAGGAAAGATTTATTGTGCTTCGACTAACTCCAGCCTACGTCCACTACCAAATAATGCATTTTATTATACTGATGTTTGTTAACAATTAGAATCCCAAATTCAAGAACAAAACTGGCAATGTTTAGCCTAGGTTGAAGATAAGATATACACAAATTGAGCTGAAAGTTTGGTAGAAGGTTTTGGTGACTAAGACGAGGCCACCCAAAAATTTCAAGGACAATTGGAGCCCACAATAGGGATCGGTCTATTAATAAGTCCAAATGGGCTGCAATCCCTATGGGTGGTGCATCATGATGTTAGCTAACTGCTTCCCAAATTTCATGCAATTCTGACGTACAATTTGTGATATATCACATTTTCCATGAAGTAGTATTGCTTGCATTCTGATTTCTACCGATCTCTTTTGTGGGATAGGTACCAATCCCTCCAATCTCTTTCAAATGCCATGTGATCCCTAGGGGAGCTTCTTCATGTCATATCATGCTTTGCCTCCATGTTTCACACCAATTGGAATAGTAGAACTCGAGTTATTTATCAATCTTTATTGCATTATGTTGTGAAGGCTGATTATAGCCGATCCCTATAGAGGGATAGGTATCGATCCCTCCAACTTGCTCCACATATAATATGCGATCCTCATAACGTGTTCTACATGTCGTAATTAGCTTGTTCTCTAAGTTTCATGTCAATAGAATGTGTAGATGTTGAGATATTGACTAATCACTGCTAGAATTGAATATAATGGTTCCCATTAAGGGAAGAGTACCGATCCCTATGGACGGTTCGGTACAGATCCCTTCAATTTGCATGTTTTGGGGTGCGGTCCCTAGAGTTAACTTCCTAAGGTCCCTTCTTCCTACTTCTAGAGTTTCACTTTGATCCCTCTTATGGTTGTTGAGTTATTAATTATTTTCTATCAAAATGCACTTGCTCCTATGTGTTAAACCATATTCCATACTTCAAACATTTTACCTTGCATATTTATTAATTTCATCAATCTCGAATTCATGTTATTATATGTACTTGATTTTTAAGTCCCATAATCATCGCTCTAGATTTAATGGCCTCGATAATCGTGAAACCTGTTTGGGTTAAATTCGCCTATGCACTTCCTTGGAAAAGGTCGTTAATACTTTTTCCCTAAAACATGCCTTGGGGTAGGAAGGTATGTTTTGAGTTGCCGTAAATCAATAATCTGAAATCCATGATCCATTGATAGCCGTATTTTTTATACAAAATACAATCCATTACCAATCTAAATCCACGATCTGCCTAGATCGTTAGTGAAATCCATGACTGTTCCAACCCGACATCCAATTCCGAATACATTCGAAATCCTTAGCCAAATCCATATTTACCCAAACCCAATACCCAAATCCGTAATCTTACCGAACCATTTGCCAAATCCAAAGCCTCGATCTCACCAGATCCTTGCCAAACACAATCCATATTGGACGATCTGAGTAGGCTGATCCATCACGTTCGAGCGAAGTGACTTACCCCTTACCTGGCATAGTCCATACCTGACAACCTTGATCTCTTCGAATCCTTGCCGAGCATAATCCATACCCGACGACCTGAGTAGGCCGATACATCGCATTCGAGCAAAGTGACCTACCTCTTGCCAGGTATAGTCCATACCTGACGACCATGATCTCTTCGAATCCTTGCTGAGCACAATCTACACTCAATGACCAGAATCGGCCGATCCATCGCATCCGACCAAAGCGACCTACCCCTTTCCAGGCATAGTCCATACCTGACGACCCATGTTATCTATTACATAGATCCAATTTTAAACATTCGTAAGTCCATTTGCAAAAATATAAAATAAGAATCCATACAATCGATAAACCAAAGTTCAACGCAAAAAAGAATGAAAAAAAATTCACAAACTCGAGCATAATGGTTTATCATCGTCTCAGAGCATGCCTAGCGACAGTCCTCAATCCTATACATGTGTAAGTGACTTAGCCATCCTATTATGGAGTTTGTTACTTATTCCATGCCATCCCGATCAACTGATGAAAAGTTGATGATGATGCATCGATCCAGTGCCATTTTCATTCAAGGTGGATTGTGGCAGCTCCTGTTCCATTGCCGCAACTAGAGTCCTTACATATTGTTGTAACTGACCATTTCTTATGTGTTTCTTAATGATATCGTTCAAATTTCTGTAGTCATTTGTATTGTGGCCATCCAGCTCATGTAATAGGCAGCGCTTTCTTGATGTCCGTTCACGTTCAGAGGGCTCCCTTCTTGCCGGCCTTCGATATGGTACGTGTCCTTGAGTATCCAGATATATCTGTTCTATGGTTTCATTCAATTCAAAGTAAGAAGAGAATTCGGGTTCCCCTCTCTGTCGCTTCTATCCATTAAAGTTATTATTTATGTTCCACTTACCCTTGTCCTTTCCTGAGCTTTCATGGGGCAGTTCTCTACTCCGTATCGTTTTAACTTTCATTGCTTCTTTATCAGCTTTTACATCTTCTTGTTGTAAAACCTTTCTACTTCATGGTAGAATTCCTCCAGATCCATCGGTGGATCCCGTATCGGTGATATCTTAAAATCTGAACTATCTGCAGACATTGCCGCCATCAAAACTATTGATGGATCTAGTCGATGCACCAAAATAATTGCCATGTTAAACCTGGTTAATAAATTCTTGAGTGATTCCCTTGCCACTGCTTTAATGATGCCAATGTCATCACATTCTTGGGTCTCGTAATGTGAATATGAAACTGCTTCATACCGTCCATGTGCTAATGGAATCGCTCTCCAACTATCTAAACTATACTATAGCTACATTCGCTAAGTATAGAAGGAAGCATCATGCCAAGAATTATTTCGACGCCCTCAATACTTTTATGTGCCTTACATACCTCATCATATGCATAGTTGGATCCAACTTTCTGTATAAGCTTCTAACGTCGGTAGTTTGAATTCTGATGGATTCCTAGCTTCTTGATATTAGGAGCGAATGGACTTCTTTTTACGTCCTCCAAATCCTTTTTCACTAATCCTCCATGCATAACTCGCCTGATCATCTCTACAAACCATTATTTCCTTCCAGTGGTAGTCTCCTATCATCATGTCCAAGTTGCTTTGGATCCACAAGGGAATTCTAGAACGTATTCCTTTGGATGAGCATCCAAATTCTGATTCACACCAAGCTCCAAGGGATTGATCGCAAATCCTCCAGCATCACGATCGACCAGACCCAGGAGCATGCCCCCGTGTCTTTGAGGATCAGTGCTATTCCCTCTAAGATTGCCAGGGACCACCCTCGACTGCTCAAATCCATTCCTTTGTCTAATAGCTCTGTCTCCATGCTTCCGGTTATGATTTCTTACGAATCTTGTCACCTCAACTCCTTGATCTATAACTCTAGTATTCCCTATCGTTCCAACTCCTTGGTTTTTCAATCTAGCAGCTCCTATGGCTCCAGCCTATCCGATCTGTCGAAGTAGATACTGCATCACATCCTTTTGTCTTTTCAACATCCATTTCTACATAACATCTATCATTGTTCCCATCTCATCTTTGGTGATGTAGATAGACATTTGATTAGTTCCAGCTCTTGAGGAAGACTCATGACTCCCTTTATGTTGGCTCATATGTGCTATTTATCTCCTTGTTGATTGTCTCACCATTGCTCCAAATCCAAGATCTCTAATTGATTCCAAAACCTAAACTCCAAATCCATGGGGGCCAGCTTTCTTAGTGAAAGCACCAAATGTTAGCGTCAAAACTGACCACGAACACTCAATTATGTTAAAGTACCAATATCCAATCCAATCAAAGAATATGAAGAGAAATAAATGAAGAAAAATGTTAAAACAATCAAAAAGCAAGTAAAAAGAGACAAGATTTATAGTGGTTCGGCTAACTTTAGCCTACGTACACTCCCAAATAATCCTTTTTTATTATACTAAATTTTGTTTACATTTACAATCTAAAAACCAAAAGATGTAGCATAGGTTGAAGATAAAGAGCAGCATAAAGAAGTCCTATTTTCGCCATGCCTGTTATATTTATAAGGGAAGATGTGCACTAATCGAGCTAAAAGTTTGACAAAAGGTTCGAGAGATCAAGACGAGGCCACCGAAAATTTCCAAGTCCATTGTGGCCTACAATAGGGATCAGTATCGATCCCTATTAGTACATCCAAATGGGCTGCTATCCCTATAAGGGGTGCCACATGATGTTAGCTACATGTTTCCCAAATTTTATGCAATTCGGACGTACGGTTTGTGAGATATCACATTTTCCATAAAATAGTGTTTTCTTTGAATTCCAATTTCTACTGATCCCTCTAGTGGGGATGCCTCCAATCTCTTTTAAATGCCATGCGATCCTTAGGTGAGCTTCTCCATATCATATTATGCTTACCCTTTGAGTTTTACGTCAATTGGCTTAGTAGAACTCGAGTTATTAATCAATCCTTGTTGCAATATATCGTGAAGGCTGATTATAACTGATCCTTATAGAGGATAGGTATTGTTCTCTCCAACTTACTCCAAATGATATGATTCCCTATAGGGGTGTTCCACATGTTATAGTTAGCTTCTTCTCCATGTTTCATGTCAATTGGATGTGTAGATGTTGAGATATTGACCAATTATTGCTAGAATTGATTATAATGGATCCCTATAAGGGAAGCGTACCAATCCCTATGGAGGGATCGATACCGGTCCCTTCAATTTGCATGTTTTGTGTTGCAATACCTAGGGAAGTTACCAAGGGTCCTCTCTTGTTGCTCCTAGAATTTCACTTCGATCCCTATTGTGGTTGTTGAGATATTAATTGTTTTATATCGAAATGCACCTGCTTCTATGTGTTGAACTATATTCCATACTTCGAAATTCTTCCTTGCATATCTATTGCTTCCATGCAATCTCGAATTCATGTTATTATCTATACTTGATTTTTGAGTCCTATAATCATCACTTTGGACTCATCGGCCTCGATAAGCGCAAAGTCTGTTTTGGTTAAATCCGCCTGTACACTGCCTTGGCTAAAGAAAGGTTAACATACATGTAGAGAGAATTACATAGAATAGATATGAAAAGTGGACATAACACTAAAATGGAAATCAATCGGTATAAATCACTGTTATGGATGAAGTATGTAATTTTGGAATCGTTAGAATGTTTTTTTTCCTCCTTATTACAATCTACGTTACAGATTTAGAGGGACAAGCTACTGGTGTGGCAACTATATACGATGAAGTCTTCTCATTCATGCTCAACGCTGGCAAGGCAATTGCTTACCCAAAAAATGGTTCAACATCCTGGTTTCAGTGTGAAAGCACCAGCCCTGTTATCACAGGGCAAAAATATAAACAGTAAATATAGAAAAGAGTAGAAAGAGAAAGGAGACACGAGATTTTTATAGTGGTTCGACTGTTAATGAAGCCTAGGTCCACTTTATAGTTTTATTATAGAATGATCGCTATTACAAGAAATGTTTGATTACAAAGCTCTTGATTATCCTTAGCTAGATTGAATCTACTAAGCTAGAATTCACTAGAGAATCACAGTGAATTCCTTTGAAGGTTGTTGTGAGGGAGGTAAAGAGTAAAGAAAGCTTTCGGCAGAGTTTCAACAAACAGTCTGGAGGATCCCCTTTTATATTGTAGATAGAATGCTATTTATAGAGATTGGATAGCTATTGGGCCAAGCATGTTCGCTAGCTGTTTGCAGATGGAAATATAAAGATGCAATGGAGTTTACCTCACGACCCGAGCCAAAAAATGGAACATTAGCGATCCATAGAATTAGCTCAAATGCGAGCTAACTACATAGCTCCTTTCTCTACTTCAATCTGTGTGGGTCGCGCTTGTACTATAGTAACGTATGGATCGCTGCAGATCCACGCACTTAGCACATTTTTGGTCTTTGATGTCAGGAATGCTTTCGTTCCCTTATACTGATGTTGTTTGAGTAGTCTTGTTGCACATCGCTTTGTTTCAATGACAATATATTTGTTAGTTGTATTTAGCCACTACTTGAACTGGATGGATGCTTATCTCTTGGTTTAGCCAACTCGGAATCTCATCAAACTCAATCAACACTTTAGTAACATGGATTGGATTACGATGCAAGAGGTTCGATTGAACACTAAAATGTACTTATGGATGGCTAGCTATCCATAGGACATGGATCGCTAGCGATCCATGACCTTCGAGAATTTTCTCATCCTCTCTTCTTGGGTCTTTTTGGCTGGTTACTCTAATTCCTTTGGTTGACTTCTAAGAAATTTTGACTCGACCAATTTGTTCTGACTTCTCTTGGATCCACTTGGGTCAAAATAGATAACATTTCCCCCAGAGTACGTCTTTGTTGAAAACAAGGCGTGCTCTGGAAGTAATCGCCTTTTGCCTCTACTTGTTAAATTCCAAGCAACCGTGTTAGAGTTTCGCAAATGTGAACCATGCTATGCTGCTGCTCACTTAGTTTTGATCTCGACCGCCATTGCTTGTCATAAAAGATCAAATATTTCTCTATAGCTTCTCAATACGTCTTGAATAGTGTAGGAACATCGCTAGGAAAAATAGGAAAAATCGCATACAACCACATGGATCGCTAGTGACCTAATGCCTTACGAAGTTTTTCGGTAATTATATTTTCCTACAAGTAGTCGAGCCGACCTAATCCATTCATTCAAGCCGAGCTATTTATTCTTCCTGCGATCTAAGTTCTTTGTAGTGATTCGACCCTTAGTTTATTCGACTCGATCCATCACCTCCAAGAATTTGACCTCATCTAAATCCTCCTCTGTGCTTCCTTCTATGCCCCCAACTCCACAATCTCGCCGTCTCTTTTCTACACCTCCTTCAGTTGAAACCCTAGCTTGCGTGATGCCATAGGCCACCGTCGATTCATCCTTAGATTGCTACCAATCCAATTATAGTTCGCTGATCCTAAAGTTTCAGTTTACCTTTCATTTAGGTCACTAATCTGAGGTGGGTTCGCTAATTACGATGTTCATTTAATGATTTTGTAGCAAAGTTGCATTCGTGATGTTTATCGGAAAAAGTTCAAGTCGATTGTGATTTAATCGATCACAATCGAGGGAAATAGTAAATCGAGTCTTGAGTTCTTTATGGAGCGACATTTGGGCCTTGCCCTGATGCTTGACACATTTTGCTATCTTCGTCCATATAATCAGAGTCGATTTTGCATAGAGTTTGATTTCCGATATAGTACGACGCATCATGAATTAGTCTTGGCCCTTTTGGAGGACTTAAATTGATCTTATTTGCTTTTGCACTCTCGGTGTCCCTATACTAAGAAGAACTTTCCACGTCACTTCAGACAACGGATCCGTTATCGATCGTTGATCGATAACGGGTAAGCATAGAAGAAGTAAAAAAAAGAGAAAGATACGGGAAGTCCTTTCCCTTTTCTGCTGTGAGCGAACTATCTACATAGCATAGAGTGTTTGTAGTGTTTCGGACAACGAGCTCACTCCTATAGACAATACACTGCAGTTGCCCTGGTACATACTTGAAATTCAATGTGTCAGCAGGAGTCGATGTCTGTCTAGAATTCAAGTGTCGTAGAGGGAATTATTAGTTTAGAATTGAAATATCTGACCATTTTGGATGCAAGTTCTGTTGTTTAGAATGAAGTATCCATCTTCTCGTCGTAAATCTAGCAGAAGATGTTCGGCAGTTTCAAAAGCCGAGTTGTCTTCCATTGCCCTTTCTCCTTCCACCTCATAGGCTGAATATGGCTAGTTGGTCTTAGTAGGTTCGATCTTGGATCGAACTCCCCCTAATTTTAGAGTTCTTCTCAACCCGCCAAAGAAAGCTTCTTCGGTAGTTTCCACTAAGGTCTTGCATAATATCTACGTGCAACATGGAAAACCTGAGGAAGACGTATGCCTTCCAAAGAAGAATGAGTTTGCTTACATGCCTCCTTTGGGATATAGCGCTTGTCATCGATATATGTACCTGAATGGATCTGTGCCCCCTTTTAATGACTTTTGCACAAGATTCTCTCGAAATTAGGCATTGCTCTATTCCAGATTCATCCTAACGGTTATGCCATCTTAACATGTTTACATGTCCTTTTTATGCAAACATTCAATCAGGCTTCGAGCTTTGATGAGTTGCGATACTTTCTTTCGTTCAAGAGAAGATATGAATGTCCGTCATTGGTCTTAATCAAAGCTAATAAGAATTGAAAAATCATGTTAAGACTGCAGATCAATCTATCCCAGCTCAAGATCCAGTATTTCTTATTAAAATTCCTCGAGGGGTTTAACCGTCTTTGGACAATAGGGGTAAGTTCTTTTCCTTACATACAGAGTTCTAATGTGCCGCTATGGAGTTTCTAAAAGGCCAAATACTTCTTGCAGTTATCCCGAGGCCGAAAAGGGACTTGTCTCTCGATGAAGTTTTTTGAACCCTGAAGCCTATCAATGTTGAGGAAAGATCGTTAAAGTCTTGCTGACTGATGAAAATTTGCTCCAATAGGGATTAATGCGTCCGGGGAGATCGACTGTTCTAGTTGAGGTCCCTTCTCATTCTCAATCCAGGATTCATACGCGATCCACCTCCTCTTCTCAGGGTTTCGCAGAAGGTGTTTCTCAAGAAAAAGAAGGTCTATACGAAGAGTCAGCTGAAGAGACCCACGAGGGAAGAGATGCTGTTACGATCAAAGTTAGTTGCCCGGCTAGAATGCCTCTGATCTCGGAAGAAGGATAAGAGGAATTCAAATAGAGAGAGTGCAAAGCCGCACTAGATGTGGAAAAGGAGGAGGGTGAGATTGATGGGAGTAGCGATGAGTCCTCCTCCAGTGATGATTACGACTTTGATACAAATTCGAATGGTAGAGACTCTGAATCGTGCAATGAGATCCTGGGGATGAGACCAGTCATTCCTAGCTCTCCTCCTCTAAAGATGGTCAAAAAAGATGATGCTCCTGAAGCCAGTCAACATCGGGATTCCCTGACTAAAGATGCCAGTATAGATTTTGGAGATTTAAGCAATGTGTACATTGACTTTGACGTGCTTATGGGGGAAGATCCTAAGTTTAGAGAAATGCCTCCTTGTTCGAGCAATATTATACCCAAAGTTATTCCAATTCCTTCCATGATGGCCTCCTGTTTCGATTCATGATGACGCTTTAGGCCTTCCCCCAAAACACATTACATGTCTTACTAGGGTTATACTCACTTTCACACACTGTTTATGCCTATTTCCCGCTACTAATTTTTTATTATTTATTCTTCATGTTTGGTATGACGAAAGGACATGACCTTTCGAACAGTTTACCAACTCTCAGCGCTAGTCCAAGTGTTCTTCTGGCCATCACTAGCCCCGTGAGACAGAGCAGAAGTTTAGGAGAAGAAAAGATTTAGAGGCCGAAGCTCGTCGTCGAGACGAGAGGGAAAGGAGCTGAATATACAAAGGTGGATATGAAAAGAGGAAGAATTTCGATGAGAGAGGGGAGCCGTCAAAGAGGTCTAAATTTGATCGTGGTTCACATTCTTCAAAACAGCAAGCATATGCTCCGAGCTCTCTTCAATAGGCCAGGAAATCCATGTTACTTCTTTCCCATTCCATCTTCAACTTATATTCCATCAACTTCCATTGCTTTTGCCCCCAATGCTTCACGGCCCCACCGAAGATCCTCCTACTTTCTTCCATCTGGTCCTCTCAGGCTTGAGGCAGCGCTCCCCGGATGGTTCTTAAGGGAAGTTAAGTCTAATCATGATCTTCATCTAGTTTGTAGAGGTTCATATATGTCACATCTTTAGGCTATCCAGAATGATTTAGAACAAGCTGAAGGGTGGAAAAATTATGCAAACAACTAGTAGATACGAACTGCAACAATTATCATGAAATCCTTTCTTTTGAATTAGACAAGGATGATTTTGAAAGGGAGTTACCAGAACATAATGCCAAGATCAATCAACTGGAGGAGGAGAAAGAAGCGGCGCTTTGAGAAAGCAAAAAGAACACTAGGTTGCTTAAGGAATTAAAGGATATGCGAGTGAAAATTAAGATTGTGCTCAGTGACAAAATTAAAAAGGCACATGCTGAAGAAGTTAAACTGAAGGCTGAACTTGAAGCTCCCGATGCAATCATTAAAGACCAGAAGAAGACTATATCCGATCATGACAAGATCGTTGAAGATCACAATAAGTCGATCATTGAGTATGGAGAAGTCATAAAGTTGTATGATAGAACAATTTCCAACCAGGCTGGGAAGATTGCTATGCTCTAGGACCGAGTTATGGAGCTTACCATCAAAAGAACACGCATCGAGGTTGAGAAGGCCACCGTTACAGCGGATTATCTAGAGAGCTTTAGGATGTTTTTAAAAATAATATGGAGAAGATGGACGAGACCATCTTGAAATTTTATGTCAACTCTCTACTAAACTAGGGAAGGCTTGGCTAGTTAGGCCTTAAATTCCCACACATCCTCGCTATGGTTTGGGAAAATGTCTTATCCCGCTTTTCTAATATCTACAATGTTTACACCGAGCGAGAGGTGGACAATGACTACCTTAATGAAGAATCAAAGAAGGCGTTAGACGAGGGCTGGAAAATTTTATGGATCCAGAGGATGAAAGAAGCTGCTGATGCTGCCATGACAGCGGCCGTCAAACTGCTTACAAAGCCTTTTATTTCTGGTGCCATCGAACCATCTGGCCAGCCACATGACCCGTCAACAAGTTCTGGTCTTAAGGATTCCCCTCGGATTATGGAGTCGTCGAAGGAGAGTGAAGGCGGTGAGTATGAAGTGGACACTCTAGGACATTCTTTTGGTGTTGGTAATCTTCTTGTTCGCCCCAAGTTTGAGAGATTTCGGCTTACGCTACAAGAGCAGGAAGAATTTAATGCTTTTATTTTTGATCTTATAGGTCCGTCCTCCTTATTTGCCGATCTACCAGCTTCCTCGGTACCTGGACCTGCTGCTATTTCTACTGCTTCCGTGCTTGTTTTCGTGCCTGCTCTAGTCACCATGTCCCTGTATGGCTCGCAGCTGGGGTCGGAGTCCGAAAAGATCTCCATACTTCACGGCTTGGATGACCCTTCAGTATCTTTGGAAGGTGCATAACTACAGCCGAAGCTCGGGAGCAGGAAGTTCAAACTGAGTAGCCACGCAAGACTCAACAAAAATTGATCGCTATCAAAAAAGAGAAAGTTGAAGCAATCAAGACCTTGAAGAACTCCTGAATGTCTCGAAATCGTAGAACAGAAGGTAAGTCTTTTGAGAAGGTCGTGGAGCAGAAGGAAGATATCGACACTAGGGAGATAGTTGACAATACTGGCAGCGACTCTACTCCCGAGGCTGAGCAAAAACTATGAACACACGGCGGGAAAGGGAGTGGTGGAAAGAGGCGCTGAAGGATTTGGACAGTAGCTGTTCTGCTTTTCATTCATTTTGAGTTGTTTTGTTCTAGTGCGGAGTCTACGCTTAGTATTTTTGTTGTGGTGTTTGTATTTTTCTTTTTTTGGCCGGCATTGTGTAGGTATGGCCTCCATGTGTTGACCTTATATTAAAGATAGTTATAAGTAAAACATTGTTGATACTCTGACTGTACTTTCACTTATCTATTCAGATGTGTTATGGGCACTTATGCTTGTTTTGTTTACACTTATTTGCTAATGTGTGTTCTATGTACTTATGTTTACTCCATATATTTTCACTTCACTCTATCTAGTCCTATGATTACCAAAATTCATTGTTTGGAGTAACTAAACTTGTGAAATTATTGTTTTTAAGCACTTTTATTTAAGTACTGGTGTATGCCCCCCAGTTCATAGGGCCGTTCCATGGTTTAAATAATTTTCATAGTACAACTTGAAATTTGACATAGTCACAACTTGATTTTTCTTCTTTCAGAAGTTTTGTAACTTTAGCATGTAATCCAAGTTTTTTGCGATATTCTGCTAAGTATGCAACGTATGCATATTTGAAATTTGCACGTTATATGAATTAACTGTAGGCAGTTACACATTGTCAACATTAAATGTTATAGTTAGTCATTGAGTGTCAGCAGTTGAAACTTTTCCACTGGTTTGTAGCACTCTGATTTTTTTGGCGTCGTGCCCATTGCTTCCATTATTGGGATTGGGTTAATTCTTGTTAATCCTATGTGGATAGGTTTCCCAGTATTACCGGGGCAATTCCGAAACTTGAAAGTGTGCGAGGTTTATGCGATGCATGGATTTTAGGATTAGTATGACCTATCAATCCGAAATGGTTCTTATGCTCCTCGGTGTTTGCATATCTTTGGGCAACATGAGGAGTATACATATTAGGAGCATGATTTCAGCAATGTTCCTCGATGTTTCCTATCTTCAAGCAATGTGAGGAGTTTACGTTTTAGGAGCGTGATTTCACGGTTTTGAAAGTTAATATGCGGTTTATGAAATGTGTAGCTTTCAGGACTGATATGACCCGTCGATCCGAAATGGTTTTAGTACTACTCGATGTTGCCTATCTTCGGGCAACGTGAGAAGTTTATATTAAAAAGTTAGTGCATGTCTTATGGGGTGCACGACTATTAATATTCCTCGATGTTACCTATCTTCGAGCAACATGAGGAGTTCGTGTTTTGAAAGCTAGTGTGCGGCTTATTGAATGTGTAGCTTTTAGTATTCCTCGGTATTGCCTATCTTCGGGCAATGTGAGAATTGTATATTTTAAAAGTTAGCGCATGGCTTATGAAATGCATGGCTTTTGGTACTCCTCCGTGTTGTCTATCTTTGGGCAACATGAGGAGTGTATTTTTGAGCCTTCTCGATGTTGCTGGGGTAATATGGTTCTTAGAAAGTGGATATCGGGTTCTGTCGATCTAACAATTTGAGTCAATTTGCTTTCGTTGACCTGGCGGTAATTATTATGAATGTAATTTGTTGGTTCAAAAAGAAAATCAATTTTTATTAAGGAAAGCAGGGTAGATTTTTTCTTATTTACAATGCCCACAGCATCCAAGGACGGCTTATTGGCTGAAAAACAGAGAATACATAAGATATATTTCAAACGAAGTAATGGAGGAGCAATTCGCTATTCCATGCCCTGGGAATTTGGATTCCATCGACGGTTGTTAGCTTGAAAGTTCCGTCCCTTTGCTTTTGATTGATGACATATGGTCCTTCCTAGTTCGGTCTGAAGGCCCCTACGATGGGGTAGACTTGCTTGAGTATAAGAGCTCCCACTTCGAAGGTTTGGTTGTGAACTTTGGAGTTGATGTATCGTGCGACCCTTTTTTGGTAGTCAGCGATTCTCAACTCGGCTTCGTCCATTCTTTCGTCAATCATATCTGGTGATCTGAGTAAGAGCTGCTCGTTTTTCTTCTGATTAAAATTTTGCCTTTGGTGTGAGGGGACTTCTAATTCAACATGAATCATTAGTTCTGAGCCATATGCCAGAGCGAACGGAGTGTGGCCGGTTGCTGCTTTGTGGGTAGTTCTGTAAGCCTATAGTGCGGTGCAAGTTCGTCAAACCAGTTTCCTTTTTCTTTAGTTAGTCGCTTTTTGGTGGTAGACTTGATGATCTTATTTATTGCTTCCACTTGGCTGTTTGCTTGTGGATGAGCTACCGTGGAAATGATCATCTCAATTCGAAAGCGTTTACAGAAGTCTTTGAACTCAGTGCTTTCTAATTGAGTTCCATTGTTAGTGATGATTTTCTATGGCACACCAAACTTGCAAATAACGTTTTTAATAAAAAAATTAATGACTTTCTTTGTAGTTATGGTGGCCAGTAGTTCCGCTTCGGCCTATTTCATGAAATAGTCAACGACAACTATAACATGTTTGGCCCCTCCATTTGCTATTGGCAGGATGCCAACCAAGTCGATTTTCCATATTGCAAATGGCCATGGGCTGACCATCTACATTATCTCTGTTGAAGGAGTTCTTTTAATTTTACTGAATCTTTGGTAGTGATTGCATTTTCTGGCTTATTATGCGGCATCACAGTTAATTATTGGCCAGAAGTATCCGTATCAAAGGACTTTTTTGCAAGGGTCTACCCCAAGTGTGGTCTCCGCATTCACCTTCGTGCACTTCCTTTAGGATTTGTCGGGGTTCGTCGAACACACATCTAAGAAGGGGGTTGAGAATCTCCTTCGATGCAATATTCCGTCTGTATCATGAATCACAGTGCCTTTTGGTGAAGCTTTTTTCGTTGATTCTGGTTAGTCGGATGGGCCGTTGCAAGTAAATAGTCCTCTATTGGCGTCATCCACGTCTTTGGTTCGATAGTGATCTCGAGGATCCAGTCGACATCCATCTCGTCTATGCTCGGGGTTGTTAGAATTTCAACTGGGACTAGCCCCTATGACTGAGCTTCTCCAAAGCTTCCTAGTTATCCGCCTTGGTGTTTTGCTCCTATGGAATGTGAGTTATGGTGTAATGTTCGATGTCGCTTAGCAGCTCTTGCACTTTAGACAGTTACGGGGCAAGATTCTCCCCTCGAGCCTGGTGTTCCCCCTTTACTTGGTAGAGACTAGTTGGGAGTCGCTGTAGATATTAACTGATTTTATTTTGAGCACTTTCACAACTTTTAATCCTACTATCAGTGCTTCATATTCTTCTTCGTTATTTTTTGCAAGGAATTCTAAGCATAATGCATAGCAAATGGCTCGCCCTTCGGGGGGTTTCAAGCACTACGCTTGCCTCTGAACAAAGATTGTTGGATGCGCCATAAAAAAAGACTCTCAATTGCATTTCCACTTTCAATAGTGTTTCTTCGTTGTCGTCCCGTATCGTAAACTCGACGATGAAGTCTGCTAAAGCTTACCTATTGATGTCTTTCTTTGGGTGGTATGTGATATCATATTGACTTGGTTTTATGTTCCAAGTAAGATATCACCCAAAAATTTCAGGCTAATACAAGACTTGTTTCAAGGGATGATCAGTTAATACCTTGATTGGATATGTGCCTGAAAGTATGGTCGTAACTTCCTGAATGTGATCAAGAGGCAATACGCTAGCTTTTCCAGCTTTGGGTAATATTTCTCAGCACCAATGAACCGCTTGCAGTTGTAATACATGGGTCATTGGATTTTTTTCTTCCTCGTGCACAAGGGTGTCCCTCAATGCATGAGGCGATACTGCTAAGTAAATGAATAGGTCTTCTCCATCCACAGGCTTTGATAGGATCGGTGGAGCTTCCACGTGCCGCAACAATTCTTTGAATACTGCTTGACAATCTTCACTCCATTCAAAGTTTTTCTTTCCTTTCTTAAATGGATCAACGAATAGGTACATTTGGCGGTAGCTTTGGAGATAAATAGAGTCAGTGCTACGACCTTTCCATTTAGGCTTTGCTGTTCCTTCTTATTCTTCAGAGCTTGGATTTCCCATAGTGCCGTTATTTGTTCTAGATTTTCTTCGATGCCTCTTGCACTTTCTATGAACCTAAGAATTTCCAAGAGGCTACTCCAAAGTGGCATTTAAGTGGGCTGAGTTTCATTCCATATTTTTGGAGTATTTCGAACATTTTAGCGAGGTTTTATAGATGATTAGCGGCTACGCACGATTTGACCAACATGTCATCCATGTAAACTTCCATAGTCTTCTCGATTTGGCGACTGAACATGGTATTCACCAATCTTTGATATGTTGCCCCACCGTTCTTTAAACCGAAGGGCATTACGCTGTAGTAGTACAATCCCAGATCGGTGACGAAGCTGATGTTTTCTTGATTAGGCTCATGCCCTAGGATTTGGTTACAGCCTGAGTATGCGTCCATGAATGATAGCAATTCATGTCCTGCCGTCCTATCCACAAGCTGATTGATTCTAGGTGGAGAAGCTATCATTTGGGCATGCTTTTCTTAGGTTTGAATAGTCAACAAAAGTTCGCCAGTTTCTACTGGAATTTTTGACTAAGACCGGGTTGGATACCCATTCAGGGTAAGTTGCATTGCAGATGAAACCGTTGGCCATTAGTTTATCTACCTCTTCTCTCAACGCCTTAGACCATGCATGGCCCAGGCCGCACCTCTTCTGTTTTATAGGTGTGAGTTTGGGGCCAATATTGAGTGCATGGCAAGTGATTTCTAGTGAAATCCAATACATATCGGAGTGTGTCCAAGCGAACACATCTAAATTGGCATGAAGAAACTTTGTAAGTTCTAACCGCATCTTATTTCCAAGGTGCGATCCAATTTTTAAGAGGGACAAACGCCATTAATTCTGCCGGTGCTGCCCAATCCTCTCCGGAACTCTTCTTTCTAGGGTCCAAAGCCTTGCCAAACCAGCTTTGGTCCTCGAGCCAAGGGTAGCTCTGTATTTGCTATTCAGCGAGTTCACGAATTCAGAGAGTTCTCCCCACATTCTTCCCTTTTTCTTTCCTTTTTATTCCTGTAATTATATAATGTAGCATTCCCTGGTGGCGCACCGATCTCCTTTCACCACTCCAATTCCATTTGCATAGGGAACTTCATGGTTAGGCTCCATTGGGCCAGAGCTATTCTGAAGTCTACTAGTGTGGGCTGTCCCAAAATGGTGTTATACGTAGACATTTCATCCACGATTACAAAAGTCTGAATGAGGGTGACTCTTCGATCGCCCTCTCCAAGTTCCACTATCAAGTCGATCATCCCCAAGGTTACTTGGGTTCGCCAGTGAACCCTTGGATCTTTGTTTAGCATGCAGACATGCTTTTCGCGCCGATCTTCGTTTGATCCAAAGTGCATTTGAAGAGTATATTAACAGAACTGCCACTGTCGAACAACACTCGTCAAACCATAGCGGGACCGATCCCCACCCTTGCCACAATTGGATCGAGAGTTGGAGCTTCGATCCCTTTGGTGTCCCGATTTCGGAACAATATATCTTTACCCAAAACTTTTAGCAGCTTGGTTGGAGTTTAATCTTCTATTGCGTGACATGATTCCTTAGGAGCATGCTTCAACGAACTTGCATACTGCTCCATCTCTCCCTAACTTCTTTGCACAGGGTGCGGTCCCCTAGATATTTTTCCAATAATAAGCCTTTGGTCTTTTTGTTTTGACCCTTTTTCACTAGTTCCAGCTTGATTTCTTCGTTCTTTAGGAGGCCGAGGAGCCGTAGGTTGATCAGGGTTCTATGACTTTCTCACACACTTCTGGAGTTTATTTTCTTGGATCAACTCTTCATTGAGATTCTATAGATGGCGACATTCGTTTGTATTGTGGTTGTGTGTCTTATGGAAGCGGAAGAATTTTCCTAAGCACTTTTGTTGCCTAGTTGCTTCCATCCTAGGGGGCTTTTTGTATCCCTCAGTCTCCCGTATTATGAGAAAAATATTTTCCAGGGTTTCCTTTAAGGTAGTGTAGTCTTCAGGACTAAACCCTTTAAGCCTTTTGTTGTTGCCATTATCATTTCTCTTATTAGATTTTTGGTTTTTCCTTATTTTATTTCCTTCCTCTCATGTGATTCCTTCAGCAGTTTCAGAAGCGTGCACATTTCGATTCATTGCTGCATCGCTCTGTTCGATGTTCATCGGTTGCAACTAGTAGACTTCATTTCCAGCTCCCGCGCTTCCTCCAACCTTAAGTATTGACTTGCTTTACGATTGAAGTCTACCCTTGCGGTAGGTTGCTTCATCTTAATCCACTTTTTGAATTCAATCTCTAGGTGAATAGCATGGACTAATGCCATAAAAACTATGTCTTTGTTGGGGTTGCTCGATTCTGTCACCGTGGTATTGAATCGGTTCATGAAAGATTTCAATGATTCGTTGCATCCTTGGAACAATCCAGACAGGGACTTGACATCTTTTGGTTGCAAGATATGGAGCCAGAACTGGTCAAGAAATCTTTTTGCCAATTAGTTAAAAGTAGAGATAGATCTCGGTGGAAGCCTAGTGATCCACATAGATGCAATTCCTTTGAGAAAGATAAGAAAACACCTACATCGAACAGCTTCAGAGGCATTAGCTCCATCCATGTACCAACTATACTTGTACAAGTGGGATTTTGAGTCCTTTGTCCCGTCGTATGACGGAATAGTCGGCACTGTGAATTTTTATGGATATTTCTCATTCAAGATTTCATTGGTAAATGGAGTCTAACTTGAAGCAGAGCTCCATTCATCATCTCTCTTATTTTTATTTTCATCCATTAATCATTTGACCATGTCCGCTATGTATGCCTTTGATGCCCGGTAATCTAGGGCCCTGCAGTCAGTCACTACCCCAAGTGTTTGGCTTTGCAAACGGTCTTGGTGAGTGGGCTAAAGCCTATACTCTACTGTCTTTGGAAGAGTCACTCTTGGGGTTCCCGTTGGCTTGTGATTGGCCTAATTAAGGCAGTTTGAGCATTCCTAACATTACCGAATACATTGACATTTTCTTCCAACTTGTCGTCTTGCTCTCCATCTTTCGAGTCAGAGAGGTCCATAGCTAGATCGTTTTGTGGGATCTCCGCCCCTTGATTCAGGTTCCAAATTGGTTGCCTTGCAATGAGCGAGGTTCTTGTATTTCCTTCAACGTTGAGTCTTATTGTCACCCTATTTTGTGGCTGTTTTCTGTTTCTTCTATTTAGAATAGAAACGAGTAAATTTTCCTATTCTATAACAGCTGCTGTTTCAGGCATAATTCTTGGAGTAGGATTTGACTGTATGGTTAGGAGAGTGTTAAGCTTATCCATTAGAGGATTCTAGCTACTTTCCATTTTTTGGTTGATCTCATCAAGTATCTGATTTAACTCATCCTTAGTAACGACTTCATGCTGACTAGAGGATATTGGCGCTTGATTTCCTATGTTAACACCATTTACTTCAAGTTATTGAGCATTGGCATCTTCTCTAGCTATCACTGCCCCTATGAACGTTCCAAAGGTAGTTTTCCTTCTTCTAGGAGCCATTGATTCCGAGCGGTTGATTTTTTGATCATAGATTGAGGATCTAACTTCTAGAACTATCTGATCCATCATAGATAGCTAGATCTGAACCCTGAATTGGATTCTCAGTGAAAGCAACAAAATGCTAACCCAAAATATGGATCAACATCCTGGTTTGAGTTTGGAAGCACCAGCCCTGTTCTCACAGAGTTATATTTTAAACCGTAAATATAACAAAGAATAGAAAGAGAAAGGAGACAAGATATTATTATAGTGGTTCGGTTGTTAATGAAGCCTACATCCACTTTATAGTTTTATTATAGACCGATCGCTGTTACATGAAGTATTTGATTACAAAGCGCTTAATTATCCTTAGCTAGATTGAACTTCCAAAGTTAGAATCCACTGGAGAATCATAGTGAACTCCTTTGAAGATTGTTGTGAGGGAGGTGAATAGTGAAGAAAGCTTCCAGCAGAGTTTCAGCAACCAGTTCGAAAGATGCCGTTTTATGTTGCAGATAGGATGGTATTTATAGAGATTGGAGAGCTATTAGGCCAAACCTATTTGCCAATTGTTTGAAGATGGGCGTAGAAAAACGCAGTGGAGTTTAGCTCACGACCTAAGCATAAAAGATGGATCGCTTGTGATCCATGGTCTATAGATCTCTAGTGATCCATAGCATTAGCTCGAATGCGAGCTAACCACTTAGCTCCCTTCTCTGCTTCAATCTGTGTGGGTTGCGCTTGTACTATGATAATGCATGGATCACAGGCGATCCATGAACTTAGCATATTTTTATTCTTTGGTATCTAAAATGCTTTCATTGCCTTATATTGATGTTGTTCTTTAGTCCCATTGCACGTCGCTTTGTTTCGATGACAATTTACTTGCTACTTGTATTTAGCCATTGCTTGGACTGGACGGATGCTTGTCTCTTTGTTTAGCCAACTCAGAATCTCATCAAACTCAGTCACCACTTTAGCAACATGGATTGGATCATGATGCAAGAGATTCGGCTGAACACTGAACTGTACTTATCGATTGCTAGTGATCCATAGGCTATGGATCGCTAGCATTCCATGTCCTTGGAGAATTTTTCTCATCCTCTCTTCTTGGCTCTTTTTGACTGGTTACTCTAACTCCTTTTGTTGAATTCTAACCTGTTCCAACTCGACCAAGTTGTTCGGACTTCTCTTGGATCCGCTTAGGTGGAAAACCCATATAACAATAGTTAAATACTAAAGGAATAATATTAATTCCAAGGTAGTAGCTTTGTCAACATATATGTTCTAATATACTTTTCTATTCCGCTGTAGATTTGTATAGATAGCTTTCTAACATACTTATTTTCATTACATGTTGCCAAAACCAACGATCTATACTAATAGACTTAGATTTTGACCTAGTCGAAATTCGGCCCCATTAAAATGTGGGTTGTTATAATTGGTATCATGTAATATGCTAGTCACATAGGAATCAAGATATGTTAAGAGAATATATTTATGTTTTTACCTATAATAATAAATATTATGCACCAAACTCTACATATTCCACTATACAAGTAGCTGCGACAATATTTTAAAAAATGGATGAAACGACTATGAGTAGGAACAATGAATAGAGTTAAATTAAAAATCCTATCCCGATTACCCTATGGAGTGTACGCTTTACCCAAAGGTGTTGATTGGGAAGAGCATGAGCATGACATACAGTAGGACCCAAAAGTAGGATGGTATTTGACTCCTTTATTGGGCCTGGACTACCTTATGATTGTGGATTTCGATGGATTACAAATTTAAGACGTACATTTCATTTATATAAATGGGAAGAAAGATTCTGTATCTTGCAAACATTCTGAAGTAAGATGCAAAAAATGATTGAACTATTTCCCACAAGAAGGTGTACATTAACTAACATAAGAGAATAAACTGGTTTTATACAAAGGTAAGTAGAAAAGAATAAAGGTCCAAAAGAAAGGATGATTAAAATCTATTTTTGAGTCCAATCCATGCGAAAGAATTAAAAAAAAAGAATTTGAAAATTCCGTGAATGTTTGAATGACTTTTCAAAAAATTTATTTTAATAGAAGGACCTTACCATTGAAAAGTCATTGTTTTGGAAAAGCAAGAAAATTTTAAAGTTTTAATGGGCTGTTTAGAAATTTCTAGGGAAATTTAAAAATTGCTTTGGTCAAAAAGTTTTGATTTAAAGGTTTTTGGTAAAAGGATTTTTCGTTTTTGAAATGAATGGGAAATAAAGCGTAGGTTTGGCTCAATAATTTTTCATATTTTATTAGATTTGGAAGTTCCTTTTTAAAATTCTTTCTAAGGGATGGATAAATGGAAATCATACTTGATTGAAATGGGCTAAAGAGAATATAAAGGCAGGAATGCCCGACAACGAAGAAAAGATAAATATTCTCATACAAGGAAAATATGGAGTAAAATAGCCGAATTAAATTTATGCATATATCTTTTTATGTTATCGAAAAAAACCCCAATGACTAAAGCACTAGGTAAACACACTGTAATGAGTCAATACGGAAAAAAATAAAAGAGAAAAAAAGCTACGTAAGGAGAAGCCACTTAAAGGCAATTTAAGTAGGAGAAATGTTAATAGTAGCAGTATTAGGAAATTTGAATAGAAATAGCATTAGGAATTTATATAAATAGGATTAGAAATCTAGTTAGAAAAAGTATAGAAGAAAAACAAATACAATGGTAGAAATGGATAGCTTCCTTAGATATGTGCAACAACTGTGCATATCCTTTAGAAGTCACCTCATATGCTAAGGTTAAAAGTGGAAATAACATGAGTAGTAGGAAAATAATAGGATGAAGCTTTCTTTGTCTACTCTAGTTTTCATTGTTTAAAGTTACAATTTTTTTTAAAAAATGGTTTGCCATGAAAATTGAGTTTTTGAATGAAAACAAATGTTTTGAGTTTAAAAATTCCTACTTTTGAAGAGGTAAATATCTATTGTAAAAAGTCCTTGAAAAGGAAAAGTTGTTTAGAATGGGAAATTTTCCATGGCTCCTTTTGAAAACCAAGCTATTTTTTCAAAAAAATTTCTAATTTTATATTTTAAAGACAAAAGTTTTTGATTAAGCACTCCATGAATTTGAAGTTTTATTTCTTTTAAAGAGTTGCAAAAAACCAAACCAATTTGTTTATATGGAGTAAATAGGGATGAATGCCTAGATAAGACGTGGTAAAGGTTTAGACTATAAATAAAATAACTACGAATGCCTGTAAGGTAACAAAAAGGAATCCCCGTTGAATATTGGTATGAACCTAGGAATGTTTGATTAGACAAGTATGAAAGCCATAAAAAGAACCCTCAATGGAATGGGGAATGGTATCAAAGTACACTTTTATGAATAGGGTATACTCGCATGAAAGGTCATGGATAAAGAAGGTAGATACTAAAGTCTGAGAATACTATCAAGAGACTTTGTTTGGAAGAAGATAATAGTATGATTGGAGAAGAAGGTAATAAAGAGGTAAACACACATAGATGATGTTGGTTGACTCAAGGTTAAAGAAGGCAAGATAGGTTGTAGGAAAAATTATTCTACTAAGCCAAATTTCCAATAAGTTATTCTACACGTGCATAGTTTATATTTCTGACCCAATACAGAATGGGAATGCACAATTTATACCATTATTGGGTGTAATAATTAAAGTATGGATGAACCTTTTTTATTAGAAGACAAGAAGGTGAGATGAATCATGTGGGTTATAGTAGATTGGCATACTAGAAATGACCATCTTCAATGCATAAGAATTAATAGGGCCACAACATCATTGACACCAGTTGATGTTAGAGAGTAGCTTCTAGCAATTTTTTCCTTTAGGTTATTTGGGTTGTAATCGCTAGTTGTCTCCCTTCGGATATTGGAAAAGCATATGATATGGTATGAGATATGTTCCTATTTTATCACTGTTTTGAATTCTATATGAGCTGTCACGACCCATAATTTTAATGTTCAAAGTAGAATATTTAATTTATTCAAATATTCAAGTTTGACTCAAATTTAATTAATAACTAGAAAATCAATTGTTAGTAAAATGAGTTTATTTTTAATGATATTTTTTTTGAATGTATAGGATTTTTCCATAATTTTTAATTTGGAAAATATTTAAGTTATCGTTTGATGTATTTTTGGAAAATGTTGGTATTTCGGAAATTTCATAGAATAAGATAATCTGTGTATTTTATTATTGTTTTGAGATCATGTCACATTGTTGTGCATGATTATATTTTATTTCTGATGTTCATGGTTCGTATGCGAATGCGATATTGTGTAGCAAAGCGGTGGAAATTATAACATAAATCAAACCCCACACTTAAACTATTCTCCACTTTTCCCACTTTTCCTATAAACAAAACGGCCTTCTCCTTTAAAAATCCAAATCGAAAGCCAAGGTTCACTAAAAATAATGTAACTGGATCCGTTGAGTTCGTATGAGTGAGAGCTTCGAATCCATAAAGGCGTTGGAGTGTGTGGTGGAGATTAGTCATGTGCAACATAGTTAAGTTGTAACTGGTGTTTGAGTTCATCATGAATTGAGGTGGAATAAGGCAAAATCGGTGGCAGCGTTGGATTCGAGGTGCGATGGGAAGTCAAATAGTGATGGTCACTGGAGCTCCGATGTAGGCGATGGGTCGCGACATTTGTTGTGTTGCGTTGCGTGGCTACATTCGCAAATCAATGGGGACATCGAAGGTGAACTTGAGTGTCGGTTATGGAGCTCACACGAAGAGAGGATCATAAGTAAAGACCATGGTCGATTTCGACGACTAGAGCTTGAATTAAGGAGGGAGAAGGAGGCTCTGGGTTGGGTTTGTGCATGACATGTGTGTACAAGTGCATGAGGAGGTTAATTTGGGGAAGATGGATTATTAAAGGTGATTACGGTATTTATTGATTGATAATTAAATTATTTAATCCAAAAAATTATAAAATCAATAACTTTAGCATACGAGGTCAAATTTAGACCAGGTCTTTTGCATTACGCTAGTAGGACCGTTATCTATGCAGTCGAGTTGGTTTCATCAAGTTTGGAGCAATAGGAATCTGTAAGTATCCATTGGAATTTGGTGAGTTAACTCACCTTTGGATGAATATCATATGATTATGACAAATACAAATTATAGTTTTTGTGCTTGAATGATTTATTGATTTGGTTTGGTGTGGGTGAATTTCTGCCTTTAGAAAGTGGGTGACATATGAAATGAAATGTAAGTAATACAAGGAATTTTGTAGAGGGATCTAGATGTTTTGCTATTGTAATTTCATTTATATACTTATAATATGAATTTTTAAATGCCAAAGTTTAGTAGTTTGACCTTATTTGATGTGACTTTGATATGTCGCAAAAGTTAATCTCTTTTGGTGTGGATCACTGAAAGCACTTGTTAAGTGTTTTGGTAACTCTAGGCCTCATATTAGTATTTTGGTAATACTATTAATTTTTTCTTCGATTTGAAATTGATTTTGATTCGGGGAATGATTTTAAATGGGATTTTTGGAATTTTCTATCGTTTTTATCTAGAAATCATTTTTGAACTTCTCTATTTCACTCCAATCATTTTGGAAATTTTTTAAAAGTATTTTGAAAAATATTTATTTTAAAATTATTATAGTATCAGATGTTTATTTTTAAGAAAAGAGGAGTTTATCTGTTATAATACAGTGATTTTGCTTTAAAAGAAGAATATTTTTCAATAAATATTTGTGAAACGCTTTATATAAAACATTTTATAGAAAGGTAGATTTATAGGGATAGATTTACAAATGAGATTTTTTAAAAGGGAAAATGATATCGTTTTGATGAATTGGAATAATAAATCACATTTGTGAAATTATAATGATATATGGGATGATGGTTTTATAGAAAGTATTTAGTCCTATTTTAGAACCCAAGATTTGTGATAATTGTATGAGGTTTAAAATAAAGAGATTTATAAAAGGAGTTTTATAAATATAAAAGAGATTTGTAAAAGAAGTTTAATAAATGTAAAACAAATTTTAAGAGGAGTTTATAAATATAAAAGGAGTTGTATAAAATATTTCTAAAGATATCTAAAGAAAAAAGTTATATAAAAGGAATGATATTTGATTTCCATAAATGAACAATTAAATTATGGCAGTATGGAAAGTACTCTTTTCATACTTAAAACCAAATTCTATGGTAGAGAAACTCGTCGCTATCTTGAGAATTAAGAATGTATGTCGAGGAAAGGATATCTCTTTAACTTGTCCTACTTCATTGTTAATTGTGGGGTAGTACAATTCTGAAATTGAGAAGTGGTGTTTTGGTATATTTGGTCTAATTTTCAAATGATTTATTTACTTACACCAAAAAAGGAAAGTCGTTTGGCTTTATTAGAAAAAATATTTTAAATGACATATGTTTCAACCCAAATAAGTATGATTTCAAAAGTGAAATCTTTCCTAAGATTTTGTGAATATACTTGTACTATTGAGATAAGTATATAAAAAAATTTCTAAGTACCAAAAGTGAAATGGTTTGTGGATATACTTATATAATAGAGATAAGTATATGAATATTACCAAGTATTAGAAAGAGTAAAGAGGATTATGAATATATCTTTTGGAAAAGGTATTTTAATACGAATATTTGAAACGAGATTTTAATTAATGAAAGGAATAATTAAAGAGGCTTAGGTTTACTTATGTGCTTAGTCATGTTTAATTAAATCTCTAATTGGATTTGTTTTTTTTATGGTTAAATAACCGATTATCAAAACTTGGCAAGTTTTGAAACTATTATTGTCGTTCATAGAGACCAAGATTGGATAAGCATGAGTTATCTGAAAACCACTTCGAATCATTAGCGTTTGAATTAGAGACATCTTGAAGATGATGGAATCAAAGATGAAGTTATTTGAAGTGCAATGCTATATGCTACTAATCCTGAGGACATAGTAGAAGTAATGCCTTCGGTTTGTTCATATCCTAAACAATTTGTATGGATGAATGCTGGCATTGCATCATTTCCTAGAGGGCAATGTTAGAATTTCAATTGGGATTTGCTATGAGAAAATGTGATCGTTGCCTCATGAACCTCACACCTGATAATGACAAAATTAGGGGATATGCTTCAGGGCTATGTGGTTCGCTACCATTAGAAACATCATCCCTCGATCTAAATTGATATTTAATGATTTTGGTATGCGTGTGCATGGAAAATGGTGGGGCTGGGTGCAATGTTTATAGCCTTGATGCCCAAAGGATGATGTAATCAGGCTATGTCATGTTTGAGGGACATGATGGATTTTATTTGCAAGGGTTGCAAGGTTTGCAGCCTCGGTACATTTTCAAGAGATGACGGTGACATGTAGTACCTTGATGCCTTATCATTGATGGAATCCGTTTTCTAACAAGTGCCTTCTGGTTTTACTTATAGAACCTATTACTATTGAATTAATTATAGGTAACCATTCTAGATTGATTATATATTTATTTTAAACCCTAGACACTATTAAAGGATTTTGTAATAAAAATGGTTCAGTTATCGTAAGGTAAAAACCCGTCCATGTTTATATGCGGCATGGTCTTATGAGATACCTTTATTTTTGAAAGGTTATATAACATCAAAAATCCTTATAATTTGTGTTTCTCACATTGGATTACAAGTCCAAGCCAGCTATTATTTTCTAATAGCTATATATATTGAGAAATAGTGTAAATAAGGATATCTCATAAAGGACACTTAAGTAGTGATAAAATATAGTTAAAGTTTGGATTTTATGAAATAGGTTAGGAAATTAAATTAGCAATTAGAATTCTTTAGTCCTAAAAGCTTTAGAATATTGGAAAAAAATAAATTTTAGTAAGTGAAGGATAGGGAATGGTTGTTGTGAAATCGCGGATCACTATCCATATGCCTTAAAAGTAAAATTTATAAATAGGCTTGCATGTCGATGTTTTGAACAAAAGAAAAGGTTACCTAAGTTTAAGATTAACTATACATTGCCTGGGTAAATCATATGCATTAACTCATTGACCATGTCCCGATTACTTTAATATATGGCTTGATTTTTTTAAGGATGAAGCGACAACTGTTTTGAAAAAATATGTTTGAACACTTCTGAAAAGTTGGGTTCAAATGCTTTTGAAATTTTCAGGTTCTTCTTATGAAAATAATTGTTTAAATGCTTTTGAAAATTGATTTTAAAACTATTTTTCAAGCTGATCAGGAAGAGGAAAATGTTTTCCTTTGGGGATTTTCACGTTTCACATGCTTAGTGTAGGGAAGGTTGATGTGCTAATGAATATGAGCATTTACTATCCCATAAGGATGTCAGTATATAGAACATAGGGAATAACGAGGGAAAAAGTTGTTTTAGGTTAGGCATTACTATTTCCATAGCTTATTAATAATGAACAAAACTTGCATTTAGAAAAATTCCATTTTAACATCAAAAAATAAGCCTCCTCATGCGTATTGTACTTGAAAAAATTGGATAAGATCTGGGGTCAAAAAAGAAGGTTTCAAGGTGAAATAGAATAGGTATCCAAGAGAAGGGTGGAAATGTAAAATTTCCATCTACTTTCTTTTTTGGCATAAGAGAGTAGATTTAGGAAACCAGGATTTCTAAATTTTTTGAATGTTAGATATTGTGTGTTAGATATTGAATTGGATGCAAAATTGATTGAAACATACCTCTACTTATAGAAGTGCGGAAATTGTTGTGCGAAAATGGATTTTTGATTTTTGAAAAGTTGTATACATACAGAACTATCAACATATATAATTTGTTTGCATTATATTTTCAAAATGTTTTTAAAAGAATGCATTCATATAGGAGGCACCGATTTAGAATTATTCAGCATGTGTATCATGTATACATCATACACTACACGTTTGGCTGCAAAATTGGTTGTACACAATTTTGGTTGGATAGTTTAGAATGGTTACGTGCTATGTCTAAGATTCCACCCTCGAGAAATTTTGGGGACGAAATTCTTTTAAGCTGGGAGAATGTAACACCCTATAAAATTAACAGTAATTAATAAATAATTATTAAAGTTCAAAAATGGAACTTCAGCAAATGTGAAAATTTAGTCATGAAACTTGCATCATTGTATTCGTGGCAATTTTATGAGCAACTTTCATATTTGGAGTTTTGCTATTAGAGTTCAAAAAAAGAAGTTATCACGTTTGAAGTTCTCGAAATGAAAATAATTAGAAAGGAATAAAAGGAAACAAATAACAATAATTGCACGGATGACACTGGTCGATCCTCTTCTTGGACCGGTCGACCGCTTATATGGGAGTGGTCAATTGGTTATAGAGCGGCAGCTATGGTTGAACCTTGGTCAAATGGCTCAGATTTTATTCTTTCAAATATAACGGATACGATTGATTCGAGCGCCTATAAATACAGATCTAACCTCTTACTTTTCTTCTTATACTTTCTATTCAAAGCAGCAAAGCTCTGCGTTTCCCCTTCTCTACTATTTATATTAATTTACAACATTATATTATGTGTGTATATAACTGGAGAAGGGCAGAAAATAAAAGAGAAGAAGAGAATGAGTGAATCAATACTATGGAAAAAGGTAAATTTCATAATTATAAATCTATATTCTCATTAACCCTAAATCTCTTCTCAGATATGTAATTCTAATAGTATGTATAACCTTGTTAACCTTGTTATACATATTCTTTTGGATTGGAAAAGAAATGAAGTCAATTAAACGGATGGATTCAGATTTAGGAGTTTTTGAAAGCCTGAATGGTGGGGGGGATTATATGATTTATTTATAACTGAAATTTATATCATTGAATTTTATTTAATTATTATGCCTACACAAGATTTGATAAGTTATAGGCTTAAAATGAATGTATAGGAATATTGCCTACATAGTTGATAGGTAAGTGGGATAGGAATGACATTTACACCCTAATCTAGAAGTCTGGAAATCAGTCCCTGAATTTGTTAAAGCGTAATGTTGATAGGATTTCAAAATTTCTCCCAGATTTAGGTTAATATAATTTATTACTATTAATTTTGATTATCCTAATTTTACATGGAATGTGAACTTCTATGCATTAATTTATTTGGAGCATTGATAGTAAAATTTAATTATAGCTATTTCCATGCAATTTCCACAAACTATCTAATTCCGCAACTATGTAAAGAAAATGCATCATTTGAAATAATAATGAATACACCAAACATAAAAAAGATGTGTAAAGTACAAATGTTTTTCTCTGTAGTTTGCAATTTCTATTTCAATAAAAGAATAAATATAGTTTCTTGTAATTTCAGATGGAGCAAAGTCTCACTTTTGGGCCATTTATGTAAAGTTATAAGGATATAATGACCTACCTTTTCGACCCTTAGAAATTGACATTAATACATCTAAGGTATTCATGTGCCGAATACCCAAGTGTTAGAAAGAAGATTGTTGGGGTGAAAGAAAGAAAAGACTGAAAAGAATCCCATGTCATGATGAGAAAATATATACTACACACAAGATCTTTACAAATATCATCTTTACTATACATACACAAAAAAATCATAGAACACTAACCTATCATCAGCCTTGTACAGTTATAATAACTTGTCCTTATGATTGATGGTAAATACAAATACTAAAATACAGGACCAAAACAGCGGAAGAATATAAGATATATGAATACATCTTAGAGAATCCAACTCATTCCCTGAAAGCCCCAAAGCATCCAGCTAAATCTAGAAAATATGCTTGGGCTGACCCGAGCATTATAGGAAAACAAGACCCGGTTCATTTTGGTAAACCAACGTGATAAAAACTCGAATCAAATCATATTGATTACTATATTTAAAAATCCCTTCAAAATAAAAGGTATCTCGTTAAATTACGCCGCACACAAACACAGCCGGTTTTTTACCTTACGATAACCAAACCATTTTTATTATAAAATCTAGTGATTTTATAATAATGTCTGGGGTTTTAAAACAAATATTGAATCATAGCCGAAATGGTTACATTATAAATCAGCATACTAGGTTCTATAATCAAAACCGTAAGGCTCGTATATGGAATGAGATTCCAACATGGCAAGGTAAGGGACTACCTTCCGATAGTACACCTCTAAAAAAATGTACCTGAGGCCGCAACCCATTGCACCTCTACTACAAAGAGTCAGCCTCCCCTTTAACATGAAGAGCCGGATTACATGATCCCTCAACATCGAGGCTGCCTTAATTTGCCCCTCGGTGCATGCGCGCATACCAACTCAAGGAAAGCGATCTAGATAGAGGAATGATGCTCTTAATGGGAGCCGCTCTACTGCATCACCTTTTTTAGCCATTCCCGGTTTATAAGGCTTGTAAGGTCACACTTTATCTTTTCCTCTTAGCAATTCCCACTCAAAATGTTAACACTACCCTTTAGGCATCGATGAAATGCTAGCATTCATTCACATAATTTGTTCAGGATAAGAACAAACCGAAGGCACAACTTCCGCTACATCCATTTTGGAATCGCCCTCAGGAATAGTAGCAAGTAGCCCTTGCACTTCAATAGCTTGATTCCATCAGCTCGAACCTCTTCCAAAATGTAGAACATGCATATGGTTTTGGAGAGGTTGCGACATAGAGTCATCTTATATAAGTAAACTCTCCTCGCTTACCTATCGCCCAAAACCAAATCGTTAATTCTGGTAAACTCAACTCTGGTTCTACAGAAATAATCAGACAATATATGGGAATAAGGATCACCTCCTAACCGTTTAAGTAGATGAATCTCCTTATCATTTATCCTAAGAGAAAAGAACGAGATTTACACGCATATTACAGATTCATCAAAGTTGACTGTTCCATGTCGCTCACATATTTCTACTAGATATTTTTAGAGTTACGTCCTTGGGTATTAAGTAAGAAATTGCTTCCCTACAACCAAAATTAAGAAGGATTATATAATTTAGACCAAGTTTTTATAGTCGGTTATTTTTCTATCAATTAAACAAACATTCAACAGAAATTATCTTCCCCATGAAAATCACTAAGCCTCTCAAATTAATCTTTCATTAATATGCAATCACTTTCAAATATTTATATACTTATATCACTGGTATAAGTATATTCATAGATCATTTCACTTTAAAACTTGGGAACCTTTCCATATACTTATACAGTGGTATAAGTATATTTACAAAACATTCAAGAAAGATTTCTCATTTCGAAATCATATTAAAATGAGTAAACCTAATTGTGATTAAAATACAGATAATAATAACTCAAAACACCGTTCCTTTTTATAAATCGCTTTTATTTATAAATATCTCCTTTATATATTTCCATTTTTTTTTATAAAACTTCTTTTATAAATCTCTGAGTTTATTTATAAAAATCTATTTGTAAATCTTTAAAACTCATTTATAAGACTCCCTTTTAAATCTCTAAACATTTTAAAAGCCAAACTTCTTTTCTAATTCCAAGATTTCATTCAAATTTATAACTCCTTTAATAGATCCTTTTATTACAAAATAATCTTTATATAAACCTTTCCATTTAAAATGATTTCTTTTAAATAAATAGTTTTTATTTTTAAACATCTTTTTACAAAAAAAATTATTATTTAAAACAACTTTAGATAAAACAAATTATTATTTAAATATCTTAAATAAATAAATAAATAATTGTCTTTAAACCATATTTAAACATCATCAAGTAATTCTAGACAATATTTGAAATATACTTATATAAACATAAAATAATATTATTTTAATAATAAAAGTAAATAGACTTTAAAAAATATTATTGTAATAATAAATAAACTTTTAAAATATTAATAATATAACAAATAACTTTGAAACAAAATAATCAACTTTAAAATATAAAATAATTAACTTTAAACAATTGACTTTAAATAATAATTTAGCTTTAATATAATAATTAATTTTTGAATAACAACTAAGTATAAAACAAATCGTCATAAATAACTTTAAATAACATTAAAGTATAAAGTAACTTTAAACCATATTTAGCATATAAATAGGTTAACTTTAAAACATTATTAATAAAAAAATTATAATATAAAATACTTTATAAAATTATAATTATGTAAAACGTTTATAATTGATAAAAAATAAAGTTTATTTAAATCCATTGCTTCTAAAATTCAGAAAGAGGCTTAGCGACCAAATGGTACCTAAACAAGCTACCACATCATTCAACTTTCCAAGCTAATTAGGCTTTTTCATAATCAATGTCTATGTAAATAAATCACCAATTACCCGTCATGGGTTAACACATCACATAACCAATATTAATTAAATTATCATTCCTTTAACAATATATAATTAGATGCTTAAATCTATGAAATAGCAGAACATGGATTGATTCTACTAATTGAGTGTCCAATTAATTTAATTAGCGGAACAATATTTTATTCCACTAAATAGGTGTCCAAGTTACCCTATTCAATTTACTTTATCAGAATAGTGTTTATTTGGATAAATAGATATCACCGAGAGAGTATAATTAATTAAACTACATAATTAACTTGATTAAAGTAATTATATCAAGGTACTATTAATTTGTCATTATTTTATACGACACTAAACGAACAACAATTTATACCAAAACATTGTACATAAATACAAATATAATGCAAAAATTCACGTGTTGATCGATTTAAAACGAGCAAGGTATCATGATTTAAGTTTAGCACATATATAATATTTAAATAAATAACACTTAAAGAATTCTCACATAACTGCTAGGCCCAAAGCCCATAGCTATAATGACCCATAATTCGACCACTTTAATTAAAGATATTTAAATTATTAGAAATTAAATATAGATTATTTTTCAAAAATATTCTAGTTTTAAGATAAATAATAATATTGAACTTATTTGGAAAAATGTTCATAAAAATATCTCCTTTTGAAAGATATATCGATAAAGTAGCCGAAACCGTTTTATCGATAAACAACTCTATAATCATAAAACATTATGCACTGAGCTGGATACATACACTTATTTTTATAATTGATCAAGGATTTGAAATAGAATTTGTTTATTTTATTTTTGGACATTAAAATATATTTATGACATCATTAATAATAGCACCGTATTTAATAATTGATTTATGAATTGAAATTGATATATAGTGATTTAGTAATTATTATAATTATTAACATAATTATTTTTAAATGATAATAATTCATTCCAATTAGTTATAAAGTGATAATAAATCGATTATAATAGTTTTACAAAGATATATTTTTGATTTGACAATATAAGAAAATATGTATCGCTTTATCGATGTAATAGCGCTTTTTGTAAAAATATAGTTTAATATTTATTTATATGGTTTTATAAATCAAATGTGATCATTTTGATTAGTTAAAAATGATGAGAAATTAGTTTTCAAATTTTATTTACATTTATACGTAATTAATTTATAAGTGAAATTGTGACGAGGAATCGGTTTTTCGATTTCAACTGTTTAAAGAATGGAAGTTATTCAAAGTTGTTGCAATCTTATTTATATGTCATGTGCACATATATAAAATATGTATGCACACTCTAACATGCATATGGACATATATATACACACATATAAATATACATATACACTTATATATATTATAAAATATTAAGATATTTTCCTAAAAACTCAATACTTAAGCAACCAAAAGCATCCATCAACTAACCTTACACTATATCACATCAAGCAAATGAAGGCATAAGATAGGAGAGGTTTTCCATGCATATGAAGGTGATAAGGGGCAACTGTGTAATTTTGCAATTAGATATTTGTTTCTGAATTTTTCTATAAATACCCACCCCTTTCTTTATGAATTCTTTACACTTATTCTTTATGTTCATCCTCTTTTTTCAAGCTATTCTAATGGCTTCGTTATAAAGAAAATTAAGGAGAAAATATTTACAAAATGAAAGTAAATTACACTAGTATGTATACATTATCCAATCCAATCAAAACCACTTCAAAACACTCCATTACTCCACCTAAACCCATGAACACCATCTCCTACTCTCCAAAGCCATGCCATCAACCTACATACCAAGGTCGTGAGCTTCTAAGGGTAGGCTGAGCTTTCCAAAGGCTTTCAAGCTTGATTATACACACACACACTGACGATGATGTGAGATGACTTTTACGATTGTTTACTATTGTTGATTATCAAGTTTGGATGTTGATTTTATGTTTATTTGGTTGTATTAACAAGCCGCATTTAATACACATCAAAAATCACAAGAAAAACCACTTTCCTTTAAGAATTGAAATGGTGTATATGAGATTATTAAGCCCTTTTAAAATGGTTCATATGATTTAGAAATGTTTTATAAACATTTAAAAGTGTTTTGATCAAGTTTTAAAAGAAATTAATAAATGGGTTAAAACAGGCACGTCGTGTAATGGTAGTCCATGATTTCACGCCGTAGAAAGTTAAATCCATTCAAACGATGGATTCGCAGACAGAATTCTTTGTAATAAGAAATTTCTGAACTCTAATGATCATAGTTTTCAAACAAAGAAAGAAAATCAAGATATTATTTAATATATTTTGAAATATGAGAAAAAAAAGTTTTCAAAATAGTTGCGGTTTGGCAGTTTGAAATTCAAAGCGACAATTTTTTTATAAATAATATTTTCAGTTCTTTAAAAATATAAAATAAATTTTATAAATATTTCTACAATGTTTTAATAGAGATTTGAGTTATAAACATAGACTTCTAAATAATCGAAAAATCATTTTGAACAATTAAGCTTTGAAAACACTATTTGCAGCCGTATTCGCAGCACTTTTTGCAGCGGTTCTTTCTAATTTTTGAAATATGAACATAAGATTAATAATTCTTTTTCAAATATTTTATAAATGTTTTTAAATGAATAATTAAGTATTTTAAAGATGATTTGAAGGCTTTATAATTAATGTAAAGAGTTTAAATAAATAATTTGAAGAAAAGCTGTTATAAATAAAGTGATTTAATCTTGGCTCTAAAAGCCGATGAGTAGATTGGATATTTCTATCCTTGAGATCCAGATGTGAGGTGCTTAAACTAATGAGATTTTTAGTAGAAACTAGTGCTCTGGATCGCCTGGCCTCTTACCTGAGCGAGGAATAGATAAGGTCGAAATGTCGAAAACGAGACAAGTATAAAAGATTCAAAATTTATAAATTTAATATTATACAACTTAGATTGTATGGAGATAATCTTTTTATACTTCGTATTAAATTACAAGGAGGGAACCGGTATTATACGTGTGAATTTAAAAGGCGATTTCAACGTTGTTCGACGGATAGTAAAGGTTGAATACATAAATTGATGTCGAGTCAAATTAGTATAATTTCTATGGATCTGCTTTACTTGAATACTAATTAATTTGGATTTACTATCTTAGATAACATGGTTTCAACCTATTAAAAATATATTTATTGGAAATAAGAAATCTTTTGTTAAGATTTAATAAATGATTTGGAAATATTTCCAAAGTAAAGAATGAAATGATTTGGAATTATTCCAAGAAGGTTTTAAGTAATCAAAGGATTTGTTAAGGGAGGTTTAATGATTCCGTATATACCGAAAAGAAATGTTTTTAAGATATATATATCTCTAAAAGATATTTTTGATAAAAGGAAAGTAATTAATTAAATGATAAGCACCTATTAACTTAATATTTTTTTATCGATGATTGGTTCGAAGGTACCATGGTCGGATTTGAGTGATTCTTATCCGAAAACCACTCTGAACCAATTTAGCTATTCGAAGTGAAGATGTGGAATGATAATAAATGGAATGAAGGGTTGCTTGTCACTGACCATTGGGGAAAATTTCCAATATCATATAAATGTGGTAGCAGTGTCTTCATTTAATCTTCGATGCAAGGACTGCTTGCTACTAATCCAAGAGATGATCCCAGACAGGATGTGGTAGGAGAGTTCGTTTGGTTTGTCCAGTTCTTGGACAACTTTTATGGGTGAATGTCTAACATTGCATTTTTAATCACATTAATTGATTTCTATAAATGTATCGTCTGTTTGGCAATGGAGAAGACAACTTCTCTTAGCTTAAAACTCTTTCCTGAGACATATAAGCTCAAGAGTTATACGTTTGTAGAAATTAGTTTTGTGATCATGAAATGACCATGCGACTTTCAAAGTGGAATTGTTATATGAAAGGTAACTGTTACCTTGGACCTCATAACCCGAAAATGTCTTAAATAGGGCATGCCATGAGGCTACGTGGGTCGCACCCATAAGAGTATGGTCATCACCTTTCTAGATTACTTAATATATGTCGAGTACATTATGCATGCTAAGTGAGCTCTAGGAAAGTTTGGTTATGACCGAGGTGATGTCATATTTGGCTCCATCTAGCACCAAGTTGGGTTTGCAAGTAGGCTAGTCTTTCCAGGTACAGAGGTTTCAAAAGTCATTGATTTTCGGTACATCCCTCTAGAGATGTATTGTATGGAAAGTAGTTCCTTACCTGCCATTATATAGAAATCTATTCTCCAATAACTGCCTTCAAATTTGATTGTAGAACCTACTTTGAAGCTAGTATGCTAGAATTTAATCATTGTAACAATTTTAGCTAAGATTCATAAGTTCATTTGAAAAGTATTTTCAAAAGATTACAATTAAAAACAATATCCTTAGTTTTTGCGTAGCAAATATTTTGGTTATCATAGGGTAAAACCCATTCCATGTCTATGTGTGGCATGGCCTATGAAATACATTTGTTTCCAAAAATGTATATTTTGAGTTTCTCATACCAGTCCCATAACTGACACGGAGTTTATATTCTTTCCCTTGAACTCTAGGCGCTCTATTTTTCTGGACAACCTAGTAGTCAGGTTTAGTTAGAAGAAATCTGGAAGAGCTCAGAGCATGGAGTTGGAAGATTCTGTTAGGAACTGAGATGTTGGTTTTGATGACAACAACCTTTTTAACTTATCTTATTATAAAATATATACTAACACTGTTGTCTAAATAGATATGTATATGCAGGATATATATATATATATATATATATATATGCAGGTATTGATTACTGAAGACTGATCGGTATAAAGACTCAAGACTCAAGATTGAAGACTCTAGAGTATCGAGATCAATATTTCAAGATATGTGTCTAGTTTTTGTTAAAACTTCATAATAGCATGGAAATTTTCATTCCAAATTTCATTTGGGATGGAACCCATTTCTACCTTCTTAGTGGCTTACAAACCATGACAAGTAGCTTACAAACCTAAGACAAGTGGCTTACAAACCCATGAACATCCTGGTTTTGTACAAGTTCTCGAGTCCTGATGTGATGAGATATTCTGCAGGAAGAAGCTTTCAAAACTACTTCAAAATGGTTTTTCAAAATGATTTTCAAAACTGCTTTTTAAAATGTTGTAGCCTTAAAAAATTATCTTTTCAAATGATTTTCAAAAAGATGTTTTAGCCTTAAAATATTCTTTGTTTTTGTTTTTAAATAAACTCTTGATTTTACTCCAGAATCATTTTATCTTGTTTTTCTTTCAATACCATTTTCAAAACAGATTTTTCATTATTTTTAACAAGGGATGTCGACATCATGGGATACCCCATGTCGACGTGGTGGCCGTTGAATTCAAAAGTTTCGTTTTTCAAAAGAAGTGTCTATTCGTTTAAATCTCTTCACGAATGGTTATGATCGTTGACGCTTTATAAATAGGCTTCAAAAACAAATTTTTTAATCATCTATTTTTCATATTTTCTTCACTTCTTCTTCTCCATAAATCCATATTCTATAATTTTCATATTTTTAAGATTGTGCCGAAATTCTACCGAATTCTTAAGTGAATCAAATTAGAATCTCATTCTTGTTTGATTCTCTGCCCTCTCAAAGATCAAACTGCTATTTAGAGTTATAGGATCAATTTGTAATCAAAAGTTTATCGAGTCTCTCTATAAAGTGTGGTTGTTCCTGGAAATCAATTAGGTAATCTTGTGGCCCGTAAATCAAGAGAGTTTGCCCCGGACTCGTGAGACAGGAGGGTACCTCAAGGCCTTTAGAAATTGAGGAATGTAAACTCGACATTGATATAATAAAAATCTATATGAGGTTGTTTGCCTTGGTACAGGATTGGATGAAGGGTAACTCCGAACCATTATAAAATCCGGTGTGTTCTTTCGCTTTACTACTTTTTATTTACTTTCCGCATCTGTGTTTGATTCTGTGATTGTTTTGTGATTAACTTATGCATTTATTTGTGTCATAATTTTAAATTAGTTCATATAAGTCTTAGAATCCATTAAACACTATTCATCACCCTCTAGTGTTAAATTAGCCGTAAGGTCCTTAATTTGCTATCCCTTTCAGATTCTTCTGAAGATTGTTATCCATTTCCACCACACTTGCATAATATTGTATTCCACATTTGTTGGGACATAATTTATAACTGTTCGTATTGATAATAAGTTAAACTTTGATAAATGTATTTAAAATTTAAGTTGTAAAAGTAATATATGTTATTCTATTCATGTAAGATTCTGTTGTGTCCTTATTTTCTTTCTTACCCTTAAAGAACCGTCTCTTCGGCACTCGGATTTACGGTATATGAATACCGAGGACGTATTAGTGTCGATTTTTAAAGGTCGAAGAAATGGGTCTTTACATTTGGTATCAGAGCTTAGGTTGAGCGAACACCTGAGCCTAATAGTGATAATTTTTTATCAAAGATCGGGTTAGTAATACCCTATGATGAATTACTCATCAGAGATAAGGTTAGTAACACCTTAGAATAATTTGAGTGTATTATATATGAGCACGTATTTGTTAATGATATGAAATATTTTTGTTTTGAAATTATCGTAAAAGAAATAATTTTACCTAAGACTATAGTTTGAATAAAAAGGATATCTTTGAAAAATATACTATTGGATGATAAAAAATCAAGTTAGATAAAACGAAGGACAAACATCTTATAGTTAGAATTTCACAGTTTGACTATAAGATGTTTATAATAACACCGAAAGGATTAATAAGGAATGAAAGCTAGATAAGTTGAGGAATATACAGAAGGTTTGAATTTTTGAAAAAAAAGAGTTCGTCGAAAAATTTGAAATAGTATATTTGGAATGTTTTTCTTGACAAAGGATTTCGCAAGGATATCAAAGGGGATAAAACATTTTGATAGAAATTTTAATTTGTTTTCAAAGATTGGTTTATGGAAAATAACTCCAAGTTCTTGGTAAATCCTTTCCCTTAAAAAGGTTATAGTTAAGATCGATTTATATTAAGATATGCCTTAGTAAATAAGATACTAATAACTTGACATTTGCATAAGTTAGAAAAAGGAAAATGCTTAGTGTCTATGTCTAAGCAGTTGCATTTACATTTGTATAAACCATAGGGAGGAATGATTCCAAGCATGAGTCATCACGAGTAAATTGGGGCGAAAAGGATAATCTCATTATCCTCTCCAGCGATAAGGAAGAACCATCGAAGTAGTTATTGAGTAATGTTTAGACTGGGATTGATAAGGAGTGTATCACATACACCAAAATGGATGAAGACATGCACCCAACGGCGGAAACTCTCATCTCACCCACCACTCTGGAAATGACCATTATATCCAGTGATGAAAAGTCTGCACGAGACTCGAAAGGAATATAGGTAATAGATCCGGCCAGTTCTGAATTGAAACGACAGCAGAATCGAAACCTATGAAGGAGATTTCCAAACCTATAGAGGAGGAATCCAAACCCATGGAGGACCCAAAAACCAAAGTATCAGACCATAGTAGCATGGACAACAATGTGATTTAGGAAATCTAAGGAGAACACATTATCTGGCTAGAAGAATCATTCAATTCTTACATCAACTGTGATGAAATGGAAGGAGACAATGAAGAAATATCTGAGGAAGAAGCTGAAGTGTTTCATACCCCATGGGAGGTTGAAATGCAAGGACTTGAAGAAATAGAAGAAGGTGAAGTAATGCAGGAAGTACCTATTGGTCTCCATCACGATCCATGGAACCAGCCATGGCTACCATATGTTGAAGGAGAGATGCAGCAATTGGAAGACGAAAATGATGTGGATGACAAGAATGAGAGTGACGAAGAAGGGATTGGAGAAGTTATGATAGATTTTAGATATCGGGGCACCCTATGGCCTCCGATTTAGAAGAACGAGGAAGATAGTGAGTATGATAGTTTAAGGCAGTTTCTATCTATCTAATCAGTATATATTTATATATAGCTTATGTATGATGTGAGACGAAATGTTGTGCCGGTTAGTGATGTATAGTATTAGTGATATGTATCCTAGTATGTTCCTAGATGGGAGTTGTATGCTTTAGGTATGACCTATGTTGAAATTGGAACATTAATGTAAATTATGAAGGGTATAATATTCTATTTTGTTTCCAACTTCGATCATTGCAATTACATAAATCACTTAAATGAATCAATAAGAATTCTTGATTAAAGAAAAAAATTTGAGTGGAAATGTAACACCCCATATTTTTATAATTAAATAATCAAATAACGATGAATAGTGAAAATAATTTTTTTGTAACTATCAAAATATGGCCTCAAAACTTATACCATTGTGTTCGTGGAGATTTTATGATCATTTTCCATATATAACCAGTCGAAATCCGAGTTAATGCAGAGAAATTACGAGAGAAACTAAAATCATGAGAAGCGAAAAAAAATGGGTCGACCCATAGGTTGACCCTCAACACTCCATGGTCGACCGCCAGGTCGACCCAAGCAGAGCACAGGTCGACCTAAGGGTCGATCCGTGTAGCTACCTGGACTAATTTCTCCCGGTACGTGCTGAACCAAAAATTGATTTTTGCGCGATCAGAGCCATACGTTGATAGATCCGATGGCTCCAAATGACCCTGTGACGTGGTGGCTTCAGATTTAATCCAAGAATCCAATGATATCAGATCCCCAAACTCTACTATAAATAGGACCCTAGGCCTAGCTATTTTCTCACAATCAGATTTTCTCCCAATGGGTTCATTGCCTGAGGATGAACCCTAAATAGAAAATATTTCTTTGGGTTCATTGCCTGAGGATGGACCCAAAATATAAAATATTTCTCGGGACAAGATCTCAATAAAATTTTTAGTCACCTTAGAAAGGGATCTAAAAAAACCATAGAGCCAAGTTAAGCACAAGCAAAGCTAAGGACGACATGTGAGTGGATTTAATTATATATCTTTTATGTTAATGATATATTATCATTAGATTCTCATAAAATATTTTTTTTTAATAGTAGTTAATCCTGTTAATTAGTATGGTGGTACTGCAAATTATATAAGAGAGCTTGTATTTAAAAAGGAAAATAGTAATCCAGTAAATTTGAATAATATTAGGCTTGACAGTTAGAAAAAGGCATAAGCCTAAAAGTAAGAAATTTACAGTTACTTACATCTATTTTAAAAGTTGAAATTTAGCCTGTAAATGTTTGTTTCTTTTTATTCCTTTTTACATGAACAAATAGTAAAGAGAAGAATTCGCAAATACAGACCAAAATAGAAGAACCTTAGATTTACAGAAATTAGAAGTAAAGTAAGAAAAGCTGAAATAAAAAGAGAAAAACAGAAATTAGCAGTAAATTATGCTAAAATGGGAGTAATAAATTAAAGAAAAATCCAATACTTGATTTGGAAGTAAGTGATAGATTAATTGTTGGTTTAGAAAAGAGAATACATTTCAATAGTTCAATATCTAAAAGATAACGATAAACATAGTTGCAAGAATAAAAGAAAGAAAAAGGCAATTAGTGTAAAATAGAGAAACTACTGTATTTAGCACTATCCAAAAAATAAATAAATAATAAAAGGAATATCATGCAATTACGGATTATTGTTTATAGCTTCATTTAGTATAAAAATATTGAAATGGATTTTTAGCACAGTTTTTGTAACCAACCAAATAGAATAGAACTGCTTCCTAGAATATAAGAAAATAAAGTGAAGGACTGAAGGAATTAAAGAAGGAATCAAGTTAATTATTAGACAAAACTAAAAGCTATAGATAAAAATGTAACTAGATCTGCATTTACTGTGCAGATAATAGAATAAAATCAAAGCAGTTATAAATTTGTGACCGTCGGATGTAGTCCAAGCCAAGATTGTCATATAATATAAGAGAACTAAATAAATTCAATGTCATAATAAAAAAATACTAGAATAGAAAAGAGACGCTTGTAATATATAGATTATAAAAGAAAATAAAAGTGACAATTGTAAGTAAAATTATAACATAGGTTATAATTAAGTAGAAAGAACAGAAAAGGCTTATTTTAAGGCTTAAATTATGTTAATAAGAAAATAGAGCAGAAATAACATAAGAGGCTTACTTTAATGAACTTAGATCTTGGATTAAGTTAATAAGCAAGATAAGAGAAGTGGCCCATACCAACATCATTCTCTTTCACTCAGGAACTGATGGTCTCATAATAGTAAGTTGAGGCTGGGACAAGATTATGTTAATTAAGGTAAATAAGTAGCCAACAGAATAAGAAAAGTAAACTAAAATAAAAGATTAGGCATAGGGTCCAATAAAACAGTAAGATGCATTTGGAGCAGGCAGTCTCCCGGAGGAGCCATGCTGTAACGCCCCACCCCAAGACCCACCTTAGCAAAGAGAATTAACAAGTAATTCTGTCTACTAAAGCAGAGAACAGGGCTGGTTAAGGGCGACCATCTATAATTTTGTCTTGAACATCTATTGAATACGTCGATAAATGCAATTTTTTTTTTGCAACTCAAGTGGATCGACATACTCAGTAAATGCTTAATCCAAAACTATAGGTGGCTAACGGATCTATCAGAACAAAATACAATAACTGAATGTAAATCACATCACAGAACAGTAACCAAGATCATATATATACATATATCTGATCGAAATACTATCCTATTAATTTTATGTGCAGTAGCTAACAACTACAGGCCAGAGACAAACATTCACGATTTCAGCATAGGAAACATCAAAATTTGGCAAATTGATTCAAAGAAAAGTTATAGCATATTCTCTGGGGATTTCAGAACATCTAAAATTTCAATATTCCGATCAGTAACGTGTCTGTAGGTGTTCCATCAAAAGAGTATGCCTTAACTGCTTTTTGAATGGCAGGACCATTATGGGCAATCAAAAGGGGTTGTTGTTTGGAGTAGGATATTTGCATGTCACCAAACTTGACTTACGAGTAGATTTTAGTGGGCAGGACCCAAAAGGATGGTCGCATGCAGATGTCGACCCAGGATCAAAACCAAGAATCGAATTCGAGAAAGACTAGAGTTAAACCAACAATCCAATGATTCTTTCGCTATCGAGACATTGGATAAGGGGGTGCAGCTAATTGGATGTTTAGATTGCTTACAGTAGGGCACAGCCACTTAGCTCTTTAGAGGTCTTTCGATTAGTTAAGGGATTACTGCATGGTGCCGTAGCCACGAAAAGAAAATTGACAAACCAAGTAAAATATCTATATTGTAGGCCTAACAAGGCAGTCCCTTATAGAAATAGAAAATCCCGACCGAGTTCCGTACGAGGTAGACCTTGTTAAGCGGGATTCAAGGAGTAGACAAAAAAATTACGTATAGTCTTCAAGGTACGCACTGGGTGGTACATTGTGGATGTCCGAGCATTAGTATAGGCTAGTGCGGATGCAGTTTATGTTTTCATGGTAGACGACGGAACATTTGTATTATAGGCTTTACGAGGCAGTCCTTTACAAATATAGTCATAAAACGCTATAGGAGCAAGGCGATGGAGTCCTTTGTGAGGAGAATACGGAGGGTCTATGGGTAGTACCTAGGACTAATGCGGTCATTGGGCATATAGCTACATATATATATTAGTTATTAGGTTTTAATCTACTAGGGAGTAGAAGGGTACGATTCACGCATAGAGGCAAGAGTATTATGAACCCCGTAAACCTAATATAATAGTAAATGGAAATAAAACGGTATATGTAGAATTAAACTTAGAAGTATATAATTTGTTCATTCACCAAAACTTTAGTCTGACCTCCTCCTCATAGCATCCTACATGTTAGGTAGATGGAAGGGACTTTCCAGCTTTGAAACACTCGTTAGAAAGTGTTATTATTTTGGTGAGTATTTACTTGCTATTATATTTTAGTCAGATCTGCTGTGAGATATTTATCTGAGCTCTGGTATATTTGTCTTTACCCATTTGTAGGATACCAGAAAACCCAACTCGGGTTTCAATGGGCTTGGATTCTAGCATTTTTTCGAAAAATCCGGACCCACTGGAATTCGGGTTATTACATTTGGTATCAGAGCCTAGTTTTAGGATTCCTAGGTAGATAGTGAGCGAACGTATTTGTGTTTTTGAATAAAATATAAATATATTATGTACTAAAATCCAAATAGTCCCTAATTATAGATTTTAACATATGGAAAGTTTTTAGAAATATATTTATGTCTAGTTTGCTAGATGGTTTGGGATAACCCAAGTATGTTGAGCTTTATATTATTACCAATTTATAGCGTACAAATAAGCCATGTTTTGAGAGAAAATTGGTATCCATATGTTATAGGAAGTAGGGAAATTTCCCAGGGATAGTGGGGGAGTGTTTTTATTTTGGAAGGATTAAGAGGTTTTAGTAAGAAGAAAATCCACTTTATATCAGGCCCAATAAAATGAAACTTTTGGAATTGAAAAGTTGAAAAAAAAATTGTTAATATATTTAAGGAAGTAAATATTAGGTTTTTCGAAAAAATAAGTTGTATGAAATTTAAACTGGTTTTTTATATGATGTAAATTTTGATAAAAGTGAAATTCTTTTTAAAGAATAATAGAGCATGTATAGCTCGCTAGCTTCTTTGTAGGTAAACAAAGATTTTAAAATATAAAAACCTAGAGTGTGTTAAGTATCGAAAACGTAGGTTATAACATTTATTGTTGTAATAGTTGTTTTTGGTAATAATAAAGGAAGCATAGGCTATGACACTATTATTACAGTAGGTGACTCCCAAAGGAAATGGCAGATGAGATTTATTAATATTTATTTTAATTAAATCCATATATTAGTATTTTTGGATTATAGTTACGATGTTTTATGCAACATCTGTTTTGACCCAAATGAGTTTAGGAGATAATTTCTAAAGTGGTGTGTATGTACACTTATTATTTAAATAAGTATATGAAGATATTTTCTAATTATGAAAATATTAAAGTAGTTTTGAAAATAAGTTCTTTTGAAAAATAGTGTACGTTAAATTATTGAATTTAGTAGAAAAAATTTATGTAAGTGAATATAGAGTAAACACACTTTAATCTATTGGAATGAAATGAATAATGATATAATTTTCTATGAATCACAAATAAAGATGTTTTGTACAAGTTATAAGGAATACATGAAAGAGATGTAAAAGGTATGGAAAATACCATATATTGGACAGCCTATTTCGAAAAAAAATATAAAATAAATTCCTTATAATTTCAAATAAACATGAAATCCTCCTTTAAAGGATTCGTAGAAGGCTTTAGCATTAATGGTTTCTCATGAGAGAAAGTACTTCCAATACATTAAGGTACAAAACAATTAAGTGTAGTTAGTTAGAAACTCCTCTAAGGTTGAGAAATTGGAAGAGTAGAAAAGTTAAAGGATTTTTGATAGAATAATTATTCTTACCTGCTCCAGTTATAGTAAATTTGAAAATCTATGAAAAAAAAGATTTTGAAAACATGCGAGGACATTTATTTTAGCCAAAAGAAAAAAAATGTTTTAAGAACAAGCAAGACATGTTTTAAAGAAAAATGGTTTGGTGGAAAAGTAAATAAGTTTTTGGAAAAATAAAAACTAAAAGTTTCCATAATGGCTATAGCAGTAATTACAACTAGTAGTAATACTAAAAGTTTTCATAAAGTGTATAGGACACTAGTGAAAACCTAGAAATGTTTCTTCATGTGTGTAGACTATAGAAGAATAGTGAAGTGATATTAGTACGATAGTAAGACACAAGTGGTTGGGAAAAATAGACCTTAGTTAGGGAAAAATGAAAGATAAAGAGAAAATTTCCCCAAGCTTAGTTGCTTTTCTAGATAAAGACTGCATAGATTGAAACCCTTATCCATTGCAGTAAATGAGACTTAGAATAGAAGAGATGAATAGATCTTGTTCGTCATGAGTAACACAAGTTGGTAACAAGTAAGAGGCGGTAGGAGGAGCATATAAGTTACTTGGATTCCTAGAGTAGGACCTTTCTGTGTCAGAGTGGACATGGTCCTAGACCTCATAGCCCTAGATGATAGTTGTGTTTAGTTGCTATATTAAAAGAAGAGTAAAAGGAGATAAAAAGGGCAACTAATAGAAAGATAGTTTCAAGTTTCAAGTTTCAGGTCAATCGGAGTTCGGATGGAGGAGATATGATCGATACAAGGTAGGAAGGGCACACTGTTCGAATCCATCAAGGGGACAAGGTGATGCTCATTTCGAATCCATAAGATTCGAACCCATCAGGTTTTGTTCAATTCGACTCCATCAGGTTCGCATCGATCAGGAAGATGGTGGTTTGAATCGATACGGCTCGTACCGATCAAAGGCAAAGCAGGACGGACTTCGAATCGATACCTTCGTATCGATAGCAGATGGACTTTGGCATTTTCGTATCCATGGGAGGCTGCCCAGGCTCGTATCCATCAGGTAAGGCTTTGTTCGTATCCATCACGTACGTGGTTTCGTACCCATCTGTTTGCCTTCCATTCATATCGATAGTATTCAACATTTTCGTATCGACCGGATCGATACGAAATACCCCTTGCGATCGATACGAGAGCGAACCGTTGAGTACGAGAAGGAGTGATGGACACGTGCAAGCGTGAAGCGTGGATACGTGCGCGTCTCTAGGAAGGAAGCGTTCAACTCGGCGCACCAAGTGGAGTCAACACGCCGCATAATTCGAATCGACCCGAAAGGATAGCGCCACGTCATTGCGCGCGCGTGCTTAGATGGAGTCGAAGGTGATGGATTCAAACAGATGGATTCGAAGACGACAGCCAGTGGAGAACCCAATTTCGTATCGATCATAACTCAAGATCCACTGATCTAAATGCAACGAAATTTTCACAGTAGCTTCCATACGAGGTAAAAATTGTTCTTGCCAAGTTTCAACTTGATTGGATCATTTTTTGATGGATTCGAAATCACTTCGTATCGATCTCAGATCGAGTTGAAACTTGGTGGGGTCGGTCGCGTGGGCCGACTCACGTGCCAGAAAAAGTCTCCCGAGGTTTGAGCGAGATCTGGGCCTCCTACGCCTATAAATAGCACCCTGAAGCCTACAGAGAAAGGATCTTTTGGCTATTGGACGTCCATACTCTGCCGGATTCATTTCTATACTTTGATACAACTATTGTACTCTAAATTCTTCATTATTACTGCTGTAATCATCTGTAATCATCAAGGATAATCAATAAAAGGATAAAACTTTGGAGTGGACGTAGGCCGGAGATAGCCGAACCACTATAAAACTTGTGTCTTTGTTCATTATTTCTGAATTACTGTTTGATACTTGTTGAGACCTGAGATTTGTGCTTGAATATCATTGGTTTGTGTTCATACACTGGTGCTTTCGCGGTATTTGGGGTTTGTGCCCAATTTTGGCGCAAACATTTAGCACTATCCAAAAAGTAAAGAAATAAAAGGAATATATTGCAATTACGGATTATTGTGTATAGCTTCATTTAGTATTTAAATATGAAAATGGATTTTTAGCACAGTTTTTATAACCAACCAGATAGAATAGAATTACTTCCTAGAATATAAGAAAATAAAGTGAAGGATTATGGAAATTAAAGAAGGAATCAAGTTAATTTTTAGACAAGACTAAAAGCTATAGACAGAAATGTAACTAGATCTGCATTTACTGTGCAGATAATAGAATAAAAACAAAGTATTCATTATGGTAAGTAAATTTGTGACAGTCGGACGTAGTCCCAAGCTAAGATTGTCACATAATACAAGAGAATTAAAGAGAATTCAATATCATAATAAAAGAAAACAGACTAGAATAGAAAAGAGACGCTTGTAATATATAGATTATAAAAGAAAATAAAAGTGAAAATTGTAGGTAAAATTATAACTTAGGTTATAATTATGTAGAAAGAACAGAAAAGGCTTATTTTAACACTTAAATTAAGTTAATAAGAAAATAGAGTAGAAATAATAGAAGAGGCTTATTTTAATAAACTTAGATCTTGGATTAAGGTAATAAGCAAGATAATAGATGTGGCCCATACGAACAACATTCCCTTTCAACCAGGAACTGATGGTCTCACAATAGTTAAGTGAGGCTATGACAAGATTATGCTAATTAGGGTAAATTTGTAGCCAACAGAATAAGAAAAGTAAACTAAAATAAAAGATTAGACGTAGGGTCTAATAAAATAGTAAGATGCATTTGGAGCAGCCCAAAGGATGAAGAGCCTAACATAGCAGTTCATCACAGATTTTAGCACAGAAGGAGCACTTCCGACTTAGATATTTTAGGCTAAAGGAAGTACGAGACTTCAATGGGATGTGAGGGTACTCTAGGATGGCCCTCTGGGGTAGGTATAACGGAGCAGTCACCAGGAGGTAGGTCTATGGGTATTCCATCAATAGAGTATGCCTTGATTGCTTTTTGCATGGTAGGACCATTGTAGGCAGTCAAAAGAGGTGATGTTTGGAGTAGGATATTCATATGTCACCGTACTTGACTTGCGAGTAGGTTTTACTGGGTAGGACCCAAAAGGATAGACACATGTGAATATCAGCCTAGCATCAAAACCAAGAAGCGAGTTCGGGAAAGACTAGAGTTAAACCAACAGTCTAATGATTCTTTCACTATCGAGACATTGGATGGGGGGCACAGCCAATTGGATGTTTAGATTGTTTGCAGTAGGGCACAACCACTTAACTCTTTAGAGGTCTTTCAAATAATTGAGGATGGCTGTGTGGGGCTATAACCACGATAAGAAAAGGGACAGACCGAGTAAAATATCCGTATTGTAGTCCTAACAAGGCAGTCCTTTACAGAAATTGAAAATCCCCGACCGAGTTCCGTACAAGGTAGACCTTGTTAAGCGGGATTCAGGGAGTAGACAGAACGAATACGTATAGTCCTCAAGGTAAGCACTGGGTGGTACATTGTAGATGTCCGAGCATTAGTATAGGCTAGTGCAGACGCATTTTTACATTTTCATAGTGGACGACAAAACATCTGTATTGTAGGCCATACAGGGCAGTCCTTTATAGATGTAGTCACAGAACGTTATAAGAGCAAGATGATGGAGTCTTTGCGAGGAGAATATGCAGGGTAATATGGGTAGTACCTAGGACCGATGCGGTCATTGGGCATATAGCTACGTATATATATATATATATATATATATATATATATATATATATATTAGTTATTAGGTATTAATCTACTAGAGAGTAGAAGGGTACTATTCACGCAGAGGAGAGAGTATTATGAACTCGGTAAATCTAATACAATAGTAAATGGAAATAAAACGGTATATGTAGAATTAAACTTAGAAGTATATAACTTATCCATTCTCCAGAATTTTAATTCTGATCACCTTCTCATAACATCTTACAGGTTAGGCAGATGGCATAGACTTTCCAGCTTTGAGACTCTCATTAGAAAGTGTTATTATGTTTGTGAGTATTTACTTACTATTATATTTTAGTCAGATCCCCTGTGAGATATTTATCCGAGCTCTGATATATTTGTCTTTGTGTATTTGCAAGATGCCAGAAATCCCAACTCAGGCTTTAGTGGGCTTGGATTCAGCATGTTTTTGAAAAATCCGGACCCACTGGAATTCGGGTTGTTACAGGAAAATTTAATGGAATTTTGCTAAACATTTTGAAAAGATATGTTTATATATAAATGTAAAGGAAGTTTTGATTGATATAGAGGCACTAATTAAATAAGTAAGTTTGACTAAAAAAGAAGTTTTATTGAATATAAAAGTATTGCAATTAATATTAGTTTAAAAGAAGTAAAAAAAAGAGGTTTATTATAATAAAGGGTAGGTTTCCTTTTAAATTGAATGATTTCTTGGAAATATTAGCATATAAAGAGTGTGGATTATTTTGTCGCACGATTTTGGTCTAAGATTCGAATACGAAACTGTGAAATGTTTACACTAGTCTAAAAAAAGATTTATCACTCGACTCTTGACGACGAACATTAATAAGGGTTTGTGGTTGGATACTTGAGTTTTGTATCATGGTTGAGAGCCATGCAAGAAAAACCTAAAAGTTTCGGAGTCCGCACAAGAGGATTGGGGGATAAGTACTAGTTCGGAAGTAAGGTTGTTGATTAGAATAGTAGATTGAATCAGATATTACGTACGAATGATTTATATACATCGTGCAGGTGCAAGTTTAAAAGTAAATATTTTAGGCAATACTTCGGGTTTTACGTTGTAATTTCGAGGACTAAATTCTTTTATGGGGGGGGGGGGGTTGTATGTAATGACCCTTAATTTGATCACTTTAATTAAAGATATTTAAGTAAATATTAAAATATAGATTACTTTTCATAAACAATCAAGTTTTAAGTGATAAATAATAATAATAATAATGAACTTATTTTGAAATAAAGTTTGTAAAAAATTTTCTTTATGAAAGATATACTAATAAAATAGCGAAAAATCGTTTTATCAATAAACAGCTCTATAATCGTAAAATATCGCGCATGGAGCTAGATAAATATACTTATTTTTATAATTAAACAAGAATGTGAAATAATTTTTTTATTTTATTCTTGAAAATTAAAATTTATTTACGACATCATCAGTAATGGCATCATATTTAATAATTGATTTAAAAATTGAAACTGAGATTTAATGATTTTATAATTATTATAATTATTTAAATATTTGTTTTTAAATGATAATAATTCATTTAAATTAGCAATGACGAAATAATAAATCAATTATAATAGTTTTATATATATATATTTGATTTGAAAATATAAGAAAATATGCATCGCTTTATCGATATATAGCACTTTTTGTGAACAGCTGTTTAATATTTATAGCTCCTTAAAGGTTATGGAAGATCTAGTATTTCTCCAAGAGCCATAAAGCTAGACATTAAGAAAGCGTATGACTCTATCCACTAGGATACAATTGTCAGAGTCATGGCACGCATGAACTTCCTATGCATTTTGTGGCTTAGATTCAAGCCTGCATTTCCATACTAGATTTTCTATAATTGTCAATGGTAACCCTATTGGTTATTTTAAAAGTATGCAAGGTATTAGGCTAGGGGATCCTATGTCATCTTACATTTTCATCATCATTATGGAGGTTTTGACTCAAATGCCAAATAGAAGTGTTGTTGCGGGAAATATCATTATTTACCTAAAATGTAAAGATCCTCAAATTATTAGTCTGATGTTTGCTGATGAACTTATTATGTTTACTAAGCCTACTATGTCATGTAAAATGAGTATCTTGGATGTCCTCAATGTTTTCAATAAGTTAACTAGACTTAAAATTAATTTGTCCAAATCTGCAATTCTTCTTGTTGGTGTCACTCAACAGCTTCACAATGATATTCTCAATGTTTCTTCCTTATAACATAGTCAAGATTCCATGTCATATCTTGGGATTCCCTTGGCAACATCAGGGATTTCTAAAGTGCAATGCCTTCCCATGTATGAGCATATTATGGCTGCATTTAACTCATGGACGAATAGTTTCTTATCCTAGGCTGGTAGATTAACATTGATTAAATCAGTGATTTTTTTGATGGTTGGTATTGGTCTAGGACTTATCTTGCCTATCAAGCTTCTAAAAATGATAAAGAGCTCTATAATGCAATGTTTTCGGACTGGCTGTGTTTTCTCTTCCAAATTATTCCCTTGTTCATTCAAGAAATTGGAGCTTCCGCTGCTCAAAGGAGGACTGGGTATCAAGAATCTTTTATATTGGAATAAGGCGATATGGATCAAGCTTAATAATGAGAGAGATAATCTTTTTCTATGGAAAGTTATTAATAATGCCCTTCACACTAAATCTTACTTGGCTACTAAAGGGTTTGCTGTTCATTTTGATTGCAATTTTTATAATAGTGCAGTGAAAGATAATTTACATTTGTTCTTCAACTGTCAGTTCGTTTACAGCCTATAGTCTTGCATCATGTCCAAATTTGGTAGACATAGCTGTTCTGGAAATAGTGAGCAGGAATGGCTTATTATATTTAAATCAACAAGATGGAGGAGTTTGCAGACATATGTGCTACATTTTTGTTCTCAAAAAGTTTGTCTGGTTGGTATGGTATGAAAGAAATCAAGCAATATTTCGTAGGAAATTGAAGAATCCGGTACAAATGAAGCATGTTTGAATGCCTGAAACCAGGTTTGGTATGGAGTTAAGTCCTTTTGATTTCCTCTCCGTATCATACATTGATTTGCTTGAGTGCCCTATGTCCTTTTCTTTTCTCTATGTTCTTGTTCTTTTGCCCTTTTTCCTTTGTTGCAATGCTTGTATCCCTAGTTCTTCACTTATTTTTGCTGCTGACCATAATTTTTTTTTGGTCATGGCTTCTTTTTTTAAGGTTTCCTTGTGTTATTTGGTTGTATTTTCTTTTCCTAGCTCTGTAATAAAATTGGTAGGTGTCCAGTTGACCCCGTTGATTGTGCCAGAAAACTGTTTAATATTAATTTATGTGGTTTTATAAATCAAATATGATCACTTTAATTAGTTAAAAATGATGAGAAATTAGTTTTCAAATTTTTTTACGTTTATATGTAAATTAATTTATAAGTGAAAATGTGACCGGGAATCGTTTTTCGGTTTTCAACTGTTTAATGACTGGAAGTTGTTCAAAGTTGTTACAACCTAGTTTATATGTTATGCGCACATATATACAATACATATGCACATCCTAACATGCACATGAACATATATACACACACATATACACTTATATATATATTACAAAATATTAAGATATTTCCTAAAAATGTAATACTTAAGCAACCAAAAAGCGTCCATCAACTCACCTTACACCGTATCACCTTAAGCACATAGAGGCAAAAGGGGGAGAGCTTTTCCATGCATGTAGAGTTGACGGGGGTGGGGCAAGGGGCAATTGTTTAGTTTTGCAATTAGATATTTATTTTCAAACTTTTCCTATAAATACCCACCCCATTCTACATAAATTCCTAACATTTTTTCTTCATCTTCTTCCTCCTTCTTCAAGCTATTCTAATGGCATTACGTGTAAAGAAAATTATGGAGAAAATAAGTACCAAAAGAAATTAAATTATGTTAGTATATATACATTATCCAATCCACTCAAAACCACTTCAATACACTCCACTCTTCTACCTAAACCCATGACCACCACCTCCTACTCCCTAAAGCCGAGCCATACACCTCCAGACAAAGTCCGTGAGCTTCTAAGGGTAGGCCGAGCTTTCCAAAGCTTTTGAGCTCAATTTTGTGGTATTTGGTTTTGAAATAGCGGAGCTATAGCCAACTAAAAACCAATTCAAGCAAAAACGAAGGTGAGAAATTCTATATATATATATATATACATATATATGATGTGATATGATTTTTATGATGTTTGATCATCAAGTTTTGATGTTTATTGTGACGACTTAGAATTTAATTACCTTAATAATGAATATTTAAATATATTTTTATTAACTAACTAATGGATATTATAACACAAATAAACTCCTTTTAAATAATAACTTAAGATGGTGAAATAGTTTTTGTAATGGCCCAAAATTTCACTACTTTGATTTGTGAAATATTTAATTAATTTTAAATATTCAAATAATAGATATTACAATGAAAAAAAACTCACTTAAATAATATTTAATGACGTTGAAATCATTTCAAATTTTGTTTACAAAAATCATTATTCAAAGAAAAATAGAATACATGCCCGGAAATTGTTTTTCGAATATATCGACTTTGTCGGAAAGCTGTCGGAAACGTTATGCACATTTGTGTAACACATATACACACTTTTATAAATGAGTTGGGATTTTTAATATATATTAACTTAAGAAACATATATTATATGATATAACTTTCTATACAAATGTTTAAAAATAAATATAAATGTAAACAAAAGTGACATAAGTTGTCGTACCTTTAGAAACATGAAGTACTTAGGTAATAAAGGGGAAATATGAAGGGGAGACGATGTAAAAACGTTAGATAAAGGGGGGGACATGCATGATGATGTGCTAAAAATTTAGCGTAGGTTATGTACTTAAAGGATGATTTTGTAATTTTCAAATTCCACTTAGTATATAAAGCATTTTGCTAACATTTCCACCATTTTCATTCATTTCTATTTCATAAAATTTCCTCCAAAAACATGTTTCATATTCCAATACATGATCCCAAACGCTTCCTAGGTTTTGGTCAAATATAATTATTACAAAATATACCAAGAATGATATATGAAGATGCCCCCTTGGATAATTGGAGTACTAATAGACAAAAACTGTCTTGATACATCACAAAAAAAAAAAAAAAAATCCTAAATATAATTATCTGTGCCACATGCATGTCTTCAGAAGCTTTATTCACCCACCTACCAAAATCTGTAAACCTCAACTCACAATCTACACAAATCAATTTTGAAAACCCGAGAGTTTAAGGGGGAAAACATAAACTTCGAGTCAGACATAAAGTCATGTGTAATAATACAATACAACTCAGTAATCTGATATCAAGTGAGACTACACCGCTTAGCAGAACGGGTTTTCCCTCACTAATATCCCTTTTTAAAACATACCTTTGCAAATCAAAATCCTGCAGCCAAACTGGTTAAAGCAATAATAGCAATATCATGTGTGCATACAAATCAGGTAATAAATGGACTATCTATCCGAACACTATAATTTTGTTTGGCTAACTACTAACCTCTGGTCGACTCCGGCCTACTAGAAAAAATAAACAATATATATAACTTTTGTTAGATACACTTCTGGATGGTTTGTCCCCAACTTACTTCTCCCAGGGTCAATTGATCCTAATGGTTTCACAGGCACACCAATAACATACCTTTACTCTGAATATTTCTTTTTGTGTGTAACATCATTTTAGTCTTACCTGTGACAAAGCCATACACACTAGAATTTTAGACTTATATTAGCTTGGGGATACTAGCTAAAGTATAGGATGTGACCCCATACCAGTCTTATCTGACATTCTAATATCTGAGTCATTTACTTAGGGTTAACTACCCCATCAAATTTTTCTTGGAAACGTTTCTTTCAATTTGATTTAACCCTTTAAATCATACTTAAACAAGGAAAAATACTATGTGCTATACTTGAATCACTTTTCCATGTTATATATACTTTACACAATACATTTTTGATGAAAACATTCGAAACCCTTATTTAAAAGCTTTAAACAATCCCTTTCAAAACCTTTGAAGGTACCCTTTCGAAACAAGTTAACTACTTTACTTTAAAACATTTAGGCCGAAAGGCCAAAACATAACTTTCAAAACCATTTACATTAGACCTTTCGAAAACATTGAGTACGTCCCTTTCGAAAGCTTTAAAAACCTTAGACATCCTCTTTTCAAAAAACTTTAAACATGTCTTTCGAAAACATTAGAAACCTTCCATTCAAACACTAAAGGTAAATCTTTCGAAAACATTAGGGAACCACCCCTTCGAAATCTATATCGTATACCTTTCAAAAGCATTAAGTCTTTTATATAAATCAAACCTTCTAAAAGCATTGGGCTCAAGTAAAAATACGTGGAACATAGTTTCAAAACCATTTAAAACTATTCCTTTTGAAACCTTTGGGTTTAACTTTTAAAATCTCAAAAGTGTCTTAAAAGAACTAAGTCCAAAGCAACTCTTTCAAAAGCAATTTACTAAGTAAAAGAAGTGGATGGTGTCGAAACCAATCCCTTCGAAAGCATTGGAGAAGTAGTTTAGGGTTTCAAGCGAAAGCACCCTTCCGAAGGCATTATTTCGAAAGGTTGAATGCGGCAACAGGGGTTTCATATCCCTTTGAAAGCATTTTCTTAAAACAAGTGCAGCAACCTCTTTCGAAACCTTTTTTAAAAACAATTGACCAAGTTGAAAGCCATCTCATTCGAAACCATTCTTTTCGAAAGCAAAGCAAGTGCATTTCCTTTGAAAGCAAAATAAGGTCTCAACTCCTTTGAAAGCCTAGTTTTGACTCTATCCTTTCGCCTATCTCCAATCCACTACGTACCAAGTCTTAGATACCATGTGTAATGGTTTTGAACTAGTTGGAGGTGGAAGTATGTAATTGAAAGGTAGCCGCCGAAAGTTGCAAAATAGCAAAACCTTATAAAAGTTGATTTTTGACTTTACAAGGTATTTTTTTTCAATTTACCTGCTTTGTTTATCAACGTATGATTGGTCGCCAATTTCTTTTGCAAAATGCTTTCTAAAAGTGCTGCCAAATTTCGAAAGTAAATAATTTAAACATTTGCAAATTGCCCCTTCTCCTTTTACAAACATATAAAACATTTAAGTCATGTACCTTAAATAATTTTATGCACTGATTAAAACACTTAGGAAAATTCTACAAAAATTCCTATTAATCACATTTAATCTGTTTTCTACATATAATAGCCATAATTATTTTTAAACCCAATTAACCATTTTCTTCACTAGAAAATTCATAATAAATCCACATTAATTCAGAAAATTATGAAACTTGACATCCATCTCTAAAATATTATTTCTGACCATATATCAAAATCACAAGGCAATTGGATGTCATTCAATAGGTTTTTCAAGTTAAACCATTTCATAAAATCTACATGAAATACCATAAATCATCCACAAGCATATATATATATATATATATATATATATATTCGTTAAACAACCAAAACATGAAAAATCATTTGCAAAATAATTTCAGATCAACTAAAACTGGAAACAATAAAATGAGATATAACCTATTATTCACATTTAGCTTGTTGTTAAGTAGTTGAGATTTGCTTCTTGAATGAATTTGATTAAGCTTCATTCTATCAATTCTTGCTTATCTTTCTTTGGGTTCCTCCTAATGGTGGCCGACCTCCCTTATGCTTTGATTTTGTTTATGAATGTGTAAAATGAAAGTTTAGGAGGGTTTAGGGTATGAAAATATAACTTATTTCTATTTTGCTCCTTATCTATTTGCCTTACCTATTTCATTTTAATTTCTTCTAGTTTATTAGTTATTAAGCATGGCTACCTTTTAATCACACAAATCTCAATCCCTTAACTATTTACATTATTTCATTTAATTTAACTAATTAAATGTCCTAAATAATGTAAATCAAAATTAGGGTCAATACAGACTCCCCTCCTTAAAAGAATTTCATCCTCGAAATTACGATAAGGTACACATCAATATTAATCATAAAGGTAAAATATACCATGAAACAAGTCAGGATAAGCGTCTCTAATCCTGTTATTAGTTTTTCCAGTACAGTCTCTCTCATCGCTGCTCCACTGGACTTTAACTAATCAAATTTTCTTGTTCCTTAGCCTCTTCTCATCTCTCGCGACTATACGAACTGGCTTTCTAACCATAGTCAAATTCGGCTCCATTACTAAGTCCTCTAACATAGTTGGTGCTATAGTAGTCTCTGCATCTCGAATACACATCCTTAGATGAGAAACATAAAAATCATTATGGACTCCTGCCAAATTGTTCAGTAACTCTACTCTATAGCGAGTTTCCCAATCCTTTTTATAATAAGAAATGGTTCAACAAATCTCAGTGCCAATTTCCCTAATTAAATTATACCTTTCATCGGGGACACCTTGACGAAAACATGATCTCTAACTGAGAACTCCAAGTCTTTCCACCTTCTATCGGCGTAGCTCTTCTATTTAGACTGAGCTTCCTTCATCCTAGCTTGAATGGACTCAATCTTTTATGTAGCTTCTTGAACTAAATCCGGACCAAGAACCAACCTATCCCAGGTTCCTACCCATCAAACGGGAGATTTGCGTGGTCTTTCATACAAAGCTTCAAATGGTGCCATCTGTATACTAGGCTGATAACTGCTGTTATACGAAAACTCAACTAAGTGTAGATGGTCTTTCCATGATCCCCTAAATCTAGCACACAATCTTGTAACAAATCTTCCAAGACTTTATTAACTTTTTCCATTTTCCCATCGTCTGTTGATGGTAAGTGGTACTCATCTTGAGCTCGGTACCTAAAATCTCCTGTAGATTCTTCTAGAACTCACTAGTGAATAAGAAATCTCTATCACTTACTATACTATTAGGAATCCCATGCAGTCTAACTACATTCTTTATAAATAACTTAGCTAAACAGGTGCCGTCCTGGTTGACTTAACTGGAATGAAGTGGGCACTCTTGGTCAATCTGTCAACTATGACCCATATGCTTTCATTTCCTCTATTAGATCTTGGCAACCCATCTATGAAATCCATTCAGATCGAGTCTCATTTCCATGCTAGAATATCCAAAGACTGAAGTAACCAACTTGGTTTCTAATATTCAGCTTTTCCCTGTTAACAATTCATACACGTTTTTATCCATAAACCTACATCCCTCTTCATACCTTCCCAAAAGAAACTTCTCTTCATGTCTTGATACATTTTAGCTCCTCCCAGATGAATAGCGAACTTTGAACGATATCATTCCTTAAGAACTTCCTACCTAATGTTTCCCACATTTGGAACACACAACCTTCCTTTCTTTCTTAACCATCCATTTTGGTCAGGACTGAAATCTTTCAAGTCATCGCTCACAGTTCCATTTCATAACTTTTCGATCCACTCAACTAATAATGGATCCTCCTTTTGCTTAGAAGAAATCTTTTCGATCATCAACATTTCCTTACTAGGTCTATCTTAACATCTCCATGGTACTCTGCATGTTGTCAATGCTTCTAAATCTTTCCACTCGACTATTATTGCTAACACTACATTCTGATGTTTTCGTCATATGCATCCGCAACCTTGTTACCTTTCCCTAGTGTGTACTCAATACCAAAGTCATAAGAAGCTAAAAAATCTAACCACCTCTATTGTCTCATATTTAAATCCTTCTAGGAGAATAAATATTTTAGCAACTTATGATTCGTATACAATTCAAATCTTTCACCCAAAAGATAATGTCTCCAACTTTCAATGCAAAAATTACCATAGCTAATTCCAAATCGTGCATTGGATATCTAACCTCGTGCAGTCTAAGCTGTCGAGATGCATATGTAATCACTTTACCTTTCTACATTAATTCAACTCCTAACCCTATTCCACATGCATCTGTATATACCACCAAATCCCGATTCCCTTATGGAACAACTAACACAGGTGCATTTGTCAATAAGTGTTTCAATCTTTGGAGTGCTTCCTTACACTTATTAGTCCAAATGAACTTCACATCCTTTCACGTTAGCTTTGTTATCGGTGCCGCTATCGGTGAAAATCCTTTATGAATCTCCGGTAATAACTAGCTAATCCAAGAAAAATATTTACCATAATCACTGTCTCGTATCTCTTCCAATTATTCACCCCTTTAATCTTAGTCGGATCCATAGACAATCCTTTCTTTGAGGCTACATGACCATGAAACTTCGCTTTCCTCTTCCAGAAATGACACTTCGAAACTTCGCTTTTAGTTGTTCCTGTCTCAACGTCTCAAGCACCATCTAAGATAATCTTCATGCTATCTTTCATCTTTAGAGTATATTAAATATCATTTATGAATAACAACAAAAACCTATCCAAATGCTCTCAGAAAACTCGGTTCATCAAATCTATGAGAATGCTGGCACGTTAGTTAGTCTGAACGACATTGCTAACCATTCGTACGATCCATATCTGGTTCTAAATGTCATCAAAGGAATACTATCCTCTTCCACTCTAAGCTGATGGAACCCTGTTGCTAAATCCGATTGGGAAAATAGTTTGGTTTCACTGAACTGATCGAATGAATAGTCAATTCTAGGTAACAGACATCGATTCTTTATCGTCTTCTCATTTAACTTATAACAATCGATACATAACCTTAATGATCCGTCTGGATTCTTGGCAAACACTGTGACTGCTCCCTAAGGTGAACTGCTTGGTCTATAAAAATTTTGTCTTTCAAATCCACCAACTGCACCTTTACCTCCCTTATCTCGGTAAGTGTCATTCTACTCTACAGTCTACCAACCAATTCCGCTCCTAGTACCAAATCTATTCGAAATCCAATAGCTCGTTTCAGTGGCAGTCCTACTCCAGGTTCAAAGGCATATGCAAATTTTCTAACCACGAAAACTCAATTCAACTCGTCTTTTAACTCCACAACACCCAATAAAGCATTATCCTAATAGCTAGAGTTTTCTACGGAATATACAATCCGATCACTATAGTCAGGGTGTCTAAGTGATATTTTCCTAACATGGAAAAAAAAATCCTAGCATCGTATTTACTTAACCAATCCATACCCAAAATAGTTCCAAGCCCTACAAAAATTAAACACATGCAAACTACAAAAGTATGACCTAACAATTCAAACTCTAAGTGGTCACATCTTATCCCAAGAGTCGCATAACCACCTATCACATTTGCAACCCTTAAGGAAGTAACTAGATACGTGGGTTCTAGGTTAAGCTTGTCTACCAAACAAAGTGATATAAAAGAATGTGATGCATCAGTATCTAACAGAACTCTAACTGGCATACCATGAATCAAAAGCACACCTCCCGACATAGCTTTTCCTGTTTCCTCTGTTGTTGGCCTTGAGGTAGTTAGCTCTAATGCATACACTTTGCCCTTTCCATCCTTGGCTGGCTCCTTGCGCTGGTTCTTATAATGTCCAATTTGATCATAGTTAAAGCATCTAATATTCTTCTTCCCGATCACTTTCTTTCCATCTCCTAAGTGACATTCATTTGCAAAATCCCCTTTCTTATCACATTTATAGCAGATAATCTCCGTCTTTTCCTTCTTGGCAGCTCCAACCTTTTGAGCTTTTTTATTATGGAAAAACTTTCTCTTTCGACTCTTCCCTCCCTGAGCTTCCTTTGCCCTATTTATTTTAAGATAAGCAAGCATCTCTTTATTCCTTAAGGCCATCTCAACAACATCACATGGATCCCTAATCTGCAGTAATGTGGCCTTAGCAAGCTTAGGCTTCAACCCACAAATGAACTTCTCATTCCTCTTAATCATAGTATCAACCGTAGCATAGCCATATCTCGTTAGCTCCTCAAACCTCATTACATACTCAAGCACTACCATATCCAAATGTTCCAACTCAGTAAACTTCTTGAGTAGAGTAGACTTCGCAATCTTCGACATAAACCTCTCTTCAAATTTCCTTTTGAACTAAGCCCAGGTCATACTCTCCTCATTAACTCTGATTGTAACACTATTCCACCATAATAGCGCCTCTCCTTGTGACTGTGTAGAAGCAAGCCTTCTCTTCTGCTCATCATTAAGCCCCAAATGAGCAAAAATCCTCTCACAATGAAGTAACCAATTATTCACTTCGTTTGCGTCTTCAATACCAATAAAAGGATTTCCTCCCAGCCGAGCTTAATATCTATTCAAAACAACATAGCTATTGACCACTGGAGCTCCTTGATTTCCTTCTCCAGCATTTCCTCCAACTACTCCAGTAGCAAATCGTGCTTGCATCATGTTTACAAAAAACTGATACATTGATCCATGTCGACTTGCGAGACTCTGTCACCCACATTTGTAGCTTATTCCTGGCCATGATTCCTCCTCGTATTTGGTATGACATTTCCATTAGTTGTGGTTCTTCCCCCACCAATTTTAACTCTTCCACTTCTAGCATCCATATCTGCATTCGAGTCTTCGTAAGATACAGAAGAACAACCTATAGAGATAGAAGAATAGAGATATAGCATATACTTATATATAATAAATACAAGTACGTTACTATAGCGTTATCCCATACCCTGATTTTTTCTCTAATTCTTTAGAAATATATTTTCAAAATCATTTTAAGTTTAAAGTTTTTCATAAACCTATGCTCCGATATCAAGTTGTAGCATTCCCTATCTTGAGGCCCGAAGCAATGCGCTATAGATGCTGCAGCCATCCATAGTATTAACTTTCGATAACAAAATGCGGCAATGTTAATGGTATACATAATATCAGAAGCACATGAATATGAAAAAAAATCACAAATTCCAAAAATAATAGTTTACTGATTACATTTCAAAATCATGTTTTATATTCCAATACATAACCCCAAATGATTCCCAGGTTTAATCAAGTATAATTATTTCAAAATACACCAAGAGCGATATATGAAGATGCCCCCCATGGATAATCAGAGTACTAAATAGCAAAAAAGTATCTTAATACATCACAGCAGAAATAAAACAAAATAACTCCTAAATATAGCTATCCATGCTTCCTATACGTCTTCGAAAGCTTTATTCGTCCACCTACTAAAACCTATAAACCTCAACTCTCAACCTACTCAAATCAATTTTGAGCACCCGAGAGTTTAAGGGGAAAAACATAATCTTCGAATGAGACATAAAGCCTGGTGTGAATAATATAATACATCTCGGTTGTCTGATATTAAGTGAGACCACATTGCTTAGTAGAACGGGTTTCCCCTCACTAATATCCCTTTTTAAAACTTATCTTTTGCAAATCAAAATACTGCAACCAAACTGATTAAAGCAATAGTAGTAATATCATGTATGCATATAAATCAGGTAATCAATCGACTAACTACCAGAATACTATAGTTTTGTTTGGCTAACCACTAACCTTTGGCCGACTCGGGCCTGCCAAACAAAATAAACAAATAATCTAACTTCTTTCAGATACTCTTCTGGATAGTCTATCCCTAACTTACTTCTCCCAAGATCAACTGATCCTAATGGTTTTCGAACTTATCAATAACATACCTTTACTATGTATATTTATTTCTGTGTGTAACATCATTTTAGTCTTACATGTGAAAAAGCCATACACATTGGAATTTTAGACTTATATTAGCTAGGGGCTACTAGCTAAAGTATAGGGCGTGACCTCATACCAGTCCCATCTGGTATTCCAATATCTGAGTCATTTACTTAGAGTCAACCACCCCATCAAATTTTCTTTGAAAACATTTCTTTCAGATTGATTTTATCCTTTAAATCATACTTAAACAAGGAAAGTGTACTCTATGCTTTACTCAAATCACTTTGCCATGTTATATATACTTTACACAAAACATTGTTGATGAAAACATTCGAAATCCTTGTTTAAATGCTTTAAACAACCCTTTTCGAAACCTTTGAAAGCATCCCTTTCGAAACAAGTTAACTACTTTACTTTAAAAAATTTAGGCCAAAAGGCCAAAACATTCCTTTCGAAACAATTTACACTAGAAGTTTCAAAAACATTGAATACATCCCTTTTTAAAGCTTTATAAAGCTTAGACGTCCTCTTTTTAGAACACTTTAAACATGCCTTTCAAAAACATTGGAAACCTTCCATTTAAACACTAAAGGTAAACGAAAACATTGGGAACCATCACTTCGTAACCTATATCATATACCATTCGAAAGCATTAAGTCCTTCATATAAATCAAACCTTTCGATAGCATTGGGCTCAAGTAAAAATATGTGTAACATAGTTTTGAAACCATTTAAAACTATTCCATTAAAAACCTTTGGGTTTAACTATCAAAATCTCAAAAGGCTTTTAAAAGAACGAAGTCGAAAGCAACTCTTTCGAAAGCAATTTCCTAAGTAAAAGAAGTGGATGTTTTTGAAACCAATCCCTCTAAAGGCATTGGAGAAGCAGTTTAGGGTTTAAAGTGAAAGCACCCTTCCGAAGGCATTGCTTCATAAGATTAAACGCCGAACAGGGGTTTCAGCCCCTTCGAAAGCATTTTCTTAAAATAAAGCGGCAACCACTTTCAAAACATTTCTTAAAAAAAAGTAACCAACTCGAAATCCATCTCATTCGAAACTATTCTTTTCGAAAGAAAAGCAAGCGCATCTCCTTTGAATGCAAAACAAGGTCTCGACCCCTTCCAAAGCCATGTTTCGACTCTATGCCTTTCACCTATCTCCAATCCACTACTTACCAAGTCTTTGATGCCATGTGTTTTGGTTTCGAACTGGTTGGAGGCGGAAATATGTAGTCGGAAGGTAGCTTCTGAAAGTGGTGAAACATCAAAACCTTATAAAAATCGATTTTTGACTTTAAAAGTAATTTCTTTTCAACTAACCTTCTTTGTTTGTCAACATATGATTGGTTGCCAATTTATTTTGCAAAATCTTTTCTAAAAGTGCCGTTGAATTTTATAAATAAATAATTTAAAACATTTGCAAATTGCCTCTTCTCATTTTATAATATATAAAACATTTAATTCACATACCTTAAGTAATTTTATATACTTATTAAAACATTTAGGAAAATTCTACAAAAATTCCATAAATCAGTTTTTATATGTTTTATAACATATTTAAATTTCTGAGTTAAAGCTAACGTATAATAGCCTTAATTAATTTTAAACCCAATTAACCATTTTTATTCACTAGGAAATTCATAATAAATCCACATTAATTTAGAAAATTATGAAACTTGAAACCCATCTCTAAAATATTATTTCTGACCTTATAATAAATTCGTAAGGCAATTGGATGTCATTTAATTGGTTTTCAAGTTAAACCTTATCATAAAATCTATATGAAATAGCATAAATCATTAATAAGCATATACATCCATTTAAACAATCAAAACATGGCAAACCATTTGCGAAATAATTTCGGATCTCAACTAAAATCAAAAACAATAAAATGATATGTAACCTATTATTCACCTTTAGCTTGTTGTTAAGGAGTTGATATTTGCTTCTTGAATGAATTTGATTAAACTTCCTTTTTTTGATTCTTGCTTATCTTTCTTTGGGTTCCTCTTAATGTTGGTCGACCTCTCTTATGTTTTGGTTTTGTTTATGAACGTGTAAAATGAAAGTTCATGAGGGTTTTGGGTACGAAAATATAACTCATTCCTATTTTGCTCCTTATCTATTGGCCTTACCTATTTCATTTTAATTCCTTCTAGTTCATTAATTATTAGGCATTGCTACCTTTTAATCACACAAATTTCAAACCCTTAACCATTTACATTATTTCATTTAATTTAACTAGTTAAATTTCGTAAATAATGTTAATCAAAATTAGGGTCGTTACAACCCCCTAGGCCGAATTAATTTACATCAAAAAGCTCAAAAAAAACTCCACTTTCCCAAGCTAAAAGCAAAGGTTAGGCCATTTTCGAGTTATAGAAAAACTTAGCTTAGTTTCATGAAATTTTTGGTGAGTAACGTTTCACTCTTTAACTATGTTTTCTAAACACACACACACACACATATCACCAACTTGTTGTAAAAATAATGTTGGGTTTGGATAAAATAATGTTTGGCTGTATGTATATATTGTGCTAGGATTAAAATGGTGCTTGGATGTGACCATATGTGCTTGGTTATATGGATGTATAGTTTGGAATATGATAGTCTAAATAGTCAAGTTAGTTTGCATATTATAGTCTAGCTTGTATATGTTGATTATGGAAATCTTTACATGTTGCGATGTTGTGGTTATGTAATCATGTATATTGTGAACATGAATTCATAATGTTATGCTAGGAAAGTTAGCATCTTAGTAGGTTAAAGCGTCATGTTATCCCTTGTATAAACTACAAAATCTTTGATTTTAAAATTCGCAAAATGTTTTCAAGTTTTAAATAATTTTTATTCTTCTAAAATATGCTTTTATGTTTTAGTAAAGTTTCTTTCCCAGAGTTAAATTTTTAAAGAAGACCTAGAGAACAAATTTAAAGTTTGGAAAATTACGGGTCGTATAGCAATAGTCGCTATAGGTGCAGTTCGAGGAATCGAACTCTTTTAAGGAATCTAAATTTGTTTTCACTTGAATATCTTTCGAAACAAGCTTTCAAACATATAATAAGTAAGAAAAAGTAATTAATTAATTAATTAATTAATTATTAATAACTAATTAATTAACTAATACTTAATCATTAGTTAACAAGTAATTAATGTCTAATGTTAATCAATGAAGTTAATTTTTAATAGTTAATTAATTAAAGTTAATTATTATTTAATTAATAATTAAGGGTTAATTATAATTTTTTAGCAAGGCTAAGCGGGGTGAACTAGGTCCCCAGCAGTTTATTGCAAAATAATAAAGGTGAATATGCTCCGCAACAAGCTACGGAACACAACTAGAAGGAGAGAAGAAAGATCGAAATAAACAAACAAGAAAAGAAACAATAACAACATGAAGCCTAAGTCCATGTAGAGATGATGGCATCCCCGATGTCAAAAGTGAAATATCTAATTCCATAGGAAATCTCTTGTCTTAGATCATTCCATATGCCAATATGCAAGAAATCTTGACCCTTAAAAATATTTAAGTTTCTGTGCTTCCATGTAACAAGGATAATTTTTTTAAGAATGGATAATAACAACGTACCTTCACCATTTCTCCATCTTGTAGCTTTGCAAATGAGGCTCCACTCAATGGTGCTAACACTTGAAACATCAGATCCACTTAGCAGGAGCATGAGCTGCTGCCATATTGGAAATAAGAATTTACAATTGAAATACAAATTTATATTTGTTTTTGCTTCCTCAAGGCAAAAGATATAGCCAGTATCAATAAGCATTCCAACATCAGCAAGTTTAGCACGTGTAAGGAGGGCATTCCTCATCACCTTCCAGAGAAGTCATCCTTCTCCCTAACAACATTATTCCAAACTCTATGATACCAAGCAAATTGATAAGCGTGAACATGCATCATCAAGCTGTTGTAGATAGTAGAAACGATGTGAGTTTTGAAATCCCACGACCACATCACCTTGTTTACCTGAACAGTAGGGTAATGTTGTTGCTCAATATCATGCCAAATGTTCCGAATAGTAATATTACTGGAATAAGGAAGGGACATACAACCATTAATAATGTAATCACTTGCATAACCATCAGCAGGATTCGCTGTTTGAACTTTGTGACTATATGGCATTACAACAGTTAGGATGAACCCCTGCCTTGCCCAAGGATCATTCCAGAAAATTAAATGGCTATTAGAGGATTCCATGATGGTAAGATGAGGAAGGAATTCTCTTTTAAGTTTGAGGATAGATCTCCATATCCAATTGCAATGTTGTGGAGTGTCCATAATCCAGAAACAATTGTTTTTAAGGTTGTGCTTGATAGTCCAAGCAACCCATATGTTATTCTTCCTGTTGATCAGACTATCAGTGAATACTGAAGGCAGCTTTATTCCAAGTGTGAAGGTTTAATATACCCAGACCACCACATTTCTTATTCATTTCAATTTTATAGAATCTTTTTGGGTTATTTTTTTTTGAAAATATGCAACTATGCCAGAGGAAATTGCATATAACCTTTCTAATCATCAGAACAAGTTTTTTTGGCAGAATAAAAGATCTGCACCAATATGTAGTGTAAGCAAGAGTAATAGACTTGATGAGAGTAACTCTATCCGCTTAAGATAACATATGATTGGACCAGCAGTTCATAGACCTAGTAATCTTTGCATATAAGCCAAGGCATTGGGCAATGGTTATGGTAGAAGTGGCATGAGGAATACCCAGATAGGAAGATGAATCAAGGGAAGAGATATGCCAGATATGAGTATCAAAGAAGAAGCATTGTGGGGGGGGGGGGGGGGGGGGAGGGAGGGGAAGAGGGGCTCCGGCAATATGCATACTTGACTTGGTGGGATTGATAGACAGCCCAAAGAAAGAATGAAATGATCTTAAAACCTCCATGATAGAAGAGATGGATTCAGTATTAGGTTTGGTGAAAACAATGAGATCATCAGCAAACACAAGAGAAGTGACCAGAGGTTCTTTACACTTGGGATGAATACTTATGAGTTTACTTGGAACATTTTTATTAAGAAATGCAATAAATACTTCCATGACAAGTATGAAGAGGTAGGGGGACATTGGGTCTCCCTGCCTGATGCCTTGCTTACTGCTGTAGTATCCCGTGGAAGAACCATTGAAATAAAGGGAGAAATGAACTGTAGAGAGGCAAGTATATATCCAAAGCAAAATGGTTAGGAAATCCCATTCTAGCTAATACCCTGGTGATAGTTGTCTACTATAAAGTGTCATAGGCTTTCCTGATATCAAGCTGAAGCATAGCATGGGGAGAAACATACTTCCTGTTGCATTCTTTCAATAATTCATGGGTTAGTAGAAGATTATCAAGAATGCTTCTACCAGGGAGGAAAGCAGCTTGGTTATTGGATATGATGGATGGTAAAATAGCCTTAATCCTTGAAGCAATGATTTTAGCAATACATTTATATAGGATGTTACAATAGGCAATAGGCCTAAATTTAGTGACCATAATGGGATGACCAGACTTGAGGATGAGAGCAAGATTTGTAGATTTGATGCCAGAGATCATTCTATTGTTAACAAATTTTTTTTAATTGCCTTGCAAACCATAGGGGCAACTATCTCCCAACATGAAATGTAAAAGAGGGCATTAAACCAATCGGGTCCACCACAAGAGTTTTTATTTATATTAAAAATACATTCATTGATTTCTAAATTAGTAATAGGAGAAGACAATAGGCTTACATGTTCATGGCCAAGACAAGGAAGCAGAAGGTCATCAATCATATTCAAGTTAGGAATGAAATTATCATTATAGCCAGGAATTACAAAGAAGTAATCAGTGAAGGCCTTATCAATAAGTTGATGGGAGGAGGCATAGTTGCCATGATGGTCAGATATGGAATGAATATGACTCCTAGCTTGTGTGATTTTCAGTTTATCATGGAAGAATTTAGTGTTCCTATCACCATCACTATTCCAGGACCACCTCAACTTTTTTTAAATTATGTCTTCTTCCACCAGCAAAGCCTTTTGATATTGGATAATGATATCATTTTCCATAGTAGTAGCATGTTGATCATGATGGTTTTTACTAAGTTAGTTTGAGCTTGAGAAATTTTGACTTCACGTTGAGAAGACAACAAATTACCTTTACCAAAATTCAAAGCAGCCCAAGAAGCAAGGATTGCTTTAAGAGATTTTAGTTTTTGCTGCAATATAAACATAAGGGAAACATAGTGATTAGAAAGCCAAGATTGTTTAACAATATTAAAAAATTCAGGATGAAGAGTCCATGCATTAAAAAAATTAAAAGAGGTTTTCCTTTTCATGGCATAATGGTTTAAAGAGATTAGTCAGAGAGAGTGATTAGATAATAAGGGGGAGGGAGATAGCATGAGATGGATGGCCAAGTGGATAAAGATGGAAGATTACAAAAAGAGTGATCAATCTTGGAAAATATCCTTCTACCAGTTCTACTCTTGTTATTCCAAGAGTATTTAGTACCAGGGAAAGTAAAGGAAGAAGCTTTGAGTGGTTAATGGCCTCATTTAGAGCAGTTAATTCATTCATTGAAACTGGATTTCCACCAGTCCTATCTTTAGAGCGTAGTAAACAGTTGAAATCACCAAAAACAATCCATAGGTGAGTATCCGGTGCAAAATGCTGGAGGTAGTCAAGGAGAACTTGTCTAGAAGAAGGTTGATTATTGGCATAAATGATTTTCAAGTAGAATGAAGTTGCAGAAGGTTTGTGAAAGAGATGACAATGCATGAATTACCTATTGGAGAGAATGGTAGATAGAGAAAAGGCATTCGAGTTAGAGAGAATAAAAATTCTTCCATAAGGAGCTTCAGATAAATTATGATGAAGAGACCAGGTGGTTTTGATGATGTTTGCAGCTCTAACAGTAAGTTGGAGATTAAGTCTAGTTCCAAGAATGGCAATTGAACTAAGATGGTTGGAATTGATGAGCTTCTGAATTTGCATAAGTTTGATGTCTTGATGACCACCTCTAATGTTCCATACTCCTATGTGTTGCTTCATTGAGAATGATCAGAGAGGGTGATTTTATTGCTTTGCTTGCTTCTGGTTGACAGAGCTATGGATGCACTTGTTTTAGGAAGGATGGAAGTGGATTGCTGGATGTTAGGGATATTTAAATCTTTGAGGATCTTTTTCTTTTCAGATTTTTATTTTTGACAGGTTTTAAAGACGAAGGCCTGAATTGTTACTGATAGATGAAAGGGAGTTAGCATGGACAGAGATGGGAGAGTGATTTGCATAACCAGTATGAGATGGGATGTGAGAAAAAGCATGTGACATGGCAGGAAGAGCTGACTGGGAGGAAGTTTGATCAACAGATGAATTGCTTGAAAAAGTAGTAGTTGGAGATGGAGTAGCTTGCAGATCAGAGTTAAGAGGAGGAAAGGAGTTAGGGTTGTTATGTGCATGCAAAGACATGCACAGAGCATACACATGAGGATTACTACCGACATCAGTTACAATAGAGTTGATTTTTTTGGCACAGTGACAATTTGATGATTATCAGTAATTGCTAAAACCAAATTATCTTCAGTCTCAATTTCAGTAAGTGTGCTAAACATATTATTATAGATAATACTATCATTCAGTATCTTATTATGGGATATGACTTGTTCTCGAAGCTGAAACCCAAGTAGCAGACTTTATCCCCAAAGCAATTCCTAAATTCCACTGAACCATCAGAAGTCATGTTAGCATTACTTAGTTTCATAGGAGCAGGTAACACATTTTCCCAAAGTTGATCCATAAGTTGCATAGGAAGTGCCTCAGAGTCATCAATTCTTGTCATATGATCATTCCCTGTGAAAGTGCCTCAAAAGGGTTAATTATTTTTAATTATTTATTAAAGATAATTTATTAATTAATTTTTTATAAAAAAGGGTTTTGATTAATTATTAATTAATTGCTAACTAACAGAATTTAATTAATATTGTAATTAAGACTTAAATAAGATTTAATTATTATTTAATAAGGGTTTAATTTATTATTTAATTATTAAATAAGGGTTTAAAATCGCTTTATTTTTAAAATATTGGTTTTTCTTAAACTGTTTTTCTTTTCAAAAAATGTTCTAAATCAAGGGATTTCTTCGTCGATTACCCTTAAGTAATCTCATACACATATGAAGATAAAGTTAATGTGTGGCACCTTTATAGGAAGCAAGTCATCTAATAGTTAGCATTAGAAGCCGATGAGTAGACTGATCCCCTATCTATGAGATCTAGAATTTATTTCTAGACGAGGGATAAAATAATGTCAAAATATTGGAAACGTGATAGATACGAGAGAGTTAATTCCTATCAATGGGTCATGTTTAAATTAAGTATATGTTATTCATATGCAAGCTCTATATAATTAGCTTAAGTAGCGGATTGTCCGCTATTTATACCTTGACCTTTTTTAACTCCGGAAGTATGTTGTGTATACTAGAGTTCCCCGGTGAGGGTTGAATACTGGTTACATACTTCCAAAAGAACCAGAATTGAGTTAGTCAGGAAATAACGCTTAGTTTGGAGACATTGGTTATGTGTAAGTATAATTTATTTGAACCACTCCAAACTAATAACTTTTGTGATGGATTGTTATGAAGTATGTTATGGAGTTGTACTATTCTTCCTTAGGGTGATTCCAAAATAGAAGATAGTAAATGTTGAAGGTTTGTTCGATCACAAAATAACTTGTATGGATGAATGCTATCATTGAATTAGATGCTTGAAGGGCATTGTTTGCATTCCAAGATGGTCTACTAGAAGGTAGGTAAATGCGTAGCCTGGCTAAAACTAGGTACATGCAGCAGAGCAATATGGGTCACGCTGATTAAGGTATGATCATCCCCAAACCTAGAGCAATATCTACGGTTTATGTATGCTTTGTGATCCCTTTATGGTTGTTGACTGTAACCAAGGGGTGATCATATTCAGTACTATCCAAGTTCAAGTGTAGGCCGATGTTGTGTTAGCAGGGGTAGGCAAGTTCAGGGTTTGACCCCAGGTACATTTTATCTAGAGGTGTACTATGTGGAAGGTAGTCCCTTCCCTTATCACTTTTGGAATCCATTTTCCAATATGAGCCTTCGGACTTGATTGTGTACCTACCATGCTAGATTTTAATAATGTAACAATTTTGGTGATGATTCCATATTTATTTTAAACTTAGACATTATGATAATATCAGAGGATTTTATATAGAAATGTTTTGGTTATTATAAGGTAAAAACCCATCCGTATTAATGTGCGGCGTGATCATACAAGATACCTTTAGTATGAAGGTTTCTACAAAGTTAAACTTATGCTTTACTCACACTAGACCCCTGTCCGACCGAGAGTTTTATTTCTTTCCCTTAAACTCTTTGGTACTCAAATTTTTATGAGTAGCCACATGCTCAGGTTTCTTTGGAGCATTTTGGGAAGCAGTATGGAGTAGGAGCTTTCTTCATCATCTCTTAGTTGTCTATATTTCCGCTGTCACTATATATTATGTATTAGAAGTATGTGTTGTAACTTTGCCGTAACATGGAGCAACCATATGTACTATTTTGTAATGAAGTATATGTAACTTTGTCATTGCGAGAAAAATCTGCATTTGTTTCATTGTCTTATATTTTCTTTTCCCCATGACCTATCTTTCATACACTTAGATGATCGGCATATGAATATCGAGGATGTATTAAGTGTTTCCTTTGGTATAAGAAAGGTAGATCGTCACGATGATTTTATGTTCGCTTGATTGTATTAACAAGTCAAGTTTAATACACATGAAAATTCACAAAGGAAATCATTTTCCTTTAAGAAATGAAATGATGTATATTGGATTGTTAAACCTCTTTAAAATGGTTTAAAATGATTTAGAAATATATTATAAACATTTAAAATTGTCTCGATGAAGTTTGAAAAGAAATTAGAAAATGAGTTAAAATGGGCGCGTTGTGTAACGGTGGTTCGTGATTTCGCACCATGATGGATTCGAAGACAGAATTCTTTGTAATAAGAATTTTTTGAACACTTATAATCATAATTTTCAACAGAGAATGAAATAAGAGATTTCATTTGATAGATTTTGAAATATGAGCAAAATAAGTTTTCAAAATAGTCGCGGTTTGACAATTCAGAAACCAAAGCGACAAATTCTTTACAAATGATATTTTTAATTCTTTAAAAATATGGAATAAACTCTATAAATCCTTTTAAAATGTTTTAAAATAGATTTGTGTTATAAAAATATATTTCTAAATGATTGAAAAGTTGTTTTGATCAAACAAGCTCTGAGAACACTATTTAAATATGAACTTAAAATTAATAATTCTTTTCTAAATCTTTGTAAATGTTTTCAAATGAATTTTAAGTATTTTAAAGATGATTTGAAGGTTTTATAATTTATTTAATGAGTTTAAATGATTGATTTGAAGAAAAGCATTTATAAATAAACTAATTTAGTCTTGGCTCTAAAAGCCGACGAGTAGATTGGAATTTTCTATTCATAAGACCCGGAATTGAGGTGCTTAGACTAAGGAGTTGTTCAGGCGCAACCACCGCCTTGGTTCACCTGGCCTCTTTCCTGGACGAGGAATATATAAGGTCAAAATGTCAAAAACGAGACAGATATAAAAGATTCAAAATTTACAAATTTAATTTGATACGACTTGGGTTGTACGGAGATTATCTTCTTATACTTGGTATTAAATTCAAAAGAGGGAACCCATACTATCTATGTGAATATAAAATATGATTTCACAGTTATTCAGTGGATAGTAAAGGTTGAATACGAAAATTGATGTCGAGTAAATTTAGTATAATTTCTATGGATCAACTTTACTTGAATACTAACTACTTTGGATTTACCATCTTTGATAACTTGGATTCATCCTATTAAAAAAATATGTATCAGAAATAAGAAATCTTTTGTTGATATTTAAATAAATGATTTGGAAATATTTTCCTACGTAAAGAATGAAATGCTTGGAATTATTCCAAGATTAAGAAAGGTTTTAAGTAATCAAAGGATTTATTAAGAGAGGTTTAATGACTCCATATATACCGTAAAGAAATATTTTAAAGATATATATCTCTAGAAGATATTTTTGATAAAAAGAAAGTAATTAATCAAATAATAAGCAAATATTTACTTAATATCTTTTTATCGATGATTGGTTCGAAGAAACCGAGATCGGATTTAGGTAATTCTTGTCCAAAAACCACTTTAAACCAATTTACTTATTCTAAGCAAAGACGTGGAATGATAATAAATGGACCCTTGACGGAAATTTTTCATATAATATTTGTGGTAGTAGTATCTTCATTTGATCTTTGATGTAAGGGCTACTGGCTACTAATCTTTGGGATGATCCCCAATAGGATGTGGTATGAGAGTTCATTCAGTTTATCCAATTCTTGGATAACTTGTATAGATGAATGTCTATGTTGCAATTCTAATCGCATTGATTGATCTCTATAAATGTATCATCTGTTTGGTAGCAGAGAAGGCTACTTCTTTTAGCTTAATACTCTTTTCTAAGACATACAAGCTAAGTAGTTATATGTTGTGGAAATCAGTTGTGCGATCATGGAATGATAGTGTGGCATTCAAAGTGGAATGTGCTATATGAAAGATAATCGTTACCTTAGGCCTCATCGCTCGAAAATGGGTTAAACAGGGCATATCTGAGGCTATATGGGTTGCGCCCATAACGATATGGTCATTGTCTTTCTATATTACTCTAGATATGTCGACTACGTTGTGTATGCTAAGATAGCTCTGGGATAGGTCAGCTACGACCGGGGTGATGTCGTGTTCGGTTCTATTTACCACCAAGTTAGGTATGCTGGTAGGCTGGTCTTTCCCGGTGCAGATTTTCAAAGTTCATCGATCCTCGGTACATCCCTCTAGAGGTGTATTATACGGAAAATAGTTCGTTACCTGCCATTGTATGGAAATCCATTCTCCAATAAGTGCCTTTGGATTTGATAGTAGAACCTACTTCATAGCTAGTGTATTGGAATCTAATCAATGTAACAATTTCAACTAAGATTTATAAGTTTATTTGAAAAGTATTTTCAAAAGAATGTCATTAAAAATAATATTCCTTGTTTTTGCGTAGCAAATTTTTTTGTTATCATAAGGTAAAATCCTCTTCCATGTTTATATGTGGCGTGGTCTTATGAGATAACTTTGTTTTCAAAAACTCATATTTTGAGTTTCTCCTACAAGTCCCATGGCTGACCTAGAGTTTATTTTCTTTCTTCTTAATATCTGGATGCCCTTTTTTCGGCCAGCCTAGTAGTTAAGTTTAGTTGGAAGAAATCTGGAAGAGCTCAAAGCATGTAGTTGGAAGATTCTTCTGAAGATTTTCATTTATTTCCACCACACTTGTGTAATATTATATTTCAGAAGATGCCTTCCATTTCCACCACACTTGTGTTATATTGCATTCCGCATTCGTTAGGACATATATTTATAACTTTCCATATTGATAATAAGTTAAACTTTGATAAACAAATTTAAAATTTCCGCTATAAAGATATATATATATATATATATATACACATACATACATATACATATACATATATGAAAAATATATGTTATTCCATTCATGTAAGATTCTGTTCTGTCTTTACTTTCTTTCTTGCCCTTAAAGTGATGCCTCTCTGGCACATGGATTTTTGGCATATGAATACCGAGGATATATTAATGTCAATTTCTGAAGGTTGAAGAAACAGGTCTTATAATAGCCTTCCCAAACCTGAAATCACTTCTTCTCTTTCCCGTTTAGGCAAAATGTAAATCATCAAACAAAGTGAAATTCAAGCTCCAGGAACAAACCGAAGACACCCCCATATACATGAGCGTGTACGTACATGAACGCCAAGGACCACCCATCGCCTTGCCAACCACCCACGCACATCTGCCTATCTGAGCTTGACACCACAATCCCATCACCACTATTCTACATCTACTGTAGAAAACTCTGACCTGTCAGCCTCGAAAAAAATGCACCTTGAAATAGATTTCATCGTGAACATCCACCTACTCCAACTGTTCCATCCACCTACAAGACACGCCGCCACCGTCGTTCTACTCATGAGACTTAATTGCAGCTCCAACCACAATCTCGACCACTCTAATATATCATGCCACCTTAAATTTTACCGCGTTTGAGTGCAATCCACACCCAAACCCAAAAAACCTACATCGAGCTTGACTCTATGCCTCAGGCCACCGTTGAACTTGCACTTTCTACAGTAGCTCCACTGTTACCCTTAGTCGCTCCACGACCAGCCACCCCTCAAACCATTGACTAAATCGAATGATTTTGATTTTTTTCCAAAAATAGAAACAACACCTTCCCTCACTCGATACTCCATTAGAAAAACCACGATAACTCTTAAAAATCATGACTTTCCATGATTGATCTACCGGTGCAATCCAATCTCAAAATTACGATAGTCGAGTCATGGCCAAAATCCAGTTACTGACTGTTATATACCCCTATCGCCTTACACACTTAACGAAATTTTCAAATATATTTTTAGAAAAGACTAGACATGAATACAATGAACTATCTAATTGACGGTATGTTACAATTCATAATGGTATAAGAGTTATCAATTTTATAAGGGAAGGGGATGTTTCTTTTTCATCCACCGACAAAGATAATAAGGAAGATGGTTTCTGCTTTGAAGATGCATGTATATGTACCAGCATCTGGGTGGTGATGACAAGAAGACAGGATCCAAAGTTGAAGGTAAGATCAATGGGGATAATAGCGGCTGGTAGGGTAAAAAAGAAACAAACATGTTTACTAAGTACTATTTTGGTTTAAAGGAACTATGTATGTTTAAGGTTTGATTTTGAATAGATTCGATACCCTACCACACAATATCACATCTGCGTGCAAGCCGCAAATAATAGAAATAAAATATGATCGCCTACAGAAATGTGATGCGGTCACAAAACAAAAATATAACATACCGGTTATTAAATTCTTTAAAATTCAAAAGTACCAATGTTCAACATAAAATATGTCAAATGAAAATTCAATTATTTTCAAAATTAAAAATCATGGAAAAATCTATAAAGTAAAATTAAAATACATCTTTAAAAATCAAGTAGTTATTTGAAATATAGATTTTATTATATTTCAAATTCAAATTTGAATATGTAAATATTAAATATTCAAATTTGAAAACTAAAAAATTACAGGTCGTTATAATGGCATCCTTTTTGGGATGGATATCTCAAATATGTTAAAATATAAAAATAAATGTTCCTTGTAGGACGCATAAATAATGTATGTTCTGGAATTCCTAAGCATAAGAATTAATGAGTTATATATATATGTATGTATGTATGTATGTATAACCGCACCTATCGATTAAACATACATACATACATACATACATACATACATATATATAAATATCATAATGTACGTTAATATTCATATTTGTTAGGATGACTAGTTATTAATAGCGTAGTAAACCATAGGACTAGGAGTTGAAATCGAAAAGAGATAGAAACTCCAAAATTATTAGGGAAATATATGTGCAGTTAATATGGAGTTAACAGGAATTAAATAGAGACATAAATGCGTTTAGTGGAACTGAATAAAGAATTTAATATGCCAATTATGGGAAATGAAATAGGCATAATAGGTTGAATTAGAATGAAAAAATAAATGTAATAGAGATTGCCAATTCGAATAATAATAACCATTTATTACGGACCACCAACAATTATGGAATATAGTAGATATTAGAGTAATATAGGAATTAAATGTTGGAAGGTGGTATAATTTTCATAGTGGGTTATACTACCTTAACCGTACATTTGAAACAAGGTGAATAATGGGCCAAACCCAATATTTTGGCTTAGGACGATTGTTTGGTTTAGTAGGTTAGAATGCAAGGTCAGTTGAATTACATAACAGAAGTCTGCATTCACCTGGAAGCTACCATAGTTATGTGTACTTACAATTGATGTGGGACATCTCCAACCATAGACCCGTTGGAAAGGAATATGCAGCGGTCCTGAGAGGTCGGTAACAAAGACTCGGGTTATGCCCTGATAGATTTCCATTCCTACTAGTGTAGAATCCATATGGGATACACATAGACCTCAAAGTTTAATTAATTAGTTGTTTTTTTATCGGAGGTGGGCTAGTTAACCTTAGACGAGTCTTTGAGATGCGTTAGTAGTACGAAAATTAAATCATAAATCTGTATCTAAGAGTCAACGGTCTCAGTAGCTAGAGATGATTGATCAACGATTATGTTATAGAGGAGCCGCTTTGGCTTTGAGGTATTGAATGGAAATTGGATCACCTCTTTAATATTTAAGAAGTATTAAGTGGCCAGGGTTCCTTTTGGGTAATACAACATTTATATATATATGTATGTATGTATGTATGTATATATGTATGTATATGCATATATATATATATATATATATATATATAATATATCCTAGAAGGCTAGACAAATTGTATGCATAGATAGAATTACATGGAATTGCCATGAATAGTGGACATAACACTTAAATGGAAATCAATCAACATAAATTAGTGTTATGGATAAAATTTATAATTTCTCATTCACCGAAACATTATTATGACCTTCTCCTTATTACAACCCACATGATAGATTTAGAAGGACATGCTACTGGTGCTACATGAGAACTCCAGATAGTGAAATCTTCTCATTTATGCTTGGCCCCGACAAAGCAGATACTAAAGGAATAATATTGATTCCATGATAGTAGCCTTGGTCAATGTATATATTCTATTACATTTTTCTGTTCCACTGTGAGTTCATGTAGATACCTCTTTGATGTATTTATGTTTATTACAGTTTACCAAAACAAACGATCTATATCCAAAGGGACTTGGGATTCAATTTAGTCAAACTTCAGGCCCATTAATATGCGGGTTGTTACATTCCTTATTCAAAGCCTATATGAAACACCTTGAGATAGTGAATTTGTTCGCTCATTGAATTAATATACAAGCCTTTAGATAGAGTTACCAATCTAAAGTAGCAACCATCGATTTTCGAATTTGATTTAATTTATGTATTTGGAAGCTTGAAAATGAGGAGGGGCTAGAATGAGGGTTGTCTAAATAAGGTCTTAGGAGCAGCAAAAGAAAAGTGAAGTAAAGCAGGTGTTGGAAATGAATAAATAAGCAAGATCTTAAGGAATGAAAAGAGGATCAAGATCCAACTTTTTCTCTTACCAAATAACTTCTTTTTGAATCAAAATTTTATCCCACTTCTCCCTTATATGCCCATCCATCCTAGGCTCTTATAAGGGCCTCAATACCTCTTCAAGCCCGATCAACAAAGTAGTGTTTAAATCTAATTCATATGCACATCGATATCTTATATCATTTTATGTGTTTGTAGCTATTATAACCTTTATTTAATATCGATCAACATAAATTAAATAAAATTTTATAATTAATATTTCATTACTAGTAATTAATTTAATTAATTTATAAGAATTATTATAACACCCCTAATTTTATTAACACTATTCAGGAGATTTAATGTAACGTACGCGATTTTTCGTTGCCGAAAAACCGAATAGTTAGGGTTTTAAGAAAAAGAAAAAGACAGAAGAAGAGAGAAAAGATAGAAAATAGAGAGAAAAGAAAATAGAACGAAACAGAAAGAAAACAACAGAACAACATCAGAATCTCACAATCGCAGCGGAACAACATATAATAGATAAATGAATAATCTTTAAACAAAGAACTATATCAATTATTAAATTACATCACATTTCATTACATTTCATCATCAGAGTGTACAACAACAAACAACAACAAACAGCGGAAAAGAAATACTATATACTAGTAATACGCCATGCCATCCAGCGTGCCTCCAGCAACTCCTGAATTCCAGAATATCCTGGTAAACCTTAACTCTTGACTGCCCGTGTGGAAATTGGTGGGCACCCAAAGTTTAGGAAGGAAAACAATAAACTCCGAGTCAGTCATGTGACTGGTGTGAGAACTCAAAACAGTTTATTTATCTTTAAAATCAAAATAGAGGAATATTTTTAAAGTCAATTCGCAATGCTTTTAAAAATGAGACTACCATAAGGCCTCCCGCACACACACACAATGCAAACGCAGAATCGGAGGAGATTTCTCCTTATGATAGTCAAAGATGCTTGATACGTATTAAAAAGAACATTTGATATTATTACTAGTGCATAGTGTAGGGAAAATCCTTTCGAAAGTAAAGATATAAATCTTAGCCAGCATATGCATTCCGCACTTATGCCTACTATAGCTACCATGTTCAATAGCAGGTTACCGCCACATTCCATGGCAGGTTATACAACTAAAACCGTACAAGATAGTATTGTTTCTTTGGATTTCCAACAAATGGTCAGGCCAAAGAACTTCCCATTGCCACATGAGAACGCCTCTGGAAGGACGTCCCCGAGAACCTAACCGGATCTCTGCCAACACAAGGCCGGGTTACCTTTCAAACTAGGTAACAACTGACCGAGTATGCCATCCACCGGTCCTTTGGGACCTTTATCCGAGCGCTCGTAATCAACATCACACCATAATAATAAAGTGTTTCAACATGAGTAAGTATCTGGGCTCCATACCATGATACCACCCTTTTCCAGAAGGAAATGCACATACCCTAAAGGGAGCTACCCCTTATAACCTTGCTGCATCTTTCCTGTTTTGACCATTCCGGGGTGTGAGGCTCGACGAAGTCTCGTCCACTAAGCCACGCTTTATACAAAAGCTGTGCTTTGGGTCAACAAATGATCAAAGAAATGATCACAGAGATAATCGATCAAACAAATGATCATATCACAAATGATCAACACAATGATCATTTCACATCAACACTCAGTATGTCACATTACCAAATTGGGAGTATATTGCTAAAAACCTTCAACTACATAACCTCTGAGCTCGTACGTCTCAGAGAAGGGTGTTAAGCTAAGAGAATAAATTCTCCGCCACCAAAAGAAATATATTTGAAAGAAATCAGCTTTATATCTCAATTTTAATGTCAGACATACAATCCATACAAGTCTGTTCCAGGATCGAACAGAACCGAAGGCACTTACAAAGAAGTCCTTGCAATCTGGATATCCACAATCCTGATCGGATTCCCCATCACATATGGAGAACTCTATACCGGAGCAACTCGGTGCAGAGAAAATCGACAGGTCATCCTATCGCTCTCGCAAATACCCGGTCTTCAACACCGGTCGTCAATGCTATCCATTACGTCGTATCACTATTCGGAATGGGTAATCCGAACAACGAGCGCAATAATTTAAAAATAAGTGTGGCATTCAAATTCATCAAATCACAACAAATACCTTTCAAAGGTAAATATTGATAGTCGGTTATTGAACTATCAATGGATATGCACAACATCACCAGATTCTAAATAATTTTCCAAATTATTTATTTCCCAAAAATATCTTTACAAGATATATGACTTCAACACCTCAAAAATAAATCTATATTTATTTTTAAACAAATTCCACTTTCTTTTATAAATTCCATAGTGAATTTATATTCCAAAATATTTATGAATACGCGGTTTCAATTATTCATTTTCAATTTATCTTCAAAAAGATAAATTCTCAAAATATTCACTTCATATTGGAAAACATTTCCATACTTATTTATTAATAAGTAATTCACAAATCTTTTTATTTTCTATACTTGGAAAATATTCAATATACTTAGATCGAAATTAAGTATATATTTCATTCTTTAAGGAAATCGTTCTCTTAAACATATTTATTTGGGTCAAAACGAATGTTACGTAAAACATCGTTACGACAACCCAAAATCACTAGTATAGGGATTCGAAGTTAAAATAGATATATAAATCCCAATACTATACAAAATATTTCCTTTCGGAAATCATTTACTATAACAACAGTGTTATAGTCCACCATTTCCTTCTATTTCTCGAAAACGTCTATTTCAACAATGAATGTTGAAATCTATGGTTTCGAATCTCAACACATTTTAAAACATCGTTAGATCGTTTTAATTCTATTTAAAACATTAAATTCAAAACATTTTCTTTAACATAATATTCACTATTCAAAAACGTGAATATACTTGTTAACCAACTTCATCATTTCTGTACATTTTATTTTAAAGGATTATTCACTGTCTAAAACGTGAATATAACTCCATTAATAAGTTACAACAATTTACTTATCAAAATAAGTCGTTGCGGATTTTATAAAACAATGTTTATAAATTCCATTTCTATTTATTTTATAACAACTTCCTTTTATAAATTTCCTTTATTAACCTATTCGATTTATAACTCAATTATATACCGAAAGTCCATATTATAAGTTAAATACTTATAATTTATTTGTTTGCAAAATCGTTCCTTTAACTTCCCAAATTATAAATCTTATAACTTATAAGATTCATTTATTCACGCAAATCTATTCTTCAAATCTTTACAAATTTTATAAACCTACTGCTTATAAAATTCCATTTATAACTTCACCGTTTATAATTCTATAAATTTCATTCATTTATGAAATTCATTCACAATTCATTCTAACACTTATAAAAACTCATTTTATAATCCAAATATTTTAATTTATAAATTATCAATTTATAAATCTTTTATATAAATCAATTTATAATATTCTTTTAAAACGTCTTTAAACTCCTTTATAATTTCATCATTTTGATTTATAAAATAATCAAATTTCATAAATCCTATATTTAAACTTTTTATAATAAATTCAGAAATCCCAATTTAAGCTATTTTATAAAATCATTAACCTCATATTTTCAATAATCAACTTTTAACTATTTTTCCCAAAAATATAATTTTTATAACATTAAAATTATAACGTTTATTTATCTATAATGGATTAATTCCAAAAATATTTTATAAACGAATACTTTTCAAAAATCACTTTGAAATCCTTTTAAAATTCCAAAATTTGGCCCAATGATGCTACACACCAAATAATCAATCACGAATACAACGATATCATATATCGATATGATAATCAACGAATATCAAAATATCCATAATCAAATAAATACTGTTGAGGAATCCAGTTGGATCCCTCCAACCTGTTTTCCTACGTCCAAAGATGTTAGCACAATACCAATTCCGTTCCAGTACGAAATTATCGCGGTATATGGGATTTAAAATATTATCCGCTTAATAGACGGCGCAATAGGGTCTCATCCGCTATATACTGCGGGAAATCAATTCCAAGTACATAAATAATACCAATTTCACTGTTTATTAAATATTCGCGGTATATGTTTTTAATAAATAACATCCGCTTACTAACGGAGCATAACGTCTATTTTAACAATCAATTGATAACAATCATCATTCAAACATGCATTCAAATATTTTAAATATAACTATTTAAAATAAAATCGAAACCGATTCGGTTGAGTGAGAAGTTCTCACATTGATTTCAATTTTGTTTTAGCGATTTATTTCGAATAAAATTAAACGCGCGTTTAATTTTACCCAAAATTTTCACTAACTCCAAACGACTTCAATCCATTTCCATAGCGTAGTGCTCGTCGATACGATTCCAACGCAACTGGTTTCGCGCATTTTCGACCTCGCATGAAAAAGATATGATTTTTTAAAGATTCACGATTTTATATTCATAAATTTGCAACAAATTTTATAATTTTAAACCTAAATAACATCAGGGCTGTTATATCCATTGCCTCCAAATCCAAGCCATGCGTGCTTTCTTCCCTCCTTCTCCAGAAAACACCCACCCACGCTACCAGTTGTAGCCGAACCCAAATCATAAAACTAGGGTTCATATTCGCGCCACCAACACTCGATTAAAATTCGATCAGGTACCATCGTTCTGAAGAGCATCACGTCCTCTACCTTCGGCTGCAATACTAGCAAGCTCGGCCCCCCCTTGACCCTAGAATTTCGTGCGAACGTAAGGGGAACGCGGGCAATTTCACATTGATCTACAGCTCAAAACTTGATATCGACCGTTGGATGTAAAGCTCTCGACGAGCTCTCGATCTTTGTAGTTGAAAGTTTCTTGAAACGAGGATTGGATTTGAAGAAATTTGGAGGGGAAGATGATGGTGTTTCGGCCATTGATGAAGGAGGTGGCGGCTGAAGGATTAGGGTTAGGTTTATTTATCTTTATTTTTTTTTTGTGAATAAAGGCCCTATTTATAGAAAATAAAACGAACACTATTCATTTTGGATTTTTCAAACTTCGATTTACGCGCGGTAACCGGCGTTTCTAAGGTTTATCCCACGTTCCGGACACAATGGAATAGGTTTCGAAAGCTAATTCGGTCATCATTGCGAGTTATGGCAATAAACGTTCGATTTAAAATTAAACCGATTAAACGATTTTCTAGGCGTTTTAGCTTGCATCGGACAAACGGTAAATCCGATTGACATGAAATTTGAAACCATACAATAATATAACATTACGGATCCGATGAAACTGGTTTCGTCGAAATCCGAGACTGTTTGAAAAATGGCTATTTTAACTCGCCAAATTAATATTAAAACAATTTCGATGCGTTTCGAGCTGCCACGATCAAACGATAACTCCGATTGCTACGAAAATTGAAATCCGATAATAACTAACTATTACGGATCCAATGGAACTAGTTTCGTCCAATTCTGAGACTGTTCAAAAAATGGCTAATTTCACTAGTCGATTAAATATTAAAATATTCAATTTTCACAAATTAACTTTAAACTCGATTTTAAAAGTTCTAAAACATCATTCTAACTCCAATATGATAAAATAAAATTTTACAAATCATTTTCAATCATACTTAACCCAATATTCAATTATTTCTATATTTTCACATATTAAATTATCGATTTAATTATTCAATTAAATCCAATTATTCGAAATAAAATTTATTCGACTTATAAATTCACTAATTAATATTTAAAATTAATTAAATATTCAAATTTTTATTAATTAAAATTCTGGGTCGTTACATACTTCCCCCCTTAAAAGAATTTCGTCCTCGAAATTATCAAGTAAGAAAAGTTGCAGAATCTATTAGTTTCCCATAAATCCATAGTTAAACTTCTTACAATACTTTACTAAGTTTCCAAATCATACTTAGTTATCTTTTCAAAAACAACTACTATTTTTTAACTTTCAATTCCAAAAACAAAGTTATAGTTTTCAAAATTTTCCAAAAATTCCCAAATTTTTCTAACGCCTTTAATTTTCGAAAAAATTCGCCAGAGTCTCCTTTGCGCGGCTCGATTCGAAAAAAATAATGACAGTATATATATCACAAATATACATCTCATCAAGTAATGAGGCATCCCGCAGGGAAAAGTGTAAAAGTACGATATTTAATCCGAGATATGTACCTTATATTTTATTAGCGAGCATATACGGCTAATATAGCGCGAAAGCGAGCTCCAAATGCGAAGCAAACGCGATCCACACCTACTAAACACTCAACAAACAAATGAGAACATGTTTATAGACAATAGTATCGATATACAACATATAGCAACATAATAACTATATATGCCAACATAGCAAATGTAGTAAAAGCAATATATATTCAACCATCAACCAACTATCATCCAACAAATTCATAACCAATAAATATTCATTCATATTCTCATTAATATTCAATGAAATGGGTTTTCAATTTAATCACATTTGATTCATTAACAGTGGATGTTTTTACTAACATTCATTCTTAATTAGTTTATATTCACTAATTCATATTCAAGTTGGTTCACTTCCAAATCAAATTCAATTCTATTTAAGATTCACTTAACTTCCAATTGGATTTCAATTACTTTAGCTTTCAATTTTGCTAATTCAATTTCATTAATACTTAATGAATTTATATACAATCAATCAACAATCATATAACAACCAATGTATATTAATTACAACCAAATTTATTTTCTTATATTCATTCAATTTGGTTTAACACCTTTACTTTCAATTGGTTCAATTAAATTAAGTTTCATTCAATCTTTCAACTTCCAATAACATAAGATTTTAATGAATTAACACCTACATCCATTATTTCATATCAACTTAATTTACATTCAATTGATTAACATTCAATTCATTAATTCAATTCAATTGGTAATTCATTTAACAACTTAAAGTTGAATTTCATTTATATAACACAAGTTCATATCTATCACTTAACTTTATTAATTTACTTTGATACCAATATCAACTTCATTTAACATCACTTAAGTTATATTCCATTTTATAAACATGACTTGGTTTTACTTAACTTAAATTTCCACTTATAAATCAATTCAGCTTCCAAATTCTAAAGTAAATTTCCATTTAACTTTTAAATTCATTTTTTATTTACAACTCATATTCATAAATATATTCATATAGTTTCACTTCTTATATATATATAAGTTTTATTTCACAATTGTAAATCACATTAATTATAATTCAATTCTTATAATTCTTTTTGCTTATACAATTATTCTTTTATCTAGATTATTCAAACATCTTATTCAACAACCAAATAATCAACTTATATACACTTTAATAATTCTGAAAATTATTCCTTTATATATAAAATATAATCAAGGTAAAATTATTTCATTTACCCAATTTAAAACAATATCGTGTCGGTTTATCTTGTTTAAGAGTTTAGAAACCCCTATCTACGATAGTTAGCTTGACTACATCGACCGGAATCTATAAACAATCAATCGATAAGTCAACACAATACAAAACAATTTATATTCACTAACAAATACGCTCTCATAGCTATTATTACACTCAAACTCATTCTAGAGTACTACTGACTCTATCTCTAATGAGTAATACCCAACAGAACCATGGTTGTCGCTTAACCATATGCTCTGATACCAAATTGTAACGTACGCGATTTTTCGTTGCCGAAAAACCGAATAGTTAGGGTTTTAAGAAAAAGAAAAAGACAAAAGAAGAGAGAAAAGATAGAAAATAGAGAGAAAAGAAAATAGAACGAAACAGAAAGAAAACAACAGAACAACATCAGAATCTCACAATCGCAGCGGAACAACATATAATAGATAAGTGAATAATCTTTAAATAAAGAACTATATCAATTATTACACTACATCACATTTCATTACATTTCATCATCAGAGTGTACAACAACAAACAACAACAAACAGCGGAAAAGAAATACTATATACTAGTAATACGCCATGCCATCCAGCTTGCCTCCAGCAACTCCTGAATTCCAGAATATCCTGGTAAACCTTAACTCTTGACTGCCCGTGTGGAAATTGGTGGGTACCCAGAGTTTAGGAAGGAAAACAATAAACTCCGAGTCAGTCATGTGACTGGTGTGAGAACTCAAAACAGTTTATTTATCTTAAAAATCAAAATAGAGGAATATTTTTAAAGTCAATTCGCAATGCTTTTAAAAATGAGACTACCATAAGGCCTCCCGCGCACACACACTATGCAAACGCAGAATCGGAGGAGATTTCTCCTTATGATAGTCAAAGATGCTTGATACGTATTAAAAAGAACATTTGACATTATTACTAGTGCATAGTGTAGGGAAAATCATTTCGAAAGTAAAGATATAAATCTTAGCCAGCATATGATTCCGCACTTATGCCTACTATAGCTACCATGTTCAATAGCAGGTTACCGCCACATTCCATGGCAGGTTATACAACTAAAACCATACAAGATCGTATTGTTTCTTTGGATTTCCAACAAATGGTCAGGCCAAGGAACTTACCATTGCCACATGAGAATGCCTCTGGAAGGACGTCCCCGAGAACCTAATCGGATCTCTGCCAACACAAGGCCGGGTTACCTTTCAAACTAGGTAACAACTGACCGAGTATGCCATCCCCCGGTCCTTTGGGACCTTTATCCGAGCGCTCGTAATCAACATCACACCATACATGAGTAAGTATCTGGGCTCCATACCATGATACCACCCTTTTCTAGAAGGAAATGCACATACCCTAAAGGGAGCTACCCCTCATAACCGTGCTGCATCTTTCCTGTTTTGACCATTCCGGGGTGTGAGGCTCGACGAAGTCTCGTCCACAAAGGCACGCTTTATACAAAAGTTGTGCTTTGGGTCAACAAATGATCATAGAAATGATCACAAAGATAACCGATCAAACAAATGATCATATCACAAATGATCAACACAATGATCATTTCACAGCAACACTCAGCATGTCACATTACCAAATTGGGAGTATATTGCTAAAAAGCTTCAACTACATAACCTCTGAGCTCGTACGTCTCAGAGAAGGGTGTTAAGCTAAGAGAATAAATTCTCCGCCACCAAAAGAAATATATTTGAAAGAAATCAGCTTTATATCTCAATTGTAATGTCAGACATACAATCCATACAAGTCTGTTCCGGGATCGAACAGAACCGAAGGCACTTACAAAGAAGTCCTTGCAATCCGGATATCCACAATCCTGATCGGATTCCCCATCACATATGGAGAACTCTATACCGGAGCAACTCGGTGCAGAGTCAATCGACAGGTCATCCTATCGCTCTCGCAAATACCCGGTCTTCAACACCGGTCGTCAATGCTATCCATTACGTCGTATCACTATTCGGAATGGGTAATCCGAACAACGAGCGCAATAATTTAAAAATAAGTGTGGCATTCAAATTCATCAAATCACAACAAATACCTTTCAAAGGTAAATATTGATAGTCGGTTATTGAACTATCAATGGATATGCACAACATCACCAGATTCCAAATAATTTTCCAAATAATTTATTTCCCAAAAATATCTTTACAAGATATATGACTTCAACACCTCAAAAATAAATCAATATTTATTTTTAAACAAATTCCACTTTCTTTTATAAATTCCATAGTGAATTTATATTCCAAAATATTTATGAATACGCGGTTTCAATTATTCATTTTCAATTTATCTTCAAAAAGATAATTCTCAAAATATTCACTTCATATTGGAAAACATTTCCATACTTATTTATTAATAAGTAATTCACAAATCTTTTTATTTTCTATACTTGGAAAATATTCAATATACTTAGATCAAAATTAAGTATATATTTCATTCTTTAAGGAAATCGTTCTCTTAAACATATTTATTTGGGTCAAAACGAATGTTACGTAAAACATCGTTACGACAACCCAAAATCACTAGTATAGGGATTCGAAGTTAAAATAGATATATAAATCCCAATACTATACAAAATATTTCCTTTCGGAAATCATTTACTATAACAACAGTGTTATAGTCCACCATTTCCTTCTATTTCTCGAAAACGTCTATTTCAACAATGAATGTTGAAATCTATGGTTTCGAATCTCAACACATTTTAAAACATCGTTAGATCGTTTTAATTCTATTTAAAACATTAAATTCAAAACATTTTCTTTAACATAATATTCACTATTCAAAAACGTGAATATACTTGTTAACCAACTTCATCATTTCTGTACATTTTATTTTAAAGGATTATTCACTGTCTAAAACGTGAATATAACTCCATTAATAAGTTACAACAATTTACTTATCAAAATAAGTCGTTGCGGATTTTATAAAACAATGTTTATAAATTCCATTTCTATTTATTTTATAACAACTTCCTTTTATAAATTTCCTTTATTAACCTATTCGATTTATAACTCAATTATATACCGAAAGTCCATATTATAAGTTAAATACTTATAATTTATTTGTTTGCAAAATCGTTCCTTTAACTTCCCAAATTATAAATCTTATAACTTATAAGATTCATTTATTCACGCAAATCTATTCTTCAAATCTTTACAAATTTTATAAACCTACTGCTTATAAAATTCCATTTATAACTTCACCGTTTATAATTCTATAAATTTCATTCATTTATGAAATTCATTCACAATTCATTCTAACACTTATAAAAACTCATTTTATAATCCACATATTTTAATTTATAAATTATCAATTTATAAATCTTTTATATAAATCAATTTATATTATTCTTTTAAAACGTCTTTAAACTCCTTTATAATTTCATAATTTTGATTTATAAAATAATCAAATTTCATAAATCCTATATTTAAACTTTTTATAATAAATTCAGAAATCCTAATTTAAGCTATTTTATAAAATCATTAACCTCATATTTTCAATAATCAACTTTTAACTATTTTTCCCAAAAATATAATTTTTATAACATTAAAATTATAACGTTTATTTATCTATAATGGATCAATTCCAAAAATATTTTATAAACGTATACTTTTCAAAAATCACTTTGAAATTCTTTTAAAATTCCAAAATTTGGCCCAATGATGCTACACACCAAATAGTCAATCACGACTACAACGATACCATATATCGATATGATAATCAACGAATATCAAAATATCCATAATCAAATAAATACTGTTGAGGAATCCAGTTGGATCCCTCCAACCTGTTTTCCTGCATCCAAAGATGTTAGCACAATACCAATTCCGTTCCAGTACGAAATTATCACGGTATATGGGATTTAAAATATTATCCGCTTAATAGACGGCGCAATAGGGTCTCATCCGCTATATACTGCGGGAAATCAATTCCAAGTACATAAATAATACCAATTTCACTGTTTATGAAATATTCGCGGTATATATTTTTAATAAATAACATCCGCTTACTAACGGCGCATAATGTCTATTTTAACAATCAACTGATAACAATCATCATTGAAACATGCATTCAAATATTTTAAATATAACTATTTAAAATAAAATCGAAACCGATTCGATTGAGTGAGAAGTTCTCACCTTGATTTCAATTTCGTTTTAGCGATTTATTTCGAATAAAATTAAACGCGCGTTTAATTTTACCCAAAATTTTCACTAACTCCAAATGACTCCAATCCAATTCCATAGCGTAGTGCTCGTCGATACGATTCCAACGCAACTGGTTTCGCGCGTTTTCGTCCTCGTATGAAAAAGATATGATTTTTTAAAGATTCACGATTTTATATTCATAAATTTACAACAAATTTTATAATTTTAAACCTAAATAACATCAGGGCCGTTAGATCCATTGCCTCCAAAACCAAACCATGCGTGCTTTCTTCCCTCCTTCTCCAGAAAACACCCATGCATGCTACCAGTTATTGCCGAACACAAATCATAAAACTAGGGTTTATATTCGCGCCACCAACACTCGATTAAAATTCGATCAGGTACCATCGTTCTGAAGAGCATCACGTCCTCTACCTTCGGCTGCAATACTAGCAAGCTCGGCCCCCCCTTGACCCTAGAATTTCGTGCGAATGTAAGGGGAACGCGGGCAATTTCACGTTGATCTACAGCTCAAAACTTGATCTCGACCGTTGGATGTAAAGCTCTCGACGAGCTCTTTATCTTTGTAGTTGAAAGTTTCTTGAAACGAGGCTTGGATTTGAAGAAATTTGGAGGGGAAGATAATGGTGTTTCGGCCATTGATGAAGGAGGTGGCGGCTGAAGGATTAGGGTTAGGTTTATTTATCTTTATTTTTTATTGTGAATAAAGGCCCTATTTATAGAAAATAAAACGAACACTATTCATTTTGGATTTTTCAAACTTCGACTTACGCGCGGTAATCGGCGTTTCTAGAGTTTATCCCGTGTTCCGGACACAATGGAACATGTTTCGAAAGCTAATTCGGTCATCTGTGCGAGTTATGGCAATAAACGTTCGATTTAAAATTAAACCGATTAAACGATTTTCTAGGCGTTTTAGCTTGCACCGGACAAACGGTAAATCCGATTGACACGAAATTTGAAACCATACAATAATATAACATTACGGATCCGATGAAACTAGTTTCGTCTAAATCCGAGACCGTTTGAAAAATGGCTATTTTAACTCGCCAAATTAATATTAAAACAATTTCGATGCGTTTCGAGCTGCCACGATCAAACGATAACTCCAAATTGCTACGAAAATTGAAATCCGATAATAACTAACTATTACGGATCCAATGGAACTAGTTTCGTCCAATTCTGAGACTGTTCAAAAAATGGCTAATTTCACTAGTCGATTAAATATTAAAATATTCAATTTTCACAAATTAACTTTAAACTCGATTTTAAAAGTTCTAAAACATCATTCTAACTCCAATATGATAAAATAAAATTTTACAAATCATTTTCAATCATATTTAACCCAATATTCAATTATTTCTGTATTTTCACATATTAAATTATCGATTTAATTATTCAATTAAATCCAATTATTCAAAATAAAATTTATTCGACTTATAAATTCACTAATTAATATTTAAAATTAATTAAATACTCAAATTTTTATTAATTAAAATTCTGGGTCGTTACATTTAATTAGAATAAATTAAATAGAATAATGTAGATAAGGAGATTGAAGTTGTTTAATGAATCAAGTGGCCGTGCTTATCTAACCAAATGAACTTATAAATGGTTAAGATATTAAACCTAAGGGCATTAGGGTAAGTAGCCGCCCATTATTTCCTACCCTTATACTATCTCCCTTGGTCATACACGTTCATTTCATTAAAACAAAAATTTATAACCGTAAGGAAGCAAGGCCGGCTATTAGGAGGAAGGAAGGGAAGAGAAAATCAACTTAAAGCTTAGGATTCAAGCTAGAAGAAACCAATCTTAAACAAACTTTAATTTCCTTATCTACTCAAAGGTGAATAATAACTTCTACATCACTATTTTGGTTTATTATCATATGGTTTCGGACTTTAATGTAAATATGTTATTATGATATACTGACTGATGATATGCTTGAATTATTGTTTACATGATTAAACAAGTTTGCTAAAAAGAAGTTATACACTTTTTTATGGTAAAACCGAGATGAAATGATTTTTAAATTCCAAGGGAAAATTTTATGTTGTAGAAAACATAATTTTAGAGACGGGTTTCAATTTCCATAATTTTCGGAAATAATATGGATTTTATATTAATTTTCTAGTGAAGAAAATGATTTATTAGGTTATAAATTATTTACAGCTAAAATAATAATTATTTGGGTTTGAAATTTTTATATGTTGGAAAACATATTAAAATAGATTTTCTAGGATTTTTCTAGATTTTTCCTAAGTTATTTGGATATTTAAAATTATTTAAGGTATCGAACTTAAATGTTTTATATAATTAATTAAGGAGAAGGGGCATTCAATAAAATAAAATTATTATTAAATTCTAGAATTTGTGGCCGCATTTTTCTGAAAAGTATGTATGAACCAATAAGAATTTGATAAACAAAGGCAGGTTAGCTGAAAAGTTATCTTTTTTAAGTTAAAACAAGAAAATCATTCTTTTAGCATGTTTCGACCATTTTAGGCATCAAACCTTTCAACCCAGACCTTCCAACAAAGTCGAAAGGCTATGGCTTTCGACAGGGTCAAAATTCAATGCATATGGTACCAGGTTACTTGGTACTTAACGAATTGAACAAGATCGAAGGGTACTTAGTCGAAAGGTTGGTTGCCAAAGTGGTTGGGGTATGTTCGTTTTACAAACAAAAAAGCATATACCTGCTTGCTTTCAAAAAAAAGATTTCAACTTGGTCGCTTTCAACCAGGTCAATTATCTAGAATAAAGGTTTTAAACCTATAGACACAGTCAAAAGGTTACTACCGCTTTATCATTATTTTGTTTTAAACCTTTTGATATTGTCGAAAGGTTACTGCCGCCTTTTTCCAACCTTTTGAAGTCGTTACTTTCGACAAAGTCAAAAAGTTTACTTATTTTAAAACTAGCCGCTTCTCCAATAGTTTCGAAAGGTTTGAATTTTAATGGTTTCGAAAGGTTTTACAATGGTTTCGAAAGGTATCAAAGCTTTCGCTTAGATAATTTACCCTTGTTTTATAATTGAAGTATAACCCAATGCTTTCGAAGGAGTTGTTTTAAAGGCAGAGGCCTATTGTTTTAAATGATATGTTTTAAAGCTTTCGAAGCAGATCTTTCGATAAAGTCGAAAGGTTGCTTCCACTGAATGCGAAAGGTTTTCAGAGAAGGTTCTCCTCATGTTTAAATCGAACCCAGTGAGTTTACAAAAGGTTTGCTTTCCAATGTTTCGAATGGTTTGCTTCCCAATGGTTTCAAAAGGTTTTGTTTCCAATGCTTTCGAAAGGTTTACTTACAAATGGTTTGGAAGTTAGGCTTCCACTCTTATTTAATGATACTTCAACTAGGTCGAAAGGTTTTTGTAATGACCCATAATTTAATCACTTTGAACTTGAATAGTTAATATGTTTTTAACTGATTAAATAATGAATTTTATATCTAGAATACAATTTGGATAAAATCTCTCGAATGGATTTTTTTACGGATGTAAAATGTTAGATAAAGATGGTTTGAGTTATAAGGCGGTTAGGGGTACCGATTTATTTAAGAATGAGTTTTCCTAATAAAACAGAATAGTATAATTACTTGCCTAATAAAACAAGAAAGAATTATTAACCCTGCCTAATAAAACAAAATAGTATAATTACTTGCCTAATAAAACAAGAAAGAATTATTAACCATGCCTAATAAAATAGAATATTATAATTGCTTGCCTAGTAAAATAAGAGAGAATTATTAACCTTTCCTAATAAAACAGAATAGTATAATTACTTGCTTAATAAAACAAAACAGTATAATTACTTGCATAATGAAACAAAATAGCATAATAATTATTATATTCCATGCGGGTGGTTGCTATTGGACCAAAATCTGGTCGAATCAGGTTCTGCCATGTGGATGGTTGCCATTGTACCAAAATCTGATCGAATCATGTTATACCATAGGTGATAAGGAGGTTTCCTACTGGACAAAAATGTGGTCGAATCAAATTAAGCCATCAAGATGTTTTCTATTGGACCAAAATGTGGTCGAATCAAATTAGGCCATCAAGAGGTTTTCTATTGGACCAAAATGTGGATGAATCAAATTTGGCCATAAGGCTGGTTACTGTTGGACAAAAATCTGGGCGAATCTGGTTAGGCTGTAGGAAATGACTAAATTACCCTTCTCTTCACCTATAAATAGCCAAGTCTGTGTCCCATTTTAATTGTTTCACAAACTAAAGAAAAGAACTAAAATTCATTATAAAAGGTGAAGTATTCCAAGTCTCCATCAAAGCAAATAGGAGGTGAGCACGTTCCTTGTTTTCATAGTTTAGTGGGTGTAACTTATTCTGTGAGTATATTGCTTGATTTTATAGTTTAGTGAGTAAATTCCTTGTTTTCATAGTTTGGTAAGTATATTCCTTGTTTTTATAGTTTAGTGTATATTCCTAGTCTTCATAATTTAGTGAGTATATTCCTTTTTTTACAGTTTAGTGAGTATATTCCTTGTTTTCATAGTTTAGTGGGTATAACTTATTCTGTGAGTACATTCCTTGTTTTCATAGTTCAGTGGGTGTAACTTATTCTGTGAGTATATTCATTGTTTTCAAAGTCTAGTGATTATATTCCTTGTTTTCATAGTTTAGTGAGTACATTCCTTGTTTTCATAGTTTAGTGTGTGTAACTTATTCTGTGAGTATAATTTAATTATTTTACGTCAGTGTAATCTTAATCTCTTTCCTTTGACTCATTCACATTTTAACGAATGTTGTGTTAACTATTGATTGCAAATTGTTAATAATAATAAGTCTATTATTATTCTTGTTATTATTCTTGTTTGCTTATTTGATTTGTGCTCGATAGTTTATGAACAATGACTTTGATGTGTAGTTAAAGGGAACTTACACCACCTTTTAACTTAGGATTGACATTTAGTGATTTTTTGGTTAAAAGGAAATAACATCCCTTTTAGCTACCTCATTTGATTAAGAGGGAGCTTCTCCCCTCTTCGTCGTATTTTTCTTTAAAGATGATGGGTTTAAGTTATGATTTGAATGGATGTTTGAAATCTTTGTTTAAAGTATTTTAAAGGAGCTTCAAAATTTATATAAATGATCTTTATAATTATAATGGAAAACATTTGCATTTCTTGTAGAGAATTATTTTTGACCCATTTAAATATGCTTTTGAATTATGAAATACTCTTTAATTGTTTTGTGAATATACTTATATCGATGGGATAAGTATATGCATATTTTCCAAGCATTAAAACGGTATAAGATCTAATTTCCATATACGATCGCTTTGTTATCCTCGATAGTTGATATCTTGACTATCAATTTCGATACCCTTCTTCCTTTTATTTTTGTTTCGTCAATCTAAGACGATTTGTTGCTCATTTAGAGCATTGATATCCTTTCTCGAAAATGACTAAATAAAGAGCGAGTGGAGGCCAAGTTATGTGGGGTTGCTCCCATTAGGTTATTTTCACATCTACTCTAGATTGGTTTCAGTTGTATGCGCATGGAGATGTGAAATACTCGGATACTCGGTAAGGTTGGCGGGATCCGACTTGGAGGTTTCCGAGAGCCATCGTAGTTCTCAAGTATATTTTCTAGAGGTATACTTTCGATAAGGAGGCTTACCCTCCTAGTCATTGTTGGAAAAATTCCTTTCCATATTTTTGATTCAAATCTTTAGATTGATTCTTTCTTAATTGTATTGGGAAACGTCTTGCACTCTTCGTGATGTTTAATTATTTGTGTCCCCTCTTTTATACTTGGATGTTGTCCTTGTGAGGAAAAACCAGTTCTTCATTTTTGCGACGTGGTCTCACTAGTTATTTTGTGTGTTCTATTTTTGGAGTTTACCCATACTAGACTTATTGTCCGACCCGCATTGTTTGTTTTTCCTAAACTTTTGGGTACTCATTTATATTTGAGTAGTCTGAAAATGATAGGTTCTTTGGGATCTTTTGAAAATGGTGGATGAGCAGGAGGCTCCTTATCTATTTAGCTATTTATTTCCGCTGTTATGAGATGTTGGCTCTAGTATATTTATTTAAAGGTAGGTTGTTATAACTGCCTAGACTGACAGTAGTACTTTTATTGTAATTCTGATAACACCATGTTAAGGAGTAATCTTATGTACTGTCTTATTTTTATGTTATATTTAATCATTCCGTTGCGAGATTATTCTTGTGTTCTTATATTTTACCTTATGACAACTCGTCTTTCAGATAGTCGGACCACGACACATGAATTCCATGGATGTATTAAGTGTCATTCTTAAGGGTCGGAAAGGTGGGCCGTCACAGTTGGTATCAGAGCTTTGGTTGAGTGAATACCTTGGCATGATTGGGGTACAACTCATTAGGGATAGAGTAAGTGATGACCTAGAATGAGATAATCTTGAGAGAGCATATTTGTACTTTTTATGATAATAATAATATTTATCCTCTAAAGTCTAATTTTAGATCCTTTGGTGTTATTTTATTAAACCATTTTAATCCTATTTTTGTATTCTAAATATACCTGTTATTTGTTCAGATAATAGAAAATGAATAAAAGAAGAGGAGGAAGGAGAGGATCTGGAACTAGCACGGCTACCAATGGCAGGGTACCTAGAAATGCTACTATGTCAGCTGTAGATCCGGTAGAGGAAATGTTAATGCAAATTCAGATACCTATGAACTTTGCAGCTTTGTGTAAGAATTTTACCACTTTAGGTGGGAAACCATTCTATGGGACTGAAGATATTCTTGGAGTGCAGATGTGGCTTCGAACTTGTGAATGAATATTTGGAGATCTTCGGTTGGAGGATGTAGAGAAACGACTGTTGGCATCGCGGCAACTTCAAAGTCGACGATGGATTGGTGGGATTCAGAAATAGCTAGTACTCCAAAAGGGGAGTTTTCTTGGGCCTAGTTCAAGGAAAATTTTGAAGCATGGTTTATTCCAGAAGCCAGGAGCATTCAGTTATTTAGAAGTTTCATTTTCTTAAAGCAGGGTGATATGACTGTATCGCAGTATGAGCATAAGTTCAATGCTTTGTCCCATTTTGGACTTGGATTGATAGACATTTTTCTCAAGAAAAATGAAATGTTTGTGAATGGAATGCGACCAGAGTTCCATCGTGAAATGACCAATCATCTTATCGGTACGTTCACCAACATTATTAGCATGTCTTTGAGGTTTGAGGCTCTTGATATTGAGGAAGGAGTCCAAAAGGGTGTAGTACCAACAGTAAATGCCTTTATCGATTATACCAGTTGAAGGAAAACCAAACTTCAAGTGTAAGTTTAAGGGAAAGAAGCTAGGTGCTCCAATACAGAAGAAGCAGATTAAGTTGGCCAACATTCTTTGTTTCAAGTGCAATAAGATGGGCCACTTTGCAAACCATTGTCCAATTGCCACAGTTTTAATTGCGGCCAGCCAGGACATATGAAGATTGTGTGCCTTTTTCAAAAAAGGGATCCCGAAGATAGACTTTTACCATTTAAGAGATACCATTCACTTCTTCAGATCAAAAAGGGAAGCAAGTATTAAAAGGTACATTATCCATCTATGATATTCCTATAAGATTGCTATTTGATGCAGGAGCTTCCCATAGTTTTATTTCTTATGATCTAATGGACAAACTAAACCTTAAATATGTTATCATAAGCAATCCACTTTGTGCGTCAAACCCAATTGGAGGTCCGACAAATCTTGATATTGTGTGTTTAAGTGTACCTATTTCTTGTCGAAATCGTCTCTTTCCTTTTGATTTGTTTGTTCTTGGGTTTGTGGGTTTTGGATTGCTGTTGGGAATAGATTGGTTATCTAAGTTTAAAGCTATCTTGGATTGTGGTAGAAGGCTCGTTAGATTTAGTGATGCAGGAGATGTTTGTGTTGATATTAGTCGTGAAGAGCCTAAGAAGTTAACGAGCAGTTTTCTCTATTCACTCGAAGTGGCTAAAGAGGATCTAGGAGATGTGCCGGTTGTTCGAGATTTCATAGATATTTTTAACGAGATGTAAGGTTTACCTCCTCACAGTGAAGTTGAGTTCCATATTGATTTGGTTTCGGGAACTAGACCGATTGTAAATCCCTTCCGAAGGATGGCTCCAAAAGAGAAAAGGGAGTTAGAAAGGCAGACTTATAGCTTGTTGCAGAAGGGCTTGATCCAACATAGTACCTCGAGTTAGGAATTGCCATTCGTCTTTGTTACAAAGGCGGACGGTTCTCTAAGGTTATGCATAGACTATCAGGAGTTGAATAATAGGACTATCAAGAATAAATATCTTTTGCCAAGAATTAACGATATGTTTGATCAACTCCACGGTGCTCGGGTATTTTCTCAATTAGATCTTGCCACCGGTTTCCACCAATTAACGATGGCAGAGGAGAGTGTTCCTTTAACAGCTTTTCGGACTCCAGAAAATTTCTATGAGTGGTTAGTTATGCCGTTTGGATTGACTAATGCACCCACTTATTTTTTGGACTTAATGAATCGAGTATTTCGAGATATTCTCAATAAATTTCTTCTCGTCTTTATTGGTGACATTCTTATCTATTCAAAGACAGAGGAAGAACACAAATATCATCTCCGTGTCGTACTCGATACCTTAAGGAACCATGTGTTGAAGGCTATGTTTTCCAAGTGCCATTTCTGGAAATCCGAAGTTAGATTCCTAGGGCATGTTATTTTGGGAAAAGGCATATCGGTGGACCCAACTAAAGTTGTTGCTGTTCAAGACTGGAAGAAGCCCGAAAGTAGGACGCAAGTTAGAACTTTCTTGGGATTGGCTGGTTTTTATCATAGGTTTATCAAGGACTTCTTGAAGATTGCTTCTCATCTGACGAAGTTAACAAAGAAAGATGTTATGTTTTTTTAGACTTCTAAGTGTGATCAAGCATTCAATGAATTGAAAGAGAAGTTGACTGGCGCTCCTGTTTTAACCATTCCAGATGGGAGCGATGGTTTAACCACAGATGCATGTGGAACCGGATTAGGAGCAGTTCTGATGTGGCATGGAAAAGTTATTGCCTATGTGAGTCGACTGCTAAAGCCGCATGAGAAAATTTATGCTACGCACGATTCAGAGCTTTTGGCCGTTGTCTTCTTACTAAAGATGTGGAGGCATTATCTTTTTGGTGAAAGGTTCGAGTTATACACAAACCACAAATCCTTAAAATATATTTTTACCCAGAAAGATTTGAATTTGAGGCAATAGAGATGGCTGGAGTTTCTCGCTTCTTATAACCTAGAGGTTTTTATACCCCTGGAAAATCAAATGTCGTTGCAAATGCACTGAGTAGGAATGTAGCAATGGTTGCAAATCTAGAATTTAAGCCGACATTGTTAGAGAGAATTGCATCCAGTCAAGAGGCAAATCCTATTTTGGCTCGACATAAGAAGGATGTTGAAGAAGGTGTTGTTTCTAGCTTTAAGGTTGATCTTCGGGGCATATTGGAAATGAATGGGCGTATTTGTATTTCGGACTTTGATTGATGTAGGCAAGAAGTGTTAGCCGAATTCCACCATTCAAAGTTTTATTTTCATCCAGGAGTAACCAAGATGTTCAAAGATATGAAGAGGTATTCTGGTGGAAGGGGATGAAGTGAGATATTTCAATCTTTGTGAGTCATTGTGCAAACTGCCAGCAGACCAAGAGTGACCAGCAGAAGACAACTGGATTGCTTCAACCACTTAAGATCCCAAAGTGGAAGTGGGAGAAGATCTCGAAGGACTTTATTGATGGGCTTCCTAGGTCAAGAAGAGGTAACGATGGAATTTGGGTTATAGTCGATCGACTGACCAAGAGTGCCCATTTCGTTCCTGTTAAGATGACTAGGACTGCTACGAGTCTGGTAAGTTTGTGTATGAAGGAGATTGTGAGACTCCATGGGATTCCTCGTAGTATTGTAAGTGACCGAGACCCAATATTCACTAGTAGGTTTTGGGAGGGACTACAGACTACTTTAGGGACCGAGCTAAGTCTAAGTACAGCTCACCATCCCCAAACAGATAGGCAGACAGAGAAAGTGAACCAGATCATAGAAGATTTATTACGAGCATGCATTCTAGACTTCAAGGGTTCTTGGGAAGATCGTTTACCCTTAGTCGAATTCACTTACAACAACAGCTATCAAGCAAGCATTGGTATAGCCCTTTTCGAAGCTCTTTATTGTCGTCCATGTCATTCTCCTTCGTTCTGGGTTGAATCTAGAGATAGACTTGTTCTTGGACCCGACATAATCTTAGAAGCTAATGAGAAGGTAGTTAATATTAGAAGAAAGATGAAGGAAGCGTAAGATCGGCAAAAGTGTTGTGCAGATCAAAGTCGTAGGTATCTAGAGTTCTTAGTCGGGGACATGGTATTTGTAAAAATCTCTCCTCTGAGAAGTGTCGTGAGGTTTGGGAAGACAGGGAAGTTAGCACCTCGATATATTGGCCCTTTTCCCATATTGAACCGGATTGGTAAACTTGTATATAAAGTGGAGTTACCAGATCGACTATCAGATGTGCAAAACGTATTTCATCTATCTCATTTACATAAGTATGTACACGACCCTTCGATTATAGTAGAACGAGGACAACAAGTTGATTTGGAGGTTCAGCCTAGCCTAACGGTTCTTACGCGGCCTATTCGTATTACCGCTCGTGATATAAAGGATTAAGGAAGAAGGTTGCGAATCTTGTTAAGTTTCAGTGGAGTGGAGATGTTAGAGATTGTACTTGGGAAACTAAGGACTATATTAGGGATTCTTATCCCGAGTTGATATAGTTGTTGTTTGTATTTTGTTTCTTTTTAGTATACTCACTAGTTGTGTTGAGGTCACTTTCCTTGTATCTTTTTATGGTATATATGATAACCTTTGGGTGTCTTTGATATCTAGAGTTTATTTGATTAATTTCGAGGACAAAATTTCCTTTAAGGAGGGGAGGATGTAATGACCCATAATTTAATCAATTTGAACTTGAATAGTTAATATGTTTTTAAATGATTAAATAATGAAGTTTATATCTTACATATAATTTGGATAAAACGTCTCGAATGGATTTTTTTACTGATGTAAAATGTTAGTTTAAAGATGGTTCGAGTTATAAGGAAGTTAGGGGTACCAATTTATTTAAGAATGAGTTTGCCTAATAAAATAGAATAATATAATTACTTGCCTAATAAAACAAGATAGAATTATTAACCCTGCCTAATAAAACAAAATAGTATAACTACTTGCCCAATAAAACAAGAAATAATTATTAACCATGCCTAATAAAACAGAATAGTATAATTGCTTTCCTAATAAAACAAGAGAGAATTATTACCTTGCCTAATAAAACAGAATAGTATAATTACTTGCTTAATAAAACAGAATAGTATAATTACTTTCCTAATGAAACAAAATATCATAATAATTATTATATTCCATGTGGATGGTTTCCATTGGACCAAAATCTGGTCGAATCAGGTTCTACCATGTGGATGGTTGCCATTGGACTAAAATCTGGTCGAATCATGTTATACCATAGTTGATAAGGAGGATTTCTATTGGACCAAAATATGGTCGAATCAAATTAAGCCATCAAGATGTTTTCCATTGGACCAAAATGTGGTCGAGCCAAATTAGGCCATTAAGATGTTTTATACTGGACCAAAATGTGGTCGAATCAAATTTGTCCATAAGACTGGTTTCTATTGGACCAAAATCTGGTCGAATCTGGTTAAGCTGTAGGAAATGACTAAATTACCCTTCTCTTCACCTATAAATAGCCAAGTCCATATCTCATTTTAATTCATTCACAAACTAAAGAAAAGAACTAAAAATTCATTATCGGAGGTGAAGTATTCCAAGTCTCCATCAATGCAAATAGGAGGTGAGTACATTCCTTATTTTCATAGTTTAGCGAGTGTAACTTATTCTGTAAGTATATTCCTTATTTTTATAGTTTAGTGAGTATATTCCTTGTTTTCATAGATTAGTGAGTATATTCCTTGTTTTTATAGTTTAGTGAGTATATCCTTGCTTTCATAGTTTAGTGAGTATATTCCTTGTTTTCATAGTTTAGTGAGTATATTCCTTGTTTTCATAGTTTAGTGGGTATAACTTATTTTTTGAGTACATTCCTCGTTTTCATAGTTTGGTGGGTGTAACTTATTCTTAGATTATATTCCTTGTTTTCATAGTTTAGTGAGTATATTCCTTGTTTTCATAGTTTAGTGAGTACATTCCTTGTTTTCATAGTTTAGTGGGTGCAACTTATTCTGTAAGTACATTCCTTGTTTTCATAGTCTGGTGGGTGTAACTTATTCTAGTAGCACATTCCTAGTTTTCATAGTTTAGTGGGTGTCACTTATTCTATGAGTACATTCCTTGTTTTCATAGTTTAGTGGGTATAACTTATTCTGTGAGTATAATTTAATTATTCTACAGTCAGTGTAATCTTAATATCTTTCCTTTGACACATTCACATTTTAACAAATGTTGTGTTAACTATTGATTGCAAATTGTTAATAATAATGAGTCTGATATTATTCTTGTTATTATTCTTGTTTGCTTGTTTGATTTGTGCTTGGCCAGTTTATGAGCAATAACTTTGATGTTCAGTTAAAGGGAACTTACACCACCTTTTAACTTAGGATCGAACTTTACTGACTTTTTGGTTAAAAGGAAATAACACCCCTTTTAGCTATCTCATTTAATTAAGAGGGAGCTTCACCCCTCTTGGTCGTATTGTTCTTTAAAGACGATGGATTTAAGTTATGATTTGAATGGATGTTTAAAATCTTTGTTTAAAGTATTTTAAAGGAGCTTCAAAATTTATATAAATGATCTTTATAATTATAATGGAAAACATTTGCATTTCTTGTAGATAATTATTTTTTTGACCCGTTTAAATATGCTTTTGAAATATGAAATCTCTTAATTGTTTTGTGAATATACTTATACCGATGGGATAAGTGTGTGGATATTTTCCAAGTATTAAAAAGGTATGAGACTTAATTTCCATATACGATCGTTTTTTATCCCCGATAGTTGATGTCTTGACTATCAATTTCGATACCCTTCTTCCTTTTATTTTTGTTTCGTCAATTTAAGACGACTTGTTGCACATTTAGAGCATTGATATCCTTTATCGAAAATGACTAAATAAAGAGCGAGTGGAAGCCAAGCTATGTGGGGTTGCTCCCAGTAGGGTATTTTCACATCTACTCTAGATTGGTTTCGGTTGTATGCACACGGAGATGTGAATTACTCGGATACACAGTAAGGTTGGCAGGGTTCGGGTTGGAGGTTTTCGATAGCCATCGTAGTTCTTAAGTATATTTTCTAGAGGTATACTTTCGATAAGGGGGGCGCACCCTCCTAGTCATTGTTGGAAAAATTCCCTTTCTTTATTTTTGATTCAAATCTTTGGATTGATCCTTTCTTAATTGCATTGGGAAGCGTCTTTCACTCTTTATGATGTTTAATTATTTGTGTCCATTCTTTTATACTTGCATGTTGTCCTTGTGAGGAAAAAACCTGTTCTTCATTTTTGCGACGTGGTCTCGCTAGTTATTTTGTGTGTTCTATTTTTGGAGTTTACTCATACCAGACTTATTCTCTGACCCGCATTGTTTGTTTTCCCTAAACTTTCGGGTACTCATTTGTATTTGAGTATTCCGAAAATGACAGGTTTCTTTTGGCTCTTTTGAAGATGGTGGATGAGCAGGAGGCTCCTTATCTACCTGGCTATTTATTTCCATTGTTATGAGATGTTGGCTCTATGTATGTATATTTAAAAGTAGGTTGTTATAACTGCCTAGATTGAGAGTAGTACTTTTGTTGTAACTCTGATAACTCCATGTTAGGGAGTAATCTTATATACTGTCTTATTTTTATGTTATATTTAATCGTTCCATTGTGAGATTATTGTTATGTTCTTATATTTTACCCCATGATAACTTGTCTTTCAGATACTTGGGCAACGACACATGAATACCATAGATGTATTAAGTGTCGTTCTCAAGGGTGGGAAAGGTGGGTCGTCATAGTTTTGAAGGAGGGTTTATAAAGTATTATATAGGTTGGAACCTGTTGTTTTAAAAAAAATTGTTTATGCTTTCGAAGGGGTTGAAAGGTTGCTTTCGAAAGGGTCGAAAGCAAATCTTCCGAAAGCAACCTTTCGAAGGGGATACTTTCGAAGGGGTTGAAAAATGGTTTTCTTTTAACCTTATAAAATAAATGTTGTTTAACCTTGGGGTTACCGGGGTGGGCTTGATGAGTTCAAAACAATAATTGGGGATATCAACCCTTAAATGTTTTGATAATCATTAGGGGATACCAATATAAATTATAAATGGATATAACCTAAATTATGGATACTAATGGCAATAGGTTAATCATGTGGATAGCATGAGATAATTAGATTCATGTAAATAGCATGAGTTAAAATGACCATGTGATGGATTCATATATATCTTAGGAAAACTATGGGATGACTGATGGATAGTCAACATCAAGTTGGAGATGGATAGTCCCCATATGATTGAAGAAGAGTTCATAGTAATCCTGGGAAAATTATGGAATGGTTGATGGATAGTCAACATCATGTTGGTGATGGATAGTCTCCATATGTTTAATGAAGGGTTTATAGTCATCCTAGGAAATCAATGAGATGTGAGATGGATAGTCCACATCCGCTTAAATAAAATGAATATAGGATGGATAGTCCCTCTTTGAGGCAAACTAAAATCTAATAGGGGATGGGGAAATCTTAAATGTTTGCAAGTACGCATATCATCATAATATTTGGAAAATGTATGTTTTAATCTTTGTGGATGCAGGAGCACAATATAGGGTTTTAAATTTTTTTTAACATAGTAGTGAGAGGAAACCCGTACCGCTAAGCGGCGTGATCTCACTTGATATCTAAGAAGAATTGAGATGTTAGATTATTAGTCATACCAGGCTTTATGTCTGACTCGAAGTTTTTGTTCTCCCCTTAAACTCTCGGGTACTCAATTGATTTTGAGTAGTTTGAGATTAATGTTTAAAAATTTTCTTCTTAGACGAATAAAGCTTTCGGAGGTGTGCATGAGGCAGATAGTTATTAGAATTTTTCTTTTCTGTCGTGTGATTTGTTGTAAAGGCAGATTTATTAGCCTTATTATATACTCTGATATAGTAAAAGGGCATCTTCATATGTCGCTCTTGGCGTATTTGTAATAATTATATTTTGCTGAACGTGGTTAACGTTTTGAGGTTATGTAATGAACATCGAAGGTTTTGAATGAAATTTGGAAATGTGCTTTTGAATTGTTAATTTTTTTCCATATTTTTGTTATCTGTGCATCGATGCATCTAGCAACGCTGTATTTGGTTGCGAGCATTAATAACTATGAATGACTACAGCATCCGTAGCCGTTAGTTTTGGTCCTCCAAATAGGGGGATGTTACAAGATGGTATCATAGCATAGGATTATGAAACTTTAGAAGAAAAATTAAATCTAGAACCTTTTTGAAACATAATCTAATGAATTTAAAAATTATATCGGGGTTTGAGTTAACACTATAGTAACATACTTGTATTTGATATATAGTTATATATCAAAGTATGTTTTCCCCTCTCTCTTAGACCGTTCTTCTCTATCTTACTAAGGCTCGTATGCAGATATACAAGAAAGAGGATATGGAGGCAAGAAACGGAAGAGGAAATCTGGTAGAGGAATCACCACAACCAATGGAGATGCTCGACCTAATACCCGAAGGAACCAAGGTAGACAGGCTAATGCTAACAAAATTGCTGAAGCCAATGTAGGTGCTAGAAATCCGTTAGTGGATGCGGGGATGGTGTTTCAGTTATTGGCTAATCTTTTGCAAGCTGGAGCTACTAGTAATGTTGGAGGAGCTAATCCTTTAGTTCTAGTTGGATATAACTATGCTAAGCTAAGCCGGGAGTACATCAGTCTTGGTGGGAAGCCATTTGTTGGAACAGGAGATGCAGTTGAAATTGATAACTAGCTGTTGAATTGTGAAAGGGTCTTTACAGATTTAGGCTTGAATGATAGGGAGAAGAGAAGGCTATCCTCTAGACAGTTGCAAGGGTTAGTTCTTCATAGGTGGAACATCGTGACAATCGGTGTGCCGGAAGAAGAGCTGACATGGCTGATTTCAGGTGAAGCTTTGAGCAGAGGTTCTTATGTGAGGTTGCAAAATTGGCATTATTAAGGAAGTTTATGGATCTTGCCCAAGGAGATATGTCTGTGATCGAGTATGCTGCTAAGTTTGATGAGCTATCTCGATATGGTTATGCTTTGGTTGATAGATGTTGGAAGGAATTAAAGATTTATTAGAAGATTAAGGCCAAAGCTAGGCAAAATGACTATGGCCCATATTTGAGATCCTTCTAATGTGGTAGTGGAGATGGCCATTTTCCATGTGGAAATGCTTAAGATTTCAGCTAGAGAGAAGCCAATTGTATCCCATGGTCCTCAGGGGAAGAAGAGGAAGTTTTTCAAGAAAACGGGCGCTCTGAAAGGAGGAGCAGCCAAGAAAGAAAAGCAGATATAGTTTGCTAAAAGTGTGATAAGAAGGGCCACTATGCAAATGAGCGCCGCTCAGGAGATGGAAGGTTGGTTGTGGGGAAGCAGAATGTGCAGTGCTGTAATTGCAACCAGATGGAACATTACAAGAATAAGTTTCCTGAAGCTGCCAAGGCAGGAAAACGAAAGGTCTTTGCATTGCAACCATCATTTTCTAAACTGACCGCTGCTGAGATAGGAATTCTGTTTTGGAAGGTACGCTTTTGATTCATAGCATACCAGTTAGGGGATTTTTTTATACTAGGGCATCACATTCATTTATATATCAGTATTTGGTTGATAGGTTATGTATAAAACCCACATACTTTGTTATTTTCTTAAGGATTGCAAATCCAATAGGAGGGTATGCAACCCTTGTGATGAAATGCGATTAGTTAGAACTTGATTTGTTAGGTCATAGTTTGCATGCAGCTAGTATGTTTTTGATTTCGTAGAGTTTGGAATCATTTTGGGTATGAATTGTTTGGGTAAGTATGAGGCAAGGATATTTTGCGAGGATCGGGAAACATCATTGAGGCACCCAGATAGTCATAACTGAATCATCTTCTCAGTAGAGAATTCCAATAGAAGTGTTGCTGCTTTGTTAAATGCCATGGAGGTTGGAGATGAGCATAGTTAGGTTCGTGTAGCAAGAGAATTTGCAGATATATTTGAGCTGGTCACTAGATTACCACCGAAATGAGTTGTTGAGTTTTGGATCAACCTTGTATCGGGAGCTGAACTTGTCAGTAGACCACTTAGTAAGATGACACCAACAGAGATGACAGAATTGTAGGTGCAATTAGTGGATCTAGAGGAAAGGAATTTTATAAGACCAAGCAGTTCGTCCGGGGGAGCAACTTTAGTGTTTCTAAGGAAACCCAATGGGTTGTTAAGAATGTGCATCAACTCCTGTAAGTTAAACGAAAGGACGATCTAGAATAGGTACCTTCTTCAAACGTTAGATGTTTTGTTTGATCAGTTGAGTGGAGCCAGAGTATTTTCCCAGTTAGATTTGGCGACGGGGGTTCCAATAGTTGAGTGTGGCGGAGGATAGCATTCCTTTGATAGCATTTCGAACTAGATATGGATCGTATGTATGGCTGGTGATGCTATTTGGATTGACTAATCCGCCTGCTTTCTTTATTGATTTAATAAACTGGATTCTCTAAGAGCACTTGGATAGGTTCGTATTAGTATTTATATATGACATTTTGGTGTACTCTAAGGATAAAAGAGAGCATGAGGTTTATCTTAGAGTGGTGTTGGAGATATTAAGGCAGAATCAGCTGAAGGCGATGTTTTCCAAGTGTCACTTTTGGAAGAAAGAGGATAAGTTTCTTGGTCAAGTGGTTTTAGAGGAGGGATTTGAAGTCGATCCAATTAAGATTGAAGCTGTCAATAATTGGAAAAGGCTAGAGATAGTAACCGAGATCAGGAGTTTTCTTGGGATCGCAGGCTATTACTGTAGATTCATTAAGGATTTCTCATGGACAGCAGTGCCTTTGACTAATTTGACCAGGAAAGATGTGAAGTTTGTTTGGTTTGAAAAATGTGAGGTATCATTCCTTAAGTTAAAGCATTTGTTAACCAATGCGTCAGTGTTAGTAGTTCCAGATGGTAACCGAAGGATGGAAGTATACACTGATGCATGTAGCACTAGATTGAGAGCTGTATTGATGCAGAAGGGCAAAGTTATTGCTTACGCATCTAGGCAGCTTAGACCACATGAAGTTAGATATCCTACTCATGACTTGGAGTTAGCTACGGTGATCTTTGCTTTGAAGAGTTGGTGGCATTATCTTTTGGGAGAGAGATTTGATTTATTTACCGATCATAAGTCATTAAAGTATTTATTCTCTTAGAAGGAGTTGAATATGAGGCAGAAGAGATGGCTAGAGCTTTTGGCTGCTTATGATTTTGGTATAGAGTATACTCGTAGAAAGGGAAATAAAGTGGCAGATGCACTCGGTAGAAAACATTAGAATGTGGTGTTATCTTATTTAGAAGTTCATCCAGTGTTGATCCAAAGGAGAACTTCTAAGCAAAGAGAAGATACAGTTTTAGCTAAGAGGATTAAAGGCTTGAGGAAGGATCAAAGATTGATAACCTAAAGGATTTTAGTCTCTACCAAAGAGGATGGTTGAGAAAGAAGGGACAGCTCTGCATTTCGAATGTGAAGAACTTAAGGATGGAAGTTCTAGAGGAATGTCATCGATCAAAGTTTATGATTCATCCTGGAGGGACCAAGATGTATCAAGACATGAAGAGGAGAACCCATTGGGAAGACGTGAGAGGGATGTTGGCTTGTGGGTTAGGCAGTGTGTGAACTGTCAACAAGTGAAGGACGAACATCAAAAACCGAGTGGGTTACTTCAGCCTTTAGATATACCAGTTCAGAAATGAGATTTGATATCGATGGATTTTATAGATGGGTTGCTAAGGTCATGGAGAGAAAATGAAACCATATTGGTTATTGTGGATAGAGTGACCAAGAGGGCCCATTTCATTTCGGTAAATTCAACTAGAATGACACCTGTTTTGGCAAAGTCGTTCATGTAGAACATGGTTAGACTACATGGGATTCCTAATAGCAAGTCAGCGATAGAGATGCGTTATTTACTAGTGAATTTTGGAGAAGTCAATAAGAGGTATTAGCCAAACTCAAGATAAGTACAACATATCACCATAGACAGATGGGCAGATGGAGAGAGTCAATAAGGTACTCGAAGATTTATTGAGAGCATGTGTATTGGACCTTTGTGGATCTCGAAAAGATCACTTACATTTGACTAAGTTTTCCTAATAATAGCTATTACACTAGTATAGTAAGGGCGCCTTTTGAAGCTTTGTATGGAAGACCATGCAAATCGCTAGTATGTTGGTTAGAGACTGGAGACAGATTGGCCTTAGGTCAAGATTTGGTTAGAGAGGTGTGAGAAAAGATTGAGTTAATATGAGGACAGATAAAGGAAGCTCAATCCAGGCAGAAGAGTTACGTAGATAAGAGACATAAAGACCTAGATTTCTCAGTAGGAGACAGGGTTTTCATTAAAATATCACCGATGAAAGGTGTGGTACGATTTGAAAAATCGAGAAAATTGGCCCCGAGGTATGTTGGTCCATTTCTGATCATAGAAAGGATTGAAAAGCTCGCATACACAGTAGAGTTGCCTAGCAGTTTAGCAGGTGTCCATAATATATTCTACGTGTCTCATCTTCGTAAGTATGTGCATGATCCAGAGTCTACTATTCCTCAGACAGAGTTGGAGGATTTGGTAGTGGAGCCTGATTTGACTTTTGTTAGACATCCATTTTGGATTGTAGCTAGGGATGAGAAGGGATTGAGGACCAAGAAAGTCAAGTTAGTGAAAGTTCATTGCAGTGACAACGAGAAAGACTATATTTGGGAGATAGAAGACAGGATTCGAGAGACTTATCCTGATCATCTTTGATGGTAAGTCTATATTGGATTTATATAGATTGTTGCTAGACTGGTAGGCTAGTATGGTTGTTAGGAAAATGTTATAGATGATTGCTATGGCTACTAGTTATTCCTTTCTGAATTTCAAGGACGAAATTCTTTATGGAGGGAAGCCTGTAACACCCCAATTTTATTAACATTATTCAAAATATTTAATTAGAATAAGTTAAATAGAATAATGTAGATAAGGAGATCAAGGTTGACTAATGAATTAAGTGGTCGTGCTTATCTAACCAAATGAACGTATAATTCTTTAAGATATGAAACCTAAGGGAATTAGGGTAAATAACCACCTATATTTCCTACCCTTATACTATCTCCTTTAGTCATACACGTTCATTTCATCAAAACAAAAATTTATAATCGTAAAGAAGCAAGGTTGGTCATCAGGAGGTAGGAAGAGAGGAGAAAATCAATATAATGCTTAAGTTTCAAGCTAGAAGAAATCAATCTCAAACAAACTTCAATTTCCTTATCTAATCTAAGTTGAATAATAATTTTTACATCTCTATTTTACTTTTATGATCATATGGTTTCAGACTTTAATGTAAATATGTTTTTATGATATATTGAATGATGATATGTTTGAATTATGGTTTATATGGATCAAACAAGTTTGCTAAAGAGGATATATACATGGCTTTGGGGTAAAACCGAGATGAAATAAACTTTAAATGCCATGGGAAAATTTTATGTTGTATAAAACCTGATTTTAGAGATGGGTTTCAATTTCCATAATTTTCTGAATTAATGTGGATTTTATATTAATTTTCTGGTGAAGAAAATGATTTATTGGGTTATAAATTATTTACCGCTAAATTAATATTTATTTGGGTTTGAACTTTTTATATGCTGGAATACATATTAAAATAGATTTTTTAAGATTTTTCCAGATTTTTCCAAAGTGATTTGATGAATATATAAAAGTATTTAAGGTACGAGACATAAATGTTTTATATATTTAATTAAGGAGAATGGGCATTTTATAAAATAAAATTAATATTTAATTCTGGAATTACTGGTCGCATTTTTCTGAAAAGTATTTTTTAACCAATAGGAATTTGACAAACAAAGGCAGATGAGTTGTAAAGTTATATTTTTAAGTTAAAACAAGAAAATCATGCTTTTAGCATGTTTCTCCATTTAGACCATCAAACCTTCCGACCCAGACCTTTCGACAAAGTCGAAAGGCTACAGCTTTCAACATGGTCAAAGTTCAATGCATATGGTATCATATTACATGGTATGTAATGGATTAAACAAGATCGAAGGGTACTTAGTCGAAAGATTGGTTGTCAAAGGGGTTGGGGTATGTTTATTTTACAAACCAAAATGCTTACACCTGCTTGCTTTCAAAAAAAAAAAAACTTTGACTTGGTTGCTTTCGTCCCAGTCAATTGTCTAGAACAAAGATTTTAAACATTTCGATACAACTGTCGCTTTATCATTGTTTTGTTTTGAACCTTCTGACACAGTGGAAACGTCATTGCCGCCTTTTTCCAATCTTTTGAAGTCGTTACTTTCGACAAAGTTGGAAGGTTTACTTGTTTTAAACTAGCTGCTTCTCCAATGGTTTTGGAAGTTTTGAATTTTAATGGTATCAAAATATTTTCCAATGCTTTTGGAAGGTATCAAAGCTTTCGACTTATATGATTTACCCTTGTTTTATAATTGAAGTATAACCCAAAGCTTTCGAAGGAGTTGTTTTAATTGTAGATGCCTATTGTTTTCAGTGATAAGTTTTAAAGGTTTCAAAGCAGAGCTTTCGAAAAAGTCGAAAGTTCGCTTCCAATGAAGTAAAAAGGTTTTCAAACAAGGTTCTCCATATGTTTAAATTGAACCCAGTGAGTTTTCAAGAAATTTGCTTTACAACGGTTTTGAAAGGTTTGCTTTCCAATTGTTTCAAAAGGTTTGATTTCCAATGCTTTCGAAAGGTTTACTTACAAATGGTTTGGAAGTTAGGCTTCCACTCTTACTTTATGATACTTCAACTAAGTCGAAAGGTTTCGAAGGAGGGGTTTTAAAGTATTATAAAGGTTGGAACCTATTGTCTTAAAATTTTGGTTTATGCTTTCGAAGGGGTCGAAAGGTTGCTTTCGAAAGGGTTGAAAGCAAAGCTTTCGAAGGGGATACTTTCGAAGGGGGTTGAAAAATGGTTTTCTTTAAATCTTATAAAATAAATGTTGTTTAACTTTGGCGATACCGGGGTGGGCTTGATGAGTTTAACATAATAATTGGGGTTATCAACCCTTAAATGTTTAGACAATCATTAGGGGTTACCAATATAAATTATAAATGGATATAACCTAAATTAGGGATACAAATGGCAATAGGTTAATCATGTGGATAACATGAGATAATTAGATTCAACTGGATAGCATGAGTTAAATGACCAAGTGATGGGTTCATAGTTATCCTAGGAAAACTATGGGATGCATGATGGACAGTCAACATCAAGTTGGAGATGGATAGTCTCCATTTGATTGAAGAAAGGTTCATAGTAATCCTGGAAAAACTATGGAATGGTTAATGGATAGTCAGTATCATGTTGGGGATGTATAGTCTCCATATGTTTAATGAAGGGTTTACAGTCATCCTAAGAAAACTATGGAATGCGAGATGGATAGTCCGCATCCGCTTAAATAAAATGAATATAGGATGGATAATCCCTCTTTGAGGCAAATTAAAATCTAATAGGGGACAGGGAAATCCTAAATATTTGCAAGTATGCATATCATCATAATATTTTGAAAATGTATGTTTTAACCATTATGGATGCAGGAGCACAATATAGGGTTTTAAAAAGGTTTTAGGATACTAGTAAGGGGAAAATCCGTTCCGCGAAGCGGCGTGGTCTCACTATATATCTAAAAAGGATTGAGATGTTAGATTGTTATTCATACCAGGCTTTATATCCGACTCGAAGTTCTTGTTTTCCTCTTAAACTCTCGGGGTACTCAATTGATTTTGAGTAGTTTGAGATTTATTGTTTACAGGTTTTCTTCGAATAAAGCTACCAGAGGCCTGCAAGAGGAAGATAGTTATTAGAGTTTTTCTATTCCATTGTGTGATTTGTTATAAAGGCAGATTTATTATCCTTCCTATATACTCTAATCTCCCAAGGAGGTATCTCTATATGTCGCTCTCGGCATATTTGTAATAATTATATTTTGCTGAACGTGGTAAACGTTTTGGGATTATGTAATGAACATAGAAGGTTTTGAATGTAATTTGGAAATGTGCTTTTGAATTGTTAATTTTTTTTCATATTTCTATGATCCGCGTGTCAAAGTATCTAGCACCACCGTATTTGGTCGCCTAGGATTAATAACTATGGATAATTGCAGCATCCTTATCTGTTAGTTTTGGGCCTCAAAGTAAGGGGATGTTACAATTATAATTAATAAATCATATGGTAATAGGAGTATTCTAATTTCAGTTGGGTGACTCTAAGTGTAAGTTTGATTAGCGATCAATATCGATAAATTTAAATATTAACACTCATACATCACTTAACAGGTGGTGTGATATTATAACCAAATTTATAGCTTACATTGCATCGGTAAAATTCAATTTTCCTTTATTTAAGCATTTCCTGGCAGTGACAATTATTTACACCAATTCTCTTTGTCAAATATATATCATATTAGGACATACGAAATTTGGCAATGGTTAAAATTCCAATATCATCCATATTTAACTTTATAATTCAAATATAAAGTCCTTGGTTCAGTAATAACAAATATTATTGATTCAACTACCCTAGCAACAGATTTTGACTTTGAGTTGACTTCTGTTGACCATAGCACTAATTTCATATAACCAAGGAGGCGAATCCTTTCTTGAATAATATTTCACTTCTAATACACCCACTCGACCCAACCATAGTCACTCGACGGATGTCATGGCATAATTTGACTATAATCAAAGTGGAGTTTTCACATTGATGATCAATAATATTCTCAAGTCAGGAGCACTATGTACAGTTGTCACATCGATATTTTCTGTTTGTCCATAGTTATATTAATTAACAGAAAACTATCGAGTGAGCCATTTGAAAAATAACTATCAGTACATAAAATCTAGGTGCCCTAATAGTTATGAGTAATACACTGCTCAACATTTAGAGATCGTTACATACTCTAGTCTCAACGGATGCATCGATATCCAGTCTTGATACATCTTGACAGGAATATTTAAATTGATGTGTTTATTGAATTGCGGTAAAATACCTATGATTGCAACAACTGTAATTACTATCACAAAACACACCATTTATGAATTTTTTTTAATTTACTTAAATTAAACAAGTAATTAATTATAATTCGTTATAATAAGCATATAACAGAAAGAAAAATACTTTTATTTTGAACGTGGTTTTATTACAGAGTTAATAATTTACAATAAATTACAGAATTTCCCTAAGGGCATACCCGAACTGTTAATTCCAGATATTGGTTTTGATGACAACAACCACATAAATATTGGTACCAACATCTTCCAAGTCCTATAGAGTATTTTGTAGGATATTATATAGTTTTATACAAGTACAGGATAATCGAGTTCGAAGATGAATCAGTAAAAGGACTAGAGATCAAGATTTACAGATAATCAAGATAATTGAAGATTCATGAGTTTTAGAGAAGAATAAAAGAAGTGCTCAAGACTATGGTTATAGTAATTAAACATTACAATAATTTGCCAAGATCCTTGGATAACAACCATTTGATCCCTTGAATAATCTTTTATCAACTTATTACTACTACTTTATTATCAAAATAGTTATTTATTTATAAAATATATTTTTATGCATATTTTATAAAATTATTATTCATAGTAAAGTATTTAGAAACTATGTTTGAATGATTTTGCAAGGGTTTAGAACTTTGAAACACATTTTAAATGTTTCTGTTTTTCAAAACAAGTACGTCGATATATGCTATACAAGTATGTTGACATATATATCATTAAATGGATGGTTTTTGAATTCGGAAAAGTTATGATTTCTAATCGCATCCCTTCATGAATAAGCACATCCTTTTAATCACTTCTTAAACCAGCAAAAATTGGCTTTTTAATTATATAAAGTAGTGATTGTTTATTACATCTTTTCACGAATATACACATCTTTTCAAACATTATATAAAAGGGTTAGAAAACGAATTTGTAAAACTTAACCTTTCTTTCATCTTCTTACTCTAAACTCTCACTACATATTCTCTTAAATTAAAACTCTACTTTGCTCTCTAAAAACTGTTCACTAATTTGCATGTATTCTTACATCAATTCAAAGACCAAAATGATACTGAAAGGGCTATAGGTATCTTGTATCAAAATAAAACTATTTGTATTTGGAAATCAACAACTCTCTTATACTATTTTTTTAGGTGTGTTTGTTGGTCATTCAAATCAAGTAGGCGTACTTTTAACCTATTAAAATCAAATAGATGATCTTGTTGTCTGATTGAATCAAGAGAATCTACCCTGAACTCAAAATCAAAAGGGTGTCTCTTTACCTTGAAATCGAGGCTGTATTTTGGTTTGCTTGCTACCATCAAAGTAAATGACTAAAAATAAATCTATATAAAAAATTGTAAGGGACTGGATGTAGGAGAAATCCAAACCAATATAAAATCTCCATCGTTTTCTCTCTAACCTATTGCTTTACTTTTGCTGCATATTTTTATATCGATGATTAGCTACTAGTATGTGTGTGTTCGTATGTATCTATGATTTTTTGTCCGTGTTTGATTCAAATCCTGAAATAAGTAAAAAGTTCTATAAAGGTTACAAAAACACCATTCACCCCTATTTTTAAAGCAGCATTAAGATCCATTCGCATTTATATTACAAAATTTTCCACATTGGGCACCAGAGCAGTAGGTCATCAAAAAACTCCTCTTTTGATTTTTGAAAAGTATAAATGGCTAATAACACAGGTGGTACATATTAACACTTTTGTAGATGGTCAATCAACTATTAAGCCTCTTCTATTAAATGGGGGTAGTTACATGTACTGGTCTTATAGGATGAAAATTTATTTACAATCGATATGTTTATATATACAGAATATTACATAAAGTGAGTGCATTGAACCCTAAGCCGAATACTCAATATGGACACCAAGTAAAAAGACACAAGCACTCAATAAGTCAAAGGCCATGGATATTTTAATTTATTCCATGGATAAAAATGAATTTAATCGTGTTTCCATTTGTAAATTTTCCTAGGAAATTTGGAAAACATTACAAGTTACACATGAGAGTAATAATAAAGTAAATCAAACTAAGATTTCTATTGTAACAACCCAAAATTTAAGCTCTAATAATTAATTAACGAATTAATTAAATAATAAAATAAGTTTGTGAAATTTTCAAAATTGAGCTATGGGAGTTGCACCATTGTGTCCGTGGTAATTTTCTGGTCAATTTCCATATATAGTTTGTCAAAATTAGAGTTAATATGAAGAAGATACGAAATAAAAAAGAATTCAGAACAAAACCCAAAAAGTAAAATAAATAGGCATAGGTCGACCTAGGATTGGGTTAGGTCGACCTATAGGTCGACCCCCAAGGGGTCAGGTCGACCTCCATAGGCCTTAGGTCGACTTGCCTTTGATTAATGGACGTTGAAACGTCCAGGTTCAAACGATAATGTGTTTTTCAATTTTCTTCAAATCCTGTGCGTTCGTGCTTCTATCCGACGGTTCCCAGCGAGCCTATGACGTGGTTGCACCAGCTTTAATCTTCAAATTCAATAGTCTGAGATCCCTAAGATACACTATAAATAGAACCCTAGGCCTAGCCATTTTTCTCATTCCAGTTTTCTTCTACTTGGGTTCATTGCCAGAGGCCGGACCCTAAATAGAAAAAATTTCTAAGGAGGAAATCTTTCTGATAAAATATTCTACGCCCTAGAAGTGGATTAAGGAAGACCAAGGACTAGAGCTAAGGACCACATGTACATGTTTTGTAGTTATGTTAGATTTTTTAGTAATTTAAAACAATAGGGCTTTCAATAGTTGTAGTTTTTCTATAATTTTGAGATAGTTTTTATATAAGATTATTTACAGTCTATTTTTAAGTTAATTTCAAATGTTCTTTTCAGTTTATTTTTATTCGGCTATTTTATTCATTTATTTACAGTTGTTTACTGTTATTTACTGTTATTTACATCGATTTACATCTGTTTTTAGTTGAAATATAGCCTGTAAATGTTAGTTTCTTTTTTTTCCTTTTTACATGAATAAAACATTAAAAAGAGAAGAATTCGCTAATATGGACTAAAATATAAGAACACTAAATTTATAGAAAATAGATGTAAAATAAGAAGAACTGTAATAAAAAGAAGATAGACTGAAATAGGCAAATTTAAGATATTTGCATGCACAATTATAACTAGTGATTATAATTAAAAAGAGAAAATAGAAGAGCAACAAAAGAGGCTTATTTTATAACTTAGATCTTGGATTAAGTTAATAAGCAAAAGAACAGTTATATCACATAGGTCATAATTAAAAAGAAAGAAATAACAGAAGAGACTTATTTTAAAACTTACACTAAGTTAATAAGCAAACATAGAAGAAGGGTCCGTACCAAAAGCATTCCCTTTCAGTCAAGAACTGATGGTCTCACAATAGCTAGGTGAGGTCAGGACACGCTTATGCTGATTAGGGTAAATAAGTGGCCAATAGATAGAAGCTCAAATCTAGGGATTTGTGCAAAGGGCGCAACTAGAATTTGTTTGTTAGGACCAGTACCGACAACATTCCCTTTTAGTTTGGGTCTGATAGTCTCACAAAACTTAGGTGTGGCTGGGCAGCATTCCCTTTCATGTCTAGGTCTAATAGTCTCATAATAGATTAGGTGAGGCTGGGTATGCTTATGCTTATTAGGGTAAATAAGAGATCACAAGAGGGGGCGACAGTTAGCGTGTACCGACGATGACCGAGCGTGCGACATTGATTAGGATAAATAATTCGCTACTGCGTTCCAAGCACTAAACATGTGTCTTTTGCTATCAGACCAACAGGATTGGAATAGCTCATAATGGCACAACAAATATAGCAGGTCGATCAATGGAAAGAATTAGAATTTCAGCCTAATTAAAATAGGATTATGATTTCAGCATAATCACAGCAGTTTAAGACAAGTACAAAAAATCGAAACAAAAAGTCAGACATAATCAGAAATAGTATTTTATCCCAGTTTTTTTCTTTTCAGTATTTCTTTCCGTACTAGAAACATTGCTTAGTCTATTATCTTTATTTTGCTTCGAAATGCTAGTATTTACTTTTACTCACTAGACTTATTATTTGACCACTCATCTATTTCTTCTTTTCCCACCATAGGCCAGTACAGGCAAGGACAGTAGATTCGGATTTCTTAGAGATTCATTCTCGGAGTTCTTCATGTATTCTTCTTCTTTTAAGTTTTCTTTTCATTTGGCTTTTGATGTACTAGTACTTATGAGAGGGAAGATTATTTTTATTGTACTTTGATTTTATAAGACTGAGATGCATTTTCATAAGACATGTGTAATTTGTATTTGAGACATATGATGTTTTCCAGACTTTTTTATGAAGTTTTGTTTTGAATAATAAGTTACCATTTAAATGGTTCCTCTATTTTTACTTATTTGCCTTGTGAATCTTAGTCTCTGTATTTGTTTAGCTATACTTATAATGCACCATATCCTTTGCCGTGCCCTATTGGGTATACTAAGAGTTGTGGGGTGTTTTACTTGGCATTAAAGCCTAAGTTTACAGGATTCCTAAAAACTTGTTTTAAAAATAAAGTATTTTTCAAAAAATTAACATATCTCTACAAATATTTTTAGGAAAAGAAATAAACTCTTATCATAGAAATAGTTTTTTATTATAAAAGAGATTTTATAAAAATCCGCTCAAACTCTAGTTCAACTTCATTCCGATTCTTTTAAGCCTAAATTTTATTTTCTTTGCATAGAATGGAGGACGCCCCAAATCTTCTGGAGGGTGTCCAAGTCCCTGGTTGGTTTTGTAGATACCTTCAAGCTACGACACCAGAGGTGCAAGGGCAAGCGCCCCATGCAGCATCGACAGGTGGAGATCCCATTAATCCACCTATGATAACCAATTTTTTCAAAGGTATGTAAGGACTTCGCTAATTTAGAAGGTAAGAAATTTTCTGACACGGAGGATTTCATAGAGGCACGAACTTGGTTGAGGAATACAGAGCAGATATTTGGACTCTTAGGATTGAAGGACCGACAGGGAGTTTGGCTTGTATCTTGGAAGCTGAAAGGAGAAGCTTCTTACTAGTGTGAGATCACAGATTTCGAGGGTAGAGACATTGGTTGGTTTGGGTTTCGGGAAAGGTTTGAGAGAAAGTTCTTGTTGCAAGCTGAGGAAAGCATGCAGTTGGAGAAGTTCATTAGTCTGAAGCAAGGGAGTCTTTCGGTAAAGGAGTATATAAAGAAATTTAATGAGTTATCATGGTTCGAGATGGAGCTTGTTAATACACCACATAAGAAGGCACCAAGTTCGCTAGGGATTTGAACTAGCACCTCTAAGGGTTGGCATTGACACACGTACCTATAGGAGCGATGTATGAGTCACTTATGGAGATGGCACTCATATCTAACGTTGTTAAGGAGGGAGAAGTTAAGGAGGTTCCTAAATCAGAAAACTCTAAGAAGTAGTGGTGGAAGAAAAATAAGGGTAAGGACAAGAAGAAAGGAGGAGGACCTCAGAAGAGATAGATCAAGAAGGGCGAGAAGTGTTATAGTTGTGGATTGGTTGGGCATTTCACAAAGGACTGCAAGAAGGAAACGATGAAGGGGAGGTGTTACAACTACGGGTAGCCTGGTCGTCTTAGTAGAGCTTGTTCTCAAAAAATGGGGTAGAGAGCAGGTGCACCTACGATGCACGTACAGGGTTTGGATGCAACACCTTCTAGCAGTGGACCAGAATGACGTAGGAAAGTCTCTGTAGAAGGTTTGGTCTCTATTTTAGATTTTCCTATTCGAACTCTTTTTGACTCTGGAGCATCACATTCTTTTATTTTTAGTTCCTTGGTTGATTGTTTGCACTTAGATATTTCTCTAGTTGTAGACCCTATAGTTGTTTCAAACCACATAGGAGGATTGGCACATTTATCCATGATTTGTAGGGGTTTGAAATTTTTTATACAGGAATAAAGTCTGATTGTGATGCCTATGTAATGGGATTTTCTAGGTAAGGGATGATTTTGGGGATGGACTGGTTATCCACTTATGGAGCGATATTAGACTACGAGAGGAGAGTTGTCAGACTAGAGATATATAGCTGAAGGACTCTCGAGATTTTTTATGACCCATAATGGTCAGTCATGTTGAGCTTCCTTTATTCCCTTGATTCATCACTAGGAGAGTTAGATTTAGTTCCCATCGTTAGAGATTTCTCAGATGTCTTTGAGGAGGTTAGAGGACTAACCCCTAAGAGAGAGATTGACTTTAGGATCTATCTGAATGACAATGGAATTTTCCATGAGACATATGGCTCCTAGGGAGATGAAGGAGTGAAGTAAGCAGATTAGTGAGCTATTAGAGAAAGGCTTCATCAGACGAAGCATATCTAAGTAGGGAGCGCCAGTCGTCTTCGCTACAAAGGCGGATGGTTCCCTTCGACTTCGCATAGACTATAGAGTGTTGAATAAGCTCATGAATAAGAACCGTTACCCACTTCCTAGGATAGAATATCTTTTTGATCAATTGGTTGGCTCTTTATTATTTTCTCAGCTTGATTTAGCCACTGGATTTCATCAACTTAGTGTTGCTGATGATAGCATTAATATGACAGCATTTAGGACACCTGATGGATTATTTTAGTGGTTGGTATTCGTTTGGGCTGACCAATGCCCCAGCATATTTTTTAGATTTGATGAGCCGTGTTTTTCGAGTTGTCCCAAATAATTTCGTTGTAGTATTTGTGGATGGCATTTTGGTGTTTTCCAAGAGTATGGAAGAGCATGCTATTCGTCTTGATGGGGTCCTTCATACACTTCGTGCTCATCTGTTGAAAGCAAAATTTTCGAAGTGTCACTTTTGGCGTGGGTAGGCAGTTCTTGTGGCACGTAGTCTCAAGAGAGGGTTTAGCTATAGATCCCGCTAAGATAATAGCAGTACAGGATTGAATGGCCCCCAAGAATGCTACAGAAGTTAGAAGCTTCCTAGGTTGGCTGGCTATTATAGGAAGTTTATCAGCGATTTCGCTAAGATTTCAGCACCTCTTACTCGCCTCACTTAGAAAATACGACATTCATGTGGGATGCAGATTGTGAGGATTCCTTCACGATGCTGAAGAGGGCCCTTACTAGTGCAACAATATTAGTTTTACTTGACGAAGATAAGCCTTTTACAGTATACACTGATGCATGTAGGATGGGTCTTGGAGTAGTATTGCTGCAAGAAGGGAGGATAGTATGTTATGGAAGTATATAGTTGAGAACTCATGAGAAGAACTACCCAACCCATAATTTGGAGTTAGCTGCTATTGTTTTCGCACTCAAGTATTGGAGACATTACTTGCTAGGAAAGATGTTCATGCTTTTCGCTGACCATAAATCATTGAAGTACCTATTCTCATAGAAGGATTCAAACTTGAGGCAGCAGTGTTGGATGGAGTTTCTAACATCATATGACTTTGAGATAGACTACACCCCTGGTAAAGGGAACGTAGTCACGGATGCGTTAAGTAGGAAGAGAGCAACCCTTAGTCCAATGTTCGTGGAGTGGAAAAGTCTAGAATTTATTTCCACCTTTGATTTTAAGCTCTTGATGGACATTACCCTTGGATTATTGGCAGCACTTGAGGCTAAGCCTACCCTCATAGATCAGATTGGCTCAAGGCAGGGAGAAGATTTAGAGCTCATGGATATTTTGGATAGGATTAGCAGAGTAGAGGTCTCTAGACATCTCCAACACTATTACATTGATAGTAAAGGGTGGCTGAGGAGAGATGGAAGACTTTATGTCCCCCGCGCTAGTGATTTGGCGAGAGCAGTTCTAGAAGAAGCACACCATTCGCGAATGACTATTCATCTGTGTGGTGATAAGATGTATAGGGACATGAACATAATGTTTTATTGGAGTGGCATGAAGAAGGATGTGGCAGAGTTTGTAGCTAAGTGTCATGTGTCCCAAAGAGTTAAGGTGGAGCAGAAGAAGCCCGGTGGATTACTTCAACTAGTGGATGTACCCGAATAGAAGTGGGATAGTGTTTCGATGGACTTCATAGATGGTTTACTCTGATCTAGGAAGGGGTATACCAATATTTGGGTGATTGTAAATCATTTGACTAAGAGCGCCCACTTCATTCCGGTCAAGAGTAAGAGGACGACACCTTATTTGGCATCCTTATATGTTCGTGAGATAGTCGGACTTCATGGAGTTCCCTTTAGCATAGTGAGCGGTAGAAACCCTATCTTTACTATGAGTTTTGGAGAAGCTAGCAAGAGGTTTTAGGGACGCAACTTAGATTAGTGTGGCTTATCGCCCCTAGACGGATGGCCAAACGGAGAGAGTTAATAGTGTTCTTGAAGATTTGTTGAGGATGTGCATTCTTGATTTTGGTGGAACTTGGAAGGAGCACCTTCCTTTAGTGGATTTCGCATACAACAATTGTTTTCAGACTAGCATTGGGATGGCACCTTTTGAAGCTTTTTATGGAAGACCTTGCAAGTCGCCTTCGTGTTGGTTGGAGTCTACAGAAAGATTGCTACTACGTCCTGACATGGTTAGAGAGACTTCTGAAAAGATTGATTTGATTAGAAAGAGAATGAAGGAACCTATGATAGACAGAAATCCTATGCAGATAAGCGCAGAAGGGATATTGAGTTTGAGATTGGAGATTTGGTTTTAATTAAGGTGTCTCCAGTAAGAAAGGTAGTGAGGTTTGGATCATGTGGGAAACTTTCTCCCAGTTACATAGGACCGTTCCCCATTGTAGAAAGAGTAGGGAAGATGGCTTATCGGATAAATCTACCAGAGAAGCTCGCAGGAGTTCATGATGTTTTTCATGTTTCGCATTTGAGAAAGCGCTTGCATGATTCAACAGAGGTAGTGGAACCTAGACAACTTGAGGAAGTTGAAGTGAAGAGAGAGAGGCATCGGTTCGTTGCGTTCCTACCAAGATCGTTGGATGTGATATCCAAAAGCTTAGGAATAAGGAAGTACCTTTGGTTAAGATGCAGTAAGGAGACATCATTGAAGACGCTATGTGGGAGGCTGAAGAGAAAATATGTACCTCTTATCCACATCTTTTCAATGGTACATCTTGAATTTTCTATTTCCATTTTTAGTTTTGAATATGTTCTTTCCTTTAGTATCCTTTAGGAGGTTAGATCTTAGGATTTAACCTATGGATGGTAGGACCGAACGTAAACATGTTACTAGAACATGTTATGTATGATGGACACTAGTGATTACAAGTATTTGCTAGTGGATACTAATGGATGCATATTTATACACTTGGCACTATTATCTCTTAAGGATCGGCCTAACTAGGTCACTAAAACATATGCATGTTGATATGTGTACATTTGCATTTTTATTTTATTTCCATGGTTGATATAAATGGATGATTATTACATGATTGTTGCATTTGGATGATGATTGTAGCACACATATAGAACAATTAATTATCATTAGGGAATTTGCATTCATTTGGACATATGGCACAAACATGATTGCATAAAAGGAGGTCGACTGTATCAGTGGACTGCCTAGTCTTTTGTATTAGTTAGGGACACTGACACTACACTATTACATATGTCATAAATTGCATTATAAAGCTTAAGGACAATGGATGTAATGGATGATGGTTGAATACTTGGTTGTAGAACTTGGATGAAAATATTTATTTCATTCTTAGTCCTTGGAGATTTTGGGGACGAAATCTTTTAAGGAGGGAAGAATGTAACAACCCAAAATTTAAGCAATAATAATTAATTAATGAATTGATTAAATAATAAAATAAGTTTGTGAAATTGTCAGAATTAAGCTATGGGAGTTGCACCATTGAGTCCATGGTAATTTTCTGATTAATTACAATACATAGTTTTTCAAAATCCAAGTTAATATGAAGAAGATATGAAATAAACGAGAATTCAGAACAAAAAGAATAAAACAAAATAAATGGACGTAGGTCAAATCACCTTTGATTAATGGATGTGAAAATGTGCAGGTTCAAACGATGACGTATTTTTCAATTTTCTTCAAATCCTGTGCGTTCGTGCTTCCATCTGACGGTTTCCAGCGAGCCTATGATGTGGTTGCATCCAACATTCTGAGATCTCCAAGTCAGACTATAAATAGAACCCTAGTCCTAGCTATTTTTCTCATTTAGATTTTCTCCTATTTGGATTCATTGCTAGAGGCTGGACCCTAAATAGAAATTTTTTCTAAGGAGGAAATCTTTCTGATAAAAATATTCTACGCTCTAGAAGTGAATCAAGGAAGACCAAAGACTAGAGATAAGGACCATATATGAGTGTTTTGTAATTATTTTAGACTTTTTAAGTAATTTAAAATAATAGGGTTCTCAATAGTTGTAGTTTTTCTACAATTTTGAGACAGTTTTTATATAAGCTTATTTACAGTTTATTTTTAAGTTAGTTTCAAATGTTATTTTCAGTCTATTTTTATTCAACTATTTTATTCATTTTTTTACATTTATTTACCATTAATTACAGTTATTTACATTTATTTACATATGTTTTAAGTTGAAATTTAGCCTGTAAAAGTTAGATTCTTTTTATTCCTTTTTACACGAATAAAATATTAAAAAGAGAAGAATTCGCTAATATAGACTATAATATGAGAACACTAAATTTACAGAAAATAGATGTAAAATAAAAGGAACTGTAACAAAAGAAAGATAGACTGAAATAGGCAAATTTAAGATATTTGCAAGCACAATTATAACAACTGATTATAACTAAAAAGAGAAAACAGAAGAGCAACAAAAGAGGCTTATTTTATTACTTAGATCTTGGATTAAGTTAATAAGCAAAAGAACAATTATATCACATAGGTTGTAATTAAAAAGGAAAAATAACGGAATAGGCCTATTTTAAAACTTACACTAAGTTAATAAGCAAACATAGAAGAAGGGTCCGTACCAATAGCATTCCCTTTCAGTCAGGAACTGATGATCTCACAATAGTTAGGTGATGCCGGGACACGCTTATGCTGATTAGGGAAAATAAGTGGCCAATAGATAGAAGCTCCAATCTAGGGATTTGGACAAGGGGCACAACTAGAATTTGTTTGTTAGGACCAATACCGACAGCATTCTCTTTCAGTCTGGGTCTGATGGTCTCACAAAACTTAGGTTGGGCTGGGCAACATTCCCTTTCAAGTCCAGCTCTTATGGTCTCATAACATATTAGGTGGGGATGAGCACGCTACAAGAGGTCACAAAAGGGGGCGATGGTTATCGTGTACCAGCGATGACCGAGCGTGCGACATTGGTTAGGGTAAATAATTCGCTACTACATTCCAAGCGCTAAACTGGTGTCTTTTGCTATGAGACTAACATGATTGTATTAGCTCAAAGTGGCGATCAATGGGTAGAATTAGGGTTTTAGCCTAATTAAAATAGGATTAGGAATTCGGCCTAATCACAGCAGTTTAAGACAAGTGCAAACAATCCAAATAATCAATCAAATAGAATTAGAAACAATATTTTACCCCAGTTTTATCATTTTAGTATTTCTTTCCATACTAGAACTATTTCTTAGTCAATTATCTTTATCTTGCTTAGAAATGCTAGTAATTACCCTCACTCACCAACCTTATTGTCTGACCCACTCCTTTATTTTCCCTTTTCCCCCATAGGCCAGTAGAGGCAAGGACAATAGATTCAGATTTCTTGGAGATTCATTCATGGAGTTCTTTATGTATTCTTCTTCTTTTCAGTTTTCTTTTCATTTGGATTTTAATGTAATGGTACTTATGAGAGGGATGATTATTTTTATTATTCTTTGATTTTATGAGACTGAGATGCATTTTTCATAAGACATGTGTATTTGGTATTTGATGCATGTGATGTTTTTAGACTTATTTATGAAGTTTTATTTTGAAGAATTGGTTGCCATTTAAACGTTTCCACTATTTTTACTTATTTGTCTTATGAATCTTAGTCTCTGTAATGTTTGAGCTATACCTATAATGCACCATATCCTTTATTGTGCCCTTTTTGGGTATATTAAGAGGCGTGGTGGTGTTTCATCTATGCTAACCAGCCAGTTCCACCTTTTAAAATGAAACCACGTGAGTCTATTTCTGACATGTATTCTAGGTTCCTGGATACAGTTCACTCACTAATATCATTAGGTAAAATTTCTCAAAAGAAGAAAAAGTTAGAAAATTTCCTATTCCACTCTCTTCCGAATGTGATCAAAAGATATTAGTAAGCGAGGAAGCCGATGATATTAGTTTATTAAAAATTTGAGATTTAATTGGTAGTTGGTTGTGTTAAAATTGGCTACCAACACCCAATTATTTTAAAGTACTAGTATCCAATCACAGAAATACGAAGAGAAATAAATGGAGGGAAAAATTAAAAAATTAGAAAGTTAGTGAAAAGAGACAAGATTTATAGTGGTTCAGCTAACACTGGCCTATGCCCACTCTCAAATAATCCTTTTTATTACATTCAAGTTTGTTTACAACGAAATCAAGAATAAAATTGGCAGAGCGTAGCCTAGGTTGAAGATACAGAGAAGTAGAAGGAATGTTCTTTTTCTGATGCCATGCCTGCTGTATTTGTAAAGGAAGACATGCAAGGATCATGCCGAATTTTTTTTTGAAAGTTTATGGGACCAAGACGGGGCTACCAAAAATTTCCTGACCCATTGGGGCCTATAATAGGGATCGATATCGATTCCTATTAGTGTGTCCAAATGAGCAACAATTCTTATGAGGCGTGCCCCATTATCTTAGCTACTTTCCCTTCAAAGTTTTTGCCATTTCTACTTACGGTTTGTGAATATCGCGTTTTTCGTGAAGTGGTGTTGCTTGAATTCTAATCTCTGTTGATCCCTCTTGAGGGATAGGTATCGATCCCTGTAATCCCTTCCAAATTTCATGTGATCTCTAAGGGAGCTTGTCTATGTTATATTACACTCATCCTCTAAGTTTGTGCCAATTGGATTAGTAGAACTCGAGTTATCGATCAATCTTTGTTACAATAAGTTGTGAAGGCTTAATATAGCCGATCTCTATGGGGGGATAGGTACTGATTCCTCCAACTTGCTCCAAATGATATGTGATCCCTATTGGGTATTCCACATGTTGTAGTTAGCTTATACCCCAAGTTTCATATCAATTGGATCAATAGATATTGAGATATTGACTAATCACTGCTCGATTTTGAATATATCTGACCCCTACAAGTAAAGAACACTGACACCTATGGAGGGATCGGTACTAATTCCTTCAAGTTGCATGTTTTGGGGTGCGACCCTTAGGTTAAACTCACTAGCGTCCCCTCTCCTGTTCCAAGAGTTTCACTTCGACCCCTCTTGTGGTTTTTGATTTATTAATTGTTTTCTGTCGAAATGCACTTGCTCCTTTGTGTTGATCTGTATTTCATACTTCGAACATTCTGCCATGCATATCTATTATTTCCATTCTATCTCAACTTAATGTTCTTATCCGTACTGTATTTTTGGCTCCTACAATCACAATTTTAGTCTCATTGGCCTCGATAATCGAGAAGTTTGTTGGATATATCCACATATATACTACCTTGGCAAAAGGTATGCCTTGGCAAAAGGTAGGTTAACACTTTTCCCCCCAAAAACATGCCTTATGATCGAAAGATATGCTTTGAATTGCCGTAAATCTAAAACCTGTAATCCATAATCCATTGATAGCTGCATTTTCCAATCCAGAGTCCAATCTGCTGCCAATCTAAATCCACGATCTCTTCGTATCATTAATGAAATCCATGACTATTTTAAGTCGATATCCAATTCCAAATACATTCCAAATCCTTAACCGAATCCATATATATCTAAAGCTAATAGTTAAATTAGTGATCCAACATGATCGTTTGTCAAATCCAAAGCCTCGATCTCACAGGATCCTTGCCGAACACAGTCCATATTCGATGACCTGAGTAGGCCGATCCATCGCGTTCGAGCAAATGGACCTACCCATTGCCAGGCATAACCTATAACACCCCTAATTTTAAATAACATTATTCAGGATATTTAATTAGATAAATTAAATAGAATAACGTAAATGTTAAGTGATAAGGGGATTGATATTTGAATAAATTTAAGTGGTCGTGCTTATTACTTTAGTTAAGCTAAAGAATGGTTTATAGACTAATTAAATTATGTAAGGGTATAATGGAATTTAACTACACCTAACCTCACCTTTATATATATATCTGTGTGTGTGTGTTTACCTTTAGCCATTCGCACTCATACTCATTTTATTACAAAAATAAAAACATAAAAAAAGAAGTTAAGGCCAACCATTAAAAATAAAAGAAGAGGAAATTCAAAGAAAAAGGAAGAGACAAATAAAAAAGGGAATCAAACTCATCGCAATCCGTTTCCTTATCAAAGATGAAGGTGAACGATAATTTCCATCTCTATTTGTTAAATATGTATTTTGGGTTTAAGTTTAAATTTGTATGTATGATATTTGATGATGATATGCTTGAATTATGATTTATTTAAATTTAAACAAGATGGTTTAAATAATGGTACATATGGTTTTAGATCAAAACCGATGTTGAAATGCCATAGAATGATTATGTGTTATGAAAAACCTGATTTTAGAGTTGGTTTTAAGTTTGATAATTTCTAAGCTTTGGAAAGATTATTATAAATTTTGGAATGAAAATATAGCATATTGGGTTTAATAATTTATTTCAAAAAATATATTGAGAATTTGGATTACAAATTTTGATATGCTTGATAACATCATCAAAGTAAGTTTATATGAATTTTGGGGATTTTTCATAAGTGATTTAATATGAAAAATAAATTATTTTGAGAGGTGGATCAAAATAATTTAAATATAAATAAAAAGGAAGGTTTTATTTGCAAAAGTTTAAGTTTGATACTTATCCAAAATAAAAGGGCAGTTAGTTTTGAAAAGCATGCGAAAAGTTAATGCAAGCAATAAGAATTGAACATTTATGTAGGTTACTTTATATATGTTGCTTAATTTAGTATTTAATCTAGAAAAATAGGTTTTGCCTCTAATCAGAGTGCCTTTCGCCCCTTTCCTTTCGCCTTCGATCACGTTGAAACCCCATTAAGTTAAATTCAATACGCAGGGGATCATCTAGGTGATACATAGTGGATTGGAGAAAGGCGAAAGGCATGATCTCAAAAGCATAGCTTCCGATGGGGTCGTTACCCTAGTTTGTTTTAAAAAGATCCGTGCATGCCTTTGTTTTACTAAGCTTTCGACTTAGTCGATACATATGTTTTGAAAAGAAGTTTTACAATAGCTTTCGAAGGGGTTTCCATGTTTGTTTTATAAGAAAAAGGGGTTTCGAAGGTGTTCCTTTAATTATAAATCAATGCTTTCGAAAGAAGGGGTTCTGACCTAGTTGAATCCCTGCCGCCGATTCTTGTGCCTTTTGAGTGTATTAAAGTCATCAATACTGTCAAAAGGTATTGATTGTTTTAGATTTATATTAATTCACTTTCTAAATGCTTTCGAAAGGGTTATGGGTTTCGAAGGCAATGGTTTTGAAAATGGTTTCGAAGCTATCCTTCAACATTTTAAATGTATGCTTTCAACTCTGTTGAAAGAGATGGTATCAATGCCATCATAAATTCTCCAATATTTTTATATAGTAAAGAATGGTTTCGAAAGATATACTATTGTTTATATTTGCTTTGACCCAAATGGTATTGTAAAAAGGTAAACCCAATGATATCAAAAAGGGGACTTTCAATGCTTTAGGAAGAATAACTTCCAATAGTTTCGAAGCTATGCTTCTAATAATTAATAAGTAATCATTTATCATAGTCGATAGGTTTCGAAAGAAGGATTTTAAAGTGTTTTTAAAGGCAGAAGCCTAATGTTTTGAAAAGAGATATATTGTAACGACCCAGCATTTTTAATAATTAAAATTTGAATATTTAATTGAATTTAAATATTAATAAGTGGATTTATAAGTCGAATAAATTTTATTTCGAATAATTGGATTTAATTGGATAATTAAATCGATAATTTAACATGTGAAATTATGGAAATAATTGAAAATTGAGTTAAATATGATTGAAAATGATTTGTAAAATTTTATTTTATCATATTGAAGTTAGAACGATATTTTAGAACTTTTAAAATCGAATTAAAAGTTAATTTGTGAAAATTGAATATTTTAATATTTAAATCGACTAGTGAAAATAGCCAATTTTTGAACAGTCTCAGAATTGGACGAAACAAGTTCCATTGGATCCGTAGTAGTTAGTTATTACCGGATTTCAATTTTCGTGTCAATCGGAGTTATCGTTTGATCGTGGCAGCTCGAAACGCATCGAATTATTTTTAATATTAATTTGGCGAGTTAAAATAGCCATTTTTCAAAAAGTCTCGGATTTCGACGAAACCAGTTTCATCGGATCCGTAATGTGATATTATTGTAAGGTTTCAAATTTCGTGTCAATTGGATTTACCGTTTGTCCGGTACAAATTAAAACGCCTAGAAAATCGTTTAAATCGGTTTAATTTAAATTGAACGTTTATTGCCATATCTCGCACAGATGTCCGAATTAGCTTCCGAAACCTGTTCCATTGTGTTCGGAACGCGGGGTAAACCCTAGAAACGCTGGTTACGGCGCGTGAATCGGAGTTCGGAAAATCGAAATGAATAGTGTTCGTTTTTTCTCTATAAATAGACCAATAACCCTCACAAAATAAAAAAAAAATTATCTCTAAACCTAACCCTAGCCAGCCGCCTCTTACAAACCAAGGGCTGAAAAAATTCGATTTTCTTTCCTCAATTACTTCCAATCCGTGAAGTTTTAGCCAAAATTATTAACTACAACATTGAAGAGGAAGGAGAGCTCTACGATTCTATACGGATATGATCTTGTTTGGAGCGTCGGAGGGGGAGCTAGGGGGGCCGATTGTGGCAAGTTGCGCACAGTTTTCAAGGAGCAATAGGGGGCCGAGCTCTATGAGCTTATGGCCGAGCATGGAGCTCGTGACGAGCTTTGCAGTGAGGGTAGTTTGATGAAGTTTAATCAAGTATAGGAGTTGCAAATTTAAAACCTAATTAGGTGTTGATGGGTACATATGCGTGTTTACCTTCCTGGAGATGATGAGCGTATGCGCGTGAAGAGAGGAGAGGAGCAGGTTGCGTACGGCCAGTAGGGGGGTGGGGTTTGTGAAAGAAATTTGTAAATTACTAATTTTATTAACGATTGTACAATCTTTAAACTGCGATATCTTTTTCATACGAGGTCGAAAACGCGCGAAACCAGTTGCGTTGGAATCGTATGGACGAGCACTACGCGATGGAATTGGATTGGAGTCGTTTGGAGTTAGTGAAAATTTCGGGTAAAATTAAACGTCCGTTTAATTTTATTCGAAATAAATCGCTAAAAAGAAATTGAAATCAAGGTGAGAACTTCTCACTCAATCGAATCAGTTTCGATTTTAATTTTAAATAGTTAGATTTAAAATATTTGAATGCATGTTTGAATGATGATTGTTATCTATTGATTGTTAAAATAGACATTATGCGCCGTTAGTAAACGGATGTTATTTATTAAAAACATATACCGTGAATATTTCATAAACAGTGAAATTGGTATTATATATAATAGCAATATATATATATTGGCATATGTATATATTGGAGTTATTGATTTCCCGCATTTGTTTAGCGGATGAGACCCTATTGCGCCGTCTATTAAGCGGATAATATTTTAAATCCCATATACTGCGATAATTCCTTACTGGAGCGGAATTGGTATTGTGCTAATGTTTTTGGATGCAGGAAAACAGGTTGGAGGGATCCAACTGGATTCCTCAACAGTATTTATTTGATTTCAGATATTTTGATATTTGATGGACTATCAAAATCGATATATGATGTCGTTGTAGTCGTGATTGACTATTTGGTGTGTAGCATCATTGGACCAAATTTTGGAATTTTAAAAGGATTTCAAAGTGATTTTTGAAAGTATACGTTTATAAAATATTTTTGGAATTGATTTATTTTAAATAAATAAACGTTATAATTATAATGTTATAAAAATTATGATTTTTGAGAAATATAGTTAAAAACTGATTTTTGAGAATACGATGCTAATGATTTTATAAAATAGTTTAATCGGGATTTTTGAATTTATTATAAAAAGTTGAAATATAGGATTTATAAAATTTGACTATTTTATAAATCAAAATGGTGAAATTATAAAGGACTTTGAAGACGTTTTAAAATATTAATATAAATTGACTTATATAAAAGATTTATAAATTGTTAATTTATAAATTAAAATATTAGAATTATAAAACGAGTTTTTATAAGTGTTTGAATGAAGTGAAAATGGATTGCATAAGTGAATGGAAATTATAAAATTATAAATGGTGAAGTTATAAATGAAATTTATGAATAGTAAGATTTATAGATTTTGTGAAGTTATTAAAGAATATATTTGGATAAATAATTGAATCTTATAAGTTATAAGATTTATAATTATGAAGTTTAAAGGAACGATTTTGTAAACAAATAAATTACAAGTATTTGACTTATAATATGAACCTTTAGTTTATAATTGAGTTATAAATAGAATAGGTTAATAAAGGAACTTATAAAAGGAAGTAGTTATAAAATAAATAGAAATGGAATTTATAAACATTGTTTTATAAATTCGCAAACGACTTATTTTGATAAGTAAATTGTTGAAACCTATTAATGGAGTTATATTCACGTTTTTGACTGTGAATAATACTTAAAAATAAAATGAATAGAAATGATGAAGTTGTTAACGTAGTATATTCACGTTTTTGAATAGTGAATAATATGTTAAAGAAAATGTTTAGATTTGATGTTTTAAATAGAATTAAAACGATCTAACGATGTTTTAAAATGTGTTGAGATTCGAAACCATAGATTTCAACATTTATTGTTGAAATAGACGTTTTCGAGAAATAAAAGGAAATAGTGGACTATAACACTGTTGTTATAGTAAATGATTTCCGAAAGGAAATGTTTTGTATAGTATTGGGATTTATAGATCTCTTTTAATTTCGAATCCCTATACTAGTGATTTTGGGTTGTCGTAACGATGTTTTACGCAACATTCGTTTAGGCCCAAATAAATATGTTTAAGAGAATGATTTCCTTAAAGAATGAAATATATACTTAATCTCGATTTAAGTATATTGAATATTTTCTAAGTGTTGAAAATAAATAAAATTTGTGAATTACTTATGAATAAGTAAGTATGGAAATGTTTTCCGATATAAAGTGAATATCTTAAGAATTTATCTTTTTGAAGATAAATTGAAATGAATAATTGAAATCATATATGCATAGATATTGTGAAATATGAATTCACTAAGGAATTTATAAAAGAAAGAGAATTTGTTTAAAAATAAATATTGATTTATTTTTGAAGTATTGAAAATAATATATCTTGTAAAGATATTTTGGAAAATAAATAATTTGGAAAATTATTTGGAATCTGGTGATGTTGTGCATATCCATTGATAGTTCAATAACCGACTATCAATATTTCCCTTTGAATGGGTAATTGATGTGATTTGTTTGAATTTGAATGCCACACTTATTTTAAATAAGCGCTCACTATTCGGGTTAACCGGGAAAGGACCATGGGGTCGTATAACCCATTCCGAATATGTGATACGTCGTTATGAATTGCATTTGATGACCGGTGTTGAAGACCGGGTATTTGCGAAAGCGATAGGATGACCTATCGATTGTCTCCGCACTGGGTAGCTCCTGGTATGGAGATTCCCTAAGTGATGGGAAATTCGATCGGGATTGTGAATACCCGGATTGCAAGGGCTTCGTGAGAAGTGCCTTCGGTTTTGTTCGAGCCCGGAACAGACTTGTATGGATTGTATGTCTGACATTACAAATTGAGATATAAAGACGATTTCATTCAAATATATTTCTGTTGGTGGCGGAGAATTTATTCTTTTAGCTTAACACCCTTCTCTGAGACGTATGAGCTCAGAGGTTATGTAGTTGAATGTTATCAGCGATATATTCCCAAATTGGTAATGTGACATGCCGAGTGTTGCTGTGAAATGATCATTGTGTTGATTATTTGTGATAGGATCATTTATTTGATCGTCTATCTTGGTGATCATTTCTATGATCATTTGTTGACCCAAAGCATGGCTTTTGTATAAAGTATGTTTTGTGGACGTGACTTCGTCGAGCCTCACACCCCGTGAATGGTCAAAACAGGAAAGATGCAGCAAGGTTATGAGGGGTAGCGCCCTTTAGGATATGTACATTTCCTTCTGGAAAAGGGTGGTATCATGGTATGGAGCCCAGATACTTACTCATGTTGAAAACACTTTATGATTGTGTGAATTGATTGCGAGTGCTCGGTTGAAAGGTCCCAAAGGACCGGGGGATGGCATATTCGGTCAGTTGTTACTCAGTTAGGGGTAACCCGGCCTTGTGTTGGTAGAGATCCGGTTTGGTTCTCGGGGATGTCCATCCAGAGGCATTCTCATGTGGCAATGGGAAGTTCCTTGGCCTGATCATTCGTTGGAAATCCAAAGAAACAATACGAGACTTGTACGGTTTTAGTTGTAGAACCTGCCATCTAATATGTTAGCTATAGTAAGCATACTATAATGGTACCTATGCTGGCTAAGATTTATATTCTACTTTCGAAATATCTTCTACACTATGCACTAATAATAATATCAAATGTTTCTTTTTAATGCATATCAAGCATCTTTGACTATCATAAGGAGAAATCTCCTCCAAGTTTGCGTTTGCATTGTGTGTGTGGCGGGAGGTCTTATGGCAGTCTCATTTTTAAAAGCATTGCGAATTGACTTTAAAAATATTCCTCTATTTTGTTTTCAAAGATAAATAAACTGTTTTGAGTTCTCACACCAGTCACATGACTGACTCAGAGTTTATTGTTTTCCTTCCTAAACTCTGGGTGCCCACCAATTTCCACACGGGCAGTTAAGAGTTAGGTTTATCAGGATATTCTGGATATTCTGGAGTTGCTGGAGGCAAGATGGATGGCATGGCGTATTACTAGTATATAGTATTTCTTTTTCCGCTACACTATTTGTTTGTTGTTGTTGTTGTACACTCTGATGATGGTGTTATGAAATGTAATGTAATAACTGATATAGTTCTTTGTTTAAAGATTATTCATTTATTATTATATGTTGTTCCGCTGCGAATTGTGAGATTCTGATGTTGTTCTGTTGTTTTCTGTTTCGTTCTATTTTTTGTTTTCGGTTCCGTTCTATTTTATTTTTTCTTTCTCTCTATTCTCTATCTTTCTCTCTCTTCTCTTCTCTTTTTCTTTTTCTTAAGCATTGGTAATCCGTATTTCTGTTCATCTTGAGTTAATCTATGGAGATTATTGTATATTCAAGGAGTACGGATTTGCGGGTCATCACAGGTGGTATCGGAGCATATGGTTAAGCGACAACCATGGTTCTGTTGGGTATTACTCATTAGAGATAGAGTCAGTAGTGCTCTAGAATGTGTTTGAGTGTAATAATAGCTATGAGAGCGTATTTGTTAGTGAATATAATTTTTTTTTATATTGTGATGATTGGTTTGTTGAGTGGTATATATCTGGTTAATACGAGTAATTAACATTGTTGATAAGGATCTCTAAACACTTGTACAGAACAATTCGACACAATATTGTTTTAAATTGGGTAAATGAAATAATTTTACCTTGATTATATTTTATATATAAAGGGATAATTTTTCAGAATTATTAAAGTGTATATAAATTGATTGTTTAGTTGTTTGAATAATCTAAATAAAAGAGTAATTGTATAAGCAAAAGAATTATAAGAATTGAATTATAATAATGTGATTTACAATTGTGAAATAAACTTATATATATAAGAAGTGAAACTATATGAATATATTTATGAATATGAGTTATAAATAAAAATGAATTTAAAGTTAAATGGAAATTTACTTTAGAATTTGGAAGCTGAATTGATTGATAAATGTGAACTTAAGTTATGTAAATGAAATTCAACTTTGTAATTGAATTGAATTAATGGATTGAATGTTAATCAATTGAATGTGAATTAAGTTGATGTGAAATAATGAATATAAGTGTTAATTCATTAAAATCTAATGTTATTGAAAGTTGAATAATTGAATGAAAATCAATTAATTAAACCAATTGTAAGCAAAGGAATTTGGTTGTAATTAATATACATTGATTGTTATATGATTGTTAGTTGATTGTATATAATTCATTAAGTATTAATGAAATTGAGTTAGTGAAATTGGAAGTTAAAGTAATTGAAATCCAATTGGAAGTTAAGTGAATCTTAAATAGAATTGAATTTGATTTGGAAGTGAACCAACTTGAATATGAATTAGTGAATATAAACTAATTGAAAATGAATGTTAGTAAAAACATCCACTGTTAAGGAATCAAATGTGATTAAATTGAAAACCCAATTCATTGAATATTAATGAGAATATGAATGAATATATATTGGTTATGAATTTGTTGAATGATAGTTGGTTGATGGTTGAATATATTGCTTTTACTGCATTTGCTATGTAGATATATATAGTTGTTATGTTGCTATATGTTGTATATTGATACTATTGTCTACATGCATGTTTCTCATGTTGTTTGTTGAGTGATTAGTAGGTGCGGATTGCGTTTGCTTCGCATTTGGAGCTCGCTTTCGCGCTATATTAGCCGTATATGCTCGCTAATAAAATATAAGGTACATATCTCGGATTACATATCGTACTTTTATACTTTTTCCCTTCGGGATGCCTCATTACTTGATGAGATGTATATTTGTGATATATATACCGTCATTTTTTTTTTCGGATCGAGCCACGCAAAGGAGACTATGGCGAATTTTTCCGGAAATTTAAGGCGTTACAAAAAATTTGAGAAAATTGGAAAATTTTGAAAACTTTAACTTTGATTCAGAATTGAAAGTTAATCAATAGTAGTTGTTTTTGAAAAGATAACTAAGTATGATTTGAAAACTTAGTAAGTTATTGTAAGAAGTTTAACTATGAATTTTGGAAAGTTAATAGATTCTGTAATTTTTCTTACTTAATAATTTCGAGGACGAAATTCTTTTAAGGGGGGAAGATTGTAACGACCCAGGATTTTTAATAATTAAAATTTGAATATTTTATTGAATTTAAATATTAATAAGTGTATTTATAAGTCGAATAAATTTTATTTCGAATAATTGGATTTAATTGGATAATTAAATCGATAATTTAATATGTGAAATTATGGAAATAATTGAAAATTGAGTTAAATATGATTGAAAATGATTTGTAAATTTTTATTTTATCATATTGAAGTTAGAACGATATTTTAGAACTTTTAAAATCAAATTAAAAGTTAATTTGTGAAAATTGAATATTTTAATATTTAAATCGACTAGTGAAAATAGCCAATTTTTGAACAGTCTCAGAATTGGACGAAACCAATTCCATTGGATCCGTAATAGTTAGTTATTACCGGATTTCAATTTTCGCGTCAATCGGAGTTATCGTTTGATCGTGGCAGCTCGAAACGCATCGAATTATTTTTAATATTAATTTGGCGAGATAAAATAGCCATTTTTCAAAAAGTCTCGGATTTCGACGAAACCAGTTTCATCGGATCCGTAATGTGATATTATTGTAAGGTTTCAAATTTCGTGTCAATTGGATTTACCGTTTGTCCGGTACAAATTAAAACGCCTAGAAAATCGTTTAAATCGGTTTAATTTAAATTGAACGTTTATTGCCATATCTCGCACAGATGTCCGAATTAGCTTCCGAAACCTGTTCCATTGTGTCCGGAACACGGGGTTTACGGCGCGTGAATCGGAGTTCGGAAAATCGAAATGAATAATGTTCGTTTTTTCTCTATAAATAGACCAATAACCCTCACAAAATAAAAAATAAAAAATATCTCTAAACCTAACCCTAGCCAGCCGCCTCTTACAAACCAAGGGCTGAAAACATTCGATTTTCTTTCCTCAATTACTACCAATCCGTGAAGTTTTAGCCAAAATTATTAACTACAACATTAAAGAGGAAGGAGAGCTCTACGATTCTATACGGATATGATCTTGTTTGGAGCGTCGGAGGGGAAGCTAGGGGGGCCGATTGTGGCAAGTTGCGCACGGTTTTCAAGGAGCAATAGGGGGCCGAGCTCTATGAGCTTATGGCCGAGCATGGAGCTCGTGACGAGCTTTGCAGTGAGGGTAGTTTGATGAAGTTTAATCAAGTATAGGAGTTGCAAATTTAAAACCTAATTAGGTGTTGATGGGTTCATATCCGTGTTTACCTTCCTGGAGATGATGAGCGTATGCGCGTGAAGAGAGGAGAGGAGCAGGTTGCGTACGGCCAGTAGGGGGGTGGGGTTTGTGAAAGAAATTTGTAAATTACTAATTTTATTAACGATTGTACAATCTTTAAACTGCGATATCTTTTTCATACGAGGTCGAAAACGCACGAAACCAGTTGCGTTGGAATCGTATGGACGAGCACTACGCGATGGAATTGGATTGGAGTCGTTTGGAGTTAGTGAAAATTTCGGGTAAATTAAACGTCCGTTTAATTTTATTCGAAATAAATCGCTAAAACGAAATTGAAATCAAGGTGAGAACTTCTCACTCAATCGAATCAGTTTCGATTTTAATTTTAAATAGTTAGATTTAAAATATTTGAATGCATGTTTGAATGATGATTGTTATCTATTGATTGTTAAAATAGACATTATGCGCCGTTAGTAAACGGATGTTATTTATTAAAAACATATACCGTGAATATTTCATAAACAGTGAAATTGGTATTATATATAATAGCAATATATATATTGGCATATGTATATATTGGAGTTATTGATTTCCCGCATTTGTTTAGCGGATGAGACCCTATTGCGCCGTCTATTAAGCGGATAATATTTTAAATCCCATATACTGCGATAATTCCGTACTGGAGCGGAATTGGTATTGTGCTAATGTTTTTGGATGCAAGAAAACAGGTTGGAGGGATCCAACTGGATTCCTCAACAGTATTTATTTGATTTCAGATATTTTGATATTTGATGGACTATCATAATCGATATATGATGTCGTTGTAGTCGTGATTGACTATTTGGTGTGTAGCATCATTGGACCAAATTTTGGAATTTTAAAAGGATTTCAAAGTGATTTTTGAAAGTATACGTTTATAAAATATTTTTGGAATTGATTTATTTTAAATAAATAAACGTTATAATTATAATGTTATAAAAATTATGATTTTTGAGAAATATAGTTAAAAACTGATTTTTGAGAATACGATGCTAATGATTTTATAAAATAGTTTAATCGGGATTTTTGAATTTATTATGAAAAGTTGAAATATAGGATTTATAAAATTTGACTATTTTATAAATCAAAATGGTGAAATTATAAAGGACTTTGAAGACGTTTTAAAATATTAATATAAATTGACTTATATAAAAGATTTATAAATTGTTAATTTATAAATTAAAATATTAGAATTATAAAACGAGTTTTTATAAGTGTTTGAATGAAGTGAAAATGGATTGCATAAGTGAATGGAAATTATAAAATTATAAATGGTGAAGTTATAAATGAAATTTATGAATAGTAAGATTTATAGATTTTGTGAAGTTATTAAAGAATATATTTGGATAAATAATTGAATCTTATAAGTTATAAGATTTATAATTATGAAGTTTAAAGGAACGATTTTGTAAACAAATAAATTACAAGTATTTGACTTATAATATGAACCTTTAGTTTATAATTGAGTTATAAATAGAATAGGTTAATAAAGGAACTTATAAAAGGAAGTAGTTATAAAATAAATAGAAATGGAATTTATAAACATTGTTTTATAAATTCGCAAACGACTTATTTTGATAAGTAAATTGTTGAAACCTATTAATGGAGTTATATTCACGTTTTTGACTGTGAATAATACTTTAAAATAAAATGAATAGAAATGATGAAGTTGTTAACGTAGTATATTCACGTTTTTGAATAGTGAATAATATGTTAAAGAAAATGTTTAGATTTGATGTTTTAAATAGAATTAAAACGATCTAACGATGTTTTAAAATGTGTTGAGATTCGAAACCATAGATTTCAACATTTATTGTTGAAATAGACGTTTTCGAGAAATAAAAGGAAATAGTGGACTATAACACTGTTGTTATAGTAAATGATTTCCGAAAGGAAATGTTTTGTATAGTATTGGGATTTATAGATCTCTTTTAATTTCGAATCCCTATACTAGTGATTTTGGGTTGTCGTAACGATGTTTTACGCAACATTCGTTTAGGCCCAAATAAATATGTTTAAGAGAATGATTTCCTTAAAGAATGAAATATATACTTAATCTCGATTTAAGTATATTGAATATTTTCTAAGTGTTGAAAATAAATAAAATTTGTGAATTACTTATGAATAAGTAAGTATGGAAATGTTTTCCGATATAAAGTGAATATCTTAAGAATTTATCTTTTTGAAGATAAATTGAAATGAATAATTGAAATCATATATGCATAGATATTGTGAAATATGAATTCACTAAGGAATTTATAAAAGAAAGAGAATTTGTTTAAAAATAAATATTGATTTATTTTTGAAGTATTGAAAATAATATATCTTGTAAAGATATTTTGGAAAATAAATAATTTGGAAAATTATTTGGAATCTGGTGATGTTGTGCATATCCATTGATAGTTCAATAACCGACTATCAATATTTCCCTTTGAATGGGTAATTGATGTGATTTGTTTGAATTTGAATGCCACACTTATTTTAAATAAGCGCTCACTATTCGGGTTAACCGGGAAAGGACCATGGGGTCGTATAACCCATTCCGAATATGTGATACGTCGTTATGAATTGCATTTGATGACCGGTGTTGAAGACCGGGTATTTGCGAAAGCGATAGGATGACCTATCGATTGTCTCCGCACTGGGTAGCTCCTGGTATGGAGATTCCCTAAGTGATGGGAAATTCGATCGGGATTGTGAATACCCGGATTGCAAGGGCTTCGTGAGAAGTGCCTTCGGTTTTGTTCGAGCCCGGAACAGACTTGTATGGATTGTATGTCTGACATTACAAATTGAGATATAAAGACGATTTCATTCAAATATATTTCTGTTGGTGGCGGAGAATTTATTCTTTTAGCTTAACACCCTTCTCTGAGACGTATGAGCTCAGAGGTTATGTAGTTGAATGTTATCAGCGATATATTCCCAAATTGGTAATGTGACATGCCGAGTGTTGCTGTGAAATGATCATTGTGTTGATTATTTGTGATAGGATCATTTATTTGATCGTCTATCTTGGTGATCATTTCTATGATCATTTGTTGACCCAAAGCATGGCTTTTGTATAAAGTATGTTTTGTGGACGTGACTTCGTCGAGCCTCACACCCCGTGAATGGTCAAAACAGGAAAGATGCAGCAAGGTTATGAGGGGTAGCGCCCTTTAGGATATGTACATTTCCTTCTGGAAAAGGGTGGTATCATGGTATGGAGCCCAGATACTTACTCATGTTGAAAACACTTCTTTGTTTAAAGATTATTCATTTATTATTATATGTTGTTCCGCTGCGAATTGTGAGATTCTGATGTTGTTCTGTTGTTTTCTGTTTCGTTCTATTTTCTGTTTTCGGTTCCGTTCTATTTTCTTTTTTCTTTCTCTCTATTCTCTATCTTTCTCTCTCTTCTGTTCTCTTTTTCTTTTTCTTAAGCATTGGTAATTCGTATTTCTGTTCATCTTGAGTTAATCTATGGAGATGAGTGTATATTCAAGGAGTATGGATTTGCGGGTCATCACATATATGCTTTCGAAGGAGGCTGTCCAGTGAGGTCGAAAGCAAGGTTTTGAAGGTTTCGAAAGTATAGTTTTCAAAACAATTAACCCAATCTTATTTAAAAGCAAAACCATGGCATATTTATAAACAAAGTATTTTGAAATGGAACTGATAAAGAAGTCTAAATGGGTTAAAGGATTTAATCAAGTTATATTGTTTGCTTCTTCATATATGTATATATTCACTTTATAATGAATCCAAAAACTGTACTTTGAAAAAAGGTAGAATAACCAGTTGGGTTGACCTAGTAGTGAATAAACAAAAGACATTGGCATGGGCCAATAGGTTAACAGTAAGCCCATGAAAAATGTGTAAGGGAAAAGATATTGGCAGGGGCCAATAGATTCATAGTTAGCCCATGAAAACTATATATGATTAAAGATGTCAGTTAGACGGGTTTATAGTTAGCCCATGAAAACTATATCCAGGTAAGAAAATAAAATATTGACAGATAGTCATTAGGTTCCTAGTTAGCCTATGAAAACTAGGGTAAAAGAAAGATATTGACCGTTAGTCAATAGGTTCCTAGTCAGCCAATGAAAACTAGGATAAAAGAAATGATATTGGAGTTACCAATAGGTTTATGGTAATCCCATGAAAACTATATAATTGGACAGGGAGTCCTTAAAAGTTTAACTGGTTATTAATAAGCACACTAAAAATATTAGGTTAATAGTAACCCTATAAGCTATAATTATGAAAGATAGTGAAAATGAATTGGGGATGGATAATTCAGAATTGATTTAATTGTTTTGCATATCGTTATATAATAATGTCTTAAATTGAATTAATATTGTGGATGCAGGGGCATAAAAAATGGTTTACAGAGGTATTTAAGATACTAGTGAGGGGAAACCCGTTTCGCTAAGCGGCGTGGTCTCACTAGATATCTAAATGATTTGAGATGGTGTGTTATTATTCATACCAGGCTTTATGTCTGATTCGAAGTTTATGCTTTCCCCTTAAACTCTCAGGTACTCAATTGATTTTGAGTAGTTAGGGATTTGAGGTTTTTAGGTACCTCTTAAAATGAAAAAGCTTCTGGAGTCATGAAGAAGGCGTGTAGTTATTTAAGTTCTTTCTCATGTGATTCCGCTGTGTTATTTTGTTAAGGCAAAGTGGTTTATTGCCTATTATATGCTCTGATCACCAATGAGGCATCTTCATATATCGCTCTTAGAGTATATGGTAATAATTATATTTTTATGAACATGGTTAATGTTGTGGGATTATCTAATAAATGTTGAAATGAGTTTGGAATGGAATGTGAAAGTTGATTTGAAATCTTAAACTTTTTCCATATCTATGTGTTTCTAGTATATCAATTTGTCTAACATTAGCATATTTGGTCGTCGAGGATTAATAACCGTGGATGTCTCCAGCATCCATAGCCATTAGTTTTGGGCCTTTAAGTAGGGGATGTTACAATACTTGATGACCTTTGTCTCTCTAGATCCTTGCCGAGCATAATCCATACTCGATGATCTGAGTAGGCCGATCCATCACGTTCGAGCAAAGCGACCTACCCCTTGCCAATCATAGTCCATACTTGGCAATCTTGATCACTCTAGATTCTTACCAAGCACAATCCATAGTCGACGACTTGAGTAGGTCGATCCATCGCATTCGAACGTAGCGACTACCCCTTCCTAGGCATAGTCCATACCTAACGACCCGTGTTATCTACTATATTGGTCCAAATTTAGACATTCCTAAGTCCATTGGCCAAAATATAAAATAAGAGTCCATACAACCAATAAACCAGAGTTCGAAGCAAATAAGAAGAAAAAAGAAAAAAAGAAATACAAACCCGAGCACTATGGTTTATCATCATCTTAAAGCATGCCTAGGGACCGTCCTCAATCCCGTACATGTGTAAGTGACTTAGCCTTCTTACTGCGGAGTTTGTTACTTATTCCATGCCATCCTGATCAATTGATAACAAGTTAATGATGATGCCTTGCTCCAGTGCCATATTTATTCGGTGGACGGTGGTTGCTCCTATTCCACCATCACACTCGAGTCCTCACGTATTGTTGTAACTGGCCATTCCTTATGTGTTCCTCGATGATAACCTTTAAAAGCCTGTAGTAATTTGTATCGTTCCAATCTAGCTCATGGAATAGGCAGCGCTTTCTTGATGTTCGTTCGTGTTCATATGGTTCCCCTCCTTGTCATCTTTCGATATGGAAGGTATCCTCGAGTATCCAGATATATCTGTTCTAGGATTTCATTCAACTTTGAGTAAGAAGCGAATTTGGTTTCCCCTCTCTGTCGTTTTGATCCATCAAAGCTATTATCCATATCTTGTTTACCCTTGTCCTTTCCTAAGCTCTCACTGGATGGTTCTACACCCTTATACCGTGACACCCCATACAAGTCCCCTTAGTGATATTTTAAAATCTGAATTATCTGCAACTCCTAACACTACTGCCATCAAAATCATCGATGGATCTGGTCTATCCACCGTAACAACTGTCACATTGAACTTAGTTAAGAAATTCTTGAGTGGTTATCCTACCTACTACTTTACTGATGTCAATGTCATCACATTCTTGGGTCTCATAATGTGAACCCAAAACTGCTTCATAAATCTTTCGACCAATTCTGTCTATGTGCTAATAGAACCACTCTCCAACTATTTGAACCATAGCGCAACTACATCCATTAAATTTAGAGGGAAGCATCATACCAGGATTTTTTTCGACGCCCCCGGTACTTCCATGTGTCATGTATACCTCATAATATGCATAGTTGGATCCGAATTTCCATTATAAACTTCCAGTGTTGGTATTTTGAATTCTTGTGGATTCCTAGAATTCCTAATATTAGGGGCGAATGGCTTCTATTTACATCCTCCAGATCCCAGTTCATTAATCCTCCACGCATAGCTCACCTAATCATCTTTACAAACTTGTCATTATCTTCCAATGATAGTCTTCTATCATCATGTCCAAGTTGCCCCTCGAGATTACGAGGGAATTCTGGAATGTATTCCTCACGACGATCATCCAAATTCCGATTCACACTAAGCTCTATGGGATTAACCGCAGATCCTCCAGCAGCATGATCGACCAGACCCGAAGGCATTCCTCCATACCTTTGGGGATCATTGTTGATCCCTATTAGATGGCTTGGGACTCTTTCGGTTGTTATGCTCCACTCCTTCGTCCATTGGCTCCATTTTCATATTCTCAATTTTAATTTCCAGTAATTTCTACCACCTCAACTCCTTGATCTATAGCTCCAGTGGTTCCTATCTTTTCAATTCCTTGGTTTTGCATTCCAATAGCACCTATGATTTCATCTTGTCCAATCTTTGGAGTAGATTCTACATCATCTCCTCCTATCTTTTCAGCAACCCTTCCTACATAGTGTCCATCAATTTTTCCATATAATTTATGGTTATAGATAGATGTTTGATTAGCTCCAACTCTTGGGGAAGCCTCATGATTCCCTTCATGATGGCCCCTATTCGCTACTTGTCTCCATGTTGATTGTCTCACCATTTCTCCTAATCCAAGCTCTCTAATTGATTCCAAATTTGAAAACCAAATCTACAAGGGCTAGCTTTCTCAGTGATAGCACCAAAATGTTAGTGTCAGAATTGGCCAAATACCCAATTATGTTAAAGTACCAATATCCAATCCCATCATAGAAATATGAATAGAAATAAATGAAGAAAAAAATTAAAATAATTAAAAAGCAAGTGAAAAGAGACAAGATTGATAATCATTCGGCTAACTCCAGCATACGCCCACTTCTAAATAATCCTTTTTAGTATGCTGAAGTTTGTTTACAGTTACAGTCCAAAATCAAAAATAAAATTGGTAGAGTGTAGCCTAGGTTGAAGATAAAGAGAAGCAGAAAAATGTCCTTTTTTGATGTCGTGCCTACTGTATTTATGAGGGATGACATGCATGGATCATGCTGTAATATTTACTGAAGGTTTGGGAGACCAAGACGTGGCCACCCAAAAATTTCTAGGTCCATTGGGTCGTATTAGGGATTAGTACCGATCCATATTAGTGTATTCAAATGGGTTGTAATCCTTATGATGTTAGCTACTTGCCCTCCAAATTTCATGTCATTTCGATCTACAGTTTGTGAGCTATAGAGTTTTCCGTAAAGTGGTGTTGCTTGAATTTTGAATTCTGCCGATCCCTCTAGAGGGATAGATACCGATCCATCTAGTATCTTCCAAATGCCATGCGGTCTTAAGCGAGCTTCCTCATGTTGTATTATGCTTAGCCTCCAAGTTTCATGCCAATCGGATTAGTAGAACGAGAGTTATTGATCAATCTTTGTTGCAATAAGCTTTGAAGGCTGATTATATCTTGTCCCTATGAAGGGATAACTATCAATCTCTCTAATTTGCTCAAATGAAATGCGATCTACATGGGGTATTCCACAAGTTTTAATTAGCCTGCGCTCTAAGTTTCAAGTCAATTGGATCAGTAGATATTGATAATCACTGCCAGAATTTGAATATAGCCGACCCCTGCAAGAGAAGAGCACCGACTCCTATGGAGGGACCATTATCATCCCTTCAAGTTGAATTTTTTGGATGCGACCGCTAGGGTAAACTCCTTAGGGCCTCCTTCTCCTATTACTAGAGTTTCACTTTGATCTATTTTGTGGTTGTTGAGTTATTAATTGTTTTCTATCGAAATGCACTCGCTTTTATGTGTCAAATAGTATTCCATACTTCGAACATTCTACCTTGCATATCTATCAATCCCATTCAATGTCGACTTCATGTTATTTTATGTACTTGATTTCTAGGTCCTACAGTCATCCCTCTGGACTCACCGGCCTCGATAATCGCAAAGTCTGTTAGGTTAAATTCATATGTATACCACCTTGGCAAAAGGTAAGTTAACAGTAATCTAATATCCTATAAAGCACACTTGTAGGGTAGAGGGGAAAATAAATTTACTTAAAAGAAATTAATTGCTTTTAATGCTACAATCGATGATCAAGATTTAGACGAGGATGATAATGATGAAAAGATTGCTCTTATGACTCAAAATTTTAGAAAATTCCTTAAGTACAGAAAGATGAACAACTTTTGTAAAATTAAAAACAAAAATTCCAAAAATGAAAATGCTTTTAAGTTTTATGATTGTGGTGAATCTGGCTATTTGAGAAGAGACTACTTACAGCAAAGGAAAACATAAACAACTATTCATTCAAAAAGAGAAAAGGAGCTTATGACACAACTTTGGATGTTTCTGAGACTGCATCAAGTAACAACGAACCGAATATAGAAAATATCAATATGTATTTCATAGTGATGAAAGATTAATCAGAAGAGACAAAGGAAACAACCATATCGTTACCTTTTAAAGTTCATATTTTTTGTTCTTGTTTTCTTATTTTTTAGAAATTATATAGGAATATATATATATATATATATATATATATATATGTGTGTATGTATATATTAAACATATATAAATATATGTGCATAAATATGTATAATTCCCTCTTTTGCTTTAATTTCAAATTTGGAATTGCTACTTCACCTATCATATGGCTATTTGATCTCTGTTTATTCACTCTATCTTATCTCATCTTCTACACACACTTTATTTCAAAACTCAAACTCATTCTTCAATCTCATTCCTCCAAAAAGAAAAATTAAAAATGTCTTCCTCAAACCAACCTTCATGATTCAAATCCAATAGGTTTAACAAAAAGATCAAAAGTCAACTTCATAACGATGAAGAGTCCATTGAAAATTATATTGAATATGCTACTTATGGAAAAGCATTTTTGGGAAGGTATGTAGATTAATGAATTTTTATCTTATGCCTTAGAAGATCTTGCTTTAGAAAATGGTATCTCAAAATGATTTTGATTTCTATCCCGATTTGGTTAAAATGTTGTATGCTAATTTGAATGGAGAGTTTTTTTGAGGAAAAGAAGGTCAAATTTAGAGCAGTATAAAAGACACTACTATATTGTTTTTAGATTGTGAATTCTTGGTCAAATTTTGGTTGTAAAAGTAGTGGAATTGACCACTTAACTTTCGGAATTGATTGTAGTAATAGAGAAGTTATGCATGATTTATTTTCTAATGATGAAGAGTATGGTTTTAAAAGTAAAAATGTTAGGCCTTAAGCAAGACTAATGAGTTTCATTTTACAACAAAGTATTACACCAAGGATGGGAAATTACAATTAACCGACTCAAGAAGTTTTCAAAACTTATTTTAATATTTTCAAAAAATATGATATAAATTAAGCTCAAGTGATTTTGGATGACTTTGTTCGAAAGAAAATCTCTAGTTATGGTAGAGCACTTTACCATGATGTGTATCTCACTAAAATTTTCAATTATTTTGGTATTTAACTAAGAGGTTAAAACATTTTGCCTCACAAATTTTTTGATCAAAACCAACCTCTCTGTTGTGCAAATTTCTTTTGAATTTGAACCCTTTGAATCTCTTCCTTAAAAGGAAGAAAGATTGGAAAGGGAAGAAGAGCAAGAGATTCTAGAAGAAGGAGAAGAAAGTGATGAAATGGAAGTTAAAGAGCAAGAAGTAGAAGAGAAGGAGACGGACACTTCCTTAGAAAGTTTTGACAAACCTTCTCACCATTCCAACAAAGAAATTCTCAAGAATTAAGAAAGCATCTCAATGACCAAAAGAAGCTTAAAAATTCCTTTGGTGAACTGGTCACTCCTCTCTCGAAAAAACTGGACAAATACTTTAGCAAGATCATTAGGAAGCTTGGTGGAAACTTTTGTTCTTCTTCATTGTCTTTTTAGATCTTTTATCTACCTTTGTATCTCTTAATTTTATGTTTTTCTAGTTTTATTTAATGTTATTTTCATGTATTTTTCTATTATGTCTACGTACTTCTCTTTTATATTAGTGAAAATTACGTCAAAATTTAATTTTGCTGTTAAATAATAATATACTATTCGCTGGAATTCAAAAAATGGGATAATATAATTATAAAAGCAATTAATGAAAAATAAAAAATACAAACTTCTACACATATGTCGACATAGTCTACCCTATATGTCGACATATACGTAAAATTTCAGAATTTTTTACCAAAAGTTAGCTAACTTTTGAAAGGATTAGTTACAAATATGACCTTTCAAATCTATAAATTTACTTTTCTTCCAGAAAAACTCAAAAAATTCACCTTCTTATCTTATTCCATTCTGCACATTTCCTTCATAAAAATGAATTCAAACAACAACTTTTCAAAACAAAATCTATGTGAAAATCTAGAGAAAACCCATTAATCATTCATAAATGCTCTTTGCTTCATTCTTCATAATCAATGACACATGGAGTAAGTCAAATGAAAGTGGTCAAAGAAAAGGAAAAACAATTCAATTCTCTTCGTCATGTTATTTCTAGTTTCGCCAAACAAGATTAAAGCAACGCTCCTGAATGTTCGAACTCTAAAGTGAAAGTGGATGCTAAAGATTGGGATGTAATTAACACCAATCCTATATTTGGATCAAAAGGTTAGGTTGAAGTTTCCAAGAAAATATAAGTGTCCTTTATTTTATTTTATTATAAGTTTAGTTTATTAATCTATACATTTGTATGATTTGCAAAAATTAGGAAAGGTTAGTAAATAATGTGCATGGATTGTTTGGGTTGGATAATATACAAAAAACATATACATATATACAAATATATATATATATATATATACATATATATATATATTACTTTTTTTTATTTCTAAATAAAATATTTGAAATAGAAAATAGTCTTGTATATATTGTAGTTATTTCTCAAAAATATTCTATTGTTATTATTGATTTTGATTCCATTTACAAACATCATCATATAAATATGTAATATTTTGGGGGATTTTATTTTTCTTTACCAATTTTTGTTGATGAAAAAGGGAGAGAAAAATAAAAAATATAACATATGCATAGACTAAGATGGAGTTATTTAAAATAGGCGGAGTTAGTCAATTTAGTTGGAGCTACATTATAAATTATATCAAATTATTTAAATAGTTGTCATTATCAAAATGGGGTAGATTGTTAGTTCCATATATATTGATTTTGACGACAACAACCATATAAATATTGGTACCAATGCTTTCCTAAGTTGTATAAAGTATTTTGCAGGATATTATACAGGTTTATACAAGTACATGATAATCGAGTTTGAAAACGGATCAGTAAAAAGACAAGAAACCAAGATTCAAAGATAACCAAGATAAATGAAGACTCGTGAGTTTTGGAGATGAATACAAAATGAGCTCAAGACTATAGTTTATAGTAAATTAATGTTAGAATAATTTATCAAAGTCCTTGGATAGCAACCATTTGATTCCTCAAATAATCTTTTATCAAAATAGTTATTAATATTACTTTATTATCAAAATAATTATTTTATTTTTAGAATATATTTTGACAAATATTATATTAAATTATTATACATATTAAAGTATTCAGAAACTATGTTTAAATAATTTTACAACTGTCCAGAATTTAGATACACTTTTCAATTATTTCTGTATTTCAAAGCATACACTAGTATGTCGACATATGCTACATGAGTATGTTGACATATAAACCTTGGAGAGATGGTTTTTAAATTTTGAAAATAATCACTTCTCTTCACGTATAGACACATCCTTTTAAACACCGTTTAAACCATAAAAAGATGCCTTTTTAATTTTAAAATGTTGTGATTCTTTATTACATTTTTTCACAAATAGACACATATTACCCGAAACTCTCACTACATATTCCCTCAAACTAATACTCTACTTTTCTTTCTATAAACTACTCACTCATTTACACATATTCTTTCATCAATTCAAAGATCAAAGTGCTATCAAAAAGGCTATATGATATCTTATATCAAAAATACAACTGTTTGTATTTAGAAATAAACAACCCTCTACTACTATTTGTTTGGGTGTGCTTATTGTCCATTCAGATCAAGTGGGTGTGCTTGTTGCCTATTTACGTTAAGTGGATGTGCTTGTAGCCCTTTTAAATCAAATGGGTAATCCTGTTACCCGATTAAATCAAGCGAGTCTACCATAAACTCATAAATCAAGAGGGTGTATCTCGTTGCATTGAAATCAAGGCTATATTCTTGTTTGCTTGTTACAATCCAAGTAGACCATTGAAAATAAATCTATACAAAAAATTGTATGGGAGTAGGTATAGGAGAAATCCAAACCAGTATTAAATCCCTAGTGTCATCTTTCTAAATCATTACTTTACTTTTACTGCATTTATTTATATCTATGATTGCCTATTAGTGTGTGTGTGTGTGTATATGTATATATGTATATATATATATATATCTATTATTGGTTGTCTGTATTTGATTCCAATCATGAAATAATTAAAAACTTCCATAAAAGTTATAAAACACTATTCACCACCCTCTATTGTTAAAGTAGGCTTAAGATCCATTTATATTAGTACTACATCGTTTCCCACAAGAACTATATCAGTTAATTAGTTGATTAATTAAGCTAATAAAATACGTTTAATTAGTCTTAATATAAGATTATACATTAGATTATTATACAAGTTAATTAAATTATAAAATGTTACGTGTAGTACGTATACCATGATATTTGATGTGTTTGACACTTGAATCATGAGGGTATTTCATAAGAAATATATTATTCCATAATTTGATATGACTTAATTAAATACATTATAGATTATGAATCTTGATGAAGGTAGTCCTTTACCACTTATATATTAATAAATTACTTGCATGCTCTCTAGTTGTTGAGAAAACTCAATCTAAGGATGTTATGTGTAGTATTATTAATACATGGAATAGATGAGGAAAAATAACTGTACGTATTTGTTGAGTAAACTTAAGGTGCATATACTATACTTAAGACGTCGCAAAATGGTAGGATTGAGTGAATATATTCTTTCGATTTATTGAGCAAACTTAAGGTCGAAATGAGATCAAGACAAAGAACCATGGTTTAGGACATCTATGTGATAAAATAGATAATGAGTTATCCATCATTTGTGAAGCCATTACTTGTTGGGCAAATTCAAGGTTAGAATTCCATGACAGATGGGTCTTAACACCCACAATTGTACTTGAAAGACTTATATGTTTCATCTTAGAGTTTGGAGAAGCAAAAAAGACTAGTGAGAGGTTTACTAGAAAAATGAAATGGTAACATTTAACCTTTATGATATTGTAAGAACATTTGCTATGTATTTGTAGCAATCTACTTTGACAAATTTGTGCAATTAATATAATTGATAAAATGTTTATCAATTAAAATATATAAATGAAATGAATTATGGTTGACAAATATAAATATAAAGTATACATACCAATATTTTTTTGCATGCTGTTGTTTAAAGGCTATGCAATCTCCAAATTATACAATTACCAAAAAATCCATAACTTAATTACTTGCATGTTTATTTTCTTAAAACTGTATATTTCCTTCTATGAGTTTCGAACTCTGAAATACATGCAAGAATATGGATATTTGATCTATATACGATCATATATAAGAGTTATATGGTGAACGGTCACAACTCGTAATGTACATAACCTCTATTACATTGGCATTCAAAATAAGAAAGTAAAAAGTAGGTTAGATCGTGTATTCAATATGGTTGATTAAAATAATGATCTTGTTGTGTTAAATGTAACATTGGACCAAAGGCTACAAAATAGATCTAAGAATTCGATCACTGAATTATCGTGTGATCAGTTTACATAAAGTGCAATTTATTTGATATCCTTAAAAGTCAAGGAGGACCAAATGCACTTTGTATGGAGTTTGTTATGATATTATAGTAAGGATAGATTTCCTTTGAATGGTTCAACAACTTAAAAAGAAAATTGAATATATAAGAGTGGATGTAACCTAAGGCACATTGGGGATGAAGAGAGTGAACGATCACTTCTGCTTTATAAAGAAACATAAGAAATGAGAATTGCACTCAACATTGGAATAAAAATGATTTATATTTCAAAATATATTTTCAAATGGAAAAATTGATTTCCATGAGATTTATTTCATTGAGTTCATGATATTTGATTTTAATACTCTCAATTGTAAACTAATTATAGTAGATGGGATATATAGCCTATATTATGTGGTTTAATGGAGTTCTATATTCCCTACGTTATTATAATAATGGTAGAAGTAGTGAGAGCATGTCATATAGGATTTATTAATCACTTCAAGTTATGAAAATTATTTTCGCAAAACATATCAAACATTTATTTGAAATAATAATTATTTTTTCTTGTTGACTAAAGACAGTGTTATTTTGATATGAATATTTTGAATAATTGTTATAAATAAACTATAATGGTGGTATTTGTGATACACTGGAAAATACAGAACTACTTAAATTTATTTGCAATTATTTTGGTTTATGGACTAAGCCACAATTTTGAGAAATAATTCTTTACTATATGATTATGATTCATATCTCAAAAAATTAAGGAAAAAGAATCCATAGTGGAAGCAAAATAAGAGTGTAACAACTCATAAATTTCAATTATTTTTGTAACGTAATTAACTAAATTTTAGTGAATTTTTAAATTTGAAATAAAAATCTAATATTTGGAATACGTATACTTAAACATAGCAAATGGTAAATTTTCATCTGTTAATATGAAAGTTTAATTTATTGTGTAATTTTATTTCAATTCAAATCACCTAATATTTGATGATAATAAAATGTTTTCCAAACTTGAATACTTTTATATAATAAATTTGTAAATCATCTTCTGAGTGAGACGTCATATTTCCTTTCCCCAAAATTTGAATTGCTATTGCTTCATTTATCTTATTTTCGACTGATTTGTAGCAATTTTCGGTACCGATTTTCGACTTTTGATAGGATGATCGTACCACTGATAGCTGTGTACCATTTTATTCACCTCGTCGTGCTGATTTCCGTAGTATATTGATGTGCACGTAAATGTGCATGTTTTTACCACCATATTTATTCATTTTAAATTAAATAAATGATCATATTGAGTATTTTAACTTGTTTTAACCAAAATCCATATTAATTCCAAATTGTCACATATCCATCTTCATATACGGGCAAAACGGTCATTCGTGTGCATATATTTATTTGAGAAAAATTAATTGGAAATTTATATATATTTTTGTAGGAATTTGGTCTCAAATAGGAGTGGTTTCATGAAGACACATGCATGCACAACATGAATATAAAGGAATGAAGATGGAAATAATTCAAAGTGAAGATCATGGAGGACCCCACCTACCCACCATCTTAATGTACAAATTAAAGGCTAATGCACATGCTTATGGAATTAATGGCTTCATGTACACTTAAATAATGATTAGTAGAAGCCAATGATTACTTGGCCTCCACACTTTCTCAAGGGTAGTTTGGTCATTCCCCAAATTATGGATTAGGGTTTCATGCATGTATAAATAATCCCTTATGTTTCACCTCCTCTTCCTCTTACTTACTCTCTTTTTAGTTAGTTTTAGGCTCAAAATAAAACTAAGCTCTCTTCTTTCTTTTCATGGCTACTTGGCCATTTACCTTTATGTAATTTTTTTTATGCAACTTCAATACATGTTCTTTTTATTTTCATGCTTATTTACTTTCATGTTGTAGTTTAGATTTATTTTTCATGCAAGTAGAATAGTTTTTCTTTTTCTTGCTTTCTTTTTCCTTTTTTCTTCTTTCATGTTGCAAGCTACATTTGTTGTTTTAATGAAAAATATGAGAGACTAAACCCCTTCAATTTAGAGGTGATGAAGCTCTCTAATTTTGTAGCTTCAACTATTTGTTGATTCATGCTCTCTTTTTGTGCTTAATGATGATGATAGAAATGGTTTACTAGTTGTTTTTGCTTTGAATTTGATAGCCTATATTGTTGACACCAAACAGGCTATGCTTAAACAATAACTAACACTAATTGCCTCTTCATCAAAATATGATTATGGCAAAAGAAAGTGATTTGAAATTAAAATTTGATGGTCTGTATTTCTAATCAATAGTTAATAGGCCATACTTAAAATAGATTTCATTTTCATTTTCTTTGTCATGTTTCATGAAAGTTAATAAGTGCTTTAAGGGATGTGTTATAGTTTGATGGCTTATGTTGGCTAATCAATAGCACAAATATGCCATACTTATGATAAGCACATCAATTAAAGCACTAATGACCATAAAAGAGAGATCATGATTTCATATGTGTTGAACTACATGATTTAGAGAGTGGATTTATTTCCTAAATTTTCACTTAACTCTTATATTTTCTTCTCTTTTCTTTTAGTTAGTTCTCTAATTCTCTAGCTTAACTTTCACTCGACTTTGGTTTAATTTGATTGAATAGAATTTTAAATCATCAATTTCCTGTGGATCGACCCGTATTCGCCACGTGCTACATTTGTACACCGTGCGCTTGCGGTTATTTTTAATTTAAATTCGTTCAATGGTTTTCTAAACCAATAGAATTTCAGTTGACCAACAAGTTTTTGGCGCCGTTGCCGGGGAATTAGCTTTGATTTTATTTTTCTATTTTTCGAATTATTTTTGTTTGATTTTTGTGTGATTTTATTTTGTTTGTTTATTTGCATTTAAAAAAAATTTATGTGCATGTTTGTTGTATGATTTGATTTTGTGTGCTTGCTTCTTGCCATTTTAATTAGAATTTGCATTTCTAGTTCTATTTAAAAAAAACAAATTATTCCATTGCTTTTTCACATTTTGCATTATCATTTACATTTTCATTTGTACATACATTTTCATCCTCTCTTCCCTGATTACAGTTTTTTCTCTGATTACATTTTCTGTTTGCATTTTCTGTTCCACACTTCAAACTGCCATAACAACTTACTGCCTCTCTATCACAGTGCAACTCTTCTTCACCAACATCTCCTCTGCATATCTCCAAGCTGCCGCATATCACAACCTTTTCTATTCTTCTATACTTTTATTCTCTACCCTACCTATCTCTCTACATACTCCTGGCCATTGTCATCACAAACATCAACTTCACAAGTTTCACTACAAAACTGTTGCCATCCGATTGCTCAACCTCAGTTGTAACTCCACTGATACATCACTCATCCATCACTACAGCCACATCTACTCTACAGCATAAACCATGTGAGAACATCCCCCAACTCCATATCTCAAAACAATCCTTCACTTCAACAGCCAAACAACCCAAACAACCCAAACATTGACATAAACCGTCACAATCCACAAAACTGTGCACACTTGCACCATCCAATTGCTCATACAACCCTTCCCAGTGCAATCATTCATCAATATCAGTGATTCTTGCCTCAACACAACGTCATTCACTACATCCCCTCCCCTTATCACTCAAACTGAACTTTATTTCAACAAAACTGCAACCACCACTGAACTGCCTTCATCCATCCCTGCATACAACCACATCACCGACTGATTCAAATTTCTGCCTGCATCCTCCTAAGTCACTGCTAAACCATACCCCAGCATTTCATCACACTTCTAACTACATCAACCTTCTGACAATACCACAAACATCATAGCCCTCCTCTACAACACACTTTGACATAACACTGTTCCACTCAAAACCCTCCACTCTCCCTGATCACACTTGCAGTTCGAAACTCCAACGACAAACTCCAACAGCACTTCCCCTACTTTCGATTGCCACTGCACTCCCTACCTCCACCATCTACATTCAACTCTGCAGTCCCTCCCACAAAAACAAACCCATCAACTTGCATCTCCTCTTAACATCCTCTGTTACTACTTCCAAACAGCGTGCTACAACATCAACATTGAACTGTGCACTGTAATTCATAATAACAACTGCCCCGATCCAAACCTAACCACACCATTACCACAATCCATCAACCTTAACCATACTTGCCTACTGCACCGTTCAATTCGACAACCTCACTACCATACTTCACCGCAACAACCCATAACCACACTGCTGTCTATACTCAAAATCCTCTAAAACAGCTAATTTCAACACAATCTTCCACCAGTAACCAACTTGCAACCGTCTTCCAACTCCAAATACCCACCCATCTAATCACCTCGATCGCACTTCGATCAACCTGAACTTCCAATTCGCCTCGATCACAATCCCCAAAAATCACTGCCAATACCATCGCAAAACACCCAAAAATCAAGTGGCTGACACCACGCGACCACCTCTTGAACCACCAGACTCCCCGCCTAACACTTCCCAATCGAACCGCGATATCTACCTGAACTAGCGAGTTTCACAAAATCGAACAATTGCCTGCACCTCAAACCCAAATCCAGTCATTCACATCGACAATTTTTTTCTTCTCTTTTGTTCGTGATTTCGATTTTGCAATTTCTTTGTTTTTTTAAGACGCGATTTCTTGGTTTTATTTATTTTCAAAGTGAAAAAGGAATAGCGTGTTTGCATTTGGGCAGTGGAGTTTTTTTTTGGGTCGGGTTTATTTTGTTTTGTGAAGTTTTAATTTAATTTGTTCTAAATCCTTTTAAGTTCCATTTCTTAAAAATGAAAAAAATTGTTTTGTTTTATGTCCCTTAAAAAAATAGTGGATTGCTTTCGTTTAATTTTGTTTTCACTTATTTTATTTTCTTCTTTGGCATATATATTCTTAATTTTTTTGTATATATCTTGTTCAATTTTCAGGTTACAGGAAGCAAAAATAAAAAGAAGAACAGCTGCCAAAAAATTCCTTGCTTGCTATATCTTTTGTTTTTATTTGCCTTGCATTATTATTTGCTTGCATTTAAAAAAATTCATTCTAATTGAATTGTTAATGCACGTTTAATTTCGGCTTTGCATTTCGTCTTAGATTTTGATTAATAATAACGGTTATACATCGATAACGCTTAATTTTATATTAAAAATTATCTTCTTTGAACAATTTAATTTGTTGGTGTCTAGGCTACGGCAGAGCAATAATCAGCTATAAATATTATGGTGATTCTTAAATATTATACTGAATTGTTTCACTGAAGGTATTTAAACCTTCGGCTGCATTGCTACGGTGATTCGTGGTGCACCGATAAATCCTGTCCGTTACCTGGCTGAGAACTATCTTGTTTATCTAAGACAACGTGTGATTATACAATTTTAGGTTAACTTAGGATAAATCATTTGTAATTAACCTTGCATTTATTTAGTTGCATTAGGTTCATTCATATTTTAAAAAAAAATCAAAATCCAAAACAAAAAAAATTATATATACTCATTTTCCTTTTCCTTTGAAAATTTTAAAAAAATTCTTTGAAATTTCAAAAATCCAAAAAAAATATAAAATCTTTTCAAAAAACTAAAAAAAATCGAAAAATTAAAAACAAAACAAAAATCAATTTTCCATTTTGAAAAATAATTTTTGTTTGTAAATATTTTTCCTTTATAAAAAAACCAAAAACATTCTTGAAAATGTCTGAGTTTCCCCACTTACGTGACTTTTACAATAGTTGTGAAAATCAATATAATCCATATGATTTCACTCTAAATTCGTGTGGATATTTTGACGACAACTATTTTTTAAACGATTTGGATTTTGAACCACAAAATTTTTAAAATGACGAACAACCCTCGAATCTCGAAAATAGCATTTCATCTCTACTTGAAATCTCTACACAACAAAATCAAATGATAAATGAGTTGTGTAATTCATATTTGTGCAATAGCTCAAGTCAAAATTTGAATTCACTTCAAAATTCAATTGATTTCGAGTATAACCCACGCCAATTCAATTTCGAGCTTCAAAATGAATTTCAAAATCAATACGAAAATGTGAACCAATTTTCAAATAATTTTGGCAATGGGAATAGTTTCAATAACAATACGATTGAAAACCTTGGTTATCAACAAATTCAAAATGAAAATATTCAAATTAATAATCATGAATTTGATTTTGTTGACCAAATGAAAAAAGATAACGGGGATTTATTACTTGAAAAATACCAAACTTTTCGTGAAAATCATAATCAAACCTCAACTTGCGAAGAATCAAATAATAATCTACCGTTTATCGAAATTGACAATTCTTGTTCTCAACAAGTCCAAATCGAAAATTTTCAAGTTAATAATTACAAATTTGACTTTGTTGAGCAAATGAATGAAATATACGATGATCACACGGATTTGTTGTTTGAAACATATATGAAACAACATGAAAAACAAAATCAAATTTCAACATGTGACGAGTCAAGTGATAATCCACCTTTTACCCAAATCGATGATTTTCAAATAACAACTTTCGAAATTGAAAAAGACAATCTTAACGAAGTTGTTGAAAAGATGGTAATTGAGTTGGATTTCAATTCTTTTGAGGGTGTGGAACCAAATTTAAAATTCGATCTTTCTTTTCTCGATTTCGAAAATTTGAACACAACAACTTTCAATTTTGAACTTGACATATGCAACGAAGTTGTTGATAATCCAACAAAGAAAGACGAATTTAATGAACACGAATTTTTTGGACTTTTGGATGACGAGTTGTTAAATTACGATGGGGAAGATTTAAATCACCACTTTGATTTTGAAATCGATAATTTTGAAGAAGTTTTCAATGATAAGTTTGAACTTCAACTTGGTGAAACTAAACTTGAATTTCAATCAATTGTTTTATCAACCCCAAAAATCGTTGAAAATAAAACAACCCATTCAATTTTCAATAAAACAACATTCGTTTTTCCAAATCAACATTCAACTTCGAAATCTTTTATGGTTTGGTTTTTCGAGCTTAAGCCGTGTTTCGCATACATGATGAGGCGAATGAATTGGTCTTTGGAAGACCGGTTCATTTACTCTTTAACGACATACTTTCTGATGTCTTGTAAATAATCATCTTTTCATTTAAATAAAGGTTATGTTTTTATATTTTCTCCTTCCACTTGGCTTGACTGTGGGGACACAGTAAAAATCAAGTATGGGGGGAGAATCATCTTCATTTTTTCTCATGGTTTATTTTTGCTTTAAAATCTCAAAAAAAAATCCCAAAAATAAATTTTCTTTTGATTTATGTTTAAAACAAACACTAAGATAAATATATGGTTTTGGTTTATTAAATTGAAATTTAAGAAAATTTATTTGTCTTAACAAAAATAAAAGTGAAGTTTGATTACAAATAATAATGGTTTAACTAGTGTATAGGAAGATTCATACGTGTTAATTATTGTGATGACCCGGAATTTTAACGATATTACTTTAATAAGTAAACTCATGAATCTAATTTAAATATTGATAGTTAAAATACAAATAGGAATATAAATCAAAGCAAGAATTAAGTTCTTAGTGTTTGCTTGCAACATAAACTGGAAAATTATAAGAACAAAGTATAGAATAAAATAAAGCATAAGTGTATAAATATACAAATATAGGAAAGTGGTATGAATGTGAATAAATATATAAAGTAAAGCAATGTGCATGAATGTAAATACAAGAACATGAGGACAAATATAAGTAAGTAATAATATTTGTATGTATGTTACAATATATATATATATATATATATATATACACACACACATATGTACACAAGTGATATATATGGAAAGATGTTATATACAAACAACACAAATCGATATGCATACATACATCAATTCACATAAATGTATGTAAACAAAAGAGGGGACAAGTTTTAGGCCTAGCATACAAAATATGAAATCAAGTCAGCATGCAAAGTCTGTATCAAACCGACATCTAAACAAAAAAAATCTCTGATCAAAAATCAAAAGAACAAGCTTGCTGTGTACTACAATGCAACCCACTTTTTTATATACCTCCACTACCTTCTTTTATTGGATCCATTCGAAAGCTAAGTAAGTAAAAGGAAATAAACACTTCTTCCATTTTACAAACTAAAGAAACCAAACACAACTCAAGTCAGGAGGATTAAGCAAAAACAAGCAGCCTATTTTGTCAAAACAATACTCTGTTCAAATTTTGAAACCTGGAAGCCTAAAAGCAAGCCGATCAACAAGCAAACTAGTATATGGATTCAATTCAACTAGATCAAGTAGTTCAAGTTTTAAAGCAACCAAAGTTTTCTAGTTTCAAATTCAATCTATTCAAGTCTTCAATCTTCAAAAAAAAAAGGTTTCCAAAAAGCTCTCTGTTCCCTTCAAAACCAGGTGAGCAAACATTTTTAATTTTTTTTTATTTAAATCTAAAAAAATATTTTTATGTTTGTCTGTGAAGTTAAAGGGAATAATACTTGGTTGTGCATATATATGAGTATCTCTGTGATATGAATACTGGTGAGTGGGTGTGTCTGTTATATTGAATCATGTTTGTTCATGGTTCTGCAAATTTAAAATTTTGATCAAAATCCCAACCTACTCCACTGATCTTTATTAGGACTGGAGATTCAAACGACTTATGTTTTGTTTATTCCTAATCTAAAGCTTAAATTTTTGTTTCAAGCAAAATAAGTTGGAAATATACACGGAACAAGTTAGAACAGAAGAAAGTTTAAAGTATGATGAAATCCATCATCATGGATTTTTGATTCAGGTTTATAACTTGAATCCATATCGAAAATGAGGAATTTTAAAATAAAAATCAAATTTTTTTAATGGGTTTTGAGAGTGAAATTCAGTGTTTACTGGAATGTGAGTTTTTGAGTGTTTCTGGTGATCGACTGTCGTTGTGTGGTCAGGGTTTGGTCTGGAGATAGGGGAAGGTACGACGAGGTTGGGAAAAATGGTTGGAGGTGGAAATGGTTGCCGTGGCGTCGGCGATTGGCAAGTTGAGATTTTAACCCTAGTTTTGTCGAGGCTTGGAAAATTTGTCGCTGTGTTCCCTATGATGCATCGAGTTGCACATGGATTGGGAAAGAGCTGGCGTGGAGTCTAGTGGGGTTGTTGGCGAAGTCTCGGAGGGCCCGGTGATCGGCGGTGGTAGATCGAGGAATTTTTTCGATGGTGGCGAGTTTCCAGTTTTCAACTGGAAGACTCGTTTCCATTTTGGGTTTTGCAACAGCCGTTCGAGTATCGGAATTGATCAGGGGGATTCGACGTCGTGAGGTTGAGCGAGTCACCGAAGGTGGCGGTGCCGTTGATGGATTGTGCACGTGTACGGTGTAGCTTCTATTTGGGTATTTTTCGAGAGCAACGTGAGGGGTTTCTTGAGTTGGAAGAAGGGTATGTCAGGTTGGAACCCGAGTTCGTGTGAGTGCAACCTTCCCTGTTTTGTTTTTACTTAAGACTTAACTTAACTTAAATAAAGATGAAATAATAATAAGGAAGGATGAAGAAGAGAAACTCATGTCAATGCTCGAGTCAGTAACGGGCTAAACCCGAAGCAAGGATAGGAACGTTTTAAAAAGGTTTTATGAAAGCTAGTTTTAAAATTTAAATTTAAATTTGGTTGAACTATTATAAAAGTGATTATGAACTTATTAATTTGTATTATGAAATATTGATTAATAATTAAGGTTATTAATCAACAGATAATGGATAACTTGTCAGTTAATTAAAGGTAAATATTATTAATTATAAAAGTAATTAAGGTTTGATTACCTTGTATTGAAGAAGATTAATTGGTAATTAAGGTTTATTAATTAATTGGTTTATAGAATAATTTAGGGATGAATTACCCGGTTATAAATAGATTAAAGATAGTCGCTTGGTAATTGATTAAGTATAATTACCTAATGAGATTGATAAGTGTAATTACTTAGTAAAGTAATTAATGGATAAATTTCTGGATGAAATTGATATAAGGAAAATTACTTGGTGTAATTAATTTATTTAATGAAGTAAATAAAAAGGGTAGATAAGTACAGGATGAGGTAAATCAAGAGTGATTAATATTTGCGGTTTAATTAATGATTAATTATTTATTGAAATTAATTTAGATTAGGATAAATTGAAATGTAATTAGAAATCATTAATTGTATAATCAATGATGTGATTAAAGTCTGATTGATTAAGATTAATTAATCAATAATAAATGACTTATGAGAAACTAATTAATATAATTAATTAAGGATTAATGTAATTAATATAGTTAATTAATTTATGAAGTAATTAAGATTACTTATTGATTTGGTTAAGAATAATTAATATCGTGAAATTAATTAAAGATAATTACTTGAAAGATAATTAATCCAGGGTGATTAATTGAGATGAATTAGGATTGATTGATTAATTAATTGAATTGGAATTAATCTAAGTGATTGAGGTTCGAAATTCAATTAGAATCAATTGAATTGATTTGTACGGGATTAAGCTTTGCTTATGAATGATTGAAAGGTATTGGATGCTATGAATGAGTTGATATCTCTGATATGAAATGTTACGTATTTCATTTTGATAACATGAGTTAGGATGACCTGAGATTCAAAGAGACCGGGGTCGGGTATTAGGAAATACCTGAAACCACTTCGAAAGTTTATAGATTGACATGTAAAATCTTTTGGCGGGAATGAAATGATTTAAATGAATCGGGCTATTAATTTGAATTCGGAAATTAGAAAACTTATATGTGAAATATGTGATGTCCATAACAGATTGTGAGCTTGTGAATTGATTTGAGTTACCCGGGTTTTATATGAGTTGTATACTTTTGTATTCCATGCTAGATGGGTTTACTCACGCTGGTTTCCAGCCTGACCCGGGTGTTACTTTTGATGTATGCTCTGGTCAGACCGAGTATTACAGAATTTTAGGTAAGGACGTTCCAGAGCTCAGGAGGCGAGCTGGATGGCAAGAACGCATAGAATATTTCCGCTGTAATTATATTATTGTAATTCTGAGGTAAATTGATTGTATATGCCAGCATTTGAATATATGTGAAACTCTGATGTATTAAAATGTAGTCGACAAATATAGTATTCTTTTGTAAGCTATTATTTATTATTATATTTTATCCGCTGCGAATGTGAGATGTTGGGTGTTTTCTGTTCTTCTTCTTCTATCTCTTTCTTCTTTCTTTCATAACTATCTGGAATTTTCGGCTTCGAAAATTTCGGGTCGTTACAATTATGAAGTACATCCTAATTGAAAATCTTTGTTTTAAAAAGTGATTGATTTAAAGTAAAGGATATAATATTTTTTTGTCTTCTAAGTTAAATGGTGCTAAGATGATTTTGCAAAACTCTGTCTCTCTCTTTTAAAAAAAATTTAAGAATAAAAAATAATAACATCCAAGTATTCACTCTCATTTAAAAGTCCTCACGGTTATGCATGGGTGAATTATTTGGAATCTTTGATTATGTGCTTTCATACTCGTTTAAAAGTCCTCATGGTTATGCATGTATGGAACACATGTAAAAAAACAGACTTAATAAAAACCACCTACAGTCGATAGGTGTATGCACGAAAGTGTGTGCACTCGCCATGCTCTGTACTCCCCTCACATAAGCCCGAAAGGTAGTGCATGGGTGGTATATCTGGCCTCAGTTTACCTGAGCTAGGTGTGTAATTTTTCTTGCAAATAATGAGAGAGCAAACAATTAAAATCCTAACACTATTTTTACTTAGTTGATTTGATTTGTTATTGAAAAGAAATGAAAATACCACATTGATAAACTTTGATAATGTAACAACCCGAGATTTGCATTACCAATTAATAAATAAAAGTTAGGATTTTTATTTATTTTAATGAAGCGTAAAAGGATTTGGAATAACAAAATTTATTTGAAAAAGGCTATTTTAATTAAATGGGAAATATGGGATTTTAAAATGAGGATAAAATGTTATTTTTGAAAAGTTAAATATTTTAGGAGAGATTTTAAAACGGGTTTGGGTAAGAAAAATGAGTTTTATAAACATACATGAACACTTAGACTAATTTTTGGAAATATGTAAATAACCCTCTTCTTATTGGGTTACTAAACTTAACCCAATAACCCACCCTAAACCTCCTCTATAAATTATCTCAAACTCTCCTAACCTCATTCATGCATCCCTAATCAAAACCCTAATCATTTCCTAAAGTTTTCTTAACAAAAATGGCCACTATCTTCATCTCCTTCTAGTTTTAGCTTATGCAACTCATTCTATGCAAAGGTAATGCAAATACCCACCTGAAATCCATTTTTTATATCTTTCTAATTTCTGAAATTTATTTGGTAACACATGTTTTATGTGTGTTTTTTGATCTTATAGCCTCCTAATCATCTTTTGCTAACTTGGGTTGATGCTATAATGGTCTTTGTTGCTTTCTAGAGAGGTATATTGTTAAAAACCTCTTCTAATATGTGTTTAATCCTCTTTTGATTTCAGTAATCATTTAATAACACATGTTTTATTATGTAACATGTGAATCATAGCTCTTTGATCATCTTTGCTTTCATTTTGGGTGTGCACATAAGGTGTTTGTGATATTGCTTCATAAGGTAATGCTAAGCTTTGGCCCTTTGTCTCCTTTAATATAGTGTAGTAAGCATTATATGGTAGTTAGTGATTGATATTAGTGAAATTTGATGCCAAAAACTTGAAAAAAAAAACACCCCAAAATAACTAAAATAAGTGTTTTCAGCTGGCTGGACGGTTCAGCCCGAAAAAGGCTGAAAACAGGGCTCTGAGTGCACCAGGGCAGGCCTAGGTTGCACCCAGGCAGCTGCCCGGGCACAGCAGGCTAGCCCGATTGGGCTAGCCAGAAGCAGGCCAGCCCGCATGGGCTGGCGCGCATGCCCATATCCCCAGCCCGCATGGGCTGGGGGCCTACCCTATATTCCCAGCCCTCATGGGCTGGGCGGGTCATATTACCCCATCCCGCATAGGCTGGGGCCACCCCATATTCCCAGCCCACATGGGCTGGTCGGGTCATATTACCCCAGCCTGCATGGGCTGGGGGCCTGGGGCTGCCCCATATTCCCAGCCCGCATGGGCTGGGCGTGTCATATTACCCCAGCCCGCATGGGCTGGGGCTTGGTATTTTTCCCCCCAGCCCATGCGGGCTGGGGCTTGTTAATTCACCCAGCCCATGCGGGCTGGGGGCTGGACCGAACCAGGCTGCACCATGCGGTGCAGCTGGTTCTGAAAAAAAAAAAAATGGGCTGCACCCACTTGGTGCAGCCGGGTTCCGACTCACCGGTTGCACCATTTTGGTGCAACCGAGTCCGGGTTGCACCATTTTGGTGCAACCGCTTCAAATTGATTGTTTCTGCAATGAACCTTTGGGCTTCAACTGCTAATCAAAAATTGTCGAACTTTGGTTAACAACCATTCGGAATATTTTCCAACGCGAATATTGGTTTTCAGTGATTTTCTGATTTATCGATTTCTTTGAGATTTGTCTTGTGACGACCGCCCATGACTCCCGCACGAAACAAGGGAATGGTGCGCTGAAAAGTGTGCCAGGCAGCCATGGACGATAGTCAGGGTAAGATAAAACGGAATAGTCTATCATATTACTCACAGCGCATGGATAAAATACAATAGAAAATATACATAGTGAAGCTCTATAGAACAGAAGTCTCATCATATAAACTCATAATAGTTTTATACAATCATCTGAATAGTCAATACATCAAGCCTCACTACATAACACTCAGAGTATCAAACAAACAGCAGAACATCCAGTACATATAGTAAGAAAACAATATGCAAAAGCCACCAGCTCGTCTTCGTCATCAACATCGTTGGTAGCCAAGAACAGCACCTGTCACCTGCTACCTAGTCTGCCCATCCCAACATGGATGAACAGCCCAAGGTAATAAGAGTTGAACATAAAACCTTGAGTCAGACAACAGTCTTAGTGAGCAGTAAATTAACTATCAAACATACCAAAAGAGCATAAAGGATAAAAGGAATAGGAACTCAACCATCCCACTCCACCTCATTCTACAGTGATAGCCCCCAGACCCACTAAGCATAAACAAGCATAGCAAGGCAGACAATTTAAGTAAAGTAATTATCACTCGAGTCAAGGTCGATGTTTTCCAAATACAAACCCCTAAGGCCTAAACCAAGATCAGATAAGAACCCAGAAAACACCGCTCTTGAGGCCGAATGATGATACAACCAAACATCCATGACTCTGGCTATCACTGTTAACATTGCCTCGATATCACCATTAATTGAATGACCGGCACCTTCTTTCAACCGTCCGTCAAGGGCTAATGGCAACCCCGGTTCTAGACATAACTCCGCACGTCATCATGACCCGTGCCTAGGACTATCGCATCTGCCCAGAATACTAACACGTCATCATGACCCGTGTCTGGAACGTCATCGTGACCCGTTCCAACGTACTCTTGCTTTGAGCATGCTAGAACCTTCAATAACGATAAGATCCAAGCCTCCTAGTCATCCTCCTCGATGACTATTCTCACACTAGCTCAAGCGCCTCTCGAGCCCACCATTATCCATAAACCCGGACCGCATCACCGAGTTATCAACATGCTTGGGATGATCCCGTCTGGATTAAACCAAGGCTTTCACACATCATGCTTTGCTTCAACGCATCATAGCAAAGTCCCATCTCAACATCATGGTTTGCCTCATCGCATCATGGCAAAGTCCATCTCAACAAATTTATCCATATGAGCTTCTACATCCGCTTCATATGCCACAGGCAGCTTTCACTATTCAAGAGCCTTTCCACTTAGCTTTTGAATCATCTTCGACCAACTTGTCCAAATCAAGTTATCAATCAACTAATCAATCAAATCAAACATTAATCCAAGTAATCAATCATTCAAACAAGATCTAAATAAACAATTACAACAATAAAGGCAAATTCGTAAATAAAGAGTTCAAATCTAACATGCATTCTAACAAGCATGAATTATGAACAATATCTCTACAACTTGATGAATGAACTTGCATAATTGAACATGTAGTAAAATAGATGTCAAAACTTCATAGATGATGGATCTACATGCAGACTTAGGGAAAATGCAAGAAATCACTATCTTTAGCACATAAACAAACCACCGATCCAATATACTCCTTTAGGTCCGTGTGAGAGATAACCACCACTCACCGTATCACCTAAACACCTCAAAAGATAACAACTTCAGATCTGGACAGCGAAGAACTAAGCTTGATCCGGCAAAATCTCGCTTCAATCGATGAAATCTCCCTTCAATGGATGGAAATCTTCAACTTTGGCTCTTGGATCTTCGATTTGATCTTCAATTTAGATGGAAGGAATCACTAGATTAGAGTGGAGAAATGAAGTGAAGAAGTGTTGTAGTCGATCTCTCAAAATAGCAGCACTTCGTCGCTTCAAAATCCGGTGCCAAAAAGTGAGCCAAACCCCTCTATTTATAGGCTAAAATCTCCATGAGTCGCGCCCCTATAAGTCGCCCACGACCTATCACATGAGTCGTCCACACTCATCAGACCCTACAGCCTACGACTCAATACACATGCCGACCTAACCTATAGCTCGGCACAGCCGACCCAACTCGAGTCTTCGCGCGACCTAAAACAGACACGACTTAACGACTCAGCTCTTAACGCGACTCAAGCCTTCGAACGACTTATCACCTCTACGACCTAACACTATACACAGATCTAACTTAGGTCGTTTACTACTAGGTCGTTAACTCCTGGACCTCTATGCCGCAAACTTCCTTAACTCGGTCATACGACTCATCCCAACACACAGAGACTCACGACCTAAGCCACTAACCCTTAAGTCGTTACATCCTTTAGGTCGTTCCTTCCTATGAGTTGGTCAATTCTATGGGTCGTTAACTCGGTACAGACCTTAAGTCGGTCACTACCTTAAGCCGTTAAACCTCCTTATGTCGCTTACGACTTAAGCCCTAGCACTAAGTCGATCACCACTAACCCGCTAACTCCACCAACTTGCTAGCTCGTCCCAGTTCTTAAGTCGTAACTCGTACACGACCCAACCCCGAACGACTTAAGCTACACTTCAACCTAAGCCTCTACACGAGTTAACTTCCATACGACTTAAGCTCTAAGTCGTTATTCCTATAAGTTGCTACCTACCTTAAGTCGGCCACACCCTAACTCGGCCACACCTTAGGTCATCTATGCTCCTACATGACTCAGGCTCCAAATGACTTAAACTCCGAACGACTTATCAACAATACGACTTAAAGCATATAGTTTAACAATGTTTCGATCCGTAAAAATACGGGTCGTTACATTCTCTCCCGCTTAGGAATTTCGCCCCCGAAATTCCAAACAAACAAGAGCAATCAAAACTATTCTGCATGCCTACCATCCATAGCAATCAACAAACCATGCATCCAATTACTAGCCTAGCATGCAGAATTCTAAGACTTAGAACAAGCTACAAATTCGTGAGATGTCACGACACCTTAGGGCCATACCTCGAAGAGTTCAGGATGAGCTGCCTTCATCCTCTCTTCCTCCTCCCACGTGCAGTCGTCAACATCATCACTCCATTGTACCTTGAGTAACGTAACCGTCATCCTCCTAAGCTGTTTCGTGTCGGTTCCAACAACACGAAGCGGCTTACGAGGTCTCGTAACAACTGGATCAACCTCTAAATCTTCACAGCTATCAGCAGAAACCACTGTATTCGAGTCATGCACATACTTCCGTAGATAAGATACTTGAAAAACATTGTGCATACCCGCCATCTTTTACGGTAACTCCAATCTATAAGCGAGCTTTCCAATTCGCTCGATAATCGGGAATGGTCCAACAAATCTCGGAGTCAATTTCCCTTTCTTCCCGAATCGAATAACGTTCTTCAGTGGAGAAATCTTCACAAAAACCATATCACGTACGTCAAATTCCAAATCCTTACGACGCTTATCGGCATAACTTTTCTGACGGTCTTGGGCTGCCTTCATTCGTTGCCGATTGATCTCTGTACACTCCGAAGTCTGTCGAATCATCTCTGGCCCAAGTATCAGCTTTTCTCCAGTTTCCAACCAACATGTCGGAGAGTTACACGGTCTTCCATACAATGCTTCATACGGTGCCATACCAATACTTGACTGGTAACTGTTGTTATACGCAAACTCCACCAAATGAAGACGATCTTCCCATGATCATCCGAAATCCAAAACACATGCCCTTAGGAGATCTTCCAAAACTCGGTTGACTCTCTCAGTCTGACCATCTATTTGAGGGTGATAAGCTGTACTCAAACACAACTCGGTTCCCAAAACTTCCTGGAAGCTCTTCCAAAATCCACTAGTGAACAATGGATCTCGATCGCTCACTATACTCTTCGGAATACCATGGAATCGAACTATCCACTTAACATACAATTCAGCCAACTTCGATGCAGTCCTAGTTGATCGAACAGGAATGAATCTTGCACTCTTAGTCAAACGATCTACGATGACCCAAATCCCTTCATTCCCTGCCCTGGTTCTAGGTAGACCATCGATATCTGCTCCCACTTCCATGTAGGAACCTCTAATGGCTGAAGCAATCCACTTGGCTTCTTCTGTTCGGCTTTTACCAACTGGCAGTTCGTGCATTTGGAAATAAGATTTCAAACATCCTTCTTCATACCTTCCCAGTAATAGGTCCTTTTCATATCCCGATACATCTTATTTCCACCTGGATGAATTGTCAACTTTGAGTGATGACTTTCATTTAGAACTTCATCTCTCAATCCATCTATATCGGGAACAACTAATCGTCCTTGCTTCCGAAGCCAACCCTCTCGATCGACTTCGAATCCTTTATCCTTTTCTGGATCCAATCCAGATTCCAAATCACAGATAATCTTGACAATCTTATCGTCTTGCTTTTGGCTCTCGCCAATTCTTTCCACAAGAGTAGGCCTTATTGATAAGTTTGCCAACATCTCAGGTTCTAATTCACATCTAGACCTGAAGTCAAATCCAGCCAAATACTCAAGGCTCTTCCATTCCGAAAATATGGCTCCCAAACCTGCATGTCTTCGACTTAACGCATCCGCCACTGCGTTACCTTTTCCCGGAGTATAGGCTATACCAAAATCATATGATGCTAAGAACTCTAGCCACCGTTGCTGTCGAAGATTCAAATCCTTTTGGGAGAACAGATACTTCAACGACTTATGATCCGTAAACAAATCGAATTGAACTCCCAATAGATAATGTCTTCACATCTTCAAAGCAAATACAATCACCGCTAACTCCAAATCATGAGTCGGATAATTCCTTTCATGCGGCTTCAGTTGTCGACTTGCATATGCAACAACTTTATCCTTCCGCATTAGCACTGCTCCAAGTCCAGTACCACATGCATCGGTGTAAACCACCATCTCATCATTCCCACTTGGAATAGTCAAAACAGGAGCATTTGTTAGTCGCTCTTTCAGGATTACGAAAGCTTGCTCACACTTATCATCCCATCTGAACACTTGGTTCTTTTTCGTCAATCCTGTTAACGGTGCAGCTATCTTGGAAAAGTCTTTGATAAACCGACGATAGTATCCTGCTAATCCAAGAAAACTTCTCACATCAGATGCATTCTTAGGTCTAACCCAATCCTGGATTGCTGCCACCTTAGCGGGATCAACCGCTATTCCATTTCCAGAGATAACATGACCTAAGAACCTCACTTCACTCTTCCAGAAGTGACACTTCGAAAACTTAGCCCTCAGCTGATGTTTCCGCAAGATTTCCAAAACAATCCGCAAGTGTGTCTTGTGCTCTTCTTCAGTTCTGGAATAAATCAGAATATCATCCACAAACACAAGTACGAACTTGTTCAACTGATCTCTGAATACTCTATTCATAAGATCCACAAAATATGCTGGTGCATTGGTCAATCCAAACGGCATTACCAACCACTCATAAAAACCGGATGGTGTCCTAAAAGCAGTCTTCGGCACACTATCCTTCGCCACTCTTAACTGGTGAAATCCCGTTGCCAAATCCATCTAAGAAAACACCTTAGCTTCGTGAAGCTGATCAAACAAGCCATCTATTCTCGGCAATGGATACTTGTTCTTCCTAGTCACTTTATTCAGCTCACGATAATCCACACACAACCTCAACGATCCATCCACTTTGGTTGCGAACACAACTGGTGCACCCGATTCGGACACGCTACGCCGAATGAATCCTTTCCGTAAAAGGTCATCAACTTGCACCTTCAACTCTTGCTGCTCCCTAGGCGCCATCCGCCTAAGAGGCATCACAGCTGGTCTGGCTCCCTCAACTAGATCGATACGAAACTCGATCTCCCTATGCGGCGGTAACCCTTTGACCTCGTCAAAGACATCTTCAAATCCATTCACAACCGGCATCGATGACAGTCCATCCCGTGGAACAACCAGCGAATACATGAAGCCCATGAAGACGCCATCTTCATGCTTACATCGTATCACAACCTTTCGCCCTTCCACATTCCCGACTGTCACCTCCAGCCACTCACAATCAACCTTTGCCGCATACTTCCTAAGCCAGTCCATACCCAAAATAATTTCGAACCGCGCAAAGTTCGGAACAAAGCAATCACAAACAAAAGAGCAATCATGACTCGATACAACTAGACCACGGCATACCATACACAAACAAGACGAACCCCCAACTGGATTAGTCACAACCAATGGTCTATCAACAATTTCCGGTTCCAAACCCAATCGGTCTACAAGATCATCACAAACAAACGAATGCGACGCCCCAGTATCAAACAATACTCTAACTGGAACACCACATATGGAAAGAGTACCTTGAACCACCACACTCTTCCCTTTCTCATCAACAGTAGGAGCTTTCGAAGACGATGGAACAGCTCCCAAAGCATAAGCTTGCACAATCTGCTTATCTTTCCTCGGTTCTGGACAGTCCTTCCTGATATGCCCCAGTTTATCACAGTTGTGGCACTTCAACTGCACCTTTGGATTCTTGCAATCCCTAGAGAAATGGCCCTTCTGCCGACAATTGTAGCAGGTCACTTCACCCTTTGGCTTCTTCTGGCCATCCTTACCCTTCTGTTGCTGCTGCTTCCTCTTCTTGTTTCCACCCTGTTGTGGTTTAAACCCTTCCTTGGTTACAGCAACAACATATCCTTCCTTAGGGAACAAACTCTCGTGCCTGAGAGCTTTCTCCACAAGCTTCTCAAATGGATCGTCCAGATGATCCACCAGCTGTTTCCCAAGATAACTATCCAGGCCTGTCACAAACTTCTCGTTCTTCTGGTAGGGAGATTCAATATACGACCGAGCATACTTGGACAAAGCTTCAAACTCAGAAACATACTCAAGAACTGATTTTCCACCTTGCTTGAGTTCCACAAACTTCTTAAACAAAACAGATTTCTGAGCCGTAGAGATGAACTTAGCTTCAAATCTAACTTGGAATTGCTCCCAAGTGATCTCTTCCTCTGGAGTATCAATGGTGATAGAATTCCACCAATCCGAAGCTCTCCCTTGAAGCTGTCTTGATGCAAGCTTCCTCTTAGTTGCATCCTCAATTCCCAAATCACCAAAGATCCTTCTACCAGCATCAATCCATCTCTGCACTTCTATGGTTGATTCTGTTCCCAAGAAAACCTTTCCTCCAAGAGTAGTATAGTCCTTGCACAACTTAGTAAAATCCACTGGTTTTGGAGCTTGAACTTGAACTCCAACATCTACTGACTGTCCTGAAGTTGGTATCCTTCTCATGATCGAAGTCATCATAGCTTCGAACATTGCAGCATAGTCAGTAGCTTCCCCAACAGCACGGCTTTCCCTAGCAGCTTGTCTCTCACTTCGACTCATCCTTAATATCTACAAAAAGGAATGATTTAGAACACCTTGAGAAACAACTACATAAGGAGTTCAAATCCTTCTAAACTACTATATTATATATAGTAATCATCCATCAAAATACAATTACGTCTCTCTTACGTAGTTACGTCAGCGAGCGTTGGCTAAAATCGATCAACCAAGGCTCTGATACCAAATGTGACGACCGCCCACGACTCCCGCACGAAACAAGGGAATGGTGTGCTGAAAAGTGTGCCAGGCAGCCATGGACGATAGTCAGGGTAAGATAAAACGGAATAGTCTATCGTATTACTCACAGTGCATGGATAAAATACAATAAAAAATATACATAGTGAAGCTCTATAGAACAGAAGTCTCAATATATAAACTCATAATAGTTTTATACAATCATCTGAATAGTCAATACATCAAGCCTCACTACATAACACTCAGAGTATCAAACAAACAGCGGAACATCCAGTACATATAGTAAGAAAACAATATGCAAAAGCCACCAGCTCGTCTTCGTCATCAACAACGTTGGTAGCCAAGAACAGCACCTGTCACCTGCTACCTAGTCTGCCCATCCCAACATGGATGTACAGCCCAACGTAATATGAGTTGAATATAAAACCTTGAGTCAGACAACAGTCTTAGTGAGAAGTAAATTAACTATCAAACATACCAAAAGAGCATAAAGGATAAAAGGAATAGGAACCCAACCATCCCACTCCACCTCATTCTACAGTGATAGCCCCCAGACCCACTAAGCATAAACAAGCATAGCAAGGCAGACAATTTAAGTAAAGTAATTATCACTCGATTCAAGGTCGATGTTTTCCAAATACAAACCCCCAAGGCCTAAACCAAGATCAGATAAGCACCCAGAAAACACCGCTCTTGAGGCCGAATGATGATACAACCAAAAATCCATGACTCTGGCTATCACTGTTAACATTGCCTCGATATCACCGTTAATTGAATGACCGGCACCTTCTTTCAGCCGTCCGTCAAGGGCTAATGGCAATCCCGGTTCTAGACATAACTCCACACGTCATCATGACCCGTGCCTAGGACTATCGCATCTGCCCAGAATACTAACACGTCATCATGACCCGTGTCTGGAACGTCATCGTGACCCGTTCCAACGTACTCTTGCTTTGAGCATGCTAGAACCTTCAATAACGATAAGATCCAAGCCTCCTAGTCATCCTCCTCGACGACTATTCTCACACTAGCTCAAGCGCCTCTCGAGCCCACCATTATCCATAAACCCGGACCGCATCACCGAGTTATCAACATGCTTGGGATGATCCCGTCTGGATTAAACCAAGGCTTTCACACATCATGCTTTGCTTCAACGCGTCATAGCAAAGTCCCATCTCAACATCATGGTTTGCCTCATCGCATCATGGCAAAGTCCATCTCAACAAATTTATCCATATGAGCTTCCACATCCGCTTCATATGCCACAGGCAGCTTTGACTATTCAAGAGCCTTTCCACTTAGCTTTTGAATCATCTTCGACCAACTTGTCCAAATCAAGTTATCAATCAACTAATCAATCAAATCAAACATTAATCCAAGTAATCAATCATTCAAACAAGATCTAAATAAACAATTACAACAATAATGGCAAATTCGTCAATAAAGAGTTCAAATCTAACATGCATTCTAACAAGCATGAATTATGAACAATATCTCTACAACTTGATGAATGAACTTGCATAAGTGAACATGTAGTAAAATAGATGTCAAAACTTCATAGATGATGGATCTACATGCAGACTTAGGGAAAATGCAAGAAATCACTATCTTTAGCACATAAACAAACCACCGATCTAATATACTCCTTTGGGTCCTTGTGAGAGATAACCACCACTCACCGAATCACCTAAACACCTCAAAAGATAACAACTTCAGATCTGGACAGCGAAGAACTAAGCTTGATCCGGCAAAATCTCGCTTTAATCGATGAAATCTCCCTTCAATGGATGGAAATCTTCAACTTTGGCTCTTGGATCTTCGATTTGATCTTCAATTTAGATGGAAGGAATCACTAGATTAGAGTGGAGAAAAGAAGTGAAGAAGTGTTGTAGTCGAGCTCTCAAAATAGCAGCACTTCGTCGCTTCAAAATCCGGTGCCAAAAAGTGAGCCAAACCCCTCTATTTATAGGCTGAAATCTCCATGAGTCGCGCCCCTATAAGTCGCCCACGACCTATCACATGAGTCGTCCACGACTCATCAGACCCCACAGCCTACGACTCAATACACATGCCGACCTAACCTATAACTCGGCACAGCCGACCCAACTCGAGTCTTCGCGCGACCTAAAATAGACACGACTTAACGACTCAGCTCTTAACGCGACTCAAGCCTTCGAACGACTTATCACCTCTACGACCTAACACTATACACAGATCTAACTTAGGTCGTTTACTACTAGGTCGTTAACTCCTGGACCTCTATGCCGCAAACTTCCTTAACTCGGTCATACGACTCATCCCAACACACAGAGACTTACGACCTAAGCCACTAACCCTTAAGTCGTTACATCCTTTAGGTCGTTCCTTCCTATGAGTCGGTCAATTCTATGGGTCGTTAACTCGGTACAGACCTTAAGTCGGTCACTACCTTAAGCCGTTAAACCTCCTTATGTCGCTTACAACTTAAGCCCTAGCACTAAGTCGCTCACCACTAACCCGCTAACTCCACCAACTTGCTAGCTCGTCCCAGTTCTTAAGTCGTAACTCGCACACGACCCAACCCCGAACGACTTAAGCTACACTTCAACCTAAGCCTCTACACGAGTTAACTTCCATACGACTTAAGCTCTAAGTCGTTATTCCTATAAGTCGCTACCTACCTTAAGTCGGCCACACCCTAACTCGGCCACACCTTAAGTCATCTATGCTCCTACACGACTCAGGCTCCAAATGACTTAAACTCCGAACGACTTATCAACAATACGACTTAAAGCATATAGTTTAACAATATTTCGATCCGTAAAAATACGGGTCGTTACACGTCTCTAGATTTCGTACACGGGTTTTTATGAACTATTTTAAAAGGATTTTTCACTCCTAAATGGCTTTCGAAATTATTATATAATATTGTTTTTAATTATTAAATTAATTACTCCATAATATGAGTGTTTTCAAAAGCCGTTTTAAAGTGATTTCAAAATCAATTACAAATCTGTTTCGCACCATTATTTTCTATAATAAAAACCTCACACTCACTTTTAGCACGTCGAGCGAAGTGGAAAGGTGCTTAAACGGTTAGGAAATCTCCGGCCTATGGAACCGTGAGTATTTTCTTTCCGGTTAATCCCCGACCTATTCGATTGATCATTTTGACCTTTGGGTCTAGTTTACCGATGATACGAGGTGGAATTTTTATTATTTGGAGTGTGAGCTTACTATTGGTTAGTAAACCGTTTAGTGCGAACGTGGGGTATGGGACTCATTGTTAACACTTTACGGGTTCCTCTCCAAGAAGTTTGTGACACATTAGCCTCTAGGCGGCCAGTTCTGGACCTCTGGGTCACCACGCCTCTGGGCAACCGTCTCTAGACACCTGCTCTATGGAGCAGTTTTTCGGCATGTGCCTCTGGGCCTTTATCCTTCTAGGAAGGATCTCGCCGTCTCGCGCGTTCCGCATCTGTGCGAGTGATCGATCACAACTCTATAGTACTTGGCAATAACGACTCTGGTCGGTGCACGTGCTATACTTGTATTATCTAATGATTTTATATCCATTCGAGTACCGCCATTCGGTGTTGGTTCTATGGAACCATACGATGTAAGTGCGATTACCTTGTGGATTCACAGTGTCTCTCGACACTGCTTTTCAGTATTCGTTTTCATTGACTTTTCAGTATATCCCTATTGCTCTTTGGAGCACCGATCTTTGCTTGGGCATCGATTACAGACTCTGGTCACTCTTGGGATTATTGCCTATGGGCAACTTTATATAGCTTTGCCTACGCCGATGATATGAGGCGATTTTATTTATTTAACACTTTGGTGTTGATATTCTCTTTGGAGATTTTTACTGTTTATTGATGATTAGGGATCGTCATTATGTTCATGTGGTCCATTATACTCTTCTCTTTGGAGAAGTACTATTTTATTTATGTACTGCATTATTATATATCTCAGTTATTACTCATTGTTTAGCTAGCCTGACCCGAGGGTTTTCGCTCGGGTCAGACCGAGTTGTTTCAGGTTAGGTCTCTGGACTTAGCTTTCTGTGCTTCCACTTGGACATTATCTGCTATGCTGGTAGATAGCTCTTTATATTTGTCCACTATCTTGATACTCTGAGTATTCAGTCTCTTATGTACATATTTTTGACTCACATGTGTGAGCGGTGGCTTTGTACCCACCTTTTGATATTTGGATCTGTATTGACGATATATTGTACCTATGTTCTGTGACTGTTATGTGACTGTTCTGTGATGATGATGTTATCATTTAGTATTATGTTTGTTCTGAACCTATTTTCCTTAGCCATTGTAATTTCGTTATAAATATCTATTGGATACTTCGAACCACTTGAGAAAAGAAAACCACCTATTCGACGTATTAGGTAGTTAGTTATAGCTTGATTACATATGGTCGCTTCCATTATACTCTATTCTCCGTTCTAGTAGACGGTATTACTCCGTAATACTCTTTACTAGAGTGGGTCTTGGAGTGGGGCGTTACAGTTTGGTATCAGCGCTAAGGTTCAGAATTAAGCATAACAAACACAGAACAGACACGTAGTACAATACGTTACAATACGATCAAAATTGAACATCACCACCTGCAGATAGAAAAAAAAGTTAGGAATATGTGTAGGAATCTATTATATTCCGTAATATTCCTTAATGAATTATCTATCTTTGAATCGTGCTTAACTAAATCTTACCTTATCTTTCAGTATGGCTGATAGAGGTAGGAACCTCCGTTCTTCTGATGCTGGACAGTCCAGCAACCCTCACCCAGAGGGCGTATATATGACCACAGACCAAATCATGGAGCTGGTTTGTAACTCTCAGTCGCACTCTCAGTCTCCTGCACCCGTTTCTGATGCACCGCGCAAGTCTGCTTTTGCGCGCCTCTGCGGCAACTTTATTCATCTTGAAGGGAAGCCGTTCAATGGCTCCGAGACTGTTCTTGAGGTCCAGGCTTAGATCAGAGTTTGCGAGCGTAATTTTACTCGCATGACCCTTCCTGACCATGACAGAGTTCTTGTTGCTTCTATCCATCTTGAGGGTCGTGCCTTGGATTGGTACGAGCTCCTTATTTCTGAGAACGATGAGGCCACTCTCACTTGGGATCAGTTTCGAGAGCGCTTCTTGCTCAAGTTTGTTCCCGAGTCCGAGAAGATAGTCCTTGCACGCCGCTTTATTGACCTTAAGCAAGGGAAGACCTCTGTCGCTGACTATTCATCATCTTTCGAGGCCCTGTCCAAGTATGGCCTCGAGTTCATCAGCACTCCTTATAAGAAGAATCTCAAATTTGTTGAAGGCCTGAAGAAAGATTTGAAGAAACAGCTTATGCTCCAGCTTAAGCTCCCTTTTGATGAGCTAGTTGACGCAGCGCTTCACCTTGAAGCGGTGGAGCGTGAGAGAGACAGCGATGGGGATGGTGACGGTTCTAAAAACCCCAATCAGAAGCGGGGTCCATTTCAGAAGACCAAGCCTTGGAATAAGAAGAAGAAGAGTGGCAGTTCTACTTTTCAGACTCAGCCTCAGACTCCTTCTCAGTCCCAGACTCCTGCTCAGCCTAGTGGGACACGTCCTCCGAAGAAATGCTTCAACTGTGGTTCTCCAGATCACTTTATTCAAGAGTGTCCCAAACCTCTCTATTGCATCTTCTGCAAGAAGGAGGGACACAGGATCTCCACTTGTCCTATTGCTCCAGCTAGTGCCAAGCCTGGCAAGCTTAATGCTGCCGAGGCTCCTACATCTTCAGCTCAGCCGCGAGGTACGCATCCTTCCTTTCTCGAAGGTTCTATTTTATTTCATGGTAGAACTTGTAGAGTTCTCTTTGATACGGGTGCCTCTCACTCATTCGTATCAAAGGAACTAGTTGATACTTTATCTTTGGATGTTACTTGTTTGGTTTCTTCACTAAGGACTGTGAATCCCGTCGGCGGATCCACGACCCTTAGCTTGCTTTGTGAGGATATAGTTCTTTGTGGATTTTCTTTCCGTGCGAATCTGCACGTTATGGAGTATTTGGGATTTGACATGATTCTTGGCATGGATTGGCTCGCTCAGTACGATGCAAAAATCATTTGTTCGGAGCGGATATTATTTCTTCGTCATCCTGACTCGTCTGCTCCGTTAGCTATTTCTCTTCAGGATGTTGGGATTTCTGATGTTACTTTATTTTCTCTTGATTCAAGAGATGAGGATTTGGACTTATCTCGTATTCCTGTTGTTCGGGATTTCCCCGACGTATTCGAGCCAGTATCCGGACTACCGCCAAAGCGAGCTATTGAGTTCCGCATCGATCTCATTCCAGGCTTTCACCCAGTTGGGCGTCCTCCTACGAGAATGTCTATTAAGGAGAATGAGGAACTCAGGAAGCAGTTGGTTGAGCTTGAGGCGAAGCAGTTCATTCGGTCCAGTTCTTCGCCATGGGGTACTGCTGTGGTCTTCGTTAAGAAACCCGATGGCTCTCTTAGGCTTTGCATTGACTATCGCAAGCTTAATGAGTTGACCATCAGAAATCGTTATCCATTGCCACGGATAGACGATATGTTTGATCAGTTGTGCGGTGCGAAGGTCTTTTCCCAGCTCGACCTTGCCACCGGGTTTCATCAGCTCCGAGTTGCGGACGATAGCATTCCTCTTACCGCTTTCCGCACTCGTTATGGTTCTTTTGAGTGGTAGGTCATGCTATTCGGCTTGACGAACGCACCGGCTTTCTTCGTCGATCTTATGAATCGAGTATTCCGGGAATACATCGATAGATTCGTTCTGGTTTTCATCGACGATATTCTTATTTATTCTAGATCCGAGGCAGAGCATGCTCATCATTTGAGGATCGTCTTGGATACTCTTCATCAGCATCAGCTTAGGGCCAAGCTCTCCAAGTGCCATTTTTGGGAGAGCAAGGTCAAGTTCTTGGGCCATATTGTATCATCTGAGGGTATTTCTGTCGATCCAGCCAAGACCGAAGCTATTCAGAATTGGAAGCAGCCCGAGAACGTTAATGATATTCGCAGCCTCCTTGGTTTGGCGGGTTATTATCGTCGCTTTATCAAGGATTTCTCTCGCGTTGCACTTCCCCTTACGACGCTGACTCGTAAGGGTGTTCGCTTTATTTGGTCTGATAAGCGTGAAGCTTCCTTTCAACGACTGAAGGAACTTCTCACTCATGCTCCTATTCTTATGGTTCCTGAGAGTAACCAGGATCTGGTTGTTTACACCGACGCTTGTGATAGCGGCCTCGGTGCTGTGCTTATGCAGAAGGATCGGGTAGTTGCTTATGCTTCTAGGCAGCTACGTCCGAATGAGGTTCGCTATCCGACTCATGATCTTGAGTTGGCAGCTATCGTCTTTGCCTTGAAGACATGGCGTCACTTTCTATTAGGAGAACGCTTCATTCTTTACACTGATCACAAGTCGCTGAAGTATCTATTCAGTCAGAGGGATCTCAATATGAGGCAGCAGCGATGGCTTGAGTTTCTCGCCTCATATGATTTAGATATTCGGTATACCCCTGGCAAGGGGAATCGTGTTGCAGATGCGCTCAGTCGCAAACACTCGGCATTTGTTTCTATGATGATTGCCGAGTGGAATGTTCTTGATACTCTATCTTTATGTGATATTAGAGATCGAGCTCCATCTTCTGATGCTCCTGTCTTATTATCCATCTTGGAAGCTCGTCCCATCTTGTTGGATCGCATTGCCCATGCTCAGCGGCAGGATCCAGACCTATTACATTTCATTCACCTTCTCGAGTCGGGATCCAGTAATGAGACATTGCTGGATTATTCTCTTGATTTTCATCGGTGCCTTCGTAGGAAGAACCGTATTGTTGTACCATATGATTCATCACTTATGCGTGACATTCTAGACGAGTGCCATCGCACTAAGTACACTATACATCCCGGTTCGAGTAAGATGTATGCCGATATGTGCCGGCTATATTATTAGGAGGGTTTGAAGAGAGATGTGGCAAGTTATGTGAGTGGTTGCATGACTTCTCAACAGATCAAGGCCGAGCATCAGCATCCATCTGGTCTTCTTCAGCCTCTAGAGATTCCATTATGGAAATGGGATCAGATATCCATGGATTTCATTGACGGTCTGCCTCGATCGAGGACATGCCATACTTCTATCTGGATTATTGTTGATCGCTTGACCAAATCGGCTCATTTTATTCCGATTAAGTCCACTCGGACTGCACCTCAGTTGGCCAAGCTCTATGTGAAGGAAGTCGTTCGACTTCATGGCATTCCTAGCTCTATCGTGTGTGATCGAGACACCATTTTCACTAGTCACTTCTGGAAGTGCCTACAGTCAGCTTTGGGCATAAAGTTGAATCTCTCTACTGCTTATCACCCTCAGACCGACGGTCAGACTGAGAGGGTGAATCGTATTTTGGAGGATCTTTTGCGCTGTTTTATACTGGATTTCGGAGGTAGTTGGGAGGATCACTTACCGCTTGTAGAGTTCTCCTACAACAACAGCTTTCAGTCTAGTATCGGCATGGCATCTTTCGAGGCTCTCCACGGAAGGCCATGTCGCTCTCCTGCTTGTTGGTTAGAATCTAGCGAGAAGCTTATTCTTGGTCCAGATTCAGATCGAGAATCTTCTGAAAAGATTATTCTTATCCGTCAGAGAATGAAAGAGGCACAGGACCGCCAGAAATCCTACACGGACAACCGTAGGAAGCCTTTTGAGTTCTCCATTGGTGATTTTGTCTTCATTCGGATTTCTCCCATGAAGGGGGTTGTGCGTTTCAGCTCTACAGGGAAGTTGGCTCCTCGCTATGTTGGACCATTTCCTATTACGGAACGCATCGGCCCCGTTGCTTATTGTGTGGCTCTACCTGCTCATTTTTTCGCAATGCATAACGTGTTCCATGTTTCTCAGCTTCGCAAGTGCGTTCGCGATCCTAATTCTATCATTGAGCCGCATGCCGTGCCTGATTTAGAGATCTTACCTGACTTATCTTTGGAGCAGCAACCTCTCCGTGTGCTTGATTCAGAGGTTAGACGCCTTCGCAACAAAGAGGTTCCACTCGTGAAGATTCAATGGTCACCGAATCCTAAGGACTGCACTTGGGAGACCGGAGAATCTATCGAGTGCTCTTATCCTGGCTTTCTCCCATCTTCTTCTACGGGTAAGAATTCTCTATTTTATCTCTATTACTTCTTTTGTGGATTTGACGTTATAGACGACATCTATCTTAAGGAATTGCGGGGACGCAATTTTCTTAAGGGGGGAGTCTATAACAACCCAGGATTTGCATTACCAATTAATAAATAAAAGTTAGGATTTTTATTTATTTTAACGAAACGTAAAAGGATTTGGAATAACAAAATTTATTTGAAAAAGGCTATTTTAATTAAATTGGAAATATGGGATTTTAAAATGAGGATAAGATGTTATTTTTGGAAAGTTAAATATTTTAGGAGAGATTTTAAAACGGGTTTGGGTAAGAAAAATGAGTTTTATAAACATACATGAACACCTAGACTAATTTTTGGAAACATGTAAATAACCCTCTTCTTATTGGATTACTAAACTTAACCCGATAACCCACCCTAAACCTCCTCTATAAATTATCTCAAACTCTCCTAACCTCATTCATGCATCCCTAATCAAAACCCTAATCATTTCCTGAAGCTTTCTTAACAAAAATGGCCTTTATCTTCATCTCCTTCTAGTTTTAGCTTATGCAAGTCATTCTATGCAAAGGTAATGCAAATACCCACCTCAAATCCATTTTTTTATATCTTTCTAATTTCTGAAATTTATTTGGTAACACATGTTTTATGTGTTTTTTGATCTTATAGCCTCCTAATCATCTTTTGCTAACTTGGGTTGATGCTATAATGGTCTTTGTTGCTTTCTAGAGAGGTATATTGCTAAAAACCTCTTCTAGTATGTGTTTAATCCTCTTTTGATTTTAGTAATCATTTAGTAACACATGTTTTATTATGTAACATGTGAATCATAGCTCTTTGATTATCTTTGCTTTCATTTTAGGTGTGCACATAAGGTGTTTGTGATATTGCTTCATAAGATAATGCTAAGCTTTGGCCCTTTGTCTCCTTTAATATAGTGTAGTAAGCATTATATGGTAGTTAGTAATTGATATTAGTGAAATTTGATGCCAAAAACTTGAAGAAAAAAAACACACCCCAAAATCACTAAAATCAATGTTTTCAGCTGGCTGGAAGGTTCAGCCTGAAAACAGGCTGAAAATAGGGCTCTGAGTGCACCAGGGAAGGCCTGGGTTGCACCCAGGCTGCTGCCCGGGCACAGCAGGCTACCCGGAAGCAGGCCAGCCCACATGGGCTGGCGCGCATGCCCATATCCCCAGCCCGCATGGGCCGGGGGCCTACCCCATATTCCCAGCCCTCATAGGCTGGGCGGGTCATATTACCCCAGCCCACATGGGCTGGAGCCACCCCATATTCCCAGCCCGCATGGGCTGGGCGGGTCATATTACCCCAGCCCGCATGGGCTGGGCGTGTCATATTACCCCAGCCCGCATGGGCTGGGGCTTGGTACTTTTCCCCGCACCCTAATCGGGCTGGGGCTGGACCGAACCAGGCTGCACCATGCGGTGCAGCTGGTTCTAAAAAATAAAAAAAAAATTGGCTGCACCCACTTGGTGCAGCCGGGTTCCGACTCACCGGTTGTACCATTTTGGTGCAACCGAGTCCGGGTTGCACCATTTTGGTGCAACCGCTTCAAATTGATTGTTTCTGCAATGAACCTTTGGGCTTCAACTGCTAATCAAAAATTGTCGAACTTTGGTTCACAACCATTCAGAATATTTTCCAACGCGAATATTGGTTTTCAGTGATTTTCTGATTTATCGATTTTTTTGAGATTTGTCTCTGGATTTCGTACACGGGTTTTTATGAACAATTTTAAAAGGATTTTTCACTCCTAAATGGCTTTCGAAATTATTATATAATATTTTTTAATTATTAAATTAATTACTCCATAATAGGAGAGTTTTCAAAAGCCGTTTTAAAGTGATTTTAAAATCAATTATAAATCCGTTTCGCACCATTATTTTCTATAATAAAAATCTCACACTCACTTTTAGCACGTCGAGCGAAGTGGAAAGGTGCTTAAACGGTTAGGAAATCTCCGGCCTATGGAACCGTGAGTATTTTCTTTCCGGTTAATCCCCGATCTATTCGATTGATCGTTTTGACCTTTGGGTCTAGTTTACCGATGATACGAGGTGGACTTTTTGTTATTTGGAGTGTGAGCTTGCTATTGGTTAGTAAACCGTTTATTGCGAACGTGGGGTATGGGACTCATTGTTAACACTTTACGGGTTCCTCTCCAAGTAGTTTGTGACACATTAGCCTCTGGGCGGCCAGTACTAGACCTCTGGGTCACCACGCCTCTGAGCAACCGTCTCTGGACACCTGCTCTATGGAGCAGTTTTTCGGCATGTGCCTCTCTGGGCCTTTATCCTTCTGGGAAGGATCTCGCCGTCTCGCGCGTTCCGCATCTGTGCGAGTGATCGATCACAACTCTACAGTACTTGGCAATAACGACTCTGGTCGGTGCACGTGCTATACTTGTATTATCTGATGATTTTATATCCATTCAAGTACCGCCATTCGGTGTTGGTTCTATGGAACCATACGATGTAAGTGCGATTACCTTGTGGATTCACAGTGTCTCTGGACACTGCTTTTCAGTATTCGTTTTCATTGACTTTTCAGTATATCCCTATTGCTCTTTGGAGCACCGATCTTTGCTTGGGCATCGATTACAGACTCTGGTCACTCTTGGGATTATTGCCTATGGGCAACTTTATATAGCTTTGCCTACGCCGATGATATGAGGCGATTTTATTTATTTAACACTTTGGTGTTGATATTCTCTTTGGAGATTTTTACTGTTTATTGATGATTAGGGATCGTCATTATGTTCATGTGGTCCATTATACTCTTCTCTTTGGAGAAGTACTGTTTTATTTATGTACTGCATTATTATATATCTCAGTTATTACTGATTGTTTAGCTAGCCTAACCCGAGTGTTTTTGCTCGGGTCAGACCGAGTTGTTTCAGGTTAGGTCTCTGGACTTAGCTTTCTGTGCTTCCGCTTGGACATTATCTGCTATGCTGATAGATAGCTCTTTATATTTGTCCACTATCTTGATACTCTGAGTATTCAGTCTCTTATGTACATATTTTTGACTCACATGTGTGAGCGGTGGCTTTGTACCCACCTTTTGATATTTGGATCTGTATTGACGATATATTGTACCTATGTTCTGTGACTGTTATGTGACTGTTCTGTGATGATGATGTTGTCATTTAGTATTATGTTTGTTCTGAACCTATTTTCCTTAGCCATTGTAATTTCGTTATAAATATCTATTGGATACGTCGAACCACTTGAGAAAAGAAAACCACCTATTCGACGTATTAGGTAGTTAGTTATAGCTTGATTACATATGGTCGTTTCCATTATACTCTATTCTCCGTTCTAGTAGACGGTATTACTCCGTAATACTCTTTACTAGAGTGGGTCTCGGAGTGGGGCGTTATAGATAATCAACTAAGGATCCATTTCATAGTTACACTTTGTTATTAACCAAAACAACGAGTTAATCTAAGTCTATTTGTTATGATAACTTGATTTTTGTTGGAAATTTTGACGAGCAAATGACATAAATTTTCAAGATAACAGCCAAAACCTATATTTAACTTATTCGTGTTGATTTAAAAATAAATTCATCATTTGTAAATATTTTCAAAAACTTGCATTCATCTCTTTGTAAATAAATCTTGAATTTTGTAAATATTCTCATCCTGCATTTGGATTTTGTGGTTAGTATCCGCTGAAAACCGTCATGAGACAACACTCATCCTACTGGGGACCCCCAGAGGTTTAACGGATTATTGCATACGCTCAATGCAATCGTGCTTCCTACGAAAACAGATTTATCTTAGTTTCCCTTTATTCGAGGACGAATAAAAAGATAAGTGTGGGGGTATTTGATGTGCACGTAAATGTGCATATTTTTACCACCATATTTATTCTTTTTAAATTAAATAAATGATCATATTGGGTATTTTAACTTGTTTTAACCAAAATCCATATTAATTCCAAATTGTCACATATCCATCTTCATATAGGGGCAAAACGGTCATTTGTGTGCATATATTTATTTGAGAAAAATTAATTGGAAATTTATACATATTTTTGTAGGAATTTGGTCTCAAATAGGAGTGGTTTCATGAAGACACATGCATGCACAACATGAATATAAAGGAATGAAGATGGAAATAATTCAAAGCGAAGATCATGGAGGACCCCACCTACCCACCACCTTAATGTACAAATTAAAGGCTGATGCATATGCTTATGGAATTAATGGCTTCATGTACACTTAAATAACGATTAGTAGAAGCTAATGATTACTTGGCCTCTACGCTTTCTCAAGGGTAGTTTGGTCATTCCCCAAATTATGGATTAAGGTTTCATGCATGTATAAATAATCCCTTATATTTCACCTCCTCTTCCTCTTACTTAGTCTCTTTTTAGTTAGTTTTAGGCTCAAAATAAAACCAAGCTCTCTTCTTTCTTTTTATGGCTACTTGGCCATTTATCTTTATGTAATTTTTTTATGCAACTTCAATACATGTTCTTTTTCTTTTCATTCTTATGTACTTTCATGTTGTAGTTTAGATTTATTTTTCATGCAAGTAGAATAGTTTTTCTTTTTCTTGCTTTTTTTTTCTTTTTCTTTTTCTTTCATGTTGCAAGCTACATTTGTTGTTTTGATGACAAATATGAGAGGCTAAACCCCTTCAATTTAGGGGTAATGAAGCTCTTTAATTTTGTAGCTTCAACTATTTGTTGATTCATGCTCTCTTTTTGTGCTTAATGATGATGATAGAAATGGTTTACTAGTTGTTTTTGCTTTGAATTTGATAGCCTATATTGTTGACACCAAATAGGCTATGCTTAAACAATCACTAACACTAATTGCTCTTCATAAAAATATGATTATGGCAAAAGAAAGTGATTTGAAATTAAAATTTGATGGTCTATATTTCTAATCAATAGTTAATAGGCCATACTTAAAATAGATTTCATTTTCATTTTCTTTGTCAAGTTTCATGAAAGTTAGTAAGTGCTTTAAGGGATGTGTTATAGTTTGATGGCTTATGTTGGCTAATCAATTGCACAAATATGCCATACTTATGATAAGCACATCAATTAAAGCACTAATGAGCATAAAAGAGAGATCATGATTTCATATGTGTTGAACTACATGATCTAGAGAGTGGATTTATTTCCTAAATTGTCGCTTAACTTTTATATTTGCTTCTCTTTTCTTTTAGTTAGTTCTCTAATTCTCTAGCTTAACTTTCACTCGACTTTGGTTTAATTTGATTGAATAGAATTTTAAAATCATCAATTCCCTGTGGATCGATCCGTATTCGTCACGTGCTACATTCGTACACCGTGCGCTTGTGGTTATTTTTAATTTAAATTTATGCGACGGTTTTCTAAACCAGTAGAATTTCCGTTGACGAACATATATTTATTTTTGTACTTCGAAGTCCGATGCGCGACGAAATGATTGAACAGTTCGTTGTAACAGTACGCATTTGAAGCCTTTTGTTTACTTTGTCTATTTAAATTCTTCCAGCGGTTGGAAATCAAGCTGTCATTGCTTTTATTATTCCCTGAATTCACATGTATGACTTTACTATACCCACTACCTCATATTTATTTTGGTACGTTTCATTTATAAACAAGTTATCTCTGTCCACTTTTTTTCTCTAATATAAAATACTTACAGTTTTCATTCGTTGTTCATTGCTCTTCCAAACCTCTCCCTCCCCTCTACCTCTTCCATTTCCATGCAGCCCCTCCAAACATTTCTCCACCTTCCCCTCTCACCCTCTTCTCTCTCTCTACCGCCCTACCACCTCCGCCTTGCTTCCCTCGTAGCCTAACGCATCATTACCAGAATCCGAGCTCTCCACGTCATAAAGCAGCCATGTTATCTTCCCAATACCCATCCCACGCAATAGCCTTTCCATGTTTTAATCCACCACATCGAAACATCATTTGACCTCGGCCGCAACAGCCATCTTCTCCCATCGGCTCCTTGCTTCCTCCTCCACAGTCTCGCATGCTGCTCCTTCTCTTTTCATCTTATAATAAAGGAGTTAACAAAGGTATTAATATTATAAAGTATATTAAGTTATAAAAGTCTACTTAAGTTATATATGTTTATACATATAGTGTATATGTATACACTTTGTTTTTTAAATCTATATATGCATATCCAAATTTTTTATAGGTATGGGTTTTAATATTTTTCTATTATAAAGAAGCTTATATATAAGGTAGGACCTATTTTTGTTCGATGTATATATGTAACATTCCTGAAATTCATCAAGTTTAATTTGGCAATTAAATTTATTTTTGAAAATAAATTGTGAATTAATTAGAAAATTCTTAGAATAGATAAATAATTTTGATTTTAAATAGAAATTTAAATTTCAAGTTTAAGAATAAGTGAATTGTAAAACAATATTGAATTTCAAAATAAAATGTATTAAAAATAAATTAGAGATTAAAAACTTTAACAAGTTGAACAAACAAAATAATAGATAAAAAAAATGTATAATTTAATTTCAAACTATTTTACTTTAATTTGTATAAGTATAAATATATACGTAAGGGGATAAAATGGATAGATATATCTTGTAAATTAAAATCAAACAAGGTTTAAAAACAAAATGCATAAATTAAAATTTATTGAACTGAGGATCTAAACACAAATGTGATTGAGTATGTTTAAATATTAATGTATGAATAAATAAAGATATGTTAATAAATAAGAATCATTTTTATTATGGTTGTAGGATGTGATGGATTTCAAAAGTTGTAAAAATAAAATGAATACAAGTGTATGTAAGTAACTTGTAAATAAATTGATAAAGGGATAAAAGCATAAATCATGTTTCATAAATCAAAAATTCAAATTGCTTTTTCTTTTCTTTTTTTTTACTTGAAAATAAATACAATATAAAGTTATGTTTAAAAGTGTTTAAATTGTTTAAAGATGAACATAAGTATTTAACTTAAAACAAAGGTTAAAACAAAGAAAACATGTATACAAATGTAAACATATACACATGAGGGTGGAGTAGAAGAATTAACAAGATCTTAAGCTTAAGATTGTTTTTAACAAATGGCATCCAATGTCTATAACTGAATAAAAAAAAATAGGATTAAAAAATTATAGAGACTTTTCATTTCCCTATGTACAATCATAAAACATCTCAGCAAATCTGAACAAACAAGTAATAAAAGATTTTGCATTTCAAATCTCAACAAAGAAAAAAAAGGATAAATCAGAAAAAAAAAAAGAAGAAGAAATAGCAACCTGGGAAAAGCAAGTCTGGGTTCAAAGCCATAACCCGAGCAAATTAAAATTCAGCAAAGTAATCAAGATTTAAAGCAACATCCTTATGCAGTTCTAAAATCTGGAAGCAAATGCAAGTTTGCAGTTACTGGAAATCAAATGCAAAGCTTTCTAGAAACAATTTCAAAGGCAACAACAGATCATCTTCAAAACCAAATTTCAATGTCCAAATATGATCAAGTTTTCAAACCAGCAAACTAAATGTCAAAATAGAAACAAGTTGAATCAAAAGCAAGGATCAAACAACCTGAAAAGCATTCAAGCATTCAAGTGTAATTCAACCTGAAGCAAGTTGAAAATCTGGAAAAAACAATTTGAGGCAAGTAACATTTTTTTTAATTTGAACTAAATACTGTTAATCAGTATTAAAACAAAGATTTAAACAATCATGTTTGATCAGTTAACAGAAGGAAATCCAAAGTTTCAAAGCACTTGAACAAATCAAAAGAAAAAGAAATGCAAAGCAATCAAAGAAAAGAAAAAAATGTTCAGGCTCAAAAAAAACTCCTCTCTGCCTTCCTTGTTCTCTGCTGCCTCTGTTCCTCTCTGTCTTCTGAAGTCCAGGTGAGCAAACACACTTGAACACATTCTTATGCTTTGATATGTGAGTAAATTAATGTTTTAAAAACAGTTACTACTATTAAAAAAAAAATCCAAGTTATCAAGAAATTGGCAGAAATTTAATGTTTAATACACAATGCCTTTTAAACAAGCAAATTGAACAGAAGAAATTAAGATTGTTTGTACTTCTCTTTAGTAAGTAATCTCAAATTCTATAAGTTGTTGAAATTTTATTTGTGCATGAGTTTGAGTACATGCTTGATTGATGTGTGATTATGCTTGAGTATGCAGAGAAGTATGATGTGAATATTGTGAGATTTTGCCTGCATACATTTTTGGTATATGCAAATAGTTGTGATGAGAATTCCTACAGACTTGCTACTGTTTTTATTAGGATTTTAAAAACAAATCCATTTGTTTATGTATGAATCTTAGTTAGGAAGTATGGTGTGAATAAATTGTGTTTAACATAGATTAGGGCCTGTAAAATTTAATTTAGAAAAAAATTAAAAACCTGTACTGCTGAAATCAAATAACAACAGACAATAGTTCAAAAGTAAAATTTATCAAACATCTTAAAATTTTTCAAAACAGGTTCAAAACTTTAATGCATGTTTAAACATGGATATTAAAACATGATTATTAAACACAAGCATTAGTTTTAAAGGCTTCTGTGGGTTAGTAATTAGACAGTGCAGTATTTTGAGGATACTAATTATAAAATGGATTTTGGGATTTTGGGTATACACGACTATTTTCTAAATTCTGGAACTTGGAGAATAAGGGAAAGTTATGAAGAGAGTGGGAAAATTAGGGGCAGGTGGTCAGAGAGTAGTGGAGATGGCAAGAATAGTTTTTTCCAAGTTTGAATTCCCAGTTTTAATGTAGCAGAGATTTTGTAAGTCTCTGATCTTTGTGGTGATTCGAGTAGCATGGGATTTTGGGGTTTTGCAGTGGGTGTATATGAGGAGCAGTGGCCGGAGTTAGAGGCCATAAGATGGCCAGAGTGAGTTGTGATGATGGTTGACAGGTTTTGTTGACTCTGGTGCAAGTTTTGGTGGTGCGGGTTTGGTGACTCGGAGATGCTCCCGTGCAGTTTTGATTTTGACTCGAAGTGGGAGAGGTTTTAACCCGAAGTACTTTAGTCATTGTCTCGGGTTAGTTGTGCAGGGTATAGCCTGAGTTTTGTTTTGTTTTTTTTTTAAAATCTGGAAAACCCATATGTTTAAAAAGCTATGAGTAAAATTTAAGAATAGTTTGAATTGAATTCAAATAAGTTTATGAATTCAAAAAGTTTAAATGATGAATTTTAATTTAAGTTAGTTTTAAATTTAAATCTGGAAACAGTAAGATATAGTTTCAGGTTTGAATCCAGATTTTTGTTTAAAAACTGTTTTGTTCTTTTAAAAATTTAAAAGCTATGATTCAAATTTAGGTATAGGTTTGAATTAATTTCAATTGAGCTTATGAACTCAAAAGTTTAAAATGATAAATTTAAATTTAATTCGAGGTTTAAATTCAAATTTGGAAACTATGTGAATATAGTTCAGGTTTTTTTTAAATCCAGGTTTTCATATTAAAATAGTTTTGTTCTTTTTTAAAAGAGAATTCAATATTTAAAACAGGATTTAAATTTAGGTGAAGATTTAAATTGGTTTTAAGTTTGAATTCAAAGTTTAAAATGAAACCTTTTGTAAGACAGATCTAAATTTGGTTTTGAAATCAAATCAAATATGATCTCAGTTTTTACTTTGAAACAATTTGAATTCAAATCAAGTTGAAGTTTTAAATATTGAACAGAAATGTTTTTAAGTAGGATAGAAAGGGTTTGAAATATATTTTAAAATTTTGTTTAAGTTAAATTTGTATAAAATGAAATTTAAGTTAAATTTGAAAGCAAATTATTTTTAAATGCTTTATTTAAGTAAGAGATGTTTTATCTTAAATAAATTGAATTTAATGTTTGGATTCATTAAATTATTAGGTTAATTTATCAAGTAATTAATAAATAATCAAATGAAAGTAGTAATTACTTAGTAAAAGTAATTAAGAGAAGATAATTAAAGATTAAGGGTTGATTAATCAAATATTTGAGGTTAATTACTTTAAAGTCAAATTAATTAGTTACTGTGGTTAATTAATTAAGATAATTTAGTCAAGGAAAATAGATTAAGGATTAATTAACTTAAAATGATTAAGAAATCATTGTTAATTAAGGAATAATTAATTTTTTGTAATTAATTAAGGAATAATGAATCTATTTATTAAGGACAATTAATTGTAACTAAGATTTAATTTATTACAATTAAAGGTTAATTAATTACGAAAATTAATTAAATAAATGATTAATAAATGTAGGTAGTTAAAACTTAATTAATTATAGTTAATGATAATTAATCATTGGTTTAAAGATTTCAAATAAAAGAAATTTTGTGGGTAATAAATTTATAACCACACGGTTTATTCATCTTAATTAAAGATGTTTGATTGTTAATGAATGTTCTGTGATGGATTGATATATTTGATATGTGATGTGATGCTATGTGATGTTTTGTGCTAAGCTGTCATATCTGTGATATATATATATTGTTATGCAAACCCTTTGACCCGTAAAACGACATTTGAGTCTCGATGCGACAGGGAGTCGGATTCCATTTGGTTATCCGAATCCCACATCGAATTGTAATGATTTAATCTGTGCTGATTGATGATGTTGCACTTCTATTGTGTAAAACCCCTAGACCTCACCTATACACACACAAATATGGATTGCACGTGGGAATGGGTTAAGTCACAGATTTTAAAAAAAATCGTTTTAATAAAAAATTGAATTTTTCCAAAATAGTTTTGGAATTAGAATTGAAGCTTTTGAAAATGAGTTTTCAAAAATAAAAGTTATTTGAATAACTTGATTGAGTTTTGAAATGTAAATAAATTAATTTAAATTTGAATTCAATATTTGAAATTGAATTCTATGACTTGGAAACTATTGTTTAAAAAGGGTATTCAACTTATAAATGGGTTTATATGGGTTTTTAAACCATTTTAAAGGTGATGTTTTGAAATTTAAATTCAACTCAAGATTTCAACTTGTATAAATTAGATTTGCTTTCTCATAAGAAATGGACTTTCAAGTTGTGTTAAAAGGATTTTCAAGTCTAAAAGAAAAATTGTTTTCCAAGTTTTAGATAAATCTTTGGAAATGTGTTTTGAAAGCTATAAATCTTTAATTTAAAGATTTAATTGGGTTAATCCAATTGAAATGGGAATTGTTTTGAAATCTATGAATAGATCTTTGTGAAACTGGGTGAAACTTTGTGAAATAAATCTTTTTGTTTAAAGATTTAAATGGTAATTTGATAACCATTTGAAAGAAAAGTTTTGGATTTTATAAGTTGTGACTTAGCTAAAATCCCATATCCATATGTTTTAAAATATGGCGCTCACTATTCGGTTTAGCTGGGAGAGGACCTTGTGTCATATAGCCCATTCCGAATAGTGATACGACGTTATGGATAGCATTTGAAGACCGGTGGTGAAGACCGGGTATTTGTGAGAACGATAGGATAACCTATCGATTGACTCTGCACTGAGTTGCTCCGGTATAGAGTTCTCCTTAGTGATGGGAAGTCCGATCGGGATTGTGGATACCCGGATTTGCAAGGGCTTCTTCGGAAGTGCCTTCGGTTCTGTTCGAACCCGGAACAGACTTGTATGGTTGTATGTCCGACATTACACTTTGAGATGTTATCTGATCTCTATCAAATACATTTCTGCTTGGTGGCGGAGAATTTATTCTCTTAGCTTAACACCCTTCTCTGAGACGTACGAGCTCAGAGGTTATGTAGTTGATATTTATCAGTGATATTCCCAATTTGGTAATGTGGCATGCTGAGTGCTGCTGTTGATGATCATTGGGTGATCATTTGTGATATGATCATTTGTTTGATCATTTATCTTTGTGATCATTGCTTTGGTCATCTGTTGACCCAAAGCATGGCTTTGTTGCACAAAGCGTAGCTTTGTGGACGAGACTGCATTAGGACCTCGCACCCCGAAAATGGTCGAAACAGGAAAGATGCGGCAAGATTATGAGGGTCGCTCCCTTTAGGGTGTGTCATTCCCTTCTGGTAAAGGGTGGTATCATGGTATAGAGCCCAGATACTTACCTATGTGGATACTGCAGATCTATTACTTTGTGATACTTTGTGGTTGTTGTTGCGAGCGCTCGGATAAAGGTCCCAAAGGACCGGGGGATGGCATATTCGTGTAGTAGTTACCTAGTTACAGAGGTAACCCGGCCTTGTGTTGGCAGAGATCTAACCGTAACGTTAGTTCTCGGGACGTCCCTCCAAAGGCGATCCCATGTGGCAGTAGGAAGTTCCTTAGCCTGACCATTTGTTGGAAATCCATTCATCCAATACGTGCTTTGTACTGTTTTAGTTGTAGAACCTGCCATTTAACATGGCAGCTATAGTAGGCATAGCATCATGGTACCTATGCTGGCTAGGGTTTATATTATACTTTCGAAAGATTTTCCACTATGCACTAGTAATAATATCAAAGAATTTTTCTCGTAGAAAGCATGTTTGACTATCATAAGGAGAAATCTCCCCCATGTGTGCGTTTACATTGTGTGTGTGCCGGGAGGCCTTATGGTAGTTTCATTTTCCAAAAAGCATTGCGGATTTCAAATTTAAATTCTTTTGTTTGTTTTAAAAGACCAAATGTTTTTGTTTGCTCATACCAGTCCCATGACTGACCTGGAGTTTATTGTTCCTTTCCTAAACTCTGGGTGCCCACTATTTCCCACACGGGCAGTCTAGAGTTGGGGTTTTCAGATAATCAGTAATAGGTGTAGATTCGATAGCTTTCAGCCTTAGGATTTGGCAATCGCATTTGGATCGAGTTGCTTCTCTTCATTTTGATTTGGGAGTTCGAGCTATTCTAGATTGGTGCTTTGGAGATTACCGATACTGGAGTTCTTCCTTGAAGACTATTTTGGAGATTTGTTCCGCTGCTGGTGTTATCTTTTATTTCCGCTGCTATTCTTTGTATCTCTGATAATGTTGATATCTATTGTACCATTCTGTTGTATCATTCATGTTGTATCAGTTATTGTATCAAATGTTGTATATTGATATGCATATTCTTTTCCTTCCGCTATGTTATTTACTTAATGTGTTATAAGCTCCGGCACGACTCGAATTTCGACGCTTGAATCTGCGGCATTCAAGTACAGTGGAGTACGGATGTCGATTTTCGAACGATGGAATTTGGATCGTGACAAAGTGGTATCAGAGCTAATGGTTAAAACCTTAGCTCAGGAGTATAACACATTAAGTAACTCATTAGAGATAGGGTGAAGTAAACCCTAGAATGAGTATATCCTTAAGATATCCGTTCGAATGCCTCAGTGAATTCTCTTACTATTCACCGATAGTAAGTATGAGTGCGAGAAGAGAACGAGATAGGGGACGGGGGAGTACCACTACAAATGGTCAATACCCTGCAACAGTGGAAATATCTTTTCTCTATCAATCTCCTTTGATTCGATTCACAAATTCTTTTGATTGCTTCGTGACAGCTCCAGAAAGAAGTTTCGATGCGATGATGGCCCTACGAATCGTTGTAGAAAATTCTTACCCCATATCTTCATCCAATTTCTTATCAGCTTTTCGTTCTAAACTCTAATAAATTTGAAATTGAAATTGAAAATTTTAAATAAGTTAGAGATTTTAAATTAAGTTAAATTGGTTAACAAATATGAAGCTAAATTTGAATTGAATCAATAAATCGATATCGGTTAAAAACCGAATTGAAATTCTATTGTAATTTCTTGTGTATATCAAAGCCCGAAGAGGGACAAATCGGTATATACTTTGGGGTATTCCGACCTGAATTAGGAATCCATATCTAGTGCTTGAGAAATAATAGAAGATTAAATCTATCTATCTATTCTCTGGGATCCGATATTTCTACGAACGATTAGTTATCCCTTCGAACTAATCAATGCCCTTGCACATTCGTAGACCGGTGGACCCAAATATCTGTGTAATAATTGTATGAGTTCGTTCTCATATTATTGATATTCTGATTTGGGTAGACCAAATGCAGAATAAATATCTCGATTCTGATCTGATCAATCATTTCTTTATCTATTATCTTTTCTTTCTCGTCTTCCTTGCAATTTCGAGGACGAAATTCTTTTAAGGGGGGAAATCTGTAACATTCCTGAAATTCATCAAGTTTAATTTGGCAATTAAATTTATTTTTGAAAATAAATTGTGAATTAATTAGAAAATTCTTAGAATAGATAAATAATTTTGATTTTAAATAGAAATTTAAATTTCAAGTTTAAGAATAAGTGAATTGTAAAACAATATTGAATTTCAAAATAAAATGTATTAAAAATAAATTAGAGATTAAAAACTTTAACAAGTTGAACAAACAAAATAATAGATAAAAAAAATGTATAATTTAATTTCAAACTATTTTACTTTAATTTGTATAAGTATAAATATATACGTAAGGGGATAAAATGGATAGATATATCTTGTAAATTAAAATCAAACAAGGTTTAAAAACAAAATGCATAAATTAAAATTTATTGAACTGAGGATCTAAACACAAATGTGATTGAGTATGTTTAAATATTAATGTATGAATAAATAAAGATATGTTAATAAATAAGAATCATTTTTATTATGGTTGTAGGATGTGATGGATTTCAAAAGTTGTAAAAATAAAATGAATACAAGTGTATGTAAGTAACTTGTAAATAAATTGATAAAGGGATAAAAGCATAAATCATGTTTCATAAATCAAAAAATTCAAATTGCTTTTACTTTTCTTTTTTTTTTTACTTGAAAATAAATACAATATAAAGTTATGTTTAAAACTGTTTAAATTGTTTAAAGATGAACATAAGTATTTAACTTAAAACAAAGGTTAAAACAAAGAAAACATGTATACAAATGTAAACATATACACATGAGGGTGGAGTAGAAGAATTAACAAGATCTTAAGCTTAAGATTGTTTTTAACAAATGGCATCCAATGTCTATAACTGAATAAAAAAAAATAGGATTAAAAAATTATAGAGACTTTTCATTTCCCCATGTACAATCATAAAACATCTCAGCAAATCTGAACAAACAAGTAATAAAAGATTTTGCATTTCAAATCTCAACAAAGAAAAAAAAGGATAAATCAGAAAAAAAAAGAAGAAGAAGAAATAGCAACCTGGGAAAAGCAAGTCTGGGTTCAAAGCCATAACCCGAGCAAATTAAAATTCAGCAAAGTAATCAAGATTTAAAGCAACATCCTTATGCAGTTCTAAAATCTGGAAGAAAATGCAAGTTTGCAGTTACTGGAAATCAAATGCAAAGCTTTCTAGAAACAATTTCAAAGGCAACAACAGATCATCTTCAAAACCAAATTTCAATGTCCAAATATGATCAAGTTTTCAAACCAGCAAACTAAATGTCAAAACAGAAACAAGTTGAATCAAAAGCAAGGATCAAACAACCTGAAAAGCATTCAAGCATTCAAGTGTAATTCAACCTGAAGCAAGTTGAAAATCTGGAAAAAACAATTTGAGGCAAGTAACATTTTTTTTAATTTGAACTAAATACTGTTAATCAGTATTAAAACAAAGATTTAAACAATCATGTTTGATCAGTTAACAGAAGGAAATCCAAAGTTTCAAAGCACTTGAACAAATCAAAAGAAAAAGAAATGCAAAGCAATCAAAGAAAAGAAAAAAATGTTCAGGCTCAAAAAAACTCCTCTCTGCCTTCCTTGTTCTCTGCTGCCTCTGTTCCTCTCTGTCTTCTGAAGTCCAGGTGAGCAAACACACTTGAACACATTCTTATGCTTTGATATGTGAGTAAATTAATGTTTTAAAAACAGTTACTACTATTAAAAAAAAAATCCAAGTTATCAAGAAATTGGCAGAAATTTAATGTTTAATACACAATGCCTTTTAAACAAGCAAATTGAACAGAAGAAATTAAGACTGTTTGTACTTCTCTTTAGTAAGTAATCTCAAATTCTATAAGTTGTTGAAATTTTATTTGTGCATGAGTTTGAGTACATGCTTGATTGATGTGTGATTATGCTTGAGTATGCAGAGAAGTATGATGTGAATATTGTGAGATTTTGCCTGCATACATTTTTGGTATATGCAAATAGTTGTGATGAGAATTCCTATAGACTTGCTACTGTTTTTATTAGGATTTTAAAAACAAATCCATTTGTTTATGTATGAATCTTAGTTAGGAAGTATGGTGTGAATAAATTGTGTTTAACATAGATTAGGGCCTGTAAAATTTAATTTAGAAAAAAATTAAAAACCTGTACTGCTGAAATCAAATAACAACAGACAATAGTTCAAAAGTAAAATTTATCAAACATCTTAAAATTTTTCAAAACAGGTTCAAAACTTTAATGCATGTTTAAACATGGATATTAAAACATGATTATTAAACACAAGCATCAGTTTTAAAGGCTTCTGTGGGTTAGTAATTAGACAGTGCAGTATTTTGAGGATACTAATTATAAAATGGATTTTGGGATTTTGGGTATACATGACTATTTTCTAAATTCTGGAACTTGGAGAATAAGGGAAAGTTATGAAGAGAGTGGGAAAATTAGGGGCAGGTGGTCAGAGAGTAGTGGAGATGGCAAGAATAGTTTTTTCCAAGTTTGAATTCCCAGTTTTAATGTAGCAGAGATTTTGTAAGTCTCTGATCTTTGTGGTGATTCGAGTAGCATGGGATTTTGGGGTTTTGCAGTGGGTGTATATGAGGAGCAGTGGCCGGAGTTAGAGGCCATAAGATGACCAGAGTGAGTTGTGATGATGGTTGACAGGTTTTGTTGACTCTGGTGCAAGTTTTGGTGGTGCAGGTTTGGTGACTCGGAGATGCTCCCGTGCAGTTTTGATTTTGACTCGAAGTGGGAGAGGTTTTAACCCGAAGTACTTTAGTCATTGTCTCGGGTTAGTTGTGCAGGGTATAGCCTGAGTTTTGTTTTGTTTTTTTTTTAAAATCTGGAAAACCCATATGTTTAAAAAGCTATGAGTAAAATTTAAGAATAGTTTGAATTGAATTCAAATAAGTTTATGAATTCAAAAAGTTTAAATGATGAATTTTAATTTAAGTTAGTTTTAAATTTAAATCTGGAAACAGTAAGATATAGTTTCAGGTTTGAATCCAGATTTTTGTTTAAAAACTGTTTTGTTCTTTTAAAAATTTAAAAGCTATGATTCAAATTTAAGTATAGGTTTGAATTAATTTCAATTGAGCTTATGAACTCAAAAGTTTAAAATGATAAATTTAAATTTAATTCAAGGTTTAAATTCAAATTTGGAAACTATGTGAATATAGTTCAGGTTTTTTTTAAATCCAGGTTTTCATATTAAAATAGTTTTGTTCTTTTTTAAAAGAGAATTCAATATTTAAAACAGGATTTAAATTTAGGTGAAGATTTAAATTGGTTTTAAGTTTGAATTCAAAGTTTAAAATGAAACCTTTTGTAAGACAGATCTAAATTTGGTTTTGAAATCAAATCAAATATGATCTCAGTTTTTACTTTGAAACAATTTGAATTCAAATCAAGTTGAAGTTTTAAATATTGAACAGAAATGTTTTTAAGTAGAATAGAAAGGGTTTGAAATATATTTTAAAATTTTGTTTAAGTTAAATTTGTATAAAATGAAATTTAAGTTAAATTTGAAAGCAAATTATTTTTAAATGCTTTATTTAAGTAAGAGATGTTTTATCTTAAATAAATAGAATTTAATGTTTGGATTCATTAAATTATTAGGTTAATTTATCAAGTAATTAATAAATAATCAAATGAAAGTAGTAATTACTTAGTAAAAGTAATTAAGAGAAGATAATTAAAGATTAAGGGTTGATTAATCAAATATTTGAGGTTAATTACTTTAAAGTCAAATTAATTAGTTACTGTGGTTAATTAATTAAGATAATTGAGTCAAGGAAAATAGATTAAGGATTAATTAACTTAAAATGATTAAGAAATCATTGTTAATTAAGGAATAATTAATTTTTTGTAATTAATTAAGGAATAATGAATCTATTTATTAAGGACAATTAATTGTAACTAAGATTTAATTTATTACAATTAAAGGTTAATTAATTACGAAAATTAATTAAATAAATGATTAATAAATGTAGGTAGTTAAAACTTAATTAATTATAGTTAATGATAATTAATCATTGGTTTAAAGATTTCAAATAAAAGAAATTTTGTGGGTAATAAATTTATAACCACACGGTTTATTCATCTTAATTAAAGATGTTTGATTGTTAATGAATGTTCTGTGATGGATTGATATATTTGATATGTGATGTGATGCTATGTGATGTTTTGTGCTAAGCTGTCATATCTGTGATATATATATATATATTGTTATGCAAACCCTTTGACCCGTAAAACGACATTTGAGTTTCGATGCGACAGGGAGTCGGATTCCATTTGGTTATCCGAATCCCACATCGAATTGTAATGATTTAATCTGTGCTGATTGATGATGTTGCACTTCTATTGTGTAAAACCCCTAGACCTCACCTATACACACACAAATATGGATTGCACGTGGGAATGGGTTAAGTCACAGATTTTAAAAAAAATCGTTTTAATAAAAAATTGAATTTTTCCAAAATAGTTTTGGAATTAGAATTGAAGCTTTTGAAAATGAGTTTTCAAAAATAAAAGTTATTTGAATAACTTGATTAAGTTTTGAAATGTAAATAAATTAATTTAAATTTGAATTCAATATTTGAAATTGAATTCTATGACTTGGAAACTATTGTTTAAAAAGGGTATTCAACTTATAAATGGGTTTATATGGGTTTTTAAACCATTTTAAAGGTGATGTTTTGAAATTTAAATTCAACTCAAGATTTCAACTTGTATAAATTAGATTTGCTTTCTCATAAGAAATGGACTTTCAAGTTGTGTTGAAAGGATTTTCAAGTCTAAAAGAAAAATTGTTTTCCAAGTTTTAGATAAATCTTTGGAAATGTGTTTTGAAAGCTATAAATCTTTAATTTAAAGATTTAATTGGGTTAATCCAATTGAAATGGGAATTGTTTTGAAATCTATGAATAGATCTTTGTGAAACTGGGTGAAACTTTGTGAAATAAATCTTTTTGTTTAAAGATTTAAATGGTAATTTGATAACCATTTGAAAGAAAAGTTTTGGATTTTATAAGTTGTGACTTAGCTAAAATCCCATATCCATATGTTTTAGAATATGGCGCTCACTATTCGGTTTAGCCGGGAGAGGACCTTGTGTCATATAGCCCATTCCGAATAGTGATACGACGTTATGGATAGCATTTGAAGACCGGTGGTGAAGACCGGGTATTTGTGAGAACGATAGGATAACCTATCGATTGACTCTGCACTGAGTTGCTCCGGTATAGAGTTCTCCTTAGTGATGGGAAGTCCGATCGGGATTGTGGATACCCGGATTTGCAAGGGCTTCTTCGGAAGTGCCTTCGGTTCTGTTCGAACCCGGAACAGACTTGTATGGTTGTATGTCCGACATTACACTTTGAGATGTTATCTGATCTCTATCAAATACATTTCTGCTTGGTGGCGGAGAATTTATTCTCTTAGCTTAACACCCTTCTCTGAGACGTACGAGCTCAGAGGTTATGTAGTTGATATTTATCAGTGATATTCCCAATTTGGTAATGTGGCATGCTGAGTGCTGCTGTTGATGATCATTGGGTGATCATTTGTGATATGATCATTTGTTTGATCATTTATCTTTGTGATCATTGCTTTGGTCATCTGTTGACCCAAAGCATGGCTTTGTTGCACAAAGCGTAGCTTTGTGGACGAGACTGCATCAGGACCTCGCACCCCGGAAATGGTCGAAACAGGAAAGATGCGGCAAGGTTATGAGGGTCGCTCCCTTTAGGGTGTGTCATTCCCTTCTGGTAAAGGGTGGTATCATGGTATAGAGCCCAGATACTTACCTATGTGGATACTGCAGATCTATTACTTTGTGATACTTTGTGGTTGTTGTTGCGAGCGCTCGGATAAAGGTCCCAAAGGACCGGGGGATGGCATATTCGTGTAGTAGTTACCTAGTTACAGAGGTAACCCGGCCTTGTGTTGGCAGAGATCTAACCGTAACGTTAGTTCTCGGGACGTCCCTCCAAAGGCGATCCCATGTGGCAGTAGGAAGTTCCTTAGCCTGACCATTTGTTGGAAATCCATTCATCCAATACGTGCTTTGTACTGTTTTAGTTGTAGAACCTGCCATATAACATGGCAGCTATAGTAGGCATAGCATCATGGTACCTATGCTGGCTAGGGTTTATATTATACTTTCGAAAGATTTTCCACTATGCACTAGTAATAATATCAAAGAATTTTTCTCGTAGAAAGCATGTTTGACTATCATAAGGAGAAATCTCCCCCATGTGTGCGTTTACATTGTGTGTGTGCCGGGAGGCCTTATGGTAGTTTCATTTTCCAAAAAGCATTGCGGATTTCAAATTTAAATTCTTTTGTTTGTTTTAAAAGACCAAATGTTTTTGTTTGCTCATACCAGTCCCATGACTGACCTGGAGTTTATTGTTCCTTTCCTAAACTCTGGGTGCCCACTATTTCCCACACGGGCAGTCTAGAGTTGGGGTTTTCAGATAATCAGTAATAGGTGTAGATTCGATAGCTTTCAGCCTTAGGATTTGGCAATCGCATTTGGATCGAGTTGCTTCTTTTCATTTTGATTTGGGAGTTCGAGCTATTCTGGATTGGTGCTTTGGAGATTACCGATACTGGAGTTCTTCCTTGAAGACTATTTTGGAGATTTGTTCCGCTGCTGGTGTTATCTTTTATTTCCGCTGCTATTCTTTGTATCTCTAATAATGTTGATATCTATTGTACCATTCTGTTGTATCATTCATGTTGTATCAGTTATTGTATCAAATGTTGTATATTGATATGCATATTCTTTTCCTTCCGCTATGTTATTTACTTAATGTGTTATAAGCTCCGGCACGACTCGAATTTCGACGCTTGAATCTGCGGCATTCAAGTACAGTGGAGTACGGATGTCGATTTTCGAACGATGGAATTTGGATCGTGACAATATATATATATATATATATGTGTGTGTGTGTGTGTGTGTGTGTGTGTGTTATATATATTTTGTTAGTGAATATATATATTTACATAACACAGATTTTCAATTTTATCATAGAAAGTATATAGTTTTCATATGTATATGCGCAAGTTGTACATGTTATATATAAGTGTGCTACATGTAAATAAGTATATATATAAGATTTTATATATAGTTGTATATAATCTGTAGAGTCTGTAAGTTTAAATATATATATATATATATATATATATATATATATATTTGCATCATATATGTTTACCTCAGTGTATATACATATGTGTTATATAGTATTTTATAATATGGTACATAATATAATATGTTACAGTATTTTGCATATACTTTGTTTACTAAATCCTAGTTTTTATATATATGGTATATGCTTATCTATGCTGTTTTATCAATATACATATTAATTTATTATATATATATTATTATAAAGTAGCGGTTCTCGTATTATATAGAGTATATATATAAAAAGGATGTTAGTTTTAACATATATATAATATAGCTATTTTGGATATATTTATTTGATTTAAAAATATAATTTGTATGTGCAGTGTTTGAGCTGTTAGTATAAAAAGGCAAGCTTGTCAGTTTAGTCAATTATAAACTATATATACATTTTTGCTTATAGTGTATAAGTATATATATCAGTAGATATATAAAGATTTTGTCTCAGTTAATGTATACATAGCAAGTTATATATCTGGTAGTAGCATATATATGTGTTGTATATGTATGCTTGTTATAATAGATTGAAGTATAATTCTAGGTATGTTTAAAGTTTATATATATGTTTTATTTTAATACTTTTCTTAAAATTAAACATTGATTTTATAAAATAATATATATATATATATATATATATATATAATTTTTGTCTCTGTCAAGCTGATTCTAATTACTTCACCGATTCCTTGTTATCAGCCATGTTCGACAAATTCGTGCCAATCTAGCTTTTCTTTAGAATTCGTAGCTTGTTGTGTTGTCTATTTTCTCTAGCCTCGAAAGGTGAGAAATCACTCACGATTAATGTTCTTATATTTATTAAATTTGATTTCAATTGAAATGACAATTGGAATATGCTAGTGTTAGTTATTTAAATTGCTATATATATTCCATTATCTGTAATTGTTCACCTGTGACATCTGACACCATTATCTATTATTATATTGATGATATATGCCTGTTATTGATGTGTTATATTACTATCATCATTGTTCTCACTCTGCAAGTTCCCTATTAGTACAGAATTCCCTATGGGTTGAAATGATACGTACACGAACGATCTTAGAATAGGAGAAAAATCGTTATGGGTTGAAATGATAAACCCAAGCAATTTTCATTGAATTAAATTTAGGATTGCGGGTTGAAATGATATATACCTATAGATATTTAAATTGCGGATTGAAATGATAAATATCCATATCACTTGACCATAGGATAGAAAATTATATATAGACACCGTTGGTCTATATATATATTTTGAAATGACTTCCAAGGTTTAAAACGATATATATATATATATATGGTTTTATCTAAATATTGATTTTTAATATTATTTATAAATGTTATTTTATATATAGTTAAACTCTTGATTTCTAATTATATCTTTTGAAAATTTTAAAATTATAAGTTAGTTTTGAACTTATAAATTTTAAGAATATATTTATGATTTTACTATTTTTAAAATATATAAATAGATTTAATATATAAATAAATTATATAACACGTTTAAGTATTTATTTAAATTTTATTTTAAAAATAGATTCTTATAATGATTTTTATAAGTTAAGGTTGGGAATATAAATTTGAATTTATTTGAAATTGTATTCAATTAAGAATTTTATTTAAATAAATCGATTTGAAACTTATTGCAGCTGATATTTTTAGAGGAAGTGATTTTATAAGTTGATTTTAGTTCAAGGTGATTAAATGAATATTTCAAGTTAAATAAATTGAAGGAAATATTTAGTTTATTTGTAATTTGTGGTTTTATTTAAATGATATTGGATTTATTAAGTGAATATTTCAAAACTAAATAATAATGAAGTTAAATCGATATATATATGAAATTGTCAAATTTAGTTTTGAAATGTTGACTTTGAAATATATTGAAATTGAAATAGTTTATTTTGTGGTTCGAATCTGTATTTGAAATCGATATAATTTGAATGATTTATTGACAAACTGAATTTAATTGAAAATGATAAATTGAGATTGAATTAAATTAGAATTTTGAAATTCGAGTTGATTTGAATCGATTTGTGAAATTTCAAGAAGCTACCTCATTATATAAAGTATTTTTTTAAATTATATTTAAAATTATTTATATATTTTACTTTATGAATTATTTTAATATAAACTATTTTTAATATAAACTATTTAATCTATAACTATTTTAATATACTAATTATTTTATTATATAAACTATTTTATTTTATAAACTATCTTATTATATATACTATTATTAATATCTAAACTGTTTAAGTAGTGGAAGTTATGATTTCAAAGTTATGGTTTTCCAAAGTATTATGATTTCAAAGTGTTATGATTTCCAAAGTGTTATAATTTCAAGTGTTTTGGTTTCGAAAGTGTTATAACTTTGAAAGTATCGTGATTTTGGAAATGAATATATGTGAAGTGAAAAATGATATCGTATTGATATGGTTTTGAAATGGAAATGATATTTTGGTTTCGTAGTATATACTATTTTGAAATGACTACGGTGTTATGATAACGATTGGTTATTAAAGAGACCGGGATCAGATATTGTCATGCTCTCTGCCAATACCGAAAACCACTTTAACAACTGTGTACGTGGTGGAGATTTCAGAATGAAGTAGGATGGTTTGGCGACGATTCTATATGGTATTTACGTGACCCGGACTCCCGTGAGACATCTTGATGCGGCTAAAACAAGAGCCATGCCGGGCCAAATAAGGTCATTCCTCCTATCGGACACATTTCTTCGTTACCATTCTATTGCTTTTGTGATTTAATCGGGTGCACCCTTTGATTTAGAAGTGCGTCACGAGGTGGACGGTAGTCGCTGCTATGCGTTACCACCAGTCCGGATATGCAAATGGTATATCTACCCTGGCATTACCTCGAGTGCCTTGTCGCATGTCCTATCGCGCCTTTTACGAGTTTGGTTTGTACCATACCTATGGAGTGCCCTCTGATGGCGCTCCAGTTTATGGAGGAATTACGGTACTATATAGAGTATGGGAGTATATAAAAATGTGTTAAGGGGGATATGGGAAACGCCTTAACGCTATTTTAATAGTTTACTTTACTATAGACATATTATAATAGCGTATATTACTACATAGTTGATAGTTCCACGGATCCTTAGAGGATGGAAATCCCAAACATCCTTTAAGTTATTTGTATTTCAGTTGATATTTCACTTGAGTTGAATTTATTAATATAAGAATTTTAATCCTGACTCGAGTGTTTTGTGTTTTGTTTTACGCTCGGGTCAGACTGAGTGTCACAACATTTGAGACTCATCTTTGGAGTTGGAACTTCACTTGGAGATCCATCCGTGTCTATTCAGCTCTCAGCTATCCAGTGGTTTGTTCAGATTTGTCATCTGTCATATTCGAGACTATATTGTATTTGATATATTCTATTGTATTTTATTTCAAACTCTGTTGTTTTTACAGTAGCTTTATGAACTACTATTTACCTATTCCGTTGATTATTTATATATTACTCTGTGTTTGTGATTCTATGATAGATTTCATTTACTATATATGTTGATTTTTGCCAAATTTAAATTAACAATATGATATTTTGAGCAATTCAAGTCTGACATGTGTAGATGCGAATGCCTTGAAATACCGGGTCGTTACAAAGAGTCGATGAACTTTATGGATGATGTATGTGATCATAAGTAATAATACCAAAACATTTCCACATACTTCATTTAACTCATCCATGAATTACCTCAAACATAAAAATTTGTATTTGATACACATCTAGCATGTCTACGATAAGTTCATAGAATATAAAATGAAAGTAAATGACATTACTTTCAATACAAAATAAAATGATTCGATTTTATCGAATATTTGGGTACACTGGAAAGAGTTCTAAATTTATCTAAAGTGAATAAAGGTTCAATCTCAAAACTCACTCCTCCCTATAATACATAATGATGTATAGATAAAGAGTAATCGAACTTCATTGAACAAAGTACGATTAATGGTGAGTGAAACAGAGTTGACTTCTTTTTATAAGGTCTTGTACTTGAGAGCAGTACACGAGGTTAAACTTATTTTCATCTAAAGGATAGTTTACAAAATCGAACAAGATAAGGGTTTAAAAGAAAACTCAACATATCCAAGGCTAAGAAGTTGGCACGTGTAAGTCGAAAGGCTGCACCTAATAATTGTATGTGAGGGATCTTATATGAATCATCCTAAAAGATGTTTGGGAACGATCATCATTGGATGACCAATTTATGTTTCAAAATAAGTATTGTCTAAAACAAAGTTATTTTTATATATAAGGCAATTTACAAAATGTTTATGAATACCGATTCTATTGCACCGAGAAATAATTGTTTTTTCAAGAAATATCAACTTCATAGAGAAGGAATTTCTTTTAGAAATTTTTGGTAGCAAAATGGATTTGGGCACGATCCAAGGGTAAAACTAATGATGAGGGACTAAATGAAATTAACCAGACCTAAATAACACAATGCTTTAGAATGTCTAACAAGTATTCTTGCACAATGAAGATAAACTATGAGTTTCTTATTAATATCGAGAATAGATAATCCTCAGCTGTTAATTAAACCTTAAGTGTATTAACTTCGTCATATGGCATGATGCAGAAATCCAAAAGGATTCCAAGTATGTTATTAAAATATGATTTTGGTAGTTGAGTCCAAAGCGATATGATGCATCAACCACAAATGTGCTTTTAAGAACAAGACTAATCCATTTGGAATATAATGAGCAATGTTGATAAGAATAACATCATAAATTTCGATCATTGAAATTAGGGACCATGGTACATATGACTATTCCAGTTGGAATATTATCGCTTTGCATGACATTGCCTTCTGGTACATATATGTTGAAATAGTATATTCTAAATAATTATTTAGATTAGACATTTTACACATAACTACTAAAGTGTCTCGAAGTTAGTAGGAGCGATATTGAGTTTGTGGGTTTTTCGAATATGATCAAAGAATGCATGCGAAAGTATGATTTGATAAGCATCAAAATTGAACAAGTGCTTTGGTAGAAATATAAAATCGCTTGAGTTTCAATCAAAATGCAGAGGAAGCGTGTGTACATAAGAAAGAACATTAAAAGGTACACACACATTTCTAAATTACAAGTAGACAATGTAAATACCTACACATCAATAGGCTTGAATTTTCACTAAATCGAAAACCCAAATCTAGCAAAGTATGAATTGTTGGTGTGGTATCCTATTAATAAATAAAAAGAATGCATGTTAGAGCACTAGCGATATAACTCATACTGGAATAACAAAATATAATAAGTCAAATAACTACTAACCAAGATTTGACACTTCCAAAGTCAAGTGTCTTTGTCAGCGCAGCACATGCCTAGCACTAATACCTGTTCTTTAAGCTTTCTTGTGGGTTGTAATGAGGAGGGGGTCAGAAAAATATTTCGATGACTAGTAAATTATACACTTTGTACATAACACTAGTTTGTGCCAATTGCCTTCTATCTCTTGTTATGTCTTTTATTATTTAATTAGTTATCTCGAATCCTCATCTATTTAAGATCCAATCCCATCTACCCCTTGTAAAACATAGCTACGTGTATAAATGTGTATAATCATAGCTACGTGTATATGTGTGTGTATATATATATATATATATATATATATATCCTATGGTCCCTAAATGGACCAAGATATTATCTTCATTAGTATCTCTCAATCAGCACCCGTCAGGATCCATCACGCTCGCCGTGTCACGATCTCGTTACTATATAACCTGAGGGACTCCCATTATGCCAAATGATGGCTTTTTATATACTTTTCCATTCTCTATCTTGTTTTGGAGATTTACTACTTTGTCTGCTTCCTATTATGTTCATAGTGCCATGGACTACCCCATCCATTTTGAAGGAACTCCTTTTGGATTAACTAGCCTTGCCTTAAAAAACAAATTAGCAAACAATTATGGAATTGTATGACCCAACTTGATTTACCCTGGTAGGTGGTGATGATATGCAAGGTGTAACCCATCCTTCTCGTTAACTGCTAAGGACTGAGGATGTATCTCCTTTTGCAGCCCTACCTCTAACTATTTGTTATCAAATGCATCAACCGTTACTGCATAGTCCCCAATCCCGCTCACCATTCCATTTAGATCGACTAGTGAAATCAGCCAATACCCCCTCTATCTATTGTTGAAGTAGACTTCTCTATCTAATGATGGCTTTTCAAATATTTTGCCATCCCCTATCTATTTGAATGTATTCCTTTATCCATACGCAAATGTATATCCTCCACCTGTCCTATGGTTGGACATGTCTCACATTAGTATAATGTTACACAACCGTCGGTAGCCCATTACGGTGGGTAGACTTTAGCACAAATGACCTCCAATTCCCACCGATTCTAATGACCATATGTCACATCATTCCTTTCATTATACTTTGATTATAATAGTTCACACCCATTATAAATGCATAGTCAAGGCTACCGGTATATATTTCATACATATACACACACATACGCATATGTATTCTTCCATACTTAATTATCATGCCTCTGTAGTTTCTACATTTGACCCTAGGTCTTCATTTCGTTATGTATTTCACTTTTTTTTCACTTTAAGTTCACCTATCGCTTTTCTCTTATCAAGTTCATAATATTGTTGCCCATCCTTTTATCTGGTCTCTATTTTCCATTTCTATTCCCATGTTATTATTTTATTTCTTCTTCCCTATATTTCATTTTTTTCTTCATTTACTTCTAAATTTTGTTGGCATTTCACATCTTAACTTTTTAGGATCCTTTTTCTTTATTCATGTCTTACCATTTAACTTTTGGGTTTACTACATAAAGCATTGGAATTATGTTTCTATTCTAAAAATGTTTACATCATAAATTTTTATGTCTTATCCAAAAAGACAGACATATGTGGTGTTTGTAATTACAAGAAACTATCTTTTTGTTACTTGAAATAGATGATCCAAAATACGGAAATTATTCTTATTTTGCACATCTAGTTCGTTTTAGGTGTATTCCTTGTCATTTTAAACATCACAACTTTATTTATTTAACTTTGATAATACATAGAAATCTACTTGCAACATCCAAAATACCAACCAATTGAACTATCTGTTAAACCCCTACAATAAAGTTTCTTTATTTTACATTCTTTTTCTACGTTCAAATATCAATTTATTATTATCACATTTATAACAAATTCATAATTCCATGTTCTTAATGATAAATTTAGGCAAGTTTTCCAATTCCATTAAATCGATTACATAATTGTAACGGACTGGGATTTTCGACCTTCGAAAATCGACATCAATGCATCCACTGTATAGAATGCCGAGAAATCGAGTACCGAAAATAACAGTTCATTAGGGGTGTAGAAGAAAAGGGAGAAGAAATATAAAAACAATAACACAGAATCTCACAATCGCAGCGGAACAAAATATAATATATAATAACAGGTTTTTATACAAAAGAATCTATAACAGTTTGTATACTTACAATTATCAGAGTACAACAACCCATACATCAATCTGGACAATTATAGGAATTTGTCCTCATACAGCGGAAATATGAACTAAGTACGAAGATATGTCTCTATCATCCAACTCGTCTCCTAGGCCCCATAACATCCTATCCTGAATCTATAATACTCGGTCGGACCAGAACATTATAATAAAATAACACCCAAGTCAGTCTGGATAACCAGCGTAAGAAAACACAATCAATTCGAATTGCTTAAGTTATCAAAACCCTTTTGAAAAACAAAGTTATCTCGTTAGACCGCGTCATACATAAACACGATGGGTTTTTCCCTTACGATAACCAAAACATTTTAAAGAAAATCCAGTGAGACTATAATAGTGTTTAAACACAAATATTTATTTAAATAGCCGGAATTGTTACATTAATTAAATTCTAGCATACTAGGCTCTACAAACAAAACCGTAAAGGCTCATATTGGAGAATGTATCCCATACAATGACTGGGCTATTGGGGAACTGCCCATCATAGTACACCTCTAGAAAAATGTACCAAGGACCCCGCCGAGATCCTCTGCTACACAAGACCGGCCTACCCCTAAACTGGATTGACCAGATATTTTATCACCCTAGGTTTTCCCACCCTTAAAAATCGAGCGCTCCCACCTTCATGCACAGCCATATCCATAAATTATATATTTTTGAGGATATATAGAAAAATGATAACGTACCCTAATTGGGTGAGACTCACTTAGCCTTGCTGCATCTCTCCTATTTTAGTCATTCCCGGTTGATGAGGCTTGATGCTAAACGTTACCTTTAAGGAATAATTCTAATTAGAATGCTCATCATCCTTTAATGACGATATTCTGATAGCATTCGTTCATACAAGTTGTCATGGGTCTAAACAAACCGAATCACCGTTTTCATCATCTTCACGGTATTCATTCATAACGTTCAAACCGGATCGAAGTGGTTTTTGGATAATTAAATTCGATCCCGGACTCTTCGAAACAATTAACAAAATTGGCCAATATTGTTAGTCGGTTATTTAACTATCAACAAAACATCCATAAACAATCACTAGGCCTTATTATAGTTCTTCAAACATTTATGTCAAAATATCTTTACTAAGACATGTAATCAAATCCCTTTCCATATTCCAATATTTAAAAGTAATTTCAAATACTTAAATCCATAACAGGATATTTTCAAACCATCTCCACACTTAGGAATATTTCCAAATTTCCATTTTTATACTTAGGAAAATATTATAAGTCTTATTTTCCAAAATCTATTCAAAAATCAACTCAGAAGTCTTCGAAATCACCAATAAATCCCCTTTTCCATTTTCAAAACCCTATATACTTATTTATGACCCCATTCAAAAATTTATAACTTCTTTTATGAATTTAGATTCCATTTTTCGAAGTTTCCTATATTCAACAATTTGAAATTCCATTTCCTCCAAATCCCTTATAGAATTTCTCTCCAAAAAATATATCCTTTTATAAGATTCACTTACGAATCTTGAGAGAATTTATAAATAAAATTTTCAATCACTTCAAAACTCTCTATATATAATAAGTATTTAAAAGAATAATAATTTATTTTTAAAACATGTTCAAATAATTGTTTAAAATATTGGAAACACTTTTATAAACATCAATAACTCATTTTTAGATAAACAAATATATTTTCAAAGATGATTTTAAAAGTTAGAATTTACTAAAATAAATACTTAATACTTGAAAATCTACTTACCGAAGCATTTCCATCTTAAATAGTTTAAAATTCCATAGTGTTTTTTTAAAAAGTTCTTTTAAAAACAAACTTAACTCCTTATATTAGAAATATAGTTTTAAAACCTCAATAACCTATTTAATTTTATAAATTCCTCTCGAATCATATCACATCACCTCCATTCCGATTTACTTAACCATTTTCACTTTTCAAAAATAGTATCCACTATTTTTCTCACCCTATTTCCATATTCTAATATAAATCCCACCTATAAATTTATATTCCCAATCTATCATCTGATATCGATTTCCCTATTTATAAACTTCGTTTATAAATTTTATAACTCCTTTGAGTTTCGCTTTTTATAAAACTAATCTCATTTATAAAATTCCATTTTTATAAATCCATTCCTTTATAAATCCATTTATATCTTCCAATCTATTTTTTAATATCGCCTGCAACTTCTTTTTATATATCCAGAATATCATTTATAAATTCTTTTATATGATTCTTTTTTAAAATCTCCATTTAATAATTCACAATAGCTAAGTATAACCAAAAATCAAATATATTTTTCTAACTCAATTTCTTTAAAATATCCCAAATTCCAATATAAATATTTTTATATCAAAAATTCCCATTAATTCCTTCAATTTAAAAAAATATATATATGGTATTTAAAATATCAAAATTCAGGCCAGTGCTACAATAGCATCCAATAATTTCAATCACAAAAATAATCTGTAATAGATTATTCTACACAATCCATATATCACAATGTATGAAATTAAATTCTACATTTTGAGGAATCTGGTTAGATCACTCCAATCTGTTTTCCTACATTCACAGATGTTAATACAACATAAAATTTTAATTATTTGGGGCGCATAGGATCTCATCCGCTCCAACGGCGGGAAATATATCCAACTACTAATATATATACTAATATAATATAACATCCAATGGATAATAATTTATAAATTCAAACAGCAGTCAATAATTAATTTTAATTATTTTAAATTAACTATGACAATCCAAAAGGAGTGAGATTTACTCAACCTGCTTTTTATTTGGTGATCATCCCAAATAAATTCTAGTGCATAGATTTCCCCGTTACGAATCAACTCGATTTGTTTCATGATTTCTTTTGACCTTGTATGAATTGAATATGGTATTTTTAAGATACACGAATTTATATCATATAATAATTTTTTTTTAAAAAATACCTCATTAACTGTTAATTACCGTGATAATCAAACCCTAGCCGCGTCTTCTCCTTCCCAACTACCCAGAACTCTGGTCTGCCGCTGTCGTTTGCGTTCACTCTGCCGCCACACCATCGTCAGAGCGCAGCCCATCGGCACGTTTCCGACCACCTAAAGTCACGCCTTCCAGCCAAATGCGCTACCTCGACTACACCCTAACCATGTCGCACGCGACTCAACCAAAACTCCCTATCAAATCGAACGCCACCACTTCCTATTCCTAGAAATAGTTATGACTCGCGACACACTTCCAGAAATTGCCAACTGCCACCGCTTAACGAAACCGTAGCCGAACTCCCGACAACGTCGATCGCGTCCTTCCCTAAATCGATCATAGACAAAACCCTCCCCTTGCGCGTGTTCTACCTCCAATGACCAAGAGCCGCGATCCTCTTCCAGACTCGATCGAACACGAGTCGATCGTGTTCGTTTATTTTTTTTCTTTCTTTTAAGTCGAACGAGACTTCGTTCTTTTTTCAATCTGAGATGATTTTTGATCGAATGAAGAGGAGAAACATTTTTATTTAGTTTAATTTGCTCTTCGATTTGAAAATAAGGAAAAAAAGGGGGAAAGCCATGATTTTCATTTTGAACTGATAGAATGTAAAGGAGACATGATTTAAACACATAAAAGGGGGATGGGGTACGATGTTGGTCAGCTTAGACTAGACTTTGATTTGATCATATATAATTTATTTAGTCGTAAATATCTCATATTACATAACACGAAATTTTGAACCTCTATTGAGGCGTGTCGCTTGGCATTTGTAATGTTATACCCCTATTTAGAACTGCAATGGAAAAGGTTTCGAGTCCTAATTCGATCGTACGAAGAAGATGGCTTTTTGGATCCAATTATTATATTGAAATTTTCGATATTAAATTTAATGCATTTGTATCCCATACGACCAAATGGTAAATCCAAACTCTATAGAATTTGGAATCTGATAGTAATACACTATTACAAATCTAATAGAAGTGGTTCGTCAAATTCCGAGACTGTGCCCCAGGCCACCATTTTAACGCATCGATTAAATCGACGATTTTCAAAATTTACAAAATAGTTTGAAATTCCTGTTTTGAAATCATACTAGCTAAGTTGTAATTCCAAATTCAATATTAAAACCATTTAAATATTCGAAATTAAATATCAAAAAAATCCTGGTAGTTACATTCCTCCTTCTATATAAGAATTTCGTCCCCAAAATTGCTAAGGCAGGAAGGACGCTCCAAACCCATCTACTTATCAAAACTCACTTAGTTGAAACTTGACATACTTTTCTAAATCCTATTTTCCTATCCAAACATTTAGCTTCCATTTCTAAACCAAAATCTCTGATTTCAAATTTGGACATCAACTTTTTAGTTAATAAATTTTTCAGGATTTTTCAGAAATTTTCTAACTCCCTAAATTCTCGAATTTTTTTGGCAGTCTCCCTTGTAAGAAGGGCCTTTTGCAATATGACAAGAGAGATAAAAATTTATACATCGACCCACACGGTCAAAGAACAAAATATATATACATATATCAATATTTATATTTTGCGGTACTTAATCCTAAAACGTACCTTATTTAGCCTTTTTTAGCATTATTACGTAAGCAAGTTTAATTCAAAACCAATTTCATAACCCAAATCTAGCCAAATAGTCCATCTACCTGTACTTACTCAATTTTAAACACGTAAGTTCCAAAACATGAAATTTAACAACATTTCATTTATTTAAATGGTCAAAACACATAAACTTCATAACTCCATCATTCCAAACATATATTATAAGCAAATTAGGGTTCCGATACTAATTTAATTACTTCCAGTCGATCCATATATCATTTCATTTAATTCAAAATGATTTACTACACAATTTCTTACATTCAATTTATTTTTATACCAAACAACCTCACATCCATTCCGAATTGATTTAAAAATCAATTTTATTCACCATTATTAATTCAAAGAATTTTATTTATTTTCGTTTGCATCTAACAACAATTTTTCTATGCAAATTCGGTGATATTCATTTAAATAAATAACCATTTAGGCTTATAGGTATTTTAAATTGATTCCAAATCAATTTATATCCAACTTTACACCATTTCAAACTCAATCCATTTATTTGCATTCCATTCATATCCACATTATATTCAAATCCACTTTATTAATCTTGGGATCATTCCATGTTATTCTATTAAATAACCATTTGATAAATTTATTTAAGACATGATTCCATTAAAAATATTTACTTAAGCTAATCCATTATATTAAATTATGTCCACCTTATAATTTAAGTTTATTTTCATTTCAACTAACTTCCATTTCATTCACTAATTAATTAATTACTTTATTCATTTAATCCACTTCAATTTTGATTCCATACTCGAATTCATTCTCAAATTTATTTTATTCATATCCAAGGCCACCTTCAATTTATTTACACTTTAAACTAAATTTATTTATAACTTAAGTCATCCCTATTTCAATCCAGTTCCCCAGTTCCATTTTATTCGACAACATTTCAAAATATATTCAGTTCGCTTATAATTAAGTCGAATTTCATTTATAACTCAAGTTCCAATTACAATATTCACTTTTAATCCACGATCCAATTTATTTAACCAAGTTAATATCCATTCTATATCCAATTAAATAATTAATTATCTAATTAGTTCACTTCCAATTCATAACTCAACATCTGATTTTTGCTCAAAAATCACTTCATTCAATTTACTTGAGTTCAAATTTATTTTATAACTCAAGTTTGGATTTTATTTCTTTACATTAAAATATCACACCATTTTTATTTTGGTTATTCTATTTCACTTTTCAATTTCATAAGTTACACAAATTAATTTTTCACATTCCCATCGTATTTTATACTCGAGTATATTCACGTTTTATTATCAACTAAATTTTATACCTCACTTTATGGCTTAGGCATACTTTCATTCATTAATTTCAGACTTTTATAAGATATATAAACTCATTTATTCACACTTTCAACAATTTCTACTTAAATTTTGTTCCTCTTAAAATTTATAACTTATGGTTATATAATTATTTCACAATTCAAAATTTATATTTGCTTCAATTTGATATTATTTTGAATCCAATTCAAATTTTATAACTTATAGTTATATAGTCACTTTATGATTCACATATACATATTTAATTCAACTCCATATGATTCAAATCCAATTCACTTTTTATTTAAATTTCAATTCCTTTTAGCCAACATTTCAAAACCATATTCGTGTTATTCATACTTAAATTAAAGTTCACTCCAAACAAATTTATTTTTTAATCCATTCTATTTAAATCAAGTAAGAATTAAATTCCAATTTCAAAATTTTCCACTTCCTTACTTATATTCTTATAGCAATTTCACCATTCGAATTTATTATTGTCTCAATTTCCAATAAATTTATCTAACTTTCCCTAAGTTAAATCCAAATCACACAATTTATTTTAACTTACTTAAGTTAAAATTTATTTCTCAAACTCAAATTCCATACTTTCCCTTCCTATTGAAATCATCCTTACTTTATAAGTTCATAACTTATGTTTGAGGTTTTTTCTAACATTTATATTAAAATTCTAGAATTCAAACGCCCGATATACATTTCAAATCACTTTGAAATCAAATATATACATATGTACTCTTTTTGGTTTAACGAACCACTTCTTCTAATTTCAAAATCATCCTGCTTTTTATCCAAAATAATTCCCTTGGAATTTTCAAAAAAACACTTATTTCAGCAAAAAATCTTCATATCAATTTACTATGGTAGCAATTCGTCACTTAAAAACTCGAAAATGAATACTGTTGATGCGGCCGTCATCACCAGGATTATTTTCCAGCGATTGAAGTGGTTTCAGTGCTATAACACTTCCAAAATCCATTTAAAACATTTTTCTATTCAAAAATATCTCTAAAATAATATTATTATTATTTATTTTCAAATACTTTGGAAAATATTTCCCAAAATCTCGGGGATTTAATTTTACAAATTCTGGTTTGAATCCATTTTAAATTTTTAACTCATTTGTATATTTCATACTTATACAATCTAGTTTGGTTTTAATAAACCATTTCCAATTTTGTAATCTTGTTTAGATTATATACTAGCAACCAAACACACCGCTGTAATAATTTTTAGAAAATTATTCTCTTTTATATCAAAATATAGTTTGGGTAAAATTATTTCATTTACTCGCTTCAAAACCATACCGTGTCAGCTTATCATGCTTAAGTGTTTAGAAACTCCTATCGATTTAGTGGCGTCCCACTATTCGATCATAATTTATATGCCACTCAACAGATAAATCAACACAATATAAAACATTTTATATTCACTAACAAATACGCGCTCGTATCTATAAATACACTCAACTCATTCTAGGGCTAACCCTTATCCGTAATGGGTAAATCCCCATCAGAGATAAGGTTCTCGCTTAACCTTCAGCTCTGATGCCAAGTGTAATGGATCGAGATTTTCGACCTTCGAAAATCAAAATCAATACGTCCACTATATAGAATGCCAAGCAATCGAGTACTGGAACTACCAATTCTTTAGGGGTGTAGAAGAAAAGGGAGAAGAAAAATAGAAACAATAACACAGAATCTGACAATCGCAGTGGAGCAAAATATAAGATATAATAATAGATTTTTATGCAAAAGAATCTATAACAATTTGTATACTTAATCACCAAGGTACAACAACACATACATCAATCTGGACAGTTATAAGAACTTGCCCTCATACGGTGGAAATATAAACTAAGTATGGAGATACGTCTCTATTATCCAGCTCGCCTCTTAGGCTCCATAGCATCCTATCCCGAATCTGTAATACTCGGTCTGACCTGAGCATTATCGTAAAATAACACCCTAGTCAGTCTAGAAAACTAGCGTGAGAAAACACACTTAATTTGAATTATTAAAGTTATCAAAAGCCTGTTAAAAAACAAAGGTATCTCGCAAGACCGCGTTACACATAAACACGACGGCTTTTTCCCTTACGATAACCAAAACATTTTATAGAAAATCTAATGATATTATAATAGTGTCTAAATACAAATACTTATTCAAATAGCCAAAATTGTCACATTAATTAAATTCTAGCATACTAGGCTGTACAAACAAAACCGTAAAGGCTCGTATTGGAGAATGGATCCCATACATAGGCCACTGGGGTACTGCCCATCATAGTACACCTCGCAGGGATCCCCTGCTACACAAGACCAGCCTACCCCTAACCAGGATAGACCGAATATGTTATCACCCCGGGTTTTCCTACCCTTAAAAATCGAGCGCCTTCCTTCAGACACAACCATATCCATAAATTATATATTTTCGAGGATATCTAGAAAAGTGATAACATACCTTAACTGGGTGCGACCTACTTAGCCTTGCTGCATCTCCCCTGCTTTAGTCATTCTTGGTTGATGAGGCTTGAGGCTAAACGTTACCTTTAAGGAATAATTCTACTTAGAACTCTCAACGTCCTCTAATAACGATGTTCTGATAGCATTCATGCATACAAGTTGTCATGGCTCTAGACAATTAAAATCACCATCTTCTTCATCTTCACGGTATTCATTCGTAATGTTCAAACTGGATCGAAGTGGTTTTCGGATAACTAAATCTGATCCCGTGGCCAATATTGATAGTTGGTTATTTAACTATCAATAAAACATCCATAAGCATCCATGATTGATCTTCTATCTATCCAACTGGCTCAAACCCTTCATATTCCAGTCTTGACAAACGAGCAATCGATTTAGTTAAATCCTCCTGTTTACTGCCTTATCAAAAGGCGGGTTAACAAATCATTATCATAAAAACTTTTGATAAAAATCAACAATTTCCAAAATAATTCTAAAACATTTACATATACACATACATTAGAAAGGAATAATAAAAAAAGTTGAGGTAAAATAGAGAAGATTAAAACCCATTTTAAATATATTATCATCATAAAAATAAAAAAAATTACAGTTAAAATCATTCTTCGAGTCAAACCATTTTCAAATAAATTAGCAAATAATAGTATCTCAATAACTATAACGAGGCCAATAACTATCACACACTTAATCAATGTTATTACTACCTTTATCACTAAAAAGATTGAACTTTTAACATTTATCAATGTCACATCCAATATGGCCAACTACTGGTTTTGATATTTAAAAATCTATATAATAGGTATATAAATGAAATAAATCAACGGCTCTACAACTGAAATTTAGAATCAAAACAATGAAAAGTCCGGATTGCTTTATAACTTTTTTGTATTTCGTTTTAAATGTCATTTGCTTTTTAAAGCGGAAATTCAGCCAAGCCAGATAAATTCATCTATACTCAAAAACAATAATTTATATCAACTATATATTATAATAGTATTCATTCGCCGGTTAGATAACTTATAGAAATTTTAGTTGATGATGAAGAATTCCAATTTTATCTAAAATCGATTTTAGTTTAAAATTCCACTTGCTCCAAACTCGACGAAACTAGTTTCAGTGTCTAGATATTGCTCCTACGAGCACTACGCAAAAGACTGCGTCTCGATTGGACTCGTATGAAATAGTTATTCAATTTATAAGATATGGAATTAATTAAAACAAGTTAATTGCATTAATTATTTAATTAGATAATCACCTACCTACTAATCTCTCTTCCCAAATTGACCTCTCCCCATGGATGCTCATATCCCCACCATGCAAGCATGACTACGAAATCCAAAATCGACAAAACCAGCGAACCACACTTCATTTCTTCACCGCATCCACCACCTCTGCTTGAAGCTTGGTCTATCACAGTGAAACGCATCTTGCCACCACCTGTATGGCACCTTAAATGTCACATTCTTCCGTAAGCCATCACACTACCTTTAGCCGCCATCGCCAACTTGCCTTCACCAGATATGTTCAACCCTACCATCGCTGAAACCTAACACAACCTACATCGACAATGAGACAAAACCCTAGATCGAACAAGAATAGTTTCTCCTTCCCAAACCCGATTGAATGCAACCGTATAGGTATGAATTTGTAGATCTCTCCAACATGAACTCAAAGAATCCAACTTTATATTTTAACAATTATAATTTGATTTTATTTTAATTTTTAAGTGGAGAGGCCATTTTCTTTCTTTTTACTGAAGATTGACAAAAAGAAAAGAGAAAGAGGGAGAAGGAAAAGTCAAGGGCTAAAAATTCTAAGTGTAGATTTGAGCTTATAATATGTTTTCCAGCATCTCGCTACACAACATGTTGTTCACATACAATCCTCGAACGACAAAACAAAAATAAGATCACGAACAAAAATATGATATGATCCCCAAACAATAATAATATACACTGGTTATCCCTATTATGTAAAATTTCAAAAATACCATCATTTACCATAAAATACGTTAAGAACAATTTAAAAAAATTTCAAATTGAAATTTTATGGAAAAATCAAATATACTAAAATAAAAATACGTTAACATAAATCGAGCCATTTTATTAAAAATTGATTTCTTATTGTTTACTAAATTTGAATCAAATCTGAATATTTAAATAAACTAAATATTCTCATTTGAAACCTTAAAAATTCCAGATCATTACAATTACCATACCCAATTATGGAATAAACCATGCATCCTTGCACTATGTGGATAAAAAATACATTTTATGCACGTCTTTAGTAACCAGTTGGCAAATTGGCTTGGCGGAATAACTTTTCCAACCCTTTTCTTGCCTCTCATAACTTTGAGCCTACCAATATCCTCTATGTGTATATGCTACCTCATTACCATATATTGCCATATCCTTTTAACACAAATCATTCGATGCTCCAATCTTGGTATTTATTTCCTTTACCTTTGACTCTTCATAAGACTTACACATATATCGACAAAATATTCCTTGGTTATTACCATTATTCTTTACACTCTAATAGGATTCCTTGTTATTAACCATGAGAAATCATTGATATCTTCTTCATAGCCTTACCCTTCACCCTATCTTACCAAGATACTCATTCTTATCTACCAAATTGAAAATTTTAGTTTAGTTTTCGTCATTTTTTTTCAAAAGTGAAAATCTTCAAAATTTAAGTACATAATCCCAAAACCTTTGCCTCTTTGAAAAGTAAAACTTTGAAACCTTTTATCAAATTCAAAGTTACCTGGTATCTTAACTTTTAAAACTTATAATTTAGGATTTTTGAATTTAAATTATACAATAAATCTAAAAGAAATTGTTATCAAATCTAATTTTTAAAAAAGTTTCTTTTCTTTTTCTTCACATTAATCTTTTCTTTTAAAGACCTTTCCAAATTTTACTTTTTAAAGATTAGGATTTCTAGTCCAAACTATTTACTAAGTTTTCCTTTCAAAACTTATTTTTTACATTAAACCATTTCTATCTAAAAATATACTTTACAATGTTTTTAAAACATCTCTTTATAATTTTAAAAACAAAACTGGCGTACACAAGGACAACTCACATTTCAGTATTTTCTTACCACTCATGCTATCTCCACTTCCAATCCTTAGTGGGGTCTGTAATATCCTTTGAGCGAGACTTTTAAAAGATACTTACAGTAAATGCACACAACAATAAAAAATATCCATTTTCCTTTGTTCTGCCTTTAATTTCCTATGTTGCTTCTAATTAGCTTACTAGAATTATTTGTAATATAATATGCTAATATTATTTCTAATTACTAACATTATTTTATTTAAATTCCTAATTTGTTTATATTTTACAATGCTATTATTATCCAACTTTCCTCTGCTTAATCTGCCTTTTATTCCAATCATTTTACTCTCAATTTACTATCTTCTTGCTTGAATCGTTGCAGTAAGTTCGCCTACAGCTTTGTTTTGGGTTTTAAATCATCTTTTCCGTACTATTTGTCGTATTTCAAATTTGTACCGCTTCCTATTATCCACCCATAAAAACAATTTTACAGCCTAAAATTTTTCATGTAATAGACCCGAATTTTTCTAACCCGAAAATTCCAGATAGTTATGAAAAAGAAGAAAGAGATAGAAGAAGAAGAACAGAAACATCAACAACTCACATTCGCAGCAGATAAAATATAATAATAAATAATAGTTTACAGAAGAATACTATATTTATTGATTACATTTAATATACATCAGAGTTACACATATATATAGATACTGGACATATACAAATCATGTCTCAGATACAATATACTACAGTGGAAATACTCTATATAGGTTCTTGCCATCCAGCTCGCCTCCTGAGCTCCAGAACGTCCCACCTGAAAATCTGTAATACTCGGTCTGACCCGAGCATTACATCAAAGTAACACCCGGGTAAGGCTGGAAACCAGCGTGAGTAAACCCATCTAACATAGAATACAGAAGCATACGACATATATAAACCCGGGATATCTTATATCAATTTGCACTTCTCAAGTTGTTATAGGCATCAACGATTCCACACATCAATTTCTAAGTGCCAAACCTTAGATTTAAAAGGTCCAATTTACTTAAATCATTCCATTTCAGCCTATTAGTTTCACATATCAAATTTTAAGAATCGAAGTGGTTTCGGATATTAACTAATACCCGACTCCGGTCTCTTCGAATCCAATGTCATCTTATACCAAGTTATTCGAGTGATTAAATTCAACTACTGGATGTCACTTAACACTGCAATAACATAGATGAATATCACCCAAATACCATATCAATAAAATGTCACAGCACATCACCTAATAGATATCATTCAGTTTATTCAACAACAATCATCCATAAGTAAGCATTATTCATATCATAATTAATCATCTAATCCTGCTTAATTAACCATTAATTAATTTACAATCATTTAATTAATTCATTGCTCCTTGATTACCTTATCAACCAACCAATTAATCTCTAATCATAGATTAATTATCCATTAATCCTCAATTAATCTCCTTTAATACAAAGTAATCTATCCTTAATTTACTTTATAAATCAATTAATTAACCTCTAATTTATTGATTGATTAACCATCAACTTATTGATTAACAACCTTAATTATTAATCAATATCTCTTAATTCAAATTAACCAATCAATTATATCTCAATTATAAATTTATAAAACTTAATTATTAATTAACAACCATAGTTACAAATTAATTAATTCATAATCACAATTAATTAATCCATTATAATTATTAGTTAATTAAATTAATAATTAACCTTAACAAATTACTTAATTACTCCTTTAATAATAATTAATTAATTAAACCTAAAATTCTTAATTAACTTAATTAATTACAACTCATTAAAACTTAATTATCCTTAAGATAAAACCTTATCTCTAATTATCTTTGAAAACATTTTGTCTTAACGACTAACTTTACTAAATTAAATCATTAATTAAGTTTTAAAATATAAAGTAGTCATTTATTATTTACCTCTTACCTAATAATTAACAATCTTAGTTTCAAGTTAATAAATCATCTTGAAAACTTTAATTGTTAATTTATAAATCATTAATCATCAACTAATTCAATTAATAAATCACTCTTTAATTATTTCATTTATTTTCAAACTTATGTCAAGTTTAAGATAAATTATTTTCTTATAAATTCCTTTTTTTTCTCAAATTAAGATTGAAAATAACTTCAAGATTTAACTTAAAACATTTAAAGCAAATCATACAAATTTATTTATACAAACGATTTATTTCAAAGGAATGAATTTCAGAAAATTGATTTAGCTTAATTGTTTATAATTTAAAATTTACTTTATTTAAATTTAAAAGTTTGTTAAACCTTTTACTTTGGGTTTAACCCATGTGTACTTGAAACAAAAACCAAGTACATCATCCTTTCTTCAAGAACAATTTAAAAAAAAACTGTTGACTTAAAATCTTAAACTGTTAAAAACTTTAACAGTTTCCTACATGCTCATTTAAGTTCCCACGACAAACCCGAGCCATAAACCTATATTCCCATACCCCTCTTCGAGTCAACAGCAATGACACAACCCAGTCACAACTTCATCTTCCCAAGCCACTGTGCACCTGCACAACTTGACGATCAACCTCCGGCACCTCACCCAACGCTTCAGCAACCAATATTTATCACCCAATCATACTCACGATCCCTCTAGCATGATCGAGCTACCCAGTTGAATTCTAAAACCAAACAACCTCCACTAAATTCCTTTGACCACTCAACTCCGACCATCAACGGTCATACAATTCTGGCCTCATCTGGCCGCTCCATCATACAACCTTTTCCCCCAGTTTCATGGCACTCGATCCAATAGAGGAGAAGTAGGGGCTCGAAACTCAAACTCTATCAAAACTAGGGTTTAAAATCCTTATGACCTACCGCCGACGCCACAGTCTACAATTGCCTCCACCACCATTTGTCCCTACAACCCTGATCCTTCCTCCACCTCCCTTTGAAACACCGACCACCCAGAATGCTCTGACCACCAGAACTTGCTTTAAAACCCCATTTCCGTCAATTCCCAAATTCGCATTCATTCCTTTACTAAAACTTGAAATTTTCATTTTAAAATTCCTAACATCTAAAATGGATTCAAGTTATAAACTTGAGATAGTGAATTAAAGTAACTGGATTTATCAAGTTTTAAAAGAATTTTGCTGAATTCTATTTCCCAGATGAGTTGCTAAAACAATTTCTACTTGAATTCATAAAAAAAAAAAATTAGCCTTAGCTTACACAAACATGAATGTTTGAAAACCAAATCCGGGATGAAATCAGATTAAGAGCAGTATGAAATTTGGTTTTTAAAGTTGATAGTCCTATAACAAGAACATGGGAACAATACCATACAAGCATGCACACTCCTGAAACACAACCAAATAAATAAAAGTACTACACTTGCATATATCAATACGCAGAGCATTTTTAACAATAGAATTTCAAAGCAACTTTTTTTGTCTACTTAGTCTTTTATTAAAAAGTTTTACCCACTATATTAGCAAAACAGAGGTAAGCTTTTTGATCTGAAACTTCTACAGATTTCAAACTGTTTTAAAAAGGAAGACTTACTCACTGTTAGATTATGATGATGCATGCATATACATATTCATAGAAATCCCCTTATATATCCATACAAGCACCCTTTTTCTATCAAACAAGTCATATTCATAATGTTTTCTGCAGATAGTTCTTGCATGCAGAAGTTAATAAGGGATTTTGCTTCTTTTATTCTCGCAGGCATTGAAAAGCAATACAGAGGAACCAAGTTTTACTCACCTGTCAGTTTGATTTTCAACATAAACCAAATGTTCCTCTGATCTTTATATTTTTTTCAGATTATATTTTCATTTTTAAATCTTAAAATATTTTCTTAGCATAGTTTGATCTTAACTATCATATTTCAGTTTAATATCCATATCTAACAATGATTAGAACAAGAGGAATTAGAATCATTGTTAAAGTTTATACTCTGTATATTTTAAATAGAGTTATTTTTTTTTCCACATGTGCATACAGATTTTTCATTCAAGTATATTCATTTCAACTGCATGCATCCAAGTTTAAATTAAACAAGTGAAGTTTACTCACTGATTTTGGAATGAGGACAGAGCTTCCATTTTGAAAAGCTTTAGATACTTGAAATCTGCTTTAAAACTGACATGCTGCAATGCTGTTGAGAAGATTTCCTGTCCTCTTACTTCAGGTTGTATGCTTGCTAACAGATTGAATTGTATACATGCTTGCAGATTGGAAAATCTAAAGTTACAGGCTTACTACTTTTAAAATTCGATTTGTTTTGAAGAGGTGATTACAGGGTTGCTTGCAAATCTCTGATTTGAAAAAAAACTACAGAGTTTAAATTTTGGGTTTTAGGAGGTGATCATCTGAAAATGGTTTCAGATTTGATTCCAAAGAATTTCTGTTTTTGAAGATAGTTTAAAATGTTGAGTATCTAGAAATGAAATCAGAAAGAGATGGGAAAAAGAAGGGATTGGTTTATAAAATGTGATTTAGAACTTATTTGGAATTAAAGAAAAATAAAAATAAAAATGAATCTTGCCACTTGTCTCAATTACTAACACGTGTCATTATCCATAACTATTTAACTTACATGCATACTTAAAAGCTTCATTAATCAACACTTTTAATTATTCATTTTGTATTATTTTTAAAAGACATTAAAAGCTTTTTAAATTAATTTTCCTAGTTATAAATACATTTACAAACAAATAAATGCTTTCTTTAGGATATCCATTATTTCCTATCCAATTTACTTTAAGAAATTTATCTTTGAATTTTCACTCTCAAATCCAGATTAAATTTTAAATAGACTCATATATATTTTAAATGAACACAAATAAATTTAGTTAATAATCATTATAATTTAAATCTATTTACATCTATATTTAAAACAATACATTATTATTATTATTTTATAAATCTTTAAATAATAAACAAAGAAGTCTATTGCATTTTAAGTTGTTTGAATTATATTGATATCTTTACTATTTCCCAATGATCTTATATATACACACACTTAAGATTATGAAATTTTGAATACATCTATTATATATTGATTTATTGTTAAATTTTATTATTTTTAGGTATTTATATTTCAAGGTTTATTATAGATTCAAATTTATTTATAGTTTCAGATATCAGAATTTTATTTGATCAACAGATTAATCAGTTAATTATCCACTTATCAGATGTCCGGAAAAGCCGGGTTATTACATTCCTCCCCCCTATGAATCTCCTCGTCCTCGAAAAGGAACGAAACCAGAGTTTAAAATTCTTATTATTTGAAAATTTTCTTTGATATCTTAAAAACATTTAAAACATATATAGTATTACAAAAATAGTTTTTATAAAAATACTTTTATAACTCGATGTCTCAACAAGTCCATCCTCGTTCTCATAGAAATTAGGTCACACGTTGATCAGGCGTATGACTGAAAATCTACAAGTGCTTAGCAGACTCGTTTTCCACATCCAGTGAAAATATTTTGAAAATAATTTTTATTGAAAATATAGAAATCAATTTTTGAAAATAGAGGATATATTTTTGGTGAGAATGCTCTGGAAATCATCACCCCCATCCATGGTCACAGTTACATCCAGGGTTACGTTGCCGTCGCAGCAAAAGTCCATGTAACTGCAGGCTCTCAGTGGCCTCTCGATTACGCCATGGATCCCCACACAACAGATCACAGTTACACCCAGGGTTACGTTGCCATTGCAGCAAAAGTCCATGTAACTGCAGGCTCTCAGCGGCCCTTTGATTTTCGCTGTCGAAATGAAACCTCTCCACTCCTACATAGGTCGCAGTCTGCCGATATAAAATCAAATGCAGACCGTTGGCTCTCAGCGGCACACACGACTTTCGCTATGTTATACCATAGGTCGCGGTCTACCGATATAAAATCAAACGTAGACCTTGGCTCTCAGCGGCACACATGACTTTCGCTATGGTATACTCTACTCACAATCCCCAGGAACTAGTTTAGTCCGGACTCCTCACAGGATCAACTTTAGAAACCCCCCTTGGGGCTCAAGGCAGCACCACCCAATGGTACTCCTGAGAAGTTCATTCCAAGGGAGCGCCTTTTTCCCCAGAGCCATCATCAAAACATTTTATACTATACATATATAGTATCTTTAAATCATACACCTAATATGTTCTCATACAAAGCTCCTTTACACAAAATCGATTATTCCAAAATCGATAATTCTCAAACTAGGCTTTCCAAATTCAATATTGATTTTACCCAAAAATCAAAAGCCTTTCCAAATCCATAGGTTCCCAAAACCTTTTTCCAAAATCCTCATACGATCCTTTATATGTAGATACAGATATATAAATTTTTTAAAACTTTGGATCATTTCAAACCTATATAAAACTCCTTTTATACTTTAAACACTTCCAAAAACCCTTTTCTTTTCGCAAAAGATTCAATAAGGGGAGTTTCATTTTATAAAACAAAGATATTTAACTTTGTTGACTCAAAATCAGATATTCAAATTGGATTAAACTCTTTTCAATACCATTTTCATTCCAATCCGTACGATGTACACATATCATCCGTACGCTATACCAATCTGATCGCTCACTCGATCACACAATTTCACTTCCGAACTAGTATCGTCCACCCGACTTCCTAGTGCGGACTCAGATCTGGTTTCTTGATCAGAAACCTTCATTCTTCTTACATAGTCATAACTATGATAGAGAATATCCAGAACCAATCAACAATCCATATCCAGGTTCGCCGTCGAAAATCGAGTGAAAAATTCCAACTCGGATCGACATACTATCTCGAAATTCTGTGCTCGAATCTGGATCAAATCACTATGCGAATAGAATAACATACGTACACCCTACGTATCTAACTTTATTGATTATTAGCCAAATTAATTTCATTTCTATTCACGTCCACTTTGATTTTCATTCACATTCTCACATTTGCTTCAATCCATTTGGATTATCACCTCTATTCTTATCTCGATTGGGTATTTAATCAATAACAGTTTAAGCTCTGTCCAGTTTATTTAGAAAATAGCTTGAAAAATTAAAGAAATAGATAAGTAGTTGGAAAATAATTACTAGTTTGTAAAATAGGTGTAAAATAGTTTGAAATAGTTAAAATAATTATAGAAATTCTAGATAATTACAAAATAATATTAAGATAGTAATTAGTTTTGTAAAACAGTTGAAATATAGTAATTAGCTTATAAAATAGTTGGAAAATTGTTAAACAGTTTCAAAAATAATTTGTAAAACAAGTATAAGATAATTTTGCTTTTAAAAGAAATGTTGTATATATAATAAATAGCTTGGAAAAATAGGTTTATATTAAAAACAATTTATATTAAAAATAGTCCAGAGTCAAATCTGTTCACTTCCCAATCTCCATTCTCATCAATTCAATTTAAATTTCCTCTATCATTTAAATTGACCCATTTCCAATTTAAATAACTTCAATTTCCATTGAACTTGATTTATTCCCAATTCAAGTTGAATCAATTCTCAATTCCCTTTAAAATTTAATCAAATTCCATTTGATTTTTAACATATTCAACTTTAATTACAATCCCAAGTTATTCCAATCACTTTGGACTGATATCCATTCAATTGAACCCACTTCAATTCCGATCCATTTCAATTCCAGTTTGAATTAATTCTAATTTCAAATTTAAACCATCTTGAATTATATAAATTCGAGTAAATACGTCAATTGTTGATTTAATTCCTTTAAATAAATTTACCTCTTTATCCCAACAATGGATTACCATACTCCATCTCTCATTCATTTAAACAATTCCAATTCACAACTTAAAGATTTTTAATAACAATAGGATGATATCATCTAATTCATTTTAAAGCATCCATTCATTTTCAATTTTCGGATCTCAAACCCATATTTGAGATCACACAAACTCCTAATTCAGATTAACCATTTAACTTCCCAAATTAAATTCAATTCACTTAATCCAGTCAACCTTACCCAATTTGAACTTCCATTTCAAATTTTGAACTTTTCATAAATAATCTTTCCATTTATAAGTTCAAAACTTATCACCTTGGGTATCACATTTTATTCCAAATTCAAAACTCACCATTTAGAGTTTATTTCCAATCACCTTTGATATTATGTATATCTACATATATACATATTAATTCTTTTACCAAGTTATACTTTAAAATTTAAACCACCTTTGGTTTTCAAAACAAATTTCTTTTAAATTTTCGAACAACTCTTATTTGAAATAGGACCATTTCATTCAATTGCCTTAAATAAAATTGTTTATTGTTTCTTTAAATTAATTACATCACTAATTAATTCCAATTAATCACATTCGGTAATTTACTTATTTCTTAGTTACGTTCATGAAGTAATTGTCCCTTAAATTACTTACCTTTAGTTACTTCATTAAGTAACTCCCTTTTTATTTATCATTTTCAATTATAATCCATTAATTAATTTCATTAAATAAAGTTTAATTAATTACATAAATTAATTGATTATTCTTATCCTGAAACCTTTTCGAAATTCAAGATTTAATTTTGGTTTGAATTCATTTCAAACTTGTCTTTAAATTTAATTTCAATTTGGTTGTAATTATTACCACTTAATTCTTACTATTACTTTTAGTTTAATAAATACTACAACCAATTTCCTTAATATAATAGATAATCTATTTCTTATATAAGATTCATTTACTTTTGAAATCATTTAAAAACCTTTATATAAGAAAATAACAAGTACGCTCTCTCATATTTATACACTCAACTCATTATAGGGTATCACTTACCCTATCCTTAATGAGTGTCCCCCAGAGCCAAGGTTCTCGCTTAACCTTCAGCTCTGATACCACCTGTAATAGACTCGAAATTTTCAAACCCGAAAATTCCAGAGAGTTATGAAAAGGAAGAAAGAGATAGAAGAAGAAGAACAGAAACATCAACAACTCAAATTCGCAGCGGATAAAATATAATAATAAATAATAGTTTACAGAAGAATACTATATTTATTGATTACATTTAATATACATCAGAGTTACATATATATATACTGGACATATACAAATCATGTCTCAGATACAATATACTACAGTGGAAATACTCAATATAGGTTCTTGCCATCCAGCTCGCCTCCTGAGCTCCAGAACGTCCCACCTGAAAATCTGTAATACTCGGTCTGACCCGAGCATTACATCAAAGTAACACCCGGGTCAGGCTGGAAACCAGCGTGAGTAAACCCATCTAACATAGAATACAAAAGAATACGACATATATAAACCCGGGATATCTTATATCAATTTGCACTTCTCAAGTTTTTATAGGAATCAACGATTCCACACATCAATTTCTAAGTGCCAAACCTTAGATTTAAAAGGTCCAATTTACTTAAATCATTCCACTTCAGCCTATTAGTTTCACATATCAAATTTTAAGAATCGAAGTGGTTTCGGATATTAACTAATACCCGACTCCGGTCTCTTCGAATCCAATGTCATCTTATACCAAGTTATTCGAGTGATTAAATTCAACTACTGGATGTCACTTAACACTGCAATAACATAGATGAATATCACCCAAATACCATATCAATAAAATGTCACAGCACATCACCTAATAGATATCATTCAGTTTATTCAACAACAATCATCCATAAGCAAGCATTATTCATATCATAATTAATCATCTAATCCTGCTTAATTAACCATTAATTAATTTACAATCATTTAATTAATTCATTGCTCCTTGATTACCTTATCAACCAACCAATTAATCTCTAATCATAGATTAATTATCCATTAATCCTCAATTAATCTCCTTTAATACAAAGTAATCTATCCTTAATTTACTTTATAAATCAATTAATTAACCTCTAATTTATTGATTGATTAACCATCAACTTATTGATTAACAACCTTAATTATTAATCAATATCTCTTAATTCAAATTAACCAATCAATTATATCTCAATTATAAATTTATAAAACTTAATTATTAATTAACAACCATAGTTACAAATTAATTAATTCATAATCACAATTAATTAATCCATTATAATTATTAGTTAATTAAATTAATAATTAACCTTAACAAATTACTTAATTACTCCTTTAATAATAATTAATTAATTAAACCTAAAATTCTTAATTAACTTAATTAATTACAACTCATTAAAACTTAATTATCCTTAAGATAAAACCTTATCTCTAATTATCTTTGAAAACATTTTGTCTTAACGACTAACTTTACTAAATTAAATCATTAATTAAGTTTTAAAATATAAAGTAGTCATTTATTATTTACCTCTTACTTAATAATTAACAATCTTAGTTTCAAGTTAATAAATCATCTTGAAAACTTTAATTGTTAATTTATAAATCATTAATCATCAACTAATTCAATTAATAAATCACTCTTTAATTATTTCATTTATTTTCAAACTTATGTCAAGTTTAAGATAAATTATTTTCTTATAAATTCCTTTTTTTTCTCAAATTAAGATTGAAAATAACTTCAAGATTTAACTTAAAACATTTAAAGCAAATCATACAAATTTATTTATACAAACGATTTATTTCAAAGGAATGAATTTCAGAAAATTGATTTAGCTTAATTGTTTATAATTTAAAATTTACTTTATTTAAATTTAAAAGTTTGTTAAACCTTTTACTTTGGGTTTAACCCATGTGTACTTGAAACAAAAACCAAGTACATCATCCTTTCTTTAAGAACAATTTAAAAAAAACTGTTGACTTAAAATCTTAAACTGTTAAAAACTTTAACAGTTTCCTACATGCTCATTTAAGTTCCCACGACAAACCCGAGCCATAAACCTATATTCCCATACCCCTCTTCGAGTCAACAGCAATGACACAACCCAGTCACAACTTCATCTTCCCAAGCCACTGTGCACCTGCACAACTTGACGATCAACCTCCGATCAACGCCAGAACCTCCGGCACCTCACCCTACGCTTCAGCAACCAATATTTATCACCCAATCGTACTCACGATCCCTCTAGCATGATCGAGCTACCCAGTTGAATTCTAAAACCAAACAGCCTCCACTAAATTCCTTTGACCACTCAATTCCGACCATCAACGGTCATACAATTCTGGGCTCATCTAGCCGCTCCATCATACAACCTTTTCCCCCAGTTTCATGGCACTCGATCCAATAGAGGAGAAGTAGGGGCTCGAAACTCAAACTCTATCAAAACTAGGGTTTAAAACCCTTATGACCTACCGCCGACGCCACAGTCCACAATTGCCTCAACCACCATTTTTCCCTACAACCCTGATCCTTCCTCCACCTCCCTTTGAAACACCGACCATCCAGAATGCTCTGACCACCAGAACTTGCTTTAAAACCCCATTTCCGTCAATTCCCAAATTCGCATTTATTCCTTTACTAAAACTTGAAATTTTCATTTTAAAACTCCTAACATCTAAAATGGATTCAAGTTATAAACTTGAAATAGTGAATTAAAGTAACTGGATTTATCATGTTTTAAAAGAATTTTGCTGAATTCTATTTCCCAGATGAGTTGCTAAAACAATTTCTACTTGAATTCATAAAAAAAAATTAACCTTAGCTTACACAAACATGAATGTTTGAAAACCAAATCCGGGATGAAATCACAGTATGAAATTTGGTTTTTAAAGTTGATAGTCCTGTAACAAGAACAGAGGAACAATACCATACAAGCATGCACACTCCTGAAACACAACCAAATAAATAAAAGTACTACACTTGCATATATCAATACGCAGAGCATTTTTCACAATAGAATTTCAAAGCAACTTTATTTGTCTGCTTAATCTTTTATTAAAAAGTTTTACCCACTATATTAGCAAAACAGAGGTAAGCTTTTTGATCTGAAACTTCTACAGATTTCAAACTGTTTTAAAAAGGAAGACTTACTCACTGTTAGATTATGATGATGCATGCATATACATATTCATAGAAATCCCCTTATATATCCAAACAAGCACCCTTTTTCTATCAAACAAGTCATATTCATAATGTTTTCTGCAGATAGTTCTTGCATGCAGAAGTTAATAAGGGATTTTGCTTCTTTTATTCTCGCAGGCATTGAAAAGCAATACAGAGGAACCAAGTTTTACTCACCTGTCAGTTTGATTTTCAACATAAACCAAATGTTCCTCTGATCTTTATATTTTTTTCAGATTATATTTTCATTTTTAAATCTTAAAATATTTTCTTAGCATAGTTTGATCTTAACTATCATATTTCAGTTTAATATCCAGATCTAACAATGATTAGAACAAGAGGAATTAGAATCATTGTTAAAGTTTATACTCTGTATATTTTAAACAGAGTTAATTTTTTTTTCCACATGTGCACACAGATTTTTCATTCAAGTATATTCATTTCAACTGCATGCATCCAAGTTTAAATTAAACAAGTGAAGTTTACTCACTGATTTTGGAATGAGGACAGAGCTTCCATTTTGAAAAGCTTTAGATACTTGAAATCTGCTTTAAAACTGACATGCTGCAATGCTGTTTAGAAGATTTCCCGTCCTCTTACTTCAGGTTGCATGCTTGCTGTTGGGCGGATTTTCACCCAGAAGATCTCGAGACCGAGAAGCGTCAGTTACACCCGGGTTCGTAACCTCCAATCCATTCGGCAGACACAAGGCTCAATGCTAGCATAAAATCCATTCGGCAATTCAAGCATGGTGGTTCATTCGGCATGGGTTCATTCGGCATTCCCAACCTAGTCCGGCAACCAGACTCCCCCTCACAATCCCACTACCGAACGAGGTTGGTACCGAACCAATCACCACCGGTCCAATACCACACAACCAAACCGGACCAATCTCCACATCAATGCCGAACCAACCTCTTCATCACCGGACCACCATGACCGGACCACGTACAACCGAACCAACCTCCAAGCTCACTACCGAATCAACCATCTCAGAGACCTCAACACGGCCGAACCAAGGCTTCGCCGAACCAGAACGCTACCAGGCCAGATTGCTTCAGCCCGGGCCCACTAGCAGCTATATACTTCCATGACCCCTGCCCCCTACCTCATTCTATAAATAGAGGGGCAGGGGTACAACAATGGCAGACAAGTTTGAGAGCTCAAGCAAGGAAGGAACTTTCAAACTACTTTCATACACTTGTACACAACGCATTGTACTTGTAACCTGGAAGAAAGAAGATAATAACATATAAAGTGGACGTAGGCACATTCTGGCCGAACCACTATAAATCTGTGTGTCTTTTACATTTCAGCCCCTACTTTTCTCATATTTACATACTCATCTAAAATCATTGAAAATTACATATAATCAACTAAATAATACGACTTGGAGGTGTTTGTCCATTTTTTGTGCAAACATTTTTGGTGCTTTCACTGAGAACTGAACTCAAACTTCATCTTCTCCCACTCAACCTTTTTCCTAACGACATCACTCGTTGCTCAGAAATCATGCCTTCCAAACAGAGAAGGGATGTTAACAAAGGAAAGAACATCGCAACTAGCAGCCTTCCAGATCCAGCAATCACAGATCAGCCCACTTCAACAGCAGTACCAGATGAAAATCAGGAAAATCCAACTGGTCCCGCAACGGAACAACCAATCACGAGGGCAGATCTGGACAGAGTTGTGGCTGAAGTAACTAACCGCTTCACATCCCAACAAGAAACTTTGGTGGACCAACTCATGACACGCTTAAGGGACGCTGAAGAGTCCAACCGCAACACTGAATCATGGGGTGAATCCCAATCCGGAGGATCCCGGAGGCAACAAAGGTCTTCACTCTTCGAACAAACTATCAACAGGAAAAACAATGATAGGGGCCGCGCCCGGACTCAGCCCGAATTCCGACTCGAGGAAGCCCTTGGAACCGAACCTAGCGGGGGAGGCACCAGGCGAGGGTCGGATGTAGCTGAGCCAGTCATGCCACCTAATCATAGAAACCCCGCTGAACGGAGCCGAGCTAGAACCCAGCCCGAAGTTGACCCCATGGATGTGCTCGAAACAGAACCCCACAGGGGAAGATCAAGGCAGGGGGCAACTGTAGCTGGTCCTAGCGTGCATCCAAGCAGCCAAAGACAACCACTAGATAATGCTAGAGGTGATAGACTGTACCATCCCTACAGGTCATCTGGACGAGATAGATCCCGCAGGGAAGAACCGAGCTCATTTTTGTCCGCTCCAAGTTCTGACGAGCGGATGGCACGATTATTCAGAGAATGTGTCCAACGGGAGCAAAGGGACCGGGGAATAGGCGCTAGGGTCACCAGTCCCTTTACCCGAAATATCGAAACTGCCATCACTCCCCGGGAATGGAAAATGCCAACCATGGAACCTTACAAAGGAACTTCCGACCCCATCGTACACCTGCAGAGATACACCCAGCATATGCTCATGAGTGGAGCAACAGAAGGAGTATTATGTAAATGCTTTCCGCTATTCCTATCAGATCTAGCTACCTCCTGGTTCTGCCATCTACCCCAAGGATCCATCAACTCATGGGAGATGTTAAAAGAAAGGTTTATTAGCCAGTTCCGCATCCATGTGGAACAACCCAGGGATGCTTATTCTCTATCCAATGTCAAACAGAAAACCGGAGAGACGCTACAACAATATCTAACACGGTTCAACGCCGCAGCGGCAGCAGTTCAAGATGCCGATGAAAAACTCACTCTAATGGCCCTCTGTAGTGGCGTGCATCCAGACACCAAGTTTGCCAGAAGATTAACTAAGGAAAAACCAGTTACCTTGCCTGATTTCTTCCATGAAGCTGGAAAGTATATGAGACTTGAAGACGCTGCTACGGAGAGGCAGCCAGGGCAACAAGGCAAGATAATTCAGGACAAGGTTCCCACTGCAGCTAAGGACGCTCGAAGAAATGAATCTAGAGACAATGCTGGGGGCAGAAAGGGTGAGAAGCGCCAATATCGACCAGGGCCAAGATTTGACTCCTACACTCCTTTGAATGAAACCATCGAAAACATCTACCTAGCCACTCAGGGCGAACTCGGATACAAGCGCCCCCCGCACAAGAAAGAATCAGATAACGCACTCAAGTCCGGAAAGTTCTGTCGCTTCCACGAATCCCACGGACATGACACCAATGAATGCCACCATCTTCGGGACTTGATCGAAGAACACATTAGAAGAAGAAGACTGGAACGTTATGTGAAAAGTCAGAACAGGACTCCAACTCCTGCCAATGAGAACTCAAAGCAACCCCTCCCAGAAGTAGGCGGAGGGAGTCGCAACAATCACAACACCAGTGGCTCTAGTCAAGAGAAGATAGTAGTCCTTACCATCTCAGGAGGACCACACATTGCCGACAGAAGTTGGGCAGAGATGGAAAGGTACGGCAAGTCGCTTAGAAATACCGGAGGATACGTTAACTCCGTCACAGAAGAACGCCAACCGAAACGAAAAGAGAGCGACGACATCATATTCAGTAGACGCGATTTGGAAGGAAGACAGTACCCACATATGGATCCTATGGTCATCTCTGCCTGGTTCGGCCCTGCTAAAGTTTTTCGGATTCTAATAGACACGGGAAGCTCCGTAAACATCTTGTTCAAACATGCTTTCGACAAAATGAAGTTATCAATGAAGGATGTGTCTCCCTGCGACAAACCACTGCACGGTTTCACTGGAGATGCAAAAATGCCCCTCGGGCAACTTGACCTCTTCGTCGAAATAGGAAGTCATCCCCGCTCCGTGGTGCGAAAACAAACGTTCGTGCTAATAGAGAACCACTCGGCTTACAACGCCTTCTTGGGGAGACCAGCCTTGTCTGACTTCCAAATTGTCCTAGCCCCCTGGTGCCTGAAGATGAAATTCCCGACAGACAACGGAATGGGAGAAGTAGAAGGAGATCAAGACGCTGCCCGAGACTGCTATGTAACTGAGCTTCGCAACAACCGCAGAAAGAATAAAGGAAAAGATGCAGAGACTACTCTCTGCATGAAAAGCTTGGAGGCATAGCAACTAAAGAAAGCCCCTCCTCTTCGATACACAAGCGATCCCTTCAATGAACTAGACCCCCGGGATAAAGAGGAGGAGGCTACCGCCGAGCCTGCAGAGGCTATGGAATTCGTATCTGTAGATAAGCATGATTCAAGTAGACTATTAAAAATCGGATCTCAGCTGAAAACGGAATTGAAGGATCGACTCATTGACTTTCTCCGCCACAACTTAGATGTATTTGCGTGGACCCATGCCGATATGACAGGAATCTCCCCAGACGTAGCATGCCACATGTTGAACATCGATCCCACCAAGGTACCAGTAAAGCAGAAAAAGAGGAGCATGGGGGCAGAGCGATCAGCAGCCCTTGATGAGGAAGTAAAAAATCTACTTGCTAATGACTTCATACGGGAAGCCATCTACCCAGAATGGATCGCTAACCCAGTGCTAGTAAAAAAGGCCAATGGAAAGTGGCGAACATGTATTGACTTCTCCAATCTGAATGACGCTTGCCCGAAAGACTGCTTCCCACTTCCCCGAATTGACCAACTCGTGGACAGCACAGCTGGGCACGAACTCCTATCTTTTATGGATGCATACTCCGGATATAACCAGATCCCCATGCACGCTCCCGATCAGGACCACACTAGCTTCATCACCGACCGCGGATTATATTGTTACAAAGTCATGCCTTTTGGACTCAAAAATGCTGGAGCTACCTATCAACGCCTCGTCAACAAAATGTTCGCAGAACTGATAGGACGTACTATGGAAGTATATGTGGATGACATGTTGGTGAAGTCCAGGAAAGCCAACGACCATGTAAGCCATCTGGACGATATGTTTCGGGTACTTCGCCGATATGGAATGAAGCTGAATCCTCTAAAGTGCTCCTTCGGAGTATCATCGGGAAAATTCTTAGGATTCATCGTCCACGCCAGAGGAATCGAAGCAAACCCTGAACAAATCCGAGCTTTAAAAGAAATAAGGATACCTTCCACTCGAAAAGAAATGCAGAGCCTAAACGGAAAGGTGGCCGCCCTAAGCAGATTCATTTCCAAGGCAACTGACAAGTGTGTCCCTTTCTTCGAAGCACTCAAGAAAGACAAAGGGAGGTTCGAGTGGACCGACGAATGCTTAAAAGCCTTCCTCAACCTAATCGAACACCTTCAGAGACCACCAGTACTCTCAACTCCAAATGAAGGTGAAGTGTTATACCTATACCTCGCTGTATCATCTCATGCTCTAAGCGCCGCCTTGGTAAGAGAAGAAGACCGCACACAACGTCCGGTTTACTTTGTAAGCAAGAGATTTACGGGGGCAGAAGCCAGATATCCTAAACTTGAGAAGTTAGCATATTGTTTATTGATCGCGTCACGGAAACTGCGACACTACTTCCAGTCTCACTCCATCAGGGTTCTAACCGATCAACCACTAAGACAAGTGCTCCATCGTCCTGACACTTCTGGGCGACTCCTCAAATGGTGCATCGAACTAAGTCAGTATGATATCACCTACCATCCCCGCACCGCTATCAAAGGACAAGCCATGGCTGATTCCATTGCCGAATTCACTACCAACGAAGGCAAGGAACAATCCGAAGTAGCAAAAAACATCAAGTGGAACCTCTTTGCAGACGGAGCATCGAACGAACAAGGCTCGGGGGCAGGTATTGTGATCGTCACCCCCAGGGGAAGAAAGTTGTACTATGCATTAAAATTGGAGTTCACGGCCACTAACAACGATGCTGAATATGAAGCAGTAATAGCGGGATTGGAACTGGCCCTAGAAATTGGGATCAATTCCTTATGTATTCATAGTGATTCTCAGCTTATCGTAAACCAGGTACTAGGAGAATTCCAGACTCGAGGAGAACGGCTCACAGCATACCTAAAGAAAACCAGACTGCTGCTCGATCGATTGGACCATTATCTAATCAAACACATTCCTCGAGAAGAAAACCAAGAGGCAGATGAACTTGCAAAGCAAGCTAGTATGAAGGACAGCACCATTCCCGGAGCACTAGTAATCTCAAGGCAGCTAGCCCCAAGTTTCGAACAAGTAAATCTGATAACTGCAATCGAAGAAGGAACCTGGATGACTCCTATCCGGAAATATTTGCAAGATGGCATACTACCCGACAGGCGTGACGAAGCCAAGAAGATCTTGAGAAAAGTTCCCCACTACACAATACAAGAAGGCATCCTCTACCGGCGTGGCTTCTCTAGCCCCTTATTAAGATGCGTCGCCGGAAGGGAAGCCAAGGAGATATTAACAAACATCCATCAGGGAGGATGCGGAGATCACACTGGAGGACAGACTTTGGCAAGAAAGATACTCCGATATGGATATTACTGGCCCACACTAAACAAAGATACCCTAGACTTCGTTAAGAAATGCGACAGATGTCAGAAGTTCGCCAAGATCCCTCGACTGCCCACAAACGAAATTACTCAAATGACCAGCCCTTGGCCCTTTGCTGTATGGGGAATTGACTTAATTGGCGAACTGCCAACGGGCCGAGGCGGAGCCAAATATGCTATAGTGGCAGTCGATTATTTCACCAAATGGGTGGAAGCGGAACCTTTAAATAAAATATCTTCAGCAAAAATTATTAACTTCTTGATCAAAAACATTCTGTGCAGGTATGGAGTCCCCCTCAAGATCGTATCAGACAACGGACTCCAATTTGACAGCGAAGAATTTGCCGACTGGTGCCAAGAGCATGGAATTCATAAAAGCTTCTCATCAGTAGCTTACCCTCAGGCAAACGGACAAGTTGAAGCTGTCAACAAAATTCTCAAAACCCTAATCAAGAAGAAACTTGAAAAGTCAAAAGGCGCTTGGGTGGACGAACTTCCTACGGCACTATGGGCATACCGCACATCTTTCAGAACATCAACGGGACATACTCCTTTCTCTTTGGCATATGGATCGGAGGCAATGCTCCCAGTTGAGACTATTGTGCCTACCCACCGTAGGATCCACTACAACCCAGAAGAAAACGAAGAACTCCTCCTCATGTCTTTGGATCTGATTGAGGAAAGGAGAAACGATGCAGCACTCAAAGCAGCAGCTCACAAACAAAAAGTGGCAGCACTATACAATTCCAAAGTCAAGCATCGCAGCTTACAAGAAGGAGATCTTGTCCTCAGGCGAATCTTTCCGCGCCCCGGGGCACTGGACCCCATCTGGGACGGACCATATGTAATTCACAAAGATCTCCACAACGGAGCTTACATTTTGTCAACAGTGGACGGAGAGGTGTTCCAGAGGGCATGGAACATCCGACACCTCCGTCGATACTTTTCTTAACTTGTACTGCCCATATGAAGTGAATTAACAAAGAGAATCAGTGGACGTAGGCATTTTCGTGCCGAACCACTTTAAAAAATCTTGTCTCTTTTTAACTTGTTCCTTTATGTCTTGGCTACTTGTTAAGCGTTATCCCTTTCTGTTGAACAAAATTCTATGGCATCTCCACTCAAGACGCACCGCGGCCTCATCTAGACTAGGCCTAACAGGTACGCCACGATTCTATGCACTCGCCAATGAGACTCTTTTGCTCCAGCATCCCTCTGCTGCGGGTTAACTCATTGCGCGCCTGCCCTCAAAGCCAACTGTAATGAGCCGATTATAAGTCATCATAAAGGCCGACTATAGCCGATGGCAGCTCATTACGGCGTTCGGCTCGTCGGTAACCGTGAACCTACTTTAAGCCCCAACATAAGGTGTGGCCAGCCAGGGGTAGTTCACGGCCAACGGCACCCACGCTAGCCGGCCACGGTAAATCGAATAATACCCACGATTACGGACCATAACGGTTCGGGTAGTTACCGTGCGCGATCTCGGCTCCGATGTGTCTTAAGTGCGGCTGTGGTAAAAAAGAAAACTCCCCGCGGAGGCGTAAGATGGGTGACAAATGTCTCCAAGACCCACAGCTAGGGAAAGTGACTACAAAACCCGTTTGCCACGAACTTAAGCACATCGACGGCCTTCCGTGACTGGAAGTTTTACTTTTACTATATTTCCATTTCATTTAAATATTTTTCTCCTATCCTGTATAACAAACTCTAAAGTACAGGAAACCAAATAGGAAGCATTCACTCATGAGGCTCTAAGCCTGCGTGCTGGGTAGCAGGGCGCTCTGCTATACCCGTGAACAGTTACACAAGACACTCAAAGCTACCGCCTGCGAATAAAACATAAAGGGCGGTACTCTCTTCTCTTGTACATAAATGCGTAACTATAACTTATTCATACACTGACATTGCAAAACGTGAAATTATATTTCAAGCAAAAACTTAACATCAAACACAAGTGGAATCACAGGCATATACATAATTATACTTCTCACACAGCACATAAAGATAGCAACAACATTTAAACATGACAAAATCAGCTTATATTATAAGATCACACGAAGTTATTCTTTGCAAATAATTTTATTACAGTTGCATATCAAAGACTAACATGAACAGTGATAAAAAAGAAACAAAAAGATGGCAGATGCATCCACACTCCATCACCAACTCCCCCAGCCTACTTAGCCGCAGGATCGGAGCCCCCAGCATGTGGATCTGAAGTCCCACCTGTCCAGATCGGAAGAGGAATTCATTAAACGAACGATCAAGTTATGAAAACACGGAAAGAAAAGAAAGGGAAAAGAATAACTCACCAGCATCCGCCGCTTGATCCTCATCATCCAACTGCACGCCCGCTTCCTCCGCAGCAAGCAGCCGCATCCCCTCCTTCACCGCCGCTTGCTCCTCCTTTGAGAACTGAGCAGTAACCGCACTCAAGTTGAAAGCCTCTCCGCCTTCCTTACCCGCGTTCACCCTGGCCTCCTCTAAAGCCTGGAGATACACCTTGGCCATGACCCGAGGGTAATCGTCCATCCAAGACAAGCCGCCCTCTTTCCAAGTATGGAAGTACATATCCTGAAGCATCTCATCCATCATCCCCTCATTTTCCTCAAACTCCCTCACCCGAGCCTCGGAAGCTTGCAACTTAGCGACGGCGACGTCCCTCTCTGATTGGTATCTCAAGCAGTCAGCCTGGAGTGACCTCCTCATTTCCTCCTCCTTCAACCTAAGGGACCTCCTCATCTCCTCCATCTCCTCCTTCAACTCAGCCTGAGCCATCTCCGCAGCCTCGAGTCTCCCCGACAACTCCTCTACCCGCTCGAGATCCGCATTTCGAACCTCATCCACCGTTGTAATGGCCATGTTAATCCGCTCCCTGCAGGTAACCTCCATCTTCCGTAACTCCGCCCTACTGGCCTTCTCCATGGTCTCTTTCAGACGCTGGGAGGCTTCCTCATGCTGGGAGATCTGGATGGCTTGGTCGGCAAGCTGCTTGGCCTGATCGGCAACCTTTAGCCTTAACCGAATATTAGCACTCCCAATCTCCTCCCCGGCCTTGACCAATCGAGCATGATGCTCCATTAACTTCTTAGTCTCTTCGGCCACCCGGTCAATATTAGCCTTGGCCTCGTCCCCCATAGTAACTACCCGAGTAGTAAGCAGATCAAGATCTAGGGACTTGGCCTCATCCAGCACACGTACCATGGGGTTGCGGGGAAGTAGGTGCTCGCCCGTGGTCTCATCAAATGAAATGTCCCGAAAACTTGGGTCTAAATCAGGATGACCGGCAAAAGGGTCACGAGGCACGGGGCGAGGCACATCGGGACGCCTTATATGAATGACAGTAGATCTCTTGGAAGGAGGAGGAGGGGGGCAGGGCTCCGTGCTCTCCTCCGTAGTATCACGAGGAGGCTGAGTAGGGGGAGACAGAGTAGGAAGCTGCGAAGCAGAAGAAGACTCAAATAAGGAACGGCTCCGCTTCCTTTTCTGAATGCCCTCTTCGATGACCCCAAGAAGAGGGCGGTACTTGACTACGTCCCCAGTGCGATCAGTAGAAGGTTTCGCGGAAGCTCTCCTCGACTTAAATTGTTCGAGGCGGTGTCGAACATCCGACGTTTTACCCGCCTGGCCTGCCCCTGGAATAAAGAACAAGTGTTACGAACATACAATAATCCGCAATTCAAAAAATGTGCTAAGTTAAAAAGAAAGAAAAGTGAGGAGACACATCTGTTATACAAACCCGGCGGAGGAGTGGGATACTGCAATAAGTCCTGGATCTCATTCCAGGACGGAAGTGAACCGTAAAAAATTTCTAAGTCCCTATCGAAAATGGAATCGGCAGAAGACAAAAGTTCACCTTGCATCGCCGGGGTCACCCTAGCTGAGGAACCCTTAGAGGATGGGTCAGTGCTAACCACAGCTTTGCCGGTTTCCTCTGCCCTCTCCGTTTCCTTCTCTGTTTCCGACTCCCCCTCTGACTCCCCGAAGGCCCGACGGAGAGCCTCATCCAGTTCGAGGTCCTGCTCAGAGGTTAGAGCAGCAACACCGCTACCACCCTGACCATCGCCATCTCCTCCACCCTCCGACCCTTCTCCAACTTCACCTCCTTCCTCCTCTTCTACACCTTCCTCCTCCGGGACATCCGGGCAAGTACTTGGAGAAGGGCCATCGGACTCCTTGAGTTTCTTGCCTCCTACGACTGGATGTTGTGCAAAGGGCTTCCTCTTGCCACCCTTCGCTGTCACCCCACCTTTAGGCTGGGCAGCCTTCTCTTCTGCCGTGTCCCTCTGTTTGACTACGGACTGATGTGGGAGGATCAAATTATACGACAAGAGCCTGGCATTCCTAATCAGATAAGCAGCCGATCTGTCTCTCCCGGAAATAGCTTCAATTTCTGCTGCCATCCGAACCAAGCGATCATCTTCCACAACCGCAAAACCACCTGTCGCTAGCAAGAAATAAAAGCGCATAAGAGAGTGAATTACAGCCAAGACAGGAATTATGAGTAGAGTTTTTACTTACATCCGGAGGTAAATCGGCGAATAGAGACGGAGTCATCCCTGACAAAGAACCACTCCTTCTTGAACATGCTATACTTCGAGTATAAATCCAAAACAGGCTTGAAGGAAACGGCTGACTCCAAGCTAATATATGGGGACCCCTTCCTGTACCCCCTCAGATTGTACAGATATCGTATTTCCCGGTGGGAGGGGGCGCGCCCATATCTCTTCTGGAAGATAGCATATAAGCATACCAGAATGGCATAAGAGTTGGGCTGAAGCTGGAATGGAGCCACCTTCAGATAAGTGACGAAGCTTAGTATCCAGGCGTTGATTGGAGGAATAGCCCCGCACATGCAATGGTACCGGCTATAAGCGAAGTACCCTTCAGGGGGATCATATGGCATGACCCCTTCCCCCGGTAACAGCATAAGAGCCCTGTCTATCCCAAAGGAACGGGATATAACGTCAAGTTGCTCCTCCTTTAGGGAGCTAGGAAAGCAGTCGGGAGGGGAGACCAGAAGTTCCTGTGGACCATGTCCGTCCACCAACGACCTCGGAACAGGTCGATGTTGCCCGGATCCTGGTTGGGCTGGGGGCACAGAAGAAGACTCTCCTCCATCCTTGGATTTCCGCCTGTCTGATCGTGTTTCCGCCTTGCGAGACATTTATCTGCATACACAAAAGTGAAAAACATGATGTTAGAACAAGAATACAAGCAAGCATACATAAGTCCAGAGTTCCACCCAAAGACCGAATACAAAGTTCATTCGGCACTAGGGTCTTATGCTCATTCGGCACTAGGGACTTAAGTTCATTCGGCAATGGGGTCATAAGTCCATTCGGCACTAAAAAACACATCCGGTATACATATCATTCGGTAAAACAAAACCCTTCGTGTGCATTCGGCAATCATATTCATTCGGTGATAAAAAACCATTCGGCAAAAGAATATATACCTAATTCGGTATAAGCTTGGTTCGGCAGAAGTTTGGTTCGGCTAAAAATTGATTCGGCTCTCTTTGGTTCGGTAAGGGAAAACTAAGGGGGGTAGCCTCTATATATAGGCAAACTCAGGATTGCCGAACCAGCTGGTTCGGCCTACCGGACCAACATACCGGACCAGCGTACCGGTCCAACCAACAACCGAATAAAACTGTCTCTACCAGCAGAAACCAGAAACAGGGGGCACGCAGGGCGCTTCACTCAGATAAGTGCCGAACTCTAAGAGCTTACTAATAAAATAAAAAATATGATAACAGTGGATAAGTCGTGAATCTCTCACTAACATGGATTAATCATTTACACGTGCACGCGACCACGAACGGTCCATAGGCACGCTCTGAATGGCTATTAACCCTATCGTCATGAGAATTTGCACTTTGACACGCCTTTTTAAACTCATAGGTAAAACGGATATTTGATAATTATGAAATGGCTAAGCTACTTACACATGTATGGGGTCGCGAACGATCCCTAGGCATGCTCTGAGCTTGCGATAAACCGTCTTGACAAGCGATCCAAGAATGCTAAGCCCCCTCGGGGCACACTTGCTCGCCTCGAACGACACGATTAGCTTCATTTCAAATATCTCGATCCCGAACGATCGTTATTTGAAACCACACTAAAACTATAAATCTCTTTGCAGGACATCCACAAGATATAAACATCCAGCCCATGACATTACAAGACGAGTCTTCCCACCAACGAGAAACAAAGCGCGACACGTGCAAGCACGTGCCCCACTTTGGGGAGCAAATGTTGGGCGGATTTTCACCCAGAAGATCTCGAGACCGAGAAGCGTCAGTTACACCCGGGTTCGTAACCTCCAATCCATTCGGCAGACACAAGGCTCAATGCTAGCATAAAATCCATTCGGCAATTCAAGCATGGTGGTTCATTCGGCATGGGTTCATTCGGCATTCCCAACCTAGTCCGGCAACCAGACTCCCCCTCACAATCCCACTACCGAACGAGGTTGGTACCGAACCAATCACCACCGGTCCAATACCACACAACCAAACCGGACCAATCTCCACATCAATGCCGAACCAACCTCTTCATCACCGGACCACCATGACCGGACCACGTACAACCGAACCAACCTCCAAGCTCACTACCGAATCAACCATCTCAGAGACCTCAACACGGCCGAACCAAGGCTTCGCCGAACCAGAACGCTACCAGGCCAGATTGCTTCAGCCCGGGCCCACTAGCAGCTATATACTTCCATGACCCCTGCCCCCTACCTCATTCTATAAATAGAGGGGCAGGGGTACAACAATGGCAGACAAGTTTGAGAGCTCAAGCAAGGAAGGAACTTTCAAACTACTTTCATACACTTGTACACAACGCATTGTACTTGTAACCTGGAAGAAAGAAGATAATAACATATAAAGTGGACGTAGGCACATTCTGGCCGAACCACTATAAATCTGTGTGTCTTTTACATTTCAGCCCCTACTTTTCTCATATTTACATACTCATCTAAAATCATTGAAAATTACATATAATCAACTAAATAATACGACTTGGAGGTGTTTGTCCATTTTTTGTGCAAACACTTGCTAACAGATTGAATTGTATACATGCTTGTAGATTGGAAAATCTAAAGTTACAGGCTTACTACTTTTAAAATTCGATTTGTTTTGAAGAGGTGATTACAGGGTTGCTTGCAAATCCCCGATTTGAAAAAAAACTACAGAGTTTAAATTTTGGGTTTTAGGACGTGATCTTCTGAAAATGGTTTCAGATTTGATTCTAAAGAATTTCTGTTTTTGAAGATAGTTTAAAATGTTGAGTATCTAGAAATGAAATCAGAAAGAGATGGGAAAAAGAAGGGATTGGTTTATAAAATGTGATTTAGAACTTATTTGGACTTAAAGAAAAATAAAAATAAAAATGAATCTTGCCACTTGTCTCAATTACTAACACTTGTCATTATCCATAACTATTTAACTTACATGCATACTTAAAAGCTTCATTAATCAACACTTTTAATTATTCATTTTGTATTATTTTTAAAAGACATTAAAAGCTTTTTAAATTAATTTTCCTAGTTATAAATACATTTACAAACAAATAAATGCTTTCTTTAGGATATCCATTATTTCCTATCCAATTTACTTTAAGAAATTTATCTTTGAATTTTCACTCTCAAATCCAGATTAAATTTTAAATAGACTCATATATATTTTAAACGAACACAAATAAATTTAGTTAATAATCATTATAATTTAAATCTATTTACATCTATATTTAAAACAATACATTATTATTATTATTTTATAAATCTTTAAATAATAAACAAAGAAGACTATTGCATTTTAAGTTGTTTGAATTATATTAATATCTTTACTATTTCCCAATGATCTTATATATATACACACTTAAGATTATGAAATTTTGAATACATCTATTATATATTGATTTATTGTTAAATTTTATTATTTTTAGGTATTTATATTTCAAGGTTTATTATAGATTCAAATTTATTTATAGTTTCAGATATCAGAATTTTATTTGATCAATAGATTAATCAGTTAATTATCCACTTATCAGATGTCCGGAAAAGCCGGGTTATTACACATTACGTAGAAACCCATAGGCTATATTGCTCTACCATTTTTCTTTCAAAAGGAATAGTTTTTTCTTACAAAATTTCTTTCATTAAAATTATTAAAATTTAGAAAATTTAATTACTACTAAAACTTTTATTTACACTTCTCTTTCTTCATAAAGAATATAGCAAGCTATAGATGCTCTATAAATTTTCTACCAGTGGCTATTGTAAAACCCATTTACTCAAAATTTCCAATTTAACAAAATATTTATATTCATATATACATTTTAAAATCCAACGTTTTCTCGCTTTTTCAATATATTGATTATATATTTTTCCTAACTTCTAAAACTACTCTCTATTAGGTTAAACTCAAAGTGGATTTCTATTTTTTCCCTCTATAGAATTTCTGCTCTCCAATAAAATGACTTATCTTCATCTTAATATTAGAATTTCAGCTCCTAGCTTGGAGTAACTACTTCAAACCATCATTTGGGAAATCACCTGCTTTCAGGTAACTATGATATATGGATTCTTACTTTCCCCTTATCTGAACCTACTGTATTTCATCAATCGACAATCATACAGGGACTACAATCATTCGGCTACCATAGCCCGACTAAGGAACCAAGTATTTTCCAGCTTTGGGGACTTTCCATAGGCAACTACACTATAGTTGGAATTCTTAGAATTTAACATAATCAAAATATAGATACAATTCACTCAACGTTTCCTAATTCTTCAAGATTGACTAACCTATGCTCTAATACCAAATGTAACGAATTACACCTTAGTGGGCTTGAATTTTTGCTAAATTGAAAATGCAAGTCCACTAAAGTATGGATCGTTGATTTAGTACCTATAAATAAAACAAAAGAATGCATATTATAGCATTAATGATATAACTCACAACGGAATAACAAAATATAGTAAGTCACATAACTACTGACCAAGATTTGATACTTCTAAAGTCATGTGTCTTTCTCAACACCGAACATCTTCGTACCAGTACATATTCTTTAAGCTATCTTATGGGTTGTAATGTGGGGGGAGTTAGAACAATGTTCCGGTGACTGATAAATTATACACATTGTACATAACACTAGTCTATGTTGATTTCCTTCTATCTCTTGTTACGTCATTTATTGTTTAACTAGCTATTTTGACTCCTCATCCACTTAGGATCCATTCCCATCTACCCACTTTAGAATCATGGCTACATATATATATATATATATATATATATATATATATATCATGGTACCCAAATGAATCTAGATACTATCCTTGCTAGTATCTCATAATCAACACCTCGTCAAGATCCATCGTCCTCGTCATGCCTTGTTACTTTATAACTCGAGGGACTCCCATAGTGCCTAATGATGGCTTTTCATACATTGTTCCATCCTCTATCTTGCTTTGGAGATTTACTACTTTGTTTGCTTCCTATCATAGACTCGGTTCCATTGACCACCCCAATAATTTTGAAGGAACCCTTTTAGGTTAACTAGCATTGCCTTAACAAACAAACTAGAAGACAATTATGGAATTGCATGGCCCAAATTGATCTACCCTAGTTGGTGGTTGTTGACACCAAAAATGGATCAACATCCAAGATTGAGTTGTTGTGAAACTATATGAATTAGATCTAGTGGATAGTATTGAAAATAAAAGAAAATAGAGTGGAGGGATACATGATATTTACAGTGGTTCGGTAATATTTGGCCTACGTCCACTTTATAGTTTTGTTGATTAAGGATCTAAGATAGTTTGTATGAGATGACAAGGAGCTAGAGAGAGTATAAGTCACTAGTATAGGGTTTGACAAGTTTTAAGTCCTAGAACTACCAAGAGTAGCTGCCTTTGGTGACATTGTGAGGGAGGAAGAAAATGAAGAGTAATGGAGTCCCAGATCTAGAGTGAAGAAGAAAGAGCAGGTAGAAGATCTAGTTTTGGTTGCTCTACGGTTTGTACTTATAGGGGAAACAACAGTGTCGGGTCAGAAGTCCACTTGTAGATGAATCAACACATCAGTCCAAATTCATATAAAAAGTCGGAGAGCCCACCAAGTTGTCAAAATAAGTCAGTACCTTGTTATTTCCTTAATAGGAAACGACTTGTACTTTCTTGCGTCACTTTATTACTTCATTTGGATGCATCCTATGTTGTTTTCATTAATTTTTGGTTGATTTTGATGATCGTTTCTCCATTACTTGGTTTATTCTATCGTTTTTTGTCATCTCTTCAACTTTTGGAATTGTTGTCCAAAACTCTTGAAAATCACTTTATCACATATGAAAGAGGTGATAATAACTCGTGTGAAGTTTGAAAAAAGTTTTACGGATGAAAATAACTTGGCACCAACCTATATTACTTGGTGTAGACCTATTTTCTTAAGTTATTCTTATATGAAACTTCTCTAAACTATTTCTATGCTTCATTTAAATGGGCCTCTAAGATTTCAAATCGTTTCATCGTCATCTTGAGATTCTAACTTCTATTGACTTTTGCTTGGCTAAAATCCTATTTACACTGCCCCCAAAAGTATGCTTTCATTGAAAACAATGCATGATCTGAATCAAGAAAAGCTCTGGTCTACTATCCTGTGAATTCCAGTTGATTGTTTGAATGTTTTCTCAAGATGTTGCCTTCATTTAGTTAATTTTTTGTTAACTATTTTCTTTGGCTATAATTGAAATTCCATTTCTATGCATTTAGCAATATAATTTGCACTTTGAAGACTATGTTGCACTTTAGGTTGGCATAGAAACCCTTTGCGATGAAATTGGGGTTTGCACTTTCCCCCTACAAGATTTAGTAATTAGAAACTTTTCTAAGTATTTCTCTTTGCCTTCTTATTGTCGAATTATCCTAGTCTTCCACCAAACCTTTTGCTGCCGACTTGACCCAAATCCACATGACCAACTATCCTTCTAGGTTACCACCACCATCCTTGACCTACCGCCGCCATCACCGACCTATTTCCATCATCCATAAGAGTCCCCGCCTCTAGATTTGGTGGTTGAAGGCTCGGGCCCAAACAATTTGAAACCTTAAAATCAATCTGATTTTGACTCGAACTTTTGAGGTTGGCGGCGATTAATCCTACCATGCGACGATGATGATGGTAATTTGGATTCGACTGATGGCAATGTGATGGGAGATGGTTGAATTTCGAGCGTGTTAGATTGGTGGTGCAGTTGAGTTTAAATCTGATTGAATGCATGTAGTTTCGGACACAAGTCTTGTTCTTCGGACTGGACCATCTTTTTCAAGAATTTGGCTGAGTTCCCGTCGCTGTCTGAATTTCAGTGCGACAACTTATTCCAAAAATTAGATGTATTGGATCATTCCATCATGTTTCTTTTTCGTTTCTACACTTCCAGTGATCAAAAAAATTCTACATCACTAAGCAAAGCGGCTCCATTAGTGATTACTCATCGATAATGGGTAATTCCCAAAAATAAATTTTCAAAATGCACATGATTGTCTTTTCTAGCATAAATGATCTATCTAACAAGATGGTCTGTTCATGGTGTTTGGGACACTGGACTCATATTGCATAGATAATGCACTACATTTCACCAGCCAACGCATGGAATCCGACCGGTCAACACACATCAACTTCCCTTGGATTTCAAGCATTGGTCATATATGAATATTATTCAAAGTAAAGCATGCCTCGCCCTATTAAATGCCAAGTTTTGTTGTCTAGAATGACTCGTCGGTCCCAACATCTCAGGCCTAGCAAAGGATTGTTTACTCTATCTAAAGCTGCATCTTTCACATCCCCAGTCTCATCATCCATTCCTACTTGGACAAACCATCTTATATCCCCTGAATCCCAAGGACAATTAGTTCATGTTGCACCTACTATTAGTCAACATAGGATTAACGATCTTGCATGACCTACCAGAGCAGGTGTCATTAATCTTATCTGCCAAGTCTCTTCGAAACATATGCTTGTTATACAATATCTCCAAGGATGATGTCTATTTGCCAATGGGAGGTGATTCTGCACACCATCCCCCACCAGACTTCACAGCATACAACCACTATATATGTTTGGACTGTGTCGTTCCACTATTTAATCTATTTCTAACGAGGGTGTTGCAGGAACTTAGATTAGCTCTATTCTAAATTCACCCAAATGGCTATGCTTTGTTGAGTTCGTTGTACATCCTGTTCATGTATGGATTTGACCAGCCTTTGAGATTTGACGAACTTACCTATCTTTTGAAATTCGAGAAAAGGAAAGCTGCCTATACTACATGATAATATAAGCCTGGAAAGGCTACAAAGTAATTGAGAAGCTGCATAACAAATATTCTACCTCCAAGAATGAATATTTCTTTATACGATGGCCAAAAAGATTCAACCGTATCTGGATATCTTTATGTAAGATTCCTTTCACTTGTCTCTCATTGTCCGAATTTCTAAGTTTCTAACTTGCAATATGTTTCCTTGTAGGAACCCTGACTCGAGATGACAGTAAGGTTTATGAGAGAACGAATAAAGCTCTGGAGAAAATATGAGCCAGTCAGCACACCATCAAATTCCTCTTGACAAATGAGAACTTGCAGGAGTACGGACTACTTCACCCTAGAAGATATACTATTGCTGAATCTCTAGCACCAAGCAGCTCCAAAGTTCATACTCATTCCACTTCCCCTACTAAAGTTACGATGAGTATGTTCATGGGGAAGTAGAAGGTCCGTAGGGTGAAAAGTACAAAGAGATGGCCACTGAAGGAGAAATTAATGAGCCCAAAATAGGCGACGCCCCTGTGGTTGAGGATGAAGATGTTAGAATATCTCTATTTTAAAGGAGGTTGAGGTATTTGTAAGGAGAAAATGAAAAGATTTGGCCATTGATGAAGAAGGTGACGACTCTGACGACAACGATAGCGATTACCATGCTAGTGAGGGGACGAATCATTTACTGAATTGCCTGGAATGAGTCCTATTCTTCCTAGCTCATCTCCTTTAGAACACATAGTCATTGAAATTTTTTGATGCGGCTAGTGGTTAAGTTGTGGTGGATACTGAAGAGAACATAGCTTGAACTTATCCTTTAAGCGATGTTTTTGTCAACTTTGGTGACCTTAGCGAGATTAGTTTTACAGTTAGCGACATCTTAAGAGATGTCGGCTCATATATCACCCATTTGCAAGGGGATTTCGCTAGCAAAGGTGGAGAGACTCTGACTTTATCTCCATTTTGACATGATAGTAGAATACTTAGGGGGTCATCGACACTGCACATTACACTTAAGGTCACAGTCATGCATTTTTTGCATCAAATTCCATTCTAAAATCTAATGTAATTTCATCATCTTTTGTTTTAGGTTCAATGGGGCACAATTTCTATGTTAAGATTTCACGGCAGGCTAATAGATCAAGAGCTCAAACTCTAGTTCCTTAACTATCTGGATAGGTATAAGGCCAGATGCCTAGTATTAAGGATGCCCAGAAGCCAACTCGAAGGCACATAAGAAGTCCCGAGACACTCCGAGTCAAGGGCATAATTTAGGTCCGACCTACCATGATAGGTCTATGCCGAGTCTAGTTCCTTAGTAGAATTTGTCCAACTCCACTTGCAAGCTGTTTCAACCTTTTGGTTGAGTCGTTTGATCCTCTTTCCATTTGCCTTTGATTTGAATCTTGTGTTCTATTGAATATCCCTCTTCTTAGCTCTCCGTACACAGCCAATCCATAGAACAAGTCATTAATTCCTTACACCAAAATAGAGTGATCAGAGCATGAAGTCCGAGAGGTGTTTTAGTGGGCTGTTATCGGTCGGACCCAACCTAACATTATAACATGGACCCGAGTTACGTATTTTGGTCCAATCCATGAAAAACCTTTTCCAAGGATTCCTTTACCTTTTCTAAGTGAACTTGTCGAGTTTCAAGACGTTTCATCCTCATTTGAATCTTCTGAATCTAATTGAATCTGCTTTACCAAAAAGCAGGTTAACACTTGCTCCCTAAAGAATGCCTTTAAAATGTAAGGTGAGCTTTGCTCAAGAACAAATTTCGATAAACCATAATCAAATTCTGATAATTGAGCTCTCTGTCTATTTTAATTATTCTCTTTGGCTACGTAAATCCTGATCTATCATCCGAAAATATCATCTCTCAAATCCAAGTCATCCCATGTTCGTCCAGGGTTTATCTTTATTCGAGTGCAAGGCATTCAATTCCTTTTATCCAATTTGCATCCACTTCGGGCATAGTCGCACTGGACAATTCATCTCCTGATCTAGGATTTTCTCTCCAGATCATTCTTCATCCACTCTAGGATTTAATCTCTATGGTGGTCATTTGAAAAGTCCAATCCACGTACCCTTCAGCAAGGGGACCTAATGATCAAGCAGGCCTATCCACTCACTCTGCGGTAAGGGGATCTACCTTTGACCTCACGAGCTCCATGTTGAGCCCAATACACTCACACTTCGACAAGGGGACTCAAGGACAAACAAGCTCATCTGCTCACTCTTCGGTGAGGTGACTTACTTCTTGCACTTCACTCTAATATTTTTCGACATAAATTAAAGCGATCAATATCGAACAAGCCCATCTGCTTACTCACCGATAAGGGGACTTGATTTTAGAAGAGGAAGCGTAGAGATGGATGCAGAACGGTTTTAGTGAGCTAAAGAGAACAGTTTGAGTGGAAAAGAGTGTTTTTTTCTAAATTTCAAACTATGGAAGCCGTGGGATATTTTAGAGAGAAAGTTTTAGAAAGTGAAGAGGAGAAAGCAAATGAGAACGTGTGTTTGTAGAAGTATATTTATAGGCAAAAATAATTGGAGAAAATTACTTATTTACCCTTTAATGATTTAACATAATATGTCATGATATGGAAAAATCACATCCTTCCCCTCTCTCTTCTCACATCCCCCTTCTTATCTAGTTAAATCCCTAAGTTCATGATGAGTATTGTTGTCTAATTATGAAAATCTTAAGATATGACAACACTTAATAATATATCTTTTGATATAATGTTTATTATTTTTAAAATTATGAATTATCACATCACCTGTTAATTATAATTAACATAAGAGATAATTTATCCCTAAGTATGTTATTATTTTGTTAATTATCTACTATATATGTGCACATATGGTGCACAAGGACGAACGACATTCTCGGCGACTTTCCGATGTTGAATGATTGAAATTTGAGAAAACGTTCTTCGGTCATATTTTCTATTTTTCTATGAACTATTTAATTTGGTAAAAAATTTTTGAAAACATTTTTCCCTCATTATTAGTTAATTAAAATGAGTTCATTTGTTAATAAAATCTATTTATGGACTATATAAAATATATATAATTGCCTAGTTAAAGCGACCAAACCCTAGGTCGTTACAATACATGTAGCAAAACACTAGGACTTACCAAGCGATAATTTTGTGAGTAAATCCAAATTGACTTGAACATGTTGAATATCGAATTTATTACATTAGTTTCAATATTGAGATTTGTGATATTATTCTTATCAACATTGCTCATTTAATTCCAATTACATTAGTCTTACTTATAAAGACAGAATCGAGGTTGATGGGTCATATCCCTTCACTTATGAACACCAAAATCTATATTTTGATAGCGTACTTTGAATTCTTTTGGATTTGCGCATCATACCATATAGAGTCAACACTCTCAATGGTTTAATTAAACAATCTTGGATTATATATTTTTGACATTAATAAAAAACTCATAGTTTCTCTTCGATGTGTTAGAATACTTATTAGACATTCTAATGCTATGTCTTCGTTTAGGTTAGTTAATTTCATTTCATCCCCTATAATTAGTTCTATACATGGATCATATCAATTCCATTTTATGACCAATAATTCCTCAAAGAAATTTCTTCACAATGAACTTGGTATATCTTGAAACAATAATTGTTCCTCAGTGCAATAGAATAGGTATTCATAAGCGTTTTATGAATTTATTTATTTATAAAACTGATTTAGTTTTAGTTTATAAAAATTATGTTCGAAACATAAATATGTCATCCAATGACAGTCTTTTCAAAATCCTTTTGGGGAGTTTCTTATCAAACCTTATCTTGTAAAATTTTAAAAACTATTATTCAGATGAAATAATATTAACCTTATGTTATCTTGTAGAGAGAAATTAACTCAACTTCACTCACAATTGATCATACATTGTCCAACAAAGTTTGATTACTCAATATCGATGCATCATTATGTACCATATGGAGGAGTAATTTTGAGATTGAATCTTTATTCATCTGAGGTACGTTCGGAATATTTCTAATATACCCACTCATTCGATCTAATCAATTTCTATCGCATGTTATTTTATTTACTTCTGTTTTATAGTCTATAAGTTTACCATAGACATACTACATGTGTATCAAATACACATGTCTATGTCAATGATAACTCATCGGTGAGTATGACGAAGTACATGGAACTGTTTCAGTATTTATAAAATTATGATTGCATACATCTATATGTATCAACCCAGAGAGTTCATCAACTCTTATGATACTCCAACTAAATGGGTGCATCGCCCTTTATTGTTTGAGATATAATTAACAAGTATCATATGATTCCAAATTATACAATAAAATTATTTCTCAAAACTATGGCTTAGTATATAATTCCAAAACAACCATAAATAATATTAGATACTTTTGTATTTTCCAACACATCGCTTTTGTTATATTTTTTTCCACATTATAGTTTTATTTCACAAAGAACATTCATAGTATTCATATTGAAATATAACTATGTTTATCTTTTCAATCGATAGTGAAAAATAATCATTATTTCATAAATAATGTATGATAAGTTTTACGGAAGCAATTTTCGTACTATGTTGCAATTAATAAGTGCCATATAGCATGGTCCCACTATTTCCACCATTACTATAATAGCATACTACATTCGGAGGTCCATTATTCACTTAATACAATTTGTTATTTCATACATTGCAAATATTGACAGTGGAGAGTTCGTTGATCAAATATCTTGAGTTTAAAGAAATAAATCTCATGAAAATAAATTTCTATATGAAAATAAATTTTGGAATAGAAATCGTATTTCTTATTTAAATATTAAGTATCAATTATTATTACAGTTCTTGTTTCTAATGTTTCTCTATGAAGCAGAAGTGACTATTCATTCTCTTCGTCATTAACTGTACCTTAAATTACATCTATTCTTATACATTCATTTTCCTTTAGAATGGTCAAACTATACAAAACAAAACTTTACTGCAATATCATAACAAACTCTTTACAAAAGCGCATTCAATTATCCTTAACATTTAAGGATATCAAATAAGTTGCATTTTACGTAAACTGATCATAATGAAATTTCAATGATCGAGTTCTTAGATCTATCTTGTAGATTTTGGTCTTATGTTACATTAACACAGTGTGATTCCTTTTGTAATCAATTAAGTTAAGTACATGATATCAAAATATTATTTATTGGATTATTTCCAGTGAATTATATTTATTGAATTATTGTACATTTCAAACTGCGACCATTCTCCATATAACATATATAAATGATAGTATATGGATCAAATATCCAAAGCCTTGTATTGCTTTTAGAGTTTAAAACTCATAGGGTGAAATGCATTGTCTCAACACATAAGTGACCATTTTATGAATGTATTAAGTGGTTGTAAAATTAGACACTTGCATGGGTATAGAAAACATTAACATGCAATAGGCATTTAATAATGGGTATTATATTTCTATTTGTCAACTTTCAATTCAGTTCATTTATATATGTTAATTGAAAAACATTTTATCAATCATGTAAATGCACAAATTTATCATCGTAGATAATTATAACATTATTTAGCATATGTTCTTACAATATTAGAAAGGTTAAATGTTACCATTTCAATTTCCTACTAAGGCTCCCACTAGTCTTTTACGTTTCTTCAAACCCCAAGATGAAACATGAGGTCTTTCGAATTCACTAGTGGGTGTTAGGACTTGTCTGTCATGGTATTCTGACCTTGAGTTTTATCAGCAAATCATAGCCCCACAAATGATGCATAACTCCTTATCGGTTGTATCACATACAACTCCTAACCTATTTTTCCTTGTCCTAATCTCATTTTGACCTTGAGTTTGATAAACAAATCGAAAGAGACTATTCACTCGTACCTACCATATCGTGATGGCCTAAGTATAGTACATGTACTTTGAGTTTTCTCAATAATTACATATAGTTATCTTACCTCGTATGTTTAATATATTGATAATACTACACATAACATCCCCATCTTGAGTTGCTCAACAAATAAGGAGTATGCAAGTAATTTATTAATATATATATATATATATATATATATGGTTGAGGACAACATTATATTGAAGATTCATAATCTTTGATATATTATATTGAGTGACATTGACTTATGGAATAATGTATTTGTTACAAATACCCTCATGGTTCAAGGATCAAACCTATCAAAAATCACAATATACGTACATTTACATATGTATTTATTCCTTAAGTCTATTTGGGTTTCTTTAATGTTCCACCTTTAGTTTATACAGTTATATCAAAAAGTTTTATTTTATATAACTTTTATATTTCACATTAATCATTTGATAGTCTTATGTATGATATTTTATTAATTAAATATTATTTAATTATTTTTAATTAATCTACTCTTTAATTAATTTTAAATTAGTATTTCAATATAACTTTTGTATTGGACATATATATTATAACCCTTATAGTATATACTACAACCTTTATAGTATAACATATATATCTTATATATGAAAATATTTATTTAACTAATCTTTAATTAATTAATTTAGTTAAACAAATTTAATTAAATTATATCAATTCCAAAATTTATCTTACACGCATGCATACTTATGTTATCTTAACACGTTAAAATAACATAGCATACATCAATATATAACACATACATATAAGTATTAATTAATTAACTCATTTAATTAATTTATTTCATTAATCTTATTAATAAATTTTAAATTTTGAAATTAACAATTTCAAACATTTCGTAAGTTCCCTTATTTCAAACATTTTGAAAATTTATGTTATATTATAACCTTTTATAATAAGCATGTTTTTATTTTAACTCTAACTTTTGAATTTAAAATCATGTCTTAATTTTTAAAACTATTTTGATAATTAGCCCAAGGCCTAATTCAAATTGGGCCTTTTCTACTAGGAGCAACCTTTGGTGTCGTGGTCCAAATTCCTGCGTTCGAAAATCGACATCCGTACTCCACTTGTACCTGAATGCCGTAGATTCAAACGTTGGAATTCGAGTCATGCCGGAGCTTATAACACATTAAGTACAACACAGTGGAACAAATGAATAATACATATCATATACAACATTGATACAATATCTGATACAACTGAATGATACAATGAATATCAATATACATCAGAGATAAGACACAAGACAATATTAGCAGAAGGAAAAGATAATACCAGCAGTGGAACAAAATCTCCAAAATAGTCTTCAAGAGAGAACTCCAGAACTGTAACTCCGTCTCCAAGGCACCATTCCAGAAATAGCTCGAACTCCCAATAACGATGCACAAAGATAAGCAAGTGCAATTCAGATCTAAAGACTGAACTAGCTCCAGATAAATCTGCTAAACCTGACTATCTGAAAAACCCAACTCTAGACTGCCCGTGTGGGAAAATTGTGGGCACCCAGAGTTTAGGAAAGGAACAATAAACTCCAGGTCAGTCATGGTACTGGTATGAGCAAAAAAAAATAGTTTATCCTTTGAAACAAACAACAAAAGAATTTAAAATAAATCCGCAATGCTTTTTGAAGAATGAAACTACCATAAGGCCTCCCTCCACACACACAATGCAAACGCAGAATTGGAGGAGATTTCTCCTCATGATGGTCAAATATGCTTGATACGAGAAAATTTCTTCGACATTATTACTAGTCCATAGTGTAGAAAAAACCATTTCGAAAGTATAATATTAATCCTAGCCAGCATACAACCATTATTGTATGCCTACTATAGCTACCATCCAAACAGTGGGGCGCCGCCATAAGTAGATGGCAGGTAATACAACTAAAACCGTACAAGGCACGTATTGGATGAATGGATTTCCAAAAAATGGTCAGGCTAAGGAACTTCCTACTGTCCATGGGTACGCCTCTGGTGGGACATCTCGAGAACCTAACCGGATCTCTGCCAACACAAGGCCAGCTTACCTCTGTAACTAGGTAACTACTACTCGAGCATGCCATCCCCCGGTCCTTTGGGGCCTTTATCCGAGGCGCCTCTCAACCACAAAGCAATCACAAAGTAATAGATCTTCAGTATCCACGTAAGTAAGTATCTGGGCTCCATACCATGATACCACCCTTTTCCAGAAGAGAATGACACACCCTAAAGGGCGCGACCCTCATAACCTTGCCGCATCTTTCATGTTTCGACCATTTCCGGGGTGTGAGGTCTTGATGCAATCTCGTCCACAAAGCTATGCTTTATGCAAAAGTCATGCTTTGATCAACAAATGATACACAGCAGCACTCAGCATGCCACACTACCAAATTGGGAGTATATCACCGATAAATATCAACTGCATAACCTCTGAGCTCGTACGTCTCAGAGAAGGGTGTTAAGCTAAGAGAATAAATTCTCCGCCACCAAGCAGAAATGTATTTGATAGAGATTAGTTTATATCTCAAAGTGTAGTGTCAGACATACAACCATACAAGTCTGTCTTGGGTTCAAACAGAACCGAAGGCACTTTCGAAGAAGCCCTTGCAGTCCGAGTATCCACAATCCCGATCGGACTTCCCATCACATGTGGAGAACTCTATACCGAAGCAACTTAGTGCAGAGTCAATCGACAGGTTATCCTATCATTCTCGAAGACACCCGGTCTTCAACACCGCTTCAAATGCAAACCATAACTTCGTGTCACTATTCGAAATGGGTTATATGACACAAGGTCCTCTCCTGGATAAACCGAATAGTGAGCGCAATCTTTGAAAACATATGGATATGGGATTTTCAGTTAAGTCACAACTTGAAAATCCAAAGCTTTTCTTTTCAAATGGTTAAACAAATTACCATTTCAAATCTTTTAACAAAAAGATTCATTTCACAAAGTTCACCCAGTTTCACAAAGATCTACTCAAAGATTTCCAAAACAATTTCCATTTAAATTGGATCAACTCATTTAATCTTTAAATCAAAGATTTAACTTATAGCTTTCGAAACACGTTTCCAAAGATTTATTCATAACTTGGAAAATTATCTTTCATTTTAGACTTGAAATCCTTTTAACACTAATTGGAAGTTCACCTCTTATGTGAAAGCTTTTATTATTTGAAACAAATAGTTTTTGTTTCAGAAAAATCTAATTATATTTATACAAGTCAAAATCTTGGGTTAAATTTAAAGTCCCAAAACAACACTTTAAAGATGGTTTAAAAACCCATATAAACCCATTTATAAGTTGAATAACCTTTTTAAACCCTAGTTCCCAAATCATAGAATTCAATTTCAAATATTGAATTCAAATTTAAATCAAATTATTTAAAATTTCAAAACTCAATCAAGTTATTCAAAATAACCTTTATTTTTGAAATTCATTTTCAAAGCTTCAATTCTAATTCCAAAACTATTTTGGATTCAAAAATTGAATTTTAAAACAATTTCAAAAATCTATGACTTAACCCATTTCCATGTGCAATCCATATTTGTGTGTGTATAAGTATAGTCCAGGGGTTCAACACAATAGTGCACAACATCATCATCACAAATTCAATCATATCAATATCGATAAGCGATATAACCCATAACGCTTATCTTTATTCACAGAGTCATTGATAAAATGAATTTATCAATCACAAAGATCTACCATTACGATTCGATGTGGGTTTCGGATAACCAACTGGAATCCGACTCCCTATCGCATCGAAATTTAAATGTCGTTCTACGGGTCAAGGGGTTTCCACATACATACAGAAACAAATCACATATCACAGTTCAGCATAAAGCAATTCACATCACACAGTATCATAATCACAAACAGAAATATCAATCTATTACATAACATTTGATGACAGTCCATCATCTTCAATTTAAGGTGAAGGTGATTTAAAACAATTAACCACATAACTATTTTTATTGATTTATTTAAATCAATGATTAATTATTCTTAATGATAAATTTTTTTAATCAACTTTATTAATTAATTGTTCCTTAATTAATTAACTACTAATTAAAATTAACTTAATTTATGTAATTAACAATCCTTAATTACAAATAAATGAAACACTTAATTATTAATTAACCAATCTTTAATCGCTTAGTTAATTACAATCATAAATTAATTAACCATTCTTAATTATCACTTAATCGTATTTAATAAATCATAAATTAATTAACTATCGCATCCCAAACTATTTAATTAATTAATCAATTTTTAAACCTTAATTACTTAATTAATTACCCTTGATTATTAATTAATTTATAACCTAAATTGTTAATTAATAAACTTAATTACCCATTATTTAACCACTAATAACTTAATTAATCAATTATTAATTCTTAATTAAATTACTTAATTAATTAACTACTAATCATACATCGATGAACTTTAAGTAGTTAATTAAACTTCTTAATTACAAATTGATTAAACCCATAATTATTAATATCAATCTTTAATTACAAATTTATTTAAATCTTAAGTTACTTAGTTAATTACAATTATAAATTAATTTACATTCTTAATTAACTTACAATATAAATTATTTATTAATCTTACATTTGGAAACTTCCCTTAATAACCTTTAAATCAAATCTTAACTTAAAACTTTCCAACATTATTTATTTTATTAATGCTAAACTTTGTTTAACAAAATAACTTAAAAGTTTATTAAGCTAATCCACAAGAAACTGAAACCCGAGGAAAACCCTCTGTTTACTCGAGTAAAACCCAAGTTCCTCTAACCCTTTTCCCGAGTCCCCCTCTCTTACTCGTACGCTTCTTCTTCTTCTTCTATCTTTTTTTTCTTTAGCTAAGTTAAAACTGCTGTTACAACACACACTCACGCACCAGGGTATAATCCGAAGCCACCCCTCATTTTCTCGAGTGACAACTCGCGTCAAACCACAACAGAATTACCTGATACATATCACCGTCGTGCACATGCACACCAAGTTTTGATCAACTTCGACCACCGCACTGCCCCCAACCGGTCACCCACGTCGCACTGACCAAATCCATCCACTCAGTTTTGCGAAAGTTCTTAAAATTCGAAATCGAGCAACACAAGCTCTTGTAACCCAAAAGTCTGATCATCAAAGAATGCCTCATGCCGATCATCACGGTCACCAGTATTTACGTGACCACCTCTAGCATTTCGCTACGTCGCCACGCTACGTTTTCCCCCTGGTGCGATCGAACAGAATCTTCTGACGAGAACGCGGCTCTACTGAGAACCCCATCAACCAAAAACCACGGTCGAACCCTAGATCGACCAATCCCTATCGCCACAACACTTTATAAATTCAGTTCATATTTTTCTCAAATTCACCGATGCCCCAGCTAGCTTCACCCAGAACCACGGCCCATAATTCGACGACGATCGACGAAATTTGACGATAATGTATTTTCTGTTCAACTCTAATTTTCCCAACATTCCCAAACTTATAAATCATAATCTTAATACCAAAATTCCTCATTTACACACACAAATCAAATTATACAGTCCAAATTTGAAATTATAATCATTGATTTTTATGTTCTGAAAAGCTCTAACTAGTATTTTACAATTCTTAAGTGTTTACCAGATATTTCTACTTGAATTTATTTTTAATATTAATTCTAGGCCTAAACAAACATTTAATGTTTGAAGATCAAACTCTGTATGAAATCAGAGGAAGAGGAAGATGAATTTTTAGTTTACATTTGAAAATCCTGTAAGAAGAACAAGATGAACAAAATGGCTGTAACCACCTCTCAACACAACCATATAAACATAGATACTACTTTTATACACATATTCATGCAAGCATCATCATCACAGAACAAAGCATAATCCAGATTCAAGTTACAGATAGAATTGCACACCTGGAGATTTCAGAAAGACAGAGGACAGAGTGAAGATTTTTGAAATTAAGCTTCAAATTTTGTTTTTGTTTCCTGAAAGATGGATTTTAATTTGAGCTTGTTGAAGTTGATTCTTTGCATTCATTCGAATTTGAAAACTAGAACTGTTGCTCTCTGGAACTTGCATTTGATTTGAACTTGCATTTGCTTTTGGGTTTCGAGATTTCTAAAGTTGCTTGATCATGTTGAATTTTGTTTCAGGTTGATTTTTTTTCTTTTTGATCTAAAACTGAATTTATGTTTGATACTCCTGTTTGATTCAGTTGGTTTGATCTTGTTGCTTCAGATTGTGGTTTGATCGCAGAACTAAAGCATTGCTTTCCATATTTTTTTATATTAGATGTAGTTTCCTTCTTTTCTTCTAATTTTTTTCTATTTTTTTTTCTTTGGTGTTGGAGTTTGAAATGCTAGATCTTTGTTACTGTATTTTTCAGATTTGCTGAGAGTAAATATGATTTGGTTATGGGGAGATGAATTTTTTTTTGTAATTTTTAATTTTATTATTTTATTTAAACAATGATGTTGAATGCCATTTGTAAGAAATCATCATGATATTCCCATGTAATGTTTACTTCTTTACTCCACCTCCTTGTGTATGCTTATCATTTGTAATCTTCAAAGACAAAAGAAATTTTTATTTTTATTTTTAAAATAATTTTTTTATCATATTTACTTTATAAATGGATACACCTCTTTATTCATTTGTGTGTATATGTATATACAATGTTAAAAGAAAAATTGTTTTTAACCAATATTTACATTATATAAATTTCACCTTAATGGTTTTAAAAGCCAAATATTTATTTAAAAAACATTCATTTCAAATGTAGATTTAAATTCCCAATTCACTTGAATAAAAATTCATTTATGTCTATTCTTTCTACTTATACCAATTTAAACAAAGAAATGATTTTTAAAAAAATTTATTAATAAGTGAATCGTTTTATTTTCAAAAGAAGGTATGTATTATATATATATAAAATTTGAATTCAAATGATTCTTTTAAAATATCTATTATTTCAAGATTTTAAACTCAAAATAAATTGGAATTTTATTTATATATAGTTTATTACTTATTTGTTTGAGATTTTTTTTCAATTTATTTTCAAATTAAATTCCAAAAGTTTAAAAGTATAGTATTATTTTAGATTGATAAATTTTTTTTTTTGGATGTTACCCTTTTTTTATTTAGAAGATATTATATATAGCATTTCAAATCCACAATTAAATTGTAAAATCAATGTCCAAATAAATAAATATACTATTTAATTTGAAAAAATTCAAATTAATTTTACAATTTTATTCAAAAATTTATTTTAATTATCAATTTAAATTTAACTAAAAATTGAGATTGTTACATTTGGGCTCACATCACCTTTCGGGCTAGGCAGGTAACCAGGTAGGAAAGGGTACTTGATTACCTAATTCCAATCTTAGATATCACCTTTCTAGACAACGTACTAAGTGCATAAGCATAATTAGCTAGCCCTAACATGACTAATTTAGACCACATAGGCTATTGGGTGCTGATACAATTGAAGGAACTGGGCCAGCCCGTAGTGGAAAAAAATGAGTGATTTTAATAAAATTTGCCATTTGGATCAATAATGGCCTATGAAGTCTAAATGTATTTAGATCTTATCAAAATTTATTTTAAATAAAATCATTATTTTATTTAATATCATATTTTATTTGTTACTTTGATTCTAAAAAAAATAAAGAATGGGATATAAATTAAGGTTTGAATATATCAAATATATTCATTCCTTAATTGTGTGTGACAAAATAGTTAAACATAAGGCAAGTATGATCAATTGATAACATGATGTATATGAATAAATAAGAATAAGTTTAAAGGAAATCACATAAAGGACAAAAAAATAAAGAAATAAAAGATGACAAAGATGAATGATTCATCTTCCCATTTTTGACAAACTTAATTTATGCAACATACAATTAGCAATCAACGAATCATTATGACTTAAGATTAGGAATAGCCAACAATAATTCATAGACATAAACTACTACATCGTTTAAAATTATTTGATATTAATAAAGCATTTAAACTATATATTGAAATATAAACATTAAGTTTTATATACACACAAACACACATACATATATATAATTATTTCTATATAAAGTTTAATCCAAAAGTTCTTAATTAATTCAAAATAAACCATATAACATCTATATTTTCTGATGTATCTATGAACTTATCTAAACTTAAATATGTTTACAAAATATATATGTATCTAATTAAATCAAGATATTCAACATATATGATTTTTTTACAAAAGCGAAACATACTAAACTGAGCAATATATTAACAATCCTTTGAATATTTAAGAAGTATTAGTAATTTCAAATAGGGTAACAAATTTATAAGTATATTGTAATCGATTTATTATTAAAACATCATTTAATCATGCGTGGGTTTCAGTTACATTAAAATGCAGATAATAAGAACAAATAAACATTCAAATCTTAAGAGATTCAACCTATCTGAATAATTATTTTTATTTTTTAACAAAAGCGAAACACACTAAACTGAGCAATATGTTACAGTCCTTTGAATACTTAAAGAAAAATATTAGTCATGTAAAATAGGGTTGTAAATTTATAAATTTATTGTAATCAATTTATTATCCAAATATCCTTTAATGATATGTGGGTTTTAATTGCAATAAGATGCAACTGATAATAACAATTAAACTTTCAACTCTAAGGAGACTCGACCTATATGAAAAAATAATTATAAAGCAAAAGTGATACATACCGAACTAAGAAATATGCTAAAATCTTTTGAATAGTTAAAGTAGGATAATTGTGATGTCAAATAAGGTAACAAATTTGGAAATTAATTGCAATCAATTTATTATCAAAACATCATTTAATCATACGTAAGTTTCTATTATAATAAAAATGTAAAGAATAAGAACATGCAAACATTCAAATCAAAAAGTTACATTTTGATTTGAATGTTTAAACATTGATCTAAAATTAAAATATTGTCTAATCATATACAAGTTTCAATTTTGATTTATCAAAATGAAAAAACCAAAAAATTCATATAATAAACAATTTGAAATACATTAACCATTTTCAAATCAATGAGACGATATTATGCACATATAAATTAAGATATTCAATTTTGTTCATTAAAACATTATATCAAAATTATTAGAATAAAAAGATCATACCTTAATTCCAAAGCCTTGAATACACCTTGAAACATCGAATTTTTCCTGTAGATGTAGCCAATGAATCATACCTTGGATGAGGAATCAAATCTCCTAGATTCAGAAATCAGCCTCCAGATGTTGCAAGGATCAAGAGGAATGAACCACTTTTCATAATTGATTTTATTTGTTTTTGATTTTAGGAGAAATTGAAGCCATGGCAGATCTCATATTTTCAACCACTAAAGAAGGAGAGAATTAGAAAAGTTATAGAAAGAAGAATGAAAAATGAGAAACTCAATTGTATATACATGATGAATTAGAGAATATATTTTATTTGAAAGAAGGAAACTTTTCCCATTCTTTAATTAAAACTTCTCTAATTAATTCTCTTGATTAACTTTCTCTTTTCACTCCTATTTATTTACATGGTATGGCTGAATATTACATGCCGTCAAATGACATAAGATTCCATGAAACACATGTAATCATCTTTTATTTAATTACAATGATATCATATATCGATGCATGCAAATATAAATTTTATAAATGCATTCAAATATTACAAATAACTCCCAAACATCAAGTAAAAATAATAATTAATATTTCGCAAATACCATTTAATTTAATTAATTTACAACTTTTTATAAATTAATTAAAGGGACAGTTTGGCACAGGCCCCTAATAAGTTTCAAAATACAGAAAAACCCCAGTGAAAAAAAAGTTTGTATATTAGGTCCCTAGAATTAAGTTACCGAATAATACATACACTTATGCAATTATTCAGTGAATAATTGCAGAAATTTATGCAATTATATCAAAAAATTACAGACATTTCCATAATTAACTGAAAATTGCGGCAATTTTCGCAATTTTTTCAAAATTTTTTGGAAATCTCCGCATTTATTCACCAAAAAAATTGCGGAAATTTCTGCAATTATTCACCAAAAAATAGCATAAATTTATGCAACTTTTGGAGATAATTACATCAATGTCTGCAATTATTTGGTGAATAATCGCATAACTATATGCAATTACTTAATAACTTAATTCCGGGGACCTAATTTACATACATTTTTTTTACTGGGGGTTTTGTGTATTTTGAAACTTATTAGGGACCTGAGCCTAATATTCACTTAATTAAATCATGTGGTTTTTCAGAGAATTTATCATTACAGTTGTGTGATTCAACAGTGTAAATTCAGTCAGCGATTAATATTGAACAATTCAAATATTAACATTCATAAGTCACTTAGCATGTGATGTGACATATTGGCTGAATTCATCGCTTACACAGCTTTTGATAAAATTCAATTTTACTTACTATAAGCAGTACCTAATAGCGATAATTATTTATACCAATTCTCTTCGTAAAAATATAGCACTTTGGATTTATGGAATTTGGTAGGGATAAAAATTCCAATATCATCCTCGTTTAACTTTATAGTCCAAAAACAGAGTCCTTGGTTCAGTAACAAAATTATTATTAACCAAAATACTCTGACTAGAGACTTTGACTTTGTGTTGACATGAGTTGACCATGATACTAACCCTATATAACTGAGGAGATGAATCCTCTCTTGAATAGTGCTTTACTTCCAATACTTTCACTCGACCCAACTGTAGTCACTCGATGGAACACCGTGCCATGATTTGACTATAATCAAAGCAGAGCTTGCATATTGAAGATCCATAGTATTCTTAAGTCAAGAGAACTGTGTAAATCAGTCACACCGAATTTTTTTGTTTGACCTTAGTTATAATAACCAATAGAAAACTAACGAGTGTGTCATTCCATAGTTATCTAATAATAATCAGTACATAACCTCTAGGTTCCCCTAACAGTCAAGAGTAATACACTGCCTAACAATTGGAGTGTTACATACTCTAGTCTCAACCGATACACCAATATCCAGTCTTGATGCATCTTGACTAAGAACATTTAAAATGGTATATTTGTTTTAAAATGGTACATTTAAATTGGGTATGTCGTCGGCATTGGTATGGGTTTCGCGGTGACAGGAAGCGATTGGAGTAAATCGCGAGTTGTGCCGTAGATGCTGGAAGGTGCGATGGAGCTATGGTGAAGATAGCATGGAGTCTCGAGGTCTGGATCGTTGGTGGCGATCAGTTTTCCGATGGCATTTGGTTCAGGTCGTGTGGATCTTGAGATCAATTTCGATTCTCGTTTGAATCGTGGTTTTTGGGTCATCGAGTGTTGTTGCCGTGGTCGAGAGTGATGTGTCAGAGGCCGAACTAGAGTTCATCGGTGGCCAGGGGAGTTGCACATGAATGTGCACGATTGCATGCATCTGGGTATGGTTTTGGAGAGGAGAAGTGTGAGCTCGGGTTTTTGTTCAGGGATATTCGAGTTTTAATCGAAGCAGGAGGAGGGCGGGGAAACCTCGGGTTTCGTTCGAGCATTTGGAAGTTTTGATCGAGTTTGAGCAGTGTAGGATTCTAGTAGTTTAGGGCATTAGAATTTTATAGGCTTTAAATTGTACTGGATGCCTAAGTTTTTAAACAAAGGAATTTGATTTTTAAAATGTTTACAAATTCTTAAAACAAAGATAAAACAAGTTTTGCTTATAAGATTTATTTGTTCCCAAGAATAAGTTTTGATAAGTTTTATATATTGAAAATATAAGGGTATTTAAAGAATATAAAAGTAGATTTTTAAAATGATTTTATATTTAAATTTATTCAATAACTCAAAATAGTTTTCAAAGATTTATAAGTAAATTTTAATGTTTAATTGTTTTAAATATAATTGATTTCTAAAATATTTTATTTTAAATAAAGTTTATGATAAAGATTTAGTAATCAATTAGAATGAAGATTATCTTAAGTAATTAAGAGTTTTGATTAATTAAAGATAAATAAATGTGTGAAGGTAATTAAGATAATTCAATTATTATTAATAATTAAAGAGTTATTGGTTAATATAAATAATTTAATTAAGATAAATGATTTTCTTAATTAAGGATCTTTTTAATATAAGAAGTTAAGGAATTATTTAATTAAATATAAATGATTAGTTAGATAATTAAGTAATTAATTAGTGATTAATGAAAGATAATCACTTATGATTTAAATTAATTAAGTGTAATTACTTGGTGAAGTAATTAGGTAATTAAGTAAAGGATAATTATTTAATAGGGTGATTAGAGGTTAATTACTTTATGAAAGTAATTAAGTGGAAGTGATTAAGGGTTAAATCACTTAGTAATTAATTAAAATAATTAATTAATATAATTAATTAATATAAGTAATTAAAGGTCAAAATTAATTAATTAAAGAATAATTAATTAATAAATAAGGGTAATTAATAAAGTGATTAATTACTAGTTAGAAAATTAATTAGAAAGGATTTAATTAATGGAAGTGATTATTAAATAAATAAATAATTAGTAATTAATAATTAAAGGATAATTAATCTATAATTAAGATTTAATTACTAAATGTAATTAAAGAGTAATTAATCAAGTGTGATTGATTAAAAAGGATAATTAAGAGATAATTACTTAGGGTAATTAAAGAGTAATTAATCAAGGATGATTAATTTAACGGGTAATTAAGAGATAATTACTTGGTATAATTAAGAAGTAATTAATCAAGATGATTAATTAAAATTTGTAATTAAGGAATAATTACTTAAAGTAATTAATAAATAATTAATCAAGGGAGATTAATTAAAGTGGAAAATTAAATGATGATCAATTAATTAATTTGTAATTAATTAATGGTAAGTAAGTTGGATTAATGATAATCCAAGTGATTAAGTACGGAATAAATTTAATTAAGTATTAATTAAATTAGTTTGGATCAAACTCTGTGTATGAATGGGTAAATGATATTGGACGATATTGGATGTCTTTGGATGATATTTAATGATTTGAATGTGATATATCTGAGATGTGATACATATGCTGCTTTGTGATATGTGTGGATGAATTAGATAATAGTGGGTTATCTATCTATGTGTTATGAATCATCCATTTATGTTAAGTGATATTCTAAATATCTACTGTTTAAACCCTTAAGTACAACTTGGACATTAAAATGGCGTTTTGGATTCGGTGAGACCGGGATCAGATTTTATATCCGAAAACCACATCGATCCAAATTAACGTTAGGTCGTGAATCCAAGTGAAGTGAAGTGAAGAATCGAGGTGGAAGAACTGTGTATCGTTATAACTCTGAGGGTGATTCCAGAATGAGCTTAACGAAGATAGTACTTTCATATTAGAGATGAAGATTCAGAGTGAATGGGCTATTTTCGTTAACTCCGAGGGTGATTCCAAAATGAGTGTAATGAGATAGTGCCTTCGGTTCCGTTCGAACCCGGAATGGACTTGTATGGATTGAATGCTTTTAGAACATCGTCAGGCGGACGATGAGCATTCTAAGATAGATGTGTCCTACAAAGGTAATCGCAGCCTCAAGCCTCATCAACCGAGAATGGCTAAAACAGGGGAGGTGCAGCAAGGCTAAGTGATTCACGCTCAAGTAGGACGAGATTGACCCCTGTCTAGATGTCCCTTTTTATTCGGCTATGTGCGCAGTTGGATCTACAGCCAACTGCGGGGTTGTCTTGTTTGGGACTGTTCAGTAAGGAATGGTTTCGGCCTTGTGTTGCAGGGGATTTAGGGTGGATACTTGGTACGTTGATCTAGTCTACGTACTGTGACAGGCGGTACCCCAGTAGCCCTACCATTGATGGAAACCCATTCTTCCTACTGCCCTTACGGTTTTGATTGTATTACCCACTTTTGTGGCTTACAGCTGGAATTTAATCATGTAACAATTTTAGCAATTTCTTATTTACTTGAAAATCCTACACACTATTATAATATCACTGGATTTCCTATCAAAAGTTTTGGTTAGCGTAAGGTAAAAACTTACCCATGTTTATGTGTGGGTAGTCTTACGTGATACTTTTCTTTTCAAAGGATTTTCTAAAGTTAAGCAACTTTAAATCGTTTACTCACACCAGATCCATGTCTGACCCAAGTGTTTATTTTCTGTTTTATTAAACTCTTGGGTACTCATGTTATGTATGAGTACTCAAGTGATTCAGGTTAGCCTTGACGAATTCTGGAGGAGGTTCGGAGCAGGAGGCTTCAGTGTGTAGATATATAGATGGAGTTTGCGCTGTGATGTTATTCTGTATTAGTTCTTGTATTGTACACTAGACAGAAACGTTATAACTGTATAAATTGAGATGTATAGTTGTGTACTCTGATGTATATGATACTTTGTATATGTTATGTATTATATTTCATTCTTTCCGCTGTGAGATTCTGATGGGTTGTTGTTCTTTCTTCTCTTTCTTTTCTTCTTCTATCCTTTTCTTTCTTAAATATTGATGCGTCTTTCTGGTGATAGGAAGGCAGGTCATTACAGTTGGTATCAGAGCACTAGGTTGAGTGAATACCCAGGCTTTGGAGTGACTTCTTTCTTAAGAGAGCATACATGTAATATATATATATATATATATATATATATATATATATATGTCTACCTAATCTATTGGGTTATCTGTTCAGATTTTCCAACATAAATTATATAGATAGATAAGGTAGGAGTGTGTGTAGCACGACTATCACTAATGGAAAAGTGTCATATGTTGTGGTTGGAGGTGTATCTGTCGAGATTGTAGATCTAATACCGTCTCGAATAAGCTTTGTAGATTGGTTAAAGGATTTCATTGACCCCAGAGAAAGTCTTTTCAAGGATTGGAGTATATTCTAGAAGTGTGAGGTTGGTTTGCTCTCGAGTGAGCAGAATTTCCAAGAGCTGAATCTGTCAGCTGGGCAGAAGTAGGTGATGGTATCTTGGTGACTTCCGGAAGAAATAGCTGTGCGATGAGATGCAGTATCCGTGGATGGCTTTGAAGATGTTCTTTTGGAATTATATTTAGATGGTATTAGAGGAACAGTGATGCCAACTGCGGGGAAGATTCGGATGTTTAGGGATCTTCTGGATCTCGAATATGGGAATTTTATCTATATTGAAGTATGAGACTAAGGTCGATTTATTGCTTTGTTTTGGACATGGTCTCATTTTTTCCCTTAAGAAGAGAAAATTGTTGGTGCTTGGTTAGGAGCCCGAGTTTCTTGAGAAGGGGTCTCCCCATCTCAAGGATTTTTATGGTATTGATAGCTTTGTGGTTCAAGGAGATTTTAGATGAGGAATATCTTTTGGCTTGGCAGTATCATTGAAGTGAAGTTTGGAAGCAGTAGTGTGGACCCATTTCTTCAATGATTAGAAATCTTTGGGATTCTACTATCAGCTATCCGGGCAGGTAGTGAAGGCTTATCCACTTCTTCAGGAGGCTCAATAGAGCCGGATATTTGTTGGAAGTGACCTTTCAGTTTTTTATGGTAGATAAGCCATTCTTGAAGAATTGACCTTGATTAGGGAAGCCGTTCTAGTTGGTAAAGAGGAAACCGTTCCTTTGGAATCTAAATTGGGTATGATCGCAAAAGTGACTTGCGCTTAGTTTGGGAAATCTTTGTGTATTCTTTGGTTTGAGATTGATGCATCTTAAGTAGAGGTAAAAGCTATTAAAATAGTCAGAGATTTTCTAGAGGTCTTTGAGGAAATCAAAAGTCTACCGCATCAGAGATTGAGTTTTCTTTTTGACTTGGATTCCCGAAGTAATACTGGTGGTTCGGCATAGAAGAGGGATGACTCTTAGAGCGAGAAGAGTTTGGTGAAGTAGCTCAGATTTCTTTGGAGAGGGATTGACCACACCTAGATTTTTGGCTGAGATTATGCTGGATGTTTTGACCAAGTGGAATGGGTCTAATGAACTGTGTATGGATCCAGTTTGTACTCAAGTTCTCCGATGACATTCTCATCTACTCTAAATTAGCGTTGTGCAGCGGAAGCAAGGAAACAGCTGTTCTAGAACGGGAGCATCCGGGAGTTGCAGTTTCTTGGATTAGAGGATTTCTATAGGAAATTCAAGTATGAAGGAATCTTTAGGATTTGGAAAGCAAGGTTGTCAAGTGCAACCGTTGGGCTATTCCTGATAAGAGAGGTAGGTCTGAAGTCTACTAATAATTGTGGAGTAGAGTTCTATTCTGGATTTCGGCGTATTTTTGGGAGAACCATTTTGTTGAGTAGGATCTGGAAATTGGTTTGTTTCTGGCCAGTTTGGTTCATGAAGTATCAGCAAGGGTTAAGCTGATCAGGAAAGATGGAGGTGACCTAGGATCGTCAAAAGGATTATGTAGTTAAGAATTGAGGAATTTGGAATGTGAAGATGGAATTTGGATATTGTTTAAGTTTTATCCGATCAAAGGAGATATAAGATTGGGTAAAACTGGAGAGCTAGATCCAGAAGTATTTTGAGATTTTCCTGTGTTCTCTAGAGATTAGATTTTGATCTACAGGATTGAATTGCCAGTTCGGATACTGGAATTCATTGTATTTCACGTATCTCTGAGGAATACGTGTATGATTTATCACGGGTGATAGAATCAGTAGTTCAGTAGGATATGGTAGTTGAGCTGGTTTTGAGTTTAGACAGATGTCTTCAGATATGTAGATCTAGATGAGAAAGAGTCTGCATAATAGTAGTGTAGTTACTTAAGATTCTATAGAGCGAGTATTCCAGTATATGTAACTGGAAACTCTAGATAATATTAGGAAGTTCTATCTAGAATTTTGTCTGGATAATTAGAATTGTTTGTTTGAATTGGTTGCTATGGTTGCTGTTTTAAATTAAAAAAATTATTGGGTTATTAAATTATCTTTGCTTTTAAGTTTCGGGGACGAAATTCTTTTAAGGGAGGAGGAATGTGATGACCCGGAATTTTGAGCAATATCAATTTAAAAATCCTTATTAAAAAATTAATTTGATTTGATCATTTTATATTATAAATTGACAAGTTAAATTTTTTTAAAGGCTAATAATAATTAATTTGACAATATCTATTAATATCTTTTCCTAACAACATAAAATTGGTAAGATTTATCTTTCAAAAGCTAATCAAAATGTTTTCGATTTATAATGTATATATATAGGTATATATTATATATAGGAAGTCTTTAATGTAAAAAAGCCATGTTTTCAAATTGTAATATATATGTATATATATATTGTGATTTGGAATTGTGTTTCAAATTTTAATATGATAATATTCAAAACTAATGTTAAAATGTTTTCCATTTAAAATGTATATATTTGTATATATTGGAAATGGAAAAAATATTGTTTTGAACTTAATAAAGTGTTTTCAAACTTTAAAATATATATAGTTTGTAATTTGGAAATTACAATTTAACTTAATACTTTTAAAGCGATATTGAAATTTAAATTTCTAACAACAAGGATAATTTCTTATTTATTTTAAATATATATTTTAGCCTGAATTTTAAATAAGGTTTAAATTAAAAAGTTCATTTGTTTTTAATATTCTTTCATTTTTAAAATTCAAACATAAGGCAAAATTGGTTTGTAAAAATATATATAAAGTTAAAATAAAATTCTTAAGCATATAAACATATGATACATTTAATTGGAACAAAGCATAAGTTATTTATAAAATAAATGTTAACATGAATTCACTTTTGCATATTTATTAAAATCTAAAGCTTATTTATGTAATATAAATACATTTTATATACATGTAAATATTTCACAAATACATATATATAACTTAAATAAATTTATAAAAAGTAAGGTAACACTTGAAAGAATATTAAAATAGTTTAAAGACATTTGTAAGGACATAAGTATAGGTGTAAGCTAATTGACATCTTAGAGGACAAATGTCAACATTTTCTCTTTGATAATTTAATTTAAAATTTAAAAAAAATATGAAGAAGAGATTTACTTTTACTTTTCAGCTGCATTCATCTTTTCAACTAAAATCTAAAACAAATCAAAAGAAGAAGAAAAAACCTGAAATTCCAAGAATCAAAAGGAGATAAAAATCTGGAATCAAGGATCAAAGAAAATTAAAAGCTGGAAGTTGAAATCTGGAAACTCATGTCTGAAAAGGGAATCAAAAGTCAGATGCCACATTTGTTTCAAATTCTTCAAGTATAATCAATCAACAAGCAACCTGAGATCTGCATCAAGATAAAAATTCAGAGATCAACATCAGATTAAATTCAACAAAAAGAAATTCAGATTTAAAATGAACAAGCCCGGAAAACAAGTTTTCTGTTCTCTGTCTCTGTTCTACATGTCTGGTGAGTAAGCAGATTTTAAAAACAGTTTAAATCTTATTCTTCTCTTTGATATATGTATGGAAATCAAGATGTTTGCCTGTGTTCTTAAATTGAATTGAATACATATTTGTATTATGAGTGTTTAAATGCCTGTATACTTAAAAAAATAATCTGTATGTGATAATAACAGGCTTTGATTTCTTAATAAATTCAATAACTCAATTTTGAATTCAAATTAGCTTATGATTTGTAAATGGAAGATGTTTGAAATCATGTAACATCTCACCTAAAAATAATTACAGGTATTTAAAATGAATAATTGGCTCGGAATTTTTAAATTTACAGTAAAAATTAAAATGGGTCAAAAATTTATAAATTCAATTTTAAGTTTTGATTACAGGACTGAATTCACTATAGGAAATCATTATTTTTTATGTACATATCGTGATTTTTAGTTGGATAATTGGTTGGGTTTCTTGAGTTGAATGGATCGACTATTTTAGTCGATTTCAATTGATCAGCGACGAACTGAGCAACGTTGTTGGGCTTGAAGGTCGATGGGAAGACGAGGATCATCGAAAAAATGCTATGGTGATTTATTGTTGATCGTGGTGTCCAGGAATCGATGGGATAGGGTTTTTCTTCCTGGGTATGTCGTCGGCATTGGTATGGGTTTTGCGGCGACAGGAAGCGATCGGAGTCGATCGCGAGTTGTGCCGTGGATGCTGGAAGGTGCGGCGGAGCTACGCTGAAGATAGCATGGAGTCTCGAGGTCTGGATCGTCGGTGGCGATCAGTTTTCTGATGGCATTTGGTTCAGGTCGTGTGGGTCTTGAGGTCAATTTCGATTCTCGTTCGAATCGTGGTTTCTGGGTCATCGAGTGTTGTTGCCATGGTTGAGAGCGATATGTCGGAGGCCAAATTAGAGTTCATCGGCGGCCAAGGGAGTTGTGCACGTGGATTTGCATGATTGCGTGCATCTGGGTATGGTTTTGGAAAGGAGAAGTGTGAGCTCGGGTTTTTGTTCAAGGATATTCGATTTTTACTCGAAGCGGGAGGAGGGCGGCGAAACCTCGGGTTTCGTTCGAGCATTTGGAAGTTTTGCTCGAGTTTGAGTAGTGTAGGATTCTAGTAGTTTAGGGCTTAAGAATTTTACAAGCTTTAAATTGTACAAGATGCGTAAGTTTTTAAATAAAGGAATTTGATTTTTAAAAGGTTTACAAATCCTTAAAACAAAAGTAAAACAAGTTTTACTTATAAGATTTATTTGTTCCCAAGAATAAGTTTTGATAAGTTTTATATATTGAAAATATAAGGATTTTTAAAGAATATAAAAGTAGATTTTTAAAATGATTTTTATATTTAAACTTATTCAATAACTTTGAAAAGTTTTCAAAGATTTAAAAGTAAATTTGAATATTCAATTTGTTGTAAATATAATTGATTTCTAAAATATTTTATTTTAAATAAAGTTTATGATAAAAATTTAGTAATCGATTATAATAAAGATTATCTTAGGTAATTAAGAGTTTTGATTAATTAAAGATAAATAAATGTGTGAAGGTAATTAAGATAATTCAATTATTATTAATAATTAAAGAGTTATTGGTTAATATAAATAATTTAATTAAGATAAATGATTTTCTTAATTAAGGATCTTTTTAATATAAGAAGTCAAGGAATTATTTAATTAAATTTAAACGATTAGTTAAATAATTAAGTAATTAATTAGTGATTAATTAAAGATAATCACTTATGATTTAAATTAATTAAGTGTAATTACTTGGTGAAGTAATTAAGTAATTAATTACTGGAGGTAATTAAGTAAAGGGTAATTATTTAATAAGGTGATTAGAGGTTTATGGAAGTAATTAAGTGGAAGTGATTAAGGGTTAAATCACTTAGTAACTAATTAAAAGAATTAATTAATAAAATTAATTAAAGGTTTAAATTAATTAATTAAAGAATAATTAATTAATAATTAAGGGTAATTAATAAAGTCATTAATTACTTGTTAGAAAATTGATTAGAAACGATTTAATTAATGAAAGTGATTATTAAATAAATAAATAATTAGTAATTAATAATTAAAGGATTATTAATCTATAATTAAGGTTTAATTACTAAATGTAATTAAAGAGTAATTAATCAAGTGTGATTAATTAAAAAAGATAATTAAGAGATAATTACTTAGGGTAATTAAAGAGTAATTAATCAAGGATGATTAATTTAAAGGGTAATTAAGAGATAATTACTTGGTATAATTAAGAAGTAATTAATCAAGATGATTAATTAAAATTTGTAATTAAGGAATAATTACTTAAAGTAATTAAGAAATAATTAATCAAGGGAGATTAATTAAAGTGGAAAATTAAGTGATGATTAATTAATTAATTTGTAATTAATTAATGGTAAGTAAGTTGGATTAATGATAATCCAAGTGATTAAGTAAGGAATAAATTTAATTAAGGATTAATTAAATTAATTTAGTTTGGATCAATATGAATGGGTAAATGATATTGGACGATATTGGATGTCATTGGATGATATTTGATGATTTGAATGTGATATATCTGAGATGTGATGCATATGCTGCTTTGTGATATGTGTGGATGAATTAGATAATAGTGTATTATCTATCTGTGTGTTATGAATCATCCATTTATGTTAAATGATATTCTGAATATCTACTGTTTAAACCCTTAAGTACAACTTGGACATTAAAATGGCATTTTGGATTCGGTGAGACCAGGATCAGATTTTATATTAGAAAACCACATCGATCCAAATTAACATTTGGTCGTGAATCCAAGTGAAGTGAAGTGAAGACTCGAGGTGGAAGAACTATGTATCGTTATAACTCCGAGGGTGATTCCAGAATGAATTTAACGAAGATAGTACTTTCAGATTCGAGATGAAGATTCAGAGAGTAAGGGATATTGTCGTTAACTCTGAGGGTGATTCCAAAATGAGTGTAACGAGATAGCGCCTTCGGTTCCGTTTGAACCCGGAACGGACTTGTATGCATTGAATGCTTTGAGAACATCATCTGATGGACGATGAGCATTCTAAGATAGATGTGTCCTACAAAGGTAATCGCAGCCTCAAGCCTCATCAACCAAGAATGGCTAAAACAGGGGAGGTGCAGCAAGGCTAAGTGAGTCGCGCTCAAGTAGGACGAGATTGACCCCTGTCTAGATGTCCCTTCTTATTTGGCCATGTGGGCAGTTGGATCTGCAGCCAACTGCGGGGTTGTCTTGTTCAGGACTGTTTAATAAGGAATGGTTCTGGCCTTGTGTTGCAGGCGATTTAGGGTGGATCCTCGGTACGTTGATCTAGGCCACGTATTGTGACAGGCGGTACCCCAATAGTCCTGCCATTGATGGAAACCCATTCTTCCTACGTGCCCTTACAGTTTTGATTGTATTACCCACTTTTGTCGCTAATAGCTGGAATTTAATCATGTAACAATTTCAGTTATTTCTTATTTACTTGAAAACCCTAGGCACTATTATAATATCACTGGATTTCCTATCAAATGTTTTGGTTAGCGTAAGGTAAAAACTTACCCATGTTTATGAGTAGGGAGTCTTACGTGATACTTTTCTTTTCAAAGGATTTTCTAAATTTAAGCAACTTTAAACCGTTTACTCACACCAGACCCATGTCTGACCCAAGTGTTTATTTTCTGTTTTATTAAACTCATGGGTACTCATATTATGTACGAGTAGTCAAGTGATTCAGGTTAGCCTTGATGAATTCTGGAGCAGCTTTGGAGCAGGAGGCTTCAGTGTGTAGATATATAGATCGAGTTTCCGCTGTGATGTTGTTCTGTATTGGTTCTTGTATTGTACATTAGACAGAAACGTTATAACTGTCTAAATTGAGATGCATAGTTGTGTACTCTGATGTATATGATACTATGTATATGTTATGTATTATATTTCATTTGTTCCGCTGTGAGATTCTGATGGGTTATTGTTCTTTCTTCTCTTTGTTTTCTTCTTCTATCCCTTTCTTTCTTAAATAATGATGCATCTTTCTGGTGATAGGAAGATGGGTCATTACAGCTAGCAACCGATGACATTGAGACTTTTTGCATTTTCATTTTCGTTCGCAATATAGCCAGTCGAGCCAAGCCATTCCCTCACTTTCACGTGACCTGATCATTTTCTTCTTTCATACGATGTGATTACTTAACTGCCATTCAATTCAAGCCTTCACATATGAAACCCAATTCATCACTTCCAAGATCTATCTTGCCTAAAGTCATGATTCCTTATACGTTGCCACAACCTTAGTTTGTCGTCATCTAGTTCACCATTGCCTCAGTTCACTGACTACCCATAGACCACCACCGACCCTAGTTCACCATTTCCTTAGGTCGCCGTCGATCTATCGTTAGCTCGCCACCAGCCTATCCTTGGTTCATTGATCTAAGTCTTTGACCAATTCCATGTTTAGAGTATAATCCAAGGTGGGACTGCTATCATAATGTTCGTTTAATGATTTGCTGGCGAGGTTGTGTTCATGATGTTTGTTGTGATGAGTCCGAGTCCATTGTGATTTTTAGGAGGAAGATAGTTAACCGAGTCTTGAGTTCTTTACGGAACAGTTTTGGGTTTTGTCCCGGCGCTCGACACACTTTGCCATCTTCATCCTTAGAATCAAAATCAACTAGCATAAATTTACATTGTTGATGTTGTACGATGCATCGTGGGTTGGCCCTAATCTTTCCAAAGGACTTGGATTAATCTTGTTTTCTTTTGCACGCTTGGTGTTCTTGCTCTAAGAAAAATTTTCCATGTCGCTTTGGACAAAAATTCCATTGTTGATCATTGATCGATAATGGGCAAGCGTAAACGAAGTAAAATAAAAAAGAAAACGATGTGGAAAGTTCATTTCCTCTTCCGCTGTGAGCGAACTATCTACATCGGATAGAGTGTTTGTAGTGTTTCGAGCACCGATCTCACCCCATGGACAACACACTACACTTTCCCTAGCACACACTTGAAATCCAATGTGTCAACACGAATTAATGTCTCTCCGGAATTCAAATGTGGTAGAGGAAACTATTAGTTTAGGATAGAATTACCTAACCGTTTTGGATGTGAGTTCTATTGTTTCGGATGAAGTATCCATCTTTGCGTTGTAAGTCAAGCGGAGGAAGCCCAACATTTTCAGAAGCCGAGTCATAGTCTGTCGCCCTTTCTACTTCCACCTTGTAAGCTGAATATGGCCAGTTGGTACCAATAGGTCTGGTCTTGGATCGAACCCCCGAATTTTAGAGTTCTTCTCAACCTTCCAGAGAGAGCTTCTTCTGTGGTTTCCGCTAAGGCACAATATCTGCGTGCAACATGGTATACCAGAGGAAGACATACGCCTTCCATAGGAGAATGATTTTGACCACATGCCTCCTCCGGGATGTATTGCTTGTCAATATGTGTCTGAATGGAGCTGTGGATCCTTTTAACGGCTTCTTGCTTGAGACTCTCTTAAACTTAGGCATTGCCTCGTTCTAGATTAATCCCAATGGTTATGCCATCTTAACCTGCTTGCATGTTCTTTTCACGCGAACGTTCAATCTTGCTTCGAGCTTTGACATGTTGCGGTACTTTCTTTCGTTCAAGGGGAAAAATGAATATCCGTCCTTGATTGTAATTGAAGCTCAAAGGAATCAAAAAATTGTTTTATGTCTACAGAGCAATCGATCCTAGTTCAAGACCCAATATTTGTTCGTTAAATCCCCCGAGGGAGTTAACCGTGTTTGGACGATAGGAGGTAAGTTCCTTCCTCTACTTATCAAGCTCCGATGTGTTGCTGTGTAGTTTCTAACAAGCCATATACTTCTTGCAGTTATCACGAGGTCGAACAACGATGTGTCTGTTAAAGAAGTTTTTTAAACCCTGAAGAATGTCGATGCCAAGGAAAGATCCATCAAATTTTGCTGGAACGACATAAACTTGCGCCGATATGGATTACTGCATCCGGGGAGATTGGTTATTCCAGTTGAAGTCCCTTCACTTTCCCGATCCAGGGTTCACACGTGATTGTCTTCTTCTTTTCATGGTTCCAAAGAAGGCGCTTCCCAAGAGAGAGGGATTGTCCGATGAATCAGCCGAAGAGGCTCATGAAGGAAGAGTAGTTGCTACGATCGGAGTTAGTGGCCCGGTCAGAATGCCTCTGATTCTGAAAGAAGGAGAAGAGCAGTTCAAACAGAGGGAAGGCAAAGCCGCGATGAACTTAGGAAAAACGGATGGGGAAATCAAGAGTAGCTGTGATGAGTCCACTTCTAGCAATGGCTTCCACGTAGAATCCGATGACGAGGACTTGGAAACGTGTAACGAGACTCTACGAATAAGTCTCGTTATTCCAAGCTCACGTCCTCCAGACATATGCGATAAAGATAATGCCCTAGAAATCGAAGAGCTTTAAGATTCTCTGAGTAAAGATGCTGGCGTAGATTTTAGAGATTTGATTGATGTTTATGTCAATTTCGATGTGCTTATGGTCGAAGATTTCAAATTTGAGGAGGTTCTCCCTCGTTCAAGTGATATTGTGCCCGAATTTAGTCCAACTCCACCTACGATGGCCACTTGATCCGGTTTGTGACAAAGCTTTAGGGCTTCCCGAAACACATTACACATCATACTAGGGTTACACTCATTGTTGCACATTTCGTTTATTTCTATTCCCTATCACTAAGATCTTTTATTTCCTCTTCGTATCAGGTATGATGAGATGATGTGGCCTCTATGATGATCTCAAAGAGTTTACTGACTCCCATTGTTGATCCAAGCATTCTTCTGGCCGTCACCAGTCCCGTGAGATGGAGGAAGATCATAGAAGGAGAAAAGACTTAGAGGTCGAAGCTCATTGTCGAGATGAGAGAGAGGCAGAGTATACAAAGAGGGATAAGAAAAGACAAAGACCTAGAGAGGAGCCATCAAAGAGATCTAAATTTGATCGTGGCTTACATTCTTCAGAATAGAAAGTTTTTTCTCCGATGCTTTCTTCCGCGGGTCAGAAGATCCTGATTACTTCTGTCCCTATCTGTCCTTCATCATACATTCCATCTTCTTTTGTTGCTCTTTCCCTCGTGCTTCACATCCCCACAGGAGATCCACTTATGCTCTTTCATCTGGTCCTCGCAAGCTTGAGGCGGTGCTCCCTGGATGGTTCTTAAGGGGAATTAAGTTTGATCATGATCTATACACGGTTTGTAGAGACTTATATATAGCACACCTTCAGGCTATTAAGAATGATTTAGAACAAGTTGAAGGGTAGGAAAAGTTGCATAAAAACCGGAAGATACGAACTGTAACAATTGTCAGGAAATCCTTTCTTTTGAATCAGAGAGTGATGATTTTAAAATGGATTTAGTAGATCGTGAGGCCTGGATCAAACTACTAGAGGAGGAAAAGGAAGCAGTGCTTTCGGAAAGCAAAAAAAATGTCGGGTTGCTAAAAGAATTAAAAGAGGCGTAAGAGAGAATCAAGATTATCTATGGGGAGTCAGGGACGAAATCAAGAAGACTCATGCCGAGGAGTCCAAATTAAAACGGTGGTGGCAGTTTGCAACGCGATAATTGAGGCCCAAAGGAAAACCATTTTCAATCACGATCTTATAGTCGAGGGGCATAATAAGACCATATCCAACCAGGTTAAGACAATTACCAGGCTAATGGATCAAGTTACGCAGCTCAGTGCTGGTAAGTCTAGCATTAAAGTTGAGAAGGCCACGGTTACGGCAGATTAACTAGAGATTTAGGATGTTTTTGAATACAAGATGGCGAAGATGGACGAGACATGCTAAATTTATACGTCAACTCTCTGTTGCATCAAGGGAGCGTCGGTTACTTAGGTTTAAGTTTCCATGCACTCTCACCATGGTTTGGGAGGAAGCCTTGTTCTGCCTTTCTGATTGCGGTGATGTTTACTCCGAGCGAGAGTTAGAGGATGCCATCCTTAACAAAGAATCAAAGAAGACGTTGCCCGAAGGTTGAAAAATCATACAGATCAAGAGAGAGAAAGAAGCTGTCGATGCTGCCATGACAGCGGCCACCGAAGCGCTTACGAAGCCTTTTATTTTTGTTGCTGACAAACCATCAGGGCTACCCTGCAACCCACCAACAAGTTTAGAGCTTGAGACTTTTCCTCATGTGGTGGAACCGTCAAAGGAAGGTAAAGGTGATGAGTATGAAGTTGGCATTCTTGATCATTCTTCTGGTGTAGGTAATCTTCTTATTTCTCATGAGTCTGGGAGCTTTCAGCTTATGCCGCAAAAGCAGGAAGAATTTAATGCTTTCATTTTCGATGTGATAGGTCCATCAACATTATCCATTGATCTGCCCGCTTCCTTTGCTCCCGGTCCTGCTGCTATTTTCACTGCTTCCATGCTCGTTTCCATACCTGCTCGGGTCGCGTTCGTGTCTGGCTCACTGCCGCAGCTGGATTCCGAGAAGATCGTCACACTTTACAGCTTAGATGGCCCTTCAGTATCTTTGGAAGGTGACATAACGGCGGCCGACGTTTGGGAGCATGAAATTAAAACTGAGCAGCCATGCAACACTCAACAAGAATTGGTTGCTACTAAGAAAGTGAAAGTTGAAGCAATCAAGGCCTCAAAGATCTCCTGGAAGTCTCGAATTGTAAAGGAAAAGGCGGGTCATCTGAGAAGGTTGTGGAGCAGGAGGAGGATGTCAACACTAAATATATAGTTGACATCACTGGCGGCGATACCACTCCCGAGGCGAGGCAGAAACTCCGAACGCATGGCAGGAAAGAGGGTGGTGGAAAGAAGTGCTGAAGGAGTTGGACGGTAGCTATTCTGTTTTGGGCTCATTTTGAGTTGTTTTGTTCAAGTGCAGAGCTTGCACTAAGTGTCTTTGTTAAGTGTCTATACTTTTCTTTTGTTAGTCGGCATTGTGTGGATATGGACCCAACGTTTATAAAAGAAATTTATAAATAAAACATTGTTTATGCTTTAAATATACATTTGGTTATCTGTCCAGATGTGTTTTGTGCACTTATGGTTGTTTACTTATGTGCGTTCTATGCACTTACATGTAATCTTTATATTTTCACTTCACTTTATCTAGTCCTACGATTACTGCCAAAATACTTTGTTTGGAGTAACAGAACTTGTGAAATTATCATTTCTGAGCATTTTTATATAAGCACTGGTGTATGCCCCGTAGTTCACAGAGTTGTTTAGCTCAAATTATTCATGAATGACCTGTAACTTTTGGTTTAAATAACTTGCGTACTAAACTTGAAATTCAGCTAAGTCACAGCTTGAATTTTCTTCTTTCAAAGGTTTTCCAACTTTAGTATGTAATCCATGTTTTTTTGTGATATTCTGGTAAGCAAGCAATATATGCATGTTTGAAATATGCAATTGTATGACTTAACTAAAGGTAGTTACATATTGTTAATATTAAATGTTATATTTAATCATCGAGTGTCAGTAGTTGAAAAATTTTCCGCTGATTTGTAGCACTTCGATTTTATGGGATGCACGATTTTCGAGATTGATATGACACGTCGGTCCGGAATGGTTCTAATGCTCCTCCATGTTGCCCATCTTTGGGTACGTGAGGAGTTTATGCTTTAGGAGCGTGGTTTTACGGCGATGTTCCTCAGTGTTGCCGATCTTCGGGCAACGTGAGGAGTTCATGCCAAAGAATTGGTGTTGGCTTATGGGTGCATGGCTTTTGATATTCCACAATGTTGCCTTTCTTCGGCCAATATGTGGAGTTTGTGTGAAAGTTAGTGCACGGCTTTTAGTATTCCTCGACGTTGCCTATCTTCGGGCAACGTAAGGAGTGCATGTTTTAGAAGTTAATGCGTGGCATATAAAATGCACAATTTTTGGTACTCCTTGGTGTTTCCTATCTTTGGGCAATGTGAGGAGTGCATGTTTTAGAAGTTAGTGCGGAGCTTATGTACGGCTTTTGGTACTTCTTGATGTTTCCAATCATCAGCCAATGTGAGAAGTTCGTGTTTTGGAAGTTAATGCGTGGCTTATTGGATGTGCGGCTTTTAGTATTCCTCAATTGCCCTTCTTCAGGCAACATGAGGAGTATACGTTTTAGAAGTTAGTACGTGGCTTATGAATTGCACGGCTTTTGATACTCCTCGGCGTTGCATATCTTTAGGCAACATGAGGAGTGTATGTTTGAGCTTACCCGATGTTGTCGAGGCAACATCAGTTTTTAGAAGGTGGAGATCGGGTTCCGCCGGTCCAAAGGTTGAGTTGATTTTCTTTCATCGGCCCGACGGGTAATTGTAATGAACACAGTTTTATTGGTTCGAAAAGCGAATCAATTTTACTAAGAAATTTAGGGAGATTTTTTTCCTATTTACAATTCCCCCAGCATCTTGAGATGACTTATTTGCTGAAAAATAGAGAGTACATAATGTAGTTTTCAGATGAAGTAACGGTGGAGCGATTCGCTATTCCACGTCCTGGGAGTTTGAATTCCATCGACGGTTGTTAGCTTGAAAGTTCCATCCCATAACTTTTGATTGATGACGTATAGTCCTTCCTAGTTCAGTTCAAATGCCCTAGGGATGGGATAGACTAGGTTGAGTATAAGATCTCTCACTTTGAAGGTTTGGTTATGAACTTTGGAGTTGAAATATCATGCGACTCTTTTTTGGTAGGCAGCGGTTATCAGCTCGGCTCCGTTCCTTCTTTTGTCGATCGTAACTAGTGATTCGAGTAGGAGCTACTCATTTTGCTTTTGGTTGAAATTTTGCCTTCAATGCAATGGGACATCTAATACAAAAGGAATCATTGCTACCAAGCTATATGACGAGAGAATGGAGTGTGGCCAGTTGTCGCTTTGTGGGTAGTTCTGTAAGACCATAGTGCGAGTGAAAGTTCATCAACCTAATTTCCTTTTTCTTTAGTTAGTCGTTTCTTAATGGTCAACTTGATGATCTTGTTTATTGCTTCCACCTAACCGTTTGCTCGTGGATGAGCCATAACGAAAAAGTTTTTCTTAATTTGGATGCATTTGCAGAAGTCTTTGAGCTCAACGCTTTCGAATTGAGTTCCAATATTAGTGATAATTTTTTATGATACACCAAACCTGCAAATAATGTTTTTAGTAACAAAATTAAAGACTTTCTTTATGGTTATGGTGGCCAACGGTTCATCTTCGGCCCATTTTATGAAATAATCGACGACAACTATAGCATATTTGGCCCCTCCTTTTGCTATTGGTAGGACGCAAATAGAGTAGATTCCCCATATTGCAAATGGCCATGGGCTGATCATCTGCGTTAGCTCTGTTGAAGGAGTTCTTTTAATTTCTGAAACTTTGGTAGCGATCCCATCTTCTAGCGTAGTCTGCAGCATCGTGGTTTATTATGGCAAAAAGTATCCATACCATAGGACTTTTTTTGCAAGTGTCTACCCCCTAGTGTGGTCTCCACATTCGCCTTTGTATAATTCCTTTAGGATTTTCCAGGCTTCATCATTGAACACACATCTAAGGCGGAGGGTCAAGAATCCCCTCTGATAATGTATTCCATCTTGTATCATAAATTGCAGCGCTTTTCGAAGAAGCTTACTCCATTGATTTCGGTCTGTCGGAAGGGTCCCTAGAAGTAAATATTCCATTATCGGCGTCATCCATGTCTCCGACTCAATGGTTATCTTAAGGATCTAATCAACATTTATTTCGTCCATGCTTGGATTCGTGAAAGTCTCGATTGGGACGAGCCCCTATAACTGAGCTTCCCCAAAGCTTGCTAGTTTAGCCAAATAGTCCACCTTGGTGTTTTGCTCCCGTGGAATGTGGGTAACAGTGTGATGTTCGATGTCGCTTAGTAGCTTTTTGTTCGTCGACGGAAATTCTATTGGTTTAGAAAACCGTCGAACAAATTTAGAAATAAAAATAACCGCAAGCGCACGGTGTACGAATGTAACACGTGGTGAATACGGGTCGATCCATAGGGAATTGATGATTTTAAAATTCTACTCAATCAAATTAACCAAAGTTGAAAGAGTGATTAACTAAAAAAAGGAGAAAAATGACAAAAGAAAATAGATAAAAATATGAGTGTTAAGACAATTTAGAGGCAACTTCCACTCTCTAGATCACATAAATCAACAAAATGAAGTTATGGTCTCTCTTTTCTTTGTCATTAGTTAGCTTAATTGATGTGCTTGTCATAAGTATGGCCTATTTGTGCTATTAGTTAGCTCAACATAAGCCATCAAACTATAGCACACCCCTTAAACCATTTACTAACTCACATGAAAAATGATAACAAAGTTGAAAGAAAAATCTATTTTAAGTATGACCTATTAACTATTAATTAGAAATATAGACCATCAAATTTTAATCTCAACATTCACTTCATTACCATCATCATATGTAGATGAAGATGTAATTTGTGTTAGTGATTGTTTAAGTATAGCCTATTTGGTGTCAACAATATAGGCTATCAAATTCAAAGCAAAAACAACAAGTTAACCACTTCATACATTCTCATCAAAGCACAAAAAGAGAGTATAAAACATTAAAATGTTGAAGCTACATGATTAGAGGCTTCGTTACCCCTAAATTGAAAGGATTAGCCTCTCATTTGTGTTATCATATCAACACAAGTAGCATGCAACATGAAAGCAAAAAGAAAGAAAAATGAAAGCTAATGAAAAAAAGATCTATTCTATTTGCATAAAAGAAAAAGAGATCTACACTACAATATGAAAGGAAATAAACAAAGAAAGGAAAAGATCATGTATTAAATTGCATAAAAAAAGAAATTACATGAGAAAAAAATGGCTAAGTAGCCATGGAAAGAGAAAGAGAGCTTTGATTTATTTTCTAAACTAAAACTAATGGAGAGGAAGATAGACTACATGAAACATAAGGGGTTATTTATACAAGTGTTAAACCCTAATTCATATTTTTGGGGAATGCCCAAAATGCCCTTGTAGGAAGTGTGGTGGCCAAGTTATCATTAGCTTTAATAATCCCCCACTTAAATGTACATGAAGCTTTTAATGGCCTTTAGCATGTGCCTTAGCTCCTAATTGAAAATCAAGGTAAGTGGGTAGGGTCCTCCATGTTCTTCACTTTGAATTATTTCCATATTCATTCTTTTGTATCTTCTTTGTGAATGCATATTCCTTCATGAACCCATTTGTAATTGAGTTTAATTTCCTACAAAATAATATAAAAATTTCCAATTAATTTTTCTCAATTAATATATGCACAAAAATGACCATTTTGCCCATAGATGAAGATGAATATGTGACAATTTCAAATAATATGAATTTTGGTTTAAACAAGTTAAAATACCCAATATGATCATTTATTCAATTTAAATAGATTAAATATGGTGGTAAAATTATGCAAATTTACGTGCACATCAAATACCCCTACACATATCTTTTATTCGTCTCGATTAAAGAAAAACTAAGATAAAATCCATTTTCGTAGGGAGCACGATTGCATTGAGCATATGCAATAAGCCATTAAACCTCTGGGTGTCCCCGGTAGGACGAGTGTTGTCTCGTGAGGGTTTTCAGTGGATACTACCCACAAATCCCAAATGCAGGATGAAAATATTTACAAAATTCAAGATTTATTTACAAAAATGAATGCAAGTTTTTGAAAATATTTACAAATGAAGGATTTATATTTAAATCGACACGAATAAGTTAAATATAGGTTTTGGCTATTATCTTGAAAACTTATGTTACTTACTCATCAAAATTTCCAACAAAAATCAAGTTATCATAGCAAGGAGTTTATAGTTTAACTCGTTATTTCGGTTGATAACAAAGTGTAATTATGAAAAGGATCCTTAGTTGATTATCAAAATTTATCAAAGTGGTATTTTCATTTTTTTTCAATAACAAATCAAATCAACTAAGTAAAAATAGTGCTAGGATTTCAATTGCTTGCTCTCTCATTATTTGCAAGAAAAATTACACACCTAGCTCAGGTAAACTGAGGCCAGATATACCACCCATGCACTGCCTTTCGGGCTTATGTGAGGGGAGTACAGAGCATGGCGAGTGCACACACTTTCGTGCATACACCTATCGACCGTAGGTGGTTTTTATTAAGTCTTTTTTTACATGTTTTCCATACATGCATAACCGCGAGGACTTTTAAATGAGTATGAAAGCACATAATCAAAGAATCCAAGTAATTCATCCATGCATAACCGTGAGGACTTTTAAATGAGAGCGAATACTTGGATGTTATTATTTTATATATATATATATTTTTTTAAGAGAGAGAGAGTTTTGCAAAATCATCTTAGCACCATTTTACTTAGAAGACAAAAAAATGTTATATCCTTTACTTTAAATCAACCACTTTTTAAACAAAGATTTTCAATTAGGATGTACTTCATAATTAACACATATGAATCTTTCTATATACAAGTTAAACCATTGTTATTTGTAATCAAACTTCATTTTTATTTTTATTAAGACAAATAAATTTTCAAAGATTTCAATTTAATAAATCAAAACCATATATTTATCCTATAATGTTTATTTAAAAATAAATCAAAAGAAAATATGTTTTTGGGATTTTTTTTTAATTTTTTTGAGTTTTTTAAAAGAAAAAGCAAAAATAAACCACGAAAAAAAAATGAAGATGAGTCTCCCCCACACTTGATTTTGACCGTGTCCCCACAGTCAACCTAAGTGGAAGGAAAAAAACAAAAATCTTATATTTACATGAAAGATTATTATTTACAAGATATGAGAAAGTATACAGTCAAAAAGTAAATGAAACGGTCTTCTAAAGACCGATTCATTTGTCTCGTCAAATGTGCGAGACACAGCTTAAGCTCGAAAAACCAAACCATAAAAGATTTCAAAGTTGAATCTTGATTTGGAAAAACGAATGTTGTTTTGAAAATTGTACGAGTTGTTTTGTTTTCGATGATTTTTGGGGTTGATAAAAGAATTGATTGAAGTTTAAGTTTATTTTCACTAATTTGAAATTCATGCTTATCATTGAAAACATTTCCAGAGTTATTGATTTCAAAATCAAAATGGTGATTTTCATCTTCCCCGTTGGAATTTAACAACTCGTCATCCAAAAGTCCAAAAAATTCGTGTTCGTTAAATTCATCTCCCTTTATTGGGTTATCAACAACTTCATTATGTGTATAATTTTCAGAATCCAAAGTTGTTGTATTCAAATTTTAAAATCGAGAAAAGGAAGATCGAATTTTATATTTGGTTCCATACCCTCAAAAGAATTGAAATCCAACTCAGTTACCGTCTTTTCAACAACTTTGTTAAGATTTTCATTTTCAATTTCGAAAGTTGTTATTTGAAAATCATCGATTTGGGTAAAAGGTGGATTATCACTTGACTCATCACACATTGAAATTTGATTTTGTTTCTCACGAAAATTTTCCAATGTTTTAATCAACAAATTCGCGTGATCATCGTAAATTTCATTCATTTGCTCAACAAAGTCAAATTTGTAATTATTAACTTGAAAATTTTCGATCTGAACTTGTTGAGTACAAGAATTGTCATTTTCGATAAACGGTAGATTATTATTTGATTCTTCACAAGTTGAGATTTGATTATGATTTTCACGAAAAGTTTTGTATTTTTCAAGTAATAAATCCCCATTATCTTTTTCCATTTGGCCAACAAAATCGAATTCATGATTGTTAATTTGAAAATATTCATTTTGAATTTGTTGATAACCAAAGTTTTCAATCGTATCTTTATTGAAACTATTTCCACTGCCAAAATTATTTGAAAATTGGTTCACATTTTCATCTTGATTTTGAAATTCATTTTGAAGCTCGAAATTGAATTGGCATGGGTTATACTCGAAATCGTTTGAATTTTGAAGTGAATTCAAATTTTGATTATTTTGAAAACTTTGATTCGAGTTATCGCACAAATATGAATTACACAACTTATTTATCATTTGATTTTGTTGTGTAGCGATTTCAAGTAAAGATGAAATGCTATTTTCAAGATTTGAAGGTTGGTCATCATTTTGAAAATTTTATGGTTCAAAATTCGAATCGTTTAAACAATAGTTGTTGTTAAAATATCCATATGAATTTGGAGTCAACTCATATGGATTATATTGATTTTCACAACTAAATTCAAGTGTGTAATAGAAAGGAAACTCAGACATTTTCAAAAAAAATTTTTGTTGTTTTTTTTATGAAGAAAAATATTTACAAGTAGAATTTATTTTTCAAAACAGAAAATTTATTTTTGTTTTGTTTTTGGATTTTCAAATTTTTTGGCTTTTTTTTAAGAAAAAGTTTTATATATTTTTTTAGATTTTGTTTTTGTAAATTTTTTGGATTTTTGAAATTTCAAAGGGAAAGGATTTAAAGATTTCAAAGAAAAATAAAAGGAATATTTACAATTTTTTTAGTTTTGGATTTTTGAATTTTTTTTAGTTTTTTTTAAATATGCATGAACTAGTGCGACTAAATTAATGCAAGGGTTAATTACAAATGATTTATTCTAAGTTAACCAAAAATTGTATACTCACACATTGCCTTAGATAAACAAGATAGTTCTTAACCATGTAGCAGACATGATTTATCGGTGCACCACGAATCACCGTAACAATGCAGCCGAAGGTTTAAGTACCTTCAGAGGAACAACCATTATAATATTTACGAGTCTCCGTAATATTTATAAATGGTTATTACTCTGCCATAGCCTAGACACCAAGAAATTAAATTGTTCAAAGAAGACAAATTGTCAATATACAATTTAAGTGTTATCGATGTATAACCGTTATTATTAACAAATTCTATGATGAAATGCAAAGAAAAAATTAAACGTGTATTAACAATGCAACTACAAATGGATTTTTATTATGCAAGCAAACAACAATGCACGGCAAATACAAACAATAGATAGAGCAAAGCAAAGCAATTATTTTTTTGGCAAGCTCAGCAAAGCAAGCAATTTCTTTTAGCAAGCACTTCTGCTCCTTTTGCAATTCTGCTTTGTCAACCTGAAACGAAAAACAATATACATAATTTTTTTTAATAATGGAGCTTAAAACAACAAAACCTAACAAATTATTATTATTATTATTATTATTATTATTATTATTATTATTATTATTGAGAATAAAACAAGACAAAAATTGAAAGAATTTTTTTTTCTTTTTTTTTGGAGGTAGAATTAATCACAAAAAAAAATTAAACAAACTAAAAAAAGGAAAATAAAACCAAGTGAAAGATTAATAAAAAAAACAGCCCGACCTAATTTGTTAATGTGCGAAACCGTATCCCACACAAAACCAAAACTACCCTTTCGTTTAAACGAAATCCTAAAACACAGATAAGAAGAAAAAGAAAAAAAAGTATTAAATTGAAATCTTTGTATTCATGAAAGATTGATTGCAGGAGATCTATTTGGGGTGAGGCGGTCAGAGTGGTTTCGACGGGATGTGGTCCAGGCGAGGGGGTTTCGTATCAAGGTTGGGGTTGATTGGAGTAGGCGATTGATCGAGGGATGTGGCTGTTCACGGCAATGGTTTGAGCGATTCGCGCTTGTGTTCTGGAGGGCGACTTAGGGAGTTTCGGTTGAAATGGAATTTGACTGTTCTGGCGATGGGCGTAACCTGTTCGATTTGGCCGTGTTGGTCGAATTGAGCGTGTGATTCAAGAGGCAACCAGCTGATGGTTTTAGGGATTGTGGCAGTTGCAGTTGAGACAGAGGGGGATTATGATGCAGATTTCAGGTGATAGCGGTTGTCAGCAGTCAGGTGATGGAGTTTTGATGCAAGGGGTTGTGAAGTTTTTTGGGTTGCTGAGATTTGAGTGGTTGCTGAGGTGAGGTTGCGGTTTCGGCGAAGTGGTATTTGTGGTGGTTAGTGACAGTTCTGGTTGGTGCTTTTGGTTAGGAAGATGTGAAGGAAGAATTTGGGATTGTAGTTGCTGGCGGGTTGATGATGGATGGTCAGAGGCCGTGGGAAGTAATGTAGTGTTTAATGATAGTGTATGGGTGATGGAAGGCAGTGAAGTCTGGTTGTAAACTTGTTGAAATGGATGATTTTGGCACAGAGTTTGATTATGTTGGAGTTAATGATCAAGGCTGGATATTGAAGTGGTTTGTGGGAATTTCGTGTTGAAGTATTGACTGTGGAAGATCACTATGAAGTAAGACAGTGGAAAGAGGCAACGACAGTGATGACAGAAGTCAGGAAGTGCAGTTGCAACTGTATGGTGGTGGTCTTATGTATTGTATATATGTGCACGGTGGGTAGATGAGTTGGTATGTGGAGTGGATATTGAGGTATGTAACAGGAAGGGGTGTCGCGGGTTTTGTAGAGGTAATGATGTGCTGAAGTGAAATGTTTGAGGAAGGTTGTGGTGGTGGAACTGCTGCCTGTCGTTTGTTTGATGGGGTGGATGAGGAGTGACAGCAGCAGTAAGAAAGGCTGTATGTTATTGGAAGTTGTTGAATGCAGTGAAGTTTGGAGGATGTGATGCTTGTAGGAGCACAGTGGAATGTGTAATCTGTTGATGGCTGTATGGACAGAGAAGGGGATGTGCAGGCAAGTTTGGCCGAGGAGAAATGAAGACAGTGTGTTGTATGAAGGCAGTGGGAAGGAGAGGGAATGCACAGATGTTACACTGCACAGACAGAGAGCAGAGCAGTTTTGTAACAGTGAAATGTAAACAGAAATTGTGAACAGTGCTTTTTTTTTAATATACAATGTAAATGCAAAACAAATAGAAGGCAACAATCAAATAAAAAAGAAAACAACACATTTTTTAAAAATGCAAAGTAACACACTAAATACACACTATAAAATCAAACAAAACAAATTCGAAAAAGATAAAATTGAAATCAAAACAATTCCCCGGCAACGGCGCCAAAAACTTGTTCGTCGACGGAAATTCTATTGTTTTAGAAAACCGTCGATTTAGAAATAAAAATAACCGCAAGCGCACGGTGTACGAATGTAGCACGTGGCAAATACGGGTTGATCTACAGGGAATTGATGATTTTAAAATTCTACTCAATCAAATCAACCAAAGTTGAAACAGTGATTAACTAAAAAAAGGAGAAAAATGACAAAAGAAAATAGATAAAAATATGAGTGTTAAGACAATTTAGAGCAACTTCCACTCTCTAGATCACATAAATCAACAAAATGAAGTTATGATCTCTCTTTTCTTTGTCATTAGTTAGCTTAATTGATGTGCTTATCATAAGAGTGGCCTATTTGTGCTATTAATTAGCTCAACATAAGCCATCAAACTATAGCACACCCCTTAAACCATTTACTAACTCACATGAAAAATGATAACAAAGTTGAAAGCAAAATCTATTTTAATTATGGCCTATTAACTATTAATTAGAAATATAAACCATCAAATTTTAATCTCGACATTCACTTCATTACAATCATCATATGTAGATGAAGATGTAATTTGAGTTAGTGATTGTTTAAGTATAGCCTATTTGGTGTCAACAATATAGGCTATCAAATTCAAAGCAAAAACAACAAGTTAACCACTTCATACATTCTCATTAAAGCACAAAAAGAGAGTATAAAACATCAAAATGTTGAAGCTACATGATTAGAGGCTTCATTACCCCTAAATTGAAAGGATTAGTCTCTCATTTGTGTTATCATATCAACACAAACAGCATGCAACATGAAAGAAAAAAGAAAGAAAAATGAAAGCTAATGGAAAAGAGATCTATTCTATTTGCATAAAAGAAAAAGAGATCTACACTACAACATGAAAGGAAATAAACAAAGAAAGGAAAAGATCATGTATTAAACTGCATAAAAAAAAGAAATTACATGAGAAAAAAAAAGGCTAAGTAGCCATGGAAAGAGAAAGAGGGCTTTGATTTATTTTCTAAACTAAAACTAATGAAGAGGAAGATAGACTACATGAAACATAAGGGGTTATTTATACAAGTGTTAAACCCTAATTCATATTTTTGGGGAATGCCCAAAATGTCCTTGTAGGAAGTGTGGTGGCCAAGTTATCATTAGCATTAATAATCCCTCACTTAAAAGTACATGAAGTTTTTAATGGCCTTTAGCATGTGCCTTAGCTCCTAATTGAAAATCAAGGTAAGTGGGTGGGGTCCTCCATGTTCTTCACTTTGAATTATTTCCATCTTCATTCTTTTGTATCTTCTTTGTGCATTCATATTCCTTCATGAACCCATTTGTAATTAAGTGTAACGACCCGAAATTTTCTAACCCGAAAATTCCAGATAGTTATGGAAAAGAAGAAAGAGATAGAAGAAGAAGAACAGAAGCATCAAACATCTCACATTCACAGCGGATAAAATATAATAATAAATAATAACAGTTTACAAAAGAATACTATATCTGTCGATTACATTTAATATACGTCAGAGTTTCACATTAATACAGTCATTGAATGTTTACAATTATCATGTCTAGGATTTACAATAATAAAAATACAGCGGATATACTCTATACGATATTGCCATCCAGCTCGCCTCCTGAGCTCCAGAACGTACCTACCTGAAAATCTGTAGTACTCGGTCTGCCCCGAGCATTACACCAAAGTAACACCCGGGCCAGGATGGAAACCAGCGTGAGTAAACCCAACTAACATGGAATACCAAAGAAATCGACTTATAAAAACCCAGGGTAACATATATCAATTTAACAAATTTAATTTTTCTATAGACTACACCTATTCCACACATCAATTTCTAAGTATTAAACTTAGATAAAATAATCAAATTTACTTAAATCATTTCATTCCAGCCTATTGATTTCACAAATCAATTTATAAAAATTCGAAGTGGTTTCAGGTATTTCCCAATACCCGACCCCAGTCTCTTCGAAACTCATGTTATCCTAACCCAAGTTATCCAAATGCAATACACAACATTTCATATCAGAGATATACATTCATTCATAACATCCAATACCATTCAGTCATCCATAAGCAAAGCTTAATCACATACAAATTAATTCAATTGATTCTAATTGAATTCCTAACCACATTCGCTTAAATTCCTTCATTCAATATTAATTAATTCCAAATCAATTAATTAATCAACCCTTCACTATTCATCTTAATTAATCCCTCTGGATTAATTATTCTCCAATATCATACAAGTAATTGTCTCTAATTAGTTCCACAAGATTAATTATTCTTAACCCAAAATTAATAAGTCATCTTTAATTACTTCACATAGTAATTACTATTATTAATTACATTAATCCTTAATTATTATAAAGGAATTTCTCATAAATCAATTAGTACCGATAAATTGATCTTAACTAACCAATCTTTAATTTCGTCATTGGTTATATAAATTAATGATTTCCCATTTACATTTCAGTTTGTCCAAACTTAATTTAATTACATTAAATAATTAATCATTAATTAATCCATAATATTAATTTCTCTTGATTTATATCATCCTGTAATCATCTACCCTTTTTATTACTTCATTCAACGAATCAATTACTCCTTAATTACTCACCTTTCTTAATCTCTTGATTAATTTCACAGAGTAATTATATTTTATTAATTACATTAAGTAATTACTTGTCAAACAATCCAATGATTATTCTGAACTGCTTACTCTAAATAAATTAACTTAAAACTTGCTTAATTAATTCAAACCCATCATTACTTAATTAATTAACCCAAATCATTAATTAATTAAATTAGTTAATTATCCAATTTAATTTCCCCACTAATTAAACGAATCACAAATCATTAAGCCCTTAGTGACTTTTAATCGGAATGATATTTTTTTAATATATTTTAAGTTTAAACATCTTAAAATTTCCAATACTTCGAGTTAAGCAACAATTAACTCGAGAACCATCCAAAATCAAAATCACCAGATCATCAATTCACAGTGCATATCAAACCAATTCAACCATTCAACCAAGCATTTGAATTTAACCAGTCAAATTGAAATAGAAATCTAACAGAGTGAGATTTACTCACCTTTGCTCCTTAAACTTGCAATCCACTTCATTCTCGATTTGATTCCACGATTTTCAACCTTGTATAAATAATTATATGAATTTTTGTTAATATTTGAATCAAATCAAACAATTAAATTTTCGTTTCATAATTTTAATCAATTAACAATTTAATTTTAACTGATGATTTACCTTTATTTTATTTTTAAACCAATTTCTTTTAAATAAATTTAAGAAATAAATTGTCTTAACAACTTACTGTTCTCTATATATATACATATATAACTGATCCAAATAAAATTGTTTAAGCCATTTGTTTATTTCACTATTTGAAATCAGCAAATTGTAAACTTACTTCTTTTTTTTAATAAAATCAAAGCTTTTGAAAAAAAAACAAGGTTGATATACCTTATAGAAACATGGACCAAACACAGAAAACCTTCCTCACCCTCGCGAAGGCAGACCACGCGGTACCACCATCAAGCTCCAACCATCACTGCAAACCATAGATCCCTCAATAACAATCCTAATCATCACCAAGCTTCACGCGAACACCATCGCGCCCAGATCGAGACACGATCACGCCGTTTCCTCCCAGAGTGTAACCCTAGGTTCGATCGCGACTTCATCGCCGCTCCATCTCTCGCGACACCGCCTTCACTCTTACGGCCTCGCGTGCCATCCTTCAAGCGTGAGTCTCCCCTTGCCACATCGAAGACGGCGTCCCCATTTACATGCCTCGAGACTCGGCCGAACGAGTCGCACTACACTTATTTGAAAACGAATCGAATTCAAATGCTCATCATCACCCTTTTTTTTCGGCCTTCTGTTGATTTCGAGTTTTCCCCTCTTTGTTTTCGAGATGAAATTACATAATGCATTGTAAAAGAAGGAAGCAGGTTTTATTAAAATAACGTAGGCTAGAGGCTTCCTTCAGAAGGTAAGGACGGGGTGATTTGATTTTTTTAAGGGTAAAAGAAAGATTGCGTGAATAAAGGAAGAAACAGGCGTATTCGAGAAGGAACCATAGTTGACTTGGTCAATACGTATATAAATAAATAAGTGTTCAAAATATTTCGTTATTAATTTTAGCGCGTTCACGTGTCGTACGCTCCCGCAACAACCCCAAACATTACGAAACTTGAAATCCAATAATAACTAACTATTAAAGATTCAATGGAACTGGTTTCGATGAATTCCGAGACTGTGCCTCGGAAGACCATTTTTAAATTCAATTTAAACGATATATTATTTAAAACTGAACAAATTACCTTTAAATTAAAATTCAACCATTCTATTATCTTCAGTATCATCATTATAAATTTTATAAGCTTTCAAATTATTTTTAATAGGCTTAAAATTCCATATTCAACATCTTACCCAATTTCAAATTATATAATTCAATACTTTAATTATCTAATAAATATTAATATTTGGAATTCAAGCTAAAATTAATCTTTCAAATGTTAAAAATCAATTTATTATTCCATTTTAAATCGTTAAAATTTCCGGGTCGTCACATTCCTCCCCCCTTAAAAGATTTTCGTCCCCCGAATTACTAGTTAGGAAGAATGGACCAATCCCTTTTACCTTTTCTCCAAAACCAACAGGTTTATCAACTTGCCACAATATCATTTATTAAAGATTCACTATTACCTCAACTAACTTCCAAAACCTTTCATGGTTTCCAACAATCCATTTTTACCCAATCGTTTAAATTTCAATTTAAAACCAAATTTGGAATTATCAAAATTTTCTCAAAAATTTTCTAACTCTCTAAATTCCCGAAATTTTTTGCCAGGGTCTCCTTTGCGTGGCTAGCTCGGTGCAACTGCAAAAGGCCTCTACGGGCTCCCAAATTCCAAAAGAAAACAAAAGCCAATTGGCTACATCAAAAACCCAATCCAATTCCATTCAGAAAATAAAATACATACCTTTTTATCGGGCAATTCACATTTATCCTTTGGAATCAAATCCAATTTTCTTTTTTCCTTTTTAATACCTGCATATCTTGTTTAGCAACAATATTCAATCGTAACTTTACAAATCATTTTATATCTCCTATATAGGTTTCCATATTTACTTCTATTCAAATTTGGTTTTTCCCGTTTTAATATGGACTCAATTTATTTTCAATTTTTAACATTAAGTTTTTATTTTCCATTTATAACTGAGTCTTATTAGTTCCATCTGGTAATCTATTTCAGTTTCATATTTAAAATCGTTTAGTTGCTTAACAAAAATTTTCTCAAAAATTTTCACAAATTTTCTAACTCCAAAATTTTCGGAAAATTTTGGCAGAGTCTCCTTTGTACGGAGGAGCTTTTGCAAGTTGACAAGAGATATAAATAGGTATACATCGACCCACACGGTCGGAAAAAGCAAAAACAGTTCATATTTCCTATTTTTATTGCGTAGGCGTACCTTATTTAGCATTTCAAGCAAGCAACTTCTTAATCTTAGCAATTAGTGCAATCCAAATCCGACCAAACGGCCTTCAGGTACCTGTACTTACTCAATTTAAATATGTAAGTGCCAAATATAGAAATTCTATTAGCATTTCACTTACTTTTAATGGCTAAACACAAGCATTTCAAAAGCAACAAACACCAAACGCCTACCATAAGCGATTTACATAATTTAAAGCTAATCCAATTGCTTCCAACCAAATTTATATGCCGTTACATTCAATTTTAATGGATTACAACGCAATTGCTTACATTCAATTCATTTTTAAGCAAAACAAACTCGTATTCATATCCATTGATTCAAAAATTAATTATATTTGTTTCTACTAATCCATAGAATTTAATTAAATCTCATTTACATTAAACGACCATCATTTCTACGAAAATTTGACAATATCCATGGGAATAAATAATTACTTAAGTTTTATAACCAATTAAAATTGATTCCAACTCAATTTTATTTAATTCAATTCCGTTTTAATTTATTCACAACCATTTATTTAGCTCGACACATTCCATTCTCGTATACTACTAGCCATTTCCAAATTAATTCAAACCAAGTTTTATTTAATAGCCTTCACTCTTATTCGAAGCCAAGCTTTCATAAATTTTAAACTTAAGTTAATTTACTTTAATTTATTCCAACATCAAACTTAAGTTTACTTCTATTTGATTCTCATTAAATCAAATTCCATTAAATTTAGTCTGATAATCCAATTCCAATCACAACTTTGATTTAGTCTTTATTCAATCAGACTTCATCCGTTTATTATTTAACTCAATCAACCCATTTTAAAATTTTAATTTGCTTACTTAATTCGTTATCGAATTTATTTTATTAACACAAGGCCCCTCTCAATTTATTTCTATTCACTTGTGTTTTGTTTTGCAACTCAAAACATTGCTATTATAATCACCTTTCTTATATCCAATTTTCCTGCAAATTTCATTAAATATTATTCAAATCACACTTAGATTTTATTTGCAATTCAAACCATCACTTTTTCAATCCAACTCTATTTTATTTTATTTTTTTATAGCATCTCTACTTATTTAATTCATTATCAAATCCAAGTCGAATTCTTTTCACCATTCGAATTGCTTTCCAAACTCCATTATTAACTTACAATTCATTTATTTAACCGGGTTAAATTTTATTAACATACTCAATCAAACAATTATTTAACCAATTGGCTTATTTCCAATTTCTAAATCAATATTCGATTTTAATTACAAATTCACTTCATTAAAGTTCCAGCTTGGATTTCCTTGATTTTTCCAAAATTCCAACACTTTATTTTAAAAAAAATTGAAATGTTTTTTAGTTCACATCGTACTTAATAAAATAGCTCTTTATAAAAATACATTTTATGACTCGATGTCTCAACCAGTCCATCCTTGTTCTCACAGAAATTCGGTCATACTTTGATCAGGCATAGGACTGAAAACCTATAAGTACTTGGCAGACCCATTTTCAACATCCAGTGAAAATACTTTTGAAAATAATTTTATTGAAAATATTGAAAACAGTTTTTGAAAATAGAGGAAATAACTTTGGCGAGAATGCTCTGGAAATCATCACCCCCATTCATGGTCATAGTTACATTCCAGGATTACGTTGTCGTCGTAGCAAAAGTCCATGCAACTGCAGGCTCTCCGCGGCCTCTCGATTACGCCATGGATCCCACACAATAGATCACAGTTACATCCAGGGTTACGTTGCCGTCGCGGCAAAAGTCCATGTAACTGCAGGCTCTCCACGGCCTCTGATTTTCGCTGTCAAAATGAAACCTCTCCGATCCTATATAGGTCGCAGTCTGCCGATATAAAATCAAACGCAGACCGTTGGCTCTCAGCGGCACACACGACTTCCGCTATGTTATACCATAGGTCGCAGCCTACCGATATAAAATCAAACACAGACTGTTGGCTCTCAGCCGCACACACGACTTCCGCTATGGTATACACTACTCATAATCCTCAGGAACTAGTTTTGTCCGGACTCCTTACAGGATCAACTTTAGAACCCCCCTTGGGGCTCAAGGCAGCACCACCCGGTGACACTCCTGAGAAGTTCATTTCAAGGGAGCGCCTTTTCCCCCAGAGCCATCATCAAAACATTTTATACTATACACATATAGTATATTCAAATCATACACCTAGTATGATCTCATACAAAGCTCATTTACACAAAATCGATTATCCCAAAATCGATAATTCACAAACTAGGCTTTCCAAATTCAATATTGATTTTACCCAAAAATCAAATGCCTTTCCAAATCCAAAGGTTCCCAAAACCCTTTCCAAAATCCTCATAAGATCCTTTATATATATTCAAAAATATATAATTTTTTAAAGCTTTGGATCATTTCAAACTTGTATAAATCCCCAGCAATAAATTCAACAAGGGTAGATTTATCTTATATAACAAAGATATACAACTTTGTTTATTCAAAACCAAATATTCAAATTTGATTACTCTTTCAAATATCAATTCCATTCAAATCCGTACGATGTACACATAGCATCCGTACGTTATACCAATATGATCGCTCAATCGATCACACAATTTCACTTCCGAACTAGTATCGTCCACCCGACTTCCTAGTGCGGACACAGATCTGGTTTCTTGATTAGAAACCGTCATTCTCCTTGCATAGCTATAACTATGATAGAGAACATCCAGAACCAATCAACAATCCATATCCAGGTTCGCCGTCGAAAATCGAGTGAAAAATCCCACTCGGATCGATATAACTATCTCGAAATTATGTGCTCAAATCTGGATCAAATCACTATGCGAATAGAATAATATACGTACATCCTACGTATTTAACTTCATTGATATTAGCCAAATCAATTGCCTTCTATTCACGTTCACTTATTTACAATTGCCTTAACCCCCATTTGGATTATCACCTCAATTCTTATCTCGGTTGGGTATTAAATTCACAACAGTTTGAACTCCGACCAGTTTATATTTAGAAAATAGCTTGAAAATTTTAAAATTGATAAGTAGTTGAAAAATAATTAATAGGTTGCAAAATAGATATATAACAGTTAACTAATAGTAAAATAGTTGGAAAATAGTTAAATAGTTTCAAAAATTTTAAATAATTGCAAAATAGTTGTAAAATAGTAATTAATTCGTAACATAGTTGAAAAATAGTAATTAGTTTAGAAAACGGTTGAAAAATGGTTAAATAGCTCCAAAAATAATTGTAAACCAAGTATAAAGTAATTTGGCTGTAAGAAAGAAAATTTGTATATATATTTAATAGCTTAGAAAAATAAGTTTATATCAAAATAATTTATATTGAAAATAGTCAAGAGTCAACTGTTCACTTTCCCAACAATTCAATTTAAATCTCCATTTAAATTGACCCAATTCCAATTCAAATAACTCCAAATTCCATTGGACTTGATTAATCCCCAATTCAAGTTGAATCAATCTTGATTCCTTCCCCAATTTAAACCAAATTCAATTTTGAACTAACTCAATTTAAATCTTGAATCTTAAACTATCCTGAATTATATAAATTCGAGTTAGATTCTCAAAGGTTGGTTTAACTCTTTAAACCAAATTAACTTTTATTTAAAGTTTTTAATCAATTTAATTTCTGAGTTCAATTCTCAAAATTTCATTTTAAATTATCTTTACTTATGTATTTCAAGGTTCAAATAAGAGTTCAATACAATTTTATTTGTTTTCAAAATTTAATTTATTATTAAATTTTATCTTCCAGTTTGAAGCTAGTTCCTAAACAAGTTTAATTTACAATTTAATTATTCAAATTTATTTTATTTATACAGGACCATTCTCAATTTAAAGATTTTTATTTACAATAGGATGATATCATCCAATTTATTTTAAAATGTCCATTCATTTTAAATTTTTAAATCTCAAACCCGTTTTGAGATCACACAAATTCCCAATTCCAATCAAACATTTAACTTTCCAAGTTAAATTCCAATTTACTTAACCCAATCAACCTTGCTCAAATTGAATTCCCGCTTCAAACTTCAAAATTCTTTCCCTCTTATAAGTTCAAAACTTATATCACTTTTGGTTTTTACATCACACTTCAGGGAAAAATCAAAACTCAACACCTTAGAGTTTATTCCCAATTATCTTTGATATCATGCATATCCATACATATATACATATTTATTTCTTGGCCCTCCCAGCCATGTTTTAAAAATTTTAAAACCACCCTTGGTTTGAAATTCAAATCAAATTTCAAACAACCCATTGTTTTCAACAAGTCCCAGTTATCCAAATAATACTTATTTATTATTTTCCATTACTTTGAAACAAAATTTCCGAATTCTGAGACCAGATTTAGAATTTCATTTTCAATCCATTAAATTTTAATTTGTTTGTATTTTTGTTTCTACTTAATTTAATTCCAATTCTAGACTTCAGTTTGGTTGTATTATATTACTTCTTTATTTTAATTTCAATAATTAACAACCAATCACCTTAATATTTATTAGAAGGAAATATTGCTTTATATATCAAAATATATATTTTATATAAAATCATTTAAAATCTTTATATAATAAAATAACAAGTACGCGCTCATATATATATATATATATATATATATATATATATTCTCAACTCATTCTAGAGTACTACAGACTCTATTAAATGAGTAATCACCACCAGAGCAAAGGTTCTCGCTTAACCTTTCAGCTCTGATACCAAATGTAACGACCCGAAATTTTCTAACCCGAAAATTCCAGATAGTTATGGAAAAGAGGAAAGAGATAGAAGAAGAAGAACAGAAACACCAAACATCTCACATTCGCAGCGGATAAAATATAATAATAAATAATAACAGTTTACAAAAGAATACTATATCTGTCGATTACATTTAATATACGTCAGAGTTTCACATTAATACAGTCACTGAATGTTTACAATTATCATGTTTAAGATTTACAATAATATAAATACAGCGGATATACTCTATATGATATTGCCATCCAGCTCGCCTCCTGAGCTCCAGAACGTACCTACCTGAAAATCTGTAATACTCGGTCTGACCCGAGCATTACTCCAAAGTAACACCCGGGTCAGGCTGGAAACCAGCGTGAGTAAACCCAACTAACATGGAATACCAAAGAAATCGACTTATAAAAACCCAGGGTAACATATATCAATTTAACAAATTTAAATTTTCTATAGACTACACTTATTCCACACATCAATTTCTAAGTATTAAACTTAGATAAAATAATCAAATTTACTTAAATCATTTCATTCCAGCCTATTGATTTCACAAATCAATTTATAAAAATTCGAAGTGGTTTCAGGTATTTCCCAATACCCGACCCCGGTCTCTTCGAAACTCATGTTATCCTAACCCAAGTTATCCAAATGCAATACACAACATTTCATATCAGAGATATACATTCATTCATAACATCCAATACCATTCAGTCATCCATAAGAAATGCTTAATCACATACAAATTAATTCAATTGATTCTAATTGAATTCCTAACCACATTCGCTTAGATTCCTTCATTCAATATTAATTAATTCCAAATCAATTGATTAATCAACCCTTCACTATTCATCTTAATTAATCCCTCTGGATTAATTATTCTACAATATCATACAAGTAATTGTCTTTAATTAGTTCCACAAGATTAATTATTCTTAACCAAAAATTAATAAGTCATCTTTAATTACTTCACGTAGTAATTACTATTATTAATTACATTAATCCTTAATTATTATTAAGGAATTTCGCATAAATCAATTAGTACCGATAAATTGATCTTAACTAACCAATCTTTAATTTCGTCATTGGTTATATAAGTTATTGATTTCCCATTTACATTTCAGTTTGTCCAAATTTAATTCAATTACATTAAATAATTAATCATTAATTAGTCCACAATATTAATTTCTCTTGATTTATCTCATCCTGTAATCATCTACCCTTTTTATTACTTCATTCAACGAATCAATTACTCCTTAATTACTCACCTTTCTTAATCTCTTGGTTAATTTCACAGAGTAATTATATTTTATTAATTACATTAAGTAATTACTTGTCAAACCATCCAATGATTATTATGAACTGCTTACACTAAATAAATTAACTTAAAACTTTCTTAATTAATTCAAACCCATCATTACTAAATTAATTAACCCAAATCATTAATTAATTAAATTAGTTAATTATCCAATTTAATTTCCCCACTAATTAAACGAATCACAAATCATTAAGCCCTTAGTGACTTTTAAATGGAACGTTTTTTATATATATTAAGTTTAAACATCTTAAAATTCCCAATACTTCGAGTTAAGCAACAATTAACTCGAGAACCATCCAAAACCAAAATCACCAGATCATCAATTCACAGTGCATATCAAACCAATTCAACCATTCAACCAAACATTTGAATTTAACCAGTTAAATTCAAATAGAAATCTAACAGAGTGAGATTTACTCACCTTTGCTCCTTAAACTTGCAATCCACTTCATTCTCGATTTGATTCCACGATTTTCAACCTTGTATAAATAATTATATGAACTTTTGTTAATATTTGAATCAAATCAAACAATTAAATTCTCGTTTCATAATTTTAATCAATTAACAATTTAATTTTAGCCGATGATTTACCTTTATTTTATTTTTAAACCAATTTCTTTTAAATTAATTTAAGAAATAAATTGTCTTAACAACTTACTATTCTCTATATATATACATATATAACTGATCCAAATAAAATTGTTTGAGCCATTTGTATATTTCACTATTCGAAATTAGCAAATTGTAAACTTACTTCTTCTTTTTTTAATAAAATCAAAGCTTTTGAAAAAAAAAGGTTGATATACCTTACAGAAACATGGACCAAACACAGAAAACCTTCCTCACCCTCGCGAAGGCAGACCACGCGGTACCACCACCAGGCTCCAACCATCACTGCAAACCATCGATCCCTCAATAGCAATCCTAATCGTCACCAAGCTTCACGCGAACGCCAACACGCCCAGATCGAGGCACGATCACGCCGTCTCCTCCCAGAGTGTAACCCTAGGTTCGACCGCGACTTCATCGCCGCTCTGTATCTAGCGACACCGCCTTCACTCTTACGGCCTCGTGTGCCCTCCTTCAAGCGTGAGTCTCCCCTTGCCACATCGAAGACGGCCTCCCCATTTACGTGCCTCGAGACTCGGCTGAACGAGTCGTACTACACTTATTTGAAAACGAATCGAATTCAAATGCTCATCATCACCTTTTTTTTCCGGCCTTCTGTTGATTTCGAGTTTTCCCCTCTTTGTTTTCGAGATGAAATTACATAATGCATTGCAAAAGAAGGAAGTAGGTTTTATTAAAATAACGTAGGCTAGAGGCTTCCTTCAGAAGGTAAGGACGGGGTGATTTGATTTTTTTAAGGGTAAAAGAAAGATGGCGTGAATAAAGGAAGAAACAGGCGTATTCGAGAAGGAACCATTGTTGACTTGGTCAATACGTATATAAATAAATAAGCGTTCAAATATTTCGTTATTAATTTTAGCGCGTTCACGTGTCGTACGCTCCCGCAACAACCCCAAACACTACGAAACTTGAAATCCAATAATAACTAACTATTACGGATTCAATGGAACTGGTTTCGATGAATTCCGAGACTGTGCCTCGGAAGGCCATTTTTAAATTCAAATTAAATGATATATTATTTAAAACTGAACAAATTACCTTTAAATTAAAATTCAACCATTCTATTATCTTCAGTATCATCATTATAAATTTTATAAGCTTTCAAATTATTTTTAATAGGCTTAAAATTCCATATTCAACATCTTACCCAATTTTAAATTATATAATTCAATACTTTAATTATCTAATAAATATTAATATTTGGAATTCAAGCTAAAATTAATCTTTCAAATGTTAAAAATCAATTTATTATTCCATTTTAAATCGTTAAAATTTCCGGGTCGTCACATTCCTCCCCCTTAAAAGATTTTCGTCCCCCGAATTACTAGTTAGGAAGAATGGACCAATCCCTTTTACCTTTTCTCCAAAACCAACAGGTTTATCAACTTGCCACAATATCGTTTATTAAAGATTCACTATTACCTCAACTAACTTCCAAAACCTTTCATGGTTTCCAACAATCCATTTTTACCCAATCGTTTAAATTTCAATTTAAAACCAAATTTGGAATTATCAAAATTTTCTCAAAAATTTTCTAACTCTCTAAATTCCCGAAATTTTTTGCCAGGGTCTCCTTTGCGTGGCTAGCTCGGTGCAACTGCAAAAGGCCTCTACGGGCTCCCAAATTCCAAAAGAAAACAAAAGCCAATTGGCTACATCAAAAACCCAATCCAATTCCATTCAGAAAATAAAATACATACCTTTTTATCGGGCAATTCACATTTATCCTTTGGAATCAAATCCAATTTTCTTTTTTCCTTTTTAATACCTGCATATCTTGTTTAGCAACAATATTCAATCGTAACTTTACAAATCATTTTATACATTCTCCTATATAGGTTTCCATATTTACTTCTATTCAAATTTGGTTTTCCCCGTTTTAATATGGACTCAATTTATTTTCAATTTTGAACATTAAGTTTTTATTTTCCATTTATAACTAAGTCTTATTAGTTCCATCTGGTAATCTATTTCAGTTTCATATTTAAAATCGTTTAGTTGCTTAACAAAAATTTTCTCAAAAATTTTCACAAATTTTCTAACTCCAAAATTTTCGGAAAATTTTGGCAGAGTCTCCTTTGTACGGAGGAGCTTTTGCAAGTTGACAAGAGATATAAATAGGTATACATCGACCCACACGGTCGGAAAAAGCAAAAACAGTTCATATTTCCTATTTTTATTGCGTAGGCGTACCTTATTTAGCATTTCAAGCAAGCAACTTCTTAATCTTAGCAATTAGTGCAATCCAAATCCGGCCAAACGGCCTTCAGGTACCTGTACTTACTCAATTTAAATATGTAAGTGCCAAATATAGAAATTCTATTAGCATTTCACTTACTTTTAATGGCTAAACACAAGCATTTCAAAAGCAACAAACACCAAACGCCTACCATAAGCGATTTACATAATTTAAAGCTAATCCAATTGCTTCCAACCAAATTTATATGCCGTTACATTCAATTTTAATGGATTACAACGCAATTGCTTACATTCAATTCATTTTTAAGCAAAACAAACTCGTATTCATATCCATTGATTCAAAAATTAATTATATTTGTTTCTACTAATCCATAGAATTTAATTAAATCTCATTTACATTAAACGACAATCATTTCTACGAAAATTTGACAATATCCATGGGAATAAATAATTACTTAAGTTTTATAACCAATTAAAATTGGTTCCAACTCAATTTTATTTAATTCAATTCCGTTTTAATTTATTCACAACCATTTATTTAGCTCGACACATTCCATTCTCGTATACTACTAGCCATTTCCAAATTAATTCAAACCAAGTTTTATTTAATAGCCTTCACTCTTATTCGAAGCCAAGCTTTCATAAATTTTAAACTTAAGTTAATTTACTTTAATTTATTCCAACATCAAACTTAAGTTTACTTCTATTTGATTCTCATTAAATCAAATTCCATTAAATTTAGTCTGATAATCCAATTCCAATCACAACTTTGATTTAGTCTTTATTCAATCAGACTTCATCCGTTTATTATTTAACTCAATCAACCCATTTTAAAATTTAATTTGCTTACTTAATTCGTTATCGAATTTATTTTATTAACACAAGGCCCCTCTCAATTTATTTCTATTCACTTGTGTTTTGTTTTGCAACTCAAAACATTGCTATTATAATCACCTTTCTTATATCCAATTTTCCTGCAAATTTCATTAAATATTATTCAAATCACACTTAGATTTTATTTGCAATTCAAACCATCACTTTTTCAATCCAACTCTATTTTATTTTATTTTTTTATAGCATCTCTACTTATTTAATTCATTATCAAATCCAAGTCGAATTCTTTTCACCATTCGAATTGATTTCCAAACTCCATTATTAACTTACAATTCATTTATTTAACCGGGTTAAATTTTATTAACATACTCAATCAAACAATTATTTAACCAATTGGCTTATTTCCAATTTCTAAATCAATATTCGATTTTAATTACAAATTAACTTCATTAAAGTTCCAGCTTGGATTTCCTTGATTTTTCCAAAATTCCAACACTTTATTTAAAAAAAATTTGAAATGTTTTTTAGTTCACATCGTACTTAATAAAATAGCTCTTTATAAAAATACATTTTATGACTCGATGTCTCAACCAGTCCATCCTTGTTCTCACAGAAATTCGGTCATACTTTGATCAGGCATAGGACTGAAAACCTATAAGTACTTGGCAGACCCATTTTCAACATCCAGTGAAAATACTTTTGAAAATAATTTTATTGAAAATATTGAAAACATTTTTTGAAAATAGAGGAAATAACTTTGGCGAGAATGCTCTGGAAATCATCACCCCCATTCATGGTCACAGTTACATTCCAGGGTTACGTTGTCGTCGTAGCAAAAGTCCATGCAACTGCAGGCTCTCCGCGGCCTCTCGATTACGCCATGGATCCCACACAATAGATCACAGTTACATCCAGGGTTACGTTGCCGTCGCGGCAAAAGTCCATGTAACTGCAGGCTCTCCACGGCCTCTGATTTTTGCTGTCAAAATGAAACCTCTCCACTCCTACATAGGTCGCAGTCTGCCGATATAAAATCAAACGCAGACCGTTGGCTCTCAGCGGCACACACGACTTCCGCTATGTTATACCATAGGTCGCAGCCTACCGATATAAAATCAAACACAGACTGTTGGCTCTCAGCCGCACACACGACTTCCGCTATGGTATACACTACTCATAATCCTCAGGAACTAGTTTTGTCCGGACTCCTTACAGGATCAACTTTAGAACCCCCCTTGGGGCTCAAGGCAGCACCACCCGGTGGCACTCCTGAGAAGTTCATTTCAAGGGAGCGCCTTTTTCCCCAGAGCCATCATCAAAACATTTTATACTATACACATATAGTATATTCAAATCATACACCTAGTATGATCTCATACAAAGCTCATTTACACAAAATCGATTATCCCAAAATCGATAATTCACAAACTAGGCTTTCCAAATTCAATATTGATTTTACCCAAAAATCAAATGCCTTTCCAAATCCAAAGGTTCCCAAAACCCTTTCCAAAATCCTCATAAGATCCTTTATATATATTCAAAAATATATAATTTTTTAAAGCTTTGGATCATTTCAAACTTGTATAAATCCCCAGCAATAAATTCAACAAGGGTAGATTTATCTTATATAACAAAGATATACAACTTTGTTTATTCAAAACCAAATATTCAAATTTGATTACTCTTTCAAATATCAATTCCATTCAAATCCGTACGATGTACACATAGCATTCGTACGTTATACCAATATGATCGCTCAATCGATCACACAATTTCACTTCCGAACTAGTATCGTCCACCCGACTTCCTAGTGCGGACACAGATCTGGTTTCTTGATTAGAAACCGTCATTCTCCTTGCATAGCTATAACTATGATAGAGAACATCCAGAACCAATCAACAATCCATATCCAGGTTCGCCGCCGAAAATCGAGTGAAAAATCCCACTCGGATCGATATAACTATCTCGAAATTATGTGCTCAAATCTGGATCAAATCACTATGCGAATAGAATAATATACGTACATCCTACGTATTTAACTTCATTGATATTAGCCAAATCAATTGCCTTCTATTCACGTTCACTTATTTACAATTGCCTTAACCCCCATTTGGATTATCACCTCAATTCTTATCTCGGTTGGGTATTAAATTCACAACAGTTTGAACTCCGACCAGTTTATATTTAGAAAATAACTTGAAAATTTTAAAATTGATAAGTAGTTGAAAAATAATTAATAGGTTGCAAAATAGATATATAACAGTTAACTAATAGTAAAATAGTTGGAAAATAGTTAAATAGTTTCAAAAAATTTAAATAATTGCAAAATAGTTGTAAAATAGTAATTAATTCGTAACATAGTTGAAAAATAGTAATTAGTTTAGAAAACGGTTGAAAAATGGTTAAATAGCTCCAAAAATAATTGTAAACCAAGCATAAAGTAATTTGGCTGTAAGAAAGAAAATTTGTATATATATTTAATAGCTTAGAAAAATAAGTTTATATCAAAATAATTTATATTGAAAATAGTCAAGAGTCAACTGTTCACTTTCCCAACAATTCAATTTAAATCTCCATTTAAATTGACCCAATTCCAATTCAAATAACTCCAAATTCCATTGGACTTGATTAATCCCCAATTCAAGTTGAATCAATCTTGATTCCTTCCCCAATTTAAACCAAATTCAATTTTGAACTAACTCAATTTAAATCTTGAATCTTAAACTATCCTGAATTATATAAATTCGAGTTAGATTCTCAAAGGTTAGTTTAACTCTTTAAACCAAATTAACTTTTATTTAAAGTTTTTAATCAATTTAATTTCTGAGTTCAATTCTCAAAATTTCATTTTAAATTATCTTTACTTATGTATTTCAAGGTTCAAATAAGAGTTCAATACAATTTTATTTGTTTTCAAAATTTAATTTATTATTAAATTTTATCTTCCAGTTTGAAGCTAGTTCCTAAACAAGTTTAATTTACAATTTAATTATTCAAATTTATTTTATTTATACAGTACCATTCTCAATTTAAAGATTTTTATTTACAATAGGATGATATCATCCAATTTATTTTAAAATGTCCATTCATTTTAAATTTTTAAATCTCAAACCCGTTTTGAGTTCACACAAATTCCCAATTCCAATCAAACATTTAACTTTCCAAGTTAAATTCCAATTTACTTAACCCAATCAACCTTGCTCAAATTGAATTCCCGCTTCAAACTTCAAAATTCTTTCCCTCTTATAAGTTCAAAACTTATATCACTTTTGGTTTTTACATCACACTTCAGGGAAAAATCAAAACTCAACACCTTAGAGTTTATTCCCAATTATCTTTGATATCATGCATATCCATACATATATACATATTTATTTCTTGGCCCTCCCAGCCATGTTTTAAAAATTTTAAAACCACTCTTGGTTTGAAATTCAAATCAAATTTCAAACAACCCATTGTTTTCAACAAGTCCCAGTTATCCAAATAATACTTATTTATTATTTTCCATTACTTTGAAACAAAATTTCCGAATTCTGAGACCAGATTTAGAATTTCATTTTCAATCCATTAAATTTTAATTTATTTGTATTTTTGTTTCTACTTAATTTAATTCCAATTCTAGACTTCAGTTTGGTTGTATTATATTACTTCTTTATTTTAATTTCAATAATTAACAACCAATCACCTTAATATTTATTAGAAGGAAATATTGCTTTATATATCAAAATATATATTTTATATAAAATCATTTAAAATCTTTATATAATAAAATAACAAGTACGCGCTCATATATACATACATACATATATATATATATATATATATATATATATATATTCTCAACTCATTCTAGAGTACTACAGACTCTATTAAATGAGTAATCACCACCAGAGCCAAGGTTCTCGCTTAACCTTTCAGCTCTGATACCAAATGTAACGACCCGAAATTTTCTAACCCGAAAATTCCAGATAGTTATGGAAAAGAAGAAAGAGATAGAAGAAGAAGAACAGAAACACCAAACATCTCACATTCGCAGCGGATAAAATATAATAATAAATAATAACAGTTTACAAAAGAATACTATATCTGTCGATTACATTTAATATACGTCAGAGTTTCACATTAATACAGTCACTGAATGTTTACAATTATCATGTTTAAGATTTACAATAATATAAATACAGCGGATATACTCTATACGATATTGCCATCCAGCTCGCCTCCTGAGCTCCAGAACGTACCTACCTGAAAATCTGTAATACTCGGTCTGACCCGAGCATTACTCCAAAGTAACACCCGGGTCAGGCTGGAAACCAGCGTGAGTAAACCCAACTAACATGGAATACCAAAGAAATCGACTTATAAAAACCCAGGGTAACATATATCAATTTAACAAATTTAAATTTTCTATAGACTACACTTATTCCACACATCAATTTCTAAGTATTAAACTTAGATAAAATAATCAAATTTACTTAAATCATTTCATTCCAGCCTATTGATTTCACAAATCAATTTATAAAAATTCGAAGTGGTTTCAGGTATTTCCCAATACCCGACCCCGGTCTCTTCGAAACTCATGTTATCCTAACCCAAGTTATCCAAATGCAATACACAACATTTCATATCAGAGATATACATTCATTCATAACATCCAATACCATTCAGTCATCCATAAGCAATGCTTAATCACATACAAATTAATTCAATTGATTCTAATTGAATTCCTAACCACATTCGCTTAGATTCCTTCATTCAATATTAATTAATTCCAAATCAATTGATTAATCAACCCTTCACTATTCATCTTAATTAATCCCTCTGGATTAATTATTCTGCAATATCATACAAGTAATTGTCTTTAATTAGTTCCACAAGATTAATTATTCTTAACCAAAAATTAATAAGTCATCTTTAATTACTTCACATAGTAATTACTATTATTAATTACATTAATCCTTAATTATTATTAAGGAATTTCGCATAAATCAATTAGTACCGATAAATTGATCTTAACTAACCAATCTTTAATTTCGTCATTGGTTATATAAGTTATTGATTTCCCATTTACATTTCAGTTTGTCCAAATTTAATTCAATTACATTAAATAATTAATCATTAATTAGTCCACAATATTAATTTCTCTTGATTTATCTCATCCTGTAATCATCTACCCTTTTTATTACTTCATTCAACGAATCAATTACTCCTTAATTACTCACTTTTCTTAATCTCTTGATTAATTTCACAGAGTAATTATATTTTATTAATTACATTAAGTAATTACTTGTCAAACCATCCAATGATTATTATGAACTGCTTACACTAAATAAATTAACTTAAAACTTTCTTAATTAATTCAAACCCATCATTACTAAATTAATTAACCCAAATCATTAATTAATTAAATTAGTTAATTATCCAATTTAATTTCCCCACTAATTAAACGAATCACAAATCATTAAGCCCTTAGTGACTTTTAAACGGAACGTTTTTTATATATATTAAGTTTAAACATCTTAAAATTCCCAATACTTCGAGTTAAGCAACAATTAACTCGAGAACCATCCAAAACCAAAATCACCAGATCATCAATTCACAGTGCATATCAAACCAATTCAACCATTCAACCAAACATTTGAATTTAACCAGTTAAATTCAAATAGAAATCTAACAGAGTGAGATTTACTCACCTTTGCTCCTTAAACTTGCAATCCACTTCATTCTCGATTTGATTCCACGATTTTCAACCTTGTATAAATAATTATATGAATTTTTGTTAATATTTGAATCAAATCAAACAATTAAATTCTCGTTTCATAATTTTAATCAATTAACAATTTAATTTTAGCTGATGATTTACCTTTATTTTATTTTTAAACCAATTTCTTTTAAATTAATTTAAGAAATAAATTGTCTTAACAACTTACTGTTCTCATATATATACATATATAACTGATCCAAATAAAATTGTTTGAGCCATTTGTATATTTCACTATTCGAAATTAGCAAATTGTAAACTTACTTCTTCTTTTTTTAATAAAATCAAAGCTTTTGAAAAAAAAAGGTTGATATACCTTACAGAAACATGGACCAAACACAGAAAACCTTCCTCACCCTCGCGAAGGCAGACCACGCGGTACCACCACCAGGCTCCAACCATCACTGCAAACCATCGATCCCTCAATAGCAATCCTAATCGTCACCAAGCTTCACGCGAACGCCAACACGCCCAGATCGAGGCACGATCACGCCGTCTCCTCCCAGAGTGTAACCCTAGGTTCGACCGTGACTTCATCGCCGCTCCGTATCTCGCGACACCGCCTGCACTCTTACGGCCTCGTGTGCCCTCCTTCAAGCGTGAGTCTCCCCTTGCCACATCGAAGACGGCCTCCCCATTTACGTGCCTCGAGACTCGGCTGAACGAGTCGCACTACACTTATTTGAAAACGAATCGAATTCAAATGCTCATCATCACCTTTTTTTCCGGCCTTCTGTTGATTTCGAGTTTTCCCCTCTTTGTTTTTGAGATGAAATTACATAATGCATTGCAAAAGAAGGAAGTAGGTTTTATTAAAATAACGTAGGCTAGAGGCTTCCTTCAGAAGGTAAGGACGGGGTGATTTGATTTTTTTACGGGTAAAAGAAAGATGGCGTGAATAAAGGAAGAAACAGGCGTATTCGAGAAGGAACCATTGTTGACTTGGTCAATACGTATATAAATAAATAAGTGTTCAAATATTTCGTTATTAATTTTAGCACGTTCACGTGTCGTACGCTCCCGCAACAACCCCAAACACTACGAAACTTGAAATCCAATAATAACTAACTATTACGGATTCAATGGAACTGGTTTCGATGAATTCCGAGACTGTGCCTCGGAAGGCCATTTTTAAATTCAAATTAAATGATATATTATTTAAAACTGAACAAATTACCTTTAAATTAAAATTCAACCATTCTATTATCTTCATCATCATTATAAATTTTATAAGCTTTCAAATTATTTTTAATAGGCCTAAAATTCCATATTCAACATCTTACCCAATTTTAAATTATATAATTCAATACTTTAATTATCTAATAAATATTAATATTTGGAATTCAAGCTAAAATTAATCTTTCAAATGTTAAAAATCAATTTATTATTCCATTTAAATCGTTAAAATTTCCGGGTCGTCACATTAAGTTTAATTTCCTACAAAATAATATAGAAATTTCCAATTAAATTTTCTCAATTAATATATGCAAAAAAATGACCATTTTGCCCATGGATGAAGATGAATATGTGACAATTTCAAATAATATGAATTTTGGTTTAAACAAGTTAAAAATACCCAATATGATCATTTATTCAATTTAAATAGATTAAATATGGTGGTAAAATTATGCAAATTTACGTGCACATCACTCTTGCACTTTAGAGAGGTATGGGCCAGGATTCTCCCCTCAAGCTCGGTATTACCACTTTACTTGATAGATGACTAGTTGGGAGTCACAATAGATATGAATGGATTTTATTTTAAGCTCTTTCACAACTTTTTATCTTGTTATCAATGCTTCATATTCCGCATTATTATTTGCCGTAGGGAATTCCAAGCACAGGGCGCAGTAAATGGCCCGTCCTTCGAGGGCTTCAATCACTACCCCTGCCCCTAAACAAAGAATGTTAGATGCACCATCAATAAAGAGTCTCCATTGCATTTTCCCTTCCAGCAGTGTTTCTTTTTCGTCGTCTCGTATAGTAAATTCTGTGATGAAGTCTGCTAACGCTTGCCGTTAATGGCCTTTGTAATAACCCAGATTTTTGGATATCCGGTAACTGGATAATTAACTGGTTTATTCAATTGAACAAAAAAATTCTGATAATGAAAGATATCTGGTTCTGTAAGTGAATTTGAAAATATAATAAAAATTGGATTTTAAATCTCTGGATAAATATTTGATAACCTCCTAATATAATTACTTAAAAATTTCACAAATTATTTTTTGGAACAAATAATAATGGTTGTTTATATTTATATATATGGATATAAGAAAGATTTTAAATGGAAATATTATTATTTTCAAACAAATTGAATCTGTGTTTGTTTAAATAAAAATATTTGTGTAAATTGATTCCAAATTAGATTTTAAATTGTATTTGAATACGAATTTAAATTTGGAGTTCAAAAGATATATATATATATATATATAATATAATATATCTTAAATATATTTGGATTTTTAAAATATATTATATATGATTTTATTTAGAATAGAGTTTGTTTTATATTATTTTCTTTTGAAGGATTTTTATATATAAATTAAGAAATGTATGTATAAATTAGGAAATTAAATATAGATATATATATGAGAATTTTATAAAAATCATTTATAAAAATTTATTAATTCTAGGAAAATACACTTGTAAGTTAAATGTATTCATGATTTAACAAATGTAAATCAAATGTTTCATGCAAATGACATTTGTATGTAAAATCAACAAGTGTCATTATTTTAGAAAATAAGAAAATAAAAGATAATTAAGATATGTACATCTCCACCCTTTCTCATTTTTTCCTCTTTATCTTCATTATCAAAGGAAAAGGAAATCCAAAGAAACCTGTAAACTGAAATCAACCTGAAAACAAGTTGAAATAAAGATCAACTTAGCTTGAAATTTTAAAGCAGGAGTTCAAAATTCAAGACCAGGGAGCAAAATTCGAATTTCCAGAAAAAAAATCAAAATCAAATTGAAACCTGGAAACCTGATTTAGAAGATGAAACTGAAGACTGGAAAAATCAAATGCAAACAACAAGCTAAGCAAGTTTTTCAAATGCAAATCCAAATTTTCCCTATACTCAAACCTGGTTCTTTAGTTTCTGAGAAGCAGATGAGTAATCTACTACTCTTGTTAAATGCTTAAATCTGTTTGAAATTTATGCTTGTGAGTAAACAAAATTCTATTCTGTTTTAAAAATATTGTTGCATGCAGTAATTTGAAGTGAAGAGTGATAAATGTTTATATGATTGTTAATATGAAATTATATATATATTTATTTGAAATAAATAGGTGAGAGTGTCTGTATACCGAACAATTGTTCTGTTCTTGTTGTTTTGATTTAAGGCTTGATCAGAGAAAATCATGATCTCCTTCCCTGATCTTCTTGAGGACATAATGCATGAACCAGACTTGTTAGCTATAATAAAATATCAGATTTAAAAATATTTTTAAGCTTAAACAGTAGCTATATTTTCTTAGAGAGGAAGAAGTATAGGAAAAAATCCTAATCTTATCAAATTTCGACTTGAATAATTTCTTGTTTCAGTGTTATAATTTGAATTGTAATCGAATACTAGGATTTTTAGAACTAAAATCAAGATTTTTGGGGTTTTTATTCGAGAGGAATTGCATGTTGATCGAAAAATGAGTTTTCTGCATTTTCTGACGATCGAAATTTTTTGGGTTTCCGTGATATTTGCTGGAGCCAGCCTTGTAGTAGTTGATGTTGGTAAAATTAGTTGCAGGCTTTTACTACAACCAAGTCCGCGGAAAAACGATGATCTAGGGTTTAGTGGTGCTAGTGGATGGTCATCGGATTGGTGGAAGTGTCAAGTTGCTCAGGCGAAATTGAACGATCGGTCTAGGGGGAGATGATAAAGGAGGAAGAGGGGAATCTCGATGTGAAATCCTGTGGTCGTTGGTGTGATGGTTCATCGTCGCGAGGCAATTTATGATTAGGGAGATATTTCCAATTAGGACTGGAATGCTCGATTTTAATTTCGAACTTATGATGGAATCTGGGTGGTTTGGAAAGAGAGAAGAGTTGATCGACGATTTGGTGGAGGTGATCTTGAGGACTAGATCCTCGTCGATGATCGGAGGAGGTGCACGTTGTGTCAGTATATCCGTGCACAGGGTTTAATTGGAAATGAAGTTTTCTCAGTGCGAAGCTCGGGAAGGAAGAAGATGAACTCGGAGTGGTTCTCGGGTTCGTGAGTGTGTTCCTAGCAGTTTTAAAAATATAAAACTAAGGTTTAAAATGGAAGAAGATGAAGGTACTAGAGACAGGACTAGAGTACTTGTCGGGTTGATTTCGAAGTAGGAGTAGCAAGTTGTTAATCATGGTTTAAAAGTTTTTGAAAAACGAAGTTTTGAAATTTAAAAATAAATTTAGTGGTTAATAAATGTTTAAAACAAATTTGTGATTTGGTATTTTATAAGGAAACGATTTCTAATTAAAGTTTTGATAATTAATGGAGTGTAATTTATTAATTTAACTAATTGATGATTAAGGATTAATTAATTTGTAATTAAAGGTTATAAGTTAATTAATTAGAGTTAAATCAAATAGTAATTAGAGATTATTAATTAATGATTAAAGATTAATTAATTAAGCAATTTGTGTAATCAATTTAAAAGATTGATTTATTAATGTGATTAATTAATTAAAGTAATTAATTTAAAGATGATTAATTAAGATTGATCACTTAATGAAATTAATTTATAATAATGAGAATAATTAAAGTATAATTACTTAATGACATTCATTAAGTAGGATAATTAAAGGGGTAATTATTACATGTGATTTATTTAATGATAATTACTTAATAAAGTAATTGAGGATTAATTACTTAGTGTAATTAATTAAGGGATTTATTTAATTAAGGAAATTAATTAATAATTAGTTAATTAATGAGTGTGATTAATTAAAGGATAATTAATCAATGTAAATGACCGTCGGATAATTAATTTGGGTAATTAATCAAGATGGTAATTAAAGTTAATAATGTGATGGGTTTTGAGAATAATTAATTTGTGTTATTAATTAAAGGGAATTACTTAATGTAATTAAAGAATGATTAATCAAGGATGAATAATCGAGATGAATAATTAAAGGATTCATAAATAAATTAAGGGGCTAATTAATTAGTGTTAGTAATTAAGAATAATTACTGAATGGGATTAATCAAGGATTGATTAATGAATGTGGCAAATTAATTAAAGGCTAATTACTGAATGTGATTAGAGAGGATAATTAGGGAATGATTAATTAATGGTTTGTAATTAATTATTAAGATTAAAAGTGATTAAAGTAATTAATTTGATTTAATTAGGAATGGGGTGACTATTAATCTTGCTATGAATGATTGGTTGATAAATCTGATATAAAATGTTTATGATATGATATGTCTGTCTTGAACAGTGATAATGTGGTTATCTGTCGATGATGAATTGCTGTGTAAAAAAAGGTGACATCACGTGTTTAAAGTTTGAATTGTATTTCACTTGAATAGCTTAGGTTAAGATGACTTGGAATTTGAAGAGGCCGGAGTCGGGTATTAGTAAATGCCCGAAATCCCCTTCGATTTGTAATCCATAATAATTCTATATAATATTTGATATGTAAAATCATTAGGCTGGAATGGAATGATTTAAGTGAATTGGACCATTTAATCTAAGTTTTGGTACTTAGAAATTGATGTGTAAAATAAGTGATGTCCATAAAAAATTATGGAATTTGTAAATTGATACGAGTTACCTCGGGTTTAAGTAAGTCTTATTCACTAGTCTTGCTTGTTAGTTGGGTTTACTCACGCTGGTTTCTAGCCTGACCCGGGTGTTACTTTGATGTAATGCTCGGGTCAGGCCGAGTATTACAGATTTTCAGGTAAGGACGTTCTGGAGCTCAGGAGGCGAGCTGGATGGCAGAAACATATGAAGTGTATCCGCTAAGATATATTGTAGTTAAGTAGGACATGTTGTATCTGTCCAGGGTTTGTGTATTTATGTAACACTGATGTATTAAAGTGTAATCTGATAAGCACAGTTTTCTTTTGTATAACTATTATTATTTGTTTTTATATTTTATCCACTGCGAATGTGAGATGCTGGTGTTTTTGTTTCTTCTTTTCTTCTCTCTCTTTCTTCTTTCCCTAACTATTTGGAATTTTCGGGATCGAAAATTCCAGGTCGTTACATTTGGTATCAGAGCAGAAGTTTAAGCGAGAACCATGGCTCTGGTGGGATTACTCATTAAGGATAGGGTCAATGGTATCCTAGAATGAGTTGAGTTATATATATATATATATATATATATATATATATATCTGTGTGTGTGTGTATAAGAGCATACTTGGTATTTTCTTATATAAAGATTTTAAGAAAATATTTTGATATATAAAGTAATATTTCTTTCTAATATTAAGGTAATTGGTTGTTAAATTATTGGAATTAAATTAAGTGGTAATAGAAATACCACCAAATTGAAATTAAATAAAGATAAGCTTGAAATGGATTCAAATTGAAATTTAAATCTTGAATTTGGAAAGGAGTTTTAGAATAAGATAATAATAAATTGGTTTTCAAATATGATAATCTTGGTTATTATCATAAATGATTATCGTGTTTAATAATAAAATGAGTATTATTGAGTAAGCAACATGAAATGTTTTAGGTAAATAAAACATTTAGGCAAGTATGACTTATAAATTGGAATTGAAGATGATCTGAATTGTGAAGTTTTAAGTCCAGAAAAGAACTTGAAATTGTTTCGAAGTGTTAAAGGAAATAATAAATAATATTATTCAGACTATTTTGAATATAGGCTTATTTTAAAATAAGAAGTTGTTTGAAAGCTTTAAAAGAAATTTTGTTCTGAATTAAAAACCAAAGGTGGTTTAAAATTTAAGGATAACTTGGTATGTAAAGGAAATAATATGTATATATGAGGAATATACATAATATCAAAGATGTTTGAAATAAACTCTAAATGTTGAGTTTTAAATTTTTATTTGAAATGAGATGTAATACCCAAAGTGATAAGTTTTGAACTTATAAATTGGAAGATTACTAATGTGAAGTTCAAAATTTGAAATGGGAATTCAAATTTGGTAAGGTTGACTGGATTAAGTAAATAGAATTTAACTTTGGGAAGGTTAAATAAGTTAACAAGCAACCAGAATTAGAAATTTCAAGATGAAATTGAGATTTAATTTGGAAGGTTAAATTGTTGATTTGAATGTCGAATTTATGTGATCTCAAAGTGGGTTTGAGACCGGGAAATTGAAAATGGATGCTGTAAATTGGTGTTTGGATAAATTTGGATGTTTATTTATCTGGATAGTGTAAATAATATATGAAATTGAGAATTGGTTTTGAAGTTAAAATTCAGCAATAAAATTAGATTCTGAAGATAAATTTGTTTTTGAATTCTTATTGAACTTTGAAAGAGGTTAACTAAGGATAATTTAAAATGGAATTTTGAAATTCTGACTCAGAATTAAATTGCTTAAAGATTTAGATTGTTGATTTAAAAATAAAGGGATTAAATCAACATTTAAAAATCTAACTCGAATTTATATAATTCAGGATGGTTTAAAATTAAAATTTGAATGGATTTAGTTCAAATTGAAATTTGAATAGATTTATTTCAAATTGAAGTTGAATGAGTTCAAATTTAAATGGGAATTTGGGATGAATTCAAACAGAAATTGAAATGATTTGGAATTGAAGTGGGTTCAATTTGAAATTTGTCCAAATTGATTTGAGTAATTTGGAATTGTAATTAAAGTGAATAAGTAAATTCAAATGGAATTTGATTTGAATTTAGAAAAGAAATTGAGGATCAATTCAACTTGAATTGGGGTTAAATCAATTTCAATGGAAAATGAAGTTATTGGAATTGAGTCAATTTAAATGGAAGCGGAAATTTAAATTGAATTGATTGGAAATGGAGGTTGGGAATTGAACAGTTTGACTCTGGACTATTTTCAAAATAAATCGTTTTAATATAAATCTATTTTTCCAAGCTACTTCTATACAATCTTTCTTTTTAAAACCAAACTATCTTGTACTTATTTTACAATTATTTTTGGAACTATTGAAAAAAAATTCACCTGTTGTGTAAACTAATTACTATTTTCAACTACTTTATTACTAATTACTATTTTACAACTTTTTGCAATTATCTAAAATTTCTATAACTGTTTAACTATTTTCCAACTATTTTACAATTACTTAACTATTTTGCAGCTATTTTACAAACTAATAATTATTTTTCAAATACTTATCTATTTTTAAACTCTTCAACTATTTTCAAAATTTAAGCTGGTCTGAGTGCAAACTATTTATGATTAAATACCCAATTGACATAAGAATAGAGGTGATAATCCAAATGGGATTGAAACAAATGTGAATAAGTAAATAGGATTTTAAGGAAATGTGAATAGAATGGAGAATTGATTTGGCTAATAATCAATAAAAATAGATACGTAGGATGTACGTATATTATTCTATTTGCATAGTGATTTGATCCAGATTCGAACACAGAATTTTGAGATAGTTATATCGATCCGAGTTGGGATTTTTCACTCGATTTTCGACGGCGAACCTAGACATGGATTGTTGTTTGGTTCTGGATATTCTCTATCATAGCTATGGTTATGCAAGGAGAATAACGGTTTCTGATCAAGAAACCAGATCTAAGTCCGTACTAGGAAGTCGGGTGGACGGTACTAGTTCGAAAGTGAAATTGTGTGATCGAGTGGGCGATCAGATTGGTATAGTTATGGATAATATGTGTACATCGTACGAGTTTGAATGAAATTGATACTAGCAATTTGTGGATGAGAAATGTGAAATGGTTTTGAAATGAAAGGTATATATTGTGAAATATATGATGAAGCAAAGTGGAAATTGGATATTTCTATGGTAAAAATTTACTTTATGAAAGTAAGTAATTTGGCAAGTGACTTTATAGAGTAATCAATCATTCCTTTTTGAGGACGAAAATATTCAAAGGGGGGAGGGATGTAGTAACCTAGATTTTTGGATATCCAGTAATTGGATAATTAACTGGTTTATTCAATTGAACAGATAAAAATTCTGAAAGATATCTGGTTCAGTAAGTGAATTTGAAAATATAATAAAAATTGGATTTTAAATCTCTGGATAAATATTTGATAACCTCCTAATATAATTACTTAAAAATTTGACAAATTATTTTTTTGAAACAAATAATAATGGTTGTTTATATTTATATATATATATATATATATATATGGATATAAGAAAGATTTTAAATAGAAATATTATTATTTTCAAACAAATTAAATCTGTGCTTGTTTAAATAAAAATATTGTGTAAATTGATTTCAAATTGGATTCTAAATTATATTTGAATTTGAATTTAAATTTGGAATTCAAAAGATAGATATATATATCTTAAATATATTTGGATTTTTAAAATAAAATATATATGGTTTTATTTAGAATAGAGTTTGTTTTATATTATTTTCTTTTAAAGGATTATATATATATAAATAAAGAAATGTATGTATAAATTAGGATATTAAATATATATATATATATATGAGAATTTAATAAAAATTATTTATAAAAATTTATTAATTCTAGGAAAATATACTTGTAGGTTAGATGTATTCATGATTTAACAAATGTAAATCAAATGTTTCATGCAAATTTCATTTGTATGTAAAATCAACAAGTGTAATTAATTTTAGAAAATAAGAAAATAAAAGATAATTAAGATATGTACATCTCCACCCTTTCTCATTTTTTTCCCTCTTTATCTTCATTATCAAAGGAAAAGAAAATCCAATGAAACCTGTAAACTGAAATCAACCTGAAAACAAATTAAAATAAAGATCAACTTAGCTTCAAATTTTAAAGCAACAGTTCAAAATTCAAGACCAGAGAGCAAATTCGAATTTCCAGAAAAAAAATCAAAATCAAATTGAAACCTGGAAACCAAAATTAGAAGACAAAACTGAAGACTAGAAAAATCAAATGCAAACAACAAGCTAAGCAAGTTTTTCAGATGCAAATCAAAATTTTCCAGATACTCAAACCCGGTTCTCTGGTTTTTGAGAAGCAGGTGAGTAATCTACTACTCTTGTTAAATGCTTAAATCTATTTGAAATTTGTGCTTATGATTAAACAAAATTCTAATCTATTTTAAAAATCTTGTTGCATGCAGTAATTTGAAGTGAAGAGTGATAAATGTTTATATGATTGTTAATATGAAATTATATATATATATATATATATATATATTTGAAATAAATGGGTGAGAGTGTCTGTATATAGAACAATTATTCTGTTCTTGTTGTTTTGATTTAAGGCTTGACCAAAGAAAATCATGATCTCCTTCCCTGATCTTCTTGAGGACATAATGTATGAACCAAACATGTTAGTTATAACATAATATCAGATTTAAAAATATTTTTAAGCTTAAACAGTAGCTAGATTTTCTTAGAGAGGAAGAAGTACAGTAAAAATCCCAATCTTATCAAATTTTGACTTGAATAATTTCTTGTTTTAGGGTTATAATTTGAATTGTAATCGAATACTAGGATTTTAAGAACTAAAATCAAGATTTTTAGGGTTTTGATTCGAGAGGAATTGCATGTTGAATGAAAAATGAGTTTTCTTCATTTTCAGATGATCGGAAAAATTTGGGTTTCCGTGATATTTGCTGGAGCTAGCCTTGTAACAGTTGATGTTGGTAAAATTAGGTGCAGGCTTTTACTACAACCAAGGCGGCGGCAAAATGATGATCTAGGGTTTAGTGGTGCAAGTGGATGGTCATCAGATTGGTGGAAATGTCGAGTTGCTCAAGGGAAATTGGACAATTGGTTTAGGGGGAGATGATAAAGGAGGAAGAGGGAAGCTCGAGGTGAAATCCGATGGTCGTTGGTGTGATGGATCATCGTCGCGAGGCAATTTATGGTCAGGGAGATGTTTCCAGTTAGGGTTGGAATGCTCGATTTTGATTTCGAACTTATGATGGAATCTAGGTGGTTTGGATAAAGAGAAAAGTTGATCGACGATTTGGTGGAGGTGATTATGAGGACTGGATCATCGCGGATGATCGGAGGAGGTGCACGCCATGTCAGTATATCCATGTACAGGGTTGAATTGGAAATGAAGTTTTCTCAGTGCGAAGCTCGGGAAGGAAGAAGATGAACTCGGAGTGGTTCTCGGGTTCGTGAGTGTGTTCCTAGAAGTTTAAAAAAATATAAAACTAAGTTTTAAATTGGAAGAAGATGAAGGTACTAGAGACGGACTCAAGCACTTGTCAGGTTGATTCCGAAGTAAGAGTAGCAAGTTGTTAATCATGGTTTAAAAGTTTTTGAAAAACGAAGTTTTGAAATTTAAAATTAAATTTAGTGGTTAATAAATGTTTAAAACAAATTTGTGATTTTGTATTTTATAAGGAAACGATTTCTAATTAAAATTTTGATAATTAATGGAGAGTAATTTATTTATTTAATTAATTGATGATTAAGGATTAATTAATTTGTAATTAAAGGTTATAAGTTAATTAATTAGAGTTAAATCAAATAGTAATTAGAGATTATTAATTAATGATTAAAGATTAATTAATTAAGCAATTTGTGTAATCAATTTAAAGGATTGATTTATTAATGTGATTAATTAATTAAAGTAATTAATTTAAAGATGATTAATTAAGATTGATCACTTAATGAAATTAATTTATAATAATGAGAATAATTAAAGTATAATTGCTTATTGACATTCATTAAGTAGGATAATTAAAGGGGCAATTATTAAATGTGATTTATTTAATGATAATTACTTAATAAAGTAATTGAGGATTAATTACTTAGTGTAATTAATTAAAGGATTGAATTAATTAAGGAAATTAATTAAGAATTAGTTAATTAATGAATGTGATTAATTAAAGGATAATTAATCAATGTAAATGACCGTCGGATAATTAATTTGGGTAATTAATCAAGATGGTGATTAAAGTTAATAATGTAATGGGTTTCGAGAATAATTAATTTGTGTTATTAATTAAAGGGAATTACTTAATGTAATTAAAGAATGATTAATCAAGGATGATTAATCGAGATGAGTAATTAAAGGATTCATAAATAAATTAAGGGGATAATTAATTAATGTTAGTAATCAATAATGATTACTGAATGGGATTAATCAAGAATTGATTAATGAATGTGGCAAATTAATTAAAGGCTAATTACTGAATGTGATTAGAGAGGATAATTATGGAATGATTAATTAATGGTTTGTAATTAATTATTAAGATTAAAAGTGAGTAAAGTAATTAATTTGATTTAATTAGGAATGGGGTGACTAATTAATCTTGCTTATGAATGATTGGTTGATATTTCTGATATGAAATGTTTGTAATATGATATGTCTGTCTTGAAAAGTGATAATGTGGTTATCTATCTATGATGAATTGCTATGTAAAAAAAAGGTGACACCTTGTATTTAAAGTTTGAATTGTATTTCATTTGAATAGCTTAGGTTAAGATGACTCGGAATTCGAAGAGGCCGAAGTCGGGTATTAGTAAATACCCGAAATCCACTTCGATTTGTAATCCATAATAATTCTATATAAGATTTGATATGTAAAATCATTAGGATGGAATGGAATGATTTAAGTGAATTGGATCATTTAATCTAAGTTTTGGTACTTATAAATTGATGTGTAAAATAAGTGTTGTCCATAACAAATTGTGGAATTTGTAAATTGATACGAGTTACCCCGGGTTTAAGTAAGTCTTATGCACTAGTCTTTCTTGTTAGTTGGGTTTACTCACGCTGGTTTCAAGCCTGACCCGAGTGTTACTTTGATGTAATGCTCGGGTCAGACCGAGTATTACAGATTTCAGGTAAGGACGTTCTGGAGCTCAGGATGCGAGCTGGATGGCAGAAACATATGGAGTGTATCCGCTAAGATATATTGTAGTTATTTGGGATATGCTGTATCTGTCCAGGGTTTGTGTATTTGTGTAACACCGTTGTATTAAAGTGTAATCTGATAAGTATAGTTTTCCTTTGTATAACTATTATTATTTGTTATTATATTTTATCCACTGCGAATGTGTGATGTTGGTGTTTCTGTTTCTTCTTTTTCTTCTATCTCTTTCTTCTTTCCCTAACTATCTAGAATTTTCGCGATCGAAAATTTCGGGTTGTTATAGCCTTCCTAGGATGGCATGTGATATCGTATTGACTCAGTTCTATGTTCAACTTGAGCAACCGCCTGGAAATTTTAGGTCAATATAACACTTGCTTCGGAGGCTGATCAATCAATAATTTGATTGGATGAGCCTGAAAGTATGGTCATAACTTCCTAGATGCGATCAATGAGCAATATCTAATTTTTCCAGTTTCAGATAGTTCTTCTTAACTCCAGTGAACCTCCTACTAATGTAATACACAGATAGCTGGATTCTCGCTTCTTCCCACACAAGAGCGGGGCTCAATGCATGTTGTGAGATTGCAAAGTAAATTAAGAGTTCTTCTCCATCCATCGGCTTAGATAGGATGGGTGGAGCTTCCATGTGTCGTAGCAGTTCTTTGAATGCCGTTGGCAAGCCTCACTCCATTCAAAGTTTTTCTTTCCCTTCTTCAATGCATCGAAGAATGGTATGCACTTGTCAGTAGCTTTCAAGATAAATTGTCTCAGTGCTATGACCTTTCCATTTAGGCTTTGAAGTTCCTTCTTTTTCTTTGGGGATTGGACTTCTCGTAATGCCGTTATTTGTTCTGGATTTGCTTCGATACCCCTGACACTTAATATGAACTCTAAGAATTTCCTAGAGGCTACTCCGAAGTGAAATTTGAGTGGGTTGAGTTTCATTCCATACTTTTAGAGTATTTCGCACATTTCAAAAAGATTTTCTAGATAGTTGGCAGATACTCGCGATTTGACCAATATCTCATCCACGTAAACTTCCATAGCCATTCCGACTTGGCGATTGAACATGGTATTCACTAATCTTTCGTATGTTGCTCCGGCATTCTTTAAACCAAATGGCATTACCCTATAGCAATACAATCCTAGATCGGTAATGAAACAAGTGTTCTCTTGATCGGGCTCATGCATCAGGATCTAGTTGTAGCTGGAGTATGCATCCATAAACAATAGCAATTCATGTCTTGTCGTTCCATCCACAAGTTGATCGATTCGAGACAGGAGAAGCTATCTTTCGGGCGTGCTTTTTTTAGGTCCGAAAAGTCAATACAAGTTCGCATTTTCCATTGGACTTTTTGACTAAGACCGGATTACATACCCATTTAGGGTATGTAGTGTCCCAAATGAGATCGTTGGCCTTTAGTTTACTACCTCTTCTCTCAGTGCATTGGACCATTTATTTCCAAGGCTACGCCTTTTTTTCTTTTTTAGTGAGAATTTGGTGTCAATATTAAGCATGTGACAAGCGATTTCAGGTGATACCCTACACAAATCAGAGTGCATCCAAGAAAATAAATCCAGGTTGGCGTGAAGAAACTTAGTAAGTTCTGACCGCGTTTTGTTTCCAAGTTTCGATATGATTTTTAAGACCCACATTGGGTCATCCACGTCTATTGGGATAAACACCGTCAATTCTACCGGTGCTGCCTGTTCCTTCCCCGAACTTTTCTTTCTAGGGTCCAAAGCCTAATCGAATCGGCTATAGTCCCCAAGCCAGAGGTCAGCCTTGTAGTTGCTATTTAGTGGGCTCACGAATGTGGAGGGTTCTCCCTAATCCTTCCCCTTTTCCTTTCTTTTCGATTCACATAATTCTGCAATATAGCATTATCGGACGACACACTGATCTCCTTTCACAACCCTAATTCCATTCTCTATAGAGAATTTCATGGTTAGGCATTAGTGGGCCAAATCTATTCTGAAGTCTACTAGTGCGGGCCATCCCAATAAGGCGTTATATGCTAACATTTCATCAATGATCACGGAAGTCTGAATGAGAGTGACCCTTCGCTCGCCCTCTCCAAGTTCCACTGGCAGGTCAATTGTTTCTACTGGTTGCTTGGGTTCGCGATAAACCCTTGAATCTTTGTTTGGCATATAAATACACTTTTCATGCCGATCTTCATTTGATCGAAAGTACATTTGAAACGTATATTAATAGAACTTCCACTATTGACCAACACTCGTAGAACCAAAGCTGGTCCAATTCCTACTGCCATTGGATTGAGAGTTGGAGCTTCGATCCCTTTGGTGTCCCGATTTCAGATAACTATATCGTCACTCAAAAAATTCCGTAGCTTGTCTAGAGTTTCATCTTCTATTGCTAAACACAATTCCTTTGGAGCATGCTTCAATGAACTTGCATACCGCTCCATCTCTCCATAACTTCTTTGCATGAGGTACGGTCCCCTAGATATTGTTCTCATACTAAGCATTGTTCAGTTCGCTTTGACCCTTCTTCACTAGTTTTAACTTGATTCCTTCATTCTATAAGAGGCTGAGGAGCCGCAGGCTGATCAAGGTTCTATGACTTTCTCATGTACTACTAGACTTTATTTTCCTGGATTAACTCTTCAATGAGACATTTAGGTGTCGGCGTTCGTTTATATTTTGGTCGTATGTCAGGTGGAAGCGAAAGAATTTCCCTGAGCACTTTTGTTTCTTAGTTGCTTCCTTCCTATGGGAAATTATATATTCCTCGGTTTATTGTGTCGTAAGAATTTTTTTCCAAGGCGTCGTTTAGAGGAGTGTGGTCTTCAGGCCTAAACCCTTTAAGCCTTTTATTTTTGTCATTACTATTCATTTTTAATAGAGTTTTAACTTTTCCACTTTTGGAATTCCATCTTTCGCTATGATTCCCTCAGTAGTTCAAGAAGTTTGCACATTTTGATTCATTGCTACATCACTTTGTCTCATCGGCTGCAGACTAGTAGACTTTCTATCTAGCTCCTATGCTTCCTCCAACCTTAAGCACTGACTTGCTTTACGATTGAAGTATTTCCTTGTGGTAGGTTGCTTCACTTGATTCACTTTTTGAACTCAGTCTCCGGGTGAATGGCACGAACTAACGCCATAAAAACCATGTCTTCATTCAGGTTGCTTACTTCCATCACTGCTGTGTTAAATCGTTTCATGAAAGATTTTAATGATTTCGTTGCGTCCTTGGAACAATCCAGATAGGGACATGACATCTTTTGGTTATTTAGTACGGAGCCTTAACTGATCAAGGAATCTTGTTGCTAATTGGTCTAAAGTAGAGATAGATCTCGGCGGAAGCTTAGTGAACCACATTGAAGCAATACCTTCAAGAAAGATGGAAAAACACCTGCATCGAACAACTTCAGAGGTATTGGCTCCATCCATGTACCAACTATACTTGTACAATTGGGTTTTGTGTCCTTTTTTCCATTGTAGGATGGAATAGTTGGCATTAAGAACTTTTCTAGAAATTTCTCATTCAAGATTTCATCGATAAAGGGAGTTCTACTTGATGTAGATCCCCATTCATCATCTCTTCTATTTTTATTCTCGTCCATTAGTTGTTTGACCATATCCGCTATGTAGGCCTCTGATGTTCGGTAACCCTTTGGACGATAATCAGTCACTACCCCAAGTATTTGGCTTTGTAATTGGTCTTGGTGAGTGGGATGAAACCTAGGTTCTCCTGGCTTTGGGAGAGCCACTCCTACAGGGTCCCATTGGCTTGCGGTTGGTCTAACTTGGGCAGTTTAAGCATTCCTAGCATTGTCTAATGCATTGACATTTTCTTCGAACTTGTCATCTTGCTCTCCATCCTCTAAATCAGAGAAATCTATAGCTATATCTTCTTACGGGGTCTTCGCCCCTTGATTCAAGTTCAGAATTGACTGCCTTGCAGCGAACAGGGTACTTGCATTTCCTTCCACATTAACTCCTGATGTCACCCTTCTTTGTGGTTGTTTTCCGTTTCTTCTATTTAGAACATGATGGAAGAACTTTCCTGTTCTATAATAGGTGTAGGTTCGAGTATAGCGCTCAGAGAAGGATTTGACTTAAGTTTATCCATCAGAGACTTCTGACTACTTTCCATTTTTTGGTTAATCTCATCAACCACCTTCTTCAACTCATCCCTAGTAACGACTTCATGATGATTGGAGGATGTTGGGGCCTGATTTCCTAAGCTAAAACCATTTACTTTAGTTTTTTGAGGATTAACATCTTCTCCAGATATTACTGCCCCTACGGATCTTCTAGAGGTAGTTCTCCTTCTTCCAGGAGCCACCGATTCCAAGCAGCGGATTCTTCAAACAAAGATTGAGGATCTAACTTCTAGATCGATGGGATCCAATATAGATAGCTAGATCTTAAACTTGAGTTGGATTATCTGTGAAAGCACTAAAATGTTAACCAAAAATGGATCAACACCTTGGTTTGAGTGTGGAAGCACCAGCCCTGTTCTTACAGAGCAATGATATAAACAGTAAATGTAGAAAAGAGCAAAAAAGAAAGAAGACAAGAGTTTTTATAGTGGTTCGACTATTAATGAAGCTTACATCCATATTATAATTTTATTATAGACTGATCGCTGTTACAAGAAGTGTTTGATTACAAGGATCTTGATTGTCCTTAACTTGATTGAACCTCCAAGGTTGGAATCAATGGAGATTCACAGTGAACCTATAACACCCAAGATTTTTGGTAATATTATTTTGGATATTTATTTGGTTAAATAAAATAAAATAATGTGTTGATGAGGGGATTGATATTTGATTTTAATTAAGTGTAGCCATGCCATTTAAACAATGAATTAAAATAAGAAGTTTAAATTGAAACAGAGGAAGGGTAAAATAGGAAATAGGCCATTCTTATACCCTAAACCCTTTGGCTATGTACCCCTACACATCCATTTCATTTCACCAAATTTTTTAAAATAAGAGGCCGACTACCATTAGCAAGGAAAAAGAGGAAGAAAAGCTAAGGAAAAAGCTTATTCAAATCAAATCCATTCACATCTCAATCTCTTTAATCATTAGAACTAAGGTAAATAACGTTTACATCTCATTTTTTATCGTGTTTTTGATTTTTAGATGAATGCCGAATATTTTGCATTGATTTTGCCACGTTTTTGAATAATGGAATGATTACATGTACATGTTGATGATTTATGTATGTTCAAATCTATTTTATGATATGTTTTAAGGTGAAAACCATATAAAATGACATCCAAATGCCTTACGAATTTTTATGGAGGTCATAAATATTATTTTGGAGACGATTTTTAATTTTTAGAATTTTATAAAATTATGTGGAATTTATATGAATTTTTTAGTAAAAAAATGTTAATTTGGGTTAATAATTAATTTCAATTAAGTAATAAAAGATTTGGGTCTGAAATTTTTATATGGTTGAAAACATATTAAAAGAAATTTTGTAGATTTTTCCTAAGTGTTTTAGTGGTTATATAAAATTATTTAAGGTATAGGACTTAAATATTTTACATAATTAAGAGAGGAGAAGTGGCTTTTTTACAAAATAATTTACATTTGTTAATTCTGAAAGTAGGTGTCACTTTTGAAATATTGCAGTACTTTTTATTGGTAAAGAAAGAGGCAACCAGTCACAATTAGACATGCAAGGAAGGTTAGGTGGAAAGAACTATTTGCAACATGTTTTTCACCGTTTCGACACCATCGGCACCAGGTTCTGCCTCCTCTTCTTCGCTTCCGACACAGTCGAAACAAATGCACATTGTCACGACCCGAACTCGATGTCCAACAAACAACATCAAATTCGTTCCGCGGGAGCTTGCAACACCATTAAATGATAAATAACACAACGGAAATAAAAGATGATATCACTGATATAACATAAATACAATATTCGATACATCAATTTGATATAATGATAATCATCAACATCAGAGAATATACAACGTAGAATACAGCGGAACACAATACAATATGAAATGAGTCTTCACAGAATCCAATACTGCAACTCTGATCCAAAAGCTCCAAAGACAAAGCTCCAAAACTCCTAGCTCGATCCACCATCAAGATTGCACCAATCTAAGTAAGTCTCGTCCATATCCAAAAGCTGAACTAGCTCCAGATAATCCACTGAACCTAACTATCTGAAAAACCAAACTCTAGACTGCCCGTGTAGAAAATTTTGAGCACCCAGAGTTTAGGAAAGAAATAATGAACTCTGGATCAGTCGTGGGACTGGTGTGAGCAAACAAAAACAGTTTATCTTTAAAAACAAACAACGAAATATTTTAAAATAGATTCGCAATGCTTTTTAGAAATGAGACTACCATAAGGCCTCCTGCACACACACACAATGCAAACGCAGAATCGGTGGAGATTTCTCCTTATGATAGTCAAAGATGCTTGATACATATAAAAAAAACATTTGATATTATTACTAGTGCATAGTGTAGAAAATATTTCGAAAGTAAAGATATAAATCTTAGCCAACATACGACCATTATCGTATGCCTACTATAGCTATCATCCAAACAGTGGGGCGCCACCGTAAGTGAATGATAGGTTCTACAACTAAAACCGTACAAGGCTCGTATTGGATGAATGGATTTTTCCAATAAATGGTCAGGCCAAGGAACTTCCCATCGCCACATGGAAACGCCTCTGGAAGGATGCCCCGAGAACCCAACTGGATCTCTGCCAAACAAGGCCGGCTACCCCCCTTCCTGGGGGAATATACAAAACCTCAGATATGCCACTCCCGGTCCTTTGGGACCTTTAAACGAGAGCTCTCTAACCAACATCACACAATAAATAATATAGTGTGTCCACATGAGTAAGCATCTGGGCTCCATTCCATGATACTACCCTTTTCCAGAAGGAATGGTCATACCCTAGGGAAGCTATCCCTGAAAACCTTGCCGCACAATTCCTGTTTCGACCATTACCGGTTTGTGAGGCTCGACGAAGTCTCGTCCACAAAGCTATGCTTTGGTACAAAGCCATGCTTTGGGTCAACAAATGATCAAAGTAAGGATCACAAAGATAAATGATCAAACAAATGATCATATCACAAATGATCAAACAATGATCATTTCACAGCAACACTCAGCATGCCACATTACCAAGATGAGAATATATCGCTGATAACCTTCAACTACATAACCTCTGAGCTCGTACGTCTCAGAGAAGGGTGTTAAGCTAAGAGAATAAATTCTCCGCCACCAACAGAAGTATATTTGAAAGAAATATTCTTTATATCTCAAATTGTAATGTATGATATAACAATCCATAAAAGTATGTTCTGGGTTCGAACAGAACCGAAGGCACTTCCAATGAAGCCCTTGCAATCCGGGTATTCACAATCCCGATTGGACTTTCCATCACTTAGGGAGTCTCTATACCGTTGCAACTCAGTGCAGAGACAATCGATAGGTCATCCTATCGTTCTCGCAAATACCCGGTCTTCACCACCGGTCTTCAAATGCTATCCATAACGACATATTACATATTTGGAATGGGTTATACGACCCAAAGGTCCTTTCCCGGCTAACCCGAATAGTGAGCGCAACATTTAAACATATGGATATGAGATTTCGATTAAGTCACAACTTAATAATTCCAAACTTTCTTTCAAATGGTTTAAACCAATTACCATTTCAAATCTTTTAAACAAAAAGGTTTATTTCGCAAAGTTCACTCAGTTTCACAAAGATTAATTTATGGATTTCAAAACAATTTCCGTTTCAATTTGATTAACTCATTTAAATCTTTAAATCAAAGATTTATCTCATAGCTTTAAGACTTGTTTCCAAAGATTCATTCATACTTGGAAAATCATTTTCGATTCAAACTTGAAATCTCTTTAATATAAATTGGAAGTTCATTACTCATATGAAAGCTTTTTATCACTTAGAAACAATAGTTTTATTTTGGAAAAACCCCGATTCCATTTATACAAGTTACAATCTTTGGTTTAATTCAAATTTCCAAATCAACGCTTAAAAACGGTTTAAACCCGTATAACTTGTAAAGTCCTTTTTAAATCATAAGTATTGAATATAGAATTCAATTTCAGATATTGAATTCTAATTTGGATCGAATTATTCAAATTTCAAATCTCTATTAGTTATTCAAAATAACTTTTGTTCTTAAAACACCTTTTCAAAAGCTTTCCACATTAAAATTTAATTTATTTCCAAAACTATTTGAATTTAAAAATTCAAATTCAAACTTATTTAAAAATCTGTGACTTAACCGATTTCCACGTGGAATCCATATTTGTGTGTGTATGAGTGTGGTCCAGGGGTTTAACACAATAGTGCACAATATCAATCATCACAAATATATCAATATCGATAAGCGGTATAACCAATAACGCTTATCCTCATTCACAGTTTCACAGATAAAATAAATTTATCAATCACGAAGATTCATCATTACAATTCGATGTGGGTTTCGGATAACCAACTGGAATCCGATTCCCTGTCGCATCGAAATTCAAATGTCGTATACAGGTCAAGGGTTTACAGAATAAAATCACCAATCATAATCCAACATAGGGTAAATCAAATCTCACACATCACAATTTCAAAACAGAAATATCAATTCATTTTACAACAAATCAGATATCCTACATAATCCATAAGTAATCATCTTTAATCCTTATTGTGATAAATTCAATTAAAAATAATTTCTAGGGAATTAATTACTTAGCCCTGTATAATCAATCGTTAATTCATTATCAATTAATTACATACTTCATTTCAAATTAGTTAATTAACCAATAAATTCTTAATCAATCATTAAGTCTTAATTACTTAATTCCTTTATTCACTCTATTAAATTAATTACTTCATAATCAATTTATTTAACCTTGATTAACTATTCTTTAACCATAAATTAATAACTTTAATTATTAATTTATTTGCCATTAACTACTTAGTTAATCAATTATTAGTTCTTAATTAAATTCCTTAATTAATTAACTTGAGTAGGTAATTACAATTTACTTATCACTTAAACATTAATTAATTCAAACTCTAATTATAATTAAAATGAAATTATTCTTAATTACTTCCTAAAATAATTACTTAATATTAATTATTCATTAATTAACATTTTCAAAGAAATCTTCTTTAAACTTTGAAAATCAATTTAATATTAACTACAACTTTAAAAGTTAATCAATTTCATATTTAACTTAATTATTTGATTAAAAATAATAATTAGATGTTAAAAACTTTGTTGAAGCATTAACTAAAACAATGAAAACTTGTTTAAATTGCTTGACTTTAACTGTTGAACTCTTTATTAAGTTTCAGTGTTTAAAACTTGTAGAAAACAAGTTGTTCAACTTCACACCTTTACAACATAATATTCCAGTTTAACAAAAAACCCGAGATTACCCAGATTTTTCTCGAGTAAACACTCGAGATTCCCTGGCCTTTCCCCGAAGCAACTCTCTCCCTCACATATACTTCTTCTTCCTCTTTTTTTTTCCAGTGAGTTAAACTTGAACTTAATTTTAAAACAAAAGCATCAGGAAATATACTCGCATACACGAGTACGAACTCGAAGTAGCCACCCCTCATACTCGAGAATCAACACGCGACATCCCCATCCACCAACGCTGACACCAAACGATACGTGCACGTGCACGTGAACCCTAACCACCTTCGGCCACTGTCGCGATCCTCAGCAAGTCAACGATGATGCTTTAAAGCCTCGCGACCACCTAGACACGTGAGAAGTTCATCGAATAAAAATCGAGCCTTTTTGAGCAAATTCCCATTTCTTGGATCCACCTACTCCTCTGAAAACTCCTCCACCCCGCCACTACACGCCACCGGAACCTGAGCCCCTCTGGCCAAGGTTACTTCGATCCATCACGCATCTATCGCCACTGGTGCGATGGCCTCCGATTTCCCCTAGCCTCCCTAATGGCCTCGCGAACGTAGTCGACAATTTCGAACGCTTAAACCCTAAAGTGCTCTCTTCTCCTCAATTCTTGCAACAAAAAAATTTTGTTTCATTTTTCCTGGAACCATTGATGGCCGTGCTTGCCTCATGCCAAATTTTACCATTCGAAATTTCTTCAGGCACCAGAACTCGATCAAAAAGCATTTCCAGTCCGACTACGAATTGCTAATAAAATTCTTAACTAAAAAATCCCATTCTTGTTTTAAAAATCTGATTTTTGAAGGTAGATTTAGATTATATAAGTGAATCAACAATTTATCATATTCAAACTTCAACATGATGATGTATATTGACTGTAAAACAAGATTCCCAGGTTATTAACAAGTTAATTTAACTTAAATGAATCTTTTTAAATCATGAATATGTACCATATCAAACCATTTTAACACCAAGTCCTACTAATAAGTAGAATCAGAGAAAATGATTTTCTTTTTGAAGTTGTTTTTAGAGCCTGTATGTTACAGTGGCATATGCATACGGCCATACATCACATAAATATGCATTCAAATAAGCTACAATTTTTTTTCCGTCTCATTCATCATCACTTAAACACCATTAAAATAGGAGATTGAGTTTTAAAGAAAGTTTGCTCACCTGGAAACAAGATTTTTGAACAGAGGAAATTTTGTTGTTTTGAAAATTCTGCAGTTGATCTGCCTTTAACCTGTTCTGCTTCCTTTTAAGTTGAATGATTTTGAGTTTGTAGATGATGATAGTTGCTTCAATTTTCTTTGCTATTTTTCTTTCTTTCTTCAGTAAAAGGTTTTGAACAAATTGGAGGCAACTCATATATATAAAGAGATGTGCAGTTTTTTTTAGACAGCACTGAGCATCTTTCTTTTGTATAATTATTTTATACTAGCTTTGTACTTTGTGTATAGGCATGTTTGAAATCATTTAATGAAAGTATGTAAGTAACACTTTCATTTATTTGCAGCATGCCGTGCTCATGCTTTGATTACGGATAGTAGGATCTTTATCCATGCTAGACAGTATATGCATTTAATGATCATCCATACTTGTTTGATACTTACTGCATATTTAGATTTGATTTTTTTATTTTTGTTTGTTTGCAGTTTTTATTCACAAGCATACTTCCTTTGCTTTCCTCTTGCTTGTCTCGGCTGATGCATCTTTCTTTGATATGCTTTTGTACATTATTATCTCCTTTGCTTTGTTTTTATAAACTTTTGCATGTTGACTTGCAGATTTCCTTTTAAGTTCAAAGCCTGTATTTATGTTTTATTTTATTTTTGTTTTCTTGTTTAAATTCTTCTATTTGTTGTTTTATGTTTTGTTTGATTTTTACTTACTTTATATTTCATATGTACTTAGATTTTCATTTGTATTTCTTTTGTTATTACTCTATAGTTTTATTTTAAACATTTAATTTATAATTCAATTCAATTCATTCGCTTTGAGTTTCAATCCAATTTCAAAAGCCAATAAGTATACTTTTCTTATTAAAATTTGAAAATTTTAAACAAATCCATAATTTGATCCAAAAATTCTATTAAATTATAAATTTAAATTCGTCTTTAAAACTGGGATCGTTACACACATGGTGTTAGGAAATTGGTACATAGTGAATTGGTCGAAAGCTAAAGGTATGTAGTCGCAACCATGGGATCTAGAGGGGTTGATGCATTACTTTGTTTTAAATAAAAAACACGCCCGCTTGCTTTCGACTAATGGCTTTGGACTAAGTGCTTTCGACTTAGTTAGATTTCGACTAGGTTAAATGATTTAAAGGAAATGGTTTTGATTGAGTTGCGCCTCAAATTTTAAATAGTTGCTTTCGACTAAGTCAAAGCCTTTTGCTGCCACTTCTTTAACGCATTCGAAATGATGGTTACAACACCATCACTTCGTTACTTTGGAAATGGTTTTAAAGCAGATGCTTTCGACTTAAATGTTTTAAAGACCCATTTTCTAAAATTAAACTAAAACCAAAATGGTTTCAAAAGAGATAGTTTTAAATGGTTTTCAAAATAGATGCTTTCGACTTTAATGGGTTTATGATCCTCTTGCTCTACTTGAAAGCAGAATCAATATGGTTTTGACCGAGACGTTTTTCAAAAGTTTCAAAGGGGTAAATTTTTGAATGGCTTCGAAAGTTTTCACGTGTTTTAAATTGAACCCAAAGTACTTTCGAAAGGATTGAGTTTTGACCATTTCGAAAGGTTTTAATGAATGATTTCGAAAGTGGTGGTTCCCTAGGGTTTTAAAAGGGTTGAAATGATTTTAAAGGAAGATGTCCAATATTTTGAAGCTTTGGGAAAAAAGAAAGGAAAGGTTTTTTAATGTGTTTGAAATTCTTTTTAATAGTTTTGAAAGGGTCATTTTCAATGGTTTCAAAGGGGTTATCTTCAAGGGTTTCGAAAGGGTTGTTTAAAGGTTTAAACAAAGGCTCCGAATGTATTAAGTTGGCAATATAGCCTAAGTATTTTCGAGTTAAAAATGGTTTTTAACTTATTTTAGAAGGATAATTAATCCTTATTAAATCTCATCAATACTATTTGAGTAAAGAGTGTGTGTGTGTGTGGCAACATTGCTTAGATTAAAGCTAAGAACAGATTTTCCTTGTATAAGTATAATTTACAAAGTTAAATCATTTTGAAAGGTTTTCATGTAAAAGATAAAGGGTAGTTAACCCTAAGAAAATGATTCAGGCAGTTATTCCATTTAGATCCAGACAATTAGTCCATAGTGTAGGAAGTAAGCCCAGTTTATGGACAGATTGTCTATTCGTAGCATAACCGACCTCGTATTATGTTGCGGACAGATAGTTTACTCATTACCTATTTTTGGACAGATAGTCCATTTATTAGCATAAAGGATATCGCTATTTTGATATAATATATTTGATTAACTAGTTTGGTTGTAGGAAAAGATTTTCAAAATTTACGTTTTAAAGAGGATATTACTGAGGGAAACCCGTTCCGCTAAGCGACGTGGTATCACTTAATATCAGTAAATCGAGACGTAATAGAATTATTCACACCAGGCTTTATGTTTGACTCGAAGTTTTTGTTTCCCTTAAACTCTCGGGTGCTCAAAATTGATTTGAATGGGCTGAGAGTTATGATTTTAGGTTTTAGTCTTTTGGCGAATAAAGCTTCTGGAGAAGAGCAAGTGGCTAACAGATAGCTAATTAGGATTTCAGTTTGTTTTGTTTATTTCCGCTGTGTATTACGTCTGATATGACTATATTGCTTTGATCAACCAAAGAGGCATCGTCATATGTCGCTGTTTGGTACATTTTTGTATTGATTATAATTAATCTTTACTTGGGAAACGATATGGAATTTTAAAATTTGGACATGAATTTATTTTGAAATGTAATGCGAATTTTTTTTTGGAAATATGTGATTTTGTTCATATTCAGATGCTTCTGATATTATGATACCATTATCATTACCATATTTTATCACCATAAGTTAATAATATGGATGACAACAGCATCTGTAGCGCTTAGCTTTTGGCCTCCAGACACGGGATGCTACAGAACCCCTTTGGAGATTATTACGAGGGTGGTGAAGAGTGAAGAAAGTTTCCAACAGAGCTTCAGTGACCAGTCCGAAGGAAATCTAGTTTATGTTGCAGGTAGGACGGTATTTATAAAGATCAAAGAGCTTCTGCTCCTGGTATGTTCACCGATTGCTATTATGTTGTGGATAGGTAGTCTACTTCTTACCAATTTTTGGACAAACTGACCATTTATTAGCATAGTGGATATTGCTATTTTGATATAATCTATTTGATTAACAAGTTCGGTTGCAGGAAAGGATTTTTCAAAATATATGTTCTAAATAGGATATTAGTTAGGGGAAACCCGTTCAGATAAGCGGCATTGTCTCACTTAATATCAGTAAACTGAGATGTAATAAAATTATTCACAATAGCTTAATATCCAACTCGAAGTTTTTATTTCCCTTTAAGCTCTCGGGTGCTCAAATTTGATTTGAGTAGGCTGAGGGTTAAGGTTTTTAGGATTTAGTCTTTTTGGCGAATAAAGCTTCCGGAGGCAAGCATATGGCTGACAGATAGATAATTAGGAGTTCACATTGTTTTGTTTAATTCCATTATGTATTAATTCAGATATGACTATATTGCTTTGATCATCCGAGGGGGCATCGTCATATTTTGCTCTTGGCTTATTTTCGTATCAATAATAATTAATCTTTACCTAGGGAAGGATATGGGATTGTGTAATTTGGATATGAATTTGTTTTGAAATGGAATCGGTAAAAAATGTTGCTTTTGGAAATCTATGATTTTTTCATATTCAAATGATTTTGATATTATGATGCCATTATCATCACCGTACTTTATCACCAGAAATTAATACTACGGATGACTACAACATCTATAGTACTTAGCTTTTGGCCTCCAGATACGGGATGTTACAACTTGGTATCAGAGCATGGTATATGAAAAACATTAAACTAAAAATGGTTTGTAAAGCATAATCCTAAGAAATTAGCATAAGATTGGGTTATGGAATAACTCTATAGTAACGTGCATGTACTTGTTATTATAAGTATGCGCTTTATCCCTAATCTCTTATCCTTGTTATGTTATTTTTATGTACCTCATAAGGTTTGAATACAGATATAGAAGGTAGAAGGGGAAGGGTTAACTAACGTGGTGAGGGTACCAAAGGAAATGCCAGATCAGTACAAGGAGAACCCAAGGTCAGGCACAAGTAGAGAATGTAGGTTTGGAGTCCCACAAGTAGACATGGGAGCTATGTTTCAGTTTTTTGTGAATATGATGCAAGCTGGAGTTACAAATGGGATGGTAGGAGGAGACGCTACAAGTGCAGGAGTTCCGAAAGATCCAGTAGTTAACCATTATGCTAAGCTAAGAGGAGATTATGCTAAGCTTGGACGGAAGCCTTTTCTAGGGATAGAGGATGCTAAAGAAGTGGAAAATTGGTTATTGCATTGTAAAAGTATTTTTGTAGTCATGGGACTCAATGATGAGCATAAAAGGAGGTTAGCATCCAGACAACTTCAGGGAGCCGCATTTTTTTGGTAGAACAGTGTGGCGGAAAGTGTGGATGAGGAAATTTTGTCATGAGAAGATTTCAAAGGAAAGTTCTAGGAGAGGTTTATGTCTATAATGTCATAGTTAGCTCTGATTAGGAAGTTTGCTGAGTTAGAGCAGGGAGAGATGTTTGTCCTGAAATATGCTAGAAAGTTCAAGAAGTTGGCCAGATATGGTTATGCTTTAGTGGATACAGTGATGAAGAAGAATGAAAAGTTTATCAGGGGGTTGAAGCTTGAGTTAGCTAGGGCTTCATTACTCATATTAGAGATCCTTCTAACTTTGTTGTAGAGATGGCCTTAAGGCATGAGGAGATTCTTGATTCTCTAGCGAAGAGTAAGGCTAAAGATGTCCAGGTTGGGCAGAGTCAGAAGAGGAAGTTCTTTCCTAAGAAAGGTGCTCAGAAGCGTGGAGCAGCTAAGAAAAGGAAATCTGAGATTGTTTGCTTCAAGTGCGACAATAAGGGGCACTATGCTAATGAGTGTTGTGCTGGAAAGGCAAAGGAGGTGGATGGAAAAAAGAATGTCGGATGCTTCAACTATGACCAGATTATCCATTATAAGAGCCAGTGCAAGGAGCCTGCTAAGGATGGAAAGGGTAAGGTGTATGCGTTGGAGCCTACTGCTTTTAAGCCAACAGTTCAAAAGAAGGGAAAGGCAGTTTTCGGAGGTACGCTTCAGGTTCATGGTATGACTGTCAGTGTTCTATTTGATACAGGTGCATCGCATTCTTTATATCTAAATGTTTGATAGATAAGCTTAATCTAGAACCCACATATTTAGTAGCTTCCATACGGGTTGCGAATCCAATAGTTGGGTATGCAACTTTAGCATTGAGATGTAAGCAGTTAGATTTTGATCTATTAGGTCATATTTTTGTTTGTAGTTTGCATGTGTTTGATTTTGTGTGGTTCGGGATTATTCTTAGGATGGATTGGTTAAGTGAGCACGATGTAAGATATTTTTCCAAGAGGAAAATATCGCTTAGACACCCAGATTGTAGCGATCGGATAGTTTATTCCGTAGAAGATTCTAGCGGTAATGTGAATGCCTTTTTAGGTTCTATGGAATCGAAAGATGAGTTGGGTCAAATTTTCGTGGTTAAAGATTTCACGTATGTTTTCGAGCCTGTAGTTGTATTACCATCGAAACGAGCCATTGATTTTCAGATAGATTTAGTTTTGAGGGCAGAACTAGTAAGTAGGCTACCAAGCAGGATGACCCCTACAAAGATGAGGACAGTTGAAAGTGCAGTTGGTGGATTTAGAAAGCAAGAGTTTTACCGTAAGTTGAATGAGAGGACGATAAAGAATCAATATCCATTGCCAAGGATTGACAATTTGTTCGACCAGTTGAGTGGAACCAAGGTATTCTTGCAGTTGGATTTGGCAATAGGTTTCCATCCACTCAGGATAGCAACGGATAGAATACCTTGATGGTGTATAGGACCAGATATGGATCATATGAATTAGTTAGCTTTCGTTTAAGTAGCTTTCGACTATGTTGCTTTCGACTTAGTTAGCTTTCGACTAGGTCAAATGATATAAAGGAAATGATTTCGATTAGGTTGTGCCTCTTTTTTTAAATAGTTGCTTTCGACTAGGTCAAAGCCTTTTGCTGTCGCCTTTTTACCTTTCGACCCAGATGGTTTTGAAAGGATTTCTTTGTTTTTTTCTTAAAGTAAAATATGGCCATTTCTCCAATGCTTTCAAAGGGATGGTTTTGACACCATCACTTCATTACTTAGGAAATAGTTTCAAAGTAGATGCTTTCGACTTAAATGTTTTAAAGACCCTTTTTCCAAAATTGAAGCAAAACCCAAATGGTTTCGAAAGAGATAGTTTTAAATGGTATCGAAATAAACGCTTTCGACTTTAATGGGTTTCTGATCCTCTTACTCTACTTAAAGGCAGAATTCAAATGGTTTCGACTGAGATGTTTTTCAATGGTTTCAAAGGGGTAAAATTTTGAATTGTTTCGAAAGGTTTCCATATGTTTTAAATCGAACCCAAAATGATTTTGAAACGATTGAGTTTTGAGCATTTCGGAAGATTTTAATGAATGGTTTCGAAAGGGGTGCTTCCCTAAGGTTTTGAAAGGGTTGAAAGGAAGGGTTTTTCCTATGTTTCCAAAAGGAAATTTTTAAATGGTTTTAAAGGAGGATGTTTGATATTTTGAAGCTTTTGAAGGAAAGAAAGGAAAGATTTTTCAACATGTTCAAAAGGCTATTAATAGTTTCAAAAGGGTCACTTTCAATGGTTTCGAAGGGGTTACCTTCAAGGGTTTCGAAAGGATTGTTTAAAGGTTTAAACAAAGGTTTCGAATGTAATAAGTAGGCCATACAACCTCAGTATTTTCAGGTTAAAAAAGGGTTTTAAATTATTTTAGAAGGATGGCTAATCCTTATTAAATCTCATCAAAATTACTTTTGAGTAAAGTGTGTGTATGTATGTGTGTGTGTGTATATATGTATCACGGCAAAATAGCTTAGAGTAAAGCTAAGAAAGAATTTTTCTTGTATAAATATGATTTAAAAGGTTAAATCATTTTGAAAAGGTTTTCAGGGAAAAGATAAAGGGTAGTTAACCTTAAAAAATGATTCAGACAGTTGGTCCATTTTGATCCGAACAGTTAGTCCAGTTTGCGAGCAATCAGCCCAATTTATGGACAGATTGACTATTCGTAGCAAAACGGACCTTGCTATTATGTTGTGGACATATAGTCTACTCATTGCCTATTTTTGGACAAATAGTCCTTTTATTAGCATAAAGGATATTTCTATTTTGATATAATCTGTTTGATTAACTAGTTTGGTTACAGGAAAGTATTTGCAAAATATATGTTTTAAAGAGGATATTAGTGAGGGGAAACCCGTTCCGCTAAGCGATGTGGTCTCACTTAATATCGGTAAATTGAGATGTAACAGAATTATTCACACCAGGCTTTATGTCTACCTCGAAGTTTTTGTTTCCCCTTAAACTCTTGGGTGCTCAAAATTGATTTGAGTAGGCTGGGGGTTAAGGTTTTCAGGTTTCATTCTTTTTGGCGAATAAAGCTTTTAGAGACGATCAAGTGGTTGACGGATAGCTAATTAGGAGTTTATATTGTTTTGTTTATTTCTGATGTGTATTACGTTAGATATGTCTATATTTCTTAGATCAACCAAAGGGGCATCATCATATGTTGCTCTTGGTGTATTTTTGTATTGATTATAATTAATCTTTACCTAGGGAAGGATATGGGATTGTGTAATTTGGATATTAATTTGTTTTGAAATGTAATCAATAAAAAAGTTGTTTTTGGAAATATATGATTTTTTTCATATTCAAATGCTTTTGATATTATGATTCCATTATATTACCATATTTTTCACCAGAAGTTAATACTATGGATGACTGCATCATCTATAGCACTTAACTTTTGGCCTCTAGATAGGAGATATTATAGAACCCCTTTGGAGATTGTTGTGGGGGAGGTGAAGAGTGATGATAATTTCCAGCAGAGTTTCAACGACCAGTCCAGAGGAAATCCAGTTTATGTTGCAGGTAAGATGGTATTCATAGAGATCGAAGAGTTCTAGGCCAGGCCTGTTCACTAACTGCTTGCAGATGGACACAGGAAGATGTAATGAAGCTTAACTCGCGACCGAAGCCAAAAATATGGATCGCTAGCGCTCATAGATTTAGCTCACATGCGAGCTGATTACTTAGCTATTGCTTTACTATGCAAGGTCGCAAGTATTCCATGGCTCTGTATGGATCGTTGGTGATGTATGGTGTATATATCACTAGCGATCCATACACTTAGCGTATTTTGCACTTGTTCTCTAAGCCTTCTATGCTCCGGCATGCCATAGCAACCCAATGATGTTGTAAGGATTGCTGGAGATCCATAGAGTGTGGATCACTATAGATCCATGCATTTAGACTATTTCCGGACTTTGATGTCTGGAATGCCTTCATTGCCTTATATTGACGTTGTTCATGTAGTATAATTGCACATTGCTTTGTTTTGATGAGGGTTTACTAGCTGGTTGAATTTAGCTGTTGACTGGACTGAACGGACGTTGGTCTCTTGGTTTTTTCAAAATCAGTCGTTGCTTTAGCCCATTTTGGTTAAGTTCTGAGCCATTCTGACTCCAATAAATCATTCCGCTTTCTCTTGGATCCTAATGGGTTAAAAACCCATATAATAACAGTATTAACATTCCAATAGAAGTGCAATATAATATAAAAGGTAAAATGTAGCCTCAAGCCTCATCAACCAGGAATGACTAAAACATGGAAGATGCAGCAGGGCCAAGTGTATCGCTCCCAAGTGGGGTATGATTATCCCTATCTAGAGTTGCTATTATTACTCATTGTATGCTTCGGGGCCTAAAGTAGGGTGATCATATTCGGTACTACTAGCCAAGTGGCAGGCCGGCTCTATGTTGGTAGGGGATCCAGGCATCCTCGAAGTTATTTTGTCTAAGGATGCACCATAACGGGCGGTAAAGTAGTCCAGTCATTGTATGGAATCCATTCTCCAATATGAGCCTTTATAGTTTTAGTTGTATACCTATTATGTTGGAATTTAATTAATGTAATAATTTTAGCTAAGATTAATAAGTTTTTATGTATTACACGCTATTATAATACAAGAGAATTTCATATGAAATGTTTCAGTTATCATAAGGTAAAAACTCATCCGTGTTTACGTGTGGCGTAGTCTTACGAGATACTTTTGATTTTTAAAGGTAAAATTAAGTTGGGTGTGTTTTCTCACGCTGGTTTTCCAGACTAACTCGGGTATTATTCTATTATAATGCTCTGGTTAGACCAAGCATATTTATAGATTGCTTTAGATGCATTGGAGCTCAGGAGATAAGTTGGAGGTCTTTAAGTCTTACTCACGTATGTGTTTATTTTCCACTGCTTTGATGTAGTAAACATCAACAATTGTGATAATAGGATGTTATAACTATCCAGGTCGATGATTACGATTTGTTGTTGTATTTTGATTGATGTATGTGTATTAAAGATTTAAAGTTCTCTTTTGTAAAGTTCATTGATATTTATATTGTATGTTGTTCTGCTACAATTGTGAGATTTTTTGTTTTTTTGTTTCTCTTTCTCTCTTCTTCTTCTTTTATCTTCTACTTTCTTCTTTCCTTCTCATAACTATTCACATCTTCGCTCGATTATGGTTGGACATGTGTGGTTTATTGTTAGCTTGAATTATGTGCGGTTGCGGGTCGTCACATATGGTATCAAAGCTTAGATTGAGCGAACACCTATGCTTTGGTGGGAATTTACTCATTTGAGATAGCGTAAGCGAGACCTTATGATGAGTTTGAGTGTAAGTATATGAGCGCGTATTTGTTATTGATATAAAAATGTTTTATATGTGTTAATTTATCTATTGAGTGGCTTATGAATTCTGGTCGATACGTGGGATGCTTATCGATAAAGGTTTCTAAATGCTTAAATAAGGCAAACCGATAGAGTATTGTTTTAAAAAGTGGGTAGATGAAATAATTTTACCTAAATTATATTTTATATATAAAGGAATAAATTTTCAGAAATTTTTATAGTTATATATAGAATGTTTGGTTGTTGGTGGATGATGACATTCGATTATTATCATTTGTTGTTGTTTTAATAAAAGTTGTCATTATAATAATTTAAACATTGTAAATTGAGTTATATATGAAAGTGAATTTATAAGTATGATTTATAGAGTATTGATTATAGTTAAAATAATCAACAATGTTGATTGAATTACATAAGAAATGAGATTTTATAAATATAAATTATAAATGTAATTTATATAATTTATAAATGGAAAGTAATGAAATTTCATAAGCACACTTATGAATATGAGTTGTAAATAAAAACAGGTTTAAAACATGAAGTTGGAGAATTTCAAAACCATTGATTTTGAAAATTATTTTTTGAAAGGTTTAAGAAAAATAATAGTAGTATTATTTTGAAAATATTTTGGTTAGAAATATTGTGAAATAAGATTTAAAAGAAATAGAAAGCACTAAAATCAGTTTAATCGCTCGAAAATAATCCTGGTGATGGCTTCAGCATCATCGGTGTTCATTTTTGAGTTTCCAAGTGATGAATTGCTACCTTAATTATTTTCCGTTGAAGTTTTTTTGGTAAAACAAATTTGTTTTAGATTTCAGGAGCATAATTCGATATATAAAGGAGCTATATATAAATATATGATTTCAAAATGATTTGAAATAAAATCGGATGTTTAAAAATCTTGAAATTTTTATCTAAATGTTTTGAGAAAACATAAGATAATAAGTTTTGAACTTCGAAAATGGTGTATATAAGAAAAGAAAATTTGGGATTGAGATATGAAATTAAAAATTCAACGTAAATAAAGTGGTCAAAAATTAGGTAATGAATTAAAGGAATTAGAACTTAACTTAAAGAAAGATTAAAGAAAGTTGAATTGAATTTGAAATGAATTATGTGAAGTAATGGAATGAGAATAAATTTGAGTCATAAAGTGAAATTTCATTTATGTTGTAAATTGAAAATATAGTTTGGAAGTTTATTTGATAAAGTTAAATATGAACTTAAGTTGTGAAGAAATATAAACATAAGTTGTGTATTGTAAAATGTTTCTAATAAAATTAAGAACTTTTTTATGAAAATGATTCATAAATGCATTAAGTATGGAATGAAATTTTGTTAAACATAAATTGAATTTAAAGTGAACATTAATAGTGAATGTTAAAGAATTAAATGTGAACTTAAGTAATTTTTTTTATAGAAATGGTCCGTAAATGATTTAGTATGCAAATGAATTGTTGTTAACCTTAAATTAAATATAAGGGGAAAAGTAAATTAAATGAGAAAAAAATGATTGTTAACTAATTGGAGGCAAATCAATTGTAAGTAAATGAATTGAATGCGAATCAATTAAGTGCGAATAAATTGGAAGTTAATCAATTACATGTTAATAAGAAATGAAAATGTATAACTTAGATGTGACATTTGAGATTCGGAATGGCTATGAATTAATTGGATAAATATTATTTGGTTGTTGGATTCGCTTGTTACATTTGCATATAGTTATTTTATGTTCTATATGTTATCTATTGATATTGCTTTATATATATATTCTCATTGGTTGTTGAGTGATTAATTGGTGCCGATGGTATATGCTTTGCATTGGAGCGCATTCGCTAATAATAAATAAGGTATACATCACGGAATACATATTGTATTTATATATTTTTCCTTACGGGATGCCTCATCCTCGAAGATGAGATATATATTGTGATTATATATTGTAAATTCTTTATGATCGCGCCGCGTAAAGGAGACACTAGTGGAATTTTTCAAAAATTTAAGGCATTGGAATTTTTTTGAGAATTTTGAAAATAATGTTGATAACTATAGTTTGGATTTTGTTTATATAGCTTTGAATGGTATTAGTTAATAACTATGAATGGATTGCAAGACTTATAATTTTTTTATAAGAAGTTACAACCGTTTTATTTTGAAAAGTAAAATGACCTTGAAGAATTTGGTGATAAATTTCAACTAATTGGTTTTGAAAGGTTAATGGGTTTGGGCAAATTATTACCTTGGCAATTCGAGGATGAAATTCTTTTAAGGGGGGAGAATGTAATGATTCGGATTTTTATTCATTTGAATTTGGAATATTTAATTGATATTGAATATTGAAAAGTTAATTTTATAGGATAAATAACTTGAATTTCAAATATAACGATTTATTGGATAATTAAGCTGTTAAAATTAATATTTGAAATTTATTTAAATAATCGAATCCTGAATTTATTATGAATGAAAATGATTTCTAAAGTTGATTTAAAACCTATTTTAATAAGAATGAAGATAGTAAAATATTAATCAGATTTAAAACAGATTAAAATGATTTCGGAATTATTTGTTTTAATTAAAGGGTAAAAATAACTTTTCAAGGCACTATCTCGAATTTCGAGAAAACAAGTTTCACTGGATCCGTAATAATGAATTATTATATGCTGTCGAATTTCATGGCGATTGGACGTATCATTTGGCCATGCAAGTTCGAAACGCATAGAAATTAATTAAAGGAATTTAAATTAATTAAAGGAATTTAAATTAATATAACTCGATTTGAAAAGTTAACTTTTATATATGAGGGAATTGGCTCTCGATATATATTCCATTGTGTTCGGAGTAGGGGTTTAACATATAGAATGACAGGTGGCACACTTCGTTCAGAGTTCAAGAAATTAAAGAGTGAATAGTGCAATTAAAATTTTTCTATATAAGGACTTGTTATTCCATTTCTTTTGCAAAACCAACAAATGTTAAGCCGTCATTCTTTTCAACCACCTAGGATTCAACGACCTAAATCGATTGGAGCCACTCCGTTCATTTTTAGCCTTCGACTTCTAAAGAAATATCGTAGAGCTCGACGAAACAAACCTAGTCAATGGTCGAGATGAAGCATGCCGTAGCATGGAGGTCGAAAATCACCTCCGGCCATCATTAACAATTTGGATTTTGCACAGGAGACATGCGCACGTGGCATGCAAGGTGGAGTAGTGGCAGGCGAGCATGTGGCACGATGGTGGAGGGGGCGCATGTGGAGGTTGGCAGTGGCGGTGATTCGCGCCTTCGATCGAATGATAATAAAAATATATATAAAGGACACGATTGGAAAAGCGTGAACCAGATGGGGAAGAAAGGTTTAAAGTTTTAAATTTTTATTAATTTAGTTAATTATAAATTTAATTATCACGAATATTTATTGTAATGGACTGCCTTTCTTGCATTCGAAAGACAAATCATTATGGGTGGAAGAAATAAGAAATAAGAAATATAAGAGAAAGACCAATCAAGCAGAGAATCTTACCACGAATGGAACAACATATAACATGTAATGCAGTACATTACATAATAAAGACAAAATATTACATAAGAGTTCAATGATACAAGTTCTAGACTAGTACAACTGCTTGTCCACAAAATACATAGGTCATACATACATACATATATATACATACAGCGGAATACTTAATAATATTAACACTATTCATGAAGCCGCCTGCTCCGGCTCCTCCATCATGCTTTCGAAAGAAATCTAGATCACTTGACTATTCATAAAAATCAAGTACCTAAGAGTTTAGAGAAAAAGAAATAAACTCCGGATCAGACATAGGTATGGTGTGAGTAAACTCAAACAATAGAATATCGATTTGAAATCTCTTTTGGAAACAAGAGTACCTCGTAAGACCACATCGCACATAAAAATGGACGGGTTTTACCTTATGATAACTAAGACACCTTCTATGTCAAATCGATGATATTATTATAATGCCTAAGGGTTTAAAGTAACAGAGAACATAACTAAAATGCTTGCATCTCGCATTCCAATATATAAGGTTTACAATCAAAACCGTAAAGCTTGTATTGGAGAATGGATTCCGACTAATGACTGGGCTACTAGGAACCACCGGTCACAATGCACCTATAGAAATGTACCGAGGTTATACTAACGACCCCTGCTAATGTAGGACTGGCCAGTCCCTTGCTGGATAGTACCGAATATGATCACCCATGTGGTTGGGATCAATAACCATTCTGGGACTTGATTATGAGAATATGGACTTGTTCTAGATAGGATGATCAATACCCTAATGAGCGCGACCCACATGGCCCTGCTGTATATCCCCTGTTTTAGTCATCCTTGTTTAATCAGGCTTGATGCCACGTTTTATCTTTCAATAGCACTTCCCTTTTGGAATGCTAATATTGCCTTCCAATGTTGACACAATGTTAGCATTCATCTATGCAAGTCGTTCAAGAGATGAACGAACCGAAGATATTATTTCCACTACACTGGTTTGGGAATCACCCTCAGGTTTCGAATCATATAGCCCTTGCACTTCAAGTCTTGAATCTTGATCATGACTTCAATGATAGAGTTAGGGGTATGCCATAGGGGCAATTATGTAATTTGTTACATGTCTAACTCGTTGAACAATCTTGTTCATAATAAAGGTGTTTCTTTCTATTATATACTTGATATAATGTGGTTATATTAGTTAATTTAATTAAAAGTATATTTCATAGAAAATAGATAAATAGCACTTTTTGTGATAATATTTACAAAGTGTTGTAACTGTAAGTAATTTATCACAATAAAAGAAACATACAATTTTAAATGTTCCTTGTCAAGATGCATCGAGACTGGATATCGATGTATTCGTTAAGACTAGAGTATATAAAGCTCTCTAAAAATTGGGCAGTGCATTATTCATTACTGTTAGGGTACCTAGGGGTTACGTACTGATAGTTATTGGATAACTATGCAACGACTCACTCGATAGTTTTCTGTTGGTTAATATAACTAAAGTCAAATAGAAAATAACGATGTGACTGATTTGCATAGTTCTCTCGACTTGAGAATACTGTGGATCTTCAATATGAAATCTTCATTTTGATTACAGTCAAATCACGGCATGGCGATCCATCGAATAACTATAGTTGGGTCGAGTGAAAGTATTGGAAGTGAAGCACTATTCAAGAGAGGATCCATCTCCTCAGTTATATGGGGTTAGTATCATGGTCAACTGAAGTCAACTCAAAGTCAAAGTCTCCGGCCAGAGCATTTTGGTTAATAATAATTGTTATCATTGAACCAAGGACTTAGTATTGGACTATAATGTTGAATGTCGATGATATTTGAATTTTGACCATTACCAAATTCCATAAATCCGAAGTGATATAGTTTGATGAAGAGATTTGGTGTAAATAATTGTCACTATTAGGTACCGCTTATAATAAGTAAAATTACATTTTACCAAAATATGTGTAAGCGATAAATTCGGCCAAAATGTCACACCACCTGCTAAGTGACGTGTGAACGTTAATATTCAAATAGTTCGATATTAATCGCTGACTGAATTTACACCAATGAGTCGCATAATCGTAATGATGAATTCTCTGAAAAAACATGATTTAATTAATTTATTAAATATTGTAAATTGATTGGATTAATTGATATTTTAGAAATATTAATTATTATTTATTCGATGTTTGGAAGTTTTTGTAATTATTTTAATGCATTTAGAAAAGTTATATTTGCACACATCGATATACAATGTCAATGTAATTTAAAAATAATTGCATAAAATTATTTATGGAAATTTTATGTCATTTGATGACTTGATTTGTGGAAATTTTATGTCACTGATGACATATCGTGTGTAAAGAAAGGGTTGGAGAAAGAGAGAAACAATCGAGGGAATTAATTAGCGAAATTTTAATTAAAGAATGAGAAAGGTTTCATTCTTTTAAATAAAAATATTCTCTAGTTCACTTTGTACGTACAATTCATTTTTTCTCATTCAATCTGTTTATTTCTCTCCTCATAACTTTTCATGGCAGAAAAAATTTCCTAAAAATCTTTCTGCTCCATATAAAAACGTCGATAAAATAAATCAAAAGTTGTTCATCCATCTCTTGCAACGATGGGATGGGGATCTTGAAGATTTGAGAAGACATCATCATTTAAGGTGTGATTTCTAGGCAACATCCTCAGGTGATTCAATTGGATCGAGAAACATTCTTCATTCAAGGTGCAAATCGAAGGCAACATCAACGACATGCGTTTTAAGGATTAAGTAGCAAAGTATGTCATTTTGTACGTATAGATAGTGATTTTGCAATGTTTGACGTAAATTTAATTTGACTTTCATAATTTGTATGATGTATTATTGTCTTGCTTAATTAAAAAAATGTTTATGAAGGCTTAAATTATTTGTTGAGTGACATGATTGAGTTTTCATTTGATAGACCAAAATTAAATTTGTTTATGTTTTAAAACAATACGTAATTGTGGATATATGTTTTAAAAAATTTCCAACTAAAGTGTAATTCTTCAGATTTGCATGTTTACATGTTCAAATTGATTAGCTGTTTTCTTTACTTTATTAAATTGAAGCTAAATTTATATATGTTAAAATACAATATTTTATTTTAGTTCTATATATTAGCATTTAGTTTAAACTACATTTCCTTAAAATTCAAAATTTACATCTGCATGTTGATTGATGGAATTATATTTAAGACTAAAAATGAAATTTATATGGAAACAATACAATATTTTAATTCTATATCTATATTCTAATCTTTTATAACATACTGTAATTTTATTTTTCAATTTTAATGTATGTATGCATGTATTACTTGCACTTTTTATTGCATTAGATATATATACATGAATAAAAGGATTTTAACAGCAAATCAAAGTTTTGAAATTGACTGTAGTAACTATCTAATTTATATTATTAGAAAGATTTGATTGAATTACATATGTACGTGTTTGGATCTACTTGTATGTGTTTATAGAAAATTTACTTTTCTTTACATATATTGTCATAGTATAATCATTTAACTTTTTTAATCTTCATAATAATTTATACATATAATTCATTGTTTACGCAGTATGTTCTAACATTATGCTACCTACTTATTGTCATTAATATGTTGCATTAATTAAGTTTACTAGAAGACTGTATCAATCACCCTTGTCATCCCTTATTTATTTCTATTTCAATTCCTATTTAATAACCATCCAAATTTTTCTTTATTATTTTATGTATACATATCATTTACCACTGACTATGCATACTTCCTATATGTTAGATTTACACATACTTCCTATATGTTAGATTTACACAATATTTACACGAATATATTTACAATTCATGTCATATTTAGATTAGTCATTAATGTTATTTCATTAATCAATTGTTCAATTTAATTAAGAGAAGAAAATGAAAAGTTTCCTTCTCTAACTAAATTTGTAATCCCTCATTAATTGAATAATTTAAGAGGAAGGAAATGAAAAGTTTCCTTCTCTAAATAAATATATGCCCCGTCGGTAACAAAGGCAGAAAGAAACTACATGAAGTTAGAAAAGCTGGCTTACTGTCTCGTCGTAGCCTCAAGAAAGCTCCGTCCATAATTCTAGGCTCACCCGATCACAGTCTATACCGACCAGCCGTTACGAGAGATCCTAACACAACCTGAGACGTCTGGTAGATTGCTCAAGTGGAACATCGAGTTGAGTCAATTTGATATTGCTTATACACTAAGGCAAGCCATCCAAGGACAGGTTCTGGCGAACTTCATAGCCGAATTTACCATAACAGAAGGCTTGCCCGAAGCCAACGAATCTCCTAAGCATGTTTTTAAGCTATACACCGATGGCACATCAATTGACCGTTGCTCAGGCACTGGAGTGGTACTTGAAATCCCAGAAGGTCGATCCATATTCTATGTCTAATGTTTGACTTCCGCCAACTAACAACGAGGCCGAGTTTGAAGCTCTACTCGTTGGACTTAGACGGTCCAAAGATTTAGGAATTATTGCCGTGAAGATTTATTGTGACTCGCAATTGGTCGTATTCTAAGTTCGAGGAGAGTGTCAAGCCAGAGACTGGAGATTGGCCACTTACCTCATTCGGGTTCAGGAAACGTTTAATCAGTTTGACTATTATGTCATCCAATGTATACCCTGAGAGCAAAATCAGAAAGCCGATTCTTTAGGAAAACTGCCAGCATTGGTGAAGCACAATAAATGGGACTCATCCTAGTTGAAACACTTAATTCTCCAAGCATTGACCAAATGGAGACAGGCTGGGTGCATGAGGCAATATCCAAGAAGGAGTCGTGGATGATACCATTAAGAAATTATCTTGAACATGGAACTTTACCCAAGCGTAGAAGTGAGAAAAGACTGGTTCTTTGAAAAGCTTTACCATTTATTATCCAGAATGGAGTCCTATATAGGAGGGGATATTTTGTTTCTTTACTCCGATGTAACGCCCATGACGAGATCAAGCAAGTGGTACATGATGTTCATGAGGGAGAGTGCGGTGATAACACTGGGGGCCAAGCCCTTCCCAAAAAGAAACTCAAATATGGATATTACAAGTTGACGGTGAACCGAAATGTATCAGATTATGCCAAGAAATGTGTTAAGTGGCAGAAACATGCTGGAGCCCAACCTACCGAAATCACACAAATGGTCAGTCCATGGTCGTTCGCCACATGGGGCATTGATATAATAGGGTCTTTACCTTTGGCCAAAGTTGGTGTGAAGTACGCCATTGTTGTAGTTGAATACTTTACTAAATGGGCGGAAACTGAGCCCCTTGCTACCGTCATGATGAAAAAAGTAATCAACCCGCAACATCATCTGTCGTTTTGGCCTCCCACACACAATTGTAACCGATAATATGACCCAATTCGATAGTATTAATTTCAAAGAATTCTGTCAATGCTACCGCATCCAGAAGAAGTTTTCAGCAGTAACTCACCCTCAAGCGAATGGGCAAGTCGAAGCAGTCAACAAAGTTATCAAGTCCATTCTGAAGAAATGATTGGAGAAGGCTAGGGGCAACTGGGTCGATGAACTTCCCACGGACCTATAGGCATATCAAACTACCCACAAGTCCACGACCGACCTTCCTCTGTTTGCACTTTCATATGGCTATGAAGCCATCATTCTAATTGAATTAAAAGTACCTTCCCACCGTGTGACTTACTAGGATCCAAAGACGAACGCCATCCTGCTTACAAAATTTATGGATTTGCTGGATAAGAAGCATAAAGAGGTTGACTTGAGGGCAGCCGCACGCCGTAGTCGAGTCGCTCGATTATACAACGCTAAGGTTCGACCAAGAACCTTTGAAGTTGGCAATCTCATGCTCAAACAAATTTATCCGGTTCCTTCGCACATGAAACCGACATGGGAAGGGCCATATGTCATCAAGCGGAGACTTGGAGATGGAACGTTCAAACTATCAACTATTGACGGTCTCACTTTATCAAACGCATGGAATAGCGAGAGTCTCCATTGCTATTACACATAATTGGCTTTCATTCATTTTAGTGTACTTTTCCTTTGAAATTTGTTTATGCATTTTTTGTATTTGAACTTGTAATAAAGCAACTGATTATGTTATACTTTCTTATTCTAGAAATAAAATGCAGATTCATCATGCCAGAATGGTGATTCTTGACATGCATCGTGCGACCATCATGATGTGCAAAGAGCTAAGTTCCATCTCAAGGTAGGACATATTCAAATAGGGAGTGATCATGATCCGACCAGTAACTCGCTAAGTTAAACCACAAGATCGCGGGCAAATAACGCTAATGAATAGAGGGATTGAAATATGATAATCCTTTAACAAACTCCAGGTCCTGGAGTGCGAGCTGGAGTGCAAACTCCAAATTCAAACTCAAAGCGGATGCATCTTCCCATCCACGACTTTATTTGCCAAATCAAGGTGGATGTGATCCGACCGTCTACAACCTTGATCAACTCCTTGTTCCTAGAGTACGAACGGGATCCTAGTACATAAACAGATGTGACTGACCATCTGTGGACAAACTCTAGATTCCTAGAGTGCGAACTGGAGTACAAATGTAAGTGGGTGGGACTGACCACCAATCAATTGACTCTTGTCTCGAGAACAAGGATTGGAGTATAAACACCAAATAGGTGTGACTGACCACCCATCAACTAATTCTGGTCCCGAGAGCATGGGCCAGAGCATGAGCATTAAACGGGTGTGCCTGGCCACCTGTAAAACATATGTCTCGAGAGCGTGGACATAATCTTAGACGTTAAATGGGTGTGACTGACCATCCATCGACAAACTCTAGTTCCGAGAACGCAGACTGAAGTATAAATGACTGATCGCCTATAAATTAACTTATGTCCCCAAAGTACGGACATAATTCCAAGCATTATGTAGGTGTTTCTAACCGTCGACATACAAGTTCAATCCCCATAGTATGGGTATCGTTTCCAGCAAATGAGCGAGTGTGATCCAACCACTCAAACTCATCTCCTTTTAACTTTGTTCAAACTAAGTTAAATTGAAAATAGTGATGGCGGAAAATGACTACCGAATGGCTACTCCAATTCTCCCCATGACTGGGGGCATAACTCAAGTACTAGCCAATGCCCGAGATAGCACAACGTTGGGATTCGACTCGACGTCTGGTTATGATCCGAAGCCATGACTTCGGGACTTAACAACTGGACTCAAGTTTGACTCAGAGACTAAAGGCTCACAAGTACAATAAATGGAAATGCGAGTGCTAAAATACTTAAATAAATAAATACAGAGTTATGCTGGAAAAATCAAAATGAAGTTTTATTTCCACTATTCGTTGGAAAAGATAAGTACAAAAACTTATTCAAAAATTCCTATAAGCAGGGGTTGAACCCGCATCTATACACAACGTACAAAAGTAAAAGGAGAATCCTATTCCCTCTATCTACTAAAAGAAATAACAAAAATGCAAGTCTACGTCTTTGAATTTTTATCCTTCTTGCTCTTCTTTGGCGTAGACCCGTTTGTACTGCCACTGGTCCTCTCTTCGAGCCTTTCCCTCCTCGGTTTGAACCAGCCGGCTTCTCTCTGGCCGAGGGAATAATAGTTGTTTCCCCCTTGGAACTTAAAGGGATCGGAATACTCTCTATGTGTGGAACTGGAGAAATAGTGGCACCCTCAACACTAGAAGAACAAGGCACGCTGGTATCGATGATAGTGCCACTCAAAGAAATAATAAGCATAGGGACCGGGATGGGACCTGCCATGCCATTACCAACACTACTAGCTTTCTTGGCTTGCTCTATCTTGGCTTTAATTTCAGCCATTATCTCCTCGGCCCAATCTACTCGAATCCCCATTGGCATGCTACTAGTTGGGCCTGACGAGCTTGCAATAACCACATCTTTATCATTGACGAAAGGCATTTTGGTGATCGGGTCGCTTTGATGGCCGAGGAGTGCTTCCATTATTTGTTTAACGAAAATGCAACTACTTTCGTGCATCTCCCCAGCCGATGCGGCGACCGTTGTAGCTTTCATCGTAGTGCCTCCTGCTCGTGATGCGTTCCTTGAGTTATAGGAGGATTAAATGATGTAGAATCTATGGCTGAATGAAGATAAGAGAAAATACTAGTGATGTCTTTCGATAGTGTTCCTACAATTGGACGAATGAAAGAAGTGTTCAAAATACCTTCCTCGCATTGACTCACATGCTGGGTCATTGTCCCTTCAGAGCCACGTTCATGTACCAAAGATAGGTATGGCTTGTCAAGGTTGTATCATGGAACAGCTGGAAGATCAATAGAAGAAGTGGGCTCATATTGAAAGACTTGTGGTGCTTCAGAGCCTGCTTCATGATGTTCAACTCCAGATCCTTTTCCAGCATCCGGATACTTAGCAGTAAGTTTTTCCTTTTCAAGAGCAACAATAGTGTTGTGGAGGACTTTTGGCTCGTCTTTGACAACTATTTGGCTTTTTAGCTTGAATTTGTCGATGGTTGTAGTGTTACGAGTCACCTTCTCATCCTCCACCAAACGGCTCGAAGCCTTGTACAATAGAAAAGGATAATCTTCATCGAGCAAGGTTAGATTGCAGTTTCTTAAAATGTTGACGTTGGATGTGACCAGGAGACCTTCAAATTCATTCTCCATCCTAGTCTCCACCGTTTTAATTTCATCCTCATTTCTAGCCTCGGCTTCCTGAGCCTTTAAGTTCGCTGCACCCTTTTCATCCTTGAGTATCATTGCCTATTCGCATGCCTCTTGGGAAGATTTGTTGGCTTCATCCTTTCCTTGATGACCTCGGCTAATTTCACCTTTTACTCATTAAGCTCTTTCATTGTAGCATCTCTCTCTGCCATAACAGTAGTATTTCAGTGGGTCATCTCTTTCAGAAGGCTATATGTGTCCGTCGCATTCTTTCCATGGACTGTTTTCCTAATCGGCTCTTTTGTCGACCTCCACCTTGGATTTTCTTGAAGATTCGGCTTCATTGTTGAGCACGTCTATTATCCAATTTTTCTATGTGAATCGATCTCCATTTTCTCAATTATCTTGGCTCGTTTGAATGCTACCACCGTAGCTTTCTCTATAGTTTTCAACTATTCTCACTACTGGTTATTGACATCGTGTACGTTACCTTGTACCAGCCTTTCTGCATCATTGGGAAATCGTTTCAAGATCGGAGGGAAATGGTAGCCATCAAAGCAGATGTTTCGAAAGTCTTGCTTTAACTTAGCAATCCAAATGGCTACCTCTCCAGTGGGTTCTATAGCAGCTGGTTCTGTAATGTTGGGAGCTTCCGCCTAATCCTAAAACATTGTTCGCCAGACTTTGAAGTATGAGGAGGTGCTATTTGGTGGGAAATCTCATAGGGTTGTCTGTAGGAGCCCGAGGGTTTTGATGAACCTTTAGGTAGAGGTGATCGCGATGCCTATATTGGTATGGCCTCTCCCTCTCCCTTTCATAATGCTCACTCTCCTGGCTAGAGTATTTTCCACGATCGTAATCTCTCTCAGATTCACGCTTATAAGTTTCAGAGTGCGAGTTGGATGCATGGCGTTTTGAACAAAGACTGCTAAGCATCGATCCATGCCTCACCATTGTATCTGCAAAATTAAAAGAGAAGAAGAACTAGTTATTTCCTGAACCCGAAAAATGTGATTAGAAGTTGTGTGATGCCGTGAAGTGTGTGTGTGCATGTGCAAACCCCCCAACCGACCGATGGTAGTGGCCTTGCTCGCAAGAGTTGGCTCCCCTACATCTAAAGCACTTAAGCCTGCATCGGTTTGCGATAGGGAGTGAAATCCCTCTAAACCAAAATCTTGAATTGCATTCAAGTCATCGGGAGTAGGGACATCCACTAATCCTTTAAAGAACTCTCCATATATGGAGGAGAAGTCTCCCGACTTACAACTATTACAAAAGGAAGAGATACTACGATAGTTTTTCATCTTTTGGATTTGTGGGCGAGAGCCTTGCCTTTTCTTTTCGATAATCGAAGACTATGCGAAGGCACAACTATAGGCTCATCCAAAGCTGGCAAACTCTCTTCATCCACCTGTTCAATGATCATGACTCTGGGAGCACTTCTACCTCCTTGCCTCAGAACCATTCCAGGAATGCCTACAAGCCTGATGATTTGATCTCTATCTATTAGCCCCATGACAATCAAGTTTTCAGCGGTGGAGACTTCATCAATCTCTCTAAGCCTGGCTGGCACCCATTGGAGAATTCTTATTGTCTCTTTAAATTGGGCTCCTTCGGGCCACATAATCGAAGCTGTAAAAGAAACCTAGTGTTAGACTAAGCATTGATTAATCTAGTTAATCGACAAAAAGGTAGGAGCACTTACGTCTAACTAACCACCGTCTAGCAAATCCCAAATGACAACGAACAAAGAACCATTCAGTTTTGAAGTAGCTTAATTTACTCCAGGCTCCTACCACTACTTGGTAGTTTCTAACTGCTTTCATAAAGGTAAATAAAGGGTTATCCTTGCAACTTTTAACGTTGAATAGAAATTTGATTTCCTCGACAGTCGAAGGTCGGAAAAGGTGGTCCATAAAGATAATGTATAGGCTGTTGAGCAAAGCATACTCATTCAGATGCAATTGAGAGGGACCAATCCTCAAGAAGAACAACACTTCTTGAATAAATTGATTGAAAGGAGGCAACGTTCCGGCTATGCATGTGAACCTATTGCAAGCAGTGTATCCTTCTGGGGGGTTGTAGGCTCTATCTTCTAACCCCGGCAATAAGACATCATTTAGTGATAACCAATGTCTAAGGAAGATCCTTCCTAACATGTCTTCGAAAATTTTGGAGTGAACTGAATCCTCTGGATTTAAGATGAAAACTACACCCGGCAATTCATCCGGGGCATGACTAACTACACCTTCCATAAAGACTGGCACTTCGATTTCGAGGAGTGGAAGACTCTGAATATCCTATGGCTTGGAGATTCTGAAATCCATAACTATTGAACTCAATAATAATCATCATTAGATGTCAATAAACCCATGTTCCCCCCGGTGTAAAGTAAGTGATCATGTTGTGTAGTACCTCATAATACTTAAGATTTCTTCAAGTTCGAAAAATGTTAAAACGACAAGACTTCGAGATTCAACCGAAGTGACCATCATCACTGACCATCACAACCATGCCAACTTGCCTTTGGAGAACAATCCATGTTATAGTTCGTTGAGTTTGTCAAATTACAGTTCCATCGATGAGCTTCGAAAGGTAGTCAAAAAGCCATCTTTTTATCGATGCCAAAGTTTGAATTTCGTATCGATCCAAGGCTGTGACTTCGTATCGATTGTTTTAGATCGACGTATTTCGTATCGATCACCATTGAGGTCTTCGTATTGATTACCAGCGAGGACTTTGTATCGATCACTAGCTTTGACTTCGTATCGATTGCTCCAGATCGATACGAACTCTTACTGTTCCAGATCGACACGAAGCTGCTCCTTTCAACCACGATCTCCACATCGATGAAAACTCCCATCATTCCAGACCAATATGAAGCCACTTCCTCCATCTTCAATTGATACGAGTAACTCCATCATCCCAATCAACAGCTCTCCTCCTTCTCTATGCTACCACGGCGCCACCTCGACCTCACTTCGACCAACTTCGATAATGACTATGAACGGAATGACGTTAAGGCTCGTGTCTCATCATTTTGAAGTTGATTCAATTTGACAATTACATAAGTTTGAAGGAGTTAAATCGATGGATTAATGGGTTATTCAATTTGGAAAAAAAGGTGGTTCTTCTTTCTCGTGTTCTCAATCAATACGAAGGTAGATAAAAAAAAAAGCAAATGTAAATTTTTTATAAGTACAAATGGTATATATAAGGGTTCCTATCCAAGTAAAAACACTTCGTATCCCAACAGCCAAAACCGGTTGAAGCGGTCAAGAGTTGCTCGATACGAAAGGCGTTAAGAGACCAACCAGGAACAATCACTTCTATCGATACGAAGATGCTGCTTCGTATCCATCATCCTAGAGTGGTTCAGTGATTAAGGTTCGTATCCATTAACGAGTCATTATCTGTTTTGTATCCATCGATTCTAATCTCATCGATACGAAAGATACAACAAAGTCTTATTTGAATAACTGAATTCATCGATACAAAACATCTATTTCGTGTCCATATGCTCGAAGATCCAAGCTTCATATCCATCGATACGAAGCACCTCCGAGAACCATCAATTTCGTATCGATAGTTATCGATACGCAGCATGCGTTTCAACTTCTCAGATCGATCCAGGAAAGGATCTATACGAAGGGATGACTTTAGACAACCATCAAACGTTGTTACAACTCGAATTTCACATCGATCTAGGAGAGGACAGATATGAAAATCCATTCAAACAAAAAACTGAAGAACTTGACAAAGACCCATGAATGTGCAAATGTAAACAAGGGTCAAGTTGACGTACAGGCATGTATGACGAACTAACATACGATTTTCAAAGTTAATAGGAATTGGATGCTTACCTTGAGACAATCAACACGGTCAATAACAAATCACTATCACTCAACACTCGGTTACAACAAAACTCTACGTGATCATTGGTAGTCTAGTTCAACATTTATAATACTGGAAATCAATCAAAGGCTATATCTCTTGATGAAAAGGCAGCGACTATTCAACGAATCAAATAGGGCTTTTTCGGAATAAAGAATGTAGCTTTTCAAACCATGTCATGTTCACACGAGACGTTTTTTGGGGGAAAAATGTTATTCTGCCTTTTGGCAAGGCCATGACACTAAGAACTTGATTAGAAATCAAAGGCAATCTATCTCGAAGATTGTTTATGCACAGGTTCATTATGGATAATGGCAAATTTGGTCCGAGTCCGGAACAACCTACAATTGACATGATGTGACAAGCAAAGCTGTGAAAGCCAATATTCCAAATTTTAATTCAATCGAAAATCATTTGCTCAAGTAATGTATCGATCAAAATCAAGGAAGAAGACCACATTTTGTATCCATCATAAGCCACTCTCCTTCGTATCCATACTGCTTCGTATCCATCAGAGTCAATTCTCTTCGTATGCAGCTGCCATGTATCCAATACGTATTGATCAACCACCTTCATACATTCTCTATCGATCAACCACCTTCATACATTTCGTATCGATCAGCCAATAGATTGATAAAAACCGACACTTTCCATCGATATGAAGAAACCAACACAATAATCAATACAAAGTGGCGTACAAACATCAGTACGAAAGGAACCACACACGATCGATACGAAGAAAGCAAAGTCAACCAAGAAAAGTGGTCCATTAGCATGAAAAGTGGATCTCCCCAGAATTGCCTCTCCATGTCATTAATATGCTTGGATCGATATGCACTGATCGATACAAAGCGATCGATATGCACACTTCAGCCCACTTGCAAACCGACTTTGGACTGATCATAACTCGTAATCTACAAGTCCAAATGCTACCAAATTTTCAAAGGAGCTTGCTTACCACCTCAAGAATGTCTTTGATCAATCTCATTCCCAATGGACATTATATTGATCGATATGAATAGGGTAGGGATCGATCCCTAATGACCCCTGATCGATCTGGTGGGCCACCCATGTGTGAGAAAGAGTATTCCAAGTTCAAATGTAGATATTTCAGACCTACACCTATAAATAGCACCTCCACACCTACAAAAAGGAATTTTTTCACTCTGTTACGCCATTAGTCTGCCGTAACTCCATTGTAACTTGAGTGTTAAAGTTTTGTACTTTTGTAATCAGTTGTCAATCATTAATAAATAGCAAAACATTTAAAGTGGACATAGGTTACAACGCTGAACCACTATAAATCCTTGTCTCTTTCTATTTCTGCATTCTTTTTATTAGTGTGATTGTTAGATTAGCCTCATTTTCCATTTAATTTGTTCACTTTAATCTCTTCGATCACATCCAAAGAATGTTGTGCCCAATTTTGGTACAAATATTATATTATATGAGTATATAAACTAAAGGAAGAACATTAAGAAAAACCAAAAGGACTTAAGGAATAAATACATATGTAAATGTACATGTACTATGATTTTTGATGTGTTTGGCACTTGAATCATGAGGGTATTTCATAAGAAATACATTATTCCATAAGTCGATATCACTCAATATAATATACTGAAGATTATGAATATTCAATATAATGTTGTCCTCTACCATATATATGTTAATAAATTACTTGCATATTCCTTAGTTGTTGAGAAAACTCAAGCGAAGGATGTTATGTGTAATATTATTAATACATTGAATAGGCAAGGTATGATAACTGTATGTCTTTATTAAGCAAACTCAAGGTACATATACTATACTTAGGCCGTCACGATGTGGTAGGTACGTGTGAATAATCTCTTTTGATTTTTGAGCAAACTCAAGGTCGAAATGAGATTAGGACAAAGAAAAATAGGTTAGGAGTTGTATGTGATACAACCGATAAGGAGTTATTCATCGTTTGTGGGGCTATGATTTGTTAAGTAAACTCAAGGTCGGAATACCAAGAAAGATGAGTCCTAACACCCATTAGTGAAGTTGAAGGACTTCTATGTTTCATCTTAGTGTTTGGAGAAACATAAAAGATTAGTGGGAGCCTAATTAGAAAAATAAAATGGTAACATTTAACCTTTTTAATATTGTAAGAACATATGCTAAATAATGTTAAAATTATCTATAATGATAAATTTATGCATTTAGTATTATTGATAAAACGTTTACCAATTAATATATGCAAATGAACTGCATTGAAATATAATACCTACTATTAAATTCCAATTAAAAAACATGGTTTGGTCACTTACACGTTTATTTGGTCAAGATCATGTATTGCATTTATGAGTTTCAACTCTAAAGTTTATATAAGACTATGGATATTTGATCCATTTATAATTGCATATAAACGTTATATGGTGAATGGTAAAAGTTTGTAATATATAATATTTTGATGAAATTAGTTCATCCGAAAAACCAAAGAAACCTTAGTGTGAGATCGAGTATTCAATCTGATTGATTACAAAAGGGATCATATTGTGTTAATCTAACTTAAAACCAAAATCTACAAGATACATCTAAGAACTCGATCGCTGAAATGTCACTTTGATCGGTTTACATAAAGTGCAACATATATTGATGTCCTAAATGTTAAGGACTATCGAATATGCTTTCGTAAAGAGTTTGTTACGATATTATAGTAAGGTTTTCTTTTGAATAGTTTGACCATTTGAAATGAAAATGAATGTATAAGAATAGATGTAATTTAAGATATAGTTGGGATAAAGAGAATGAATAGTCACTTCTGCTTCATAGAGAAATTGGAAATGAAAATTGTAATTGATACTTAATATTGGAATAAGAAATATGATTTCTATTCTGAAATGTATTTTCATATAGAAAATTATTTTCTATGAGATTTTTTTTTGAGCTCAAGATATTTGATCAACGAACTCTACACTGTAAATAGGTGTAGTGTATGAAATAAACAAATTGTATTAAGTGAATGATGGACCTTCGAATTTAGTACGCTATTACAGTAATGGTGGAAATAGTGGGACCATGCCATATAGCAATTATTAATTGCATCATAGTTTGAAAAAAAAATTCGTAAAACTTACCATACATTATTTATGAAATAATGATTATTTTTCGGTATCGACTAAAAATAATAATAGACAAAGCTATATTTCAATATGAATATTATGAATATTCTTTGTCAAAATAAACCTACAATATGGTAATTTTTTATAACAAAAGTGATGTATTAGAAAATACAAAAGAGTATAATATTATTTATAGTTGTTTTGGAATTATAGACTACATGTAGTTTAGAGAAATAATTCAATTGTATGATATTGAATCAAACGATACTTATTAATTATATCTCAAACAATAAAAGGCTATGCACCCATTTAATGGGAGTGTCATAAGAGTTGATGAAATCTTCGAATTACTACGTATAGATATATGCAATCATAATTCTATAAATACCAAAATGGTTCCACCTACTTTGTCATATTCATCGTTGAGTTATCGTCGTCATGGACACGTATATTTGATACACGTGTAGTATGTCTATGGTAAACATATAGAATATAAAACAGAAGTAAATAAAATAACATTCAATAGAAATGATTTGATTTGATCGAACGAGTGAGTATTTGGAAAATGTTCCGAACGTACCTAATATGAATAAAGATTCAATCTCAAAATTACTCCTCCATGTGATACATAATGATGCATCGATATGGAGTAATCAAACTGTGTCGGACAATGTATAATTAATTATGAGTGAAGTTGAGTTAGTTTCTTTCTATGAAGTAATGTACTTAAGGGTAGTGCACAAGGTTAATATAATTTCATTTGAATAATAGTCTACGAAATTTTACAAGATATGGGTTTATAAGAAACTTTGACATATCATAGGTAAAGGAGTTGGCAGGTTGTGTGAGTTGAAAGATTGCACGTAATAATTTTTCATAAGGGATCTTGTATGAAACTCCCTAAAAGGATTTTGAAAATATTGTCATTGGATGACATATTTATGTTTTGAACATAATTTTGTAAATTAAACCAAATCAGTTTTATAAATAAAGATATTCATAAAATATCTATGAATACCTATTCAATGGCACCGAGAAATAATTGTTGTTTCAAGATATACCAACTTCATTATGAAGAAATTTCTTTGAGAAATTATTGGTAGTAACATGGAATTGGATATGATCCATAGAAAGAACTGAATATAAGAGATGAAATGAAATTAACTAACCTAAAGGAACACATAACATTAGAATGTCTAATAAGTATCTCGTACATCTAAGAGAAACTATGAGTTTCTTATTAATATTGAAAATATATAATCCTATATCGTTTAATTAAACCATTTAAAGTGTTGACTCTATATGGTATGATGTGAAAATCCGCAAGAATTTCAAGTACGCTATCGAAATATAGGTTTTAGTGGTCGTAACTGAAGGGATATAATCCATTGACCACCATTGTGTCTTTATGAGTATGACTAATGTATTTAGAATTAAATGAGAAATGTTGATAAGAAAAATATCGCATATTTCAATTGTTGAAATTAGCGTAATAGATTTGATATTCAACACGTTCAAGTCAGTTTGGATTTACACATAGAATTATCGCTCGATAAGTCCTAGTGTTTTAGTACATATTTATTGAAAAAGAAAATTCTAATTAACGATTTAGAGTAAGCTATTTGCACGTATTAACCAAAATGTATCAAAGTCAGTATGAGCGATATTGAGTTTGTGAGTCTTTGGATCTGATCCAAGAAATGATATTTTTGAGAAAAATGTGTGATCCTCTTCGAGTAGAGGAGATCACACATGCAAATATATATATATATATATATATATATATATATATATATCACGAATATAAAGTGCTGCCAACATGCCTGGCAGGTAACAAAATCCGAAATACCTATAAATCAAGTCGCAGGCATTCCTAAGATGAGTTCCGGTAAGGCACCACCCATCACACGCCGATATCGAGCACCGGCATGACCACTGCCCGATAAAAAGGTGTTAGAAGTACGTAAAAAAACTAGAGAAAGAACAAAAGCTACTGGATGACGCCTCAGACTAATGGTGAAGCTCCAACCAGCTGAACCTGGGGAGGTGAATAAGCATCTGCTCTGAAGTGGATCTGCTGAAAGGAGAAACCGCTCTGAAGCCTCTGAACAAGAGAAAGAGGTACCAAACTGAAGAGTGTATCCTCCTGAATAGAGTACTCCATAGTGAAGATAGCATAATCCAAAGTCTGAGGGGAAACTGCTAGAAGTCCTGGATGTAGATACTCTACTCTGGTGACCTCTCTACCATCTGATGTCCAGTAGTCTAAATATATGAAATCCTGCAAAATGAGCCTGATATCCTATCTCCCATACCTGTAACTGGAAATTGACTAAAGAAAAAATTAGAATGATACATATATATGTATATTTGTATAATAAATATACAAATATATGTATATACAGAAGGAAATAAAAACCCGATTAAGGCTAACTGAACAATAACAGTATGAGTAAAATACCTAAAAACCAATACCAAATAGAGACTAGAACAAATATTTAGACGATTCTATCTTATGAACCTTCAATCATAAGTAAGTTATGATTAGAAGTGAAAGTATAAGCAAGTTATGATTAGAAGTAAGAAATGATATGAAAGTATCATTTTATAAGCATGAAGATTGAATAAGTATTTTGATAGAAATATCAAATAGTTTGATTTTTAATCAAAATGCAGAGGAAACGTGTGTTCATAAGAAAGAATGGTAAAAGGTACATTGATATTTCTAAACTACAAGTAAACAATGCATTGTTGATTTTAACGATGTAATTGTGTTAAAATCAACCTTTTTTGTTTTAATACTCAACATTGGATTAATAAATGATGTCTTTTATAGTAAGTATAAAAGATGCCGGGAATGTCCCAAATGATATGCAAGGACACCTTATTAACATATTTAATATGGAACACGTGACATTAATTCCTTTGCATTGGCAAAAGAAACTATCATACATGTTGTGTTGTCTACGATATCATGATTTGTTTATGTATTTGATACATGAGCGAATATCAAATCCAAATTGATATCACTAAATGGTTGTTTGAAGTGTTCTCATGTATTTATGAAATACTAGAGAACTATTTATAAAAACAAAAACTCCTTATGAAGGAGTGTTCGAACTCAAACTTCATAAGTCATATTAAGTGCGGTATGTCAATAATAAATTAGAGTTAATAATTTTTAAGTTGGAAATATTCCAAATAAAAGAATGTTGCTTATTCAAAGAAAAAGGCTACGTACATTGCCTTGAATATTGCCTCAATAAAAAATAATGTATATGAAATTATAAGTGCACAAGTTTATAATTGAGCAGATTCCACATGTTGAGAATCTCATAACATTGTTGTATGATAAAAATGTTGCAGTATGGTTCGTATAGAACTTAGAGATCATTAGAGGTTGAGAGACATACTCCTAATTGTTCCACGTGATAAAGTAGTTTATCACCATCAAAGAGAGTATAATGACGGTGTAGATAATTAAAACATAATAGCATACCCGTTCATAAAGGGACTGACCCAACTAGTTTTGAGAAACCGATTGGCGAAGTTGGAATAAGATTCCATAATTGACCCTAAGTGCAAGTGGGAGATTGATAGAGTTAGGAGTACGTCCTAGGGGCAATTATGTAATTTGTGACATATATCTAAGTTGTTGAACAATCTTGTTCATAATAAAGGTGTTTCTTTCTATTATATACTTGATATAATGTGGTAATATTAATTAATTAATTAATTTAATTAAAATTATATTTAATAGAAAATCAATAAATGTCGTATTTTGTGATTGTTGTTACAAATTGTAACTGTGGGTAATTTATTACAGTAAAATGAATATACCATTTTAAATATTCCTAGTCAAACTGCATCGAGATTGGATATCGATGTATCCGTTGAGACTAGAGCATGTAACGCTCTCCAAATGTTGGGCAGTGTATTACTCATTACCTTTGGGGGTACCTAGGTGTTACGTAGTGATAGTTATCGGATAACGATTGGACGATTCACTCAATAGTCTTCCGTTGGTTAATATAACTAAGGTCAAATAGAAAATATTGATGTGACTGATTTTCATAGTTCTCTTAACTTGATAATACCGTGGATGTTCAATATGAAAGCTCCGCTTTGATTATTGTCAAATCATGGCATGGCGATCCATCGAATGACTATAGTTAGGTCAAGTGGAAGTATTGGAAGTGAAACACTATTCAATAGAGAATTCGTCTCCTTAGTTATATGGGGTTAGTATCATGGTTAACTGAATTCAATTCAAAGTCAAAGTCTTTGGCTGAAGCATTTTGGTTAATAATAATTGTTATTATTGAACCAAGGACTTTATGTTTGGCTATAAAGTTGAATGTCGATGATATTGGAATTTTGACCGTTGCCAAATTCTATAAATCCAAAGTGATATATTTTTGACGAAGAGAATTGATGTAAATAATTGTCACTATTAGGTACCGCTTATAAGTAAAATTGGATTTTACCAAAAGACGTGTAAGCGATAAATTCGGCCAAAATGTCACACCACCTACTAAGTGATGTGTGAACGTTAATATTCAAATAGTTTGATATTACTCGCAGACTAAATTTACATCAATGAGTTGCATAATCGTCATGATGAATTCTCTGAAAAACCACATGATTTAATTAATTTATAAAATATTGTAAATTAATTAGACTAATTGATATTAGAGAAATATTAATTATTATGTATTTGATATTTGGAAGTTTTTTTAATAATTTGAACGCATTTATAAAAGTCATATTTGCACGCATTGATATACGTTAAAGATAATTGCGTGAAATGATTTATGGAAATTTTATGTTGTAACAATCCTGGTATTGGTGATTATCTATAATATTTAATTATAATGGTAATTAGAATTTTGATATTGAGAATCAAATAAATTTGAGAAGAAGAATTTTTATTAAAGTTTTTTTTTTGGAATAAACAATGTGACTTGGGAATAAATATTGGGTTTTTGTTAACTTTAAGTTACTAAATCAAGTGAGTGGTTTATTTCAACAATTAATGGTTGGAATAAATATTTATTGTTGAAAATAAAATTTTAAAGATTTTTTTGTTAAGATTGAGAAGAAAATGATCAATTGTTGATTTTTATTTGAGTAATGCAATAGCGTTATAAGTTATTTTAAAGCTTTTATTGATTTTAGAAGAGGAATTTAGTGTATTTATGTGTTTTGTAAGTATAAAAGTGTGAAATATTGTCTAAAAATAATATTTTGTTGTTTTAATAAAGTTAAAATGATTTGTCGTAATTTAAGTGATAAGAAATAATTTTTTGTGGAGCTTGTTATGATAAAAATAGTGTTTTTGTATTAAAATAGTGTAAATTGTGTAATATTGTCAAAATAAAGTTTTATCGATAAAAATAACTTTTTACTATTAAATTAAATTTTATTTTGTTGAGAAAACAATTTTTGTTTACATACACTTTTATGTATAAATTTAACTTGGCTTCAAAATAAGAAAATATGAGTTTATATTGTTAAATAGATGAAATGTGTGCGTTTACTTAGTAAATTTCATAAAGTATTGTTGTTGGGTTTAATGGGTATATGGTTTAGATCTTAAACCCATTCTAGAAGCCTCAGTAAAGAAGAAAAATAGCCTGTACGTTGTTTTTCCTCTTTACTCATTCCTTTCTTCTTCAAAAAAACAAATACAGTGAAAAGAAAAAAACCCATGGCCACTTCTTGTTAAATTCAACTTTCTCAAATTTTTGCTGAAAATTCAAGTGTTAATCACCAAACTAAGAGAACAGAAGGTAATCTCCACCAATACCACGGAATTATTTCATCAAAATCTTAGAATTAGATATGAAATGTACGTAACTTTCTATTTTTTTTCTTGCATGTTTTTGAAAACTCCATTTCTAGGTTGTTGAAGCATCTTTCAAGCAAAAACTCGCCTCTTTTCACCAATTTGAACTTAAAGGTTAGGTATTTTGAATAGCGAGTATCAATCTCACAATAGCTAGCTCATGCAAATGCCAAAATCGCAAATTGAAATCAAAAATTTGCTAAAAATTCGTTTTTGAACTATTTTGATTGTGTAAATTCTCTTGAGTTGCAACATTGTGCAGTCGTATCTCTCTATTCCGGTAAAGAAATGCTGTCGGATTTTTTTGGTTTTGTAGACCATGTTCTGTAGATTATGCATACCAAATTTTAGATCATTTTTACCTATACAGCTTGTAAAATTATGCTGCCAAACTTTGATTCGGAGCATGTTTTTCCTCAGATTTTTACAGTAAAAACACTGCTTGGGTTCAAGTTCGAGACATCATTACTTTCTCATACTTTGTTCAACTTCCATGATTCTTTTTCCAATTTTAAGTATGTGTGCTAATAATTTTGCACACCAAATTTTAGTTCATTTCAATTGATGTTGCTTAAAGAAATATGCTGCCAAACATTGATTCAGAGCATGTTTGTGCCTAGATTTTTACAGTGAAAACACCATATGGGTTCAAATTTAAGACATTTAACTTTCTCATAGCTTGTTCAAATCTTGTGATTATTTTTCCAGTTTCAAGTAATAGTGCTAAACATTATTCATACCAAATTTCAGGCCATTTCAACCTATGTAGCTTATAGAAATATGCTGCCGAAATTTTATACGAAGCATGTTTTTGCATAGAATTTTACAGTGTAAACACTACCTGGGTTCAACTTTGAGACATCATAACTTTCTCATACCTTGCCTAAATTGGATGATTCTTATTGAGTTTAAAGTATAGCTGTTATGCATTACGCATGTTAAATTTCAGGTCGTTTCGACCAATGTAGCCTATAGAAACATGTTGTCAAACTTTGGATTAGAGCATGTTTTGCTCCAGCTGTTATTAGTGAAATCTGACTGCAAGTCCAACTTTGAGAGATCATATCTCTCTCGTTTCTTGTCCGATTGTATCCATTCTTTTTTTTAAAATTAGAGTTGCTGAACTCTACGCCTGCAAAATTTCAAGGCTTTTAAATCTTTGCAACTAGTTGAAAATTTGCTTTGAACATTGAATCAGAGCATGTTTTGCTCCAGCTGAACATTTAAATTGTTTTACACGGATTTTTTTCGATGATTTTTTTATCGGCTTGATCCCAAGATGGAAGAGCCAATATTACCTCTAATTTGTATTTCATATTGGTGGTTTTTAGTAAATTTTTATATGCCAATTTTATGAATAATTTCATTGGATTTTTGTTAATTTTTGTTGTTTCTTTGGACGTGCTTTCTAAACTATTTTTGGAAGATTTTTTCATAGCTTTTGAAATAAATATTTTACAATATTTATAACTAATTTAGAGCTATTAAAATTATACATTATCTATAATAAAAGAATTTCAAAAGTTATTTTCCAAACAATTTCGAAAATATTTTAAAAGCTTGTTTTCTATAATAAATTATTTTCTATATAATATACATGTTTTTGCACTTTTGGGTGTATGAGAAAGAGAATTAAATGATTCAGCCAAACACGTAGTATGGGACACGTGAGTTTATTTTTTCGCTTAATTCCGGACTTGTACGATCGAAACCTCTTGAGTATATTTTTTTGAGTTGATAATTGAGATTTATAATTACTATTATAAGAATTATCTGAGTTAGCCAATATTTGTTGAATTGAGAGGTTCGAGATTTCCTATTATAGGGGCAGTAATCGATGAGAACCGCTTATATATGTTGTTTTACTCACCGATGAGACGAGGCGAGTCTTGAGAAGAGATTTCCCTTTTCGATAATTATGGGTAATGAGAAACCACAATGAGATTTATTTGCACTTGCCGATGATACGAGGAAAGATATATGAGTATTCTGAGATTTATGAAGTTTGAGATTTTATTTTAATGATGTGGAGTTAACTAGCAGTTAGTAAACTGTTTAGTGTAAATGTGTGGTATGAGATGCACGTTAACACTTTTCGGGTTCATTTCCGAGAGTTTGTGACATATCCACGAGTATGCCAGTACTATTGACCTTCTGGTCAACTAAGTTATGTGACTTCGATCACCACGAGTATGACCTTTAGGTCCACGAGTTGTGTACCTAAATTATAAATAGCACTCGACAAGAGTTTAGTACGTCCGTCATTGCTTCGGCATTTCAATCGGGGATCTGGCCAATCCGAGTTTTGTGAGTTTTCTGAGTTTTATACGATTTCACCATTTGAGATATTTTTGTTACATCAATAGCCTAGTGCTATATGAGTTGTTATATAGGATGATTTTGTTTTTATGAGATTTGAAATCTATCTTAAGTTCCATGAGATTTATATTAAAAATTTGATGAATTTCTCTTATAACTTTGTATGATTCCTTGCATTTGAGTTTAATGCCATGAAGTATGGATTTCTTATGCCGAATTAAACCTATTCATGCGACAGCCCTTGGTGATCATATACCATGCATTGAGATTGAACTATACTTTATTGTTAAAGAAATAATTCCCTTATGCACTTATATTCCTCTTATCTTATACTAATATCAAGTTCTAGCTTGCCTGACCCTTGTATTTATTACTCGGGTCGGACCGAGTTGCAGGTTAGGTAGTTGGACTCTTAGCTTGCTTTAAATTTTGGACTTCACCATCGACTTGGGATATGGCATAGTTTTTGTGTAGTAGACTTTCTGTTGGGAACTTGTGATGTATATTTTCTTTTGTAGGGAATGTATATATATTGTGGTTGTATACCACTAGCGGCATGTTGTATTACATTTGATGTATGTATTCATATGTATCGTTTCTCTGTTGCTATTCCGTGACTTGTAATTGATATAGTTATTATGTTTTGTTTCTAAATCGATCCTGTAGCCACCATAGTAGCTTATTAGATAGGAATTATGTATGTCAAATACTCGAGATGAAATGGAAAAGAAGAGTATAAATATCGACATACTTAGCTCTTATCTAATGCAAGACTATGATGGTCAGCCTTAGCCAGCCCTATTCTCCGCATTAGCAGACAGAATTACTTAGAAATCCTCTTTGTTAATGTGGTTCTCGGGGTGGGGTGTCACAGCTTGGTATCAGAGCTAGATTCAAAACAAAAATTTAATAAACACAGAACAATATACACGATTATCATACATCAAGTATAATACACTTGTAAACATCATCCCCGAATCATAACCAAAGTTGACCTTGTCCTTAACCTTTTGATTCCTTTAGGGGCTAGATATGAAGGAATATGTCTAAAAATGTTAATTTTAAAGGTTGTAGTATTCCTTATTTAATGCATTTTAATTGCCAATATCTACCCTTATGAATAAATCCTATATTATCTTAACTTTCAGTTATGTATGGAAGAGGAAGAGTTCGCGCTTCAGCTATGTACAGCTACTTCACCCACCTTGGAGGCAAGCCGTTCAAAGGCTCCAAGATAGTTCTTGAGGTTCAGGCTTGGATCCGTACTTGCGAGTGCATCTTCACTCGCATGGAGATATCCAATCATTATCGAGTTCTTATGGCATCGAGTATGCTACAAGAACGGGCTTTACACCGGTACAAGCTCCTTATAGCAGAGATGGATGAGTCCACCATCACTTGGCAACATTTTAGAGTCCGTTTTGAGCTCAAGTTCATGCTAAAATCCGAGAAGGCTTTTCTTGCCCGTTGCTTCCTCGATTTCAAGCAGGGTAAATCCTCCGTATTTGATTATGTTTCATCTTTCAAGTCTCTATCTAAGTATGGGCTTGAGTTCATCAGCACCCTAGACAAGAAGAATCTTAAGTTAGTATCTAGATTTAAGAAGTATCTAATGAAATCTCTCATGCTTCAGCTTGGAGCCATCGAAAAGGAAAAGGATAGTAGCAATGAGGCCGAGGTTCGAAAGAACTCACACAAGAAGAAATTTCCTTTCTAGAGATCTAAGTCCTTTCCTCTTAAGAAGAAGAAGAAGCAATGAAATTCTAGTTCTTATCCTCACGTCACACCTCACTCAACAAAGGTCATAGCCTGTTTCATCTGTGATTCTCGAGACCATCTAGTTAGCGAGTGTCCTCATCCTTGCAAGTGTCTCTATTGCAAGCAAGAGGGACACATGACTTCTACTTGCCTTAAGAAGAAGAAGAATGCTCACTCTGGTAATCTGAATGTGGCAAAGGTTTCTAGTTGTGCTTCCCAGTCTCGAGGTATATCTCCTACTATTTTGTATTGTTCTTGTTGTTCCATGGTCGTTCTATTAGAGTGCTCTTTGATACGGGTGTGTCGCATTCATTCGTATCGAAGGAACTCATTGATGCTTTACAGTTGGATGTTTCTTGCTTGATTACTTTTTGAGGACTACGAATCCTTCGGGGGATCTGCAACCTATAGTATGCTTTGTGATGACGTTGAGATTCATATTTTTGGCTTTTCTTTCCGTGCGAATCTGTATGTGGTTCTTTCTCTTAGTTTTGATATGATATTGGGTATGGACTGGCTAGTTCGATACGATGCCAAGATTCTATGTTTAGAGAGAGTCTTATACCTTCGACATCCAGACTCTCCTGCTAAGTTGTCTCTTATACTTCGGGACGTTGATGGTGATTCTGATGCTTCTCTATTCTCTCTTGAATCTCGAGACGATGATAGTAATGTGTCTCGCATTCCTGTTGTTCGTGACTTTCCTGACTTATTTGAGGCTGTTTTGGGATTACCACCCAAGCGGGCTATCGAGTTCCGCATCGACCTTATTCCAGGCGCACAGCCTGTTAGTCGTCCTCCCAGGAGGATGTCTACCAAAGAGAATAAGGAACTCAAGAAGCAACTCCTAGAGCTTGAAGCCAAGCCTTTCATTCGATCTAGTTCTTCACCATGGGGAGCCGCAGTGGTATTGTGAGGAAGTCCGATGGGAATCTCAGGGTATGCGTCGATTATCGCAAGCTTAATGAGTTAACCATCAAGAACCTCTATCCATTACCTAGGATCGATGATATATTCGATCAGTTAAGTGACGCTAAGGTCTTCTCACAACTTGACCTTGCCATGGAATTTCATCAGCTCCGAGTTATGGAAGATAGCATTCCACTTACAGCTTTTCGCACTAGCTATGGTTCATATGAGTGGCTCGTCATGCCGCTCGGTTTAACGAAATCCCCTGCTTATTTCATCGACCTTATGAATCAAGTATTCCGAGAATACCTCAATAAGTTCATTCTTGTATTCGTCGACGACATTCTTGTATATTCTAAGTCCTAAGCAGACCATGCTCGTCATCTTAGAATTGTTTTGAGTACTATTCGATAACATCAACTCAACGCAAAAGTTTCTAAGTGTCATTTCTAGGAAAAGCAAGTTAAGTTCTTAGGCCACACTGTTTCTTCCGAAGGCATTTCGGTCGACCTTCTAAGATCGAAGCCATCCAAAATTAAAAGAGGCCTGAGAATGTTCATGAGATTCATAGCTTTCTGGGTTTAGCGGATTATTATTGTCGCTTCATCAAAGACTTTTCATGTATTGTGCTTCCCTTTACTAGCCTTACGAAGAAAGGTGTTCGCTATCCAATAAGTGTGAGGCTTCCTTTCAGAGATTGAAGGAACTTCTCACTCATGCTCCCATTCTTTCAGTTCCCGAAGGGAATTGGGATCTTATTGTGTATACCAATGCCAGTCATAGTGGCCTCGGTGCTGTTCTTATGCAGAGGGATAATGTAGTTGCCTACGCTTCAAGGCAATTACGTCTGAACGAGGTTTGGTACACTACCAATGATTTAGAGATTGCCTCCATTATCTTTGCTTTAAAGATGTGGCATCATTATTTGTTGGGAGAGCACTTTACTCTCTTCATCGATCACAAGTCTCTCAAACACCGATTCACCCAGAAGGAGCTCAACATGCGACAGCAACATTGGCTCGAGTTTCTAGCTTCATATGATTTTGACATTTAGTATACCCCTGGCAAAGGGAATCGAGTGGCTGATGTTTTGAGTCGCAAGCATTCAACTATTGATTCCATGATGATTGCAAAATGGAAAGTTCTAGAGACTCTTTTCATGTGTGATATTCGTGATCGTGTTTCCACTGCAGATTCACCTATTCTATTATATAACATGGAAGCCCGTCCTACTCTTCTAGATCGGATCACCGAGGCTCAACGGCAAGACTCCAATATATCTGCTCTTATTTAGAAGTGTAAGTCTGAATCCCATGATGATATTAAGATGAGGGATTTCAGCATCAATATTCATGGGTGTCTTCCAAAAAAGAACTATCTAGTCGTGCCTCCTACTCCAGAACTTAGGTGGGACATTCTAATTGAATGTCACCATTCTAAGTACACCATTAGTCCAGGCAGTAGTAAGATGTATGCTTATATGCATCGTCTTCATTATTGGGAAGGCATGAAGAGAGATATAGCTAGTTATGTAAGCAATTGCATGACTTGTCACCTTGTTGATGCTGAACATCAGCGACCCATTAGTCTTCTTCATCCTTTAGAGGTTCTATTGTGGAAGTTGGACTAAGTTTCTATGGATTTCATTGATGGCTTACCTCGCTCGAGGTCAAGCCGTAGCAGTATTTGGGTTGTTGTGGACGTCTCACTAAGTTTTCACATTTTATTCCTATTAAGTCTAATAGGATGGCATCTCTCTTATCGAAGCTGTATATTAAGGAGATCGTGCGATTACATGGTGTTACTTCATCTATTGTGTTTGATCGTGATCCTCTTTTCACGAGTCACTTTTGGTGGAGTCTTTAGCAAGCTTTTGGGCACAGAGCTTCATCTTAGCACAGCTTATCAGCCACAGTCTGATGGGCAGACTGAACGGGTGAATCATATCTTGGATGACTTGCTTCATGCTTGTATCTTGGATTTTGGTGGTAGCTGGGAGGATCATCTTCCTCTAGTTGAGTTTGCTTACAATAATAGCTACCAAAATTCTGTTGGCATGGCTCCTCTCGAAGCCTTATATGGAAGGCCATGTCGTTCTCCATCTTGTTGGCTTGAGTCAGGGGAAAAGCTTATTTTAGGCCCCGAATCTATTCGAGAATTTTCTGTGAGGATCTATCTTATTCGTGAGAGAATGAAAGAGGCACAGAGTCATCAGAAATCCTACGCTTACAACCATACCAGGCCTCTTGAATTCTCAGTAGGTGACCTTGTTTATATTCGAGCTTCTCCTTTGAAAGGAGTGGTATGCTTTTGCTAGACCGAGAAATTGGCACCATCCTACATTGGGCCATTTCCTATTACGTAGCGTATATGTTCATGTTGCCTATCGTCTAGCACTTCCCGATCAGTTTTATGGAGTTCACGACATATTCCACGTCTCTCAGTTGAGGAAGTGTCTACAAGATCCAGATTCAGTATTCGATTCTCGTGATTTAGAGAGGTTGAAAGTCTCTCCTAATCTATCTTATGTGCAAAATCCTATGAGAGTTCTTGCTTCGGAGACTAGACGTCTTCGGAACAAGAGTGTTCTGCTCGTGAGGATTCAATGGTCCGATAATCCCAATGACTGCACTTGGGAAACCAGAGAATTCATCAAGCAATCGTATCCTGATTTCTTATCTTCTCACTGTAAAGGTAAGAATTTTTAATTTTAATCTATCTAAATCCCTTTTGTTTGATGAAATAAAGTGTGTTGAATATAAATTTCCTCTAGAAATTGCGAAGGCGCAATTTTTATAAGCGGTAGAGTCTGTAACAACCCTGGTATCGGTGATTATCTGTAATATTGAATTATAACGATAGTTATAATTTTGATATTGAGAATAAAATAAATTTGATAAGAAAATTTTTTATTCAATTTTTTTGGAATAAACAATGTGACTTGAGAATAAATATTGAGTTTTTGTTAACTTTAAGTTAAAAAATCAATTGAGTGTTTTATTTCAACATTTAATGGTTGGAATAAATATTTGTTGTTGAAAATAAAGTTTTAAAGCTTTATTTTGTTAAGTTTGAGAAGAAAATGATCAATTGTTGATTTTTATTTGAGTAATGCAATAGCATTGTAAGTTATTGCTTATATTAAACCTTTATTGATTTTAAAAGAGGAATTTAGTGTATTTATGTGTTTTATAAGTATAAAAGTGTGAAATATTGTTTAAAAATAATATTTTATTGTTTTAATAAAGTTAAAATGATTTAACGTAACTTAATTGACAGGAAAGTAATTTTTGTGTAGCTTGTTATGATAAAAAATAGCGTTTTTGTACTAAAATAGTGTAAATTGTGTAATATTGTCAGAAATAAAGTTTTATTGATAATAATAACTTTTTATTGTTAAAATAAATTTTATTTTATGAGAATTTTTTTTGTTTACATACACTTTTATGTATAAATTTAACTTGGCTTCAACATAAGAAAATATGAATTTATATTGTTAAATAGATGAAATGTTTGCATTTAGTAAAGTTCACTAAGTATTGTTGTTGGGCTTAATGGGAATATGGTTTAGATCCTAAGCCCATTCTAGAAGCCTCAAGAAAGAAGAAAAATAACCTATACTTTGATTTTCCTCTTTACTCATTCCATTCTTCTTCTAAAAAACAATTACAGCGAAAAGAAAAAAACTCATGGCCACTTCTTGTTAAATTCAACTTTCTCCAATTTTTGTTGAGAATTCAAGTGTTAATCACCAAATTAAGAGAATAAAAGGTAATCCCCACCAATACTACAGAATTGTTTAATCAAAATCTTAGAATTAGATATGAAATGTTTGTAACTTTCTATTTTGTTCTTGCATGTTTTTGAACTATATTTCTAGGTTCTTGAAGCATCTTTCAAGCAAAAGGTTGCCTCTTTTCACCTAAAAGGCGAGTGTCAATCTCACAATAGCTGGCTCATGCAAATGCAAAAAGTAGCAAATTGAAATAAAAAATTTGCTAAAAAATTCGTTTTTGAACTATTTTGATTGTGTAAACTATCTTGAATCGGAACTTTGTGCAGTCATATCTCTATTTCGGCAACGAAATGCTGTCAGATTTATTTCTATAGATCATGTTCTGTAGATTATGTATATCTAATTTCAAATCATTTCGACCTATATAGCTTATAAAAATATGCTGTCGAACTTGGATTCGAAGCATGTTTTTGCCCAGATTTTACAGTGAAAGCACTGCCTGGGTTCAACTTTGATACAACATAACTTTCTCATACGTTGTTCAAATTCCACGACTATTTTTCCAGTTTCAATTTATTGTGCCAATAATTTTGCATACCAAATTTCAGGTCATTTCGACCTATGTAGCTTATAGAAATATGCTACCAAACTTTGATTTGGAGCATGTTTTTGCCCATACTTTTACAGTGAAAACACTGTCTGAGTTCAACTTTAAGATGTCATAACTTTCTCATAGCTTGTTCAAATACTGTGATTCTTATTCCAATTTCAAATATGAGTGTTACATATTATTCATACCGAATTTCAAATCATTTCAACCTATGTAGCTTATAGAAATATGCTGCAGAACATTGATTCGGAGCATGTTTTTGCACAGAATTTTACAATGTAAACACTGCCTGGGTTCAACTTTGAGACATAATAACTTTCTCATACCTTGCCTAAATTGTATGATTATTTTTGTAGTTTAAATTATAGCTATTGTGCTTTATGCATGTCAAATTTTGGGTCATTCCAACCACAGTTGTCGATAGAAACATGCTATCAAACTTTGGATTGGAGCATGTTTTGCTCCTGCTGTTGACAGTGAAATCTGGCTGCAAGTCCAACTTTGAGAGATCATATCTCTCTCGTTTCTTGTCCGACCATATCCGTTCTTTTTTATTTAAATTAGAGTTGTTGAATTTTATGCCTGCAAAATTTCAAGGCTTTCAACCTTTGTAATTAGTTGAAAATTTGCTTGGAACATTGAATCGGAGCATGTTTTGCTCCAGCTAAACATTTGAATTATTTTACATGGATTTTTTTTTCGATGATGTTTTTGATCGGCTTGATCCTAAGATGGAAGAGCCAATATTACCACTTATATGTATTTTGAATTGGTGAGTTTTTAATAGATTTTTATATGATATTTTATAAATAATTTCATTGGATTTTTGTTGTTTCTTTGCACGTGCTTTCTAAACTATTTTTGGAAAAAAATTTAGCTTTCGAAATAAATATTTTACCATATTTATAATTAATTTAAAGCTAATAAAATTATACATTATCTATAATAAAAGAATTTCAAACGTTATTTTCCAAACGATTTCGAAAATAGTTTTTAAATCTTGTTTTCTGTAATAAATTATTTTCTATATAATAATACATGTTTTTGCACTTTTCGGATGTATGAGAAAGATAATTAAATGATTCAGCCAAACACGTGGTATGGGACACATGAGTTTACTTTTTTGCTTAATTCCGAGCTTGAATGATCGAAACCTCTTGAGTATATTATTTTGAGTTGATAATTGAGATTTATAATTCCTATTATAGGAATTATCTGAGTTAGCCAATATTTGTCAAATTGAGAGGTTCGAGATCTCCTATTATAGGGGCAATAATCGATGAGAACCACTTATGTATGTTTTTTACTCACCGATGAGACGAGGCGAGTCTTGAGAAGAAATTTCCCTTTTCGATAATTATGGGTTATGAGAAACCATTATGATATTTATTTGCGCTTGCCGATGATTCGAGGCAAGATATATGAGTATTCTGAGATTTATGAGGTTAGAGATATTATTTTAATGATGTGGAGCTAACTAGCAGTTAGTAAACCATTTAGTGCGAACGTAAGGCATGAGACGTACGTTAACACTTTTCGGGTTCATTTTCGAGATTTGTGACACATCCACAAGTATGCCAGTGCTATTGACCTTCTAGTCATCCGAGTTATGTGATTTCGGTCACCATGAATTATGTGACTTCGGTCACAAAGAGTATGACCTTCGGGTCCACGAGTTGCGTACCTAAATTATAAATAGCACTGGACAAGAGTTTAGCACGTGCATCGTTGCTTCAGCATTGCAATCAGGGATCTGGCCAATCCGGGTTTTCTGAATTTTAGATGATTTCACCATTTGAGATACTTTTGTTACATCGATAGCCTGGTGCAACATGAGATGTTATATAGGATGGTTTCATTTTTATGAGATTTGAACTATATCTTAAGTTCCATAAGATTTATATTGGAATTTTGATGAATTTCTATTATGACTTTTGTATGATTCCTTGCATTTGAGTTGAATGCCATTAAGTATGGATTTCTTATGTCGAATCAAACATATTCATGCGACAACCCTTGGTGAACATATACGATGCATTGAGATTATACTTATACCCTTTCTTTATTGTTAAAGGAAGAATTCCCTTATGCACTTATATTCCTCTTATCTTATACTAATATCAAGTTCTGGCTAGCCTGACCCGCGTATTTATTACTCGGGTCGGACCGAGTTGTAGGTTAGGTAGTTGGACTCTTAGCTTTCTTTACCTTTTGGACTTCACCATCGACTCAGGATATGGCATGATTTTTGTGTAGTAGACTTTCTGTTGGAAACTTGTGATGTATATTTTCTTTTGTAGGGAATGTATGTATATATTGTGGTTGACCACTAGTGGCATGTTGTATTACATTTGATGTATGTATTCATATGTATTGTTTCTATGTTGTTTTTCGGTGACTTGTAATTGATATAACTATTATGTTTTGTTTTTGAATCGATCTTGTAGGCACCATAGATTTTCTCTGTGACTTGTAATTGATATAGTTATTATGTTTTGTTTCCTCTTATCTTATATTAATATCAAGTTCTGGCTAGCCTGACCCGCGTACTTATTACTGGGTCGGACCGAGTTTCAGGTTAGGTAGTTCGACTCTTAACTTGCTTTACCTTTTGGACTTCACCATCGACTTGGGATATGGCATATTTTTTTTGTAGTAGACTTTCTGTTTGGAAATTGTGATGTATATTTTTTTTGTAGGGAATGTATGTGTAACAACCCGTATATTTGGACCATTTAAATTGACAATAATCCACACATGTCAACTTAAATAGTACAAAATACGAATCATTAATGGAGTATAGATATATATATATAAATGAGAATCATCATAGAATCACAGAAATATAACATCACATAATAGTGCAGCGGAAATACAACATAGTCATAAGAGTAGTTCATGAAGCTACCCATAAATACAACAATGTCTTAGATACAATAAAATAGAACAACCTTGATGTCCAATAGTCTAAATAGAAAGAGCAATACTGATAAGATAACATAAAGATAGTCTTCGGTCTTCAGCTCCAAACAGAACAGCAACAGCAATCCTCAGTCTGATCCGAGCATATGGACAAACAAACACTCGAATCAGGACATATATTCTTATACAGATAATATGGTTCAAGATTTGAAATAAACAATAACTCAAAGATGAATGGAATAAACATCTTTCAGGATCCGATAAACTATTTATACATAATAGTGCACGATACATAGATAATGTCTAGCAGTAAAATATCAAAATAGTGTTAAGGTGTTACCATTATCCCCCTTAACACATTTTATACAGCATCATAGACTATACATCACTGTAAACTCCACCGTAAACTAGTGGGATATCATGGAGTACTCCATAGGTATGATACAAAACAAATTAGTAGTGGTCGCGTATACGGAATACAAGTATGACAAGGCACATGATGCAATACCCAAGATAGTGAAACTACCGTTTGCCTGGTACGGACTGGTGAGAACGCATCGCCGCAACGATCGCAACACCGCGAAACAACACTCCAACTTCAAGGGTGCGCACCAATCAATCACAAAAGTAAATGAGTAGTTTACGAAGAAGTGTGTTCGCTCGAGGTAGCTAACCCCATTTGGCCCGGCACGGCTCCTGATTTTAGTCATTTCCAATTTGACACAAGTGTCAAGGTTATCCATTACCGTTCGCTTTCTTCAGTCATCGCGTACGTCATTCCAACCACTTCATTCTGGATCACACTCCGCGTATAGTTATTAAAGTGGTTTTTGGTTTAGACAGTGAGTATGTCCCTAACCGATTCCAGTTCCTTTAATAACCTTCGTAATTAATTTACCGATTGGTCGCTTAATATTTTCAAAACCAATTCAATTTCAATTTCAATTATAATTCGTAAATCAATATTTCGTTAGTCATTCTAAATCAATTTCTAACATTTCATTTCATAACTTCATAACTTTATTTCAAAATTTCTATAATTCAATTTCAAAGTTCAATTTAAAACAATTCAAATGTTCATTTAATTTCATATAAGTTTCATTCCAAAATCATTTAACGTTCAAATCGACTTATCTCAATTATCGATTCCATTCGATGTTCATTAAATTAAATTATCATCTAACAATTTCAATTAAATTTCCAATTTATTACATTTACTTATTTACTTCTTAAGTTCAACTCATTATCCAAGCTTACAAATTTAATTTAAATTTGTCGGATCCAATTCTTTAAATTACAAGTATTTCATTTGTTTCGATAAAGCGCATTCTATTTCTTAATAAAGAACTTCGATTTCATATATTTATTTCCTTCGTTACAAATTCAAACTCAATTAAGAAACTTAGTTTCACTTATTCAAAAATTCGATTTCTCTTAATAAAGAATATTCAATTCAATTTAATTATTACATAATTCAATCTATTCAATTTAGTTTAATCATTAAACAATTCAATCTTATTCAATTATCAAATAATTTCAAACTTAATTATTATCATTTCAAACTCATTCATTAATAATTCCAAACTTAATTATAAATTTTAAAACCAAATAAATATTTCAAAACTTAATTTATTAATAATTTCAAAACTTAATTATTAATAATTTCAAAACTTAATTATTAAAAATTTCGAACTTAATTATTAATAATTTCAAACTTATTTATTAATAAATTCCAAGACTTGATTATTAATAATTCCAAAATCAATTATCAAATAATTAAACTTTTAATCATTAAATAATTAAATTTTAAAAAAATGTTCTTTGTCAATTTCCTCGTTAATATTTGTTTCAAATTCAAATATTCACATTTACGTTCATTCAAATTTAAATTCCAATTTTATTCAAAACCTTGTTATTAGTCGAATAAAATCTTATTTCATTTAAATCAAAACATTGACCAATCGGTTTTAATTTAATTTTCTATCCTAAGTCAAAGTTATTTGGGTATTTATCATTTCCACCCGATTCCATTTCAATTCAGAAATCAAATCAGAGCATACAAAGGGAACTTGCAGTGTGATAGCTGGGATGGTGTCAAAGTGAATAAACAAGCAATAGCATCCATACATAACAGTTCAACAATTATTTAAATAATCCCGAAATAATCGTATTAATCTGCATTTGTTATTTATGCAAATTAATATAATTATTTCTAGAATCTACACAATCATTTCATGTAGATTAAAGATTATTATTTTATGGTTTTTCACTTGTCGTTCAATTTCAATTTCAATACTACAACAATATACGTTCTAAGGTTCAAAGTGAAATTTATCAAATTCCTACGTGTCAATTAACTAATCAATGTTCATCATATAAATGGGTCACGTTTAACTAATCAAATTTAACATATAAAGGGGTCAAGTTTAACAAATCAAGTTCGACATATATAATCCATTTTAATTGTTAACTATCTTATATCAATTTCACTTGCAAATTATTTATCACTCAACAATAAAAATTAGCATCCAATTCAACATCACATAGCAATCAAACTAAACTTGCATAAGAATATATGTCGTGAAAATTAATTTCACCTTCCGTGGATAAAGAAGTTGACGGCGAAGCAAGAAAAAGCACTAAAGAAGTCGGTATAACACGAACAGCGAACACTGTAATATCGACAAAAAAAAAACGATATTAATACGATGAAAGTTTGTATAAAATTTATAAATTTATATAAATGCGTTTACCGATGACGGAGAAAAAGAGCGAAAGTTGAAGGTCGATGCTGCTGTGAAGAAACCCAGTCAGTTGCTGCGACAACAAGCAAAGAAAACTGGTTACTAACTTTGGCAACCAAATAGATATTTGTGTAAAATATCGGAAGCTATTTGCAAACTCACTATTTCAGAATTTTTTTTTCTTTTTTTATATATACGAAACAATCCATGATTCAATCCCACTGCCTGCATGCGTGTACATGATTTGTACACAATTCCACAATATGCAGCAAAGTCCATTTCAAGTCAGCCTACACTACTTCCTTCCTTTCAGTAAGCTCCAACATTGCATTTTTTTTCGCACGCGTATAATTTTTTTTTCTTTTTCCTTTTCGGCCTGTACTATATATTTCATCTCAACAGAGGCCGAGACCCCCCCTCTTACGCATGAAATACATGCAACTTACTTCGGCCGATAACCATGTGTGCATGCATATAAGTATAGGCGGCCCATTTCATCAAATTTTTTTTTAGCAACGCACGCACTTATTCTTATTTTTTTTTTAAAGAAAAAACAAGGTACCGCAAGTTTCAACTACAATTGCAAAATAAGGCAATCATGCGCACGAACACCCCTTGCATGCACCACTTCAACCTTTCATGCACACACTATCTTCCATCTTCAAATTGCCCTTCATTTTCTTTTATATATTACAGAACCGAGACATACATAATTCATGCATCATTTTTTTTTACTGTACAACTAAGTTGTACATGCTAACACACTTACTCTCAGGCAATACATACACCTCAGCACGCATACAATATGCATGCACGTTTCCAGCTTCCATTCCCTTCTCAACATGTGCTGCCCTCCAAAAGCACAACCTTATTTCTTTTTTTCTTTTTTCATACAGTACCAATACTACATGCACTCAATTCCCACACACAAACACCTAACATAACACACGCCATACACTCACGTACGCATGGGAGGGGAAGGAGATGACACGTGAGGTGGAAGGGTTTGTGTCGTTCAGCCATCTTTTATTTTTTCCAGAAAAATAAAAATGAAATAAATATAAGGTGAAAGAAGGAGGAGAGTGGAGAGAGATGTTTACCTGAAGCTTTGGACGTGAGTGAACAGTGCAATGAACAGTGGAATGGTACTAAAGAAATATAATTTCTACTTGTTGCTTCGAATCTCAAAATTTCAATACTGAACACCGAAAAGTCATACCTCATTCCAATGCCAACCCTCATCTTCCAACTACTTTCTTAAATGCATCAGCTGACTTTTATATTTTAAAATTTTTGAGTGGGTACGGACTACAATTTTGAGCTGAAATTTGTTTAACCGGTCCGTTCGGAATCGTTAAATCAACACGACGAATTATGCCGGACTCCGATTCGCGTAAATAAATATACCGTTATGATCAGTGCGACGACGCTCTTTCAACGGTATACAGATTATTGCGATACGATGGTTTTATAAAATTCACATTTACGCCGCTAAAATTGTACGTTTTGCAAAACAATTTAAACGGAGCAGGCGATGACAGTTTTTGACGAAACGAATTTCATACTCACGGTCAGAATAATTTTTACAACATAACTGTGTAAAAATATTTGGATTTGGAAAATAGATTTTACGCAGCTTTATATGGACTGATATACAGTAAAACGCGAACGAAGTTTACTGTAATATTTTACGACGAAACTTTTTCTATGCTGATATCTAACAAGACGCATGTCATAAATAAAGTTTGGATGTCAATTGAGATCGTTTATAAATTTCAATTTTTTTTATATTAAACGATGGATTTTAAAGTTTTAAATCGGGTCGGAAATTCAGGGTCGTTACAATCTCCCCCACTCAAAACTTTTCGTCCTCGAAAAGGAACGAGACGAGTGAAGTAGGAATGAAATAAGCAGAAATGTCAAGATAGTTTAAGAAATTTGAATTATACCTGAAATTAGTAATTCGGGGTTTGAATCCCGAATACTATCCTCAGTTTCCCATGTGCAATCCCGTTCATCTGCACTCCATTGGACTTTGACGAGATTTACCGACTTCCTTCTGAGTAGCTTTGTCTCACGATCGACTATCCGAAGTGGCTTATGCTCAATAGTCAGATCAGGCTCAATTACTATCTCTTCCAACTGAGCAGTGGGAATAGTCATAGATGGATCGTGTACAACTTTGCGAAGGCGTGAGACGTGAAACACATTGTGCACACCAGCGAATTTCTCTGGTAATGCAACTCTATATTCCAAAGTTTCGACCCTTTCCGTAATCTCAAACGGACCAACAAATCTCGGAGCTAGCTTCCCTTTCCTTCCAAATCGAACAATACTCTTCAAAGGCGACACTTTCAGAAATACTTTGTCTCCTACACTGAATTCGAGATCCCTTCTCCTTTTGTTAGCGTAGCTTTTCTGTCTATCCTATGCCGTCTTTATCTTCTTCCTGATTTCTTCGACCTTTTCAGAAGCTTCCATAATTATTTCTGGACCAAGCACTAATCGATCACCCGACTCGATCCAACAAGCTGGTGATTTGCACGGTCGTCCATATAAGGCTTCGAACGGTGCCATACCAATGCTTGTCTGATTTATAAAGGATAACTAATTCAAATTCAAATATACTTATTCAAATTTGAAATTCAATTTCTTTACCTGGTGACTATTATTATAAGTGAATTCTACCAAGTGAAGATGCTCTTCCCAGGATCCACCAAAGTCAATAATACAAGCTCGGAGAAGGTCTTCCAATATCTGATTCACCCTCTCAGTTTGGCCATATGTCTAAGGATGATATGCAGTGCTCATATTCAGTTTGGTGCCCAAAGTATCCTGAAACGCTTTCCAGAATTTACTAGTGAAAATAGGATCTCGATCGCATATGATACTAGATGGTACACCATGAAGTTTAACGACTTCCCTCATATATATCTCGGCCAAACTTGAAGCAGTACGAGTGGACTTGACTGGAATAAAGTGAGCGGACTTCATCAGTCTATCGACAATCACCCATATGCTCTCGTTACCCTTTCTAGTCCTTGGCAGCCCATCAATAAAGTCCATATAAATTTGCTCCCACTTCCATCCTGGAATTTCCAGTGGCTGAAGCAACCCTGCTATCTTTCTGTGGTCAGCTTTTACTTGCTGGAAAGTTGTGCATCTGCTAACATATGTAGAGATATCGCGCTTCATCCCACTCCACCAATATAACTTCTTCATATTCTGGTACATTTTAGTAACACCGGGATGAAATGAAAGCGAAGAGTTATGGTTTTCTCTCAGCACTTCATGCCTTAGACCATCAACATTAGGAACACAAATGCGATTGTCAATTCTCAAGACTCCGTTACTATCCACATGTGCACCCAATTTATTGTCAGCATTTCCAACTCTGCCGAGAACTATTTCTCTGATGCGATAAAGCAAAGTGTCTTCGTATTGCTTGGCTATAATATGATCCATAAGAGCTGGGGAGACGGAAAGTTGGAATAACATTCCTTCAACAAGATTACAACATGCCATCGCTTGGTTTCTGCTCAAAGCATCGGCTACGACATTTGCTTTCCCTGGAGTATAATTAATATCAAGATCATATTCGGCTAGAAATTCGAGCCATCGGACTTGTCTCTGATTCAAATCCTTTTGTGAGAAGATATATCTCAATGACTTGTGGTCAGTGAATAACTCGAATTTGGTTCCCAATAAATAGTGCCTCCATAGCTTAAGAGCAAATACCACCGCAAGAAGCTCTAGGTCATGAGTTGCGCAATTTGCTTCATGGGTCTTTAATTGACGACCCGCATAGGCAATAACCTTTCCTTTCTGCATTAAGACTGCTCCAAGACCATCACGACAAGCATCTGTATAGACGGTCAATCCTTCGCTACCATCAATAACTGTAAGAACTGGGGCAGATGTCAATCTTCGTTTCATCTCATTGAAAGCTGCTTCGCACTTTTCACTCCAAATAAATTTCACATTCTTTCTGGTCAGTGCGGTAAGTGGAGCAGCGATATGAGCAAAGTTTTCTATAAATATGCGATGATAGCCAGCCAAACCCACGAAACTGCGGATATCTGTAGGAGTTTTGGGAGTCTCCCAATCCTGCAAATTCCAAGGATTTGAATTTTGATATTGATAACCTATTTATATAGAATTGACAAGTAAGAACAAAACTTACATTGATTACGGCGATCTTAGCTGGATCGACCGAAATCCCATTCTCCGAAACAATATGGCCAAGAAACCGAACTTCATCTCGCCAAAAGTGGCATTTCGAAAACTTGGCTTTAAGCTGATGTTTGCGAAGAGTTTCAAGCACAAAAGCCAAATGCGATCTATGCTCTTTATCATCTTTAGAGAAGACAAGAATATCATCGATGAAAACAAGAACGAACTTGTTAAGAACATCCCGGAAAACTCTATTCATCAAGTCGACGAAATATGCTGGAGCATTAGTGAGACCGAATGACATAACTAGCCATTCATAGAAACCATTTTCAATGTGGAATGCTGTTTTAGGAATACTATCCTCAGCGATTCTGAGTTGGTGAAAACCGGTAGCCAAATCAAGTTGAGAAAAGACTTTAGCTCCATGAAGCTGGTCGAATAGATCGTTGATGCGAGGCATCGGGTACCTGTTCTTGTGTGTGAGGTTATTTAGCTCTCTATAGTCCACACACATTCTGAGTGAGCCATCAGATTTGGTGACAAATACAACTGCAGCACCCCATTCTGAATGACTGCGCCGAATCAAGCCTTTAGAAAATAAATCTTCGATTTGAACATTCAACTCTGCCTTTTCTTTCGGAGCCATTCTCCTTGGAGGAAGAACTACTGGTCGTGCACCAGGGATAAGGTCAATGCGGAATTCGATTTCCCGCGGAGGTGGTAGAGAATTAACTTCCCCAAATACATCAGAAAAGAGTTGGACAACTGGAGTAGAGCTTAGTTCATTTGGATGGGGGTCAAGAGAGAATATAAAACTCCCAGCATATTCTTGAGGTGATTTGCCTTTAACAACTAAAGGCATACTCTTGTCGTCAATAAGAGAGACAGTTCGAGTTTTACATAAGATAACGGCTTCGAACTTTCGTAGCCAATCAATGCCTAATAGAATATCAAATGCCTCGAATCTAAGAACATAGAAATCCCAAGTGAAACGGTGAATGCCATGCATAAGAGTGACATATTTGCAAACCCTTTTGAGGTTAGCGGGCCCTCCGATAGGATTAGATACACATACGGAAATAGATGCAAGAGTGGGTTCCAAACCAAGTTTATTACACAAGTTAATAGATATGAAGCTGTGTGTCGCTCCGGTGTCAAATAAAACTCTAACAGGCAAGGTATGCAACATAAAAGTACTTTGTAAAGTACCTTGGTTATCCGGAACTTCCAGGGCAGGAACTTCCGGGGCAGGTGTGGAAAGAGCAAAGACTCCTGATGGTGTACCTCTCTTCTGTGTTGGGCAGTCTTTCTTGAAGTGTCCGGGTTGTAAGCAGATATGACACAAATCCCTCCTAGTCATCTGTGCCGGTGGCGGAACAGCTGTGCTCCTTGGAGATGGGCAGCTACTAGCATAATGACCCTTTTGGTTGCAGTTGAAGCAAGTAATGGATGATATGTCAATGTGCTTCTTCTGAGAGTATCCAAGCCTTGTTTTCTGCTGCCAATTCTTCTTCTGTTGTGCAAAGTTTGGCTTTCTCTTTCCCGACTTAGTAGCTGATGTTTGAACAACTGGAGCTTTGGAGGATGATGTTTCCTTTGGCTTTCCCTCATATCGAAGAGCAAAGTCCATCAACTCAGTGAAGGTTCCATGGACATGAGCGGTGAGAAGCTCGTAATACTCAGGGCATGCGCCATGTACGAACTTCTCATTCTTAAGCAGAGGTGTGTCGATCAGCCCGGGTCCGAACTTAGATAGTTCGTTGAACTTCCGTTCATACTCAGTGAAGGTCATGTTGCCTTGCTTGAGATCCATAAAAGAACGATAGAGTTGGGCTTTCCCAGCAGCTGGCATCCACTGAGCCACAAAGGAGTCCCTATTTACAAATGATATAAGAACAAGTCAAAATTTGACGAGAAAAAGGAAATTTATATTTAGATGAACTTTTAGATAGATTACTACCTAAACTGGGCCCAAATGATGGTTTCCTCATCGGTACGAGAAGTGACGGATTCCCACCAATCTTGTGTAGCATCCTGGAGCTGCCAAGCGGCCAACTTACACTTCTGAGCATCTGTGATCTCCAAACCAGTAAAGATCCTCTCCAAACTCTTTAGCCATTGCTGTGCTTCGATGTACTCTCGGAGCTAGTAAATTTGACTCCGCCAAGCTGAGTGTACTCCTTGCTAAGAGTGGAGAATCGGACTGCAGGAACTGGAGCATGTGGACCTAGAGCATTTCCACCCCTTCCTCCCCTAACATTCCTTCTGGTAGCCATCCTGGAATACCAAAAGTGATTTAGAATCAAAGATAGGAATTTATAGAACTTAAGGAAATTCTACTCAACGAATTCAATAAGAAAGGTGAACCAAAAGATGTGGATTCTGAAATGATTCTCCTCATTCTAGGGTATGTTTACCCTATCTCTAATGAGCTTTAAACTCCACAGGCTAAGGTTATCGGGAACCAAAGCTCTAATACCAACTGTAACAACCCGTATATTTGGACCATTTAAATTGACAATAATCCACACATGTCAACTTAAATAGTACAAAACACGAATCATTAATGGAGTATAGATATATATGAATGAGAATCATCACAGAATCACAGAAATATAACATCACAGAATAGTGCAGCGGAAATACAACATAGTCATAAGAGTAGTTCATGAAGCTACCCGTAAATACAACAATGTCTTAGATACAATAAAATAGAACAACATAGATGTCCAATAGTCTAAATAGAAAGAGCAATACTGATAAGATAAGATAAAGATAGTCTTCGGTCCTCATCTCCAAACAGAACAGCAATAGCAATTCTCAGTCTGATCCGAGCATATGCACAAACAAACACTCGAATCAGGACATATATTCTTATACAGATAATATGGTTCAAGATTTGAAATAAACAATAACTCAAAGATGAATGGAATAAACATCTTTTAGGATCCGATAAACTATTTATACATAATAGTGTACGATACATAGATAATGTCTAGCAGTAAAGTAAAATATCAAAATAGTGTTAAGGCGTTACCATTATCCCCCTTAACACATTTTATACAGCATCATAGACTATACAGCACTGTAAACTCCACCGTAAACTAGTGAGATATCAGGGAGTACTCCATAGGTATGATACACAACAAATTAGTAGTGGTCGCGTATACGGAATACAAGTATGACAAGGCACATGAGGCAATACCCAAGATAGTGAAACTACCGTTTGCCTGGTCCGGACTGGTGAGAACGCATCGCCGCAACGATCGCAACACCGCGAAACAACACTCCAAATTCAAGGGTGCGCACCAATCAATCACAAAAGTAAATGAGTAGTTTACGAAGAAGTGTGTTCGCTCGAGGTAGCTAACCCCATTTGGCCCGGCACGGCTCCTGATTTTAGTCATTTCCAATTTGACACAAGTGTCAAGGCTATCCATTACCGTTCTCTTTCTTCAGTCATCGCATACGTCATTCCAACCACTTCATTCTGGATCACACTCCGCGTATAGTTATTAAAGTGGTTTTCGGTTTAGACAGTGAGTATGTCCCTAACCGATTCCAGTTCCTTTAATAACGTTCGTAATTAATTTACCGATTGGTCGCTTAATATTTTCAAAACCAATTCAATTTCAATTTCAATTATAATTCATAAATCAATATTTCGTTAGTCATTCTAAATCAATTTCTAATATTTCGTTTCATAACTTCATAACTTTATTTCAAAATTTCTATAATTCAATTTCAAAGTTCAATTTAAAACAATTCAAATGTTCATTTAATTTCATATAAGTTTCATTCCAAAATCATTTAACGTTCAAATCGACTTATCTCAATTATCGATTCCATTCGATGTTCATTAAATTAAATTATCATCCAACAATTTCAATTAAAGTTCCAATTTATTACATTTACTTATTTACTTCTTAAGTTCAACTCATTATCCAAGCTTACAAATTTAATTTAAATTTGTCGGATCCAATTCTGTAAATTACAAGTATTTCATTTGTTTCGATAAAGCGCATTCTATTTCTTAATAAAGAACTTCAATTTCATATATTTATTTCCTTCGTTACAAATCCAAACTCAATTAAGAAACTTAGTTTCACTTATTCAAAAATTCGATTTCTCTTAATAAAGAATATTCAATTCAATTTAATTATTACATAATTCAATCTATTCAATTTAGTTTAATCATTAAACAATTCAATCTTATTCAATTATCAAATAATTTCAAACTTAATTATTATCATTTCAAACTCATTCATTAATAATTCCAAACTTAATTATAAATTTTAAAACCAAATAAATATTTCAAAACTTAATTTATTAATAATTTCAAAACTTAATTATTAATAATTTCAAAACTTAATTATTAATAATTTCAAACTTAATTATTAATAATTTCAAACTTATTTATTAATAAATTCCAAGACTTGATTATTAATAATTCCAAAATCAATTATCAAATAATTAAACTTTTGATCATTAAATAATTAAATTTTAAAAACAATGTTCTTTGTCAATTTCGTCGTTAATATTTGTTTCAAATTCAAATATTCACATTTACGTTCATTCAAATTTAAATTCCAATTTTATTCAAAACCTTGTTATTAGTCGAATAAAATCTTATTTCATTTAAATCAAAACATTGACCAATCGGTTTTAATTTAATTTTCTATCCTAAGTCAAAGTTATTTTGGTATTTATCATTTCAACTCGATTCCATTTCAATTCAAAAATCAAATCAGAGCATACAAAGGGAAATTGCAGTGTGATAGCTGGGATGGTGCCAAAGTGAATAAACAAGCAATAACATCCATACATAACAGTTCAACAATTATTTAAATAATCCTGAAATAATCGTATTAATCTGCATTTGTTATTTATGCAAATTAATATAATTATTTCTAGAATCTACACTATCATTTCATATAGATTAAAGATTATTATTTTACGGTTTTTCACTTGTCGTTCAATTTCAATTTCAATACTACAACAATATACGTTCTAAGGTTCAAAGTGAAATTTATCAAATTCCTACGTGTCAATTGACTAATCAATGTTCATCATATAAATGGGTCACGTTTAACTAATCAAATTTAACATATAAAGGGGTCAAGTTTAACAAATCAAGTTCGACATATATAATCCATTTTAATTGTTAACTATCGTATATCAATTTCACTTGCAAATTATTTATCACTCAACAATAAAAATTAGCATCCAATTCAACATCACATAGCAATCAAACTAAACTTGCATAAGAATATATGTCGTGAAAATTTATTTCACCTTCCGTAGATAAAGAAGTAGACGGCGAAGCAAGAAAAAGCATGAAAGAAGTCGGTATAACACGAACAACGAACACTGTAATATCGACAAAAGAAAACGATATTAATACGATGAACGTTTGTATAAAATTTATAAATTTATATAAATGCGTTTACCGATGACGGAGAAAAAGAGCGAAAGCTGAAGGTCGATGCTGCTGTGAAGGAACTCAGTCAGTTGCTGCGACAACAAGCAAAGAAATCTGGTTACTAACTTTGGCAACCAGATAGATATTTGTGTAAAATATCGGAAGCTATTTGCAAATTCACTGTTTCAGATTTTTTTATATATATATAAGAAACAATCCATGATTCAATCCCACTGCCTGCATGCGTGTACATGATTTGTACACCATTCCACAATATGCAGCAAAGTCCATTTCAAGTCAGCCTACACTACTTCCTTCCTTTCAGTAAGCTCCAACACTGCATTTTTTTTCGCACGCATATAATTTTTTTTCTTTTTCCTTTTCGGCCTGTACTATATATTTCATCTCAACAGAGGCCGAGATCCCCCCCCCTTTTACGCATGAAATACATGCAACTTACTTTGGCCGATAACCATGCGTGCATGCATATAAGTATAGGCGGCCCATTTCATCAATTTTTTTTTTTTAGCAACGCATGCACTTATTCTTTTTTTTTTAAAAAAAAACAAGGTACCGCAAGTTTCAACTACAATTGCAAAATAAGGCAATCATTCGCACGAACACCCCTTGCATGCACCACTTCAACCTTTCATGCACACACTATCTTTCATCTTCAAATTCCCCTTCATTTTCTTTTATGTATTACAGAACCGAGACATACATAATTCATGCATCATTTTTTTTACTGTACAACTAAGTTGTACATGCTAACACACTTACTCTCAGGCAATACATACACCTCAGCACGCATACAATATGCATGCACGTTTCCAGCTTCCATTCCCCTCCTCAACATGTGCTGCCCTCCAAAAGCACAACCTTTTTTTTTCATACAGTACCAATACTACATGCACTCAATTCCCACATACAAGTACCTAACATAACACACGCCATACACTCACGTACGCATGGGAGGGGAAGGAGATGACACATGAGGTGGAAGTGTTTGTGTCGTTCGGCCATCTTTTATTTTTTCCAGAAAAATAAAAATGAAATAAATATAAGGTGAAAGAAGGAGGAGAGTGGAGAGAGATGTTTACCTGAAGCTTTGGACGTGAGTAAACAGTGCAATGAACAGTGGAATGGTACTAAAGAAATATAATTTCTACTTGTTGCTTCGAATCTCAAAATTTCAATATTGAACACCGAAAAGTCATACCCCATTCCAATGCCAACCCTCATCTTCCAACTACTTTCTTAAATGCATCAGCTGACTTTTATATTTTAAAATTTTTGAGTGGGTACGGGCTACAATTTAGAGCTGAAATTTGTTTAACCGGTCCGTTCGGAATCGTTAAATCAACAGGATGGATTATGCCGGACTCCGATTCGCACAAATAAATATACCGTTATGATCAGTGCGACGATGCTCTTCCAACGGTATACAGATTATTGCGATACGATGGTTTCATAAAATTCGCATTTACGCCGCGAAAATTGTACGTTTTGCAAAACAATTTAAACGGAGCAAGCGATGATAGTTTTTGACGAAACGAATTTCATACTCACGGTCAGAATAATTTTTACAACATAACTGTGTAAAAATATTTGGATTTGGAAAATATTACGCAGCTTTATATGGACTGATATACAGTAAAACGTGAACGAAGTTTACTGTAATATTTTACGACGAAACTTTTTCTATGCTCATATCTAACAAGACGCATGTCATAAATAAAGTTTGGATGTTAATTGAGATCGTTTATAAATTTCAAATTTTTTTATATTAAACGATGGATTTTAAAGTTTTAAATCGGGTCGGAAATTCAGGGTCGTTACAGTATGTATATATTGTGGTCGTATACCACTAGTGGCATGTTTTATTACATTTGATGTATGTATTAATATGTATCATTTCTGTGTTGCTATTCTGTGACTTGTAATTGATATAGTTATTATGTTTTGTTTCTGAATCGATCCTATAGTCACCATAGAAGTGTATTAGATAGGAATTAAGTAAGTCAAATACTCGAGATGAAATGGAAAAAAAAGAGTATAAATATCGACATACTTAGATCTTATCTAATGCAAGACTATAATGGTCGCCCTTGACCAGCCCTATTCTCCGCATTAGCAGAAAAAATTACTTCGAAATTCTCTTTGTTAATGTGGGTCTCGGGATGGGGTGTCACATATGTCATTTGATGACATCACGTGTAAAGAAATTGTTGGAGAGAGAGAAACAATCAAGGGAATCAATTAGGAAAATTTTAATTAAAGAATGGGAAATGTTTCATTCTTTCAAATAAAACATATTCTCTAATTCACTCTTTACGTACAATTAACTTTTTTCTAATTCAGTCTGTTTCTTTCTCTCCTCCTAACTTTTCATGGAAAATCTTTCAACTCCATATAAAAACATTAAATAAAATAAATCAAAAGTGCTCCATCCATCTCTTGCAAGGATAGGATGAGGATCATGAAGATCTAAGGAGAGATCATCATTCAAGGTGTGATTTCTAGGCAACATTCTAAGGTGATTCAATTGGATCGAGAAACATTCTTCATTGAAGGTGCAAATTAAAGGTAATATCAACAACGTGGGTTTTAAGGATTGGGTAGCAAGGTATGTCATTTTCTATATATATATGGTGATTTTGCAATGTTTGATGGAAATTTAATTGGAATTTCATAATTTGTATGATGTATTATTGTCTTGCTTAACTAAAATAAATGTTTATGAAAGCTTGAATTATTTGTTGAAAGCCAAGATTGAGTTTTCATTTGATAGATCAAAATTAAATTTGTTTATGTTTAAAACAATATTTAACCGTAGATCTATGTTTTTAAAAAATTTCGATTAAAGTGTAATTCTTCAGATCCGAATGTTTACTTAATCAAATTGATTGGCTTCTTTTCTTTACATTATTATATTGAAGCTAAATATATATAAGTTAAAATACAATATTTTATTTTAGTTCTATGTTTTAGGATTTAATTTAAATTCCATTTCCTTAAATATGGAAATCTACATCTTCATGTTGATTGATTGAATTATATTTAAGGCTAAAAATGGAATTTATATGGAATCAATACAATGTTTCAATTGTATATCTATATTCCAATCTTTCATAACAAACTATAATTTTAGTTTTGAATTTTAATGTATGTATGTATGCATGTATTACTTACACGTTTTATTGCATTAGATATATACAATGAATAAAAGAAATTTTAACAATGAATCAAAGTTTTGAAACTGACTATAATAACTATCTAATTATATTATTAGAAAGATTTGATTGAATTCCATATATACATATTCGGATCTATTTGAATGTGTTTATATAAAATTTATTTTTCTTTACATATATTGTTATAGTACAAATCATTTCACTTTTAATTACGATAATAATGCATACATACAATTCATTGTTTACATTCAATATTCTTATATTATGGTACCTATTGATTGTCATTAATATGTTGCATTAATTAAGTTTACTAAAAGGAAGACTGTATCAATCACCTTTGTCATCCCTTACTTATTTCCATTTCAATTCCTATGTAATAACCATTCAAATTGTTATTTTTTTATTTTATGTATACATATCTTTTACCACTGACTATGCACACTTCTTATATGTTACATTTACCCAATTATTTACATGAATATATTTACAATTAATGTCATATTTAGATTAGTCATTAATGTTATTTCATTAATCAATTATTTAATTTAATTAAGAGAAGGAATTGAAAAGTTTCCTTCTCTAATTAAATTTATGATCCCTCATTAATTGAATAATTTAAGAGGAAGGAAATGAAAAGTTTCCTTCTCTAAATAAATATGTGCCCTATTAGTAATTGAATAATTTAAGAGATAAGAAATAAAAAGCTTCCTTATCTAACTAAATTTAATAAGTCACTGTTACACACAAATATATACATAAGAGTATATTTGATATACCCTAATTTACATACAGATTAAATTAAAGCAAAACTTTATTAATAAAATTAAATAAAACATTGATTTTATTTAAAATAAACTTAGAAAAGTTCTAAGTATGTTTAGACTTCATAGACTCATTAAAGATCCAAAATGGCTAAATTTTTTGAAATTCATCCATTTCTTCCGCTGTGGGCTGGCCTGGTTTCTTCATTTAATACTTCTAATTCAAACGTTTATGTTGATTTGAAGTGATTTTCGAATAATGGCTTGTCATTCGATCCTGGCCTCTTCAAACTAGCATTCGATAATTTAAAAGGGTCAAGTTATTAATAGTGAAGAACTTCACTATTAGGTGGGAGATTAACATATGGAAACACATTTCATACAAGTTATCACGACTCGCTTACCGAAATTAACCTTTTTATGTTTATTACAATTCTGATATCCAACATTCGTTCTAAACACGAGTCACTTTCCATAAACGAGTCAACATTTTTAGTCACTAATTTAATTCACTCGGCTAGTTAATGGTCCAAACAAAAGATCATTTGGTTTGGAATCAATTCACTTGAGTAGAATAGTGGTTTAAAACACATTCGGTTTAACTTAAAATGACCTTTGCAAAAGATTTAATTAAATAAATAAATCAGTTTAATCCCTAATTAGATCATAATTAATCCAAATTAAATGAAAAATAAATCATAATTAAACTCTAGTTAGACTTAATGAATCTAGTTAGCCCATAATTAACGTCCTAATTCATCTTGATTAAGGTTAAATAAAATGATTATTAGTTAAACCCTAATTAATTAAATAATCACTTAAATAAATAATAATTGATTAACTAATTAACTTAATAAAAAAATGCTAACCATTAATTACTTCTAAACCATGTTAAATACCGATTAAAACTTAAATAATCAAACAATAGTCATCAACTTAACTTAAGTGTTAATTAAAAACCTTCTTCATTACTAGTTAAGGCTAATTACCATTTTATTTAACTTATTAATCAAATAGTTAATTATATAATTAGAATAAAAAATTTAATTTCTTTTCAATTACTAATTATGTTTGTTTTAAAAACTTTTACAAAAAAAATTTCAAGTTAAAACTACTTGAAACTAAAATCGATAAATTTCGTCGAACTACATCCATATTCCACAGTTACTATCGCTATGGGCACAGTTCTCTCTAAAATATTCGTAGCAAACCATTTCACAACCCCTTATCTCTTTTTCAATGGTTTGACAAATTCTTTACAAAATTTAAAAGAAAAAAAATCTTTTGAAACCGAAGCTACAAACTTTAATCCGTTTTAAAACATTAAACCTCGAAAAACAACTTCGACTCCAACCGGATCTCAAATCCGTCGCAATTACACAAAGTGGCTAACTTTCTTTATCAATACTCATGCTATAGCTCATGTTTTAGAATCAACACATTAATAACATAAACCATCTTCATCATAGGTTGCAAGTATACATCCATATATACATGCCTACTAACTTTATAATACAACATCGATTTCCATAACCAAATCAAGCTATAATAAACCATCCAAATCATAATCAAATCACATGGTTACCATTATACTCCTACACTATATTATCAGTATAATAATGAATTAATAAGTAAAAATATTTTCCAAAATATGGTAGTTTGCTCACCAAAATTCCACGGATTCAACTCTGACTTTCACTAGACCTTGCTAATGACCCTAAAGCTCGAAAAGGAAGTTGCTTTCTTGGATTTTTGGCTACTAATAGGCTTGTCTTGATGGTCTATTGGCTCATCCTAGGGTGCAAGGTAGGAATGTGGATAGTTGCTTGATGGAGGAGGGTGTAAAAGGTGGTAGAGAAGGGTTTTAGATAAAGAAAATGTGTTTTGAAGTGGAAAACATGATTTTTATTCCTAACTTTTGCAAACTATGGAAGCCATGGATAATTTAGAGGGGAAGTTTTAGAAAGTGAAGAGGAGAAAGAAAATGAGAATGTGTGTGTGGATGTATATTTATAGGCAAAAATATTTGGAGAAAATTACTAAATTATCATTTAATTATTTAACATAATATGCCATGATATTTGAAAAATCACATCACCTTCCTACCCCTCTCTCTTGTCGCATCCCCCTCCTTCTCTAATCAAATCTTTAAGCTCATGATGTGTAATGATGTCTAATTATGAAAAATATTAAAATATGACAACACTTAATAATATATATTATATATAATGTCTATTATTTTTAATGTTATGAATTATCACACCTGTTAATTATAATTAACATAAGATAATCTATTCCTAAGTATATTATTATTTAGTTAATTGTCTGCTATATATGTGTACATATGATGCATAAGGACGAACAATATTCTGGAAAACTTTTGAGTGTCGAAAGGTTGAAATTTCAGAAAAGATTCTTCGGTCACATTTTATATTTTTCTACAAACTATTTAATTTGGTAAACGATTTTTGAAAACGATTTTCTCTCATTATTAATTAATTAAAATGAGTTTATTTATTAATAAAAATCTATTTATTGACCATACAAAATATTTATAATAGCCTAGTTAAAGCGACTAAACCCTGGGTCGTTACATTCTATCCCCATTAAAAGAATTTCATCCTCGAAATTTCTAACAAAAGTTAACACAAATGGAATCATATATTCATACCATAAACTTCGTACAAATGGCATACAAGCATCCAAAATGACAGTACATCCATGACACGTTCACAACAACTATCCTAACATCCATCCAAGATAAGCTTCCTTTATGTGACCCACAGTTTCCTAAGTGTAATCTCTAGGATTATCGTTCCACTGAATCTTAACCAGTCTTACTACTTTGTTGCATAAGTTCTTTTCATCTTGATCCACAATACTGACTGGATGCCTAATTATCATATTCGGTTCTATTTCAGTGTCAGCCTAAACTGATGTTTTCACCATTGATTATGGATCATAAATGCTTTTCCTCAAATGGGACACATGGAGCACATTTTGAACTCCTGACAACTTTTCGAGCAACTCAACTCTGTAAGCAAGTGGTCCAATCCTTTCCATGATCTTGAATGGTCCAATGTATCTCGGTGCCAGCTTTCCTGCTTTTCCAAATTGAACGACTCCTTTGATGCTAGTTATCTTCACATATACAGCATCACCGACTACGAATTCTAAATCCTTCCTTCTGTTATCAGCATAACTCTTTTAGTGATCCTGAGCTTCCTTCATCCTTATTCTACTCATATTTGGACCAAACACTAAACAATCTCTAAATTCTACCCGACATAAAGGCGCTTTGCATGGTCTCCCGTACATAACTTCATAATGCGCCATTCCAATACTAGCTTAATAGCTATTGTTATAAGAGAACTCAACCAAGTGAATTTGATCCTCCCATGATCCTCTGAAATCAAGAACGCAGGCTCTTAGCATATCTCCAAAAATTTCAGTCTAGCCATGGGTTGAGGATGGTAGGCAGAACATAGACTTAACTTCATTCCCAAAGCTATTTGTAGAGCTCACCAGAATTGGCTCATGAAGATAGGATCTCGATTACTTACTATGCTTATTGGAACTCAATGTAGACGAAGTATTTCCCTCATACAAATATTTTCCAATGAAGATGTCACTTTACTTGGCTTGACCGTGATAAAATGTGCACTCTTAGTTAATAGGTCCACAATGACCTATACTACTTCGTTTCCTTTCCTAGATCTTGGTAAACCATATATGAAACCCATTGACATGATCACCCATTTCCACTTAGGGATCTCCAAAGTTTGAAGTAATCCGGTCGTTTTCTAACGATCTCCCTTAATTTGTTGGAAACTCGCACATCTGCTCATAGAGGTGGAGATATCCTTCTTCATTCCTAGCCATCAAAAGACTCTCCTCTTGTTATACATCTTATGGACTCTAGGGTGAATACTCAATCTAGATTTATGACATTCCAACAACACTTCATGTCTTAGTCCATCTTTATCCAGAATGCACAATCTTCCCTTGATTCTTAAAACATCTTGGGGATCCATTTCAAAATCCGTACATCAACCGTCCTTCACTCCTCGAATTAACTTCTCGATAGCACTATCCTACCTTTGGTTCTCCATTATCCTTGGCTGAAGAGTCGGAGTAACTTCCAAAAGAGACAAAAATACATTCCCGCTTAAGGCGTCCAACACTACATTAGCTTTTCCTGACGTATAAATAATATCCAAGTCATATGCCGTCAAGAACTCTAACCATCATTGTTGCCTGAGATTCAGGTCTTTTTGGGTGAAAAGATACTTCAGGGACTTATGATCAGTATAGAGCTCGAAATTTTCACCTAATTTAAGAAGAAGAAAATCCTATTACTGGAATATCTAAAGAAAGAAGAAAGAAGAAGGAAGAAAAACATAAAGAAGGAAAGAATTAACCTAACAAATAATGCCTCCTCATTTTCAATGCAAAGACCACAGCCAACAATTCCAAGTCATGTGTAGCATAATTCTTTTCACAAGGCTTTAACTATCTACTAGAATACGCAATCACCCTTTCATTCTACATCAGAACAACACCCAATCCCACTCCACATGCATTCGTATAAACTGTAAATCCACTACTCCCATCTTGGACAGCCAAGACTAGGGCACTGGTGAGCCTCTTCTTCAATTCCACAAATGCCTCCTCACACTTTGGAGTCCATATAAATATTTCACCCTTCTTTGTTAGCTTCGTCAAATGTAAGGAAATATTAGAGTAATCTTGAATGAATTGTCTATAGTAATCGTCCAATCCTAAGAAATTGTGAACTTTGGTAGGAGTTCGAGGTCGCTTCCATTCCTATTGTAACATACCAAAATTCATCAATTTAAAATTTATAAATGTAGAACTTTTATAATAAAAATTTGAAAAGTTCAAATTATAAAATAAAGAATAAATAAATAAATAGATGATGATATAAATGAATAGGAATTTCAAATTTCTTTTAAGTTTGAAAATTTTGAATTATTAAAAGTTTTTAATCATTGAATTTAAATTTTATTCATATATATAAATATACATGTGTATGTGTGCATACATGGGTAGTTTTGAATTTATATATTGAATTGATTTTCAATTTGAATTTCAATTTTAAAATAAAGTGTTTGGTAAAATAATTTGCATTTATATACACATATCTATAGGAATTATTTAATATGTATTAAAAATTCAAAACACTTTCTTTTAATAATATGTATTAACATAAAAACTAATGTCTTTAATAAAGAAAAATGTAAGTATAAATACAAGTTTAATGGTGTAAAATACTTTGTTAAGAAAAGAAGAAAAAATTTATTACAAGTGTTAAGTTAAGAATTAACATAGTGACAAGTGTAATTCAATAAAAGAAGAAAAGTAACGAGTGTCCTTTTTAATAATTTCTTTTCTTAAGTATTTTTTTTAAGCAAACAAACTTATACAATATCTTTTATCTTTATTTTTATTTCAGAAAACTATCATCATCAAAAGAAAAACAAATCTAAATTGTCTCAACAATTAAAAATCAAGAAACATATTTCAGAAAAGAAAGAAAAAGATCTGTAACAAATTTCCCTTTGTTTCACAAACTAGAAGGAGAATTCAAATCTTCAATCAACAAGTTATACAGAATTAAGCAAGAGTTTTAGAGATTTAGGAAAAGTTCAGCAATCAATTAGAAAGAAAAAAAGAGAAAGAGGACAGCAATATAAAAAGTTGAAGTTGCAGGCCAGAATCTCATTTCTGTTTCAACCGAAATGAAAGAGAAAGTAAATTTAATTCCTTTTATTTTGTTGTTAAGAAAAAAAATCAAATGAGTAGATACATCAAAGTTTAAACTAGCTTATGCCAAATTTACTGCAGATAGATAACTCAAAAGAAATCAAGCTAGAAAAGAATTTTTTTTTTTTTGCAGTTCAAAGAAGTACAGGATTTCCCTCTGTCCACTTCCATTTTCAACTCCAAATTGGTGAGTAAACCTATGTTTGTTTAACTATTTTGTGCCTTGAATTCCTGCATGAATGTGATAGCTTTGAACTAATTGAATGGTATGATTGTGTTTTGATTTCCCTGGAAAACATTATTTTTCTGTCTCTGTCTTCCTGTAACACTTTAGTTACAGTGAAGTTTTAAAATTCCTCTTCCCCGTTTCTTTTAAAAAAAGGCTTAGGCAACAAATATATGATGCAAATGAATCACTTTGTTGATGTTTCTTTGCCTGTCTGTATGTATATAGGGTTTGTACCTTCCTGTTATTAGTTTTAAACCTCAGTTCCAGTTCAACCCCTCTGTTTTTTTTTTCTGAAACATGAAACACCCCAAAATCTGACACATGTGGAATATGGATGAAGTTAATTAGTTTTGTATGCTTGAAAATGTGTTTGTATAATTGTTTTGAGTTCTGGAAACTGTTTTTTTTTGAATGAAGAAGCTGGGTATTGATAAAAACCAGACAAAAGATGTACTTCCAGGCTCACAGGCCATTTCATTTGTTTAAAAATCATTCCCCATCTCTCTAAATCATATCAGACAATATCTTCTAAACAAAAGATGTTCGTTTTAACAGTATTCAACCCCTAAAAATAATTTAAAGTTAAACCATAGCAAAGACTTCAAGAAATCTGGGAATTACAGGAAAAAGGCTCAAATATAATAAAATTCCAGTATCAAAATTTATTGATTCAGGATTATAACTTGAACTCATTTTGAAAACCATGATTTTTAAAACTGGAATCAAAATTTCTAATTCAGTATTGAGGTAGGAATTTAGGAATGACTGAAAAATCCATTTTGGGAAATTCCGTTCGACCTAGGCGATCGGGGAGGTCTGGGTTTCGTCTGGAGATGGCGGGGCGATCGGCAAGACAGGTAAAAATGGTCGGAGAGGTGCCTGACCATAGTGGCGTCGGTGGCGAATAGGTTTAGGTTCCTAAACCTAGTTTTAGTCTTGGTTGAAGAATGGGTCGCTGATGATTCTCGGGTGCATCGAGTTCGAGGGGATTCTGGGGATAGCTTGGTGGGTGATCGGAGATGGTGTAGACTCGGTGGCGCGAGGCCAGGCGGTCGACGTCGCGAGGTCGAGGTGGGTTTAGCTATGTAGTGGGTTCCAGTTTTTTTTTGATGAGTGGCTCGATTTCAATTCGAGGGAAGATAGGGCATTTCGATGACTGGTGATGGTTGCTGGGTTGGAGGTTGACGTGCGGGGATGTTCGCCAGTGGTCGGAGTCGCCTACGGTGCCGGTGCACGTGCACGTGGAGGAGTGGGTGTCGGTCGCGATGAGTTGGGGAAGAAAGGGGAGCTGCTCGAAGAAGAACACGAGGAATTGGAACGAAAACTCGAAGTTCTACTCCGGTTGTTAGGCACGATATTGTGTTAATTTTTTAAAACTTAAGCAAATTATGAAAATTTTCTTTACTCGAGTAATTTTTAGCTGAAACTCGAAGCGAGGGGATGGTTACCTCGGGTACGACTCGAGGAAGCCTCGGGCGAGTTAATAAAAACAGCGGAAACCCCTTTTTTTAATTAAATTTTGGAAAACAGGTTAATAAATTTCTGAATAAATTAATGATAGTTGTAAATGAAATTGGAAGCAAATGATATTGAGTTAATTATCAAAAATTTATGAAGTTCAAGAATATTTTAAATTTTATAAAAGTTGTTTTTAAAAATTTAACTTAATAAAAAGTTTAAAAATGGAAATCAACATTCAAGTGTTAATTTTAAACCAAATTTAAAATGATAAAGGAGTAATTAACAATTAATGTTTTGTAATGATTTTATAATCTAAAATTAATTAGATAATAGGCAATTTAAAAAAAAAGGGTAATTAAACTCAATTAATTAACAATTGTGAATTAGTAAATTAAAGAATAACTAATTAACAAAGCAAATCAAGATTAAATTAATTCATAAGTGAGTAAAAAAAATTAAACATTGATTTAAAATAACTAATAAAGATAATTATATGGTTAATTCGCCTTAATCCAATCACCTTAATCAAATATGAATGACCATCATCGAATATTCTGTATTGGGTTGATATTTCAGTTGTGATGCTGTGATTGCTTTGTGATGAACTGTGATTTGTGATTTGTTCCTATATGAATGTGAAACCCCTTTTGCCCGTAAAACGACATTTAAACTTCAATGCGACAGGGAGTCGGATTTCTGTTTGTTATCCAAAACCCACATCGAACCCTAAATGTTCATATCTTTGTAATTGATACACCCACATGTTTTAAAATTGAACGCTCACTATTCGGATTAGCCGGGAATGGACTTTTGGTCGTATAACCCATTCTGAATAGTGCTTCGACGAATGAAGAGAAATTGAAGACCGGTGGTGAAGACCGGGTGTCTTCGAAAACGATATGATAACCTATCGATTTCTCTGCACCGAGTTGCTTCGGTATAGGGATTCCCTAAGTGATGAGAAGTCCGATCGGGATTCTGGATGCCCGGATTTGCAAGGACTTCTTCCTTTATTGGACGAAGTGCCTTCCGTTCTGTTCGAACCCGGAACAGACTTGTATGGTCGTGTGTCTGACACTACACTTTGAGATATAAAGCCAATTTCTTTCAAATACATATCTGTTGGTGGCGGAGAATTTATTCTCTTAGCTTAACACCCTTCTCTGAGACGTACGAACTCAGATGTTATGTAGTCGAAGTTATCAGCGATATACTCCCAATTTGGTAGTGTGGCACGCTAAGTGCTGCGGTGTATTGATGATCATTTGTTGATCATTAGATGATCAAAGCATGGATTTTGTAAAAAGCGTAGCTTTGTGGACGAGACTTCGTCAAACCTCACAACCCGGTAATGGTCGAAACAGGAAAGATGCAGCAAGGTTATTGGGGGTAGCGCCCCTTAGGGTATGTGCATTTCCTTCTGGATAGAAGTAGTATCATGGTATGGAGCCCATATATTTAACTTATATGGATATCACAAATATATATATATATATGCCTTTGTGATTTATGTTGGGGCCCCGGATAAAGGTTGGTTACAACAGGGGGATGGCATACTCGTGTAGTAGTTACCTAGTTATAGAGGTAACCCGGCCTTGTGTTGGTAGAGATCCGGTCAGGTTCTCGGGACGTCCCTCTAGAGGCGTACCCATGTGGCCCAGGAAGTTCCTTAGCCTGACCATTTGTTAAAAATCCAATTATCGATACGAACCCAGTACGATTTTAGTTGTATTACCTGCCATTTACTTATGGTGGTCACCACTGTTTAGATGGTAGCTATAGTAGGCATAGTACGAAAGGTCTATGATGACTAAGATTAATATTATATTTTCGAAATGGTTTTCTACACTATGCACTAGTAATAATATTAAAGAAATTTTCCCGTATCAAGCATATTTGACTCTCATAAGGAGAAATGTTCCCCAGGTTTGCGTTTGCATTGTATGTGTGGCGGAAGGCCTTATGGCAGTTTCATTTTCTAGAAGCATTACGAATTTCTTTCAAAATTCTTTTGTTTGCTTTGATTTAAACTAAACTGCTTCTATTTTCAAAGCAGCTGTTTTATTTACTCATACCAGTCCCATGACTGACCCGGAGTTTATTGTTTCCTTTCTAAACTCCGGGTGCCCATAATTTCCACACGGGCAGCCTAGTAGCAGATCTTCTGTGTTTTGGTACTAGCTGGATCTTGGAGTTGTATGGTTTGGAGCCTACTAGTTTGAAGATTCTAACTTGGAGATATTTTGAAACTTTTGGATCTCGAGGGTCTCAGTTTGGATGTTCATTATTGCTTTATCTATTTGAAGATTTTCTTGGGATGAAATCACTTGTGGTTATGTTGTGGTGGTTAATTTTGGAGTTGTGTTGTATATGTATATAAATACTCTGATGTTGGTGTGGTTGTTGTATTGATATTGTGTGATGTTGTATCTGGGATATTGATGTTGGCAGTTTTATTTTCTGCTGTTTATATTCATCTAATTGTTGTTATAAGCTCCATCCGAACTGAAATTCGACGTTTGAATCTCCGACTGTCGAATACAAGTGAGGTATTTGATGTTGATTTTTGAACATTGAACTTTGGGTCGTGACAAGTGGTATCAGAGCTAGGTTGAGTAAGAACTTTAGCTACGGAGTATAACACATTAGATGGCTCACTAGAGGTAGGGTGAAGTATACCCTAGAATGAGTATAAACCGAGACTGAAACCCAAAAATTTTCTTAGTCTATTTTCTTTAACTGCTGATATTCCTTAAGATATCTCGTCCAAATCTCAAAATCCAGTTTCTTACTAATTACAGATAGTAAGAATGAGTGGGCGCAGAGGTAGAGCTAGGAGTCAGGGAAATGCGACAACAGCTAGTCAAGTTTCTCCTTCAGCGAAAGCTGTTGTGCCTACTCAACCTCATCCAAATCTGGCTGATTCGCATAAGAGTTTCACAAGCCTGGGTGGTAGGATTTTTACTAGCAAAGAATCAATTATTGAGGCCCAGGCTTGGATAAGATCATGTGAAAAGATCTTTAAGGGGCTTAAGCTGCAGGATGATCAAATGCGTCTAATTGCCTCTTGGCAGCTGCAAGATGAAGCCTCAGCTTGGTGGGAAACGGTCACAGTAGATGAACCTGAAGAAGTATTTTCTTGGAGTCGATTCAAAGAGGTGTTCGAAAAGCGGTATTTGCCATCGACAGGAATTTCACGAATGTATCAAGAGTTTCTGGACTTAAAGCAAGGAGCCTTGTTTTTTGAAGAATACTTAAACAAATTCAATGAATTATCCCGTTTCGGACCGGAGTTAGTGAATATGCCTTTAAAGAAAAATGAAAAATTTATTCATGGGATGAACAAGAAATATCACGAAAGGACGACCGTACACGTTAGAATCTTTCTCTGATCTTATCGATATGGGATATCGGTACGCCACCCTGGATATGCCAGAGATTCCAAGGGAAAGCGGAAATTCAAATAATCAGAATTGGAAGAAGAGAAAGTTTGGGGGTAAGAAGCCACATCAAGGCAAGGACAAGAGGAACAACCAAGGGAATTTGGCCAGAAATGTAACCTGTTACAATTGCCAAGAAAAGGGGCATTATTCAAACAACTGCAAGAACCCGAAGAAGCAAGTCAAGAAGGAACAACCTACGAAGAATGATCAAGGAGCTCGAGAATGTTATAATTGTCACAAGCCTGGACATATTTTTAAGGATTTCCCGGTGTTAAAACAAGCAAAGGTGGTAAATGTATATGCGATAAAGGAAGACCCTTCAACTTCAAAAGCAGATAATGGAAAAGGTGTTTTGGAAGGTAACCTTACTATTTATGATAAAGTTGTTAGAGTTTTATTTGACACGGGAGCTACACATAGTTTTGTCTCCCAACAAACCGTAAATGAATTAAAACTTAAACCTAAGTTTGTCGACGAGCCCATTTGTGTGAAAAAACCAGTAGGTGGTCCTGCAAACCTTTGTCTATGATGTAGAGACATCCCTATCTCGTATTCATGTTACCGGTTCCCTATCAGTCTCTTTGTTCTTGATTTTATGAATTCAAAATTTTACTCGGAATGGATTGGCTAACAGAATACGAAGCTAAATTAGATTGTAATAATCGAACGATCTCGATCAAAACAAATCTTGGAATTTTTTTTGAAATCTCTTGTGAGGATCCGAGTCCAAAGAGAGATAAATTAATGTATACTTTGGGATATCCTGAAACCAGTTTGGAATCTATACCGGTTGTTCGGGAGTTTTCCGACGTATTTGAAGAAGTAAAATCCTTACCTCCACACAGAGAATTAGAATTCCGAATTGATTTAGTACCCAATGCCCGTCCTGTCGTACATGCAAATCGCAGGATGGCACCTACGGAAAGAATTGAATTAGCCAATCAGACCCGAGATTTGTTAGAAAAAGGATTGATTCGCCCTAACGTTTCCGAATGGGGTTCAGCCATCGTATTCGTGGCTAAATCAGACGGATCTTTGAGATGGTGTGTAGATTACCGAGATCTCAATAAACAAACTCTCAAAAACAAATTTCTTTTACCTAGAATCGACGATCTATTCGATCAACTTCAAGGCGCTCGATTCTTTTCTAAAATCGATTTAGCTCAAGGATTACATCAACTGCGAATAGCTGAGGATTGTGTTCATTTAACAGCCTTCAGGGGTCCTAACATGTTCTACGAATGGTTAGTCATGCCTTTCGGACTAACCAACGCTCCTGCGTATTTCGTAGATTTAATGACCCGTGTGTTTCGAGAAGTACCGAACAAGTTTGTCCTTGTATTTATTAATGATATCTTGATTTATTTCAAAACCGAAGAAGAACACGCTGAACATCTTAGAATTGTTTTGGAAATATTGAGAAGGAATGTCTTATTCGCTAAATTCTCTAAATGTCACTTTTGGGTCAAAGAAGTCAGATTTCTTGGTCATATCGTTAATGAAGAAGGGATTTCTGTTGATCCAAGCAAGATTTCTGCAATTCTGGACTGGAAGCGACCCACTACTCCTACAGAAGTTCGAAGTTTTCTGGGTTTAGCGGGATATTATAGGAAGTTTGTCTAGGATTTTTCTAAGTTGGCCAGTCTACTGACTAAGCTGACGATGAAGAATGCTAAATTCAATTGGACTCCAAAGTACGACGAAGCTTTTCAAGAATTAAAAAGGAGATTAACTACCGCTCCCGTTCTCGCTATCGTTAACGGGAACCAAAGGTTATCTGTTTATACTGATGCCTGTTGAGACGGTTTGGGTGTAGTACTAATGCAAAATGTAAAAGTAATTGCCTACGCGATAGACAATTACGGCCGCATGAGAAAAATTATCCAACACTCGATTTGGAACTTTTAGCGGTTATTTTCGCTCTAAAAATCTGGCGACACTATCTTCTGGGTAAGATTTTTTTTCTTCAGTTTTCTTAGATATAAGAAATTTAACTTAACTAAATAAATATACTTAATGAACTCTCTCTGTTCTAGGTGGAAAATCTGAATTATTCACCGATCACAAATCTTTAAAGTATCTCTTCACCCAGAAAGATTTAAATTTACGGCAACAACGATGGTTAGAATTTCTAGCGTCGTATGACCTAGATATTCTGTATACACCTGGTAAAGCCAATGTGGTTGCTGATGCTTTGAGTAGAAAGCATGCTATTCTAGCTCATCTTGTTATCACCCCTACTCTTCTCAAAAAGATTTCGAGACAGCAGAAAGAAGATAAGTTTCTTCGGGAAATTTATAAAAGAATATGCCAAGGTGAGGATACTAGTTTTGAGATGGATAGTAGGGGAGTTATAAGATTAAAAGGAAGAATTTGTGTCCCAAACATCCCAGAATTAAAGCGTGAAGTTTTAGATGAATGTCATAAGTCAAAATTCAGTATCCATCCAGGAGTTAATAAAATGTATAAAGAGATTAAAAGAACCTTCTGGTGGAAAACAATGAAGAGAGATATATCCATATATGTGAGTCGATGTGCTACATGTCAGCAAATTAAAAGCGACCAGAAGAAGATGGCGGGTTTACTCCAGCCTTTGGAAGTGCCAAAATGGAATAGGATCAGTTATCAATGGGTTTTATTGACGGATTGCCACGAACCAAGAAGGGAAATGAAGCAATTTGGGTTATAGTGGACCGTCTAACCAAAACTGCTCACTTCATTCCAGTGAAATCCACTCGGACAGCAACAAGTTTAGTTGAGCTATATATCAAAGAGATTGTCCGTCTCCATGGTATACCGAGTAGTATAGTGAGTGATCGTGACCTGATCTTCACTAGTAGATTTTGGGAAGCGTTTCAGGACACGTTGGGAACAAAGCAAAATTTCAGTACTGCTTATCATCCACAATCGGATCAGCAGACTGAAAGTATAAATCGAATATTATAGGATCTTTTGCGAGCTTGTATTCTCGACTTTGGTGGTTCTTGGGAAGACTATCTACATTTGGTCGAATTTTCATATAATAACAGCTATCAAGCCAGTATCGAAATGGCTCCTTTTGAGGCTCTATATCGTCGACCGTGTCGATCACCGGCATGCTGGATTCAATCCAGTGATAGACTGGTTCTTGGACTGGACATGATTAAGGAAGCCACTGAAAAGGTTGATTTTATCTGGAAAAAGTTAATAACTGCTCAGAGTCGCCAGAAGAGTTATTATGACCGCAGAAGAAGAGCTTTGGAATTTCAAGTTGGAGATTCTGTTTTCTTGAAAGTATCTCCAATGCGGGGTGTGTTAAGATTTGGGAAAACTGATAAGTTGGCACCGCGATACATTGGTCCTTTTCCTATTCTGGAAAGGATAGGTCCTCTAGCATATCGAGTGCAACTACCTAACTGGTTATCTGGCGTACACGATGTATTTCATGTTTCACATCTTCGAAAGTACGTGCCCGATCCAGACAGTATTATAGAAGAAGCAGCACAGCAGGATCTGGAGATCACGCCAAATTTATCAGTTAAAAGAGAACCAATTAAGATTGTAGATGGAGACGAAAAGCAATTAAGGAACAAAATTGTGAAACTGGTTAAAGTGCAATGGAGCGGAGATCCAAAGGGCTGTACTTGGGAAACAGAAGACAGTATGCAAAAGTCTTATCCCAAATGCAGGGTGGATATCTCGGCTTAAAATTGGTAAGCCATTTCTCTATTCTTTTCTGAATTCGTATATTCTTTGATTACTTTTCTCTCTCTTTCAAATTTCGAGGACGAAATTTCCTAAAGAGGGGAAATCTATAACATACCAAAATTCGTCAATTTAAAATTTGTAAATGTAGAACTTTTATGATAAAAATTTGAAAAGTTCAAATTATAAAATAAAGAATAAACAAATAAATAGATGATGATATAAATGAATAGGAATTTCAAATTTCCTTTAAGTTTGAAAATTTTGAATTATTAAAAGTTTTTAATCATTGAATTTAACTTTTATTCATATATATAAATATACATGTGTATGTGTGCATACGTGGGTAGATTTGAATTTATATATCGAACTGATTTTCAATTTGAATTTGAATTTTAAAATAAAATGTTTGGTAAAATAATTTCCATTTATATACGCATATATATAGGAATTATTTCATATGTATTAAAAATTCAAAACACTTTCTTTTAATAATATGTATTAACATAAAAACTAATGTCTTTAATAAAAAATGTAAGTATAAATACAAGTTTAATGGTGTAAAATACTTTGTTAATAAAAGAAGAAATTTTTTGTTACAAGTGTTTAAATTAAGAATTAACATAGTGACAAGTGTAATTCAATAAAAGAAGAAAAGTAACAAGTGTCCATTTTAATAATTTCTTTTCTTAAGTATTTTATTTAAGCAAACAAACTTATACAATATCTTTTATCTTTATTTTTATTTCATAAAACTATCATCATCAAAAGAAAAACAAATCTAAATTGTCTCAACAATTAAAAATCAAGAAACATATTTCAGAAAAGAAAGAAAAAGTTCTGTAACAAATTTCCCTTTGTTTCTCAAACTAGAAGGAGAATTCCAATCTTCAATCAAAAAGTTTTACAGAATTAAGCAAGAGTTTTAGAGATTTAGGAAAAGTTCAGGAATCAATTTGAAAGAAAAAAGAAAGAAAGAGGACAACAATATAAAAAGTTGAAGTTGCAGGCTAGGATCTCATTTCTGTTTCAATCGAAATTAAAGAGTAAGTAAATTTAATTCTTTTTATTTTGTTGTTAAGAAAAAAAAATCTAAATGAGTATATACATCAAAGTTTAAACTAGCTTATACCAAATTTACTGCAGATAGATAACTCAAAAGAAATCAAGCTAGAGAAGAATTTTTTTTTTTGCAGTTCAAAGAAGTACAGGATTTCCTTCTGTCCACTTCCATTTTCAACTCCAAATTGGTGAGTAAACCTATGTTTGTTTAAACTCTTTTGTGCCTTGAATTCCTGCATGAATGTGATAGCTTTGAACAGAATGAATGGCATGATTGTGTTTTGATTTCCCTGGAAAACATTGTTTTTCTATCTCTGTCTTCCTGTAACACTTTAGTTACAGTGAAGTTTTAAAATTCCTCTTCCCCGTTTCTTTTAAAAAAAGGCTTAGGCAACCCCTGCAAATGAATCACTTTGTTGATGTTTCTTTGCCTATCTGTATGTATATAGGGTTTGTACCTTCTTGTTATTAGTTTTAAACCTCAGTTCCTGTTCAACCCCTCTGTTTTTTTTCTTCTGAAACATGAAACACCCCAAAATCTGACACATGTGGAATATGGATGAAGTTAATTAGTTTTGTATGCTTTAAAATGTGTTTGTATAATTGTTTTGAGTTTTGGAAACTTTTTTTTTTAATGAAGAAGCTGGGTATTGATAAAAACCAGACAAAAGATGAACTTCCAAGCTCACAGGCCATTTCATTTGTTTAAAAATCATTCCCCATCTCTCTGAATCATATCAGACAATATCTTTTAAACAAAAGATGTTCGTTTTAACAGTATTCAACCCCTATAAATAATTTAAAGTTAAACCATAGCAAAGACTTTAAGAAATCTGGGAATTACAGGAAAAAGGCTCAAATATAATAAAATTCCAGTATCAAAATTTGTAGATTCAGGATTATAACTTGAACTCATTTTGGAAACCATGATTTTTAAAACTGGAATCAAAATTTCTAATTCAGTATTGAGGTAGGAATTTAGGAATGACTAAAAAATCCATTTTGGGAAATTCCGTTCGACCTAGGCGATCGGGGAGGTCTGGGTTTCGTCTGGAGATGGCGGGGCGATCGGGAAGACATGGAAAAATGGTCGGAGAGGTGCCTGACCATCGTGGCGTCGGTGGCGAATAAGTTTAGGTTCCTAAACCTAGTTTTAGTGTTGGCCGAAGAATGGGTCGCTGATGATTCTCGGATGCATCGAGTTCGAGGGTATTCTGGGGATAGCTTGGTGGGTGATCGGAGATGGTGTGGACACGGTGGCGTGAGGCCAGGCGATCGGCGTCGCGAGGTCGAGGTGGATTTAGCTATGTAGTGTGTTTCAGTTTTTTTTTTATGACTGGCTCGATTTCAATTCGAGGGGAGATAGGGCATTTCGATGACTGGTGATGGTCGCTGGGTTGGTGGTTGACGTACGGGGATGTTCGCCAGTGGTCGGAGTCGCCTCCGGTGCCGATGCACGTGCACGTGGAGGAGTGGGTGTCAGTCGCGATGAGTTGGGGAAGAAAGGGGAGCTGCTCGAAGAACAACACGGGGAATTGGAACGAAAACTAGAAGTTCTACTCGGGTTGTTAGGCACGATATTGTGTTGATTTTTTAAAACTTAAGCAAATTGTGAAAATTTTCTTTACTCGGGTAATTTTAGCTGAAACTCAAAGCGAGGGGATGGTTACCTTGGGTACGACTCGAGGAAGCCTCGGGCGAGTAAATAAAAACAACAGAAACCCATTTTTTATATTAAATTTTGGAAAACAGGTTAATTAATTTCTGAATAAATTAATGATAGTTGTAAATGAAATTGGAAGCAAATGATATTGATTCAATTATCTAAAATTTATGAAGTTCAAGAATATTTTAAATTTTATAAAAGTTGTTTTTAAAAATTTAACTTAAAAAAGTTTAAAAATGAAAATCAACATTCAAGTGTTAATTTTAAACCAAAATTTAAAATGATAAAGGAGTAATTAACAATTAATGTTTTGTAATGATTTTATAATCTGAAATTAATTAGAGAATAGGCAATTTAAAAAAAGGTAATTATACTCAATTAATTAACAATTGTGAATTAGTAAATTAAAGAATAACTAATTAATAAAGCAAATCAAGATTAAATTAATTCATAATTAAGTAAAAAATTAAAAATTGATTTAAAATAACTAAAAACGATAATTATATGGTTAATTCGCCTTAATCCAATCACCTTAATCAAAGATGAATGACCATCATCAAATATTCTGTATTGGGTTGATATTTATGTTGTGATGCTGTGATTGCTTTGTGATGAACTGTGATTTGTGATTTGTTCCTATATGAATGTGAAACCCCTTTTGCCCGTAAAACGACATTTAAACTTCGATGCGACAGGGAGTTGGATTTCTGTTTGTTATCCGAAACCCACATCGAACCTTGAATGTTCATATCTTTGTAACTGATACACCCACATGTTTTAAAATTGAACGCTCACTATTCGGATTAGCCGGGAATGGACTTTTGATCGTATAACCCATTTCGAATAGTGATTCGACGAATGAAGAGCAATTGAAGACCGGTGGTGAAGACCGGGTATCTTCGAAAATGATAGGATAACCTATCGATTGTCTCTGCACCGAGTTGCTCTGGTATAGGGATTCCCTAAGTAATGGGAAGTCCGATCGGGATTGTGGACGCCCGGATTTGCAAGGACTTCTTCCTTTATTGGACGAATTGCCTTCCGTTCTGTTCGAACCTGAAACAGACTTGTATGGTCGTGTGTCTAACACTACACTTTGAGATATAAATCCAATTTCTTTCAAATACATATCTGTTGGTGGCGGAGAATTTATTCTCTTAGCTTAACATCCTTCTCTGAGACGTACGAGCTCAGAGGTTATGTAGTCGAAGTTATCAGCGATATACTCCCAATTTGGTATTGTGGCACGCTAAGTGCTGCGGTTTATTGATGATCATTTGTTGATCATTAGATAATCAAAGCATGGCTTTTGTAAAAAGCGTAGCTTTGTGGAAGAGACTTCATCAAACCTCACAACCCGGTAATGGTCGAAACAAGAAAGATGCAGCAAGATTATTGGGGGTAGCGCCCCTTAGGGTATGTGCATTTCCTTTTGGATAGAAGTGGTATCATGGTATAGAGCCCAGATATTTAACTTATGTGGATATCACAAATATATATATATATGCCTTTGTGATTTATGTTGGGGCCCCGGATAAAGGTTGGTTACAACCGGAGGATGGCATACTCGTGTAGTAGTTACCTAGTTATAGAGGTAACCCGGCCTTGTGTTGGCAGAGATCCGGTTAAGTTCTAGGGACGTCCCTCCAGGGGCGTATCCATGTGGCCCTGGAAGTTCCTTAGCCTGACCATTTGTTAGAAATCCAATTATCGATACGAACCCAGTACGGTTTTAGTTGTATTACCTGTCATTTACTTATGGTGGTCACCACTGTTTAGATGGTAGCTATAGTAGGCATAGTACGAAAGGTCTATGCTGACTAAGATTAATATTATATTTTCGAAATGTTTTTCTACACTATGCACTAGTAATAATATCAAAGAAATTTTCCCGTATCAAGCATATTTGACTGTCATAAGGAGAAATCTTCCCCAGGTCTGCGTTTGCATTATGTGTGTGGCAGAAGGCCTTATGGCAGTTTCATTTTCTAGAAGCATTGCGAATTTCTTTCAAAATTCTTTTGTTTGCTTTGATTTAAACTGAACTGCTTCTATTTTCAAAGCAACTGTTTTTTTACTCATAGCAGTCCCATGACTCACCCAGAGTTTATTGTTTCCTTTCTAAACTCTGGGTGCCCATAATTTCCACACGGGCAGCCTAGTAGTAGATCTTCTGTGTTTTGGTACTAGCTGGATCTTGGAGTTGTAAGGTTTGGAGACTACTAGTTTGAAGGTTCTAACTTGGAGATATTTTGAAACTTTTGGATCTCGAGGGTCTCAGTTTGGATGTTCTTTATTGCTTTATCTATTTGAAGATTTTCTTGGGATGAAATCACTTGTGGTTATGTTGTGGTGGTTAATTTTGGAGTTGTGTTGTATATGTATATAAATACTTTGATGTTGGTGTGGTTGTTGTATTGATATTGTGTGATGTTGTATCTGGGATATTGATGTTGGCAGTTTTATTTTCCGCTGTTTATATTCATATAATTTTTGTTATAATCTCCATCCGAACTAAAATTCGACGTTTGAATCTCCGACTGTTGAATACAAGTGAGGTATTTGATATCAATTTTTGAACGTCGAACTTCGGGTCGTGACACCTGTACTGCTTCCGCCTTTATCGGGTCTACTGAAATATCATCTCTTGATAAAATATGCCCTAAAAATCTTACCTTTGATTGCCAAAAATGGCATTTAGAAAACTCTACTTTCAAAACATGCCTCCTTAAGGTTTCTAAAACTAATTCCAAGTGATATCTACGTTCCTCTTCCGATTTAGAGTAAATTAAAATATCATCGATAAAAACAAGCACAAACTTATTTAGAACCTCTCAGAAAACCTGATTCATAAGATCCATGAAATATATAGGTGCATTGGTCAGTTCAAAAGGCATAACCAACCATTCAATGAAAAAGTCTGGGCCCTTACAGGCAGTTAAGGGTATACTATCCTCAGCAACTCTTAATTGATGAAATACAGTAGCTAGATCCATTTGGGAAAATACCGTAGCTCCATGAGGTTGGTCAAATAAGTCATCGATATGGGGCAAGGGATATTTATTTCTAATAGTCAAATTATTCAACTCTTTACAGTCCACACACAATCTTAAAGATCCATCGGTCTTAGCCGCGAAGACTATTGTTGATCCCTAGCTCGACTGACTAGGTCTAATCAATCCCTTATCCAACAAGTCTTGGGTTTTCTTTACTAACTCCTCTCTTTCCCTCGGAGCCATTCTTTTCTTAGGTTAGGTTATGGGTCTTGCACCAGGAATTAGATCAACGTGAAATTCTATCTCACTATTAGGGGGTAAATTCCCAACTTCTTCAAACACAGCAGGAAAGTTCTTAACAACCCCTATGGATCCTTATCCTTCTTAAGATGCTTCCAAATTTTCAGGAAACTACACATATGAATACCAGGGTCCTCACAAGGTAATTTAGCAATATTTTCCAATTTGATTGCTAATATTACCATTCTTTCTCTACAATCTAAGATAGCCCTATGTATTGATAAACAATCCAGACCGAGAATGAGCTCAAATCCCTTAAAATCTAAGATATATAGATCATAAGTAAAATGATAGGAAACATAAAAAATTGGCACGTCTTCATACACTAGGTTCAAATGGGATGCACCTACTATAGGATTAGATATATAAATAGGGTTTTCTATAATATTTGGGATAAAATGAAATTTCTCTACAACTTCTAAAGAGATAAAACTGTAGGAGGCACCAGTATCAAACAAAATTCAAACAAAAATACCACTAATTTATAGGGTACCTTTAAAAATGCCTTTTCCTTCGCTTCTTCTAAGATTTATGACTCATTCTTAACCGCATATACTTTAGCCTGTTGCACCTTCTTCATGAATGGGCAGTCCTTTATCATATGTCTAGGCTGTTGACAGTTGAAACATAATATTTTTGGACCATTGGAGAGATAGGTCCTACTAGTTAGTTGGAAGTTTCAGAGTTTTACAGAATCTGGCGATATGACCCTTTTTATTAGAGAGATAACAAGTGATATCCTTAAACTCGTTCCCCTTATTCCCTCCTGGATTTCCCTTTCCTTTACCCTACTTACCCCAATTCGGGTTAAAATTCCTTTTGTTTGAATTGCTACTGCCGACATTGTCATTTGTTGCTGCTGGGGTACGCTTCTTCTTGTCCAAGACTTGATACCTTAATGCCATGTTGTAACAACCCTGTATTTTGTAATTATTTTATTGTATATTTTAATTATTTTTAATGTAAGATTTTGATTTAAAAAAACTTATTTTACTTATTTGAAATGATTAAATTTATTATTTAAATATAAATCTTGATTTTATATGAGTTATAATTCCAAACTTGTGTAAGTTGAATATTTGCCTGAAATGCTGATTTTGGTCAAAATAGTCAAAATGTGACTTTCAACTTAAAATTTTAAAAGTTTAAAAAATTTAATTTTTTTTCTTTTATTATGAAAGCACATAAAATTCTAAGAACACCACTTTTCGTTTCGTTGAATTTGGATGTAAACTGTGAAAGTTATACCCTTTACAATATTGTGCGTATATAGGGTTATTTGACAATGACTATTTTAAATTGTATAAGTGACTTCTTCTTGGTTATATTTTATTTTAATATGTGATAATATTTTATATTATGTATATTTTGACTTTTAAGTATTTTTAAAATGATAATATAATTTTTCTAAAGTTTATTTGAATTTATTTCAATTTATAAAGCCTAGTTGATATTTACTGCATTTTTCTTTATTTAACTTTCTATTTAATAAAAATTAAATTATTATTTTACCTTGAAAATGTTTTAAAACCATCTTTAATTCAAATTTTGTGTTATAATATTTTTTTTTTGGTGAAGTAATAAATTTTCCAAAGTCATTGGAGATTTTCTTGTAATTTTTATGTCAGGGTTGCTATTTTTAAGCAATTTCTTCTTTCCTTTTTCAATTTTACTTAAAATAAATTATTTATTTTATTTTATTCTTACTTAGTTTCGGTTTTAAATAACATTTCTGAGTTTATTTTGTATTTATAAAATTAAAAAGAAAAGGAAATGCAAAAGGTTTAGAAAGTTAAGAGATCTTAAAAGCCTGAAACGTAAAGACGTTTTATCCGTTTCTTTTTGCAATTAATACATCAATTTATCTTAGCCATTCCTTTCCTCATCCTTTGCAGCTGACTCCCTCATATTATTCACGAATTTTCAAACTCCAAAACCCTAAAAATCATGGCCTCCATCTTGAGAAAAAATCTGGTAATGGCTACATCTTTTTTCTACCTTTTTCTTCTCATTTTCTATGTATTTTGCCTAGTTTTCTATGCTTTCTGGATTGGCCTCTACCACCCACCATCACCACCATACTCTCCACCATCCCCTACCACTCTTCCTTGGCATCATCTCCAGCCATCATTTCAGATCCATCCATGGCCACACCTCCCTTGGTGACAAAACTCCACAAAATTTGCAAATAATGTCCAAAACAATGCACTAGCCACCACTATTACTTCACCACCTTCATACTTCACCATGGCCACCACCTCTAACCATGACCACCACTACACTTCATCTTAGCCTCTGTCCAGATTTGAAATTGACATGGCCAAGACTCCATGAACCAAAACTCCACAAAAACAATGCATAAAGCCTTGAAACATTCATGATAGCCACCTTATCACTTCATATCTTCATCCACCACCTTGGCCACCACCATAGGCCGCCACCACCACCTTTTCCAGACCTCCCCACACCCCTCCATCTATTGTCCAAACCTGTACAAGTATGTCCAAGCCCCACTTGACCCAAGGCCGAGCCTTGTTGTGCTCAAAAACTTCATATATGTTGCCTTGATCAATTGTATGCTTCATGTTATAACCCTATCACTCCATACTCCTTCTAGCCGTGAGTTATGGTTTCAAACCTGAGCTATATCATCATCATGGCTGAACCCAAGAGCCTCCTAGGCCAAGAATTTGAATGGTTAAAGCAAGGTCAAGTAATCTATTCCTTTGTTGCTTCGTATTTTCATTGTTTCAACATTGTTTTGCGTTGAATATTTATGTGTATATTGTCTTTTTTTGGTTATTGTTTACAAGACAAATATCAAGGCTCTCCATTCATTCAAATCAAAAGTCATGCTATATCGTGCTTTTCATGCTTTTGGAATCGCACTTGTGTTTGTTGTTTTGGTCTTCAGCTTGAAAAGTGAGTCTTTCTCACTCTGACATTTATACTTATGAAAAGTGAATTGATGACAAGTGTTTAGTAATAAAAAATGTTTATGCAAGTTAATGATGATCATATGATATGCTATGCCATGTTATTACCATATTATTACCATGTTAAAACTGTAAATTTTCACCTAACATCTGATATATGACTGTATATTGTGATATTGACCTTGTTTATATTATTCCTGTATATGATTATACTGCAAGTTCCCTGTTAGAATAGAATCATTACGGGCTGAAATGATAGGCCTGATTTATTTTATTTGATTTATTTTAACTTGGGATTGCGGGTTTGAAATGATAAAACCCGGGTTTTCTTTGTAAATTATGGGTTGAAATGATATATTACCCGTATCACTTTACCTAGCGTAGAAAATTTTATACAGGCCCGTAGTTAAAATATGCTTTTCTAAAAATTTTAAAATATTTTAGAAATTTAATTATTATAATATTTTGATTTGAAGTTTAATAAAAATAAATTTTTTGTAAAATATTATTGATTTTCTGAATAATTGTAAGTGAAATGAATTAATGAAAAAGTTAGAAATTTTAAACGTAAGTTATTTTGGAAATTTTGATTTAATTTTAATTGGAAATTTAATTGAGTATGAAATTATGATAAATTTATGATAATTTGAATTTAAATGAATTTAAAATGATTTTTATCATATTTATGATTTTTTAATAAAGTTGAAATGTGAAATGAATAAATATTTTAAGTTGAAACTTTGAAATATAACTAGAATTGGAAATTTATGAAATTGACGTAAAGTGAACTTTTAGTTAAGCAAATAAAAATAAAACTAAGTTATATTTGAGAATTTGAACTTAAGTGTTAAGTTGAAATTTAATGTAATGGATTTAAAATTCAACATTGCATTTTAATCAGTGAATTACTATTAAATCTTGATTTTTGAATGGAAATTTAACTTTATAAAATCATGAACTTGAGGAAAATTAAATGATGTTATAAATGTGAAAATGTATGATTTTATAAGTTAAAAATGTTTTTAATAAAAATATATTTGGTTGAGAAATTTTATTGAATATTTGAAGTTAATTGACTGCATTTTTGAAATGCTATTAATTATAATGTAAATGATTTTACATCATTTGTAAATGCTGTAGTTGATGATAATGAACTAAAAAGCTAAGTTGAATTAAAAGCTATTATAGCAATCTTTGTAAGTGCTATAATTTTTGAATTTAACTATGTTATTCGAAATTTAAGTAAACCTATTATAACATTTTGAAATGCTGTCTTTTGTTAAATTGAACTGTTTTGAATGTAACTTTCCGTATAAGTTTTCTAAATGATGCGAAAAGTGAATTTTCATGGTTTTGATAAACTTAAGTGAATAAATAAACTTTGGAAGTTGAAATTTTTGGAAATTTAATAATTTAATTATTAAACGTAATAACTTCATTGAAATGATAAAAAAGAATTTTTGGAATATAAACTGTTTTGAAATATGAATTGAAATGGTATTTTAGATTGAATAAAATGAATAATGATTTGAAATGAATGAAGTTTGAAAAGATACGATATTTTGATATATTAAAATGATTTGAAATGAAGTTTTGAAAGGATATGATATTTTGATATATTAAAATGATTTGAAACGAAGTTTTGAAAGATATGATATTTTTGATATTAAATGATTTGAAAAACGAAGTTTGAAAGATAGGACATTTTGATATTGACATGATTTAAAAAGAAGTTCTGAAAGATATGATTTTTTGGAACTGAAGCTTTGAAAGGTTATGATATTTTGATATATTAAAATGATTTGAAAGGTAGTGTTGAAAGGGTATGAAAATTTAATATATTGAAATGGTTAGAAATGACTTGATATATATTTTGATAAATATTTGAATTGAAAGATATTTTACGATGATATATTGAAATGGTTTTGGAAATGATTTAATATTTATTTTGATAAAGATTTGGATTGAAAAGGATATTTTATTTTGAAGTATAAAATATTGTTTTAAAGTTATAACTACGGGTTATAATAACGATTGGTTGTTAAAGAGACCGGGATCGGATATTGTCTTATAGCCGGCCAATACCGAAAACCACTTTAACAACTGTGTATGCGGTGGAGATTCCAGAATGAAGTAGGATGGTGGCGACGTTCTCGAGGTATATATTACGTGGACCCAACTTCCGTGAGTTGGCATATATGACTAAAACAGGAGCTATACCGGGCTACACAAAGGGTCGCACCCTTTCAGCGAGCATGCTCCATCAGAAACCATTCTATTACTGTTGTGATTCGATTCGGTGGCGCCATTTTGATTCGGAGGTATTGTTTGAGGGTGGCGGAAGCTGCTGGCTTGCCGTCACCACCGGTCCGGGAGTGCAAACGGTGTATCCACCCTGGCATTGCCTCGCGTGCCGTGTCATATCCTTATATCGAGCCCACTACGATTTTGGTTTTAATGATCCGACCGCGTTAAGGTTCACCATCCCCTTAACACTATTTTCTATATGATTATACTTTACTGATTAGACACTACCGTATATAGCGTATATTACTACATAGTAAATAGTTTAACGGATCCTTAGAGGATGGGCGTCCCAAGCATCCTTTAAGTTACTGATGCATTTTGTTACTGTTCACTTGAGTTGATTTACAGTTTATAAGTATTTATGTCCTGACTCGAGGGTTTTGTGTTTTGCTTTACGCTCGGGTCAGATTGATTGAGTTAGCATTCAAGATTCACCTTCGGCGTTGGAGCTTTCCTTGAAGATCCAGCCATCTATTTTGTTTCAGTATCCAGTGGTTCAGTGATGTATCTGATTAGTACCTGATGTATCCTGTTACTCTTCTGTTGTATCTTATTTAACTCTGATGTATCTCATATTTATATAGTAGCTTCATGAACTACTATCTCTTTTTCTTCCGCTGTATTTTTATATACTCTGTGTCTGTGATCTGTGATTTTTATTTACTGTATATTCTGAGGTTTGCCAAAATTTTATTTACAACACGGTATTTTGAGCAATTCAATTCCGGCATGAGTGTCTGCCTATGCACTTATAATGGATGCGAATGGTTGAAAATATCGGGCCGTTATAGTTGGTATCAGAGCTTTGGTAGCTCTAGGCAAAACTCTGCATATGGAGTGAATCTATTTACAGAATCACTTTCATTCGAGTTTGAATCTCTCCCTTTTGACTCGATTCCTTTGAATTTTGAAACATTCCCTATGGTTCCAAAATCCATTCGTATCCCTCACTATTTATCTTCTTTTGACTATGGAGCATTCCATAACTCCGCTTCGAATGATCTTTTTAGTGAGTTGGCGGTCACGCCAATTTCAAATTTAATTGAAAACGGGGGAAAACTCCTTTGCAGTTAGCATCGATTCACCAGAGATTCTTATCTATCCTTGGTTTAGATGCTAATATCTTTTGTTATTTCAAACTCTAACTCTTGAGATCGAATGTAGATTTACCCTAGAAAAATCAATATTGATCTTATTCTTTAAGTCACGGTTGACCCGGTTAAGGTTGCCCGTGATTTATATAAGCTTATCCATCTTCCTATTTTGTTATTTAATCATGTCATCCTTGTTTCCAACTTATTTTTAAATCATAATCTCCTTTGATTTGTGTTAATCAAAAATTTGAATCTCTATCCTTCTTTGAAAATCTATTCATGTATAGTGTATTTGTAAACTAGTATTTAAAATTAAAATGTTTTATATATTGTGTTGTTTGAGTTGTTGATGTTGAGTTGGGTTTCTGATCGATACGTCTGATCAGCGTTATCGATAAGATTTCCAAAACACTTTGACAGAACAAACGGACACAATATATTTTAAAAAAAAATTTGGTTAATGAAATAAATTTTGATATATAAGTAAATTTATGGAACTTAATGAAGTGATTTAAATTGATAATTTGAAATGATAATACTTGATTTATCATTTATTGTTCTACAAATAGATCTGTAAATATTTGTTTATAAATTTATTTGGGAACTGAAATGAATTTAAAACAAGAATTTGAGGATTTAAATTCCGATTATTTCGAACTTTGGTTTAAAGTTTTAAAAGGTTATATTATTTAAAGTATTTTGAATAGAATTTGTTTTCAAAGAATTTTAAAGGTTTAAATTTAGTGCTCTTCTCTTTGTCGCTGGAAAATAACTTCGGTGATGATCGCGACATCATCGACGTTCATTTTCGAGTTTCGAAGTTAGGAGACTGTTCTGTAGTCTTGCTACAGCTTTGTTTTGGGAAATTAAATTGATTTGAATGTCTAAAATATGACTTGATTTATAATATATATATATATATATGATTGAAATTTGATTTGACATATATTATTACTTATTTCTAAATGGTTTGAAGAAATCGAAAATTTAATTCTTAAATTTTTTTTTAAAGAATAATTCCAGAAAAAAAAAATCAAAACTTTGGATGAATATCAAGCATGAAATGATTGAATTGGAAATTTTATTTGTATAATACAAGTGCATTCAAATATAACTTACCTTAATTTCAGAAGTTAACAATGTAATTTGGATAATATACAATATAAAAGATTTTATAAATGAAATTTGAGTGGTTATAATAAATGTTATACACTTAAATTTTAATTATAAAATGATTAACAGAGGTAAATATAATAAAGGGTAATTGAATAACTTACAATAAAATGATGTTAAAAGAACTAAGAACGAAAGAAAGCAGTTATAATAAGTGTAAGTATGTTTAACATAAGTGATAAATATAGTGAGAGGAATAAATTTAAGTTTAATTAGGAATAAAGAAGAATTAAATTTATTAAGTACAATGTGAGTGTAATAAATGATTATTTTTCAAACCCATGGTTTTAAAAATTGTTAATTTAAGATGATTGGATAATAAGGTAATGAAATTTGAGATAGTTAAGATTTATTTAACTTGTGTAAAGATTTATTCTCTGTTTAAGTTGAAATCTTCATGCTTTCAAATTCATTTCCTTATTTTGTTTTTCAAACTATCTTTTGGTAGTCCTTATTATCATTATCTTGCTATAGACCGGTATAGGCATCTTTCTATAATCTTTCTGTTTAGAAATCTTTCTATAATCTTTGATAGACCTTTGGTAATCATTTTGAATCCACCTTTTTCGTGCTTGTGTTCTTGATTCTGGAGGATCTTGGAAAGATCACCTCCACCTTGTAAAACTTACCTATAACACAGTTATCAGGTATAACTTCAATCTTCTTATCATCTTATCTTAATCCTATTTCACTCTATCTTTTCTGTGCCCTTCCATACCTCATTCCTTTTCGGGGACGAAAAGTTTTGAGTGGGGGAGAGTGTAACAACCCTGTATTTTGTAATTATTTTATTGTATATTTTAATTATTTTTAATGTAAGATTTTGGTTTAAAAAAACTTATTTTACTTATTTGAAATGATTAAATTTATTATTTAAATATAAATCTTGATTTTATATGAGTTATAATTCCAAACTTGTGTAAGTTGAATATTTGCCTGAAATGCTGATTTTGGTCAAAATAGTCAAAATGTGACTTTCAACTTAAAATTTTAAAAGTTTAAATTTTTTTTTCTTTTATTATGAAAGTACATAAAATTCTAAGAACACCACTTTTCGTTTCGTTGAATTTGGATGTAAATTGTGAAAGTTACACCCTTTACAATATTGTGCGTATATAGGGTTATTTAACAATGACTATTTTAAATTGTATAAGTTATTTCTTCTTGGTTATATTTTATTTTAATATGTGATAATATGTTATATTATGTATATTTTGACTTTTAAGTATTTTTAAAATGATAATATAATTTTTCTAAAGTTTATTTGAATTTATTTCAATTTATAAAGCCTAGTTGGTATTTACTTCATTTTTCTTTATTTAACTTTCTATTTAATAAAAATTAAATTATTATTTTACCTTGAAAATGTTTTAAAACCATCTTTAATTCAAATTTTGTGTTATAATATTTTTTTTTGGTGAAGTAATAAATTTTCCAAAGTCATTGGAGATTTTCTTGTAATTTTTATGTCAGGGTTGCTATATTTAAGCAATTTCTTATTTCCTTTTTCAATTTTACTTAAAATAAATTATTTATTTTATTTTATTCTTACTTAGTTTCGGTTTTAAATAACATTTCTGAGTTTATTTTGTTTTTATAAAATTAAAAAGAAAAGGAAATGCAAAAGGTTTAGAAAGTTAAGAGATCTTAAAAGCCTGAAACGTAAAGACATTTTATCCGTTTCTTTTTGCAATTAATACATCAATTTATCTTATCCATTCCTTTCCTCATCCTTTGCATCCGACTCCCACATATTATTCACGAATTTTCAAACTCCAAAACCCTAAAAATCATGGCCTCCATCTTGAGAAAAAATCTGGTAATGGCTACATCTTTTTTCTACCTTTTTCTTCTCATTTTCTATGTATTTTGCCTAGTTTTCTATGCTTTCTGGATTGGCCTCTACCACCCACCATCACCACCATACTCTCCACCATCCCCTACCACTCTTCCTTGGCATCATCTCCAGCCATCATTTCAGATCCATCCATGGCCACACCTCCCTTGGTGACAAAACTCCACAAAATTTGCAAATAATGTCCAAAACAATGCACTAGCCACCACTATTACTTCACCACCTTCATACTTCACCATGGCCACCACCTCTAGCCACGACCACCACCTTACTACCACCAATACAATTCATCTTAGCCTCTGTCCAGATCTGAAATTGACATGGCCAAGACTCCATGAACCAAAACTCCACAAAAACAATGCATAAAGCCTTGAAACATTCATGATAGCCACCTTATCACTTCATATCTTCATCCACCACCTTGGCCACCACCATAGGACGCCACCACCACCTTTTCCAGACCTCCCCACACCCCTCCATCTACTATCCAAACCTGTACAAGTATGGCCAAGCCCCACTTGACCCAAGGCCGAGCCTTGTTGTGCTCAAAAACTTCATATATGTTGCCTTGACCAATTGTATGCTTCATGTTATAACCCTATCACTCCATACTCCTTCTAGCCGTGAGTTATGGTTTCAAACCTGAGCTATATCATCATCATGGCTGAACCCAAGAACCTCCTAGGCCAAGCATTTGAATGGTTAAAGCAAGGTCAAGTAATCTATTCCTTTGTTACTTCGTATTTTCATTGTTTCAACATTGTTTTGCGTTGAATATTTATATGTATATTGTCTTTTTTTGGTTATTGTTTACAAGACAAATATCAAGGCTCTCCATTCATTCAAATCAAAAGTCATGCTATATCGTGCTTGTCGTGCTTTTGGAATCGCACTTGTGTTTGTTGTTTTGGTCTTCAGCTTGAAAAAGTGAGTCTTTCTCACTCTGACATTTATACTTATGAAAAGTGAATTGATGACAAGTGTTTAGTAATAAAAAATGTTTATACAAGTTAATGATGATCATATTATATGCTATGCCATGTTATTACCATATTATTACCATGTTAAAACTGTTAATTTTCACCTAACATCTGATATATGACTGTATATTGTGATATTGACCTTGTTTATATTATTCTTGTATATGATTATACTGCAAGTTCCCTGTTAGAATAGATCATTACGGGCTGAAATGATAGGCCTGATTTATTTTATTTAATTTATTTTAACTTGGGATTGCGGGTTTGAAATGATAAAACCCGGATTTTCTTTGTAAATTACGGGTTGAAATGATATATTACCCGTATCACTTTACCTAGCGTAGAAAATTTTATACAGGCCCGTAGTTAAAATATGCTTTTCTAAAAATTTTAAAATATTTTAGAAATTTAATTATTATAATATTTTGATTTGAAATTTAATAAAAATAAAATTTTTGTAAAATATTATTGATTTTCTTAATAATTGTGAGTGAAATGAATTAATGAAAAAGTTAGAAATTTTGAACGTAAGTTATTTTGGAAATTTTGATTTAATTTTAATTGGAAATTTAATTGAGTATGAATTTATGATAAATTTATGATAATTTGAATTTAAATGAATTTAAAATGATTTTTTATTATTTTTATGATTTTTTAATAAAGTTGAAATGTGAAATGAATAAATATTTTAAGTTGAAACTTTGAAATATAACTAGAATTGGAAATTTATGAAATTGACGTAAAATGAACTTTTAGTTAAGCAAATAAAAATAAAACTAAGTTATATTTGAGAATTTGAACTTAAGTGTTAAGTTGAAATTTAATGTAATGGATTAAAATTCAACATTGCATTTTAATAAGTGAATTACTATTAAATCTTGATTTTTGAATGGAAATTTAACTTTATAAAATCATGAACTAAAGGAAAATTAAATGATGTTATAAATGTGAAAATGTATGATTTTATAAGTTAAAAATGTTTTTAATAAAAATATAATTGGTTGAGAAATTTTATTGAATATTTGAAGTTAATTGACTGCATTTTTGAAATACTATTAATTATAATGTAAATGATATTACAGCATTTGTAAACGCCGTAGTTGATGATAATGAACTAAAAAGCTAAGTTGAATTAAAAGCTATTATAGCAATCTTTGTAAATGCTATAATTTTTGAATTTAACTATGTTATTCGAAATTTAAGTAAACCTATTATAACATTTTGAAATGCTGTCTTTTGTTAAATTGAACTGTTTTGAATGTAACTTTCCGTATAAGTTTTCTAAATGATGTGAAAAGTGAATTTTCACGGTTTTGATAAACTTAAGTGAATAAATAAACTTTGGAAGTTGAAATTTTTGGAAATTTAATAATTTAATTATTAAACATAATAACTTCATTGAAATGATAAAAAAGAATTTTTGGAATATAAACTGTTTTGAAATATGAATTGAAATGGTATTTTAGATTGAATAAAATGAATAATGATTTGAAATGAATGAAGTTTGAAAAGATACGATATTTTGATATATTAAAATGATTTGAAATGAAGTTTTGAAAGGATATGATATTTTGATATATTAAAATGATTTGAAACGAAGTTTTGAAAGATATGATATTTTTAAATTAAATGATTTGAAAAACGGAGTTTGAAAGATAGGACATTTTGATATTGACATGATTTAAAAAGAAGTTCTAAAAGATAAGATATTTTGGAACCGAAGCTTTGAAAGGTTATGATATTTTGATATATTAAAATGATTTGAAAGGTAGTGTTGAAAGGGTATGAAAATTTAATATATTGAAATGGTTAGAAATGACTTGATATTTATTTTGATAAATATTTGAATTGAAAGATATTTTACGATGATATATTGAAATGGTTTTGGAAATAATTTAATATTTATTTTGATAAAGATTTGGATTGAAAAGGATATTTTATTTTGAAGTATAAAATATTGTTTTAAAGTTATAACTACGGGTTATAATAACGATTGGTTGTTAAAGAGACCGAGATCGGATATTGTCTTATAGCCGGCCAATACCGAAAACCACTTTAGCAACTGTGTACGCGGTGGAGATTCCAGAATGAAGTAGGATGGTGGCGACGTTCTCGAGGTATATATTACGTGGATCCAACTCCCGTGAGTTGACATATATGACTAAAACAGGAGCTATACCGGGCTACACAAAGGGTCGCACCCTTTCAGCGAGCATGCTCCATCAGAAACCATTCTATTACTGTTGTGATTCGATTCGGTGGCGCCAATTTGATTCGGAGGTATTGTTCGAGGTGGGCGGAAGCTGCTGGCTTGCCGTCACCACCGGTCCGGGAGTGCAAACGGTGTATCCACCCTGGCATTGCCTCGCGTGCCGTGTCATATCCTTATATCGAGCCCACTACGATTTTGGTTTTAAAGATCCGACCGCGTTAAGGTTCACCATCCCCTTAACGCTATTTTCTATATGATTATACTTTACTGAATAGACACTACCGTATATAGCGTATATTACTACATAGTAAATAGTTTAACGGATCCTTAGAGGATGGGCGGTCCCAAGCATCCTTTAAGTTACTGATGCATTTTGTTACTGTTCACTTGAGTTGATTTACAGTTTATAAGTATTTATGTCCTGACTCGAGGGTTTTGTGTTTTGCTTTACGCTCGGGTCAGATTGATTGAGTTAGCATTCAAGATTCACCTTCGGCGTTGGAGCTTTCCTTGAAGATCCAGCCATCTATTTTGTTTCAGTATCCAGTGGTTCAGTGATGTATCTGATTTGTACCTGATGTATCCTGTTACTCTTCTGTTGTATCTTATTTAACTCTGATGTATCTCATATTTATATAGTAGCTTCATGAACTACTATCTCTTTTTCTTCCGCTGCATTTTTATATACTCTGTGTCTGTGATCTGTGATTTTTATTTACTGTATATTCTGAGGTTTGCCAAAATTTTATTTACAACACGGTATTTTGAGCAATTCAATTCCAGCATGAGTGTCTGCCTATGCACTTATAATGGATGCGAATGGTTGAAAATATCGGGCCGTTACACATGTCTACAAAGTACATAAAAGAACCCTTAACGTGGGCTATTATCCTCTCATGGAAATTGTCTCTCATTCCTAAAACGAACATCACATTTTCTTTGGCACAGTATTGGTCAATTCCGGACAAAAATAGGATAGCTCGTTGCACTTCATCTCATATTATACCATAGATGAATCTCCTTGCTTCAAGTCTAAGAAATCTCTATACATCCAGGTCTTACCAGCTGCAGGCGGGAACTGATCTTCCAATGCTTCCTTAAATAGTTTCCCTCCAAGATTTGTGTAATTCTTATATAAAGTTGCAAAATACACCCTTGACTGCCCTGGTGTTAGCTCTTCGACAGTTCCAACCCTTCCAGTCTGATCCGACCATTGTAGTCGTAGTGCTGCTAGTTCCTCTACCTCGTCTGTCTCTAGTGCTCATTTCTTACTACCTGGGCATTGCAAGATACTTCTTAGAATACCTTGGATGAGATAAATTCCAAAAAAGAGAGCACTAATCAAACTATTAAAGTTGATCTACCTATCAGGGATATGTCTCTATATATATGAGTAAAATTACAAATACGCTCTATCGAAGTTGACCCTAACCCAAAGATACCTAGGGGTTTGCTTAGCCTAATGCTCTGATACCAAATGTAACGAACTGCCTTTCTTGCATTCGAAAGACGAATCATTATGGGTTGAAAAAATAAGAAAGATAAGATCAAGAAAGACTAATCAAATATAGAATCTTACCATGCATGAAACAACATATAACAGATAATGTAGTATGTTACATAGTAAAGCCAAAATATTACATCAGAGTTCAATGATACAAGTTCTAGACTAGGACAATTACAATTGTTTGTCCACAAAAGACAAAGGTCATACATACATACATAGTGAAATATTTAATAATATTAATAACTATCCATGAAGCCACTTGCTTCAGCTCCTCCATCATGCTTTCGAGAGAAACCTGGATCAGTTGACTACACATAAAAATTAAGTACCTAAGAGTTAGGGATAGGAAAATAAACTCCACGTCAGACATGGGCCTAGTGTGAGTAAACTCAAATAATAGAATATTGATTTGAAAACTCTTTTGGAAACAAGAGTATCTCGTAAGACCATGTCGCACATAAACACAGACGGGTTTTACCTTACAATAACTAAAACACCTTCTATATAAAATTGATGATATTATTATAATGTATAAGGGTTTAAAGTAAATAGAGAACATAGCTGAAATGCTTGCATCTCACATTCCCACATATTAGGTTTACAATAAAAACCATAAAGCTCGCATTGGAAAATGGATTCCGACTAATGATTGGGCTACTAGGATACCGTCTGTCATAGTACACAGCTAAAAATGTACAGAGGTCATACCTAAAGACCCTGTTAACACAGGACTGGCATATCCCTTGTTGGATAATACTGAATATGATCACTCCCTTGGTTGTGATTAACAACCTCCTAGGACTTAATTATGAAAATAGGGACTCGTTCTAGATGGGATGATCAATACCCTAATAGGTGCGACCCACATGGCCCTGCAACATATCCCATGTTTTAGTCATTCACAGGAGATGAGGCTTGAGGCCACGTTTTACCTTTCAATACCACTTCCCTCTTGGAGTGCTAACACCGCCTTCCAATGTTGACATAATGTCAGCATTCGTCCATAAACGTCGTTCAGGGGTTGAACAAACCAAAGGTACTATTTCTACTACACACGTTTTGGAATCACCCTCAGGGTTAGAAGAAAATAGCCCTCACACTTCAAGTCTTGAATCTTGATCATGACTTCGATACTACCAATTCAAACATTTATGTTGGTTTGAAGTGGTTTTCGGTTAACAGCTTGTCATCCGATCCCGGTCTTTTCAAACCAACATTGGATAATTTAAAAGGGTCAAGTTATTGATAATGAACAACTTCACTAATAGGTGGGAGATTAAGATATGGAAACACATTTCATACTTAAGTTATTATGACCCTCTTACCGAAATTAACCTCCTTATGTTTATCACAATTCCGATATCCAACATTCGTGTTAAACATAAGTCACATACTTTCCATAAACGAGTCAACGTTTTCAATCACTACTTTCATTCATTAGGCTACTTAATGGTACGGCCAAGAGATCATTTTGTTTTGAATCAATTTAACTTGAGCAGAATATTGGTTTAAAACTCATTCGGTTTAATTTAAAATCACATTTTGAAAAGATTTAAATAAATAAATAAGTTTAAACCCTAATTAAAACTTAATTAATCCAAATTAAATCAAGATTAAATCATAATTAAACTCTAATTAGACTTAATGAACTCAGTTACGCCGTAATTAACTTCCTAATGCATCATGATTAAGGTTAAATCAAATCATTGTTAGTTAAACACTAATTAATTAAATATAATCACTCAATTAAATAATAATTAATTAACTAATTAACTTTAAATAATCATTAACCATTGGTTACTTCTTAACCATGTTAAATATTAGTTAAAACTTAATTAATCAAACAATAGTCATTAACTTAACTTAAGTGTTGATTAATTGCTAATCACCTTCTTAATTACTAATTAAGGCTAACTACCTTTTATTTAACTAATTAATTAAAAAAATTAATTTAATAGTTAGATTATAAAATTTAATTAATTTTAATTACTAATTAAACTTATTTTGAAAACTTTTTTCAAAAAAATTCAAGTTAAAACTACTTCAAACTAAAATCGATAAATTTCGTCGAACTATATCCATAGCGACTATCGCTACGGGCACAGTCCGCTTAACATATTCACATCGAACTACTTCATAACCCCTTACCTTTTTTCTCATGGTTTGAAAAATTCTTTAGAAAATTTAAAATAAAAAAAACTTTTGAAATTGAAGCTATAAACTTTAATCCGTTTCAAAACATTAAACCGCTAAAAACAACTTCGATTCCAACCGGATCTCAAATCTGTCTTAATTACACAATGTAGCTAACTTTGTTTACCAAAACACATGCAATATCTCATGTTTTACAATCAAAGCAATACCAACACAAACCATCTTCATCAAAGATTGTAAGTATACATCCATATATACATGCTTACTAACTTTATAATACAACATCAATTTCCATATCCAAATCAAGCTATAATAAACCATCCAAATCATAATCAAACCACATGGTTACCGTTCTACTTCAACACTATATTATCAGTATAATAATGACTTAATTGTAAATTAAAATCTTTTCCAAAATATGGTAGTTTACTCATCGAAATTCCATGGATTCAATTCTAACTTTCACTAGACCTTGCTAATGACCCTAAAGCTCGTAAAGGAAGTTGCTTTCTTGGATTTTTGGCTACTAATAGGTTTGGCCTGATAGTCTATTGGCTCGGCCTAGGGTGTAGGGTGGGAATGTGGGTAGATGGAGGAGGGTGTGTAAGGTGGTAGAGAAGGGTTTTAGCCGAGGAAAATGTGTTTTGAAGAGGAAAAACTTGATTTTTTTCCTAACTTTTGCAAACTATGGAAGTCGCGGATGTTTTGGAGGGAAAATTTTAGAAAGTGAAGAATAGAAAGCAAATGACAATGTGTGTGTGGATGTTTATTTATAGGCAAAATGTTTTGGAGAAAATTACTAAATTATCCTTTAATGATTTAATATAATATGCTCTGATATTTGAAAAATCACACCACCCTCCTAACCCTCTCTCTTATTACATCCGCCTCCTTCTCTAGTCAAATGCTTAAGCTCATGATGAGTAATGATGTCTAATTATGAAATATTAATATATGACAACACTTAATAATATATAATATATAGTGTTTATTATTTTTAAAGTTATGAATTGTCACATCACCCATTAATTATAATTAACATAAGACAATCTATTCCTAAGTGTATTATTCTTTAGTTATTTATCTAGTATATATGTGTGTGTATGGTCCACATTGACGAAAAACATTTCCGACAACTTTCTTGTGCCGAAAGGTCGAAATTTTCGAAAACATTCTTCGGTCACATTTTAATATTTTCTACGAACTAGTTAATTTGGTAAACAATTTGTTGAATCACTAGTTTTTGAATCATGACAAAGAGAGTTAAAAGAGAAAGAGAATTCACGACAATCAAAGGACTATGGCTATATCAAGACCTTTAATCTATGTTCTCACTATCTAGTACTTATGATTGAATCTTAGAAATTTGTTAAGATCTATCCTCAAGTAGTCTGCACTTCATGTTTCTCATAATTAAACAAAACAGAAGCACATTGTGCAAATATAACTCAGCCAGTCGACTGGCTAGGATCATCCAGTCGACTAACTGTGTACATATACAATATGCACTATTTATTTTTTTAAATCTTTTGCATAGTCAATCGACTGACCAAGAACGACCAGTCGACTGATCCGAGACCAACTGCCATATTTTCGAAAAGACATCTTCTTCTGCGAAAGGAAGCAACCCTTCTCTGAACAGAAATAGATGCTCCTCTTCGTCAGAACCCTTCACCAATGGCAGTAACTCTTCAACTACTATATATACATACTCCTAAACACTTCATATTCATCGATTTTCATTCTAACTCTCTAATATTCTTCTTGTGCTTTAATATTTGCATTCAAACAGCGAACATACGTTTTTACTGCTTTGAATCTACAAATAACTTCTTCGATTATTAGCATTACCTTCTCTTTATATCTTCACATACACTTCGTATACTTGAGGATTTGATTATAGGAGGTTTGTACTATCAGTGACAAATCAGTGTTATCAAGAACACACAGTGTCAGATATTATTTTGTATTAGTGAAGTCATCTTCTGCTGCTGAGGCAAAAATCATGTTCAGTTGCTCAAGTGTCTATTCTGCTGCTCAGACTGTATATACCTGTTCCTTCGGGTTAAGTGAGGGTTACTGTAGTTGAAATTCCAGAAGGAGTCTGGAATTGGACGTAGAACGAGAAATTCGAACCAGTATAAAAATTCCTGGTGTGCTTGTTTTATTTTACCTTTTGCATTTACTTTGCTATTATCATCTGTTCCCACATTTAGAGTTAATTATATTCCGTATTACACGATCCTACACAATTTACGTTTTCTATCAGAGCAAGGCATCTTACAATCATTACAAAGTTATCTGATATCTTGCTAATATGGAAAACAACACCAACACTGTTACTAACACTAGTTTTATTGAAGGTCAATCCACTGCACGACGTCCATTTTTTAATGGTTTGAACTATAATTATTGGTCTACTCGTATGAGAATATACATGCAATCTAATAGTTTTGAATAATGGAATATCACACAAAATGAATACACTCTTCCTACTGGAGAATACTCCACTTGGTCAAACACAAAAAATTTAGATGCTACTACCAATGCCAAAGCTATGAACATGTTATTCTGTGCACTAGATAGAAATGAATTTAATCGTGTTAGCATATGTCAAACTGCTTATGAAATATGGAGAATACTTAAAATCACTCATGAAGGAACTAACAAAGTTAAACAAAGCAAAATCTCCATGCTCAAAAATCAGTTTCAAAATTTTAGAATGAAACAAGATGAATCCATCAATGATATGTACTCTAGATTTCAAGATATCTATCATTCACTATTAGGATTAGGAGAAAAGTACACTGATTTTGATATTTTATCAAAAATCCTAAACTCTTTAACGGATGAATGGGAAAGAAAAGTCTTGGATATTGAAGAAGCTAGTGACCTCCCTACCATAAAACCCGAAGAGTTAATAGGAAATCTAATGTCCTATGAAGTAAATTTGCAGGCAAAATGAGTACATGCGCAAGACAAAAAGAATATAGCTTTCCATGCTGAAGAAGAAAAAGATGAAGATTCGAATGATGAAGATCTAGCATTTATTGCCAAAAAATTCAAAAATTTCTTGAAATTCCGAAAAAATAACAGAAATAATGGAAAAAGGAACTTTCCAAACGAACCATCATCTTCAGTTCTAGAATGCTTTAATTGCCATAAGAAAGGTCATATCCAGAAAGAATGTCCAGTGTTAAAGAAATAATACTTCAACAAAGATAGAAAAGATAAGAAAAGGAAAGCATTCTCTGTAACATAGGATGATTCAGATACTTCTTCATCAAATAACAGTAGTGAAAGTGAAAATGAGCAAGCAAATGTCTGTTTCATGGCTACTGAAAACAAGGTTAGTGATTTTACTTTTGATGATATGATAGAGATAAATTCAGAGCTAGTTGATACTTTGAGAAATATCAAAAGATAATATAAGGAGACTCGTGAATATCAGAACAAAGCAAAATTCGAAAGAGATATGCTTAAAGATGAGAAGAAAATACTAGAGGAAGAACTTGAAAAATTACAAGAATCATTCTCTAATATCAATTCTCAACTCACTCTTTTGAGTCATGAAATTGAAACTCAAAAAGAGAAGAATGATGCTCTTGTTTCTGAAAATCATAAGCTAAAAACTAAGGTAAAATTGATAGAGTTGGATAATACTAGCCTCAAAACTAATTTAGAAAGCATCACCAAAAATATTTCAAACTTTAATAAAGGAAGAGAAACTTTATCTAAAATTATTGATAGCTCACAATCTATTTCAAGCAGAAAAAGATTAGGATATGTTAAGAAAACAACAATTTCACCTAGAAAGAAAATGAGGAGAAATATTAATCCTACTACTGTACAGACAAAAAGGAATTCTTACCCAGAAAGCATAAAAGTCTGGGTGCCTAAAACAAATAACAATCTGATTAGGAAGAAATATATAAACACCTTTCTTGAAACTGTTCATAAAAATAAAGATTACATTTTTAAATGGGATACTAAGCCCTCTTGGGTTTGGTTTCCTAAGATTTAACTCTTAGGCCCTATTGAAAAAGTGGGTACCAATATTATCTCATATTTTTTGTAGGTCCCACTCAAGAAAAGAGGAAAATGGATACTCGACAGTGGTTGCTCAAAACATATGACAGGAGACAAAGATATGCTATCAAATATTACTTACTCAGATGGAGGCTCCATCACTTTTGGAGACAATTCCAAAGGTTATATCATCGGCAAAGGCGATGTGAGCAATAATGATATTTCAAATTTACCTCTTGTTTCTAATGTTTTATTAGTCAAAAATTTAAAACATAATTTACAAAGTATCAGCCAATTGTGTGATAACGGATTCAAAATCACTTTTTCTGAAAACAAATGTAGTATTTTTTATGAAAATCAAAATCTTATCATGGAAGGAAATAGAGATAGAAATATCTATGTTCTAAATATGAAAATAAATCATAATTCAGATATGTGTTTAATAGCTAAAGAAAATGATCCCTAGTTATGGCACAAACGATTCTGTCATATTAACTTCAAAATTATGAACAAGCTCTTTAAAAATGATTTAGTGAAAGGTCTATCAAAAATGAATTTTAAAATTGATCATATTTGTGATGCATGTCAGTTAGGAAAGTTAACTAAGTCATCTTTTAAATCTAAAAAGGTCATTTCAGCTTTACAACCACTTGAATTACTACAAGCTTAAATGTGGAACTTTGCTTTAATTATAGTTGAATCATGGCATGACATCCATCGAATGATTATAATTTGGTCGAATGGAAGCATTGGAAGTGAGATACTATTTAAAAGAGATTTCATCTCTTCCTTTATATAGGGTCAGTATCAATGTCAATTGAAGTCTCTGGTCAGAGCAATTTGGTTGATAATAATTGTGATTATTAACCAAAAGACTTTGTGTTCAGACTAAAAAGTTGAATATGGATAATAATGCAATTTTGACCATTACCAAATTCCATAAGTCCTAATGTGATATAGTTTTGATGAAGAGAATTGATGTAAGTAATTTTCACTATTGGGTTACATTTAAATAAGGAAAAATTGGATTTTATTGAATATATACAAGTGATGAATTTGTCCATAATGTCACATCACCTATAAAGTCACGTGTGAACGTTAATATTCGAATGATTTGATATTAATTGCCAAATGAACATACACTTAAGAGTCACACAATCGAAATATTGAATACTCCTGATACTACCTAATTTTATTAATCATATTTATTTTAAATTAATTAGTATTTATGAAATACTGAGTATAAAATTTTATTTACTTTGAATTGATTAATATTAAATATTGTATATATAGTAGTTATAACACGTATATCGATATACATTTGACTTAGATTTAAATGCATTTTTTATTGATCAGAATGCAAATTTAAGGGCTAGAAGTGAGCCTAGAGCGCCCAGCTATATAAGGGATATGTATGTGGAATTTTGATTTTGAAAGAGGTGAATTGGTGAGAGAAAAAGGAGGATCTAGATCCCTTTTCACTCTTTTCGATCTTGCTATTTATTCATCTCTCTAACCCTCTTTTTACTTCGTCTTTTTGCTCCTCGTAACGCCAGTTCAGGTGATCCATACTCTAGTACTCGTCATTTTCAAGCTTCAAAGTAGACAAATTAAATATTAATCGAAGATCGGTAGTTGTTGCTTTCAGTTTGGTAGCTCTCTTTGAAGGTTTGAATGCATAGTCAAGGACATAATGATTTGAACATTCGAAGTTGTTAGTTCCAGGCTATAGAAAGGTAATAATTAAATTTACATTCACACACACACACACACACATATATATATATATATATTTATATTTATATTTATATAAAATCGATCCACATATGTTTGTGATGTCAACATAGGATGTTTTTATACATATGTATATTACCATATGAAATGTATGTATACATAATTTTATTAATTTGCACACATATTTTTTTTTTGAAAATTGGCTTCTTTTAATGCTGTATAGGAATCCTAGTTAGTTTGTCTCCTTAAAAATCCTGCTAGGGAAAAGGAGTATAGCAGTACTGGCTACTCTAGTATACAATAAAATAAATGAAAACCATATATATATATATATAGCCTTCCTGAAGAAGCAAATATCAGTCATGATGCCCGACCTATTCCCTATCCTTTATCCTCTAAGAAACCCTAATCAGCATATGCAGTGCCCCCATTCATTCTTCAATAAGGTTTTAGAGAAAGGAGATAACCATCCATTATCGTTCAATTCAATCCCCCATTTTCTCAGAACCTCTTCATTCAAAGCAGTTTGTTAGGTGCGTGCAGAAGATCTCTGAATAAGATAAGTAACAACTGTTTGAATCAGTTTTACACGTTCAATTTTTGATGCATGAATATCCTCTCGTTTCTCTCCTCCCACGGCTGGTTTTTAGTTGTGACGATGCAACAAGAAGCCAGCTATTTGATTTGGTCCTTTACTGAATAGGAGCGTCGAATGGGATTTACTTCGTCTTCGAGCTTCAAGGAAGTTGATGTGTTGGTATTTTGAAAATAGTTTAATTTTGAGTAGCATCTAGGTATATCGTTTACAAGAACATTTGAAAAATATAAGATAAATGGTTTCATGATGTTACTCACATAGTGCACACTTATCATCCTGGTATATCTTCCATTATTTTAATAAGATAAAGATATGAAGATTGTTACTTATCTCTTTACATTATGTAACTGTACATGGGCTAGCTGATAACGGGCTTGTATTTAGGCCCAATACATAATATATCACTCTATATAAATACCGTGTACAAGGATGTTATATGCTATGAAATCAATTTACAAAATTACATCTGTATTACAATCATCATCAATAAAAATTCATTTCTGTCGATCTTCTTTTATAACATGGTATCAGAGCCATTTTGTGCTTAACAGCAATTGCCATGCCATTAACTGAGATCAGATACAATATCATCATATCTCAACTAGGCTGCAACTTCTGAATCATCTGAGAATCAAGAAGATCCTAATCATCATCACATTCTTGTTTGTTGATCAAGATCAGATACAATATCATCATATCTTGATCAAACTCCAGTTTATCTGAATCCTCATCATCAGTTTTTTCAATTTTGTCACACTGTTTTCAGACCAAGATCAGATTTTACATCATCATATCAAGACCTGAAAACATCTGTATTGAGTCATCTGGGAAATACAAGATTTCCCATCATCATCAAGCAGTTTACTTACCTATACAGAGATTATCAACCAACTTATCTGCTGTGCCTTGCCTAGGAGTAATTAAAATCTTCCTGGCTGCACAACTTTCTTGACCTTCTGCAATCTTCAAATTTGATAACCACACCATTTGTTGATTTCAGAATTGATGGCCGAAGGAGATCAATATACTGATGTCTCCTCCAGCACTCGCACCAATGCTAGATTGAATCTTACTGAGGAACTTCTGAAAGACATTGTCAAGCCTCAGTGCCAATTATTGTCCATATAACTCGATGAAACCAGTTTCTTTCTTTGGAAGTTTCAAGTTGAAACTGCAGTCAGAGCTTATGGGCTGGAGCAATATATTCAAGGTACTATAATCATACCACCCAAATATACTACAGAGAAGGATGGGAAACTCATCAGCAATCAAGAATTCACACTGCATTAAAGACAAGATAGTTTAGTCAGTTCTTGGCTAATATCATCAATAAGTGCAAATCTTCTTCCACAATTAATTGGATGCATTTCATCTCATGAGATTTGGTCTACATTAGAACAAATCTTTAGTACTCAGTCTGCAACTAAGATCATGTACTACAAGAGACAGCTACAAAATGTGAAAAAGGAAAATCACTCAATGAGAGATTATCTTCTAAAGGTGAAAACACTGCGTGATCACTTATCCCCTGTAGGACATAGAGTAAGGGACACAGAGCATATTCTGTCAATTCTTGGTGGCTAGATGATGAATGTGAGTCAGTGGTAGCTATTATATCATCAAAAGAAACTCTACCCTTAATTCAATATGTCCACTCTACCCTCCTTGCCCATGAAGGTAGAATGGAACAAAAGAAATCAAACACATCAGATATGTCACTGAATTTCATATCAAACAATAACAGGAACAAGATTCAGGAAAGAACTCCTAACAACAGAAATCAGCAATACTTTAATCAGAGAGGTGGCCAATTCTATAGATCAAGAGGAAGAGGTGGAAGATGGCCTAACAATAGTGGAAATATCAGACCCATATGTCAGATTTGTGCGATAGTTGGCCATATTGCTAGTAAATGCTATTTTAGGTTTGACATCAACTACACTTCATCACAGCAAAACAGTGCAAGAAACAACAATCCCAATGCAAACTTAATAAGTACTCAGCAAGAAGTTGGAAACCAAAGTGACAGCAACAACAATGATAGTGCAAAAGTTGAAGACATTCATGACAACAGCTGGTATCCTAATTCTGGTGCAACAAATCATGTCACTGATAACTTGGCAAACCTGAGTCTTGGCAATAAGGAATATAAAGGTACACAATCATTACTTATGGGCAATGGCAAGTCTGTAAAAATTTCTCATACTGGTAGTGGGTATATATTAGGAAAGAAGCAACTATATTTACACAATTTATTAAGAGTCCCATCAGTCAAGAAAAACTTATTAAGTGTTTCTCAATTTTCCAAGGATAATAATGTGTTTTCTGAATTCTACCCTACTTACTGTTTAGCTAAAGACACACTAACAAGAAATGTTCTCTTACGGGGTAGAGAGGTTAAGGGATTGTATAATTTCAATGTTGCTAATTCAAGAATCTCATAATCTAGGGAAAAATGGTGTAATAACTCTGAAATCAAATCTGAGAGTGACTGTAAGAACTTTGATATTTGGCATTGTAAACTTGGACATCCTCATGTAAATATTGTTAAACAAGTATTGAATGAAAATAATATTTCTTTTAGCAATGTTTCAACTCTATATATTTGCACTTATTGTCAAATGGGTAAGAGTCACAAATTACCATTTATGGATTCCAAAGTTAGTTACAACAGACCATTAGAACTTGTTGCAACTGACTTATAGGGCCCAACACCCATTTCAACTGACTATGGGTACAAATATTATATTTCTTTTGTTGATGCATACTCAAGATATGTGTGGATATATTTCTTAAAAACAAAGTCTGAAACATACAGTGCAGTACAACAGTTTATAGTGCAGGCAGAAAAGCAAACAAACTGCCAACTAAAAATACTGCAGACAGATAATGGGACAGAATTTCTACCTCTAAAGAAATTTCTCCAAGAGAAAGGTATTATACACAGGACAACTTGTCCTTACACATCAGAACAAAATGGTCTGATTGAAAGAAGGCATAGACATATAGTGGAATCAGGCTTGACACTGCTCGCAAATGCATCATTACCACTTAAATTCTGGCCTGATGCATTTGCCTCTGCAGTATTCCTAACTAACAGATTACCTACAAAGGTGTTAAAATTAAAGTGTCCTTTAGAAACACTTTACAATGTCAAACCTGACTATCACAGTTTAAAAGTATTTGGTTGCTTATGCTTTCCCTATCTCAGACCATACAATTCTCATAAACTAAATTATAGGTCATCACCATGCACATTTTTAGGCTATGCAGAAAATCAAAAAGGCTACAGATGCTTATCTAGTAATGGTAGAATATTTGTCTATAGGCATGTTGTATTTAATGAGCAAGTGTTTCCTTTTAGCAATGCAACAATTAAAACTTCTTAGAAAGTGTACAATGCAAGATACTCTGTGGTACCTATACCTGAGATAACTGTAAAAGCAGCGGACATTCCTGAAGATAAAGCTCAAAGCAATGAAAGTCCACAACACACAATGTTCTCTTCAGAACCAGGTCATGGACAAACTTAATCATCTGACAAGCTAGCTCAAATGCAACAATCAAATAGTCATATGCAACAAAATTCAAGTCAGACTTCAAGTGACATACAGTCATCTAATGCATCACAAGAAAATGAAGTGAATAACAATGATCATCATCAAACTACTGAAAGAATTGGGCACCACATGATTACAAGTGGAAAGAGTGGTATATTCAAGCGAAAGCTATACAATGCAACATTACAAATTGAAGAACCAAGCACATACTCGCAAGCCATGCAAAATGACAAATGGAGGGCTGCAATGAATGAAGAATATGATGCTCTTATGAAGAACAAGACTTGGGATCTTGTTCCTCAACCCACTGATAAAAATATAGTGGGTTGTAAATGGACATATAAGTTAAAAAAATGCTGATATATCAATTTTCAAATATAAGGCAAGACTAGTGGCAAAGGGATATTCACAACAAAATGGCTTTGATTTTAATGAAACTTTTTCGCCAGTTGTGAAACCCTCCACAATCAGAATTGTCCTTAGTATTGCCTTATATAGAAATTGGAATATAAACAACTAGATGTAAATATTGCTTTTTTAAATGGTGTTTTACAGGAAGAAGTTTATATGGAGCAACCTCATGGATTCATGAGAAAAGGCAATGAAAAGCTAGTATGCAGACTGAACAAAGCAATTTATGGCCTCAAACAAGCACCAAGAGTTTGGTTTGAAAAACTAAAGACAAATTTATTCAGATTTGGCTACAACTGCACAAAATCAGACAACTCACTTTTTACAAAGTTTGATTCTGGCACTATCACGTATATACTAATTTATGTCGATGATTTTATTATTACAGGCAGTGATGATCAAGAAATCAACAATCTTATTCAGCATTTAAACAGAGAATTTTCAATCAAAGATCTCGGAAATTTGAACTACTTTCTTGGAATTGAAGTAAAGAGATACTCAAAATCCATGATACATCTCAATCAGAAGAAATATATCAATGAGATTCTCATTAAAGCCAAAATTGATCAATCAAATTCTATCTCAACACCCATAATAACCAATGATCATCTATCAAAGACTAAAGGGGAAATAATCACAAATGACAGGCAATATAGGAGTATTGTAGGAGAACTACAGTATGCAACAATCACCAGACCAGAAATATCATTCAGTGTAAATAAAGTAAGTCAATTCATGCAATGTCCAACAGATGAGCACTGGAGAGCAGTCAAAAGAATACTGAGATATCTTAAGGGGACATTAGATTATGGACTAATCATTGAAGCAGGTCCAACTTTTAGCATTACTAGATATGCAGATGCAGATTTGGCAAGTGACATAGATGACAGAAGATCAACAAGTGGGTATTGTATTTACTTAGGCAAAAGTCCAGTTTCATGGTGTTCAAAAAAACAAACCACTGTATCCAGGTCTAGTACAGAAGCTGAATACAGAAGTATTGCTAATGCCGTGGCAGAAACAATGTGGATTGAATCTCTACTGAATGAACTTCAAATCAAAACAGATATCAAAACTACATTATGGTGTGATAACTTGAGTGCAGTGTCACTTACGGCTAATCCAGTCTTACATTCCAGAACTAAACATATGGAACTAGATTTGTACTTTGTCCGCGAGCAAGTTGCAAAAGGGAAGTTAGATATTAATCACATACCTGCTACTTACCAAGTTGCTGATATACTAACAAAACCTCTATCAAAGATGAATTTTACTCGGTTCAGAGACAAGCTTAGAGTCGCAAACCTCAAATGTTAGAATGAAACATAATGGCTGACTTCGGTCTGAGTTGAAGTTGCAGCAAGCATCATCAGCAGAACGGCAATCGCCCATACTTCAGCAGTATGTCCATTTTGAGGTTCTTTTCATCATCAAAGATTCAAGCTTTACTCTGTCTGTTTCGAATCTCGCAAGCTCAACAATCCATGACTTGTCTCTCACCTCAATCTGAAGGCTGACAGCATATTTTGCAAGAATATTCTACAAAATACACTATCGCCAGCAAAACATACATAGATCTTCAGGCAAATAAAAAAACTCAACTTTGCATCGGATCTGAACCAACCAAGGTGGTCACAAGAATATTTTTCAATATCTTTTCAAGCAAATGGAGAAGCGCCTGCCTCTACATCAGATCTGAACTATTTTTAGACATTTTCTTAATGACGGCATGACATTATGAAGAAATCGCAAACCCTAGATCCGGAGCCGGGTTTGAAAGGGGCGTAATAAGATAAAGATATAAAGATCGTTACTTATCTCTTTACATTATGTAATTGTACATGGGCTAGCTGATAACGGGCTTGTATTTAGGCCCAATACATAATATATCACTCTGTATAAATACCGTGTACAAGGATGTTATATGCTATGAAATCAGTTTACAAAAATACATCTGTATTACAATCATAATCAATAAAACTTCATTTCTGTCGATCTTCTTTTATAACATATTTTAATCTGTCCTTAGTGTTAACTCTTACTAGTACGACTCTATATGCGTAGCATGCCGCTTTTTTACTGTTAATATATTCTAAATCAACAAGCACCAACTGTATTGATTGTACTGTCTGCATATTTGCCTTGTTTTTGAGAAAGAAAATTCCTTTTTTCCATGTTATTCCCAAGATCAATAGTTCAGTTTGATTGTATTTAAATTTTATTGATCTCGGAGCTGCATTCTCTAGTTTCTGATGATAGAGTTGTATTCCACTAGCCATCTTGAATAATATATGGTACTGGCATATGTTTTAATCACTGATATGGTATCTGTCCCACCCTAAAATTTACACCATACTTTTACAGTTTAGCCTTGGTCGACCCATAATAAAGTATTACAACTATTTACAATTAATCTTTTAATGCACTTTAGACCGTCAGATCTATACTTGATCACGTCTATCATAGTGCAAAGACATATTATTATTAAAAGGAAATTGCCAGAAATCAGTTGCCTGACAATACTTATTTTGCATCCATTGTGACCATTAGCTGTTTCTGAAGTGAAACTGCTATATCAATTTTAGACATGCAGTTGTTTTAAATTGATCACCAAAATTTTTGAAGCCGATTCCCCCTTCACTTTTTGGTCTATAATGATTTGTCCATACTGTCGGATTAAAAATCTTATTATGGACACATATGTAAAAATTGTATGATGCTATTATAATTAATATAGGGTATTAGTGTCATGGAGCAAATGTGTAGAAACCAAATTAGTATTTGCAATTTGATGAGGGGACAAATTGAAAATATATCATAACTGTTTATTATCAGTTATTAATATTCGGTTATGGTCCCCAAGGAACAGTACGTTCTTTTCATTTTTCTCTTTTCTCCGTCAGAGAAAAATAACGACAGAGAAGAGACTGTATTCTTGAAAGATCGTAACCTTCACACAAATCAATTCAATGGATTCTGGTACGCTTCTGCAAATCTCTTTGCTAATCTACTGTTTGTTTTCTCATGAATTGATTAGGGCTAAAGTCAGATTTGTTTATTTAACAAATGGTATCAGAGTAACCCTAAGATGATTCTTGAGAATTCGCTGTAGTATTCGATATCGGCTGCTTGAAAATGTTTGTTGCATTTTCTATTGCTTTAATCGCTGTTGAAATTTAATTCATTTGTGTGAAACATTGGGTAGCCTGCAAACTGAAGTCTATTCAATATCTTTCTGATTAAATATTCCAACATGTTGTATAAATCATTTCTGACATTGGTAGCCTGCAAACTGAAGTCTATTCAATATCTTTCTGATGAAATATTCCAACATGTTATATAAGTCAATTCTGACGTTGGGTAGCCTACGAAATGTAGCCTGCAAACTGAAGTCTATTCTTGCACTAACATTTAAACAAACAATGATGTTTATTGAGTATCTTTATAATGCAGTAAGAATTTTAAAAGTACTCAAAATGTAACTGCTGTCTGTGTTAATGTTGAATTCATATTTTTTAAATTCATGTATATTCGTACTACTATCTGTGTTAATGCAGTAAGAATTTTTTTTATTACAGTCTAATATCAGTATACACAACAGTTAAAGCATGATAGCAAACAGAAGCATGCTTGTTTCTGACAGAGTCATTGCCTCACTAAAAAAACAAAAAAGGGAGGAAATGCACAAAGTTAAAGCATGCTTGTTTCAGACACAGACTTTTTGGTTGGAACAGACTTTATTGTGCATCACATCAGACATTTTGCTTTTATAATAGTGATAAATAGATTTTCTAATCTAATTTAAGGTATTATTTATTTAGATTGTCCAATAGCAATAAAAAGTAGGCATTAATTTGCATACTCAAATTGCTACAAATCTTTAGTCAGTGAATGTACAAAATGATGAGGGAAACTTCAACAATTTGGGCATAATATTTTTTTTTTAAATAAATAAATAAATATTATGTTCAAATTTGGTTTTAGGTTTTCATAAGGAATCTAATATTTTAAATAGATTAATCGAAAAAAAATATCACCAAAGTGATCACTTTTGTGTAAGTTTATCTAATTAAAATGTCAAACTAATTATGTGTACGCAATTCATGCATTTATTAACGAGCACAAAGGTGAGTTAGTATTTGGCTGAATTTCATACATACCTGTGGTGGTAAATGTGTGACAATTATAAGGTAATTTTTTGTGAGCAATATGCTAGTCAAAGATTACATATTGTTTGACATAATTTATTGTCAATATTTGGTCACTTCAACAAGAGTATCGTTTACAATTAATATTACTGTCCAAAGACTTGATATTAATGATGTGTTTGATATCTTGAGATGGGATTATGTAATGACCCGGTATTTTCAACCATTCGCATCCGCACATCTCGGACTTGAATTGTTCAAAGTACCGCATTGTAAATAAAATTTGGCAAATCTTAGAATATATAGTAAATAAATAATCATAGAATCACAGACACAGATATCAGAATACTCGCAGCGGAAATAAAATAACTTAGTGGTTCATGAAGCCACTATCAATAGTCTCAAAATAGGTACATAGTACATAGTCTTTAAACCCAAATATAGTTTGAAATCACCACAAAAACTCAGTATTCAATTGTCTCAATTACAAAAGCTAAAATAAGAATTGAACAGAAACTTGACAGCAGCTTGGAAAGAGATGATCTTCAGAAGTCCTAGCTTCCGGGATGAAGTCCGAACTGATACTCAGGCTGACCCGAGCGTAAGAAATAAACACAAACACTCGAGTCAGGACATACATACTTATATAGTGTAAACTAATTCAAGTGAACTGTAATATAAAGGCAAGTAACTTAAAAGATGCTTGGAACCGTCCATCCTCTAAGGATCCTTTAAGCTATTTAATATGTAGTAATACTTCGCTATTATAATAATGTCTATATTAAAATAAGCTTACTTTTAGATAGCATTAAGGGGTTACCATATAGCCCTTAACACGTAATAGTCCCAGTAGTCCATCCAATATCATAGTCCCTCCTGGTCGGGATGCCACCAGAGGATACCACACGGGCTACGGGAGAAAACCAAACTCGTACAAGGCTCGCTATGGTAGGTGACACGCCACAACTAGGTAATGCCAGGGTAGATATACCAATTACACATTCGGACCGGTGGTAACGCGTAGCTGCTACTACCGCCCACCTCGAACAACACTCCCAAATCAAAGGTGCGCACCAAACAATCACAAAGTAATGGAATGGCATACGAAGAAGTGCGTTCGATCAAAGGTGCTACCTCATTAATCCGAGAATCGCTCCTGTTTTAGCCACCTTATTCCAACTCACGGGAGTCCGGTCCACGTATTTACCTAAAAGGAAACGTCACCACCATCCTACTTCATTCTGGAATCTCCACCGCGTACACGGTTGTCAAAGTGGTTTTCGGTATCGACAGAGAGTATGCCCATATCTGATTCCGGTCTCTTTAACAACCAACGTTATTATTACCCGTGGTTATAAAGAATTCAAAATAGTTTTATATTTCAATTAAAATACTACATTTAAAACTATTTAAAAGTGAAGTTATGATTCTTACAAAATCCAATATAAATCCCAAAGGTTTAGCCTTAGTTCATTTGTATCAACTATAGCACTTGCGCAGTGCGGTAATCCTTTACAACTGATTTGAGTAAAATAATTTTTAGACTTAAATATAATTTCAACAATAATTAAACCTTAAATTAAACCAATTTAGCTTATATAATCATAATTTCCACCTTTGCATAGTCATTTAAATTACTCAATAATTTATGATTATTTTAAAGTAAAATTTTCAAATATATATCTAACTTCTCCATACTTTACTTATTAAAATCAAGTGAAAAATTCTCAATAAATTATACTTAATAATTAAGGTCAATTACCACTTCAAAAATAAACTAAATTTCTAATCAATTTCTTAACTTACCTTTATTCCTAAACCACTTTACATTCTAAATTTGGTTATATTTCAACTTCCATTTTTAAGTATTCACTTTATTTAACTATTTAATTCATAGACAACTTTACCCTTTATTTATTTACTTATTCAAATTTTAGCCAAAACATCATAATTTATTTCTTAACTTGAATTCCATTTTATTTTACAAATCAAAATTTTCAAGAATAAATTTATACTTTAAATTCTGAACATTTATTTATTTACATTTTTTAATTTGTACAATATCACTATACTTATAAGAATCATTTTAAATCAAATTTTTAAACAAAATATTATAACATTCTAATTTAAAAATATTTAATATTTTCAGAAAATATATATATATATATATATATATATATATAAACACGGGTCTGTATAATATTCTCTAACCTAGGTCAAGTGATACGAATAATATATCATTTCAATCCGTAATTTACAAACAAAATCTGGGTTCTATCATTTCGAACCCGCAATCCCATGTTAAATAATAAATAAATAAATAATAACAAATATCGTTCAGGCCTATCGTTTCAGCCCGTAACGATTCTATTCTACAGGGGACTTGTAGTGATAAACAGTAAATAAATAAATGGTATAACAACATAATATAACGGTATAAAATATAATTGATGATGGGTAAATTTAATAACGGGGTTTTTTCTAAACATCATAAATTTATCACAAGCAATTAAAATATAAAATAAAATCATTCTACAATTTCACTTGTTAATAATTTACAGATCTATAAATACGTTTGTCAGGTGAGAAATACTCACCTCTATGCTGCTGAAAATTAGACTCAAACTAGGATAACCACACCAGAAACAGTGTATAGAAAGCACGATCAAATATTGGAAGATGAGACAAACCGATTTTGATCTTGAAACAAGATAAATAAATAAACTGAGCACGCGAATTCAATTACGGACAAAGCAAATTTTTAATAAAACAAATTTGGAATGGGATTAAATAAAGGATAATTGGACCAAATTTGCTCGACTACTTCACCACACAACTCCCCCAACTCCCCACATACCCTTCCCTGTCCACGCTCATGTTATAAAACGCATGCATGCACGGTAGGGGAAATCTTCCCTTTTTTCTTTCTTTTTAAGTCAAGAGGCTGTAATGAATATAGAGGTGATGCAAGCATTTTATATCCTCAAATGTTTGTTCATAGTTGCTACATGGCTCGGCCACTGCATGTCAGAGGAAAGGTGGTGCAGCTGTGGTGGGGTAGAGGGCTGTAGGTGGTCGAGCATTCGTGTGAGCCAGTGGAACAAGCGTGAAGCAAAAAGGAGAGCAAAAGATAATAATAGTAAGAAAAACATGCGCCATTACCTGATAGCCCAAAAGCTCATGCAAATAGAAGGAAGATGAAGGCTGAAGCAAAATGAGATGCAAGAAATATTTGTGATGTGCTTGAGTATTTATAAGGAGAAGTTTTTGTTGCTTATAAATATGAGAGAGGGTGCACAAATCAAGGCAAACTTTTGGCCAAAATTTTGTATGTGTGAAAACAAATTAAAAAAAAGGGCAAGCAAATCTTTGATTGATACGTGATGTTTTCTTTACGTTATTCGAGGGAGGGGGGAATGCGCTGATTTAGGTGAGAGAATATAGGCAAAAAAGATTTGAGCGAATATTTACAGTGGTATTTATTGCGTGAATTTAGCAAAAGGAAACTGCAAGAAATCTTTGGCAAACATTTTGTACACGTTTAAAATTTATTAGGAAGTAAATGCGTTGATTAAAACGCAAGAAATATTTATAAAATGGGAAGGTGGTGCAAATTATTTGCGTACAAGGTTGAGTATTTAAATGAAAACTAGTATTGATTGCTTGGAGAAACGACAGGAAATAATTTACTTTGAAACTGTCAGGAGGAATTTGCGCGTGATGTTTGATTTAGGAGATAATTGCGTTTGTTAAAAATGCAAGAAATAAATATGTTTGAACGGCAAGGAACACGCACGCGAGTAGCTTATTTATCAATGGTTGTGTTGATAAAAGGGAAGAAAAACGGTAAGCATTAAATTTTGAACGGTAGGGGAAATCAAATATTTCATACTTATTAAACAAATTGAAGTAAAGTAAAGTGGGATATCTTTAAATGTAAATGGCAAGTCACGGTTGAATTTCCCCTCCCCCCCAAATGCACGGAAATTTATTTTTCAAATAGTGAAGTTAAGGAAAGAATGAGCGCATACTTATTTCAATTTTAGTCGTTACTTATTCATTAAGTAAATATGCAAAAGAAAATAACGTACTTTTATAGCGTCAAATAAATCAGCCAAACGGATATGAACGTATACTTTAAACGTACAAATTAAAGGTGTAATTAAATAGATTATTTATACACTACAACTTTTAAAATTATAATAAAATATGATTTGCTTACATCCTTTTTATTCATTTACCATTTACTAAGAAAATTGATACTTAAATGGATGTATATAAGTAAAATATTAATTACTTAATTTTAAAAGGTATATAATCCATTTTTTTTAAAAGAACAAAAAATGAAATAAAATGTTGTTACGAATATATTCAGTTATTATAAAAGCTTAAGAAGTTAGGATTAAAAATTTAAAACTTCAATTAATGTTAGACTTTAACCAAAATAGGAATTGTAGACATTTGTTTATATTTATAACATTTGGGTGATTAAAAATTCAACCTTTTGTTTTAAAATAAAACACAAAGTTTAAAATAAAAAAATAAAATAAGTTCTTAAGAAAAATATGAAATAAATAAAGAATTTCTTAAATTAATTAAAGTTGGAAATTAGAAATTGTAAACAAAATACAACTGACACTGAAAAATTTCAATTACACTTTTAAAAACGTTTTAAAACTAAAATATATACAAAACAAGTTATTTTACCCCTGAAAACATAAATTAGAACATTACATGACTAGATAAATATTATTTATATAATTTAAAGTAAACAGTTTTGTTAAATACAACAAATTACACACAATAGTCAAAAAGGCCTAAGTTTCACATTATAAATCAGATTTCAATGAAATGAAAAGTAGTATTCTTAAAATTTTATTTATTTTCAAAATAAAAGATAAAATTCAAATTTTTTAAACTTTTAAATTTTTAAATTAAAAGTCAAAGTTTGACCATATTGACAAAATTCATATTTCCGGAAAATATTCTATTAATTCATGTGTGGAATTCTAATCCACAACAAAATTTATATTAAAAAAACAAATTATCTAAATTTAATAAATAAAACATTTATTAAAAATTTTGGGTTGATACATAGATGGTTTGGGTGGCAAGCAAAGTGAGAGTAAATGCTAAGAAACTGAAAAAGCATAAGTTAAGGAGAAAGAAACGTATATATGTTTTATTCTTAAATGCAAATGAAAATAAGGAGTTTTGAAATGAGAACTAAATCTTCTTGTACAAGATTTGCAAATGAGAAATACACGGCTAGAAAAAAAGTTGGTATGGCTAAAGCAAGAAATAAAGAGGCCATGTAGAAAAAAGCAAGAAATCAAGCAATGACCTGATGGATTTAATTAATTTATTTCCTTTGTATTAACAGTTGTTCTTAATTATATTGAATTTGTTAAATGTGTTCATTTATTATGATTGAATCCTCAAAAAATTCATTCAGATAAGTTTCGTTCTTTTATATTACCTTATGAATAAAATATGCATTTCCACTTTAACATTCCTTCCTTATTTTATTACAAAGTTTATTTTTGTTCATATTAAATTACCAAAATTTTATCAATTTAGCAATTTTAATTATTAAAAATTTATGGGTCATTATAGATTAACCAATATTTGAATTTATTGATTTATATGGATTCTTAATTATATGAGCGTGTTATTTATATAATTGTCATGTTCTCTTTTCAGCCGTTTCTATTGTATCTACTAACCTTAATTCAGTACCGGTCCTTAATGGTGATAACTTTAAGAACTGGAAGGAGAACATTATCATTGTTCTTGGCTGCATGGATCTTGACCTTGCATTAAGGATGGATCATCCTGCTTCTCTTACGGATGTTAGTTCCTCCGAAGAAAGGTAGATTTTTGAGAAGTGGGGTCGTTCGAATCGCATGAGTCTTATGATCATCAAGCGCGGCATACCTGAGGCTTTTAGGGGTGTGGTGTCCGAGGAGATCACCGATTTCATAGATTTTCTTGCTGAAATTGAGAAATGCTTTGCAAAAGGTGATAAGGCGGAAACTAACACTCTTTTGAAGAAACTTATTTCCATGAGGTTCAAGGGAGTACATTATGGAAATGTCTCATCTTGCTTCAAAGCTAAAGGCACTAAAGCTTGAACTTTCGGATGACTTGCTTGTGCATTTAGTGCTTATCTCTCTTCCTCCATAATTCAGTCAATTCAAAGTCAGTTACAACTGTCAAAATGAGAAATGGACTCTTAATGAGCTCATTTCATTTTATGTTCAAGAGGAAGAAAGGCTGAAGCAAGAGAAGAATGAAAGTGCTCATTTGGAAAGCACCTCTAAGGATAAGGGCAAGAAAAGGAAATTTAAGAATGAAGCTGCTAAGGATCCAGCTCAAAAGAAACAATAAAAGGAGGGTTGTTTCTTTTGTCACAAGATTGGACATCTGAAGGAGGAATGTATGAAATATCATGCATGGCGTGAAAAGAAAGGTATGTTTCTTATTTTGATCTATTCCGAGGTTAATTCGTCTTCTATACCTAGAAACACTTGGTGGATAGATTCCGGTGCTCTACCCACATAAGTGTTTCCATGCAGGGTTGCCTAAGCAACCGAAAGCCATGTGATGGTGAAAGACACATCTTTGTGGGCGATGGACAATCGGTAGAAGTGGACGCAATTGGACATTTTAGATTGTTATTAGGAACTGGTTTTTATTTGGATTTAAAAGACGCTTTTGTTGTACCATCATTTAGACGGAATTTAGTTTCTTTTTCTATGTTGGACAAATTTCGATATTGTTGTTCATTTGGAAACAATCGGTTTACTTTGTCTTTGAATTCAAATGTTGTTGGAATTGGTTATTTAAATGCATATGACAATCTTTATTTGTTGGAAACAATTGCATCTTATAATGAAACTTTGCATGTCGAATCACGTGGTGCTAAACGTAAATTAAATAAAGAAAATTCAGCATCTTTATGGCATAAGCATTTATGTCACATCTCAAAATGTAGAGTTCAATGCTTAGTGTCCAATGGTATTTTTAGAATCTCTTGACTTTACAAACTTTAATGTTTGTGTGGATTGCATCAAGGAAAAATAGACCAAAAGTAAAAGATTGGTTGCCAATAGAACTTCAGACGTCTTAGAATTAATTCATCTAGATATTTATGGGCCTTTCCCTACGGCATCTTGGAATGGTCAACAATATTTCACAACATTCATATACGATTACTCACATTATGGGTACCTATATCTCATTCATGAAAAGTCATAATCATTGGATGTGTTCAAAGCTTATAAAGTTGAAGTTGAAAATCAACTCAACAAAAGAAATAAAAGTGTCAGATCTGATCATGGTGGTGAGTACTACGGTCGATATGATGGCTCAGGTGAACAACGTCCAGGACCGTTCGCTAAATTCCTAGAGGAGTGCGGTATTATTCCACAGTACACCATGCCAGGATCACCTAGCATGAATGGTGTTGCTGAAAGACGAAATCGAACTCTTAAAGATATGGTAAGGAGTATGATTGCTCATTCCACCTTACCAGAGTCTCTTTGGGGAGAAGCGTTAAAAACAGCAGCTTATATTCTCAATAGAGTACCAACTAAAGCAATTGCAAAAACACCTTATGAGCTTTGGATAGGTCGAAAGCCTAGTCTAAAACACTTTCACATTTGGGGATGTCCAGCTGAAGCAAGGCCTTATAGGCCACATGAAAAGAAACTGGATTCCGAAACAGTGAGTAGTTACTTTATTGGTTGTTCTGAGCTTTCTAGGGGCTATTAGTTTTATGATCCCATAGTTAAGAATATTTTTAAGATGGGAACTGCAGTATTTTTTGAGGATGTTGAGTTTGGCAGGAGAAATAAAGTTAAAGACATTTCTTTTGAGGAGGAATTAGATTCAAACCCAGTTCCTATTATCACTTTTGACAATGTTCGATTACCTACACTTATCATTGATCAAGAAGTGAATACGGAACCTCAACAAGATAATATTATACAATCCCTTATACAAAATGAAACCATTGTTCCTAAAGAACAAACTCAACAACCTCAAGAACCAGTACTATTAAGGAGGTCCATAAGAGAAAGGAGAAGTGCTATTTCAGATGATTATATTGTATTTCTCCAAGAACAAGAGAATGATAATGGAATAATGGTAGATGACCCAATCAACTTTGATCATGCCATAAAAAGTTCTAACTCTCAAAAGTGGATTGATGCCATGAATGAGGAGTATAAGTCCATGCAAGACAATAAAGTTTGGGAACTTGTGCCATTACCAAAAGGTGCAAAACCATGTAGTTGTAAATGGATATTCAAAACCAAGAGGGATGCAAAGGGTAATGTGGAGAGGTATAAAGCACGTCTTGTAGCAAAAGGCTATACTCAAAAGGAAGGCAACAATTTTATAGAGCCTTTCTCCCTAGTTTCATCGAAAGGCTCTTTCAGGACAATTATGGCACTTGTTGCTCATCTTGATCTTGAGTTACATCAGATGGATGCTAAGACAGCATTTCTCAATGGAGACATTGATGAGACAATTTATATGGTACAACCAGAAAACTTTGTGTCTGGAGATCCAAAGAATATGGTTTGCAAATTAATAAAATCCATCTATGGACTTAAGCAAGCTTCTCGTCAATGGTACCAAAAATTTCATCAAGTAATCATCTCGTTTGGTTTTGAGATGAATATTATTGATGATTGTGTTTATCACAAGTTCAGTGGGAGTAAACCATATATTCCTAGTTCTATATGTCGATGACATTTTGCTTGCCACTATCGATATAGGCTTATTGCATGAAACTTAGAAATTTCTATCTAAACATTTTAAGATGAAAGATCTTAGGTACGCCTCTTTTGTATTAGGTATTCAAATACTTAGAGATCATTCTCGAGGTATTTTTGGATTATCACAAAAGTTCTATATTGATAAAGTACTCAAAAGGTTTGGCATGCAAGATTGTAGAACAGATACCCCTGTTGCTAAAGAAGATAAATTCAGTCTTAGTCAATGTCCCAAAAGTAATCTTGAAATTCAAGAAATGTAAAAGATTCCTTATGCTTCGGCAATTGGGAGTCTAATGTATGCTCAAGTACGTATGCGTTCGAATATTGCGTATATTGTTGGGATGTTAGGCAGATACTTAAGCAACCCTGGTATAGACCATTGGAGAGCAACCAAGAGGGTTATGAGGTATCTTCAAAGAACTAAAGATTATATGCTCACTTATAGAAGATCAGATCATTTGGAGGTCGTAGGGTATTCTGATTCTGATTTTGCTGGATGCCAAGATAGCAGAAAGTCTACATCAGGTTATGTTTATCTATTAGCTGAAGGAGCTACATCCTGGAAAAGTTTCAAACAGACACTTGTAACTTCTTCCACTATGGAAGCCAAATTTGTAGCATGTTATGAGGCATCAAACCATGGAATATGGCTACAAAAATTTATCACTGTGCTGCGCATTTTAGAAAATGTAGAAAGACCACTGAAGTTATATTGCGATAATAAGTCAGTGGTGCTGTATTCTAACAATAATAGAAGCTCAACTAAATCAAAGCATATTGACATAAAATTTCTAGTTGTGAAAGAGAGAGTGCGGAGTGGACATATTTCCATATAGTACATTGGGACAAACTTCATGATAGCAGATCCTCTCATAAAAGGTTTACCACTCAAGGTCTTTCATGAGCACACTGCTCATATGGGTGTTGTATTACTAGAGGATACTATGGTTTCGTGGGAGTTTGTATTTTATTTACTTTATGTTTGTTTAATGAAATTTATGTATTTGGTTTTATGATCAGAAGTGAACTATTCAGTTTATTCATTCTATTTTATTGTTTTGATTCTTACCTCACTTAAGTTTAAGGAGGACCCGTTGAAAATAGACATGTTTCGTTCATATTGCATGTAATTTTCATGCTACACATCCATGATTGATCTATATCATTTGACTATACATATGTAAGTGATCATTAATGGGTTTATTCATGATTAATATGGCAAAAATCACCTTGATTCTATTTAGATATGGTTAATGGACGAGGTTGTTAAAGAATACATTTATTCAATAGCAAATTTTGAGCTCATAACGTTGTACATTTATAAGGAAACATATGTTGCCCAAGTGGGAGATTATTGGATTAAAAATCTTATTATGGGCACATATGTAAAAATTGTATGATGTTATTATAATTAATATAGGGTATTAGTGTCATGAAGTAAATGTGTAGAAAGAAAATTTGTATTTGCAATTTGATAGGAGCCAAATTGCAAATATATCATAACTGTTTATTATCGGTTATTAATATTCGGTTGTGATCCGCAAGGAACAGTACGTTCTTTTCATTTTTCTCTTTTCCTCGTTAGAGAGAAATAACGATAGAGAAGAGACTGTATTCTTGGAAGATCATAACCTTTACACAAATCAATTCAATGGATTCTGGTACGATTCCGCAAATCTCTTTGCTAATTGATTGTTTGTTTTCTCACGAATTGATTAGGGCTAAATTTAGATTTGTTTATTTAACACATACAATCTTGTGATGTTTCCTTGTCCAAAAAAATTAGATCATAAACTATCTATTTTAAACAGAGTAGCCGTAGGCACGTGATAAATAAGTAGCCAATATAGAACCATTGGAGTAATAAAGTATGTATAAATTCGGTTCTGCCAGCCATAGAGGGAATTTGCCATCCTGGTTATCAAACCTATTAATTATTTTTTGGAATAAATTATTGCACTGTGAGTAGTGAAGATAATCTGAGGGGAAAGGGACCCCTAGAAATTTAGCTGGTAATGTAGCCACTTATGGTTGAATAGTTTCCAATAGTATGTTCTTATTCTGGCAATCTGAGCTAAAATACACTTTTGTTTTCATTTGATTGATATATAATCCTGCTAATCTGCCTATTGATCAGTGATGTATGTGATGGTTTTTTGCACTCTTTACATCTACTGTAGCAAATAACATTATGTCATAAATAAATAGTAAATGTGATATGCATGGTTGGATAGAAGTAATAAGTGTTATCTTCTTTCTCCTTATTGCTGCATCTATTTTCAGTGATACATATTCCATGGCTACACAAAATAGATAAGGGGACAGTGGGTCCTCTTGTCTCATGCACCTATTTGGATGAAATGTAACCATATGGTTCTCTATTAATTAAAATGGAGAAAACCGGTGTAGATATTCAAATCCTGATAAGTTGGACCAATTGTTGTGGAAAGCCCATTCTTATAAGCATTTAGCATATGAACTCTCTATTGATCTTATCGTAGACCTTCTGTAAATCAACTTTAAGACAAAATGTTCTGATGCCTTTTTTGTTGAAATTTCGTAAGAGCTCATGTTCTAATAGTATATTTTATGCTATAAATCTACTTGGGATGAAAGCACATTGAGTTGGTGAGATCAAATAAGGAAAAGACTATTTACTCTGTTGCATATAAATTTAGTAATAATTTTACATAAAACATTGCAAAAGGCTATCGGATTATAGTCTAATATTTCTGCAAGTCTAGCTTTTTAGTACTAAAGTCATAAAAGCATAGTTTAGGCCTTTAGGAATATCAGCTAAATCATAAGCATAGTTAATAATAGAAGTTAGCTCATCTTTAAGAAGTTCCTAATGTAATTTGTAGAATTTAGAAGAAAAGCCATCGGATCCTGGTGACTTTTCATATTTAATTAAGAAAAAATCTTTTTAACCTCTTTTTTAGTGATAGCTTGTATTAAATAATTCTTTCCTTGTGCATTAATACTTTTTTGCAGTTTATCTCCTCAAATTGCAAATTTTTATTATCCCTATTGTATAAATCTGAATAATACTGAATTACCCGATCTTAAATTTTTGTTGTGTCATAAGTAAGCTCTCTTTTCTCATTGCATGGCTTTATGTTGTTTCTACACTACCTCATTGACATTTTGACATTAAAAAAACATGGAGTTGGTGTCCCCTCTGTGAGCTAGTTAACTTTTGATCGTTGCAATGCCTAAACTTGTTTTTCATGCATTCTTTTTTTCAAAGTATTACTTGCATGCAAAAGCTCCTCATATGCTTATGCTTCTTTTGAACTAGAATCCACTGATGGTAGTTTAGGATTTCTATGATTCTTCCAAAGAGGTCAAAGTATCAGAGTCTTTCTGCCTTGTTTTATTTTACATTTCTGATTTTCTTTATCCTCCTCAACTTTATCATGAAATTTTAAATTCTGTTCCCCATGTAAATTCCAATAGAATTGGTACAACCTGATCCTCATAACCACTTGACATATGCTAGCTGTATATGTATCTGAAAGGTATCTTCCTTTTTTTGATGTCTTGTATAGGTAGTTTTATGATGGTAGCAGTATGATCACTTAAAGGCAATGTGATGGTTGTAGCTAGAAGGTCTTGAAAGTGTTGAAGGAAAGTAGCATTAATTAAGACTCTGTCAATATGTGTGGCTACTCCCCTCCACCGCCCATGTGAAGTGAAGCATTGTGTGTTTGCTTCAGCAAGGCCACATGCTAGTAAACAATTAGTAAACCCTCTAAGATGAAAGTAAGGGCACTGAAAGTCATCCTTTCTTGTCCTTTGGTTTAGCACATTGCTAAAATCCCCCATGAGTAGCCAAGCTTTATCAACAGCACTTGCAAGGTTTGTTAGATCTTGCCATAAAACTTCTCCATCTGAAAATAAATGCGACGACCCGCCTTTCTGACCTTTAGGAACGACGCTTAATACATCCGTAGTATTTATGTGCCACTGTCCAAGCATTAAGAAGACAAGTTATCATGGGGTAAAATAAAGAACAGAATAAGATAGAATAGAAAACCTTCACAACGGAATAGTTACATATAGTACAAAATGATATAGTACAAAAGGTTAATCCTCACATGGAGCTATCAGAATTAAATAAAAGTACTACATCTAAAAGATTTGCAGCTATACATTTTGAATTTACATTTTTAAGTAAAAATACACATACATAGTCATGTAGTGGAAATAAATAACTAGATAACTAAGAAGCCACCTGCTCATCTGTCGTCTTCAAAGAACTCCAAAGAAAACCTGCTACTCTCGGACTAATCAAATATCATTGAGTACCCGAGAGTTTAGAGAAAATAAACAACTCAGCTTAGACAAAATTTCTGGTGTGAGTAAAACTCTGAATAAAAAGGATTGTATTTAATAATAATACATGGCACCACGATGCTAACGTGGAACGGGCTTTCTCCCAAATAAATAACAACCAAATATAAGAATGGAAAAGAATAATGGAAATAAATCCAAACATAAATAATGGGCAAGCTTGAAAGAATGAAAAAGAGGATAACGATCCAAACTTGATAAAATGGAAAAAACCTAGTGGTTGACTCTTCCCACTGCAATTACAGAAAAGCAATTCGAATGTTCGAATCAAATTAGGAAAGGAAATTTGTTCCAACAATAACTAGGAGGGTGTGGACCCCCGTTGAACTATACCTCTAGTAATATACTTTTGAGAAGGCCGTATACTTGGCAACCTCCTTGAGAAAAGTACCGGTTGGACTTCCGCAAAATCCTCCCGAGTATCTGAATATTTCAAATTGTAATGTGCAATGGAATCCAATCTAGATGAGATATGAAATACCCTTTCAATGGGAGCAATCTCACATAGTTCGACGCCCATAAGCTTTTGGGATTTAGTCATGTTTGACAAAGGATAACAAAGCTCAAAAGAGATACACATCGTCTTAGAGTGATGAAAAATAAAGAAGTTGAAGTAATCGATAACTGGAAAACCAATATCGAGGATATAAAATGATCGTATATGGAAATTAAGTCTTGTGTACCCACCACCACTCGAAATTTATATTATTCTTGGGTTAACAATAATGTCGGACAAGTCAAGGCGGTGTTACCTCATAGTCATATCTCACGACCCTTCTTAACTTTCAAAATAGTGACAAGTCTACGTCTTCGATGTTAAGTAATAAGCATGCAAATAAATCATTTCCATATAAGTTATATCGCTTTATGTAAATTAATTCATTTCCATAAATGAATCAAACCTTTTCTTTTAGAACCGAATTCATGCTTGGGCTTCAAAATACAAGTACAAGCTTTAAAAAACTTGTTAAAGGAATGCACAAACTTTAAACATCATTATAAAAAGGATTTAATAACTTAAAGATATCCTTATTACATCGATTAACTAACATTAAAATTTATTAACTCAATTGATGAATAGACTTCAATAGCTAAAAAAGTTAATCATCTTTAGATAGCATTAACTTAACTAATTAATAATAATTTTAAATAAGTAAATAAATAAATAAATAATTTATTATCATTATTTAAAATGAATAACTAAGTAAAAACATCCTTGTTACTTTGATAAATGTACTTTGAATTAATTTAGCTGATAAATTAACTTCAATTGCCTTCAATTGAAAAGGGTAAATTACCTTTAAAACATCACTAATTCAGTTAATTAGTAATATTTAAATATAATTAATTATTAATTAATAAATAATTAAATATCATTATTTAAAAATGATTTATTAATTATAAACATCATTAAATGGAAGATTAATTAAAGTTAAAACAGGTTGATTAATTTGAAAAGCCGTTAATTAAAAAGATTAATTAATTTAAAAACATCATTAATTCGTTGATTAATTAACTTTAGCCCATCATTATTAAAATATTAATTATCCTTAGACATCATTAAATAAAATGATTAATTATTTAAATAATCATTAACCAAGTAATTATATAGATTTAAAACACATCATTAACTATGTAATTAGCTAACCTGAATCCTTATTAATTAAATAATTAATTAAATTAAATAATCAATATTAAAATGGTTAATTACTTTTGAAAACATCATTAATCAAATCTTTCTTAACTTATAAAATGGTTTCGAGCATGAAGATGAAACCGAACGGTTTCGATGAAAAGTGATTTTCCGAAAGTGCCGATATAGCTACTATCGCTATACAGGCAGTTCGGCAAACAAGTTTATGGCATTATCATTACTACCAACATTATATAGCAATGATATGAGCATATATACATGATAATTTACAATGAAATAACATGTGAAAAGTACTTACCAACAATTATATTAACTTTAACTACTAACTTTTCATAAAGCTAACTACATGCTTACTAACTTTCAAACACGTCAACTTTTCAAAACATAGACCAAAAAACAACCCATACGTCATCTAATACATACTACAAGCATTAATTAGCTACTAACATAAACATAAGTATAGTTTAAAAACTTTGGTTTTGAGGGTGAAGTTTTACTCACCAAATTGCTTACTAACTTAACCAAACTTGCGCTAACTTCATGAATTCGACTAGAACAATGCACTATTATGCAAAAGACTTGACTTAGTGGGCTTGGAGATGCTTTAGGGCTTGGCCTAGAGGCTAAAGGGCACGACCATTATGAAAATGGGGAGTTATGGGTCTTGTTTTGAATGTAACATGAAGTAGAATGAAGTAGAGAAGGAATACGCTAGTTTTAAGTGGATGGAAGTGGAAGAACAAGATTTTCCATTTATTTCGGTTAGTCGAAAGGGTCCATCATCCACATCTCCAACTTGATGGTGACCTCGAGGATCCAGTCAACATCCATTTCATCTATGCTCAGGGTGATTAGAGTTTCGACTGGGCTAGCACCAGTGATCTAGCTTCTCTAGGGCTTGCTAGTTTAGCCAAATAGTTCGCCTTGCTATTTTGGTCCCACGGAATGTGGTTTATGGTATAATGTTCAATGTCGCTTAGCATCTCTTTCACTTGAGACAGGTACGGGGAAAGATTCTTCACTCGAGCCTCGTATTCCCCCTTACTTAGCAGACGACTAGCTGGGAGTTGCTGTAGATGTGAACAGATTTTATTTAAGCTCTTTCACAACTTCTAATCCTACTATCAATGCTTCATACCACTTCATTATTTATCGTACAACATAGCAAATGGCTCGCCCTTTGGGGGGTTTCAAGCACTAGCCCTTCCCCTGAACAAAGATGGTTAGATGCGCCATCAACAAAGAGTCTCCATTTCATTTCCACTTCCAGCGGTGTTTCATCCTTGTCGTCCCGTATAGTAAACTCGATGATAAAGTTTGCTAATGCTTGCCTATTGATGTCCTTCCTAGGATAGTATGGGATATCATATTGACTCAGTTCTTTGTTCCACTTGAGAAGTCGTCCAGAGGTTTCAGGTCCATACAACACTTGCTTCGGGGGTCGATCAGTCAATACTTTGATTGGATGAGCCTGAAAGTATGGTTGTAACTTCCTAGGTGCGATCAAGAAGCAATATGCTTGTTTTTCCAGTTTTGGATAGGTTTTGTCGGCTTCGGTGACCCGCTTGCTAATGTAATACATCGGTAGTTGGATTCTCGCTTCTTCCCACACAAGAGCGGCGCTCAACGCATGTTTTGAGATTGCTAGGTAAATGAACATGTCTTCTTCATCCACCAGTTTAAATAGGATTGGTGGGGCTTCCATGTGTCATAGAAATTCTTCGAATTCTGTTTGACAAACCTTACTCCATTTGAAGTTTTTCTTTCCCTTCTTCAATGTATTGAAGAATGATATGCACTTGTCGGTAGCTTTCGACATATATCAGCCAGTGCTATGACCTTTCCATTCAGTCTTTGAAGTTCCTTCTTATTCTTCGGGGCTCGGACTTCTCATAACGCCATTATCTATTTTGGGTTTGCTTCGATGCCCCAAGCATGTACTATAAATTCAAAGAATTTCCCATAGGCTACTCCGAAGTGACATTTTGATGGGTTAGGTTTCTTTCCATACTTTCGGAGTATTTCGAACATTTCAGTTGGATTTTCTAGATGGTTGGCAGCTACACACGATTTGACTACCAAGTCATCCACATAAACTTCCATAGACCTTCCAATTTGGCATTTGAACATGGTATTCACTAAACCTTTGATATGTCGCCTCGGCATTGTTTAGACAGAATGGCACTACCCTGTAACAGTACAGTCCTAGATCGGTGACGAAGCTGGTGTCCTCTTGATCGGGCTCATACATAAGGATCCGGTTGTAGCCCGAGTATACATCCATGAATGATAGAAATTCGTGTCCCGCCGTCCCATCCACAAGCTGACCGATTTTGGGCCGGGAGAAGCTATCTTTCGGGCAAGCTTTGTTTAGGTCCGAAAAGTCAATACAAGTTCACAATTTTCTATTGTACTTTTTGACTAAGAACGGGTTAGATATCTATTCAGGGTAAGTTGCGTCCCAGATGAAACTATTGGCCATTAATTTATCTACCTCCTCTCCCAATGTTTTGGACCGTTCAAGGCCCTATCTGTGTATTTTTTGCTTTACTAGTGTGAATTTGGGGTCAATGTTGAGTGCATTGCAAACCATTTCAGGTGATACCCCACACTTATCAGAGTGTGTCTAGGCAAATACATCTAAATTAGCGCGAAGGAACTTAGTAAGTTCAGACCACATCATGTTTCCAAGCTACAATCCGACTTTTAAGACCCACGTTTGGTCGTCCATGTCGGCTGGGATAGATACCGTCAATTCTGCTGGTGTTGCCCGATCCTCCCCTGAACTCTTCTTTCTAGGATCCAAAGCCTTATCGAATCGGCTATGGTCCCCGAGCCAGGAGTGGATCTGTAGTTGCTATTCAGTGGGCTCATGAACGTGGAGAGTTCAACCCACATCTTTCCCATTTCCTTTCTTTTCGATTCATATAACTCTACAATATATCATTCCCGGGCGGCACGTTGGTCTCCTTTCACAAGCCCGATTCTGTTCTCTGTAGGGAACTTCGTGGTAATGCACCATTGGGCTAGAGCTATTCTGAAATCTGTAAGTGCGGGCCATCCTAAGGGGGCATTATATGCGAACATTTCTTTCTCGATCGTGAAAGTCTAAATGAGTGTGACCCTTCGATCACCCTCTCCATGTTCTACTGGCAGATCAATTGTTCCTATCGATTGCTTGGGTTCGCCAGTAAACCCTTGAATTTTTGTTTGGCATGCAGATACGCTTTTCATGCCAATCTTCATCTGATCAAAAGTGCATTTGAAAACTATATTAACAGAACTTCCATTATCAACCAACACTTGTCAAACCATAGTAGTCTGGTTCCTACCATCACCACCATTGTACCGAGAGTTAGAATTTCGATCCCTTCGGTGTCCTAATTCCAGAACACTATATCGTCAATCAAAACTTTCTACAGCTTGGCTGGAGATTCATCTTCCATTGCTAAACACGATTCATCTGCAGCATGCTTCAACAAACTTGAACACCGCTCCATCTCTCCCTAACTTCTTTGCATGGGATGCGGTCCCTCAGATATTATTCCTATAATAAGTCTTTAGTCAGTTCATATTGGCCCTTCTTTACTAACTCCAGCTTTATTCCTTCGTTCTTTAGGAGGATGAGGAGCCCTAGGTTGATCGAAGTTCTATGATTTTCTCATGTACTACTGGAGTTGATTTTTCTAGATCAACTATTCAATGAGACTCTTTAGATGGCGGCATTCATTTATATTTTGGTCGTGTGTATTGTGGAGTGGTAGAATTTCCCAAAGCGCTTTTTTTGCTCAGTTGCTTCCTTTATAGGGGACGTTGTGTATTCCCTTGTTCCCTTTGCCGTGAGAAAAATATTTTTTGGGGTGTCATTTTAGGGAGTGTGGTCTTCAGACCTAAATCCTTTAAGCCTTTTTGTAACAACCCGCATATTTTACGATTGTATATTTAAATATTTTATTTAAATATAGCATCATTAGTCGGATTAAAGTCTGAAAAGTTACTTTGTGCAAACAACCAAATTAGGACTCGAGACCACTTCCATTGAGTTCAAAATGGCGTTTGCGACCTTTTTGAGTATAAACATCGATATGTTTGGAGTTAGCTGAAATTTTGATGTTTTCACTTAGGGCATTAGGTTTGGGTTTGGGTTTCAGCCCACTAACCCAACTCAACTTATATCCAAACTCCACCCCCTCTCCTCTTCATTCATTCTCATTTCCTAACACTTCAAGCTTTAGTAAAAATGAAGGAAGTGATTGGAAATTAAAATCCTAAGCCCTATTTTCTTTTGCAAATCCAAGTTCTAGCTCCAAAATCAAAGAGAAGCTTAGGTAAGCATCCTCTTCTTCTTCTCCATCTCAATCTCTCTCCAACTTCAGAAATTTCCTATAACCTAACTTAGGAAACATTTACTTATGATCTTAGATTGGAGCTTTTAAAGTTGAAATTGAAGAGTAGTTGATCTTCCTTTTGTTTTCAAGCTTCTCCTTTATTGTGAGTAAAAGGTGAGTTTTTGAACTCACATCTATGTCTGTAACTTTCTTTGTTGTTAGGTATGAATTCCTAACAACTATTCTTGTTCATTTGTTTTGGATTGAATTGGTTTTATGAATATTTCAATTTTTGGCGTTTTGAAGTCAAAATCTTTAAAAATCCTAGCTTTGATGTTTGAACATGTTTTTGGTGATGCATCGAAGAGCCTATTGGGCTGGGTTGCCGTTTGGCATAAATCCCTAGCACCCATTGCTCGTCCGATTGCAAATTGTTAGGATTTTGCCCCACTTTGGGGCTAGGCTGAATATGCTTTAGAAGCAGGTTCAGTCGACTGGGCCAGGAGGTCAGTCGACTGAACCAGAAGACAGAAAACATTTTTGAAGCAAGTTCAGTCGATTGGGCGAGAAGGTCGGTCGACTGAACCAAGAGACAGAAAATGCTCTGTGCCTGTGTTAGTCGACTGATTTTATGGTTCAGTTGAGTGAGCCTGGAAAATGTAACATGTCGATTTTTTCGTTGCCGAAAAACCGAATAGTTAGGGTTTTTAAAAAGAATTTAAGAAAAGTAAAAGAGAGAAAAAGGTAGAAAATAGGGAGGAGAGAAAAGAAAACAGAAATTAGAGAGAATAGAAAATGGAGGGGAAAGAAAAATAGAACGGAACAGAAAACAACAACAGAACACCATCAGAATCTCACAATTCGCAGCGGAACCACATATAATAATAAATGAATAATCTTTAAACAAAGAACTATATCAGTTATTACATTACATTACATCATCAGAGTGTACAACAATATTCAACAACATCAAACAGTGCAGCGGAAAAAGAAATACTATATAAACTAGTAATACGCCATGTCGTCCATCTTGCCTCCAGCAACTCCAGAATATCCAGAATATCCTGATAAACCTTAACTCTTGACTGCCCGTGTAGAAATTGGTGGGCACCCAGAGTTTAGGAAGGAAAACAATAAACTCCGAGTCAGTCATGTGACTGGTGTGAGAACTCAAAACAGTTTATTTATCTTTAAAATCAAAATAGAGGAATATTTTTAAATTCAATTCGCAATGCTTTTAAAAATGAGACTACCATAAGACCTCCTGCCACACACACAATGCAAACGCAGACTTGGAGAAGATTTCTCCTTATGATAGTCAAACATGCTTGATACGCATTTAAAAAGAACATTTGATATTATTACTAGTGCATAGTGTAGAAAATTCATTTCGAAAGTAGAATATAAATCTTAGCCAGCATAGGTACCATTATATTATGCCTACTAATAGCTACCATATTAGATGGCAGGTTATACAACTAAAACCGTACAGGGTTTCGTATTTGGAATTGGATTTCCAACAAATGGTCAGGCCAAGGAACTTCCCATTGCCACATGAGAACGCCTCTGGAAGGACGTCCCCGAGAACCAAACCGGAACTCTGCCAACACAAGGCCGGGTTACCCCTAACTGGGTAACTACTGACACGAGCACGCCATTCCCCGATCGTAAACGACCTTTCTCACGGGATCCCGATAACCAACAACCACAAAGTAATAAATTCGCAGTAACCACATAGGTTAAATATCTGGGCTCCATACCATGATACCACCTCTATCCAGAAGGAAATGTACATACCCTAAAGGGAGCTACCCCTCATAACCTTGCCGTATCTTTCCTGTTTTGACCATTTCCGGGGTGTGAGGCTCGACGAAGTCACGTCCACAAAAACATACTTTATACAAAAGCCATGCTTTGGGTCAACAAATGATCAACACAATGATCACCAAGATAGACGATCAAATAAATGATCCTATCACAAATAATCAACACAATGATCATTTCAGCAACACTCAGCATGTCACATTACCAAATTGGGAATATATCGCTGATAACTTTCAACTATATAACCTCTGAGCTCGTACGTCTCAGAGAAGGGTGTTAAGCTAAAAGAATAAATTCTCCGCCATCAACATAAATATATTTGAAAGAAATCGGCTTTATATCTCAACTTGTAATGTCAGACATACAATCCATACAAGTCTGTTTCGGGCTCGAACAAAACCGAAGGCACTTACAAAGAAGTCCTTGCAATCCGGATATTCACAATCCTGATCGGATTCACCATCACATATGGAAAACTCAATACCGTAGCTACTCGGTGCAGAGTCAATCGACAGGTCATCCTATCGTTCTCGCAAATACCGGGTCTTCAACACCGATCTTCAATGCAATTCACAACGACGTATCACATATTCGGAATGGGTTATACGACCCCATGGTCCTTTGCCGGTTAACCCGAATAGTGAGCGCTTATTCAAAAATAAGTGTGGCATTCAAATTCAAACAAATCACATCAAATACCCATTCAAAGGGAAATATTGATAGTCGGTTATTGAACTATCAATGGATATGCACAACATCACCAGATTCCAAATAATTTTCCAAATTATTTATTTTCCAAAATATCTTTACAAGATATATTATTTCATACTTCAAAAATAAATCAATATTTATTTTTAAACCAATTCCACTTTCTTTTATAAATTCCTTAGTGAATTTATAATCCAAAATATCTATGGATATTCGATTTCAATTATTCATTTTAATTTATCTTCAAAAAGATAAATTCTCTAATATTCACTTTATATTGGAAAAACATTTCCATACTTATTTATTCATAAGTAATTCACAAATTTTATTTATTTTCAACACTTGGAAAATATTCAATATACTTAAATCGAGATTAAGTATATATTTCATTCTTTAAGGAAATCATTCTCTTAAACATATTTATTTGGGCCAAAACGAATGTTACGTAAAACATCGTTACGACAACCCAAAATCACTAGTATAGGGATTCGAAATTAAAATAGATATATAAATCCCAATACTATGCAAAACATTTCCTTTCGGAAATCATTTACTATAACAACAGTGTTATAGTCCACTATTTCCTTTTCATTTCTCGAAAACGTCTATTTCAACAATTAATGTTGAAATCTATGGTTTCGAATCTCAACACAATTAAAACTTCGTTAGATCGTTTTAATTCTATTTCAAATATCACATTCAAAACAATTTCTTTAACATCTTATTCACTATTCAAAAACGTGAATATACTACGTTAACACATTTCATCCTTTTATACATTTTATTTAAAAGAATTATTCACTATTCAAAAACGTGAATATAACTCCATTAATAGGTTTCAACAATTTACTTATCAAAATAAGTCATTTGCGAATTTATAAAACAACGTTTATAAATTCCATTTCTATTTATTTATAAAAACTTCCTTTTTATAAATTCTTTTATTAACCTATTCCAGTTTATAACTCAATTATAAACTAAAAGTTCATATTATAAGTTAAATACTTATAAAACGATTATTTTACAAAATCGTTCCTCTAAAGACTTTCCAAACCATAAATCTTATAACTTATAAGATTCATTTATTTAACCAAATCTATTCTTCAAATAACTTCACAAATTTATAATTCTTACTATTTATAAATTTCATTTATAACTTCACCGTTTATAATTCTATAAATTTCATTCTTTAATGAAATTCATTTTCACTTCATTCAAACACTTATAAAAACTCGTTTTATAATTTCAATATCTCAATTTATAAATATCCATTTATAAATCTCTTATATAAATCAATTCATATTAATATTTTAAAAACGTCTTTAAACTCCTTTATAATTTCATCATTTTGATTTATAAAATAATCAAATTTTATAAATCCTATATTTAAACTTTTCACAATTATCTCAGAAATCCCAATTTAACTATTTTATAAAGTCATTAATTCCTTATTTTCAAAAATCAGCTTTTAACTATATTTCTTAAAAATCATAATTTTTATAACTTTAAAAATTATAACGTTTATTTATTTATAATGGATCAATTCCAAAATATAGTATATTCTCAAAAATCACTTTAAAAATCATTTTTTAAAATCCCAAAATTTGGTCCAATGATGCTACACACCAAATAGTCAATCACGACTACAACGATATCATATATCAATATGAAAATCCATCAAATATCAAAATATTTGAAATCAAATAAAAACTGTTGAGGAATCCAGTTGGATCCCTCCAACCTGTTTTCCTGCATCCACAAACATTAACACAATACCAATTCCGTTCCAGTACGAAATTATCGCGGTATATGTTCTTATTAAATATTATCCGCTTAATAACGGCGCAATAGGGTCTCATCCGCTAAACAAAAAAAATGCGGGAAATCAATAACTCCAATATATACATATGCCAATATATATATATTGCTATTATATATAATACCAATTTCACTGTTTATGAAATATTCGCGGTATATGTTTTTAATAAATAACATCCGCTTACTAACGGCGTATAATGTCTATTTTAACAATCAATAGATAACAATCATCATTCAAACATGCATTCAAATATTTTAAATCTAACTATTTAAAATAAAATCGAAACTGATTCGATTGAGTGAGAAGTTCTCACCTTGATTTCGATTTCGTTTTAGCGATTTATTTCGAATAAAATTAAACGGACGTTTAATTTTACACAAAATTTTCACTAACTCCAAACGACTACAATCCAACTCCATCGCGTAGAGCTCGTCCATACGATTCCAACGCAACTGAGTTTGCATTTTTTCGACCTCGTATGGAAAAGTTACAAATATTTGAAGTTTACACGATTTAAACTATAATTAATTACAACATTAATTAACTAATTTTATACCAAACTTCTACAGGCCATTAGATTTCAACCTGAAGGCATCAGGGCCGTGTTTCCCTTCTCCCTCTCCCCCACGTTTTGGCTACAGGCCGCGCATATACAACCGAACCCATTACAAGAATTAGGGTTAATTATCACCATCACCACGTTGAACTTAAACCCGATCAAACTCCTCCATGCGACTCGCCTTGCCTAGAGCTACACTCGGCCTGGGTAGCTTCGAGTTCGGCCCCCCCTAAAGCATGGAATTCCGTGCGCAGCCGGCCCCCTTCCACCACGATTTGCCGCCAATCCGTGAAGTCTTTTCAGATCATGACCGTTGATATTATAGAGCTCTTCGTGCTCTATACTTTTGTAGTTGGAGATTTCTGGAATCGATGAACGGATTTGGAGATTTGAGGGGAAGATGGTTGGCAATTTTCGGCCTTTGGTTCTGTATATGGCGGCTAGGGTTTTAGGAATTAGGTTTTTATTTTTTTATTTAGAGTGAGGGCTATTTATAGAGAAAAAATCGAACACTATTCATCCGGAAATTCCAAACTCCGATTTACGCGCCGTAACCAGCGTTTCTAAGGTTTACCCCGCGTTCCGGACACAATGGAACAGGTTTCGGAAGCTAATTCGGACATCTGTGCGAGTTATGGCTATAAACGTTCAATTTAAATTAAACCGATTTAAACGATTTTCTAGGCGTTTTAATTTGTACCGGACAAACGGTAAATCCAATTGACTTGAAATTTGAAACCTTACAATAATATCACATTACGGATCCGATGAAACTAGTTTCGTCGAAATCCGAGACTTTTTGAAAAATGGCTATTTTAACTCGCCAAATTAAAATTAAAAATAAATCGATGCGTTTCGAGCTGCCACGATCAAACGATAACTCCGATTGATACGAAAATTGAAATCCGGTAATAACTAACTATTACGGATCCAATGGAACTAGTTTCGTTCAATTCTGAGACTGTTCAAAAATTGACTATTTTCACTAGTCGATTAAATATTAAAATATTCAATTTTCACAAATTAACTTTTAATTCGATTTTAAAAGTTCTAAAATATCATTCTAACTTCAACATGATAAAATAAAATTTTACAAATCATTTTCAATCATATTTAACCCAATTTTCAATTATTTCCATAATTTAACATATTAAATTATCGATTTAATTATCCAATTAAATCCAATAATTCAAATTAAAATTTATTCGACTTATAAATTCACTCATTAATATTTAAAATTAATTAAATATTCAAACTTTGAATAAATAAAAATTCTGGGTCGTTACAATCTTCCCCCCTTAAAAGAATTTCGTCCTCGAAATTACAAGTAAGAAAAATTACAGAAGCTATTAATTTTCCCAAAATTCATAGTTAAATTTCTTATAATACTTTACTAAGTTTTCAAATTCATACTTTGTTATCTTTTTCAAAACCAAACTATATCATTTAACTTTCAATTCCAAAATCAAAGTTTAAGTTTTCAAAATTTTCCCATTTTCTCAAAAATTTTCTAACGCCTTAAATTTTCGGAAAAATTCGCCATAGTCTCCTTTGCGCGGCTCGATCCGAAAAAAAAAATGACAGTATATATATCACAAATATACATCTCATCAAGTAATGAGGCATCCCGCAGGGAAAAAGTATAAAAGTACGGTATGTAATCCGAAATATGTACCTTATATTTTATTGGCAAGCATATACGGCTAATATAGCGCGAAAGCGAGCTCCAAATGCGAAGCAAACGCGATCCGCACCTACTAATCACTCAACAAACAATCATGAGAACATGCATGTAGACAATAGTATCAATATATAACATATAGCAACATAATTACTATATATGCCAACATAGCAAATGCATTCAATAGCAATATATATTCAACCATCAACCAACTATCATCCATAACCAAATCAATATTCATTCATATTCTTATTAATATTCAATGAATTGGGTTTTCAATTTAATCACATTTGATTCATATACAGTGGATGTTCTTACTAACATTCGTTCTCAATTAGTTTATATTCACTAATTCATATTCAAGTTGGTCCACTTCCAAATCAAATTCAATTCTATTCAAATTTATTTACTTCTAATTTGAATTCAATTACATAGCTTTAAATTTCACTAATTCACTTTCATTAATACTTAATGAATTATATACAATCAACTAACAACCATATATCAATCAATGTATATTAATTACAACCAAATTACTTTGCTTATATTCATTTAATTTAGTTTCAACACCATCACTTTCAATTGGTTTAATAAATTGATTTTCATTCAACTATTCAACTTTCAATAACATTAGATTTTAATGAATTTCACTTACATTCATTATTTTATATCAATTATTCACATTTAACTGATTAACATTTAATCCATTCATTCAATTCAATTACAAAGTTGAATTTCATTTCATAACTTAAGTTCACATTTATCAATCAATTCAGCTTCCAAATTCTAAAGTAACTTGTTATTTAACTTTAAATTCACTTTTTTGTTTACAACTCATATTCATAAATATATTCATATAGTTTCACTTCTCATATATATATAAGTTTATTTTACAATTGCAAATCACTTTAATTATAATTCAACTCTTATAATTCTTTTTTGCTTATACAATATTTTTTTTTTTTAGATTATTTAAACAACTAAACAATCAACTTATATACACTTTAATAATTCTGAAAAATTATTCCTTTATACATAAAATATAATCAAGGTAAAATTATTTCATTTACCCATTTTTAAAAACAATATTGTGTCGAATTGTTCTATACAAGTGTTTAGAGATTCCTATCAACAACGTTAATTACTCGTATTAACCAGAATCTATATACCACTCAACAAACCAATCATCACAATATAAAACAATTTTTATATTTACTAACAAATACGCTCTCATAGCTATTATTACTCTCAAACTCATTCTAGAGTACTGCTGACTATATCTCTAATGAGTAATACCCAACAGAACAATGGTTGTCGCTTAACCATAAGCTCTGATTCCAAATGTAACGTTTGCGATTTTTCGTTGCCGAAAAACCGAATAGTTATGGGTTTAAGAAAAAGAAAAGAAGAAGAAAGAAGAAAGAAAATAGAGGGAAAAGAAAACAGAAATTAGAGAGAATAAAAAATGGAGGGGAAAGAAAATAGAACGGAACAGAAAACAACAACAGAACACCATCAGAATCTCACAATTCGCAGCGGAACCACATATAATAATAAATGAATAATCTTTAAACAAAGAACTATATCAGTTATTACATTACATTACATCATCAGAGTGTACAACAATATTCAACAACATCAAACAGTGCAGCGGAAAAAGAAATACTATATAAACTAGTAATACGCCATGTCGTCCATCTTGCCTCCAACAACTCCAGAATATCCAGAATATCCTGATAAACCTTAACTCTTGACTGCCCGTGTAGAAATTGGTGGGCACCCAGAGTTTAGGAAGGAAAACAATAAACTCCGAGTCAGTCATGTGACTGGTGTGAGAACTCAAAACAGTTTATTTATCTTTAAAATCAAAATAGAGGAATATTTTTAAATTCAATTCGCAATACTTTTAAAAATGAGACTACCATAAGACCTCCTGCCACACACACAATGCAAACGCAGACTTGGAGAAGACTTCTCCTTATGATAGTCAAACATGCTTGATATGCATTTAAAAAGAACATTTGATATTATTACTAGTGCATAGTGTAGAAAATTCATTTCGAAAGTAGAATATAAATCTTAGCCAGCATAGGTACCATTATATTATGCCTACTAATAGCTACCATATTAGATTGAAGGTTCTACAACTAAAACCGTACAGGGTTTCGTATTTGGAATTGGATTTCCAACAAATGGTCAGGCCAAGGAACTTCCCATTGCCATATGAGAACGCCTCTGGAAGGACGTCCCCGAGAACCAAACCGGAACTCTGCCAACACAAGGCCGGGTTACCCCTAACTGGGTAACTACTGACACGAGCACGCCATTCCCCGATCGTAAACGACCTTTCTCACGGGATCCCGATAACCAACAACCACAAAGTAATAAATTCGCAGTAACCACATAGGTTAAATATCTGGGCTCCATACCATGATACCACCTCTATCCAGAAGGAAATGTACATACCCTAAAGGGAGCTACCCCTCATAACCTTGCCGCATCTTTCCTGTTTTGACCATTTCCGGGGTGTGAGGCTCGACGAAGTCATGTCCACAAAAACATACTTTATACAAAAGCCATGCTTTGGGTCAACAAATGATCAACACAATGATCACCAAGATAGACGATCAAATAAATGATCCTATCACAAATAATCAACACAATGATCATTTCAGCAACACTCAGCATGTCACATTACCAAATTGGGAATATATCGCTGATAACTTTCAACTATATAACCTCTGAGCTCGTACGTCTCAGAGAAGGGTGTTAAGCTAAAAGAATAAATTCTCCGCCATCAACAGAAATATATTTGAAAGAAATCGGCTTTATATCTCAACTTGTAATGTCAGACATACAATCCATACAAGTCTGTTCCGGGCTTGAACAAAACCGAAGGCACTCACAAAGAAGTCCTTGCAATCCGGATATTCACAATCCTGATCGGATTCACCATCACATATGGAAAACTCAATACCGTAGCTACTCGGTGCAGAGTCAATCGACAGGTCATCCTATCGTTCTCGCAAATACCGGGTCTTCAACACCGATCTTCAATGCAATTCACAACGACGTATCACATATTCGGAATGGGTTATACGACCCCATGGTCCTTTCCCGGTTAACCCGAATAGTGAGCGCTTATTCAAAAATAAGTGTGGCATTCAAATTCAAACAAATCACATCAAATACCCATTCAAAGGGAAATATTGATAGTCGGTTATTGAACTATCAATGGATATGCACAACATCACCAGATTCCAAATAATTTTCCAAATTATTTATTTTCCAAAATATCTTTACAAGATATATTATTTCATACTTCAAAAATAAATCAATATTTATTTTTAAACCAATTCCACTTTCTTTTATAAATTCCTTAGTGAATTTATAATCCAAAATATCTATGGATATTCGATTTCAATTATTCATTTCAATTTATCTTCAAAAAGATAAATTCTCTAATATTCACTTTATATTGGAAAAACATTTCCATACTTATTTATTCATAAGTAATTCACAAATTTTATTTATTTTCAACACTTGGAAAATATTCAATATACTTAAATCGAGATTAAGTATATATTTCATTCTTTAAGGAAATCATTCTCTTAAACATATTTATTTGGGCCAAAACGAATGTTACGTAAAACATCGTTACGATAACCCAAAATCACTAGTATAGGGATTCGAAATTAAAATAGATATATAAATCCCAATACTATGCAAAACATTTCCTTTCGGAAATCATTTACTATAACAACAGTGTTATAGTCCACTATTTCCTTTTCATTTCTCGAAAACGTCTATTTCAACAATTAATGTTGAAATCTATGGTTTCGAATCTCAACACAATTAAAACTTCGTTAGATCGTTTTAATTCTATTTCAAATATCACATTCAAAACAATTTCTTTAACATCTTATTCACTATTCAAAAACGTGAATATACTACGTTAACACATTTCATCCTTTTATAGTTTTATTTAAAAGAATTATTCACTATTCAAAAACGTGAATATAACTCCATTAATAGGTTTCAACAATTTACTTATCAAAATAAGTCATTTGCGAATTTATAAAACAACGTTTATAAATTCCATTTCTATTTATTTATAAAAACTTCCTTTTTATAAATTCTTTTATTAACCTATTCCAGTTTATAACTCAATTATAAACTAAAAGTTCATATTATAAGTTAAATACTTATAAAACGATTATTTTACAAAATCGTTCCTCTAAAGACTTTCCAAACCATAAATCTTATAACTTATAAGATTCATTTATTTAACCAAATCTATTCTTCAAATAACTTCACAAATTTATAATTCTTACTATTTATAAATTTCATTTATAACTTCACCGTTTATAATTCTATAAATTTCATTCTTTAATGAAATTCATTTTCACTTCATTCAAACACTTATAAAAACTCGTTTTATAATTTCAATATCTCAATTTATAAATATCCATTTATAAATCTCTTATATAAATCAATTCATATTAATATTTTAAAAACGTCTTTAAACTCCTTTATAATTTCATCATTTTGATTTACAAAATAATCAAATTTTATAAATCCTATATTTAAACTTTTCACAATTATCTCATAAATCCCAATTTAACTATTTTATAAAGTCATTAATTCCTTATTTTCAAAAATCAGCTTTTAACTATATTTCTTAAAAATCATAATTTTTATAACTTTAAAAATTATAACGTTTATTTATTTATAATGGATCAATTCCAAAATATAGTATATTCTCAAAAATCACTTTAAAAATCATTTTTTAAAATCCCAAAATTTGGTCCAATGATGCTACACACCAAATAGTCAATCACGACTACAACGATATCATATATCAATATGAAAATCCATCAAATATCAAAATATTTGAAATCAAATAAAAACTGTAGAGGAATCCAGTTGGATCCCTCCAACCTGTTTTCCTGCATCCACAAACATTAGCACAATACCAATTCCGTTCCAGTACGAAATTATCGCGGTATATGTTCTTATTAAATATTATCCGCTTAATAACGGCGCAATAGGGTCTCATCCGCTAAACAAAAAAAAAGCGGGAAATCAATAACTCCAATATATACATATGCCAATATATATATATTGCTATTATATATAATACCAATTTCACTGTTTATGAAATATTCGCGGTATATGTTTTTAATAAATAACATCCGCTTACTAACGGCGTATAATGTCTATTTTAACAATCAATAGATAACAATCTTCATTCAAACATGCATTCAAATATTTTAAATCTAACTATTTAAAATAAAATCGAAACTGATTCAATTGAGTGAGAAGTTCTCACCTTGATTTCAATTTCGTTTTAGCGATTTATTTCGAATAAAATTAAATGGACGTTTAATTTTACACGAAATTTTCACTAACTCCAAACGACTCCAATCCAACTCCATCGCGTAGAGCTCGTCCATACGATTCCAACGCAACTGAGTTTGCATTTTTTCGACCTCGTATGGAAAAGTTACAAATATTTGAAGTTTACACGATTTAAACTATAATTAATTACAACATTAATTAACTAATTTTATACCAAACTTCTACAGGCCGTTAGATTTCAACCTGAAGGCATCAGGGCCATGTTTCCCTTCTCCCTCTCCCCCACGTTTTGGCTACAGGCCACGGATATACAACCGAACCCATTACAAGAATTAGGGTTAATTATCACCATCACCACGTTGAACTTAAACCCGATCAAACTCCTCCATGCGACTCGCCTTGCCTAGAGCTACACTCGGCCTGGGTAGCTTCGAGTTCGGCCCCCCCTAAAGCATGGAATTCCGTGCGCAGCCGGCCCCCTTCCACCACGATTTGCCGCCAATCCGTGAAGTCTTTTCAGATCATGACCGTTGATATTATAGAGCTCTTCGTGCTCTATACTTTTGTAGTTGGAGATTTCTGGAATCGATGAACGGATTTGGAGATTTGAGGGGAAGATGGTTGGCAATTTTCGGCCTTTGGTTCTGTATATGGCGGCTAGGGTTTTAGGAATTAGGTTTTTATTTTTTTATTTAGAGTGAGGGCTATTTATAGAGAAAAAATCGAACACTATTCATACGGAAATTCCAAACTCCGATTTACGCGCCGTAACCAGCGTTTCTAAGGTTTACCCCGCGTTCCGGACACAATGGAACAGGTTTCGGAAGCTAATTCGGACATCTGTGCGAGTTATGGCTATAAACGTTCAATTTAAATTAAAACGATTTAAACGATTTTCTAGGCGTTTTAATTTGTACCGGACAAACGGTAAATCCAATTGACTTGAAATTTGAAACCTTACAATAATATCACATTACGGATCCGATGAAACTGGTTTCGTTGAAATCCGAGACTTTTTGAAAAATGGCTATTTTAACTCGCCAAATTAAAATTAAAAATAAATCGATGCGTTTCGAGCTGCCACGATCAAACGATAACTCCGATTGATACGAAAATTGAAATCCGGTAATAACTAACTATTACGGATCCAATGGAACTGGTTTCGTTCAATTCTGAGACTGTTCAAAAATTGACTATTTTCACTAGTCGATTAAATATTAAAATATTCAATTTTCACAAATTAACTTTTAGTTCGATTTTAAAAGTTCTAAAATATCATTCTAACTTCAACATGATAAAATAAAATTTTAAAAATCATTTTCAATCATATTTAACCCAATTTTCAATTATTTCCATAATTTAACATATTAAATTATCGATTTAATTATCCAATTAAATCCAATAATTCAAATTAAAATTTATTCGACTTATAAATTCACTCATTAATATTTAAAATTAATTAAATATTCAAACTTTGAATAAATAAAAATTCTGGGTCGTTACAGAAAACGTAAGTTTCGAGGTATGTTTCAATCAACTGACTACCTAGGTTCAGTCGATTGAATCTGTTGTCTCTGGAAACAGAAAGTTACCAGGCATTGGGCCTGTCGACTGAGTCGACTGACCAATTGGTTCCGTCGACTGACCTGCTTGCCTCAACCCAATTTTCCAATTTTGCTTGGGTTTCCAATTTCAATCGACTCGTTTTGATCCAATTTGTTGTTATCATTTATTATTGACTTTGATGACTTCTTTTTCGGGAATTTTGGGAATATCCATCTTGATGGATTCGGTATTGATTTCTTTGGATTTGATTCACGCCTTCGAATGTGAATTTTGGTGATTGATTGTTTTTACAATCATTTTTGTGATTTATCACTTTGAAATACAAAGGTTTCTATACTAGTAGTAAATATCAAAACTCTTTCACCAAGACGGTTTCAACTCTATTTTTTTTGATACGAAGCCCTTTATAAAACCGTTTTCCAATCTATTAGTATATACAAACCTTTTACCTCATTCTTTTGATAAATCTAATTAACGGCTTAATAAAATTAGTGGTATAAAATGCTTGCGTTTACTTCGTCGGTTAATTTTTGGACTTTTTCGATTGAAAATCTTGTGACAATCTTCGAGTGGAAATCTACAATTTGTTCGTAAATATTTAAGTTAAGCCAGTGGTTATAGGACATGAAACTAAACTCATTTATTTACTAGCTTAGTGTGATCGACACTTCTTGATGATCGATGATGATCATTTTTGTGGTTTAGAATAGCAATGTGCGATGTCTCTTTGTTTGCGAGGGAGAGTTAACCCCGTTTCTGGGGAGTTTCGGTTCAAAATTGGTGGGGTAGCGACCCATGGTCTTCGGGCTGTTTGTGGAGCCTCGGCTCAAAATTAATGGTTAGCAACCATGGAATAGCGTTCCGTTTGTGATACACGTGTTGGTGAGTTTTTATGCTCCCGTTTTGTGATAGACCTTCCCCCTTTTTGTGATTTATGGATTTCTGGTTAATGATTTCTAGAGTTTGTGATTCACCAATTTTTTGATTGGCATTGATATATTTGTTGATATTTGTGGTTTGGTGAATAAAATAAAGAATATGACATTCTTTTCTGTGTTTTGAGATTTCCTGTGATATTGTATTATTTTTATGCTATTTAATGTATACTTGTCGTAGTATGGCGTTATTGTTATCATACGTTTTTGTCATATCTCTTATTCTACCTCATTTTATCAAATATTTATAGCTAGACTGATCCATTTATTATTTTCTTATTAAATATTACTCGGGTCAGACCAAGATGTTACAGGTGCTTCTGCTTAACTCCTCTTCTAGGAACGTTATCTGACTTTTGGCTAACTACTCTAGTTTAGTAGTTTTTGTTGTTATACATACGAGACAGAGACTCCTTGATGTATACTTATTCTTTTATCTACCACTTGTTCCTATTCTTTTGTGATATTATGGATCTTATTTGACCACTACTCTGATGTACACTTCTATGTGTTATATTCATAGTTGTTTCCGCCTTTGTGATATGGATATCTGTGATTGATTTGTGTTATGCTTATTTCTATATTTGTTTCTGAGGTTCACACGGCCATTGTGTACTAGCTTTGAGTTTGTATCGGTATGTCGGATTTCCTCTTGAAATTAAATGCCTTACATACTATCTGACATATCGGTGCTCGCACAAAGGAATTACACGGATGGTCGCTCCTCAACAGTCTTATTCTTCGTGCTAGTTGATGTCGTTACTCCGTAGTGTCCTTGGCTAGTATGAGTATAGAGGTGGGGCGTCACAGCTTGGTATCGGAGCCAAACTTCGAAACAATATGGAATAATCTAGCAAGTATCATTGTCCTAAGTCCTTCTAAAGAGTCGTGCTTTAGGATTTAATTCGAGTCTTCGTACCGTTTTATTTTCTTTTATGATGCCTTGTTTTATCAATCAAGGTTGTTTGATATTCATTTTGAGAATAACCTTTTTCCTCTTCTTTCTTTCTTAAAGAAGAGAAATGGTTAGACCAAACTGTGCCAGCGCTGGTCAATCCAGTGCTACTCCTTAGGATGGAATATTTATGTCATCTCAATAACTTCTAGATCTTGTAAAGAATGCTCAAGCTGTCGGACCCATTCCAGAGCCTACTCACCCAAAATCCGGATATGCACGCCTATGCAGTGATTATACTAATTTGGGTGGAAAGCCATTCAAGGGTTCCGAGAGCGTTATAGAAGTTCAAGCTTGGCTTAGAACATGCGATCGCATCTTTTCTCGCATGAATCTTATTGATCTTCATCGAGTCCAAGTGGCTTCTAGTATGCTCCAAGAAAGAGCATTAGATTGGTATGAGCTTCTGATTTTCGAAATTAATGAAGCAGATCTTGCTTGGGAGAAATTTCGGGAAAGATTTGAATCGAAGTTTGTACCAGAGGCTGAAAAAGTGACTCTGGCCCGTCGTTTTATTGACCTTGTTCAAGGTGAATCTTCTGTGACAGACTATGTCGCATCTTTTGAATCCCTCTCTAAATATAGGGTCGAATATGTTAATACCCCATTGAAGAAAAATCAGAGGTTTGTCTATGGCTTGAATAAAAATCTCAAAAGCCTTTACTTCTGAAACTGGAAGTTTCTTTTGATCAGCTTGTTGATATCGCTCTTTGACTTGAAGAGGCAGATAAAGAGAGTGATGTTGAAGTTGGGAGTGCCAAATCGAACTTCAACAACAACAAGAAGAGGCCTAATAAGTTCAAAGGTCCTTATCTCAACAAGAAAGGGAAGTAAGCAACTCCGATAGCAAAGACTTCTACCTCTAGTGGTGGGAAATGCTACAATTGTGATTCTAAGGACCATTATGCAAATAAGTGTTCAAAGCCCCTTGCTTGTCGCTATTGCAAAAGTTCGGATCATTATATATCTGCATGTCCCAAACTTCAAAGCAAGAAGGAGGGAACCCTAAATGTCGTGTAAGCCCCTAGTAACATGTGACGACCTTAATATCACTATTTATTTGATAATTAAATCATTGAATTAAATAATTTGAAGTTGGGTGAAATGTTGAATCTAGAGTCTAAGGCCTGTTAACAATAATTTAAGGCTTGTAAAATATATATTGATAACACTGAAGATAATAGAAGAGTTAAAATTGAATCTAACAGTGATTTGTTCAGTTTTGAAAATATATCGTTTAAATTGAATTTATAAATAGCCTTTCGAGACAGTCTCAGAATTCGACGAAACCAGTTCCGTTGGATCCGTAATAGTGTATTATTATCGGATTTCAATTCTCGCAATGTTCGGAGTTGTTGTGTGAGCGTACGATAGATAAACGCGCTGAAATCTATATCGAAATTTAATATAATAACTGGGTCCAAAAAGCTATCTTCTCCATACGATCGAATTAGGACTCGTAACCTTTTCCAATGCGTCCGGAATAGGCGTATAACATTATAAATGCCTGGTGGCACGCCTCAATAGGAGGACAAGTTTTTAAGTTGCATTTATCGGAACGGTTTGAATTTAGATTTAAATTGAATATTTACACTAGTCAACTACAGTTGAAATTATCTCACATCAGAACTATTTCAAATCACCTTAGAGGTCAATCTCCATCAGTTGACCTACAAGCGTGCTCGAAACGCTTGCTCCCTTTTAGTCCGACATTATCCCTTCTCTTCGGTTAAATCACGCATCTTCCCTCAAAGATTGATAGCCGATAAAAAAAGAACAGAAATATATAATGGCCGAAGCCTTCTCGTTCGATCAATACCTCTCCCTCCCTCCTTTCTAGCCCTTTCTCTAATCGAAGTTACAAGGCCGAGCGTCGAAAATCACTTGAGTCAATGAACCGATAATCGAATTCATTCGAAAGAAGGGTTTCGCGATCGATGGGAGGTTGCGATTAAATCGCATCGAGCTTCGCGAGGTCAGAGCGTAGGAGGGTTCGTCGACGACATTGAAGAGGTTGGAGGCCTGGAAGCTTATTAGTATTGTCGCGATGGCTTTGAGGGTGTGCTGTTTCGATCGAAGGTGAAATCACGAGGCTAAACGAGGGTTTTCCGATCGATTTTGGGGTTCATCTTGGCTCAAGCTCGCGTGCGAATGGAGAGGCGCACATGAATTCTAGGTCAAAGGCGTGATAATCGGGATGATCGCGATGGAAGGTCAGAGTATCGAGCTTGGGGTCATGAGTGTTGTAGAAGCAGTGAAGGTATTCGATTTATTTCTTTCAATTAAACTTAGCCAAATATATATATAGATTTTAAAATATATAATCTAATTTAAGCAGGAACTTGTAAAAAAAAATAGTTGCAATGATGCATTTAAAATCATTTTGGGATGTTGTTTTTCTTGGGAACAGAGAGTTTTAACTTCTGATAATTATAAATAAAAAGAATGTGCCATTTTGTTGTTGACAGGGAAAATTTTATATAGAAAAGGTTTCAAAAATGTTTGAAGAATTAATAGATATTAGATGTTAATGTATACGAATTATTTCTTATATATATATATATATATATATATATAAAGTTTCAAATAATAATAATAATATACATTTACACATTTTAACTGGCTAGTATAGTTTTAAAATAATGGTTTCAGTAAGCTGTTAGTTTATTAACCCGTTTAGTCTATCTAGTTTCTGGAAATGATCAATTTAAAGGAAATTAATTTTTCGATGAATATTAATAAATAATATAATATTATTCAAGGTCTTCCTATACTTTGTTAACTTAATTTGAAGTAGTATTTTAAATTTAATAGGAAACAAATTTATATAAAATAAGGTTGTTGGGTTAAACTTATGTAAATCAGGAAAAAAATATAGGAGTTTAGACATTGAAGTATCTATATAAAGTTAGTCTAAAATTTAATTTTTAGATAAATTAAATTTTAGTTTAATTTAGATAAATAAATGGAAATTTATTTTCTGATTTATTTGGAATATTAATAAACTGTAAATGGTCATACAAGGTTGAGAAATCGTGGACTCAAATCGAAAATGAAGTGGATGTGCAAATTTAAGAGGCAAAGGTGAGTTAATCTCACTCATCTGGTAATAATTAAAATTTAAATGGTTAAATTTAAATAATTGGTTGAATGGTTGAATTGATTTAATGTGCTATATTACAGTATATAATATATCTTGGAATGATTCATTTCCCATATTATATAGCGGATGAGACCCTATGCGCCGCATAATAGCGGATGATTTATATTAATTTCATATACCGCGATATTCCACGTCTAAGTGGAATTGGTATTTTAGGTTGTGCTAACGTCTGTGGATGTAGGGAAATAGGTTAGAGGGATCCAACTGGATTCCTCAACATTTATTTAAATTATTTAATATTCTCTGTTGTGATTATTTGATATTCTATGATGAATTATATTGGAATATTGAATGCTATGGTTTGATTGAATATATTTGGGTATAATGAGTTACCAAAAATATATAAATTGGATTTTGAAAAAAAAAGAATTTTGAATAAAACAGAAATTAATAAATTGTAAACTTAAGTGATATCATTTAAAGGAATAAAGAATTATTTTAAAATTCAAGTTTAAAATTATTTAAAAGGATAAAGAAGTAATTTGGGAAATCTAAAATTGGTATTTTCAGTTAAAAGTATTTTAAATCACAATTAAGGAATAAAATCTAAAGTTAATGGATTTTGGAATAAATGGAGTTAATTGGAAATCAATTTGGGAATTGATTTAAGTGTGTAAAACCGGGATTTTTAAAGGAGAATGTGGCTATGAAATTTATAAACTGAGTTTATAAAAGCAAAGTAATATATCAGTGGATATTTGGAAGAATAAATTCACGATGGGAATTTATTAAAGGAATGGGAAAATTTGTTTAAACAATCTAAAGGATTTATTTCTCGAAAACCACTTCGATCCGGTTTGTACGTTTTCGTGGGAAAACGAGTTCGGAGTCGAAGATGGAGCAGTGAAGTGCAAGGGCTAGTCGCTACTAATCCTCAGGATATTTCCAAAATGGATGTAGTAGGAATAGTGCCTTCGGTTGCGTTCGAACCTGGGACGGACTTGTATGGATGAATGCTTTCGGAACATCGTCAGGTGGACAATGGGCATTCTAAGTGAAACAATCTAAAAGGTAACGCTTAGCCTCAAGCCTCATCAACCGGGAATGACTGAAAATCAGGGGTTATGCAACAAGGCTAGGTGGGTAGCACCCACTTTAGGGTGAGGTCATCTCTGCCTAGATGTCCCTTTTTATTCGGCTTAGTGGTGCGGTTGCTGATCCCAACCGTGTGGTGATCTTACTTGGGATTATCCAGTAAGGGATAGTCCCGGTCTTGTGTTGCAGGGGGTCCGAAGTGATCCTCGGTACTGTGATCTAGGCCACATAACGTGACAGGTGGTACCCCAGTGCCTAGTCTTTAGTTAGAAATCCATTTTCCCTACGCGCCTTTTACGAGTTTTGTTTGTATTACCCACTTTGCGGCTAGTAGCTGGAATTTAATAGATGTAACAATTTTGGCTATTTTAATAAGTATTTGTATATAGACCCTATTATATCATCAGAAGATTTTAGTATAAAAATGTTTTAGCTATCGTAAGGTAAAAACCCGACATGTTTATTTGTGGCGTGGTCTTATGAGATGCTTTAGTTTTCAAAAGAATTTTTGAAACTTTAATAATCAATTTGAGTGTGATTTCACACGCTTTTATATCCAGACTGACTCGGGTGTTATTTAACATTAATGCTTGGGTCAGACCGAGTATTATAGAATACAAGATATGTTGCTGTGAAGCTCAGGAGACGAGCTAGATGGCGATACGTACTTCCGTACTTGCTATTATTTCTCCGCTGTATATTCAGTCCTGAGGACAGATTTATATGATGTACAGTTGTACGTTATTATTGATGTACTCTGATGATGTATGTATAAACAGATATAGTTTTGTTTTGTGTAAAGGTCATTGAATAGTTATTATATTTTATTCCGCTGTGATGGTAAGATGTTGTTGTTGTTTTCTGTTTTCTGTTTTCTCTTCTTCTACCTCTTCTTCTTTAACCCAAATGGTTCGTATTTCTGTTCAACTTGAGTTGATTTATGTAGAATAGTATTGACTCAAGGAGTATGGGTTTGCGGGTCGTTACAGTTGGTATCAGAGCGTGGTTGGTGATAACCTTGGCTCTGGTGGGAATTACTCATTTAAATTGAGTCTGTAGTACTCTAGAATGAGTTTGAGCGTATTAATAGATATAAGCGCGTGTTTGTTAGTGAATATAAAATTATTTTTATATTGTGTTGATTTATCGATTGAGTGTTTATGGATTCTGGTCGATATGTGGGACGCCATATTATCGACAGGGATTTCTAAACTCTTAAACAAGATAAACCGTCATAGTATTGTTTTAAATAGGGTAAATGAAATAATTTTACCCAAAATTATTTTCGTATATAAAAGAAATGATTTTCAATAATTGTTATAGTTATATATGGATGCTTGGTTGTTAGGAATGATAATATTAAATTATTATCATCAATTTGTAAAATTGAATGAGAAATTGAAATAATAACCAAAGATTAAGAAATAAATTAATAAATAAATGGGATTTGTAATTGTAATTTATAATTGAATAAGATATTGAAACCATAACTAAAAACTAAGAAACAAATTCATATACAAATGTGATTTGTAAATGTAAACTATAAATGTGTATTATAGTGTGATTAATAATTAAAATAAGATAAAATTCCAAAGTAATGTTTGAATATAAATTTAAAGGATTTGAAATTTGGAAATTTAGATTCCTTTGAATTTGAAAATGATTCTCAAAAGTTGGGAAGATAATATATATTGAGAAATATTTTGAATTGGATTTGAAAATCTAGAAAGATTTGGAATTTAAAAATATTTGAAGGGATTTTAAAGTGATAAAAGCATTGAACTCTTTTCGGTCGCTGGAAAATAATTCCGATGGTGATCGCGACATCATCGGTGTTCATATTCGGGTTTCCAAAAGAGGGATTGCTACCAGGATGGTTTGGATTATTGTTTGTTTGTGGAATTTGGTTTGATTTTGAAAAATGCAAAGGAATAGTTTGGTTTAGATATTTATGTTTTCAGAATTGAGTTTTGAACATTTTAGTAATGAGTTTAAATGTGTAAGCAAAAGGGAATTAAAACTAAATGTAGAACTTAATTTTGAATGAAAAATTAGTTAAGTTGGACTAAATAAAACAAAGTTTGAGATTAAAATTAGTAAGTAACTGAATTATTTATATGGCGTGCAATTAAAATGAAATTTGAATATCAGATAATGTTTGATTTAAAATTGCGTAAAATAAAGTGCAGAATTAGTTCAAATGGATTAAAAATAATCAATGTTTGGAAATAAAATTTATTCTCGGTTGAAAATGAATTTGTGAATAAACAAATGAATTTATAATTGTAAGTAAATGAACTGAAATTGGATATTGGAATGATATTAAATGGAATTAAGTCCTTGCTTAACAAAATTCAAAGGAATGGTATGTAGCTAGATTTAACTGGAGTTAAGCTAAATAAAATTGAATTGAAATGAATTCAGTTGATTTATAGATAATATTGAATGGGATAAAGTTCTACTCGTAAACTAAGTAAGTATTGAATTGGATTAAAACAGATTTGGTGTGAGTTGTAAACAAATCCAATTCAAGCATAAATTGAATGACCTTATTATTAATAAATTCAATAATGAATTGTTAATGTGAATTAAAATTTAAAATTGTATAAAGGGATAAACTAATCGAATAAATTAGTAAAATGGTTGGAGATTTGATCAAAGGAAAATCAAATCAAAGATTTAAATGGAGGTTGGTATAATAAAATAAACTTAAGTTATTGGGTGGAATAGTCTGAAGAAATAAATAACATAAGTAAATTGTGAGATGGTTATTTAATATATTGGTTGTCGTGTTTAATAAAATGGATTGGTATCAAACTTTTGGATATGAAAGAAAATGCAATGAAAGTTTGTGAATAAATTAAAATGGGTTGGAATCAAGTGTAAATTGAGTTGGAATCAGTTTAAATGGTTATAAAGTTTAAGTAATTATTTATTCACATTAATATTGTCGAATTGCATAAGAAAATAGATCATTTGATGTAAACGAGATTAGATAAAATCCAATAAGTTAGTAGAAGTGAAATAGGATGGTTTTGAAATCAATTGGAATGAATATGACTTTATTTTGCTTAGAATGAATTAAATATAAGCGTGTAAGTTGTAAATCACTTAAACTGAATGGAACGTTTGAGAATTGGTTGTAAGCAATTGTAATAAGTATCAGAACGTTATATGTGCTTATGGAAATTATATAACATGATTTATATGTGAAATTTATGTGTTAACTATTGAAAGTAAGTGAAATGTTAATAAATTTGCATATATTTAGTGCTTATATGTTTGAATTGAGTAAGTATAGGTACCGAGAAGCCGTTTGGTTGGATTTGGACGCGCTAAATGCTAAAATAATAAGCCGCTTGCTTAAAAATGCTTAATAAAGGTACGCCTACGCAATAAAAATAGGAAATATTAACTGTTTTTGGTTTTTCCGACAGTGTGGATCAATGTATATATATTTATATCTTTTGTCAAATTGAAAACGCTCCTCCGTACAAAAGAGACTCAGCCAAAATTTTCTGAAAATTTTGGGAGTTAGACAAATTTTTGAAATTTTTTGGAAAAAATTAGTTAGCGACAAAATGATTTCAAATTGGAAATTGAAATAAATTAGGGAATGAAACTAATTTAAAATAATGACATGAATCAGTATAAATGGAAGATAAAATTCAATATTCAGAGTTGAAAATAAATTGAATTCAGATAGAAATGGAAGAACCAATTTGAATAGAAGTAGATATAAACTAAAATGGTGAAGTGAAAATGAATAAAGAAGCATATAAAACTTTTATACTAAACTTAAGAAAGGAATGGTGAATTCTTAATTGGAAATTGATATTACAAATATATTCTAAGTTAATATTTGAATGAATAAATATTGACATTTTGTAAGGAAGTCAATAAAATGTTTTGAAAGTTGTGATTGGATATTAGTGCTAAGTATGATATGCAGGTATTATAAAGGGAAAGGAAATTTGGATTTGGTTTCAAAAGATAAATTTGAATTGCTCGACAAAAACGTATGTGTTTAAATTTCTGTATGAAATTTGATTGGGTTTTTGATCTAGTCACTTGGCTTTTTATTTTCTTTTGGAATTTGGGAGCCCGCAGAGGCATTTTGTAGTTGTACCAAGCTAGCAGCGCAAAGGAGACGCTGGCGAAATTTTTCAAAAATTTAGGGAGTTCGAAAATTTTTGAGAAAATTTGATAATTCAAAATTTGGTTCTAAATTGAAATTTGAATGATTGAGCAAATAGTATTGTTTGAAAACTATGGAAGAGTTTGGGAAGTTAGTAAGAATGATAATGGGACTTTCATAAAAAGATAATTGGTAAAATGTTGAATTGTTTGGTTTTGGGGAAAAAGTAAATGGGACCACTCTTCCTAACTAGTAATCTCGTGGACGAAATTCTTTTAAAGGGGAAGGAATGTTATGATCCGGAATTTTTAAGCATTTGAAATTGGAATATTTAATTGATTTTAAATATTTAAAAGTTAATTTTTAAGTTGAATTCCAAATATCACTATTTATTTGATAATTAAATTATTGAATTAAATAATTTGAAGTTGGGTGAAATGTTGAATCTAGAGTTTAAGGCCTGTTAAAAATAATTTGTAAGCTTGCAAAATTTATATTGATAACACTGAAGATAATAGAAATGTTAAAATTGAATCTAATAGTGATTTGTTCAATTTTGAAAATATATCGTTTAAATTGAATATAAAAATAGCCTTATAGTCTCGGAATTCGACAAAACCAGTTCCATTGGATCCGTAATAGTGTATAATTATCGGATTTCAATTCTCGTAATGTTTGGAGTTGTTGTGTGAGCGTAATAGATAAACGCGCTGAAATCTATATCGAAATTTAATATAATAACTAGGTCCAAAAAGCTATCTTCTCCATACGATCGAATTAGGACTCGTAACCTTTTCCAATGCGTCCGAAATAGACGTATAACATTATAAACGCCTGGCGGCACGCCTTGATAGGAGGTCAAGTTTTCAAGTTGCATTTATCGGAACGGTTTGAATTTGAATTTAAATTTAATATTTACACTAGTCAACTACAGTTGAAATTATCTCACATCAGAACTTTTTCAAATCACCTCAGAGGTCAATCTCCATCAGTTGACCTATCAGCGTGCTCGAAACGCTTGCTCCCTTTCAGTCCGACATTATCCCTTCTCTTCGGTTAAATCACGCATCTTCCCTCAAAGATTGATAGCCGATAAAAAAAAGAACAGAAATGTATAATGGCCGAAGCCTTCTTGTTCGATCAATACCTCTCCCTCTCTCCTTTCTAACTCTTTCTCTAATCGAAGTTACAAGGCCGAGCGTCGAAAATCGCTTGAGTCAATGAACCAATAATCGAATTCATTCGAAAGCAGGGTTTCACAATCGAAGGGAGGTTGCGATTAAATCGCGTCGAGCTTCGCGAGGTTAGAGCGTAGGAGGGTTCGTCGACGACATTGAAGTGGCTGGAGGCCTGGAAGCTTACTAGTATTGTCGCGATGGCATTGAGGGTGTGCTGTTTCGGTCGAAGGTAAAATCGCGAGGCTAAACGAGGGTTTTCCGATCGATTTTGGGGTTCATCTTGGCTCGAGCTCGAGTGCGAATAGAGAGGCACACGTGAATTCTGGGTCGAAGGCGTGATAATCGGGATGGTCGCGATGGAAGGTTAGAGTATCGAGCTTGGGGTCACGAGTGTTATAGAAGCAGTGAAGGTATTCAATTTATTTCATTCAATTAAACTTAGCCAAATATATATATATATATATATATATATATATATATATATTAAAATATATAATCTAATTTAAGCAGGAACTTGTAAAAATAATATAATAAAATAGTTGAAGTGATGTATTTACAGTTATTTTAGGATGTTTTTTTCTTGGAAACAGGGAGTTTTAACTTCTGATAATTATATAAAAAAAAGAGAATGTGTCGTTTTGTTATTGACAGGGAAAATCTTATACAGAAAAGGTTTCAAAAATGTTTGAAGAATTAATAGAAATTAGATTTTAATGTATACAAATTATTTCTTATAAATATATATATAAAGTTTCAGAAAAACAATAGCAATATACATTTACATTTTAACTGGCTAGTTTAGTTTTAAAATAATGGTTTTAGTAAGCTGTTAGTTTATTAACCCGTTTAGTCTATCTAGTTTCTGGAAATGATCTATTTAAAGGAAATTAATTTTTCGATGGATGTTAATAGATAATATAATATTATTCAAGGTCTTCCTATACTTTGTTAATTTAATTTGAAATTGTATTTTAAATTTAATAGAAAATGAATTTATATAAAATAAGGTTGCTGGGTTAAACTTATGTAAATCAGGAAAAAAATATAGGAGTTTAGACATTGAAGTACCTATATAAAGTTAGTCTAAAATTTAATTTTTAGATAAATTAAATTTTAGTTTAATTTAGATAAATAAATGGAAATTTATTTTCTGATTTATTTGGAATATTAATAAACAGTAAAAGGTCATACAAGGTTGAGAAATCGTGGACTCAAATCGAGAATGAAGTGGATGTGCAAATTTAAGAGGCAAAGGTGAGTTAATCTCACTCATGTGGTAATAATTAAAATTTAAATGGTTAAATTTAAATAATTGGTTGAATGGTTGAATTGGTTTAATGTGCTATATTATAGTATATAATATATCTTGGAATGATTGATTTCCCGCATTATATAGCGGATGAGACCCTATGCGCCGCATAATAGCGGATGATTTATATTAATACCATATACCGCGATATTCCACCTCGAAGTGGAATTGGTATTTTATGTTGTGCTAACCTCTGTGGATGCAGGGAAACAGGTTGGAAGGATCCAACTGGATTCCTCAACATTTATTTAAATTATTTAATATTCTCTGTTGTGATTATTTGATATACTATGATGAATTATATAAGAACATTGAATGCTATGGTTTGATTGAATATATTTGGGTATAATGAGTTACCAAAAATATATAAATTAGATTTTGAAAAAAAGAATTTCGAATAAAACAAAAATTAATAAATTGTAAACTTAAGTGATATCATTTAAAGGAATAAAGAATTATTTTAAAATTCAAGTCTAAAATTATTTAAAAGGATAAAGAAGTAATTTGGGAAGTATAAAATTGGTATTTTCAGTTAAAAGTATTTTAAATTACAATTAAGGAATAAAATCTGAAGTTAATGGATTTTGGAATAAATGGAGTTAATTGGAAATCAACTTGGGAATTGATTTAAGTGTGTAAAACTGGGATTTTTAAAGGAGAATGTGGCTATGAAATTGATAAACTGATTTTATAAAAGCGAAGTAATATATCAGTGGATATTTGGAAGAATAAATTCATGATGGGAATTTATTAAAGGAATGAGAAAATTTGTTTAAAATATAAACAGTGATTTATTTTTAAAGAATGCGAAGAGAAGTATATTTCCCTGGATAGCCAAGTACGTTTTCAAAGTAAATTTTTAAATATAAGGTAAAAGTTTTAATGTTTTTTTAAAAAGCATGTTTTAGAAAATTTACTATTGCTAAATGTTTAAATTTTAAAGTAAGTATTTTTCAAATCTATTATCGTAGTAATTATTTAAAGGTGACTTAGTATTTTGTTTTAAAGGGGAAAAATCTAGTTTTATATTTTATTAAGTAACCTTATTTTAAACATTCCTAAAGTATATATATATAAATAAAGTATTAAAGTAGTTTTCTCTCAATTGAAACGTTAAAGCATATTTTACAATAAAGTGTTTTTAAATTATTTTAAAAATATCTAAAGTATCGGCTTGGTGATTTCAGTGGAAATAGAAAATATTTGGAAAATTTATTCTGAAAAAGGAAGGTAATTTGGAATTGTTTTCAAAAAGGTTTGAAAAGTGGAAATATATCTCGCGAAGATATTGTGAGATAAATAAATAATTTGGGAAATTATTTATTATTTGATGGATGTTGTGAATATTAATTGATAGTTAAATCACCGGCTATCAATATTGGCCAAATGCTGTGACGCCCCACCTCTATACCCACGCTAGCCAAGGACACTACAGGGTAATGCCGTCAACTAACACGGAGAATAAGGCTGGTTAGGAGCGACCATCTATAGCCTTGCTCTAACTATCTATTGAATATATCGACAATAAACGTACCAAGCAGGTCGACATATCCAACGAATACTTAAAACAAAACCATAGGTGGTTGGAGGATCTATCAGAACAGAATATAACAACTCAAATGTAATATACATCATAGAATAGTAGATCATCATATACACATATACTGATACATAACAGAGTATACAAACTAATACATGTCAAGTGGTATAGCAAACCACCATATACAGACGAGTCAAAAGAATACATATCAGAGTTACTACAAAATAGGACTACACAAAAGCTATAACAAAAAGGAACAAGGTGAATAGTCCATGCGGAAGCAAAATAGGCTAAGTCCAAAAGCACCTAACCTGAAACAACTCGGTCTGACCCGAGTATGAAATACACAGGCCAGTCTAGCTAAACAAATCAGTTAGATAAACTGAACAACAATAAACCTGCAAGGTTACAAAGCATAACAGATATCTCTAAAAGAGATAACACAATCATGTAACGAAAGATGAATCATATAGGACAAGCCTCATATCATCGGCAACATATAGAAACAAAGGATAAGAATATCCCAAAGCAAGCCAAAAGGCAATAACTAATACCAATAAGGTATACAAGTTCCACAAGGTAAACGCTACGCATCATGCGGCTCATAATGACCAACATCGAAGGGCAATACCTAGGGAATATACATATGAATGAAACATCAGAAAATTTGCTCGAGCTCAGTACTGTACAAACAAGGATCCATGAGCCCGAAGACTCCAAACCCAATATCACCCATGTGGCTCATAATGACCAACATCGGAAGCGATACTAAAGGGAAACCCAATATCACCCATGCGGCTCATAACGACCAACATCGGAAGCGATACTAAAGGGCAACAAACCCGAAGGCACATACCCGAAGGCAACAAACCGTAGTGGTGAAGGTCGAAGACCCAGTACTGGACACCACTAACTGGCGGAATGTGTCATAACTCTCAAAAAGGAATCCGAAAAGTGGTAACGTGAGTCCCATAACCACTCATTCGCACTAAATGGTTTACTATCCGTTAGTTAATTTCACACTCAAAGCAGTACAAAGTTCACCTCATATCATCGGTAAACCAAACCAAAGGTCAAAACGTTCAAACGAATATATTGGGAATTAACTGAAAAGATGAACGCACGTGTTCATTGCACGCGTTTTATCCAGATCATTTAATTCTCCTCCCACATCGCTCGGAGTGCGAAGATGTGTGTGTTTTAATTAGAATTAATAAATTGGAGAAGGGAGCTTTTAATATAATTCGAAAGATTATTTTATAAAAACCCGTGAATGAAGTCAAGGATAAGTTATCAAAGCCAAAGAAGCAATAACAATCACTAAGAACCAACATCAATCGATAAAATCCAGAAAACCTATCAAAACGAGCATAAATAGGCAAAACAGGAAAACAGGAGCAGGTCAGTCGACTGAAATCCCTGTTCAGTCGATTGAAAATTGTCCAGAAAAATTTCGGGCTTCAGCTCAGTCGACTGAACAGAGGATCCAGTCGATTGAACCCAATTTCCTGCATTTCCTACTTATTACCATTGAAGTGAAAACTCTCCCAACCTTCAATCGGACGAGCACGAACGCTAGGGATTTACGCCAAGCGGCCACCCGGCCCTATAAGCACTTCGATTCATCGCCAAAAACATGATCAAAACATCAAAGTTAGGATTTCAAAGAATTGAACCCAAACACTAAAAATTTGGATATTCACCAATTCAATCCAAACTAAAAGCAAGTGCATATGAACAAGTGCTAGGAATTCATACCCAACATCAATGAAATCAAGAGAAGTAGATGTGAGTTCAAAACTCACCTTTAACCCAAAAACAAGAAGATGGAGCTCAATAACAAAGAGAAGACCAACCAAACCCTACTTCAACTCAACAAGCTTCAATCTAAGAATAAACCACATATTTCCCAATTTAGGTTTAATAAATTTTCTGAAATTTAAGAGGAGAAGAGTTGGAGAAAATGAAGAAGAGCTTACCAATGGATTCTCTTTGATTTTGGAGCAAGAATCAAGTTTACAAGAAGAAACTAGGGCTTGCAATTTCTATTTCCTCTTCCCTTCCACCATTTTCAGTTCTAGCTTAAGAAATGAAATGAAATGAGGATGAATGAAGAGAAGGGGTTGGGTTAGGGTATTAGTTAACTAGTGGGCTGAACCCAAACCCAAAACCCAATAGAAAAAGGGTCAAAATTTCACAAACTCCAAACATATCAAAGATTATACTCAAAAAGATCGCAAACGCCATTTTGGAACCAATGGAGGTAGTTTCGAGTTCCAATTCGGCCATTTACAGAAAGTAGCTTTTCGGACCCAAAAATCCGACTAACGACGTTATATTTAAATTAAACGTTTAAATATCAAATCGTTAAATATGCGGGTTGTTACAGCCAAATGCGCTGATCGTTTCGAAGAGATTGGGATCGAGATTTATTTCTCGAAAACCACTTTGATCCGGTTTGTACGTTTTCGTGGAAAAACGAGTATGGAGTCGTAGATGGAGCAGTGAAGTGCAAGGGCTAGTCGCTACTAATCCTGAGGATATTTCCAAAATGGATGTAGTAGGAATAGTGCCTTCGGTTCCGTTCAAACCCAGGACGGACTTGTATGGATGAATGCTTTCGGAACATCGTTAGGTGGACGATGGGCATTCTAAGTGAAACGATCTAAAAGGTAACGCTTAGCCTTAAGCCTCATTAACCGAGAATGACTAAAAATCAGGGGTTATGCAACAAGGCTGGTGGGTAGCACCCACTTCAGGGTGAGGTCATCCCTGTCTAGATGTCCCTTTTTATTCTTCTTAGTGGTGTGGTTGCTGATCCCAACCGTGGGGTGATCTTACTCGGGATTATCCAGCAAGGGATAGTCCCGGTCTTGTGTTGCAGGGGGTCGGGAGTGATCCTCGGTACTGTGATCTAGGCCACGTACCGTGACAGCTGATACCCCAGTGCCTAGTCATTAGTTGGAAATCCATTTTCCCTATGCGCCTTTTACGAGTTTTGTTTGTATTACCCACTTTGTGGCCAGTAGCTGGAATTTAATAGATGTAACAATTTCGGCTATTTTAATAAGTATTTGTATATAGACCCTATCATAATATCAGAGGATTTTAATATAAAAATGTTTTAGCTATCGTAAGGAACCCGACATGTTTATTTGTGGCGTGGTCTTACGAGATGCTTTTGTTTTCAAAAGAATTTTTGAAAATTTAATAATCAATTTGAGTGTTATTTCTCACGCTGGTATATCCAGACTAACTCGGGTGTTATTTAACTGTAATGCTCGGGTCAGACCGAGTATTATAGAATACACGATATGTTGTTGTGAAGCTCAGGAGACGAGCTGGATGGCGATACGTACTTCCTTACTTGCTATCATTACTCTGCTGTATACTCAGTCCTGAGGACAGGTTTATGTGATTGTACAGTTGTGCGTTATTGTTGATGTACTCTGATGATGTATGTATAAATAGATATAGTTTTGCTTTGTGTAAATGTCATTGAATAGTTATTATATTTTATTCCGCTGCGATGGTAAGAATCTGTTGTTGTTTTCTATTTTCTTTTCTTCTACCTCTTCTTCTTTAATCCAAATGGTTCGTATTTATGTTCAACTTGAGTTGATTTATGTAGAATAGTATTGACTCAAGGGGTACGGATTTGCGGGTCGTTACATAACACTTCTCATGATCAAGGTATTTCTCATTCTATCCTTGAGGGCATTATTATGTTCCGTGACCAACCTAATCGAGTTCTTTTTGATACGGGTGCATCCCATTCTTTTATATCTAAAGAACTTGTTGATACTTTTTCTTTAAGAGTTATGGCTTTGATGACTTCACTGAGAATTGCGAATCCGGTTGGTGGATCTGCAACATTCAGTTTACTTTGTAAAGATGTCGAGATTATTTTATGTGATTATTCTTTCCGAGCCGATTTGCTTGTCATGCGTTAGGCCTCGGAATGATTTCGGGAATGGATTGGCTCAACCGTTATGAAGCCCATATCTTATGTTCTGAGTGGACTATTCGTCTTGGACATCCTTAATCTGTTAAGCAGATTTCTATTGTTCTTAAATATTTGGATTCCAATTTGGTAGCATCCTTATATTCTCTTAACCCTCATGATGACGATAACGATGATGAGGAAGATGTCATTTCTCTCATTCACATTGTTTGTGAATTTTCTGACATATTTGAGCCCGTTTTAGGATTACCACCTAAACTAGCAATTGAGTTCAGAATTAACCTAATCCCTGGAGCCCTATCTATCACTTGTCCTCCTTATCGTATGTCTAATAAGGAAAATGAGGAGATGTGTAAACAATTATCCGATTTAGAAGCGAAGTGGTTTATTCGTTCTAGTTCCTCTCCTTGGAGAGCTTCGTCTATTTTTGTAAAGAAATCTGATGGTACTCTTAGGCTTTGCATTGACTACCGCAAGCTTAATGATCTCACCAGCAAGAATAAATATCCTTTACCATGGATTGATGATATATTCGATCAACTTAGTGGTGCTAGAGTCTTTACACAGTTAGACTTAGCAATCAGTTTTCATCAGCTTCATATTGTAGAGGATAGCATTCCTTTAACATTGTTCCGTACTCGTTATGGATCTTATGAATGGCTTGTTATGCCATTTGGTTTAACGAATGCTCCAGCTTATTTCGTTGACCTTACGAATCGAGTTTTCAAAAACTTCCTCGATATATTTGTTCTCATCTTTATAGATGATATTCTTGTTTATTCTAAAATCGAGGAAGAGCATGAAAAGCATCTTCGGATTGTGTTGGAAACTCTTAGGAGCAGCCAATTGAAAGAAAAAATTTCTAAATGCCACTTTTGGAAATCTCGTATGAAATTTCTTGGTCATATTATTTCTGAATCCGGAATTTCCATGGATCCTTCATAGATTGAAGCGATTCAAAATTTGAAGAGACCGGAGAGAGTGACGGAGATTCGTAGCTTTCTTGGATTGGTGGATTATTACCATTGTTCTATAAAAGACTTCTCTAAAATTTTCGTGCCTCTTATTAATTTTACAAAGAAGGGGGTTAAGTACATTTGGTCAGACAAATGTGAAACTTCTTTTCAAAGATTAAAAGAACTTCTTTTCGATGCTCCTATTCTTGTGATTCCCGAAGGGAACCAAGACTTTTTTTTATACCGATGCTAGTCGTGTTGGTTTGGGAGTCGTTCTCATGTAAAGGGAACGTGTTATTGCTTATGCTTCTAGGCAATTAAAGCCTGTCAAGACTAGATATGCCACTCAAGATTTAGAGCTCACGGCTGTTGTTTTTGCCCTTAGAATTTGGCATCATTATCTTTTGGGAGAAAAATTTGTCCTCTACGTCGATCATAAATCTTTAAAGTATTTATTTTCTCAAAAGGAACTTAATTTGCGTCAACAACGTTGGCTCAAGTTCCTTGCATCTTATGATCTTGATATTATTTATACTCCTGGAAAGGGAAATCGTGTTGCCGATGCCCTTAGTCGTAAGCTACAAGCGGTTGTTTCTATGATGTTATCCGAGTGCAATGATCTCGAGACTTTATCCACTTGTGAGATTCGAGATCGTGAATCTGATTCTTGTTCATCTCTTGTTTTATGTAGCCTTGTGGCTCATCTATCTCTTTTAGACCACATTCTTGAAGCTCAAAAGCTAGATCCCGAATTGGCTCTTCTTAGCTAAAATTATAGGGATAAAATTGATATTGAAGGTTTGAAGGACTTTGATATTGATGCTCGTGGCGGTATTCGAAAATTTGGTAGACTTGTCGTACCAAATATTAGTGATCTTCATAAAGACATTTTAGAAGATTCTCATCGTTCTAAATTTACCATTCATCCCAGTAGTAGTAAAATGTACACGGATATGAAGCAACTTTATTACTGGGATGGAATGAAATCTGATTTTGTTAACTTTATTAAGCATTGCATGACTTGCCAACTCATAAAGGCCGAGCATCAAAGGCCCGGTGCGTTATTGCAACCTTTGGACATTCCAATTTAGAAGTGCGATCAAGTCTCCATGGACTTTATTGATAGACTTCTCCATTCTCGTTTGGGCCATGACAGTTTATGGGTGATAGTTGATGGACTTACAAAATCCGCCCATTTTATTCCCGTTCAGTCCAATCGGACCATACCTCTTTTCGCCAAACTCTATGTTAGAGAAATTATTAAATTGCATGGGGTCCCTACTTCTATTGTTAGCGATCATGATCCATTGTTTACTAGTGGATTTTGGAAGAGTCTTCAAAAATCTTTGGGAACGAAGCTTAATTTTAGCACCGCTTGTCATCCTCAGTCCGATGGGCAAACCGAGCGTGTGAATCAAACTCTTGAAGATCTTCTTCATGCATGTGTTCTTGATTTTGGTGGAAGTTGAGAAGATTATATTTCTCTTGTTGAGTTTTCCTATAATAATAGCTTCCAATCTAGTATTAGAATGGCCCATTTTGAGGCACTCTATGGAAGGCCATGCCGATCTCCTTCTTCTTGGCTTGAGGCCGGTGAGAAGCTGGTTTTTAGGTCTAGATTTTATTCGTGATTCCACAGAAAAGATTGACTTTATTCTTCATAGGATGAAAAAATCCCAAAGTAGACAAAAATCCTATGCTGATAACCGAAGAAGGAAAATAGGATTTTCTAGAGAAGATTTGGTGTTCATCCGTGTTTCACTTATGAAGGGTGTTGTTGGTTTCAATCAATCGGGAAAGTTAGCACCTCGATATATTGGTCCATTTCCCATCACCGAACCCATTGATTCCATAGTTTGTCGCCTTTTACTACCGGCTCAATTTTCTGCTATTCATGACGTGTTTCATGTCTCTCAATTACAGATATGCCTTCGAGATTCCGATTCTGTTCTTGAGCCCAGTGTTGTGGAAGAAATTGAAGTTTCGCCTAATTTGACGTATGAGCAACATCCTATTTGTAACATTGCTATGGAGGTTAAACGCCTTCGAAATAAAGATGTCCCACTTGTGAAAGTTCAATGGTCCTCAAATCCTAAGGATTGTTCTTGGGAATATAGAGAATTCATCGAGTGAACACATCCAGACTTACTCTCTCGTGCTCCTTAGAGGTGAACTTCTTATTTCAAATTTTCTTTTGTGTTGATGTGATTTTTCGGTTGTTACTTGTTATTTTCTTCTTAAGTATTGCGAGGACGCAATTTCTTTAAGGAGGGGAGTCCGTAATAAACCGCATATTTTACGATTTTATATTTAAATATAGCATCGTTAGTCGGATTAAAGTCCGAAAAGCTACTTTTTGCAAACAGCCGAATTAGGACTCGAGATCACTTCCATTGAGTTCAAAATGGCATTTGCGACCATTTTGAGTATTAGCATCGATATGTTTGGAGTTAGCTGGAATTTTGATGTTTTCACTTGGGGATTTGGGTTTCAGCCCACTAACCCAACTCAACTTATAGCCTAACTCCACCCCATCCCTCTTCATTCATTCTCATTTCCTAACACTTCTAGCTTTAGTAAAAATGGGGGAAGAGATTGGAAATTAAAATCCTAAGCCCTTGTTTCTTTTGCAAATCCAAGTTCTAGCTCCAAAATGAAAGAGAAGCTTAGGTAAGCATCCTCTTCTTCTTCTCCATCTCAATCTCTCTCCAATTTTAGAAATTTCCTATAACCTAACTTAGAAAACATTTACTTATGATCTTAGATTGGAGCTTTTAGAGTTGAAATTGAAGAGTAGTTGATCTTCCTTTTGTTTTCAAGCTTCTCCTTCATTGTTTTTGAGTAAAAGGTGAGTTTTTGAACTCACATCTATGTCTAAACTTTCTTTGTTGTTAGGTATGAATTCCTAACACCTATTCCTGTTCATTTGCTTTGGATTGAATTGGTTTTATGAATATTCCAATTTTTGGTGTTTTGAAGTCAAAATCTTTAAAAATCCTAGCTTTGATGTTCAAACATGTTTTTGGTGATGCATCGAAGAGCCTATAGGGCTGGGTTGCCATTTGGCATAAATCCCTAGCACCCATTGCTCATCCAATCACAAATTGTTACAATTTTGCCCCACTTGGGGGCTAGGCAGAATATGCTTCAGAAGCAGGTTCAGTCGACTGGACCAGGAGGTCAGTCGACTGAACCAGAAGACAGAAAATATTTTTGAAGCAGGTTCAGTCGAGTGGGCCAGGAGGTCAATCGAGCGAACCAGGGGACAGAAAATGCTCTATGCCTGCGTCAGTCGACTGAGCCTGAAAACGAATGTTTTCAGGCATGTTTCAGTCGACTGACCACCCTAGTTCAGTCGACTGAATCTGCTGTCACTAGAAACAGAAAGTTTCCAAGCATTGGGCCAGTCAACTGACCAACTGGTTCAGTCGACTGACCTGTTTGCCTCAGCCTAATTTGCCTATTTTTCTTGGGTTTCCAATTTTAATCGATTCGTGTTGATCCGATTTGTTGTTATCATTTATTATCGACTTTGATGACTTCTTTTTCGGGATTTTTGGGAATATCCATCTTAATGGATTCGGTATCGATTTCTATGGATTTTATTCACGTCTTCGAATGTGAATTTGGTAATTGATTATTTTTACAATCATTTTTGTGATTCGTCACTTTGAAACACAAAGGTTTCTATATTTGTAGTAAATGTCAAAACTCTTTCACCAAGACGGTTTCAACTCTATTTTCCTAATACGAAGCCCGTTTATAAAACCGTTGTCCAATCTATTAGTATATATAAACCTTTTACCCTATTCGTTTGAGAAATCTAATTAAACGGCTTAGTAAAACTATTGGTATGAAATGCGTGCGTTTACTTCGTCGGTTAATTTTTAGACTTGTTCGATTGAAAATCTTGTGACAATCTTTGAGTGGAAATCTATAATTTGTTCGTAAATATTTAAGTTAAGCCAGTGGTTATGGGACATGAAGCTAAACTCATTTATTTCATAGCTTAGTGTGATAGACACTTCTTGATGATTGATGATGATCATTTTTGTGGTTTAGACTAGCAATTGCGATGTCTCTTTGTCTACGAGGGAGACTAACCTCCGTTTCTGTGGAGTTTCGGCTCAAAATTGGTGGGGTTGCGACTCATAGTCTTCAGGCCGTTTATGGAGCATCGGCTCAAAATTAATGGTTAACAACCATGGAATAGCGTTCCATTTGTGATGCACGTGTTGGTGAGTTTTCATGCTTCCGTTTTGTGATGGGCCTCCCCCATTTTGTGATTTATTGATTTCTAGTTGATGATTTCTAGAATTTATGATTCACCAATTTTATGATTGGCATTGATATATTTGTCGATATTCGTGGTTTGGTGAATAAAATAAATAATATGACATTCTTTTCTGTGTTTTGAGATTTCTTGTGGTATTGTATGATTTTTGTGTTATTTAATGTATACTTGTCGCAGTATGGCATAATTATTATCATACATTTTTGTTATATCTCTTTTTCCATCTCATTTTATCTGATATTTATAGTTAGACTAATCCGTTTATTATTTTCTTATCAAATAATACTCGGGTCAGACGGAGATGTTACAGGTGCTTCTGCTTAACTCCTCTTTTGGAAACATTATTTGATTTTTGGCTAACTACTATAGTTTAGTAGTTTTTTTGGTTATACGTACGAGATAGAGACTCCTTGATGTATACTTATTCTTTTGTCCAGTACTTGTTCCTATTCTTTTATGACATTGTGGATCTTATTTGACCACTACTCTAATGTACACTTCTATGTGTTATATTCATATCTGTTTCCGCCTTTGTGATATGGATATTAGTGGCTGATTTGTGTTATGCTTATTTCTATATTTGTTTTCGAGGTTTACACAGCCACGTGTAGTAGCTTTGAGTTTGTATCGGTATGTCGGATTTCCTCTTGAAATTAAATGCCTTACATACTATCTGACATATTGGTGCTCGCACAAAGCAATTACACGGATGGTCACTCCTCAACAGCTTTATTCCTCATGCTAGTTGACGGCATTACTCCGTAGTGTCCTTGGCTAGTGTGAGTATAGAGATGGGACGTCACACTTTTATTGTTGCCATTACCATTCCTCTTATTGGAGTTTTGATTTTTCCTTTTTGGGTTTTCGTTTTTCATTGTGATTCCTATAGCAATTCCATAAGCATGTGCGTTTTGATTCATTGCTACATCACTCCGTCTGATGTTCATCGGTCGGTCACTAGTAGACTTCCTCTCCAGCTCCTATGCTTCTCCAACCTTAAGTATTGACTTGCTTTACGATTGAAGTCTTTTCTTGCAGTGGATTGCTTTATCTTAATCCACTTTCCAAATTCAGTCTCCAGGTGAATGGCACGGACTAATGCCATAAAGACAATGTCTTCGTTGGGGTTTCTTACTTCCGTCAGTGCAGTGTTAAACTCGTTCATAAAAGATATCAACGATTCAATGCGTCCCTGGAACAATTTGAAAAGGGACATGACATCTTTTGGATGTGTAGTACGGAGCCAACCATGTACCAAATTTACTTGTACAAGTGAGGTTTTGGGTCCTTTGTCCCGTCGTAGGACGGAATAGTTGGTATCGTGTATTTTTCTGGATATTTCTCATTCAAGATTTCATCGGTGAAGGGAGTCCAACTTGGTGTAGACCAACATTCATTATCTCTTCTATTTTTATTTTCATCCATTAATGGTTTGTCCATATTCACTATGTATGCTTCTAATATTTGGTAATCCTAGGGACGACAATCGGTTACTACCCCAACTGTTTGGCTTTGCAAACAGTTTTGGCGAGTGGGCTAAAACCTTGGCTCTCCTATATTTGGTAGAGCCACTCCAGCAGGGTCCCACTAGCTTGTAGTTTGTCTAATTGGAGCAATTTCAGAATTCCTAGCATTGTTGAATGCATTGACGTTTTCTTCCAACTTGTCGTCTTGCCCTCCATCCTCTGAGTCGAAGAGTTCCATAGCTATATCTTCTATCGGGGACTTCATGCGTTGATTCAAGTTCAGAATTGGTTGCCTTGTGGCAAATGGGGTACTTGCATTTCCTTTCACGTTAAGTCCTGTAGTCAACAACTTATCCAACCCCTTAATAAATAAGTGTTCAAAACAATACAACAGTGAAAGTCTAGGGTTTTCTTCAGCCATGGGGGAAAATCAATTCCCTTACCAAATTTCCTCAAACTTTTTTAGTTCCTCCTCTTTTAATCAAACCACCCAAGGTTTCTCACATCCGAAAGCGATCAAGCATTATCAACATAGACAATGATGGGCTCCAATTGGTCCAATCTAAGCAATGAAAGAGGAAACATGGCAAGAAAGCTTAGGAGTTGCTATCGGCTCTTGATAAAGTCAATCTAGAAGGCAAAGATAGTCAGAAAACCACCGCCAAGGTCACCAAAAAGGATGATATGGTGTTGCAATAGAGATAACCGGTAGCCATCTCACTGAATAAGGAAGAAAGTTGAAAATCTTGGGCTGATATTGTTGTTGATCTGCCTTAAGAACCAAATGATGATGAATGCAATCTAGAGCATATTGCACCAATCAAGATCAATAATAGGAAGTATGTTCTGGTTAATGAAGAGGTATGTAAAAGAGCAATGGAATCATGGAGTAACTCTATTCTTGTTTATGTAGTGGGTACCAAACCATGCTACTTGTATTTTAAATCATATATCCAAAGATTTGGAATCTAGTTAATGGATTTGAAATGCTCGCAAGAGAGAACGGGTTCTTTATAGTGAAATTTAAAGAATCTCTAGATTGCGATTCAGTTTTAAAAAACGGACCATATTTCTACAATGACAAACTCATCATAATGAGGAAGTGGTCTTAATCCCTAAAGATGGAAAGAGATCTGCTAACTACTCCGATGATATGGGTAAGATTACACTGTGTTAATCTAAATCTATGGGATAAAGAGGCTTTTAGTGTCATGACAAGTATTATAGGAAAACCCATTATAATGGATGCAGCCACAACTTTGAAGACAAGATTGAATTATGCTTGCCTTCTTGTTGAAGTGTCTGCAAATGATGAACTTCTTTATCTTTCTTTGTATAATGGTAAAAAAATTACTCAAAACGCTGAATATGAATGGGTTCTAAAGTGCAGTGTAAGCAAGTGTTTCAGCCACACTAAAGATCAGTGCATCCCGAAACAAGTATGGATGCCAATACAAGTAATCAAGAGAGTCAAGAAAAGGAATCTATAACTTTTGGCTCAAGAAATCATTCTATATCACAAAATCAGATTATATATTTTGGTGAGAAAGATCGAATCGACCAAGAAGGTGTCATTTTCAATCAAAGAAAGAATGGTATTTTGCTCTCTAATCAAGTTGATCAGGTCATAGCAGAGGAAGTTCATCATAATTCTAAAGAAAACAGCTCAAAAGAGATTATACAAAGCAACACAAAGAAGGGTAGGAATAGTATAAAAGTTCTTTGAGTCTGAAAACCCTCCAGTTTCAGACCTATGCTTAATTACAGACATCAATTATATGATTAACAATAATGAAGTCCAACTTCAATCCAAGAATCAAGTCTGGATATGGTCACTGAAGAACCTCCTCCAAAGCAGGCTGCAATAGCTGAGTCTTGCGACTCAGCCATGCCTTGCACAGCTAATCTTTTTGATATCTCTCTGATTAAAGTTCTAGAAACAGTGCACAAGGAAGAAACTAAATCAGAGATGGTAGATGCTACTGACCAGTTTGATATCTCAGAGCTGCATATTCCAAAACCAAAAGCAACTAGTAATATTAAGAGAAACAAAGAGAAGAAATCTTTCAAACAAAAATACATTTCTATCAATCCAGAATGGGATGAAATGTCTACAAGACTAAAACCTAAAAGTGTTGAAAATAAAAGGAGGGGTAATGGTACTACAATGTCAGGTATCATCTAATTTTCAAACTTATATATTATACTAATGTTTATATTTGCTTGGAATGTGAAGGGAATGAACTCCTCTGCTAAACAATCCGATATCTTACATATATTGAGTGTTTATAAGCCTTCTATTGTAGCTCTTAGAGAAACTAAAACTGAATGATGAGAATTATTAAAAAAAATATGTGAAATTATCTAGCAATTGAAAATCTATTAATAATAATGATTGTGGATGTAGAGGAAGAATCATTATTATATAAGATACTAATATCTAGACAAACTTAAATATTAATAAAGATAAGTAGTTTATAGACTGTCAATTCAAAAATATAGGGGGTTTTTCTCTACAAATTACAAGTATTTATGGTAGTAACCTTGAAAGTGAAAGAAATGGTATATGGTGTAAACTAAAAGCTTTGAATTTAATCTATAATTTTCCCTGCATTATTTTGGGTGATTTTAATGCTGTTTTTCATGTCTCTGAAAAATTTAGAGGCAGTAAAATCCCTCAAAGTAAGCTAGATAGGTTAAATAATTTTTTATTAGATTCAAGTCTTATAGAACCTAATACTAGTGTGAATAAATATACTTGAAAATCTGGTTTGGTTAAATATATCCACCATAAATTGGATAGAATTTTAACTAATAAAGAATTTCAAATATTTTTCCTAATTTCTTTTATTCCACTCTTGACCAAAATTCTAGTGACCATACTCTTTTACTTGTTAATCTTTTTATTAAAGTGGACTTAAGTAATAAAATTCCCCCTTTTAGATTTAAAAATAGTTGCGTTTTAGAAGAGAATTATAAAGTTTTGATGGAAAACTGCCTATTAATTTCTCTTGTATTGGTACTAAACAATTTCAGTTTAGTATGATTTTGAAAAATGCAAAAAGCAATCTTGAAACTTGGAATAAAAATAATTATATGAATAAAAACAACCTAGATTTTTTAGGAAAAGATAGAAAAATCTTATAAGATCTTGTGGATAATAATCCATAGGATATAAATGTTGTTAATTTTTTTTCAATAATCGGAAAAATCTATCTACTGAACTCTATAAAAATGCAGTTAATGCTAGACAAAAGGCTAAAGTAGACTGGCTTACTCTAGGTGATGACCACACAAAAAAATTTATGCTAAAATGAGTAGTAGAAAGCATATAAATAATATTAGCAACATTATAGACAATGCTTGGAATTAATCTAATGCTTATGACAGAGTAGTTAATGATGCTGTTGAGTTTTATGAAAAGCTATATTTCTCAAACACTAATGAAAAAAAAAATCCTCGAATTATTTGTAAAAATATATTAAATGACAATGCATTTGAAATTTTACTTGACCCAGTCACTTTAAAAGAGATAAAATATTTATTTTTAATGCTAGTGATAATAAAAGCCCTGGCCCAGTTAATGCTAAATTTTATAAAAACCACTAGGATTATATTAAGGGACAAGTATTTGAAGTCATAAATGAATTTCTGGTAAAAGGTAAAACTCTTAAAAGTTTAAGCCATACTTTTATTACTCTTATCCCTAAAAATAAAAATCCCACTAATATAGCTGACTATAGACCCATATCTTGCTGCAATTTTATGCATAAAGTTATTGCTACTATTCTGAGAAATAAAAAAAATTGCCTTTTCTCATTTCTTGAAATCAGAGTGCTTTTGTGCTTGGCGTACTAATATATGAAAATTCTCTGTTAGCAAATGAGATGGGCAGAAAATTTAATACTAAAAATGGTAATAATGTTTGTGTTAAGATAGATTTACAAAAAGCCTTTGACAAAGTGAATAGATATTTCATTTATCATATAATGAGATATATGGGTTTTTCTAGTAAATTCTGTGATTTGATTCTACAATGTATTAATACCCTTACTTTTTCTATTCTTATTCAAGGTAAATCAGAAGGATTTGTTAAAAGTAACAGGGGTATTAGATAAGGTGGTCCTTTATCACCTTATCATTTTACTATGGTCATGGAATACTTTTCTATATTAATGGAAAATGGAGCTATGAAGGGTAATATTAATCCTATTAACAGAGTTCAACCTTGCATAAACCATCTCATTTATGTTGATGATTTAATGGTGTTTATTAAAGCAAACTAAGGTAATGTAGACACCATTATGAAAACCTTTGCAATCTGAATAATTATGCAGGATTGCAACTTAATATAGGTAATAGTAAAGCATATTTCAGTAAACATAGTAGAAACAAAAAAGATGTTTTAAATGTTTTAAAAATTGCAGAAGGTAATCTTCCAATTAAATATTTAGGGCTGCCTTTATCTGTAAATCAAATTAACGATTCAGACTGTTCTATGTTGATTGAAAAAATACAAGAGATAATGGAAACTTGGTCACGTAAACTACTTCCAAATGTAGGAAGATTAGAATTAATAGAAACTGTTGTTTATGCAATCATTCTTTACTGGTTGTAAATATTTCACATCCCTACAGCATCCGTCAAGAAAATAGAAAGTAGATGGGCTGATTTTCTATGGAGGGTAAATATCATAAAATCAGTTGGAATAAAGTATGAAGACCAAAAAATGAAGGGGGTTTTGGCATTAGAAATATGAATGATCTCAATTTAACTTGTCATTTAAAATTATTCCGGAGATTTATTACTGCTGACTCTATGTGGGCTAGGTGGATGAGGGCTAAATACCTTAAAAGGGTAAGTTTTGAAATATGTTACCAAATAACAATCAACCTAATGCATGGAAGCAAATCTTAAATTGCAGAAATATTGGCAAATCTTTGTTTGAAAGAAAGTTTAAGCTAGGTGAGGAAACTAGCTTATGGTTTGACCCATGGTTTAGTGATGATTCTTTTATAAATAAAGTGGGATGGAATAATTTAGTCATTTGCGGAGGTTTCAATGCAACAGTTTCTACAATTATAAAAAACAATCAATCCCAACCTCAACTTCATCCAAATACTAACCCACACAAGTATGAAATATGCAAAATTCATTTTTATCTTAGAGAAGGTAGTGGTTACTGGGAATGGAAAGCTAGCAATAAAGGAAAGTTTTCCTTTAAAAATACATGGGATGCTACTAGAAATAAAGTCACCAAGGTTGATTAGTATAATTACATATGGAACAAAGTGGATAGTCCCAAGATGGCTTTCTGTACTTTGTTTGCAGTAAATAACAGATTGCCAACTTGGAATAAAATTAACAAATTGGCAATAAATCTAGTCCACTTTGTTCCCTATGTAATTTGGTCAATGAAAGTGCTGATCGTTTTTTTTCCGAATGCAGTTATTCATATTTTATCTAGAATCACATATTAGCTAAATTGGAAATCCTAAATAATGGCCAGATGGATCTCAAGCAAGCTATTCAACTTATTAATAACAAATTTAAGGTCAAATCTATTGAAAGAGACTTAGCTCACATACTAATTACTATTGTAGTCTACCATATTTGGAGAGAAAGAAATTCGCATACTCATGTTAAACCAAGTAACAATAAAGAGCAGAAGTGTTTACTCATCGAAATAGATAGCAAGGTACTACTTTAAAAATCAATGAAAAGGTTAAAGATCAAACCAAATTTGCTTATTTAGCTGATGACTGGACAATCAAAGCTGGCAGTAAACAAATGGAGCACTTCCTAACCCACTCGAAGAGCTTTCAGACAATCATCAACTAATTGAAGCTAACAATTTCGACTGTGCTTCCAATCGAGCTTGTGCTGATTTTCAGAGAGAAGAATTAACAGATCTGAGTCATATTGACCGCAGATCTACTAATTCCCCTCTTTTAAACTTTTTTCAAAGAGATATCTTCTTCAACAAAGAGATAGAGGGGATGAGGGGGAGTTTTAACGAATGTTTGTCATACTGGGAAAGGGGAGAGTCCAGTGGTGTGAAAGAAGTTGGATGAGAAGGATAAAGAATGGCTTCGTTGGGTCGCCATTTTTATACTTTTTCTTTTGTTAGCTGAGAAGTTGTATAATGAGAATGAAGTGTCGGCGCTTACCTTAATTAGGGTTTAAACTTTAGTTGGTTCGGGTAGTAGTATTATACCCGTTACTTTGTTTTGTGGGATGGGCCATGTTTACCTTCATTAAAAAAAAAAGTCCTACTGTCGCCCTTTTTTGTGGCTGTTTTCTGTTTCTTCTATTTAGAACAAAGACATAAGAGTTTTCCTATTCTATTACAGCCGCGAGTTCAGGCATAGCTCTTGGAACAAGGTTTGAGTGTAGCGTTAGGAGAGCATTAAGTTATCCATCAACACCTTTTGGCTACTTTCCATTTTTTGGTTGATCTCATTAACCATTTTATTCAACTCATCCCTAGTAATGATTCCGTGCTGACTAGAGGATGTTGGTGCCTGATTTCCTAAGTTGGCTCCATTTACTTCAGTTTGTTGAGTATTAACATCTTCTCCAACTTTTAGTACCCTATGGATTATCCAGAGGCAACTCTACTTCTTCTAGGAGCCATTGATTCCAAGCAGTGGATTTTTCAAGAAAAGATCGAGGATTTAACTTCTGGACCTATGGGATCCAACGTAGATATCTAGATCTAAACACTGAGTTGGTTTCTCAGTAAAAGCACCAAAATGTTAACCTAAAAAATGGATCAACGCCCTGGTTTGAGTGTGAAAGCATCATCCCTATTCTCACAGAGCAATAATATAAACAGTAAATGCAGAAAAGAGTAGAAAATAAAGAAGATAAGATAATCTTATAGTGGTTTGGTTGCTAATGAAGCCTACGTTAATTTTATAGTTTTATTAGAGACCGATCGCTGTAACCAGAACTGTTTGAGTACAAGGTTCTTGATTGTCCTTAGCTAGATTGAATCTCCTAGGTTGGAAACTACTGGAGAATCACAATGAATCCCTTTGGAGATTGTTGTGAGGGATGTGAAGAGTGAAGAAAGTTTCCTGCAGAGATTTAGCGACCAGTTCGAAGAAGCCCCATTTTATGTTATAGGTAGGATGATATTTATAAAGATCGGAGTCTCTAGGCCCTTCTTGTTCGCCAATTGCTTGCTGATAGACATAGGAGGATCTAGTAGAGCTTAGCTCGTGACCTAAGCTAAAAGCATGGATTGCTAGCGATACATAGCAATAACTCGAGTGCAAGCTAAGCACTTGGCCTCATCTTCTTTTATGCTTAGTTTTAAGTCACCATAGATTCCATGATGAAGTATGGATCGCAGGCAATCCATGGTGTATGGATTGTACATTTTCACACTTTATCTTTTAATCTTTCTTTGCTCCCCACATACCATAGCAACCCATGATGTCGTATGGATCGCTGGCGATCCATAGTGTGTGGATCACCAGCGATTGATTCAGTTAACTATTTTTGGAGTTTGATGCCCAGAATGCCTTCATTGCCTTGCATCGACGTTGTTCACGTAGCCTCGTTGCACATAGCTTTGTTTCGATGATGATTTATTTGCTGGTTTTATTTAGCAACTGATTGGACTGGACAGATGGTTGTCTCTTGGTATAGTCAGGCTCAGTCGTTGTTTTATTAATATAACTTGATTATCTTTAAGTTGTTTCTTTATCCCTTATGGTTGAGTTCCGAGCCATTCTGACTTCATCGAGTCATTCCGTCTTCTATTGGATCCTGCCAGGTTAAAAACCCAGATAACACTAGGAATAGGCTCGAATGGACTTTTTGGCTTTTGACAAGACCTTGAACAAAGACCATAGGTTATATATGGACTTTAGTTTAGATCGGACTCGGATTTGAAAGTGTATTTATAGTGACAGACGCTATAGATGCACTTGTGAATTATCTTATTTTTGACGATTGTTATGGGACTTTATAGTGGGATCCTTAGGGTTTTTCACTATATTTGGAATGTCATATTTTTTTGCTATTAGAAGCTTGATTGATAAAAATTTAAGTAACATTTCAGAAATGACCAAAACTGCATTTGTGAAAAATTGCCCCTTCAGACATGATTTTAGACTTAAAAGTTTGAAAATATATTTAGGTTTAAGTATTTTGTTTATTCTTTTTACAATATTTACTAAATGTTATTAGAGTATTTCAAAAGTGGTTTAATATATTTATGAATTTTTAAGATTTATTTATGAATTTTTAAAGAAGAGAAACACATTGTTTTCAAGTTTTAAGGAAAATTGTAAAGTTGTTATTTCCAATTAATACTTTGGATAAATGTTTCAAACCTTTTACGTATTCTCAAGTATTCTAAAGATATATACAAATGTTTTTAAAAAAGGGTTTGAAAAGTTAAACAACCAAATGGTTAATTGTTTAATTAATTGTTTGAAAAGTAATTAACTATGCTTAACACTAAAAGCTGATGAAGTAAGGCATATCTATTTATGAGAGTTAAGATTAATATTGAGTAAGGATAGAGCAATGAAACTATGACCTACAGGGCTTCACTCTTGACCGAGGAATAGTAAGTTGAAAAATGTCGGAAACATGTTAATCATGTTGATTATTTATGGTTTATAGACATCATTAATACTATACTTAACAGTAAAAGCTGACAAGGTATACTTATCTATTTGTTAGATTCAAGAATGAAGTGTCTAGGCAAAGCACTAACGCAACCAGCGCTCTAATTTCCTAGCTTCACCCTTGAATAGGGAGTAATTGAGGGTGAATGTCGGAAACGAGTTAACCGTATAAATCGTGATTTGTATAAGCAGATGTTTTGACTAGATTTTGACTTAAGAAGTTACCAAACTTGACCAAATATTGACTTAAGAAGTTATCAAAAGGCTTCGCGATTTCATATCAATAAGAACCGAGGAGGATTATTGGTTCGAAACATCTCTAGCTTCCACTTACTTATGAGGAAACTCGAATTGAGTTAACAAGGAATTCATCGATTTGATTTGGAGAGCCCAGTAAGCAAGAAGAGTGTATTTATATCAGATGACTCAAAACCGGTAATCACTTCAAAACCATACATGCAATCTATGTCCTCGAAGTGCTTATGAAGGAAATGCTATAGAGTTGAACCGTCTATCCTAAGGTTAAGCTGAAGGGAATGGTCAACGTTAACATTTTGAACGATGTTATCATAAGGACTATCTATCTTAAGGAGTTTTCCTAGAGAGAGTGCAACTTAGCATTTGTCAGACGACTTATGCAAGAAGCCTATGTGAAGGTTAGAGATCTACTCAAGATGCTCGAATCCACATGGTGATTCATAATCTGTTTGAGATAAAGGAATCTAACTGGGGATTCTTGTGTTGTTCGAGTGACGAAGACTCGAGCGGGAGATACCAAATGTAGCCTTGACATCGAACATGACTAAAACCAGAGAAGGATGCACAATCTTGGTTTAGCTTACCCATGAGGGAACATCAACTCCATATTGAGAGTATGCTTGTCAATATTTTTCCAACAAGAGTTGTTGATATTTGGTACCACACGGTTCATCATTGGGCCAATTGTTTTACCCTAGAGTATATCCTATCTAGAGATATACAATGCTCGAAAGGAAGTTTCTAATCCTTATCATGGAGATCCGTTTCGTTTTACTTGAGGTGTCTCTTTCGATGAATAATCCATATATGAATGTGTCTTAACGTACTAATTTTATACCTATTATTGTTGTGGCATTCACTTAGAAGCTATTTGATATGATTATTTGCTATACTCTAAACATTATCTATAATATCACTATATATAACTTAATGAATAGTTGGTTTCATTTGAGGTGAAACCATTACAGTAGTCCATATGGTCTCAATGGTTACTATTACTTGTCTTATATTTCTTGAGTATCTCACACTTGTTTACCAGACTAATGCAGGTGTTATTTTCTTATAATGCTCGTGTCAGCCCCGTGTATGTTTTTCTGTGGACGCTTTAAAGCTTATGAAGAAGAGCTGGATTATTACCATTCGTAGTATTCTTATTTCCGCTACATTTATTTATTGCATATATTTGCATTTTGAGGACAGGCAATTATAACTGCCTAGTTGATGATAGTACTTAGGTTTTAGTACTCTGATATTTATGTGTTCAAAGTAACCTTTTATACTGTTCCTTTGATATTACATATTACTGTTCTGTGTGAGATTCTGTTATTATGTTATTTTCTTATTATATTTGTTTTCTTTTATTTTACCCCCCTCCCTTTCTATCTTTCCGACACTTAGGTGCTCGACACAAGAATATCATGGATGTATTAGTGTCGATATTTGAGGGTCGAAAAGTTGGGTCATCACAAGTTGTTAGCTATCTCCATCTTAATTTCCAAATTCCTTGTCCTAATTAGAGGTTGCAAATCTCCCTTCTAGGCTTCACTAATTATTCCTTTAGTTTGAGAGAGTTAGAGGCTAATCCTTTTTATTTTCTGCTGTATGATAGATTTAGAGATAAATATATGTATTTATAAGCATTTTGAGCCATGGGATAAAAGATCACTTCCCTGTTTCTTTTCAATCAACAGAAGATTCACCATAAATCAACATATGAGCCCTAGTTCCACGCTTTGCGTAGTCGACTACCCTTTATTGGTTTTATGGACTTGGCCTTAGATAATTTAATTATTAAATTAATTATCTAATCAATTCATGTAAACCCAACTTTTATTTAAATCAACATATAACAATTATGCATTCTTTTAATTAAATTTCTGGTTTAAAATAATTAACAATACAACAATTGTTTCTATTTTATTATTTGTTTAAAAAATTTGTAAATTAATTTAAAATTGGCTTAACTCCAAAATTAGCTAACAACACGGTTGCGTTGACTCATAGCGTGAACTTGTTTCTTGGTCAATATTTAAACGAGTAAAATATCTAAGCCTATATAGACTTTGTTAAAGTACAATATCAAACACAAGTTCAACATCGTAGATCATTTAGGCATTATCCAATTTCTTATCTATTTTAAGCTCATCTAGTAATGATATTTTGTACATATATTCTCTTCTTCATCACCTTGTCTTTTAAATATCTTGAGTTTAGCCTAAAGCCAAAAAGCCTATTAATGCTCGAATTTAATTTTGTTGACCGCTTTAAACTCCCTGGTTCAATCCAATAACACCAATCGATTGACAATGTACTCTAGCCAAAGATTTTGACTTTGAATTGATTGCCAACTATAGTGATACAAACCTTATAAAAAAAGGAGATGAATTCTCTCTTCATTAATGTTTCACTTTAAGTAGTTCAAAGTGTACCCAACTATGGTCGTAACATGATCGATATGTTATATGGTTGACCATAGTTAACGTACAACCACCTAGCTAAGACTGATAATACCCTAAAGCGTATAGGATAATATACGTCATTAATACGAGAGCTTCTATTTTGACTTATTAATATTAACATATAAAATACTCTCATTAAGTCGTTACCTGAATGTTCCAAACAACCATAAGTAAATAATCCCTTGGTGGCCCTAACAATCATGAGTAATTTACTATACTCGAAGAGCATTATAAACTCTAGTCTCAATAGATGTATTGATATACTTTTCTCGATACATCTTGACTAGGAACATTTAGTGAACAAAAATTTAGATATCGATTCAATACTTACGGCTATAAAAACATTCATAATTGAAATTGATAAACTGATTCTCCTAAGATTTTCTACTTACATATGTCTAGTTTTTTTAATCCGTTTAATTAATTATTTATATCTATATAATAATAGATAAAAATAAAATAAAATCAAAAGTCTATTTCATTCCAAATAAGATATTAATATAAGAGTTAAGTTATGTAGTAATTTACATAATTTCCTCTAGGTCACACCCTTTGATTTATCATCTCCTATTTGCACTTGGGGCTACTTATAGTGGCTCATTTCCATACCTTCTACCTAACCACCTAAATTAGACTAAGAAGGGGCCTAAGGGAATGGATCTGCCATATTATTATTTTGAATCTTCTTTCAATATACTTTTCCATAGTTGAAAAAACTATTTTATCCCATGTTAATCATGGAGAACATATCTCGATTTCTTATTAAGTTGTTGGTTCCCATTGGAATCTACACTACGTTATTATAATCATAATACATTTTTGGGTTCTTCGTTGATGGGAACAACCCATAGCTCTCTTATAAATTTGTGTGCATATACTGCTTTTCATTGCAGCGCTATTCAAGGCAATGTTCTTAGCTTTTAATATTAATTTGTCATAACCTCTCATTTGGAACATTTCTAGCTTAAAGCCCCTTACTCAGTGTTGAAATTGAATTTTAAGTTCACTTACTATGTTCTATGTCACTTATGAAGTTCGAGTCTGAAAACTTCTTTGTAAAAAGCTTATTGTTTTCATAAACAATTATGTAACGAACCGCTATTTTGAACCATTCAAATCGACAATCATTCACTCATGTCGGACTTATATTGATCAAAAAACATGTTGTTAATTTATATTTGACAAAACTTATGATATATAGTAAAAAATCAATCATAGAATCACAGACACAGAGCAATACTGTTGAATATGCAAGTATATGATTTTTGTTTAATGATAATAAACATACATACATACATATATATATATATATATATATTCATTTAAATGTATTTGTTAATATACTATTTTATCTTTCACATAATTAAATAAATATTTGCTGAATAAAATAAATAACACGGAATTTAAATTCAAATAGATATTTTATTCAAACAAATATTTTATTACAATTTTAAATAGTACAAGTTTGTGCTCTCACTATATATACACACACAAGCTTCAATTGCAATACAATTTATCAATATACAATAATCATTTACATTTGCACCTCGCTACATATCACTCGTTCACTCATATTTATCTTCAACTCTAGTCCAGATTGAATCCATCATCTGAATTATCTACAAAGAAAACACTGGCGCAGTAAAATTGAAAAAGAAATATTTTCTGTAGTGTAAAATAAAATTTATTTTGAAAATATTATTTTCTCGGTTATTTGGGTTGTTCATCATCATTTAATTTTGAATTCATCATACACGAACAACTTGTGACAAGCATAGTGTATCACTGTACATGCCACAAGGCCGCGCACACCGATATACACTTGAAAAAATTACAGGAACAGGTGATCGCAGGGTCAAACCCAATTAAATGTCGGTTCAAATCAAGTGAAATCATGATACGAGCATAAGGTCAAACCTGAGCTATAAGCTGGATTCAACACAGGTGCAATTCAAAAATACAAGTAGAATAAAATGGTCAAAACGATGAAAATGGCAACTGGCAACAAGTTAATCAAGTACACAAATGAATGGCAACAACATCAAAATTCAGTGTTGACTAAGACTGCATCAAGACACAAATACCAGTGCTAGCTCAATGAACCAACTAAGTACACATGAAGTACAAATGTAACAAGAACTAGTACTGTAACCAAACGGAACCAGCACAAGCAACTCAAGCTAGCATACCATACTACAACAATGCTCGAAGCACAAAAACAAAATACACTTGAAGAATCAGACTGCAACAAGATAACAGTGACTCAAAGAAATGCAAACACACATGTACATATATAGGCAGTGCACATGTATACCAGACCAGGAAACTAACAAAAACAAAATGTCATACAGCAAATACAATGCATCAGTGCACATGAGCAATCTAAAGCAACAACTCAAGTCAGTGCACATCAACCCAATGCAAACCAGACATGAGTTCAAATGCAATGCAATACAAAGACACTACATGTACAATAATGGACAAAGCTCAATGCATATATGTACACACATGAATCAAATGGCCGAGACCATATACAAGAAAGAAGGCAGCAAAGCTCAATATAGTAAATTACAACATCCAAGCAGTGATAGTGATCAGAGGCACACTGGAATATACCGTGCAACCCGAAGAAAATGCTAAGTTATGCTGGTGAATATAAAAAAGTACAGACCAACTTCAACATGTACAAAGAGTAATGCTAGGAAGACACACTTGAATAACAATATGAGATAAAACAAGATAACAGTTCGAATAACAAATTGTCAACAGTTTTCAAGAAGCCAAGAGTCAAACAATTTCAAAACGAGGCATATATAGTAAATTGAACAAAGTCCAGATCATCATCGAAGTCAGCAGCAGGTTTTACAAAAACCAGAAAAAATTCAAAAACGTGATGGCCAAGAAACATCACAAGAAATTCAAAGCCATGTTAATCAAGCTAATAAAAATATACGAAGTGAAAAAGTCAGAGAAATATCAAGCATTCAAGTTGAATTGAACGACCAAGCATATAAATTGACGAACTCAAACCAGATATATACTGTAACAACCCTGTATTTTCTGATTATTGTAATTGTATATTTTAATTATTTTAATTTAAATTCCTAATTTAAAAAATTTATTTTATTTATTAAAATTAATATATTTTGTTAATTGAAATATAAATGTTGATTTTGATGTGGATTAGAATTTCAAACATGCATAAATTGAATATTTCCAGAAAATGTGAATTGTAGTCAATCTGTTCAAACTTTTACTTTTAAATTTAAATTTTAAAAGTTTGAAAATTTTAATTTTATCTTTGATTATGAAAGTAAATAAAATTTCAAGAACACTGCTTTTCGTTTCGTTAAAATCCGAATAATATTGTGAAAGTTATGCTTTTTACAAAATTGGGTGTAAATTATTTTATTTAACACTATTTTTTATTTTAAATTATATAAATAATCTTCTTAATTGTCATATGTTATTCTAAATTGTATTATATGCTATGTTACATATATTTTTACCTTTTAAATATTTTTAAAGTGATGTTTGAGTTTTTCCAAAGCTCATTGGATTTATTTTCTATTTTTAAAGGTTAGTTTCCATTTTCTACTATTTTCTTCATTTAAATTATATTTAATTAAAATTTATTTATTCATTTTTATGTATACATTTTATTTTTGTGTTTTATAAATATTTTTCATGTACATCAAAAAAAAATTTCAAAGTTTATTCCATTTATTTTCAAATTTTCTAGACTAGTTTTCATTTTCTGTGCTATTTTTTAATTAAATCATATATAATTAATATTTATTTATTTATATTTTTTTATTTGTTATATTTCGTATTTTATCTTAATTTATATATATTTTGATTATATAAAAATTTTAAAATAAATATTGGATACATGAAGAGTTTGAAACCCTTTGTATGCTTAGTCTCTTTGTATTCTTGTCCTTTCATTTTCCAATTGCCTCTTCATTTTTGATTGGCCGACCACTTTATTTTATTATTGCCGTGACTTCCCCCTTCCATTCACGTGAATTTGTTTCTTCTCATCACAAACTCACGGCTCCAAAGCTTCAAGAGAGAAAAAAATTATAAAAACAATGGCTTTTCTTTTCACATTTTTCCCCCTTCTTCACTGATTTAGCCTTCCTCTTCTTCATGTTTGCTTGGCCTCACCTCTCTCCTTGGTGACCACCATCCTCTCCACCATCTACAACAGCACCAACCCCCTCTCCTCTGACCACCACCTCTTGCCATGACCATTAGATGAAGCCACCACCTCAAATTTGCAAATCGCTTCACCAAAACAATGCTAGCCAAGCCTATACTCCACTATTGCCTTTATAGTTGCCTTTGGCCACCCCTTAGCCACCACCACCATCATATACTTCACCTCTGGCTGCCCCTTTCACTACTGTCCAGATCTGACCTGACATGAAGACCCCATGGCCGAGCCTATATGTGGTCATAGCCGAGTCAGAATGCACCAAAAACTTCACATATTTACCTTGAACTCATGTATGCTTCATGTTGTAACTCTTCCACCACCTTCATCCACTTGTAACCTGACCTTTATGGTTGCCACACCTGACCCAAACAGAGCCTAGTGTGGTGAGATCAAGCCCATTTGATCATGTGACAAGCTTATGTTGTCGTGTTCATGTCTTTTGCTTCTAAGGTTTGGTAATCTCTCTTGTTTTGCAACTGTTCTGCAAACTAAAGTTGTTGATTATATTTGCATGTCGATATCTATATTTGTGCTTATGTTATATTTTGTGTTGTTTACAAGGTTCTCCATCAATTCAAATCAAATCGTGCTTGTCGTGCCTTTGGAATCGCTCTTGTGTGTGTTGTTTGTCTCTAGCTTCGTAAAAGATGAGTGTTTCTCACTCTAACATATTTACTTATGAAATAGTAAATTGATGGAAAGTGTATAGTAATATAAAATGTTTATGCAAGTTAATGATGATCATACGATGTTAATACTGTTAGTTATCACCTGACATTTGATATATTGCGACATTGACATTGTTTATATTGTTTATGCATATGATCACACTTCAAGTTCCCTATTAGAATAGAATCACTATGAGTTGAAATGATACATACACGAACAGACTTTAGAATAGGAAAAAATCATTATGGGCTGAAATGATAGGCCTGAGCGATTTTTATTGTATTTTATTTGACTTGGGATTGCGGGTTTGAAATGATAGAACCCGGGTTTTCTTTGTAAACTGCGGATTGAAATGATATATATCCGTATCACTTGACTTATGTTAGAAAATTATATACAGACCCTGTGGTATATTTTTAAATGATTTTTATTAAAATATGTATTTTTAAAAGTATGAAATTTTGATTTAAAAATATATATTTTATGGTTTTAAGAAAATTAAATATTAAGTCTTGAAATTGTGAATTTGAGTACGTAAATTTGAAGTAATTGAGATTTTAGACTTTAAATTTTATTTTAAAATGTAAATAAATAATGGAAATTAAATTTAAAGTTTTTAAATTGTATTTGAAGTAAAATTTTAAGTTTTATTTAATGTATATGTTAATAAACAGTGAATTTTGACTTAATAAATGAATGGAGTTTTTAAATTGAATATTTGATCTAAAAATTTTGTTGTGTTAAATCATATGTTAAAATGATTTTAAATGTGAAATTTTGAAGTCTAGAAATATTATTTTTAAGTTATAATAAAAATTTGGAGTTTTATTATTATTTTTGAAAAGCTAAAATGAAATCTGGAATTTTATAGCATTTTCAAAATGTTGTAGTCTTTTGACAGCATTTTTAAATGCTATTGTTTTGAATCTAACAATGTTTGAAATAACTAAATATCTATTACGACATTTTATAAATGCCGTTATTCTTGAACTAAACCATTTTTGGAAGCTATAAGCTACGACAGCACTTTATAAATGCTGTCGTTGCTATAATTTGACAATGTTTGAAATGTTATAGATTTTAACACTATTTGAGTTATATTTTAAAGTGTTAAATGATTTAACTTTTGAAAATTGATTAATTGTGAAATTTAAGAAGTTTTGAATATATTTTAATATTTAAATTTGAATTTTTAAGGAATTTGAATTTGAATTTAAATAGGGTTTACTTGGTTATGTGTTAAATGGAATGAAATGTAATGGGATAAATGAATTTTTGAATGGAATTTTTAATGTATTTTGTAATGATACTTGAAATAAAAAATGAATGACTTATTTGATTTAAAAATGATATTTAAATTTGAGTATTTGAATTTGAATTCAAATAATGATTTGATAATAAGGTTTGGAAATGATTTGATCTTTTTTTTGATAAAGAATATGAATTGGAATGATATGTACTTTTGATAAATGAATATTTGAAGTTTATATTGGTATGAAAGGATATTTAGTTTAATTGTAAATTTAATTTATTTAAATAATATTAAATTTATGAAATGAATATTTCAAAACTAAGTAATAATGAAACTAGATTTGAGATATATAAAATTATAAAATTTAGTTTTTGAAATGCGTGATATTAAAGCTTTGAAATATATTAAAAATCGAATAGTTTAATTTGTGGATCAAATCTATATTTGAAATTGATATGATTTGAAATGGTTATTGGGAAATTTAATTGAAACCGATGGTTTGAATTGAATTAAGTTGGAAATTGAAAATTTGGGATTAATTGAATGAATTGTAAAATGTAAATAATTAAATGAATATCCCATGATTTCAAATGTATGATTTTGAAATGTTATAATTTTCAAAGTGTAATTGTTTCAAGTATTTTTGGTTTCGAAAGAGTTATACTTTGAAATATTATGATTTTGAAATGAATATATGTTTGAAATGTTTTTGGTTTCGAAGTATAAACTATTTTGATTGAATAAATAGTTTTGAAATAAAAATGGTTTTGGTTTCGAAGTATAAACTATTTTGAAAGAAATATAGTTTGAAATGAAATGATTTGATCTTTTTGAAGTATAAACTATTTTGAAATGACCACGGCGTTATAATAACGTTTGGTTGTTAAAGAGACCGGGAGCGGAAGTTGTCATACTCTCTGCCAACTTCGAAAAACACTTTAACAACCGTGTACGCGGTGGAGATTCCAGAATGAAGTGGGATGGTGGCGATGTTCTTGAGGTATATTACGTGGACCCAACTCCCGTGAGTTGGAATAAGGTGGCTAAAATAGGAACGATCTCGGGCCAAGTGAGGTCATTCCTCCGATCGGACACATTCCTTCGATACTATACTCTTACTGGTGATTGATTAGATGACCATCCTCCGATTTTGATATGGGAGTGTGTTCCGAGGTGGGCGTATGTGGCTGCTGCGTCACCACCAGCCCGTGTACGTAATTGGTATATCTATCCTGGCATTGCCTTGTGTGCCGTGTCACCTACCACACCGAGCCTTTACTACGAGTTTGTTTTTCTCCCGTAGCCCGTGTGGCATCCTCTGACAGTCACCCGGAGTGGAGATGGCATGATATTGGATGGACTACCGGGACTATTATGTGTGAAGGGTGATATGGGTATCCCGTAATGCTATTTAAAAATATGTTTATTTTACTGTAGACATTATTATAATAGCGCAATATTACTACATAGTAAATAGTTTAACGGATCCTTAAACGATGGGCGATCCCAAGCATTCTTTAAGTCACTGATGCATTTTTTTGTTACTGTTCACTTGATTTGATTTACAGTTCATAAGTATTTATGTCCTGACTCGAGTGTTTTGTGTTTTGCTTTACGCTCGAGTCAGATTGAGTGAGCTAGCATTCAAGATTCACCTTCGGAGTTGGAGCTTTTCTTGAAGATGCAGCCATCTATTTTGCTTTCTGTATCCAGTGATTTTAGTGATGTATTCTGATTTGTACCTGATGTATCTTGTTACTCTTCTGTTGTATCTTGTTTAACTCTGATGTATCTTATTTTTATATTGTAGCTTCATGAACGACTATCTCTTTTATTTCCACCGCATTATTATTTACTCTGTGTCTGTGATATGTGATTATGTATTTACTGTATATTCTGAGATTTGCCAAATTTTATTTACAATGCGGTATTTTGAGCAATTCAAGCCCGACATGTGCGGATGCGAATGGTTGAAAATATCGGGTTGTTACAGTTGGTATCAGAGCTTTGCTAGCTCTAGGCAAAACTCTGTATATAGGATAAATGTATTTACAAAATCACTTTCATTCGAGTTTAAACCTCTTCCTTTTTGACTCGATTCCTTTGAATTTTGGAACATTCTCTGTGGTTCCAAAATCCATTCGTGTCCCTCACTATTTATCTTCTTTTGTTTGTGGAGTATCCCATAACTCCACTTCAAAAGATCTTCATAATGAGTCGGCGGTCTCGCCAACCTCAAATTTATTTGTAAAGGGGGAAAACTCCTTTACAACAACATCGATTCACCAAAGATTCGATATCCCCGGTTTAAATGCTAGTATCTCTTATAATTTCGAACTCTACATCTTGAGATCAAATGTCGATTTACCCATGAAATCCACATCGGTCTTATTCTTTAAGTCACAGTTGACCCGGTTAAGGTTGCCCGCGATTTATATAAGCTTATCCATCTTTCTATTCTGTTATTTAATTATCTCATCTTTGTTTCCAACTTATCTTCAAATCATTCTTGAAGTGTAATTTTAAACTAATATTTAAAATGCTTAATATATTGTGTTTTTGAGTTGTTGATGTTGATTTGGGTTTCTGATCGATTCGTGTGATCAACGCTATCGATAAGATTTCCAAAACACTTGAACAGAACAAACTGACACAATATGTTGTTTTTTCAAATTTAGTAATGAAATAAATTTTGTAACTATATTATAAATCTTTTCTGAATTTTATTGAATAGTTGTTAAGAAATAATATTTGGTTTTATATATCATTATCTCTTGTTTCATTTATAAATAAGTGAACTGTGAACATGGTTATAAATTTATTTGTAAATTTAAAATGAATTTAAACAAGAATTTGGGAATTTAATTTCCAATGGTTCCAAACCTTGTGTTTAAAGTTTTAAAGAATGTACTATTTAATGTATTTTCGAATAGAAATTTGTTTCAAAGAATTTTAAAGCTTGAAATTAGTGCTCTTCTCTTTGTCGCTGGAAAATAACTTCGTTGATGACTGCAGCATCATCGACATTCATTTTCGAGTTTCAAGTGAAGAGACCGTTCTGTAGTCTTGCTACAGTTTTGCTTTAGGGAATTTAATTGATTTGAATTTCTAAAATAAGACTGGATTTATAACATATGCTGATATATGATTTAAATTTGAATGGACATTTATATATATAGTATATGTGCATTTAGTTATCTTTAAATAGTTTGGAATTTATTGGAAATTTAGTTCCTAAATTTTATCTTGAAGGATAATTTTAAGTATAATTTCAAGATTTGGATAAATATAGTTTGAAATGATTGAATTGGAAAGTTTATTTGTATAATACACAATTTCATTCTAATATAACTTACCTAAATTTTCAGAAGTTGAATATGTAATTGGATAATATACAATATAAAAAGATTTTATAAATAAAATTGGAATGGTTATAATAAATGTTATACACTTAAATCTTAGTTATAAAATAATTAACAGAGGTAAATATAAGAAAGGATAATTAAATAACTTACAATAAAATAATGTTAAAAGAACTAAGAATAAGATAAAGCAGTTATAATTAGTGTGAGTATATTTAACATAGGTGATAAAATATATTGAGAGGAATAAATTTAATTTTAATTAGTAGTGAAGAAGAATTAAATTTTATTTGGTACATTTTGAGTATAATAAAAGATTTTTCAAATACATGATTTTAGGGATTTGTTAATTTAAGATAATTGGATGATAAGATAATGAAATTAGAGATGCTTAAGATTTATTTGACTTACGTAAAATTAATTTTCAGTTTAATTTGAAATTTTATGGTTTCAAATTTATTGTCTTATTTTGTTTTTCAAACTATCTTTTGGTTGTCCTAATTTCCCTTATCTTGCTACAGAATGGGAGGCTGTTGCTTATACCAGTCTGTTTAGAAATCTTTCTATAATCTTTAATAATCTTTGGTACTTATCTTTGAATCTAAGCACTGCTTGTCATCCACAGATCGTCGGTCAAACATGAAGGGTGAATCAGATTCTAATAGATTTTTTTCATGCTTGTGTTCTTGATTCTGGAAGATCTTGGAAAGATCATCTCCACATTGTTAAACTTACCTATAGCAACAGTTATCAGGTATAATTCTAATCTTCTTGTCATCTTGTCTTAATACTATTTCATTCTATCTTTTTCAGTGCTTTCCCGTACCTCAGTCCTTTTGGGCGACGAAAAGTTTTGAGTGGGGGAGAGTGTAACAACCCTGTATTTTCTGATTAATGTAATTGTATATTTTAATTATTTTAATTTAAATTCCTAATTTAAAAACTTTATTTTATTTATTAAAATGAATATATTTTGTTAATTGAAATATAAATGTTGATTTTGATGTGGATTAGAATTTCAAACATGCATAAATTGAATATTTCCAGAAAATGTGAATTTTGGTCAATCTGGTCAAACTTTTACTTTTAAATTTAAATTTTAAAAGTTTGAAAATTTGAATTTTATCTTTTGTTATGAAAGTAAATAAAATTTCAAGAACACTGCTTTTCGTTTCGTTGAAATCCGAATAATATTGTGAAAGTTATGGTTTTTACAAAATTGGGTGTAAATTGTTTTATTTAACACTATTTTTTATTTTAAATTATATAAATAATCTTTTTAATTGTCATATCTTATTATAAATTGTATTATATGTTATGTTACATATATTTTTACCTTTTAAATATTTTTAAAGTGATGTTTGAATTTTTCCAAAGCTCATTGAATTTATTTTCTATTTTTAAAGGTTAGTTTCCATTTTTCTGCTATTTTCTTCATTTAAATTATATTTAATTAAAATTTATTTATTCATTTTTATGTATACATTTTATTTTTATGTTTTTATCTTTATTTATAAAGATTTTTCATGTACATAAAAAATTTTCAAAGTTTATTCCATTTATTTTCAAATTTTCTAGACTAGTTTTCATTTTCTGTGCTATTTTCTTAATTTAATCATATATAAACAATATTTATTTATTTATATTTTGTTTATTTGTTATATTTCGTATTTTATCTGAATTTATATATATATTTCAATTATATAAAAATTTAAAAAGAAATATTGGATATATGAAGAGTTTGAAACCCTTTGTATGCTTAGTCTCTTTGTATTCTTGTCCTTTCATTTTCCAATTGCCTCTTCATTTTTGATTGGCCGACCACATTCTTTTGTTATTGCCGTGACTTCCCCCTTCCATTCACGTGAATTTGTTTCTTCTCATCACAAACTCACGGCTCCAAAGCTTCAAGAGAGAAAAAAATATAAAAACAATGGCTTTTCTTTTCACATTTTTCCCTCTTCTTCACTGATTTAGCCTTCCTCTTCTTCATGTTTGCTTGGCCTCACCTCTCTCCTTGCTGACCACCATCTACAGCAGCACCAACCCCCTCTCCTCTGACCACCACCTCTGGCCATGACCATTAGATGAAGCCACCACCTCAAATTTGCAAAGCACTTCACCAAAACAATGCTAGCCAAGCCTATACTCCACTATTGCCTTCATAGTTGCCTTTGGCCACCCCTTAGCCACCACCACCATCATCTACTTCACCTCTGACTGCCCCTTTCACTACTGTCCAGATCTGACCTGACATGAAGACCCCATGGCCGAGCCTATATGTGGTCATAGCCGAGTCAAAATGCACCAAAAACTTCACATATTTGCCTTGAACCCATATATGCTTCATGTTGTAACTCTTCCACCACCTTCATCCACTTGTAACCTTACCTTTATGGTTGCCATACCTGACCCAAACCAGAGCCTAGTGTGGTGAGATCAAGCCCATTTGATCATGTGACAAGCTTATGTTGTCGTGTTCAAGTCTTTTGCTTCTAAGGTTTGGTCATCTCTTTTGTTTTGCAACTGTTCTGCAAACTTAAGTTGTTGATTATATTTGTCTGTCGATATCTATATTTGTGCTTATGTTATATTTTGTGTTGTTTACAAGGGTCTCCATCAATTCAAATCAAATCGTGCTTGTCGTGCCTTTGGAATCACTCTTGTGTGTGTTGTTTGTCTCTAGCTTCGTAAAAGGTGAGTGTTTGTCACTCTGACATATTTACTTATGAAATAGTAAATTGATGGCAAGTGTATAGTAATATAAAATGTTTATGCAAGTTAATGATCATCATGTGATAAGCTATGCCATGTTATTACCATGTTAAAACTGTTAGTTATCACCTGACATTTGATATGTTGCGACATTGACATTGTTTATATTGTTTATGCATATGATCACACTGCAAGTTCCCTGTTAGAATAGAATCACTATGGGTTGAAATGATACATACCCGAACGGACTTTAGAATAGGAAAAAATCATTATGGGCTGAAATGATAGGCCTGAGCGATTTTTATTGTATTTTATTTGACTTGGGATTGCGGGTTTGAAAGGATAGAACCCGGGTTTTCTTTGTAAACTGCGGATTGAAATGATATATATCCGTATCACTTGACCTAGGTTAGAAAATTATATACAGACCCTGTGGTATATTTTTAAATGATTTTTATTAAAATGTGTAGTTTTAAAAGTATGAAATTTTGATTTAAAAATATATATTTTATGGTTTTAAGAAAATTAAATATTAAGTCTTGAAATTGTGAATTTGAGTACGTAAATTTGAAGTAATTGAGATTTTAGACTTTAAATTTTATTTTAAAATGTAAATAAATAATGGAAATTAAATTTAAAGTTTTGAAATTTTATTCGAAGTAAAATTTTAAGTTTCATTTAATTTATATGTTAATAAACAGTGAATTTTGACTTAATAAATGAATGGAGTTTTTAAATTGAATATTTGATCTAAAAATTTTGTTGTGTTAAATCATATGTTAAAATGATTTTAAATTTTGAAGTCTATAAATATGAGTTTTAAGTTATAATAAAAATTTGGAGTTTTATTATTATTTTTGAAAAGCTAAAATGAAATCTGGAATTTTATAGCATTTTCAAAATGTTGTAGTCTTTTGACAGCATTTTTAAATGCTATTGTTTTGAATCTAACAATGTTTGAAATAACTAAATATCTATTACGACATTTTATAAATGCCGTTATTCTTGAACTAAACCATTTTTGGAAGCTATAAGCTACGATAGCACTTTATAAATGCTGTCGTTGCTATAATTTGACAATGTTTGAAATGTTATAGATTTTAACACTGTTTGAGTTATATTTTAAAGTGTTAAATGATTTAACTTTTGGAAATTAATTAATTGTGAAATTTAAGAAGTTTTGAATATATTTAATATTTAAATTTGAATTTTTAAGGATTTTAAATTTGAATTTAAATTTAAATAGGGTTTACTTGGTTATGTGTTAAATGGAATGAAATGTAATGAGATAAATGAATTTTTGAATGGAATTTTTAATGTATTTTGTAATGATACTTGAAATAACAAATGAATGACTTATTTGATTTAAAAATGATATTTAAATTTGATTATTTGAATTTGAATTCAAATAATTATTTGATAATAAGGTTTGGAAATGATTTGATCTTTTTTTTAATAAAGAATGTGAATTGGAATGATATGTACTTTAGATAAATGAATATTTGAAGTTTATATTGGTATGAAAGGATATTTAGTTTAATTGTAAATTGAGTTTATTTAAATAATATTGGATTTATGAAGTAAATATTTCAAAACTAAGTAATAATGAAACTAGATTTGAGATATATGAAATTATAAAATTTAGTTTTTGAAATGCGGGATATTAAAGCTTTGAAATATATTAAAAATCGAATAGTTTAATTTGTGGATCAAATCTATATTTGAAATTGATATGATTTGAAATGGTTATTGGGAAATTTAATTGAAACCGATGGTTTGAATTGAATTAAGTTGGAAATTGAAAATTTGGGATTAATTGAATGAATTGTAAAATGTAAAGAATTAGATGAATATCCCATGATTTCAAATGTATGATTTTGAAATGTTATGATTTTCAAAGTGTAATTGTTTCAAGTATTTTTGGTTTCGAAAGAGTTATACTTTGAAAATATTATGATTTTGAAATGAATATATGTTTGAAATGTTTTTGGTTTCGAAGTATAAACTATTTTGATTGAATAAATAGTTTTGAAATAAAAATGGTTTCAGTTTCGAAGTACAAACTATTTTGAAAGAAATATAGTTTGAAATGAAATGATTTGATCTTTTTGAAGTATAAACTATTTTGAAATGACCACGGCGTTATAATAACGTTTGGTTGTTAAAGAGACCGGGATCGAAAGTTGTCATACTCTCTACCAACTCCGAAAACCACTTTAAAAACCGTGTACGCGGTGGAGATTCCAGAATAAAGTAGGATGGTGGCGATGTTCTTGAGGTATATTACGTGGACCCAACTCCCGTGAGTTGGCATAAGGTGGCTAAAACAGGAGCGATCTCGGGCCAAGTGAGGTCATTTCTCCGATCGGACACATTCCTTCGATACTATACTCCTACTGGTGATTGATTAGATGGCCATCCTCTGATTTTGATATGGGAGTGTGTTCCGAGGTGGGCGTATGTGGCTGATGCGTTATCACCAGCCCGTGTGCATAATTGGTATATCTACCCTGGCATTGCCTTGTGTGCCATGTCACCTACCATACCGAGCCTTTACTACGAGTTTGTTTTTCTCCCATAGCCCGAGTGGCATCCTCTGACAGTCACCCGGAGTGGAGATGGCATGATATTGGATGGACTACTGGGACTATTATGTGTGAAGGGTGATATGGGTAGCCCGGAATGCTATTTAAAAGTATGTTTATTTTACTATAGACATTATTATAATAGCGCAATATTACTACATAGTAAATAGTTTAACGGATCCTTAAACGATGGGCGATCCCAAGCATTTTTTAAGTTACTGATGCATTTTTTTGTTACTGTTCACTTGAGTTGATTTACAGTTCATAAGTATTTATGTCCTGACTCGAGTGTTTTGTGTTTTGCTTTACGCTCGAGTCAGATTGAGTGAGCTAGCATTCAAGATTCTCCTTCGGAGTTGGAGCTTTTCTTGTAGATGCAGCCATCTATTTTTCTTTCTGTATCCAGTGATTTTAGTGATGTATTCTGATTTGTACCTGATGTATCTTGTTACTCTTCTGTTGTATCTTATTTAACTCTGATGTATCTTATTTTTATATAGTAGCTTCATGAACTACTATCTCTTTTATTTCTGCTGCATTATTATTTACTCTGTGTCTGTGATCTGTGATTGTGTATTTACTGTATATTTTGAGATTTGCCAAATTTTATTTACCATGCGGTATTTTGAGCAATTCAAGTCCGACATGTGTGGATGCGAATGGTTGAAAATATCGGGTTGTTACATATACGAATGAAGAAATAGGAATTCAAATCCTATATAAACGATTAACATTATCGGCCTAAATCATCGAGTTCATGCAAACTAGCCAGTAAAGCAAAAAGAATAAATCACATACATTTTAGTCGAACTCGATCAAAATTGGAGCAGATGTGTGCAAAGTGAAGAAATAATCGATCGTCAAAGCAATCACAAGAACACCCACCTAATCGATCAACAAAGTCAGCGTCTTCAATTCTTAGGAAGCCTAATTTTCTCAAGACGAGGCAGCTATTATTTCTCAAGCAAAAGATACAGGCCAACAGTAAAGAAAAGAAGAAGAATACGAGCTGAAATATAAAAATCAAAATGAGGATTCTTTTACTTTAATTTATTTTGGGCCGATGTTTTATTCATTGGGCCTTAATATTTAAAATAGGGTTTCTAGTTTTTTAATTGTCTTAAATTTGTATTTTCTTCTTTAACATCTGTAAATTCTAGTCGTGTGACTAGGGGACGAACTACGGTGGTGTAGTTTGAGAATGCGCAACTTATTGACTGAGTTGTGGTAGAATTTTGAGCGTAAGTTGGGTTAGCTGGTAGAAGGTGTCGCGAGTTTACATATGTAAGCATCTAACTACTTAATTTCTAATAGAAACCTTGGGGGCAGTATGTAGGTGGGGTTTTTCCAAAGCTAGGTAAATCTATGTGTTCTATTTTCTGCTTTTATTATTCTGCTATTATTTTTGTTGTTATTATTCTGTTATATCTATGATAAAATTATTTTATATACTTCCGCATCATAATTTTTATAATAGTAATGCCCTATTCACTTACATTCTGGGGTGAAATCGATCCTAAAAGTGGTATCAGAGCTAGGAACAGAAGTCAAATTTTGTTTCAAAAATATGATTTTTCAAAAACCAATTTTTTTTAAAAATGTGAGTTTTTAAAATATCTTCATTTAATAATGCTTTTGTTGAGGGTTAATCCATAGTTAGACCACCAATGTTCAGTGGTGAATATGCTTACTCAAGAAATAAAATGAAATTTTTTCTGAAAACCATTGATGCTTGGAATATTGTTGAGACAGGTTATAAAGCACCAACCATAATTGTAAATAATCAGGAAATAGATAAACCGATGGATCAATGTATAGATCTTGAAAATAAATTGCAGAATGCTAATGCCAAAGCTATGAATTCTATTATTTGTTCATTAGATCAAATGGAATTTAATCGGTCTCATATTGTCTAACTGTGTAGAAAATATAGCATACACTCGAAGTGACTAACGCAGGAATATCTCAAGTCAAAGAATCTCATCTTGCTATACTTGAGTAGCGAATACGAGAATTTCACAATGGCCAAGGAAGAAAACGTCAAAGAGATGTGCAGACGACTTTCGGGTATCGTAAACAAATCAAAAGCTCTCGAAAATTCGTACATAAAGTTGGAAATAGTCCCAAAAAAATCCTTGGAGTCCTTCCACGAAATTTTGAAGCCAAAGTCACTGCCATTCAAGAATCAAAGGATTTGAAACAAATCAAAGTTGAATAGCTCATTGGAAATCTCTCTACTAATGAGCTAGAAATGAAATTCATGGAAGAACGCGAAGGAGGTGATACTCAAAAGAAATCATTGGCTCTCAAAGGAACAATTGAAAGTGAAGATGACGATGACGATGGTGCAGCAAAATAGACGATGTTAATGAAGAAATTCAAAAAGTAGGATCGTAGATATGGAAATCCAGCTTTAAATCAACAACTGAAAAGAAGAATTGCCAAAGCACTAGACAACTCAAAAGAATAGGAGATCACCTGTTACAAGTGCAACAAACCTGGTGACATCAAGCCCAATTGTCCTTAGAATCGACACGGCCAAGAAAAGAAATCAAAAGGGAGAAGTTTTGCAGCCACGTGGAATAAAACTGATGATAATAAAAGCACTAGCAGTGAGAGTGAAAATGCAGATCTATGCCTTCGAGGTGTTATAAATGATAGCGATGACGATGAACCAAGCGAGGTATCAAAACTTACTCAATCAGAATTACTTATATAGTGCCACGAATTAGATGGCTGTTTTGAACGACTTAGGGAGAAATACGCTAAAATCAAACCACAAAGAGATACTTTGATAGAATTAAATAAACAACTTGATCAATTGGTTAAAAACTACCAAAGCAGGAGCCCTAAGTGTGATAAGTGTCCAACATTTGAAGAAGAAATTAAAAAATCAGAAATTAAAATTAATTTGCTTGAAAATGAAATTCTGATTTTGAAAGAAAGTGAAAACACGAGGAGAAAAATTCTATCAAAATGTGCACACAATTATTAAATGAAAATGAATCACTCAAAACACAAGTCCAATAACTGTCAACGACTCTAGGAAAATTCTCCAGAGGAGAAAAATCACTAAATATGCTAATAGAAAAACAAACGGTCAATATTGATTAGATAAGGACTTGGATATAATCAACCTGAACTAGTTAGAAGCAAAGTTAGTCAAGTCAAATCTGAGTGGACAATTTGTAGAAAAAATGGACACAATCAAAACATTTGTCGGTTAGACGCAAAAACGTAAAAACCATTCCAATTTGGATTCCAAAAGGCACAAATACAAAATCCCTCAAAGTCAAACAAATCTGGGTGTCGAAAGGAACATATATAAATAGTTTTGGGTCTCCACAAACATATTTTTCAAAATCATTTTCCACTAACAACCATGGACCTATAAAAACAAATAGGTCACAAAAATCTTTTATCGTGTAGGTGTGGTGGCAGGCTAAGGAACAACAAAAGTGTTATCTGCATTCCTGCTAGTCCAGGCACACAACGGGCGACAATTCAAAGTTCCTTAGTCTAGTATAAAAGTGGTAGAATCATAATTGGCAACAACGAAAAATTATCATAAAGGTAAAATAGGTAATGGTACAACTATCTTGAACGATTTATTTAAATGTGATAATATGCACCATAATCTGAATTAAATCAACCATTTATGTGATAAAGAAATGAATGTTGATCTTGATTCTGATTTTTTTTCAAAATAGTTGGCCAATTATATTTTTATGCTAAGAACAGTATAAGTACATCTATAATCTCTGAGCTAGTTCATATATATTTTGTTTGAATTAATGATGATGTTTTATTGATCGATTACTCATGATACGCGTAGATATATCTGCTTATCTTACTTCTTCTGGATCTGACATTATGGTCACTGTTTGTAAATTTGCACTATTTAAATTCAAATTCAAGAGAATTTCATTTAAAAGCTGTTAAAAATGATTTTAAGGTATTTTGCTGCACACTTCACGGTCTGGTCTATGACATAATAATCTTGAATCAAAGGAAAATTTGGGTACAGATAACACTGGTAATCTAGTTGATAGAAAAATTACTAGTAGAACGCGATTTATGTTAAGACGTTCAATAGTTGCATTGCATTTTTCAAAGAAAAAAATCTACATATTTTTCATCTCAAATAATTTTCTATTAGCGGACATTTCTTTTATAAAACCCCTTCCAGAAAATAGTTTCCATTGACCTTATTTCAGAGTAGTCATTTTAGAAAATTTAATAATTATTTTTGGATTCGATCTTAAATGATTACATTAACTATTCTGACTACCTATTGATTATCAAAAAGATAAATAATGATTGAAAAGTGATGAGTGTTGATATTGATCATATATTATAAATTAAGACAGTACATTTAGTAAATTTCTTTAAAAATTTAAACAAGAGTTATAAAAACTTTTTGTGGGTAAAAATTCCATGACCATCTTTATTTCTATCGTATTTCTAACGACCACCGCTCATCAAATCCAATATAGTTTGTCAATATGTGGTATTTAAACGGGATATTATTTGCTTTCGTTTCATTATATTTTTTGCAAATAAAACATCCAAAGTATTCACTCTCATTCAAAAGTCCTCACGGTTATGCATGGGTGAATTACTTGGAATTTTTGATTATGTGCTTCCATCTCATTTAATAGTCCCCATGATTATGCATGTATGGAACGCATATCAAAATTGATCGATTAAATAGACAAGTCGATTCTAATGCCATTTAAAAGTCCTCATTGTTATGCGTGGTTAGATGATACTTAAATTCATTTTTAATTTTTTTTGGAATATTACTAATCTCAATTAAAAGTCCTAATGGTTATGCATGGTTGATAGATATTCAAATTCCTGATATAAATATACCACAAATAGACACGGCTATATTGTTTTACATCATCCCAATCATTCTAAAAGTAGAATATACACCTAACAGAGTATTTATGATTTTTGTTTGATTTTTTATTGAAATTTAATATTTATACTCTATTGGCTATTAATGTTGTATTAATGTCTATCACTTTATCACTATTTTTCTAACACTATTACTCTTTTTCTGATAACAAAAGGGGGAGAGAAGAGTTAAGATTTTGGCAAAATAAAGGTCAAATATTTTATTTATTTGCACGAAGATCCATTTGCATATTTTCATGCATATATGAAAGTGGAGCTTTATCATAGAGAGGAAGCAGTCAAATAGGGGGAGAAAATTGAATGATTAAATACATTTATTAAATTCAAAATCATAAATATATGTTTATTATCATCAAAAGGGGGAGATTGTTGAATATGCAAGTATATGATTTTTGTTTAATGATAATAAATAAATATATATATATTCATTTAAATGTATTTTTAATGTACTATTTTATCTTTCACATAATTAAATAAATATTTGTTGAATAAAATAAATAACATAGAATTTAAATTCAAACAGATATTTTATTCAAACAAAAAAATTATTACAAATTCAAATAATACAAATTTGTGCTCTTACTATATATATACACAAGTTTCAATTACAATACAGTTTGTCACTATACAATAATCATTTACATTTGCACCTCACTACATATCACTCGTTCACTCATGTTTATCTTCAACTCCAGTCCAAATTGAATCCAGCATCTGAATTATCTACAATGAAAACACCGACGCAGTAAAATTGAAAAAGAAATATTTTTGCAGTGTAAAATAAAATGTATTTTGAAAATATTATTTGCCTCAATTATTTGGGTTGTTCATCGTCATTTAATTTTTAATTCACCATACACGAACAACTTATGACATGCACAGTGTATCACTGTACATGCAACAAGGCCGTGCACACCGATATACACTTGATAAAATTACAGGGACATGTGAGCACAAGGTCAAACCCAATTAAAAGCCGGGTTCAACTCAAGTGAAATCACGATACGAACACAAGGTCAAACCTGAGCTATAAGTTGGATTCAACACAGGTGCAGTCCAAAAATACAAGTACAATAAAATGGTCAAAATGACTAAAATGGCAACTGGCAACAAGTTAATCAAGTACAGAAATGAATGGCAACAACATCAAAATTCAATGTCGACCAAGACTGCATCAAGAAACAAATACTAGAGCTATCTCAATGAACTAACTAAGTACACATGAACTACACATGTAATAAGAACTAGCACTGTAACCAAGCGGAACCAGCACAAGCAACTCAAGCTAGCACGTCCTACTGCAACAATGATCGAAGCACAAAACCAAAGTACATTTGAAGAATCAGACCGCAACAAGATAACAATGACTCATGGAAATGCAAACAAACATGTACACATATATAGGCAGTGCACATTTATACCAGACCAGGCAACTAACAAGAACAAAATGTCATACAACAAATACAATGCATCAGTGCCATGAGCAACCTAAAGAAACAGCTCAATTCAGTGCACATAACCCAATGCAAACCAGACATGAGTTCAAATGAAATGCAACATGAAGATGCTACATGTACAATAGTGGACAGAGCTCAATGCATATATGTATACACATGAATCAAATGGCCGAGACCAGATATAAGAAAGAAGGCAGCAAAGCTAAATATAGTAAATTACAACATCCAAGCAGTGATAGTGATCAGAGGCATACTAGAATATACCGTGCAACCCGAAGAAAATGCTAAGTTATGCTAGTGAATGCAAAAGTGCATACCAGACTTCAACATGTACAAAGAGTGATGCCAGGAAGACACACTTGAATAACAATATGAGATAAACCAAGATAGCAGTTCAAATAACAAATTGTCAACAGTTTTCATGGAGCTGAGAGTCAAACAATTTCAAAAAGAGGCATATACAGTAAATCGAACAAAGTCCAGATCGGCACCGAAGTCAGTAGCAAGTTTTACAAAAACCAGAAAAAATTCAAAACCGTGATGATCAAGAAACATCACAAGAGATCCAAAGCCATGTTAATCAAGCTAACAAAAATATACGAAGTGAAAAAGTCAGAGAAATCTCAAACATTCAAGTTAAATCGAATGGCCAAGCATATAAATTGATGAATTCAAACCAGATGTATACGACAAAGAAATAGGAATTCGAATCCTAGATACACGATTAACATCATCGGCCTAATTCATAGAGTTCAAGCAAGCTAACCAGTAAAGAAAAAAGAATAAATCACATACCATTTATTTGAACTCGATCAAAATTGAAGCAGTCATGTGCAAAGTGAAGAAACAAGCGATCATCAAATCAATCACGAGAACATCCACCTGATCGATCAACAAAGTCAGCGCCTTTAATTTTTAGGAAGCCTTAATTTTCTCAAGACGTGGCAGCCGTTATTTTTCAAGCAAAAGATACGGGCCAACAATAAAGAAAAGAAGGATACGGGTTGAAATATAAAAATCAAAAGATGGATTCTTTTACTTTAATTAATTTTGGGCCGGTGTTTTATTCATTTGGGCTTTAATATTTAAAATAGGGTTTCTAGTTTTTTAATTGTTTTAAATTTGTATTTTCTTCTTTAAACATTTGTAAGTTCTAGTCTTATGACTAGGGGACGAACTACGGTGGTGTAATTCGAGGATTAGCAACTCATTGGCTGAGTTGTAGTAGGGTTTTGAGCATATAGTTAGGTTAGTCGGTAGCGGGTGTCATGAGTTTACGTGTGTAAGCGTCTGACTACTTAAATTCTAGTATAAACCTTAGAGGCAGCATGTAGGCATGGTTTTGCTAAAGCTGGGTAAATCAATGTGTTTTATTTTTTGCTTTTATCATTCAGCTATTATCTATGCTGCTATTATTATGCTATGTCCGTGATGAAATTATTTTATATACTTCCGCATCAAGTTTTTATAATAGTACCACCCTATTCACCCCCCTCTAGGGTGAAATCGATCCTACAAAAACAACAATAAGCAGCAGAAATAGATAAATAGTAGTCCATGAAGCTACTATATAAACATCAGAGTTTAAACAAAATACAACAGAAATCCCAAATACATAGAAGTCTCAATACATAAACAAATGACAAGTCTGAACATAACAACTGGAAATAACTGAAAAGATGAATAGAAAAGAGACAGATCTTCAAGTTAATCTCCAAACTCCAAAGGTGAGTCTCAAATGTTGTGACACTTAGTTTGATCTGAGCTTAAAGCAAAACACAAAATACTTGAGTCAGGATTAACATTCTTATGCTAATAAATCAACTCAAATGAAATGTCCAAATGAAATACAAATAACTTAAAGGACGTTTGGGATTCTCATCCTTTAAGGATCCGTTAAACTATCTACATAAATAGTACAATACACTATATAAATAATGTTTATAGTAAAGTAAACTATTTAAAATAGCGTTATGGCATTACCCATATCCCCCTTAACACATTTTATATATTCTCGTAGTCTATACAGATACTATAATCCCCAACAACTGATGAGATACTCAGGGAGCACTCTATAGGTATGGACAAAATAAACTCGTAGAGGGTGCGATAAGGCATGTGACAAGGCTCGTGAGGCAATGCCAGGGTAGGATACTACCGTTTGCACTCCCGGACTAGTGGTAATGCATAACAACTACTACCGCCCACCTTGAGACACACTCCCAAATCAAAGTTGCATCCAATCAAATCACCAAGTAATAGAATGGTATCAAAGAAATGTGCCTGGTTGGAGGTGCGACTTCACTTGGCCCAGTGTAGCTCATGTTTTAGCCACATCAAGCTGACTTGTGGGAGTCATGGATGCATTAATACCTCATATAGAATCGTCGCCAAACTATCCTACTTCATTCTGGAATTTCCACCATGTGCACAATTATTAAAATGATTTTTGGTATTGGCAGAGAGTATGACAATATCCGATCCCAGTCTCTTTAACAACCAAACGCTTATTTCACACCATGGTCATTTCATAAAATCACTTTTATAATCATTTCAAACAGTTCAAATATCATATTCATTTCAAAAATAGCATCACTTTCGAAACCATATTCACTTTTGAAATCATATTTATTTCCAAAATCATAACCACAAAATAGTTTGAATCATCATATCAAAATATTTGCATTTACATCCGTTAAATCTAAATCATAACAGTTCCAATTTAGACAGTTTAAATATTAAAAATAGTTTATATATATTGAAATAGTTATAAATTAAAAAATAGTTTATAATTTAAAAAATAGGTTATAGAATAAAATAGTTTATATATTAAAATAGTGTGTGTGTGTGTATTTAATCATATATATCGAAGGATTATTTCTTCTAATTTCACAAAGAAATTCAAATCAACTTTAATTCCAAAAATTCAATTTAAATCAATCTTAATTCAACCATTTTAATTAAAAGGTTAATGGTTCAATTCAAATTCTCAGTAATTTTTTTTTAATTTATATTGATTTCAAATCTAGGTTTGAATAACAAATTTAAAACCATCACCAATTTCAGTAGATTTTAAAGTTTACATATTCAAATAATTTACAATAACTCAATTTGTTAAATCTCAGTTATATTTCAACTGTAATTTTATTTAAATTTGAAAATATTCCTCTAATAATTTTTAATAACATTTAAATGAAATCTCAAATTACAAATTTAAATAAAATCAATAATTAAATATCTAACTTTAATTATATTTAATTCTAAAATATTCACCTAATCACTTTTGTAATCATATAAATAAAATCTCAAATTACAAAATTAAATCAAAATTAAATATTCAATTTTATTTAAATTTGAAAATATTCATTTAATTACCTTTAATTAAATCAAGTTATAAAATCATGCCTTCCAAAATCTCAACACTAATAAGTTTTCAATCAATTCTTATTTAAATTCTATTATTAACCAATTTAAACTACAAGTCATCATTAATTTATCTTTCCAACCTCTATTATTAAAGTTATTGAAAAATCCATTTTAAAAACATTAATATAAATTTAAATATATACTTAAACATATTATATACTAATTAAATTTTGTTAAGTTAAATCTTATTATTAAACTTTTTTATTAAATCTTATTTTATATTTTTTTTAAATAAAATTATAAATAAAATCGTAAAAATTATGTTTTGAAAACTAACTTATAAATTTAAATTTTCCAAAACATAATAATTTTAAAAACCTTAATTTTACACTTATATAAAAATAACATTTATATATTATATTATAAAAATCAATATTTAAGAAGAACCGTATATTTCCTTTCAAAACATTGGAAATCATGTCAAAATATAGACCAACTGTGTCCGTATATAATTTTCTATCCTATGGTCAAGTGATACTGATATTTATCATTTCAATCCGCAATTTAAATATTTATAGGTATATATCATTTCAACCCGTAATCCCAAAATTCAAAATCAATGAAAATCAGTTGGGTTTATCATTTCAACCCATAACGATTTTCCCATAATCTATAAGATCGTTTGGGTATGTATCATTTGAACACATAGGGAATTCCTAAACTACAGGGAACTTGCAGAGTGATAACAAATAGAATAATAATAATATAAAATGATATGGCATACCAATGGCAGTATGACCATAATTAACGACTTAAATATAATATATTTACGACAGGTTATGGTTATCATATGTCAACTAACATAAGCAAACAAATAATATATCATATTCAACAATATTTCTAACCGATTCAATATTTAACAACACATTTCAACCGCTATTTCATGTGAATTAAATTTACCGAATATAAGAATGCTAATCGTGAGTGATCGCTCACTTTCGAGGCTATAAAAAACATTGAGAATGTGAAGCACGAACACAGATACGCACGGACAAGCTAGAGTTATGGAAATAATCTCCAAACAACAACAGAAACAAGCAAAGCAAGGTGGACAAACTTGGAATTGTTGAAAATACAATTACATATATTATATCTTAAAACCAATATTCAATTTGAAAATGCATATTTAAAATAATATATATATATATATGCTTTAAAAATCAATATTTAATTTTAAACACATATAAAATAAAGTCCATATATTCTACTTCAAAATCATTATTTCTTAGAAACACATTTTTTTCTCAAAATCATATATATATATATATATATATATGTATGTATGTATGTATGTATGTATACACACACATTATATTTTAAAATCAATAGCTAAAATCAATATATAAATAAACTTATATATATAAGCTACATATAAAAAAATTCCATTTCTTTTCCTTAAAATAATACTTATTAAAACCTAAATATTAAAATCAGAATATCCATAACCAAATGTTTATACTCAATATGTATACAAAAATATGAAATATATATATATATAAGTAATTATACATGAGCATATATATGCTGCTGGCGGTGTTTGATTGGGAGAGAGGGAGTGGCGGCTAAGGGGGCAGAACAAGGTGCTAGAAGGGATGCCTATATTGCTTTGGGTTTAGAGATAGGGGTTTGCAGGCAGATGAGCTAGTGGAGGAATAGTGTGGGTATTATGTTCACGTGAAGGACTTACTGTTGGAGATGGGTGGATCTGGTCGGTGTGTAGGCAGGGAAAGGAAGGATCTGAGGCATTGTTAAGTGTATGGGTGGTGGATGTCGAGGCTAGTGGAAGGTGGTTCGGATGGTGACATGGAGGACCAGGAGCTAAGGGATGTGGCTGCTCGACAGGGCTTGCGTGACGGAGGAGGGAAGGAAGGCCAAAGGGTGCAGCACTGGAGGCTCAGTCTATCTGTTGATGGAGGTAGGTCAGGTGGGGTATGGCATAACTGTGATGTGGAGAAGCAAGGCATGGAGATGGCCAGAGAGAAGGTGGATCTGGAGGAAAGGGTTGTTGTTCAGATGTCAAGAGCAAGGCGTGGTGGGTGGTCGACGGATAAAGGTCAGTGGGCTTGGTGGAGCAATGGTCGGTGTGTGGCAAGCGGAGGGATGAGGATTGCATAAAGAATGGTAGTGGGAAGAGACGTGGAGCATTATGTACAACTTTTTATTATTATATATTTACTCAAATGGAAAATGAAATAAAACAGAACAAAACATGATAAAAGAGAATGAGAAAGGAGGAAAGAAAACCAACCAGTAAAGTAAACGAACCAAGGAATAATATATTGAATATGGAGAATAGTGAAAGTCGGAAATATTAAATTCTGAGAATTTGAAAAGAAGTGACCATTTGTTTTCAGCCGCTTGACAATTGAATGGTCATAGAATATCAAAAGCTCCAAAATGGATACTGATACTGTAATGACCCAGAATTTTAGTCATTTGAAATTAGTATATTTGATTGATTTTAAATATTCACAAGTTAATTTTATATGCTGAATAACTTATATTTTGAATATATAGATTTAATTGGATAATTAAATTATTAATTTAATATTTGAAATCGTGTAAATAATTGGAAATTGAATATAATATGAATGAAAATGATTTATAAAGTTGAAATAAATTCTATTTGAATTAGAATGATGTTTGTAAACTTTTAAAATTGAAGTAAAATTTAATTTGTGGAAATTGAATATTTTAATATTTAATTGACGTGTAAAAATAGCCATTTTTATACAGTCTTGGATTTTGATAAAACCTGTTTCATTGAATCTGTAATGTGATATTATTGTAGGATTTCAAATTTCGTATCAATCGGATTTGTGGTTTAGCCGTGGCAAGCTGAAACGCGCAAAAATTCATTTAAGTGAATTTTAAATTTAAAAGCCGATTCGAAAACATATCTTCCAAATACGATCGAATTGGCTCTCGATATATATTCCATTGTGTTCGGAATAAGGGTAAAACCTTATAAACACCAAGCAGCACACTTTCATTTTGAGTTCGAAAAATTTCCGGATGAATAGTGCATGAAAATTTTCTATAAAAGGACTTGATATTTTATATTTTCACTCAAAATCTAACTAGGGTTTACGACCGCCGTTTAAACATTTCAATGGTTGAAAATGCTTCGATCATTCTCCCTCTTTTTCTTCTGATCCATCAACAATTACGAAAAATGTTCAACTACAACATTGAAGAGCACAATGAGATCTTCGAATCCAACGGGTATGATCGAAAATAACGTGATGGATCGACGACAAATTGAGCACGAATGTTGGCCGTTCACGTGCATTTTCCAACACAAAAGAGAAACCGATATTCACCCGTTATGGCCATGAGTGGAGCTTTTTTCGATGCTTCGTGTGGCATTCTTTGATCGACGACTCGATTATCGTAGGCGGCACGACAATTGTTGATAACGGCGGCTGGGTTGGGTTTCGAACGCATGAAGAACTTAGGGGAAGAAGAAGAGATGACCGGCCTAGATCTTAGGGTTAGAAAAGTAACGACTCGGATTAAAGGTTTAAAATTAAAAATAAAATTTGTATATTAATTTATATATAAATTTGTATAAACTTTGGAATGCCATATCTTTGTCATCCGAGGTCCATTTTTGACGAAACGAATTGTGTTGGCTTCTTATTGATGAGCACTACATTTTAGAGCTGGTTTGGAGTTGATTGGAGCTAGTGTAAATTTTGGGTAAAATTAAATGTTTTTTTAATTTTATTCGGAATAAATCACTACAACTTCTATTGGAACCAATGTGAGTACAACTCACTCTTTTTGTCTCACTGATATTTTTATATAAGTGAGAATAATTTTTTTATGATGATTGATGATTGTCTGGATGATATATGATACATTATATATATTGATTGGTTTTGGATATATTCCTGCCTATTGGAGCAGATGAGACCCTATATGATCTCGTGTATGAGCGGATGACCCTTTTGTACGCGCGTCAGCCTCAAAGCGGACATTGTATAAGTATTCTAATATGTATATTTGTTGCAGGTGACAGGTTGGAGGGATCCAACTGGATTCCTCACCAATATTGGTTTTATTTATAGATATTATGATATATGCTGTTATTATAAATATATGATGTTTTGGATGTTGTGATTGATGTATTTAGTGCTGTTGCAGCATTGGGCATATTTTGGAGTCTTAAAAATGTTGAATTGATGATTTTTGAATTTAAAAAGGTTTTCTAGTGATTTTGAAAATAGATGTTTTATTAAATTTTGAATTTTTATAAAGGAATGGATTTATTTTAAATAAATAAAAGTTATGATTTTTATGTTATAAAAATTATTATTTTTGTGAAATATACTTAAGTATGATTTTTTAGAGTTACATAAGTTTTAATAACAATTTGAAAATTATTGAAAGAATAAGTTTATTTAAATGGAAACAAAATATGCTTTTTTTTGAAATATGGAGTTAACTATTTTGTAATTAGTTTAAATTGAGAGTTTGAAATTATTATAAACGGTATATATAAATTTATAAAATTTATTTTTTATAAATCAAAAGTGATGGAATTATAAAGGAGTTTCGTAAATGATAAAATGAAGTTAAAGATGAATCTTATAAGTGAAAAAGATTTATAAATTTTGTGAAATTATAAAAAGTGATGAATGTGTAGATAAAGAGATTATAAGTAATTAACCAATAATTGAATTTTGGCATATAAATGAGATATAAATAAATTTGTTTGTATAGGAATTTTATATATGGAAGTTTTTATAAAATATAAATGTGATTGTTTTATAAATTAGAAATCAATTGAATTTGATAAGTTAATTATTATAGTTTATTAAAGGAATTTCATCCACGATTTTGAATAGTGGATAATTCTTTAATCTAATGTGCAATAGTAATGAATTTGGTAAAAGGATTATATACATGATTTTGGATAGTGGGTTATCCTTTAATAAATGTGTAGAAATATTGGATTTGGTATATGGACTATATTCACGATTTGGACAGTGAATAATATATTAAATAAAATGGATATATTTTGGGAAGTGATCTTGTAAATGAAGTTAAATGATTTGAGGATGTTTTTAAAATGTGTTATATATCGAATACATAGATTTCAACATTCATTATTGAAATAGACGTTTTCGAAAAGTAAGAAAATGATGGACTATAACACTGTTCTTATAGTAAATAATTTTTGAAAGGAAATGTTTTATATATTATATGGGATTTATATATCTATCTAATTTTCGAATCACTATACTAGTGATTTTTGGATTGTCGTAACGATGTTTTATGCAACATTCTATTTGACCCCAATGAATGTGATTAAAGAGAATATTTTCCTTAAAGAATGAAATATATAATCATGATTTAAGTATATGTAATATTTTTCTAAGTGTTGAAAATAAACTAATTTGTGAATTACTTATTATTAAATAAGTATTTGGAAATGTTTTCCAATATTGAAGTTGAAATGGTTTTGAGAATATATCTATCTAAAGATAATTAAAGTGAATGTTTGGCAAGTGATTTAATTAATAAAATATTAATTAAAAGGGCCAAGTGATTGTATATGGTAATAGATATTTGTTTGTTTGCTTTGATAGTTAAATAACCGACTATCAAATTTGGCCATTTTAGTTCCTCGGTTTGATGTGGGAACTATTTAGTCATACACTTAGTACGTAGCCTTCTGTGTAGGCTTGATTATCATTTGTGTTGAGGATGTTAATTCATATAGTACGGAGTATTACTCGAATCTATCGAGCTTCCTTCTTAGTCGAAGCGTAGCAAGTTGAAAGTTAGAGACGTGATAAGTCTACGAGACTTAGTTTCCGTGTGAGGTTGAGAAGCTCTTTTGCATTGTTCGTGCGAAGAGATCGAGATCGGTTTATCCGAAAACCACTTCGGACCAACGTATATGCGTTCGATTATGCAGATTGTGATGATATTGATTTTCAGGATTTTCATAGTGGAGGGCTGCTTGTTAATCGTTTGGAGTTAAAATCCCAATATACCTCCAATAGCCGTAGTCTCTTTATTATAAATTATCTAATGCAAGGACTATTCGCTACTAATCCGAGGGATTTCTCGACAGGATGTGGTAGGAAAGTACCTTCGGTTTGTCCTGTTCCTGGACAACTTGCATGGATGTTTTTCTGATATTGCATTTCTAAAGGTTACATACACTGGTTTTTACAAACGTACATCAGTGGTGGCGGAGAAGGCAACTTCTCTTAGCTTAACACCCCTCCTTAAGACGTATGAGCTTAAGGGTTGTACTTTTGTGGAAGGCAATTAGTAGTCAACGGAATTGGTCATGTGGCATTCTAAGTGATGTGATATGTGAAAGGCAATCGTTACCTCAGGTCTCATCAACCAGAATTGACCAAAACAGGGTTAGATGCGGCAAGGCTAAGTGGGTCGCTCCCAAGTAGGATATAATCATCCTCTTCAAGATAAATCTTTACACGTTATGACGTCGTGTATCTAATTATTGTGGGTGTATGCTTCGAAAGCCATCGGTAAAGGTCGGTAATGACCAGAGGATGACATATTTGGTACCTTCTAGTTATAGAGGTGGGCTTGTCTTATGTTGGTAAAAGAACATTGTGATGATTTCTCGAGACATCCATCTAGAGGTGCACCTATCAGAAGGTTGTCCCTTCACCTAGTCATTTATACGGAAATCCAAACTCCACTACGTAACTGCCATTTTGACTGTATTACCCATTTTGGGCTATATGTTGGAATTTAATCAATATAACAATTTCGATTATGATTAGTATTATTTGTGCAATAGACACTATTATAATATCACATGATTTGATGTGATGTGTTTTAGTTATTGTAAGGTAAAAACATGTCTGTGTGTATGTGTGGGTGTGTCTTACGAGATACTTTTGTTTTGATGAAGGAAAAGTTTGGTAATTTAATAAATTTAGTTGAGTGTGTTTCTCATACTGGTTTACCAGACTGGTCCGGGTAATTTTCCCTTTCAATGCTCGGGCCAGACTGGGTATATTTACAGGTTTAGATTTGGTGCTTTTGGAGATTCAGCACGAGAGCTGGGGATCTTCATTTCCGTATACATGTATCTATTTTTTCTTATCCACTGCTTAGTTGTTGCATATTATCGACAATTGTGAGGACAGGTTATTATAATTGTCCATGCTGATAATTATTGACTGATTATTGAACTCTGATTGATGTATGTATATATAGTTTCTATTTTGTAAAGATCATTGATATGATATTATATGTTTTCTACAGCGATGTAAGATTCTATATTGTTCTGTTTGGTTCTCTCTTCTCTCTTTCTTCTCTGCTCTTCTCTTCTTCTCTCTTCTTTCTTTCTCCCGAATGTCCGTCATTCTGTGCTTTTCGAGTCGGACATATGTGGTTTATTGTCGATTCAAAGGGTACGGATTTACGGGTCGTTACAGATATGGTTATCTGTTTCCACGGATTTCGCCGCGCATTGGACTCCGAAATGCACAAATGAATATACTACAGAGATCGGCACAAGAAGACAAGCACATTAGTACACAAATATTAGAAATACGACCATCCTATCACAAGTCGATATTTCGCTGCCAAAACTGCTGTTAAATCGTCGAAAATGATATAAATGTGGCTAGAGAAGTCCAAATGTAACGACCCGTTAAATTTATGATATTTAATAAAATGAATTAATATAATTTCTAATTTGTTTAGGAGTAAACGTAGAAATTTGGTATAGTGGTTGCAATTTAGTGTAACTATAAAATTTTATGATAATAGATGTGGATAATGTAAATTTTCACAACTTGATTTAAAGTAATTTTGAAGAAACAAATAAATGTTGAATTTGTGAATGTTAGTATAAATATTAACTTAAATGGTGTTCATTAATACAAAGATGTAATTAGTGTAGATAGTAATAATTTATGCCTGTAGTGAAAGGAAAAGAAAACTAATAGAAACATAAAATTTATTTTATGTAAACAAAAGTATAGTTTTGAACAAACTTATGAAAATTGATAGAAACAGTGTTTGTAATCAGTTTGGTTATTTTATATTTGAAAGATAGAGATGTGTAAATACGTTAATGAATTTATAATGGGAAGGAATGGTAGAATGAAAAGAATATATATAATAATAAGCATTTGATTCAATTAAGGGAATTAAATTATAATAAATGGTCATTTAATAAATTCAACGTTTGTGAGAAATCATAATAGTTGTGTAAAATGTGTACAAACTTGGATTTGGAAGTTTATTGGATTTATAACGGTTTTGTTATTAAGTGTATGAGTTTAAAAGTTATTCCCTTTTGTAAAGTAATAGAAGAATGCATAAGATATAAACAGGGCTTAATAGAATTGACACTTAATGAATTGAATAAATTACCCATTTATGTAGATATGTATAGTGGACTATAAATGGCCTAAGCAAATATAAAATGGAATAATCATTGAGATTTGTACTATGAAAATAAATAGTAACATTTATTTGCAAGGAATAAAAGACTATTTAGGTGACTAGAATTTGGAGTAATGACTATTGTATGTTACCTACCCTTGTTTCTTGTTAATTTAGATTTTGGGAATCAAATTCAATTTATCCGCCAATTTACCGCAGTTAAAGTGAAATGAATTGGTGATTGAGAAATGTTAAATACAAATAAGATGTAAACCAAAGAAAATCGCATTTGTAATAAATTATGTAGAATAAAGTAAAGAAACTAGGAAATGAAAATGTGAAAATGTGGATGCAGTGAGATCTTAAGTGATAATAACCTTGTTAGGCAAGTGATAACGGAATTTTGTGTCAAGTGATAAACACATAGATGCAAGAAAAGGAAAGTTGGTAGCAATCTATATATGTTATTTATCTTACTTAGTATATTAAATAAGGTTTGGAATTCAAATTTTAATTAAAGGAGTTGGTAGCACGTTAGTAGGAAATAATTGTAAGGGTGGGATAACAACTACTATAAACTACCTAATTTAAATGAGTCAATGAACTTATTTGAAATAACGTTCATCTAAATATGAGTAATTAAAATGGCGGGGTCAACAATAAACGTTACTTTAGAATTAATTTATATTTTAACGGAAGTGTGAAAGTAAAGCAATAGAAGCGTAAACTTATCAAGGTAGAATTTAGTAGTGTAATGAAAAAATGTTAAGAATGTTATAGTATAATGATTGATTGGAAATCAAAATTTACTTGTTTGAATGTAACTTTAGGGAAATTGGATTTAATTAAAATAAAAAGGAAGAAAAAAAAAATTGGATGAAATTTAATGTTGGAATATTATGTAAATATAAACTTAGATAAAATTTAAGGATATCTACGTAATAGAGTGTAAAACCAATGTTAATTTCATCTATTTAATACTAATAGGTTAATAATAGAATGAAGAGTAAATTTAATGTTAAGTTAATATGAATAAAGGTAATATTGGGGAATAATGTGAATTTTCTTCATAATATGATAAGTTGTAGAATACAACGTAAACTTAAGTATAACCTTCGGATTGAAAACATTGTTAAGGGTTACGTGTTAAATTTGGATGGAATTGGCAATAAATGTTACACTTATGGGTAAGGAAATAAAAATGTCCAGAATTTGAGTATATTAAGAAATGGGGATTGAAATTGAAATCTTGCAACGAATCTAATAATACGTTACATAAGTGTTAAATTAAGGTAACATTTGGAAAATATAATAATGATTTTCAAATTGAACAAGTTGTGGAATTAATAAGGATGGAAGAAAAAAAAAATCAAGATTTATTTTATTTATTGGAATGAAAAATTTATAATTTGATTTATTGCGAATAATTGAAATTTAATTTGGTAATTGGCGAAATGATTAATGATTGAATTAACATAGAACTTGTTGTTAGTTATTAAAATTATTTAATAAATCAAAGGAGAGAAATTTTATAAAATTTTAAATTTTGTAATTGGATTGGCTAAAGTGGGAAAGTGGAATTAATCAACGTTGTTACTTTTATCTCCTTCCCTATTAGATCCTTATGTGATTGCATCCACATTTATTGTTGATTATTCCTATATATTGTCACCAATTAATCGTACTTGATGTATGTTTAGCAATTTTGTCACACAGTTAAAGTATGAATATATATATATATATGATGTATTCAAATTTTCCTGTATCTAGCACTTAATTAATTTAGAATCAAACTAACGAAACGTGTCATTTATTTTTGTCCCTCCATATTCATTTTCTTTCTAATTAATAAATACCTCTTTTTAATACCTGCTACTTTAAAAAAAAAAAAAAGGACTGTTCATATTTGCTATATTTCAATACCAAGTGTTCATATTCACTTTATTTCTAATTAATAGCAGCCTCTCCTTTCAAATCTATTTGTCCCTAAACCTAACTCTAACCTTATAAATAACCTACTTCTTATTCTTCTATTACATTTTGTTTCTCCTAACTCTAACCCTAGCCTCCATGCTATTCTTCTTCTTCTTCTTCTTTTTTTTCTTGTTTTTCTCAAAGCTCCTTATTATCTCTCATTTTAATTTTTTTTTCTTTCTCTTCAAATATTCTTCTTCTTCTTCTTCTTCTTTAAATTTACTTCTATTTCAAACTTTCTTCTTTTCAAATCTAGATCTTCTCTTCCGTTTTCAGTTCTTATTTTAATCATTTTTTTTCAATTCTTCTTTTTCAAATCTTCTTTTTCTTTCAAACCTTTTAAAATACATACATTCATATAATAAGGAGGAAAATTAAAGTAAATCGAAATAAAAGAAAAATTACGGAACAAAGTTAGCAATCAAGAAGAAGCATATGCGTTTTTCACGAGGGAAGGTGGATGTGGCACGGTATTTTATTTTTGTTTTGTTTATTTTTAATTTTTTTTATTTCAATTGCAAATCGTTTAATTGTGATAACTTTCACATACGAACTCCGTTTCACACGAAATTTCTTTTGTTAGGATCGTAATTTAATTCCGGACTCGATGACGTTGGTTTGGACGAATTCTAAGACGGGCGAATTTTTGGGTTTAAATCGGATTTAAATTCGATTTAAATTCAAAAGGTGAGTGTTTTAACTCACTCACAATTACTAGAAGCTTTTATGTTTGTTAAATAAATTTTAGAAATGAATAGAAATTTATTTATGAGCTTTTGGCATGTTATTTCACCCATATCTGTTGAATTGCATTTTTTTGAATTTAGCTGTTAATTAAATTGATTGATTGCGTATTAATTGGCTGTTAGAAATTATTGTTTGCATAAGAACTGCTAGTTAACAGTTATGTCAATTATCACTGAAAATAAACTGTTAGATTTATAGTTGATAAATATAATTTGAATTAAACTGCCAATTATTACCTGTTGTATATTCCCAAACATATTTTGTTATTGGTTGATATTGCTTGATGTTTGTGACTGGATGATGGATGTGTTGTTGAATGGATGTTTTATTTGATATCATTAAACTGCAAGTTAGCATACATTTTACATTTCATTCGGGATTGTGGTTTGAAATGATAAAACCGCAAAGTTTTATTTTTTAAATTGCGGATTGAAATGATAAATATCCGTATCACTTGACCATAGGATAGAAAATTATATACAGGCACCGCGGTCTATATATAACTATTTTTAATGTGATTTCTATGGTTTGGATGGAATACGGTTTATAAAAAAATCTTAAATTTTATACTGAATAAATGTTTTCTTCCATATTTATATACATATGAAGTTGAAAAATTAGAAATAAAAAGATGTATAAATCTCTTTATTAAAATGGAAGAAAATTTAGAAAATGGAGTTTGATAATTTATATCCTATGTTTAAATGTTAAGTTGGAAATTTTAAGATAGTATATTTACAATTGGATTTTTCCCAAAATAAATTGAAATGAATATTCTAGTATAATTTGAATTTGGAAAATATATATTTTATTACTAGAAATTGAAGTCTTATTATTTATGGATTTTATGTGAATGTTCAAAACTAATTAATAGAACATTTGATTTGTTGAAAAAATAAAAATCCAACTTTAGTTGAAATATTAACCCTCAAGATGGATATAAAAATATATAAAATTGGAATGGTTGGGACTTGAAATAATATTTTGGATTATGGTTTTAACATTGAGTAAAGAAATATTCACAAAGCCATGTAAATTATTTTCCGTACAAAGTAACCATAAAGTTAAATCACTTATTTTATATATTGTTGAATATCCAAACCATTTAGTTTTGAAAGTAATGGTTTTAAAAACTATGGATTTCGAAGTATTATGTTGAAAGTTAATATTCAAATATTTGGTTACATAGAATTATAAATTTTAAAAGTGGCATAATTTTTGGAAAAGATTTATAATTGGGAAATGATATCATTGATTTGGGTTTTATAAAAATAATATCAAAATGAATCTTTTGGGTTTTAAAGAAGAAATGATATCGAAATATTACGGTTTTGAAATGGATTATATTCTGGTTTTAAAGTATAAACTATTTTTAAATGACCGCGGTGTTATAATAACGATGGGTTGGCAAAGAGACCGGGATCGGATATGGACATACTCTCTGTCGATACCGAAAACCACTTTGACTAACCGTGTACGCGGTGGAGATTCCAGAATGAAGTAGGTGGTGGCGACGTTTCCTGTAAGGTAAATACGTGGACCCGACTCCCGTGAGTTGGCATAAGGTGGCTAAAACAGGAGCGATTCTCAGGCCAATGAGGTCATTCCTCTGATCGGACGCTCCTCTTCGATATTATACTTTGACTTGGATTGATTCAGTGGCCACTTCTATATTTTGATTTTGGGGAGTTAGTCCGAGGTGGGCGGTAACTGCGGCTACGCGTTTCCACCAGCCTGGATAGCAATTGGTATATCTACCCTGGCATTGCCTAGTTGTGCCGTGTCACCTACCATACCGAGCCTTTACTACGAGTTTCTATTTGTGTCGTACCTATGGAGTATCCTCTGGTAGCTTCCCGATCAGGAGGTATTACGGTACTGTATAGACTATTGGCATTATTCTGTGTTAAGGGCTATATGGGTAACCCCTTAACGCTATTAAAAAGTAAGTTTATTTTATGAATAGACACTATTATAATAGCGCAATATACTACATAGTAAATAGTTTAACGGATCCTTAGGAGATGTAAATCCCGAGCATCTCTTGAGTTACTGTACTCATATTTATTTCTGTTTATTTAACTCACATAAGATATTCTAGTCTGACTCGGGTGTTTTTGTCTTTTCAAATTCGCTCGGGTCAGTCCGAGCGTTTCAGGATTTGAAGATTTAGCTTTGGAGGACGAAGACGAAGATTTGTATTATTTTATATATAGTATTGCACTACACCATTTAATTCCGCTGCATTGTTGTATTGGTATGTGTAACTCTGATATTTATTGCACAAGAAAAATAAATTATTTTGTAAAACAGTTTCATGAACTGTATATTTGATTATTATATTTTATCCTTCCGCTGTGAGATTCTGTTTTGTTTTATTTCTTCTCTGTTTTTCTCATTTACCCCATAACAATCCGCCCTTCCGTATGGTTTGAATTGGCACGTGTGTCGGTTTAAAGTGTGCGAAAAGGCAGGATGTTACACCAAATTTGGCGAAATAAAATATGACGTCTCACTCAAAAAATGATTTGCATTTCTATTATGTAAAATAATTCACATTTCAAAAATATTTTATTTCCACCAAATTTTAACTGATTTAAATTTTAAATTGAGATTACACAACAGAACAAACTTATATATTTCCAGTGAAAATCTTCCACTCGCTATGCTAAAATAGATGCATACCAAATATTAAATTTTCATTGTTAAATTTTATTTTTTAATTTCAAGAAAAATTTAGTTAATTTTGTTATTCAAAATCGTTAAAACTATCGGGTTGTTACACTCTCCCCTACTCAAAACTTTTCGTCCCCGAAAAGGAACGAGATAGGAGAATAAGAACAATGGAGAGGAAAAATAGATTTGAAATACATAGTACCAGATACAATGATTAATTCAAAACCATATAAATTTCATTATTGGACATCCTGTTACTTATATTTATATTGTATACTAGTCAATTATATGTTCTCATTACATTCAAACTTTTTTCCAAGTAAGTTTAAAAATGTTTCTGAGTGTAATTGAGTACGATACAAATTTACCTTTAATTTACAACATTTCTACTAAGCAAAATTTTAGTTTGAATAGCTTATTACTTAAATTTTCTCTTGTATGACCTTCAATTACATATGCACAATACATTATTTAACTTTTTTAATACTTCGGATAAGTTATATATGTTTAGAATGCGATTGAGTATTATACAAATTTATTTTATCTTAGTTGAACTGTTTCAAATTGTTTCAATTCAATTTTTCATTTTAGATACTTTCAAATAATATTTTTTTTAATACTTTGAAAACCAAAATTTGAAAAGTACCATAAATTTAATTTTGAAATCCTTGAATTTATTTCATTTGCAAACCAGATTTATAAACCATGTTTTAAAAAGGTCAAGTCCATATAACATATAACAATAGTTAATCGTTTAGGAATGTTGACAATACAATAAATGATAACCTAGTATTATCATTTCTAACAACCAACCCATTTAATTATCTAATTTCAAAAAAAATTTACTTTGATATATAAAATATAATCATAAATAAAATTATTTAATTTCCAAATTTCAGAATAATATTGTGTCAGTTTGCTCTGTTTAAGTGTTTTGGAATACTTGTCGATAGCGTTGGCCAGAAGAATCGATCGAAACCCCAAATCAAACTTAACAACTCAAACAACACAATATATACCATTTAATATTATTTACAGTAATGTTCTCCATACGATGATTCAAGAATTGATTTAGATTAAGGATAGAGATTCAAATTTAGTGCCACCTTAATCAAAGAGAATTCTAACCATGAAGATAGGCTCAAAAGGAAGATAAGATAATTTAAATTACAAAAGAGGAAAGATGGATAGACTTATATTAATCACGACGACCCTAACCGAGTCAACTGAGATTTAGAAAAGATGAGAATATCATCAAAGAAAACTAGTCAAACTAGATGAGAACATCACGGAAAACGTGATTCATGAGATCGATGAAGAAGTAGGAGCATTGGTTAATTCAAAAGGCATGACTAACCATTCATAGAAACCATTCGTCTAAGGAAAGACAACATGTCGAGCTCCAGGAGTAAAATCAATGCGGAATTAAATTTTCCGACCGAGAAGGAGAGAATTCACTAAATATCAAGATAATCCCTGAATATCGGGTGGAGTCCATGTCACTAGGCTGCGAATCTAGCGAAAAGATAAAACTGCCTGCATAAACCTGAGGCAATCGACCTTTGATCACAAGATAATTACCCGGGTCATTTACTAAGAAATGGTTCGGGCTTTGCAAGAAATAACAGCATCGTAAACCAAGGACATAGAAATCTCTAATGAATCGACGCTTGTATGTAAAGGAGTTTCACCCCTTTACAAATCATAGAGAGGTGGGCGAGAAACCACCAATGAAATTAGTCGCACAAAAGGATGAAGCTGCAAATTGAGATTGGAAGATGGGCTCAAATTTATTACAGAGATCAACATAAATAGAGCTACAGGATGCTCTAGTATCAAGAAGAACACGAATAGGACAAGGCAAGGATGGATTTCAGAACAAAGGGAAAGTTCCAAAATCTAAAAAAATCCAAATCCAGGAGGATCCTAACGAAGAATTTCAAGCTCGAAAGAAGATGATTCTATAATTAATTTTACTCCATATGCCAAGTTTTGCCTAAACCTAGGCTTTGATACCACATGTAACGACCCGCTATTTCGAACCGTTCAAATCGACAATCATCCTCTCATGTCGGACTTGAATTGCTCAAAAAAACAGGTTGTTAATTTATAGTTGAAAACACTTAGGATATACAGTAAATAAATCAATCACAAAATCACAGACAAAGAGTAATACAACAATATGTAACAGAAATAAATAAATTATAGTTCATGAAGCTACTATATAAACATCAGAGTTAAAACCAAATACAATAGAAATCCCAAATACATAGAAATCTCAATACATAAACAAATGACAAGTCTGAATATAACAATTGGAAATAACTGAAAAGCTGAATAAATAAGAGACAGATCTTCAAGCAAAGCTCTAAACTCCAAAGGTGAGTCTCAAATGCTATGACACTCGGTCTGACTCGAGCATAAAGCAAAATACAAAACATCGAGTCAGGATTAACATTCTTATGCTAGTAAATCAACTCAAATGAAATTTCCAAATGAAATACAAATAAATAAAAGGATATATGGGATTCCCATCTTTTAAACATCCGTTAAACTATCTACATACACAGTACAATACGCTACATAGATAATGTCTATGGTAAAGTAAACTATTTAAAATAGCGTTAAGGCCTTGCCCATATTCCTAATAACACATTTTTATATATTCCCGTATTTTGTACAGATACTGTATGCCCCACTAAACAGATGGGATACTCAGGGAGCACTCCATAGGTATGGTACAAAAAAACTCGTAGAGGGTGCGATAAGGCATGTGACAAGGCACGTAAGGCAATGCCAGGGTAGGATCTACCGTTTGCACTCCTGGACTGCTGGTAACGCATAGCAGATACTACCGACCACCTTGAGACACACCTAAGTCAAAGATGCACCCAATCAAAACATAAAGTAATAGAATGGTATCGAAGAAATATGCCCGATCGGAGGTGCGACCTCACTTGGCCCGGTATAGCTCCTGTTTTGGCCACATCAAGCAGACTCGTGGGAGTCGGGGCTATTTTAATACCTCATATAGAATAATCGTCAAACCATCCTACTTCGTTCTGGAATCTTCACCACATGCACAGTTGTTAAAATGGTTTTCGGTATTGGCAGAGTGTATGACAATATCTGACCCCTGTCTCTTTAACAACCAAACGCTTATTTCGCACCGTGGTCATTTCATAAAATCACCTTTATAATCATTTCAAACAGTTTATATTTCATATCAAAATATCATATTCATTTCAAAAATCACGTCACTTTTAAAATCATATTCACTTTTGAAATTATATTTATTTCCAAAATCATAACCACAAAATAGGTTGAATCATCATATCAAAATATTAACATTTAAATCCATTAAATCTAAATCACAACAGTTCTAACTTAAACAGTTTAAATATTGAAAATGGTTTATATGTATTGAAATAGTTATAAATTAAAAATAGTTTATTTATTTTAAAAATAGGTTATAGATTAAAATAGTTTATATATTAAAATAATATATATATTAAATCATATATATCGAAAATAGTTTCAAGTTAGAATTTTTTCTTCGAATTTCACAAATCAATTCAAATCAACTTTAATTCCAAAAAATCAATTTAAATCAATCTCAATTCAACCATTTTAATAAAAAAAACAAGGTTAAAGGTTCAATTCAAATTCTTATTAAAACCATTTTTAATTTATTACCAAATTCGGGTTTGAATTACAAATTTAAAATCACCACCATTTTCGATACATTTTAAAGTTTAAATATTCAAACAATTTACAATAACTCAATTTGTTAAATCTCACTCATATTTCAAATTTCAACGTTAATTTTATTTAATTTTGAAAATATTCACTTAATCATGTTTAATAATATTTAAATGAAATCTCAAATTCCAAATTTAAATAAAATCAATAGTTAAATATCCAACATCAATTATATTTAATTCTAAAATATTCACCTAATCACTTTTATAATCATATAAAGAAAATCACTAGTTTTAAATTTAAATCAAAATTAAATATTCAATTTTATTTAAATTTGAAAAAAATCCTTTGATCACCTTTAATTAAATCAAGCTATAGAATCATGCCTTTCAAAATCTTAAAATCGATAAGTTTCCAATCAATTCTTATTTAAATTCAATTATTAACCAATTTAAATTCCAAGACATTAATTTATCTATCAAACCTCTATTATTAAAGTTATAAAAAGAAAATCTATTTTTAAAATATGAATAAAAATTTAAATAAATACTTAAACATATTATATACTAATTAAATTAAATTTTATTAAATTAAATTTTATTATTAATTTTTTAGTAAATCTTATTTTATATATTTTGAAAATAATAAAATTATAAGTAAAATCTTAAAAATTATGTTTTCAAAACTAACTTATAAATTTAAAATTTCCAAAACATATAATTTTAAAAATCTAAATTTTACACATATATAAAAATAACATTGTAACGACCCACTAATTTGTACCATTCAATTTGACGATAAATTAAAACTTGTCAAACTTGAACAGTTCAAAACAATAGATTGTAAATAAATTTGGAGCAAATGAAATCAAATCACAGAATCACAGGCACAGAAATCAGAATACTCGCAGCGGAATTTAAAAATAACTTAGTGGTTCATAAAGCCACTATCAATAGTCTCAAAACAAACAAAATTTTACATAGTCTTTAAACCCAAAATAGTTTGAAACAACCATAGCCAATCTCAATATCCAATGGTCTTGATTACATAATTTAAGATAAAGAACTGAAAGGAAAGTTTGCCAGTAGCTTGAAAGGTGATCTACAGAAGTCCTAGCTCCGAATTAAAGACTGAACTGCAACTCAGGCTGACTTGAGCGTAAAATAAAACATAAACACTCGAGTCAGGACATACATACTTATACAGTGTAAGCTAATTCAAGTGTACTGTAATATAGAGCAAGTAACTTAAAGGATGCTTGGGACCGCCCATCCTCTAAGGATCCGTTAAACTATTTACTATGTAGTAATAGTTTCGCTATTATAATAGTGTCTATATTAAAATAAACTTACTTTTAAATAGCGTTAAGGGGTTACCCATATAGCCCTTAACACATAATATATTCTCATAGTCTATACAGTACCATAATCTCCCCCGTACAGGGCGTCGTCAGAGGGCACTCCATAGATATGGTACAAAACCAAAATTGTATAAGGCTCGCTATGGTAGGTGACACGGCACAACTAGGCAATGCCAGGGTAGTTATACCAATTGCTATCCGGACTGGTGGAAACACATAGCCACAGCTACCGCCCACCTTGAACAAACTCCCCCAAAATCAAGAAAAATAAGGATGGCCATCGAATCAATCCAAAGTCAGAGTATAGTATCGAAGAGGAGTGTCCGATAAATGGTGCTAACCCCCTTGGCCCGAGAATCACTCCTGTTTTAGCCACCTTATGCCAACTCACGGGAGTCGGGTCCACGTACATACCTCAATAGAACGTCACCACCATCCTACTTCATTATGGAATCTCCACCGCGTTCCCGGTTGTCAAAGTGGTTTTGGGTATCGACAGAGAGTATGCCCATACCCGATCTCGGTCTTTTTGCCAACCAGTCGTTATTATTATTGTCTGTGGTTATACATTTCAAAATAGTTTATTTTTAAATCCCAATACTTCATTTAACTTTCAAAAGTGAAGTTATTAAAGTTTCAAATCAATATTCAAAATCTCATTTAGGCCAACGACAACACTAAACAAGTGCTACTGTAGCCCTTTTATTTATTCGGGTTTAGTTTAAGTTCCACAACCACAGCACTTACCAAGCACTGCAATAGCTTTTAATTAATTTCAGCCTTAAGCTCACTCGCATCAACTACGACACTTACAAAGTGCGGTAATATCCTTTACAATAGAATTTAAGTAAATAAAATTCCAGATATAAATTTATAAATAATTAAACTTTGATTAAACTCATTTAACTTATAAAACTATATTTCCACTTTTAACAATAGTCATTTAAATTTCAAATATATGATTTATATGAGGTAAATTTCATAATTGCATATCAACTTCTTATGTTCACTTATTAAAGTCAAATCAACAGTTTCTATCCTTCGTATTCAAAATTTACATAGTAATTAAGTTTAATTATTATTCCAAAATATAACTATTTCCAAATTTTTCTTAACTTGCCCATTTCTTAAACTAGACTCTCTTTTCCTAAGTTAAGATATATTCCAATTTTTATTATTGGTACTTACTTTATTAACTGTTTAATTTATAGGAAAATTACATACCACCTTATTTATCATTTAATTTCAGTTTTATCGAATATACTTTATTTCGTTCCTTTACAAAAAATTACATTCCAAAATGAATTTATATTCAAATTCCAAATCAATCCTTTATTTATATATATTTAATCGTATAAAATCACTAAAAATCATTTTTTTCAATTCAAATCAACAATGGTATAGTATAAAAATTTAAAATACTTAAATTTTTCCAGAAAACTATATATATATATATATATATAACCATGGTTCTGTATAATGTTTTCTACCTAGGTTAAGTGGAACGGATAATATAACATTTCAATCCGTAATTTACAAAGAATATCCGGGTTCTATCATTTCAAACCCGCAATCCCAAGTTAAATAAATATCTAAATAAATATATAAATATCGTCCAGGTCTATCATTTCAGCCCAAAACGATTTCTATTCTACAGGGAACTTGCAGTGTGATTAGACAGCAAATAAATAAATAGTATAACTGCATAAATAAAATAGTAGATAATACGACTGATGATGTGTCAATTAAAAAAGGGTTTTTTTTAACATCACAGATTTATATCACAGGCAAATAAAGATTAAATAAATTTATTTTACAATTACACTTGTTGTTAAATTTACAGATATATAAGTACGTTTGTCAAGTGAGAATAATCACTTTTTTGCTGCTGACGATTCAAATCAAGCAACAATATCTATCCCGAAAGAAAAGAATAGAAGGCACAATCAATTTCCAGTAGATGTGACACACCGATTTCGATCTTGAAAAATTAAATGAATAATAAATTACGCGAATATGAAACGATCAAAGCATAATTTAATAACAACCGAAACAAGATTTAAATTAAAAGATTTTTGACACCCGCAGCTCGGCCACCCCACCACACAACCTGTTCAACATCTCTTATTCTCGTCCCTTTCCAAATTTGTTATTTAAATGCTTGGGAAAATTGCTTTGTTACAAAAAAAATATAAAAATGCTTTGTTAATAAAATAGGCTGAGTCTTGTAAAACAGTGGTTGCAAATGTTATTAGATTTACAAATTTTTAAAAATACTTTGTAACATGAATGCATGCACTTATGCATGACGCGGCCGTGGGCTTTGTTTCACACGCAAACTAATATATCACAAAGTATTCCAGAATTGGCTCCAAATACACTATTTCGTTTGTTAACATTTTCAAAGTGACTCACGCATGCCTTTTCACGTGGCCACAAAAGCTACAAGCGCATTTTTTTTGACTTCTCCAGAGATGCAAATGAAAAATACTTATGACTCCTATATCTACTTGACATGCACGGCAATATAAATCAGGGGGGAGGAGATGTGCACTAGTCGGGGATGGCAACAACATACTTGAGAGGCAGAGTGGCCGAGCATGGTGGAACAAGGAGAAAAATAAAAGGAAACCCGAAGAAGAAATAAGAGAGGAGAAGGAGCAAAGCATGCAACGTGAAAAGCACGGAACAAAAAAAATAAAAATAAAGGACGGATGCCATACCTTCAGCATACGCAAGCAAGAAGAGAAGGGAAGCTCAAGGTGATGTAAAAATTTTGTCGTGAGAAGAATATTTAAGGTGAGGTCTCGTTACTTATAAGGTGCGCAAATTTTCAAGTAACGTTTGAAAAAAAATTAAATGGGTGAAAAAAAATTGATTGCTCTAAGATACCATTTCAAGAGAAACATGCGTAAACGTGTGTTGATTTTATATGAGCAGTTATAGGCAGGAAGAATATAAATATCGATATTTAAAAAGGGCATGAGTTGATTGAGCATAGATTTTATTACTTGTTATACACGGCCCCTTGGCTCTATTCCTATTTTAAGCAAATGGGTTTCGAAATTAAAGCAGAAGAAACCGTCAGCTAAGATTAGATTTTGGAATAAGATTTTTAAACAATATTGAATGCGTTTAAAATTAAAGCTAGCGTTGATGGGAACAATGGTAAGAAATTAAAAAGGTGAACGGTTATAAAATTTGTAAATAACGTTCCTATTATATCAGGAGAGTAAAAGGAAAGTGAATGTGTTTAGAATGCATACAACAGACGCAGTGATTTTTGCCTAAAATTTAGCGAAAATAATGGGTTTCAATTTTATACGTTATTTATTCCATCAAATAACGCGCCTTTTTAAACGCGTAATTAAACAGTTTATTTATACATAAATTTTGAAATTTATTACTTTAATAAAATATGGTTCGTTTACATTGGTTTTTTTGTTCATTTACCAATTTCAAAAATCTATTACAAAAGTGTATATAAGTAACAATATAAATTATTTGACTTTTAAAAGTATATAATCCATTTTTTTTTAATTTTTTTAGAACAATAGTGCAATAATACGTTGTTATGGGTATATTCAATTAAATTAAAAGGTTTGAAAATTAGAAATTTAAAGATTTATAACTTCAATAAATGTTAAATTTCAACCAAAATAAAAATTTTAAAATTTTCACATAAATAAAAATCTCGGGAGAGTATTTATTATTAAATTTAGAAATTCAATATTCGTAAAATAAAACCCCAGAGTTATAAATAAAGAATAAAATATTGATAAAATTTTTGGGCTGTTAGAAACACACACACACACACACACACACACACACATATATATATTTTAAAAATGAATATTAATGAAGACCCATATATTTCTTTTCAAAACATTGGAAATCGTGTCCAAATATAGATCAAAAGTGTCCTTATATAATTTTCTATCCTATGGTCAAGTGATGTTGATATTTATCATTTCAATCCGCAATTTAAATATTTACGGGTATATATCATGTCAACCCGCAATCCCAAAATTCAAAATCAATTAAAATCGCTTCCCTTAATCTATAAGATCGTTCGGGTATGCATCATTTCAACCCATAGGGAATTCCTAAACTCGAAGAACTTGCAGAGTGAGAACAAATAAAATAATAATATAAAATGATATGGCATATCAATGGCAGTATGATCATAATTAACGACTTAAATATTATATATTTACAACATGTTATGGTTATCATATGTCAATTAACATAAGTAAACAAATAATATATCATATTCAACAATATTTCTATCAAATTCAATATTTAACTACACATTTCGATCTTTAATTCATGTGAATTAAATTTACTATATATAAAAACGTTAATTGTGAGTGATCGCCCACCTTTCAAGGTTAGAGAAAACAACGAGAATAGGAAGCGTGGACACGGATATGCACGAATAAGCTAGAGTTGCAGAAATAATCTCCGAACAGCAATGGAAACAAGCAAAGCAAGGTGGACGAACTTGGAATTGGTGAAAATACAATATATATATATATATATATATATATATATTATTTTGAAATCAATATTATCAATATTCAATTTGAATACGCATATTATAAATAATATATATATATACACACATGCTTTAAAAATCAATATTTAATTTTAAAACCAAATGAAATAAAGCCTATATATATTCTACTTCAAAATCATTATTTCTTAAAAACATATATTTTTCTCAAAATCAATATATATATATATATATATATATATGCACACATTATATTTTAAAATCAATACTTAAAATCAATATATAAATAAACTTACATATATAAGCTATATATATAAAAAAGTTCCTTTTCTTTTTCTTAAAAAGATATTTATTAAAACCCTAATATTAAATCAAAATATCCATAACCAATATTTAAACTCAATGTGTATATAAAAAACGCAAACATATATATATATAAGCAATTATGAGCATATATATATATATATATATATATATGCCGCTGGTGGTGTTTGACTAGAAGAGAGGGAGTGGCGGCTAAGGAGGTGGAACAAAATGCTGGAAGGGATGTGTGTGTTGCTTTAGGTTTGGAGAATGGAGGAAAGTAAACCAACCAGTAAAGTAAACGAACCAAGGAATAATATATTGAATATGGGGAATAGTGAAAGTCGGAAGTATTAAATTCTGTGACGACCCAAAATTTTCAGCATTTGAAATTGAAATATTTGATTGATTTTAAATATTTGAATGTTAGTTCAACCTGAATTTCAAATATCAGAATAAATTTGGCAATTTAATTATCGATTTTAATTTATTAAAGTTGGGTAAAAATTCGAATCTTCAGTTTTAAGGCGATTAAAAATATTTTCAAAGCTTAGAAAATATATATTTATAATACTGAAGATAATGGAAGCTGCAGAATTGAATTTGAAACTGTTTTGCTCGATATTGAAATTATATAGATTAAATCGATATTTAAAAATAGCCTTCAGAGGCACAGTCTCGGAATTCGACGAAACTAGTTCCATTGGATTCGTAGTATTGTATTATTATCGGATTTCAATTTTCATAGTATTTAGAGTGGTTGTTTGGCCATACGATAAGCAAATACACTGAAAATTCTATCGAAATTTAATTTGATAACTGGTCCAAAAAGCTATCTTCCCCCATATCGATCGAATTTCGACTTAAAACCTTTTCCATCGCGTTCAGAATAGGGGTATAACCTTATGAACACTTGGCAGCACGCCTCGATTGGAGGTCAAGGTTTTCGGCTTGATTTCAAAGCCATTTAGATTCAAAATTTGAATTTAATTTGATATTTTAGTCAATCAGGAATAAAATGCTGTTGATTCAACACGTTTCATCATTTCGTACACCTGGCTTCTTTTCTCTACAAAATGAACACGTGTTGAATTTTTTTTATCTCGTTCAAAAGAAATCAAAAACGAAAAAAATAAGATAAAAAATTAGATAACCCAATGTCGTTCAATAATGGCCGAGAAAAGGAACCACGCCCTCTCTATCTACCTTTCCTTTTACTAATAAATAAATCCGATCCACCATTTTCTTCTTCCTGGAATCAAGATTCAATCGAGTTAGAAAATAAAAACGTGGGCGTTTCAAATCAATCGAAGGGGAGTCAGAATCTCGAGCCGATCATTGCATGCTCGAAGTCGAGGTGGAGCAGCGCGAGGATGGAGGGCATACGCGCTATTGATGATGTTTAGTCGAGAGGTGCAGCGACATGTTTGGGGTGGCATAAGGCGTGGGCTTTGTGATCGAGTCGTGATTGGAGAGGATGTTCGTGGCTGGTAGTTGTGGAGTCGCGACCGCGATAGTGGCGTTCGAAGCTGTGCAAGGGTCGAAGTCACCGAGGAAGCAATCGCGAGGTCGTGTGCCGAATTGAACTCGATCGAGGTAATGGTCATGGTCACTGGGCAGGCGGGGTTTATGGAGGCAGAAGGTATATCTTGTCATTTTAATTAGATATTAAACAAAAAAGAAAAATAAAATTTTATTCATAGTAAGACATTTTCTGATTTTTACGGTAAGGTATTAATTTATTTAGTTTTTTGAATTGCTAAATATGTATATATATTTAGACAAGGTTTCAAAAAGAAAATATAGAATTTTTAAATTGTTGAAAATTTTATGTAAAAATTTGTTTTTGAAATCTAGAAAATTATTTTTGTTTTCACATTGAAAAATAAAATATGCACGCACATTTTTATTTTACTAAGCTTGTTTTAAAATAATTTATTTAAGTGATTATATTGTTAATAAACTTATCTAATTATTTTAGTTACTAAGAAAATTATTTAAAAGAAAATTAGTTTAAAATTTAATAATATACATATATTAGTGTTAATTTGTTAATAACTGATTTAATTTATTTATGATACAAAAGGCTTTAAAAAAAAGAAAGAGGGAAATTATCAGTTTGAATCAAATTGTTAGTCTATTAGATAAATTAATAATAAGTGATTGTTCAATTTGTTCGAATATTAATTAAATCATATAATTATCTATACAAGGTCTAATACTGTGAAGAAAACAAGCTGGACTAAAAAATGGTTGCATGCATTGTTAAAGGTGAGATCTTCTCACTCAAAATAATAATTGAAAATTTCAGTTATTGATTGATTGTTGAATTATGATAGTTAAATTTAAAATGGTTGATTTGTGCTTGGATGACAAATTATTATCAGTTGTATTGGATTATACCCTATACGCCGATAATAGCGGAGGATATTATATTAAACCCATATACCGCGATATTCCACCTCGAAGTGAAATTGGTATTATATGTGTATTTGGAGTGATTGATTTCCCGCATTATATAGCGGATGAGACCATATGCGTCGCATAATAGCGGATGATATTATATTAATCCCATATACCGCGATATTCCACCTCGAAGCGGAATTGGTATTTAATTGTTGTGCTAACGTCTGTGGATGCAGGAAAACAGGTTGGATGGATCCAACTGGATTCTTCAAATATTTGAATTAGTTTTAATATTGTGTGTTGATTATCTATAATCCATGTATGATTATATTTGTGATTAAAATTGTTGAAGGCTATAGTTTAGCCGAATATTTTTTTTGGTATCGTATGATACCGGAAATAAATAAAATTGGATTTTTAAAATTCAAGTTGAAAGTTATAGTAAAAATTTATTTTTGAGAATTGGATAAATTTAAAAGAAGGAATTTTAAAAGATAAAGTTTTATTTTTTAATCCTCTTGAATAAAATTCAAAAATATGGGAAAAAACTTAATAAATGGATTTTGGGTAATATTATTCAAAGGTTGGAGAATTTATTTAAAATAAGGATTTTAAATAGTTGGAAAAAATAAAGGAATTTATTTTAAAAGAAAATAAATTGGAAATCAATTTGGAATTTGATTCGGTGTTTGAAAATAAATCTTTGGGAAATTGATTTGGTGTTTTAATTTTTTTTTTAGGAAATCAATTTTGAAATTGATTTAGTGTTTGAAATAAATGCTTGGGAAATCAATTTGGGATTTGATTTGGTATTTGAAATAAATTGGAAATTAATTTGGAATTTGATTTGGTGTTGAAAGTGGATATTTGGAAATTTAAATTCACAATGGGAATTTTATAAAGAGAAGAGAAAATTTGTTTTAAAAATAAATATAGATTTATTTTAAAAAAAGCGTGGAAAGGAATTTACGGATTTGGAACGTAAATTTAAAATAAATCAAGAAAGATTTATGAATTGATTTGAATTAACCATTTTGAAATGAAAAATGTATTTTCCCTGGAAAGCCGAGTATGATTTGAAAGTAGCCTATAAATATAAATTGAAGATTTTTAAGGATGGTTTTAGAAAGGATACTTTGGGTAAATTATTTTCTTAAGCTGGTTTCAAATCTTTAAAGTAAAGATTTATTTAATTAATTGTAGAAGGGATTATTTTAAAGATTAAAATTGATATTTGATTTATAAAATGGATATTTAAGTAGTTATACCCTATATACTAATTTTATTTAAAAATTAGATTGGATTTGAAGTTTTATATGAGATATTTGTGTAAAGTTTTCATTGCAATAAATATTTTAAAATATTTGAACTCGGCAGATTTTCAGTGGAATTAAATGAATATTTGGAAATTTATTTCACGTGAGGAAGTGATTTGAAATTTGTTTTCAAAAGATTGAAAAGTGAAAAGTGATTTGAAATTTATTTTCAAATGGTTCAAGTGTTAAAAAAAATATCTTGCGAAGATATTTTGAAAATAAATAATTTGGGAAAATTATTTAAATCTTAGTGATTGTTGTGAATATTGTTTGATAGTGATTATTGTAAATATTGATTGATAGTTAAATAACCGACTATTAATGTTGACCTTTAAATGGCATTTGAATTTTGATGCGACCGGGTGTGGGATTCCAAACGGTTATCCGAAAACCACATCAAATCTTTGTGATTGTGATGAATCTTTTGTTTAAAAGATCAAAGTGAAAATTTGTTGTGATTTGTTTGAAATCTAAATGTAACACTTAATTTTAAAATAAGCGCTCGTTATTCGGACTAGCCGAGAGAGGACTTTGTGTCATAAAACCCATTCTGGGTAACGATACGATGAAATGTGATTGCATTTGATGATGGTGTTGAAGACCGGCTATTTTTGAAAACGAAAGGATTATCTGTCGAATGTCTCTGCACCGAGTTGCTTCAGTATAGAGATTTTATCACCCTTCGTGATGGGGATTCCGGACGTGATTAGTGAATATCCGGATTACAAAGGCTTCTTTGAAATGCCTTCGGTTCCGTTCGATCCCGAAACGGACTTGTATGGATATGTGTCTGATGTTACACTTTGAGATATAAAGCTGGTTTATATCAAATACATTTCTGTTGGTGGCGTAGAATTTATTCTCTTAGATTAACACCCTTCTCTGAGACGTATGAGCTCATAGGTTATGTAGTTGATGGTTACTAGTGATATATTCCCAAATTGGTAATGTGGCATACGAAGTGCAGCTGATCATTTGTTGATCGAAGCATGACTTTGTGAAAAGTGTAGCTTTGTGGACGAGACTTTATCGGACCTCACACCTCGATAATGGTCAAAACATGGAGGATGCGGCAATGTTATTTGGGGATAGCGCCCGCGAGGGTATGTCATTTCCTTTTGGAAAAGGGTAGTATCATGGTATGGAGCCCAGATATTTTACCTATGTTGTTGCCATAAATTTATTATACTTTGTGGTTGTTTCTTTGTGGTTGAGGATCCTCGGATAAAGGTCGCAAACGACGGGGGATGGCATACTCGTGTAGTAGTTACCTAGTAACAGAGGTAACCCGGCCTTGTGTTGGCAGAGAGTTGGTTAAGTTCTCGGGATGTCCGGCAATAGGAAGTTCCTTATCCCAACCATTTGTTGGAAATCCAATCACCAATATGTGCCTTGTACGGTTTTAGTTGTAGAACCTACCATTTAACATGGTAGCTATAGTAGGCATACTATAATGGTACATATGCTGGCTAAGACTAATACTATACTTGCAAATGTTTTCCACTATGCACTAATGATAATATTAAAAAGAATTTTGCGTATCAAACATGTTTAACTATCATAAGGAGAAATCTCCTCCAATTGTGCGCTTGCATTGTGTATGTGCAGGGAGGCCTTATGGTAGTTCATTTTCCAAAAGCATAGCGGATTTATTTTCCTTTCTTTGTGAAAACAACTGTTTTTAAGATCTCACACCAGTCCCATGACTGACCTGGAGTTTATTGTTTCCTTTCTAAACTCTGGGTGCCCACAATTTTCCACATGGGCAGCCTAGAGTTAGGTTATCAGTTATTCGGGAGCGAATTCAGAAAAGAGATGTTGTGGAGATCAAGAGCAAGCTGGATGGCGAAGCGTATCACTTATACTATATAGTGTCCGCTGCGTTTGGGTTGGTGCAAGTCAAGTTTTCATGTAAGCAAGTTCTAATGAATGTCAGTGTTGTGTTTTGTGTTGTTGTAAACTCTGATAATGTGATGTATGTAAAACTGACAGAGTTCTTTGTTTTAAAAAAATTATTCATTTACCAATTATATTTGTTCCGCTGTGAAATGTGAGATTCTGTAATTGTTTCTGTTTCTTCTTCTATCCTCTTCTTCTTTAACCCTAACGGTTCGGTTTTCCAACATTCGATTGTGCGGTATTTGATACAGTGGATGTATTGGTGTCGACTTTCGAAAGTCGAAAAATTGGGTCGTAACAAATTCTGAGAATTTGAAAAGTAGTGACCATTTGTTTTCAACCGCTTAACAATTGAATGGTCGTAGAATATCAAAAGCTCCAAAATGGGTACTGATACGTTTATCTGTTTCCGCGGATTTCACCGCGTACCGGATTCCGAAATGCACAAATGAATATATTGCGGAGATCAGCACAACGAAATAAATAGAATAGTATACAGATATTAGAAATACGACCATCCTGTCTAAATTCGATATTTTTCTGCCAAAACTACTGTTAAATCGTCGAAAATAATATAAATGGGGCTAAAGCAATCAAAATTTGGCGAAACGAAATCTGACATCTTGCTCAAAAAATGATTTACATTTTCATTATGTAAAAAAATTCACATTTCGAAAATATTTTATTTCCATTAAGTTTTAATTGATTTAATTTTTAAATTGAAATTATACAACAGAACAAACTTATATATTTTCCAATGAAAATATGCCACTTGCTATGCTAAATTAGACGCATACCAAATATTAAATTTCCATTGTCAAATTTTATATCTTTAGTTTCATAAAATATTTTGTTAATCTCGTTATAAAAAATCATTAAAATTCTTAGGTCGTTATAAATTATCTAGTATTTTGCAAATGCTTGAGAATATTTTTTACTACTATTTAGTGATTCTATCTTAGATTTTATATTCACTTAATATGCCAAGTGTATAAGCGAGAATTATTGTACCATATAACATAACATACTTAATTATTCTTATTATCAAAGCATAAAGGATCCATATCATATGTTCCATATTGAACAATTTAGTATAGTACTTGTGTATATAGATTAGAATAGTCCAAACATCCTTTTATACGAAGTACAAAAGATGTTTCTTTCAAATCCTTTATCTAGAATTAAACAATTAAGCTTCAATTGATTTTAACACATGTACATCATTAACAATCAGTAGCGTGTTATTTACTTATAGTTTAGAAATGGTTTAGCACCATTAATTTTCTTTCTTATAGGCACATGCTTTCTCTGCATTTGACTGAAAACAAACTATTAGATTTCCCAATCAAAATACCTGCTCTACTTCTAGATTCCTTTTGGATACTCACGCTTCATCAGCTCTTGAATCATATCGAAAGACCACAAGCCTTATTATCACTCCCACTATATTATAGACATTTTGGTTGTTGTGTGCAAACAGTCTCTTTTAAATCACCATATAGAAATTCTACTTTAACATCAATGTATCAAATCTAAAAGTTAAGTTGTGCGATAATTTATAGGTATAACACTACTGGACTTAAACACGTTGATTGGAGAAACTATTCCGCTAATTTCAATATTTGAAATTGATAAGGCCGTTTTTATCGGCCCTGCCTTTTACATTCTGACTTCATCGATCTTCTTCTCGAAGATCCCGATTATAATCAGTCGATCATATCCTTTTCATTACAATTGTCAAAATCATGTTTTCTAATATATTTGGTGTGAATCAGCTGAATAAGGAACTTAAGGCTAAATTAACACTAGAAGGGGCATGAATAGTGTTTAATTAATTATATGAATATTTTTCAACATCTTTAAGATTCTATGTTGATGTAATTAACAATCACAGAAAAAATTACAAAATCAAAGTGTAGATGAATGTAAATGCAGTAATAGTATAAAGGAAAGAACACACCAGGATTTTATACTGGTTCATAGTTACCCTACATCCAGTCCTGCATATTTTCTCATATGGATTTCTTTTCAACTAGTAAATGCAAATACAATCTCAATTTAAGACGGCGAGACACACCCACCAGAATCCTAACCTCTACGTAGAGTTATCTGATTTTCGAGCTACAAGCACCTAATAGATTTCTTCGATCTTGATTTCAATTGATCTATAACTCTTGAATAGCATTTTGATCTTGTTTTGAGTTGAAGAGATGAGAGAAATCAGAGAGTAGATGAAGGAGAATCAAACAAGTGATGATTGAATTTTATTCTAGTTGAATTAGGTAGAGTTTGGGTATATTTTGATTTAGAAAATGAGAGAGTGAAAGGTGGAGAGATGAATAAGAAAAAGGTTAAAAACTCGTATCTTTCATGAAGAGATATGACAAAAAGATACTTCTTTTGGAATTCAAATTTTTAAAAACTCGACCATTATGTCGACATACATACATAGAGTATGTCGACATACTCTTTTTAAAAATTGAAAATACTTTAAAACATTATTTTGAAAACCTGTTCTTTTGTAAAATAGTTTGATACTTTGTTAAATCATTTAAGCATTATTTATACATATTTTAATCATAATATAACTTAATATAATAATTTTAAAATTTTTAATATAACGTAAATACTATATATATATATAAAATTAATATAATTATAACTCATTAAAGTATAAATAAAAATTTAATACATATATAAACTTAAAAACACTAAAATAATGTCTTTATAAGTATATAGATTGAAATTCACTTTAAGAACTATTTCGAAAAGATTATTTTAAAACAAGGATATTTGAAAAATATTAAAACAAAATTAGAGAAGGAGAGAGAGATCAGGAAAGTGCTGTCAAGGATTCAACATAAATTCTACGACTCTATAACTTATCTAGAATATCTTGAAATCTTGAACTCTTCAATACTCAGAAGTCTTCATTCTCCAACTTTTGAAACTCTATGTCAGCATCTTGAATCTACTCTTGATACTGTACAGTCTTCTTACTCAACTTTTGTCTATCAAGCACTATATACTATATATAACTTGATAAAACATTAGCATCTATATTTCATATAATGTCGTATAGTTGTTATCATCAAAACCAATACCTAAGCTACTAACAGTTGGAACCTATTTTGGGTTTAAAGCACACACCGTATAGAAGATTCTATACTCTTTATGATCTATCAAAACCTTAGGAGATTGTTTCCATTAATAATTCATTTTCTTGATATTGATACGAAACTCATAGTTTCTCTTTAACATGCTGGAATTCTTATTAGAAATTCTAATGAGCCACGTCTATTTCAGGCGTAGTGAAATTTACGTTATCTATGCAATCAGTTTCTATGTTAAATTTTAGAATGTATTCAAGTTCGTCGCACTACCACAAATTTCTCTAGACAGAAATCCTTTCGGTAAGAAAGTGGTATTTTATAACAATCTGCCTTTTCACCATATTTTATCATATTTTATCGATACTTATAAAATATGATGATTTTACATTGACTGTTATTTACATTGCATTTGATGAAATTTAAATGGTCGATGTATTAAAATAAATCCTGTAAAATATTAATAGTATACCGAGTTTAGAAAACGCATAATGTTGTATTATTAAATGGATGAATGAAAATGTGCACCACATGCACTAAATAAATTCTTGGTCCGAACCCATTTATACGTTCATAAGATACTTTTTCCTCTCACATAACACAAATACCACATACATGCATCTTACCAAAGGAGATTAGAGAGAAACGAGAAAAGCATGTAATACTTTGAAAATTATTTAACATTTGGCATATGGAACATTTTGTGCAGAATAAAATTAATAAAGGACTTAAATGGAAAAGTTCAAATCTTATAAGAATGAATATACATATGCTACTCCCCTATTCTCTCGTTAACAAAAATTACCTCATCTAAGGGCATCTCTAAAGCACATTCAGTGTCATATTTTGTAATATGTAACCCTAAATAACTATCCAATTAAACACAGAAAATGTATTGGTTACAAACCAGTCAAAACAGTTCCATACCTGTATTCTGTTTGGCGCTTGTCGAACAGGCGCTAAGACATTAGGTGCTTGTTCAATAGGCACTTGAAAGAAGGCATTTGTTGAATAGGTGCTTGATGTTTGGGCACTTATTCAACAAGCTCTCAAATAACGGCTCTCCACCGACACAATACAACAGATATTTTGCCTCTCGCAACATATACCCTTCACATCCACTCTCTTCTTGTACCACACCAACATTCACTTAACCAAAAATCTTTCTACTCCCACTTACCTTCGACAAAAATGTTTCCCATGCCGATGCTGCAAGGTGCAGTTTTGAGAGATTCATTTTGAGGACAATACTGTTTTTGTTGGACTAGCGTTCACTACTGCCAATTGGACTTAGTCGGAAGACTACAATTTCTATTACATTTAATGTGCATGCTTAATTGATCCAATCCAAGGTGTTGATCAAAGTGGTGGTACTTTTTAGGTATAATTACAAATTGCGATAATCGAAAGAATGTTGACCGCAAAAGATCGTCTTCTTCGATCAAAGGTCGATATGAAAAATTAATCATCAAGCTTAGACATTTGATTCTCAAATATTTAAGTTAAAACAAACAAACTCTAGTAGCTTTGGAAAATAAATGAATTTGGTAAGATTGCCTAATTTTTATACGTCTATAAATTTTTATACCATTCGCTAAATATTTTGTTCATTTTTTTGTAGAGGATGGCCACAAATAAATTATTTAAATAAATCGGAAACTCGAGAATAAATTAGCATATTAATTTTATTAGCTCACGCGTGTTTACAGCCTATTAGTTAAGCATGTAAAATGGAAATTTTATTTTCAGAAAAATGTTTATGAAGTCCAATCAAACAAATCCCCGAAGTAAAATGCTAAGAGTTGTAGAAAGCTCTAGCCTTGAGGATTCACAAAAGAGCCATAGTATGGGGTTGGAAGGGAATCCATCTCCTATTAAAGATGATTTTTTTAGGCTTTAAGGATCCAAAGAAACCAAACAGAAGTAGGCTCTCAGTGCGGATCAAGCGGAAATAAGAAAACTATTACTGGAATCTGAAGATAGCTATAATCATGTGACGAAGTTTCAGGCTGGTCAACACCAAGAAAAATTGATAAAATTGTAAAGATTTCTTATTGAAACAAACAAAGATAAAAGATGCAGTATTGTTTGTGATTACATCAAACATGTCTAAAGAATAACCAGAGTATATAAAATCCAGGAGGAGATAAACTAAAAGATGTAAAAGATGGTGCAATTGTACTTTTATTTTTATAACTATTTTGTCTTTTAATCTTTAGTTGATGTAATGATTTGAACTTGCTTGGGTATATTTGTACTTTAGTAGTATTATAACCAATCAAGTATGTTTCATTTTCAATGTTACTAAATGAAATTGTGATGCATTAATATGATATGAATTTAATACAAATACATTACAACAATAATAATGGCAGCAATAACAATAGCTGCAATAACAATAACTACAATGTCTATAACAACAACAACAACAATAACAACAATAATAATCTTTTACCCATTGCCACAAAAGTTCCAAAGATGATTTTTTTTATAGTATTCTATAATCTACGGTAGAGTTGAACACTACAAAATGACATTTGGTTAGAAATATAAAAATCATGTTACATAGCTCTTTCAATCAAATCATTGCGCCATTCCATGGGTATTGCTTTTGCGTCCTTACAATCAAGTCTTCTTTTATGTCTCTCTTGTCCTCAATAATCATATTTTGTAAAATGACATAAATGCACGTTATTTTTTCCATTTTAAGTGATGACCAAAGTTGTAACGGCTCAAAACTTAGAACGTTTAATATTTAGATATCGGCATTATTTAAATATTTACATCTTAGATTTAATGTGAATAAATATGATTTCAAAAGCTTATTTAAAATCTTTTTAAATAATAAATGATGATATTAAACTTTTAATTTATAAGTAATGGGATTAAACTTGTTTCAATAGTAATTCTATTTAATCAACGCATGAAATTATCATCACAGGGCACTGTTTCAGATTTTGATGAAACTAGTGTCATTGGGTCCGGAATAAGGAATATATATGTGCCGTTGAGTTTCGCGATGATTTGATTCTCTATTTGGTTCTGCGAGCTCGAAACACATAGCGATTAATTTCAAAAATTAAAATATATTTTTTATTCTATTATAAGTATACCCACATACTTAAACTCTCTTCATTATTTCTTTCTCTTTACTTCAGCAAATCAATTTCCTCATTTTCCCCTCTTCTTTCAATTGTTCTCGGAGCTACACTGAACGAAATTCGACTATGTTGCACTTGCTTGGATCACGTGAGTGTGTATTTCAGATTCATGTGTGTGGATTGGCGTGTAGTGATAGTTGGTCGTGCACGATTATTGCAATTGAAGCTAGGGTTTTGCTAAGATGAGTTTGAGATAGAGTTTGGAAAAGTCGGTGGTGGCGTTGTGCTTGCTAGGCAAAGAGGAGTGGTTTGATGTTAGTCCAAGTTATGTAGTTGCCATTGGTGATGTACGGCATGTGGGTTGTTATGTAGTGAAGGTCAAAGTCAAGAGTAGCAGGAGGTCGTTAGGGGTGAAATTGAGGGGACGGCTGGACTCATAGCGTGAAGGGCAGTTGATTGGTGGTGGTTAGTAGTAGTTCGATCAAGCAAAGTGAAATGCGACATAAGGGTGTCAAAGTGGGGGCTACCAGTCAGATTTTGGTGGGGAAGTGTAGAGGTGTCAAGGTGGGGTTGGTCAAATGAAGCAAGCAAAGGGAAGTTCATAGTAACTAATGGTGACCAATTTCATCATATGGAGAGCGAGTTAGGGAGGAGATGTAATGATCCATTATTTAATCACTTTGAAATATGGGTATTTAACATATGTTTAATAATAAATCAATGGATTTTATAATTAAAATAAAAATCTTTAAAATAATAACTGGTGATGGTGAAATAGTTTTCAAAATTTGTTTACAAAAATATTTAGTTCAAAGAACGATCGAAAATGTGACCAGAAATCGTTTTCTGAATTTTTGAATTTTGGTCATCTAAAAATTGTTGGTATATATTGTAAATCTCTTTAGTGTAAATATTCACATAAAATTAAAAATTAGTTAAGACATATTATGGTTTATATATCCATACGTAAGCATATATAAAGTTGATGTGACTTTTATGAAATTTAAATACATTAAATCGAGATTTTAAAAAGATGTTTAAATGTGAAAAGATATCTTATGAAACATTAAGTACAAGGGAATTAAATGCACGTTGGAGCAAGTAAAGGAAGGGGGACAAGGTTGCTCACGTGAGCAACATAAAGAGGGGACAAAAGGGTGAGGTGGCAAGGTTTGAGTGGAAGTTATGAACCTTTAGGTCAATTTGGTAATTTAGTTTATCCATGTGTATACATACCAAATTATAAATTTTATTCTCATTTTCCCATCACATTTAAAAACTTTTTTAAACCTCCTCCAAGATCTTCAGAAAAACTTTCATGGCTTCATGAATTTCTAAGTTTAAAAATCTTAGTTTCATTCTGTTGGGTGCGTTCCCACCCTTCACCGGACCAAGTCCCACCGAACCAACCAACCTACCGAATCAGAACACACTCCACCCTCCACTACCAATCCAACTCACTTCCAGTGCCACCGAACCAAACTCACACTCACCCCTCTCTACCGGACCAACCCCTACCGAACCAACCTCTACCGGACCAGCTTCCACCGAGTCAACCTCTACCGGACCGAAAGCCGCTCCAACCATCTCCGGACCAAGGCCTTGCCGAACCAACACTGCCAGGCCAGATTACATCAGCCCAGGCCCACCAGCAGCTATATACATCCAAGACCCCTGCCCCCAGCCTCACTCTATAAATAGAGGGGCAGGGGTACAACAATGGCAGACAAGTTTGAGAGCCCAAGCACGGACAGAACTTTCAAACAACTTTCATATACTTGTAATAAAAGCTTTGTACTTGTAATCTGAAGAGTGAAGGAGAATAACATATAAAGTGGACGTAGGCACATTCTGGCCGAACCACTATAAATTTGTGTGTCTTTTACAGTTTAGTCCCTGCTTTTTACATATTTGCATGAATCACCCAAATCACTAAGAACAACTTAAAATCGACTAAATCATACGGCTTGGAGGTGTTTGCCCATTTTTTGCGCAAACATTTTTGGTGCTTTCACTGAGAAATCGAGCTAGAAGCTTCAGCTTCTCCCACTCAACCTTCTTCCCAACAGCATCGTTCATTTCTTGGAGAACATGCCTCCTAGGCAGAGGAAAGATGCTAGCAAAGGAAAGAACATCGCAACTAGCAGTATCCCAGATCTAGTGATCAGAGATCAAATGAGTCATCCTGTTCCAACAGCAAATGGAAATCAGGCAAATCCGACAGCCCCTGCTACGGAACAACCAATTACTAGGGAAGATCTGGACAGGGTTGTGGCTGAAGTAACTAACCGCTTCGCATCTCAACAAGAAGCCTTGGTGGACCAACTCATGTCACGCTTAAGGGATGCTGAAGAATCCAACCGCAACACCGAATCATGGGGTGAGTTCCAGTCTGGAGGATCTGGGAGGCGACAAAGTCTTTCTTCTTCGAAGAGGCTAACAACAGAAACAACAATGGTAGGAGCCGAGCCCAGTCTCAGCCCGCATTCCGACCCGAGGAAACACTTGGAACCGAACCCAACGGGGGAGGTACCAGGCAGGGGTCGGATATGGCTGAGCCTGTCATGCTACCTAACCATGGGAACACCAATGGACGGGGCCGAGCTGGAGTCCAGCCTGAAGTTGGACCCGAGGGAATGCTTAGAACAGAGCCCAGCAGGGGAAGATCGAGGCAAGGGCCAACTGTGGCTGACCCCAGCATGCTCCCAGAAGACCGAAGACAGCCACCGGAAAATGTTAGGAGTAATAGATGATACCATCCCTACAGGTCATCTGGACGGAATAAATCCCGCAGAGAAGAAGAACCAAACTCATTTATATCCGCTCCAAGTTCTGATGAAAGGATGGCGCGATTGTTCAAAGAGTGCATCCAACGGGACCAAAGGGATTGGGGGATAGGCGCTAGGGTAACCAGCCCCTTGACTCGTAATATCGAAACTGCCATCACCCCCCGAGAATGGAAAATGCCAACAATGGAACCTAACAAGGGAACATCTGACCCCGTTGTACATTTGCAGAGATACACACAGCATATGCTCATGAGCGGAGCAACAGAGGGAGTGTTGTGTTAATGCTTCCCACTATTCTTGGCAGATCTAGCTACCTCCTGGTTCTGCCATCTACCCCAAGGATCCATCAGCTCATGGGAAATGTTGAAAGAAAAGTTCATCAGCCAGTTCCGCATTCATGTGGAACAACCCAAGGACGCTTATTCCCTATCTAATATCAAACAGAAGCCCGGAGAGACAGTGCAACAATATCTAACCCGATTCAACGCCACAGCGACCGCAGCCCAAGATGCAGATGAGAAACTTATCCTAATGGCTCTTTTTAGTGGCGTACATCCAGATACCAAGTTTTCTAGAAGATTAACGAAAGAAAAACCAGCTACCTTACCCGATTTCTTCCATGAAGCCGGAAAGTATATGAGACTTGAAGACGCTGCCACCGAAAGGAAAATAGGACAACAAGCTAAGGCAACTCATGGCAACGCACCCGCTGCATCAAAGGACGTCGGAAGAAATGACTCTCGAGACAATGCTGGGGGAAGGAAGGGAGAAAAACGCCTATATCGGCCAGGACCAAGATTTGACGCTTCCACTTCTTTGAATGAAACAGTCGAAAACATCTTCCTGGCCACCCAAGACGAGCTTAAATACAAACGTCCCCCGTACAAGAAGGAATCAGATCACACAATCAAGTCTGGAAAGTTCTGCCGTTTCCACGAATCCCATGGGCATGATACCAATGAATGTCGTCATCTCCAGGACCTGATTGAAGAACACATCAGAAGGAAGAGATTGGAACACTATGTAAAGGGTCAGGACAGGACTCCAGCTCCTGCCAAGGAGAACCCAGGGCAACTCCACCCAGAGACAGGCGGAAGAAATGACAACACCAGCGGTTCCAGTCAAGAGAAGATAGTGGTCCATACAATATCGGGAGGACCACACATCGTTGACAGAAACTGGGCAGAAATGGAAAGATATGGAAAGTCAATTAGAAACAATGAAGACTGCATCAGTTCCGTCATGGAAGAACGCCGCCCGAAGCGGAAAGAGGATAATGACATCACATTCAGTAGGCGAGACCTAGAAGGAAGGCAGTACCCTCACATGGATCCTATGGTCATCTCTGCCTGGTTCGGCCTAGCCGAAGTTTTTCGAATTCTGGTAGATACTGGAAGCTCCGTAAACATTCTATTCAAGCATGCTTTCGACAAAATGAAGCTGTCAATGAAGGATGTGTCTCCCTGCAACAAACCACTACACGGTTTCACTGGAGATGCGAAGATGCCCCTCGGGCAATTGGACCTCTTTGTTGAAATAGGAAGTCATCCCCGCTCCGTTGTGCGGAAACAAACATTTGTGCTAATAGATAACCACTCGGCCTACAACGCCTTTTTAGGAAGACCAACCTTATCTGACTTGCAGATTGTCCTGGCCCCTTGGTGCCTGAAGATGAAATTTCCAACAGATAATGGGATAGGGGAAGTAGAAGTAAATCAAGACGCCGCTCGAGATTGCTATGTAACTGAACTTCGCAATAACCGCAGGAAGGATAAAGGTAAGGATGCAGAGACTAATCTCTGCAAGAAAAACTTGGAAGCATAGAAACCAAAGAAATCCCCTCCTCTTCGATATACCAGTGATCCTTTCAATGAATTAGACCCCAGGGACAAAGAGGAGGAGGCCACCGCCGAGCCTGCAGTGGCTATGGAATTTGTATCTGTAGACAAACACGACCCAAGTAGACTGCTGAGAATCGGGTCTCAGTTAAGAGCAGAGTTGAAGGATCAACTCGTCGATTTTCTTCACCACAACTTGGATGTATTTGCATGGACGCACACTGACATGACTGGAATCTCCCCAGACGTAGCATTCCAGTACTGAACATCGATCTCACCAAGGTGCCAGTGAAGCAGAAAAAGAGAAGTATGGGGGCAGAACGATCAGCGGCCCTCGAGGAAGAAGTAAAGAACCTACTTGCCAATAACTTCATACGAGAAGCCATCTACCCAGAATGGATCGCCAACCCAGTACTGGTAAAGAAGGCTAATGCGAAGTGGCAAACATGCATTGACTTCTCCAACTTAAATGATGCTTGCCCGAAGGATTGCTTCCCACTCCCCCGAATCGATCAACTCGTGGACAGTACAGCCGGGTACGAACTCTTATCTTTTGTGGACGCATACTCAGGATATAACCAGATTCTTATGCACGCCCCCGATCAAGACCACACTAGTTTCATCACTGACCGGGGATTGTACTGCTACAGAGTAATGCCTTTTGGACTTAAAAATGCCGGAGCTACTTATCAGCGCCTCGTCAACAAGATGTTTGCGGAACTAATAGGACGAACTATGGAAGTTTATGTGGGTGACATGCTGGTAAAATTGAGGAAAGCCAACGATCATGTAAGCCACCTGGACGAGATGTTTCAAGTACTTCGCCAATATGGAATGAAGTTGAATCCTCTAAAGTGCTCCTTCGGAGTATCGTCGGGAAAGTTCTTGGGATTCATCGTCCATGCCAGGGGGATTGAAGCAAACCCCGAACAAGTCCGGGCTTTGCAAGATATCAAGATACCATCCACTCGAAGAGAGATGCAAAGCCTAAATGGAAAGGTGGCCGCCCTAAGCAGATTCATCTCTAAAGCAACCAACAAATGCATCCCTTTCTTCGAAGCCTAAAGAAAGACAAAGGAAAGTTCGAATGGACTGACGAATGCTCAACAGCCTTCCTTAACCTAATCAAACACCTCCAGAGGCCACCAGTACTCTCAACTCCAAATGAAGGCGAAGAACTATACCTATACCTTACTGTATCGTCCCATGCTCTAAGCGCCGTTTTGGTGAGAGAAGACAACCGCACGTAGCGGCCCGTATACTTTGTAAGCAAGAGATTTACGGGGGCAGAAGCCAGATACCCTAAACTTGAGAAACTAGCATACTGTTTGCTAATCACGTCATGGAAACTGCGACACTATTTCTAATCTCATTCCATCAGAGTTTTAACCGATCAACCGCTAAGGCAGGTACTCCATCGCCCCGACACTTCTGGGCGACTACTTAAATGGTGCATTGAACTGAGTCAATATGATATCACGTACCATCCTCGCACCGCCATCAAGGGACAAGCCATGGCCGATTTCATTGTCGAATTCACTACCAACGAAGGTAAGGAGCAATCTGAAATAGCAGAAGATATCAAGTGGAACCTCTTTGTAGATGGAGCGTCAAACGAACAAGGCTCGGGGGCAGGTATTGTGATAATCACCCCAAGGGGAAGGAAGTTGAACTATGACCTAAGGTTGGAATTCGCTGCCTCCAACAACGATGCAGAATATGAAGCAGTAATAGAAGGATTAGAACTTGCCTTAGAAATTGGAGTCAGTTCTTTATGTCTTCATAGTGATTCTCAACTTATCGTAAACCAAGTACTAGGAGAGTTTCAGACTCGAGGAGAACGACTCACAGCATATCTAAAGAAAACCAAGCTGCTACTCGATCAGTTGGATCACTATTTAATCAAACACATTCCTCGAGAGGAGAACCCAGAGGCCGACGAACTGGAAAAGCAAGCTAGCATGAAGAACAGAACCATTTCCGGAACAGTAGCCATCTCAAAACAACTGGCCCCAAGTTTCGAACAAGAGGATCTGATAGATGCAATCGAAGAAGAAACTTGGATGACTCCTATTCGGAAATACTTACAAGATGGCACACTACCCAACGAGCGTAACGAAGTCAGGAAAATCTTGAGGAGAGCTTCCCGCTACACAATACAAGAAGGCATCCTCTATCGACGCGGCTTCTCTAACCCCTTATTAAGGTGTGTTGCTGGAAGGGAAGCCATGAAAATCTTATCCAACATCCATCAAGGGAGCTGCGGAGATCACACTGGTGGGTAGACTCTGGCAAAGAAGACACTCCGATATGGGTATTACTGGCCCACTTTAAACAAAGATGCCTTAGACTTCGTCAAAAGATGTGACAGATGTCAGAAATTTGCTAAGGTTCCTCGACTACCAACAAATGAGATTACTCAAATGTCCAACCCTTGGCCCTTTGTAGTATGGGGAATTGACTTGATTGGCGAACTGCTAATGGGCCGAGGCGGAGCCAAATATGCTATAGTGGCAGTCGACTATTTCACCAAATGGGTGGAAGCGGAACCTCTAAATAAAATATCTTCGGCAAAAGTTATTGACTTCTTGATCAAAAATGTTCTATGCAGGTGTGACGACCCGACTTTCCACTCCCGGAAAATCGCATCATCTTTAAGAAAGAAAGGGATAGAAAAGAGAATAGAAAGAAGAGAAGAAAGAAACAACACATCAGAATCTAACAGCGGAATGAATAAACTATATTAATAACATAAATATTTCATAGTTTACAACAAATATCAGAGTACACAAATATACAACACATACTAGACAGTTATAAACACCTGTCTAGTTATACAACTCAATACAACAACTCAGAGAACACACAGCGGAAAACTCTACATATATATCTACACGCGGAAGCCTCCTGCTCCATTGCTCCTCCATACTTCGTCAAGCTAACCTGAATCCTAACCTGAATTCCTTGACTACTCATAAAAATTTGAGTACCCAAGAGTTCATGAAAAACAAAAATAAACTCCGGGTCAGTACGTGGCCTAGATCACCGTACCGAGGATCCACCCTAACTCCCCTGCAACACAAGGCCGGACCCATTCCTTACCGAATAGTTCCGAACAAGATAACCCCGACAGTTGGAGCTCAAAACCGTCTACACAGCCGAAATATAAAGGGACCTCTAGACAGGGGTAAATCTCGCTCACCAATGGGTGCGACCCACGAAGCCTTGTTGCACCTCCCCTGTTTTAGCCATTCCCGGTTGATGAGGCTTGAGGCTACGATTACCTTTATAGGACAGATCATCTTAGAATGCTCATCGTCCGCCTGACGATGTTCTGAAAGCATTCAATCCATACAAGTTCGTTCCGGGTTCGAACGAAACCGAAGGCATTATCTCGTTACACTCATTTTGGAATCACCCTCAGAGTTAACGACGATAACCCTTGCACTTTGATTCACCGTCTCGAATCTATAAGTACTATTCCGTCAAACTCATTACGGAATCACCCACAGAGTTATACTGACGTATAGCCCTTACACCTCGAGTCTTCACTCGCTCCACTTGGATTCACGACCTAACGTTATTTGGAATCGATGTGGTTTTCGGATATCCAAATATGGAAACCCGATCCCGGTCTCATCGAAATCCAAAGCTTGTCTTTTAGGGCCAAGTTGTTTTAAAGGTTTAAAACAATTCAATATATTATCAATATACACAGATAGATAACTTATAATCTCAATTGATAATCAACATTATCACATAACAGGTTATCCACAACCATCAATATCAAATAGATATTCCATATACTACCATCACAATAGATAACCTATGTTATCGTCACAATACAATCAAGTCATTCATTCCACACAATATCATTTATCTCATTACTGAGTTCACAAAACATCCAAGTCAATCAATGACATCCATTCAACATAAGCAAAGATTTACTCATCACAATATAATTAATTTTAAAATGAATTAAATTAACTATCTGTAATTAATTTAAAGTGAATTAAATTAGTTACTTTATCTATAATTAATTTAAAATAAATTAAATTAATTACTTCACCAATATAAATCTTGCTTATCAATCATCTAATTGATTACAATCAGTTAATGATTCATCATTAATTATCTTAATTAATCACCTTTGATTAATTACCCTTAATTACATTCATGTAATTATACTTAATTAATTTCACAAATTAATTATCCTCAAACAAACAGTAATTAACCTTTAATTACTTCAATTAATTAATTAATCATAATTAATTACCTTAATCCTTAATTAATTATGTTAATTAATTTCCTTTAATTTTGATTAATTAATCATAATTAATCATCTTTAATTACATCATTAATTAAAATAATTAATGATTCCCTTTTATTAATTACCTTAAGTAATTAATTAACTTAATTACCATATTAAAACAAATTAATTATCCTTAATTAATCTCTTAATTAATCCCTTGATTAATTAATAAGTAATTTAAACCAAATTACTTCACACTTAAACATCTCCACTTAATTACAACCATGTAATTATTAATTAATTAATTAACTAAGTAAATACCCAAATTATTAATTACATAAAGTAATTATTTATAAAACCCAAATGTTTAAAATTAATTAAACTTAATTAATTAAATTAAACAATCCCATTAAACTAAATTAATTACATTTAGTAATTAATTTCTTAATTACTTTATTAAGTAATTATACTCAAACCATTTACAATTGATTATTATTAAATTAATTAATCTAATTAAGTATGAAAATTAATCACATTAATTAATTATTTAAATAATCCTGGTTAATGACCATCATTAACCCTTCTCTAATTATTTTATAAAGTAATTAACTTAAATTAATTACAATTTAATTATCTTTAATTATTTATAATTTAAAGTCTAATTATTTAAATAAATTAATCTTGATTAAAACTCAATTACTTAATTAATAATCTATTTATCATTAATTAATAATCTAATTAATGATCTAAATTTTCAAATTGATTAACCCCTAAATCAATATGCATTAAGCCTTAATAATTAATTAAATTAATTAATTAATTATTTCTTAATTACCTTTTTAATAAATTAATTTCAAAACATTAATTCTTAACTAAATTTTAAAATAAGACATTTCTAAATTATGTTTAAAACAAATTTTATTTTAAACAAAGTACTTTTGAACTTGTTTCCAAATTTCATTTTAAATACAAGTTTTAAAATGAAAATAATTTAAACTTGTCAAAGTTTAAACAATTTATAACTTTAGCATCTCAATAACTTAATTTATATTTAGTTTAAATCTTGCAACTTCAAACTTTTTTTTTTAATTTTCAAAAAAACTGAAATACATATTCCACTTTGATTCCAGTTTTAAACTTAAGATTCAAATTAGCTTTGAATCTAGATTTAAATTTAAATTTTAAACTCTGTTTAAACCTTAAACTTCAGATTTTAAAACATTTTATAAGAAACTTTAACAAATTCAATATTGTTAAAAACCTTCTGTTTTTATAAACTTATATATTTTTAAATCTTATAATTCAAACTCATTTTGAATTAAGATTTTAAACTTATTTTAAAACTTTGTTTAAAACTTGCTCTACACTTTTTAAATTCAGTTTAAATTTTAAAAAATTAAATACTTTCAGGTTTGTAAACAATATTTGATAAAAACAAGTTCAGGTTTATTAAACCTGTAAAAAATTCTTTTCCTTTAAACTTTATTTTATTTAAACTGGGACGTTAAATTAACTTGAATTCAAATAAATTCAAACTTGAATTCAAATATGTTTTAAATTTTCTTAATCATTAAAAGATTCAGGGTTTTACAAATTATTAAACCTAGAAGTTACAGGTTTATAAAACCTATAAATCAAAAACACTTGAACCCCCATAGAATTACTTCGAGTTCCACCCTATCCTAGCTTCGAGCAAAACACTTAAACACTTCGAGACAAAACAAGGTTCTACCCGAGTCCTCCTTTCAACTAACCTTTCATCATCTGATACTACTTGACCGTGCATATGCACGGCGAACTCCGGCCACATAAATCGTCGTTGGTGATCTCTTCACATCAAAAGCCAACTCTACAACACCTCACGAACATCAAAACAAACTACCACCCACGAAATCAAGATCGAGTGCAAAAACCCAACCCTGGGAAACAACAGTCAGTTCCCCTTCCAAACCTGTCAACGGCAAGAAGTCGCCGTTCATACCACCTGAAGATCTGTCATTTCGGCCTCGCCTTCAACTATGGCCTGCTACCTTTTTCCAAAATATCCCTTCACTCGATCAACTTAATAAAACGAACTGATCGATTCTTCAAAATATAAAAAAACTAGGGTTCCCAGATGATTTCCACTGCCCCAACCTTCCTGGATAATTCTATCACCATAAATGATTTTTCCCCTACTCCCCACTCAACCTACTTCCTTCAGAAAGAACCCCGAGACCTTCCCATACAAAGATCATCAGAATTTACTAGAATTCCATTTTTAGTTCAAAACCCAAAAGCAACTTCATCTACTATCTAAAAATTCCCATCTTTGATTTAAAAATCTAGTTACAGATAGTATGTTTGATTTATGATACTGAATTAACAAATTAACATGTTTGGGATTTAATAAAATCAGCATGCATTGATGTTGTTCTGTATTTCAGAGACAACTACTGATTATTTTAATTTTCTTAAAGTTTAAAATATTTACCTAAGAAAATCAAACAATCTTCACTTAATAAATTTCATTTTATCAGAAACATAATTAAAAGATAAAGATTTTAAGAAAGTTTTTGCCTGGGAAAAATCATAACAGAACAGGCCATACTAAAGAACAGCATGCACACATAATATACCTACATCAGATATTCACTTGTAAATAACATTCAATGTTTATTCATCTAAACATAAAATTATGCAACCAAATTTAGGTTTTAAATTTTTAAAAAGGTTACTCACCTATTTAGGAGAAAGCAGAGCCTCCTTTTATGAAAAGCTTTGAACTTGTGGAAGAAAACATTTGAAAAAGCTTTGACACTTTCAACTGAAATGCTCCAGATTTTGAAACCAGCCCCTCTTTGATACTTTGAACCTCTTTAAAAACTGAATTGCTTCAAATATGCTTTCTGATTGCAGAAAGATGAATGATGCAGATGCTTTTTGAGGTGAATCTGAATGCTACAGATTTGAAATTTTGCAAGTTTTCATTTTAAAACTGTTTGCAGGCTACAGCAACTTGAAATTGCAGGAATTTGAATTTTTTTGAAAATGCAGGTTTGATCTTTGCTTTGAGAAAATGAATCTTCAAGTTTATCTTTCTGAAAATGAATTAATTACAGGGATTGTGCTGGGAAATGAATTACAGAGGTTTGCTTTTTGATATGAAAATTGAAGTACAGGTTTTTGTTTTGAGCTTGAAGGGTGTTTACAAGATTTTGATCTGAGTTTTGATTTATTTTGAGGGAGGGTTTTCAGACTTTGAATAGGTGTTTGAAGCTTTCTTTTGATTAAGGAAGAATGAAAATGAAATATGAAAGATGCAAACTTAAACAAATGAATTTTCAGTTTTAATGAAAGAAAAGAAAAAGAAAACTAAATTTTTACACTTGTCAAACTTTACAACACTTGTTAAATTTACTCTTTAAAAATGCAGCACATGTGATTTTTTAAAGGTAATTAGTATTTAATACAAATTAATGTATATTAGCTTAAATTTAAGTTGTTAGTTTGTGTTAAATATGCATATAAACCTTTAAATGAACTAAAACAATTTGCACTAATAAATGAAGATTATACATATGGAAATTAAAATAATTTAAATTTTACACTTTGGAATTTTAACCTCAAATTAAATTCATAATCTAATATTAAAATCAAATTATGAATACAAATCAAAGTTTGAAATAACAATAGCTATTTTTAACCAAAAATCTTATTTGTAATACAATACATTGTTAATATTGTATTTAGAATGTCTCATTATCAATTTAAAACCATTCTAAAGGAAATTATATTTTTATTAATAAATTTTCTATTTAATTAAGCTATAAAAATCTTTTATCAATTTATTCTAAATTTAAAACTCAATCTAATTTAATTTTAAACATTTAATATTTTCTTATCAATTTTTGAATCATATTTTGACTTATGAAATAGTCTTTGAAAACTCAATACTAATTTGAAACAAAATTTCCAAATTAAAATGTCTATATTAGAATTTTTAAAACATTATTCAAGAATTAAATTTAAACCAAAATCATTTATTCAACTTTGAAAAAGCTTAAATATTAAATAAAACAAATTTTTTCAAATTACTATAAATAATAAACTTAGAAAAATATGCTTTATTTATTAAAAATTAGACAAAACCAATCTATTTAAAATATAAACTATATATTTATATTATAAATGGAAACCAATTTATTATCTTTAAAAGATAAAATAACTAGTTAAATAATTATTGAAGAAGATTATTAAATCCATTTGAATTATTATTAGCAAAATTATCGATATCAATTTAATTTTTAATACAGATTATTAAATTGATATTGTCAAAAATTCCGGGATATTACAATCCCCCCTTAAAAGAATTTCGTCCCCGAAATTTAAAACAAAGGTAATTTAATAATCTTATTAAAGATTTAATTTTAAAACACAAGCATATATCAAACATATGCTAACAATCATAACAACCAATTCAACCAATCAAACCAATCTAATTATCCAGACAAATTTTGGATAAAATTTTATCGAGTTTTCCCAAGTATATACATCGGGATACTCGCTCTAATAAAATACAAACAAACAAAACTATGAAGCTACAAAGCTTCTATTCAACAATATCTACAACACAAGACAAGATATCAGACTACAGACGAGTCTGACTCAACAACTAAAACTCCAGAACTGCAGGTTCCACAACCAGAGATAGATCATACACGTACTCCCTCAGAGATACGTGAAACTCATCGAATTCCAGTTATCCAAACTGGCAATCCAATCCTGTAGATCAAACACTTATTCTCCAAGATCACAGAAAAGAATCCAAAACACTTCAGAGCAAACTTCATAGACTTACCCAAACTTATAGCTCACTTGATCGGAGAAAACTTATCCAAAATTAAATCTCCGACTTCAGAGTCCAAATTCCACCGACTCTAATCCATAAAACTCTCCAGACGATCCTGGGCTGTCCACAACCTTACTAATCAGCTCAACCTTGCTGATACTTCTAGAAACAAACTAAACCAATCAACACAACAAGATGATCTCCTCAAGATCAACCAAAACTCAAACTCAACTCTTCAACATCAGAAGACAACAACTTCTTCTGTCCAAAAAAGAAAAGCAGATGCACTTCCAAACTGCTTCCGCTGCTCAACTCTGATCCGAAGTAGAAGAGAATGCTTGAAGAAGAACGCAAGCACAATCAGGACAACACACCCCAGAGATATGGTTCAACACATCCATAAGAATCATTCAGAAGTTCCATCAAAATCTCTGAGCTGCTACACCAACTAAATCTCCTTGGAACCATTCTTCTAAAAAGCTGAACCATCGGTACCACTCCTGGAATTCCAATCGATAAGAAAACTCAATCTCCGGATGCGGACAAAGCTTTGACTTCTCTGAAGACATCAAGAAAACTCAGATAACCCAAGAGAACACTCAAACAATCGCAAGTCACTTTTGCGATCCATCCAAACCAAATCCAAGGAATACTATTCTCCCTTAACCAAACAGAACAGTTTAAACTTAACTAGCAAACCCTCGAAGAAACGGGTCCACTTAACTGCTTTTGAACTCCACTCCAGAAAAAAAACTGCTAAGCCAGAAGATCTCTTGCCAATACCGAGAACACTCCAAACTACACTGCTGCCACAGATGCCAAAGAATTCTAATCCAAAGCTCTCCGAGAAACCGGACTTTAAAGCAAACAGAAACTCAAGCTGACCACAGCCACAACACTGAAGCAGACTTACTTCCTTAACTTGTTCCAAAGAAAACATCTTCGGGAACATCCATATTCACTGCATCTCCTCACGCAGCTACTATTCCTTAAGGTAGCAAAATACCATTACTTGCTTCTGCCCAACCGACAGATCCAATTCTACTCATCCAACTTCAAAAAGAAACTCCGAACCTTAACAGGTTTCCTTCAGAGATCAATGAAGTCCTTCATCACTAGAAAACTCACTTGATACGATATTAGGTCTACAGTCTCGACAGAACACCTACAACCTCAAACATTCAAACTCCAACCAATGGTAGTCGTGTTACACACACTACTACCCCATCTACCTTTATAACTTATATTGGAAAACCTAAACAGGTAACCCAACAGATAGGTAGAAATACACACACACACACACACACACACACACACACACACACACACACATATATTTAAAATTACAAATACGCTCTCTCAAGAAATACACCACTACAGAGCCTAGGTATTCACTCAACATAATGCTCTGATACCAAGTGCGACGACCAGACTTTCCACTCCCGGAAAATCGCATCATCTTTAAGAAAGAAAGGGATAGAAAAGAGAATAGAAAGAAGAGAAGAAAGAAACAACACATCAGAATCTAACAGCGGAACGAATAAACTATATTAATAACATAAATATTTCATAGTTTACAACAAATATCAGAGTACACAGATATACAACACATACTAGACAGTTATAAACACATGTCTAGTTATACAACTCAATACAACAACTCAGAGAACACACAGCGGAAAACTCTACATATATATCTACACGCGGAAGCCTCCTGCTCCATTGCTCCTCCATAATTCGTCAAGCTAACCTGAATCCTAACCTGAATTCCTTGACTACTCATAAAAATTTGAGTACCCAAGAGTTTATGAAAAACAAAAATAAACTCCGAGTCAGACATGGGTCTGGTGTGAGTAACAGGTTAAAGTTGCTCAATTTTCAAAAACCTTTTGAAAAGAAAGGTATCACGTAAGACTTCCCACACATATACATGGAAAAGTTTTTACCTTACGCTAACCAAAACATTTGATAGGAAATCCGATGATATTATAATAGTGTCTAGGGTTTTCAAATAAATAAGAAATAGCCGAAATTGTTACATTCATTAAATTCCAGCTACTAGCCACAAAAGTGGGTAATACAATCAAAACCGTTGGCACTTATTGGATTTTGGATTCCATACAATGGCAGGGTTACTGGGGTACCGCCCGTCACAGTACGTAGCCTAGATCACCGTACCGAGGAGCCACCCTAACTCCCCTGCAACACAAGGCCGGACCCATTCCTTACCGAATAGTTCCGAACAAGATAACCCCGACAGTTGGAGCTCAAAACCGTCCACACAGCCGAAATATAAAGGGACCTCTAGACAGGGGTAAATCTCGCTCACCAATGGGTGCGACCCACGAAGCCTTGTTGCACCTCCCCTGTTTTAGCCATTCCCGGTTGATGAGGCTTGAGGCTACGATTACCTTTATAGGACAGATCATCTTAGAATGCTCATCGTCCGCCTGACGATATTCTGAAAGCATTCAATCCATACAAGTTCGTTCCGGGTTCGAACGAAACCGAAGGCATTATCTCGTTACACTCATTTTGGAATCACCCTCAGAGTTAACGACGATAACCCTTGCACTTTGATTCACCATCTCGAATCTATAAGTACTATTCCGTCAAACTCATTACGGAATCACCCACAGAGTTATACTGACGTATAGCCCTTACACCTCGAGTCTTCACTCGCTCCACTTGGATTCACGACCTAACGTTATTTGGAATCGATATGGTTTTCGGATATCCAAATATGGAAACCCGATCCCGGTCTCATCGAAATACAAAGCGTGTCTTTTAGGGCCAAGTTGTTTTAAAGGTTTAAAACAATTCAATATAGTATCAATATACACAGATAGATAACTTATAAATCTCAATTGATAATCAACATTATCACATAATAGGTAATCCACAATCATCAATATCAAATAGATATTCCATATACTACCATCACAATAGATAACTTATGTTATCGTCACAATATAATCAAGTCATTCATTCCACACAATATCATTTATCTCATTATTGAGTTCACAAAACATCCAAGTCAATCAATGACATCCATTCAACATAAGCAAAGATTTACTCATCACAATATAATTAATTTTAAAATGAATTAAATTAACTATCTCTAATTAATTTAAAGTTAATTAAATTAATTACTTTATCTATAATTAATTTAAAATAAATTAAATTAATTACTTCACCAATATAAATCTTGCTTATCAATCATCTAATTGATTACAATCAGTTAATGATTCATCATTAATTATCTTAATTAATCACCTTTGATTAATTACCCTTAATTACATTCATGTAATTATACTTAATTAATTTCACAAATTAATTATCCTCAAACAAACAGTAATTAACCTTTAATTACTTCAATTAATTAATTAATCATAATTAATTACCTTAATCCTTAATTAATTATGTTAATTAATTTCCTTTAATTTTGATTAATTAATCGTAATTAATCATCTTTAATTACATCATTAATTAAAATAATTAATGATTCCCTTTTATTAATTACCTTAAGTAATTAATTAACTTAATTACCATATTAAAAGAAATTAATTATCCTTAATTAATCTCTTAATTAATCCCTTGATTAATTAATAAGTAATTTAAACCAAATTACTTCACACTTAAACATCTCCACTTAATTACAACCATGTAATTATTAATTAATTACTTAACTAAGTAAATACCCAAATTATTAATTACATAAAGTAATTATTTATAAAACCCAAATGTTTAAAATTAATTAAACTTAATTAATTAAATTAAACAATCCCATTAAACTAAATTAATTACATTTAGTAATTAATTTCTTAATTACTTTATTAAGTAATTATACTCAAACCATTTACAATTGATTATTATTAAATTAATTAATCTTATTAAGTATAAAAATTAATCACATTAATTAATTATTTAAATAATCCTGGTTAATGACCATCATTAACCCTTCTCTAATTATTTTATAAAGTAATTAACTTAAATTAATTACAATTTAATTATCTTTAATTATCTATAATTTAAAGTCTAATTATTTAAATAAATTAATCTTGATTAAAACTTAATTACTTATTTAATAATCTATTTATCATTAATTAATAATCTAATTAATGATCTAAATTTTCAAATTGATTAACCCCTAAATAAAATATGCATTAAACCTTAATAATTAATTAAATTAATTAATTAATTATTTCTTAATTACCTTTTTAATAAATTAATTTCAAAACATTAATTCTTAACTAAATTTTAAAATAAGACATTTCTAAATTATGTTTAAAACAAATTTTATTTTAAACAAAGTACTTTTGAACTTGTTTCCAAATTTCATTTTAAATACAAGTTTTAAAATGAAAATAATTTAAACTTGTCAAAGTTTAAACAATTTATAAATTTAGCATCTCAATAACTTAATTTATATTTAGTTTAAATCTTGCAACTTCAAACTTTTTTTTAATTTTCAAAAAAACTGAAATACATATTCCACTTTGATTCCAGTTTAAACTTAAGATTCAAATTAGCTTTAAATCCAGATTTAAATTTAAATTTTAAACCCTGTTTAAACCTTAAACTTCAGATTTTAAAACATTTTATAAGAAACTTTAACAAATTCAATGTTGTTAAAAACCTTCTGTTTTTATAAACTTATATATTTTTAAATCTTATAATTCAAACTCATTTTGAATTAAGATTTTAAACTTATTTTAAAACTTTGTTTAAAACTTGCTCTACACTTTTTAAATTCAGTTTAAATTTTAAAAACTTAAATACTTTCAGGTTTGTAAACAATATTTGATAAAAACAAGTTCAGGTTTATTAAACCTGTAAAAAATTCTTTTCCTTTAAACTTTATTTAATTTAAACTGGGATGTTAAATTAACTTGAATTCAAATAAATTCAAACTTGAATTCAAATATGTTTTAAATTTTCTTAATCATTAGAAGATTCAGTGTTTTACAAATTATTAAACCCAGAAGTTACAGGTTTATAAAACCTGTAAAACAAAAACACTTGAACCCCCATAGAATTACTTCGAGTTCCACCCTATCCTAGCTTCGAGCAAAACACTTAAACATTTCGAGACAAAATAAGGTTCTACCCGAGTCCTCCTTTCAGCTAACCTTTCATCATCAGATACTACTTCACCGTGCATATGCACGGCGAACTCCGGCCACATAAATCGCCGTTGGTGATCTCTTTACATTAGAAGCCAACTCTACAACACCTCACGAACATCAAAACAAACTACCACCCACGAAATCAAGATCGAGTGCAAAAACCCAACCCTGGGAAACAACAGTCAGTTCCCTTTCCAAACCTGTCAATGGCAAGAAGTTGCCGTTCATACCACCTGACGATCTGTCATTTCGGCCTCGCCTTCAACTATGGCCACGCTACCCTTTTCCAAAATATCCCTTCACTCAATCAACTCAATAAAACGAACCGATCGATTCTTCAAAATATAAAAAAACTAGGGTTCCCAGATGATTTCCACTGCCCCAACCTTCCTGGATAATTCTATCACCATAAACGATTTTTCCCCTACTCCCCACTCAACCTACTTCCTTCAGAAAGAACCCCGAGACCTTCCCATACAAAGATCATCAGAATTTACTAGAATTCCATTGTTAGTTCAAAACCCAAAAGCAATTTCATCTACTATCTAAAAATTCCCATCTTTGATTTAAAAATCTAGTTACAGATAGTATGTTTGATTTATGATACTGAATTAACAAATTAACATGTTTGGGATTTAATAAAATCAACATGCATTGATGTTGTTCTGTGTTTTAGAGACAACTACTGATTATTTTAATTTTCTTAAAGTTTTAAATATTTACCTAAGAAAATCAAACAATCTTTACTTAATAAATTTCATTTTATCAGAAACATAATTAAAAGATAAAGATTTTAAGAAAGTTTTTGCCTGGGAAAAATCATAACAGAACAGGCCATACTAAAGAACAGCATGCACACATAATATACCTACATCAGATATTCACTTGTAAATAACATTCAATGTTTATTCATATAAACATAAAATTATGCAACCAAATTTAGATTTTAAATTTTTAAAAAGGTTACTCACCTATTTAGGAGAAAGCAGAGCCTCCTTTTATGAAAAGCTTTGAACTTGTGGAAGAAGAGATTTGAAAAAGCTTTGACACTTTCAACTGAAATGCTCCAGATTTTGAAAACAGCCCCTCTTTGATACTTTGAACCTATTTAAAAACTGAATTGCTTCAAATATGCTTTCTGATTGCAGAAAAATGAATGATGCAGATGCTTTTTGAGGTGAATCTGAATGCTACAGATTTGAAATTTTGCAAGTTTTCATTTTAAAACTGTTTGCAGGCTACAGCAACTTGAAATTGCAGGAATTTGAATTTTTTTGAAAATGCAGGTTTGATCTTTGCTTTGAGAAAATGAATCTTCAAGTTTATCTTTCTGAAAATGAATTAATTACAGGGATTGTGCTGGGAAATGAATTACAGAGGTTTGCTTTTTGATATGAAAATTGAAGTACAGGTTTTTGTTTTGAGCTTGAAGGGTGTTTACAAGATTTTGATCTGAGTTTTGATTTATTTTGAGGGAGGGTTTTCAGATTTTGAATAGGTGTTTGAAGCTTTCTTTTGATTAAGGAAGAATGAAAATGAAATATGAAAGATGCAAACTTAAACAAATGAATTTTCAGTTTTAATGAAAGAAAAGAAAAATAAAACTAAATTTTTACACTTGTCAAACTTTACAACACTTGTTAAATTTACTCTTTAAAAATGCAACACATGTGATTTTTTAAAGGTAATTAGTATTTAATACAAATTAATGTATATTAGCTCAAATTTAAGTTGTTAGTTATGTTAAATATGCATATAAACCTTTAAAAGAACTAAGACAATTTGCACTAATAAATGAAGATTATACATATGGAAATTAAAATAATTTAACATTTACACTTTGGAATTTTAACCTCAAATTAAATTCATAATCTAATATTAAAATCAAATAATGAATACAAATCAAAGTTTGAAATAACAATAGCTATTTTTAACCAAAAATCTTATTTGTAATACAATACATTGTTAATATTGTATTTAGAATGTCTCATTATCAATTTAAAACCATTCTAAAAGAAATTATATTTTTATTAATAAATTTTCTATTTAATTAAGCTATAAAAATCTTTTTTCAATTTATTCTAAATTTAAAACTCAATCTAATTTAATTTTAAACATTTAATATTTTCTTATCAATTTTTAAATCATATTTTTACTTATGAAATAGTCTTTGAAAACTCAATACTAATTTGAAACGAAAATTCCAAATTAAAATGTCTATATTAGAATTTTGAAAACATGATTCAATAATTAAATTTAAACCAAAATCATTTATTCAACTTTGAAAAGCTTAAATATTAAATAAAACAAATTTTCCCAAATTACTATAAATAATAAACTTAGAACAATATGCTTTATTTATTAAAAATTAAACTAAACCAATCTATTTAAAATATAAACTATATATTTATATTAAAAATAGAAACCAATTTATTATCTTTAAAAGATAAAATAACTAGTTAAATAATTATTAAAGAAGATTATTAAATCAATTTGAATTATTATTAGCAAAATTATCAATATCAATTTAATTTTTAATACAGATTATTAAATTGATATTGTCAAAAATTCCGGGATATTACAGCAGGTATGGGGTTCCACTCAAAATCATATCGAACAATGGACTTCAGTTTGACAGCGAGGAGTTCACCAACTGGTGCCAAGAGCACGGAATTCACAAAAGCTTCTCATCTGTGGCTTATTCCTAGGCAAATGGACAAGCCGAAGCTGTCAACAAAATTCTTAAAACTCTAATCAAGAAGAAGCTTGAAAAGTCAAATGGTGCTTGGGTGGATGAACTTCCTACGCACTTTGGGCCTACCGCACGTCTTTCAGAACATCAACAGGGCATACTCCTTTCTCTTTGGCATACAGATCGGAGGCCATGCTCCCAGTTGAAACTGTAGTGCCATCCCACCGTAGAATCCACTACAACCCAGAAGAGAACGAAGAACTCCTCCACATGTCTTTGGATCTAATCGAAGAAAGAAGAAATGATGCAGCACTCAAAGCAGCAGCTCACAAGCAAAAAGTGGCAGTACAATACAACTCTAAAGTCAAGCATCGCAGCTTACAAGAAGGAGATCTTGTCCTCAAGCGAATCTTCTCGCGCCCCGGAGCGCTAGATCCAGTCTGGGACGGACCATATGTAATTCATAAGGATCTCCACAACGGAGCTTATATTTTGTCAACAGTGGACGGAGAGGTGTTCCAGAGGGCATGGAACATCCAACACCTTCGTCGATACTTTTCTTAACTTGTACTGCCCATATAAAGTGAATTAACAAAGAGAATCAGTGGACATAGGCATTTTTGTGCCGAACCACTTTAAAAACTTGTCTCTTTTTTAACTTGTTCCTTTATATCTTGGCTACTTGCTGAGCTTTATCCTTTTCTGTTGAACAAAATCCTGTGTAGACGGCATCTCCATTCAGGGCATCACAGCACAACTTCACCTGGACAAAACCTAACAGGTATTACACGAATCTATGCCCTCGCCAATGAGACACTTTTTCTCCAGCATCCCTCTGCTGCGGGTTAACTCATTGCTCGTGACGGCCCTTAAAGCCAACTGTAATGACCCGATTATAAGACGCCGAGAAAGGCCAACCATAGCCTAGGCAGCTCATTACGGCGTTCGGCTCGCCGGCAACCGTGAACCGATTATAAGCCCAACAAAGCTGTGGCCAGCCAGGGGCAGCTCACAGTTGACGATCGGCACCCGCGCTAGCCGGCCATGGTAAATCGAATAATACCCACGATTACGAGCCATAATGGCCCGGGTAGTTACCGTGCGCGATCTCGGCTCCGATGTGTCTTAAGTACGGCTGTGGTAAAAAAGAAAACTCCCCGCAGAGGCGTAAGATGGGTGACAAATGTCTCCAAGACCCACAGCTAGGGAAAGTGACTACAAAACCCGTTTGCCACGAACTTGAGCACATCGAAGGCCTTCCGTGATTGAAAGTTTTACTATTTCTTATATTTCTATTTTGTTTGAAAACTTTTCCTCCTATCCTCTATAACAATCCCTAAAGTATAGGACACAAAATAGGAGGCGCTCGCCAATGGAAATAGGAACTCACAACTGAATGACATGACACTCAGCTGCATTCCATACTCAGCTACACAAGACATTCAAAGCTACCATCTACAACTAAGACATTTGGGGCGGTACCTTTTCCTCTTGTATATAAATACGCAGCTATAATTTATTCGCACATCACACAAACATTGCAAGATATGAAATTATATTTCAAGCAAGAACTTAGCATCAAACACGATTGAATCACAGACATGTGCACAGCTGTATTTCTTATGCAACACATTAAAATAACAAAAACATTCAAATATAGCAAAATCAGTCTAAGTTAAAAGTTACATGCCAAAAGTCAAGTTGGTCGTTAAATAATTACAGCCTGAAAATTACATTAATGTTTTATGACTAACATAGACAGCAATGTCAAGTAAACCAAAAAATGTCCAGATCAAGCCAAGGAGCCGGCTGCATCGAGGCTTCGCCTCTATCCTGCTGGCCCTCCGAGGTCTACTTAACCACAGGATCAGAACTCCCAGCATGTTGACCAAAGGTAGTTGGCGCTTCAGAGGTCCCGCCTGTCCAATTCAGGAGAAGAATCCATTAAATAAACAATAAGCAACCAAGTTATGAAAAGGCTAAAAGGGAAGACTTACCAGCATCTGTTCCTTGATCATCATCCCCCAACTGCACACCTACCTCCTCAGCAGCGAGCAGCCGCATACCCTCCTTCACCGCCACTTTCTCCTCCTTGGTGAATTGGGCCGTAACCACATCCATTCTGAAGGCCATGCCACCCTCCTTATCCGCATCAGCCTTGGCCTCCTCCAGGGCCCAGAGATAAATCCTGGCCATGACCCGGGGATAATCATCCATCCAGGATAAGTTGCCCTGCTTCCAAGTACGGAAATACATGTCCTGGAGCATCTCATCCATCATCCCCTCGTTCTCCTCAAACTCACTCATTCGGACCTCAAAATCCAACAGCTTTGCAACGGCAGCATCCCTCTCCGATCGGTATCGCGAGCGGTCAGCCTGAAGGGATTTCCTCATCACCTCCATCTCCTCCTTCGGCTTGGCTTGAGCAAGCTCTGCGGCTTCAAGCTTCCCAGATAACTCCTCTACCCGCTCAAGATCCGCTTTCCAAACCTCATCCACCGTTGCAATAGCTATATCGATTCGTTCCTTGCAGGTGGCCTCCATTTTCCACAGCTCGGCTCTGCTAGCCTCTTCTATGGTTTTCTTTAGTCGTTTGGAGGCAGCCTCGTGCTGAGAGAACTGGATGGCCTGATCGGCGAGTTGCTTAGCCTAGTCGGAAACCACTAACCGCAATCTTATGTTAGCACTCCCAATTTCCTCCCCGGCCTTGACCAGTCGGGCATGATGCCCCATCAACTTCCTGGTCTCCTCAGCAACCCGGTCGATGTTTGCCTTAGCTTCATCCCCCATAGTTACAATCCGAGTAGTAAGCAAATCAAGGTCTAGGGACTTGGCCTCATCAAGCACCCTTACCATAGGATTGTGAGGGAGAAGGTGCTCACCAGTAACCTCGTCAAAGGAAATATTATGAGAACCCGAATCCAGATCTGGATGACCCGCAAATGGATTACGAGCTAAGATGGGACGATCAATCTGAGTAACAATAGGATTTTCAGACGGATGCGGAGAGGGTATGAACTCAGTATCCTCCTCCGTGATATGATGAAGAGGCTGGGTTGGGGACCGGGGACCAGGTGAAGGTTCGAATAAGGAGCGACTCCTCTTTTTCTTTTGAATATCCTCTTCAATAACTCCGAGAAGAGGACGGTAGCCGACTACGTCCCCGGAACGGTTGGTCGGAGGCTTTGGTTTAGCGGAAGCTTTGAGGAGTTTGAATTGTTCGAGACGGTGCCGAATGTTTGATGTCTTGGCCACCTTACCCGTTACTAGAATAAAAACCAAGTGTTACAAGCATGAATGGGACTATAATCCAAGAAACATGTGAAGTTACAAAGAGTAAAGAGGAGTCAAAAATTCACCTTGAATCACCGGAGTTACCCTAGCTGAAATGCTCTTGGAAGATGAATCGGCACCAGTCCCGGCCTTATCAGTTTTCTTTGGTTTCTCCACCAAGGCCGATCCTTCCTCCAACCCCTCAAAAGCCAGGCAGAAAGCATCATCTTTCCACTCCTGGATCTCCCTTGCTTGCCCAGAGGATAAAGCCCCGGCGCCATCACCGCTCTGTCCTTCGCCACCATCATCACCATCACCTTCTCCATCACCTCCGCTCTCCTCCTCGCCTCTTTCCTCCACCACATCTTCCTCCTTCGGGATGTCTGGACATGTGCTGGGGGAGGATCCATCGGACTTCTTAAGCTTCTTTCCCCCGGCAATTGGAGGTTTTGAGAAGGGTTCCCTTTTTCCACTCTTCGTCGTAGCCCCTTCTTTAGCTTTGGCGGCCCTCTCCTCAGCCATGTCTCTCTGCTTGACCATAGACTGGCATGGCAGAATCAAGTTGTGCCCCAGAAGAGTAGCATTCCTGATCAAGTAAGAAGCTGACCTCTCCCTTCCCAAAATGGCTTCTATCTTCGCAGCCATCTGAACCAGACGATCGTTCTCCACGACCGCAAAGCCACCTGTCGCTAGCAAGAAATAAAAAAACATAAGAAGAAGCATTGCAGTTAGAACGGAAATTATAAATAAGCTCCAAATTACGTCCAGAGGTAAAGCGACGGATAGAAACAGAGTCATCCTTGATGAAAAACCATTCTTTCTTGAACATGCTGAACTTCGTATATAAGTCCAGGACCGGCTTGAAGGACACGGCCGATTCCAAGCTGATGTATGGAGACCCCTTCTTATAGCCCCTCAGTTGTACAAATATCGGATCTCCCGGTTGGAAGGGGGACGCCCGTATTTTCTTTGAAAAATGATGAATAGACTCACCAAGATAGCATAAGAATTGGGCTGAAGCTGGAAAGGGGCCACCTTCAAATAGGTAATGAAGCTGACTATCCAAGCATTGATCGGGGGAATGGTCACGCACATGCATTGGTACCTACTATAAGCGAAATATCCTTCAAGGGGGTTGTACGGCATCACTCCTTCCCCCGGCAACAGCACACACGCTCTGTCAATCCCAAAAGAGCGAGAAATAACATCAAGCTGCTCCTCTTTGAGAGAGCTAGGAAAGCAGTTAGGAGGAGAGTTCAAGAGCTCCTGAGGGCCATATCCATCCACTAGTGATCTCGGTGTGGGCCCATGTCGCCCCGGTCCTGACTGAGCTGGGGGCACTGTGGAGGACTCTTCTCTGTCCTTGGATTTCTTTTTATTTGACCGAGTTTCCACTTTATGAGACATTATCTGCAACAGGAGAAAACGTATTGTTAGAACAAGGAAAGTAGAGATATAAACAAGCAAGTGCGTACAATCTAGAATTTCATTTATAATTTAAAACATAAAAGGCATAAGGTCCATTCGGCATTCAAACTCCCGATCTCATTCGGCATTTCCAATATAAAAAGTTCATTCAGAGGTCAGGGTTAAGAATTCATTCGGCACTTATACTCCACAAATTCATTCGGTAGTTCGAAACATGAAAGTCATTCGGCAATCACTTGATTCGGTAGTCAAGTTGATTCGGCAATATGATTGATTCGGCAGGAAAATCTGGTTCGGCTATCTCACTTGGTAGGGAATAACGAAAGCTTAATGCCCATACTTATAGGAAAATAGAAGCGACCGGACCAATTTTTTCGGCGCTCGGGGCCGAATAAGAATTCCCCAAGCTAAAACAAAGCGCGACATATGCTGACATATGCCCCACTTTGGGGGGCAAATGTTGGGTGCGTTCCCACCCTTCACCGGACCAAGTCCCACCGAACCAACCAACCTACCGAATCAGAACACACTCCACCCTCCACTACCGAACCAACTCACTTCTAGTGCCACCGAACCAACTCACTTCCTGTGCCACCGAACCAAACTCACACTCACCCCTCTCTACCGGACCAACCTCTACCGAACCAACCTCTACCTGACCAGCTTCCACTGAGTCAACCTCTACCGGACCGAAAGCCGCTCCAACCATCTCCGGACTAAGGCCTTGTCGAACCAACATTGCCAGGCCAGATTACATCAGCCCAGGCCCACCAGCAGCTATATACATCCAAGACCCCTGCCCCCAGCCTCACTCTATAAATAGAGGGGTAGGGGTACAACAATGGCAGACAAGTTTGAGAGCTCAAGCACGGACAGAACTTTCAAACAACTTTCATATACTTGTAATCAAAGCTTTGTACTTGTAATCTGAAGAGTGAAGGAGAACAACATATAAAGTAGGCGTAGGCACATTCTGGTCGAACCACTATAAATTTGTGTGTCTTTGACAGTTTAGTCCCTGCTTTTTACATATTTGCATGAATCACCCAAATCACTAAGAACAACTTAAAATCGACTAAATCATACGACTTGGAGGTGTTTGCCCTTTTTTGCGCAAACACATTCACTTTTAAAACTCTTAAGCCTTGTTTGAAAGTCTTCCATCCACTTCTACAACCACTCCAAGCCAAAATAAGTTCACACACCTCATCCCTCCATGGTCGAGCCCACTTCATGCAATTGATGAACTAGCTCAGCCCATTTAGGACCTAAAATTCGATTTTTTACATAAAGAGACTCTGTCCGTGTGACGATTTCAAGTTCGGTTCAAATTTGTATTCATTATGCTGAGTAAGGCTCGCCTTTTTAAAATTTTGAACTTTATATTCTTCAAATTATTGTCACTACTATAGTTTCTTGGATAGTAATGTTTGGATGTAATGTTGTTGACTTGGTTGTGCTTTAAAAAGAGGCACCTTTAGTAGTTTGTAAGCCTGCTTAAAATTAGTTGTAAAGTTTGAAGAAAAATTGTATAAGTGATGCCTTCTCTATATTCATGAAAATTGTTTACTTTGTATATGCTATGCTTGTGTTATGTGATGTGATGCTTGTATATAAATCAAATTACATGAAAGTAGTTATAGAAGTGTTGTTTACTTTGTATATGTTGTATTGACACTGTTGAAAAATACCGTCGCTTTGAAACCTTTTGGTTTCATCTTGTGCTTGGGTTTTACTTTACAAAGTTAATAAAGTTTTTGAATAATGATGGATATAAAATTAATAACTGCTTTAATAATGATTTTTAAATTTAATTAATCATTTTAGTTAATGAGGATTAAGGTTAGTCAATTAACTTAATAATGAACTTTAATAATGATTTTTAAATTTAATTAATCATTTTAATTAACAATGATTAAGGTTAATTAATCAACTTAATAATGAAATTTAATAATAATTTTTAAATTCAATTAATCATTTTAATTAATGAGGATTAAGTTCAATTAATTAACTTAATAATGATGTGTTTAGAATTAATAAATTACTTTAATAATGATACTTAATTAATCATTTTATCTAATGATGTTTAAGGTCAATTAATCATTTAATACTGATGGATTAAAGTTAATTTATCATTTTAATTAATGCTGCTTAAAATTAATTGACCCTTCGTAATCAAGTAATTTATAGTTCATTAATTAGTTTAAATTTAATTGATCTTTTACTTTAATAATGTTTTAAATTAAGTAACCATTTTTAATTAAGGGTGCTTAAATATCATTAATTAATTTAACTAATGATATTTAAAATGTATTAATCAATTTAATGATGTTTTTTTAAAAATCGATTAACCCTTTTAACTAATGGAATCTAAAGTTAATTAATCAAATTAATCAACGAAGTCAAAGATAAAAAAATCACTCTTATAAGTGATAGTTAAAGCCAATTAATCAATTGAATGATGATATTTTATGTTATTAAATCTTTTTTATAATGATGTTTTAAAGTTAATGAACCACTTTAACAAAGTTGTTTGAAGTTAATACTTGTAATGTGAAGCCATGGCACAAATTCGGTTTTAAAAGTAAAAGTTTGATTCATTTATGAAAATGAATTAATTTTCGTAAAGCGATATCACTTATATGGAAGGCATTTAGTTGTATACTTAACACCAAACGTCGAAGATGGAGAATTGTCTATATCCCAAAAGTTAAGAATGTACGTTGAGACATGACTTTGAGGTAACGCTACCTTAACCTCTCCACAATCATTGTTACCCAAGGGTTAATACAAGTTTGAAATCGATGAGTGGTGGAGGATGTACAAGATATAATTTCCATATACGATCATTTTGTTATCTTCGATAGATGGTTTGTTGACTATAGATTACCTCATCCCTCTTTGTTTGTCATCACTCTAAGATGATGTGTTGCTCATTTGAGCTTTGTTATCCTTTGTGGTAAATGAATAAACCCAAAGAGTGAGTGGAAGCGAAGCTATGTGGGCTTGCTCCCATTATGGTATTATTATGTACTCTAGATTTGGTTCGGATATTTGTGCACCAAGATGTGAATTACTCAAACACTCAATAACCGTTGGTTGGGTCTGACTTGAACGTGTCCTAAAGCCACCGTAGTTCTCATGTATATACTCTAGAGGTATACTTTCAATAAGGGGGTGTATCCTCCTAGTCATTGTTGGAAAATTCCCTTTTTTCTTGTTTGATTCAAACGTTCAAATTTGTTTTTTCCTTAATTTGCATCGGGATGAGCCTAGCGCTCTTCACGATATTTAATTATCTATATTGATTCTTTAAATTTAGATGTTGTTCTTATAAGAGGAAATCCATTTCGTGTTTGACGACGTGGTCTAACATGTTGTTGTTTAATTGCACCAATTGTTTAGAGTTTTACACATACCAAAAATATTATCTAACTCGAGTTGTTTGTTTCCCCTAAACTCTCCGGTATCCGGTTTTATTTGAGTATTCTGAGAGTAGCAGTTCATTTATGTGCTCTTTCTTTTGAAGATGGCATCCAAGCGAGAGCCTATCTCTATTTAGTTGTCTATTTTCGTTGTTTGTTTAAATCATTTAAGTGTATTTTGTTTCAGCATGTGTAAAGGGAGGTTGTTATAACTACCTAAGTTGATGGTAGTACTTTTGTGTAACTCTGATAAATCCACATTTTGGAGTAACCTTATGTACATTTTACTATTATGTTCTATTTAACAATTTTGTTATAAAATTTTCTGTTCTTTTCTTTTATTTTTACCTGACGACAATTCATCTTTAAATGCTTAGGTAATGACACTTGAATACCATGGATGTATTATGTATTGATCCCAAGGGTCAGAAAGGTGGGTCATTATAGTTAGTATTAGAGCTTTGGTTAAGCGAATACATTAGCCTGGTTGGGGTATAGCTCACTAGAGATAGGGTGAGAAGCTCTAGAATGAATTAACCTTGAAATGCGTTTGTATCACCCATCTTAAAGTTTCATTTTAGATCCTTTTGTGTTGTTTCCCTTAAAAGATTTTCCTCATATCTTTATATTTTAATAATACCTATCATTGTTTGGGTAATTGAAAATGAGTGCAAGAAGAAGAGGGGGAGGATCTGCAACCAGCATGGATACAAATAGCAAAGCTGCTAGAAATGGGCCAGTTGTGGAGCCGGTAGAAGAAGCAGTAGAAAAAGTTCAACCGCCTTAGAACTTTGCTACTATGTGCAAAAGTTATTACTACTTTGGTTGGTAAACCATTCTTTGGAACTGTGGATATTTTGGGAGTTCAGACATGGCTTCGCTCTTATGAAAGGATATTCGGGGATCTTCAGTTGGAAGATACAAGGAAGCGATTGTTGGCATCATGACGTCTTCAAAAGTTGGCTACGGATTGGTGGGATTCGGTGATAGTTGATACCCTAGAGGAAGATTTTTCTTGGGCTCATTTTAAGGAAGTTTTCAAAAATCAGTTAATTTCCAAAAGCAGCGAGGACTAGGTTGTTCAAAAGTTTTATGGATTTAAGCAAGGTGATATGACAGTGGTGTGGTATGAGCATAGATTCAATGCATTGTCTCGCTTCAATCCAGGATTAATAGACACACCCCTCAAAAAGAACGAGATGTTTGTGGAAGGATTGCGGCTAGAATTTCATCATGAGATGACCAATCATGTTAATGGTACCTTTAACAATCTTATCGGTATGGCTTTGAGGTTTGAAGCACTAGATATTAAGCAAGGTATTCAAACGTAGTGCCAGCAATTAGTGTCCAACCTTTATCAGTTATCCCAGTTGCAAACAAGCCGAATTTCAGATGCAAGTCTAAAGGGAAGAAGCAGTTGGCAAGAAAGAAACCTGGGGATGAGGCTCCAACTCAGAAGAAGCAGCTCAACTTGACCAACATTCTTTGTTTCAAATGGAATAAGAAGGGCTACTTTGCAGATCTGTATCCAAGTATCTCTTGCTTTAATTGCGCCGGTAGGGAAAAATGAAAAATGAGTGTCGTTTCAAGGGTTCACAAGGGGAACTTTTTCTATTAAGAAAATACCATCTACTTCTATGAATCAAAAGGGAAAGCAGGTGTTGCAAGGTATATTATGCATTATTGATATTCCCATTAGGGTATTATTTGACAGGGGTGCTTTCCATTGTTTTATTTCATATGACCTAATGAACGTGTTAAATCTTAAGTATGTTATTCTAAATGTCCCTCTTTGTGTATCAAATCTAATTGGGGGTCCCATGAACCTTGAAACTATGTATCTAGATGTGCATATTTCTTATCAAGATCGTCACCTCTTCTAACATATTTATTCTTGGGTTCATGTGTTTTACGGTATTGTTGGGTATGGATTAGTTACCTAAGTTTGAATCCATCTTAGACTATGTTAGGAGAGTAGTTGTAGTAAAGAATACAGTAAGAAGAAGCATCGATATACGTAAGAGGCCTAACAAGTTAATGGGTAGTCTCCTCTATTCACTCAAAGTACCAAAAGAGTTGATAAAAGATATACTGATTTTTTGAGAATTTAAGGATATTTTCGATGAAGTGGAAGGTTTGCCTCCTTATCATGAAGTGGAGTTCCATATTTATTTAATTGTAGGAGTCAAACCAATTGTACAACCTCCTCAAAGGTTGGCACTGAAAGAAAGAAGGGATTAGAGAAGTAGACATTTGACTTATTACAAAAGGGTTTGATTCGACATAGCATATCGAGTTGGGGATCGGCAGTAGTTTTTGTTACAAAGGTTGAAGGTCCTCTTAGGTTATGCGCAGACTACCGAGAGTTAAATAAGAGAACTATCATGAATAAGTATCCTTCTCCTAGGATTGATGATTTGTTTGACCAGCTTCATAGTGCTTGGATATTTTCTCAATTGGATCTTGCCACTGGTTTTCACCAATTAAGGGTAGTAGAGGAAAGACTGACTAATACACCAACTTATTTCGTGGACTTAATGGATCGAGTGTTCTAGGATTTTATTAATAAATTTGTCCTCGTTTTCATTAATGATATTCTTGTTTATTTAAAGATGGAGGGAAGAGCACAAGTATCATCTCCAAGTCATTCTAAATACTTTATAAAGTCATGTGTTAAGAGCAAAGTTTTCTAAGTGCCATTTTTGGAAATCCGAAGTTAAGTTTTTAGGGCATGAAATTTCAGGAGAAGGTATACCAATGGACCTAGCTAAAGTAGATGTGGTTCAATACTGGAAGAAGCCAAAAAAATGCAATAGAGGACATAAGTTTCTTGGGATTGGCTAATTTTTATCGAAGGTTCATCAAAGATTTCTTAAACATTGCTTCCCATCTATAAAGTTGATAAGGAAAGATGCTAAGTTTGTGTAGACATCTAAGTATGATCTAGCATTCAATGAATTGAAGGAGAAATTGACCAGTGCATCTGTTTTAACTATTCTAAATGGGAGCGGAGAATTAACTATGTACACGGATGCTTGTGGAACCATATTAGGAGCGGTTCTAATGCAACATGGAAAAGTTACCGCATATGGAAGTCGACAGCTGAAAAAACAAGAGAAAAATTACGCTATGCACGGTTTGGTTCTCTTGGTAGTTTTCTTCGCATTAAAGATATAGAGGCATTATTTTATGGGTGAAAATTTTGATTTATGAATGGATCACAAATCCTTAGAGCAACTCTTTACTCAGAAGGAATTAAACTTAAGGCAACAGTGTTGGCTAGAGTTTCTAGTGGCTTGTGATCTTGAGATTTTTTATATGCCAGTGAAAGCTAATATTGTAGCTGATGTGCTGTGCAGGAATTATATAGTTTTGGCTAATATGGAGATTTTTCTGAATTTTATCCAATGCATTGAGAGTAATCAGTAGAGGGACATTCGTCTTTCTCGAAAACCTTGAGCTGTTAGTGAAATGTTTCGTCCAAGAAGTGGCCAGGATTCATGGTAGATGACTGTGGCAATCTAATGATGAACAGTCAGTTGTGTATTCTGGATATGGATGGAATTAGACAAGAAGTTCTGAAAAATTCTCTTCATTCTAAACCAAGGATACATCAAGGAGTCACTATGATGTACCAGAACATGAAGCTCACTTTTTGGTGGGAAGGGGTGAAAAGAGACATTGCTATATTTGTAAGTAGGTGTGCTAACTTCTAGTAGGTAAAGGGAAGTCACTAGAAGATAGTCGGACTACTTCAGCCACTTGAGATTCCGAAGTGAAAGTGGGAGCGGATTTCTATGGATTTCATCGATGGATTGCCTAGATCGAGGAAAGGTAATGAAGGAATTGGGTTATCATTGATAAATTAACCAAGAGTGCTTACTTCTTACCAGTGAAGGCAACAAATACGTCCACTAGGTTGGCTCAGTAGTGTGTTAAAGAGGTTGTTAGTCTTCATGACATTCCATGTGATATTGTGAGTGATCAGGATCCGATCTTCATAAGTCGGTTCTGGAAGGGTTTCCATGATGCACTTATGATGGAGCTGAGTTTGAGTACAACTTACTGCCCTTAGAAGGATGGACATACCGAGAGAGCAAATCATGTTTTAGAGGATTTACTTCAAGGTTTTGTGCTAGATTTTGGAGGTCTTTGTGGGAGGATCACTTGTTGTTGGTTGAATTTGCTTATAACAATAGTTTTTAGGCGAGTATTAGGATGGTGCCTTTTGAGGCATTATATGGAAGGCCTTGTAGGTCTCCATCTTGTTTGGTTGAACTAAGAGACCACTTAGTACATGGAATATATATAATTCATGATGCCATGAATACGGTAAATCGGATTCGAAAGCACTTAAAGATAACCCAGAGTTGGCAGAAGAACTATATAGATGTGAGGCATTGAGATTTGGAGTTTGCGGTTGGGGACTATGTACTTATCCAAGTTTCTCTAATAAGAGGCGTGATTCGGTTTGGAAATGGAGGAAATCTAGCTCCTCGTTTTATTTGATCTTCTAAAATACTTAAGAGGATGGGAACCGTTGCTTATAAAGTTAAATTAACGACTAAATGATCGGGCGTACATGATATATTTAATGTATCCCATCTACGCAAATATGTACACGGTGCTACCTTTATTATTCTGCTATCTCAGTAGAAGAATATGGAAGTTGAGCCCGACCTAAACATTTTAAGACCGCCTATACGAATTGTCGATTAGGATAAGAAATGGTTAGGGACTAAGGTTATGGACTTGATCAAAATACAGTGGAATGAAGATCCCAGAGATTGCACTTGGAAGATTGAAGATAGTATGAGGGAAGCATACCCTGAGTTTATGCTAGGATAGTTGTTTTCTTGTTGTACGTATTATGTATGCACTTTTATGATATAGTGACTTAGTGTGTATTTGTTGTATGGGTTTCCTGATACATATGTGTGCGTGTGTGCGCGCGCACGCGTGCATGCCATTTTTGAGTTATTCTGAGTCATCTCCTTAAGTGCTAAATTCAGGGTGGAAATTCTTTTAGGAGGAGAGTGTAACGATCCATAATTTAATCATTTTGAAATAAGAATATTTAATATATTTTAATAATGAATTGATGAATTTTGTAACTAAAATAAAAATTCAATAAAATAATAACTAGTTATGGTGGAATGATTTTCAAAATTTATTTGAAAAAATATTTATTTCGAAAAAAATCTAAATTGTGATCGGAAATCGTTTTCGAATTTTCGATTTTTTTCCATCTAACAATTGTCGGTAAACATTGTAAATCACTTTAGTATAAATATTCACGTATAATTGCAAATTAGTTAGGATATATTATTGTTTATGTATCTATACTTGGGCATATATAAACTTGGTATGACTTTTGTGAAATTTAAAAATATTAAAATAAATTTTAAAAAGATGTTTAAACATGAAATATACCTTATGAAATAATTATGTACAAGGGACTTAAGTGCATGTTAAAACAAAGAATGACGGGGGACAAGAAGGGGAGGTGGCAAGGTTTGAGTGGAGGTTATGTACCTTTAGGTCAATTTGGTAGTTTAGTTTATCTATGTGTATACCGACCAAATTATAAATTTGATTCTCATTTTCTCATTATATTTTCTCTTTTAAAACCTTCCTCCAAGATCATGAGAAAAACTTTCATGGCTTCAATGAATTTCTAAACTTAAAACCCTTAGTTTCATTCACTTTAAAACTCTTAAGCCGTGTTTCAAAGCAATTCCATCCATTTCTATAACCACTCCTTACCAAAACAAGTCCACACACCTCATCCCTCCATGTCCAAGCCTACTTCATGCCATGACCGAACCAAATAGGCCCTGTTAAGGCCCAAAACTCCACTTTTTATATAAAGAGACTCCGTCCATGTCATGATTTCAAGTTCGATTCTAATTTTTCTTCATTTCAATGAGTAAAGATCATTTTTTTTTAAACTAAAGTTTTGAACTTTATTTTCTTTGTATTTTTGTCACTATTATAGTTGCTTGGATAGTAATGTTTGGATGTAATATTGTTGACTTGATTGTGCTTTAAAACAACAACATCTTTAGTAGTTAATAAGCACTTAGACTTAGTTGCAAGTTTGAAATAAAATTGTATAAGTGATGCCTTCTTTTTATTCATGAATATTATTTACTTTGTGTATATGCCACACTTATGTTATGTGATGTGATGCTTGTATGTAAATCAAGTGACATGAAAGTAGATATAGCAGTGTCCGTATAGCGACCATCGCTATATCGACACTTTTGAAAAATACCATCGCTTTGAAACCTTTTGCTTTAATGTTTTGCTTGGGTTTTTTCTGCAAAATTAGTTAAGTTTTTGAATAATGATGGATATAAAATTAATTAACTATTTTAATGATGATTTTTTTAATTTAATTAATAAGAATTAAGGTTAATTAATTAACTTAATAATGATGTGTTTAGGCTTAATAAACTATTTTGTTAATGATACTTAAACTTAATTAATCATTTTATCTAATGATGCTTAAGGTTAATCAATCATTTAATAATGATGGATTAAACTTATTTAATCATTTCAACTAATTGTGTTTAAAATTAGTTAACCTTTTGTAATTAATGACTTTTAAAGTTAATTAAATAGTTTAAGTTTAATTAATCTTTTTCTTTAACAATGTTTTAAATTATTTAATCATTTTTAAATAAGGGTTCTTAAATTTTATTAATTAATTTAGTGAATGATGTTTAAAATATATTAATTAATTTGATGAAGTTTTTTAAAACTGACTAACACATTTAACTAATGGCATTTAAAGTTAGTTAATCAAATTAATTAACAAGATTTGAAGATAAATAAATCACTCTTATTAATGACAATTAAAGCTAATTAATCAACTTAATAACGATGTTTTATGTCAATAAATCCTTTTTATAATGGTGCTTTAATGAACCACTTTATCAAAATTGTTTATAGTTTGTACTTGTAGTGTGAAGCCCAAGCATGAATTCGGTTTTAAAAGTGAAATTTTGATTTGTTTATGGAAATGAATTAATTTCCAAAAAGCGATATGACTTATATTAAAAGCATTTAGTCGTATACTTAACATCAAATGTCAAAGAGGAAAACTCATCCCTATCTCGAAAGTTAAGAACGTACATTGAGACGTGACTTTGAGGTAATACTACCTTAACTTGTCTAGAATCATTGTTACCCAAGGGATAGTACAAGTTTGAAATCTGCAAGTGGTGATAGATATACAAGATTTAGTTTCCATATACGGTCATTTTGTTATGTTCGATAGTCGGTTTGTTGACTATCGATTACCTCAGCCTTCTTGTTTTTCATCACTCAAAGATGATGCGTTGCTCATTTGAGATTTGTTTTCCTTTAATGAAAGTAACTAAACCCAAAGAGCAAGTGGAAGTCAAGCTATGTGTGGTTGCTCCCATTAGGGTATTATCACATCTACTCTAGATTTGGTTTAGATATTTATGCACCACGATGTGAATTACTCGGATACCCAATAATTATTGGTCGGGACCGGCTTGGACGTATCTGAGAGCCATCCTAGTTCTCAAGTATATATTCTAGAGGAGTACTATCGGTAATGGGGGTGCCTCCTCCTAGTCATTATTGGAAAATTCCCTTTTTCCTTATTTGATTAGAACATTCCAATTTTTTTCCTTAATTGCATTAGGAAGGGCCTGGCAGTCTTCATGATGTTTAATTATTTGTATCCATTCTTTACATTGAATGTTAATCTTGTAAGAGGAAACCTATTCCACGTTTGGCAGCGTGGTCTCACACGTTGTCATTTAATTACACCTTTTGTTTAGAGTTTTACTCATACCAGACATATTGTCGGACTCTAGTTGTTTATTTCTCCTAAACTATAGGTACTCATTTTTATTTGAGTATTTCAAGAGTAGTAGGTTTTTATGGGCTCTTTTGAAGATGGCTTCCGAACAAGAGGCCTAAATCTATTTAGTTATTTATTTTGGTTGTTTGTTTAATTTATGTAAAGGTATTTTGTTTTAGCATGTGTAAAGGCAGGTTGTTATAGCTGCCTAAGCTGATGGTAGTACTTTTGTGCAACTCTGATAACTCCTTGTTTAGGAGTAACCTTATCTACTATTTTACTATTATGTTATATTTAATAGTTTACTTATGAAATTTTCTGTTTTGTTCTTTCATTTTTGCCCTATGAAAATTCATCTTTCACATGCTTGGGTAATGTCACACAAAAATCGAGGACGTATTAAGTGTCATTACCACGGGTCAGAAAGGTGGGTCGTCACTGAAGAGATGCACGACCATGCACTTATGCACATTAAATATGTATAGGAAAGACGTTTTAGAAATTGGGGAAGAAAATAAGGAGGGTGATTAGTAAGTTAATTAAATTCATAGCTTAATTAACTAAAATTATAATTCAAATTTCTTATAAAATCTATAACTTTTTCATACAAGGTCTAATTGAGATGTCGTTTTCACTATTCTGCATTGCGAGATTTCCTACGACTTATGTTGTGCTTGGGCTTGGGGTTGGGTTGGGAGTGGGCAAGTTTACTCGCCTATTAATTTGTATATGTTGTATGCATAATGTTTTTTGCACAGAATATAAATTAAAATAGATAACAATGCTAGTTATTACTTTTGGACCCCTCTGTAACGGCCCGATTTTTCGACGCCCGAAAAATCGAACCATTTGGGTTTAAAGAAGAAGAAGGTAGAAGAAGAAATAGAAACAATAACAGAATCTTACCAACGCAGCGGAATAAAATATAATAGATAATAACTGATCTTTAGACAAAAGTAAACTATATCTGTTTTATACATTACATCATCAGAGTACAACTCAAATTAGTTCGCACAAACAATATCCAAATGCTGGACAGTTATATAAATTCTTCCACATAACAGAATACACATTGGAATAATAATCAAATACGGATGTACGTCTCGCCATCCCACTCGTCTCCTAAGCTCCACAGCATCATATCATGTATTCTATAATACTGGGTCTAACCCGAGCATCATAGTTAAATAATACCCGAGTCTGTCTGGAAAACCAGCATGAGTAATCACACTCAAATTGATTATTAAAGCTTCAAAAATCCTTTCAAAATCAAAAGCATCTCGTAAGACCACGCCACAAATAAACATGTCGGGTTTTTACCTTACGATAGCTAAAACATTTCTTACAAAATCCTCTGATATTATAATAGGGTCTATATACAAATACTTATTCAAATAGCTGAAATTGTTGCATGATTAAATTCTAGCATACTAGCCATAAAGTGGGTTCTACAGACAAAAATCCTAAAGGCACGTAGGGAGAATGGATTTCGAACTAATGACTAGGCACTGGGTACCACCTGTCACAGTACGTGGCCTAGATCACCGTACCGAGGATCCCTCCCGATCCCCTGCAACACAAGACCGGGACTACCCCTTACTGGATAATTCCGAGTAAGATCACCCCACAGTTGGGATCATGTCACGACCCGTCTTCCACTAACCAGAAAGACGTATCATGAATTTAGAAAAAAAGGGATAGAAAGAGGAAAGAAAGAAGAGAAAGAAGAAACAACACTAGAATCTCAACAACGGAACCAATAAATTATATATTAATAACATAAGTATTTACATAATATACAATATCAATCAGAGATACACAACATACACATCACATATACTAGACAGTTATAAACACCTGTCTAGTATTTACAACTTAATACAAACACAACACAGAGAACACACAGCGGAAACTATATATCTACAACACAGAAGCCTCTTGCTCCATTTGCTCCTCCAATATTCGTCAAAGCCAACCTGAATCCCTTGGCTACTCGTAAAAAATTTGAGTACCCAAGAGTTTAAGAAAACAAAGATAAACTCTGGGTCAGACATGGGTCTGGTGTGAGTAACAGGTTAAGGTTGCTTAACTTTAAAAACCTTTTGAAAAGAAAGGTATCACATAAGACTTCCCACACATAAACATGAATAAAAATTTACCTTATGCTAACCAAAACATTTGATAGGAAATTCGATGATATTATAATAGTGTCTAGGGTTTTCAAGTAAAATACAGAAATAGCTGAAATGCTTACATCTCACGTTCCAACATAGTTGGGCACAACTAATACGTACGACACTTATTGGATTTTGGATTCCATCAATGGCAGGGCTACTGGGGTACCGCCCGTATCGAGGAGCCACCCTAACTCCCATGCAACACAAGGCCGGAACCATTCCTTACTGAACAGTTCCGAACAAGACAACCCCGCAGTTGTTTGCAACCAACTGCCCACACAACCGAATATAAAGGGACTTCTAGACAGGGGTAAATCTCACTCTCAAGTGGGGGCTACCCACGAAGCCTTGCTGCACCTCCCTTGTTTTAGCCATTCCCGGTTGATGAGGCTTGAGGCTACGATTACCTTTAGAGAACACATCTCTTAGAATGCTCATCGTCCACCTGACAATGTTCTGAAAGCATTCAATCCATACAAGTTCATTCCGGGTTCGAACGAAACCAAAGGCATTATCTCGTTACACTCATTTTGGAATCACCCTCAAAGTTAACGACGATAACCCTTGCACTCTGAATCTTCATCTTCACTTGAGGTTCACGACCTATCGTTAATTTGGATCGTTGTGGTTTTCGGATATCCAAATATGGAAACCCGATCCTGGTCTCATCGAAATCCAAAACGTGTCTTTTACGTCAAGTTGTTTTAAAGTTTTAAAACAATTCCATTCAATATTATCTATATACACACAGATAGATAATACACAACATCACAATAGGTAATCAATATTATCATCACAACAGGTAATCCATATTATCATTCCAAACAGATAATTCATATTATCAATTCAAATGCAACCATAGCATCCAAATCACACAACATCATTTATCTCATATCTGAGATCTCAATCATTCAGGGTAATCAGTATCAAACAACATTCACAAGCAAAGACTTATTAATCATCATTCTATAATTAATTTAAAATGAATTAAATTAATTACTTCTTCCTTAATTAGTTTAAAATGAATTAAATTAATTACACATCCATATAAATCTTGCTTACATATCCCTTAATTAATTATAAATCAATTAATTAATTACCCTCAACAAATTACCCTAATTAATCATCTTGATTAATTATTCTTTAATTACATTCAAGTAATTAACCTCTAATTAATTTCACAAATTAATTATTCCAAACCAAATTCATTAATTAACCCGTAATTACTTCATTAATTAATTAATTATAATTAATTACATTAATGCTTAATTAATTTCATTAATTAATCCCTTCATTGATTAATTGTTCTTATTAATCAATCCTTAATTACATCATTAATTATATAAATTAATGAACCCAAATTATTTTATTTAAAATTACCCTATCAAATTAATTATTAATTATCCATATTGATTAATCACTCTTGATCAATCACATTAAGTAATTAATTACATTTAATTTAATTACATCTTTTATTATCTTCAAATAACTCAATTATCAAAACCTAAATTAATTACACTAAGTAATTAATTATTAATTACTTACTTAAGTCATTATTCTTCATACTAATTACATATTAATTACACAAAGTAATTAATTCTAAAACTCCTCTATTATCCAAGTATCCTTCAATTAAATTACATCAAGTAATTTATCTTTTTAATTACTTCACTAAGTAATTATTCATTATTAATTACATTGGTAATTACTTCTCAAATCAACCAGTGATTAATTTAAATTAACTAAACTTAATTAATTAACTTAATTAATCAAAATAAAATTAATTAATCACAATTAGTAATTAATTTTCTTAATTTCTTTCATTAAGTAATTCACTAAAATAATTCAAATGATTATCTTTAAATTAATTAATTAAATAATCATTAAAATTAATTACATTAATTAATTATTAAATAATACTATGTTAATGACCTTCATTAACCAAAATCAAATCTTTAGTTACTTCTCTAAAGTAATTAACTAGATAAATCAATATTAATTACAATTTAATTATCTATAAAACCCATTTATTAATCTCTAATTTATTTAATTAATCAAGAGAAATCAAAAACTTAATTAATTATTAATTACTTGATTAATAAATTCAAATCATTAATTAAATTAAATCAAATCTTATTTAATTAATTGATTTCTTAATTACTATTTAAATCAATCTTAATTAACTTACTAATTGTAACGACCCAGAATTTTTGATAATTTAAATTTGAATATTTAATTAAATTTAAATATTAATAAGTGAAATTTATAAGTCGAATAAATTTTATTGCGAATAACTAGATTTAATTGGATAATTAAATCGATAATTTAATAGTTGAAATTACAGAAATAATTGAAAATTTGGTTAAATATGATTGAAAATGATTTGTCAAATTTTATTTTATCATATTGAAGTTAAAATGATATTTTAGAACTTTTAAAATCGAATTAAGAGTTTATTTGTGAAAATGGAATATTTTAATATTTAAATCGACTAGTGAAATTAGTCAATTTTCGAACAGTCTCAGAATTGGACGAAACTAGTTCCATTGGATCCATAATAGTTTGTTATTACCGGATTTCAATTTTCGTAGCAATCGGAGTTGTCGTTTTACCGTGGCAGCTCGAAACGCATCGAAATTATTTTTAATATTAATTTGGCGAGTTAAAATAGTCATTTTTCAAACAGTATTGGATTTCGACGAAACTAGTTTCATCGGATCCGTAATGTGATATTATTATAAGATTTCAAATTTCGTGTCAATCGGATTTACCGTTTGTCCGGTGCAAGTTAAAACGCCTAGAAAATCATTTAATCGGTTTAATTTTAAATTGAACGTTTATTGCCATAACTCGCACAGATGACCGAATTAGCTCCCGAAACACATTCCATTGTGTTGGGAACGCGGGGTAAACCTTAGGAACGCCAACCAGCACGCTTCGTTTGGAGTTCGGAAAATTCGGGGTGAATAGTGTATGTCGATTTTTCTATAAAATCCCCCCTCTTCATAAATTTGCAAAAAAATATAACCTAGGGTTTCTACAGACTAGCTGCCACCTTCATATATATGAATGGCTAGAAATTTCACATCTTTCTTCTTTAATCTCTTCAAATCTACGCATCTATTCGAAAAATTATCAACTGCAACGTTGTTAAGCTCGTCGAGATCTTTCGATTCATACGGAGATGATCAATTTTCGTTGAGAAATTCAATGGCAAATCTCGTCCAAAGGCCGCGTGTTGCACAAAATTCGAGGGTCTAGGGGAGGCCGAGCTGCAGGCTATTCATGGTGGAGGTGGAGCACGTAGGGGGCTGTCGAATGGTGGTCTTTGATTTGGTTTCGGTCGTCGTTGGTGGTTGCGGCCTTGATGGATTCGAGCACGTGAGTGGGTTCGGCCTGTAGAAAACGTGAGGGAGGATGGAGAAGAGGGGACAGCCAGGATTTCATGGGGTTGGGATCTCACGGCTATGATCTATGTAGGGTTTAAAAATATAAAAAAATGTTGTAAATAATTATATTAAAAATTCGTGAATCTTTAAAAATTCATATCTTTTTCATACGAGGTCGAAAACGCGCGAAACTAGTTGCGTTGGTTTCGTATGGACGAGCACTACGCTATGGAATTGGATTAGAGTCATTTGGAGCTAGCGAAAATTTCGGGTAAAATTAAACGCGCGTTTAATTTTATTCGAAATAAAAGCTGAAAACGAAATTGAAATCAAGGTGAGAACTTCTCACTCAATCGAATAGTTTCGATTTATATTTTAAATAGTTAGATTTAAAATTCTTGATTCTATGTTGAATGATGATTGTTATCTATTGATTGTTAAAATAGACATTATGCGTCGTTAGTATGCGGAGGTTATTTATTAAAAACATATACCGCGAATATTTCACAGTACAGTGAAATTGGTATTATTTATGTACTTGGAGTTGATTTCCCGCATTCTATAGCGGATGAGACCCTATTGTGCCGCCTATTAAGCGGATAATATTTTATAAATCTCATATACCGCGATAATTCCGTACTGGAGCGGAATTGGTATTGTGCTAATGTTTGTGGATGCAGGGAAACAGGTTGGAGGGATCCAAATGGATTCCTCAACTGTATTGATTTATTTACAGATATTTTGATATTTGTTGATTATCATATCGATATATGATATTTGGATGTCGTGATTGACTATTTGGTGATGCTGCATCATCGGATCCATTTCTGAAGTTTTAAAATAATGATTTTTGGTTTTAAAGGGAATTTTAAAGTGATTTTCAAAGGTATACGTTTTATTAAATTTTGAATTGTTAAAATAAATAAACGTTAAAATTTTATTTTCATAAAAGTTATGATTTTTGGAAAATAATGCTTAAGTATGATTTTGAAATATATAAGCTTTAAATAACGATTTTTAAGTTATTAAAAGAATAAATTGGTTTAAATTGGGATTTTTGAATTATTAAAAACTATGTATATAAAAGACTTATAAAATTGATATTTTATAAATTAAAAATATTGGAATATTAAAACGAGTTTTTTTATAAGTGTTAAAAAAATGAAATAAAAATGGATTTCATAAGTGAACAGAATTTATAGATTTATAAATTGTGAAGTTATAAAATGAATAGATTTTGTAAAATAGAAGATTTATAAGTAATTATCTTATAAATCGGATTTTGGCATTTAAATGAGATATAAATGGAATTTGTTAATAATAAGATTTATAAATCGAAGCTTATAAATAGAAATGGAATTTATAAACATTGTTTACAAATTCGAAATCAATTTAATTTGACAAATTGAATATTGAAGTTTATTAAAGGAAATATATTCACGATTTTGGACAGTGAATACATTATTGAATAAAATAGTCATGTTTGGCAAAAGAAATATTATAGAATGAAGTTAATTATTTTAAGGATGTTTTAAAATGTATTATGAATCAAAACCATAGATTTCAACATTTATTGTTGAAATAGACGTTTTCGAGAAATAGAAGGAAATGATGGACTATAACACTGTTGTTATAGTAAATGATTTCCGAAAGGAAATGTTTTTGTATAGTATTGGGATTTATATATCTAATTTAATTTCGAATCCCTATACTAGTGATTTTGGGTTGTCATAACAATATTTTGCGCAACATTCGTTTTGGCCCAAATAAATATGTTTAAGAGAGTGATTTCCTTAAAGAATGAAATATATACTAAATTTCGGTTTAAGTATATTGACTATTTTCCAAGTGTTGAAAATAAATGGATTTGTGAACTACTTATTAATAAATAAGTATGGAAATGTTTTTCCAATGTGAAAGGAAACGTTTTGAGAATTTATCTTTTTGAAGATAAATTGAAAATGAATAATTGAAATCGTATATTCATAAATATTTTGGAATGTAAATTCACTATGGAATTTATAAATGGAAAGGGGAATTTGATTAAAAATAAACGATGATTTATTTTTGAAGTGTGGAAAGATATATCTTGTAAAGATATTTTGGAAAGTACACAATTTGGGAAATTATTTGGATTTGGTGATGTTGAACACGCCTATTGATAGTTAAATAACCGACTATCAATATTTACCTTTAAATAGGTATTTGTTGTGATTGTTTGAATTTGAATGCCACACTTATTTTTGAATAAGCGCTCACTATTCGGGTTAGCCGGGAAAGGACCTTGGGGTCGTATAACCCATTCCGAATATGTGATACGTCGTAATGGATTGCATTTGATGACCGGTGTTGAAGACCGGATATTTTTCAAAACGGAAGGATTACCGTTGAGGTACTCTGCATCGGCTGATCTCCGATATAGAGATTTTATCACCCTTAGTGACGGGAAGTCCGGACGTGATTAGAAATTATCCGGAATGCAAGGACTTCTTTGTAAGTGCCTTCGGTTCTGTTCGATCCCGGAACAGACTTGTATGGATTGTATGTCTGACATTACAAATTGAGATATAGAGCTGATTTCTTTCAAATATATTTCTGTTGGTGGCGGAGAATTTATTCTCTTAGCTTAACACCCTTCTCTGAGACGTACGAGCTCAGAGGTTATATAGTTGAAGGTTATTAGTGATATACTCCCAATTTGGTAATGTGGCATGCTGAGTGTTGCTGTGAAATGATCATTGATTGATCATTTGTGATATGATCATTAGTTTGATCGTTTATCCTTGTGATCATTTCTATGATCATTTGTTGACCCGAAGCACAGCTTTTGTATAAAGCGTGGCTTTGTAGACGAGACTTCGTCGGACCTCACACCCCGAAAATGGTCAAAACAGGAAGGATGCAGCTAGGTTATTAGGGGGTAGCGCCCCTTTAGGGTATGTGCATTTCCTTATGGAAAAGGGTGGTATCATGGTATGGAGCCCAGATACTTACTCATGTTGAACACTTTATTTATTATGGTGTGATGTTGGTTAGAGAGCTCTCGGATAAAGGTCCCAAAGGACCGGGGGATGGCATACTCGTGTCAGTTGTTACCTAGTTTGAAAGGTAACCCGGCCTTGTGTTGGCAGAGATCCGGTTAGGTTCAAGGGACGTCCTTCCAGAGGCGTTTCCATGTGGCAATGGGAAGTTCCTTGGCCTGACCATTTGTTGGAAATCCAAAGAAACAATACGATCTTGTACGGTTTTAGTTGTATAACCTGCCATGGAATGTGGCGGTAACCTGCTATTGAACATGGTAGCTATAGTAGGCATAAGTGCGAAATGTCTATGCTGGCTAAGGTTTATATCTTTACTTTCGAAATGAATTTTTCCTACACTATGCACCAGTAATAATATCAAATGTTTCTTTTTAATGCGTATCAAGCATCTTTGACTATCATAAGGAGAAATCTCCTCCGATTCTGCGTTTGCATTGTGTGTGTGCGGGAGGCCTTATGGTAGTCTCATTTTTAAAAGCATTGCGAATTGACTTCAAAAATATTCATCTATTTTGATTTTAAAGAAAAATAAACTGTTTTAGTTCTCACACCAGTCACATGACTGACTCGGAGTTTATTGTTTTCCTTCTTAAACTCTGGGTACCCACAAATTTCCACATGGGCAGTCAAGAGTTAGGTTTATCAGGATATTTTGGAATTCAGGAGTTGCTGGAGGCAAGCTGAATGACATGGAGTATTACTAGTATATAGTATTTCTTTTCCGCTGTTTGATGTTGTTTGTTGTTGTACACTCTGATGATGTAATGTGATGTAATGTAATGTAATAACTGATATAGTTCTTTGTTTAAAGATTATTCATTTATCTATTATATGTTGTTCCGCTGCGATTGTGAGATTCTGATATTGTTCTGTTATGTCTTTCTGTTCTGTTCCGTTCTATTTTCTATCTTTTCTCTCTTCTTCTATCTTTTTCTTTTTCTTAAACCATAACGGTATGGTTTTCCGGCCTTCGATTGCTCGACAGTTGATACAGTGGACGTATTGATGTTGGCGTTCGTGGACGAAAAATCGCAAACGTTACACCAATCCTTTAATTAATTAAATAAAACCCTTAATTATTTAATTAATTAACCCAAATTATTAATTAGTTAAATTAATTAATTACAAAACTTAATTACCTTAATCAATTAATAGAGTAAAAATTACTAAGTTCAAATCAACTTAATGATAATCGTTTATCTTATTCATGATTTAATTATCATTATTAAAATAATTTATAAACAATTTGCTTTTAAATTTCATCCAAATTCCATTTTAAATTAAGATTTAAAATGAAATCAATTTTTAACTTAAACGAGGTTTAAGTATTTAAAAACCCTTCAATTTCATTTTTAAAGAATTATTTAAGGTAAATTTAAAATAGTTTAACCCATAATCAATTTAAATATATTTAAATTATACCTTAAAAATATTCAAGTGATTTTGAAACATTTAAATTCAAAAGCTTATTTTATTTCAAACTAGAATTCAAAATCATGTTTTAAATCCAGATTCTAAATTTAAATTTAAATCCTGTTTAAAATCTTTTTTCAGATTTATAAAACACTTTAAATAAAAACTATACAGGTTTTAGTTTTTAAATATTTTATTTCTGCAAATTATTTATTTGAAGTCTGGAATTCAAATTCATTTGAATTCATAATTTAAACTTGCTACAAATTTAATTCATACCTAGCTTTGCTTCCTTTTTATTTAAATTTTGTTTAAATTTTAAAAAACTGAAACTGTCAGGTTTTCCTAAACAAAACCTGAAACCAAAAAAAACTACTCAAGCCATAAACTGATTTGGTTCGAGTCAACTTCCTCCTATCTTCGAGTCACACCCTCCAGCAACACGAGTATTCCTCGAGAACACTTCCCCCACAATTTTTTTCCAGAAACAAAATCACCTCCACATGACTACTGTGCACATGCACAAAACCCATGGACAATTTCCAATCATCAACGATGATCATCCTCATCCACCAACCACTCTTGAATCCAACTTGAACACCAAATCATCAAAATACCTCCATTTACCAAAAATCAAAAACCGGCCTCCCTTCAAAACCTGGAACACAGTACACCTCAAAGACCCCAAACCTGTCAACGGCCAGTTCTTCCCCCTCCGACCATCGTTTGAGTCGAAACTCCGTCCACAACCTTGTCATGGACCCAGCTACGTTTCCCCAAAGTGGATTCACACTCGGTCAAACAGGGAGAGAGAGAACGATCCTGCTTTCTAACATGTTCAAAAACTAGGGTTACAGAACCAAAACCCTCACCGCTGCTAATCCAAAAATTTATTCCTCAATTTGATAATCTTTGTAAAATGCCTGATCACTCAACTACAAACCGAAGAAACTTCAAACCCCCAAAATTCCAAAATCAACAGAATTTCCCAAATTCACCTTTTCCAGATAAAAAGAACTGCCCCCAAAATCTTAAGCTATAAATTGTGTTTTCTGATTTAAAAATCATGTTTTTATTTGTGGTTTCAAATTACAATCTTAATTTACTAAATTAAGGAATTTAAGTTTTTAAACAAAATCATGTTTCCAGGTCATTTTGATTTCCAGAGAAGGTTTTGAATTAAATTTACCTTATTTAAATTTTTATTCTTAGATTTATGTTCAACAAACAATTTTATTTGTAACTTAAATCGTAACAATGGCAACATCCAGAGATAGGGGTATAAATAAAAAAAAACTAAGTTTAAACTAGAAGCAGAGGGTCGAAGATATTAGCAAACATGCACACATCTCATCCCAATATCTACAGATAATTCATAGATATATATACAGAAACTTACTTATCACAAGTCATACTCATCACAGAAATAAATCATGCAACCATGTTAAACTTAAATTATTTAACAAAAATGTTACTCACCTGATTTTAACAGAGGCAACCTCTTTATTTTATTATTATTTTTTGAAAAGCTTTCAATCCTGTCTTTGATTTAATGTTGTTGTGTTTTGCTAATTGAACTGAAGTGCTACTGCTCTGATTTTAAATTCATGCATTCAGGCTTTTAAATCTTTAAAATTTTGAAAAGATGCAGACTTCAACTCCAGGTTGCTAAGCTGATGATTTCCAGAGAAATGCAGTGTATTTGATCTTCAGGTTGAAAAAAAAGAAATGCAGGTTTGAATTTGAAACCCTTGTTACAGGCTATTGATTTGCAATTATAATTTGAGGAGTGTTACAGATCATTATGTTTGAGGGATTTCAGATTTTGAAGATGGTGTTTTTCTTTGATTCATTTTAACTTTAGGTTATGAAAAGAGAATGAGGGAAAAAGGAAAATGCTTAAAAGGGCTGAAATAAATTTTAAATAAAATAAAGAAAAGATCAAATACAAATGACACTTGTCAATGTTCCTTTATTCTTTAATAACACATATAGCTAGATTATATTCATAAGTTAACACATGTCTTTTATTTAATTTAGTTATATTTTTAACTGTAAATGAAGAATTTTACTTAAATTTTTTTTATACTTATGTAATACATATATGAATTTCCTATTTAAAGCAAATGTAAATAAAACAAATTATAAATTGAAACTTATATAAATATTTTAAAGAATCAATTAATTTGAATTTCAAACAAAATTCCAAATTCAAATTGATCCTTTGAATTTTCAAATTAAAATCAATTTATTCAATTTAAAATGAAAATTTCATTTTCTTATTTTAATTCTTTTTATATTTATGGAAAAATAATATATTATAAATAGGGCTTGAAAATAACCAATTTAACAAATTTTAAATGATTTATAAAGAGAATATAAATCACTTTTATTAATAAATAAATTTAAACCATAATTTTCAAATCACATTTATATCAAGTAATATTTAAAAAGGAAATAAAACAACTTTTTATCTAAATCTAAAAAAAATTAAGCTAAGATAAATTTTTAAACAATTTAACATTTATTTAAAATATTTACAAATCATATAATTATTAATTTAAATAACATTGAAAAACTTAAAATTAATTTTAAACATAATTTCCCAATTACTAAATATATTATTAGAATTTAAAAACAAAACTTCATTTATTTATTAAATTCCAAAACAAAGATTACCTAAAATATATATACAAATATATATATACATTATAATTAAAAACATTTATTTAACTTTTAAAAGATAAAATCTCAAATTAAATATTTATTTAATCAGATTATTAAACCAATTCATATACTATTAATCAATTATCATCAAATCAACTTAATTTTTATATAAAGATTATTAAATTGATATTGTCAAAAATTCCGGGATATCACATTCCTACCCCCTTAAAAGAATTTCGTCCCCAAAATTTAAAACAAAGGTAATTTAATAACATATTCAAGATTTTTAATTTTAAAATACAAGCATATATCAAACATATGCTAACAACCATAGCAATGAATTCACCCAATCAAACAAAATTAACTATCCAGACAAAATTCTGGATAGAGTTTCCTCGAGTTTCCCAAGTAAACACCGGGATACTCGCTCTATAAAATCCAAACAATCAACACTACTAAGCTACAGAGCCCCTACTCATCTAGATTTACAGCTAAACAAGACATCAGACTACAGAAAAGTCTGACTCAACAACCAAATCTTTCAGAACAACTGATTCCAAAACCAGAAATAGATCATACACGTACTCCCTCAGAGATACGTGAAACACATCGAATTCTAGTTGTCCAAACTGGCAATTCAATCTAGAAAACCAAACACTTATCCAAAACAGAACATAGAAGAAATCCAAAACATCTCGGAGCTAGCTTACCCAAATTTACCAAAATTATAGCTCCAAAAAACTGAGAAACTTATCCAAAATCAGATTTCCGACTTCAGATCCCTAAAACTCTTCGGTCGATCTTAGGCTGCCTACATCTACCTGATCAGCTCAATCCTTGCTGATGTCTCAAGAAACAAACTATATCAAATCCAATCCACCAGAATGATCCTCCATGATCAACCAAGATCAAGAACAAACCTCATTCACAACCATCAGAAGAAAACAAACTTTTCCTATCCGGAAAAGAAAAGCAGATGAACTCTCCCAACTGCTTCCGCTGCACAACTCAGATCTGGAGTAGAAAAGAATGCTGATGAAGAACACAAGCACATCTGGACCACATAACCAAGAAGATCTCTGATAACCAAGAGAAAATTTTAGAAGTTCCTCATATCCTAAGTTGCTTCAACAAACTCCATCTCAAGGAACCATCCTTCAACTAGTTGAATCATCGTTACCTCACTTGGAATCCTGATCGATAAGAAAACTAAATCTCTAGATGCGGACAAACTCTGACTTCCCTGAAAATATCCAGAAAAATATCCAACAATCCAAGAGAACACTCAACTATCGCAAGTCACTTTTGCGATCAATCCAGACTAAAATCCAAAGAAAAACTGTTCTCTCTTTACCAATCAGAACGGCTTATGCTGGTCTTGCCAATCCATCGAAGAAATGGATTCTACTCTACTGCTTCTGAACTCCATCTCCAGGAAACTGCTAAGCCAGAAAACTCTGCCGACACACAGAACACTCCGAGCTGCACTGCTGACACCAATGCCAAAGAATTCCCAATCCAAAGCTCTTCGAGAAACTCGGACTTCAAACCAAACAGAAACACCCTGCTGAACTCAGCCACAACACCGAAGCAGACCTACTTCCTTAAACTTGTTCCAAAGAAATTATCTTTGAAAACATCCATAGACACTACATCTCATCACACAGCTACTATTTCCTGAGGTATCAAGATACCATCACTCGCTTCTGCTCAGCCAACAGATCCAAACTCTACTCATCCATCTTCAAAGATGAATCTCCGAACCTTAACAAGTTACCTTCAGGGATCAATGAAGTCCTTGCACCACTGCAAAGCTCACTCGAGACGGTATTAGGTCTACAGTCTCGATAGATACACTTCCAACCTCAAACATACAAACTCCAACCAATGGTAGTCGCGTTACACACACCACTACCTTTATAACCTATATTGGAAAACCCGAACAGGTAACCCAATAGATAGGTAGAAATGAATAAATATATATAAATATATTAAAAATTTACAAATACGCTCTCTCAAGATAGACACCACTCCAGAGCCCAGGTATTCACTCAACCTAAATCTCTGATACCAACTGTCACGACCCGTCTTCCACTAACCAGAAAGACGTATCATGAATTAAGAAAGAAAGGGATAGAAAGAGGAAAGAAAGAAGAGAAAGAAGAAACAACACTAGAATCTCAACAGCGGAACGAATAAATTATATATTAATAACATAAGTATTTACATAATATACAATATCAATCAGAGATACACAGAATACACATCACATATACTAGACAGTTATAAATACCTGTCTAGTATATACAACTTAATACAAACACAACACAGAGAACACACAGCGGAAACTATATATCTACAACACAAAAGCCTCCTGCTCCATTTGCTCCTCCAATATTCTTCAAAGCCAACCTGAAACCCTTGGCTACTCATAAAAAATTTGAGTACCCAAGAGTTTAAGAAAACAAAGATAAGCTCCGGGTCAGACATGGGTCTGGTGTGAGTAACAGGTTAAGGTTGCTTAACTTTAAAAACCTTTTGAAAAGAAAGGTATCACGTAAGACTTCCCACACATAAACATGGAAAAGTTTTTACCCTACGCTAACCAAAACATTTGATAGGAAATCCGATGATATTATAATAGTGTCTAGGGTTTTCAAGTAAAATATAGAAATAGCTGGAATGCTTACATCTCACGTGCCAACATAGTTGGGCACAACTAATACGGACGGCACTTATTGGATTTTGGATTCCATCAATGGCAGGGCTACTAGGGTACCGCCCGTCACAGTTCTATGATTCGAAAATGAGGGAGTGTACTTATATAAGATGACTCGAAACCATAACCAATATAAAACCATTAACATGTTCTATGATTTGAAAGAGGTTCAAGACTGGTTCAAGATGACGGAATCGAAGATGGGATTCTTCAAAGTGCATGGCTATTTGCTACAAGTCCTGAGGGAGATTCCCAAATGGATGTAGTAGAAGTAGTGCCTTTGATTTGTTCATATCTTGAACAACTTGTATGGATGAATAGTAATGTTGCATTTTTTTTCTGGAGGGAATGTTAGCATTCTAGTAGGGAGTTGCTAGGAGAAAAGGTAAAAGTGTAGCCTTAGAAGCCTTAGAATCTAATTATGGCTAAAATAGGGGATACCCATGGAGCTATGTGGTGGGCTACTATAAGGCGCATCATTCCTCGATCTAGGTTTGGTTGTTTTCAAAAATTAAAGATTAAAACCCGGTGTGACGCCCCACCCCGAGACCCGTATTAACAAAGAGTAATATTGGGTAATACCGTCTGCTATTGTGGAGAATAGGGCTGTTCAGGAGCAACCATCTATAGCCTTGTCTTAAATATCTATTGAATAAGTCGATAACTGCTCCATTTTTTTCTAACTCAAGTAGATTGACATATCCAACAAATACTTAATACAAAGCCATAGGTGGCTATAGGATCTATCAGAATAAAATACAATAACTCAAACGCAAAACACATCACAGAACAACAGATAATCATATATATACACATATACTGATACATCACAGAGTATACAAAATGATACATCACATATGTGGTATAACAACCACAATACAAACACGAGTCAAAAGAATATACATATCAGAGTGGCAACAAAAAGGACTACAACAAAAAGGGAAGCAGAAAAGTCCATGCGGAAGTAGAATATGCTACGTCCATAAGGGTACCTAATCTGAAACACCTCGGTCTGACCCAAGTATAAAATACACGGGTTAGTCTAGCTAAACAAATCTGTTTAATAGGATGATCGATAACATAACCATAAGGCAAGGTGATAATCTTCTCAAGTAAGAAGGAATAATTCAAGGGTATATGGTTACTTCACATGGCATAATTAAGTAGGTATAGTAATTCAAGTGATATAAGAATATCACTATATTTGAATGCAACTCAAAGGCGAAAAAATTTATAACAAATCTCATAATAAAAGCATGCCTCATCTCATTAGCGTATAGAAAAGGTCAAATATGGTTTAGGATAAAAACATAACTCCAAAGAGGAGAAATCCTAAACTCGCCATATCGACAAATCCAAAAACATTCTTAAAAGAGAAAACATCATCTCCAAATACGCCACAAGGCATATATATATATATATCTCTAAATAGGAGATTAAAATATCAAATATAGCCATATCGGCAATCTCAATAAAACACTAATGTAGGCGACTCAGATCTCAAAGATAGAACTCACGAGATTTCAAATTCCCATAAGACAATCGCCCTGTGTGTGTGTGTGTGTCTATATATATATATATATATATATATATATATATATATATATATATATATATATATATATAATATCCCAAACGGCTCGAATGGCCAACAATAAAAAGGCGATACACTTGGGACATCACAAACATCAATGAAAACACCTTAAATATTTGCACGTGCGTATGGCCGAAGCTTGCCAAGTAGTGCTCTCTCTCAAATATGGTACCACGCCAGAAGGCAAATACGTCTTAATGGAAAAATATGCAGTATACGCAGTAGTGGAAAATGTCTCGAAGACATATACGCTGCAATGGCAATCGTCTCTAGGCCAATGACTCGAAGGTCCAGTACTGGCAATACGTCTCAAAGACAAATGTGTCACAACTCTCGATAGGAACCCGAACAGTGTTAACATGTGTTCTATACCACACGTTTACACTAAACGGTTTACTAACCGCTAGTTAATTCCACACTCAAAGCAGTAAAAAGTTTACCTTATCTCATCGGTAAACTCGAACCGAGGATCAAAACGATCAAACGGATAAATCGGGAATTAACTGATAAGGTAAACGCATGTGTCGTATGCCATGTGTTTTACCAAACTGTTTAATTCTCCATCTCATTCATTCTAATAGTGCAAAAACATGTATTTTATATATTAAATAATTTACTTGAGAAAAAAAGCTTTTAAAACCAATTTTTGAAATCAATTTTGAAAACCGTATTTGAAAGTTCCCTTATTATAGAGAATTAATTTATTTTATATTTGAAAATACTTTAAAAATATCATATAATAATAAATTTAAATGCTCGTTAATTTTAAAAATTATTTCAAAGAATTTTGGAAAAATTCGTGCTCGAAAACGAATGACAACGAAGAAAATCACTCAAAATATCTTTTTACTTTAAATTTTATTTCCATACTTTCTTAATTTTTAACTTCTTATTAAATAAGATTCATAATTAACAATTTACTTTCATTCAAACCAAAGAACTTGAAAGTTAAATTCTCAAATGGAAGTAGATTTTCAATTATTATCTTTTCAAATATTTTCCAATTAACTTCCATTTAACTTTAATATATACCAATTCCAAAATTTAAAACATTTTTCATAATCTTATCTCATTATATAATATAATATTAAGCCCTAAAATTTTAGTGATTCATTTCATCACTTGACTCGAAGTTGATTACCTAGATTATCAATGCTGGCTCACCATTCTCTCTATTTCTTATAGTTTATTTGATGGCCAAATATTATTTTAAATTATTTTAACGCAAATATTTTACATATTTACAAATTAATTACTTTTACGTTAAAATGTCTCATTTGATGTTTAGGAACTCATATCGATAACATGGTCCTATATATCATTGGAATCTTTAAACATTTTTTGGACAAGTCAAGACAATAAATAATCACAAGTTTTCCTTGGTTATATTTATTTTATTATCACTAGCATCCATGCATCCAATTAAAATATATGTAACCAATCAACCAAAATTAAATAGTCGCTTCCAAAGGAAGAATTATATTTCTAAAATTTCACTACACAATTCTGATCATTTCCAAGATTATTTAAATTCTAAACATAATTATTCAAATTTCCCAAATTGATTCACTCCAATTTATCTCTTTCAAAATTAATTTCCCAACAATCCAAAAGTAAATTTCCAACCTCTAAAGGATTTTAGCACATTGCTTTCAAAAGTTTAATATCACAAATTACAACTTAAATAATTGAAATTTTAAATCAAAATACGTCCTAATTATTTATCCCGATAATCAATTTATATTACTATCCCTAATTAGATAATTAATATAACAATCTACCACATACCAGGGGACAGGGCTTTAAGTCTCACTTGGTCTAGATCTGTGATATTATGTATTATAATTTTCTTACTAAGCTCTGATACCAAACTGTAACAACCCCACCATACTACCCATATTATTAAAAAAACATCATAAATAATATCATCTAATAAGACAGAGAATAAGACTTTATAAGGGAAACTGAATGTGAATATATCTTTAATCTAACATTGACACGTCATACATACGATCTACTTAACTTCTGGAGTAACATTTGACATGTACAATCTTAGTTCAAAGTAATAATCACACCATTTTCTCAGAATCAGAATAACAAATCGTATAAATAATAGTCATGTATCACAGCGAAATAATAAACATCATATATATATATATACAGAAGTGAGAGTTTGTCAAATATAACATTAGACTCGCATAGTATACATCTGATACGAATCTCAATCTCAATTTTACATCTCATAAACAAAAACGAATCCTAAATAAGATAAACTAAAGTCAAAAATGTTTATCTCCTTGCTAGCACAACCATCTTAAGGTCAACCTGTCCTATTAACCTGGAAAGTCTTAGCCAGACCAAAGCATTAAATTAACACCCGATCAGACTATCTCTACATATTCAAAAAGGTGAGAACAAGATATAACTTAAAGATATATGACATATTAGTAAGTCCTAGATATCAAAGATATATCAAGTCATGGAATTAATTTAACTCAAATCCACCTCAAGACATAAGAGTATATATTTATTTTATGATCATAGAATAGTCATAGAATCCAAATTTCCAAAATCCAAGAGATCTTAATCTGTACCGATCGTAATGATCGTACATACCAATCGCAATGATTGTACTCAGGCCGTGGCAAATAAACAAATGAATGTATCACTTGTAACAATCTGATACCAAAGATCGTACTCATATGAGAATAAAGAATCACAACCGATCTTAAGGATAGTCCATATTGATCAAGACTTTCATAGCAACCATGACTCAAATACTCTAGATTATTCATCTTTATAAATTTCTAATCGTAAAGAAATCCACAATTATATCTCTTAAGGATCTATCGGTTCCACCGAACACTAAAAGGAAACATACTCTAAAGTGGAAAGGATTTATTAGCCCCACTAAACACCAAATGAGAATACAACCCTAAAGGGTTAAATACTTCCTAATAGCAATCATAAGAATTTAACCAAGGCATCTCATACTATCTGGTGAAATACTAGTATTTGCTAGTGCGTTAGTAATTACCACTCAAACATTCTATTCAATGAGTTGTACAATCTTCGATGAAGCGTTATTCGAGACCATTTAAACCAATCGGTAGCACTGAATTGATTATTAGTACTCCTCATATATTATAACTAAGGCTCTCAAAACATTTTTCTCCTTTGAGTTTATAGTTTGAAAAGCAAATATTATGCTTTTCCATAAATACTTTTATTATTTAACCTTATATAAATATTCACTATTTGATAAATCTTCCATGAATCCGAATATTTCCAAAATTGTACTTATATATACATAGTTGTCTCAAATTTCCATACATGCTACTCAGCTAACAAACCATGTTTTAAAAGCCCTATATATATATATATATCAGTCCATTTATCTTAATAAACCATATTTATTATTCTTCCAAATCCATTTTGATATATATAACCACTTTACTTCGAAATAAGTTAGGTTTATATGTCCAAAACCATGTTTCCAAAATCCATAACCATTTATAATACCAATACGATATATATAAGAATTTATAAAAATCATTTACAAAAAGGATTAGATTAATTTAGAAACAAGTCTGATAGTTGTAAAATTAAATTAAACTCTCTTTTATAAAATTATTTATATTAATAAAATAGAAGATATAAGTTTATAAAATTCCAAACCTGTGAATTAAAGTGATTCATAGTCCATAACATAAGAGAATACACTACAACACATCACAAGATCATAACAACAAATTAGTCTATAGGTTTAATTCTATATAATTCCAAACATATTTTTATAAATTTATTTTACAAGCAAATACGATTTAAAATTATCCATAACATATTATAATCATCCATCTAAAGCATAGTAACAAATAGCAATAGAAGGAGCGATGAATGGACGGACCGTGGAAGGTTTCCTAGAGATGGAACTACCCCAGGATACGCCCACCAATACAACGGTGGTGCACCACTGGTGGGATGAATCCTGGAGCTGTTCCATCTCTAAAATCCCCTCCGGTCGATCCCTGGTAAGGTCAGTTTGATCTTAAATCCTGAGTGATTGTTCTAGGGTGATTTCATAGTGTAGGCATCCATATAAACAACTATAATTGTCATCTAATTAAGATCAAAAGGCTACGATTTCATCAATTAAGAAGTTGAAAAGTATGAAATGTGAACCAAACGAAATTAAGAACAACACAAACATGGATTCATCCAATTCAACCAAATAGCGAATATACTTTCACACAGGGATAGTAATGTGGGGTAAAATCACCTATATGTACTTGAATTGAAGATTAAAACTTGTATTAGCTTCTCATTATAATTAACTAGGTTATTTTCAGATATTGCAACAAAGAGATTTCAAACAAAAGATAAAACTGAGATTTCTAACCCTAATTGATTCGCTAGGTGTGTAGGAGATTACCTGAAGTTGATTTCTATAATTATTGATCAAAAGCCCTTTTGATTTTTATTGATTAGGGGTGATTTAGATTCTAGGGTTGAGAAGCAAGAGGAGATTGTTTACGTTCAGGCTCAAAGAGAAATATATAAAGTGAAATGGATGTAAGTTTTATTTTCCCTTCTCCAATTTCTCTTATATGGGTCAGATGGGTATTGTGACAGCCCGCAAATCCATACCCCTTGAATCAACACTATTCTATACAAATTGACTCAAGTGGCACAGAAATACGAACCATTTAGGGTTAAAGAAGAAGAGATAGAAGAAGAAGAAGAAACTAAACAATATCAAAATCTCACAGTCGCAGCGAAATAAAATATAATAGTAAATATAGATCTTTACACAAATTGAAAACTGTCACTGCTTTATAAATCATATCGTCAGAGTATCTCATACATCAACCAATACAAATTAGACATACCATACAATCATAGCAGCGGATATATATAAGTACATATAATACGTCTCGGATCCCAGCTCCTTTCCTGCTCCATAGCAACCTGACCTGAACATATAATACTCGGTCTGACCCGAGCATTATAATAAAATAACACCCGAGTCAGTCTCGAATACCAGCTGATACTAAATATGCATCCAACTTGATTATTAAAGTTTCAAAAATCCTTTGAAAAACAAAAGCATCTCGTAAGACCACGCCACAAATAAACATGTCGGGTTTTTACCTTACGATAGCTAAAGCACTTTTTATAGAAATCCTCTGATATTATAATAGGGTCTATTTACAAATACTTATAAAATAGCCGAAATTGTTACATGATTAAATTCCAGCTACTAGCCACCGAAGTGGGTAATACAAACAAAACTCGTAAAAAGGCTCGTAGGAAAAATGGATTTCCAACAATGACTAGGCACCGAGGTACCACCTGTCACAGTACGGGGCCTAGATCACCGTACCGAGGACTACTCCCTTCATCCCCTGCAACACAAGGCCGGAACCATTCCTTACTGAAAAGTCCCGAACAAGATAAACCCCGTGGTTGGCGCGACCAACCACCCACTAAGCCGAAATATATATAAGGGACATCTAGACAGGGGAAATATCTTGTCCTGCTTGGGCATGACCCACCTAACCTTGCTGCATATCACCTGATTTTCAGTCATTCCCGGCTGATGAGGCTTGAGGCTAAGCGTTACCTTTAGAACGTTTTCACTTAGAATGCCCATCGTCCACCTGACGATGTTTCGCAAGCATTCGTCCATACAAGTCCGTCCCGGGTTCGAACGGAACCGAAGGCACTACTCCTACTACATCCATTTTGGAGATATCCTCAGGATTAGTAGCGAATAGCCCTTGCACTTCACTGCTCCATCTTCGACTCCGAACACATTTTTCGCACGAAACGTACAAACCGGATCGAAGTGGTTTTCGAGAAATAAATCTCGATCCCGGTCTCTTCGAAAAGATCACGCATTGTCCAATATTGATAGTCGGTGACTTAGCTATCAATTTATATTCATAAACATCCATAAGCATCCATCACACAATAAATAATTCTCAAATTATTTATTTGCCTCAAATATCTTTAAAAGATATTATTTTCAAATTTTCAAAACCCATTTGAAAACAATTTCCAAAGCTCTTTCCTTTACAAGGTAAATCCTTTACCATATATTCCCATTGGAAATATCCAAGTTCAAAACATTTTAGATTTAGAATAATTAAAACATTTTATTCTAAAATATACTTTAAAATAGGTAAATTTACTACTAATTATTTACTCAAAATATAATTTCAAAATATTTAAAGTACTATTTATAAGATATAACTTAATTCAAAATAAGGTTTTAGTTAAACTATATTTTAAAAATAGAGTTGTAATAAGATTAATACTTTTCAATATACTTAGGTCAGAACTAGCTTTTTAAAACAAATCCATTTGTAAAAGAATAATTACTTTACTATTACTAATTTATAAATAGTTACTTTAAAAATAAAAATTTCCAAACACTCTTTTAAACCATTTTAAATTTCAAAACTTTCTCTTTATAAAATCAGTTTAAACTAGAACTTGGTTTTCCCAGAGAATCTCATTTCCACTTAAACATCACGGAAATCCTTCTCACGGTTTCTGTCAAATTGTTTCAAATTTAGTTTTATATTTTAATAACATAAATTTTTATTTACCATTTATCAACTGATAACTTTTCTTTTTGTTTATCAATCTAGATTTACAAATTTACAATCCCCGTTCTAAATAGATTTCAAATACTAATTCTTTTAGATTCATTATTTAACAATATCTTTATTTCTCTAGAATTCAATTTATCCATTTATAATTAAATTATGGATTTATAATTTAACCAGCGATATTCCAATACAACTTTATTTCAGTTTTTCCATCCAACAGATTCTAAGTTTTATATTCCTTTAAATTCCTTATTTATTAATTTTTTTTTATTTCTTTTGAAACCCAAGTTAATTTCTTTATAATTAAAACTCCAAATTCCTTTAAAATTATCATTCTGGGTTTACAGTTTATCCAACAACATCACAATACAAATTTAAATCCAAATTTATCAACCACAATATAAACACGCATCATTATCAATTATAAAGATAATTACTACATGTGAGGAATCCTGTGGATCCCTCCAACCTGTTTTCCCTGCACCCACAAATATTAGCACAACTATAAATATATCGATTCAATTTGAAAATAATCAACATATTCAGCTAAACATCCAAACAAACAGTCAATATTAGCTGTCTAACTTTACTAGTATCCAGATGTGAGTGAGAATAACTCACCTTGAGTTTCGGCGAGCATTCGAAATTTAAATTAAACCGGACGATGTCCGATTTAACCCAAATTTCGACTTGCCCGGAATAAATCCGAATCTGCACCATCACGTAGTACGCGTCTCTGCGATTCCAACGTTGCCAGTTTCGTAAAATTCTGATACAGCATGCAAGAGTTATTAATTTTCAAAGTTAATTTACCAATTTCAAAACAATTCTTTTAAAATTAATCTTATTATACCCAAACTAATTTCTGGCCGCACGATCAAAGCTTGAAATCAAGGTCGCACGGCACTCCCCTTCCTCACGCAAGCATCAGGATGATTACGAACGGAAACAACCCATAAACGACGATTTAGGGTTTCGATTTGCTTCAACTTCGTCGAATTCGAGGACGATCAGATTCCACCATAGAGTAGCCCTCACTCAACTCGACCTCCACCCCGAAATACACGAAGCTCGGTGTCGTGCTTCTCTCGAAAATTGGGCCGAAAGCGACTACGAACGCAGCCCCAAATCCCCTCATCTCGTTGACGAAACTCCATCTCCACCGCTCGAAACGTAGAGCTCAACGTGCTTTTCAATATCCCAGTAGAAGATTTCTTGAATAGATGTAAGGATTAAGAGAAAATCTAGTGGAAACGAGGAGCATTTTCGGCCATGAACGATATAAGTGGCGGCGGCTCTGATATCCATTAGGGTTTTGGATTGAAAAGTTAATATATAATATAAATTTAATAATATTTTAATAATATTCTTCTTAATTTAACATCGTATGCAAACGAACTCCAATTCTCACGTTCCGACAGACGATTCTAAAGTTTTTCTGTGTTCCAGACACAATGGAACAGGTTCGTAAGCTAATTTGATCGTATGCACGAGATACGGAATTAAACGATCAATTTAAAATTAAACTGATTGAAACGATTTCGATGCGTTTCGAGCGGCTACGGTCAAACGACGACTCTGATTGCTACGAAAATTGAAATCCGATAATAACGAACTATTACAGATCCAATGGAACTGGTTTCGTCGAATTCCGAGACTGTGCCCCGGAAGGCTATTTTAACTCGTCTATTAAATAGGGCGATTATCCAAATTGTCGAAAACGCTTAAAATTTTACTTTTAAAATTTTTAATATCTTAACAATAATTCATATAAAATTTACAATCACATTAAGAATCATTCTGACTCAATCCGGACTAAAATCTGATTAAATTGCATTTTAATAATATTAAATTCATTTCTAAATTAATATAAAATTTCAGTTAATAACTTATTAACTTTTAAATTTATCCAAAAATCCAATAGTATCATTTATGACCAATTGAACTTAAAAATACATTTAAACATCATTTTTATACCCATTCACATCCAATTTCCCAAATTCTCTCAGTCCAATATTTAATTATCATTATTCAATTTCAAATTGAATGTCCACATTAGAAATTCTAACTTGTTATCTTAATTTAATCCAATTCTTTTCATTCAAAATAAATCTTAAACCCATAGTAAACATTTAAAATGAATTAAATGTTCACAAATCCCGTGTTAAAAATTCCGTGATGTTACATTCCTCCCCCTTTTAAAAATTTCGTCCTCGAAATTTGCTAAGATAGAAAATACTCTCCAACTCATTTACTTACCCAATTAGCTTAGTTAAAAGCTTATATACTCTTCCCAAAATCCTTTAGCTCAATTCCCAAACCCATGTGTTTCAATTACTTTAAAGCTTTAATTTTAATTTGTAACTTTCCAAGTTAATTAACTTTTCCCAAAACCCCAAAAATTTTCTAACTCCCAAAATTTCCGAAAATTTTTGGCAGAGTCTCCCCTGCACGGAGGAGCTTTCGCGATATCGCGATACAAAGAAATATATATACAACGACCCACACGGTCGGAAACCAAAATATATCACAATATATATATCATTTTCCAATTATATTTGCGTAGGCGTACCTTTTTAGCAAATTTTTAAAAGCAAGAGGCTAATATAACGCATATACGCGCTCCAACTCTCTGGAATGCCTCCCGCACCTGTACTAAACTCAAACAAACTCATTAGTTTCAAGATATGAGCATTATAATAACATTTCCTATATAAATGCAAGCCAAACATATCCATTCCATAACCAAACCAAGCAAATTCATAATTATGCATGCTAACCACCTTTATAACAAATTTCTCAATCCCTACATCATTTTAAATTCGCTTTACAAACCCAACTTCATGGTTTAACAAAATTAACCATATTCCTTTAAAAAATCCAAAGATTTCATTCAATTCATTTTCATTTCAATATGGTTAATTATGCCTTTCTTAAATTTTATTTTAACCTACATTCCCAACTTGATTTACAAAAATTCTATTTTAAATTGGAAGCATTCGCATTTTTGTTATGACCCATTTCCATTCATATGCAAACATTACTTATTAAAATGTCAATTTATTCCAATTGATTCAACATCAATTCCATTTGCTCTTTTAAACCAATTCATTTGCATTCATATAAAACTCTTTGAATTAGATTCTAATCCATATAAATTTATACAAAATCAATTTCAATTGCTTTTTAAACAACTCAATTCCGAATATATGTAAATTTTCATTCCATCCAAGCAAAACAATTGCCACTTAAGCTTATAACCATTTACAATTAATTCCAGTTTAATTTATATTAATTTTATTCCATTCTGCATGGTTCATAATCCAAACATGCTTATTCCGTTTCAATTATTAAATCAATCCTTATTCTCACCTTTCAAATTTATTATTCATCTTAAGTTATTTTGATTATTTTATTATTGTTCTTATTATTATTATTATTATTTTTAAAACGAAGTCTTGATTTTCATATTTCAAATCCATTATTCAACTTAAGTTTCCTTTTATCATTCCATCCTAGATTTATTTACAACCCATATATCTTTAATTTATCTCAGAAATTAATTAATACCATTTCACTTGCAATTCAAATTTATTACCCAAACAAAATTTATCCCAAACAAAATTATAAAGCTTAATCACAATTAACATTCAGCATGCTTAAGTTCTTTCACAATATTTTCATTATCTTCTTATTAAGCAAATTATATTGTCATTTGATTCTCATCCAAATCAATTCTAATCCAATTACAAATTTTAATGCACTTTGCTTATTTATTCAATCCATTTTAGATTTATTTTATTAGCAAAGAACCCACTTTAAATTATATCCTTCTGTTGAATTTATTTACAATTTCAACTATTCCAATATAAGCTAAGTCCATTTCCATCCACACAATAAATATTTGTTACCCCAAATTTAAATCCCATGCCACAATTGGATTTTTTTATTTACTTTCCAAATTTTGATCAATTCTCAAAATTCTATTCATTTCAATACAATTCCCATTTAATTGTAATTTAACTTAGCCACTAACCTAATCCATATTAGGTTTTTAATACACTTTCTAAATTCACTCTTAATTCATATATAATATCACCATTTTCCAATTATTTCATTTAGATTTACTTCCATTTCAAATTCACAATTTTAATTCTCCAAATACAAGTTCAAAACTTGTTTACTAAGTGAAGTTCATTCACTTCTTTATATCCCACTTTACCTTATCTCAATTCACATATCATTTGAGATTAGATTTGAATGCACCATACCATTCCACTACCTCCCAATTGTGATTATAAGCTCACTTTCAATTTATAAGTTCTCCAACTTATTTATTTAAAAGCTTATATTGCTCTTTTAAATTCATCTACATCTTATAATCACAATTTCAAATTTCACATATATATGTATCACTGGATTCTTAAGGTTACCAATCTTCTTTCACCTTAATCCTTTGCTAACTCCAACTCCACAGTTTCAAACTATAAGCATAACACCTGATAGCTCAGGCGTTCAATTTATTTCACTATGACCCACAATTTCAAAGTCAACTTACTTTTTAATTTAACCCCAAATCCATTTAATTCTGAGTCCAATTTATTTTTCTCATCCAAGTTAAATTCAAATTTTCTATTTACTTCAATAAATTTTATTCACTTCCATTTACTTATGTTAAATTTAATTTCAAGATTAAAATTTTTATTTCTTCCTTCTTATTAATATTACTTTCACTTAATAAGTTCAATAGTTAATTCATTTCAACTTTACACATTATTCAAACAAATTTTCCCAGAATTCAATTTCCCGGTTTTATTTCAAAACCATTTTGACATAATAATCAAATATATATACCTATTTGGTATATCAATCAAATCTCCAGATTTTTCCAAAACAATTTGGTTATACCAAAACAATTTGTTCATAACCCAAAACAATTTGTTGATACCAAAACGAATTTCCTCTTTTGAAATTCCCAAAACAACTAATATACCCAACAAATCCAAATAATACCATAACCAAATACTAGGGAAGCAATCCATCACTTTAGAAACTCGAAAATGAATTCTAATGATGTGGCCAGCATCATCAGGATTATTTTCCAGCGACTGAAGTGAGTTTAATGCTTCTTACTTTCCCAAATTCATTTCAAACAGTTTTCCATTCAAACATATTACTCAAAATAATATTTCATCATTGCCTTCAATACATTGGAAAACATTTCAAACCTTCCCAGGATTTTAAATTTCCAAACTTTTATCTTTATCGCATTTAAAATCCTATCCAAAACTTCCGGGATTTAAATTCTAGTTTAATTCAAATTTAATTATTCTTCTTTTATATAATTTATACTCATAGAATTTATTTAGTTATAAATCAATTGAATATCTTACATTCCCATTGGTTTATATATCATCTCATTTCAAATTTAAATCAAATTTAAGATTCATATTTGATTACGGTATTAACAACCAATCAAACAATATATATATATATATGTAATTAAGAAAACCATTTCTTTTATATCAAAATATAATTTTGGGTAAAATTATTTCATTTACCCACCTTTAAAAACAATTCTATGTCGGTTTATCTTGTTCAAGAGTTTAGAAACCCCTATCGATACAGTTGTACTTCCCGTACCGACCAGAATTCATAAACACTCAACGGATAAGTCAACACAGTATAAAAACAATTTTTATATGCACTAACAAGTACGCTCTCATATCTATTATTACTCTCAACTCATTATAGAGTACTATTGACTCTGTGTAACAAGTAATTACCCCACCAAAGCCTAGGTTGTCGCCAACCTAAGCTCTGATACCAAGTGTGACAGCCCGCAAATCCATACCCCTTGAATCAACACTATTCTATACAAATTGACTCAAGTGGCACAGAAATACGAACCATTTAGGGTTAAAGAAGAAGAGATAGAAGAAGAAGAAACTAAACAATATCAGAATCTCACAGTCGCAGCGAAATAAAATATAATAGTAAATATAGATCTTTACACAAATTGAAAACTGTCACTGTTATATAAATCATATCATCAGAGTATCTCATACATCAACCAATACAAATCAGACATACCATACAATCATAGCAGTGGATATATATAAGTACATATAATACGTCTCGGATCCCAGCTCCTTTCCTGCTCCATAGCAACCTGACATGAACATATAATTCTCGGTCTGACCCGAGCATTATAATAAAATACACCCGAGTCAGTCTGGAATACCAGCTGATACTAAATATGCATCCAACTTGATTATTAAAGTTTCAAAAATCCTTTGAAAAACAAAAGCATCTCGTAAGACCACGCCACAAATAAACATGTCGGGTTTTTACCTTACGATAGCTAAAGCACTTTTTATAGAAATCCTCTGATATTATAATAGGGTCTATTTACAAATACTTATAAAATAGCCGAAATTGTTACATGATTAAATTCCAGCTACTAGCCACCGAAGTGGGTAATACAAACAAAACTCGTAAAAAGGCTCGTAGGAAAAATGGATTTCCAACAATGACTAGGCACTGGGGTACCACCTGTCACAGTACGGGGCCTAGATCACCGTACCGAGGACTACTCCCTTCATCCCCTGCAACACAAGGCTGGAACCATTCCTTACTGAACAGTCCCGAACAAGATAAACCCCGTGGTTGGCGCGACCAACCACCCACTAAGCCGAAATATATATAAGGGACATCTAGACAGGGGAAATATCTTGTCCTGCTTGGGCATGACCCACCTAACCTTGCTGCATATCCCCTGATTTTCAGTCATTCCCGGTGGATGAGGCTTGAGGCTAAGTGTTACATTTAGAACGTATTCACTTAGAATACCCATCGTCCACCTGACGATGTTTCGCAAGCATTCGTCCATACAAGTCCGTCCCGGGTTCGAACGGAACCGAAGGCACTACTCCTACTACATCCATTTTGGAGATATCCTCAGGATTAGTAGCGACTAGCCCTTGCACTTCACTGCTCCATCTTCGACTCCGAACACGTTTTTCGCATGAAACGTACAAACCGGATCGAAGTGGTTTTCGAGAAATAAATCTCGATCCCGGTCTCTTCGAAACGATCACGCATTGTCCAATATTGATAGTCGGTGATTTAACTATCAATTTATATTCATAAACATCCATAAGCATCCATCACACAATAAATAATTCTCAAATTATTTATTTTCCTCCAATATCTTTAAAAGATATTATTTTCAAATTTTCAAAACCCATTTGAAAACAATTTCCAAAGCTCTTTCCTTTACAAGGTAAATCCTTTACCATATATTCCCATTGGAAATATCCAAGTTCAAAACATTTTAGATTTAGAATAATTAAAACATTTTATTCTAAAATATACTTTAAAATAGGTAAATTTACTACTAATTATTTACTCAAAATATAATTTCAAAATATTTAAAGTACTATTTATAAGATATAACTTAATTTAAAATAAGGTTTTAGTTAAACTATATTTTAAAAATAGAGTTGTAATAAGATTAATACTTTTCAATATACTTAGGTCAGAACTACCTTTTTAAAACAAATCCATTTGTAAAAGAATAATTACTTTACTATTACTAATTTATAAATAGTTACTTTAAAAATAAAAATTTCCAAACACTCTTTTAAACCAGTTTAAATTTCAAAACTTTCTCTTTATAAAATCAGTTTAAACTAGAACTTGGTTTTCCCAGAGAATCTCATTTCCACTTAAACATCACAGAAATCCTTCTCACGGTTTCTGTCAAATTGTTTCAAATTTAGTTTTATATTTTAATAACATAAATTTTTATTTACCATTTATCAACTGATAACTTTTCTTTTTGTTTATCAATCTAGATTTACAAATTTACAATCCCCATTCTAAATAGATTTCAAATACTAATTCTTTTAAATTCATTATTTAACAATATCTTTATTTCTCTAGAATTCAATTTATCCATTTATAATTAAATTATGGATTTATAATTTAACCAGCGATATTCCAATACAACTTTATTTCAGTTTTTCCATCCAACAGATTCTAAGTTTTATATTCCTTTAAATTCCTTATTTATTAATTTTTTTTATTTCTTTTGAAACCCAAGTTAATTTCTTTATAATTAAAACTCCAAATTCCTTTAAAATTATCATTCTGGGTTTACAGTTTATCCAACAACATCACAATACAAATTTAAATCCAAATTTATCAACCACAATATAAACAGGCATCATTATCAATTATAAAGATAATTACTACATGTGAGGAATCCTGTGGATCCCTCCAACCTGTTTTCCCTGCACCCACAAATATTAGCACAACTATAAATATATCGATTCAATTTGAAAATAAACAACATATTCAGCTAAACATCCAAACAAACAGTCAATATTAGCTGTCTAACTTTACTAGTATCCAGATGTGAGTGAGAATAACTCACCTTGAGTTTCGGCGAGCGTTCGAAATTTAAATTAAACCGAACGATGTCCGATTTAACCCAAATTTCTACTTGCCCGGAATAAATCCGAATCTGCACCATAACGTAGTACGCGTCTCTGTGATTCCAACGTTGCCAGTTTCGTAAAATTCTGATACAGCATGCAAGAGTTATTAATTTTCAAAGTTAATTTACCAATTTCAAAACAATTCTTTTAAAATTAATCTTATTATACCCAAACTAATTTCTGGCCGCACGATCAAAGCTTGAAATCAAGGCCGCACGGCACTCCCCTTCCTCACGCAAGCATCAGGATGATTACGAACGGAAACAACCCATAAACGACGATTTAGGGTTTCGATTTGCTTCAACTTCGTCGAATTCGAGGACGATCAGATTCCACCATAGAGTAGCCCTCACTCAACTCGACCTCCACCCCGAAATACACGAAGCTCGGTGCCGTGCTTCTCTCGAAAATTGGGCCGAAAGCGACTACGAACGCAGCCCCAAATCCCCTCATCTCGTCGACGAAACTCCATCTCCACCGCTCGAAACGTAGAGCTCAACGTGCTTTTCAATATCCCAGTAGAAGATTTCTTGAATAGATGTAAGGATTAAGAGAAAATCTAGTGGAAACGAGGAACATTTTCGGCCATGAACGATATAAGTGGCGGCGGCTCTGATATCTATTAGGGTTTTGGATTGAAAAGTTAATATATAATATAAGTTTAATAATATTTTAATAATATTCTTCTTAATTTAACATCGTATGCAAATGAACTCCAATTCTCACGTTCCGACAGACGATTCTAAGTTTTTCTGCGTTCCAGACACAATGGAACAGGTTTCGTAAGCTAATTTGATCGTATGCACGAGATACGGAATTAAACGATCAATTTAAAATTAAACTGATTAAAACGATTCCGATGCGTTTCGAGCGGCTACGGTCAAACGACGACTCGATTGCTACGAAAATTGAAATCCGATAATAACGAACTATTACGGATCCAATGGAACTGGTTTCGTCGAATTCCGAGACTGTGCCCCGGAAGGCTATTTTAACTCGTCTATTAAATAGGGCGATTATTCAAATTGTCGAAAACGCTTAAAATTTTACTTTTAAAATTTTTAATATCTTAACAATAATTCATATAAAATTTACAATCACATTAAGAATCATTCTGACTCAATCCGGACTAAAATCTGATTAAATTGCTTTTTAATAATATTAAATTCATTTCTAAATTAATATAAAATTTCAGTTAATAACTTATTAACTTTTAAATTTATCCAAAAATCCTATAGTATCATTTATGACCAATTGAACTTAAAAATACATTTAAACATCATTTTTATACCCATTCACATCCAATTTCCCAAATTCTCTCAGTCCAATATTTAATTATCATTATTCAATTTCAAATTGAATGTCCACATTAGAAATTCTAACTTGTTATCTGAATTTAAACCAATTCTTTTCGTTCAAAATAAATCTTAAACCCATAGTAAACATTTAAAATGAATTAAATGTTCACAAATCCCGTGTTAAAAATTCCGGGATGTTACAGGTATACTAAGGACCCAATAAAAGAAATGTATTATAATTATTCAGCTTTACTTATTGAGAACACTATTTACACTAACCAATGATTCATAAATTATAAATTTGGTTCTCATAAAATTTGATAAATACTAATATATTAAAAAAATTCATTCCTATTAACATTATGATATTTTATAAAATTAAATATAAGCATTGAGAATAAAAGTTGTTTTCATTATTTTGATTAAAATAAACTATTATTTTTAAAAATCTCATTTTAACAAAGAAATCTCAATGTTGAATTTTTTTTAAACATTACAACATTGGTTGAAATAAATTGAGATGGAAAAATATTTACCACAAATCTCCAATTATAATAAATAAATGAATAAACTTTATACTTTACATTTTAATATCATAATTTATCTTCATATATTTAATTATCACAATTTCCTAAAATTATTCTTATATTATCAAATATACGAATCAAGTTTCACAAAAGGATATTCCTTGAATTTTCAGTTTATTAATTCCCAAATCCATTTTACTTTGGACATTATAACTATAAAAATTCCAATTTTATCTTAAAATAAATTAAGATAAATAAAATCGTATTTTTAAGCTTAATACTAAATAATCTCGACTAGGGTTCTTGCACCGTCTTCATATTCCTTCCTTTTTATTTCAACAAATCAAGACGCCTCCTTTTCTCCTCTTCCTTTAATTGTTCCCAGAGCTACACTCAATGAAATTCTATATTTTAAATCCATTTGGATCGTGTCAGTTTGTGCTTCGATTCTTATGTGTAGATTGGTGTAGGGAGATGGTTGGTTGTACACAATTGTAGCAACCAAAGTGAGGGTTTAAGCTAGGAGGTGTTTGGGGTGGAGTTTGGACAAGTCGATGGTGGCGTTGTGCTTGTTAGGCGAGGAGGAGTGGTTTGAAGTTACTCCAAGGTGGTACGGTTGTCATTGGTGATGTGCGACATATGGGTTGTCATGTAGTGGAGGTCAACGTCACAAGTAGCAAGAGGACACCGAAGGAAAAATTAAAGGGTTGGCTTGACTCGTGGTGCAAAATGGAGTTGATTGGCGGTGGTTAGGAGTTGTTTGGTCAAGCATAGCAAAATGCAACATAGGGGTGTCAAAGTGGAGGCTCTAGGTCGAATTTCAACGGAGGGGTGCAGATGTGTCATGCTATGGTCAATCGTGTAGAGCTCACGAAGGGAAGTTCCTAACAACCAATGGTAGCCAATTTCGTCGACTGTAGAGCGAGTTAAGGAGGATAGATTCACGGTCGTGCACTTATGCACATGAAACGTGTACGGGAAAGAGGATTTAGAAATTGGGGAAGACGACGAGGAAGGTGATTAGTAAGTTAATTAAATTATAGTTTAATTAATTAAAATTATAATCCAAATTTCTTATAATATCTATAATTTGCGTTCGAGAACCAGTCGCGAAGTCTATTTCACATTTGCGCTCATAGCGAGATTTTTTATGACATAAGCTGGGCTTAGGCTCGGGTGAGTTTACCAACCAGTTAATTTGCATATGTTCCGTATCGACCGCCCTACTCCACTAATGCTTATATAACCAAATAGTGCGTTGTTGGAGCATTCAGACAATGCGGGATGGTTATCAAGGAAAAGAAATAGAAATAAGGAAGAGGAAATAGAAGATAAGATATGAGGAGAGAAGATAAGATAAAGAGAGTAGTAAAAAATCACACAATCACAAAACCTGTCTTGTACCTCATGGTGCATTAGATAAAATATAACAATCATTACAGATATAAAACAGGCGAGATAATAATGACTACATGAACCATAGAATAAAAGTACACAGGCTTATATAGTTATATAAAATAGAAATAGAGTTTATACAACTAATAAATAAACTCAACTGATAAACTGTCTCGAATATTAATAAGTCAACATTGTTAAGACTCCATAGTGTCACACAGTGAAATAAACAATAATATGCTCAGAACGTAAATATGAGAAAGAGTACCCTTCTGCTAGTCTATCTGCACAGCTCTAAGTGTTGTTTACACATGCTATCTAGTCTACTCGTTTAATAGTACTCGATATAATAAGAAGCAAAACATCAAATCTTGTGTCAGACAACACCAGTGTGAGCAATAAATAACCTCAAAGCACCCAAAAAAAGTCGGTATAGTACATGTAACAGAGGGTATGGAGAATCATACCCTACATGTTCCTGCATCCATAGAGTTAGCATATAACATAAGATATATGGCACTCTATCATAGTCATCATGGGTGTACTATACATCAAAGTACTAAGTGTGTCTAAATATTGGCATCGGTGTATCTACATCAGGAGACATCCCTAAGGTGATAAAACCATCAAAATAAACATACATCCATCATTTATCCTCCCATTCACTCACTCACTGCGTTGGATATGTGATACTCGTATGATCCTGTCATGTTGTCAAGGACTACTTAATGTCTCGGTTTCCAAGTACTCGAATCCACGCCACTCAGAAGGCTGGGAACTAGATTTTACATGACGAAAACACTCTAGGATAAATGGATCGGGTCATTATTTGATCCAGGGCACATGACATATGCACAAGTAAGCGTCCTCATGTACCCCTGCTTTATGAGTACACTTCGAAACCTACAAATATCAACGATATCTTTGCACACATCACCTACAGCAGAGCTCATCTCAAAACTGTTCCTATGACTCCTATTTGAAGTTATCTCGGTATGGAATTATTTTAGATAACTATCATAAGTCATAGAGTGTATCATGCATCTCGTACCCTCTCTCCAACAGTCCCTCCAATAGCTACTATTTTGCATTCAAAGTATAGCCATCCAGCATCAAAGCCATTGCTTCCCATTGTGGAATCACTAGCGTCTAATCATGAAGTCATCGTGTCGATGAGTCACATCCTCACCTCAGCGCCAAAAATGCTCATCGAAGAGTTTATAGCATAAAATCAAATGTCGAATGAACAAATGAGAACCATCACATCATACTATTTGAAGCCTCTCTATCATACATGTCAAAATAGGCCAAATTGGCCATCGTCAATAGTGGTAGATATCGACTACTCAAGAGTAGCCGATAATGACCACTTTGGTCATGTACTTATCCAAAAATGGTTAAGTGCAAATCAAATGAAAACATTCGACGTCCATTTCGAAATCCAAAACATGTCCTTAAGTCCATCTTCCATCTTCATAACAATTGGCACGCACAAAACATATGCACAAAATCCTATCCTATGGGATATTTTCTAATCCTACATCACCTTCGAACGATATTTTCAAAAACTAACAAATAAGCAAACATGCAACCAACAAGAATATAAATACCTATAATAGCCTACATGCATTTGTAATATCATAATTCAATACATCCAAGCAACCAATATGGGGTAAACATCAGTAATGGCCTAAACTTATCAATATCGTCAAAATAGTGCGTTTATGGAGAAAGTTATGATATCTAATTTAAAATAATTTTAAACTACTTTGAAATTCTTCTATAAAATAAGATATAGGTTTAAATATTTTAGAAATCATTTCAAAATTTCGTTTTAATACTATACTACTAATTATTATACGGTAAGAGACAATGTCACTATCCTCGACCAACTCTAACCAAACCTTATTCAAGTCGTAGTACTCTCCATCATGGCGCAACGTAAGAAACGACATCCAAAACAGACCTTTTATGTAAAAGATATGTGAAACATAAGAATTGAAATTGAATAAATAATTAATTGACTTAAATGATAATTATCCACTCTAATTACCATATATAATTATATTCTTTAAATAAGAAATGACCCATACATGCACATACCCATCGGCGTGTGCATAATTCTTCGATGATACTGAATTCTATTTGATGAAATCGATCGCCATTGGTCTTTGATGTGCACGTAAATGTGCATATATTTACATCCATATTTTATCTCTTTTTATTTAAATAAACATCATATTTGGGCATTTTAACATGTTTAAAACCAAAATTCAATTACTTTCAAACCATCATATTGTCATCTTCATTCAAGGGCAAAATGGTCATTTTTGTGCTTGTGTCAATTTAAGAATTTTTACGTGGACATTTTTTGATAATTTTTATAGGAATTTGTATGCACATGGAAGAGGCTTATATGAAGATACATGCATGCACAAATGAAATATAAAGTAATGAAGAGGAAATAATTCAAGTTCAAGATCATGGAGGACCCTGTTAGTTCATGAGATGATGGTTTTGATGACAACAACCTTAGAATAGATTATAAAATATAAATACTAACAGTATAAGTTTAGATATACATGTATATGTAGGATTTAACCACGCAGGTACCAAGAATGAAGACTGTACAGTATAGAGATTCAAGATATCAAGGTTGAAGACTCATGAGTAACAAGAACTACAAGATTATCAAGAGTTCAAGATTTCAACTAATTTACTTTTTAATTAGAAATTTTGTTAAAACTCCTAGAAAAGCATTGGCATCTTAAAATCCAATTTATTCGTGGAATGTAATCCACTTCGAGCCTGTTAAAGGGATGGAACCCTAAGTAGGATGGAACCTACGAAAAATCTAGTGGATCATTGTTTTGTATCTACTAACTTTTTATTCAAAATGATTTTTCAAAATTATATCCTGTTTTCAAAAATGATTTCAAAACCTTCCTTTTAAAAAGCATCAAAAACATCTATCCTGATTTCAAATACATTTAGCCTCAAAATAATCTTGAATTTCAAAATCAAATTATCCTTCGTTTTAAACTATCTTTTAAAATAAAAGGATATTTAATTTTTTTAATATTTATATATTTAGATTTAAATATAAAATTATAGTAAAATTCTATATATATATATATATATTATTTTTTATATTTACTTATGTATTTTAATTATAGTCAAGTATATTTATAAAGTTTAAAATAGTTTTAATATAAGATAAAGGTTATTTTCGAAGAAAATCAAAACACCAAAAATCCCTTTGGGATGTCGACATACTCAAGTACCGATGTCGACATGGTGTCAGTTGAGTTCAAAATTTAAATTTCAAAAGAAGTGTCTATTCATCATAACTCTTCACGAATGGACATGGTTGTTGTTCTTCTATAAATAGGGGTTTGTTTCAACGAATTTCAATTCAGTTTTTCTGGTCTTTCACTCATGTTCTTCTTCTATATTTCTATATACATATTCTTACCATTACTCTGCCGAAATCAACATTGAATCTAACTAGATTATCTTTGGTTTGATTCTCTATCACTATCTCAACAAGATCCTCAGTGTTATTCAGAGTTATAGGCCTTTTGTAATCTACTTAGCTAGAAAAGGTTTGATTGTGGCCTTGGAAATCAATCGAGCAAAATAAGGTGTGATTATAGCCTTGGGAAATCAATTGGGTGAACTTGTTGCTCGAGAAATCAAGTATCTCTACCTAGAGGATTGTGATTCTGGAGGGTGTACCTCATTGCCTTGAAATCGAGGGTATAATTGTAAAGATTGTTTTTTGAAAGGAAATCTATACTTGTGTGCGGGACTGGATGTAGGGTAACTTCGAACCAGTATAAAATCCAGTGTGTTCTTTCCTTTACTGCTTTTACTTTATATTTGCATCTGTGTTTCATTCTGTGATCATATCTGTGTCTGAATATTGCATACATTTGTGTTCAAATTAACAAAAAACTCAAAAAGATTTAACAATTCTCAAAAACACTATTCACCCCCCCTATTGTTTATTCTAGCCTTAAGATCCTTAATCCGCATTTCTCACATTTGGTATCAAAGCAAGGTTTTCAAAGTTTCATAATCCGATTTTTGAAAAAGTTTTAAAATGGCTATGTTTGTTAATACTAGTTTAGAAATATTCAGATCACTATTGTCTTTTGAGTTTGCATATAATCAATGTTCAAATTTAAGTTGTCTACCAAAATTATATGATGTGCAGGAATCATGCTTTATGGCTATTGAGGAATCAATACACAACGGACAAATTGTGTAGATCAGAAAGGACAAATGGATACTCGATAGTGGATGTTCTTGACACATGACAGGGAATCCAGATATGTTAAATGATATAATATACAAAGACGGAGGATTGGTTAACTTTGGAGACAATACAAGTGACCCTTGGATTTGGCATAAGAGATTTGGGCATTTGAATTTTAAACTCTTATCTAGACTGTCAAAACATGATCTAGTAGGAGGTATCCCTAAAATGAATTTTAAAGTAGATAGTCTATGTGATGCATGTCAATTAGAAAAACTTAGAAAATGTTCCTTTAAATTAAAAAATATGATTTCAACTTCAAAACCTCTTGAATTACTTCACCTTGATTTATTTGGTCCATCTCAAATTCTGTCAATAAATCATAGTAAATATGTTTTGTAATTGTAGATGATTATTCTAGATTTACATGGACAATATTTTTGAAATATAAAAGTGATACTTTTGAATGTTTCAAGAACTTTACAAAAAGGATTCAAAATAAACTTTCTCTAAAAATTATAACCATTCGTAGTGATCACGGTGGTGAATTTGAAAATGAAAAGTTTGAGGAATTCTGCAACAAAAAGGGAATAACTCACAATTTTTCATTTTCAAGAACTCCACAACAAAATGGAGTAGTAGAACGTAAAAATAGGAAGATTCAAGAGTGTGCGAGAACTATGCTTTCAGACAATAAATTACCAAAGTACTTTTGGGCAGAAGCAGCTGGTACCGCCTCTTATATTTTGAATAGAATTTTAATTAACCTTTAACTAATAAGACTTCTTATGAACTTCTTCACTCAAAGAAACCTAAAGTATCTTATTTTAGAATTTTTGGAAGTAAATGTTTTATTTTAAATACTAAAGATAACTTAGATAAATTTGATCCTAAATCCGACGAAGGTATCTTTATCGGATATTCTAATAGAAGTAAAGTGCACAGAGTATTTAATTTAAGAATTAACACCATCGAAGAAACAATGCATGTGTCATTCGATGAAAATTTCAAATTTTTTGAAGATTCAAATGATGAAGATGATTTAATTACTCAAAATCAAGAGTCAGCTGAAACTAATAATGAAATTAATCATCCTAATAAAAGGACTAAACTTTCAAAAGATCATCCTATTGAAAATGTACTAGGAGATATGCAATTTATAGTTAACACTAGAAATCAACTAAGTCAAATGAGTAATGTAGCTTTTATATCAACTATTGAACCCAAAAATCCCAAAGAAACATCAACTGATGATTCATGGATTTTGGCTATGCAAGAAGAACTAAATCAATTTACTAGAAATGAGGTTTGGGAACTTGTTCCTAGACTTGAAAATAAAACTATAATTGGAACTAAATGGGTTTATAAAAATAAAATGAACGAACTAGGAGATGTGGTCAGAAATAAAGCACGTTTAGTCGCTCAAGGTTTTTGTCAAGAAAAAGGAATAGATTTTGATAAAACCTTTGCTCCCATAGCAAGATTAGAAGCCATTAGGATTCTACTTGCTTTGGCAAATCATAATAATTTCAAATTATATCAAATGGATGTCAAAAGTGCCTTTTTAAATGGATTTGTAAAAGAGGAAGTATATGTTGAACAACCACCACTTTTTGAAAATGAAAAATTACCTAATCATGTTTACAAACTTAAGAAAGCTTTACATGGCCTAAAACAAGCTCCTAGAGCCTGATATGATAGACTAAGATCTTACTTATTACAATCAAATTATGAAATTGGTAAAGTAGATAATACTCTTTTTATTAAAAGAAATAAAAATGATATTCAACTAGTACAAGTTTACGTAGATGATATCATTTTTGGATCAACTAACTTTGAAATGAATAAAGAATTTTCTGAAATAATGACAAAAGAGTTTGAGATGAGTCATATAGGTGAATTAAATTTCTTTTTAGGATTACAAATAAAACAATTAGATAATGGTATCTTTATTACTCAAGAAAAATATGCTAAAGACCTAATTAATAAATTTGGTTTGACTGCTGCGAGTGGAAAATCCACTCCTATGGCAACCAATGAGTACCTTAGTAAAGAAAATCTATCGAAAGATGTAGATCTAAAGTTATATAGAGGAATGATTGGATCACTACTCTATATTACCGCTAATAGACCTGATATCATGCATAGTGTTTGTCTCTGTGCAAGATATCAATCCCAACCTAAAGAGACCCACTTAAAAGCTGTAAAACGTACCATAAGATATGTTAAACACACTTCTGACTATGGCTTATTTTACCCTAAAAATGATTCCTTTGACTTAATATCTTACTGTGATGCTGATTATGCTGGTTGTAAATCAGACCGAAAAAGTACAAGTGAAACTTGTCACTTTTTAGGGGAATTCTCTGATTTCTTGGTTTAGTAAAAAAGCAAAACACGGTTTCTTTATCAATAACTGAAGCAGAATATATTTCTGCTGCTTTGGCTTGTTTTCAAGTAATATATATGCAACAAACTTTAAAAGATTATGGTTTAAATTTTTCGAAATCACCAATTTATCGTGATAATACTAGTGCGATAAATTTATACAAAAAAACTACTCAACATGCTCGAACTAAACATATTGATATCAGACATCATTTTCTCAGAGATAATATAAGTAAGGAAGTAATCACTCTGGATTATATCAATTATGAGAATTAAATTGCTGATATCCTAACAAAACCTTTAAATGAATCTATATTTACTAAATTAAGAAGAGAATTAGGTATTTGTTCAATAACTGAAATATAAAATATAAATAAACAAAAGCATAATTAAAATTAAATCAAAATAAATCAATTAATAAAAAATTTAAAGGACCATGTCGACATACCCCCCCAACCCATGTCGACATATAACGTTTTTTATTTTTAAATTTTTTCCCACCAAAATTCAAAATAATTGGTTATATATTCTTCTCATTTTCGAAACTTTATTCATCCTTTCTGTTATTTCTCTGTTCTATCCTCTGAAATCAAATATTCAATGGACTCCTCTTCAAAATCAAACAAAAATTCTACCTTTTCGTTTCCTTCTCCCACTTCCAGTCCATTTCAACCTACTACTCTCGCTCGTGTGACAAAAATGGAGGATTCTCTAAAGGATGTACTTCAGTTAATGACTGCAATCCAAGTAATGCAACTTTGAATGGCCAAGGAACAAGAGAGGCAAGGCAAAATCCTAAGGAATTTGCAAAAAATTTCTAATGGACAATCATGCTAACCCGATCTTGACTGAAGAAGACTCTTCAGGAGATCATGTACAAGAGGCCAGCGAAGAAGAAGGAGAAGAGGAGGAAGAAGAATAAGAACCCATGGAAGATGTGCACGTGGAGGATGAAGACAAATCGTGTGCATTGAAGAAGTGTGTTTTGACAAAGATGGGAATCTCATCGAACAACGTGGAAATTTTTGTTTCCACTATCCAAACTGTTCGATTCATAGATCTCCTATGTTCAATAACACACATTAGTTTCTTCTCTTTCTTTACCATCTTACGTTTCCCACAAAAATGTAAATATAACTATATGATTAATAAATAAATTGTATTCTTATATGTGTTCTTCCCTATTAATAAATATAACTATATGGTTATTATATACTTAGAATAGTTAGTAGTTTAGGATTAGGTTTATTATTAGATCTAAGTGTTGATTATTTATGATAACACTATCATTATAATCACATGTCATAGAGTATTAGATTTAGGGGGAGTATATAATTTTTTGTTATATAGTTTAGAGTTAGTTTTTTTTGGTTGATGACAAAGGGGGAGAAGTATAAAATAGGATAGTTAGGCATAGATTAAGGGGGAGTTATTAGGATAGAAGTAATATTTTATAAACAAAGGTTGTCATCATCAAAAAGGGGGAGATTGTTAGTACATGAGATGATGGTTTTGATGACAACAACCTTAGAATAGATTATAAAATATAAATACTAACAGTGTAAGTTTAGATATATATGTATATGCAGGATTTAACCATGCAGGTACCAAAAATGAAGACTGTCAATACAGAGATTCAAGATATCAAGATTGAAGACTCATGAGTAACAAGCATATCAAGATTATCAAGAGTTCAAGATTTCAAGTAATTTACTTTTTAATTAGAAATTTTGTTAAAACTCCTAGAAAAGCACTGGCATCTTAAAATCCAGTTTATTCATGGAATGGAATCCACTTCGAGCCTGTTAAAGGGATGGAACCCTAAGTAGGATGGAACCTACAAAAAATCTAGTGGAACATTATTTTTTATCCACTAACTTTTTATTCAAAATGATTTTTCAAAATTATATCCGGTTTTCAAAAATGATTTCAAAACCTTACTTTTAAAAAGCAACAAAAACATCTATCCTGATTTTGTCAAAATAATCTTGAATTTCAAAATCAAATTATCCTTGGTTTTAAACTATCTTTTAAAATAAAAGTATATTTAATTTTTTTAATATTTGTATATTTAGATTTAAATATAAAATTATAGTAAAATTCTGTATATATATATATATTATTCTTTATATTTACTTACGTATTTTAATTATAGTCAAGTATATTTATAAAGTTTAAAATAGTTTTAATATAAGATAAATGTTATTTTCAAAGAAAATCAAAACACCAAAAATCCCTTTGGGATGTCGACATACTCAAGTACCCCATGTCGACATGGTGTGAGTTGAGTTCAAAATTTAAATTTCAAAAAAAGTGTATTCGTTATAACTCTTCACGAATGGACATGGCTGTTGTTCTTCTATAAATAGGGGTTTGTTTCAACGAATTTCAATTCAGTTTTTCTGGTTTTTCACTCCTCTTCTTCTTCCATATTTCTATATACATATTCTTACCATTACTCTACCGAAATCAACATTGAATCTAACTAGATTATCTCTGGTTTGATTCTCTATCACTATCTCAACAAGATCCTCAGTGCTATTCAAAGTTATAGGCCTTTTGTAATCAACTTAGCGAGAAAAGGTGTGATTGTGGCCTTGGAAATCAGTCAAGCGGGATAAGGTGTGATTGTGGACTTGGGAAATCAATTGAGTGAACTTGTTGCTCGAGAAATCAAGTATCTCTACACAAAGGATTGTGATTTTGGAGGGTGTACATCTTTGCCTCGAAATCAAGGGCGTAATTGTAAAGATTGTTTTTTGAAAGGAAATTCGTACTTGTGTGCGGGACTGGATGTAGGGTAACTCCGAACCAGTATAAAATCCGGTGTGTTCTTTCCTTTACCGCTTTTACTTTATATTTGCATCTGTGTTTGATTTTGTGATCATATCTGTGTCTAAATATTGCTTACATTTGTGTTCAAATTAACAAAAACTCAAAAAGATTTAACGATTCTCAAAAACACTATTCACCCCCCCCTTTAGTGTTTATTCTAGCCTTAAGATCCTTAATCTGCATTTCTCACAGACCCCACCCACTTACCTAAATGTACAATTATCAGCAATGGACAACTAAGTGGAGGTTAAATCTTCATGCATAATAAATGATGGATTAATTAGTGGTTAATGGTTACTTGGTGGCCACACTTCCTAAATGGCATTTTAGAAAGCCCCCTAAAGATAAATTAAGGTTTTATGCATGTATATATACCCCTCTTATGTACATGAAACCATCTTCTACTCTTTCATTTTACTTAGAAAATTAAGAGATCAAAGTGTAAGCTCAGCGTTCAATGAAATAAAAATGGCTTCTTAGCATCTTTCTCTTTTCTTGTTTACATGCTTTTACTTACTTCTCACGCTTTTATACTCTTTCCTTTTCTTTGTTAGTAGATTTGTTTTACATTTATGCAAGTAATGTAGTTTATATTTTTATGCAAGTAGTTGGTAGCTAATCTCTTTTGCTTTCTTTGCTTATTTTCTGTTCTCTTCTCTTTTCAATGTTGAAACTTACATGTGTTGATTTGATAACACAAATGAGTAGCTAAACCCCTTCAATTTAGGGGTAATGAATCTCTCAAATATTATGTAATTTCAACAATTATTATGATTTATGATCTATTTGTTTGTGCTTCATGAAAGTGGATTTTGATGCAAGTTTATACAAGTGGGTTTGATAGCTTATATTGCTTATGCAAATGAGCTATTCTTATTCAACATAAACACAATTCGCATCATCATTTGCTAATCCAATTTTGATTGTGAAATTAAAGTAAAAATGAAATTTGATGATCTATATTACTAGTTACAATAGTAAATAGATCATACTTAAAATAGCTTTTGTTTTGGCTTCATTTTCATGAGAATTATAAGTGGTTTATTTGTTGTATTATAGTTTGATGATTTGAATTATGTTAATTAATAACATAAACAAACCATACTTATGATAAATACAACAATATTTCATTTAAAAACTAGATATCATAAATTGTTTGTTTGTTGAATTACAAAAATATGAGAGTGGATTTGCCTCTAATTGTTCTCTAGTTCAATAGTTTTTAAATCAAATTTTAATTCTAGTTTTAGCTTCATTTTAGTTCTAATCAACAATTTCTCCTCCATTTGGTCTAATTTGATTGAATAGATTTTTTAAAACTCTAACAACTCCCTGCGGATCGACCCATATTCGCCACGTAATACAAGTGTACGCCGTGCGCTTGCGGTTATTTTTATTATAAAATTTGTTAGGCTATTTTCTAACTTGATAGACATTTAACTGTCCGAACAAGTTTTTGGCGCCGTTGCCGGGGAGTTTAATTTGGTTTTGAATTTCTATTCTTCGAATTATTATTATTTTTATTGTGTGTTTTATTTTATGTGTTTGTTTGCAATTAAAAAAAGTTGCATTTCATTTCTTTGTGATAGTCTGCATTTTTTGTTCATATTTTAGTTCTAACACTTCTAATACTTCACTGTTCACTTCTGTTACCCCACATTTCACTTCTGCATTTTCATTTTTTTTGTTTTTGGGTTCCCTGTTTACAGTTCTCACAATTTGCATTGCATATAATAAAATCATTGCATATATAAAAAAAACAAAACAAAACAAAAAAACAAAAAAACAAAAAATCGTTGCGTGCTGCATTGTGTACATACCTTCATTTCATTTGCATTTTAGTTTCACAATTTTGTTACCATTTCTGTTACATTTCTCTATCCCCTAAACATTTCATCATACCCTCCCCACTGCCTGCTACTATTCCCTATGCACTTCACCAATAAATCATCTACATCTCACTACTCAACAACTCCTTCAAAACCAATTCAACCAAGCCCTTCTCTACTGCCATTCAAACTGTGACAATCTCCAATCACAACAACCTCTTCCACCTGACAGTGGCATATCCACCACCACATCCTTTCACTGTCACCCCTCCATTGTGATACACAACCATACCATCATCTCCCCTTCAAACTAGTGCCATTACGCTGTCAACCATGTACACACCCTCCCTCTGATAACACCACCCTGACCACTTCATTCGGCAGTTCCTAACCAACATACATACCAGCACTTCTCTACAACCATACATACCACTGTGCCACAAACCATTGACACAGACCTCCTTCACATCCATCATCTACCAATAGCATAGCCAAGTTCAACAAGTCTCTGTCACCTAGTCCATCACCAAGTAGCAACACATACACTACCACAAAACATCACACCTTTCCAGTTGCTACAACAAATGACACAAACTCAACTGCTTCTCCACTACTTGACCACTGCCTCTGTTCATATCACCTATTCTCCTCAAACACCAAGTACAATCCCAACGATAACAAAAAAACAGAACTGTTTTGCTCACCACAGTCACTTTCCTGCCATTGCTAGTGCCTACTTCCAACATAACCAGACAACCCATCTTCAACTTCAAGTACAATTGCTGCTTCGCCACTGCAATACCCTGTGCACCATGACAATTCCAGACTTGCATTCAACAACCTCAACCTCAAATTCCAGTCACTTACTAGCAATCAATATTACACTCTACTCCTTTGGCCATCCACATTTCAGATTACCACAAAAACAAACCACTACAACAACTTGCACAGCACCTTCATCAACCATCAACAGCCATCTCAAATTCACAAATCAACTTGCAGACTCCAACCACAAATCAAACTGCGCATCACTCAAACTGCCACCGTACATACTCCCAAAACTGCTACTATCTTCACTGTAGCGACAACAGCAATACCTTGACTTTTGTGTTCTACCATTCAATACAACTGCAGTCTACCCCTCTTCTTCAAATCTACAACTTCTCTACCATCTGCTTTGCTAATCATACATCAATCCAGACTGCCAAACACTTCAACTATAACATCTGTAACCCCCAGCCGTGAACCAAAGCCTCATTACAGCCACTCCAACTTCATAGCCAAACACTCCAGACCAACCATCCACCTTCTTCCCTCTCCACTACATCAGTGCACACAGTGTGCATAGTTGCTTCTGCTCAACCATCCACCCTCACCCTTACAACACAAACTCCATCAAACACTGTCTGCTCCAACAAAGCCATCCTTCCCTTCATCAACATACAAGCATTCACCCATTCCCCAATGCAATTTTACCTCTGCCCATATCTTCACTGCTACTCAACAACTACGCTGGGCACGATAGAGCAACACAACAACAGTATCCCACCGTTACACAACCGTCACCGAACTTCCCAAACTCGCAAGTGAATCACCTCGAAGACCACAAGAAACTGAGATCGCCTAAAACCGCAACCATCCATAACATTGCCTCTGCTCAGTTCCTGTTGGGATCCCTCCTTAATTGGAGAGTTTCTAGAAAATTCTAGACGTTTTTAGAGAAATCTAGAATTTTCTAGAATGTTCCGGAGAACTCTAGAGAAGTGTAGAACTCGCTAGAAGCTTGTGGAAGAGTGTGGAACCCTCTGGAATATTCTAGAGATGTGTGGAACCTTCTGAAACCTTACGGAAGAGTATGGAAGAATAAAGAAGGGAATGTAAGAGTGTAGAGATTCCTAGAGAGTGTGGAGCATTCTAGAGAATCAATCTCTACCGTCGGATGCAAGTAATCTCCACCATTCATTATGGAGGTTGAGTAGTATAAACAGGAGAAGGAGCCCTATTACTAGCCATCCAAGAATCCAAGGAAGAAGCCACTTCTTAGAGTGAGAAAAAACTTGAGAGTTAGAGAGATCCTCTTTGAGAGAAAAGAGTGATAGCTTGAGAAGTCTTTATCCTCAAGCTTGAGTGAGCCACTAAGTGTGAGTTACTTTTGTAATCATATTATTGTAATCCTACCATTCTTTTATATAGTGGAAGAATCTCCATATTGGAGAATTATAAACTCTTGTGTTTCCATTGCTACTTTTAATCTTAAAGTGCCTATCTTAACTTCACGAAGAGGGAAAGACCGAGATTTCCCCAATAGTGGTATCAGAGCCAGGTTCATCCGTAGCCGTAATCAAGCTCGTGTAAGTTCAAGATGGAGGATATTGTCGCTCATGATGGAGACATGTTCAAGCTCACAGCTAACAACTACTCCTATTGGAAGCCAATGATGGAGGACCACTTGTATTGTAAGGATTTGCATGAGCCCACCATCTACAAAAATAAGGTGGAAGGAAAGAGTGATGCTCAGTGGGAACTGTCGAACCGTAAGGCTGTTGCTATGATCCATAAGTACATCGACAAAACTCTCTTCGAGCATGTTTCTACTTATACCAATGCCTATGAATTATGGACAAAGCTTGAGTCCATGATTCAGAAGAAAACGCCTCGCAACAAGGCCAATTTAGTTCGACGGTTGGTGAAATTGGAGTATAAGGATGGTCATGGTATGATTGAGCACTTGAATAACTTCAAGGGGCTCGTAAATCAACTAACAAAAATTGATATGAAGATTGATGATGAGTTACAAGCCCTTCTACTCCTTAGTTCCTTACCGGAAAGTTGGGACACACTTGTTGTCACGCTAAGTAACTCAGCTCCGGAAGGAAAGTTAACTATGGATACCGTCAGTGACAGCCTTCTTGGTGAAGAAGAAAGGAGAATGGAACGAGATGAGTCTATCCATCCCGAAGCTAATGTTGTTGAGAATCAGGGTAGGAATGAAACCCGTGGACGTAGTAATAGCCGAAATCCCCATCAATCTCGAGGTAGATCCAAGTCACGCTCGAAGATTGCATGCTATTACTGTGGAAGGATGGGTCACAAGAAAATGGAATGTCGAAGCTTCAAAAGAGACCAAAAGGCCGGTAATGTTAATCCTGACCAAATAAGCCTAACAAAAAAGCAAGAAGAAAAGAGTACTACTGCCATAGTATTAAAGGAAGATCTGCTATATCTCGTTGGTGAAAGTAACATTCTAAACATTGCTTGTGATGAGAGTTCTTGGATTGTTGATTCTGGTGCTTCCTTCCATGTTACTCCACATGAAAACTTCTTCTCATCCTACCAAAGAGGTGACTTTGGCACGGTGCAAATGGGAAATCAAGATAGAAGCAAGATTATTGGAATAGGAGACATCACTCTGACGACAAGCACCGGCTGCAAGCTTGTTTTGAAAGATGTGAGGCATGTCCCGACCATGCGCCTCAGTCTTATCTCCGCTGGAAAGCTAGATGATGACGGTCTATGAATTACTTTGGTGAAGCGAAATGGAAGCTCACCAAAGGAAATTTGACAATAGCTCGAGGAAAGAAGGTAGGATCATTGTATGTAATGCAAGCTAAGCTATGCAAAGGAGAAGTAAACATCTCTACTGATGATATGGACACATGGCATAAACGACTTGGGCACATTAGTGAGAAAGGTCTTCACATACTCGCTCAAAAACAACTCCTCCCTGACGTGAAAGGTAAACCACTTCATCCTTGTGCTCATTGTTTAGCTGGAAAACAACATAGGGTTGCTTTCCAAAGATCTTCTCCGCCCACAAGAAGAAAGAACATTCTAGACCTCGTGCACACTGACGTATGTTCGATGTCCTAGAGATCCATTAGTGGTGCTCTATATTTTGTCAACTTCATTGATGATCATTCAAGGAAAGTATGGTTTCACCTGTTAAAATCAAAGGATCAAGTGCTTGATGCCTTCAAAGAATTCCATGCTCTGGTGGAGCGTGAGACTAGACGGAAGATCAAGTGTGTGCGATCAGATAATGAAGGTGAGTATAGAGGTCCTTTTGAAGACTATTGCAAGAAATATGGCATTAGGCTAGAGAAGACTCCACCCAAGACACCATAATTGAATGGGCTAGCTGAGAGAATGAACCGAACCTTTGAAGAAAGAGTTCGTTGTGTGCTCTCTCATGATAAGTTACCCAAATCATTCTGGGGAGAAGCTATAATGGCTGTGGCCGACATTGTCAACCTCACACCATCAGTTCCTTTGGATGGGGATATTCCTGAGGAAGTTTGGACGGGCAAGAGGGCTTCATATAACCATCTCAATGTGTTCGGGTGCTGGGCATTTGTTCACATCCCCAAAGATGAGAGAGCTAAGCTTGATGCAAAGACAAAGGAGTGTATTTATCTTCGTTCACCTAAGGATGAATTTGGGTACCGGTTGTGGGACTCAATTAACAAGAGTGTTATTCGCAGTAGAGACGTTGTATGCATCAAAGACCAAACAATTGAAGATATCAAGAATTCAGAGAGGGCAAGATTGAGAAGCAGTAAGAACATTGAACCTACTCTTGTTCGACATGAAAATAACAACACACAAGAAAGCAGTGAAGCTGAAGATCATGAAATTCATGATGAACCAGTTCAGGAAAACCTCAATCTAGCACTCCAATCGCACCAGAGCCATGATGATCCTCAAGGGACAGAAGACCATCCACCCAATACAACACAGAGGAGTACGTTACGCTAACTGATGAGGGGGAGCCTTAAAGCTATAAAGAAGCAATGAGTGATTGTCATAAAGAAGAGTGGAGAATAGCCATGCAAGAAGAAATGCAATCCTTGCATGAGAATAACACATATGAATTAGTGGAGCTACCAAAAGGGAGAAGAGCTTTGAAGAATAAGTGGGTGTATAGAATCAAGACCGAAGAGAGCTGTTCAAAGCCTCGCTAACAAAGCTCGATTAGTGGTCAAAAGATTTGGACAAGAAAAAGGTACTGACTTTGAAGAGATATTCTCTCCCGTGGTAAAGATGTCATCAATCCAAGTTGTGCTTAGCCTAGCAGCCGTGCATGATTTGGAGATTGAAAAACTCGATGTCAAGATGGCGTTTCTACATGGTGACCTAGAGGAAGAGATCTACATGGAACAGCCTGAGGGATTCAAAGTTCCAGGCAAAGAAGATCTAGTGTGCCGCCTCACAAAGAGTCTATATGGACTTAAGCAAGCACCAAGGCAATGGTACAAGAAGTTCGACGCATTCATGGCAGAACATGACTTCAAAAAGACGGAAAGCAATCATTGTGTCTTCATAAAGAGGTATGTAAGTGGTGACTTTCTCATACTTCTGCTCTATGTTGATGATATGCTAATCATTGGACAAGACCGCATAAAGATAGCTGCTTTAAAGAAAGATCTAAGCAAGAGCTTTGCCATGAAAGATTTGGGGCCGGCTAAACAGATTCTTGGGATGAGAATAACTCGTGATAGATAAAAAAGAACGTTATGGCTATCCCAAGAGAGATATATCGAGAAAGTCTTGGAAAGGTTCAACATGCACAAATCAAAGCCGGTTAACACTCCACTAGCTGGGCACTTCAAGCTAAGTTCGAAGCAGAGTCCGACAAGTGAAAAAGACAAGGAGGAAATGAAGAAGAAACCATACTCATCTGTAGTAGGCAGTCTCATGTACGCAATGATATGCACAAGACCAGATATCGCTTATGCAGTTGGTGTCGTTAGTCGCTTCTTGGCTAACCCAGGGAATGAGCATTGGGTTGTAGTCAAATGGATCCTCCAATATCTATGTGGAACTTCCAAAAGATGTTTATGCTTTGGAAAAGGAAAACCTGTGTTAGAAGGATATACAGATGCAGACCTGGCTGGTGACATTGATTCAAGAAAATCAACGTCAAGATACCTAACCACTTTTGCAGGGGGAGCTATTTCATGGCAATCAAAGCTGCAAAAGTGTATTGCATTATCCACTACAGAGGCAGAGTATATCGCAGCTACTGAAGCTTGCAAGGAGATGTTGTGGGTGAAGAACTTGTTGCATGAATTGGGAGTGGATCAAGAAAAGTATGTCTTGAAGTGTGACAATCAAAGTACAATTTACTTGGCAAAGAATTCAACATTTCATTCTCGCACAAAGCATATTGATACAAGATATCACTGGATCCGAGGAGTCCTCGAGGAAAAGCAAATACATCTTGAAAAGGTTCACACAGATGAGAACTGGTCTGACATGATGACCAAGGTAGTACCAACAAAGAAGTTTGAAGACTGCTGTCAAGATGCCGGCACTACCCCCCAATTAAGTCGGGAGGGGGAGATTTGTTGGGATCCCTCCTTAATTGGAGAGTTTCTAGAAAATTCTAGACGTTTCTAGAGAAATCTAGAATTTTCTAGAATGTTTCGGAGAACTCTAGAGAAGTGTAGAACTCTCTAGAAGCTTGTGAAAGAGTGTGGAACCCTTTGGAATATTCTAGAGATGTGTGGAACCTTCTGGAACCTTACGGAAGAGTATGGAAGAATAAAGAAGGGAATGGAAGAGTGTAGAGATTCCTAGAGAGTGTGGAGCATTCTTGAGAATCAATCTCTACCGTCGGATGCAAGTAATCTCCACCATTCATTATGGAGGTTGAGTAGTATAAATAGGAGAAGGAGCCCTATTACTAGCCATCCAAGAATCCAAGGAAGAAGCCACTTCTTAGAGTGAGAAAAAACTTGAGAGTTAGAGAGATCCTCTTTGAGAGAAAAGAGTGATAGCTTGAGAAGTTTTTATCCTCAAGCTTGAGTAAGCCACCAAGTGTGAGTTACTTTTGTAATCATATTATTGTAATCCTACTATTCTTTTGTATAGTGGAAGAATCTCCATATTGGAGAATTATAAACTCTTGTGTTTCCATTCTACTTTTAATCTTAAAGTGCCTATCTTAACTTCACGAAGCGGGGAAGACCGAGATTTCCCCAACAGTTCCCAAACCCGCGACGCCTGAACCACCTTCGAATCCCTCAGTCACCGAAATCACCTCATCCAGATCGACACTTCCCTGAACCCGATCATCGCCAAATCAAATCACCGAACTATTTCCACAACAAAAAAAGGAAGATGTCAATTTGCGAATTTAAAAATGATTTAAGATTTTGGAAATTTATGAGTATTAGGGTGCTTCTGTCTTCGTTGAATTGAGGAAGAGTGTATGGTAAAGTTGGACGAGAATATTAACCAAAGGTTCATTTTATTTTGAGTTGGGCCGGGCCCTAGTCCAATATATATTAAAAAAAAGGTTTGATCTTTTGTTTTTAGTTTTCTTGTGCTAAAAAAACAGAGAGAGAGAGAGAGAGTTTCAATTTCTAGTTTTAGTTTTCATTTGTTTAACTTTTATTTTTCATTTGTATTCACTTGTTTAGTTTTAATTTTATAAAATAATAATAATACTAATAATAATAACAACTTGTGTATATCTTGTTTTTATTTTTAGGTTGCCAAAGCAGATTGGAGAAGTCGTTTGCTTAGCCCTGCTTGTCAAAAAAAATGCTTGCTTGCAATATCTATTGTTTTTTATTTACCTTGCATTTTTGTTTGCTTGCATATTTATTTAAAAACAAAAACTCAAAAAAAAATCATTCGTAATTGCATTGTTAATACATTTTTAATTTCAGCTTTGCATTTCATCCTAGAATTTTGATTAATAATAACGGTTAGACATTGATAACACTTAATTGTATATTGACAAGTTGTCTTCTTTGAACAATTTAATTTCTTGGTGTCTAGACTACGGTAGAGTAATAACCATTTATAAATATTATGCTGATTCGTAAATATTATAGTGGTTGTTTCTCTGAAGGTACTTAAACCTTCGGCTGCATTGCTACGGTGATTCGTGGTGCACCGATAAGTCCTGCCCGTTACCTGGCTGAGAACTATCTTGTTGAATTAAGACAATGTGTGATTATACAATTTTGGGTTAACTTAGGATGCATCATTTAAAAATAACCACTGCATTCATTTAGTTGCATTAGTTCATGCATATTTAAAGAAAAAAAATTCAAAATCCAAAACTAAAAAAAATTGTAAACATTTCTTAATTTAGTTTTTTTCCTTCTCCTTTGAAAATTAAATTTCAAAACAAAAATAAAAATAAAAATCTTTTCACAAAAATCAATTTTCCATTTTGAAAAATAAATTCTACCTGTAAATATTTTTCCTTTACAAAAAAACAAAAACAAAAAATTTCTTAAAAATGTCCGAATTTCCATATTCAGATGAATTTTACAATAGTTGTGAAAATCAATATAATCCATAGAGTTTCACATAAAACTCGTATGGATATTTTAATAATAACTTTTGTATGAACAATTCGAATTTCAAACAACAAAATTTTCAAAACAGTGACCAACCTTCGACTCTTGAAAATAGCATTTCATCTTTACTTGAAATCTCTACACAACAAAATCAAATGATAAACGAGTTGTGTAATTCATATTTGTGTAATAACTCGAGTCAAGGATTTCAAAATTTGAATTTAATTCAAAATTCAAACAATTTCAATTATAACCCATGCCAACTCAATTTCGAACTTCAAAATTAATTTCAAAATCAAAACGAAAGTAGAAATAACTTTTCAATAATTTTGGCAATGGAAATAATCTCGATTACATGCGATTGATAATTTTTGTTCTCAGCAAATCCAAATCGAAAATTCTCAAGTTAATAACTACAAATTGGATTTTTTTGAACAAATGAACGGAATTTACGATGATCACATGGATTCGTTGTTTGAAACTTATATGAAACAACGTGAACAACAAAACCAAATCCCAACGTGTGACGAGTTAAGTAATAATCCATCTTTTACCAAAATCGATGATTTTCAAACAACAACTTTTGAAACTGAAAATGATGTTCTTAATGAAGTTGTTGAAAACACGGTAATTGAGTTGGATTTCAATTCTTTTGAGGGTGTGGAACCAATTTTAAAATTCGATCTTCATTTTCTCGATTTCAAAAATTTGAATACAACCACATTGGATTTTTAACTTAACAAATGTAATAAAGTTGTTGATAATTCGATAAAGGAAGTCGAATTCAATGAACACGATTTCTATGGAATTTTCGAAAATGAGTTATTAAATTCTAAAGGGAACGATTTACATCACCATTTTGATTTTGAAATCGATAATTTTGAAAAAGTTTTCAATGGTAAGTTTGAACTTCAACTTGGTGAAAATAAACTTGAATTTCAATCAATTGTTTTATCGACCCCAAAAATCATTGAAAATAAAACAACTCATACGATTTTCAATAAAATGACATTCGTTTTTCCAAATCCATATTCAACTTCGAAATCTTTTATGTTTTGGTTTTTCGAGCTTAAGTTGTGTCTCTTATACTTGACGAGACAAATGAATCGGCTTTTGGAAGACCGTTTCATTTACTTTTTGATGATATACTTTTCGATCTCGTGTAAATACCATTCGTTTTCATGTAAACAATAATAAACATTCCTTTCACTTGGGTTGACTGTCGGGACACGGTCAAAATTAAGTGTGGGGAGGTCTCATTTTCATTTTTTTAGTTTTTCGTAACATTTTTGAATTTTCATTTTCTTCAAAAAAAAAAATCTCAAAACTCCTAAATCTAAAAAACATTTTCGTTTTACCATTTTGATTTATTTTTGAAGAAACACTATGGGATAAGTATAAGTTTTGGTTTGAAATTTTTGAAAATTTATTTGTCTTAACAAAAATAAAAATGAAGTTTGATTACAAATAACTATGGTTTAACTAGGAAGGTTCATCTATGTTAATTATGAAGTATGTTCTAATTGAAAATCTTTGTTTAAAAAGTGGTAAATTTTAAGTAAAGGATATAACATTTTTGTCTTCTAAGTTACATGGTGCTAAGACGATTTTGCAAAACTCTCTCTCTCTCTTAAATATACATACATACATATATATATATGTATGTATATATAATAACCACAACAACATCCAAAGTATTCACTCTCATTTAAAAGTCCTCACGGTTATGCATGGGTGAATTCTTGGAATCTTTGATTATGTGCTTTCATACTCATTTAAAAGTCCTCACGGTTATGCATGTATGGAACACATGTAAAAAAAAGAACAGACTTAATAAAAATCACCTACGGTCGATAGGTGTATGCACGAAAGTGTGTGCACTCGCCATGCTCTGTACTCCCCTTACTTAAGCCCGAAAGGCAGTGCATGGGTGGTATATCTGGCCTCAGTTTTACTGAGCTAGGTGTGTAATTTTTCTTGCAAATAATGAGAGAGCAAGCAATTGGAATCCTAGCACTATTTTAACTTGTTTGATTTAATTTGTTATTGAAAAGAATTGAACATACCACTTTAATAAACTTTGTTAATCAACTAAGGATCCATTTCATAATTACATTGTGTTATCAACTGAAAAACTAGCCAAACTATGGTCTTTCTATTATGACAACTTGATTTTTATTGGAAATTTTGACGAGTAAATGACTTAAATTTTTAAGACAATGGCCAAAACTTGTATGTAACTTATTCGTGTCAATTTAAAAATAAATCCTTTGTTTGTAAATATTTCCAAAAACTCACGTTCATCTCCTTGTAAATAAATCTTGCATTTTGTAAATATTTTCATCCTGCATTTGGATTTTGTGGGTAGTATCCGCTGAAAACCCCCACGAGACAACACTCGTCCTATTGGGGACACCCTGAGGTTTAACGGCATTTTGCATATGCTCAATGCATTCGTGATCCATACGAAACGGATTTATCTTAGTTTTCCTTTATTCGATGACGAATAAAAAGATAAGTGTGGGGGTATTTGATATGTACGTAAATGTGCATATATTTATATCCACATTTTATCTCTTTTTATTTAAAAAACATCATATTTGGGCATTTTAACATGTTTAAAACTAAAATTCAATTATTTTCAAACCATCATATTGTCATCTTCATTCAGGGGCAAAATGGTCATTTTTGTGCTTGTGTCAATTTAAGAATTTTTACTTGGACATTTTTTAATAATTTTTATAGGAATTTGGATGCATATGGAAGAGGCTTATACGAAGATACATGCATACACAAATAATAAAAATGAATAAAGAGGAAATAATTCAAGTTCAAGATCATGGAGGACCCCACCCATTTACCTAAATGTACAATTATGAGTTAATGGACAATTAAGTAGGGATTAAAGCTTCATGCACAATAAATGATGGATTAATTAGTGGCTAATGATTACTTAGTGGCTGCACTTGTAGCGACCCGACTTTCTAACACCAGAAAGTCGCATCACTATTGAAGAAAGAAAGGGATAGAAGAAGAAAAGAAAGAGAAAGAAGAAACACAACAACATCAGATACTCACAGCGGAACGAATGAAATATAATATATCACATAAAATATTACATAGTATCATATTACATCAGAGTACACAACACATATTAGACAGTTATAAACATCTGTCTAGCTATACAACTCAAGAACACAAGATACAGATATCACACAAACACCGCGGAACCATAATATATCTACACGTGGAAGCCTCATGCTCCATATCTCCTCCAGAATTCGTCAAGAAAACCTGAATTACTTGACTACTCATACATAATATGAGTACCCAAGAGTTTAATAAAACATAAAATAAACACTCAGGTCAGACAGGGGTCTGGTGTGAGTAAACGGGTTAAAATTGCTTAACTTTAGAAAATCCTTTAAAAAGAAAAGGTATCACGTAAAACTTCCCACACATAAACATGGAAAACTTTTTACCTTACGCTAACCAAAACATTTGATAGGAAATCCGGTGATATTATAATAGTGTCTAGGGTTTTCACGTAAATAAGAAATAGCCGAAATTGTTACATGATTAAATTCTAGCTACTAGCCACAAAAGTGGGTAATACAAACAAAACCGTAGGGTCTCGTAGGAAGAATGGGTTTCCATCAATGGCAGGGCTACCGGGGTACCACCCGTCACAGTACATGACCTAGATCACAGTACCGAGGATTACGCCAATCCCCTGCAACACAAAGCCGGAACCATTCCTTACTGAACAGTCCCGAGTAAGATCACCCCGTGGTTGGCGTGACCAACCACCCACAAAGCCGAAATAAAAGGACATCTAGACAGGAATGACCTCACCCTGAAATGGGTGCTACCCACCTAGCCTTGCTGCACCTCCCCTGTTTTAGCCATTCCCCGTTGATGAGGCTTGAGGCTACGATTACCTTTATAGAACACATCTATCTTAGAATACTCATCGTCCACCTGACGTTGTTCTGAAAGCATTCAAACCATACAAGTTTGTTCCGGATTCGAACGAAACCGAAGGCACTATCTCATTGCACTCATTTTGGAATCACCCTTAGAGTCAACGACCATAGCCCTTGCACTCTAAATCACCATCTCGAACCTGTAAGTACTATTTACGTCAAACTCATCACGGAATCACCCCTAGAGTTATCCTGACGAATAGTTCTTACACCTCGAGTCTTCACTAAGCTCCACTTGGATTCACGACCTAACGTTTAATTAGAATCGATGTGGTTTTCGGATATCCAAATATGGAAACCCGATCCCGGTCTCACCGAAACGAAACGTCATTTTAATGTCCAAGTTGTTTAAAGGGTTTAATCAATTAAACTTATATTCAGGATGATATAACAGATAGATGAATCACATTATCACAACAGATAATTGATATCAAACATTCATCTCACAAAAAAACATATCACACATCATAGATATCATAATCATCCAGTATCAACCAATCACCCAATATCAATCAATCATCCAATATCAACCAATCATCCATAAACAGAGTTGATTAACTCTAAATCAATTGGATTACCTTAAATTCTTCTTCATTTATTTATCCAAATAAATAAATTAATCATCTCTTAATGATCTTCTTTGATTAATCTCCCTTGATTAATTATCCTTTAATTACATTCAAGTAATTATCCTTAACCATATTCGGTAATTAACCTTTAATTACTATCATTAATTACAATAATTAATGATCCTACATTTACTTCCATTAATTAATTAACTATGATTAATTGCATTAAACCTCAATTAATTACAATTAATTAATCACACTTTAATTAATCACTTTTATAAATCAACCTTGATTAATATCATTAATTATAATAACTAATGATCCTTATTAATTAATTATTCCTTTAAATTAATTAAATAATTAACTTATAATTAATCATCACATTAACCATAAATAGTAATTAACAACTTGTAATTACTTATCTTAATTAATTAACTTCTTAATTAATTATATTAACCCTTTGATTAATTATCTAATTAATTAACCTTTAATTACTCCATTGAGTAATTATTAATAAATTTAAAATAATTAATAAATAATCCTTAATTAATTACTTTATTAATTAATTACATTTTAATTAATTACATTTAGTATTTAATCTTAAATTAATCTCATTCATTAATTAATTAATCACATTAATTAATTAACTAAAATTAACAAAGTAATTAACTCTTAATTACTTACATAAGTAATTATCTTCTAATTACTTCCATTAATAACTCTTGATTACTTTCTTAATTAATTACTTAATAAGTAATTAATTCCATCATTAAATAGTCCTTAATACTTAGTTAATTAATTACTCCATAATTAATTAATTTCAAAACAATTATATTAATCAATCCCTTAGATTAATAACATCGAGTGATTATCCATTAATCACTTCCATTTAATTACTCCAATGAGTAATTTTCCACTAATTACTTCCATAAGTAATTTCCATTCTTAATTACATTCAATAATTAACCATTAATTAATTAATTAAGTAATTACACTTAATTAATTCATAATTAAGTGATTATTTAAAATTAAATAAACAATTAACTAATTATTTAAAATTAATTAAATAATTAATTAATTAACTTCATCCTTAATTAATTAAGAAAAACATTAACCTTAATTAATCTTTACTTATTAATAAATCATCTTTAATTAAGTATTTTCAAGTTCATATCAAAGATAAATTAACCATATTTATCTTCATAAATAAATTATTTGAAATTAACCAAATTTTAACAACTTAAAACAAATTAACCTATTTGGTTTTCAAAATCCTAACAATAACATTATTTTGAAAATAAGTAACTTAGAAATCAATTTGAAATTAAAAACAATTCAACATCAAATTTAAACTTATTCAATTTCCGTATAATTTGAACTTGATTTTTAAAACATCACTTAAAAAAATTACTTAAACTTTGATTTAATAATTAAATTCAAACACTCCCTTTTAAATTAACATTCAAAATTAAATGAAGTTAATTACTTCAAAAGAAATCATTTTAAACAAATTTAAATTTTAAAATAACTTCGGTTAATACTTTTTAAAGTTTGATTTACATTTATTTTAAAACAACATGTTTTAACTTTGTATTCTGTTTCTTTAATAAAACTTGATTACAGCTTAATGCTTGATTCATTTATTTCAACAACAAGTTGAATTTGGCACTTTAACATTTATATAGAACTTAACTAAACACAACAACCTATCCACTCGAGCAAAACACGGCAATAACACGAGCCTGCTTCGAGCTAATCCCCAACACCATCTTCTTCGAGACGAACATGATGAAGACGCGAAAGCTACTCCGGGTAATCCTTTCTTCCCCAATTCACAAATTTCCAGCGCACACCACAAAAACACGTGCACGTGTCCCACCGCCTCCGGCCAATCCAGGTCGTCGCGACCATCGTCGACGGTCACTCTAATGCGTGCGAGCCTAAAGCCAAACCCAGATCGAAGAATACATCATCGAATCGAATTTGGAACCTCAAGCTCGAAACTGCACAAAACATTGACCACTAACCCCCCCCCCCCCCCCCCCGGCCATCCACCACGACGTCGATGATCCTCGCCGACCACACTGCACCTTCGTCTCGATCTCCCACTACTCTCGCAAGCCACGCGATCGCTTCCGGTCCAATAACCAAGTCACGAAAATCGCGACAGTCAAGCCCAGAACCCAAACAAGCTAAACCCTAATTGACCCAATTTCCATCGATTCAACCATTGGAAATATTCAATTGTATTTTTCCCTTCATCAGCATCACGACAACAAGCTTCGACCATAATTCTAGCTCCAATCACCACGCCGATCAACGGCAAATCACCAAAACCCCAATTTCAAACAAAACCCAAATTCACAAGAATTTCTCAACTAAAAATTATGATATGAACTTTAAAAATCGTAATTTTTGGTCCTTAGCTCATTCATGAAATCCAAATCTGAAAACAAGATAGTTGATTTTTTTACAAAAATCCTAGTTTTACTGTAAATTCCTTATTTATAATTATTTGTTGCATTTTCAATTATGAAAGTATTTTTAAAATTAACAACAAACAGTAACAAACAACTTCCATTCACATATCAAGATCAAATAGGGTATAGATTGGAAGATTTGAATTTTCCTAAGGAACAACTTCAAAAAAATTTCAAACAGAGAATGAATATTTACTGTCATTTGAATTCCTGGTAATTTCTCACTTACAACATACAACTTAACAATATACATGTAATAATATTCATTATCAAAACAAAATTCATTTGCATGCATCATCATTCAACCATAGATTAAATTAAAACTGTTTTTAAAACAAAATTTACTCACCTTTTCTATTTGCAGAGCAGTTTCAATCTTTTTTTTTCCAGGCCTGAATATTAATCTGGATAATGCTTTGATTGCTGATGAAATTGAATCCATGCATGCTTACAGATTGATGCTTTAAAAATGTTGGAACTAATGTTGATGTTGAAAACCCCTTGAATTTGCAGGTTGAACATCCGTTTGAATTGCAGATTTGAAAGGTTGCAGGTTTTTACTTTAGATTTTATCTTTGCTTTTGGATTTTATTTTCAGATTTGTAGTTAAGAAAAGAAGAAAGATATGCAAAGTTTGCTTTAAATTAAATCATGTTATGTTTATAAAAATTAAAGAAAATAAGTTTTAAATGAAGACACTTGTCACTAACATAACTTAATTCCATTACATGTGTTATTAAAAGGTGTTAATATGTTACACATGTTTTTGAGTATTTTTAATAAATTTTTATTTAATTTAAATGTAAATATAACTTACTTTTTAAGCTATTTAATTAATAAATATTAGTTTACCTTTAAAAGAAAATATGCAAAAACTAATTATAATATAAATAAATTCCTTATACATGTATTTTTAAAATCTAAAACATTTATAACCATTTTAATTTAAACATTTTAAAAGAAAACAAAACAAAACTTTGTTTAAATCCTTTAAACTATCATATAAAAAAATTATCATATGTTTTGAAAACAAATTGAATTAATCTAAACTAACTTTTGAAAAATATAAATTCTAAAACAAAGCTTTAAATTCCAATTCATTCATACATATATAAATTATTAATAAATTAAATTAAATTTCAAAACAATTCCAAATTATAACATATACTTATATATATATATTACAACTTGAAAATTCATCTTTTATTTAAAACAAAAGGTCTTTCTATTCACAATATATATCAAATATATATATTATAAATAGAAATAAATTTTTTTAGCTTTGAAAAATAAATCTTATCAATATTGCCAGATTAAAAATTTATTAACCCTGATAAGATTAAATTTACCAATTTAAATTAAAATTATAAAGAAAAACTATCAAATCAAATTAGTTATTAATACAAATTATTAAATTGATATTGCCTAAAATTCCAGGTCGTTACAATCCTCCCCCTTAAAAGAATTTCGTCCCCGAAATTTAAAAGCAAAGGTAATTTAATAACCCAGCAAAGATTTTATTTTCAAACAGCAAAACATACCTATCGTACAGTTACTACCAACCATAGCAATCAATCAAATAAACACACCTAACCAATTATTCTGACACAAATAAGAATAAATCTCACTAACACTATCTCGAGTTCCCAAGTATAAATCACCGGGAGACTCGCTCTACAGAAGCTAAACTAACTACACCACCAAAATCCAGAGCTCCTCTCATCACTAGATCCATCAATCTGAATAGAACATCAAACTATACTCAAGTATAGCTCAACTTCCAAATCCAACTAAACTGCAGATTCAACAACCACCGATGAATCCTACACGTACTCCCTCAGAGATACGGGAAATACAATGAATTCCAGCTATCCAAGCTGGCAATTCAATCTTATCCAATTGCTGCTCTCTTAACCAGAGAAATCTTAACAACATTAAGACTCCAACTTCGAATTCCAAACTCCTTACCTCATATCTGCATAACTCAACAGATAATCCTGGGCTGCCAATCTTCTCCTGATCAGCTCAACCTATGCCGATGCTTCCAGAAACAACTAGACCAAAGCAAACCAGTTCCTGGATCCTACCCAACAAAAAAGTCTTCCAAGATCCGTCGAAATCCAGAACACAAGCTCTACTTCCCAAGCAAAAACAAACTGAACTTGCTTCCTTCCTTGCACAGCTGCTACCTCGCTTCCGCTGCACAACTCTGATTCTGAAATAGATGAGAATACTGTTGATGAAGACGAATATAAACTTATCCAATATATCCGGGAAACTTTGTGTGATATCTCGGAAAATTTTAGCAATATCAATTTAATAATCTGTATCTAAAATTAAATTGATTTGATAAAATTTTAATAAAAATTTACTTGATTTAATAATCCAATAAAATAAATGTGTAATTTATGAATTTTATCTTTTAAAAGCTAATAATTGTTTTCCTATTTATAATGTATGTGTGTATATATATATATATATATATATATATATATATATATATATATATATATATATTGTGAATAGATAAGTTTTGTGGTGAAGTTAAATTAACAAATAAAATCTTGTTTTTAAATTCTAATATTCATTTTAAGTAATTTGGAGATTATTATTTATTTAATAAATAACTAATTGGTTTAAAATACTTAAAGTAATTGTTTTAAATTGTATAATTGTATTTTAAATATAGTTTAAATTTTAATAAGATAAATAAAAGTTTATTTTATTTGTTTTAAATATAGCTTAATAATTATAATTTAGAATTATATGAAAATTTAAGATACTCTTTATATATTAAACATTAATTCTTTTAATTAAGATAAATAAGACAAGTAATTTATGATTTCTTTTATAAATGATTTAAAATTGATAAATGAGTTATTTTCAAATAATAAATGTATAAATATAAATATAGATAATATTTTTAAAAGACAATGTTATTATTTTAAAATTAAAATAAGTTGACAAATTAGTTTTAAGTGGAATTTTAATGCATAAATAACATTTGAATTTGATTTAATTTTGAAATTCAAATTAATAAATATATTAATATTGTAAACAAGTTTTCATTTTTATATAAATTGCTTCATTTCATTTTCTTAAAAAAAAGAATGTATATACATTTACTTATGAAAAGAACTTATACATAAATAAATACAAATAAGGAGAAAGAGTTTTATTTACTTTTAAAATAAAATAAAAACAAATAAATTAATTTATAAAAACATGTTATTATATTGAGAGGTGTAATGACAAGTGTTAAGCTTTCTAATATCTTAAATACATGTGTTAGTAAATGAACTCTTACAAAAGACAAGTGTTGAAGATTTTAACAAGTGTCCTTTTCATTTTAATTTTTCTTTTAATTTTTAAAACAAATCATTCATACTTATATAAACATGTTTCCTTTATCTTTATTCTTTTCTAATTTTCATTTCTCAAGATTAAGAAGAAGAGTTTTCAGCTGAAAAACAAACTTGTTTTTCAAACTCTCAAAAACAGAAATTTAAATCAAGTTCAAGATTTGATTTCTTTTCAATACTCAAGTTCCTCACAAACCTGAGAATCAAATCCATAATCAAATCTGTTCAAGCAATGCAAGCACTCCTCAAACCTGAAATCATTAAAACCCAAACTTAAGTTCTAATGCCTGAAAACCAAATTCATACCATAAGTAAAAAAAAAAGGAAAGCCTGCATCTGGAAATCAAAGCTTACCTGCAATTCCATTTAAAAGAAAAATAAAATGGGCTCTGCATTCAACATTCTGGTAAACAAAGCAGTAAACCTCTCACATATCAAGCCTCTGCATTCTTTAAAAACTAGAATCTGTAATGCAAGTCTAAATCAGTAAGCAAGTAAACTCCGCATGCAAGTTTTAACAGCAACATTCAAATTTCTTTAACCTGCATGCAAGTATAGAGCACAACAAGCAACTCTGGTTTTAAAATCATAAGCCATTCAGCTATACAAGTTTAGAGTTTTTAAGAAGCAAAAGGCCTCTCAGTTTTAAAGTTCAAAAGCTTTTCAAAATTAAAGGTCTGTTTCATCTCCATTTCCAGGTGAGTAACATCACTATTTTAAATGTTTAAGTTTATAAAAATGGTTGCATGCTTATCTCTGAAATATAGTATGCTTGTGAATATATTTTTAAACCTCTGTGTATATATAAGGGTATGTTGGTATGTGTATGCTCTGTATTTGGATTTCTTGTTTCTGATTCTAGTTCCTAGGTTAAAATTCTAACCAAAATTCACTGGCACTTGATCCAATCCTGGTTAGAGCATAAGTTTGAATAAAATATATTTGTTATATCATAGATTTTAGTTTAGAAATTTGTTTAAGTTAAAAATAATTTGTATTCCCTCTGGAAATAAATAAGCATCAGTAAGTTTAAAAATGAGTCATGGTAATTTGCCAAGATTCCTTGATTTGGGTATATAAATCAAAAGCATAAACTATAATTCGATTTTTAAAACAAAAATCACTATTTTTAGTTATGGTATTAGAGAGTATTTCTGGTTTAACCATAAATTGGATTTGGGGAAAATTCTGTTAAACTCAATGGTCTTAAGGGTCGTAGTTCTTTCTGGAGGATGAAAAGGAGTCAGTGATTTGGGGAAAAATGGGGGAGGCAGTGGAAGATCACCGTGGTGATGGTGATTGTTGGATTTGATTTGTAAACCTAGTTTCTGGTTGGTGAAGTAGTTTGATCGACATTGATGCTCTAGTTGATCAAGTGCTATAATTTTTGGGAAAATGGATGGTTGGGTGTTGAAGAAGTGATGGTCGAAGTTCCAACGCCTCCGGCGACTGGAGGAGCGAGAACGAGGAGGGTTTTTTTGGGTTGGTGAGGGTTGCCTGTTGCTTCCAGGTTCTGTTTGGATGTTCAAATTTTGATTTCGTGATGCTAGTGGGATTTTAATGGCCGTGGTGGGTTTTAGGGTTGGTCGTCGACTTGTTCGATGCATTGGTGGAGGCCGGAGATGGCCAGAGCCACCGTGCATATGCACGGTGGGGTGGTGTATCAGGCGGAAGGTTTGGGAATTGCTGTGTTTTGTTTACTCGGGTTATACTCGAGTTAATTCGAGTTTCGCTCGAAGTAGCAGATGGTTTTACTCGAAGTAATATAAGGGGGTTTCGGGTATGCAAGTGTTTACACGTTTCATAGAAGAACCTGTTTATTCCCAATCCAAATTTAGTTTAAATCTGAAGCAAATTGTTTAACAGAAATAAAACTTAAATTTAAAGTCAGGATTTCAAACTGAGTTTGAATCCAGGTTTGAAAATTTAATTTAAACTTTATAAATTAAAATGTTTAACAACTATAAAAGAGTTTAAATATTTGAAATTAAAGATAAAGCTTTAAAATTAGAATAGAAGATTTAATCCTAAGTTTAAATCTGGAAACAAGATTCAAATTAGGATCATGTTTTGAAAAGAAAAGAAGTTTTTAAATTCTGAAATATTTAAACAGCTTTTGATATTGAATCACATTTTAAATATGATTTGTATTATAAATATGGGTATAAATTTCCTTTAAACTTCTTTATAAATAAGAAATTATTTAGTAGAAATTTTAAAAAAGGTTTTAAATTGTTTTTAAAACTTTGTTAAGGTTAAGTTTGACTTCTTTTTAAATTTTAAATTTTAAATGTAATCTGAAAACAAATTTTAAGTTAAATTTTTTTAAATTACTTTGTTAATGATAAAGTAATCATTAATAAGAAAAGTTTTATTTTAAATTAAAGATTTAATAATCTTTGTTTCATTAAAATTAGTAAGATAATTTAAATAATTTAATTAATTTATTTATTTAATTAATTAAGATTTGAAATAAATTAATTAAGGTTAATTAAATTTGTAATTAATATTAATTAATTTAAGTTAATTACTTAAGAAAGGTAATTAAGAATTTGTTAATAAGTTAATGAAGGTCATTAACTTGTGGTTATTTATTAATTAATTAATGTAATTAATTTTGATAATTAATTGGATTAATTAATTTAAATAATCAATTATGAAACTTAATTAAGAATGATTACTTTATGGAAATAATTAAAGATATTAATTACTCTTTGTAATTAATTTATTAATTGGATTAGTTTAAATTAATTAATTAAGTTTAATTAATTTAGAATAGTCTTTAGGTGGGTTGATAGGTAATCAATGGTGGTTAATTACTTAAAGAAGTAATTAAAAGTAAATTACCGGAGATAATTAATTAAAGTATGGAAGAGTTTTTGAATTATTTACTTTGTGTAATTAATGTGAAGATAATTTCTTTATGAAGTAATTAATAATTAATTACTTTGTGTAATTGATTTAAGCATTTATTAATTAAGTTATTTAAAATAATTAAGTGATGTAATTAAGTAAGAGTAATTAATTACTAATGAGATTAATCAAGATTGATTAATAAATATAATTAATTATTAAATGTAATTAATTTAGAAGCAATTAAGGAAGTACTTAAGGGTAGTTAATTACTAAATGTAATTAATCAAGAATGATTAAAAATTATGATTTTATTAAAGGTTAATTACTTAATGTAATTAATTTAAATAAGTAATTATTTTAAATTTAATTTAGGATCATTAATTAATATGATTAATGATGTAATTAAGGATTAATTAATTAAGATTAATTAATCGATGATAAGTGATTAAGGAAGTAATTAATTAATGTAATTAATTAATTTATAAAGTAATTAAAGGTTAATTAGTGGGATTGGTTAAGGATAACTAATTTGTAAACTAATTAAAGATAATTACTTGAAAGTAATTAAGGGATAATTAATCAAGGGTGATTAATTAAGGTAATTAATCTGAGGATAATTGATTTATTGATTTGTGATCAATTAAGGGTTAAGTAAGCAAGTTTTAAATGGTGAAGTAATTAATTTAATTCATTTTAAATTAATTAAAGATAGGTAATTAATTTAATTCACTTTAAATTAACTAGAGATGGAAGTAATTAACTTAATCCATTTTAAATTAATTATAGATGATGTGATTATAGATCTTTGCTTATGAATGGATGATATGGTTTATCTTGAATGGTTTGAATCTCAGAAATGAGATTACTATTGTGTGATATGGATGCATTGGTTGCATTGTGTTGATAATATAAGTTATCTATTGGTGATGATAATATAGATTATCAATTTGTGATGATTACCTGTTTATGATAATAATGATGATTATGATGTGAATTATCTATCTGTGTGTATATGGATAATTAGATTTAATTGTTTTAAACTTAAAACAACTTGGACCTAAAAGACACGCTTTAGATTTCGATGAGTCCGGGATCGGGTTTCCATATTTGGATATCCGAAAACCACATCGATTCCAATTAAACGTTAGGTCGTTAATCCAAGTGGAGCAAGTGAAGACTCAAGGTGTAAGGGATATACGTCAGTATAACTCTATGGGTGATTCCGTAATGAGTTTGACGGAATAGTGCTTATAGATTCGAGATGGTGAATCAGAGTGCAAGGGCTATGGTCGTTGACTCTAAGGGTGATTCCAATAATGAGTGCAACGAGATAGTGCCCTCGGTTTCGTTCGAACCCGGAACGAACTTGTATGGATTGAATGCTTTCAGAACATCGTCAGGTGGACGATGAGCATTCTAAGAGATGTGTTCTCTAAAGGAAATCGTAGCCTCAAGCCTCATCAATCGGGAATGGCTAAAACAGGGGAGGTGCAGCAAGGCTTCGTGGGTAGCTCCCACTGGAGAGCAAGATTGATCCCTGTCTAGAGGTCCCTTTTTATTTCGGCTGTGTGGGCGGTTGGTCGCGACAACTACCGGGGTTGTCTTTTTCGAAACTGTTCAGTAAGGAACGGGTCCGGCTTTGTGTTGCAGGGGAGTTAGGGTGGCTCCTCGGTACAGTGATCTAGGCCACGTACTGTGACGGGCGGTGCCCCAGTAGCCCTGCCATTGTATGGAATCCAAAATCCAATAAGTGCCAACGGTTTTGATTGTATTACCCACTTTTGTGGCTAGTAGCTGGAATTTAATAAATGTAACAATTTCGGCTATTTCATATTTACTTGAAACCCTAGACCCTATTATAATATCACTGGATTTCCTATCAAATGTTTTGGTTAGCGTAAGGTAAAAACTTTTCCATGTTTATGTGTGGGAAGTCTTACGTGATACCCTTTCTTTTAAAACGTTTTTTAAAGTTAAGCAACTTTAACCTGTTACTCACAGCAGACCCATGTCTAACCCAGAGTTTATTTTTGTTTTTCATAAACTCTTGGGTACTCAAATTTTTACGAGTAGCCAGGGGATTCAGGTTAGATTTGACGAATCGTGGAGGAGCAATGGAGCAGGAGGCTTCAGCGTGTAGTTATATATAGTTTTCCGCTGTGTGTTTTCTCTGAGTTGTTTCTTGTACTGATTTGAGTTGTAATAACTAGACAGGTGTTTATAACTGTCTAGTATGTGCTGTATTATCTGTGTACTCTGATAGTGGTTGTAAACTATGTAAATATTTTATGTTATCAATATAATTTATTCGTTCCGCTGTTTAGATTCTGATGTGTTGTTTTCTTCTTCTTCTCTTTCTTTCTTTTTCTATCCCTTTCTTTCTTATTAGCGATGCGACTGCCTGGAGTTTGGAAGTCGGGTCGTTACACTTTGTTCATCAAGTCCATAAAATCTTAGTGACTCATCTGACTCGGTCACAACCTTATAACAGAATACAACTCAAAAACTAGATTTGACTAATCCAAATTCCAAAAAAAAAATTTCTGAGCTGCTACACCAACTCTTCTACTAGGCTAACTACTAAAATCGCTTTTGGAACCAAAACAATATGGAAATCAACTCCAGATGTAGACAACTTCTGATTACATCAGTAGCTCCTACTTCCACCTGAGAACCCTCAGTCTCAAACAAAAGATTGCTCAAGAAAAATTCCTAAACTAATCGCAAGTCACTTTTGCGATCCAACCTAGGTTCGGATTCCAAAGAAACTATGCTCTCTTTACCAAATAGAACAGTTTTAGGCTTTTCCAAACAAGGTTAACCTTTCAAGAAAACTTTCACCATCTACCCGGACTGCTGAAGAAGAACCACCAAGATTCCTGATCCATCGAAGAAACGACCACACTACTGCTTCAAAACTCTACCTCGATGATACTGCAAAGCTAAAAGACCTTCTCGTCAGCACACTGAACATTTCGAATTGCACTGCTACCACAGCAAACCAAAGACTTCTAATCCAAAGGTTTCTCCAAAACCAAAACTATCAACAAACCACACAACAGACCACTTCCATTAGTGGTAGTCGTGTTACACACACACACCACTACTCCATCTACCTCTAAAATTTATGTTGGAAAATCCGAACAGATAACCCAACAGATTTAGGTAGATATAGATATATATATAGTTATATATAAAATTACAAGTACGCTCTCTCAAGAAAGACACCACTCCAGAGCCTAGGTATTCACTCAACCTAATGCTCCGATACCACCTGTAGCGATCCGGCTTCTGACACCTGAAAGTCGCATCACTATTGAAGAAAGAAAGGTATATAAGAAGAAAAGAAAGAGAAAGAAGAAACACAACAACATCAGATACTCACAGCGGAACGAATGACATATAATATATCACATAAAATATTACATAGTATCATATTACATCAGAGTACACAACTTATACAACACATATTAGACAGTTATAAACATTTGTCAAACTATACAACTCAAGAACACAAGATACAGATATCACACAAACACAGCAGAACCATAATATATCTACACGTGGAAGCCTCCTGCTCCATATCTCCTCCAGAATTCGTCAAGCAAACCTGAATCACTTGACTACTCATACATAATATGAGTACCCAAAAGTTTAATAAAACAGAAAATAAATACTCGGGTCAGACAGGGGTCTGGTGTGAGTAAACGGGTTAAAATTGCTTAACTTTAGAAAATCCTTTGAAAAGAAAAGGTATCACGTAAGACTTCCCATACATAAACACGGAAAAGTTTTTACCTTACGTTAACCAAAACATTTGATAGGAAATCCAGTGATATTATAATAGCGTCTAGGGATTTCAAGTAAATAAGAAATAGCCGAAATTGTTACATGATTAAATTCCATCTACTAGCCACAAAAGTGGGTAATACAAACAAAACCCTAGGGTCTCGTAGGAAGAATGGGTTTCCATCAATGGCAGGGCTACCGGGGTACCGTCCGTCACTGTACGTGGCCTAGTTCACAGTACCGAGGATTACACCCAATCCCCTGCAGCACAAAGCTGGAACCATTCCTTACTGAACAGTCCCGAGTAAGATCACCCCGTGGTTGGCGCGACCAACCACCCACAAAGCCGAAATAAAGGGACATCTAGACAGGAATGACCTCACCCTGAAATGGGTGCCACCCACCTAGCCTTGTCGCACCTCCCCTGTTTTAGCCATTCCCGGTTGATGAGGCTTGAGGCTGCGATTACCTTTATAGAACATATCTATCTTAGAATGCTCATCGTCCACCTGACGATGTTCTGAAAGCATTCAATCCATACAAGTTTGTTCCGGGTTCGAACGAAACCGAAGGCACTATCTCATTGCACTCATTTTGGAATCACCCTCAGAGTCAACGACCATAGCCCTTGCACTCTAAATCCCCATCTCGAACCTATAAGTACTATTTACGTCAAACTCATCACGGAATCACCCCCAGAGTTATACTGACGAATAGTTCTTACACCTCGAGTCTTCACTAAGCTCCACTTGGATTTACGACCTAACGTTTAATTGGAATCGATGTGGTTTTCGGATATCCAAATATGGAAACCCGATCCCGGTCTCACCGAAACCAAACGCCATTTTAATATCCAAGTTGTTTAAAGGGTTTAAACAATTAAACTTATATTCAGGATGATATAACATATAGATGAATCACATTATCACAACAGATAATTCATATCAAACATTCATCTCATAAAGCAGCATATCACATATCATAGATATCATAATCATCCAGTATCAACCAATCACCCAATATCAATCAATCATCCAATATCAACCAATCATCCATAAACAGAGTTGATTAACTCTAAATCAATTGGATTACCTTAAATCCTTCTTCATTTATTTTTTCCAAATAAATAAATTAATCATCTCTTAATGATCTTCTTTAATTAATCTCCCTTGATTAATTATCCTTTAATTACATTCAAGTAATTATCCTTAACCATATTCAGCAATTAACCTTTAATTACTATCATTAATTACAATAATTAATGATCCTACATTTACTTCCATTAATTAATTAACTATGATTAATTGCATTAAACCTCAATTAATTACAATTAATTAATCACACTTTAATTAATCACTTTTATTAATCAACCTTGATTAATATCATTAATTATATTAGCTAATGATCCTTATTAATTAATTATTCCTTTAAATTAATTAAATAATTAACTTATAATAAATCATCTCATTAACCATAAATAGTAATTAAAAACTTGTAATTACTTATCTTAATTAATTAACTTCTTAATTAATTATATTAACCTTTTGATTAATTATCTAATTAATTAATCTTTAATTACTCCATTGAGTAATTATTAATCAATTTAAAATAATTAATAAATAATCCTTAATTAATTACTTTATTAATTAATTACATTTTAATTAATTACATTTAGTAATTAATCTTAAATTAATCTCATTCATTAATTAATTAATCACATTAATTAATTAACTAAAATTAACTAAGTAATTAACTCTTAATTACTTACATAAGTAATTATCTTCTATTTACTTCCATTAATAACACTTGATTACTTTCTTAATTAATTACTTAACAAGTAATTAATTCCATCATTAAATAATCCTTAATACTTTAGTTAATTAATTACTCCATAATTAATTAATTTCAAAACAATTATATTAATCAATCCCTTAGATTAATAACATCGAGTGATACTCCATTAATCACTTCCATTTAATTACTCCCATGAGTAATTTTTCACTAATTACTTCCATAAGTAATTTCCATTCATAATTACATTCAATAATTAACCATTAATTACTTCATTAAGTAATTACACTTAATTAATTCATAATTAAGTGATTATTTAAAATTAAATAAACAATTAACTAATTATTTAAAATTAATTAAATAATTAATTAATTAACTTCTTATATTTCAAAATCCTTAATTAATTAATAAAAACATTAACCTTAATTAATCTTTACTTATTAATAAATCATATTTAATTAAGTATTTTCAAGTTCATATCAAAGATATATTAACCATATTTATCTTCATAAATAAATTATTTGAAATTAATCAAATTTTAACCACTTAAAACAAATTAACCTATTTGATTTTCAAAATCCTAAAAATAACCTTATTTTGAAAATAAGAAATTTAGAAATCAATTTAAAATTTAAAAAAATTCAACATCAAATTTAAACCTATTCATTTTCCATATAATTTGAACTTGATTTTTAAAACATTACTTAAAAAAAATTACTTAAACTTTGATTTAATAACTAAATTCAAAACACTCCCTTTTAAATTAACATTCAAAATTAAATGAAGTTAATTACTTCAAAAGAAATCATTTTAAACAAATTTAAATTTTAAAATAACTTCGGTTAATACTTTTTAAAGTTTGATTTACATTTATTTTTAAACAACATGTTTTAACTTTGTATTATGTTTCTTTAATAAAACTTGATTACAGCTTAACGCTTGATTCATTTATTTCAACAACAAGTTGAATTTGGCACTTTAACATTTATACAGAACTTAACTAAACACAACAACCTATCCACTTGAGCAAAACACAGGAATAACACGAGCCTGCCCCGAACTAATCCCCAACACCATCTTCTTCGAGACGAACACGATGAAGACGCGAAAGCTACTCCGGGTAATCCTTTCTTCCCCAATTCACAAATTTCCAACGCACACCACAAAAACACGTGCACGTGTCCCACCGCCTTCGGCCAATCCAGGTCGTCGCGACCATTGTCGACACAGTCAATCCAATGCGTGCGAGCCTAAAACCAAACCCAGATCGAAGAATACATCGTCGAATCGAATTTGGAACCTCAAGCTCGAAACTGCAGAAAACATTGACCACTAAACCCCCCCCCCCCACGGCCATCCACCACGATGTCGATGATCCTCGCCGACCACACTACACCTTCGTCTCGATCTCCCACTACTCTCGCAAGCCACGCGATCGCTTCCGGTCCAATAACCAAGTCACGAAAATCGCGACAGTCAAGCCCAGAATGCAAACAAGCTAAACCCTAATTGACCCAATTCCCATCGATTCAACCATTAGAAAAATTCAATTGTATTTTCCCCTTCATTAGCATCACGACAACAAGCTTCGACCATAATTCTAGCTCCAATCACCACGCCGATCAACGGCAAATCACCAAAACCCCAATTTCAAACAAAAACCAAATTCACCAGAATTTCTCAACTTAAAATTATGATATGAACTTTAAAAATCATAATTTTTGGTCCTTAGCTCATTCATGAAACCAAATCTGAAAACAAGATAGTTGATTTTTTTACAAAAATCCTAGTTTTACTGTAAATTCCTTATTTATAATTATTTGTTGCATTTTCAATTATGAAACTATTTTTAAAATTAACAACAAACAATAACAAACAACTTCCATTCAAATATCAAGATCAAATAGGGTATAGATTGGAAGATTTGAATTTTCCTAAGGAACAACTTTAAAAAAATTTCAAACAGAGAATGAATATTTACTGTCATTTGAATTCCTGGTAATTTCATACTTGCAACATACAACTTATTCATTATCAAAAAAAATTCATTTGCATGCATCATCATTCAACCATAGATTAAAATAAAACTGTTTTTAAAACAAAATTTACTCACCATTTCTATTTGCAGAGTAGTTTCAATCTTTTTTTTCCAGGCCTGAATATTAATCTGGATAATGCATTGATTGCTGATGAAATTGAATCCATGCATTCTTACAGATTGATGCTTTAAAAATGTTGGAACTGATGTTGATGTTGAAAACCCCTTGAATTTGCAGGTTGAACATCCACTTGAATTGCAAATTTGAAAGGTTGCAGATTTTTACTTCAGATTTTACCTTTGCTTTTGGATTTTACTTTCAAATTTGTAGTTAAGAAAATAAGAAAGATATGCAAAGTTTGTTTTAAATTAAATCACGTTATGTTTATAAAAATTAAAGAAAATAAGTTTTAAATGAAGGCACTTGTCACTAACATAACTTAATTCCCTTACATGTGTTATTAAAAGGTGTTAATATGTTACACATGTTTTTGAGTATTTTTAATAAATTTTTATTTAATTTAAATGTAAATATAACTTACTTTTTAAGTTACTTAATTAATAAATATTAGTTTACCTTTAAAAGAAAATATGCTAAAACTAATTATAATATAAATAAATTCCTTATACATGTATTTTTAAAATCTAAAACATTTATAACCATTTTAATTTAAACATTTTAAAAGAAAAGAAAACAAAACTTTGTTTAAATCCTTTAAACTATCATATAAAAAGAATTATCTTATGTTTTGAAAACAAATTGAATTAATCTAAACTAACTTTTGAAAAATATAAATTCTAAAACAAAGCTTTAAATTACAATTCATTCATACGTATATAAATTATTAATAAATTACATTAAATTTCAAAACAATTCCAAATTATAACATATACTTATATATATATATATATATATATATATTACAACTTGAAAATTCATCTTTTATTTAAAACAAATGGTCTTTCTATTCACAATATATATCAAATATATATATTATAAATAGAAATAAAATTTTATTAGCTTTCAAAAATAAATCTTATCAATATTGCCAGATTTAAAATTTATTAACCCTGAAAAGATTAAATTTACCAATTTAAATTAAAATTATAAAGAAAAACTATCAAATCAAATTAATTATTAATACAGATTATTAAACTGATATTGCCTAAAATTCCGAGTCGTTACAGCACTTCCTAAAGGCATTTTAGGAAGCCTCCTAAAAATAGCATAAGGGTTTTATGCTTGTATATATAGTCCTCTTATGTACATGAAACCATCTTATACTCTTTCATTTTACTTAGGAAATTAAGAGATCAAATTGTAAGCTCAATGTTTAATGAGATAAAAATAGCTTCTTAGCCTCTTTTTCGTCTCTTGTTTACATGCTTTTACTTCTCATGCTTTTATGCACTTTCCTTTTCTTTGTTAGTAGACAAGTTTTAAATTTGTGCAAGTAGTGTAGTTTATATTTTTATGCAAGTAGTTAGTAGCTAATCTTTTTTTCTTTCTTTGCTTATTTTCTATTCTCTTCTCTTTTCAATGTTGAAACTTACATGTGTTGATTTGGTAACACAAATGAGTAGCTAAACCCCTTCAATTTAGGGGTAATGAAGCTCTCAAATATTATGTAATTTCAATAATTTTTATGATTTATGATCTCTCTATTTGTGCTTCATGAAAGTTCATGAAAATGGATTTTGATGCAAGTTTATACAAGTGGGTTTGATAGCTTATATTGCTTATGCAAATGAACTATTCTTATTCAACATAAACACAATTTGCATCAACATTTGCTAATCCAATTTTGATTGTGAAATTAAAGTAAAAATGAAATTTGATGATCTATTTTACTAGTTACAATAGTAAATAGATCATACCTAAAATAGCTTTTGCTTTGGCTTCATTTTCATAAGAATTATAAGTGGTTTATTTTTTGTATTATAGTTTGATGGTTTGAGTTATGTTAATTAATAACATAAACAAACCATAATTATGATAAATACAACAATATTTCACTAAAAAACTAGATATCATAAATTGTTTGTTTGTTGATTTACAAAAATATGAGAGTGGACCTGCCTCTAAATTGTTCTCTAGTTCAATAGTCTTTAAATCAAATTTTAATTCTAGCTTTAGCTTCATTTTAGTTCTGGTCAACAATTTCTCCTATATTTGGTCTAATTTGATTGAATAGATTTTTTAAAAATCTAACAACTCCCTACGGATTGATCCATACTCGCCACGTACTACAAGTGTACGCTGTGCACTTGCGGTTATTTTTATTATAAAATTCGTTTGGCTATTTTCTAACGGTACGTATTTAGCCGTCCGAAAAGTCTTCTCGTTGAACAATTCACCCACCATCATAAAGATCCCCAAGTTTGATGGCCTTTTACGAAGTGCATCACATCCTCCTCCTTATGGATTACGCCCAGGTCGCACTTTGCCATAGGTGATCGGACCATCTAAAATTTGCGAAGGTGGTAGATACCGACAAGAGAAAAACAATTGCGGCCTCCGTTTTGCGTATCATCGCTTCAATCAATGAGAAAGTGGAACTCTAAGAAATAGCTTAAAGGTGGATCTCATCCAAGTGCAACCATACTCCTCAAAATTGGTATTGGCTTGAAGCTTTTCTCTATATGAGTTGAATGAAATTGGTTTGTAACTTTTCGTGATGTATATCGTCCACTATTGATTTCTGAAAATTGAAAAGTGGAGGCGGCCATTTCTGTTAATGGAATAGTAACATATAAGAGAGAGATATTATTGGATAAGGGTTGTTGTTTAAATAATATACTATTTATTTTATTTGAATTTTCAAGTAAAATGATCGTGCGTTTCGAGCTTATAGGATCAAATAGTGTGTCCAATCGCAACAAAAAACGTAGGCATATATCATCTCATTTTCCAGGTTGGTATAAATCTCATCACTATCCAAATAGTGCCTTGGGATGATAATTTCATGCTCTTCAAGATCGTTTTGGCCATTGAAATGTTTAATCTCCAAATATAGTGATCCTTATACTCATTTTAGTTCGTAGTGTCGATACGAACTTAACGGAAGTAGTATCGAGTCCGACTCAATCGTATGCAAAAAATCATATTTTTGTGAGCATCAATTAATTAACGATTCAATGTTTAAATCAATTATATAAATATCCAATCGTTAGAAACATAGATCGTTACATTCTCCCATCTTTAAGAGAATTTTGTCCATGAAATCCAAAGGACGAAGCAACAAAACCCAACGCCCTCACATAAGCAACGATAGATAAAAATTGTCGCTTATCAACTCATGATAACAATCATTGAAAGCGATCGCGACAAAGGGAATAGACTAAGAATTGGTTGGAGCCGTCATCCCCATCACTAAGTATAATCACTATCAAATCCGAAATCAATGTGGCTAAACCAAACATCTATGTTACGAACTTATTTCCAAAGAAACAGACAATGGAAAATAGAATCACACTATCCATTCCTATTTCCAAATGGGAATTTCAAGCGGCTGTAGCAACTACTTAACCTCTTCTATTCAACATTTACTAGCTTACAATTCATTCATCTCAAAATAAATGCCCGATGTCTGTCTTCGTCCCTTTTCAATAAAATTTCTACCTTGTATCATAGTATATTCTATTATTATTAGGATGTATATTCAGTCATAATGAGAGCACTTCCATGGTGCCTCATCACTTAACCCGTCGACATTAGGAACAAACAGTGTCTCATCCATATGGTATCAACCATCTCGGCTGAGTCCGCATTGTATCGCCCCCATAGACAATACTCATTCTTCTAATTTAGATATGATCTCTAGTACTCTAGCTTCATACCTCTGACTAGCATCGATCCACTAAATCAAGGTAGATGTGATAGTCGAACCAGCTATCATCTTTGGCACTAGCTCACATAGAGTTCTGAAGTCATAGCTAAAAATAAACCAAAGAAATGTCCACTCTAGGAATATCACTCTCAAACTTGTATGTCTTCCATTCAAAGCAAATATGATAGTTTCCAACTCCAAATAATAATTCAGACACTTCCTCTCATGCAGTTTTAGTTGTCGAATAATGTATACGACAACCTTACTGTTCAAAATCAGTACCACACCCAGTTAAGTACCACAATCATGCCTTTATACTATCGACACCTCATTCCAATCCAGAATTACTAAAATCGATGCACCCATTAACCTTTTTGTCGGACTCATTAACACGTGTCTACACCTTGTGTCTCAAATAAAAAGTCAGGTTCTTCTTGTCAAATCGGTTAATGGTGCCGCTACATTTGAGAAGTCCTTGGTAACGCATATACAAGATCCTAAGAAAACTTCTTGTCATCAGTCAGTGTTTTCTCAATACCTCCAACACAGTCATCAATAATGTCTTATGCCCCTCTTTTTTCCAAGAGTATACAAAAGTATCACCAATGAGCACAAACACAAACATATTCAAGTGATCTCTTAAAACATGGTCCAAGATATCAACAAAATATGTTGACGTGTTGATTAGCCTAAACAACATAACCAACCACTCAAAATCAAAGTAGCATAGAAAACACTATGTTCGCTACACTCTCTCTAGCTACTCCCAATGGATGAAACAAAGTCATAGAGTCCAACTAAGAGTTCACCTTTGCATGATAGAGTTGATCGAACAAGCCAATAATAAGTGGAAGTATACATATTTATCATCTCATTCTGCTCACGGTAATCAATATACAATCTCAAAGAGCCATCTGCCCTAGTGGCAAACATTGTAGGTGCATCCCACTCAAATATGCTACAAATGAACCCTTCCCTTGATAGGTCATCCGCTTGCACATTTAGTCTCCTCTGCTCTTTGGGGATCATCTACCTTAAAGGCATACTACTTGTCTAGCACGCCTAACCAAATCGATACGGGACTCAATCCCTATATACTGGTAATCTGGTTACCTCATCGAATGTTTCTGGACACTCTCTAGCTACAAGCACAAGTGATAACTCATCGTATGGGATATCGAGCAAATATAGAAAGCTAACCATCATCTCATCATCAAATAGGCAGTCACAAGCTACCTTCGGCTCACCACCAATCCCTAAAGTCACCAATGGCCTCTTATAATCCACCACTATTCTATACCCCTTTAGCTAGTCAATTCCCAGACTATAATAAAGAACCCAGTTAACCCTAATCAAATCAATAACAAACAAACATACTTTACTCGATAAGGCAAAGTCTCGACAAATCATGTTGCAACATCCCCTATTTTGAGGCTAGAAGCTAAGCGCTATGAATGCTACAGTCATCCATACTATTAATTTCCGATGACAAAACGTGGGATGCTACTCATGCATAGGATACTGAGTTTCCAACAAGGTTCATCATCATTTAAAAGGTTGATTGACTATTTTGGGTCTCAATCCTAATCTATCTATCAAATCAATAGATATGAAGGAATGCGAAACCTCGACGTCAAATAAAACACATATGGAACATCATAAATGGAAAGCATACTCTAGACAGTAATTCCCTTTTTCTTCTCTTTTTTCAATGGAGCACTCGACAAAATCGGAACGAAAATAAATGCATATGCTTCCACTATCTACCCCTACTCAGCTTGTTTAGGACTGTCCTTAATATTGGGAACAGGCTCACACATCAGAAAACCTTTTCGATCAACTCCTTGAAGCTCTCATCAATATGACCAATCAATCGCTTTCCAAGATGATCATTCAACCCAATAATAATTCTTTATTCTTTCTATGTCGATTATCAATGGAAGATAGACCGTACTTTGAAAAAACATCGAATTCGACCATATACTCCAACACAGACATATTGCCATACTTCAAGTTGGTGAACTTCCTAAAATACACTAACTTTTGAGAAGTCGAGGTAAATTTCTCTCCGACGCGAATCATGAACTGATCCCAAGTAAAATGAATCGAAGCTATAAGGCACTCTATTTATTTATTGTTCATTTCTGGAGTTATCTAGAGGTCAACTTCTACCTCATTGCGTCATCTTACTCCAATTCATCGAAGTTCCTTTCGTAAATATTCATCCCGTCTTGCACCTTAATGTCCCACTCTGTTCCAAGGAATGGTTTGCCTCCTAGACTCATGTAGTCTTTATACAGCTCGGCAAAGTCGACTCAATGTACCTGCACTTGAGCACCATAATCATTTAGAGAAATTGGGCATTTCAAAAAATGATTTGCACCATCTTTGTGAAGATATTCTATAAATCGAGGTTAGTTGTCCTCGATCCTACCCACTCTCAACTCCGAAAATGGAGTCAATAACAACATTTCTCATATGCCTTATCACTTTTAATATATACTAAGAATGATGGTCGCTCAAAGTGAAAAACTGTATCAATAGTACTCATTTGTGCAATACAAGTTATATATTATATAATCTTGAAAATCAAAATATATAACAAATACGCACTCTCTTGAGTATATATGTACACACTCTTGATCTAGTCTAAGGTGACAACTCCTATCCTATCTCTTCTAGATCGTGTTATTAACTCAGGTTAACCATGTAACCCAAGCTTTGATACCAAATGAGACGCCACCTTACACCACAAATGCTTATATAACCGAACAGTGTACTACTAGAGGATCTGGACGATGTAGGAGATTGTCAAGGGAACGAAATAGAAATAAGGAGGAGGAAATAAAAGATAAGAGAAGAGAAGACAAAGAGAGAATAAAACATCACACAATCATATAACCTATCGTATATCTCACAATGCATCAGTTAAAATATAATAGTCATCACAGATATAAATAGGTGAGACGTTAATTGTAACATCCCACCTCCTGAGTCCCAAAACTAATCGCTATTGATGCTGCAGTCATCCATAGTTGTTATTTCTTAGCGACTGAATGCGGCATAGTTAATATTGATACACAGAAACATAAGAATATGAAAAGAAATTAAACTTGAACATGATAGAATTTCTCATTTCTTATGAATAATATTCAGATTTAATTACATAATGCCAGACGTTAACCACGTTCAGATCACATATACATGTACAAATAATGATAAGAGCGGCATATGAAGATGTCCCCTTATGATGATCAGAGAACTAATTATACGAACTTTACAGTTCTTAGTACATCACAGCGGAATACACAAAATAGCTCCTATATAGCTAACACTTCCTCCTGCACGTCTCCGGAAGCTTATTCGTCCAAAAACCTGAAAGTATCCCACTGTCATACTACTCGAATTAATTTTGAGTATCAGAGAGTTTGTGGAGAAACATAAACTTCGAGTCAGACTATAAGTCTGGTATGAATAATCCTCTATCATCTCTTATCATAAATAGATATCTAGTGAGACCAGGCCGCTGCAGATCATTTACTATGCTCCTACACCCAAAATGATTAGTCTTAACATAATATGAAATAAAGCCATAAATCATATGTGTTGGATATCTCATTCACTCATCTATTAGATATCCTTTCTAAAAGAAATTTATTAGATTTCCTATCTAAAATCAATTTATCAGAGTTCCCCTCTAAAGTATTTAAAATGACTATCCGTCATAATTTAATAGGACTATCTGTCTAAATCCATTTAAATTAAATGTAGATTACCCTCGTATATTGTTTTATAAAAGATGGTGTGGGCTTTTCACCGCACACTACATAATTTTCCTTGGATGACAATGAACCCTGGGTGATAAATCCCGAGGCTAACCACCTTTGGCAAAACATTTTTTCCTTTAGAAATTTGATGTGGGATATCCACCGCATATTCCATGGTTTTTCTAGGTTAATCAGGAACCCAACACTTGGCCAAATAAAACATCATGATTATTTATAAGAATTAATGATCCCCATGATTACTTATTTTATGCAGGTATACCACATGTTTAACCTATTCCCATTGGTAGCCCCAATTAGGTTAAATTAAATAAAAACACATTGATACCCCCAATGTATTTTTCTGAAAGCATATTTTTATTTGTAACCCCAATCTATATATCGAAAACATTAAACCCACCTCGGTGTCCCCAAGGTTTATTAACATCCATTTTATATAAGGATCCCCCTTACATATTTAAACAAGCATAAGTATTTTATGCTATAATCCTTTGAAGTAACCCCTTCAACTTAGCAAAGTTTTATTTAAGAAAAATGGCTAAAAACAGCCCTTTAAAACCCTTCGAATGAAGTCCCATTCAAAAGCAAATAAACCTTCATAGTTAGCCCATTCGGAAGCCGTTGTTTTGAAAGCATCACAAAATCATACCTTTCGACCTTGTCGGAAGGTATCTTTTCGACCTAGTCTAAAGATTCTACCTTTCGACCTTGCTGAAATCCTAGGGTATCCCCCTTTATAAAACCATTTATAAACCTTTCGAAAGCAATGAACTTCAAACCTTTCAAAATCATTAAAACTCAAAACCTTTCACAATCATTGAAGGTAACCCCTTCAAAACCTATCGTAATCAAACCTTTCGAAATCAAAACCTTTCACAATCAAACCTTTCGAAACCATTCAAAAATAATAAAGTGTTGGTATTAGAACCAACCCTTCGAAAGTATACTTCCAACCTTGTTGGAAGGTTTACCCTTCGACTTTGTCTAAAGGTATTAAAACCTTTACTTTAAAAACAATGGGAAGGTTGGAATTCTCCTCCCCTGTTCTCTTCGGCAAATCTTTCTGGAAAGCATTTAAAACATTAACTCTTGAAGGTTTTGGCTTTTGACGATCCCCTTCTTGGCCCCTCCTCGAGTACATAAAACTTAGTCCTTTTATAAAAATTTATAGAATCGAAGGATCCCCCTTCGACTCAGTTGAAAGCAAGTTTTATTTCCATTTGAAAGCAAAGGAAACAGCTCCCCAACCCTTTGCCCCTCTTCCCTTCATCACCATGCCTACCCTTCGACTTAGACAATGGGATAAAAGTGGCTTTTGGAGTTGGAGGGAACATTTGGGCCTACTAAAGTGATGTTTTATCTTACTTGTTTGATTGTGATTGGTCAAGGGGCTTCCACCTATACTTTCGAATAGTAAAAAGTATACAAAAGTCAACCTTTTTCTTAAAACACTATACTTCTTCCACAAATCAATTTTTGAAAACCAATTCCCTCCGGCTTTGACCAAGGTGGAAGCAATTTTGCAGTTTAGCCCTTAAGCTTAATTAATTTAACTACCTTAGTTAAGCACTAAGGAAAAATGGCCAAAATCTTATAATTCATATACTTTAATATATTAAAATTTAAAAGCATACGAAGATCAAAACGACTCGGAATTTAACCAAAACCAAATAAAACGTGTTAGCTAGCCCATTAACTTTTTAAAACACTTAAGTCTTATCCAAGCAAAGGTTTAAATGGTTATATCCTAACCAAAATCAAAAACATGAATCGGGTATAACCCAATCCAAACATAGAAAATGAGATGACAAACATGATTATTCACCTTGATTAGTTAACTAGAGAATGAGACAATATCCTAACTTTAATTCCTTAGCTTTATCTTTAACTTATTTTACTTCCTGGAGCTTTTAATGGCCGGCCAAAAGTTGGTGAGGAGTTATGAATGAAAGAGTGAAAATTTATTAAATTGGAGGAAGAGATTTATACTAAGAAATGTACCATCATTTCCAAGTTTACCCCTTAGGAAATTCCTCCTTCTTAATTTAGTGAAGTCTTATAGTTCATTCATTAAGACATGACCATTAGATTTATTAATCTCATCTCCCTAATTATTCAAATTATTCTATTTTATTTATCTAATTAAATATTCTGAATAATGTTAATTAAAATTCAAGGGCATTATAGACTCCCCCCTTAAAGAATTTCGTCGCCGAAATCTCAATAAGGACTCAACAACAAGCATATAGCCCATGCAAGAAAAGGTAGTATAACCTACCAACCAAATTATATATTAACCCTATATAGAACTTACCATCTAAAATAGCCTAGGAAAAGTATCCTTAATCATGTCTTCTGTCTCCCAAGTATAGTCCTTCACATTGTCGCTCCACTGAACTTTCACCTACCTGACTGTCTTGTTCCAAACCTCTTCTCATCTTTTGCCACAACACGAACTGGTTGCCTCACAAAAGTCATATCCGGTTCCACCACTAAGTCCACCGGTGCCATCAGAGTGATAGTAGTTTATGGATCATGAACACACTTCCTAAGATGAGAAACATGAAACACATTTTGGACCCGGCCAAACTGATCAGCAAATCTACTCGGTATGTGAGTCTCCCAATCCTATCTAATATAGGAAATGGTCCAACATATCTTGATACTAGCTTCTTGGTCTTCCTAGATCGAACCACACCTTTCATCGACAATACTTTGATGAAAACTCTATCTCCAATTGAGAACTCTAGGTCCTTACGCCTTTTGTCTGTGTAACTCTTCTTCCTAGGCTGAGCTTCCTTCATTCTTTCTCATATCAACTCAATCTTTTCTGTCGCCTCCCTCATCAAATCTGGACCAAGGACCAATCCATCTTCGATCTCTAACCAACATGCTAGTGATTTGCATGGCCTTCCATAAAAGCTTCAAAAGGCGCAATTCCTATAGTAGTTTGATAAATATTATTACAGGAAAACTCCATTAAGTGCAAGTGATCTTCCCAAGAACCATTAAAATCCAGTACACAAGCCCTCAGCAGATCTTCTAGTACCTTGTTGACTATCTCTGTCTGCCCATCCGTCTGAGGTTGACATGCCATACTCATTTTGAGCTTAGTGCCTAACACACTCTCCAGGCTCTTCCATAACTCGCTAGCAAACAAAGCATCTCTATCATTGAGGATACTACTAGGAATTCCATGCAGTCTAACGATGTTCTTCATGAACAATTTAGCCAAAACAGATGCCATTCTGGTTGACCTTATCGAAATAAAATGGGCACTTCTGGTCAATCTGTCCATTATGACCCATATAATTTCATTACCCCAATTTGACCTTAGCAATCCGTCAATAAAATCCATGGATATCGAGTCCCACTTCAAGACTGGAACATCCAAAGGTTGAAGCAAAACACTTGGCTTCTGATGTTTGGTTTTAACTTATTGACAGTTCAAATATTGTTTTACCCATAAGCCAACATCCCTCTTCATTACTTCTCAGAAGAAACTTCTCTTCATGTCCTTATACATCTTGGTTCCCCAGGATGAATCATAAACTTCGATCGATGACATTTCCTAAGAACTTCCTAAGATTTCCAACATCCAGAACACATAACCATTCCTTCTTTCTCAACCAACCCCTACGGTCAAGAATAAATTCCTTTAAGTCATCAATCTCGGTTCCAATTTCTAACCTTCTAATCCTCTCGGCTAAAACTAGATCCTCTTTCTACCTAGGAGCAATTCGTTCGATCAGAACTGGTCCAACTTCCAAACAGGACATCATGGCGATATTCCGCCTAGATCCAGCAGTCGACCTCAACTGCACACTACAAGGAGCCGGTGCTTCTAAATCTTTCCATTCTGCCTACATACCTAACACCACATTCTGATGTTTCCTTCTAAGCGCATCCACCACCTTACTTCCTTTTCTCGGTGTATACTCGATGCTAAAATCATAAGCTGCAACAAACTCCAGCCGTCTCTACTGTCTCACGTTCAGCTCCTTCTGAGAGAATAATTACCATAGAGACTTATGATCCGTAAATAGCTCAAACCTTTCCCCCAAAAGACAATGTCTCCACGCTTTCAATGCGAAGATTACCGCTGCCAATTCCAAATCATGAGTAGGGCATCTCACTTCATGTGGTCTAAGCTGTCTAGAAGCATAGGAAATAACCTTTCCATCCTGCATTAGCATATCACCAAACACAGCACTACATGCATCAGTGTAAACTACCAACCCTTGATTCCCATCAGGAACTACTAACGCAGCCGCATTGGTTAACAAATGTTTCAACTTAAGGAATGCCTCCTCAGATTTGGCAGACCAAACAAACCTTATGTCCTTCCTGGTTAGCATAATCAAGGATGCTGCTATCCGCGAGAAATCCTTAATGAACGTTCACTAGTATCCTGCAGGTCCAAGAAAACTTCTAATCTCACTTACCGTCTTTAGCCTTTTCCAATTGTTAACAACTTCGATCTTATCCAGATCAACTGTTAACCCTTCCTCGAAAACTACATGACCAAGGAACTTCACTTTGTTCTTCCAGAAATGACATTTGGAGAACTTCACCTTCAGCTGATGTTGCCTTAGCGTCTGCAACACTATTCTAAGATGATCCGCATGATCCTTCTCATTCTTATAATATACCAAAATGCCATCAATAAAAAGCAACATGAACCTATCCATGTGCTCTTAGAAAACCCGTTTCACCAAATCCACAAAGAAAGTTGGCGTGTTAGCAAGCGGAAATGGCATATCCAACCACTTGTAAGACATATATCTGGTCCTAAACGTCGTCAAAGGAATACTGTCCTCTGCCACTCTTAGCTAATGGAAACATGTCGCCAAATCTAGATGGGAAACCACTCTGGCTCCACTCAACTGATCGAATAAGTCATCGATCCTCAACAAAGGATGCCTCTTCTTGAACGTCCTCTTGTTCAACATACGATAGTCGATACACATCCTTAACAACCCATTTTCCTTCTTCATGAATACCATAATCGTTCCCCAAGGCAAACTTCTTGGCCAGATGAAATTCTTTCTTTCTAATTGCACTAGCTGCACCTTTAGTTCCTCTATCTTAGTTGGTGACATCTTGCTAGGTGGTCAACTTACAGGTTCAGCTCCTGGTATGAGATCTATCTAAAACTCGATTGCTCTTTTCGGTGGCAAGCCCGAAACTTGTTTAGACACATCCGCAAACTCTCTTGGTACATAAACCTGCTTCAACTCTACTTCCATTCCTATAGCACCCAATAATGCATAAGCATTTCCGTTCGAACTTCTTACTGAGTAAAGGACTCGGTTATGACTATTAGGGTATTTCAATGACATTTCCCCTTCTTGGAAAAATATCCTAGCATCATATCTATCTAACCAATCCACACCTAATATGATCTTGAAACCCACGAAATCAAAAGCACATAAACTGCATGCAAACATATGACCTTACAAGTCAAGTTCTAACCGGTCATATCTCATTCCCAGAGTTGCATACCCTCCTATAGGATTCACAACCCTTAAAAGAGTAATAAGGTATAAAGGTTCTAGACATAAGCAATCTACGAAATACTAAGATATAAATGAGTGCACCAGTATCAAACAGTATCCTAACTGGAGTACTATGACTCATAAACATACCTTCCATCGCAGATTTTCCTTTCTCAACAGCAGTTGGTCTAGAGGATGATGGTTCCAATGCAAAGACCTTTCCCTTTCCAGCTGTGACGACCCAGAAATTTTAACAGATTAAATTGGAATAATTAATCGATTTTAAATATTTAAAAGTTAATTTTAACTTGAATTCCTGATATTAATATTTACTTGATAATTAAATCATTGGATAGTATAGTTTAAATATTGATTTTAATAATTGAAGATTGGGTAAAATGCTGAACCTGAAATTTTTAAGCCTGTTTTAAATAATTTGAAGGCTTATAAAATTTATAATGATGATACTGAAGATAATAGAATTGTTGAAATTGAAATTAAAGGTGATTTGTTCAATTTAAATAATATATCGTTTAAATCGATATTTAAAAATAGCCTTCCGAGACACAGTCTCGGAATTCGACGAAACCAGTTTCATTAGATCCGTTATAGTTAATTATTATCGGATTTCAATTTTCGTAGCAATCTGAGTTGTCGTTTGACCCTGGCAGCTCGAAACGCTTAGAAAACTATTTTAATCAATTTAATTTTAAATTGATCGTTTAATTCCGTAACTCACACATACTTTCCAATTAGCCTCTGAAACACGTTCCATTGTGTTCGGGACGTAGGTAAAACCTTATAAACGCCTAGCGGCATTCCGTGAGAGGAGTTCGAGATTTTACGATGCAACCTGAGATATTTTCCCAATACTTAATTAATTATATAATATAAAGCGTACACAAGAAGCTATATTTCCAACATTTAGTTATTCTTCATCCCTCTCTAATCTTCAAAGGAGAAACCGAAATTAAAAAAAAAAAAGTTTGCAGCTTCCTCCCTCTTGAGGAATCGAACAAACTTTCGTTCGTGCTCGCTCAACATCAAATCGAGGCATAGCCCTTGCTATCGCAGCATTTCCCATGACGGAGTTGTGGAATTGGGAGCTCGCGAGGGTGAAGCGGCCGAGGTTATGGAGCGCGCGTGCGCAGGAGGCGCCGCGTTCTGGTGGTGCCACGTTCGAGGAGGCGCGGTCGTGTTCGATTCGAGGAAGTTAGGGTAGGATTCACGACTCTAGGGTTTCGAAACATGGTCGCGTTTCGATCGGCAAAGCAAGCAATGGGGTCGTGCATCGTCGATCCTTCTGGCAGTTGGCTGAGCTCGTCACGGCGGCGCGAGGCTGTGGCGACATGATTGCGAAGGCGATGCTCGCGATGTGGATTGAAGGAGGTGACTGCGTGATGAGGTTGGGTCTTCATGTTCGTATTATCTCAGTGGGTTAATCAGATGCAGGTGAGTGATCTTTAATTGATTTATTTCAATTTGAAGCCAATTCGAAATGGAATTCGAAATGATGTTGTAAGTAAATATTTTAAGCGTATTAGTGAATGATTGGAAATTCATCAAATTAACAGGGGTAAATATAGTGTTAAATAAAAAAAAATTGATTAATAAATGTTATAGATTAATTAATTACATTATTAAGGACTTTAATTTACGTTGTGGGTTAAGGTTATTAATTCAGGGTTAAATTAAAGGTAACCAGGGATTGATAATTAAATTGGTTTGGATCGTTAATCAGTGATTAGAAATTAGTTAATCGAGTATAAGGTATAAAATTTTAGTTATAATTTAGAAATTAACTATGTAATTAGAAATTAAATAATTTAGAAATAAATTTGTAATCAAAGTGATTAATTAACATTAATCACTTAAAGAGGTAATTAAAGGATTGATTGATGATTATAGCAATGATGGATCATTGGTGAAGGTTTTTGAATGGTCTTTAAATGAGATTGATTCAAAATAATTGATTTTATTAATTAATCAAGGATGAAGATTGTGAAATTTAGTAGGTATAATGAGGTATACTTACTTGGGAAAGTAATTGTGGATAAGTGTTGGATGTAATTGATCAATGAATGGTTTGATAGAGATTACTTAGTGGTATTAAAAAAATATAATTACTTGGTGGAATTAATCAAGAGATTAATTAAGAAGGTTAATAAAGGAGTAATTGATTTATTTAGTGAAGTAAATAAAAGGAGTAAATTACAGGTTGAGATTAATCGAGAATGATTAATATTGTGGCTTAATTGAGACAAATAAATTTGATTAGCCAAATTAAAAATTATAATTGAAATCCTTGGGTTTTATAATTAATAGTATAATCAAAGATTGATCAACCCAAAATAAGGGACTTATGAAAATTAATTCATATAAGCGATTAAGAATAAATGAAACTAATTTATGGGGTATTTAAAGAATACTTTTTGATTTGGATAAGAATAATTGATTTCGTGTAATTAAACAAAGATAGTTATATGAATGTAACTGAAAATATAAAATTGAACCTAAGTGATTAATTTAGATGAGAAATGAAGGATTGAGTGGTTAATTGATTTGGAAATTTATTAGTGACAAGGGAATACTTTTAAATGGATGAGATTGGAAATTAAATCAGAATTAACTTAATTAATATCGGCAGCAAACAAGCTTTGCTTGTGGACAATTGAATGATATTGGATGTCTTGAATGGGTAAATATCTTCGATATGGAATGTTGGGTATTTCATTTGAATAACTTGGGTGGGAATAACATGAGTTTCGAGGAGACCGGTATCGGATATTAGGAAAATACCCGAAACCACCTCGAATATTTATAAATTGATTTGGTAAATCAATCGATTGGAATGAAATGATTTGGGTGAATGGAATTATTTTATCTAAGTTGGTTCTTAGCAAATTAATGATGGGGTAAGCATTGATTATAGCTAATTGTGAATTTATTAAATTGATGTATGTCACCCCGGGTTTGTATAAATTTGATTTCTTTAGAATTCCTTGTTAGCCGGATTTACTCACGCTGGTTTCCAGCCTGACCCGGGTGTTACTTTGGTGTAATGCTCGGGTCAGACCGAGTATTACAGATTTTCAGGTAGGACGTTCTGGAGCTCAGGAGGCGAGCTGGATGGCAATATCGTATAGAGTATATCCGTTGTATTTGTATTATTGTTAATCTGAGACATGATAATTGAAAATAAATATTCAGTGACTGTATAAAATGTGAAACTCTGATGTATATTAAATGTAATCAACTGATATAGTATTCTGTTGTAAACTGTTATTATTTATTATTATATTTTATTCGCTGCGTATGTGAGTTGTTGATGTTTCTGTTCTTCTTCTTCTTCTTCTTCTATCTCTTCTTCTTTTTCATAACTATCTGGAATTTTCGGCTTCGAAAATTTCGGGTCGTTACATTTGGTATCAGAGCAGAAGGTTAAGCGAGAACCTTGGCTCTGGTGGGGATTACTCATTAAATAGAGTCCGTAGTACTCTAAAATGAGTTGAGTGTATATATATATGAGCGCGTACTTGTTATTTTCTTATATAAAGGTTTTAAATGGTTTTATATAAAAGTATATTTTGATATATAAAACATTATTTCCTTCTAATAAATATTAAGGTGATTGGGTGTTAAATTATTGGAATTAAGTTAAGAAGGACTATAATACAACCAAATTAAAATTTAATTAATTAAAAATGTAATTCTAGAATTAGAACTCAGAAACTAGAATTGTTTGAAACTTTAAATGAACAAAGTTAAATTTGGTTTAAAAAGGTTAAACCAATCTTTGAGAATTTGGCTCGAATTATATAATTCGAGATGGTTTAAATGTGAAGTTGGAATTGAACTCATTCAAATTGAATCCGATTTGAATTAATTGGATTTGGATGGAAGATGTATAATTTCAAAATTTTAATGGAAGATTGGAATTGGTTTAAAATCAAAAAGGAATTTGAAATATAGATTGTAAATGTAATTTATAAATTGAAATAAACTTCATAAATAAATGAGATTATAATTTGGAATAGAATTCCAAAGAATATTTGAAAAGAAAGTAAGACGGAAATTCCAGAGTAATGTTTAGATATGAATTGGGTGGATTGGGAAAATTTAAAATCCCTTTGGATTTGAAAGTGATTTCAAAAGGTTTTGGAGAAATAATAGTATTATTTCAAAAAAATAAATAAATAAATAAATAAATAAATTTGGTGATGAATTTGAAATCTGGAAGATTTGAAATTAAAAATGTTTGGAAATGTTTTTTTTAAGAGATAAAAGTATTGAACTCTTTCGGTCACTGGAAAATAACGTCGGTGATGACTGCAGCATTATCGATGTTCATTTTCGAGTTTCTAAAAGAGAAATTGCTACCAAATTGTTTTAAATTGGGATTGTTTGTGAATTGGGTTTGATTTTGAAATTCGAAAGGGGTAGTTAAATTTGCCAAAGAATTTTGTATATAGTTGCATTCTAAGGTGATATCGAAATCTTGGAAATTTGTTTAAACTCTGGAATCTTGATTAAATGTTTATGGAATAATAAAATATATAGGCTAAATAAAATGTATAACTCCAAGTTAAAAGCAAATGTGAATGCAATTGATTTGAAATAGAAGTTGAAAAATGTAAATTATAATTAAAGTTGTACAAGTTTAAAATTCAAATGGAAAATTTGTATTGGATTAACTGGAAAATGGTATTGAACTTGAAGAGAGTTCGATTGATATTTGTCCGGATTTATCTGAATAATTTGGAATTGTAATTAAAGTGGAATTGGTTAAAGATCAAATGGAATTTGATTTGAAGTTGGAAGGAAATTGAGAATCAATTTAATTTAAATTGGGGATGAATCAAGTCCAATGGAAATTGGAGTTAATTAAATTGGGATTGGGTCAATTTAAATGGAGTGGAAATTTAAATTGAATTGTTGGGGGAAGTGAACAGTTTTGACTCTGGGCTATTTTCAATATAAATTGTCTTAATATAAACGTATTGTTTCTAAGCTATTAAATAAATACAACCTTTCTTTCTTAAAGCCAAATTATTTTATACTTGTTTTACAATTATTTTGGAACTATTCAACCATTTTTTTTCAACTGTTTTCTAAAATTTATTACTATATTTCAACTATGTTACAAATTAATTACTAATTTACAACTATTTTGCAATTATTAAGATTTCTATAACTATTTAATTATTTTCCAACTATTTTATAATTAGTTAACTATCTTACAATTATTTTACAAACTAATAATTATTTTTCAACTACTTACCTATTTTTAAAATTTTCAAGCTATTTTTCTAAACTGATCGGAGTTCAAACTGTTATTGATTAAAATACCCAACTGAGATAAGGATTGAAGTAATAATCCAAATGGGGATTAATGTAAAGGTGAATAGGGAATGTGAAATGGTTCTTTTGAACTGAAAGAATATTTTGAGAAATATGAAATGAATAAAGATGGAAATTGGATATTTCTATGGTTTCTGAGAGTGTTTGGAGTATGAAAGGTGTTTTATACAAGAAGGTAAGGATCCAAAGTTTTAAAATTTATATATATATATATCTGAATATATATAAAGGATCTTATGAGGATTTTGAGAAAGGTTTTTGATTTTTGGGAAAAAAATCAATATTGAGTTTTGGGAAGCCTATTTTGAGAATTATCGATTTTGGGAATAATCGATTTTGTGTAAAGGAGCTTTGATAAAATTCATACTAGGTGTATGATTTGAAAGATACTATATGTGTTTAGTATAAAATGTTTTTATGATGGCTCTGGGGAAAAAGGCGCTTCCTTGAAATGGACTTCTCAGGAGTGCCACCGAGTGGTGCTGCCTTGAGCCCCAAGGGGGGTTCTAAAGTTGATCCTGTGAGGAGTCCGGACAAAAACTAGTTCCTGAGGATTTTGAGTTGAGTTTACCATAGTGTAAGTCGTGTGTGCCGCGGAGAGCCAACAGTTACATGGACTTTTGTTGTGACTGCAACGTAACCCAGGATGTAACTGCGACCTATGGTAATATTGCGAAAGTCGTGTGTGCCGCTGAGAGCCAACAGTCTGCGGTTGAGTTTATCTCGGTAGACTGCGACTTATGTAGGAGTGGAGAAGTTTCATTTCATCAGCGAAAATCAGAGGCCGCTGAGAGCCTGTAGTTACATGGACTTTTGCTGCGACGGCAACGTAACCCTGGATGTAACTGTGATCTGTTGTGTAGAATCCATGGCGTAATCGAGAGGCCGCGGAGAGCCTGCAGTTACATGGACTTTTGTTGTGACTGCAACGTAACCCTGGTATGTAACTGTGACCATGGATGGGGGTGATGATTTTCAGAGCATTGTCACCAAAGATATTTCCTCTATTTCAAAATGTTTTCAATATTTTCAATAAAATTATTTTCCAAATATTTTTACTGGATGTTGAAAACGGGTTTACCAAGTACTTATAGATTTTCGGTCCTACGCCTGATCAACGTATGACTGAATTTCTGTGAGAACAAGGATGGACTGGTTGAGACATCGAGTTATAAGAAATATTTTATAAAAGCTATTTTAATATTATTATGAGATTTTATAGGCATTTCTAAAATTTTAAAATAAAGGAGATGAAATTTTGGAAAATCAAGGGAAGTTCAAACTGAAATTGTAAAATAAAATTGAAACTCGGGAAATTTTAATGACGTGACTCTTTGTAATTAAAAATCCAATGTTGAATTAAAAGTGGAAGTAAGCTAATTATCTAAATAAATTATTTAATAGAGAATGTTAATAAAATTTAACCTGGATAACTAAAATGGATTGTAAGTAGATAATGAAGTTTGGAAATGAATTCGAGTTATAAATAGAATTCGACTTGGGTTTGATAATGAATTAAATAAGAGAAGATATTGTAAAATAAAAAAATGAAATAGAGTTGGATTGGAAAATGTGATGGTTTGAATTGCAAATAAAATCCAAGTGTGATTTGAATAATATTTAATGAAATTTGCAAGTAAATTTGATATGATGGTAATGTTGTAGAATGAAATGCAGTGAATTATAATAGACTGATTTGAGTTACAAACAAAACTCAAGTAAATAGAAATAAATTGAGAACGGCGTTGTATTAATAAAATAAATTCGATAATGAATTAAATGATAAATTAAAGAGTTAAAATGAGTTAATTGAATTAGATAATAATGGATGAAGTCTGATTTAATAAAGACTAAATCAAAGATGTGATTGGAATTGGATTATTAGACTGAATTTAAGTTCGGTGACATATTAATTTGAGGTATAAATGAGTTAAGTATGTGTTGCATATTTTTTTTTTGATAAGTTGAGTAGGTGAATTAAAATTAAAATTTAACTAGTTAACTTGAGTTTAAAATGCATGGAAGCTTGGCTTCGAATAAGAATGAAAGCCCATTAATAAAAGCTTGGATTGAAGTAATTTGGAAATGGTTAGTATATAAGAATGGAATGTGGCGAACTAAATGAATGAGTGTGAATAAGTTAAAATGGGATTGAAGAAAATAAAATTGAGTTGGAATCCATTTTAATAGGTTATAAAACTTAAGTAATTATTTTTTTCACATGGAGGTTATCAAATTGTGTAGAAATAATTGTTGTTTAACGTAAACTGGATTTAATTAAATTTTGTGGATTAGTGGAAGCAAATATATTTGATTTTTGAGTCAATTAAAGTGAATATGAGTTTGTTTTGCTTAAAAATGAATTAAATGTGAACAATTGCTTTGTAAACCATTAGAATTGAATGTAATGACATATAAATTTGGTTAAAAGCAATTGGATTAGCTTTAAATTATATAAATCACTTGTGGTAAGCGTTTGGTGTTTGTTGTTTTTGGAAATGCTTGTGAAATGCTAATAAAACTTCATATATATGGCACTTACATATTTAAATTGAGATAGTACAGGTACCTGAAGGCTGTTTGGTGGTTTGGATTTGCGCTAACTGCTTAATTAAATAAGCTGCTTGCTTAAAATGCTAAATAAGGTACGCCTACGCAATAAAAATAGGAAATATGAACTGTTTTTGCTTTTTCCGACCGGGTGGGTCGATGTATACATATTTATATCTCATGTCAAATTGCAAAAGCTCCTCCGTACAAAGGAGACTCTGCCAAAATTTTTTTGAAATTTTGGGAGTTAGAAAATTTTTGAAAATTTTGGTTAACGACAAAACAATTTTAAATTGGAAGTTAAAGTAAACTAGTAAATTAAACTAATATGAATCAGTTTAAAAGAAAGATATAACTCAATATTAGAAATCGAAAATGAATTGAATTCATATGAAATGGCGAAAACTAATTTGAATAGAAGTGGATATGAAACTTATCTGAAGAGATGTATAAAATGATTTTGGGATATTGTGTCTGAATATTAGTGCTAAGCAGGATATGCAGGTATTATAAAAGAGAAGGAAATTGGATTTGATTCCAAATGATAAATTTGAATTGCCCGACTAAAAAGGTAAGTATTTTGGATTCCGTATGATATTGGATTGGGTTTTTGATGTAGCCACTTGGCTTTTGTTTTCCTTTTGGAATTTGGGAGCCCCTAGAGGCCTTTTGTAGTAGTACCGAGCTAGCCGCGCAAAGGAGACGCTGGCAAAAAATTTCGGGAATTTAGAGAGTTAGAAAATTTTTGAGAAATTTTGATAATTCAAAAAATTGGTTTTAAATTGATATTTAATTGATTGAGCAGAAGAGTATTGATTGAATCTATAGAAGGTTTTGGGAAAGTTGAATAAGGTGTTAGTGGACCTTTAATAAAAGATGAGTGGTAGGATATTGAATTGTGAATTTTGGAAAAGATAAACGGGTATTGGTCTATTCTTCCTAATTAGTAATTTCGGGGACGAAATTCTTTTAAGGGGGGAGGAATGTGACGACCCAGAAATTTTAACAGATTAAATTGGAATAATTAATCGATTTTAAATATTTAAAAGTTAATTTTAACTTGAATCCTGATATTAATATTTACTTGATAATTAAATCATTGGATAGTATAGTTTAAATATTGATTTTAATAATTGAAGATTGGGTAAAATGCTGAACCTGAAATTTTTAAGCCTGTTTTAAATAATTTGAAGGCTTATAAAATTTATAATGATGATACTGAAGATAATAGAATTGTTGAAATTGAAATTAAAGGTGATTTGTTCAATTTAAATAATATATCGTTTAAATCGATATTTAAAAATAGCCTTCCGAGACACAGTCTCGGAATTCGACGAAACCAGTTTCATTGGATCCGTTATAGTTAATTATTATCGGATTTCAATTTTCGTAGCAATCTGAGTTGTCGTTTGACCCTGGCAGCTCGAAACGCTTAGAAAACTATTTTAATCAATTTAATTTTAAATTGATCGTTTAATTCCGTAACTCACACATACTTTCCAATTTGCCTCTGAAACACGTTCCATTGTGTTCGGGACGTAGGTAAAACCTTATAAACGCCTAGCGGCATTCCGTGAGAGGAGTTCGAGATTTTACGATGCAACCTGAGATATTTTCCCAATACTTAATTAATTATATAATATAAAGCGTACACAAGAAGCTATATTTCCAACATTTAGTTATTCTTCATCCCTTTCTAATCTTCAAAGGAGAAACCGAAATTAAAAAAAAAAAAAGTTTGCAGCTTCCTCCCGCTTGAGGAATCGAACAAACTTTCGTTCGTGCTCGCTCAACATCAAATCGAGGCATAGCCCTTGCTATCGCAGCATTTCCCATGACGGAGTTGTGGAATTGGGAGCTTGCGAGGGTGAAGCGGCCGAGGTTATGGAGCGCGCGTGCGCAGGAGGCGCCGCGTTCTGGTGGTGCACGTTCGAGGAGGCGCGGTCGTGTTCGATTCGAGGAAGTTAGGGTAGGATTCGCGACTCTAGGGTTTCGAAACATGGTCGCGTTTCGATCGGCAAAGCAAGCAATGGGGTCGTGCATCGTCGATCCTTCTGGCAGTTGGCTGAGCTCGTCACGGCGGCGCGAGGCTGTGGCGACGTGATTGCGAAGGCGATGTGGATTGAAGGAGGTGACTGCGTGATGAGGTTGGGTCTTCATGTTCGTATTATCTCAGTGGGTTAATCAGATGCAGGTGAGTGATCTTTAATTGATTTATTTCAATTTGAAGCCAATTCGAAATGGAATTCGAAATGATGTTGTAAGTAAATATTTTAAGCGTATTAGTGAATGATTGGAAATTCATCAAATTAACAGGGGTAAATATAGTGTTAAATAAAAAAAAAATTTGATTAATAAATGTTATAGATTAATTAATTACATTATTAAGGACTTTAATTTACGTTGTGGGTTAAGGTTATTAATTCAGGGTTAAATTAAAGGTAACCAGGGATTGATAATTAAATTGGTTTGGATCGTTAATCAGTGATTAGAAATTAGTTAATCGAGTATAAGGTATAAAATTTTAGTTATAATTTAGAAATTAACTATGTAATTAGAAATGAAATAATTTAGAAATAAATTTGTAATCAAAGTGATTAACTAACATTAATCACTTAAAGAGGTAATTAAAGGATTGATTGATGATTATAGCAATGATGGATCATTGGTGAAGGTTTTTGAATGGTCTTTAAATGAGATTGATTCAAAATAATTGATTTTATTAATTAATCAAGGATGAAGATTGTGAAATTTAGTAGGTATAATGAGGTATACTTACTTGGGAAAGTAATGGTGGATAAGTGTTGGATGTAATTGATCAATGAATGGTTTGATAGAGATTACTTAGTGGTATTAAAAAAATATAATTACTTGGTGGAATTAATCAAGAGATTAATTAAGAAGGTTAATAAAGGAGTAATTGATTTATTTAGTGAAGTAAATAAAAGGAGTAAATTACAGGTTGAGATTAATCGAGAATGATTAATATTGTGGCTTAATTGAGACAAATAAATTTGATTAGCCAAATTAAAAATTATAATTGAAATCCTTGGGTTTTATAATTAATAGTATAATCAAAGATTGATCAACCCAAAATAAGGGACTTATGAAAATTAATTCATATAAGCGATTAAGAATAAATGAAACTAATTTATGGGGTATTTAAAGAATACTTTTTGATTTGGATAAGAATAATTGATTTCGTGTAATTAAACAAAGATAGTTATATGAATGTAACTGAAAATATAAAATTGAACCTAGGTGATTAATTTAGATGAGAAATGAAGGATTGAGTGGTTAATTTATTTGGAAATTTATTAGTGACAAGGGAATACTTTTAAATGGATGAGATTGGAAATTAAATCAGAATTAACTTAATTAATATCGGCAGCAAACAAGCTTTGCTTGTGGACAATTGAATGATATTGGATGTCTTGAATGGGTAAATATCTTCGATATGGAATGTTGGGTATTTCATTTGAATAACTTGGGTGGGAATAACATGAGTTTCGAGGAGACCGGTATCGGATATTAGGAAAATACCCGAAACCACCTCGAATATTTATAAATTGATTTGGTAAATCAATCGGTTGGAATGAAATGATTTGGGTGAATGGAATTATTTTATCTAAGTTGGTTCTTAGCAAATTAATGATGGGGTAAGCATTGATTATAGCTAATTGCGAATTTATTAAATTGATGTATGTCACCCCGGGTTTGTATAAATTTGATTTCTTTAGAATTCCTTGTTAGCCGGATTTACTCACGCTGGTTTCCAGCCTGACCCGGGTGTTACTTTGGTGTAATGCTTGGGTCAGACCGAGTATTACAGATTTTCAGGTAGGACGTTCTGGAGCTCAGGAGGCGAGCTGGATGGCAATATCATATAGAGTATATCCGTTGTATTTGTATTATTGTTAATCTGAGACATGATAATTGAAAATAAATATTCAGTGACTGTATAAAATGTGAAACTCTGATGTATATTAAATGTAATCAACTGATATAGTATTCTGTTGTAAACTGTTATTATTTATTATTATATTTTATTCGCTGCGTATGTGAGTTGTTGATGTTTCTGTTCTTCTTCTTCTTCTTCTTCTATCTCTTCTTCTTTTTCATAACTATCTGGAATTTTCGGCTTCGAAAATTTCGGGTCGTTACACCAGCCTTAGCAGCCTTAGGACACTTGTCCTTGTAATGCCCTATCTGGCCACAATTGTAGCACTTCACGTTCGGCCTCACTGCAACTGCTCTTCCATCTCCTAAGCGACACTCACTAGCATAATGCCCCTTCTTGTCACACTTGTAACAAACAATATCATCTTCCTCTTCTTAGCTGTTACCCCAACTGGGCACCTTTCTTCTTGAAGAACTTCTGCTTCTTACCCTGAAAATTCTAACCTCAGACGGTTTCCCTTTTCTGAAAGTAGAAAGCATCTCTTCATTGCCATCTCATAAACAATATGACATGGATCCCGGAAGTTTTGGCATGGTTGCTCTGGCGATCTTAGCATTTAACCCTCTGATAAACTTATCATTCCTCCAAACGACAGTATCCCTAGTAGCATATCCATAACGGGATAGCTCATCAAACTCTATAGCATACTCAATCACTGATCTATCCGCCTGGACTAAATCTGCGAACTTCCTGAGCAATATTGACTTGGCAACCTCTGATAGTAATCTTTCTTCGGACCTCCTTCGAAATTCATTCCAAGTCAGGTCTTCCTTTAGCTCTCCTACGGTAACTCCATTCCACTAGAACAATGTTGCTCCCTGCAATTATCTTGAAGCAAATCTCCTCTTCTGTATATCCATCAAGTCGAGATCCCAAATATCCTTTCATAATGTAATAGCCAATTCTCCACTCCTACTGCATTCAGTTCCCAGAAAAGGCTTCCTTTCAAGACTATCATAAACCTTGCTCGGTTTGGCATAATTATTCCTAACCGTGGCCATCAGATTAGCTCCTCCAACATTCCCTATAGCCATTCTCGCAACTGCTCCAGCATCATATTCACGAAGAATTGATACATTATCCCCATGTCAACCTGCGAAATCTCAGCACCAACATTAGCATTTGCATCTGGGATTGCATTTGCCTATTGACCCTGGTTGCTCCTAGTATTGGATCGAACGTTTCCACTTGTTACGGTGTGTCTTCCACCTTGATTCACTCTTCAGTTTCCTGCCTCCATATCTTACTTCCCTACTACCTGAAATCCAATCTTAGTAAGACACGGAAGAACGGTCTAAGAGAGTGGGGAATACATACTTAGCTATTTATAGCAAAGTACACATACGTTACTATAACGTTTCCCAAGCCCAACCATATTTTAGATTCATTAGATTATGCTTCAAAAAATCATTTAAGGTTTAAGTTATTTCAAGTACATAAACCTTGCTTTGATGCCAACTTGTAACATTGCATCTTTTAAGGCTCAAAACTAACCGCTACTAATGATGCAGTTATCCATGGTTGTTTGTGTTAGTTGCATTTGTTAGGTATAGCTTATATTCCTTTTGATCCGCTTCCATAGGATAAAATGTATGGACCTATTCAAGCCGGCTCTACTTATATTGCTGGTATAAGAGCCATGGATGGGCAAATGGTCGACCTTTAACTATACTTAGAGATTTCGATGCCTGCTGGATTCTAATTATATTGGTCTTCGTATCTCCTCCGTTAGAGTTCCATTACCGCCAGCTACTTTTGAGCCTTTGACGTCTCAGTACATGCTGCCTTTTATGTAGTTTCCCCTTCAACATACATTTAGTGTGTACATATTATAGGGTGAGTTTGTTTGGTATTCACTATTGTATCCTATAGATGAGGTTGTTCAGGGTGTACCTTCTTATATCATCAACATCAGGTATGTACGACTTGTCAATTTTCGTATGGTTCACTATCATTTACAGCCATGATATATTTTTAATTTTCTTTTTTTATATTATAGCATGCTTAGTATAGATCGGCATAGATGTTTGATTGTTGCATTTGAGTGCATGACACTTACTTATACTCAACTAATATTTAAGGTTATCAAATCGCTATATAGCAACAGTAGACTTGGTATTAGACTAAGTACCAGACTTAGACGGCTTAGTACAAGGCTTAGGTACATGATTATCAAGTTTAGATTCAATAGATTTAGTAATAAAATTAGTTTCCACCTGAGCCACATGGCTTCAATAATGTCAATGATGATAGCAGTGATGACAGTAACGACGCTGAGAGAGTGGCAGTGGGTCACCTCATATAAACTGATGTTTTTTGTGTGTTTCATAAATGTATTCATATTTTGTCTTCATTTTTACGCATGTCTATATCCACGATGATTTACATCTATATCACACGAGTTTATTTGAGCTGTTTACATGTTGATAATGATATTTGTATATGCTTATTTACATATTCTTGTATTGATCATATGACGATGATTCATATTATTCTATTTTTATTTTATACTTTATTCATAACATAAATATAAAATAAAAACTTACGTTTCGTCCATAAACAAACATATTTTCAAGGAAATAAAAATAAGTGATGTGGATTGCCAAATAGAAACAAACACATTTGTGTCTGCTTGTTTCAAATTTGAGGACGGTTGCCATGTCTTAGTTCATATGACACTTGATTCAAATGTCATGGATTATGAACTTCATATTTAAGTGAAAGTTTTATATTGAATGTTCACAACATTTCCTATGGAAAATGAAACTTAGACTCCACAAGATTATTTATGTTAATGAAAGTATACATAGAAGCGGACCATAGACATATAGAAGAGTAGATTGATCAAGATTGGGTTACACGACTCTTTTAATAATCATCCTAATTATAGAATAATTTGAAGGATTTCGAAAACTTAGAGTACCCATGTCATGTTTGCTAGAGCCTGTTGATGATACAGAAGCATCGTAAATATAGTGGAGGAAGAAGATCTATTTTAGTTAACGCGATCTATCAGTTAAAACAATCTTCGTTTGGTTCTCGATATTTTTCGAAGTATCATACAAAATTATTTGGACATGCTACATATGATCTTTGGGTTAGCTTATTAGAAAATTTAACCGACTTTCAAAAACTATATAAGTTATTTAAGTCAAGTAAGTCTTTTGAACAATCAAATTCAAGTTAAATATGTTATTTAAGTTAAGTTGTCTAAGCTTTTGTTATGTAAGACCTTTGGTTTAGCTGTTCGATTATTTACTTAAAGATACACAATAAACCGAACAAGGTTCCTGTTATCAAATTCGAAACACAAATGTAGATATGAAATGGAAAAAGACTTAATTAAAATGGTACAAACAAGATAACAAATATTAAAATAGAAATGATAACAAAGAGAAAAAATAAACATGTAGATTGATTAAATCTATCTACGATAACCTGCAAATTGTATATATATAATAATTGGCGAAAATTTTCATCTTCCAACTCCTCAATTAGTGTGAACTAATTATCATGCCAATTACCTCAACAATTTGAATTACCAAAACTAAGTAATATCAATTTTTCAATGAAGTAGTGATTATGTTGCTGGATGCTCACACAATCAGGTAGTTGCACTTTAAATGTTTGTTAAAATGTCATATCCGACTAGCATATAATTCAAGTACAAGTAAGTTAAGATCTCGTACTAAAAATAAGTAGGATAATAGCAAAAGCAAGACATAGTAAAGGACATAGGGAATTTATGTGGCTTGGATATTAAGGAATCCTACATCGATGGGAAAATTTTCTCTTTCTTCCTTTTTCGTATTTTTGTACAGTTTTCCATAGCAGAGAGTACAGTAAAACCTTAAATGTATTGAAAAGAAAAAAGGTGAAAAGCCTATTTCATGCTACACCGCTTTTGTTATTTATAGTATTGAGAGGACATGGAATTGATGGAATTCTTTCCCCACGTTATGCTTCAGCCCTTGGATTCTGCCAGATGTCATCTATCAGTGTCATATGTTTGATGGATCCAGATTCTTATGTGTCTTTGGGAGGAAGCTTGAGTGGAGATATGAACCCTTGAAATTGGAGTGGGAATATTCGAAGCTGTGGTTGTAGAATCCAAATTTGAATTGACTTTGCATATGAGTCCGTAGGGGGACATTAAGCATCGCTCATTGGCTCCGAGATATTAACATCATATCTGTATTGACTGATGTATTATCACCGTGTGATGTTCCGATGCTAATTTACACTTGCTTGGTTTATCAGGGTGAAGTTACACTGCCTTGCCTTACCTTTGGTATTTTTTTGCATTGCTTGTGGATGTGACCCGAGCTAGTTGTGAGCTAGGTTGGTTTGGTTACTAATTTTCACATGTTGTTGATAGAGGTAGAGGGGTTGGTGTCTCCATTGTCTTTGCTTAGCTTGTTATCATATCGGGTAGAAATGGAGTTGCACTATCTTATTTCATTCTGAGAGTTGATTTGACACATGCTTGGAAAGTATTTAGGGCTAGCCATGATCTGAGCTGATTGCAATTTGAGTTGCTCTCATTGTAAGTATGCTTGGGTTGTTGATGAGAGAATGGAGGAGCTCCATATCTTTGTTGTGTACCTGCAAATATTGTTCTGTAATGAAACATATTTTGAATGTCCCTGTTGGCAGCCCTTTGAAGTGCTTTTGATCACTTGGGAGTACTACTTAGGTAGCCCACTATGTGTTGTGCAGACCTGTTCTTATAGGTTTTGATGAAATATAAGTTTTAAAGATGCGGTCAGCCTAGTTCAGCATGTACTAATTACTATGCATTGGTGTGATATTCTTATTCTTTCGTGATCTTATGTATTTTCATTGTCACCTGCCCTTGTTTTCATATAAGTGCATCCATCTTCTACCGTTGTTTTCATGATGGCAGGATGCAGGTCGGGTCAAGTACCTTAACTTCAAGATGGCTCCTTGTACAGTATGAGCTCGATTGATTTAACTCCTTTTTCTTTATATCTAAGTTTTCTTGATATGAGGGTAGCCTTCTTGGCATAATGCCCTACCCTATTTTCCTTTAATGGAGCTCGAGGTAGAAGCAAGCATAACACATGCACTCTAATTCTATGGTGATCGTAGGTCGGTGTAGACTTGTATTTATGTGACATATGGGATGTAAGCATGTTGTGCTTCGAGATGCACTTTGATATTTACACATTACATTTAGCTTAGAACCACCATTCTCATTTTTGAAGTTCTTATTGTCATTCTAGCATGGTTAATTCAACCATTGAGTGATGGCAATGGGCTGTGAAAAAAATTTCTAGTGCGCTTGGCACGATCTAAATCTAGTATCACCATTCTCATTTCTGAGATTGTCGTTGTCACCTATATGTTGTGTTGTCAGTACAACTATTGAATGATGGCAATTATTTGAGAAATTTGTTCATATGCTTAGCACGGTCTTTCCCACAGTTTAGAGGAGGACTAAAAAGGAGTTTTACTCTGGAGTCGGGTCGTGGGTTTACAACCTTAAAATGCACATGATTTTCTATACTGGTTTTGATTGTTTGGTATTTGTATGTATAGTGTTCTATGTTAGAAGTACTAATATAGAGGTTTTTTTTACCAGTTTTGGCCATCAAATATCCATATGACCAGTTAGGCTGAGAAGTCAAGCTACATAGTATGAAGCTCTATTTTAATAACTGGTTCGGACAGCATAAAATTCATATGTACATAGCATTAATTTGTTTGAAGAGCTAGATTGCATTGATGCAATTCCAAGATTTTAAGTCTAGTTTCACTGTTCTCATTTCTACGATTGGCGTTCTTTCCTACCAATCTCATGCTTTGCCTGATCAATGGCTATAGGCGGTGAACTATGGACGTGTATAGGGAGATTATTCAACTATGTCACAGAGTATTAAAACAATGGTATTTTATATTGGTCTAGGCCATCTGATATCCCTACATCCAGTTTATTGTATTGTTACTTCTTTATAATAATTACAATGTACATTATATAAGCTATGTAAATTAGACAAAGCAAGGTCTAAGTTTCTTTGAGTTCTAAGTTCTTGGAACTAGGTTTCCATCAGGTCTCGATAACTGATATGTTACATTCGCTAAGTTCTGTTATGACTAGTGGACCTTCCTAATTTGGTCTTAATGCCCCATCTGCTAGATCTTTGTACTGGCCACCACTCTTTGCAGTACTAAGTCCCCTTGATGAAGTTTCTTTATTTGATTCGTGCATTACAATTCATTGCCAGCCTTTATCGGCAAGCGATCGATATCACCATCGCCTCATCCCTTCTTTCATGGATGAGATCTAGGGAAGCTTCTTTCACTTTCTTATTCTTTTCTATGGTATATGATATTCTTTTATGTGATGAGGCTTCTATTTTGAAGAAGGCATGGCGTCATATTCGTAGGTTAGCGAAAAAGAAGTGTGGCCTATAGGAGATCTGGTTGAAGTTCGATAGGCCCATAGTACTAAAGAGAGCTCCTTTACCCACTTTTCTTTAACTTTCTAAAGCCTTTCTTGAGTAGTTTTTTGATGGTTTTTTTTGTAGCTTCATCCTATCCATTTTCCTATGACTAAGGAATTTTTTTATTATGTTATTCTACTCACAATGCTCCATGAATTCTTTGCTTTCAAACTGGGTACCATTGTCAGAAATAATTTTGTAAGGTATCCTGTATTTAATGATTATATTCCTTACTACAAAAGTGACTATCTTCTTTACAGTAATAGGTGTTCTGCCTCTACCCATTTGGTGAAGTAATCTAGGCCACTATGGCATATTTAGCTCCTCCTTTTGACATTGGAAGTGATCCTATTAGGTTTATCCCCCATATGTCAAATAGGCACTGGCTTGTGAGTGAGATGAGCATATAGGATGGTTGTCTGGCGATACATGCAAATCATTAACATCTATCGCACTTTCTCACAAATTCCTTTGCATCTTAGAGCGTGGTGGCCAATAGTTACCATATTTTAGTACATATACATTAATTTGTTACCATTAGAATGATCTCTGCATTGGACCTCATGTACTTCTCTCATGACCCGTACCCCCTCTTTCCTTGGAAACACACCTAAGATAAGGGGTGGAATACTCTCTCCTGTAAATGTGCCATCAAAAAGGAGCAGTATGGAACCTGATATCTTATCTTTTGAGCCTCATTTCTATTCGAAGATAAAAATCTGTTTAAGAGAATTTTTTGATGGGAGTCATCCAGTCATTCTCCTTAGTTTGTTGAGGTAGGAGCTAAGCTGTGGGTTTCCCTTGAATCTCTATTGTCTCCTGATTTTTTGTGCCTTGAATGGCGACTCGCTTGGCTCGAGGAAGGACTAGTATCTGATTGTACACTTATTAAACTTGGTTCTGCTTAATGCCTATTTAAGACTGCCTTCCTGTCATTGGCCACTTAGGTTCTAGCTAGTCATGCTAAGGAGTTGACGGGTAAGTTTCTCTCACGTGGTATTTGCTCTATCTCAGATTGTATGAACTGCTCTAGTTATTTCTTAAAAAGTTCCTCGTATTTAGCTAAGGTTAGTTCCTTCACTTGGTAATTACTCTACACTTGGTTCACAACTAATTGGGAATCATCGTGAATTTAATATGGGTTACCTTCACTACTAAGGCCATTCGTAAGCATGTGAGGAGGGTCTCATATTCTGTCATATCTTTGGTTGCTTTAAAACTAAGTTGTATTGATTCATGGAACTTCTGTCCATTCGGGGTGATCAATATGCATTTAATTCCTACCCTTCATTTATTCGATGCTCCATCTACGATTAACTGGCAAGATTGTGGGTGTGTTTGCTTCTTCCTCTGAATTAGGTTCAGCTGGTAGGATGCATTCTACGATGACATATACAAGTGCTTGGTCTTTAATAGGCTTCCTAGGATGGTAAGTGATGCCGTACTGGCTAAGCTTCATTGCCTATTTTTATAAGCGACCTGATGCCTCTTGCTTTTGCAATATTTTCCAAAGAGGTTTATTTGTGAGGACTTGATGGGATCCGCCTAGAAATATGGCCACAGCTTTCTCATTTTAAGAATCATGTTTTATGTAAGCTTTTCAACAATTGAGTAGTTTAGCTCTGCCCCTGATAACTGCTTGCTTGTGAAGAGGTGGGCCTTGCGTCCCATCATCCATTCGTATTACATCAACACTAATCGCTTGATAATATGTAACGTATAAGTTCTCACCTGTTACAAGTTTTGATAATATAGGAGTATTAACCAAATGATCCTCTAAGTTTTGGAACATAGCTTTGCACACCTTAATCCATTTGAAGTTTCGCCTCTTCTTCACTTGGTCAAAGATCGGGATGCACTTATTTGTGTCATTGGATATAAATATTTTTAGGGTTGTTACCCTGCCATTTAAACTCATCAAATGCTTCAGTCTCTTTGGAATTCACATTCCTTTTATGACTTTAATCTTTTCAGGGTTTTCTTCAATGCTATGTACACTCACTACATACCTTAGGAACTTATCTTATTGGACGACGAAGGTGCATTTCAAATGGTTTAGCTTCATATGGTATTTACTTAGGACTATGAAGTTCTGCTTCAAATCTTTGACATGGTTTAATCGTACTTTTGACTTAACCAGCATGTCATCCACATAAGCCTCTATATTCTTTCCAATCTGGTCAACGTACATCATATTAACCAACCTGTGGTAGGTAGCCCTCACGTTCTTGAGCCCAAATGGCATAACCTTGTAGCATATAACCCTTTATCTGTTACAAAACTACTATGATCTTGGTCTGGTTCAAACTTGGCTATCTGATTGTATCCAGATATGTATTCATGATGACAGTAATTCATGCCTACTAGTCGCGTCTACTAACTGATCGATCCTTAAAAGGGGAAAACTGTTCTTTAGGCAAGCCTTATTGAGATAGTTGAAGTCTATACAACTTCTACATTTACCATTAAGCTTTCTTACGAGCATTGGGTTAGCAATCTACTTTGGATAGTAAACCAGCCTAACGAACCCATTCTCCTTTAACTTCTTCGTGTAGAACGTTGTATCTTTCCTGCTACAGAATTCTGCGCTTCTGTCTGAGCGAATACACAACTAGGTTGATGTTTACTGCATGGCAGATGATGGCTGAGTCTATTCCTACAATGTTTGAATGAGTAAGGCAAATACACCTACTGACCTTTTTATGAAGTCTGTAAGTTTATCTCGTGCCTCTGCATTAAGGTTCTTTCCTATCTTGAGCACCTTGGTGGTGTCCTCGGGATCTATTTATATGTCCTCAAGATCATCTACTAGCTTTAACTCTTTCCTTGTTGCCCCCAAACCTTGGGTCTATTTCATTTTTTGATTTCTCTTCTGGTGGTGAATTCATAGAAGATGCGTGTTTCTGAGCTTCCTTAGAGAAATACTATGCATAAACTGAATTATATTCATCAGTGCCAATCATATGCATATACATTCTCTTTTCTCTCAGGTTTCGGGGGTGCAGGATTACTTGCCTTAGTATTACTTCAAGTATTTGACACAATCACAGTATTCTTTTTCGGTTTGAATTTTTTTTGTTGTTATTATGATATCTGAAGAGATTGTAGAGTAGTTTGAAACAAATTTATTGCTAGGGTTAAGAATTATATTATATAGTTCCCTAGCTAAAAACTGCTCCCCCTCACTGATCCTATTCCTGTCAGGGCGCTAAATTTCATTAGCATGTCTTTTTGAGACATGATTATCCCTAGATCAATTAGGAAAAGTCTTCCTAAGAAAGAATTGTATGGTGAGGACTGACCAATGATTAGGAAACTTACATAAAATGACTTATGTAATGGGGCACTTCCACTTGTAACGTGCAAATATGTTGACCCTATTGGAATGGTAGTAGTGTTGTATAAACCAAAGATTGATTCAGGTTGGGTTTCAAGATTTCTGATGGTAAATTCATTTGATCATAAGCAGACTTGAAGATGACATTTACTAAGCTTCCAAAGTAGACAAAGACTTTCTTCATAATATAATTTGATGCATGCACTATAATAATAAGTGGGTCTTGGTGTGGGAACACAACTCGCACTGCATGGACTGCCATAAAGGTTATTTTTACTGCAAGTTTCTGTTTGACGTGGAAGGTTGTCTTTTGGGTCCTATCCTCCTACACATATCTCTCTTGTGACTTTTTTGCTTAAACCATAAAGATGTGGTTCCTCATGGATTGAAGCTATCAGGTTAGAAGGGTTGCTAGCTTAGTGTTCATTGGGATTGGGAGTCATTTTTCCAGTCCTATCACCACCATGTTCCCTCTGGAAGCTATCCAAATAATCCTTCTTAATCAACCTCTCTATTTCATTCTTTAAGTGTCGGCAGTTATCAATATAGTGACTATTTGCTCGGTGAAAGCGGCAATATGCTCCACCTTAGTTTTGTTCTGGCTTCTTTCCCTTATTCGGCATGTTGTATGCTAGCTCGGCCTTGGTCATCTCATATATCTGCCTAAGGTATGAGTGGAGGACGGGGGGTTTTCAATGAGATTTAGCTCCTTCTACCATTTCAAGTGGGTGACATCCATCTACCCCCCTTTCTTGTCATAACCAGGGCCAAAGTCCTATGAAATTTTGCTACAAACCCTGCTTCCTCCATCCTAATATAACCAATTGCCCTTTCACAGGCTAGCCTTAATTCTATGGTAAGACTTTCTATTATTTTTGTCCTACATAGTAGTTCCTCTCTTAATCTTGGCATGTGTACCATTAGTACTGCTCTTTCGCTGGTCGCCCTAATTTGGAAAGCTTCTGCCTTGAAGAGCTTAGTGAAAATGCATAGGCTTTCATTCTCCACCTTCTTCATATACGACATGGTATTGACGTTTGGTGAGGCTTCTCTTTCCAAATTGAATTGCCTTGGAAAATTAGCAAATAACTGCCTCCATGATTGAAGTTCTCCTGCTCCATAACTACTGAACCACCATGAGGCTGCACAAGATAAGTTTATATGAAACAACTTGCATCGAACCATCCTTTCGACCTTCAGAATGTCCACGAAGTATTTGAAAATGACGAGGTGATCCTTGGGGTTGTAGTTCCATCAAAATTGTTAATCGATGGGGCTTTGAAGATATTAGGAAAATCTGTCTCGATAACGATCTCATTGAAAGCAAATTCCTCCTTTATTTTTTCTCCAGTGTTCTACTGGCAGATCCTTGCCAGCTGCTCTACTCAAGTTTTTAGTTTATGGATTTCATGTTCTCTTGGGTCAACCAAGGATGAAATACCACCAGATATGGTGTCCTTGCCATCTTTGATAAATCGGGTATGCTTTTCCAACGGTAGGGGATTCATGTTGGATGGCTTGGTTTTGATCCGACGGTTAGCATGAATTTTTCCTTTCGTCTCAATGTCAAATTTTAGTCCAACATAACCATTTCTATTTATGGGAGTGTCGTTATTATTCCCTTGTTGAATGTCGAGTGTAGTAGGTAGTGAGCTACAAGTGGGGAGGTGAAAATGGTGTGTAAATGACGTGTTTGATCATTGTTTTTTCTAATCCTTCCATGCATTAGTTTATTTGGTGTGTGAAGGATTGGAATGCGACCAGGATAGGCTCTATGGGGACCTCGGTTGAAGACCCCGTTTCATCTTGGATTTCCGAAGGTATAAGGGATATGTTGGCGGCCTTTGCCGCCAAGTCTAAAAATTCCTAAATTATAGAGATAGGTGAATAAATAGGATTTGTGGTACGTGGTGTAAAGTCTTACTGGATGTAGAAACTGAACGGAAGTTTGTCCCTCCCTTTAGCGCCAAAAGATGTTAGTGAATTTTTTTGTCTTCCAGCTCCTCGATTAAATGTGAAGTAATTAGCATGCCAATTACCTCAATTAATTCAGTTAGGAAATGTACTAATTTTGCTGCGAAGTTGTAATTATACTATTGGATGCTTACACAATCAGGTAGTTCCATTTTAACTGTTTCTTAAAATTTCAAATCCAATAAGTATTTAATTCAAGCACAAATAAGTTAAGATCTAGTATAGAAAACTAAGCAAGAATATAAGAAAATCAAGAACAGTAAAGGCCATAGGTAATTTATGTAGTTTAGATATTAAGGAATCCTATGTCCATAGGAGAAATTTTTGTTTCTTCCTTTATCATTATTTTGGCATAGGTTTCCATGGCAGAGAGTATAGTAAAACCTTAAATTTATTGAGAAGAGAAAAAGGTAAAAAATCTCTTTCATACAATAATGCATTTTTTATTTACAGTATTGAGATGTATGCAGATTGCTGGAATTCTTTTCCCGCCATTATGCTTCAGCCCTTGGATTCTGCCAGATGTCATCTACCTATGTCATCGATTTGATGAGTCTGGATTGCTGAAGTGTCTTTGGCAGGAAGCTTGAATGAAGGAGGTAACTCTCAAAATTAGAGCAGGAATATTCAAAGTTGTGTATAGAGAATTCAAATTTGAAGTGACATTGCATGTAAGTCCTTAGGGGACGTGCTTGTTGGCTTTGAGATATTACCATCATATCTGTATTGACTGACGTATGATTTCAATGTGAGTATTTGGTACAGATTTGCACTTGCTTCATTGACATCATACCGGGGTAAGGTTATACCACCTTGCTTTAGCTTAGGCGTTAGTTGTAGTGCTTTTGGATGTGACCAGAGCTGGTTGTGACTCAGGTTAGTCTTATTTCTGATTTGCATAGGTTATTAATAGAGGTAGAGGTGTTGGCATCTTCGTTGCCTTTTCTTAGCTTGTTATCATATCTGGCAAAAATGGATTTGTACTACCTTGTTTCATTCTAAGAGTTGATTTGACACATGCTTGGAGCATTTTTGGGTCTAGTCATTATGTAAGGTTATTTCGATTTGAGTTGCCCTTTGCAAGTATGTTCGGGTTGCTGATAAGATAAAGGAGGAGCTTTATATCTTTGTTGTGTACCTATAAGTATGGTTCTGCATTAAAGCATGTTGGCCTTACATGCAGCCCCTTAGAGTGCTTTTAACCCCTTGCGATACTACTTTGGTTGCCCCCAATATGTTCTGTGCAGACCTATTCTTGTAGATGTTGACGAAGTATGAGTTTGGATGCCGTCTGCTCAATTCATCATGTACAGTCTCCTATTCCTTGGCGTAGTTTTCTTATTATTCTTTGATCTTATGTATTATCATTATGACCTGCCCTTACTTCCATGTGAGTGTAGTATCCATCTTCTACTGCGATTCCCTTGACGGTAGGGTTAGGTCAAGTTAAATACTTTAGCTTCAATATGGCTCCTTGTGCAGTATGAATTTGATTGATTCGATTCCATTTTCTTTATATTTAATTTTTCTCGATATGAGGGTAGCCTTCCAAGTGTCACACCCTGCCCCATTTTCCTTCAATGTAGCTCAAGGTAGATGTGGGTGTAACAATAATACAATATCATAATATGTTATCTGTCTACCCTTTATAAGCTGGCATGTGTGGACAAGTAGACAACATGGCTATAATGTTTGACATGACATGATATTGAGCAGTACTTAGCCATAACATGATACTTAGCCATTCTGCCTACTTTAGTTCAGCTGAAATGTGTGGATGGGTAGAAAGCATGGCTATAGTGTTTGATATAACATGACACCGATCCATTCCGTCTAATCTACATAAACGGGCATGTGTGGAAAAATAGATAACATGCTACAATGTCTAACAAGACATGACACCGAGCCATTCTATCTGCTCTAAACATGATTGCATGTATGGACAAATAAACAACATCACTATAAATACTACTGTAATCTTGTTCATTCTCGCTCATTCAAATCTCTGGTACTTCTTTATTTCTATTCAACAACATAATAATAATGTCAACAAAATGTTTATATTTTTTGATGGTAGCTTCAATGAAATAACAGAAGATCATTTCTATCGTGAAAGAGAGCTACAAGCAATGTCTACACTACAAACTGTCCAAAATGTAACATGGTGGATTTATTGTTGGCTATCGTTATAAAAATCACAAACATCCTTGGTATAATGAAAAACTGATGGAAGACTTTTTTATTCCAAATCCTACTTAAACCGATGATGATTTTAGAAGGAGATTTCGAATGTGCCGACCTTTATTCCTTATGACTCTAGAATCCATTAAAAAACATGATAAATACTTCATCTTTAAATCCATTGCATCTCGTACTCAGGGATTGATTAATATTTGAAAAATGACCACTGCATTGAGAATGCTTGCATCTATTGAACCAGTAGACTCTCTTGATGAGAATTTAGGCCAATGAGGAAGAACAATACTATCAGCTTTGGACCATTTCTTTCAAGCTATCATTGACATATATGATGATCGATATTTACAAGGACTAAACAGAGCCGACAAAGCAAGATTAATGAAGATGCATGATAGCAAAAGATGGCCAGAAATATTGGCTAGTATAGATTTTATGCATTAGGAGTAGAAGAACTATCTAAAAGCATATGCCAAAGCTTATTAGGGTAAGTCTCATAGGTTGACAATTATTCTTGAAGCAGTAGCTTCATATAACTTATGGATCTGACATGCATTTTTTGGAACGCCAGGTTCTGATAATAACCTAATCGTAGTAGAAAGATTTGCTTTATTCAACGATTTAGCTAAAGGTATATCAACTCCAGCTCCTTCACTTTAGAAGGAAACATCTATGATCATGGATATTATCTTGGCAATGGTATATACACTAAATGGAGTACCATTATTAAGACAATCCCTGACCCATTAAAAATAATAATCAAAGTTTGCAGCAATGAAAGAAGGTTAGAGAAAGCATGTTGAAAGAGCTTCAATCAAGATTTTCCATAGTAAGCAATCCATGTGGACTTTTATAAATGGCCTTTTTGACCCTCGAATGTCGATCCTAAAACATCATGGTATTCTTGTCCTAAACACCCAAGTGCCGAAAAGATATAACATTATGGTGAAAGAAAAGGAAACAAAACAAGAAAGAAAAACACAATATAAGAATTTCATATGTGGAACGATAATATATAATATCTCAAAAGACCTTTATGAAAAAGAAAACTTTAATATACGTACAACAATCAGAGCAAACTACGCTATCATCATCCTAGATAGTTATAACATCATGTCCTCGCAAATGTTGATGGATACCAAACAAGTAATGTAGTGGAAAATAAAATACGCGAATAGATCTTGGAGGCATCCTGCTCGTCTTCTGAAGTTCCAAAGTGTCCATCTGAATCTGGAAATATACTTAGAGCTGACCCGAGCATTTTGAGAAAACAACACCCAGATCAGTTTGGTAAATCAACATGAGAAACTCAAATCATACAGAATTTTAGATTTATGAAACCCTTCATAAATAAGAGTACTTCTTAAGATCACGCTGCAAATAAACATGGATGGGTATTTACCTTACAATAACCAAACCATTTCTATTATAAAATCCAGTGATATTACAATAATGTCCACGGTGATCAATATAAATAAGAAATAGCTATGCTGCATGTGTACACCATAACAATAATATGTGTACAATAAATACTGCTAAGGTCCATTAGCTAATTGTGTAGGATTCCATAGAGGTTTCCTAATTACTTTGGGAATAGTGCTCCTACATAAGGATCAGAGATATCCTCCCATAGCATCGTACGTCCCTAGCTGATATACATAGGAAATACGTAGCTGGCCACAACATGAAGCTGAGTTCACCATGCATGCATGCATAACTATAGGCATCTCTAAGGTAGAGTGGCATGAACCCTTGAGTTAGCTAAACCCCTGTTCTATGACTCCTATCTCTGGTTATGATCATATTTGCTAGTAAGGCTACATCCGACATTCCGGCACACGAGTCACAACTTGATTAGATTTTGGGGCAATGCATGGATTCTCATATCTCAGCTGATCCTGGAATCACACATGGATTCCCACAAGTCGAATAGATCATGAACAACTACATGTGTTTGATCATGTCAAACAGATCTCGAATCTCCACATAGATTCCAGCATCCCAAACGAATCATGAATCTCTTCCAAAACATAGAACACATATATCGTTCTAGAGTGGTTATAGTTTTAGGCCATCTCATTAAGTACAGTCCCCGCTTAACGGGTGCTTAAAAACCAAATGATAGATTTCTGGTAAACTCAACTGCGGCTCTTTTGGAAATAAATAAACAGTGCATAAGACCAAAGATCGTCTCCTAACCAGACGGTTTTCCTTATCATTTATCCTAGAAGATGAAAACAAGTTTATCGTACAATATAGCATCACCAAATAATTGTACGGTATAACTCTTATGTTTTTTCTAGATATTTCCAAAGTTATATTTGGTCAATTTCAACAATAATGAAAATGATCGCATAAGGGAAACTAAGCCCCGTATACATTCCATACACAAGTAATCATACAAGTATGATTAACACACAGAAATGATCAAGTCACATAAATGACTTTGATTCCCCTTTTTAATGTATTAATCCTTTATTAATTAAAACTTCCTTTTTTCTACTTGTGTAGATATATTTCAAATATATTTACAAGGGTATATACAAGTATTCCACAATTCTCTATTCATTTGTACACTTTTCAATACCTAAGAAGTAATCGTATATTGATCTCTTTGTTATAAGTATATTCATAAACCAATAACAAGTTTTACTTACTTAAAACACCAACAAATAGGTTAAAACAAATGTCACTCAAACATTTTTATTGTAAGCCCCTTCGATCTTTTATACTTTAAAACTTATACTTTTCTATCGTTTCCCAAAATATACCATACTTGTTATTACCTTTAAAATTTCAGCATTTAAGATTTAGGTATTTTCTCAAAATCATTTAACTATATTGTCCACTTTAAAATATAATTCAAAGTTTTGGAAACAAATGTTACTAAAACATCGTTTACTACAAGCCCCAAGACACTTCGCATTTAATCATTATCTTTAAAACTCACTTTTAAAGATCTCATTACATTTTAAGGGTTTAAGACAAATGTTACTCAACATTGTCACGGCAACCCAAAACATTTCCTTTATAATCATCTCTTAAAAAAAACCTCTTTTAAAAGATTCTAATATATTCCAAATTTAACAAGTTAATATACATTTAGTCAACTTTACAAAATCATTCATTATAACTTAAGTGTTGTAATCCAATTCTTCCTTTATCTCTTTATTCAAGACTAACTTACTTTCCAAGCTTATAAACACTTTAGAATACCAAAAACAACTTAAAGGGGATTATTTTAAATTATTTAATAAAATACAGAAATCAATTTAAAGGATATTACATATTATGTAAACTTTAAAATAATTAGTAAATATTTAACTAATTTTCTAAAAAAATTATATATACATAAAATTACTTTAAGATACTTATGATATAATGTAAACACTACTTCAAAATACTTGTTGTAAAAATCTTAAAAAGCATGTTTTATACTTTAAAATCCACGAATAATTATGAAACATTTTTAAATTTCAAAATTCTTTTCAAAATACTTCAATAACTTTTCATGAAACTCCTTTAAAAGATTCTAGAAAAATATCTAAAATGTTCAAACTTTTTATACCTTATAAAACTAAATTTTTCAAAGTGCATTTATAACCACCTTTTCGCTATACAAACTTATGCCACTTCACTTCCTAATTTCTATAACTTCCTAAATCAATTTCTTCAGGTCAAACACACTCGGACTGGGGTAAAGAACAACCAAATATATATTTTGTAATATATTCACATTTTAAACAATTTAACAATTGCTAATTTACATGGGATTTCTAAATGCATTTATAACGATAATTTCTCCTCAACCATTCACAAAAACTTTCTAATTTTGTCAAACAACAAGACTATCAGCCATATAAACAAGTCTCGGCCACAATACATATTTTAGAGGACTATCAGAAACATTATACTACATATAATGCTACCAACGTTCAGTTGAACTCTGACCGCTAGTAGAAACATTGGGAATAGCTCTTCCAATAATGAGAGTTACTCAACAGAGATGCTGTCCTTGATGGGGAAAAGGTATTTGGTCAAACAACACACCACCCGTAGTAGGGATTCTTTAGAAGGCTAGGCTCCCATTTGATAGATATCATTTCCGAATGCCACTAGTGACCAAACAAAGAATAACTTTCCAAAGCAAGGAGGGGTCCAAATGTAATATCCGACAATATTATCTATTTAAATTTATATTTGCACAACAAACATTATATACACAACATGTAACGACCCATATTCTAATGATTTGATATTTATATAATTGATTTAAATATTGAATCATTAATTAATTTACGGTCCCAAAAATATGGTTTTTTGCATACAATCGAATCAGGACTCGAGACCACTTCCGTTGAGTTCATATCAATGTTACAAACTAAAATGAGCAAAAGAACCGCTATATTTGAAGATTGGATAGTCTAATGCCGAAACGATATCAAAAAGAGTGAAATTATCTTCCCTTAGTGCCAACTTAGACAGTGATGAAATTTATACTACCGGTACTAGAAAAAATGAGATGATGTACACAAATGAGTTTCGTTGCAATCAGACGCACCATCTAATCGTGCGAGCTTGAAGTACACGACTGTTTTATTTGAGAATTCAAACAAAATAAATATTATATTATTTAAAAGAAAATGCTTTTCTGACCCTATCACTCTCTCTTATATTATATTTCCATTACCATAATGGCCACCCCCTTTTTTAATTTTCACAAATCAAAATCATATGATATACTCCATGAAAAGTTATCAAGTCAATTTTATCAATTCTTATCAAGAAAAGCTTTGAGCCCATACCAACTTTAATGGGTGTGGTTGTACTTGCTAAAATCCACCATTTAGTTATTGCCTAGGGTTCCACCAATGTTTTTCTCTTACGAATATCTCTTTATGCCATAATTTTCAAATGGTTTGATCACCTATGGAAAATTGCAATTTGGTTGCAGTCGATAGGGAGGATGATGCAACATGTTTTGGTAGAGGCGATCGAGCTTTGGGATTTTTACGTCGGTGGGTCAAATGTTTGAAGAAAAGACCAATAGCGTAAATAACTCTTAATTTTGTCAAGTGGAACTCTGTATCGTCGAAGAAATGTGCATGCAATGATGGGTATTTAGACGTACAGTCAATTTCTTACTTGGGGAAGATAATTAGATAAGGTAGTTAAAGTAGTTAATTATCATTTAAGTTAAATTATTATTTATTTAATCCTGATTCTTATATTTCGTGTAACTGTTGTATATGAGGTCCATTTTGAACGTCTTTTCTTGCATTGCAATAAGAGCTCAACGATATGATAATGGTTTGGTCGAATTTGATTGAGGTTAGTGATATTATCTCTCACCATACTATGATTGTTAATATAGTATTAAAATGACATTTTGAAATGATTTCTCACTATAAAATGTGATTTATAAAATATTAAAACCTAAATCTTATTTTATAAAAGAATTTAAAAGTGTTTAGAATGATTCTAAATTAAATATCATAATTTTCTCTATTGACGCACTATTTTGACGATGCAGATAAATTTAGGCTATTGCTGATATTTACCCCATACTGCTTGCTTGGATGTATCGTATTGTGTTATTATAGATGGATGTAGGCTATTATAGATATCTCTATTCTTGTTGGATGCATGCATACTTGTTTGCTAGTTGGTCGAAAACGCCGTTCGAAGGCGATATATAATTAGGAAATATCCTATAGGATAGGAGTTCATGCACAGAGTTTCATGCACGCCGATTAATTTGAAGATGGAAGATGGACTTGAGGATGTGCTTTAGATTTTGAAGTGGATGTAAAACATTTTCATTTGGTTTGTACTTAACCATTTTTGATTAAGTATATGACCAAAGTTGTCACTATCGACTACTTTAGAGTGGACGATAACTACCACTATTGATGATGGCCAATTTGCTAATTTTGACATAGATGATGAGAGGCTTTGAAGTGCAAGATGTGATGGCTTTTTCATTTGCGTATTCCGCTGTGATGTACTAAGAACTGTAAATTTCATATTATTAGTTCTCTAATCATCATAAGGGGACATCTTCATATGTCGTTCTTATCGTTTTTTGTACATGCATATATGATCTAAATGTGGTTAACTTTTGGGATTATGTAATTAAATCTTAATATTATTTATAAGAAATGAGAAATTCTATTTTGTTGAAGTTTAATTTTTTTTTTTCATTTTCTTGTGTTCTTGTGTATCAACATTAACTATGCCGCATTCAATCGCCAAGAAGCACCCCTAAATACCAAATGTATGGACATGTAGAAACCTAAAAATATACCGTAAGTCTCAAACAGAAAACTAAAAAGTGATGGGATGCTCGACTTAGGGCTCCATAAACTGAATACACTCATGCTATGGATGAACAATAATATTGCTGCGTTGCCTCATGTAATGACTTGGAATTTTATTGCTTTGATTTGTGAATATTTAATTTATTTTTAAATATTCAATTAATGGATTTTAATAATTAAATAAACCTCTTTTAATTAAAAACTAATGGTAGAAAATACATTTTTTTGAATTTTGTTTACAAAAAGGATAGTTCGATGGAAAACTAAAAATATGACCAAAATTTACTTTTCAGGTTTTCGACTTTTTATTGAATGACAAGTTGTAGAAAGTTGTTATACATGTGTATACACTTTTGAACAACATTTACATACATGTGATAAATTAAGAAAACATTTAAATATATATATATACACACACATATACAAATTAAATGTTTAACTAAAGTTTGAAATGATGGTTTAAAAATGAAAATAAGTTTTAAGATGCCGCAAGTGTAGAATTTAATAAAAGCACAAATATTTTTCAAAAGTCACCATTTACGTGGCTTAGGAAAAGATGGGAAAGGAGAAAAAAGCATTAAGGGTATTATTATCTTTAGCCTTTTCATGCATTTATAAAAATTAAATACTTATCACACTTAGCATACTATTTTACATCTTCATTCCCCTTATCTCAACTTCGTTTTCCCACCTCTTCTACCTTTCACAATTTGTGAAAAATCATCTCTTTTTAGTTAATTTCTTTAAATATATACCCATATAACCTTTGTCGTCATCACTTCACTCAAAAAGATCATGACTTGAAGCTTGGATTTGCATTTCAACCATTTGGAAAAGTGAGAATTCTAAACTTGATTACATAATTTTGAAGATAATGAATGTTGTGAAGTAGATTGATTTTGATTTTATATGATACTAATGTATGTATGTGATTATTTATAATCATGGTATGTTGCTATTTACTTTGAAAAATAAATGTATAAGAGGAACCAAAATGTACACAGACACAGTAACCCAGACACCAGAACGCACCATTTTCTTCTTCTCCCTCTTCTTTTCTTGCTCTCTGTATATGAAAATAAATACTCCTCTTACATTCAAATATCAATCCCTTAAACCACTGAGAATAAGCCAAAGCGATCAACTGCAAAGTTATCCGTTATTGCATCCAGTAATTTTTGAAAATGGTCATTCGATGTTTCATTAAGTATGGTTACAGAAATTTTTCGATAATGGTGGGTATGGGAAAATGGTCGTATTTTGTCTATTATGAAATGGTGAATGTAGGATATGGGTGTGTTCGTATCAACAAGCGGTGATTTTTAGTGGTGGTTGTGGAATTTTTAGTGGCCTTGGATAGTCATGGCAGTAAGATGAATGCTTTCCTTTCATTATTGAAATTCCGACGATGTGGCCAGCTGGAGGTGGAGCGACGGTGATGGAAGGAGGCTTGGGTGATGGTAGAGCTATGGGTGGTGGTCGTAACCTCCGGTTCACAGTAGTGGCGAGGCAAGCTAAATTTTGGGTTTAGTGGCCGTAAGATTTTGGGTTTGGTAGTGGAGATGGAGAAGGCATAAGAAAGCATCGAGTTCGATATCATAGGGCCTAGAGGTGGAGCATGGAAGCGACATTCTAATAGTGGTGGTAGAAAAGGCTGGAAGTGGATGAGACTATGGTGATGGTGGATGAACGCGGTTGGATATGTTTTGCATTTAGGGATAAATGGTCGAACTTTGATTTGATGCACCAAAGTGGATGGCATGGTTGCGGGTGAGTTGAGCATGGTGAAGGGATTTTGTGGCTGGGTTAGGATCAACGATTGATGGTTGGGCCAATATGCAAGTGGTATGCATGTGTATGTTTCATTCACATGAGATGGTTTGGGGAAACAGATTTGGGGATTTAGGTTAGGAAAGAAGAGTCGGGAGTTGAGCCGGATTAAGGCTTTGGAAATGGGTGAGGTTTTAATAATTAAACTAAACTAAATTACATAATGTGTTAACTTTGAAATGAATATCTCACTCATTTTAAGTCTGTCTAACCCGTGGATTTTGATAGTAGATTCGTATAAACGAGTAGAACACTATAGTATAACTATTTGACACATTCGATGAAATATAAATATTGATAAAATATTGATGTTGAATTTAATTACAATAGTTTGGTTAAATCATTATGTTTTAGTACTGGCATTGCGTTCTGCTATAATAAACTTAATAGATTATTTTGGACATCTATTCAGCAGATTAAATCCCCTTACTGATAGTATATCAATTTGGACATTTATATGCCAGCTGATTTATAATTGATAAATGAAGTCTTAGCTGTCGATTTTAATTTTGAGTGTTATTTTACATAGATGCTTTCTTATGTAAATGTTAGTGTTATACTTGGAAGTTAAATTAAAATAAATGGTTGCTTGTTTAAGTACCAACGTAGGCGCTTCTTTCCAAATATAAAAAGTTGTCTATTTAGATAATTTTGGAAATTTTTTTCAAATAAGATTTAGAAAATTTATGTAATTATCTTAAGAAGGGTTTGGAATTATTAATATATTCTAAAAAATTATTTTTTGAGGTAAGAATGATTATCGTATATTAAAATTATTTATTTTATTATAAACGGGAAATGATTTCTAATGTAGAAGATTAGGTGATATTTTAAAATAATGTTTAAATAAAAGGTTTGAATTTTTATTTCAGTATTTTTTATATAAAAAGATTTATAAAGGAAATTTATTTAAATGTTTTTAAATAAAAGTTTCAAATTTGTTTAGAAGAGTTTTAAAGTTTTTTAAAGGATAAAGGAATCATGGGTTACAACATTATTGTTGTAATAAATATTTTCAATAAAGTGAAAGAGATTATGGACTATAACACCTTTGTTATAGTAAATGGTCTCATGGAATTTAAAAGGAAGTAAATTCATAATACTTTGTTAGTATTAAATAAGTTGTTTGCTTTTATGAACGCAAGTTGTTTAGGAGTGGTTTGAGATTCATCAATTTTAAAGATATTTACTTTTACAAAGAAAGAGTTTGCTTTTTTAATCGAACTTTGGTTTGAATAAGCGATTTTCGAAAAATATTTTAATAATAAGTTTTTGGGGTCTAATTGTTTGAAAAAGGTCTTTTTCTTTTCTAAAATAAGGGATTTCTTTGTCTACGCCATTAAGTAGCCAAAAAATGTGATAAAGAGTGTTAAAATGTTGATACGTAATATGGAAAGTATACTAAAAGCCGATGAGTAAGCTTTCCTCTATATATGAGATCAAGAACTAAAGTTTCTAGGGGAGGGATAGAGAAGTTAAAATATTGGAAACGTGAGGAATATGAGAGAGTTAATTTTGATAAATGGGTCATGATTGATTAAGCGTATGGAAGATACTTCATCGTATAATAAACACTAAATTCTAATGTATGGAAACTTGCCTCTATCCGAAGTAGTAAGAATGAATGTCGAGGCAAGGATAGTTTCTAACTTATCCGACTTCATTGTCAATCAAGTGATAGTACTATTGAAATAAGAAAATAGGGATAAGTTTATGATACCTTATTTTTCATATGCAAATTTATACTTCCCCGGATAGTGAATTTTTCCACTATTGATAACTTGACAATTTTTAACTCTAGAAATATCTAAGAGAAACACGAGAATTTTATGGTACCATTATCTTCCAAAATGCTATAATGTGCATATAAATTCGTTGTGTTCTTCTAGGACAAATGATAAGGAAATTCATTTATTTAAACAGTTAGGAAGTGATCTCCACTTTTATGTATTGTCTATTTATTTCCAAAAAAATCAAAGTCGAGTTTACTGGAAACTATTGATTGTTGGTTCGGAGAGGCCAAGATCAGTTAAGCATGAGCTATCTTAAAGCCACTTCGAACTAACATAAGCATACGATGTGGAAACATCTAAAAGATGATGGAGTCGAAGATGAAGATCTTTGAAGTGCAAGGGCTACTTGCTACTAATCGTAAATGTGATTCCAAAAAAGATGTAGTAAAAGTAGTGCCATCGTTTTGTTTATACCCTGAACAATTTGTATGGATGAATGTTGGAATTGCATTGTTGCGTGGAGGGCTATGTTAGCATTCCAAGTGGGATTTGCAAAAAAGGTAAAACGTAGCCTCAAGCCTTACAACTGGTAATGGCTAAATATGGGATATGCTTTAGGGCTATGTGGGTCGCACCCATTAGTGTATGGTCATCACCCTTTTAGATTGATATTTATGGACTTGGTATGTGCATATGAGCTCATAAGAAAAGGTTGCAAAGCAACCAGGAGATGACATATTTGGCACTATCCATTAAGGGGTAGGCCGAACCTAATTTGTATGGGGACATATGAGGCCATTTGATACAGTTTTATAGAAGTGTACTGTGATAAGCGGTAACACAATAGCCTTGTCATTGTATAGAATCCATTTCAATAAGTGTCGTATGGACATAGTTGTGCTCAAATATGTTAGAATGTGAGATGCAAGTATTTCAGCTATGTTATATATTTATTTTAAACCCTAGATATTATAATAATATCACTGGATTTTCTAATAGAAATAGTTTGTTTATCATAAGGCAAAAACACCTACTTGTTTATATGTGGCATGGTCTTATAAGATGCCATAATTTTTGAAAGGGTTTATAGATATAACAATCGATATGATTTGAGTTTCTTAGGCTAGTTTATTAAACCGATCCAGGTGTTACTTTCTTATAATACTCAGGTCAGACCCGAGTACTTTTCCCGAGTTAGATTTGGATGATTTGGAGCTTCAGGAGATGAGCTGGATACCTCCAAGATTTATTTCTATTGCATCTTGTTTGTATTTAGCATCATTTGTATGGAGAGGCTCTTATAACAGTTCAGGCTGATGATTGGTTAGACACTGATTGTTGTGTAAATATTAAAGTTTTTCTTTTGTTAAAGATCATTTGGATATTATATATTAGTCATCTGTTATAAGATTCTGTTTTGTCTTTTCTTTTCTTTCACTCCAACAATTTGTCTTTCAGGGGCTCGGATGTTTGGCACATGAATATTGTGGATATATTAGTATTATTGTCGACTTTTGAGGGTCGAAATTGTGGGTTGTCACACCTTATATCCATCTATTTTTTGGCCTTCATCAACTCATTATGCACCTCATGTATAGCTCGGATTACATTGCATCGTAGTCCCTTAAAGACTTAATCCGTGTAAGTAAAATATGGTGCAGTTCGCTTCATTAACAAGTCGTGGGTGCATGTTCGTTGTATACTCATAGTACCAAAATTGGAGGATGTACCAAACACCAAACATCTATCGGGACTGCTGTAGCACATAAGTAACGCTACATATAGATATCCAAGGATGCTAGTACAATAGCAGTAAATATGAATTCCATTTACATCTAATAATCCAGCTAGATATCCAAGTCTAATCACGCCCCTGTTGTTTGAAAAAAAAATGCAAAAACCAAAAGATATAGTACGAAGGAACATTTAATAGGAGACTACATCTCCTTACATCCATATATTCTATATATACCTTTATAGACATGTAAGTATAACAACACCTCCTCTAGCCTTAACATCCCTATAATTATATATTAAAAATAAATCAGTGACTTCGCTAACACTGCACTTAGTCGATGTATCCTCATCGGTGGCAGATCATGCAAGACATCAAGGAACATCTATCTTCACAATAGTGTATGATATAAACTACACCAACATTAGCATAGATCGCGTAACAGATGGTCCATGTAGCAATTTTGAGGATCATGGCAACATTTCAACATATCGATGAATAAAAGAAAAAGAGAAAACTGAAGGGTGAAAAATTAAAATAAGCAACAGTAGCAGGCTTGCATCTAACATACGCAACGAATTTCATGCACTTGTTGACCAAGCACCTAATCAAATTCTTGTTGGATAAGCTCCCATCAAAAGCCCAAATGCGGGCGTTTGTTTAACTGGCATTAGTTCTTTTGACGCTTACTTAACATGCACCGGAACATTAGACATTTGCCAAACAAGCATTGGTTCAAGAAATTATTAGAAAATCCAACAAATTACATTTTGTAGTGCCACAAAATGCAACATTGAACATGAAAGCGTTTGGAGATGCTTGGCCGCAAGTACACACATTTTTCATATTATCTTATATATAAAGCAAATACTTAGTCAAATAGATCAAACTGAAGCCTTTTTCGAAATGCCTAAACTGCCCTTAATCTTTTTGAACAATATAAGTAGATAGGACAGTTAAGCCATCTTCATGCCCACGATCTCCATTTTCCTACATTCAGAAACCCAAAAAACCCCAATCAACTGAAGTAAAATCTTTTTAGAAACATCGCATCAATTATACTACAGTGCCTATTACCATGTTCATTGTTATTCAACTGCTCCTTTTTGGTATTTTCTTCACACTCACGTTCAAAACTCTTACCATTAGCAATTCGACTTCTTCAATCTTCTACCGATTTTCAAACAAGTCATGCATCATCCAAACACACCATAAGCCTACTTCGGTTATGGTATTCAGATTTTGGGCAGCTTCGTCTATAAAAATCAAATCCATTTCTTATGGTACTAATTAGGAAAAGATTGCCAGTGGTGCTTTACCCATTAAACCAATATTACCCCAAAAATGGTTGGAGGTTATTATCACGAATACAACAAAATCAATGTTGTGCTTAATGGTTTTAATAGCAGAGGGGGGGATGGGAAGTAAACGATTAGGTGGTTGATGGGTTAAAGGTGAAGAAGCAAACAAGGTTTGGCCAGTAGGTAGGAATGATTACCTAATGCAGGGCAAATCAAATCAAAGCTATGGGAATGAGAAGTTGAAGTTTGAAGATAAATCTATGCTTGGGAATAATTAATCGAAACTAGTTATAGAAGGATGAAAAAGTATTAAATATAGGTCTTTTACAACTATAAAATTTAGAGGAACAATTTAAGTATATAGCATTATTTTTCTACAAGCAGCTTTATATGGTTAATAATGAATTGCTCCAATTTAGGATTCACACATAATGTTCAATTTTTTCATATTTTTATTAGTAAATAAAGGAATTGTAAGGCTTACCTGATTTATGATGTTTTTAATTGATTTATCCTTGAAAAAATAAAGGTTGATGAATTTAGTTCTACCCTTTTTGATATAATGGAGCTACTTTGAAAATTAAGTATTCCCAAATGTAAAAGCATGGTTTAATATGAATTGTTAAAATACATATACATATTACTAAGATTAAATTAATTTTTTATACATGAATAATGAATTATTGAAGTGATAACATACTTGTAATATATGACTGAAAAACAAACAACTTCTAAAAATTTACATGTTTTTGATTTTTTCACGAATCGATTTTTTCGACCCCCAAATGTCGACACTAATACATCTGCGGTAGTCACGTGCTGAGCATCCAAGTGTTTGAAAGATGAATTGTGTTTGCGCCAAAATTGGTCACAAACCCCAAATACCGTGAAAGCACCAGTGTATGAATACAAATCAGCAATATTCAAACACAAATCACAGATCTAAGAAAATATCAAACAGTAATTCGCAGGTAATGAACAAAGACACAAGTTTTACAGTGGTTCGTCTATCTCCGGCCTACGTCCACTCCAAAGTTTTATCCTTTTATTGATTATCCTTTATGATTACAGATGATTACAGCAGTAAATATGAAGAATTTCCAGTTCAACATCAGTATTGAAGCGTAGAGATGAATCCGGCGGAGTCTGGAGGTTGAAAGGCCAAAGATCCGAGAGATCCCCTTTTCTGAATGACCATGGGGTCTGTTTATAGGCGTGTGATGCTGATATTTCGCTGCAAATCCAGGAGACCGCTTCTGGCACGTGAGGGGGCCCACATGCCCGGCCTCAGGACATTTGGGCCCACTTTGGGATCGATTCGAACTCCATTCAAATCGATCAGAAAATCATCCAATCGAGGTGAAATTTGGTATGGACATCCTTCAACATGTATGTAAGCTCCTGTAAAAATTTCATTGCATTTGGATCAGTGGATCATGAGTTATGATCGATTCGAGATTAGGGCTCCATCTGTTCTGTCTGGTTCAAATCCATGCTTCGAATCCATCTCCTTCGACTCCATCCAAAGCGCGTGCGCATCGATAACGTGTCGCGAAATCTCAGGGTTGATCCACCTTTGTTGCCGTGTTGAACGTTTCTTCCCTTGTTTGTATCGATCGTTTCGAATAGATACAAACATTGTCCCTAAGTCCTTCGAATCCATGAAGTTGACTCCCCGCGTATCCTTCTCGAACGCCCTCTTCGTATTGATAGGTATGAATCCAGAATCAAAACTACTACTTCCTTTTCGTATCGATCCAACGCTGATCGATACAAAGGACTTCTGCGCATCCATCCCATTATTCTACAACGATGCAAAGTGCATCAATTCGAAGTAAACTCCTACATTTCCTTTCGATCGATATGAACTGTATCGATTCGAACCAATATCTTCCTGATCGATGCGAAGCGCATCGATACGAACCAACCCCTATACACCTATGGATACGAAGGAGACCTATGCCGTCATAGAGTCGAAGTCCACCTAACCTTTTCTTCTGATCGATACGAAGTAAACGAGTCTTGTCCATGCCAATCGATACGAAGTGTATCGATTCGAACCATCCTTGCGTGCCGATGGATACGAACAATATGTTCTTCCTACCTTGCATCGATCATATCTCCTTCATACGAACTCCGATTAACCTGAAATTTGAGACATAGCCTTTCCTAGTCCCTATCATCATCTCCAATCAATTTCGTCCCAATCGGAGTTCAACCAAATTTTGACGACATCGATCGCAGCCCTGCTTTCAATCGATCTCTAATCCCGATATCCATCATTTCTTGCCAATTTGTTGATATTCCAGCTTTGACCAAAAAGTGGGATAACACTTTCCCCCTAAAACATGCCTTTTGATAAGAAGGCATGTTTTGAATAGTTTTGATTCCAATATACAAAGTCCATATCCATTTCGCCAGAGTATGTCATCCTTGACTGCTCCGAGTCGATGCCCAATTCCAAATCCAATAACCAAAGCCTTAGCCAATTCCATGTCCATCCGAACTCGACAATCCGAGTCCAAATCCATCCTTATCTAATAGCCAGTAACCGAATCCAGGACCTCTCCGGGTCGATATCCGAATCCATAACCTCTCCGGTCTCTTGCCAAGCGTAATCCACACTTGATGACCTTGGTCCAGTGTCCCTGGACGTTGAGCTAACCTCTCTGGGTTCTTTCCAAGCGCAATCCACACTTGATGTCATTGGTCAAATGTCCCTGGACGTTGTACAAAGCCATGGCTTAAGTCCTAAGCCGAATCTTGGTCTCTTTGGACCCTTGTTGAGCATAGTCCATACTCAACGACCTGAAACAATAATCGATAATATAGGGCCTAAGTCCTAGGCTGAATCCTGGTCACTCCGGACCCTTGCTGAGCATAGTCCATACTCAGTGACCTGAAAATAACATTTGATAATACGGGGCCTAAGTCCTAGGCTGAATCCTGGTCACTCCGGATCCTTGCCGAGCATAGTCCATACTCGACGACCTGAATGAGTCAATTTACCACGTTTGGGCAAAGTGACTCACCCCTTGCCATGCATAATCCATACCCGACGACCGTTTATCAAAAACCAGATAAAAATCCAATCAAAATCCAATCCAAAATCCAAATCCAAAATCCAAATCCAAAATCCAAATCCAAAATCCAAATCCAAAATCCAAAACTGAAAGCAATCATCCAAAGGAAAATCCAAATCAAAAAGCAAGCAAAACCAGGAGCTCAATCCAAACTCAAAAACCAAATCCAAAAAGAAAAGTAGTGTCCAATCCAAAAGAAAAAGATAAATTTCACAAACCATAACATCGCAGTTTATCATCATGCAGAGCATGCCTTGGGGCTATCTCCGTCCCCATACATGTGTAAATGACTTGGTTGCTTGCCAGTAGTTCGCTACTTATTTCACATTATCCTGATCAATGGATGATCAATCGACCATCATTCCTGGGCCTCCCACAATCGTGGCTTGAGGTAAGCGGCGGTTACACCTGCTCTGCCGTTGCATTCTGAGTTCCGACATATTGTGGCAACAGTCCCTTCCTGACATGCTCCTCGATTATATCCTTTAAGTGCCTGCAGCTGTTGGTGTCATGTCCATCTAAATCATGGAAGAGGCAGTGCCTTCCTGATGTCCTCTCCCGTTCTGATGGTTCTCTCCTAGCCGGCCTCCGGTAAGGAAGGCGATTCCGAGTATCCAGGTATATCCACTCCAGCGTCTCGTTCAATCCTGTGTATGTGAAAACTTTGGATCCTTCCATCGCTTCCTAGCGTTTCCAGAATCATCATCCAACTTCCTTTTCCCTTTTTCTTTATCCAAACCTTTGTTGGATGGTCCTCCACCCTCAGTTGCATTAACCTTTTTCATCTTTAAATCCATACTCGCATCTTCTTGCCGAAGGAACCTCTCTGCCTCGTGAAAGAATTTCTTGAGATCCTGTGGGGGATCTCGTATCAGAGATACCTTGAAATCCGAATCCTCCCTGACTCCTGATACTGCTGCCATTAAAACCATTGATGGATCAGGCCGATCCACCGAAGCTACTGCCGCACTGAATCGAGTTAGAAAAGCTCTAAGCGATTCATCCATCCTTTGTTTTACCGATATCAGTGTCATCACGTTCTTCGGTCCCTTGACATGAACCCGGATCTGTCCCAAAAACCTTTCCATCAATTCCCCCCAAGTCCTGATAGATCCTTCTCCCAGCTGCCTAAACCACATTGCAGCTAAGACCGTCAAGTACAAAGGAAAACATCGTGCCATTACTTCCTGTGATGCCCCCAGCACCTCCATGTGTTTGGTGTACCTCATCAAGTGATCAGTTGGGTCTGCCTTAACATCACACACATCCACGCTAGGTAGCTTGAACTTAGATGGATTCTGAGCCATCCTTATTTCCCGAGCAAACGGACTCCTATTCACTCCTTCCAAGTCTCCGTTGGTCAAACCACCTCGCACAGTTTTCCTGATTATCTCTACTAATCCAGTATTGTCTGTTGGGGGTTGCCCAAAATGCCCCCGAGGGAACTCTGGCACATATTCTTCATGTGGTTCACTAGCAACAATGTTAGCCCTAGCCTGTTGAACTCCTTCCAGAGGTCCTCCTGTGTTGGATCCCGTGGGCCTGCCCCCAGGCCCTTATTGATTGCCTTCTGGCTCTGTATCCCATCCTCCATTGGGTTCCACAACCCTAGTTCCTTGTCCTGCATCCACAGCGGCTATAGCTGTTCCTAAGTTCTGCATCCCTGCAGCTCTCATTTGCTCAAATAAAGTCTGCATCATTTCTTGTTGGCTCTTCAACAATCTCTCTTGCAAAGAATTTGCCATAGCTTCCATTTCATCCCGGGTTATGTAGATTAAAGCCTGTCCTTCCCCAGCTCCGGAGGATGCTTGTTGACTTCCTTCTTGTTGGCTTCTCTCAACCCTTTGCCTTCTACTATTTTGCCTAGTCATTGTCTTCAAGTCCAAACTCCTCAAAATCTTAAAATCCGAACTTCAAATCCGATGTAGCGGGTGCTAGTCGTTCTCAGTGAAAGCACTAAAGTGTTTGCGCCAAAATTGGTCACAAACCTACCGTGAAAGCACCAGTGTATGAATACAAATCAGCAATATTCAAACACAAATCACAGATCTAAGCAAATATCAAACAGTAATTCACAGGTAATGAACAAAGACACAAGTTTTACAGTGGTTCGGCTATTTTCGGCCTACGTCCACTCCAAAGTTTTATCCTTTTATTGATTATCCTTTATGATTACAGATGATTACAGCAGTAAATATGAAGAATTTCCCGTACAACAGCAGTATTGAAGCGTAGACATGAATCCGGCAGAGTCTGGAGGTTGAAAGGCCAAAGATCCGAGAGAAACCCTTTTCTGAATGTCCAGGGGGTCTATTTATAGGCGTGGGATGCTGATATTTCGCTGAAAATCCGGGAGACCGCTTCTGGAACGTGAGGGGGCCCACATGCCCGGCCTAAGGACATTTGGGCCCACTTTGGGATCAATTCGAACTCCATTCAAATCGATCAGAAAATCATCCAATCGAGGTGAAATTTGGTGTGGACATCCTTCAACATGTATGTAAGCTCCTGTAAAAATTTCATTGCATTTGGATCAGTGGAGCTTGAGTTATGATCGATTCGAGATTAGGGCTCCATGTGTTCTGTCTGGTTCGAATCCATGCTTCAAATCCATCTTCTTCGACTCCATCCAAAGCGCGTGCATATCGATGACGTGTCGCGAAATTTCAGGGTTGATCCACCTTTGTCGCCGTGTTGAACGTTTCTTCCCTTTTTCGTATCGATCGTTTCAAATAGATACAAACATTGTCCCTAAGTCCTTCGAATCCATGAAGTCGACTCCCCGCGTATCCTTCTCGAACGCCCTCTTCGTATCGATAGGTACGAATCCAGAATCAAAACTGCTACTTCCTTTTCGTATCGATCCAATGCTGATCGATACGAAGGACTTCTGTGCATCCATCCCATTATTCTACAACGATGCGAAGTGCATCGATTCGAAGTAAACTCCTACATTTCCTTTCGATCGATACGAACTGTATCGATTCGAACCAATATCTTCCTGATCGATGCGAAGCGCATCGATACGAACCAACCCCTATACACCTATGGATACGAAGGAGACCTATGCCATCATTGAGTTGAAGTCCACCTAACCTTTTCTTCCAATCGATACGAAGTAACCGAGTCTTGTCCATGCCAATCGATACGAAGTGTATCGATTCGAACCATCCTTGCATACCGATGGATACGAACAACATGTTCTTCCTACATTGCATCGATCATATCTCCTTCATACGAACTCCGATTAACCTGAAATTTGAGACATAGCCTTTCCTAGTCCCTATCATCATCTCCAATCAATTTCGTCCCAATCGGAGTTCAACCAAATTTTGACGACATCGATCGCAGCCTTGCTTTCAATCGATCTCCAATCCCGATATCCATCATTCCTTGCCAATTTGTTGATATTCCAGCTTTGACCAAAAAGTGGGATAACAAATTGTTAGGGTAAAATAAAAGAAAAAAAATAGAAGAAGGAAGAGGGATTACAATATCAGAATCTTAAAATGGAACGATTATATATAATATCAAAAGAGTATAAACTGTTATCCTAAGATATAAAGTTTCTCAGAGTTCTAATAATCAGCTCTGATAGTTAAGACAGCCTATCCTAACAATCATTAATAATACACGTAAAGTAGTACAGTTAAATAAATAGTACAATAGGTAGAACTCCAACTTTTCTCCATTATCTCCAAAGTTGTAATGACCTAGAATTTAATCACTTTAAATATGGATATTTAAATATATTTTTAATAATTAATTAATATATTTTATGACTCAAATAAAATAATTTTAAGTAATAACTAATGATGGTAAAATAGTTTACAAAATTTGTTTATAAAAATAAATAGTTTAAAGAAAAAAAGAAAATGTGACCAAAAACCAAATCCTTAATTTCGACTTTTCGGTGTCGAAAAGTTGCCGTAAACATTGTCCACAATTGAGTTAACATATATTCACATTTATAAATGAGTTAGAATTTGAAATGTATATTTATATATTTACTTAATAAATATAATAAGGATGTGACTTATTATGTAAGTTTTAAAAAAATTAAATATAAAAGTGACATAATATGGAATTTCCTTGCAAACATTAAGTGCTTAAGTAATTAAATGATGTTGGCTTTGAAAATGATGAAAGGGGACAAGAAAATTTGGAAGTATAATGGTGGGACAAGGGTCGATAAGGTGGCAACCAAGGAGTGGAGTTTATGTAAGGCAAGGTACTTTGGTATTTTGAATTTTTCAATTTATATAAAAGCAATTTCTAAATTTTCTTTCTTTTTTATTCTCGTTTCTTACTCTTTCAAACTTTACCTCCATCTTGGTTAAGTTTTCAAGAAAGCTTTCATTGCTTCCATAGGGATTTCTAAAGTTTAAATTATTGTTTTTTTACTTTTAAAAAACTCTAAAACCTTGTTTAGTCACTTTATTTCCTTCCTATATACTTCTCCTTCCAAAAGCAAAGCCACACTACCCTCTAATGACATGTTGAACTTAAAGGGGCCTAGCTCGAGCTACTTTTCTCAATAAAATCCATTAAAACTCCTCTTTTCCCAACTAGAAGCAAAGGCCTAGGTCATATTCGGGGTTTAGTAGAAGTTAGTTTGATTTGCCTACATTCGGTGAGTAAAATTTCACTCTTTTACTAAGTTTTTCTAAACATATATATATATATATGTATGTATGTATGTATGTATGTATGTATGTATGTATGTATGTATGTATGTATGTATGTATGTATGCTACCTTTTTGTATAAATGATGTTATTTTTAGGTAAAATAATGTTGGATTATATGCATGCATTGTGCTTGGATTATAATGATGCTTATATGTAATTATACGTGCTTGGTTATGTCAATGTATAGTTTGAATATAGTAGTTAAATAGCAAGTAAGTTTGCCTATCATAATATAGCTTATATATGTTGGTTATGGAAATGTTTACATGTTGTGATGTTACAGTTATTTGTGAACATGAATCCATGATGGTATGCTAAGGAAGTTAGCATCTTACTAGATAAAGTGACATGTTATCCCTTGTATAAAATTGAAAATTTTGGGTTTTAAAACTTGCAAAAAGGTTTTCAACTTATGTTGTTAGTCTTCCAAAATACGCTTTTATGTTTTAGTAAAGTTTTTTTTCTAAGAGTTAAAATTTTAAGAAAAATTAGAGAACAAATTTCAAGTTAGAAATTTCAGGTCCTATAACGAGAGTCGTTATAAGTGCAGTTTGTGAAGATTAACTCTTTTCAAAATCCAAAAATGTATTCACTGAGAAATCATTTTGGAAAATGTCTTAAGACTTATATTAAGTAATTAAAAAGGTAATTATTATTTAATTATCTATTTATTTAGTAAATGATGAATGAATTAATTAATTAGTACTTAATCATTGGTTAACAAAGTTAATTAATACTTAAGTGTTAATCAATTAAGTTACTTTTAACTAGTTAATTAATTAAAATTAATTATGATTTAATTAATAATTAAAGATTAATTAATTTTAATTATTAATTATTTATAAATGGGATTTAATTAACTATTAATTAATTACTAATTAATTTAATTTAATTAAGAGTTAACTATAATTTAATTATTATTTAATAAGGGTTAACTATTTTTAATTATTTATTGAAGATTATTAATTATTTATAAAAGGGATTCAATTAACTATTAACTAGTTACTAATTAATAAAATTTAATTAAGATTTTAACTAAGACTTTATTAAGATTTAATTATTATTTAATAAAGGTTTAATTTGTCATTTAATTAATAAATATGGATTTTAAATCGCTTATTTCTAAAATATTGGTTTTGTTTAAAAGTACTTTTATTTTTGGAAAACATTTTAAATTAAGGGATTTCTTTATCTATTACCCTTAGGTAACCGCAAAAAAATATGAAATCAAAGTTAATATGTCATGTTTAAATTTAGTATAGTTATCCATATGCAAACTCTGTACAGTTACCCTAAGTAGAGGATTATCCACTATTTATAACTTGACCTTTTTTAACTTAGGAAGTATGTTATGAATATTAGAGTTCCCCGGTGAGGACTCAAATACGGTTACCTACTTCCAAAAGAGCCGGAATTGAGTTAGCTAGAAATTATCGCTTGGTTTGTAGCCCAGTTTCGGATAAGTATAATTTTTCTAAACCACTCCAAACTAATAATGGTCGCGATGGATTGATAGGAAGTATGCTATAAGGATGTACTATTCTTTCGGAGGGTGTTTTCAAAATGGAAGAAAGTAAATGTTGAATGTTTGTTCGATCTTGGAACAACTTGTATGGATGAATGCTAACATTGCATTGGTTGCTTGGACGGCAGTGTTAGCATTCCAAGATGGACTTCTCAAAGGAAAGGTAATCGTAATCTCAAGCCTCACACTAGGAAATGACTAAAACTAGGGGATATGCTTCAAGGCTATGTGGTTCGCTACTACTAGGGTATGGTTATCACCCAATCTAGATCGGCATTATGAATTATGTATGTTTGGGACCCATTTAGATTGTTGATCCCAACACGGTGAGGACATATTCGATACTATCCAATAAAGGGTTGGGTCGGTATTGACTCGCATGGAGTCCATGTGAGGCTCTCAGTGTATTTTATCTAGAGATGCACTGTGGTAGGTGGTACCCCGGTGCCTTGTCATTGTTGGAATCCATTTTCAAATACGTGAATTTACGGACTTGGTTGTGCCCAGCTATTGAAATGTGAGATATAAGCATTTCAGCTGTATTAAATATTTAATTTACACTTAGACATTATGATAATATCAAATGATTTATATAGAATTTTTTTGGTTATCGTAAGGCAAAAACTTGACCGTGTATATGTGCGGCGTGGTCTTACGGGATACTTTTGTTTTGAAGTTTTTTTATATAAAGTTAAAAACTTATGCTTTACTCTCACCAGACCAATGTTTGACCGGAGTTTTATTTTCTTCCCTAAAACTCTTGGGTACTTAAATTTGTATGAGTAGCCAAGTGATCCAGATTTCTCATGGATGCATTTTGTAGAAGCTTGGAGCCATTGGCTTCAACGTTAGCTAGCTATTATCTTATTTCGTTGTGTATATATGTATGTATTTGGTATTAGTGATGTAAGGATAGGTAGTTATAATTGTCCCAGTTTGGAACCTTGTACTATTATGACTCTGATGTACTAGTATGGCAGTATCTATGTAAAATCTTATGTTAATTAATATATGTTGTTTCATTCCATTGTGAGGTTCTATGATTATGAAGTTTCTTCTTATCTCTCTTTTCTTTAACCGAACGGTTCATTTTTCAGAGTAAGAAGGACAAATTGTTACATGTGGTATCGGAGCCAGGTTGAATAAACACCTAGGCTTTGGATTGGAGTCAACTTCGAGAGTGTGTATTTATAAATTTTATTCGTATATATATATATATATATATATATATATATATTCTTGTTAGTTAGATCATCATTGATAGGTTTGATTAGTACCCTTCCTTAAAGATTAATGTCATCTGAGCATCCTAAATGCATCTAACTTTATTCAGGTAGTGAGAATGTGTTCAAGAAGGGGACGACGAAGAGGGAACAGTAGCACAATAACTACAAATGGAAGAACCCTAAATGTTAGAAGGGGTGGAACAGCTGTTAAGGCTATAGTTCTAGTATAGCCTTAAGTAAACTTTTCATCTCTATGCAAGGACTTCAAAAATCTAGGAGGAAAACCTTTCAAAGGTACCAAATATATCATTGAAGTACAAGCTTGGCTATGGTCATGTGAGAAGATTTTCAAAGGTTTAAACATTTCTGATGATCAAAAATGGTTATTGGCATCATGGCAATTGCAAGTGGGTGCACTATTGATGCAGTATGGGAAGGTCATAGCCTATGCAAGTAGACAGTTAAAGCCTCACGAGAAGAATTATGCAACATATAGCTTGGAACTTTTAGCCATAGTATTTGAGTTGAAGATGTGGAGCACTACTGGTTGGGTAAGAATCCTTCTATTCCTCTTTAGTTTATTACTGATCTTTTACGATGCTAGTAGTGATTTCCTTCTTTAAGTAGGTGAAAAGTTCGAGCTCTTCATGGATCACAAATCCCTAAAGTACCTTTTCACTCAGATGGACCTGAACTTGAGGCAGTAGCGATGGCTAGAATTCCTGACGGCTTACGATTTGGATATTCTCTATAGGTCAAGGAAAGCAAATGTGGAGTCAGACGCTCTAAGTACGAATGCAGGTTTGGTCCTCTTGGAAGTCACTCCAACTCTCGTTGAAAGAATTACGAGCAAATAAAGGGAAGATAGTCTTCTACTGAAATTTATTCAAGGCATTGAGAAGGGACAAAGTTCTAGTTTTGAGATTGATAATCATGGTACTTTAAGGATGAATGGAAGATTATGCGTTCCTCATATAGATGGTCTTAGACAAGAAGTTTTAAAGGAATGCCATAGGTCCAAGTCAAGTATCCACCCTGTAGTTAATAATATGTACAAGGATATGAAGCGAGTTTTTTGGTGCCCCGGGACGAAGAAAGATATTTCAATCTATGTTAGATGATGTCCAATCTATCAGCAGATAAAAGGTGATCACCAGAAGACGGTCGGTTTACTTTAACCCCTGGAAGTCCCAATTTGGAAATGGGAATGATATCAATGGATTTTATCAATGCTTTATCCGAAACCAGAAAAGGAAATGAAGATGTGTGGGTCATTATTAGATTGGTTAATGAAGAGTGCTCATTTTATTCATGTAAAGTCGATGAGAAATGTAGCTTCTTTGACTGAAATTCATATAAGAGATATAGTAGGATTGCATGGAGTCCCAATAAGTATAGTAAGTGATCGAGATCCAATCTTTACTAGTCAATTTTGGAAAGCATTGCAAGTAGCTTTAGGAACAAATCTAAGCTTGAGCACAACATATCAACCCCAAACAGGCGGACAAATGGAGAGAGTGAATTAGATTCTAAAAGACTTTTTGAGGGCGTGTATTTTGGATTTTGTAGGATCATGGGAATATCATCTTTATTTAGTGGAATTCTCCTACAATAATAGCTATCAAGCGAGCATTGACATGGCACCCTACAAAGCTCTCTATGGATGTCCTTGTAAGTCGTTGGCATGTTCGGTTGAGACTGGAGATCGGGTAGTACTTGGGTCGGACATGATTCAAGAAGCTACTGAAAGTTTACGGTGATAAAGAGAAGGATGACGGAAGCCTAGGATCACCAAAAGAGTTATGTCGATAAAAGGAGAAGAGATTTGGAATTTTAGGTCAGAGTTGTAAAGATCGCCCCAATCAAAGGAGTTATTCGATTTAGAAGGGTGGGAAGCTGGAACCCAAGTATATTGGACCTTTTAAGATTGTTGAAAGGATTGGACCGCTCGCCTACAATGTTGAATTACGAGAAAGGTTATTGGGGTCCATAATGTTTTCCACGTGTCTCATTTGAGGAAGTATGTTCATGACCCATCATGATTATGAAGCCATCGGTTTAAGAGGATTTTGAGGTAGAACCGAACTTGACAGTGATCAGGCATCTAGTTCATATTATAGATCATAATGAGAAGAGGTTGTGCAATAAGGTAGTGAAGTTAGTATAGATTCAGTGGAGTGAAGATCCCCGAGATTGTACTTGGGAGATGGTGGATCGCATAAGGGAAGCCTATCCAGAATTGATGTTAGGATAGTCATTGTTTATATGTATAATGTGTGCATTATTGTGTTATCGATGCTTAGTGTATATTCTTTTGTATGGATTTCATTCCATATAATGTATGAGCTTTTGAGTTACTATGAGTTATCTCTTATTGCTAATTTCAGGATGAAATTCTTTTAAGGAAGAGAGTGTAGTGGCCCAGAATTTAATCACTTTAAATATGAATATTTAGATATTTTTAATAATTAATTAATATAATTTATTGCTAAAAAATCTATGATGGCAAAAAAGTTTACAAAATTTGTTTACAAAAATAATTAGTTCAAAGAAAAATAGAAAATGTGATCGGAAACTATTTTATGGATTTTCAACTTTTCAGTGTCCAAAAGTTGTCAGAAAACGTTGTCCACAATTGAGTTAACATATACTCACATTTATAAACGAGTTAGAATTTGTAATACATGTTTATTTATTTACTTAATAAATAAAGATACGACTCATTATGTAAGTTTTTAAAACAAAATCTAAATATAAAAGTGACATAATACGTCATTTCCTTGAACATTGAGTATTTAAGTAATTAAATGATGTTGGGTTTGAAAATGAAGAAAGAGGACAAGAAAATTTCGAAAGTACAAGGGGGAGACAAGGGTGGATAAGGTGGCAACTAAGGAGTGGAGGTTATGGGTACTTTGGTAACTTGAATTTATCAATTTATATAAAAGCTATTTCTAAATTTTCTTTTATTTCTATTCTCATTTCTAACTCTTTCATAACTTTTCCTCCATCTTGCTTAAGTTTTCTAGAAGCTTTCATGGCTTCCAAAGGGATTTCTAAAGTTTAAAATCTTTTACTTTTAGAATAAAAACCTTGTTTAGTCAATTACTTCCTTCCTATACACTTCTCCTTCCAAAAGCAAAGCCATACACCATCTGATGACATGGTCGATTCTAAAGGGGCCTAGGTCGAGCCACATTTTTCGTTAAAAGCCATCAAAATTGAAAGTGTGCTATGGATCATGTAATATGGATATATGATAATACAGAGTATAATGATGATAATAAAACTGTAAATAGTTCGGAATAAAAAGCAGTATAGTAAAACGACACCAGGATTTTTTATACTGGTTCGAAGCACCGTCCTACGTCCAGTCCCAGACTCCTTCTGGAATTTCACTAAAACAACAACCCTCACTTAACTCGGAGGATTAGGTTTATACACCCCTGAGCAGCCGAACGGGGACCTGAGCAGCAGAATAGGATTTCGCCTCAACAGCCGAAGAGGACTTCCCTCGCCTGAGCAGCTGAACTGGACTTCAACAAATACAGAAAATAGTTATGACTTTTGTGTGTTCTGATAACACGGATTTGTTACTTGTAGTACACCCTTCCTATAATCTTCTTGTCGAATATAAATATAAATATATATATATATATATATTTGAAGTATATGAATAATAGAAAGGTATAATATTGTTTTAATGTAGAATAATTGAAAGTATGATAGAAAGAAAGTTAGATCAAAGAATAAGAGAATTCAATTATGATTAAGTGATTTGAAATGAAGCTGGAGTTTGTATTTATAAAGGTTAGAAAGCAGCGACTGTTGGTGAAGAGTTTCGATCGAAGTGTTGCGTTTGAATCTTTTTTGTTTAAAGGTTCGCAACTATGAACAAAAGTCGTGTAACGACCCGTAAATTTTTAATAATCTTTATTTGTTTTAATAACGTAATTAGCTGAAATTTTGGTTAAATTTTAAATAATAATATTTGGAAATAAAAATTTAATATTTGAAATACGTCTATTAAAATATAGCAAACGGTAACTTTTCATCTAAAAATATGGAAGTTTATTTTCTCGTGTAAATTCTATTTTAATTCAAATCAGATAATATTTGATGATAATAAAAGGTTTTCCAAACTTGAATATTTTTCTATAATTAATTTGTAAATTATCTTCTGAGTGGGACGTCATATTTCGTTTCATCAAATTCGAACCATTATTGCTTCGTTTATCTTATTTTCGACAGATTTGCAGCATTTTCGATATCGAATATCGACTTTTGATAGGATAGTCGTAACGCCGATATCTGTGTACCGTTTCAATTGTCTCATCATGCTGATCTCCGCAGTATATTTATTTATGTCTTTTGAGGTCCAGTATAGGGCGGAAACGGAAAAATAGGATGTACCGGTACCGAAAAATGTTGACCCTTTGGTTTTGTGCTTTCAAGATTTGATTTGCGCAGCCTAGCATTTAATGAATCTTAATTATAATGTTTTAGACAGCTGTTGGATTTGTGACATTTGCTTTTTCTTGGATTTGATTTTTCATACTTTTTTACGCTGCTCAAAAAAGCAACAGGAGAAATATATATAACCTAGCACTATATTTTCTTTATAGCTACTCTTTCTTTTATTACCATTTCAAAATGTATACAGCACCCACCTTCCTTCATCTCCTTCTACCTTTTCTACTTCTTCATGTACATCAACATGGCCTCACTCTCTCAAGCTGCTCGCAACCTCCTCCCCGCATTACCAACGAGCAGCCGAGCACCCATCTTTTCCCCTCCGCCCGCTCTCTCTCTCTCCTCCGTGCTTCTCAACATCAACTGCCCCTCGTGTCGCCACTGCCACGCGACCATCACCCTCCGCAACCACCCACTACCACGCGGCCATCACCCAGCCTAAGCCGAGCTCAGAAGCTCGCCCAGACCTCTCTCCGAGTTTGTTCCTAAGGCCTCCTCCTCTGTCACGCCCTCAACCCATCTCCATGCTTTGCCTTCCACAAATCCAAGTCAGCCGATGACAGCCCATTAGCTCCACCGCGCCACACCTGCCACGTCACCAAGCCCACAACCTTGTACCGCCTCCACCACAGCAACTCCACCCATACCCTAGCATGCCGTGCAACCCATGTCACCCAAGCCCTGCAATTGCAACCGAGCTTCCTTCCTTCGGCCAGCTGCCCACCTAAACACCGTCGACCGACACAACAGCCTAGCCCAATGCCACAGTGCAGGCCGTGCTCCTCCTTTGCACAGTTGCAACTCACTCCCCTCTTTTATATATAAAAGGTATTTTATATATTTTATATTTTTAAGATATTATATATATGATTAGCGGCTATATTATATATATGCGAGTGTACAAGGTATTCACATAGTATAAATAGTAGCTTTAAGATATGTTCTTGAACAGTAAATATAAAGTATATACATAGGTTTACTTAAGTTAGTATGTATGCTTAAAATTTATATTTGAACAGAAAGCACGTGAGTAGATATAAATATATAAGGCTGTTACAAAATATACAATTATATTTTGTGTTTCAAATATTTACCTCAGGTAGTATGTTGTATGTTGTATTAAAACAAATTTTGGTATTGACATGTGTGTGTGTAAAATATAAGTCTTATATATATTCGTTATATATGCTGTTGGGTTTTAATACATAGGTTTATATTAGATGGACATGAATGGTTTACAGTACATATTGTATGAAAGTTTGATGTTATATAGATTATGTAAGTGTATATATTCTGTAATTTATATATAAGTTTATTTACGTATGAAAATTTATAAAGTTGTATGATCCGTTCACATACATATTAGTATTTTAGCTTATATTTATAATATGTTCAACATACAATATGAATTATTATACAGTGATGATTTGGTTCTAAGTGTACATATATAAATATGTATGTAAATGATCTACAGTTTTAGTTTTGGATATGTATTGTATGAATTTATGATTTGAAATAAACTACGTAATGATTATAGAGGTCTTATGTTATCTGTTTGAATTTTCCAAAGGTAAGATAAAGGTTTATTTATGTTATATGGTTATAATTCAAATATTAAGAAAGTATATGTTTTAATTTTAAATTTACTTGTGATATATACACACACACACACATGTGTGTGTGTGTCATTCTAAGTATGTAATTTAAGTTGAATATTGGTTCTAAGAAGAATAATATTATAATAATTACAATTTTTTTATATATATTCCATTTGCAACGAGCCAATTTTATTCATGCTCATCGATTCATATTTATCAGCTTGTTCGTCAAATTCGTGCCAATCTAGCGTTGCTTTGGAATTCGTGCTTGGATTCGTAACTCAACTCATTTTCGTTCATCTCTAGCCTCGAAAGGTAAGCAATCACTCACGATTAACGTTGTTGTATTTATTAAATTTATTTCAATTGAAACGACTATTGAAATATGCTGCTGTTGGTTAATTACACTGTTATATATGCTATTACCTGTATTAGTTCACCTGTGACATCTGACACCTTTATCTGTTATATATACAATGATAATTCGGTTTGATTGTTAAATGGTTGATTGTTGACTTTGGACGTCAAATTGTTAATGTAGTAAATAGTAAATAATTTGAAATTGAAATTGACGTAGGATAGTTAGTTTTGATATATGTTAAATTTGATTGGACGACATTTGCATAATATGACCCTTAAAATGTTGAATTAATTGACACGTAGAAATTTGGTAAAATACACCTTGAACCATTTAAATGTTTTGTTGCTTAAATTGATGTTGTATGAAATTGGACAATAGATGCCAAGTGAAGAACCTTATAAAGATTAGTGTAAAAATCTTTAATCTACATGAAATGATAGTGTAGATTCTAGAAATAATTATATTCATTTGCACAAACAACAATGTGAATTAATACGATTATTTCGGGATAATTTGAATAAATTATTGGATTGTTATTGATTGTTGTTATTGCTTGTTTATTTACTTTGACACCATCCCAGTTATCACACTGCAAGTTCCCTTTGTTATGCTTTGATTTTGAATTGAATTGGAATCGGGTTGAAATGATAAATACCCAATTAAATAACTAGGCCTAGGATAGAAAATTAAAAATAAGAAACCCAATTGGCCAACAAATTATTTTGTAATTGAAATCCTTTTGAAATTTAGAAATGAACCTAACAAATTGTTTTAAAGTTAATTAGCAAACTTAATTGATTTAACCGAAATAAATAAATTGATTAATTGAAATAAATCAATAGGATTCAAATTGAAACGGATTTGAGAATTTATTTAATCCGAATAAAATGAATTGATGAATTTAATTTGAGAAATTGAAATTGAATTTAAGGAAATTTGAGTTAAGTAAGTCGAGGAATTGGAATGAGAATTTGACAGGTAATAATTTAAGATTTAATGATTACGAATGTTAGGGAATTTGTTAGGTTAAGATTTATAGACTTGATTTTAAATTAAATGGATTTGAAAACTTGATGATGAACGTAATATAAGATTTAATGAAGTTTTGACTTAAGTGTAAGTTAAACTTAGTATAGTAGTGGATATAATTTGGGATAAATTTTAAATGATTTTAAATTTAACGAATCGACTTAATTGTGAATTCGCAATTGGGTTTTGAGGTTAAATGGTTCTGAAACTTGTTAAAGAATTAAACTAGGTATGCAAATTATGGAATTAAATAAATAGAATGAGTTTTTCTTAATGAAATTGAATTGGATTTTGGTAACGAGTTAATTGAAACTATTTTGATTTTAAAGAGTGTAGTTAGTGAAAATCGATTTAGCCGAATGTATATTTATAGTAAGTGGAAGGATGAATGTAAATATGAATGTAAGATGAATCGAATTTTCGTTAAACAATTTGAATCGAACGGAGTATTAAAATTAAATCCATCGAATATGAATAAATTAAATAAGGGAAATTGAACCTTATTATATTGAATTTGAATATTGAATTTAATTGTTAACTCAAATGTTGGACTAAGATTTCATTTGGAAATATGATTTTAAATATTTGATATAAATTGAATTGGGAAATGTCAAATTTTGGAAGCAAAATTTGCAACTTGACTTTGGACTTGATTTGTTTAAACTTTAAACACTAACTGACCATCGGGGTAATAATACGTAGTTATTAAAGAGACCGGGATTGGATATGGACATACTCTCTGTCGATACCGAAAACCACTTTAATAACTATCATACGCGGAGTGTTGATCCAGAATGAAGTGGATGGTTTGGTGAACGCGTTGACTGAAGAAAGAGAACGATATTGGATGACCCCTGACATGACTAAAACAGGAGCCGCACCGGGCCATTGAGGTTCGCCACCTCTAGCGGACACACTTCTTCGATACCATATCTATTACTGTTGTGATTGGATTTGGGTACACCCCTCAGTTTGGGAGTGTTGTTTCGTGGTGTTGAGGTAGCTGCTGGCTATGCTCAACATCAGTCTAGATCACGCAACTACTAGTATCCTAGTTGGTATCGCCTCATGTACCTTATCATACTGATTATCCTATTCGCGACCACTACGTTTTGTTTTGTGTTACACCTATGGGGTACCCTGTGATAACCACCAGTTTACGGTGGGGTTTACGGTGCTGTATAGACTATGGCATTATAAAAATGTGTTAAGGGGAATTATGGTAACGCCTTAACGCTATTTTAATACTTTTACTTTACTGTAGACATATTGTAATAGTGTATTGTACTACATAGTAGATAGTTTAACGGATCCTTAAAAGCATGGTTATTCCAAGCATCCTTTGAGTTACTTGTATTTCAGTTGCTATTTTACTTGAGTTGGATTTATTAATATAAGAATGTTAATCCTGACTCGAGTGTTTTGTGTTTTACTTTACGCTCGGGTCAGACTGAGTGTACCAGTATTCGAGACTCACCTTCGGAGTTGGAGCTTCGCTTGGAGATCCAGTTATCTATCTGGCTTTCAGATATTCATTTGATTCCAGTGATGGTATTCTGATTCTTGCATTTGACTATTGTATTCGAGACATCTGTTGTACCTTATTTAACTTTGATATGTATATAGTAGCTTCATGAACCACTATCTTTTGTTTCCGCTGCATTCATTACTCTGTGTCTGTGATCTGTGATCATTTATTTATATATGCTCAGTTTTGCCAAATTTAAATTAACAATTCGGTATTTTGAACTATTCAAGTCCGACATGTGCGGATGCGAATAGTCTAAAATAGTGGGTCGTTACAAGTCGTGTCTTTTCAAAAAAGTGGCTGTTATAGAAATTCAGTCGACTGAGCCTCTGGCATAGTCGATTGGGTATTCAAAATAATTTTAAATTTTAAATTCGTATATTTATGTAACTGTTCATGCTGCACAAAAATCCCAGTGTCAGTCGACTGTCTCAGGTGGTCATTCGACTGACCTGGTTATTTTTGTGCAGTTTGCACAATTAATATGTATACATATATATTAATTTCTATAACTTTAAAACACTTTTATAATTTAAATGTGTGCTTATATATGTATAAAATATTTAGTAAATATAATGATTAAATATATAAGCAAGTGTAGACATAATCGAGGAGAGATTTTAACGAATATTGACCTAAGACTTAAAAACAAAATACCATAGTTGATGCACCGATTTTTAAAGGCTCGTCTCCTTGTCTCTTTTTGCCATAGCAGTCGTCAAATCTGTATGTCATGGTGATGCTTCGTGTCATGAATCAAAATGAAGTTTCAACATTCTCCCCCTTTTTGATTGATGACAACCTGTAAATAGATATAGATTTTGATTGTATATATATCATAAAAATACTTACTCCCCTTGAATCTTTGACGCTCAATATCCTACATTCTTATTAGTAGCAATAATATTTCTCCCCCTTTGTCATCGACAAAAAGGAATAAGTAAAGGTATGAAGCATTGATAGATATTATGAAAGAAACGATCATTCATACATTAAAATATAACAAACAAGAGTCTTGAAATATAAAGACTAACGTTTTTATAATATAAGAAAAGTAACATCTTACTCCATTATATGCTTACCCCTTAATTTGTGCTTGCATTGTTTATTCCTACAAATAATCTAAGAGCAATATCTTTCTCACCCTTTGTCATTGACAAAAAGGAGAGTTTATATGATGACAAAATAACTACTACTTATAATGTAAGGTATCAAAAAATGAACATTTAAAGCATGCGATACCCAAGGTTCTTATAATTTTCTAATTTTTAGGAAACCATACCCATTTGAGTGTGGTCGAACCTTTATAAATATAATTTTCATTATTAACTACCATATCAAAATAATCATCAATGTATTTTTCTCTATTTTTCCAATTAACAGGAACCCAAATACTTAGTTTTTATTCATATTTCCCGTCAATGATTTTGTACTTCTAAAGAAATTACAAACATTATTGGACATAGCAGTATTTGGATAAAAAATTGGATTTAGACTTTACTCGTAATGTAGTGCTAGCTCTATTATTTTTACTATACATGAAAGCATATCTAGTGCTATTTCTACGACCAGTTTTATTATATTCTACACCACTTTTCTCATTGTAAGCTTTTGAATTCTTAACATAACCTGATCCCTTCTTATTTGAAGCAGATTGATAATTTTTAACAATCCTGGATAAATTTTCTCTCCCTTTATTAAAATTAGAAATATTTTTAGTAATATCATCAAGCTTAGTTCTGAGACTTGTGTTATCTAACTCAATAATTTTAATTTTTGTTTTCAACTCATGATTCTCAGAAGATAGAGCGTTATTCTTTTTCTTTTTGAGCTTCTATTTCTTAACTTAATAGAGCGAGTTGAGAATTGTATAAATCTTGTATTTTCTCAAGTTCTTCTTCTAATATTCTTTTTTCGTCTTTAAGCATATCTCTTTCGAATTCTGCTTTCTTCTGATTTTCCAGAGCTTCCTTATATTTTCTTTTGAGACTTTTTAAAGTGTCTAGAAGTTCTGAATTTATTTCTATCATATCATCAAAAGTTAGATCACTAACCTCATTATCTTTTTCCATGAAGCATTTGTTTGTTTTCTTCTTTGATTTTTCTTTATTGCTCTTCCTCTTCTTATTGCCTTGATTAGATCACTTTGTATCCATTTATTCTATGATGTTGTTACGATCTCTAGAATACAAGGCTCTGATACCAAATGAAAGTGTGTTATGGATCATGTAATATGGATATACGATAATACAGAGTATAATGATGATAATAATACTATGAATAGTTCATAATAAAAAGCAATATAGTAAAACGACACCAGTAATTTTTATACTGATTCGGAGCACCGTCCTAGGTCCAGTCCCAGACTCCTTATGGAATTTCACTAAAACAACAGCCCTCATTTAATCCAGAGGAACAGGCTTATACACCCCTGAGCAGCCGAACGGGGGCCTGAGCAGTAGAATAGGATTTGGCCTCAGCAGCCAAAGAGGACTTTACTCGCCTGTGCAGCAGAACTGGACTTCAACAAATACAGAAAATAGTTTTGACTTTTGTGTGTTCTGATAACACGGATTTGTCACTTGTAGTACACCCTTCCTATAGTCTTCTCCTCGAGTATAAATATATATATTTGAGGTATATGAAGAATAAAAAGGTATAGTATTTTTTTAATGCATAATAATTGAAAGTATGATAGCAAAGAAAGTTAGATCAGAGAATAAGAGAATTCGATTGTGATTAAGTGATTTGAAATGAAGTTGGAGTTTGTATTTATAAAGAATAGAAAGTAGCGATTGTTGGTGAAGAGTTTCGATCGAAGTGTTGCGACCGAATCTTTTCGTTCAAAGATTCGCAACTCTTCACAAAAGTCATGTCCTTCAAAAAAAGTGGCTATTATAGAAATTCAGTCGAGTGAGCCTCTGGGTCAGTCGGCTAGATATTCAAAATAATTTTAAATTTTAAATTCATATATTTATGTAACTGTGCATGTTGCACAAAAATCCCAATGTCAGTCGACTGTCTCAGGTGGTCAGCCGACTGAACTGGTTATTTTTGTGCAGTTTTCATAATTAACATATATATATATATATATATATTAATTTCTATAACTTTAAAACACTTTTATAATTTAAATGTGTGCTTATATATGTATAAAATATTTAGTAAATATAATGATTAAATATATAAGCAAGTATAGACATAATCGAGGATAGATTTTAAGAAATATTGACCTAAGACTTAAAAAAAAAATACCATAGTTGATGCACCGGTTTTTAAAGTCTCGTCTTATTGTCTCTTTTGTCGTATTAGTCGTCAAATCTGTATGTCGTAGTGATAGCTTCGTGTCATGAATCAAAACTACGTCTCAACAAAAAGTCCTCTTTTCCCAAGAAGAAGCAGAGGCCTAGGTCATATTCAGGTTTTAGCAGAAGTTAGTTTGATTTTCCAACGTTGGGTGAGTAAAGTTTTACTCTTTAACTAAGTTTTTCTAAACACGCACACACACACACACATATATATGCCTAACTTGTTGTATAAATGATGTCATGTTTGGGTAAACTAATGTTGGATTATATGTATGTATTGTGCTTAGATTATAATGATGCTTGGATGTGACCATATGCGCTTGGTTATGTGGATGTATAGTTGGAATATGGTAGTTAAATAGTCAAGTTAGTCTGCCTATTATAATTTAGCTTGTATATGTTGGTTATGAAAATGTTTACATGTTGTGATGTTATAGTTATGTAATCATGTATGTTGTGAACATGAATCCACGATGGTATGCTAAGCAATTTAGCATCTTACTCGTTAAAGCGAAATGTCATCCCTTGTATAAAATTCAAAATCTTTAGCTTTAAAATTTGCAAAACAGCTTTCAAGTTTTGAATAGTTTTTAGTCTTCCAAAATATGCTTTTATATTTTTGTAATTTTTTTTCCAAGAGTTAAAATTTTAAGAAGACATAGAGATCAAATTTCAAGTTGAAAATTTCGGGTTGTATAGCGACAGTCGCTATAAACGCAGTTCCTGAAAACAAACTCTTTTTGAAATCTAAAAATGTTTTCACTTAGAATTCATGTTGGAAAATGTTTTAAGACATATACTAAGTAATTAAAAAGGTAATTATCATTTATTTGTTTATTTTTATTTAATAAATGATGAATTAATTAATTAAGTAATTAGTACTTAAGTGTTAACTAATTAAGTTAATTTTAATTAGTTAATTAATTAAATTTAATTGGTATTTAATTAATAATTAAGGTTTAATTAATTTTAATTATTTATTAATTATTTATAAATGGGATTTAATTAATTATTAATAAATTACTTATTAACTAAATTTAATTGAGATTGTAATTAAGACTTAACTAAGATTTAATTATTATTTAATAAGGGTTGGTTATTTTTATTTATTTATTAAACATTAATTATTAATTAATTATTTATAAAAGGGATTTAATTAATTAATAATTAATGTCCATGAGCATAGCTCAGTTGGCCAGGGCTACTTAGTGACTATGGAGCAATGTTCCTTGAGGTCGTGGGTTCGAGTCCTGGTAGATTAGCTGTGTTTCCCATTTAGGGCACGAAGGTGGGCTCCTAGATTACCTATCGTAAATGGTAGGGGCATCAAACCACTAAGCTGGGCTGGCATTAAATCCCTCCGGTCTTTGGGTGGACCAAGCGGGTTGGGGCCTTATCCCATCCCTTCGATTACATCTGGGCTCTAGGTTGAGTTTTAAAAAAATACTAATTAATTAATAATTAATAAAATTTAATTAAAATTTCAATTAAGTCTTAATTAAGATTTAATTATTATTTAATAAAGGTTTAATTTTTATTTAATTAATAAATATAGGTTTAAATTGCTTGTTTCTAAAATATTGGTTTTGTTTAAAACTATTTTCTTTTTTGAAAATATTTAAAATCAAGGGGTTTCTTTATCGATTACCTTTAAGTAACCTAAAAAAATATGAAATCAAAGTTAATGTGTCATGTTTAAATTAAGTATATAGTTATCCATATGCAAACTCTGTGTAATTACCCTAAGTAGAGGATTGTCCGCTATTTATAACTTGACCTATTTTTACTCAGGAAGTATGTTGTGAATATTAGAGTTCCCCAGTGAGGACTCGAATATGGTTACGTGCTTCCAAAAGAACCGGAGTTGAGTTAGTCGAAAATTATTGCTTAGCGTGAAGACCCCGGTTTTGGATAAATATTTTTTTCCAAACCAACCCAAACTAATAACGCTCGCGATGGATTGATAGGAAGTATGCTATAGGGATGTACTATTCATCCCTGAGGGTGATTCCAAAATGGAAGATAGTAAACGTTGAATGTTTGTTCGATCCCAGAATAACTTGTGTGGATGAATGCTAGCATTGCATTGGTTACCTGAAGGGCAGTGTTAGCATTCCAAGATGGTTTTCTTAAACGAAAGATAATCATAACATCAAGCCTCATACCCATGGATGACTAAAATCTGGGGATATGCTTCAAGACTATGTGATTCACTACCACTAGGGTATGGTCGTTGCCTAATCTAGATTGGTATTATAAATTATGTATGCTCGAGGCCCATTTAGGTTATTGATCCCAACCAGAGTGATGACATATTTTGCGCAATCCAACAAGGGGTAGGGCCAGTCTTGACTCGTAAGGAGTCTATAACACCCCTAATTTTATAACATTTTTCAGGATGTTTATTTAGATAGATTAAATTAAATATAGTAATATAAATGTTAAGTGATAAGGGGATTGAGATTTGAATAAATATTAAGTGGTCGTGCTTAAGTAATAAATTAAATGGGCATCGAAATGGATTATAAGTGAATTAATCCACATAAGGGTAAAATAGGAATATTCTTTACATAACCCCTTATCCTTATATATATTCTCTTCTTACCATTTCATTTCCTATTGACTTCATTTTGAAAATAAAATTAAAAAGGTAAATAAAAGAAGAATAGAGCCGGCCATTAAAAGGAAAGAGAAGAAGAAATTCAAAGAAAAGAAGAGAAAAATAAAAAGGGGAATCAAACTCATCTAAGTCCATTTTGTGAGAAATGCGGATTACGGATCTTAAGGCTAGCATTAACACTAAGGGGGGGTTGAATAGTGTTAATAAAGAATCACTAAAACTTTTTTGATTTATGTTAATTTAGACACCGATGTATGCAATATGCAAACACAGATATGATTACAGAAACAAACATAGATGTAGAAATAAAATAAAAGCAGTAAAGAAAGAACACACCAGATTTTATACTGGTTCGGAGTTACCCTACATCCAGTCCCGCAACACAAGTACGGATTTCCTTTCAAAAGCAATTGTATAATTTCACCCTCGGTTTCAAGGATAAGAGGTACACCCTCCAGAATTTCGATCCTCTGGGTAGAGATACTTGATTTTCAGGCCACAAGTTTACCCAATTGATTTACCAAGGCTACAATCACACCTTTTCTTTCTTGATTGATTTTCAAGGCTACAATCACACCTTTTCTCGCTTAATAGATTACAAAGAAGTCTATAAGTCCGAATAACATTGAGAATCTTGAAGAGAGAGTGATAGAGAATCAAACTAGAAGTATTTGAGTTCGATTCAATGTTGATTTCGGCAGAGTAATGATAATAGTATGTATTAAGAAAAGTGGACGAAGAAGAGGAGTGAAAAACCAGAAAATCTGATATAAAATTAGTTGAAACTAACCCCTATTTATAAAAGAACAACAACCATGTCCATTCATGAAGAGTTATGGCGAATAGACACTTCTTTTGAAATTTAAATTTTGAACTCAACTGACACCATGTCGACATGGGGTACATAGGCATGTTGACATCCCAAAGCATTTTTTAATGTTTTGATTTTCTTTGAAAATAACCTTTATCTTATATTAAAAATAATTTTAAACTTTATAAATATACTTGAATATAGTTAAAATTCATAAGTAAATATAGAGAATAATATATATAGAATTTAACTCTAATTTTATATTTTAAATCTAAGTATAAATGTTTAAAAGTTTGATATATTATATTAAAAGATAGTTTAAAATCAGGAGTAATTTGACTTTGAAATTAAAGATAATTTTGAGGCTAAAATTATTTAAAATCAGGATAGAGGGTTTTGAATCTTTTAAAAGGAAAGTTTTGAAAACATGTTGAAAACAGGATATAATTTTGAAAAATCATTTTGAAAAATCATTTTGAATAAAAAGTTAGCGGATACAAAACATGTTCCACTAGATTTTTCGTAGGTTCCATCCTACTTAGGCTTCCATCCCTTAACATGCTCGAAGTGGATTCCATTCCACGAATAAATTGGATTTTAAGATGCCAGTGTTTTTCTATGAGTTTTAACAAAATTCCTAATAAAAAATACTTAACCTTGAAATCTTGAACTCTTGATAATCTTGATACTCATGAGTCTTCTATCTTGATATCTTGAATCTCTATACTGTACAGTCTTCATTCTTAGTACCTGCATGGTTAAATCCTGCATATACATATATATCTAAACTTATAATGTTAGTATTTATATTTTATAATCTATTCTAAGGTTGTTGTCATCAAAACCATCATCTCATGGACTAACACATTTCCATATCAAAGTTTAAGATGAATTATAATTTCCATCTCTATTTGTTAAATATATATTTCAGATTTAAGTTTGAATTCGTATGTATGATATTTGATGATGATATGCTTGAATTATGGTTTATATAAATTTAAACATGATTGTTTAAATAGTTTCTCATATGGTTTTAGATCAAAACCGTGTGTTATTGATATTCAAATGCCATGGAAAAATTATATGTTATGCAAAACATGATTTTAGAGTTGGGTTTTAAATTTGATAATTTTCCAAGCTTGGGAAAGATTATTATGAATTTTTGAATGAAAATATAGCACGTTGGGTTTAACAATTTATTTCAGAAAATATATTGAGAATTTGGATTTGAAATTTTGATATGTTAGATAATATGATCAAAGTAAATTTCTGTGAATTTTGGGTATTTTTCTTAAGTGGTTTGATATAGAAAATAAATTATTTTAAGAAGAGGATCAAAAGGACTTACATACGAATAAAGAGGAAGGTTTTATTTGCAAAAGTTTAAGTTTGATACTTATCCAAAATAAAAAGGCGGTTAGTTTTGAGAAGCATGGGAAATGTTAAGGGAGCCAATGAGAACTGAAAACGTAGGCAGGTTAGTTTATATAAGTTACTTAGTTTAGTATTTAAACCAAAAAATAGGTTCGCCTCTAATCAGAGTACCTTTCACTCATTTTCTTTTACCTTCGATCGTTTCAAAACCCCATTAAGTTAAATTCAATACACATGGTATCACATAGATAATACACAGTGGATTGGAGAAAGGCGAAAGGCATGGTGTCGAAAGCATAGCTTCTGATGGGGTCGTTACCTCAGTTTGTTTTAAAAAGATAAGAGCCTACATTTGTTTTACTAAGCTTTCGACTTAGTCGATACATATGTTTTTAAATGAAGTTTTGCAATGGATTTCAAAGGAGATAGGTTTCAGAGGTGTTCTTTTAGTTATAAATCAATGCTTTTGAAAGAAGGAGTTCCGTCCAGGTCGAAGCCCTACCGCCGATTCTTTTACCTTTTGAGTGTACTGAAGACATCAATATTATCGAAAGGTATTATTTGTTTTAAAGATATATTAAGCCACTTTCTAAATGCTTCTGAAAAAGTTATGGGTTTCGAAGGCAATGATTTCGAAAGGGGTTTCAAAGCTAGCCTTCAATATTTTAAAAGTATGCTTTTGACTGTATCGCAAGGGATGGTTTTGAAGCAATCATGAATTCCCTTATATTTTTATATAGTAGAGAATTGTTTCGAAAGAGGTACTTTCATTTATATTTTCTTTGACCCAAATGATATTTAAAAAAGGTAAACCCAATGATATTGAAAGGGGAACATCCAATACTTCAGGAAGAGATACTTCCAATGGTTTCGAAGCCATGCTTTTAATAATTAATATGTAATACTTTATTATATTCAAAAGGTTTCGAAAGAAGGATTTTAAAGTGTTCTTAAAGGGATAAGTCTAATGTTTTTAAAAGAGAGATATGATTTCGAAGGAGGCTATCCAGTGAGGTTGAAAGCAAGATTTCAAAGGTTTCGACAATATAATTTTCAAAATAATTAACCCAATCTTATTTAAAAGCAAAACCATGGAATATTAATAAATAAAGTATGTTGAAATGGAACTTACGAAGAAGTCTAAACGGGTTAAAGGAATTAACCAAGTTATATTGTTTGCTTCTTCATATATGTATATATTCACTCTATATTGAATCCAAAAACTGTACTTTGGAAAAGGTAGAATAACTAGTTGGGTTGACCTAGTAATGAATAAATAAAAGGTATTTACAGGGGCCAATACATTAATAGTAAGCCCATGAAAACTATGTTGGAAAAGATATTGGCAATGGACAATAGGTTCTTAGTTTACCCATGAAAACTATTTATAATTAAAGATGTCGGTTAGAAAGGTTTATGGTTAGCCCATGAAAACTATATCCAGATTAGAAAATGAAATATTGACAGATAGTCAGGAGGATCCTAGTCAGCCCATGAAAATTAAGGTAAAAGAAATGATATTAGAGTTAACATTAGGTTCATAGTTAGCCCAAGAAAACTATATAATTGGATAGCGAGTCCTTAAAAGTTTAACCGGTTATTAGTTAGCTCATGAAAACTATTAGGTTAATACTAATCCTAAAAACTAAATTATGATAGATAGTCAAAATGAATTGGGGATAGGTAATCCAGAATTGATTCAACTGTTTTGCATATCATCACATAATATTGTTTTGAATTGAATTCACCATTGTGGATGTAGGGGCATAGAAAATGGTTATAAAAGTTCTAAGATATTAGTGGGGGAAACCTGTTCTGCTAAGCAGCATGGTCTCACTGGATATCTAAATTATTTGAGATGGTATATTATTATTCATACCAGGCTTATGAGATGGTCTCATTGGATATATAGAGTGAATATATAGAGTGAGGGGAAACTCCGGGATATTTTTATTCATACCAGACTTAAATAGCTACATGCCTCACTGGTTTCGATATGGATACGCTATTATAGACACCGACATCAGAAGGAATGAAACGTTCATTCGAGGACTGATGCCCGAGCTTGCTATGGGCGACCCTGACTCATATCCACGATCCCTGTAATGTTATGGTGGATACAACCATTCGCCATGAAGAGATGCTTGCTATTTGTGCTAGAGAGAAGCATATTGAGTTCCAAAGTTTTTAGGGAAAGAAAAGAAAGTTCTTCAAAAAAAATGGAGCCCAGAAAGGAGATTCAGCCAAGAAGTCAAAAGCTGATTTAGTCTTCTACAAATATGTCAAGAAGGATCATTTTGCAAACAAGTGTTGGTCAAGCAAGGGGAAGAAAAAGGCTGCAGATAAGAAGCATCTTAAGTGTTACAATTGCTATCAAGTTGGGCATTACAAGAACCAGTGTCCAAAGCCGGTTAGGGTAGAAAAAAGGAAGGTTTTTACCATTGGACCACCGTCTTCTTCTAAATCAACTATAGAAGATAAAGGAAATACTACGTGGAAGGTACATTTTTTATTCAAAGTATTCCAGTTATGACACTATTTGATACCGGTGCATCACCTTCATTAATATCCTAAAATTTGGTTAATAAGTGATGCTTAGAACTCACTTACCTTGTTTCTTCCTTATGGGTCGTGAATCCAATAGGAGGGTATGAAACTCTAGGGATGAGATGTGACTGGTTAGAACTTGACTTGTTAGGTTATATGTTTGCATGCAGTTTGTATGTCTATGATTTCGTAGATTTTGGGATCATTTTGAGTATGGATTGGTTGGGTAGATATGAGGCTAGGATATTTTGCTAGGATAGAGAAATATCAGTAACGCACCTAGATAGTCGTAACCGGATCATTTTCTCAATAGAGAATTCTGACCGAAGTGTTTGTGCCATGTTAAGTACCTTGGAAGCAGCATAGGAGCAAAGTCGGGTTCGAGTTGCAAGAGAGTTTGCAGATATATTTGAGCTGATTATAGGACTATCATCCAAACAAGCTATTGCGTTTCGAATATATCTTTTACAAGGAGCTGAACCTGTTAGTAGACCATCTAGCAGAATGACACCGACTGAGATAAAGTGTTGAATGTGCAGGTAATGGATCTAGAAAGAAGAAATTTTATTAGACCAAGTAATTCGCCTTGGGGAGCGGCCATGATTTTCGTGAAGAAGTCAGATGGGTCATTGCGGATGTGCATCGACTATCGTAAGCTGAACGAAAACACGATTAAGAATAGATATCCTTCGCCGTGAATTGATGATCGATTCGATAAGTTGAGTGGAGGCAGAGTGTCTTCCCGATTAGTTTTAGTGACGGTTTCCACTAATTGAGAGTGGCAGAGGATGGTATTCCTTTGATAGCATTTTGAACTAGATATGGTTCGTATGATTGGTTAATGATGCCATTCAGGTTAACGAATGCACATACTTTCTTTGTGGTCTTGATGAACCGAGTTTTCCGAGAATGCTTTAGGGTTAACGTCGACGCACCTTTATTTTCATGTATAGAAAAAAATATTCAAATAGTATAAGTATTAATTAATTCACTAATCAAGTTTACTTTTACTTAACATACTTAGAAAATTTTAGAATATAATTAAGAAAAAGTAAGTACAAAAAGACAAACATGTCATTTCAAAGCAAAAGGTAAACATCAAATCAAATCAAACATAATTATTATAATCTTTACTTACTTCTTATGTGAAAATGACATAATTTAATAATTTTAAATGTGATGTTAAGTGTTTAAAAAAATAAGGTTGCTTAAAAAGTAAGTAAAGGGTATTTTGGTCTTTTTACAAAATATTGGTTTAATCCAAAACTTTTTCTATAAATAGGCATCCACTTTCTTACTTTTCACACTTCTTCTTTTTCCTTTTTTAAGCATTTCTTCCACTCTCTAATGGCCTCTTCTCTTCCATTTCCTTACTAACTTTTTCAAAACCATATCAGACAAAGTCAAAACACAATCAAACTTTGCCAAAGACCTTAGAATACCATTAAAACATGGTTTAACATCTAAAAATGAAAGAAATGATGGAGGAGAGGTTGGAACCCATGGAGGCCGAACCATTTGGAAGGAAGGAGCAAGTTCAAGGAGCTCCGGAGCGAGAAAAAGAGAAGGAAGTGCTGCCAGAATCAAAAGGAAAGTCTACGAAAAAGATTTGGTGAAGATAAGAGGATTTAGTGAAGTGTTGGATGATATGAATGTTGGTAGGAATTGAACAATTTAGTTAAAGGTGAGTGCTCATATTTTAAGCTACAAATTTCTAAAAATATTTCAAGTTAATTATATGAAAAGTTTGTTATTGGTAGATGATTTAATGAATGATAACTTGGTTGATATTATGGTTGGTTATATGTTTGTGATATGGTTGATAACTTATTTGATAAATGATAAGACAAATAGTTAGTAAGTATAGTTAGTTCAATGGAAATTAAATCCATATAAATGTGTGTACGGAAATTATTTAGCCTCTTAATGATTTTAAATAATCTAAAATGGTTAAAAATGATATTATAGCAATATGATACTATAATATGAAATGAAATGAAATATGAGTTTGAAATATAAAAATATTGTTTAAAATGAGTTTAAAATCATCTATAAATATTTTATAAACATTTAAAAGCGTTTCCAAGAAATTTGAAAATAAATTGAAAAACAAGTCAAAACTATGCGCGTCGCGTAACGGTAGTTTGCGATTTCGTACCATAAAAGTTAAATGAGTGTACAAAGTGGAATATAGCTCAAACTCTTCGAGGTAAGGATTTTCGGATCTATTATATTCATAATTTTCCAATGAAGAAAGAAAATCAAAATTTCATTAAGTAGATTTTGAAATATGTCCAAAACAATTTTCTAAAAGCATCGCGGTTTTGCAGTTCGAAATCCAAAAAGGGATTTCTTTATAAATGATATTTTTAAATGATTAAAATATGAAATAAATTTGATAAATCTACTTAAATAGTTTAAAAGAGATTTGAAATGGAAAATAATAATTTCAAATATTAAAAAGTTGTTTAAATCAAATAAGCTTATATAACACTTTCCGCAGCACTTTTATGCTGTGAATTCTATAACCTTTTGAATATGAATTTAAAGGTAACGATATTTCCTAGAATAATGTATGAATGTTTTGAAAAAGAAAATTAAGAGTTTAAAAGATAATGTGGAATCTTATAATCAATTCTAGAATAAAGCTAATAACTGAGTATGTGGAAACGACTAGTACATTTATCTCGTCCGTGAGATGTGGGAGGATACAACAAGGTGTTTAACTAAGATTAGGGATGGAGCAACCATTGCCCTGAACTTACCTGAGCTATGCTTTCTCTTCTTAGGAAAGAGGTGGAACAGATCAAAAGGAAATCCCGGATGCTTTAAAAGACCATATTTAAAGTTTTTTTTGAGATAAAAGAGAAGAAACAAATTCTTTGAATGTTAATTGGCCACTTAACATCTTTTTATCGATGATTATTACGAAGGAACCCGGGATCGGATTTGGGTGATTCATATCCAAAGAACCGGGATCAGATTTAGATGATTCCTATTCGAAGATCACTTTGAATTAATTTTCGAAATACCATATGAACTTAACATCTTTTTATTCGATGGTTTGTACAAAGGAACCGGGATCGGATTTGGGTGATTCCTATCCGAAGAACTGGGATCAGATTTGGGTGATTCCTTATCCGAAAACTCCTTCAAACTAGTTTTCGAAATAAAACATATTGAAGACAAAGATCATTGAAGATAAAGATCTTCATGATGTAGGATTACTTTCCATTAGTCCTCGAAGGTGAAATTTACCATATCCAAGTTGGTAGTAGTGATCTGTTATGAAAATCTTCGATTTTCAAGAATATGATTTGAAATTAAGATGGAAATCTTTGATTAAGATTTAATGAATGATTTTGGAATATTTTCCCTAAGTTAAAAGTTGTAACTTGAATATAAGAGATGTTTGATTAAGATTTAATGAAAGATATGGGAATATTTTCCCTAAGTTAAAAATTATAGCTTGAATATAAGAAATCTTTGACTAAGATTTAAAGAATGATTTGGAAATGTTTTTTTAAATAAAAGAGAAAATGATTTGGAATTATTCCAAGATTTAAGAAAGGTTTAAATAAACCAAATGATTTGATAAATGAAGCTCAATGATTCAAACATACTCCTGAAAAGAAAATGGAATAAATTGAAAAGAGTATATCTAAGAAAGATATTTGATTTGATAAAAGATGAAGTGTCACGAACCGAATTTTTCGATGCCCAAAAATCGACATCAATACGTCCACTGTATAAAATGCTGAACAATCGAATGCCGGAAAAACAAACCGTAAGGGAAAGAAGAAGTAGGTAGAAGAAGAAATAGAAAACAACATCAGAATCTCACAATCGCAGTGGAATAATATATAATAGATAATAATTGAGCTTTATACAAAAGAATTATAACTGTTTTATACATTATATCATCATAGTACAACACTATCAATAGCAAAATACTGGTCAGTTATATTAACTTGTCCCTACAAAAGCTGACTACACTGCATGCCAAACACAACAGAAATAAGACAGATACGTGTGATATGTCTCGCCATCCAGCACATCCCCTGAGCTCCATAGCAGTCCATCCAGAATCTGTACTCTATAATACTCGATCTGACCCGAGCATTACAGTAAAATAACACCCGAGTCAGTCTGGAAAACCAACGTAAGAAAACATACTCAACTGGATTATTAAAGTTTTCGAAAATCCTTTGAAATCAAAGGTATCTCGTAAGACCGCACCACAAATAAACATGTCGGGTTTTTACCTTACGATAATCAAAACATTTTTATCAAATCCGTCTGATATTATAATAGTGTCTACAGAAAGTAAAATAGAATCTAGCTGAAATGCTTGCATCTCACGTTCCAGCAATAGTTGGGCACAATCAAAACTGTACAGGTGCTTATTGAAGATTGAATTCTATATAATGGCAGGGCTACTAGGGTACCGCCTATCACAATACCTAGTCTAGATCAGCATACCGAGGATCTCCCCTGTCCCCTACAACACAAGACCGGAGCTACCCCTTCCTGGATAGTCCGAAAAAGATCACCCCACAATTGGGATCAGCAGCCGCCCACATAGCCGAATAAAAAGGGACATCTTGACAGGGATGACCTTACCCTAATTGTTTGCTAGTCACTTAACCTTGCTGCACCTCCCCTATTTTAGCCATTTCCAGTTGATGAGGCTTGAGGCTATGCGTTACATTTTTAGCACACATACGCTTAGAATGCTCATCGTCTCCCTGACGATGTTCTGATAATGTTCGTCCATACAAATCCGTTCTCGGTCCGAACGGAACCGAAGGCACTACTCCTACTACATCCATTTTGGAATCACCCTCAGGATTAGTAGTGATTAGCCCTTACACTTCATTACTCCATCTTTGACTCCAAGCTCTTGTCTTTCTCATGAAAATGTTCAAACCAGATCAAAGTGGTTTTTGGAAAATTATCCTGATCCCGGTCACTATAAAACGATCAGCGCATTGGCCAATATTGATAGTCGTTATTTAACTATCATATAACATCCACAAACAACCATCGAGCCTTAATTATTTTCCAAATTATTTATTTCAAAATATCTTCGCAAGATATTTTTCTACACTTCAGCCCTTTGAAAATAGTTTCAAATCACCTTTTCTCTTGCGGAATAAATTTCCACCCAATTGTTTTATATCCAATGAAAATCATCAAGTCTTAATACTTTAGGTTCTTATATAATTTAAATCAATTCATCCAAAAATATATACCTTAAAATGATTTAAATTAAAACTACTTAAAAGACTTAATTTGAAATAGAGGTTATGAAATTCTATACTAATTTTTCTAATATAAACTTTAACCAAACTACTTTTGAAATAAAGCTACTTTATAAAATATAAATATTTAATAGTAATCTTTAAAATCATAATACCAATTTAACCATTAAAATAATTACGTCTATAACTAACTTAATAAATATTTACCTTTAAAATTTTAAACAACTTAAATAATAAATTTCTCAAAACATTCTGTTTAAAACAACTTTAAAACTTTTAACTTATACTTAAAAATCTGCTTTGAAAACATACTTTTCTTTTTAGGAAATACACTTTCCATTTCAAAATAGCCCATCTAATCAGTTAATAAATCCTTCTCGATTTATCCTAATTTAATTTACGTCCCAATCCCGTATATTTCTTTTAACACTTTAAAAATAGAACCAGTTTTTATTTTTAAAACACATTCCCATCTCCTTATAAATTCCCATCGTAAATTTATACTCAAATTTATCCACCGATAAATATTCACTTTATTTATAAACCCCGTTTATAAATCCCATAATCCCATTCTCTTTTTAATCACAGTTTCAACACTTAATCGATTTCCAAATCGATTCTCAAAATAAACTCCATTTTAAAATAAATTCCTTCACTTACCCAAACTTACTCCAAAACAATTAATTCCAGGTTTTACACTTTTATTTTGGTTTAAGACTTTATTTAAATCTGAAATATCAATTTCATATTTTATTTCCAAAGTTCTTTTTTTATTTTTCCTAAAATATTTAAATCTTGAATTTAAAAATTAATCCTTTATTTCTTTGAACAATATAACTTAAGCTTCAAAATTCATTTATTCCCATTTATTCAAAAACCTTTTTCCCCATACTCGGAATTTATTTGATAGGATTTTAAATCAAATTTTTTATCCTTTCCCAAATTCATTTTTAATTTATCCAATTTCACTATATCTATTTTACTTAGAATTCCCTCTTTTATTTTCCTTTGAAAAAAATCCAATCTTTATATTTTTGATATCTCAATATACCAAAAATATATTCAGTCTAACCATAGCATTTATTACTTCCAATTTCAAGTATAATCGATCACGGGTATTTAAACAATCGTAACACAAATTATGAAAACAATTTCAATATTTTGAGAAATCTAGTTGGATCGCTCCAACCTGTTTCTCTGCATCCACAGATGTTAGCATAATATAAAAATACCAATCCCACTTCGAGGGGGATATCGCGGTATAAAGGGACATCCACTATTATGCGGGGCGCACAAGGTCTCATCCGCTATATAATGCGGGAATCAATCACTCCAATATATATATATATATATATATATATATATATATATATATCACATCCAGTCAATTCAATCATTCAACCAATAATTTAAACTTAACTATTTAAATTTAAATGGTAATCCAAATGAGTGAGATTAACTCACCTTTGATTTTTATTTGCAACCCATTCCCAACCGGCTTGTTTCTTCATGATTTCAGACCTTGAATAACATTAGAGGATTTCATTAATTTAACCAATAAATAAATTCTAACTAATTTCCCTATGATAAGTAAATTTTTTTTAAATTTTTTTCTTTTCTTTGAAACTGCATATACTTAGAAACTTAATTTATATCGATTGAAAAATCAAATTTTTATATATACTTTCCACATTTAAAATCCCTATATATATATTTTCAAAATCTTTCTCATATATATTCTACCTACAATTAAAATAGGCATGTCTCATACATACATCTACATTTAATTGTACTTTTCCTTACTATAAACATACACACGTGCACACACATATATATATAAACTTTTAAATTGAAATAATAAATTGTTTTATACCTTACTATACATTAAAATCTTATCTATCTATATATTTATTTAAATCTGAACATATATTTACAATTCAAGTTTAATCGAGAAAGATGAAATTCGGATACCTCTCAGCCATTGAACCCCACCAACGACCGCCCACACCTCGAATCGCATCACAGGACGCGACTACCCATATCCCTAAATCGCCAAGCCCCATCTTGCTTGACCACCACAGCACGAAGTTGACACCCTCACCACCTTTATCCACTACAGCACGAACCTTCATCATCGAACAATCGCGAGCATCGAATCACCCCTCGCATTGATCACCCGACGTTACTCCAACTCCATGAGTTACCGAAGTCGACTATATCGATTCAATTGCCCCTTTATTGATAGGTTACAATCTTGTGAAGCCACGACTGGGAGGAGAGGATTTTTCTTTGTAGCTTGGATTCGAGAAGAAATTGTAAAGGAGGGAGGGAGGGGAAGTTGTTTGAACGAGAACGTTGCAGTTCCCCCTTTGTTTAGCTCGATGATGAAAAATGGAAGAGCACTCGGGGTTTATACGAAGGTATTGAATTTCTCTAATGAGCACTGATGGAAGCGGAAAAGAACGATGTGATTTAAAATAAAGAAGACGCATGTGATACTAGGAAGGACACGTGCTTTAAATTACTTTACGTGTCTGCAAAGGCTTGCCACAGTATTTCAATCAATAATATTATTTAAATTTAAATTAAAATTTAAATCGTTTTGAATTCATAGCTTAAAACATTGACATTTTATCTAGGCATGCCGCCAAGGCGTTTATAAGGTTATACCCTTATTCCGGACGCAATGGAAAAGGTTTCGAGTCCTAATTCGATTGTATGGAGAAGATTGCTTTTTGGATCAAGTTATTATATTCAATTTCCGATAAAGATTTCAGCGCGTTTGCAAACCGTATGACCACACGTTAATTCCAAACACCATGGAATTTGAAATCTGATAATAATATAATATTACGGATCCAACGGAACTGGTTTTGTCGAATTCGAAGACAATTGTGACAACCAGACCTTCTCGACCCTCGAAAATCGACACAAATACGCCACTATACAATATGCCGACGATCGAGTGCCGAAAAAGATAGATTGTGGAGGAAAGAAAGAAGGAGGAAGAAGACAAGAATAAAAAACAATATCATAGTCTTACAATCACAGCGGAACAATATATAATAGATAAATGATTGTGTGTCAAAAAGAACTATATCTGTTTTATACATCACATCATCAGAGTACAATACAATCAATAGCAAAATATTGGATAGTTATATTAACTTGTCCTTACAAAAGCTGACTACACAACATACAACACAGCAAAAATACGACAGATATGTCTCTCCATCCAGAACATCCCCTGAGCTCCATAACAGTCCATCCAAAATTTGTACTCTATAATACTCGGTCTGACCTGAGCGCTATAGTAAAAATAACACACGAGTCAGTCTGGAATACCAGCGTGAGAAAACAAACTCAATTGGATTATTAAAGTTTTCGAAAATCCTTTGAAATCAAAGGTATCTCATAAGACCACGCCGTAAATAAGCATGTCGGGTTTTTACCTTACAATAACCAAATATTTTTATCAAATTTGTCTGATATTATAATAGTGTCTATAGAAAGTAAAATAGAATCTAGCTGGAATGCTTGCATCTCACATTCCATAGTTGGAGATAATCAAAACCGTACAGGCGCTTATTGGAGATTGGATTCCATACAATGGCAAGGCTACTGGGTACTGGCCGTCATAGTTTCTGGTCTAGATCAGCGTACCGAGGATCCCACTGATCCCCTGCAACACAAGACAAGAGCTGCCCCTTACTGGATAGTCCGAATAAGATCACCCCACGGTTAGGATCAGCAACCGCCTACACAGCCGAAAAAAAGGGACAACAGATAGGGATGACCTTACCCTAATTTGTTGCTAGCCACTTAGCCTTGCTGCACCTCCCTTGTTTTAGCCATTTCCGATTGATGAGGCTTGAGGCTATGCGTTACCTTTTTAGCACACATTCATTTAGAATGCTCACCGTCCCCCCGACGATGTTCTGATAGCATTCGTCCACAGAAGTCTGTTCCCTGTCCGAACGGAACCGAAGGCACTACTCCTACCACTACAACAAAAATGCCCTATTACAACGCCCATTTTACAACGGGCATTTGCTGCCCGTTGTAATAGAAGGCTATTACAACGGTCGATTCAGGACCGTTGTAATAGATGCCCCTTTTTACAACGGGCATTTGCTGCCCGTTGTAATAGATAGCTATTACAACGGTCCATTCAGGACCGTTGTAATATATGCCCTATACAACACTATTTTTACAACGGTCCATTCAGGACCGTTGTAATAGATGCCCCTTTTTACAACGGGCATTTGCTGCCCGTTGTAATAGATCTCTATTACAACGGTCCATTCAGGACCGTTGTAATATATTTATTAATTACACTTAATATTTAATTATTATAATTAATATTCAATTATTTAATAATTACATTTAATATTCAGTATTTAATATTCAATATTAGACAATTAAATTAGTAAAATTCTAAACTAAATTCATAAACACATTTGAAATTTTCATAAAATTCAAGAATTAAAAAGTAAAATTTTAAGATAACTTAAAATTTTAGAAAGTTTCCAAAATCTTAGAATATTTAATATTTCAAATAATTTAAAATTTGGAAATTTTGCAAAATAAACTTAAAAACATTTGTAAAATTTATAAACAAAAATTTGAAATTTTCATAAAATTATAAAATAAAGAGATTAAAGTTTTATAAAATATTTAAAATTTCAAAATATTAAAATAATTCAGAATTTGAGAAATATAAATTTTACTGTAAAATTTTTAGAAACTAATGCCCCTTTTAGTTTCAAATGCATTAGTAATTACATTTAATATTCAGTATTTTACTGTAATATTTTTAACTAAACCCCTTTTTATTTTTTAACACCCTTAACCCTTTTCTCCTTAACAAATCCGGCCGACCCTTCTATCTCTTTGTAGACCCGATCCCTTTTTATAATTCTTGAGTAAAAGAAAATGGCGGCCGTTGTTTTCTTCTTTCTGAAATTAGGGCTTGAAAAATTGGGGACTTCGTTCCTTTCTCTGATCCAAAATTAGGGCTTTGCGAAGCGCCTACTGTTGTTCGATCGCGTGGATAATCGTGAGTTGCTTCGATCGATTGTTTCCTTGTATCTTACTGCGGCTGCTTCGATGGAGTTCGTGTTCGAATTTGGTATGTTCTTTTTATTGCTTGCAATTGCTTGATTTCTGTATTGCGAACTCCTTGATCTATGCCGATGATGATAGTTTGGTTTTTATAGGGTTCGATCCCCTGAGTTTTCGTTCGTATATTCGTGTTTGAATTTGTCAATGGAATTGCTCTGGCTGCTGGTTTTCGTTTTGATGCTTGAGATATTCTTGACTTGTTCATAAACGTATATACTTGATTTCTTGGTTTGCACGGCTTTGTATTATTTCGTGATTGCCTAGGCTTGAATTTACTGCTCCGTGAATTTCTTGTTTTGACTTGTTCGAGTCACGGCTTCGATCATTTATCATCACCTGACTTCGGTTTTAAAATACTCGGCTTTGACAACGATATTGAACTCCCCTGTGACTTTATTTGATTCTGAACATCACCTGATTCTGAGCATTGAATATCATGCTTTCTGGTCTGAAGCTTGGTTACTTGTTCATGTTACAGTGACCAATTTTTGTTTTTGCCTTGAGCATTGTTATTTACTTGACCAGTTGTTCATTTGAACTTGTTTGAGACCTGATTGCTTTGAACTTGATCATGTTGACTTCTCTTGAGTTTGTTTACATGTGCACTTGTCTGCATTGTTGCTTGGTCGACACTTGCATCACTCTGGTTAACTGTTGCTGCACTGTAACTCGAGTTTTCACTGTCATGTTGCTGTTGACATGTTCATTTTATTCATTTGAGTTTTGATGCTTCATGTAGCTGTTGGATCTTGCATTGTATTTCGAAAAGAGTTATCAAGTTACGATTGCTTAGTGGTTTCACTTGTACTTTGTTTTATTGTATTAACAATGGAGGGGCATTTGCTTTTAAGAGTTTTGCTTCAGCATGTATAATTGGACTATAATGATTTAGACTGTATATTATTTTTTGAATTTGTTGAATTTTGGTTCTGGGTTGAATCTGGTTCTATGTTGATGCCTTTATTACTATTGTTGTCACTCAAATTGGTGTCAACTTGCATTAATTTATTCAGGTTATCCCATGCATTGCTGTTTTCCTGTGCTTTGCTTCGTTTTTTTTCATAATGATTAGGCATTTATCATAAAAATATGGATCATTCATCAATATTTTTTCACAATCTTCTTGAGTCTCGAACTTTACTAAATAAAATCTGTTAATACGAGAGAAGATTTGAAACTCATCACTAGGTTTCCAGACTTGTGTTATGTAGGATTTAAAGAGGTGATATTATGGTTTTGGACCCATGACATAAAGAGCTATTAGCACAGCTCGTGTGCTTGTTTGTATGTTGTATCATGATGCACTTGTTACTGTGTCATCTTCACTTGCATTGCTGTGCCACTGATTTGATTTGTCGAAGCTTTGCATTCTTCATGTTGCCTTGTGTTGAACCCAGTTTTAAAACTCGGGTTTGACCTTGTGCTCGTGTCGTGATTTTAAATATATTGCACGTGAGTTGAACCCGGCTTTGCATTTGGGTTTGACTTGTGCTCACTTGTCCCTGTAGCATTATCAAGTGTATATCGGTGTGCACGACCTTGTGGCATATACAGTGATACACTGTGTATGTCACAAGTTGTTCGTGTATGATGAATTCAAATTTAAATGATGACGAACAACCCAAATAACTGAGGCAAATATTCTTTTCAAAAAATTCACATTTTATTTTATATTGCAAAAATATTTCTTTTTCAATTTTACTGCGTTAGTAAATATTTTTGCAGATTGCTCAGATGTTGGATTCTAACTGGAAAGAAGTTGAAGATAACAATACGAGTGTGAGTGATATGTAGTGAGGTTCTGAATGTAAAATAGTGATGTAATGAAATTTGTATCAAAATTGTATAGTGAATAGTGAGAGTTTGAATTTGTACTATTTAAAAATTGTAATAAATATTTGTTTGAATAAAATATTTGTTTGAATTCAAAATCTGTGCTGTAATTTTTTTTTAAAATTTGCATTTATTTTGCAACGGTCAGAAACCGTTGCAATATCATGTATTACAACGGGCATTGCCCGTTGTAAAAATACGTATTACAATGGGCATTGCCCGTTGTAAAATATGGTCGACCTATTACAACTAGGCCTAATACAACGGGCGCATGCCCGTTGCGAAATGCATATTACAACGGGCATTGCCCGTTGTAAAATGCCTGTTTTGTTGTAGTGTACTAAATCCACTTTGAAATCACCCTCAGGATTAGTAGCGATTGGCCCTTGCACTTCACTGCTCCATCTTCGACTCCAAGCTCTTATCTTCCTCACGTAAATGTTCAAACCGGATCGAAGTGGTTTTTGGGAAATTAATCCCAAACCCAGTCTTTTCAAAACGATCAGCGCATTGGCCAATATTGATTGTCGGTTATTTAACTATCAAATAACATCCACAAACAACCATCAGGCCTTAATAATTTCTCAAATTATTTATTTCAGAATATCTTCGTAAGATATTTTCCTACATTTCAACCATTTGAAAATAGTTTTCAAATCACTTTTTCTCTTGCGGAAAAACTCCCACCCAATTTGTTTATTTCCACTGAAAATCACCAAGTCTTAATACTTTAGATTTTCAAATAATTTAAATCACTTTATCCAAATATACTTTATAACACTTAAAATAAAAACTACTTGAAACACTTTATTTAAAATACTAGTTATGAGATATTATAATAACTTCTCATGTAAAACTTAAGCCAAAACTAAATAAATAGAAATTATTCTATAAGGTACGAAAATTAAATAATTATCATTTAAATCATAATACTAGTTAAACCCTTAAAATAATTTACTTACATAATTAAATTAATAAATATTTACTTTAAAAAAATTTAAAACCACTAAAAATAATTTCTTTCTAAAACATTCTTTTAGAACCATTTTAAAATCTCTAACTTATACTTGGAAATCTTTCTTTGAATATACTTGGCTATTCAGGAAAATACACTTTCCTTTCCACACCTTTAAAAATAAACCATTATTTATTTTTAAACAAACCACCCTTTCCTTATAAATTCTCATCCTGAATTTATACTTCCAAATTATCCTCTGATAAATATTTCACTTTATTTATAAACCCCATTTACAAATTCCATAATCTCATTCTCCTTTAATCCAATTTCAAACATTTAATCAATTTTCAAATCGATTTTCAAAACTAACTCCATTTTAAAATAAATTCCTTTACTTACCCAAATTTATTTTAAAACCCATTAATTCCATATTTACTTCTATATTTATGATTTAAAATCTTATTTTAAACTGAGATATCCACTTCATAACTCATTCAAAATTCTACCCTTTTATTTCTTTCTAAACATTTAGATCTTAAATTTTGAAAATAAAATCCTTTAAATTTTTAGATAATATCAGTTACGTCTCCGAAAATCTTTTGTTTTCATTTATTTAAAATCTCTATCTTCATTTCCATGCTCATAATTTATTTAATAGAATTTAAAAAACAAACTTTTATACTTTTCCAAATTCAGTCCTTAACTTACCCAAATTCACTATAATTATTTACATGAAAATTCCCCTTTTTATTTCCTTTAAAAATATAAAAAAAAATTCATTTTATTTAAATACCATTATATATTCAACCAAGCCATAGCATTCAATAATTTCAATTCCCAATATAATCAATATAATCATCACAGATTATCACATAAATCATATTACTGAATATAAAATAAATTCAACATTTTGAGGAATCCAGTTGGATCCTTCCAACCTGTTTCTCTGCATGCACAGATGTTAACACAATATAAATTACCAATCCCACTTCGAGGGGGATATCGCGGTATAAGTGTTATCCCTTACTATGCGGGGTGCATAAGGTTTCATCCGCTATATAATGCGGGAATCAATCACTCTAATATATATATACTATTATATATAATATACCATATCCAAACTGATATTAAATTTTCAATCCAAGCAAAAACCTTAAATTTAACTATTTAAATTTAAAAGGTAATCCAAATGTGTGAGATTAACTCACCTTCTACTTCATTTGTAATCCATCCAACCCGGCTTGTTTTCCTGGTTTTGACCTTGTATAAACGTTATAGGGTTTATTAATATTCGAAATAAATCGAACCATTAAGAACCATTTAATAATTCAATTGACTAATGATTTAATTTAAACTAATTTTCTTTTAATAATTTATTTTCAGTAACTAAGATAAATTAGATGAGTTTATTAAATACATTAATTACCCAAAACATATATTTTAAAATTCCTTCTCTACATACATATATAAATAAATGAAAATCCAAAACTGCTATATATATATATCTATATATTTCCAAAACCTTTCTGCATGTATAATTCTTTAGCTACTTAAACTTCCGCTTTAAACTATATATATATTTCCTGTTTATATATACATATATTTATAAAATTCTAATGAAATAAAATGCCCTTCTAACTATACATTTATTCATATATTAAATTAAAAAATAGAATGGGTTTACTGTAAAAATATATATATTTTCTTTCATTTTAAATTGAAAACAGACTGCCCCCTTTTCCTTTTTCGTACATATATATAAATAAATGAAAATTCATTTTCTGTGTATAAATAAACATTTATTAATAAAACGACACCTCGCTGCCTCACCTCGAGCTAGCATTGTCAAGCACGCATGCAACCTTCCACATCTCGATCAAACCCGACCTCGAACCACTTCCTAAGCACGCCAAAACACCTACCTCACCATCATGAACAACCCAGCAAGGTCGCTGCTTCTTCTACAAACCCCAATCATCGACAACGAGGCACATACCTTATGCGAGCTAGCCTAAATCTTCGACGACACGGAGCCTTCCCACTTTCTACGCCTGCCGCCCCTCCCTACTAGCGCCACCAAGATTTCCCTAATCGTGATGAAGACGCGAATCGTGGTGACGTCGAGGTTTAGATATCGAAGGGCTTTGCGGTTTGATTTCAGAGGAAGATGACTAGGGAGATTCGAAATGAATTGAATTCGATTGTCTGAAAAGGGGAGAGGAGGGATTTTGACTTGAAAAAAAACAGCAGAGATTTTTTTTCTCGTTTTAAATGTTTTAACTGAGGATAAGGGAGAAGGTTGCGCGAAAAAAAATAGTGGACAAGAGAAGACACGTGTCTAGAGAAAAGAAAACAGATGCCATGTGTGTGAAGGGAAGAAACACGTTTAATTTGTCTTGTGAAAACATTATTATATTAAATACATATATACTATATTTTGAATTCAAATCGTCTCGATAACACAACCTAAAATCTTGACCTCCTATCGATGCTTACCAACAGGCCTTTATAATGTTATACCCCTATTCCGAACGCAATGGAAATGTTTCGAGTCCTAATTCGATCGTACGGAGAAGATAGCTTTTTAGACCCAGTTATTTTATTTAATTTTCGATAAAGATTTCGGCGCTTTAATATATCGTACGGCCACATGACAACTCCAAACACTACAAAATTTGAAATCCGATAATAATACACTATTATGGGTCCAATGGAACTGGTTTCGTCGAAATCCGAGATTGTACCTCGGAAGGCTATTTTTAAATATCGATTTAAACAATATATTTTCAAAGCTGAATAAAACACCTTTAAATTTAATTTTAACACTTCTACAATCTTCAGTATTATCAATATAAATTTTATAAGTCATTGAATTATTTTTAACAAGCTTAAAATTTGAGATGCAACCATTTACCCAATTTCCATTCATTTAATTAATTAATTAAATCACTCAATAAATAGTGGCATTTGAAATTCAAGTTAGAAATTAACTTTTAAATATTTAAAATCAATTAAGTATTCCAATTTCAAATATTCAAAATTCCAGGTCGTCACATTCCTCCCCCACTTAAAAGAATTCATCCCCGAAATTACTAGTTAAGAAGAACGGTCCACAACCCGTTTACTATTTCCAAAACCCTACAGTTCAACAATTTACCAACCATCTTTTTACTAAAGACACAGTATTGTTCTTACTAACTTCCCAAACTCATCCATAGATTCCAACTAATATTATTTACTCAACCATTCAAATTATAATTTAAAACCAAATTTTAAACTATCAAAATTTCTTCAAAATTTTCTAACTCCCTAAATTTTCGAAAAATTTCGCCAGCGTCTCCTTTGCGCGGTTAGATCGGTACAACTACAAATTGCCTCTACGGGCCCCCAAATTTCAAAAGAAAACAAAATGCCAAGTGTCAAGATCAGAAAATCATCAAATTTCATACAAAAATTTAAATACATACTTTTTGTCGAGCAATTCAATTTATCTTCTGAATTCAAAACACCAATTTCCTTTTTGCTTTTAAATACCTGTATACTACTAAACAATAGTATCCAATCATAGCATTAAAAATTATTTTGTACATTTATTTACAAAAATTTTAATATTTGATTTACTTAAGCCGTATGATGCATACATATCATCCGTATGCAATATAAAGTTCGATCATTCACTCGATTACATAATTTTACTTCCAAACTAGTATCGTCCACCCGACTTCCTAGTGCGGACTCAGATCTGGTTTCTTGATCAGAAACCATCATTCTCCTTACATAGCCATTACTATGATAAAGAATTTCCAGAATCAATCAAAAATCCATATCCAGAGTTCGCCGTTAAAAATTGAGTGAAAAATCCCAACTCGGAACGATATAGCTATCTTGAAATTCTGTGCTCGAATCTAGATCAAATCGCTATGCGAATAAATTAATATACGTACATTCCACGTATTTATTGTGACGCCCCACCTCTATACCCACGCTAGCCAAGAATACTATGGTGTAGTGCTGTCAACTAGCACGGAGAATAAGGCTGTTGAGGAGCGACCATCAATAGTTAGGCCTTACACTAGTATTGGTTATCTCGATAGGAGTGGTATATTCTTTCATTTTTCATCTCTGATTTATTTTCTCCCATCGACATACTCCAATTCCAGTATAAAACGAACTACGATGGTTCGTAATAGTTTAGAACAGTAAATATAAAATATTACACAGATAATATAATGCGGAACACAAATAAAACAGAAAGTCTCATATATACAATAACTGATGTCAGTTACAATACATTTGATACAATACATATAACACGGTACATATGATACAACTACCACAGTCGACTCAAGAAGTTACATATACAAGTACATTAACGTATATAATATACATGAATACATATCTTCCTATACAATTATATAGACTACTACAAATGACGACGACTACTCCAAAAGATATGAAAGAACTTCGTAGCTCTAGCAGCAACCCAAAGCAGAATATCTACAACCTGAAATGCTCGGTCTGACCCGAGTATTAGATTCAAAAGAAAATAATACTCGGGTCAGTCTAATTCAAACTCAGTTATTAGTGCACAGAAGCAATAATAATCAAATAATGAATAGACGACAGTAATTAAACCAAGTCAGAATGCAATTCAGAATATTGAATTGAAATAAACAGAACAGTTCAAACCATTGAAATATCAATTAAAATATTAAATCAAGTAGGGCTGCAGTACACGCACGCGTGCACTGCCTCGCCACTATGGAATATGGAATACGCAAAAAGATCCACAAGTCAAAACAAATAGAATATCATACACGCCATACCGTGTGGCTGCAGTTCACGCTTGCGTGCACTGCCTTGCCACTATAGTGATGTCGTACCCAAAAACTAAATACCGTGTGGCTGCAGTTCACGCTTGCGTGCACTGTCTTGCCACTACAGTAATGATGTACACAAACGGGCACAAGGTCAAACCCAAATTCCAGATTCAACTCAAGTGTAATTAGAAAACAAATCCAATGTACAAGCACAAAAGACTCAAGTAAAACAATAGACACAACAATAAAATTACACAGTTTTGAAAACAAAGCAAAGATACATCATGAATCCAGACCAATGGCGTATGTGAAGCTTATAGTCACTGGCCAGAGCAACTCACCAAAATGCATCAAGCAACCAAGAACAGTCATTTGAAAATATGAGCTGTCTCAAACCAAAATAGGTACAACATGTATGCATATACATGAAATCAGCAGTTTTACCAAACAACCTGAGTGCAACAGGCATAAAGGCCATAGGTTGGCAAAAATATTTACCCAAGCATGCAGCTAGTAAGTAAAGCATTTCAATAATGCAAAGTGCTTACACACGCATGCCGTAGGAAGTAAAACAATTCAACTATGCAAAAATAATTATGCACGTATGCAGCAGGAAGGAAAACACTTCAACTTTTATGAAACGATAAAAACTATATTTTTAAAGCTTGCTTGATGCATCTGCATGTTTCACGGAGGCAAATGAACTATGTTCCAGATTTACCCTGAACAGCAAGGACAGAGTATCAGGCAAAAACAGGGAACAAGGGACACGCACGCATTGACAAGCTACACAAAACAAGATTGCCACCAACATAACAATCTCAGGCAAAAGTACACAGTTCTTCAACATGTACACTAGGGCAGTGGAACAAACATGTGTGCCCAAGATAAGGTAACCCAGTAACAAGCACAAAGCTCACTGCAACATGAATGACACAAAGGCAGTGAAGTGCTGACTGGTAACAACTACAAAGACATCAACAAGTATGACATGAAGAAGAGCAACAGAGGCCACCAAGTTCAATGTAATAAATGGTCAAAGTGGAGCACATGAATGACTTCATCATATGATCAGTGGCAGGCATGCAAGTAAACAGTAGGTGGTATAATACTAAACCCAACCACATAAAGAGGCACGGCAGAATATATATAAAAATGTCACAACTTTGTACAATGCACACATGAATATGTACTAGGCAACGATGTATACGTGATGCTCCCTGAACAACAATAAAGACTGCAATAGTGCATCTTAGAAATATATTCACTGGAATATTATTTTCATACTATACGAACAAATAAAACGACTTGGAATCTAGTTGCACTTAAGTGTTTCACTTGTGCATGCATTTACATAATGAACCCAAATTTTAAATGAGGCAATGCAGACAACAAGGGTCTGAACTCATGTAGACAGTCAGTGACGATGCCAAACGTATTACCAGACCAGCAATGATCAGAGAGGAGAAAAAGCAAGTGCAACAACAATGGATACATAAATATACATGTATGGTAATACAGCAGTAGCACTTGTTAAAGACAGAAGGAAAAATCGATAACAGTTCAACAGGCTTCATTTACATGAAGCTACTCTACTGGATGAATACAACAACTCCATATGGTATGCACTGCAATTTGACAACAGCTCATATATAAAATAATCAGAGGCAACATCATTGGATTTTTATGAGTACCACCTAAATGTGCCCAATACTACAAGAAACAGGTGTACATGTATCAAAACGTATATGCAGTGCATAACAAAGTTGAGACCTGAAATACATATACAGTGGCACTGTGTTTGAAGTGAGACTTCAAACCAGAATGCATCCAGACTCCACAAAGCTACATGTAAGCATGGGAACTAGCTACAAACAACTTGATGTGCAGATATACTTATAAAACTAGTTGTAGTTATCAAGTTATGGTTCAAACCATAGAATACTACAAAGCCTTTAATGGTTATAACAAAAATCAAGCTGAAGAAAGAGTTAAAGATACATCAATGAATCATCCACTACATATGGTGCAGCAGCCTCAACATCAAAGACGAGACGTACAAGTCCAGATGCAATGCAGAAAAGTGCACAAGAACAAGTTCGAAAATGCTATCAGGGATGAACACAAGACAACCAGAGTGATAAAATTGCATTTTTAAAATAATCGAAGTAGCAGGTTTCACCAAATCAAAGCAATGCCGAAAATCAGATGGTAAACAAATCGAACCCATGATCAATTGAGTTAGAAGTCACAAAAGAAATCAACAACTTCAACTAAATTCTATGGTACAGATTCTAACCAAAACCATAAATCAATCAAGTCGAATACAAAATCAACATCAATCAAACTGTACCAAAGTTGCAGTGAACGAAGAAAAAGGGTAACCACGATCAAAGTCAGAAATCTCAAGCAAACTACCGAAGTCGAACAGCGAGCAAAATGAATCGACCAACTCAAACAATGATTCAAACTCTAAACTGAAGCTTTGAATTAGATGTGAGTTACTCACCTCGATTGAAGCGAAGGCATCACGAAGACGAGCGAATGAATCGGCAGGAGCCTTAATTTGTGAAGACGAACGAACGAAAACGAGCCACCATTTTCTATTTTTCCTTTTCGATTTTAGGTTTTGGGTTCGAATGAAAATGGTGAAGGGGGGAGAACGGGTTTTATGTTTTTTTTTTAATTTTCACGGCCACAATAAACATGGGCCACTATTTAATGCTAAAGCCCAAAATTCTTTTTTTTAAAAAAAAATTTATAAAAGAATTTTAATTCAAATTTTAAAACTTAAATTGGCAATAAGCGAAAATATTAATCGTTTAATGTCGATTATAAATCGACACGAAATACAGGGTTGTTACATTTATCCTAATTGATTATTATACAATTTTACTTTTATTCACATTTATTTTGATTTCTATTCACTTATCTACAATTATCATTTCACCATTTTTATTTAAACCTTCATTCAAATACTAACTTAGAATATATTCCCAATACCAAATTTTACTTAAGAATTTCACCGTTTCATAAGTCAATATGAAGATTTTATATACTTCTTATAACTACACCACTTAAGCTTTCACATCTAATTTCATTTAATTTAAATTTTAATTCCATTCTGAATTCAATTTACTTTTCATTTTTAAATATTGAATTCAATTCATTTCAAACCATATTCAACAAATCATTTCTTTAATTAGTTCCACTTACTAATCTTATTTTCAATCTCAAATAAAAGTTTAAATCCAAACTCTTATTATTATTAGTCCACTTCGAACGAATTTTACAACTTTACTTTACTTAACCCAATTCAAAATGAATTACAACACTCAGTTCTAATTTCATTTACTTACAAATTTAAATTGACTTGTTCCTTCACAAATTTATTTCCAACTTGATAAATTTTTATTTCAATAACCATTCCATTTAGTCTACTTAGATTCATTTCCTCAAAATTCACTTTTATCTAAGTTATTTCAGCTACATTTCAATTTAACTCATAATTTTAACTTCTATATGTTTTCAACTTGTTTACACTTCATTCACTAATTTATTCAATTTTCTTCATTCAATTGGTTTACTTTTCTAACTTATTTCATTTCGATACTTATTTTAATTTAACTCTTCTTAAGTTAAATTTCTATTCTTTATAAGTTTTTGATCTCATTTATTATTCCATAGACATTTTTAGTCAAAATCCTAGAGTTTAATCAATTTCTTATATATTCAAAAATGTTTTTGAAATCATATATGTACCCAAACCAAGTTATTCCTTGCATTCCAAAATCAAATCCAATTTTTGCAAAAAAACACCAATTCAAAACATTTTGGCAGCAATTCCTCTCTTGAAAACTTGAAAATGAACATCGATGATGCTTCAGTCATCACCGAAATTATTTCCCAACGACCGAAAAGAGTTTAGTGCTTTTACTTCCTTTAAAAAGATTTATAAAAATTTAATTTTAAAATCTCACCAGATTTCATATCCAATTCAAAAATATTTTCGAAATAATATTACCATTATTCCTCCAAAACCTTTGAAAATCATTTCAAAATCAAAGGAAATTAAATTTTCCAAATTTTCAAATCCTTTCAATCTATATTCAATATTACTCTAGGATTTTATTTTCAAATTATAAATCATATTTAAAATTCACATTTACAAGTTCATTCTGTATATGAATTTGTTTCTCAGCTTTGATTATAATTTCGATTACTTATTTAATTTCCACAACACAATGATAATAATTTAATATTATCACTTCCTAACAAACCAACAACCGTATATAACTATAATAGTTTATGAAAATTATTTCTTTTATATATAAAAATAATTTCATTTACCCTATTTTAAAGCAATACAATGTCGAACTATTCTATTCAAGTGTTTAAAGATCCCTAACAATAATGTTAATTACTCGTGTTGACCAGAATCCATAAACTACTCAACAAATCAATCAACACAAAACAAATTTTAAATTCACTAGCAAATACGCGCTCATATCTATTAATACACTCAAACTCATTCTAGTGTACTACGGACTCTATTTTTAATGAGTAATCCCTACCAGAGCCAATGTTCTCGCTTAACCTTCAGCTCTGATACCACTGTGACGACCCGCCTTTCTCGACCCTCGAAAATCGACACAAATATGCCACTGTATAATATGTCGACGATCAAGTGTCGAAAAAGACAGATTGCTGAGGAAAGAAAGAAGGAGGTAGAAGAAGAGAATATAAAACAACATCAGAATCTCACAATCGCAGCGGAACAATATGTAATAGATAAATGATTGATCATTACACAAAAAGAACTATATCTGTTTTATGCATCACATCATCAGAGTACAACACAATCAATCGCAAAATACTGGACAGTTATATTAACTTGTCCTTACAAAAGCTGACTACACAACATACCGTCACAGTAGAAATATGATATATACGTATGATACGTCTCGCCATCCAACACTTCCCCTGAGTCCATAGTAGTCCATCCAAAATCTATACTCTATAATACTCGGTCTGACCCAAGCATTATAGTAAAATAACACCCGAGTCAGTCTGGAATACTAGCGTGAGAAAACACACTCAATTGGATTATTAAAATTTTCGAAAATCCTTTGAAATCAAAGGTACCTCGTAAGACCATGCCACAAATAAACATGTCGAGTTTTTACTATACGATAACTAAAACATTTTATCAAATCCATATAATATTATAATAGTGTCTATAGAAAGTAAAATAGAATCTAGCTGGAATGCTTCCATCTCACGTTCCAGCATAGTTGGGCACAATCAAAACTGTACAGGCGCTTATTAGAGATTAGATTCCATACAATGACAGGGCTACTGGGGTACCGCCCGTCGCAGTACCTGGTCTAGATCGACGTACCGAGGATCCCTCTGATCTCCTGCAACACAAGACCGGAGCTACTCCTTACTGGATAGTCCAAATAAGATCACCCCATGGTTGGGATCAGCAACCGCCCACACAGCCGAAAAAAAGGGACATCTAGACAGGGATGACCTTACCCAAATCGGTTGCTAGCCACTTAGCCTTTCTGCACCTCCCCCCTTTAGACATTCCCGGTTGATGAGGCTCGAGGCTTTGCTTTACCTTTTTAGCACACATTCACTTAGAACGCTCACCGTCCCCCTATCGATGTTCTAATAGCATTCGTCCATACAAGTCCATTCTCGGTCCGAACGGAACCGAAGGCACTACTCCGACTACATCCATTTTGGAATCACCCTTAGCCCTTGCACTTCACTGCTCCATCTTCGACTCCAAGCTCTTGTCATCCTAACGTAAACGTTCAAACTGGATCGAAGTGGTTTTCGAGAAATTATTTTTCATCCCGGTCATTTTGAAACGATCAGCCATTGGCTAATATTGATAGTCGGTTATCTAACTATCAAATAACATCCACAAACAACCTTCAGGCCTTACTAATTTCCAAAATTATTTATTTCAGAATATCTTCGGAAGATATTTTCCTACATTTCAACCATTTGAAAATAGTTTTCAAATCACCTTTTCTCTTGTGGAAAAATTCCCACCCAATTTGTTTATTTCCACTAAAAATCACCAAGTCCTAATACTTTAGATTTTCAAATAATTTAAATCTCTTTATCCAAAAATATATATTTTATAACACTTAAAATAAAAACTACTTGAAACACTTTATTTAAAATATTAGTCATGAGATTTTATAACAACTTCTCGTGTAAAACTTAAGCTAAAACTAAAAAAAAAATTCTATAAGGTGCAAGTATTAAATAATTATCTTTTAAATCATAACACTAGTTAAACCCATAAAATACTTTACTTATATAATTAACTTAATAAATATTTACTTTTAAAAATTTAAAACCACTAAAAATAATCTCCTTCTAAAAAAATCTTTTAAAACCATTTTAAAACTTCTAACTTATACTTGGAAATCTTTCTTTGAAAATATACTTGGCTTTTCAGGGAAATACACTTTCCTTTCCACACCTTTAAAAATAAACCACTATTTATTTTTAAACAAATCACCTTTGCCTTATAAATTCCCATCCTGAATTTATACTTCTAAATTATCCTCTAATAAATATTTCACTTTATTTATAAACCCCATTTATAAATTCCATAATCTCATTCTCCTTTAATCCAGTTTCAAACACTTAATCAGTTTTCAAATCGATTTTCAAAACTAACTCCATTTTAAAATAAATTCATTTACTTACCCAAATTTATTTTAAAACCCATTGATTCCATATTTACTTCTATATTTATGATTTAAAATCTTATTTTAAATTGAGATATCCACTTCATACCTCATTCAAAATTCTACCCTTTTATTTCTTCCCAAACATTTAAATCTTAAATTTTGAATATAAAATCCTTTAAATTTTTGGACAATATCACTTAAGTCTCCAAAACTCATTTATTTTCATTTATTCAAAATCTCTATCTTCATTTCCACACTCAGAATTTATTTAATAGAATTTAAAAATCAAACTTTTATACTTTTCCAAATTCAATCTTTAATTTACCCAAATTCACTATAATTATTTGCCTAAAAATTTCCCTTTTTATTTCCTTTTAAAATCTAAATTTTATATTTTTTTTAATTTTCTCGAAATACTAATATATATTCAACCAAGCCATAGCATTCAATAATTTCAATTCCTAATATAATCAATATAATCATCACAGATTATCATATAAATCTTATTACTGAATATAAAATAAATTCAACATTTTGAGGAATCCAGTTAGTTTCCTCCAACATGTTTCTCTGCATCCATAGATGTTAGCACAATATAAAATACCAATCCCACTTCCAAGGGGATATCGTGGTATAAGGGTCGTCCGTTATTATGTGGGACGCATAATGTCTGATCCGCTATATAATGTGGGAACCAATCACTCCAATATGTATATATATACTATTATATATAATATACTACATCCAAACTGATATTAAATTATCAATCCAAATAACAACCTTAAATTTAACTATTTAAATTTAAAAGGAATCCAAATGAGTGAGATTAATTCACCTTTGACTTCATTTGTAATCCGTTCCAAACCGGCTTGTTTTCCCGGTTTTTGACCTTGTATAACATTATAGGGTTTATTAATATTCGAAATAAATCGAACCATTATGTACCATTTAATAATTCAATTGACTAATAATTTTGATTTAAACTAATTTTCTTTTAATAGTTTATTTTCAGTAACTAAGATAAATTAAATGAGTTTATTAAATACATTAATTACCCTAAACACATATTTTAAAATTCCTTCTCTGCATATATATATGAAAATCCAAAACTACTATATATATATATATATATATTTCCAAAACCTTTCTGCATGTATAATTCTCTGGCTATAAAACTTCTTCTTTAAACTATACATACATACACACACACACACACACACACACACACACACACAGATATATATATATTTCCTGTTTATATATACATATATTTATAAAATTCTAATGAAATAAAATGTCCTTCTAACTTATATATTTACGCATATATTAAATTAAAAACAGAATGGGTTTACTGTAAAATATATATTTTTTCTTTCATTTTAAATTGAAAAAAGACTGCTCCCCTTTTTATGTACATATATATAAATATATGAAAATCCATTTTCTGTGTATAAATAAACATTTATTAATAAAACGATACCTCGCTGCCTCACCTCGAGCTAGCATTGTCGAGCATGCATGCGAACTTCCACATCTCGATCAACCCCGACCTCGAACCACTTCCTGAGCACGCCAAAACACTTTCCTCGCCATCGTGAACAACTCAGCAAAGTCACTGCTTCCTCAACAAACCCAATCCGTCGATGATGAGGCACAACCCTGACGCGAGCTCGCATAAATCTTCGAAGACGCGACCCCTTCCCACTTTCAATGCCCGCCGCCCCTCCATGCTTGCACCACTAAGATTTCCCCCATTGTGATAAAGACGCGAATCATGGTGACGTCGAGGTTTAGATATCGAAGGGCTTCGCGATTTTATTTCAAAGGAAGACGATTGGGAAGATTCGAAATGAATTGAATTCGATTGTCTAAAAAGGGAGAGGAGGATTTTTGATTTGAAAAAAATAGACGAGACTTTTTTTATCTCGTTTCTAATGTTTTAACCTAGGATAGGGGAGAAGGCTGCGTGAAAAAGAAATAGGGGACAAGAGAAGACGCGTGTCTAGTGAAAAGAAAAAAGATGCCATGCGTGTGAAGGGAAGAAACGTGTTTAATTTGTCTTATGAAAACATTATTATATTAAATAAATATATATTGTATTTTGAATTCAAATAGTCTCGATAACATAACCTAAAATCTTGACCTCCTATCGATGCGTACCGCCAGGCGTTTATAATGTTATACCCCTATTCCGAACACAATGGAAAAGGTTTCGAGTCCTAATTCGATTGTACGGAGAAGATAGCCTTTTGGTCCCCGTTATTTTATTTAATTTTCGATAAAGATTTCAGCGCGTTTATATACCATACGGCCACACAACAACTCCAAACACTACGAAATTTGAAATCCGATAATAATACACTATTACGGATCCAATTGAACTGCTTCCTTCGAAATCTGAGACTATTCCTCCAAAGGCTATTTTTAAATATCGATTTAAACAATATATTTTCAAAAATAAATAAAACACCTTTAAATTCAATTTTAACACTTCTACTATCTTTAATTTTATCGATATAAATTTTATAAGTCTTCGAATTATTTTTAATAAGCTTAAAATTTCAGATTCAACCATTTACCCAATTTCCAATCATTTAATTAATTAATTAAATCACTCAATAAATAGTCTCATTTGAAATTCTAGTTGAAATTAACTTTTAATTATTTAAAATAAATTAAATATTCCAATTTCAAATGTCCAAAATTCCGAGTCGTCACAACTGTGCGTCGAAAGGCTATTTTTAAATATCAATTTAAACGATATATTTTCAAAACTAAACAAAACAATTTAAAATTCAACTTTAAAAGTTCTATTACCTTCAGTAATATTAATATAAATTTTATAAGCCTTCAAAGTATTTTTAACTAGCTCAAAACTGAAGATTCAATATTTTACCCAATTTCAAATTATTGAATTCAATAATTTAACTACCCAATAAATGGTTATATTTGAAATTCAAATTAAAATTACTTTTAAAATCAATTAAATATTCCAATTTCAAATGTCCAAAATTCCAGGTTATCACATTCCTCCCCCTTAAAAGAATTTCGTCCTCGAAATTACTAGTTAAGAAGAATGATCAATAACCTGTTAACTATTTTCCTAAAACCAAACAGTTTTTAACAACCTCCTAAAACCAAACAGTTTTTCAACGACTTCCCAAAACAAATCTTTTATTTAAGACACACTATCACTCTACTAACTTTCCAAACCCATCCATAAGTTCCAAACAATATTACTTACTCAACAATTCAAATTTAAATTTAAAACCAAATTTTAAATTATCAAAATTTTCTTAAATTTTCTAACTCTCTAAATTTTCCAAAAATTTCACCAGCATCTCCTTTGTGCGGCTAGATGGTTACAACTACAAAATACCTCCACGGGCCTCCAGATTTCAAAAGAAAACAAAATTCCAAGTGGCTAGATCAGAAAACCATCAAATTTCATATGACAATTTAAATACATACCTTATTGTTAGGAAATTTAAATTTATATTCTGAAACCAGAACACCAATTCCCTTTTTGCTTCTAAATACATGTAACATCCCGCCTTTATGTACGTTTTAAATCGACGATAAACCACACACGTCAGACTCAACCCATACAAAGGGCGGATTGCTATGGGGTACATAAGAAAAAGTAGAGAAAGAAAAACAAAATAGAATCTTGCAGCGGAACGACAAAATATAATAATCATATAAACAGTTCATGAAGCTGTTTACAAAATATTCGATTATACTTATACAATACATATCAGAGTTACACATACCAGAGAATAAAAACTAATGCAACGGAATAGTATGAGTGCAGTGGAATAATAAAATAATAATAGTAATACAAATCTTCGTCTTCGTCCTTTAGAAATAAGGTCTTCAAATCCTGAAATGCTCAAACTGACCCGAGCGAATTGAAAAGACAAAACACTCGAGTCAGAACTAAAAGATCTTATGTAAGTTAAATCAACGGTAAATAATATGAGTGGAACGGTGTCAGAGAGGTTTACGGGATTTGACATCTCCTATCCAGTGTCAATGTGAGTGCAGTAACTTAAGAGATGCTCAGGATTCACATCTCCTAGGGATCTGTTAAACTATTTACAATGTAGTAATATTTCTCTATTATAATAATGTCTAATAGTAAAATAAACTTACTTTAAAATAGCGTTAAGGGGCTACCCATATAGCCTTTAACATGTAATTGTTCCAGTAGTCTATACAGTACCTGCATATCTCCTGATTGGGAGACTGCGAGAAGATACTCCATAGGTATGACACAAATCAAACTCGTACAAGGCTTAGTAGGGTAGGTGACACGGCACACAAGGCAATGCCAGGGTAGATATACCAATTACGCACACTAGTTGGTGGTGACGCATAATGCGCAGCTATGTCCCACCTTGAGCCACACCCCCAAAAGTCAAAGGGCTCCAATCAATCACAGGGTAATAGAGTGGTATCAAAGGAGTGTGTCTGATAAGAGAGGCTACCTCACTGGTCCGAGATCGCTCCTGTTTTAGCCGCCTTAAGCCAACTCACGGGAGTCGAGTCCACATTCATACCTCAAAGGAACGCCCCACCATCCTACTTCATTCTGGAATCTCCACCGCATACACGGTTGTTAAAGTGGTTTTCGGAGTTGGCAGAGAGTATGACAACTTTCGATCCTGGTCTCTTTAACAACCAAACGTTATTATAACACCGCGGTCATTTCAAAATAATTATACTTCAAACTCAGAATATAATATCCATTCAAAACCGTATAAATACGATATAATTTCCACTTCAAAAACCAAATCAATATGATATCATTTTTATTAAAACCCAAATCAATATACTATCATTTTTATTTCAAATATATCCCTTTTCCAAAATCATAGCACTTTCAAATTAATACACTTCGAAACCAAACATTTGAAATGATAACACTTTTGAAACATAATACTTTGAAATTCATAACTTCGAAACATTTCAATTTCGATAAAATATTTCAATTTCGATATATTTCAAGGCTTTAAATATTCCAAAATTTCAAAACAAAATTTGACAATTTCGATTCAATAATTAAATTTTATATTATTTAGTTTTGAAATATTTTACATAATAAATCCCTTATCATTTAAATAAAACTCAAATTACAGATAACTAAATATTTCTTTCAATTCATTTATACTTAAAATAATCATTTAATTCACCTTGACCCTAAAATCAAGCTATAATAATTATACCTTTTAAAATTTCCAATTTAATAAATTTCACATCAACCGTTTTGAGTTTAATTTTTAAATAAATTTAATTCAAATAAATCTCCAATTTCTCACCCAACCTTAATTTATTTAAATCATTATACACTCTATATTAAAATAAAATTTAAATACTTACTCATATTTATTTTAATAAAAATCAAACTCTAATATTAAACTTAATTTTTGTTTAACAAACTTATACATAGCTTAAATTCAAGCATTAACTATATATATATATATGTATGTATGTATAAAATTTATATAATATCAATAACCAATATTCATTAAACCATACATTTCTTTCCAAAACCATAGAAATCATTTTCAAAATATTTTAGATATAGACCACGGTGTCTATATATAATTTTCTACCGTATGGTCAAGTGATACGGATATTTATCATTTCAATCCGTAATTTAAAATAAAAATACGGTTATATATCATTTCAAACCGCAGTCACGAATGAAATAAAAATGTATAAAAACTTGTAGTTTACAACAATATAAAATACAACATCCATTCATCCAATATCAATCATCAACCATTTATCACAATCATCAGCCAATTCAAACAATAACATCAATACAGAACATATAATAAATAACAAGTAATTACTGGCAGTTTCAATAATAAATTAAATAACAATTTAACTGGCAGTTTATATGCAGTAATAAATTAAATAACAATTTAATTCAATAAATTCAATTTAACTGGAATGATGACAAAAATATACCAAATAGCAATAAATAAATTTCTACTCACATCAGAAATTAATTTAACACACATAAGTAATTTTAGAAGTCGTGAGTGGGTTAAAACACACACCTTTCGAATTTAAATTGAATTTTAAATCCAATTTAAACCCAAAATTTGAACAGTCTCAGAATTCATCCAAACTAGCCTCAAAATATCTGGAATTCTAATACCAATCTAGCGGAGAAAATCACGTGTAAATCTGACCTCGTATGTAAAAGTTACAGCATTTAGAACGAATGAAATCTGAAATTAAAATAAAAGAAAACAAAATAAACATCTACCTACCCTCCAACGCCACGTCACTTACTTCTCTTCACGCACTCAAACCCCAGATAACCGAAACCTTGCCCAACGAAAGTTGCCTGAAGCCACCACGTACGAACGCCGAACGCCACGCGAATGCCGACCGCTGCCTCCACCAGGCCGAGTGGCCTCCTCCAGGCGCCGTTCCCCCTAGCGCATCTCGATCGAGCAAAAATACCCATAGCTGCCGCCTATAATCATGACCTAATTGAATTTTTCAGCTCAATCCAACCGTCACTTCGGCAAATAAACTACATCGATGAACTACGCACAAGACTCTCTACAAAACCTATAAATCGATTCGACGATCGGACAAGTTTGATCGTGGTGTGATGAACGCCCGTGAATGGTTCATCGATTTTCGGTCACATCGAAACTCAGATTGAAAAACGAATCATGTATTTGACTTGCACTCGTCGAGAGCTTCAAATCCATATATAATTCGATATAGTTTGAAGAGATTTAATTTTTGGTTTTGAATTTTATTTGAAATTGCGTTTTGGAATCTAGGGTTCTGTCTGCCATTGAGAAAGAGGAGCAATTGGAATTTTACGTACATAAAAATGAATATAAGAAATAGGCTAGGGTTTATAGCGATATATTTATAGTGGATCAGAAAATAGAAACAATCGGATCGAATCGGTTTGAAAGTTGGACGCTACACGGCCCAAAAAGCCCATTTCGACTCCCGAACGAAAATGGATCAACCCATATATCAAAATAGATGTTTTAAAATATTTTAACTACAATGGAACAGGTTTCAAGTCCAAATTCCATTGTATGGAGAATTATGCAAAAAGTAAGTTATTTCAAATTGATTTCAATTGATTTCAATTTCATTGACTTCTAGGCGTTTCAAGCCCGTACGATCAAACGACAAGTCCGATCGCTACGAAACTTGAAATTCAATAATTCACTACTACACATCCGTGAAATTGGTTTCTTTGAAATCCGAGTAAGTGGCCAAAATGGCTATATTTCACATTATTAAATTAATATTTAAATAATTAAATCACTTTTTCGTTTCAAATTTAAAAATTCACAAATTTCATCATTTTTGGTTCCTTAAACAATTACAAAAATTTAGACAGCTAGATATCAATTCAAAGTTAATTGCTTTACCCATTACCGTAATCAATTTCAATTTTAATAAATTCATTAATTGTCAATTGAAATTCCAATAAATCCATTGATTTGATTTAAAATCTTGTTATTCAACAAATTGACATCTTATGGGTATAATTAACATTGATTTATATTACATTACATTAATGTATTGTCATTTCTCATTAACGTAATATTTTATTTCATTTAATTTCAAAAATCCATTTATTATAGCTCAAAACACAATAAATTTATCAAACATAATTTCAATTGTTTTCATTCAATCAAATGCCCTATTATGGATAGAGTTTACATTGGTTACTTCTTGTTGAATTAACATTCTTCAATCACTAATTAAATCCACTCTAACTGCACTAATTAAGTCAATTAACTGCAGTTGATTCAAATTAAATTTTATGAACTAAACAAATAGGTAACTTATAACAATTGTTACCATTAAACTTTAATTACCCTTAAGTTTGTTACTTTCAAACAAATATTTTAATTACTTACAGAACATTGATTTTATTCAATTACCATTTATTATAATTTAAATTCATTAATTAATTCAATGCTTATATTTTTTTTCATATATTAACTTATAGCCAAGTATAACATTTAAATTTATTTTTGTTAATTGGCATTTCATTCAATTCATTAATTTATTAACTTTAATTAGCATTGTTTACCCTACATTCTAGCATTATTTCATTAATATAATTCCCTAAAATTTTTCATTTCTTTCAATATTAAATTGCACAATCTTATTAAAATAACCAATTTAATTTGCGAAAATTACGGGTCGTTACACTCTCGTCCACTTGAAATTTTTTGTCCCCGAAAAGGAAAAAGGAGGGAAAGAAAGAATTGAGTAAACAATACATCTTATTCTAAAATATTGACTTTATAAACAAATAAACTAACAAAATTAATTAATTTAAATAAAATATACCAATTTATATCCATTAAATCTTTTTATACTCAAATTAATGCAATTTTGAAAAACATTTCCTAGATATTTTTTAAGTTAAAAATTTACGGAAAATTTCGACAGAGTCTCCTTTGTACGAAGTGGCTCGGGAGAAAATATAATATCAAATATAACAATATACAACAATATCTCAAAATAATATATCCCAACAATGGGAAAAACAATATAATAACGTCATAAAACCGTAATCCGAGAATGTACCTATTTGTCGGGCAATTAATGCTTAATTATGAAACCAAAAGCAGTAGCAATTGCTTCCATAACCTGCATTTCACTTATATAATCCAAAAGAGTTAGTAATTATATAGCATCAAATATTAATTTTATTTCATCCACTAGCAAGCAAATCCATATAAACAGCAATCACTTGCGACAAAGCATACAACCATCGCATAAAATCAACAAAAATCAATCATCCATTCACATCAAACAAAACCAATAGTTGTTCGGGTTCAAAAACTTTAAATTTTACAGAATGAAAAAAAACTACTAAGTGCACTATTTACTCGACAGGCTTAGATGAAACTAGATAGATTATTCATATATCCAAACAATTTTAAAGTATCCTTGCCCCAAACAACCATAAACCAAACAAACAACGATTTCAACCAATAGATCAAGTTCATTCTTGTTAATTTCATGTCATAATATTTGTTGTTTGATTTCCTTTTCATTTATATAATGATTTATCCTTTTAATTTACATTTATTTCTTGCAAACTTTTATTTCCACTCACTCATTCAGCGTTTATTTCTTTTATTACTTACAATTATTCATTTTCATTTATTCGGGTCATGTCAGTTTCTTTTTATTGCATTACATTTATTCACTTCTCAATTTCATTTATTTATTTACAGTGCTTACCTTTCTATTATATTGAATTAGTAGCATTTCATCTACACATCAAATTCTTATTTATTACTTTCAAGTTTTACCTTTATAATATCCATTAAAATTTCTTATTAACATTTCAACTTTTAAAATCTTTGGTAAGTGATATATATAGGCTTTAAGAATGTAATTGAAAGTTATACAAGTTTTCTTACAAACTAACGTTCAATAATCATATCTTCTGTTTTTATAGGTTACATATTTCGACTTTCTAGAAATTTCATTTATAACCTAGCATTTGATCTCTTATTTAAATTAAAGGTTCCAATTATTAATTAGTTTAACCCATTTCACTACAATAATTGAAGCTATTAATTAACGGAAACTTAAGAACTAAATACCGGGTTAAGTTTCAAATCATTTTAAAGTAATAGATAGATGTATATATTTACAATTTATATATCCAATTATATTTAAAACAATTTAAAATTTATATTTTTTAATCAAAATAATTCTACAGTAAAACAACTATAGTGGCCTTCCCACTTAGAAACTCGAAAATGAATGTCGATGATGCATGCACTCATCACCGAAATTATTTTCCAGCGACAGAGAGGGAAGTACAGAACTTATTTCTTTCCAAAATTTCTTTAAAACTATTCTCTCAAATTTTACTAAAATATTTATATCAGAACATACTTACAAACGATATTATTTTATTCCAAAGTCCTTTGAAAGAAATTTTCAAAATCCCGGAACTTAGGTTCTAAAATTTCCAACTTTCATTTATTTTATTTTCTTCAAATCTTGTTTCCAATCAATATTTATAAATTTCACTACCTAACAATTAATATATTACAACCAAAAATATATCATTTATAAAAAAAATTTATATATGCAAAATATAATAGGCAAAATTATTTCATTTACCTATTCAAAACAAATATTGTGTCAGTCTATCCTATTAAATGTTTAGAAATCCCTATTGATGTCATAGCGTCCTATGCATCAACCAGGATTTATAAATACAAAACGGAACAAATTAACACAATATAAAAACCTTTTTATAGCACTAAAAAATACGCTCTCTCGTATATGTACACTCAATGACTCATCATAGGGTATTACTACCCCATTAAAAAAGAGTCAAACCCCACAAAGCTAAGGTTTATCGCTAAACCAAAGCTCTGATACCAGATGCAACATCCCGCCTTTTTGTACGTTTTAAATCAATGATAAACCACACACGTCAGACTCAACCCATACAAAAGGGCGGATTGTTATGGGGTAAATAAGAAAAAGAAGAGAAAGAAAAACAAAATAGAATCTTGCAGCGGAACGACAAAATATAACAATCAAATAAACAGTTCATGAAGCCGTTTACAAAATATTCGATTATACTTATACAATACATATCAGAGTTACACATACTAGAGAATAAAAATTAATGCAGCGAAATAGTATGAATGCAGTGGAATAATATAATAAATAATAGTAATATAAATCTTCGTCTTCGTCCTCCAGAAATAAGGTCTTCAAATCCTGAAATGCTCAAACTGACCCGAGCGAATTGAAAAGACAAAACACTCGAGTCAGAACTAAAAGATCTTATGTAAGTTATATCAATGGTAAATAATATGAGTGGAACGGCGTCAGAGAGGTTTACGGGATTTGGCATCTTCTATCCAATGTCAATGTGCGTGCAGTAACTTAAAAGATGCTCGGGATTCACATCTCCTGAGGATCCGTTAAACTATTTACTATGTAGTAATATTACGCTATTATAATAATGTCTAATAGTAAAATAAACTTACTTTAAAATAGTGTTAAGGGGTTACCCATGCAGCCCTTAACACGTAATAGTGCCAGTAGTCTATACAGTACCTGCATATCTCCTGATTGGGAGACTACGAGAAGATGCTCCATAGGTACGACACAAATCAAACTCGTACAAGGCTCGCTAGGGTAGGTGACACGGCACACAAGGCAATGCCAGGGTAGAGATACCAATTACGCATACGGGCAGGTGATGACGCATAACGCGCAGCTACCGCCCACCTCGAGCCACACCCCCTAAAGTCAAAGGGCCCCAATCAATCATAGAGTAATAGAATGGTATCGAGGGAGTGTGCCGATAAGAGGTGCTATCTCACTGGCCCGAGATCGTTCCTGTTTTAGCCACCTTAAGCCAACTCACGGGAGTCGGGTCCACGTTCATATCTCAAAGGAACCCCGCCACCATCCTACATCATTCTGGAATCTCCACCGCGTACACGGTTGTTAAAGTGGTTTTCGGAGTTGGCAGATAGTATGACAACTTCCGATCCCGGTCTCTTTAACAACCGAATGTTATTATAACACCGCGGTCATTTCAAAATAATTATACTTCAAACCCAAAATATAATCTCCATTCAAAACCATATAAATACGATATAATTTCCACTTCAAAAACCAAATCAATATGGTATCATTTTTATTAAAACCCAAATCAATATAATATCATTTTTATTTCAAATATATCCCTTTTCCAAAATCATACAACTTCCAAATTTATACGCTTTGAAACCAAACATTTGAAATGATAACACTTTTAAAACATAATACTTTGAAATTCATAACTTCGAAACATTTCAATTTCGATAAAACATTTCAATTTCGATATATTTCAAAGCTTTAAATATTCCAAAATTTCAAAACTAAATTTGATAATTTCGATTCAACAATTAAATTTTCTATTATTTAGTTTTGAAATATTTTACATAATAAATTCCTTATCATTTAAATAAAACTCAAATTACAAATAACTAAATATTTCCTTCAATTCGTTTATACTTGAAATAATCATTTAATTCACCTTGACCCCAAAATAAAGTTATAATAATTATACCTTTTAAAATTTCCAATTTAATAAATTTCACATCAACCTTTTGAGTTTAATTCTTAAATAAATTTAATTTCAAATAAATCTCCAATTTATCTCCCAACCTTAATTTATTTAAATCATTATACACTCTATATTAAAATAAAATTTAAATACTTGCTCATATTTATTTTAATAAAAATCAAACTCTATTAATAAACTTAATTTTTATTTGACAAACTTATACATAGCTTAAATTCAAGCACTTAACTATATATAAAAATAATATTTATATAATATCAAAAACCAATATTAATTAAGCCATATATTTCTTTCCAAAACCATAGAAATCATTTTCAAAATATTTTAGATATAGACCACGGTGTTTGTATATAATTTTCTACTCTATGGTCAAGTGATACGGATATTTATCATTTCAATCCGTAATTTAAAATAAAAATACGGTTATATTTCATTTCAAACTGCAATCCCGAATGAAATAAAAATGCATAATAACTTGAAGTTTATAACAATATAAAATACAACATCCGTTCATCCATTTTCAATCATCAACCATTTATCACAATCATCATCCAATTCAAACAATAACATCAACATAGAACAGATAATAAATAACAGGTAATTACTTGCAGTTTATATTCAATAATAAATTAAATAAAAATTTAACTGGCAGTTTATATGCAATAATAAATTAAATAACAATTTAATTCAATAAATTAAATTTAACTGGAATGATGATAAAAATATACCAAACAACAATAAATAAATTTATGATCACATCAGAAATTAATTTAACACACATAAGAAATTTTATAAGTTGTGAGTGGTGAAAACACTCACCTTTTGAATTTAAATTGAATTTTAAATCCAATTTAAACCCAAAATTTGGATAGTCTCAGAATTCCTCCAAACAAGCGCCATAATGTCCGGAATTCCAATACGAACCTAGCGGAGAAAACCGCGCATAAATTGGACCTCATATGTAAAAGTTACAGCTATTGGAACGAATGAAATTTGAAATTAAAATAAAAGAAAACAAAATAAACATCTACCTACCCTCCAACGCCACGTCATTTACTTCTCTTCATGCACGCAAACCCCAGATACCGAAACCTAGCCCAACGCAGATCGTTTGAAGCCACCACGTACGAACGTCGAACACCACGCGAATGCCGGCCGCTGCCTCCTCCAGGCCGAGTTGCATCCTCCAGGCGTCGTTCCCCCCTCCTTGCGCCGCTCGATCGAACAAAAATACCCATAGCCGTCACCTATAATCATGACCTAATTGAATTTTTCAGCTCGATTCAGCCATCACTTCAGCAAATAAACTACACTGATGAACTACGCACAAGACTCTCTACTAAACCCATAAATTGATTCGACGATCGGACAAGTTTGATCACGGCGTGATGAATGGCCATGAATGGTTCATCGATTTCCGACCACACCGAAACCCAGATTGGAAAACGAATCATATATTTGACTTGTGTTCGTCGAGAGCTTCAAATCTGTATATAATTCGATATAGGTTGAAGAGATTTAATTTTTGGCTTTGAATTTTATTTGAAATTGCATTTTGGGATCTAGGGTTTTGTCTGCCATTGAGAAAGAGGAGCAATTGGAATTGTACATACAGAAAAATGAATATAAGAAATAGGCTAGGGTTTATAACGATATATTTATAGTGGATCAGAAAATAGAAACAATTGGATCGAATCAGTTTGAAAATTGGACGCTAAACGGCCCAAAAAGCCCGTTTCGACTCCGGAATGAAAATGGGTCAACCCATATATCAAAATAGAAGTTTTAAAATATTTTAAACGAAATAGAACAGGTTTCAAGTCCAAATACCGTCTTATGAAGAAGTTATGCAAAAATTAAGTTATTTCAAATTGATTTCAATTTCATTGAGTTCTAGGCGTTTCAAGCCCGTACGATCAAACGACAAGTCCGATCGTTACGAAACTTGAAATCCTACAATTATTCATTATTATGGATCCGATGAAACTGATTTCGTCGAAATCCGAGTTAGTGGGCAAAATGGCTATCTTTCACATTATTAAATTAATATTTGATTAATTAAATCACTTTTTCGTTTCAAATTTAAAAATTCACAAATTTCATCATTTTTGGTTCCTTAAACAATTACAAAAATTTAGACAGCTTAGACATCAATTCAAAGTTAATTAATTTACCCATTACCATAATCAGTTTCAACTTTAATAAATTCATTAATTATCAATTGAAATTCCAATAAATCCATTGATTTGATTTAAAATCTTGCTATTCAATAAATTGACATCTTATGGGTATAATTAACATTGATTTATATTAAATTACATTATTGTATTCTCATTTCATATTAATTCCCATTAACGTAATATTTTATTTCATCTAATTTCAAAAATCCATTTATTACGGCTTAAAACCCAATAAATTTATCAAACATGAATTTCAATTATTTTCATTCAATCAATTGCCATATTATGGATAGAATTTACATTGGTTACTTCTTGTTGAGTTAACATTCTTCGGTTACTAATTAAATCTACTCTAAGTGCACTAATTAAGTCAATTAAATGCAATTGATTTCAAATTAAATTTTATGAACTAAACAAATAGGTAACTTATAACAATTGTTACCATTAAACTTTAATTACCTTTAAGTTTGTTACTTTCAAACAAATATTTTAATTACTTACAGAACATTGATTTTATTCAATTACCAATTATTATAATTTAAATTCATTAAATAATTCAATGCTTACATTTGTTTTCATATATTAACTTATAGCCAAGCATAACATTTAAATTTATTTTCATTAATTGGCATTTCATTCAATTCATTAATTTAATTAAATTTAAGTAGCATTGTTTACCCTGCATTCTAGTATTATTTCATTAAATATAATTCCCCAAAATTTTCATTTCTTTCAATATTAAATTGCACTATCTTATTAAAATAACCAATTTAATTTGCGAAAATTATGGGTCGTTACAATACATGTATCCTACTTAGCAATAATATCCAATTATAGATTTCAAAATTATTTTATTCGTTTCTTTCAAAAGTTTGAATATTCGCTTTACTTAAGCCTTACGATGCACAAATATCATCAGTACGCAATATCAAATCCGATCGCTCACTCGATCACACAATTCCACCTACGAACTAGTATCGTCCACCTGACTTCTTAATGTGGACTTAGATCCGGTTTCTTGAGCCGAAACTATCATTTTCCTTGCATAGCCACAAACTATGATAGAGAATTTCCAGAATCAATCAAAAATCCATATCCAGGGCTCGCCGTCGAAAATCGAGTGAAAATCCTAACTCGGATCGGTGTAACTACCTCGAAATTCTATGCTCGAATCTGGATCAAATCTTTATGCGAATAAAATAGTACACGTACATCCTACGTATTTATCTCAATTGATTTTCAGCTATATCAATTCTCTTTTCTTTTATTCACGTTTATTTTGATTTCCATTCACTTATTCATAATTATCCATTTCACCACTTTTTATTAAATCTTTATTCAAATATTAACTTAGAATATTTTTCCCAAAACCAAATTTACTTAAGAATTTCACCACCCATTTCTTAAGTTCAATATAAATATTTTATATAACTTCTTATATTTCTTTCCTCATTATCACTTTGGTTTTATATCCATTTTTATTCGCTTTGCATTTTTAATTCTATTTGAATTCAATTTACCTTCCAATTTTTCAATATTGAATTCTATTCACTTCTATCTCAAACCATATTCAACTTATCATTCCAACATCCAATTTCAATTCATTTTCTTGCCCATTTAAAATCAAATAGTTTACTTACAAATTTTATTTTCAATTTTTTGATTTATTTAATCTAACTTGTCTAACTTCCATTGCACTTAATTTGCTTATTTTACTCATTTATTGACATAATTCAAATTTAAACATGATTCAAATGTTCGATTCCAATTCCTATTTAGTTACAACTAAATCAATTTTCTCAGTCACAATTTATCTCTAATTCAATAAATTTTATTTTAATAACCATCCAATTTAGCTTACTTTTTCTTACTTATTTCATTTTCATACTTATTTTAATTTAACTTTTTCATGTTAGATTTTATTCTAACGATTTTAAATCTTATAAATCAAACTCAATTATATTCCATAAATATTTTAAATAAGATTCCAGAGTCTTTTAAACATTTCTCAACATTACAAAATCATTTCTGAAATCAATTATATACATAATTCATTTGCATATCTAATTATCCTTTGAATTTTAAAATCAAACCTTGTTTTGCAAAACCTCCAATTCAAAACATTTAGGTAGCAATTCCTCCCTTGGAAACTCGAAAATAAACACCGATGATGTCTCGATCATCATCAGAGTTATTTTTCAGCACCGAAAAGAGTTTAGTGCTTTTATCTCTTTAAAAACCCTTTTCAATTATTTTTAAATTCCAAGTCTCACCGGATTTCAAATCCAATTCAAAAATATTTCCCACATAATATCACCATTATTCCTCCAAAACCTTTGAAAATCATTTCCAAACTCCAAGGAATTTAATTTCCAAAATTTCGAATTCCAAATCATTTCAATTCATATTCAAATTTTACTCTGGAATTTTTATTTCATCTTTAATTATAAATCACATTTATAATTCACGTTTACAAATCTCATTTTGTTATATGAATTCTTTTCTTATCTTTTTGGTTATAATATTATTTCCTTATTTCAATTTCCACATAACAATGGTAATACTTTAATATTATCACTTCCTAGCATCTAAGCAACCATATATAACTATAAGAACTTTGGAAAATTATTTCTTTTATATATACAAAAATAATTTGGGCAAAATTATTTCATTTACCCTATTTAAAACAATACTATGTCGAATTGTTCTATTCAAGTGTTTAGAGATCCCTATCAATAACGTTAATTACTCGTATTGACTAAAATCCATAAACTACTCAACAAACCAATCAACACATTATAAAACCGTTCTTATATTCACTAACAAATATGCGCTCATATCTATTTATACACTCAAACTCATTCTAGATTACTACGGACTCTATTTCTAATGAGTAATCCCCACCGGAACTAAGGTTCTCGCTTAACCATCAGCTCTGATACCAACTGTCACGACCCAATTTTTCGACGCCCGAAAATCGACATCAATACGTCCACTGTATTAAATGCCGAGCAATCGAATGCCGGAAAAACAGACCGTAAGGGAAAGAAGAAGGAGGTAGAAGAAGAAATAGAAAAAATATCAGAATCTCGCAATCACAGCGGAACAATATAAAATGGATAATAACTTAGCTTTATACAAAAGAACTATATCTGTTTTATACAATACATCATCAGAGTACAACACCATCAATAGTAAAATACTGGACAGTTATATTAACTTGTTCCTACAAAAGCCGACTACACAGCATACCAAAAACAGTAGAAATAAGACAGATACGTGTGATATGTCTCGCCATCCAGCACATCCCCTGAGCTCCATAGCAGTCTATCCAAAATCTGTACTCTATAATAGTTGGTCTGACCTGAGCATTATAGTAAAATAACACCCGTGTCAGTCTGGAAAACCAGCGTGAGAAAACACACTCAATTGGATTATTAAAGTTCTCGAAAATCCTTTGAAATCAAAGGTATCTCGTAAGACCATGCTATAAATAAACATGTCAGGTTTTTACCGTACGATAACCAAAACATTGGTATCAAATCCGTATGATATTATAATAATGTCTGTAGAAAGTAAAATAGAATCTAGCTGAAATTCTTGCGTCTCACGTTCCAGCAATAGTTAAGCACAATCAATACCGTACAGGTGCTTATTGGAGATTGGATTCCATACAATGGCAGGGCTATTGGGGTACCGTCCGTCACAGTACTTGGTCTAGATCAACATACCGAGGATCCCCTTTGATCCCCTATAACACAAGACCAGAGCTACCTCTTATTGGATAGTTCGAATAAGATCACCCCATGGTTGGGATAAGCAACCGCCCACACAACTGAATAAAAAGGGACATCTAGACAGGGATGACCTTACCCAAATTAGTTGCTAGCCACTTAGCCTTGCTGCACCTCCCCTACTTTAGCCATTACCGGTTGATGAGGCTTGAGGCAATGCATTACCTTTTTAGTACACATACACTTAGAATGCTCATCGTCCCCCTGACGATGCTCTGATTGCATTCGTCCATACAAGTCCATTCTCGGTCCGAACGGAACCGAAGGCACTACTCCTACTACATCCATTTTGGAATCACCCTCAGGATTAGTAGCGATTAGCCCTTGCACTTCACTGCTCCATCTTCGACTCCAAGCTCTTGTCTTCCTCACGAAAACGTTCAAACCAGGTCGAAGTGGTTTTCGAGAAATTGATCTCGATCCCGGTCTCTTCAAAACGATGAGCGCATTGGCCAATATTGATAGTCGGTTATTTAACTGTCATATAACATCCACGAACAAACGTCGGACCTTAATAATTTCCCAAATTATTTATTTCAAAATATCTTCGTAGGATATTTTTCTACACTTCAAACATTTGAAAATAGTTTCAAATCACTTTTTCTTTCGCAGAATAAATTTCCACCCAATTGTTTTATTACCGCTGAAAATCACCAAGTCTTAATACTTTAGGTTTTTAAATAATTTAAATTGTTATCCCACTTTTTGGTCAAAGCTGGAATATCAACAAATTGGCAAGGAATGATGGATGTCGGGATTGGAGATCTATTGGAAACAAGGTTGCAATCGATGTCGTTAACATTTGGACGAACTCCGATCATGACGGAGTCGAGTGGAGATGATGATGAGGACTAGGAAAGGCTATGTTTCAAATTTCAGGTTAATTGGAGTTCGTATGAAGGAGATATGATCGATGCAAGGTAGGAAAAGCATGCTATTCGTATCCATCGGCGCACAGGGATGTTTCGCATCGATACATTTCGTATCGATCGAAAGTTGGTGTTCCGTATCGATAGTGTTCGTATTGATCAAAGGCAGAGCGGGGTGAAGACTTCGAATCGATACTGTTTGTGATATCCCGGAAATTTAGGCAATATAAATTTAATAATCCGTGTTATAAATTTAATTTGATTTGATAATTTTAATAACAAATTTGGAATTTGATTTAATAATCATGTTTTAATAAATATTTAAATTGAAAGATTTTATCTTTTTAAAGTAAATAAATTGTTTTCTGTTTATAATATATATATTTTTGTATATATTGTAAGTTGATAAACTTTGATTTTTGAATTTAGTGAATGAATTGATTTTCTAATTCTAATTTTTTTTTTAGTAAATGAATTTATTTTCTAGTTCTAATTTATATTTGATAAATTGGGAATTTGATTTAAATTTGACATTTAACTTTTCAACACAATTCAATAAATAACGTTATGATTTATACTATGATAAACCATATTTGTTTTGAAATTTTATTTGGCTTATAAATATATGAATTTTAAATAGGTAAATATAAAAGCTAAGTTTTATTTTATATTACTTGGGATTTATATATATAAGAATTTACAATGTAAATTAGAAATGATCTTAATTGGTTTATAATCTCTTTTGTAAATTATTTAATATTGTTTAATTTGTTATTTTTAGATAAAAATCATAATACTTAAGTTCTTATGAACATAAATGGATTTTTATAGAAATAGGATTTGTTCTTTTAAAATTTTATAAGAATTATATATGCATATGTATAACTTGATTTTTCAATTGGAATTTTATACTTTAAATTTGATTTTGAATTGAATGTTTTGAAATTTAAAAGAATAAGTATTTAAAAATGTTTGAATAAGCTTGTATTTATATTTGTTTTGTTTCATTTCTTTTAATTAGAAAAGAAGAAATAAAATTCATTTATATATACATAGGAAATAATGAATTAAGATAAAGTTTTTAAAATTCAATTTAAATTAAAAATATTTAGATTACATATGTAAGTTTCTTAAGATACAAATTGACATGTGTTACCATATAATAAACTAAAGTGACAATTGTTAAAATGTGAACAAGTGTAATGTTTAAATTTTCTTTTTTTCCTTTTATTTCTATTAAAATAAAATCTACATATATTAAAACATTCCTTCTCATATCATTTTCATTTTCAAGCTTAAGAGAAATTTTCAGATTCAAAAATCTGAATTATTCTACATTCAAACAAATTCTGTTCTAAATCCAACTGTAAATCTCCTCAAAATCCATCTGCAAACTCATCTTCATACAAATCAGTAATCTCCCCTCAAAAATTCAAATCAAAAACAATATCCAAACCTGCATATCCTTTCTGGAAACTTGCATGCATCTTTTCTCTGGAAGCCTGCATTTTTCTCCTGATATAATGGAGTCTGCATTCTATGTAAAACCAACCTGGAAACTGCATGCACTTCCTTTTATGAAAGCCTGCAGTCTTCATTCTGTTTTAAATAAATCCATGCCTGCATTTTCATATCTGGAAGTAGAACCAAAGCCTGCATTTTTATTCTGGGAAGCATGCAAATGAAACATGGAAACAATCTTACAAATGTAAATCTGGAAAACACAAAGTACTACCACAAATTCAAGTTTAAAAAAAAGCAATCTGAAGTTCAATGCATAAGCAAAACAGATGTAATCTGAAGCTTTTCAAATCATGGTTGCTCTGCTCATATTTTTTTCCCAGGTGAGTAACATTTTTATTCAAAACTAAATTAAGTAAATTTATTTGCTTGCAATGAGTTACTGATATATTCCAATTATATGAAAGCATAGGATAGAAGTTCTTATCTATGGTTGCTGAGTATTATGCTTGCTGTAGAATATATGAATATATGTTACTGTCTGTTCCTAGAATTCCAAGTTTATTCCTGAACAAATCCCATGAGTTCATGTTCAAACCTCTGTAACAGTTTATGATTTATACAAAGTATGGTATGTATCATAAGTTTAAGTTTCAATCTTATTAAAAATATATATATATATATATATATATAAATGAAACTATATTGTCTCTGTAAAACACACAATGCAACAGAGCAATCATTTGAAAAACAAGAATTTAATCATCGAAATTCTTTAATTTAAGATTATCAACAGGTTACATTATACATGACTTGAATTTTAAAACTAAAATTAGAAATTTTAATTTGGAAATGGATGAGCATTACTGCTTTATCCAGAAAACATGTTTTGGGTTGGTACTGTCGTTCTAGATGATCTGGGTGACCATGATTCTCTCTGGTGATAGAGTAATGAATAAAGATCTAAGGAAAAATACTGGGGTAAGAATTTATGCAGTATAGTGATGGGAATTTGGGATTAAATTGATAAGCCCAAGTTTTAAGGTTCATCTGGAAATTAAAACACTGCAACTCCTATGTTTGATCGAATTGATCCAGATTCTTGTGGATGATTGATGAAGGGTGGGGAAGTCTATGGCCGGAGGTAGCACCTCTCAGATGACCGGAGTTTGGAGGTTGAGGTGGTTGCAACCAACCCATTTTGCTCCAGATTCGAGTTCGAATACTTGATTTTGATTTGGGGTTTTTATTGTTGAATTGAGAGTTGATTTGGTGTTTGGAGGGGATTTGTGATTTGCGTAGGGGATCGCGAGTGGCCGGAGGAGATAGTCGTGGGTGTGCAGGTGTACGGCGGTAATGGAGTATCAGTGGATTAGGGAAGATGAGTTACTCGTGTGTATCGGGTAGTTTTGTGGTAAGCTCGAAGCAGTTGGTTGATGGTCTCGAAGCGTTGGGGTTAGAGACTCGGGGTAGATGCTGTTTTGGCTCGGGTGGGTTCAACTGTTACAGGTTTGTGAAACCTGAGTGGTTTCTTAATTTAATAAATTGAAAAATGAAAAATATGATGATTCTCGAGTTACTCGAGTGATTTCGAGTTGTTAGAGCTAGTTTGTTGAAATTTTGAAATTGTTATGTTTCAAATTTTAAATTGGAATTTGAAATATAAAGCAAAGATTTAAATTAAGTTTTAAATCTAATTTAAATTATGGATTCAAATTAAATTGAATCTTAAAGTTGGAAATGATTAAGTTTTTAAATTCAAATTTTCTTTAAAGGAAATTTAAAGAGTTTATTGTTTAAATTTTTTTTTAAAGAATTTGAATTTAAATTTGAAATTGAAAATATGAAGTAATGTTTAAATAAAGTTTAAATTTGATTCAAATCTAATTTTGAATCTTTGGCTTAAAATGAAGTTAGGTTTTATAAATTTAAGTGTTTAAACCAAATTTGATTGATAATGTAAAATCTAAATGGTTTTAATTTAAGAAGAAAATTGTTTTAACTTTTGTAAAAATTTCTTTTATAATAAAATTATTATTTAGCAATTAAAGGTTTGAGATTGAGTTTGAACTTGTTAAGTTAAATAACAATTTAATGTTTTATATTTCATTTTATTATTAGACTAATTAAATGAATAATTAATTTATTTAATAAATTAATGAAATTAATAATTACTTAAGGTAATTAAGGGTTAGTCTTAAGGATTTAGGATTAATTATTCTTTGAATAATTAAGTTGTAATTAAGAATAATTAATTAAATAAAATTAGTTTTTAATTAATGATTAATAATTAATTAATCAAGTAATAATGGATAAATTAAGTTTTTAATTAACACTTAATTATTTAATTAATTAAGGGTTAATTAATGGATTAATTAATGATTAATTAATTTGTAATTAATAATGATTAAAATAAGTTAATTATTTTAGAAAATAATTAATGAGTTGTTAATAGTTAATGAAGGTCATTAACTAAAGATTATTTAATAATTAATTAATGTGATTAATTTTAATTATTAATTAGATTAATTAATTTAAAGATATTCAATTGTGTAAGTTGTTAAGTATAATTACTTATGGAAGTAATTAAGGAATTAATTATTTATTGCAATTAATTGACTTAATTTTATTAGTTTAAGTTAATTAATTTAGTTTAATTAGTTTAAATTAATCGTTTGATGATTTGTGAAGTATAATTACTTAATGTAATAAATGAAGAGAAGTTACTTAGGAAAGTAATTAATGATTAATTACTATATGTAATTAATTGAAGGTGATTTGTTGATAAAAGTAATTTGAATATAATTACTTTGTAAATTAATTAAAGGATTAATTAGAGATAATTAATGATGTAACTAAGATTGATTAATTAAGATTAATTAATCAATAATAAGTGATTAAAGGTAATTAATTTAGATAATTAATTAAGGAAGTAATTAAAAGTTAATTACTGTATTGGGTTAAATATAATTAATTTGATAAATTAATTAGTAAATAATTACTTGAATATAATTAAGAGTTAATTAATCAAGGATGATTAATTAGAATGAATCATTGGATGATGATTAATTAATTAATTGATAAATTATCAATAGTGATATGAGCAAGTTGATATTGGTAAAGTAATTAATTTAATTTACTTTAAATTAATAGAATGATGCAATTAATTTAATTCATTTTAAATTAATTATATTTGGTATGGTTAATCATTGCTTATATGGTTGGATAGTGTTGTTTGCTTTGGATGGTTAGATTCTCATATATGAGATAGATAATGCTGAGTGATTTGGATGCATTGATTGCATGGTGATGTTGATATAGATTATCTTTTTGAATAATGATAGTATGGTTTATCTGATATGATGATAATGTTGATTATCTGTTATGGATTTGTGATTTATCTATTTGGATATATAGATAATTGAATTGTTTTAAACATTTAAAACAACTTGGCCTTAAAAGACACGCTTTGGATTTCGATGAGACCGGGATCGGGTTTCCATATTTGGATATCCGAAAACCACATCGATCCAAATTAACGTTAGGTCGTGAATCTAAGTGGAGCAATTGAAGATTCGAGGTGTAAGGGCTATACGTCAGTATAACTCTGTGGGTGATTCCGTAATGAGTTGACGGAATAGTACTTATAGATTCGAGATGGTGATTTAGAGTGCAAGGGTTATCGTCGTTAACTCTGTGGGTGATTCCATAATGAGTGTAGCGAGATAATGCCTTCGGTTTCGTTCGAACCCGGAACGAAATTGTATGGATTGAATGCTTTCAGAACATCGTCAGGTGGACGATGAGCATTCTAAGATAATGTGTCCTCTAATGGTAATCGTAGCCTCAAGCCTTATCAACCGGGAATGGCTAAAACAGGGGAGGTGCAGCAAGGCTTCGTGGGTCGCACCCACTGGAGAGCAAGATTGATCCCTGTCTAGAGGTCCCTTTTTATTCGTCTTAGTAGGCAGTTGTCAGTGTACACCAACTGTGGGGTTGTCTTGTTCGGAACTGTTCAGTAAGGAATGGGTGCGGCTTTGTGTTGCAGAGGAGTGGGAGTACTCCTCGGTATGTTGATCTAGGCCACGTACTGTGACGGGCGGTACCCCAGTAGCCCTGCCATTGTATGGAATCCAAAATCCAATAAGTGCCAACGGTTTTTATTGTATTACCCACTTTTGTGGCTAGTAGCTGGAATTTAATAATGTAACAATTTCGGCTATTTCTTATTTACTTGAAAACCCTAGACACTATTATAATATCATTGGATTTCCTATCAAATGTTTTGGTTAGCGTAAGGTAAAAACTTTTCCATGTTTATGTGTGGGAAGTCTTACGTGATACATTCCTTTTCAAAGAATTTTTAAAATTAAGCAACTTTAACCTGTTACTCACACCAGACCCATGTCTGACCCAGAGTTTATCTTTTGTTTTCTTAAACTCTTGGGTACTCAAATTTTTACGAGTAGCCAAGGGATTCAGGTTAGCTTTGACGAATATTGGAGGAGCAATGGAGCAGGAGGCTTCTGCGTTAGATATATAGTATTCTGCTGTGTGTTCTGTGATCGTCTCTGAGTTGTATTATGTTGTAAATACTAGACACGTGTTTATAACTGTCTAGTGTGTGTTGTTTATCTGTGTACTCGGATAGTGGTTATAAACTATGTAATATTTTATGTTATTAATATAATTTATTCGTTCCGCTGTTGAGATTCTGGTGTTGTTTCTTCTTTCTCTTCTTTCTTTCTTCTTCTATCCCTTTCTTTCTTAATTGATGATGCGATTTTCTGGGAGTAGAAAGTCGGGTCGTCGCACTGTTCGTATCGATCAGCATGGACACGACTAAATGACTTCGTATTGGTCAGGAAGGAAGAGATGGTTCATGCATGCCCGGCAGTTCGTATTCATGGAGCAGCGTCTCATTCGAATCGATCAGGTTGGAAGGCTAGATGGATTTCGACTCGATGGCAACGCACCTGGATTGGTAGGCAAGCATGCGGAGCCTTGTTCGAATCGATACGATTCGTATCGATCAGGATTGGGACAGGTGGTGTATTTCGAGTCCATGATATCGTATCGATCACCGGAGCTCAGTTCGACTCCATCAGGTAAAATCTCGCTCGTATCCATCAGGTAAGGCTTCTTTCGTGTCCATCATTGAGTTTGGTTTCGTACCCATCTGTTGGCCTTTCATTCGTATCGATCAAATTCAACATTTCGTATCGATCGGATCGATGCGAAATACTCTCCTGTGATCGATACGAGAGAACATGCGATGCAAACAGTTGAGTACATGGAGAAGTGATGGACACGTGCAAGCGTGAAGCGTGGATACGTGCACGTCTCCAGGAAAGAAGCGTTCAACTTGGCACACCAAGTGGATCAACCCAGTCAAACACGCCGCAAAAGCCGAATCGATCCAAAAGAATAGCGCCACGTCATTGCGCGTGCGTGCTTCTGACCGAGTCGAATAGGATGGATTCGAACCAGTGGATACGAACGCAACATCACTCACGCAAATGCAATTCGTATCGATCATATCTCCCAAACGGCCGATCCAAATGCAATGAAATTTTCACAGCAGCTTGCATACAAGGTAAGGAATGTTCCTACCAATCGATTGGACCAATTTTTGATGGATACGAAATGGATTCGTATCGATCGCAAATCGAGTCGAAACTTGGTGGAGTCGGTCCCGTGGGCCCACTCACGTGCCATAAAAAGTCTTCCAAAATTTTAGCTCGGTCTCAGCCTCCAACGCCTATAAATAGCCTCCTGAAGCCTACAGAAAGGGGATCTTTGGCCTGCAAAATGCTGAGACTCTACCGTATTCATTTCTAAACTTCAATACTACTGTTGTACTCGAAATTCTTCATACATACTGCTGTAGTCTTCTATAACCACCAAGGATTATTAATAAAAGGATAAAAATTTGGAGTGGACGTAGGCCGGAGATAACCGAACCACTATAAAACTTGTGTCTCTATTCATTATTTCTGGATTATTGCTTGCTGTTTGCTGTGATCTGTGATTTGTGTTTGGAATATTGTTATTTATATTCATACTTTGGTGCTTTCACGACATATTGGGGTTTGGACCATTTTTGGTGCAAACACTTTGGTGCTTTCGCTGAGAAAGACTAGCACCCGCTACACCGGATTGAATTTTGGGTTGGAAACGAGTGAAGAGTTTAGATTTGAAAGACAATGACTCGTCAGACAAGCAGGAGACAAAGAGCTGAGAGAAGCCAACAACAAGGGAGTCAAGAAGCATCCTCTAGAGTTGGGGAACGACAAGCTTCGATCTACATAACCAGGGATGAAATGGAAGCTATAGCCAATTCATTGCAGGAGAGATTGTTAAGAAGTCAACAAGAAATGATGCAGACTTTCTTTGAACAGATGAGAGCTGCAGGAACACAGAACCATGGACCAACTATGGCGACTACAAGTGCAGGACAAGGAACTAAGGTCGCGGAACCCGATGGAGGTCAGAATGCAGAACCAGATGGCAATCAACAAAGGCTCGGGGGCAGACCCGCAGGATCTGATACTGGAAGGCCTATGGATGGAGCTCAACAGGTCAGAGCAAGTTCTAACATCGGTGAACCACATGAGGAGTATGTACCGGAGTTCCCTCAAGGACATGGGGGACAACCCTTGACAGAAAATGCTGGATTAGTGGACGTCATTAGGAAAACTATGCGTGGAGGTTTGACTAATAGAGATTTGGAAGGAATGAATAGGAGTCCGTTTACTTAGGAAATCAGAATAGCTCAGAATCCAACCAAGTTCAAGATACCTAGCGTGGAAGTATATGATGGCAAGACTAACCCGACTGATCACTTGATGAGGTACACTAGACATATGGAAGTGCTGGGGGCATCGGAAGAAGTAATGGCCCAATGTTTTCCTTTATACTTGACGGACTTGGCTGCCATATGGTTTAGGCAGCTGGAAGAAGGGTCTATCAGGACTTGGAGGGAATTGGTGGATAGGTTTTTGGGACAGTTTCAGGTTCATATTAAAAGGCCAAAGAACGTAATGACATTAACGTCGGTAAAGCAAAGGACGGATGAATCGCTTAGAGCTTTTCTAACTAGATTCCATGCGGCGGTTACTTCGGTGGATCGACCGGATCCATCGATGGTTTTGATGGCAGTGGTATCGAGATTCAAAGATGACTCGGATTTTAAGGTATCTTTAATACGAGACCCACCACTGGATCTTGGGGAATTCTTCCATGAAGCCAAAAGATTCCTTCGGCAAGAAGACGCTCGTATGGATTTAAAGTTAAAGAGGGTGAATGCGACTGAGTGTGGAGGACCGTCCAACGGAGGCTCGGATAAGGATAAAGGAAAGAGAAAGTTGGATGACGATTCAGGAAAAGCCAGAAAGCGATGGAAGGATCCAAAGTTTTCTTCATATACAGGATTAAATGAAACACCGGAGCGGATATACATGGAAACTCGAAATCGCCTTCCTTACCGGAAGCCGGCTAAGAGAGAGCCTTCTGAGCGGGAAAGGGCATCAGGGAGGCATTGCCTCTTCCATGATTTGGATGGGCACGACACCAAAAGCTGCAGGCATTTAAAGGATATAATCGAGGAGCATGTAAGGAATGGACTGTTGCGGCAATATGTCGGAACTCGGAATGTAGCGGAGGAGCAGGAGCAACCACCGCCTACCTAAAACCATGATGGTGGGAGGCCCAGGAATGATGGTCGATTGGTTATCAATTGACCGGGATAGTATGAAATAAGTAGCAAACTATTAGCAAGCAACCAAGTCATCTACACATGTATGGGGACGGAGATAGCCCCTAGGCATGCTCTGGATGATGATAAACTGCGATGCTATGGTTTGTGAAATTTGTCTTTTGCTTTCGGATTGGACACTGCTTTTCTTTTTTGGTTTGGTTTTGGAGTTTGGATTGAACTCCTGGTTTCGCTTGTTTTCTTATTTGGATTTTTGCTTGGACGATTGTTTTCTGTTTTGGGTGTTGGTTTGGATTTCTGATTTTCTAGTTTTGATTTGGATTTTGGATTGGATTTTGGATTGGATTTTGATTGGATTTTTATCTGGTTTTTAATAAAAGGTCGTCAGGTATGAATTATGCCTGGCAAGGGGTGAGTCGCTTTGCCCGAACATGGTAAATTGACTCATTCAGGTCGTCGAGTACGGACTATTCTCGACAAGGGTCCGGAGTGACCAGGATTCGGCCTAGGATTTAGGCCCCATATTATCGATTATTGTTTCAGGTCATTGAGTATGGACTATGCTCAACAAGGGTCCGGAGAGACCAGGATTCGGCTTAGGACTTAAGCCATGGCATTGTACAGCGTCCAGGGACACTGGACCATGGTCGCAGGTGTGGATAACGCTTGGAAAGAACCCGGTGAGGTAAGCTCAACGTCCAGGGACACTGGATCACGATCGTCAGGTGTGGATTGCGTTTGGCAGGAACCCGGAGAAGTTATGGATTTGGATATCGACCCGGAGAGGTCCTGGATTCGGTTATCGGCTACTGGATAAGGATGGATTAGGACTCGATTGCCGAGTTCGGATGGATATGGAATTGGCTAAGGTTTTGGTTATTGGATTTGGAATTGGGCATCGACTCGGAGCAGTCGAGGATGATGCACTCTGACAGTATGGCTATGGACTTCGGATATCGGATTCGGAACTACTCAAAACACGCCTTCTTATCACAAGGCATGTTTGGGGGGGGGGGGGCAAAATGTTATCCCACTTTTTGGTCAAAGCTGGAATATCGACAAACTGGTCAGGAATGATGGATGTCAGGATTGGAGATCGATTAGAAACAACGTTGCAATCGATGTCGTTAAAATTTGGCCGAACTTCAATCATGACGGAGTCGAGTGGAGATGATGATAAGGACTAGGAAAGCTATGTTTCAAATTTCAGGTTAATCGAAGTTCGTATGAAGGAGATATGATCGATGCAAGGTAGGAAAAGCATGCTGTTCATATCCATCGGCGCACATGGATGTTTCGCATCGATACATTTCGTATCGAACGAAAGTTGGTGTTTCGAGTCGATAGTGTTCGTATCGATCAAAGGTAGAGCAGGGTGAAGGACTTTGAATCGATACTGTTCGTATCGATCTGCATGGACACGACTCAATGATTTCGTATCGCTCAGGAAGGAAGAGATGGTTCATAAATGCCCGGCAGTTCGTATCCATGGAGCAACGTCTCATTTGAATCGATCAGGTTGGAAGGCTAGATGGATTTCGACTTGATGGCAACGCACCCAGATTGGTAGGCAAGCATGCAGAGCCTTGTTCGAATCGATACGGTTCGTATCGATCAGGATTGGGACAGGTGGTGTATTTCGAGTCCATGAGCTCGTATCGATCACCGGAGCTCAGTTCCACTCTATCAGGAAAAATCTCGCTCGTATCCATCAGGTAAGGCTTCGTTCGTGTTCATCATTGAGTTTGGTTTCGTACCCATCTGTTGGCCTTTCATTCGTATCGATCAAATTCAACATTTCGTATCGATCGGATCGATGCGAAATACTCTCCTACGATCGATACGAGAGAACATGTAATGCAAACAGTTGAGTACATGGAGAAGTGATGGACACGTGCAAGCGTGAAGCATGGATACGTGCACGTCTCCAGCAAAGAAGCGTTCAACTCGGTGCACCAAGTGGATCAACCCAGTCAACACGCCGCAAAAGCCGAATCGATCCAAAAGGATAGCGCCACGTCATTGCGCGCGCATGCTTCTGATCGAGTGGAATAGGATGGATTCGAACCAGTGGATACGAATGCAACATCACTCACGCAAATGCAATTCGTATCGATCATATCTCCCTAACGGCTGATCCAAATGCAATGAAATTTTCACAGCAGCTTGCATACAAGGTAAGGAATGTTCCTTCCAAGTTTCATCTCGATTGGACCAATTTTTGATGGATACGAAATGGATTCGTATCGATCGCAAATCGAGTCGAAACTTGGTGGGGTCGGTTGCGTTGGCCCACTCACATGCCAGGAAAAGTCTCCCAAAATATTAGCTCGGTCTCAGCCTCCAACGCCTATAAATATACTCCTAAAGCCTACAGAAAGGGGATCTTTGGCCTGCAAAACGTTGAGACTCTGCCGGATTCATTTCTAAACTTCAATACTACTGTTGTACTCGAAATTCTTCATACATAATGGGGTAATCATCTGTAACCAGCAAGGATTATTAATAAAAGGATAAAAATTTGGAGTGGACGTAGGCCGGAGATAGCAGAACCACTATAAAACTTGTGTCTCTATTCATTATTTCTGCATTATTGCTTGCTGTTTGCTGTGATTTGTGATTTTTGTTTGGAATATTGATGATTTATATTCATACTTTGGTGCTTTCACGACATATTGGGGTTTGGACCATTTTTGGTGCAAACATAAATCACATTATCCAAAAATATATACTTTAAAACAATTTAAACTAAAACTACTTAAAAGACTTAATTCGAAATAGAGGTTATGAAATTCTATACTAATTTTTCTAATGAAAACTTTAGCCAAACTACTTTTAAAATAAAGCTACTTTATAAAATATAACTATTTAATAGTTATCTTTAAAATTATAATACCAATTTAACCATTAAAATAATTACTTCTATAATTAACTTAATAAATATTTACCTTTCAAATTTTAAACAACTTAAATTATAAATTTCTCAAAACATTCTTTTTAGAACAACTTTAAAACTTTTAACTTATACTTAAAAATATTCTTTGAAAACATACTTGGCTTTTCAGGAAATACACTTTCCATTTCAAAATAGCCCGTCTAATCTGTTAATAAATCCTTCTCGATATATCCCAATCTAATTTATGTCCTAATCCCGTAAATTTCTTTTAACACTTTAAAAATAGAACCAGTTTTTATTTTTAAAACACATTTTCCATCTCCTTATAAATTCCCGTTGTGAATTTATACTTCAAATTTATCCAGTCATAAATATTCACTTTATTTATAAACCCCATTCATAAATCCCATAATCCCATTCTCTTTTTAATTACAGTTTCGATGCTTAATCGATTTCCAAATCGATTCTCAAAATTAACTCCATTTTAAAATAAATTCCTTTACTTACCCAAACTTACTCCAAACAATTAATTCCAGGTTTTACTCTTTTATTTTAGTTTAAGACTTTATTTAAATCTGAAATATCAATTTCATATTCTATTTCCAAAGTTCTTTTTTATTTTTCCCAAAACATTTAAATGTTGAATTTAAAAATAAATCTTTTATTTCTTTAAACAATATAACTTAAGTTTCAAAAACCTTTTTCCCCTACTCGGAATTTATTTGATAGGATTTTAAATCAAATTCTTTATCCTTTCCCAACTTCATTTTTAATTTATCAATTTCACTATATCTATTTTACTTAGAATTCCCTCTTTTATTTTCCTTTAAAAAAAAATCTGATCTTTATATTTTTGATATCTCAATATACCTAAAATATATTCAGTCAAACCGTAGCATTTATTACTTCCAATTTCAAGAATAATCGATCACAGGTAATCATTCAATCATAACACAGATTATGAAAACAACTTAAATATTTTGAGGAATCCAGTTGGATCCCTCCAACCTGTTTCTCTGAATCCATAGATGTTTGCATAATAGAAAAATACCAATCCCACTTCGAAGGGGATATCATGGTATAAAGGGTCATCCCCTATTATGCGGCGCGCATAGGGCCTCATCCGCTATGTAATGCGTGAATCAATCACTCCAATATATATACATATACACACTGTTATATATAATATCACATCCAGTAAATTCAATCATTCAACCAATAATTTAAATTTAACTATTTAAATTTAAATGGTAATCCAAATGAGTGATATTAACTCACCTTTGATTTTGATTTGCAACCCATTCCAAATCAACTTGTTTCTTCACTAATTCAGACCTTGAATAACATTAGAGGATTTTATTAATTTAACTAATAAATAAATTCTAACTAATTTCCCTATGATAAGTAATTTTTTTTATTTTTTTTGAAACTACATATACTTAGAAACTTAATTTGCATCGATTCAAAAATCTAATTTTTATATAAACTTTCCACATTTAAAATCCCTCTATGTATATTTTCAAAATCATTCTATACATATGTTCTACATACAATTAAAAAAGGAATGTGTATACATACATCTACATTTAGATTGTACTTTTCCTTACTATAAACAACACACACACACATACATACATATACATACATACATACATATATATATATATATAAACTTTTAGGTTGAAATAATAAATTGTACCTTACTATACATTAAAATCTTATATATCTGTTTATTTATTTAAATCTGAACACATATTTACAAATCAAGTTTAATCAAGAAAGATGAAATTCGAATACCTCTTAGCTATCGAACCCCACCAGCGACCGCCCACACCTCGAATCGCATCACAGTTCGCGACCACCCATATCCCTAAATCGCCAAGCCCCATCTCGCTCGACCATCGCAGTACGAAGTTGACCCCTTCACCACCTCTATCTACTATAGCATGAACCTTCGTAATCGAACAATCGTGAGCATCAACTCACCCCTTATGCCGATCACTTGATGTCTCTCCAACTCCATGAGTTACCGAAGTCGACTAAATCGATTCAATTGCCCCTTATTGATAGGTTACAATCTCATGATGCCACGAATGGGAGGAGAGGATTTTTCTTCGTAGCTTTGATTTGAGAATAAATTGTAAAGGAGGGAGGAAGGGGAAGTCGTTTGAACGAGAACGTTGCAGTTCCCCTTTTTTAGCTTGACGATGAAAAATGGAAGAGCACTCGGGGTTTATACGAAGGTATCAAATTTCTCTGATGAGCGCTGATGGAAGGGGAAAAGAATGATGTGATATAGAATAAAGGAGGTGCGTGTTATACTAGGAAGGACATGTGCTTTAAATTCCTTTACATGTCTACAAAGGCTTGCCACAGTATTTCAATGCAATAATATTATTTATATTTAAATTTAAATTCAAATTTAAATCGTCTTGAATTCATAGCTTAAAATCTTGACATTCTATCGAGACATGCCACAAGGTGTTTATAAGGTTATATCCCTATTCCAAACGCAATGGAAAAGGTTTCGAGTTCTAATTCAATCGTATGGAGAAGATAGCTTTTTGGATCCAGTTATTATATTAAATTTCCGATAAAGATTTCAGTGCGATTACAAACCGTATGACTACATGTTAAACTCAAACACTATGAAATTTGAAATTCGATAATAATATAATATCACAGATCTAATGGAACTGGTTTCGTCGAATTCCGAGGCTGTGCCTCGGAAGGCTATTTTAAATATCAATTTAAACGATATTTTTTCAAAACTAAACAAAATACTTTTAAATTTAATTTTAAAAGTTCTATCACCTTCAATAATATTAATATAAACTTTACAAGCACAAGCTCAAAACTAAAGATTCAATATTTTACCCAATTTCAAATTATTAAATTCAATGATTTAACTACCCAATAAATGGTTAAATTTGAAATTCAAATTAAAACAAACTTTTAAAATCAATTAAAACAATTTCAAATGTCCAAAATTTCGGGTTGCCACATAAAGTAATTGATTGATGATTGATATCCACATATTAATTTGACATCTTTTAAATTGATAATTGGGTTCAAAGGAAACGGGGTCGGATTTGGATGATTCCTATCCAAAAACCACTTCGAACCATTGTATACGTTCGAAAGTGAAGACATGTTGAAGATGATGATTATTGAAGACCGTAGATCTTCATAGCGTGAGGACTACTTTTGACATGCTCTGGGTCGCTCACATTATATAGTTATTTATAGTAGTGGGCTCCTTGTTATGGAAATTTTTTCGGATTGTAAGGGCTTCTCGCCTAGTAATGATCGAGGAAAGTGCCTTCGGTTTCATTCTGTCCTAGAACAAACTTGTATGGACGAATGTCTGACATTGCATTTCTGAGACACAACGTTTGACTTTTTCAAATGTGCGTCTGCTTGATGGCGGGGAAGACAACTTCTCTTAGCTTAACACCCTTCTCTAAGACATACGAGCTTAGAGGTTGTATGCTTGTGGGAGTCAAATAGTGATCAAAGGAATGGCGGTGTGGCATTCAAAGTGGAACCTGTTATGATCAAAGCATGGTTTTGTATGAAAAGCATGGCTATGAAGAAATTGATCGTAGCCTCGTGAGCCTCACACCCTAGTTATGATGGATTCTATTTGGTCAAATGTATGCTCGTATTTTGGATAGTAGTGATTTGGGTTATCAAATGTTCTGAGCCCTAGGTACCAGATACGTCTGAGCCTCATGGCAGGGATGCGCGAAGTCCGAGTCCTTGGATGTTATTCGTAGATTGAATCTCCATTTAGCTATTTGTATTGTTGTATAACGACGTTTGAATCTTGGATGTAAGCTTTGGATACAGATTGATCTTTCCACCAGTTCCCTATCATGTTGGAAATCCAATCCCAATACGAGATTTACGGTTTTGATTATATTCCCAAAATAGCTGTAATGACTTGCAAACATTTCAGCTACCCCTTTCTGGTATCATATATTCCGTTCGGTATATTCCGTTGACTTAGTCCGAATATATTACATTAGACTTAGTTCGGGTATTGATACCTTTTTGAATAAGTTTATTCGATAAGTGTTTTTAAAAGAATGTCATTAAAAATATTATCAAGTGTATTCTGGTATAAAAGTGTTTTGGTTATCATAATGTAAAAACCCATCCGCGTTTATGTGTGGGCGTGGTCTAATGAGATACCCTTCTTTTCAAAGATTTTGACAACATCGTCATGATCTATACATTTAAAATTTCAAGTATCTCAAGTTGGTTCATCAAGCATGATCCGAGTAATTTTCCACTCAGGTCAGATCCGAGTAGTTTTAGGTTGAGTTGAAGACAGTTGGAGTTTCCAGAGGAGAGCAGAAGATCTTCATCATCATAGGGACGTACTCTATTATCCGCTACATACATTGCATTTGTTTTATTATTTTCAATATTTGTAAGGACAGAGGTTTATAACTGTCCATCTGAATCTAGGTTAGATTCTGATATTGTATTTTAAAATTTTCCGCTGCAAAGATTATTATTGAAATAATATATGTTATTCCATTCATGTGAGATTTTGTTGTGCTTTAGTTTCTTTCTACCCTTAATGATCCGCTTATTCGTGCAATTTGAGTTATATATGTGTGGTTTATTGTTGATTTAAAAGGTAAGAAAAACTGATTCGTTACACTAATCATAAGTCCTTAAGATATTTATTCTCTCGGATTGCGTTGAATATGCTATAGCAGAGGTGACTAGAGTTTTTAGTTGCTTATGATTTTGGTATAGACTATACTCCTAGAAAAGGGAATATGGTAGTGGATGCCCTTAGCAAGAAACATCAGAATGTTGTATTAGCTATGTTGGTAGAATGGAAGGATTTAAAAGTTCTAGCAATGTGTAGTATAAATTCGAGATTGATTACTGATTCTAGTCAGAGTACTGCCAGGTTCTCCTGTTTAGAGGTTCGACCAGTGCTGATCGAGAGGACAGATTTTAAATAAAAAAGAGAATACAAAGATAGCAGAGAAAATTAGGAGACTCAAGGTGGGACCAAGAACGATGATCTTAAAGATTTTGGAATTGACCGGAACGGATGTTTGTAGAAGAAGGACGATTATGTGTTCAGGACATAGAGAACTTGAGAAGAGAAGTTATAGATGAGTGTCATCGATCCAAATTTACGATTCATCCTGGGGGAACCAAGATGTATCAAGATATAAAGAGAAGCTTCTATTGGGAAGGCATGAAGAGGGATGTTGGGCTGTGGGTTAGACAATGTGCTAATTGTCAACAAGTGAAAGCCGAACACCAAAGCCAAGCGTATTGCTTTAGCCTTTAGATATTCCAGTTTGGAAGTGGGATTTTATATCCATGGATTTTATAAATGGGTTGCCCAGGTTGAACAAGGAAAATGAAAGTATATGGGTCATAGTGGACAGATTGGCCAAGAGCGCACATTTCATTTCCAATCAAATCAACAAGAACAGCACTTGTTTAGCAAAGTTGATCGTGAAGAACATAGTTAGACTTCATGGAATTCCTAGTGGCATAGTCAGTGACAGAGATGCATTATTCACTAGCGAGTTTTAGAGAAGTCTATAGAGAGTATTAGGTACAAGCCGAAGATGAGAACAAAATATCACCCATAAACGGATGGGCAGACTGAGAGAGTCAATAAAGTACTCGAAGATTTGTTGAGAGCTAGTGCACTAGACTTTTGGATCTTGGGAAGATCACCTGCATTTGGTTGAGTTTTTCTATAATAATAGTTTTCAAAACAGTATAGGAATGACGCCTTTAGAAGCTTTGTATGTAAGGCCATGCAAATCACCTGCGTATTTGTTAGAGACTGGAGACATATTAGTCTTAGGTCCTGATATGGTTAGAGAGGCATTACAGAAGATTGAGTTGATCCAAGATCGGATGAAGGAAGCTCAGTCCAGACAGAAGAGTTATGCAGATAAAAGGCGTAAAGACCTAGAGTTCTTAGTTGGAGATAGGTTTTTATTAAGGTGTCACCAATAAAGGGATGATACGATTTGGAAAGTCAAGGAAGCTAGCACCGACATATGTTGCTCCATTCCAGATTATATAAAGGATTGGAAAGCTCGCATATAGAGTAGAATTGCCGAGCAATATGGTAGAGTCTATAATGTATTTCATGTGTCTCATCTTCACAAGCAAGTGCATGATCTAGAGACTACTATTCCTCCTTCAAAATTGGATGAGTTAGTAGTAGAGCCTAATTTGATAATTGTAAGACAACCAGTTTGGGTTGTAGCGAGAGATGAGAAAAGATTGAGGTCCAAGACAGTCGAGTTGGTGAAAGTTCGGTGAAGCAATAACGAAAAGGACTGTACTTGGGAGATGGAAGACAGGGTTCGAGATACTTATCCTGATCTGTTTTAAGTGGTATGTCTATATTAGATTTATATAAATGATAGCTAGTCAAATAGACTAGTACTTGTTAAGAGTGGTTACAAATGATTTCTATAATTAGTATGTAATCCTAATTGAATTTCGAGGGTGAAATTCTATAAGGAGGGGAGCCTGTAACACCCTTAATTTTAAATAATATTATTCAGGATATTTCATTAGAATAAAATTTAATCAGATAAATTAAATAGAATAATGTAAATGTTAAGTGATAAGGAGATTGAGATTTTACTAAATATTAAGTGGTCGTGCTTAGTAATAAATTAAATGAGCAGGGGAATAAATTATATGTAAATTAATCTACATAAGGATAAAATGGGAATAAGCTTTACATAATCCCTTATCCTTATATATATGTATATATTCTATTTTAACCATTTCATTTCCTATTGACTTCATCTAAAAGAAAATAAAAAAATGTAAGTAAAAGAAGAATAGAGCTGGCCATTAAAAAGAAAAGAAGAAGAAATTCAAAGAATAGAAGAGAAAAATAAAAAAGGGAATCAAACTCATCACAATCAATTTCCTTGTCAAAGATTAAGGTGAATGATAATTTCCATTTCTATTTGTTAAATATATGTTCCAGATTTAAGTTTGAATACGTATATATGATATTCAATGATGATATGCTTGAATTATGGTTTATTTAAGTTTAAACAAGATTGTTTAAATAGTGGTTCATATGGTTTTAGATCAAAACCATGTGTTATTGGTGTTTAAAAGTCGTGGAAAAATTATATGTTATGCAAAACATGACTTTAGAGTTGGGTTTTAAGTTTGATAATTTTCCATGCTTGGGAAAGATTATTATGAATTTTTGAATGAAAATATAGTACGTTGGGTTTATTAATTTATTTCAGAAAATATATTGAGAATTTGGATTTGGAATTTTAATATGTCAGATAACATGATCATAGTAAATTTTTGTGAATTTTCGGTATTTTTCTTAAGTGATTAGATATACAAAATAAATTATTTTGAGAAGAGGATTAAAAAGATTTACGTATAAATAAAGAGGAAGGTTTTATTTGCATAAGTTTAAGTTTGATACTTATCCAAAATAAAAAGGCGGCTAGTTTTGAAAAGCATGGTAAAAGTTAAGGCAACAGATAAGAAATGAACACGTAGGCAGGTTAGTTTATATAAGTTACTTAATTTAGTATTTAACCTAGAAAAATAGTTTTCGCCTCTAATCAAAGTACATTTCGCTCCTTTCCTTTCGCCTTCGATCATGTAGAAACCCCATTAAGTTATATTTGATACACATGATATCATTTAGATGGTGTGTGGTGAATTGGAGAAAGGCAAAAGGCAAGATGTCGAGAGCATAGCTTTCGATGGGGTCGTTACCTCAGTTTGTTTTTAAAAATAAGGACCTACCTTTATTTTATTAAGATTTTGAATTAGTCGATACACATGTTTTTAAAAGAAATTTTATCATGGCTTTCAAAGGTATTGCCATGTTTGTTTTAAAAGAAAAAGGGGTTTCGAAGGTATTCCTTTAATTATAAGTCAATGCTTTTGGATGAGGAGGTTCTGACTTAGTCAAAGCCCTACCGTCGATTCATGTACCTTTCGAGTATATTGAAGTCATCAACACCGTTGAAAGGTATTATTTGTTTTAAAGCTATATTAAGCCACTTTCTAAATGCTTTCGACAGGATTACGGGTTTCAAAGGCAATGGTTTTGAAAGGGTTTCGAAGCTATCCTTCAATAATTTAGATGTACGCTTTCGACTCTGTCGAAAGGGATGGTTTCGACGCCATCATAAATTCCCTGATATTTCTATATAATATAGAATGATTTGAAAGAGATATTTTGTTTATATTTTCTTTGACCCAAATGATATTTTAAAAAAGGTAAACCCAATGATGTCGAAAAGGAGACTTTCAATACTTTAGGAAGAGGTACTTCCAGTGGTTTTGAAGTTATGCTTCTAATAATTAATAAGTAACACTTTATTATATTCGAAAAGTTTCGGAAGAAGGATTTTAAAGTGTTTTGAAGGCAGAAGCCTAATGTTTTGAAAAGAGATACATTCTTTCGAAGGAGGCTATCCAGTGAGGTTGAAAGCAAGGCTTTGAAAAGTTTCAAAAATATAGTTTTAGAAATAATTAACCCAATCATATTTACAAGAAAAATCATGGAATAGTAATAAGCAAAGTATTTTGAAATAGAACTTATGCAGAAGTCTAAATGGGTTAAAAGAATTAACCAAGTTATATTGTTTACCTCTTCATATATGTATATATTCACTCTATAATGAATGCAAAAACTGTACTTTGGAAAAAGGTATAATAACCAGTTGAGTTGACCTAGTAGTGAATAAATAAAAGGTATTGGTAGGGGGCAATAGGTTAATAGTAAGCCCATGTTAAACTGTGTAAGGGAAAACATATTAGTAGGGGCCAATAGGTTCATAGTAACCCATGAAAACTATGTATAACTAAAGATGTCAGTTAGGTAGGTTTATAGTTAGCCCATGAAAACTATATCCGGATAAGAAAATGAAATATTAATAGATAGTCAATAGGTTTCAAGTCAGCCCATGAAAACTATGGTGAATAAATGATAGTGGAGTTACCAGTAGGTTCATAGTTAGCCCAAGAAAACTATAAAATTAGATGGGGAGTTCTTAAAAGTTTAACCGATTATTAGTTAGCCCATGTAAACTATTAGGTTAATAGTAATCCTAAAACTATAATCATGACAGATAGTAAAAATAAATTGGAGATGAGTAATCCAAAATTGATTCAATTGTTTTGCATATCATCACATAATAATGTTTTGAATTGAATTAACCATTGTGGATGCAGGGGCATAGAAAATGGTTATAAAAGTTTTTAGATACTAGTGAGGGGAAACCCATTATGCTAAGCGGCATGGTCTCACTAGGTATCTAAATGATTTGAGATGTATAATATTATTCATATCAGGCTTTATGTCTGACCAAAGTTTATGTTTTCCCCTTCAACTCTCGGGTACTCAATTGATTTTGAGTAATTTTAAATTTGAGGTTTTCAGGTACCTCTTTAAGGTGAAAAAGCTTTTGAAGTCATGCAAGAGGCATGTACTTATTTAAGTTCTTACTCATGTGATTTTTCTGTGTTGTTTTGTTACAACAAAGTTGTTTGTTACCTATTATATGGAAGTGTTCTATGGATCGTGTAATATGGATATATGATAGTGCATAGTATAATAATGATAATAATACTATAAATAGTGCAGAATAAAAAGCAGTATAGTAAAATGACACCAGATATTTTTATACTGGTTCGGAGCACCTTCCTACGTCCAGTCCCAGACTCCTTCTGGAATTTCACTAAAACAAAAACCCTCGCTTAACTCGCAGGAATAGGTTTATACACCCCCGAGCAGCCGAACGGGGACCTGAGTAGCATAATCAAATTTCACCTTAACAACCGAAGAGGACTTTACTTGCCTGAGAAGCAGAACAGGACTTCTACTATTGCAGAAATAGTTTTGACTAATGTGTGTTCTGATAACACGGATTTTTCACTTGTCTTACATTCTTCTTATAATCTTCTCCTCGATTATATATATATATATATATTTGAAGTATATGAAGAATAGAAAGATATAGTATTGCTTTAATGTAGAATAATTGAAAGTATGGTAGCAAATAGATTTCAGAAAGTTAGATCGGAGAATAAGAGACGATTGTAATTTAGTGATTTGAAATGAAGTTGGAGTTTGTATTTATAAAGGTTAGAAAGCAGCAACTGTTAGTGAAGAGTTTTGATCGAAGTGTTGCATCCGCATCTTTTCATCAAAGGTTTGCAACTCTTCACAAAAGTCGTGTCCTTTCAAAAAAATAGCTGTTATAGAAATGCAGTCGATTGAGCTACAGAGTCAGTCGACTGAAGATTCAAAAGTAATTTAAAATTTAAATTCGTATATATTTATGTACCTGTGCATGCTGCACAAAAACCCTAGTGTCAGTCGACTGTCTCAGTAGGTCAGTCGACCGACCTGGTCATTTTTGTGCAGTTTGCACAATTACATGTATGTATATATATATATATATTTATTTATTTCCATAAATTTAAATTACTTTAATAATTTAAAAGTGTGCTTTTATATGTGTAAAATATTTAGTAAATATAGTGATTAAATATATAAGCTAGTGAAGATATAATCGAGGAGATATTTTAAAAAATATTGACCTTAGACTTAAAAAAAATACCATAGTTGATGCACCGGTTTTTAAAGTCTTGTCTCCTTGTCTCTTTTTGTCGCATCAGTCGTCAAATCTGTATGTTGTAGTGATAGCTTCGTGTCATGAATCAAAACCAAGTCTCAACATTCTCCCCCTTTTTGATCGATGACAACCTGTAAATAGATATAGATTTCGACTATATATATAAAACATAAATACTTACTCCCCTTGAATCTTTGACGCTCTATATCCTGCATTCTAATGTGAAATAATATTTCTCCCCTTTGTCATCGACAAAAAGGAATAAGTAATATGATATTATAATGTGAAATATAATATGAAATAAAAACAAGAACGATCATCTATATATTTAACATCCATAGTCAAGAGTGTTCAACATAAATAAACTAGAATGGCTATTTAGTACAAGCCATATTAAAAAAAACAAATGTCTTGAATGAAAGAAATGAACATCTTACTCCATCAGATGTTTACCCCTACCACTATCTCCATCACCCCCATCAACATCACTACTACTAGCTTGATCGTCGTCAGAAGAAGAAGAAGACCATGTAAATACATGTTGCTTACCCGGATCTCCTACAGTAGCAGTAGATGTACCGGAAGAGCATGATATAGCTTGCCATAATTTGGTGGAAAATCCTTTGACTTTATCGAGTTTCTTATCAATTTTGATGATGTTTGATTGTAGAATTTGTTGATTACGGCACATTATATTGATGGCTTCACGTGGTTGAAGACCTTCATTTGGAATCATAATTTCTTCTTGTTGATAACGAGTCGATCTTTGACGTGATGGTTGGTGAGATGGCTCGCCATGTTGTTCTGGTTGGACTTGAGATGTTTGCCTTTGGGTCCATTCACCAAAAGATATTATATGAGGGGGTCGGGCAACCGGTAATTTCATCAAGGCTAAAGTCCGAGCATTCAAACATCCAATGGTAGACACTGGTGAATCCGGTTTTGGAAATTCACAAGCTTTCAGAAGACGCATAATATATTCGTCGTAGTAAATTATATTCATCTTACCATTGTTGAAGCTTCAAAACTCATCAAGAATTAAACGAAGCTAGTTTACTTTGATGTTCCAAAAATTGCATACAAAGCTTTAAAGTTATTTTCATAGACAAGTTCATAACTCCCGGTTCGAGGAGTTACGGTTTCCATTAGAGCCCGATGAATAATTCGTGACTTTGGTCGTAAAGACATCGATTTTAATTGATGCATATCTTCTTCTAAAAACAAATGGCTTACGCGGTCTCGAACAACCAAATCAACCTCAATAGTAGCTAATTCAACACCATCATTTTCTGTTTGAAGAATATGAGCCATGCGGTCTAGAGAAAAGAAGACGTGCTTACCACATATGGGACTCCATATGCAATCTTGTAGAATTGGAACATCTTGGTGACCTAAATTCAGGTTAGCGTAGAACAATTTCACCATAATTTGGTTGATTTTCTGTTTATTGTCGTCGATATCAATTAATGACTCTAAATTGCTCCTTCGAGCTAACTCTTGAATGTGATACGGTGAAAAATCAGGGAATTTGATGAACAAACCTTCGAATATTCTTGAATCTTGCATTCGTCTCCACCTCTTCATTGCGATGTCATCGAATAGTCACCTTTGAATTTGTTCATTCGATGGAGGTTGAGATGAGGAGGAGGCTTGGCCTTTACATTTTGGAGCCATTTTAATTTGATTTTGAGGAAAAATTGGAGTTTTGGAGAGCTTAGGGTTTTGAAAACTTTGAAAATCTGAAGTGGTAAAGAGGAGAGAAGGTAAAGTGAAAGATAAGGGGGTAAAGGGGGTAGGTGAAAAGGTAAAAAGCAATTCAGATCTACGGCTCAGTCGACTGGCTCAGGGCGTCAGTCGACTGATGCTGAAGATTGAAATTTTTGATCTTCTGGTCCAGTCGACTGAGGCCCTAAAACATTCGACTGGGCATGTTACATAAATTTTTATGTTGCTGCGTTAGTTGACTGGCACAGGGCTTCATTCGATTGATGCCGAAGGTCGATAATTTTCAACCTTCTAGTCCAGTCGACTAAGGCCCTGCAACAGTCGACTGGCCATGTATATATTAAAAATTGTTTGCAGTGTCAGTCGACTTACCTGTAGTATTTTACATAATGAATTTTTTGTGATGTGAATTGTGTATATTTTATTTATGATTGTTAATTCTATTAATTTAAATAATTTTTATTTTAATGAATGATATAGAACTAACTTTATTTTGCTGTTAAATGTTAATATTTTTTTATACATGAGTTATCATTTATCGCACCGAAAATAAATTTATTTCAAATATAAACGTACATATATAGAGAATTTATTAGAAAATACAATGAAAAAGATTTAAAAACTATGATTATTTCTTGGGACTCGGTGTCTTGAATTATTTCAGTTTCTTAAGATGAACATTCGAAGCTTCGTTGCGATACCACGAATTTGGTGAGTACAGTGATCGCGGTGGAGATGAAGTCGATGGTCATTTGATAAAAAAAATAGCATTTTCGTCTATTGGGTGTGACGATGCCCCGTAGAATTTCATAGCGATGTGCTCAATTATTCCTATCAGTCTGGAGTTTATTTTTTGTTCGTAATACATCTCCTGTTGTTGCATTAGAGATTCCTGCCGATAATGGTGGAGATCGTCGATCTTTTGTTTTGTGTTTGGGGATATATCAACGGTCTTCTTTCCCTTTTTCTTGTCCAAAGTATATCCAGTTTGGTAGACCGATGATGGTGAACCTTGATGGTACGGAGTTTTTGGAGAGTTTGTCGAGGAAATGATTTCGATAGAGTCTGTTGTAGAGGAAGTTGATATTGTTTTAAAAACTGCTGTTAATTAATGTTTTACTTCAGAGAGAATCGAAAGATGTCTTTTATTTTGAGTGCGTAGGAAAAGGAATATGCACCTATTTATAGTTGTAGTTTAATAAAAAATAGGATACTAATTGGTGGATTATATTAATTCTAGCCAAGAAGTATGTATAGACATTGGTTTTCTGTTGGCTGAGCTAATTTGAACAATTTTTATATAATTAGTAATGTGGATTATAAAGATAAATGTGACATTTAATGTAATATAAAATACTTGTTACCATATAATAAAATTACCATAATAAACTACACGAGAAAACATTAATAGCTTAGGTGGTTAAAACACTTAGGCTATTCATAATAGGTCACGAGTTCGAGTCTCGGCATGGTCAGAATTTCAAATTTTTTGTAAAAATTTTAGTTTTGGGATTTTTATTTTTGGGATTTTTATTTTTATTTATATATCCTTACTTGAAATTATACTGAGCTCACATCGCAATTTTATAAACGTATTCTCTAATAGTGGTCTATTAACAATACCAGCTAACTGTGCATGCTGCACAAAAACCCCAGTGTCAGTCGACTGTCTCAGTAGGTTAGTCGTCTGACCTGGTCATTTTTGTGCAGTTTGCACAATATCATATATACATATATTTATCTATTTCTATAAATTTAGATTACTTTAATAATTTAAATGTGTGCTTATATATGTATAAAATATTTAGTAAATATAGTGATTAAATATATAAGCTAGTGTAGACATAATCGAGGAGAGATTTTATCAAATATTGACCTAAGACTTAAAAAAATACCATAGTTGATGCATCGGTTTTTAAAGTCTCGTCTCCTTGTCTCTTTTTGTCGTAGTAGTCGTCAAATCTATATGTTGTAGTGATAACTTCGAGTCATGAATCAAAACCAAGTCTCAACATTATACACTCTGATCACTAAATGGGCATCTTTATATGTCACTCTTGGGGAATATTGTAATAATTATATTTTTCTGAACTTTGTTCACGTTGTGGAATTATGTAAAGAATTTGAAATGGTTTTGGAATGGAATATGAAATTAGTTTAGAAATTTTAAACTTTTTCCATATCCATGTGATTCCAATATATCAATTTATCTAACATTACCGTATTTGGTCGCCGATGATTAATAACTATGGATGACTGCAGCATCTGTAGCCGTTAGTTTTGGACCTCCAAGTGGGGGTTGTTACAGAGTCTATGTGAGGCTCTCAGTGTATTTTATCTAGAGGTGCACTATGGTAGGTGGTACCTTGGTGCTTTGTCATTGTTGGAATTCATTTTCCAATACATGCCTTTATGGGCTTGATTGTGCCCAACTGCTGAAATGTGAGATGCAAACCTTTCTACTATATTAAGTATTTATTTTAAACATAGACACTATGATAATATCTGGTGATTTTATATAGAACTATTGGCTATCGTAGGACAAAAACCTCACCGTGTTTATGTGCAGCATGGTCTTACGATGTAATGACCCAGTATTTTAGCCATTTGAAATTCGAATATTTAATTGATTTTAAATATTCAAAAGTTAATTTTATAAGATGAATAACTTATATTTGAAATATAAGGATTTAATTGGATAATTAAATTATTAATTTAATATTTGAAATTGTGTAAATAATTATGAATTGAATTTAATGTGAAAGAAAATGATTTATAAAGTTGGATTTAATCCTATTTGAACTAGAAGGATGATAGAGAACTTTTAAAATTGAATTAAAAGTTAAATACTAGAAATTGAATATTTTAATATTTAATTGACGTGTAAAAATAGCCATTTTACATACAATCTCGGATTTTGACGATACTAGTTTCATTGGATCCGTAATATTATATTATTGTAGGATTTCAAATTTCGTGTCAATCGGATTTATGATTTAGTCGTGACAAGCTAGAACGCGCAGAAATTTGTTTAAGTGGATTTTAAAATTAAATAGTCGATTCGAAAACCTATCTTCCAAATGCGATCGAATTGGCTCTCGATATATATTCCATTGTCTTTGAAATAGGGAGAAAACATTATAAACGCTAGGCGACACGTTTCTTTTCGAGTCCGGAAATTTTTCAGATGAATAGTGTTTGGTAATTGCCTATATAAAGATGTTCATTTGCACAAACCCTAAGCAATTAAAACCTAGCCGCCGCCATATTCACGAACGGCCAAGAATCTTCGATTCTTCTTTTTTTTCTTGATCCATCCACTTTCAATGAAAACTTTTAACTACAATATTGTAAAGCACGTTAAGATCTATAAGTCCAATGGTTGTGATCAAAAATTTCGTAGTGGATTGTCGTGGATCTGGCCGTTAACACCGCAACTTTGAAGGCGTCTTTCTTGTCATCGTCGCTAGTAGGCGAGGCGCACTTGGCTCGGAGGTGCATGGCATGGAGGCGCATCTTGAGGTGGTGGTTGATCGATCTGAAATGGTCGATGGGTGGTCGCGTCGTTCGTTTTTTTAATGCGTATATGGGTTGTTCGAATGCATGATTGTTAGCCTCGAAAAGAAGAGAATTCACTGCCCGATGTGGAGTTGGTGAAATCAACAGCCGACTAAAATTAAGGTTTAAAAAAATAAAAAAAATTGTGAATTGATTTATATTAATTCGTACAAACTTTAAAATTTCTTAACTTCTTTATACGAGGTCCGTTTTGGACCAAAAAAATTGCATTGGGTCCATATTGAAGAGCACTACATTTTAGAACGAGTTTGGAGTTGATTGGAGCTAGTATAAATTTTAGGTAAAATTAAATGCTTATTTAATTTTATTCGGAATAAAACACTACAACTGCTATTGGAAGCAATTTGAGTACAACTCACTCTTTCTGACTCACTGATATCTTTATATAAGCGAGAATAAATATTATTTTTAATGATTGATGATTATTTGGATGATATATGATATGTTGTACATAAATTGATTAGTATTTAGATATATTCCAGCGTATTGATGCAGGTGACAGGTTGGAGGGTTCCAACTGGATTCCTCACCACTGTTGATTTATTTAAAGATATTGTGATATATGCTGTTATCATATGATATATGATGTTTTGGATGTTGTGATAGATGTATTTGGTGTTGTTGCATCATTAGGTCTATTTTTGGTAAATGTTAAAGTGATGGTTTCAAATTAAAAAGGATTTTCAAGTGATTTTGAAAATATACATTTTGTTGAATTTTGAATTTTTAAGAAGTGAATTTATTTAAATAAATAAATGTGATAATTTTTATATTATAAAAATTATGATTTTTGGTGAAATATAATCAGAATATGATTTTTAAAATATGGAGATAACTATTTTGTAAAATAGTTGAAATTGGGATTTTGGATTTATTATAATTGTTTTTATATATAAGATTTATAAAGTTGATATTTTATAAATAAAAGTGATGGAATTATAAAGGAGTTTTATAAGTGTTAAAATAAAGCAATAAATGGATTTTATAAGTCAATAAGATTTATAAATTGATGAAGTTATAAAAAGAACAAATTTTGGAAATAAGAAATTATAAGTAATTAACTTATAATTTGGATTTTTGCATATAACTGAGATATAAATGGAATTGGTTAATAATAGGATTTTATAAATTGAAGTTTTTATAATATAGAAATGTAAATTTATAAATACTATTTTATAAATTTGAAATCAATTGAATTTGATAAGTTAATTGTGAAATTTTATTAAAGGAGATATATTCACGATTTTGGACAGTGGATAATCCTTTAATGAATATATTGGAGCAATGAATTTATATCCACGATTTTGGATAGTGGATTATCCTTTAATAAATGTGTAGAAATATTGGATTTGGTAAATGAAGTATATTCATGATTTTGGACAGTGGATAATCTTTTGAATTGAATAATTATTTTGAAAAGTGGTATTTTAAACGAATTAAAATGTTTTGTAGATGTTTTAAAATGTGCTAAGTATTGAACCATAGATTTCAACATTTATTGTTGAAATAGATGTTTTTGAGAAGCAAGGAAATGATGGACTATAACACTGTTGTTAAAGTAAATGATTTTCATGGAAATGTTTTGTATAGTTATGGGATTTATATATCTATCTAATTTTCGAATCCCTATGCTAGTGGTTTTGGGTTATCGTAATGATGTTTTACGCAACATTCTTTTTGACCCAAATAAATGTGTTTAAAGAGAATCTTTTCCTTAAAGAATAAAATATATACTTAATCGTGATTTAAGTATATGGAATATTTTCTAAGTGTTGAAAATAAAGAGTAGAAAATAAAGAGAATTGTGAATTACTTATTATTAAATAAGTATATGGGAATGTTTTCCAATGTTGAAATGGTTTTGAGATTATATCTTTTTGAAGTGAATATTTAGCAAGTGATTTAATTAATAAAAGATTAATTAAAAGGACATAATGATTATTATAGTGCTAAATATTTGTTTGTTTTCTTTGATAGTTAAATAACCGACTATCAAATTTGGCCAAATTTTAGTTCCTCGACTTGATTGGGAACTATTTAGTCATACACTTAGTATGTAGCCTTCTGTGTAGGCTTGATTATCGTTTGTGTTAAGGCTGTTGATTCGTATAATGTGGAGTATTACTCCAATCTATCGAGCTTCCTTCTTGGCCCAAAGGATATCAAGTTGAAAGTTGGAGACGTTGTAAGTCTATGAGACTTAGTTTCTTCGTGACGTTGAGAAATGATTTTGCATTGTTGGTGCAAAGAGATTGGGATAGGTTTATCCGAAAACCACATCGGACCAATGTATATGCGACGATTGTGGAGGTCGCTTAGTGATGATATTGATATTCTGGATTTTCATAGTGGGGTACTTCTTGTTGATTGTTTATGGTTAAAATCCCAATATACATATAGTAGGAGTTGTCTCTTCATTATGAAATATCTAATGCAAGGACTATTCGCTACTAACCCTAGGGATTTCCCGACAGGATGTGGTAGGAAAGTACCTTCGGTTTGTCCCTGTTCCTGGACAACTTGTATGGATGTTTGTCTGACATTGCATTACTACAGATTACGTACACTGGTTTTTACAAAATTACATCAGTGGTGGCAGAGAAGGAAACTTCTCTTAGATTAACACCCTCCTTGATACATATGAGCTTAATGGTTTTATTTTTATGGAAGGCAGTTAGTAGTCAACAGAATTGGCCGTGTGGCATTCTAAGTGATGTGATTGTGATATGTGAAAGGTAATTGTTACCTCAAGCCTCATCAACCGGAAATGACCAAAACAGGGTTAGATGCAGCAGGGCTAAGTGGGTCGCTCCCAAGTAGAGTATGATCATCCTCTTCAAGGTATATCTTTACACGCTATTATGTTGTGTATCTGATTATTGTGGTTTGTATGCTAGAGGGCCCTCGGTAAAGGTCGGTAACGACCGAAGGATGACATATTCGGTACCATCCAGTTATAGAGGTGGGCTAGAGGAACTTTGTGATGATTTCTCGGGACATTCATCTAGAGGTGTACCCATCGGAAGGTTGTCCCTTCACCTTCTCATTTGTATGAAAATCCAAACTCCACTACGTACCTGCCATTTTATTTGTAGAGCCTACTATGCTGGAATTTAATAATGGTAACAATTTCGGCTATTTTGAATATTATTTGTGCAATAGACACTATTATAATATAAGAGGATTTGATATGAAATGTTTTAGTTATCGTAAGGTAAAAACATGTCGGTGTTTATGTGTGGGCATGTCTTACGAGATACTTTGTTTTGATAAAAGAAAAGTTTGGTAATTTAATAAATTCACTTGAGTGTGTTACTTATGCTGGTTTACTAGACTGATCCGGATGTTCTTCCCTTTCAATGCTCGGGTCAGACCGAGTATATATTACAAGTTCAGATTTGGTGCTCTTGGAGCTTCAACAAGCGAGCTGGGGATCTTCATTTTCGTATACACATAATTTTTTGATTGTTGATTATCCCCTATGCTTAGTTGTTGTTTATATTATCGGCAATTGTGAGGATAAGTTACTATAACTGTCCAGGCTGATAACTATTGATTGATTGTTGTTGTCACGACCCGATTTTTCAACACCCGAAAATCGACATCAATACGTCCACTGTATTAAATACCGAACAATTGAGTGTTGGAAACCCAACCATAAGGGAAAGAAGAAGGAGGTAGAAGAAGAGACGAAAACAATATCAGAATCTCAAAATCACAGCGGAACAATATATAATAGATAAAAGAATGACCTTTATACAAAAAGAACGATATCTTTTTTATACATTACATTATCAGAGTACAACACAATCAATAGAAAAATGCTGGATAGTTATAATAATTTGTCCACACAAAGCTGAACATACAACATTCCATACACAACGGAAATAAGTCAGATATGAGTGATGCGTCTCGCTATCCAGCGCATCCCCTAAGCTCCATAGTAGTCCATCCAGAATCTGTGTTCTATGATACTCGGTCTGATCCAAGCATTATAGTGAAATAAAACCCATTCAATCTGGAAAACTAGCGTAAGAAAACACACTCCATTAGATTATTAAAGTTTTCAAAATCCTTTGAAATCAAAGGTATCTCGTAAGACCACGCCACAAATAAACATGTCGGGTTTTTACCTTACGATAACCAAAACACTTTTTATCCAATCCGTCTGATATTATAAGAGTGTTCATTGAAAGTAAAATAGAATTCAGCTGAAATGTTTGCATCTCACGTTCCAGCAATAATTGGGCAAAATCAAAATCGTACAGGCGCTAATTGGAGGTTGGATTCCATATAATGGCAGGACTACTAAGGTACCGCCCGTCACAGTATCTGATCCAGTTCAGAGTACAGAGGATCCCCCATAATCCCCTGCAACAGAAGAATGGAGCTACCCCTTACTGGATAGTCTGAATAAGATCATCCCGCGGTTAGGATCAGCAATCGCCCACACAGCCGAATAAAAAGGGACATCTAGACAGGGATGACCTTAACCTAATTGGTTGCTAGCCACTTAGCCTTGCTGCATCTCCCTTGTTTTAGCCATTTCAAGTTGATGAGGCTCAAGGCTATGCGTTACCTTTTTAGAACACATCTCACTTAGAATGCTCATCGTCCTCCTGACGATGTTCTGAAAGCATTGGTGCATACAAGTCTGTTCCCGGTCCGAACGGAACTGAAGGCACTACTCCTACTACATCCATTTTGGAATCACCCTCAGTATTAGTAGCGATTAGCCCTTGCACTTCACTGCTCCATCTTCAACTCCAAGCTCTTTTTTTCTTACGAAATCGTTCAAACACGATCGAAGTGGTTTTTGGGAAATTAATCCCTATCCCGGTCTTCGAAATGATCAAAGCATTAGCCAATAGTGATAGTCGGTTATTTAACTATCATATAACATCCATAAACAACAATCAGGCCTTAATAATTTCCTAAATTATTTATTTCAAAATATATTCGCAAGATATTTTTCTACACTTCAACCCTTTGAAAATAATTTTCAAAGCACTTTTTCTCTCATAGAATAAATTTCCACTCAGTTGTTTTCTTTCCATTGAAAATTACCAAGTCTTAATACTTTAGATTTTAAAATTATTTAAATCCTTTATCCAAAAATATATACTTTAAAATACTTGAAATAAAAACTACTTAAATACTTTATTTAAAACACTAGTTATGAAATTTTATAATAATTTCTCATGTAAAACTTAAACCAAAACTAAATTTAAAATAAAAGTCATTCTATAAGGTATAAATATTAAATAATTATCTTTTAAATCATAATACTGGTTAAACCTTTAAAATAATCACTACTATAACTAACTTAATAAATATTTACCTTTAAAATTTTAACAATTTAAATAATAAATTATCAAAAACATTCCTTTAAAACAATTTTAAACTTTTAACTTATACTTAAAAATCTGGTTTGAAAACATACTTGGCTTTTTCAGAAAAATCCACTTTCCATTCCAAAATAGTCCATTTAATTAGTTAATAAATCCTTCCTGATTTATCCCAATTTAACTTTCGTCCCAAACCCGTAAATTTCTTTTCCACACGTTTAAAAATAAAACCACCACCCATTCCTTTATAAATTCCCACCGTGACTTTATACTTTCAAATATCCATTGATATCTTATTTCACTTTATAAACCCAGTTTATAAATTCCATAATCTCATCCTCCTTTGAAATCACAGATTCATACACTTAATCAAATTTCAAATCGATTTCCAAAATTTACTCCATTTTAAAATAAATTGCTTTACTTACTCAATTTTATTTCAAAACCCATTAATTTTAGATTTTACTCCTTTATTTTGATTTAAAATCTTATTTAAATTGAAAATACCAATTTCATATTTTTTCCAAAATTCTTCTTTATCCCTCCCAACTATTTTAAACCTCGAATTTAAAAATAAATCCTTTATCCCTTTAAATAATATCACTTAAGTTTAGTTATTCATATATTCCCATTTATTCAAAAATCTCCTTTTGCATACTCGGAATTTATTTATTAGAATTTAAAAATCAACTTTTATCCTTTTCCAATTCATTCTTTAATTTATCCAAATTCTCTATAATTATTTTATTAAAATTCTCTCTTTATTTCCCTTCAAAAATCCTATCTGTATATTTTTGATAACTCAATATACCCAAATATATTCAATCAAACCATAACATCCAATATTTCCAATTCCCAATATAATGAACAATCTATCACAGATAATCAATGAATCATATCACAGATTATGAAAACAAATTCAATATCTTTTAGGAATCCAGTTAGATCCCTCCAACCTGTTTTTCCCTACATCCACAGATGTTAGCATAGTATAAAAATACCAATCCCACTTCGAGGGAGATATCGTGGTATATAGGGTCATCCGCTATCATGCGGGGCTTATAGGGTCTCATCCGCTATATAATGCGGGAATCAATCACTCCAATATATATATATATATTTATATACTATTATATATAATATCACATCCAGTCAATTCAATCATTCAACCAATAATTCAAATTTAAATATATTAATGTAAATGGTAATCCAAATGAGTGAGATTAACTCACTTTTGACTTTATGCGACCCAAACCAAAACAACTTGTTTTCTTCACGATTCTTCATGATTTCAGACCTTGAATAAACCTTATATGGTTTATTATCATTTGAACTAATCGAATAATTAATTTCCATATAATAAATTTAATTTAAATTTTCCTTTAATAAATTAATTAGTAACTAAAATGATTTAACTAAGTTAATTGGACAAATTTATCACCAAATCCATTATTTAAAATAAGCTGGTTTATTAGGATATGTATGTATATTTATTTGTTTTTGAAAACACATACCCTTATGAAAATAGTCTGTATAGATTCCAAAAATCTATATACATACATACCTATAAAAATAATCTATATTATCATTTTAAAATTTCTATTTCCTAAATCTTAAGTGTGTGTGTGTGTATATTAAAGTAGAATCTTTTTTTCCAAATGTAACAGTAAGTTAAACGTGCATATATATAACTCCCTTTTCAATTCCAGTTCAAACCTGATTACAATAAACAGTATATAAACTCATTTACAATTCCTTTTTCAAACTAGAGAATTTCTGTTTCTAACATATATTTTTCAAAATCTTGTCTGAATATATATGTTTTTCTACCTATACAATTCTCTTCTATATTTTCAAAAACGTTCAACCCAAAATCGACAGTCATACCAAATTTGAAAATTGCAGTTGACATGCAAACATAAATCAAGCGAGATACTTACCAACATCGCTGAAGACATCCCACGAGGTAGCTCGACCAAAATAGACCACTGAAGTCGCTCGAATCGACAAGCCAAGTATGAATCCCCCCAGCGCCACGCAATACCCGTGCCACCGCGAACATGCATCGACACTGACTTCGATCTTGGCCTCAATATTTGATCTAGAACTCCCTCCGACAACACCCAAACAATAACGACTATCATTTCTACACCATGGACCCAATAACACCTCATCCCCAAATCGAACCGCCCTCCTGCCTCTGTCTATAGCACCGCTGGCGGACCTTAATCAAAATTGCGACGATTGAGATTCCATCGGCCTCCCACTGCCGTCGATTCCCCTCGACTTCCAACGTGAGTTATCCCAAATGACATGTTAGACGACCCAGCTATAGCGGTGAAACAGAATCCCCCTTCGTCATCGACTAGGTTCAGGTTGCGAAATGGAAGGGGACGCCATTTGCTTTTTTTTCGATTTCGGTAATGGATTCTTGAATTAGATTCGGTTCCTGAAGAGAAAAGGGGAAAGTGATTTCGGTGGCTCTGAATTTTTTTTTTTGCGACCCCTCTATCCTTTGTATAATTTTTTTTAAAAAGAAACGAGAGGAGACATCTGTACGTGATTTAAAAGGCAGGCGACACATTTCAGAAGACACTATATGTAGTAGGGTGGCTGGAGAAAAGAAAGGAAGGAAGTGGATGTGAATTTGGTTAAATATTATATTTAAATTTATATTTAAATTTCAAATCGTCTCGAATTGCGCAACTCAAAATCTCGACCTCCTATCGATGAGTGCTGCTAGGCATTTATAATGTTAAGCTATTCTGAACGCAATGGAAAAGGTTTCGAGTCCTAACTCGATCGTATGGAGAAGATCGCATTTTGGATTTATTATTATATTGAATTTCGATATAGATTTCAGCGTGTTAATCTATCGTACGATCACACGACAACTCCAAACACTACAAAATTTGCAATCTGATAATAATATACTATTATGCATCCAATGGAACTAGTTTTGTCGAATTTCGAGACTATGCCTTGGAAGGCTATTTTTAATTATCAATTTGAACGATATATTTTAAAACTGAGAAAAACACTTTTAAATTCAAGTTTAACACTTTTACTATTTTCAAAATTATCAATATAAATTTCACAAGCCTTTAAATTATTTTTAACAAGCTTAAAATTTCAGATTCAATAATTTACCCAATTTTCAATCCTTTAATTTAATAATTAAATCACTCAATAAATAGTGACATTTGAAATTCAAGTTAGAAATTAACTTTTAAATATTTAAAACCAATTAAACATCCCAATTTCAAACATCCAAAATTTCGGGTCGTCACATTCCTCCACCTTAAAAGAATTTCGTCCCTAAGATTGCTAGTTACGAAGAATGGTCCACAACCAATTAACTATTTCCCCAATCCAAATAGTTTTTAAACGTCTCCCCAAAACAATCTTTTTATTAAAGTCGCATTATTACCCTTACTAATTTTTCAAACTCTTCCATAGTTCCCAAACAACATTACTTATTCAACCATTCAAATTATAATTCAAATTCAATTTTAAATTATCCAAATTTTGTCAAAAATTTTCTAACTCTCTAAATTTTCGAAAAATTTCGCCAGCGTCTCCTTTGCGCGGCTAGATCAGTACAACTACAAAATGCCTCTACGGGGCCCCAAATTTTAAAAGAAAACAAAAGCCTGGTGGCTAGATCAGAAAACCATCAAATTTCATATAGAAATTTAAATACATAACTTTTATCGAGCAATTTAAATTTATCTTCTGAAATCAAAAACACCAATTTATCCTTTGCTTTTAAATACCTATATACTACTTAGCAATAATATTCAATCACAGCATTCAAAAACATTTTATGCATCCATTTTACAAAATTTTCAATATCTATTTCATTCAAACCCATATGATATACACATATCATCCATACGCAATATCCAATCCGATCGCTCACTGGATCACAAAATTTTACTTCTGATCTAGTATCGTCCACCCGATTTCATAGTACGGACTCAGATCTGGTTTCTTGGTCAGAAACCGTCATTCTCCTTGCGTAGCCATATACTATAATAGAGAATTTCCAGAATCAATCAAAAATCCATATCTAGGGTTCGCCTTCGAAAATCGAATAAAAAATCCCAACTCGGATCGATATAACTACTTCGAAAGTTTGTGCTCGAATCTAGATCAAATCGCTATGCGAATAAAATAATATACGTACATCCTACGTATTTATCTCAATTGATTATTAGTTATATGAATTTTCTTTTTATTCGCAATTATTTTGACTTCCATACACTTATTCACACTTATCATTTCACACGTTTTTATTAAATCCTCATTCAAATATTAACTTAGTATTTTTCCAATACCAAATTTACTTAAGAATTTCATTATCCATTTCTTAAGTTCAATTTAAGTATTTTATACAACCTCTCATATTTATTTCCTCTTTATCACTTCGGTTTTATATCTGTTTTCCTTCACTTTATATTTCAATTCCCCTTGAATTCAAATTTATCTACAAGTCTTAATTTATTTCTAAATCAAATTCAATATTGAATTCTATTCACCTCATCCCAAACCAAACTTAATTAACCAATCCCTTTAATTAGTTCCATTCATTAATTTATTTATATCTCAACAGTTTTTATTTCCAAACTATAATTATTTTTAGTCAACTTCTAACCAATACTTCAATTCCATTTACTTACAAATGTAAATTCATTTGTTCATTCATAAATTTATTTCCAACTAATAAATTTTATTCCATTCCATTTAGTCTACTAGACTCTTCCTCAAATTCACTTTTATTTACTAGATTCAATTAAATTCCATATTTGTTCAAAATTTTAAACTTCCATAAGTTTTCCACTTATTTAAATTTCATTTGCTAACTTCTTTTAATTCACTTCAATTAATTAGCTTAAATTCAAACTTATTTTGTTTCCGCACTTACTTTTATTTGACCCTTTTCAAGTAGAATCTTATTCCAACAAATTTCAAAAAAAAAATTATAAGTTGTCAATCTTATTTATATTCCATAATCATTTTTAATTAAAATTCCCAAGTTTAAAAAATTTCTTTAATATTCAAAAACACTTTTGAAATCATATATATCCAAACCAAATTATTCCTTGCATTCCAAAATCAAACCAAATTTTTACAAACAAACACCAATTAAAAACATATGGGTAGCAATCCCTCTCTTGGAAACTCGAAAATGAACATCGATGATGCTGCAGTCACCATCGAAATTATTTTTCAACGACCGAAAAGAGTTTAGTGCTTTTATCCCTTCAAAAACATTTTCCAAATATTTTTAAATTCCAAATCTCACCAGATTTCATATCCAATTCAAAAATATTTCCCAAATAATATCACCATTGTTTCTCCAAAAGCCTTTGAAAATCATTTTCAAACCCAAAGGGAATTAAATTTTCTTAAATTTCAAATCCTTTTAATCTATATTCGAACATTACTCTGGAATTGTATTCTATTTCAATTATAAATCATATTTAAAATTCACATTTACAAATCTCATTCTATTATATAAATTATTCCTTAACTTTTGGTTATAATTTTATTCCCTAGTTCAATTTCCACACAACAGTGATAATAATTTAATATTATCACTTTCTAACAACCAAGCAACCATATATAACTATAATAATTTACGGAAAATTATTTATTTTGTATACAAAAATAGTTTGGGCAAAATTATTTTATTTACCCTATTTAAAACAATACTATGTCGAATTGTTCTATTCAAGTGTTTAGAGATCCCTATTAATAAAGTTAATTACTCGTATTGACCAGAATCCATAAATTACCAAAAAAACTAATCAACACAATATAAAACAATTTTTATATTCACTAGCAAATATGTGCTCATGTATGTTAATACACTCAAACTCATTCTAGAGTACTACGGACTCTACTTTTAGTGAGCAATCCCCACCAGAGCTAAGGTTCTCGCTTAACCTTCAGCTTTGATACCAAGTGTCACGACCCGATTTTTCGATGCCCGAAAATCGACATCAATACGTCCACTGTATTAAATGGTGAACAATCGAGTGCCGGAAAACTCGGCCATAAGGGAAAGAAGAAGAAGGTAGAAGAAGCGAAACAAAAAATCAATATCAGAATCTCACAATCGCAGCGGAATAATATATAATAGATAAATGACTGATCTTTATACAAAAAGAACTATATCTATTTTATTCATTACATCATCAGAGTACAACACAATCAATAACAAAATACTAGATAGTTATAATAACTTGTCCATACAAAGCTGAACATACAACATTCAATACACAACGGAAATAAGTCAGATGCGAATGATACGTCTCGTCATCCAACGCATCCCCTGAGCTCCATAGCAGTCCACCCTGAATCTATGTTTTATAATACTCGGTCTGACCCGAGCATTATATTGAAATAACACCCTAATCAGTTTGGAAAACCAACGTGAGAAACCACACTCAATTGGATTATTAAAGTTTCCAAAATCCTTTGAAATCAAAGGTATCTCTTAAGACCACGCCACAAACATGTTGGGTTTTTACATTAAGATAACCAAAAAACATTTTTTATCAAATCCGTCAGATATTATAATAGTGTCTATTGAAAGTAAAATAGAATCTAACTGAAATGCTTGCATCTCACATTCTAGTAATAGTTGGGCACAATCAAAACCATACAAGCGCTTATTGGAGATTGGATTCCATAAAATTGCAGGGCTATTGGGGTACCGCCCATCACAGTACCCAGTCTAGATCAAAGTACTGAGGATCCCTCCCGATCCTTTACAACACAAGACTGGAGCTACCCCTTACTGGATAGTCCAAATAAGATCACCCCACGTTTGAGATCAGCAACCGCCCACACAGCCGAATAAAGGGGACATCTAGACAGGGTTGACCTTATCCTAATTGGTTGCTAGCCACTTAGCCTTGCTGCACCTCCCATGTTTTAGCCATTCCCGGTTGATGAGGCTTGGGGCTATGCGTTACATTTTTAGAACACATCTCACTTAGAATGCTCATCGTCCTCCTGACGATGTTCCGAAAGCATTCATCCATACAAGTTCATTCCCGATCCGAACGGAACCGAAGGCACTACTCTTACTACATCCATTTTGGAATCACCCTTAGGATTAGTAGCGAACAACCCTTGCACTACACCGCTCCATCTTCGACTCCAAGCTCTTGTCTTCCTCACAAAAACATTCAAACCAGTTTGAAGTGGTTTTCGGGAAATTAATCCCGATCCCGGTCTCTTCAAAACGATCAGCGTATTGGCCAATATTGATAGTCGGTTATTCAACTATCATATAACATCCACAAACAACCATCAGGCCTTAATAATTTCCCAAATTATTCATTTCAAAATATCTTCGCAAGATACTTTTCTACACTTCAACCCTTTGAAAATAGTTTTCAAAACACTTTTTCTCTAGCAGAATAAATTTCCACTCAGTTGTTTTCTTTCCATTGAAAATTACTAAGTCTTAATACTTTAGATTTTTAAATAATTTAAATCCTTTGTCCAAAAATATATACTTTAAAATACTTAAAACAAAACTACTTAAAAACTTTATTTAAAATACTAGTTATGAAATTTTATAATAATTTCTCATGTAAAACTTAAGCCAAAACTAAATTAAAAATAAAAGTTATTCTATAAGGTATAAATATTAAATAATTTTCTTTTAAATCATAATACTAGTTAAACCTTTAAAATAATTACTACTATAACTAACTTAATGAATATTTACATTTAAAATTTTAAACAACTTAAATAATAAATTCCCAAAAAGATTCCTTTAAAACAAGTTTAAAATTTTAACTTATACTTAAAAATCTGCTTTGAAAACATACTTGGCTTTTTCAGGAAATTCCACTTTCCATTCCAAAATAGTCCATTTAATCAGTTAATAAATCCTTTCTGATTTATCCCAATTTAACTTACGTCCTAAACCTATAAATTTCTTTTCCACGCCTTTTAAAATAAAACCACCATTTATTTTAAAACAAATTACTCATTCCTCTATAAATTCCCACCATGAATTTATACTTTCAAATATCCACTGATATCTTATTTCACTTTATAAACCCAGTTTATAAATTCCATAGTCACATTCTCCTTTTAAATCATAGTTTCAAGCATTTAATCAAATTTCAAATCGATTTTCAAAATTTACTCCATTTTAAAATAAATTCCTTTACTTACTTAATTTTATTTCAAAACCCATTAATTTCATATTTTACTCCTTTACTATGATTTAAAATCTTATTTAAACTGAAAATACCAATTTCATACTTTTTCCAAAATTCTTCTTTGTCCCTCCCAACTACTTTAAGCCTTGAATTTAAAAACAAATCATTTATTCCTTTAAACAATATCACTTAAGTTTAATAATTCATATATTCCCATTTATTCAAAAATCTCCTTTCCTATACTCGGAATTAATTTACTAGAATTTAAAAATCAACTTTTATCCTTTTCAATTCATTCTTTAATTTATCCAAATTCTCTTTAATTATTTTATTAAAAATTCTCTCTTTATTTCCCTTCAAAAAATCCAATCTTTATATTTTTGATAACTCAATATGCCCAAATTATTTAATCAAACCATGGCATCTAATTTTTCAATTCCCAATAATCAATAATCTATCATAGATAATCGATGAATCATATCACAGATTATGAAAAAAATTAAATATTTTTTAAGCAATCCAGTTGATCCCTCAACCCTGTTTTCCCCGCATCCATAGATGTTAGCACAATACAAAAATACCAATCCCAATTCGAGGGGGATATCGCGGTATATGGGGTCATCTGCTATTATGCGGGGAGCATAGGGTCTCATCCTCTATATAATGTGGGAATCAATCACTCCAGTATATATATATATATATTATATATAATATCACATCTAGCCAATTCAATCATTTAACCAATAATTTAAATTTAACTATATAAATTTAAATGGTAATCCAAATGAGTGAGATTAATTCACCTTTGAGTTTATGCGACCTAAATAAAACCAGCTTGTCTTCTTCATGATTCTTCACGATTTCAGACCTTGAATAAACATTATATGGTTTATTATCATTTGAAATAATCGAATAATTAATTTACATTTAATAAATTTAATTTAAATTTTCCTTTAATAAATTACTTAGTAACTAAAATGATTTAAATAGGTTAATTGGACAAATTTATCACCAAATCTATTATTTAAAATAAGCTAGTATATTAAGATATGTAAATGTATATTTATTTGTTTTTGAAAACATACCCATATGAAGATAGTCTGTATAGATTCCAAAAATCTATATACATATATACATGTAAAAATAATCTATTTTATCATTTTAAAATTTCTATTTCCTAAATCTTAAGTGTGTGTATATATATCATTCACTGTTTTTGTACATATACATATATTTATTAAATTTTAATGAAAAATAGAATCTTTTTTTCTAAATTTAACAGTAAGTTAAATGTAAATGTATATATATATATATATAACTCCCTTTTCAATTCCAGTTTAAACCTGATTACAATAAACAGTATATAACCTCATTTACAATTCCTTTTCAAACCAGACAAATTTCTGTTTCTAACTTATATTTTTTAAAATCTTGTCAGAATATATATGTTTTTCTACCTATACAATTCTCTTCTATATTTTCAAAAACGTTTAACCCAAAATCGACAATCAAGCCAAATTTGAAAACTGCAGTTGACATGTACACATAAATCAAGTGAGATACTTACCAACATCATTGAAGACAATCCAAGAGGCAGCTCGACCTAAACAGACCACCGAAGTCGCTCGAATCGACAGGCCAGATACGAATCCCCTCAGCGTCGCGCAATACCCATGCCACCGCGAACATGCATCGACACCGACTTCGATCCCGGCCTCAATATTCGATTGAGAACTCCCTCCGACATCACCCAAATAGTAAAGGCTATCATTGCCGCACCATTGACCCGATAACACCTCATCCCCGAAGCGAACTGCCCTCCTGGCTCTGTCCACAGCATCGCTTGCGAACCTTAATCCAAATCACGACGAACGAGATCCCATAGGCCTCCCACTGCTGTCGATTCCCCTCGACTTCCATCGCGAGTCTTCCCAAATGATGCATCAGACGACCCAGCTACAGCGGCGAAATCGAGTCCCCCTTCGTCATCGACTGGGTTTCAGTGGCGAATGAAAGGGGACGTTTGTTTTTTTCGATTTCTGTAATGGATTCTTGAACTAGATTTGGTTTTGAAGAGAAAAGGGGAAACTGATTTCGGCGGCTCTGAGTTTGTTTTTTGGGACCCTCTATCCTTCGTATAAAAAAAATTTGAAAAGAAATTAGGGGAGACATCTGTACGTGATTTGAAAAGACAGGCGGCATGTTTTAGAAGACATTGTAGGTAGTAGGGTGGTGGGAGAAAAGAAAGAAAGGAAGTGGATGTGAATTTGGTTAAATATTATATTTAAATTTAAATTTAAATTTCAAATCGTCTCGAATTACGCAACTCAAAATCTTGATCTCCAATCGAAGAGTGTCGCTTGACATTTATAATGTTAAACCCCTATTCTGAACGCGATGGAAAAGGTTTTAAGTTCTAATTCGATCGTATGGAGAAGATAGCTTTTTGGACTTATTATTATATTGAATTTTGATATAGATTTCAACGCGTTTATCTATCGTACGGTCACACGACAATTCCAGACACTACAAAATTTAAAATCAGATATTAATATACTATTATGGATCCATTGGAACTGGTTTCGTCGAATTTCGAGACTGTGTCTCGGAAGGCTATTTTTAATTATCAATTTAAATGATATATTTTAAAACTGAGCAAAACACTTTTAGATTCAATTTTAATAATTTTACTGTATTCAATACTATCGACATAAATTTTACAAGCCTTTAAATTACTTTTAACAAGCTTAAAATTTCAGATTCAACAATTTACCCAATTTCCAAACATTTAATTTAATAGTTAAATCACTCAATAAATAGTGACATTTGAAATTCAAGTTAGAAATTAACTTTGAAATATTTAAATCAATTAGATATCCCAATTTCAAACATCCAAAATTTCAAGTCGTCATAGTTGTACTCTGATTGTTGTTTGTATATACAGTTTCTGTTTTGTAAATATCATTGATATGATATTATACGTTTTCCACTGCGATGTGAGATTCTATATTGTCCTGTTTGGTTCTATCTTCTCTCTTTCTTCTCTTCTCATCTTCTCTCTTCTTTTATTTCTCTTGACATTAAGTCAGTATGTGCTTTATGGGTCAGACATATGTGGTTTATTGTCGATTCAAAAGGTATCAGAGTTGTGGGTCGTCACATTTGGTATCAGAGCTTAGATTTTTTATATTCATAAGCTTTGATGTGTACTCAGTATAGATAGGGACAGTAGCACCCTAGATTGAGTTGAGTGTATTATATATATGAGCACGTATTTGTTAGTGAATATAAATTTTTTTATATTGTTTTTACTTATCCGTTGAGTTGTCTGTGAATTCTGGTTGGTATGTGGGATGCCATGTTATCCATAGGGATTTCTAAACACTTAAATGAGGCAAGTCGGCATAGTATTATTTTAAATTGGGTAAATGAAATAATTTTACCTCGATTATATTTTATATATAAAGGAACAAATTTTCAAAATTATTTAAGTGTAAATAAATGAATTTTTGGTTGTTGAAAATGTAAATATATACATATGTATGTATATATAAGTTAATAAAAGCCGTTTGAATAATCTAAATAAAAACAACAATTGTAAATGAATAAATTATATAAGCAAATGAATTATAAAGTATGGAATTATAATAAATATGATTTACAATTGTGAAATAATCTTATATATAAGAAATGAAACAACATGAGTATATTTATAAATATGAGTTGTAAATAAAAATGGATTTAAACTAAGAATTTTGAAATTTGAATCTCATTTATTTTGATGATATTTTTCAAAGATTAAAGAGATTATATTATTATAAATCTAGATAAGATAAGTTAATTTGGAATGAACTTATTAAGTAAAGTAAAATAGTGAAATTATATAAGTATAGATTTATAATTTTGATTTGTAAATAATGAAAGGGTTATTTTTAAATGGAATATAAAGCACTGAATTCACTACTGTTGCTGGGAAATAATAAGGGTGTTGACTGCAGCATCATTAATATCACTTTCGAGTTTCTATGTGTTGGATTTGCTACCAATAGTAAATTGAAAATTGAAATTTTGTTGTGATAAACAAATTCGAATTTATAATCCAAATTGAAATTGATAAATATAAGTGAAATGACTTTTGGATTTATGATATGAAATAAAATTTGGGCTTTGGTAAAGTTAAAAAAATTTGAGTAGCATAATAAATATATGATTTGTAATTTAACTAACGAAGGTTAAATGAATTGAATTTGAACTAGATTAGATAAGCTATTGAAATGGAAGTTAAACTTAAAAGATAAGTGATTATATAATATGAATTTGAAAGTTTAAGTTGTATAACTTATAAAATGAGAAAATTTAAGTAAAACCAATTGTTAAAATGGTTAAACAATTTTGTTAAGCAAAAAAAAATTTGAATTTGAATAGTGACAAGAAATTCGGCTTAAGTAAAAGTTAAATAAAATGACTATAGAGATGAAATCTAAGTTAAGTTAAATAAAATGACTTTAGAGATGAAATCTAAGTTAAGCCAAATATAATGAAATGTTGTCATGAAAGGTAACTTAAGTAATGATTGAATGAAGTTGAATTTGATATCATAATGAATTAATAAAGTGAACTAATGAAATGAAGTAATTAAATGAGTATGAACTTGAGTTATCTAATGATATTCAACTTTATTTGTAAAATAAATTAGCAATTGAATTAATAAATAGATTGAATGTTAATCAATCGAATGTAAATGAATTGATATGGAATAATAGATGTAAGTGTTAATTCATTAAAAGATAATGAATTGGGAATTGAATAATTGAATAAAAGTCAATTAGATATCAACCAATTGGAATTAAATGTGATGAATCAAATTGAATGTAAGTAAAGTGAATTAATTTGGTAAATGTTGGTTATACATTGGTTGTTAGATGGATGTTAGTTGATTGAATAGAAATCCATATGAAATTGAATTAATTAAATTGGAAGATAAATAATTGAATTCAAATTGGAAGTAAGTGGATTTAAATAGAATTGAAATTGATTTAAATTGAAAGTGAACCAACTTGAATATGAATTAGTGAATGTATACTAATTGAATTTGAATAAATGAATGTTAGAAAAATCCAATGTTAATGAATCAAATGTGAATAAATTGAAAATCAATTCAATGAATATTAAAGTGAGATGAATGAATATTGATTTGGTTATGGGTTTGTTGGATGCTAGTGGGATGATAGTTGTTTGATGGTTGGATTTGTTGCTTTTGATTGCGTTGCTATATTGGCATATATAGTTGTATTGGTATGTGTTGTACATTGATATTACTTTCTATATACATGTTTCTCATTTGTTTGTTGAGTATTTAGTAGGTGCAGATGGCACTTGCTTCGCATTTGGAGCTCGCTATCGCGCTATACTAGCCGTATATGCTCGATAATAACATATAAGTTACATATCTCAGATTACATATTGTACTTTTACACTTTTTTCCCTACGGGATGCCTCATCCTTGAAGATGAGATGTATATTTGTGATATATACATGTTGTGATCCTACCATGACCGAACAGCGCAAAGGAAGCTATGGCGATATTTTTTTGAAAGTTTATGGCGTTAGAATTTTTTTTGAGAAAATTGAAAAAATATTTTGATAACTAAAATTTTGATTTTGAGTTATGATTTGAAATGATATTAGTTATTTTTGAAAAGATAACTATAAATCGATATGAAAACATAGAATTTTTTTTATAAGATGTTTAACCAATGGATTTTGGGAAAGTTAAATGCATAAAGAGATTTGAAATCTAGTTTAAATGAATTGTTTTGAAAAGTTAATGGATTTTGTGACTTTTCTTACTTGGTAATTTCGAGGACGAAATTCCTTTAAGTAGGGAAGAATGTAATGACCCAGAATTTTATCCATTTGAAATTCGGATATTTAATTGATATTAAATATTCAAAAGTTAATTTTATAAGATGGGTAACTTACATTTGAAATAAAAGGATTTAGTTGGATGATTAAATTATTAATTTAATATTTGAAATTGTGAAAATACTTGGAAATTGAATTTAATGTGAAAGAAAATGATTTATAAAGTTGGAGTTAATCCTATTTGAATTAGAATGATGACAGAGAACTTTTAAAATTGAATTTAAAGTTAAATTCTGGAAAATGAATATTTTAATATTTAATTGACGTGTAAAAATAGCCATTTTACATGTAGTCTCGAATTTCGATGAAACTAGTTTCATTAGATCCGTAATGTTATATTATTGTAGGATTTCAAATTTCGTGTCAATCGGATTTACGGTTTAGTTGTGGCAAGCTAAAACGTATAGAAATTTGTTTAAGTGAATTTTATAATTAAATAGTCAATTCAAAAACCTATTTTCCAAGTATGATCGAATTGGCTCTCAATATATATACCATTGTGTTCAGAATAGGGGTAAAACATTATAAACGCCAGATGACATGTTTATTTTCAAGTCCAAAAATCTTTTGGATGAATAGTGTTTTGCAATTGCCTATATAAAGATGTTCGTTTTCACAAACCCTAAGCACTTAAACCCTATCCGCCACCATATTCTCGAACGTCCGAGAATCTTCGATTCAACTTTCCTTTTTTTCTCGATCCATCCACTTTCAACGATAACTTTCAACTAGAATATTGTTGAGCATGTTAAGATCTACAAATCCAATTGTTGTGATCAAAATTTTTGTAGTTGATTGTCGTGGATCTGGCCGTGAATGCTTCGACTTTGAAGTCGTCTTTCTCATCGTCGGCGGTAGTATGCGAGGCCGCACTTGGCTCGAAGGTGCACGGCATGGAGGCGCATCTTGGGGTGGTGGTCGATCGATCTGAAATGGTCGATGGGTGGTCGCGTCGTTCGATTTTTTTGTGCGTATATGGGTTATTCGAATGCGTGATTGTTAACCTAGGAAAGAAGAGAATTCATGGCCCGATGTGGAGTAGGTGAAATCAACGGCCCGATTAAAATTAAGGTTTAAAAAAAATTAAAAAAATTGTGAATTGATTTATATTAATTCGTACAAACTTTAAAATTTCATAACTTCTTCATACGAGGTCTGTTTTGGACAAATAATGTTGCATTGGGTCCATATTGAAGAGCACTACATTTTAGAATGAGTTTGGAGTTGATTGGAGCTAGTATAAATTTTGGGTAAAATTAAACGCATGTTTTATTTTATTCGGAATAAAACACTACAACTGCTATTGGAAGCAATGTGAGTACAACTCACTCTTTTTGACTCGCTGATATTTTTATATAAGTGAGGATAAATATTATTTATAATAATTAATGATTATTTGGATGATATATGATATACTATACATATATTGATTGGTATTTGGATATATTCCTGCCTATTGGAGAGGATGAGACCCTATACGTTCCCGTGTATGAGAGGATGACCCTTTGTATGCGCGTCTGCCTCGAAGAAGCCATTGTACATCTATTTCTCATATGTATATTTGTTGCAGGTGACAGGTTGGAGGGATCCAACAAGATTCCTCATCACTGTTGATTTATTTACAGATATTGTGATATATGCTGTTATCATATGATATATGATGTTTTGGATGTTGTGATTGATGTATTTGGTGCTATTGCAGCATTTGGCCTATTTTTGATAATATAAAAATGTTAAAGTGATGATTTCAAATTAAAAAGGATTTTCAAGTGATTTTGAAAATATACGTTTTATTGAATTTTGAATTGCTAAGAAGTGAATTTATTTTAAATAAATAAATGCGATAATTTTTATATTATAAAAATTATGATTTTTTGGTGAAATATAATTAGAATATGATTTTTGAAATATGGAGATAACAATTTTGAAAAATAGTGGAAATTGACATTTTTGATTTATCATAAATGGTTTTATATATAAGATTTATAAAATTGATATTTTATAAATAAAAATGATGGAATTATAAAGGAGTTTTATAAGTGTTAAAATGAAGTTATAAATGGATTTTATAAGTCAATAAGATTTATAAATTGATGAATTTAAAAAAAGAGTGAATTTTGGACATAAAAGAATTATAAGTAATTAACTTATAATTTGGATTTTGGCATATAACTAAGATACAAATGGAATTGGTTAATAAAAGGATTTTATAAATTGAACTGTTTATAGAATAGAAATGTGAATTTATAATCATTATTTTATAAATTCAAAATCAATTGAATTTGATAAGTTAATTGTGAAATTTTAATAAAGGAGATATATTCACGATTTCGGATAGTGGATAATCCTTTAATGAATATGTCGAAGCAATAAATTTGGTAAATAAATTATATCCATGATTTTGGACAGTGGATAATCCTTTAATAAATGTGTAGAAATATAGGAATTGGTAAATGAAGTACATTCACGATTTTGGATAGTAATAATCTTTTGAATTAAATAAATGTTTTTAAAATTGGTGTTTTAAATGAAATAAACTGTTTTGAAGATGTTTTAAAATATGTTAAGTATCGAACCACAGATTTCAACATTTATTGTTGAAATAGACGTTTTCAAGAAGTAAGGAAATGATGGACTATAATACTATTATTAAAGTAAATGATTTTCGAAACGAAATGTTTTGTATAGTTATGGGATTTACATATCTATCTAATTTTCGAACCCCTATACTAGTGATTTTGGGTTATCATAACAATGTTTTACACAACATTCGTTTTGACCCAAATAAATGAATTTAAAGAGAATCTTTGTAACAACCAGGTATTTTCAACCATTCGCATCCATTATAAGTGTATAGGTAGACACTCATGCTGGAATTGAATTGCTCAAAATACCGCGTTGTAAATAAAAATTTGGCAAATCTCAGAATATGCAGTAAATAAAAATCACAGATCACAGACACAGAGTAATAATAATGCAGCGGAAGTAAAAGAGATAGTAGTTCATGAAGCTACTATCTAAATGCATTAGAGTTACATAAGATACAATAGAAGAAATAAAGTACAACAGAAGTTTAAATATGATAACCAAGTACAAGATGAATAGAACAACCGAACTGAAAAGATGAAACTTCACAAGTAGATAATCTCCAGCGATTCCAATCTCCAGAAAGTGGAAATCCAAATCTGTGAATAACTCAGGCTGACCTGAGCGTAAATAAAAATACAAACACTCGAGTCAGGACATACATACTTATACAATGTAAACCAACTCAAGTGAACTGTAGAAAAGGTACAAGTAACTTAGAAGATGCTTAGGACCGCCCATCCTCTAAGGATCCGTTAAACTATTTACTATGTAGTAATATACGCTATATACAGTAGTGTCTAATCAGTAAAGTATAATCATATAGAAAATAGCGTTAAGGGGATGGTGAACCTTAACGCGGTCGGATCTTTAAAACCAAAATCGTGGTGGGCTCGCTATAAGGAGATGACATGGCACGCGAGGCAATGCCAGGGTGGATACACCGTTTGCACTCCCGGACCGGTGGTGACGGCAAGCCAGCAGCTTCCGCCCACCTCGAACAATACCCCCGAATCAAAGTGGCGCCACTTATCGAATCACAAAAGTAATAGAATGGTTTTCGATGGAGCATGCTCGATGAAAGGGTGCGACCCTTTGTGTAGCCCGGTATAGCTCCTGTTTTAGTCATTTATGCCAACTCACGGGAGTTGGGTCCACGTAATATACCTCGAGAACGTCGCTACCATCCTACTTCATTCTGAAATCTCCACCGCGTACACAGTTGTTAAAGTGGTTTTCGGTATTGGCCGGCTATAAGACAATATCCGATCCCGGTCTCTTTAACAACCAATCGTCATTATAACCCGTAGTTATAACTTTAAAAAATATATTTTATACTTAAAATAAAATATCATTTCAACCCAAATCTTTATCAAAATAAAGATTAAATTATTTCCAAACCATTTCAATATATCATCATACCATATCTTTCAATTCAAATATTTATCAAAATAAATATCAAGTCATTTCTAACCATTTCAATATTTTAAATTATCATATCCTTTAAAAACTTCCTTTCAAATCATTTTAATATATCAAAATATCATAACCTTTCAAAACATCGTTCAAAATATCTTATCTTTCAGCACTTCCTTTTAAATTATTTTAATATCAAAATGCCATATCTTTCAAAACTCCATTTTCAAATCATTTTAACATATCAAATTATCATATCTTTTCAAACCACATTTCAATCATTTAATATATCAAAATATCAAAACCACATTCATTTCAAATCATTATTCATTTTATTCAATTTAAAATACCATTTCAATTCACATTTCAAAACAGTTTATATTCAAAAAATCATTTTCAATCATTAAAATGAAGTTATTATGTTCAATAATTAAATTATTAAATTTCCAAAATTTTCAACTTCCAAAGTTCATTTATTCACTTAAGTTTATCAAAACAGTGAAAATTCACTTTTCATGGCATTTAGAAAACGCTACGGAAAGATACATTCAAAACAGTTCAATTTAACAAAAGACAACATTTTAAAATGTTGTAATAGGGTTTACTTAAATTTCAAACAAACTTAGTTAAATTCGAAAATTATAGCACTTACAAAAATTTCTATAATAGCTTTTAATTCAATTTAGCTTTTTAGTTCATTTTCATCAACTACAGCATTTACAAATGTTGTAATATCATTTACATTGTAATTAATAGCATTTCAAAAATGCAGTCAATTACTTCAAATATTCAATAAAATTTCTCAACTAATTATTTTTTTTATTTAAAACATTTTTAACTCATAAAATCATACATTTTCACATTTATAAACATCATTTAATTTTCCTCAAGTTCATGATTTTATAAAGTTAAATTTCCATTCAAAAATTTAGATTTAATAATAATTCATTTATTAAAATGCAATGTTCAAATTTTATTCATTACATTAAATTTTAACTTAACACTTAAGTTCAAATTCTCAAATATAAATTAATTTTATTTTTATTTACTTAACTAAAAGTTCACTTTTATGTCAATTTCATAAATTTCCAATTTAGTTATATTTCAAAATTTCAACTTAAAGTATTCATTCATTTCACATTTCAACTTTATTAAAAATCATTAATATGATATAAAATCACTTTGAATTCATTTAAATTCGAATTATCATAAATTTATCATAATTTCATATTCAACTTAATTTCCAATTATAATTAAATCAAATTTTCCAAAATAACTTACGTTCAAAATTTTCTAACTTTTCATTAATTCATTTTACTTACAATTATTCAGAAAATCAATAGTATTTTACAAAAATCCCTTTTAATTAGATTTAAATCAAAATGTTTTTAATATTTACATTTCTAAAATAATTTTAAATTTTTTAGAAAACATATATTAACTACAGGTCTGTATATAATTTTCTACACTAGGAAAAGTGATACGGGTAATATATCATTTCAACCCGTAATTTACAAAGAAAATCCGGGTTTTGTCATTTCAAATCCGTAGTCCCAAGTAAATGAAATGAATTGAAAATCATTCAGGCCTATCATTTTAGCCCATAACAATTTTCCCTTATTCTAAAGTCCGTTCGGGTATGTATCATTTCAACTCATACTTATTTCTAATTTACAGGGAACTTGCAGTGTGATAAACTGATAAAAATGAATAGTAACAACATATATACAATAACAGATGATATGACATGAAATTTAACAGGTTTAACATCATATATAATAATCATAGGCAGTTATAACATATCATAATATTCTACACATTCAATTGTTGTCAATTCACATTTGCATAAGTATAAATGTCAGGTGAGATTTACTCACCTCAGAATGCTGAAGATTCCAATACAAATGACACAAACCGATTCCAAAAGGCACGATGACACAACGATGGATTCAAGTGGATGATAACCAAGCTAATGACCTTGTATTCAACAATAAAACAAAGCCATATATAAATATAGATTTAGTCACAACATTATGAAACAAATGGAAATTAAAGCAACAAGGAGCATCACCTAGCCTTTAAACCAATTTTGCTTGACCATAACTCACATATGAATGGCCCCAACATGGTGTAGGCTCGGCCACACATGTTTTAGTGGTAGTAATGGGTCTGGATTGGCACATATAGGCATGGAAAGAAAGAGAATAGGAAGTGGTTTGGAGTTACAATGGAAAGAAGGTAAAAGGAAAGGCTAAAAGAAGGTTTGGTTCAATCAAAGGCTCGACCTAAGGCACACTTGGGCTCGGTCAGAGGCAAGTACAGATATGGACAGAGGTTTAGGTGGTGAGTAATAGTGGTAGCAGGGTGGTGGCGGCGGCTAGAGGTGGTGGGCAAGGTGATGGACGAAGGTATGTTGCAACTAGTGGTGGCTATGCATGTTTTCAAGGGGATGTTGCAATGTTTTGTGGAGCTTTGCCTCATGGGGTGGTACGGCCTGGTCACATCAGAGGGGTAGGTGGTTGATGGTGAAGAGGAGGAGGTGGTGGAGGTGATGGCCATGGAAAGAAAGGTGGTGTCCTAGCAAATAGCACGAGAAATCAAGGCTAAACAAATGAAAAAAAAGAAGAAGAGAGGAGAGAAAAAGGAGAGGCCATTGCCTTTTTTTTCCTTCATAGCCGTGAGAATAATGAGAAATGAAGTTTCTCACGTGAAAGCCAAGAAAAATGCATGGCTACACCACAAAGTGTACGGGTAAAAGCTCAAGGGAAAGTGAAAAGACAAGCAAATGAAAAGGCTAGGCGATGAAGAGTCACAAGTTATAAAAGCTTTAGTCTTCTCAAATTTCCTTTCCTTTAATTAAATAAAAAAAATAAAAATTTCAGTAATTTGACTTTAAAAACCGAAACAAAGTGATATAAAATAAAAATAAATAATAAATTTTAAAGAAAATGGAAAAAGAATTAAAGAAATTGCTTAAAATTCAAAACAGGGTTCAAAAATTACAATTAAAACATTACTAGCTTTGGAAATATATCTACTTCATTTTAAAAATAATCTAAAGAAATTTTTTGAAATAAAATACTTCATTTATCATTTCTAAAATGAAATAAATAATGATATATAGAGAAAATTGAAAATAATTAGAGAAATTGTTTAAAAATGTCAAACAGGACATGAAAATTACAAATAAAACATCATGAGCTTTTAGAAAATTTCTATTTCAATTCGAACAAGTAAAAAAGTAAATTAAATAATAAATGAGGAACAAAATAAAGTGGGAATGATAATAAAATAAGTTCTTAAGGAAAATATAAAAATAACTAAAGAATTACTTTAATTTTTTTGAAACTAGGAATTAAAAATTATAAACTGAATACAACTGACATTGGAAAATGCCAATTACACTTTTAAAATATTTTAAAACCAGAATACATACATAGAATGTTATTTTACACATATAAATATAAATTAGAAGATTACATGACCCATAAAATATTATTTATATAATTTAAAATAACAATTTTGTTAAATACAACAAATTACACACAATGGTTAAAAAGGCATAACTTCCACATTATAAATCAGATTTCAATGAAACAAAAAGCAGTGTTCTTAAAATTTTATGTACTTCCATAATAAAAGAAAAAAATTCAAATTTCAAACTTTTAAATTTTTAAGTTAAAAGTCAAAGTTTGACTAATTTGACCAAAATTCACTTTTTGAAAAATATTCTTTTTTAATCATATTTTGGAATGATAATTCATATCAAAATCAAAGTTTATATTTGAAATAACAAAACTAACTAAATAAAATAAAGTTAAATCAAAAGTTCAATTTAAAAAAATTAAAATATACAATCAAAATAATCATAAAATACAGGGTTATTGCACTCTCCCTCACTCAAAACTTTTCGTCCCCGAAAAGGAATGAGGTACGGGAAAGCGTAGAAAAGATAGAAATGAAATAAGATTAAGACAAGGTGACAAGAAGATTGAGATTATACCTGATAACTGTTGTTATAGGTAAGTTTAACAAAGTGGAGATGATCTTTCCAAGATCCTCCAGAATCAAGAACACAAGCACGAAAAAATGGATTCAAAATGATTACCAAAGATTATCAAAGATTGTAGAAAGATTTCTAAACAGAAGATTATAGAAAGATGCCTATAACAGTCTATATCAAGATAAGGAAAAATAAGAATAACCAAAAGATAGTTTGAAAAACAAAATAAGATAAAAGGTTAGAAACCATGGGAATTTCAACTTAAATAGACGATTAATTTTACACTAGTTAAATAAACCTTAACTATCTCTAATTTCAATATCTTGTCATTCAATTTTCTTAAATTAACACTTTCTAAAATTATGGATTTGAAGAAAAATCATTTATAATACTCAAGATGTACTTAATAAATTTTATTCTTCTTTATTCCTAATTAAAATTAAATTTATTCCTCTCAATATATGTATCACTTATGTTAAATATACGTACACTTATTGTACTGCTTTGTTTTATTCTTAGTTCTTTTAACATTATTTTATTGTAGGTTATTCAATTACCCTTTATTATATTTACCTCTGTTAATCATTTTATAATTAAAATTTAAGTGTATAACATTTATTATAACTACTCAAATTTTATTTATTAAATCATTTATATTGTATATTATCCAATTACATTGTTAACTTTTGAAAAATTAAGGTAAGTTATATTTGAACGCAATTGCATTATACAAATAAAACTTTCCAATTAAATCATTTCATCCTTGAATATTCATCCAAATTTTGATTTTCTTTTTATAATTGAATTTAAGAATTAAATTTCTGATTTCTTCAAACCATTTAGAGATAAATAAATGTATGTACATAACTTATCGAATCAAATTTTTAAATCATATATCTGTATTATATATTATAAATCAAGTCATATTATAGAAAATTCAAACCAAATTAAATTCCCAAAAGAAAGTTGTAGCAAGACTACAGAACAGTCTCTTCACTTCAAAACTCGAAAATGAACGTCGATGATGCTGCGGTCATCACCGAAGTTATTTTCTAGCGACAAAGAGAAGAGCACTAATTTTAAACTTAAAATTCTTTGGAAACAAATTTCTATTCAAAAATACTTTAAATAATATAATCTTTTAAAACTTTAAACATAAGGTTTGAAACCATCGGAAATTAAATTCTCAAATTTCTTGTTCAAAATTCATTTCAGTTCCCAAATCAATTTATAAACAACTATCTATAAATTCATTTATAGGACAATAAATGATAAATTAAGTATTATCTTTTCAAATAATCAATTTTAAATCAATTTATTAAGTTCCATAAATTTACTTATATATCAAAATTTTATTTCACTAACCAAATTTTAAAATAATGTTGTGTCAGTTTGTTCTGTCAGAGTGTTTTAGAAATCCTATCGATAGCGTTGATCAGACGAATCGATCAGAAACCCAACTCAGCATCAACAACTCAAACAACACAATATATAAAATAAAACATAGATATACAAGTATAATTCAAAATTTTTGGAAGAATAGATTGGAAACAAAAGACAAGATGATTAAATAACAAAATAGGGAGGTGGATAAGCTTAAATAAATCACGGGCAACTTTTACCGGGTCAACCGTGACTTAAAGAAAAAGATCAATGTGGATTTTTCTGGGGTAAATCTACATTCGATCTCAAGAGTTAGAGTTTTGGGATAACAAAAGATATTTGCATCTAAACCAAGGATAGATATATATCTCTGGTGAATCGATGCTAATTGTAAAGGAGTTTCCCTTTTTTTTAATTCAATATGAAATTGGCATGACCGCCGAATCACTAGAAAGATCATTCGAAGCGGAGTTATGGAATACTCCAGAGTCAAAAGAAGATGAATAGTGAGGGATACGAATGGATTTTGGAACCGAAGGGAATGTTCCAAAATTCAAAGGAATTGAGTCAAAAGGAAGAGATTCAAACTCGAATAAAAGTGAATCTGTAAATACATTCACTCTATATGTTGAGTTTTGCCTAGAGCTACCAAAGCTCTGATACCAACTGTAACAACCAGGTATTTTCAACCATTCGCATCCATTATAAGTGTATAGGTAGACACTCATGCCGGAATTGAATTGCTCAAAATACCGTGTTGCAAATAAAAATTTGGCAAATCTCAGAATATGCAGTAAATAAAAATCACAATTCACAGACACAGAGTAATAATAATGCAGCGGAAGTAAAAGAGATAGTAGTTCATGAAGCTACTATCTAAAAATATTAGAGTTACCTAAGATACAATAGAAGAAATAAAGTACAACAGAAGTTTAAATATGATAACCAATTACAAGATGAATAGAACAACCGAACTGAAAAGATGAAACTTGACAAGTAGATAATCTCCAGCGATTCCAATCTCCAGAAAGTGGAAATCCAAATCTGTGAATAAATCAGGTGACCCGAGCGTAAATAAAAATACAAACACTCGAGTCAGGACATACATACTTATACAATGTAAACCAACTCAAGTGAACTGTAGCAAAGGTACAAGTAACTTAGAAGATGCTTGGGACCGTCCATCCTCTAAGGATCCGTTAAACTATTTACTATGTAGTAATATACGCTATATACAGTAGTGTCTAACCCGTAAAGTATAATCATATAGAAAATAGCGTTAAGGGGATGGTGAACCTTAACACGGTCGGATCTTTAAAACCAAAATCGTAGTGGGCTCGCTATAAGGAGATGACACGGCACGCGAGGCAATGCCAGGGTGGATACACCGTTTGCACTCCCGGACCGGTGGTGACGGCAAGCCAGCAGCTTCCGCCCACCTCGAACAATACCCCCGAATCAAAGTGGCGCCACATATCGAATCACAAATGTAATAGAATGGTTCCGATGGAGCATGCTCGATGAAAGGGTGAGACCCTTTGTGTAGCCCAGTATAGCGCCTGTTTTAGTCATTTATGCCTACTCACGGGAGTTGGGTCCACGTAATATACCTCAAGAACGTCGCCACCATCCTACTTCATTCTGGAATCTCCACCGCGTACACAGTTGTTAAAGTGGTTTTCGGTATTGGCCGGCTATAAGACAATATCCGATCCCGGTCTCTTTAACAACCAATCGTCATTATAACCCGTAGTTATAACTTTAAAAAAAAATATTTTATACTTCAAAATAAAATATCATTTCAACCTAAATCTTTATCAAAATAAAGATTAAATTATTTCCAAACCATTTCAATATATCATCATACCATATCTTTCAATTCAAATATTTATCAAAATAAATACCAAGTCATTTCTAACCATTTCAATATTTTAAATTATCATATCCTTTGAAAACTTCCTTTCAAATCATTTTAATATATCAAAATATCATAACCTTTCAAAACTTCGTTCAAAATATCTTATCTTTCAGCACTTCCTTTTAAATTATTTTAATATCAAAATGTCATATCTTTCAAAACTCCATTTTCAAATCATTTTAATATATCAAATTATCATATCTTTTCAAACCACATTTCAATCATTTAATATATCAAAATATCAAAACCACATTCATTTCAAATCATTATTCATTTTATTCAATTTAAAATACCATTTCAATTAACATTTCAAAATAGTTTATATTCAAAAAATCATTTTTAATCATTAAAATGAAGTTATTATGTTCAATAATTAAATTATTAAATTTTCAAAATTTTCAACTTTCAAAGTTCATTTATTCACTTAAGTTTATCAAAACAGTGAAAATTCACTTTTCATGGCATTTAGAAAACGCTACGGAAAGATACATTCAAAACAGTTCAATTTAACAAAAGACAACATTTTAAAATGTTGTAATAGGGTTTACTTAAATTTCAAATAAACTTACTTAAATTCAAAAATTATAGCACTTACAAAAATTGCTATAATAGCTTTTAATTCAATTTAGCTTTTTAGTTCATTTTCATCAACTACAGCATTTACAAATGTTGTAATATCATTTACATTGTAATTAATAGCATTTCAAAAATGCAGTCCATTACTTCAAATTTTCAATAAAATTTCTCAACCAATTATATTTTTTATTTAAAATATTTTTAACTCATAAAATCATACATTTTCACATTTATAAACATCATTTAATTTTCCTCAAGTTCATGATTTTATAAAGTTAAATTTCCATTCAAAAATTAAGATTTAATAATAATTCACTTATTAAAACGCAATGTTCAAATTTTATTCATTACATTAAATTTAAACTTAACACTTAAGTTCAAATTCTCAAATATAACTTAATTTTATTTTTATTTACTTAACTAAAAGTTCACTTTTATGTCAATTTCATAAATTTCCAATTTAGTTATATTTCAAAATTTCAACTTAAAGTATTCATTCATTTCACATTTCAACTTTGTTAAAAATCATTAATATGATATAAAATCACTTTGAATTCATTTAAATTCAAATTATCATAAATTTATCATAATTTCATATTCAATTTAATTTCCAATTATAATTGAATCAAATTTTCCAAAATAACTTACGTTCAAAATTTTCTAACTTTTCATTAATTCATTTTACTTGCAATTATTCAGAAAATCAATAGTATTTTACAAAAATCCCTTTTAATTAGATTTAAATCAAAATGTTTTTAATATTTACATTTCTAAAATAATTTTAAAATTTTTAGAAAACATATATTAACTACGGGTCTATATATAATTTTCTACACTAGGAAAAGTGATACGGGTAATATATCATTTCAACCCGTAATTTACAAAGAAAATCCGGGTTTTATCATTTCAAACCCGCAGTCCCAAGTAAATGAAATAAATTGAAAATCATTCAGGCCTATCATTTTAGCCCATAACAATTTTTCCTTATTCTAAAGTCCGTTCGGGTATGTATCATTTCAACCCATAGTGATTTCTAATTTACAGGGAACTTGCAGTGTGATAAACTGATAAAAATGAACAGTAACAACATATATATAATAACAGATGATATGACATGAAATTTAACAGGTTTAACATCATATATAATAATCACAGGCAGTTATAACATATCATAATATTCTACACATTCAATTGTTATCAATTCACATTGCATAAGTATAAATGTCAGGTGAGATTTACTCACCTCAGAATGCTGGAGATTCCAATACAAATGGCACAAACGGATTCCCAAAGGCACGATGACACAACGATGGATTCAAGTGGATGATAACCAAGCTAATGACCTTGTATTCAACAACGAAACAAAGCCATATATAAATATATATTCAGTCACAACATTATGAAACAAATGGAAATTAAAGCAACAAGGAGCATCACCTAGCCTTTAAACCAATTTTGCTTTACCACAACTCACATATGAATGGCCCCAACATGGTGTAGGCTCGGCCACACATGTTTTAGTGGTAGTAATGGGTCTGGATTGGCACATATAGGCATGGAAAGAAAGAGAATAGGAAGTGGTTTGGAGTTACAATGGAAAGAAGGTAAAAGGAAAGGCTAAAAGAAGGTTTGGTTCAATCAAAGGCTCGACCTAAGGCACACTTGGGCTCAGTCAGAGGCAAGTACAGATCCGGATAGAGGTTTAGGTGGTGAGTAATAGTGGTAGCAAGGTGGTGGCGGTGGCTAGAGGTGGTGGGCAAGGTGGTGGATGAAGGTATGTTGCAACTAGTGGTGGCTATGCATGTTTTCAAGGGGATGTTGCAATGTTTTGTGGAGCTTTGCCTCATGGAGTGGTACGGCCTGGTCACATCAGAGGGGTAGGTGGTTTGATGGTGAAGAGGAGGAGGTGGTGGAGGTGATGGCCATGGCAAGCAAGGTGGTGGCCTAGCAAATAACACGATAAGTCAAGGCTAAACAAATGAAAAAAAAGAAGAAGAGAGGAGAGAAAAAGGAGAGGCCATTGCCTTTTTTTCTTCTTCTTAGCCGTGAGAATAATGAGAAATGAAGTTTCTCACATGAAAGCCAAGAAAAATGCATGGCTACACCACAAAGTGTACGGGTAAAAGCTCAAGGGAAAGTGAAAAGATAAGCAAATGAAAAGGCTAGGCGATGAAGAGTCACAAGTTATAAAAGCTTTAGTCTTCTCAAATTTCCTTTCCTTTAATTAAATAAAAACAAATAAAAATTTCAGTAATTTGACTTTAAAACCGAAACAAAGTGATATAAAATAAAAATAAATAATAAATTTTAAAGAAAATGGAAAAAGAAATAAAGAAATTGCTTAAAATTCAAAACAGGGTTCAAAAATTACAATTAAAACATTACTGGCTTTGGAAATATATCTACTTCATTTTAAAAATAATCTAAAGAAAATTTTTGAAATAAAATACTTCATTTATCATTTCTAAATTGAAATAAATCATTATATATAGAGAAAATTGAAAATAATTAGAGAAATTGTTTAAAAATGGCAAACAAGACATGAAAATTACAAATAAAACATCATAAGCTTTTAGAAAATTTCTATTTCACTTTGAACAAGTAAAAAAGTAAATTAAATAATAAATGAGGAACAAAATAAAGTGGGAATGAGAATAAAATAAGTTCTTAAGGATAATATATAAAAATAAATAAAGAATTATTTTAATTTTTTTGAAACTAGGAATTAAAAATTATAAACTGAATACAATTGACATTGGAAAATGCCAATTACACTTTTAATATGTTTTAAAACCAAAATAAATACATAGAATGTTATTTTACACAAATAAATATAAATTAGAAGATTACATGACCCATAAAATATTATTTATATAATTTAAAATAACAATTTTGTTAAATACAGCAAATTACACACAATGGTTAAAAAGGCATAACTTCCACATTATAAATCAGATTTCAATGAAACAAAAAGCAGAGTTCTTAAAATTTTATGTACTTTCATAATAAAAGAAAAAAATTCAAATTTCAAACTTTTAAAATTTTAAGTTAAAAGTCAAAGTTTGACTATTTGTCCAAAATTCACTTTTTGGAAAATATTCTTTTTTTAATCATATTTTGGAATGATAATTCATATCAAAATCAAAGTTTATATTTGAAATAACAAAACTAACTAAATAAAATAAAGTTAAATAAAAAATTCAATTTAAAAAAATATTAGAATATACAATCAAAATAATCATAAAATACAGGGTTGTTACACTCTCCCTCACTCAAAACTTTTCGTCCCCGAAAAGGAATGAGGTATGGGAAAGCATAGAAAGGATAGAAATGAAATAAGATTAAGACAAGGTGACAAGAAGATTGAGATTATACCTGATAACTGTTGTTATAGGTAAGTTTAACAAAGTGGAGATGATCTTTCCAAGATCCTCCAGAATCAAGAACACAAGCACGAAAAAATGGATTCAAAATGATTACCAAAGATTATCAAAGATTATAGAAAGAATTCTAAACAGAAGATTATTGAAAGATGCCTATAACAGTCTATATCAAGATAAGGAAAAATAAGAACAACCAAAAGATAGTTTGAAAAACAAAATAAGATAATAAGTTAGAAACCATGGAAATTTCGACTTAAATTGATAATTAATTTTACACTAGTTAAATAAACATTAACTATCTCTAATTTCAATATCTTATCATTCAATTTTCTTAAATTAACACTTTCTAAAATCATGGATTTGAAGAAAAATCATTTATAATACTCAAGATGTATTTAATAAATTTTATTCTTCTTTATTCCTAATTAAAATTAAATTTATTCCTCTCAATATATGTATCACTTATGTTAAATATACTTACACTTATTATAACTGCTTTGTTTTATTCTTAGTTCTTTTAACATTATTTTATTGTAGGTTATTCAATTACCCTTTATTATATTTACCTCTGTTAATCATTTTATAATTAAAATTTAAGTGTATAACATTTATTATAACTACTCAAATTTTATTTATTAAATCTTTTATATTGTATATTATCCAATTACATTGTTAACTTTTGAAAAATTAAGGTAAGTTATATTTGAACGCAATTGCATTATACAAATAAAACTTTCCAATTAAATCATTTCATCCTTGAATATTCATCCAAAATTTTGATTTTCTTTTTATTATTGAATTTAAGAATTAAATTTCTGATTTCTTCAAACCATTTAGAGATAAATAAATGTATGTACATAACTTATCGAATCAAATTTTTAAATCATATATCTATATTATATATTATAAATCAAGTCATATTTTAGAAAATTCAAACCAAATTAAATTCCCAAAACAAAGTTGTAGCAAGACTACAGAACAGTCTCTTCACTTCAAAACTCGAAAATGAACGTCGATGATGCTGCAGTCATCACCGAAGTTATTTTCCAGCGACAAAGAGAAGAGCACTAATTTTAAACTTAAAATTATTTGGAAACAAATTTCTATTCAAAAATACTTTAAATAATATAACCTTTTAAAACTTTAAACATAAGGTTTGAAACCATCGGAAATTAAATTCTCAAATTTCTTGTTCAAAATTCATTTCAGTTCCCAAATCAATTTATAAACAACTATCTATAAATTCATTTATAGGACAATAAATGATAAATTAAGTATTATCTTTTCAAATAATCAATTTTAATTCAATTTATTAAGTTCCATAAATTTACTTATATATCAAAATTTTATTTCACTAACCAAATTTTAAAATAATATTGTGTCAGTTTGTTCTGTCAGAGTGTTTTAGAAATCCTATCGATAGCGTTGATCAGACGAATCGATCAGAAACCCAACTCAACATCAATAACTCAAACAACACAATATATAAAACAAAATATAGATATACCCGTATAATTCAAAATTTTTGGAAGAATAGATTGGAAACAAAAGACAAGATGATTAAATAACAAAATAGGGAGGTGGATAAGCTTAAATAAATCACGGGCAACTTTTACCGGGTCAACCGTGACTTAAAGAATAAGATCAATGTGGATTTTTCTGGGGTAAATCTACATTCGATCTCAAGAGTTAGAGTTTTGGGATAACAAAAGATATTAGCATCTAAACCAAGGATAGATATAAATCTCTGGTGAATCGATGCTAATTGTAAAGGAGTTTCCCCTTTTTTTAATTCAATTTGAAATTGGCGTGACCGCCGAATCACTAGAAAGATCATTCGAAGCATAGTTATGGAATACTCCAGAGTCAAAAGAAGATGAATAGTGAGGGATACGAATGGATTTTGGAACCGTAGGGAATGTTCCAAAATTCAAAGGAATTAAGTCAAAAAGGAAGAGATTCAAACTCGAATGAAAGTGATTCTGTAAATACATTCACTCCATATAATGAGTTTTGCCTAGAGCTACCAAAGCTCTGATACCAACTGTAACAACCAGGTATTTTCAACCATTCGCATCCATTATAAGTGTATAGGTAGACACTCATGCTGGAATTGAATTGCTCAAAATACCGCATTGTAAATAAAAATTTGGCAAATCTCAGAATATGCAGTAAATAAAAACCACAGATCACAGACACAGAGTAATAATAATGCAGCGGTAGTAAAAGAGATAGTAGTTCATGAAGCTACTATCTAGATATATTAGAGTTACATAAGATACAATAGAAGAAATAAAGTACAACGGAAGTTTAAATATGATAACCAAGTACAAGATGAATAGAACAACCGAACTGAAAAGATGAAACTTGACAAGTAGATAATCTCCAGCGATTCCAATCTCCAGAAAGTGGAAATCCAAATCTGTGAATAACTCAGGCTGGCCCGAGCGTAAATAAAAATACAAACACTCGAGTCAGGACATACATACTTATACAATGTAAACCAACTCAAGTGAACTGTAGGAAAGGTACAAGTAACTTAGAAGATGCTTGGGACCGCCCATCCTCTAAGGATCCGTTAAACTATTTACTATGTAGTAATATACGCTATATACAGTAGTGTCTAACCCGTAAAGTATAATCATATAGAAAATAGCGTTAAGGGGATAGTGAACCTTAACGCGGTCGGATCTTTAAAACCAAAATCGTAGTGGGCTCGCTATAAGGAGATGACACGGCACGCGAGGCAATGCCAGGGTGGATACACCGTTTGCACTCCCGGATCGGTGGTGACGGCAAGCCAGCAGCTTCCGCCTAGCTCGGACAATACCCCCGAATCAAAGTGGCGCCACATATCGAATCACAAAAGTAATAGAATGGTTTCCGATAGAGCATGCTCGATGAAAGGGTGCGACCCTTTGTGTAGCCCGGTATAGCTCCTGTTTTAGTCATTTATGCCAACTCACGGGAGTTGGGTCCACGTAATATACCTCGAGAACGTCGCCACCATCCTACTTCATTCTGGATTCTCCACTGCATACACAGTTGTTAAAGTGGTTTTCGGTATTGGCCGGCTATAAGACAATATCCGATCCCGGTCTCTTTAACAACCAATCGTCATTATAACCCATAGTTATAACTTTAAAAAAAAATATTTTATACTTCAAAATAAAATATCATTTCAACCCAAATCTTTATCAAAATAAAGATTAAATTATTTCCAAACCATTTCAATATATCATCATACCATATCTTTCAATTCAAATATTTATCAAAATAAATATCAAGTCATTTCTAACCATTTCAATATTTTAATTATCATATCCTTTAAAAACTTCCTTTCAAATTATTTTAATATATCAAAATATCATAACCTTTCAAAACTTCGTTCAAAATATCTTATCTTTCAGCACTTCCTTTTAAATTATTTTAATATCAAAATGTCATATCTTTCAAAACTCCATTTTCAAATCATTTTAATATATCAAATTATCATATCTTTTCAAACCACATTTCAATCATTTAATATATCAAAATATCAAAACCACATTCATTTCAAATCATTATTCATTTTATTCAATTTAAAATACCATTTCAATTCACATTTCAAAACAGTTTATATTTAAAAAATCATTTTTAATCATTAAAATGAAGTTATTATGTGCAATAATTAAATTATTAAATTTCCAAAATTTTTAACTTCCAAAGTTCATTTATTCACTTAAGTTTATCAAAACAGTGAAAATTCACTTTTCATGGCATTTAGAAAACGCTACGGAAAGATACATTCAAAACAGTTCAATTTAACAAAAGACAACATTTTAAAATGTTGTAATAGGGTTTACTTAAATTTCAAACAAACTTAGTTAAATTCGAAAATTATAGCACTTACAAAAATTTCTATAATAGCTTTTAATTCAATTTAGCTTTTTAGTTCATTTTCATCAACTACAGCATTTACAAATGCTGTAATATCATTTACATTGTAATTAATAGCATTTCAAAAATGCAGTCAATTACTTCAAATATTCAATAAAATTTCTCAACCAATTATATTTTTTATTTAAAACATTTTTAACTCATAAAATCATACATTTTCACATTTATAAACATCATTTAATTTTCCTCAAGTTCATGATTTTATAAAGTTAAATTTCCATTCAAAAATTAAGATTTAATAATAATTCACTTATTAAAATGCAATGTTCAAATTTTATTCATTACATTAAATTTCAACTTAACACTTAAGTTAAAATTCTCAAATATAACTTAATTTTATTTTTATTTACTTAACTAAAAGTTCACTATTATGTCAATTTCATAAATTTCCAATTTAGTTATATTTCAAAATTTCAACTTAAAGTATTCATTCATTTCACATTTCAACTTTATTAAAAATCATTAATATGATATAAAATCACTTTGAATTCATTTAAATTCAAATTATCATAATTTCATATTCAAGTTAATTTCCAATTATAATTAAATCAAATTTTCCAAAATAAGTTACGTTCAAAATTTTTAACTTTTCAATATTTCATTTTACTTACAACTATTCAGAAAATCAATAGTATTTTACAAAAATCCCTTTTAATTAGATTTAAATCAAAATGTTTTTAATATTTACATTTCTAAAATAATTTTAAAATTTTTAGAAAACAAATATTAACTACGGGTCTGTATATAATTTTCTACACTAGGAAAAGTGATACGGGTAATATAACATTTCAACCCGTAATTTACAAAGAAAATCCGGGTTTAATCATTTCAAACCCATAGTCCCAAGTAAATGAAATAAATTGAAAATCATTCAGGCCTATCATTTTAGCCCATAACAATTTTCCCTTATTCTAAAGTCCGTTCGGGTATGTATCATTTCAACCCATGGTGATTTCTAATTTACAGGGAACATGCAGTGTGATAAACTGATAAAATGAACAGCAACAACATATATATAATAACAAATGATATGACATGAAATTTAGCAGGTTTAACATCATATATAATAATCACAGGCAGTTATAACATATCATAATATTCTACACATTTAATTGTTGTCAATTCACATTTGCATAAGTATAAATGTCAGGTGAGATTTACTCACCTCAGAATGCTGGAGATTCCAATACAAATGACACAAACGGATTCCCAAAGGCACGATGACACAACGATGGATTCAAGTGGATGATAACCAAGCTAATGACCTTGTATTCAACAACAAAACAAAGCCATATATAAATATAGATCCAGTCACAACATTATGAAACAAATGGAAATTAAAGCAACAAGGAGCATCACCTAGCCTTTAAACCAATTTTGCTTTACCATAACTCACATATGCATGGCCCCAACATGGTGTAGGCTCGGCCACACATGTTTTAGTGGTAGTAATGGGTTTGGATTGGCACATATAGGCATGGAAAGAAAGAGAATAGGAAGTGGTTTGGAGTTACAATGGAAAGAAGGTAAAAGGAAAGGCTAAAAGAAGGTTTGGTTCAATCAAAGACTCGACCTAAGGCACACTTGGGCTCGGTCAGAGGCAAGTACAGATCTGGACAGAGGTTTAGGTGGTGAGTAATAGTGGTAGCAAGGTGGTGGCGGCGGCTAGAGGTGGTGGGCAAGGTGATGGCTGAAGGTATGTTGCAACTAGTGGTGGCTATGCATGTTTTCAAGGGGATGTTGCAATGTTTTGTGGAGCTTTGCCTCATGGGGTGGTACGGCCTGGTTACATCAGAGGGGTAGGTGGTTGATGGTGAAGAGGAGAAGGTGGCGGAGGTGATGGCCATGGCAAGCAAGGTGGTGGCCTAGCAAATAGCACGAGAAATCAAGGCTAAACAAATGAAAAAAAAAGAAGAAGAGAGGAGAGAAAAAGGAGAGGCCATTGCCTTTTTTTCTTCTTCTTAGCCATGAGAATAATGAGAAATGAAGTTTCTCACGTGAAAGCCAAGAAAAATACACGGCTACACCACAAAGTGTAGGGTAAAAGCTCAAGGGAAAGTGAAAAGACAAGCAAATGAAAAGGCTAGGCGATGAAGAGTCACAAGTTATAAAAGCTTTAGTCTTCTCAAATTTCCTTTTCTTTAATTAAATAAAAACAAATAAAAACTTTAGTAATTTGACTTTAAAAACCGAAACAAAGTGATATAAAATAAAAATAAATAATAAATTTTAAAGAAAATGGAAAAAGAATTAAAGAAATTGCTTAAAATTCAAAACAGGGTTCAAAAATTACAATTAAAACATTACTGGCTTTGGAAATATATCTACTTCATTTTAAAAATAATCTAAAGAAATTTTTTGAAATAAAATACTTCATTTATCATTTCTAAAATGAAATAAATAATTATATATAGAGAAAATTGAAAATAATTAGAGAAATTGTTTAAAAATGGCAAACAGGACATGAAAATTACAAATAAAACATCATAAGCTTTTAGAAAATTTCTATTTCACTTTGAACAAGTAAAAAAGTAATTAAATAATAAATGAGGAACAAAATAAAGTGGGAATGAGAATAAAATAAGTTCTTAAGGAAAATATAAAAATAAATAAAGAATTACTTTAATTTTTTTGAAACTAGGAATTAAAAATTATAAACTGAATACAACTGACATTGGAAAATGCCAATTACACTTTTAAAATGTTTTAAAACAAAAATACATATATAGAATGTTATTTTACACATATAAATATAAATTAGAAGATTACATGACCCATAAAATATTATTTATATAATTTAAAATAACAATTTTGTTAAATACAGCAAATTACACACAATGGTTAAAAAGGCATAACTTCCACATTATAAATCAGATTTCAATGAAACCAAAAGCAGTGTTCTTAAAATTTTGTGTACTTTCATAATAAAAGGAAAAAATTCAAATTTCAAACTTTTAAATTTTTAAGTTAAAAGTCAAAGTTTGACTAATTTGACCAAAATTCACTTTTTGGAAAATATTCTTTTTTTAATCATATTTTGGAATGATAATTCATATCAAAATCAAAGTTTATATTTGAAATAACAAAACTAACTAAATAAAATAAATAAAATAAAGTTAAATCAAAAATTCAATTTTAAAAAAAAATAAAATATACAATCAAAATAATCATAAAATACAGGGTTGTTACAATCTTTTCGTTAAAGAATAAAATATATACTTAATCGTGTTTAAGTATATAGAATATTTTCTAAGTGTTGAAAATAAATAGAATTGTGAATTACTTATTATTAAATAAGTATATGGAAATGTTTTCCAATGTCGAAATGGTTTTGAGATTATATCTTTTTAAAGATAATTTGAAGTGAATATATAGCAAGTGATTTAATTAATAAAAGATTAGTTAAAAGGGCCTAGTGATTGTGATGGTGCTAAATATTTGTTTGTTTGCTTTGATAGTCAAATAACCGGCTATCAAATTTGACCAAAATTTTAGCTCCTCGACTTGATGTGGGAACTATTTAGTCATACACTTAGTACGTAGCCTTCTGTGTAGGCTTGATTATCGTTTTTGTTGAGGATTTTGATTCGTATAGTGCCGAGTATTACTTCAATCTATCGAGCTTCCTTCTTGGCATGAAGGACAACAAGTTGAAATTTGGAGATGTGATAAGTCTATGAGACTTAGTTTCTACGTGAGGTTGAGAAATGCTTTTGCATTGTTGGTGGAAGACTAGGATCGGTTTATCCGAAAAATACTTCTGACCAACATATATGCGACGATTGAGCAGGTTGCTTAGTGATGATATTGATTGTAACAACCCGCATATTTATCGATTGTATATTTAAATATTTCATCGTTCGTCGAATTTTAGTCCAAAAAGTTACTTTTTGCAAACAGTCGAATTGGGACTCGAGACCCCTTCCATTGAGTTAAAAATTCCATTTGCAACCTTTTTGAGTATAAGCTTCGATATGTTCGGAGTAAGTTGATTTTTGCTACTTTTTCTATAGGGCTTTGGGTTTGGGTTCAGTCCATTTTCCCAATTCTGGTTATATCAACCCAACCCCTCTCCACTTCTCTTCATTCATTCCTCATTTCGTAACTCTCTCAAGCTCAAGAGAATAATGGGGGAAAAGATTGGAAATTAGAATTCCTAAGCCCTAGTTACTTTGCAAACTCAAATTCTTGCTCCAAATTCAAAGAGAAGCATTGGTAAGTATCATCTCCTTCTTCTCTAACTCGTTCTCTCTTTGATTTCAGAAAATTCCTAAACCTAATTTGGGAAATGTTTCTCTTTTAAGCTTAGATTCAAGCTTCTTGTGTTGAGATTGAAGTGTGGTTGATCTTCCATTGTCTTCAAGCTTCTCATTCATTGTTTTTGGGTTCAAATGTGAGATTTTTATCTCACATCTTAGTCTATAATCATCTTCGATTGTTAGGTATGAATTCCTAACACTCAATCGTGTGCATTTGATTTGGATTTGGATTGGTTTTGTAAATATTCCAATTTTTGGTGTTTTGAAGTCAAATGTTTAAAAATCATAGGTTTGTTGTTTGATCATGCTTTTGGTGATGCATCGGGGAGCATATAGGGCCGGGTAGTCGATTGGCATAAACGCTTAGCGTCGTTGCTCGAACGATTACAATTTTGGTCGAGATTGGCCCTCGTTTAGATAGGCTGGGAAGTGCTGGAAACAGGTTCCGGTCGACCAAACTCAGTAAGCCGGTCGACCGACCTGCTAACAGAGCACTTCTCTGTTTTTGGTCCGATCAACCGACTCAGAGAGTTCAATCGACCGACCTGCTCCTGTTTCCCTGTTTTGCCTATTTATGCTCATTTTGCTTTGCTTTTCCAATCTTTAATCGATTCTTCTTCTCCAATTAGTTGTTATCACCTTTGTCGACTTTAATAACTTCTATTTTTGGAATTTTTGGGTATTTCCACTTTGATGGATTCGGTATCGATTTCTTTGGATTTTTATTCACGTCTTCGAATGCGAATTTTAGTGACTGATTGTTTCTACAATCATTTCAGTGATTTGTCACTTTTAAAAATATAAATGTTTCCATACTAGTAGTAAATATCAAAATTCTTCATCAAAACGAATTCAACAATATTTTATTACAAAGCTCGTTTCTTAAACCATTTTCCAATCTATTAGTATATACAAACCTTTACCTCACTCGTATGAGAAATCTAATTAAACGGGTTAGTAAAACAAGTGGTATGAAACGCTTGCGTTTGCTTCGCCGGTTAATTCTTGGACTTGTTCGATTGAATCTCTTGTGACAATTTTCGAGTGGAGACATACAATTTGTTCGTAAATATTTAAGTTAAGCTAATGGTTATGCGACATGAAGCTAAGCTCATATATTTACTAGATTAGTGTAATTGATACTTCTTGATGATCAATGACGATCATTTTTGTGATTTAGTGTAGCAATGTGCGATGTCTCTTTGTATGCGAGGGAGACTAAACCCCGTTTTTAGTGGAGCTTCGGCTTTGTGGGGTAGCGACCCATGGTCTTCGGGCCGTTTTATTGGAGCTTCGGCTCATGGTCTTCGGGCCGTTTTAGTGGAGCTTCGGCTCAAAATTAATGGTTAGCAACCATGGAATTGCATTCCGTTTCGTGATACACGTGTTGGTGAGTTTTTATGCTCCCGTTCTAGTGACAGGCCTCTTTCCCCTTTTTGTGATTTCTGGATTTCTATTGATCGATTTCTAGAATTTGTGTTTCACCAATTTTCGTGATTTGCATTGATAAGGTTTATCAATTTTTGTGCATTAGTGAATTTGTGTGTCATTAACTTTTGTAATTGGCATTGATATAATTGTCAATATTTATGGTTGGGTGAATGAAATAAAGAGTACGACATTTCTTTTTATCTTTGAGAAAATTCTTGTGATATTGATTAGTCTCTTGTTGATTTTCAATTATATACTTATCACAGTATGGCTTTATGGTTATCATATGTTTTTGTCATATCTCTTATTCTATATCATTTCATCTGATATTTATAGCTAGACTGATCCGTTTATTATTTTCTTATTAAATAATACTCGGGTCAGACCGAGATGTTTCAGGTGCTTCTGCTTGACTTCCTTTCATGGTCCTTCATATGACTTTTGGCTAAATACTTTAGTTTAGTAGTTTTTGTTAGTATACATTCGAGATAGAGACTCCTTGATGTATACTTATTCTTTTGTGTAGCACTTGTAACTATTCTTTTGTGATGTTGTGGATCTTATTTGAACACTACTCTGATATACACTTTCATGTGTAATATTCATATCTTTTTCCGCCTTTGTGATATGAATTATCTTTGACTGATTTGTGTTATGTTTATTTCTATATTTGTTTCCGAAGATATTATAGCCACTGTGTAGTAGCTTTGAGTTTGCATCGGTATGTCGGATTTTCTTTCGAGATGAAAAGTTATACTTTTATCTGGCATATCGGTACTCGCACAAAGCAATTATACAGATGGTCACTCCTCAACAGCCTTATTCTCCACGCTAGTTGACGACATTACTCCGTAGTGTTCTTGGCTAGCATGGGTATAAAGGTGAGGCGTCACAGCTTGGTATCAAAGCCAAACTTCGTAACAATGTAAAATAATCTAGCAAGGATCATTGTCCTAAGTCCACCTTAGGAGTCGTGCCTTAGAATTTTATTCGTGTCTTCGTACCGTTCTATCCTATTTTCCTTTATGATGCCTTCTTTTATCAATCAAGTTTGTTTGATATTCATTCCAAGAATAACCTTTTTCTTCTTCTTTCTTTCTTTCTTTCTTTCTTAAAGAAGAAGAAATGGTTAGTTCTAGCAGTCCTAGTGCTAGTCAATCCAGTAGCCCTTCTCTGGATGGCGCATTCATGTCTACCCAACAACTTTTGGATCTTGTAAAGAATCAAGAGTTTATCTGTGCTTTGAATAAGAACCTCGAAATGGTTCTACCTTTGAAACTTGAAGTTCTTGTCAATCAGCTTGTGGATGTTACTCTTCAACATGAAGAGGTTGGTAAAGGAGGTGATAGTGATATTGGGATATCCAAGAAGAGACATATTAAGTTCAAAATCCCTTATCCCAATAAGAAGGTGAAGCAAACTACTTCGGTAGCAAAGACTCCAATCCCTAATCGTGGAGAATGCTACAATTGTGGCTCTAGGGACCACTATATAAATAAGTGTCCTATACCTATCTCTTGCCGCCATTGCAAAGGTGCGGACCATTATATGTCTTCATGTCCCAAACTTCAAAGCAAGAGCGAGAGGGAGATGAACGACTCTTCTCTTGGTCAAGGTATTTTTCATTCAATCCTCGATGGCATTGTTTTATTTTGTGATCTTCCTATTTGAGTTCTTTATGATATAGGATCATCTCATCATTTTATATTAATAGAACTTGTTGAATTCTTTTTTCTTTAAAACAATTTGGGCTTGATGTCTTCTTTGAGAATTGCGAATCCGGATGGTGGATCCGCAACATTCAACTTGTTTCTTTTTATTGATGTCGAAATTATTTTATGTGATTTTTCTTTCCGAGCCGATTTTTTTTTACTTATGCTTCGGAATTGACTTTTGTAAGGATTGGCTTAATTATTATGAAGCCATATCCTTTGTCCCGTGTGGACTATCCCTCTTTGACATTTTCAATCTGTTAAGCAGATATCTATTTTTTTTTGTGATTTCGATTCCAATTTGATGACATCATTTTTATTCTTTAAGCCCACATGATGAGGAAAGTGTTATTTCCCTCATTCAAATAGTTGGTGGAATTTTCCGTATTTTTGAGCTTGTCTTAGGATTATCACCTAAGCAATCTTTTGTGTGGTGTTAAGGTCTTTTTAGTTCGACCTTGCCACCGAATTTCATTAGCTACGAGTTGCGGGAGTTCCACTTACCGCATTCCGCACTCGTTATAATTTTTATGAATGACTTATTATATCATTCAGTTGGCCCAGCTTATTTCATCCATTTTATAAATCGAGTATTCTATGAATATTTCGACGAGACCATTCTTGTATTTTTTTTGATTTTTGGATGAACAACAATTCAAAATTTTTGCAAATCTTTTTCATAAGATTTATTTATAAGAATAATTGGAGTTTTGTTCTTGAAACGAACAAAGAATATTCGTAAAGTTTTTTTTAAGAGATATTTTTATCATATAGAAGATGATTTTGTGATTGTATTGCCCATTTAGTGTTTTAAGAATTATGGTCGATGCACTTGATCAATGTTATCGATAGGAATTTCCTAAAGCTTTGATGAGACAGCCAGACACAATAAATTGACTTGTAAAGATGTAAATTTTTCTAGAAAGATGATTACATAAAGTTAATTATAATTTTTGGAAGTTTTAACTTTTCGTGAAAGAAGATTATTTTAAAGAAATTCTTTCTTTTCGATACTCTTATTCTTGTGATTGCCGAAGGGAACCAAGACTTTATCTTTTGTACCAATGCTAATCGTATTGGTTTGGATGCCGTTCTCTTGCAAAAGAGAACGTGCTATCACTTGTGCTTCTAAATCATTAAAAGCAGATCCAGACTAGGTATGCTACTCATGATCTAGTGCTCGCGGCTATTGTTTTCGCTTTTAGAGTTTGGCATCATCATTTTTGGGGAAGAGATTTGTTCTTCATCTCGATCATAAATCTTTGGAATATTTATTTTCTCACAAGGAACTTCATGTTGACTCAAGTTCCTGGCATCTTATGATCTTGATATTCTTTTTATTCCTAGAAGGAAAATCGCGTTGCCAATGCGCTAAGTCGTAAGCAACAAGTAGTTTATTCTTTGATGATGTCTGAATGGAATTATCTTTTTATCAAGTTCATCGGACGTTTTGATATACTTCGTTTTATTGAGCTTTATCTCATTTCTTTTATGGACTAGCGTCTGATGTTCTTTTATGGTGTCCGGTTCATTGGACGTACCGTTTTTGTACTACGTCGGTGTTTCGAAATTATTCGAGCTTTGGTTCATTTGGCGTACCGTTATTGTACTACGCCGTTGTTCCAAATTATTCGAGTTTATAGTTTCTCGGGCATACCGTTTTTATACTACGTCGTTGCACCGGCTTAATTTTCTGTTATTCACGACGTTTTCTCACGTCTTTCTATTATGGAAATGCCTTAGGGATTCCGATTTTTATTCTTGAGCCTGGTGTTATTGAGGAATTTGAAGTTTCACCAGATTTGACTTATGAGCAACATTCCATTCGCATCATTGCTTCGGAGGTTGAGCGCCTTCGGAATAAAGATGTTCTTCTTGTGAAAGTTCAATGGTTCTCGGATCCTAAGGATTGCTCTTGGGAATCCTGGGAATTCATCGAGCGATCCCGTTCAGACTTACTCTTTCATGCTCTTTCTGGTGAACTTCCTATTTCAAATTTCTTTTGTGTTGATATGCTTTTATGGTTGTTACTCTTTATTTTCTTCTCAAGTAATGCGAGGACGCAATTTCTTTAAGGAGGGGAGTCTGTAACGACCCACATATTTATCGATTGTATATTTAAATATTTTATTTAAATATTTCATCGTTCGTCGGATTTTAGTCCGAAAAGTTACTTTTTGCAAACAGTCGAATTGGGACTCGAGACCCCTTCCATTGAGTTAAAAATGCCGTTTGCAACCTTTTTTAGTACAAGCTTCGATATGTTCGGAGTAAGTTGATTTTTGCTACTTTTTCTATAGGGCTTTGGGTTTGGGTTCAGTCCATTTGCCCAATTCTAGTTATATCAACCCAACCCCTCTCCACTTCTCTTCATTCATTCCTCATTTCCTAACTCTCTCAAGCTCAAGAGAATAATGGTGGAAAAGATTGGAAATTAGAATTCCTAAGCCCTAGTTCCTTCGCAAACTCAAATTCTTGCTCCAAATTCAAAGAGAAGCATTGGTAAGTATCATCTCCTTCTTCTCCAACTCATTCTCTCTTTGATTTCAGAAAATTCCTAAACCTAATTTGGGAAATGTTTCTCTTTTAAGCTTAGATTCAAGCTTCTTGTGTTGAGATTGAAGTGTGGTTGATCTTCCATTGTCTTCAAGCTTCTCATTCATTGTTTTTGGGTTCAAAGGTGAGATTTTTATCTCACATCTTAGTCTATAATCATCTTCGATTGTTAGGTATGAATTCCTAACACTCAATCATGTGCATTTGATTTGGATTTGGATTGGTTTTGTAAATATTCCAATTTTTGGTGTTTTGAAGTCAAATGTTTAAAAATCATAGCTTTGTTGTTTGATCATGGTTTTGGTGATGCATCGAGGAGCATATAGGGCCGGGTAGTCGATTGGCATAAACCCTTAGCGTCGTTGCTCGAACGATTGCAATTTTGGTCGAGATTGGCCCTCGTTTAGATAGGCTGGGAAGTGCTGGAAATAGGTTCCGGTCGACCGAACACAGTAAGCCGGTCGACCGACCTGCTACCAGAGCACTTCTCTGTTTTTGGTCCGGTCGACCGACTCAGAGAGTTCAGTCGACCGACCTGCTCCTGTTTCCCTGTTTTGCCTATTTATGCTCATTTTGCTTTGCTTTTCCAATCTTTAATCGATTCTTCTTCTCCGATTAGTTGTTATCACCTTTGTCGACTTTGATAACTTCTATTTTTGGAATTTTTGGATATTTCCACTTTGATGGATTCGGTATCGATTTCTTTGGATTTTTATTCACGTCTTCGAATGTGAATTTTAATGACTGATTATTTCTACAATCATTTTTGTGATTTGTCACTTTTAAAAATATAAAGGTTTCAATACTTGTAGTAAATATCAAAATTCTTTCATCAAAACGATTTCAACAATATTTTATTACAAAGATTGTTTCTTAAATCGTTTTCCAATCTATTAGTATATACAAACCTTTGCCTCACTCGTATGAGAAATCTAATTAAACGACTTAGTAAAACAAGTGGTATGAAACGCTTGCGTTTGCTTCGCCGGTTAATTCTTGGACTTGTTCGATTGAATCTCTTGTGACAATTTTCGAGTGGAGACTTACAATTTGTTCATAAATATTTAAGTTAAGCTAGTGGTTATGGGACATGAAGCTAAGCTCATATATTTACTAGCTTAGTGTAATTGACACTTCTTGATGATCAACGACGATCATTTTTGTGATTTAGACTAGCAATGTGCGATGTCTCTTTGTCTGCGAGGGAGACTAAACCTCGTTTTTAGTGGAGCTTCGGCTTGGTGAGGTAGCGACCCATGGTCTTCGGGCTGTTTTAGTGGAGCTTCGGCTCATGGTCTTCGGGCCGTTTTAGTGGAGCTTCGGCTCAAAATTAATGGTTAGCAACCATGGAATAGCGCTTTGTTTCGTGACACACGTGATGGTGGGTTTTTATGCTCCCGTTCTAGTGACAGGCCTCTTTCCCCTTTTTGTGATTTCTGGATTTCTATTGATCGATTTCTAGAATTTGTGTTACACCAATTTTCTTGATTTGCTTGATAAGCTTTATCAATTTTTGTGCATTAGTAAATTTGTGTGTCATTAACTTTTGTAATTGGCATTGATATAATTGTCAATATTTATGGTTGGGTGAATGAAATAAAGAGTACGACATTTCTTTTTATCTTTGAGAAGATTCTTGTGATATTGATTAATCTCTTGTTGATTTTCAATTACATACTTATCATAGTATGGCTTTATGGTTATCATATTTTTTTGTCATATCTCTTATTCTATATCATTTCATCTGATATCTATAGCTAGACTATTTCGTTTATTATTTTCTTATTAAATAATACTCGGGTCAGACCAAGATGTTTCAGGTGCTTCTGCTTGACTTCCTTTCATGGTCCTTCATATGACTTTTGGCTAACTACTTTAGTTTAGTAGTTTTTGTTAGTATACATTCGAGATAGAGACTCCTTGATGTATACTTATTCTTTTATGTAGCACTTGTAACTATTCTTTTGTGATGTTGTGGATCTTATTTGACCACTACTCTGATATACACTTTCATGTGTAATATTCATATCTTTTTCTGCCTTTGTGATATGAATTATCTGTGACTGATTTGTGTTATGTTTATTTCTATATTTGTTCCGAAGATATTATAGCCACTGTGTAGTAGCTTTGAGTTTGCATCGGTATGTCGGATTCCCTTTCGAGATGAAAAGTTATACTTTTATCTGGCATATCGGTACTCGCACAAAGCAATTATATAGATGGTCGCTCCGCAACAGCCTTATTCTCCACGCTAGTTGACAACATTACTCCGTAGTGTTTTTGGCTAGCATGGGTATAAAGGTGGTGCGTCACATTGATATTCCGAATTTCATAGTGGGGGACTTCTTGTTGATCGTTTGGGGTTAAATCCGAATACACATATAGTAGCAGTGGTCTCTTCATTATGAAATATCCAATGCAAGGACTATTCGCTACTAATCCTAGGGATTTCCTGATAGGATGTGGTAGGAAAGTACCTTCGGTTTGTCCTATTCCTGGACAATTTGTATGGATGTTTGTCTGACATTGCATTTCTATAGATTGCGTACATTAGTTTTTAAAACATATATCAGTGGTGGCGGAGAAGGCAACTTCTCTTAGCTTAACACTCTCTTTGGGGCATATGGGCTTAATTTTTTATTTTTGTGAAAGGAAATTAGTAGTCAACAGAAATGGCCATGTGGAATTCTGAGTGATGCGATTGTGGTATGTGAAAGGTAATCGTTACCTTAGGCCTATCAATTGGAAATAACCAAATAGGGTTAGATGCAGCAGGGATAAGTGGGTCACTTCTAAGTAGGGTAAGATTATCATCCTCTAGATATATTTTTAACATGCTATGGCATCATGTATCTGATTATTGTGATTTGTATGCTAGAGGGCCCTCGGTAAAGGTCGGTAATGACTGGAGGATGACATAGTCGGTACAATCTAGTTATAGAGGTGGGCCGGTCTTGCGTTGCTAAAGGAACTTTGTGATGGTTTCTCAGGACATCCATCTAGAGGTGTACCAATCGGAAGGTAGTCCCTTCACATGGTCATTTGTATGGAAATCCAAACTCCACCACGTAACTGCCATTTTATTTGTAGGACCTAGTATGTTGTAATTTAATAATGGTAACAATTTCAGCTATTTTGAATATTATTTGTGCAATAGACACTATTATAATATAAGAGGATTTGATATGAAATGTTTTAGTTATCGTAAGGTAAAAACTTGTCCGTGTTTATGTGTAGGCGTGTCTTGTTAGTCCTTGAGATGATGGTTTTGATGACAACAACCTTAGGACTTGTTATAAAATATAAATACTTGCATTATAGTTTAGATATATATATATATATGTATATATGCAGGATATAAAATGAAGACTCTACAGTATAGAGATTCAAGATTGAAGATGTCAAGCTTGAAGACTCGTGAGCATCAAGATATCAAGAGTTCAAGATTTCAAAAGTAAAAGATAAATATTGAGTCTACAATTATGTTAAAACTTCTTGAAAGCACTTATATCTTTATTCGAAATTTATTCGTGGAATGGAATCCACTTTGAGCCTATTAAAGGGATGGAACCCACGACAATATCTAGTGGAACATAAAGTGGTCCTATTTTGAAATCCACTGATTTTATAAAAATGCTTTTCAAAAATATATCTCTTGTTTTTTAAAAAATGTTTTCAAAACTTTCTTTTCAAAAAGACATATCTCTTGATTTTAAATATTTTAGCCTCAAAACTATCTATATCATTTTTTATATTTTGATTTCAAAATTGTCCTTGTTTTTAAACCATCTCTTGCTTTAAATATTTTGCTTTAAAATATTTATATACTTAGATTTTAAATCACTTAATAGATTAAGATTATATGTATTAAAAATTCCTTTCTAAACTCTTTTATATGTTTAAACTATATTCAAATATACTTACAAAGTATAGAAATTATTTTGACAAATTATATAAACCAATTTTAATAAGAAAATCAAAACACCAATTTTGCCTAGAGCATGTCGACATCCCTCAACCCCCTTGTCGACATGGTGCCTGTTAAATTCAAAATTCAAATTTTCAAAAGAAGTATCTATTCATAGTATCCTTTCACGAATAAATATGGCTGTTGATCTCCTATAAATGCCAGTAGTTCTAAACGAATTTTTCATTAGAATTTTACTTGTTTTCTCTCCTCTTCATCTTCCACATTTATTTTAAAAAAAAATCTAAACTATACTATTTCGAAGTACCAAGTTAATCAAACTTGATTATCTTTTGTTTTATTCTCTGCTACTCTCTCCATAAGATATCAATGCTATTCAGAGTTATAGGATCTTTTGTAAATCAAACTGTTGAGTAAAAGGTGCGGCTGAGCCTTGAAATCAATTGGGTGTGATTGTAGCACCGGAAATCAATTAAGTGATCTTATAGCCTAGTTAAATCAAGAGATTTATCCTAAACTCGAATACAGAAGGGTGTACCTCGTAGCCTTGAAACCGAAGTTGTAAACTGGGAGATTATTTTGATGAGAAATCCATACGATTTAAGGAACTGGATTTAGATAACTTTGAACCGGTATAAAATCTAAGTGTGTTCTTTCCTTTACTGCTTTTATTTAGTATTTCCATCTGTGTCTGATTCTGTGATATATCTGTGTCTGTGAGTTGCATTTGTTGGTAAATAAATTACATAAGTTTCAAAAAGATTTAGAAAATCCATAAAACACTATTCACCCCCTCTCTATTGTTATTTCAGCCTTAAGATCCATAATCCGCACTTCTCACATTTGGTATCGGAGCATTAGTTTTCAAAATTTGATTTCTAAAATTTTTTAAAATGGAAATTTTTTTTGATAAAATTATTAAAATTGTTTTCATGTGAATATGTCATGGAATCATCATAATATTGTTATTTAAAACTATATTTATTTATTTTTAAAAGTCACCTGATTCTTTAAAAAGTTATGTTTTTTTGCAGGAGAAGAGTTATGTCTAATGACTATTGGTTAAAAGATAACAGATAATCATTCATCGATCAAGAAGAACAAATGGATATATAGTGGCAATCGACAATGAAATGGGTACCAGATCAATACAAAACTTTTGATTCTCATCTATAACTTGATTTTATAACGTACTTCTCTCCATCTTCTTCGCAATGTCATTGGTTTCATGCGAATCCGTCAAGAAATGACCAAGTTATGGTCAAATGAAGTTCTGGTAAACAAAGAGAAAATGAAAGCAAAACTGTCAATGATATTCTTCAAATTTCATCCATATATTTAGGTATTTTTGTACCAACTCCATTTCCAGATTGTAGTTCTTTTTCCCACGGTTTTTTTATGGGTGGATCATCAAATTCTGATCAAAATTGAGTGAGATATGAAAGTTTGAAGTTGGCTATCCAAAACTGAAAACTATGTACGGGATTTCCTGCATTTCTCTTACTGTTAGGCCTGTTGCACCACAATACCATTCTAATTCATCACCAAACTATTACTATATCGTAGCCCTTGCCTTACTCTTCGATTTTCCGCTGGTTTCATCCTATTCCGTTAAGAAACGAAGGAGATATGCTTTCTAGAAGTTTGATAGTAAACAGAAAAACGGGAAAAGAAGAAGAGAAACTTTTATGAAAAGTGGCGACTGTGGGACTATTTATAGTGGTTGAAGTGTCCTTTCATTCAAAATTCAAATTCAAAGCTTTGGTGCCAAGTTGGTCAATCTACTAAATCATCTGTATCTTTCTCATACGTTCTTCAAATTCAGCAAATGAATATACTACGCCGATCTGAAAAACGAGTCCGTCGCAATAGAACAGATCTCGTTATCAAATTCTAAAAGATATAAATGTGTGGTTCACGACAATGGAAGAATAACAAAGTCAGAAATATGGAGCAATGCTAAAAATGATACACTTTACTATTATTTCATCTTTATTGTTGCATTTAGGAATATATATATATTTATGCATTTAATTAGGTCTAGAAATTTATCTCTTTTATAAGGTTTGATATATTTTTTTGGTCCACATATCGACACACCATAGTATACATATTGATATATCAGTCTAAACTTTTTAAGTCTTTTAAAATATGTTTCTTTCAAATAAAATCTTACTACTAATTTATTATAACTATACTAAGTAGAACAACATACCTTCATTCATGATTTCAACTTTTCTAATGTTATTTTTACTTCTCGTACTTTATTTCTTTTAAGATACTAATTTTATGTCTTTGAGAAATTAATAGAATGAATTTAGAATGTTAGAATAAGGCTTTATTTATAGATTTCTTCAACTAATAAGATTGTGCCACATCACATGACACTTGTCATATAAATAGATAGTGACATACATGCAAAATGACACGTGCCATTACACTTGCTGTTTAATAAAAACATTTTTACATGCACAGTGCCAAGTATCGTTACACATGTTTCATTATTATTTTTATGTTTTTTAAGTACTTTAGTTATATTAACTACTTTAAAAAATTGGGTCAAAAATCAATTATTAACATGTCAAAATCTAGTCGTAAAATTAGTGCAAAATCATGTTTAAAATAGGCCCAGAACTTTAGATAGGATTTCTAAAATGCTGTCTTTTCTTCTGTAACATTTTTTATGTACTGCAAATTCTTTTTTGTGGCATTTTTGTTCTTTGACACGCTGCAGTGTTTCAGAAACTTTACACAGCATTGGTAAATGCTGCATTTTCTGTTTTATTATTTGATTATATTTTACTGCAAAATCTTTTTATAGCATTCTGTAAATGTTGTCTTTTCTTATGAAATTTTAAACTATGTAAAAATGATATTTAAATTAAGTATTTTTCTCTATTCTTTTTAAAGCTAGTTTCTAACTTATATTAGAATATTTTAAAATTAATCTCATGTTTAATTTTTTAATGTAAGAGGCCTTAATATAACACATGTTTATTTTAGTTTTGTTAATCTTTGTTATTTTATTTATATTTCATTATGATATTTTTTAAATTTAAAAGGTGTTTAAACATGTTTCTAAATATTTTAAACAATTGTGATTTAATATATAGGTTTAATTAGTAAGTTAAGTATTTTATAAACATGGATGTTTGGATTCTTAAAAAACAATTAAGTAAAAAAAAATATTTTAAAAGAATTAAATAAGGAGGGTATTAATTTTTATAAAAATCATATTTGATCATATATAGTTTAAATCCATATTTCTTAGCATTTGGTTTTGAATTAAGTTTGATTACTACCTTTCATGATTATGTTATAGTTTTAATACCATTTATTACCTTTAAACTCTTGTGTTTACTACTTTTTCAGTCCTATTCATTAGTTTCCTTAACCTAAGTCTAGTAACCGGTGTATATTACCTTGTTTGGTTGAAGAGATTTATAATAAATAGTTTGTGTAAAGAACCGTAAATCCATACTCCTTGAACAGACACTAATGTCCAATGATTAACTCAAGATGAACGGAAATACGAACCCTTATGGTTGAAGAAGAAGAAAAGGTAGAAGAAGAGAGAAAGAAAAAGAAAACAACAGAACAATATCAAAATCTCACAATCGCAGCGGAACAACATATAATAAATAAATGAATAATCTTTAAACAAAGAACTATATCAGTTATTACATTACATCATATTACATTTCATTACATCATCAGAGTGTACAACAACAACAAACAGCGGAAAAGAAATACTATATACTAGTGAATACGCCATGCCATCCAACTTGCCTCCAGCAACTCCTGAATTCCAGAACATCCTGATAACTAACTCTAGACTGCCCGTGTGGAAATTGGTGGGCACCCAGAGTTTAGGAAGCAAAACAATAAACTCCGAGTCAGTCATGGGATTGGTGTGAGAACTTAAAACAGTTTATTTTTAAAACAAAGTACAGGATAATTTTTAAAATAGACTCGCAATGCTTTTTAGAAAATGAGACTACCATAAGGCCTTCCGCACACACACACAATGCAAACGCAGAATCGAAGGAGATTTCTCCATATGATAGTCAAAGATGCTTGATACGCATTAAGAAGAAACATTTGATATTATTACTAGTGCATAGTGTAGGAAAAATCATTTCGAAAGTAAAGATATAAATCTTAGCCAGCATAGACATTTCGCACTTATGCCTACTATAGCTACCATGTTCAATAGCAGGTTACCGCCACATTCCATGGCAGGTTATACAACTAAAACCGTACATGATCGTATTGTTTCTTTGGATTTCCAACAAATGGTCAGGCCAAGGAACTTCCCATTGCCACATGGGTACGCCTCAGGAAAGACGACCCGAGAACCAAACCGGATCTCTGCCAACACAAGGCCGGGTTACCCCTAACTGGGTAACTACTGACACGAATATGTCATTCCCCGATCGTAACCGATCTATATCCGAGGATCCTCGATTTCCAACAACCACAAAGCAATAAATTTGCAGCAACAACATAGGTTAAGTATCTGGGCTCCATACCATGATACCACCTCTATCCAGAAGGAATGACATACACTAAAGGGGCGCTACCCCCTAATAACCTTGCTGCATCCTTCCTTTTTTGACCATTTTCGGGGTGTGAGGTCCGACGAAGTCTCGTCCACAAAGCCACGCTTTATATAAAAGTCGTGCTTTGATCATCAAATGCCCAACAGCACTTCATATGCCACATTACCAATTTGGGAATGTATCACTAGTAACCATCAACTACATAACCTCTAAGGGTGTTAAGCTAAGAGAATAAATTCTCCGCCACCACCGGAAATTTATTTGATAGAAACCAGCTTTACATCTCAAATTGTAACGTCTGACACACATCCATACAAGTCCGTTCCGGGATCAAACGGAACCGAAGGCACTTACAAAGAAGTCCTCGCAATCCGGATATTCACTAACCACGACCAGACTTCCCATCACAAAGGGTAATAAATTTCTATATCGGAGATCAACCGATGCAGAAACATTCGACGGTAATCCTTCCGTTTTCATAAATATCTGGTCTTCAACACCGGTCATCAAATGCAATTCATAACGACGTATCACATATTCAGAATGGGTTATACGACCCCAAGGTCCTTTCCCGGCTAACCCGAATAGTGAGCGCTTATTCAAAAATAAGTGTGGCATTCAAATTCAAGCAATCACAACAAATACCTATTTAAAGATAAATATTGATAGTCGGATTATTTAACTATCAATAGGTGTGTTCAACATCACCAAATTCCAAATAATTTCCCAAATTATTTACTTTCCAAATATCTTTACTAGATATATAATTTCCACACTTCAACCTTTTGAAAACAAATTTTCAAATCACTTTTCACCTTTACCACTTTTGAAAACAAATTTCAACCATTTTCCTTACGCGGAAATACTTTCATTTCAACATGCTTCATTTAAACCAATTAAATAAATCCTTAACGATTTACTTTATATTTACGTTCCAAATCCGTAAATTAATTCCCACTCTTCAAAAATAAATCAACGTTTATTTTTAAACAAATTCCCCTTTTCATTTATAAATTCCATAGTGAATTTACATTTCAAAATATTTATGAATATACGATTTCAATTATTCATTTTCAATTTATCCTCAAAAAAATCAATTCTCAAAACGTTCCATTTCATATTGGAAAAACATTTCCATACTCATTTATTAATAAGTAATTCACAAATCCATTTATTTTCAACACTTGGAAAATGTTCAATATACTTAAATCGAAATTAAGTATATATTTCATTCTTTAAGGAAAACATTCACTTAAACACATTTATTTGGGCCAAAACGAATGTTGCGTAAAACATCGTTACGACGACCCAAAATCACTAGTATAGGGATTCGAACTTAAAATAAATATTTAAATCCCAATACTATATAAAACATTTCCTTTCGGAAATCATTTACTATAACAACAGTGTTATAGTCCACCATTTCCTTATATTTCTCGAAAACGTCTATTTCAACAATAAATGTTGAACTCTATGTATTCGATTCATAATACATTTTAAAACATCTCAAAATCATTTAGATTCATTTTATAATATCATTTTGCAGAACATATCTATTTTATCTAATAATATATTCACTGTCCAACATCGCGAATATACTTAACTAACCCAATTTCAATATTTACTACACGTTTTATTTCAAGAATTTACTCGTTATCCAAAATCGCGAATATATTTCTTTTAATAAATTTCTACATTTATTTCACCAAATTCAATTGATTTCGGATTTATAAATAATGTTTATAAATTCCCTCCTATTTATAAAAACTTCAATTATAAAAATCCCTTTTTATAAATCAATTCAATTTATAACTCAACTTTATACCCAAAATCTGATTTATAAGTTAATTATTTATAAATCTTTTATTTTACAAAGTCTATTCATTTCATAACTTCTCAATTTATAAATCTATAAATTTTTATTCACTTGTGAAATCCATTTATACTCCATTTTAACACTTAATAAAGCTCGTTTCACAATTCCTATATTTTTAATTTATAAATATTAATCTTAGAAATCTTTTATATAAACCGTTTATAATAATTCAAAAGTCTCAATTTAAATAAACTAACCCTTTTAAAAATTTACAAAAAGTTATTTAAACTTATATAACTCCAAAATCATACTTAAGTACTATTTTTCAAAAATATAACTTTTATAACAATAAACTTATAACGTTTATTTATTTTAACAATTCAAAATTTAATAAACCGTATACTTTTAAAAATCACTTTAAAATTCTTTTTTAAAATCGAAATCATTATTTTAAAACTTCAAAAATGAATCTGATGATGCAACAGCACCAAATAGTCAATCACGACATCCAATTATCATATATCGATATGATAATCAACAAATATCACAATATCTGTAAATAAATCAATATAATTAAGGAATCCAATTGGGTCCCTCCAACCTGTTTCCCTGCATCCAAAGATGTTAGCACAATACCAATTCCGTTCCAATACGGAATTATCGCGGTATATGGGATTTATAAAATATTATCCGCTTAATAGAAGGCGCAATAGGGTCTCATCCGCTATATAATGCGGGAAATCAACTCCAAGTACATATGTAATACCAATTCCATACAAGTTGGAATTACCGCGGTATATGTTTTTAATAAATAACCTCCGCTTACTAACGGCGCATAATGTCTATTTTAACAATCAATAGATAACAATCAACATTCAAACATACGATCAAGCAATTTTAAATCTAACTATCTAAAATTTAAATCGATACAGTTCGATTGAGTGAGAATTTCTCACCTCGATTTCAATTCCGTTTCCGCGTTTTATTTTGAATAAAATTAAACGCGCGTTTAATTTTACCCAAAATTCTCACTAGCTTCAAACGACTCCAATCCAGTTCCATAGCGTAGTGTTCGTCCATACGAACCCAACGCAACTTGTTTCGTGTGTTTTCGACCTCTTATGAATAAGATACAGCTTTTTAAAGTTTATACAAATTTAAATAAAATTAATTTACAATTAACTTTTCAATTTTCAACCTTCAGCGAATCTGGGCCGTCCATTTTTTTGAATTGCAAATCAGGCCACGTATTGCTTCATCTTCCCCAAACGTGAAAACCCGTTCACATTCGAACCCACCAAGGCCGCCCCTAACCCTAATTCACACGACCACCTCGTCACGTTTGAAGTTGATTAGAGGCTACCACCGGATGCACCATCGCAAGCTCCACTCCTGGCATGAACGAGGCGAAGCTCGGTTGCTTCCTTGCCGAGATCAAACCCCTAGAACACGCGCACTTCCCTGGCCAGCTGCGCCTCCATCATCGCGCCTATGACGATCACAGCCGTATAGATTAGAAGCTCTCGTGATCCTCTACGTTTTTGTAGTTGACAACTTTTCGATTAACGGATTTAAAGCAATTGAGGGAAGAACGTGGTGATTTCCTGGCCATTAATAATAGAACAGGCGGCGGCTGACCTTTCAAACCCTAGGGTTTTCATCTTCTTGCAAAAGTGAGAAATAAGGGGCTTATAGAAAATTTAACGAACACTATTCATCCCGGAATTTTCGAACTCCGATTTACGCGCGGTAACCGGCGTTTCAAGGGTTTACCCCGCGTTCCGGACACAATGGAACAGGTTTTGGAAGCTAATTCGATCATCTGTGTGAGTTACGGCAATGAACGATCGATTTAAAATTAAATCGGTTAATCAAATTTCTGTGCGTTTGAGCTTGCCCCGGACAAATGGTAAATCCGATTGACACGAAATTTGAAACCTTACAATAATATGACATTACGGATCCGATGAAACTAGTTTCGTCGAAATCCGAGACTGTTTGAAAAATGGCTATTTTTCAGTCGATATTTAAATGTTAAAATATTCAATTTTCATAAATTAACTTTAAATTCGATTTTAAAAGTTCTATAACATCACTATAACTCCAATATGATTAAATAAAATTTTACAAATCATTTTAATTCAACCTAATTTTCAATTATTTCTGTATTTTCACATATTAAATTATCGATTTAATTATCCAATTAAATCCAATTATTCGAAATAAAATTTATTCGACTTATAAATCTTACTTATTAATATTTAAAATTAATTAAATATACAAATTTTAATTGACCTAAATTCTGGATCGTTACAATCTTCCCCCTTAAAAGAATTTCGTCCTTGAAATTATCAAGTAAGAAAAGTTACATAATTCATTAACTTTCCAAAACAAACCATTCAATTTAGATTTTTCAAATCTCTTAAGTGTTTAACTTTCCCAAAATTCATAGTTAAACTTCTTACAAAATCTTTACTAAATTTCCAAATCCAAACTTAGTTTTCAAAATTTCTCAATTTTCTCAAAAATATTCTAACGCCTTAAATTTTCAGAAAAATTCGCCAGAGTCTCCTTTGCGCGGTTCGATCCAAAAAAAATGACCGTATATATATCACAAATATACATCTCATCAAGTGATGAGGCATCCCGCAGGGAAAAAAGTGTAAAAGTACGATATTTAATCCGAGATATGTACCTTATTTATTATTAGCGAGCATATACGGCTAATATAGCGCGAAAGCGAGCTCCAATGCGAAGCAAGCGCAATCCACGCCTACTAAACACTCAACAACAACATGAGAACATGCATACATGAAAATAATATCAATATACATCATATGGCAACATAACAACTACATAATATAGCAATTGCAACTAAAGCAACAAATGCAATCATCAACCCAATGTTCATTCATATTCTCATTAATATTTGTTGAATTTGTTTTCCAGTTTAAATCACATTTGATTTATCAACATTGGATTTAATCAACATTCATTCTCAATTCAATTAGTTAACATTCACTAATTAAATTCACATTAGTTTACTTCCAAATTAAATCAAATTCAGTACATATTCAAGTTCATTTTCTTCCAAGTTGGATTCAATTACTTTAGCTTCTAATTTCGCTAATCCAATTTCATTAACACTTAATGAATTTATAAACAATCAATTAATAACCATATAACAACCAATGTACATTCAACATAACCAAATTATTTAATTTTCATTCTTTACATTCAATTTGGTTCAACACTTTTAATTCCAATTGGTTCATATTAAATTGACTTCCATTCAATTTATTCAACTTCCAATAACATTAGCTTTTAATGAATTAACACTTACATTCATTATTCCATATCAAATTATTTTACATTCAATTGGTTAATATTTCATCCATTTATCAATTCAATTGCTAATTCCTTTTTGAATTTCATTTATATAACTCAAGTTCATATTCTTAATGACTTCATTTCATTAATTCACTTATTAATTTTACTTCGACACCAAAATCAACTTCATTCAACTTCACTTAAGTTATATTCCATTTCAAACATCATTTGCTTAACAAAATTGTTCAACCATTTTTAACAACCTGTTTTACTTACATTTTCTCATTTTATAAGTTATACAACTTATATTCAACAATTACCACTTGGATTTTATTTATTCACTTATACTTACTTTAATTTAACTCCATCCTTAAATTTATTCTATCAAAATTCAAATTGTATAAGTTATCAACTCATTTATCATTCCCATAAATATTTTAAATAGGATTCCATAGTCTTTCCAACCTTTCAAAACCATTTTTGAAATCAATTCAATTACCCTTTGAATTTCCAAAACCAAACTCAAATTTTCCAAACAACTTTCATTTAAAATAATCTGGCAGCAATCCCTCTTTTGGAAACCCGAAAATGAACACCGATGATGTTGCAATCATCATCGGAATTATTTTCCAGCGACTGAAAAGAGTTTAGAGCTTTAATTTCTCCAAAACAATTTTCCAAACCTTTGAAAACCATTTTCAAACTTCAAAGAATTTAATCTTTTCCAGATTGCAAACCCTTTCAAAACATTTCCAAATATCCCTTTGGAATTTTTTTTGTTTTTAGATTATAAATCACATTTATAAGTTTTTTACTTATATAATTTCACTTCTTATATATAAGATTATTTCACAAGTGTAAATCATTTTAATTATAATTTCATACTTATAATTCAATTGCTTATACAATTATTCTTTTACAGCAGTTGTTTTTATTTAACTTATTCAAACAACATTTATTGCTTATATATATTTATATTTTCAACAACCAAGCAAGCAATTCATATACACTTTAATAATTCTGAAAAATTATTCCTTCATATATAAAATATAATCGAGGTAAAATTATTTCATTTACCCAATTTAAAACAATATCGTGCCAAATTGTTCCGAGCAAGTGTTTAGAGATCCCTATCGATAAAGTTGTTCCGATGATACCGACCATAATCCATATACCACTCAACAACCCAATCATCACAATATAAAACAAATTTTATATTCACTAACAAATACGCGCTCATATCTATTATTACACTCAACTCATTCTAGAGTACTACTGACTCTATCTCTAATGAGTAATCCCCAACAGAGCCATGGTTGTCGCTTAACCATACGCTCTGATACCAAATGTAAAGAACCGTAAATCCGTTCTCCTTGAATAGACACTAATCTCCAGTGATTAACTCAAGATGAACGGAAATACGAACCCTTATGGTTGAAGAAGAAGAAAAGGTAGAAGAAGAGAGAAAGAAAAAGAAAACAACAGAACAATATCAGAATCTCACAATCGCAGCGGAACAACATATAATAGATAAATGAATAATCTTTAAACAAAGAACTATATCAGTTATTACATTACATCATATTACATTTCATTACATCATCAGAGTGTACAACAACAACAACAAACAGCGGAAAAGAAATACTATATACTAGTGAATACGCCATGCCATCCAACTTGCCTCCAGTAACTCCTGAATTCCAGAACATCCTGATAACCTAACTCTAGACTGCCCGTGTGGAAATTGGTGAGCACCCAGAGTTTAGGAAGGAAAACAATAAACTCCGAGTCATTCATGGGACTGGTGTGAGAACTTAAATCAGTTTCTTTTTAAAACAAAGTACATGATAATTTTTAGAATAGACTCGCAATGTTTTTTAGAAAATGAGACTACCATAAGGCCTCCCGCACACACACACATAATGGAAACGCAGAATCGGAGGAGATTTCTCCATATGATAGTCAAAGATGCTTGATACGCATTAAGAAGAAACATTTGATATTATTACTAGTGCATAGTGTAGGAAAAATCATTTCGAAAGTAAAGATATAAATCTTAGCAAGCATAGACATTTCGCACTTATGCCTACTATAGCTACCATGTTCAATAGCAGGTTACCGCCACATTCCATGGCAGGTTATACAACTAAAACCGTACATGATCGTATTGTTTCTTTGGATTTCCAACAAATGGTCAGGCCAAGGAACTTCCCATTGCCACATGGGTACGCCTCTGGAAAGACGACCCGAGAACCAAACCGGATCTCTGCCAACATAAGGCCAGGTTACCCCTAACTGGGTAACTACAGACATGAATATGTCATTCCCCGATCGTAACGGATCTATATCCGAGGATCCTCAATTTCCAACAACCACAATGCAATAAATTTGGAGCAACAACATAGGTTAAGTATCTGGGCTCCATACCACGATACCACCTCTATCCAGAAGGAATGACATACACTAAAGGGGCGCTACCCCCTAATAACCTTGTCGCATCCCTCCTGTTTTGACCATTTCCAGGGTGTGAGGTCCGACGAAGTCTCGTCCACAAAGCCACGCTTTATATAAAAGGCGTGCTTTGATCATCAAATGCCCAACAGCACTTCATATGCCACATTACCAATTTGGGAATGTATCACTAGTAACCATCAACTACATAACCTCTAAGGGTGTTAAGCTAAGAGAATAAATTCTCCGCCACCACCGGAAATTTATTTGATAGAAACCAGCTTTACATCTCAAATTGTAACGTCAGACACACATCCATACAAGTCCGTTCCGGGATCGAACTGAACCGAAGGCACTTACAAAGAAGTCCTTGCAATCCGGATATTCACTAATCACGACCGGACTTCCCATCACAAAGGGTAATAAATTTCTATATCGGAGATCAGCCGATGCAGAAACATTCGACGGTAATCCTTCCGTTTTCACAAATATCCGGTCTTCAACACCAGTCATCAAATGCAATTCATAACGACGTATCACATATTCGGAATGGGTTATACGACCCCAAGGTCCTTTCCCGGTTAACCCGAATAGTGAGCGCTTATTCAAAAATAAGTGTGGCATTCAAATTCAAGCAATCACAACAAATACCTATTTAAAGGTAAATATTGATAGTCGGATTATTTAACTATCAATAGGCGTGTTCAACATCACTAATTTCCAAATAATTTCCCAAATTATTTACTTTCCAAATATCTTTACTAGATATATAATTTCCACACTTAAACCTTTTGAAAACAAATTTTCAAATCACTTTTCACCTTTACCACTTTTGAAAACAAATTTCAAACATTTTCCTTACGCGGAAATACTTTCATTTCAACATGGTTCATTTAAACCAATTAAATAAATCCTTAACGATTTACTTTATATTTACGTTCCAAATCCGTAAATTAATTCCCACGCTTCAAAAATAAATCAACGTTTATTTTTAAACAAATTACCCTTTCATTTATAAATTCCATAGTGAATTTACATTTCAAAATATTTATGAATGTACGATTTCAATTATTCATTTTCAATTTATCTTCAAAAAAATCAATTCTCAAAACGTTCCATTTCACATTGGTAAAACATTTCCATACTTATTTATTAATAAGTAATTCACAAATCCATTTATTTTCAACACTTGGAAAATGTTCAATATACTTAAATCGAAATTAAGTATATATTTCATTCTTTAAGGAAAACATTCACTTAAACACATTTATTTGGGCCAAAACGAATGTTGCGTAAAACATCGTTACGACGACCCAAAATCACTAGTATAGGGATTCGAACTTTAAAATAAATATATAAATCCCAATACTATATAAAACATTTCCTTTCGGAAATCATTTACTATAACAACAGTGTTATAGTCCACCATTTCCTTATATTTCTCAAAAACGTCTATTTCAACAATAGATGATGAACTCTATGTATTCGATTCATAATACATTTTAAAACATCTCAAAATCGTTTAGATTCATTTTATAATATCATTTTCCAAAAGATATCCATTTTATCTAATAATATATTCACTGTCCAACATCACGAATGTATTTACTAACCCAATTTCAATATTTACTACACGTTTTATTTCAAGAATTTATTCGCTATCCAAAATCGCGAATATATTTCTTTTAATAAATTTCTACATTTATTTCACCAAATTCAATTGATTTCGGATTTATATATAATGTTTATAAATTCCTTCCTATTTATAAAAACTTCAATTATAAAAATCCCTTTTTATAAATCAATTCAATTTATAACTCAACTTTATACCCAAAATCTGATTTATAAGTTAATTATTTATAAATCTTTTATTTTACAAAGTCTATTCATTTCATAACTTCACAATTTATAAATCTATAAATTTTTATTCACTTGTTAAATCCATTTATACTCCATTTTAACACTTAATAAAGCTCATTTCACAATTCCTATATTTTTAATTTATAAATATTAATCTTAGAAATCTTTTATATAAACCGTTTATAATAATTCAAATGTCTCAATTCAAATAAACTAACCCTTTTAATAATTTACAAAACGTTATTTAAACTTATATAACTCCAAAATCATACTTAAGTACTATTTTCCAAAAATATAACTTTTATAACAATAAACTTATAACGTTTATTTATTTTAACAATTCAAAATTTAATAAACCGTATACTTTCAAAAATCACTTTAAAATTCTTTTTTTAAAATCAAAATCATTATTTTAAAACTTCAAAAATGAATCTGATGATGCAACAACACCAAATAGTCAATCACGACATCCAAATATCATATATCGATATGATAATCAACAAATATCACAATATCTGTAAATAAATCAATATAATTGAGGAATCCAGTTGGATCCCTCCAACCTGTTTCCCTGCATCCAAAGATGTTAGCAAAATACCAATTTCGTTCCAATACAGAATTATCGCGGTATATGGGATTTATAAAATATTATCCGCTTAATAGACGGCGAATAGGGTCTCATCCGCTATATAATGCGGGAAATCAACTCCAAGTACATATATAAAACCAATTCCATACAAGTTGGAATTATCGCGGTATATATTTTTAATAAATAACCTCCGCTTACTAACGGTGCATAATGTCTATTTTAACAATCAATAGATAACAATCAACATTCAAACATACGATCAAGCAATTTTAAATCTAACTATTTAAAATTTAAATCGAAACAGTTCGATTGAGTGAGAAGTTCTCACCTCGATTTCAATTCCGTTTCCGCGTTTTATTTCGAATAAAATTAAACACGCGTTTAATTTTACCCAAAATTCTCACTAGCTCCAAACGACTCCAATCTAGTTCCATAGCGTAGTGTTCGTCCATACGAACCCAACGCAACTTGTTTCGTGTGTTTTCGACCTCGTATGAATAAGATACTGCTTTTTAAAGTTTACCCAAATTTAAATAAAATTAATTTACAATTAACTTTTCAATTTTCAACCTTCAGCGAATCTGGGCCGTCCATTTTTTAGAATTGCAAATCAGGCCGCGTATTGCTTCATCTTCCCCAAACGTGAAAACCCGTTCACGTTCGAACCCACCAAGGCCGCCCCTAACCCTAATTCACACGACCACCTCGTCACGTTTGAAGTTGATCAGAGGCTACCACCCGATGCACCATCGCAAGCTCCACTCCTGGCATGAACGAGGCGAAGCTCGGTTGCTTCCTTGCTGAGATCAAACCCCTAGAACACGCGCACTTCCCTGGCCATATGCGCCTCCATCATCGCGCCTATGATGATCACAGCCGTATAGATTGGAAGCTCTCGTGATCCTCTACGTTTTTGTAGTTGACAACTTTTCGATTCGATTAACGGATTTAAAGCAATTGAGGGAAGAACGTGGTGATTTCCTGGCCATTTATAATAGAACAGGCGGCGGTTGGCCTTTCAAACCCTAAGGTTTTCATCCTCTTGCAAAAGTGAGAAATAAGGGGCTTTTATAGAAAATTTAACGAACACTATTCATCCCGGAATTTCCGAACTCCGATTTATGCATGTGACCGGTGTTTCAAGGGTTTACCCCGCGTTCCGGACATAATGGAACAGGTTTCGGAAGCTGATTCGATCATCTGTGTGAGTTACGGTAATAAACGATCGATTTAAAATTAAATCGGTTAATCCAATTTCTGTGCGTTTGAGCTTGCCTCGGACAAACGGTAAATCCGATTGACACGAAATTTGAAACCTTACAATCATATGACATTACGGATCCGATGAAGCTGGTTTCGTCTAAATCCGAGACTGTTTGAAAAATGGCTATTTTTCAATCGATATTTAAATGTTGAAATATTCAATTTTCACAAATTAACTTTAAATTCGATTTTAAAAGTTCTATAACATCACTATAACTCCAATATGATTAAATAAAATTTTAAAAATCATTTTCAATCATATTTAACTCAATTTTCAATTATTACTGTATTTTCACATATTAAACTATCGATTTAATTATCCAATTAAATCCAATTATTCGAAATAAAATTTATTCGACTTATAAATCTTACTTATTAATATTTAAAATTAATTAAATATACAAATTTTAATTGAAAGAAATTCTGGATCATTACAGTTTGACATATGTGTGTGTGTGTGTGTGTATGCTAGTCAATTAGATATTACTTATCACTCATGTTTATCTTATAATCTGAATATCTCTTACTGTAGTATAAATACCATCATATCATTCTACATATTATAATTTTTTACTTCGTTATCATTTTATTTCATATTACATATCATTATGCATCTTATTTCATATCTCATTTCATTGCGTATTGCATCATAAATTACGATGCATGAAATATCATAATAATTTGCATCACAACTTGCACTTCATTCTACATATCATCTCATGCTACATTGCATGTGTCATACATTTCATACTGCAGCACAAACTATGTATTGCATACATGTACATATAGCACGTGTATTTTATTTAGGGGGATTTTGTATTATTGTCTTACAATATAGGATTATTACTTTTTTATTTGTTTGGTATGTTTTGACTGACTTGATTGACTTGTTTGACTTGATTGATGTGTTTGACTTATTTGACATGGTTGGATTTGATGTATGTGTTGGTGGATTGTCTGAGATATACTTATTCATAATTATGTATTGAATAATTATAATATAATTATGTTAATGTCTTTCACATTCCATTTACTATACTTTGTTCTAGTATTATTTTAAGGGGGAGTTTTATAGTTTTAGAATGGTTTTTGTTGATGACAAAGGGGGAGAAATATAAAATAGAGTAGTTAGGCTTAGATTTAAGGGGAGTTATTAGTTTTAGGTAGAGTTATTAGTTTTAGGGGGAGGCATTGTGAATGAGAAGTATATTTTATAAACATAGGTTGTCATCATCGAAAAGGGGGAGATTGTTAGTCCTTGAAATGATGGTTTTGATGATAACAACCTTAGGACTTGTTATAAAATATAAATACTAACATTATAGTTTAGATATATATGTATATGCAGGATATAAAATGAATACTGCACAGTATAGAGATTCAAGACTAAAGATACCAAGATTGAAGACTCATGAGTATCAAGATATCAAGAGTTAAAGATTTCAAGAGTATAAGATAGTATTGAGTCCAGAATTATGTTAAAACTTCTTAAAAGCACTTACATCTTTATTCGAAATTTATTCGTGGAATGAAATCCACTTCGAGCCTGTTAAAGGGATGGAACCCAAGTGGGATGGAACCAACGATAATATCTAGTGGAACATATTGTAGTCCTATTTTGATATCCACTGATTTTATAAAAATGCTTTTCAAAAATATATCTCTTGTTTTTTAAAAAATGTTTTCAAAACTTTATTTTCAAAAAGGCAACTCTCTTGGTTTTAACATTTAGCCTCAAAACTATGTTTATCATTTTTTATATTTTGATTTCAAAATTGTTCTTGTTTTTATACCATCTCTTGTTTTAAACATTTAGCTTTAAAATATTTATATACTCAGATTTTAAATCACTTTATAGATTAAGATTATATATATTAAAAATTACTTTCTAAACTCTTTTATATGTTTAAACTATATTCAAATATATTTACAAATTTTAGAAATTGTTTTGACAAATTATAGAAACCAATTTTAATAAGAAAATCAAAACACACATTTTTCCTAAAGCATGTCGACATCCCTCAACCCCCATGTCGACATGGTGCCCGTTAAATTCAAAATTTAAATTTTCAAAAGAAGTGTCTATTCGTCGTATCCTTTCATGAATAGATATGGATGTTGATCTCCTATAAATACCAGTAATTCTAAATTAATTTTTCATTAGAATATTACTTGTTTTCTCTCCTCTTCATCTTCCACATTTATTCCAAAGAATTCTAAACCATACTCTATCGGAATACCGAGTGAATCAAACTTGATTATCTCTTGTTTGATTCTTGCCACTCTTTCCATTAGATCTCAGTGCTATTCAGAGTTATAGGATCTTTTGTAAATCAAACTGTTGAGTAAAAGGGGCGGTTGAGCCTTGAAATCAATTGGGTGTGATTGTAGCCCCGAAAATCAATTAGGTGATCTTGTAGCCTGATTAAATCAAGAGAGTTTCCCTGAACGTGAATACAGGAGGGTGTACCTCGTAGCCTTGAAATCGAGGGTGTAATCTGGGGATTATTTTGATAAGAAATCCGTACGGTTGTACGGGACTGGATGTAGGGTAACTCCGAACCAGTATAAAATCCGGGTGTGTTCTTTCCTTTAGTACTTTTATTTAGTATTTGCATATGTGTCTAATTCTGCGATTATATCCGTGTCCGTGAATTTCATTTGCTGGTAATTAAATTACATAAGTTTCAAAAAAGATTTCGAAAATCCATAAAACACTATTCACCACCCCTCTGGTGTTATTTTAACCTTAAGATCCGTAATTCGCATTTCTCACATGTCTTACGAGATACTTTGTTCTGATAAAGGAAGAGTTTGGTAATATAATAAATTCATTTGAATGTGTTTCTCAGCTGGTTTACTAGACTGATCCGAGCATTCTTTCGTTTCAATGCTCAGGTAAGATCGAGTATATATTACAGGTTCAGATTTAGTGCTTTTGGAGCTTCAGCAGGCGAGCTGGAGATATTCATTTTCTTATACACCTACTCGTTTTGATTATTGATCATCCGCTGTGCTTAGTTATTGTTTATATTATCGGCAATTATAAGGACATATTATTATAACTGTCCAGGCTGATAACTATTGATTGATTGTTGTACTCTGATTGATGTATGTATATATAGTTTCTGTTTTGTAAATATCATTGATATGATATTATATGTTTTCCACTGCAGTGTAAAATTCTGTATTTTTTTGTTTGGTTCTATCTTCTCTCTCTCTTGTCACTACCCATTTTTTCGTACAAATTTAAACTGACTTTAACCACACTTGTCAGCCAAATCTCACGGAAAGATGGATAGTGAAAGAAAGAAAGAAGATAGAAGATAGAAATAAAATAGAAAGAAAATAGAAAAATACAGAACCTCATAGCAAAACAAATTATCTATAATATAACAAGTCTTTACATGAAACAAAAACTGTTGATTTAATAACTTATACAGACTTCAATCAGAGTTTACATCCATTCAGCATGGACAATTTATAACAATCTGCCCTTACATCTTGTTGACAACACAACCAATTTCAACGGAATATAAGCATCTACGTGAATACGTCTCCTGTTTCCAGCTCCTCTCCTAAAGCTTCCAATCTTCCAGCTAAACCTGGAAATATGGTCGGTCTGACCCGAGCATATAAGAAAAACACAATGGCCGGGTCAGTCTGATAAACCCGCTTGAGAAACATACTCAACTTGAATTATTAAAGTTTCAAAATTCTTTGAAATCAAAGGTATCTCATAAGACCATGCCACGAATAAACATGTCGGGTTTTTACCTTACGATAACCAAAATATTTCTTATCAAAATCCTCTGATATTATAATTGTGTCCAAGTAAAAATACTTATTCAGATAGCCGAAATTGTTACATTCATTAAATTCAGCAATACTAGGCTCGACAATCAAAACCATAAAGGCATGTAGGGAGAACGAATTTCCAACTAATGATTAGGCACTAGGGTACCACCTGTCACGGTACTTAGTCTAGATCAGCATGCCGAGGATCCACCCTGATCGCCTGCAACACAAGACCGAAGCTACCCCTTACTGGATAGTCCGAATAAAATCACCTCGCAGTTGGGATCCGCAACCGCCCACATAGCCGAATAAAAAAGGACATCTAGATAGGGATGATCTTAACCTAATTGGGTACTACCCACTTAGCCTTACTGCGTATCCCCTGATTTTCAGTCATTCTTGGTTGATGAAGTTCGAGGCTAAGCGTTACCTTTTTAGAACTCATTCACCTAGAATGCTCACCGTCCTCCTAACGATGTCCAGAAAGCATTCATCCATACAAGTCCGATCCAGGTCTGGACCAAACCGAAGGCCCTACTCCTACTACATCAATTTCGGAATCACCCTCAGGATTAGAAGCGATTAGCCCTTGCACTTCATTGCTCTATCTTCGACTCCAAGCTCTTGTCTTCATCATGAAATTGTACTCGTTGGATCGAAGTGGTTTTCCGATCACAAATCCGATCCCGGTCTCTTCGAAACAACACTCGCTATTTCTCGGTAAACTCAACCCCGTCTTTTTAGGAAATATACATACGAAAATGAGATCGGAATTCACCTCCTAACCGTTAGTGGATGGGTTTCCTTAAAATCGTCCTAGAGAGCAAATGAGTTCATACGTACGGTATAGCACGTCGAACGGTAACCTTACCATATAATTCCCAAGTTTCCTCTAGATATTTTCAAAGCTATGTTTTAGTCCAGATTTGATATTCGGTTATTTAACTATCAAAATAAACAATCAATTCAACCAAGTTTTATTTTTTATTGCAACAATTAAGCCTTATTCAAATCGTAATCCAAATAGATTAAAATTTACTTAATCAAATAACACTTTCTTTTCCTACCGGATATGTATATTTACGAAACCATTCCTTTGGAAATAATACTTACAAAGTTTAAATAAAATCTTCCAAGTAAAATACTTTTTATAAAGGTTTACTATATAAAATATCATTTTAGAACATCATCAATATTAAATAGACTTATCTTGATATAAATGTACTTAAATACTTATTGCTCTAAATAAAATAAAAATTAACTTTTAAATGCTTATTACAAAAATAGTTTTTATACTTGAATAATTTAAATAATTCATAACTTAAAATAGAAGTTTATACCTTTGTAAAGATTTCCAAAAATAATAAATTAACTACTTTTGATATTCCCAAAATATTTACCAGTTCTTTAAAACATCATTAAAAATAATACTCATTTTAAAACAAATTTAGTTCAAAGTCAACCCAAACCAAAAAAAGGCTTAACAGTCCCAACGGTACTTATCAAGCTACCATTCAATTTTAATCACAGCCTAGCATGACAAATACAGATATTTAATATTAATCAGCTTCCATAGATCGGTTTACATCATACACTCTAATATAACTATCAGGAAAATAAACAAACGTATGCATGAAATGTAGATCAGAGATTTATCATTGCTAGTAAATATTTACAACAAATTTACAGAAAATATGTCAGAATGATGACTTATACTACGCACAGAAGATCAATTTAAATAATTAGCGGAAATGTGATTGTTTCCGCTGACAAGACGTTAGCATTTAGAATAATCAATAATTAACTCATTTATTTTGTTTGGGAAACAACTTAATAGATTTGCCATATAAAATTATAAGATGCCATTTATTTTTAACCGGTAATTAAATTTCTGTCCGTACAAGCTTGTAGTACAATTCCACTTGTTTAACTTAACTATGGATCATACGATGGCATAATATCCGTAATACGAACCCATCTATTTAATACACTTTATTTATTAAACATTTGGAATTAAATAATTATTACATATAAAATCACTTAAGACCTTTGATTAATTTTAAAGTTTAAATTTTTTTATTTTCCTTAATCATCTGCTTAATCACACTTCAAATTTATTTAAATAAAACTCAGGAACTAATTTAAGTAATGAGCATATAATAAAATTATTCTAAGCTTAATTAATTTAAGACAAAAATAATTTATTCATATGACCTTAACTAAATAACCTTTAAGTAAACAAGGTTTTTTTTGAATTCCTTTGTCTATATTAAGAACTTAAATAAAACATTTAAAATTATAGAGAGTTGGTTTAAAACATTTACTTTGGAAAAACTTGTTTGTTTCTATTTTTATTGTTTTGCTTTTGTTACTATGCTTTCCCTTATCCTATTTATATATATTATTAAAGATGAAATGGGCCGTAGCCCAATACTCAAATAACTAAAAAGAAAAAAAACCGCCCTATTATCTTCTCCCCTCATCTCTGTTCCATCTGATTCCGATTCCATCATTAGGAACAAAAGCCCCAAATCAAATGACAATACGATACAACATCGAATCCTGATCGGTTCGAAAACCTCTCAAGACCACCTCCGAGTCTACTACGCATGCACTACCTACCACACGATCTATCGCGCTCGCCTGGATCCCCTCATGCATGACTGACATGCGTGCACGTATACATCTGTGCTTCTGATTGACTCGCCATCGCGACATCGCTGCCGAGTTCCTCATTGTCCCTAAATCCAGTTCGCCGCATCGCCGACGCTGCCCACCCTCCGATCGAAAATCGACCACCTGAATCAACCCATCCCTTGACCAGAAACTCATCCACCTCCACAAATCGACCCACTGCACCCACAACCGACCACCGTTTCGCACGCCACTAACCTCCCACAAAAGCCCACTCATGCAACCACCTCCGAACCAAACCACGCGAATTCCGGTCGCTCATCCTCTTCCCAAAACCTCCGCATTCCCACCATAGCCGAAGCTTCACTTAAGCCCTAAAATCGATCGCCCAACCCAATCCAAGCCCTATTCCAATAAATGGCCACGGTCGAGCTCTCTGCCTCGCCCATGCGCACCTCCCAATGTCGCCATTCCGCCGTGTCTACCACCCATGGCCGTGGAATTAATTTTTTTATTGCAAAACGAACAATATCAAAATTAAAAATTCCTAGGTCACTAAAAATTACCAATTATTTACTAAAATTCATGCCTTCCACCTACGATCCATATTATGCAAGTAGATTGATATTTTACGGATAATAAAATTTGACCAAAAAGTTATTTTCTACTGTAAAACCCATATTTTACTCAAAACATAAAATAAACAAGTCTATAATTATTGTTAGCATGATATATACACAAAAATAATCATTTCATTAGTTAACAACATCTATCAATTAGAATTATAATTCGAGATATAGATCTTTGAAAATGAGATAGGTATAAATGTTTTACTGTTAACAGAGTAGCATATTAATTATTTCCAGGTTTTGAAATTAAGTTTTCTCACCTTAAACATGTTGAATTGGAAATCTCTAATTGAAATTTGAAATCTTCAAATCTGAACCCTTGAAACTTGCTTTTGAATTCTGGTGGCTTGAATTTTTAAACAGAGAATGTTGCTTTCCCTCTTCTATTTTCGAGACTTAGTTACAGAGTTAACTTTGTTTCCTATTTTTACTTAAACTATTGCTTACAGGTTTTTGAACAAAGGATGTATTTTCTTAATTCACGTGCTTGAACTAAAAATGACTCAAACACATATACATACATACATACATATATATATACATGCTCACAATATCTAGATGGTGGATTTGGAAAGAAGTTTTCGAGGCTGGAATTGATATCTACTTTTTGATGAGAGAAAATTGAAAAGATAATAGCTGATCATTAGTACATTTGATTAGATCATTTATGCCAGATGTTAGTTTACTTACTGATTAACAATCTATTACTTACTTTACCCTTGCTTTGCCTGACCCAAAATAGGTTTTATTAACTTGTTTTCTTTTTACTGCTTATCTACATGATTTGAAAATCCTTTCCTTTATATTTTTTTATAAACCATATAATACTCAGAGTATATATGCATACTTATGATGTTGAACAGCCTATAGTTGTCGTTGCTTTGATAAGATAAATGTTTGCATTTTATCCCTACATACTTTTACACAATTTTAAACAAAAAATGAAACTTGCCAATTAAAATTTAAGGATATAAACTAACACTCTTTACAAAACATCTCTTGGTCAACATATCTTTATATGTATAGATGTTATTTAAAACAAGAACTATAAAGTGGTTGAAACTACTTTTAAGCCTTTATACACACACACACACACACACACACATTTCTTTCATATTTATTCCTCCATTGATAATATAGAAAACACTTATGTGATTCTTATACACACCATTTTAGTTTACAACATAACATTTTTATTTATTTATAAATATTATAAATTCTCCTTTGAACTTATCTCTATAACTTTTCTTATCCACTGTGTATATATTATTTTAGAAAAGTTCAATTTAAAACTCTTTTATTTAATATATATATATATATATATATATATATATTATGTTGTTCATATGCCCAAAATTATTTTTATTAATAATATCCCCTTTTACTTTATTATCTATTTATTGCTATGAATTTCTATCCACATTATAAATTCTATTATTCTTATATGTAAAAATGTATGCATATGAATTTTCCAATTAAATCAATTCTCTATTTTATTTTATCTTTAAAACAAAATATACATATTTTGTTTTGCCTGTCCTAGATACATTCATACATATATCAGAATTTCCATTTAAATCAATCTTCTATTTTAATACAAATCTGAAAATTCAAATTATATTGGTTTTGGAAAATTTGCATATTATTATCAGTTGTTGATTAACGGGAATTTTGTTGATAAAAATTTCCATACTATTGAATATTAAAAATTAATATTCACAACTCGGAATGTCACGAATTTCGGGCATCACATTCCCTCCCTCTTAAAAGAATTTCGTCCTCGAAATTCCATAGCTATGTTTGTAAAACAATCCACATTTATTAGAACTGATTAATAACAACCCATACTTCACCAGTAAATATATAGATTTCATACATACATATATGTATATATCAACAATATACATTACATCTAGTACCGGCTAGATGTTCCTTACGAGTGCCACCGTCATCCACACACACACACACACACATATCGTCCTACCAAACATTAATAAGATGCTTACAGAATTACGCCTAACAACCATGATGTCCAAGGGTCATCGACACATACAAAAAGGCATACACTTCCTAGAGATGCAAACAAACACTCACTATGGACTCCCACCACCTGAGTCCTCCCCTTCCGGTCCCGACAATTCCATGCACTCCACAACACTATCTGGAACCCATGCAATCACTGGGCTAGGCTCTCTTTGGTGGAGATCTTCATCGGCAACTGGCTCCTCAACAACTTCACCTGTGATGACCCGGTATTTTGGCAACATAAATTAATAAATATTTAATCCAATTAAATAAAATGTAAACTCATCATTTTAAAATAAATAAATCTTTTGGAAATATTTGCCATTTATTTATATACATTTGTATTTTGAAAAGGAAATTTGATTTGGAAATTTAAAATAAAATCTCTTAATAATATTTACGATAAAATCTATTTTATATAATTAAATTAAAATGCCTTACCTTATTTACATTTGGTAAAAATATATACATGGATAATAATGTTTGAAATAAAATCAATTTCTATCAATATAAAATATAAGTTAAAATATAAGTAAAGCATATGAATCTAATTTAAATATTGATAGTTAACATATAAAAAAAGAAAGAATTAAGTAGTTAAAGTATTCATACAACATAAGTTTAAAATTTTAAGAACAAAGTATAAAATAAAATAAGGCAAGTGTATATATATGAATTGTGAAAGTTAGAAGATAACGAAACAAATATCTCATACATAATATCTATGCACATAAAATAAAAAATAATAATAATAGTGTGTAAACATATGAGGAAACCATGGCATTTAATGCTATCTTCTCAGCCAAAATTTTGTCATTTCAAAATTCTTACAAATCTTTTCATTTTTTAGTAATAAAAATCTAATCAAGATAAAACAAAAAGAGAAAACAGCTAAACCAATTACAACCTTCCTTATGCATCCTGTTCTTTTCTATATATATATGCATGCATCTGCTATTTTAGTTCGTTCAGTAATAATTTAGCAAAATCTGAGAATAAGAGATAAGCATCAACATTTTTTCTCAAAGCTCAAAATCATTCAATTCAAACAAAAAACAGAAAGTACTCAAGGCAGATTCATACTGCAGTTTCAAAAACTTCAAATTGTTCTGTGTTCACAGTACCTTCAGGTGAGTAAACATAAAATTTTCAAGTTTAAGTTTAATTAAAACAGTAAAGATGAATTCATTGACTATATGATGTTGTATGTGTTCTATTTTAATATGGATCTGTGTTTACATACAGGTTGTTCTATGTCTTCTCTGCTATTTGTTACAGGGTTGATTATCGTTCAAACTCAAATTTGTTTTCATCTGATCATTGTAAAACTTTAAGTTTCAATTAAATAAGAAGCTTAAACCTTAATCAAGATTTTTCAAAGCTAATTAAACATGTTAGTGAAATATTACTACAGGAAATATTGTTTTACAGGTCATCAAATAATACTTTGATAAATTCGATTGTTATAAAAGAATAATTCAAGATTATATCTTGAATTCTTACTGCAATTTATGATTTTTGAAACAAAAATGAAGATTTTTAGTTTGGTATTCTCAGAGCAGTTTGTATTTGAATAAAATTTGCATTTTTTCCATTTTCTAACAATTGAACCAATTTAAAATGTTGAAAATTTGTTTGAAGCTTGTATAAACATCATTGATTTTGAGAAAATTATCAGAGAATTTTTCCATTGCACAAATTAAAGAAACGAGGCCGAATTAGGGTTTTTGTTCAAGCTTTTGGACATGTCTGTAATGTGATGAGTTCGTCGTCTTTACGTGATCGAGCTTTGCGTAACTTTTGGGAATGGTTGCTTGATGTGTTGTCGAGGTGTGGTCGAAATTTGGGCGACTCCAGTGGCCTGTGCGGCGGTGGCGAGGCATTTTGCTGAGGGTAGTTGGTGACAGTCTTTCAAGCCAAATACCTAAATTTCGTTTTGAAATTTATAAAGGCGAATCAAATTTGGTTTTCGAGTCTATGGGGGATTTGCGACTTGCTGGGCTTCTTGGGGTTCGCCGAAGCTACGGTGCGCCGCCGTGCACGTGTACGGCGCAAGGGGTTGTGTCAGTGTTGTGTTGATGGGTAATCTGGAGTTGTTACTCGAGATAGGTAGGTGATTTTCTTCGGGGTAGTAATCGAGTTAGAGAAAGTTACCTGAAACTATACTTATGTTTAAACTATAACTACAAAAAAAAAAGAGAAGGAGATGGAGTTCGGGAGGAAGAGGGGAGTCGGGGAAAACTGGCGAGAGACTCGAAGTGTTACTCAAGTTTAATAGGGAGAGTTCTCGGGTTGTTTCTTTCAAAATGTAATGTTATAAAAATAAAAATATAAAGCCAAGTAAATTGTGATTCTACAAGATTCAAGCTGTAAACTAAATAAGGTTTAACAATTTGAATTAAAACTTTAATACAAGTCTTAATTATTTTAGTTATTACTTTAAAATGTTTTAACTCTTAATTATTATTTTAATTAAGTAATTAATTTAAGTTAAGTATAAAATTAATTAACATTTAAAGTTAGTAGTTAATAATAAATTGATTTTTAAAATTTAAAGAAGACTTTTAAATGTTAATTAAGAAGAAAAATTAATATTAATTAATTAATTATTTTGGGAAGTGATTAAGAATGATTAACTTTTTAATAGTAATTAGAGATTGGTTAATTAGTGATTGAGTGATAAATAAATCTGCATTAACTACTTAAAGTTAATTAATGTATGATTAGTAGTTTACTAATTAAGTAATTTAATTACGAATTAATAATTGATTAAATAAGTAATTAGTGAATAATAAATGGGTAATTAAGTCTTATTGATTAATAATTAAAGTCATTAATGGACAATTAATTTAGATTAATTGATTGACTTAAAGATAATAAAGAGGAGATTATCGATTTTGGGAATTTGTGACATTGTGGTATCATAAGAAACTACATATTTGTGAATAATTCATAATTGTTTTTAATACTTTGTTAATGATAATTCAATCATAAGTAAGAATAAGATTTATCTTAATATTAAGTAGGATTTGAGATTCATTAAATTATTTAGGTAATTAAAATGGGTTAATTAATTAATTTAATAATTAAGAATTTAAGTTAATCAATTAAGGTTTAAGATTAATTAATCGAGGATAATTAATTTGTAATTAATAATGGTTAATCTAAATTTAATTACTGTAGAGAAGTAATTAAAGAATTGTTAATGAAGGACGTCAACCTAAGTTTATACAATTAATTAAGTTCAATTAATTAATTAAGGATAATCATTCATGGAATGTGGTTAAGTATAATTACTTAATGGAAGTAATTAGATAATGATGATATTCTTAATGTAATTAAAGAATAATTAATCAAGGAGGATTAACTAAGATGAATGATTATGGGATGGTAAATCAGTTGGGTTGTAATTAATTAATAAGCAGGACTTAAAGGTAATTGATTTAATTCAATTATGGTTAATTAGATTTATTCGAGATGGTGTGATTGATTTATCTTGCTTATGTATGATTAAATGATGATTAAATGCCCTGAATTGATTGATACCTCTGATATGAAATGGTTCGTGATATGATGTGTTTGAGTGGACAATGATAATGTGGTTACCTATCAATGATGAATTGCTGGGTAAAAAGGGTGACATCTTTTATTTAAAGTTGAATTGCATTTCACTTGAATAACACGTGCTAAGATGAACTGAATTCGAAGAGATCGGAGTCGGGTATTAGTTAACAACCGAAACCACTTCGATTCCATATAAACTTGATATGTGAAATCAATAGGCTGGAATAGAATGAGTTAAGTGAAGTGAACCATTTAATCTAAGTTTTGGTACTTAGAAATTGATGTGTAAAATAAGTGATGTCTATAACAACTTGTGAAGTGTAAATTGATATAAGTTACCTCAGGTTTATATGAGTTGTATACTTTTGTATTCCATGTTTGATGGGTTTACTCACGCAGGTTTCCTGCCTGACCCGGGTGTTACTTTGATGTAATGCTCGGGTCAGACCGAGTATTTCAAATTTCCAGGTAAGGACGTTCTGAAACTCAGGAGTCGATCTGGATGATAGGAACGTATGGAGTATTTCCGCTGTATTATATTATTGTATATCTGAGGCATGGTATTGTGTATATCTAGTGTTTGTATATATGCGTAACTCTGATGTATTAAAATGTAATCGATAGATATAGTATTCTTTTATAAATTGTTATTATTTATTATTATATTTTGTCCGCTGCGAATGTGAGATGTGATGTTTCTTCATCTTTTTCTATCTCTTTCTTCTTTCTTCCTAACTATCTGGAATTTTCAGGATCGAAAATTTCGGGTCGTTACAGTTGGTATCCGAGCAGAAGGTTAAGCGAGAACCTTGGCTCTGTTGGGATTACACACTAAGGATAGGGTCAATGGTACCCTAGAATGAGTTGAGTGTATGTATGTATGTATATATATATATATATGAGAGAGCGTACTTGTTATTTTCTTATATAAGGATTTTAAATGATTTTACATAAGATTATATTTTGATATATAAAGCAATATTTCATTCTAATAAATGTTAAGGAAATTGGCTGATAAATTATTAGAATTAAATTAAGCGGGAATATAATACAACCAAATTGAAATTAAATAAAGGTAAGTTTGAAAAGGATTCAAACTGAAATTAAATCTTGAATTTGGGGAAAAGTTTCAGAATAAAAAAAAATGAATTGGTTTTCAGATATGATAATCTTGGTTATTATCAAAAATGATTGTTGTGTGTTTAATAATAAGATGCGTATTAATGAGTAAGCAAAATGAAATGGTTTAAAGAAGTAAACATTTAAGTAAAGTATGACTTATAAATTGAAATTGAAAATACCTAAATTGTGAAATTTTAAATCTAGGTCCAGGAATTTGAAAATTGTTTCAAAATTCTAAAAGAAAAAATAAATAAGTATTATTTGAATAAAAGAGACTTGTTGCAAACAATGGGTTATTTGAAAATTTGATTTGAATTTAAAACCAAAGGTGGTTTAAAATTTAAAAGTAACCTGGTTTGTAAGGAAATAAATATGAAATAAACATTAAGGTTGAGTTTTAAATTTGGAATGAGATGTGATACCCAAGGTGATAATTCTTTGAACTTATAAAATTATTAATCTGAAGTTTAAAATTTGAATGGGAATTCAAATTGTGTAAATTGACTGAATTAAGTAAATTGAATTTAACTTGGAAGAAGTTAAATAAGTTTGAATGAACAGCTTGAATTGGAAATTTCAAGATGAAATTGAAATTTAACTTGGAAAGTTAAATGGTTAATTTGAATTGGGAATTTGTGTGATCTTAAAATGGGTTTGAAATCTGGAAATTGAAAATGGATGGATGTTTAAATAAATCAGATGATATCGTCCTATTGTTATTACAAATCTTTAAATTGCGAATTGGATTTGTTTAAATGAGAAATGAAGTAAGGTAATATATCCATTATTGAGATAAAAGGGAAATTTAACTTTAATTTGAAATTAAGGGTATGGAATTACTTCGAACTAAAAATTTGAATAATTGAATTTGTAAACTAAACTTGTTTAAGAACTGGTTTCAAAACTGGAAGATAAAATTGGGTAATAAATTAAATTTTTAAGATAAAATAGTTTTGAACTCTTATTTGAACTTTGGAAAAAGTTAAGTAAAGATAATTTGAAATGGAATTTTGAGAATTTAACTCGAATTTATATAATTCGAGATGGTTTAAAATTGAGATTGAAATTGAATTAGTTCAAATTGAATCTGATTTGAATTAATTGGATTTGAGATTGAAGGTGTATAAGTTTAAAAATTTTAATGGAAAATTTGGATTGGATTAAATGGAAATGATTTGAAATTGTAGCGTGTTCAATTGATATTAGTCCAAATTGATTGGAATAATTTGAAATTATAATTAAAGTTGAACAAAGTTAAAATCAAATGGAATTTGATTTGGATTGGGAAAGAAATCAAGATTGATTTAACTTGAATTGGGGTTAAATAAATTTCGATGGGAATTGAAGTTCTTCAAATTGGAATTGTGTCAATTAAAAGGAAGTGGAAATTTAAATTGAATTGTTGGGAAAGTGAAAAGTTTTGACTCTGGACTATTTTCAATATAAATTGTTTTAATATAACTTATTTTCCAAGCTATTTAATATATACAGCCTTTCTTTTTCAAAGCCAAATTATTTATCTTGGTTTTACAATTATTTTTGGAACTATTTGAAGAAAAAATTGAACTATTTTATAAACTAAATACTATTTTTCAACTATTTCACAAATTAATTACTATTTTACAACTATTTTGCCAATTATCTAAATTTTTTACAATTATTTAACTATTTTCCAACTATTTTACAGCTATTTTACAAACTAATAATTATTTTTCAACTACTTGTCTATTCTTAAAATTTTCAAGATACCTTCTAAATATAAACTGGTCGGAGTTTAAACTGTTATTGGTTAAATACCCAACTGAGATAAGAATTGAAGATATAATCCAGATGAGAATTAAGGCAATTGAAAATAAGTGAATGAGAATTAAAGGAAATGTGAATAGAGAGAGAAATTGATTTGGCTAATAATCAATGAAGTTAAATACGTAGGATGTACGTATATTATTCTATTCGCATAGTGATTTGATCCAGATTCGAGCACAGAATTTCGAGATAGTTATATCGATCCGAGTTGGAATTTTTCACTCGATTTTCGACGGCGAGCCTGGATATGGATTGTTGATTGGTTCTGGATGTTCTTTATCATAGTTATAGCTATGCAAGGAGATGACGGTTTCTGATCAAGAAACCAAATCTAAGGCCGCACTAGGAAGTCGGGTGGACGATACTAGTTCGGAAGTGAAATTGTGTGATCGAGTGAGCGATCAGATTGGTATAGCATATGGATGATAAGTGTACTTCATACAGTTTTGAAGGAAATTTATATTGGAAAGCGTAATCAAATTTGAATATTTGATTTTGAATAAACAAAGTTATATATCATTGTCGTATAAGATAAATCTCCCCTTGTTGAATCTATTGCTGGAAGAAAAGGATTTTTGAAAGTGTTTGAAGTATAAAAGGAGTTTTATACAAGATTGAAATGATCCAAAGTTTTAAAAATTATATATATACATACATATATATACATATATATATATATATATATATATAAAGGATCTTATGAGGATTTTGGAAAAGGTTTGGGAACCTTTGGATTTGGAAGCTGGCGCCCCACCTTTATACCCACACTAGCCAAGGACACTACGGTGTAATGCTGTCAACTAGCACGGAGAATAATGCTGTTGAGGAGCGACCATATGTATAATTGCTTTGTGCGAGTACCGATATGCCAGATAAAAATATAACTTTTCATCTCAAGAGGAAATCCGACATACCGACACAAAATCAAAGCTAACTACACAGTGGCTATATGTAATCTTCGGAAACAAATATAGAAATAAACATAACACAAATCAGTCACAGATAATTCATATCACAAAGGATAAAATAGATATGAATATAACACATGAAAGTGTACATCAGAGTAGTGGTCAAACAAGATCCACAATATCAAAAATAATAGATACAAGTGCTAGACAAAAGAATACGTATACATCAAGGAGTCTATATCTCAATAGTATACAACAAAAACTACTAAACTAGAGTAGTTAGCCAAAAGATCAGATGATGGTCCGATAAGGAGTCAAGCAGAAGTACCTGTAAAATCTCAGTCTGACCCGAGTATTATTTTAGAAGAAAATATTAAACAGATCAATCTAGCTATAATTATCAGTTAAAATGAGATATAATAAGAGATATAATAAAAAGACGTATGATAACCAAAAATGTCATACTACGACAAGTATACATTAGAAAATCCACAAAAGTCATACAATATCTCAAGAATCTCATAACATAAAAAAGAATGTCATATGCTTTATTTAATTCACCAAGCCACAAAAAATGACATACATATCAATGCCAATCATAAAAGTTGGTGAAACATAAATTCCAGAAATCATCAATTAGAAATCCAGAAATCACAAGAAAAGGATGGCCAATCCTAAGCGGGAGCATGAAAACTCACCAACAAGTGTATCACAAACAATTCGGGACATCAACGCAGTACATACGGTACGTCCAATGAACCGAAAAGCCGAGACATCGATGTAGTACAAACGGTACATCACATGAATCGAAACACAAAACAATACGGGACATCGATGCAGTACATACGGTACGTCCAATGAACCGAAAATCCGAGACATCGATGTAGTACAAACGGTACATCACATGAGTCGAAACACAAAACAATTCGGGACATCGACGCAGTACATATGGTACGCCCAATGAACCGAAAAGCTGAGACATCGATGTAGTAGAAACGGTACATCACATGAACCGAAACACAATAAAAGTACATGGGTCACTAGCCCATAAAGAAATGAGACGAAGCTCAATAAAAATGAAGTACAGTCCTCCATGTGGACAAAGAGACATCGCACATTGCTAGTCTAAACCATAAAATGATCATCATCGATCATCAAGAAGTGTCAATTACAATAAGCTAGTAAATATATGAGTTTAGCTTCATGTCCCATAACCACTAGCTTAACTTAAATATTTGCGAACAAATTGTAGATCTCCACTAGAAAATTGTCACAAGAGTTTCAACCGAACAAGTCCAAGAATTAACCGACGAAGTAAACGCAAGCGTTTCATACCACTCATTTTACTAAGCCGTTTAATTAAATTTCTCATACGAGTGAGGTAAATGTTTGTATATACTAATAGATTGGAAAACGGTTTAAGAAAGGAGCTTTGTAATAAAATGGTGTTGAAATCGTTTTAATGAAAGGGTTCTGATATTTACTACTAGTATAGAAAACCTTTATATTTTAAAGTGACAAATCATAGAAGTGATTGTAGAAACAATCAATCATAAAAATTCACATACGAAGATGTGAATAAAATCCAAAGAAATCGATATCAAATCCATCAAAATGGATATTTCCGAAAATTTCCAAAGAAAAAGTCATCAAAGTCGATAATAAATGATAACAACAAAAGGGAAACAACACGAATCGATTAAAGTTGGAAATTCAAACAAATAGGCAATATAGACATAGTTGGCAAATAGGAGCAGGTCGGTCAACCGGACTTTCTAGGTCGGTTGACCGAAAAACAGCCCAGAAATGTCTCGGGCTACAGGTCGGTCGACCGGCCTAGGGTTTCGGTCGGCCGAACCTGATGTTCTTCAATTTGAAACCCATTTCAAAGGAGGTGCAAACACCTTCAATTTGCAAACGGACAAGCACGGACGCTAGGGGTTTACGCCTATCGGCTACCCAGTCCTATAAGCTCATCGATTCATCCCCAAAAACATGATCAAAACATCAAAGTTATGATTTTTAAAGATTTGAACTCAAAATACCAAAAATTGGAATATTCACCAATTCAATCCAAACCAAAAGCAAATGCACATGAATAAGTGTTAGGAATTCATACCCAAAAATCAAAGATAGTTATAGACAAAGATGTGAGATAAAAATCTCACCTTTTCACACAAAACAATTGAAGAAGAAGCTATTGAGCAATGGAAAGACAATCACTCTTCAATTCCAACTCAACAAGCTTGAATCAAAGCTTAAAAGAGAAACATTTCCCAAATTAGATTTAGGAATTTCTGAAATTCAAGAGAGAAGGAGTTGGAGAAGAAGAAGGAGATGCTTACTAATGGCTTTTCTTAGAATTTGAAGCAAGAACTTGATTTGCAAATAAAACTAGGGCTTAGGATTTTAATTCCTTTTCTTTTCCCCCATTATTCTCTTTAGAACTGAAAAGACAAGGAAGAGAGAATGAATGAAGAGAAGTGGTTCAATTTGGGGTATTAAGTTGGCTAGTGGGCTGAATCCAACCCAAAGCCCTAAGTGAAAAGGTAGCAAAATTCAACTTACTCCAAACATATCGAAGCTTATACTCAACAAGGTTGCCAACGGCATTTTGAACTCAATGGAAGGGGTCTCGAGTCCCAATTCGACTGTTTGCTAAAAGTAGGTTTTCGGACTAAAATCCGACGAACGATGAAATATTTAAATAAAATATTTAAATATACAATCATAAATATGCGGGTTGTTAGAGACTCCCCTCCTTAAAGAAATTTCGTCCTCGCAATACTTAAGAAGAAAATAAACAGTAACAACCATAAAAGCATATCAACACAGAAGAAAATTTTGAAATAAGAAGTTCACCAAAAAGGGCACAAAAGAGTAAGTTCGAACGTGTTTGCTCGATGAATTCTCTGGATTCTCAAGATCTATCCTTGAGATTTGAGAACCATCGGACTTTCACAAAAAGAACACCTTTATTTCGAAGGCGCTCAACCCCCGACCAAAATGATGTGAATAGAATGTTGTTCAAAAGTCAAATCTGGTGAAACTTCAATCCCTACTATAACACCAGTCTCAAGAATTAAAATCGGAAACCTGAAAACATTTCCATAGTTAAAAGACGTGGAAAACGTCAAGGATAGCAGAAAAACTGAGCCGGTGCAACGGCGTAGTATAATAACAGTACGCCCGAGAAACAAGAAACTCGAATAATTCGGAACCACGGCGTAGTACAATGACGGTACGCTAGATGTACCAAAGCTCAAATAATTCGAAACATCAACGATGTACAATGACGGTACATCCAATGAACCGAACACCATAAAAGAACATCGGTCGCAAGCCCATAAAGAAATGAGATGAAGCTCAATAAAACGAAGTATATTGAAACGTCCGATGTTGGTAAAATGATCATTCCATTTGGACATCATCAAATAAACAACCACTTGTTGTTTACAACAAAGTGCATTGGCAACACGATTCCCCTATCCGGGAATATACAAAGAATATCAAGATCATAAGATGCGAGGAACTCAAACCAACATTAAGTTCCTTATAAGAAAATGAACAATTTCAAAAATTATGATCGGTGAGGAGAACAAAATTCCTCACCCAAAAATTAATGATGCCAATTTTTTTTATTTTTTTTAAAAGTGAAATCAATAGCCACGAGCACTAGATCATGAGTGACTGTAACAGCCCTAGTTTTTAACTAGCATCTATTTCTTTTATTTATTTAAAACCTTGAAATTTATTTTAATACACTTATTTTAATTAATATTTTTAATTGGTTTAAATCATTTCCCAAATTGCTAAGAATAAATGAAGGTTTCTGAAATTTTTAACCGTGTTAAAGGATAACTCCAAATTGGGATTTTAATAAAAATTGAATTTTGTATAGTAAGATTTATTTATGAATTTGTAGAAATAATAATAAGTAAATACGAAGAATGAAAACGAATAAAATTTTAGTTAGGTTATAACTTTTAAGAATTCAGTGTATTTATAGACTGCTAAATTTCGCTCTTAAAAGGGTATGATATTTAATGGTATAAAATAACGGATATAATAGAGAAACGTATTAATTTAAAAGCGTTACTTTGGGGGTATATTATTGCGTGGATTCTACGCATTTTAAAATTCATACCGGAATATATATATATGAGTAAATAAAATCAGTAGAGGATTTCTATAGCCAACGTTACATTTTCATAGCCTTCATTGGTTTTTAAGTTTGGTATAAAATCTTTACCAATTGTATTTTGCCGTTTCTTTATAAATCAACAGCAATTAATTTATTTGCTTATTCTTGTGCCTAAATTTTAGCAAGATTCTTTTTGTTTAAAAATTATATATATATATATATATATATATATATATATATATATATATATAAGCACGTTTGAAGTAATGCAGTGGGTAAAACATTTATTTCCTTAATATTTGCTTGACCGTTTCTCCACCTTAGATTTCGCTTATAATTCATGAACAAAATCAAATAGGATCTCATGCAAATTTACATTCACCTTTAATCCCGCTCGTCCTTCCCTTATAATAACGCGCTAAATTTCAATTTATATTTCTTGCCATTTACACTTGATAATGCATGCCGTTTTATTTCCCCTCAGTTAGTAAAGCAAGATTTATTTTCTGCTAAATTATGTAACGTATAAAATATTTTTCCATATTCCATTATTGAAATTAAAGCCTTATCCATATATTACAAAAAAAAATCTTACTTGCCTTTACAAACATATTACTTAAACTCAAAGAATTAAACCATGCAATTCCCTGTTCATTCGAAAATAGTGTCTACCTATTTTGTTCCCAAAAATTTTGTAACCTTCAGCTGGTTTTAATATTTCTTAACCAGTTTACCTCCTTGATTTATGCAACACGTTTGGAGCGTTCAATTATTTTTCTACCGTAATTCAAGTGATAAAACCCACGCATCCTTTTATTATGCATCGACATCATTTATTTCAAGATCCACTTGCCGTTTTACTTTTCGAACGAAAGTTATTGCTTACCTTTTTCTTTTCCATTATCTCCGCATGCAAAAATCTTGCAACTCACTGCTAAATTAGCTGCTTCCAACTTTTGGGTCTTTCCCTGTAATTCAACGCATGCTTCTTGTAATAAACATTCAAGGAAAGCAAAATTTATTTCTTACCGGTAGAGAAAAATTTACTTAATCTCAAAAGAAATAAATCATGCAGCTTCCTATTTTATAACACGTTCAAACAAAAAGGACAAAATCAACGCATTCAAACTTTTTAAATTTGGTATAAAATATGGGCGTTTCTTTTTAAGTCATGCCATCTATTCATCACTTGCCTTTTTCTCTACATATTGATTTGCAAACAAACGATTCCTTGACCATAAAATTCGCATGCTTTGATTTCGCATCTTAGTTTTTCCTTGCGTACAAAGCAACGAAAATATATAGCTCCTAAAAACTATGCGCGTCCCTAGATTTGCCGTTTATAGGCAAATAAGGTTTCTTGCAAAAAAATATAGCATGCAACTAATATTTAGTATAAAATCTTTTATTGAAGTAGCATCCGAGCATATAAATATCATTGTCGTTTCTTAAATATCAACAGTTAGTTCTTCCCATTTATAAGCACGTCCAGATTTCTAATTTCCAAGGGCAAGAATAAATTGATTACCGTTTTCTTAATTTCAATCAAAGGAATTAAATACTTTCCTAAATATCGCAAGTTTATCTCCACAATTCTAGTGCACGTACGCAAGTAAATGAGAGAAGAAAATTTGAAAAAAATATCTACTTGTCGTTTTTTTTTTAAATTTCAATCAAAACAAATTGATTTCGTGCCTATCTAAATTCACGCAACCCGTCCCTTATATAAACCAAAACTCATACCACAAATTCATTCATGAAAAAAAATTTCATTTTTTTTTCTCCGGTTGCTTGCGTGCAAAGCTTCATCAGGTATGGCCTATGTTTATATTTTTCCTTCTTCCTCCTTTGCTTTCTTCTTCTTTATTTCCTTTTCTTGTTCACGCAAAGGCTTAAAACTCCACCACCTTAGGCTATGACTCCTCCTTCACCACTAGATGCTTACCCTCCTCTTTTACCACTGATGTCAGCCTCTCCTCCAAATAAATTGCATGAAAATTTTTCATAAACTGATAACTAAAGTTTTATGTCATCTAGCCGTCCTTAAAGATTTTCAGTAGTGAATTTGACCAATTTATTTTAGAAATAAAATTTAAACTTTACCCAAAATATAATAGAGTAGAAAATATATATATATGTGAATGGAGGAGAAAGTACGCGTGTGGGTCATAAATGTCCAAACTAGGTTGCAAATTCACTTTGTATTTTGAAGTATGAAAACACAGTGAGGCGAGCATGTAGTTGGATTTTGTAATAAGCTAGGGTTGCAACAGTAGTTAGAGAAGGAAAAAAAAATTTAATAATAATAGTTGAATAAGCAAATATAAGAATCGGCTGTAGGAGGGTTTTTGTACTAGTGAAGAAGTGTTCATTTAATTAGTAGTGTGAGTGTATATGTATTATCAACGTTATGCGCATAAAATTCTTTTATGATGCCGAGAAATTAGATTAAGATTTTAAGTGTTTTCGCCACTTGTAGAAAAAAAGGGGTGAAGTAAGTAACGTGCAATTTTGAACCGAACCATGAGAACGTAGTCTAGCTGTGTGGTGGAGTGGTCGAGTCAAGTGAATTCCATTCGTTCCAGTTGTTTCGAAAATTTTGCTTTGACCATAATTTTTAAAGTCGCGTATTTGGTTTATTTGGATCTTGTTATAGATTTGAATCAAGACGTTGCATCCGTGGAAATCTGATCGTGCCGTTTGTACGTTTCTTTATCAAGTGATACAATTGTTTGAATCTATTTTTCTGCAGCTTTAAGGTGAGTATTTCTCACCAGACAAACATACCTATATTTATGTGAATTATCGTAAGTGTATTTGTAAATTATTTATTAAATGTCATCTGTCTGTAATATAACGTATAATGTTAAACCCCATTTTAAATTGACACCTCATCATTTGTTTATCTGTTGTAATATAGTTGCAGTTATATTATTTAATGCTTATTTACTGTTAAATCATCACTGCAAGTTCCCTGTAAATTGAGATCGTTATAGGCTGAAACGATAGGCCCGTACGATAATTATTTATTCATTTATTTATTTAATTGTTTAATTTTAAATATTTAACTTGGGATTGCGGGTTTGAAATGATAGAACCCGGGGTTTTTGTAAATTGCGGATTGAAATGATATATATCCGTATCACTTGACCTAGGCTAGAAAACTATATAAAGACCCGTGGTTTATATAATATTTTTATGAAATGTTTAAAAAAAATATTTTTAAATAGAAAGTTTATAATTTTCTGGTTTAAATGTATTTGAAGGATTTTATTTTTTTTATTGTTTATAATGATTTTTGAATGAGTCAAATGTTAAATAAATGAATGTTTATGTAAAATTTTGGAGTATAACTTATTTTGGAAAATTATGAATTTTTGTTAAAAGTGAGATTTTAGTTAAGTAAAATAATTGATATTAAGTTTTATTTTGGGAATTTAAAACTTAATGGTTAAGTTAATAAAATACAACACTTAAATGTTGTCTTTTGTAAATAGACCGTTTTAACCTATAACTTTAGGTAGCATTTTATAAGTGCTACGGAAACTGAATTTTGATTGTTTTAATAAAATTTATGGAAATAATCTTTGAAAAAAAAAGCTTAAATTTTGGAATATAATATGAATAAATAAGAATAAGGAATTGACTTTAAATGGTTTTAAATGGAAGAATTTAACTTTTAAATGTGAGTTGAAAGGCAATTAATTCCTAAATAAATTGAATAGATTTAAATGGTATTTTTTATTAAATGAAATGACCGATGTTTAAATAAATGATGTTTGAAAGGATATTATGATATTGAAATGTATTTGAAATTTATTTTGATTTTTAAAGTATAAATACCATTTTTTTTAAAAGTTGTAACCACGGATTATAATAACGTTTGGTTGTTAAAGAGACCGGGATCGGATATCTGGCATACTCTCTGTCGATACCGAAAACCACTTTACCAACCGTGTACGTGGTGGAGATTCCAGAATGAAGTAGGATGGTGGCGGCGTTTCCTGTAAGCTAAATACGTGGACCCGACTCCCGTGAGTTAGCATAAGGTGGCTAAAATAGGAGCGATCGACGGATTAATGAGGTAGCACCTCTGATCGGACGCACTTCTTCGTATGCCATTCTATTACTTTTGTGATTGTTTTGGTGCGCACCTTTGATTTGGGAGTGTTGTTCGAGGTGGGCGGTAGCTGCGGTTACGCGTTTACATCGGTCCGGAAGCGTAATTGGTATATCTACCCTGGCATTGCCTAGTTGTGCCGTGTCACCTACCATAGCGAGCCTTGTACGAGTTTGGTTTTCTCCCGTAGCCCGTGTGGTATCCTCTGGTGGCTTCCCGATCAGGAGGGACTATGATATTGGATGGACTACTGGGACTATTACGTGTTAAGGTGGAAAATGTAAAGCCTTAACGCTATTTAAAAGTAAGTTTATTTTACTAATAGACATTATTATAATAGCGAATATTACTACATAGTAAATAGTTTAACGGATCCTTAGAGGATAGGCGGTCCCAAGCATCCTTTAAGTTACTTGCTCTATATTACAGTACACTTGAATTAGCTTACACTATATAAGTATGTATGTCCTGACTCGAGTGTTTATGTTTTATTTTACGCTCGGGTCAGCCTGAGTTGCAGTTCAGTCATCATCCCGGAGCTAGGACTTCTGTAGATCCTTTCAAGTTGTTGGCTTCTTTCTGTCCGTTATCTTATTTATGAAATCAAGACTTTAGGATTTTTGGATTTCCTATTTGATGATTTAAACTATATTTGGGATGGAAGACTTTGTAATTTGTATTTGTTGAGACTATTTATAGTGGCTTCATGAACCACTAAGTATTTTTAAATTCCGCTGCGAGATTTCTGATATCTATGTCTGTGATTCTGTGATTTATTTACTGCATATTCTGAGTTTTGCCAAAAATTTATTTACGACGCGGTATTCTGAACAATTCAAGTCCGACATGTGCGGATGCGAATGGTTGAAAATATCGGGCCGTTACAGTGACATATCTAGTCTCAATAGGCATTAATGATTTAGAAGCACAAAAGATAGCACGTTCTCTTTCGCAAGAGAACGACATCCAAACCAATACGATTTGCATTGGCACAAAAGATAAAGTCTTGGTTCCCATCGGGAATCACAAGAATAAGAGTATCGAAAAGAAAGAATTTCTTTTAAATAATCTTCTTTCTCGAAAAGTTAAAACTTTCAAAATTACATTTATCTTTATGTAATAATCTTTCTATAAAAATTTACATTTTTACAAGTCAATATATCGTGTCTGACTGTCTCATATAAGCGTTTAGGAAATTCCTATCGATAACGTTGATCAAGCGCATTAACCAAAATCCTTAAAACACTAAATGGGCAATACAATCACAAAACTATCTTCTATATGATAAACATGTTTCTTAGAAGTTTTGAGAATATTCTATGCTCGTTTAATATCAAAATCCAATTGTACTTATAAATAAATCTCATGAAAAAGATTTGCAAAATTTTAAATTTCTATTTTCATCCAAAATCAATAAATACTAGAATGGAGTCATCGAGATATTCGTAAAATACTCGATTCATAAAATGAATGAAATAAGCTGGACAAACTGAATGATATAATAAGTCATTCATAAGAATCATAACGAGTGCGAAATGCGGTAAATGGAATGCTAACTTCCGCAACTTGTAGAAAATAAAAAATCGACGGCAAGGTCGAGCTAAAAAGATCTTAACACCACTCAAAAGATTGCTTAGGTGATAATCCTAAGACAAACTCAAAAATACCGGAAAGTTTCACAAACTATTTAGATAAGAGAAACAACACTTTACTTATCATGAAGGCTTAAAGAATAAAATGATGCCATCAAATTGGAATCAAAATCACAAAGAGAAATAGAAATCTGCTTAACAGATTATAAATGTCGAGGATGAATAGTCCACACAGAAAATAGGATATGGGCTTCACAACGGTTAAGCCAATCCTTACAAAAATCAATTCCGAAGCCTAAGTAAAAAAATCGGCTCGGAAAGAAAAATCACATAAACTAATTTCGACATCAATAAAAAGAAACAAGTTGAGTATTGCGGATCCACCATCCGAATTCTCAATTCTCAAAGAAGACATCAAGTCCAAATTGTATTAAAGAAAAAGAATCAACAAGTTCTTTCGATACAAAATAATGAGATGAACTCATATCAACAAGAACTCGAAAAAGATAATCACAAAACAAATGAAATCAAGGATTGATTAAGAAATACCTTGAGGAGCTTGAACAACATTCAGCTCTCCCTCTCTCCGACTTCGGAGTATGTGACATGTAGATATAAGATGACCCGAACTTTTGCAATAATGACAAAAGAGAGGTTTCGGGCACTCCCTTGCATAATGGTTCGTGGAACCACAATTATAGCATTGTCCACGACTAGAGGTAGGAGTCTTTGCTACCGGAGTTTGTTGCTTCCCTTTCTTGTTGGGATTGGGGCCTTTGAATTTGATAGGCCTCTTCATGTTATTGTTGAAGTTCTGTTTGGCACCGACAACTTCGACATCGCTTTCTTTATCGGCCTCTTCAAGTCGAAGAGCGATATCAATCAGCTGATTAAAAGAAACTTCTAGTTTTAGAAGTAAAGGCTTTTTAAGGTTCTTGTTCAACCCATAGACAAACCTTTGATTTTTCTTCAATGGGGTATTAATATACCCGACCCCATACTTAGAGAGAGATTCGAAAGATGCGACATAATCTGTCACAGAAGATTCACCTTGAACAAGGTCAATAAAACACCGGGCCAAAGTTACTTTTTCAGCCTCCGGCAAAAATTTTAGTTCGAATCGTCCCCGAAATTGCTCTCAAGTAAGATCTGCTTTGATAATCTCCGAAGTTAAGAGCTCATACCAATCTAACGCTCTTTCTTGGAGCATGCTAGAAGCCACTTGGACTCGATGAAGGTCAATAAGATTCATGCGGGTAAAGATGCGATCGCATGATTTGAGCCAAGCTTTAATTTCTATAACACCCTCGGATCCCGTGAATGGCCTTCCACCCAAATCGGTATAATCTCTGCATAAGCATGCAAAACCGGATGTAGGATGAGTAGGCACGGGAATGGGTCCGGCTGCTTAAGCATTCTTTACTAGATCAAGAAGCTGCTGGGCAGACGTAAATACTCCATCCTGGAGAGTAGCACTAGATTGTCCGGCACTGGGACGGTTTGATCTAACCATTTCTCTTCTTTAAGAAAGAAAGAAGGAGAAAAGTTATTCTCAAAATAAATATCAAGCAATCTTGATAGATAAAAAAAGGAATCATAAAAGAAAATAGGATAGGACGGTATGAAGACCCGAATAAAATCCTAAAGCACGACTCCTAAAATGGACTTAGGACGATGATCCTTGTTAAATTATTCTACATTGTTTCGAAGTTTGGCTTTGATACCAAGCTGTGACGCCTCACCTCTATACCCACACTAGCCAAGGACACTACGGTGTAATGCTGTCAACTAGCGCGGAGAATAAGACTGTTGAGGGGCGACCATCTGTATAATTGATTTGTGCGAGTACGGATATGCCAGATAAAAATATAACTTTTCATCTCAAGAGGAAATCCGACATACCGACACAAACTCAAGCTAACTACACAGTGGCTATATGTAATTTTCGGAAACAAATATAGAAATAAACATAACGCAAATCGGTCACAGATAATTCATATCACAAAGGCGGAAATAGATATGAATATAACACATGAAAGTGTACATCAGAGTAGTGGTCAAACAAGATCCACAATATCAAAAAGAATAGATACAAGTGCTAGACAAAAGAATACGTATACATCAAGGAGTCTATATCTCAATAGTATACAACAAAAACTACTAAACTAGAGTAGTTAGCCAAAAGATCAGATGATGGTCCGATAAGGAGTCAAGCAGAAGCACCTGTAAAATCTCAGTCTGACCCAATTACTATTTAAAAAGAAAATAATAAACGGATCAGTCTAGTTATAATTATCAGTTAAAATGAGATATAATAAGAGATATAATAAAAAGACGTATGATAACCAAAAAAGTCATACTATGACAAGTATACGTTAGAAAATCCACAAAAGTCATACAATATCTCAAGAATCTCATAACATCAAAAAGAATGTCATATTCTCTATTTAATTCACCAAGCCACAAAAAAATTACATACATATCAATGCCAATCGTAAAAGTTGGTGAAACATAAATTCCAGAAATCATCAATTAGAAATCTAGAAATCACAAGAAAAGGATGGCCAATCCCAAGCGAGAGCATGAAAACTCACCAACACGTGTATCACAAACAATTCGGGACATCGACGCAGCACACACGGTACGTCCAATGAACCGAAAAGCCGAGACATCGATGTAGTACAAATGGTACATCACATGAATCGAAACACAAAACAATTCGGGACATCGACGCAGTACATACGGTACGTCCAATGAACCGAAAAGCCGAGACATCGATGTATTACAAACGGTACATCACATGAATCAAAACACAATAAAAGTACATGGGTTGCTAGCCCACAAAGAAATGAGACGAAGCTCAATAAAAATGAAGTACAGTCCTCCATGTAACAAAGAGACATCACACATTGCTAGTCTAAACCATAAAATGATCATCATCGATCATCAAGAAGTGTCAATTACAATAAGCTAGTAAATATATGAGTTTAGCTTCATGTCCCATAACCACTAGCTTAACTTAAATATTTGCGAACAAATTGTAGATCTCCACTAGAAAATTTCACAAGAGTTTGAATCGAACAAGTCCAAGAATTAACCGACGAAGTAAACGCAAGCATTTCATACCACTCATTTTACTAAGCCGTTTAATTAGATTTCTCATACGAGTGAGGTAAATGTTTGTATATACTAATAGATTGGAAAACAGTTTAAGAAAGGAGCTTTGTAATGAAATGGTGTTGAAATCGTTTTAATGAAAGGGTTTTGATATTTACTACTAGTATAGAAAACCTTTATATTTTAAAGTGACAAATCATAGAAGTGATTGTAGAAACAATCAGTCATAAAAATTCGCATACGAAGACGTGAATAAAATCCAAAGAAATCGATATCAAATCCATCAAAATTGATATTTCCAAAAATTCCCGAAGAAAATGTCATCAAAGTCGATAATAAATGATAATGACAAAAGGGAAATAGCACGAATCGATTAAAGTTGGAAATTCAAACAAATAGGCAATATAGACATAATTGGCAAATAGGAGCAGGTCGGTCAACCAGACTTTCTGGGTCGGTTGACCGAAAAACAGCCTAGAAATGTCTCGGGCTACAGGTCGGTCGAACGGCCCAGGGTTTCAGTCGGCCGAACCTGATGTTCTTCAATTTGAAACCCATTTCAAAGGAGGTGCAAACACCTTCAATTTGCAAACGGACAAGCACAGACGCTAGGGGTTTACGCCTATCAGCTACCCGGTCCTATAAGCTCATCGATTCATTACCAAAAACATGATCAAAACATCAAAGTTATGATTTTTAAAGATCTGAACTCAAAATACCAAAATTTGGAATATTCACCAATTCAATCCAAACCAAAAGCAAATGCACATGAATAAGTGTTAGGAATTCATACCCAAAAATCAAAGATAGTTATAGACAAAGATGTGAGATAAAAATCTCACCTTTTCACACAAAACAATTGAAGAAGAAGCTATTGAGCAATGGAAAGACAATCACTCTTCAATTCCAACTCAACAAGCTTGAATCAAAGCTTAAAAGAGAAACATTTCCCAAATTAGGTTTAGGAATTTACGAAATTCAAGAGAGAAGGAGTTGGAGAAGAAGAAGGAGATGCTTACTAATGTCTTCTCTTAGAATTTGGAGCTAGAACTTGATTTGCAAATGAAAACTAGGGCTTAGGATTTGAATTCTTTTTCTTTTCCCCCATTATTCTCTTTAGAACTGAAAAGATAAGGAAGAGAGAATGAATGAAGAGAAGTGGTTCAGTTTGGGGTATTAAGTTGGCTAGTGGGCTAAACCCAACCCAAAGCCCTAAGTGAAAAGGTAGCAAAATTCAACTTACTCCAAACATATCGAAGCTTATACTCAAAAAGGTTGCAAATGACATTTTGAACTCAATGGAAGGGGTCTCGAGTCCCAATTTGACTGTTTGCTAAAAGTAGGTTTTCGGACTAAAATCCGACGAACGATGAAATATTTAAATACAATCGATAAATATGCGGGTTGTTACAGAAAGGCTTTTAATTTTTGGGTAAAATCAATACTGAAATTTGGAAAGCCTAGTTTGAGAACTATCGATTTTGGGATAATCGATTTTGTGTAAAAGAGCTTTGTATGAGATCATACTAGGTGTATGATTTGAAAGATACTATATGTGTATAGTACAAAGTGTTTTGATAATGGCTCCGGAAAAAAAGGCGCTCCCTTGAAATGAACTTCTCAGGAGTGCCATCGGGCGGTGCTGCCTTGAACCCCAAGGGGGGTTCTAAAGTTGATCCTGTGAGGAGTCTAGACAAAATTAGTTCCCGAGGATTATGAGTAGTATGTACCATAGCGAAAGTCGTGTGTGCCGCTGAGAGCCAACGGTCTACGTTTGATTTTATATCGGTAGACTGCGACCTATGGTAACATAGCGAAAGTCGTGTGTGCTACCGAGAGCCAACAGTTTGCGTTTGATTTTATATCGGTAGACTCTGACCTATGTAGGAGTGGAGAAGTTTCATTTCGACAGCGAAAATCGAGGGGCGCTGATGCCTCCAGTTACATGGACTTTTGCTGTGATGGCAACGTAACCCTAGAACGTAACTGCGATCTGTTGTGGGTTACATGGCATAATCAAAGGGCGCGGAGTGCCTACAGTTACATGGACTTTTGCTGCGATGGCAACGTAACCCTGGAATGTAACTGCGACCATGGATGGGGGTGATGATTTCTAGAGCATTCTCACCAATGATATTTCCTCTATTTTCAAAAACTGTTTTCTATATTTTCAATAAAATTATTTTTCAAAATATTTTCACTGGATGTTGAAACGGGTCTATGCTTATAGATTTTCAGTCGTATGCCTAATCAATGTATAACCGAATTTCTGTGAGAACAAGAATGGACTTGTCGAAACATCGAGTTATGAAAGTATTTTTATAAAAACTATTTTAGAAATATTATATAGATTTTTAAAGTAGTTTAAAAATGATCAAAGAAAATTTATCGGATTTTAAGCATTTTAATAAATCTGGCTTCGTTCCTTTTATAGGACGAAAAGATTCAAAGGGGGGAGGAATGTGACGACCCGGTATTTTGGCAACATAAATTAATAAATATTTAATACAATTAAATAAAATGTAAACTCATCATTTTAAAATAAATAAATCTTTTGGAAATATTTGCCATTTATTTATATACATTTGTATTTTGAAAAGGAAATTTGATTTGGAAATTTAAAATAAAATCTCTTAAAAATATTTACAATAAAATCTATCTTATATAATTAAATTAAAATGCCTTACCTTATTTACATTTCACAAAAATATATACATGGATAATAATGTTTGAAATAAAATCAATTTCTATCAATATAAAATATAAGTTAAAGTATAAGTAAAGCATATGAATCTAATTTAAATATTGATAGTTGACATATAAAATAAAAAAATAAATAAAAGCAAGAATTAAGTAGTTATAGTATGCATACAACATAAGTTTAAAATTTTAGGAACAAAGTATAAAATAAAATAAGGCAAGTGTATATATATGAATTGTGAAAGCTAGAAGATAACAAAACAAATATCTCATACATAATATCTAAGCACATAAAATAAAATAATAATAATAATAATAGTGTGTAAACATATGAGGAAACCATGACATTTAATGCTATCTTCTCAGCCAAAATTTTGTCATTTCAAAATTCTTACAAATCTTTTCATTTTTCAGTAATAAAAATCTGATCAAAATAAAATAAAAAGAGAAAACAGCTAAACCAGTTACAACCTTCCTTAAGCATTCTGTTCTTTTCTATATATATGTATGCATCTACTATTTTAGTTCGTTCAGTAAAAATTTAGCAAAACCTAAGAATAAGATATAAGCATCTTCATTTTTTTCAAAGCTCAAAATCATTCAATTCAAACAAAAACAGAAAGTACTCAAGGCAGATTAATACTGTAGTTTCAAAAACCTCAGATTGTTCTCTGTTCACGGTACCTTCAGGTGAGTAAACAAAAATTTTCAAGTTTAAGTTTAATTAAAACAGTAAATATGAATTCATTGACTATATGATGTTGTATATGTTCTATTTTGATATGGATCTGTGTTTATATATAGGTTGTTCTATGAATATAGAATATGTTGTTCTTCTCTGCTATTTGTTAGAGGGTTGATTATCATTCAAATTCAAATTTGTTTTCATCTGATCATTGTAAAACTTTAAGTTTCAATTAAATAAGAAGTTTAAACCTTAATCAAGATTTTTCAAAGCTGATTAAACATGTTAGTGAAATATTACTACAGGAAATATTGTTTTACCGGTAATTAAATAATACTTTGATAAATTCGATTGTTATAAAAGGTTAATTCAAGATTATATCTTGAATTCTTACTGCAATTTATGATTTTTAAAACAAAAACGAAGATTTTTAGTTTTGTATTCTCAGAGGAGTTTGTATTTAAATAAAATTTGCATTTTTTTCATTTTTTAACAATCGAACCAATTTAAAATGTTGAATTTCTTTTTGAAGCTTGTATAAACATTATTGATTTCGAGAAAATTATCAGAGAATTTTTCGATTGCATAAATTGAAGAAACGAGGCCGAATTAGCGTTTTTGTTCAAGCTTTTGGACATGTCTGTAATGTGACGAGTTCGTCGTCTTTACATGATCGAGCTTCGCGTAACTTTGATGAATGGTTTCTTGGTGTGTTGTCGAGATGTGGTCGAAATTTGGGCGACTTTGGTGGCCTGTGCGGTGGTGGCGAGGCATTTTGCTGAGGGTAGTTGGTGACAGTCTTTCGAGCCAAATACCTAAATTTCGTTTTGAAATTTATGAAGGCAAGTCGAGTTTGATTTTCGAGTCTATGGGGGATTTGTGACTTGTCGGGGGTCTTAGGGTTCGCCGGAGCTACGGCGCGCCACCGTGCACGTGTACGGCGCAAGGGGTTGTGTTAGTGTTGTGTTGATGGGTAATCTCGAGTTGTTACTCGAGATAGTTAGGTTATTTTCTTCGGGGTAGTAATCGAGTTGGAGAGGGTTACCTGAAACTATACTTATGTTTAAAATTAACTATGGAAAAAAAAGAAGGAGATGGAGTTTGAGAGGAAGAGGGGCCTCGGGGGAAACTGGTGAGAGACTCGAAGTGTTACTTGAGTTTAATAAGGGGAGTTCTCGGGTTGTTTCTTTCAAAATGTAATGTTATAAAAAAGAAAATATAAAGCCAAGTAAATTGTGATTCTACAAGATTCAAGCACTATAAACTAAATAAGGTTTAACAATTTGAATTAAAACTTTAATACAAGTCTTAATTATTTTAGTTAATACTTCAAAATGTCTTAACTCTTAATTACTATTTTAATTAAGTAATTAATTTAAGTTAAGTATAAAATTAATTAACACTTAAAGTTAGTAGTTAATAATAAATTGATTTTTAAAAATTAAAGAAGACTTTTAAATGTTAATTAAGAAGAAAAATTAATATTAATTAATTAATTATTTTGGGAAGTGATTAAGAATGATTAAATTTTTAATAGTAATAGAGATTGGTTAATTAATGATTGAGTGATAAATAAATTTGTAATTAACTACTTAAAGTTAATTAATTTATGATTAGTAGTTTACTAATTAAGAAATTTAATTACGAATTAATAACTGATTAAATAAGTAATTAGTGAATAATAAATGGGTAATTAAGTCTTATTGATTAATAATTAAAGTCATTAATGAATAATTAATTTAGATTAATCAATTGATTTAAAGATAATGAAGAGGAGATTATCGATTTTAGGAATTTGTGACATTGTGGTATCATAAGAAGACTACAGATTTGTGAATAATTCATAATTGTTTTTAATACATTGTTAATGATAATTCAATCATAAGTAAGAATAAGATTTATCTTAATATTAAGTAGGATTTGAGATTTATTAAATTATTCAGGTAATTAAAATGAATTAATTAATTAATTTAATAATTAAGAATTTAAGTTAATCAATTAAGGTTTAAGATTAGTTAATCGAGGATAATTAATTTGTAATTAATAATGGTTAATCTAAATTTAATTACTGTAGAGAAGTAATTAAAGAATTGTTAATGAAGGACGTCAACCTAAGTTTATACAATTAATTAAGTTCAATTAATTAATTAAGGATAATCGTTCATGGAATGTTGTTAAGTATAATTACTTAATGGAAGTAATTAGATAATGATGATAATCTTAATGTAATTAAAGAATAATTAATCAAGTAGGATTAACTTATAAGATGAATGATTATGGGATGGTAAATTAGTTGGGTTGTAATTAATTAATAAGCATGACTTAAAGGTAATTGATTTAATTCAATTATGGTTAATTAGATTTATTCGAGATGGTGTGATTAATTTATCTTGGTTATGTATGATTAAATGATGATAAAATGCCTTGAATTGATTGATACCTCTGATATGAAATGGTTCGTGATATGATGTGTTTGAGTGGACAATGATAATGTGGTTACCTATCAATGATGAATTGCTGGGTAAAAAGGGTGACATCTTTTATTTAAAGTTCAATTGCATTTCACTTGAATAACACGTGCTAAGATGAACTGAATTCAAAGAGACCGGAGTCGGGTATTAGTTAATACTCGAAACCACTTCGATTCCATATAAACTTGATATATGAAATCAATAGGCTGGAATAAAATGAGTTAGGCGAAGTGAACCATTTAATCTAAGTTTTGGTACTTAGAAATTGATGTGTAAAATAAGTGATGTCTATAACAACTTGTGGAGTGAAAATTTATATAAGTTACCCCGGGTTTATATGAGTTGTATACTTTTGTATTCCATGTTAGATGGGTTTACTCTCCCTGGTTTCCACCCTGACCCGGGACTTTGATGTAATGCTCGAGTCAGACCGAGTATTACAAATTTCCAGGTAAGGACGGTCTGGAACTCAGGAGTCGAGCTGGATGACAGGAACGTATGGTGTATTTCCGCTGTATTATATTATTGTATATCTGAGGCATGGTAATTGTGTATATCTAGTGTCTGTATATATGTGTAACTCTGATGTATTAAAATGTAATCGACAGATATAATATTCTTTCGTAAACTGTTATTATTTATTATTATATTTTATTCGCTGCGAATGTGAGATGTGATGTTTCTTCTTCTTTTTCTATCTCTTTCTTCTTTCTTCCTAACTATCTGGAATTTTCAGGATCGAAAATTTTGGGTCGTTACATCACCTACCTCCCAAATGACTGCGTCGTCATTTTCCGATTCAAGATCTTCCTCTACTTCAAACTCTTCCTCATCATCAAACTCCTCCTCTTCACCCTCGATTTCAAACTCTTCTTCATTGTTGAATTCCTCCTCGGGGTCTTCTTCCTGAGGTTGAGGCTGTTCGACAGGCTTTACAGGCTCCTCTGGTTCTTCCTCATATAATGATGGCTCATTAAGGACCGCCCGAATCCTCCTGACCAAATTATAATCACCATCCCTTCTAGCCTTAGCCAATGCTCCACCTAGGCTAATGCTACGGGTTTCTATGGTCAATACCAACCCAAAAGTGAGACCTAATGTTTCAGAATTCTATAGGCTAAAGAGTACATATCTAGGTTCATACTTCAAACATCTACCCTTTTTAAATTTCTAATGCTCAAAATTTACAAAATCATTTTCACAAAAAATAATTTAAGTATATATTTTAGAAAGTGATTATAAGGCATAGAAATATATATATATATATATATATATATATATATATATATATATATATATATATATATTTGTGTGTGCATGTATATATAATACAGTAAGTTTATAAAACAATTCATTTCTTCAATTTATAGATCCATATATATGTATATACATACAATAATGTAAAGTATTGTAAGATCTTAAATCCTCAAATATCTTTTTAGAAATCCATTATTATAAAATTATCTTTAATGGTGGAAAATTTTCCTAAAATATTAGTTTAAAAGTTTTTCAAATTCCTTTAGTAAATAAAACATCCTAAGGGTTCGGATCCCTATACTTAAGTCAAAAAGGACAACAAATGAAAAATACTCAAGGTTGACGGCTAAGACCACACAAATCCTAAATGATAAATTACCAGCATTACAACCAACAAATTTTAAATAAAATATATTTAAAAATCATACCTTTTATACAGAGAAATATATATTTTGGGTAAAATTATTTCATCCACCCCTTTAAAAACAATATTGTGTCTGTTGGCCTTGTTCAAGTATTTAGAGATTCCTATCAATAACGTTAGCTACTGATATTGACCAGAATCCATATGCCACTCAACCGATCAATTAACACAATATATAAAACCATTTTTATATAACTAACAAATACGTGCTCTCGTGTGTGTGTGTGTATACGCGCATACACTCAAACTCATTCAGGTTGCTACAGACCCTATCTCTAATGAGTAACCCACGCAAGCCTACGTATTCGCTCAACCTAAGCTCTGATACCACAATGTCACAATCCACTTTTCCATACAGATTTAAACTAACTTTTACCGCACTTGTCAGCCAAATCGCATGGAAAGACGAATAGTGAAAGAAAGAAAGAAGGTAGAAGATAGAAAGAAAATAGAACAATACAGAATCTCACAGCGGAACGAATAATCTATAATATAACAAGTCTTTACATGAAACAAAAACTGTTGCTTTAATAACTTATACATCAATCAGAGTTTACATCCATTCAGCATGGACAGTTTATAACAATCTGCCCTTACAGCTTGTTGACAACACAACAATTTCAATGAAATATAAGCATCTACATGAATACGTCTCCTGTATCCAACTCCTCTTCTGAAGCTTCAAGTCTTCCAACTAAACCTGGAAATATGCTCGGTCTGACCCGAGCATATAGGAAAAACACCACATCCAGTCAGTTTGATAAACCAGCGTGAGAAACACACTCAACTTGAATTATTAAAATTTCAAAATCCTTTGAAATCAAAGGTATCTCGTAAGACCATGCCACAAATAAATATATTGGGTTTTTACCTTGCGATAACCAAAACAATTCTTATCAAAATCCTTTGATATTATAATAGTGTCTAGGTATAAATACTTGTTCAGATACCCGAAATTTTTACATTCATTAAATTCCAACGATACAAGGCTCTACAATCAAAACCGTAAAGGCATGTAGGGAGAATGGATTTCCAACTAATGACTAGGCACTGGGGTGCCACCTGTCATGGTACCTAGTCTAGATCAGCATACTGAGGATCCACCCTGATCCCCTGCAACACAAAACCGAAGCTACCCCTTACTGGATAGTCCGAATAAGATCATCCCACGGTTGGGATCAGCAACCTCCCATGTAACGACCCGTAAATTTTAATAGTTTAATAATAAATGTAATTTTTGTGAAATTTTAAATAATAAAATTTGGAAATAAAAATTTAATGCTTGGAATACGTCTAATTAAACATAGCGAATGGTAAATTTTCATCATATAGTATGAATATTTATTTTCGTGTGTAAATTCTATTTCAATTTAAATCATTTAATATTTGATGATCATAAAATGTTTTCCAAAGCTGAATATTTTTACACAATAAATTTCTAAATCGTCTTCTGAGTGAGTCGTCATCTTTCATTTTTCCAAGTTTGGTCTGCTATTGCTTCATTTATCTTATTTCTGGAAAATTGGCTACATTTTCAGTATCTCGTGTACGTTCTATTTTTATTTTTTTTATTCGTACGTATATATACGGATAAATATATATATTAGTTATATTACGTTGTGTTCTATTATATGCATATATAATGGTATACGTAGGAATTATTGGCTATGGTGTATACGTGTCTATATTATATTTTATGATGTAAAGGTTATTTGTAAATATATGTACGTTACTGTATATTTGTATGTATAGGTTCATATTCAGTTGTATATTTAGTTATAATACATAAATGTTTATATATATTCTGATACATATATTTTTGCAATTTTAAATGTTATTAAGCTTTGAACAGCTTTACATATGGGTATATGTGTATTATCTATTGGTTATTTATACGTTATGTACATTTGTGTTGTTTATATATTGTATTTTATGTACGTGTTTTTGAGTTTTATATATTATGTGAGTTTTTTAAGTGAAGTACGTAAAAAGTTGTATAGGTTATTACTATATATTATATTATAAGTGTATTGTTATATATTATATTTATAGTCATAACGTGTATTGTTATAAGTGTACTTTATATTATATTGTATTAATGTACATACATAGTATAATTTAAATATAGTCTAGTTTACATGTATAATGGATATATGTTGATTATACAGAACGTGTGGTCAATAGTTTGTTTCAAAACTATTTTATTTTTTCGAAAACGTATGTATATAATTTTAATGAGTTTCAAAATTAATATTGGTTAAGAAAATAATATATTGGAATTATATATATATATATATTCTTTCGGTCTACATCAAGCAGATTTTGATCTATTTTCATCGATCTCTATTTATCAGCTCTGTTCGTCCAATTCGTGCCATTCTTGTTCATTTTGGAAATTCGTTCTTGGCTTCATAACCCATTTCAAATCTCTCTAGCCTCGAAAGGTGAGAAATCACTCACGATTAACATTCTTATATTTATTAAATTTGATTCTATTGAAACGACAATTGAAATATGCTATTGTTAGTTATTTTAAATTATGGTATATATGCTATTATTATGTAACTGTTTACCTATGGGATACGACACCATATCTTGTTGTTTATATTATACTATTATTTATGATATATGTTATTATTATTATCGTATATGTCATCACTCTACAAGTTCCCTGTTAGCATAGAATTCACCATGGGTTGAAATGATACATACCCGAACGGACTTTAGAATAGAAGAAAATCGTTATGGGTTGAAATGATAGACTCAAGTGATTTTCATTTGCATTTAATTTGGGATTGCGGGTTGAAATGATATATACCCGTATATATTAAATTGCGGATTGATATGATAAATATTTGTATTACTTGACCATGGGATAGAGAATTATACAGGCACCATTGCTCTATATATAAATATTTTGAAAATGATTTCTATGGTTTTGAAAAGGAATATATATGGTTTATTTAATATTGAAATATTTATATTATTATGTTTAAATATAAAGTAGACTCAATAATATACTTAAATTTAATAAAGCTCGACTTAATTAATATAATATGTTAAGTATTATATTTTTAAATAGGTTTTCAATGATTTGTATAAATTAAGGAAGATAAAGTTGAATTGAACGAATTGCATTTAATTAAGAAATTTACTTAATTAAATCGATTTGAAGCTATTGAATTTGAAACTTTAAAATATGATCTTATAACTTGATTTTGATTTAAGTAATTCATTGGATATTTTACGTCTAAAGAAATTGAAGGTAATATATAAAAAAATTAATTTAAGGTCATATAAATAATATTGAATTTATTAAGTAAATATTTCAAAACTAAATAATGGTGAAGTCAAATTGGGAGATAAATGCAATTATCAAATTTAGTCTTTGAAATGTTGAATATTTGAAGCTTCAAAATATATTGACTTTGAATTACATTGAAATTTAAATGGTTTATTTGTGGTTCAAAGCTGTATTTGAAATCGATAAAATTTGAATTTGTTTAGTCAGAAACTGAATTGAATGGAAATTGATAAATTAAGATTTAATTAAATTTTAATGGGAAAGTCGAGTTGATTTTGAAGCGATTTGTGAAGTTTGAGTAAATTACAAATACTTTACATTTTAAATTATTTAATATATATACACACACTATTTTGGGAAATAGATATATTTGGAATGAAAATGATATTTTGGTTTTGAAGTATAAATTAATTTGAAATGACCATGGTGTTATAGTGTATATTACTACATTGTAGATAGTTTTCCACTGATCCTTAAAGGATGGTTATTCCAAACATCATTTAAGTTACTGGTATTTCAGTTGATATTTCACTAGAGTTGGATTTATTGATATAAGAATGTTAATCCTGACTTGAGTGTTTGTGTTTTGCTTTACGCTCGGGTCAGAATGAGTGATACAGCATTTGAGACCCACCTTTGGAGTTTGGAGCTTCGTTTGGAGATCCAACTATAGATTCAGCTTTTCAGTTGATTTGTTCAGAGTGGTCATTTGTTTGTATTCGAGGCTTCAACTTATTTGAGATATTCTGTTATATTTTATTTCTAACTCTGATGTTTATATAGTAGCTTCATGAACTACTATTTATCTATTTCGCTGCATTATTATTATATTACTCTGTGTCTGTGATTCTACGATTGATTTATTTACTGTATATGCTGAGTTCTGCCAAATGTAAATTAACAATATGATATTTTGACTAATTCATGTGCGGATGCGAATGGTTTAAAATATCGGGTCGTTACAGTTGGTATCAGAGCCAGGTTTTAGGCAAACTTAATATATATAGTAAATTTAATTACAGAATTACTTTCGTTTGTGCTTGAATCTCTTCCTCTTTGATTCGTTTTCCTTTGAATTTTGGAATGCTCCCACTTGTTTTGAAATGCAATCTTTTCTCCCCTATTTGTATTCTTTTGATTCTAGAGTATCCCATAACTCCACTTCGAATGATCTCTTTAATAATCGACGAGCCCGCCAATCTTTGAATGAGTTGTAGAGGGGTGAAACCCCTTTACAATTGGGATTGATTCACCGGAGGTTTCTATACCCTCGGTTTAGATGCTGCTATCTCTTGTTATGCCAATTTCTATCTCTGATAATTGAATGTCGATTTTCCTTAGAATTCCACATCGATCATATTCTCGAAGTCACGTCTGACCCGGTTAAGGTCGCCCGCGATTTATATAAGTATATCCATCTTCTAGTTTTGTAATATAATTATCCCATCTTCGTTCGAGCCTACCTTCGAATCAGAATTCTATTAGAGTTCCTCTAATTTAAATCTCTATCCTTGTATTGAAATACATTCTTGAATCATCCTTTGAAAAATCGAGTTTGTTTGTATTTTAGAAATTGTTTTATATATATCGAAATTATTATTTTGATAAGTATGACTCTATTATATATAAAAGTGAAAACGTTTTCGATAAGGTTTTGAAATTTTGAAAATTATATAAGAACTTGATTTATGTAAAAATGATTTATAACTGAAGGGTTCTGAATTTGAAATTTGAGAAATTGAACTCCAGTATTTTGAAATTGGTTTTAATATTTTGAAAATATATAAGAATACGATTTGAAAGTATTTTCCGAACAAGAAACATTTCAAATGACTTCAAATGAGTTCCAATGATTTCAAAGAAAGTTCAAAGAAGCTTTCAAGAAAATAGAAGTCCAGAACTCACTTATATCGCTGGAAAATAATTTCGGTGATGAGTGCACGCGTCATCGATATTGATTTTCAAGTTTCAAAGTGGGGGAGAGGCCACTTTAGTAGCTTTGCTATGCGAGTGATTTTGCGAAACCAATTTTGATTTCAAATTCTGAAGAATAATTTGATATTTTCAAAAGATATATGTATACATATTTGAAACGATTTGAAGTGAGCCGGTATTCAGTCCTCGAGTTTCGGATCTGACCCTATATATTGAAATTGATTGATTGGTTGATGATTTCCAAATCTTGGATTTAAAATTTGATTTCTCCGACTATTTTGAATGTTCAAACACTTCCAAATCAAGGTTTAATGCTTAAAGCTAGGTAATTTCGAAAAGTACAAATTATTTGATAAAGTATATAAGATTAGTTTTGTATGTTTAAAGTATGAAGTAATATGATTTAAATAAATTTGAAAACTGTTTTGTTAAGTAAATGGTTAAGACTATTTTGAATTATACCAATATGGAATTTAGTTTTGAAATGTTCTGAATAAAAAAAATTTGTTTTAAATGTTTTTAACTTAGTACCATCTTTTATAAAACTACATATATATAATAGAATAATAATTTATAATAGAATAGTACTTTTCAAAAGGTAAATTGGATCTTTCAAAATATAAATAAATATTTTAAATGTTTTAAAGGGATGGTTATAAACTTGGTAATCATTTTTGGGTATAATTGATTTTAAGAAAAATATTTGGTTTCGAAAAAATATTTGGAATTTAAAACCCATTATTTATATGATGATTTTGGAAATTAATTTGTTTGACCTAAAGTATGTTGATTTGGAAACTAGGATTATTTTCTAAACCTATTATTTTGGAAACGTTGAAACAGAAGATATTCAATTTGGAAGAAATAATTTGGTGAAATCGTATATGATTTTAAATCTGGGCTGCTATTGAAATGGATTGAAATTGAGAACCTTATTTTTTTAAATACTTGATTTGGGAGTTATTGAACTTATATAAAATTGATTTGTATAAGTATGGAGTTGATTTGAAAACTATTGATTTGAAAAGGTACTTAATTTGAAAAGCGAAATCTTATATAATCGAATCTATATAAGTGTGATTTGATATACTATTGATTTTGGAAAGTATTCGATTTGAAAATGAAATCTTATATATAATGGACTTTATATAAGTATGATATTTGAAATTTGATTTGAAAAGGTACTTTGTGATACATATTTTCAAAGTAAAGATATGGAAAGTGCCTTCTTCTTGATATCCGCTTTATGGCCACATTGTGGATTCATTCTATCGATATTATTCTCTCTGATTTGGTTTTTCGGATGTGATACTCGAGTGTCCTTCCATGGCGTTACCCATGGTCGTTTTGGTAGTGTAATTCGCAAGTCAGAGATTGCTTAAAGGGTATGCATGTTTCCTGGAGGATCCAGGCCTAACCAATGTGTATCCACAGTCTACCGTTTTTGTTGTGGTAGTATAATTCGCAAGGCAGAGATTGCTTATAGGGTACGGATGTTTCCTGGGGGATCCAGACGTAACCATTGTATATCCGCGGTCTACCAATTTTTTTGTCGTGGCATAATCCGCAAGGCAGAGATTGCTTAAAGGGTATGGATGTTTCCTGGGGGATCCAAGCGTAACCATTATGTATCCGCGGTCCACCGTTTTGGTTATTATGGTAAAATTCACAAAGCAGTGATTTCTTAAAGGTATGGATGTTTCCTAGGGGATCTAGGTGTAACCATTGTATCTGCGATCCATGATTCGGTGATTTGTTTGGATTGTACTTTCCATATCGGTTTTGAAGGTTTTTCAAGTATTTTCACTGGGTGTTGAAACAGTTTTACTAAGCAGTTAGAGAATTCTAGCTTTGCGCCTGATCAACGCATGGCCAGAGTCTGCAAGAACGACGATAAACTTGTTGAAACATTGAGTTATAAAAGTATTTTCGAAAGGAAATTTTGTTTCAATATAAAAGTATTTTATTATAAAGGTATTTTATTATAAAAAGTATTTCCAACAAAGAAATTTTGTATTAATATTTGAAATTGAAATTCTTATGGTTTGACTTAATTATTCGTGCCCGATACTATTCTTTTGAATCTACCTTATCTACTCAGCTTTATTTATTCACCTGTATTCCATTTTCTGAATCTACCTTCTTCTTTTTTTGAATATAATGTTTAAAATATTGTTTATTTATATACTACATGGTTTAATAGTAAAATTTTAGTGTTATAAATATTTTAGAAGTTATTAATTAAATAAAACATGTTTAAGGTAAAGGATTATTGATTTATTAATAATATTTGAAAAGTATTTTGAGATAAATTAATAAATTTTTGGATTATGGATTTGTTGCTTCCAATAGCTCCTTTGTAAATATAACTAATGATGTAAATAATTGTTTTAAATAGTTTTCATATATTTATAAAGGTGTTATTTAAACCTATAATGGTATTTATAAAGGAAGCAAGAAATTTTACAAATGGGTTTTGAAAAGTATTAAAGTGTTAAAGATAATTGATATGTAAATAAAGTTTTCAAATGAATATTTCAAGAAAATTTTATATAGTTTTAAATTAATAGTTTATCCTTGTCTTTCAATCTATTTTTCTTTCTGGTTGTTTCTATTCTCCTACCTTCTTCCTTTTCGGGGACGAAAAGTTTTGTGTGGGGAGAGTTTAACGACCCGTAAATTTTAATAGTTCTAATAATAACTGGAATTTTGTGAAATTTTAAATAATAAAATTTGAAATAAAAATTTAATATTTGGAATACGTCTAATTAAACATAGCAAATGCTAAATTTTCATCATATAGTATAAATGTTTATTTTCGTATGTAAATTCTATTTCAATTTAAATCAGTTAATATTTGATGATAATAAATGTTTTCAAAAGCTAAATATTTTTACACAATAAATTTCTAAATCATCTTCTGAGTGAGAAGTCATCTTTCGTTTTCCAAATTTGGTCTGCTATTGCTTCGTTTATCTTGTTTCTGGCAAATTGGCTGCATTTTCGTTATCCGTTTTAAACCGTTGATTTCTCCGTCCCTTCATTTTCTACCATATAATCAAACAATAGAATTTTATGATAGAAATCTGATATTTCCTACGCGTTCATTTATACATAGCAAATGGAAAATTTTCGTCGAATAATATAGATGTTCTATCGGCCGCTAGAAATTCAGTTTAAATCAGTTAATAACAGTTGAATTTAAAAGTATTCCAAAACCTAAATATGCCAACATGAGAAAATTTATTTAGAAACTTTGAATAAGACTGCGAAATTCGTTTCGTAAAATTCAGACGTTTCTAGCTCCGTTTGGATTTTTCCGTATGGAATAGCAACGTATATCGGTACCGGTTATTGACTTTTGATCGGATGATCATACCACTAATATATGTATACAGTTTTGATCGTCTCATTGTACTGATCTCTGTGCTATATTTAATTTTGTATTTTAAGGTTCGTTTTGCGACGGAAACAATAAACCGATGCGTCATATCGGTACCATAAATTACAACCATTAGTTTTCTTGCTTTCCAAACTTTAAACCATGCAGCCCAGTCAATGTATTAAATTGTTTTATCGTGTCGGCTAAAACTAGGGATGAACGTTACCATTCATTTTATTATATATATATATTTGTAATTTGGCTCGTTTCTGTAACGACCCCGTATTTTCAACCATTCGCATCCATTATAAGTGTATAGGCAGACAAACATGCCGGAATTGAATTGCTCAAAATACCGCGTTGTAAATAAAATTTGGCAAAATCTCAGAATATACAGTAGATAAAAATCATAGATCACAGACAGAGTAATAATAATGCAGTGAAAATAAAAGAGATAGTAGTTCATGAAGCTACTATATAAATATATCAGAGTTACATAAGATACAACAGAAGAAATAAAGTACAAAAGAAGTCTCAATATATAGAAATCTACTAATACAATAGCTGGAAAGGACCAACAGACTGCAAAAGATAAAACTTGACAAGCAGATAATCTCCAGCGATTCCAATTTCCAGAAAGTGGAAATCCAGATCTGTGAATACTCAGGCTGACCCGAGCATAAATAAAAATACAAACACTCGAGTCAGGACATACATATTTATACAATGTAAACCAACTCAAGTGAACTGTAGTAAAGGTACAAGTAACTTAGAAGATGCGTAGGACCGCTCATCCTCTAAGGATCCGTTAAACTATTTACTATGTAGTAATATACGCTATATACAGTAGTGTCTAATCAGTAAAGTATAATCATATAGAAAATAGCGTTAAGGTGATGGCGAACCTTAACGCGGTCGGATCTTTAAAACCAAAATCGTAGTGGGCTCGCTATAAGGAGATGACACGGCACGTGAGGCAATGCCAGGGTGGATACACCATTTGCACTCCCGGACCGGTGGTGACGGCAAGCCAGCAGCTTCCGCCCACCTCGAACAATACCCCCGAATCAAAGTGGAGCCACATATCGAATCACAAAAGTAAAAGAATGGTTTCCGATGGAGCATGCTCGATGAAAGGGTGCGACCCTTTGTGTAGCCCGCAATAACTCCTGTTTTAGTCATTTATGCCAACTCACAGGAGTTGGGTCCACGTAATATACCTCGAGAACGTCGCCACCATCCTACTTCATTCTGGAATCTCCACCACATGCACAGTTGTTAAAGTGGTTTTCGGTATTGGTCGGCTATAAGACAACATCCGATCCCGGTCTCTTTAACAACCAATCATTATTATAACCCGCAGTTATAACTTTAAAAAAAATATTTTATACTTCAAAATAAAATATCATTTCAACCCAAATCTTTATCAAAATAAAGATTAAATTATTTCCAAACCATTTCAATATATCATCATACCATATCTTTCGATTCAAATATTTATCAAAATAAATATCAAGTCATTTCTAACCATTTCAATATATTAAATTATCATATCCTTTCAAAACTTCCTTTCAAATCATTTTAATATATCAAAATATCATAACCTTTCAAAACTTCGTTCAAAATATCTTATCTTTCAGCACTTCCTTTCAAATTATTTTAATATCAAATGTCATATCTTTCAAAACTCCATTTTCAAATCATTTTAATATATCAAAATATCATATCTTTTCAAACCACATATCAATCATTTAATATATCGAAATATCAGAACCACATTCATTTCACATCATTATTCATTTTATTCAATTTAAAATACCATTTCAATTCACATTTCAAAACAGTTTATATAAAAAAAATCATTTTTAATCATTAAAATGAAGTTATTATGTTCAATAATTAAATTATTAAATTTCCAAAACTTTCAACTTCCAAAGTTCATTTATTCACTTAAGTTTATCAAAACAGTGAAAATTCACTTTTCGTGGCATTTAGAAAACGCTACGGAAAGATACATTCAAAACAGTTCAATTTAATAAAAGACAACATTTTACAATGTTGTAATAGGGCTTACTTAAATTTCAAATAAACTTAGTTAAATTCAAAAATTATAGCACTTACAAAAATTGCTATAATAGCTTTTAATTCAATTTAGCTTTTTAGTTCATTATCATCAACTACAACATTTACAAATGTTGTAATATCATTTACATTGTAATTAATAACATTTCAAAAATGCAGTCGGTTAACTTAAAATATTCAATATAATTTCTCAACCAATTATATTTTTTTATTTAAAACATTTTTAACTCATAAAATCATACATTTTCACATTTATAAACATCATTTAATTTTCCTCAAGTTCATGATTTTATAAAGTTAAATTTCCATTCAAAAATCAAGATTTAATAATAATTCACTTATTAAATTGCAATGTTCAATTTTAAATTCATTCCATTAAATTTCAACTTAACACTTAAGTTCAAATTCTCAAATATAGCTTAGTTTTATTTTTATTTACTTAACTAAAAGTTCACTTTTAAGTCAATTTCATAAATTTCCAACTTAGTTATATTTCAAAATTTCATCTTAAAGTATTCATTCATTTCACATTTCAACTTTATTAAAAATCATTAATATGATATAAAATCACTTTGAATTCATTTAAATTCAAATTATCATAAATTTATCATAATTTCATATTCAATTTAATTTCCAATTATAATTAAATCAAATTTTCCAAAATAACTTACGTTCAAAATTTTCTAACTTTTCATTAATTCATTTTACTTACAATTATTCAGAAAATCAATAATATTTTACAAAAATCCTTTTTAATTAGATTTAAATCAAAATGTTTTAATATTTACATTTCTAAAATAATTTTAAAAATTTAGAAAACATATATTAACTACGGGTCTGTATATAATTTTCTACACTAGGAAAAGTGATACGGGTAATATATCATTTCAACCCGTAATTTACAAAGAAAATCCGGGTTTTATCATTTCAAATCCGTAGTCCCAAGTAAATGAAATAAATTGAAAATCATTCAGGCCTATCATTTCAGCCCATAACAATTTTCCCTTATTCTAAAGTCCGTTCGGGTATGTATCATTTCAACCCATAGTGGTTTCTAATTTACAGGGAACTTGCAGTGTGATGAACAGATAAAATAAACATAATAGCATGAAATAACAGTAACATATAATATAATAAGTGTAATAACAGGTGTGAACATCATATGATAATGATATAAGCATATATAACATGATAATATAGTTCTACAGATTCACAGGGTGTCAATTCACATTTGTATAAGTATAAACATCTGGTGAGATTTACTCACCTGTATTAGCTGGGGATGACAAACAACTACACACAAAAAAGATCTTCGAAGGCATGAAAGCATGAATATGATTTGAGAGTGGAGAGCCAAAAATTTATAGCCTTGGATACATTCAAACAAAACAAATATATGAAACATAAGTTTCAAAAACAAGATATACTTAACAATGTTAGAAATAGATGTATGAAACAAAACCAAAGACTTTGCACTTGCTTCCTATGCTTGTTTGCATGGCCTAGGGGATTAATAAGGTCAGGTTTGAGCATGGTTTGGATCAGGTATGGGTAGGAAAAGCGCGGTTACAAGGTGATGAAGTGGGTAGGAGTTTAAATGTAGAGAATATAAAAGGTTAAGGCATATATAAGAGTTTTGGTGAACTTTTTGGGCTCGGCTAAGGCATGTTTGGGCTCTTCCTTTCAGGTTTCAGATCTGGACAGTAGCTTAGGTGATGGGTGGTGGTCATATCAAGGTGGTGGTGGCGTCCTAAGGTGGTGGCCTGTAACGACCCGTATTTTTACGGATCGAAGGATCGTAGAATTGTTGTTCGTAAGTCTTAAGTCGTAAGTCGTAAGTCTTAAGTCGAAAGTCTTAAGTCGTAAGTCTTAAGGCGTAAGTCTTAAGTCGTAAGTCTTAAGTCGTAAGTCTTAAGTCGTAAGTCTTAAGTCGAAAGTCTTAAGTCGTAAGTCTTAAGTCGTAAGCCTTAAGTCGAAAGTCTTAAGTCGAAAGTCTTAAGTCGTAAGTCTTAAGTCGTAATCCTTAAGTCGTAAGCCTTAAAAGTCGTAAGTCTTAGGTCGTAAGTCTTAGGTCGTAAGTCTTAAGTCGAAAGTCTTAAGTCGAAAGTCTTAAGTCGTAAGCCTTAAGTCGTAAGCCTTAAGTCGTAAGCCTTAAGTCGTAAGTCGTAAGCCTTAAGTCGTAAGCCTTAAGTCTTAAGTCGTAAGTCTTAAGTCGTAAGTCTTAAGTCGTAAGTCTTAAGTCGTAAGTCGTGGGTCTTGATGATTCGTGACCGACTTAAGGGGGCATACAAGTTAAGGATTTCAGCCTATAAATAGGAGTGCCTATGTTCATTTTTGGAATCCGGATTTTGAAGCGACAAGTGCTGCCATTTTGAGAGCTCGACTACGACACTTCTTCACTTCTTTTCTCCACTTTAATCTTGTGCTTCCATTCATCTAGATTGAAGATCAAATCGAAGATCCAAGAGTCAAAGTTGAAGGTCTACATCCATCGAAGAGAGATTTCATCGTTTGAAGGGAAATCTTGTCGGATCAAGCTAGATCCTTTGCTGTCCAGATCTGAAGTTGTTATCTTCTGAGGTGTTTAGGTGATTCGGTGAGTGGTTATCTCTCACACGGACCCAAAGGAGTATATTGGATCGGTGGCTTGTTTATGTGTTAAAGATAGAGATTTCTTGCATTTTCCTTAAGTCTGCATGTAGATCCATTGTCTATGAAGTTTTGGATACCCATTTTGCTACATGTTAACTTATATAAGTTTATTCATCAAGTTTTAGAGATATTTGCTTATAATTCATACTTGTTAGATTTGGACATTTTAATTACGAAATTGCCATTCTTGTATAATTGCTTATTAGATCTTGTTTGAATGTTTGACTGCTTGGATTAATGATTGATTTGATTGATAGATTGTTGCAAATTAGCTAATAGTTGATTTGGACAAGTTGGTCGAAGATGATTCAAAAGCTAAGTGGAGAGGCTCTTGAGTGGTGAAAGTAGCTTGTTGCATATGAAGAGGATGTTAAAGTTCATATGGATAGATTCGATGATGATGGACTTTGCTATGATGCGATGAAGCAAAGCATGATGTGAGATAGCCTTGATTTAATCCAGACGGGATCATCCCAAGCATGTTGATAACTCGATGGTGCGGTTCGAGTTGGTTGATAATGGTGGGCTCGAGAGGCGCTTGGGCTAGTATGAGAATAGTCGTTGAGGAGGATAACTAGGAGGCTGAGATTTCATCGTTGTTGAAGGTTCTAGCATGCTCAAAGCAAGAGTACGTTGGGCAGATTCGATAGTCCCAAACACGGGCTGCGACGACGTGCTAGTACTCTGGGTAGTTGTGAAAATTCCTAGGCATGGGCTGCGATGGCGTGCGGAGTTGTGTCTAGAACTGGGGTTGCCATTAGCCCTTGACTGACGGCTGAAAGAATGTGCCGGTCATTCAATTAACGATGGTATCAAGGCAATGATAACAATGATAGCTAGGGTCATGGATGTTTGGTTGTATTGTCACTCGGTCTCAAGAGCGATGTTTTGTGGGTGCTTATCTGATCTTGGTTTAGGCCTTGGTGGTTTGTACTTGAAAAACATCGACCTTGACTCGAGTGATAATTGATTTACTTTAATTGTCTGCTTTGCTATGTTTGTTCTGCTTAGTGTGTTTGGGGGCTATCACTGTAGAAAGAGGTGGAGTGGGATGGTTGGGTTCCTATTCCTTTGTACCCTTTATACTCTTTTGGTATGTTTGATAGTTGATTTACTGCTCACTAAGACTTTTGTCTGACTCAAAGTTTTATGTTTAACTCTTATTACCTTGGGCTGTTCATCCATGTTGGGATGGCCAGACTAGGTAGCAGGTGACAGGTGCTGTTCTTAGTGACTAACGCTGTTGATGACGAAGACGAGCAGGAGGCTTTTGCATATTGTTTTCTTACTATATGTACTGGGTATTCCGCTGTTTGTATGATTCTCTGAGTGTTATGTAGTGAGGCTTGATGTATTAGCTGTTCAGATGTTTGTATCAAATTGTTATGAGCTTATATGATGAGACTTCTGTTAGAGCTTCACTATGTATACTTTCTATTGTATTTTACCCATGCGCTATGAGTCATACGATAGACTATTCTGTGTTTACCTTATCCTAACGATCATCCGTGGCTGCCTGGCACACTTTACAGCGCACTATTTCCTTGTATGGTGCGGGAGTCATGGGTGGTCGTCACATTTGGTATCAGAGCTTTGGTTAATCGATTTTAGCCAACGCTCGCTGACGTAACTACGTATGAGAGACGTAATTGTAATTTTGATGGATGATTACTATATATATAATATAGTAGCTTAGAAGGATTTGTACTTCTTATGCAGTTGTTTCTCAGGGTATATTAATCATTTCTTTTCGATATTAGGAATGAGTCGAAGAGGGAGACCAGCTGCTAGGGGAGGCCATGCTGTTGAGGGGGCTGCTGATTATGCTTCTATGTTCGAGGCTATGATGACTTCGATCATGAGAAGGATGCCAGCTCCGGGGCCATCGGTAGATGTTGGAGTTCAGGTTCAAGCCCCAAGACCAGTGGATTTTGCTAAGCTTTGTAAGGACTATACTGCTCTTGGAGGGAAGGTTTTCTTGGGAACAGAATTAACCATAGAAGTCCAGAGATGGATAGATGCTTGTAGAAGGATCTTTGGTGACTTGGGAATTGAGGATGTGACTAAGAGGAAGCTTGCATCAAGACAGTTTCAGGGAAGAGCTTCTGATTGGTGGAACTCTATCACCATTGATACTCCAGAGGAAGAGATCACTTGGGAGCAATTCCAAGTCAGATTTGAAGCTAAGTTCATTTCTACAGCTCAGAAATCTGTTTTGTTTAAGAAGTTTGTGGAGCTCAAGCAAGGTGGAAGACCAGTTCTTGAGTATGTTTCTGAGTTTGAAGCTTTGTCCAAGTATGCTCGGTCATATATTGAATCCCCTTATCAGAAGAATGAGAAGTTTGTGACAGGCCTGGACAGTTATCTTGGGAAGCAGTTGGTGGATCATTTGGACGATCCGTTTGAGAAGCTTGTAGAGAAGGCTCTCAGGCATGAGAATATGTTTCCTAAGGAAGGATCTGTTGTTGTTGTGACCAAGGAGCAAGGTGGAAACAAGAAGGGTAAGAATGGTCAAAAGAAGCCGAAGGGTGAAGTGACCTGCTACAATTGCCAGTAGAAGGGCCATCTCTCCAGGGATTGTAAGAATCAGAAGGCACCGGCGAAGTGCCACAACTGTGATAAGCCGGGGCATTTCAGGAAGAATTGTCCGGAACCGAGGAAGGAGAAGCAGATTGTGCAAGCTTATGCTTTGGGGGCTATTCCATCATCTTCGAAAGCTCCTACTGCAGAAGAGAAGGGGAAGAGTGTGGTGGTTCAAGGTACTCTTTCCATTTGTGGTGTTCCAGTTAGAGTGTTGTTTGATACTGGGGCGTCGCATTCCTTTGTTTGTAGTGAACTTGTAGGCCGGTTGGGTTTGGAACCAGATATTGTTGATAGACCATTGGTTGTGACTAATCCAGTTGGGGGTTCGTCATGTTTGTGTATGATATGCCGTGGTCTAGTTGTATCGAGTCGTGATTGCTCTTTTGTTTGTGATTGTTTTGTTCTGAACTTTGCGGGGTTCGGAATTATTTTGGGTATGGACTGGCTTAGGAAGTATGCGGCAAGGGTTGATTGCAAGAGGCTGGAGGTGACAGTCGAGAATGTGGAGGGTCGAAAGGTTGTGATACGATGTAAGCATGAAGAAGGCGTCTTCATGAGCTTCATGTATTCGCTGGTTGTTCCACGGGAAGGACTGTCATCGGTGCCTATCGTGAATGGATTTGAGGATGTCTTTGACGAGGTCAAAGGGTTACCGCCGCATAGAGAGATCGAGTTTCGCATCGATCTAGTTGAAGGAGCCAGACCTGTTGTGATGCTGCTTAGGCGAATGGCGCCTAGGGAACAGCAAGAGTTGAAGGTGCAAGTTGATGACCTTTACAGAAAGGATTCATTCAGCGTAGTGTGTCTGAATGGGGTGCACCAGTTATGTTCGCAACCAAAGAGGATGGATCGTTGAGGTTGTGTGTGGACTATCGTGAGCTGAATAAAGTGACTAAGAAGAACAAGTATCTGTTGTAGAGAATAGATGACTTGTTTGATCAGCTTCACGGAGCTAAGGTGTTTTCTCAGATGGATTTGGCAACGGGATTTCACCAGTTGAGAGTGGCAAAGGATAGTGTGTCGAAGACTGCTTTTAGGGCACCATCCGGTTTCTATGAGTGGCTGGTAATGCCGTTTGGATTGACCAATGCACCAGCATATTTTGTGGATCTTATGAATAGAGTGTTCAGGGATCAGTTGAACAAGTTTGTACTTGTGTTTGTGGATGATATTTTGATTTATTCCAAGACTGAAGAAGAGCACAAGACGCATTTGCGTATTGTTTTGGAAATCTTGCGAAAACATCAGCTGAGGGCTAAGTTTTCGAAGTGTCACTTCTGAAAGAGTGAAGTGAGGTTCTTAGGCCATGTTATCTATGGAAATGGAATAGCGATTGATCCCGCTAAGGTGGCAGCAATCCAGGATTGGGTTAGACCTAAGAATGTATCTGATGTGAGAAGTTTTCTTGGATTAGCAGGATATTATCGTCGGTTTATCAAAGACTTTTCCAAGATAGCTGCACCATTAATAGGGTTGACGAAAAAGAACCAAGTGTTCAGATGGGATGCTAAGTGTGAGCAAGCTTTCGGAATCCTGAAAGAGCGATTGACAAGTGCTCCTGTTTTGGCTATTCCAAGTGGAAATGATGAGATGGTGGTTTACACCGATGCATGTGGTACTGGACTTGGAGCAGTGCTAATGCAGAAGGATAAAGTTGTTGCATATGCAAGTCGACAACTGAAGCCGCATGAAAGGAATTATCCGACTCATGATTTGGAGTTAGCGGCGATTGTATTTGCTTTGAAGATGTGGAGACATTACCTATTGGGAGTTCGATTTGAGTTGTTTACAGATCATAAGTCATTAAAGTATCTTTTCTCCCAAAAGGATTTGAATCTTCGACAGCAACGATGGTTAGAGTTTTTAGCATCATATGATTTTGGTGTAGCCTATACTCCGGGAAAAGGTAATGCAGTGGCAGATGCGTTAAGTCGAAGACATGCAGGTTTGGGAGCCATGTTTTCAGAATGGAAGAGTCTTGAGTATTTGGCTGGATTTGACTTCAGGCCTAGATGTGAATTGGAACCTGATATGTTGACAAACTTATCGATAAGACCTACTCTAGTGGAAAGAATTGGCTAGAGCCAAAAGCGAGACGATAAGCTTGTCAAGATTATCCGTGATTTGGAATCTGGATTGGACCCAGAGAAGGATAAAGGATTCGAGGTCGATCAAGAGGGTTGGCTTCGGAAAAAAGGACGAATGGTTGTTCCCGATATAGATGAATTGAGAAATGAAGTTTTGAAGGAAAGTCATCACTCGAAGTTGACAATTCATCCAGGTGGAAATAAGATGTACGGGGATATGAAGAGAACCTATTACTGGGAAGGTATGAAGAAGGATGTTGGAAATTTTATTTCCAAGTGTATGAACTGCCAGTTGGTAAAAGCCGAACAGAAGAAGCCAAGTGGATTGCTTCAGCCATTAGAAGTTCCTACATGGAAGTGGGAGCAAATATCGATGGATTTTATCAATGGACTACCTAGAACCAGAGCAAGAAATGAAGGGATTTGGGTCATCGTAGATCGTTTGACTAAGAGTGCAAGATTTATTCCTGTTCGATCAACTAGGACTGCATCGAAATTGGCTGAGTTGTATGTTAAGTGGATAGTTCGATTCCATGGTATTCCAAAGAGTATAGTGAGCGATCGAGACCCATTGTTCACTAGTGGATTCTGGAAGAGCTTCCAGGAAGTTTTGGGAACTGAATTGTGTTTGAGTACAGCTTATCACCCCCAAACAGATGGTCAGACCGAGAGAGTCAACCGAGTTTTGGAAGATCTTCTCCGAGCATGTGTTTTGGACTTCGGAGGATCATGGGAAGATCATCTTCATTTGGTGGAATTTTCATATAATAACAGTTACCAGTCAAGTATTGGTATGGCACCATATGAGGCATTGTATGGAAGACCGTGTAACTCTCCGACATGTTGGTTGGAAACTGGAGAAAAGATGATACTTGGGCCTGAAATGATTCGACAGACTTCAGATTATATAGAGACCATTCAGCGACGAATGAAAGCAGCCCAAGATCGTCAGAAAAGTTATGCCGATAAGCGTCGAAAAGATTTGGAATTCGACATAGGAGATATGGTTTTTGTGAAGATTTCTCCACTAAAGAATGTTATTCGATTCGGGAAGAAAGGAAAATTGACTCCGAGATTTGTTGGACCATTCCCGATCGTCGAGCGAATTGGAAAGCTCGCTTATAAGTTGGAGTTATCAGAAAAGATGTCGGGTGTGCACAATGTTTTTCACGTGTCGTATCTACGGAAGTATGTGCACGACCCAAATACAGTGGTTGCTGCTGATAGCTGTGAAGATTTGGAAGTTAGTCCAGTTATTAGAAGATCTCGTAAGCCGCTTCGTATTGTGGAAACTGACACGAAACAGCTTAGGAGGAAGGTAGTCAAGTTGCTCAAGGTACAATGGAGTGATGATGTTAACGACTGTACATGGGAGGAGGAAGAGAGAATGAAGGCAGCTCATCCTGAACTCTTCGAGGTATGCCCTAAGGTGTCGTGACATCTCATGAATTTGTAACTTGTTCTAGTCATAGAATTCTGCATGCTAGGCTAGTAATTGGATGCATGGTTTGTTGATTGCTATGGATGGTAGGCATGCAAAATAGTTTTGATTGCTCTTGTTTGTTTGGAATTTCGGGGGCGAAATTCCTAAGGGGGAGAGAATGTAACGACCCGTATTTTTACGGATCGAAGGATCGTAGAATTGTTGTTCGTAAGTCTTAAGTCGTAAGTCTTAAGTCGTAAGTCTTAAGTCGAAAGTCTTAAGTCGTAAGTCTTAAGTCGTAAGCCTTAAGTCGTAAGTCTTAAGTCGAAAGTCTTAAGTCGTAAGTCTTAAGTCGTAAGTTTTAAGTCGAAAGTCTTAAGTCGAAAGTCTTAAGTCGTAAGTCTTAAGTCGTAAGGCTTAAGTCGTAAGTCTTAAGTCGTAAGGCTTAAGTCGTAAGCCTTCAGTCGAAAGCCTTAAGTCGAAAGCCTTAAGTCGTAAGTCTTAAGTCGTAAGTCTTAAGTCGTAAGTCTTAAGTCGAAAGTCTTAAGTCGTAAGTTTTAAGTCGTAAGTCTTAGGTCGTAAGTCTTAGGTCGTAAGTCTTAAGTCGAAGGTCTTAAGTCGTAAGTCTTAAGTCAAAAGTCTTAAGTCGTAAGCCTTAAGTCGTAAGCCTTAAATCGTAAGGCTTAAGTCGTAAGGCTTAAGTCGTAAGCCTTAAGTCGTAAGTCTTAAGTCGTAAGTCTTAAGTCTTAAGTCGAAAGTCTTAAGTCGAAAGTCTTAAGTCGTAAGTCTTAAGTCGTAAGTCTTAAGTCGTAAGTCTTAAGTCGTAAGTTTTAAGTCATAAGTCTTAAGTCGTAAGTCGTGGGTCTTGATGAGTCGTGACCGACTTAAGGGGGCATACAAGTTAAGGATTTCAGCCTATAAATAGGAGTGCCTATGTTCATTTTTGGAATCCGGATTTTGAAGCGACGAAGTGCTGCCATTTTGAAAGCTCGACTACAACACTTCTTCACTTCTTTTCTCCACTTTAATCTTGTGCTTCCATTCATCTATATTGAAGATCAAATCGAAGATCCAAGAGTCAAAGTTGAAGGTCTACATCCATCGAAGAGAGATTTCATCGTTTGAAGGGAAATCTTGTCGGATCAAGCTAGATCCTTTGCTGTCCAGATCTGAAGTTGTTATCTTCTGAGGTGTTTAGGTGATTCGGTGAGTGGTTATCTCTCACACGGACCCAAAGGAGTATATTGGATCGGTGGCTTGTTTATGTGTTAAAGATAGAGATTTCTTGCATTTTCCTTAAGTCTGCATGTAGATCCATTGTCTATGAAGTTTTGGATACCCATTTTGCTACATGTTAACTTATATAAGTTTATTCATCAAGTTTTAGAGATATTTGCTTATAATTCATACTTGTTAGATTTGGACATTTTAATTACGAAATTGCCATTCTTGTATAATTGCTTATTAGATCTTGTTTGAATGTTTGACTGCTTGGATTAATGATTGATAGATTGTTGCAAATTAGCTCATAGTTGATTTGGACAAGTTGGTCGAAGATGATTCAAAAGCTAAGTGGAGAGGCTCTTGAGTGGTGAAAGTAGCTTGTTGCATATGAAGAGGATGTTAAATTTCATATGGATAGATTCGATGATGATGGACTTTGCTATGATGCGATGAAGCAAAGCATGATGTGAGATAGCCTTGATTTAATCCAGACGGAATCATTCCAAGCATGTTGATAACTCGATGGTGCGGTTCGAGTTGGTTGATAATGGTGGGCTCAAGAGGCGCTTGGGCTAGTATGAGAATAGTCGTTGAGGAGGATAACTAGGAGGCTGAGATTTCATCGTTGTTGAAGGTTCTAGCACGCTCAAAGCAAGAGTACGTTGGGCAGATTCGATAGTCCCAAACACGGGCTGCGACGACGTGCTAGTACTCTGGGTAGTTGCGAAAATTCCTAGGCACGGGCTGCGATGACGTGCGGAGTTGTGTCTAGAACCGAGGTTGCCATTAGCCCTCGATTGACGGCTGAAAGAATGTGCCGGTCATTCAATTAACGATGGTATCAAGGCAATGATAACAATGATAGCTAGGGTCGTGGATGTTTGGTTGTATTGTCACTCGGTCTCAAGAGCGATGTTTTGTGGGTGCTTATCTGATCTTGGTTTAGGCCTTGGTGGTTTGTACTTGGAAAACATCGACCTTGACTCGAGTGATAATTGATTTACTTTAATTGTCTGCTTTGCTATGTTTGTTCTGCTTAGTGTGTTTGGGGGCTATCACTGTAGAAAGAGGTGGAGTGGGATGGTTGGGTTCCTATTCCTTTGTACCCTTTATACTCTTTTGGTATGTTTGATAGTTGATTTACTGCTCACTAAGACTTTTGTCTGACTCAAGGTTTTATTTTTAACTCTTATTACCTTGGGCTGTTCATCCATGTTGGGATGGCCAGACTAGGTAGCAGGTGACAGGTGCTGTTCTTAGTGACTAACGCTGTTGATGACGAAGACGAGCAGGAGGCTTTTGCATATTGTTTTCTTACTATATGTACTGGGTATTCCGCTATTTGTATGATTCTCTGAGTGTTATGTAGTGAGGCTTGATGTATTGGCTGTTCAGATGTTTGTATCAAATTGTTATGAGCTTATATGATGAGACTTCTGTTAGAGCTTCACTATGTATACTTTCTATTGTATTTTACCCATGCGCTATGAGTCATATGATAGACTATTCTGTGTTTACCTTATCCTAACGATCATCCGTGGCTGCCTGGCACACTTTACAGCGCACTATTTCCTTGTATGGTGTGGGAGTCATGGGTGGTCGTCACATGGCCTTGGTGGTGGATGAAGGTAGCGAAGCAACTAGGCTAGGCTAACATGTTTTTAAGGAGTTTTCAAGGCTTTTGTGTGGAGTTTTGTCAAGGGGGAGGGTGCGGCCTGGTCAAGTCAGAGGAGGAGATGATGTTAAGTGGTGGATGGTGAAGAGGAGAAGGTGGTGGAGGTGATGGCCAAGGCTAGCTAGTGGTGGCCGAGTAAAACAAACAAAGAAAACAAGGCAAAAACAAGCAAAAAGGAAGGAGAAAAAGTAGAAAAATATAGAGAAGCCATTACCAATTTTTCTCTAGCCATGAAAATGAGATGAGGAAGATGTTTTCACATGAAAATGAAGAAAAATAAGTCAGTTGAAGATATTATACGGAATGGCCAAAATAACTGATGTATTGATTGAAAAAGAAACGGTAAAAGAAACGGTGAAACGACTTTACGTTTCTTAGCTTTTAAAACCTTCCATACTTCCTTTTCTTTTAAATCAAATAAAACAAAATAAAATTCAGCAAGTACATCTAAAAACCGAAACAAAGTGAAAAAAAATAAAAATATATAATTAAATTCAAAGAAAATATAAAAAGAATTAAGGAAATTGCTTAAAAATTGATAACAGGGTTCAAAAATTACAATTAAAACGTCAATGGCTTTGGAAAAATATCTACTTCACTTTAAAAATATATTAAAGCAAAATTTTGAAATAAAATAATTTTTTTATCATTTATAGAATAAAATAAATAATTAAATTGGAGAAAAATAGAAAAGAACTAAAGAAAATGTTTAAAAATTGAAAACAGGGCATGGAAATTACAAGAAAAATACTACTAGCTTTAGAAAAATTCCTACCTCACTTCAAAAATATTAAAAGACAAAAATATACATAAAATAACATATCAATACATATTACAATAAAATATGACAAAGAAAAATAAAATTTATACTATTTAAAATAATAAAATTGCAGAATAAACAAATTGCACTCAATATTGAAATATACATAACTTTCACAATTTAAATTCGTTTCCAACGAAACAAAAATCAGTGTTCTTAAAATTTTATGTACTTTCATAATAAAAGATAAAATTTAAATTTTCAAACTTTTAAAATTTTAAATTAAATGTCAAAGTTTGACTATTTTGACCAAAAATTCACTTTTTGGAAAATATTCTTTTTAGTCATGCTTTGGAATGATAATTCATATCAAAACTAAAGTATATATTTAAAAGAACAAAATTAATCATTCAAAATAAATAAAATAAGTTTTTAAATCAAAATTCAACTAAAATAATTAAAATATACAATTAAAATAAATCACAAAATACAAACCAACTCGAGTGAACTGTAGTAAAGGTACAAGTAACTTAGAAGATGCGTGGGACCGCTCATCCTCTAAGGATCCGTTAAACTATTTACTATGTAGTAATATATGCTATATACAGTAGTGTCTAATCAGTAAAGTATAATCATATAGAAAATAGCGTTAAGGGGATGGCGAACCTTAACGCGGTCGGATCTTTAAAACCAAAATCGTAGTGGGCTCGCTATAAGGAGATGACACGGCACGCGAGGCAATGCCAGTGTGAATACACCGTTTGCACTCCCGGACCGGTGGTGACGGCAAGATAGCAGCTTCCACCCACCTCAAACAATACCCCCGAATCAAAGTGGCACCACATATCGAATCACAAAAGTAATAGAATGGTTTCCAATGGAGCATGCTCGATGAAAGGGTGTGACCCTTTGTGTAGCCCGGTATAGCTCTTGTTTTAGTCATTTATGCCAACTCACGGGAGTTGGGTCCACGTAATATACCTCGAGAACGTCGCCACCATCCTACTTCATTCTTGAATCTCCATCGTGTACACAGTTGTTTAAGTGGTTTTCGGTATTGGCCGGCTATAAGACAATATCCGATCCCGGTCTCTTTAACAACCAATCGTTATTATAACTCGTAGTTATAACTTAAAAAAATATATTTTATACTTCAAAATAAAATATCATTTCAACCCAAATCTTTATCAAAATAAAGATTAAATTATTTCCAAACCATTTCAATATACCATCATACCATATCTTTCGATTCAAATATTTATCAAAATAAATATCCTTAATAATTTAAAAGAGGATCTTTATTCTATTCTTGAAAAAGAGGAAGTTATGTGGAAACAGAGATCTAATTGTCAATGGATCAATGAAGGTGACAATAATACAAAATTCTTCCACAGCTTAGCTAATAACAGAAAACGTAGTAATACAATTAATTCCATTTTAGTTAATAATGTGGAATTAGTTGATCAACGAGATCTTAACAATGCCTTTACTGATTATTATAAAGATATTTTTGGCACCAAAATTAAACATAGAGTTAGTGCTAGATGGAATGATCTTTACCCATCCACCTCTAACATCAATCTTTCTGATTTAGATGTCCCTTTTTCTGAAGAGGAAATTCGAAAAGCCATCTTTGATTTACCTGGAGACAAATCGCCGGGCCCGGATGGTTTTCCTATTTTCTTTTATCAATCTTTTTGGGAGATCTTAAAACTAGACTTAATTCGTATGTTTAATGAATTTTATAATGGTAATATCCAATTAGGTCGTTTTAATTTTGCTAATGTTATTTTATTACATAAAAAAGTGGGTGCTAATACTTTAAAAGATTTTAGGCCCATATCTTTGATGAACTGCTCTGTTAAAATTATTTCAAAAGTTTTAGCTAATAGACTTAGTTTAAAAATGAATGATCTCATTGACTATTCGCAATCAGCTTTCATTAAAGGCAGGAATATTACTGATGGTGTAGCGGTTGTTCAAGAATATATCAATTTTTGTTGTAAGAATAATATAACCTGTGCTATCTTAAAATTAGATTTTGCTAAAGCCTTCGACTCGGTTGATTGGGATTTCCTTATAGAGATTTTCCTTGCCAGAGGCTTTAGTAATAAGTGGATTAATTGGATTAATATCTTGCTTAAAATGGGCAATTCGAGTATCATGGTCAATGGTGTCTTAGGTAATAAAATTCAATCTAAGAGAGGATTAAGGCAAGGGGATCCATTATCGCCCCTTCTATTCAATTTAGCGGCTGATGTTTTTTCTAAGATAATTAAGAATGCTGTTAACAATAACCTTTTGGGTGTTATTGGTAATGATATTTCTAGTCTTAGTCTTTCTGTCCTTTAGTTTGCTGATGATACTTTGCTCTTTTCCTCTCATCTACCTAAGCATATTATTGCTCTTAAATTTATTCTTTATAGTTTTGAACTTTTATCTGGTTTAAAAATTAATTTTGACAAAAGTTCTGTTCTAATTTTAAATGATTTTGATAATGTTGAAAATTTAGTTGCTAAAACTTTGAATTGTAAAACTATGAGTTTTCCTTTTGACTATCTTGGTTTTGTAATCAGACCTTCGAAACTTAAACATGATGATTGGCTAATTATTATAGATAAAATTAAAAATAGGTTTAATAATTGGAATGTGAGATTCTTATCTAGAGCTGGTAGGCTGGTATTGATTAATTCTGTCTTATCAGCGCTCCCTATTTATTGGATGTCTATGCACCTTTTTCCTGATTGGGTGATAGATAAGATAGATAAAATTAGAAGGGATTTTCTTTGGAGTGGAGTTAATCCTAACAGTAGCATTAAATGTTTAGTTAATTGGGATACTGTTTGTAAATCTAAAAAAGAGGGTGGTCTAGGAGTCATTAACTTACATAATATGAATATGTCTCTTCTTGGTAAATGGTTATGGAAATTTAGAGATACTAGTGATAATGCCATTTGGAAGGAGATTATATCTAAATATTATTACAATGGTAGTTATAATCTCTATCATATCAGTCCTTCTAGTTCTAGTTTTATTTCTCATTTTTGGAAATCTATTTTAAAATGTAGTTAAATTTTCAAATTAGGTATTAATATTATTGTTCATTCTGGTAATAATACATCTTTTTGGCATGATTGCTGGATTTCTTCTACTCCTCTCAAGTATGAATTCAAGGATTTATATGATATTTGTAACTTTAAATTTGCATTTATTTCTGATGTTTTCAACTCTGAGAGAGACCCTCCTTGGATTTTCAATTTTAATTTTATTTTAGTTGGCCATACCCTTAGACAGCTTTTCTTGCTTTATGCTAAACTTAATCTTTATAACATTGACAATAATAATGACATTATTTGCTGGGAATGGGATAAGAGCAAGAAATACTCTTGTAATTTCTTTTATAATTTTATCAACTTCTCCGGGGTTTCTGTCAATTGTTTTAATTTTATTTGGAAGTCAAATGCCCCTCCTAAATCTAAGATTCATATGTGGCTCATTATTCATGGTAAGTTAAACACTACTGAATTTTTAAAAAAGAAAAATATTAGTATTGATAATAAATGTTTATTTTGCAACTTATTTCCTGAAGATATTAATCATATTTATTTCGAATTCATGGATACTCATTTTATTCTTATTAAGACCCTTAATATTTTTGAGTTTGTTATTAGTTCTAGAGTTTCTGATTGCTTCTTCTATTGGAACTCTTTTAGATTTATGTTTAATAAGGACTCCAGATACTTGCTTGATTCTTTATTCACTATTTCTTGTTGGTTCATTTGGTTTGAAAGAAATCAAAGAATCTTTAATAATAATAACTATCATCATAATAATAATTTGATTATTTTAATCTCAAATTTTTGCTTAAATTGGATTTCTAATCCCAAATATAAATTAGCCAAAAATAAGTACTTTAAAGATTATCTTAGCAAGGTTAGAAATAATATTTTCATATTCTCTCTTAGCATCAATAATTCTGTTTCTAATACTTCTCACATTATTCCTTATTCTAATTTTAATCATGTTTATTGGATGAATCATGATTCTCTTTCTTGTATAGGTCCTTAGTTTCCATTTTTTGTCTCTCTCTCACATATATGTATATAAATTCTATTTATATACATATATGTGATGCATTCTAACTTGTATTCCTAGTTTTGTTCCAGGTATGGTTCAGGTTGGTTGCTGGTTTTTCTTTTATCTGATTTGCAGGAGAGTATTCAGCTTTATTTAGGTTTTCAGGATAGCTCTTCTCTGGGATTTGGATTGCATTGGGCTTTTCTCTTCGGTTTCTCGTGGTCTTTTTCGTGGAGCTCTTCATTTTGGTCCTACTGTTGGAGTTCATCTTTTTGGATCTTATCTCTTGAGAGATTGTTTCTTTAGATACCTCTAACACTTTAATATTTGGCGGTGGCTTTGCCGGAGCTTGATATTAGAGTGTAATGGGCGGTGGCTTTGCCGGAGCTCATTTGAGGGGTATCCTTTTCTTTTTCTTTTTCTATTTTTATAGTTTGGCTACCTGTCAGGCATGTTGGCAGCTCCTTATTTTTGTTATATACATAGTGTTCCATGTGTGCTCTCCTCTTTTATTAGAGGATCACACATTTCTCTCAAAAAAAAATTTTAATATCAAAATATCATATCTTTCAAAACTCCATTTTCAAATCATTTTAATATATCAAAATATCATATCTTTTCAAACCACATTTCAATCATTTAATATATCAAAACCACATTCATTTCAAATCATTATTCATTTTATTCAATTTAAAATACCATTTCATTTCACATTTCAAAATAGTTTATATAAAAAAAATCATTTTTAATCATTAAAATGAAGTTATTATGTTCAATAATTAAATTATTAAATTTCCAAATCTTTCAACTTCCAAAGTTCATTTATTCACTTAAGTTTATCAAAACAGTGAAAATTCACTTTTCGTGGCATTTAGAAAACGCTACGGAAAGAAACATTCAAAACAGTTCAATTTAACAAAAGACAACATTTTAAAATGTTGTAATAGGGTTTACTTAAATTTCAAATAAACTTAGTTAAATTCAAAAATTATAGCACTTACAAAAATTGCTATAATAGCTTTTAATTCAATTTAGCTTTTTAGTTCATTATCATCAACTACAACATTTACAAATGTTGTAATATCATTTACATTGTAATTAATAGCATTTCAAAAATGCAGTCAATTAACTTAAAATATTCAGTATAATTTCTCAACCAATTATATTTTTTTATTTTTAACATTTTTAACTCATAAAATCATACATTTTCACATTTATAAACATCATTTAATTCTCCTCAAGTTCATGATTTTATAAAGTTAAATTTCCATTCAAAAATCAAGATTTAATAATAATTCACTTATTAAATTGCAATGTTCAATTTTGAATTCATTGCATTAAATTTCAACTTAACACTTAAGTTCAAATTCTCAAATATAACTTATTTTTATTTACTTAACTAAAAGTTCACTTTTTAGTCAATTTCATAAATTTCCAATTTAGTTATATTTCAGAATTTCAACTTAAAGTATTCATTCATTTCACATTTCAACTTTATTAAAAATCATTAATATGATATAAAATCACTTTGAATTCGTTTAAATTCAAATTATCATAAATTTATCATAATTTCATATTCAATTTAATTTCCAATTATAATTAAATCAAATTTTCCAAAATAACTTACGTTCAAAATTTTCTAACTTTTCATTAATTCATTTTACTTACAATTATTCAGAAAATCAATAATATTTTACAAAAATCCTTTTTAATTAGATTTAAATCAAATTTTTTTAATATTTACATTTCTAAAATAAGTTTAAAAATTTAGAAAACATATATTAACTACGGGTCCGTATATAATTTTCTACACTAGGAAAAGTGATACGGGTAATATATCATTTCAACCCGTAATTTACAAAGAAAATCTTGGTTTTATCATTTCAAACCCGCAGTCCCAAGTAAATGAAATAAATTGAAAATCATTCAGGCCTATCATTTCAACCATAACAATTTTCCCTTATTCTAAAGTCCGTTCGGGTATGTATCATTTCAACCCATAGTGATTTCTAATTTACAGGGAACTTGCAGTGTGATGAACAGATAAAATAAACAGAATAGCATGAAATAACAGTAACATATAATATAATAAGTGTAATAACAGGTGTGAACATCATATGATAATGATATAAGCATATATAACATGATAATATAGTTCTACAGATTCACAGGGTGTCAATTCACATTTGTATAAGTATAAACATCTGGTGAGATTTACTCACCTGTATTAGCTGGAGATGACAAACAACTACACACAACAAAGATCTTCGAAGGCATAAAAGCATGAATATGATTTGAGAGTGGAGAGCCAAAGATTTATAGCCTTGGATACATTCAAACAAAACAAATATATGAAACATAAGTTTCAAAAACAAGATATACTTAACAATGTTAGAAATAGATGTATGAAACAAAACCAAAGACTTTGCACTTACTTCATATGCTTGTTTGCATGGCCTAGGGGATTAATGAGGTCAGGTTTGAGTATGGTTTGGATCAGGTATGGGTAGGAAAAGGCACGGTTACAAGGTGATGAAGTGGGTAGGAGTTTAAATGTAGAGAATATAAAAGGTTAAGGCATATATAAGAGTTTTGGTGAACTTTTTGGGCTCGGCTAAGGCATATTTGGGCTCACCCTTTCAGGTTTTAATCTGAACAGTAGATTAGGTGATGGGTGTTGGTCATATCAAGGTGGTGGTGGTGGCCTAAGGTGGTGGCCTTGGTGGTGGATAAAGGTAGTGAAGCAACTAGGCTAGGCTAACATGTTTTTAAGGAGTTTTCAAGGCTTTTGTGTGGAGTTTTGTCAAGGGGGAGGGTGCGGCCTGGTCAAGTCAGAGGAGGAGATGATGTTAAGTGGTGGATGGTGAAGAGGAGAAGGTGGTTGTGACAGCCCGCAAATCCGTACCCCTTGAATCAACACTATTCTACCTCCATTAACTCAAGTGGCACAGAATTACGAACCATTAGGGTTAAAGAAGAAGAGACTAAACAATATCAGAATCTCACAGTCGCAGCGGTATAAAATATAATAGTAAATATAGAACTTTACACAAAATGAAATCTATTACTGTTTATACATCACATCATCAGAGTGTCTCATACATCAACAATCACAAATCAGACATACCATACAATCATAGCAGTGGATAAATATATAGGTACATATAATACGTCTCGGACTCCAGCTCCTCTCCTGCTCCATAGCAACCTAACCTGAACAAGTAATACTCGGTCTGACCCGAGCATTATAATGAAATAACACCCGAGTCAGTCTGGAATACCAGCTGATAATAATGCATCCAAATTGATTATTAAAGTTTCAAAATTCCTTTGAAAACAAAAGCATCTCGTAAGACCACGCCACAAATAAACATGTCGGGTTTTTACCTTACGATAGCTAAAACTCTTTTTATAGAAAATCCTCTGATATTATAATAGTGTCTATTTACAAATACTTATAAAATAGCCGAAATTGTTACATCTATTAAATTCCAGCTACTAGCCACCGAAGTGGGTAATACAAACAAAACTCGTACAAGGCTCGTAAGGAGAATGGATTTCCAACAATGACTAGGCACTGGGGTACCACCTGTCACAGTACGGGGCCTAGATCACCGTACCGAGGACTACTCCCTTCATCCCCTGCAACACAAGGCCGGAACCATTCCTTACTGAACAGTCCCGAACAAGATAAACCCCGTGGTTGGCGCGACCAACCACCCACTAAGCCGAAATATAATAAGGGACATCTAGACAGGGGAATTATCTTGTCTTGCTTGGGCATGACCCACCTAACCTTGCTGCGTATCCCCTGATTTTCAGTCATTCCCATTTGATGAGGCTTGAGGCTAAGCGTTACCTTTTTGAACGTTTTCACTTTGAATGCCCATCGTCCACCTGACGATGTTTCGCAAGCATTCGTCCATACAAGTCCGTCCCGGGTTCGAACGGAACCGAAGGCACTACTCCTACTACATCCATTTGGAACTATCCTCAGGATTAATAGCGACTAGTCCTTGCACTTCACTGCTCCATCTTCGACTCCGAACACGTTTTTCGCACGAAACATACAAATCGGATCGAAGTGGTTTTCGAGAAATAAATCTCGATCCCGGTCTCTCCGAAACGATCACGCATTTGTCCAATATTGATAGTCGGTGATTTAACTATCAATTAATATTCATAAACATCCATATGCATCCATCACACAATAAATAATTCCCAAATTATTTATTTGCCTCAAATATCTTTACAAGTTATATATTTCAAATTTCCAAATCTCGTTTGAAAACAATTCCCAAAACTCTTTCCTTACAAGGAAAATCCTTTACCATTTATTCCCAATGGAAATAACCAAGTTCAACCAATTTAGATTTAAAACAGTTAAAATACTTTATAGTGAAATATACTTTAAAATATGCAAATTTACTTCTAGTTATTTACTCAAAATATAATTTTAAAATATTTAAACACAACTATTTATAAGATATAACTTAATCAAAAATAAGGTTTTGGTTATAATATATTTAAAAATAGAGTTTAAAAGAAATTAATAATTTCAAACAACTTATTCCCAAAACTAGCCTTTAAGTAAGTCCATTTGTAAAAATAATTATTAAGGCATCTGTAAAATTCACTCTTGCTAATTTATTTATAATTACTTTAAAATGGTAATTTTCAAACACTCTTTTTACAAGCTGGAATTTTAAAAACTTCCTTTTTATAAAACAGTTTAAACTCGAACTTGGGTTTTTCCCAGGAAATCTCATTTCCACTTAAATATCATAGAAATCCTTCTCACGATTTCTGTCAATTTATTTCAATTTAGTTGTATGGTTTAATAATATAAATTTATTTTCCCATTTATCAACTAATAACTTTTCTCTTTGTTAATCAATTCAGATTTACCCAATTTTCAATCTTCATTCTAAATAGACTTCAAATTTTAATTCTTTAAAATTCATTAATTAACAATATCCTTTATTCTCTAAAATTCAATTTATCCATCTACAATTAATTATGGATTTATAATTTACTCAGCAATATTCCAATTGAATTTTATTTCAGTTTTCATTCAATAATCCAAATTTTATATTTCTTTAAATTCCTTATTTATAAGTTTCTTAATTTCTTTTTGGAACCCAATTTAATTTCTTTCTAAATAAAACTCCAATTTTCTTTAAAATTATCATTCTGGGTTACCGTTTATCCAACAACATCACAATACAATTTAAATCCAAATTTGCCAATCATAATATAAACAGGCATCATTATCAATTCTAAAAATAATTACTACATGTGAGGAATCCTGTTGGATCCCTCCAACCTGTTTTCCCTGCATCCACAAATATTAGCACATCACATATATCGATTCAATTTGATAATAATTAACATATTCAGCTACACATCCAAACAAACAATCAATACTAGCTGTCTAACTTTACTAGTATCTAGATGTGAGTGAGAGTAACTCACATTGAGTTTCGGCGAGCGTTCGAAATTTAAATTAAACCGGACGGTGTCCGATTTAACCTAAATTTCTACTTGCCCGGAATGGATCCGGATCTGCTCCATCACGTAGTGCTCTTTTCTGCGATTCCAACGCCACCAAATTCATCGAATTCTGAATACGTATGAATGAGTTACGATATTATAAAGTTTTGATATAAATTTAAAAACAAATTCTCTTTTTTTTTCTTTTTTTTTAAATTATACCAAACAAACGCAGCCGGTTCCCTCTCTTCCCCCCCAACTTCACGCATGCTTCAGGAAAGGTCACGAACGCAAATAAACCCATTAACGTCGCTGCCTAGGGCTTGTAACCGCACCTCCTTCCCTCGATTATTCAACGATCGGGACCCACCAACTCAAAGTCCATGGCCGCCTCTACCCTCGCCTGAAGCCATGCCAAGCTCGGTCGACCCATAGCGACACAGCACCTCTCCAAACATACGACGAACGCGAGCCTCCCCTGAGCAATTCATCAAGCTATACTCGATCACGACCGTCCACTACGAAGATCTCGAAGTGCTCTACGATCTTCATGTTGGAAGAATTTCAAATATATGCGTGGATTTGGAGATTCGGGAGGAAGAACGATAATCGTTTTCGGCCATTAATAAAGGAGGAGGCGGCGGGACTGAATTGAGTTAGGGTTTGATAAAAATATTGCTTTATATAATGTTATTTAATATTATTTAATTAACAAAATTCTTAGTTTAACAACTTATGCAAACGAACTCCAATTCTCACGTTTCGATAGGCGATTCTAAGGTTTTTCCGCATTCCGGACACAATGGGACAGGTTTCGTAAGCTAATTTGATCGTATGAGCGAGATACGGAATTAAACGATCAATTTAAAATCAAACCGATTAAAACGATTTCGATGCGTTTCGAGCTGCCACGGCCACACGACAACTCCGATTGCTACGAAAATTGAAATCCGATAATAACTAACTATTACGGATCCAATGGAACTGGTTTCGTCGAATTCCGAGACTGTGCCCCGGAAGGCTATTTTAACTCGTCTATTAAATCCAGCGATTTTCGAAATTATCGAAATCACTCAAAATTTTCACTTTTAAAATTTTATTAACTTAACAATAATTCATATAAAATTTATAATCACATCAAATATCATTCTGACTCAATCCGGACTAAAATCTGATTATTTGCATTTTTGTAATATTAAATCCCATTATTTAATTAATATAAAATTTCAAATATTAATTTATCGACTTTAAAATTCATCTAAAAATCCTACCACACTATCTAATGACCAAATAGTCTTTAAATAAATTTTAAACTCATTTCCATACCTATTTACGCTCCGAATTACCAATTAACCCAATCCCAGTATTAAATTATATTATTATTCAATTTCAGTTTAATTGCCATATTTGAAATTTAACAAAGTATATTAATTTAACCAAATTCTTTTATTTAAAATTTCAAATTATAATCCATATTCAACATTTAAAATGAATTAAATGTTCAAATCTGGCGAACCAAAATTCCGGGTCGTTACATTCCTCCCCCCTTATAAAAATTTCGTCCCCGAAATTTGTTAAGGTAGAAGAATGTTCCTATACTCATTACCTTAACCCAACTTCTCTAGTTACAACTGATATACACATCCCAAACTCTTTAGATCAATTTCAAACCCATTTGCTTTATTAACACTAAAGCTTAAATTTTTAACTTATACTTCCAAAGTTAATTAACTCTTCCCAAAACCCAAAAAATTTCTAACTCCCAAAATTCACGGAAAATTTTGGTAGAGTCTCCCCTGTACGGAGGAGCTTCTGCGACATCGCAGGATACACAAATATATATACATCGGCCCACACGGCCGGAAACCAAAATATAACACAATATATATCATTTTCCCAATTATATTTGCGTAGGCGTACCTTTTTAGCAAATTTTAATAGCAAGCGGCAAATATTTTAGCATATACACGCTCCAACTCTCACAAACGCCTCCCGCACCTGTGCTATACTCAACAAACATATCAGTTTCTAAAGATATGAGCATTTTAACAATATTTCAAATGTAAATGCAAGCCAAACTCATCCTTTGCATAGGCAAACCAAGAAAACTTCATCATTTACTATGTTAGCCATATCTACCAACAATTTAAAGATTTAAATCACCTTTCAACTTACCTATTCAAGTCCAACTTCATTTTTATTTCACTGGAGTGATTTATACTGCAAGTCCACCATATACAATCCATATTTATTTCAACCAATTCATTGTTATTTAACATACGGTTAACATGTGCTTCACTAATATCTTTCTATATCATTTCAATATCAAGTTGATTCTCAAACCCAAATTCTTATTTCAAATTTGAAGCACTTGCATTTCTTTTATAATTCATTTTCATTCATATGTAAAGTCACTTGAGAAATTTCCAATCCCTTCCCATCAATTCAAAAACCAATTCAATTTTGAATACAATAAGATAACTCATTCATATTCACTTCAATATTATGAATATGTGCTTTAATTCATTTATATGCAACACTATTTAATTTGATTTACAATCAAATTCTTATTTCCAATTTGAAACACTCACATTTCTTTTATGATTCATTTCCATTCATATGCAAACATTGCTTATTAAAATGTTAATTCATGCCAATTTTATTCAAAATCAATTCCATTTGCTACTTAAAACCAATTCACTTGCATTCATTTACAAACTCTTTGAAATAGATTTCAATCCATATCAATTTATTCAAAAATCAACTCAGTTGCTATTTAAACAACTCAATTCTGAATACAAGAAATTTTTATATCACCCAAGCAAAACAATAGCCACTTAAGCTTATAACCATTGAAATTAATTCCAACTTAAATTTATATTAGTTTTACTCCATCACAAAGTTCACAAACCAAACATTTCCTCTTTCCAATGCAATTGTTAAATCACATTTTCTTACATCTTATTCCATTAACCAATCCAAGTTTATATTGATATCTTTCCACTTACAATTAAATTTTTAAATAAACAGTGGAGAAGTTATTAATTTAAAATCCATTCACCATTATTTTGTTTTACCTTCAATTTGCTTAAATTCTTTCCCAATATTTCCATTATCTTCTTATCAAATTAATTTTATCTCCATTTGATTCTCATTCAAATCAAATTTCAATTCATATACAAATTTAATGCTCTTTGTTTAGTTATCCAATCCATGTTAAGTTTATTTTATTAACAAAGAGACCATTTAAATAATTTCTCTCATTCGAATTTACTTACAATTCAAAACCATCATTATGATAGCTAATTCTATTATATATCCATACTTCCAATATTTATTACCATAATTAAATCCCATGCTACAACTAGATTTTTATTTACTTTCCAAATTTTGATCAATTATCAAAATTCTATTCATTTCAATACAATTTCCATTTAATTGTAATTCAAGTTAGCCACTAACCTAATCCATATTAGGTTTCAATCCACTTTCTTAACTCACTCTGAATTTTTTATAATATCACCAATTTCCAATCATTTCATTTAGCAAATTTAGATTTCTACCTTTCCTTTTTACTCCTTTTCAATATAACCTAAATTTCTTTCAATATTATTTATTACTCAACTGAAATTCAATTACAATTTCATTATCATAGCAAATTTCATTTTCCCATACATAAGTTCAAGACTTATTTGCCAACTTAAGAACATCCACATTTATGTTCTCATTTTGCTTCATTAGACTTTGCATTTCATTTTGGTCAAATTTTAAATTTGCCACACCCTTCAACCCTTTCATTTAATAAATTTTTAGTTTCTCTTTTATTCAAGAGTTTAGATTTCTTATTTAAGTTCACTTCCATTTTATATTCACAAATTTAAATTATAACACTTAATAACTTAAGTATGTGAATTTCTTTATGCAATTATAAACAATTTATATTTCACCTTTATATCCATTTACTTTAATTCCAATTCATCTAGATTTAATTAAATTTCAAATTCTCAATTTTAAATGTTCCATTTCATTTAGATTCACTTCCATCTCAATTTCACAATTTATATTCTTTAAATACAAGTTCAAAACTTGTTTACCTAGTGAAATTCATTCACTTCATTATATCTCACTCTACCTTATCTCAAACCACATTCATTTGAGATTAAATTTGGATCTTCCATACCATTCCTCTATTTCCATCTGTGATTATAATTTCATTTTATTTTATTAAGTTCACCAACTTATTTACTTTAAAAGCCTATATAGCTCATTTTACTCATCTACATTTTATAATCACAAATTCCAAATTCCATTTGCATATGTATATACATCTGAATTCTTAAGGATACAAATTTCCTTAATTTAATTCTTTGCAAATTTTAAATTCATAATCCCGGCTAAAGCATAACACTTGATAGCTCAGGAGTTCAATTCATTTCACAATGACCCTCAATTCCAAGGTCATCTTACATTTTAATTTAATTCAGATTAACTTTATTTAAATCTAATTTATTTTACTTATCCAAGTAAAATTCAAATTTTCTATTTACATCAATATATTTTATTCACTTCCAATTACTTAAGTTAAATTTTAATTTCAGGATTAAAATTTTCATTTCTTCCTTCTTATTATTATCAATTTCACTTAATAAGTTCAATAGTTATTTCATTTAAATTTTACACATCATTTAAATATAATTTTCCAGAATTCAATTTACCTGGTTTTATTTCAAAACCATTTGAAATATATCAATATATATACCTTTTTGGTATATCAATCAAATCTCAGATTTCCAAAACCATTTGATTGTACCAAAACAATTTCCACCTTTGAAATTCCCAAAACAACTAATATACCCAACAAATCCAAACAATACCATAACCAAATACTAGGGAAGCAATCCATCACTTTAGAAACTCGAAAATGAATTCTAATGATGTGGCCAGCATCATCAGGATTATTTTCCAGCGACTGAAGTGAGTTCAATGCTTCTTACTTTTCTAAATTCATTTCAAAACAATTTCCATTTAAAAATATTTCCCAAACAATATTCCATTATTGCCTCCAAATAAATTGGAAAACATTCTCAAACTTTCCCAGGATTTTTAAATTTCCAAACTTTTATTTTTATTTTATTTAAAATCCTTTCCAAACTTCCGAGATTTAAATCCTGGTTCAACTCAAATTTAGTTATTCTTCCTTTTATATAATTTATATTTGTAGAATTTTATTTTCACTATAACTATTTCACATTTCAGATTAAATTTTATATTCTTATTTGATTTAGACATTAACAACCAATCATCCAAATATATATAATAATTTCAGAAAATTATTTCTTTTATATCCAAATATAATTTTGGGTAAAATTATTTCATTTACCCACCTTTTAAAACAATTCTATGTCAGTTTATCTTGTTCAAGAGTTTAGAAACCCCTATCGATACGGTTGTACTTCCAGTACCGACCAGAATTCATAAACACTCAACCGATAAGTCAACACAGTATAAAAACAATTTTTATATGCACTAACAAGTACGCTCTCATATCTATTATCACTCTCAACTCATTATAGAGTACTATTGACTCTGTTTAATGAGTAATTACCCCACCAAATCCTAGGTTGTCGCCAACCTAAGCTCTGATACCAAGTGTGACAGCCCGCAAATCCGTACCCCTTGAATCAACACTATTCTACCTCCATTAACTCAAGTGGCACAGAATTACGAACCATTAGGGTTAAAGAAGAAGAGACTAAACAATATCAGAATCTCACAGTCGCAGCGGTATAAAATATAATAGTAAATATAGAACTTTACACAAAATGAAATCTATTACTGTTTATACATCACATCATCAGAGTGTCTCATACATCAACAATCACAAATCAGACATACCATACAATCATAGCAGCGGATAAATATATAGGTACATATAATACGTCTCGGACTCCAGCTCCTCTCCTGCTCCATAGCAACCTAACCTGAACAAGTAATACTCGGTCTGACCCGAGCATTATAATGAAATAACACCCGAGTCAGTCTGGAATACCAGCTGATAATAATGCATCCAAATTGATTATTAAAGTTTCAAAATTCCTTTGAAAACAAAAGCATCTCGTAAGACCACGCCACAAATAAACATGTCGGGTTTTTACCTTACGATAGCTAAAACTCTTTTTATAGAAAATCCTCTGATATTATAATAGTGTCTATTTACAAATACTTATAAAATAGCCGAAATTGTTACATCTATTAAATTCCAGCTACTAGCCACCGAAGTGGGCAATACAAACAAAACTCGTACAAGGCTCGTAGGGAGAATGGATTTCCAACAATGACTAGGCACTGGGGTACCACCTGTCACAGTACGGGGCCTAGATCACCGTACCAATTACTACTCCCTTTCCCCTGCAACACAAGGCCGGAACCATTCCTTACTGAACAGTCCCGAACAAGATAAACCCCGTGGTTGGCGCGACCAACCACCCACTAAGCCGAAATATAATAAGGGACATCTAGACAGGGGAATTATCTTGTCCTGCTTGGGCATGACCCACCTAACCTTGCTGCATATCCCCTGATTTTCAGTCATTCCCATTTGATGAGGCTTGAGGCTAAGCGTTACCTTTTTGAACGTTTTCACTTTGAATGCCCATCGTCCACCTGACGATGTTTCGCAAGCATTCGTCCATACAAGTCCGTCCCGGGTTCGAACGGAACCGAAGGCACTACTCCTACTACATCCATTTGGAACTATCCTCAGGATTAGTAGCGACTAGCCCTTGCACTTCACTGCTCCATCTTCGACTCCGAACACGTTTTTCGCACGAAACGTACAAATCGGATCGAAGTGGTTTTCGAGAAATAAATCTCGATCCCGGTCTCTCCGAAACGATCACGCATTTGTCCAATATTGATAGTCGGTGATTTAACTATCAATTAATATTCATAAACATCCATATGCATCCATCACACAATAAATAATTCCCAAATTATTTATTTGCCTCAAATATCTTTACAAGTTATATATTTCAAATTTCCAAATCTCGTTTGAAAACAATTCCCAAAACTCTTTCCTTACAAGGAAAATCCTTTACCATTTATTCCCAATGGAAATAACCAAATTCAACCAATTTAGATTTAAAACAGTTAAAATACTTTATACTGAAATATATTTTAAAATATGAAAATTTACTTCTAGTTATTTACTCAAAATATAATTTTAAAATATTTAAACACAACTATTTATAAGATATAACTTAATCAAAAATAAGGTTTTGGTTATACTATATTTAAAAATAGAGTTTAAAAGAAATTAATAATTTCAAACAACTTATTCCCAAAACTAGCCTTTAAGTAAGTCCATTTGTAAAAATAATTATTAAGGCATCTGTAAAATTCACTCTTGCTAATTTATTTATAATTACTTTAAAATGGTAATTTTCAAACACTCTTTTTACAAGCTGGAATTTTAAAAACTTCCTTTTTATAAAACAGTTTAAACTCGAACTTGGGTTTTTCCCAGGAAATCTCATTTCCACTTAAATATCATAGAAATCCTTCTCACGATTTCTGTCAATTTATTTCAATTTAGTTGTATGGTTTAATAATATAAATTTATTTTCCTATTTATCAACTAATAACTTTTCTCTTTGTTAATCAATTCAGATTTACCCAATTTTCAATCTTCATTCTAAATAGACTTCAAATTTTAATTCTATAAAATTCATTAATTAACAATATCCTTTATTCTCTAAAATTCAATTTATCCATTTACAATTAATTATGGATTTATAATTTACTCAGCAATATTCTAATTGAATATTATTTCAGTTTTCATTCAATAATCCAAATTTTATATTTCTTTAAATTCCTTATTTATAAATTTCTTAATTTCTTTTTGGAACCCAATTTAATTTCTTTCTAAATAAAACTCCAATTTTCTTTAAAATTATCATTCTGGGTTACCGTTTATCCAACAACATCACAATACAATTTAAATCCAAATTTGCCAATCACAATATAAACAGGCATCATTATCAATTCTAAAAATAATTACTACATGTGAGGAATCCTGTTGGATCCCTCCAACCTGTTTTCCCTGCATCCACAAATATTAGCACATCACATATATCGATTCAATTTGATAATAATTAACATATTCAGCTACACATCCAAACAAACAATCAATACTAGCTGTCTAACTTTACTAGTATCCAGATGTGAGTGAGAGTAACTCACATTGAGCTTCGGCGAGCGTTCGAAATTTAAATTAAACCGGACGGTGTCCGATTTAACCTAAATTTCTACTTGCCCGGAATGGATCCGGATCTGCTCCATCGCGTAGTGCTCTTTTCTGCGATTCCAACGCCACCAAATTCATCGAATTCTGAATACGTATGAATGAGTTACGATATTATAAAGTTTTGATATAAATTTAAAAACAAATTCTCTTTTTTTTTTTTTTAAATTATACCAAACAAACGCAGCCGGTTCCCTCTCTTCCCCCCCAACTTCACGCATGCTTCAGGAAAGGTCACGAACGCAAATAAACCCATCAACGTCGCTGCCTAGGGCTTGTAACCGCACCTCCTTCCCTCGATTATTCAACGATCGGGACCCACCAACTCAAAGTCCATGGCCGCCTCTACCCTCGCCTGAAGCCATGCCAAGCTCGGTCGACCCATAGCGGCACAACACCTCTCCAAACATACGACGAACGCGAGCCTCCCCTGAGCAATTCATCAAGCTATACTCGATCACGACCGTCCACTACGAAGATCTCGAAGTGCTCTACGATCTTCATGTTGGAAGAATTTCAAATATATGCGTGGATTTGGAGATTCGGGAGGAAGAACGATAATCGTTTTCGACCATTAATAAAGGAGGAGGCGGCGGGACTGAATTGAGTTAGGGTTTGATAAAAATATTGCTTTATATAATGTTATTTAATATTATTTAATTAACAAAATTCTTAGTTTAACAACTTATGCAAACGAACTCCAATTCTCACGTTTCGATAGGCGATTCTAAGGTTTTTCCGCATTCCGGACACAATGGGACAGGTTTCATAAGCTAATTTGATCGTATGAGCGAGATACGGAATTAAACGATCAATTTAAAATCAAACCGATTAAAACGATTTCGATGCGTTTCGAGCTGCCACGGCCACACGACAACTCCGATTGCTACGAAAATTGAAATCCGATAATAACTAACTATTACGGATCCAATGGAACTGGTTTCGTCGAATTCTGAGACTGTGCCCCGGAAGGCTATTTTAACTCGTCTATTAAATCCAGCGATTTTCGAAATTATCGAAATCACTCAAAATTTTCACTTTTAAAATTTTATTAACTTAACAATAATTCATATAAAATTTATAATCACATCAAATATCATTCTGACTCAATCCGGACTAAAATCTGATTATTTGCATTTTTGTAATATTAAATCCCATTATTTAATTAATATAAAATTTCAAATATTAATTTATCGACTTTAAAATTCATATAAAAATCCTACCACACTATCTAATGACCAAATAGTCTTTAAATAAATTTTAAACTCATTTCCATACCTATTTACGCTCCGAATTACCAATTAACCCAATCCCAGTATTAAATTATATTATTATTCAATTTCAGTTTAATTGCCATATTTGAAATTTAACAAAGTATATTAATTTAACCAAATTCTTTTATTTAAAATTTCAAATTATAATCCATATTCAACATTTAAAATGAATTAAATGTTCAAATCTGGCGAACCAAAATTCCGGGTCGTTACAGTGGTGGAGGTGATGGCCAAGGCTAGCTAGTGGTGGCCAAGTAAAACAAATAAAGAAAACAAGGCAAAAACAAGCAAAAAGGAAGGAGAAAAAGTAGAAAAATATAGAGAAGCCATTACCAATTTTTCTATAGCCATGAAAATGAGATGAGGAAGATGTTTTCACGTGAAAATGAAGAAAAAGAAGTCAGCTGAAGATAGTATAAGGAATGACCAAAATAACTGATGTATTGATTGAAAAAGAAACGGTGAAACGACTTACGTTTCTTAGCTTTTAAAACCTTCCATACTTCCTTTTCTTTTAAATCAAATAAAACAAAATAAAATTCAGCAAGTACATCTAAAAACCTAAAAAAAGTTAAAAAGAATGAAAATATATAATTAAATTTAAAGAAAATATAAAAAGAATTAAGGAAATTGCTTAAAAATTGAAAACAGGGTTCAAAAATTACAATTAAAACATTAATGGCTTTCGAAAAATATCTACTTCATTTTAAAAATATTCTAAAGCAAAATTTTGAAATAAAATAATTTATTTATCATTTCTAAAATAAAATAAATAATTAAATTGGAGAAAAATAGAAAAGAACTAAAGAAAATGTTTAAAAATTGAAAACATGGCATGGAAATTACAAGAAAAATACTACTAGCTCTAGAAAAATTTCTACCTTACTTCAAAAATATTAAAAGACAAAAACATACATAAAATAAAATATCAATACATATTACAATAAAATATGGCAAAGAAAAATAAAATTTATACTATTTAAAATAATAAAATTGCAGAATAAACAAATTGCACTCAATATTGAAATATACATAACTTTCACAATTTAAATCCGTTTCCAACGAAACAAAAAGCAGTGTTATTAAAATTTTATGTACTTTCATAATAAAAGATAAAATTTAAATTTTCAAACTTTTAAAAATTTAAATTAAAAGTCAAAGTTTGACTATTTTGACCAAAAATTCACTTTTTGGAAAATATTCTTTTTAGTCATGCTTTAGAAAGATAATTCATATCAAAACTAAAGTTTATATTTAAAAGAACAAAATTAATCATTCAAAATAAATAAAATAAGTTTTTAAATCAAAATTCAATTAAAATAATTAAAATATACAATTAAAATAAATCACAAAATACAGGGTTGTTACAGTTCCCTCTTTCTTTTTGGTTCATTCTCTGAATTCGTGCTTGAATTTACTATTCCCATCAGTTTCTTCATTTTCTCTTCCTTCAGTTCATCCTTTTTCATGTTTAATATAAATGTGTTTAACACATACTCTTCTTCCTATTTTTTTCGTTCCTCATAGCATGTTCGCCACTTTCTACCTCTCTCCAGCGTGCTCCTGTACGCCGTGACCAGATCCGGCCTCGACCTCATCACCTTTATCTTCCCCACACTGCACCTCCTCATCCTGGACGTGTTCCAACTTTTTGACCACCGCCAGCTTCACCTATCCTCCGCATTGTAACCTTGACCACACCTCCTCCTTATCTTTTCCCCTCTCCCAGGCCGTGGCTATCTTGTAAGTGATTGATTTTTTTAGTTACTATATTTGATATTATACATGTTATAATATAAATAATATATATTTTTTAACTTGTTTGTATATATTATACGGTCTTCCAATTTACTTATATATAAATATTTTAAGTATAAATTTTATGTAAATATAAATAGTTTCAAAACACTTGTCTGTGTCAACGTTATATAAGTTTTAAAGTGAAATTCATATTAGCATATTGCTTTGACTTCCTTATATGCTCTTGTATAAAATATTATAAGGTTATATAGGTTTGTTTTATATGAGATCAGTTGGTGTATATATATGCCTACTTACTTTGTTTATGGGTCACAGTGGTAAATAAGAGTTATAAAGGTCTCGGTTTGAATATCACGTGTACGTTTTATTTTTATTGTTTTTATTCGTACGTATATATACGAATACATATGTATATATATATATATATATATATTAGTTATATTACGTTGTGTTTTATTATATACATACATATTGGTATACGTAAGAATTATTGGCTATGGTGTATATGTGTCTATATTATATTTTATGATGTAAAGGTTGTATGTAAATATATGTACGTTACTATATATTTGTATGTATATGTTCATATTCAGTTGTATATTTAGTTATAATACATAAATGTTTATATATATTCTGATACATATATTTCTACAGTTTTAAATGTTATTAAGTTTTGAACAGTTTTACAAATGGGTATATGTGTATTATCCATTGGTTATTTATACGTTATATACATTTGTGTTTTTTATATATTGTACTGTATGTATGTGTTTTCGAGTTATATATATTGTGTCAGTTTTTTTAAGTGAAGTATGTAAAAAGTTGCATAGGTTATTACTGTATATTATATTATAAGTGTATTGTTATATATTATATTTATAGTCATAACGTGTATTGTTATAAGTGTACTGTATATTATATTATATTAGTGTACATATATAGTATAATTTAAATATATTCTAGTTTACATGTATAATGGATATATGTTGATTATACAGAACGTGTGGTCAATTGTTTGTTTCAAAACTATTTTATATTTTTGAAAACGTATGCATATAATTTTAATGAGTTTCAAAATTAATATTAGTTAAGAAAATAATATATTGGAATTATATATATATATATATATATATATATATATATATTGTTTCGGTCTACATCAACTAGTTTCTGATCTATTTTCATCGATCTCTATTTATCAGCTATGTTCGTCCAATTCGTGCCTATCTTGTTCGTTTTGGAAATTCGTTCTTGGATTCGTAACCCATTTCAAATCTTTCTAGCCTCGAAAGGTGAGCAATCACTCATGATTAACGTTCATATATTTATTAAATTTGATTCAATTGAAATGGCAATTGAAATATGCCGCCGTTAGTTATTTTAAATTGTGGTATATATGCTATTATTATGTAACTGTTCACCAGTGGGATATGACACCATATCTTGTTGTTTATATTATACTGTTATTTATGATATATGCTTGTTATTATTATTATCGTATCTGTTATCACTCTGAAAGTTCCCTATTAGTATAGAATTCACTATGGGTTGAAATGATACATACCCGAATGGACTTTAGACTAGGAGAAAATCATTATGGGTTGAAATGATAGACCCAAGCATTTTCATTTGCATTTAATTTGGAGTTGCGGGTTGAAATGATATATACCTGTATATATTAAATTGCGGATTGAAATGATAAATATCCGTATTACTTGACCATAGGATAGAGAATTATACAGGCACCGTTGGTCTATATATAAATATTTTGAAAATGATTTCTATGGTTTTGAAAGGGAATATATATGGTTTATTTAATATTGAAATATTTTATATAAATATGTTTAAATATAAAGTAGACTCAATAATAAACTTAAATTTAATAAAGTTCGACTAATTAATATAATATGTTAAGTATTATATTTTTTAATAGGTTTTCAATGATTTGTATAAATTAAGGAAGATAAAGTTGAATTGATCGAATTACATTTAATTAAGAAATTTACTTAATTAAATCGATTTGAAGCTATTGAATTGAAATTTATAATATGATCTTATAACTTGATTTTGATTTAAGTAATTTAATGGATATTTCACGTCTAAAGAAATCGAAGGTAATATATAAAAATGTAACTTAAGATCCTATAAATAATATTGAATTTATTAAGTAAATATTTCAAAACTAAATAATAGCGAAGTCAAATTAGGAGATAAATGCAAGTATCAAATTTAATCTTTGAAATGTTGAATATTTAAAGCTTCAAAATATATTGACTTTGAGTTACACTGAAATTTAAATGGTTTATTTGTGGTTCAAAGTTGCATTTGAAATCGATAAAATTGGAATTTGTTTAGTCAGAAACTGAATCGAATGGAAATTGACAAATTGAGATTGAATTAAATTTGAATGGGAAAGTCGAATTGATTTGAAGCGATTTGTGAAGTTTGAGGAAATTACAAATATTTTACTTTATAAATTATTTAATATATATATATGTGTGTGTGTATGTATGTATATGTACATGTATATATTATTTTGGGAAATGGATATATTTGGAACGAAAATGATATCTTGGTTTTGAAGTATAAATTAACTTGAAATGACCGTGGTGTTATAGTGTATATTTCTACATTGTAGATACACCAGTAAAAAAAGTGTATATTGCTTCGCCTCACGTGCATCGGTTGAAGTAAAAACTAATGCAAAAAGAACTATTTGCATCAGTTCTATCTTAATAACCGATGCATTGGTACGTGGAAAGCAATAGCTAATAAAAAAATCAAATTTGCATCAGTTTTCACCAGCAACCGATGCAAATATTTTTTGTCGCATCGGTTTTAAAGTCAACCGATGCAACTACATGTTGATGGCAATATGAAATTTAGGTGGAAAATAATGAAAAATTGGCTCCAAAGTTTACTTTGGACAAATGTACTCCTTCCTCATCAATAACCCACTCCGAAAAAAAATTAATAACAATAATACCGTGCCCTCCCCTTCTTTTCATTTTCAAAATCGAACAAAAGAAGAAAAAATTAAAACGAAGCTTTTGAAAATTTTAATGGCGAAGATGGCAACAAACTCGAAATCGATTTACAATAAGAAATCCATGGCCAGGCATCTCAAACAAATAAAAATCGAAATCAAAGCAGTTCGATAAAATTTCACTTCCCATCGATCTTCTTCACCCAATTCCCAAAGTGCAAATCAGAAAATTTGACGATGGCACTTTGTCGACTCCATCGTGTAGGGCTCCTTCGGCCACACCATATCAGGACGATAAAGAAAACAAAAGAAACACACAAAAAAAGGCCAAGACTTTGTGGATCGACCACGATAATGTCGCCATTGTGATTGAGGGTGCTGGCGGTAAACTCCAAATTTTGGGTTGTTCTGCGACTAGGCGAAGCGATTTGCAGGTCAAGGCTAATAGTTTTGGGCAGTGATTTGAGGTCGAATAATTCAGATGAAATTTGGGTGCTGCGGGGAATTGGAAGCGGTTTCGTAAATCTCGATTGAAGTTTGGCTGCCGATTGGATTGGTGGTGCCGACGGCATGATGAGTGGTTGGTGGAGAGGGAGGAATTTAGTTTGTGGTCGTCGATGGTCGCAGCTGATTATGTGGATGGAGGCAGAGTTCGCCAATTTGGGATGGTTGCAGTTTTGGCTCTGGTTGTGGTTGCAATTTGGGTATTCTGAAATCGCAAATTTAAGTTCCAATCGTCAAGCATTTAAACAATTTGATCCCTTCATACGAGCATGATTCAAATGGTAGTCTAAGTGGAGTTTCAACACATGGATCCAATACCATTAACAACCCTTGCATAAATGGAGTAAATGGTCACTCAGAAGTAATAAGAAATGGAAGCAAGCTACCAGATATAGAATCTAATCAAGAGACTGAATGTGTGGAGCAAGATGAACCTGGCGTCTACATAACTCTAACTTCTTTACCTGGTGGTGTAACTGATCTCAAGAGAGTCAGGTTCAGGTAAGCAACATTTTATCATTTTAGCTGATTGTTTATTTGGGTTTTCTTGATCAATTTAGTTCAAAAATTAGACTCATCTCAACATTAATTTCAAATTTAGACCCGAATCTACCATGCTGACGGTAAATTAGTTATTCACTCTGATGCAATTTCTTACCATGCCAATGTATTTTAGTTACTTAGAAGAATTTGCACTGATGCTATTTCAAATTTCATCAGTGTAATTTTTCTGTTTGACAAAATTGCATTGGTGCTTTCAAAGTGCTCCAATACAAATTGGTGAATCAACGACAGTATAACGAATACATATCTAAATCCAACTCTGTTATACGTTTTATTGGAAAGGCAGGATTAAATAAAAAAATACGTTATCTCTGTAGCATAACACCACCCAGTTTCATGCATTTTCCTTGGACATTTGCCTCGTGGAATGTTTATTTATTTTAAGGAACAGAACACGAATTAACTGTCAAATGTGGTTATAAAAATGTATCAGTTTTTTGATATAAATCTGAAAATAAATCAATAAAACTAGTAAAGAAATAAAATTGAAAAAAAATGGTCTATACACTTATCCTGACATTCTCAAGATTCATAGTTTTTTATGTGATCAGGTGTCTTGTTTCATATTTTTCTTGCTTGTGAAAATTCCATTATAATTATTATCATCCTGTGTTTTTTCATTTGCTTTGTTGACATGAAAAAAAAGTTGTTATTAATAATGTATTTATTAATAATGTATTTTCTTCTCCACAGTTGAGAAGGAAAAAGTTGTTATTAATAATGTATTTTCTTCTCTACAGTGGGCTTGGATTTGGGTTCGGAACTACTTTTCTTAAGTTTCTTGCTTCGGCTGCAGCTATGTATGTTCTATTTATCAATCAATTTCGAATATATATCATGCAATGGTACAAACGAGCAGCTGTTCAAATAAAGATGCTTTTTTATATATATTATTTGTGGCAGATACCTGTTAATATTGGATCGAACAAATTGGAAGACGAACATGTTAACCTCACTTTTGATACCTTATATTTTCTTGAATCTTCCTTCAATTGTATTCACTTTACCGAGGTGGTTTCTAACTATATTGTATTAATATAACCCATTTTTGACAGTTTTTAATGAATTTTTTTATATTTCTATTGTAGAGGAGACGTAGGTAAATGGATCGCTTTTGTTGCATTAGTTTTGCGCCTCTTCTTTCCTCGCCATTTCCCAGGTTTAAATTCAACCTCTATGTAAATTTATAACCTTATTATATATCTTTCTAGATTTATTTATATATGAAAAACCTTGAGTAACATGAGTACTGAACATAGATGGCAAATGAATTCACAGATTGGTTGGAAATGCCTGGGTCATTGATTCTGTTACTGGTTGTAGCCCCAAGCTTTTTCGCGTACACAATAAGGGACGATTACATTGGTGTTTTCATTTGCTTGGTCGTCGCGTTCCACCTCTTACAATAAGTGTAGCGTCAATTATGAGCAATGTTAGTCTTCTGTTCGTTTTTATTCATCACTTTTTTCATTGTTGAACTATTGCATATATTTTTCCTTCTAATGCATAAACTCCATATACATCAAATTTTGAAGCTCAACTATCATTCTAACTTGGTTTCTAAACATATTGTAAACATGGATTTTTCTTTTTTCTTTGATAATAAAATAAGATAAAAAAATCTTTTGTATCTGATGCAAATATGGTCTAGATGATGACATGATGTACTTCTTCAAAAAAGAATTGGCTTAACTCATATTTGCATTATTAGTTCAAAAGTCGTATAAAAATGAACTAGCATAGATTACCCATGCTAATCTAGCTTAACTAAGCAAAACGAATTTGCAACGATTCATTTTTGAATAAAAACAGTAAAAATTTTGGGACCAAAGGAAAATATGATTTGACCTTAAGGTAAATAAAAAGTCTATATAAATAGTTTTTTTAGATCAACTTAATAGTCACATAGGAACATTATAGCTGATCCTGTTGTTTGGGTGCCTACAGGTAGTAGTGTGCAATCCATCAAGAAGCTCAACTGAGATAATACATTTGGTAGCAGTGTGTGATCCTGTTGTTTTGGCAAAGTCGTAAGTGGTTCGTGATGTCTGACTGAGTTTCTTTTTTCTTTCTTTGTAAGAGAGGCTTGGGATGTTATCAGTGGAGGAAGGAGTTAACTTGTTGGAGATGTTTGGATTGAACTGTTGATCAGGCTGTTAGTAGCGAGGTGTTGAGACTGTTGATGTGATGTTTCGGTTGCGACTAAAGATTGGAGAAGGAAATGTTGAAAGAGGAGGGGAGATGCGTTGTAGATTTTCTGGTGATGTGCAGTGCAAGGCACTGGGTTGTGGGATGGTGGAAGTGACAGCAGATAAGTTGAACTGGAGTCTGAAACAATGAGATGGCAGCAGTTGTTTTAAGGGTAATGCAGTGATGAAATGGTGCGTATGTTGTGGTTTGAGTTGTGTGGATGAACAGAGATGGAGTTGTTAAGTATGTATGAAGTGTTGTTGTAAAGGGCAGTGCATGTATGGTTGAAGTGGTTGCTGAAGTAGTATAGAATTGTTGCTGCAATATGAACTGTAGCTTGTTGTTAGTGTAGTTGATGGGTGGCAGGTTTGATATTGATGACTGCTAGGGGATGTGGATATGCACTGATGAAATGGTGCATGGGATGGGTTGAAGGGTTATGTTCAGGTTTGTAGTGGAACAATGGGTATAATGGTTGCTTGAGTGGTGATAGGTGGCTGGTGGGAAGATTATCGTGCTGTTGGGGTTGAGGCGAAGGCTGCGGTAGTGGTTTTGGTTGCGGATTGCAGTGGTATTATGAAGTGGTATTGTAGATGAATGGAGAAGGGGAGGGCAGTACAGTAGTAAGCAGATATGTCTGTTGTGAAATTTGTAAACCAAAGCAGAATTTGTAAATGATAATGAAATAATCTTTTTTTTTAATTTTTTGTGTATGTTTTTCCTTTTTTATATATATATATAAAGATTATCAATAATATATATATAGTCTATTTGAGTACTGTAATAATGGTTTCTGAGGGATTAGTTTACATCTGTTGTTATAAAAAACCGATTCAATAGAGGGATTAGTTTTCATCGGTTTTCAACAACAACTGATGCAACAAGTTCCTTTGTTGCATCGGTTTTCATTACAACCGATGCAACATGGGGGATATGTTCAAGAAACCAACCATGATATTTTGCATCAGTTGTTAGTAACAACCGATGCAAAAGGGACCTTTTTGCATCAGTTTCAGAACTGATGCAAAAGTGTTAAGCCTGTTGCATCGGTTGCATATGCATCGGTTGTTGAACTGATGCAAAAGGGGGATAAACAACCGATGCAGATGGCCTGTTTTATAGTAGTGATAGTTCCATGGATTCTTAGAGGATACTTATCCCAAACATCCTTTAAGTTACTGGTATTTCAGTTGATATTTCACTTGAGTTGGATTTATTGATACAAGAATGTTAATCCTGACTTGAGTGCTTTGTGTTTTGCTTTACGCTCGGGTCAGATTGAGTGATACAACATTTGAGACTCACCTTTGGAGTTTAGAGCTTCGTTTGGAGATCCAACTAGAGATTCAGCTTTCAGCTTTCATGTTGATTTGTTCAAAGAGGTCATCTGTTTGTATTCGAGACTTCAACTTATTTGAGATATTCTACTGTATTTTATTTCTAACTCTGATGTTATATAGTAGCTTCATGAACTACTATTTATCTATTTCGCTGCATTATTATTATACTACACTATGTCTGTGATTTTGTGATTGATTTATTTATTGTATATGTTGAGTTTTGCCAAATATAAACTAAAAATCTGATATTTTGCGCAATTCAAGCCTGGCATGTGCGGATGCGAATGGCTGAAAATATTGGGTCGTTACAACCCACACAGCTGAATAAAAAGGGACATCTAGACAGGGATGACCATACCCTAATTGGATGCTACCCACTTAGCCTTCCTTCATATCCCCTGATTTTCAGTCATTCTCGATTGACGAGGTTCGAGTCTAAGCGTTACCTTTTTAGAACACATTCACTTAGAATGATCATCGTTTTCCTGACGATGTTCTGTAAGAATTCATCCATACAAGTCCGTTCCAGATCCGAACGAAACCGAAGGCACTACTCCTACGACATCCATTTTGGAATCACCCTCAAGATTAGTAGCGATTAGCCCTTGCACTTCACTGCTCCATCTTCAACTCTAAACTCTTGTCTTCATCATGAAAACGTACTCGTTGGATCGAAGTGGTTTTCAAATCACAAATCTGATCCCCATCTCTTCGAAACAACGCTCGCTATTTCCCGGTAAACTCAACTCCGGTTCTTTAGGAAATGTATAGACGAAAATAAGATCGGAGTTCACCTCCTAACTGTTAGTGGACGGGTTTTCTTATAATCGTCCTAGAGAACAAACGAGTTCATACGTACGGTATAGCACCTCGAACGGTTAACGCACCATATAATTCTCGAGTTTCCTCTTGATATTTCCAAAGTTATGTTTTAGTCCAGATTTGATAGTCGGTGATTTAACTATCAAAATAAACAATCAATTCAACCATATTTTATTTCCCATTGCAACAATTAAGCCTTATTCAAATCGAAATCCAAATAGATTAAAATTTACTTAATCAAATAACACTTGCTCATCCTGCCGGATATGTATATTCACGAAACCATTCTTTTCAAAATGATACTTATAAAGTTTCAATAAAAATCTTCCAAGTAAAATACCTTTTATAAAGGTTTACTATATAGAATATCATTTTAAACATCATTAATATTCAATAGAATTATCTTGATTTAAATGCACATAAATACTAATTATTCTAAATAAAATAAAAATTAACTTTTAAATGTTTATTACAAAAATAGTTTTAATACTTGAATAATTTAAATAATTCGTAACTTAAAATAGAAGTTTATACCTTTATAAAGATTTCCAAAAATAATAAATTAACTACTTTTGATATTGCCAAAATATTTACCAGTTCTTTAAAACGTCACTAAAAATAATACTCATTTTAAAACAAACTTAGTTCAAAGTCAACCCAAACCAGAAAAATTATTAACAGTCCCAATGGTACTTATCAAGCTACCATTCAATTTTAATCACAGCCTAGCATGACAAATACAGATATTCAATATTAATCAGCTTCCATAGATCGGTTCACATCATACACTCTAATATAACTATCAAGCAAATAAACAAATGTATGCATGAAATGCAGATCAGAGATTTATCATTACTAGTAAATATTTACAATAAATATACAGAAAATATGTCAGAGCGATGACTTATACTACCCACAGAAGATCAATTTAAATAATTAGCGAAAATGTGATTGTTTCAGTTGACCAGATGTCAGCATTTAGAATAATCAATAATTAACTCATTTATTTTGTTTGGGAAAAAACTTAACAGATAGGTTGTATAAAATTATACGATAATCAGTAATTAAATTTCTATCGTTACAAGCTTGTAGTAAAATTCCACTTATTTAACTTAACGACGGATCATACGACGGCGTAATATCCATCGATACGAACCCATCTACTTAGTACACTTTATTTATTAAACATTTGGAATCAAATAATTATTACATGTAAAAACACTTAAGACCTTGATTAATTTTAAAGTTTAAAACATTTTATTTTCCTTAATCGTCTGCTTAATCACACTACAAATTTATTTAAATAAAACTTAGGAATTAATTTAAGTAATGGGCATATAATAAAATTATTCTAAGCTTAATTAATTTAAGATAAATAGAATTTATTCATATGACCTTAACTAAATAACCTTTAAGTAAACAAGGTTTTTTTTTAAATTCCTTTGTCTATATTAAGAACTTGAATAAAATATTTAATATTATAGAGAATTGGTTTAAAACATTTACCATGGTTAACTTGCTTGTTTCATGCTTTTGGAAAAACTTGTTTGTTTCTTTTTTTATTTTTTTTCTTTTATTACCATGCTTTCCCTTATCCTATTTATATATATATATATATATATATATATATATATATATATATATTATTAAAGATCAAATGGCCTAAAGCCCAATACTCAAATAACTAAAAAGAAAAACAACCCGCCCTCTTCTCTTCTCTCCCATCTCTCTTCCAACTGATTCTGGTTCCATCATTAGAAACAAATGTCCAAAATCAAACGACAATACAATACAACATCGAATCCTGATCGATTCAAAAACGTCTTGAGACCATCTCCAAGTCTACTACACGCGCACCACCTACAACATGATCTATCGCGCTTGCCTGGATCCCCTCGTGCACGAGTGACACGCGTGCACATATACACACATGCCTCTGATCGATTCACCACCATGACATCGCTGCCGAGTTCCCCATTGTCCCTGGATCCGGTTCGCCGCATCACCGATGTTACCCACTCCTCCGATCGAAAATTGACCACCAGACTATACCCGTCCCTTGACCAGAAGCTCACCCAACTCCACAAATCGACTCATTGCACCCATAAAACTTTTGGAGGTTGGAATTGATATATGCTTTTTGATGAGAGAAAATTGAAAAGATAATAGCTGAACATTACTATATTTGATTAGATGATTTCTGCCAGATGTTAGTTTACTTACTGATTAAAAATCTATTACTTACCTTACCCTTGTTTAGCCTGACCCAAACCAGGTTTATTAACCTATTTTCTTTTTACTACTTATCTACATGATTTGAAAATCCTTTCCTTTATATTTTTTTATAAATCATATAATACTCAAAGTAAATATACATACTTATGACGTTGAACAACCTATAGTTATCGTTGCTTTGACAAGATAAATGTTTGGATTTTATCCCTACATACTTTTACACAATTTTAAACAAAAAATGAAACTTGTTAATTAAATTTTAAGGAAATAAAATAATACTCTTTACAAAACATCTCTTGGTCAACATATCTTTATATATATGGATGTTATTTAAAACAAGAACTATAAAGTGGTTAAAACTACTTTTAAGCCTTTATAAATATGTGACCATATATACATTTCTTTCATATTTATTTCTTTGTTGATAATATAGAAATATATTACTTTTTAATAAACTAAATTCATTTGATATATATATGGTTTTCCCTATTAACACTTATGTGATTCTTACACACACCATTTTAGTTTACAACATAATTTTTTTATTTTTTTATAAATATTATAAATTCTCCCTTTGAACTTATCTCTATAACTTTTCTTATCCACTAGGTGTATATATTATTTTAGAAAAGTTCAACTTCAAAATCTTTTATTTAATATATATATTATATATCATATGCCCAAAGTAATTTTTATTAAAAATATCCTCTTTCACTTTATTATCTATTTATTGCTATGAATTTCTATCCACGTTATAAATTATATTATTCTTATATGTAAAAATTTATGCATATGAATTTTCCAATTAAATCAATTCTCTATTTTATTTTATCTTTAAAACAAAATATACATATTTTATCTTTCAAACAAAATATACATATTTTGTTTTTCCTGTCCTGGATACATTTATATATATATATATATATATATATATATATATATCACAGAAATTTCCATTTAAATCAATCTCCTATTTTAATATAAATCTGAAAATTCAAATTATATTAGTTTTGGAAAATTTGCATATTATTATTAGTTGTTGATTAATGGGTATTTTGTTGATTAAAATGCCATATTATTGAATATTAAAAATTAATATTCACAACTCAGAATGTCACAAATTCCTGGTCGTTGCATTTCTTCTCTTCTCTTCTTCTCTCTTCTATTCTTTCTCTTGACTTTCCGTCAGTCTGTGCTTTTTGGGTCAGACATGTGTGGTTTACTGTCGATTCAAAGGATATCGGATTTGCGGGTCGTCACATACGAGATACTTTTGTTTTGAAGTTTTTTATATAAAGTTAAAGACTTATGGTTTACTCACACCAGACCCATGTTTTACCCGAGGTTTTATTTTCTTCTCTGAAACTCTTGCGTACTCAAATTTGTGTGAGCAGCCAAGTGATCTAGGTTTCTTACGGGTACATTTTGAAAGAGCTTGGAATAGGTGCCTTCAACGTTAGCTTGCTATTGTCACATTCCCCTGTGTATATATGTATGTACTTTGTATTAGTGATGTAAGGACAGGTAGTTACAACTGTCACGGTTTAGAATCATGTAATATTATGACTCTGATGTATGAGTATAGCAGTATCTATGTGAAATCATATGTTTATTAATATGTGTTGTTTCATTCCATTATAAGATTCTATGATTATGAAGTTTCTTCTTATCTCTCTTTTCTTTAACCCAACGGTTCGTCTTTCGAAGTAAGAACAGCGAATCATTACAAAAGCATTCACAACTACGTCTAGAAACATACATGGAGTTGACCCGAGCATTAAAAGATATTTCTAAGATATTTATACTCCAAAATACTTACAATATTTTTTAAAACATTACTTTAAAACATCATTCGAAAATAAGAAGTTTGAAAAATCATTAGAAACTTGAAAATGACATGTTTTAACAAAATATCTCTTATTTGAATATTAATAATTAATTCTTATAAATTCATAAAGATCTCATACCACTTTTAAAATACTCTAAAAATTGTTTGTAACCACTGTAAAAATAATGAAAGAAAATACTTAATTCTAAAAATCTTTTCAAACCTTTTAAGTCTAAATAGGCAGTTTTGCACTAGTGATGTTTTGGCCGTTTCCGAGATGTTACTTAACTTTTTACTATTCAAGCACTTAACATCAACAAACATATATATAAAAATAATAATATCGAGAAGCCATTAAGGATCTCTCTACAAAGTTCCATAACAATTGCCAAAAACAAGGCAATTCCAAACTGCTTCTATAGCGACTACCGCTATAAGTGCACTTATAAATCTAAGTCATAACTAAACCAAAGTCCATCGATACTATATTTGCTTTTTTTCAAGGTCTAGTCACATGTCATATGACCATTCAAGACCATTCCGAGTTCATTCAAGTCCAAATATATGACATATGTCACTTACATTTAAAGTAAGAAGTTGCAACCATTGTTTTTAGCATAAGTGAACAACAATTCAAACAACTTTAACACAATCAAACACAACATATGTGTTATATTTTTCTATTGAAAGTGATCTTTTAAATCGCCTTTAATCCAACCATAATAAATATTTAAGAACCAAAGTCGAACCCCACTTGCAACTGCCTCCTTCCTCCTTCCTTCTCTTGCATTTTCCTTTACATTTGCTGCTCCTACATAAAGCTCACGACCTTCTTCTCTTAGGGAGTTTAGCTTTGCTACTTCTTGTTTTGGCTGAGTGGAAGGATTTCTAATATCATACTAAGCCTTATGGAAAAGTTTGAAGTGATTTGGAGTTGATTTGCAACTCATTCTTTTTAGAACATAAGAGAGGAAGAATATGACATTAGAAAATCTTGGTTTTTCTTAGGAATTTTTGTAATCATTTCCTAAGGTATGCCCTCTTTTATACATACTGGAATATAATAGGAAAAGACTTAAACCCCTCATCATCCTACTAGCATTAATAACTTCTATCATGATTACTTTATGTCACAGTTGCTCAAGTGTTAAGGAATTTCCATTTATCATTTTCATATTTCACGCTTAACTACATAAGATTAAGATGTTTCTTAAAGTTATTTCCATAAACATTTAGTATATTTATTTCATTAAATTAATTTATAAGAAAATAATTATATGTAAAAAACAATGAACAATGTCTGATGGTTAAAAAGCTGTTTATCGATAAAATGATTTTAGGTCACATTATCGATCTTTTTCCAAGAATATATTTTTGTGAACATTTTTCCAAAACATTTACCAACATTACTTATGATATAAAAGGGGTTAAAAAGCTCATTAAATCATTTTAATAACATTTAATCAAATATTCAAATATTTAAATTATTCATATATTTCAATTAAATAATTCAGATATTTAAATACGAAGTGTCTAAAATATCCCAAACAAAGCTCATGGTTTGCTCAAGTCAAACCATCTCATCACACAAGGATGATAATTAATCCACTAAGTATACCTTCTGCTTAACAGTCTAAGGTTATTACTTAGATGGTTATTCGTGCCACCCTAGAACAAATTGAAGTGCTATTACTTGAATTCTCCCTAAGCCAACAAACATAGTACACAAACATACTAAAGCCCGGATAATGAATATATATCATCCGTATGCAATATCAATTACGATCATTTGCTCGATCACATAAATCTCACTTCCTAACTAGTAAAGATCAATTGACCTCTCTAGACCAGACTCTGATAATATTCCTTGATTAGAAATCTCTATTCTCCTTAAATAGTCATATACCATGATAGAAAACTTTGGACTCATATCAAGAATCCATATCAAGTGGTCATCGTTAGGAATCGAGTGAAAAATCCTTATTCGGACTAGTACAAACCACCTCGAAAACACGTACTCGAATACGAGATCAAGAATAGTTATGCGAGTAAAATGATCTGCATACAACTTATGTATTTATCCTATTAGTTGCTTAACTACACCAATATCTATTTAGTCACGTTCATTTATCCAAATAGTGTGTCATTAACACTAAGATCATTTAGGGATCATCTCATAAATCATAACTTTAAGTTTATAAACATTTTATAACTTAGGTTCATACTCATATAAAACTCCATTACATATATCTTAAGAGTATATACAACCATCAGATTTGTTAACAAGTATATTTAACAAATTTAAACTTGTTATAACTTGATATCTTCTCAATTCAAGTGTTATATATAAATTTAACTTTATACCTTTAAAACGCTAGTTCTATAACAATTCAGAAGTTCCCGACTATCCAAAATCATCAAAAATCTCTTTTCATTTTAACAAATGAAAACTAACCGACTCATTATATCATGAGCACATCCATACTTTCCTAATGCATAATCTAAATGTGTCCATGAAAAAACTCAATAAGGAAACTTTGAAACTAAACACTTGTTTACATTTCAAATCATTTTGAAATAATATATACATATAACATTTGTATATCAAATCATACTTTGGGTTAAATCAAAATATGTTTTATCAAAACAACTAACACAAAAAATGTTGATGTTGAAGCAATTACCAAAGTTATTCAAGCAACAGAAATGTGTTCAGTACATCCAATTAATGCCTTTCGAACTTAAAAAAAATCATTTCAAATGGTATCAAATACTTCGTAAATGTTACTAGTACCACGATCTCAATTTCATAAACCAATTTCCTAAATACTTACTTTAAAATAATGCTACTATTATTTTCTTTAAAATCTTGAAAAACATTTTCAAAGATAACCGGGATTTAAGTCTCAAATTCTTTTTTTAGATCATCTTCATTTATAAACTATGCTTTATAAACCCTACTTATATAAAATCACTTTCTTATATTAAGTTGCTTCTTTATCAAAATCATTTCACAGACGTATATCTTTGTTTAGATTATAATAAACAACACTTGTTGAAATTCAATGCCAACTCAGCATTATCATCGAACGCCTTATCGTCAAACCACGAAACTTAATTCTTAAGGTGGTTGTACTTATTGTTCGCACAAATTTGCTATCTACCCAACCTATGTTGTAAAAAGGTAAATTTCTTATAAATCAACAAATTACAGTAAATGCTCATAAACTGGTCAAGCATAACTAACAAAACAATAAATGATAATAATTAAATATTATCAACCAAACACATCATAAACAATTATATCAATTTATGAAAGTTATATATTTTCTTATAAAATATAATCCTAGGTAAAATTATTTCATTTACCAATTTTGAAATCAATACTCAGTTAATTTATTATATTCAATTGTTTAGAAATCCCTATCAATACCATGGCATCCTACGTACCGAACATAACTCATAAACCACTCATCGGACCAATAAATGCAAAATAAATCATTTTTATAGCACTAACAAATATGATCTCATATATGTAATACTCTCAACTCATGCTAGGGCATTCCATTTCCCTCTCTCTTAATGAGTCATGCCAACCAAAGCCAAGGTTCTCGCATAACCTTCAGTTTTGATACTAAGTGTAACGACTCGACTTTTTCGACCTCCAAATGTTGACATTAATACATCCACGGTATTCACTTGTCGAGCACCCAAGTGCCGGAATGTCACGACCCGAAATCTAGCGTTCAAAAATCGACATCAAATTCCTCACTTATATTCGATTGACGAAGATTCAAACATTGAACTCTAGTTTAGATGGAGCTTATAACAACATTAGATGAATATAGAACAGCGGAACAAAAGATGATATCATTAATCACAAAACATATACAATACCGATACAATATTCATTTCAACATTTGAACAACACCAACATCAGAGTGCAATGTTTATGATACAACAAGACAATGACATCACAGCGGAGAACAACAGAGACTTCAAAAAAAATCCAACATACTTCGACTTGATAAGGTCTTCCAAGACTCTAAACACTCGAAAGATTTCCGAACCAAAAGCTTTCCAAAAATCCGAAAGCTTCAAAAGACTTGTAAGTCCAAGCTAGCTGCAAAAATACGGATAACCTACTTCTAGGCTGCCCGTGTGGAAATTATGGGCACCGATAGTTTAGGAAGGGAACAATAAACTTCAGATCAGTCATGGGACTGGTATAAGTAAACAAAACAGTTGTTTAAATAAAAACAATTTATTAGAGAAAACCGTTCATGCTTTCGGAAAATGAAACTACCATAAGGCCTCCCCGCACACACACAATGCAATCGCACAATTGGAGGGGATTTCTCCTTATGATAGTCAAACATGCTTGATATGAGAAAACTCTTTTGATATTATTATTAGTGCATAGTGTAGAAAACATTTTCGAAAGTATAATATTAATCTTAGCTAGCATACCACCATTATGGTATACCTACTATAGCTACCATCTAAATAGTGGGTCACCACCATAAGTAAATGGCAGGTTATACAACTAAAATCATACAAGGTGCGTATTGGTGATTGGATTTGCAAAAAATGGTCAGGCTAAGGAACTTCCTATGCCACGTGGATACGCCTTTGGAGGAACGTCCCGAGAACTTAACCGGATCTCTCCCAACACAAGGCCGGGTTACCTCTGTAACTAGGTAACTGCTACACGAGTATGCCATCCTCCGGTCGTTACCGACCTTTATCCGAAGGCCCTCAACCACAAAGAAACAAGAACAAAGAAATAAATTTGCAGCAACCACATAGGTTAAATATGTGGGCTCCATACCATGATATCACCTTTTTCCAGAAGGAAATAGACATATCCTAAAGGGCGCGACCCTCATAATCTTGCCGCATCTTTCCTGTTTCGACCATTTTCGAGGTGTGAGGTCCGACGAGGTCTCGTCCACAAAGCTACGCTTTAGACAAAAGCCATGCTTCGATCAACAAATGATCGACAGCACTCAGCATGCCACACTACCAAATTGGGAGTATATCACTGATAACCATCAACTACATAATGTCTGAGCTCGTACGTCTCAAAGAAGGGTGTTAAGCTAAGAGAATAAATTCTCTACGACCAACCAGAAATGTTTTTGATAGAGATCAACTTTATATCTCAAAGTGTAATGTCAGACTTACAACCATACAAGTCCATTTCGGGTTCGAACGGAGCCGAAAGCATTTCACCTAATAAAGGAAGAAACCCTTGCAATCCGGGTATCCACAATCCCGATCGGACTCCCCATCACATATGGAGATCTCTATACTGGAGCAACTCAGTGTAGAGTCATTTGACAGGTTATCCTATCGTTCTTGAAGACACCCGTCTTCACCACCGTCTTCAATTGCTATCCATTTCGTCGTATCACTATTCGGAATGGGCTATATGACACAAAGTCCTTCCCCGGCAAAACCGAACAGTGAGCACTTAATTTAAAACACGTGGATATATCAATCATAAAGATTCACCATTTAAGGTTTGATGTGGGTTTCGATAACCAACTGGAATCCGACTCCCTGTCGCATCGAAATTTAAATGTCGTTTTACGGACCAAGGGGTTTTCACATTCACACAGAAACAAATCACAGATATCATAGTTCAATTCACAACAATTCATATCACGAAGTATCACAATCACATAATAGGAGTATCAATCAGTTCAAGGCATTCAATAATAATCAATCGTCTATAAGTAAGATGAATTAACAATGTGATTATAATTAAATCACTTAATTATTTTCATTAATTATCTTTAATTAATGATTAATTATTCTTAATTACTAATAAATTAATCCTCAATTATTAATTAATTAAATCTTAATTACCTTCATTAATTAATTAATCCTTAATTAATTACCTTAATTAATTAATCTTTAATTATAAATTAATTAACTTGAATCAAAAAATTAACTAACTTTAATTATATAATTAGTTAACCTTTCATTAAGTAATTATTATTTAATTATTAAGTAATTATAAACTATTTAATTTAATTAATACTTAATTATCAATAAAAAAAATTAATTAACAATCCTTGTAAATAGTTAACATTAACACATAAGTTAGCTCAAGATATTTAGGTTAATTAATGATTAAAAAAACATTTCTTATAATTAACTTTTTAATTTCATTATTTATTTTAAAGTAATTTTAAGAATTAATTTATAAATGGTGATCACATAATTAGATAAAACTTAATTACTTCTTCACTAACTTTAAACTTGAATCAAAATAATTAATTAAAGAATGAGTTAAAAAATTTAAATTTTGAATTTGGTTTGAAGTTGAAAAACTTGTTTTTAGATCGAACCCGAGATCTCCTCAAGCATCACCCGAGTCAAAAAGCCATCTGCTTTGAGTCTTTGCTCAAACCAACCCGAGTCACTTTTCAACCTTAAAATTTGTTTAAGTTTTAGAAAAAAACCAGTGCAACACAATAACACTCGAACAAATACTCGAGCCTGCACCCAGTCTTGCCAAAGATCACTTCGAGTCATCTCTTTCTTCTTCATTTCAGGTAACTGACATAACCCAATGGCATGTGCACATGCACCAGATCGCCGGCCACCTGCGATCCAAGCTTCGACCTTCCATACGGTGATGACCCTCTCGAGCCTCATGACCCCCAGCAACCCAACTTGTTGACGAGTTCGAGATTCTGCCATCAAACCCAAGCTGGAACAACACTTGATCACCACAAAACCATTCTCTTCGCCATCTCAAGCTACCAGAGGCCACGTACATTCGATCGAAGCTTCGTGCAGACTTTACGCTACTATCCCATCGAAGCGATCAACTCCGATCAACTGAAAACAACGCAGCAACAAGAATTCCGACCAATACAAAAACACAAGCTTAAACTCTAGATGAACGGCGTTCGATCACCACGATGATCGGAATTTTTTTCGAGCATTTTTCTCAAGCTCGACCATCCCTTTGCTACCTACAGCTACGATCCCGAGACCTCTCTAATCATCCATCACTTGAATTTCCCCTTAAACCCAATATCATTCAACCCTAAAGTTCTCGGTCAATACTTCATTAAAAATCTTGATTTTTGTTTCAAAAATCATTATTTTCGAAAACATTTCAAACGGTATACCTGAAACTTGAATTCATGATGTTTGAATTTTAACACATTTTGAATTTTGCCTATTTTCCCTATTTCCAGTTTTTCCTATTTCCAGAAAAAACTTAAATACATTTTGCTTGAATTCATTTTTAAAACTTAAAACATGTTTAAACAAACAATTTTTGTTTGAATCCTAAAGCCTAGCAAGAATCAGGGAGGGAGCAATGGAATTTTTTAACAGATTTTGGAAACGTAGAGATAACAGAGGAAAATATGTCTGCAACTCAAACATGCACACCTATGTATGTACATTTTTGTATACATACAACATATTTTCACATAATAAAATCATTTGCATAGCTTTACTTCACAAAACAACAGATTATAGATCAAGTTATCAAAAGTTTACTCACCTAGGTATTTTGAAACAGAGAAGAAATTCTGGAAATTGAGTTTGATTTTATTGTGATCTTTTGTTTGTTGTTTGATTACTGAAATGCTTAAAACTTGTTGTAATCTTGAACTGGAAATCTTTGTTGCTTTTGAAAAGATTTTTGTTTTGATGTTTGAGATGATTTCCAAGCTACAGATTAAAAGAGGTTTGAAATTTCTTCTTCTTTTGATTTTCTGGTTTGATTTGTTCTAAAATTTGCTTTGATGATTTTTTTTCTGGTTTGAGAAAATTTATACAGATTTCTCTTTCTTTGTAGTTTGCAAATGATAAAAGAAATGAGATGGAGAAGATGTAATAGTTTATATAACCTCCTTTTCTATTTTTATTAATTTTCTCAAAAAAATAAAAATAAAACATGACACTTGTAAATTAAATGATAAGATCATTACACTTGTATATTTTTCATGTGATATGTTACATATGTAATTTTGCATGTTTTTTCTTTTATATTTTTTTATATAAAATTTATATATATGTATTTAAATGCATTTAGTTTATATTAATACGCTTTATTAATTTATTTCTATTTTCAAAAATATATACATGTATATTTTCTTATTTATATATATACACATAACCTTTAAAGAAAATAAATTTGAAACATATTTATACATTACTAAATAATCACATTCATATAATTTTTGAATCCAATTTATTTTACTAAGACATTTATTCAAATTTTAAATTCAAATTCAAATTCAAATTTAAATTCAAATTCAAATTTAAATTCAAATTCAAATTCAAATACAAATATACCCATATATATATACATATATTTAAATTTAAATAATTTTAAAAATATTTATTATTTTGAAATTTAAACTCAAATTCAATTACAATCTCATTTATATATATATATATATACACAAATTAACACTTATCTAGTTTATTTTTTTAATTTTCAAATTAATTTCAGTTTAATTCCAAAATCTATATTAATTGCTAATTTTAATTTTTTATAAAAATTGGGATGTTACAGATTTCCCCCCTTAAGAAAATTATGCCCTCAAAATTTGGAAGAGAGAGAAACAAACAAAGAATATACGAACACAGAAAAAGATAGAGAAATGGCTTACCAATCAAGCCGGAATATCCACTCTACAATTGGGATCGGACTTCTGCATGTTATCCTCTATTTCCCAAACATAGTCATTTGGATCACCACTCCATTGCACTTTAACCAGTTTCACAATTTTGTTCCCCAGCTGCTTTTCATAACGATTAATTATTTTCAATGGCTCTCATTTAACTGCCAGATTTTGCGTAATCTCCAAATCCTGTTGAGCGGCTTCTTCAATAATACAGTCTTGTTCGTGCACATATTTCCGAAGGCAAGAAATGTGAAACACATTGTGTATTCCAGATAACTAATTGGGTAGCTGCACTCGGTATGCCAAGGGACCGATCCTCTCCAGTATAGAAAAAGGACCAATAAATCGCGATGCCAGCTTACCAGTCTTTCCAAATCTCAACACTCCACACATTGGAGAAACTTTGAGGAAAACAGATTCTCCAACTTGGAATTCTAAATCTCTTCTCCTGTGGTCGTAATAACTTTTCTGACAACTTTGAGCAGTTTTCAACTTCTTTCGAATAAAATCAACTTTCTCAGTAGCATCCTTTATCATATCCGGTCCAAAGACGAGTCTATCACCTGACTCGATCCAACATGCAGGTGATGAACATGGACGACCATATAAAGCCTCAAAAGGAGCCATTTCGATACTGGCTTGATAGCTATTATTATATGAGAATTCAACCAGATGCAAATGGTCCTCCCAAGAACCGCCAAATTCGAGAATACAAGCATGCAAAAGGTTTTCTAAGATTCGATTTATCCTTATAGTCTGCCCATCCGACTGCGGGTGATAAGCGTTACTGAAGTTTAGTTTGGTTCCTAATGCAGCTTGAAATGCCTCCCAAAATCTGCTTGTGAAGATCGAGTCACGATCACTCACTATGCTGCTAGGTACAACGTGGAGACGAACAATCTCTTTCACATATAACTCTGCCAAACTTGCTGCTGTCCGGGTAGATTTTACTGGGATAAAGTGGGCTGTCTTTGTCAAACGATCCACAATAACCCAAATTGCTTCATTACCTTTTTGGGTTCTTGGCAAACCGTCTATGAAATCCATAAACACTTGATCCCATTTCCACTTAGGCACCTCCAATGGTTGGAGTAAACCCACCATCTTCTTCTAATCACTTTTAATTTGTTGGCATGTAGCACAACGACTCACATATGTAGATATATCCCTCTTCATTGTTTTCCACTAGAAAGTTCTTTTGATATCTCGATACATCTTATTAGCTCCTGGATGGATACTGATTTTAGACTTATGACACTCATCCAAAACTTCCCGCTTTAGATCCGGGATATTTGAAACAAACATCCTGCCTTTCAGTCTAATAATTCCACAACCATCGATTCCAAAACTGGAATCTTCACCACGACGAATTCTCCTATACATTTCTCGAAGAAACTTGTCTTCTATCTGTTGTCTTGCAATCTTCTTAATAAGAGTAGGTGCGACGACAAGATGGGCAAGAATAGCATGTTTTCTACTTAAAGCATCGGCAACTACATTGGCTTTTCCAAGCGTATACAGAATATCTAGGTCATAAGACGCTAGAAATTCTAACCAGTGTTGTTGCCTCAGATTTAAATCCTTTTAGGTAATAGATATTTTAGAGATTTGTGGTCGGTGAATAATTCGAATTTTTCACCTAGAAGATTGTGTCGCTAGATTTCTAAAGCAAAAATAACTACTCGAAGTTCAAGATCATGGGTTGGGTAGTTTTTCTCATGTGGATGTAATTGTCTCCTCGCGTATGCAATTACTCTACCATTCTGCATTAGCACTGCACCCACACCATCACCTCAAGCATCTATATAAACAGATAAGCCTTGATTCCCGTTTATAATAGCGAGAACGAGAGCGATAGTCAATCTTTTCTTTAACTCCTGGAACGCTTCATCACATTTCGGAGTCCAATCAAACTTAGCATTCTTCATTGTCAGCTTAGTCAATGGACTCGCTATTTTGGAAAAATCCTAGACAAATTTTCTGTAGTATCCCGCTAAATCCAGAAAACTTCTGACTTCTTTCAAAGTTGTGGGTTTCTTCCAGTCAAGAATAGAGGAAATCTTGCCCGGGTCTACATAAATTCCCTCTTCAATAACAATGTGCCCGAGAAATCTAACTTCCTTAACCCAAAAGTGACACTTAGAAAATTCGGCAAACATAATCTTCTTCCTTAATATTTCCCAAACAATCCTTAGATGCTCAGCATGCTCCTCCTCGGTCTTGGAATAGATAAGAATATCGTCAATGAACACAAGAACAAATTTATTCAATGCCTCTCGGAATACACGGGCCATTAAGTATAAAAAGTATGCGAGAGCATTGGTTAGTCCGAAAGGCATGACTAACCATTCGTAGAATGTGTTAGGACCCCTGAAAGCTGTTAAGTGAATACAGTCTTCAGCAATTCGCAACTGATGGAATCCTTGGGCCAGATCCATCTTTGAAAAGAATCGAACGCCGTGCAGTTGATCAAACAAGTCATTGATCCTGGGTAAAGGAATTTTTTTTTAAGAGCTAATTTGTTGAGATCGCGGTAGTCTACGCACAATCTCAAGGATCCGTCAAACTTAGCGATGAATACCACAGCTGAACCCAAATCGAAAACACTAGGACGTATTAATCCTTTTTCTAGCAAATCTCGAGTTTGCTTAACTAGTTCTATCCTTTCGCTGGGTTCCATCCTATGGCTTGCATGAACAACAGGACGAGCATTTGGAACTAAATCAATTCTGAATTCAATTTCTCTGTGTGGAGGCAAAGATTTGACTTCTTCGAACATGTCTGGAAATTCCCAAACAATAAGGATGGACGCCAGACTAGGCTCGGGATATCCCAAAGTATGCATCAGCTTATCTCTCTTAGGACTCGGATCCTCATAAGAGATTTCAATAATATTTCCAAATCTGGTTCTGATCGAAATTGTTCGATTGTTACAATCTAATTTAGCTTTGTATTCTGATAGCCAATCCATTCCTAGTAAGATTTCAAATTCATTAAAATTGAGGACAAAGGGACTGATAGGAAATTGATGACGAGAATACGAGATAGGAACGTATCTACATCGTAGACAAAGTTTCGCAGGGCCACCAACTGGATTCTTTACGCAAATAGGCTCGTCGACAAATTCATGTTCAAGTTTTAATTCATTTATAGTTTGTTGGGAGACAAAGCTATGTGTGGCTCGCGTATTGAACAAAACTCTAACAACTTTATCATAAATAAGAAGGTTACCTTCTAAAACTCCTTTTCCTTTATCCGCTTTAGATGTTGAAGGTTTACCTTTGACTGTGTACATGTAACGTCCCGAGATTCTTCGTCTTCCGAAAATTCAACATCGATACTCACTTTATCGACTGCCGAGAAATCGAAGGCCAAAAACCCGAAATGTTATGGTTTTTAAGAAAAAGAATTTAAGAAAAGAAAAAGAGAGAAGAAGAGAGAAAATAGATAATAGAGGGAAGAGAAAACAGAAGATAGAAAATTTTTAAAATAGAAAGAAAAGAGAAGAGAAAGAAAATAGAGAATAGAAAATGGAGGGGAAAGAAAAATAGAACATAATTTTAAAATAGAACGGAACAGAAAGAAAACAACAGAACAACATCAGAATCTCACAATTCACAGCGGAACAACATATAATAATAAATGAATAATCTTTAAACAAAGAGCTATATCAGTTATTACATTTTATACATTACATTACATCATATCATCAGAGTATACAACATCAAACAGTGCAGCGGAAAAGAAATACTATATAACTAGTAATACGCCATGCCATCCAGCTTGCCTCCAGCAACTCCAGAATATCCTGATTAACCTAACTCTTGACTGCCCGTGTGGAAATTGGTGGGCACCCAGAGTTTAGGAAGGAAAACAATAAACTCCAAGTCAGTCATGTGACTGGTGTGAGAACTCAAAACAGTTTATTTATCTTTAAAATCAAAATAGAGGAATATTTTTAAATCAATTCGCAATGCTTTTTAAAAATGAGACTACCATAAGGCCTCCCGCACACACACACAATGCAAACGCAGAATCGGAGGAGATTTCTCCTTATGATAGTCAAAGATGCTTGATACGCATTTAAAAGAAACATTTGATATTATTACTAGTGCATAGTGTAGGAAAAATTTATTTCGAAAGTAGAATATAAATCTTAGCCAGCATAGACATTTCGAACTATGCCTACTATAGCTAACTATGTTCAATAACAGGTTACCGCCACATTCCATAGCAGGTTATACAACTAAAACCGTACAAGTCTCGTATTGTTTCTTTGGATTTCCAACGAATGATCAGGCCAAGGAACTTCCCATTGCCACATGAGAATGCCTCTGGATGGACATCCCCGAGAACCAAACCGGATCTCTACCAACACAAGGCCGGGTTACCCCTAACTGAGTAACAACTGACCGAATATGCCATCCCCCGGTCCTTTGGGACCTTTTCACCGAGCGCTCATAATCAATTCACACAATCATAACAAAGTGTTTTCAACATGAGTAAGTATCTGGGCTCCATACCATGATACCACCCTTTTCCAGAAGGAAATGCACACATCCTAAAGGGCGCTACCCCTCATAACCTTGCTGCTTCTTTCCTGTTTTGACCATTCACGGGGTGTGAGGCTCGACGAAGTCACGTCCACAAAAACATACTTTATACAAAAGCCATGCTTTGGGTCAACAAATGATCATAGAAATGATCACCAGGATAGACGATCAAATAAACGATCCTATCACAAATAATCAACACAATGATCATTTCAGCATCACTCAGCATATCACATTACCAAATTGGGAATATATCGCTGATAACTTCAACTATATAACCTCTGAGCTCGTACGTCTCAGAGAAGGGTGTTAAGCTAAAAAAATAAATTCTTCGCCACCAACAGAAATATATTTGAAAGAAATCGTCTTTATATCTCAACTTGTAATGTCAGACATACAATCCATACAAGTCTGTTCCGGGCTCGAACAAAACCGAAGGCACTTACAAAGAAGTCCTTGCAATCCGGATATTCACAATCCTGATCGGATTCACCATCACATATGGAGAACTCAATACCGGAGCAACTCGGTGCAGAGTCAATCGACAGGTCATCCTATCGCTCCCGCAAATATCCGGTCTTCAACACCGATCTTCAATGCAATTCACAACGACGTATCACATATTCGGAATGGGTTATACGACCCAATGGTCCTTTCCCGGTTAACCCGAATAGTGAGCGCTTATTCAAAAAAATAAGTGTGGCATTCAAATTTAACAAATCACATCAATTAACCATTCAAAGGGAAATATTGATAGTCGGTTATTGAACTATCAATGGATATGCACAACATCACCAGTTTCCAAATAATTTTCCAAATTATTTATTTTCCAAAATATCTTTACAAGATATATTATTTCATACTTCAAAAATAAATCAATATTTATTTTTAAACAAATTCCCCTTTCCTTAATAAATTCCTTAGTGAATTTATATTTTCACAATATCCATACATATATGATTTCAATTATTCATCTCAATTTATCTTCAAAAAGATAAATTCTCAAAGTATTCACTTTATATTGGAAAACATTTCCATACTTATTTAATAAGTAATTCACAAATTTTATTTTCAACACTTGGAAAATATTCAATATACTTGAATCGAAATTAAGTATATATTTCATTCTTTAAGGAAATCATTCTCTTAACATATTTATTTGGGCCAAAACGAATGTTGCGTAAAACATCGTTACGACAACCCAAAATCACTAGTATAGGGATTCGAAATTAAAATAGATATATAAATCCCAATACTATACAAAAACATTTCCTTTCGGAAATTATTTACTATAACAACAGTGTTATAGTCCACCATTTCCTTTTATTTCTCGAAAACGTCTATTTCAACAATGAATGTTGAAATCTATGGTTTCGAATCTCAACATATTTTAAAACATCGTTAGATCGTTTTTAATTCAATTTAAAATATCACATTCTAAACATTTTCTTTAACATATCATTCACTATTCAAAAACGTGAATATACTACGTTAACACATTTCATCCTTTTATTCATTTTATTTTAAAGGATTATTCACAGTTCAAAAACGTGAATATAACTCCATTAATAGGTTTCAGCAATTTACTTATCAAAATAAGTCATTTGCAAATTTATAAAACAACGTTTATAAATTCCATTTCTAATTATTTTATAACAACTTCCTTTTATAAATTTTCTTTATTAACCTATTCGATTTATAACTCAATTATAAACTAAAAGTTCATATTATAAGTTAAATGCTTATAAAACGATTATTTTACAAAATCGTTCTTTTAAACATCCCAATTCATAAATCTTATAACTTATAAGATTCATTTAATCAAAGATCCATTCTTAAATTAACTTGTTCAAATTTTATAAACCTACTGCTTATAAAATTCCATTTATAAATTCACCGTTTATAATTCTATAAATTTCATTCATTTATGAAATTCATTCACAATTCATTCTAACACTTATAAAAGCTCGTTTTATAATTTCAATATTTCGATTTATAAATATCCATTTACAAATTTCTTAATATAATTCAATTTATATTATTCTTTTAAAACGTCTTTAATCTCCTTTATTATTTCACCATTTTGATTCATAAAATAATTAAATTTTATAAATCCTATATTTAAACTTTTCACAATAAATTCTAAAATCCCGATTAAACTATTTTATAAAATCGTTAGCATCATATTTTCAAAAATCATTTTTTAACTATATTTCTCAAAAATCATAATTTTTATAACTTTAAAAATTATAACGTTTATTTATTTTAAAATGAATCAATTCCAAAAATATTTTATAACGTATACTTTCAAAAATCACTTTGAAATCATTTTAAAATTCCAAATTTGGTCCAATGATGCTACATACCAAATAGTCAATCACGACAACAACGATATCATATATCGATATGATAATCCATCAAATATCAAAATATCTGAAATCAAATAAATACTGTTGAGGAATCCAGTTGGATCCCTCCAACCTGTTTCCTGCATCCACAAACATTAGCACAATACCAATTTCGCTCCAGTACGAAATTATCGCGGTATATGTTCTTATTAAATATTATCCGCTTAATAACGGCGCAATAGGGTCTCATCCGCTAAACAAAAATGCGGGAAATCAATAACTCCAATATATACATATGCCAATATATATATATTGCTATCATATATAATACCAATTTCACTGTTTATGAAATATTCGCGGTATATGTTTTTAATAAATAACATCCGCTTACTAACGGCGTATAATGTCTATTTTAACAATCAATAGATAACAATCATCATTCAAACATGCATTCAAATATTTTAAATCTAACTATTTAAAATAAAATCGAAACTGATTCGATTGAGTGAGAAGTTCTCACCTTGATTTCAATTTCGTTTTAGCGATTTATTTCGAATAAAATTAAACGGACGTTTAATTTTACCCAAAATTCTCACTAACTCCAAACGACTCCAATCTAATTTCATCGCGTAGTGCTCGTCCATACGATTCCAACGCAACTGGTTTCGCGCGTTTTCGGCCTCGTATGAAAAAGATATGAATTTTTGAAGTTTACTCGAATTTATATACATAAATTTATAACATAATTTATAAAATTTATAACCTAGAAAGATCATGGCCGTTGATTTCAAACCCCCCTTCATCAGGCCCGTGCGCACACCCCCTCCCCTTTCTTCTTCGTTCCCATCTACAGACATTCACACGCACACAAAACCCATACATCCATTACTAGGGTTTAATATTACAACTCCATCTCTCAACGATACTCGATCTTACTACCACCATCGCGAAGCCCCCAACTCCCTCTAGGTTCGGCCCCAATGCCCTGCAGCTCGGCCCCCTCCTCCTCCTCGTAGGGCGTGTGCAAGTCGCTGCAAACGGTTCCCCATAGCTCCCTCCTCGTCTCTCCAAACACGATCTCAACCGTTCACATCGAAGCTCTCGTTGTGATCTTCATCTTTGTAGTTGAATGTTTTTGACGAATGTTGACGGATTTGGAGAAATCGAGGGATGAAGTTCATGAATTTCTGGCCATTCATACATAGGGTGGCGGCTGCAGTATGAATTAGGGTTTAGTTGTTTTTATTTTTTTATTTTTTTAAATGGGGGGGGGGGCTATTTATAAGAGAACGAACGACACTATTCATCCCGGAAATTCCGAACTCCGATTTACGCACCATAACCAGCGTTTCTAGGGTTTACCCCGCGTTCCGGACACAATGGAACAGGTTTCGAAAGCTAATTCGGACATCTATGCGAGTTATGGCTATAAACGCTTAATTTAAATTAAACCGATTTAAGCGATTTTCTAGGCGTTTTAATTTGTACAGGACAAACGGTAAATCCAATTGACTTGAAATTTGAAACCTTACAATAATATCACATTACGGATCCGTTGAAACTGGTTTCGTCGAAATCCGAGACTTTTTGAAAAAATGGCAATTTTCACTCGTCAAATTAAAATTAAAAATAAATCGATGAGTTTCGAGCTGCCACGGTCAAAGGATAGCTCCGATTGATACGAAATTTGAAATCCGGTAATAACTAACCATTACGGATCCAATGGAACTGGTTTCGTTCAATTCTGAGACTGTTCAAAAATTGGCTATTTTCACTAGTCGATTTAAATATTAAAATATTCAATTTTCACAAATTAACTTTTAATTCGATTTTAAAAGTTCTAAAATATCGTTCTAACTCCCATATGATAAAATAAAATTTTACAAATCATTTTCAATCATATTTAACTCAATTTTCAATTATTTCCATAATTTAACATATTAAATTATCGATTAAATTATCCAATAAAATCCAATAATTCAAATAAAAATTTATTCGACTTATAAATTCCCTTATTAATATTTAAAATTAATTAAATATTCAAATTTTAATTATTAAAATTCTGGGTCGTTACAATCTTCCCCACTTAAAAGAATTTCGTCCTCAAAATTAACAAGTAAGAAAAGTTATAGAATTCTATTAATTTTCCAAAATCCATAGTCAAACTTCTTACAATAACTTACTAAGTTTTCAAATCATACTTAGTTATCTTTTCAAAAACAACTACTATGGTTTTAACTTTCAATTCCAAAATCAAAGTTAAAGTTTTCAAAATTTTCCAAATTTTCTCAAAATTTTTCTAACGCTTTAAATTTTCGGAACAATTCGCCATAGTCTCCTTTGCGCGGCTCGATCCGAGAAAAAAAAAATGACAGTATATATATCACAAATATACATCTCATCAAGTAATGAGGCATCCCGCAGGGAAAAAATGTAAAAGTACGATATGTAATCCGAGATATGTACCTTATATTTTATTAGCGAGCATATACGGCTAATATAGCGCGAAAGCGAGCTCCAAATGCGAAGCAAACGCGATCCGCACCTACTAATCACTCAACAAACAACATGAGAATCATGTATATAGACAATAGTATCAATATACAACATATAGTAACATAATAACTATATATGTCAACATAGCAATTGAAACAAAAGCAACAAATGCAATATCAACCAACTATCATCCAACTAATTCATAACCAATATATATTCATTCATATTCTCATTAATATTCGATGAATTGGTTTTTAATATAATCACATTTGATTCATTAACAGTGGATGTTTTTACTAACATTCATTTTCAATTAGTTTAAATTCACTAATTTATACTCAAGTTGGTTCACTTCCAAATCAAATTCAATTCTATTTAAGATTCACTAACTTCCGATCGAATTTCACTTACTTTAGTTTTCCATTTCATTAATACTTAATGAATTATATACAATCAACTAATCAATCAAATAACAACCAATGTATATCAATTACAACCAAATTCCTTTGCTTATATTCATTTTGGTTCAACTCCTTAAATTAAATTGACTTCCATTCAATTATTCAACTTTCTAATAACATAAGATTTTAATGAATTAACACTTATATTCATTTTTTTTTATATCAACTTAATTCTCATTCAATTGATTAACATTCAATCCTTTAATCCAATGTATTTAATTCATATTCAATTACTAAAGTTGAATTTCATTTATAAAACTCAAGTTCACATTTATCACTTAAGTTATACTTCCATTTAACTTTAAATTCATTTTTATTTACTACTCATATTCATAAATATATTCATATAATTTCACTTCTTATATACATAAGTTTATTTCACAATTGTAAATCACTTTAATTATAATTTAATTCTTATAATTCTTTTGCTTATACAATTATTCTTTTATTTAGGTTATTCAAACAACTAAACAATCAACTTATATATACTTTAATAATTTTGAAAAACTATTCCTTCATATACAAAATATACTCAAGGTAAAATTATTTCATTTACCCAATTTTAAACAATATTGTGCCGAATTGTTCTGTACAAGTGTTTAGAGATCCCTATCAACAACGTTAATTACTCGTATTAACCAGAATCTATATACCACTCAACAAACCAATCATCACAATATAAAACAATTCTATATTCACTAACAAATACGCTCTCATAGCTATTATTACACTCAACTCATTTTAGAGCACTGCTGACTCTATCTCTAATGAGTAATACCCAACAGAACCATGGTTGTCGCTTAACCATAAGCTCTGATACCAACCGTAACGTCCCGAGATTCTTCGTCTTCCGAAAATTCAACATCGATACTCACTTTATCGACTGCCGAGAAATCGAAGGCCAAAAACCCGAAATGTTATGGTTTTTAAGAAAAAGAATTTAAGAAAAGAAAAAGAGAGAAGAAGAGAGAAAATAGATAATAGAGGGAAGAGAAAACAGAAGATAGAAAAATTTTAAAATAGAAAGAAAAGAGAAGAGAAAGAAAATAGAGAATAGAAAATGGAGGGGAAAGAAAAATAGAACATAATTTTAAAATAGAACGGAACAGAAAGAAAACAACAGAACAACATCAGAATCTCACAATTCACAGTGGAACAACATATAATAATAAATGAATAATCTTTAAACAAAGAGCTATATCAGTTATTACATTTTATACATTACATTACATCATATCATCAGAGTATACAACATCAAACAGTGCAGCGGAAAAGAAATACTATATAACTAGTAATACGCCATGCCATCCAGCTTGCCTCCAGCAACTCCAAAATATCCTGATTAACCTAACTCTTGACTGCCCGTGTGGAAATTGGTGGGCACCCAGAGTTTAGGAAGGAAAACAATAAACTCCAAGTCAGTCATGTGACTGGTGTGAGAACTCAAAACAGTTTATTTATCTTTAAAATCAAAATAGAGGAATATTTTTAAATCAATTCGCAATGCTTTTTAAAAATGAGACTACCATAAGGCCTCCCGCACACACACACAATGCAAACGCAGAATCGGAGGAGATTTCTCCTTATGATAGTCAAAGATGCTTGATACGCATTTAAAAGAAACATTTGATATTATTACTAGTGCATAGTGTAGGAAAAATTTATTTCGAAAGTAGAATATAAATCTTAGCCAGCATAGACATTTCGAACTATGCCTACTATAGCTAACTATGTTCAATAGCAGGTTACCGCCACATTCCATAGCAGGTTATACAACTAAAACCGTACAAGTCTCGTATTGTTTCTTTGGATTTCCAACGAATGATCAGGCCAAGGAACTTCCCATTGCCACATAAGAATGCCTCTGGATGGACATCCCCGAGAACCAAACCGGATCTCTACCAACACAAGGCCGGGTTACCCCTAACTGAGTAATAACTGACCGAATATGCCATCCCTCGGTCCTTTGGGACCTTTTCACCGAGCGCTCGTAATCAATTCACACAATCATAACAAAGTGTTTTCAACATGAGTAAGTATCTGGGCTCCATACCATGATACCACCCTTTTCCAGAAGGAAATGCACACATCCTAAAGGGCTCTACCCCTCATAACCTTGCTGCTTCTTTCCTGTTTTGACCATTCACGGGGTGTGAGGCTCGACGAAGTCACGTCCACAAAAACATACTTTATACAAAAGCCATGCTTTGGGTCAACAAATGATCATAGAAATGATCACCAGGATAGACGATCAAATAAACGATCCTATCACAAATAATCAACACAATGATCATTTCAGCATCACTCAACATATCACATTACCAAATTGGGAATATATCGCTGATAACTTCAACTATATAACCTCTGAGCTCGTACGTCTCAGAGAAGGGTGTTAAGCTAAAAGAATAAATTCTTCGCCACCAACAGAAATATATTTGAAAGAAATCGTCTTTATATCTCAACTTGTAATGTCAGACATACAATCCATACAAGTCTGTTCCGGGCTCGAACAAAACCGAAGGCACTTGCAAAGAAGTCCTTGCAATCCGGATATTCACAATCCTGATCGGATTCACCATCACATATGGAGAACTCAATACCGGAGCAACTCGGTGCAGAGTCAATCGACAGGTCATCCTATCGCTCTCGCAAATATCCGGTCTTCAACACCGATCTTCAATGCAATTCACAACGACGTATCACATATTCGGAATGGGTTATACGACCCCATGGTCCTTTCTCAGTTAACCCGAATAGTGAGCGCTTATTCAAAAAAATAAGTGTGGCATTCAAATTCAACAAATCACATCAATTACCCATTCAAAGGGAAATATTGATAGTCGGTAATTGAACTATCAATGGATATGCACAACATCACCAGTTTCCAAATAATTTTCCAAATTATTTATTTTCCAAAATATCTTTACAAGATATATTATTTCATACTTCAAAAATAAATCAATATTTATTTTTAAACAAATTCCCCTTTCCTTAATAAATTCCTTAGTGAATTTTATTTTCACAATATCCATACATATATGATTTCAATTATTCATCTCAATTTATCTTCAAAAAGATAAATTCTCAAAGTATTCACTTTATATTGGAAAACATTTCCATACTTATTTAATAAGTAATTCACAAATTTTATTTTCAACACTTGGAAAATATTCAATATACTTGAATCGAAATTAAGTATATATTTCATTCTTTAAGGAAATCATTCTCTTAACATATTTATTTGGGCCAAAACGAATGTTGCGTAAAACATCGTTACGACAACCCAAAATCACTAGTATAGGGATTCGAAATTAAAATAGATATATAAATCCCAATACTATACAAAAACATTTCCTTTCGGAAATTATTTACTATAACAACAGTGTTATAGTCCACCATTTCCTTTTATTTCTCGAAAACGTCTATTTCAACAATGAATGTTGAAATCTATGGTTTCGAATCTCAACATATTTTAAAACATCGTTTGATCGTTTTTAATTCAATTTAAAATATCACATTCTAAACATTTTCTTTAACATATCATTCACTATTCAAAAACGTGAATATACTACGTTAACACATTTCATCCTTTTATTCATTTTATTTTAAAGGATTATTCACAGTTCAAAAACGTGAATATAACTCCATTAATAGGTTTCAGCAATTTACTTATCAAAATAAGTCATTTGCAAATTTATAAAACAACGTTTATAAATTCCATTTCTAATTATTTTATAACAACTTCCTTTTATAAATTTTCTTTATTAACCTATTCGATTTATAACTCAATTATAAACTAAAAGTTCATATTATAAGTTAAATGCTTATAAAACGATTATTTTACAAAATCGTTCTTTTAAACATCCCAATTCATAAATCTTATAACTTATAAGATTCATTTAATCAAAAATCCATTCTTAAATTAACTTTTTCAAATTTTATAAACCTACTGCTTATAAAATTCCATTTATAAATTCACCGTTTATAATTCTATAAATTTCATTCATTTATGAAATTCATTCACAATTCATTCTAACACTTATAAAAGCTCGTTTTATAATTTCAATATTTCGATTTATAAATATCCATTTACAAATTTCTTAATATAATTCAATTTATATTATTCTTTTAAAACGTCTTTAATCTCCTTTATTATTTCACCATTTTGATTCATAAAATAATTAAATTTTATAAATCCTATATTTAAACTTTTCACAATAAATTCTAAAATCCCGATTAAACTATTTTATAAAATCGTTAGCATCATATTCTCAAAAATCATTTTTTTAACTATATTTCTCAAAAATCATAATTTTTATAACTTTAAAAATTATAACGTTTATTTATTTTAAAATGAATCAATTCCAAAAATATTTTATAACGTATACTTTCAAAAATCACTTTGAAATCATTTTAAAATTCCAAATTTGGTCCAATGATGCTACATACCAAATAGTCAATCACGACAACAACGATATCATATATCGATATGATAATCCATCAAATATCAAAATATCTGAAATCAAATAAATACTGTTGAGGAATCCAGTTGGATCCCTCCAACCTGTTTCCTGCATCCACAAACATTAGCACAATACCAATTTCGCTCCAGTACGAAATTATCGCGGTATATGTTCTTATTATATATTATCCGCTTAATAACGGCGCAATAGGGTCTCATCCGCTAAACAAAAATGCGGGAAATCAAGAACTCCAATATATACATATGCCAATATATATATTGCTATCATATATAATACCAATTTCACTGTTTATGAAATATTCGCGGTATATGTTTTTAATAAATAACATCCGCTTACTAACGGCGTATAATGTCTATTTTAACAATCAATAGATAACAATCATCATTCAAACATGCATTCAAATATTTTAAATCTAACTATTTAAAATAAAATCGAAACTGATTCGATTGAGTGAGAAGTTCTCACCTTGATTTCAATTTCGTTTTAGCGATTTATTTCGAATAAAATTAAACGGACGTTTAATTTTACCCAAAATTCTCACTAACTCCAAACGACTCCAATCCAATTTCATCGCGTAGTGCTCGTCCATACGATTCCAACGCAACTGGTTTCGCGCGTTTTCGGCCTCGTATGAAAAAGATATGAATTTTTGAAGTTTACTCGAATTTATATACATAAATTTATAACATAATTTATAAAATTTATAACCTAGCAAGATCATGGCCGTTGATTTCAAACCCCCCTTCATCAGGCCCGTGCGCACACCCCCTCCCCTTTCTTCTTCGTTCCCATCTACAGACATTCACACGCACACAAAACCCATACATCCATTACTAGGGTTTAATATTACAACTCCATCTCTCAACGATACTCGATCTTACTACCACCATCGCTAAGCCCCCAACTCCCTCTAGGTTCGGCCCCAATGCCCTGCAGCTCGGCCCCTTCCTCCTCCTCGTAGGGCGTGCGCAAGTCGCTGCAAACGGTTCCCCATAGCTCCCTCCTCGTCTCTCCAAACACGATCTCAACCGTTCACATCGAAGATCTCGTTGTGATCTTCATCTTTGTAGTTGAATGTTTTCGACGAATGTTGACGGATTTGGAGAAATCGAGGGATGAAGTTCATGAATTTCTGGCCATTCATACATAGGGTGGCGGCTGCAGTATGAATTAGGGTTTAGTTGTTTTTATTTTTTAATTTTTTTAAATGGGGGGGGGGGCTATTTATAAGAGAACGAACGACACTATTCATCCCGGAAATTCCGAACTTCGATTTACGCGCCGTAACCAGCGTTTCTAGGGTTTACCCCGCGTTCCGGACACAATGGAACAGGTTTCGAAAGCTAATTCGGACATCTGTGCGAGTTATGGCTATAAACGCTCAATTTAAATTAAACCGATTTAAGCGATTTTCTAGGCGTTTTAATTTGTACAGGACAAACGGTAAATCCAATTGACTTGAAATTTGAAACCTTACAATAATATCACATTACGGATCCGTTGAAACTGGTTTCGTCGAAATCCGAGACTTTTTGAAAAAATGGCAATTTTCACTCGTCAAATTAAAATTAAAAATAAATCGATGCGTTTCGAGCTGCCACGGTCAAAGGATAGCTCCGATTGATACGAAATTTGAAATCCGGTAATAACTAACCGTTACGGATCCAATGGAACTGGTTTCGTTCAATTCTGAGACTGTTCAAAAATTGGCTATTTTCACTAGTCGATTTAAATATTAAAATATTCAATTTTCACAAATTAACTTTTAATTCGATTTTAAAAGTTCTAAAATATCGTTCTAACTCCCATATGATAAAATAAAATTTTACAAATCATTTTCAATCATATTTAACTCAATTTTCAATTATTTCCATAATTTAACATATTAAATTATCGATTAAATTATCCAATAAAATCCAATAATTCAAATAAAAATTTATTCGACTTATAAATTCACTTATTAATATTTAAAATTAATTAAATATTCAAATTTTAATTATTAAAATTCTGGGTCGTTGCAGTACACCTTTGCTACTTGAGCTTGCTTCATTGTTGGGCAATCATTAATTTCGTGTCCCGGTTTCTCACAGTAATAGCATTGCCTGGGTCTTGTCTTTATAGATGGATCCCTCTTTGGCTTCTTGCAACTGTTTGAATAATGGCCTTTTTCTAGACAATTGAAACAAGTAATATCCCTTGCCTGATTCTCCTGATTATTCTTCTTCTCCTTGCCTTGTCACGGTTTCTTCACTTCGAACTTCCTTTTCTTCCAATTCGGATTGCTTGTACTTCCTTTTCCCCTGGAACTTCCTGCTTATCCAGGGTAGCATATCTGTAACCCATATCGATCAGATCAGAAAAAGATACCTAAACGTGGACGGTCATTCTTTCATGGAATTTCTTATTCAATCCACGAATAAACCTTTCATTTTTCATCAAGGGGGTGTTCACCAGCTCCGGACCAAACCAAGATAACTCGTTGAACTTATTCAAATACTCTTCGTACGATAAGCTTCCCCGCTTCAAGTCCATAAACTCCTGGTACATTCTGGAGATACCAGTAGATGGCATATAGCGTTTCTCAAACACTTCCTTGAATCGATTCCAAGTGAACTGATCTTTCGGCTCATCCACTATAACTGTCTCCCACCAAACTAGAGCTTCCTCTAGGAGTTGCCAAGAAGCTATCAATCGCATTTGATCATCTTCTAACTTCAACCCTCTAAAAATTCTTTCACACGATCTGATCCAAGCTTATGCTTCAACAATAGACTCCTTGCTTGTGAACGGCTTTCCACCAAGTCTGGAAAAACTTTTATATAAATCAGTTAGATTCGGCTGAGGTTGAGTGGTAATAGCTGCTTCTGTTATTGCAGGGACTTGACCATTTGAAGTGGTATTTCCCCATCCCCTAGCTCGTCCCCTTCTATTGCTCATTCTTACTATCTGTAATTAGTAAGAAAACTTGATTTAGACCATAGGGACGAGATATCTTAGGGATATACTCATTGTAGGATATTTGTAACCCTATCTCTAATGAGCCACCTAATGTTTTATACCCCATAGCTAAAGTTCTTACTCAACCTTTATCTTTGATACCACTTGTCACGACCCAAAATCCAACGTTCAGAAATCGACATCAAATACCTCACTTGTATTCGACTTTCGAAGATTCAAACGTTGATCTCCAGTTCAGATGGAGCTTATAACAACATTAGATGAATACAGAGCAGCAGAACAAAAGATGATATCATTAATCACAACACAAATACAATACCGATACAATATTCATTTCAACATTTGAACAACACCAACATCAGAATGTAATGTATATGATACAACAAAACAATGACATCACAGTAGAGAAAAACAGAGACTTCAAAAAAAATCCAACATACTTCGACTTGATAGGATCTTCCAAAACTCCAAACATTTCAAAAGATTTCCAAACCAAAAGCTTTCCAAAAATCTGATAGCTTCCAAAAGACTTCTAAATCCAAGCTAGCTCCAAAATACGGATACCTGCTTCTAGGCTGTCCATGTGGAAATTATGGGCACCCTGAGTTTAGGAAGGGAACAATAAACTCTGGGTCAGTCATGGGACTGGTATGAGTAAACAAAATAGTTGTTTGAACAAATACAATTTATAAGAGAAAACCGTTAATGCTTTTGGAAAATGAAACTACCATAAGGCCGCCCCACACACATACAATGCACTCGCACAATTGGAGAAGATTTCTTCTTATGATAGTCAAACATGCTTGATATAAGAAAACTCTATTGATATTATTATTAATGCATAGTGTAGGAAACATTTTCAAAAGTATAATATTAATCTTAGCCAGCATACCACCATTATGGTATACCAATTATAGCTACCATCCAAATAGTGGGTCACCACCATAAGTAAATGGCAGGTTATACAACTAAAACCACACAAGGTGCGTATTGGTGATTGGATTTCCAACAAATGGTCAGGCTAAGGAACTTCCTATGCCACATGGATACGCCTCTGGAGGGACGTCCTGAGAACCTAACCTAATTGGGAGTACAAATCGATCAACAAATGATCAGCTGCACTCAGCATGCCACACTACCAAATTGGGAGTATATCACTGATAACCATCAACTACATAACCTCTGAGCTCGTACGTCTCAGAGAAGGGTGTTAAGCTAAGAGAATAAATTCTCCTCCACCAAATAGAAATGTATTTGATAGAGATCAGCTTTATATCTCAAAGTGTAATGTCAAACATACAACCGTACAAGTCCGTTACGGGTTCGAACGGAACCGAAGGCATTTTATCCAATAAAGGAAGAAACCCTTGCAATCCGGGTATCCATAATCCTGATCGGACTCCCCATCACATATGGAGATCTCTATACCGGAGCAACTCAGCGCAGAGTCATTCGACAGATTATCCTATCGTTCTTGAAGACGCCCGTTCTTCACCACCATTTTCAATTGTTATCCATTTCGTCGTATCACTATTCGGAATGGGCTATATGGCACAAAGTCCTTCCCCAGCTAAACCGAATAGTGAGCGCTTAATTTAAAATACGTGGATATATCAATCACAAAGATTCACCATTTACGGTTCGATGTGGGTTTTGGATAACCAACTGGAATCCGACTCCCTGTCGCATCGAAATTTAAATGTCGTTTTACGGGCTAAGGGGTTTTCACATTCACACAGAAACAAATCATAGATATCATAGTTCAATTCATAGCAATTCATATCACAAAGTATCACAATCACATAACAGGAGTATCAGTCGGTTCAAGGCATTCAATAATAATCAATCATCTATAAGTAAGATGAATTAACAATGTGATTATAATTAATTAATCACATAATTATTTCATTAATTATCTTTAATTAATGATATATTATTCTTAATTATTAATAAATTAATCCTTAATTATTAATTAATTAAATCTTAATTACCTTAATTAATTATTCCTTTATTAATTACCTTAATTAATTATTCCTTTATTAATTACCTTAATTAATTAATCTTCAATTATAAATTAATCAACTTAAATCGAAAAAATTAATTAACTTTAATTATATAATTAGTTAACCTTTAATTAAGTAATTATTCTTTAATTATTAAGTAATTATAAACTATTTAATTTAATTAACACTTAATTATCATTGAATTTTTTAATTAACAATCCTTGTAATTAGTTAACATTAACACATAAATTAACTCAAGATATTTAGATTAATTAATGATTAAAGAAGCATTTCTTATAATTAACTTTTTAATTTCATTATTTATTTTAAATTAAGTTTAAGAATTAATTTGTAAATGGTGATCACATAATTAGATAAAACTTAATTACTTCTTCACTAACTTTAAACTTGAATCAAAACGATTAATTAAAGGACGAGTTAAAATGTTTAAAATTTGAATTTGGTTTAAAGTTGAAACACTTGTTTTTAGATCGAACCCGAGATCTCCCCGAGTATCACCCAAGTCAAAAAGCCATCTGCTTCAAGTCTTTCCTCAAACCAACCCGAGTCACTTTTCAACTTTAAAATCTGTTTAAGTTTTAGAAAAAAACGGGTACAACACAAAAACACTCAGACAAATACTCGAGCCTGCACCCAGTCTTCCCGAAGATCACTTCGAGTCATCCCTTTCTTCTTCATTTCAAGAAACTGACACAACCCAATGGCGTGTGCACATGCACCAGAGCTTCGGCCACCTACGATCCAAGCTTCGACCTTCTACACATCGGTGATGACCCTCCCGAGCCTCACGACCTCCCAACAACCCAACTTGTTGACGAATTTGAGATTCTGCCATCAAAACCAAACTGGAACAACACTTGATCACCATAAAACCATTCGCCTCGCCATCTCAGGCCACCAGAGGCTACATAAATTTGACCGAAGCTTCGTCCAGACTTTACGCTACTATCCCCACTGGAGCGATCAACTTCGGTCATCTGAGAACGACGCAGCAACAAGAATTCCGCAATACAAAAATACAAAAACACAAGCTTAAACCCTAGATGAACGGCGTTCGGCCACCACGATGATCGGAATTTTTTCCTAGCATTTTTCTCAACCTCGACCATCCCTTGGCTACCTAAAGCTACGGTCCCGAGACCTGTCCGATCATCGGTCACCAGAATTTCCCCTCAAACACAATATCATTCAACCCTCATGTTCTCAGCCAATACTTCATTAAAAATCTTGATTTTTCTTTCAAAAATCATTATTTTCAAAATCATTTCAGATGGTATACCTGAAAATAGAATTCATGATGTTTGAATTTTAACACATTCTGAATTTTGTCTGTTTTTCCAATTTCCAGAAAAAAAATTACTTCATTTTGCTTGAATTCATTTTTAAAACTTAAAACATGTTTAAACAAACCATTTTTGTTTGAATCCTAAATCCTAATAAGAATCAGAGAGGGAGCAATCGAATTTTTTAATAGGTTTTGGAAACCTGGTAATAACAGAGGCAAATATGCCTGCAACTCAAAAATACACACCTATGTATATACATTTTTGTATACATACAACATATTTTCACATATTAAAATCATTTGCATAGCTTTACTTCACAAAACAACAGATTATAGATCAAGTTATCAAAAGTTTACTCACCTGGGTATTTTGAAATAAAGAATAAATTTTGAAATTGAGTTTGATTTTGTTGTGATCTTTTGTTTCTTGTTTGATTACTGAAATGCTTGAAACTTGTTGTAATCTTGAACTGGAAATCATTTTTGCTTTTGAAAAGATTTTTGCTTTGATGTTTGAGATGATTTCCAGGCTACAGATTAAAAGAGGTTTGAAATTTCTACCTTTTTGATTTTCTGGTTTGATTTGTTCTAAAGTTTTCTTTGATGATTTTTTTCTGGTTTGAGAAAATTTATACAGATTTCTTTTTCTTTGTAGTTTGCAAATGATAAAAGAAATGAGAGGGAGAAGATGTAAAAGTTTATATAACCTCCTTTTCTATTTTTATTAATTTTTTCAAAAAAAAATAAACACAAAACATGACACTTGTAAATTAAATGATAAGATCATTACACTTGTAAATTTGTTCATGTGATATGTTAAATTTGTATTTTACATGGCTTTTTTTTTCTTTTATATTTTTTTTAAAATTTATATATATGTATTTAAATGCATTTATTTTATATTAATATGCTTTATTAATTTATTTCTATTTTCAAAAATATATACATATATATTTTCTTATTTATATATATACACATAACCTATAAAGAAAATAAATTTGAAACAAATTTATACATTAATAAATAACCACAATTGTATAATTTTGGAATCTAATTTATTTTATTAAGACATTTATTTAAATTTTAAATTCAAATACAAATTTAAATTTGAATTCAAATACAAATTTACCCATATATATACATATATTTAAATTCAAATAATTTTAAAAATAATTATTATTTTAAAATTTAAACTCAAATGCAACTACAATCTCATTTATATATATACAAATTAACACTTATCTAATTTATTTTTGAAATTTAAAATTAATTTCAATTTAATTCCAAAATCTATATTAATTACTAATTTTAATTTTTTACGAAAATTGGGATGTTACATGGAAAGACGAATTATTAGGATAAAATAAAAGAAAAAGAAATAGAACTAGGAAGGAGGAACATCGTGTCAGAATCTCATAATGGAACGATCATATATAATATCAAAAGATAATATAAACTGTCATCCTAAGATACAAAGTTTTTCAGAATTACAGTAATCATCCCCAATATTTATAATAATGTGTCCTAACAATTGCTAATGATACGTAAAAAGTAATGCAGTGGAAATAAACACTACGATAGGTAAAACTCCAACTCTTCTCCAATATCTCTAAAGAGTGCATAACTAAATATTGTAACATATACGGGGTTAACCCAAGCATTATAAAAAATAACACCCAAATCAGTCTAGTAAACCAACATGAGAAACATAGGTCAAACAGATTTTTAATGTTATAAAAACCTTACAAAATAAAGATATCCGTAAAACCATGCCACACATAAACACAATTGGGTTTTTACCTTAGGATAACCGAACCGTTTATAGATCTAATGATACTATAATAATTATAAGGTTTAAAATAAATATTAATCATAGTCGAAATAGTTATATTAACTACATTCCAGCATAATAGAGGTACAACCAAAATCGATAAGAAAATGTTCTCATAATAGATTTTCTACGGAGATCTCTTTAGGGAAGCCGAATAGAAACTCCATGCACAAGTCCTAGAAAATACCTTTCGAGCATCATATATTTCTAGATATAATATACCACAAGGTAAATACAATAGGCCAAATATTCAAACATAAATATGAACAACGTGAACCAAATATCATTAACTCTTAGTAGTCAACAATCGATAAGTATCTCTAGATATGGAGTAGATAACATCCTGACATGGGTCGCTCACCCAGGGTCATGTATCCTACTCTGTCTTTATCTATTTTCGATGTCGAGGTTACGTTTGGGTCTTTCGCACAAGCCTTCATCACTGGATTAGAACAAAAATCCTCGAGTGGATTCCATCATCTCGAACAGATTAAGAATTCCCAAATGAATTCCTATATCTCGAACAGGTCACGAATCACTCTTTGGATTCGCACATCTTAAACAGATCTTGAATCTCCACATAGGTTCCCCCGTATAAGTCTTCTTATGAATGCTAACGCTATCCTCTCCCTTGGAGTACTTCTGGAGATAGATAGTCCTACATAATAGCATCTTTCAAAATGTTAATGCTGACCTTTCCCTTGGATAGAACCTTAGTATAGACAGTTCGACTACTTCACAACTACTTCCAGAACATAGATCACGTACTAGTTTTTGAAGTGGTATTCGATAAGTGGAACACTTACTGATCCCAGTTTCTTCAAAACCAATCGATGAATTTTTTCAGTTAACACAATCCTAGTTCTCAGAAATAAGTGAAAGCTAAAGATGTTTTTGTACTAATACTCCTTCTCGGGGGTTCTTATTAGTATGAAATCGTGAATCCTTTCGATTACTTCCTAAGTTAATATTAGGTCAAGTTCAATAGTCGACTTATCGACTATTTGGTACAAGATAGATGTTTGTAAATGGAAACCAAGTTTAGGTTACTTTCCATAAATAAATAAATACACAAAACACTATCATTATCCAAAACACAATCTAGCCACATAGTATGATTTAGTTACTTAAGTAACTCCTAATCTCTCCATTTAATTAATCCTTTTTATCAATTAAAACTCTTGTATTAGTAAGTTTCATTTATCTAATAAACTTCTACTTTTTCCATCTTTTCCAAAAGATTCCATATTTATAATTTCATTTAAAAATATCCATTTTAAGTGTGACAATCCAAAAAATTTAGATATTTGGAATTGGAATATTTAATTGATTTTAAATATTTGGAAGTTGGTTTAACTTGAATTTCAAATATCATTATTATTGGGCAGTTAAATTTATTGAATTTAATAATTAGAGATTAGGTAAGATATTAAATATTGAGTTTAAGCTGGTTAAAAATATTTCAATGGCATATATAGTTTATACTGATTATACTGGAAATAGTAGAAATGTTAAACTTGAATTTGGAAGTGTTTTATTTAATTTTTGAAGATATATCGTTTAAATCGATTTTTAAAAAATAACCTTCCGGGGCAAAGTCTCGGAATTCGATGAAACTCGTTCCGTTGGATCTGTAATATTGTATTATTATCGGATTTCAATTTTCGTAGTGCTTTGAGCGATCGTTTGGCCGTACGGTAGGTAAACACACTGAAAACTATATCAAAATTCAATATTATAACCGAGTTCAAAAGCTATCTTCTCCATACGATCGAATTAGCGCTCGAAACCTTTTCAATTGCGTTCGAAATAGGCGTATAACATTATGAACGCCTAGCGGCACACCTTGGTAGGAGTTCGGACTTTTGAGTTGTATTTTCTAGACGATTTAAATATGAATTTAAATTTAAAAATACAAATAATAATATTGCATTGAAATACTGTGTCTTTGTATATACGTAAATAATTTTAAAGCATGTGTCTTTCTTAGGGACACACATCATTTCTAAAATATATATATATATAAAATAAATATACTTCGTTTAGTTCCTTTTCCCCTTTTATTCAATTCAAGCCGAATGAGATCAAAAGAATAATGGATACGACAGATTCTCCCAATTTTATTCATTCGAAAGCAAAGTAAATAAAATAAAATAAAATAAACGAGAGCTTCAAAAATATAAGGGAGGTCGCCGTCGTTTTATCCAAATCTCGTTTCCTACTTAAATTAAATCTGATCCCTCGAGGAATTTTTCGTTAATCAAAAAGCAAAGTGTGCATCGTTCATTCATAGCAAGCGGTTCAAGCATAGCTAATACAATGGTATCCGAGGAGCCACTTCGGCACGAACCAAGAAATTGACACGGAGTAGCAGCAGCGTTCATGGTAGTCGGTGAGTTCTTTATCGCGAGGTGGGGGGGTCTGTTGATGAGACTGGTGATGTATCTTGAGGGCATGGTCGATTTCGAGGCCGAGGTGTTAGTCGTACCTAGGGCGTGAGATCGGTTGATCAATCGAGCTTGTATGGGTTGCGTTTCAGTCATGATGAAATCTCACGAGATCTAGGGCAGTGCGAAGCAATTTGTTCAGGACACGACGCGGTGGATCGATGTGGGTGGTGACTCGTTCTCGACTGATGGTAAGAGGTAGCAGTTTTTTTTTAAATTTAATTCAAAAATATATATACATGTATATATTAGAAAACATATTTTTATATACAAATATATGTGCAGATTACACATGCATGATAAATACTGTGATAAATAGAAAAATTTGCATAGATAAGTTTTTTTTACAGAGAGATTTTAAAGATATATATGTATTTACTTACTATTAAAATTTAAATAAATATCAAGGTGGATAATTATTCAATTAGCTTATTTAATTATTTTAGTCATTAAAAATAATTTATTAAAAGAAAATTAGTTTAAGTAAAATTCTTAGTTAATTAAATTACAAAATGGAAAATTTACTGTTCGACTATTTCAAATATTAATAAACCATATAAATATAATACAAGGTCAAAATCTAGAAGGAAGCAAGCTGGATTTGGAAGTGGGCCGCGAAACAAAAATCAAAGGTGAGTTAATCTCACTCATCTGGATTATTATTTAAATTTAAATAATTAAATTTAAATATTTGGTTGAATGATTGAATTGATTTGATGTGGTGTATTATATAGTAGTGTGTATATATATATTGGAGTGATTGATTTCCCGCATTATATAGCGGATGAGACCCTATGCGCCGCATAATAGCGGATGAGATGATATAACCACATATACTGCGATATTCCACCTCGAAGTGGAATTGGTATTATTATATTGTGCTAACATCTGTGGATGCAGGTAAACAGGTTGGAGGGATACAACTGGATTCCTTAAAATATTTAGACTGTTTTAATGTTCTGTGATATGACTTATTTGATAATCTGAGATAGATAATATTGGTGATTGAAATATTGGATACTATGGTTTGATTTAATATATTTGGGTATACTAAGTTATCAAAAATATATAGATTGGATTTTTGAAAGGGGAAATAAAAAGAGAGAATTTCTAAGTAAAATAATATAGAAAATTTGGGTAATTAAAGATTGAATTTGAAAATATATAAAGGTTTGATTTTTTAAATTCTATTAAATAAATCTGAGTATGGAAATAAAGAAGGAGATTTAAATAAACGAAATAAGAGTTTTGGAACTAAAGTGATATTGTTTAAAAATTTAAAGGGATTTCATTTTCAAATTTTAAGATTTAAATGTTTAGGAAGAAATCAAAAGCGGTAGAATTTTGAATGAAATAGACATTTTAGTTTAAATAAGATTTTAAACCATAAATAAGAAATGAATATGGAGTTAATGGGTTTTGGAATAAATATGGAAAAAAAAAACTTATTTTACAATGGAGCTGATTTTGGAAATCGATTTGATATAGATTAAGTGCTCGAACTGTGATTTAAAAGGAAAATGAGATTATGGAATTTATAAACAGAGTTTATAAATAAAGTGAAATAAGATATCAGTGGATATTTAAGGTATAAGTTCATGGAGGGAATTTATAAAGGAATGGGTAATTTATTTTGAATATAAATAGTGGTTTATTTTTTTAAAGGTGTGGAAGAGAAGTGTATTTCCTTGAAAAGCCAAGTACATTTTCAAAGCAGATTTTTAAGTATAAGTTATAAGTTTAAAGTTGTTTAGGAAATGTTTTGAGAAATTATTATTTAAATTGTTAAGACTTAAAAGGCAAATATTTATTTAAATTAATTATAGTGGTACTTATTTAAAAAAAGTTAATTGATATTATGCTTTAAAGAGATAATTATTAATATTTATATTTTATAAAATAGTTTTATTTTAAAGATATTTTGGTTAAAGTTTTATTTAAAACTTGTATAGAATTTCGTAACTCTTATTTTAAATTTAGTTTGGCTTAAACTTTTATTTTCAAAATTAGTTTTATATTTTATAAAGTAGTTTTATTTAAAATAATTTTAAAGTATATATTTTTGAATAAAGTGTTTAAGTAGTTTTAATTTAAATGTTTAAAGTATATTTTAGAATAAAGTGATCTAAATTATTTAAAAATCTAAAGTATTTGGACTTGGTGATTTTCAGTGGAAATAGAAAATACTTGGGAAATTTATTCCATGAGAGAAAGGTAGTTTGAAACTGTTTTCAAAGGGTTGAAGTATGGGAAATAGCTTGCGAAGTTATTTTGGAATAAATAATTTGAGGAAATTATTTAAAGTCTGATGGTTGTTTGTGAATGTCGATTGATAGTTAAATAACTGACTATCAATATTGGCCTATGCGCTGATCGTTTCGAAGAGACCGGTATTGAGATTAATTTCTCGAAAACCACTTCGATCCAGTTTAAACGTTTTGGTGAAGAAGATAAGAGCTTGGAGTCGAAGATGGAGCAGTAAAGTGCAAGGGCTAATCGCTACTAATCCTGAGGGTGATTCCAAAATGGATGTAGTAGGAATAGTGCCTTCGGTTCCGTTCGAAACCGGAACGGACTTGTATGGACGAATGCTTTCAGCACATCGTCAAGTGGACGATGAGCATTCTAGGTGAATGTGCTTAAAAGGTAATGCATAGCCTCGAGCCTCATCAATCGAGAATGGCTAAAACATGGGAGGTGCACATAAGGCCAAGTGGCTAGCAACCAATTAGGGTAAGGTCACCCATGTCTAGATGCCCTTTTATTTCGACTATGTGGGCGGTTGCTGATCCCAACTACAGGGTGGACTTATTTGGACTATCCGGTAAGGGGTAGCTCTGGTCTTGTGATGCAGGGGATTTGGGTGGATCCTCGGTATGGTGATCTTGACCACGTACTGTGACGGGCGGTACCCCAGTAAACCCTGCCATTGACGGAAATCCATTCTCCCTACATGCCTTTTCGGTTTTGTTTGTAGAACCCACTTTCTGGCTATTAATTGGAATTTAATAATGTAACAAGTTTGGCTATTTGAATAAGCATTTGTATATAGAAACTACTATAATATTAGAGGATTTTATAAGAAATTGTTTTGGTTATTGTAAGGTAAAAACCCGGCATGTTTTTTTGCGGCATGGTCCTACGAGATACCTACGATTTCAAAGGATTTTGAAAACTTGAATAATCCAATTGAGTGTGTTTTTCTCATGCTGGTTTTCCAGACTAACTCGGGTGTTATTTAACTATAATGCTCGGGTTAGACCGAGTATTATAGAGTACAGTTTCTGGATGGACTGCGATGGAGCTCAAGAGACGAGCTGGATGGCGAGACGAATCAGACGTATTTGATGTATATTCCACTGTGTAGTAAGTTTTGTCAGGAAAGGGTATGATTACTATCCAGTTGGGTGTTATGAATTTTGTTGTACTCTGATGATGTAATGTATAAACAGATATATTTCCTTTTGTTTTAAAGGTTAAGTCATTTATCTATTATATATTATTCCGCTGCGTTTGTAAGATTCTGATGTTGTTTTCTATTTCTTCTTCTACCCCCTTCTTATTTAACCCTAATGGTTTGGTTTTTCGGCATTCGATTTTTTGGCATTTGATACAGTGACTGTATTGATGTCGATTTTCGGGTGTCGAAAAATTGGGTCGTTTCACTTGGTATCAGAGCTAAAGGATAAGCGAGAACTTTGGCTTTGGTGGGAATTACTGTAACGACCCAGAATTTTTAATAATTTAAATTTGAATATTTAATTAATTTTAAATATTAAAAAGTGAATTTATAAGTCAAATAAATTTTTATTTGAATTATTGAATTTAATTGAATAATTAAATCGATAATTTAATATGTTAAATTATGGAAATAATTGAAAATCGAGTTAAATATGATTAGAAATAATTTGGAAAATTTTATTTAATCATACTGGAGTTATAGAGATATTTTAGAACTTTTAAAATCGAATTAAAAGTTAATTTGTGAAAATTGAATATTTTAATATTTAATAATCGACTGTAAAATAGACAATTTTTGAACAGTCTCAGAATTGAACGAAACCAGTTCCATTGGATCCGTAATAGTTAGTTATTACCGGATTTCAATTTTCGTGTCAATCGGAGCTATCGTTTGATCGTGACAGCTCGAAACGCATCGAATTATTTTTAATTTAAATTTGGCGAGTCAAAATAGCCATTTTTCAAAAAGTCTCGGATTTCGACGAAACCAGTTTCATCGGATCCGTAATGTGATATTATTGTAAGGTTTCAAATTTCGTGTCAATTGGATTTACCGTTTGTCCGGTACAAATTAAAACGCCTAGAAATCGATTTAAATCGGTTGAATTTTAATTGAGCGTTTATAGCCATAACTCGCACATACTTCCGAATTAGCTTCCGAAACCTGTTCCATTGTGTCCGGAACGCGGGGTAAACCTTAGAAACGCTGGTTACGGCGCGTAAATCGGAGATCGGAATTTCCGGAATGAATAGTGTTTACGCTTGCTTTTTCTATAAATAGAAGTTAAAATCACAAAAAAAATATAAAACACAAAACCCTAAACCTAAATTTGCAGCCGCCTCCCCCCAATGAATGGCCAGAAAACACCCACCTTCCTCCCTCGATTTCTTCCAATCCGTCGACAATTAGAAAGAATGTTCAACTACAAAGTGATAGAGCACGACGAGAGCTACGAGATCAACGGTGGAGATGTGGGGTGAGTGGATCTAATGGCTGTAGATGGTTGGGGGTTTAAAATTTTAAAGTTAGTTATAAATTTGTGTATATAAAATCGTGCAAACTTCAAAAATTCATATCTTTTTCATACGAGGTCGAAAAAATGCAAACTCAGTTGCGTTGGAATCGTATGGACGAGCACTACGCGATGGAGTTGGTTTGGAGTCGTTTGGAGTTAGTGAGAATTTTGGGTAAAATTAAACGCGCGTTTAATTTTATTCGAAATAAATCGCTAAAACGGAAATTAAAATCAAGGTGAGAATTTCTCACTCAATCGAATAGATTTCGATTTTATTTTAAATAGTTAGATTTAAAATATTTGAATGCATGTTTGAATGATGACTGTAAATTATTGATTGTTAAAATAGACATTATGCGCCGTTAGTAAGCGGATGTTATTTATTAAAAACATATACCGCGAATATTTCATAAACAGTGAAATTGGTATTATATATAATATCAATATATATATATTGGCATATGTATATATTGCAGTTGATTGATTTCCCGTATTTTTTGCGGATGAGACCCTATTACGCCGTTATTAAGCGGATAATATTTATTAAGAACATATACCGCGATAATTTCGTACTGGAGCGAAATTGGTATTGTGCTAATGTTTTTGGATGCAGGAAAACAGGTTGGAGGGATCCAACTGGATTCCTCAACAGTATTTATTTTATTTCAGATATTTTGATATTTGATGGATTATCATATCGATATATGATGGATCGTTGTAGTCGTGATTGACTATTTGGTGTGTAGCATCATTGGACCCAGATTTTGGGATTTTAAAATGGTTTTAAAGTGATTTTTGAAAATATACTATATTTTTGGAATTGATCCATTATAAATAAATAAACGTTATAATTTTTAAAGTTATAAAAATTATGGTTTTTGTGAAATATAGTTAAAAAGCTGATTTTTAGAAATACGATTAAAAGTCGATTTTTGAGAAATATGAACTAATGATTTTATAAAATAGTTTAGATTGGATTTTTGAATATATTATAAAAGTTTAAATATAGGATTTATAAAATTTGATTTTTTTTTATAAATCGAAATGATGAAATTATAAAGGAATTTAAAGACGTTTTAGAATAATAATATAAACTGATTTATATTAAGAGATTTATAAATGGATATTTATAAATTGAAATATTGACATTATAAAACGAGTTTTTTTTTATAAGTGTTTGAATGATTTGTAAATGAATTTCATTAAAAATGAAATTTATAGAATTATATAACGGTGAAGTTATAAATGGAATTTTATAAACAATAGGTTTATAAAATTTGTAAAGTTCAAAAGAACGATTTTTGCAAATAAATAAATTATAAGTGTTTGACTTATAATTTGGACTTTTGGTTTATAATTAAGATTTTAAATCGAATAGGTAAATAAAGAAGATTTAAAAAGGAAGTTTTTATAAATAAATAGAAATGGAATTTATAGACGTTGTTTTATAAATTCGCAAACGACTTATTTTGATAAGTTAATTGTTATAACTTAGGAATAGAGTTATATTCACATTTTGAATAGTGAATAATCCTTTGAATTAAAATGAATAAAAGGATGGATTTGTTAAAGAAGTATATTCACGTTTTTAAATAGTGAATAATACGTTAAAGAAAATGTTTAGAATGTGATGTTTTAAACAGAATTAAAACGATCTAACGATGTTTTAAAGGTGTTGAGATTCGAAAACATAGATTTCAACATTCATTGTTGAAATAGATGTTTCGTGAAATAAAAGGAAATGGTGGACTATACACTGTTGTTATAGTAAATGATTTCCGAAAGGAAATGTTTAGAATAATATTGGGATTTATATATCTATTTTAATTTCGAATCCCTATACTAGTGATTTTGGGTTGTTGTAACGATGTTTTACGCAACATTCGTTTTGGCCCAAATAAAAATGTTTAAGAGAATGATTTCCCTTAAAGAATGAAATATATACTTAATTCGATTTAAGTATATTGAATATTTTCAAAGGTTGAAAATAAAAAGATTTGTCGATTACTTATGAATAAATAAGTATGGAAATGTTTTCCAATATGAAGTGAATAATTAGAATTTATCTTTTTCTGAAGATAAATTGAAAATGAATTATTGAAATCGCATATGCATGGATATCTTGAAATATAAATTCATTATAGAATTTATATGTGAAAGTGAAGCTTGTTAAAAATAAATATTGATTTATTTTTTTTGAAGTGTTGAAATTATATATCTAGTAAAGATATTTTGGAAAATAAATAATTTGGTAAATTATTTGGAATCTGGTGATGTATGCATATCCATTGATAGTTCAATAATCGACTATCAATATTTCCCTTTGAATGGGTATTTGATGTGAATTGATTGAATTTGAATGCACACTTATTTTTGAATAAGCGCTCACTATTCGGGTTAACCGGGAAAGGACCATGGGGTCGTATAACCCACTCCGAATATGTGATACGTCGTTGTGAATCGCATTTAAAGATCGGTGTTGAAGACCGGTATTTGCGAGAGTGATAGGATGAACTATCGATTGACTCTGCACCGAGTAGCTACGGTATTGAGTTCTCCATATGTGATGGTGAATCCGATCAGGATTGTGAATATCCGGATTGCAAGGACTTCTTTGTAAGTGCCTTCGGTTCTGTTCGATCCCGGAACAGACTTGTATGGATTGTATGTCTGACATTACAATTTGAGATATAAAGCCGATTTCTTTCAAATATATTTCTGTTGGTGGCGGAGAATTTATTCTTTGCTTAACACCCTTCTTTGAGACGTATGTGCTCAAAGGTTATATAGTTGGAGTTATCAGCGATATATTCCCAGTTTGGTAATGTGACATGCTGAGTGATGCTGAAATGATCATTGTGTTGATTATTTGTGATAGGATCATTTATTTGATCGTCTATCCTTGTGATCATTGTGTTGATCATTTGTTGACCCAAAGCATGGCTTTTGTATAAAGTATGTTTTTGTGGACGTGAATTCGTCGAGCCTCACATCCCGTGAATGGTCAAAACAGGAAAGAAGCAGCAAGGTTATGAGGGGTAGCACCCTTTAGGATGTGTCCATTTCCTTCTGGAAAAGGGTGGTATCATGGTATGGAGCCCAGATACTTACTCATGTTGAAAACACTTTATGATTGTGTGAATTGATTACGAGCGCTCGGTTGATAAAGGTCCCAAAGGACCGGGGGATGGCATATTCGGTCAGTTGTTACTCAGTTAGGAGTAACCCGGCCTTGTGTTGGTAGAGATCCGGTTTGGTTCTCGGGGATGTCCATCCGGAGGCATTCTCATGTGGCAATGGGAAGTTCCTTGGCCTGACCATTTGTTGGAAATCCAATTCCCAATACGAAACTTTTACAGTATTAGTTGTAGAACCTGCTATTCACTTATGGTGGTCACCACTGTTTGGATAGTAGCTATAGTAGGCATACGATAATGGTCGTATGTTGGCTAAGATTTATATCTTTATTTTCGAAATGATTTTCCTCTACACTATGCACTAATAATAATATCAAATATTATTTTAAATGCGTATCAAGCATCTTTGACTATCATAAGGAGAAATCTCCTCCGATTCTGCGTTTGCATGTGTGTGTGTGCGGGAGGCCTTATGGTAGTCTCATTTTTAAAAGCATTGCGAATTGATTTAAAATATTCCTCTATTTTGATTTTAAAGTAAATAAACTGTTTTGAGTTCTCACACCAGTCACATGACTGACTCGGAGTTTATTGTTTTCCTTCCTAAACTCTGGGTGCCCACCAATTTCCACACGGGCAGTTAAGAGTTAGGTTTATCAGGATATTCAGGATATCCTGGAGTTGCTGGAGGCAAGCTGGATGGCATGGCGTATTACTAGTTTATATAGTATTTCTTTTTCCGCTGTTTGTTGATGTATGTTGTTGTACACTCTGATGATATGATGTGATGTAATATGATGATAATGTAATAACTGATATAGTCCTTTGTTTAAAGATTATTCATTTATTATTATATGTTGTTCCGCTGCGAATTGTGAGATTCTGTTGTTGTTCTGTTGTTTCTGTTCTATCCGTTCTATTTAAAAAAAAAATTCTTCTATCTTCTATTATCAAATTTTCTGTTTCTCTGTTTTCTAAAAATGCTCTATCTTCTTTTCCCTCTATTTTCTATCTTCTTTTCTCTTCTTCTCTCTTTTTCTTTTTCTAAATTCTTTTTAAAACCCCATAACATCTCGGTTTTCGGCCTTCGATTTCTCGGCAGTCGATAAAGTGAGTATCGATGTTGAATTTTCGAAGAACGAAAATCCGCGTACGTTACAATTACTCATTTGAAATAGAGTCCGTAGTACTCTAGAATGAGTTTGAGAGTATTAATAGATATGAGCGCATATTTGTTAGTGAATATAAAAATTGTTTTATATTGTGTTGATTTATCGGTTGAGTGTTTGTGAATTCTGGTCGGTATGTAGGATGCCATGTCATCGATAGGGGTTTCTAAACTCTTAAACAAGATAAATCGACACAGTATTATTTTAAAATAGGGTAAATGAAATAATTTTACCCAAATTAATTTTTGCATATAAAGGAAATAATTGTTTGAAAATTATTATAGTTAGATATGGTTGCTTGGTTATTAGGAAGTGATAATATTAAATTATTATCATTGTTGTGTAAAAGTTGAATAAGGAATTGAAATCATAACTATAAGCAAAGAAATAAATTCATATACAAAAGGGATTTGTAAATGTGAATTGTAGATGTGATTTATAATTTGAAATAGAATTCCATAGAAATATTTGAAAATGTTTTTGAAATTTGAAAATTCGGGAAATTTAAATTCCTTTGAATTCGAAAGTGTTTTTCAAAGATTTTGGAGAGATAATAGCGATATAATTTCAGAAATATTTTTGAATTGGATTTGAAATCTGGTGAGATTTGGAATTTAAAAATATTAGGAAAGGTTTTTGGAAAGAATAAAAGCACTGAACTCTTTTCGGTCGCTGCAAAATAAGTTCGGTGATGACTGGAGCATCATCAATGTTCATTTTCGAGTTTCCAAAAGAGAAATTGCTATTAAATTATTTTAAAATGGAATGTTTGCAAAACTAAATTTGGTTTTAAAATTCAAAGGATAATTTGATCCCAAAGGATTTTGAAATACTTAAATGATTGTTGAAGGCTCTGGAATTAGAATAAAATGTTTTGAGTGTTTAAGTAGTGGTTTGAAATCTGGAAGCTTGATTAAAAATATTTATGGATTATAAACAGGTTTGGTAACTTATAAGTTTGGAAATTTGCCAGAAATGGAATTAACTTGTAAATAGTAAATAAAAGTAATTATGGAAATAGAATAAGCTGGAAGGTAAGCTAATTAATTGAAGTGAATTAAAAAAAGTTAGCCAATAGAAGGTAAATAAATTAGAGAACTTACAGAAGCTTGAAAGCTGAATTAAATTAGAATGTAACTAAACCAAGTTAAATAAAAAGTGAACGTTGAGGAAATAAATCTAAGCAGGCCAAATAAAATAAGTTATTGAAGATAAATTTGTGAATGAACTAATGAATTTATATTTGTAAGTAAATGAAATTAAAACTGGATATTGAAATTAAATTCAAATGGTGTTAAATAAAGTAAAATTGAAAATATAGTTGAGTTAGAGTAAATTAAAAAAAGGTTGAAAATAAAAATTAGTAAGTAAACTAATTGATTAATTGGGTAAGTAAATGAACTGGAATTGAATATTGGAATGATATTTAATTTAGATTGGGTGAAGTAAAGTAAAGTGAAGTTGAAAGATTAATTCGTAGTAGAGTAAAAATAATTTAAAGTTTGGAAATAAATCCATTGCGATTTAAATAAATTAGTAAGTGGAACTAATTTAGAGAAATGATTAATTAAATATGGTTGGAGATAAGATGAATATAATTCAGTATTTAAAAATGGAAGGAAAATCGAATCAAATGAATTTGAAATGAAAATTTGAGTAAAAGTATAGCTAAACAAAAGTGGTGAAGTAAAAATAGTTATAAGAGGTATATAAAACATTTATATTATACTTAAGAAGGAACGGTGAAATTCTTAAGTAAAGTTGGTATTGGGAAAAATATTCTAAGTGAATAATTGAATGAACATTAAGTGAAGTTGTGAAATGGGGTAATTGCGAATAAGTAAATATAAATAAAAATAAATGTGAATAAAAGAGAACTGATATAGCTAATAATCAATTAAGATAAATACGTAAGATGTACGTATATTATTTTATTCGCATAGCAATTTGATCCAGATTCGAGTATAGAATTTCGAGGTAGTTATACCGATCCAAGTTGGGATTTTCCACTCGATTTTCGACGGCGAACTCTGGATATGGATTTTTGGTTGATTTTGAAAATTCTCTATCCTAGTTTGTGGCTATGAAAGGAGAATGATGGTTTCAGATCAAGAAACCAGATCTGAGTCCGCACTAGGAAATCGGGTGGACGACACTAGTTTGGAAGTGAAATTGTGTGATCGAATGAGGGATCGAATTTAGCACTGCGTACGGATGATATATGTGCGTCGTACGAACTTAAATGGGATAGATATTGAAACTTTTGTAAAGAAATGTATAAAATGATTTTTGAAAGCTAAGGATGGATATTAGTGTTTAGTAGAATATACAGGTATCTAAAGGAAAAGAATAAATGGATGTTTTGATTTTCAAACATAAATTTGAATTGGACAACATAGAGGTATGCGTTTAAATTTCTGTATGAAATTTGATGATGTTCTGGTCTAGCCACTTGGCTTTTTGTTTTCTTTTGAAATTTGGGGGCCCGTAGAGGCATTTTGTACTTGTACCGAGCTAGCCGCGCAAAGGAGACGCTGGCGAAGTTTTTCGAAAATTTAGGGAGTTAGAAAAATTTTGAGAAAATTTTGATAATTTAAATTTTGGTTTTAAATTTAAATTTGAATTGTTGAGTAAATGCTATTGTTTGAAAGTTATGGATAAGTTTGGGAAGTTAATAAGAGGATAGCATGTCTTTGATAAAAAGATTGTTTAGAGAAGTTATTGAAACTGTTTGGTTTTAGGAGGTTGTTAAAACTATTGGTGTGGGAAAATAGTTAACGGATTTTGGGACATTCCTCTTAAATAATAATTTCAAGGACGAAATTCTTTTAGGGGGGGAGGAATGTGACAACCCAAAATTTTTAGATATTTGAAATTGGAATATTTAATTGAGTTTAAATATTTGGAAGTTGGTTTAACTTGAATTTCAAATATCATTATTATCTGGCAGTTAAATTTATTGAATTTAATAATTAGAGATTGGGTAAAATATTAAATCTTGAGTTTTAAGCTAGTTAAAAATATTTCAAAGGCTCATAAAATTTATATTGATTGTACTAGAGATAGTAGAAATGATAAACATGAATTTGGAAATGTTTTGTTAAGTTTTGAAGATATATCATTCAAATCGATATTTAAAAATAGCCTTCTGGGGCACAGTATCGGAATTCAAAGAAACCAACTTCGTTGGATCCATAATATTGTATTATTATCGGATTTTAATTTTCGTTGTGTTTGGAGTGATCGTTTGGCTGTACGGTAGGTAAGCGCGCTAAAAACTATATCGAAATTCAATATTATAACCGAGTTCAAAAAGCTATCTTCTCCATACGATCGAATTAGGACTCGAAACCTTTTCCATTGCATTCGGAATGGGCGTATAACATTATGAACACCTAGCGGCATGCCTCAATAGGAGTTCGTAATTTTGAGTTGTATTTTCTAGACGATTTAAATTTGAATCTAAATTTAAAATTTTAAATAATAGTATTGCATTGAAATATTGTGTCTTTGCAGACGCGTAAACAATTTTAAAGCACGTGTCTTTCTTAGGGACACGCGCCATTTCTAAAAAAATAAATATATAATAAATATACTTCGTCTTGTTCCTTTTCCCCTCTTATTGAATTCAAGTAGAACAAGATCAAAAGAATAATGGCAACGACAGTTTCTCCCCAATTTTATTCGTTCGAAAGCAAAGTAAAAAAAAAAGAAAAAACGAGAGCTTCAAAAATATAAGGGAGGCCGCCGTCGTTTTACCCAAATCTCATTTCCCCTTAAATTAAATTAGATCCCTCGAGGAATTTTTCGTTAATCAAGAAGCAAGGTGAGCATCGTTCAATCACAGCAGGTGGTTCAAGCGCAGCTAATACAGTGGTATCCGAGGAGCTACTTCAGCACGAACCAAGAAATTGACACGGAGCTGCAGCAACGTTCCTGGTAGTCGGTGAGTTCTTTATCGCGAGGTAGGGGTCTGTCGATGAGACTGGTGATGTATCATGAAGGCATGGTGGATTTTGAGGCCGAGCTTTTAGTCGTAGCTAGGGCGCGAGATGGGTTGTTCGATTGAGCTTGTATGGGTCGCGTTTCAGTCACGATGGAATCTCACGAGATCTAGGGCAGTACGAAGCAATTTGGTCAGGACACGATGTAGTGGATCGTTGTGGGTGGTGACTGGGTCTCGACTGATGGCAAGAAGTAGCAGTTTTTTTATCTGTTTTAAATTTAATTCAAAATATATATATACACATATTTATAGATTAGAAAACAGATTTTTATATACAAATATATTTGTAGATTACACATGCATGATTCATACTGTGATAAACAGAAAAATTTATATAGGTAAGAATTTTTTTTACAGAGAGATGTTAAAGATATATATATATTCACTTACAGTTAAAATTTAAATAAATATTAAGGTGGATAATTATTTAATTAGCTTATTTAATTATTTTTATTCATTTGAAATAATTTATTAAAATAAAATTAGTTTAAGTAAAAATTCTTAGTTAATTAAATAAAAAAATGGAAAATTTACTGTTCGACTATTTCCAATATTAATAAATCGTATTAATGTAATATAAGGTCAAAATCTGGAAGGAAGTAAGCTGGATTTGGAAGTGGGTCGCAAAAAAAATCGAGGGTAAGTTAATCTCACCAATCTGGATTATTATTTGAATTTAAATAGTTAAATTTAAATATTTTGTTGAATGATTGAATTGATTGGATGTGGTATGTTATATAGTAGTGTATACATATATATATATTGGAGTGATTGATTTCCCGCATTATATAGCGGATGAGACCCTATGCGCTGCATAATAGAGGATGAGATGATATAACCCCGTATACCGCGATATTCCACCTCAAAGTGGAATTTGTATTATTGTATTGTGCTAACATCTGTGGATGCAGGGAAACGGGTTGAAGGGATCCAACTGGATTCCTCAAAATATTTAGACTTTTTTAATATTCTATGATATGATTTATTTGATAATCTGAGATAGATTATATTGGTGATTCAAATATTGGATACTACGGTTTGATTTAATATATTTGGGTATACTAAGTTATCAAAAACATATAGATTGGATTTTTGAAAAGGGGAAATAGAAAGAGAGAATTTTTAAGTAAAATAATATAGAAAATTTGGGAAATTAAAGATTGAATTTGGAAATATATAAAGGTTTGATTTTTTAAATTCTATTAAATAAATCTGAGTATGGAAATATAGATGGATATTTAAATGAATGAAATAAAAGTTTTGGAACTTAAGTGATATTGTTTAAAAATCTAAAGGGATTTCATTTTCAAAGTTTAAGATTTAAATGTTTAGGAAGAAATCAAAAGGGGTAAAATTTTGAATGAAATAGACATTTCAGTTTAAATAAGATTTTAAACCGTAAATAAGAAATGAATATGGAGTTAATGGGTTTTGGAATAAATTTGGGAAAAAAAATTTATTTTACAATGGAGCTGATTTTGGAAATCGATTTGATATGGATTAAGTGTTTGTACTATGATTTAAAAGGAAAATGAGATTATGGAATTTATAAACGAAGTTTATAAATAAAGTGAAATAAGATATCAGTGGATATTTAAGGTATAAATTCAAGGAGGGAATTTAAACAGGAATGGGTAATTTATTTTAAAAATAAATAGTGGTTTATTTTTTTAAAGGTGTGGAAGAGAAGTGTATTTCCCTGAAAAGCCAAGTATGTTTTCAAAGCAGATTTTTAAGTATAAGTTATAAGTTTAAAGTTGTTTAGGGAATTTTTTTGAGAAATTATTATTTAAGTTGTTAAGATTAAAAGGTAAATATTTATTTAAATTAGTTATAGTGGTACTTATTTAAAAAAAAAGTTAATTGATATTATGCTTTAAAAAGATAATTATTAATATTTATATTTTATAAAATAATTTTATTTTAAAGGTAGTTTGGTTAAATTTTTATTTGAAACTTGTATAGAATTTCGTAACTCTTATTTTAAATTTAGTTTGGCTTAATTTTTATTTTTAAAATTAGTTTTATATTTTATTTTATTTTAAATATTTTTAAAGTATATATTTTTGAATAAAGTGTTTAAGTAGTTTTAATTTTAATGTTTAAAGTATATTTTAGAATAAACTGATCTAAATTATTTAAAAATCTAAAGTATTTGGACTTGGTGATTTTCAGTGGAAATAGAAAATATTTGGGAAATTTATTCCGTGAGAGAAAGGTAGTTTGAAACTGTTTTCAAAGGGTTGAAGTATGGTAAATAGCTTGCGAAGTTATTTTGGAATAAATAATTTGGGGAAATTATTTAAAGTCTGATGGTTTATTGTGAATGTTGGTTGATAGTTAAATAACTGACTATCAATATTGGCCTATGCGTTGATCGTTTCGAAGAGACCGGGATTAGGATTAATTTTCCGAAAACCACTTCGATTCGGTTTCAATGTTTTCGTGAGGAAGACAAGAGCTTGGAGTCGAAGATGGAGGAGTGAAGTGCAAGGGCTAATCGCTACTAATCCTGAGGGTGATTCCAAAATGGATGTAGTAGGAGTAGTGCCTTCGGTTCCGTTCGAACTCGGAGTGGACTTGTATAGATGAATGCTTTCAGAACATCGTCAGGGGGACGATAAGCATTCTAAGTAAATGTGTGTTAAAAAGGTAATGCATAGCCTCGAGCCTCATCAATCGGGAATGGTTAAAACAGGGGAGGTGCACATAAGGCTAAGTGGCTAACAACCAATTAGGGTAAGGTCACCCATGTCTACATGTCCCTTTAATTCGATTGTGTTGGTGGTTGCTGATCCCAACCGTGGGGTGAACTTATTCGGACTATCTAGTAAGATGTAGCTCCGGTCTTGTGATGCAGGGGATTAGGGTGGTTCCTCGGTACGGTGATTTAGACCACGTACTATGACGGGCGATACCCCAGTAGCCCGACCATCGATGGAAATCCATTCTCCCTACGTGCCTTTACGGTTTTTGTTTGTAGAACCCACTTTGTGGCTATTAGCTGGAATTTAATAATGTAACAATTTCGACTATTTGACTAAGTATTTGTATATCGAAACTACTATAATATCAGAGGATTTTATAAGAAATGTTTTGGTTATCGTAAGGTAAAAACCCGGCATGTTTATTTGTGGCATGGTTTTATGAGGTATCTTTGATTTCAAAGGATTTTTGAAAAATTTAATAATCCAATTGAGTGTGTTTTTCTCACGCTGGTTTTCCAAACTGACTCAGGTGTTATTTAGCTATAATGCTCGGGTCAGACCGAGTATTGTAAAGTACAGATTCTGGATGGACAGCGATGGAGCTCAGGAGACGAGCTGGATGGCAAGACGTATCAGACATATTTGATGTATATTGCGCTGTGTAGTCAGTTTTTTGAGGATAGGGTATGAATACTGTCCAGTTGGGTGTAATGAATTTTGTTGTACTCTGATGATATAATGTATAAACAAATATAATTCTTTTTTTTTAAAGGTTAAGTCATTTATCTATTATATATTATTCCGCAGCGTTTGTGAGATTCTGATGTTGTTTTCTATTTCTTCTTCTACCCCTTCTTCTTTAACCCTAATGGTTCAGTTTTTCGGCATCCGATTGTTCGGCATTTGATACAGTGGATTGTATTGATGTCGATTTTCGGCGTTGAAGAATCAGGTCGTTACATTAAGGACTTATGTGCTTTTACAAATCCACTTAAAAGGGTTTAAGACTAAGGTTGATTAAACATTGCCCTACAAACCCAAAACCATTTTGACTTTGCTTATCTTTAAATCATTCTTTTGAAGATCAATTCTCCTTCCTAAATATAATCAAATAGAATTAAAGACGAATGTGATTAACACATTTTCAAAACAATCCCAAACCATTTCCCTTCTTGTCACTATCTTTAAAAGCATTTAGTTTACATATCTAAGTCATATTCAGGGAAGTTTGATATATACTAGTTAACTATCGAGTTCTAAAGACGATTTCTTACACAAATCACGATTCGAACACTTAACTCATTTCTGACATTCCAATTTAACTATTCCTCACCCAAGAATGAAGCCAGGTAAGTTTGGGCATTGATTGCTCCAAGCATTGCCTGGACACTTCATTCTTGAATCTCACAAGTAGATAAGTCTACCTTATCAATTTTTAGTGCTAAGTATAGTATTAATGATTTCTGTAAGCAGTCAGAAATCAACTCGATTAACACGTTATCAACATTTTCTGCTTACCCATTCCTAGGTTAAGAGTGAAGTCCGGTAGGTTAGAGCTCTATTACTCCGTCCATACTCGACATCAATTCTCACAAATAGATAAAATTACTTCGTCGGATTATTATTGTTAGGCATAATTAATTACTTTTCTAATAAGCAATTCAATCATTTGGCATTAAGAAATTACTAACCCTTTTCTAAACCTTTTGTTTATAATTTAAACAATTTAAAAGTTAAGATATTTGCATAAGGTTTTTACATAAGATAATCTCGAGATATTTATATAAGATATTTTCCAAGATATTATATAAGATATTAACAAGATATTTATATAAGATATCTCCAAGATATCCATATAAGTTATTTGTACTACAAACACTTATAATATGTTTTAAAACATTCCTTTAAAATATCACTTGAAAATAACAAGTTTGAAACAGCATTAGAAACTTGAAAATGACATGTTTTAACAAAATATCTTTTCTTTGAAAATTCACAAACTAATTATAATAAATTTATAAATAACTCGAACATCTTTTAAAATACTCTAAAATAGTTATTAACCACTTGTAAAAATAATGAAATAAAATACTTAAATCTAAATATCTTTTCAAACTTTTAGGTCAAAAAATCAAGTCTAACTAGGGTAGTTTTGGGAATTTTTGAGATGTTACTTAACTTTTTACTATTCAATCTTTTAATAGCAACAAATATATAGGTAGAATAATATAAGAATGGTGAAAAATCCCTAAGGGTCTTTCTACAAAGTTCCATAACAATTGCTAAAAACATGGTAATTCCAAACTGCTTCTATAGCGACTACCGCTCAAAGTGCACTTCTAAATCCAAGTCATAACTAAACCAAAGTCCATAAATAACCTATATGCTTTGTTTAAGCCCCAGTCATATGTCATATAAGTCCATTCAAATCCATTCCAAGTTCTTTCAAGTCATTGCACATGGATCACATATGTCACTTGCTTTTGAAGTAAGAAGTTACAACCATTGTTTTCAATATAAATTAACAACAGTTCAAACGGCTTTAGCACAATCAAAAAAAACATTTATGAGTTATGTTACTCCATTCAAAGTGAAGTGTTAACTCGCCTTTCATCCAAACAAAACCAAGATCCAAGAACCAAAGTCAAACTCCACTTACAACCACCTCTTTCCTCCTTCCTTCTCTTGCATTTACCTTAACTTTTGCCCCTCCCACCACATAGAGCTCACGACCTCGTATGGATTTTGGCTTTGATTCTTTGTGTTATGGCTTGGTGGAAGGGTTCATAATATCATAGTAAGCCTTGCGGCGAAGTTTAAACTGATTTGGAGTTGATTTGTTACTCTTTCTTTTTAGAACATAAAAGAGGAAGAAGATGAAGATGCTATTAGAAAAGCTTGGTTTTGCTTTGGAATTTTTGTGATTATTTCCTATGGGTATGCCCTCTCTTATATAGGCTTAATAATGTGTTGGGAAAAGACCACAATCCCTCAAAACCCTAATAGCATTAATTACGTCTATCATAACTACTTTATACCACAATTGCTTAAGTGTTAAGGAGTTTCCATTTATGCTCGTTTTCCTTTTCACACATAACTAGATAAGCATAGGAAGCTTCTTAATGTCATTTCCATAAATGGTAAAATATTTTTATTTCATTACATTGATTCCCTAAGAAAATAAGTATATGTAAAAAAAATCTGAACAACTTCTAATGGTTAAAAAGCTGTTTACCGATAAAACAATTTTCAGTCACATTGCCGATCTTTTTCCGATGAATATATATTTGTAAACGTTTTTCCAAAATAAGTTTACCATCATTACTTATGATTTAAATGGGGGTTGAAAAGCTCATTAAATCATTTTAATAACATTTAATCAAAGATTCAAAATTTTAAATTGTTTAGATATTTAAATATGAATTGTCCGAAATTCCTCGTCATTATAGACTCTGCTTATATAGACTGCAAAATAGAGTTCCAATTCATGACGTTGCAAAAGAGAAAGTTCTACACCTGAACTATGCCAATGCCCTCAAGTTGAAATATCTATGTTAAGAAGCATATGATGCATATGAATTGAAAAATTAGCATGTTGAATATTGTGTATTTATTGGGTAGGTTGATAACTATGTTAACGTGACCGAGTCATGTGTAAAAGTGGCAAGGAATGATGGATACATCATTTTGTATGTGTAAATGTTGCATTAGTTTTGTGTAGAACTTCCTGTATGAATAGTTGTATGAACAGTTAATATTAATAGTTGAAGACATTTATGAATACGTTATATAACAATATAAATATATGGCATTGGTTGTTTGTGCAAGTTTCCTTATATTCTTTGTATTCCACAAAGATAAAATTCACTATCACCATTCCCCATCCTAATATGTAACCCTTGCATAAATATATAAGAAACTAAGCTACAAGGACACCTTTTGCTAATAATATTGTTTAATTTAAAGTTATATTTTTGCCTTACTATTATACTAGTTCCTAACAATATATGCATCCATCTTTGTGTATTGAAGAAAACCATTTAAAGTACATAATTTTTGTATGCTCTACCGATAAACCAACAAAGTAAAGATGAGACAACAACCTTCCAACTTAGAATTCATTTTCAAATTTGATCTCAATTATCATATTTATCTATAATGATACACATTTATCTAGTGTATGTAATAGGAATACCTCGATTTTGAAATTCCCACAACGCAATTCAATTGTTTTTTGGTAGAAAAGAGAATGCAAGGTATTTTTGTAATTATTTTGATAGTTATCTCATGTAATCCCTACCTTCTAATTTTATCAAGCTATATATGCAATGCTCGTGCCATAATATTTTCTCCACTCACATAGATTTCTTCTTCTTGAATCAAAAATTATTTATGTCCCTTTACTGCATGATATCTCATATTCTCCTCATAATGGTATTTAATGGTTATTGGTGTCATTTGCACCTTTTCTTCATGAAAAATCAGCTAATTGAGGAATACCGACAGACACCTTGTTTAATAAAGATATGTTTTGTTGATCGAGTAAAAAGAAGAACCATACAACAATAGCTATAGAAATCAACAAGCAATTCAAATATTTTTTATTTTATTTTAGTTTTGAATTAATTAATTTTTAGAGCTGATTAATTTTCCTTTATTTCTATTTAATATCATGGAGCTAATAAAATAAATTCGACTTTAATCACTTTAAGATTATATTCCGCAATTATGAAACAACCCCTATAACATGCTTCAAAGATTGAGTGAGCATATGTAGTGTTTATTTCCAGAAGACTAACACTTGCAACTCTTAATAACTAAAGAATGATTCACAAACTATAACTTATTATGTTTGTTACAGTGAAGATTTGTTCTTTTTGGTACATTTCATGCACTATATCAGTTAATGTACTGTAGTGATTCATTTTCCTCATATTGTGATGTATTATTTCAGTCAAATGAAAAGAATATTTTAAATGCTTGTTAGTAAAGTAGTAGATTGCTCATGGTAAGAATTTTGGGGTCTGTTTGACTTCATTTTAAGTTTTGTGTTTTGTATTTTTGGTATGCATTACAAAATATGAAAGAGCAGGATAAACAATATGAAATTCTTTTCCATTACGATGATGAACGAATGGTGGCAGGATGAATTATTATTCATGATTTTGTTATGTCCCAAAACACAGAAAACGAACTTATTTCATTATATTCAAAAAAATGCACAAAAATAAATTTATCCACTCTGTCATCTATTTGTCCATCGTTGTAATCACTAATAATTTTATATTCACAATCTTCATATTTTGTAGTCCACGTTGAAAACGCGACAAAAAACTTAAAATGATACCAAACCAATCTTTAAATTTTTCTTTAAAGTAAAAGTAAGTTTTATCCTTTAACTTAAAGTTAAGTGGAAATTTATCTTTAAAAAGCAAACAAGTATAACAATCATATTAGTAGTTATGAACAAAACTGTAACATCCCTAATTTTTTATAACGTTATTCAGAAGATTTAATTAGATAAATTAAATAGAATAATGATGTTAAGGGAATTGATATTTGAATAAATTACACAATGGGTTGTGCTTAATAATAAAGATTTAATGGGCTTTAAATTGGTTTATAAGATAATTAAATTACACATGGGCATATTATTAAATTAACCAATCTATTACAGATGGCTATACATTCTCACTATTGTCCATTCATGTTCGTTTTTCTCAAATCAAAAATAAAGTGCAAAAACCCTAAGATAGTCGGCCATTAACAAGGAGAAAATGAGGAATTTCAATCTCAAAGCTAAGGATCAAAGCTAAGAAGGATTAATCCACAAAAAAATCTCAAATTCCTTATCAAGTTTAAGTTGAATAATAATTTATTCCATCTCATTTTGGTGTCTGTAATCCTATGATTTCGAATTTGAGTCTTTATTTTGTTTTGAAGAAATATTTGATGATGATATGTTTAATTTAGAAATTGTTTGATTTAAACAACTTAATTGTACATGAAATTCGTATGGTTTTAGGGGAAAAAATACGGATATTGATTTTATATTTCCAGGGAAATTTTTTTTGTTAAGTAAAACATGATTTTGAAGTTGGGTTTAAAATTTTAAACTTTTCCATGATATGGAAATTTATTATGAATTTTTTATTATAAATATGATGTAATTAGATTTAAAAATTTATTTTGCATATTTCAAAAAGAATTGGGTATAAATTTTTAGTATGTTTGATTACATGATGAAATTGAATTTCTGTGATTTTTGCAGATTTTTCCTAGTTGATTTATTTGGGAAAATAAATTATTCTAAAAGTTGGACTTTTTTGCAAATATTACTTTCTTACATGAAAGGGCTAAAACCTTACCTTTCTATGGTTTAAATCTAATTAATGCGGCAGTTTTTAATGGTAAAGTATTTGAAAAGTTTTAAAGTAGCCAATCATGACGTTACAATTGGTAGGTTAGTTATAAAGTAATTTACCATGATTTTCTATAATTCAGTGTTTCAGAAAAAGGTGGTTCCGCCTATTTCGGAGGCACCTTTCGATTCCTTTACCTTCGCACCATCTCAGTCGAAACCATCTGTGACGATCTGCCTTTCATTCCATAGAAAGATGTATCATAGATTAGAAAGAAATAGGTAGAAAAGAAAATAGATAGAAAGAACTAAACAACGTTAGAATCTCACAGCGCAAATAGAAAAAAATATTACTTCACATAGATATTACATAATATTCATCATACAATCTGAGTCATATAATTACACAACATTTCATTAGACAGTCATGAAGACCTGTCAATACATATTACAACCCAAAAGTACAAAGCAGATGATATCAACACAGCGGAATAGATATATATAGATACACCAAGTCTCCTGCTCTAAGCCTTTCCAAAATTCGTCTAGCCAACATGATCACTTGGATACTCGCAAAAATTTGAGTACCCAAGAGTTTAAGAAAAAGATAAATAAACTTTGGGTCAAACATGGGTCTGGTGTGAGTAAACGGTTAAGCTGTTTAACTTGAAAAAAACTTTGAAATAAGAGGCATCTCGTAAAACTCTCTGCAAACAAACATAGATAAGTTTTTCCCTTATGATAACCAAAACATTTGATAGGAAATCCAGTTATATTATAATAGTGTCTAGGGTTTCCAAATAAATTATTCACATAGCCGAAATTGTTACATTATTAAATTCCAGCATAAATAGGTATACAATCAAGGCTGAGGTCACTTATTGAAGATTGGATTCCATACAATGGCAGGGCTACTGGGGTACCGCCCATCATAGTACATGGTCTAGATCACTGTACCGAGGATCCACCTTGATCCCCTACAACACAAGACTGAAGCTACCCCTTACTGGATAGTTCGAATAAGACAACCTCGCGGTTGTGGCCAGTAACCGCCCACACAGCTGAATACAGGGACCTTTAGATAGGAGAAAATCTTATCCTACTTGGATGCTACCCACTTCACCTTGCTACACCTCTTCCTATATTAGCCATTCCTGGTTAATGAGGCTTGAGGCTACGATTACCTTTATAGAACACATATCTTGGAATGCTCATCGTCCTCCATTGACGATGGTCTGATAGCACTCGTCCATACAAGTCCATTCTGGGTTCGAATGAAACCGTGATGACCCGGAATTTTTAACAATTTAAAATGGGATAATTAAATTGATTTTTAACATTTAAAAGTTAATTTTGACTTGAATTCGAAATATCAATATTTACTTGATAATTAAATCATTGAATTACATAGTTTAAATATTGAATTTAATAATTGAAATTGGGTAAATTGTTGGATCTGAAATTTCTAAGCCTGTTTAAAATAATGTGAAGGCTTATAAAATTTATAACGATGATACCGAGGATAATAGAAAAATTGAAATTTAATTTAAATGTAATTTGTTTAATTTTAATAATATATCGTTTAAATCGATATTTGAAAATATCCTTCCGAGGCACAGTCTCGGAATTCAACGAAACTAGTTCCATTAGATCCGTAATAGTTAGTTATTATCGGATTTCAATTGTCGTAACAATCGGAATTGTCGTTTGACCCTGGCAGCTCGAAACGCGTAGAACTATTTTAATCGATTTAATTTATATTTGATCGTTTTCTTCTATAACTCGCATATACGATCAAAAATAGTCTCTGAAACACGTTCCATTGTGATCGGAATGCGGGTAAAACCTTATAAATGTCGGTCGGCATGTCTGATTCAGAGTTCGGTATTTCACGTTATGGATCACGAGATATTTTCGTATTTAATTATGTAAAATCAGGCTTACTCGGGAAGCTATTCCTAACCCTATTATAAGTTTCCCTTCCTCTCTCTATTCTTAACAGATGGTACTTAAAAAAAAAGATAAGGGGCCGAAGCTTTCAAAAAATCAAATAAAATAACGAACAGAACGAAAAATTTGGCAAATCGCTTCGAATTTGAGAAAAAAAAACTTAGATGTTGTATTCGAGCAGAGTTTGAAGCGGAGTTTGAAGCACTCGGTGTTGGATTTGAGCGGAGTCTGAAGCGGAGCTTGGTCGAGGTGGATTCGCGAATGGTGGAGGTGGTGATTGCTGTCGATTGTTCAGGAATTCGAGTTGTTCGAGAGGAGTTTGGAATTCGTGGAGATTGATCGCAAAGGGAGGCGATTGCTTGTAGAAGTGGAGCAGTGGCTTCGGAGGTGTCGGCTATGTAATGGTGGTGCTAGGGTGAGTGACGAAGAGGGGGGGCGTGAACCTAGGGCTCGGTTTCGTGTGAGCAATAAGGTATAACTTTTCAATTTTTGTTATTTAATTTAATTTACCTACACATATGTTTATAAACAGTAAAAGAAAAATATATAGATATGAGTGCATCTGTATAATCATATACAGAAAAGTATGCAGTTTTAAATTCATTTATATAGGGATTTTAAAATGTTCAAAGCCTTTACAAAAGTTTGGGTTATGAAATTTATAATTGATTAAGTATATATGAGTCTCAAAGGAAAACATTTCTAGTTTAAATTTAAATCATTTTTTTATGACGGTAATTGATTGATCGATTTATTTCAAATATTAATAAAATCATATGATTTTTATACAAGGTCAAATCTTGAAAAGAAACAAGCTGGATTTGGGAATGGATGCTAATAAAATAAAGGTGAGTAAATCTCACTCTCTTTTATTTTTTATGCGGATTTAAATGGTTAGTTTTAAATAATTGGTTGAATGATTGGATTGATTGAATGTGTATCGGATGATCGAGTAATTTTGGTTTTGGGGTTGACTCTCGAGTTAATTGTTGTTTGACTCGAGGTATTTGGGTTTAAATTAATTGGAATGATCATTGGGTGGGTTGATAAATAATTGCTTAATGGAATTAATAAAATATAATTACTTTGTGGAATTAATAAAGAGATTAATTAAAATGATTAATTAAGGAGTAATTAATTTATTTAATAAAGAAAATAAAAGATAGTTAATCATCGGTTGAGATAAATCAAGAATGACTAATCCATATGGTTTAATTAATGATTAATTATTTAATATAATTAAAATTAGATTTGAATAAATTGAAATGTAAATAAAAAATCATTAATCTACAAAATCAATGATGTAAATTGAGATTGATTAGTTAAGAAAATAAATCAATACAAGTGACTTATGAGAAGTTAATTAATATAAGTAATTATGGACTAATGTAATTGAAATAGTTAATTAATTCCTGAGGTAATTAAGATTTCTTATTGATTTGGGTTACGAACAACTAATATCGCGAAATGAATTAAAGATAATTACTTGAATGTAATTGAAATTTTATTAATCCAGGGTGATTGATTAAGATGAAAAATGAAGGGATGACTAATTAATTGAATTGGAATTAATTAATATTGAAGGAAGGAATCTAAGAGAATGTGGTTAGAAATTCAATTAGAATCAATTGAATTAATTTGTATGTGATTAAGCATTGCTTATGGATGACTAAATGGTATTGGATGCTTGAATAAGTTGATACCTCTAATATGAAATGTTGTGTATTTCGTATGGATAAATTGGAATAAGATGATGTGAGACTCGAAGAGGCCGGGATCGGGTATTGGGAAATGCCCGAAACCACTTCGAATATTTTTATGGATTGATATGTGAAATCTATATGCTGGAGTGAAGTGATTTAAAGGAATTGGACTATTTAAATTTAAGCTTTGGTACTTAGGAAATGGATGTGTGAAGTTAGTTATGTCTGAAACATATTGTGAACTTGTAAAATTTGTTTGAGTTACCTCGGGTTTTATATGAGTTGTTTGCTTTGGTATTCCATGTTAGTTGAGATTACTCACGCTGGTTTCCAGCCTGACCCGGGTGTTACTTTGGTGTAATGCTCGGGTCAGACCGAGTATTACAGAATTTCAGGTAGGGCGTTCTGGAGCTCAGGAGGCTAACTATAAGGCAAGTACGTATAGAGTGTTTCCGCTGTAATTGTATTATTTTTAATCTGAGATATAATTATTGTATATATTCAGTGTCAGTGTATATGTGAAACTCTGATGTATATTAAATGTAATCGATAGATATAGTATTCTTTTGTAAACTGTTATTATTTATTATTATATTTTATCCGCTGCAAATGTGAGATGTTTGGTGTTTCTGTTCTTCTTCTTCTATCCCTTTCTTCTTTTCATAACTATCTGGAATTTTCGGGTTCGAAAATTCTGGGTCGTTACAGTTGTTATCAGAGCTGAAAGGTTAAGCGAGAACCTTGGCTCTGGTGGGGATTAATCATTTAATAGAGTCTGAAGTACTCTAGAATGAGTTGAGAATATATATATATATATATATATATATATATATATATATATATGAGATTGTACTTGTTATTTTCTTATAAAAAGATTTTAAATGATTTTATATAAAAGTATATTTTGGTATATAAAGGAATATTTCATTCTAACTAATATTAAAACGATTGGTTGTTAAATTATTGAAAGTAGAATTAAGAAGCAATATAATACAACCAAATTGAAGTCTTGAAATGAAATTGAAATGAAATTCTAAAATTAGAATTCAGAAATTAAATTGTTTAAAAGCTTTAAATAGAGGTAAGTTGAAATGGGATTCGACTAAAATTCAATCTTGAATTTATGGAAATAAGAATAATATAAAAAGGAAATGGGTATCTAGATATGATGACCTTGGGTATTATCATAAATAGTTGTTGTATTTAATAATGAGATATTTGTTATTAAGTAAGTCAAATGAAGTACATTTATAAGAAGAGTATAACTTTTAAATTCAAAAGTAATGAAAAATAATAAATAAGTATTATTTAAATAACTGGGACTTGTTGCAAACAATGGTTTGTTAGAAATTTGATTTGAATTTAAAACCAAAGGTGGTTTAAAATTTTAAAACATGGCTGGGAGGGACAAGAATAAATACGTATATATGTATGGATATACATGATATCAGAGATAATTTGAAATAAACTCTAAGAAGTTGAGTTTTGATTTTTCCCTGAAGTGTGATGTAAAAACCCAAAGTGATATAAGTTCCGAACTTATAAGAGGGAAAGAATTGTGAAATTTGAAGCGGGAATTCAAATTAAGTAAGGTTGATTGGATCAAGTAAATTGAAAATTTGACTTTGGGAAAGTTAAATAAATGTAGAACAAGCAACCTGAATTGGAAATTTCAAGATGAAATTGGAACTTAACTTGGAAAGTTAAATGGTTGATTTGAATTGGAAATTTGTGTGATCTCAAAACGGGTTTGAAATTTAAAATTGAAAATGGATGGACGTTTTAAAATAAATTGGATGATATCATCCTATTGTTAATGAAAATCTTTAAATTGTGAATTGGTTTGGTTTAAATGAAATAGAAATGAAGTGTGGTGATATATCCATTTTAGAGAAAAAGGGAAGTTAAACCTTCATTTGGAATTAAGGGTATGGAATTACTTTGAATTAAAAATTTGAATAATTGAATTTGTAAATTAAACTTGTTTAAGAACTGGCTTCAAACTGGAAGATAAAACTGAATAATAATTTAAATTTTGTAAACAAATAAATTGTATTCAACCTTGAAATACATAAATAAAAATAATTTAAATTGGAATTTTGAGAATTGGACTCAGAAATTAAATAGATTAAAAACCTTAAAATAAAAGTTAATTTGGTTTAAAGAGTTAAACCAACCTTTGAGGATTTAACTCGAATTTATAAAATTCGAGATGGGTTAAAGTTGAAATTTAAATTCCATTAGTACAAATTGAATTTAGTTTGAATTAATTAGAATTGAAGTTGCCTTGAGATTAAATAAATTTCAATGGAAATTGGAGTTATTCAAATTGGAATTGGATCAATTTAAATGAAAGTGTAAATTTACATCGAAGTATTGGGGAAGTGAACAGTTTTGACTCTGGACTATTTTCAATATAAATTGTTTGATATAAATTTATTTTTCTAAGCTATTTAATATGTACAACTTTTCTTTCTTAAAGCCAAGTTATTTTATACTTGTTTTACAATTATTTTTGGAGCTAGTTAACCATTTTTCAACTGTTTTCTAAACTAATTACTATTATTCAACTATTTCGCAAACTAATTTCTATTTTACAACTATTTGGCAATTATTTAAAAATTTCTGAGACTATTTAACTATTTTCAACTATTCTATAATTAGTTAACTATTTTTAACTATTTTTCAACTACTTATCTATTTTTAAAATTTTCAAGCTATTTTCTAAATATAATTTGGTCGGAGTCCAAACTGTTATTGATTTAAATACCCAACTGAGATAGGAATTGAAGTGATAATCCAAAATGGGGATTAAGGCAATTGTAAAATAGTGAAGGGGAATTAAAGGAAATGTGAATAGAAAGGAAATTGATTTGGCTAATAATCTATGAAGTTAAATACGTAGGATATACGTATATTATTCTATTCGCATAGCGGTTTGATCCAGATTCGAGCACAGAATTTGGAGATAGTTTATCGATCCGAGTTGGGATTTTTCACTCGATTTTCGACGGCGAACCTGGATATGGATTATTGGTTGGTTCTGGATATTCTCTATCATAACATAGTTATGCAAGGAGAATGACGGTTTCTAATCAGGAAACCAGATATGTGTCCGCACGAGGAAGTCGGGTGTACGATACTAGTTCAGAAGTGAAATTGTGTGATCGAGTGAGCGATCAGGTTGGTATGGCGTACGGATGATATGTGTGCATCGTACGGATTTGAATGAAATTGATATTGAGAAAAGTAATCAAATTTGAATATTTGATTTTGAATAAACAAGTTATATATCTTTGTTATATGTAAGATGAAAACTCCCCTGGTTAAGTTTATTGCTGGAAGAAAATATTTTTGAAAGTGTTTGAAGTATAAAAGGATTTTATACAAGTTTGAAATGATCCAAAGTTTTTAAAATTATATATATCTGTATATATATGTAAAGGATCTTATGAGGATTTTGGAAAAGGGTTTTGGGAACCTTTGGATCAGAAAGGCTTTTGATTTTTAGGTAAAATCAATATTGAATTTGAAAAGCCTAGTTGAGACTTATCAATTTTGGGATAATCAATTTTGTTTCAAGGAGCCTTGCATGAGATCATACTAGGTGTATGATTTGAAAGATACTATATGTGTATAGTATAAAGTGTTTTGATGATGGCTCTGGGGAAAAAGGCGCTCCCTTGAAATGAACTTCTCAAGAGTGCCATCGGGTGGTGCTGCCTTGAGCCCCAAGGGGGGGTTCTAAAGTTGATCCTGTGAGGAGTCCGGACAAAACTAGTTCCTGAGGATTATGAGTAGTATATACCATAGCGAAAGTCGTGTGTGCCGCTGAGAGCCAACAGTCTGCGTTTGATTTTATATCGGTAGACTACGACCTATGGTATAACATAGCGAAAGTCGTGTGTGCCGCTGAGAGCCAACAGTCTGCGTTCGATTTTATATCGGCAGACTGCGACCTATGTAGGAGTGGAGAGGTTTCATTTTGACAGCGAAAATCAGAGGCCGTTGAGAGCCTGCAGTTACATGGACTTTTGCTCTGACGGCAACGTAACCCTGGATGTAATTGTGATCTGTTGTGTGGGATCCATGGCGTAATCGAGAGGCCGCGGAGAGCCTGCAATTACATGGACTTTTGCTGCGATGGCAACGTAACCCTCGAATGTAACTGTGACCATGGATGGGAGTGATGATTTCCAGAGCATTCACACCAAAGATATTTCCTCTATTTTCAAAAATTGTTTTCTGTATTTTCAATAAAATTATTTTCCAAATATTTTCACTGGGTGTTGAAAACGGGTTTACCAAGTACTTGTAGATTTTCAGTCCTACGCCTGATCAACGAATGACTAAATTTCTGTGAGAACAAGGATGAACTGGTTGAGACATCGAGTTATAAGAAGTACTTTTATAAAGAGCCATTTTATTAGTATGATGTGAATTTAAAAGCATTTCTAAATTTTTAAATAAAGATGTTAGAATTTTGGGGAAAATAAAAGAAAATCCAAACTGGAGTTTTAATGAAGTAATTTTGTAATTAAAATCGAATATTGATTTAGAAATTGAAAGTAAGCTAATTGGTTAAATAATTGTTTGATTGAGTATGTTAATAAAATCTAACTCGGTTAAATAAATGGATTGTAAATTATTAAGGGAGTTTGGAAATGAATTAGAATTGTAAATAGAATTCGAGTTAGATTTGATAATGAATTAAATAAGAGGAGATGTTGTAAAATAAAAATAAAATAGAGTTGGATTGAAAAATGTGATGGTTTGAATTACAAATAAAACTCAAGGGTGATTTGAATAATATTTAATGAAATTTGCAAATAAATTGGATTATCAGACTGAACTTAAGTTCGGTGGTATATTACTTTGGAGTATAAATGAGTTAAGTATGTGCTTGGATATTATTTTTGAAATTGAGAAGGTGAATCAAAATTAAAATTTAAAATGGATGGGTTAACTAAATTTAATGGAAGTTGCTTAAATGAGAACCAAATAGAAGCAAACTTAAGTTTAAAGTTGGAATAAACTAAAGTAAAATTTACTTAAGTCAAAAATTTATGGAAGCTTGACTTCGAATAAGGGTGAAAGCCTATTCAATAAAAACTTGGATTGGATTAATTTGGGAAATGATTATTAATTTATAAGTATTGAATGTGCCAAGCCTAATAAATTGTTTTGAATGGAACAATTAAGGAAATGAAATGAAATGCAATGAATGGTTGGTGAATAATTTAGAAATGAAGAGGAATTAATTACAGAATGAGTTGAAAAGTAATTTGAAGTAGTTATAGACTAAAAATAAATACTATGTTAAGTGAATATTGTCGAAATTGCATAAAAAAAATTGTCGTTTGACATAAACAAAAGTAATTAAAATTCTATAAATTAATAGAGCAAAATAAAGATCGATTTTTGAATCAATTAAATTGAATATGAGCTTGTTTGGATTAAAAATTTAATTGAATGGCAGTTGAGTTGTGAACCAATAAGATTGAACGGAATGATATATGAATTGGTGGAAAACAATTGAATTAGTTTTGAAAACCTATAAATTGCTCATGGAAGTTATTTTGAATGCGTTTCTTTTAGAGTTGAAGTGTTATAGTTGTTTTAGTAAGAGAAATGTTGTAAACTTCATATATATAGTACTTATATGTTTAAATTGAGTAAGTACAGGTACCGGAAGGCCGTTTGGCTGGATTTGGATTGCACTAATTGCTAAAATTAATAAGCTGCTTGCTTAAAATGCTAAATAAGGTACGCCTACGCAATAAAAATAGGAAATATGAACTTTTTTTGCTTTTTCCGACCGGGTGGGTCGATGTATATATATTTACATTTCTTGTCAAATTGCAAAAGCTCCCCGTACAAAGGAGACTCTGCCAAAAAATTTCAAAAATTTTGGGAGTTAGAAAATTTTTGAAATTTTTGAGAAAAAATTGGTTTACGAGAAAACGATTTCAAATTGGTAATTAAAGTAAATTAGTAAATGAAACTAATATGAATCAGATATACTTGAAAGATAAAATTCAACATTCAAAATTTAAAGTAAATTGAATTCGTATGAAGTGGAGAAAACTAGTTTGAATAGAAATGGATATGAAAACTTCTATAAGGAAATGTATGTAAAGATTTGAAAAGGCTATGATTGGATATTATTGCTAAGTAGGTTATGCAGGTATTAAAAAGGGGAAAAGAAAATTGGATTTGATTCCAAAAGATAAATTTGAATTGCCCGACAAAAGGTATGTATTTAAATTTCTGTATGAAATTGGATTGGGTTTTTGATGTAGCCACTTGGCTTTTGTTTTCTTTTGGAATTTGGGAGCCCGTAGAGGCCTTTTGTAGTTGTACCGAGCTAGCCGCGCAAAGGAGACGCTGGCAAAAAATTTCGGAAATTTAGAGAGTTAGAAAAATTTTGAGAAAAATTTGATAATTCAAAAGTTGGTTAAATTTAAATTTAAATGATTGAAGAAAGGGTAGTATTTGAAACTATAAAAGATTTTGGGAGGTTAGTTAAGGTGATAGTGAGTCATTAATAAAAGATAGTTGGTAGGGTGTTGAATTGTGAGTTTTGGAGAAAAGGTAAACGGGTATTGGCCATTCTTCCTAACTAGTAATTTCGGAGACGAAATTCTTTTTAGGGGGTGGGGGGATGTGATGACCCAAAAATTTTAACAATTTAAAATGGGATAATTAAATTGATTTTTAACATTTAAAAGTTAATTTTGACTTGAATTCGAAATATCAATATTTACTTGATAATTAAATCATTGAATTATATAGTTTAAATATTGAATTTAATAATTGAAATTGGGTAAATTGTTGGATCTGAAATTTCTAAGCCTGTTTAAAATAATGTGAAGGCTTATAAAATTTATAACGATGATGCTGAGGATAATAGAAAAATTGAAATTTAATTTAAAGTAATTTGTTTAATTTTAATAATATATCGCTTAAATCGATATTTGAAAATAGCCTTCCGAGGCACAGTCTCGGAATTCGACGAAACCAGTTCCGTTGGATCCGTAATAGTTAGTTATTATCGGATTTCAATTTTCGTAGCAATTGGAATTGTCGTTTGACCCTGGCAGCTTGAAACTCGTAGAACTATTTTAATCGATTTAATTTATATGTGATCGTTTTCTTCTGTAACTCGCACATACGATCAAATTTGCCTCCGAAACACGTTCCATTGTGATCGGAACGTGGGTAAAACCTTACAAACGTCGGTCGGCATGTCTGATTCAGAGTTTGGTATTTCACGTTATGGATCACGAGATATTTTCGTATTTAATTATATAAAATCAGGCTTACTCGGGAAGCTATTCCTAACCCTATTATAAGTTTCCCTTCCCCTCTCTATTCTTAACAGATGGTACTCAAAAAAAAAGATAAGGGGCCGAAGCTTTCGAAAAATCAAATAAAATAACGAACAGAACGAAAAATTGGGCAAATCGCTTTGAATTTGAGAAAAAAAAAACTTAGATGTTGTATTCGAACAGAGTTTGAAGAGGAGTTTGAAGCACTCGGTGTTGGGTTTGAGCGGAGTCTGAAGCGGAGCTTGGTCGAGGTGGATTCGCGAATGGTGGAGGTGGCGATTGCTGTCGATTGTTCAGGAATTCGAGTTGTTCGAGAGAAGTTTGGAATTCGTGGAGATTGATCCCAAAGGGAGGTGATTGCTTGTAGAAGTGGAGCAGTGGCTTCGGAGGTGTCGGTAATGTAATGGTGGTGCTAGGGTGAGTGACGAAGAGGGGGGGGGCGTGAACCTAGGGCTCGGTATCGTGTGAGCAATAAGGTATAACTTTTCAATTTTTGTTATTTAATTTAATTTACCTACACATATGTTTATAAACAGTAAAAGGAAAATATATAGATATGAGTGCATCTGTATAATCATATACAGAAAAGTATGCAGTTTTAAATTCATTTATATAGGGATTTTAAAATGTTTAAAGCCTTTAAAAAAGTTTGGGTTATGAAATTTATAATTTATTAAGTGTATATGAGTCTCAAAGGGAAACATTTCTAGTTTAAATTTAAATTATTTTTTTATGACGGTAATTGATTGATCGATTTATTTCAAATATTAATAAAATCATATGATTTTTATACAAGGTCAAATCTTGAAAAGAAACAAGCTGGATTTGGGAATGGATGCTAATAAAATAAAGGTGAGTAAATCTCACTCTGTTTTGATTTTTATGGGGATTTAAATGGTTAGATTTAAATAATTGGTTGAATGATTGGATTGATTGAATGTGTATCAGATGATCTAGTAATTTTGGTTTTGGGGTTGGCTCTCGAGTTAATTGTTGTTTGACTCGATGTATTTGGGTTTAAATTAATTGGAATGATCATTGGGTGGGTTGATAATAATTGCTTAATGGAATTAATTAAATATAATTACTTTGTGGAATTAATCAAGAGATTAATTAAAATGATTAATTAAGGAGTAATTTATTTATTTAATAAAGAAAATAAAAGTTAGTTAATCATCGGTTGAGATAAATCAAGAATGACTAATCCATATGGTTTAATTAATGATTAATTATTTAATATAATTAAAATTAGATTTGAATAAATTGAAATGTAATAAAAAATCATTAATCTATAAAATCAATGATGTAAATTGAGATTGAGTAGTTAAGAAAATAAATCAATACAAGTGACTTATGAGAAGTTAATTAATATAAGTAATTGTGGACTAATGTAATTGAAATAGTTAATTAATTCCTGAGGTAATTAAGATTTCTTATTGATTTGGGTTAAGAACAACTAATATCGCGAAATGAATTAAGGATAATTACTTGAATGTAATTGAAATTTTATTAATCTATGGTGATTGATTAAGATGAAAAATGAAGGGATGACTAATTAATTGAATTGGAATTAATTAATATTGAAGGAAGGAATCTAAGAGAATGTGGTTAGAAATTCAATTAGAATCAATTGAATTAATTTGTATGTGATTAAGCATTGCTTATGGATGACTAAATGGTATTGGATGCTTGAATAAGTTGATACCTCTAATATGAAATGTTGTGTATTTCGTATGGATAAATTGGGATAAGATGATGTGAGACTCAAAGAGGCCAGGATCGGGTATTGGGAAATGCCCGAAACCACTTCGAATATTTTTATGGATTGATATGTGAAATCTATATGCTGGAGTGAAGTGATTTAAAGGAATTGGACTATTTAAATTTAAGCTTTGGTAATTAGGAAATGGATGTGTGAAATTAGTTTTGTCTAAAACATATTGTGAACTTGTAAAATTTGTTTGAGTTACCCCGGGTTTTATATGAGTTGTTTGCTTTGGTATTCCATGTTAGTTGAGATTACTCACGCAGGTTTCCAGCCTGACCCGGGTGTTACTTTGGTGTAATGCTCGGGTCAGACCGAGTATTACAGAATTTCAGGTAGGGCGTTCTGGAGCTCAGGAGGCTAATTATAAGGCAAGTACGTATAGAGTGTTTCCGCTGTAATTGTATTATTGTTAATCTAAGATATAATTATTGTATATATTCAGTGTCAGTGTATATGTGAAACTCTGATGTATATTAAATGTAATCGATTGATATAGTATTCTTTTGTAAACTGTTATTATTTATTATTATATTTTATCCGCTGCAAATGTGAGATGTTTGGTGTTTCTGTTCTTCTTCTTCTATCCCTTTTTTCTTTTCATAACTATTTGGAATTTTCAGGTTCGAAAATTCTGGGTCGTTACAGAAACCTAAGGCATTATCTTTGCTATCATTTTGGAATCACCCTTAGAGTTAACGACAAATAGCCCTTGCACTCTGAATCTTCATCTTCACATGAGATTCATGACCTATCGTTTAATTTGGATCGATGTGGTTTTCAGGTAACAATTTGATATCCGATCCCGGTCTCATCGAAATCCAAAATGTTCCTTTTAAGGCCAAGTTGTTTAAGTAAAACTGTTTAATTCAATTCAGAACATTATCCACACAACATCATCACAGATAAATAACTCCATTTATCACAGCTTAAACAAAGCAGTGCACATCACATAACATTACAAGCTAACAGACTAGAGATATTAATCAATCCAAAAATTCAATATAATTAATAATCCCTAAGCAAGATTAATTAATCACATAATTATAATTAATTTAATTAAGCGCAATATAAATTAATTATTTATGAATTAATTACTTAAACTTGCTTAATTAACATTAATTAATTTAAAACCATTTATTATTATTATTATTTTAATTAATTAATGAAATTAATTAATCATCTTTAATTACTTACATTAATTAATTATCCTATAATTACTGATTTATTATCCTTTACTTATTAATTAATTAACCTTTAATTATTTTTTTATTACTTTCCTTAATTAATTATTCATTAATTACCCAAGACATTAATTAATTAAAGATAAACCATATATCATAATTAATTACATAATTACATTATTAAATTTTATTTAAATAAACCCTTGAAATTAATTTATCATTGACATATGAATTAACTTAAGACCCTTAAGTTAATTAATAAAAAAATCAATTTTACCTTCTTAATTAACTACTTAATTATACTATTAAATTTATTTAAATAAACTTTAAGAATTAATTATAAATAAAAGATATTTGATAAAATATCCTAAAATTAATTAATTTAAGATAATTTATTTTATAGTCATTAATTAATCCAACTTAAATAAAACAATTATTATTTAAAAGAATTAATTAAGAAATTGTGTAAACTCGATTTTGTTTAAACCTTTAACTTTTAAAAACTTGCTGATACCCTACACTAACCCAAGTCAAACTCGGATCTAACTCGAGCCTATACCTAAGAAAACTTTAAAAAAAACATTTGCTTTCAAATTTTAAAATTGTTACCATTGGGAAAACACATGCGAACACACCCGGAGCCAAACTCGAGCCAACCCCTTCTTCTCCAGTCCCACCCAAGGCCAACTCCATCTTCTATAATCTAAACCCACTGATACACCACTGACACACATACATGTGCACGCCTGAAAGCCGATGCTTCGGTCATCGCTGCCACCTCCAGCACATCGACGATGACCTCCCTTGAGACTCCGACCACCCAGATCCAAGAATCGAACACGAAATTGCAAACGAGCACAAGCGAACCCAACCTGGGACGAACCGATTGCCAACAACCTCCTCGTGTCGCTGCCTCAGATCACCAAAGGCTTCGAAACTCCATCCAAATCTTCCCCGTAGACCCGCGCATCTATTTCCCCACCCCTGATCGATTACGTTGCACCCATGACATCGCAATCGCTTCGACATCAACGTCGACCAAAACTGGTCGACAAACCCTATTTTGCCATCGCCAGGCCACCACGGTGGTCGAGAAATCCACCAAGTATTTTTGCCAGAACCGTTGACCTCCGAACATACTCCATCCACGATCATGACCTCCCACTCCTCGTCGATCGCCATAAATCGAGGAAGCACTCAATTCCATTCAACCCAAGAATTCTCAATCAAAACTTACATAGAAATCTTGACTTTTCTTTTAAAATTCATGATTTTCGAAAATGAATAAGATGATGTAGGTGAATCAAGAAATCATGACACTCGAATTTTGACATGCATTTGAGTTTACTGTATATCTTCTGATTTTCTAGAAAAACTCTAACTAAATATACTTAAAAATATTTTGAAAACTTAGATCATGTTAATTCAAACATATCTTGTTTAAACATCAAAACCTATAAGAGAATAAGTGAAGCAAATTTGATTTTTGAATTTGTTTTGGATCTGTAAAACTAGAATATAGACATATATATATGTCTAGGCATGCACACAAATAACACATACATATATATATATGCAATCATATTTCGCATCATACTTCACGGATTGTCACGTTCATCAGGTTATCAAACAACTTTAGCTTTTTAAAAAAAAATGTTTACTCACAGGATTGATGTTGAACAGAGAAGCTGGAAATTTGTCTGCTCTTTAAATTTGAAAACTGGAACTTGATAGTTGATTTAGATCTGAAACTTGATTGTTGATCCGACCCTTGTTTTAGATGAGTTGAATCTACGCTTTAGGTTTTAGATTTGCAGGAGGTTGTTTTATATATGTTTTTTCTCTTGTTTCTTTTCAGGTTTTAGTTTGAAAAACAATTTTAAGATATGAAAGAAAATGAAAGAGTAGGAGTATAGATGTGTATATGTAGCCTTGTAATCCTTTTTATTATTTTAAAAATGAAAGAAAATTAATGACACTTGTTAAATTGCATGTTGTAATGTTTACACTTGTTAATTTGCATGCACTTATGTTTTTATATAATTTTATATAATTTTAATTTTTATTAATACATTTCCTGTTATTTATTTTTAGATAACTTTAAAGAAAATGATTTAAAACTAACTATACATTAATAAATAATCATATATACACACACACACACACACACTAGTTTTTAAAATATAGAGTTTTTAAATCCAATTTATTTTTAAGATATTTATTTTTGAATTCCAAATCCAAATTCTACTTATATATATAAACAAACACATATATTATTTGTTTTAAAAGAATAGGTTTGCATATTTAAAATAATTTATAAAAGAAGATTAATACATTAATATTTGCCTAAAAATTCTGGGTTATCACATTCCTCCCCCCTTAAAAGAATTTCGTCCCTGAAATTTAAAAGCAAAAGATAACCCAAAAGCTTTTATATCAAACAATCAAGCATGCATATCGGCAATATACTCACAACCAAAGCAAATAATTCATTCAAACAAACAATCCTAACTATCCTGACACAAATTCGGATAGGCTTTCCTAATACTATCAAGATTTTTCCAGGTACAATATCTGGGATCCTCGCTCCACTGAATCTTGACTAGCTTCACAATTTTCTCCTAAGTTGCTTCTCGTCTCGATCAATAATCTGGACTGGATGCCTGACCACAGTTAAGTTTGGTTTGACCTCTAAATCTTCCTGCACTACTGGTTCCACAACTAGCGATGGATCGTACACGTACTTCCTTATATGAGATACGGGAAATACATTGTGAATTCCAACCATCCGATCTGGCAATTAAATCCTGTAGGCCAAAGCACCAATTCTCTCGAGCACATGGAAAGGTCCAACATATCTCGGGGCAAGCTTTCCTGTCTTACCAAATCTGATCGCTCCTTTTATCGGGGAAACTTTGACAAAAACCAAATCTCTGACTTCAAAATCCAATTTCCTTCGTCTCTTATCCGCATAACTCTTCTGACGATCCTGGGCTACCTTCATTCTCTTCTTGATCAGCTCCACCTTCACAGATGCCTCTCGAATCAAATTTGGACCAAGAACAAGACAATCTCCGGACTCTATCCAATAGGACATGATCTACAAGGTCTTACGTACAAAGCATCGTAGGGTGTCATCTTAATGCTCGCTTGATAACTATTGTGCTGTGAGAATTCCACTAAGTGCAGATGGTCCTCCTAAGATCCACCGAAATCCAGAATACAAGCCCTTAACATATCCCTAAGAATACGATTCAGCCTTTTTGTTTGACCGTCAGTTTGGGAATGATAGGCTGTACTTAAACTCAGCCTTGCTCCCAGAGCTGTATGTAGAGCTTCCCAAAATTTGCTGGTAAAGATTGGGTCATGGTCACTTACTATGTTGACGGGAACTTCATGCAACCTGATGATCTCTAGCAAGAAAATCTCTGCTAAAGACGCTGCAGTTCTGATTGCCTTAACTGGAATTAAGTGGGCGCTCTTGGTCAGCCGATCCACAATTACCCACACTCCCTCATTTTCTTTTCTAGTCCTTGGCAACCCATCGAAGAAATCCATTGATATCATTTTCCATTTCCATTTAGGGATTTCCAGAGGCTGCAACAATCTCGCGGGCTGATCACCTTTCACTTGTTGACAGATCGCACATCCATTGACGAAGGTAGCAATATCCTTCTTCATTCTCGGCCACCAAAAAACACTTTTCATATCCCTGTACATCTTCGAAGTCCCCAAATGGATACCCAACCTAGAGCGATGACTCTCTGACAAAACTTTCTCCCATTGCTCCTCAAAGTTCCCTGGTCATCGATCTTGAAACTGGTGCACTGTCCATTCTTAACTTTCGTAATGATTGCTCTCAATCTCCTATCCGTTCCATGCTTGCTTACTATCCTTTCTAGTAGAGACGGAGTAACTTCCATGACAGCCAAAATCGCATTTCTACTAAAAGCATCCGCCACTACATTTGCTTTCCGTGGAGTATAGAGAATGTCCAGATCGTATGGTGCCAAAAATTCCACCCATCTCTGCTGCCTCAAATTCAGATCCTTCTGGGAGAAAAGATACTTTAAAGTTTTATGATCGGTGAAAAGTTCGAACTTTTCACCCAACAGATAATGCCTCCAAATCTTCAGAGCAAAGATGATAGCTAATAACTCCAAATCATGCGTAGCGTAGTTCTTCTCATGTGGCTTCAACTGCCTACTTGCGTATGCAATCACCCTACCATTCTGTATCAACACAGCACCAAGCCCTACTCCACAAGCATTACTATAGACTTCTAACTTACTCTTTCCATCTGAAATAGCTAGAACAGGTGCGCTAGTCAACCTCACCTTTAAATCCAGAAATGCCTCTTCACACTTAAGGATCCATTTAAACTTTGCTCCCTTCCTAGTCAGTTTGGTCAAGTGCACAGAAATCTTAGAGTAGTCCTGGATAAATTTCCTGTAGTAGCCCACTAAACCAAGAAAACTGCAAACTTCCGTAGGAGTCTACGGTTGCTTCCATTCTTGAACAGCTACTACCTTGGCTGGATCCATAGAAATACCTTCTCCAGATACAATGTGCCCCAAAAATCTCACTTCCGACTTTAGAAATGGCACTTCGAAAACTTAGCTCTCATGACATGCCTCCTCAAAGTCTTCAATACTAACTCCAAATGACGCTTATGCTCCTCCTCAGATTTGGAGTAGATGAGAATGTCGTCGATGAACACGAGCATAAATTTTTTCAACACATCCCCAAAAACACGATTCATCAAATCCACAAAATAAGCTGGAGCGTTGGCTAGCCCAAAAGGCATAACCAGCCAATCATAAAAATAGTTGGGTTCTCTGATCCCAGTCAAGGGTATACTGTCTTCAGCTGCCCTCAGTTGGTGAAAACCCGAAGCTAGATCCAATTGGGAGAAAATAGAAGCTCCATGGAGTTGATCAAAAAGATCATCTATACGAGGTAAGGGGTACTTATTCCTAATAGTCACCTTATTCAACAGTCGATAATCCACACAAAATCCTAAAGATCTATCTGACTTGGTCACAAAAACTATAGCAGAACCCCAACTAGAAACTAGGTATGATCAATCCCTTTCCAAGAAATCCTGAGTCTGCTTCACCAATTCTTCTCTCTCTCTCTCTCGGCGCAATCCTTCTACTGGGTTAAACAACTGGTATAGCTCTGGGAACTAAGTCGATATGGAACTCAATCTCTCAATGTGGGCTCGGTTAGCCTTTGACTTCTTCGAAGATATCTGTAAAATCTCTGACATCTTCAATGGATCCTACATCTTCTAGAGATGCCTTAATTCCATGCAAAAGACTACTCAAGTGAACTCCTAAACTATCGCAAGTCACTTTTGCAATCCTTCCCAACTCAGTTTCCAAAGACTTAATTCTCTCTTCACAAATCAGAACAGCCTTATGCTTGTCCAACCAATCCATTCCCAAAATATGGTCAAATCCCTTAAAATCTAATACAAATAGGTCACACAAGAAACTATGGGATAGATAAGAAATTCTTAGACCTTTACAGATCATATCTAACTTGGTCACTCCCCCTATGGGATTAGACAAAAAATAGGGCGGTCCATAATACTAGGGGTAAAATGAAATTTCTCTACCGTTTCCAAAGAAATAAAACTAAGGGAAGCACCAGAATCAAACAAAACTCTAACATAAATGCCATCTAAAAGCAAAGTATCTTCTAGAACACCTTTTCTTTTCCCATCCGAAGAAGTTGACGGTCCCCCTTGAATAGCAAACACATTGGTTGATTGAGCTCTTTGAAGAAGTGGGAAAGCTTTAACCATATGTCCTGGCTGTTGACAATTGAAACACAAAGACTTCTAAACCATTGCGGAAATGGGTCCACTCTGACGTTGCTGTTGCTGAGCTCTACCTCTAGGACACTGCTTAGCCAAATGACCTTCCCGTTGGAACACATAACACGTCCAAGATCCATTGTTGCCTCCTGGTTTCCTTTTACATTGCTTCTTCCAATTAGGGTTAAATTTCCTTTTGTTCGGATTGGAAGAATTTCCACTCGGTGCTGCCACAGTTGCCAAGGGTTTCTTTTCCATCAACTCCTCATACCTCAATGCCATATCTATCAATTCCATGAATGATCCCTTAAGATGTGTCGTCATCTTCTTGTGAAACTCGGGCCTCATTCCAAGCACAAACATCTCATTCTTCTTGAGGGGTGTATCAATAAGACCAGGTCCGTAACTGGATAATTCATCGAAATTAGTCTCATATTTTGATACCGACATACTTCCTTGCTTAAGATCTAGAAAATTCCTATACAAACGAGTCTTCCCAGCCGTAGGCATAAACTGTTCCTCAAACAGTTCCTTAAACTTGCTCGAAGAGATATCATCCTTGGAAATATTCATGGTAACTACATCCCACCATGCAGCTGCTCCTTCTTGAAGTTGCCATGATGCCATCACTCTCTTTTGCTCATCTAACAGATCCAAACTCTTAAAAATCCGCTCACACGAGCGTAACCAAGCTTGAACTTCAATGATGGAATATGATCCCTTAAAAGGTTTTCCTCCGAGATTGGTGAAATCCTTGCATAATGCAGCAAACCTTACTTGAGGCGGTGCTGGGTTTACACCTCGCCAGTTACCCTTCCTCCATCAACATTCGGACCTCTTCCATTCATGGTCGTCGTGCTGCCACACCTCTGCCTCTTCTTCTTCTAGAACTCATGTTGGCAACTGGACAGGTAACCCAACAAATCAGATGGGTATATAGAGATATAAAAGTTACAAGTACGCTCTCTCAAGATAGATATTACTCCAAAGCCTAGGTATTTTCTCAACCTCGCTCTGATACCAACTGTGATGACCTACCTTTCATTTCATAGAAAAACGTATCGTGGATTAGAAAAAAATAGGTGGAAAAGAAAATAGATAGAAAGAAAGAACTAAATAATGTCAGAATCTCACGGCTGAAACGGAAAAAAATATATTACTTCACATAGATATTACATAATATTCATCATACAATCAGAGTCATATAATTGTACAACATTTCATTAAACAGTCATGAAGACCTGTCGATACATGTTACAATCCAAAGTACAAAGCAGATGATACCAACATAATGGAATAGATATATATAGATACGCCAAGTCTCCTTCTTCAAGCCTTTCCAAAATTCGTCTAGCCAACATGATCACTTGGCTACTCGTAAAAATTTGAGTACCCGAGAGTTTAAGAAAAATAGAAATAAACTCTGGGTCAGACATGGGTCTGGTGTGAGTAAACGGTTAAGTTGTTTAACTTTAAAAAAACTTTGAAATAAAAGGTATCTCGTAAGACATTCCGCAAATAAACACGGACAAGATTTTGCCTTACGACAACCAAAACATTTGATAGGAAATCCAGTTATATTATAATAGTGTCTTGGGTTTCCAAATAAATTATTCACATAGCCGAAATTGTAACATTATTAAATTCTAGCATAAACAGGTATACAATCAAGACCGAGGTTACTTATTGGAGATTGGATTCCATACAATGGCAGGGCTACTTGGTACCGCCCGTCACAGTACGTGGTCTAGATCACTGTACCGAGGATCCACCCCGATCCCCTGTAACACAAGACTGGAGCTACTCCTTACCGGATAGTCCGAATAAGACAACCCAGCGGTTGTGGCCAGCAACTGCCCACACAGTCGAATAAAGGGACCTCTAGACAGGGGAAAATCTTATCCTACTTGGGTGCTACCCACTTAGCCTTGCCGCACCTTCCCTGTTTTAGCCATTCCCAGTTGATGAGGCTTGAGGCTAAGATTACCTTTATAGAACACATATCTTGCAGTGCTCATCGTCCTCCATTGACGATGGTCTGATAACATTCGTCCATATAAGTCTGTTCCGGGTTCAAACGAAACCGAAGACACTATCTTCGCTACATTCATTTTGGAATCACCCTCAGAATTAACGACAAATAGCTCTTGCACTCTGAATCTTGATCTTCACTTGAGATTCACGACCTGTTGTTTAATTTGGATCGATGTGGTTTTTGGATAACAATTTGATATTCGATCCCGGTTTCATCGAAATCCAAAATGTTTCTTTTAAGACCAAGTTGTTTAAGTAAAACAATTTAATTCAATTCAGAACATTATCCACACAACAACTTAACCACAAATAAATAACTCACATTTATCATAGCTTAAACAAAGCAATGCACATCATAGAACATTACAAGCTAACAGATTAGAGATATTAATCAATCCAAACATTCAATATAATTAATCATCCCTAAGCAAGATTAATTAATCACATAATTATAATTAATTTAATTGATCACGAAATAAATAAATTATTTATGAATTAATTAGTTAATCTTTCTTAATTAACATTAATTAATTTCAAACCATCTATTATTATTATTTAATTAATTAATGAAATTAATTAATCATCTTTAATTACTTACATTAATTAATTATCCTATAATTACTGATTAATTATCCTTTAATTATTAATTAATTAAACATTAATTATTCTTTAATTACTTTCATTAATTAATTATTCTTTAATTACTTTCATTAATTAATTATTCTTTAATTACTCAAGACCTTAATTAATTAAAGATAAACTATATATCTTAATTAATTACTTAATTACGTTATTAAATTTATTTAAATAAACCCTTGAAATTAATTTATCATTAACATATGAATTAACTTAAGACCCTTAAGTTAAGTAATAATAAAAAACATTTTACCTTCTTAATTATACTATTAAATTTATTTAAATAAAATTTAAGAATTAATTATAAATAAAAGACATTTAATAAAATATCTTAAACTTAATTAATTTAAAATAATTAATTTTATAATCTTTAACTAATCCAACTTAAATAAAACAATAATTATTTAAAAGAAGTAACTAAGAAATTGTGTAAACTTGATTTTGTTTAAACATTTAACTTTTAAAAACATGCCGGTACCCTACACTGACCCGAGTCAAAACTGGATCTAACCCAGGCCTATACCCAAGCAAACATTTTTTTTTAAAAAAAACAACAGATTTGCTTTTAAATTTTAAAACTGTTACCACTAGGAAAACACACGCGAAGCTAAACTCGAGCCAATCCCTTCATTTTCCCGAGTCCCCACCCAAGACCAAGTCCATCTCCTACAACCCAAACCCACTGATACACCACTGACAGACATACACATACACGCCTTAATGCCGATGCTTCGGTCATCGCTGCCACCTCCAACACATCGATGGCGACCTCCCTTGAGACTTCGACCACCCAGATCCAAAAATCGAACACAAAATCGCAAACGAGCACAAGCGAACCTACCTGGAATGAACCGATCGCCAACAACCTCCTCATGCCACCGCCTCAGGTCACTAGAGGCTCTGAAACTCCGTCCAAAGCTTCGTCGTAGACCCATGCATCTATTTCCCCACCTCCGATCGATTCTGGCGCACCAACGACGAAGCAATCACTTCGACATTAACGTCGACCAAAACTGGTCGACAAACCCTATTTTGCCATCGCCAGGGCACCACGGTGGTCGAGAAATCCATCGAGTATTTTTTTCCAGAACCCCTGACCTCCGAGCATGCTCCAGTCACGATCACGACCTCCCATTCCTCGCCAATCGCCAAAAATCGTGGAAACACTTGATTCTTTTCAACCCAAGAATTCTCAATCAATACTCACATAAAAGTCTTGATTTTTCTTTTAAAATTCTTGATTTTTCGAAAACAAATAAGATGATGTAGGTGAATTAAGAAATCACGACACTCGAATTTTGATATGCATTTGAGTTTACTATATCTTTTGATTTTCTAGAAAAAACTCTAACTAATTATACTTAAAAATATTTTTAAAACTTAGGTCATGTTAATTCAAACATATATTGCTTAAACATCAAAGCCTATAAGAGAATAAGTAAAGAGATTTTGATTTTTGAATTTGTTTTGGATTTGTAAAACTAGAACAGAGACATATGTGTGTGTGTGTGTGTGTGTCCAGACATGCACACAAATAACACATACATATATACATGCAATCATATCATATTTACACAATCATGCAAAGTGTAACGACCCCTAATTTTCAATAATTCAATTTTGTTAATTTATTAAGTTTTGCTAATTTAATTCGGAAAGAAAATTAAAAAAATCCATAATTTAATAGTGAAATCACTAAAATGTAATTTAATTAGGAATTGTAACGAGTTTGGTAACGACGGGACTCACTAAAATGGTTTCATCGGATCTGTAACGGTGAACTATTGTAGGATTTAAAGTTTCGTAACGATGGGACTTATCGTTTGACCATTTGGACTCGAAACATCCAGAAATCAATTAAATTAAAATCAATTGAAATCGATTTGAAATAACTTGATTTTAGCATAACTTCTTAATACGATGGAATTTGGACTTGAAATCTATTCCATTGCATTTAAAATATTTTAAAAGATATATTTTGATATATGGGTTGGTCCAATTTCGTTCCTGAGTCAGAACGGTCTTTTCGGGCCATTTTTCGTTCAACGTGTAAATCAATCGTGTCCATCTATTCTAATTTCAGCCTTGCATATATATATATATATATATATATATATATATATATATATATATATATATATATATATATACCTCATTATAAACCCTAGCCTACTTCTTATTTCCCATTTATGTACGTACAATTCTATTTGCTTCTCCTCTTTCAATGGCAGTCAGAACCCTAAATCCCGAAATGCAATTTCAAATAAAATTCAAAGCCAAAAATTTAATCTCTTCAAACTATATCGAATTATATGTGGATTTGAAGCTCTCAACGAATGCAAGTCAAATATATGATTCGTTTTTCAATCTGGGTTTCGGTTTCGCGGAAATCGATGAACCCTCCATGGCTGTTCATCACGCCGCGACCAAAATCTTCTGATCTTCGATTCTATTTCTGGTATTGTAGAGAGTCTAAGAGGGATTCCGTTGGGATAGGTTGCAAGTCGTATCAATGGTTGGATTGGGCAGAATTTTCAATTAGGGTTCGCTTGTATGGGGCGGGGCCTGCCTCGGCTCGAGCTTGACATAGGCGCGATGATCGTAGGCAGGGTTCGATGAGGTTTGAGATATCGGCGGCTCACATGGCGCGGCGGCGAATAGGCTCGGCGAACGTTGGTCAACAATGGGAGGTGGCTTGCGTGCGTCGATTTTGAGGGCTAGGGCTTCGGCATGAAATTGGAACGCGTGCCTAGGGCTGGTGACGTGGCTTTTGATGTGGGGTATTTCTTTGTTTTATTTTTATTATTTTTATTTGAATTTCAATATTCTATCATGCGTAACTTTCACATACGAGGTCAATTCACGCTCGGTTTTCTCTGCTAGGTTCGTATTGAAATTCCGGACATTTTGACGTTTGTTTGGACAAATTCTGCGACCGTCTGAATTTTGGATTTAAATTGGATTTAAATTCAATTTAAATCCAAAAGGTGAGTGTTTTAACCCACTCACAACTTATAAGGTTTTTTATGTTTGTTAAATTGATTTATGATCTGGTTAGAAATTTATTTATGACTGGTTGGCATATTTTTAATCATCGTCTCAACTAAATTGAGTCTGTTGAATTAAATTGCTATTTAATTTATTTTTTCATATAAACTGCCAGTTAAACTGTTATTTAATTCATTATTGCATATAAACTGCCTCTTAAATTGTTATTTAATTTATTACTGAATATAAACTGCCAGTAATACCTGTTATTTATTACCTGTTTTATATTGATGTTATTGATTGGATTGGATGATGATTGTGATAAATGTTTGATGATTAATATTTGATGAATGGATGTTGTATTTTATATTGTTATAAACTGCTAGTTGTTATGGATTTTATTTTCATTTAGGATTGCGGTTTGAAATGATGTATAACCGTATTTATGTTTTAAATTACAGATTAAAATGATAAATATCCGTATCACTTGACCATAGGATAGAAAATTATACACAGACACCGTGGTCTATATATAAAATATTTTGAAATGATTTCTATGGTTTGGTAAAGAAATATATGGTTTTATGAGATATTGATTTGGATTTTATAAATGTTATTTATATATAGTTAAATTCGTAGTTTTAAGCTATGTATAAAATTGGTTTAAAGAATAAAATAAGTTTAATAATGAAGTTTGATTTTTTAAGGTATAATATGGTTAAGTATTTATATAAATCATATTTCTGGAGTTTATAATGATTTAAATGAGAAGAAGGTGGGAAGATACATATGAAATTGATTTGAAATTTAATAAAATTGAGATTTTAAAGGTATGATTTTTATAACTGGATTTTGTTTTAAGATGAATTAAACGAATATTTCAAGTATAAATAAGTTGAAGGAAATATTTAGTTATTTGTAATTTGAGTTTTATGTAAATGAGAACGGATTTATTACGAATATTTCAAAAGTAAAAGTAGAACATTGAATTGTTGAATCGTAATTACCAACCTTAGTTTGGAAATTGTTTAATACTCAAAATTTGAATTATATTGAAATTGAATTGGTTTATTGAAACTGAAAGTGAGTTGAAAGTTATGAATCGAGATTTAATTTAAAGCAAATAAAATTGTGAAGTTGAGGAAATTATTTTACTCTATAAAGAAATTTTAGATTCAACTATTTTATTGAATATCCAAACCATTTAAGTTGAAAGTTATGGTTTAGAAGCAATGAAATTCGAAGTATTATGTTTTGAAAGGTTATACTTCAAGCGTTTGATTTCGAAATACTATAATTTTGAAAGTGCTATGATTTGGAAAGGATATATTCAAAACAAAATGGTATTATATTGATTTGGGTTTTAATAAAACGATATCATATTGGTTTGGTTTTTGAAATGGAAGCGATATCGTAGTTTATATGGTTTTGAAATGGATATTATATTCCGGTTTTGAAGTATAAATTATTTTGAAATGACCGTGGTGTTATAGTAACGTTTGGTTGTTAAAGAGACTGGGATCGAAAGTTGTCATACTCTCTGCCAACTCTAAAAACCACTTTAACAACCGTGTACGCGGTGGAGATTCCCGAATGAAGTAGGGTGGTGGCGGCGTTTCCTTTGAGGTATATACGTAGACCTGACTCCCGTGAATTGGCATAAGGTGGCTAAAACAGGAGCGATTGACGGGCTAAGAAGGTAGCACCTTTTATCAGACACACTCCTTTGATACCATTCTAATACTTTGTGATTGACTTGGGCCCTTTTGATTTTGGGGGTATGGCTCGAGGTGGGCGGTAGTAGCTGCTACGTGTTACCACCGGTCCGGAAGCGTAATTGGTATATCTACCCCGACATTGCCTAGTTGTGCCTTGTCACCTACCCTAGCGCGCCTTGTACGAGTTTGGTTTTCTCCCGTAGCCCGTGTGGTATCCTCTGGTGGCTTCCCGATCAGAAGGGACCATGATACTGGATGACTACTAGGACTATTACGTGTTAAGGGGATTATAGGGTCACTCCTTAACGCTATTTTAAAGTAAGTTTATTTTACTATTAGACATTATTATAATAGCGTATATTTACTACATAGTAAATAGTCTAATGGATCCTTAGGAGATGTGAATCCCAAGCATCTCTTAAGTTACTCACTCACGTTAGACACTGGATAGGAGATGTCAAATCCCGTAAACATCTCTGACGTCGTTCCACTCATATTATTTACCGTTGATTTAACTTACATAAGATCTTTTAGTTCTGACTCGAGTGTTTTGTCTTTTCAATTCGCTCAAGTCAGTCTGAGCATTTCAGGATTCGAAGACTTTATTTCAGGAGGACGAAGACGGAGATTGCATTACTATTATTTATTATTATTTCACTGCATTCATTCGGTTCCGCTGCATTATTTAATATTCTCTGGTATGTGTAACTCTGATAGGTGTTGTATAAGTATAATCAAATGTTTTGTAAAACAGCTTCATGAACATTTATTTGATTATTATGTTTTGTCATTCCATTGTGAGATTCTGTTTTTGTTCATTTCTTTCTCTGCTTTTCATATTCACCCCAATAACAATCCGCCCTTCTGTATGATTTGAGTCGGACGCGCGTGGTTTATCGTCGATTTAAAACGTACAAAAAGACGGGATGTTACATCTGGTATCAGAGCTTTGGTGTAGCGATAAACCTTATCTTTGTGGGGTCAGACTCTTTATTAATAGGGTAGCATATGCTACGATGAGTCGCTGAGTGTTTATATATGAGAGAGCGTATTTGTTAGTGTTATAAAAGGTTTTAGTATTGTGTTAATTTGTTCCGTTTTGTATTTATAAGTTCTGGTTGGTACATGGGACGCTATGACATCAATAGGGATTTCTAAACACTTAATAGGACAAACCGATACAATATTTATTTTGAATATAGGTGAATGAAATAATTTTGCCTGTTATATTTTCTATATATAAAATAATTTTTTTATAAAGGTTATATTTGGTTGTATTATATTGGTTGTGAAATTTATAAATATCGATTGGAAATAAGATTTAAAATAAAATAAATGAAAATTGGAAACTAAGAATCTAAGTCTCGGGGTTTTTGCAAATTTCTTCTGAATGATTTTGAAATATAACGATAATATTATTAAAAGTGTGTTTTGATATAAATATTTCAATATAATTTTAAAGATTTGTTTTAAAGAAATTTGAAAAGAAATGAGTTCTGTACTCCCCTCTTTGTCGCTGGAAAATAATTTCGGTGATGAGTGCACGCATCATTGACATTCATTTTCGAGTTTCGAAGTGGGAAGGCCACTGTAGTAGTTTTACTGTAGATTCATTTTGATAAACAAATAAAAAATTTAAATTATTTCAAATACAATTGGATAAATAAATTGTAAGTAGGTATATTTATCTATTATTTTAAAATGATTTTAAATTTAACCCGGTATTTAGTTCTTAAGTTTCTGTAAATTGATAGTTTCGATTATTGTAGTGAAATGGAATGTAATTAATTTATAATTGGAACCTCTAATTAAAGTAAGAGATTAAATGCTGGGTTATAAATGAAATTTCCAGAAAGTTGAAATCTGTAACCTATACAAATGGAAGATATGATTATTGAACATTAAATTAATTAAAAGAAATGTGATAAACTTGTATAACTTTCAATTACATTCTCAAAGCATATATATAACTTACCAAAAAGATTTAAAAGTTGCAATGTTTAATAAGAAAATGTAATGAGGAATTTTACAAGTAAAATTTGAAATAATGAAAGTATTCAATGAAATTCTTTAATAAATAAGAATTGGATGTTGTAGTTGGTATAAACTTAAGTATAATTGAAAGGCTACAAATTAAATAAATTGAAGGCAAGTATTATAAATAAATGACTAGATGAAATTAAGTAATAAATGAATGAAAATAAAGAAATTGAGAAGTGAATGAATGTAATGAAATAAAAAGATAAATCATTATATGAATGAAAAGGAAATCAAACAACAAATGTATAAAATGAAATTGATAAAAATTTAACTTGATCTATTGTTTGGAATTGTTGTTTGTTTGATTTATGGTTGTTTGGGCAAGAATACTTTAAAATTGTTTAGATGTATGAGTAATCTATTTAGTTTCATCTAAGACTGTTGAGTAAATGTTGCGCTTAATAGTTTATTTTCTATTCTATACAATTTAAAGTTTTGAACCCGAACAACTATTTGTTTTGTTTGATATGGATATATAATCGATTTATGTTGATTTTATATGATGGTTGTATGCTTTATTGCAATTGATTGTTGTTAAATTGATTTGTTTGTTGGTGGTTGAAACAACTTTAAATATTTCATATTATATAATTATTAACTCTTTTGGATTATATAAGTGAAATTACAGGTTATGGAAGCAATTGCTACTGCTTTTGTTTTCATACAATAAGCGTAAATTGCCCGATAAATAGGTACGTTTTCGGATTATGGTTTGTAGCGTTATTTTTTTGTTTTTCCCGTGTTGGGATATATTTTTTGGAAAATATAGGTTGTATATTGTTATATTTGATATTATATTTTCTCCCGATCCTCTCCGTGCAAAGGAGACCCTGCCGAAATTTTCCGTAAATTTTGTACTTAGAAAATTTTGAAAAACGTTTTCCAAACTTTGTTACTTTGAGTATAAAAAGATTTAATGGTTATAAATTGGTGTATTTTATTTAAATTGATTAATTTTGTAAATTTATTTGTTTATACATTTAATATTTTAAGCAAGATATATTGATTTCTTAATTTTTCTTTTCCCTTCTTTTTCCTTTTCGGGGACGAAAAATTTTGAGTGGGGCAGAGTGTAACGACCCATAATTTTCAGTAATTAAATTTTGTTAATTTATTAAGTTTTGGTAATTTAACTCGGAAAGAAAATAAAAAAATCCGTAATTTAATAATGAATTCAATAAAATGTAATTTAATTAGGAATTGTGAATAAATATTGGAAGATATAAAATTTTTGTAATTTATTTAATGAAATAATAACTAAAGTGAAATGCAACAGTGTTATTTATAGTTAATTATTATGAACTTGAATGAAATCCCAATTATTTGAAAAAGGGTAAATTATACTTGGTAATAAATTTAGTACAAGAAAATAAACATAGATATTGAATTAATTAATGAATTGATAATAATAAGTAGTAATTATAATATTATTTGGAAATAATGTTAATGTTATTTATATTAGGACAATTTGTGGAATTTAAAAGAATGGAAATAAAGATTTATCAATTTATTGGGATTTGAACTATAATAATTGGATTAATTGCAATTAAATGAAATTAAAATATCTAAATATTACGTTATCTGAAATTAAGATCGAATGTGAGAATATTAAGGTAATAGTTTTGAATCCAATGTTATATCCATCTATTTGACAATAATGAATGGAATAATTATTAATTTATTTAATTAAATGGAATTATTAGGAATTATATTTATGATTTCTGAATTTAATGGATTGAGGTTAACACTGAAATTGATAAATTAATTAACTCTAAATGGACATATAAATTGTTTAAATTAGTATAAATGATTAAGAAATCTAAACATGATTAAAATTTTCAATTATAGAATTGAAATTGAAATTTTGATTTAATTAATCAATTATTAATTTATTTAATTTACAAGAAAATAGCCATTTTGGCCACTGACTCGGATTTCGACGAAACCAGTTTCATCGGATCCGCAACGGTGAGTTATTGTAGGATTTCAAGTTTTGTAACGATTGGACTTATCATTTGATCGTACGGACTCGAAATGCCTAGAAATCAATTAAATTGAAATCAATTGAAATCAATTTGAAATAACTTGATTTTAGCATAACTTCTTCATACGATGGAATTTGGATTTGAAACCTATTCCATTGTGTTTGAAATATTTTAAAACATCTATTTTGATATATGGGTTGGCCCAATTTCGTTCCGGAGTCAGAATGGGCTTTTCGGGCCATTTATCGTTCAACGTGTAAATCAATCGTGTCCATCTATTCTAATTTCAGCCTTGCATATATATACCTCGTTATAAACCCTAGCCTACTTCTTATTCCTCATTTCTGTACGTAAAATTCTATTTTCTTCTCCTCTTTCAATGGCAGACAGAACCCTAAATCCCGAAATGAAATTTCAAATAAAATTCAAAGCCAAAAATTTAATCTCTTCAAACTATATCGAATTATATATGGATTTGAAGCTCTCGGCGAGCGTAAGTCAAATATATGATTCGTTTTTCAATCTAGGTTTTGATGTGGTATAAAATCAATGAATTATGGCCGTTCATCACGCCGCGACCAAAATCGTCCGATCTTCGAATCTATTTCTGGCTATTGTAGAGAGTCCAAGGGGGATTCCATCGGGACAGGTTGCAAGTCGTATCAACGGTTGGATTCGACAGAATTTTCAATTGGGGTTCGCTTGCATGGGGCGGTGGCTGCCTCGGCTCGTGCTCGATGTAGGCGCGATGATCGCGGGCAGGGTTCGATGAGGTTTGAGATGTCGGCGGCTCACTTGGTGCTACGGCGAATAGGCTCGGTGAACGTTGGTCGGCGATGGGAGGTGGCTTGCGTGTGTCGATTTTGGGGGCTGGGGTTTCGGCACGAAACTGGAACGCGTGCCTAGGGCTGGTGATGTGGCTTCTGATGTGGGGGTATTTCTTTGTTTTATTTTAATTATTCTTATTTGAATTTCAATATTCTAACATGCGTAACTTTCACATATGAGGTCCAATTCACGCGCGGTTTTCTCTGCTAGGTTCGTATTGAAATTTTAGACATTTTGACGCTGGTTTAACAAATTCTGAGACCGTCTGAATTTTGGGTTTAAATTGGATTTAAATTCAATTTAAATTCAAAATGTGAGTGTTTTAACCCACTCACAACTTCTAAGGTTTCTTATGTTTGTTAAATTGATTTATGATGTGATTAGAAATTTATTTATGACTGGTTGGCATATTTTTAATCATCATCTCAGTTAAATTGAATCTGTTCAATTAAGTTGCTATTTACTTTATTTTTGCATATAAACTGCCAGTTAAACTGTTATTTAATTCATAATTGCATATAAACTTCGTGTTAAATTGTTATTTAATTTATTATTGAATATAAACTGCCAGTAAATACCTGTTGTTTATTACCTGTTCTATGTTGATGTTATTGATTGGATTGGATGATGATTGTGATAAATGTTTGATGATTGATATTGGATGAATGGATATTGTATTTTATATTGTTAGAAACTGCATGTTGTTATGGATTTTATTTTCATTCGGAATTGCGGTATGAAATGCTATATAACCGTATTTATGTTTTAAATTACAGATTGAAATGATAAATATCCATATCACTTAACCATAGGATAGAAAATTATATACAGACACCGCGGTGTATATATATAATATTTTGAAATGATTTCTATGGTTTGGTAAAGAAATATATGGTTTTATGAGATATTGATTTGGATTTTATAAATGTTATTTGTATATAGTTAAATTTGTAGTTCTAAGCTATGTATAAAATTGGTTTAAAGAATAAAATAAGTTTAATAATGAAGTTTGATTTTTTAAGATATAATATGGTTAAGTATTTATATAAATCATATTTCTGGAGTTTATAATGACTTAAATGAGAAGAAGGTAGGAAGATAAATATGAAATTGATTTGAAATTTAATAAAATTGAGATTTTAAAGGTATGATTTTTATAACTGGATTTTTGTTTAAGATGAATTGTAGCGGCCCTGACTCGACCTTCTAAAATCGGCATCGAATACGACACTCGTATTCTAATGCCGCAGATCCAAACGTCGAATCTGGTTTGCCGGAGCTTATAACACCATTAAGTACAACACAGCGGAAGAAAAGAATATCAATATATATATATAACATTGATACAATGACAGATACAACATCTGATATATTATGATACAACAGAATGATGCAATAGACATCAATACAACCAAAGATAAGATACAAGACACAGTGGAAAGAGTAGATAACACCAGCAGCGGAACAATATCTTTAATAGAATGCATCCCCAAATCCAATGCTCCAATCCAAAGCTAGCTCGAACCAATATCACATGTCACCTAGATAAGCAAGTTTCATCCAGATCCGAAGATTGGACTAACTCCAGATAATCTACTAAACCTGACTATCTGAAAGACCCAACTCTAGACTGCCCGTGTGGAAAATTGTGGGCAACCAAAGTTTAGGAAAGGAACAATAAACTCCGAGTCAGTCGTGTGATTGGTATAAGTAACAAAAACAGTTTATCTTTTAAAACAGACAACAAAGGAATTTAAAATAAATCCGCAATGCTTTTTGAAAAATGAAACTACCATAAGGCCTCCCACCTCGCACACCATGCAAACGAAGTATTAGAGGATATTTCTCCTTATGATAGTCAAACATGCTTGATACGCAAATTCTTTGATAATATTATTATAAGTGCACAGTGTAGAAAACATTTCGAAAGTATAATATTAATCTTAGCCAGCATGGCCATTTCGCACTTATGTCTACTATAGCTACCACGTTCAATAGCAGGTTACCACCACATTCCATGGCAGGTAATACAACTAAAATCGTACAGGACGCGTATTGTTTCGTTTGGATTTCCAACAAATGGTCGGGCTAAGGAACTTCCCACTGTCCATGAGTACGCCTCTGGTGGGACGTCTCGAGAACTTAACCAGCTCTCTGCCAACACAAGGCCGGGTTACCTCTATAACTAGGTAACTACTTCTCGAGCATGCCACCCCCCGGTCCTTTGGGTCCTTTATTCGAGACGCCTCTAAACCACAAAGCAACAACGACAAAGAAATGAGATTGAAGCCCACCACATAGGTAAATATCTGGGCTCCATACCATGATACACCCTTTACCAAAAGGGAATGACACACCCAAAAGGGCGCGACCCTCATAATCTTGCCGCATCTTTCCTGTTTCGACCATTTTCGGGTTGTGGGGTCCTGATACAGTCTCGTCCACAAAGCTATGCTTCATACAGAAGCCATGCTCTGATCACAAATGATCAACAAATGATCATTACACACAGCAGCACTCAGTATGTCACACTACCAAATTGGGAATATATCACTGATAGATATCAACTACATAACCTCTGAGCTCGTACGTATAGAGAAGGGTGTTAAGCTAAGAGAATAAATTCTCCGCCACCAAGCAGAAATGTATTTGATAGAAATCGGTTTAATATCTCAAAGTGTAGTTTCAGACATACGACCATACAAGTCTGTCCTGGGTTCGAACAGAACCAAAGGCACTTCCGAAGAAGCCCTTGCAAATCCGGGTGTTCACAATCCCGATCGGACTTCCCATCACTTAGGGAGAACTCTATACCGGAGCAACTCAGTGCAGAGTCAATCGATAGGTTATCCTATCATTCTCACAAATACCGGATCTTCACCACCGGTCTTCAATGCTATGCATAACGTCGTATCATTATTTGGAATGGGTTATATGACACAAGATCCTCTCCCGGCTAAACCGAATAATGAGCGCAATATTCAAAATATATGGATATGGGATTTCAGTTAAGTCACAACTTATGAAATCCAAAACCTTTCTTCAAATGGTTAAAAAAAATTACCATTTCAAATTCTTAAACAAAAGATTTGTTTCACAAAGTTCACCCAGTTTCACAATGATCCATTTACGGTTTTCAAAACAATTTCCATTTCGATTGGATTAACTTATTAAATCTTTAAATTAAAGATTTAACTTATAGCTTTCGAGCCGTTTCCAAAGATTTATACATAACCTGGGAAACCATTTTCGTTTCAAATTAGAAACTCTTTTAACACAAATTGGACGTTCATTTATTATATGAAAGCTTTATTATTTAAAAACAAATAGTTTTCGTTTTGGAAGAATCCAATTATAATTGCACAAGTTAAAGCCTTTGAATTTAAATTCAAATTCCTAAGTCAATACATTCAAGATGGTTTAACCCATAAATAACTTGTATAACATCTTTAATCCCTAGTTTCTAAACATAGGATTCAGTTTCAAATTTTGAATTTAAATTTAAATCAAATTATTTAAACCTCAAAACTCAATCAAGCTATTTAAAAAAAATTTGAAATTTCATTTCAAAAGCTTTCCACATTTAACCCGATTCTATTTCCAAACCGTTTGAATTCAAATGGTCTATTTAAAAATCATTTCAAAAAAAAAATCTGTGACTTAATCGATTTCCTCATGAAATCCATATTTGTGTGTGTATGGTGTAGTCCAGGGGTTTTACACAATAGTGCATTAGCATCAATCATCATAGATCAAAATACAGAAATATAGTTGATAAGCGGTATAAACTATAACGCTTATCTTTCATATACAGATTACAGATATATATATATATATATATATATATATATATATATATATCACAGATAATTAATTACAGATCACAACATAAATCAGGATATATCACAAAGCATCACATATCGGAAATATCGAACAATTCAACATCCCATATAACCCAAACATCCATACGTAGGATCAATTTAATTATCTGATTGATTTAAATCAGATTAATTTCTATGAATAAATTGGCTAGTCAGAGTAAATTAATTATCAATTAATTACAATGAGCAATTAATTTCTTAATTACTTCCATAAAGTAATTACACTCACACAATTTCATAAATGATTAGCATTAATTGATTGATCTAATTAAAATCAATCACATTAATTAATTATTAAAATAATATTAGTTAATGACCCTCATTAACTATTAAAATTTCTTTAATTGCTTTTCTAAAGGAATTACTTACATTAATCATTATTAGTTATAAGTTTGATTAAACATTGATAACTCATTAATTAATCCTAATTATTTAATTAACTAAGTGTTTATTGTAACTTAATGAATTCTTAAATACAATTCAATTTTTCCTTAATTAAATTAACTTAGCTTTAATTAATGAATTTAAACTTGTAATTACTAAGTTAATTAATACAGAACATTAATTATCCATTCTACTTAACTTAATAGTTACTGAGTTACAAATCATTCAATCTTTGTTTACTTAAAAGTCAAACTCGTATTTATTAATGATTTAATTAACACTCACAAATATATTGAAAACATTGATTTTCAACTTGCTTTTAAATTCATGTGTTTAAGTATTACTTTTGTTATAAAGAAAGTTAAAAGAGTTTAAAATCAAATTCCTTTTAAATTCAAGATATTTAAAGATTTACTTTAAAATTTAACTTAGGTAAACATTTAAGGTTATAAACTTATTTCATTTTCAAATCTAGATTTCAAATTTAGATTTTTAGTTCAGGTTCCAAATTTTCCTTTAACTTTGTTTAAATCTTTTTCTTTACAAATCAGATTCTAATTTTAAATTCAATTCCCCTTTTTAGAACACTTGATTGTTATTAAAACAATTTAAACTTAAAAACTTATTTATGCCCCAAAACTAAGTTGTAAACTAACTTATACTTTTGTTTTTAAAACCTGCTTAAGCTTTGTTTTTAAAATTAAAATTTAAAATTCAGAAAACAGAACAGGTATGTTATAAAACTTAGACAAAATATTGACCCGAGCCTCGACAATACTTGCTTCGAGTCCGGCATCCAAAAACCTCGAGTAAACACTCGAGTCAATTTGCAAACTAACCCAGTTCCATCCCCAAACTACACAACATTTTCCAGATCACCGATACTAGTGCACGGTGCACGTGCGCATCGCCGATGATCAACTCCATACGTCACCTCTTCGTCGAGCAAGTCGACGATCACCCCAAAACCCTTCTCCGACCACCAGAACGCCATCGTCCTCGCGAATTCGAATTCGAGTATAAAACTCGAAACCTGGAACTTGAATTTGCCTCTTCACCAAAGCCTAAAAACTCATCGCCTCCGCAACCTCGTCGATCGAAAAGCCTCAAACTCCGGCTGCATCTTCGACTACCATTCCTCTACCACCTCCCAGAAGCACGTTGCACTCGGTCGTCTAACGACGACGAACGAGACCAAAAACTCAGCCCCCTTAAAATTAGGTTTAGAAATTTCAAAACCCTGCCCACCCCGTTCACCTGTCGACCACCCCACTATTTTTCCTCGACACTCCGTTCACTCCGCTACCACCCTTGAGAACTCCGACCTCCCTCATCGACGAGATCACCAGAATTCGCCAATATAATGAAATTTGAACAAACTCGAACTGCTCTCAAACCCTAACTCGAAAAATTATGATCTAAGCTTTAAAAATCTTGTTAAAGCATACGAATTCAGATTACACACCTGAATCCATAATTTAAAAAGTATGAATTTTGACTAATTTAAAGTTTGGTTCAATTTTCTTTGATTTCCAGGGATATTGCTAAATTTTTTTGGCTTGAACAAATTTTTAAAACTTATTTCATAAGCAAACAAGCAATCTTTGTTTATATTTTGAGATCTAATGGTTATTGAATCAAAGGACATGAATTTAGTTTGCAAATTTGAAAAAAAAACAGGTAACTCATTTTATACAGGTATGCATACATTACATATTCATATATGTTCACAGCAACAAGTTCAACACACATATCTTCTAGATATAAACCTGCTACTAATTCAAATATTTAAGTTCAAGATTGAATGTTACTCACCGTATTTCCAAAAGAAAGAACAGAGCCCTCTTCATGTTGACACAGGCTTTGAATTTGCTTGCTGAAATTGCTTGACTTCTCTGGTTTGAATGAAGTTGTTGTTTAAAGTTGAATTATTGTTTAAGTTTGAACTGAGGCTTACTGTAGAAGTCACTCAAACTTTTAGATGATCAAATTAAGATGAGAAGCTTGATATATAAAACAGAAATTACAGGGTGATTATAAATTTGTTTGTACAATCATGGCCAGAGATTTTTCTTGTGCTAATGACTATGCAGTTTATTTTTCCTTTTGTGGCTGATAATGTTGTTTTGGGGGATGAGATGATGGTTTATTGTGTGCTACATTAATTAAACTTTGTCTTGTTTTGTGAGCATATGCATGAACAGGTTATTATCTTTGTCTTCTTTTTATTTTACATATTAATCTACATACATTTGTTCAAATTAGAATATATAACATTGTCCTGTTTTCATGTTTCATGTTTTATGTATTTTCCATTTCTTTTGTTAGCTTCTCATATACATGTTTACTTGTTTCATATTTAAATGTATTGTTTTCTTTCTAAGTTTACATCTAATGATTTTTCTTTTGTTTGCACATATTTTTACTTGCTTTGTTTAATTATCTTCTTGCATTGCACATACATGCTCACAGCAAATACTTGTTATTAATATATTTTTTCTTATAAATATATCTTCCTAATCATTATTATCATATACACATTATTTAAAAGAAAATGCTATTAAAGCTAACTATCAATTTATTAATTTACATAAGTAATATTTTCAAACCCAAATATTTGTTCTAAGCCACTTATTTAAGATTTAAATTCAAATACAAATTCAATATCCAAAGTCAAATTCCAAGTCAAATCCAAATTATTTCAAAATTTATTTCAAAATTTTACATAAATTATTAATTAAAAATCAATTCAAAATTGGGATCGTTACATGAATTAAACGAATATTTCAAGTATAAATAAATTGAAGGAAATATTTAGTTATTTGTAATTTGAGTTTTATTTAAATGAGAATGGAATAATTATGAAATATTTCAAAACTAAAAGCAGAACATTGAATTGTTGAATCGTACTTACCAACCTTAGTTTTGAAATTGCTTAATATTCAAAGTTTGAATTATATTGAAATTGAAATGGTTTATTGAAACTGAAAGGATTTGAAAGTTATGAATCGAGATTTAATTTAAAGTGAATAAAATTGTGAAGTTGAGGAAATTATTTTATTTTATAACAAAATTTTAGATTCAACTATTTTAATTTATATATTGTTTGAATATCGAAACCATTTAAGTTTTGGAAGTTATGGTTTAGAAGCTATGAAATTCGAAGTATTATGTTTTGAAAGGTTATACTTCAAGCGTTTGATTTCACAATACTATAATTTTGAAAGTGCTATGATTTGGAAAGGATATATTCGAAATAAAATGATATTATATTGATTTGGGTTTTCATAAAATGATATCATATTGGTTTGGTTTTTGAAATGGAAGCGATATCGTAGTTTATATGGTTTTGAAATGGATATTATATTCCAGTTTTCATGTATAAATTATTTTGAAATGAACGCGGTATTATAATAACGTTTGGTTGTTAAAGAGATCGGGATCGGAAGGTGTCATACTCTCTACCAACTCCGAAAACCACTTTAACAACCGTGTACGCTGTGAAGATTCCGGAATGAAGTAGGATGGTGGCAGCATTTCCTTTGAGGTATATACGTGGACCCGACTCACGTGAGTTGGCATAAGGTGGCTAAGACAAGAGCGATTGACGGGCTAAGAAGGTAGCACCTTTTATCGGAAACACTCCTTCGATACCATTCTATTACTTTGTGATTGATTTGGGCTCTTTTGATTTTGGGGGTGTGGCTAGAGGTGGGCGGTAGCAGCTGCTATGCGTTACCATCGGTGCGGAAGCGTAATTGGTATATCTAACCTGGCATTGCCTAGTTGTGTCGTGTCACCTACCCTAGCGCGCTTGTACGAGTTTGGTTTTCTCCCGTAGCCGTGTGGTATCCTCTAGTGGCTTCCCGATCAGGAGGGACCAATGTACTGGATGGACTACATTGACTATTACGTGTTAAGGGGAATATTGGGTCACTCCTTAACGCTATTTTAAAGTAAGTTTGTTTTACTATTAGACATTATTATAATGGTGTATATTACTACATAGTAAATAGTTTAACGGATCCTTAGGAGATGTGAATCTCGAGCATCTCTTGAGTTACTGCACTCACGTTAGACAGTGGATAGGAGATGTCAAATCTCGCAAACATCTCTGACGCCATTCCACTCATATTATTTACCGTTGATTTAACTTACATAAGATCTTTTAGTTCTAACTCGAGTGTTTTGCCTTTTCAATTAGCTTGGGTCAGTCTGAGCATTTCAGGATTCGAAGACTTTATTTCTGGAGGACGAAGACAGAGATTGCATTACTATTATTTATTATATTATTCCACTGCATTCATTCTGTTCTGCTGCATTATTTAATATTCTCTGGTATGTGTAACTCTGATAGGTGTTATATAAGCATAATCAAATGTTTTGTAAAACAGCTTCATGAACTGTTATTTGGTTATTATATTTTTTCATTCTGCTGTGAGATTCTATTTTTGTTCATTTCTTTCTCTGCTTTTCTTATTCACCCCAATAACAATCCGCCCTTCTATATGGTTTGAGTCGGATGTGTGTGGTTTATCGTCGATTTAAAACGTACAAAATGGCGGGATGTTACACAAAGCATATTTCACATCGTACTTCAAGGATTGTCGCATGCACCAGGTTATCAAACAACTTTGGCTTTTTAAAAAAAATGTTAACTCACAGGTTTGATGTTGAACAGAGAAGCTAGAAATTTGTATGCTCTTTAAATTTGAAAACTGGAACTTGATAGTTGATTTAGATCTGAAACTTGATTGTTGATCTGATCCTTGCTTTAAGTTGAGTTGAATATATGCTTTAGGTTTTAGATTTGCAAGAGGTTGTTTTATATATATTTTTCTCTGGTTTTTTTTATATTTTAGTTTGAATTTTTTCTTTGAGATATGGAAGAAAGTGAAAGATTAGGAGTATAGATGTGTATATAAGCCTTATAATCCTTTTTATTCTTATTTAAAAATGAAAGAAAAGTGATAATACTTGTTAAATTGCATGTTGTAATGTTTACATTTGTTAATTTGCATGCACTTATGTTTTTACATAATTTTATGTTATATTTTCAATTTTTATTAATGCATTTCCTTTTATTTATGTTTATATAACATTAAAAAAATGATTTAAAACTAATTATACATTAATAAATAATCATATATATATATATACTTGTTTTTAAAATATATAGTTTTTAAATCCATTTATTTTTAAGATATTCATTTTTGAATTCCAAATCCAAATTCTACTTATATATATATATATATATATATATATATATATATATAAACAAACACATATATTATTTGTTTTAAAAGAATAGTTTTGTATATTTAAAATAATTTATAAAAGAAGATTATCACATTAATGTTTGCCTAAAAATTTTAGGTTATCACACCATCTTTGTAAAACCCACATAGTTGGAACCAATGCACATAATATAAATAGAATTGGTATGAAGTGAATTAGTAAGTTACCAAAAGTAGGTTGTCGAAAGCTATGCTTTCGTTAGAGTCGAAACCAAGGTTCTGTTTCAAAAGATAAACACCTGCCTTGTTTTTAAAATTCTTTTGACTGAGTCGATACCCTATAGAGTCGAAACCTTTGTTTATTTTCAAAGTTAAATTCCCACCTTATTTCACTTAAAGTTTTCAACGTAGTCGAAAGCCATGCTTTTGAATGGGACTTTATAAATAGCTTTCGAAGGGAATCCTTTTTCTTTGAATAAGAAGCTTTTGAAAGGGTAGGTTCCGACCTAGTTGAGACTTAGCTACTATCTTCCTTTCAAAGTATTGAAGTCATCAATACCTTTAAAAGGTTATCCATGTTTTTAGTTAGGATAAGCCGCTCCCTAATTGCTTTCGAAATGGGTTAAGGGTTTAGAAGGTGATGGAGTTAAAAAGGGGTTTCAATTCTATCCTTCGAAGTTTTGATATTAAAGGTCTTTGCTTTCGAACTAGATGGTTTCGATACCATCAAATTTTCCCCAAATTTATTTTTGTTGGTATTGAAAGAGATACTTTCGTATATAATCATTTTTACCCAAAAGGTGTTTCTAAAGAGTAAACCCAATGCTTTCGAAAGAGTACTTCATTTGTTCTAAAACTATATTTTAAAGAATGTTGCTTCATACCATCGAAAGGTATCGTTAGTTTCGAAAGGTACATACTTGGAGTTTCCATAAAAGTTTTTCTATGCTTTCGAAGGAGATCGTCCACTGGTTTCAAAAGTGATGTTTTAAATCTTCAAAAAAAATAATCCATTCTCATTTTTATGGAAAAACCATGGCATAAACAAATATTTTGAAAATTTTATTCACATTGTTACTAACCCATAATTGTATTTTGGGAAAAGGGCAGAATAACTAGTTTGGTTGACCCAGTAGTGAATATAACTTCATAGATGTTAAAATCTTAATTAAAAATATTGATTGGGGCCAATAGGTTTATAGTAAGCCCATGAAAACTGTATGATGTTGCCAAGGGCCAATAAGTTCATAGTCGACCCATGAAAACTATGATTTGTTACTCGAAGGGGCTAGTAGGTTTGTAGTTAGCCCATGAAAACTATATCTGGATTAAAATATTAACAGTCAATCAATAGGTTCCTAGTTAGCCCATGAAAACTCGTATAAGAAATAAGATATTGGAGTTACCAATAGGTTCACAGTGATCCCGCGAAAACTAGGTAATTGGACAGATAGTCCATAAATATTTAACATGTTAATAGTCCCTATAAACTATAATTGATACAGATCGTCAGAATGAATGTGGATGGGTAATCCAAAATTGATTTATTTGTTTTTCGTATCATCCTAATGTTTGGAAATATTATGTTTTAACCATTGTGGATGCAGGAGCACAATATATGGTTTTATAAAGTTTTAGGATACCAGTGAAGGGAAAACCCATTCGGTTAAGCGGCATGGTATCACTAGGTATTTATATGGTTTGAGATGGTAAATTATTATTCATACCAGGCTTTATGTCTGACTTGAAGTTTTTTTCCCATAAACTCTCGGATACTCTATTGATTTTTAGTATGTTGAGCGTAAAGGTTTATAGGTGTTCTTTTAGATGAATAAAGCTTCTTAGGACGGGAGGCAGGCTTATTATTAGAGTTCTATTCTTTCTGTTGTGTGTTTTATTTGTAAAAGCAAATTGTTTTCTTGCCTACTTAAATACTTTGATTGTTCAAAGGGCATCTTCACATGTCGCTCTTAGCATATTTTGTAATAATTAAGTGGAAAAAAACGTGAATACATTTGAAGCATATAAGACATTTTCTAGTATGGAAAGCCATATGTTGTTTCAGCCTCTGATTTTAGTTATTACAAGTAAATATATGTGTATCACATATACGAAGAAGTAACCACAAATATTTTTGACCTTAGTACTTAAAATTTATATCCTAATATTGATGTTCATAAAATTTCATGATTAGAAAGGAATTTAATTATTATAAGTTAGTTATATTAGGGGGAAATCAATCACGAATTCTTCTTACCTTTTATGTTTATTCCATTATTCCCTTAGTATATTTTATTTGATGGATCCTATATTAGGAATTTAGGCATATATACTTTTTATAGACAAAATAATGGATAAATATCTATAAAAGCTCTATACACATACACACACGTGTGTGTATGTATGTATGTATTTCCAAACTTCTTGAGTATGAACATTCTAAGGTAATTAAGCAGAGTAAATTGTTATGCATGCATGAAATTATTTGATGTATTTAATGTCTACATGTCATGAATGGCCTTTTAATGTATGATTATAATTTGCTTTGCTCAAATTTTGACCTAAGGTTATAACAGTTGGATAAATATTGATATTATAGTGAACAAATATGGTTTGGATTTTTGATGCTACTACTTATAAGAAACAATTATCAAACATATCTACCGAACTACTAATAAGTATAAATTCAAGAAGAAAACTAAGTAAATTTTCTACTATGAGTAACCTAGTGTAACAACCCTATTAATAACTATTTAATTAATAAGTAATTAATAAATTTAATTGTGAATCTAATGATTTAATTGAGAAGTTAAAATTAATTTTGAATAAGCAATTTGATTTTTTATACGAAATAAATTAATGGATGAGAAATTGATTTTGTTAGATTTTTCAATTGGTTTAGGATTTTTTTGAAAAGCTTAGTTAAGTATGCTTAAGATAAAAGAATAGTTAACCTAAAGCATTTAATTAGCATTTTCGAGTGAATTTGGGCCTTAACCTTTTCTCAAGCTCTTTAGCCATACTAAACTCTAACTCCTTAGCCTAATTCCTAATCAATCCTAAAAAACAAATACGTTATCTTCTTCAGGAACCAAAGAAAAAGGAGTAAGAAGCAAATCATTTCAGCCTTGTTTTTATTCTAGAAATTCAAAGACATTACAACAAATCATAAAAAGATCAGGTATGAATCCTTACTATCTTATCTATCTTCCTATATTATCAATTAAGGATTTTGAATAGTTGTTAACTTCTAATTTCTAATTGATAAGGGTTGTTTGAAGTTTGGATGATCACAACAGGAGTTTTTGAAGTTGGAGTTGTAGAAGAAGACTATTAATATTCAACCTAATCAAATTCAATCCATCTCATCTTTTTGATCGAAGGTGAGATAATAATATTACACACCTATATCAAATACTACTAGTAATTTTGAAATGATTTATTGTTTGAATTTATTTGCTAATGGGATGAATTGATCAATTAAATAAGTCAGTATAAACTTAATTTCAAAAAATGGATATTGTCCCCAATTAAGCATAAACACACACTGTTTATACATAGTAAGATAGTAGTTGTATTTGAATGGTTAGCAAGACCAACTTGTGCATATCTCTATCAAGTTTCACATTTTCCCCCGAGCCTTGAATTTGTTTCGCATTTTATGCCCCATGTTGCCTTAATTTGTATGCACCCATGTCTGTTACCTAGCTAGTGTACGCATGTTGCCTTGCTACTTGAAAATATGGTCACTCAACCTTTATTTGGATTTTATTTTTATGCACCCGTCATCTCTCTATGCCTTATTTGATTGAGTACATCAGTACACACGTTCTTTATATGTCCTTTACCTTGAAGAATGACCACACACTCAAGAACTTTTGCTTTGAATTATATAGATCCCTACCTATGCTTAATTTGTGGTTGCCTTGACGTTGTTTATTTTTAATTGTCTTATTGCTTGTACAACATGCTTTTATTTTTTAACCTTCTAATGAAACCTAAACTATTTTTGTATGTGCATTTATTATATAGCTTGACTTATCAACTTTTAGTAGCCTAACTTTACACTAAAACATATATAAGTTAAGAGTTGCCAGTACATTCTTTTCGCTTTGTACCTACTTTAATTGTGTAGCCTAACTTTACATGAAATATGTGTGTATATATATGTGTGTGTGTGTGTAAGTTTTGAGTTACCTATATGTGCTTTTCACTTTACTCAATTCACATAGTAACCTGATTTGTACATGCTTTTAAAAATAATTTTTGAAATGGCTCGTGACAAAATGCCATTTATCTTAACAAATAAATTTTGTTACAACTCTGTATATAATGAGTAACTAAGTATTTGAAATTTTATCTAAAACGAAATTCTCCTTTCCTTTTCTTTTTCTTTTTAAGTATTTTAACAATTAAAAAGATTTTAAAATTCTTTTATTTTATTTAATATGGATTTGCGATATTTTTGAGATTTCGTTCTTTTTATGAAAGAAAGAAATTTAAAAAATGATTGAATTGTTGGATTGGTATGGATTTATATAATTATTTCACTTATTGTTATAATTTATTAAATAGAGTTTAAGTGGAATTAACTAGCTTTTAATAAATACTAGAATTTCACTATTTAGTATGGGACAATAGTTAAATTTTAGTCGTTAGTAGTAAAGAGAAAGTAATTTACACTCTAAAGTTATATTATCTTAGGGAGTTCGGATTTCAGGCAGATAGATTACTGAGAGAATACGACTCATTTTTTATCGACTTGAGAGTCGATACATTCTTAGATTTGGATAGGAAAACCTATTTTCGAGTGTTAGGTCTATTATGATGTGACATGACCGCCCTTTCGTTTCTTGAACAGATGTTACATGCATGATCACTTTGTAGACCGAATGACTAATACCTATCATTTTATTTTAGTAGACAGTTAGACAATATTTACCTACTTTGTGTCACTAGGTAAATTCGCATAATTGGTTTGCTTTATGTCGTTAAGCCTTTCGCATAGATAGTCTACTTCGTGTCATTAGGCTACCGCACTATGTAGTGGGGTCTATTTTTGTGTGTTAGGCTCCTTGTCGTTGTATATATTAACTGATATATGACTATCATTATTATTTCATTGGTATCAATTTATTCTTTAGAGATTTTGAGGTGGTATTTAGTGTCCATTGAGACTTGATATTGATCTGTGAAATAGTGATTTTGATTTATATGCCTTATTATGATTATTGGGTTTTAGGCACATCTCTGGCTTATTTTTTCATTAAGTTATAATTTTATGATATCAATACCTCATTATTTCATTAGGTATGATCTAACATATTTATTTTAAAAATACCTAGGTCAGGCCAAGACTGTACAGGTATAGGAACTCGTTGACTTTTGAATTTGTGCTAGCACTAGATTAGACTATTTTAACTGTTTCAGTTCACTTTATTATTTTATCTATTGACATTTAGGAGGATATGTCATGTATATTATTTAGTAGTCACTGTATACCTGATACATTATTTTGGATGCGATGTATATACTATGTGGGTCTAGTACTGATATTTTGTAGACTCATATTTTATTTTGTATATGTTGTACAATATTCCTCTGTAATCTATGACTCTAATTCTAATTTATTCGTATAATATATTGTCCTGAATATTGTAAACCTGTATGTCTATTACTTTGTATTGATATTGTACATGTTAAATTTTTAATTCAGATTCTTAAAAAAGTAATAAGGACGTATCAGTGTCAGTCCAAAGATATAGTCACATTGAATCGTACATAAATAGTCATATCCATTGTATTATTGCACGACATAACTTATAATGTTCTTTAATAATATGGGTATATCGGTGGGGTCATTACACCTGGAAAAATACAAGAAGTAATTTGGTTAAACCCACATTATTAATGGTACTAAGTATTGTGACATCAATCTATACATTATAATTATTTTGCTACAAGCGGTTCTGTTCATTTTTCTTAAATCTAGCATTTCACAAAATTTATTTATAATTAACACACATTCTGTGCATAAGACAAAAAAGTCTATAGGTAGGAGTTTAAATTTTTTTCCCCCAAACTCCTTATTTCCATCTATCTATCCTTTATCAATTGTTGATTTTTATGTAATTATCAACAAATTTGACTCGGTGGATCCCACACATGGATCAATTCATTACAACTAATGGTTCAGATTTATCTAGACACGTGACACTATCACAGAAAATTAATTAATAGAACACCTCAACCGTTTCTGTTAAATAACATTCATGCACCATATACACTTTAATTGGCTTGATTTTATCTTCACTTTCCACTGTCCATACATCCTGTTGTGTCTCCTTTTGCACCCACTGTACAAACAACAAATCACTTTCTGTCATTAATCCTTCATAACACTATCAATAACACTCTTTGTAGAGCTAAATTCTTCTATCACCGTATTCAATGTCCTTAAGTGTCTAGTTCAGTCACAGCCTTACATAAAATGATTTAATTATTGACAAATTATATCATATCACTAAATGATGGATTGATATAAAAACAAATGGTAGGAATGAACTTGGTACAAGGGAATAGATGAAATGAGTGCATGTGCAAGAGGGGGTTCGAAAAGGGTATGGCTGCTACCAGCTTACAGTCATTTTTTTCTTTCAAATTTTGAATTTTGCCTCTTGGACATAAATTGCTAATCGGACAACATTTACACCTCTTTTTCGACGGTCGCATCCCTTGCTAAAGCAACTAATCGTATACTATATAAGCATCTGCCCTGTTGCTGTTTTACAAGACAACTGTTTTGTCTTCTTCCACACCAATAAAATCCTATTGAATCCACAAACATTGCTATATCTTTGGATTCAGGTTTTGTTGTATCCTGTGAAGCACTTTGCCATCCAACCCATTAACAAACTCTTAACGATTGAGGGCAAATATTGCTTTAATGACAACAATTACATGCCTCAAACCCAAATCCTCTCGGATTCTGCAAACCGCACAACGAAATTTAAGCAATATCCACTATGAAAAAGGGATCAGAATGTGCATTCAAACTGATGAACCAAGTTAGAACAGCTATCCCAAAAAGCTCTTGCACATGACTGAAGAACTCACATTGGAAAAGACCGAAAAGCACATACGAATTATGACGACCAAGAATTTCTAGATATTTGAAATTGAAATATTTAACGGATTTTAAATATTTGAAAATTAGTTCAACTTTAATTTCAAATATCACTATTTATTTGGCAATTAAATTATTGAATTTAATTATTGGAAGTTGGGTAAAATATTAAATCTTCAGTTTTATGCTTGTTAAAAATATTTCAAGAGCTTATAAAATTTATATTAATAGGACAATAGATAATGAAAGCCTTAGAATTGAATTTGGAAGTGTTTTGTTAAGTTTTGAAAATTTATCGTTTAAATTGATATTTAAAAACAGCCTTCCGAGGCACAGTCTCGGAATTCGACGAAACCAGTTCCATTGGATCCATAATAGTGTATTATTGTCGAATTTCAATTTTCGTAGTTTTTGGAGTTATCGTGTGATCGTACGATAGATAAACGCGTTGAAATTTACATCGAAAATTCAATATAATAACTGGTCCAAAAAGCTATCTTCTCCATACGATCGAATTCGGACTCTAAACCTTTTCCATTGCATTCGGAATAGGGGTATAACATTATAAATGCATGCTGGCATGCCTCGATAGGAGGTTAAGATTTTGAGTTGCATTTATTGAAACGATTTAAAATTTGAATTTAAATTTGACATATATTTTATTCTGAATAACTTTCAGCTATAATCCCATTCACATCTTTTTTCTTTCTTTTCCTATCACTGTAGCAGATTAATGTTTTCACGATTTAACATGTTTCCTCTCTTATAACACGTATTCCCCTAAAAAAAAATACGACGAACACGTTTTACAGAAGAAATTTTTATAGCCGAACTTAAAAAAAAAGAAACAGGGAGCATTTTAAATCGATCTCTCCTTCTTGACAAAATCCATGGTCGCTGTTAAAATCGTAGTCCCCCCTCTTGTTTGAAGAATATTCGACCCTTCCTCATAATCGAACCGTTCTTCAAATAAACAAATGAAATCGCGATCACTCTCTCTCTCTTCTTCCTCAAGTGACGTTCGAATGAAAAAGAACGAAAAATCAGGGTGTTTGAGATCGCCTGGGGCGCGAGCGTGGAAGCGAAGGCAACAAGGAGGTTGCGCTCGACCTGACAATTCACGAATGGGGACTGGGTTGTAGATTGAGGAAGCAGTTCGCGATTTAGCGAGCAATTTGATGGGGCGGGGATTAAGGAAAGTATGGTGGTTGGGTCAGGTGCGTCGCATGTGACGGGTGCGTTCATTGATGGTCGTAGTCAAGATTGAGGCGGCTGCTTCGAAGGTAGGCAGTGAGGTATTTTTAGCTTCTTTTATTGATTATATATATATATATACATATATTACAGGAAACAGGGAAAATATAAATATATATGGATAAGACTTTAGTTTATAGTATGGTATAAACATATTCTAGTCTTATTTTGTATATATGTGTGTGTATATATATATATATATACAGTAAGAAAAAGTTCTGTTTTGTTCTCTACAGAGGATAATATATGTGTGCGTGTGTGTGTATAGATTCTAAATGTTGAAGAGTTTATATCAAAATTAGATTTTTATATATATAAGTTAAATTTATAGGTGTATGGGTTTCAAAGAAAAATATGTATAAATGTAAATTATCTATATAAAATATATATACTATTTTCACATACTAGTTAATTTTAAAAAGAGTGGAGTATGGAGATTAATTTGTCTAACTAACCTATTTAATTATCTTGGTCACTAAAAATAATTAATTAAAGGAAAATTAGTTTAAATTAAATCATTAAATGCTAATAGATTGTTCAATTAGCCGAGATATTAATAACCATGCAATGTTTGTTACAAGGTCCAAAACCGGAAAGAAAATAGTCGAGATGGAAATGGGTTGCAAATAAAACAAAGGTGAGTTAATCTCACTCATTTGGATTACCATTAAATTTAAATAGTTAAATTTTAAATTATTGGATTGATTGTTTGAATTAATGATTTATTATCAGTCTGGATGTGGTATATTATATGTAGTATATATATATTGGAGTGATTGATTCCCGCATTATATAGGGATAATACCCTACGCGTCCTGCATAATAGCGGATGACCATATATATGGCGATATCCCCCTCGAAATGGGATTGGTATTTTTATATTATGCTTACAACTATGGATGCAGAAAAAAACAGGTTGGAGGAATCCAGTTTACTTAATTTGCTTTCATAATATGTGATAGATTATTGATTTTATTGGGAATTAAAAATATTGGATGTTATGATTTGGTTGAATATATTTGGGTATATTGAGTTATCAAAAATATAAAGATTTTTTTTTTGAAGGGACATAAAGAGAGAATTTTTAAGTAAAATAATTATAGAGAAATTGGATAAATTAAAGAATGAATTGGAAAAGGATAAAAGTTGATTTTTAAAATAAATAAATTTTGAGTATGGGAAAGAAGATTTTTGAATAAATGGGAATAAATGAATTTTTAAATTTAAGTGATATTACTTCAATAAATAAAGGATTTACTTTTAAATTCAAGGTTTAAGATAGTTTGGGAAAGATAAAGAAGAATTTTTGAAAAAAAGTATGAAATTGGTATTTTCAGTTTAAATAAGATTTTGAATCACAATAAAGAAGTAAATTCTGAAATTTAATGGGTTTTTGTAATAAAATTAAGTAAGTAAAGGAATTTATTTTTAAATGGAGTAAATTTCGAAAATCGATTTGGAAACTGATTTAGAGTTTGAAACTGTGTTTTAAAAGGAGGATGAGACTATGGATTTATAAACTGGGTTTATAAAGTGAAATAAGATATCAGTGGATATTTGGAAGTATAAATTTATGGTGGGAATTTATAAAGGAATGGGTAATTTGTTTTAAAAATAAATAGTGGTTTTATTTTTAAAGTTGTAGGAAAGATACGTACGGGATAAGACGTAAATTAAATTGGGATAAATCGAGAAAGATTTATTAACTGATTAAATGGACTATTTTGGAATGGAAAGTGTATTTCCATGAAATGCCAAGTATATTTCAAAGAAAGATTTCCAAATATAAGTTAGAGGTTTTGAAGTGGTTTTAAAAGAATGTTTTAGATAGAAATTATTATCTATTGGTTTTCAATTTTTAAAAGTAAATATTTATTAACTTAATTTTATAACTAAATTATTTTAATGGTTTAACTAGTATTATGATTCAAAAGATAATTATTTGATATTTATGCCTTATAGAATAACTTTTATTTTAAATTTAGTTTTGGCTTTAGTTCTACATGAGAAATTATTATAAAATTTCATAACTAGTATTTAAATAAAGTGTTTTAAGTAGTTTTTATTTTAAGTGTTTTTAAGTATATTTTGGATAAAGTAATTTAAATTACTTAAAAATCTAAAGTATTAAGACTTGGTGATTTTCAGTGGAAATAAAAACAATAGGGTGGAAATTTATTCCGTGAGAGAAAAAGTGATTTGAAAACTATTTTCAAAGGGTTGAAGTGTAGAAAATATCTTACGAAGATATATTAAAATAAATAATTTGGAAATTATTAAGTCCTGATGGTTGTTTGTGGATGTTATTCGATAGTTAAATAACCGACTATCAATATTGACTAATGCGCTAATCGTTTCGAAGAGACCGGGATCAGGATTAATTTCCCAAAAACCACTTCGATCCGGTTTGTATTATTTTATGTAGAAGACTAGAGCTTGGAGTCGAAGATGGAGCAGTGAAGTGTACAGACTAATCGCTACTAATCCTGGGGGTGATTCCAAAATGGATGTAGTAGGAGTAGTGCCTTCGGTTCCGTCCGGACCCGGAACAGACTTATATGGATGAATGCTATCAGAACATCGTTAGGAGGATAATGAGCATTCTAAGTGAGATGTGTTTTAAAAAGGTAACGCATAGCCTCGAGCCTCATCAATGAGGAATGGCTAAAACAGGGGAGGTGCAGCAAGGCTAAGTGGCTAGCAACCAATTAGGGTAAGGTCATCCCTATCTAGATGTCCCTTTATATTCGGCCGTGTGGGCAGTTGCTGATCACAACAGCGGGGTGATTTTATTCGAACTATCCAGTAAGGGGTAGCTCCGGTCTTGTGTTGTAGGGGATCAAGGTGGATCCTCGGTACTCTGATCTAGACCAGGTACTGTGACAGGCGGTACCCCAGTAGCCCTGCCGTTGATGGAAACCCAATCTTCAATAAGTGCCTACGGGCTTGTTTTTATACCTATTATGCTAGAATTTAATGAATGTAACAATTTCGGCTATTTAAATAAGTATTTGTATATAGACACTACTATTATATTAGAGGATTTGATAAGAAATGTTTTGGTTATCGTAAGGTAAATGCCGACATATTTATTTGTGGCGTGGTCTTACGAGATACCTTTGATTTCAAAAGGATTTTTGAAAACTTTAATAATCCAATTGAGCTTGTTTTCTCAAGCAGGTTTTCCAGACTGACTCGGGTGTTATTTTACTATAATGCTCGAGTCAGACCGAGTATTATAGATATAGGAAAGGATGCTGTGTAGCTCAGGAGACGAGCTGGATGGCGAGACGTATTACGTACTTGATGTATATTCTGTTGTGCAGTATAAGCTGTCTACTCAGCTTTTGTAAGAACAAGTTGATATAACTGTCTAGTATTTTTCTATTGATTGTGTTGTACTCTGATGATGTAATGTATAAAACAGATATAGTTCTTTTTGTATAAAGATCAGTCATTTATCTATTATATATTATTCCGCTGCGATTGTGAGATTCTGATGTTGTTTCCTACTTCTTCTTCTACCTCCTTCTTCTTTAACCCTAATGTTTCATATTTCCGTCCACTTTGAGTTGAATTGTTGGAGAATATTGTCGGCTCAAAGGGGTACAGATTTGCGGGCTGTTACACGACTTGAGGAAGAAAACAGAATTCATGATGGTGTTTTCCCTTCTTCCACTGTTAATAACGTGACTTCTGCAAAGAAAAAAATGGGAACCAAGAACTAGAACTTCAAACCAAACAAAAAGAGCTAGCAGGGAAGCGACTCTAATCCAAAAGAAAAAAGGAATAAGGGATGCTTCAACTGTGGGAAACTTGGGAACTATAAGCATGACTGCATAGCTCCTTCGAAACAGAAAAATAGGAACTCCACAAATATGGTTGATGCCGAGGAAATACATTAAATCATTACTATGGTTTTAGATTTACAAGTCGGCATGATAAATGACTTGCACATAGCTATTGCTAAAGAAAAATCTTCGGATTGGTGGTTCAATTCCAGTGCAACTATTCATGTTGGCAACAGTAGAGGCATATTTAAAACCTATACGGAGGTTGCAGATCAACAAGAGGTTTTCATGGAAACGGAAATGGTGCAAAGGTTCTAGGAAAAGAAAATGTAGAGATTTACTTCACTTCCAACAAGAACATAACTCTCACTAATGCACTCCACGTTCCTGATATTAAAAAGAATCTGGTTTCTACATCAATTTTATGCAAAAATGGTGTCAAAATAGTCTTGGAGGTTGATAGTTTAATTCTATCCAAAAATGTCATGTTCATGAGTAAAGGTTATGCATGTAATGGGATGTTCAAACTCAGTATTAATGAAATGAAAGAATATTCTGCTTATACCATTGATTCTTTACCTTTATGGCGTGCACATTTATGACATTTAAATTATAAATCTTTAAAGAAATGGCAAAACATGATTTTATTTTTGTTTCAAATAATATGCATGATAAATGAGAAATATGTATACAAGCTAAGGTTACGAGGAAACCATTCCCAAGGACAGCGATTACGCACCTCAATACCAAATCCTCTCGGATTCTACAAACAGTCATGCTTAGTTAATGGTGGCTGAGGTAGACATAGTTAGCACTATATTGATTGTCTCACGATGTCGACTCTGATGGGGTGGAAGTTAGAAGACAAAAGTTCACGCAGGGATGGCTATAAGCGGGCAATAAAGTTAATCTCAGAAGTTGACCGACAAAGAGAAGCTTCAGAGTTGGGCTACTGAGTTAGGTGGTGCTTTAATTATCAAGGGGACTGCACCCTGAAGCTACCGAATGAGACAGCATAAAGAGGAAAATGACGATGTTGAAGATACAGGTGTTCATCAGAGGCAAAGTTGAGCTGTTCGAGATGGTTGGAGAAGGCTCAGTTTTGAATGCTGAGTTCAATGGAGTTAATTGCGAGATGGTTCATGGCTAGAGGAGACATTAAGGAGTGCTCAGAGTTGATGAATTTTTATTTTTGATTCATGAATTGTGAATGGGAAAACGAAAAAGAAGAAGTTAAAAAATTACATATAATCTCTGGAACATTCATAACTACACAAGCAGGTATAAACTTATTTATACCAAAATTTAGAAATAAATATGGTTCAGTCCTGAAACTTGGATATACTATAACTTCTTCATAATTTTTCTTTCGTTGAATATAGTGAATGATCTTTTAATGGTTTAATAAATGACCAATAGTGGATGTTATGATAACATGTAGGTATCCCAAAATACTTTGATCATAGTTTAGGTAATAATTGTACTGATTTTAAATTTAGTCAATTAGGTCTACGTAAGTACATTGGTGAGATTATTTTGATATCCGCAATAAAAGTGTGTGACTACAAGCATTTATAGTTGTGATAGAAGTTTGCCTACGAATGCCACTACTATTAATTATATAGATATAATTAATAGAATATTCATTAATTGAATATTCCATTCTTATTGGTTAGAAATATTTTGTTCATTTCCAATATGATAAGAGCATATGACCCTGCTTTAACTTACTGTTACTAGGAATATATGATAATGACGTATCTACACATTGTCAGTTTATATCGTGTATATTTTTTTGGCAAAGCTAGCCGATTTTATAGTGGACCATCCACTTTTATTCCCAAAGTAATAAAAAAACAATTGCAGTATGAGAGTAAGGTGAAATGACCTTAACTACCATAAGAAAGAGAAAAATACATCTTAGGAGTTAGGCAAAGGTTCATAAGCTACTATAAGCTATTTCTCCTTCGAAGAGGAGGAGCTACTACCTTCGTCCGAAGACGCTTGCCCACATAATTTGACCATATTTCGTAGTATATACGTTTGCCAATTTTATAGTATACAAATGTTAATCAAAAGATAAGTACAGATTTGTCATTTTTATTGTATACAATAATAATTAAGTCAAGTACACTTTGCCAATTTTATAATGTATGGATTATAATTTAGGATTAAGTACACATCGTGGATGTTATTATATTTAATGTAATTGTAGTATTGTATAAATTTGACACTTTATTGAGTACATTCGATAGTTTTAATGATATGCATTTTGCTAGTTTTCATATGTACATAAGAGAATTTGAACAGGGACAGAGATTTAAATATCAATGTGTTACTTTAAAAAAATAATTGGGTAAGAAATGGACATTTGAATTGCAGATTTATTGATTAATAATTTAGACACTATGTAAAGGGGTAGACAAACATCTAACATCAAAATTATGAGTTGTTTATGTTTAATGCTCTATCTATACCCTATTTTATGTTCGATTGAATGAACTAATATGAAGAAATTAGTACAAGTAGTGAAATCTCATAAGTTACTCGAGTTGTTTCAAATGAAACATCATTATGAATTTGATATGTTTATTGAATGTTTAATTATGAGTTAGTGCGCTGCTGATGAGAAATGATAAGTTGAAGAATTATAATGAGTATGATGATAGGTTTATAGTGCACCCTTGATTAATATTCATGGTAGAGTTTCATATGTGTGCCTTGCTTATGTTGAAAATATTCTATATTATCGTTACTAATAACAATTGTCGAGATATAGTGGGAAATATCCCATCTTGCTATTCAAGCGCTAGGATAAATTGATTCATGACTAATTTTTGATATTATTTCCTTTATATGTTGATGATCAGTTTATTAGCATTTGTTGAATATTTATAACCACTCGCATGATTAATTAACACCCATTATTATATTGCATGAGTTTAGGTAGTAAGTTTGATGAAACAAACTCCGTATGAATAGAATTGCACCTGGTAGATCTTATGAGATCCATTCAGTGTAAGGGTGATTTTGGCAGTAAATTCTAGTGTGATATTAGAGAGGCTAATATCCATCTTAGCTGACCGCTAGGTAGCGCCTTGGATCTGTGACAAGCTAATACTAGTGTCTCTAGTCAAATAGTCAGCTACTCCGGCCTATCATAAGAATTTGAGTCTAACTTTTGTTAAATTAATGGAATTTGTGAATCGATGACAAGCTAGCGACTATGTGGGGACGCCCACAATTGTATAATCAAGTATTTTCTCCTATTTATATACTCAGTCCATGGTATATATTTATATATTTCCAATAAATATGATTTTATAAAGATTTTGGGAAAATAGGCTTGGGTAAATTTAAGGAATGCATTTTGGGAATTTTTGGAAAAATGATGTTTGAAAGTCATAGAGTAAATGAAATATGAAAACCCAAATGAATAGGTTTGGACACTAGAGAAAACAAAAGGCTATTATGACATGGCTAGGGTAGATTAGTGTGTTGTGTGACATTTACCTATGTACCCTAATGATTTGATTATGCATTTATTATCAACACCATTATAACGCTAAATACGACTAGAATAGAATTTTGATGTAGTTACTCTCATTCTGTCCCTGCTATTAGATGTGACTTCTGTATTATATCGACATATTTCATATTGGTAAATGTTTTATGATTTTTCAAAGCATGTGTTGAGAGTCTTGTTATCCTTTGTGCTCCATTCCTATTACATCAGGAAATCATGTAGATTGGAGCTTTGTTGCTGAATTGTTATTATCCACATTGTGTTGAAGATGTACAATGTATTATTATGTATGCTAACTCTATGATGCAGATGAAGAGAAGAAAATTAGATAGCGATGAGCTTTCTACCTCATTTTATATAATTTACTTTATTAGATTTTGGTGATACAATATTTCCAAATATTGTAGATTTTGGAGAGCGATTAATGAATATTAGTTGCATCTTTTATTATATTAAAGAGGACAATGAATTATCTGCATGGGAAATATTTATTTTGAAGTAATCAAAAGCTTATTAAAAGAGGTATTTTATCAAGACTATTATAAATAGGTATGTATATGGTTCATCAGATGTACGTGGGAAAAAAATTATTTTTCTAGGTTTTAAGGATTGAGATATCTTCCCAATATTAGGCTTCCTCTTTTAATCTTTTGATGAATTAATAAAGGTCTTCATTTTGGTGGAATTTGCATGTTATTTTTTCTTTACTTCTCGTCTCTTTAAAACTCTAATTATGCAGAGATAATAGGAAAAACCCTAATATACTTACATTAATCGTATGCTACAATTGTTTATGCTCTTTTATCATGTCATGTATTATATGTTCTAACTCTTTGATCCAGAAGAAGAGTAGGTCTCAGGTATGATGTCTACAACTTGTATTGGGTTTGTTAGAGGGAAAAATATAGAACTACATGGGCCTTGATCCTGTAACGGGTACATAGGTAATGACATCGGAAATAAGTCAATTCATCTATCTTGTTAGTATATCATGCTTTTGTGTACATACATTTGTGCAATAAGATTATATGGTAGGCTAATGTTGATTCTCCCTTTAGCAAAGAGCAAGGAAAACGATTGTGAGTATTACTGATGGTTATATCCTGTAATTTCTTATAGTATGTTGGCTAAGTCAATAGCTACACACCACTTTGATATATATATATATATATATATATATATATATATATATATGTTATTGACTACACATATCATGTCACTTCTTAACCGAACACTTTAAAAATGTAACGACCCATATTTTTCATGTTGGAAAATTGTAAAGTGCTATTTTTAAATTCATAATAGGTCTTTTATTTGCTATAATTTAAGGACTTTTGCCTGAGTAGGAAGAAGGGATATTTCATATTTATTTTTTCCACTCCTCAAAACTGAATCTGACCTCCATAAATCACTTCTTACCCAAAAAGCACTATTCTTCCATAATTTAATTAGCCTAAACACATCACTAACGGGTATATAGCAAAGAGATTAGAGAAATTACCATTGGGGCATCTTGGATTCATGAAAGTTGTTGTTTACATATGGTTTGCATTGATTTTTGTGCACTTCGGTATTAAGGTGAGTGATTTGGCATCCCTCGCTATTCTATGCATATTGACATAGTAAAATAATGGTTTTAAGATAATTTCTAATGTTAAAACATTTTAAATTCTAGATCTAAATTTAATAACATCTTTAAAATAGGTTTGAAAAGATAAAAACGTGTGTTAATTTGTTTTCCACTATTTAAGTCGTCGTTTTGTATATTGTTAGACCTAGGACAATATATATATTAAATTGTGTTTGGATTACTTGCAATGATGTTTGGATATTATATGATATTTATATGTGATTGTTTGATGTATTTTTGAGTTGCCTCAGTATTTAGAAAGTGGTCATCAATTCATTCAAATTGGCATCAACAGCGACCAAACGTGATGTAGTTGAAGTATTTTTATCTTGGAAGTCTAGAGAGAAGCTACGTTATAGGTCACATGAAATTTGATGAAGTTTGGTAATATAAAATAATATCGATGGTGGAAGTCAAATCATGTCAGTAAAGGGGTGGAAACAAGTTGGCAGCGATTCGCTTCTGGTTAGGGAATGTAAGTCTTAGATAAAAAGATGTAGTTGATCCTGGCCAAAAAATGACATGTGGTTGGTGTGCTTAGGCTTATAAAAATTAGCTAAGGTAGGAGCTCGAGGCTGACATGATGTCTTTGTGCATAAGGCAATGAAACTTCAAGAAAAGAAGAGAAAGGATTTGGGTTTGAGCTGGGACATGTGAAAATTTAGTCAAAATTAACTGGGTAATCGTGTTGATATGGACATGATGAATCATGTTGGCACCAATATAATTAGAGGTTTTCCAATTGAGGCCAAACATTATGGAGGCGACGATGGTACCTTGGGGATCTTGATGTGTGTGTTTTTTTGTTCGTTCAAAGTTTGATTTTGATGTTTTGGTGTGAAGAAAAATGATTATTGACAACAAAGCAATAAAGGGGCAGTTCGACATGATAACTTCAGAACTTTGATATGAGGATTTTATAACTTATGAGTGGCGTCTCCAAAGTTAGTGACTCGATGTTGGGAGTAGTGATAATGGTCCATAAGGATGAGTTCGATGAGTGGAGCTCGTTGGTAGAACGATGATGTGCTCTAATATGGAGATAAATGGAATTAGATGAAATGATGATGGGTTTGACTATGAGGACATGTGCAAAGAGATCGTCAATACTTGGATGTTTCTAAAGTTTTCATATAAAGGGGGCATACAGGGACGCCCACCTGGATTACGTCGGTGTTTATATCTTAAGATGGTAGATTGCCCAAGATTTATCATTGTGAGTCTAGTTCCCAACTGTACAAAGTAGCATGGATTCGAGCACTGAGAAACTAAGACTCCATTGGAATTTGACTTTTAATGGCGCCATATGAGTTACCTTATGTCCAAAGCACCGAGTGATGTAAGGATTGTCGGATGGATGTTATGATTGACATTTTTATCACTCTAGGGAAGTCACATGACTTTGGTATTGTTTACCAGGATATCCGAATCCGACATTGTACATAGGCTTGTAGTACACCTACATGATGACAATGATAGTCGGTTAGCATATATTGTTGTGTGCTAACTCTTTAGGATGAAGGGAAAAGTTAGGTATTTTTTAGATTGCTTATCACTTACATCAGGTTGATGTCTGACTTGAGGTTTTATGCATTGCTTCTTATTATCTTGGATACTCTTAAATGAATAGACTAGAAGGAAGATGTGGTATAGCACTTAGCATGGTACTGTGGATTAGCAGGGGACTATACATATAAAATAGTTTTTGAGCTTTTACTATTTCTGTTACGCAACAAGTTGGAGCTTTGAGTGTGTTTTAATTTTAATTAGAGACATATATTTTGAGTTTATTTATCGGCTATATAAACTTATAACTTTATTGAACTTGTACTCCAGTGATAGTTTTGTAGTTATATTTCTGTTTCGGCTATTTTACATCTATTTCTGATTTTTTTTTTTATTTCATCCTTATGCTATAAAATATACAACAAGATCTATGATTGTTTTAGTTACTTTACCACTTGAAAATTGTTCTACGTCGGTCAAATACCATCACGACACACTATACAAGTACATTGGATACCATAAGTGCAGGTTAGTCGTCATATTTGGTATCAGAGCACTATCTAGGTATACTGTCAGTTATTATAGTATGAATGAAATATCAGTGACTACACACCACTTTGATATATATATATATGTTATCTACTATTCATACACCATCACATATTAACCAAGTACTTTATATGTTAAGTTACATCTCACATTTATATCATGCGATTGACAGGTATTAAGTTACTAGTTTTGATACTCTCCTTTCAAATGGAGGTCGAAAAATAGTACGTTTGTGACGGCGACCCTACACCTCTGATGCTCATATAATAAAAAGTGCACTGGTGGAGCATCCAACCAATGTAGGACAATGGTCAAGGGAAAGAAAAGACAAAAAGAAGAGAAATAGAAGAAAGGGAAGATGAAATAAGAAAAGAGAAAACATCAAACAATCACATAACCTATCATATATCTCATGGTGAATCGGATAAAATATAATAGTCATCACAGATATAAAACAAGAGAGATAACAATAACAACCTGAACCATAGAATCAGAGTACACAGGCTAATACAACTATGCAAAATAATTATAGAGCTTATACAACTAATAAATATATTAACTAATAAACTATCTCTAATAATTAGTCAACATGATCAGAGCTTCATGGTGTTACATAGTAGAATAAAAAAGTAATAAGCCTAAAATATAAGTATAAGAAAGCGTAGCCTTCTACTAGTCCATCTGCGGAACTCTATGTACCTTTAACACCTACTTTCTAGTCTACTGATTTGAGAGTATCCAAGGTAATAAGAAGTAAAGCATAAAACTACAATTCAGACAATAGTTTGGTGTGGGTAATAAACAATCTCAAAACACTACAAAAGGCAGTATAGTATATGAAAATAAGGGTATGGAGAACAATACCTGACCTATTTCTACATCCCAAGAGTTAGCATATAATATAGGATATATGCTACTCTATATCGTAGTTGTCATGGGTGTGCTATACATCTAAATACTAAGGGTGTTTAGATATCTACATCGATAATGTGAGCATCGTGTGACATTACTAAGATGATAGATAATATAGCAAACATAACATCATCATCCATCCTCACATTCTCTTACATAGTGCATTGGATATATGATACTCGTATGATCTCGTCAGAGACTACTCAACGTCTCGGTTTCTTAATACTCGAATCCATGCCATTTAGTGGGACAGGAACAAAGTTGCAACTCCGTAACAGTCCGGGGTAAATGGATCGAAAAACATGTGATCTATGGCACACTCCATAACCCAATAGACATCATCACACATACGCTTGCTTCATGAGTACACATCAAATCTACGATTATCAATGATCAATTTTCTTACACTATTCATTGCAGAGTTCATCCCGGAACTGTCTTTACGACTCCCATCTAAAGTCGTCATGGTTGGGAATTATTCTAGATAGCCATTGTTAGTCGTACAATATCATTGGTCATCTTGTAGCCTTCCTCCATAAGTTCCTTAATTGTGGCTAATCTGCATCTGAAGTATAGCTGTCCATCATTGAAGTCGTCACTTTCCATCATGGAATCATCATCGTCGAATCATGAAATCATCACGTCGAAGCATAGTCCTCGCTTCAGCGCCAAAATCACTCATCGAAGAGCTATAGCATCAAATCAGTTGAATGAATGAACGAACCATCATATCATGCCCATTAAAGACCATGTCAAAATTGACCAAATCAGCCATCATCAATAGTGGTAGATGTCAACTACTCCATATTAGTCAATAATGACCATTTAGTTATGTACTTAACTAAAAATGGCTAAGTACAAACCAAATGAACATGTCTGAAATTTATCACGAAATCCAAAGCACGTCTCAAAGTCCATCCTTCAACTTTAGATCAATCGGTGTGCACAAAATTCTTTGCACAAAATCCTATCCTATTGGATATTTTCTAATAATATACCACCTTTGATCGACGTTTTCAAACAAACTAGCAAACAAGCATGCTTGTAACTAACAAGCATGCTTATACCAGGCCGGTTACCCCTAATATATGGGGTTTATACAAGGCCTTCGCTATCCCGAGGATTTAGAAAACATAGTACTCTGCTCGCTGTACAAGAACAACTTACAAGAACAATGCTACAGCACAACAGTTTCTACTAGCGAAGTGATAGCATCCAATAGTGATCATGTTCATTGGTCTGCGGTACCAGAAGAAAGTTGTGGTTGAGTTTTCTGTTAAGTGAGTGAACGTTGTCTTTCTGGCCAGTATAAACCTGGCCTCATGTGCAATCTGCCTATTTACATTTATAATAACACACAATTAATTCATCCAAGCAACTAATGTGGGAATAACTTCAAAAATAGCCTAAGTCTAGCAATATTGTCAAAGTTGTGCGATAATGGAAATATATGATATTCAAATTAAAATCATTTTAAAACAGTTTTAAATTCTTTTATAAAATAAGATATAGGTTTAAGTAATTTAGAAATCACAATTTGAAGTTAGAAATCATCTCAAAAGGTTGTTTTAATACTATACTAATAATCATAGTATGTTAAGAAACAGTGCCACTCATCTCAATAAAAGCTTACCAATCCGATGCAAAATCGTAGATCTCTCCATCACAAGCACAATGCAAGAAATCACATTCAAAGTGGACCTTATATGCAAAAGATATGGACGATATAAGAAATAAGTTTATATTAATTAATTCATTAGTTAACTCAACTAATCCTTAATTAAGATAATTAATTTTTTTCATAACTTACCAACGTTATTCATGCCAGTCCATAGTTCTATGCCACGTCATTGCCACTTCTATTATTTCTTTCCCTGTAGCATGCGTCACCCTTCATGCACTCATGCAAATCACACTCTCCAACCACCGCATATATCAACAGCACAGAATCTCGACCGCTAGCACCACCGCCAAGGACCACCTGCCCTACCATCCCTCTCCTGCACATGACTAATGCTAACATTTTTTTTTCCTTTCTCTTATATGAATTTAAAAACACACTCTTAATCCCCACTATTCTTCACCAGACATGTCCTCTGCCTACTGCTTTATTGCCAGCGCCTGCCACCTGGCCGTAAAAGCTTGCTATAGCTAAAACATGGCTAAAACACAATTTCTACTTCAGACTTCTCAAAAAAATAGCCAATACATCGAAGCCTTATGGCTCAAACGATCTATCTCTTCAACACCCCTTACCGGTATGAACTGACCTATATCAATGATTTCCTCATTCATATCCCCATCAAATTTACACTCTTCATCGGATTTAGCATTTTTGGCCACCGTGGTCTGAGTTGGGTCGATCCGAGGCCATGGCTGCATAGCCCTCGAAAAAAATAAGGGGACCAGAATTTTATTTTATCGAGAATGATGCTTATTTGAAGAAGAAAGAGGAGGAGAAGAGAGGTGGGTTATGAGTTTGATGGAGGATGAGGTAAATAATGTGAAGAAGAAGTTGAAATGTGCTGCCAAATAAAGAATGAATGATTTATATGGTAGTGGGTAGGGTTAGGGCTTGTGTATAACCATTTTCTCCAATTTTTAAAATTTAAATGCGCGTTCTTTACCCATAAGGCTCCTAGAAATGTCTGTTTGTGATGATTCCTTGACTACGTGAATCGTTAAATTTTCTTGTTCCAACAGCACAAGTTTTGTCAAATTCTAATATTGTGCCCTAGAACATTACTTTTAGACGTTTTTAAGTCATACGTGCTGCTGGAACGTCTGATCTTGAAAAAAGCAGACTGTGCAACTCATACTGTTTCTCTTTGACCCAAGATGTTTTTCGTTCGTCCAAATTCTCTTATGCATTGGTGTACATATATCAGCGTAATATGCATAACTACCGAAAACCTCAAAAAATAAATTGAGATTAAAATCATCTGAAAAAATTATTATAGGTCAAAAATCTTAATACTCGATAGCATCCAAAGTTATAGAGTCATATGGCCAAATATTAATTTAAAAATAATATTTTACGATCCTCCGATACGTAAAATATGGATTGTTACAACATTACATGTTTTTTCGAACAACAGTCTATTTCACATACTATAGATTATGCAATGAGCACATTTTATGAATTTCCTATACTCTTACATGGAACAAATCTAGTTTTGAGTTCATGAAACTTACATCAATAACGTAAATTTAGTAACCATGCACATCCTAAATAATCTAAGATTGGGGTTCCTTCCCAATTCATTTTTATATCAATTCATGATCTCTACTTTAGATGAAATCAATTTTTAACATATGTGCTTGCTCTTAAGTTTATATTCATATAAAATGAAGCAACTCAACTTCACTCATTATTAATCATAATTTTTTTAATATAGTCTAATTACTCCTGATTAGTACATCAACATGCAGCGTAGATAGGAATAACTTTAAAAATTTAATCTTATTTGATTATGTGTACTATGAAACTCTTATCCATGATACTTACCTATTTTTTCAAATTAATTTTTTATTCTCTTTCATGTTTTCCTTTCTACTTCTATTATATATTATATGAATTCTTCGTGGATATCTAATTTGTCTATAAAATACACTAGATTATAGCTAAGATAATTCCTTGGTGAATTTAAATGAAGTAAGCGTATCCGCTTTTGTTATTATTAGACTTTGGATGCCTACGTCTATATGTACAAGTTAGTAGAGTTCGTTAACTCTTTTGTCACTCTCACAAAATTAGTACTTTTCCCATAATCATTTGAGATACAATTCACAAGTCCATATGGTTCACAATCATATGACCAAAGATTTTCCTCAAAGATACGACTTATGCCATAATTCCAAAATTAGTTGTTAAATATTTTAGGTGTTTCTATATATTTTCTGTAGCTGTCTCATCATTGTTGTCATGTAAACATATACTATCATCGAAATGCCCAAAAAAATTATTTTAAAATGAATACTCATATTACTTAAATCAAAAAAATGTATCTATATTCAATCACAACTAATATTTGTCACACATGAAAGTATTCTTTCAAAACTTAATATGTTCATTAGCAATGTCATATGATATGCTCCAGCTATTTTCGTTGTTACAATAACAACATTTGAAATAAAAATCTCCATCCGTCTACTTACTATGAGATATACATTTCTTTTATTGTAATCAATTTACAATTTAGAGTTTTGATCAAATATCTTGAACTTAAAAATAGAAACTTATATGGAACAAATTTTCATACGAAAAATATATTTGTAATAAAAAGAAAATTTCTTTTTCTATATTAAACGTGTACAACTATTTTAACCTCTATATTTTCAATTTTCTTCACAAACCAGAAGCGACCATTCATTCTCATGGCTATCAAAAAATACATTCAAAAGAGAAACCTTTATTTCAAGCCCCTATTGGATTTATCTACAAAAGTACATCCACTTTTCCTCAACATTTCAAGGTTATCAAATTTTTTACAGTTAAATAAATAGATCAGAACTGACATTTTAATGCTTGAAATTCTAAATTTTTTATAGCTATTGCTTTAACGTTGTTTATAGCAAAGCAAAATTATTATTATATTCAGTCATATTGAACACATTATCTCACACTATGGTTTACTAACTCGTTCGGAGTGTGACATATTCATCAAGGCTTCATGCATTATGAACATGACCGTTAACCTTAGAACTTTTGCTTGTAATCGAATATGGATCAAATATCCATACTCATGTATAGCTTTAGAGTTCAAAACTCACTGAAGATAATACACGATCTTCGGGAAGTTTATGTTTAAGTGCCTAAGATACAAATCTTTTTATGTTTGTATAGTTTTAGCTCTTGCATGGTATTGAAGTGGAAACATGTTAGTAGATTTATTCATAATTATATTTTACATTTTTTCATCAATCTTTAATTTAGTTCGTTTAATATATTCTAATTGATAAACAATTTTATCATGTAACGACCCATAGATTTCGGTCCCGAAAATTCCAGATAGTTAGGAAAAGAAGAAAAGAGAAAGAAGGAAAAGAAGAACAGAAACACCAACATCTCACATTCGCAGCAGACAAAATATAATATCAATAAAATAACAGTTTACAAAAAGAACTGTATCAGTACATTTGCATTTTTATATATCAGAGTTACAACATTTACACAACACTGGATAGTTTTAAAACAACATGTCCTATATATACAACTATATCACAGTGGAAATACTCCATACGTTCCTGCTCTCTAGCTCGCCTCCTGAGCTCCAGAACGTTCTTACTTGAAAATCTGTAATACTCGGTCTGACCCGAGCATTACATCAAAGTAACACCCCAGTCAGACAGGAAACCAGCGTGAGTAAACTCATCTTACAAGGAATAACAAAACATTTAATTTATTTAAAACCTGGGGTAACTTATATAGATTTACAACTTCACAAGTTGTTAGACCCACTTATTTCACACATCAACTTCTATGTACCAAAACTTAGATTAAATGGACCAATTCAGTTAAATCATTTCGTACCAGCCTATTGATTTCACATATCAAATCTATATAGAATCGAAGGGGCTTTTGTATAATTCAAGAAAGATCTTATTTTATTTAATTTTTAAATGAATCTAGTTTGAAAGTTATTTTAAACTAAATTTTCAAATGTATTTAAGTGTTAGATAAAAATAAAGATTCATCTTTAAGTTAAATTAAGGTTTGATAATTAAGGATTAATTAAATAAATTTAAAGCAATATAAAATTCAAATGGAAAATTTAAATTGGCTCAATTTGGTTGTATTTCTATTAATAACAACGGGATGGTATCACTCAAATTATTTTAAAACATCCATCCATTTCCAATTTTCGGATCTCAAACCCATTTTGAGATCACTCAAACTTTCAATTCCAATCAACCATTTAACTTCCCAAGTTAATTCTTAATTTCATCTTGAAATTTTCAAATAGAGGTGATAATCCAAATGGCTTGAAGCAATTGTGAGTGAACAATTAATCTTAAACTTAGAAAAGTAATAAATGAGTCTGATCAAATAAATATTTATATTTGTAATTGTGTGGTCGAGTGAGCGATCAGATTGGTATAGCGTACGGATGATATTTGTACATCGTACGAATTTGAATGATCAACCTAATTTGAAAATTTCAAAATGAAATTAAGAATTAACTTGGGAAGTTAAATGGTTGATTGGAATTGTAATTTTGAGTGATCTCAAAATAGGTTTGAGATCCGAAAATTGGAAATGGATGGATTTTTTAAAATAATTTGAATGATATCATCCCATTGTTATTAATAGAAATACAATCAAATTGAGCTGATACCAATTGTAACGACCCTGACTCGACCTTCGAAAATCGGCACCGAATACGACACTTGTATTCTAATGTCGCGGATCCAAACGTCGAATCTGGTTCGCCGGAGCTTATAACACAATTAAGTGTAACAACACAGCGGAAGAAAAAGAAATGAATATCATATACAATTCCAATAAATACAATATCCAAATATGGAACAACACTGATACAATATGATACAGAATATTAGAGATAATAAACAACAGCGGAAAAACAAAATGAACTAGCAACGGAACCAAAACTCCAAACAGCAACTGCAACTCAAATCCAATGCTCCAAAGCCAACTCCAAAATCACAAGCTCGAACCACCATCATGTTTCACCCAGATGAGCAAGTCTTGTCCGTGAATTCAAAGATTCCAAAGAATTCCAAAGAGAAAGCTGAAGCTACCGAATCGATATATATATATCTATTATCTAAAAAACCCAACTCTAGACTGCCCGTGTGGAAAATAGTAGGCACCCAGAGTTTAGGTATGAGTAGTCAAGTGATTCAGGTTTTCTTTGATGAATTCTGGAGGAGATATGGAGCAGGAGGCTTCGACACGTAGATATGTATAGTGGTTCCGCTGTGTTTGAGTTGTATCTGTTTTTCTCTGAAGTACTTGAATTGTAATCGCTGGACAGATGTTTATAACTGTCTAGTTTGTGTTGTATTAGTTATATAACTCTGATGTATATGATACTATGTAATGTTTAATGTGATATAATATAATTTATTCGTTCCGCTGTAAGATTCTGATGTTGTCTATTTCTTTCTTTTCTCTTTTCTATCCCTTTCTTTCTTCTTAATGATGCGTCTTTCTATGGGATGAAAGGCGGATTGTTACATTAAATTTTAAATATTGGATGTCACCTAGCATCACGATCAAATACCAGGGATAATAATTTATTCAAGGCAACAATTATTACTTATGTTCTCAATAATTCAACAACCCATTAGCTTAATATATTTCCAATTTAATAAGTACTTTTGTAATAAATTTTCTAATTTACAAATGTGACACCCCACCTCAATACCCACACTAGCCAAGAACACTACGGAGTAATGATGTCAACTAGCGCGGAGAATAAGGCTGTTGAGTAGCGACTATCCATGTAACTTCTTTGTGCGAGCACCGATATGTCAGATAGTATAGCATGCATTTCCGAGAAGCCCAAGATAGTTTGTCTCGAAGAATGGTCAACTCAGCATCTCAACAAAGCAAGTTCTGTTGAATGTTTTTCAGATAAGATCCCCTACGGAGGGGGCTCCCGGGGGTGGAAACCCCCCCAAGGTGGGGGTGCGGGGGAAACACCCCAGCTACAGGGTTCGACCTGCCCGGTCGAGCGACCTAGTGGTTGCGACCTAGAGGTGTTCGCGAGTTAGCAGAAGCGAGCGACCTAACAGAGGCGAGCGACTTAAGGGACTCGCGACCTAACAAGGTAATAAGGTCGAGCGACCTACGACCTAACGAGGTAAAGGCCTAACGGCCTAGTGAAACACGCGACCTAAAATGTACGCGACCAAATGCGGCCGAGTGGTTTAAGGTCGGAGTCGACCTACGACTTATAAAGGTAGACGGTTGAGCGACCTAGCGAGGCTCGCGACCTAAAAACGACAAGGCTGAGCGAGCTAACGAAGTCTAGAGGAGAGCGACTTAGCGACACAGTGTGTTGAGAGATAGTTGACAGCATTACTCCGTATTGTTCTTGTCTAGCGTGGGTATTGAGGTGGGGCGTCACAATAAATATATATCCTAATTTATGTAAATAACTTCCTTTAAAAGAAAAACAATACAAACAATTTCAAATGTTTAAATTTAGAATTCAAACTTAACAATTTGAAATATCAAGTATATTTAAGTATGCAAATTTAGTAAAGTAGATTTTATAGTGTGAAATAAGTATATTGGATCGGTTTATCATATTTACCTAATAACAATCTAACTGAACTCTTCACCTCTCAAATACTTGAAAAGAGATATGTGAATTTTTTTTATTTCTACAGTGGGTGTTAGGATCTACTTATCATGTTACTACGATCTTGAGGGTGCTCAACAAACTACGATCCCCTTAAATAGCAAGTATGTAACAAAAATGACAAAAAATTAAATTTTAATAAATAGAGGAATTAGAGAATCCGACTTTTCCATTGTGTCAAGTAGATTTTTCTAAACCACATTCATATATAAGTTGTTAGAAACGTATACTGTATGAAGATGCTATGGAATGTTTATCGCAGTGCATACTTTGTGTTTTACGCTTATTTTGAAATTAAATTTAAGAATTAATACAAGAGTAAAGAAAAAAAATTGTTAATAAATAAGTTGAATATGTATGAACTACTCCAAGAAAAGAAAAAAAGAGGGTACAATGGTGTTATCCGGGTTTTTAACCCAGCAGAATCCGATAAAAAATAGAGCAACCTCATGTAAACAGGATGGTTCAAGACTAAACCAGAAAAGCTAGGATAAGGGATTGACAAGGGCCAAGCTGTACGACTAAAACAACGACTGGAATTGACGAGGCCGAGAAATCAGCCCTCCTTCTGCCTAATCAGCAGCCAAATATGAACAGCTAGCGACTTGCCATCAAAATGTAACAACAATGATAAATGGCTATAGAAACATCTCGATTTCTAGACTCTGGAAAAATCTTAAGTACTTGGATCATCAGAGACTCATGCTTCTCCTCGAACCTTCAAACCAACCAGTTATGGGACACTACAGAAGAGGCGAGATGTTGTCCCAAAAAAAGAACCTCGATGGCGACCCATGGTTTTGGCTCATTTTACGAGCCAAAGTCCCCACAGGTCGTTTGATACTTACCTGCGAGCTGATGAAGACAGGCCTGGCCCAGAAGCACTCTAATACTATAAATAGCATCCTACCTACAACATAAAGGGGATCTACTCCGAACTGATTACTGAAGCTCTGCGGGACTTATTCTTCACTCTCTACCTCCCTCACAACAATTTTCAAAGGAATTCACCGGGATTCTCCAGTGGATTCCAACTTTGGAGATTCGTTCTAGCTAAAGATAATCAAAGCCTTGTAATCAAACATCTCTTGTAACAGCAACCAGTCTATAAGAAAAATTATAAAGTGGACATAGGCTTCATTAACAGCTGAACCACTATAAAAATTCTTTGTCTTCTTTCTTTTACGGTTCTTTTCTTATATGTGTGATCCGTGATATTGCTCTGTCAAAACAGGGCTTGTACTTTCAAAATCTAACCTGGGTATTGATGCATTTTTTAGGTTAATATTTTGGTGCTTTTCACTAAGAACCTTGAATGAAATTTGGAAAATTGAAGTCTGAACCCAAGATTCAAAGAAAATGAATAGGGTTGACACCAGATCAAAAACTGAAGCAGGTCAATAGGGGCTCAGGGCAGCCAGGAAGTGTGCTTAAATTCTGATCGATCTAGCTATGTCGTTAGAGAGGAGATGGAAAGGATGATGAAAGAGATGCAGAATGGACTCTTAGCTAGACAACAGGAGAATATGGACAGATTCTTCTAGAGGATGGCTAGATTTGCAGGGAATAGGAATCAAACTCCTTGGAACAATGTAAGGATCGCCGAATTTGGATTGCAGCAAGGTGGAGCATTGCCCCCACGCCCAAAGCAACCGACAAATGGGGCAGCGTCGAAATCAACATGAGAATCAACGCCAATGCCGGAGTGACTGTTGAAACACTAAGGACTGGTGGCATGGGAGCTGATCCGAATGCTAGGATGCGAACGACAAAAGGATATGTATGGAAATTTCCTCGAAGGAACGAAGGAATGAATGGAGCCAGAGTTGCAAATCAGAACACAGGTATGTTGCCGGAAGAGTCCATCCCGAGATATTCCCAATGGGGCCGGGGGCAAAGTATTAGTTTAGGACAGAGACCTTCAGTGGACGTTGAGAATAGAATTGTTGAATTGGTACGAAGATTCATCAGAGGAGGCCGCCCATATCAGGGTCTAGAAGATATGAATAAAAAATTATTTACTTCTAATATCCGAAACACGAGAAATCCTCCAGATTTCAAGCTTCCGACACTGGACATGCATGACGGGAAGACAGACCCAACGATCATATGATGCGATACATCCAACATATAGAGGTGCTGGCTGAGGAAGTAATAGGGCGATGTTTCCCTTTATACTTAAATTATTTAGCTATAATGTTGTTCAAACAATTGGAAAATGGGTCCATAAGCACTTGGACCGACCTAGTAAGCAGGTTTTTAAGACAGTTTAGGGTTCATGTCTCACAATAAAGGAATGTAATTATGCTCTCAAACGTAAAACAAAGTCTTGGATAATACTTGAGAACTTATCTAAAAAGATTCAATGCAGCAACAGGCGTAGTAGATAAACCAGACCCGTCTTTTATCATAATGGCAGTAGTATCTAAAGCCGCGAATTAGACTGATTTCAAAGTCGCATTGAAAAGGGACCTACTGATGGATCTTGTAGAATTATATTATGAAGCTAAGAGGTACCTACATCAGGAAGATGCCGAAGCTGGGGATGAGGATGTGGATGCTAAAATAAATGTCGTCGAAGGTGGGGGACTGTCCGGAGCTGGAATTGGAAGAGACAAAGTGAAGAGGAGAGTCAATGACAACATCAAAGACCCAAAATGACATAGAAACAAGCCAATATTCTCCATATACACCAAGCTGACTGAAACCCCAGAGAGTATATACCTAGATATAAAGGGGCAGAACCTCTACCAAAGGCCGCGTAAGAGGGAGCCCACTGACCGAGAGAAAAGATCTAAAAAGTTTTGCATCTTTCACGAGTTGAATGGGCATAAGACGAACGAGGGTCGACACCTTCGTGATCTGATAAAAGAACTGGTCCAGAATAACCAGCTTCCATAATATGTGAGGAATAGAATTACAGTGGAATTGCAGGGACGACCACCATCCATGGCAAATGCATTAAGAAATGCCCAGGGACAAGTGCCAAGAAAAATTATCCCATGATCGGGGTAAACAGGAGTCGGATTCAATTCCAATTCTTTATTTTATCATTTCTTTTCCCGCACTCTTCTTTTGGTATGTAGACAATAATAATCGAAGGGCGCTTACACATGTACAGGATCACGAATGGTCCTTAGGCACGCTCTACGTCGGATGCCTGAGAGAACTTAGGACAATAACAATCGAAGGCGACTTACATGTGCACGGGATCCCTAGGCACTCTCTGAGTCGGATGTCTGAGATGAACATTTAGGACTCCTGCTTATTTAATTTCTGTTTATTTGTTTTAATTTGAATATTTGAATTTTGATAACTGATACTGATCGCCATAGAGTCCCACTAGAGGACTGGAGTGCAAGATGCAAGCCCCCTTGCTAGAGAGCGAATGGATGGACTTTTACAATATTGATTACCTTGTAGTCCCACCATGGGACCAGAGTACAAGAAGTAAGTCCCCTTACCGAAGAGTGAGCGGATGGACTTACTTAATCCCCTTTGATTTAACAAACAAACAATCCAGAAAGATCGTCCCTTTAACTTAAAACATTATACGATCTAGAGAGATCACATGTTACACTAAACATTAAATGATCTGAAGAGATCACATATTAAACGTAAGCGGTTTAGAAAGATCGGACCTTAAAACAGATTTGGTTTTGTAACAAAGGATCTAAATGCCTTATAAGTGGAATAAAATGGATAAATTCTGGATGAACACGGGATGACTTTGATATATAATGTGATAGAGTGTGATTTTGATATATGTTGTGACACGATGTAATTTTGAGATATAATATGATTTTGATATATGATGCGATTATGATATGTGATTTGATTTGGATATATGATGTAAAAACTGCATGAAAAGAAAAAATTGATGGTGATGTAAATCTCGAATAAATGCGGAGCGATTAGGGATGTGAAATGTAATTAGAGCCATGTGATGTAATAACCTCAAATGAAATCAGAATGATTGTGATGTATAGATTACACATAGGCAGAGTCTAGAGTCTTAGGTTGTAATAGGTTTGGAACGACTTGTGACTGGCAAGAGAATCCAAAGGAACTGGACGATTCACCAAGACTAAAGCTACTGGAAAGCTCAATAACTAAAGCTTCGTTGCCATGACTTGTTCTAGAGCAAAGCACACGTTCATTCAAAAGGCATACTTTGGGTGGAAAATGTTATCCAGGTTTTTAATCCAGTAGAATTCAATATAAAATAGAACAACCTTGTGTAAACAGGATTTTTAGGACTTAACTAGAAAAGCTAAGATAAGGAATCGACAAGAGCCAAGCTATACGACTAAAACGACGACCGGAATCAACGAGGTCGAGAGATCAGCCTTCCTTCAGTCCAATCAGCAGCCGAATGCGACAGCTAGCGACTTGCCATCAAAACGTAACAACAACGATAAAAGGCTATAGAAACATCTCCATTTCCAAACTCCAGAAAAATCTTAAGTATTCAGATCGTTAGAGATCCATGCTTCTCCTCGAACCTTCAAACCAACCATCTATGGATCACTACAGAAGAGGCGAGACATTAGCCCGAAAAACGAACCAAGTCAAAGGGTCGCCAGCAACCCATAGGCTATGGGTCGCCAGTGACCCATAGGCCATAGGTCGCTAGCGACCCATGGTTTTAGCTCGTCTTACAAGTGAAAGTCCCCCTAGGTCGTTTGACACCTACGTAAGAGCTGATCAAGACAGGCTTGGTCTGGAAGCTCTCATATCTCTATAAATAGCATCCTACCTGCAACATAAAGGAGGTCTTTGTAGGATCGATTTCACCTTAGAGAGGGAGCGAATAGGGTGATGTTATTAATTATAAAAATTAATTGCGGAATCTTATAAAATTATTTCAACACAGATCACAGAATAATAGCAGCACAGAAAAAATAGCAGAATAATAAAATGTACAAATAGAACGACACAAAATTAACCCAGCTTCGGCAAAACCCTGCCTACGTGTTGCCCCCAAGGTTTCTACTAGAAATGAGATACTCAAACGCTTACACACGTAAACTCGCGACAACCGCTATTGACTAAACCTAACTCTAAGCTCAAAACCCTGCCACAACTCAGCCACTGAGTTGCGAATTCTCAAACTACGCCACGTAGTTTATCCCCTAGTCACACGACTAGAAATTTAAACGGTTTAAAAAGAAATTACAAATTAAAAACAATTTAAAATAAAATAACCCTATTTAAAAAATTAAAAACCCTTAAAAGAGAAAGATCTTTAAAAAACAAGCCGGCCCCTTTTATAATTTGACCCGATCCCTTTTTTTATTATTTACTCCGTTCCTTTTGAGATACTGCCGGCTTTTTTGTTCAATCACTATTAGGGCTTTCGTCCTTCGATCCAAATTAGGGCTTTTGTCCTTCGATCCAAATTAGGGTTTCATGAAGAAGCTGCCGATTGTGTCGATCAATCTGGTTGACAATTGAGTGATGATTTGTTCGTCTAATGCTTTCGGCTGCTTCTGGTTGATGGAGTTCGACTTCGATTAGGTATGTGATTTTCGCTTATGCTATTCTGTTATGCTTGATTGAACTCCATGATTTTTCGTTGCCGACGATGAATTGGTTTATATAGGACTTCGATCTCCTTGAATTGCGTTCGTCTGATTTGTTCAACATTATGCTTTCGGCCGTTTGATTATTGCTTGGATGTTTGAGATTTATTTATGAATTTTTCAATTTATTTGGATAACATGGTTTAGAACTCTGACTTGATCATAATCGTATAATTCCTGTGTTACTTGGTTCGTATGGCTTTGAATTTGCTATCGTGGTCATCATGGTGATGATTTTTGCTTTGACTTCGCCCATTTAAACTTGACTATGTTATACTTGTACGCTTGATCGCTGTTCATCATAGTGGCTTTACCGTATCATGATATATGTATATTGTAGCTGTTCACTGGTCTGATCTGTAGCTCTGTTCATCACGACTTGGCTTGACTTTTCCTGTAGCATAAAAATCTCTGTTTCATTCTGGAAAAGCATTATACTTTATTTATTGCACTTGCTCGATCCATTTCAATGTTGTTGGCCTTGGTATATTTGTTTGCACTTCTTCTCAGTTTTGCTTCTACGCCGTGCCTTGTTCTTGGTCGTAGCTGGACTTGTTGCCTGTAGTTGTCATATTCATGTACACTCTGGCCGGTTGACTGTTGCTTGATATGTTGGTTCGATATATGTATGTTGTCAGTTGGGCTTGTAGTTGAATGTCAGTTGTATCAGTCCTTGGTGTAGTTGATTTGTAGTCTCTGGTTCTTTGTTATTTATGTTTTCTGCTTGCACATATACTGTTTCATGTGCTTGTTCCTTCTGTAGCATGCATATAGCCATACTGTTGCAGTTAGCTGCTGTTCATTTTGGTTTTGCTGTCACTTGAAACTGAGTTGTCAATGTTGGTTTGATTTCGGCATTGATTATGTGCACCCTTGTCTTTGAGTATTGTTGAGTTATCACTAGCTGTTGCATGGTGATCTTGAATTATTCCTTTTTGTCTTTGCTTATGCTATTTGATACATGTTTGAACTGACTGTGTCTTGTGCTTAGTGCATTAGTTTGTACCGTGCATTGGTTTGGACTTGCAGTTTGAGTTGCAGACTTCATGTTGCCTTGACTTTGGTTGTTGCATTAAGTTGAGTCATGATTGCAGTGACTTGACCTTTGCATTTTGTTTATTTTTCGAAATTTCACTTGAGTTGAATCTAGCTTAAGCTCGGATTTGACCTTGTGCTGTGAGTTGTGACATTTATTTTATTGCACATGAGTTGAATCCGATAATTTGGGTTTGACCTGTGCTTACCGGTCCTTGTAAATTTATCAAGTGTATATATATTGGTGTGCACGGCCTTGTGGCATATACAGTGATACACTATGTATGTCACAAGCTGTTCGTGTATGATGAATTGAAATTAAATGATGACGAACAACCCAAATAACTGAGGCAAATATTATTTTCAAAATCCACATTTTATTTTATGCGCTGCAAAAATATTTCCTTTTCAATTTTACTGCGTCAATATTTATTTTTGCAGATTTCTCAGATGCTAGATTCACATTGGAATAAAGTTGAAGATAAAATACGAGTTGAGTGAATGAGTGATATGTAGTGAGGTCAGATGTAAAAGTGAAATTGTGATGTAATTGAATTTGTATTGTAATCAAAGTTGTATATGTATAGTGAGAGCTTGAATTTGTACTATTAAAAATTGTAATAAATATTTGTTTGAATAAAAATTCTATTTGAATTCAAATTTTGTGTTATTTAATTTTATTCAGCAATTATTTATTTAATCTGTGAAAAATGAAATAGTACATTACCAAATACATTTACGCGAATATATATATATATATATATATATATATATATATATATATATGTTTATTATCATCAAACAAAAATCATATAATCGCATATTCAACAATCTCCCCCTTTTGATGATAACAAACATATATTTAAGATTTTGAATATATTAAATGTATTTGATCATAGATATACTCTAATTGCTCCCCCTATTTAAATGCTTCCTCTCTACATAAAGCTCCCCCTACATATATGCATACAAATAAAAATATGCAAATGAACCTAGATGCAAATAGAAAATTATTTGACCTTTACTTGATTTTATTTGACAAAATCTTAACTTTTCTCTCCCCCTTTTGTTATCAGCAAAAGTATAATAGTGTTAGAGAAAATAGAGATAAAGTGGTCGATATTAATCCAACATTAAAAGTCAATTGAATATAAATATAAATTTCAATGAAAAATCAAACAAAAAATCATAAATATTTTGTTAGGCGCATATTCCACTTTTAGAATGGTGGGAATGATGTCATCATATAAAACCATACAGTTGTGTCTATTTGTGGTATATTTATATTAGGAATTTGAATATCTACTAACCATGCATAACCGTTAGGACTTTTAAATGAGATTAGTAGTATTCCAATTTTATTTTTAGAAAAAGAATTCAAGTCTCTTCTAACCACGCATAACCGTGAGGACTTTTAAATGGGATTAGAATCAACTTATTTATTTTAAAAATCAACTTTTGATATGTGTTCCATGCATGCATAACCGTGAGGACTTTTAAATGAGCATGGAAGCACATAACAAATTCCAAGTAATTCACCCATGCATAACCATGAGGACTTTTAAATGAGAGTAAATACTTTGGTATTTTTTTTACTATATAAATTTTTCTATTATTTTAAAAAATGTAAAATGAAAAACGAATGATTCATGTTTAAAGTACCACACATCGACAAACTATTTAGAATTTTGATGAGTGATGGTCGTTAGAAATATGATAGAAATAGATATGGTCATGGAATTTTTACCAACAAAAGTTTTATAACTCTTGTTTAAATTTCTAAAGAAATTTACTAAATATACCATCTTGAGTCATAATATATGATAAATATCAACACTCATCACTTTTTCAATCATTATTTATCTTTTCGATAATTATTAGGGAGTCAGATTAGTCAAAATAGTCATTTAAAATCAAATTCAAAAATAATTATGAAATCAATTTTTCAAAATGACCAATCTGAAAATATGGTCAAAAATGATTTTCTCGAGGGGGTCATATGAGAAAAATTTCTGCTATTTGAAAATTATTTGAATTGCAAAATATGCAGATATTTTCTTTGGAAAACGACGCAGTTACTAAATGTCTCAAAAATCATGTTAAACTAGTAATTTTTCTATCAACTAGATTACCAGTGTAATCTGCATCTGAATTTCTCTTTCACTCAAAATTATCATTAATTGAATTTGACAGACCAAAACATGAAATGTGCAACAAAATATCTCAAAATCAATTTTAACAGCCTTTTTAAACCACATTCTCTTGAATTTGAATTGAAGCTGTATTAATAATCAAAAACCGTGAATATAGGGTTAGCCGAATTATAACCAAATGTATTATTATCCAACAAAACACTATTTTTAATCCAAAATGATATATATGAAGTAATTCAAAGAATCTAGAGATTTTTATGGTGTTTTTGGCATAAGAATATAATTGGCCAACAATTTTGAATAAGTCAGAATCAAAATCATCATTATTTCATCATCTTCATTATTGGCTGATTTAATTCAGAACATGGTGTAGATTATCACATTTAGTATATCGTTCAAATAAATATACCTTTACCTGTTTTACCTTTACGATATTATTCGTTGTTTCCTGTTGTGATTCTGTCACCTTTATACTAGGCAAGGAACTTTGTTTTGTTGCTCGTTGTGTCCTTGGAACAGCCAAAATCCAGAGAACACTATTGTTGTTCCTTAGCCTGCCACCATACCTACACGGGAAAAGATTTATGTGGCATATTTGTTTTTATAGGTCCATGGTTGTTAGTGGCAGAATATTTTGAAAAATAATTTTGTGGAGGACCAAAACTATTTATAATTGTTCCCTTCGGCACCCAAATTTGTTTAACTTTGAGAGATTTTATATTTGTGCCTTTTGGAACCCAAATCGGTATTGTTTTCACATGTTTGGGTCTATACCAACAATTATTGTGATTGTGTCCATATTTCCTACAAATTGTGCATATAGAATTAACTTGATTAATATTTCTTTCAACATTTTCAGAATGATTATATCCAAGTCCTTGTCTTACCGTATTAACAGTTTGCTTTCCTAATAGCATATTCAACGATTTTTCACTTTTTGAAAATTTATCTAAAGTCATTGACAATTGTTGGACTTGTGTTTTGAGAGACTCATTTTCATTTAACAATTGTGTGCACTTTTTAATAGAATTCTCTCTTCTAGTATTTTCATTTTCTTTTAAAAGCAGAATTTCATTTTCAAGCGATTTCATTTTAATTTCTGATTTTTTAATTTCTTCATCAAATGTTGGACACTTATCACACTTAGGGATCCTACTTTGATAGGTTTTAACTAATTGGTCAAGTTGTTCATTTAATTCTATCAAAGTGTATTTTTGTGATTCAAGTTTAGCGTATTTTTCCCTAAGTCGTTCAAAACAGCCATTTACTTCGTGGAAATAAATAATTAATTCAGATTGAGTAAGTTTTGATACCTCGCTTGGCTCGTCATCGTTGCTATCGGTTATATTCCCATGAAGGTACATATCTGCTTTCTCACTTTCACTGCTATCGCTTTTATTCCACGTGGCTGCAAAACATCTTCGTTTTGATTTCTTTTCTTTGTCGAGTTCAAATCGGGGATAATTGGGCTTGATATCACCGGGTTTGTTGCAAATGAACCCGTGTTCTTCTGAGTTTCCTAGTGCTTTGATTATCCTGTTTTTTAATTTTTGATTTAGAGCTGGATTTCCGTATTTGTGGTTCCATCTTTTGAATTTCTTCATTATTAACGCCAGCTCAGCTGCTCCATCATCATCATCCTCATCACAACTGCTTTTTACAGATCCTGTCAAGCACATTTCTTTAACTGAGTCGGTAGTGGAGGATTTCTCATTGCTGTTGACTTTTGCACCATATATTGCATTGAAAGTATTCCAGATTGCCTGTGCATTTTCACAGTGAGAGATGAAATTAAAATTATCTTGATTAATATGAGAATATAATATATGCATAGCAAGAGCATTAATCGAGATAATTTTGCTCGTCATTTATATCACACCCATTTTCAATAATATTCCAACATTTAATATTAACAGATTTTAAATAAAATTCCATTTTCAATTTCCAATTCAAAAAATCTGTTCCATCAAAAATAGGAGGAATAATATTGGAACGACCCTCAACAAAAGTAGCCATTTTAAAAATTCAATTTTTTTTGAAAAAAAACTGGTTTTTGAAAAATCAAAATTGGCTTTTGTTCCTAGCTCTGATACCACTTGTAGGATCGATTTCACCCTAGAGGGGTGGTGAATAGGGTGATGTTATTAATTATAAAAATTAATTGCGGAAGCTCATAAAATTATTTCAACACAGATCACAGAATAATAGCAGCACAGAAAAAATAGCAGAATAATAAAATGCAGAAATAGAACGACACAGAATTTATCCAGCTTCGGCAAAACTCTGCCTACGTGCTGCCCCTAAGGTTTCTACTAGAAATTAGATAGTCAGACGCTTACACACGTAAACTCGCGACACCCGCTATCGACTAAACCTAACTCTACGCTCAAAACCCTGCCACAACTCAGCCACTGAGTTGCGAATTCTCAAACTACGCCACGTAGTTTGTCCCGTAGTCACACGACTAGAAATTTAAACGGTTTAAAAAGAAATTACAAATTAAAAATAATTTAAAATAAAATAACCCTATTTAAAAAATTAAGAACCCTTAAAAGAGAAAGCTCTTTAAAAAACAAGCCAGCCCCTTTTATAATATGACCCGATCCCTTTTTTTATTATTTACTCTGTTCCTTTTGAGATACTGTCGGCTTCTTTGTTCAATCACAATTAGGGCTTTCGTCCTTCGATCCAAATTAGGGCTCTTGTCCTTCGATCCAAATTATGGTTTCGTGAAGAAGCTGCCGATTGTGTCGATCAATCTGGTTGACAGTTGAGTGATGATTTGATTGTCTAATGCTTTCGGCTGCTTTTGGTTGATGGAGTTCGACTTCGATTCGGTATGTGATTTTCGTTTATGCTATTCTGTTATGCTTGATTGAACTCCATGATTTTTCGTTGCCGATGATGAATTGGTTTATATAGGATTTCGATCTCTTTGAATTGTGTTCATCTGATTTGTTCAACATTATGCTTTCGGCCGTTTGATTATTGCTTGGATGTTTGAGATTTATTTCTGACTTTTTCAATTTACTTGGATAACATGGTTTAGAACTCTGACTTGATCATAATCATATAATTCCTGTGTTACTTGGTTCGCACGGTTTTGAATTTGCTATCGTGGTCATCACGGTGTTGATTTTTGCTTTGACTTCGCCCATTTAAACTAGACTATGTTATACTTGTACGCTTGATCGCTGTTCATCATAGTGGCTTTTTCGTATCATCATATATGTATATTCTAGCTGTTCATTGGTCTGACCTGTAGCTCTGTTCATCACAACTTGGCTTGACTTTTCCTGTAGCATAAAAATCTCTGTTTCATTCTGGAAAAGCATTATACTTTATTTGTTGTATTTGCTCGATCCATTTCAATGTTGTTGGCCTTGGTATATTTGTTTGCACTTCTTCTCAGTTTTGCTTCTGCACTGTGCCTTGTTCTTGGTCGTAGCAGGACTTGTTGCCTGTAGTCGTCATACTCATGTACACTCTGGCCGGTTGACTGTTGCTTGATATGTTGGTTCGATATATGTATGTTGTCACTTGGGCTTGTAGTTGAATGTCAGTTGTATCAGTCCTTGGTGCAGTTGATTTGTAGTCTCTGGTTCTTTGTTATTTAAGTTTTCATTTTGCACATATACTGTTTCATGTGCTTGTTCCTTCTGTAGCATGCATATAGCCATACTGTTGCAGTTAGCTGCTGTTCATTTTGGTTTTGCTGTCACTTGAAACTGAGTTGTTAATGTTGGTTTGATTTCGGCATTGATTATGTGCACCCTTGTCTTTGAGTATTGCTGAGTTATCACTTGCTGTTGCATGGTGATCTTGAATTATTCTTTTTTCTTTGCTTATGCTATTTGATACATGTTTGAATTGACTGTGTCTTGTGCTTAGTGCATTAGTTTGTACTGCGCATTGGTTTGGACTTGCAGTTTGAGTTGCAGACTTCATGTTGCCTTGACTTTGGTTGTTGCATTGAGTTGAGTCATGATTGCAATGACTTGACCTTTGCATTTTGTTTATTTTTCGAAATTTCACCTGAGTTGAATCCAGCTTAAGACCGGATTTAACCTTGTGCTGAGAGTTGTGACATTTATTTTATTGCACTTGAGTTGAATCCAATAATTTGGGTTTGACCTGTGCTTACCTGTCCCTGTAAATTATCAAGTGTATATATATTGGTGTGCACGGCCTTGTGGCATATACAGTGATACATTGTGTATGTCACAAGCTGTTCGTGTATAATGAATTGAAATTAAATGATGATGAACAACCCAAATAAATAAGGCAAATATTATTTTCAAAATCCACATTTTATTTTATACGCTGCAAAAATATTTCCTTTTCAATTTTACTGCGTCAATATTTATTTTTGCAGATTTCTCAGATGCTGGATTCACATTGGAATAAAGTTAAAGATAAAATACGAGTTGAGTGAATGAGTGATATGTAGTGAGGTCAGATGTAAAAGTGAAATTGTGATGTAATTGAATTTGTATTGTAATCAAAGTTGTATATGTATAGTGAGAGCTTGAATTTGTACTATTCAAAATTGTAATAATTATTTGTTGAATAAAAATTCTGTTTGAATTCAAATTCTGTGTTATTTAATTTTATTCAGCAAATATTTATTTAATATGTGAAAAATAAAATAGTACATTACCAAATACATTTACACGAATATATATATATATATATATGTTTATTATCATCAAACAAAAATCATATAATCGCATATTCAACAGCCTTCTCTGGATTGGTTGTAGAAGCTCTGTTGGAATTGTTCTTCACTCTATACCTCTCTCACAACAATCTCCAAAGGAATTAACCATGATTCTCCGGTGTATTCCAACTCTGGGAATTCAATCTAGCTAAAGATAATCAAAGCCTTGTAATCAAACATCTCTTGTACTAGCAACCAACCTATAAGAAAAATATAAAGTGACGTAGGCTTCATTCGCAGCTAAACCACTATCATAATTCTCTATCTTCTATCTTTTACGGTTCTTTTTTTATATCTGTGATTTGTAATATTGCTCTGTCAGAACAGGGTTGGTGCTTTCAAACTCTTACCAAGGTGTTGATCCATTTTTCGGGTTAACAAATGGTGTATGTGCATTTTTAAAAGAAAAGAAGGAAAAATGTTTATATGCATAAATGTAAAAATGCTTCTAGAAAAAGCGTTAATGATGAAATTATTATTGTACAAAATTATTATGGTACTTAATTTAATAAAAGTAAAGGGTTACTGTAAAAGAAAGATAATATAGCCATATATTTGAAAAAAATGTTTTAGTCAAATAAATATTACACATTTTGAAAGGAAAAGGTAAGAGTGTATCAATGGAAGGAAATCATTTATTAAAGAAAAGGTAAGATATGTCTTTTCTTATTTGTAAAGAATGAGGATAAATTTGGTTTTGAAATTAAAAAAGTTAACATCAATCAACTAATGTAATCAATTTCTCAATTATGGTAAGAATAAGATCTTTAATTAATACACACACATACGCACACATGAGTATAAATCCAAGATTCCCTACAAAGGATAGTATATGTATGTATGTATGTATGTATGTATGTATGTATGTATGTATAGGGTACCAATTAATGGAATTGATTTAAGTTCTAATTAATGAAATCGATTTGAAATTGAATACCATAATACCAATTAGCTCGTAAGGGATATGTTTTCCAATTAAATAAACACACACGTATATATGTAGAATGATAATTAACGATGCTAATTAGATTTATAATAGTTAATGTCATCCATTCAAATTGTAATTAATTGACTTTAATTATAATTATTAGGATTTATTTAAGGCAATGTGATCATTATGTTAACAGAGGAAAAGGGAAAGGTTTCTGTATGTGTGCATATATATACATATAAGGATTAAAAAAGGTATAAATGAAGGAATGTTTTTTTTTCCAAAAATAGACTTCATGTAATTTTTATGATAAATACAATGGAAATAATTATACATACAAACACACACACACATACTCATGTACTTTTGAATATAGACACATGACTCTCTATCATATTCAATAATAATATAAGTGCAAAACATTAAAGGTAAATAATAAAGTAAAGGAAATAAATTGAAATAAATGGCCATTGATGACATTAAATAGGAAGGATGAAGAGGTTACCTTCTCTCAGCAAAAAGAAAATGGAAATAATTTTTTGCATGTAAGGGTAAATAACGTGGGGTAAATATGTAATTTTTCTAAATCTAGTTTTCAATTATGAATACAAAGTCAAACCCCCATCATCATCTTCTTCTTCTGCTTCTTCTTTCTTCTCAAAATCTCTTAAATAATTTCTTATTTTCTTCCCTAAATTTTCCATATAAAAATAGAAAGATTACACATCAAATTAAAGGTGCAATGGCCCACTTTTCCGTACAGTTTAAGCGGACAATAAGCCACACATATCCAACCCATACTGAACAAAAAGGAGGATAGTTAGGAGAAAAGAGAGAAGAAAGAAGATAAGAAAAAAAATAAACAACACAGAATCTCACAATTGAACGAATAATCTATAATATACAACAAATCTTTATATAAAGGAAAAATATACATGCACCAATAAGAGTACACTAATCTATTTCAGCTCGGATAGTTATAACAGCATGTCCTTACAATTGCTGATAAATACAACAATAGACAACATAGAGGAATAAAAAGAAATATTTGGATACGTCATGGACCTCCTTTTAAAGTTGTCAGACTTTTTTCGAAATAAAGGTATCTCGTAAGATCATGCTGCACATTAACACGGACGAGTTTTTAATTTATGATAAAAAAATATTTCATATAGAAAATCCATTGAATTATAATAATGTCTCGGGGTCAACGTAAAATATGAATATACTTGAAATGCTTGCATCTCACATTTTAGCATAATTGGGCACAACTAAGTCCATACGGCGCTTATTGGAGAATGGATTCCATACAATGACTGGGGTACCGCCCGTCACGGTGCATCTCTGGATAAAAATAATACCGAGAACCTCGTTGGGATCCCTTGCCAAAACAGAACCGGCCTACCGATTGACTAGTTGTATTGAATATGATCATCCACTGTTTAATGGGCTCCGAGGCATACAAATGAGAGATAATATCGGCTCTACATAGGGATGATCATACTCTAACTTGGAGCGACCCACTTAGCCTACTGCATCTCCCCCATTTTAGTCATTCACATTTGGTAAGGCTTGAGGCTACATTTTACCTCTTATATAACAATTCCCACTTGAAATGCTAACACTACCCTCCAAGCAGCTATGCAATGCCAGCATTCATCCATACAAGTTGTCCAGGAGATGGACAAACCGATGGCACTACTTCTACTACGTCCATTTTTAAATCACCCTCGGGATTAGTAGGAAGTAGCCCTTGCACTTAAAGAGCTCCGTCTTCAATTCCATCATCTTCAAGATGTCTTCACTTTGAAAAGTTTGAGTTGGATCGAAGTGGTTTTCGGACAACAAATCTGATCCCAGTCTCCTCGAAACAACATTCGATAGTTTCCCGCAAACTCAATCTCAGTTCTTTCGGAAATAAACGGGCAAAAATAAGAGTGAAGATCACCTTCTAACCGTTAGTGGATGGGTTGCCTTATCGTTTCTCCTAGGAGAACGAAATGAGATTTGTACACACTGTACATTATAACCGGAGATGACTGTGCCATAAACTCATGTATTTCTCCTAGATATTTCCAATGTTACGTTTTAGGTCCACATTTGATCGTCGGTTATTTAACTATCAATAAACACACATCCAAAACAAGAATTTAATTCCATAGGGAGAATCAACATTGGTTAAGCGTATAAGTAACCACAGACTTCTTTAACTAATATTTTCATTAATTAAAATCACTTTGCAAATTCTTGTAGCTTTGCAATGATATGCCCACAAATCCCTATATTTCCAATACCAAAAAAATCCATATACTTATCTCAGTGGTATAAGTATATTACAAATATTATACTTCACAATCTCGAAAATGTACTCATATACTTATTTCTATGGTATGAGTATATTCACAAAACTATGAAAGATTTTCTTTTTATTCAATTCTAAAATTATTTGTAAAATCCTTTTAAATCTCTAAAACTATTTATAAACCATCTTATAAATCTTTCAAAATCATTTGTAATCTCTTTTATAAATTTCAATCAATTAATTTTTTTTATACATTTCTAAAAATCCTTTACAAACTCATTGTAAATCCGTAAAACTATTTATAAAACTTCGTTTATAAATCTACGAACCCCTTTATAAAATCCCTTTATAAATATCTAAGAACAATCACTAAGTATTTTTTAAATCTATAAAATCCATTTATAAAACTATTTTATAAATCTTCGAACCATTTATAAAACTCTATTAATAAATCTCGAAAACGTTTATTAATAAATAATAATCATTTACTTCTAACACTATTATTTAATAATAATTATTAATAATAAAAATTATAAAAAAATAGTAATTATTAACTTTAAAACATCTTTAAAATAATAATTAAATAATTTTAAAACATAATTAATAAAATAATAATAAATAAATCTTCAATATTATTACAAATAGTAAAAATTAATTTCCAAGCAAGATTAATAAATAATTATTATTAATTTCAAACCATATAATTATTTTGAGAAATTAGCTTTTCAAAAAGATAAAATATTAATAAATAACTTTAAAACAATATTAAAATAAATAAATAATCTTTTAAAACATTTCTAAATGGTTTAGAAAAGACAGATAATAAGGTTGGAGTAAAATAAAAATTAAATCCTTTCTAAACAAAATATTTCCAAAACCCTAAATTCAGATCTTAAATCATTCTCCATCTCAATAATCAATCCCTACCTAAATGGTAATTTATAGTATTTCAAAATACTAATTTCAAGGCCAATAGCTTCCAAACACTTAATCAATATAGAAACTGTTTTCCTACTACTACAAGGTTTAAATTTGAGCATATAACAATATCATAACCCATAATGTCAACAATATGTAACATCTCATATCTAGAGGCCTAAATCTAAGAGCTACAGATGTTGCAATCATCTACAGTATTAACTTCTGATGTTGAAATACGACAGTATTAATGATATCCATAATATCAAACGCACTTGAATGTGAACAAAATCATAGATTTCCAAAAACATTAATTTCAGTGATTATATTTCAAATAAATCATATCCAAGTTACAAAAATCCCAAACGTAATGCCAGGCATTGATCAAATATAATTTACACAATACGCCAAGAGCGACATATGAAGATGCCCTTTTGGATGATCAAAGCAATATAGACATAGCTGTCTTAATACACAGCGGAAACAATTTTAAAACAGAATTCCTAAATTAACTATCCGCCAGTCATCTGCTCGTCTTCGGATGCTTTATTTGCCAAAACCTACTAAAACCTGAAAACCTAAACCCTCAGCCCACTCAAATCAAATTTTGAGTACCCGAGAGTGTAACAACCGTGGTATTTTCAACCATTCGCATCCATTATAAGTGTATAGGTAGACACTCATGCCGGAATTAAATTTCTCAAAATACCGCGTTGTAAATAAAAATTTGGCAAATCTCAGAATATACAGTAAATAAAAATCATAGAATCACAGACACAGAGTAATAATAGTGCAGCGGAAGCAAAAGAAATAGTAGTTTATGAAGCTACTATATAAAAATATCAGAGTTACATAAAATACAATAGAGGAAATAAGGTACAAAAGAAGTCTCACTTCGTAGAAGTCAACTAATACAAGCGCTGAAAGGAACAACATGTTTCAAAAGATAAACATGACAAGTAGATAATCTCCAGCGATTCCAATCTCCAGAAAGTGGAAATCCAAATCTGTGAATAACTCAGGCTGACCCGAGCGTAAATAAAAATACAAACACTCGAGTCAGGACATACATACTTATACAATGTAAACCAACTCAAGTGAACTGTAGTAAAGGTACAAGTAACTTAGAAGATGCTTGGGACCGCCCATCCTCTAAGGATCCGTTAAACTATTTACTATGTAGTATATTGCGCTATATACAGTAGTGTCTAATCAGTAAAGTATAATCATATAGAAAATAGCGTTAAGGGGATGGTGAACCTTAACGTTGTCGGATCTTTAAAACCGAAATCGTAGTGGGCTCGATATAAGGATATGACACGGCACGCAAGGCAATGCCAGGGTGGCTACACCGTTTGCACTCCCGGACCGGTGGTGACGGCAAGCCAACAGCTTCCGCCCACCTCGAACAATACCCCCGAATCAAATGTGGCGCCACCGAATCGAATCACAAAAGTAATAGAATGGTTTCCGATGGAGCATGCTCGATGAAAGGGTGCGACCCTTTGTGTAGCCCGGTATAGCTCCTGTTTTAGTCATATATGCCAACTCACGGGAGTTGGGTCCACGTAATATACCTCGAGAACGTCGCCACCATCCTACTTCATTCTGGAATCTCCACCGCGTACACAGTTGTTAAATTGGTTTTCGGTATTGGCTGGCTATAAGACAATATCCGATCCCGGTCTCTTTAACAACCAATCGTTATTATAACCCGTAGTTATAACTTTAAAACATATTTTATACTTCAAAATAAAATATCATTTCAACCCAAATCTTTATCAAAATAAAGATTAAATCATTTCCAAACCATTTCAATATATCATCATACCATATCTTTCAATTCAAATATTTATCAAAGTAATTATCAAGTCATTTCAAATCATTTTTAATACATAAACATCACATCTTCCAAATTCAATATTTATCAAAATAATTATCAAGTCATTTCAAATCATTTTTAATACATAAACATCATATCTTCCAAATTCAATATTTATCAAAATAATTATCAAGTCATTTCAAATCATTTTTAATACATAAACATCACATCTTTCAAACTTCATTTTCAAATCGTCTTAATTTCAAAATATCATAACTTTCAAAACTTCATCTTCGAATCATTTAATATATACCAGAATATCATATCTTTCAAAACTTCATTTCGAATCATTTCAATATATCATATCTTTTCGAAACCACATTTCAATCATTTAATATATCAAAATATCATCTCTTTTCACAACCACATTCATTTCAATATCATTATTCATTTTATTCAATTTAAAATACCATTTCAATTCATATTTCAAAACAGTTTATATTCCAAAAATCATTTTTAATCACTAAAATGAAGTTATTATGTTTAATAATTAAATTATTAAACTTCCAAAATTTTCAACTTTCAATGTTCATTTATTCACTTAAGTTTATTAAAACAGTAAAGATTCACTTTTCGTGGCATTTAGAAAATGCTACGGAAAAATACATTCAAAACAGTTCACTTTAACAAAAGACAACATTTTAAAATGTTGTAATAGGGTTTACTTAAATTTCAAATAAACTTAGTTAAATTTAAAAATTATAGCACTTACAAAAAATTTCTATAATAGCTTTTAATTCAATTTAGCTTTTTAGTTCATTATCGTCAACTACAGCATTTACAATGCTGTAATATCATTCACATTGTAATTAATAGAATTTCAAAAATGCAGTAAATTAACTTCAAATATTCAATAAAATTTCTCAAACAATTATATTTTTATTTAAAACATTTTTTTTAATTTATAAAATCATACAATTCACATTTATAAACATCATTTAATTTTCCTCAAGTTCATGATTTTATAAAGTTAAATTTCCATTCAAAATCAAGTTTTAATAATAATTCACTTATCAAAATGCAATGTTCAATTTTAGATTCACTACATTAAATTTCAACTTAACATTTATGTTAAAATTCTCAAATATAACTTATTTTTATTTTTATTTACTTAACTAAAATTTCCCTTTCAAGTCGACTTCATAAATTTCCAATTTTAGTTATATTTCAAAATTTCAACTTAAAATATTCATTCATTTCACATTTCAGCTTTATTAAAAATCATTAATATGATATAAAATCACTTTAAATTCAATTTATATTGAAATTATCATAAATTCATATTCAATTAAATTTCCAATTATAATTAAATCAATTTTTCCAAAATAACTTACGTTCAAAATTTCTAACTTTTCCATTAATTCAATTCACTTACAATTATTCATAAAATCAATAATATTTTACAAAAATACTTTTTAATTATATTTAAATCAAAATAATATAATATTTACATTTCTAAAATAACTTTAAAGATTTTAGGAAAACATATATTAACTACGGGTCTATATATAATTTTCTACGCTAGGTAAAGTGATACGGATATGTATCATTTCAATCCGCGGTTTAAAAAGAAAAATCCGGGTTTTATCATTTCAAACCCGCAATCCCAAGTTAAATAAATGATTTGAAAATCATTCAGGCCTATCATTTCAGCCCATAACAATTTTCCCTTATTCCAAAGTCCGTTCGGGTATATATCATTTCAACCCATAGTGATTCTAATCAAAAGGGAACTTGCAGTGTGATAAACTGATATAAATAAACAGAATAGCATAATAAACAGTAACAAGTGATATAACAGGTGTAATAACAGGTGTAACATCATATGATCATAATATAGCAGTTATAACATGATGCAATACATTTACAGATTCAAATGGTGTCGGTTTATCAGTTATATAGGTACAGATTGTCTGGTGAGAATAACTCACCGGTTTGAGCTGGAGACACAACAACGAATTTCACGAACGGAATCTACACAAGCACAAAAGCACGACACAGATACGAATGGAGGAGCCAAGGATTAATTCCCTTGAATACAAATCAAACAAACAATAACAAACATGAATTATAAACCAAGATATTACAAAACAATGCTAGGAATAAGTACACAATTCAAAGCTAGAACTTTTGCACTTGCATTCACCTTTGTATGCTTCAGCTATGGACTAGAAAAGCACTGTAATGGAATGGTTTTGGATCAGGTTTGGATGCAACAGGTCAGCGTATCATGGATTTGATGATGGTGCAAAGGTATGCGTACATGAAACTATGACTACAAGGCATAAACAAGGATTTTGGTCCATATTTGGCTCGACCTATGGCACACTTGGGCTGGCTATACTTACTCCAGATCTAGACAGTGGAGAGTGATGGTATAGCAGCACCCAAAGGTCATGTGGTTGCTGGTGGTGGTGGTTCTAGGGGTGGCCAAGAGGAGTATGTGAAAGGATATTGGCATTAAGGCTCGGCTAGGCTAGTTTTAAGGGTTTGCTTGCAATTTTTGTGGAGTTTTCAACATGGGGAGGCCACGGCCTGATCTGGTTTAGGTCTGGACAGTGGGTAGGTGGAGGGTCAAAGGTTGTATCGTGGTGGTGGTGGAACAATAGGAGGTGGCCAAGGCAAGATATGAAGGAGATAGTGGAATATATGGCTAGGCTAGGCAATTTCAAGGGGTTTGGTGCAAAGTTTGTGATGCTAACCTCAATGGATGGGCAAAACTTGGTTAATGTCAGAGGAGGGGGAGGAGGAGCTGCTGTAGATGGTGGAGGAGATGGTGGAGCTGATGGTGGAGAGGTTAGGTTGAGCAAAGCATGAAGAAGCAGGGCAAAAATCAAGGCAAACAAATGGAAAAAGAGAAGAAGATGAGAGGAGAATGGATGCCATATTTTTCTTTGAAGTGCCGTGAGTTTTTAGGAGATGAAGGAGGACATTTGTTTACGTGCAAATGATATGTGATCAGCTGAAAGAAATGAGATATGGTTGGCCTCAATTGAATGCAAGTGTTAGAAAATGAAAAGGTGGGAAAACAAAGAGACTTAAGCAACTAAAGAGTCACAAAACCTTTCAAATTTCCACTAAATTCTTTTTAATTTTAAATAACTGAAATATATATATAAATCCAGATAAAAATACGAAAATTTAGTAAATAAACAAAAATAAATAAATGAATTATTAATTATATATAGTTTAATTAAATAAAACAGCAAAATTTACAACTAGTCCTGAAAATATGAAAAATAAGTGCAATGAACTTGGAAAAATTTTTATGTACTTAAAAATATTTATAAATAAAGATAAGAACACAAAATAAAATGAATTCACAAAATAAATAAATAAATTTTAATTAAAATATAGTTTAGACGAAGAAAATAGCAGAAAAAGGAAACAGCCTTTTAAAAATAGGAAATCATCATAGTAAATTTTAGAAAAATCCTATTATTATTTTTAAAATATTTAGAGATGAAAATATACATAAATTAACATATCTACCCACATTAAAAGAAATATAAGAAAGAAAAATATGATTTATAAAATTTAAAATAGGCAAAATTGCACAATAAAACAAATTATACTAGAAATTGAAATGTACATAACTTTTACATTTTAACTCCGTTTTCAACGAAACGAAAAGTGGTGTTCTTAGAATTTTATGTAATTTCATAATAAAAGATAAAATTTATAATTTTAAACTTTTAAAATTTTAAGTCAAAAGTCAAAGTTTGACTATTTTGACCAAAATCAACATTTCAGGAACATATTCAAATTACACAAGTTTGGAATTATAATTTCATATAAAATCAAGATTTATATTTAAGTAATAAAATTTAGGGGTTTTTAGGCATAAGGAAGAAGTTGCAAAAAAAATTAGTCTCAGGGACAACAAGTTTGTTTTTTGGTCTGAAGGACACTTTATAGTGTAAATCACAGAATGATAGTTGCAACTATCATTTCTGTTTACACTATAAAATGTCCTTTAGACTAAAAAACAAACTTGCTGTCCTTGAGACTAAATTTTTTTGGAACTTTTTCTCTGTGCCTATTTTCCTGTAAAATTTAATCATTTAAAATAAGTAAAATAAGTTTTTTTTTTAAATCAAAATAATTAAAATATATTAAAAAAAATATAGGGTTGTCACACTCTCCCCCACTCAAATCTTTTCGTCCTCGAAAAGGAACGAGGTACGGAAAAGCACAGAAAAAAGATAGAGTGAAATAGGATTAAGATAAGATGACAAGAAGATTGAAATTATACCTGATAACTGTTGTTATAGGTAAGTTTAACAAGGTGGAGATGATCTTTCCAAGATTCTCCAAAATTAAGAACACAGGCACGAAAAGGTAGATTCAAAATGATTACCAAAGATCTATCAAAGATTATAGAAAGATTTCTAACATAAAGGTTGTAGAAAGATGCCTATACCAATCTATATCAAGATAAGGATGATAAGGACAACCAAAATATAGTTTGGAAAGCAAAATAAGGAAACAGATTTGAAAGCATGGAAATTTCAACTTAAATTGATAATTAATATTTTTACACAAGTTAAATAAATCTTAACTATATCAAGTTTCATTATCTTATTATCCAATCATCTTAAACTAACAAAAAATTTCTTATAATTGAAAATATTCTTTAAAAATAAAATTTAAGAATTAAATTTTCGATTACATTCAAACCATTTAGAGATAAGTCATAATATATATAATATGTCAAATCAAATTTCAATCATATATCTATATTATTATAAATCAAGTCATATTTTAGAAATTCAAATCAATTAAATTTTCCAAAACAAAGCTGTAGCAAGACTACATAACAGTCTCTTAACTTCGAACTCGAAAATGAACGTCGATGATGTCGCGATCATCACCGAAGTTATTTTCCAGCGACAAAGAGAAGAGCACTAATTTTAAACCTTTAAAATTCTTTGAAAACAAATTCTATTCAAAATACTTTAAATAATATAACCCTTTTAAAACTTTTAAACCAAAGTTCGAGATCATCGGAAAATAAATTCTCAGATTTCTTTTCTAAATTCATTTAAGTTCCCAAATCAATTTATAAACAATTATTTATAAATTCATTTATAGAACAATAAATGATAAATCAAGTATTATCATTTCAAATTATCAATTTGAATCATTTCATTAAGTTCCATAGATATATATATCAAAATTTTATTTCATTAACCAAATTTTTAAAATAATATTGTGTCAGTTTGTTCTATCAAAGTGTTTTAGAAATCCTATCGATAGCGCTGATCAGACGAATCGATCGGAAACCCAAATCAACATCAACAACTCAAACAACACAATATATAAAAAAATATAGATTGACAAATACAATTCAAAATGTTTGAAAATATGTTGGAAACAAAAGACAAGATGATTAAATATAGAGTAGGGAGGTGGATTAGCTAATATAAATCACGGGCAACCTTAATCGGGTCAACCGTGACTTAAAGTATAAGGTCGAAGTGGATTTTCTGGGGTAAATCTACATTCAACCTCATAAGATAGAGTTTTGGATAATAGGAGATACTAGCATCTAAACTGAGGATATAAAATCTTTGGTGAATCGATGCTGTTGTAAAGGAGTTTCACCCCTTTTACAAGAAATTTTTTGAGATTGGCGAGACCGCCAATTCACTATAAAGATCATTCGAAGTGGAGTTATGGGATACTCCAGAATCAAATGAAGATGAATAGCGGGGAATAAGAATGGATTTTGGAACCACAGGGAACGTTCCAAAATTCAAAGGAATCGAGTCAAAAGAAAGAGATTCAACTCGAATGAAAGGGATTCTGTAAATACATCTACTCCATATGCTGAGTTTTGCCTAGAGCTACCAAAGCTCTGATACCAACTGTAACAACCGTGGTATTTTCAACCATTCGCATCCATTATAAGTGTATAGGTAGACACTCATGCCGGAATTAAATTGCTCAAAATACCGCGTTGTAAATAAAAATTTGGCAAATCTCAGAATATACAGTAAATAAAAATCATAGAATCACAGACACAGAGTAATAATAGTGCAGCGGAAGCAAAAGAAATAGTAGTTCATGAAGCTACTATATAAAAATATCAGAGTTACATAAAATACAATAGAGGAAATAAGGTACAAAAGAAGTCTCACTTCGTAGAAGTCAACTAATACAAGCGCTGAAAGGAACAACAGGTTTCAAAAGATAAACATGACAAGTAGATAATCTCCAGCGATTCCAATCTCCAGAAAGTGGAAATCCAAATCTGTGAATAACTAAGGCTGACCCGAGCGTAAATAAAAATACAAACACTCGAGTCAGGACATACATACTTATACAATGTAAACCAACTTAAGTAAACTGTAGTAAAGGTACAAGTAACTTAGAAGATGCTTGGGACCGCCCATCCTCTAAGGATCCGTTAAACTATTTACTATGTAGTATATTGCGCTATATATAGTAGTGTCTAATCAGTAAAGTATAATCATATAGAAAATAGCGTTAAGGGGATGGTGAACCTTAACGCTGTCAGATCTTTAAAACCAAAATCGTAGTGGGCTCGATATAAGGATATGACACAGCACGCGAGGCAATGCCAGGGTGATACACCGTTTCCACTCCCGGACCGGTGGTGACGGCAAGCCAGCAGCTTCCGCCCACCTCGAACAATACCCCCGGATCAAATGTGGCACCACCGAATCGAATCACAAAAGTAATAGAATGGTTTCCGATGGAGCATGCTCGATGAAAGGGTGCGACCCTTTGTGTAGCCCGGTATAGCTCCTGTTTTAGTCATATATGCCAACTCACGGGAGTTGGGTCCACGTAATATACCTCGAGAACGTCGCCACCATCCTACTTCATTCTGGAATCTCCACCGCGTACACAGTTGTTAAAGTGGTTTTCGGTATTGGCCGGCTATAAGACAGTATCCGATCCCGGTCTCTTTAACAACCAATCATTATTATAACCCGTAGTTATAACTTTAAAACATATTTTATACTTCAAAATAAAATATCATTTTAACCCAAATCTTTATCAAAATAAAGATTAAATCATTTCCAAACCATTTGAATATATCATCATACCATATCTTTCAATTCAAATATTTATCAAAGTAATTATAAAGTCATTTCAAATCATTTTTAATACATAAACATCACATCTTCCAAATTCAATATTTATCAAAATAATTATCAAGTCATTTCAAATCATTTTTAATACATAAACATCATATCTTCCAAATTCAATATTTATCAAAATAATTATCAAGTCATTTCAAATCATTTTTAATACATAAACATCACATCTTTCAAACTTCATTTTCAAATCGTCTTAATTTCAAAATATCATAACTTTCAAAACTTCATCTTCGAATCATTTAATATATACCAGAATATCATATCTTTCAAAACTTCATTTCAAATCATTTCAATATATCATATCTTTTCGAAACCACATTTCAATCATTTAATATATCAAAATATCATCTCTTTTCACAACCACATTCATTTCAATATCATTATTCATTTTATTCAATTTAAAATACCATTTCAATTCATATTTCAAAACAGTTTATATTCCAAAAATCATTTTTAATCACTAAAATGAAGTTATTATGTTTAATAATTAAATTATTAAACTTCCAAAATTTTCAACTTTCAATGTTCATTTATTCACTTAAGTTTATTAAAACAGTAAAGATTCACTTTTCGTGGCATTTAGAAAATGCTACGGAAAAATACATTCAAAACAGTTCACTTTAACAAAAGACAACATTTTAAAATGTTGTAATAGGGTTTACTTAAATTTCAAATAAACTTAGTTAAATTCAAAAATTATAGCACTTACAAAAATTTTCTATAATAGCTTTTAATTCAATTTAGCTTTTTAGTTCATTATCGTCAACTACAGCATTTACAATGCTGTAATATCATTCACATTGTAATTAATAGAATTTCAAAAATGCAGTAAATTAACTTCAAATATTCAATAAAATTTCTCAAACAATTATATTTTTATTTAAAACATTTTTTTAATTTATAAAATCATACATTTCACATTTATAAACATCATTTAATTTTCCTCAAGTTCATGATTTTATAAAGTTAAATTTCCATTCAAAATCAAGTTTTAATGATAATTCACTTATCAAAATGCAATGTTCAATTTTAGATTCACTATATTAAATTTCAACTTAACATTTATGTTAAAATTCTCAAATATAACTTATTTTTATTTTTATTTACTTAACTAAAATTTCCCTTTCAAGTCAATTTCATAAATTTCCAATTTTAGTTATATTTCAAAATTTCAACTTAAAATATTCATTCATTTCACATTTCAGCTTTATTAAAAATCATTAATATGATATAAAATCACTTTAAATTCAATTTATATTCAAATTATCATAAATTCATATTCAATTAAATTTCCAATTATAATTAAATCAATTTTTCCAAAATAACTTACGTTCAAAATTTCTAACTTTTCCATTAATTCAATTCACTTACAATTATTCATAAAATCAATAATATTTTACAAAAATCCTTTTTAATTATATTTAAATCAAAATAATATAATATTTACATTTCTAAAATAACTTTAAAGATTTTAGGAAAACATATATTAACTACGGGTCTATATATAATTTTCTACGCTAGGTAAAGTGATACGGATATGTATCATTTCAATCCGCAGTTTAAAAAGAAAAATCCGGGTTTTATCATTTCAAACCCGCAATCCCAAGTTAAATAAATGATTTGAAAATCATTCAGGCCTATCATTTCAGCCCATAACAATTTTCCCTTATTCCAAAGTCCGTTCGGGTATATATCATTTCAACCCATAGTGATTCTAATCAAAAGGGAACTTGCAGTGTGATAAACTGATATAAATAAACAGAATAGCATAATAAACAGTAACAAGTGATATAACAGGTGTAAACATCATATGATCATAATATAGCAGTTATAACATGATGCAATACATTTACAGATTCAAATGGTGTCGGTTTATCAGTTATATAGGTACAGATTGTCTGGTGAGAATAACTCACCGGTTTGAGCTGGAGACACAACAACGAATTTCACGAACGGAATCTACACAAGCACAAAAGCACGACACAGATACGAATGGAGGAGCCAAGGATTAATTCCCTTGAATACAAATCAAACAAACAATAACAAACATGAATTATAAACCAAGATATTACAAAACAATGCTAGGAATAAGTACACAATTCAAAGCTAGAACTTTTGCACTTGCATTCACCTTTGTATGCTTCAGCTATGGACTGGAAAAGCACTGTAATGGAATGGTTTTGGATCAGGTTTGGATGCAACAGGTCAGCGTATCATGGATTTGATGATGGTGCAAAGGTATGTGTACATGAAACTATGACTACAAGGCATAAACAAGGATTTTGGTCCATATTTGGCTCGACCTATGGCACACTTGGGCTGGCTATACTTACTCCAGATCTAGACAGTGGAGAGTGATGGTATAGCAGCACCCAAAGGTCATGTGGTTGCTGGTGGTGGTGGTTCTAGGGGTGGCCAAGAGGAGTATGTGAAAGGATATTGGCATTAAGGCTCGGCTAGGCTAGTTTTAAGGGTTTGCTTGCAATTTTTGTGGAGTTTTCAACATGGGGAGGCCATGGCCTGATCTGGTTCAGGTCTGGACAGTGGGTAGGTGGAGGGTCAAAGGTTGTATCGTGGTGGTGGTGGAACAATAGGAGGTGGCCAAGGCAAGATATGAAGGAGATAGTGGAGTATATGGCAAGGCTAGGCAATTTCAAGGGGTTTGGTGCAAAGTTTGTGATGTTAACCTCAATGGATGGGCAAAACTTGGTTAATGTCAGAGGAGGGGGAGGAGGAGCTGTTGTAGATGGTGGAGGAGATGGTGGAGCTGATGGTGGAGAGGTTAGGCTGAGCAAAGCATGAAGAAGCAGGGCAAAAATCAAGGCAAACAAATGGGAAAAGGGAAGAAGATGAGAGGAGAATGGAAGCCATATTTTTCTTTGAAGTGCCGTGAGTTTTTAGGAGATGAAGGAGGTCATTTGTTTACGTGCAAATGATATGTGATCAGCTGAAAGAAATGAGATATGGTTGGCCTCAATTGAATGCAAGAGTTAGAAAATGAAAAGGTGGGAAAACAAAGAGACTTAAGCAACTAAAGAGTCACAAAACCTTTCAAATTTCCACTAAATTCTTTTTAATTTTAAATAACTGAAATATATATATATATAAATACAGATAAAAATACGAAAATTTAGTAAATAAACAAAAATAAATAAATAAATTATTAATTATATATAGTTTAATTAAATAAAACAGCAAAATTTACAACTAGTCCTGAAAATATGAAAAATAAGTGCAATGAACTTGGAAAAATTTTTATGTACTTAAAAATATTTATAAATAAAGATAAGAACACAAAATAAAATGAATTCACAAAATAAATAAATAAATTTTAATTAAAATATAGTTTAAACGAAGAAAATAGCAGAAAAAGGAAACAGCCTTTTAAAAATAGGAAATCATCATAGTAAATTTTAGAAAAATCCTATTATTATTTTTAAAATATTTAGAGATGAAAATATACATAAATTAACATATCTACCCATATTAAAAGAAATATAAGAAAGAAAAATATGATTTATAAAATTTAAAATAGGCAAAATTGCACAATAAAACAAATTATACTAGAAATTGAAATGTACATAACTTTTACATTTTAACTCCGTTTTCAACGAAACGAAAAGTGGTGTTCTTAGAATTTTATGTAATTTCATAATAAAAGATAAAATTTATAATTTTAAACTTTTAAAATTTTAAGACAAAAGTCAAAGTTTGACTATTTTGACCAAAATCAACATTTCAGGAACATATTCAAATTACACAAGTTTGGAATTATAATTTCATATAAAATCAAGATTTATATTTAAGTAATAAAATTTAATCATTTAAAATAAGTAAAATAAGTTTTTTTTTAAATCAAAATAATTAAAATATATTAAAAAAAATACAGGGTTGTCACAGAGAGTTTAAAGGGAAACAAAAACTTAGAGTCAGACTTAAAGTCTGGTATGAATAATTTCTATTACCGCTCGGTATATTGATAAATAGTGAGACCATGCCGCTTAGCGAAACATGTTTCTCCTCACTAATATCTCTTTTCACAACATATATTTTGCAAATCCTTTACTGCAACCAAACTGGTTAATCAACTGATTATAGTAATAAAATATCAATATCCATTATGCTAAAACAGGAAATGAAATAGACTATCTTTCTAAAATCTGAACTATCTATTCTAAATTCTGAGTTATCTGCTCTTTTCTTGCCTATCTGTCCTAAAACTGGTTATACCAAAATAGCAATATCTTTTATGCTAAATAATGGACTACCTTCCTGAAACAAGTAAAATGGATGGACTAACTATCCTTAAAAATTTAGCCAAATCCATTACGCTAATAAATGGACTATCTGTTCATATCACAGCTAACTGCTCTTTCTGGCCTAGCTATCCTGGACTAACCGTCCCTTGGGCTGACTGCCCTTAAAATGGACCGACTGTTTGAATTTAAAATGAGTTGACTGCATGAATTATCTTTTGGGTTAACTACCCTTCAAAATATCTGAGCTAACTGCTCTACAACATCTAAGCTAACAGCTTTTCAAATTTACCTTGAAACCTTTTCAAAATAATTTAATCTGCCAAATCATATATTTACAAGAAAAATATATCTTTAGCTTTACGCTAAGCTATTTTTGCCATGTTATATATACTTTACTCAAAATAATGTTGATGATATTACATTAGGATTGTCTATCCTTTAAAATAAGTTAATGTCCTTTATAACTTAAAACACTTAGGCTATCTGCCTAGTTCTTTTATTCGAAACCTTTGTTTAAAACCCTAAAACAACCTTTTGAAAACGTAGAAGGTAACTCCCCCGAAACTATTCATAAAACCATTTGAAAGTATTGAGGGTAACTCCTTCATATCCTTTAATAAACCTTTCAAAATCATTGAAGGTAACTCCTTCTAAACCTTTAAAAGCCTTCCTTTCATAAGCTTTAAAACATATGATATCCGCCTTTTAATCCTTTAAACCGTAGCCTTTCGAAAACATTGCAAAACCATACCTTTCAACCTTTTCAGAAGGTCCTACCTTTCGACCTTGTTGGTAGGTTTCTTTTCGACCTAGTCGAAAGGTTTCACCTTTGGACTTTGTCGAAAGCTTGGGGTACCTCCCCTATATAATAAACCTTTCGAAAGCAATGTAACTCAAAACCTTTCAAAGACATTGGGTTCAATTTAAAACAGGTGAAAAAACTTTTGAAACCAATCAAAGTTAACTACTTTGAATCCTTTAAAATGTTTCGACTTAAAACATTTGGATTATGCAAAAGGATTAGAAAAACATTGGAGTCAAAAGCAACTACTTCGAAACCTATATAAAACCTTTCAAAACCATTCGAAAATAATGAAGTGTTGGTGTTGGAACCCACCCTTCAAAATCAATGGAGAGAGGTGGTAAGTTTTAGAACACAAAGGATAATCTTTGACTCCATCTGTGTCGAAAGGTTAGGAAGCAGCAACTTTGCTTTTGACCTTGTCGAAAGCTATACCTTTCGATGTTGTTGGAAGGTTTCATTTAAAACAAGAAAGCAAACCAATCGAAACGTTTTTTCTTTTAAACCTTTTGACAATTTCAAAATCTCTTTATCAAAAGCTAGAAGGCATATTCTATTTAGACCAAAATAAAACTTTATTTCTTTCGACATCCGTAACATTTCGTCCCTAAATCTTTCGACACCATCCAATTCACTACGTACTATTTGCCTAATACCATGTGTGTGACGACCCGGAATTTTTGGTTGTTTGAAATCGGAATATTTAATCGATTTTAAATATATTTCATAGTTGGTTTCTAACTTGAATTCAAATATCACTATTTATTGGATAATTTAATTATTAAATTAAATCATTTGAAATTGGTTTAAGCGTTAAATCTTGGATTCATGCTGAATTAAATTATTTCAAAGACTTGTAAAATGTATACCGATAGTACTGAAGATAGTAAAAGTGTTGAAAATTGAATTTGGGAATGTTTTGTTAAGTTATGAAAATATACTGTTTAAATTGACGTTTAAAAATAGCCTTCCGAGGCACAGTCTAGGAATTCGACGAAACCAGTTCCATTGGATCCATAATATTGTATTATTATCGGGTTTCAATTTTGGCAGTGTTTGGAGTGACCGTTTGGCCGTACGATAACTAAACGCGCTGATAATTAAATTGAAATTTAATATAATAATTGGGTTCAAAAACTATCTTCTCCATACGATTGAATTAGGACTCGAAACCCTTTCCATTACATTCGGAAATAGGGGTATAACATTATAAATGCCTAGCGGCACACCTCGATAGGAGGTCAAATTTTTAAGATTGCATTTATCGGAACGGTTTGAATTTAAATTTAAATTGAATATTTATACTAGTCAACTGCAGTTGAAATTATCTCACATCAACCCTTTTTCCAGTACTTTCCAAAGCATTGTAACTCATCCCAGCATGCAACTTTCTTTTCGAAAATTACGTTTGCTTTTACAAATCACATCGTTCTTTTTTTTAAAAATATCTCATTCCCCTTCTTCATTTACAAATCGAAAAAAAAACCATCAGAAATAAAAAATGAACTCATCAAAATCAAAATAATGGCCGAACTATGTGGATCTAAAATCAAATTCAAACGCATGCGAACCCTCATTCACTGCCAAAGAGAACCGCCTCTCCTCAAATCATTTAGCCTAGTGTAATCGAATTCGTATAATATTAATGGCCGCTCCATTCTTCTATTTCGAATTCGTCCTTTAATTAAATAGGAGAGATGATGATTCCATTCGGGATTGATTTAGAGCAGATCTCTTCATCACGTCTCGAGCTTTGTGAGATTTCGAAGCCATCAATCGAGTCGAGATTCGGATGCGCAATCATGGGGTTTAGGAGGCAGCGGCGAGAGCCCCGCGAGATTTGATGGTGCTCGCGGGTTCAGGCAATGCCTTGTCGTGTGTTCTTGTTCGAGCAGGCAGTTCTGGAAGAGCGGTGGCAAGGCGACGATGGAAGGGGGTTTCGCATTGTGGGGTCGAGTCGCGTCAAGCTGATGGTCGAACGAAATGGCATGAGCTATGAGGTATAACCAGTTCTGTTTTAATTTGACTATATATATATACATATAAGTTGGATTTTTATAGTGAATGATGTAAAGGAAGTTTTTTTTTACAGAAAACAGAAGAAAAAAAAGTATTTCTAGTAAGACATAAATTAATCCTGTTTTTTTAATATATATATATATATATATGTATGTATGTATGTATGTATATGTATACACACCTATTTTAAAACTTAAGTGATGTTATTTAAAGGAATAAAGAAATTTACTTTAAATTCAAGGTTTAAATTTATTTGAAAGGAAAAAGAAGAAATTTGGGGAAATCTGAAATTGGTGTTTTCAGTTAAAAAGATTTTAAATCATAATTAGGGTATAAAATCTAAAGTTAATGGATTTTGAAAGAAATTGAGTAAGTAAAGTAATTTATTTCAAATGGGGTAAACTGGGAATCGGAATTTTTAAAAGGGAAGTTCAGTCCATGAAACTTATAAACTTGGTTTATAAAAGCAAAGCAATATATCAGTGGATATTTGAAAGAATAAATTCGCGGTGGGAATTTGTTAAGGGAATGGGTAAATTTGTTTAAAAATAAATAGTGATTTATTTTTTTTAAAATGTGAAAGAGAAGTGTATTTCCCTGGATAGCCAAGTACGTTTTTGAAGCAAATTTTGTTAATAGTTTTAAGTTGTTTAAAAAGTATGTTTAGAAAACTTATTATTTTTAAATGTTTAAATTCTAAAGTAAGTATTTTCTTTTAATCTATTATAGCAGTAATTATTTAAAGGTGGCTTGGTATTACGTTTTAAAAGTTAGAAATTTAGTTTTATATTTTATAAGTAGCTTTATTTTAAATATTCTTAAAGTATATATTTTTGAATAAGGGATTAAAGTAGTTTTATTTTAAATGTTTTAAAGTACAATTTATAATAAAGTGTTTTAAATTATTTTAAAAATCTAAGTTTTATGCTTGGTGTTTCAGTAGAATTAAAAATTTGGGAATTTATTCCAAGAGAAGAGTGTGGTTTAAAAACTGTTTTCAAAAGGGTTGAAAATGTAAATATATCTTGCGAAGATATTTTGAGGTTAATAAATAATTCAAGAGAAATTATTTATTGTTTAATGGATGTTTGTGAATGTTAATTGATAGTTAAATCACCGATTATCAATATTGGCCAATGCGCTGATCATTTCGAAGAGACCGGGATCGAGATTAATTTCTCAAAATCCACTTCGATCCGGTTTGTACATTTTCGTGAGGAAGACGAGTTTGGATTCAACGGTGGAGCAGTGATGTGCAAGGGCTAGTCGCTACTAATCCTGAGGATGATTCCAAATGGATGTAGTAGGAATAGTGCCTTTGGTTCCGTTCGAACCCGGGACGGACTTGGATGGATGAATGCTTTTAGAACATCGTAAGGTGGACGATGAGCATTCTAAGTGAATCGTTCTAAAAGTTAATGCTTGGCATCAAGCCTCATAAACCAGGAATGACTAAAAATCAGGGGTTATGCAGCAAGGCTAGGAGGTAGCGCCCATTAGGGTGAGGTCATCCCTGTCTAGATGTCCCTTTTTATTTCGTCTTAGTGGTGCGGTTGCTGATCCCAACCGTGGGGTGATCATACTCGGGATTATCCAGTAAGGGGTAGTCCCGGTCTTGTGTTGCAGGGGATTAGGAGTAATCTTTGATACGGTGATCTAGGCCACGTACTGCGATAGGTGGTACCCTAGTGCCTAGTCATTAGTTGGAAATCCATTCTCCCTACGTACCTTTACAGTTTTGTTTGTATACCTATTAGCTGGAATTTAATAAATGTAACATTTTCGGTTATTTTAATAAGTATTTGTAAATAGACCCTATTATAATATCAGAGGATTTTATAAGAAATGTTTTAGCTATCGTAGGGTAAAAACCCTATATGTTTATTTTGTGGCGTGGTCTTACGATATGCTTTTGTTTTCAAAAGGATTTTGAAACTTTAATAATCAAATTGAGTGTGATTTTCTCACGCTGGTATTCCAGAATGACTCGGGTGTTATTTAACTATAATGCTCGGGTCAGACCGAGTATTATAGAATACATGATATGTTGCTGAGGAGCTCAGGAGGCGAGTTGGATGACGATACGTACTTCCGCACTGTTTTAAATATTCCGCCGTGTTGATTAGCTGTGTATTCAGTTTTGAGGACAGGTTTATATGACTGTCCAGTTGTATGTTATTGTTATTGTTATTGTTAAACTCTGATGATGTATTCTGATGATGTATGTATAAAAATAGATATAGTATTCTTTTTGTAAAGATCGGTTATTATCTATTATATTTTATTTCGCTGTGATGGTTAGATTCTGATGTTGTTTTGTTTTCTCTTCTTCTACCTCTTCTTCTTTAACCCAAATGGTTCGTATTTCCGTTCATCTTGAGTTGATTGATGGAGAATAGCGATGACTCAAAGGGTACGGATTAGCGGGCTGTTACAGTGGTATCAGAGCTTAGGTTGGTGATATAACCTTGGCTCTGGTGGGGATTACTCATTAGAGATAGAGTCAGTAATACTCTAGAATGAGCTTGAGTGTATTAATAGATATGAGCGCGTATTTGTTAGTGAATATAAAATTGTTTTATATTATGTTGACTTATTGGTTGGGTGTTTATGGATTCTGGTCGATATGTGGGACGCCATGTTATCGATAGGAATTTCTAAACCCTTAAACAAGATAAACCGACACAGTATTGTTTTAAATAAGGTAAATGAAATAATTTTAACCAAATAATTTTTGTATGTAAAGGAAATAATTTTTGTAAATTATTATAGATATATATGGTTGCTTGATTATTAGGAATGATAATATTAAATTATTATCATTGTCGTGTAAAATTGAATAAGAAATTGAAATTATAACTAAAGCTAAGGAATGGATTCATATACAAAGGAAATTGTAAATGTAAACTGTAAATGTAATTTATAAATTGAAATAAGATTTCAGAATAATATTTGAATATGAAGAATTTAGATCTTGAAATTTTGGGAAAGTTTAATTCCTTTGGGTCGATAATGATTTTCAAAGATTTTGGGAAGGAATAATAGGAGTATTATTCGGAAATATTTTGATTTGGATTTGAAATCTGGTGAGACTTGAAATTAAGAATATTTGAAAATGTTTTAAAGAGATAAAAGCACTAAACTCTTTTCGGTCGCTAGAAAATAACTTCGGCGATGACTGCAGCATCATCGATGTTCATTTTCGAGTTTCCAAAGGAGGAATTGCTACTTGAATGTTTTAAATGGGCGATGTTTGCAAAAACTGGGTTTGGTTTTGAAATTCAAAGAGACAAATGAACTTACCAAATAATTTTGGATATAATTGATTTAAAATGATTTTTGAAATATTTAAGTGATTATTGAAGACTCTAGAATTGGTTTAAATGTTTTGAGTGTCTAAGTAATGGCTTAAGCTCTAGAGGTTTAACTAAAAATGTTTATGGATTATAAAAAGATTTGGAAATTTATAAAGTTTGAAAATTTCCTGGAATGAAATTAACTTGTAAAAAAGTTAATAAGTTAGAAGAGTAAGTCGAATTAAATGTACTTAAGCTAAGTTTAATATTGAGTTGAATTTGAATTAAACTGAAAATAAAATTTAGTTGTATTTGAATAAAGTTGGAATGGAATTGAATTAAAATGAATTCAGGAAGTCATTGATAATATAAAATGAAATGAATTCTTACTTAAATAAATGGAAGTAAGTTGAACTGGAATTTATGAAATAAAAATGCATGCTTGGCTAAATAAGTGTATAATCTCGAATAAAAATGAAATATAAATATAGTCAAGCTTAAAATGGGTAGAAGTACGAAAAATATAAGTGTGAGACTTATAAAAAAAGGTGAAGTAAAATAGTAAGCCAAAATAAAATTGTTTTGTATTTTTGAAATAAAATAAAAATCCAAAAACTTGAATTATAAATTAGGTTGAACTCAAGAAATTAAGTGAAGTGATTTTTGGAAGGTAAAAATCTAATTAAATAGAAGTGAACTTAAGTTATGAAGTTGAAAAGGTTTGAAGAAAGTAAATCAACTTAAGTTTAAAAGTAATAGAAGCTTGGCTTCGATTAAGGGCGAAAGCCCATTAAATAAAAGTTTGGTTGGGAAACGGTTACTAATACAAGCATGGAATGTGTCGAGCAAGATAAAATGGGTTCGAATGGAACTTATGCAAATGCGGAATAAAATACAACGTAAGCTAAAATGGAAATGAATTAAATGAAAATTGAGTTGGAATCGATTGGAAGTAGTTAGAAACTAAAATGGATATGCCATTAAGGGATTATCATCGAAATTTGCGTATAGATGTGTAACAACCCGCATATTTATCGATTGTATATTTAAATATTTTATTTAAATATTTCATCGTTCGTCGGATTTTAGTCCGAAAAGCTACTTTTTGCAAACAGTCGAATTAGGACTCGAGACCCCTTCCATTGAGTTCAAAATGCCGTTTGCAACCTTTTTGAGTATAAACTTCGATATGTTTGGAGCTAGCTAAAAATTTGACCTTTTTCACTTAGGGTTTGGGTTTGGGTTCAGCCCCCTAGCCATAATAATACCCCAAACTGAATCATCCCTCCACATTCACTCTCACTTCCTCCTCTTTTCAGTTCTAAAGTAAAAATGGTGGAAGAGATTGGAAATGGAAATGCCTAAGCCCTAGTTTTCTTTGCAAATCCAACTTCTAGCTCCAAATTCTAAGAGAACCCATTGGTAAGCATCCTCTTCATCTTCTCCAACTCATTCTCTCTTTGATTTCAGAAAATTCCTAAACCTAATTTGGGAAATGTTTCTCTTTTAAACTTAGAATCAAGCTTCTTGAGTTAGGATTGAAGTGTGGTTGATCTACCTTTGCTTTCAAGCTTCTTCTTCATTAATTTGGGTTCAAAGGTGAGATTTTTATCTCACATCATAGTCTGTAAGTATCTTTGAACGTTGGGTATGAATTCCTAACAATTATTCATGTGCATTTGCTTTTGGTTTGGATTGATTTGGTGAATATTCCAATTTTTAGTGTTTAGAGTTCAAATCTTTAAAAATCATAACTTTGATGTTGGAACATGTTTTTGGTGATGCATCGAGGAGCCAATAGGACCGGGTAGCCGATGGGCGTAATCCCCTAGCGTCCGTGCTTGTCCGATTGCAAATTGAAGGAGTTTGCACCTCATTTGAAATAGGTTTCAATTTGCAGAACAATCTGGTTCGGCCGACCGAACCACTGGGCCGGTCGACCGACCTACTACTAAAAAAGCATAGCACTTCTCTGTCTCAGGTCCGGTCGACCAACTACAGAGCTCAGCCGACCGACCTGCTTCCCGAGAATTTTTCAGAACAAGGTCCGGTTGACCGAGCTCTGTAGCCGGCCGACCGACCTGTTGCTGTTTTGCCTATTTCGCCTATTTTACGTGGTTTCCAAATTTTAATCGATTCGTGATGATCCTATTTGTTGTTATCATTTATTATCGAGGTCGCTCGATCCTATCCTCCCTTAGGTCTTCATAAGGTTGAACCCCGTAGCGGGGGTGTTGCCCCCGCACCCCCACCTTGAGGGGTTGCCACCCCCCGGACCACCCTCCGTAGGGGATCTTATCTGAAAAACATTTAACAGAACTTGCTTTGTTGAGATGCTGAGTTGACCATACTTCGAGACAAACTATCTTGGGCTTCTCGGTCGATTTTATGGATTTTTGAATATCTATTTCGGTGGATTCTTTATCGGTTTCTTTGGATTTTATTCACGTCTTCGAATGTGAATTTTTATGATTGATTGTTTCTACAATCACTTCTATGATTTGTCACTTTAAAATATAAAGGTTTTCTATACTAGTAGTAAATATCAAAACTCTTTCTTCAAATGATTTCAACACTATTTTATAACAAAGCTCGTTTTCTCAAACCGATTTCCAATTTATTAGTATATACAAACCTTTACCTCACTCGTATGAGAAATCTAATTAAATGACTTAGTAAAAAAAGTGATATGAAACGCTTGCGTTTACTTTGTCAGTTAATTCTTGGACTTGTTCGATTGAATCTCTTGTGACAATTTTCTAGTGGAGATCTACAATTTGTTCGTAAATATTTAAGTTAAGCTAGTGGTTATGGGACACGAGGCTAAACTTTTATATTTACTAGCTTAGTGTAATTGACACTTCTCGTTGATCATGACGATCATTTTGTAATTTAGACTAGCAATTGTGCGATGTCTCTTTGTTTGCAAGTTTAGACTAGCTCTCATTGGTGTGATTCCGACTCACACATATCTCTTTGTCCGCAAGGTTAGTCTAGACACCATTTGTGTGATTCCACTCACACATACCTTTTTGTTGCGAGGTTAGGCTAGACACCATTTGTGTGATTCCACTCACACATACCTTTTTGCTTTTTGGTTAGCCTTGACCTCATCTGGGTGATTCTGACTCACCCATATGGGGTAGCTCCCCATGGTCTTCGGACCGTCATGTGATAGGCCTCTTTCCCTTTTTATGATTTCTGGATTTCGTGTGTTGATTTCTTGAAATTTTATGATTCACCTATTTTCGTGATTTCTATTGATAAGCTTTATCAATTTTTGTGCATTGGTGAATTTGTGCGTCATTGACTTGTTATGAATACAAGTTTTGGGTATGATACCCTTTTTGGATCTTTGAGAAGATTCTTGTGATATTGGTTAATCTCATGTTGATTTTCAGTTACATACTTATTGTAGTATGCCATTATGGTTATCATATGTTTATGCCATATCTCTTATTCTATATCATGTCATCTGATATTTATAGCTAGACTGATCCGTTTATTATTTTCTTATTAAATAATACTCGGGTCAGACCGAGATGTTACAAGTGCTTCTGCTTGACTTCACTTCTAGGATTATCTCCTCGACTTTTGGCTAACTGCTTAGATTAGTAGTTTTTGGACATATACATTTGAGATATAGACTCTATGATGTATACTTATTCTTTTTTTTAGCACGTGTTGCTATTCTTTTGGGTTATTGTGGATCTTTCGGACCACTACTCTGATGTACACTTTCATGTGTTATATATTCATATCTTTTTCCGCCTTTGTGATATGGATATTTGTGACTGATTTCTGTTATGTTTATTTCTATACTTGCTTCCGAAGATTATTATTGCCACTGTATAGTAGCTCTGAGTTTGTATCGGTGTGTGGGATTTCCTCTCGAATCAAATGCATGTTATACTATCCGACATAGCGGTGCTCGCTCAAAGCAATTGCACGGATGGTCGCTCCTCAACAGCCTTATTCTCCGTGCTAGTTGACAGCATTGCTCCATAGTGTTCTTGGCTAGCGTGGGTATAGAGGTGGAGCGTCACAAGATGATTGTCGTTTGACGTAAACGAGATTTAATAAAATTCTATGAATTAGTGGAAGCAAATATAATTGAATTTTTGAATTAATTGATGAGAATATGAGTTTGTTTGGAATTATAAATGAATTGAAGGTAAGAAAGCGAGTGAAAGCAATTGAATTGGTGATTGAAACCTTATTAATTACTTTTAAGTGCTGTTTGGTAGGTATGGCTTATGAAATCCATGTGTTAGCTATTGAAGATGAGTAAAATGTAAATAAATTTCCTATATATGACACTTACATATTAAAAATGAGTAGGTACAGGTACCGAATGGCCGTTTGGCTGGATTTGGACGCACTAATTGCTAAAATATTAAGCCACTTGCTTAAAATGCTAAATAAAGGTACGCCTACACAATAAAAATAGGAAATATGAACTGTTTTTGTTTTTCCGACCGTGTAGGTCGATGTATATATATTTATATCTCTTGTCAAATTGCAAAAGCTCCTCCGTACAAATGAGACTCTGCCAAAATTTTGGGAGTTAGAAAAATTTTTGCGAAAATTTTTGTTAGCAACAAAATGGTTTCAAATTGGAAATTGAGATAAATTGGATGGATAAAACTAATTTAAAATAATGATATGAATCAGTTATAAATGGAAGACAAAATTCAATATTCAGCATTGAAGATAAATTGAATTCATATGGAAATAGGAGAACCAATTTGAATAGAAGTAGATATAAACTAAAGTGGTGAAGTGAAAATAAATAAATAAATAACCATATAAAATGCTTATATTATACTTAAGAAACGAATGTTGAATTCTTAAGTAAAATTTGGTATTCGAAATGTATTCTAAGTTAATATTTGAATGAAGATTTAATAAAAGTGATAATTGTGAATAAGTGAATAGAAATCAAATAAATGTGAATAAAAAAAAAATTATGTAGCCGATAATCAATTAAGATACATACGTAGGATGTACGTATATTATTTTATTCGCATAGCAATTTGATCTAGATTCGAGTATAGAATTTCGAGATAGTTATATCGATCCGAGTTGGGATTTTTCATTCGATTTTCGACGGCGAACCCTGGATATGGATTTTGATTGATTTTGGAAATTATCTATCATAGTTATGACTATGCAAGGAGAGTGACAATTTCTGATCAAGAAACCAGATCTGAGTTCGCACTAGAAAGTCGGGTAGACGATACTAGTTCGGAAGTGAAATTGTGTGTTCAAGCGAGTGATCGAATCTGATATTGCGTACCGATGATATATGTGCATCGTACGGGCTTGAATGAATAGATATTGAAATTTTGTAAGGAAGTCAATAAAATGTTTTTGAATGCTGGATATGGATAAATTGGATATACAGGTATTAAAAAGTAAGTGGGAAAAAAATTGGAATTTTTGATTTCAGAAGGTAAATTGAAATTTGCTCGGCAAAGGCATGTGTTAAAATTTCTATATGAAATTTGATTGGGTTTTTGATCTAGCCACTTGGCTTTTTTTTATTTTGGAATTTGGGAGCCCGTAGAGGCATTTTGTAGTTGTACCGAGCTAGCCGCGCAAAGGAGACGCTGGCGAAATTTTTCGAAAATTTAAGGAGTTAAAAAAAATTTGATAAAAATTTGATAATTTAAAATTTGAGTTTAAATTATAATTCGAATCGTTGGGTAAGTAATATTGTTTGGGACTTAAGGATAAGTTTGGAAAGCTAGAAAAAGGGTTAGTGTGTCTTAATAAAAGGATTGTTTTAAGAATTGTTTGGAATTGTTTGGTTTTGGGAAAAGTAATTGGATATTGGACCATTCTTCTTAACTAGCAATTTCGGGGACGAAATTCTTTTAAGGGGAGAGGAATGTGATGACCCGGAATTTTTGGTTGTTTGAAATCGGAATATTTAATCGATTTTAAATATATTTCATAGTTAGTTTCTAACTTGAATTCAAATATCACTATTTATTGCATAACTTAATTATTAAATTAAATCATTTGAAATTAGTTTAAGTGGTAAATCTTGGATTTAAGTTGAATTAAATTATTTCAAAGACTTGTAAAATGTATACTGATAGTACTGAAGATAGTAAAAGTGTTGAAAATTGAATTTGGGAATGTTTTGTTAAGTTTTGAGACTATATTGTTTAAATTGACGTTTAAAAATAGCATTCCGAGGCACAATCTCGGAATTCAACGAAACTAGTTCCATTGGATCCGTAATATTGTATTACTATCGGATTTCAATTTTTACAGTGTTTGGAGTGACCATTTGGCCGTACGATAAGTAAACACGCTGATAATTAAATTGAAATTTAATATAATAACTGGGTTCAAAAATCTATCTTCTCCATACGATTGAATTAGGACTCGAAACCTTTTTCATTGCGTTCGGAATAGGGGTATAACATTATAAACGCCTAGCGGCACGCCTCGATAGGAGGTCAAGTTTTTATAATTGCATTTATTGGAACGGTTTGAATTTGAATTTAAATTGAATATTTATACTAGTTGTTAGCGCCAAAATTGGTCACTAACACCCAAATGTAAATGAAAGCACCAATTAACAGTTACCGATAACAGATAGAGTGTGTGTAGAGAGTAATAATATGAAGAACATTTGAAATTAAAATGAAAGCAGTAAATAACAACAGATTTTATAGTGGTTCGGCTAACTCTGGCCTACGTCCACTCCATAAGTTTTCTTTCTTATTGATATGAGAATCAATTGCAGTTACAAAGTGGTAGGCTAGCCTTAGCCTTAGAAAATAGAAAGTCGGAAAGCAGAGGAGAAGAAGAAGAAGCCAAAGAAGATCCTCCATCTGGAGACCCACATGCTGTATTTATAGGCAAAACTAGGTTGTTGGGCCTCCTGAGTAGTTTGGGCCCAACAAGGGTACCGAGGTATCGAGGTGTCGAGGTACGGAGCTACCGAGGTGTCGAGGTATGGAGCTACCGAGGTATGGAGGTATGGATCTACCGAGGTATGGATCTACCGAGGTATGGAGGTATGGATCTACCGAGGCGTAAAGGTATGGATCTACCGAGGCATGGAGGTATGGATCTACTGAGGTACGGATCTACCGAGGTATGGGGGTATGGATCTACCGAGGTATGGATCTACCGAGGTATGGATCTACCGAGGTATGAATCTACCGAGGTATGGATCTGCCGAGGCATGGATCTACCGAGGTATGGAGGTATGGATCTACCGAGGTATGGAGGTGCGTGGTGCAATGCCGAGTGAGGTGAGATATGTCGAACGCTCCCTGATGCCGAACGATCCATTCAATGCCGAGCGAGATTTAGGCCGAGCAAGGAGTGTAGACCGAATGAAGTACTTGTGCCATGCATTCCCTCCATTTCTTGGCCAAATGACATATCCATGTAAACTTCATCCTCCGAAACGAAATCCATCACACTTCAACCACGATAGTCATGAAGTTAGTTAGGTTGAATCCGCCTACTTATGGCTTTGACAAAAGGCGGGTTAACACTTTGCCCCCCAAAACATGCCTTGCTAATGGAAGGTGTGTTTTGTAGCTCAATAAGCTGGATGTTCATATCCTGTTAATGACCTGCAAAGAAATTAATAGCCTTATCTGACCACGAATGACGATCGTTCGGGATCGTATGTCATTCGGGGTGGTATGTGACCATTCGAGGTCGAGTTATGATCGTTTGCGATCTGGTGCCGTTAGAGGCGAGTCGTGACCGTTCGAGGTCGGGTGCCGCTCGAAGCGAGTTTTGATCGTTCACGATCTAGTGTCGTTCAAGGAGAATCGTGATCGTTCGTGGTCGGGTGCCGTTCGAGGCGAATTGTGACCGTTCGAGGTCGGGTGCCATTCGAGGCGAATTGTGACCGTTCGAGGTCGGGTACCGTTGGAGGCGAATTGTGACCGTTCGAGGTCGGGTGCCGTTCGAGGCAAATGAGTGTGCCCGAGGGGGAATTAGTATTATCGATACGAGGTTTTATGTTCGGGGGAGTTTCTGAATCAAAGACTTCGGCGGTTCATCGCCATACAAGAGGTGCTCATGGACCGTTCGCGATCCAACGGGCATACAAGTAAATTCTTTCATAGGATTGCAGATACCAAAGCAATGATCATATGAATTCCACAACAAGAATGTTCAAATCAAAATCAAAGCAAGAGCAAGACGAGGATGTCAAAGCGTAAATTCTTACTATGGTGCGGTTAGTAGTCATTCGGAGCATGCATATGGATCGTGCGTGATCGCTTACATGTGTAAATGATTTAACCGTGTTAGTGAGAGGTTTGCGACTTGTTCATCACTTTCGACCTGCCCTCGAGTTCGCGAGGAAATTTTACCAGTCCCTTGACAGAGCGTTTATTCCTCTACTACCACCAGGTTGCTCAGATACTCTTATCTCTCTCTCTGGGATTGGATCAACATGCTCCAAGTGTGGTGCCCCCATGCAGGATCGATGCCTGATTCGCTTCTGAAGAAGCCTCTTGACTTCCCTCATGTTCGCTTCTTTCTGGCCTCTGTCTTCTATTTGTTTGTCTTGTCATGGCTTATTAGATCTTAGTTCTCAAGTCTTCAAAGTCAACTTCTCCTGAGTTATCTTCTCGGTGAAAGCACCAAAATGTTAGCGCCAAAATTGGTCACTAACGCCCAAATGTAAATGAAAGCACCAATTAACAGTTACTGATAACAGATAGAGTGTGTATAGAGAGTAATAATATGAAGAACAGTTGAAATTAAAATGAAAGCAGTAAAGAACAACAGATTTTATAGTGGTTCGGCTAACTCTGGCCTACGTCCACTCCAGAAGTTTTCTTTCTTATTGATATGAGAATCAATTACAGTTACAAAGTGGTAGGCTAGCCTTTGCCTTAGAAAATAGAAAGTCAGAAAGCAGAGGAGAAGAAGAAGAATAAGCCGAAGAAGATCCTCCATCTGGAGAACCAAATGCTGTATTTATAGGCAAAACCAGGTTGTTGGGCCTCCTGAGTAGTTTGGGCCCATCAAGGGTACCGAGGTGTCGAGGTACGGAGCTACCGAGGTGTCGAGGTATGGAGCTACCTAGGTATGAAGGTATGGACCTACCGAGGTATGGATCTACCAAGGTATAGATCTACCGAGGTATGGATCTACCGAGGTATGGATCTACCGAGGCGTGGAGGTATGGATCTACCGAGGTATGGATCTACCGAGGTACGGATCTACCGAGGCACGGAGGTACGGATCTACCGAGGTATGGATCTACCGAGGTATGGAGGTATGGATCTACCGAGGTATGGAGGTATAGAGATATGGATCTACCGAGGTATGGATCTACCGAGGTATGGAGGTATGGATCTACCAAGGGATGGATCTACCGAGGTATGGATCTACCGAGGCATGGATCTACCGAGGTATGGAGGTATGGATCTACCGCGGTATGGAGGTGCGTGGTGCAATGCCGAGTGAGGTGAGATATGTCGAACGCTCCCTGATGCCGAACGATCCATTCAATGCCGAGCGAGATTTAGGCCGAGCAAGGAGTGTAGACCGAACGAAGTACTTGTGTCGTGCATTCCCTCCATTTCTTGGCCAAATGACATATCCATGTAAACTTCATCCTCCGAAACCATATCCATCACACTCCAACAACGATAGTCGCAAAGTTAGTTAGGTTGAATCCGTCTATTTATGGCTTTGACAAAAGGTGGGTTAACACTAGTCAACTGCAGTTGAAATTACATCAACCTTTTTTCCAATACTTTCCAAAGCATTGTAACTCATCCCAGCATGCAACTTTCTTTTCGAGAATTACGTTTGCTTTTACAAATAACATCGTTCTTTTTAAAAAAAATATCTCATTCCCCTTCTTCATTTATAAATCGAAAAAAAAAACATCAAAAAAAAATGAACTCATCAAAATCAAAATAATGGCCGAACTATATGGATTTAAAATCAAATTCAAACGCAAGCGAACCCTCGTTCATTGCCAAAGAGAACCGCCTCTCCTCAAATCACTTTGCCTAGTGTAATCGAATTCGTATAATATTAATGGCCGCTCCATTCTTCTATTTCGAATTCGTCCTTTAAATAAATAGGAGAGATGACGATTCCGTTTGAGATTGATTTAGGGCAGATCTCTTTGTCACATCTCGAGCTTTGTGAGATGTCGAAGCCATCAATCGAGTCGAGACTCGGATGCGCAATCATGGGGTTCAGGAGGCCGCGGCGAGAGCCTCGCGAGATTCGATGGTGCTTGAGGGTTCAGGCAAGTGCCTTGTCGCGATGATGTGTTCTTGTTCGAGTAGGTAGTTCTTGGAGAGTGTGGCGAGGCGACGATGAAAGGGGGGTTTCCCGATGTGGGGTCGAGTCGCGTCAAGCTGATAGTCGAACGAAATGGCATGAGCTGTGAGGTATAACCAGTTCCGTTATAATTTGAATATACACACACACACACACACACACAAACATATAAGTTGGATTTTTACAATGAATGATGTATAGGAAGTTTTTTTATTACAGAAAACAGAAGGGAAAAAAAGAAAAAAAAGCATTTGCTGTAAGATATAAATTAATCCTTTTTTTTATATAATATATGTATACACGCCTATTTAAATTCATATAGGAAAACAGGAATTAGTTTATATTAAAAAGTTTGAAAGAAATAGGAATTTAAAATTTTCTATAGAGTTTATATAAAGGTAGATTTTTAAATGTGTGTAGGTTATTTTTAGTATATGTAGTTTCAAGGGAAAATAATAAAGAAATAAATATAAACATTTTGATTTACTGGATTTTTTTAAAATAATGGAGACCAAATTGTTAAATTAACTTATTTAGTTATTTTAGTTACTAAAGATAATTTATTAACGAATTTAGTTTCAAATTTAATAATTAGTTAATTCAATCTATTAAATGGAAATTAATTACTCAATTATCTCAAATATTAATAAATTATATAATGTTTAAACAACGTCAATAATCGTGGAATCAAATCGAGAGTGAAGTGGATTTGCATATTTAAGGGGCAAATGTGAGTTAATCTCACTCTTCTACGTTTTATTTAAATTTAAATGGTTAAATTTAAATAATTGGTTGAATGATTGAATTTATTTGATGTGCAATATCATATATAGTGGTATATATATAGTATATATTGGAGTGATTGATTTCCTGCATTATATAGCGGATAATATCCTATGTGCCGGATGATAGCGGATGATGTAGTATTAAAAACCATATACCACGATATTCCACCTCGAAGTGGAATTGGTATTGTGCTAACATCTGTGGATGCAGGGAACAGGTTGGAAGGATCCAACTGGATTCCTCTAAATTATTTGGATTGTTTAATATTCGGTGTTATGAATATTTGATATTCTGTGATGAATTTATATTTGAAATATTGAATGCTATGGTTTGGTCGAATATATTTCGGTACACTGAGTTATCAAAATATATAGAATTGGATTTTTGAAAAGAAAATAAATGAGTGAATTTTTAAGTAAAATAATTATAGAGAATTTGAATAAATTTAAGAACTAATTGGAAAGGAATGAAAGTGATATTAAAATTCTAATAAATAAATTCCGAGTTTGGAAAAGGGGACTTGGAATAAACAGCGTAATAATGAATTTTAAAACTTAAGTGATGTTATTTAAAGGAATAAAGAATTTGACTTTAAATTCAAGGTTTAAATTTATTTGAGAGGAAAAAGAAGAAATTTGGGGAAAATCTGAAATTGGTATTTTCAGTTAAAAAGATTTTAAATCATAATTAGGGTATAAAATCTAAAGTTAATGGATTTGAAAGAAATTGAGTAAGTAAAGAAATTTATTTCAAATGGGGTAAATTGGGAATTTTAAAAAGGGAAGTTCAGTCTATGAAACTTATAAACTTGGTTTATAAAAGCAAAGCAATATATCAGTGGATATTTGAAAGAATAAATTCACGGTGGGAATTTATTATTGGAATGAGTAAATTTGTTTAAGAATAAATAGTGATTTATTTTTTTTAAAATGTGAAAGAGAAGTTTATTTCCCTGGATAGCCAAGTACGTTTTCGAAGCAAATTTTGTTAAAAGTTTTAAGTTGTTTAAAAAGTATGTTTAGAAAACTTGTTATTTTAAATGTTTAAATTCTAAAGTAAGTATTTTCTTTTAATCTATTATAGCAGTAAGTATTTAAAGGTGGCTTGTATTACGTTTTAAAAGTTAGAAATTTAGTTTTATATTTTACAAAGTAGCTTTATTTTAAATATTCTTAAACTATATATTTTTGAATAAGGGATTAAAGTAGTTTTATTTTAAATGTTTTAAAGTACAATTTATAATAAAGTGTTTTAAATTATTTTAAAATTCTAAAGTTTTATGCTTGGTGTTTCAGTGGAAATAAATATATGGGAATTTATTCCATGAGAAGAGTGTGGTTTGAAAACTATTTTCAAAAGGGTTGAAAATGGAAATATATCTTGCGAAGATATTTTGAGGTTAACATATAATTCAGGAGAAATTATTTATTGTTTGATGGATGTTTGTGAATGTTAATTGATAGTTAAATCACCGACTATCAATATTGGCCAATGCGCTGATCTTTTTGAAGAGACCGGGAACAGGATTAATTTCTCGAAAACCACTTCGATCCAGTATGTACGTTTTCGTGAGGAAGACGAGTTTGGATTCGACGGTGGAGCAGTGAAGTGCAAGGGCTAGTCGCTACTAATCCTGAGGATGATTCCAAATGGATGTAGTAAGAATAGTGCCTTCGGTTTCGTTCGTACCTGAGATGAACTTGTATGGATGAATGCTTTTAGAACATCGTCAGGTGGACGATGAGCATTCTAAGTGAAATGTTCTAAAAGGTAACGCTTAGCCTCAAGCCTCATCAACCAGGAATGACTGAAAATTAGGGGTTATGCAGCAAGGCTAGGTGGGTAGTGCCCATTAGGGTGAGGTCATCCCTGTCTAGATGTCCCTTTTTATTTCGGCTTAGTGGTGCGGTTGCTGATCCCAACCGTGGGGTGATCTTACTCGGGATTATCCAGTAAGAAGTAGTCCCGGTCTTGTGTTGCAGGGGATTGCGAGTAATCCTTGGTATGGTGATCTAGGCCACGTAGTGTGACAGGTGGTACCCCAGTGCCTAGTCATTAGTTGGAAATCCATTCTCCCTACGTGCCTTTACGGTTTCGTTTGTATATCTATTAGCTGGAATTTAAAAAATGTAACGATTTCGGCTATTTTAATAAGTATTTGTAAATAGACCCTATTATAATATCAGAAGATTTTATAAGAAATGTTTTAGCTATCATAAGGTAAAAACCCGACATGTTTATTTGTGGCGTGGTCTTACGAGATGCTTTTGTTTTCAAAAGAATTTTGAAACTTTAATAATCAAATTGAGTGTGATTTTCTCACGCTGGTATTCCAGACTGATTCGGGTGATATTTAACTATAATGCTCGGGTCAGACCGAGTATTATAGAATACAGGATATGTTGCTGTGGAACTCAGGAGATGAGTTGGATGACGATACGTACTTCCGTACTTGTTTTAAATATTCCGCTGTGTTGATTAGTTGTGTATTCAGTTTTGAGGACAGGTTTATATGACTGTCCAGTTGTATGTTATTGATGTTGTTGAACTCTGATGATGTATTCTGATGATGTATGTATAAAAACAGATATAGTTTTCTTTTGTGTAAAGATCAGTTATTATCTATTATATTTTATTCCGCTGCCATAGTTAGATTCTGATGTTGCTTTGTTTTCTCTTCTTCTACCTCTTCTTCTTTAACCCAAATGGTTCGTATTTTCGTTCATCTTGAGTTGATTGATGGAGAATAGCGATGACTCAAGGGGTACGGATTAGCGGGCTGTTGCAATGTGCATTAGTATTTGTCCTAGTCGAAGGGCTTGATACCTTTCGACCTTGTCAAAAGGTCTAGAATGAAGGTGAAAGCTATGTTGAAAGGGTTGAAATAGAAGAAAGACTATTCATTTGTACTTTAAAACAGTTCTTTTGTACCCAACCTACCATGTTTTTCTTAGTCTGATTGGCTGATGAGCCTTCTCCTGTACTTCCAAATAGGTAAAAGTATACGAAAGTCAACATTTTTCCTAAAACACTATTCTTCTTCCCCAAATCAATTTCTAAGCAGTTTTCCCTCCGAATTTGACCAATTCAAAAGCAAATTTGCAGTTTAGCACTTAGGCTTAAATAATTATTTGCCTTAGTAAACCACTAAGGAAAAATCCCTAAATATCACCATAAATCTGATAAATCATATACATCAACATATTAAAGTTTCAAAGCATATAAAGATCAAAACAACTCGGAATTTAACCAAAATCGAATAAAAACATGTTAATTAGCCCATTAACCTTTAAAACACCAAAGTCTTATCCAACAAAGGTTTAAATGGTTATACTCTAACCAAAATTATAAACTTGAATCGGGTATAACTCATAACCGACCAAACAGAGAAAAATGAGATGATAAACATGAATATTCACCTTCATTAGTTAACTGGAGAATAAGATAATTTTCTAGCTTTAATTCCTTAAATTTTTCTTTAATTTAGTGCTCTTCCTGGAGCTTTTAATGGCCTGCCGAAATATAAGTGAGGAGTTATGAATGAGAAAGTCAAAGTTTATTAAGGTGGAGGAAGAGATTTGTTCTAAGAAATGTAGCCTCAATTCCTAGTTTACCCCTTAGGAAATTCCTCCTTAATTTAGTTAAGTCTTATTTTAGTTTATTCATTAAGACACGATTATTGGAATTATCAATCTCATCATAATTATTCATATTATTCTACTTATTTTATCCAATTAAATATCCCGAATAACGTTAATCAAAATTCAGGGGAATTACATAATCAGGTTTGATATTCAATGATTCATATAAGGAATATTATAGAAAACATGTCAACAATGTTGAGGAATCCTGTTGGATCCCTTCAACCCGTCTCCCTGCATTACATCTCATATGTTTCAGCGCACATATATGTAGACAAAATTAATATTCAAGAGGAATTCTGTTGGATCCCTCCAACCTATTCCCCTACATCACAAAAATATATAATCATATAATATGGGCCATCCGCTACTAGATGGGTATATATAAAATGTCATCCACTCTAGGGGCAGGAATAAAACCAAATCAACTGATAAAATTGTAAATCAACAAAACATCCAATCAATAATTTTTATAAACTATATATCATATTAGTTAACCAAAAAGGTGAGATTAAATCATCGAAATTTCAGTTGTTGCCGAAGCATTCTGCTTCCATCCGAATTCGAATGACGGTCAAATTCAGCATAGAATTCAACTATCTCTTATTTTCACCAAATTAATTCCATATTGCAGTGTTCGTCAATATGAACCAAAAGTGACTGACCGCGTTCGATTTTGACCTAAAATGAATTAGTTATTTAACTTACAACATCCAATAGTTAAATAAATACAATATTCCTTAATCACATCAATAGGATAATAATTAACCTTAATTAAATTAATAAACCTCCCTTTAATCCTTCTTCATGTTCACACCAACCCCGAACCCATGAACCACGCGACTCGCCTCCACCAAGTTCATCGCCGCCTCACTTGACCTAGGACCACTTCGACACTTTCAAATGGAATCCCACTCCCCACGAGCATCTTGAACTTAGCCTCGACCTCCTAGCTGGCACCACGATGGAGGTCGAACCCTCAACGGATTTCCGTCAACCCAAAAAGGCCACCACTTTGGCTATTTCAAGCCTTAAAACTCCAACCGTAGATAGCTCTCATCCTCACAAACACTTCCTCTTCACAAACCATCACCCAAAACACTTCTTCTTACAGGAATTAACCAATCCCCCTTCGTCGTTCATCACTGAAATACGGGCACCACGCCATGAGATACGCCGATCTAACCGTACAATCTCTACATCTTATCATCATTGATGTTTCCCTAATTAAAGTCGAGGCGTGAAAATGCCTCAGGTGGCCGCAATGACGGCGACCGTTGGATGAAGCTATGTTTTCAATTCAAATTTTGAACTTCTCTGGTTATAGACATACTTATATATATAGGAGAAGAAGCATGGGGTTGTGACATTGGAGTATAGTCTGGTATAGGCTAGGGTATGGGGAAAGTATGGGCATGAAATGATGGGTGCCCATTATTTTATTCCAGAATATCTGGTAATGTACACCCTAAAATTATCGAACTCCAATGAAGTCTTGCCACCTAGTGTTCTATATTAAGTATCACTTTTCCAAAACCCAATAGAACTAGTTTTGAGACCTAATTCGATCAAATGCAGAAGTTACCTTTTAAAATCTAATTATATTAATTTAAATTCCTTTAATTATTTTCTATACGCTTTGAACTCGCACGACAAAACAATGCATCCAATCATCACGAAATTCGATGGCATACTATAATTCACTATTGCAGATCTAATGGTACTGGTTTCGTTGAAATCCGAGACCGTGTCCCGAAATGATATATTTCACTCATTATTTTAAACAGGTTATTACTAAAACAAGTTTAATTTACTTTTTTAATTCAAATTAAAATTTTATTATCTCATTCTCATTTATTCCATATCTAAAAGGATTTCGAAATCATTTTCATTAACATTAAACCCCAGATTCAATTATTTAAATATTCCAATGATTTAAATTCACTATTTAATATCTTTAATCAATTGTCATTCATATATTAAAATAAACCCCTTTTATTTGAAATTAAAGCTATATTACTTATAAAATTAATATGTCGGCTGAAACCTGGCTCTAATACCACTTGTAACGACCCACCTTTTTAGACGATTTAAATCGACAATAAACCACATATGTCAACTCGAACCATTCAAAAGGGAGGATTGTTAATGAGGTAAATAAGAAAAAGAAGATAAAAAAAGAAAATAAACACAGAATCTCATAGTGGAATGACAAAATATAATAATAAATAAACAGTTCATGAAGTTGTTTTACAAACATTTGATTACAATTTTGCAATACATACCAGAGTTATACATACAGTAGGAATAAAATATATAATGCAGTGGAACAAGATGATGTAGTGGAATAAATATAATAAATAGTAATAATATACTAAATCTTCATCTTCGTGCACCAGAAATAAAGTCTTCAACATCGAAATGCTCTGGCTAACCCGAGCATAATGAAAACACAAAACACTCGAGTCATAACGAAAAAGATCTTATGTATGTTAAATCACTAGTAAATAAATATAAGTGTAACGATTTCAGATATGTAGACGGGAATTTACATTTCTTATCCAGTGTCTAATATGAGTGCAATAACTTAAGAGATGTTCGGGATTCCATCTCCTAAGGATTCGTTAAACCATCTACACACATAGTATAATATGCTATTATAATATGTCTACAGTAAAGTAAAGTATTAAAATAGCGTTAAGACGTTACCCATATCCCCCTTAACACATTTTTATATAAATGCCATAATCTATATAGTACCGTAATTCCTCCGTATACTGGAGGACTATCAGAAGGCACTCCATAGTGTATAACACATACCAAACTCATAGTGGGCGCGATAAGGCATTTGGAAGGCACGCGAGGCTATGCGTAGGGTAGGATGCTATCGTTTTGCGGATCCAGACTGGTGGTAATGCATAACAGCTACTACCACCCACCTTGGAATACACTACCATAATCAAAATCGTGGGGTAGCCACCAAATCAATCACCAAGTAATAAATATGGTATCGAAGAAGCATGTCTGATCAGAGGAGCGACCTTACTTAGCCTGGCATGGCTCCTGTTTTAGTCATATCAAGCTGACCCGAGGGGGTCAAGGCTGCGTTCATACCTCATATATTAGCGTTAGCCAAACCATCCTACTTCGTTTTGGATTCTCCATAATGTGCACAGTTGTTAAAGTGGATTTCGGTATTGGCAGAGAGTATGACAATATCTGATCCTGATCTCTTTAACAACCAAACTGTGATGACCTGAATTTTAGTGCTCGAAAATCGACATCCATACTTCGCTGGTATTCGAATGCCGCAGATTCAAACGTCGAATCTGGTTCGCCGGAGCTTATAACACATTAAGTACAACAACACAGCGGAAAAAAATGAACAACTTTATTGATACACAATAGATACAACATCTGATACAAATGAATATCAACATATCAGAGATAGATACACAGCGGAAACAAAAGCAGCGGAAAGATAATATCTTCAATGCCAAGCAAGAGAGAAAGAAAATCCGATAAAACTTCAACTCCATAGCCAAAGCTCCAAACCACTAGCTCGAACTACCATCACGTTGTATTGTAGCAAGGTCGGTCATGGATGTGATTGCTTAAATCCAAAGACTCCAAAGAATTCCAAACAAAAAGAAGAAGGCTACCGAATCTATATCTACTAGCTGATTATCCGAAAATCTGACTCTAGGCTTCCCGTGTGGAAAATTATGGGCACCCAGAGTTTTGAAAGGGAACAATAAACTCCAGATCAGTCATGGGACTGGTGTGAGCAAACGAAAATAGTTTTATTTGAAACAAAACAAAAAAAAAGAAATTTTCTATGCTTTTTGAAAAATGAAACTACCATAAGGCCTCTACGCACACACACAATGCAAGCACACAATTGGAGGAGATTACTCCTTATGGTAGTCAAACATGCTTGATACGTGAAATCCTTTTGATATTATTATTATTATTAGTGCATAGTGCAGAAAACATTTCGAAAGCATAATATTAATCTTAGCCGGCATACGCGTTTCGTGGTATGCCTATTGTAGCTACCACTTAAACGGTAGGTCACCACCATAAGTAAATGGCAGGTTATACAACTAAAACCGTACAGGGCACATATTGTTTCTTTAAATTTCCAACAAATGGTTAGGCTATGGAACTTCCTACACCGCATGGTACGCCTCTGGAGGGATGACCCGAAAACCAAACCTGATCTCTGCCGACACAAGGCCGGGTTACCTCTGTAACTATTAACACGAGTATGCCATCCCCCGGTCGTCACCGACCTTTATCCGAGGGCCTTCAACACCAACAACCACAAAGAAAAAAATTTGCAACAACCATATAAGTTAAGTATCTGGGCTCCATACCGTGATGCCACTTTTATCCAGAAATAAATGGACATACCCTAAAGGGCGCGGCCCTCATAACCTAGCCGCATCATTCATGTTTCGACCATTTTCGAGGTGTGAGGTTCGACGAGATCTCGTCCACAAAGCTACGATTTTCACAAAAGCCATGCTTTGATCAACAAATGATCAGCAGCACTCATGACACATTACCAAATTGGGAATGTATCACTAATAACCATCAACTACATAATCTGTTAGCTCGTATGTCTGAGAGAAGGATGTTAAGCTAAGAGAAATAATTCTCTGCCACCAAACAGAAATGAATTTGACAGAAACCGGCTTTACATCTCAAAGTATAATTTCAGACATACACCCATACAAGTCCGTTCTGGGTTCGAATGGAACCGAAGGCACTTCAAAAGAAGCCTTTGCAATCTGGGTATTCACAATCCCGATCGGACTCCCCATCACGTATGGATATCTATATACCAGCGCGATTCAGTGCAGAGACATTCGACAAGTAATCCTTTCGTTCTCGAAAATACCCGATCTTCACCACCGATCGTCAAATGCTATCATTTTGTCGTATCATTATTCGAAATGGGTTTTATGAAATAAAGTCCTCCCTGCTAAACCGAATAATGAGCGCTTAATTTTTAAACCATATGGATATCGTGGGATCGTAGTTAAGTCATGACTTAAAGTCCAAAACCTTTCTTTTTGAATAGTTTACACAAATTTCCACTTTTAATCTTTTAGACAAAAGATTCATTTTTAAGATCCTCTTTGCTTTGAAAACAAAGTTCACAAATATTTAACAAAGATTTATTCATAGCTTTCAAAACTATTTACAATTCAAATCACACAACTTGAAATCCTTTTAGCAAAAACTAGAAATTTCTTTCGTTATATGAAAGCCATTATCATTTGGAAAAAAATGCTTTTCGTTTCCGGAAAATCCGATCAAATATACACAAGTTATAGCCTTTAAAGTATAAACTTGGGTTAAATTTAAATTCCCAAAATAATCCTTTTAAAATACTTAAAGATGGTTTAGAAATCCATATATATTACATTATATAACTTGTATCACCACTTTCAAACCAAAATTTACAAAATAACTTCAAAAACTTAAAAAAGACATACTATATTCAAACTAATTTCAATTTTCAAAACTTCCTTTTCAAAAGCTTTTCATATCCAACACAATTCCATTTCCAAAACCATTTGAATTCAAAATTTAATCTTTAAAATCATTTCACCACTTGAATAAAATATATTAAATTCAAAATATCCGTGACTTAACCAATTTCTCATGAAATCCATATTTATGTGTGTGTGGTGTAGTCCAAGGGTTTAACACAAAACAATCAATATCATAGTTATCATCAATTTAAACACAACAATATTGATAAGCGGTATAATCCTATAACGCTTATCTTCATTCACAGATTCGCAGATAAAAATGTAAATTCATCACAGATAAATAGATCACAGTTCATAGCTCAATTCAAAACAATCTACATCACAGAACAATACAATCAGAGATAACAACCAATTTAAAGCATTCAATAGAATTCAATCCTCCATAAGCAAATTAAGCAATCACTTGATTATAATTAATTTAATATGAATTAATTACTTATTAATCCATAACTCTGATTAATTAATTACAAACCATTTTAATTAATTATCCTTTAATCATTTATTAACAAATTTAATTAACCTTTAATTAATTATCCTTAATGGCATTAATTAATTAATCCCTTAATTAATTACCATTTAACTAATTATCCTTAATTAATTATAATAAGTGGTTATCCTTAATCCCTTATATTAATAAATCACAAATAAATTACATTAGTTAATTAATCAATCATGTAAACAAATTAACCTTTAATTAATCACCTTAATTAATTAATCACATTAACTAATTATCCTTTACGTAATTAAGTAATTAATTCTTTAATTACTTTCATTTAAGAAATTGTTCTTTAGTTAATTATCCTTGATTACTTATCGATGATCCTTTAATTACTCAAAACTTTAATCAAGTAAAGATAAATCCTTATCTTAATTACTTTACTTAATTATCATTTAAACCTTATTAATGATTTTTGAAAATAAATCATCATTACTACATTAATTAACTCAAGACCTTTAAATTAAAATAATGATTAGAAAACATTTCATCTCTTAATTACATCTTTAATTACATTATTACGTTTATTTAAAATAAAATTAAAATAAGGATATATATATATATATATTAAACACTTTAAACTTAAAATAATTTGTTCTAAAATCTTAACTAATCCCAACATAAATCAACATTTATACTATTCAAAAGAAAATGGGTTACGAAATTGTTTCAACTATTCCAAATTTTAAAATTTAAAACTTGTTACTACCCATATTTCCCAGACCCAAGTTAAACTAGCGAAATCCCCGAGCCAACCACCAAAATCCTCGGGTACATCACCAAGTAAACTCCTGTTTCTTTATTTTAAACTTTTTTTTAATTTTAAATTTCAAAAACTATTAAAACATGTTAGCCATTCAAACATCCCCAAAAAAAACTTGAGCTATCACATCGATTACCCAAGAGTAAACCCGAGCTTCCCACCTTCTTCTTCAACCATCAGCAATCACCCAAGTTCATTGACATGTGCACATGCACAGGTGATCGGATCACCTCTGACCAATGCCGAGGTCATTGACACAATGACCACAACCTCACCCGATCATCCCCGACGCCCAGTATTGTCGAATTTGATCAGAATCAAAATTGAGTTGATCGACTCAACCTGCCACCCAACTTTGATCAACTAAAACGGCTAGCACAATCGATCTCATCCACCATAGTCTACGCCGTTCCACCCAGACATTCGCCAAAGTCCTCTGCTTCATTTCCCCCGGGTTCGATGAACCCCGATACACCATCATCAATGAAATCACTTTGAAAGCACAGGTTAACCTATCCGCTTGTTAAACCCTACGTCATTGTCGATACGCACCGCGATGATTTATAAATCCATCCATTATTTTTCCAGAGATCGCCATATACCAAGCTGCCTTCAGTCACGAGCGTGATACCCCACCACTTCTATCGTCGAGAAATTGACACAAATTCAATTTTCGTTCAACTTACAAATACTCAATATTCCCAAACCTGAAAATCTTGATATTTATGTCAAAATTCATCATCTTGCAATTCGACTCTGTTTGTAAGATCAAAACATAATTTCTAGATATTCAATTTTTTATTCATATATAATTATTACTGTAATTTATTAATTTTGAAATAAATACTCCATATATTTATTTGAAACTACTTTTAAAAACAAATTTACCCTGTCAAAATCATTTTTCATTAAGGGATCAAAGCCTAAAATCGATCAAATGAAGAGCAGTTGAATTCTGTTTTAGTGGCTTTAAGCCTGTAGAACAATAGAGAACATAGCCATGCATACATCAATTCACAGATATATGTATATTCATACAACATTGCTAAGTCATCATCATCACAGGCATAATTAATCAATAGAATATGGTTTCCAAAGTAAGGTTTGCTCACATGGAATTAAAAGGAAAGAACAGAGACCCTGGAATTTATTTGAACTTGAAACTTGTAATCTAATGTTGATCTGATTTCAGAAAGCTTCCAATTTGAATTCTTTGCATTTATTTGAATTTTCTTCAGGTTTAATTAAATCTGAACTTGTTTGCTTTGATTGAAACTTGTTGAGTTGGACTTGCTTTATGCTTTGTTTTTCAGGCTTCTAGGATTAAGATGTTTTGATGTTGAATTTGTTGCTTCAAGATTTTGGACTTGAACTTCCAGGCTTTTGAAAACTGGAAAAAAATCTTTGTTTCAATTGTTTCAGGTCTGATACTAAGTTGAATTTGTATTTGTTTAGCTGCTTTAAATTTGAACTTGCTTAATCTTTGAATGTTGTACTTTGATCAAGTTTGAGTAGAATCATTTCTTTGATTATTGTTTAGTTGAAAATTGAGGAATTGAAAAAGTTTTGAGCTGAGAGAATAGGTAACCAGGTTTTCTCAAATTACTTATCAATATATAATTTGATTTAAAAGAAGACATAACTTGCCACTTGTTATTATATGTTACACTTGTTAATTTTTTTATATACATGGCTTACAAATGTATATATATTATTAATTTGTGTCTAAACCCTTACTTTAATTAATTTACAAATTATGTTTTAAACCCATTATGCTATTATAAATTATGTAATATAATGTATTATATTTATATTTTTGTATTTATACTTTTACTTTTATATTTTCTTATATATAGTTTCATATATTTATTAATATATGTATTATGTTTGCAAATGTTTATATATATTTATATACAAACTTTATTTATTCAAGTATAAAAGAAAAGGGTTTTAAGCCTTTTTATTAAACTTATTTAAACTTTTAAACTTAAGTTAAAATATCCTATTATATATACAAACCATTTTTTATTTTCAAAAGATATATATACATGTATGTTAAAGCTTTATTTATACTTATTTTACATTTATATTCATGCATACTATATTATTTATATTTATATAGCTTTTAAAGAAAATGATTTAAAATCAAATTATACACAAATAATCATATATACAAATTAGTTTCTTAAAATATAACTTTTAAATCCAATTAATTTTATAAAATATTTACGTTTTGAATTCCAAAACAAAATTCTATTTACAATATATATAAACAAATACATATTTTTATTAGTTTTGGAAAAATTCCAAATTAATTTACAAAGCAATCCAAAAATTTATATTAATTACAAAATTAAATTTGACTCAAAAACCGAGATCGTTATAGATTCCCCCTTAAGAAAATTTCGTCTTCGAAATTTGCTAGATAGGGAGACAACAAAAGAACAGATGAACACAAAAAATAGCTTTCCAGATCAATCTGAAATATTTATTCTATATTTGGCTTACCAAATTAGAATATCAACACTAGATACGAGAACAAACTTATTCAACATTTCACGAAATATTCGAGTCATCTGATGTATGAAATATGCAGGGGCATCGATTAGTTTGAAGGATAACTAACCACTCATAGAATATATCTGGACCCCATAGAATAGATAAATGGATACAATTTAATTCAACTTCTTATTTTATTAATCAATTCGTTTTAAATAAAATTTCAAATTTATTAAAGTTAAAACGAAAAGACTTATAAGAAACTGACAATTAGAATACGAAATAGGAAACTGACAATTAGAATACGAAATAGGAATTAGAACCATTTTTTACAATGATTCGCAAGGCGACCACCGCAACAAGGCTTCTTCTTATAGCTACTAGTAAGCCATCAAAGAATTGAAATCGGATGATGAACAAAAGGGATCAATAGAAAAGTTGTTTCTGTTGTTGTAGGGCATTGACCATTTTAGTGGTACTCCCCTGTCCCTAATCTCATCCTCTTCTTGCACTCATACTCACTATCAATGAATAGTAATAGAATTTACTAAGGCATTCGAACGGATATCTTAGGGATATATTCATTCTAGGGCATTTATATCCCTATCTCTAATGAGTCACCTAATGTGTTATACTCCTGAGCTAAAGTTCTTACTCAACCTTCAGCTCTGATACCAAATGTGATATCTCGGGTCTTCAACCTTCCGACAGCTGCCAATCTCAACTGGTAGGCTTTTCAACCATCACAGCCCCACCGTGGCTCACAATGGTACCCTGAACTTGCTTTTACGGCCAGCCTTTCGACTCTCAACCTACGTGGTTAGCCAACCCTTCCCCAAGGACATGTAGGGGTGAGAGTCTCTCATTCGCCACCAAACGCGAAGCGAGAACCCCCTATCACGTTGTATTGTAGCAAGGTCGGTCATGAATGTGATTTCCAAAATCCAAAGACTCCAAAGAATTCCAAACAGAAAGCTGAAGGCTACCGAATCTATATCTACTAGCTAATTATTTGAAAATTTGACTCTAGGCTGCCTGTGTGGAAAATTGTGGGCACCCAGAGTTTCGAAAGGGAACAATAAACTCCAGGTCAGTCATGAGACTAGTGTGAGCAAAAAAAACAGTTTTATTTGGAACAAAACAAACAAAAAGAAATAAAAAGAAATTCGCTATGCTTTTTGGAAATTGAAACTACCATAAGGCCTATCCGCACACACAATGCAAGCGCACAATTGGAGGAGATTTCTCCTTATGATAGTCAAACATGCTTTATACGCGAAACCCTTTTGATATTACTATTATTATTAGTTTATAATGCAGAAAACATTTCGAAAGTATAATATTAATCTTAGCCAGCATACACATTTCGTGGTATGCCTACTATAGCTACCACTTAAACGGCAGGTCACCACCATAAGTAAATGGCAGGTTATACAACTAAAACTGTAGAAGGCTCGTACTGTTTCTTTGGATTTCCAACAAATGGTTAGGCTAAGGAACTTCCTACACCACATGGGTATGCCTCTGGAGGGACGCCCCAAGAATCTAACCGGATCTCTGCCAACACAAGGTCGGGTTACCTCTATAACTAGGTAACTACTGACATGAGTATGCCATCCCCCGGTCGTCACCGACCTTTATCCGAGGGCCCTCAACACCAACAACCACGAAGCAACAAATTTGCAACAACCACATAAGTTTAGTATTTGGGCTCCATACCATGATACCACTTTTATCCAGAAAGAAATGGACATACCCTAAAAGGCACGACCCTCATAACCTTGCCGCATCATTCCTGTTTCGACCATTTTCGAGGTGTGAGGTTCGAAGAGGTCTCGTCCACAAAGCTATGCTTTTTACAAAAGTCATGCTTTGATCAACAAATGATCAACAACACTTAGCATGACACATTACCAAATGGGGAATGTATCACTAGTAACCATCGACTACATAACCTCTGAGCTCGTATGTCTCAGAGAAGGGTGTTAAGCTAAGAGAAATAATTCTCCGCCACCAAACAGAAATGTAACCACCTTTACATCTTAAAGTGTAATGTTAGACATACATCCATACAAGTCCGTTCCGGGTTCGAATGGAATCGAAGGCACTTCAAAAGAATCCCTTGCAATCCGGGCATTCACAATCCCGATCGGACTCCCCATCACATATGGAGATTTCTATACCGGCGCGACTCAGTGCAGAGACATCCGACAGGTAATCCTTTCATTCTCGAAAATACCTGGTCTTCACCATCGGTCTTCAAATGCTATCCATTTCGTCGTATTATTATTCGGAATGGGTTTTATGAGATAAACTCCTCTCCGGGCTAAACCTAATAATGAGCGCTTAATTTTAAAACCATATGGATATAGTGGGATCTTTGTTAAGTCACAACTTAAAGCCCAAAACCATTCTTTTTGAATAGTTTACACAAATTTCCACTTTTAATATTTTAGACAAAAAGATTCATTTTTAAGATCCTCTTTACTTTGAAAACAAAGTTCACAAATCTTTAACAAAGATTTATTCATAACATTTCAAACTATTTACAATTCAAATCACACAACTTGAAATCCTTTCAGTAAAAACTAGAAATTCTTTCGTTATATGAAAGCCATTATCATTTGAAAACAAATGCTTTTCGTTTCAGGAAAACCCGATCAAATATACACAAGTTATAGCCTTTAAAGTATAAACTTGGTTTAAATTTAAATTCCCAAAATAATACTTTTAAAGTACTTAAAGATGATTTAAAAATCCATGTATATTACATTATATAACTTGTGTCACCACTTTCAAACCAAAATTTCCAAAATAACTTCAAAAACATAAACAAAGACATATTATATTCAAACTAATTTCAATTTTCAAAACTTCCTTTTCAAAAGCTTTTTCATATCCAACACAATTCCATTTCCAAAACCATTTGGATTCAAAATTTAATCTTTAAAATCATTTCACCATTTGAATAAAATAATATTAAATTCAAAATATCTGTGACTTAACCAATTTCTCGTGAAATTCATTTTTGTGTGTGTGATGTAGTCTAAGGGTTTAACACACAACAATACAATATCATAATTATCATCAGTTTAAACACAACAATATTGATAAGCGGTATAATTCCATAACGTTTATCTTCATCCGTAGATTCATAGATAAAAATGTAAGTTCATCACAGGTAAATAGATCACAGTTCATAGCTCAATTCAAAACAATATACATCACAGAACAATACAATCAGAGATAACAACCAATTCAAAGCATTCAATAGAATTCACTCCTCCATAAGCAAATTAATCAACCACTTGATATAATTAATTTAATATGAATTAATTACTTATTAATCCCCTAACTTTGATTAATTAATTACAAACCATTTTAATTAATTATCCTTCAATCATTTATTAATAAATTAAATTAACATTTAATTATTTAATTATCCTTAATTAATTATCCTTAATTACGTTAATTAATTAATCCCTTAGTTAATTACAATTTAATTAATTATCCTTAGTTAATTGTAATAAGTGATTATCCACAATCCCATATATTAATAAATCACAAATAAATTACATTAGTTAATTGATTAATCATGTTAACAAATTAACCTTTAGTTAATCACCTTTATTAATTAATTATCCTTTAAGTAATTAAGTAATTAATTCTTTAATTACTTTCATTTAAGAAATTATTCTTTAATTAATTATCCTTGATTACTTATCGATTGCTCAAAATTTTAATTAAATAAAGATAAATCCATATCTTAATTACTTTACTCAACTATCATTTAAACTTGGTTAATGGTTTTTGGAAATAAATCATCATTAATACATTAATTAACTCAAGACCTTTGAGTTAAAATAACGATTAGAAAACATTTCATCTCTTAATTACATCTTTAATTACATTATTACGTTTATTTAAAATAAACTTAAAATAAGGATATATATATGTGTGTGTGTGTATTAAACACTTTAAACTTAAAATAATTTGTTTTAAATTCTTGACTAATCCCAACTTAAATCAATATTTATTACTATTCAAAAGAAAAGGGGTTAAGAAATTGTTTAAACAATTCTAAATTTTAAAATTTAAAACTTGTTACTACTTATAATTCCCAGACCCGAATCAAACTAGCGAAATCCCCGAGCCAACCACCAAAATCCTCCGATCCATCCCAAGTAAACTCCTGCTTCTTTATTTTAAACTTTGTTTTAATTTTAAATTTCAAAAAACTATTAAAACATGTTAACCATTCGAACATCCGGAACAAAACTCGAGCTATTACATCGATTACCCGAGAGTAAACCCGAGCCTCCCACTTTCTTCTTCAACCATCAGCAATCACCCAAGTTCACTGACATGTGCACATGCAGAGGTGATCGGATCACCTCTAACCAATGCCGAGGTCATTGACACAATGACGACAACCTCACCGATCATCCCCAACACCCAATATTGTCGAATTTGATTAGAATCAAAATTGAGTTGCTCGACTCAACCTGCCACCCAACTTCGATCAACTAAAATGGCTTGCACTGTCGATCTCGTCCACCAGAGTCTACACCGTTCCACCCAGACATTTGCCAAAGTCCTATGCTTCGTTTCCCCCGGGTACGATGAACCCCGATGCACCATCGTCAACGAAATCACCTTGAAAACTCAGGTCAACCAATCTGCTTGTTAAACCCTACATCAATGTCGATACGCCACCCCGATGATTTATAAATCCATCCATTATTTTTCCTGAGATCGCCAGATACCCTACTGCCTTCAATCATGAGTGCGATACCCCACCACCTCCTATCGCTAGGAAATTGACACAAATTCGATTTCCGTCCAACTTACGAATTCTTAATATTCCCAAACCTAAAAATCTTGATATTTATGTAAAAATTCATCGTCTTGCAATTCGAATCTGTTTGTAAGATCAAAATATAATTTCCAGATATTTAATTTTTTATTCATACTGAATTATTACTGTAATTTCTTAATTTTGAAATAAATACTCCATATATTTATTTTAAACTATTTTTAAAAACAAATATACCTTGCTACAATCATTTATCATTAAGGGATCAAAGTCTAAAATTGATCATATGAAGAGCAGTTGAATTTTTTAGTTGCTTTGAGCCTGTAGAACAACATAGAACACAGACATGCATACATCAATTCACAGATATATGTATATTCATACAACATTTCTAAGTCATCATCATTACAGGCAAAATAAATCAAGAGGATCTGGTTTTAAAAGTAAGGTTTTCTCACCTAGAATTGAAAGCAAAGAACAGAGACCCTGGAATTTATTTGAACTTGAAACTTGTAATCTGATGTTGATCTGATTTCAGAAAGCTTCCAATTTGAATTCTTTGCATTTATTTGAATTTGCTTTGGGTTTAATTAAATCTAAACTTGTTTGCTTTGATTTAGAAACTTGTTGAATTGGATTTGCTTTATGCTTTGTTTTTTAGGCTTCTAGTTTTAAGATGCTTTGTTGTTGATTTGTTGCTTCAAGATTTTGGACTTGAACTTCCAAGCTTTTGAAAACTGAAAAAAAATATTTGTTTCAATTGTTTCATGTTTGATACTAAGTTGAATTTGTACTTGTTTAGCTGCTTTGAATTTGAACTTGCTTGATCTTTGAATGTTGTACTTTGATCAGGTTTGAGTGGAATCATTTCTTTGATTATTGTTTAGTTGAAAAATGAGGAATTGAAAAAGTTTTGAGCTGAGAGAATAGGTAACCAGGTTTTCTCAAATTACTTATCTATATATAGTTTAATTTAAAAGAAAACTTAACTTGCCACTTGTTATTATATGTTACACTTATTAATTTTTTATGTACAGGCTTACAAATGTATATATATTATTAATTTGTGTCTAAACCCTTACTTTTATTAATTTACAAATTATGTTTTAAACCCTTTATGCTATTATAAATTATGGAATATAATGTATTATATTTATATTTTTATATTTATACTTTTACTTTTGTATTTTCATATATATAGTTTCATATATTTATTAATATATGTACTATGTTTACAAATGTTTATATATATTTACACACAGACTTTATTTATTCAAGCATAAAAGAAAAGGGTTTTAAGCCTTTTTATTAAACTTATTTGAACTTTTAAACTTAAGTTAAAATATCCTATTATATATACAAACCATTTTTTATTTTCAAAAGATATATAAACATGTATGTTAAAGCTTTTATTTATACTTATTTTAAATTTATATCCATACATACTATATTATTTATATTTATATAGCTTTTAAAGAAAATGATTTAAAATCAAATACACACAAATAATCATATATACATATTAGTTTTTTAAAATATAACCTTTAAATCCAATTAATTTTATAAAATATTTACTTTTTGAATTTCAAAACAAAATTCTATTTACAATATATATTAACAAATTCATATTTTTATCTGTTTTGGAAAAATTCCAAATTTATTTAAAAATTAATCCAAAAATTTATATTAATTACAGAATTAAATTTGACTTAAAAACCGGGATCGTTACACAAACGCTTATTTCACACCAGTTGGTTCTTTACATTTCCAAAACCGATTCATAATTGAAATCGAAATATCATATTCAATTCAAAATCATATCGAGTTCGAAATCATATTCACTTTCGGAATCATATTAACTTAAAAATCATATCATTTTCGAAATCATATACACTTTTGAAATCATATACACTTTTGAAATCTTAACCACAAAATAGGTTAGACCATCATATCCAAATATTCGCATTTAAACCAATTAAATCCAAATCGTAACAATTCCAACTTTAAATAGTTTGGATATTGAAAGTCGTCTATACATTGGAATAGTTATACATTAAAAATAGTTTATATTTTAAAAATAGGTTGTAGATTAAAATAGTTTATAAATTTGAAATAGTCTATATATTAAAAAAAGTTAATATTAAAAAAATTATAAATTTACAATAATATATATTAAAATTTATAAATTTAAAATAATATATATTAAAATAGTTTAAAATTAAATAATAGGTTATAGGTCAAAATAGTTTATATATTAGAAATTGTTTATATATTAAAATAGGTTATATATTAAAAATAGTTAGTGTATTAAAAATTATATATATATATATATATATATTAAAATGGTTTATATGAAAAAATAGTTTATATGTTAAAAGAGTTTGTATATTAAAATGGTTTATATGAAAAAATAGTTTATATGTTAAAAGAGTTCGTATATTAAAAGAGTTTATATCGAAAATAGTTTCAAATTAGAATTGTTTCTTCCAATTTCACAAATCAATTTAAATCAACTTTAGTTCTAAATTTCAATTTAAATCAATCTTAGTTTAATGATTTCAATCCAAAAGGCTAAAGGTTTCAATTCAAATTCTCATTAAGAAACCATTCCAATTTATATCGATTTCAAATCTATGTTTGAACTACAAATTTAAACCACTTCAAATTCAATAGTTTTCAAAGTTTAAATATAGAACCATTTATAATAACTCAATTTTGATAAATTACATTTATATTTCAAAATTCAACTTTAAGTTTTTGAATCAATTCTTTAAACAATTCATTTAATCATGTTTGATTTCAACATTTTAAAGCTTGGATTTTGGAAATAATTTAGTTCATATAAATCAAATTTTATTTCATAACATCACTTAATTGGATTCAAAAATTAAGGATTTAAAATCATTTAATTTAACCAATCCGGTGTCCATATATAATTTTCTATCCTATGGTCAAGTGATATGGATATATACCATTTCAACCCACAATAAATTTAAATTTACGGATATATATCATTTCAACCCGCAATCCTCAGAAAAATTAAAAATCCATAAAATCGCTCGCGTTTATCATTTCAACCCATAACGATTTTTCCCTAATCTATAAGACCATTTGGGTATGTATCATTTCAACCCATATTGACTTTTCCTAACAATAACTAAGGGAACTTGTAGTGTGATAGTAACATATAAATAAACATACATCCAATCATCCAAAATATCAACAAATAAGCATCCATCACTATCATCATTCAGATCAACCAATAAATCACAACAAATAGACTGTTTATCGTTATCCCATCTTAACTGGCAATTAAATTCAATACTAATTAAATGGAAATTAAATTCCATATAATTCAAATTAAATTTGAATGACAATTAAAAATACAGAACAGCAATCAATAAATTTTTAATCACCTCATAAATTAAATTTAACTAATATAAGAACGTTCAGTATTCGTGAGTGGGTTAAAACATTCAACTTTGATTTTCAATTGATTTAAAATTCAAAAATAGCCTAAAAATCCAACAGTCTCAGAGTGTAGCCAAACTAGCTCCATAATATCCGGAATTTTGATACGATCGCAATGGAGAAATCGTGTCCAAATCCGAGCTCGTATGAAAATGTTAGGCATATTGGAATGTTTGAATAATCAAAATTTAAATTAAATAATAAAGCAAAGTAAATGGAGACGTCGCCTGCACCTTCAACCCTAGCCTTGCATAGAATATATGCACGCAACACCCTTTGTCGCCACCATTCCCATCCAAATGCCGCCTCGCACGCACGCCCAGACCCAAATCTGACACCTCTGCAGCCCTTGCCGCCTCACGGTGCCTCCACAACCACCTCGCAAGCACCTATGGCCTACCTCCACGCAAACCGCCGCTTATGACTTCCAAGGCCAATTTCTAGTGATCGAGACCCCATAAGAACAAACGAACCATATAGATGAGTGCTGCTCAATAATTTCTACAAGCCCAAACTTTTGATTATCATAAAATCGACGACCCACTGTTGGATCGGAAACCCTAGAAATAAACGGTTAAGGTTCTTTATCGATTTTTGGTCAAACGGTGCATCAAATAGAAAAAAGAATTATTGTTGTAGATTACACTCATCGAGATCTTTCCAACGATATATAATATAACATAGTTTGGGGAGTTTGAAATTTTGGAATTGATTTTGATTTCAAATTGAAACTGGGAATTAGATTTTGGTCTGTTTGCCATTGGAAAGAGGGGATGAGAAGAAAATGTATGTACAGACAGAAATAAAAAGGCTGCTAGGGTTTAGAAAATCTATTTATATGGACAAAAATAGATAAGAAATGAATGGACATATTGAATTGGTACGAAATGATAATAAATGACCCGAAAAGCTCGTTTCGTTTCAGAAATGAAAGTGGGCCATTCGGTATATCAAAATATAGTTTTTCGATATTTTTAAACTCAATGGAACTAGTTTCAAACCTGATTTCAAAAGTGTATAGAAGTTAGCTTTCAAAATTAGCTTATATTCATTTATATCCTTTTAGTAAATTTCTACGTGTTTCGAGCCCGCACGATCAAACGATAAGTCTGATCGCTACGAAACTTGAAATCTTACAATAATTCACTTTTATGGATCCGATAAAACTAGTTTTGTCAAAATACGATATAGAGTCCAAAATGGCTAATTTTCATGTTAAATTAAATAATTTATTATTAAATCGGCTTAATCACTTTAAATTAACATTTTAAAGTTAACAATTTCATCATTCTTAATTACACAGAAGTTAATAATCTTTTAAAAATAAATATTCCATGTTAACACCACTATTAAATATTACATAAATATTAGAGTTCAATCGCGATTATAATAAAATTCCAGTTAATTATATTTTAATTTCAGTCAAATTCTTTTATTTTGATTCTAACTCTTATTATTGAATTAGCAATTACCCTATGAATATAATTAACATTAGTTTACATTTATTACATTCATACAGTTATCATTGTAACCATATTAATTAACTTAACCATATTAATTAAAATATTTCAATTTCCTTAATTCCATTATTACCAATTTAGATCCATGTTTACAATTATAACCCAATTAACTTTATAATAATTATAATTAATTACATTAAAAAATTGTCAATAACCTTCAAATAATATTATTAAATCATTATCAAGTTAATTCTCTCATTAATAAATCATAAATTTTATTTCTAATAATATTAAATTTCCAAAATCTTATTCAATTTATTAGTTTTCAATTACAAAAATTATGGGTCGTTACAATGTCAATATCTAAAATTAAATTAAATATTTTAAAATCAATTGACTAAATTATTGGGTCATTACATTCTTCCCCTCAAAAGAATTTCGTCCCCGAAATTACCAATGTAGAAAAAAAACCATAATCCTATTTACTTTTCAAAATCATTGAGTTGAAATGTTATCAAATTTTCTAACTTCTAAAATTACGGAAAATTTTGGCAGCGTCTCCTTTGCGCGGCTAGATCGAAACAACTACAGATCGTCACTACTGACCCAAACCAGCCGAAAAGAAACAAAAGTGAAGTAGTTGATCATAAAATCATCAAATCAAACAACAATTTAAATAGTATCTTTTAGTCGGGCAACCAAATTTTACTTGTGAAATCAATTGCATCAAACTAGCTCTTGCTTCTATGTACATGCATCTTATTTGCAAATGATATCCTACCATATAATCTATAACCATATTATATGCATTCATTAATGCCAACAATATATTATGATAAAGCCCGTAAGATGTACACACACCATCCGTTTGCAATGTCAATGTAATCTCTCACCCGATCATACAATTTCACTTTTGAACTAATACATCCAATCGACTTCTCTAGTGTAGATTCTATCTAATTCCTTGATTAGAAACCACCATTTTCCTTGCATAACCATATGCTATGATAGAGAACTTCAGAATTAATCAAAAATTTGTATCAAGGGTTCGTCGTCAAGAATCGAGTGACAAATCCTTATTCGGACCGATGTAAATCACCTTGAAATCATGCACTCGAATCAAGATCAAACAACAATGCGAATAAAATGATCTGCTCACAACTTACATATTTATTTCAATTGTTTTCTTCCTGTATCCCATTTAGAAGTTTTGGCTGTCCAAAACCATTGGAAATTTCATTTTTATTTTCAAGAAATGAAAATTTTCAAACAAATGTATCAAACAGAGATGCAAAATTAATTTAGCCTAACGCATCTGCTACATGCATCCATGTAACACTTATTTGAAAATTTCAAAATCAAATATCTGGATTTCTTTCAACTCTCTTTGAAATAGCACATAGTATATGTGATGCCCCACCTCTATACTCACGCCAGTCAAGAACACTACGAGGTAATGCCGTCGACTAGCACGGAGAATAAGGCTGTTGAGGAGCGACCATCTGTATAATTGCTTTGTGTGAGTACCGATATGCCAATTAAAAATATAACTTATCATCACAAGAGGAAATTCGACATACCGACACAAACTCAAAGCTACTACACAGTGGCTATATGAAATCTTCGGAAACAAATATAGAAATATCATAACACAAATTAGTCACAGAAGTTCATATCACAAAGGCGGAAATAGATATGAATATATATCACTTAAAAGTGCACATCAAAGTAGTGGTCTAACATGATCCACAATATCACAAAAGAATAGTTACAAGTGCTACCCAAAAGAATAAGTATACATCAATGAGTCTATATCTCAAATGTATACAACCGAAAACTACTAATCTAAGTAGTTAGCCAGAAGTCAGGATAATAATCCCAAACGAGGAGTCAAGTAGAAGTACCTGTAACATCTCGGTCTGACCCGAGTATTATTTAACAAGAAAATAATAAACGGATCAGTCTAGCTATAAATATCAGATGAAATGATATAGAATAGGAGATATGACAAAAACGTATGATAACCATAATGCCATACTGTGATAAATATGTAATTGAAAATCAACTAGAGATTAATCAATATCACAAGAATCTTCTCAAAGATCAAAAAGAATGTCATACTCTTTATTTTTATTCACCAAACCATAAATATTGACAATAATATCAATGCCAATCACAAAAGTTAAAGACACACAAATTCACCAATGCACAAATATTGATAAAACTTATCAATGAAGTCACAAAAATTGGTGAAACACAAATTCTAGAAATCATCAATGGAAATCCATAAGTCACAAAAAACGGGAGGCCTATCACAAAACGGGAGTATGAAAACTCACCAACACGTGTATCACAAAATGGAACGCTATTCCATGGTTGCTAACCATTATTATTTTTGAGCTGAAGCTCCACAGAAACGGGGTTTAGTCTCCCTCGCAGACAAAGAGACATCGCACATTGCTAGTCTAAATCACAAAATGATCATCATCGATCATCAAGAAGTGTCAATTACACTAAGCTAGTAAATATACGAGCTTAGCTTCATGTCCCATAACCACTAGCTTAACTTAAATATTTACGAACAAATTGTAGATCTCCACTAGAAAATTGCCACAAGAGATTCAATCGAATAATTCTAAGAATTAACCAACGAAGTAAACGCAAGCATTTCATACCACTTGTTTTATTAAGTCGTTTAATTATATTTCTCATACGAGTGAGGTAAAGGTTTGTATATGCTAGTAGATTGGAAAACGGTTTTATAAACAAGCTTGATATTGAAAAATAGAGTTGATATCGTTTTGATAAAAGAGTTTAGATATTTACTACTAGTAGAGAAAACCTTTATGTTTTTAAAGTGACAAATCACAAAAATGATTGTAGAAACAATCAGTCACCAAAATTCACATTCGAAGACATGAATAAATCCAAAGAAATCGATACCAAATCCATCAAATTGGATATTCCCAAAAATCCCAAAGAGAATGTCATCGAAGTCGATAATAAATGATAACGGCAAAAGGGAAATATCACGAATCGATTACATTTGGAAACTCAAGCAAAATAGGCATAATAGGCAAAAGCAAGAAGATTCAGACGTCTGAAGTATATGATTCAGACGTCTGAATCTGGAAAATAAAACATAATTCAGACGTTTGAATCAATAAATTCAGACGTCTAGAAATGCTAAATTTTAGCCTATTTCCTTTCTGGTTCAATTTGAACCAATTCAGACGTCTGGAAATATTGATTCGGATGTCTGAATCTAGGAATATAAATTTTTCCAGTATAATATTCAGACGTCTGAAAAGGAGCATTCAGACGTCTGAAACCTGTTTCTCAGGCCTCTATTGAACCTTGGCCAAAAATGGCCAAAACAAATATCGAAAGCGATCGGAAGAGCAACAACGACTAAGGATTTATGCCAAGAGACAACCCAGCCTTAAAGGCTCTTTGATACGCCTCGAATATCAATGTCTAAATATCCATATAAGGATTTTCATAAATTTGCTTTCAAAACACCAAAAATTGGAATATTCACCAAAGCAATCCAAACCAAAAGCAAATGCACATGAATAAGTGTTAGGAATTCATACCTACCAACAAGAATAGATATAGACATAGATGCGATATAAAAATCTCACCTTTTCCTAAAATCAAGGAAGAAGAAGCTATAGAGCAATGGCAAGAACAATCACTCTTCAATACAACCCAAATGAGCTTGAATCTAAGCACGAAAGAGAAATATTTCCTAAGTTAGGTTTAGGAAATTTATGAAATTGAAAGGAGAAAGAGTTGGAGAAGATGAAGAGAAGGCTTACCGAAACTTCTTCTTGAATTTGAAGCTAGAGATTGAGTTTTGCAAATAACCTAGGGCTTAGGATTTTAGTTTCCACTCTCTTCCTCCATTTTTGATGAAGCTTGAATGTATTAGGAAATAATGAAGGAATGAAGAGAAGCGGGGGTGAAGCTTGGGTCTAATAGGCTAAAACTAAACCAAATCCCTAAGTGAAAAAGTAGCAAATTTCCTCTAACTCCAAACATATCGAAGTTTATACTCAAAAAGGTCGCAAACGTCATTTTGAACTCAATGGGTGTGGTCTCGAGTCCTAATTTGACCATTTGCAAAAAGTAGCTTTTCAGACTATAATCCGACCAAAGATGAAATATTTAAATATTCAATCATGAAATATGCGGGTTGTTGCAGACTCCCCTCCTTAAAGAAATTGCGTCCTCGCAGTCATAAGGAATAAATGAATAAAAAGTAACAACCGTAAAAGCATGTCAACACAAAAAGAAGAAAATTTTAAAATAAGAAGTTCACCTCAAAGTGCACGAAAAAGTAAGTCCGGATGTGTTTCCTCGATGAATTCTCTGGATTCCCAAGAACAATCCTTAGGATTTGAGGACCATTGAACTTTCACAAGAGGAACATCTTTATTTCAAAGGCGTTTAATCTCCGAAGCAATGATACGAATAGGATGTTTCTCATAGGTCAAATTAGGTGAAACCTTAATTTCTTCTACAATACCGGGCTCAAGAATAGAATTGGAATCTCGAAGGCATTTCCGTAGTTGAGAAACGTGAAACACGTCATGAATAGCAGAAAATTGAGCCGGTAATGAAAGGCGATAAGCCACGGAACCAATACGTTTGGTGATGGGAAACGGACCAATATATTGAGGTGCTAACTTTCCCGATCGACTGAAACCCACAACACCCTTCATAGGTGAAACACGAACAAACACAAAATCTCCCACAGAAAATTCTAATTTCCTTCTTCGGTTATCGGCATAGGATTTTTGCCTACTCTGAGCCTCTTTCATCCTATGGCGAATAAGGTCAATCTTTTCTGTGGAATCACGAATAAAATCTGGACCTAAAACAGCTTCTCACCGGCCTCAAGCCAACAAGAAGGAGATCGGCATGGCCTTCGAGTGCTTCAAAAGGTGCCATACCAATACTAGATTGGAAGCTATTATTATAGGAAAACTCAACAAGAGAAATATGATCTTTCCAACTTCCACCAAAATCAAGAACACATGCACGAAGAAGATCTTCAATTGTTTGATTCACACGCTCAGTTTGTCCATCGGATTGAGGATGATAAGCGGTGCTAAAATTAAGCTTCGTCCCCAAAGCTTTTTGAAGACTCTTCCAAAATCCACTAGTAAACAATGGATCACGATCACTAACAATAGAAGAAGGAACTCCATGCAATTTAACAATTTCTTTAATGAAGAGTTTGGCCAAAAGTGGAACGGTTCGGTTAGATCGAACGAGAATAAAATGGGCGGATTTAGTAAGTCTATCAACAATCACCCATAAGCTATCATGACCCGAACTAGAACGGGGAAGGCCGTCAATAAAGTCCATGAAAATTTGATCCCACTTCCAAATTGGAATCTCTAAAGGTTGCAATAACCAACCGGGCCTTAGATGCTCGGCCTTGACAAGTTGGCAAGTCATGCAACGCTTAACAAAGTTAGCAATATCAGATTTCATTCCATCCTAATAATAAAGTCGCTTCATATCCGCATACATTTTACTATTACCGGGATGAATAGTAAATTTAGGACGATGAGAATCTTCTAAAATATCTTTACGAAGATCACTAATTTTTGGCACGATAAGTCTACCAAATTTTCGAATACCGCCACGAGAATCAATATCAAAGTCTTCCAAACCTTCAACATCAATTTTATCCCTACAACTTTGGCTAAGAAGAGCCAATTTGGGATCTGGCTTTTGAGCTTCAAGAATGCGGTCTAAAGGAGAAGGATGAGCTTCAAGGCTACATGGAACAAGAGATGAACATAAATCGGATACACCATCTCTAATCTCACAAGTGGATAAAATTACGAGATCATTCCATTTGGATATCATCATAGAAACAACCGCTTGTTGCTTACGACTAAGTGCATCGGCAACACGATTTCCCTTTCCGGGAGTATAAAGAATATCAAGATCATAAGATGCAAGGAATTCGAGCCAACGTTATTGACGAAAATTAAGTTCCTTTTGAGAAAATAAATACTTCAGAGATTTATGATCGGTGTAGAGAATAAATTTTTCTCCCAAAAGATAATGACGCCAAATTCGAAGGGCGAAAACAATAGCCGCAAGCTCCAAATCATGAGTGGCATATCTAGTCTCGGCTGGCTTCAATTGCCTAGAAGCATAAGCAATAACACGTTCTCTTTGCATAAGAACGGCACCCAACCAACGCGACTAGCATCGGTATAAACAATAAAATCTTGGTTTCGCTCGGAAATAACAAGAATAGGAGCATCGAAAAGGCGCTCTTTTAATTTCTGAAAAGAATCTTCACATTTGTCCGACCAAATGTATTTAACTCCCTTCTTTGTCAAACTAGTAAGAGGCATGGAAATTTTAGAAAAGTCTTTTATGAAACGGCGGTAATAACCAGCCAATCCAATAAAACTACGAATCTCCGTCACACTCTCCGGCCTCTTCCAATTTTGAATCGCTTCAATCTTTGAAGTGTTTGCGCCAAAATTGGTCACAAACCCCAAATACCGCTAAAGCACCAGTGTATGAACACAAACCAATGATATTCAAGCACAAATATCAGATCTTAACAAATATCAAACAGCAATTCAGAAATAATGAACAAAGACACAAGATTTATAGTGGTTCGGCTATCTCCGGCCTATGTCCCCTCCAAAGTTTTATCCTTTTATTGATTGTCCTTGCTGGTTACAAATGATTACAGCAGTAATAATGAAGAATTTCGAGTGCAATAGTTGTATTGAAGTATAGAAACGGATCCGGCAGAGTCTGGGCGTCCAATAGCCAAAAGATCCTTTTTCTGTAGGCTCTGGGGCTCTATTTATAGGCGTAGGAGGCTCAGATCTCGCTCAAACTTCGAGAGACTTCTTCTGGCACGTGAGTGGGCCCACGCGACCGGCCTTAGGAAATTTGGGCCCACTTTGGGATCGATTCGAACTCCATTCGAATCGATCATAAAATCATCCAATCAAGATGAAATTTGGTATGGACATTCTTAAGCATGTAAGCAAGCTCCTATGAAAATTTCATTGCATTTGGATCATCGGTGTAGGAGATATGATCAATTTGAGTTTGGGTTGTCCATTGGCTGTCATCTTCGAATCCACTGCTTCGAATCCATCTTGTTCGACTCCATCCAAAGCGCGTGCGCATCGATGACGTGGTGCGAGCTTCCTGGGTTGATCCACCTTTCTTGCCGTGTTGAATGCTTCTTTTCCTAAAGACGCGCTCGTATCCATGTTCAACGCTTCGTCCATATCCATAACTTCATAACGGTCATGCTCGCATCCATTGATTCGTGTTTTCCTTCGCATCGATTCCTGGAGTGTACTTCGTATCGATCAGCCACGAATCGGTCAATACGAAATGACGATGGAGGTTATCGATACGAAGTGGTTATGATGAAGGTTGGATACGAACTAGACCGTACCTAATGGATACGAAGGAGGTTTTCATTCTGATCGATACGAAATAAATGGATTCGAACAAACCACTGTATGCTTGCCTAACAACCTGAGTGAGTTGCCATCGAGTCGAAATCCACCTAGCTTTCCTCTCTGATCGATGCGAAGTCACCGAGCCAAGCCCATGCCGATCGATACGAATGGTATCGATACGAAATCCTCCCATCCTGATCGACACGAAGTGCATCGATTCGAACCATCATATTCTTATCGATGCGAAGTGCATCGATACGAAACATTCACTGCACACCGTAATCCATCCATATCTCCTCCATACGAACTCCGATTAACCTGAAACTTGAAACATAGCCTCTCCTAATCCTCATTATCATCTCCAATCGATTCCATCCCAATCGTAGCTCAACCAAATTTTGACATCATCGATTGTGGACTTGTTTCCAATCGATCTCTAATCCCGATATCCATCATTCCTTGCCAATTTGTTGATATTCCAGTTTTGGCCAAAAAGTGGGATGACACTTTGCCTCCCAAAGCATGCCTTGTGATAAGAAGGCGTGTTTTGAATAGTTCCGATTCAAATATCCAAAGTCCATAGCCATATCGCCAGAGCATGTCATCCTTTACTGCTCCGAGTTGATGCCCAATTCCAAATCCAATAACCAAAGCCTTAGCCAATTCCATATTTATCCGAACTCCACAATCGATTCCTAATCCATCCTTGTCCAACAGCCAATAACGGAATCCAGGACCTCTCCGGGTCGATATCCGAATCCATAACCTTTCCAGGCTCTTGTCGAGCGCAATCCACACTTGACGACCGTGGTCCAGTGTCCCCGGACATTGAGCTAACCTCTCTGGGTTCTTGCCAAGCGCAATTCACACCTGACGGCCGTGGTCCAGTGTCCCTGGACGTTGAGCTAACCTCTCCGGGTTCTTGCCAAGTGCAATCCACACTTGACGACCGTGGTCCAGTGTCCCTGGACGTTGAGCTAACCTCTCTGGGTTCTTGCCAAGCGCAACTCACACCTGACGGCCGTGGTCCAGTGTTCTTGGACGTTGAGCTAACCTCTCCGGGTTCTTGCCAAGCGCAATCCACACTTGACGACCGAGGTCCAGTGTCCCTGGACGTTGTACAAAGCCATGGCTTGAGTCCTAAGCGGAATCCTGGTCTCTCCGGACCCTTGTTGAGCATAGTCCATACTCAACGACCTGAAACAATAATCGATAATATGGGGCCTAAGTCCTAGGCCGAATCCCGGTCTCTCCGGACCCTTGCCGAGCATAGTCCATACTCGACGACCTGAAAAAGTCAATTCACCGCGTTTGGGTGAAAAGACTTACCCCTTGCCGGGTACAATCTATACCCGACGACCGTTTATCAAAAACCAGATAAAAATCCAATCAAAATCAAATCCAAAATTCAAATCCAAAATCCAAATCAAAAACCAGAAATCCAAACCAGCATCCAAAACCGAAAACCAGTCATCTAAAAGAAAGTCCAAACCAGAAAGCAAATAAAAACCAGGAGTTCAAACCAAACTCCAAAACCAAACCAGAAAATCAAGTATCTAATCCAAAACAGAAAAACAGTTTTCACAAGCCATAGCTCCGCAATTTATCATTATTCAGAGCATGCCTAGGGGCTATCTCCGTCCCCGTACATGTGTAAACAATTTGGTTGCTCGCCAATGGTTTGTTACTTATTTCATATTATCCAGGTCAATGCATAATCAATCGACCGTCATCCCTGGGCCTCACATCATCACGGTGTGAGGTAGTCGGTGGTTGCTCCTGCTCCACCGCTGCATTCCGAGTTTCGACATATTGCCGCAACTGTCCATTCCTTACATGCTCTTCGATTATATCCTTTAACTGCCTGCAGCTGTTGGTGTCATGTCCATCTTAATCATGGAAGAGGCAGTGCCTTCCTGATGTCCTCTCCTGTTCTGATGGTTCTCTCCTAGCTGGCCTTCGGTAGGGAAGGCGATTCCGAGTATCCAGGTATATCTGGTCCAGTGTCTCGTTTAATCCTGTGTATGTGGAAAACTTTGGATCCTTCCATCGCTTCCTAGCGTTTCCAGAATCATCGTCCAACTTCCTTTTCCCTTTGTCTTTATCCAAACCTTTGCTGGATGGTCCTCCACCCTCAGTTGCATTAACCTTTTTCACCTTCAAATCCATACTCGCATCTTCTTGCCGAAGGAACCTCTCTGCCTCGTGAAAGAATTCCTCAAGATCCTGCGGAGGATCTCGTATCAGAGATACCTTGAAATCCGAATCCTCCCTGACTCCTGATACTGCCGCCATTAAAACCATTGATGGATCAGGCCGATCCACCGAAGCTACTGCCGCACTGAATCGAGTTAGAAAAGCTCTAAGCGATCCATCCATCCTCTGTTTTACCGATGTCAGTGTCATCACGTTCTTCGGTCTCTTGACATGAACTCGAAACTGTCCCAAAAACCTCTCCACCATTTCCCCCCAAGTCCTGATAGATCCTTCTCCCAACTGCCTAAACCACATTGCAGCTAAGTCCGTCAAGTACAAAGGAAAACATCATGCCATTACTTCCTGCGATGCCCCCAACACCTCCATGTGTCTGGTATACCTCATCAAGTGATCAGTTGGGTCTGCCTTACCATCATACACATCCACACTAGGTAGCTTGAACTTAGGTGGATTCTGAGCCATACTTATTTCCCGAGCAAACGGACTCCTATTCGCTCCTTCCAAGTCTCTATTGGTCAAACCACCTCGCACAGTTTTCCTGATTATCTCTACTAAACCAGTATTGTCTGTTAGGGGTTGCCCCCATGTCCCCGAGGGAACTCCGGCACATATTCCTCGTGTGGCTCAGCAAAGTTGGCCCTAGCCTGTTGAACTCCTTCCAAAGGTTCTCTTGTGTTGGATCCTGTGGGCCTGCCCCCAAGCCCTTGTTGATTGCCTTCTGGCTCCGTATCCCGTCCTCCATTGGGTTCCACTACCCTAGTCCCCTGTCCCGCATCCATAGCCGCTGTAGCTGTTCCTAAGTTCTGCATCCCTGCAGCTCTCATTTGCTCAAAGAAAATCTGCATCATTTCATGTTGGCTCTTCAACAATCTCTCTTGCAAAGAATTTTCCACAGCTTCCATTTCATCCAGGGTTATGTAGATCAAAGCCTGTCCTTCCCCAGCTCCGGAGGATGCTTGTTGACTTCCTTCCTGTTGGCTTCTATCAGCCCTTTTCCTTCTACTACTTTGCCTAGTCATAGTCCTCAAATTCAAACTCCTCGAACTTCTTCAAATATGAACTTCGAATCCGATATAGCGGGTGCTAGTCCTTCTCAGTGAAAGCACCAAAGTGTTTGCGCCAAAATTGGTCACAAACCCCAAATACCGTGAAAGCACCAGTGTACGAACACAAACCAATGATATTCAAGCACAAATATCAGATCTTAACAAATATCAAACAGCAATTCAGAAATAATGAACAAAGACACAAGATTTATAGTGGTTCGGCTGTCTCCGGCCTACGTCCACTCCAAAGTTTTATCCTTTTATTGATTGTCCTTGCTGGATACAAATGATTACAGCAGTAATAATGAAGAATTTCGAGTGCAATAGTTGTATTGAAGTATAGAAACGAATCCGGCAGAGTCTGGGCATCCAACAGCCAAAAGATCCTTTTTCTGTAGGCTCTGGGGCTCTATTTATAGGCGTAGGAGGCTCAGATCTCGCTCAAACTTCGGGAGACTTCTTCTGGCACGTGAGTGGGCCCATGCGACCGGCCTCAGGAAATTTGGGCCCACTTTGGGATCGATTCGAACTCCATTCGAATCGATCATAAAATCATCAAATCAAGATGAAATTTGGTGTGGACATTCTTCAGAATGTACGCAAGCTCCTGTTAAAATATCATTGCATTTGGATCATCGGTGAAGGAGATATGATCGATTCGAGTTTGGGTTGTCCATTGGCTGTCGTCTTCGAATCCACTGCTTCGAATCCATCTTGTTCGACTCCATCCAAAGCGCGTGCGCATCGATGACGTGGCACGAGATTCCTGGGTTGATCCACCTTTCTTGCCATGTTGAATGCTTCTTTTCCTGAAGACGCGCTCGTATCCATGTTCCACGCTTCGTCCATATCCATAACTTTATAACGGTCATGCTCGCATCCATCGATTCGTGTTTTCCTTCGCATCGATTCCTGCAGTGTACTTCGTATCGATCAGCCACGAATCGATCAATACGAAATGACGATGGAGGTTATCGATACGAAGTGGTTATGATGAAGGTTGGATACGAACTAGACCGTACCTAATGGATACGAAGGAGGTTTTCATTCTGATCGATACGAAATACATGGATTCGAACAAACCACTGTATGCTTGCCTAATAACCTGAGTGAGTTGCCATCGAGTCGAAATCCACCTAGCTTTCCTCTCTGATCGATGCGAAGTCACCGAGCCAAGCCCATGCCGATCGATACGAATGGTATCGATACGATATCCTCCCATCCTGATCGATACGAAGTGCATCGAGTCGAACCATCATATTCTGATCGATGCGAAGTGCATCGATACGAAACATTCACTACACACCGTAATCCATCCATATCTCCTCCATATGAACTCCGATTAACCTGAAATTTGAAACATAGCCTCTCCTAATCCTCATCATCATCTCCAATCGATTCCATCCCAATCAGAGCTAAACCAAATTTTGACGTCATCGATTGTGGCCTTGTTTCCAATCGATCTCTAATCCCGATATCCATCATTCCTTGCCAATTTGTTGATATTCTAGTTTTGGCCAAAAAGTGGGATAACATGAAGGATCTATGGAAATTCCGGATTCAGAAATGATATGACCGAGTAACTTCACACGAGATTGCCAAAAGTGGCATTTAGAAAATTTTGCTTTCAAATGATTACTTCTAAGAGTTTCCAACACAATCCGAAGATGCTTTTCATGTTCCTCCTTGGTTTTTTAATACACAAGAATATCATCAATAAAGATGAGAACAAATTGATCGAGGAAGTCCTTGAAAACTCGATTCATAAGGTCAACAAAATAAGTCGGAGTATTCGTTAAGCCAAATGGCATGACAAGCCATTTGTATGTTCCATAGCGAGTACGGAACGATGTCAAAGGAATGCTATCCTCTGCAATACGAAGCTGATGAAAACCGGTTGCCAAGTCTAATTGTGAAAAGACTCTAGCACCACTAAGTTGATCGAATAGATCATCAATCCGAGGTAAAGGTATTTATTCTTGATAGTAAGATCATTAAGCTTGCGGTAGTCAACGCAAAGCCTAAGTGTGCCATCGAATTTCTTCACAAAAATAGTAGAAGCTCCCCAAGGAGAGGAACTGGAGCAAATAAATTGCTTCGTCTCCAATTCAGATAATTGTTTGCGCATCTCCTCATTTTCCTTATTGGACATGCGATAAGAATGACGAGTGATAGGTTGAGCTCCAGGAATTAGATTAATTCTGAACTCAATTGCTCGCTTAGGTGGTAATCCTAAAACGGGCTCAAATATGTCAGAAAATTCACGAACAACGTGAATAAGAGAAATGACATCTTCCTAATCATCATTATCGTCATCATGAGGATTTAAAGAATATAAAGATGCTGTGGAGTTGGAATCCGAATTTTTAAGAACAATAGAAATCTTCTTGACAGATTGAGGATGTCGAACATAAATAGTCCTCTCAGGACATAGGATATGAGCTTCATAACGGTTAAGCCAATCCATTCCCAAAATCATTCCAAAGCCTAAGTAGCGCATAACATGCAAATCGGCTTGGAAAGAAAAATCACACAAAATAATCTCGACATCTTTACAAAGCAAACTAATTTTTGCGGATCCACCAACCGGATTCGCAATTCTCAAAGAAGTCATTAAAGCAACAACACTTAAAGAAAAAGTATCAACAAGTTCCTTTGATATAAAAGAATGGGACGCATTCGTATCAAAAAGAACTCGAATAGGATGATCACGAAACACTTATTAGCATTATGGTTTTTAGAACCACAGTTGTAGCATTGCCCACTACTACAGGCAAATTTTTTTGCCACCAGAGTTGCTAGCTTCCCTTTCTTATTGGGTAAAGGACCTTTGAACTTACTAGGCCTTTTCTTGTTGTTAAATTTTGGTTTGGCACCCATAACTTCAATGTTACTCTCCCTATCTGCCTCTTCAAGATGAAGAGCGATATTAATGAGTTGATCAAAAGAAACTTCTAATTTTAGAAGTAATGGCTTCTTGAGATTTTTATTCAAGCCATAGACAAATCTTTCATTCTTCTTCAATGGGGTGTTTATGTATTCGACCCCATATTTAGAAAGTGACTCGAATGATGCGACATAGCCTGCCACGGAGGATTCACTTTGAATAAGGTTTATGCAACGACGAGCCAATGTCACCTTCTCAGCTTCTGGCACAAACTTTAATTCGAATCGTTCTCGGAATTTCTTCCAAGTAAGATCAGCTTCATTCATTTCATAAATCAGAAGCTCGTACCAGTCTAATGCTCTTTCTTGGAGCATACTAGAAGCCACCTGAACTCGGTGAAGATCAATAAGATTCATGCAAGAAAAGATTCGATCGCATGTTCTTAGCCAAGCTTGGACTTCAATAATAGTTTCAGAACCTTTGAATGGCTTCCCACCTAAGTTGGTATAATCGCTGCACAAACATGCAAATCCAGACTTAGGGGGAGTAGGCTCTGGATTGGGTCTGGCAGCTTGAGCATTCTTCACGAGATCTAAAAGCTGCTGGGCAGACATAAATACTCCATCCTGGGGAGTAGCACTAGATTGACCGGCGCTGGGACGGCCAGGTCTAACCATTTCTCTTCTTTAAGAATGAAAGAAAGAATAATAAAAAGGTTATTCACAAAATGAATATCAAACAATAATGATTGGTAAAACAAGGTATCACAAAAGAAAATAGGAAAGAACGGTTCGAAGACCCGAATAAAATCCTAAGGCACGACTCCTAAGATGGACTTAGGACGTTGATCCTTGTTAAATTATTCTACATTGTTCCGAAATTTGGCTCTGATACCAAGCTGTGACGCCCCACCTCTATACTCACGCTTGTCAAGAACACTACGAGGTAATGTCGTTGACTAGCATGAAGAATAAGGCTGTTGAGGAGCGACCATCTATATAATTGCTTTGTGTGAGTACCGATATGCCAAATTAAAAATATAACTTATCATCACAAGAGGAAATTCGACATACCGACGCAAACTCAAAGCTACTACACAGTGGCTATATGAAATCTTCGGAAAAAATATAGAAATATCATAACACAAATTAGTCACAGAAGTTCATATCACAAAGGCGGAAATAGATATGAATATATGACACTTAAAAGTGCACATCAGAGTAGTGGTCTAACATGATCCACAATATCACAAAAGAATAGTTACAAGTGCTACCCAAAAGAATAAGTATACATCAATGAGTCTATATCTCAAATGTATACAACCGAAAACTACTAATCTAAGTAGTTAGCCAGAAGTCAGGATAATAATCCCAAACGAGGAGTCAAGTAGAAGTACCTGTAACATCTCGGTCTGACCCGAGTATTATTTAACAAGAAAATAATAAACGGATCAGTCTAGCTATAAATATCAGATGAAATGATATAGAATAGGAGATATGACAAAAACGTATGATAACCATAATGCCATACTGTGATAAATATGTAATTGAAAATCAACTAGAGATTAATCAATATCACAAGAATCTTCTCAAAGATCAAAAAGAATGTCATACTCTTTATTTTTATTCACCAAACCATAAATATTGACAATAATATCAATGCCAATCACAAAAGTTAAAGACACACAAATTCACCAATGCACAAATATTGATAAAACTTATCAATGAAGTCACAAAAATTGGTGAAACACAAATTCTAGAAATCATCAATGGAAATCCATAAGTCACAAAAAACGGGAGGCCTATCACAAAACGGGAGTATGAAAACTCACCAACACGTGTATCACAAAATGGAACGCTATTCCATGGTTGCTAACCATTATTATTTTTGAGCTGAAGCTCCACAAAACGGTCCAAAGACCATGGGTCGCTACACCACCAAATTGAGCCGAAGCTCCACAGAAACGGGTTTAGTCTCCCTCGCAGACAAAGAGACATCACACATTGCTAGTCTAAATCACAAAATGATCATCATCGATCATCAAGAAGTGTCAATTACACTAAGCTGGTAAATATATGAGCTTAGCTTCATGTCCCATAACCACTAGTTTAACTTAAATATTTATGAACAAATTGTATATCTCCACTAGAAAATTGTCACAAGAGATTCAATCGAACAAGTCTAAGAATTAACCGACGGAGTAAACGTAAGCGTTTCATACCACTTGTTTTAATAAGTCGTTTAATTAGATTTCTCATACGAGTGAGGTAAAGGTTTGTATATGCTAGTAGATTGGAAAGCGGTTTTATAAACAAGCTTGATATTGAAAAATAGAGTTGAAATCGTTTTGATAAAAGAGTTTTGATATTTACTACTAGTGTAGAAAATCTTTATGTTTTTAAAGTGACAAATCACAAAAATGATTGTAGAAACAATCAATCACCAAAATTCACATTCGAAGATGTGAATAAGATCCAAAGAAATCGATAATAAATCCATCAAAATGGGTATTCCCAAAAATCCCAAAGAGAATGTTATCAAATTCGATAATAAATGATAACAACAAAAGGGAAATATCACGAATCGATTACATTTGGAAACTCAAGCAAAGTAGGCATAATAGGCAAAAGCAAGAAGATTCAGACGTCTGAAGTGTATGATTCAGACGTCTGAAGTGTATGATTCAGACGTCTGAATCTGGAAAATAAAATATTTTCTAGTACATAATTCAAATGTCTGAATCAATAAATTCATACGTCTGGAAATGCAAAAGTTTAGCATATTTCCTTTCTGGTTCAATTCGAACCAATTCAGACGTTTGTAAATATTGATTCGGATGTCTGAATCTAGGAATAGAAATTTTTCCAGTATAATATTCAGACGTCTGAAAAGGAGCATTCAGACGTCTGAAACTTATTTCTCAGACCTCTCTTGAACCTTGGCCAAAAATGGCCAAAACAAATATCGAAAGCGATCGGAAGAGCAACAACGACTAAGGATTTATGCCAATAGACAAACCCAGCCTTAAAGGTTCTTCGATTCGCCTCGAATGTCAATTTTCAAATATCCATATAAGGATTTTCATAAATTTGCTTTCAAAACACAAAAAATTTGAATATTCACCAAAGCAATCCAAACCAAAAGCAAATGCACATGAATAAGTGTTAGGAATTCATACCTAACAACAAGAATAGATATAGACATAGATGTGAGATAAAAATCTCACCTTTTCACAAAAATCAAGGAAGAGGAAGCTATAGAGCAATGGCAAGAACAATCACTCTTCAATACAACCCAAATGAGCTTGAATCTAAGCTCGAAAGAGAAATATTTCCTAAGTTAGGTTTAGGAAATTTCTGAAATTGAAAGGAGAAAGAGTTGGAGAAGATGAAGAGAAGGCCTACCGGAACTTCTTCTTGAATTTGAAGCTAGAGCTTGAGTTTTGCAAAGAACCTAGGGCTTAGGATTTTAGTTTCCACTCTCTTCCTCCATTTTTGATGAAGCTTGAATGTATTAGGAAATTATGAAGGAATGCAGAGAATAGGGGTGAAGCTTGGGTCTAATAGGCTAATACTAAACCAAAGCCCTAAGTAAAAAAGTAGCAAATTTCCTCTAACTCCAAACATATCGAAGTTTATACTCAGAAAGGTCGCAAACATTATTTTGAACTCAATGGGTGTGGTCTCGAGTCTTAAATCGACCGTTTGCAAAAAGTAGCTTTTCGGACTATAATCCGACTAACGGTGAAATATTTAAATAAAATATTTAAATATTCAGTCGTGAAATATGCGGGTTGTTATAGTATATCTTTTTTGTATAACAAATCATATTTGGGATTAAAATCAAAAATTATTTTTCCAAAGCAAATCTTCTATTGTAGCAATTCCTCTCTTGTAAACTCAAAAATGAACGTCGATGATGCTGTAGTCATCATTGAAATTATTTTCCAACGACCGAAGTGAGTCGGTGCTTATTGACTCCTTTTTAACACTCATCTGAAATATTTTTGATTTCCTTTCAAAATTCTATTTTTAAAATATTTCTATTAAAAAATACTTCAAAATAATAACGTTATTATTTTCCAAAACTTTGAAACAACTTCCAAATTTGAAAATCCATTTCCATAAATACCAAGGAGTTTTGGCTCTCAAATCCTCAACTTAAATCCTTTTATTTATAAATTACATTTATAAATAATATTTATACAATATCACTTTCTTATATAAAATCATTTCACAAATTACACTTTGTTGTGTTATAACAAACAATTTTCATTAGAAAATCAAACTCTAACCCAACATTAGCCTCGAAAGATCTATAATCAAATTGTGAAACTAAATTTACAAGTTGTTCGTTTTCAATATCCCCATTTCTAATCTATCCAACCCACACACTAAAATGATAAATTTTCTCCTAACCTAGCACAATAGTCAATGCCCATAAACTGGTCAGGCACGACTATATAATCAACTACAACAGCCAACGCTCCTAACTAGGTAAGAATGACTAATCAACAATAAATGATAATAACTGAATATTTCCATTTCCTAACATCCAAGCACACAATATATAACTATAATAATTTCTGAAAAATATTTCCTTATATAGAAAATATAATCCTAGGTAAAATTATTTCATTTACCAAATTTAAAACAATACTATGCCAATCGGCATTGTTCAAGTGTTAGGGATCCCTATCAATAATGTTAGCTACTCATATTGACCAGAATCCATAAGCTACTCAACAGATCGATTAACACAATATAAAACATTTTTATGTCACTAATAAATATGCACTCATTTCTATAATACACTCCAACTCATACTAGGGTGCTACTGACCCTATCCCTAATAAGTAATCCCCATCAAAGCCTAGGTGTTTGCTCAACCTAAGCTCTGATACCACAATGTAATAACCCACTTTTCCATATAGTTTAAGCGGACAACAAACCATATATATCCAACCCATATTGAATGGAAAGATTGATAGTTAGGGGAAAGAAAGAAGAAAGAAGATAAGAAAAACTAAACAACACGGAATATAATAGTGGAACGAATAATCTATAATATACAATAAATCTATACATAAAGATAAATGTAATATACATAGACCAATCAATGCACACTAACCTGTTTCAGCCTGGACAGCTATAATAGCCTTTCCTCATAATTGCTGATAAATGCGACCAACAGATAACACATTGGAACACAAAGAAATGTGTAGATACGTCTTAGACCTCTAGGTTGTCTCTTGAGCTCTAGTGCATCCAAAGCAATCGATAAATATGTTCGGTCTAACCCAAGCATCGAAAAGGATGAACGCCCGGATCAGTTTGGTAAGCCAACGTGAGAAAAACACACCCAAATGGATTTTTAAAGTTATCAATCTCTTTTCAAAATAAAGGTACCTCATAAGACCATGCTGTACATAAACACAGATGAGTTTTAACCTTACGATAACCAAAATATTTTCAATAGAAAATCCATTGATATTATTATAATGTCTATGGGTCAAAGTTAAATATGAATATAGCTAAAATGCTTGCATGTCACATGTAACAACCCGCATATTTAACGATTTTATATTTAAATGTTTTATTTAAATATAGCGTCGTTAGTCCGATTTAGGTCCGAAATGTTACTTTTTGCAAACGGCCGAATTGGGACTCGAAACCACTTCCATTGAGTCCAAAATGGCGTTTGTAATCTTTTTGAGTATAAACTTTGATATGTTTGCAGTAAGTCGAGTTTTTCTACCTTTTCTAATTGGGTTTTGGGTTTGGGTTCAGCCCACTAGCTAACTAAATAACCTAACTCAGTCCTTCTCCTTCCATTCACTCATTTCCATTCTAAAACTCAAGCTAAAACTAAAGATGGGGGAAAGGAAGAGGAATTAGAAATTCCAAGCCCTAATTTCTTCTTGCAAACTTGAATTCTTGCTCCAAAGTGAAAGAGAAGCTATAGGTAAGCCTCCTCTTCATCTTCTCCAACTCTTTCTCCTTCAATTTCAGAAAGTTTCCTAAACCTAACTTAGGAAAATGCTTGTTTTGATCTTAAATTGAAGCTAGTAGAGTTGAAGTGGAGAGTGGTTGGTCTTCTCCTTGCAATTGAGCTCCTTCTTCTTCTTCTTTGTTTTTGGGTTAAAGGTGAGATTTTTATCTCACATCTAAGTCTATGATTGTTTTTGATGTTGGATATGGGTTCCTAACACTTATTCATGTGCATTTGCTTTTGGTTTGGATTGATTTGGTATATATTCCAACTTTTGGTGCTTTGGAAGCAAAACCCATGAAAATCCTTTTATGGATGTTTGAACATGTTCTTGGTGATGCATCGAAGAGCCTATAGGGCCGGGTTGTCAACTGGCATAAATCCCTAGTGCCATTGCTCGATCGGTCGCGAATTGGTTGGGTTTGCACGTCATTTGTATAGGCAGAAAAACTGCCTAGGTTCCAGTCAGTCGACAGGACTTTGCATCCAGTCGACTGGCTGTAGCCAATTGTCGTATCAAGGCCGTTAACAGAGACAAGAAGTCTCTGTTTCCTGCAATCAGTCGACTAGCCATTTCAACCAGTCGACTGACCGTAGGAAATGGGATTTTCATGTTTCTGGATCAGTCGACTGTTCTCAGTGAACCAGTCGACTGACCTGCTTGTGTTGGTCTATTTTGCCTATTTGCCTGTGCTTCTAACTTTTATCGATTCGTGTTGATTCCAATTAGTGGTTATCGCATTTTGACTTTGATGATTCCTTTTTGATTTCCTACATGGGTTTTTACAAAATGATCCTTTCAAATGGTATTAAAAGTTCGTTCTCTAATTTATAAATTCTATTTAAAACGCGCACACACAATTTTGCACTTCGAGCGGAAAGGAAAGGAGATTAAATGGTTAGGTAAAACACAAACCATGAATCTGCGCGTTTATCTTTCTGATTAATCCCCGCCCTATTCGATTGATCGTTTTGGCCTTTTGATCTGGCTTACCGATGAGATGAGGTAAACTTTGTACTGCTTTGAGTGTGAAATTGACTAACGGGTAGTAAACCGTTTAGTGCGAACGGGTGGTTATGGGACTCACATTACCACTTTTCAGATTCCATTTTGAGAGTTATGACACATTCTACCAGTTAGTGGTGTCCAGTACTAGGCCTCCGGACCTTCACCACTATGGTTTGTTGCCTTTGGGATAGTGTCTTCGGACTGTCTCCTTCAGGTTTGCTGCCTTCGCGTATGTTGCCTTCGGGTTTGTACCTTCGGGTTTGTGCCTTCGGGTTTGTTTCCCTATAATATCGCTTTTGGAGTTGGTCATTCGTCACCGCTCGAGTGATATTAGGTTTGGAGTCTTCGGGCTCATGGATCCTTGTTTATACAGTACTGAGCACGTGCAAATTTTCTGTTGATATGTATATTCCCTAGGTATCGCCCTTCGGTGTTGGTCTTTTCGAGCCGCACGATATACAGCGGTTACCTTGTGGAACTTGTGTTACCTTCATTGGTATTTGTTATTTGCCTTTTTGGCTTGTTTTGGGATATTTATATTCTTTGTTTATTGTATTGCCGATGATATGAGGCTTGTCTTGTTATGATTCATCTTCTGTTAGATGATTGTGTTATCTCTTTTAGAGATATCTATTACACTTTGTGACCTTGCAGGTTATTATTGTTCAGTTTATTTAACTGATTTGTTTAGCTAGACTGACCCGTGTATTTATACTCGGGTCAGACCGAGATGTTTCAGGTTAGGTGCTTTTTGACTTAGCCTATTTTGCTTCCGCATGGACTACTTCGCTAGCTTCTTTTTGTCATCGCTTTTTGCGTAGTCTCATTTTGTTGTAACTCTAATATATGTATTCTTTTGGATTCGTCTGTATATTGTGGTTTGCTATACCACTTGACATCTTTCAGTTTGTATACCCTGTTATGTATCTGTATGTGTATATGATGATCTATTGTTCTGTGATGTATATTACATATGAGTTGTTATATTCTATTCTGATAGATCCTCCAACCACCTATGCTTTTGTTTTAAGTATTCATTGGATATGTCGATCTGCTTGTATGTCTTTTGTCGATGTATTCAGTAAATAGTTAGAGCAAGGCTATAGATGGTCGCTCCTAACTAGCCTTATTCTCCACGTTAGTCGACGGCATTACCCCATAGTGTCCTTAGCTAGCGTGGGTGTAGAGGTGGGGCGTCACAGCTTGGTATCAGAGCCGAGTTCAGAACAAAATATGATAAACACATAATAGAAGCACATATTCCAGTACATCAAAGTGTATAAGTATTACAAATCTTTGAACCATCGTGCCTCTATATTGGTTCTGTGCCTTGGTGGTAGACAGAATGTGGGAATATGTCTAGGAATGCATTTTGTTCCGTAGTATTTCACATTTGAATTAGTGACATCTACCTTGTGAATAATCTTGTTCTTATCTTACTTTCGGCGTATGGCTAGAAGAGGCAGGGGACGACGTTCGGATGCTGGGCAATCCAGTGGCTCACATCCGGATGGCGTTTATATGTGTGCTGATCAGTTTTTGGAATTGTTTAGGAGCACTCAGCCTCCAGTTCCTCCTCGAGTATCTCCACCTCGCAAATCTGCCTTTGCACGTCTATGTAGTGATTTTTCTCACCTTGGGGGAAAGCCGTTTAAAGGCTCCGAGTCTGTTCTTAAAGTCCAAGCTTGGATTCGCACGTGCGAGCGTATCTTCTCTCGCATGGATCTTTCTGATCATGATAGAATTCTTGTAACTTCTAGTTTATTGCAAGAGCGTGCCCTTGATTGGTACGAGCTTCTTGTAGCCGAAATTGATGGGTCTACTCTTTCTTGGACTCGGTTTCGGGGACGATTCGAACTCAAGTTCGTTCCTGAATCTGAAAAAGTTTTATTGACCCGTCGCTTCCTTGAGTTGTAGCAAGGGAAGTCTTCTGTTTCTGAGTATGTTGCATCATTCGAGGCTTTATCTAAGTATGGTCTTGAATTCATTAGCACTTCTTATAAGAAGAATCTGAAGTTTGTCTCTGGTCTTAAGAAATATCTTAAGAAGTCTTTATTGCTCCAGCTTAAACCTTCTTTTGAGGAGTTGGTAGATTCTACGCTTCATCTCGAGGCCATCGAGAAGGAGTGTGATAGTGGTGATGATGTTGAGGTTTCCAAGAACCCCAACAAGAAGCAGTTTCCATTTCAGAAGTCCAGGTCTTTTCCTTCCTAGAAGAAGAAGACTGGTGGTTCTAGCTCTCAGCCTCGGTCTGCTGGAACACCTTTCATTCGGAAGTGTTTCAATTATGGTTCTCCTGATCATATGGTTCGAGCTTGTTCTGAGCCTCTCTTCTGTCACTATTGCAAGAAGGAAGGTCATCATGTTTCCACTTGCCCTAGTGTTCCTGCTAGTGCTAAGTCTAGCAAGCTTTATGCTGCTAAGGCTTCTGAAGGTCCTTCTCAACCCAAAGGTATATCTCCATCTATTTTGGAAGGTTCTATTTTATTTCATGACCATAGTATTCGAGTTCTTTTCGATACGTGTGATTCACATTCTTTCGTATCGAAAAAGCTCGTCGATGATTTATCTTTGGATGTTTCTTGTTTGGTTACTTCTTTAAGGATTGTGAATCCTATTGGGGGATCCGTGACCCTTAGCATGCTTTGTGATGATGTTGAGATTTTTTTATGTGGCTTTTCTTTTCGTGCGAATCTGCACGTTATTTCTTGTCTGGGATTTGATATGATTTTGGGAATGGACTGGCTAGTGAGATACGATGCCAGGATTATTTGTTCTGAGAGGATTTTATATCTTCGACATCCATATTCATTTACTCAGCTATCACTTGTTCTTCGGGATGTGAATAATTCCAAAATGACTTTATATTCTCTTGATTCTCGAGATGATGATGATATATCTCGTATTCCTATTGCTTGTGACTTTTCTAATGTTTTCGAGCCTGTTTCGGGTTTGCCACCCAAGCGGGCAATTGAGTTCCGCATTGATCTCATTTCAGGAACGCAGCCAGTTAGTCGTCCTCCTACGAGGATGTCTACAAAGGAAAATGAGAAACTCAAGAAGCATCTTTTAGAGCTTGAGTCCAAGCAGTTGATTCAGTCCATTTTTTCTCCGTGGGGATCTACGGTCGTCTTCATGAAGAAGTCCGATGGAACTCTTAGGCTTTGCATTGACTATCGCAAGCTTAACGAGTTAACCATCAGAAATAGGTATCCATTGCCTAGGATCGATGATATGTTCGATCTATTGAGTGGTGCTAAGGTCTTTTCTCAGCTCAACCTTGCCACGGGTTTTCGTTAGTTACGAGTCGCGGAGGATAGCATACCTCTTACCGCTTTCCGCACTCGTTAGGGTTTTTTTGAGTGGCTCGTTATGCCGTTCGGTTTGACGAACGCTCCTGCTTTCTTTGTCGATCTCATGAATCGAGTATTCCGGGAATATCTCGATAAGTTCGTCCTTGTGTTCATTGATGACATCCTTATTTATTCTAAGTCTGAAGCTGAGCATGCTGATCACTTGAGAATTGTCTTGAGTACTCTTCGTCATCATCGGCTTAGAACCAAATTCTCCAAGTGCCATTTTTGGGAGAATAAGGTTAAGTTCTTAGGCCATGTTGTATCTTCCGACGACATTTCAGTCGATCCCTCAAAGATCTAAGCCATCCAGAACTGGAAGAAGCCTGAGAATGTGCATGAGATTCGTAGTTTCCTTGGATTGGCGGGTTATTACCATCGATTCATTAAGGATTTTTCCCGTGTTGTGCTTCCTCTCACCAGCCTTACTCGGAAAGGCATTCGTTATATTTGGTCCGACAAGTGTGATGCTTCCTTTCAGACATTAAAGAAACTTCTCACTAATGCTCCTATTCTTGTTGTTCCCAAAGGGAATCATGATCATGTTGTCTACACCGATGCTTGTGGTAGTGGTCTCGGTGATGTTCTTATGCAAAAGGATCAGGTAGTTGCTTATGCTTCTAGGAAACTACGTCCGAATGAAGTTCTCTATGCCACACATGATCTTGGGTTAGCCTCCATTGTCTTTGCCTTGAAGTTTTGGCGACACTATTTATTGGGCGAGCGCTTCATTCTCTATACTGATCATAAATCCTTGAAGTATTTGTTCACTCAGAAGGAACTCAATATGAGACAACAGCGTTGGCTCGAGTTTCTTGCTTCCTATGACTTTGATATCCAGTATACCCCTGGTAAGGGTAATCGTGTTGCTGATGCGCTTAGTCGCAAACATTCGGCTGTAGTTTCTATGATGCTTGCCGAATGGGATATTCTTGAGACTCTATCTTTTTATGAAATTCGTGATCGAGGTTCATCTTCTGATTCTCCTATTCTATTATTTAGTTTGGGAGCTCGACCCATTTTATTGGATCATATTGCCAATGCTCAGCGGCATGATCCTGATTTGTTGCATCTTATTCAGCTTTGTGAGTCTGGATCCTGTGATAAGGCGTTGCGGGATTTTAGCATTGATTCTCATGGGTGTCTTCGCAAGAGGAACCGTCTTATTGTGCCTTCTGATTTTGCACTTAGGCATGACATTCTTGACGACTGTCATCGTTCTAAGTATACCATTCATCTTGGCAGTAGTAAGATGTATGCCGATATGCATCGTCTTTATTACTGGGAAGGCATGAAGCGCGATGTGGCGAGTTATGTGAGTAATTGCATAACATGTCGGTGTATTAAGGCCGAACATCAACGCCCTTCAGGTCTTCTTCAGCCTTTAGAGATTCCATTGTGGAAATGGGATCAGATTTCTATGGATTTCATTGACGACCTACCTCGTTCGAGATCGGGCCATTCTAGCATCTGGGTTATTGTTGATTGCCTCACCAAGTCTGCTCATTTTATTCCTATTAAGTCTAATAGGACTGCTTCGCATTTGGCTAAGTTATATCTCAAGGAAATCGTGAGATTTCACGGTGTTCCTAGTTCTATTGTGAGTGACCGTGATTCCTTATTCACGAGTCATTTTTGGCGGAGTCTTCAACAAGCTTTGGGAACAAAGCTTAATTTTAGCACAGCTTATCATTTGCAGTCTGATGGACAAACTGAACGGGTGAATTGTATCTTGGAAGATCTTCTCCATATTTGTATTCTTGATTTTGGTGGTTGTTGGGAGGATCACCTACCTCTTGTAGAATTCTCCTACAATAATAGTTTTCAGCCTATTATCGGTATGGCTCCTTTCGAAGCCTTATACGGAAGGCCATGTCGATCACCTTCTTGTTGGTTGGAATCTGGGGAGAAGCTTATTCTTGGCCCAGATTTTGTTCGTGATTCTTCCAAGAAGATTGATTTGATTCGCTTGAGAATGAAAAAGGAACAGAGCCGCCAGAAATCCTAAGCGGACAACCGTAGGAAGCCTCTCGAGTTCTTGATTGGTGATCTTGTTTTTATTCGTGTTTCTCCTCTGAAAGGGGTTATGCGTTTCAGTACGACTAGGAAATTGGCTCCTCGCTTTATAGGACTATTTTCTATTACTAAACGTATTGGCCCTGTGGCTTATAGAGTTTCACTTCCTGCTCATTTATCGGGCATTCATGACTTGTTACACGTCTCTCAACTTCGAAAGTGTCTTCGAGAGTCGGATTCTGTTATCGATTCTCCTGATTTGCAAGAGCTTGAGATTTCATCAGACTTATCTATTGTACAATAGCCTATTCGCGTGCTTAACACGGAGGTGCGACGCCTTCGAAACAAGGACGTGTCGCTCATTAAAGTTCAATGGTCCGCTAATCCCAATGACTGTACTTGGGAAACCAGAGAGTTTATCGAGCGATCCTATCCGGGTTTTCTATCTTTTCTTGGCAATGATGAGAATATCTTTTCGTCTCAAGCTTATTTCCTTTTCTTTTTGATGATGTATGTATGTGGTTGTTACAAATATCGTCTCTGGGAATTGCAAGGACGCAATTTTGTAAGGAGGGGAGATCTATAACAACCCGCATATTCAACGATTATATATTTAAATGGTTTATTTAAATATAGCGTCGTTAGTCGGATTTAGGTCAGAAATGTTACTTTATGCAAACGGTCGAATTGGGACTCGTAACCACTTCCATTGAGTCCAAAATGGCGTTTGCGATCATTTTGAGTATAAACTTTGATATGTTTAGAGTAAGTCGAGTTTTGCTACCTTTTCTAGTTGGGTTTTGGGTTTGGGTTCAGCCCACTAGATAACTAAATAACCTAACTCAGTCCCTCTCCTTCCATTCACTCATTTCCATTCTAAAACTCAAGCTAAAACTGAAAATGGGGGAAAGGAAGAAGAATTAGAAATTCCAAGCCCTAGTTTCTTCTTACAAACTTGAATTCTTGCTCCAAAGTCAAAGAGAAGCTATAGGTAATCCTCCTTTTCATCTTCTCCAACTCTTTCTCCTTCAATTTCAGAAAGTTTCCTAAACCTAACTTTGGAAAATACTTGTTTTGATCTTAGATTGAAGATAGTAGAGTTGACGTGGAGAGTGGTTGGTCTTCTCCTTGCAATTGAGCTCCTTCTTCTTCTTCTTCTTCTTCTTCTTTTTGTTTGTTTTTGGGTATATATTCCTACTTTTGGTGCTTTGGAAGCAAAACCTATGAAAATCCTTTTATGGATGTTTGAACATGTTCTTGGTGATGCATCGAAGAGCCTATAGGGCCGGGTTGCCGATTGGCATAAATCCCTAGTGTCATTGCTCGATCGGTCGCGAATTGGTTCGGTTTGCACGTCATTTGTATAGGCAGAAAAACTGCCTAGGTTCCAGTCAGTCGACTGGACTTTGAATCCAGTCGACTGGCTGTAGCGAATTGCCGTATCAAGGCCGTTAACAGAGACAAGAAGTCTCTATTTCCTGCAATCAGTCGACTGGCCATTTCAACCAGTCGAATGACTGCAGGAAATAGGATTTTCATGTTTCTGGATCAGTCGACTGTTCTTAGTGAACCAGTCGACTGACCTGCTTGTGTTGGTCTATTTTGTCTATTTGCGTGTGCTTCTAACTTTTATCGATTCGTGTTGATTCCAATTAGTGGTTATCGCATTTTGACTTTGATGATTTATTTCCTACACGGGTTTTTATAAAATGATCCTTTCAAATGGTATTAAAAGCTCGTTCTCTAATTTATATATTCTATTTAAAACACACACACACACAATTTTGCACTTCAAGCGGAAAGGATAGGAGATTAAATGGTAGGTAAAACACCGACCATGAATTCGTGCGTTTATCTTTCCGATTAATCACCGCCCTATTCGATTGATCGTTTTGGCCTTTTGGTCTGGTTTACCGATGAGATGAGGTAAACTTTGTACTGCTTTGAGTGTGAAATTGACTAACGGATAGTAAACCGTTTAGTGCGAACGGGTGGTTATGGGACTCACGTTACCACTTTTCGGATTCCTTTTTGAGAGTTATGACACATTCTACCAGTTAGTGGTGTCCAGTACTGGGCCTCCGGACCTTCAACACTACGGTTTGTTGCCTTTGGGATAGTGTCTTCGGACTGTCTCCTTCAGGTTTGTTGCCTTCGGGTATGTTGCCTTCGGGTTTGTACTTTCGGGTTTGTGCCTTCGGGTTTGTTGCCTTATAGTATCGCTTTTGTAGTTGGTCATTCGTCACCACTCGAGTGATATTGGGTTTGGAGTCTTCGGGATCATGGATCCTTGTTTATACAGTACTGAGCACGTGCAAATTTTCTGTTGTTTCATTGATATGTATATTCCCTAGGTATCGCCCTTCGGTGTTGATCTTTTCGAGCCGCACGATATACAGCGGTTACCTTGTGGAACTTGTGTTACCTTCATTGGTATTTGTTATTTGCCTTTTTGGCTTGTTTTGGGATATTCATATCCTTTTTTTATTGTGTTGCCGATGATATGAGGCTTATCTTGTTATGATTCATCTTCTGTTAGATGATTGTGTTATCTCTTTTAGAGATATATGTTATACTTTATGACCTTGCAGGTTATTGTTGTTCAGTTTATCTAACTGGTTTGTCTAGCTAGATTGACCCATGTATTTATACTCGGGTCAGACCGAGATGTTTCAGGTTAGGTGCTTTTGGACTTAGCCTATTTTGCTTCCGCATGGACTACTTCGCTCGCTTCTTTTTGTTATGGCTTTTTGCGTAGTCCCATTTTGTTGTAACTTTGATATATGTATTCTTTTGGATTCGTCTATATATTAGGGTTTGCCATACCACTTGACATGTTTCAGTTTGTATACTCTGTTATGTATCTGTATGTGTATATGATGATCTACTGTTCTGTGATGTATATTACATATGAGTTGTTATATTCTATTCTGATTGATCCTCCAACTACCTATGGTTTTGTTTTAAGTATTCATTGGATATGTGGATCTGCTTGTATGTCTTTTGTTGATGTATTAAATAAATAGTTAGAGCAGGGCTATAGATGGTCGCTCCTAACCAGCCTTATTCTCCGCGTTAGTCGACGGCATTACTCCGTAGTGTCCTTGGCTAGCATGGGTATAGAGGTGGGGCGTCACATCACATTTCATACAATGACAGGGCTACCACCGATCACAGTGCAACTCTAGGTAAAATAACATTGAAGACCTTACCGGGAACCCCTGCCAGCACAGAAATGGCCTACCACTTGACTAGTAGCACCAAACATGATCACCCTTTGTTTAATGGGCCTAGAAGCGTACAAATGAGAGATAATATAGATTCTAGATAGGGATGATCAAACCTTAATCAGAAGCGACCCACTTAGCTCTGCTGCATCTGTTGAATATGCGCTTATATGATTTTTGTTTGATGATAATAAACATATATACATTCGTTTAAATGTATTTGTTAATATACTATTCTATTTTTCACAGTTTAAATAAATATTTGTTGAATAAAATAAATTACACAGAATTTGAATTCAAACAGATATTTTATTCAAATAAATATTGATTACACTTTTGAATAGTACAATTTCAAGCTCTCACTATAACCATACAACTTTGATTACAATTACATCACATTTCATATTTACAGTTCACCTCACTACATATCACTCACACTCGTACTTATCTTCAACTGCATTCCAGTTTGAATCCAGCATCTGAGAAATCTGCAAAAATATAAACCAACGCAGTAAAATTGAAAAAGAAATATTTTTGCAATTCAAAATAAAAGATAATTTTTTGAAAATATGATTTACCTCAGTTATTTGGGTTGTTCGTCATAATTTAAATTTAAATTCATCATACACGAACAACTTGTGACATACACAGTATATTACTGTATATGCCACAAGGCCGTGCACGCCAATATATACACTTGATTGATTTACAGGGACAGGTGAGCACAGGTCAAACCCAAATGAAAAACCGGGTTCAACTCACGTGCAATAACATAAAAGTCACAACTCTCAGCACAAGGTCAAACCCGAGTTTTGAAACTGGATTCAACACAAGGCGACATGAAATGAATGCAACGAAGACCAACAGCAAAATGGACTGCAACAATCACGTATACAGATGGTCAGACCAAACAAAAAGACAGTGGCAACATCAAAATAAAATAATCAGCTGCAACATGAAGAGAATCATATGTGCAAAGGTCAGACCAAACATCAAGACTAACTGAAGAATGCAAATACAGCTCGACCAAATGGCCAACATGATCAAGAAATATAACATGCAGTTTGTTGTGTCACAATGCTCAATCCACAGTGCAAACACACCAAGTAAATGCACAGCAAAAATGAAACCAAATCAAACTCAGTTCAACCAGACCGGATAGTACAAGCAAAAATGCAAGACAATGGTCATGAATGCAATAACAACATCGAGCCAAGAGCTGTCAAGTTCAAATATCACACAAGTACAGGCCGCAATAGTATGCACCAGTCCAAACATTTATCAGAGAGTATATGGAAGGGTCAGGTAAGTGGTAACTTCAAACAACACAAATTACAATGTCGAGCATGCATGAAACAGTGGAATGAACCAGTGATACAAGTCAACATCTACTCAAGGCAACAGTGCAGTGCAAATTACACAACTACAAGTACAGAGAGACTACAATATCAAGGGCAAGTGCACAACTAGACCAAAGTACAACATCACACAATCAAACTACAACAGGCCAGAGGAACTCGACAGGCACATATGAATACAAAGTACACACTTGCAACAGTTCATGTATGAATCAGTGACCAACCACAAGACCGCCAAGCAATTAACCAGAGGCAACCACAAGTACAGGTTAAACCAACAAAGAAATGCACAAACATGACCAGTTACAAGCTGCAAATACCAGTGATACGAGTGCATCAGTGAATAATACAACTTAGTAAAGGAACAGTGATACAATGTCAATGTCAATGCCAGAGACAAAGCTCGCAAGGATGAAAATAGTGATGGTCAACGTAATGCAGAGTCGTGGAGTGGATATGATTCACGAAATCAAAACAGTGCTGTGATGTTTAAGACGCAAATCACAAAGTCAAAAATCAAGCGTTCGTATCTTTGAAAAAGTCACGAATAAAAGAAGAAAGATCTCTGCCGTATAAACCAGAGTTGAACAAGTCAAACAAGTGTTCACCGTGATAGCCAAGAAAATTGACCACAAAATCAAATCAATACCGTGTGAATCAAGCTACCAAAAATACGATAGTGACAAAGTCAGAACAAATCTCAAGCATCAATACCAGATCGAACGGCATATGACAAATTCAAATCAACATATACGAACGCAAAAATAGGAAATCAAATCCTATAAAAACCCTAATCATCATCGGCATTTATTCCATCGAGTTCAAGCATAAACCAGCAAAGCAAAAGGGATAGATTACGTACCGAAATCACAACAGTGAACTCGATCAAACAGAAGCGGCCAAGAGCGAACGAACGAGAACGAAGCACACGAAAAGGCGCAAGCTTCAAAACCCTAGTTTGAATCGCAAGAAGCAAAAGCAAATTTGCAGAAGCCCTAATTCGCAAAGAGGATCGGCCATATTTTCACAACAAAGAAATAAAGGGGATTGGGCTGGAGAATAACAAAGAAAAGAAGAGAATAAAGCCGGCCTTGTTATTATTAAGGGCTTTAAATTTTTAATTAGGGTTATTTATTCTATTTGTTTTTTAATTGTTGTTTTTTATTTTTCGAATCGAAGAATTTGTAAATCACCACCTAGGGATTAGGTCATGTCAGATTGTCTAGTTAGAATTAGTTCAGTGAGCGGGGTGTGCGAGTTTGCAAAGTTCTATTGTAGGCGGGAGCAGAGTTTGCGAGTAAGCAAAGTTCTATTGTAGGCGGGAGCAGAGTTTGCGAGTAAACGAAACTCTATAGGCGGGAGCAGGGTGTGCGAGTCTAGTAGAGTGTTTGTGAGCGGGAGCAAATATTTGGGAGTCTAGTAGAGTGTTTGTGAGCGGGAGCACATGTCTGCGAGTCTAGTAGAGTGTTTGTAAGCGTGATACTGTTTAATTCTAATAGAAATCTGTGAATGCAGCAGTAGGCAGGGGTTGCTGAAGCTGGGTAAATTTTGTGTGTGATTTACTTTTCAGCATATTTATTTTTTGCAGTTTATTTCTGTGTTTAAATCAAGAAAATTTGCTATAACCCTATTCACCCCCCCTCTAGGGTTAATCTAGATCCTACAAGTGGTATTAGAGCCCGGTATTTTGTTTTTAACTCTAGAGTCATGAATCCACCAAATAATGTTGTTGATGAGGGTCGTTTCAATATTATTCCTTCTATTTTCGATGGAACATATTTTTTGAATTGGAAATTGAAAATGGAATTTTATTTAAAATCTGTTAATATTAAATGTTGGGATATTATTGAAAATGGGTGTGATATATCAAATAAGGAAATTATCTCGATTAATGCTCTTGCTATGCATATATTATATTCTCATATTAATTGTGATAATTTTTATTTCGTCTCTCATTGTGAAAATGCACAGAAAATTTGGAAAACTCTCGATGCAATATATGGTGCAAAAGTCAACAGCAATGAGAAGTCCTCCACAACCGACCCAGTTAAAGAAATATGCTTAACAAGATTGGTAAATAGCAGTTGTGATGAGGAAGATGATGATGGAGCAGCCGAGCTGGCATTACTAATAAAGAATTCAAAAGGGAAATTTGCAGCCACGTGGAATAAAAGCGATAGCAGTGAAAGTGAGAAAGATATATGTCTTCATGGAAATATAACCGATAGCGACGACGATGAGCCAAGCGAGGTATCAAAACTCACTCACTCTGAATTACTTATTTATTTCCACAAAGTAAATGGCTGTTTTGAACGACTTAGGGAAAATATGCTAAACTTGAATCACAAAAAGACACTTTGATAGAATTAAATGAACAACTTGACCAATTAGTTAAAACCTATCAAAGTAGGATCCCTAAGTGTGATAAGTGTCCAACATTTGAAGAAGAAATTAAAAAATCAGAAATTAAAATGAAACCACTTGAAAATGAAATTCTGATTTTAAAAGAGAGTGAAAATACTAGGAGAGAAAATTCTATTAAAAGGTGCACTCAATTGTTTAAAGAAAATGAATCTTTAAAAACAAAAGTCCAACAATTGTCAACGACTTTAGAAAAATTTTCCAAAAGTGAAAAATCGTTGAATATGTTAATAGGAAAACAAACTGTCAATATTGATAGACAAGGACTTGGATATACTCATTCTGATATGTTAGAAATGAGATTAATCAAGAAAATTCAATGTGCACGATTTGTAGAAAATATGGACACAATCACAATAACTGTTGGTATAGACCCAAACATGTGAAAACTATACCAATTTAGGTTCCAAAAGGCACAAATATAAAAATTTTGAAAGTCAAACAAATTTGGGTGCCAAAAGGAACATATATAAATTGTTTTGGGTCTCCAAAAACATATTTTTCATATTCTGCCACTAACAACCATGGACCTATAAAAACAAATAGGTCACAAAAATCTTTCATCGTGTAGGTGTGGTGGTAGGCTAAGGAACAACAACAGTGTTCTCTGGATTTTTGGTCGTTCGAGAAATACAACGGGCGACAAAGAAAAGTTCCTTAGCCTAGTATAAAGGTGACAGAATCATAATGGGCAATCACGAAAAATTATCGTAAAGGTAAAACAGGTAAAATTGTTTTTTAACGATATATTAAATGTGATTATCTGCACCATATTCTAAATTAAAATCAGCCAATATTGAGATGAACAAAAGATGATGTTTTTGATGCTATGACTTTTTCAAAATATTGACCAACCATCTTTAAGTAGAATTACTTGGAGTAATTATGATGGTTGACTGATTCGGACTTAATTGATATGATTTTTTGACTTGTTCTTAATTATGACCTTGATTTGTGCTTAAATGATGACCAATCAGATTTTCAACTTTGAACTAATCTATATAAATTTGTTCGGCCAAATGATGGTTACTCATGCTACACGTATATATATTTGTTTTGACATTTTGGTCACTGCTTATAAATTTGCACGATTTCAAATTTCATGTGAAAACTGTGAAAAAGAACTTTATGAAATTGTTGAAACTTCAAGAAATTGTTTTGAAATAATAATGAAGTTTTAATGACTGTTGATAGTTGTTCATCCTATGGCTTCTAAGATTGAAACTATGATATGTTTTTGATTGTTAACACGGCTTCAATTCAAATTCAAAAGAATGTCATTTAAATTGATGGTTTGGTCAATCAAATTCAACGAGTGAATATTGAGTGAAATTTAAATTCAGATGCAGATTACACTGGTAATATAGTTGATAGAAAAATTATTAGTGTAACGTGACTAATTTTTGAAACATTCATTTGCTGCATCATTTTTTCAAAGAAAATCTCTGCATATATTTCACTTGAAATAATTTTCAAAAAGTAGAATTTTTTTTAAAAAAAAACCCTCGAGAAAATCATGTTTGACCATATTTTCATATTAGACATTCTTATTTGATTTTAAATGACAAATTTTGACTAATCTGACTCCCTTTGATTATCGAAAAGATGAATAGTAATTGAAAAAGTGATGAGTGTTGATATTTATCATATATTAAAACTCGAGAAAGTATAATTAGAAAATTTCTTTAGAATTTCATAACAAGAGTTATAAAAGTTTTTTGTTGGGTAAAAACTCCATGATCATTTCTATTTCTATCATCTTTCTATCGACCATCACTCATCAAAATTACACATAGTATGTAAATTTGTGGTAGTTTACAAAGGAAATCATTTGTTCTTCAATATCTTTAAATCTGTGAAGGAAATTATTTGTGCTTCAATTTATTATATTTAGCAATAAAAATAAATATCCAAAGTATTCACTCTCATTTAAAAGTCCTCACGGTTATGCATGGGTGAATTACTTGGATTTTTGATTATGTGCTTCCATGCTCATTTAAAAGTCCTCACGGTTATGCATGTATGGAACGCATATCAAATTTAATTGATTAAATGGACAAGTTGATTCTAATCCCATTTAAAAGTCCTCATGGTCATGCGTGGTTAGAAGATACTTGATTTCATTTTTTAAATTAAATTGGAATAGTACTAATCTCATTTAAAAGTCTTAACGGTTATGCATGGTTAGTAGATATTCAAATTTCCTGAAATAAATATACCACAAATAGACAGAACTGTATGATTTTTTGATGATTTTATCCCCATCACTTCTGAAAGTGGAATATGCGCCTGACAAGGGTAATTATGATTTTTGTTTGAGTTTTATTGAAATTTGATATTTATATTCAATTGAGTTAAATGTTTGATTCATGTTTGTCACTTCATCCCTATTTTTATAACACTGTTATTCTTTTGCTGATAACAAAAGGGGGAGAGAAAAGTTAAGATTTTGTCAAATGGAATCAAGCAAAGGTCAAATAATTTTCCATTTGCATATAGGCTCATTTACATATTTTTATTTGTATGCATATATGTAGGGGGAGAATTTTGTAGAGAGGGAGCATTCAAATAGGGGTAGCAAATTGAATGATCAAATACATTTAATACATTCAAAATCTTAAATATATGTTTGTTATCATCAAAAGGGGGAGATTGTTGAATATGCGCTTATATGATTTTTGTTTGATGATAATAAACATATATACATTCGTTTAAATGTATTTGTTAATATACTATTCTATTTTTCACAGTTTAAATAAATATTTGTTGAATAAAATAAATTACACAGAATTTGAATTCAAACAGATATTTTATTCAAATAAATATTGATTACACTTTTGAATAGTACAATTTCAAGCTCTCACTATAACTATACAACTTTGATTACAATTACATCACATTTCATATTTACAGTTCACCTCACTACATATCACTCACACTCGTACTTATCTTCAACTGCATTCCAGTTTGAATCCAGCATCTGAGAAATCTGCAAAAATATAAACCAACGCAGTAAAATTGAAAAAGAAATATTTTTGCAATTCAAAATAAAAGATAACTTTTTGAAAATATGATTTGCCTCAGTTATTTGGGTTGTTCGTCATAATTTAAATTTGAATTCATCATACACGAACAACTTGTGACATACACAGTATATTACTGTATATGCCACAAGGCCGTGCACGCCAATATATACGCTTGATTGATTTACAGGGACAGGTGAGCACAGGTCAAACCCAAATGAAAAACCGGGTTCAACTCACGTGCAATAACATAAAAGTCACAACTCTCAGGACAAGGTCAAACCCGAGTTTTGAAACTGGATTCAACACAAGGCGACATGACATGAATGCAACGAAGACCAACAGCAAAATGGACTGCAACAAACATGTATACAGATGGTCAGACCAAACAAAAAGACAGTGGCAACAACAAAATAAAATAATCAGCTACAACATGAAGAGAATCATATGTGCAAAGGTCAGACCAAACATCAAGACTAACTGAAGAATGCAAATACAGCTCGACCAAATGGCCAACATGATCAAGAAATATAACATGCAGTTTGCTGTGTCACAATGCTCAATCCACAGTGCAAACACACCAAGTAAATGCACAGCAAAAATGAAATCAAATCAAACTCAGTTCAACCAGACCGGATAGTACAAGCAAAAATGCAAGACAGTGGTCATGAATGCAATAACAACATCAAGCCAAGAGCTGTCAAGTTCAAATATCACACAAGTACAGGCCGCAACAGTATGCACCAGTCCAAACATTTATCAGAGAGTATATGGAAGGGTCAGGTAAGTGGTAACTTCAAACAACACAAATCACAATGTCGAGCATGCATGAAACAGTGGAATGAACCAGTGATACAAGTCAACATCTACTCAAGGCAACAGTGCAGTGCAAACTACACAACTACAAGTACAGAGAGACTACAATATCAAGGGCAAGTGCACAACTAGACCAAAGTAAACATCACACAATCAAACTACAACAGTCCAGAGGAACACGACAGGCACATATGAATACAAAGTACACACTTGCAACAGTTCATGTATGAATCAGTGACCAACCACAAGACCACCAAGCAATTAACCAGAGGCAACCCCAAGTACAGGTTAAACCAACAAAGAAATGCACAAACATGACCAGTTACAAGCTGCAAATACCAGTGATACGAGTGCATCAGTGAATAATACAACATAGTAAAGGAACAGTGATACAATGTCAATGTCAATGCTAGAGACAAAGCTCGCAAGGATGAAAATAGTGATGGTCGACGTAATGCAGAGTCGTGGAGTGGATATGATTCACGAAATCAAAACAGTGCTGTGATGTTCAAGACGCAAATCACAAAGTCAGAAATCAAGCGTTCGTATCTTTGAAAAAGTCACAAATAAAAGAAGAAAGATCTCTGCCGTATAAACCAGAGTTGGACAAGTCAAACAAGTGTTCACCGTGATAGCCAAGAAAATTGACCACAAAATCAAATCAATACGTGTGAATCAAGCTACCAAAAATATGATAGTGACAAAGTCAGAACAAATCTCAAGCATCAATACCAGATCGAACGGCATATAACAAATTCAAATCAACATATACGAACGCAAAAATAGGAAATCAAATCCTATAAAAACCCTAATCATCATCGGCATTTACTCCATCGAGTTCAAGCATAAACCAGCAAAGCAAAAGGGATAGATTACGTACCGAAATCACAACAGTGAACTCGATCAAACAGAAGCGGCCAAGAGCGAACGAAGGAGAACGAAGCACACGAAAAGGCGCAAGCTTCAAAACCCTAGTTTGAATCGCAAGAAGAAAAAGCAAATTTGCAGAAGCCCTAATTCGCAAAGAGGATCGGCCATATTTTCACAACAAAGAAATAAAGGGGATTGGGCTGGAGAATAACAAAGAAAAGAAGAGAATAGGGCCGACCTTGTTATTATTAAGGGCTTTAAATTTTCAATTAGGGTTATTTATTCTATTTGTTTTTTAATTGTTGTTTTTTATTTTTCGAATCGAAGAATTTGTAAATCACCACCTAGGGATTAGGTCGTGTCAGATTGTCTAGTTAGAATTAGTTCGGTGAGCAGGGTGTGCGAGCTTGCAAAGTTCTATTGTAGGCGGGAGCAGAGTTTGCGAGTAAGCAATCATTTTGAAAATCCGAAGGCACTAATTCTACTACATCCATTTTGAAATCACCCTCGGGATTAGTAACAAGCAGCCCTTACACTTCAAAGGCCTCCGTCTTCAATTCCATCATGTTCAAGATGTCTTCACTTCGAAACACTTGAGTTGGTTCGAAGTGGTTTTCGGATAACATATCCAATCTCGGTCTCTTCAAAACAACATTCGATAGTTTCTAGTAAACTCAACCCATTCTTTAGGAAATAAACAGTCAAAGATAAAAGTGTAGATCACCTCCTAACCGTTTGTGGATGGATTTCCTCATCATTTGTCCAAGGGGAACAAAATAAGATTTAAATGCTCAGTACAACATCGTCAAAGATGACAGTGCAATATAACTCTAGTGTTTCTTCCAGATATTTTAGAAGTTATGTTTGGGTCCATATTTGATAATCGGTCATTTAACTACCAAAAAACACACATCCAAATCACAGATTTAATTCCATAGGGAAAACCAATATTGGTTAAGCATAGAAGAAATCACTAACCTCTTTAACTAATCTTTTCATTAATTAAAATCACTTGTAAATACTTGTGTCAAAATACCTTTAGAAAGTTATACCCACAAATCCCTATATTTCCAATACTTGGGAAAAAATCCATATACTCATCTCAATAGTATGAGTCTATTCTCAAACATTACACTTCATAACTTAGAAAATGTGCTAATATACTTGTCTTAATGGTATAAGTATATTTACATAACTGAGAAAGATTTCCTTTTTTCAACCATAAACTCATTATAAGTCTACAAAAACATTTATAAACCATTTTATAAATTTTTGAAAACATTTATAATCTCTTTTATAACTTTTAATCACTTAAATTTTTTTGATACATCTTTAAAAATCCTTTACAAATACATTGTAATCCGTAAAACTATTTATAAAACTCCTTTTATAAATCTATAAACCCCTTCATAAAATCCCTTTATAATATCTAAGAACAATTATTAACTCTTTTATAAATCTATAATAAACATCTATAAAATCGTTTTATAAATCTTTGAAACCATTTATAAATATCGAAAATATTCATTAATAAATAATAATCATTTACTTCAGACAATATTATATAGTAATAATTATTAATAATAAACATTGTAAATAAATACTAATTAATAGTTTCAAAACATTATTATTAGAATAATAATAAATAAAGCTTCAACATCAATGCAAACAATAAAAATTAATTTCCAAAACATTATTAATAAATCATTATTATTAATTTTAAACCATGCTAATTATTTAAAAATAGAATTTAAAAAAACTAAATATTGATAAGAAACTTTAAAACAATATTGAGTACAAATAAATAATCTTTTAAAACATTTTTACATGATTTAGAAAAGACAGATAATAAGGTTGGAGTAAAAAAGAAATTAAATCCTTTTTAAACAATATATTTCCAAAACTCCAAATTCAGACCTTAATGGTATTTATAGTATTTCAAAATACTAATTTCAAAGCCAATGCTTACCAAATGCTTGACCAATATCAATATTGAGTATTACTGCAGGGTCTAAGTATGGGCATATAACAATGTCATAACCCATAATGTCAAAAGTTAGGTTTGATATTCAATGATTCATATAACAGGAATATTATAGAAAAAAATTCAACAATGGTGAGGAATCCCATTGGATCTCTCCAACCTATCTCCCTAAATCACAACTCATATATATCAACACATATATATGTAAATAAAATCAGCAGTGGTAAGAAATCCTATTAGATTCCTCCAACCTATTCCCTTGCATCAAAAACAATATACAATTAGGGTATCTATAAAAGGTCATCCACTCTAGGGCGGGAATAAAATCAAACCAACTAATAAAATAGTAAATCATCCAAACATCCAATCAACAATTTTTATCAATTATATAACATACTGGTTAACCAAAATGGTGAGTTTAACTCGTCGAGATTCCATTTGTCGATGAAGCGTTCTGTTCCATCCAAATTCGAAGGACATTTGAATGTAGCGTAAAATTCCACTAGCTCCTATCATCACCAAATTTTCATATTGTAGTACTTGTCAATACGAACCAAATGCAACCGACCGCATTCCATTCCGACCTAAAACAAATTAATTATTTAATTTACAACATTCAATAATTAAAATATTCCTTAATCACATCATTAGGATAACAATTAACCTTAATTAAATTAATAAACCTCCCCTTAATCCTTCTTCACGTTCACACTAGGTCTGAACCCACAAACCACGTGACCCACTTCTACCAAGTTCACCGCCGCCTCACTTGAGCTCGGACCACTTCGACGCCGAAGTCCACCTCTCTACGAGCATCTCGAACCTAGCCTCGACCTCCCAGCTGCCACCACAATGGAGGTCGAATCCTTGACGGATTCCGTTTAACCCAAAGTTAAGTTTAATATGCACTATTTGATCTAGGTTGTTATAATTTGAATTGTAAACACTGTTTAATTAAATTGGAAATTTAATTGTTAGTATATGTATGTAATATCCTTTTTTTAACCTGGATCTATAAAACATAACTTAAATTGAAAAAAAGGGCATAATTTGAGATGTTAATGATAACTCTAGTTTAAACTATTTTATTGTGGATCTATGTAAACCTATAAATTAGTTTTAAATACTGAACTTGGAAAATAGCAAAGTTGGTTCACTATATTGCTTTATAAATTAGTGTGATGGGAATTGGAAGAACAATGAAATTAAATTATATTTAATCAAACAAACAAATTAAATCAAGAAGTTAAACTTAAAAATTTACGATGATCGATCGACCGCATTAACTTGAGCAGTCAACATCAAGTAGTCGACAGCTTCAACGTATGGGAGTCGACTGCCGATTAGCGTTTCTCGAGCATAAGTTGAACCTTAGGCTAAGGCCCAGTTTATAAATAATAAATGATTGTTTATATATTATATGTATAAATGGATGTTAGAAATAGTAGTGAAGCTAGTTCCTGATGAGAAGACAATAGAACATCGTGGATTGGATAAATTTTGTTTATCCAACGAAGGTCATTCTTCGACAAGGGGCAAATTTTCATAAGTAGCACTTACAAGAGGTTCTATAGTGGACATGTAGAATTAATTGATGCCTGATGAAGTATGCAGGCCCGATACAATGATAGTTCTTTGGCATTCATGGATACCGATACGACGTGATGCTATGTTGTTAAGGGATTTGGCACGTACAATAAGAGGTGTATTCTACAATTGAGAGGTGGACGTAGATGCAAACGATGAGACACTTCGACAAGTCAACATTGCAGGAACCTCTTTAATTCATAGTTGAGGGGGTGCTTGAAGCCGTAGTTGTTGGAAATTATTTCCATGTGGAAATTGAGGGGAAACCAACGTGAGATAGTTATGCATAGTCGTAATGTGTGAGATGTAGTCCCATATGGGAAATTTGTAGGATGATCCTATATTGGAGAAGCTATATTAGTTATAAGCCGATTGTTAGTTATGGTGGTTTGATCCCTAGTTTGATCCTTGAAGGAGCCTATACAGGTTGTTAGTGTACGTGTGTATCAAGTAAAAACCTTTAAATAAAGAATCCTAGTAATATAAGAACACTTGTAGAGCACCCTAGGTCACATAGAGTATCGTTAAAGTCAGCTGCATATGATCATCATATATTAATGATGTACACATTCACTAGACTTTTGTCTAACCCACTTCTTTCCCTTCGTTTTTCCCCACAATAGGATGATAAGACAACAGTTGATTTGGCATGATACTTGGAGAAATAAGCTAAGCGTTGAAGCTCCACTATTTCTTGTTGTTCTCCATATTTTTTTTGTTATATTAAATGTCTATCAAAGTTATTGTACTTTGGAAAACAATGTATATGAAATAAGTATTTTGGTGATTGTTTTTCTGAAATGTCTATTTTCAGTGCTTATATTTTGTTCCTTCCATTGAGAGATCTAAAAGTGTAGAATGCTTTAGATTTGTCCTTATATTCTTAATCTTTAATAATGTATAAAAAGCAAAAACCCGATAGCTTATGCTTCTTGACACGAACGCGAGTCCAAATGTAGCTTTAGGCTTTGCAGTATGTTACGAAGTACGAGTTGGCATAAAGTAACACTTTACTAATTATATCTCGTGTAAAACTCCTAACTTACGTTTACTATGCTTTTAATCGTTTTTATCACCTTGAGGGTGCTCAACAAATCATAAAGTACATTAGATAGCCTAAACCCATTTTTTCATGATTTCTTATGGACAGTTATGTAACCCTTAAGAGAAGTCAACAAAATTTTATAATGTTCTTACATATCTAGGGATAATATAAGCATCACCTTAGATATTCTATGGCTTGAGGGAACTCTACAATTGTAAGTATGAAGATACTGTATGTATATTATAAATGTAGTGAACCGCCCTTTCGTACCCTTTGAGCTGACATTTCATCACACGTGTCCAACACAAATGGTACGAAAAGATGAATAACTAAGAGAAAGAAGAGGATAGAAGAAGAAACAGAAACAACACTACATAGAATCTCATAATCGCAGTAGGACAAAATATAATATATATATATACAAATAGATTTTTTTACAAAAGAATATGTAGGTGTTAGTATATATACAATCATCAGAGTACAAGAATCAACAAACAATACCAGATAGTTATAATAACTAGTCCTTACAAATGCTGAATATACAGCCTACACACACAGTAGAATATAATCAAGTGCATAGAATACGTCTCTGTCATCCATCTCATCTCCTAAGCTCCATAGCATCCTAATCCAAATTTGTAACACTCAGTCTAACTTGGGCATTATAATTAAATAACACCCGAGTTAGTCTGGAAAACCAGCGTGAGAAAACACTCAATTTGAATTTAATTATATTTCAAAAATCCTTTGAAAAACAAAGGTATCTCGTAAGATCACGCCACACATAAACACGACGACCTTTTACCTTACGATAACCAAAAACATTTTTATGTCAAAATCATATGATATTATAATAGTGTTTATAAAAAGTAAATTAGAAAATAGTTGAAATACTTGCATCTCATGTTTCAGCAATATTTGGTATACAATCAAAATCGAACAGGCTCATAGGGGATGTTGGATTCCATACAATTACTGGGCTACTAGGGTACCACCCACCATAGTACATCTCTAGAAAAATGTGCCGAGACCGTACATAACGATCCCTGCCAACACAGGACTGGCCTACCCTTAACCTGGATAGTAAATAATATGTTATCACACTGGGTGTTCCCACCCTAATCGAGCGCTCTTTTTTCATGCACAACCATTTCCATAATTTTAATATAATATATCTGAGGATATCTAAAAAGGTGATAACATACTCTATTTGGGTGCGACCCATTTAGCCCTGCTGCATCTCCCCTGTTTTAGTCATTCCCGGTTGATGAGGCTTGATGCTGCATTTTACCTTTAGAATAGCATGCGTAATTGGAATGCTAACATGGCCGTTTCCATTCACTACTAATTACTTTCCACAATAAAAACAACCCTTAAGCTCATACATCTCAAGGAAGGGTGTTATGCTAAGAGAAGTTGCCTTCTCCACCACCAAACAGTGGTATGTTTGTAAAAAACAAATGTACGTAATCATTGGAAGTGAACTTCCAGACATTCGTCCATCAATTTGCCCTGGGTCTGGATAAACCAATCTTTTCAAAATTCACCATCTTCATAAGCTTACGATATAACAATTCGTAATGCACAAATCGGATCGAAGTGGTTTTCGGATGATTATATCTGATCCCGGTCTCTTCAAAACGATCAGTGAATTTGGCCAAATTTGATAGTCCGTTATTTAACTATCAAATTTATACACAAAAGCAGTCACTTGGCCCATATTATACATCTTTAAAAATATTCATTTCAAAATATCCTTACGGAGATATATATTAAAATATCTTTTCCATATTTCAACATTTGAAAACAATTTCAAATACTCATATCCATAACAGGATATTTCAAAACCATCTTAACACTTAGAAATATTTCCAATTCCAATTTAATATCCATTACTTAAGGAAATATTTTTATATAAATTCTCTCGTAGTTAATATACTTCCAAAACCCTTTTCTCCAATACTTAGAAAAATATCACAAATCTATTTTTCCAAAAACCATTTTTAACATCAATAATTTAAAAAAAAAATCATAGCTTATCTCAATTGTATGAATATAATTACAAAAAAAAGAGGATTTCCCTTTTCACACTTGGTAAACATTTTCCAATTTATTTGTGAATTCTCGACCCATTTACTTATTTTTCAAGTTTCTGAAAACCATTGCGAATTCCTTTTACCATTTCAAAGAAATTACCGATTATACTTATTTATAATCAACTAACAATTTATAACTTCTCTTAAACTCATATCCATTTTCCAAAAGTTCTTGTATCTAAATAAATTTGGAAATTTCCTTTTATTACATCTCTTAAATTTTCGAATTCCATTATAAGATCATTCTTATAAATCACATCCATTCAATACAACCTTATTTACAAAACTTGAGAGTATTCATAAGTCGCTTAAATAAATTTCCAAAACTCTACCTTTAGAATTAGTATTCTAAAATAAAATAATAAATTTTCAAACTCATTTAAGCATTGTTTAAAATATCACCACTCCTTGTTAAATATCAATGATGGCTAATTTTTCAATTTATTCGTGAATAATAATTATAGATTTTCAAGGCTTATTATGAAAAATAAAATTTATTTCAACCAATATTAAATATTTAATTAATGAACTTTCAAAAATATTCTGTTTAATAGTTTAATAAATAAAAGTCCTTTTCTAAAACATGTCCACTTCTTGATAAAAATGTATTTTAAAATCCAATATAACAATTTTTTCAAACTTATAAGTTCCCTCGATTTACCACAATCCGATTTACATTTCCAAATTTCATAACTATTTCCCCACTTCCAAAATATAATCCATGATTCCTTCTAAACCGATTTCCATATCTCATTATAAATTCTCACTGTGAATTTATATTTCCAATTAACCAATTTGAAATCATTTCACATATTTATAAACATCATTTGTAAATTTTCCCAAACTCATTTCCAGTTTATATAGGTTTATATTACAAAAAAAATCCATTCAAAAATCAATTTCTAATTAAAATCCAATTTTAAGTCTATTTTTTTCAAATAATCCAAACCATATTCCAAAACTATTCGAATCTCGATTTCTACTTCCATTTTGTGAATTAAAAATCTTATTCAAAAATCCAGTAACCAATTCTATATTTATTTCCACATTTCCTTTATCCTCCCAAACTATTTAAGTATCAATTTTTAAAACCTTTCACCTTTAAATAAGTATAACTTAAAATTTATTATTTAAAATCCTTTATATACATTATTCCAAAATCTCTATTTAAAATATCGTGAAATAGTAAAGTACAAAGTCAAATCATTTATTTTGTCCAAATCAATTTCTTTTAAATAAATCCAAAATTCTATATAAGTATTCACGTCTAAATCACCTTTAATTTCCTTTCAAATCCATAGTAATTTTTATAGTTTTAAAATATTTAAATTATGGCCAGTGCTACTATAGCATATAATTAATCGAATCATATCAGAATCTATCACAAACAATTCAACACATCATATATCACTATATATGAAATCAAAAATTAATAATTTTGAGGAATCCAGTTAGATCCCTCCAACCTATTTCCCTACATCCACAAATGATAGATAATATATTAAATACCAATCCCGCTTCTTAGGTGGGATATTGTGGTAGTATAGGGTCATCCGCTATTATGCGGAGCACATAGGGTCTCATCTGCTCCAGTAGGTGGAAATATATCCAATTACTAATATATACTACTAAAATATATAATATATCATCCAATTGATAATATAATTTATCAATTCAATCAATCAACCAATAAATAATTTTTAATTGCTATAAATAAATCCAGTAAACAAAATTGAGTGAGATTTACTCATCTTGATTTTTCACTTGCCAAAAAGTTTCATTTCGACTTTAAAGTTGAACTAACGTCCAATTTTAATCCAAATTTCCCACTTGTTCCAAATCCGTTCAAACCTGTTTCACTACAAAGCTCTCGCCAGTATGATCCTGATGTAAAAATTCATGTGACGTTCAAGTTCAATATGATTGAGATAACTATTTTTAAATTTTGCATATTTATTTAAACAATTTAAAATAAAAGAATATACAAAATACCCATACCCTTGCAATCGCCCCAAGGCCCATGACCCAGACCTGCACTCTTCTTCTTCCTTTTTTTCCCTTCTTTCTCAGGCCTGTAACCCATAGTTTGTGCACAGCCGTTTCAGTGACATCCACCTCCGATCAACGAAAACAAATTCCGACGCCACTGAAGAATTCATCACCTCGACCTGGTCACGCTCGTATCCTCACCATCACCTCTATCCTCCTGGAACAAATCGCGTCACTCCTGGGCAATTCACACTATAACAATTGGTTCCCTCCACCCAAACGATGTCGCACGCTTCCAAAATCCATCCTGAGATGCTAAACTTCGCTGCAAGCTCGAATATGACCTCCATATCTCGAATCAATGGCCGAAACTCGAAAATTCCCTAACCTTAGTCTTAAATCCACTTGAATCTTACTATCGAGCAACCCATATGACAATGGCGCCTTGCATTCAACATAACAGAGGGAAGCCCGATGCAAAATGTGAATTTTGGAATTTGGTTGGGGATTTTTCGTTGAGCAAAAACCGAGTTATGGATTTTTGAAACTGCTATTTTCTAAAGCTTTCGGTATTTACTTTTTATTATGTGTGCATGAAAATTTTGAAGAAGAAACGCGATTTTTATATAGAAGAATAAGGTGTAGGCTCGTGATATAGGATAGGATGGGGTTTGACAAAAAAATTTCGGCTGAAATGAAATGGTGATAACAATATATACATATAAGATCCCAAAATATCTAAATATTTATTTCAAACCCTAATCGAGGCGTGCCACCCGATGTTTCCAATGTTAAACCCCTATTCTGAACGCAATGGAACAAGTTTCGTGTCCCAATTCAATTGTATGGAGAAGATAGCTTTTTGAATCCAACTATAATATTAAATTTTCGATATTAATTTCAACGCGTTTCTATTCCGTACGATCAAACAATATCTCCAAAAGCTACAAATTTTAAATCCAATAATAATACACTATTACGGATCTAATGGAACTAGTTTCGTCGAAATCCGAGATTGCGCCTCGTAAGGCTATTTTTACTTGTTAATTTAAAGTGTTATTTTTAAAATAAAGTAAATCACTTTTATATTCAATTTAAAATTTTATTTACCTTCACTCTTATTAATATTAATTAAATAATCTCTTAAATTATTTTTATCAAGCTAAAAACTCAAAATTTCACTATTTAACCAAATTTCAACTATTAAATTTAACAATTAAATTAACCTATAAATCATTATAATTGAAATTCCAGTTATTAAATCTATAAAATTAACTTTTAAATATTTAAAATCGATTAAAAATACTAATTTAAATTATTTAAAATCCTGGGTCATTGCATTCCTCCCCCTGTAAAAGAATTTTGTCCCCGAAATTGCCAAAGTAAGAAGAATGGCCTAAAACCCATTAACTTTCCAAAACAAAATCAATTTATTTAAACCACATTATCACTTTTACTAATTCCCAATATCACCCATAGATTCCAAAAATATTATTTACTCAATCAATCAAATTATAATCCATAATAAAACTTTAGTTATATAAAAATTTCTTCAAAATTTTCTAACTCCTTAAATTTTCGAAAAATTTCGCCAGCGTCTCCTTTGCGCGGCTAGATCGGAACAACTATAAATCACCACTATGGGCCCAAATCAACAAAAGAAAACAAATGCCATGTGGCTCAATCATAAAAACCATTAAATCAAACAACAATTTAAATGTGTACCTTTTTGTTGGATAATTCAATTTCTTATGTAATCAAAAGCATCGAATTAGCTTTGGTCTTTAAATACCTGCATCTTATTTACAAATAATATCTAATCATATAATTCAAAACCATATTAATTTGCATTTTCCAATATTTACTTTGCTAAATTGTACTATGTAAATATATCATCTGTATGCAATATCCAATCTGATCGCTCGCTCGATCACACAATCACTTCCGAACTAGTGTCGTTCACACGACTCTCTAGTGCGTACTCAGATCTGGTTCCTTAATCAGAAACTGTCATTCTCCTTGCATAGCCATATACTATGATAGAGAATTCTAGAATCAATCAAAAATCTATATCCTGGGTTCGCCGTCGAAAATCGAGTGAAAAATCCTAACTCGGATTGATAATCATCTCGAAATCCTGTACTCGAATCTAGATCAAATCATTATGTAGATAAAATAATATACGTACAACTTACATATTAATTTCCAATTGATTCTAAGCTATGCCAGTTTTCTTATTCACATTCATTCCATTTACCCATTTACTTAGTATATTTTCCAATGCCAATTTCACTTAAGAATTTCACCATCAAATTTTCTTAAGTCAATTATAAACATTTTATACAACTTCTTATAGTTACTACCACTTCACAACTTAGGTCTACATCCATTCATACTCAAATCCATTTTTTTTATTTACACATCATAACACAAGTTTATATCTATTTCTAATCAAATTGCATTTGATTTTCCAACTTCACATTGATTTTTTTAATCAATCAACATTCCAAACCATGTCCAAATAACTAGTCAATTTAATTAGTTCATTTATTCATTTATTTCAAAGCTCAATAAATTCCATTCCCAATGATTATTTCATTTAGCCCACTTAGGCTAAATTTTCAAAATTCACTTTATTTAACTTAGTTCAAGTTAAATTTAAATTCCACGGTTCAATTTCAAATTTTTACTTCCTTTGCATTCATATTCAACACTTTAAAGCATTTCCTTAACTTTTAATTTACTAAATTTTATAAGTTATTAACTTATTTTCTCATATTTCCAAGCAAAACATTTAAAATCAAAATTCTACAGTTTAAACACTTTATTCTAAGTATTTCAAATAATTTTTGAAATCATATATACACAAAATCCCTTAGTATAACAAATTATTTCTTTGAATTTTCAAACCAAAGACCAGTTTTACCAAACAAATTCCAATGTAGCAATTCCTCTTTTGGAAACACGAAAATGAACATCGATGATACTGCAGTCATCGTTGAAATTATTTTCTAGCCATCGAAGTGAGTTCACTACTTTTATTCTCTTTAAAATATTTTACCATTAGTATCTCTGTTGGTTCCTCAAAACCCTTTTGAAAACAAATTTCAAAACCAATCGGATTTAAATTTCCAATTTTTCAGCTTTTAAATCCTGTATAAACCATATTTATATAATATACCCCAACAATTCCATTTCAATTTATAAATTACATTTACAACTATAATTACATTTTTGCTATATGAAATAATTTCTTAACTTCTATTTTTTTATTATCAACATTTATTCAATCACCACAACAACAAATGATAATAATATAACATTATTATTTTCTGACAACCAAGCACACCATATGCAAATATAATAGTTTTTGAAAAAATATTTCTTTCTTTTATATAAAATATAATAAGGGTAAAATTATTTCATTTGCCCAATTTCAAAACAATACCATGTCGAATTTCCCTTTCAAGTATTTAAAGATCCCTGTTAATAATTTTAATTACTCGTATTGACCAGAATTCATAAGCCACTCAATGGATCAACCAACACAATATAAACAATTTTTATATCATTAACCAATACACACTCATATCTATATACACTCAATCTTATTCTAGGGTACTACTGACCCTATCTCTAATGAGTAACCCACATCAAAGCAAGGGTTCTCATTTAACCTTCAGATATGATACCAAATGTAGCGACCCGCCGTTTTGTACCCTTTGAGCTGACATTTCATCACACGTGTCCAACAAAAATGGTACGAAAAGATGAATAACTAAGAGAAAGAATAGGACAGAAGAAGAAACAGAAACAACACTACATAGAATCTCACAATCGCAGCGAAAAAATATAATATATATATATATATATAATAACATATTTTTAAACAAAAGAATATGTAGTTGTTCGTGTATATATAATCATTAGAGTACAACAATCAACAAGCAATACTGGACAGTTATAATAACTTGTCTTTACAAACGCTAAATATACAGCCTATACACACAGTGAAATATAATTAAGTACGTGAAATATATCTTCGTCCTTCAACTCATCTCCTGAGCTCCATAGCATTCTAACCTGAATCTGTAATACTCAGTCTAACTCGGGCATCATAATTAATAACACCCGAGTCAGTCTGGAAAACTAGCGTGATAAAACACACTCAATTTGAAGTTAATTATATTTCAAACATTCTTTGAAAAACAGAGGTACCTCGTAAGACGACACCACACCATACATAAACACGACAATTTTTTACCTTACAATAACCAAAAACATTTTTATAGTCATCTGATATTGTAATAGTGTCTATAGAAAGTAAATTAGAAAATAGCTAAAATGCTTGCATCTCACGTTTCAGCAATATTTGGTATACAATCAAAACCGTACAGGCTCGTAGTGGATATTGGATTCCATACAATGACTAGGCTACTAGGGTACCGCCAGCCTCAGTACATCTCTAGAAAAATGTACCAAGATCATACCTAACGATCCCTGCCAACACGGGACCGGCCTACGCCCAACCAGGATAGTACCGAATATGTTATCACCACGGGTGTTCCCACCCTAATCGAGTGCTCTCTTTTTCATGCATAACCATATCCATAATTTTAATATAATGTATATGAGCGTATCTATAAAGACGATAACATACCCTACTTGGATGCGACCCATTTAGCCCTGCTGCATCTCCCTAGTTTTAGTCATTCCTGGTTGATGAGGATTGAAGCAACGTTTTACCTTTATAATAGCATTCATACTTGGAATGCTAACATGGCTATTTCCGTCGACTATTAATTGCTTTCCATAAAAATACAACCCTTGAGCTCGTACGTCTCAAGGAAGGGTGTTAAACTAAGATAAATGGCCTTCTTCGCCACCAAACAGATGTATGTTTGTAAAAAACAATGTAAGTAATCATTAGAAATACACTATCACACATTCATACATACAAGTTGCCCTAAGTTTAGACAAACCAATCTTTTTAGAATTCACCATCTTCATAAACTTCACGATATCACTATTCGTAACGCACAAATAGGATCAAAGTGATTTTTGGATGATTAAATCTGATCCCAATCTCTTTGAAACGATCAACGAATTTGGCCAAATTTGATAGTCGGTTAGTTAACTATCAAATTTATACACAAAGAAGTCAATAGGCCTATATTATACATCTTTCAAAATATTCATTTCAATATATCCTTACAAAGATATATATTCAAATATTTTTCCATATTTCAACATTTGAAAATGATTTCAAACACTTATATCGATAATAGGATATTTCAAAACCATTTAAACACTTAGAAATATTTCCAATTCCAATTTATAACCTATTACTTAAGGAAATATCTTTATATGAATTATCTCATAGTTAATATACTTCCAAAACCCTTTCCTCCAATACTTAGAAAAATATCACAAATCTATTTTTCCAGAAACCATTTATAACATCAATACTCAGGAAATGTTCATAGCTTATCTCAATTGTATGAATATAATTACTAACAAAAGAGGATTTCCCTTTTCACACTTAGTAAACATTTTCCAATTCATTTGTGAATTCTCAACCCATTTACTTATTTTATAAATTTCCAAAAAACATTGCAAATTCCTTTTACCATTTCAAAGAAATTATCGATTATACTTATTTATAATCAACTAACAATTTATGACTTCTCTTGAACTCATATCCATTTTCTAAAAGTTCTTGTATCTAAACAAATCTAATTTCCTTTTATTACATCTCTGAAATTTCCAAATTCCATTATAAGATCACTCTTATAAATCACATCCATTCAATACAACTTTATTTACAAATCTTGAGAGTTTTCATAAGTCACTTAAATAAAATTTTAAAACTCTACCTTTAAAATAAGTATTCTATAATAAAATAATAAATTTTCAAACTCATTTAAGCAATTATTTGAATTATCACCACTCCTTGTTAAATATTAATGATAGCTAATTTTTCAATTTATTCGTGAACAATAATTATAGATTTTCAAGGCTTATTATGAAAATTAAAATTAATTTCAACCAGTATTAAATATTTATGTAATTAACTTTCGAAAATATTCCGTTTAATAGTTTAATAGAAAAAGGTCCTTTTCTAAAACAACTCCACTTCTTGATAAAAATATATTTTAAAATCCAATATAACCATTTTTTTCAAACTTATAAATCTCCCTCGATTTATCACAATCCGATTTACATTTCCAAATTTCATAACTATTTCCCAATTTCCAAAATAGAATCCACTATTCCTTCTAAACTGATTTCCATATCTCATTATAAATTCTCACTGTGTATTTATATTTCCAATTTACCAATTTGAAATCATTCCACACATTTATAAACATCGTTTATGAATTTTCCCAAACTCATTTCTAGTTTATACAGGTTTATATTACAAAAAGAATCCATTGAAAAATCGGTTTCTAATTAAAATCCCATTTTTAAGTCTATTTGTTTCAATTAATCCAAACCATATTCCGAAACTATTCGAATCTCGATTTCTACTTCCATTTTGTGAATTATAAATCTTATTTAAAAATCCAGTCTAACCAATTCTATATTTATTTCCACTTTTCTTTTATCCTCCCAAACTATTTAAATATCGATTTTTAAAACCTTTTACCTTGAAATAAGTATCACTTAAAATTTATTATTTAAAATCCTTTATATACATTATTCCAAAATCTATATTTAAAATATCACAAAATACTTAAATACAAAGTCAAATCATTTATTTTGTCCAAATTAATTTCTTTTAAATAAATCCAAAATTCTATATAAATATTCACTTCCAAATCGCCTTCAATTTCCTTTCCAATCCATAATAATATTTATAGTTTTAATATATTTAAATTATGGCTAGTGCTACTATAACTTCAAATAAATCAAATCATATTATAATCTATCACAAACAATTCAGCACATCATGTATCACTATATACGAAATTAAAAATTAACAATTTTGAGAAAGCCAGTTGGATCCCTCCAACCTGTTTCCCTACATCCATAAATGTTAGATAACATATAAATACCAATCCCACTTCGAGGTGGGATATCGCGGCAATATAAGGTCATCCGCTATTATGCGGGGTGCACAGTGTATCATCTGCTCCGATAGCCGGGAATATATCTAACTACCAATATATGTAATATATCATCCAATAGATAATATAATTTATCAATTCATCCAATCAACCAATGAATAATTTTTCATTGCAATAAATCCAGCCAACCAAATTGAGTGAGATTTACTAACCTTGATTTTTCATTTGCCAAAAAGTTTCATTTTGACTTTAAAGTTGAACTTATGTCCAATTTTTATCCAAATTTCATACTTTATCCGAATCCGTCCAAACCAGTTTCAGTACAAAGCTCTTGTCAGTATGATCCTAATGCAAAAATTCGCATGACGATCACGTTAAATATGAATGGGATATCTATTTTTAATTTTTTCTTACTTATTTAGACAATTTAAAATAAAAGAATATACAAAATACCCATACCCTTGCAATCGGCCCAAGGCCCATGACCAAGACCTGCACTATTTTTCTTTCTTTTTCCCTCCTTTCTCACGGTTGTAACCCATAGTTCATCATGGCCGTATCAGTGACATCCACCTCCAATCAACGAAATCAAATTACGACGCCATGGAAGAATTTCTCGCTTCAAGCTCGTCGCGCTCGTACCATCACCTCCCCCTTACTGGAACAAATCATGTCATTTCCTGACGACTCACACTCTAGCAATTGGTTGCAACATGCTTCCAAAATCCTTCCCGAGATGCTAAACTTCGCTACAAGCTCGAATACGACCTCCATATCTTGAATCAATGGCCGAAACTCGAAAATTCCCTAACCCTAATCTCAAACCCACTCGACTCTTGCTATCGAGCAACCCAAATAACAATGGCACCTTGCATTCAACACACTAGAGGGAAGCCCAATGTGAAATATGAATTTTGGAATTTGGTTGGGGATTTTTCGTTGAGCAAAAATCGAGTTATGGATTTTTGAAGCTGCTATTTTCTAAAGCTTTTGTTATTTACTTTTTATTGTTTCTGCATGAAAATTTTAAAGAAGAAACGTGATTTTTAGATAGAAGAATAGGGTGTAGGCTCGTGATATAGGATAGGATGGGGTTTGACAAGAAAAAATCGGTTGAAATGAAATGGTATAATAATATATATTTAAAATTCCAAAATATCTATATATTTATTTTGAACCCTAATCGAAACATGCCAGCCGGCATTTCCAATGTTATACCCCTATTCCGACTACAATAGAAAAAGTTTCGAGTCCTAATTCGGTCATATGGAGAAGATAGCTTTTTGAACCCAATTATAATATTAAATTTTCGATATTAATTTCAACGCATTTCTATTCCATACGATCAAACGATAACCCTAAAAGCTACAAAATTTAAAATCCGATAATAATACACAATTACGGATCCAATATAACTCGTTTCGTCGAAATCCGAGATTGTGTCCCGGAAGGCTATTTTTACTTGTTAATTTAAAAGAGTTATTTTTAAAATCAAGTAAATCTCTTTTATATTGAAATTAAATTTTTATTTACCTTCATTCTTATTAACATAAATTAAAAAACCCTTAAATTATTTTTATCAAGCTAAAAACTCAAAATTCCACTATTTACCAAATTTCAATTATTAAATTTAACAATTAAATTGACCCATAAATCATTGTATTTGAAATTCCAGTTACTAAATCTACAAAATTAACTTTTAAATATTTAAAATCAATTAAACATTCCAATTTCAAATATCCAAAATCCTGGGAAGTTACAATGAACGATGGAGAGCATTACTATTTTAAATTCTTAATTCAAAATAAATATTATAGAGTATTACTTACTATTTAAGAGTGATGCTGTGATGACCCGTAATTTTCGATAATTAAAAATAGTCAACTTAATAAGGTTTTGTGATTTAATGTTGGAAGAAATAAAATTTTGTGGTTTAATAATAGGAATATGACTGGAATGAAATGTAATAGTAGTAATTTAAGGTAATTGATAACTGCTTTAAATGTAACCCTAATTAATTGAAACGGTTAAAAATTTATAATTGGTTATAGACCGTGAATTGTTGTAATGATATACGTATAAATTGATAATTGGATTAAAAGAGTAATTGATAATTTAATAGTTGCATTAATTAATGAAATAGTATGTAATAAATTCTAATTGAATCATCTATGTTGTGTAATAATAATAACATTTGTGTAGATAATAACTCAAAAATATGAATATATTTAGCTGAGGTGAAAATTATTTTATGTTACCAATTTATTTAATATGTGAGTTAAATTGGAAATCAATTACAACTAAGTGTAATTAAATATTATGTTAATGAGTTAAAATGATAACCGAAAAATTTGAATGTAATAAAATATACTGTAACAACCCATAATTTTGTGAATATTTTTAATTAAATTTTTATTTGAAATTTTGATTTTTAAATCATTTAAAAGTGAATTTTTAGAATTTTTCCAATGTAAGTTTGGAATTTGTTTGTAATTTATTTTTCAAATGCAATAAATAAACAATTTTTGAAAATTTTATATTTTGGTCAAAATTTGAATTTTCAGTTTAAATTTTTAAAAAATTGGAATTTTTAAATTTTAATCTTCTTCTTTGAAGCAGAATCTATTCATGATATCTGTTCTGCTTTTCGTTTCGTTAAATTCTGAGTTATACTTTTTAAATTAGATAAATTACAGCGTTTTACACGCAGTTATTTTCTGTATTTCAATTTCTATTTTTCTATGTTCATTTCTATATTTTTATTTTCTATATTTTATTTTTCTATTTTGTTTATCTAAACTTTATTTATTGGATTTTACTTGTGTGCATATCTTTTCATAAAAGGCTTGGAAGAAATCTAGGAGACATGCGTTACATTTCTTTAATGCTTGCCTTTTTATTTACCTACCCTCTTTATTACTTACACTACACCAAAACAAACAAATCCTAACATTTATAAATGTTACAAATAATTTCAGTAACACTTTTTAAGTGTTACTAATGGACTGTGAGGAATGAAGCGGCCAAATTTGTGACACTTATAAGTGTTACAAACATATGTATTACTAACACTTATAAGTATTGGTACATACGGTAACACTTATAAGTGTTGGTACAGAAATATACGGTAACGCTTATAAGTGTTGGTACAGAAATATACGGTAACGCTTATAAGTATTGGTGCATAAATATACGGTAACGCTTATAAGTGTTGGAAAATGATTATTTAGTAACAATTAATATTTAATTCTTAAAACAAATGAATATAATATCAATTCAATATGAAGTCCATATCATATATAAATATCTCATAAATGATGATGTCCATATCATATATAATTCATCATATCAATTCAATATGAAGTCTAAAATGCTTCCATATCTCAAATGCAACAATATCATATTTAGATAATACTATAATATGAGCTACAAACTTTCCAATTTCAAAATACCACAATATCGTACCCAAATTACAATAGAATTTTAGATACTGCGAAGACGAAACAAAGGCCATATCACAAAGCCCCCATCTGAAAATTCATAAAGCTTGTAGTGCCCATTTTGAGGACCATCGTAAATTGGTGCTTCCGGTTCTAAAACTTCTGTTATCCAAACAAATTTGTCAATATTTGGAACTATCTCTCTGAAATGGCACATAGTTTTTGTTCCAATATAAGCTTTTGCTACATCCTTCTTCATATCCTGTGATAGTAGCATTACAAATTGTTTACCTCTTGTAGATGATCCAACATCATTTGACGGAATACTAGCAACTCCAATATTCGAAGGAGATTTATTCAAGTTAGAAGCGGTTTCAGTCATAGGCGTCACATTACCACCATTAAGATTATGTTGTAACCCCGGTACCATAGTTAAGAAAGATGAAGCAAATGATTTAAAAGCCTCATTGATTTGGCTCGACACTTGCTTCGCCACTTGATTTGCAACTTGATTTGCAACTTGATTTGCCACTTGGTTTTGTAATTCCTATGACCATTGACGAAAATCTTCCTTTTTATTCTTATCGGCAATTGCTTTTAAAGTGTAACGACCCGCTATTTTGGACTATTCGCATCCGCACATGTCGGACTTGAATAATTCAAAATACCGAATTGTTAATTTAAATTTGGCAAAACTGAGATATACAGTAAATAAATAATCACAGAACACAGACACAGAGTAATAATATGCAGCGGAAGTAAAAGAGATAGTAGTTCATGAAGCTACTATATAAATATATAAGATACATCAGAGTTTACAACAGGAGAACAATACGATACATCAGGTACAAATCAAAATACATCCTTAGAATCATCGGGTGCTGAAAGCAGAATAGATGGCTGGATCTTCAAGCAAAGCTCCAACTCCAAAGGTGAGTCTTGAATACTGGTACACTCAGTCTGACCCGAACGTAAAGCAAAACACAAAACACTCGAGTCAGGATAATATTCTCATATCAATAAATCCAACTCAAGTGAAATAGCAATCGAAATACAAGTAACTCAAAGGATGTTGGAATCACCATCCTCTAAGGATCCGTTAAACTATCTACTATGTAGTAGTGTACGCTAAATAGATAATGTCTATCAGTAACATAATGTATCAAAATAGTGTTAAGGCGTTACCATTATCCCCCTTAACACATTTTATATAAATGTCATAGTCTATACAGCACTGTAAACTCCACCGTAAACTAGTGGGATATCAGGGAGTACTCCATAGGTATAACACAAAACAAATTCGTAGTGGTCGCGTATATAGGGATACAAGTATGACAAGGCACATGAGGCAATACCCAAGGTAGTGAAACTACCGTTCGCCTGATCCGGACTGGTGAGAACGCATCGCCGCAGCGATCACAACACCGCGAAACAACACTCCTGAAATTCCGAGGGTGCACCAATCAATCACAAGTAATGAGTAATAGTTACGAAGAAGTGTGTTCGCTCGAGGTGGCTAATCCCATTTGGCCCGGCATGGCTCCTGATTTTAGTCATTTCCAATTTGATACAAGTGTCAAGGCTATCCATTATCGTTCTCTTTCTTCAGTCATCACGTACATCATTCCAACCACTTCGTTCTGGATCATCACTCCGCGTATAGTTATTAAAGAGGTTTTCGGTTTAGATAGAGAGTATATCCATAACCGATTCCGGTTTCTTTAATAACTTTCGTAATTATTCCACCGATTGGTCGTTTAATAAATTTCAAAACCAAATCAATTTCAATTATAATTTATAATCAACATTTCAATTGTCTTTCACTATCAATTTCCAAAATTTTCATTACAAACTTCCAAATAGCCATTTCAAAATCTTACAATTCAATTTCAACTTTCATTTAAACAATTCAAATATTGATTCAAGTTCGTATATAAGTTTCATTCCGAAATCATTTAAAATGGTTTAATTTTCATTCAAATCAATTTTAATTCATTTATCGATTTCATTCAATATTTGCTAAGTAAATTTATCCTTCAAACAACTTCTATTTAAATTCCAATTCATTTAAATCAATTACTTATGTTCAACTTCATTATATCAAAACTCCAAATTGAAATAAATTAAATTCGTCAAATCAATTCTTTAAATTACAAGTCTTACGTTAATTCCAATAAATCTCATTCATTTCAATAAATCACATTTTATTTCTTATTAAAGAAATTCGATTTTCACTTATTTATTGACTTCGTTACAAATTTCAAACTCAATTAATAAAGAACTAAATTTCACATAATCGAGAAGTTTCGATTTCACTTATTAAATTACTTAAATTTTCCAAAGCTTAATTAATAAAGAAAACCCAATTTCATTTATTATCGAAGTTCAAATTCACTTATTCAAAAGTTCAATTTCTCTTATCAAAGAATTCAATTTTTATTCAATTATCAATTAATTAAATCTCATTCAATTATTAAATAATTTCAATATTAATTATTAATAATTTCAAAACTTAATAATTACAAACTGGATTATAAATTCAAACTTAATTATTAATTCATTTCCACTTAATTATGAACTCAAACTTAATTACCAAATCATTTCAACTTAATTATAATTTCAACTTAATAATTTCAAACTTAATTATAATTTCAAACTTAATTATAATTTCAAATTTAATTATTAAATGATTTCAACTTAATAATTTCAAACTCAATTATTACTAATTCCAAATTGTTTATTAATAATTCCAAACTTAATTATTAAATAATTAAATTTCAACAGCATTCTTTCATCAATTATTACGTTAATATTTGTTTCAGATTTCAACCTTTACATTTTCCTTTTAAAAAAAAAATCCAATTCCAACTTCATTTCAAAACTTATTCTTTGCTCGAATAAAGTTATTATTTTGTTTTTAAATCAAATTATTGACCAATCGAATTTTATTTAATTCTCTATCCTAAGTCAAGTTCATTTTGGGTATTTATCATTTCAACCCGATTCCAATTCCAAATCAAAACATAACAAAGGGAACTTGCAGTGTGATAACTGGGATGGTGTCAAAGTAAATAAATAAGCAATAGCATCCATACATAACAACTCAACAATTATTCAAATAATCCCGAAATAATCGTATTAATTCGCATTGTTGTTTGTGCGAATTAATATAATTATTTCTAGAATCTACACTATCATCTCGTGTAGACTAAAGATTATTACATTGATATTTATACGGTTCTTCACGATATTTATTATTCAATTTCAACTTCATCGATTTATACAACATACACTTAAACGGTTCAAGGTGTCGTTAACACTATTTCTACGTGTCAATTTATTTAACATTCAAATGGGTCATATTATACGAATTTAACGAATCAAATTCAACATATGTGTCAATTCAAATTTTAACTATCTTACGTCAAATTCAATTCCAAGTTATTTATCACATACGACATTAACAATTTAACGTTCAATGTCAACATCACACAATCAATCAATTATCAACCAAACTGGATTATTATTGCATACATAACAAATAACAGTGTCAGGTGTCACAAGTGAACTGATACAGGTGATAGCATATATAACAGTGTAACAGCAGCATATTTCAATTGTCATTTCAATTGAAATCAAATTTAATAAATAAAAGAATATTAATCGTGAGTGAGTGCTCACCTTTTGAGGTTAGAGAAAATAGGAGATGAGATGTGCTACGAATCCAAGCATGAAATCCAAAGCGAAGGTAGATTGACACGAATTAGAAGAGCAAAAGCTGATAATACGAGTCGATAAAATGAATCAGAATCAGTTTGATATATATATATATATATATATATATATATATATATATATATATATATATATATATGCAGAAATATTTTTTATTTTATTAAAATCAATACTTTAAATCTAAAATAAAATTAAAATTATATATATATATATAGTTAAAATAAGACACATACTAATAATAATAAAATCAATTCGGTTCAAAACTCTTTAAAAAAAAATCATGTACATATAGAAGCAAACGATCTTAAATAACTTGTAAACATCATGTATGTAAATCGACATTTTATATATAACTAATACAATTATATGCAGACCTTGAACAAATATGCAACCAAACTCATACCCAGTTATATGAGACCCAACTATTATAATACTTTTATATTGAAACTTTATTTATGCGGGCTGCCAACATATTTTATGATAATATTATACTGACGTGGACCTTGCATTGTCAACAACCAACCTGTATATGTGCAGACTCAAAAATATACTTATATACTAAACTGTTGTAAAGCTATTTCAGATATTAACATAAAGTACAATATACAAAAGTATAGGATATAAAAAAAAATAGTATATATATATATTACATACTAACATCATATAAGTAACAGAAGTTGTAAACCGACCCTATATACAAAAATACTTAATATATAAATCATTATATTACCAAGCTACAAAACTTTTACAAACAATATAAAGCCTGTACACCTTTATATATAAACAGGATATGACATAATATAATATATAGTTATCACAACTCATATCATAGTATATATAACCGACGCAACATTTTCATATATAAATATATACATAATATTCCTTTAATAGTAAAGCAGGCTCTAGGCAAACATTGTATACGTATTTTGTCAAAACCCATACTATAACAAATCCAACTTTCAATCAGTAGATGTATAGTATAAATATATATAATATAATATATACAAACAGAACCTATCCTATAATATAAACTATATACCTTAAACAAGCACGGCATGACTCTGAAGGGTGGGGAAAGAGAGTTGCTTTGCTGATGGCGGAAGTCGATGAGCGAGTGGAAGGAGGTGGTGAAGGCCACGGCCATGTTGACTCGGAGGCCGGGGAGGTGGAGCAGGCTGTGGGTTCGCAAGGCACAGGTAGAGGATGGTGGTGGTTTACTCGGGTCTGCGCGGTAAAGAGAGAGGGAAGGCGAGTTGGTCGAGCGTGCGGTGGCTGAGCTTGTTTGGCATGGGTGGTTTCAAGGCGTGGTGGGAGGAATGGAGGGGCCGAGCGGTGATGGGTTCGACAAATAAGGATGGAGGCCAAAATGAACATGGGGAAGGTGAGGATCACGGTGGCGGTACCTGGCTGCCGAGGTGGATCTATTCGGCTATTATGGAGTGGAGGTCGGGCTGCTCCATGGTGATGCGGTCACTATATTTTCTCTACTGTAAAAACATAACAAAAGAAAAGGAAGGAGGGGAGAAGAATAAATGAAGGAGAGATGAAGTATGGGGAGAGGAGAAGTCTTTGCGTGATGAAGTAATCTACATTTCTTTTTTTTTGCTGGGAAGAACTAAGAAAGGCAGGGAGTTGGAAATGATGTTATATTTATTATGCAACAGAAAACGAAAGAAGCCAGAACGTTTAAAAAAAATGCAGCGAATAGGAAAGGAACCAATAGAGAAATGTTAGGAACCGATGGTAAAAGAAAAGTCACCGCAAACTTTGAAAACAAACAGGTTGGTGGCTATTAGAATTTTGAATAGTTAAAAATGTTAAAAGTTACAGACCAATCGTTATCACATAAATACCGATACGCTTCTGTTTTATTGATTTCACAGTGTATTAGACAACGAGACGCACAAACGAATATATTATAAAAATCAGCACGACAAGACGATCAAAACGGTATACGGATATCAGTGGTACGATCAAATTATAAAAATTCGAATTTTCTACTAGCGGAAAATGCGCGAAAAACGCAGAAAAATAAGATCGACGGAGCCAAATATGTTCGAATTTTGAAAAACGACAAACTGACATCTTGCTCAGAAGATGTTTTAGAATTTTTCTATGTAAAAATATTTTGGTTTTGAAAACGTTTTATTTTCATCGCTTTTTAACTGATTAAATTGAAGTAAATTTACGCGCGAAATAAACTTTCATATTTTCGGACGAAAATTTACCAGTTGCTATGTTTAACTAGACGCATTCCAAATATCAAATTTATATTTCAAATTTTTATCGTTTATATTATTTTTATTTTTTCACACAAAAACAGTTAACTACATTAAATAAAATCGTTAAAATATCCGGGTTGTTACATAAAGCTTGCATCAACTTTACTTGTTTTGCAGAGGAAGTGGAGCTAATTGCACGACAATAGTTTTTCTTTCTATCGGACCCAAAAACTTTAGAGATGGGATCGTTGTCAAGATCGTATGTGTTTGCTTCCTCGTTACCGCTACATTCCAACTTCTATTTTTCTTCCTCTTCCTCCACAAGTGCCTGCATTCAATACGTACAGAAGATTAGCTGTTGAGAAGCAATAAGATAAATAATAAATAATTGGACATGTTGGGATTATATCAAATGACATAAAAGTTGTTATTAATTTGAGGGTTTGGTCAGGGTTTTATTATTGTCATACACATGTATATTCTTTAGAGTAAAATCAACATTAATGAAATAGACTTTTGTTACATGCAAAACAGATGAAGAACCACCTAGTTGAATATCTTAAAAGCTGCATCCAGATATGTAGCATGGTGCATAACAACATTTTCAAAGTTCAACCTGCAGACCTCCACTTACAAGTTCACTACAACACTTACAACTTACATACATTTACATACAACTGTGATCTCCACATACACTACACACATATTGTCAACAACCATCTACCATACATCGCTTACAAACTACACTTGCAACTCCTCTCCTCTGCCATACATACATACTTTCAACAGAAATAACCCATTTCAGTCAACCAGTTCACAACATCACTGCCAACACCTCACATATCACTACGCATCTACTTCAACCCGTCACAACTTCCTCTAACAACATTTACCATCAACTCCATTGCTCACTAAAACTGCTCCAAAACTACTCACCAAGACTCACCAGAACTGCTCACCAACTCCACATACACAACTCACCATACATACACAAAAAGTGCTCACCAAAACACACACAAAAACATACACCATCAACTCCACATACCTAACTCACCAAAACTACTCACCAGAAACAACCCTACCGCTGCTCTATGAAACAACACTTCTCTGTGACCAACAGTCACCAACTCCAAAGACCCCACCACCTCCCCTTGCAAACCACCATCACAGTATACCTCCACCCGCTTTCAACATAAACCATCCAACTACACACACCTAACTTCTACTACTTACAACACTTGCTACATACCATTCCAACCATCATACATTATAGCTTCACCACACTACTGTCAATTTTCTCCACCATAACTGTCAACAAGCACATCTGTGCACTAGCCATTGCAGTGCACACCACCAGAACAATTTACAACTGTCCATCCTCCTTTCTACTACACCTACTCCCCCTACCCATTTGTCATCAAACCTGCTGCCTTGTCACTATCCTCCCACACACTTCTTCCTTTCTGCCTGCAACCACTGCAGCAGTTCCACCAAACCAACCACCTTCAGCACTAACAGACTTCAAACCACTGCATCACCCACCACTTCATCAAATACAAACCATACTTCCCATCTAAACAATACATCACTACTGTCCACTATCTGCCATCAGTCCTACCACCGCTTGAAACGTCCGCTCTACAAACATCCGCTTGAAACCACCCACTATCTAGTTCCTTTTGCATTTCTAGTTTAAAAAAAGACTTTGCATTTCATTTCAGAAACAATTTTTTTTATAGTTTTCTTTACCTCCAAATACAAATACCGCCTTTCATTTCTAGTAGCTTCAAACATTTCATAGTATACAAATACAAATACAATTTCACCATTTCAATTGTTTGATAACTGCCCTGCACATCCTCCTCTGTGCCATACATAAACTCTGCACACATCACCCCCTACTGCCATCAATATCAAATTTGCCACCCATTAATCACACTACAACATCTACATCCAAGACTCCCCCTGAACCTCTCTACACACTCACATACCACCAGAAAACCATAACATCATCCAATAACTTATAACCTCCCTGTTACATTTTTCTATGCTGTCATAACATCCACACTACTGTGCCTCCAACCTTGCCACCGCCCAATCTTCCCTACACCCAAACTTCATTTTTTCAAGCAACTATTAAACTACTGCATACTTCACACAATCAACTCAACATTTCTATTCACCAACCTGCATAACCTCCTCTTCCACTATAAACAGTTGCATATTCACGAAATAACACAACATATCACTGCCTCTATCATTTCTTCATCAGATTCCCCAAACATATTCACCAAACACCTTTACTTAACCATCCACAGTACCACCACATCAACATCCCTCTGTCATTTTTGTACCATCCTCATCAACATCTAACTACATAACCATCCTTGTCTCTGCATATCACTACTGCCTTATAAACCAACCCATATCAAAAAACTGCACATATTGTCACATCCAATTCATTAATTTAATATTTAAACAAATTCAAGTAACTATCATTCATTAATTTGTTTGATGAATTCTAAGAATGAAATTTTCAAGAAGTATATAAAATTCATATTACAACAATATTAAAGTTCAATTTTTACTCAAATATAACAATATGTGCAATGACATTATTGCATAATGCACGAATAACATTCAATAGACAGAAAGGTCTAATTTCTTGTATAATCAGTTCACTTATACATGTCGCAGCGCTAGAGCATAGTTGAATTTTTTTGGAAACCAAAAATGAAGGGCCTTAAAATTTTCAGCTCGTCTTTCATATATGTAGATATATGATATATTTTTAGTTAGCATTAGATAAATAAATCATGAACTCCGTGCATGAAGTAAAAATATACACATGGTATGCATTACATATGAGCATGGGAAAATGTTTATTAAAATAATTTCATCGGTTTTTGTTTACAAGTGAATTTAAATGCATTAACATTATATTTAAGTTATGGGTACATTGGTACCTGTAGATACGTGTATATAAAAAGAAACTTTTCAACAGAATACATATTCGATGAAAATAATTAGACTCTTTGATGCAGTATTGGTTATTTCTATAAAAGATATATAGGTAGAGATGATTCCAAAATATTGAATCCTAGACTAATAAAATGTAAAATACAAATTTATACAACCTTGTCCTCTAATTATAATAATTTTTTAAGGTAGATGCCAAATATAAATGAAAATTTAAATGCCATACAAAATTATATTTTTAGAAAAATGATTTTATTTATAATTATATGAGATTTTCTTTAATTAAAATACTCAAAATAATATCTTTTTCACAATGTAAGCTAAAACTATACACGAATTAAAATAAAAATGCCTCACCGCTACATTTCAACCCCGCCATACTTCAACCCCATACACAGCCACCATAACCAACAATGACTTACTCATACATTAGTGCACATCCATCCACTCATAGTACACATTCGTATAACTCCTCCTGCACATACATTTTACTTCAGAAAACCTGCAACACTTCTACAAACAATCTCCCATACATCACCCATAGCAACAGGAAGCAACAATAATAACCCACTCACCATCTGCCTCACCTTTGCATTGCCACATCCTCCAGCATTCAAGCACCACCAAACTTCTTCACCAACAACAACAGAAGCCCGATACAGTCTCCTCCACTATTAACTAGCAAATAAGCATTCGTTCTAAAGTTCTTTATTCTAAATCTGACAGTTAGTCAGATTAATTGTTAATTAGCAGCTTTGTGCTTTTGAAGCACTTCAAAGCTTGATTCTCTGACTGTAAATATTAAAAAGAAAAGATGCCACGGTATTATGTTTTCATACATTTTGGGTTTATGGGAGGTGCATGCATTTGACGATTGGAATAGATTTGCGACATACTGTATTTAAAATTAATGCTGGAAATCGATATAGAGTTGTCTTGCCTTTGAGTCTGTAATCTGACACTTTGTAGCAAAAACTGCAACATATCCATGTCGATTCCTTCATTATTCGCAATAACTAATTATACTACTGCAAGTGGGAAAAAATAACCACATTGCTAATCAAACAGAAATCGTTCAACACCAATATAGTATTATTTTTAACGCTGGTTGTAGGGTTTGATGCTGAAATATTTAATGCATAACAACATAATGAATCTCTTAGTCGTAAAAGAAAAAAAAGAAAGGGGTGAACTTAAATGTATATGAACAACGTATGAAAGAACTTACATAGGCTTTTGCCGCAGATGGAAGAACTTGTCCAGATTTCTTATTTATATGTCCCGCCTTCTAAACCATTGTCCGCGTAACTTTCTCTTTAGAATTTTCCTTGACCTGCAAGAACAAATATTTTTAAACTAATTAACTATTCATTATTAATATTTACAAGAAATATTTTTTATACTATTTCTTACCATTTCGTCGTAAACTCTACGGTATGATTTTCTTCCTAGTGTATGAGTGATAGTGTTTTTAGCTTTGGCTTCGGCGTTTTTCCTACATTGCTCTTTTTTTTATCTGAATATTCATTATCTATAAACTTTTCCCACCATACTCTGTCAATGTCCGCGGGACATTTAGTAATAGCAATATTCGTAGGTATGGTGGTTCCTTCGACTCAGCAATTTATCCCGCAAAGTAGACTTTACCGTACGATAGTATCGTGGAGAAGTTTTTTCTAAAATTGGCCGAGCTAGATCGGGATCTATATCCATGTCAAATTCATTCTGTTTAACAAAGAAATTTTAGTACTAAGGATAAATCTTGTGCAAAACATAAATGACTAAATAAGATGAATTCGTGACATACCAATAGCTCTTGCCACAAAATATTCTTGTAATAATCATCTATATTTCTCCACTCATCATAGCCAATCGGTATATGACAACGAATTAGGGCTCCGCATCTGGAGCTCCATTTAGCTTCATCTTTACCTTTAACACCCTCAAGATCAACATTTATTAAGTATTTCTTATCACCTTCCTGAGGAGGATTATATGCTTCAAGATCTGCATTTGTACCTTTAGATGCACTAGCATTGCAATTGTTCGACATTTAGACCTACATAAAAAAGATTTTAGTATACAATGAAACTTAAAATGTCATTTCAAAGTACATGCATGACATCTTCGCTGAATTCATTCTAAAAACATGCTTCAATCTCTGCATTCAAAAAACATGCTTCAAATATTTCCTGTGTAGAATAATTTGAAATAAAACTGTATGTCGAGAAATAATTAAATAATATTAAATACCTACACTATCAGCTCTTCCAAACTTTTATAAACCAAGTAGACAACACAGAGAGTCAAACATGCCAATTAATTACAATGATGTTACAACAAATAAAATAAATATAACTTCTTTTAATTTTGTTGATAATCTCCACAATGTGCAAGTTCCTACCGAAGTAGAAAAGCTCACAAATCAATCTGAAAGCATCCAAAAATATATCAAATAACATGAGCATGTACGTTCATAAACTCATATGCTAGTTTACCAAATACCAAGTATATCAAACAACACAAATATTCATTTCAAAATGAAATCTATTTCATTTCAACACATTTCAATAATGATCCTAAGTTGGCTTTTTCTTTCATAATAGACTGAAAATCGATCGGTACTGTGTAGTCATCTATGTTGTCTATCATGTGCTTCGGAGAACGTCGAACAACGGACCAATCAGGATTTTGAGTGTCTTTTACATAGAAAACTTGACCTGCTTTGGTTGCTAGAATAGCTGGCTCATCATACTCTTCATTAGAATTTTTGAGCTTTTTCAAGTTCACCATCAACAAATGTGAATCGACACAAATCTTACGACCATTTGTCTTATCCGCGATTTTTATCCAATCACAATAGAATACTACATGTTGAGAATCATAATAATCGACTTCTATGATATCTTTAATGATACCATACCAAGTAGTGTCATCATCTATAGGATTTATATCTTTGCACTTACAACAAATGTGGTGATTGCATCCATGCAAACACCGCTATCTTGGGTCAAAAGAGTGTTGTCGTAATGTTGAGGAGAGAATATATATCCATTCACTCTATACTTGAGATAGCTTTTGGCTTCCCACTTTGGACCACTAACATATTGCCACAACATTGTGTTCATGCATTTTTATTCTAGTTGTTGTCAGGAACAAAAAAATTTGCATGACTAACATAAAAGGAACAAAACCTACAATTTTCATATTGAAATAACTTACTTTTTTGTGCAACCAATCAATAAATTCAGTTTGTACAACTACTTCTGCCATTGTGGTAACTTTTCTTTTACCACGAGACACACCTTCTAAAGAGGAGCGATATGCACTACAAATTAGATATTATAATGTGAATACATTCGCTATTTTATGTCATCGGTATTTATCATAATATAGAGAAAATTCATACCTATAATATTCATCTCTCTCGGGAACATCGATTCTAAAAAGTATCCACCTTCGAATTTGAACACGTTGCATCCTAGTTAGCTTAATATATTTGCCTTCAATGATGGGGCGTTCATATATATCATCACCATCATCTAAAAAGGATGCTTGTGTAGAACTATGATTTCCATCATGTGGGTTCGACATATATTCCATTTCATATCTAACTGATTCTGAAACAAGATACGCTTCAGCGATTAATCCTTCTATATAGCGTTTATTACTAGGTACTTTTTCGCATTCTTTCATAGCCCTACACACAAGTGCACATGCACATATATTTAGAAATTGTCATTTTGAAATAATGTTTACAAACCTTGTAAAAATAATATCTCACCTTTCAAATGGATACATCCATATATAGTTTGTAGGTCCGCATAGAAAAGCTTGGTCAGCTAGATGCACCATAAGATGAACACTTATATCAAAGAAGTCTGTTGGAAAATAATGTGCTAGCGCACACAATGCCTCGGAAATCATATATTTGGCGGCTTGAACATGTTCTCGAACTAAAATTTTTGAGCATATTATGTTAAAATACAAACACACTTGTAAAATAGCTCATCGTAACTCACGAAGCTTTGGATATGCATGTTGAACCATTATAGGAAGCAAGTATTGCATAAAAATATGATACTCATATGTTTTTTTATGTGCAAAGTAGGTGGTTGAATAGTAACAAGGCTACCAAATCATGTCCCATGACACGATGGAAGTTTGGCATCTTTTAGAACTTGACAACATTTCATTTTATGAATCTTGTCCCATGCAAACTTAGATGATTGATTTCCTTTGTCAAACATTAAGTTGATAAGATGCTCTGCAACATTCTTCTCCATATGCATCACATCAATAGTATGTCGAACTTTATGACTACTCCAATAAATTAAGTCATAGAAAATTGACTTCTTATACCAAGACAATTTTTCTATGTCACCATCTCTCACTGTAAAGAAACTTTTATCGGTAGCTTCATATATCGTTCGCTTCTTATTCTTTGGTAATTTTCTAGGAAAATATTTTATACAATTAAGCTTTTCAAAAAAGGGATGGTCCACTTAACCTTGTTGGCGGTTCTTTATCTTCGGTATCCTTATACAATCCATGTTTTATTAATCTATATGGATGGTCATCCTTCAAAAATCTTCTATACTTTGGATAAACAACCTTGTTACCAATGTACTCTGACTCAGTCTTCATAGCACAAACTGGACATGCTTTATAACCATGTGTCACGCAACCAGATAAATTTCCAAATGCTGGTAAGTCATGGATTTCCCATAATAGTATTTCCTTCATTGTAAACATTTCTCCCCTATCCACGTCAAAAGAAGCCACTCCTTCCGTCCAAAGTTTCTTCAACTCGTCAACAAAAGGTTCTAAGTATACATCAATGTCTTGACTTGGTGCTTTCGGTCCAGGAATTAATAAACTCAGCATTTGAAATTGTGATTTCATGCATAACGAAGGGGGTAGGTTATAAGGAATCATGTATACGGGTCAACAACTGTAACTATTGGAGAGAAACCCATTCGGATTAAATCCATCACTAGCGATACCAAGCCATATATTACGTCCTTCATTTGCAAATTTTGGCCATTTACATTTGATTGCTCTCCATTCGGCCGAGTCAACGGGATGGCGCATGAAATTCCAAGAAGGATCGGCATGCTTATGCCACTGCATTTTACGAGCTATCCACGGTATAGTGTACAATCTAGTCAGCCTTGGAATCATAGGAAAATGTCTTAGAACTTTCCTCGGTTGGGTTGTCATTTTTTTATGCCTAATGCATTTGCCTTATCTTTAAATCTTGGTGTATGACAATGAGGACATTCTACTATGTTAGCGTTCTCTTTCCAAAATAACATGCAATCGTTTTCGCATGCATGAATGATTTTTACCTTCATTCCCAAATCTTTTAACATTTTTTTCATGGTAGGATACTTGTCGGGTAATGTATTTTCTTTTGGAAGACATTTTTTAAATAATTTCAACAATTCCGTCATGCTATTTTCTGACAAGTTAAATTCTTTTTTTCAAGTTCTATAGCTCAACCATTACACCTAAAGTTGTAATTCCATCTTCACAAGAAGGATATATTTCCTCATTTGCTTTGCTTCTGTATTCATGGTACATTTTCTAAACATGTATCTCTTCAAAGTTCACTTCACCGCTAGCCTGTGGCATATCATGCACTCTAAATGCATCATTAACGAGATTTCCAAGAGCGCCCTCAATAGTCTCTTCTACTTGCATTTGGTCTTGAATAGGTAACTCTTCGGCGGAATCTGATACACGAGTCATTTGTACTGTAGCATTTTTTCTCTCTCCATGAAAGAACCACACATCATATGTCGAAAGCATACCAAAAACTATCAAGTGTTTCTCAACTGTTTCTATTGAGATTTTTTTGGAGTTTTTACACTTCTTACAGGGACACACACATAACTGGATATCTTGTGGTGAGTGTTGCTTTACAAAGTTGATGAAATTCTGAACACCTTGCTTATATTCATCCTCATTTCTACGTGGATTTTTAATCCACCCTCTTGACATTTGTTCTGTCATAACTAAAATAATATATAATATTACGTTAGTGCCATATAAATTTGCAAAGAAAAATAATATATGTTTTATGATATAATATTACGTTAGTGCTAAGCTTAGATTTTGTTGTGTTATGATATGTCAGTGTGACCAGATTGAGCATGATACATGAACAGAGCTATGTATATTATATAATTGTAGCCATATCTATTAAGGGTTCAGTATAGTGGAAGAAACACTAAAACCGGCACAGTTGAACATGAACAGAGCTATGTATATTTTATAATTGTAGCCATATCTATTAAGGGTTCAGTATAGTGGAAGAAACACTAAAACCGGCACAGTTAAACATGAACAGAGCAAGAGACACATTAAACTTTCTCTTTGGTAAGCTTTGGAGCCTGTATCATTTGGTTTTTGTTTCTTTGAAAGATTGTGCTGTAGTGTACTGCATGAATAAAATAAAGATGTAACAAAATTTCCATCACTATGATTTTCAGTAATTAAATTCGGACCACCATGCAGTAGTTCTCAAATGCAAGGTCATCACTCACTCACGCAGGGACACCCACACACTAAAACAGCAGCGATACCCATCCTAAACTACACATGCAGCAACACGCAGCAACAAAATCAAGGATGAAGGTACACAAAAGCAACATACCAATCAAGGTACAAGTACACACAAGTATGGTGCACGGCATACAATAAAAGCAGATGGATAAACAATAGTGCAGCAAAACAGGATATAGCCTTGCTTCACACCCCCTTGCCTGAACCAAACCACCACTACAAACTCCTCTAACCAAACTGTGCTACTGGTACACCATTTGCTTCATGCTACAAACACCTTAAAGCATTATTTGAACCCAATTTTAGACTGAATATTCACAAAATAATACATCAAATTAACCTTAACATTGTTTAAACCCAATTTTAGATGGAATATTCAAATCAAAATAATACATCAAATTAGCCTTCAATAAATTAATTTAAAACATCTAACCCATAATCAAACTTTTTGCAGTTAAACTTTATAGACGTGCCAAATAATGACAAGTTCGACTTGTATAATAAACAAATTGAAATGTCGCTACTGAATTTCCATCTTTTAAGTTTCGGATAAATATTTTATGCTACATGATAACTAGTACAACTGTTAGTACAATTCACAACAAAAGTGGAATACTAAAGCAGCTTTAGGTTAACATTTTACTATTTTCCAAGCATCGAAAACTTATACTTCTTCAACCGAATGAATTTTTTGAAGCGGACCATGGTTCCAAAGATCATCTAGCTCCCCTCTAACCCAACCCCATACAGTTATAAGACCTGATTATTAAAAGCTTAGTTAGCCTGATTCCTGAGATAATGATATTCATCTTCGGTGTTTTACAAAATAACAAGATATATTATTAGGGATGCGGATTAAGGATCTTAAGGCAGAAATAACGCTAGAGGGGGGTGAATAGTGTTTTAAAGAAAATATGAAATATATGACTAAATTAAAACTTTCAACACAAATCTAACAGAATTCTAACACAGAATGATCACAGAACATATAACGAATGCAAATAGTAAAGTAAAGCAAGTAAAAGGAAAGAACACACCGGATTTTATACTGGTTCGCAATCCTCCTACATCCAGTCCTGCACCAAGGCAATATCCTTGTACAGATTTTTATAAGCCAATATCCAAATTATAACCCTCAATTTCTAAGGCCTTGAGGAACCCTCCTATCTCCGAGTCTGGGATAAACTCTCTTAATTTACGGGACACAAGATCACCCTAATACTTTCTAATAACAATCCTTTTGAATGGATAGACTCTGTGGACTTTTTGAATACAAATTGATCCTATAACTCTGAATAGCACTTTGATCTTTAGTAGAATGATGGAGAATCAAATAGAGAGAGTATCTAAATGATTTCCTATTGAGAATTTGGCAGAATGATGGCACGATCTTGAAAATATGAAGTTTTATGGATATGGAATGGTGGAGAAGAAAGAGTGAAGAAAATAAGAAAGTAGTTGTTAAAAAACATTCGTTTTGGAAGCCTTTATATAGATGCACAACAGTCATAACCATTGGCGAAAGGTTTTCGAACGAATCGACACTTCTTTTGAAAATTGAATTTTGAATCCAACTGTCACCATGTCGACATGGGGTATCCCCTTATGTCGACATCCCTTAGTTCAAAATTATAGAGATGTTGTTTTGTAAAGACAAGTGAATTTAAAACAAGTTGAAACTTCTCTGAAGCAAAGTAAAGTATTTAAACAATATTTTGAGATAGAGAATGAATATAAAACATTATTTAAATATGTATATATAATTGATATAGACCATCAATTATATAAGTAATATTTGAAATTAGAATAAGTTTTGATGTTTTAGAAATAGAAGTTTTTTTAAAATCAGAATAGAGGAATATTTCAAGGCTAAAACAAAGTTTGAAAATATTTTTGAAAATATGATTTTGAAAGCTAAAACATTTTGAAAACAGATTTAAAAACATTTTGAAAAATCTATTCAAACTGAAATTGCGAGAACCTTCCTACAGAGCTCCTCCATAGGACTCGAGAACTTGTACAAAGTAGTTTAAATGATTTTGATTTTCGTGGGTTTGTAAGCCACTTGTCGTAGGTTTGTAAGCTACTTGTCGTGGGTTTGTAAGCCATTGGTTTCGATAGAAATTGGATTCCATCCCAAAAGAAAATTAGAAGAAAGATGAGAGTGCTATTATGAAGTTTTAACAAAATACTAGACACTTATCTTGAGATCTTGAAATCTTGATTCTCTAGAGTCTTGAATCTTGAATCTCTAATCTTCATCTTGATGCTTGAGTCTTTATACCGATCAGTCTTCGATGATACCTGCATATACTTCCTATATACATACATACATATATATATATATATATATATATATATCTATATGGAAATGTTAGTATATATTTTATAAAGTAAAGTATAATAACTATATAAGGTTGTTGTCATCAAAACATCATCAACTCAGTTCCTAACAACCTCCCCCTTTTTGATGATGACAACCTTTATTTATAAAATATTCTTACCATACCATAACTCCCCCTTACTCCGTGATTTCTTCTTAAAACTACAACTCCCCCCTTACTCCATGACTCCCTCTTACACCAAGCACATATATTTTTATAACTTTCTCCCTCTTTGACATCAGCAAAAAGGAATAATGTGATAACCCGAATTTTTGAGTATCTGTAAATTGATAAGTAACTGGGTTAGTTAATAAGAATACTAATTTTAACTATTAAAATACTGATTGTTAATAATGAAACAAATGAATCTAAAAAAAATTATCTAGGAAAATAATTATTTCCTAATATGATTATTTAAAAATGGGCGAAACTTATTATCTTCAACATAAATTTAATAATATGTTGGTTTAAATCAATATATACATATTTATTTGAATTGATTTTAAGTTGGATTGAATTTGAACTGGAATTTAAAATTGAATTGAAAGGAATATATATCTTAAAATAGAGATAATAATGTGGTTTGGATTTATAATATATGGATAAGGTTTTTATTTAAATTAAGATTTGTTTTATATTATTTTCTTTAATAGTTATGATTTTCTTTTTTCTATAATTGATTTTTAATAGGGATTTGGAAAGTGTTTATTTAATAGGAATAAATACATAAGCTTTTTGAAATAGCATTTTAAAATAAGTTAAAAGTATTATATATGATTTTATTTAAATTATAATTGGTTTATATTCTTTTTCCTTTAAAGATTTCATTTTTATATATAAATTTAGAAAACTTTTATTAATTTATAAATGAATTCATTAATTAGGAAAATTAATTTAAAAAAAACTTTTAAGAATCTTTTAAAAGAAAAGAATATATAAATGAAATAAAATTAATACAAGTGTAACTTTTTAAAACAACATAAAAACACATGTAAACTAATTAATAATAGGTAGTGACAAGTGTTGGCTATTGTAAAACAAGTGTCAATTTATTTCATTTTTCTTTCCTAAAAAAAGAAGAAGAAGAAAGAACTGAATAATTGCTCATCTCTATTCTTCATATTGAAAAAATAAAAAAAACAAACATAACAGAAAAGAATTTCAAAATCAAAAACCTGTTAAGAAAGGCAAACCAGAGGAAAATAAATTCAAAATAACCAGATCAGATAATTCAAAGATCGTCTCTGACCTCATTTACCTGAGTTGGATCAAACACGGAAGGATCAAGCAGATTCGAAGTGAATTCAACTCGAATTTCAGAAAGTTGATTATGCAAACTTCAGACTCCAGAATCTTGTCTATTAAAATTAATGACAGATTTGTTCTGTCCTTTAAACAAGGTGAGTAACCTTTTAAAATTTAAGATATAAATTTGTTGCATGCTAATATGATTGAAGTGAATAGGTATTATTTGAATATACAAGTGAAAACTGACCATGATTATTTACAGAATGCATGTTGTGTATATGTGCTTTGTTCTGTATTGTTCCTAGGCTCAGAATTTGGTTCAAATCCCTTATTACTAAATCTTGTTTTGATAAGATTTGATTATAAAAAAAAAGGGTTTGATTTAACATGGATTAATAGCTAAAAAAATTTAAGCAAGTCAAAATGAAACTGTTTGTCTCTGAAATTATAAAACATCAGTGCATGTTTAAATAAAGTGAAAACCCAAACTCTTTAATTTGTAAATTCAGTGTTATAAACTGAATACATAAGCAGAAACATGATTTTTGAAACAAGTATCTTAATTTTTAGTTTGAGATTTGGGAAACAGTGCTGGGATGAACTAAATAGAGGAATTTGGGAAATTCTGGTGATCTAGTTAAAAGGGTAGGTCGGAGTCTTCTCTGGTGGTAAAGGAGTGATAGGAGAGTGTGAGAAAATTGGCCGATAGGTGTGTAAGTTAGGGTGCGACGGCGGTGACCATTTTAAATTTATAACCCTAGTTTTGGATTGCTCGACAAATTTGATCGTCTCGGTTTCTCAGGTTGATCGAGTGTAACAAGGTTCTGGGTAATGGAAGCTTGGGTGTTGAGGAAGGATTGATCGGAGTTTTAGACCTTCTGATGGTCGAAGTTCTTTGGTCGAAGCGTTTACAGGTTTAAAGGTGGCTCTGGTTTCAGTTTCCAGGTTTCGAATGAAACACTCAAATTTGATTTCGAATCACGATGATCGATCTGAGGATCGTGGAGTAGGGTTAGGCTGGAGGTTGACGTGAGGAGATCATCGACGATGATCATAGGCAGTCGGCGGCACCGTGCATATGCAAGGTGCATTTTTTGGATTGGTGGTGTTGGTCAAGAAGGGTTTTTGGGTCACGAGGCGTTCCTCGAGAAGATGGGTCGATTACTTCGGGTTTTAGTTTGTGCGTTCGAGTGAGTTTCTTGATGTCTCTACTAATGGATAAGTTACTCAAAGTATTACTCGAGTAGAACAAGAGGGTGTCTCGGGTTTGCTTCCTTTCAGGGCTGCAGTTCAAAATAAAGAAGTATAGTTAAGTAAGTTTGTGTTTTCAACAGGATTTTAACGTTGTAAATTTAATAAACATGTAAAAGTTTTAAGTTAAAAACTTAGATGCAAGTTTAATTATTTTGGTTAGTACTTTAAATGTTTTAAGTTCTTAATTATTATTCTAATTAAGTCATTAGTATAAGATAAGTATTAAACTTATGAACATATAAGTTTGAAATTAGTAATAAATAGATTTCAAAATAAAAGAAGATTTCTTTTAAAATGTTAATTAGGTTAATATTAATTAATTAATCATTTTAGGAAGTAATTAAGAATAATTACATTATAATTATAATTAGAGTTTGGATTAATTGATAAATAAATTTGTAATTTACTACTTAAGTTAATTAATGAATGATTAATAGTTAAATAATTAAGCAATTTAATTAACAAATGACTAATTAACTGGTAATTAAGGAATATCTAATTATGATTAAGTTGTGTTAATCAATAATTAAGGTTTATTAATTATTGGTTAAAGAATGATTAAACTGCAATTAAGATTTATTAATTGGATTTGAGGGTAATTAAGGGATGGATTAATGATTACCCGACTGTAAATTTATTTGATAATTAAAGGTAAAGCTCTTGGAGATTAATTGCATATAAATATTTGATGAGATTTAGTGAAGTAATTCAGGACGTAATTAATTAAAGGTAATTAAAGGGTAATTACTTAGTAGATGTGATTAAGGATAGATTACCTGGTGTAATTAATCAAAAAGGATTAATAATCAAGTAAGGGATTAATTACTTAAGTAAGTAATTACAAAGGGGTAATTATTGTTTATAAGTAATTGAGGTTGATTAATGGATGCAATTAATTAAGGATAATCATTCATGGAATATGGTTAAGTATAATTACTAAATGGAAGTAAATAGATAATGATGATCAGCTAAATGTGATTAGATTATAATTAATCCAGGAGGATTAACTAAAATGAATAATTATGGGATAGTAAATCAATTAGGTTGAAATGAATTAATAAGAAGGACTTAAAGGTAATTGATTTAATTCAATTATTCTTAATTAGATTTATTCGAGATGGTGTGATTGATTTATCTTGCTTATGTATGATTAAATGCTCTGAATTGATTGATACCCCTGATATGAAATGGTTCGTAAAATGATGTGTTTGGATGGGCGATGATAATGTGATTATCAATAAATTAGGAATTGCTGTGTAAAATGTTATCTGATAAACTAAGTTGAGTTGTATTTAATTGGATAACTTGGATTTAAATGACACTGAATTCGAAGAGACCGGAGTCGGGTATTAGTAAATACCCGAAATCACTTCGATTCTATATAGATTTGATATGTGAAATCAATAGGCTGATATGAAAAGATTTAAACGAATCGAATCATATAATCTAAGTTCTGGCACTTAATTGCTTTGTGAAATAAGTGATTTCTATAGCAACTTGTGAAGTTGTAAATTTATATATGTACCCCGGGTTTGTATGAGTTGTATGCTTTTGTATTCCAAGTTTGATGGGTTTACTCACGCTGGTTTCCAGCCTGACCCGGGTGTTACTTTGATGTAATGCTCGGGTCAGACCGAGTATTACAGTCTTGCAGGTAAGGACGTTCTGGAGCTCAGGAGGAGAGCTGAAGGACAGGAACGTATAGAGTGTTTATCCGTTGTGATATATATTGTTATTTATATGGGACAAGTTATTTTAAACCATCCAGTGTTGTGAAATTGTTGTAACTCTGATGTAAAATGTAAATATACTGTTACAGTTCTGCTTTGTGAACTGTTATTTATTTGCTATTATATTTTATCCTCTGCGAATGTGAGATTGTGTGTTTCTTTTCTATTCTTCTTCTTCTTTCTCTTTCTTCTTTTCACTAACTATCTAGAAATTTCGGGGTCGAAATTTTCGGGTCGTTACATTTGGTATCAGAGCTGAAGGTTAAGCAAGAACCTTGGCTCTGTTGGGATTATTAAGGATAGGGTAAGTGGTACCCTAGGATGAGTTGAGTATATAAATATGAGAGAGCGTACATGTTATTTTGTTATATAAAGGTTTTTAAATGATTTCAAAAGTAAATGAATCTTATATAAGAAATAGATTATCTATTATATTAAGGAAATTGGTTGTAGTATTAATTAAATTAAAAGTAATAGTAAGAATTAAGTGGTAATAGAATTACAACCAAAATGAAATTAAATTAAAACAAGTTTGAAATGGATTCAAACTAAAATTGAAATCTTGAATTGGAGAAGTATTTCAAAATAAGATGAATTAGAATTGGTTTCAAACCAAAGAAATAGATGGTTATTGTGTTTAATAATGGAATGATTGTTCTTCAATAAACAATAAAATGTTTTAAGGAAGTAACCATTTAAAAAGAGTAACTTGTAAGTTTGAAAGGATGTAAATTAAAGTGGGTTTCAAACTGTGCAGTTTTGAATTCTAAATTTAAACATTTGAATTGGTTTCAAAATGTTAAAAGAAATAATATTATTCAAACTATTTTGAATATGATCTTGTTTTAAAAAAAATAAGAAATGTTTGAAAATTTAAAGAAATTCGTTTTGAATTAAAAATCAAAGGTGGTTTAAAATTTTAAAGTATAACTTGGTATGTAAAAGAAATTAATATGTATACATGTGGATATACATAATATCAAAGGTGATTTGAAATAAATTCTAAATAGTGAATTATGAATTTGGAATAAGATGTGATACCCAAAGTGCTAAGTTTTGAACTTATAAATGGGAAGATTATTAATGTGAAGTTTAGAATTTGAAATGGAAATTCAAATTGGGAAAGATTGTTTGGATTAAGTGAATTGAGTTTAACTAGGGAAAAAGTTAAATAAGTTGGAATGATCAACCTGATTTGGAAATTTGAAGATGAAATTAAGATTTAACTTGGGAGGTTAAATGGTTGATTTGAATTTAGAGTTTGTGTGATCTCAAAATGGGTTTGAGATCTAGAAATTGAAAATGAATGGATATTTTAAAATAAATTAGTTGATATCATCTTATTGTTGTTAAAATCTTTAAGTAGTGAATTGGATTTGTTTAAATGAAATTAAGAAATGGCGTATGGTAATCCATTGTTGAGATAAAAGGAAAATTAAACTTTAAATTGAAGCTAAGGTGATGGAATTACCTTGAACTAAAAATTTGAGTAATTGGGTAATAAATTAAATTGTTTAAAAGCTTTTAATAAAGGTTAACTTGGTTTAAAGGGTTAAACCAACCTTAGTGAATTAAACTCGAATTTATATAATTCGAGATGGTTTAAGTTTGAAATTTGAATTAGTTCAAATTGAATTTGATTTGAATTAATTGAAATGGTGATTGAAGATGTATGAGTATAAGATTCAAATGGAAAAATTTGAATTGGATTGATTTGAATAAATTATAATTAAAGTTTAATAGTTTTAAATTCAAATGGAATATGAATTGAATTTGGGAGGAAATCAAGAATAATTCAACTTGATTTGGAAATGGAATTTGAAATTGGGATTAATTCAAACTGGAATTGAAATGAACTGAAATTGGAATTAGTTCAATTGAAATTTATTCGAATTAGTAGAATTTGAGATCAAGGTTGAATAAAGTTAAATGTGGGGAGAAACTGAGGTTAATTCAACGGGAATTGGGGTTGAATCAATTTCATTGGAAATTGAAGTTATTTAAAATGAAATTGGGTCAATTTAAATGGTAGAGGAAATTTAAATTGAATTGATGAGAATGGAGATTGGGAAGTGAGCAGTTTTGACTCTGGACCATTTTTAATATAAATTATTTTAATATAAACTTATTTTCCAAGCTATTCATTATATATACAACCTTTCTTTTAAAAACCAAACCATCTTATACTTGTTTTACAATTATTTCTGAAACTATTTAGCAATCTTCCAACTTTTTTATAAACTAATTACTATCTTACTATTCTTTTGCAACTTATCTAAGATTTCTATAATTATTTTAACTATTTTCTAACTATTTTACACCTATTTTACAAACTAGTAATTATTTTCCAACTACTTATCTATTTTTAAAATTTTCAAGCTATTTTCTAAATAAACTGATCCGAGTTCAAACTGTTATTGGTTAAATACCCAATTGAGATAAGAATAGTGGTGATAATCCAAATGGATTGAAGCTAGTAAGAGTAAGTAAATGAAATCAAAGTGAAATTATGTGGTCGAGTGAGCGATCAGATTGGTATAGCGTACGGATGATATGTGTACATCGTACGGATTTGAGTGAAATTGATATTGAAAAGAGTAATCAAATTTGAATATTCTATTTTGAGTAAACAAAGTAAATATCTTTGTTTTATAAAATAAAACTCCCCTTGTTGAATCTATTGCCAGCATAAAAGGATTTATAAAGGAGTTTTGAAGTATAAAAGGAGTTTTATACAAGTTTGAAATGATCCAAAGTTTTAAAAAAAATTATATATCTGAATATATATATATATAGGACCATATGAGGATTTTGGAAAAGGGTTTTGGGAACCTTTGGATTTGGAAAGGCTTTTGATTTTTGGGTAAAATCAATATTGAATTTGGAAAGCCTAGTTTGAGAATTATCGATTTTGGGATAATCGATTTTGTGTAAAGGAGCTTTGTATGAGATCATGCTAGGTGTATGATTTGAAGATATTATATGTATAGTATAAAATATTTTGATGATGGCTCTGGGTAAAAGGCGTTCCCTTGAAATGAACTTCTCAGGAGTACCACCGGGTGGTGCTGCCTTGAGCCCTAAGGGGGGTTCTAAAGTTGATCCTGTGAGGAGTCCGGCAAAACTAGTTCCTGGGGATTATGAGTAGAGTATACCATAGCGAAAGTCGTGTGTGCCACTGAGAGCCAACAGTCTACGTTTGATTTTATATCAGTAGACTGCGACCTATGATATAACATAGCGAAAGTCGTGTGTGCCGCTGAGAGCCAACAGTTTGTGTCTGATTTTATATCGGCAGACTGCGACCTATGTAGGAGTGGAGATGTTTCATTTTGACAGCGAAAATCAGAGGCCGCTGAGAGCCTGCAGTTACATGGACTTTTGCTGCGACGGCAACGTAACCCTGGGTGTAACTGTGATCTGTTGTGTGGGATCCATGGCGTAATCGAGAGGCCACTGAGAGGCTGCAGTTACATGGACTTTTGCCGCGACAGCAACGTAACCCTGGAATGTAACTGTAACCATGGATGGGGGTGATGATTTTCAGAGCATTCTCACCAAAGATATTTCCTCTATTTTCAAAATGTTTTCGATATTTTCAATAAAATTATTTTCGAAGTATTTTCACTGGGTGTTGAAAACGGGTCTGCTAAGTACTTATAGATTTTCAGTCGTACGCCTGATCAACGTATGACCGAATTTCTATAAGAACAAGGATGGACTGGTTGAAACATCGAGTTATAAAAAGTATCTTTAAAACAATTTTATAATATTATGTAAATTTTAAAAGTGTTTTAAAAATAATCAAAGAATATTTTAACTGTTTTTAAAATATTTAATAAATTTTGGTTTCATTCCTTTTCGAGGACGAAAAGATTCAAAGGGGGGAGGAATGTGATAACACGAATTTTTGAGTATCTGTAAATTGATAAGTAACTGGGTTAGTTAATAAGAATACTAATTTTAACTATTAAAATACTGATTGTTAATAATGAAACAAATGAATCTAAAAAAATATCTGGGAAATAATTATCTCCTAATATGATTATTTAAAAATGGGCAAAACTTATTATCTTCAACATAAATTTAATAATATGTTGGTTTAAATCAATATATACATATTTATTTGAATTGATTTTAAGTTGGATTGAATTTGAACTGGAATTTAAAATTGAATTGAAAGTAATATATATCTTAAAATAGAGATAATAATGTGGTTTGCATTTATAATATATGGATAAGGTTTTTATTTAAATTAAGATTTGTTTTATATTATTTTCTTTAGTAGTTATGATTTTCTTTTTTCTACAATTGATTTTTAATAGGGATTTGGAAAGTATTTATTTAATAGGAATAAATACATAAGCCTTTTGAAATAGCATTTTAAAATAAGTTAAAAGTATTATATATGATTTTATTTAAATCCTAATTGGTTTATATTCTTTTTCCTTTAAAGATTTCATTTTTATATATAAATTTAGAAAACTTTTATTCATTTATAAATTAATTCATTAATTAGGAAAACTAATTAAAAAAAACTTTTAAGAATCTTTTAAAAGAAAAGAATATATAAATGAAATAAAATTAATACAAGTGTAACTTTTTAAAACAACATAAAAACACATGTAAACTAATTAATAATAGGTAGTGACAAGTGTTGGCTATTGTAAAACAAGTGTCAATTTATTTCATTTTTCTTTCCTAAAAAAAGAAGAAGAAGAAGAAGAAAGAACTGAATAATTGCTCATCTCTATTCTTCATATTGAAAAGGATAAAAAAAACAGAAAAGAATTTCAAAATCAAAAACCTGTTGAGAAAGGCAAACCAGAGGAAAATAAATTCAAAATAACCAGATCAGATAATTCAAAGATCATCTCTGACCTCATTTACTTGAGTTGGATAAAACAAGGAAGGATCAAGCAGATTCGAAGTGAATTCAACTCGAATTTCAGCAAGTTGATTATGCAAACTTCAGACTCTAGAATCCTGTCTATGAAAATTAATGACAGATTTGTTCTGTCCTTTAAACAAGGTGAGCAACCTTTTAAAATTTAAGATATAAATTTGTTGCATGCTAATATGATTGAAGTGAATAGGTATTGTTTGAATATACAAGTAAAAACTGACCATGATTATTTACAGAATGCATGCTGTGTATATGTGCTTTGTTCTGTATTGTTCCTAGGCTCAGAATTTGGTTCAAATCCCTTATTACTTAATCTTGTTTTGATAATATTTGATTATCAAAAAAAAGGGTTTGATTTAACATGGATTAATAGCTAAAAAAATTTAATCAAGTCAAAATGAAACTGTTTGTCTCTGAAATTATAAAACATCAGTGCATGTTTAAATAAAGTGAAAACCCAAACTCTTTAATTTGTAAATTTAGTGTTATAAACTGAATACAAAAGCAGAAACATGATTTTTGAAACAAGTATCTTAATTTTTAGTTTGAGATTTCGGAAACAGTGCTGGGATGAACTAAATAGAGGAATTTGGGAAATTCTGGTGATCTAGTTAAAAGGGTAGGTCGGAGTCTTCTCTGGTGGTAAAGGAGTGATAGGAGAGTGTGAGAAAATTGGTCGATGGGTGTGCAAGTTAGGGTGGTGACGGCGGTGACCATTTTAAATTTATAACCATAGTTTTGGATTGCTCGACAAATTTGATCGTCTCGGTTTCTCAGGTTGATCGAGTGTAACAAGGTTTTGGGTAATGGAAGCTTGGGTGTTGAGGAAGGATTGGTCGGAGTTTTAGACCTTCTGATGATCGAAGTTCTTTGGTCGAAGCGTTTATAGGTTTGAAGGTGGCTCCGGTTTCAGTTTCCAGGTTTCGAATGAAACACTCAAATTTGATTTCGAATCGTGATGATCGATCTGAGGATCGTGGAGTGGGCTTAGGCTGGAGGTTGACGTGAGGAGATCATCGACGATGATCATAGGCGGTCGGCGGCACCATGCATATGCAAGGTGCATTTTTTGGATTGGTGGTGTTGGTCAAGAAGGGTTTTTGGGTCATGAGGCGTTCCTCGAGAAGATGGGTCAATTTCTTCGGGTTTTAGTTTGTGCATTCGAGTGAGTTTCTTGATGTCTCTACTTATTTTTAAACTTACAAACTTACTGGAGAAAAAAAAGAGGGAAGAAGAAGAAGAACGTGCAGTTTCCTAATGGACTCGGAGCTAATGGATAAGTTACTCGAAGTATTACTCGAGTAGAACAAGAGGGTGTCTCGGGTTTGCTTCCTTTCAGGGCTGCAGTTCAAAATAGAGAAGTATAGTTAAGTAAGTTTGTGTTTTCAATAGGATTTTAAGCATTGTAAATTTAATAAACGTGTAAAAGTTTTAAGTTAAAAACTTAGATGCAAGTTTAATTATTTTGGTTAGTACCTTAAATGTTTTAAGTTCTTAATTATTATTCTAATTAAGTCATTAGTATAAGATAAGTATTAAACTTATGAACATATAAGTTTGAAATTAGTAATAAATAGATTTCAAAATAAAAGAAGATTTCTTTTAAATGTTAATTAGGTTAATATTAATTAATTAATCATTTTAGGAAGTAATTAAGAATAATTACATTATAATTATAATTAGAGTTTGGATTAATTGATAAATAAATTTGTAATTTACTACTTAAGTTAACTAAAGAATGATTAATAGTTAAATAATTAAGCAGTTTAATTAACAAATGACTAATTAACTGGTAATTAAGGAATATCTAATTATGATTAAGTTGTGTTAATCAATAATTAAGGTTTATTAATTATTGGTTAAAGAATGATTAAACTGCAATTAAGATTTATTAATTGGATTTGAGGGTAATTAAGGGATGGATTAATGATTACCCGACTGTAAATTTATTTGATAATTAAAGGTAAAGCTCTTGGAGATTAATTGCATATAAATATTTAATGAGATTTAGTGAAGTAATTCAGGATGTAATTAATTAAAGGTAATTAAAGGGTAATTACTTAGTAGATGTGATTAAGGATAGATTACCTGGTGTAATTAATCAAAAAGGATTAATAATCATATAAGGGATAAATTACATAAGTAAGTTATTACAAAGGGGTAATTACTGTTTATAAGTAATTGAGGTTGATTAATGGATGCAATTAATTAAGGATAATCATTCATGGAATATGGTTAAGTATAATTACTAAATGGAAGTAAATAGATAATGATGATCAGCTAAATGTGATTAGATTATAATTAATCCAGAAGGATTAACTAAAATGAATAATTATGGGATAGTAAATCAATTAGGTTGAAATGAATTAATAAGAAGGACTTAAAGGTAATTGATTTAATTCAATTATGCTTAATTAGATTTATTCGAGATGGTGTGATTGATTTATCTTGCTTATGTATGATTAAATGCTCTGAATTGATTGATACCCCTGATATGAAATGGTTCGTAAAATGATGTGTTTGGATGGGCGATGATAATGTGATTATCAATGAATTAGGAATTGCTGTGTAAAATGTTATCCGATAAACTAAGTTGAGTTGTATTTAATTGGATAACTTGGATTTAAATGACATTGAATTCGAAGAGACCGGAGTCGGGTATTAGTAAATACCCGAAACCACTTTGATTCTATATAGATTTGATATGTGAAATCAATAGGCTGATATGAAAAGATTTAAACGAATCGAATCATATAATCTAAGTTCTGGCACTTAATTTCTTTGTGAAATAAGTGATTTCTATAGCAACTTGTGAAGTTGTAAACTTATATATGTACCCCGGGTTTGTATGAGTTGTATGCTTTTGTATTCCAAGTTTGATGGGTTTACTCACGCTGGTTTCCAGCCTGGCCCGGGTGTTACTTTGATGTAATGCTCGGGTCAGACCGAGTATTACAGACTTGCAGGTAAGGACGTTCTGGAGCTCAGGAGGAGAGCTGAAGGACAGGAACGTATAGAGTGTTTATCCGCTGTGATATATATTGTTATTTATATGGGACAAGTTATTTTAAACCATCCAGTGTTGTGAAATTTTTGTAACTCTGATGTAAAATGTAAATATACTGTTACAGTTCTTCTTTGTAAACTGTTATTTATTTGCTATTATATTTTATCCGCTGCGAATGTGAGATTGTGTGTTTCTTTTCTATTCTTCTTCTTCTTTCTCTTTCTTCTTTTCACTAACTATCTGGAAATTTCGGGGTCGAAATTTTGGGGTCGTTACAAATAACTACTTAAGAATTCAAGAATGATTAGTATAAACAAATAATATGTATATAACAAGCATGAAACAATGAGTATAAGTGAACACATTTTAGTTATTACAACATATATAAGAACATACATAAACACGAACAAACAAAACAATTTAAAACAAAGAATAAAATGAAAGTACGCTTTAATGGCGATCCTTAACTATTGGAGACTTATGAATCGAACAATTGGGGTAGTGGAGACAAAAGTTTCCACGTTTTTCAATTATGTTTCCATTAGTATCAACAAGGATCTCACCAACGCAAATAATGCTCTCGTCTGTATTCATAGGGACTTCAGGTTGAGGTAAAGGTTGATCTTCCTCTTGGTCTTCTTGTGGTTCTTCCATAGGTTCTTCTTCCTCGGATTCCATGGCTTGTGAAGAGTCTTCAATATTAATAGGATTTGTACGGTTATCCATAAGGAATTTTTGTACATTCCTAATAATATTCCCTTGCCTTTGTTGTTCTCTAGCCATCCTAAGTTGACTTACTTGAATTTCAGTCATCAATTGAAGGATATCTTTCATCTTCTCTTGCAATTTGATCACTTGAGCGTGCGTAGTTCGTTGAAATGGACCAGAATGAGGAGATGTGAGTGAAGTGGGTTCATTAGTAGAAGAGGAGGCCATTATTTTATTGTTTCAGAAGTTATTTATAGAGAATATAGTGAAGAAAGAGGAGAGAAAATGAAATAAATAGATAAATAACCAAATAACTAACTTTGGAGGGAAATTTAATTTTCAAATTTTTGTTGGGTATGTCGACATCATGAGATGGGGCATGTCGATATGTTCATAAAAAAAATGTAATTTTTTTTTTGAATTTTTATTGATTATTATATTATATTATTTTATATTTCAGATTTTGAACAAATACCTAATTCTCTTCAAAATTTAGTAAAATTCTGTTCGGTTAATGGTTTAGTTAATATATCAGCAATTTGTTTTTCAGTATTTATATAATCTAGAGTTATTATTTCTTTAGTTATATTATCTCTAAGAAAATGATGTCTTATATCAATATGTTTTGTTCTAGCATGATGAGTTGGATTTTTAGATAGATTTATTGCACTAGTATTATCACAATATATTGGTGATTTACTTATGTTAATTCCAAAATCTTTTAAAGTTTGTTGCATATATATGACTTGTGAACAGGCCAGAGCAGCAGATATATACTCTGCTTCAGTTGTTGACAAGGAAACAGTATTTTGTTTCTTGCTGAACCAGGAAACCAATGAATGTCCTAGAAAGTGACAAGTTCCACTTGTACTCTTTCGGTCTGATTTACAACCAGCATAATCAGCATCACAATATGATATTAAATCAAAAGCATTATTTTTAGAATAAAATAAACCATAATCTAAAGCGTATTTTACATATCTTAAAATTCTTTTAACAGCTTTTAAGTGAGTTTCTTTAGGTTGTGATTGGTATCTTGCACAGAGACAAACACTAGGCATAATATCAGGACGACTCGCTGTTATATAGAGTAGCGAACCAATCATTCCCCTATATAAAATTTGATCAATATCTTTTGATTTATCTTCTTTACTTAAACCTACATTTGTTGACATTGGAGTTGGTTTCCCACTAGAGGTGCTTAAACCAAATTTATTGATTAAGTCTTTAGCATATTTTTCTTGACTTATGAAGATTCCATTTTCTAGTTGTTTAATTTGAAGCCCTAAGAAGAAACTTAATTCTCCCATGCGACTCATTTCAAATTCTTTAGTCATTATATCTGAAAATTCTTTATTCATTATGTTATTAGTTGATCCAAAGATTATATAATCTACATATATTTGAACCAGTTGAATACCTTGATTATTTCTTTTAATAAAAAGTGTTGTATCTACTTTACCAATTTCAAAACCAGATTGAAGTAAATAAGATCTTAGTCTTTCATACCAGGCTCTAGGAGCTTGCTTTAGACCATATAGAGCTTTCTTTAACTTGTATACATGGTTTGGAAATTTATTATCTTCAAGAAGTGGAGGTTGTTCAACATAAACATCTTCTTTTACAAAATCATTTAGAAAAGCACTTTTAACATCCGTTTGATATAATTTGAAATTATTATAATTAGCGAAAGCAAGTAGAATTCTTATAGCTTATAATCTTGCTACGGGGGCAAAGGTTTCATCATAGTCAATTCCTTCTTCTTGACAATAACCTTGCGCGACTAAACGAGCTTTATTTCTTACGACCTCACCGAGTTCATTCATTTTATTTTTATAAACCCATTTAGTTCCAATTATACTTTTATCCTCAGGTTTAGGAACAAGTTCCCATACATCATTTCTGGTAAATTGATTCAATTCTTCTTGCATAGAAAGAATCCATGAATCATCAGACGATGCTTCCTTTGGATTTTTAGGTTCAATTGTTGATATAAAGGCTACATTACTCATACTACTTAATTGATTTCTAGTTCTTACTACAGATTCAATATTTCCTAAAACATTTTCTATAGGATGATCATTTGATATTTTAAATCTCTTATTAGGTTGATTTATTTCACTAATAGTTTCATTAGATTGATTTAAATTTATAAAATCTTCTTCATCAAATATTTGTATAATATCTTTAAGATTTTCATCAAAAGATACGTGCATAGTTTCTTCAATAGTATTAGTTTTTAAATTAAAAACTCTAAATGCTTTGCTTCTATTAGAATAACCAATAAAGAATCCTTTATCAGCTTTTGGTTCAAATTTATCTAAATTATCTTTTGTATTAAGTATAAAACATTTACTCCCAAAGACTTTAAAATAAGCAACTATAGGTTTCTTATTATAAAGTAATTCATATGGAGTTTTATTTGTTAATGGTCTAATTAAAATTCTATTTAATATATAACAAGCTGTAGCAACTGCTTCAGCCCAAAAATGTTTAGGTAAATTACTATCAAAAAGCATTGTACGAGCACACTCTTGAATCGTTTTATTCATACGTTCTACTACTCCGTTTTGTTGTGGAGTTCTTGGAAATGGAAAGTTGTGAGTAATTCCCTTTTGAGTACAGAAATTCTCAAAATTTTCATTTTCAAATTCACCACCGTGATCACTTCGAATAGTTTTAATTTTGAAAGAATGTTGTTTTTGAATTCTTTTAGAATTTTTTTTAGATATTTCAAAAGCATCACTTTTATGCTTTAAAAAGATTGTCCAAGTATATCTTGAATAATCATCTACTATAACAAAAACATATTTACTATGGTTAATTGATTGAACTTGAGATGGACCAAATAAATCTAAATGAAGTAATTCTAGAGGACTAGAGGTAGAAATAGCATCTTTTAATTTAAATGAACTTTTCTTAAGTTTTCCTAATTGACAAGCATCACAAATACTATCTACTTTAAAGTTTAACTTGGGTAGACCTCTAAATAAGTCAAGTTTTGATATCCTAGATAATAATTTGAAATTCAAATGGCCAAATCTTTTATGCCAAATCCAAGGGTCACTTGTATTAGCCAAAAGACATAGATTATCATTTGAAATTTTCATACTAAGGATATAAATATTTTTCTTCCTAATACCTTCAAAAATTATATTAGACTTATCATCTTCAATGTGACATTTATCTTTTCGAAATTTAATTTTAAAACCTTTATCGCAAAGTTGACTTATAATAAGCAGATTATGTTTTAAGTTCCTAACTAATAAAACATCAGAAATAAGTAAAGTTTTAGAGTTACCGACATTGCCGACGCCAACCACGTATCCTTTAGAGTTGTCACCAAAATTGACTAATCCACCATCTTGATAAGTAATGTCCTTGAGTATCTCGGTGTAACAACCCGCACATTTATCGATTTTTTATATTTAAATATTTTATTTAAATATTTTATCGATACTCGGAATTTAGTCCGATAAGCTACTTTTTGCATACGGTCGAATTAGGACTTGGGACCACTCCCATTGAGTTCAAAATTCTGTTTGCGACCTTTTTGAGTATAAGCTTCGATATGTTTGGAGTTAGTCAAGTTTTTCTACTTTTTCACTTTGGGTTTGGGTTTGGGTTCAGCCCTATGTTTAACTTATACTCAAATCTGAATCACTTTCCCCCCATTCACTCTCACTTCCTCCTCTTTTCAGTTCAAAATCATCAATGGTGGGAGAGATGGGAAATTAAAACTCCAAAACCCTAGTCTTCCTTAGCAAATCCAACTTCTAGCTCCAAATTCAAGAGAACCCATTGGTAAATTTCTCTTCATCTTCTCCAATTCATTCTCTTAATCAATTTCAGAAATTCCTAAACCTAATTTTGGGAATGTTCTTCTTTTAAGCTTAGAATCAAGCTTCTTGAGTTGGATTTGAAGAGTGGTTGATTCTCCTTTTCTTTCAAGCTTCATCTTCATTTGTTTGGGTTCAAAGGTGAGATTTTTATCTCACATCTTTGTCTATAATTATCTTCGATTGTTAGGTATGAATTCCTAACACTTATTCTTGTGCAATTGATTTTGGTTTGGATTGATTTGGTGTATATTCCAATTTTTGGTGTTTTGAAATCAAAATCTATGAAAATCCTATTATGGATATTTGGACATTGATATTTGAGGCGTATCGAAGAGCGGTTAAGGCTGGGTTGTCGCGTGGCATAAATCCTTAGTCGTCATTTGCTCGTTCGATCGTTTTCGATATTCGTTTGGCCATTTTTGGTCGAGGTTCAGGAAATCCTCAAAATTCCAGTTTCAGACGTCTGAATCTGGGATTTCAGACGTCTGAATTGGCTCATTTTCAAACAGAAAGAAAATAGGCTAAAAACGCCCTATTTCAGACGTCTGAAACATTTGGTTCATACGTCTGAGTCACGTTCTGGAAATTTTTAATTTTTCCAGATTTAGACGTCTGAACCACTTGTTTCAGACGTCTGAAACTGTAGTGTTTTGCCTGCTTGCCTTTTTGTTTAAGAATTCCAATTTAAATCGATTCGTGATGATCCTATTTGTTGTTATCATTTATTATGACTTTGATGACTCCTTTTTAGGGATTTTTGAATATCCATTTCGACGGATTCTTTATCGGTTTCTTTGGATTTTATTCACGTCTTCGAATGTGAATTTTAGTGATTGATTGTTCCTACAATCTTCTTTGTGATTTGTCACTTTAAAAATATAAAGGTTTCAATACTAGTAGTAAATATCAAAACTCTTTCATCAAAACGATTTCAATACTATTTTATTACAACGCTCGTTTCTTAAACCGTTTTCCAATCTATTAGTATATACAAGCCTTTACCTCACTCATATGAGAAATCTAATTAAACGACCTAGTAAAACGAGTGGTATGAAACGCTTGCGTTTACTTCGTCGGTTAATTCTTGGACTTGTTCGATTGAATCTCTTGTGATAATTTTCTAGTGGAGATCTACAGTTTGTTCGTAAATATTTAAGTTAAGCAAGTGGTTATGGGACATGAAGCTAAACTCATATATTTAATAGCTTAGTGTGATTGACACTTCTCGTTGATCATGACGATCATCTTTGTGATTTAGACTAGCAATGTGCGATGTCTCTTTGTCTGCGAGGGAGACTAAACCCCGTTTTGTGGAGTTTCAACTCAAATTGGTGGGGTAGCAACCCATGGTCTTCGGGCCGTTTGTGGAGCTTCGGTTCAATTTGTGATGGTTAGCAACCATGGAATTAGCGTTCCGTTTGTGATACACGTGTTGGTGAGCTTTATTCTCCCGTTTGTGGTAGGCCTTCCCCCTTTTTGTGATTTCTGGATTTCTTGAGATGATTTCTAAAATTTGTGTTTCACTAATTTTCGTGATTTTCATTGATAAGTTTTATCAATATTTGTGCATTGGTGAATTTGTGTGTCACCGACTTTTGTGATTGATATTGATATAATAGTCAATATTTATGGTTTGGTGAACGAAATAAAGAGTATGACATTCCCTGTGATCCTTGAGTAGATTTTTGTGATATTGATTAATCTCTTATTGATTTTCAATTACTTATATATATCACAGCTTGGCATTGTGATTATTGTGTGTTTAGTCATACCTCTTATTCTATATTGCTTCATCTGATATTTATAGTTAGACTGATCCGTTTATTATTTTCTTATTAAATATTACTCGGGTCAGACCGAGATGTTACAGGTGCTTCAGCTTGACATCTCACTTGGTATTGATTTCTCTGACTTTTGGCAACTACTTAGATTAGTAGTTTATTTTGTTGTATACACTTGAGATATGGGCTCATAGTTGTATTCTTTTGTATAGCACGTGTTGCTATTCTTTTGTATTATTGTGGATCTTTTTGACCACTACTCTGATGTACACTTCCATGTGTTAGTTATATATATATTCATATCTTCTTCCGCCTTTGTGATATGAATTATCTGTGACTGATTTGTGTTATGTTTATTTCTATATTTGTTTCCGAAGATTATTATAGCCACTGTGTAGTAGCTTTGTGTTTGTACCGGTATGTCGAATTTCCTCTTGAAATAAAATGCATGTTATACTATCTAACATATCAGTGCTCGCGCAAAGCAATTACATGGATGGTCGCTCCTCAATAGCCTTATTCTCTGTGCTAGTTGATAGTATTACACCGTAGTGTTCTTGGCTAGCGTGGGTATAGAGGTGGGGCGTCACAGTTTGGTATCAGAGCCAAACTTCGGAACAATGTAGAATAATTTAACAAGGATCATCCTCCTAAGTCCATCTTAGGAGTCGTGCTTAAGGATTTTATTCGGGTCTTCGTACCGTCCTATCCTATTTTCTTTTATGATTCCTTGTTTATCTATCAAGATTGCTTGATATTCATTTGGTGAATAACCTTTTTCTTCTTCTTTCTTTCTTTCTAAGGGAAGAGAAATGGTTAGACCTGGTCGTCCCAAAGCTGGATCATCTAGTGCTCCACCCCAAGATGGAGTTTTTATGACTACCCAGCAACTTCTTGACCTTGTCACGAATGCTCAAGCAGCTGGTTCTTATCCGGAACCTACTCACCCTAAATCTGGGTTTGCATGTTTGTGCAACGATTACACCAACCTGCGCGGGAGACCATTTAATGGTTCTGAAACTATTATTGAAGTCTAGGCTTGGTTAAGGACATGCGATCGAATCTTTTCTCGCATGAACCTCATTGATCTTCACCGAGTTCAGGTGGCTTCTAGTATGCTCCAAGAAAGAGCATTGGACTGGTACGAACTTCTTATTTCTGAGATTAATGAAGCGGATCTCACCTAGGAGCAATTTCGAGAACTCTTCGAATTAAAATTCGTGCCAGAAGCAGAGAAAGTGACATTGGCTCGGCGTTTCATAGACCTTGTTCAAGGTGAATCTTCCGTGGCAGATTATGTCGCGTCTTTCGAATCCCTCTCCAAATATGGGGTTGAATACATCAACACCCCATCGAAGAAGAACCAAAGATTTGTCTATGGCTTAATCAAAAATCTCAAGAAGCCATTACTTCTAAAATTAGAAGTTCCCTTCGACCAACTCATTGATATCGCTCTTCGTCTTGAAGAGGCGGATAGGGAAAGTGATGTTGAAGTGGTGGGTTCCAAACCAAGCTTCAACAACAACAAGAAAAGGCCCAGTAAGTTCAAAGGCCCTTATCCCAATAAGAAAGGGAAGCAAGCAACCCCTGTGGCAAAGACTTCTTCCTTTGGTCGTGGGGAATGCTATAATTGTGGTTCGAAGGACCATTACGCGAACAAGTGCCCAAGGTCTCTCTCTTTTCGCTACTGCAAAGGTCCCGGTCATGTTATATCTTCATGCCCCAAGCTTCATGGCAGGAAGGAGGGAAAGCTTAATGTTGCTCAACCCCCTGGCAACACATCTCGTGGTCAACGTATTTCTCATTCTATCCTTGATGGTATTATTATATTTCGTGATCAGCCTATTCGAGTTCTTTTTGATACGGGAGCATCCCATTCTTTTATATCAAAAGAGCTTGTTGATACTTTTTCTTTAAATGTTGTTGCTTTAATGACTTCTTTGAGGATTGCGAATCCGGTTGGTGGATCCGCAACTCTTAGTTTGCTTTGTAAAGATATGGAGATTATTTTGTGTGATTTTCCTTTCCTAGCCGATTTGCATGTCATCCGTTATTTAGGCTTTGGAATGATTTTGGGAATGGATTGGCTTAACCGTTATGAAGCTCATATCCTATGTCCTGAGCGGACTATTCATCTTCGACATCCTCAATCTGTAAAGTAGATTTCTATTAATCTTAAAAATTCGGATTCCAGTTTGGTTGCATCGTTATACTCTTTAAATCCTCATGATGACGATAATGATGATGAGGAAGATATTATTTCTCTTATTCACGTTGTTTGTGAATTTTTCAACATATTTAAGCCCGTTTTAGGATTACCACCTAAGCGAGCAATTGAGTTCAGAATTAATCTCATTCCTGGAGCTCAACCTATCACTCGTCCTCCTTATCGTATGTCCAATAAAGAAAATGAAGAGATGCATAAACAATTATCCGAATTGCAGATGAAGCAATTTATTCGCTCTAGTTCCTCGCCTTGGGGAGCTTCAGCTATTTTTGTGAAGAAATCCGATGGTATGCTTAGGCTTTGCGTTGACTACCGCAAGCTTAATGATCTTACTATCAAAAATAAATATCCTTTACCTCAGATTAATGACCTATTCGATCAACTTAGTGGTGCTAGAGTCTTTTCACAATTGGACTTGGCAACCGGATTTCATCAGCTTCGTATTGTAGAGGTTAGCAATCCTTTGACATCGTTCCGTACTCGTTATGGATCTTATCAATGGCTTGTTATGCCATTTGGTCTAACGAATGCTCTGGCTTATTTCGTTGACCTTATGAATTGAGTTTTCAAAGATTTTCTCGATCGATTTGTTCTCATCTTTATTGATGATATTCTTGTGTATTCAAAAACCGAGGAGGAGCATGAGAAGCGTCTTTGGATTGTGTTGGAAACTCTTAGGAGTAATCATTTGAAAGCAAAATTTTCTAAATGTCATTTTTCGCAATCTCGTGTGAAGTTTCTCGGTCATATTATTTCCGAATCCGGAATTTCCGTGGATCCTTCAAAGATTGAAGCGATTCAAGATTGGAAGAGACCGGAGAGTGTGATAGAGATTCGTAGTTTTCTCGGATTGGCGGATTATTACTGTCATTTCATTAAAGACTTTTCTAAGATTTCCGTGCCCCTCACTAGCTTAACGAAGAAAGGTGTTAAATACATTTGGTCGGACAAATGTGAAACTTCTTTTCAGAAACTGAAGGAACTTCTTTCTGATGCTCATATTCTTGTTATTCCCGAGGGGAATCAAAATTTCGTTGTTTATACCGATGCTAGTCGCGTTGGGTTGGGTGTCGTTCTTATGCAAAAAGAACGTGTTATTGCTTATGCTTCAAGGCAATTAAAGCCTGCTGAGACTAGATATGCCACACATGATTTAGAACTCGCGGCTATTGTTTTGCTCTTCGGATTTGGCGTCATTATCTTTTAGGAGAGAAATTTGTTCTTTATACCGATCATAAGTCCTTGAAGTATTTATTATCTCAAAAGAAACTTAATTTGCGTCAACAGCGTCGGCTCGAATTTCTTGCACCATATGATCTTGATATCCTTTATACTCCTGGAAAGGGGAATCGCGTTGCGGATGCACTTAGTCGAAAGCAACAAGCGGTTGTTTCTATGATGATATCCGAATGGAACGATCTCGAGATCTTATCCATTTGTGAGATTCGAGACCGCGTATCCGATTTATGCTCATCATTTCTTTTATGTAGCCTTGAGGCTCATCCTTCTCTTTTAGACCGCATTCTTGAAGCTCAAGGGCTAGATCCTGAATTGGCTCTTTTTGGCCAAAATGTTAAGGATAAAATTGATATTAAAGGTTTGAAAGACTTTGATATCGATTCTCGTGGCGGCATTCGGAAATTTGGTAGACTTATCATGCCAAATATTAGTGATCTTCGTAAAGATATTTTAGAAGATTCCCATCGTTCTAAATTTACCATTCATCCCGGTAGCAGTAAAATGTATGCGGATATGAAGCGACTTTATCATTGGGAGGGAATGAAATCTGATATTGCTAAATTTGTTAAGCGTTGCATGACTTGCCAACTCGTTAAGGCCGAACATCAAAGGCCCGGTGGGTTATTGCAACCTTTGGAAATTCCAATTTGGAAGTGGGACCAAATTTCCATGGATTTTATTGATGGCCTTCCCCGTTCTCGTTCGGGTCATGATAGCTTATGGGTGATAGTGGATAGACTTACTAAATCCGCCCATTTTATTCCTGTTCGGTCTAACCGAACCGTTCCTCTTTTGGCCAAACTCTTTGTTAAAGAAATTGTTAAATGACATGGAGTTCCTACTTCTATAGTTAGTGATCGTGATCCATTGTTTACTAGTGGATTTTGGAAGAGTCTTCAAAAAGCTTTAGGAACGAAGCTTAATTTTAGCACCGCTTATCACCCCCAGTCCGATGGACAAACCGAGTGTGTGAATCAAACTCTTGAAGATCTTCTTCGTGCATGTGTTCTTGATTTTGGCGGAAGTTGGAAAGATCATATTTCTCTTGTTGAGTTTTCCTATAATAATAGCTTCCAATCTAGTATTGGCATGGCACCTTTCGAGGCACTCTATGGAAGGCCATGCTGATCTCCTTCTTGTTGGCTTGAGGCCGGTGAGAAGCTGGTTTTAGGTCCAGATTTTATTCATGATTCCACAGAAAAGATTGAACTTATTCGACATAGGATGAAAGAAGCCCAGAGTAGACAAAAATCCTATGTCGATAACCGAAGAAGGAAATTAGAATTTGCTGTGGGAGATCTTGTGTTCATTCGTGTGTCACCTATGAAAGGTGTTGTACGTTTCAGTCGATCGGGAAAGTTAGCGCCTCGATACATGGGGCCATTTCCTATCGCTGAACGTATTGGTTCTATGGCTTATCACCTATCATTACCAGCTCAGTTTTCTACCATGCATGACGTGTTTCACGTTTCTCAATTACGGAAGTGCCTTCGAGATTCCGATTCTATTCTTAAGCCCGGTGTTGTGGAAGAGATTGAAGTTTCGCCTAATTTAACTTATGAGCAGCATCCTATTCGAATTATTGCTTCAGAGGTCAAACGCCTTCGAAATAAAGATGTCCCGCTTGTGAAAGTTCAATGGTCTTCAAATCCTAAGGATTGTTCTTTGGAATCTAGAGAATTCATCGAGCGAACGCATCCTGACTTACTTTCCCGTGCTCTTTAAGGTGAACCTTTTATTTCAAATTTCTTTTGTATTGAATATGCTTTTATGGTTGTTACTTTATATTTTCTTCTTAAATATTGCGAGGACGTAATTTTTTTAAGGAGGAGAGTCTGTAACAACCCGCATATTTATCGATTTTTTATATTTAAATATTTTATCGATACTCAGAATTTAGTCTGAAAAGCTACTTTTTGCATACGGTCGAATTAGGACTCGGGACCACTCCCATTGAGTTCAAAATGCCGTTTGCGACCTTTTTGAGTATAAGCTTCGATATGTTTGGAGTTAGTCAAGTTTTGCTACTTTTTCACTTTGGGTTTGGGTTTGGGTTCAGCCCTATGTTTAAATTATACTCAAATCTGAACCACTTTCCCCCCCCCCCCATTCACTCTCACTTCCTCCTCTTTTCAGTTCTAAATCATCAATGGTGAGAGAGATGGGAAATTAAAACTCCAAAACCGTAGTCTTCCTTTGCAAATCCAACTTCTAGCTCCAAATTCAAGAGAACCCATTGGTAAGTTTCTCTTCATATTCTCCAACTCATTCTCTTAATCAATTTCAGAAATTCCTAAACCTAATTTTGGGAATGTTCTTCTTTTAAGCTTAGAATCAAGCTTCTTGAGTTGGATTTGAAGAGTGGTTGATTCTCCTTTGCTTTCAAGCTTCATCTTCATTTGTTTGGGTTCAAAGGTGAGATTTTTATCTCACATCTTTGTCTATAATTATCTTTGATTGTTAGGTATGAATTCCTAACACTTATTCTTGTGCAATTGATTTTGGTTTGGATTGATTTGGTGTATATTCCAATTTTTGGTGTTTTGAAATCAAAATCTATGAAAATCCTATTATGGATATTTGGACATTGATATTTGAGGCGTATCGAAGAGCCGTTAAGGCTGGATTGTCACGTGGCGTAAATCCTTAGTCGTCATTTGCTCGTTCGATCGTTTTCGATATTCGTTTGGCCATTTTTGGTCAAGGTTTAGGAAATCCTCAAAATTCCAGTTTCAGACGTCTGAATCTGGGATTTCAGACGTCTGAATTGGCTCATTTTCAAACAGAAAGAAAATAGGCTAAAAACGCCTATTTCAGACGTCTGAGACATTTGGTTCAGACGTCTGAATCACGTTCTGAAATTTTTTAATTTTTCCAGATTCAGACGTCTGAAACTGTAGTGTTTTGCCTGCTTGCCTTTTTGTTTAAGAATTCCAATTAAATCGATTCGTGATGATCCTATTTGTTGTTATCATTTATTATGACTTTGATGACTCCTTTTTAGGGATTTTTGAATATCCATTTTGACGGATTCTTTATCGGTTTCTTTGGATTTTATTCACGTCTTCGAATGTGAATTTTAGTGATTGATTGTTCCTACAATCTTCTTTGTGATTTGTCACTTTAAAAATATAAAGGTTTCAATACTAGTAGTAAATATCAAAACTCTTTCATCAAAACGATTTCAACACAATTTTATTACAAAGCTCGTTTCTTAAGCCGTTTTCCAATCTATTAGTATATACAAGCCTTTACTTCACTCGTATGAGAAATCTAATTAAACGACCTAGTAAAACGAGTGGTATGAAACGCTTGCGTTTACTTCGTCGGTTAATTCTTGGACTTGTTCGATTGAATCTCTTGTGACAATTTTCTAGTGGAGATCTACAGTTTGTTCGTAAATATTTAAGTTAAGCAAGTGGTTATGGGACATGAAGCTAAACTCATATATTTACTAGCTTAGTGTGATTGACACTTCTCGTTGATCATGACGATCATCTTTGTGATTTAGACTAGCAATATGCGATGTCTCTTTGCCTGCGAGGGAGACTAAACCCTATTTTGTGGAGTTTCAACTCAAATTGGTGGGGTAACAACCCATGGTCTTCGGGCCGTTTGTGGAGCTTCGGTTCAATTTGTGATGGTTAGCAACCAAGAAATTAGCGTTCCGTTTGTGATACACGTGTTGGTGAGCTTTATGCTCCGTTTGTGATAGGCCTTCCCCCTTTTTGTGATTTCTGGATTTCTTGAGATGATTTCTAGAATTTGTGTTTCACCAATTTTCGTGATTTTCATTGATAAGTTTTATCAATATTTGTGCATTGGTGAATTTGTGTGTCATTGACTTTTGTGATTGATATTGATATAATCGCCAATATTTATGGTTTGGTGAACGAAATAAAGAGTATGACATTCCCTTTGATCCTTGAGTAGATTTTTGTGATATTGATTAATCTCTTGTTGATTTTCAATTACTTATATATATCACAGCTTGGCATTGTGATTATTATGTGTTTAGTCATACCTCTTATTCTATATCGCTTCATCTGATATTTATAGATAGACTGATCCGTTTATTATTTTCTTATTAAATAATACTCGGGTCAGACCGAGATGTTACAGGTGCTTCAGCTTGACTTCTCACTTGGTATTGATTTCTCTGACTTTTGGCTAACTACTTAGATTAGTAGTTTATTTTGTTGTATATACTTGAGATATGGGCTCATAGTTGTATTCTTTTGTATAGCACGTGTTGCTATTCTTTTGTATTATTGTGGATCTTTTTGACCACTACTCTGATATACACTTCCATGTGTTAGTTATATATATATATATTCATATCTTCTTCCGCCTTTGTGATATGAATTATCTGTGACTGATTTGTGTTATGTTTATTTCTATATTTGTTTCCGAAGATTATTATAGCCACTGTGTAGTAGCTTTGTGTTTGTACCGGTATGTCGGATTTCCTCTTGAAATAAAATGCATGTTATACTATCTAACATATCGGTGCTTGCGCAAAGCAATTACACGGATGGTCGCTCCTCAACAGCCTTATTCTCCATGCTAGTTGACAGCATTACACCGTAGTGTTCTTGGCTAGCGTGGGTATAGAGGTGGGGCATCACACTCGGGATTTCCAGTCGTGTGCCTCGAACAGCCACTATCAAGTATCCATTTATCTTTCTCAATTTGCAAAGTTTGTCCATTGGGTGTTGATTCGTTAAAAGCCATATAACATGTCTGTCCCTGCATAACACACCAATTCGGTAGATAACTTGATTTTTCAAAATAACTATATGCAGACTTATGATACTTTGATGAGATGCATAGATTCAAAACAATTTTAACACAATTTTCCAAAAATGCCATTTTTATATTTTTCAAGTTTCAGATTACGAAAACAATGAAAACCAATGCTCTGATACCAATTGTTAGGGATGCGGATTAAGGATCTTAAGGCAGAAATAACACTAGTGGGGGGGTGAATAGTGTTTTAAAGAAAATATGAACTATATGACTAAATTAAAACTTTCAACACAAATCTAAACAGAATTCTAACACAGAATGATCACAGAACATATAACGAACGCAAATAGTAAAGTAAAGCAAGTAAAAGGAAAGAACACACCGGATTTGATACTGGTTCGGAATCCTCCTACATCCAGTCCTGCACCAAGGCAATATCCTTGTACAGATTTTTATAAGCCAATATCCAAATTACAACCCTCAATTTCTAAGGCCTTGAGGAACCCTCCTATCTCCGAGTCTGGGGTAAACTCTCTTGATTTACAGGATACAAGATCACCCTAATACTTTCTAATAACAATCCTTTTGAATGGATAGACTCTGTGGACTTTTTGAATACAAATTGATCCTATAACTCTGAATAGCACTTCGATCTCTATTAGAATGATGGAGAATCAAATAGAGAGAGTATCTAAATGATTTCCTATTGAGAATTTGGCAGAATGATGGCACGATCTTGAAAATATGAAGTTTTATGGATATGGAATGGTGGAGAAGAAAGAGTGAAGAAAATAAGAAAGTAGTTGTTAAAAAAATTCGTTTTGGAAGCCTTTATATAGATGCACAACAGTCATAACCATTGGCGAAAGGTTTTCGAACGAATGGACACTTCTTTTGAAAATTGAATTTTGAATCCAACTGTCACCATGTCGACATGGGGTATCCCCTTATGTCGACATCCCTTAGTTCAAAATTATAGAGATGTTGTTTTGTAAAGACAATCGAATTTAAAACAAGTTGAAACTTCTCTGAAGCAAAGTAAAGTGTTTAAACAATATTTTGAGATAGAGAATGAATATAAAACATTATTTTAAATATGTATATATAATTGATATAGACCGTCATATATAAGTAATATTTAAAATTAGAATAAGTTTTGATGTTTTAAAAATAGAAGTTTTTTTTTAAAATCAGAATAGAGGAATATTTCAAGGCTAAAACAAAGTTTGAAAATATTTTTGAAAACATGATTTTGAAAGCTAAAACATTTTGAAAACAGATTTAAAAACATTTCAAAAAATCTATTCAAACTGAAATTGCAAGAACCTTCCTACAGAGCTCCTCCATAGGACTCGAGAGCTTGTACAAAGTAGTTTAAATGATTTTGATTTTCGTGGCTTTGTAAGCCACTTGTCGTAGGTTTGTAAGCTACTTGTCGTGGGTTTGTAAGCCACTGGTTTCGATAGAAATTGGGTTCCATCCCAAAAGAAAATTAGAAGAAAGATGAGAGTGCTATTATGAAGTTTTAATAAAATACTAGACACTTATCTTGAGATCTTGAAATCTTCATTTCTAGAGTCTTGAATCTTGAATCTCTAATCTTCATCTTGATGCTTGAGTCTTTATACTGATCAATCTTCGATGATACCTGCATATACTTCCTATATACATATATATATATATATATATATATATATATATATATATATGGAAATGTTAGTATATATTTTATAAAGTAAAGTATAATAACTATATAAGGTTGTTGTCATCAAAACATCATCAACTCAGTTCCTAACATATATAATTGCTTAAATTAGGTTGAAGCCGCCACACTTTTTCTCAATATCAGTACAATTACTTGGTTTAGTAAAATAATGCCAAAAGGAGTGATTATTAATGCAGCTACACAGTCAACATACAACTCAAATCAACAGAATTTCACCACCAACCCTTCAAACTTCCCTTAGGTACCCGACTTCATTCACTACACTTCACATCAAACATTCTTTTCCCATCACACTTCACATCCAAACGAACACATCACCAGCAACAATCAACCACCAGGCCACTTAAACCACCTACTACCTAACAATTTCACTTCATTAACCAAACCGACAAAACATTTACAACATCATCATAAACCCACTTCGACAACCTTACCTGCTACAAACCTGAATCTAGCAAACAAACAGCATACAACAAAAGCAACTAGAAGTGCAAGTGTAGGTGAAACAAAAGAAAATGGAAGGCATAAAATTCATTGAACGTCAACATGTCAACCAATTTCATAAATTGATAAACATTGTTGAACAATTTGGGTTTGACCAGAACAAAATGGAATCGAACAATTTGGGTTTGACCAGAACAATTTTCCATCGAACAAATATAAATCGAACAATCATAACTAAAAGAAAATACCTGATTCAAGGTTTGAAATCACAAGAGGGTTGCGAGAAGAACCGGACGCGAGAACAACGGGAGGGTTGCGAGAAGAACTGGAGGATGTGCGAATGGGAATGGAACGCGCGAATGGGAATGGAACGCAGGAACCTTAATTAGATTAAAAATTAGGCGGCCGACAGTGGAGATGGGAGGGAAAGCGTTAGAAAAACGTTGTAGGTACAAGATTACAAACGGAACCAATTTTTAGTGAGTTATTTACAAATTTACCAACTGTTCTAACATTTATAAGTGTTGTAAATTATAATTGATATGTTGGGAAGTCTATAAAAAACATTATTTATATTTCGCAACACTTTTTCAGGTATCCTAACACTTTTTTATTGTCACTAGGCTGTAACACTTATAAGTGTTAGAAATTAACAAATATAAAATGTTGCAAAATCCCTGTTTTGGTGTAGTGTTACCCTAGCCATTAACCATTCATAGCCGTGAATTTCTCTTATTAATCACATACAAATATCTCAAAATATCCTCTTTTCAATTGCATTTAAGAATAATATATATGTGTGTGTGTGTGTGTGTTTCTTTCTCCTTATTTCTTGCCTTTTATTACCTAGCCTTTTTGTTTTCCTATCATTTACTCCTCTTTAGCCGTTCAAATCTTTTCTTGCCATCCACTCCACTTCATAGTTCACGCACACATTTACCTCACGTTTTGTTTCTAGAAAGAAATGTATGCAAATAAATGGCTTGGAGAAATTTAAGAGGCATATGTTTCATTGTTTAAACTCTTTCCTTTTTCATTTGCATGGCCTTTATTATTTTCTAGCCATTTCCTACTCATTCCTAGCCATGAATTACTCTACTCACAGCCTTGCATATCAAGTTGAAGATTCACGTACAAAAAAATTATTTCCCATCTCTCATTTTTTTATTTGTATTCAAGAATAAAATATATTATACGTTTCCTTAACTTATACCTTTCCGTTTCCCTAGTATTCATAACTCCTTAGCTGTTTTTTTTCTTATATAGCCGTGTATTTCCTTTTACCATTCACAAACAAAACTCCTCAAACATATCTCATTTTATTCCATTTCTCATTTCATCTCTTGAAAGAAAGATTTTTTTTTATTAAATACATCAAGTATTTGTTGCCATTTTATTTTCCAAACCATTCAAAATCTTGCCTTTTATTGTATAGCCTCGTTATTACTTACCTTAGCCATTCATTCCTTTAATCTAGCCATGAATTTCTCTTGCCTATCACGCATAAAAACTTCCCAAAACTTCTCATTATCATTTGCGTGAAAGAAAATTATATTCAAGCTCTAGATTCATGGCTTCTCTTCCTCTTCTTTCTTTTTCTCTTTTTGTTTCTTCTTTGTTCTTCATGCTTATACTCAGCCTTGGCCTCTAGCACACCTCTAACCATCATGACCAAGCAAAATAAGATGATGGTTGAAACCATATGTGGTGTAACCAAGCCATTGATTGATTAAGGCAAGTTATGTCACTTTGATTCATTTATTTTTCCATTGTTTTAACATCTATTGTTTTGTATTGAATCATATTCTTGTGTATGTAATATTTGTTTGCATACAAGATTTGGATTTGACTCTTCATCTACTCAAGTTCGCATTGTGCTTTGTCGTGCTTTTTCATGCTTTGCAGAGTTTGGATTTTTATTCTGAATTTGTCGATTCTAGCTTTTAAAAGGTGAGTTTTTATCACTCTAGACATATGTACTTATATTTTTGTGAAGAAAATGACAAGTGAATCTGTAGACATTGATATGTCATTCATATATGCCTGTGTTATGATTACATGATGATAAATGTTGTTTATATATTTGTTACATCATTGTTATGATATTATATATATACTATTATTTTATTTCTGTTAATCACCACTGCAAGTTCCCTATCACTATGGGTTGAAATGATACATACCCGAGCGGACTTTAGGATAAGGAATATCACTATGGGCTGAAATGATAGGCTCGAGTGATTTTTATTTGATTTTTTCGTATTTATTTTTCTTAGAATTGCGGGTTTGAAATGACAGAACCCGGATTTTTCTTTTTAAATTACGGATTAAAATGATACATATCTGTATCACTTGACCTAGGTTAGAAAATATTATACAGGCCCATGGTAAATATTTTTAAAGTAATATTTTCCTAAAAATTTATTAACTATTTTGAAATTTTGGAATATATGGAATTTTAACTTAAATTTGATTTAAAGATTTTAAATATAAAGAGATATCAGTTTATATAAGTTAAAATGTTATAAGCCGATAATTGGTTTAAAGTGTAAAGTTTTAATTAATGCAAGAAATATGTACACTTTTAATTTATGAAAGAAATGTGTAAAGTCCTAATTAATGTAAGAAACATGTAAAGTTTTAATTAATGCAAGAAACATGCAAAGTTTTAATTAATGCAAGAAACATGTAAAGTTTTAATTTATGAAAGAAACGTGTAAAGATTTAATTTATGAAAGAAATGTGTAAGTCCTAATTAATTAAAGAAACGTGTAAAGTTTTTAGTTAATGCAAGAAACATGTAAAAATTTAATTTATGAAAGAGATGTGTAAAGTCCTAATTAATGAAAGAAACATGTAAAGTTTTTAATTAATGCAAGAAACATGTAAAGTTTTAATTAATGCAAGAAACATGTAAAGTTTTAATTTATGAAAGAAAAGTGTAAAGTTTTAATTTATGAATGAAATGTGTAAAGTCCTAATTAATGAAAGAAACGTGTAAAGTTTTTAGTTAATGCAAGAAACATGTAAAGTTTTAATTTATGAAAGAAATATGTAAAGTCCTAATTAATAAAAGAAACGTGTAAAGTTTTTAATTAATGTAAGAAACATGTAAAGTTTTAATTAATGAAAGAAACGTGTAAAGTTTTTAATTAATGAAAGAAACATGTAAAGTTCTAATTAATGAAAGAAACATGTAAAGTTTTAATTAATGAAAGAAGCATGTAAAGTTTTAATTAATGTAATATTGATTAAATGATAAATGCTCTTTACTGTAATAGAAATGTAAATTAAAACGTACATTTGATAATGTATGTTTTAATTAGTGTAATATTGATTAAAATAATAAATGCTCTTTACTGTAATAAAAATGTAAATTAAAACGTACATTTGATAATGTAAGTTTTAATTAGTGTAATATTGATTAAATGATAAATGCTCTTTACTGTAATAGAAATGTAAATTAAAACGTACATTTGATAATGTAAGTTTTAATTAGTGTAATATTGATTAAAATGATAAATGCTCTTTATTGTAATAAATGTAAGTTAAAGCGTACATTTGACATGTAAGTTTTAATTAATGTAATGGTGTATTTTAAATTGATTAAAATGATAAATGTTCCTTATTGTAATAATAAAATGTAAGTTGATAATGTACATTTGAGATGTAAGTTTTAATTAATGTAAATGGCATATTTTAAATGATTAAAATAATAAAGTTTCTTTATTGTAATAATCATGTAAGTTAATAAGGTACTTTTAACTTAACATAAGAATTTCAGCTTTAAATTGGATATTACAGTAACAAAGTTTATTTAACTATAAGGCTATGATAAAATGACCATGTTAAAATTTGTAAGTATATAAATACTTTGATTGTATAAAAGTGGAAAGTATTACATTCCAAAAATGCTATGATTCCTTAAGGTGACATTTCCAAAATGCTATGATAATTTAAAGGAATATTTCAAGTTTAGTAAATTGATGGAAATATTCAATGATTTGGAAATTTGGGTTTTATTTAAATGATATATTATTGAATTAGTTTTGAAATGGAAATGATACTATTGTGATATGGTTTTGAAATGAGTATGATTTTTTTTTAAAGTTTATACTATTTTGAAAGAAATGATATGATTTTGAAATGGATATGCTAGTTTGGTTTGAAAGTATAAATGATTCTGAAATAAATATCCATGGGTTATAATAACGTTCGGTTGTTAAAGAGACGGGGATCGGAAGTTGTCATACTCTCTGCCAACTCCGAAAACCACTTTAACAACCGTGTACGTGGTGGAGATTCAAGAATGAAGTAGGATGGTGGCGACGTCCTTTGAGGTATGAACGTGGACCCGACTCCCATGAGTTGGCATAAGGTGGCTAAAACAGGAGCAATCGATGGGATAATGAGGTCATTCCTCTGATCGGACACACTCCTTCGATATTATATTCTGACTTTGAGATTGATTTGGTGGCCACTTTTGATTTTTGATTTGGGGGTGTGGCTCGAGGTGGGCGGTAGTAGCTGCTACGCGTTACCACCGGCCTGGAAGTGTAATTGGTATATCTACCCTGGCATTGCCTAGTTGTGTCATGTCACCTATCCTAGCGCGTCTTGTATGAGTTTGATTTTTGTCGTACCTATGGAGTATCCTCTGGTAGCCTCCCGATCAGGAGGTATTACGGTACTGTATAGACTACTGGCACTATTACGTGTTAAGGGCTATATGGGTAACCCCTTAACGCTATTAAAAAGTAAGTTTATTTTACTATAGACATTATTATAATAGCGAAATATTACTAAATAGTAAATAGTTTAACGGATCCTTAGAGGATGGGCTGTCCCAAGCATCCTTTAAGTTACTTGTACCTTATATTACAGTTCACTTGAGTTGGTTTACATTGTATAAGTATGTATGTCCTGACTCGAGTGTTTTGTGTTTTGCTTTACGCTCGGGTCAGACTGAGTGATACAACATTTGAGACTCACCTTCGAAGTTGGAAGCTTTGCTTGAAGACATAGCTATCTATTTCACTTTCGGTTATCTAGTTGATTCCAGTTATCCGGTTAGTTCCAGTGATGTATTCTGATTCATACCTGGTTATCATGTAGAGACCTCTGTTGTATCTTGTTTGATTTTGATGCATTTCTATAGTAGCTTCATGAACTACTATTTCTTTACTTCCGTTGCATTTTATTACTCTGTGTCTGTGATCTGTGACTATTTATTTACCATTTATGATGTGTTTTGCCAAATTTAAATTACAATTCGGTATTTTAAGCTATTGAAGTCCGACATGTGCAGATGCGAATGGTTGAAAATATCCGGTCGTTACATATACAGAAATGTCGATTATACTCGTAAGGCAATAATTGATCGGATAAAAAGGTTGAAATCAAATTAAATCAAATTATTGGAATGAAAAATATAATTCATTAGATTTAATTGCAGTTGAAATTGAACGCTGTAATGAGTGTAAAACTAACACTGAATTAATATGTAAATTTGTTTTAAATTATTGTAAATGTCCAAGTAATCAAAAATAAGGAGAAATTTTAATTATTAAAAGTGGAATTAAAAATTTATTTAATCAATTTAATAATAATTTATTTAATTAAAGTGAAAATAGCCATTTTGGCAACTGTCTACGATTTTGACAAAAGCAGTTTAATCAGATCCATAACGGTGAATTATAATAAGGTTTCAAGTTTCGTGGCGATTGGACTTGTCGTTTGGTCGTACGGGCTCGAAACGCGTAGAAATCAATTTAATTAAATTCAATTGAAGTCAATTTGAAATAAGCTAATTTTAAAGCTATCTTATTCATATGATAAAATTAGGACTTGAAACATGTTCTGTTGACTTTAAAAATATCAAAAACATCTATTTTGATATGTGGGATGATCCACTTTCGTTTCGGAGGCAGAATGAGCTTTTTGGGTCATTATTGTCTTTCCTACCAATTCGATTCATGTTCATTCATTCTTATCGGGGTTAATATAAATAGTCTTGTTTTCCAAACCATAGCAGTCATTTTTCTCATTCCTATACGTACAATTCTATCTTCTTATCTCCTTCCTTAATGGTAGAAACCAATTCAAATTACAAAACCCTAAATTTCCAAATAAATTTCAAAAATCAAACTTCTCAAAACTCTATCATATTACATATCGATTTGAAGCTCTCGACGAGCGCATTCTAGATTTGTAGTTTTTTTATTTGAGCCACTGTGTGCCCAGAAATTGAAGGATAAGTCTCGGTCATTCATAGTGTCATGATCAACTTTGACCGATCATCGAATCGAAGGTACCGGGATGTGGAGATTCACGAGCGGAGCTCATCCATGCAAGTTGAACGGTGATTTGAGGGTTGGATCTAGCCTATAAATTCAATTAAGGTTAGTCGCTAAGGCGGCGACTCACCTTGGTTGACACGATCTGGCGGGTCGTGGGTGGTCGGAGGACAAGGCATAGGCGGAAGCGATTGTTGAGGAGGTCTGGCATGGTTGCAGTCGAGGTATAGGTACGCGATCAACGGCGGTTGAGGCGACTTTCAGTCTGGAGTTGAGCGCATTCTCTCATGCGTGTAGGGTTTCGAAATGAAAAGGTAGGCTAACATGTCTCTTTTGCTTATTTATCTATTTATTTATTTTATATTTAAATTCAAATATTCTAACTATTGTAACTTTTGTATACGAGCTCGGATTTATGCGCGGTTCGCTCCACTGGAATCGTATTGAAATTTTGGACATTATGCAACTGGTTCAGATGAATTCCGAGACTGTTTTGAATTTTAGGCCCTATCTTGGATTTCAAATCGATTTGAAATCAAAAGGTGAGTGTTTTAACCGACTTACAACTACTAAATTTTCTTATGCTGGTTAAATTTAATTTTTGATGTGATTAGAAATTGATTTCTTGATTTTGGTATATTTAAATTGTCATTCCAGTTAAATATGAGTTTTATTGTAGTTAATTTCCATTTAATTTAATATTGAATTTAATTGTCAATTTAATACCAGTATATGATAATCAGTTGATTGATATTATTTATTGGTTGATTGATGTTTGTTTGATTGTTGATATTGGATGACTAGATGTTATATTGTATATTGTTATAATGCTGCAAGTTTCCTATAGGTTCAAATGATACATACCCGAACAATCTAATAGATTAGAGAGAAATCGTTATGGGTTGAAATGATAGACTCGAGCGCTTTCATGTATTTGAAATTAAATTTTGGGATTACGGGTTGAAATGATATATACCCGTAAAATTTTAAGTTATGGATTTAGATGATAAATATCTGTTCACTTGATCATAGGGTAGAAAATTGTATATGGACACCGGATTGGTTAAATTATATAATCTTTTGTATATTTAAAATTTTGATTTCAGTTAACTGGTACTTTGAAATTGAAATTGATTTATATAAACTGAACTATTTTCGAAAATCCAAGTGTTAATGTTGAAATGGGAATTGGATAAATGAATTGTTCAAAAGATTTAAATTGAAATTTTAGAGTTGAATTTGAAATATAAATGACACTCATCGAAATTAAGTTATTGAGATGTTGGAAACTATAACTTTGAAAATTTATAGAAGTTGGAATAGTTAAATTTGACATTTTACGATTTGAAATTGGTTTTGATTGAAATCTGGACATGTTCTGCATTTCTTGGGATGGAAGAAATGGTTAAATATGATGTTAATTTTAAAAATTTATCATCTGAATATAAACTGTAACTGTTCCTTTAAACTCTAATTTTAAGATTTTCAACTACTAAAATATAAGTTAATCTATTTAAACCAACTTAATCAATTTAACTTTAAGTTATTTTAATCTAATTTAGCCTATTTTAAACAAATTAACCTATTTAATCTATGCTAATCTATTTTAGTTTGTTTAATCTATTTTAATACGTTTTAATCTATTTTAAACCATGTAAACTTTATTAAACAGTATTAATTTTTTTAAACTATATTAATTTATTTTAAACTATTTAATCTATTTTTAATTCTATTTAATACATTTTAAATTCATTTAATCTATTTAAAATCTATTTAAAGTATTTTAAATCTATTTAATCTATTTAAATTTATTTAATCTATTTTAAACTTATTTATCCTAATTTATATCTGTTTAAAACAATGTTAAACTAATTAAATTATTTATAACTATCTATATTATTTTCTAAATTTTAGATGGTGTAAGGTTGAAATGTTTATAATTAAAGCCTTGATTTTAAAGCCAATAAGGTTTAATGATGTTATAACATAAGTAGGGATTTAAATGACGTATTTGAGAAATATGATGATTTTAAATGAGGATTTAATCTATTTTGGAAATATGAATTTGAAAGGGATATGATTTCAAATGTGATATAATTTTGAAAGTAAATGTGATTTCGAAATGATATAGTTTGAGAATATGATATTTTGATATCAATTTTGAATTGACTTTTAAAATGTAAAAGAACCATCTGGTATGAAATAAGCGTTTTGTTGTTAAAGAGACCGAGATCGGATAATATCATACTCTCTGCCAATACCGAAAACCACTTTAACATCTGTGTACGTGGTGTAGATTCCAGAATTGAAGTAGGATGGTTTAGCGACCGATTCTGTATGAGTTATTTATGTGACCCTGTCTCCCAAGAGTCAGCTTAGATGTGACTAAAATAGGAGCCATGCAAGGCCAAGTGAGGTCATTCCTCCGATCGAACACATTTCTTCGATACCACATTATGACTTTGTGATGATTTGGTGGCCATCCCTCGATTTTAATTATAGGAGTGTTTTTCGAGGTGGGCGGTAGTAGGTGTTATGTGTTACCACCAGTTCGAATCCACAATCGGTATATCCACCCTGGCAATTCTTGGAGTGCCATGTTCACATGCATTATGCGCCTTCTATGAGTTTGTATTGTACCATATCAATGAAGTGCTCTCTGGGTAAACCTGGCGGAGGAGCGTTATAGACTATGGGAATATATAAAATATGTTGAGGAGGATATGGGTAACGCCTTAATAATATTTAAATACTTTACTTTACTATAGACACTATTATAATAGTGTATTATATTACATAGTGGATAGTTTAAAAGATACTTAGGAGATGGAGATCCTGACCATCTCTTAAGTTATTGAACTCACGATAGACACGGGATAGGAGATGTCAAAGCCTGTAAACATCTTTGACGCCATTACACTCATATTTATTTACTATTGATTTAACTTACATAAGATCTTTTAAATCTGAGTCGAGTGTTTTATCTTTATAATTCGCTCGGGTCAGTCCGAGCTTTTCAGTGTATCGAAGACTGCTTTCTGAAGGATAGAGATGAAGATTTGTAGTACTACTATTTATCATATTCATACCACTTCGTCATGTTATTCTGCTACAAAAATTTATTTATTTATTTCTGTTGTATGTAACTCTAATCTGTATTGTAAAAGTGTCGTCAAATGTGTTTGTAAAACAGCTTCATGAACTGCTTCTTTGATTATTATATTTTGTCTTTCCGTTGTGAGATTTTGTATTTGTTTCCTTTCTTTCTCTTCTTTTTCTTATTTACCCCATAGCAATCTGCCTCTTTGAATGGTTTGAGTTGGCATGTGTATCGATTTAAACCGTCCAAAAAGCCAGGTCGTTACATTTCGTATTAGAGCCTTGGTTTAGCGATAATCTTAGCTTTGTGGTGTCTGACTCTTATATAATAGGGTAGTAATACCCTACAATGATTCGTTGAGTGTATATATATGAGAGAGCATATTTGTTAGTGTTATAAAAGGTTTTGTATTGTGTTAATTTTGTTCTGTTTAGTATTTATAAATTATGGTCAATACATAGGACGCTATAACATTGATAGGAATTTCTAAACACTTAATATGACAGACCGACATAATATTGTTTTGAAATATAGGTAAATTAAATAATTTTGCATATTATATATTTTTTATATAAAATAATAAATTCTGTAAATGATATAGTCGGATGTAATATGTTGCTTGTTTGGTAGAGAAACTTTATAAATGTTGATTGTAAAATAGGATTTACAAGTAAAGTAAACATAAATTCGAAATTTATAACTTAATTTCTGAAATTTTTAAGATTTCATTCAAAAGATTTTGGAAGATAATATTAGTATTATTTGGAAATACTTTATGATAACTATTTCAATATGATTTGAAAGGAATGTTTTAAAGGAATTATTTTAAAGGAAATATGTTTTGTACTCCAATCTATGTCACTGGAAAATAATTTCAGTGATGAGTGCACATATCATCGATGTTCAAAGTGGGAAGATCACTGTAGTAGTTTTACTGCACATTTGTTTTAATAAATAAATCTTGATTTTGAATCCTTAAAATATGATTTGATCTATAAAGGATATAAATATATATGTATATTATTTTCTAAAGGACTAAAATGAATCTAGGATTTAGTTCTTAAACCTTTTTGATAATAAATAGCTTTCGATTATTACAATGAATGAAATCTTGACTATATCAATATTTGGAAACTTTCAAATTATGAAATTAAGAAATTTATGTTAAGTGACTAATGAAAATATAAGGAATTGAAGTTTTGTAAACTGTAAATCAACAGGATATGAAAATGAGAAATGATAACTATTGAACATTTAGTTAATTCAAAATAAATAAGATAACTTTTGTAACTTTCAATCGCATTCTTATATATATATATATATATATATATATATATATATATATAAAACTTACCAAAATATTAAAAGTTTAAATGTTAAATAAGGATATGTAATAGAAAATTATACGAGTAAAACTTAAGTAACGAAAGTGTTCAACGGAATTTCTTCTAGATAAGAATTGTGATGTTATAAATTGTCATGAACTTAAGTTAATAATTTGGAATGTTACAAATTAAATGTAATAGAAAAGATAAGTATTGTAAGTAAATAATTATAAACTTAAGTTAATGTTGAAGCCATTTATAACTAAAGTGAGAACTATATTAATTGAATGATAAATTGAGTACTATATTAATTGAATGATTATAACTTTAGAAGTGTTGAAATGACTCAAAAGTAGAATAAATATTCAATAATACTATATATGAATGAAATGAATGTGGAAAAAAAAAATATTGATGGTGGATTAAATTTTTAAAGAAACTTACATAATAATGAAAAAACTAAATAATTGAAATGAAAATAACTTTGTGTAGGCAATGAATGTAATTAATGAAAAGAGAAAAATAACATTGTATGTATAGATGAGAAATGCAATTTTATAGGTAAAGAATGTAATTTAATGGGAAATATCATTGTATGAATATAAATTAAAGAAAATTATCATTTTGTGAAAAAAAGGAGAAAAAAATTGAACAGTATATCATGTGAAAGGAAAGTAGAAAAAAATTTGTTTGTGTTGGGTATGGGATGCTTGGGAAGTGATACTTTAAACTGTTTAGAATGTATAAATAACCTATTGAGTTTTATCTAAGACTATTGAGTATATGGTATACTTAGTAGTTTATTTATCATTTTATACAATTAAACGTTTCTGAACCCAAACAAACTCTTTGTTCTAATTGCTATGGATGAATGGTTGATTGCTTTGATTACATGTGATGATTGTATGGTTTTGTTGATCGCCACTATTGTATGTTGTGTTAATTTGGTTATGACTAATAGAAACAACATAAATATTCTCTTTTATATAATTATTAACTCTTTTGTATTATTTAAGTGAAATACAGTGTATGGAAGCAATTGCTACTGCTTTTGGTTTCATAAAATAATCATTGTTTGCCCGACAAATAGGTACGTTTTGGATTACGGTTTTCTAACGATATTATGTTGTTTTTCCCATGGTTTGGGTTATTTTATTTTAAAAAATATGATATATATTGTTATTATTGATATTATTATTTCTTCCAGACCTCTCCGTACAAAGGAGACTCTGCCGAAATTTTCTGTGAATTTTGGACATAGAAAAATTTTATAAATGGTTTTCAAACTTTTATTAACTTGAATATAAAGGGATCAAAATTGTTTACGAATTGATATATTTTATTTAAATTATTTAATTATTTAAATTATTTGTTTAGAAATTTAATATATTGAATAAAATATATTGATATATTAATTCCTTCATCCCTTCTTTTTACCTTTTCGAGGATGAAAAGTTTTGAGTGGGGGAGAGTGTAACGACCTATAATTTTTTACAATTAAAAATAGTCAATTTAATAAGGTTTTGTGATTTAATGTTGGAAGAAATAAAAATTTGTGGTTTAATAATAAGAATGTTACTGGAATGAAATGTAATAGTAGTAATTTAAGGTAATTGATAACCGATTTAAATGTAACTCCAATTAGTTGGTTATAGACTGAGAATTAATTGTAATAGTATATGTATAAATCGATAATTGGATTAAAAATAATTGATAATTTAGAAGTTGCATTAATTGATGAAATAGTACGTAATAAATTGTAATTGGATCAAATCTGTGTTGTGTAAATAATAATAACGTTTGTGTAGACAATAACCGTAACAGCCCTGTATTTTGTGATTATTTTAATTATATATTTGGATTATTTTAATTGAATTCCTGATTTAAAAAAATTATTTTATTTATTAAATGGATAAATTTTGTTATTTTAATATAAATTTTGATTTTTATGTGAATTTTGATTTCAAACATGAATAAATTGAATATTTTCCAAAAATGTGTATTTTGGTCAATATGGTCAAACTTTGACTTTTAAATTTAAAATTTAAATATTTTAATTTTTGAATTTTATCTTTTATTATGAAAATAAATTAAATTTCAAGAATGCTGCTTTTCGTTTCGTTGAAATCCGATTAAAATTGTGAAAGTTATGCTTTTTACAATATTGTATGTAAATTGTTTTATTTAACAAAAAATTTTATTTTAATTTACAGAAATAATATTTTTGTTTGTCATATCTTGTTCTAATTGTGTATATATGTGTAATATGACATGTTACGTATATATTTTATTTTTAAAACATTTTAAAAGCATAGTTATAATTTTCCAAAGTTAATTGTATTTTGTTTGTAATTTTTAAGTCTAGTTTCAATTTAATAAACTATTTCTTTATTTCTTTTTCTATTTTTCTTAAAACATTTATTTATTTTCATTTTATTTTACTTTGTCTTCATTTTTCTAATTCATTTACAAATTTTCATTTGTTTTATTTGACTTAAAGAAATGGAAATTCTAAGAGACTAAAACTCTTCATTTTCTTATGACTTTTCAATGCTTGCCTTTTCATTTCTTTTGGCCGCTCCTTTTCTTTTCTCATAGCCATGTATTTTTGTATTTTACGTGAAAGAAAACATCTCATTTCATCACAGGTTTTGGCCATTATCATTTCTGAAAACTTTGGTAACGTCTTCTTCTTCATTTTTCTTCTTTTTCTCTTCATTTTATTGATTTTTCCTTTGATTTTGCTATGCTTTTTCCATAGCCTTGCTCGACCATAGCTCCTCCACCACCTCCACCAACCAGCACCACCACTATCAACGGCCACATTTCCATCTTCCCCTCAGACCAATGCAAGCTGTGACCTCCACATGATGATTGCACCATAAAAATTGCAAAACAGCCTTTGATTCATGCATAGCCGAGCCAAAAATCACCATCGCCTTCATAGTTCACCTTGGCTACCCCCTTAGCCGCCACCATTAGCCTCGCCACCACCTCTGGCCGCAACTCCAGCCACCACCAGACCTGGATATGCCAAGGCTGAGCCAAATACATGACTGGCCGAACCTAAGTGATGCACCCAAAACTCCTTTTACCTTGACCATTTGTATTCCACATGTTATAACTTCCACCCCTTCATTTCTTGCTAGCCGTGCCTTTATTGATCCATACCCTAGCCATAACACAGTCATGGCCGAGCACTTACGACCCCTAGGCCGAGCACATATGATTGGTTAGGGCATGGTCAAACTATTTTGTGTTTTATTGTTTATTTTTTTATTGTTTCTGTATGTATTTGTTGTTGAATAAATATTTATATTGTCATGTTTATGTATTGTTCACAAGATCTACATGTTGGCTCTCTTCCCACTTGAGTCTTAAGTTATGTTATCGTGCTTTCTGGAATTCGTTTGTGTGTTGAATTGCTATCTCCAGCGTAAAAAAGGTGAGTATTCACTCATGACTTTCATACTTATATAAATTGTGAATTGACACCAAGTGAATGTGTAGAAATTATTATATCATGTTATATCTACCTGTTATATGAATCATATGATGTTAACCCTGTTTATAAACCTGTCATATCATCTGTTACTGCCATATGATGCTATACTGTTTATTTATATCTGTTTATCACACTGCAAGTTCCTTATAGAATAGAATCACTATGGGTTGAAATGATACATACCCGAACGGACTTTAGATTAGGAAAAAATCGTTATGGGCTGAAATGATAGGCCTGAATGATTTTTATTTATTTTTATTTACTTGGGATTGCGGGTTTGAAATGATAGAACCCGGATTTTTCTTTGTAAATTACGGGTTGAAATGATATATTATCTGTATCACTTGACTTAGGTTAGAAAATATTATACAGACCCATGGTTATTATATATATATTTTCTAGAATTTGTAAAGTATTTTTAAATGTAAATTTAGTATGATATTTTGATTTAATTGAATTAAAAATGACTTTTACAAAGTATTGGTGATTTTCTACAAGTTAAATAAATGGAATATATGAATGGTTAAGTTGAAATTTGAAATATAAATTAATTTTGAAATTTTGATTTTGTTTAAAAATGGATTTTAAGTTAAATAAATAAAATAAGATAATTTGATTTAAATTTCAATTTAAAATAACTTAATAAAGTGTTATTGATTTTTCTATGAAATTAAATGGTTAAATAAATGAATACTTAAAAGGGTAATTTGAAATATAACTTAATTTAGAAATGTGAAAATTGGTTTAAAAATATAAGTTGTTAAGTAAATAAAATGGAACTTAAGTTTATATTTTGAAATGATAATTAAACTTAAGTGTTAAGTGAATTTAAAAAAAATACAAAGAATAGAAATGTGTGTGCTTGAAATTAATAAGTGAATTATTAATAATTGATATTCATTTGTGAAATTTTACTTTATAAAAATCATAAGTTAGAGGGTATTTAAAGAACATTTTTGAGTGGAAAAAAATAATTTTATAAGTTAAGATGGTTTAAATTGAAGTTTAATTATTGCTGAAATTTTATTGAAAATCTGAAAATTTAGTAATAGCACTTCAGAAATGCTATCATTTCTGAAGTTAACTTAAATTCTGTTGTAAAGGATATTATAGCACTTTGTAAGTGTTGTAGTTGATGCAAGTAAACTAAGGCTAAAACTAACTAACAACCAAGGGCTATTGCAGCACTTGTTAGTGTTGTAGTTCCCAAAAATTAAAAATCAGATATTCGGTTCCCAAAAATTTAATGCTATCTTTTAACTCAGAAAAGGGTAAATTTTTGGGAACCGAATATCTGATTTTTAAGTACAATAACTTCACTTTTAAATGCTTTAAATGAAGTATTTTGATTTGAAATTTAAACCATTTTTGAAATGTAATTTGGAATGGTATTTAAAATTAAATGATATTGTATTTATGAAATGAATATTTCAAAACTAGGTAATAATGAAGTTAAATTTGAGATATATGTAATTATAAAGTTTAGTTTTGAAACGTGGGATATTAAGGATTTGAAATATACTAAAAATTGAATAGTTTATTTTGTGGACCAAATCTATATTTGAAATTGATAATTTTGAAATGGTTTGTTGGGAAACTGAATTGAATTGAAACTAATGGTTTGAATTGAAATAAATTGGATATTTGAAAATTTAGATTTAATTAAATAAATTTGTAAAATGTAAAAGAATTAAAGGAATGTTCCATGATTTCAAATGTATGATTTCGAAATGTTATGATTTTCAAAGTGTAATGATTTCAAGTATTTTGGTTTCGAAAAGTTATAAGTTTGAATATATTATGATTTTTAAAAGGTGAATCTATGTTTGAAATGGAAATGGTTTTGGTTTTGAAATATAAACTATTTTTGAAATTTATAATCACCGGTTATAATAACGATTGGTTGTTAAAGAGACGGGGATCGGATATGGACATACTATCTGTCGATACCGAAAACCACTTTTACAACTGTGTACGCGGTGGAGTTTCTAGAACGAAGTAGGATGGTGGTGACGATCCTATTGAGGTATGAACGTGCACCCGACTCCCGTGAGTTGGCTTAAGGTGGCTAAAACAGGAGCGGTCGACGGGCCAAGTGAGGTAGCTCCTCCTATCGGATGCACTTCTTCGATTCTATACACTTTCTTGTGGTTGATTTGATGGCCATCCTCCGATTTTGATTTGGGAGTGTGTTCCGAGGTAGGCGATAGTGGCTGTTATGTGTTACCACCAGCCCGGAAGCGTAATTGGTATATCTACCCTGGCATTGCCTAGTTATGCCATGTCACCTACCATATCGAGCCTTACAACGAGTTTGTTTTTCTCCTGTGGCCCAAGGAGTATTTAGGGTAGTCTTCCGATCTAGAGATATGCTGAACTGGATGGACTACTGGGACTATTACGTGTTGGGGGCTATATGGGTAACCCTTCAACGCTATTTTAAAGTAAGTTTATTTTGCTGTAGACATTATTATAACAGCGCAATATCACTACATAGTAAATAGTTTAATTGATCCTTGGAGGATGGGCGGTCCCTAGCATCCTTTAAGTTACTTGTATATTTATTACAGTTCACTTGAGTTGGTTTACATTGTATAATTATATATGTCCCGACTCGAGTGTTTTGTGTTTTGCTTTACGCTCGGGTCAGCCTGTCAACCTGAGTATTCATAGCTTAGCTTTGGATTTTTCTTTCTGGAGCTAGGAATACCTGGAGATTCTGCTTATCTAGTTATCTATCTATTTCAGTTTCAGTTGTTCTATTTCAGCTCTTATATTAGTGAACTTCTATGTATATGGGATTTCTATTGTATTTGATTTCAAACTGATATTATATATTTGTTTTGAGACTTTGTAATAGTAGCTTCATGAACTACTATGGTATTTTAATTTCCCCTGTGAGTTATTCTGATATTTTTGTATCTGTGATTCTGTGCGATGATTTTATTTTCTCGAAATTTATCACAATGCGATATTTTCAGCAATTCAAGTCCAACATGTGTGGATGCGAATGGCTGAAAATATCGGGTTGTTACAGTTGGTTTCGAAGCTATGGTTTTAGGCAAACCATAGCCTGCGGAGCAAAAACTCGTTAGAGATAGGGTAGAAATACCGTAGAATGAGTGAAATCAACTTCAGAATCATTTTCTTTGTGAGAGAACGTGTTTTCAAAGTATAGACTGATTTTTAAATGAATTTTCAAGGATTTTTCAAAGATTATTTTGATATAAACTTTTATTGTTTTTAAGAAATTTTTTTCTAAACTTACTTCCTTTCGTATCTACCTTGTTAGTATTTTCTTTCATTTGGATATTCATCCAAGTGAATTTTATTTTATCTATCTTTGTCTTCTCTTTACCTTTGTCCTAGATCTATTTTATCTTCTCTTTCTCTAAGGTGCCCTGAAGAGTATCTGAAGAGTACCTTTTCTTTATTTCAGCATCCTGTTCGTGTTCATTTGATACTGGAGCTTCCCATGGTTTTATCTTTGTTAATTTGTGTGATAAGTTCGAGCATCTCCTTTCTCTTGAATATGCTTTTGTACTATTATGTGTTCCAAATCCAATTGGGAGTCCCGCAAACCTTAATCGGATTTGTAAGCAAGTAAAGCTTCTCTATTCTGATCATCGCTTTAGTGCTGATTTCTTTGTTCTTTGCTTCGATCTATTGATTTATTGCTTGGAACCGATTGGTTTGGTGGGCATGATTCCCATATTTTTTGTAAAGCCCGGTCTGTTTATCTTGTTGATGATCAAAGGAATCCTTTGATTACTCAGTGCTGCATGTCTTAGGATTTTGCTGGAAGTTTTATTTATTCTCTGGATTCTTCTCCTGATGATCTTCATTCGACCCGCATGTTCAGATTCTATCCCGTTGCATTTGGTGAAGTCACTACTTTACCTCCTAAGTGGGAAATTGATTTTTGTATTGATCTTATTCCTAGAGCTCGACCTATTGTTCTTTCTCTTAGAAGAATAGCACTTTGCGAGAAGGTTTAGTTAGGGAAGCAAATTTAGGACTTGTTCTCCAAAGGTTTGATCAGACCTAGCCATTTAGAATGGGGAGCAGCGGTGGTTTTCGTCACCAAGTTCGATGGATTTTTGTGGATATGTGTTGATTATAGGGAGCTGAACAAGTTCGCTATAAAAAACAGATATCCAATGCTTCTTATCAATGATTTGTTTCATCAGCTTTATGGAGCTTTGTTTTCTCTCAGCTTGATCTTACCTTAGGTTTCCACCAGCTCAGTGTTGCTGAGGAAAGTATTCCCAAGACTGCTTTCCGTACTGAGAATGGGTTCTATAAATGGTTAGTCATGCCTTCTGGTTTGACTAATGCTCCTGCTTTCTTTGTTGATTTGATGAATCGTGTTTTTTCGTGCTGTGCTTGATAAATTTGTTCTAGTCTTTGTTGATGATATCCTTGTATTTTCTAAGACTAAGGAAGAACATGAGTCGCATTTGAAATCTGTTCTGGAGATTCTTAGAAATCATCAATTGAAGGATAAATTTTCTAAATACCATTTCTGGAAGGATGACGTCCGATTCCTTGGACATATTGTTCTGGTAATGGAGTTTTTGTTGATCCAGTCAAGATCGCTGCGATCAATGGAAGTCTTTCTTTCTTTTCTTTTTCCTTTGTCATTTCATTATTCTATCTTTCCTGTTGTTCTTATTTCTCCCTATTCTGTTCAAGATTGGGAAACTCCTTAGAATCCTTCAGAGATTCGTAGTTTTCTGAGCCTTGCCGGTTATTACCAGGGATTCATTGAGAATTTTGCTTGGATTGCTACACCTCTCACTGCTTTGACTCATTAGAATGAGTTTATCTGGGCCATTATGGATAGACTGACCAAGTCCCCTCATTTCATTCAGGTTAAGTCTACCCGTTCTGCTTCTAGCTTGTCCGAGATCTACATGAGAGAGATTGTTCGTCTCTGTGGTGTTCCTCTCAGTATTATGGTGATCATGATCCTATCTTTACCGTCAGCTTTGGAAAGCTTTTTTGGAATCTTTGGGTACTCATCTGAGTCTGAGCACAGCTTACCATCCACAGACCGATGGTCAAACGGAAAGAGTGAATCAGATTTCTCGAGGATCTTCTTCGTGTTTGTGATCATCTCCATCTTGTTGAACTTACCTGTAACAACAGTTATCAGGTATAATTTTAATCTTCTTGTCATCCTGTCTTAATCCTATTTCATTCTTTCTTTTCTATGTTTTTCCGTACCTCATTCCTTTTCAGGGACGAAAAGTTTTGAGTGGGGGAGAGTGTAACAACCCTGTATTTTGTGTTTATTTTAATTGTATATTTTGATTATTTTAATTGAATTTCTGATTTAAAAACTTTATTTTATTTATTAAATGGATAAATTTTGTTATTTTAAATAAAAATTTTGATTTTTATGTGAATTATAATTTCAAACATGAATAAATTGAATATTTTCCAAAAATGTGTATTTTGGTCAATATAGTCAAACTTTGACTTTTAAATTTAAAATTTAAATATATGAATTTTTGAATTTTATCTTTTATTATGAAAATAAATTAAATTTCAAGAATACTGCTTTTCGTTTCGTTGAAATCCGATTAAAATTGTGAAAGTATGCTTTTTACAATATTGTATGTAAATTGTCTTATTTAACAAAATTGTTTATTTCTATTTATATAAATAATATTTTTGTTTATCATATCTTGTTCTAATTTGTATATATATGTGTAATATGACATGCTATATATTTTATTTTTAAAACATTTTTAAAGTATAGTTATAATTTTCCAAAGTTAATTGTATTTTGTTTGTAATTTTTAAGTCCAGTTTCAATTTAATATGCTATTTCTTTATTTCTTTATTTCTTTTTCTATTTTTATTAAAATATTTATTTATTTTCATTTTATTTTACTTTGTCTTCATTTTTCTAATTCATTTACAAATTTTCATTTGTTTTATTTGATTTAAAGAAATGGAAATTCTAAGAGACTAAAACTCTTCATTTTCTGATGACTTTTCAATTCATTTCTTTTGGCCGTTCCTTTTCTTTTCTCATAGCCTTGTATTTTTTTATTTTACATGAAAGAAAACATCTCATTTCATTATAGGTTTTGGCTGTTATCATTTCTGAAAATTTTGGTAATGTCTTCTTCTTTTTTCTTCTTTTTCTCTTTATTTTATTGATTTTTCCTATGATTTTTCCATGCTTTTTCCATAGCCTTGCTCGACCATAGCTCCCCCACCATCCACGGCCACATAACCATCTTCCCCTCTGACCAATGCAAGCCGTGACCTCCACACGATGATTGCACCACAAAAATTGCAAAACAACCTTTGATTCATGCATAGCCGAGCCAAGAATCACCTTCATAGTTCACCTCGGCTACCCCCTTAGCCGCCACCATCAGCCTCGTCACCACCTCTGACCGCAACTCCAGCCACCACTAGACCTGCACATGCCAAGACCGAGCCCAATACATGACTGGCCAAACCTAAGTGATGCACCCAAAACTCCTTTTACCTTGACCATTTGTATTCCACATGTTATAACTTCCACCCCTTCATTTCTTGCTAGCCGTGCCTTTATTGATCCATACCCTAGCCATAACATAGCCATGGCCGAGCGTGTATGACCCCTAGGTCAAGCACATATGATTGGTTAAGGCATGGTCAAACTATTTTATGTTTTGTTGTTTATTTTTTTTATTGTTTCCGTATGTATTTGTTGTTGAATAAAAATTTATATTGTCTTGTTTATGCGTTGTTCACAAGATCTACATCTTGGCTCTCTTCCCACTTGAGTCTTAAGTCGTGTTATCGTGCTTTCTAGAATTCATTTGTGTGTTTGAATTGCTATCTCCAGCGTAAAAAAGGTGAGTATTCACTCATGACTTTCGTACTTATATAAATTGTGAATTGACACCAAGTGAATGTGTAGAAATTATTATATCATGTTATATCTGTCTGTGATATGAATCATATGATGTTAACCCTGTTTGTAAACCTGTCATATCATCTTTTATTGCCATATGATGTTATACTGTTTATTATATTTGTTTATCACACTGCAAGTTCCCTATAGAATAGAATCACTATGGATTGAAATGATACATACCCGAATGGACTTTAGAATAGGGAAAAATCATTATAGGCTGAAATGATAGGCCTGGGTGATTTTTATTGATTTTTTACTTGAGATTGCGGGTTTGAAATGATAAAACCCGGATTTTTCTTTGTAAATTACGGATTGAAATGGTATATTATCCGTATCACTTGACTTAGGTTAGAAAATATTATACAGACCCGTGGTTATTATATATATTTTTTCTGGAATTTTTAAAGTGTTTTTAAATGTAAATTTATTATGATATTTTGATTTAAAGTGAATTAAAAATGATTCTTATAAAGTATTAGTGATTTTCTACAAGTTAAATAAATGGAATAAATGAATGGTTAAGTTGAAATTTGAAATATAAATTAATTTTGAAATTTTGATTTTGTTTAAAAATGGAGTTTAAGTTAAATAAATAAAATATATTAATTTGATTTAAATTTGAATTTAAAATGACTTAATAAAGTGTTATTGATTTTTCTATGAAATCAGAATGGTTAAATAAATGAATACTTAAAAGGGTAATTTGAAATATAACTTAATTTAGAAATGTGAAATTTGGTTTAAAAATATAAGTTAAATTAAGTAAATAAAATGGAACTTAAGTTTATGTTTTGAAATGATAATTAAACTTAAGTGTTAAGTGAATTTAAAAAAAATACAAAGAGTAGAAATGTGTATGCTTGAAATTAATAAGTGAATTATTAATAATTCATATTTATTTGTGAAATTTTACTTTATAAAAATCATAAGTTAAAGGTTATTTAAAGAACATTTTTGAGTGGAAAAATATGATTTTATAAGTTAAAATGGTTTAAATTGAAGTTTAATTGTTGTTGATATTGTATTGAAAATCTGGAAATTTAATAATAGCACTTCAATTCTGATGTTAACTTAAATTCTATTGTAAAGGATATTATAGCACTTTGAAAGTGCTGTAGTTGATGCAAGTGAACTAAGGCTAAAATTAACTAATAACTAAGAGCTATTGCAGCACTTGTTAAGTGCCGTAGTTGCAGAAACTAAATTTAAATCCAAAACTAATAAAAGGGCTACGGTAGCACTTGTTAAGTGCTGCAGTTGGCTGAATTGAATTAAATCTTTTAATTTGACCCTGAACTATTATAGCAGTTTTAAATGCTGTCTTTGCTGAAATGAATTGTTTACAAACATAACTTACCGCAGCATTTTCTAAGTGTTGTGGAAAGCTGAAATTTCATCGTTTTAATGTTTTTAACTAAATAAATGAACTCAGAAAAGTGTAAATTTTTGGGAATTGAATATTTGATTTTTAAGTATAATAACTTCACTTTTAAATGCTTTAAATGAAATATTTTGATTTGAAATTTAAACCATTTTTGAAATGTAATTTGGAATAGTATTTAAAATAAAATGATATTGTATTTATGAAATGAATATTTCAAAACTAAGTAATAATGAAGTTAAATTTGAGATATATGTAATTATAAAATTTAGTTTTGAAATGTGGGATATTAAGGCTTTGAAATATACTAAAAATTGAATAGTTTATTTTGTGGACCAAATCTATATTTGAAATTGATAATTTTGAGATGGTTTGTTGGGAAACTGAATTGAATTGAAACTGATGGTTTGAATTAAATTAAATTGGAAAATTCAAAATTTGGGTTTAATTAAATAAATTTGTAAAATGTAAAAGAATTAAAGAATGTTCATTGATTTCATATGTATGATTTCGAAATGTTATGATTTTCAAAGTGTAATTATTTCAAGTATTTTGGTTTCAAAAAGTTATAACTTTGAATATATTATGATTTTTGAAAGGTGAATCTATGTTTGAAATAGAAATGGTTTTGGTTTTGAAATATAAACTATTTTTGAAATTTATAACCACCGGTTATTATAACGATTGGTTGTTAAAGATACTGGGATCGGATATGGACATACTCTCTGTCGATACCGAAAACCACTTTAACAACTGTGTGCGCGGTGGAGATTCCAGAACGGAGTAGGATGGTGGCGACGATCCGATTGAGGTATGAACGTGGACCTGATTCCCGTGAGTTGGCTTAAGGTGGTTAAAACAAGAGCGATCGGCGGGCCAAGTGAGGTAGCTCCTCCTATCGGCTGCACTTCTTCAATTCTATACTCTTTCTTGTGGTTGATTTGATGGCCATCCTCCGATTTTGATTTGGGAGTGTGTTCGGCGGTGAACGGTAGTGGCGGTTATGCGTTACCACCAGCCTGGAAGCGTAATTGGTATATCTACTCTAGTATTGCCTAGTTGTGCCGTGTCACCTAACATGTCGAGCCTTACTACGAGTTTGTTTTTCTCCTGTAGCCCATGAAGTATTTAGGGTAGTCTCTCGATCTGGAGATATGCTGATACTGGATGGACTACTGGGTCTATTACTTATTGGAGGCTATATGGGTAACCCTTCAACGCTATTTTAAAGTAATTTTATTTTACTATAGACATTATTATAATAGCGCAATATTACTACATAGTAAATAGTTTAACGGATCCTTAGAGGATGGGCGGTCCCAAGCATCCTTTAAGTTACTTGTACATTTATTACAGTTCACTTGAGTTGGTTTACATTGTATAAGTATGTATGTCCTGACTCGAGTGTTTTGTGCTTTTCTTTGCGCTCGGGTCAGCCTGTCAGACTGAGTATTCACAGCTTAGCTTTGGATTTCTCTTTCTAGAGCTAGGAATCACTGGAGATTCTGCTTATCTAGTTATCTATCTATTTCAGTTTCAGTTGTTCTATTTCATCTCTTGTATTAGTGAACTTCTATGTATATGGGATTTCTATTGTATTTGATTTCAGACTGATATTATGTATTTGTTTTGAGACTTTGTAATAGTAGCTTCATGAACTACTATGTTATTTTAATTTCCGCTGTGAGTTATTCTGATATTTCTATGTCTGTGATTCTGTGTGATGATTTTATTTGCTCCAAATTTATTACAATGCGATAATTTGAGCAATTCAAGTCTGACATGTGCGGATGCGAATAGCTGAAAATATCGGGTTGTTACAATAACTCATAAATGTGATTAAATTTAGTAGAGGTGACAATTATTTTATGTTACCAATTTATTTAATATGTGAGTTAAATAGGAAATCAATTACAATGAAATGTAATTAAATATTACATTAATTAGTTAAGATGATAATTAGAGAAATGTGAATGTAATAAAATATAAGGAAATGTCGATTATACTCCTAATACAATAATTGATTGAATGAAAAGATTGAAATAAAAATTAATCAATTTATTGGAATTAAAAATATAATTAATTGGATTCAATTGCAGCTGAAATTGAACGTTATAATGAGTGTAATATTTAACCTTGAATTAATATGTAAATTGGCTTTAAATTATTGTAATTGTCCAAATAATCAAAAATGAGGAAAATTGTTAGTTATTAAAAGTGGAATTAAAAAGTGATTTAATCAATTTAATCATAATTTATTTAATTAAAGTGAAAATAGCCATTTTGGCAACTGTCTCGGATTTCGATGAAACAAGTTTCATTGGACCTGTAACGGTGAATTATTGTAAGATTTCAAGTTTCGTAGTAATTAGACTTGTCGTTTGGTCGTACGTTCTCGAAACGCGTAGAAATCAATTTAATTAAATTAAATAGAAATCAATTTGAAATAAGCTCATTTTAAAGCTAACTTCTTCATACGATGGAATTAGGACTTGAAATCTATTCCATTGATTTTAAAATATCAAAAACATCTATTTTGATATATGGGATGACCCACTTTCGTTTCGAAGGCATGACGGGCTTTTCGGGTCGTTATTATCTTTCATACCAATTCGATTCATATTCGTTCATTCTTATCGGGCTTTGTTAATATAAATAGTCTTGTTTCCCAAACCCTAGCAGTCATTTTCTCATTCCAGTACGTACAATTCTATCTGCCTATCTCCTTCGTCAATGGTAGAAACCAATTAATACTACAAAACCCTAAAATCCAATTTCCAAATCATTTTCAAAAGTCAAACTTCTCAAAACCCTATCATATTACATATCGATTTGAAACTCTCGACGGGCGCATTCTAAATCTGCAGTTTTTTTTTTATTTGAGCCCCTTCATAATGTCGTGATCAACTTCGACCGATCGTCGAATCGAAGATACCGAGATGTGGAGATTCACGAGCGGAGCTCGTCCATGAAAGTTGAACGGCGATTTAACTGTAGGATCTAGCCTAGAAATTCGATTGAGGTTAAAAGTTAAGGCGGCGGCTGACCTTAGTTGACACGATTTGGTGGGTCGTGGGTGACCGTAGGACAAGGCGTAGGCGGAGGCGAGTGTTGAGGAGGCCTAGCATGGTCGCGGTCGAGGTATAGGTACGCGATCAATGGCGGTCGAGGCGGCTTTCTGTCTAGAGTCGAGCATGTTCTCTCATGCGTGTCGGATTTCAAAACTAAAAGGTAGGCTGATGTGTCTCTTTTTCTTATTTATCTATTTATTTTATATTTAAATTCGAATGTTCTAACAACCATATCTTCTCGATACGAGCTCAGATTTATGCACGGTTTGCTCTGTTGGGATCATATCGAAATTTTGGACATTATGGAACAGATTTGGACAAATTCTGAGACTATTGAATTTTGGGCCCTATCTTGGATTTCAAATTGATTTGAAATCAAAGGTGTGTGTTTTAACCCACTCACACCTAATAAATTTTCTTATGATGGTTAAACTAAATTTTTGATGTGATTAGAAATTTATTTCTTGATGTTTGGTATAATTAAATTTCCATTCCTGTTAAATATGACTTTTATTGTATTTAATCGCCATTTAGTTTGATATTGAATTCAATTATCAATTTAATACCAGTATATGATAATCATTTGATTGATGTATGTTTGATTGTTGATATTGGATGACTGGATGTTATATTTTATATTGCTATAATGCTGCAAGTTCCCTATGGGTTAAAACGATACATACCCGAACGATCTGATAGATCAGGGAGAAATCGTTATGGGTTGAAATGATAGACTCAAGCGATTTCATGTATTTGAAATTAAATTTTGAGGTTGCGGGTTGAAATGATATATATATATTCATAAAATTTTAATTCGCGGATTGAAATGATAAATATCCATATCACTTGACTATAGGGTAGAAAATTATATATAGACATTGGATTGGTTAATTTAAATGATCTTTTAATTCTTTAAAATTTTGAATTCGATTAACTGGTATTTTGAAATAGAAATTGATTTATATAAACTGAATTATTTTCAAAAATCCAAGCGTAATTGGTGAAATGGGAATTGGTTTAATGAATTGTTCAAAGGATTTAAATTGGAATTTCAAAGTTGAATTTGATGTATAAATGACGCTCATCGAAATTAAGTTATTGAGATATTGGAAACTGTAAATTTGAAAATCTATAAAATTGGAATAGTTAAATTTGACATTTTGAGATTTAAAATTGGTTTTGATTTGAAATTTGGACATGGTCCAGATTTGATGGATGGAAGAAATGGTTAAATATGATGTTGATTTCAAAAATTTATCACCTCAATATAAACTGTAAATATTCCTTTAAACTCTAATTTTAAGATTTTCCACTATTAAAATAAGTTAATCTATTTTGAACCAACTTAATCAATTTAACTATTTAAGTTATTTTAATCTAATTTAACCTATTTTAAGATAATTAACGTATTTAATCTATCCTAATCTATTTTAGTTTATTTTATCTATTTTATCATATTTTAATCTATTTTAAACCATGTAAACTTTATTAAACTATATTACACTGTTTTTGTTTATTTTAAATTATTTTAATTTATTTTAAACTATTTAATCTATTTTTAATTCTATTTAATATATTTTAAATTCATTTATTCTATTTTAAATCAATTTAAAGTATTTTAAATCTATTTAACCTATTTTAAATTTATTTAATCTATTTTAAACTTATTTAACCAAATTTATATCTATTTAAAACTATGTTAAACTAATTAAACTATTTATAACTATCTATATTATTTTCTAAATTTCAGATGGTGTAGAGTGGAAATGTTTATAATTAAAGCCTTGATTTTAAAGTGAATAAGTTTAATAATGTTATAACATAATTAGGAATTTAAATGACATATTTGAGAAATATGATGATTTTAAATGAGGATTTAATCTATTTTGGAAATATGAATTCGAAGGTGATATGATTTAAAATGTGATATAATTTCAGAAGTAAATGTGATTTCGAAATGATATGGTTTGAGAATATGATATTTTGATATCAATTGTGAATTGACTTTTGAAATGTAAAAGAACCATCCGGTATGAAATAAGCGTTTGGTTGTTAAAGAGACCGGGATCAGATATTGTCATACTCTCTGCCAATGCCAAAAACCACTTTAACAACTGTGTACGTGGTGGAGATTCCAGAAAAGAAGTAGTGTGGTTTGGCGAACGATTCTGCATGAGGTATTTACCTAACCCTAACTCCCGTGATTCAGCTTAGATGTGACTAAAATAGGAGCCATGTTGGGCCAAGTGAAGCCATTCCTCCAATCAGACACATTTCTTCGATACCATATTATTACTTTGTAATGATTTGGTGGCCACCCTTCGATTTTGATTATCGCAGTGTGTTCCGAGGTGGACGGTAGTAGCTGTTATGCGTTACCACCAATCCGGATCCACAATCGTTATATCTACCCTGGCATTGCCTCGAATGCTATGTTCACATGCCTTATCGTGCCTTCTACGAGTTTGTTTGTGTCATACCTATGGAGTGTCCTCTTGGTAAACCTCATGGAGGAGCATACGGCACTGTATATACTATGGGAATACATAAAATGATTTAAGGAGGATATAGGTAACGCCTTAACGCTATTTTAATACTTTACTGTAGACACTATTATAATAGCGTATTATACTACATAGTAGATAGTTTAACGGATCCTTAGGAGATGGAGATCCCGAACATCTCTTAAGTTATTGCACTCACATTAGACACGGGATAGGGGATGTCAAACCTCGTAAACATCTCCGACGTTACACTCGTATTTATTTGTTGTTGATTTAACTTACATAAGAACTTTATTTCTGGCTCGAGTGTTTTGTCTTTTCAATTTGCTCGGGTCAATCTGTGTGACGACCCACATTTCGAGGGGTTTAAATCGACAATAATCAACACATGTCCAACTTAAACAATTTGAAACGTAGATAATCAATTGGGGTTAAATAAGAAAAATAAGAAGAGGAGAAGAAAACAAAACACAGAATCTCACAGCGAAATCGATAATATATAATAATCAAATAAACAATTCATAAAGCTGTTTACTATACATTGGGTTTTTAACCATACTCATTTATCAGAGTTATAAATATACAACAAGGAGAAATAATCAATACGTGATACAGGGGATAATAATAATAGTAATATACCAAACTCCATCTTCGTCCTCCAAAGAATAGTCTTCAATACACTGAAAAACTCAAGACTGACCCGAGCGTAATGAAAAAAAAAACACTCGAGTCAGGACTAAAATACTCTTATGTCAGTCTAATCAATATCATAATATGAGAACAATAACTTAAGAGATGTTACAGGATTTTCCATCTCCTAAGGATCTGTTAAACTATTTATATATAATAGTATACGCTATAATAGATAATGTCTATCAGTAAGATAAATATAGAAATAGCGTTAAGGATTTACATTGATCCACCTTAACACATTTTTAAAGTTTTAAACCAAAATCGTAATGGGCTTGTATAGGGATAAATATGACAAGGCACGTGAGGCAATGCCCAAGGTAGGATTCTACCTGTTTACCCTTTCTGACTGGTCGTAACCCATCCATGGCGGACCGCGATAATCAATCCAAACGACAAATAAGGTGCACCCATCGAATCCGTAACCACAATAGTAATACGAGGGATCAACGTCGCTAGAGGTAGCCAACCTCAATGGCCGGACATAGGCTCCTGTTTTAGTCATTTTAATTATGACAATGTCAAGGCTATCCATCATCGTTCCCTTACTTCGTTCCAATAAACGTTGCCAATTCAACCACTACATTCTGGATATCATCCACCGCGTACACAGTTGTCAAAGTGGTTCCAATATTGAAAGAGAGTATTTCAATGAGTGGCCTCGGTTTCTTCAACAACCAATCGTCATTTTACACACCGGTTGGTACTTTTACATTTCGAAAACAATTTGCACTTGATATCAAAATATCATATTCGTTTCAAAATCAAATCCATTTCGAAATCATCATATATTCGTTTTAAAATCAAATCCATTTCGAAATTTATCATATACTCAAAATTATCAAATTAGTCCGATAAATCGATTTCACTTCCAAAATTAAATTCGAATTCAATTTAGGTTATAATCTTCACTTTAACCTAGTTCGTATTTAAATCCAAGATTTAAATATAAACATTTACCCTTTAACCAGTTTGAATTTTAGAAAATAGTTTAAAATAGTTAAATAGTTAAAATAGTATAATATAAAATATTTAAATAGTTTATTCAAAAATAATTTGAATATATAAATGGTTTATATAGTAAAATAGTTTGGAAAATCAAAATAATTTTGAATATTTAAAGAATACAGATTTTAAATCATTTATACTAAAATATTCATTTTAAAAATAATTCCAAAGTGAAACCGGTCAACTTTCAAATTTCCTACCCAAATCAATTCAAAATTCCATTTCAATTTAATCGATTCAATTCCGACCTCAACTCGAATAAATTTTGATTCCATATGAATTTCGATTTCAATCAACAAATTTCTTTAAGTTTCAATTCCAATTCCAAATTAATTTAAATCTTAATATCAAATAAATTTCCAATTCCAATTCCAAATTTGATTTCAAAATATTGATTTAAACACTTAAATCAAATTTACTTTAAATACCAATTTTAAATCAAATTTTCAATTCCAAACTCAAATTTGAAATATCATTTCATATCAATTTTCTTTAGAAATATTCAAAGTTCGAATAAAAGACCAATCTAAAAAAAATCAACTTTCGAAAATTAACGCCGTATTTCAATTTTTTTAACTTAAAATCTAAACTTCGATTAATTAAACAATTTGGTTTACTGAGTTTAAGTTCCAACATTTTGAGCTTCAATTCAAAATAATTCAATTTCCATAAATTGGAATTCATTCTTAAAAGTCAATTCATTTAAATAATTTTAAAACAACTTTTAAAATCATTTAATTTAACCAACCTAGTGTCCGTATATAATTTTCTAACCTATGTCCAAGTGGTTAGTTATCTCAATTTAATTTCAAGGATGGATATATATCATTTCAATCCAAATAAATGTCATAGGTATGCATCATTTCAACCTATTTCTTAATTTATTCGAAATAATTCAACTTACGATTTTACATACTGTAAATAATACACAGGATGATAACATGATATATCAAAATAAATAAACATCCAAATATCAACCAGTAGCATCCACCGCAACCAATCATCCAGCAGTCAATAAAATTTCCAATAATTTCATAATTATCAATTTTAGGTATTTTACGGGCAATTAAATTCTAATTCAATTTAACTGTAAATTCAAATTCTGTCAATTAATTCAAATGTCAATTTAAATGTCAATTTAGACTCATCAAACAACAACCAATAAATTTCAAATCACTTCATGGTAAAATTTGGCTAACATAAGAATTATTCAGTCAATTGCGAGCGTAAAAATACTCACCTTGGATTTATCGAAGATTTAAATCCAAATGAAGGCCTAAATTTAAACAATCTCAGAATTTGTCCAAACTAGTTCCATATCGTCCAGAATTTCGATACGAACGCATCGGAGAAAACCCGCGTCGATCCGAGCTCGTATACAAAAGTTATCCACGTTAGACCATTTGAATTTTAATATAAAATAATTAATTAAAAAAACATTAAATAAAACATTACCATCCCTTCACGCATATTACAGGCCGAAACCGAACCCATTAAGAACATGACCAAAGCTTCACATCGCACGTAACCACTATTGATCGAACATTGATCTACCACCCTCACCAAGTGCGCCGCGTCCAGGGATGCCACCGTCCCAACTGCGGCCATGAACAGTGCTGCCGATCGTCCAAAAAAGACCAAAATGCACATGACTTTCAAACATAGATCAGGGCAAATCTGTGATGAATTGTCACGAATCAAGCGTATGGATTTGAAGAGCTCGCCGATATCTACAACTTTGCTTTTGAAAATTTTCGATTTCGTTGAATGGTTTGAGAGATATTGAGGAGGAAAATTGGTGGATTTTCAGCCATTAAAAGAAAGTGACGGCTGGGGTTTCTGAAATTAAAATAATAATAAAATTGTCTCAATTTGCGTGCACATTTATATAGTTAGGACCAAAATCGTCCCAACTCCAATGACACGTGCCGCCAGGCATTTATAATGTTTTACCCCCATTCCAAACGCAATGAAACTAGTTTCGAGGCCTAATTTGATCATATGCGGAAGATAGCTTTTCAAAGTCAATTTATTTTATCGAATTCTTTTAAATTGATTTCTATGCGTTTCAAGCTCGCACGGCCAAACGACATGTCCGATCGCTACGAAATTTGAAATCTTACAATAATTCACTATTACGGATCCGATGAAATTTGTTTCGTCGAAATCCGTGACAGTTGCCAAAATGGCTATTTTTACTCGTTAATTACAATACAAAATTTTCGATTTTAATTATTCACATTTAAATCCAGTTTTAAACGTTAACCATCTTTATTCATATTTAAATAAAACTTTAATCATTTTCCGATATCATTTTGAATCATCTTAGATCCAGAATTAAATTATTCAAATAATTTCCAAGTTTTAAACAATTTAATTATCCAATAAACTAATGTTAATACATCTTTAAATTTTATTTCTATCCATATTTATCCAGTAAATGCACTAAATTTAATAATTTAAAATAGCCGAAAATACGGGTCGTTACATGCTCCTCCACTCAAAACTTTTCGTCCTCGAAAGGCGTTAAGTAAAGAATTTAACATATAATGGATTTATTCAAATAATCACTTATAACTTTAAAATCTTATTAGAAAATCTTTACCACGCTTTTACTACGCCACTCCACTATCGGTTTATGCAAAATATAATACATATAGGAAAACAAGTTATAAAAATTTTAAAACTTCAAAAAAATTCTATCTTCCAGATTTACGGAAAATTTCGATAGAGTCTCCTTTGCACGGCTTGATCGGAAAAATTTTACAATTCAATATATAACACAAATATGACCAATATATATCAAATATACATCTGATCTCAATGATGAGGCATCCCGAAGGGAAAAAATATAAAATCGCGATATGTAATCCGAGATACGTACCATATTATTTATAATACGAGCGAGTTCGCTCGTACTAAGTAAGAAAAAGCGTATAAATCTCCGTATATGCCCAAACGATCTTCGTATGTACCTATCTCAACTCAACTCGGAATGTTAGTCACTTATAATGATACAGAAACATGTGTAAGTCTAACATAAGCATTTAACATGGATTTTGAATCCAAACAACACAAACAATCACAAATACATAATATACAACAATCATATGCAATCAAAACGGTAATAACAATGGTTTGCAACAAAAGAAACCATCCAACTATCAATATCCATCCAATTAATCCAATTTAAATTTATAACCATGTGAATAGTATTATCTAATGTCAACTTTTAATTTATTCCATTCATTTCTTATTAACATTCATTTCATTAACCTTTTAATTGATTCATCTTAATTTATTTGCATTCAATCAACTTTTATTCAATTAGATTCACATTCAATTGATTTTTCATTCAATTTATTTACTTCTAATTGATTTGCATGCACTTATCGACGTTAATTAATTCACATTCTATTAATTTACACTCGTTGATAGTTACATTCATTTTTCTTTCTTCACTTTCATTATTTCGTTTCAATAATTCAAATAATTAATTACACTTAAGTAATTTAATCCATACCATATTCCATATATTTAAAATTGATTCACATTCACTTATTAATAATACTCATTCGTTAATCATACAAGGGATTTATAATCAATTCATTTGCTTTTAATTGATTAACATTCAACTAATTTGGTTCAACCCATTTTCTTCCAATTTATCAACATTCGTTACAAATTCATTATATTCAATTTTTATTCAATTCAATTTGTGAAATTTCAATTTGTTTCACTTTTTGTTTAACCCATTTTATATAAATTTATTTATGAATCATTTATAAAATTTTATTCCACTTAGTATATCCATTTTTAGTTAATACTATCATCGTTTATAAATTATCTAAGTTTGTTACAAATGTGTTATACAACAACACTCACTTTTATTATTATTACTTCATATCTTAAGTTATTATTAATTCATCAATTCACTTCATTTATTCAAATTCATATTATTAATTTGTTAAAACAAAATTATATTTTATAACTCAATTATATTAATAAATATATAATTTCTTCCACGATCAATTCATTTAAACTCTCTTAAGTTAACTTCCATTTTTTTATTCCAAGAACTTATTCCACATTATGTTAGTTAACATTCGAATTTTTATTTCAACTACTCCACTTGAATTTTATTTATATCCGATTTAAATTAAATTCAGTTAACCATATTAATTTTTCTTACATTCATTTATTTTTATTAAATTTCTACACGCTCAAATTACATTTCATTTTATAAAATTTTAGTTTGAATTCATTTGATTAAATCATTTTATAACTTAAATGAAATCAATTCACTTTACTAATTTATCCAGCTTCACCTAATATCAAATTCAATTTTATTTAATAATAAGTTAAACCTCATCTTCATATTAATCTATTAATCATTTCATTTAATTTTATTCAGGTTAAATTTCCTTATAATCTCCATTTTACAAATTTAAATTCATTTTTTTATATAGCTTATTAATTCTCAAATCTATAAGTTATACATATTAACTTCTTTGAATTTCATTTCGTTATTTTATCTATTTCATTTCAAATGCAATTCATTCATTTATTTATGCTTTCGTGAGTTAAACTATATTTTATTTATTTCATTTCACTAACTCAATCAATTTAATATTTCTTTAGTCAATTATTTTTCTTAACCAAAATTTTAACCATTTAAATTTGGTTTCATTTTCCTATTCAAATTTATAAGTTATAAATTTATTTCTTTTTTCCAAATTTATAAGTTATAACCTATTTCTTATATACTATTTTCAATTATAAGTTCAAAAAATCTTTTCATATATTTACTAAATAATACTTAGAATATATTTTTCTTTCATAATCAAAACCCGTTTTAATCGAAAATAAATTTCTTCTGTTAGCAGTTCTCACTCGAAAACCCGAAAATGAATACTGGTAATGCTGTGGTCATCCCCAGAATTATTTCTCAGCAACCAAGCGAGTTTAACGCTTTTATTTCCTTCAAAAATCCTTTCAAAATATTTTTTCTAGTCAAAATCTTTCAAATAATATTAATATTCATTTTTAAGGCTTCAAAAACAATCTTGAAAATGCAAAGGATGTTAAATTCTAAAATTCTCAATTTTTTTTCTATATATAAGCAATATTATAAATATGCTTATACAAATTTCCATAACTTATTATCGAAATATTCCTTTAATTTACAACTTGGTCATTTTAACCAATTCTTATTGCAATTATATTTCAATTTAATTTAATTATCAAATGCTTCAAAATAATATTAATTAATTATTCATTTTATTTTTTAATTCAACCAATAATCGATGATAAATAAATACTATCATCTCCTAACAATGAACATTCATTAAAATTATCATTATATATATATACTAAGGTAAAAAAATTCATTTACCCGATTTAAAACAATATTATGTCGACTTGCCTCGTTTAAGTGTTTAGAAACCCCTATCAATAAGCGTCCCACAAATCGACCGGAATTTATAAACAACTCGACTGTAAGTAAACACAATATAAAACATTTTATAACACTAACAAATACGCTCTCTCATATATATATTCTCAAACAGACTCATTCTAGGGTATTACTACCCCATCTCTAAGACGTCAAACCACCACAAAGCCAAGGTTATCGCTAAACCTTCGCTTTGATACCAACTGTGATGGCCCATGTTTTGGGAGGTTTAAATCGACAATAATCCACACATTTTCGACTTAAACAATCTGAAACGTAGATAATCAATTGGGGTTAAATAAGAAAAATAAGAAGAGAAGACGAAAACAAAACACAGAATCTCACAGCGGGATCGATAATATATAATAATCAAATAAACAATTCATAAAGCTGTTTACTATACATTGGTTTTAAACCATACTCATTTATCAGAGTTATAAATATACAACAAGGAGAAATAATCAATACATGATACAGGGGATAATAATAGTAATATACCAAACTCCATCTTCGTCGTCCAGAGAATAATCTTCAATACACTGAAAAACTCAGGACTGACCCGAGCATAATGAAAAAAACAAAATATTCGAGTCAGGACTAAAATACTATTATGTCAGTCAAATCAATATCACAATATGAGCATAATAACTTAAGAGATGATACGGGATTTTCCATCTCCTAAGGATCCGTTAAACTATTTATATATAATAGTATACGCTATAATAGATAATGTCTATCAGTAAGATAAATATCAAAATAGCGTTAAGGCTTTACATTGATCCACCTTAACACATTTTTACAGTTTTAAACCAAAATCGTAATGGGCTCGTATAGGGATAAATATGACAAGGCACGTGAAGCAATGCCTAAGTAGGATTCTACCAGTTTACCCTTTCTGGCTGGTCGTAGCCCATCTGTGGCCGACTGCGACAATCAATCGAAACGACAAATAAGGTGCACCCATCGAATCCGAAACCACAATAGTAATACGAGGGATCAACGTCGCTAGAGGTAGCTAACCTCAATGGCCAAACATACGCTCCTGTTTTAGTCATTTTAATTATGACACGAATGTCAAGGCTATCCATCATCGTTCTCTTACTTCATTCCAGTAAACGTCGCCAATTCGACTACTACATTCTGGATTTCATTCACCGCGTATACAGTTGTCAAAGTGGTTCCAATATTGAAAGAGAGTATTTCAATAAGTGGCCCCGGTCTCTTTAACAACCAATCGTCATTTTACACATCGGTTGGTTCTTTTACATCTCGAAAACAATTTGCGCTTGATTTCAAAATATCATATTCGTTTTAAAATCAAATCCATTTCAAAATCATCATACATTCGTTTTAAAGTCAAATCCATTTCAAAATTTATCATATATTCAAAATTACCAAATTTGTCCGATAAATCGATTTCACTTCCAAAATTTGATTCGAATTCAATTTAGGTTATAGTCTTCACTTTAACATAGTTCGTATTTAAATCCAAGATTAAAATATAAACAATTTACCCTTTAACCAGCTTAAATTTTAGAAAATAGTTTAAATAGTTTAAAATAGTTAAATAGTTAAAATAGTATAATAGAAAATATTTAAATAGTTTAATCGAAAATAATATGAATATAAAAATGGTTTATATAGTAAAATAGTTTGGAAAATCAAAATAATTTTGAATATTTAAAGAATACGGATTTTAAATGATTTATACTAAAATATTCATTTTAAAAATAATTCCAAAGTCAAACCTGTCAACTTTCCAAATTCCTACCCAAATCAATTCAAAATTCCATTTCGATTTAATCGATTCAATTCCGATCTCAACTCGAATAAATTTTGATTCCATATGAATTTCGATTTCAATCCACAAATTTCTTTAAATTTCAATTCCAATTCCAAATTAATTTAAATCTCAATTTCAAATAAATTTTCAATTCCAATTCCAAATTTGATTTCAACATATTGATTTAAACACTTAAATCAAATTTACTTTCAATACCAATTTTAATTCCAAATTTTAAATTCCAAACTCAAATTTGGAATATCATTTCATATTAATTTTCCTTAGAAATATTCAAAGTTCGAATAAAAGACCAATCTAAAAAAAATCAACTTTCGAAAATTAACGCCGTGTTTCAATTTTTTTAACTTAAAATCTAAACTTCGATTAATTAAACAATTTCGTTTACCAAGTTTAAGTTCCAACATTCTGAGCTTCAATTCATAATAATTCAATTTCCATAAATTGGAATTTATTCTTAAAAATCAATTCATTTAACTAATTTTAAAATCATTTAATTTAACCAACCCGGTGTCCGTATATAATTTTCTAACCCATTTCCAAGTAGATAATTATCTCAATTTAATTTCAAGGATGGATATATATCATTTCAATCCAAATAAATGTCACAAGTATACATCATTTCAACCTATTTCTTAATTTATTCGAAATAATTCAATTTACAGTTTTACATATTGTAAATAATACACAGGATGATAACATGATATATCAAAATAAATAAACATCCAAATATCAACCAATAGCATCCACCACAACCAATCATCCAACAGCCAATAAAATTTCCAACAATTTCATAGTTATCAATTTCGGGTATTTTACGGGCAATTAAATTCTAATTCAATTTAACTGTCAATTCAAATTCTATCAATTAATTCAAATGTCAATTTAAATGTCAATTTAGACTCATCAAACAACAAACAATAAATTTCAAATCACTTCACTATAAAATTTAGCTAATATAAGAATTATTCAGTCAATTGTGAGCGTATAAATACTCATCTTGGATTTATCGACGATTTAAAATCCAAATGAAGGCCTAAATTTGAACAGTCTCAGAATTTATCCAAACCAGTTCCGTATCGTCCGGAATTTCGATACAAATGCAACGGATTAAACCGCACATCGATCCGAGCTCGTATGCACAAGTAATCTGTGTTAGAACATTTGAATTTTAATATAAAATAATTAATAAAAAGTTATTAAATAAAACATTACCATCTCCTCACGCACATTTCAGGCCGAAACCGAACCCATTAAGAACACGACCAAAGCTTGACATCGCACACAACCACCATCGATCGAACATTGATCTACCACCCTCACCTCGTGCGCCACGTCCAGGGATGCCACCGCCCTAAATGCGGCCATGAACGGTGCTGCCGATCGTCCAAAAAGACCAAAACACATGCGGCTTTCAAACGTAGATCTGGGCAAATCCGTAATGAATTGGCACAAATCAACTGTACGGATTTGAAGAGATCGCCGATATCTACAACTTTGCTTTTGGAATTTTTCGATTTTGTTAAACGGATTGAGAGATATTGAGGAGGGAAGTTGGTGGCTTTTCAGCCATTAAAAATAAGTGATGGCTAGGGTTTCTGAAATTAAAATAATAATAAAACTGTCTCGATTTGTGTACATATTTATATAGTTAGGGCCAAAATCATCCGAACTGCAATCGAGACGTGCCGTCAGGCGTTTACAATGTTTTACCCCATTCCGAATGAAATGGAACTAGTTTCAAGGCCTAATTCGATCGTATGTGGAAGATAGCTTTTCAAAGTCAATTTATTCTATCGAATTCCTTTAAATTGATTTCTATGTGTTTCAAGCTCGCACGGCCAAACGACATGTCCGATCGCTATGAAACTTGAAATCTTAAAATAATTCGCTATTACAGATCCGATGAAATTGGTTTCGTCGAAATTCAAGACAGTTGCCAAAATGGCTATTTTTACTCGTTAATTACAATATTCGATTTTAATTATTCACATCTAAATCCAGTTTTAAATGTCAACCATCTTTATTCATATTTAAATAAAACTTAAATCAATTTTCGATATCATTTTGAATCATCTTAGATCCAGAATTAAATTATTCAAATAATTTCCAAGTTTTAAACAATTTAATTATCCAGTAAACTAACGTTAATAAATATTTAAATTTTATTTCTATCTATATTTATCCAATAAATGCACTAAATTTAATAATTTAAAACAGCCGAAAATACGGGTCGTTATAGTCTGAGCTTTCCAGTGTAGCGAAGACGACTTTTTGGAGGACGAAGACGAAGATTTGTATTATTACTATTTATTATATTCATGCCACAACAACATGTTATTCCGTTGCATTTATTTATTTATTCCCGTTGTATGTAACTCTGATCGATATTGTAAAAGTGTAATCAAATGTTATTTGTAAAACAGCTTCATGGACTGTTTTATTATTATTATATTTTGTCATTCCGCTGTGAGATTCTGTGTTTGTTTTCTTTCTTTCTCTGCTTTTCTTACTTACCCCATAGCAATCTTCCCCTTTGAATGGTTTGAGTTGGCATATGTGTCGATTTAAACCGTCCAAAAAGGCAGGTCGTTACATTTGGTATGAGAGCCTTGGTTTAACGATAACCTTAGCTTTATGGGGTCTGACTCTTGTAGAATAGTGTAGTAATACCCTAGAATGAGTCGCTGAGTGTGTGTGTGTGTGTGTCTATATATGACAGAGCATATTTGTTAGCGTTATAAAAGTTTCTGTAATGTGTTAATTTTTTCTTTTTAGTATTTATAAATTCTAGTCGGTATATAGGATGTTATGGCATCAATAAGAATTTCTACATACTTAATAGGACAGACTGACATAATATTGTTTTGAAATATATGTAAATGAAATAACTTTGCCTATTATATATTTTGTATATAAAATAAGAAATTTTATAAATGATATAATTGGATGTAATATGTTGCTTGTTAGGTAGAGAAATTTTATAAATATTGATTGTAAAATAGGATTTACAAGGAAAGTGAATGTAAATTGGAAATTTAGAACTTAATTTCGAGGATTTTTATGATTTCTTTCAAAAGATTTTGAAAGATAATATTTGTGACGACCCGAAAATTTTGACAAATTAAATTGGAGTAATTAATTGATGTTAAAATATTTAAAAGTTTATTTTAACTTAAATTCAAGATATCAATATTTACTTGATAATGAAATCATTGAATTGTATAGTTTAAATATTGAATTTAATAATTGAAATTTGGTAAATTTTTGACTCTGAGATTCTAAGCCTGTTTAAAATAGTTTGAAGGCGTATAGAATCAATAATGATGATACTGAAGATAATAGAATAGTTGAAATTTAATTTAAAGGTAATTTGTTCAATTTTAATAATATATCGTTTAAATTGGAATTTTAAAATAGCCTCCGAGGCACAGTTTCGGAATTCGACGAAACCAGTTCCATTGGATCTGTAATAGGTAGTTATTATCGAATTTCAATTTTTGTAGCAATTAATGTTGTCATTTGACCTGGACAGCTCAAAACGTTTAGCCTTCATCTCGATTGTCACTGTAGCTAGGAAACGTTAGAACGCTAAACGATTCAAGCATTCCCATTTTCCCTAAATCACGTTGCTTTCTTGTACAAGAAAATAATAATAATAATAATAATAATAATAATAATAATAATAAACAAACAATCACCTCGTCCTTACCTTACGAAGGAAGCCTCTAGTTTCGGTACTATAATCGAACCCTGCTCCTTCTTTTAGAAGGCATTCCAAAGTGAAGTTTACCCTTAAAATTAATTTGGCCGAATAATCTTAGCTTCGTTCCCAAACTAAAAAAAATATTTATCGAAATCAAAGTATGGCCAAAGCCGGTCTCTAACAAATTTCATAATCTCGTTCGAGATGAAGGGGGAATCAAGGCCGAAGAGGGGGAAATCGCGCGTGCATTAATTTGTTGAAGCCGCGTTCGAGGAGGCATCAGGTTCGATTCGAGAAGCGGTTCGCGACTCTAGGGTTTCGAACGAGGAATTTCGGCGGTGCTGCCGTGATTGAAGGAGGATGTCGCGGTGGTGGATTACGAGTGGAGCTAGGGTTTCATGGTGTAGCGGCTCGGCATGGATCGTGGGCTTGGGTCCGGGGTGGTTGGCTGCGACGAGGTTGGGTGGAACGACGTTGATGGCTTGAGTGGTGATAATTGTCGATGTTGGGGAGGGGGTCGAACATGAATTTGGATTGTTGGTCATCAGCAACGCGAGCGTAGGAGGTATAATTTCTGTGTTTTAGTTAAACTGTAATTTTCTTGATAGTTATGTAATTAAAATTTTACTTACTGGTTAAATTTAAATTATATATTTTCAAATCTGAAAAAAAAATATAAGTACTAATGTGGTTAACTTAGCTTATTTAATTATTTTAGACATTAAAATAAGTTATTAAAGGAAGATTAGGGTAAATAAAATTTTAGTTAACTAAATCAATAATTGGCAATTAATTGTTCGATTAATTCAAATAATAATAAACTGTAACTGATTATGCAAGGTCAAAATCTGAAAAGAAACAAGCTGGCCCGGATGGATTGCAAATTAAAATCAAGGGTGAGTAAATCTCACTCTGTTAGGTTTCTATTTAAATTTAAATGGTTAAATTTAAATAATTGGTTGAATGGTTGAATTGATGTGTTGTGCGCTGATGATTTGGTAACTTTGGTTTTGGTTGATTCCTGCTTTAATTGTTGCTTGACTCGAAGTATTCGGGTTCTAAATTGTTTAAACTTAAATCATAAATAAGTAAATGTTCCCAAAGTTAATAAAGGTAACGATTTGTGGTTCATTAAATTAGTAGGTAATTAAAATGGATAATTAATTAATTCAATTAATTAATGATTTGGGATATTAAATTCACTAATAAAAGGTATTTGAATAAATAATAAATTAAGTTGTAAGTTAATTAACTAAGTATAATTAATTCAGAATAACCATTTGATGATGTGATAACTAATTACTTAATGTAATTAATATAATATAATTACTTTGTAAAATTTGTCAAGATATTAATTAAGATAATTAATTAAGGAGTAATTAATTTATTAATGAAGTAAATAAAAGAATAGTTAATTACCGATTGAGATTAATCGGGAATGATTAACATTTGGTGTTGAATTTAAAGCAATTAATTTAGACTAGAATAAATCAAAACATAATTGGAAATCATTAATTTATACAATCAACGTTGTAATTAAGGATTGATTAATTAAGATGAATTAATCAAAGTGACCATGAGAAATGAATTAGTATAAGTAATTAAGAATTAGAGTAATTAATTATGGTTAATCAATTTGTGAAATAATTAAAGATTACTCATTAATTTGGTAAGAATAATTAACGTAGTGAAATTAATTAAAGATATTCACTTGAATTTAATTGGAAAATAATCCAGGGTGATTAATTGAGATGAATAATGATGGGTTGACTAATTAATTGATTTGGAATTAATTAATGTTAAATGAAGTAATCCAGGTGATTGAGGTTTGAAATTCAATTAGAATCAATTGAATTGATTTGTATGTGATTAAGTTTTGTTATGGATAATTGAATGGCATTGGATGTTTTGAATGTGTTGATATCTCTGATATGAAATGTTGTGTATTTCATTTGAATAATGTGGGATGGGATAACACAAGTTTCGAAGAGGCCGGGATCGGGTTGTGGCGACCGCCCATGACTCCCGCACGGAAATAAGGGAATAGTGCGCTGAAAGTGTGCCAGGCAGCCATGAGTGACCGTCAAGGGTAAAATAAACATCGCAGACTCTATCGTAAAACTCACAGCGCATGGATAAAATACAATAGAGAAATATAATACAGTGAAGCTCCCATAGAACAGAATATCATCATCTAATCATAATAGCTTTATACAAACATATGAATCATCCATACATCAAAGCCTCACTACATAACACTCAAACAAATACAGCAACGGAACACCCAGTACATATAATATGAAATAATATGCAAAAGCCTCCTGCTCGTCTTCGTCATCATCAGCGTAGATCTCCAAGAACAGCACCTGTCACCTGCTACCTAGTCTGCCCATCCCAACATGGATGAACAGCCCAAGGTAATAAGAGGAGACATAAAACCTTGAGTCAGACAAAGTCTTAGTGAGCAGTAAATCAACTATCAAACATACCAAAAGAGCATAAGGGATAAAAGGAATAGGAACCAAACCATCCCACTCCGCCTCTTTCTACAGTGATAGCCCCCAAACACACATTAAGGAGAAGCAAGCATAACATAGCAAGCAATTAAAGTAAAGCAATAATCACTCGAGTCAAGGTCGATGTTTCCCAAATACAAACCCCCAAGGCCTAAACCAAGATCAGATAAGCACCCAGAAAACACCGCTCTTGAGATCGAATGATGATACAATCAAACGTCCAAACATCCATGACTTTGGCTATCACTGTTATCATTGCCTTGATTTCACCGTTAGTTGAACGACCATCTGTCAAGGGCCAATGGTAACCCCGGTTCTAGACATAACTCCGCACGTCGTCGCAGCCCGTGCCTAGGAATTTTCGCAACTACCCAGAGTACTAGCACGTCGTCGCAGCCCGTGCTTGGAACGTCGTCGCAGCCCGTTCCAACGTACTCTTGCTTTGAGCAGCTAGAACCTTCAACAACCATGAGATCTCAGCCTCCTAGTCATCCTCCTTGACGACTATTTTCATACTAGCTCAAGCGCCTCTCAAGCTAACCATTATCATCAACCCGGATCGCATCACCGAGTTATCAACATAGCTTCGCACGTCGTCGCAGCCCGTGCTTGGAACGTCATCATGACCCGTCCCATCTCATCATCATACTTTGCCTCCTCGCATCATGGCAAAGTCCATCTCAATACCATACTTTGCCTCCTCGCATTATGGTAAAGTCCATCTCAACATCATCTAATCCATACATATGAGCTTCAACATCCGCTTCATATGCCACAAGCAGCTTTCACCATTCAAGAGCCTTTCCACTTAGCTTTTGAATCATCTTCGACCATCTTGTCTAGATCTAACTATCAATTAACTAACATACATAGCAATCAATCAAATCAATCATTAACTTAAGCAATCAAGTAATCAAATATGGTCTAAGTAGGCATTTATAACTACAATGGCAATTTCGTAAATAAATGAGCATAGATATAACATACATGAATCATGGGTTTCTAGCATAGATCTAACAAATATAAATCATGGGTTTTGTCTCTACAACTTGATGAATGAACTTGCATAAGTAAACATCTTCATAAGTAATGGATCTACACTTGGATCTAAGGAAAATGTATGAAATCACTATCTACAACACTCCAACAAACCACCAATCCAATATACTCCTTTGGGTCCGCGTGAGAGATAACCACCACTCACCAAATCACCCAAACACTTCAAAAACTATCAACTTCAGATCTGGACAGCAAGGATTCAAGCTCAATTTGTTGAAATCTCGCTTGAAATGGTGAAATCTTGCTTCATCGGATGAAGATCTTCAACTTTGGCTCTTCGATCTTCGATCTTGTATAGATTTTAGAACTAGATTGGAGTGGAGAAAAGAAGATGAAGAAATGTTGTAGTCGAGCTCTAAAAATGGCAGCACTTCGTCGCTTCAAAAACCGGTGCCAAAAAGTGAGCCAAACCCCTCTATTTATAGGCTGAAATCACCCTTAGGTCGTAACTCATAGGTTCGGTTTCAGGTCGTTGCCGACCTAACAAATCTCCGACCTAACTAAGTCGTCTACGACTCATAGAATCCCTACAGCTTACGACCTACCCACTTCACGACCTAACAACCCCAGGGTCACACGAGTTAAGACACGGCCGACCTAACTCCTATACGACCTAAGAACCCACCGAGTCAACGACCTACGACTCATCACTAAGTCGTTCATACGACTTAGCACTCAACAGCTTAACATCATCACGAGTTAACAACCTTACGACCTAACTGTGTTACGACTTACGACCTAAAACAAACACGACTCAAGCTGTGACGACTTAACAGCCTTGCGAGTTACGACTTAATTCTAATACGACCTAAGACCCACAGCATCCTAACTAAGGTCGTCTACGACCTAACACACTCACGACTCATCAGGGTTAACAACATACGACTTATCGTTAAGTCGTTCCAAACGACTCACGACCAAAGCACCTTAACCCGCTAACCTTTAGGTCGGTCCAAACCTTAACTCGGTCAAACTCTATAAGTCGGTCATCCTATAGGTCGTTAACTCCACTAACTGGCTCACGACCTAACTCCTCAAGGTCGCTGCAACACTTTAGGTCGTAACCCAATAACTCGTAACTCGTGCACCCTCCTAAGTCGGTTACGACTTAAAACTCCACTATCACGTTAACTCGTACACGACTCATCTCTTAACCTGTTAACTCCTCTAATCCAACCTAACTTCCACACGGGTCAATTCCTTACGAGTTAAAAACGTACGACTTAAGCTATAGATGCCATAAACAACACTAATGACCTGTAAATTCTACGATTTATCGACACGTAAAATACGGGTCGTTACATTCTCTCCCCCTTAGGAATTTCGCCCCCGAAATTCCAGACAAACAAGAGCAACCGAAACTATTCTACATGCCTACCATCCATAGCAATCAACAAACCATGCATCAATTACTATCCTAGCATGCAGAATTCTAAGATTAGAACAAGTTACAAATTCATGAGATGCCACGACACCTTAGGGCCATACCTCGAAGAGTTCAGGATGAGCTGCCTTCATCCTCTCTTCCTCCTCCCATGTACAGTCGTTAACATCATCACTCCATTGTATCTTGAGCAACGTAATCGTCTTCCTCCTAAGCTGTTTCGTGTCGGTTTCAACAACACGAAGCGGCTTACGAGGTCTCGTAACCACTGGATCAACCTCCAAGTCTTCACAGCTATCAGCAGAAACCACCGTATTCGAGTCATGCACATACTTCCGTAGATAAGATACATGAAAGACATTGTGCACACCCGCCATCTTCTCCGGTAACTCCAATCTATAAGCGAGCTTTCCAATTCGCTCGATAATCGGGAATGGTCCAACAAATCTCGGAGTTAACTTTCCTTTCTTCCCGAATCGAATAACATCCTTCAGAGGAGAAATCTTCACAAAAACCATATCACCTACGTTGAATTCCAAATCTTTTCGACGCTTATCGGCATAACTCTTCTGACGGTCTTGGGCTGCCTTCATTCGTTGCCGAATGATCTCTATACAATCCGAAGTCTGAAGAATCATCTCAGGCCCAAGTATCAGCTTTTCTCCAGTTTCCAACCAACATGTTGGAGAGTTACACGGTCTTCCATACAGTGCCTCATATGGTGCCATACCAATACTTGACTGGTAACTGTTATTATACGCAAATTCCACCAAATGAAGATGATCTTCCCATGATCCTCCGAAATCCAAAACACATGCCCTCAGAAGATCTTCCAAAACTCGGTTGACTCTCTCAGTCTGACCATCTGTTTGGGGATGATAAGCTGTACTCAAACACAACTCGGTTCCCAAAACTTCCTGAAAGCTCTTCCAAAATCCACTAGTGAACAATGGATCTCGATCGCTCACTATACTCTTCGGAATACCATGGAATCGAACTATCCACTTAACATAAAGCTCAGCCAACTTTGATGCAGTCCTAGTCGATCGCACAGGAATGAACCTTGCACTCTTGGTCAACCGATCTATGATGACCCAAATCCCTTCATTTTCCGCCTTGGTTCTAGGTAGGCCATCGATAAAATCCATCGACACTTGCTCCCACTTCCATGTAGGAACCTCTAATGGCTGAAGTAATCCACTTGGCTTCTTCTGCTCAGCTTTCACCAACTGGCAGTTCATACACTTAGAAATAAAATTTCCAACATCCTTCTTCATGCCTTCCCAATAATAGGTTCCCTTCATATCCCGATACATCTTATTTCCACCTGGATGAATTGTCAACTTCGAGTGATGACTTTCTCTAAGAACTTCATCTCTCAATCCATCTACATCGGGAACAACTAGTCGTCCTTGCTTCCGAAGCCAACCCTCTCGATCGACTTCGAATCCTTTATCCTTTTATGGGTCCAATCCAGATTCCAAATCTCGGATAATCTTGACAAGCTTATCGTCTCGCTTTTGGCTCTCGCCAATTCTCTCCACCAGAGTAGGCCTTATCGATAAGTTTGCCAACATCTCAGGTTCCAATTCACATCTGGGCCTGAAATCAAATCCAGCCAAATACTCGAGACTCTTCCATTCCGAAAACATGGCTCCCAATCCGGCATGTCTTCGACTCAACGCATCAGCTACTGCGTTACCTTTTCCTGGAGTATAAGCTATACCAAAATCATATGATGCCAAAAACTCTAGCCACCGTTGCTGCCGAAGATTCAAATCCTTTTGGGAGAAAAGATACTTCAACGACTTATGATCCGTAAACAACTCGAATCGAACTCCCAATAGATAATGTCTCCACATCTTCAGAGCAAACACAATCGCCGCCAACTCCAAATCATGAGTCGGGTAATTCCTTTCATGCGGCTTTAGTTGTCGACTTGCATACGCAACAACTCTATCCTTTTGCATTAGCACTGCTCCAAGTCCAGTACCACATGCATCGGTGTAAACCACCATCTCATCGTTCCCACTTGGAATAGTCAAAACAGGAGCACTTGTTAGTCGCTCTTTTAGGATTACGAAAGCTTGCTCACATTTATCATCCCATCTGAACACTTGATTCTTCTTCGTCAATCCTGTTAACGGTGCAGCTATCTTGGAAAAGTCTTTGATAAACCGTCGATAATATCCAGCTAATCCAAGAAAACTTCTCACATCAGATGCATTCTTAGGTCTAACCCAATCCTGGATCGCTGCCACCTTAGCGGGATCAACCGCTATTCCATTTCCAGAGATAACATGGCCTAAGAATCTTACTTCACTCTTCCAGAAGTGACACTTCGAAAACTTAGCCTTCAGCTGATGTTTCCGTAAGATTTCCAAAACAACACGCAAGTGCATCTTGTGCTCTTCCTCAGTTCTGGAATAAATCAGAATATCATCCACGAACACAAGCACGAACTTATTCAACTGATCTCTGAATACTCTATTCATAAGATCCACAAAATATGCTGGTGCGTTAGTCAATCCAAACGGCATTACCAGCCACTCATAGAAACCGGATGGTATCCTAAAAGCAGTCTTCGGCACACTATCCTTAGCCACTCTCAACTGGTGAAATCCCGTTGCCAAATCCATCTGAGAAAACACCTTAGCTTCGTGAAGCTGATCAAACAAGTCATCTATTCTCGGCAATGGATACTTGTTCTTCTTAGTCACCTTATTCAGCTCACGATAATCAACACACAACCTCAACGATCCATCCGCTTTGGTTGCGAACACAACTGGTGCACCCCATTTGGACACACTGCGCCGAATGAATCCTTTCTGTAAAAGGTCATCAACTTGCACCTTCAACTCTTTCTGTTCCCTAGGCGCCATCCGCCTAAGAGGCATCACAATAGGTCTGGCTCCCTCAACTAGATCGATACGAAACTCGATCTCCCTATGCGGCGGTAATCCTTTGACTTCGTCAAAGACATCCTCAAATCCATTCACAATAGGCACCGATGACAGTCCATCCCGTGGAACAACCAGCGAATACATGAAGCTCATGAAGACGCCTTCCTCATGCTTACATCGTATCACAACCTTTCGCCCTTCCACATTCCCGACTGTCACCTCTAGCCTCTCACAATCAATCCTTGCCGCATACTTCCTAAGCCAGTCCATACCCAAAATAATTCCGAACCCCGTAAAGTTCAGAACAAAGCAATCACAAACAAACGAGCAATCATGACTCGACACAACTAGACCATGGCATATCATACACAAACATGACGAACCCCCAACTGGATTTGTCACAACCAATGGCCTATCAACAATATCCGGTTTCAAACCTAACCGGCCTACCAAATCATCACAAATAAAAGAATGAGACGCTCCAGTATCAAACAACACTCTAATTGGAACACCACAAATGGAAAGAGTACCTTGAACCACCACACTCTTCCCCTTCTCTTTAGCAGTAGGAGCTTTTGAAGACGACGGCACAGCTCCCATAGCATAAGCTTGCACAATCTGCCTATCCCTCTTTGGTTCCGGACAATCTTTCCTGAAATGCCCTGGCTTGTCACAGTTGTGGCATTTCGCCAGCGCCTTTGGATTCCTACAATCCTTGGAGAGATGGCCCTTCTGCTGGCAATTATAGCAAGTCATTTCGCCCCTCGGCTTCTTCTGGCCATCCTTACCCTTCTGTTGCTGTTGCTTCCTCTTCTTGTTTCCACCCTTCTGTGGCTTAAACCCTTCCTTGGTTACAGCAACAACAGAACTCTCCCTAGGAAACAAACTCTCATGCCTGAGAGCTTTCTCCACAAGCTTCTCAAACGGATCGTCCAGATGATCCACCAACTGTCTTCCAAGATAAGCATCCAAACCAGTCACAAACTTCTCATTCTTCTGATAGGGAGAATCAATATACGATCTGGCATACTTGGACAAAGCTTCAAACTCAGAAACATACTCAAGAACGGGTCTTCCACCTTGCTTAAGCTCCACAAACTTTTTAAACAAGACAGATTTCTGAGCCGTAGAGATGAACTTAGCTTCAAATCTAACTTGGAATTGCTCCCAAGTAATCTCTTCCTCTGGAGTATCAATGGTGATAGAATTCCACCAATCCGAAGCTCTCCCTTGAAGTTGCCTTGATGCAAGCTTCCTCTTAGTTGCATCCTCAACTCCCAAGTCACCAAAGATCCTTCTACAAGCATCAATCCATCTTTGCACTTCAATGGTTGATTCCGTCCCCAAGAAAACCTTTCCTCCAAGAGAAGTATAGTCCTTACAAAGCTTAGCAAAATCCACTGGCTTTGGAGCTTGAACTTGAATTCCAACATCTACCGCTGACCCTGGAGTTGGTATCCTTCTCATGATCGAAGTCATCATCGCTTCGAACATAGCTCCATAATCAGCAACTCCATCAGCAGCACGACCTTCCCCGGCAGCTGGTCTCCCTCTTCGACTCATCCTTAGTATCTACAAAAAGGACTGATTAGAACACCATGAGGAACAACTACATAAGGAGTTCAAATCCATCTAAACTACTATATTATATATAGTAATCATCCATCAAAATACACTTACGTCTCTCTTACGTAGTTACGTCAGCGAGCGTTGGCTAAAATCGATTAACCTGGCTCTGATACCAAATGTGACGACCGCCCATGACTCCCGCACGGAAACAAGGGAATAGTGCGCTGAAAGTGTGCCAGGCAGCCATGAGTGACCGTCAAGGGTAAAATAAACATCGCAGACTCTATCGTAAAACTCACAGCGCATGGATAAAATACAATAGAGAAATATAATACAGTGAAGCTCCCATAGAACAGAATATCATCATCTAATCATAATAGCTTTATACAAACATATGAATCATCCATACATCAAAGCCTCACTACATAACACTCAAACAAATACAGCAACGGAACACCCAGTACATATAATATGAAATAATATGCAAAAGCCTCCTGCTCGTCTTCGTCATCATCAGCGTAGATCTCCAAGAACAGCACCTGTCACCTGCTACCTAGTCTGCCCATCCCAACATGGATGAACAGCCCAAGGTAATAAGAGGAGACATAAAACCTTGAGTCAGACAAAGTCTTAGTGAGCAGTAAATCAACTATCAAACATACCAAAAGAGCATAAGGGATAAAAGGAATAGGAACCAAACCATCCCACTCCGCCTCTTTCTACAGTGATAGCCCCCAGACACACATTAAGGAGAAGCAAGCATAACATAGCAAGCAATTAAAGTAAAGCAATAATCACTCGAGTCAAGGTCGATGTTTCCCAAATACAAACCCCCAAGGCCTAAACCAAGATCAGATAAGCACCCAGAAAACACCGCTCTTGAGATCGAATGATGATACAATCAAACGTCCAAACATCCATGACTTTGGCTATCACTGTTATCATTGCCTTGATTTCACCGTTAGTTGAACGACCATCTGTCAAGGGCCAATGGTAACCCCGGTTCTAGACATAACTCTGCACGTCGTCGCAGCCCGTGCCTAGGAATTTTCGCAACTACCCAGAGTACTAGCACGTCGTCGCAGCCCGTGCTTGGAACGTCGTCGCAGCCCGTTCCAACGTACTCTTGCTTTGAGCATGCTAGAACCTTCAACAACGATGAGATCTCAGCCTCCTAGTCATCCTCCTTGACGACTATTTTCATACTAGCTCAAGCGCCTCTCAAGCTAACCATTATCATCAAACCGGATCGCATCACCGAGTTATCAACATAGCTTCGCACGTCGTCGCAGCCCGTGCTTGGAACGTCATCATGACCCGTCCCATCTCATCATCATACTTTGCCTCCTCGCATCATGGCAAAGTCCATCTCAATACCATACTTTGCCTCCTCGCATTATGGTAAAGTCCATCTCAACATCATCTAATCCATACATATGAGCTTCAACATCCGCTTCATATGCCACAAGCAGCTTTCACCATTCAAGAGCCTTTCCACTTAGCTTTTGAATCATCTTCGACCATCTTGTCTAGATCTAACTATCAATTAACTAACATACATAGCAATCAATCAAATCAATCATTAACTTAAGCAATCAAGTAATCAAATATGGTCTAAGTAGGCATTTATAACTACAATGGCAATTTCGTAAATAAATGAGCATAGATATAACATACATGAATCATGGGTTTCTAGCATAGATCTAACAAATATAAATCATGGGTTTTGTCTCTACAACTTGATAAATGAACTTGCATAAGTAAACATCTTCATAAGTAATGGATCTACACTTGGATCTAAGGAAAATGTATGAAATCACTATCTACAACACTCCAACAAACCACCAATCCAATATACTCCTTTGGGTCCGCGTGAGAGATAACCACCACTCACCAAATCACCCAAACACTTCAAAAACTATCAACTTCAGATCTGGACAGCAAGGATTCAAGCTCGATTTGTTGAAATCTCGCTTGAAATGGTGAAATCTTGCTTCGTCGGATGAAGATCTTCAACTTTGGCTCTTCAATCTTCGATCTTGTATAGATGTTAGAACTAGATTGGAGTGGAGAAAAGAAGATGAAGAAATGTTGTAGTCGAGCTCTAAAAATGGCAGCACTTCATCGCTTCAAAAACCGGTGCCAAAAAGTGAGCCAAACCCCTCTATTTATAGGCTGAAATCACCCTTAGGTCGTAACTCGTAGGTTCGGTTTCAGGTCGTTGCCGACCTAACAAATCTCCGACCTAACTAAGTCGTCTACGACTCATAGAATCCCTACAGCTTACGACCTACCCACTTCACGACCTAACAACCCCAGGGTCACACGAGTTAACACACGGCCGACCTAACTCCTATACGACCTAAGAACCCACCGAGTCAACGACCTACGACTCATCACTAAGTCGTTCATACGACTTAGCACTCAACAGCTTAACATCATCATGAGTTAACAACCTTACGACCTAACTGTGTTACGACTTACGACCTAAAACAAACACGACTCAAGCTGTGACGACTTAACAGCCTTGCGAGTTACGACTTAATTCTAATACGACCTAAGACCCACAGCATCCTAACTAAGGTCGTCTACGACCTAACACACTCACGACTCATCAGGGTTAACAACATACGACTTATCGTTAAGTCGTTCCAAACGACTCACGACCAAAGCACCTTAACCCGCTAACCTTTAGGTCGGTCCAAACCTTAACTCGGTCAAACTCTATAAGTCAAACTCTATAAGTCGGTCATCCTATAGGTCGTTAACTCCACTAACTCGCTCACGACCTAACTCCTCAAGGTCGCTGCAACACTTTAGGTCGTAACCCAATAACTCGTAACTCGTGCACCCTCCTAAGTCGGTTACGACTTAAAACTCCACTATCACGTTAACTCGTACACGACTCATCTCTTAACCCGTTAACTCCTCTAATCTAACCTAACTTCCACACGGGTCAATTCCTTACGAGTTAAAAACGTACGACTTAAGCTATAGATGCCATAAACAACACTAATGACCTATAAATTCTACGATTTATCGACACGTAAAATACGGGTCGTTACACGGGTATTGAGAAATACTCGAAACCACTTCGAATTAATATAAATTGATTTGTGAAATAAATACGATGAAATGAAACGATTTAAGTGAATTGGATTGTTTTATCTAAGTTTGGTACTTAGAAATTTATATGAGAAATAAGTGTTGTCTATAGCAAATTGTGAATTGGTTAAATTGATAAAGGTTACCCGGGTTTATTTAAGTTGTTGCTTGGTATTACTTGTTAGTTGGGTTTACTCACGCTGGTTTCCAGCCTGACCCGGGTGTTACTTTGGTGTAATGCTCGGGTCAGACTGAGTATTACATATTTCCAGTTTAGGACGTTCTGGAGCTCAGGAGGCAAGCTGGATGGCAATATCGTATAGAGTATTCCGCTGTATTTATATTATTGTTAATCTGGGCCTTGATAATTGTAAATATTCAGTGACTGTATATAATGTGAAACTCTGATGTATATTAAATGTAATCGATAGATATAATATTCTTTTGTAAACTGTTATTATTTATTATATTTTATCTGCTGCGAATGTGAGATGTTTGGTGTTTCTGTTATTCTTCTTCTTCTTTCTCTTTCTTCTTTTTCATAACTATCTGGAATTTTCGGCTTCGAAAATTTCGGTCGTTGCATTTGGTATCAGAGCTGAAAGGTTAAGCGAGAACCTTGGCTCTGGTGGGGATTACTCATTAAATAGAGTCCAAAGCACTCTAAAATGAGTTGAGTGTATGTATATATGAGAGCGTACTTGTTATTTGCTTACAAATTTTTTTAATGATTTTATATAAACATATATTTTGATATATATAGCAACATTTCTTTCTAATGAATATTTAGGTGATTCGTTGTTAAATTATTGGAATTAAGTTAAGAAGTAATATAAAATACGACCAAATTGAAACTTATAACCAAAGTTGAAGAATAAACTTATATAACGAAATGGAATTTGAAATATAGATTGTGAATGTAATTTATAAAGTGAAATAAACTTCATAAATAAATGAGATTATAAATAGAATTCTAGAGAATACTTGAAAATAAAGTAAGATGAAAATGCCAGAGTAATGTTTAAATAAGAATTGGATGGATTGGGAATTTGGAATTTGGAATTTTTGGGAAAATTTAAAAATTCCTTTGGATTTGGAAGTGGTTTCCAAAGGTTTTGAAAAAATAATAGTATTATTTCAAAAATATTTTTGTGTTGAATTTGAAATCTGGGAGATTTGAAATTAAAAATATTTGGAAATGTTTTTTTAGAGAGATAAAAGCATTGAACTCTTTCGGTCACTGGAAAATAACGTCGGTGATGACTGCAGCATTATCGATGTCTATTTTCGAGTTTCTAGAAGAGAAATTGCTACCAAATTGTTTTACATTGGAATTGTTTGTGAACTGGATTTGGTTTTGAAATTCAAAAGGGGTAATTGAATTTGCCAAAGAATTTTGGATATAGTTGAATTCTAAGGTGATTTGATCCAGATTCGAGCACAGAATTTCGAGATAGTTTATCGATCCGAGTTGGGATTTTTCACTCAATTTTTGACGGCGAACCTGGATATGGATTGTTGATTGGTTCTGGATATTCTCTGTCATAGTTATGGCTATGCAAGGAGAATGACGATTTCTAATCAAGAAACTAGATCAGTGTCCGCACTAGGAAGTCGGGTGGACGATACTAGTTCGGAAGTGAAATTGTGTGATCGAGTGATCGATCAGATTGGTATAGCGTACGGATGATAAGTGTACATCGTACGGATTTGAATGAAATTGATATTGGAAAGATTAATCAAATTTGAATATTTGATTTTGAATAAACAAGTTATAAATCTTTGTTATATAAGATAAATCTTTTCTTGTTAAATCTATTGCCAGAAGAAAAGGATTTTTGTAAGTGTTTGAAGTATAAAAGGGTTTTATACAAGTTTGAAATGATCCAAAGTTTTAAAAATTATATATATCTGTATATATATATATGGAGGATCTTATGAGGATTTTAGAAAAGGTTTTGAGAACCTTTGGATTTGGAAAGGCTTTTGATTTTTGGATAAAATCAATATGAGAATTTGGAAAGCCTATTTTGAGAATTATCGATTTTGGAATAATCGATTTTGTATAAATGAGCTTTGTATAAGATCATACTAGGTGTGTGATTTGAAGATACTATATGTGTATAGTATAAAATGTTTTGATGATGGCTCTGGGGAAAAAGGCGCTCCCTTGAAATGAACTTCTCAGGAGTACCACCGGGTGGTGCTGCCTTGAGCCCCAAGGGAGGGTTTCAAAAGTTGATCCTGTGAGGAGTCCGGACAAAACTAGTTCCTGAGGATTATTGGGTAGCGAAAGTCGATGGCGCTGATGCCTACAGAGGCATTTGGGTTATACTGTGACGACAGTATAACTCGATGTCGCTGCGATCTACTGTAGGGACCATAGCGAAAATCGTGTGGAGGATGAGTGTCAACGGTCTACACTTGATTTTGCCGGGAAGGCAACGCAACATCGGTAGACTGGGATCTATGGTCAAGTGGAGTGGAGAAGTTTCATTTTTGGCAGCGAAATTCGATGGCGCTGATGCCTACACTTATATGGGTTTTTGCTGTGATAGCTACGTAATCCCAGTTGTAGCTGCGATCTGTCGTGGGTTCCATGGTGTAATCGAGGGGCGGGAGGCCTACAGTTATCTATGGATTTTGTCGGGATGGCAACGTAACCATCGGGTTAACTACGACCATGGATGGGAGTGATGATTTCCAGAGCATCCTCACCAAAGATATTTCCTCTATTTTAAAAAAAAACTGTTTTCTATATTTTCAATAAAATTATTTTCAAAGGTATTTTCACTGGATGTTGAAAATGGGTTTACCAAGTACTTATAGATTTTCAGTTCTACGCCTGATCACCATATGACTGAATTTCTGTGAGAATAAGGATGGACTGGTTGAGACACCGAGTTATAGAAGTATTTTTATAAAGAGCTATTTATTTAAGTATGATGTGAATTTAAAAGCATTTCTAAAACTTTTAAATAAAGATGTTGGAATTTGGGGGAAAATAAAAGGAAATCCAAACTGGAATTTTAATGAAGTAATTTCGTAATCAAAATCGAATATTGATTTAGAATTGGAAATAAGCTAATTGACTAAATAATTATTTGATTGAGTATATTAATAAAATTTAACTAGGGTTTGATAATGGATTAAATAAGAAGAGAGGTTCTAAAAATAAAATAGAGTTGGATCGAAATAGTGATGGTTTTAAATTATGAATAAAATTCAAGTGTGACTTGAATAATATTTAACGGAATTTGCAAGTAAATTAGATACAAGGGAAGTGTTGTCGAAGGAAATGAAAGTGAATTATAATAGAAATGTTTTGAGTTGCAAATAAAATCCAGGTAAGTAGAAACAAATTGAGAATGGCTTGGTATAAATGAAATAAATTCGCAAATGCATTAAGTAAGTGAAATTAAAAATATAAAATGGGAAAATAAATGGGTTATTAGAATGGAAGGGTATTAAATAAAAGGTTTGGGTTAAATTTATTTTGGAAAATGAATATTAATATGTTTACAAAAAAAACATAAAACTTTTAACTTGTGATAACAGAGGGAGTATTCAAGATCAATGCCAGAGGAACATACCAATCACAAAGTCCAAGCTCTGCTACTCAACCGTATGATCATCAAGTGTAAATCTCAAACCCGAAAACTATTCGTTAAAAATAATAATTTTTTTTTGGTTGAACTATATTGTCAACAAGTTGTAGCTTTTTTAGTGTATGCATAATGCCATAATCTGGATCTAACTTATGCTGCTCACCCTATAAAAACATTCATAGAAAATGTTCAGAAGCATGGCCCAGTTAGAATCTTGTGTGTGTAGATTCAGAACGTAAAACAGGTTTCTTTACTAGTGTCGAACTTGGAAACTCAAAAGAATAACCAAATAAGAAAAAACTATGTGATCTTGGTTAAGTTTCTCAATGTATATTGACAGTGAGAAAGCAAAGCAAATTAAATGTTTATGGGTTGCTAAATTAAATAGTAAATTATACGTGAAAGAAAATGGTCATTCCCGTATTAACACTAACTGAGTGGTTCCAGGGCAAATTTAAGGAATGACACACAATTAGTAATGAACAATTTTTCACGAGCTATGCTAGCCAACCCAGAAAACCTGGTAAGAGAAATACCACTTGTCTTCTGCACTTCGATTTACTTTTATCGCTGGTCACTTAGGTATCTTCGTCAACCTAAGCATTGAATGCTGACAAGCTCAATGAAATAGTTTTAAAATGAACCTAATGCGGGAATGAAATGGAATTAAATACAGAATGAGTTGAAAATTAATTTGAAGTAGTTATAAATTAAAATGGATACTCTATTAAGCAAATAGAAATTGATTTTGAATCATTTGAAGTTAATATGAGCTTGTTTGGGTTAAAATAAATTGGATGTAAGCAATTGAGTTGTAAACCATTTGAATTGAATGGAGATGTTTGTGAATTGGTTGTAAACAATTAAAATTTAAGTCGGAACCCCATAAGTGGCTTATAAAGATTGTTTAACCTGCATTGCTTATAGAAATTTTTAGATTTTCTAGTTAAGTACGTTAAATGTTGTTAAAATTACATGATTTTAGTGCTTACATATTTAAATTGAGTAAGTACAGGTACCGGGAAGCCGTTTGGCTGGTTTGGATTACGCTATTCGCTAAAATAAATAAGCTGCATGCTTAAAATGCTAAATAAAGGTATGCCTACGCAATAAAAATAAGATATATGAACTGTTTTTTAATTTTCCGACCGGGTGGGTTGATGTATATATATTTATATCTCTTGTCAAATTGCAAAAGCTCCTCCGTACAAAGGAGACTGCCAAAAAATTTCCAAAATTTTGGGAGTTATAAAATTTTTGAAAATTTTTGGGAAAATTTTTGTTAAGCAATTAAACGATTTTAAATATGAAACTGAAATAGATTAGTAGATGGAACTAATAAGACTCAGTTATAAATGGAAAATAAAAATTTAATATTCAAAATTGAAATAAGTTGAATTCATATTAAAACGGGAAAAACGAATTTGAATAGAAGTAAATATGAAAACCTATATAAGAGAAGGTATAAAATGATTTGTAAAGTTTCGATTGAATATTGTTGCTAAACAAGATATGCAGGTATTAAAGGGAAAATGAATTGGATTTGATTCGAAAAGATAAATTTGTATTGCCCGACAAAAAGGTACGTATTTAAATTTCTAGATGAGATTGGATTGGGTTTTTGATGCAGCCACTTCGCTTTTGTTTTCTTTTGGAATTTGGGAGCCCGTAGAGGCCTTTTGTAGTAGTACCGAGCTAGCCGCGCAAAGGAGACGCTGGCAAAAAATTTCGGAAATTTAGAGAGTTAAAAAATTTTTAGGAAAATTTTGATAATTCAAAATTTGGTTTTAGGAAATTAGTTAAGGTGACAGTGGGCCTTTAATTAAAGATAGTGGGTAGAACTTTGAATTATGAGTTTTTGGAAAATATAAACGGGTATTGGACCATTCTTCCTATCTAGTAATTTCGGGGACGAAATTCTTTTAAGGGTGGAGGAATGTGATGACCCGGAAATTTTGACAAATTAAATTGGAGTAATTAATTGATTTTAAAATATTTAAAAGTTAATTTTAACTTAAATTCAAGATATCAATATTTACTTGATAATGAAATCATTGAATTGTATAGTTTAAATATTGAATTTAATAATTGAAATTTGGTAAATTTTTGACTCTGAGATTCTAACCCTGTTTAAAATAGTTTGAAGGCGTATAGAATCTATAATGATGATACTGAAGATAATAGAATAGTTGAAATTTAATTTAAAGGTAATTTGTTCAATTTTAATAATATATCGTTTAAATTTGAATTTAAAAATAGCCTTCCGAGGCACAGTCTCGGAATTCGACGAAACCAGTTCCATTGGATCTGTAATAGTTAGTTATTATCATATTTCAATTTTCGTAGCAATTAGTGTTGTCGTTTGACCTAGACAACTCAAAACGTTTAGCCTTCGTTTCGATTGTCACTGTAGCTAGGAAACGTAGAACGCTAAACGATTCAAGCATTCCCATTTTCCCTAAATCACGTTGCTTTCTCGTACAAGAAAAAATAAAAATAATAATAAATAAAAAAACAAACAATCACCTCGTCCTTACCTTACGAAGGAAGCCTCTAGTTTCGGTACTTAAATCGAACCCTGCTCCTTCTTTTAGAAGGCATTCCGAAGTGAAGTTTACCCTTAAAATTAATTTGGCCGAATAATCTTAGCTTCGTTCCCAAACTAAAAAAAAAATATTTATCGAAATCAAAGTATGGCCGAAGCCGGCCTCTAACAAATTTCATAATCTCGTTCGAGATGAAGGGGGAATCAAGGCCGAAGAGGGGTAAATCGCGCGTGCATTATTTTGTTGAAGCCGCGTTCGAGGAGGCATCAGGTTCGATTCGAGAAGAGGTTCGCGACTCTAGGGTTTCGAATGAGGAATTTCGGCGGTGCTGTCGTGATTGAAGGAGGATGTCACAGTGGTGGATTACGAGTGGAGCTAGGGTTTCATGGTGTAGCGGCTCGGCATGGATCGTGGGCTTGGGTCCGGGGTGGTTGGCTGCGACGAGGTTGGGTGGAACGACGTTGATGGCTTGAGTGGTGATAATTCCCAATGTTGGAGAGGGGGTCGAACATGAATTTGGATTGTTGGTCATCAGCAACGCGAGCGTATGAGGTATAATTTCTGTGTTTTAGTTAAATTGTAATTTTCTTGATAGTTATGTAATTAAAATTTTACTTACTGGTTAAATTTAAATTATATATTTTCAAATCTGAAAAAAAAAGTACTAATGTGGTTAGCTTAGCTTATTTAATTATTTTAGACAATAAAATAAGTTATTAAAGGAAGATTAGGGTAAATAAAATTTTAGTTAACTAAATCAATAATTGGCAATTAATTGTTCGATTAATTCAAATAATAATAAACTGTAACTGATTATGCAAGGTCAAAATCTGAAAGAAACAAGCTGGCCCGGATGGATTGCAAATTAGAATCAAAGGTGAGTAAATCTCACTCTGTTGGGTTTCTATTTAAATTTAAATGGTTGAATTTAAATAATTGGTTGAATGGTTGAATTGATGTGTTGTGCACTGATGATTTGGTAACTTTGGTTTTGGTTGATTCCTGTGTTAATTGTTGCTTGACTCGAAGTATTCGGGTTTTAAATTGTTTAAACTTAAATCATAAATAAGTAAATGTTCCCAAAGTTAATAAAGGTAACGATTTGTGGTTCATTAAATTAGTAGGTAATTAAAATGGATAATTAATTAATTCAATTAATTAATGATTTGGGATATTAAATTCAGTAATAAAAGGTATTTGAATAAATAATAAATTAAGTTGTAAGTTAATTAACTAAGTATAAGTAATTCAGAATAACCATTTGATGGTGTGATAAATAATTACTTAATGTAATTAATAAAATATAATTACTTTATGAAATTTGACAAGAGATTAATTAAGATAATTAATTAAGGAGTAATTAATTTATTAATGAAGTAAATAAAAGAATAATTAATTACAGATTGAGATTAATCAGGAATGATTAACATTTGGTGTTGAATTTAAAGCAATTAATTTAAACTAGAATAAATCAAAACATAATTGGAAATCATTAATTTATACAATCAACGTTGTAATTAAGGATTGATTAATTAAGATGAATTAATCAACATGACCATGAGAAATGAATTAATATAAGTAATTAAGAATTAGAGTAATTAATTATGGTTAATCAATTTGTAAAATAATTAAAGATTACTCATTAATTTGGTAAGAATAAATAACGATGTGAAATTAATTAAAGATATTCACTTGAATTTAATTGGAAAATAATCCAGGGTGATTAATTAAGATGAATAATGATGGATTGACTAATTAATTGATTTGGAATTAATTAATGTTAAATGAAGTAATCCAGGTGATTGAGGTTTGAAATTCAATTAGAATCAATTGAATTGATTTGTATGTGATTAAGTTTTGTTATGGATAACTGAATGGCATTAAATGTTTTGAATGTGTTGATATCTCTGATATGAAATGTTGTGTATTTCATTTGAATAATGTGGGATGGGATAACACGAGTTTCGAAGAGGCCGGGATCGGGTATTGAGAAATACCCGAAACCACTTCGAATTTATATAAATTGATTTGTGAAATCAATACGATGAAATGAAACGATTTAAGTGAATTGGATTGTTTTATCTAAGTTTGGTACTTAGAAATTTATATGAGAAATAAGTGTTGTCTATAGAAAATTGTGAATTGGTTAAATTGATAAAGGTTACCCGGGTTTATTTAAGTTGTTGCTTGGTATTACTTGTTAGTTAGGTTTACTCACGCTGGTTTCCAGCCTGACCCGGGTGTTACTTTGGTGTAATGCTCGGGTCAGACCGAGTATTACATATTTCCAGTTTAGGACATTCTGGAGCTCAGGAGGCGAGCTGGATGGCAATATCGTATAGAGTATTCCTTTGTATTTATATTATTGTTAATCTGTGCCTTGATAATTGTAAATATTCAGTGACTGTATATAATGTGAAACTCTGATGTATATTAAATGTAATCGATAGATATAATATTCTTTTGTAAACTGTTATTATTTATTATATTTTATCCGCTGCGAATGTGAGATGTTTGGTGTTTCTGTTCTTCTTCTTCTTTCTCTTTCTTCTTTTTCATAACTATCCGGAATTTTCGGCTTCGAAAATTTCGGGTCGTTACAATATTAGTATTATTTGGAAGTATTTTCGGATAAATATTTCAATATGATTTGAAATGATTGTTTTAAAGGTATTTTTTAAATAAAATGAGTTCTGTCCCCACTCTGTCGATGGAAAATAATTTCGATAATGAGTGCATGCATCACCGACGTTCATTTTCGAGTTTCAAAATGGAAAGACCGCTGTAGTAGTTTTATTGCACATTTGTTTTAATAAATAACTCTTGATTTTGAATCCTTAAAATATGATTCGATCTATAAAGTGTATATATATATATATATTATTTTCTAAATGGATGAAATTAATCCGGGATTTAGTTCTTTAATTTTTTTGATAATAAATAGCTTTCAGTTATTGCAATAAATGAAATTTTGACTATGTTAATAATTAGAAACTTCTAAATTATGAAATTAAGAAATTGACGTTAAGTGATTAATGAAAATATATGGAACTGAAATTTTGTAGACTGTAAATCAAAAGGATATGAAAATGAGAAATGGTAACCATTGAACATTTAGTTAATTTAAAATAAATAAGATAAACTTGTGTAACTTTCACTTGCATTCTTAAAAACATGCATACATACATACATACATATATATATATATATAACTTACCAAAATACTAAAAGTTAAAATGTTAAGTAAGGATATGTAATAGAATAATATACAAGTAAAACTTAAGTAACGAAAGTGTTTAATCGAATTTCTTCTAGATAAGATTTATGATGTTATAAATTGTCATAAACTTAAGCTAATAATTTGAAATATTACTGTGACGCCCCACCTCTATACCCACGCTAGCCAAGAACACTCCGGAGAAGTGCTGTCAACTAGCACGGAGAATAAGGCTGTTGAGGAGCGACCATCCATGTAATTGCTTATCACACGGTGGCTATAAATAATCTTCGGAAACAAACATAGAAATAATCATATCACAAATCAGTCACAGATATCCATATCACAAAGGCGGAAGAAGATATGAATATATAACTAACACATGAAAGTGTACATCAGAGTAGTGGTCAATAAGATCCACGATAATACAAAAGAATAGCAACACGTGCTATACAAAAGAATACAACTATGAGTCTATATCTCAAGTGTATACAACAAAAACTGCTAATCTAAACAGTTAGCCAAAAGTCAGAGTGATGAATCCCTGGGAAGAAGTCAAGCAGAAGCACCTGTAACATCTCGGTCTGATCCGAGTATTATTTAAGAAAATAATAAACGGATCAGTCTAGCTATAAATATCAGATGACATGATATAACATAAAAGAATGGCATAAACATAAACATCCATAACGACATACCACTATAAGTATGTAAATAATGATCAACAGAAGATCAATCAATAAGAGATAATCAATATCACAAGAATCTTCTCAAAGATTCGAAGGGGGCATCATACCCTAAACTTGTACTCATAACAAGTCAATGACATAAATTCCAGAAATCAACACGAGAAATCCAGAAATCATAAAAAGGGAAAGAGGCCTATCACATGACGGTCCGAAGACCATGGGGAGCTACCCCACATGTGTGAGTGGAATCACACAGAATGAGGTCAAGACTAACCAAAAAGCAGAAAGGTATGTGTGAATGGAATCACACAAGTGGTGTCTAGTCTAACCTTGCAATGAAAGAGACATCGCGCAATTGCTAGTCTAATTCATAAAGCAATCATCAAGATCAACGAGAAGTGTCAAATACACTAAGCTAGTAAATATAGAAGTTTAGCTTCATGTCCCATAACCACTTGCTTAACTTAAATATTTACGAACAAACTGTAAATCTTCACTAATAAAATTGTCACAAGAGGTTCAATCGAACAAGTCCAAGAATTAACCGACGAAGTGAACGCAAGCGTTTCATACCACTTGTTTTACTAAGTCGTTTAATTAGATTTCTCATCCGAGTGAGGTAAAGGCTTGTATATACTAATAGATTGGAAAACGGTTTAAGAAAAGAGCTTTGTTATTAAAAATAGAGTTGAAATTGTTTGTTAAAAGAGTTTTGATATTTACTACTAGTATTGAAACCTTTACATTATAAAGTGACAAAACACATAAGCAAGTGTAGAAACAATCAGTCACAAAGATCGCATACGGAGATGCGAATAAAATCCAAGGAAATCAGCTCAATGTTTTTCAGATAAGATCCCCTACGGAGGGGGGGTCCAAGGGGGGGTGGCAACCCCCAAGGTGGGGGTGCGGGGGCAACGCCACCGCCTACGGGGTTCGACCTGCCCGGTCAGGTCGCGGGGGTCCAGGGGGCAGCGCCCCCGGCGGGGTGCGGGGTGCGGGGTGCGGGGCAGCGCCCCGACCAAAACGGTACGACCTAGTGAAGACAAAATGAGGTCTAACGACCTAAGGGGAATAGGGTCGAGCGACCTATAAAACTCGCGACCTAAAAGTTAGCAAGGTTGAACGACCTATAGAGGCATAGGGTGCAGCGACCTAAAACATCGCGACCTAGTGAAGACCTAAGGGAGGCGAGCGACTTATGAAACTCGCGACCTAAAAGTTAGCAAGGTCGAACGACCTATAGAGGCATAGGGTGCAGCGACCTAAAACATCGCGACCTAGTGACATAACGGTTTAAGGGTCTTGCGACCTAACTGGAAACAAGGTCCAAACGACCTAACGACTAAAAGTGAAACCTGGCTGAGCGATATAAGGTCGGAGACGACCTACGACTTAACTCCGTGTGAGCGACCTACGACCTATGGTTGCTATGACCTAACGAGTTCCAATAGAGAAGGCTTAAGGTCTAACGACCTAAGGGGTACGACCTAAGGTCTTACGACCTAAGGTGTTGAGGTTGGACGACCTAACCAAATTGCATAGGCCATACGAGCTAAGGCCTAACGACCTAACTCCGAACGAGCTATACGCGAGTGACCTAGGGCGCTAACTCGCAAACGACCTAACGTTAACTCGCGAACGACCTAACTCCAGACGTGCCTTTTCAACGCGTGCGAGCTGAAGACCTGCCGACCTACGACCTAACTCCAAGCGACCTAAGTCCTAGGTCGTGAGCGACCTAACTGCGAGTGAGCAAAAATGGCCAGAGCCAAAGCAGAGCGACCTAACGGCCATACGACCTACGACCTAAGGTCCTGAGCGACCTAACTCCGAAAACACAAAAATGGCCAGAACGACCTAAGGGTTAACTCGTACGCGACCTACGACCTAAGGTCCACACGACCTAACTCCGAGCGAGCTAAAAACGGCCAGAACGACCTAAATGCAGAAATTTCTCCCAAACACCAAAAATCGGAGTTTTTCGCCAATCCAATCCAAACCAAAAGCAAATATGCATGCTAAAGTGATAGGGAATCATTCCCAACAGTCCAATATAGTTATAGACTAGAATTGTGAGATAAAAATCTCACCTTTGCACTAAAATTTATGAAGATGAAGCTTGAAAGCAAGGAGAAGCAATCCAAAGCTTGAATCCAATATCTTCTACTTGAATTTGGAGTTGAATGATGGAGTTGCAATTGAATTTGAGCTTGGAGTTTTAATTTCCCATTCTCTTCACCATTAATGCTAAAGCTTGAGTTAGTTAGGAAATTTATGAAGAGTGAGGAGAAGAGGGTTGGAACTTGGGCTTAATAGGCTAAACTAACCCAAAGTCCAAAGCGGGAAAAGTTAGTGAAATTTCACGAACTCCAAACCTATCGATGTTTATACTTAAAAAGTTGTAAACGACATTTCGAACTCAATGGAAGTGGTCTCGAGTCCTAATTTGACCGTTTGCAAAAAGTAGTTTTTCGAACCAAAATCCGATTAACGATTTAATATTTAAATAAAAATATTTAAATGTAAACTCGATAAATATGCGGGTTGTTACAATTACAAATTAAATGTAATATAAAAGATGAATATTGTAAGTAAACTTAAGTTAATGTTGAAGTCATTTATAATTAAAGTGAGCACTATATTAATTGAATGATTATAACTTCAGAAGTTTTAAAATGACTCAGAAATAGATAAAATATTCAATAACACTATGTATGAAAGAATTGAATGTGGAAAAATATATTAATTATGTATTACATTTGTAAAGAAACCTACATAATAATGAATAAATCTAAATAATTGAAATGAAAATAACTTATGTAAGCAATGAGCGTAAGTAATGGAAAGAGAAAAATAACATTGTATGTATAAATAAGAAATGCAATTTTGTAAGTAATGAATGTAATTTAATGGGAAATATCATTGTATGAATATAAGTTAAAGAAAATAATCATTGTACGAAAAAGGGGAGAAAATTTTTTGAAGAGTAAATGGTGTGAAAGGAAAGTAGAAATAAATTGTTTGTGTTGGTTATGGGATGCTTGGGAAGTGATACTTAAATTGGTTAGAATTTATAAATAACCTATTGAGTTTTATCTAAGACTGTTGAGTATATGGTATACTCAGTATTTTATTTATCATTTTTTACGATTAAAGGTTTATGAACCCAAACAAACCCTTTATTTTGATTGCTAGGGATGGATGGTTGCTTTGATTGCATGTGATTATTGTATGGTTTTGTTGCTCATGACTATTGTATTTTGTGTTGACTTGGTTGTGACTAATAGAAACAACATAAATATTCACTTTTATGTAATTATTAACTCTTTTGGATTATATAAGTGAAATACAGGTTATGGAAGCAATTGCTACTGCTTTTGGTTTCATAAAATATGCGTTGTTTGCCCGACAAATAGGTACGTTTTGGATTACGGTTTTTAACGATATTATGTTGTTTTTACCATGGTTTGGGATATTTTAGTTTGAAAAATATGATATATATTGTTATTATTGATATTATTATTTCTCCTAGACCTCCCTGTACAAAGCAGACTCTACCGAAATTTTCTGCGAATTTTGGACTTAGAAAAATTTTATGAAATGTTTTTCAAAATTTTATTAGCTTGAATATAAAGGGATTAAATTTTTTAAGAATTGATATATTTTATTTAAATTATTTAATTATGTAAATTAATTTTTTCGAAATTTAATATTTTGAAGAAGATATGTTGATATATTATTTCCTTAATCCCTTCTTCTTCCTTTTCGAGACGAAAAGTTTAGTGTGGGTGAGAGTGTAACGACCCATAATTTTCGATAACTAAAAATAGTCAATTTAATATGTTTTTGTGATTTAAAGTTGGATTAGAGTGGTTCGGCATATGGCCTACGTCCAATATGAAATGGTTCACTTTTATTAACTTTTGCTTGCTGATTACAACGGGTTAAAACAGTAGAATTCGAGTACAACAGTGATTTCGACAGAGTCTAGACGTAGAAGAGCCAAAAGTCCTTTTTTAGTAGATCCTGGGATGCTATTTATAGGTGTATGTAGCAAATATCTTGTGACGACCCGCCCTTCTCACTACCAGAAAGACACATCATCATTAAGAAAGAAAGGGATAGAAATAGAAAAGAATAGAAAAGAAAGAAAAAAAACATCAGAATCTCACAGCGGAACGAAACAAAATATAATATATCACCTATCTATTACATAGATTTCATATATCAGAATTATACAATATCAATACACATGACAATCATACATACATCTGTTACTATATACATCAGAGATACAGTAAACATCAACTAACACAGCAGAACTAGATAGATATCTACAAACGTCTGGAAACTCCTGCTCCAAGCTCCTCTAGAATCAAAATCCAAACCTATCACTTGGCTACTCGTAAAAATTTGAGTACCCAAGAGTTTATGAAAAACAAAATATAAACTCCGGGTCAGACATGGGTCTGGTATGAATAAACGGTTTAAATTGTTTAAATCTGAAAAAAAAACCTTTTAAAATAAAGGTATCACGTAAGACTCCCCACAAATAAATACGGTTAAGTTTTTACCTTACGCTAACCAAAACATTTTATAGGAAATCCAGTGATATTATAATAGTGTCTAGGGTTTTCAAGTAAAATACAGAAATAGCTGAAATGCTTACATCTCACATTCCAACGTAGTTGGGCACAATCAAAACGTACGGCGCTTATTGGAAATTGGATCCCATACAATGGCAGGGCTACTGGGGTACCGCCCGTCACAGTACGTGGTCTAGATCACTGTACCGTGGAGCCACCCTAACTCCCCTGCAACACAAGGCCGGAACCATTCCTTACTGAACAGTCCCGAACAAGATAACCCCGCAGTTGGTGCGCATATCCAACCGCCCACACAGCCGAAATAAAGGGACATCTAGACAGGGGTATATCTCGTCCTGCTTGGGCATGACCCACCTAACCTTGCTGCACCTCCCCTGTTTTATCCATTCCCGGTTGATGAGGCTTGAGGCTGCGATTACCTTCACAGGACATATTTCTTAGAATGCTCATCGTCCGCCTGACGATGTGTTGAAAGCATTCAATCCATACTAGTTCGTTCCGGGTTCGAACGAAACCAAAGGCATTATCTCGTTACACTCATTTTGGAATCACCCTCGGAGTCAACGACGATAACCCTTGCATTCTGAAAGCACCATCTCGATCTTCACTTGAGAATTCACAACCTAATGTTTAATTTGGATCGATGTGGTTTTCGGAATATCAATTGGATACCCGATCCCGGTCTCATCGAAATCCAAACGCCATTTTAAAGGTCAAGTTGTCTAATTAACTTAACAGTTTAATTCAATGATTAAATTCATATAACATTTACCACAGATAAATCATACACAATTGCCATGGATATATTACAGCATATTAGTGAGCATCACAGAATATCATCAATAAACATCACAAACAAATATACAACACATACAACATCCATAAGTAATCATCTTAAGTTCTTATTGTGATTAATTTAATTACTTGAGAATTAATTTCTTAACCCTGTTTAACCACTTATTTTCCTTCAAATTATTTAATCAACAAATCATTTCTTAATTAATATTTATATCTAAATTGCTTAATTACTTAATCATTATTTAACTAATTACTTTCTTAATCAAGTTATCTAACTTTAGTTACTTACTGATCAATTAACAATCCAAATGAGACAGATTACCTATTTATTTACTGCTAATTACCTCCTTAACTCTTAATTAAATTACTAGATCAATTAACTATAAATCGTTCATTAATTAAGTGATTAACTCAATTTTACTTATTACTTATAACACATTACTAATTAAGATTACAAAGTAATTACTCTTAATTACTTCTGAACCCAATCAATAACTATTGATTATTCACTTAATTAACATTCAAGTCTTCTTAAATTCGTTATCAATTATATTACTAACTGAAACATTATTTGTTATTTTACTTAATTTGTTACTTAATGTTAACAAGATTTTAAAAACAAGGTTAAGCTTTAACAAAAGAAATCAGTTACTTTAAAATAATTAATCACGAGTTAACTTGTTAATAGACCTTAACTATGATAATCAAATTTGCATTAAATTTTTACTTAAACTTTGAACAGTATTCATTTTATTGTGATACTTGCTGAAACCTTTTATTCACTAACAAATTCCATAAAATTCTTACACTCAAATACCAAAAACCCGAGATCTCCCTGACACCACTCGCGTAACTCTTCGAGCATCTCGCCCAATCCACCGAGTCATCAACCCAGAAACGCAAACCCACCTTCTTCCCTCTTTCAATTTACAGCAAGTTTTCATTAAACTTAATTATAAGGTAAACAACAGAGGATTCTCGCACTCGAACTCAAAGGAAACTCGAAGCAAACAGTCCATATTCTCGAGATTGACTCGAGACAGCGCCCCCTCTCCCCAACTTCAATCACTGATACGTCGCCGTGTCGTGCACGTGTACAACGCCGCTCGTGGCTCCGGTGATTATCTAAGACTTCGCGCAAATCCCAAATTACTCAAACACCAAAAAACTAAAGTCTAAATATCTCCAAAAATTCGAATATGAAAATATGCAGTTCGAAAGAAAGGAACGGTCGACCACTCTGAACCAAAACATCACGCCACCCATGCACAGTTCACCAGAGGCGATGCCAACTCGACTACACCACGACCACGTCACCAGAAATCCTCCAACCAAGCCTCGATTCACTCGGTCATAGGTACGAGTCGAATCTCACAATTTACTGACATGAACAAAAACACGCAGTAAAACCCTATATTGTTCTCGCATCAGAATTCTACGCAATGGAAAAATTAATGAATATTTTTCCGAAGATCACTGACCTTTGTGCTAGCTTCAGTATGAATTTCAGCATTTTATATTGAGTAAATTTCGAGAATTTGATAAAACTTAAATTTCCATTCAACATCAAACTGCTCGTGAAATACTTAAGTAAAAGACTTCGTTTTTGTTTCAAAAATCATGAATTCCAGTAATATTTCAAATTATAAACATGAATTAACTTATTTCATCAGTTGAACTTATCACATTTTTATTTCATTTCCTGTAATCATGGTTTCCAGAGATGCTGTTCTTGTAACATGTTTAAAACAGTGTTAAGAATCTTAATCTAGAGTTTAATTTTCTTGTATATTTTGTAACTCTAACATTAAACATGATTAGATGAAATATTTTTAAGTTTTGAAAATAAATTCCAACTGTTACCATCACAGTGTACAGAGCAACATATAATTATACAAAATAAGGCATATTCCAAATCATAGGATCAATGAATCATAAACTGATTTAAATTGAACTTAAACTTCAAATTTAATGTTTACTCACCTGCAATTTCTGTAGAACAGAGAATAACTACTAGTTTTCCTCTAGAAACCTGAAGTTGAAACTGCCTGCAGCTCTGTTCAAGAATCTGCCCTTCTTCTTTTAAATTTGAATTTGTTTCTCTTTTCTTGTTTTAGTTTCTTTCGATTTCACTTTTTTTTGTTTTTGTTTTTGTAGTTATGACTGAACTAAATGGTAAGAACAGATGCATACATATTTATAACTTTGAACAATATGTCTTCTTGTACAAGCTTTGGCTTGGCATAATATCTTGCTTTATTTTAGGCTGAGAGATTGTATTTGACAGAATGTGTGCTAATTAAATGTTCATGTGTTTGAATTAGTATACACTAATTAAATATTGGCTGACACAAATATTAGGTACAAAGATATTGCAGGCTTTGTTTGTATTAAGATGTATGCATATAAACTTACACCTTTAATGCTTTGTTTACCCAATAGGTTTACATACTTATTATGTTTGGTTGCTCATACATATTCATGTATAATTGTTGTACTATGCATAAATATATTGATTTGTTCCTCTTCAATTTGCAGGCCAGCATAGCTTGCACAAGAAGCTATTCATTAGTTCATATTTGTTTTGTATCTTATTTAGTTTGCATAATGATTAAAATATTTACATAGTTATCATGTTTTGCTATGTAAAAGAATTTGTATGTCAGCATATACTTGCAGGTAGGCCTGTGGCTTGTGAAAGAGATGTGTTTATATGTATTTTTTTTTGACAGCTTCTAGTTTGAATATTTTGCATATATGTGTCATATTCCATTTTACTTTGCTTACTAACTTTAAGGTTATGTTGTATGCTTGTTTATCTATTTTAATTCTATTTGTGTTATTTTATATATATATATATATATATATATATATATATATATATATATATATATATATATATATATTTCTACTCTATACTTTGTTCTTAATTTAGTTATAGTCATGTGTTATACTTAATATTCTTATATTTATATTTTAACTGTCCATATTTAAATTAGATTTGGGAGTTTACTCATTCTTTATATTTATTTTATTTGTATTTAACTATAAATATTTAAATTATGTACAATATGATTTATCTACATTTATACTTATTTTATATTTATCTCCATTTGTATTTTATTTAAATTATATGCATAAATTTGACTTATATTTCACATTTATATTGTAATTCTATTTCAAACATTATCACTCATATGTATACTTACCAAATATAAACAAATTAAGATATTTTAATACAATCATCAAAGACAAATTTTATTATGAATATTATTGAGATAATTTACTACACTTTAAAATCAATTTCTTTTTAAAAAAATACCATTTATATAAACAATGGCAATTATTTCAAAATCATATCCGTTTCAAATGGATAAGTATACATTTTATTTAAATTGATTTGAATATTTGTTAAAATAAATAGGGCCAAAATCCAGGGTCGTTACATATCTCACTCAGATCTTGGAAGATCTCTTCTCTCACGTGGGTGGGCCCACGCGATCGATCCCTGGTCGTTCGGACTCCATCCGTGATCGATACGAATGAAATTCGTATCGACGAAGATGTAGTCCAATCGAGTCAAGATTGATCTTGGACATTCCTGAGGTTGCACGCAAGCTCCTGTGAAAATTTATGGCATTCGGACTTGTAGATTTTGAGTTATGATCGATGCAAATTGGATTTGTTAAAGGCTACACGGTTCGCATCGATCTGTTTGCATCGCTTCCTGGAACGTGACGCCTGATTACGTGGCGCTAACTTTTTGGATCGATCCATTTATTATGCCGAGTGACCGAGTCAACCATCTTTACGCATTCTCTTCGCATCGATCGTCTGAGGCTCTATTCACATCGATGCGCGCAGGACACTTTGCATCGATGGCTAGAGGCTGCTTCGTATCGACACAAAACCGTGTACTTCGTATCGATAAACCGAATGCTGCTTCGTACCGATCAATTCACAGGTCTTTCGTATCGACGTCTCTAGCGTCATGTTTTTGTATCGTATCGATTGTTGACCGATCGATACGAACTATGCAAATGACAATCGGTACGAACTATGCATAAGTGAAAGCGATACAAAATATCTTTAGGTAATGGATACGAAAAAGAGTGGATGTGATGGACACGAAGTGGAATAGGTGTGATGAATCAGAAATGGTGCTCTCTGAATCGATATGAAACAACGCATACTCGATGGATACGAAGGATGCCGTTTGGATGGATGCGAACGATGATGATTTTAATGGATGCGAACGAGGCCTACGAGCTCCGATGGATGCGAATGAGATTATCATTTGATTTTGCAACGATCATATCTCGAGCATATGAACCCCGATTGACCGGAAATTTGGAATGTCGACTTTCGTAGCTTTGGTTGTCGAGTCATATCAATTATAACTTGATCCGGACTTTGGAAAAATTTACCGTATCCATATCAACCCTGTGTATAACCATTTTCTAGGATGAACTGTCTTTGATTTCCAGTTAATTTCTTTGTGTCACGGCCTTGCCAAAGACGGGATAACAGTAATAAAATATACATAAATGTCGATTATACTCGTAAGGCAATAATTGATTGAATAATAAGATTGAAATCAAAACTAAATCAATTATTGGAATTAAAAATATAATTAATTGGATTTAATTTCAGTTGAAATTGAATGCTATAATGAGTGTAATATTTAATATTGAATTGATATTTAAATTTGTTTTAAATTATTGTAAATGTCCAAGTAATCAAAAATGAGGAAACTTATTAGTTATTAAAAGTGGAATTAAAAATTGATTTAATCAATTTAATAATAATTTATTTAAATAATGTGAAAATAGCCATTTTGGCAACTGTCTCGGATTTCGACGAAACTAATTTCCTCGGATCCATAACAGTGAACTTGTGTAAAAGTTTTCGTAGCGATCGGACTTTTCGTTTGGTCGTAAGGGCTCGAAATGCGAAGAAATCAATTTAATTAAATTCAATTGAAGTCAAATTGAAACAAGATGATTTTAAAGCTAACTTCTTCATACGATAGAATTAGGACTTGAAACCTACTCCATTGAGTTAAAAAATATCAAAAACATCTATTTTGGTATATGGGATGACCCACTTTCGTCTCAGAGGCAGAACAGGCTTGTTGGGTCATTATTGTCTTTCGTACCAATTCGATTCACATTCGTTCATTCTTATTGGGCTTTGTTAATATAAATAGTCTTGTTCTCCAAACCTTAGCAGTCATTTTCTCATTCCTATACGTACAATTTTATCGGCCTATCTCCTTCCTCAATGGTAGAAACCAATTCAAATTACAAAACCCTAAAATTCAATTTTCAAATCAATTACAAAAAACTAACTTCTCAAAACCCTACCATATTATATACTTATTTGAAGCTCTCGAAGAGTGCATTCTAGAACTACAATTTCTTTTCGATTCGAGCCTCTGTTTGTCCAGAAATTAAAGGATAAGTCATAACCATTAATAATGTCGTGATCAACTTCGACCGATCATCAAATCGAATGTATCGGAATGTGGAGATTCACGAGCGGAGCTCATCCATGCAAGTTGAACGGCAATTTGACGGTTGGATCTAGCCTGGAAAGTCAATTAGGGTTAGACATTAAGGTGGTGGCTGACCTTGCTTGACGCGATCTGGTGGGTCGGAGGATAAGGCGTGGGCGGTGGCGGGTGTTAAGGAGGTCTGGCATGGTCGCAGTCGAGGTATAAGTATGCGATCAACGACCGTCGAGGCAGCTTTTAGTCTGGAGTCGAGCACATTCTCTCGTGCGTGTAGGGTTTTGAAACGAGCAGGTAGGCTGACGTGTCTCTTTTTCTTATTTATCTATTTATTTTATATTTAAATTCAAATGTTCTAACTATTATATCTTTTTGATATGAGCTTGGATTTACGCACGGTCTGCTCCACTAAGATCATATCAAAATTTCGAACATTAAGGAACTTGTTTGGACGAATTCAAAGATTATTTAATTTTGGGACCTATCTTAGATTTCAAATCGATTTGAAATCGAAGGTGAGTGTTTTAACCCATTCACAACTACTAAATTTTCTTATGCTAGTTAAATTAATTTTTTGATGTGATTAGAAATCGATTTCTTGATAGTTGGTATATTTAAATTATCATTCTAATTAAGTATGGCTTTTATTGTATTTAATCGTCATTTAATTTAATGTTGAGTTTAATTGTCATTTTAATACCAGTATATGATAATAAGTTGATTGATGTTATTTATTGGTTGATTGATGTATGTTTGATTATTGATATTGGATGACTGGATGTTATATTTTGTATTGTTATAACACTGCAAGTTCCTTATGGATTGAAATGATACATACCCGAATGATCTAATAGATTAGAAAGAAATTGTTATGGGCTGAAATGATTGACTCGAGAGATATCATGTATTTGAAATTAAATTTTAGGATTGCGGGTTGAAATGATATATACCCGTGAAATTTTGAATTGCAGATTGAAATGATAATATCAGTATCACTTGACCATAGGGGTAGAAAATTATATACAGACACCGGATTGGTTAAATTAAATGATTTTTTAAATCTTTAAAATTTTTAATTCAGTTAACTGGTATTTTGAAATAGAAATTGATTTATATAAACTGAATTACTTTCGAAAATCCAAGCGTTATCGTTGAAATGGAAATTGGTTTAATGAATTGTTTAAAAGATTTAAATTGGAATTTTAAAGTTGAATTTGAAGTATAAATGACACTCATTGAAATTAAGTTATTAAGATGTTGGAAACTGTAACTTTGAAAATCTATAAAAATTAGAATTGCAAAATTTGACATTTCGAGATTTGAAATTGGTTTTGATTTGAAATCTGGACATGGTTCAGATTTGTTGGGATAGAAGAAATGGTTAAATATGATGTTAATTTCAAAATTTTATCATCTCAATATAAACTGTAAATGTTCCTTTAAACTCTAATTTTAAGATTTTCAACTATTAAAATAAGTTAATCTATTTTAAACCAACTTAACCAATTTAAACTATTTAATTTATTTTAATCTAATTAAACCTATTTTAAACTAATTAACCTATTTAATCTATCCTAATCTATTTTAATTTGTTTAATCAATTTTAATATATTTTTACCTATTTTAAACCATTTAAACTTTAGTAAACTATATTAAATTATTTTAATTTATTTTAAACTATGTTAATTTATTCTAAACTATTTAATCTATTTTTAATTCTATTTAATATATTATAAAATTATTTAATCTATTTTAAATCTATTCAAAGTATTTTAAATCTATTTAATCTATTTTTTTATTTAGTATATTTTAAACTTATTTAACCTATTTTATATTTGTTTAAAACTATGTTAAACTAATTAAATTATTTATAACTATCTATATTATTTTCTAAATTTCAGATGGTGTATAATTAAAGCCTTGATTTTGAAGCGAATAAGGTTTAATGATGTTATAACATAAGTAGGGATTTAAATGACATATTTGAGAAATATGATGATTTTAAATGAGGATTTAATCTATTTTGGAAATATGAATTCGAAAGTGATATGATTTCAAATGTGATATAATTTCGGAAGTAAATGTGATTTCAAAATGATATGGTTTTGAGAATATGATATTTTGATATCAATTGTGAATTGACTTTTGAAATGTAAAAGAACCATCCGATGTGAAATAAGCGTTTGGTTGTTAAAGAGACCGGGATCAGAAATTGTCATACTCTCTGCCAATACTGAAAACCACTTTAACAATTGTGTATGTGGTGGAGATTCCATAAATGAAGTAGGATGGTATGGCGAACGATTCTATATGAAGCATTTACGTGATCCTAACTCCTATGAGTCATCTTAGATATGACTAAAAGTGGAGCCATGCCGGGCCAAGTGTGGTTATTCCTCCGATCAAACACATTTATTCGATACCATATTATGACTTTGTGATGATTTGGTGGCCACCTCTCGATTTTGATTATGGGAGTGTGTTCTGAGGTGGGCTATAGTAGCTGTTATGTGTTATCACTAGTCCAGTTCCGCAATCGGTATATCTACGCTGGCATTGCCTCAAGTGCCGTATTCACATGCCTTGTCGTGCCTTTTATGAGTTTGTTTTGTACCATGCCTATAGAGTTCCCTCTAGGTAAACCTCACGGAGAAGCGTATGGTACTGTATAGTATAAAATGTGTAAAGGGGGATATGGGTAACGCCTTAAAGCTATTTTAATACTTTAATGTAGACACTATTATAGCGTATTGTACTACATAGTAGATGGTTTAACGGATCCTTAGAAGATGGAGATCCCAAACATCTCTTAAGTTATTGCACTCATGTTAGACACGGGGTAGGAGATATCAAACCCCGTAAACATCTCCGACGCCGTTATACTCGTATTTATTTACTGTTGATTTAACTTACATATGATATTTTAGTTTTGACTCAAGTGTTTTGCCTTTTCAACTCGCTTGAGTCAGTTTGAGCTTTTCAGATTATCGAAAACTGCTTTCTGGAGGATGAAGACGAAGAGTTGTATTATTACTATTTATTATATTCATACTACTGCATCATGTTACTCCACTGCATTTATTTATTTATTCCTATTGTATGTAACTCTAATCGGTATTGTAAAAGTGTAATCAAATTTTATTTGCAAAACAGCTTCATGAACTGTTTATTTTATTATTATATTTTGTCATTTGACTGTAAGATTCTGTGTTTATTTCCTTTCTTTCTCTGCCTTTTCTTATTTACCCCATAGCAATCTGCCCATTTGAATGGTTTGAGTTGGCATGTGTCGATTTAAACCGTCCAAAAAGGCAAGTCGTTACAGATGCGCATAATCATGACATCATATGTCTTTATATGCACCTAATCTTTGCTCCCTTAAGCTTCTTGGGTTTTATTTTCTTTAGCCTTTAATTTTCTTTATACATACAATACATATGCATATTTTAAATTATTCCAACATTTTAATTCATTATGTTATATGTATGTAACACCCGGTATTTTCAACCATTCGCATCCGGACACGTCGGACTTGAATTGCTCAAAATACCGCGTTGTAAATAAAAATTTGGCAAATCTCAGAATATACAATAAATAAATAATCACATATCACAGACACAGAGTAATAATAATGCAGCAGAAGTAGAAGAGATAGTAGTTCATGAAGCTACCATATAAATATATCAGAGTTACATAAGATACAACAGAAGAAATAAAGTACAAAGGAAGTCTCAATACATAGAAGTCTACTAATACAAGAGCTGAATTAGAACAACAGACTGAAAAAGATAAAACTAGACAAGGAAATAATCTCCAGCGACACCAAATCTCCAAAAAGTGGAATCCCAATCTGTGAATACTCATGTTGACTCGAGTGTAAATAAAAAATACAAACACTCGAGTCAGGACATATATACTTATACAATGTAAACCAACTCAAGTGAACTGTAGCAAAGGTACAAGTAACTTTAAGGATGCTTGGGATTGCCCATCCTCTAAGGATCCGTTAAACTATTTACTATGTAGTAATATTGCGCTATTATAATAACGTCTATCAGTAAAATAAACTTACTTTAAAATAGCGTTAAGGAGTGACCCAATATTCCCCTTAACGAAAATAATGCCAGTAGTCTATACAATACCTGCATATCTCCTGATCGGAAGGCTATGAGAAGATACTCCATAGGTACGACACAAATAGAAACTCATAGTAAAGACTCGATATGGTAGGTGACACAGCACACAAGGCAATGCCAGGGTAGATATACCAATTATGACACTTAGGCTGGTGGTAATGCAGCAGCCACATATGCCCACCTCGGAACACATTCCCAAAATCGGAGGGGCGCCCAAACAATCACAAGTAATAATATGGTATCGAAGAAATGCGTCCGACCAGAGGAGATACCCCTTTTGGCCCGAAACCGCTCCTGTTTCTGCCACCTTATGCCAACTCACGGGAGTTGGGTCAATGTAATATACCTCAGAACGTCGCCACGATCCTACTTCATTCTGGAATCTCCATCGCGTACACGGTTGTCAAAGTGGTTTTCGGAATCGACAGAGAGTATGCCCATATCCGATCCCGGTCCCTTTGCCAACCAATCATTATTATAACCCGTGGTTATAACTGTAAAATAATATTTTATACTTCAAAATAAAATATCATTTCAATCCAAGTCTTTATCAAAATAAAGATTAAATCATTTCCAAAGCATTTCAATATATCAACATACCATATCCTTCAAATTCAAATATTTATCAAAATAAATATCAAGTCACTTCCAACTATTTCAATATATTAAATTATCATATCCTTTCAAAACTTCCTTTCAAATCATTTTAATACATAAATATCATATCTTTTCAAAGCTTCATTTCCAAATCGTTTTAATATCAAAAATATCATGTCTTCCAAAACTTTATTTTCAAATCATTTAAATATCAAAATATCATACCTTTCAAAACTTTATTTTCAAATTATTTTAATATCAAAATACCATATCTTTCGAAACTTTATTATATAAGTTCAAATCCAAATATTCAACTTTGAATACCTTCTAAATTCAAGATAACATTCATTTATTATCCTTTCAAATCACCTTTTAAAATGATTTATATTCCATCATATTAATTCATTTAAACCATTTAAAAGTGGAGTTATTATACTTTCAAATTAAGTATTCAATTTTCAAAGTTTCAAACCATTCTGAGCTCATTTACTAAGTCAAAAAACATAACATTTAAAATTTTAGCTTTTGACTGCATTTAAAAAAAACTGTTATAATTTACTCTTGAAAACATTTTAATTCAGTAAAGATAGCACTTAAATAATGCTGTTAAAACTTAGTTTTAGTTGAAATTTAGTTTAAAATAGCGAAGACAGCATTTCTAGAAATGCTGTAATAGCTCGGGTTTCAAATTAAAGGTTTTTATTAATTTCAGCAAAAACAGCAGACTACTATAGCATTTACAAAACTGTTGTAATAGGCCTTTATTAAGTTTTAGCCTTTTAAATTTACTACAGAAACTACAGCATTTCAGAACTGTTGTAATAGCCCTTTTTATTCAGTTTTAGTTCATTTACAGAAACCATAGCATTTCTGAATGCTTTTAAAAGCATTTTCCAGATTTTAGCGTATTTCCAGCAAATAATAAACTTCAATTTAAACCCTTTAAACATTATAAAAATCATATTTTAACATTCAAAAATATTTATTAACATACCTTTAACATATGATTTTTATAAAATAAAGTTCTTATAAATAAATCCAATTTTTCTATAAATTTACTTAACAAATTCAAGTGTATAATTTCCATTCCTTCACATATGCAATTTATTAATACTTACATTTCAAATTTCCATTTCATAAATTAAACTAAATTTACAATTGATTTCATTTAACTAAATCCTTCAATTAAACCAAATTTCACATTTCCAAATCAAGTTGTATTTTAAAATTACACATTTAAGCATTCATTTATTTAACCATTTAAATTCATAGAAAAATCAATAATACTTTAATAAATCACTTAAATTCAAATTTAAATCAAATTATCATATTTAACATGTTCCAAATATAATTAAATTTCCATTTTATTTATATAACTTAGTATCATTTTTAACCAAAATTTCAAATTTCCAAACTTAAGTTATATTTCAGTAATCCAATTTAACCATTCATTAATTACATTCTTAACTCATAGAAAAATCATAATTTCTATATTTTAAAACATTTCAAAATCTATTTAAATCAAATTTCATAAATTTATATTTTAAAATACTTAAAAATATCCAAAACACTTTATAAAATAACCACGGGCCTGTATATAGTTTTCTAACCTAGGTTACTTTTTTGGAAAGGCCTGTATATTGACCAAAATTAACTTTTCTGGAAAGTATTCTTTTTCAGTCATGTTTTGAAATTCTAATTCATATAAAAATCAAAATTTATATTTAAAATAACAAATTTATTTAATTTAATAAATAAATATAAAGTTTTTAAATCAAAAATTCAATTAAAATAATTAAAATATACAATTAAAATAGTCAGAGAAAATACACGGTTGTTACACTCTCCCCTACTCAAAACTTTTCGTCCCCGAAAAGGAATGAGGTATGGGAAAGCACAGAAAAAGATAGAGTGAAATAATATTTAGATAAGATGACAAGGAGATTGAGACTATACCTGATAACTGTTGTTATAGGTAAGATTAACAAGGCGGAGATGATCTTTCCAAGAACCTTTAGAATCAAGAACACAAGCACGAAAAAGTTGGATTCAAAATGAGTACCAAAGATTATCAACGATTATAGTAAGATTTTAAACAGAAAGATTATAGAAATATGTCTATACCACTCTGTAGCAAGATAAGGATAATAAGGACAACCAAAAGATAGTTTGAAAAACAAAATACGGAAATAAATTTGAAACCATGGAAATTTCAACTTAAATAGAAAATAAATTTTTACAAAAGTTAAATAAATCTTAACTATCTCAAATTTCATTATCTTATTATCCAATTACCTTAAAATTAACTATTTTAAAACCATGGGTTTGAAAAATAATCATTTATTATACTCATAATGTACTTAATAAATTTAATTCTTCTTTATTCCTAATAAAATTAAATTTATTCCTCACAATATATTTATCACTTATGTTAAATATACTTACACTTGTTATAACTGCTTCATTTTATTCTTAGTTCTTTTAACATTATTTTATTATAAGTTATTCAATTACACTTTATTGTAGTACCTCTGTTAACCATTTTATAACTAAACTATAAGTGTACAACATTTATTATAACCACTCAAATTTTATTTATGAAATCTTTTTATATTGTATATTATCCAATTACATTGTTAACTTCTGAAATTAAGGTAAGTTATATTTGAATGAAATTGTATTATACAAATTCCAATTAAATCATTTCATGCTTGAATATTCACCAAAATTTTGATTTTCTTTTTATAATTGAAATTATTCTTTAAAATAAAATTTAAGAATTAAATTTGCGATTTCTTCAAACCGTTTAGAGATAAATAAATGTATGTACATAATTCATCAAATCAAATTTAAATCATATATCTATATAGATTATAAATCAAGTCATGTTTTAGAAGCTCAAATCAATTTGATTTCCCAAAACAAAGCTGTAGCAAGACTATAGAGCGGTCTCTTCACCTCGAAACTCGAAAATGAATTTCGATAATGCTGCATCATCATTGAAATTATTTCCCAGCGACAAAGAGAAGAGTACTAATTTTTAAACTTTAAAATTCTTTGGAAACATATTCTTATTCGAAAATACTTTAAATAATATACTTTAAAACTTAAACACGAGGTTTGAAACCATCGGAAATTGAATTATCAAATTTCTTGTTTTAAATTCATTTTAGTTCCCAAATCAATTTATAAACAACTATTTATAAATTCATTTATAAAACAATAAATGACAAATCAAGTATTATCATTTCAAATAATCAATTTAAATCAATTTATTGAGTTCCATATATTAACTTATATATCAAAATTTATTTCATTAACCAAATTTTAAAATAATATTGTGTCGGTTTGTTCTGTCAAAGTGTTTTAGAAATCCTATAGATAGTGTTGATCAGACGAATCGATCTGTGATGTCCCGAAAATTTAAGCAATACTTATTTGATAATTTCATTAATAATTATTTTAAAATGTGAAATATTGATATAATAATTTAATTCAAACAGAAATTATCTTTTGAAGATTAATTATTATTTAGTTTGATAAATGATATTCTTTTTAAAATTTATAATGATGATAATAATAATAACTTTTAGGAATTTTATTCTTTTCAAAAGTTAAAATATTTAAATAATAAAATTATCTTTCTAAGCTGATTCAAAGATATTTTATTTATAATGTATATATGTGTATACATTATAAATAGGAGTTTCGATTTTAATTTTAATTTTAATTTAATAAGAATGTTTTCCAATTTACTATATATGTATGTGTATAAATTATGAATTGATTAATTTAATTTAAAATTGGTATTGAAAACTTTTCAAAGGTAAATTTAAAAGTCTTGCTTATATCTTCAAAGAATATAAGTAAGTATTTATCTTGTTTATAAAAATAAAAAAGTTTAAATTGTATTTTATAATAATAAAAGTTTATTTTGTGTTATTTTAAAAATTGTTTTGAAATAGATTTAGTTCAATTTTGTTAGAATATAACTTGGTTTGAAACTTTTGAATAAAATTAAATTCAACGTTCTTTTTCTTTTTAAATTTTCTCTTTTGAAAAGTTTAGCTTTAAAAATATTATTTTGAAAACATTCAAATAAACATTTAAATTGTGTAATTTTATAAAGAAGGTTTATATGTAAGCATGTAAAAACTAAATGTAATTAAACATGTAAAACATGATAAATTAAGTAAGAAATGAATTAAAAAAACCTTTATAAAATTTAGAAATTTCTTTTTATTATTAAAATGAATATGTGTCAAACACTTAACACATAGAAAGACACTTGTAAATCATTTGTCTTACTTAAGTAACAAGTGGCATGTTAAATTATTTTTGAAATAATTATTTTAGATAAGAAAACTTAGTAATGCATTTGTTAAAACCATTATCTTCAAATGAAATCTGAAAATCAGATTTTAGAAAAGAATTTCAAAACTAAGTACACTCAAAAATCTGCAAAACCAAATGAAAACCCAAATTCAATTCATGTTTAAAATCTGCAAAAAAATAAAATCTACTCCTATCTTCAACATCAATTTGCAAGTTCAACAAATTCAAGCAAAGGAAAAATTGTCTGCATGCAGTTTTTAAATTCTACAACAACAAGTTAAAACTCAACTTCAACTAGCAATTGTAAATCCAGATTTCAGCAGATGCAACATTGCAAAACAGGTTCCTAGAAATGTGAAAATGCTTCTCTGAGTTGCTTCTCTGCTTCTTCAACTAATATGTGAGTAAATGTTTTAAAAAAAAACAGTTTTTTCTTCCTAAAATCATACTAAAGAAAATACTAGAACAAAGATCAAATGCAAACTGTTTTTCCCAAAAATCAAAATGCTAAGAATTTAAACTGCAGTGCTTCACTGTTCTTAGGTAAATAGTTTCATAATTTTAAAAGGGAACTTTAAGTTATCAGTTGCATGTGAATATATAGAAATAGGTATGTTGTGTGATTGTATGTAGATGAATGATTTGTGTGAACATATATAAATATGTATATATGCTGCTGTTACCTGAAATCTGTATATCTGTTGTTTTTAAAACTAAGTTTTTCTTTGGTAGAAATCCTTTATCATTTGAATTGATTTCAGTTAGAAAGTAATGTGTAACAAAATGTATTTGTTAGTATAGATTAGATTTATAAATTATAATTTAGTTTAACTAAAAATCTGTTGCCTCTGAGAAATCCATATTACCAGTCACCATTGATGATAAAACAAATATCAATCATCTTTAATCATTAAAACAAGTTTATAGTTAGAATGCATATGTGAAATCATAAATTCTAAAACAAACATCACATTTTTAAAACAACTGTGTTGTTAGCATTTCTGTGTTAAACCAATTTTGGGTTTTTGGGTTTGTTTGATTATCTACCGGATTCTGGAAGATGCTATTCTTCCTGGAGGTGGAGATTAGATGGAAGAGTAGGGGAAAATTGTCTATTGTGTTGACAGTGGTGGTGGACGACAGTGGTGGCTAATTTCAAGTTTCTAAACCTAGTTTGTGGGTGGTAGGTTATTTGTTGCTTTTTGATTTCTATGGAGCATCGAGTGATGTAGGACTTTGGGGATTGGAAGAGGAGACATAGGCGAAGGGATGGCTGGTGTCGTAGGTGATAAGATGGTCGGAGGTGAGTTTGCGCGGTGATGACAGGATTGGGTATTTTATTGCTGTGTTGAGTTCCAGGTTTGCTGGGTTAACTCGATTTTGATTCGAGCTGCTATGGGGAGTTTGGTGATCGTGATCATGATCATGCTTGGGGGTTAGTCGGTGACTTGGTGGAGGGGAATATGACGGCTGAAGATCGCCGGAGTGCCGGTGCATATGCACCGTGCACATTTGGTTCTGGTGAACTAATTGTTGGGTTGGTGCAGGAAGATGACTCGAGTATTACTCGGGTGGAACAAGCTGTTAACTCGAAGCTTGTAGGTTGATAACTCGAAGTAGTATTTCGAGGTCTCCGGTTAGAGTTTGGTTTCAGGTTGTAAAACCTGAAAATATGCAGTTTTTAAATTTTAAAATGGAATTCAAGTTTTAAGCAGAATTTTCAATAGGGGTTTCCAAATTCAAAGTTTAAAATCTGAATTCAGATGAACTTTTGAATTCCAAGTTTTAAAATGAAAATATTTAAATTTAAGCAAGATTTACATTAAGTTTAAAATCAAGTTTAATTATAGTTTTCAGGTTACTTTGAATCCAGTTTGAATTTAAACAGTTTTGAAAATTTTAAAATGTTGATCAAATTCAAATGTTTTAAAGTAGATTTTAAAAAATGAATTTGATTTCGAATAAATGTTTAAACTTAAAAGATTTCTTTTCTTTAATATTTGAATAGAAGAAATGAAATGTTTAACTTGGAATTTGAGAAGTTTTAAATAATCAATTTATTTTAAAGACTTGATTTCTTTAATAAATTTACGAAAATTTAGATTTAAAATTTGCTTACATAAGTAATGAATGTTTTCACTTTTATTTTAAGGTTATAATTTATTTAAATTTGGATAATGTTTAAATAGTTAAATATTTTGAAATCTTAAATTTTAAAATGGAATATGAATTTAATTTAGAGCTGTATTATTTAAAATACACTTAGAATGTGAATGAAATCATTAATAATTAAATAAATTATCTTAGGATAATTGAGAAATAAAAGAATTTAATTAAGGGATTTATTTATTTGATTTTAAATAATTGTTTAGATTAATTTTTTAATAGAGATGGTTAATAATAATTAATCTAAGATAAATTTCTTAAGTAAGTAATTTAAGGAAATGTTGTTAATTAATAATGATAATTATCTAAGGATAATTAAGTAATTAATTAATATGATAATTAATTAAATTAATTAAATTAATTAATTTAAGGTAATTAATTTTAAATTGTTAAGTATAATTACTTGATAAAAGTAACTAAGGATTAATTACTTATTGTAATTAATTTTGATAATGTGATTTGTTACGTTAATTAATTTTCTTTAATTAATTTAAGTAAATCATTTGATGGTTTAATAAGTGTAATTACTTAACGTAATTAATGGAGCAGGATTACTTAGAGAAGTAATAAGCGATAATTACTGGAATGTGATTAGTCGAAAATGATTTATAATTAAGTAATTTTGGTAATTGCTTTTGTAATTAATCAAGGGATTAATTAATGGAGATAATTAATTATGAAGATAATTAATTTGTTAATGAGTAATTAAGGGTAGTTAATTACTGGATTAAAATTAATCAAAGGTGATTAATAATTGTATTTTAATTTTAGATTAATTACTAACGTAATTAATTTTAAATAAAGTTATTAATTTAAATTAGAGGTCATTAATCAATATAATTAATGATGTAATTAAGGATTGTTTAATTAAGTAATAATTAATTATTAAGTGATTAATTAATGTAATTAATTAAGGATAAATGTAATTAATTATAGTTAATTAATGAAGTAATTAAATGTTAATTACTTATGATTAAGGTTAATTAATTTTTGTAAAATTAATTAAAGACTAATTACTTATTATAATTAGAGAATGATTAATCAAAGTGTTTAATCAAGTTGAATACTCAGAAATTGGTTATTAAGCAGGATTTATAGATGGGATAATTAATTTAATTTATTTTAAATTAATTAGAGATAGAAGTAATTAATTTAATTCATTTTAAATTAATTATAGATGATGGTTAATAAATCTTTGCTTATGGATGATATTGATTGGATGGATGTGATCTCAGTAATGAGATGAGTAGTATCTGTATGATATGGATGCATGATTAAAGTATGATGGTTTGTGATGGATTATCTAGTTGTGATGATTATCTGTTTGTGATTATGATACAGATTATCTGTTTATGATGAGAATGTGTTTATCTATTGTGATATGTGAAATATCTATCTGTGTGTAAATAGATAATAATGAATTAAATTAATTATTCAAATTAAATTCACTTGGACATTAAGATGCCGTTTGGATTTCGATGAGACCGGGATCGGATTCCCAAATTTGGAATTCCGAAAACCACATCGATCCAAATTAAACGTTAGGTCGTGAATCTCAAGTGAAGAGTGAAGACTCAAGGTCTAAGGACTATTCGTCAGTATAACTCTGAGGGTGATTCCATGATGAGTTTGATGGAATAGTACTTTCAGGTTCGAGATGGTGATTCAGAGTGCAAGGGTTATCATCATTAACTCTGAGGGTGATTCCAAAATGAGTGTAATGAGATAATGCTTTCGGTTTCGTTCGAACCCGGAGCGAACTTGTATGGATTGAATGCTTTCAGAACACCGTCGGGGGGACGATGAGTATTCTAAGATTGATATGTTCTATAAAGGTAATCGTAGCCTTAAGCCTCATCAACCGGGAATGGCTAAAATAGGGGAGGCGCAGCAAGGCTTCGTGGGTAGCCCCCACTTGAGAGCGAGATTTACCCCTGTCTAGATGTCCCTTTTTATTTCGGCTGTGTGGGTGATTGCTAGCTAGAATCGTCGAGGTGGTCTTGTTCGGGACTGTTCAGTAAGGAATGGTCCCAGCTTTGTGTTGCAGGGGAGTTAGGGTGGCTCCTCGGTACGGTGATCTAGGCCACGTACTATGACGGGCGGTACCCTAGTAGCCCTGCCATTGATGGAATCCAAAATCCAATAAGTGCCTGTACGGTTTTGATTGTGCCCAACTATCTTGGAACGTGAGATGTAAGCATTCCAGCTATTTTTGTATTTTATTTTGAAAACCCTAGACACTATTATAATATCACTGGATTTCCTATCAAATGTTTTGGTTAGCGTAAGGTAACTTTTCATGTTTATTTGTGGGAAGTCTTACGTGATACCTTTTGTTTTCAAAGGATCTTCTAAAGTTAAGCAACTTTTAAACCCGTTTACTCACACCAGACCCCTGTCTGACCCGAGTGTTTATTTTCTGTTTTATTAAACTCTTAGGTACTCATATTATGTATGAGTAGTCAAGTGTTCAGAATTTCTTTGACGAGTTTCTGGAGGAGATATGGAGCAGGAGGCTTCGACGAGTAGATATATATATATATATATATATATATATATATATATATATATATATAGTGGTTCCGTTGTGTTTGAGTTTTATCTGTTTCCTCTGATGTACTTGAATTGTAATTGTTAGACAGATGTTTATAACTGTCTAATTTGTGTTGTATTAGTTGTATAGCTCTGATGTATATGATACTATGTAATGTTTTATGTGATATAATATAATTTATTCGTTCCGCTGTGAAATTCTGATGTTGTCTATTTCTTTCTTTTCTATCTTTTCTCTTTTCTCTCCCTTTCTTTCTTCTTAATGATGCGTTTTTCTATGGAATGAAAGACGGGTCGTTACATTGTGGTATCAGAGCTCTACGTTGAGCGAATACCTAGACTCTGTAGTGGTGTCTATCTTGAGAGAGCGTATTTGTGATTTTGAATATATATATATATATATATATATATATATATATATATATATTTCTACCTATTTGATTGGGTTACCTGTTCAGGTTTTCCAATGTAAGTTCTAGAGGTAGATAGGGTAGTGGTGTGTGTAACACAACTACCAATGGTTGGAGTCCGAGTGTTTGAGGTTGGAAGTGATCTGCTAGGACAGTATTAGGCATCTTGAGTAGTTCCACAGTTTGGTGTGAAGGATTCCACCGATCTCTGAAGAAATCTTTTCAAGGTTCGGAGTTCATCTTTGGATTGTAAGCTTGGTTGCACTCGTGCAAGCAGATCTTCTCGAGTCTGGATCAGTTGGGAGTACTGAAGCCAGAGATGGTATCTTGGAAATTTTAGGAAGGAAATTCTGTTTGTATTTGAGTTTGAGACTCAGTTTGGCAGAGTGTTTTGTGCTTGGTTCGAGATCGAGTTTCCTGAGAGATATCTGTTTTCTGAAGGCTCTATTGTGGAAGTGGCTGGTGTAGCTTTGTGATTCGATGAGCTTTTAGATAAGGAAGCTTTTGGGCAACAGTAGCAGCAGTGAGGCATGTTTCTTCGATGGTTCATAAGTCTCTGTGATTTTTCTGTCAGTAGGTCGAGCAGATGGTGAAGTTTTTCCATTTCTTCTGGAAGCCTAGCTGGGTGTGATGTTTGTGGTTGGAGGTAGGCCACTAGTTCTTCTTTTGATTAGAAAGCTTTAGCTGTTTTGATTGTTGAAGAGAGAACGGTTTCTTGGAATCTAAACTGAGTGGGATCGCAAAAGTGACTTGCGATGGTTTGGAAGTTTTCTGAGTAATCTTTGTTTGGATTGAAGCATCTCTAGAGGATGTTTGAGTTATCGAAGTGATTTGGTATTTCTCTGGATATCTTCAAAGGAGTTAAGGTTTGCATCTGCACCGAGAGATTGAGTTCTGTTTCAACTTGGTTCTTGGAGCTTTACCAGTGGTTCAGTATAGTAGGAGGGCTCTTTGAGAGAGAGATCTGTTTAGCTGGCAAGATTGATCGGGTCTAGTTTCTGGTTGAATTTTTGCTGTGGTGTTTGTGACCGAATCGGATAGGTCACTGAGATTTTATGGAATTTGATGGACAATGTTTTCGGAATTAGTTGATCAAGTTTATACTTGTGTTTATCAACAACATTTTTCAAATCAGAGTTGTGCAGCGGAAGCATAGTGGCAGCTATTCCAGAATAGGAATAACACCTGATTCTTTGGGAATTTGAGTTTTGTCTTGGATCAGAGGATTTCTACAGGAAATATATTTTGGAGTCTTCTGATGTTGTGTAGTAGAGTTTGTGTGGTGGATTTTGATGGATCTTGAGAGAACCATTTTGTTGAGTAGGATCTGGAGATCGTTTATTTCTTTGTCTAGATTTGTTCTGTGTAGCATCTGCGAAGATTGGATTGATCTTGAAGGTTGGAGGCAGCCCAGGATCGTCAGGAGAGAATTGTGGATAAGAGTATTGGATCTTTCTGTATTCTCTTAAGGATTAAGAGTTTGGCCTACAAGATTGAATTGCCAGTTTGGATGGCTGGAATTCGTTGCGTATTTCATGTATCTCTAAGGGAATACGTGTATGGTTTATTACTGGTCTTAGAATCAGTAATTCTGGGAGATTTGGAAGTTGATCAGGACTTGTCTGTGGTCCTACATCCTGTTTAGATTTGTAGATCTAGATATAAGAGCTCTAGATCTGAGTGGTGTAGCCAGTTTAGATTTTGTAGAGCGAGTGTTCCGGTGTTTGTACCTGGGAAACTCTAAGGAATTCTATCCAGAATTTTGTCTGCGTAATTAGAATTGTTTGTTTGAATTGGTTGCTATGGTTGCTAGGATTTGATTGGTAACATATGTTTCTATTTTAAAATTAAAAATCTGCATGGGATTATTAAATTACCTTTGCTTTTAAATTTTGGGGACCAAATTCTTTTAAGGGGGGAGGAATGTGATGTCCCGGAAATTTAAGCAATATTTATTTAATAATTTCATTAATAATTATTTTAGAATGTGAAATATTGATATAATAATTTCATTCAAACAGAAATTATCTTTTGAAGATTAATTATTATTTAGTTTGATAAATGATATTCATTTTAAAATTTATAATGATGATTATAATAATAACTTTTAGGAATTTTATTCTTCTCAAAAGTTAAAATATTTAAATAATAAAATTATCTTTCTAAGCTGATTCAAAGATATTTTATTTATAATGTATATATGTGTATACATTGTAAATAGGATTTTTTATTTTAATTTTAATTTTAATTTAATAAGAATATTTTCCAATTTACTATATATGTATGTGTATAAATTATGAATTGATTAATTTAATTTAAAATTGGCATTGAAAACTTTTCAAAGGTAAATTTAAAAGTCTTTCTTATATCTTCAAAGAATATAAGTAAGTATTTATTTTGTTTATAAAAATAAAATAGTTTAAATTGTATTTTATAATAATAAAAGTTTATTTTGTGTTATTTTAAAAATTGTTTTGAAATAGATTTAGTTCAATTTTATTAGAATATAATTTGGTCTGAAACTTTTGAATAAAATTAAATTCAACATTCTTTTTCTTTTTAAATTTTCTCTTTTGAAAAGTTTAGCTTTAAAAAATATTATTTTGAAAACATTCAAATAAACATTTAAATTGTGTAATTTTATAAAGAAGGTTTATATGTAAGCATGTAAAAACTAAATGTAATTAAACATATAAAACATGATAAATTAAGTAAGAAATGAATTTAAAAACCTTTATAAAGTTTAGAAATTTCTTTTTATTATTAAAATGAATATGTATCAAACACTTAACACATAGAAAGACACTTGTAAATAATTTGTCTTACTTAAGTAACAAGTGGCATGTTAAATTATTTTGAAATAATTAGATAAGAAAACTTAGGAATGCATTTGTTAAAACCATTATCTTCAAATGAAATCTGAAAATCAGATTTTAGAAAAGAATTTCAAAACTAAGTACACTCAAAAATCTGCAAAACCAAATGAAAACCCAAATTCAATTCATGTTTAAAATCCGCAAAAAAATAAAATCTGCTCCTATCTTCAACATCAATTTGCAAGTTCAACAAATTCAAGCAAAGGAAAAATTGTCTGCATGCAGTTTTTAAATTCTACAACAACAAGTAAAAATCAACTTCAACTAGCAATTGCAAATCCAGATTTCAGCAGATGCAACATTGCAAAAAAGGTTCCTGGAAATGTGAAAACGCTTCTCTGAGTTGCTTCTCTACTTCTTCAACTAATATGTGAGTAAATGTTTTTTTTTAAAACAGTTTTTTTTTCTAAAATCATACTAAAGCAAATACTAGAACAAAGATCAAATGCAAACTGTTTTTCCCAAAAATCAAAATGCTAAGAATTTAAACTGCAGTGCTTCACTGTTCTTAGGTAAATAGTTTCATAATTTTAAAAGGGAACTTTAAGTTATCAGTTGCATGTGAATATATAGAAATAGGTATGTTGTGTGATTGTATGTAGATGAATGTTTCGTGTGAACATATATAAATATGTATATATGCTGCTGTTACTTGAAATCTGTATATCTGTTGTTTTTGAAACTAAGTTTTTCTTTGGTAGAAATCCTTTATCATTTGATTTGATTTCAGTTAGAAAGTAATGTGTAACAAAATGTGATTGTTAGTATAGATTAGATTTATAAATTATAATTTAGTTTAATTAAAAATATGTTGCCTCTGAGAAATCCATATTACCAGTCACCATTGATGATATAACAAATATCAATCATCTTTAATCATTAAAACAAGTTTATAGTTAGAACGCATGATTGAAATCATAAATTCTAAAACAAACATCACATTTTTAAAACAACTGTGGTGTTAGCATTTCTGTGTTAAACCAATTTGGGGTTTTCGGGTTTGTTTGATTATCTAATGGATTTTGGAAGATGTTATTCTTCCTGGAGGTGGAAATTAGATGGAAGAGTAGGGAAAAATTGTCTGTTGTGTTGACAGTGCTGGTTGACGACAATGGTGGCTAATTTCTAGTTTCTAAACCTAGTTTGTGGGTGGTCGGTTATTTGTTGCTTTTTGATTTCTATGGAGCATTGAGTGATGTAGGACTTTGGGGATTGGAAGAGGAGACATAGGCGAAGCGATGGCCGGTGTCATAGGTGATAAGATGGTCGGAGGTGAGTTTGCGCAGCGATGACAGGATACTGGTTTTTATTGCTGTGTTGAGTTCCAGGTTTACTGGGTTAACACGATTTTGATTCGTGCTGCTGTGTGGAGTTTGGTGATCATGATCATGCTTGGGGGTTAGTCGGTGACTTGGTGGAGGGGAATATGACGGCTGAAGATCGCCGGAGTGCTAGTGCATATGCACCGTGCACATTTGGTTCTGGTGAACTAATTGTTGGGTTGGTGCAGGAAAATGACTCGAGTATTACTCGGGTGGAACAAGCTGTTAACTAGAAGCTTGTAGGTTGATAACTCGAAGTAGTATTTTGAGGTCTCGGGTTAGAGTTTGGATTCAGGTTGTAAAACCTGAAAATATGCAGTTTTTAAATTTTAAAATGGAATTCAAGTTTTGAGCAGAATTTTCAATAGGGGTTTTCAAATTCAAAGTTTAAAATCTGAATTCAGATGAACTTTTGAATTCAAAGTTTTAAAATGAAAATATTTATATTTAAGCAAGATTTACATTAAGTTTAAAATCAAGTTTAATTATAGTTTTCAGGTTACTTTGAATCCAGTTTGAATTTAAACAGTTTTGAAAATTTTAAAATGTTGATCAAATTCAAATGTTTTAAAGTAGATTTTAAAAATTGAATTTGATTTCAAATAAATGTTTAAACTTGAAAGATTTCTTTTCTTTAATATTTGAATAAAAGTTATGAAATGTTTAACTTGAAATTTGAGAAGTTTTAAATAATCAATTTATTTTAAAGATTTGATTTCTTTAATAAATTTAAGAAAATTTGGATTTAAAATTTGCTTACATAAGTAATGAATGTTTTCACTTTTATTTTAAGGTTATAATTTATTTAAATTTGGATAATGTTTAAATGGTTAAACATTTTGAAATATTAAATTTTAAAATGGAATTTGAATTTAATTTAGAGATGAATTATTTAAAATACACTTTGAATGTTAATGAAATCATTAATAATTAAATAAATTATCTTAGGATAATTAAGAAATAAAAGAATTTAATTAAGGGATTTATTTATTTGATTTTAAATAATGGTTTAGATTAATTTTTAAATAGAGATGGTTAATAATAATTAATCTAAGATAAATTTCTTAAGTAAGTAATTTAAGGAAATGTTGTTAATTAATAATGATAATTATCTAAGGATAATTAAGTAATTATTTAATATGATTAATTTTGATAATTAATTAAATTAATTAATTTAAGGTAATTAATTTTAAATTGTTAAGTATAATTACTTGATAAAAGTAATTAAAGGATTAATTACTTATTGTAATTAATTTTGATAATGTGATTTGTTAAGTTAGTTAATTTTCTTTAATTAATTTAAGTAAATCATTTGATGGTTTAATAAGTGTAATTACTTAACGTAATTAATGGAGCAGGTTACTTAGAGAAGTAATAAGCGATAATTACTGGAATGTAATTAGTGGGAAATGATTTTAATTAAGTAATTTTGGTAATTACTTTTGTAATTAATCAAGGGATTAATTAATGGAGATAATTAATTATGAAGATAATTAATTTGTTAATGAGTAATTATGGGTAGTTAATTACTGGATTAATATTAATCAAAGGTGATTAATAATTGTATTTTAGTATTAGATTAATTACTAATGTAATTAATTTTAAATAAAGTTATTAATTTAAATTAGAGGTCATAATTAATATAATTAATGATGTAATTAAGGATTGTTTAATTAAATAATAATTAATTATTAATTGATTAAGTAATGTAATTAATTAAGGATAAATGTAATTAATTATAGTTAATTAATGAGGTGATTAAATGTTAATTACTTATGATTAAGGTTAATTAATTTTTGTAAAATTAATTAAAGATTAATTACTTACCGTAATTAGAGAATGATTAATCAAAGGTGTTTAATCAAGTTGAAAACTCAGAAATTGGATATTAAGCAGGATTTATAGATGGGATAATTAATTTATTTTATTTTAAATTAATTAGAGATAGAATGTAACGACCCTGAATTTCCGGCCCAATTTAAAATTTTAAATCCATCGTTTTAATATAAAAAATTTGAAATTTATAAACGATCTCAGTTTACGTCCAAACTTTATTTATGACATGCGTCTAGTTAGATATGAGCATAGAAAAAGTTTAGTCGCAAATTATTACAGTAAACTTCGTTCGCGTTTTACTGTATACCAGTCCATATAAAGCTGCGTAAAATTTATCTTCCAAATCCAAATATTTTTACACAGTTATGTTGTAAAAATTATTCTGATCATGATTATGAAATTCGTTTCTTCAAAAACTGTCATCGCCTGCTCCGTTTAAATTGTTTTGCAAAGTGTACAATTTTAGCGGCGTAAATGCGAATTTTATAAAACCATCGTATCGCAATAATCTGTGTACCGTTGGAAGCGCCTCGTCGCACTGATCAAAACGATATATTCGTTCGTGTAAATCGGAGTCCGACGTAAAATATTCGTGTTAATTTAACGGTTCCAAACGGACCGGTTAAATAATATTCAGCCCAAAATTGTAGCCCATTTACATTCAAAAATTTGAAAATAAAATCTCAGCTGTGCATTTAAGGCTGTAGTTGGAAGCTAGGGTAACTTTGGGAAGGGTTGTGACTCCTCGTTTCTGGAAAAAATGAATACGTGATTTCAAAGTTAAAAAGGAAATGCCTCTAGATTTCATTCATTCACTGTTTCCATTTTTCCATTCGAAAGCTTCAGGTAACGTCTCTCCCCTCCTTCTTCTGCTCATTCCTTTCACTGTAAATATAAAAAAATGTGAATGGCCGAAACAACTCTAGCACGTCCACCCCACGCACAAACCCCTCCACCTCACGCCGTCCACTTCCCCTCTTCATTCACCACCGACGCACCTCACCTCCACCACTACCCAGTTCGCCCTCTCCATTCGCCTCCAGACCATGCGCACCGCACCACCATGAGCTCCACTTCAACACTCCACTTCGCCACCTCCTTTCAAACCCGCTGCCAAGCCAAACCCTCCTTCGGCCAAGCATAGGTGGGGTGTACATGCCGTGGTATACGTGCGTGAGTGATTGGTTGCTTTAGCATTCAGAAGAGGGTGACTGTATGCAAGTAGTGTAAAAAAAAAGTTGAAACTGTATATATATGTGCGTGCATGAGTTTTGGGCCGTGTGCGTGTTCTCGTGTGTGTGAGAGTGTTGTATTTTTTGTGCATGGGGGTTACATGAGTAAAGGAAGAAATGCAACGTGCGAAAAAAAAATTGGAAGACTTGTTTTGTGAAAAAAAAAACAAAGAAAGAAAAAGAGGGGGAGGAGAGATGCGTGCGTGCATATATGGTCGCGTGCATGAATGGAGTGTGTGTGCTGGGTGCGTGTATTTTGTATTACATATAAAAAAAAGTGTAAAATGAGTTGTAGTGTTGAAGCAACATGTTACGTGCAATGCATGTAGTGTTGTTGTGTTGAATTTGCATGAAGTGCAGTGCTCTAGTGTTGCGTGCGTTTTTTTTTTTAAAAAAAAAGGCCAAACATGCATGTGTTATGGGAAGGGGAGCAACATGTTGAAGGAGAGGGTGATATGCATGCTTGGTGGAAGGAAAATATGTTTGTGCTTACGTGTTTTATTGCATGCGTGAGCTGTAAAGGTGGAGTGATAAAAAAAAAGAAACTGAGATTTTGAAATTTGTTTTTTTTATATTGCAGTATAGTATTACGCTAATATCTATTTTGGTTGCCATAACCAACTTTTCTCTATTTGTTGTGTGCAGAAGCAACCGATTGAGCTTTTGCAGCAGCATCGATCTCTCAGCTTTTGTTCTTTTCTTCATTATCGGTAAGCGCTGTTATATAATTTATAAATTTTATACAAACGTTCATTGTATTAATATCGTTTTCTTTTGTCGATATTTGCAGTGTTCGTTGTTCGTGTGTACCGATTTCTTTTCGTGCTTCTTCTTGCTTGGGGTCCATTTCTTTATCCACGAAAGGCGAATTAATTTTCACGACTATATTCTTATGCTAGTTTGAATTGATGAATGATTGTTATGTGATGTTGAATTGGATGTAATTGATATTGTTAAGTGACAAATAATTTGCAAGTAAATTTGAATAGGATAGTTAACCAATTTAAATCGGATTATATACGTCGAACTTTGATTTGTTAAACTTGACCCCTTCATATGTTGAATACTGATTAGTTAAACTTGACACTTCAACTGTTAATTAAATTGATGTAGAAATTGGTTAATTTCACTTTGTACCAATTAACGTATATCGGATTAATTGTTTAGTGTAAATTCGAAATTGAAATTGAACGACAAGTGAAAAACCGTAACGTAATAATCTTTAATCTACATGAAATGATAGTGTAGATTCTAGAAATAATTATATTAATTTACATAAATAACAAATGTAAATTAATACGATTATTTCGGGATTATTTAATAAATTGTTAAATTGTTGTGAATGGATGCTATTGCTTGTTTATTTACTTTGACACCATCCCAGCTATCACACTGCAAGTTCCCTTTGTATGCTTTGATTTTGAATTGAAATGGAATCGGGTTGAAATGATAAATACCCAATATATCTTTGACTTAGGATAGAAAATTAAATTAAAACCGATTGGTCAATGTTTTGATTTAAAATAAAGTTTTATTTGACTAATAATAAGATTTTGAATAAAAATTGGAATTTAAAATTCGAATGAATGTAAATGCAAATATTTAAATTTGAAACAAATATGAACGTCGTAATTGAAAAAAGAATATTGTCTAAATTTAATTATGTAATAATTAAATTTAGAATTTATTGATAATTAATTTTAGAGTTATTAATAATTAAGTTTGATATTAGTAATAATTTTGGAACTATTAATAATCAAGTCTTGAAATTTATTAATAATTAAGTTGGGAATTATTAATAACGAAGTTTGAAATTATTAATAATTAAGTCTTGAAATTATTAATAACTAGGTTTTAAAATGTATTAATAATTAAGTTTTGGAATTGTTAATAATTAAGTTTTGGAATTGTTAATAATTAAGATTTGAAATTATTGATAATTTGAATAGATTGAATTATTTAATGATTAAATTAAATTGAATTGGATTTTCTTATTAAGAGAAATCAAATTTTTGAATAAGTGAAACTAACTTTTTAATTGAGTTTTGGAATCTGTAACGAAGGAAATAAATGAATGAAATGAATTTCTTTAACAAGAAATAGAATGCGTTTTATCGAAACAAATGTAAGGCTTGTAAATTAAAGAATTGGACTCGACAAATTTAAATTGAATAAATGTGTAAACTTTGATAATGAAGTTGAACTTAAGAAAGTAATGAATTGGAAATTTAATTGAAGTTGTTTAATGAAATAAATAATGATGAATATCGAATGAAATCGATAATCGAGTTTAAATCGATTGAACGATAAATAATTTTGGAATGAACTTATACTTGAAATTAAATAAATGTTTAAATTGTTTTAAAATGGAACTTTGAAAATTTAAATATAGAAATTTTGAAATGAAGTTGTGAAGTTATGACATGAAATTTCGAAAATTGATTTAGAAGACCGACGAAATGTTGATTTACGAATTGAAATTGAAATTGAAATTGAATTGGTTTTGAAATATATTAAACGACTAATCGGTAAATTAATTACGAAGGTTATTAAAGAAACCGGAATCAATTAGGGACATACTCACTGTCTAAACCGAAAACCACTTTAATAACTATACGCGGAGTGTGATCCAGAATGAAGTGGTTGGATTGACGTACGCGATGACTGAAGAAAGAGAACGATAATGGATAGCCTTGACACTTGTGTCAAATTGGAAATGACTAAAACAGGAGCCGTGCCGGGCCAAATGGGGTTAGCTATCTCGAGCGAACACACTTCTTCGTAAACTACTCATTTACTTTTGTGATTGATTGGTGCGCACCCTTGAATTTGGAGTGTTGTTTCGCGGTGTTGCGATCGTTGCGGCGATGCGTTCTCACCAGTCCGGATAAGGAAAACGGTAGTTTCACTACCTTGGGTATTGCCTCATGTGCCTTTTCATACTTGTATTCCGTATACGCGACCACTGCGATTTTGTTTTGTATTATACCTGTGGAGTACTCCCTGATATCCCACTAGTTTACGGTGGAGTTTACAGTGCTGCATGGTCTATAATGCTATATGAAATGTGTTAAGGGGGACAATGGTAACACCTTAACACTATTTTGATATTTTACTTTACTGTTAGATATTATCTATGTATCGTACATTACTATGTATAAATAGTTTAACGGATCCTTAAAGATGCTTTTCCATTCATCTTTGAGTTATTGTTATATTGAATTTGGATCATATTAAATGTATAAGAATATACGTCCTGATTCGAGTGTTGTTTGTGCATATGCTCGGATCAGATTGAGGATTGCTGTTGCTGTTTATTTGGAGCTGAAGACTGAAGACTTTGACTATCTTATCTTATCAGTATTTGTTCTTTCCATTTGGACTATTTAGACTTCAATGTTGTTTATTTCCTTTTATTTGAGACATTGTTGTACTTATGGGTAGCTTCATGAACTACTCTTATGACTATGTTATATTTCCGCTGCACTATTCTGTGATGTTATATTTCTGTGATTCTGTGATGATTCTCATTTATATATCTATACTCCATTAACGATTCGTGTTTTGTACTATTTAAGTTGACATGTGTGGATTATTGTCAATTTAAATGGTCCAAATATATGGGTTGTTACATAGAAGTAATTAATTTAATTCATTTTAAATTAATTATAGATGATGGTTAATAAATCTTTGCTTATGCATGATATTGATTGGATGGATGTGATCTCAGTAATGAGATGAGTAGTATCTATATGATATGGATGCATGATTAAAGTATGATGGTTTGTGATGGATTATCTAGTTGTGATGATTATCTGTTTATGATGAGAATGTGATTATCTATTGTGATATGTGAAATATCTATCTGTGTGTAAATAGATAATAATGAATTGAATTAATTATTCAAATTAAATTCACTTGGACATAAAGATGACGTTTGGATTTCGATGAGACCGGGATCGGATTTCCAAATTTGGAATTCCGAAAACCACATCGATCCAAATTAAACGTTAGGTCGTGAATCTCAAGTGAAGAGTGAAGACTCGAGGTGTAAGAACTATTCGTCAGTATAACTCTGAGGGTGATTCCATGATGAGTTTGACGGAATAGTACTTTCAGGTTCGAGATGGTGATTCAGAGTGCAAGGGTTATCGTCGTTAACTCTAAGGGTGATTCCAAAATGTGTGCAACGAGATAATGCCTTCGGTTTCGTTCGAACCCGGAACAAACTTGTATCGATTTAATGCTTTCAGAACATCGTCAGGGGGACGATGAGTATTCTAAGATTGATATGTTCTATAAAGGTAATCGTAGCCTCAAGCCTCATCAACCGGGAATGGCTAAAACTGGGGAGGCGCAGAAAGGCTTCGTGGGTAGCCCCCACTTGAGAGCGAGATTTACCCGTCTAGATGTCCCTTTTTATTTCGGCTGTGTAGGCGATTGCTAGCTAGAATCGCTGAGGCGGTCTTGTTCAGGACTGTTCAGTAAGGAATGGTCCCAGCTTTGTGTTGCAGGGGAGTTAGGGTGGCTCCTCGGTACGGTGATCTAGGCCACGTACTATGACGGGCGGTACCCCAGTAGCCCTGCCATTGATGGAATCCAAAATCCAATAAGTGCTTGTACGGTTTTGATTGTGCCCAACTATCTTGGAACGTGAGATGTAAGCATTCCAGCTATTTCTATATTTTATTTTGAAAACCCTAGACACTATTATAATATCACTGGATTTCCTATCAAATGTTTCGGTTAGCGTAAGGTAAAAACTTTTCATGTCTATTTGTGGGAAGTCTTACATGATACCTTTTGTTTTCAAAGGATCTTCTAAAGTTAAGCAACATTTAAACCCGTTTACTCACACCAGACCTCTGTCTGACCCGAGTGTTTATTTTCTGTTTTATTAAACTCTTGGGTACTCATATTACGTATGAGTAGTCAAGTGTTCAGGATTTCTTTGACGAGTTTCTGGAGGAGATATGGAGGAGGAGGCTTCGACGAGTAGATATATATATAGTGGTTCCGCTGTGTTTGAGTTGTATATGTTTCCTCTGATGTACTTGAATTGTAATTGTTAGACAGATGTTTATAACTGTCTAATTTGTATTGTATTAGTTGTATAGCTCTGATGTATATGATAATATGTAATGTTTTATGTGATATAATATAATTTATTCGTTCCGCTGTGAGATTCTGATGTTGTATGTTTCTTTCTTTTCTATCTTTTCTCTTTTCTATCCCTTTCTTTCTTCTTAATGATGCGTCTTTCTATGGAATGAAAAGCGGGTCGTTACACGATCGAAAACCCAAATCAACGTCAACAACTCAAACAACGCAATATATAAAACAAAACATAGATTTACAAGTACAATTCAAAATGTTTGGAACAATAGATTGGGAACAAAAGACAGGATGATTAAATAACCGAGTAGGGAGATGGGTAAGCTTAAGTAAATCGTGGGCAACCTTAACCGGGTCAACCGTGACTTAAAGAATAAGATCAATGTGGATTTTTCTGGGGAAAATCCACATTCGATCTCAAGACATAGAGTTTGGAATAACAAAAGATATTAGCATCTAAACCAAAGATAGATATAAATCCCTGGTGAATCGATGCTAATTGTAAAGGAGTTTCAGCCATTTACAAATCATATTGAAATTGGCGAGACCGCTGACTCGCTAAAAAGATCATTCGAAGCGGAGTTATGGGATACTCCAGAATCAAAAGAAGATGAATATTGAGGGACACGAATGGATTTTGGAACTATAGGGAACGTTCCAAAATTCAAAGGAAATTCGAATCAAATAGGAAAGATTTAAACTCGAACGAAAGTGATTCTGTAAATAATTTACTTTATATTCTAAATTTTTCTCAAAGCCAAAGCTCTGATACCAAATGTAACACTCGGTATTTTCAACCATTCGCATTTGCACATGTCGGACTTGAATTGCTCAAAATACCGTGTTGTAAATGAAAATTTGGCAAATCTCAGAATATACAATAAATAAATAATCATAGATCACAGACACAGAGTAATAATAATACAGCAGAAGTAAAAGAGATAATAGTTCATGAAGCTACTATATAAATATATCAGAGTTACATAAGATACAACAAAAGAAATAAAGTACAAAAGAAGTCTCAATACATAGAAGTCTACTAATACAAGAGCTGAATTTGAACAACAGATTGAAAAAGATAAAACTAGACAAGCAAATAATCTCCAGCGATTCCAAATTTCCAGAAAGTGGAATCCTAATCTGTTAATACTCAGGCTGACCCGAGCGTAAATAAAAAAAATACAAACACTCGAGTCAGGACGTACATACTTATATAATGTAAATCAACTCATGTGAACTATAGTAAAGGTACAAGTAACTTAAAGGATGCTTGGGACCGCCCATCCTCTAAGGATCCGTTAAACTATTTACTATGTAGTAATATTGCGCTATTATAATAATGTCTATCAGTAAAATAAACTTTAAAATAGCGTTAAGGAGTGACCCAATATTCCCCTTAACACAAATAATGCCAGTAGTCTATACAGTACCTGCATATCTTCTGATCGGGAGACTATGAGAAGATACTGCATAGGTACGACACAAATAGAAACTCATAGTAAAGGCTCGATATGGTAGGTGACACGGCACACAAGGCAATGCCGGGTAGATATACCAATTACGATACTCGGGCTGGTGGTAACGCAGCAGCCACATACGCCTATCTCGGAACACATTCCCAAAATCGGAGGGGCGCCCAAACAATCACAAGTAATAGTATGGTATCGAAGAAATGCGTCCGACCAGAGGAGCTACCCCTTTTGGCCCGAGACCGCTCCTGTTTCTGCCGCCTTATGCCAACTCACGGGAGTTGGGTCAATGTAATATACCTCAAGAACGTCGCCATGATCCTACTTCATTCTGGAATCTCCACCGCGTACACGGTTGTCAAAGTGGTTTTCGGTATCGACAGAGAGTATGCCCATATCTGATCCCGGTCCCTTTGCCAACCAATCATTATTATAACCCGTGGTTATAACTGTAAAATAATATTTTATACTTCAAAATAAAATATCATTTCAATCCAAGTCTTTATCAAAATAAAGATTAAATCGTTTCCAAAGCATTTCAATATATCAACATACCATATCCTTCAAATTCAAATATTTATCAAAATAAATATCAAGTCACTTCCAACCATTTCGATATATTAAATTATCATATCCTTTCAAAACTTCCTTTCAAACCATTTTAATACATAAATATCATATCTTTTCAAAGATTCATTTCTAAATCATTTTAATATCAAAAATATCATATCTTTCAAAATTTTATTTTCAAATCATTTTAATATCAAAATATCATATCGTTCAAAACTTTATTTTCAAATCATTTTAATATCGAAATATCATATCTTTCAAAACTTTATTATATAAGTTCAAATCCAAATATTCAACTTTGAATACCTTCTAAATTCAAGGTAACACTCATTTATTATCCTTTTAAATCACCTTTTAAAATGATTTATATTCCATCATATTAATTCATTTAAACCATTTAAAAGTGGAGTTATTATACTTTCAAATTAAGTATTCAATTTTCAAAGTTTCAAACCATTCTGAGCTATTTACTAAGTCAAAAACCATATCATTTAAAATTTCAGCTTTTCATAGCATTTAAAAAAAACTGTTATAATTTACACCTGAAAACATTTTAATTCAGCAAAGACAGCACTTAAATACTACTGTTAAAACTCAGTTTTAGTTGAAATTTAGTTTAAAACAACAAAGACAGCATTTCCAAAAATGCTGTAATAGCTCAGGTTTCAAATTAAAGGTTTTTATTAATTTCAGCAAAAACAGCAGACCACTACAGCATTTATAGAACTTCTGTAATAGGCCTTTATTAAGTTTTAGCCTTTTAAATTTACTACAGCAACTACAACATTTCAGAAGTGCTGTAATAGCCCTTTTTATTCTGTTTTAGTTCATTTACAGAAACCATAGCATTTCTGAATGTTATTAAAAGTATTTTCCAGATTTTAGTGTATTTCTAGTAAATAATAAACTTCAATTTAAGCCCTTTAAACATTATAAAAATCATATTTAACATTCAAAGGTATTTTTTAACATAAATTTAACATATGATTTTTATAAAATAAATTTCTTATAAATAAATCAAATTTTTCAATAAATTTACTTAACAAATTCAAGTGTATAATTTCCATTCCTTCACATATGCAATTTATTAATACTTACAATTTAAATTTCCATTTCATAAATTAAATTAAATTTCCAATTGATTTCATTTAACTAAAACCTTTAATTAAACCAAATTTCACATTTCCAAGCCAAGTAATATTTTAAAATTACACATTTAAGCATTCATTTATTTAACCATATAAATTCATAGAAAAATCAATAATACTTTAATAAATCACTTAAATTCAAATTTAAATGAAATTATCATATTTACCATTTTCCAAATATAATTAAAATTCCATTTTATTTATATAACTTAATACCATTTTTAACCAAAATTCCAAATTTCCAAACTTAAGTTATATTTCAATAATCCAATTTAACCATTCATTAACTATATTTTTAACTCATAGAAAAATCATAATTTCTTTATTTTAAAACATTTCAAAATCAATTTAAATCAAATTTCACAAATTTATATTTTAAAATACTTAGAAATATCCAAAACACTTTATAAAATAACCACGGGCCTGTATATAGTTTTCTAACCTAGGTCAAGTGATACGGATATATATCATTTCAATCCACAGTTTAAAAAGAAAAATCCGGGTTCTATCATTTCAAACCCGCAATCCCAAGTTAAAGAAAAATAAATAGAAACCATTCAGGCCTATCATTTCAGCCCATAACGATTTTTCCCTATTCTAAAGTCCGTTCGCGTGTGTATCATTTCAACCCATAGTGAACCTAATCTACATGGAACTTGCAGTGTGATAAATAGATATAAATGAACAGTCAACAACATATAACAGTAATAGATGAGATGACATGTAAATAAGCAGGTTTAACATCATATATTAAAATCACAGGCAGTTATAACATATCATAATATTCTACACATTCAATTGTTGTGAATTCACATAATTGCATAAGTATGAATGTCAGGTGAGATTTACTCACCTCTAAATGCTGGAGATTGCAATATAACTGACACAATGGAATCAAGAGCACGATGACAACACTACAGACTTGAGTGGAGAGTGAATCCAAGCTACAAATCTTGCATTACAACCCAAAACAAACATCAAAACAAATTAAAATTCAATATACTTTGAAATGAAATAACTTTGGAATAAAAAGAGATTCGAACCCAAAGTCTTTTGCCTTGCTTCTCTGCTATTTAGCATGGCCTAGGGATGTTGTTTGGCTCTAGTTTGAACAATTTTGGCTCAGGTTTGATCATGTAAATGCACGGCCAAAGGCATGAATCATGGGGAAGTTAGATAGTGAGGAGGTGAATGGTTTTAAGGCAAAACATGGTTTTTGTTCACCCAAATGGGCTCGGCCATAGAGGTGTGGCCTCGGCCAGAGGTACATGGGTCAGGTCAGTGCTGGAGGGATGTGTGGTGGTCAGATCAGTGAGGTGGTGGCGGCCAAAGGTGGTGGTTATGGTGGTGGTTGAAGTAGATGAGGCCAAAGTGGTCAACTAGCATGGTTTTAGGCTTTAGGTTGCATTTTTGAAGGGTTTAACTTCATGGTAGGCTCGGCCATGGTCAAGGCCTGGGCTGTAGGTGGTGGTGATGGCAGGGAATCTATGTTGGAGGTGGTGGCCGTGGCTATGGAGGATAGGCCAATCAAAGTAGCAAAGAAAACAAGGCAAAAATACATGAAAAATGAGAAGAAAAGTGGAAAAAGTAGCCATTGACAATAGATTTTTCTTGAAGCCGTGAATGAATGAGATGGAAAAATGTTTCTGTGTGAATGGAGACTAAAAACTCACGGCTTCAAACCAAAAATGCCCAAGATAGTAATTGAGGAGTTGTGGCAATTGAAAAGTCTTTGGAGATGAAAGGACTTAAGTTTCAAAGCTTTTTAAAACTCTTCAAATTTCTTTTTCTTAAATTCAATTAAAGAAATCAATAAATTTGACATTAAAAACCGAAATAAAGTAATATAAAATGAAAGTAAGTAATAAAATTCAATGAAAATAGAAAAAGAATAAAAGAAATTGCTTAAAATTTAAAACAGGGTTCAAAAATTATAATTAAAACATCACTGGCTTTGGAAAAATATCTACTTCATTTTAAAAATATTCTAAAGAAAATTTTTGAAATGAAATAATTTATTTATCATTTCTAAAATGAAACAAATAATTAAATTTAGAGAAAATAGAAAAAGAATAAAGAAATAGTTTATTTAATTAAAAACAAGGCTTAAAATTACAAATAATGCATCACTAGCTTTATAAAATTTCTATTTCACTTTAAAATAAATAAAAGTCAAACTAATAAATAAATGAGGAAAAAAATAAAGTGGGAATGAGAATAAAATAATATATTAAGAAAATAGAAAAATAAATAAAGAATTTCTTTAATTAATTGAAGTTGGAAATTAGAAATTTCAAACAAAATAAAACTGACACTGAAAAATGTCAACTAAAATTTAAAAATGTTTTTTTAAAACCAAAATATATACAATACATGTTATTTACCCATATAAACATAAATTAGAACATTACATGACCAAATAAAATATTATTTATAAAATTTAAAATAAACAATTTTGTTAAATACAACAAATTTCACACAATAGTTAAAAAGGCATAACTTTCACATTATAAATCAGAGTTCAACGAAACGAAAAGCAATGTTCTTAAAATTTTATTTACTTTCATAATAAAAGATAAAATTAAAATTTTCAAACTTTCAAATTTTAAATTTTAAATTTAAAAGTCAAAGTTTGACCATATTGACCAAATTCACTTTTTTGGAAAATATTCTTTTTTAGTCATGTTTTGAAATTCTAATTCATATCAAAATCAAAATTTAAATTTAAAATAAAAAAATTATTTAATTTAATAAATAAATATAAAGTTTTTAAATCAAAAATTCAATTAAAATAATTAAAATAATCAGAAAATACACGGTTGTTACAATGTGTATATATACACACATGTATTCTTTAGTTAACTAAACATGTATGTTAATTATAAATATAACATTTTAAAACTATAAAATTTAACTATTTATAACCTTTGTGAATACAGTTTCAAAAAGTTTAAAATTATATTCATTACCTAATAGTTTTACTTTTAGTTTAATTTTTTTGAATTTATTTATTTACATTATTTATTAATTAGAATCTGAATTTAAACCTAATTTTAAAATTCCTATTTCATAACTCTTTTATAAAATTCTATATATTTAAATACGCTTATTTGAATAGAACATAAGGTTTAAAAATACATCTGAGTCTTTTACAAAGCATACCATTGAACCAGACAACTCCACGAGCCAGTTTAAGGCAGAAGCTTGGAGATTTCATGTTCACAAGAACATTCCTGAATTAATTAATCTTTTCCTTATTTAAACGGATTTTCCTCGGACAGTTTCGAAGAGATAAGCCTACATGGTTAATTATTCACATAAATACAATGCAGTCTCTTATAAGATTATTAGATCAGGTGCATCAATAATAGGGTAAAAAAGGGAAATTTAAAAAAGGTCTTATTATTAAATTTAAAAGGAATTTTCATTTTATTTTTATTTTCATTAATTCATGTTAAAACATTTTTTATTTAAATGCTTAAAACAACAATATTTATGTAACAAGATTTGTATTTATTAAGTTCCAAATTTAATATTGTTATATTTTTCTTTGTTTAAATTTTAAGTTTTGATTTATACTATGTTCACGTTCATAATGCAGGCACAAAAATTATATTATTGGCATAGAAATTTGGATGTACATAATTAAATAAACATCACATGTGAATAAATAACCACCATGATTTATAGTTATTACGTTGCAAGTAGTGATGGGATGTCAACTTAACCATGAAATAGATTATACAATCTTCTGACGGCAAATTTACTAGAGTTAAGGGTGTGCCCTAGGTCCATTTAGGTTGTTTATTATGTAAATTTAATTCTATAAACAATCTTATTTAGAATAAAGTATGTTTTTGGGTTTTTTTTCTATTATATGTGTTGTTATATTGTATTGTGATATAAATAATGAACTAATTAAATTAAGCATATATGAGTAGAAAATTCTTAGGATTAGTGTTTTACCGATCGAAGTTATGAATATGTTTGTAACCATACGTATCGAATCAACATCAAAGAAACACTAACTCCTTAAATATTACTAGTCGATATGTATCGAGAAAAAATATTGAACGTCTGTTGAAATAATGTAATGACCTTCATAAGATGGACGATGACTTAATCACGAATGTTGGTGTACTCGGGCATTATGTACTTGTATTTTTTTAGAAAGATCAGTTATTTACTAAATAGGAGTTTTCTATAGACTAATAAAACCAATTCAAACTAGAAGCTCTTAGCGCAACGATGCACAATAGTCTTTTAACTTGAGTGTATTTTCGACCTTAGATATGTACATTGTACTTTGCTTATGGTCAAAAACATGTTATGTCAACTATGTTACGACCATATTTAGGTCCATTCTGAAACAGTTGAAGTGAAATATTACTCAAGAGAGGATTATTCTCCTTCTTTATATAAGTTCATTATTACTTTAATTGGCAAGTCAATTTAAAGGCCAAACATCTAACCAAAGTAAATTTGTTAACCGATAAATGATATAGGATTAAACCAACGACTTTAAAGTGACCTACGCAATAAACATGAATATTATTAGAGTTTTGGACCTTAGACCAAACTCTATATATAAGAGATACAATTATGATTAAAAGAATTTATGTATAAAAATGTAATTTCTAAGTGAACTGATTTTATAAAGGAATTGGATTTTGTCTAAGTGGTATCCAAGCGTCGAACATGGCATGATATCGTGCTTTAGAAAAGTCAGTATAGGCTTCGGTATTTAAATTTTTTTTAAATATTGACCAAGGGCTAAATTTACACCAAGTCAGCACAATCGCATTGTTAATCATTTCCAAGCTCAACCAACGGTAGAATTAATGTATAAATGTTATAAATTAATAATAAATTGATATAAATATTGTATTAATATTTTATGGAACTTTAGTTATATATTTAAGGTTAAAATCAGGCAGAATAATGTACATAAGTTATATGATAGTTCATTCTATTAAAAAGGTAGATATTAAATAATTAAACATTGATTCAAATGAGAGTCAAAAGAATGTATACCATATTTAGTCTTTTATAGTGGCTGGCCACAGTAATCCAAACGAAAAACTAGGAAGTGCTTTAGGGCTAGAGAAAAATAGGGATGAAAAGGTGCATATTTATTTCCTATAAGTAGTCTAGCCCCTACACCATTTTATATACATTTTTCCCAACTCTTGTCCTCATTTCCACCATTGATGGAGCCTTGCTTCAGTCTTGCAAATTGAAGTAAGTGAAGAGAATGTGAAGCTCCGAGAGGAAATCGTAGCAAACGTATCAGACTCTTGGTGGGACTTCAACGGTGAATTTATCTCTTCAAGCATGCACAAAATACACACACACACACATCATGTAAGCTTTTTATTTATTGTTATATCAACATTTATATTTAGCTACAGATAAAAAATTTATTTTAGGAAATTATTTATATACGAAGCCATTTTAAATATAAATTATATATATAATAATGCTTTCAGTTATTAATAAAAAATATGGTTTTTGGTTTTAAATCTAATTACATATGCATATTTGTATGTGTATGTGTACGTGTGTCTATGGTTATTTATATATTTATTAAACATGTTTTATAATAACATATAGATGTTTCGATTTTGAATTAAAAATCATTTTTTACTATTATATATATATATATATATTGATTTCCATGCCAAAATCAATTAAAAAATATTTTTGATCGCATTAGTTTTGGACACGAAAAAACTATTATTATAGTATTCAATTATTAAATATGTTCAAAATTTGTTTCTGAATTTTCCAAAATGGCTTTCGTTCACTGGACTAAAAATTAGTTAAATTTTTCTTACCTTTCTTTTGTTGACTAAGAAAAATAATATATTTTATTTTGAATAAGTTGTTATATATTCCAAATTCGAAAAAAATTAAGTTTTCAAATTTTAAATTGTTAAAGTTGAATACATTTGTATATGTGTGTGTGTATGTATTAATCATGTATATACATATGTATTTATGAAAATTTAATTTCTAAAGAAACTATTTATTATATTTTATTATGTATTATTTATATGATAAATATTTATATATGCTTAAATTTATATTAAATTTAATTTTAGATGGTTGAAAATGTTAATATTTGCCACTATATGTATATAATATGATTATGACATTAAAATATCCCCATTGATTTTATATAGAAATATTCATCACTTGACAACTTATGGACCATAAGGCACAATGTTTAATTTTCCTATTATACCTCTATAATAGTTTATATTTATATTATTGTGATGTTCGTATTCTAAAAATGAATATCTCGACACATTAAGGTATGAAATTAAAATAAATAAATTTTAACTTAACTTACCAATAAACATTGTTTTAAACATTAGCAAACAATAAATGCTTTAATAAATGAAATAAATTAAAATATTATTCAATTCTTTCATTAATGACATATTAAATTTGATTGAGTATAAATTAAATTTATATGCATAAACACAAAATAAGATTTTATGCAATTTAATGAAAGATTTTTTCTTTTGAAATTCATCCTTTTTACCTCTTTACTAATGCTTTTCTAAAGCGGTATTAGAACCCATATTTATGTGAATAATTAACTAACGCGTAAGGCGGTGCTTTCTGGAAAATCAAATTAAATGGGTGTCTAAGAAAATTATGCTTATAGTAAGTAGAATTTTACTTTAACTTAGGACCACTCTTATGAGTGGAAAACCTCTCGATCTCCTAGACTTTACCTGGGTAGTTAAAGTAGTCCATTCTAATTTTTTTTAGAAGTTAAGCCGTTTTTTAGTGGCCCGTCCACTTTTTATAAATCATTTAAAAATATGTGTAAGGATAATGCCCCAAAAACTACAAACCCAAACAACACTAGACTAGTGAAAAGAGTGTACAAACCTAAAAAAACAATGACAAACATCACAATATACCGCAACAAAACCACTTCCAAAAATAAAAAAATATTTTGATGGAAATAAGTTTGCAATGTCATATTCAATCCCATTGTCTAAATCAGTGAGGTCAGCAGGCTTGGAGGAGCTAGATGGTGCTATAGTGGCACTGGGAGTAAAGGGAAAAGGTTGCTTGAAAATCTCAAGAAGAGGAGTATCTTCTTCCATATATGGCATTTCGGCAGTAGGAATATCGGTACGAGGAGGATCATATGTGAAAATAGAGGTTGATAAGCATCCATAGTGTTAATTTCCACTAGGTAGAGCAGGATAGGAGGGGAAACAATATAGGATGTCATGGAAGCAAATAGTGTCAGTTACGCATATAGGAGCTTTTGACCCTCCATTTTCTCTTGGGCGACTTCAGAAGAGGAACTTTATCTAACAAAGCAGGAGGGGAAGAGTAGACATCGACAACTTCCATAGGGAGATGGGTATAAAGTGTGTTAGTATGTCCGATGAGTGGCAGTAAGTGAAAATAAGAGGATACCCTGAGTATGAAACATCGACATGGTCAGCCGATTGTTAGAAAGTTATGCAGAGAGAATGGAGGCAAAAGACGATTTAGAGATTCAATAAAACAAGATGGTTCAAACGTTTAGTATTTTCATCAAATCATACAAGCTCTCCTATGCAACTAGCCACCTGTCAAGGCCATCTTGGGATTGAAGGGAGGATGTAAAACATGTAAACTTTGCCTAGACAGAAATATAAACAATTTTTTCATGGGCATTGTCACCCAATGGCCTCCATCGAGTGAGAATAAAATCCCTCCAATCTATTACACACTAATTTTCTTCTAATTCCAATTTTAGGACAATGTTATTTTGACAAGGCACTAGAGAGGATTTACTACAATATACATCATAGTAGAGTTCTTTATTGCTCCACTATTTTTTATTGCATCGATCGCAACTAATGGGTCTTCGTTACCATTGGGATTAAGCACTGCTTCCACATTACTTACAGGAGCTAAAGCTGGTGGAAAGCAACTAGGATCTTGTAATTTATGGTAGTAAGGGATTGATAATATTGGCCTGTAGCTTTTGGAGTACTAGCAGGGGTGGGTGAATATCGAGAAAATGTTATGGGGGAGTATGTGACCATAGAGGGATGTATATGTATTTAGCACTGTCAAGGAAGGATTTTGGAATTTCTTGGCAAGCTGCTTCGTTCTTAACTTTACCAATGTCGAAAACTATCAGGGTTTCTAGGGTTTGCACCTGTAGAAGACTCGAAAGTGTTTTGAGTCTTATGTTGATTCAAATAAGAGTACTTGAATATTATAAAATTGATTTGAAATTATTTCAAACTAAATAATTACTTAATTTTACAAAGAGTTGTAAATAACAATCTAAAATTGTTTTAAATTTGTATAAATATAAATGTTATATTCATTAATTGATTAACTATTTTAATTAATAAAAAAATACATATGAATCATATATACATATATAATTTAATAATTTTCAAATGTTAATAAAATTAAATGTATGCATATGTTTTATATATAAAGAAAATAGAGAGTTGATTAAAATAAAACCTATGAAATTTAAGGAAGAATACATTCAACATATAGGGTGTTCATTTAATAAATCTTGAAAACAAAATGGTTGCTCCTCTTCCTTATCGCGATTCCATTTTCTGACCTCCTTCTTCCTTCTCTGCCTCCCGTTCATCCGACCATCCCTTCTCTCCACGCCCTACCGTGTCTCCTTATGCTAAAGGAGAAAAAGTCCATGCCTCTTCAGTCAGCTTTGGCTCAAGCCCATGTTTTAAATCTTGATTTTGATGCCTCGCTGACTCACTCTGGCCGTCCTTTCGTCGTCGCTCTTCCTTCCTCTGGATGCCGATCTTCTCCTGACCTTGGTGTATATGTCTTGGCCATTGATTTGGCAGCTGCAACCGCTTTAATGGATCCACCTCTTGTATCTGTTGTATTACCAATGGCCAATACCCTTTCTTCATTGATCGCTGAAATTGATGATGGTACTCGAATCATTGGAACATGATGTAATGCCTCTGGTAGCACCGTTTATCCAATTTTATTGCTAATGTTGCTCACGCTCCCTGTTGAAATATTTACGAAGTAGGACCTAACTATGATAAAAAGTCTGATTGTGCTGTGGATGCTGGATTGGAATCGATGCTGTAGAGATTGTGAATGTTGTTGGTCGGAACTTAGATGCCTCTTTGGGTGATCTCAAACCCGATTTGTTGTGCACCCATCATGTTTTTGTTAATGTCAAAGTGAATGTCAGTGACCCAACTAACCCAATTTCTATTTTGCATATGCCCAGTGTTGATCCTCCCAATGTTCTGGCATCTCGCCTACCTTGTACGTCGGTAAATGCCCCTCAAGTTCCTAAATGGACTTCTTTGTTTAAGTCATTATCTTGTAATGCAGGAAATTATGTTCCACATTCTTTTGATTCTGTGGAGATTGAAGGGGTTTTGTTTCCTCCACCAGAGGTCATTCAGGCTAGCGAAGTATATTAGGCCGACTATCTTGTTGGTTTCTTTCTCGATTCGAATCCTCCATACCATATTGTTTGGGAACATTGTAAGAATCGTTGGAATCTTAAGGGTGGCCTCCAGGTTTAGATTGAAAATTCTATGTTGTTCTTTCAATTTTCTAAAAAGGAGGAAAGACAACTTATGCATGAGGCTGAGCCTACAATCATAGAAGGTAAACCACTTATTATTCCTTCGTGGAATAAGACCATTGATAATGCAAGAGAATAGATTTTATCTATACCTATTTGGGCCCACTTCTCTAATATTCCCTCCATTCTTCAATCGTTGCTTGGTTTGAATTAGATTGCTAGTTTAATTGGAGATCTTTAGTGTTTCGATTCGAACGCTGTCGATAGAGGAAGGATCGTTTATGATAAAGCTCTAATCGAAATAACCCCATTCATGCCCCTTCCTTCTAAGATCAGAGTATGCCCTACTGAAGGCAATGCTATAGTAATTGATGTCCACTATGGATGGAAACCTGATATCTGTAAGATATGTCACTCCTTTGGTCATATGGCTCCTTCATGCAAGCATCTCACTCCATTCGTTCCATCCGGTGACCCTTCTTTTCCTATTCCAAAAAATATCCCCCTTCCTTGTCCTCCTACAAGTAAGTGGGTTCCAAAGCCTCGCCCTGTGGTTGATCAGGTTATCCCTCTCTGGCCCTTTACTGCTGCCTCTGTTGAGTTCTGTATTGCCCTTGATTGTAACTTTGAGATCCCTACTTATGAAGTTGCTGCAACTATTCCTTCTCCTATTATTGTTGTGTCTTCTCTTCCCGTTGTTTCTAACATCCCATCTGTGGATGGTGTCACTCCATCTCCATTGATTGAATGGAACTACAGTGAGAAGACTTGGGTTCATGTGAAATCTGAGATGCGATATAGTCCAGTGTTTGATTGTTATTATATGTTCGTAGGAGGAGATGGTGAGAAGAGACGGATATTTTATCATGTTGTTGATGATGGTCTTGTTCTTTCCTGTTATAGAGACGGTGGGGACGACAATAGACTTATTTTTTACGATGACACTTAGGATAGAAAATTTATTTACTCCAGCGAGTCTGCGGTTTTTGATCCAAATATTGCAGCTCACTTTTCAGGATTTATCCATGTCATGGGGCCTAGTCCAGTTTATGACGTTAGTGCTTCCTCTTCTCAGGAGGACATCTAGTTTTGTATGTATAGTGATATGGCCACTTTAAAACCATGTTAGCTATTTTATGCATGTGCAGAATACCTATTTTTATTTATATGCAGTGGCACGGCCCATTATAAAGCCGGCTAATTTTGCTAAAAATATACGTTTAACATATAATATATATATATATATATATATATATATTATAACGAGTTATACCCATTATACTCAACTTCCTTAAATAGTTGATAATACTCTAAAAAATTATTATTGAATCATGAATTCAAATTAATAATTGTTTGCATCATTTCTAATATAAATAGATTACCTTGCATACATATGATTGTTGAGCAATCTCCAGCTATTGAATACCGAAGGTGATATTTATCTTATTTCTAGATAAGTAAGAATGTTTATGTGACTTTTTTGAGCAAGCTCAACGGTTACATAACTTCTCTTAGGATATCGCTAAACGATATGTCTAGGGTATCCAATGCACTTCTTGATTTATTGAGAAACATCATGGTCATGAAGATGATTAGGAGCATAATAAGTAAGTTAGGAGTTATATATGAGATATAATTAGTAAAGTGTTACTTACCGTTTATGGGGAATATAATTTGTTAAGCAACCTCGAGGTTATAGTAGGATGACAAACAGATCCTAACACCCACCAAAGGAATTTGTAAAGTTATGGTATCTCTTTTAGGATTTTTAAGCGAACCAAAATTTAGTATGAGCCTTATTATATAGATATAACAAACCAATCAAATAAGTATGAGAATATATGCAATGTTAACTTATTTACTCTAATGAATATGAGTTTATTAAATGGTAACAACGAACTTGTTTATTTAGATAACACACTAAAAGGAGAAAACCATAAGTCTGGCTAAGAAATGTTAAAATAGCTCTCGGCTGTGAAAATATATGGTATGTTGTCGCCAATGAGTCCTTAACTAAACCTGATAAAAATGCAATGCCCGCACAAATAAGACTTACAAAGTTGTTCAATAGACCATGTGCATTCAAATTTCTACACGTTGTCAACTATGGGTGGTGAAACTAAAAGGCATCTTGAAAACATTAATATTCATGAAATATAAATACCTACAAAAAATTTACATTGAGTAGTCTCATATTGTACTATATGGGATATCATGGAAACTGTTCCATGCTAAAAAAAAAGTAATGGTCCAATACTCAATATGATAGGGTATATATAAAGGTTGGTCAGGCTTGGTACTACGCTTGACACCTAGCTTCAAATAAATTTGATACTTGGGTTATTAACTCCACGGATCGATTCATTCAAATTGAATTTCAGTATGAATTCATTGAAATGTATTGTCATGACCTCCTTGATGTGTTAAGGATGATCGAGATTACGTTCATGAAGGAGTCGAATCCAGTGGCCGCTGCCAATGATAGCACATTATTGAATAGTTTGAAGAAAAGAAAACATAATTCTATGGATGGCAAGAGGAAGTCAAAGGCGTAAGAGAAATGTGATTGTTGCTTTTGCTAAAGAAGGGACATCAGAAGAAGAACTATCTAGAGTACTTAAACAAGCTAATGGAAAGAATTGCATTCCATGCCTAAAGGTATTTTATATAGAAAACCTTTTTTCTTATGTGCTTCTAGTTTGTTTAAATACTAGATCTAGAACTCATATCTGTAATTCGCTACAGTGACTTAGAAGCAAGCGACCCATCAAAAGCGAGAGCATGAAACTTTATGTTTCTAATGGAGCTAGTTTAGCTACCATTGCAATAGGAGAAAACCATATGAAAATTGCGAGTGAATTTCTTTAATTTTAAGCAATTGCTATTATGTATTAAACATGTTAGTGAAATAGTACCTGTCTCTCATTTGATAAAGAATGGTTATATTTTATTTGTAAAGGAAATATTACGAATATTTGTTATGGAAATAAAATAGTTGGTTTTGGTTCTTTAAATAATGATATTTATGTTCTTAATTTAAACCATGTATTTGTTATTGAAAAAAATAACTCATCTAAAGTAAATGATAACAATTATTAATATTGTAGGAAAGGCCATATTAGTAGGAAACGAATTGATGAGTCAAAAAATAAGGGATTTTTCCAACCTTTGATTTTACATTATTCGATACTTATGAGTCCCATCTTAAAGGTAAAATGGCCAAGCACCTATTCAATGGGAGCAATGAAAGAGTTATTAAATTCTTATGATTAGTACAAATTAATGTATGTGTTGAAATGTCTATAACCACCAAAGGTAGAACCTCATACTTCGTAACATTCATATATGATACCTAGATATGGGTATGTGTACTTTATGAAAAATAAATAAGAGGTTTATGAAATATCTGTTGAAATAAGAACAAAGTGGAGAACCAAACTAATAAAAAATAAGAATACTTTGATATAAACGCATGAGTACATTTGATCTAAGCTCCATCAGTTGCTAAAATAGTATGAGATTCTCTCTCAAGTTAGTCCTTCATATACTTCAAAAAAAATGGTATTTCGAAAGGAGTAATCGAACCTTGTTAGACATGGTTTAATCAATGATGAGTGACAATGAGTTTCCTCTTTCATTTTGAAGATATGCACTAGAAACTGGGGCGTATACGTTGAATAAAATATCAAATAAGTCTGTGCCTATGACTGCATATGAGTTATGGATTGGGAAGGGACCCCACCATAATTGTCTGAAGGTTTAGGGTTGTTTGGCTTATGTTAAGAATGTAAACCCCGATAAGCATGTGGCAAGATTAGTCTCATGTAAGTTTATAGTCTATTTAAGAGTGTTACTATAAATATGTGTTTTGAGCCTAAAGAAGGAAAATTATTTAGCAAAGAATAGTGAGTCTCTAAGGATATCAAACATCTGATAGCAAAGAGGTGTCGAATCTCTAAGCGGTAACGGGCCTCTACAACATCAAGTGTTTTTTAGCATTTAACAAGTAGAAGGTGATGTTAAGCTTTAACAATGAAGAAGGGTATTGAGCTTATAAGAAGATAAAGATGTTGAACCTGTAAATGCTTAAAGATATCGAGCTCCAACAAACTTAAAGAAAACAAGAGATGCCGACCTTTTACATCATAAGAGTTGTAAAGTGTAAAGGTAGTAGGGTTGGCAAAGAAGTAGGAAGAGATATCGTACCTCTATAACATAAAGTGTTGCATGGTAGTAACAAAATAAGGATGCCACACTACTAGAGGTGGTTGAGCATCTAATCAAAATATCAAGATATCAAGTTTTTATGAAAAATAAACCTTTGATACACCAGTTGTTATCTAGCCTTTACAACAGTAACTATTGTAAAGTACATAAAAACTATAAGGGATGTCGTGCTGATACAAGGATAATGAATGTTAAGTTTTTACAAATAGAAAAACATGTTGAAACCCTAAACATGTAAAGGTTTTATAGTTTTTACAAGGGTGATTGAGTTGTCGAATTTATATAAGCAAGTGGTATCGAGCCTCTACGAAGGAACAAGGAGATTCATTAGAAGGAGGCTATCAGAGCCCTTGGATTCAAAGTCGTTCCATGTATCAATCATCCCACATGATTGCCTTCCTAATAAATAGATCCCCATTAACACATGGAAAGGGCTGATTCATTCTAACTCTACTTCTCAATATTAAAAGTTGTAAACCCCAAATCGAATTAGGGATTTTTAGTTCCAATTGCATTCTTCTAACTTTTCATAAATAAGGACTTGAACGTTCAACTTTGCATAGCATACTTCTCTTGTACTTGCATAATTAGTTATTTGTGATAGTGGACATGCATACAACTTATTTTCGATTTGTACTTGGACAATGGACATGTATACTTATCTTTGGACTTGGACTTGAACTTAAACTTGCATATTCTCCTAAGCTTGAATAAGGCCACTTGAGCCTTATTCATACCAGCCTTAGCATGCCTTGAATATTTGGTTCGATAAGAAATTTGCTAACATTTTGGTGCTAGAAGGAGGGCTCAAACCTCTAATCACCTACATATTGCTTTAAAGAACTTTCCATATCCGATATGTCCATAAAAAGACATTCCATATCCAACATATCCATATAAAGAACTTTCCATATCCAGCATATTCTATTGAGGACTTTTGGTATCCTACATAACCTATTAAACCACATAATGACTATCTCCGAATAGGGATCCTTCGAGCCTTACTTTTTCAAGTCATCTTATTGAGTAACCCATAATCTTAAATTCCATGAGGAACAAGTATTGAGAAAATTGTCACTAATAACTCAAGCTGAAAAGAGATAAGTGATTCATTGTGACCCAGATAATTGTACCATAAATCCATTCCCTATAGGATCTACCTCGATCTTCACTTACTATCCAACTTTGGGAAAAGAGATCAAGAAAAAGAAATGACCCGTTCTTGGAAATAAGAAAGGCTATATAGCTTCAAGCTAAAGGAACCAATTTTGAAGATGAAATAATAAAGGAGTTTAATAAGTTTACTAAAAAGTGGCAAGGGTAATTGATCATTCCTCTACACCAAATTGGACTTGAGAATCTTTTCAAGTCTACCGTTAGAACTTAGAACTAATGAACCAATCCAATAGTACTTAAAAGTTAAATGGGGACCAAAAACACAATTCCCTATTACTTCCAATCTATTAGAGCCCGTTCCTTTACCACCTTTTATGAAAATATCTATCTCATAATTAAAGAAAGTTTGGATTATTGGCCTTTAAAGAAAAATCAATTAGGAAAGGAAAGAAATATAAGAGGTGCCTCTTACTAGTATCACTAAACAAATAGATATGATGCCAATCGATGTCCTTAAAGGAATGATCAAGAATTTTCAGGGAAATGGAGAACTCCAAGAATTTTTCAATGAAATTTGAGCTAAAAACTGATGTATCTACAAGGATTAAGTGATTAATAAAGAGAAATGCTTCAGGAAAAGGATTTATAAAATAAAGGAAAAGTCTTTGATCCCACCACAAGGGCCTGGTCAAAGCATCTCTGTTAAATGGGTTTTAACAAAGTCGAAATCAGCATAAGTTTGAACATCAAAGTCAAAACGACTTGAAACTTGGCAGACATGCTCATATGGACAAAGTAAATAACTAAGGATAAGATGTACTAGAAATGTGGTAAGTTGAAGACTCGACACTGAGTTATAGCCATGACTCGGAACTGAATTATCATGCTCAACAACTTACCTCTCAAACTTTGCATAAGTGATTCTCTAGCTCTTATAGACAAGACTTAGTGATTCTATAGAATACCAAACAGATTATCTCAAGGATTGAAGAGTTAGCACAAGTAGTAGAACAGACCGAGTTATGAAGAAACGATCATCAAAACAAGTCTCAACCTACGGAAACATAGTAGGCACCTCAAAATGTAGTAAGAAACATGGTGCGAAAGACGAGGAAAATTTTCTCCTTAAAGGGATAACTCGGTATCAAGTTATGGGGATAACTCGGCACCAACTTATCCCCTTAGCTTGGTGTATCCCCAAAATTTTCACACAACTCCAGGCTGTTATTTGGACCTCACCAGTAGTAGGCTTTTGATCCAATATGACTGCTACTCCTATAAATACAAACCATAGAGCAACCAAATCAGAATAGGACTTTTTTCATCACTATGTGGAAGCTCTGCCTCTTCATTATCTTCTATCTCTATACAATAGCCACCAAGGTAGCAACTTTGGGCAATTCTAGGATTTAGAATCTATGTAATGCTTGTACTTGTAACTTATTCTATATAAAATCTCTTGTAATCTCAAATAAACTACATCAAATCTATGCACAACAAAGCTATAAAGTGGACGTAGATCATAAATTGGCAAGCCACTATAAAATCTTGCGTCTTTTTCATGTTTCTCTATTATTTTCAATACTATCTACTAGACCTAGGTTTGATGGGTTCCCTACTACTCATTCTTGGGTTTCGATCCATTTCTAGCATCAACATCTTTGTGCTTTCATTAAGAAAACTAAACCTAGGCTTCAATTTAGCTCTTTACTTTGGATTTCATAAAGTCTAGAAGTTAGATTTAGAAAGTTTGCTTGGAGAAGCTAAAGATTTATTATTCTAATGGCTCCAAGAAAAGGAAAATCTACATCTGGAAGATCTATGGGAGAAATAGTCGGTGGTGATGAAGAAAATGCCTGCTAAACGAAAGTAAACAATGGAAATCCACTGCCCAGGTCTTCTACTCAACAAGAAGTTTTTATTAAAGAAGATCTTAATTAGATTATCAATGATCTAAACCAAAAATTTACTAACAGGCAGAAAGCTCTGATGGATAAGATGGATGCGTTGCTAACTTTGCAACCACTAATAATAAGAAGAACTAAAAGGGAGACTTCTCCTACAATAGAAAAGGAAAATTCCTTCGTTTCATGTCTGAACCAGAGGGATGGAAAGTATTGATAGAAGGAAGTAACTACCAAAGCTGCACAGGACGTTGCAGGAGGAAGTAGAGGGGTTCTCCCTATAAAGGACAACATGATGCTGATCCAAAACAATTTGGAGCTGGCCTAAAATTTAGAGTGAACACTCCACTAGAAGGTGACGCCATTCTCGTTTCAGACTCCAAAGACAGTATGTAGCTTGATGGCAAAAAATTAAGATTTAGTAATGGAATTAACAGAAAAAATATTTGAACCGGAGCTCAGACAGCCTGGTAAGACCAAATACACACCAACAAAACGTTGCAAGAGTGGTTCTCCTAAAGAATGGAGGACCTAGGCTTCAGTTGGTAAACTAAATTTATTTACGAAGTCAAAACACTTAGGGTAGCCCCTCATAGTCGACTAGTAGATTACCGTGCCAGCAAAGAATACATCGTTGACACGGTCAAACGATTGGTTGAAGAGAGCAAGGGTTTAAAGAATGAAGACTAGGGTTCGACACCAAGTCAAACCCCATTCCCTGAAAGTGTTTTGAGAGAGGAATACCCTCAAAAGTTTACAATGTCAACCATGTCGTCATACAACATCATAGCGGATCTGAAATAATACTTGTATAAGTATGAATGGCATACGGATGGAGCTAGAGCTATGGATATTGTTTGCTTTAGATATTTCCCCATCTTTTAGGAAGCAGTCGCTTCCATATGGTTTACTAGACTTCCACTGAGATCCATTTATACCTTTGACGAATTTTTAAGAATGTTTCTGGAACAATTCAGACTCCATACTGCACGACCAAAAGATATTATGTTCTTATCTGGCTTTTTCATGGTACCCAGTGAGTCGTTAAAGTCTTTCTTGAATCAGTTTAACATCGTATCCAGGGAGGTAAGCAATCCCAAGGAAGGTATTATTTTCATGGCTTTGGTCCAAGTAATCCATCCGAATACAGGCTTTGATGGATGGATTAAAATGAAACAACCAACTACTATAGAAGGATTCCACTGAAAAGTGAATCAGCTCCTAAGGTTGGAAGAAGCAAGTGCGATTAAAGGAAAAACTATTAATCGGCAGTTGAAGAAGAGGTCTAAAGTAATGTTGCGGTCAGGAAGGATGGAGATAATTAAAGAACTACTATAGGAAATTCAATAAAGAATGAAAATAAAAAAGGAGGAATTAAAACTCTGGTAAGTGCAATGAGAACAGGAAACGTCTAAGAAATCTCAAGCCTGAAGATTATACGCCGTTGAACGATAGTTTGGAGGACATCTACCTTGCTCTTTGGGAACTGAGCAACACAACAAGCCATCTAAAAGGGAAGCATCTGAGCAGTAGAAGAGGTCGAGGAAGTTTTACCACTTTCACGAAACTAACTGGCGCAACAGAATGAGTACCGACATCTGAAGGACTAAATCGAGGAACTAATAAGGAACAACCGGCTCCAATAGCGCATGAAGAAATTTTAGAATGCTGGCCAGCTTGGTAGACCACAACTTTTGAACAATCAAGGAAGTTAGTTTGGAACTATCAAAGAAGGGTCTAGACGAATGGATGAAAGACTTGTCATAAGTACCAACACCGAAGGACCTTACAAATGTGAAGAGCTGGGCCAAGGTGGAGCAATAGGCTAGTTCATTGAAGCACGCTCCAAAGGAAGCTTGTTACGTTATCGAAGATAGAGCCCCAACCAAGCAACAAAAAATGATTAATGATGATATTTCAAAATTGAGATACTGAAGGAATAGACATGCCAACTCTTGGCCCGATGGTGATAACAATTGGAATTGACCGGCAGTTATGCATCTAGTGTTAATTGATAGTGGAAGTTCGATTAACATCCTTTTTCTATACACATTCGATCAAAAAAGGATTAGCATAAAGGATATGACCACCTACATGGTGAAGATTTAGTGGTTTATAAGTGAACCAAAATAACCAGTCGGGATGATCGACTTGCTTGTAGAACTCGTAGAAAGAGAATGAAAGGTTGTACTCATTCAAACCTTTGAAATAGTTGATAAATTCTCGGTTTATAATGCTTTCTTGGGCGACTGGCCCTCGTTTGACTTCAAAATCGCTTTGGCTCCTCGTTCCTCATAATGAAATTCCCAATGGAGAATAAGTTTGGAGTTGTAAGAGGAGACTAAAGTGTGGCAAGAGAATGTTACACTGTTGAATTATGTGAAGTGAAATGATGTGAGAAGGGGAAGAATGTAGGGGAATCTCTCCACATTCATGAACTGCATGCATAGCAATTAAAGAGACACCCTAGCTCTGGGCAAAAGCTTTGATAAGGCTTTGGATCCTAGGAATTAGTTTAGGGGAGGAACGAGCGGCACTGGCTGAGTTTACAATATCTACCCCTATCGGTATGAACGACCCAACTCGAATCTTGAAGATAGGTTTGCAGCTCAAAATGAAAATGCAACAAAAGTTGACTAAATTTCTTCTTTTCAATCTGGATGTGTTCTCTTAGATGAATTTTAATATATGTGCGATAACGTTGAAGATAGTGTGTCATGCACTTAACATCGATCCTAAGTTCACACCAGTGAGGCAGAAGAAATGTAGTCTGGATTAGGAGCGATCGACTGCATTAAAGGAAGAAGTGGATAAGTTGTTGGACAACGGCTTTTCCGCAATATGACTTATCCAAATTAGATATCAAACCCCATATGAGTCCAAAAATCTAACGGAAAGTGGCAAACTTGGATCGACTACTTAGACTTGAACAAAGCTTGCCTAAAGTATAGCTTTCCATTGCCCAGAATCGACAAGTTGCCGATGGGATCACGTGACATGTATTTCTATATTTATGGATGCCTACACAAGATAAAAACAGATCATGATGCATGAACTTGATCAGGAGAACACCAGCTCCATCACTGACTTAGAGTTGTATTGCTACCGTTAATGCCATTCGGTTTGAAAAATGCTGGATTACTTACCACAGATTGGGGAACGTAATGTTCAAGGATCAGATCGGACGAACGATGGAATTATATGTCGATGACATGCTCGTGAAGTTCCAAGTGTCTAAAATCACTTAGATGTTTGAGATCTTTCAGTGTAGTTTTTGGAAAGCCTTTTGTTTTATCATAAATGCAAGGAGCATCGAGGCTAATCCAAAGCAGATCTCTGCCTTATGGAATGTCATAGCCCTTATAACCAAGAAAGAGTGGCAAAGCTTGAATGAAAAAATGATAACATTAAGCTAATTCATCTCTAGAGCAACGAATAAGTATATACCATTCTTTGATGTACTGAAGAAGGATAAAAAGAACTTTGAATGGAATCAGGATTTCCAAAGTGCTTTTGAAAAGTTGTTGCAATATAGAAAACCTTGTCGGTTTTATCTAAACCGATTGATGAAGAAGATTTTTTTTCATTTGCTTGGCAGTGTCCGCCCACATGCTAAGTGCAACACTTGTGTGTGAGGAAGCTTGTATTCAACGACTAGTTTACTACATTAGCAAATGGTTCACTGGAGCCAAATAATGTTATGTAAAGCTGGAAAAGTCGACGTTTTACTTGCTGGTAGCATCAATGAAGTTATAGCCATGCTTCAAGCTTACCCAATCAAGGTGTTGATGGATCAACCCTTGAAACAAATACTCTACCGACCCAAGACTTCGGGACGACTTCTAAAGTGGAACAATGTGTTGAGTCAATACGACATAACTTGTCATCCTATTAGGGAAATTAATGGACAAGCGTTGGCTGATTTCATCATTGAGTTCACAATTCAGGATGATAGGAAGACAACTGAGTTCACAATTTAGGATGATAGGAAGACAACACTACGGTCACGGTGTCTCAAGGAAATTATTTGTTGATGGCACGTCAAATGAATTATGCTTAGGAATGGGAGTTGTGGTTGAAACTCTAAAAGGATGTCAATCTACTATGCTATAAGATTGTAATTTCCTGCTACTAAAAATAAGGCAGGCTATAAGGTGTTAATAGTAGGATTAAAAATTGTAAAGGAACTGGAAATAAAAGCTCTTTATATCTTCAGCAACTCACAACTAGTCGTTTGTTAGGTGAAGAGGGAGTACCAAGATAAGGGGGCAAATCTCACCCCTTACCTATTAAAAGAATAGGAATTGCTAAACGACATTGAACACTACACGATAACCCATACTCCCAAGGAATAGAACGTGAAGGCAGATCGCTTAGCCAAGCTGGCCAATTCCAGAGACACACAATCAATGGGGTTGGTTATAGTTGAAGTGTTAATAACTCCAAGCATATATCAAATGGACATACATTTTGTTTCGAAGACCATGGAAGAAAAATAATCATGGATGATGCCAATTAAGGATTATCTGTTTAACGTAATACTCGTTAAGGATCAGAATGAATGAAAAAGATCCTTTAAAAGGCACCGTGATTTGTAATGTAGAATGGAGTGCTATATAGTAAAGATTTCTGCTCCCCTTACTCAGGTGTGTAGCTAAAGATGAAGCCAGGAAGATCCTCGTGGAGATCCACAATGGTAGCTACAATGACAACTTAGAGGGGCAAACACTTGCGAAGAAAGCTCTTTGCTAAGGATATTTATGGCTGATAATAAACCGAGATGCGGCTGATTACTCCAGATGATGTGATTAATGCTAGAGATCTACTAAGATCTTAATAACCCCATCTACAAAACTTACGAAAATGGTCAGCCCTTAGATGTTGACAATTTGGGGAATCAATCTAATTGGTATATTACCAATAGTAAAAGGAGGACCCAAATAAGCTATTGTTGCAGTTGATTACTTTACGAAATAGGCTGAAACGGAACCACTTGCCACATTTACCATTAAAAAAGTGATTTAACTTTGTAACAAAAAACATTATTTGCAGCTTTGGAGTACCATAGAAAATCGCTACAAATAATGGAACTCAGTTCGAGAATGTTAAATTCAAAGATTCTTGCAAGAGTTATTGGATCAAGAAGAGCTTTTCCACGACAGCGCACCTGTAGGTAAACAGGCAAGTCGAAGTAATGAATAAAATCATCAAATCTACCATAAAGTAACAGCTACCAAAAGCCAAAGGAAATTGGTTTGATAAGCTTTCGTTCGCACTATAGGCTTACAGAATGATACACAAATCTATGACCGAACACTTACTGCTTGCTCTATCATACGGTTCAGAAGCTATGATCCTAGTGGAACTGGAAGTCTCCTCTCATCATAGAAGACACTTCAATCAAAGAGAAAACATGCAACTATTGCTCGAATCACTTAACCAAATCGATGAGATGTGGGAGGAAGCTGAACTGAGGACTACTACTCACCAGAAAAGAGTGGCAGGACACTTCAACACCAAGGTTCACGATCACATCTTCAAAGTTAGAGATCTCATCCTGAAACGTATCTTCCTAGGTACGGAAACACTTGGCCCTCCCCTATGTGATCAGCCTAAAACTTAGAGATGGTACATTGAAGCTATGCTCGATGGAATTTTGACACCCCGTGCTTGGATAGCGACAGTTTATGCTACTTTATTTAAGATTTATCTATATATTTCATATTTTCACAAATAAATAATCTTGGGACACGGGGTTCATGTAAATATGCAGGACTTGCCTTTCCTTTTATTTTATTAATAGATCTCTCTTTTTGAACCAGTGGAATCACTTTCTTGTAAACAAACTGCCAAGTCAATGGGAGAAATAAACTCAAACCACCAGATCGATGGGGAAAATTGATCCAGACATTAGGACAACCTAGATTGCTCCCACAATGTTGGGAATGTTCAAAACCACCAAGTCGACTAGGAAAATTGACTCAAACCAGCGGATCGGCGAGGAAAATTAATCTATGTCTTCCAGGAAATAGCATTGCTCCGGCAACGTTGGAAAGGCCCATCTCTCTGTGTGCCACACTATAAGCCATACATCGCTTCTTAAACCGATGAAACTATGTTCTTGTAATCAACCTCCCTATGTAGCACCAAGTAAGCCACATGACTGGGAAAAAATTGCTTCTTACTCCCCAGATAAGAGGTATAGACTTCAAAACCATCGAGTCGACAGGTAAAATTGATTCAAACAATCGGATCAAGGGGAAAATCGATTCCAACTGCTTAAGTATCAGTATTGCCCTAGCAACATTGGAAAACTTTTCCATTTTCTATCTATCAGTGTTGCCCTGGTAACACCGAGAGGCTGTCAAATTTTCCAAGTACCAGCATTGCTCTGACAAAATTGGGAAATTTCTCGATTGCAGGATAGGTGGAAGATCAACCATTGCTTTTCATGAATCAGCATTGCTTTGGCAATGTCATGAAGATTCAAAACCACGAAGGGAATGTTGAAAGGAAATCCAAGGACTCGAGTTATTCGTGCATAAGTTTCCAAGGATAGAAACGATACGCGAATAGGATCTTAGAACTAAATTTGAAAAAGATGATCATAGTTACGGAACCACCATACAACTCAGCTTGGAGGCAACTTGAGCAGTTGTCTAGAATACCTGGTCTTTTCTCAAGTGCTAATGTGCAGCGTTCAAAAAACTAGCCTGCAGAGTGGGGGGATACATATGAATACCGAATTTAAAAAAGGGATATGGAGTTAGCTAGATTGAAAAGCACCATCGTTCTATTATATTGAATGGAGTATTTTAGCAATCACAAGCAGAACTAAGTAGAGTGCTATACTAAGTAGTTCCAAGTTACAATTTACATGCATAGAGTTGTAGTAAATATGCACATCACATCATAAAAAACATCATATAAGACGGAAATTGCAGAGCTAGAAATCGTATTATATACACGAGCAGGCACAGTGCATAAATATAGGAAAAGCACATATGGGAGATTACAACGGAATGCTAATCTTTCATTACTTATGTCATTTATGTACAGGACAAAAAGTGGGGGCCACATCTGCATAATATCGGCTAGTTTAAGACCCAAAAGAAAAGGAAAGTACAAACTCGGTCCATATGAAAAACCATAGGTACTCCACTCCGCCAACAGTTGACCACATTATTACTTCTTATTGCCATGCCAAGCAATGATCTTCTTTTTCTTTTCTACTTTCTTCTTCTCGAAAGGAGTCTAGCCTTCAGAATGAGTAGACCCCTCTTCCACGCCAGAATCAAGCTTTATAGATCCATTGACGGCCACATCTTAAGATTTCGGGTTGCCGTTCTTCATCGTAAATGAGAGGATCCAGGCTTGATAAGCATGATTCCATCTTCAACATCATCTTCACTTTGATATCTTTATGTATCCTCTTCGGCATTATCTTCTTATCAGTCGGATCTGTCCCACATGTGATTAATACATCCTCTTCTTATGACACAGAGATGTCCTTCAGATTTTGTAATGCTCCTATCTGCTTAGAGTCAGGAACCTGTTCATAGCATGAAACGGGAATTGAACACAAAACCGCTGCAAAAGCAGTGGTGGAAGCAGTAAAGATGTCAGCGACTCCTGAGGTCTAAGTAACAGGAGGAAAAGATAGGAGTAACTGTTGACCTACAGCTTGGAAACCATAGTTGTATAGTTTAGTAAAGGAATCCAAGTCGAATTTAATCTTCTAGGGAACCGGAGAACTGAAGAAATGAGCGGAATACTTGAGCCATAAGTTTTATCGTGAACTTGTACTTCAAAGCCTCCTTCACCGGTTTCCTTTTCAATGTGTTGCTTGATAACTAAGGAAAAATACGATTTACACAGAGCTTCAGAAACTAAAAAATGCAGGCGGTTGTAGAAATGACCCCTGTAGATATAGGAATGGTTACTCTTATTTTTTAGGATAAGGAAGTAGTTGTCTCGATCTCAAACAAAGAACTTGGACTAGCAAGAGCCTTAGTAACGGCCTCGGTTATGTCCTTTCCTTCTCTTCTTTCAAAACTCTATACCGACTGCGAGAAATTCAATATCTTCAGAATTGAGATAAGTGGCCATGAGTTCCTTTTTGTAGCGCATGCTGCTAGCTCGTTCTGATCTAACCAATACTTCGTCTTAAATAATGACGAGGGTATGGGAGTAGTTGTCTCCTAGCCACTTCAAACTTCCCTTATTCATGATGGTGCTAGTATAGAAGTGTAGCACGGTCGCATCCATCTAAATCGCATGGGATTTTTGAAGATGTAAAAGTTCTAATCTCAACTACCAATTTGTCAAATTCAACCTATTCCATCTTCACCAATTTTGCTTTCTCCTTATTACGTCGAGCGAGTTCTGTAGCGTGCTCGGTGCTAATCTGGTCATGAGCTTTGATGGCATTTTCACCCTTCGTGATTTGCTCTTTTTATCTGGATTATTATTCATGAGCATCTTTGAGTTGGTCTTTAATCACAAGGAGTGCTATTTCATGTGCCCGAGACATTTCCTTCAGGTACTTGTAACTTGCAGTCTTTTCCTTCAAGGCCTCATATATATCAATCTGTAGCTGACTATTTCATTATCGCAATCCTTGATCATTTAGTCGTGATCATCTCTTTCTCCCTCAAAACAGAGAATTTTCTTGTTAGATTGCACTATTCAAATCAGAAAGAGCTCGAACTAGACGTTATTAGTCAAACCCAGCTTCCAAGTCCTCACGGATTGTCTCAAGATTTCAAAGTGAATCAACATTATCGTTGGCTTTATATTCTGATCAAACTTAACCTAGCGCAAGAACATATGTGGGTAAGAAGCTAAGATGGACCCGACGGAAGTGTGTACTTCTCACCATGCTTAGATAAAGTAAGAGAAGTAGTGGCAATTATGTCCTAGGAGGATGGGATTTCCTACATCGTATAAATTAGTGCCTCGGTGCAGGAAGGAGCAATGGATGATGTAGTTCAACAATGATCATGAGAATCCTTGTGGTGTATGTGAGTATCACCCGGGGCATCACCTTAACCGTCCCTTCTTCTCTTCCCCCCTCTCTCGCGGTCTCTCTTTGCACAGCGGTCTTCATCTCAGCTTTCTTATCTTTCATTTTCCTTCTATCCTCTTTAATTTTATGTTAGGGGCATTGAGCTAGATATGGAGTTTGATCCATGTAGGAACTGGATTGTTGATATAACTGGCTAAATAGTGCACGTCTGAAGGAACCTGAAACAACAAAAGAATGGAGTTAATGTTAGAACTTTAGAACTTTACTTAATGCAGAAATATGTGTTTGTGAATCTAAAATAGAGTGTGCATTGCCAATGACACCTATACACTCGACCAACTGTATTGGCATGGTTTCAAAGTTAGAATCTCTCTATCTTTGCTTATAAAAATACCCGAAGATTGGTTGATATCCGAACCAATCTTGTCTGTTATCTCGTTAATTGTGAAACCCCCAAATTTACATAAATTAGTGGAGATGTCTCTTAGAGGGCACGAATGTGTCAAATCTCCTATGGGGCTTTTGTCATTTGTTCTTTGATTAATTAAGGATTTTTAGTAATTAGTTGTTCTAGAGGAGAAGAAATGGGGGTCCCAAGAGTCAATGTTTCGGTAGTTGTAGTTCAAAATAAGGTAAGTTAGGAAGATTGGGTACATTTTTGCTTATTAACCGAAGTACTCATCACCTTTCTTGATGGCATGAAAATCACTATTTTCATCATCATCTGAAGTCCCTTCCTCCTCTTCAACTATCATAGGTTGTTTCATGTCTTTCCTCTATACTAGTTCGTCTTCCTTTGGGATCAGGGACATCCTAACTATTTCATCCCTATCCCTTAGGACATTTTCTTTGAAAAGCTAATTTACATCGACTTTAGGAATGCTTCTTCCGGCTGCATTTCACCCAATGGACTAGCGACATCCTTCTGAGCATTCTTATCAAAGCTACGAGTGGGGGCAGTGGAACAAGTATTTTTCCTAGAGCTGCTTGGTGTTGGAAACTCAGTGTCAGCAGATCTCCCTAGGTGAGCTTATATTCCCATAAGTTGTCGTCTATCAAAAGGAATTCAATAGTCCGTCGTTTCTTTGCCATGGGCTTTAAATCATTGTGCTTTTCCTTATGCTCTTCCTTGCGATCACGTGCGACGCCCTACCTCTATACTCACGCGAGCCAAGGGCACTATGGAGTAATGCCATCAACAAGCGCGAAGAATAAGGCTGTTGAGGAGCGACCATCCATGTAATTGCTTTGTGCGAGCACCGATATGTTAGATAGTATAACATTCATTTCATTTCAAGAGGAAATTCGACATGCTGATACAAACTCAAAGCTACTACACGGTGGCTATGATATCTTCGGAAACAAATATAGAAATAAACGTAACACAAATCAGTCACAAATATCTATATCACAAAGGCGGAAATACATATGAATATAACATATGAAAGTGTACATCCTAGTAGTGGTCAAAAAGATCCACAATAACACAAAAGAATGGATGCAAGTGCTAGACAAAAGAATATGTATATATTAAGGAGTCTCTATCTCAAATGTATAACAACCAAAACTACCAATCTAATGTAGTTAGACAAAAGTCAGATGATGATCCTTGATAAGGAGTCAAGCTGGAGCACCTGTAACATCTCGGCATGACCCGAGTATTATTTAATAAGAAAATAATAAACGGATCAGTCTAGCTACAAATATCAGATAAAATGAGATAGAATAAGAGATATGACAAAAACGTATGATAACAATAATGCCATACTGTGACAAGTATACATCTAACAACAACTAAAATCATACAATATTTCAAGAAATCTCAAAGCACCAAAAAGAATGTCATATTCTTTAACACTTTCACCAAACCACAAATATTGACAAATTTATTAATACCAATCGTAAAAGTTAGTGAAACACAAATTCACCAATGCACAAATATTGATAACACTTATCAATGAAATTATGAAAATTGGTGAAACACAAATTCTAGAAATCATCAATAGAAATCCAGAAATCACAAAAAGGGGGAGGCCTATCACAAAACCGGAGCATGAAAGCCCGTATCACAAAACGGAACGCTATTCCATGGTTGCTAACCATTAATTTTTGAGCCGAAGCTCCACAAAACGGCCCGAAGAACATGGGTCGCTACCCCACCAATTTTGAGCCGAAGCTCCACAAAAACGGGGTTTAGTCTCACTCGTAGACAAAGAGACATCGCACATTGTTAGTCTAAATCACAAAATGATCATCATCGATCATCAAGAAGTGTCAATTACACTAAGCTAGTAAATAGATGAGTTTAGCTTCATGTCCCATAACCACTGGCTTAACTTAAATATTTACGAACAAATTGTAGATCTCCACTCGAAATTTGTCACAAGAGTTTCAATTGAACAAGTCCAAGAATTAACCAACGAAGTAAACGCAAGCGTTTCATACCATTTGTTTTAATAAGCCGTTTAATTAGATTTCTCATACGAGTGAGGTAAAGGTTTGTTTATACTAATCGATTGGAAAACGGTTTTATAAATGAGTTTATTATTGAAAATAGAGTTGAAATCAATTTTGTGAAAGAGTTTGAATATTTATTACTAGTATAGAAACCTTTATATTTCAAAGTAACAAGTCAAAGAAATGATTGTAGAAACAATCAATCACCAAATATCCACATTCGAAGACGTGAATTAAATCCAAAGAAATCGATACCAAATCCATTAAAATGGATATTCTCAAAAGTTCCGAAGAAGATGTTATCAAAGCCAACAAAGGTGATAACAACTAGTTGGAGAAATAAGAATCGATTAAAAAGTGGAACTCAAACCCAAAAGGCAAATTGGGCAAAAACAGCAAATTCAGTCGACTGGACCAGGGTGGTCAGTCGACTGACTTAGATCCTGGAAACTTTCTGTTTCCAGGTTTAGTCGACTGAACCAGAGTGGTCAATGGATTGAATCATGCCTGGAAACTCTCTATTTCCAGGCTCAGTCGACTGGCCCAAAGTGGTCAGTCGACTGACACTGGCCCAGGAAATTTCTTGGGTTTGGTTCAGTCGACTGAACTGGGAATTCCAGTGTATTTAGCCCAGCCCCCAAGGGGGAAAATTCCAAGCGAAGCCTATCGATCGAGCAATTTCAACTAGGGATTTATGCCGCGCGACCATCCAGCCCTATAGGCTCTTCGACTCACCCCAAAAACATGTTCAGGCATCAAAGCTAGGATTTTTAAAGATTTAACTTCAAAACGCCAAAAATTGGAATATTCATAAAACCAATTCAATCCAAAGCCAATGAACACGGAATAGAAGTTAAGAATTCATACCTAACAACAATGATAGATATAGACATAGATGTGAGATAAAAGTCTCACCTTTTGCATAAAAACAAGGAAGAAGAAGCTATAGAGCAAGGAAAGAACAATCACTCTTCAATTCCAACCCAAGAAGCTTGAATCTAAGCTTAAAAGAAAAAATTTCCTATGTTAGGGTTTAGTAATTTCTGAAATTGAAGGTAGAATGAGTTGGATAAGAAGAAGATGATGCTTACCAATAGCTTCTCTTTGAATTTGGAGTTAGAGCTTGGATTTGCAATGGAACTAGGGCTTAGGAATTCTGATTCTTTTTCTCTTCCTCCATTTTTATCTAAAGCTTGAAGGTATTAGGAAATGAAAGTGAATGAAGAGAAATGGGGGTGGAGCTAGAGTTAACAGTTTAGGCTAACCCAAACCCAAAGTCCAAAGTGAAAAGGTAAAATTTCAAGCTAACTCCAAACATATCAATGTTTATACTCAAAAAGGTCGCAAACGCCATTTTGAACTCAAGTGGTATCGAGTCCTAATTCGACTGTTTGCAAAAAGTAACCTTTCGGACTTAAATTCGACTAACGATACTATATTTAAATAAAATATTTAAGTACACAATCGTAAAATATGAGGATTGTTACAGACTCCCCTCCTTAAAGAAATTGCGTCCTCGCAATATTTAAGAAGAAATTAAAAAGTAACAACCATAAAAGCATATCAACACAAAAGAAATTTGAAATAAGAAGTTTACCTCAAGGAGCATGAGAAAGTAAGTCCGGATGTGTTTGCTCGATGAATTCTCTTGATTCCCAAGAACAATCCTTAGGATTAGAGGACCATTGAACCTTCACAAGAGGGACATCTTTATTTCGAAGGCGTTTTACCTCCGATGCAATGATACGAATAGGATGCTGCTCATAAGTCAAATTAGGCGAAACTTCAATTTCTTCCACAACACATGGCTCAAGAATAGAATCGGAATCCCTAAGGCATTTCCGTAGTTGAGAAACGTGAAACACGTCATGAATAGCAGAAAACTGAGCCGGTAATAAAAGGCGATAAGCCACGGAACCAATACGTTTGGTGATGGGAAATGGACCAATATATCGAGGTGCTAATTTTCCCGATCGACTGAAACGCACAACACCCTTCACAGGTGAAACCCGAATAAACACAAAATATCCCACAGAAAATTCTAATTTCCTTCTTCGATTATCGGCATAGGATTTTTTCCTACTTTGAGCTTCTTTCATCCTATGGAGGATAAGCTCAATCTATTCTGTGGAATCACAAATAAAGTTTGGACCTAAAACCAGCTTCTCACTGGCCTCAAGCCAACAAGAAGGAGATCGGCATGGCCTTCCATAGAGTGCCTCAAAAGGCTCCATACCAATACTAGATTGGAAGCTATTATTATAGGAAAGTTCAACAAGAGAAATATGATCTTCTTAACTTCCACCAAAATCAAGAACACATGCACGAAGAAGATCTTCAAGAGTTTGATTCACACGCTCGATTTGTCCATCGGACTGAGGGTGATAAGCGGTGCTAAAATTAAGCTTCGTTCCCAAAGCTTTCCGAAGACTCTTCCAAAATCAACTAATAAACAATGGATCACGATCGCTAACAATAGAAGTAGAGACTCCATGCAATTTAACAATTTCTTTAATAAAGAGTTTGGCCAAAAGAGGTACGGTCCGATTGGACCGAACGGGAATAAAATGGGCAGATTTTGTAAGTCTATCCACTATCACCCATAGGCTATCATGACCCGCACAAGAACGGGGAAGACCTTCAATAAAATCCATGGAAATTTGGTCCCACTTCCAAATTGGAATGTCCAAAGGTTGCAATAACCCGTCGGGCCTTTGATGCTTGGCCTTAATGAGTTGACAAGTCATGCAACGCTTAACAAAGTTAGCAATATCGAATTTCATTCCATCCCAATAATAAAGTCGTTTCATATCCGCGTACATTTTACTACTACTGGGATGAATGGTAAATTTAGATCGATGAGAATCTTCTAAAATGTCTTTATGAAGATCACTAATATTTGGCACGATAAGTCTACCAAATTTTCGAATGCCGCCACGAGCATCAATATGAAAGTCCTTCAAACCTTCAACATTAATTTTATCCCTACAACTCTGGCTAAGAAGAGCCAATTCGAAATTTAGCTTTTGAGCTTCAAGGATGCGGTCTAAAAGAGAAGATGAGCCTCAAGGCTACATAAAACGAGAGATGAACATAAATCGGATTCAAGATCCCGACTCTCGCAAGTGGACAAAATCCCGAGATCATTCCATTCGAATATCATCATAAAAACAACCGCTTGTTGCTTACGACTAAGGGCATCGGCAACACGATTCCCCTTTCCAGGAGTATAAAGAATATCAAGATCATAAGATGAAAGGAACTCGAGCCAACGTTGCTGATGCAAATTAAGTTCCTTTTGAGAAAATAAATAATTCAAAGATTTATGATCGGTGTAGAGAATAAATTTCTCTCCCAAAAGATAATGACACCAAATTTGAAGGGCGAAAACAATAGCCGCGAGCTCTAAGTCATGAGTGGCATATCTAGTCTCGTCTGGCTTTAATTTCCTAGAAGCATAAGCAATAACGCGTTCTCTTTGCATAAGAACGGCTCCCAAACCAACACGACTAGCATCGGTATAAACGATAAAATCTTGGTTCCCTTCGGGAATCACAAGAATGGAAGCATCGGAAAGGAGTTTTTTTAATTTCTTAAAAGAAGTTTCACATTTGTCCGACCAAATGTATTTAACTCCCTTCTTTGTCAAGCTAGTAAGAGGCACGACAATTTTAGAAAAGTCCTTTACGAACCGGCGGTAATAACCTACCAATCCAATAAAGCTACGAATCTTCGTCACACTCTCCGGTCTCTTCCAATTTTGAATCGTTTCGATCTTTGAAGGATCCATGGAAATTCCAGATTCAGAAATAATATGACCGAGAAACTTCACCCAAGATTGCCAAAAGTGGCATTAAGAAAAAAAATTCTTTCAATTGATTGCTCATAAGAGTTTCCAACACAATCCGAAGATGCTTTTCATGCTCTTCCTCGATTTTAGAATACATAAGAATATCATCTATAAAGATGAGAACAAATCAACCGAGGAAGTCTTTGAAAACTCGATTCATAAGGTCAACGAAATTAGCCGGAGCATTCGTTAAACCAAATGGCATAACAAGCCATTCATACGATCCATAACGAGTACGGAATGATGTTAAAGGAATGCTATCCTCTGCAGTACGAAGCTGATGAAAATCGGTTACTAAGTCTAACTGTGAAAAGACTCTAGCAGCACTAAGTTGATCAAATAGGTCATCAATCCGAGGTAAATGATATTTATTCTTGATAGAAAGATCATTAAGCATGTGGTAGTCAACGCAAAACCTAACTGTACCATCGGATTCTTCACAAAAATAGTCGAAGCTCCCCAAGAAGAGGAACTAAAACGAATAAACTGTTTCGTCTCCAATTCGGATAATTGCCTATGCAACTCCTCATTTTCTTTATTGGACATACGATAAGGAGGACGAGTGATAGGTGAGCTCCAGGGATAAGATTGATTCTGAACTCAATTGCTCGCTTAGGTGGTAATCCTAAAATAGGCTCAAATATATCGGGAAATTCACGAACAACGTGAATGAGCGAAATGACATCCTCCTCATCATCATTATCATCATCATGAGGATTTAAAGAATATAAAGACCCTGCCAAATTGGAATCCGAATCTTTAAGAACAATAGAAATCTGCTTAACAGATTGAGGATGCCGAAGATGAATAGTCCGCTCAGGACATAGGATTTGAGCTTCATAACGGTTAAGCCAATCCATTCCCAAAATCATTCTGAAGCCTAAGTATCGCATGACATGCAAATCGGCACGGAAAGAAAAATCACATAAAATAATCTTGACATCACTACAAAGCAAACTGAGTGTTGCAGATCCACCGACCGGATTCGCAATTCTCAAAGAAGTCATTAAAGCAACAACACCTAAAGAAAAAGTATCAACAAGTTCTTTTGATATAAAAGAATGGGACTCGCCCGTATCAAAAAGAACTCGACTAGGTTGATCATGAAACATAATAATCCCATCAAGGATAGAATGAGAAATGCCTTGACCACGAGAAGTGTTACTTGGAGTTTGCACCACATTTAGATTTCCCTCCTTCTTGCCCTGAAGTTTGGGACATGCAGATATATAATGACCCGAACTTTTGCAATAGCGACAAGCAAGGGGCTTTGAACACTTATTTGCATAATGGTCCTTAGAACCACAATTGTAGCATTGCCTACCACTAGAGGTAGAAGTCTTTGCTACAGGAGTTGCTTGCTTCCCTTTCTTATTGGGATAAGGGCCTTTGAACTTATTAGGCTTTTTTTGTTGTTGTTGAAGTTTGGTTTGGCACCCACAAATTCAACATCACTTTCCTTATCTGCCTCTTCAAGTCGAAGAGCGATATAAATAAGTTGGTCAAAAGAAACTTCCAATTTCAGAAGTAATGGCTTCTTGAGATTTTTATTCAAGCCATAGACAAATCTATGATTCTTCTTCAATAGGGTATTAATGTACTCAACCCCGTATTTAGAAAGATATTCGAAAGATGCGACATATTCCGTCACAGAAGATTCACCTTGAACAAGGTCAATAAAACGATAGGAAAAAGTCACTTTTTTAGCTTCGGACACAAACTTTGATTCGAATCTTTTCCAGAATTGCTCTCAAGTAAGGTCCTCTTCAATAATTTCATAAACAACAAGCTCATACCAATCTAATGCTCTTTATTGGAGCATGCTAGAAGCCACTTGGACTCGATGAAGATCAATAAGATTCATGCGAGAAAAGATGCGATCGCATGTTCTAAGCCAAGTTTGGACTTCGATAACGCCCTCGGAACCCCTGAACGGCTTTCCACCCAAATTTGTGTAATCACTGCACAAGCGTGCAAATCCGGATTTTGGGTGAGTATGCTCTAGAATGGGTCCGACAGCTTGAGCGTTCTTTACAAGATCAAGAAGCTGTTGTGCGGACATAAATACTCCATCTTGGGGAGTAGCACTAGATTGACCGGCGCTGGGACGGCCAGGTCTAACCATTTCTCTTCTTTAAGAAAGAAAGAAAGAAGAAGAAAAAAGGTTATTCACAAAATGAATATCAAACAATAATGATTGGTAAAATAAGGCATCACAAAAGAAAATAGGATAAAATGGTACGAAGACCCGAATCAAATCCTAAGGCACGACACCTAAGATGGACTTAGGACGATGATCCTTGTTAAATTATTCTACATTGTTCCGAAGTTTGGCTTTGATACCAAGCTGTGACGCCCCACCTCTATACTCACGCTAGCCAAAGACACTACGGAGTAATGCCATCAACTAGTGCGAAGAATAAGGATGTTGAGGAGCGACCATCGATGTAATTGCTTTGTGGGATCACCGATATGTCAGATAGTATAACATTCATTTCATTTCAAGAGGAAATCCGACATGCTGATACAAACTCAAAGCTACTACACAGCGGCTATGATATCTTTGAAAACAAATATAGTAATAAACATAACACAAATCAGTCACAAATATCCCTATCACAAAGGCGGAAATAGATATGAATGTAACACATGAAAGTGTACATCAGACTAGTGGTCAAAAAGATCTACAATAACACAAAAGAATGGATACAAGTGCTAGACAAAAGAATATGTATACATTAAGGAGTCTCTATCTCAAATGTATGACAACAAAAACTACCAATCTAATGTAGTTAGACAAAAGTCAGATGATGATCCTTGATAAGGAGTCAAGCTGGAGCACCTGTAACATCTCGGCATGACCCGAGTATTATTTAATAAGAAAATAATAAACGGATCAGTCTAGCTATAAATATCAGATAAAATGAGATAGAATAAGAGATATGACAAAAAGGTATGATAACAATAATGCCATACTGTGACAAGTATACATCTAACAACAACTAAAATCATACAATATCTCAAGAAATCTCAAAGCACCAAAAAGAATGTCATATTCTTTAACACTTTCATCAAACCACAAATATTGACAAATATGTCAATGTCAATCGTAAAAGTTAGTGAAACACAAATTCACCAATGCACAAATATTGATAACACTTATTAATGAAATTACGAAAATTGGTGAAACACAAATTCTAGAAATCATCAATAGAAATCCAAAAATCACAAAAAGGGGGGATACCTATCACAAAACGGGAGCATGAAAGCCCACCAACATGTATATAACAAAACGAAACGCTATTCCATGGTTGTTAACCATTAATTTTTGAGCTGAAGCTCCACAAAACGGCCTGAAGACCATGGGTCACTACTCCACCAATTTTGAGCCGAAGCTCCACAGAAACAGGGTTTAGTCTCCCTCGCAGACAAAGAGATATCGCACATTGCTAGTCTAAATCACAAAATGATCATCATCGATCATCAAGAAGTGTCAATTACACTAAGCTAGTAAATAAATGTGTTTAGTTTCATGTCCCATAACCACCGGCTTAACTTAAATAATTACGAAAAATTGTAGATCTCCACTCGAAATTTGTCACAAGAGTTTCAATCGAACAAGTCCAAGAATTAACCGACGAAGTAAACGCAAGCATTTCATACCACTTGTTTTACTAAGCCGTTTAATTAGATTTCTCATACGAGTGAGGGGTTTGTTTATACTAATAGATTGGAAAACGGTTTTATAAATGAGTTTATTATTGAAAATAGAGTTGAGATCAACTTTGTGAAAGAGTTTGAATATTTATTACTAGTATAGAAACCTTTGTATTTCAAAGTGACAAGTCAAAGAAATGATTGTAGAAACAATCAATCACCAAAAATCCACATTCGAAGACGTTAATTAAATCCAAAGAAATTGTACCAAATCCATCAAAATGGATATTCCCAAAAATTCCAAAGAAGATGTTATCAAAGCCAACAAAGGTGATAACAACTAGTCGGAAAAACAAGAATCGATTAAAAAGTGGAACTCAAACCCAAAAGGCAAATTGGGCAGAAACCGCAAATTCAGTCGACTGGACCAGGGTGGTCAGTCGACTGACTCAGATCCTAGAAACGTTCTGTTTTCAGGTTCAGTCGACTGAACCAGAGTGGTCGGTCGACTGAATCATGCCTGGAAACTCTCTGTTTCTAGGCTCAGTCGACTGGCCCTGAGTGGTCAGTCGACTGACACTAACCCAGGAAATTTCCGAGGTCTGGTTCAATCGACTGACCCTCTGGTTCAGTTGACTGAACTGGGAATTCCAGTGTATTCAGCCCAGCCCCCAAGGGGAAAATTCCAAACGGAGCCTATCGATCGAGTACTTGTGACTAGGGATTTATGCCACGCGACCACCCAGCCCTATAGGCTCTTCGATTCACCCCAAAAACATGTTCAAGCATCAAAGCTAGGATTTTTAAAGATTTAACTTCAAAACACCAAAAATTGGAATATTCATAAAACCAATTCAATCCAAAGCCAATGAACACGGAATAGAAGTTAGGAATTCATACCTAACGACAATGATAGATATAGACATAGATGTGAGATAAAAATCTCACCTTTGTTACAAAAACAAGGAAGAAGAAGCTACGGAGCAAGGCAAGAACAATCACTCTTCAATTCCAACCCAAGAAGCTTGAATCTAAGCTTAAAAGAAAAATATTTCCTATGTTAGGGTTTAGTAATTTCTGAAATTGAAGGTAGAATGATTTGGAGAAGAAGAAGAGTAGGCTTTACCAATAGCTTCTCTTTGAATTTGGAGTTAGAGCTTGGATTTGCAATGGAACTAGGGCTTAGGAATTCTAATTCGTTTTCTTTTCCCCCATTTTTATCTAAAGCTTGAAGGTATTAGGAAATGAAAGTGAATGAAGAGAAGTGGGGGTGGAGCTAGAGTTAATACTTTGGGCTAACCCAAACCCAAAGTCCAAAGTGCAAAGGTCAAATTTCAAGCTAACTCCAAACATATCAATGTTTATACTCAAAAAGGTCGCAAACGACATTTTGAACTCAATGGAAGTGGTATCGATTCCTGATTCGACTGTTTGCAAAAAGTAACCTTTTGGACTTAAATCCGACTAACGATGCTATATTTAAATAAAATATTTAAAGACACAATTGTAAAATATGCGGGTTGTTACATCACGTCTCCGCAAGACTATAATGAGATACACGCTAGGTTAGCGACTCAGAAGTGCTAGCATGGAATAAATGGAAAAGTAGATCTTACTTCTCGTGAGCTAAAGCTGTTCAATCCCTCCGGGAACCACATGAAGAAATACTCATTCTTGAAAGTGGAACTTTTGTTGTGCAATCCCTCAATGACCTTACAACCTCTCTAAGCTCTCGTATCCCTACAGGGCCTTCTTCGTCACTTCATACTGATTGCACCTTGATTGGGATCCGGTATGAATATGCTCGATCATCGTCCATTGTCTTGTATATCATTGATACTCAAGGTTGGTAAACATCCATTTTTAGTCAAATATGCGGTATCGCTGCTTTTCCAAAAGGCGGGATAACATTTTGCCTCTCAAAGTACGTCTAGTTTGAACTTGACAACTTTCCACAATCTTCGTTGAAAAAGATTCCATTCAGTTTATTGAATGGTTGTTATCCTTCTGTTGAGTCTTTTATCGATAGTTGCATTTCTTTCTCCTCTCCATGACTATTGGTCAATTTCCAATAGTATAATTCAGGATTATATGCTTTTAGTTGCTTTCTGTTTGTGGTTCTACGAGGCTAGTAAGCTTTGGCTATCTGATTCGGTATTTTCTCTAATAACTCTTGGGAAAATTCAATTTCTGTCAGTTTTAAGAAATCAAATTTTTAGAATGTACACATACATGTTCAGGCACTTGTAATTATCACTGGCTCCTAAATGCATTTATATGCTCAGGGTTATCACTAATTCTTTGTAGTTTAATTGCAATTCGATTATAATTCTCCAAATGGTTCTTCAGAATAGACTTATGATATGTTCATAGCCTAAACTTGCATTTTCTTAAGTGTGAGCAACCGCCACAAACCAATTTTCATTATGATGCCGATGGCAAAGGTCTTTGAATTCGATGCTATTAAATTAGGTTCCTTTATAAGTTACAATGGTTCATGCAAGGCCAAAATGGTAGATAATGCTCTGAACAACGAAGTTGATTGCTTTCTTCGTCGTGATCGTGGTTAAAGTTCAACTTCAGCCCATTTGGTGAGGTAATCCACTACAACGATGGCAAACTTCACTCCGTCTTTAGAAATTGGTAAGGAACCGATAATATCAGTACTCATTTGTGTAACTACCATTGGCGGAGCTCTCGGGAATTTTTGCAAACATCTAACACTTGTTGCATTATCTAGCGTGATCAGCTGCGTCTTGTTTGGTAGTTAGCTAGTAATACCCATAGCGGAGTATTTTCTTTGTCAGGGTTTCCCACCCCACCCCCACCCCCGTGGTGTGATCGTTGCATTCTCCTTCATGGAATTCTCTCGAGACTCATTTTGTTTCATCAACGGCGATACATCGAAGCAGGGGAATGGAGAAGCATTTTCTATACATGACTCCTTGGATGATTAGCGTGAAGATTTATGGAAGATCTGTCATTTTTCATTCCTCCATCCAGGAAGGATCCCTCATTGCAGATAACCTTTAACATGTGTCACTATGACTCCCTTTTTGGCTCCGTCTCTAGAACCCATTTAATATATCCGGTCGATGCTCGGAGCATCTAGTACTTTAATCAAAATAATGTCTATTTACTTCGCGTTCCCAGAACTAGCCAGCTTGGCCCGTGAGTTGCCTTTCTCATTTTGTATCTCTGGGGATGTGTGTAATGGTGTAACATGTTTGATGGCTATTCTCTATCGATTTAGAAAATAGCCGATCAAATTTTAAATTAAATTTAACGCAAACGCATGGCGTGCAATTTTAGTACATGGCGAGTACGGGTCGATCCGCAGAGAATTGTATAGATTTTCAAATTTCTATTCAATCTAATTAAACCAAGATTTGAGAATGTTAAGCTAAAAATGTAAATTAACTAGCAAAAGAAAATGGATATAAATATGAGAATAGAAGGCAATTTAGAGGTAAATCCACTCTCTTGATAACACAAATCAACACAACATTAAATTATGATCTTTTTTTTGTCATTAGTGAATTTAATTGATGTGTTTATTATAAGTATAGAGTATTTCTGTTACTAGTTAGCCCAATATACACCATCAAACTATAACAAACCCATTAAACCACTTACTAGCTCTCATGAAAATTGACAATGAATTTGAAATTAAAATCTATTTTAAGCATGATCTATTAGCTATTGATTATAAATATAGACAATCAGATTTTGATTTTAAAATCACTTCATTACCAACATCAGATATAGATGAATTGGCAATTTGTGTTTATTTAAGTATAGCCTATTTGGGGTCAACAACGTAGACTATCAAATTCAAATCTAAAACAATAGAATTTAACCCATTCAAATATTTCCATTAAGCAAAAAAAGAGATTAAAAATTATCCAAATTTTGCATCTACATGATCAAGAGAGTGAGTTGCTAGTAGCTTTTGACAGTTGCGATAAGGATGTGATGGGTGGCTGCTCTGAAGTGATGGCTGGATGAATTGCAATGTACAGTGCAGTCAGTGTTATGAGGTATAGTGAATGTCAGAGGGGAGTTCCTATGGTGATGGTTGTTTAATCAGATGGATGACAGTTGTAAGAGGTGGAAGGTGATTACTTTGTAGCAGTTAGCTTTGATGAGGTGTTATAGCAGTAAGGTGGTGATGGTGTATGATGGATAGGGCTGGAGTAGTTTAGTGGTGGTATTTTAGGTATGATGTTGTCAGAAGATGTTTGTTGTGAATGAAGCAGATGTATTGCCTAGTGTACAGAGTTATATCAGGTGGTTAAGGCAGTTAAGGCAGAGGATGATGGAGTTTTGATGTTAGTATGTGTATGTTTGTGGTTTGGTAGGGTGAAGAGCAGTGTGGAAAATGGGTTAGAAGTGGATGGTTTGAGTAGTTTGAGAAGTGGTCATATGATATTGATTGAGTTTGTATGGTGGATCAGGTTGGAGGAAGTTGTACATCATTGGATGGTTTTGATGGGGAAAGTTGTATTTGGATGCAGTTGAATGTCGTGCACAGTGCTTGGAAGCAATAGGGGTTGTTTGTATGCAGTGGAGATGTGGAGATGTGCAGTAGCTAGATATCAGTGTTATGTTGCTGTGGTGGTGTTGTGGTTGAACATTGGACAATGTTGTTGTATGCACAGGGTTGATTATACGGTGTACATGGTTGATTGTTGTGACGTGCAGAGAAGGATGATGTTAAAGAGTTGCACTATGTTATGGTTTTTAGTTGTAAGTGTCAGAGATGGTGGCACAGTTAGCAGTGGGTTATTTGCAAGTGGAAGATGTGTAGTGTTATGGGTGAAGTCAAAGTTTTGTCTATAAATAAGTGCGGGACGTGTTGCAGTTGTATGCAAGTAGAATGCAGTAGTTTAGTAATATCTGATGGTTTATGTGGTGTGTTGGAATGGTAGGCACAGTGAAGTGCAAGTGGTGATTGCAATGTAGAGGCTGGGATGAATGAGCAGTGGGTTGGAACTTCGTATGAAGATGATGAGCGAATATTTATAATGATAACAACAGTAGCAGCTGGAGTTATTGACTGATATGATGTGATATTGTGAGAGGTGTGGTTGGAGTTATTTGAAGGTGATGGTTTTGTAAATGCAAGGAGGAGAGGGGAGATTTGAATGAAGCAGTAATGGTTCAAAGTGGAAATGGAACTGTGGTGGAGTGGTTAGGTAAATGTTGACAGTGTGGTAGGGAGACTGTAGTGTGCACAGTTGTCTGAAAGCAGTGTTTGTAGAAGTAGTTTCAGGTGGCTAACTCTCATGAAAATTAACAATGAATTTGAAAATAAAATCTATTCTAAATGATCTATTAACTATTGACTAAAAATACAGACCATCAATTGTGATTTTAAAATCACTTCATTACCAACATCATATGTAGATGAAGAGGTAATTTGTGTTTGTTTTCGTTTAAGCATATCCTATTTGGTGTCAACAATATAGGCTATCAAATTCAAACCTAACACAACAAAATTTAACTCGTTCAAATATTTCCATTAAGCACAAAAAGATATCAAAATTATCAAAATGTTGAATCTACATGATCAAGAGAGCTTCATTACCCCTAAATTGAAGGGGTTTAGCCATCATATTTGTTATCATTTCAACAAATGTAGCATTCAACATGAAACAAAAACAAGAAGAAAATTCAAGATAATTAAAAAGAGAGCTAATTAAAATGAAATAAAAACTAATCTACTTACATAAGAAATGTAACTAAGATACTAACATAAGATAAAAGAGACCATGTAAATAAGAAAGAGCATGAATTAACATTGCGTAGAAAAAAGATAATTACATGAAAGAAAAATGACTAAGTAGCCATAAAAAAGAAAAGAGAGTTTTGATTTATTTATGAGCCTAAAACTAAACTAACTAAAATGGAGGATCAAAGGAGGCTAATTACATGAACATATTTGGTATTTATACAAGCCTAAAACCCTAATCATATTTTTGAAAACTACCCAAACTACCCTCTTAGGAAGTGTTGCCACCAAATTGTCATTAGCATGAGATAATCCTCCATTTAAATTTGCATGAAACTTTTAGCTCCACTAACTTGTGCATTAGCTTCTAATTGTAGATTAAGGTAAGTGGGTAGGTGGGTTACTTTATGATACATGGTTTGAATTATTTCCATCTTCATTCCTTTGTATCTTCTTGTGCGTGCACATTTTCCATGAAGCCACTTATAATTTTCATCCAATTTCCTACAAATAAAAATAAATTGTGCAAATAAATATTCTCAAATTAGTATATGCACAAAAATGACCATTTTGCCCCTATATGAAGATGACTAAATGAAAATTTGAAAATAATTTTAATTTTGGTTTAAACATGTTAAAATACCCTAAATGATCATTTGTTTAATTAAAATTCGATTAAATATGAAAGTAAAAATATGCACATTTGTACGCATATCATAATACACGAAGTCGGCCAGTAGCTCTTGGAAACGACCGAGATAAGGAGTAAGACGCTGCCTCCTAGTAAGATAATATTCCCTGACTTGGCATACAACTAACTAGGAATCACAAAAGATATGTAACGTTTACATTCCCAGTTCTCTGGCAAGTTTGAGCGTGGTGATCAAGGCTTCATACTTAGCTTCGTTATTTGTCGCAGGGGAGTCAAGTTTCAGGGCATAACAGATCGATTATTCCTCAAGAGTCATTAACACAACTCTGACACTAGAACGTCGATCATTGGAAGCTCCATCCAAATACATTTTCCATCGGTTGGTCGGTTCTCCACTGCACTTTGGATAGTCATTAGATGTAATGAATTTAAATATGAAGTCTGTTGATATTTTTCCCTGGATATCTCCCCAAGGGAGATAGTGATATTGAATTGGCTTAGCTCAATATTCTATTTGAGCAACCTTCCAAACTTTAAGGTTGCTGTAGGACATATTGTAATGGCTGGTCAATGTAAACATTGATGAGGTGAGCCTGGAAATAATGGCGACGCTTTCAGGATGCAATCAGCTGGCAGTACGCGAGATTTTCTAGCTTTGAGTAGTTTCTCTCAACACCTGTCAATCGCTTGCTAACATATTTCCAACCTCTGGATCTGATTCTCTTCATGTAATAGTGTGGCACTTATGGCGTGTGCTGACACCGTTAAATAGATGTATAAGTCTTCATGAGATAGTGGCTTAGATAGGATGGGAGGTCTCTTTAAGTAAGCTACATGGGCTTGAAATGCATCTATGCAATCCTGTGTCCATTCAAAGTTCCTCTTCACTCTCCTAATCAAGTTGAAGAAAGGAATACACTTGTTGGTGGCCCTGGAGATGAAGTGCTTAACGGCGGCAACCTTCTTATATAAGCTCTGTACATTCTTAATTGTCTTCGGTACCTAGATGTTTCAAATTGCTTGAATCTTCTCGGGTTCGGCTTCTATTCAGCGAGAGTTGATGGTGAAATCCCAAAACTTCCTTGATGCAATGCTGAAAGAGCATTTCAAGGGATTTTGTTTCATTTAATATTTTCATAGAACACCGAACATCTCCACTAAGTCGTCGACAGGGTCGTTTGATCGTCATGATTTCATGAGCATATCATCCACATATACTTCCGTCAATTGCCATATTTGGTCTTTGAAGATCCTATTGGCCAATCTCTGGTAAGTAACTTCAGCATTATTTAGTTCAAATGGCATCATAACATAATGATATACCCCTAGATCGGCAATGAAGTTGGTAGCTCCTGGTCAAGGACGTGCATTAGGATTTGGTTGTATTTGGAGTGCATATCCATAAACGAAAGTAGTCATATCCAACGGTTGAGTCTACTAGCTGGTCGATCCTCGGAAGTGGAAAGTTATCTTTCGGGCACGCTTTGTTCAAGTAACAATAGTCGACGCATGTCCGCTACTTTCCATTAGCTTTTCTCATAAGAACTGGATTGGATACCCATTTCTGGTAGAGGGTATCATGGGTAACCCTATTATTTTTAAGTTTATCCACCTCCTCTTTAAGTGCAGCAAATCCCTCTGGATCCATGCTGCATTACTTTTTCCTCACCGGGACATGCTTTGGGTCGATCTTCCATACATGGCTCGCGATAGATGGTGAGATCGCATGCATGTCAGAATGAGTCTAAGCGAACACATCAAGATTCATTTGGAGAAAGCCAACTAATTCCTTCATCATTGTTGCACTTAGCTATGATCTGATCTTCAGTACCTGTGATGGGTTTCTATAGCTAACTGCAATATCGTTTGTCAGCTCAATGGGTGCAATCTTGGATTCATTGAGTTCGGACGTAACTATTTTGTGTAACAATCAACCTGCAAACTAGTTGGGGTGGTCAATGATGACGGTTACTCTGACCAAATCCCAAACTCTTGTCACGATTTATTGAATCTGATAGTGAACGGCTTTAAATGCTTTGAGTGATTATCTACAAATTGCCGAAGATTAGGCTTAGAAACATATTGACTCAAGTGTCGAGTAGGGTTCTGCCTAGTATTGAACACAACTACATAGTTGAGTTTGAATCTCCTCATATATTCGAGTAATGCGCTTTTCACTCAATGTACTCATGTCTATTACTCGTCGTTTGGGTTGGAGCAATAGTAAGTTACCAATGAGCTTAGGCATTGATTCGATGATTCTATCTCTAAGCATCCTTTCGGTCATAGCCTCAAGTCGTTGTAAACACCAGGTATAAGTCATAATATTGAGCTAGTGTAGTCAATCTTTGAATGATCACAATTATACTACCGGTCTCAGGTTGATAACTGTACTGCATGAACGGTTGAGTCTTGTCCTAGTTGTGTTTATACTCCCACCTAAGCCCTGAAGAATTAGAGTTGATCGATGAACGGTCGGTTCAAAATCGTCTTGTTTCTCACTCGTGCCCCCAAGTCTGGGGTATACGTCGATAAGTAGGAAGACAAGTTATGTTCACTTTAGCTTTATACTCTTTCCCATTGAATCGTGGGAGTAAGTTAGTTGATGGAAAGCTAAGTCACGCGTATTCTAATTTTCCCTTCCCGGGGGAAGACTTTGATGCTCCGTCTGATTTCAAGCATGAGTTGTGTACTGAGCGGTCAATCATGTCTATTTTTGGTGCACATGTCACCATACTCTAGGCAGGACCAAAGAATAGATGGTTAAGTCACATCTAACAAGTGATTGATGCTCTCCCTGTCAGATAAATGGCAAGGACAAGTGTGCAGACGGTCGAGTCATGTCCATTTCATATTGCTCTTCTAGTCGGATCATAGTAGGAGTTAACGAATGAATGGTCCTGTCACATTCATTCGGAGCTAGATGGTCAATCATGTCTATTTTAATTCATATTCTTTGGTCAAATCTAAGGATAGATTGGCTCAGGTTCGGTCAGATCATGCTCACCCAGTTTCTTACTCTTTCTGACGGATCGAAGGAGGGCGCTAGAGAATTAATGATCAAGTTAGACTCTTTTGTGGTTTATTCTCCTATCCATACGTCGATGATCAGAGTTTTTTGGAGGCATCCAGATTACATTCATTTGTATTTGGTATGGATCGATATTGACCATCAATCCAGTGGCACGATATAGAGAATTTGGATTAATATTGCCTATCGATCCATAGGTATGATATACTCGGTCTCTGGTAACTTGGAATGTCATTTTGATTTGTAACGATCCTGGATTTTTTTTTCTAAGTTTAAATTGATAATTAATTTAATTTTTGAATAAACATTGTGAAATTAATTGGTAAATTGATTGAGTTTCTCCAAATTCGAATATAAATATGTGTGTTTATTTTATTAAAGTATATGTGAGTTTTAAAAACGATTTCTTTAAAAGTTAAATATATATATATATGTATGTATATATATATAGGAATGCAAATGTAAAATAAGACAAAAGAAGATATAAATATCTATGAAACATGCAAAAGAAGATATATATAAATGAAGTATGACATTAACAAAAGAAATGAAAAAAAACATGAAAACATGAAATAAGACAACAAAAATATATACATAAGTATGAACAAAAGGATGAATGCAAGAAAAAATATATTTATCCTGTATTGTACAAAACAAAATTATATCACTCTGTAACTTCTTTCATATATCAACCTGTAACTTGTTTCATAAATATCAACTCCTCATTTCAGTTCGTTCAAACATAACTAAACAAAAACAAAAACAAAAAGTATGCAAGAAGAAAAGAAAAAATATCTACATAAGCACAAACAAGAAATCATTTCAGCCGAAATAACTGAAATCATCTCGGCCACCTTAGCACACAAAATAGGTTTATATCAGCCACCAAAGTAGAAAAAATCTTTAGTCAAACAAAGAACAGAAAAAAAAAATCCCCGACCTGTTGTACAAATTTTATCATCCTGTAAGCTTCTTTCTTTATATAATCATCTTCATTTCAGTTCGTCCTTCCAAACTGAGTAAACCTGAATTAAGCATCATCTCAAAACTAAAACAAAAATTCAACTTTAAACAACAATACAAATCAATGCAAACCAAAGACCAAGAAGATCAAGAGGAAGGATTCAGCTAGGAATTCAAGGCCTGGTTCAAAAGAAGTACTCTGTTCATTTTAAAATCAAAGTGAGTAACTTCCTTTCTAAAACCTTAAGTATCTTAATATCTGATTTCATGTGGATTACTAAAAGTAAAGTAGTATTGTGTGGATGTATATGATTGAATTTTCTAGGTGTATGTGAATATATACTGTTGTATTTGTTTGTTTCCTGTTCTTAGTTCTAAAAGCTAAGTTTTTGATAAAAATTCAATTCCACTTGTTTTACTCACTGTTTGGACTTGAGATTAAAACAAAGATTGTTTGTTTGTTCATGAACTAAGCTTTAAAAAATTTATTTTAGGTAAAACAACTTGTAAATACCTATGAAACTCAAGAAAACTGAGCAAAACCTTAACTTAGTCAAAATTCAAACATTTTAATTTTCGATTTCAGGTATACAAACTGAATTCTTGTACTTAAACATGATTTTTGAAGTTAAAATCATAATTTTTAGATTAAGGGATGAAGATCGGTTTGGGTTTATTCGAATCGTGTATTTTTGGTCGTCCCGGTTGATCTCGTTGATCGGAGAGGTCGAGCTTCCTCCTGGAGGTGGAGGAGCGATCAGTGTTGATGGGAAAATTTCCAGATGTTTGTGCATATCAGTGTGGAGGTAGGGATTGTAGTTTGAAGTCTGGTAACCTAGTTTTTTTCGAGGGTTGATGTTTTGTTCGTTCGACCTCCCCAGTTGATCGAGTGCAATAAGGCTCTGGGGATTGGAAGTAGATGAGTTGACGATGGTGTGACTGGAAGTGCTGACGTTCAGATGATCGGAGATGCGAAGTCGAGGCGTTTACATTCGGCGTGATCAAGTAACAGTTTCGAACGAGAGGCAAAATTTCGATTTTGAATTTTTGGCGTCGAATCGAGCTTTGCAAACGAGTGTAGCGTTAGTAAACGACTTGCTAGTAGTGGCGAAGTTCGCCAGAATGGCGGCGACGTGTCGTGCACGTGCACAGCAACGTTTGGGTATCTAGAAAGGTTAGTTCGTGGCGACTTGAAGGAGGACTCGCATGTTTTCTGAACTGGCTCGAGTCTCTCGTGGAATTGATTCAGTAGTGGTTTAAGTTTAAACTTAGCTAGAAAAAAAAGGAAGAAGAAGAAAGCACGAGAGAAAGCTTCGGGTAAAAAGGAGGGGAAACTCGAGTTGTTACTTGAGTAAACAGAAATTTTACTCGGGTTGACTCACCAAACCTGCACTATAAATAAAAAGTAAGTTAAGCAAGCTTTTTAAACAATTTTAAGTAATGATGACAATTAATGTTTGACAATTTGAAGTTAAGACTTCATTACAATTTTAATTATTTAAGAAAATACTTAACAACGTTTTCAAAAATCTTAATTAATATATTAATTAAGTAGATAATTAAGTTAAGTATTAAAATTAAGTAACATTAAAGTTTTCAAATTAGTAATAATTTGTCTTCAAAGTTTAAGGAAGTTTTTAAAATGTTAATTAAGATAATCATTATTATTAATTAATTATTTTAGAAAGTAATTAAGAATGATTAATTTATAATGGTAAGTAAAGATTGGTTAATTAATTATAATTGTAATTAATTAGGGTTTGTCAATTTGTAATTAATTAATTGGTAAATTAATAATTAAGTGTCTAATTTAATTGTAATTAAGCATTATTAATGATAATTAATTACGAATATGGTTAATTAAGGATTTTTAATGATAAGTTAGTGATTAATGAAAGGATAATCACTTATTGTAATTAATTAAGAATAATTAATTAAATGGTAATTAATTAAGGGTTGATTAATTTATTAATCAATTAATTAAAGGAAATAAATTAAAGGATAATTGAATAACTAAAGGTCAATTTTTCAATAATTAAAGATCGATTTATTTAATTAATAAATGATTAAAGGACAATTAATCAAAGATATGAAATCAATTAACGTAAATTAATTATGATTGATGACCCATCTGATTTAAATTAATCAGATAATTAATTAAGTTCACTTATGGATGTTTGAATTCTATTGATTGTCGAACCATTTGATATTTCTGATATGTTATGCTTTGTGCTATAAATTATTTCGGTGATTTGTGATGAATGTAATTTATTTATCTGTGATAAATTTATACTATTTATCTGTGTATCTGTGAATGAACGATAAGCGGTATAGATTATACCGCTTATCAATATCAATGTGCTTAAATATGTGATGTGATGATTTATGATGTTGCACTATTGTGTAAAACCCCTGAACTACACCATACACACGCAAATATGGATTGCACAAGGAAATCGGCTAAGTCACAAATTTTTAACAATTTTAAAGATTGAATTCTTAAATCCAAAATAATTTTGGAATTAGAATTGGAAGCTTTTGAAAATGAATTTCAAAAAAAAATAAAAGTTATTTTAAATAACTTAACTTCAAATTTAAATAATTTGATTTAAATTTGAATTCAATATTTGAAATTGAATTCAATGATTTGGAAATTATGGTCTAAAAAGATTATAAAATTTATAAAGGTGTTTATATGGGTTTTTAACCATTTAAAAAAAAGTATGGTTTTGGAAATTTAAATTTAAATCCAAGTTTTATACTTGAATGGATTTAACTTATGTAAATTGTAATCAGTTTTTCCCCAAACGAAAACTATTTGTTTCAAATAATAATAGCTTTCTAAGGAAGGATTTCAAATTTGTATCGAAAGATTTCAAGTTGAAATGAAATTGTAAATAGTTTGGGTAAAACTATGAATTAACCTTTGTGAAGATGATTAAATATGGTTTTGAAATAGAAGAGGATTTTAAATGGTATATCTTCCATATACAAGATTTGAATTGGTTTGAAAGTTATGAATTAAATCTTTAATTTAAAGATTGGATGAGTTAATCCAATTTGAAATGGAATTGTTTTGGAAAGCTATAATTGCATCTTTTTGAAAGGTGGGTGAACTTTGTGAAATAAATCTTTTTGTTTAAAAAGGTTTGAAATGGTAATTTGTTTAAACCATTTGAGGGAAAAGTTTGGATATTAAGTTGTGACTCAAATTGAAATCCCATATCCATATATTTTTAAATATTGCACTCATTAATCGGTTTAGCCGGGAGAGGACTTTGTGTCATATAACCCATTTCGTATAATGATGCGTCATTATGGATAGCATTTGAAGACCGGTGGTGAAGACCAGGTATTTTCTAGAACGAAAGGATAAACCGTCAATTGTCTCTGCACTGAGTCGCGTCGGTATAGAGATTTCCTAAGTGATGGGAATTCTGATCGGGATTGTGAATACCTGGATTTGCAAGGGCTTCTTTGGAAGTGCCTTCGGTTCTGTTCGAACCCGGAACAGACTTGTATGGATGTGTGTCTGACATTACACTTTGAGATGTAAAGCTGGTTTCTATCAAATACATTTCTGTTGGTGGCGGAGATTTATTCCCTTAGCTTAACACCCTTCTCTGAGATGTACGAGCTCAGAGGTTATGTAGTTGATGGTTACTAGTGATACATTCCCAATTTGGTAATGTGGCATGCTAAGTGTTGTTGTGTGTTGATGATCACTTGTTGATCATTTGTGATCGAAACATGGCTTTGTGAAAAAGCGTAGCTTTGTGGACATGACTTCGTCGAGCTTCACAACCCTGTAATGGTCGAAACAGGAATCGTGGCGGCAAGGTTATTTGAGGGTAGCTCCTCCTGAGGGTATGACCATTTCCTTCTGGATAAAAAGTGATATCATGGTATGGAGTCCAGATATTTACTTATGTTGATTTTTTTTATAAAAAGTGGTATCATGGTATGGAGCCCAGATACTTTACTGTGTGGTTGTTGGATTGAGGGCCCTCGAATAAAGGTCGGTAACGACCGGGGTATGGCATACTCGTGTCAGTCGTTACCTAGTTACAGAGGTAATCCGGCCTTGCGTAGCAGAGATCCGGTTAGGTTCTCGGGGGCATCCCTCCAGAGGCATTCCACTTTTTGTGGGAAGTTCCTTTGCCTGACCATTTGTTGGAAATCCAAACAAAACAATACGAACCCAGTACGATTTTAGTTGTATAACCTACCATTTAAAATGGTAGCTATAGTAGGCATAGTATAATGGTACCTATGCTGTCTAAGATTAATATTATATTTTCAAAAGGTTTTCTGCACTATGCACTAGTAATAATATCAAAGAGTTTTCTCGTAGTAAGCATGTTTGACTATCATAAGGAGAAATATCCTCCAAGTTTGCGCTTGCATTGTGTGTATGGCGGGAGGCCTTATGGTAGTTTCATTTTGCAAAAAGCATTGCAGTTTCAATGTTTTAAATTCCTTTGTTGTTTTAAAAGATAAAAATTGTTTTTGTTTACTCATACCAGTCCCATGACTAACCTGTAGTTTATTGTTCCTTTCCTAAACTCTGGGTGCCCACTATTTTTCACACGGGCAGTCTAGAGTTGGGTTTTTCAGATAGTCGAATAGTAAAAAACTGATTCGATAGCCTTCGAACCCTTTTGATTTGTGGATCGCATTTGCTACACTTCAGCTGTCACGGCTGACCTTGCTTAGCTCTATGCAACTTGATGGTGGTTCTAGCTAGCTTTAGATTGGAGATGGAGTTCTTGGAGTTCGACATTGAAGATATTCTTTTCCGCTGCTATTTCTTGCATCTCTGATAGTATTGATATTCAGTTGTATCATCCTATTGTATTCATCATTGTATCTGAATATTGTATCAAATGTTATATATGATATTATTCATTTTCTTCCGTTGTGTTGTACTTGATGTGTTATAAGCTCCGGCGAACCAGATTTGACTTTTGGATTTGCGGCATTTGAATACGAGTGTCGTATTCGGTGCCGATTTTCGAAGGTCGAGTCAGGGCCGCTACACGATTGGTCTTGTATTGAGACCTCCTTGCGGTCATTGCCTTAAGTTGTAAAGATCCCCCAACCAGAGCTATAGTAAGATGTCATATTTGGCTTGTAGTAGATTGTACTCTCATTCCCATTCTTAGATTAGCAGAATTATTTCACGGACGGTCGAATTCCATCAGTAGTGAGTTTATACTCCTCCTGTCTAGTTCAGGTCGGTGTTTATGGAATATTGAGTGGTCGAACTACACACATCTATTCGTTTATACTCACATCTGCACCCTAGGGATAAGAATTTGTTGGCCGGTGGTCGAACCATACCCTATTTATGTTTGAATTCCAATCCACAAGGGACTGGAGTTCTTTGCTTGATGGTCGAACACATCCATGTCTTCATTTGGATTTTGGGCTTGCCGATGTCCGAGCAAGGCCTAGATAGTTTGACGTTCATCAGGCGCAAATAAAGTCATGGATGGATGTATCTCATACTCTTTTGATTGGACAGTTGAACCACGTCCAATTTAGGCTTGGCTCTTAAACTACCCCCTACATCTAGGGTACGAGTCGATGCATGGACAGCCATACCACATCCACTTCCATGTGGGGACCAAAGTTGGTCAAACCACGTCCATCATTTTGCTTTGTACTCCTCTCAGCAAGTCAAGGGATAGAGTTTTCAGGTGGATGATCATGTCACATCCACCTCAAGCTGCAGTCGTGTCCATGTGTTGAGGACGGTGCTTGATGAGTAGGGAATCAGTCGGCCATGCCTACTTTAAGTTGAGATTTCAAACTCCTCATATGTTTAGGGCAGGATTTAATATATCGACGGTCAAATTGCATCCACTTTAGTTGGACCTCGGTCGTGCTAAGCTTCGGGAGAGGCATATGTATTTTGGAGAACTTCAGGTATGAGCAGGGGAGTGGATGGTTGGGTTACATCCACTCCAAGTCTCTCTTTGTTCTCCAAGTCAGGTGAAGAAGTTGATGAGTGGAAGATCAGTTGTGTCCACTTTTTGCTGCGTCCTGACCTTGTCGGGCTTTGGGTAGGGCACAACTGTTATGCTAGAATCAGAGCACAGAGTAGGAACTGAATGGTCAAGTCATACTCACCTTCCATTTCGAGTCCTTGGACCTAAGTCAGGGCATATGGAAGTACATGAACCATTGAATCATGCTTATCTTGATGAAACTCCAAAGGTCCGATCATGGTCTGCAAAGATTGGTTGGCGCCCAACTCTAAGTACTTGGTCATGTCATATGCTCGCTATTCCACTTTGAGTAAGCCCTTCTCAGCTCAAAGTCGACCATAGGTGGTCCAACTAATAATCAAAGTTCTTTATTAATCGGGTTGAATGTTTCGTGGCCGCTACTCCATTGGGCTTATGCATACTGTCAAAATTTCACTGCCACAGAGAGGACCTTTTGCAGCGTGTAAAAAATGCTGCTATAATCATTAGCAGCATTTCGAAGAACGCTGCCTAATATCATGCTATAATAGAGTTAGGAAATTCTGCAACGTTTTTGAAATTTTGCTAAATAAATGGCTTTCATGGCATTTAAAAAAACACCGCAATAAATTATATTTGCAGCAGTAATTAAAGTTGCACACTCATTTAGCAGCGTTTTGGCAATGCATTCTAACATCATTACTTCAGGAGAACCAGTGATATAGCAACAGTTTTGAAACGCTACAAAAGTAAGCTACACAGCTTTTTTGAAATGCTGCGGTCTTGCTACATTTTACAACTATTGCAGCAGTTTAAAAACAATTATAAAAACCATAAATAATGTATTCAAAATAGCTCAATTTATAAAACAATAATATATATATATATATATATATATATATATATATAATCTGGTATTATAAGTAGCTATAACGATTAAACATAATTGTTTGCCCCAAAAATGGTCACAAACACCCAATCGCAGATGAAAGCACCAATTCATAGTCACAAATAAAAGATAGAATATATGAAGAGGATATAAATATGAAAAACAACAAAAAATAAAAATTAAGCAATAAAATGATGAGATTTATAGTGGTTCGGCTAACTCTGTCCTACGTTCACTCCAGAAAATTTCCTTTTTGTTGCTGGAGAATTGATTGCAATTACAATCTAGAATTTTCAAAACAATAATGGCAGAGCAGACTTTAGGTAGAAGATGGAGGAAAACAAAATGAGAATACTTTTTCTGAAGCCCCGCCTGTTGTATTTATAAACAAGTCCTAGTTATTGGGCTTTTTGAGTGATACGGGCTCACCAGAACTATAGTTTAGTCCATATTGTCCACCACTGCTTTCCTAGAGTATACAACATGCCGACCCCAAGAAACCCGAGTAATGACCCGAAGCAGCTCCATCCCTAACCCGAAGTAAATTCGCATGTGGCCCGACGTAAACCTCGGCTCTTCCAATGCTGACCCCATGTTTATCCCACCATAGCCGACCCGAGCTTTCTCTAAGGCCGGCCCGAGCTTCACCTGATACCGACCCGAGTCCCAATGCCGATACCATAGCCTAGCCAATCTCAGAGTAGAGCACCGACCTGACCAAATGCCAGCCCGGAGAAAGAACGTTGTCGACCCGAAGCACTTGTAACCTACCGATCTAAAAAAGTTGTCGATCCCAAGTCCAAGCTACCGACCCCACAATTTATTCTAACCTGAAGAAACGTAGTTGCCGACCTGAAGTATATAGTTTGCCGACCTAAAGTAATTATCGAACCCTCCATTTCATGCTAATCTGAACAAATCACTCCATGACCCAAAGTGTAGCCCTTCCTGACTCAAAGAAAGTCGCCTGAAAACCCGAAGCAACTCCAATGATGACTTGAACAAACTCCAAACAACTCGACTTTTGTCGAAACCCATATTTCAAGTACCCTGTGCTATTTCTCCATCAATTATGTTATATCCTGGCCTCACAATCATGTTTAATACCCGTGAGTGATCGTAAATTCATTCATTCAAATCAGAATCAAGTCCATTATGATCCGGCTTCGATAACTGTGTAGTCGATTGGGTTAAATCCACATGTATACTGCCTTGCCAAAAGTCGGGTTAACATCTTGCCCCCCAAAACATGCCTTGCGATAGGAAGGTGTATTTTGCAGTGCCATAATCTTGATGTTCAGAATGCAATGATGACCTGTGAAGAAATTGATGATCTTACCTGATCGTGAATAGCGATTGCTCGAGATCGTATGTCGTTCGAGGCGATATATGACAGTTCATGATCGAGTGCCGTTCGAGGCAAGTTGCGACCATTCGAGTTCATAGGCGAATTGTGACCGTTCGAGGTCGGGCGTCGTCGGGTGCTGTTCGAGATAAATTGTGACCGTTCGAGTTCGGGTGTCGTTCGAGGCAAATTGTGACAGTTCGAGGTCGGGTGTCGTTCGAGGCGAATTGTGGCCATTTGAGGTTGGGTGCCATTGTAGGCAAATTGTGATCGTTCGAGGTCGGGTACCGTTCGAGACTAATTGTGATCTTCGAGGTCACGTGTCATTCGAGGTGAATTGTGGATATCAGACTTTACATTCAATTGAGTCTTATAATTGGAATGTCCAATTAATAAAATCAAGTCCAATAAAAAGAGAACAAAACAAAAGCAAAAATTAAAACATCAAACTGCAAATACCTCCGTTGTGGTAGTTTATAGTCATCTCAGAGCATGCTTGAGGACCGTTCGTGATCCCGTACATGTGTAAGTGACTTAACCATTTTATTGTGGAGTTATTACTTATTCTTCATTATTCCGATCAATTGGTGATAAGCTGACGCCTCGATCTGGAGCCCTCTTTGTCTGATGTAGATAGTGTCTGCTCCTTCTCCACCACCGCTGCTCACCTTTTCACATACTGTAATAGCCTGACATTATGAATATATCCTTCGATCTCATACCTCAAGTGCCTACAATCGTTTGTACTATGGCTGCTTAGCGGAATAGGCAGTATTTGTCTGATCTCCTTTAATTATTGGTTGGCTCCCTCCTGATTGGCCTTCGGTAGGGAACCTGCCCCTAGTGTCTTGGTATATTCGCTCTAGAGTCTCGCTCAACTCCGAATAAAAGGTTATTCTTGGTTCCTTTCATGGTCGCCTCGGTTCATCAAAGCCATTCTCTGCTTTTTGCTCCCCTTTATGCTTGTTTGAATCTTTCTCGGGCGGATCTTCGCCTTTGACCGCATAAACATCAACTTCTTTTTCTTCCTCTCTTTCAGCTTTCGCGTCTTTCTGTCGTAGAAACCTTTCTGCCTCATGGAAAAACTCTCCTAGATCCATAGGTGGATCTCACGTTAATGAATTCTTGAATTCCATGCCATCAGCAATTCTAGATACAGCTGCCATTAGAGCCATGGACGGATCTAGGCGATCCAACAAGGCTGTCGTTGCATTAAATCACGTTGAAAAATTCCTCCAAGACTCTTCGAACCTTTGTTTCAGTGTTGTCAAACTCATCACATTCTTGGGTCTTGAGATATTAACTCTAAACTGTCTCATAAATCTCTCAGTCAAGTCGGTCCACATTCCCATAGAGTCGCTTTCCAATTTCCTGAACCATAATGCTGCTATATCCGTCAAATACAAAGGGAAATACTAGGCCATAACCTCCTCTGATGCCCCCAATGCTTCCATGTGTTGAATATGCTAGTATATGATTTTTGATTGATGATAATAAACATATATATTCATTTAAATGTATTTGTTATTGTACTATTTTATTTTCATATAATTAAATAAATATTTGTTGAATACAATAGTTAACATAGAATTTAAATTCAAGCAGATATATTATACAAACAAATATTTTATTACAATTTCGAATAGTACAAATTTAAACTCTCACTATACACTTACACTTTGTTATTCTACAACACAATTTCATTTACAACACAACTTCAATTACATTTCAATTTACATAACTTTCCTCACTACATATCACTCATTCACTCATAGTTTTCCTTCAACTATATTCCGGCTTGAATCCAGCATCTGGATTATTTGAAAAATAAACATTAACGCAGTAAAATAGAAAAAGAAATATTTTTGCAGTGTAAAATAAAATGTGTTTTGAAAATATTATTTGGCCCAGTTATTTAGGTTGTTTGTCATCATTTTCGTTTTTTAATTCATCAATTACGAACAACTTGTGATATGCACAGTGTATCACTGTACATGCCAAAAGGCCGTGCACACCGATATACACTTGATAAAACTGCAGGGACAGGTGAGCATAAGGTCAAACTTGAACCGAGGCTGGATTCAACTTAGGTACAATACAAAAACATAAAATGAGCCTCGAACAAAAATTTTATGTGTACATATGAGAACACAGCCTCAATAGTCAATGGCTCACATGACAACATACATGAAGCATTAACCGGAACCAAATCCAAATCAACAATGAACTATACTCATACAACCAGATAGACTCAAGTGCACAAGTCCAAATGAATGGGTCAAACTGCACCAGATCAGTCAACATAAAGACACAAATGCACAAGAACAAAGATGACTACAGTTCAAAGCTTCAAATGCAACAGACCAATGAACAAGGAATTGATCAGGAAGCAAATAAAACCAAATAAGAACACGGCAAAATACCAAGAAATGATAACCAATTGAAGGCTACACAAAGAAATCACAAAACATATATATACACACACATATGTATACACACATATTTACATATATATGCAGTGCATAGCAACTAAACATGAAGATCATCAGTGATGCAACTCAACTCAAACCAGACTACAATTACAAAGAGCAACAAGCATGATGATATACAATAGAGAGGACTGTAACAACACATATATACACACATACATATGTATGTATGTACATATATGGTGATAACATAAACAAAAACATATCAAAGCATTCAAGAGGAACGGAACAGAACAGCACAGACTTGAAGAAATGGAATTCAAGATGAATGCAAATCATCATAATGGAGTTCAACATGGACCGATACAAGTGCACTCATCATAGCAATATGCAGTGACAACCGGTACAATGCAAACTAGGATGAACTCGACCAAGACAGTCAGTATATAATATATATATATATATATATATATATATATATATATATATATATATATATATATATACAGACCAGAGTATAACAAACATTCAAACTCAAGGCAAGTGCAAACCTAAACTTCAATGTTCGAAGTGGTGCACCTAGGCTAGTGGCATGGCACCAAGACAACCAAAGCTATAGTTTCAAGCTCACAACAACAACAAATATGCCAGACCTCTGATGTAATGCACATGAATCAAAAGAAAGGAACAAACATGCTTAGTTCTAACAAAGACTACATGAATACACACATATATACATACATAAAATGTATGTATGTATACAAATGGAAATAACCCGCACTCAAAAGAGCAACAGACTACATACATGAAATGCAGTCAGATATCAACACCATAATAGTTCAATTGAATACAAGTGCAGACTGCACAGTCAAGTTCAAGTGCAAGCACATGAAACGAAAAATGCAGACCTCGCAACATAAGCAAGATGATGTGCCTCAAAGTAATACGACATGTAAAAGTTACAATATGAACTCAAGGAACAAGTCCACATGATACTACAGCTACCAGAGTTCATCGGTACAGAAGCAATAACAAAGTGGTAAACCAGATAATACAACCAGATTCCATGAACACAACCAGATAAGCTTACATGAATACAACTCAACGCAAAACAACCAACAGTGAAACAGAGGCTCGAAGCATGCACATGGTCAGGCAATGTTGAAGATAATGCAAGCTTAAACTCAAAGGCACACATGCGTACACATATTACATTCCACATGTAAAATTAGAACAACAACAGCAAAAAGAGGTGCGGGTATATAACAACCAAGTGAAGACTCTAAGTATGGAACAAAGATGATAAAAACAAGTCAAAGTCTATCAAGTCAAGTTTTATCTCAAGTCTAGAATATCATAAATTCAAATGACAGAGAAAATCAAGTCACGGTTTAAAACCAAGTAATAACAAGTTAAAAACTTCCAGATTATCTAAAGAATTCAAAAGGCCAAAGTCACGGGAGAAAAGAAATTCACGGAGCAAGTTCAAATTCATGAAGTCGTGGTAAGCAAGCATAACAAACAATATACGAATTGAACTAGTCAGGATTAATCCCAAGCATCCAAGCAAAATCTAATGGCCAAGCAAAAAATAATTGAAGAATTCAACTCGAAAAAAACAAACGTTAATTTAGGGTTTTCAACCCTATAAAACCCAATCATCATCGGCATTATCAATCATTCAAGTTCAAACAATATCACAGAGCAAAGTTACAAATTAATAAATCGAAGCGAATCGGGTTCAAAATATATCAACGAGGTTAAGAAAGGAAATAGTATACCAGTTTTAATTCGATTCAATCTCGATCGAGAAGCAGCCGTGAAGGAACGAAATCAACCGACGACTCGAGCCTCATTTCTTACAAGTAAACCAGAAAAGTTTTCGAGCATCATTTTTCAAGCGGCGACATAAATAGATCATGAAGCCCTAATTTTGAACGAAGACGAACAAACGAGCAAAGGAAAGAAGCAGACATTATTTTTCAACGCAAAGGATACAAGGCCGACATAAATAAAAAGGACTTCACTTATTTTTAATTTGGGCTGGCATATTCAATTGCTTTTGGGCTTATATTTTTAAAATAGGGTTTTGTGTTTTAAGTTTTATTTATTTATTTTGTAATTTACTTTCAAAATTTTATTAAATTCTAGTCATGTGACTAGGGGTAACTACGATGGTGTAGTTTAAGAATTCGCAACTCAGTGGCTGAGTTATGGCAGTGTTTTGAGCATAGATTTAGGTTCTATAGCAGGTGTCGAAAGTTTATGTGTGTAGGCGTTTGACTACTTAATTTTTAGTAGAAACCTTAAGGGCAGCACGTAGGCAGGGTGTTGCCGAAGCTAGGGAAATCTATGTTGTTCTATTTCTGCTTTTATTATTCTGCTGTTATCTGTGGTGAAATTATTTTATATATTTCCGCATTAATTTTTATAATTATTAGTATCACCCTATTCACCCCCTTCCCTTTAGGGTGAAATCGATCCTACACCATGTGCCTCATATACCTTGTCAGTTGGACAGCAGGATCCATTCTTCTATCATACGTCTCCAGTGTTAGTAGATTGAATTCCGGTGGATTCCTAGCCTGCCTAATTGCGGGAGCAAAGGGGCTCCTATTCACATCCTCCAAATCCTTATTCACTAATCCTCCTCTCATGGCTCGTCTGACCATTTCTGCTAATCCATCATTGTCACCAAGAGGTAGTCTTTGTTCATTGCCCCTGACTTGCCTCTCGAGTTCTTGAGGGAATCCTAAAATCTGCTCTCTTGGATGAGCATTCATTCCTCTATCAACACCAAATTGCACAGCACTGCCTGGTATCCTGCCTAGAATTGAGCTAACAAGATCCGTGAGCACGCCCCTAGTTCAGGGTTGTTCTTGATTGTCCCACTCTATCCTAAATCCTGGTTGCTCCGTTCCCTTGGTTCTGGACTCCCTCTACTCCTACTGCTCTATTCTCTTGATTTTGAACTCCAGCTTGTCCAACCTGTCAGAGTAGGTTCTGCATCATTTCCTGCTACCTTTTCAGCATCCCTTCCTGCATAGCATCCATCATCATCTTCATCTCATCTCTGGTGATGAAAACTGAGGTGTAATTAGCTCTTGAGGAAGCCTCCTGACTTCCTTCATGATGGCTCCTCTCCATTCTCTGTCTCCTCGTTGATTGCTTAGTCGTTGCTTCCCAGATTCAAGTTCCTAAGCCTTCAAAATCAAAATCCTAGCTTCAGAATCCCTAAGTGCTAGCGTTCTCAGTGAACTCACAAAAATGTTTGCACCAAATATGGTCACAAACACTCAATTGCAGATGAAAGCACCAATTCACGATTACATATCACAGATAGATTATATCAAGAGGATATAAATATGAAGAACAAAAGTAAAATAAAAAGAAAGCAGTAAAAAAGACAAGATTTATAGTGGTTCGGTTAACTCTGGCCTACGTTCACTCTAGAAATTTCTTTTTATTGCTAGAGAATTAATTACAATTACAATCCAGAGTTTTTAAAACAATAATGGTAGAGCAGCCTTTAGGTAGAAGATGAAGGAAAACAGAATGAGAATCCCTTTTCTAAAGCCCCTCCTACTATATTTATAGACAAATCCCGGTTACTGGGCTTATTGAGTGATATGGGCCCACCAGAACCATACTCGAGTCCATATTGTCGACCAATGCTTTCCTGGAGTATACAACATGTCGACCCCAAGAAACCCGAGCAATGACCCGAAGCTTCTCCATCCTTGACCCGAAGTAAATTTGCATCCAAACTGAAGTAGACCTCGCCTCTTCCAATGCCGATCCAATGTTTATCTTACCATAATCGACCCGAGCTTTCTCTAAGCTGACCCGAGCTCACCTGATACCGACCCGGATCCCAAAGCATACCTCTGCCTGACTCGAAGCAAGTCACCTAAAAACTATAAGCAAATCCACTGATGACTCAAAGCAAACTCCAAACAACCTGAAACAACTTGACTTTTGTCGAAACCAATATTTCAAGTACCCTATGTTGTTTGTCCATCGACTATGCTTTATCCTAGCCTTATAATCATGTTTACTATCCATGATTGATCATCAATTCATTCATTCAAATCAAAACTAAGTCTATGACAATCGAGCTTTGATACTGTGCAGTCGACTGGGTTAAATCTGCATGTATGCTACCTTGCCAAAAAGCGGGTTAATAATAATCAAAGCTACATCAATTTCATACACCATAAAATTTAGTCATATATAATGTTTCATGAACAATGCTTTAAGCACAATGTTAACAACGTAAAATCTTACAGAAAGAGCTTGCTAAAGAGAATATATAAATCATGGAAAGTCCAAGCCCGTCTCCTTCAAAAGTCCAATATGTCTATAGGAAAAAAAGGAAATAGAGATTAGTAGTAGAAGAAAACAAATATGAATTTATTACATGAAAGCCAAAAAGGAAATGAGATGCAGACAGTGATCCATTATCATGTCAATTTTCACATATTTCGTTATTATTTCTCTTTCTACTTTTCATTTACTATAACTCAAAAAACCCAAGCATTTGATCCGATTAAATAGAAAGTTAACATAAAAAACTCAAATTCAGGTGTAAAATAGTGTGTAATTAGTTAAAAAGACAAGATTATCATTCACTTCACTCTGTATTACCAATATAACATCCTAGATTCACCTAAAGTTCTTATCCAATGCAAAATACCCTAGATTTAGTTCGGATACATCAAGAGACCGAGGTGGATATGGCATAGCAAACTGTGATGGCAGGAATTCTCTAGTACTGTAGATGTATTCTATGTTCAAAAAATAGTTGATGTAAATATTCATCATAGTTTGACTAAGTACAAGCTAATTGTAATATTAAACATGTTGGTAATATTAATTAAGTTTATCTATCTAATTTGTATGTGTATGGCTTACCTATAGATTAAATAATACATTTTCACATAATATAGTTAAGATTACATCTAATAATTATCCTTAACATACTATATATTATTTATGATCATGAATGAAATATATTTTATCATATATCAGTATAATAAACATTTTATTATCTTCGTAAGGAAATAGTTCCACATCGAGTAAACTTATATTAAGAAAAAACGTTCAAATGCTTTAACTAAATTCAAATTATTTGCCATAAACTTGTAATTGTTGTTGTTCTTAAACTTAACTAATTTTTTAAAAAAAATTAGTTGATTTATTTTTATTATTTATAAAACTTAGTAAACTTAGTTATATTATTATTCATATTAGTTTAGTTAATTTTTATAAAACTTAGTAAACTTGGCTAATTTTTATAATTTATTATTATTATAAACTTAATTAATTTTTATAAAAAAAAGTTAACTTACTATTATTATTATTATTCATAGAACTTAGTTAACTTAGTTTAAATATTATTATTATAAATTTAGTTAATTTTTATAGTACTTGGTTAACTTTGTTAATTATTTATAATTTATTATTGTTGTTATTATTATTATTATTAACTCGGCTAATTTATTATTATTAGTTATCAAACTTAATTGACTTAGTTAAATTATTACTATCATTATTATAAAATTTAGTTAATTTTTACAAAAATTAGTTAACATGGTTAACATTTTATAATTTATTATTATTATCAACTTAGTTAATTTTTTATTATTGTTATTTATAAAACTTAATTAACTTAGTTAAAGGATTATTATTATCCTAAGTTAGTTAATTTTTATTAAACTTAATTAACATTATTAATATTTTATAATTTATTGTTAACAATTACTTAGTTAATTTTTTATTATTATAATTTATAAAACTTAATTGACTTAGTTAAATTATTATTATCATTATTACAAGTTTAGTTAATTTTTATAAAACTTAGTTAACTTAGTTAATGTTCTATAATTTATTATTATTACTATTATTAACTTAGTTAATTTATTATAATTATTTATAAAACTTAATTGACTTGGTTAAATTATTATTACCATTATTATAATATTAGTTAATTTTTAGAAAACTTAGTTAACGTTGATAATATTTTATAATTTATTATTTTTGTTATTATTCAAAATCAGATAGCACCTCGCTTGCGCGGTTAGTGCTTTCCCACATACCCCAATTCAATATATATATGTTATCAAAACAAGATCGGATTCAGATCGTATATCACAATATATACTCCAAGGTATAATGCACACATTTTAAAGCATAAAAACATACCTTTTAATAGCAAATGCTAGTGAGCAATCTTCTATATGTTTGTGCATGTTCATCTTTCTTACCTCCCAGCACAAGGTGTAACGACCCAGAATTTCAGTGATTTGAAATTCGTATATTTAAGTGATTTTAAATATTTAAAATTTAATTTTATAAGCTGAATAACTTATATTTGAAATATAGTAATTTAATTGGATAATTAAATTGTTAATTTAATATTTGAAATTGTGTAAATAATTGTAATTTGAATTTAATGTGAATGAAAATGATTTATAAAGATAAATTAAATTCTATTTGAATTTGAATGATGTTAGAGAAATTTTAAAATTGAATTAAAGGTTAATTTGAAGAAACTGAATATTTTAATATTTAATTAACGAGTAAAAATAGCCATTTTTCAAAACAGTCTCGGATTTTGACAAAACCAGTTTCATTGGATCCGTAATGTTATATTATTGTAAGGTTTCAAATTTCATGTCGATTGGATTTACTGTTTGTCCGGGACAAGCTAAAACGCTTAGAAATTCGATGAAGTGAATTTTAAATTTAAATAAGTCGATTCGAAAACCTATCTTCCAAATACACGAATTAGCTCTCTATATATTTCACTATATTCCAAATAGGGGTAAAACAATACAAACGCCAAGCGGCTTGCTTTGTTTGGAGTTCAAAAAAATTTCAGTTGAATAGTGTCGCGAAATTTTCTATAAAAGGACTTCATTTTTCTGTTTATATTCACAAACCCTAATCACAAAACCCTAGTCGCCATTTTGTATCTAATGGCCGAATCTTCCAAACTTCTTCTCCTAATCTCTCTCAATCCACACGCTTTCGTGAAAAACTTCCAACTACAGAGTGATAGAGCTTCTCGAGATCTTCAGATCTATACGGTGATGATGAATTTTCGAGCAACGATATGGCAGAAAATCAAGCTTGAAGGCAACACGTTCACGCGCATTTTTCAACGTAGGGAGGTAACTGAGCTGCACAAGATTCATGCAGATGGTAGCACTTGCATAGGCCTTCGTCGTGGTGGTCTCCGATCTCGTTTCGGTGGCTCGTAGTAGTTGCAGCCGTCAAAAATTTCAAATGGCAATGGGTTTGTACGCGTGCGTTTTGAGCTTGGGGAGAAGAAAGCGGTCACAGCCCTGATTTGGATGAAGCTAGATCAACGGCCAGAAGTAAGCTAGGTTAAAAAAAGATATTGATTTATATATATATACATACATATATATTTAATTCGTATAAACTTTAAAAATGTATAACTTCTTCATACGAGGTTCGTTATGATGAAACAAGTTGCGTTGGGTCTGTATTAACGAGCATTACATTTTAGAGCTAGTTTGGAGTTGATTGGAGCTAGTGTAAATTTTGGATAAAATTAAACGTCTGTTTAATTTTATTTGGAATAAAGCACTGCAACTACTATCGAAATCAATGTGAGTACAACTCACACTTTCCGACTCACTGATATTTTTATATAAGTGAGAATAAATTTATTTTATGATGATTGATGATTGTTTGGATGATAAATGATATATTATATATATTGATTGGTATTTGGAGATATTCCTGCCTATTGGAGCAGATGAGACCCTATACGTTTCTGTGTATGAGTGGATGACCTTTGTACACGCGTCTGCCTCGAAGCAGACATTGTACATATATTTCTAATATGTATATTTATTGCAGGTGACAGGTTAGAGGAATCCAACTGGATTCCTCAACGGTATTGGTTTTATTTACAGATATTGTGAGATATGCTGTATCATGTGATATACGATATTTTGGATGTCGTGATTGATGTTTTAGTGCTGTTGCAGCATTGGGCCTATTTTTGAAAATTTAAAAATGTTAAAGTGATGATTTCAAATTTGAAAAGGTTTTTCAAGTGATTTCGAACATAGATGTTTATTTAATTTTGGATGGTTAAAGAAATAAATTTATTTTAAATAAATAAATGTTATAAATTTTATGTTATAAAAATTATGATTTTTGTGACATATACTTAAGTATGATTTTGGCATTATATAAGTTTTAATAACGACTTGTAAATTACTAAAAGAATAAGTTCATTTAAGTTGAGATTTTTGAATTATTATAAATGATATGTATATAAGATTTATAAAATGGATATTTTATATATCAAAATAAGTGGATTTTATAAGTAAATAAGATTTATGAATTTGTGAAGTTATGAAGGAATGAATTGGCAAATAAATAATTTATAAGTAATTAGCTTATAATTTGGATTTTGGCTAGTAATTGAGGTATATATGGAATTGGTTAACACAGGGAATTTATAATTTGAAGTTTTTATTAAATATAAATGTGACTTATAAACATTGTTTTGTAAATGTGAAATCAATTTAAATTGATAAACTAGATATGGATTTTTATTAAAGGAATTTCATCCACGATTTTGGACAGTGGATAACCCTTTAATAAATATAAGGAAGTAATGAATTTGGTAAAGGGATATATTCACGATTTTGGACAGTGGATAATCCTTTAATAAATGTGTAGAAGTATCAAGTTTGGATAAGAGAATTATATTCACGATTTTGGACAGTGAATAATATTTTAAATAAAATGGATATTTTTGGAAATGGCATTTTAAATGGAGTTAAATGATTTAAAGATGTTTTAAAACGTGTTAAGTATCGAATATATAGATTTCAACATTCATTGTTGAAATAGACGTTTCGAGAAATAAGGAAATGATGGACTATAATTAGTAAATGATTTTCGAAAGGAAATGTTTTGTATAGTATATGGGATTTCTATATTTATCTTATTTTCGAATCCTTATACTAGTGATTTTGGGTTGTCGTAACGATGTTTTAAGAAACATTCGTTTTGAACCAAATATATGTTTAAAGAGAATCTTTTTCTTAAAGAATAAAGTATATACTTAATCATGATTTAAGTATATGGGATATCTTCTAAGTGTTGAAAATAAAATGAATTGTGAATTACTTATACTGTTGAAATAAGTATTTGGAAATGATTTCCAATATAGAAGTTGAAATGGTTTTGAGATTATATATTTTTAAAGATAATTTGAAGTTAATATTTGGCAAGTGGTTTAATTAATAAAAGATTAATTAAAAGGGCCTAGTGATTGTATATAGTGCTAAATATTTGTTTATTTGCTTTGATAGTTAAATAACTGACTATCAAATTTGGCTATTTTAGTTCCTCGACATGATGTGGGAACTATGTAGTCGTACATTTAGTATGTAGCCTTCTGTATATCCTTGATAATCATTTGTGTTGAGTATGTTGATTTGTGTAGTGCGGAGTATCACTCCAATCTATCGAGCTTCCTTCTTGGCCCGAAGGATAGCAAGTTGAATGTTGGAGATGTGATAAGTCTATGAGACTTAGTTTCTGTATGAGGTTGAGAAACGCTTTTATGTTGTTGGTGCAAAGAGGCTGCGATCAGATTTATCTGAAAACTACTTCGATCCAACATATATGCGACGATTGTGCAGGTTGCTTATGATGATATTGATATTCTGGATTTTCTAGTGGGGGATTGCTTGTTGATCGTTTGGGGTTAAAATCCCAATAGTAGCAGTGGTCTCTTCATTATGAAATATCCAATGCAAGGACTATTCGCTACTAATCCTAGGGATTCCTCGAGAGGATGTGGTAGGAAAGTACCTTTGGTTTGTCCTATTCCTGGACAACTTATATGGATGCTTATCTGACATTGCATTTTTAAAAATTACGTACATTGGTTTATACAAATGTACATCAGTGGTGGCGGAGAAGGCAACTTCCCTTAGCTTAACATCCTTCTTGAGATGTATGAGCTTAAGGGTTGTATTTTTTTAGAAGGCAATTAGTATTTAACGGAAATGGCCATTGTTAGTCCGTGAGATGATGGTTTTGATGACAAAAACTTTAGAATATATTATAAAATATAAATACTAACATTATAAGTTTAGATATATATATATGTATGTATGTATGTATGTATATGCAGGATTTAACCATGCAGGTACCAAGAATGAAGACTGTACAGTATAGAGATTCAAGATACCATGACTGAAGACTCAGAGTATCAAGATTATCAAGAATTCAAGAATTCAAGTAATTTATTCTTTAATTAGAAAATTTTGTTAAAACTCCTAAAAAAGCACTGGCACCTTAAAATCCAATTTATTCATGGAATGGAATCCACTTCGAGCCTGCTAAAGGGATGGAACCCTAAGTAGGATGGAACCTACGAAAAATCTAGTGGAACATTGTTTTGTATCCGCTATGTTTTTTCAGAATTATATCTTGTTTTCAAAATGATTTCAAAACCTTCCTTTTAAAAGCATCAAAAACATCTATCCTGATTTTAAATAATTTTAGCCTCAAAATCATCTTTAATTTCAAAGTCAAATTACTCTTGATTTTAAACTATCTTTTAATATAATATATTTAACTTTTAAAATATTTACACTTAGATTTAAATATAAAATTATAGTTAAATTCTATATATATTATTCTTTATATTTACTTATGAATTTTAACTATAGTCAAGTATATTTATAAAGTTTAAAATAGTTTTAATATAAGATAAAGGTTATTTTCAAAGAAAATCAAATCATCAAAAAATGCTTTGCGATGTCGACATACTCATGGTGACCATGTCGACATGGTGTTAGTTGAGTTCAAAATTTCAATTTCAAAAGAAGTGTCTATTCGCCATAATTCTTCACGAATGGACATGACTGTTGTTCTACTATAATAGGGGTCAGTTTCAACGAATTTTACATCAGATTTTCTAGTTTTTCACTCCTCTTCTTCTTCCACTTTTCTTAATAAAAATTCTTATCATTACTCTATCGTAATCTTCATTGAATTGAACTCGATCATTCGTAGTTTGATTCTCTATCACTATCTCAACAAGATCCTCAGTGCTATTCAGAGTTATAGGGCTTTTTAATCAACTTAGCGAGAAAAGGTGTGATTGTAGCCTTGAAAATCAATCAAGCGTGATAAGGTGTGATTGTAGCCTTGGGAAATCAATTGGGTGAACTAGTTGCACGTAAAATCAAGTGGGTGAACTTGTAGCCCGAAAAATAAAGTATCTCCACCCAGAGGATTGTGATTCTAGAGGGTGTACCTCGTAGCCTTGAAATCGAGGGTGTTAAAGATTTCTTTTGAAAGGAAATCTGTACTTGTGTTGCGGGTCTGGATGTAGGGTAACTCCGAACCAGTATAAAATCCGGTGTGTTCTTTCCTTTATTGCTTTTTATTTTATTTCTGCATCCGTGTTTGTTTTTGTGATCATATCTGTGTCTGTATATTGCACACACCTTTGTTTAAATTAACATAAACTCAAAAAGATTTAGTAATTCTTTATAAACACTATTCACCCCCCTCCTCTAGTGTTAATCCTAGCCTTAAGATCCGTAATCCGCATTTCTCACAATTGGTATCAGAGCAAGGTTTTCAAAGTTTCATAATCTGATTTTGAAAAAATTTCAAAATGGCTACCAACACTGGTACTGTTACTAACACTATTATCCCTGTCACTAGTTCATTTGTAGAAGGTCAGTCTACTGTTAGACCACCACTTTTTAATGGCAGTAACTATGCATATTGGGCTTGTAGGATGAAAATATATTTACAATCTATAGGATTAGACACTTGGAATATTACACAAACTGAATATTCTGAACCCACAACTGATTTTGCATAGTGGACTGTGGAGCAAAAGACTGTTGCACAAAATAATTCTAAGGAAATGAATATATTGTTTTGTTCACTAGATAGAAATGAATTCAATAGAGTGTCAGTTTGTAAGTCTGCATATGAAATCTGGAAAATTTTGGAAGTTACTCACGAAGGAACAAGCAAAGTTAAACAGACCAAAATTTCCATGCTCACAAATCAATTTCAATTATTTAAAATGAATTCTAATGAGTCTATTTCAAATATGTATAGTAGATTTCAGAATATTGTGCACTCTCTAATATCTTTGGAAATGGAATTTTCTGAAGAAGATCAAGTCAGAAAGATTTTAAATTCTCTTACTCCAGAATGGGATCAAAAGACACTTGCTATCAAAGAGGCAAATGACGTCAGTACTTTAAATATAGAAGAATTAATTGGAAATCTAATGTCTTATGAAGTTCAAATGATCAGGAGAAGAGAAAGCAAATCATCTGAAAAGAAATCAATGGCATTTAATGCATTGACTAATGGATCAAATTCAAACAGCGATAATGATGAAGAAATAACCTTAATGACCAATAATTTTAGGAAATTCCTGAAATACAAAAAGATGAATAATCTCAAGAGAAATAACTATAAGAACTCTGGAAATCAGAATATAGTGTCAAATAATGTCAAATGTTACAACTGCGATGAACCGGGCCATATCAAAAGAGACTGTCTGTATCCAGATAGGCAAAATCCTTCTATGAATAATGATTCAGCAAAGAAACGGAAACGTGCATTTACTACTACTCTAGATGACTTAGACTCGTCCTCAAGAGATGATGATCAGAAAACAGATAATTCAAATTGTGTTTCATGGCAGTTCACGACTTCGATGAATTCAGAGAAACGGACATAGAAAAAGGTACACATTTATAATATAATTGGTTGAAATTACTTGCTTAGAATTAGATGTTTGATTGCTTGATTAATTAATTTTGAATTGGCATGTTGTTTGAATTTTAAAATTTTATTTTCTATTTTTTATTATTTTATTATTTATTTTATATTATTATTTTTAATAGTATAACAATACTTTCTGAAATATATTATTAGTCCAATAATATTTCAAAAATATATAATAAAGCATATAAATTTATTAGAGAACTTAGGAAAAATAATTCACAAAAATTCACTGGCACATGTCGACATGGTCCCTACCATGATGTCGACATGGGTACCAGAATTTGAATTCAAATGTTTAAATTTCCCTCCATCTTTTCACTTCATTCAATTCTCTGAAAAGCTACCTTTTGACCAGAGAATTTATCCTTTGAGAATCTATTTATCCACTATCTTTTATCATATCTTTTCACTCTCATTTTCAAATTCAAACTCTCTTTCTTCAAAACTTCAAGCTCTCTACTCTCTACTTTAATGGCTTCTTCAAGCAACCCCTCCACCATGAGAATTTCCAGAAAAATAAAAGAGCAATTCTTCAATGATTCGAGGCAATAAAAGAATACATCAATTATGCTAATTTTGCCAAAGTCCATCCCGGAAAGTTTGCTATTTTTCAAGATTTTCCTTCTTATGAACTTGATTCTTTTTTTCCAAACAATGGAGTTCTTAGTCTTATTGATGCTTCTCAAAATGATTTTCTTTGCTATCCAAATCTTGTCAAAATTTTCTATGCTAATTTAGAACGTGGATTTTATAATGGAAATGAGGATGAAATTTGGAGTAGTGTCAAGGCACTAGAATTTCTTTGAATTGTGATCTTTTGGGTACCATTTCAATTGCACGTGTATGGGAATGGATCTTTCTAATTTTAAAATCGATGAATATGATCGTGAGACATTTCATCACATTTTCGAAGGGAATGATAATTTTGAATTCAAAAATCGAAATTTTCGACCAAAGGCAAGAATTGTCAATCTTCTTTTGCAACATACTTTGACCCCAAGATCGGGGAATTTCAACTATCCTACTTCAAAAGTTTGCAAAGCACCTTTTGCTATTATTGGAAATTATGACATAAATTGGGCGCAAGTTATATTGGATGAACTTCGTCCTAAAAATCTTGGAATGGGTGAGAATACTTTGTATCATGGAATTTATCTCACTCGGATTTTCAACTATTTTGGAGTGGATTTCAAAGGAGAAGAATTTGTTTCTAGAAAAGTTTTCATCATTCCAACATTTCGCTTATGAAAATTCCATTTGTTTTTCAACCTTATGAGACCTTGTCAAAAAGGAAAAGTGTTTGGCCCATGAGGAAATGGAATAAGAAAACGTGGAAGAAGAAGAAGGGGATGAAATGGAAATTGAAGAAGAAGAAGGTGAAACCTCTTTGGAAAGCATCGATTATCCTCCTAATCCATCCACCAAAATCCTTCTCAAGAACCAAAAGATGATTATTGAGAATCAGCGGATTCTTAAAGGATCCGTTAGTAAGAAGTTGGACAAAATTTCATCCAAGATGAACAAGTTCATTTCCAAAGTCAGCAAGAAACTTGGACTTTCTTCATCATCATCATCCTCTAACTAGTGTTATCGTTTCGTATTTTGTTGTATGTGTTTTAGCTTGTTTTAATTTGAAAGTTCATGTAGTTTCATATGTTTAATCATTGTATCATCTTAGTATGCAATGAAATGAAATTTCCTTTCTGTTATCTAGCTTATCTTATCTTCAGAATAAATGTTAGTATATTATATAAATATACACACACACACACACACACACACACAATTATTCACAAAATCTAATTAATCATATTTTTTCACTAACCCATGTCGACATACCCCCTATGACCATGTCGACATGTACTAGTCAGAAATGACAATTCATTTTGAATTTGAAATTTGAATAACTACCATATGTCTGTTCATTTCAAACGAATTTCTACACCTGTATATACCTATTTCTTCTAGAATTCTTCGCTGAAAATTATTTCTTATCTTCTAATCCTTCATTTCTTTCACAAATTCAACTATGGCTAATCCAATTCATAATTTATCCAAAAATCTTGAAGAAACTCTTAATTCATTCAAGAATATTCTCTCTTTCATTCTCCATAACCAGCGACACTTAGAATTGAGTCAAATGCAGATGATCAAGGAGCAAGAAAGGCATTTCGATGCAATATGATGGATGATTTCCTCCCTACACAAGGATGATAACGAAGCACATCCTCATGTCTCTCTCACCAATGACAATGAAAATTGGGATGCTATTAAAGAAGACCCTATCTTTGGAGAAGAAGGATGGGTGGAAGTTCCACGTAACGTTTAAATTTTATTACTTTGTTTGAATTATTTATTTGAATTGATTTGTTTTGGTTTAGATTGATACTTGGTGTGGGTTGATTTCTTAATTCAGTTCGATGCTTGATGTATAAAACATGTAAATATACATTGAAATGTATATAGTCTTTGATTAAATTATCATGCTCTCAAGTATAATTATTTCTTAATCTATCTATTATATATTTCTTTGTATAATTTATCAATGCAGGTACTTTAGTCCAAGAATGAGGGGGAATAAGTTTTTGTTGATGATAAAGGGGGAGAAGTATAAAATAGGGTAATTAGGGCATAGATTATGGGGGAGTTATTAGTTTTAGGGTGAGTTATTAGGATAGAAGTAATATTTTATAAACAAAGGTTGTCATCATCAAAAAGGGGGAGATTGTTAGTCCGTGAGATGATGGTTTTGATGACAATAACCTTAGAATAGATTATAAAATATAAATACTAACATTATAAGTTTAGATATATATGGATTTAACCATGCAGGTACCAAGAATGAAGACTGTACAGTATAGAGATTCAAGATATCAAGAGTGAAGACTCATAAGTATCAAGATTATCAAGAATTCAAGTAATTTATTCTTTAATTAGAAAATTTTGTTAAAACTCCTAGAAAAGCGCTGGCATCTTAAAATCCAATTTATTCGTGGAATGGAATCCACTTCGAGCCTGTTAAAGGGATGGAACACTAAGTAGGATGGAACCTACGAAAAATCTAGTGGAACATTGTTTTGTATCTGCTAACCTTTTATTCATAATGATTTTTTCGAAATTATATCTTGTTTTCAAAATGATTTCAAAACCTTCCTTTTAAAAGCATCAAAAACATCTATCCTTATTTTAAATAATTTTAGCCTCAAAATCATCTTTAATTTCAAAGTCAAATTACTCCTGATTTTAAACTATCTTTTAATATAATATATTTAACTTTTAAAATATTTACACTTAGATTTAAATATAAAATTATAGTTAAATTCTATATATATTATTCTCTATATTTACTTATGAATTTTAACTATAGTCAAGTATATTTATAAAGTTTAAAATAGTTTTAATATAAGATAAAGGTTATTTTCAAAGAAAATCAAATCATCAAAAAATGCTTTGGGATGTCGACATACTCATGGGGACCATGTAGACATGGTGTTAGTTGAGTTCAAAATTTCAATTTCAAAAGAAGTGTATATTCGCCATAACTCTTCACGAATGGACATGACTGTTGTTCTACTATAAATAGGGGTCAGTTTCAACGAATTTTACATCAGATTTTCTGTTTTTTCACTCCTCTTCTTCTTTCACTTTTCTTAATAGAAATTCTTATCATTACTCTGCCGAAATCTACATTGAATTGAACTCGATCATTCGTAGTTTGATTCTCTATCACTATCTCAACAAGATCCTCAGTGCTATTCAAAGTTATAGGGCTTTTGTAATCAACTAGTGAGAAAAGGTGTGATTGTAGCCTTGAAAATCAATCAAGCGTGATAAGGTGTGATTGTAGCCTTAGGAAATCAATTGGGTGAACTTGTTGCCCGTAAAATCAAGTGGGTGAACTTGTAGCCCGAAAAATCAAATATCTCTACCCAAAGGATTGTGATTCTGGAGGGTATACCTCATAGCCTTGAAATCGAGGGTGTAATTGTAAAGATTGCTTTTGAAAGGAAATCCGTACTTGTGTTGCGGGCCTGGATGTAGGGTAACTTCGAACCAGTATAAAATCTGGTGTGTTCTTTCCTTTACTGCTTTATATTTTATTTCTGCATATGTGTTCGTTTCTGTGATCATATCTGTGTCTGTATATTGCACACATCTGTGTTTAAATTAACATAAACTCAAAAAGATTTAGTAATTCTTTATAAACACTATTCACCCCCCTCTAGTGTTAATCCTAGCCTAAAGATCCGCAATCTGCATTTCTCACAGCCATGTCGCATTCAAAGTGATGTGATTGTGATATATGAAAGGTAATCGTTACCTCAGGCCTCATCAACTAGAAATGACCAAAACAGGGTTAGATGCAGCAAGGCTAATTGGGTCGCTCCCAAGTAGGGTATGATCATCCTATTCTAAATATATCTTTGCATGCTATGACGTCGTGTATAAGATTATTGTGGTTTGTATGCTAGAGGGCCCTCGGTAAAGGTCGGTAACGACAGAGGATGACATATTCGGTACCAACTAGTTATAGAGGTGGGTCGGTCTTATGTTGGTAGAGGGCAGATGTTCTGTGCCTCAGGACATCCATCTAGAGGTGTATCCATCGGAAGGTAGTCCCTTTACCTGGTCATTTGTATGGAAATCCAAACTCCACTACGTGCTTGCCATTTTTATTTTCTTACCCGTTTTGGGCTATATGCTGGAATTTAATCAATGTAACAATTTCGGCTATGATTACTATTATTTGTATACTAGATACTAGTATAATATCAGGTGATTTGTTATGAATGTTTTAAATATCGTAAGGTTAAAACATGTCCATGTTTATATGTGGTTGTGTCTTACGAGATACTTTTGTTTTGATAAAGGAAAAGTTTGGTAATTTAATAAATTAAGTTAAGTGTGTTTCTCGGGCTGGTTTACCAGACTGATGCGGGCGTTCTTTCCTTTCAATGCTCGGGTCATCCCGAGTATATTTACAAGTTCAATTTTTGTGCTTTTGGAGCTTAATCAGGAGAGCTGGAGATCTTCATTTTGTGTAAACGTATCTGTTTTGTTTATCCGCTGCTCAGTTGTTTATATTATCGGCAATTGTGAGGAGGGGTTATTATAACTGTTCAGGCTGATAATTATTATTTAATTATTGTACTCTGATTGATGTATGTATATGTAGTTTCTGTTTTGTAAAGATCATTAATATGATATTATATGTTTTCCACTACGATGTGAGATTATGTACTGTTATGTTTGGTTCTATCTTCTCTCTTTCTTCTCTTCTCTTCTTCTCTCTTCTTTTCTTCCTCCTGACCTTTCGTGAGTCTGTTCTTTTTGGGTCGGACAGGTGTGGGTTATTGTCGATTCAAAGGGTACAGATTTGCGGGCCGTCACATTTGGTATCATAGCTTAGATTTTGTATGTTCCTAAGTTTCGATGTGTACTCAGTATAGATAGGGACAGTAGCACCCTAGATTGGGTTTGAGTGTATTATATATATAAGCGCATATTTTTAGATATTATAAAAATATTTTATATTGTGTTTACTTATCCGTTGAGTTGTTTGTGAATTCTGGTCCATATATGGGATGCCATGTTATCGATAGGGATTTCCAAACAATTTAACGAGGCAAGTCGACATAGTATTATTTTGAAATTGGGTAAATGGAATAATTTTACCTCGATTATATTTTATATATAAAAGAAAAAATTAGAATTATTAAAGCGTATATAATTGATTGTTTGGCTGTTTGAAAATTTAAATATATATCATTTAATAAAAACTGTTTGAATAATCTAAATAAAAACAACAATTGTAAACTAATGAGATTATATAAGCAAATGAATTATAAGTATGGAATTATAATTTATATGATTTACAATTGTGAAATAATCTTATATATAAGAAATGAAACAACATGAGTATATTTATAAATGTGAGTTGTAAATGAAAATGGATTTAAACTAAGAATTTGAAAATGTTGAATTCTGTTTATCTTGAAAGTTGTTTGTCAAATTTAAAGTGATTATATTGTTATAAATCTAAATGAGATAAAAGAATTTGGAATGATCTTAAATAAGTAAAGTAAAATGGTGAAATTATATAAGTAAAAAGATATGCAAATGTGATTTATAAATAATAAAAGGAATTTTTAAAAGAATATAAAGCACTGAATTCACTACTGTTGCTGGGAAATAATAAGGGTGATCACTACAGCATCATCAGTATCATTTTCGAGTTTCTATGTGATTGATTTTCTACCTTTGGTAAATTGAAAATTTATGTTTTGTTGTGATAAACGAATTTGAATTAAAATCCAACTTGAAATTGATGAATATAAGTGAAATGAATTTGAACTTATAATATGAAATGATAAAATATTAACTTTTGTAAAGTTGAAATAAAATTCAGTTAGCATAATAATATATGATTTGAAATTTAACTAAAGGAAAGTTAAGTAAAGTAAATCGGATTTGAATTAGACTAGATAAGTTATTGAAATGGAAATTAAACTTTTAAGTGATTATATAATATGAATTTTGAAGAATAAGTTAGTTGTATAACTTATGGAATGAGAAAAGGTAAGTAAAACCAAATATTAAAGTGGATAAACAATTTTGTTAAGCGAAACAAAAATCTGAAACTAAATGGTGATAAGAGATTTGGCTTAAGTAAAAGTTAAATAAAATAAGTTTAGAGACGAAATTTAAGTTAAGTCAAATAGAATGAAATGTTGTAATGAAATACAACTTAAATAATGTTAAATGAAGTTTAATTTGATATCAAAATGAATTAATAAAGTGAAGTGATGAATATGAACTTGAGTTATATTATGAAATTAAACTTTAGTTGTAAAATGAATTAGCAATCGAATTAATGAATGGATTTGAAAACTTAGAGAAGTTGTTATAAGAAGTTTAACTAAATGATTTTGGGAAAGTTAAACATTTAAGTGTTTTGGGTAATCCAGTCTGAATGAGTTGTTCTGAAAAGTTAATGGATTTTGTGATTTTTCTTACTTGGTAATTTCGAGGACGAAATTCTTTTAAGTAGAAGAGAATGTAACGACCCAGAATTTCAATCATTTGAAATTCGTATATTTAATTGATTTTAAATATTTAAAAGTTAATTTTATAAGCTGAATAGCTTATATTTGAAATATAGTGATTTAATTGGATAATTAAATTATTAATTTAATATTTAAAATTGTGTAAATAATTGGAATTTGAATTTAATATGAATGAAAATGATTTATAAAGTTGAATTAAATTCTATTTGAATTAGAATGATGTTAGAGAACTTTTAAAATTGAACTAAAAGTTAATTTGTAGAAATTGAATATTTTAATATTTAATTAACGAGTAAAATTAGCCATTTTTCAAATAGTTTTGGATTTCAACGAAACCAGTTTCATTAGATCCGTAATGTTATATTATTGTAAGATTTCAAATATCGTGTCGATTGGATTTACGTTTTGTCCAGGGCAAGCTAAAACGCTTAGAAATTCGTATGTGAATTTTAAATTTAAATAAGTCGATTCGAAAACCAATCTTCCAAATACGATCGAATTGGACCTCGATATATATTCCATTGTGTTTGGAATAGGGTTAAAACATTACAAACGCTAGGCGACACGCTTTGTTTGGAGTTCAAAAAAATTTCGGATGAATAGTGTCGCAAAATTTTCTATAAAAGGACTTCATTTTTTTGTTTTTATTCACATACCCCAATCACAAAACCCTAGCCGCCATTTGTATTTAATGGCCGAAATCTTCCAAACTTATTCTCTTAATCTCTCTTAATCCACACACTTTCATGAAAAACTTCCAACTACAAAATGATAGAGCTTCACGAGATCTTCAAATCTATACGGCGATGATGAATTTTCGAGCAACGATGTGGCGGAAAATCAAGCTTGAAGGCAACGTTTTCGTGCATGTTTTTCAACGCAGGGAGGAGACCGAGCTGCACAAGATTCAGGCCGATGGTAGAGCTTGCATATGCCTTTGTCGTGGTGGTCTCAGATCTCATTCCGGTGGCTCGTAGGTAGTTGCGACCATCAAAAATTTCGAACGACAATGGGTTTGTACGCATGCGTTTTGAGCCTGGGGAGAAGAAAGTGATCACGGCCCTGATTTGGCAGAAGCTAGATCAACGGCCAAAAATAAGCTAGGTTAAAAAAAGAAACTGATATATATATATATATATATATATATATATATATATATATATATATATATATATATATATAATTCGTACAAACTTTAAAAATGTATAACTTCTTCATACGAGGTCCGTTTTTGATGAAACAAGTTGTGTTGGGTCCGTATTGACAAGCATTACATTTTAGAGCTAGTTTGGAGTTGATTAGAGCTAGTATAAATTTTGGGTAAAATTAAATGCCTATTTAATTTTATTCAGAATAAAACACAGCAACTCCTATTGGAATCAATGTGAGTACAACTCACTCTTTCTGACTCACTGATATTTTTATATAAGTGAGAATAAATTTGTTTTATGATGATTGATGATTGTTTGGATGATATATAATATATTATATATATTGATTGGTATTTGGAGGTATTCCTACCGATTGGAGCAGATGAGACCCATACGTTCCCCTGTATGAGCGGATGACCCTTTGTACGTGTGTCTGTCTCGAAGTGAACGTTGTACATATATTTCTAATATGTATATTTGTTGTAGACGACAGGTTGGAGGGATCAACCAGATTCCTCAACGGTATTGGTTTTATTTACAAATATTGTGGTATATGCTGGTATCATGTGATATATGATATTTTGGATGACGTGGTTGATGTATTTAGTGTTGTTGCATCATTAGCCTATTTTTGGAAATTTAAAAATGTTAAAGTGATGAATTCAAATTTGAAAAGGATTTTCAAGTGATTTCAAAAATAGATGTTTTATTAATTTTGAATGGTTAAAGAAATGAATTTATTTTAAATAAATAAATGTTATAATTTTTATGCTATAAAAATTATGATTTTTGTGAAATATATTTAAGTATGATTTTCGGAGTTATATAATGTAACGACCCTGACTCGACCTTCGAAAATCGGCACTGAATACATCACTCATAGTCAAATGCCACAGATTTAAACATCGAATCTGGTTCGCCTGATCTTATAACACATTAAGTACAACAACACAGCAGAAGAAAAATGAAACTTTATTGATACATAATGGATACAATGATCTGATACAATGGATATCACAAAATCAGAGATACACAGCAGCAAACAAGATAACTCCAGCAACGGAAAGATATCTTCAATACCAAGCTTCAAACTGCAATCCAGAAGCTCGAACCACCATCAAGCGTTGAATTAACCAAGGTCAGTCTGGAATGCGATCTCCAAAATTTAAAGGTTGGACGCTATCGAATCTACACCTACTATTTGATTATCTGAAAAGCCCAACTCTAGACTGCCCGTGTGAAAAATTGCGGGAACCCAGAGTTTAGGAAGGGAACAATAAACTCCAGGTCAGTCATGGGACTGGTATGAGCAAAAAAACAGTTTTCTTTAAATAAAAGCAAACAAAAGAATTTGAAAAGAAATCCACAATGTTTTATGGAAAATAAACTACCATAAGGCCTCCCACCGCACACATAATGCAAACGCAGAATTGGAGGAGATTTCTCCTTATGATAGTCAAACATGCTTGATACGCGAAATCCTTTTTGATATTATTATTAGTGCATAGTGCAGAAAACTGTTTGAAAGTATAATATTAATCTTAGCCAGCATAGACATTTCATACTATAACTACTATAGCTACCATGTTCAATAGCAGGTTACCACCACATTCCATGGCAGGATATACAACTAAAACTGTACGGGGAGCGTATTGTTTCTTTGGATTTCCAACAGATGGTCAGGCTAAGGAACTTCCTAGGCCACATGGAAACGCCACTGGTGGGACGCCCAGAGAACTTAACCAGCTCTCTGTTAACACAAGATTGGGTTTCCTCTGTAACTGGGTAACTACTACACGAGCATGAGATCCCTCGGTCGTTATCGACCTTTATCCAAGAGCTCTCAACCACAAAGCAACCACAAAGTAATAGATTTGCAGTAATCACTTGAGTTAAGTATATGGGCTCCATACCATGATACCATTCTTTTCCAGAAGGAAATGGACAAACCCTAAAGGGCACAACCCTCATAACCTTGCCGCATCTTTCCTGTTTCGACCATTTTCGGGGTGAGAGGTCCCAATGAGGTCTCGTCACAAAGCTACGCTTTACACAAAAGCCTTGCTTTGATTAACAAATGATCAGCATCACTTTGTTTGCCATATTACCAAATTGGGGATATATCACTAGTAACCATCAACTACATATCCTCTGAGCTCGTACGTCTTAGAGAAGGGTGTTAAGCTAAGAGAATAAATTCTCCTTCACCAAACAGAAATGTATTCGATAGAAACCAAGTTTCCATCTCAAAGTGTAATGAAAGACATACATCCATACAAGTCCGTTCCGGGTTCGAACGCAACCGAAGGCACTACACAAAGAAGCCCTTGCAATCCGGGTATTCGTAATCCCGATTGGACTCCACATCACATATGAAAATCTCTTTACCATAGCTACTCGGTGCAGAGTCATTCGACGAGTAATCCTTTCGTTTTCGAAAATACTCGGTCATCACCATCGGTCTTCAAATGCTATCCATTTATGTCGTACCATTATTCGAAATGGGTTATATGACACAAAGTCTCTTCCGGCTAAACCGAATAATGAGCGCTTTATTTAAAAACGTATGGATATAGTGGGATCTTAGTTAAGTCATAAATTAAAGCCCAAAACCTCTCTTCAAATGGTTTAAACAAATTACCATTTTCAAATATTTTAAACAAAAAAGATTCACTTCACAAAGTTCACCAATCTTTCACAAAGATTCATTCATAGTTTCCAAAACTATTTACAATTCAAAACTTTTATACAAAAGATACACCCTTAAGATCCTTTTATTTTGGAAACAAAGTTCACTAATCTTTAGCAAAGATTCATTTATAGCTTTCAAAACAATTCCATTTCAAATTTGAAACCCCCTTTCAACACAAATTGGGAATCCTTTCTTTATTTGAAAGCTATTATCATTTGAAAAGAAATACTTTTCGTTTCGGAAAAATCCAATCAAATATGCATGAGTTATAGCCTTTAAAAGTATAATTCTAGAAAATCAATGAACTGCCATATCATCGGCAAGTTCTATTTGAATTAAATCCAAATTTCCCAAAAAAAAATTATTTAATACACTTCAAAATATTTTAAAATCTATATATGAATTATATAACTTGAATAACCATTTTAAACCACAATTTCCAAATAGACATACATATATATGTATACAACTTCAAAATCTTGAATTCAAATTCAAATCAAACTATTTAAATTTCAAAACTTCATCCAGTTGTAAAAAATAATTTTTATCTTCAAAATCCTTTTCAAAGCTTTTCATATTAAACCCAATTCTAATTCCAAAACATTTTGGGATTCAAATTCAATTTTGAAAACCATTTTGAATAATATTAAATTCAAATATCTGTGAATTAACCGATTCCCTCGTGTTATCCATATTTGTGTGTGTACAGTGTAGTCCAGGGGTTTTACACAATAGTTCAACATCATCAAAGTGCAACATCATCAATTATCACAATCCAAACACAGCATTATCGATAAGCGGTATAATCTTATAACGCTTAACTTCATTCATAGATTTACAGATAAATATATAAGTGCATCACAAATAAATAAATTACATTCATCACAGTTCAAATCAAACACACATCAGGGGTATCAAACAATTCAAGGCATTCAAAACAATCCAAACATCCATAAGTAAGATCAATTAGTCATCTAATTAAATTAAATCAGATTAATTACTTATGAATAAATTACTAATCCTGGTTAATTAATCATTAATTAATTAATTACAAGTTTAATTAATTATCCTTTAATTAATTATCTTTAATTAATTACATAAATTAATTGACCCTTAATTAATTACCATTAAATTAATTACCCTTAATTAATTACATTAATTAATTAAATCCTTAATTAATAAGTGATTATCCTAATCACTTATATTAATAATCACAAATTAATTATTTAAGTAATTATCCTTCAATCATTTGATTAAATAAGCTTTAATCATTAATTAATTACTTTTAATTAAGTAATTATCTTTAAGTAATTAATTGCCTATAATTACTTATCATTAATTAATCAACCTTTAATTGATTAAACACATTAATTAATTAACCGTAAATTAATCATATTAATTTAGTTATTACATAAATTAATTATCCTTAAATGTAATTACACAAAGTAAATAGCTTTAATTTAATTTACACAAAGTAATTATCCTTCAATTAACTTTAAAAATATTTAATCTTTTCGATTTACTTCTTAATTACGACATTAAGTTTATTTAAAATAAATTAAACAATTTATTTTAAAAAAAGAAGTAAAACACTTGAACTTAATTAATTTAAAAATAATTATTTTTAAAGCTAATTAACCAAAACTAGCATAAATCATTTATTATTAATTAAGAAAATCTTTAAAACTTGATTAATATTTAATATTTGAAAACCTTGTTTAAATTTTTTAAAAGAAATCAAAACTGTTTACAAAACAACCCGAGACGACTTCGGGTGAAACCCGAGCTATATACCGTTGAACCCGAGACCTTCTTTGAGTCAGACTTCAAAACCCTCGAGTCTTCTCTTTTTTTTCTTTTTAACTTGGTTTAATTTAAAATCATTATCACGGCCTAAACCATCTGAGCACCCCACGTACATACCCGAGCCAGGACATCAACTCCCCGAGCATGACTTCGAGCCCATCCCCTTCTTCTACCTACAGCAACTACTGACACCAACACCTCATCGTGCACGTGCACACGAGGCCTGACCACTTCCGGCCATTATTCCGATCACCAACATCTCGACGTCGACCATGCCGACGAATTCGAACCCACAGATTGTCAATACACATACGAATTGAAATCGAGCAAGTTGAACGAACTGAAACCCAACCTAGTTCGTCAAAAAACACCACACGCTGCCTCATCACAACGCCAGAAACCTCGCAACTCCGACCCTAGCATCACCGACCATTTATGCACCATTACACCTTGGTCCGATCAACCCCGGTGCCTTAATGACACCACACGACCCACGAATTCAACGTCGACCAAAATGGGTTTCTAAACCCTAAATCCACATCGCCCGGCCACCCTGCCATTCGAAAAATCCAGCGATCATTTTTCTGATGATCTTCATCATGCTTACCTTCTTTAGGAATGACCACGACTCACCCATCATCGTCGAACAACGGGAAACGATGAAAATGCATATTTTGGTCAATTCGAAATTTCTAATTATCCCCAATCTTAAAAATCTAGTTTTTTTAATTAAAAATCATCCTTTTCCAATTCGAAACAATTTATATAATCAAAACCTGAAAATTTAAAGATCAAGTTTTCGGCTTGAATTTATCATCTCGGTAATTTCTTCTTCCAGAAATATTTACCCAATATTTTCACAGGAAACTATTTTTAAAACGAATGTCTTGTTGATTCAAGCATATTTTGCTTATAAATCATAACCTAAAGAAGATTAGATAAAAAGTAATTGATTTTTGGCTTTGTTTTTCTTTCCTGTAACTAAAACAGAGCCTAATAAGTATATGTGCAGGCATGCGTATTTAAACATCTGCATATTTATCTATACACAAACACATTCACATCCATGCAAACAAGTCTATAACATTACATAAAACATTCATCACATCCATCAAGATATAACATATTAAAGCTTTTAAAAAAGTGATGTTTGCCCACCAATTTCTGGAAGAAGACAGAGAAGGATTTTGAGCCTGGAATTTGAATCTTGATCCTTACTTTGACCTAAAAATTGGATTCTTGATTTGTTTTAAATAATCTGCACTTGCTTTGTACTGCAACCTGAGTTTGAACTTGATCTTGATGCTATTCATGAATTAGGTTGAAGTTTTTGAATTGCAGAGATGAATTTGTACTTGCTGTTTTTTTTAGCTTGCTCTGGCTTGATTTGGATTGCTTTATCTTCTCTCTGGTTTTTATTTTTTTCTGGAACTTATTTTTTCTTCCGGATTTTATCTGAAACCTTTTTGGGTTGATCTTTGAATTGTTTTAAATTGCCTAAAGCTTTAAATTCAGGTTGAAGATTTTCTTTTTAAATCAGAAGCTTGATTTTGATCTGTGCTAGATGGATATGAGTTGAAGCTTTAATTTTGCTTTGATTTACTCTTGAATCAGGTTAGAGATGCTATAGTTTGATCTCCCTGGCTTAGTTGCTTTGAAATAGCAACATGTTTTAAACTAAAACTTGAATGCTTTTGATTTTATTTTGTGTTTTTAATTCCTTCTCTGGTTTGTGAAGTTATGAAAGAAAATTTGATAATGCTGATTTCTTCTTTAAACATGTTATTTTCTTTATCTAATTCAAATTAAAAAGAATACTAGCTTTGTCACTTGTATTTTGTATGTTGTATAAATCTAACACTTGTAAATGAATGATAAAATAATTCTACACTTGTTAATTTAAACTAACACTTGTTTAAAATGAGTATTTTTATCTTTATTTAATTTATAAATATGTTTTAAAGCCCTTACTTTATTTAATTTATAATTTATATTTTAAACCCCTACTTTATTCAAATTTATAAATCATGTTTTTATGTCTTCTTATTTATATTTTCATATATTTACAAACTAAATTTTTTAAAAGAAAATGTTCAAATCTTTATAACCAACACAATTTTTAAACTTAATTTATTATACTTTTAAATGTATATATATAAATACAAATTACATTTAGTTATATATAAATTTAAAATTAAACTTAAGTTATTATACTTAAATTATAGAAATAATATTAGTATTGAAAATATTCAAACTTAACTTTTAGAAAATTATTATATTAATTTCAAAATATAACTTCGAAATAATTACATTATAATCAGAAGAAAAAATTCATTAATTTTAAACATAGTATTTTAAAATCCAATTTATTTGTAAAATATCTACAATTGAGTTCCTAAATTAAATCAAATTTATTTTCTAAAATATTTGTTTTAGAGTTTCAAACTCAAAATGCAATTCAAAATTAATCTATATACATATAAATAAACAAGAACCTATCTTATTTAATTTGAAAAATACCAAATTAATTCAAAATTTAATTTCGAAAATTAAATTAATTACCAATTTGAATTTGATAAAAATTAGGGATGTTATAGATTCCCCCTTAAGAAAATTTCGTCCTCGAAATTTGCTAGACAGAGAGACAACCAAAGAATAGATGAACACACAAAGAAATGGTTCACCAGATTAAACTGAATATCCATTCTGTATTTGGCTTACCAAAACAGAATATCATCAATAATTATGAAAACGAACTCATTCAGTACTACACATGATACTCGGGCCACCAGATCTATGAAATAAGCAGGGGCATTGGTTAGTTCGAAGGGATAACTAACCGTTCGTAGAATATATCTGGGCCCCAAAGAATAGACAACAGATACAATTTAATTTAGCTTCATATTTAATTTATCAATTCATTTCAAATAGAATTTCAAATTCATTAAATTTAAAAACGAAAAGCTGATAGGAAACCGATGAAGAGAATATGAATTAGGATCTTATCTACACGATTTGCAGGCAACCACAACACCGAAGATTCTCCATGTAGCTGCCACGAAGCCATCAAAGAATTGAAATCGGATCAAAGGAGATTGATAGAGAAAGTTTTTTCCGTTGTTGCGGGGTATTGACCATTTGTAGTGGTACTTCCTTGTCCTCTACCTCGTCCTCTTCTTGCACTCATACTCACTATCAGTGGATAGTAAGAGAATTTACTGAGGCCTTCGGACGAATATCTTTGGGATATACTCATTCTAGGGTATTCTTCGCCCTATCTCTAATGAGTTACCTAATGTGTCATACTCCTGAGCTAAAGTTCTTACTCAACCTTCAGCTCTGATACCACTGTAACGACCCTGACTCGACCTTTGAAAATTGGCACTGAATACATCACTCATATTCAAATGCCGTAGATTCAAACATCGAATCTGGTTCACCGAAGCTTATAACACATTAATTACAACAACACGGCGGAAGAAAAATGAAAATTTATTGATACACAATAGATACAACGATCTGATACAATGGATATCATAGAATCAGAGATACACAACAGCAAACAAGATAACACCAACAGCGGAAAGATATCTTCAATACCAAGCTCCAAACTACAATCCAGAAGCCCGAACCACCATCAAGCGTTAAATTAAGCAAGGTCGGTCTGGAATGCGATCTCCAACATCAAAAGGCTGGATGCTATCGAATCTATACCTACTATTTGATTATCTGAAAAACCCAACTCTAAACTGCCCGTGTGGAAAATTATGGGCACCCAGAGTTTAGGAAGGGAACAATAAACTCCAAGTCAATCATGGGACTGGTATGAGCAAACAAAAATAGTTTTCTTTGAATAAAAACAAACAAAAGAATTTAAAAAGAAATCCGCAATGCTTTTTGGAAAATGAAACTACATAAGGCCTCCCGCCGCACACACAATGCACACGCAGAATTGGTGGAGATTTCTCCTTATGATAGTCAAACATGCTTGATACGCGAAATCCTTTTTGATATTATTATTAGTGCATAGTGCAGAAAACTTTTCGAAAATATAATATTAATCTTAGCCAGCATAGACATTTCATACTATGCCTACTATAGCTACCATGTTCATTAGCAGGTTATCACCACATTCCATGGCAGGTTATATAACTAAAACCGTACAGGGCGTGTATTGTTTCTTTGGATTTCCAACAAATGGTCAGGCTAAGGAACTTCCTGGGCCATATGGGAGCGCCTCTGGAGGGACTCCCCAAGAACTTAACCAGCTCTCTGCCAACTCAAGGTCGGGTTACCTCTGTAACTAGGTAACTACTACACGAGCATGCCATCCCCTGGTCATTACCGACCTTCATCCGAGAGCTCTCAACCATAAAGCAACCACAAAGTAATAGATTTGCAGTAACCACATAAGTTAGGTATTTGGGCTCCACACCATGATACCACCCTTTTCTAGAAGGAAATGGACATACCCTAATGGGTGCGACCCTCATAATCTTGCTGCCTCTTTCCTGTTTCGACCATTTCCGGGGTGTGAGGTCCTGATGAGGTCTCGTCCACAAAGCTACGCTTTGCACAAAAGCCATGACTTTGATCAACAAATGATCAGCAGCACTTCATATGCCACATTACCAAATTGGAAATGTATCACTAGTAACCATCAACTACATAACCTCGGAGCTCATACGTCTCAGAGAAGGGTGTTAAGCTAAGAGAATAAATTCTTCGCCACTAAATAGAAATATATTTGATAGAAACCAGCTATACATCTCAAAGTGTAATGTCAGACATTCATCCATACAAGTCCATTCCGGGTTCGAACGGAACTGAAGGCACTTCACAAAGAAGCCCTTGCAATCCGGGTATTCATAGTCCCGATCGGACTCCCCATCACATATGGAGATCTCTATACCGTACCTACTCGATGTAGAGTCATTCGACGAGTAATCCTTTCGTTTCTAAAAATACCCGATCTTCACCTCCGGTCTTCAAATGCTATCCATTTACGTCGTATCATTATTCGAAATGGGTTATATGACATAATGTCCTCTCCCGGCTAAACCGAATAATGAGCACTTTATTTAAAAACATATGGATATAGTGGGATCTTAGTTAAATCACAAATTAAAGCCCAAAACCTCTCTTCAAATGGTTTAAACAAACTACCATTTTCAAATCTTTTAAACAAAAAAGATTCACTTCACAAAGTTCACCAATCTTTCTCAAAGATTCATTCATAGTTTCCAAAACTATTTACAATTCAAAACTTTTATACAAAAGATACACCCTTAAAATCTTTTTATTTTGGAAACAAAGTTCACTAATCTTTAGCAAAGATTCATTTATAGCTTTCAAAACAATCCCATTTCAAATTTGGAACCCCTTTCAACACAAATTGAAAATCAGTTCTTTATTTGAAAGCTATTATCATTTGAAAACAAATACTTTTCATTTTGGAAAAATCCAATCAAATATGCATGAGTTATAGCCTTTAAAGGTATAATTCCAGAAAATCAATGAACTGCCGTATCATCGGCAAGTTCTATTTGAATTAAATCCAAATTGCCTAAAAACAATTTATTTAATACACTTCAAAATGGTTTAAAATCTATATATGAATTATATAACTTGAGTAACCATTTTAAACCATAATTTCCAAATAGACATACATATGTATGTATACAACTTCAAAATCTTGAATTCAAATTCAAATCCAACTATTTAAATTTCATAACTTCATCAAGTTATAAAAAATAATTTTTATCTTCAAAATCCTTTTCAAAGCTTTTTATATTAAACCCAATTCCAATTCCAAAACATTTTTGGATTCAAATTCAATTTTCAAAACCATTTTGAATAATATTAAATTCAAATACCTGTGACTTAACCGATTCCCTCGTGCTATCCATATTTGTGTGTGTGCAGTGTAGTCCAGGGGTTTTACACAATAGTTCAACATCATCAAAGTGCAACATCATCAATTATCACAATCCAAATACAGCATTATCGATAAGCGGTATAATCTTATAACGCTTATTTTCATTCACAGATTTATAGATAAATATATAAATGCATCACAAATGAATAAATTACATCCATCACAGTTCAAATCAAACACACACCAGGGATATCAAACAATTGAAGGCATTCAAAATAATCCAAACATCCATAAGTAAGATCGATTAGTCATCTGATTAAATTAAATCAGATTAATTAATTATGAATAAATTACTAATCCTGGTTAATTAATCATTAATTAATTACAAATTCAATTAATTATCCTTTAATTAACTATCTTTAATTAATTACATAAATTAATTGACCCTTAATTAATTACCATTAAATTAATTACCCTAAATTAATTACGTTAATTAATTAAATCCTTAATTAACAAGTGATTATCCTAATCATTTACATTAATAAATCACAAATTAATTATTTGAGTAATTATCCTTTAATCATTTGATTAAATAAACTTTAATCATTAATTAATTACTTTTAATTAAGTAATTATCTTTAAGTAATTAATTGCCTATAATTACTTATCATTAATTGATCAACCTTTAGTTGATTAAACACGATAATTAATTAACCTCAAATTAATCATATTGATTAATTATTACATAAATCAATTATCCTTAAATGTAATTACACAAAGTAAATAGCATTAATTTAATTTACACAAAGTAATTATCCTTTAACTAACTTTAAAAACATTCATCTTTTCGATTTACTATTTAATTGCGACATTAAGTTTATTTAAAATAAATTAAAGAATTTATTTTAAAATAAAGAAGTAAAACACTTAAACTTAATTAATTTAAAAATAATTATTTTTAAGATAATTAACCGAAACTAGCATAAACCATTTATTATTAATTAAGAAAATCTTTAAAACTTGATTAATATTTAAAATTTGAAATGTTTAATTTTTTTACAAGAAATCAAAACTGTTTACAAAACAACCCGAGACGATTTCGTGTGAAACCCGAGACCTTCTTCGCGTCAGACTTCAAAACCCATGAGTCTTCTCTTTTTTTTCTTTTTAACTTAGTTTAATTTAAAATCATTATCACAGGCTAAACTACCTGAACACCCCGCGCACATACCCGAGCCAGGACATCAACTCCTCAAGCATGACTTCGAGCCTATCCCCTTCTTCCACCTGCAGCAACTACTGAGACCAACACCTCATCGTGCACGTGCACACGAGGCCTGACCACTACCGGCCATCTTTCCGATCACCAAGATCTCGACGTCGACCCTGCCGATGAACTCAAACCCACAGATCATTAATACATATGCGAAAATAAAATCGAGCAAGTTGAACAAACTGAAACCCAACCTAGTTCATCGAAAAACACCACGTGCTGCCTTGTCACGACGCCAGGAACCTCGCAACTCCGACCCGAGCATCACCGACCATTTACGCACCATCACCCCTTGGTCTGATCAACCTCAGTGCCTTGACGACACCACACGACCCACGAATTCAACTTCGACGAAAATGGGTTACTAAACCGTAAATCCACATCCCTCGGCCACCCTGCCATTCGAAAAATCCAACGATCATTTTTCTGACGATCTTCATCATGCCAACCTCCTTCAGGAATGACCACGACTCACCCATCATTGCCGAACAACAGGAAATGATGAAAATGCATATTCTAGTCAATTCGAAATTTCTAATTATCCCTAATCTTAAAAATCTAATTTTTTTCATTAAAAACCATCATTTTACAATTCGAAACAATTTATATAATCAAAACTTAAAAATTTAAAGGTCAAGTTTTCGACTTGAATTTATCATCTCGGTAATTTCTGAAAGTCTATATGAGTGGATCGTATATGATATATATATATATATATATATATATATATATATATATATATTCAAGTATGAACAACTAACTATATAATATAACTTGATAGATAATAATAGCAACGTAAATTAAAATAATCACACCAGGATTTTATACTGGTTCGGACCTCCCGTCCTACGTCTAGTCCCGAAGCTCCTCTTCGGAATTTCCTTTCAACTAACCCTCACTTGACCCGGAGGAACAGGTTTACAATAGTAGAGTTTCTTTGTCAAGAATGTGTTCAATAACACGAATGTTGACTATTGAGTACAAGTGCTTCCACAATATATATATATATATATATATATATATATATATATATATATATATATATATATAGAGAGAGAGAGAGAGAGAGAGTGGATATTGAATAATGAGTTCTGAATATATGGAAGTGTTAAATACAAGTAGTTGATTGTTAGAGAACAGGTATAAGTCAGAGTATAGGAATTAAGAGCATAAGTAAGTAAGGTAAGAAAACTCTTTGCATTCCTGATGCTATTTATAATGATGAAGAGTTTTCTTGTATAGTTGCATCAGTTGTAATCTCCCTAAAGTTGCTTCTGATGGTGATGAAGAGTTGCAGCGAAGAGAAGCAGATGTGTCCTTTCGAATGTGACAGTTGGTCTTTGAAATTACTCAGTCGAGTTCAAAATCAGACGTCTGGAGAAATGTTTCAGACGTCTGGTCTTTATATTTTTTTGTGTCTGGTTGCTGTTCAGACATCTGAGTTTAATATCAGACGTCTGGTTCCTTCTGAATTGTAAATCAAAGAGTTCAACCAGACGTCTAAGCTTATTTCCAGACATCTGTTTCCTTCTGAATTGTGAACCAGAGAATTTATCCAGACGTCTGAGCATATGTACTAGACGTCTGAGTTTCTATGATTTGCAAACCAGAGAAAACATTCAGACGACTGGCTATTGCACTCAGACGTCTGAAAATGTATATGATGCTTTATTTGTGTCTGTGACATTTCTTTTCAACTTCTACCGATTTGACGTCTTTTGATACTTCTCTTGAGTCTTGTTTTTTCTCTCTTTGGTGATGTTACTCTATCATCTACCTGTAAATATAGATACACACACACACACACACACACACACACACACACATTCGATTTCCATTGTATAGTTGTTATCATCGAAACCATAGAGTTGATTTCCTAACAATTTCTTCTTCTAGAAATATCTACCCAATATTTTCACTGAAAACTATTTTTAAAACGAATGTCTTATTAATTCAAGCATATTTTGTTTATAATTCATAAACTAAAGAAGGTTAGATAAAAGTAACTGTTTTTTGGCTTTGTTTTTCTTTCCTGTAACTAAAACAGAGCCTTATAAGTATTGTGCAGCCATGCATATTTAAACATCTGCATATTTATCTATACACAAACACATTCACATCCATGCAAACAAGTCTATAACATTACTTTAAACATTCATCACATCCATCAAGATATAACATATTAAAGCTTTTTAAAAAGTAATGTTTGCTCACCAATTCTTGGAAGAAGACAGAGAAGAATTTTGAGCCTGGAATTTTGAAATCTTATTCCTAATTTTTACTTAAAAAATGGATTCTTGATTGTTTTAAATAATCTGCACTTGCTTTGTACTGCAAGCTGAGTTTGAACCTGATCTTGATGTTGTTCAGGAATCAGGTTAAAGATTTTGAACTGCAGAGACGAATTTGTAATTGCTGTTTTTTTAGCTTGCTCTGGTTTGGTTTGAATTGCTTTATCTTCTCTCTGGTTTTGATTTTTTTATAGAACTTATTTTTTCTTCAGGATTTTATCTGAAACCTTTTTGAGTTGATCTTTGAATTGTTTTAAATTGCCTAAAGCTTTAAACTAAGGTTGAAGATTTTCTTTTTAAATCAGAAGCTTGATTTTGATCTACGCTTGATGGATATAAGTTGAAGCTTTAATTTTGCTTTGATTAACTCTTGAATCAGGTTAGAGATGTTATAGTTTGATCTCCCTGGCTTCGTTGCTTTGAAATAGCAACCTGTTTTAAACTAAAACTTGAATTCTTTTGATTTTGCTTTGGGTTTTCAATTCCTTCTCAGGTTTGTGAAGTTATGAAAGAAAATTTCATAAAGCTGATTTCTTCTTTAAACATATTATTTTCTATGTCTAATTCAAATCAAAAAGAAATACTAGCTTTGCTACTTGTATTTTGTATGTTGCATAAATCTAACACTTATAAATGCATGATAAAATAATTCTACACTTGTTAATTTAAACTAACACTTGTTTAAAATGAGTATTTTTATGTTTAAATCCCATTCTTTATTTAATTTATAAATATGTTTCAAAGCCCTTACTTTATTTAATTTATAATTTATATTTTAAACCCCTACTTTATTCAAATTTATAAATCATGTTTCTATGTTTTCTTATTTATATTCTTATATATTTACAAACTAATATTTTAAAAAGAAAATGTTCTAATCTTTATAACCAATACTATTTTTAAATTTAAGTTATCATACTATTAAATGTATGTATGTATGTATATATACATACAAATTACATTTAGTTATGCATAAATTTAAAATTACTTAAAGTATTATACTTAAATTTATATAAATAATACTAGTATTGAAAATATTCAAATTTAACTTTTATAAAATTATTATATTAATTTCAAAATATAACTTCCAAATAATTATATTATAATTAGAAAACAAATTTCATTAATTTTAAACATAGTATTTTCAAATCCAATTTATTTGTAAAATATCTACAAGTAAATTCCCAAATTAAATTCAATTCATTTCCTAAAATATTTTTTTAGAGTTTCAAATTCAAAATGCAATTCAAAATCAATCTACATACATATAAATAAACAGGCACTTATCTTATTTAATTTGGAAAATACCAAATTAATTCAAAATTAAATTTCAAAAATTAAAATAATTACCAATTTGAATTTGATAAAAACACGGATGTTACATATAAGTTTTAATAACGATTTGTAAATTATTAAAAGAATAAGTTCATTTAAATCGAGATTTTTGAATTATTATAAATGTATGTATATAAGATTTATAAAATGGATATTTTATAAATCAAAATAAATGGATTTTACAAGTAAATAAGATTTATGAATTTAAGATGTTATAAAGGAATGAATTGGCAAATAAATGATCAATAAGTAATTAACTTATAATTTGGATTTGGGCATGTAATTGAGGTATATATGGAATTGGTTAACAAAGGGAATTTATAACTTGAAGTTTTTATTAAATATAAATGTGATATATAAACATTGTTTTGTAAATGTGAAATCAGTTTAAATTGATAAACAAGATATGGATTTTTATTAAAGTAATTTCATCCATGATTTTGGACAGTGGATAACCCTTTAATAAATATGAGGAAGTAATGAATTTGGTAAAGGGATATATCCACGATTTTGGACAGTGGATAATCCTTTAATAAATGTGTGGAAGTATCGATTTGGATAAGAGAATTATATTCACGATTTTGGACAATGAATAATATTATAAATAAAATGGATATTTTTGGAAATGGCATTTTAAATGGAGTTAAATGATTTAAAGATGTTTAAAAACATGTTAAGTATCGAATACATAGATTTCAATATTCATTGTTGAAATAGACGTTTCGAGAAATAAGGAAATGCTGGACTATAACACTGTTGCTATAGTAAATGATTTGTGAAAGGAAATGTGTTGTATATTATATGGGATTTTTATATCTGTCTTATTTTCGAATCCCTACACTAGTGATTTTAGGTTGTCCTAACGATGTTTTACGCAACATTCGTTTTGACCCAAATATATGTTTAAAGAGAATCTTTTCCTTAAAGAATAAAGTATATATTTAATCGTGATTTAAGTATATGGGATATTTTCTAAGTGTTGAAAATAAAATGAATTGTGAATTACTTATACTGTTGAAATAAGTATTTGGAAATGTTTTCCAATATAGAAGTTGAAATTGTTTGGAGATTATATCTTTTTAAAGATAATTTGAATTTAATATTTGGCAAGTGATTTAATTAACAAAAGATTAATTAAAAGGGCCTAGTGATTGTATATGGTGCTAAATATTTGTCTGTTTGCTTTGATAGTTAAATAACCGACTATTAAATTTGATCATTATAGTTCCTCGACTTGATGTGGGAACTATTTAGTCGTACACTTAGTACGTAGCCTTCTGTGTAGGCTTGATTATCTTTTGTGTTAAGGATGTTGATTCGTGTAGTGCAGAGTATTACTCCAACCTATCGAGCTTCCTTCTTGGCCGAAGGATAGCAAGTTGAAAGTTGGAGACGTGTTAAGTCTATGAGACTTAATTTCTGAGTGAGGTTGAGAAACGCTTTTTCTTTGTTAGAGCGAAGAGACCGGGATCAGATTTGTCTGAAAACCACCTCAGACCAATGTATATGCGATGATTGTGCAGGTTGCTTATGATGATACTGATATTCTGGATTTTCATAATGGGGACTGCTTGTTGATCATTTGGGGTTAAAATCCCAATATGCATATAGTAGCAATGGTTTCTTCATTATGAAATATCCAATGCAAGAACTATTCGCTACTAATCCTATGGATTCCCAACAGGATGTGGTAGGAAAGTACCTTTGGTTTGTCCTATTCCTGGACAACTTGTATGGATGTTTGTTTGACATTGCATTTCTAACGTTTACGTACATTGGTTTTTTAAAAATGTAGATCAGTGGTGGCAGAGAAAGCAACTTCTCTTAGCTTAAAACACTCCTTGAGACGTATGAGCTTAAGGATTGTATTTTTGTGGAAGGCAATTAGTAGTCAACGGAAATGGTCGTGTGGCACTAAAGCGATGTGATTGTGATATATGAAAGGTAATTGTTACCTCAGGCCTCATCAACTGGAAATGACCAAAATAGGGTTAAATGCAGCAAGGCTAAGTGGGTTGCTCACAAGTACGATATGATCATCCTCTTTTAGATATATCTTTACACGCTATGACATCGTGTATTTGATTATTGTGGTTTGTATGCTAGAGGGCCCTCGGTAAAAGTCAGTAATGATCGGAGGATGACATATTCGGTACCATCCAGTTATAGAGGTGGGCCGATCTTGTGTCGGTAGAAGGCAGATGTTATGTGCCTCAGGACATCCATCTACAGGTGTACCCATCGGAAGGTAGTCCCTTCACCTGGTCATTTGTATGGAAATCCAAACTCCACTACATGCTTGCCATTTTGATTTTATTACCCATTTTGGGCTATATGCTGGAATTTAATCAATGTAACAATTTCGGCTATGATTAATATTATTTGTATACTAGACACCGGTATAGTATCAGAAGATTTGATATGAAGTGTATTAGTTATCGTAAGGTAAAAACATGTATGTGTTTATGTGTGGGCGTGTCTTACGAGATACTTTAGGTAATTTAATAAATTCAGTAGAATGTGTTTCTCACGCTGGTTTACCAGACTGATGCGGGCGTTCTTCTCTTTCAATGCTCGGGTCCAACCGAGTAGATTTACAAGTTCAGTTTTGGTGCTTTTGAAGCTTCAACAGGAGAGCTGGAGATCTTCATTTCATATACATGTATCTGTTTTGTTTATCCACTACTTAGTTGTTTATATTATCGGCAATTGTGAGGACATGTTATTATAACTGTCTAGGCTGATAATTATTGTTTACTCTGATTGATGTATGTATATGCAGTTTCTGTTTTGTAAAGATCATTGATATGATATTATATGTTTTACGCTGCGATGCGAGATCATATATTTTTCTGTTTGGATCTATCTTCTCTCTTTCTTCTAGTCTCTTCTTCTCTCTTCTTTTCTTTCTCCTGACTTTTCGTCGGTCTATACTTTTTGGGTCGGACAGGTGTGGGTTATTGTCGATTCAAAGGGTATGGATTTGTGGGTCATTGCATTTGGTATCAGAGCTTAGATTTTGTATATTCCTAAGCTTTGATGTGTACTTAGTATAGATAGGGATAGTAGCACCCTAGATTGAGTTTGAGCTTATTATATATATGAGCACGTATTTGTTAGTTATTATAAAAATGTTTTATATTGAGTTTACTTATCCGTTGAGTTGTTTTTGAATTCTGGTCGGTATGTTGGACGCCATGTTAACTATAGGGATTTCCAAACACTTAAACGAGTCAAGTCGACATAGTATTATTTTAAATTGGGTAAACAAAATAATTTTACTTCGATTATATTTTATATATAAAAGAAACAATTTTTCAGAATTATTAAAGTGTATATAAATTGATTGTTTGGTTGTTCGAAAATGTAAATATATATCGGTTAATAAAAACTGTTTGAATAATCAAAATAAAAACAACAATTGTAAAAGAATAAAATTATATAAGCAAATGAATTATAAGTATGGAATTATAATTAATATGATTTACAATTGAGAAATAATCTTATATATAAGCATGAAACAACATGAGTATATTTACAAAAGGAATTGTAAATACAAATGGATTTAAACTAAGAATTTGAAAATGTTGAATTCTATTTAACTTGAAAGTTGTTTTTCAAATTTAAAGTGATTATATTGTTATAAATCTAAATAAGATAAAAGAATTTGGAATGATCTTATATAAGTAAAGTAAAATGGTGAAATAATATAAGTAAAGAGATTTGTAAATGTGATTTATAAATAATAAAAGGATTTCTTTAAAAGAATATAAAGCACTGAATTCACTACTGTTGCTGGGAAATAATAAAGGTGATGACTGCAGCATCATCAGTACCATTTTCGAGTTTCTATGTAATTGATTTGCTACCGTTAGTAAATTGAAAATTTAAGTTTATTTGTGATAAACAAATTTGAATTAAAATCCAAGTTGAAATTGATGAATATAAGAGAAATGAATTTGGACTTATAATATTAAATGATAAAATTTTAGCTTTGGTAAAGTTGAAATAAAGTTAAGTTTACATAATAAATATATAATTTGAAATTTAACTAAAGGAATGTTAAATAAAGTAAATCGGATTTGAATTAGATTAGATAAGCTATTGAAATGGAAATTAAAAAGTAATTAATAATATGAATTTTGAAGAATAAATAAGTTGTATAACTTATAGAATGATAAAAGGTAAGTAAAATCAAATATTAAAGTGGTTAAACAATTTTGTTAAGCAAAACAAAAATCTGAAATTGAATAGTGATAGGAGATTTGACTTAAGTGAAAGTTAAATAAAATGACTTTAGAGATGAAATTTTAAATTAAGTCAAATAGAATGAAATGTTGTAATGAAATGCAACTTAAGTAATGTTAATTGAAGTTGAATTTGATACCAAAATGAATTAATAAAGTGAAGTGATGAATATGAACTTGATTTATATTATGAAGTTCAACTTTAGTTGTAAATGAATTAGCAATCGAGTTAATGAATGGATTTGAAAACTTAGAAAAGTTGTTATAAGAAGTTTAACTGAATGATTTTGGAAAAGTTAAACATTTAAGTGATTTGGGTAATCCAGTCTGAACGAGTTATTTTTAAAAGTTAATGGATTCTGTGACTTTTTCTTACTTGGTAATTTCGAGGACGAAATTCTTTTAAGTAGGGAAGAATGTAACGACCCAGAATTTCAATCACTTGAAATTTTTATATTTAATTGATTTTAAATATTTAAAATTTAATTTTATAAGTAGAATAACTTATATTTGAAATATAGTGATTTAATTGGATAATTAAATAGTTAATTTAATATTAGAAATTGTGTAGATAATTGGAATTTGAATTTAATGTGAATGAAAGTGATTTATAATGTTGAATTAAATTCTGTATGAATTAGAATGATGTTAGACAACATTTAAAATTGAATTAAAAGTTAATTTGTATAAATTGAATATTTTAATAGTTAATTAATGAATAAAAATAGCCATTTTTCAAATAGTCTTGGATTTCGATGAAACCAGTTTCATTGGATTCGTAATCTTATATTATTGTAAGATTTCAAATTTCGTCTCGATCGGATTTACAGTTTGTTTGAGGCAAGCTAAAAACGCTTAGAAATTCATTTAAGTGAATTTTAAATTTAAATAAGTCAATTCGAAAACCATCTTCCAAATACAATCGAATTAGCTCTCGATATATATTTCATTGCGTTTGGAATATGGGTAAAACATTATAAACGCAAAGCGGCATGCTTCGTTTGGAGTTCGACAAATTTTCGGATGAATAGTGTCGTGAAATTTTCTATAAAAGGACTTCATTTTTCTGTTTTTATTCACAAATCATAATCACAAAACCCTAGCCGCCATTTTGTATTTAATGGCCAAAATCTTCAAAACTTCTTCTCTTGATCTCTCTCAATCCATACGCTTTCGTAAAAAACTTCCAACTACAAAGTGATAGAGCTTCACGAGATCTTCAGATCTATACAGTGATGATGAATTTTCAAGCAATGATGTGGCGGAAAATCAAGCTTGAAGGCAATGCTTTTGCGCATGTTTTTCAACGTAGGGAGGTGACCGAGGGGCACTAGATTCAGGCCGATGATGGTGCTTGCATAGGCCTTCATCGTGGTGGTCTCCGATCTTGTTCCGGTGGCTCGTAGGTAGTTGCGGCCATCAAAAATTTCGAACGGCAATGGGATGTATGCGTGCGTTTTGAGACTGGGGAGAAGAAAGCGATCACAGTCCTGATTTGGAAGAAGCTAGATCAACGGCCAAAAATAAGCTAGGCTAAAAAAAATTGATTTATATATGTGTGTGTGTGTGTGTGTAATTCGTATAAACTTTAAAATCATATAACTTGATGAGGTCCATTTTTGACAAAACAAGTTGCGTTGGGTCCGTATTGACGAGCGCTACATTTTAGAGCTGGTTTGGAGTTGATTGGAGCTAGCGTAAACTTTGGATAAATTTAAACGCTTGTTTAAACGCCTGATTAATTTTATTCGAAATAAAATATAGCAACTGCTATTGGAATCAATGTGAGTACAATTCACTCTTTCCGACTCACTGTTATTTTTATATAAGCGAGAATAAATTTATTTTATGATGATTGATGATTGTTTGGATGATATATGATATATTATATATATTGATTGGTATTTGGAGATATTCCTGCCTATTGGAGTAGAAGAGACCATATACGTTCCCGTATATGAGTAGATGACACTTTGTACGCACGTTTGCCTCGAAGCGAACATTGTACATATATTTATAATACGTATATTTATTGCAAGTGATAGGTTGGAGGGATCCAACTGGATTCCTCAACATTATTGATTTTATTTACAGATATTGTGATATATGCTGTTATCATGTGATATATGATATTTTGGATGCCGTGATTGATGTATTTAGTGTTGTTACTACATTGGGCCTATTTTTGGAAATTTAAAATTGTTAAAGTGATGATTTCAAATTCGAAAAGAATTTTCAAGTGATTTTGAAAATAGATGTTTTGTTAATTTTGAATGGTTAAAGAAATGAATTTATTTTAAATAAATCAATGTTATAATTTTTATGTTCTAAAAATTATGATTTTTGTGAAATATACTAAAGTATGATTTTTGGAGTTATATAAGTTTTAGTAACGATATGTAAATTACTAAAAGAATAAGTTTATTTAAATTGAGATTTTTGAATTATTATAAATGGTATGTATATAAGATTTATAAAATGGATATTTTATGAATCAAAATAAATGAATTCTATAAGTAAATAAGATTTATGAAGTTATAAAGGAATGAATTGGCAAATAAATGATTTATAAGTAATTAACTCGTAATTTGGATTTTGGCATGTAATTGAGGTATATATGAAAATAGTTAACAAAGGGAATTTATAACTCGAAGTTTTTATTAAAATATAAATGTGATTTATAAACATTGTTTTATAAATGTGAAATCAATTTAAATTGATAAACGAGATATGAAATTTTATTAAAGGAATTTCATCCACGATTTTGGACAGTGGATAACCCTTTAATAAATATGAGGAAGTAATGAATTTGGTAAAGGGATATATTCACGTTTTTGGACAGTGGATAATCCTTTAATAAATGTGTAGAAGTATCGAGTTTGGATAAGAGAATTATATTCACGATTTTGGACAGTGAATAAAATTTTAAATAAAATGAATATTTTTGGAAATGGCATTTTAAATGGAGTTAAATGATTTAAAGATGTTTTAAAACGTGTTAAGTATCGAATGCATAGATTTCAACATTCATTGTTGAAATAGGCGTTTCGAGAAATAAGGAAATGATGGACTATAACACTGTTGTTATAGTAAATGATTTTCGAAAGGAAATGTTTTGTATAGTATATGAGATTCTTATATCTATCTTATTTTCGAATCCCTATACTAGTGATTTTGGGTTGTCGTAACGATATTTTATGCAACATTCGTTTTGACCCAAATATATGTTTAAAGAGAATCTTTTCCTTAAAGAATAAAATATATACTTAATCGTGATTTAAGTATATGGGATATTTTCTAAGTGTTGAGAATAAAATGAACTGTGAATTACTTATATTGTTGAAATAAGTATTTGGAAATGTTTTCCAACATAGAAGTTGAAATGGTTTTGATATTATATCTTTTTAAAGATAATTTGAAGTTAATATTTGGCAAGTGATTTAATTAATAAAAGATTAATTAAAAGGGCCTAGTGATTATATATGGTGCTAAATATTTGGTTGTTTGCTTTGATAGTTAAATAACCGACTATCAAATTTATCATTTTAGTTCCTCGACTTGATGTGGAAACTATTTACTCGTACACTTAGTACGTAGCCTTCTTTGTAGGCTTGGTTATCACTTGTGTTGAGGATGTTGATTCTCGTAGTGTGGAGTATTACTATAATCTATCGAGCTTTTTTCTTGGCTCGAAGGATAGCAAGTTGAAAGTTGGAGATGTGATAAGTCTATAAGACTTAGTTTTTGTGCGAGGTTGAGAAACACTTTTACGTTGTTGGTGCAAAGAGACCGGGATCAGATTTATCTGAAAACCACTTCGAACCAACGTATATGAGAAGATTGTGCAAGTTGCTTATGATGATATTGACATTCCATTTTTTGTAGTGGGGGACTGCTTGTTGGTTGTTTGGGGTTAAAATCCCAATATACATATAGCAGCAATGGTCTCTTCATTATGAAATATCCAATGCAAGGACTATTCGCTACTAATCCTAGGGATTTCTCGACAAAATGTGGTAGGAAAGTAACTTCGATTTGTCCTTTTCCTAGACAACTTGTATGGATGTTTGTGTGATATTGCATTTCTAAAGATTACGTACATTGGTTTTTACAAACGTACATCAGTGGTGGTGGAGAAGGCAACTTCTCTTAGCTTAACACCCTTCTTGAGACGTACGAGCATAAGGGTTGTATTTTCGTAGAAGGCAACTAGTAGTCAACGGAAATGGCCACGTGGAGTTCAAAGTGATGTGATTGTGATATATGAAAGGTAATCATTACCTCAGGCCTCGTCAATCGAAAATGACCAAAACAAGGTTAGGTGTAGCAAGGCGAAGTGGTCGCTCCCAAGTAAGGTATGATCATCCTCATCTAGATATATCTTTACATGCTATGACGTCATGTATCTGATTATTGTGGTTTGTATGGTAGAGGGCCCTCGGTAAAGGTCAATAACGACCGGAGGATGACATATTCGGTACCATCTAGTTATAGAGATGGGCTGGTCTTGTGTTGGTAGAGGGCGAATGTTCTGTGCCTCGAGACATCCATCTAGAGGTGTACCCATTGGAAGGTAGTCCCTTCACGTAATCATTTATATGGAAACCCATACACCACTACATGCTTTCCATTTTGATTTTATTACCCATTTTGGGCTATATGCTGGAATTTAATCAATGTAATAATTTCGACTATGATTAATATTATTTGTATACTAGACATTAATATAATATCGTATGATTTGATATGAAATGTTTTAGTTATCGTAAGGTAAAAACATGTCTGTGTTTATGTGTGGGCGTCTTACGAGATACTTTTGTTTGATAAAGGAAAAGTTTGGTAATTTAATAAATTCAGTTGAGTTGTTTCTCACGCTGGTTTTCCAGACTGATGCAGGCATTCTTCCCTTTCAATGCTCGGGTCAGATCGAGTATATTTACAGGTTCGGTTTTGGTGCTGTTGGAGCTTCAATAGGAGAGCTGGAGATCTTCATTTTGTATATAGGTATCTGTTTATTATCCGCTACTTAGTTGTTTATATTATCGGTAATTGTGAGGACAGGTTATTATAACTGTCCAGGCTGATAACTATTGTTTGATTGTTGAACTCTGATTGATGTATGTATATGCAGTTTCTATTTTGTAAAGATCACTGATATGATATTATATATTTTCCATTGCGATGTGAGATTATGTATTATTCTGTTTGGTTCTATCTTCTCTCTTTCTTCTCTTCTCTTCTTCTCTCTTCTTTTCTTTCTCCTGACTTTCCGTCAGTCTGTGTTTTTTAGGTCGGACAGGTGTGGGTTATTGTCAATTCAAAGGGTATGGATTTGCGGGTCGTCACTCTAGGCTTTATCATGTTTTAACTATTTCGATATTCTTTTACATGTTCGGCTTTTCCATGTCTATGTTTCAGCATACTCTAAATTTTAGCGCGCCTAACATTTTGATTTTCAGCATATTCATTCATCTTGTAGCAGTCAAGTCTGTGACTGTTTCAACATGTTCATTCACTATGTAACGGTCTTCTTGTAGTAGCCTGGTCAATAACCATATCACTCATTCACCATGCAATAGTCAACTTATTAATAATTCTCGAGCTCGATTAAAAGTCTATGCTTATGTTCAATATCAATGCAATACAGATCAGCTCTTTCAAGCAACCACCATTATCAGAAACTCATTCAGTATAAAGAAAACTATTAGCATTTAGTATTTTTATATTTATTTTTTTAATATATTTGTAAAGACAAAAATGATGATGTTTAACAAGTAAACATTTCTTAAATGCCATTTTAAACAGCTTTAACGATAAATGCAAAAACTTCATGATTTGGTTATATTGTATTAATTGATATTCACACATTATAAGACCGGTTTTGATAATATGGTGTTCCAAACCAACAGTAACTGCTTCTCGAGACTTTTAGTCTCTTTTTAAAGGGAACTTCCAGTTGAATGAATCATATACAACCATGCATATACGTCATTGCAAGCTAAACAGTCCCTACTTAAGCTCAAACATATCCACTTACCTATAACTTTATATAAAACTTTAAACATAAATAACGAAATCAATACACTACTTCAGAATAAAATCAAAATACTAGCATCCTCAGTTCCAATTTATTTACCAGGAGTAAATGAATAACGTAAGGAAATGGGTATAAACAAGAAGATTAGCAACGACAAATAACTTTTCAATTAAATGAAAATAAGTTCACCTATTATTTTCATCAAGAGTATGAAAAAATTCAGGCTTTGATCTGACTTCATATACTTCATTGTAGTAGTTGAAAGATCTTCAATTTCAGTTTCTCCTTTATCCTAAAAATTAATCACAAAGACTTTAGTATAACTTTGGACACGGTGAAAAAGCAGCATGTATATTATTGTGTAACTATAAGAATCTTATGGGTAAAAAATAAAAGAATGACAGCTTTTAAGCTAGAAGGCTACATGAGTATATTGACCCCAAAATAGGTAAACAGTAAACAATAGAAACACAATACAAGCACTAACTTATTAATACAGTAAAGTATCCATTTCCCTGTAAATATCGAGCATGCTGAAAGTGAATTCCAACATGAAATTGCTTTCTAATGCTTGTTCAATCAGTGCTTTGATAACTCGCGGCATAACACCAGGATCTTCTAGCCTACCTTCCTATGGTTATCAAGGAATGTTAGAGAGTAATGGTTACTTTAAAAAAAATCTTGGTCTTAAAGAAGAAAACTTTATGTTGTAGATTCTCACTATAGTATATGTTTTACCGATGCATGTTTGCCCATATGCAAATATTATATCCGTCCACAGCAAATTTGATAACCGGCTCTATCTTAGTAAATACTTCCTCTGTAAAGCATTCTTAGTTCATAATTACAATGGGTTTTAGTGCTGAAATTTAGTGATTATAACATAGATACAAACATAATTTTTGCTACCTTGTGTGGAACTTGGATGAAAACCCTTGTTAAAGAAATACTGTTTGCCCTTAGATTTAGCGGTCTTCAATATCACTTTGCTTGAATCAGAAGTAACAATAGATGATCTATGCCTGTGTATCTCGTCTTGTAAAGGACGTATTCGAGAAAATACATGGATGTTTCCAGTAGAAATAGAAAACAAAAATTGATAATCCTTTTGCATACGGCTCAACTTCTGTGTTAGACATTTTATGGCTCTTACCTTTCATATCCAGTTAATCATTTAGGACTACTCTTCTTTCTATACTCGGACTATTATACTAGCCATTCCACAAACTGATTTCACCTGTCATATGAAAAAAGTACTAGATATCATAAGTTTATAGTACCAATGTTAGCTTGACAAAAATGAGAGAAAGTAAATTACTATGTACCTTGAATATTTGCTATGTCTTCTCGCCTTCCAAGTTTATCTTGCTCCATTACTCCTATATCAAAAGATGGCATTCATTTAGTATCGACAAAAAGATTCAGTCTTGCTTTTGAAAGAGGTTATGCAGTAGGATCGTGTAATATGGAATAACGGAATAGTCTAGGTAGATAAAGTAGGTAAATGCAAGGAGACACCAGGATTTTATACTGGTTCGGACCTCTAGTCCTACGTCCAGTCCCTAAGCTTCACTTAGAAATTTCACTAACTCACACCCTCACTTAACCCGGAGGAATAGGTTTACAACTTACCCGAACAACCGAACGGGATTTCTTGCCTCAACCACCGAAGAGGACTTCAACTCGATTAAAAAAAACAATATTCGATTTGTTGTGCTCTTGTCAACAGTAATGAGTCTAATGTAGTACAATATTCCTATAATCTTATCCTCGAGAGTATGCAATGTGTTTGTGAAGATTTAGGAAATGTGAATTGTTATGAATCAAAAGAATGTTATAAACAAAACAATGATTCAAGTAATAGATTGGTGATTTCTTTGAGAATATTTAGAGAATATGATCAAGAAAATAGTAAGATTAAAGCAAGAGAATTCGGTGAATTAAATGATGTTAGAATCATGTATATATACTTGTAGAAGAGGTGAATTTGTTGTCAAAGGTTGCAAACAAGAGATGCTTCCATTTCCATTGGAGAATGGTTGCAACTCTTGGGAGGAAGAAGGTGTCTTTTCAGAGAAAATTCGCAGGTTCAAATTCAGTCGACTGAGTAGGGAATTCAGTCAACTGAAAATATGAAGTAAAATTTTCAGGAACAAATTCAGTCGACTGTGCAGGAAGTTCAGTCGACTGAAACTGTGCATATTTATATATTTGTACCTGTTTCAGTCGACCGGCCATTCCTGTTCAGTCGACCAAACTACTAAAATATGCACAGTGAAAGTTTAAATGAAAATAAAGTTCATAAAATGTGTTCTAATGTTCGTGCAAACCTTTTGAGGATAAGATTTTAACAATAAATCTAGACTAAGACCTATATAAAAAATCATACTTATGTTTGTTTGGTCTTCATCAATCTTCCTTTAGCTTTGCACATATCTCTTCCTTTTTTGTTGAAGCACATTGTCGTTGATCAAAATCTTGGCATATCAACATTCTCCCCCTTTTTGATTGATGACAATACTGATTTATTTTAGAGATGTATTTACTTATTTTCTCCCCCTGAATGTATGCACTATCTTTCCTACAAAACAAAGTTAGTACCATAGATTTTCTCCCCCTTTGTCATCGACAAAAAGGAAGAACTAACAGAAGAAATATTTTATCAAAACAATCACTGAAGCATAAAGAATAGAAATGTTTGCATGACCATGGATTAGATTGAAAACGTGCACATAAACAAACACTCATCATTATGTCAGGTCTACTAGCGGTTAAGTAAAGTAAGGAGCCTATCATACTTCTAAACAATTTTTGATCTACACTTTTGCCATTTTCATCTCGATCGAGATGTGTAGTGGTACTCATAGGAGTAGGTTTAGCAGAAGTGTGTTCCATGCCGAATCGTTTAATTAAATTAACACGATATTTTTCTTGGTTTATAAAAATTCCATTTGTTAATTGTTTGATTTGAAGTCTGAGAAAATATGATAATTCTCCCATATGAGACATTTTGAACTCATTAGTCATTATATTTGAAAATTCTTTACATAAATTTTCATTTGTTGAACCAAAAATAATATCGTCTACATATATTTAAATTATTAAAATATCTTTAGTAGTATTTTTAATAAAAAGCGTTTGATCTACTTTTCCAATTTTAAATCCCAAATTTAATAAATAATTTTAAGTCTTTCATACCAAGCATGAGGTGCTTGTTTAAGACCATATAGTGCTTTCTTTAATTTAAATACATGATCCGGATATTTTTCATGTATAAACAAAGGAGGTTGTTCTACATATACATTTTCTTTAATAAAACCATTTAAAAATGCACTTTTGACATCCATTTGATAAAGTTTAAAATTGTGAAAACATGCAAAGGCTAATAGTATACGTATTGCTTCAAGTCTTGCAACGGGAGCAAAGGTTTCTTCAAAATCAATACCTTCTTCTTGATTATACCCTTGTGCTACTAGTCTTGCTTTATTCCTTGTTATATTACCTTGTTCGTCTACTTTATTTTTGTAAATCCATTTTGTTCCAATTACTGATTGATTATTAGGACGGGGAACTAATTCCCAAACATCGTTACGTTCAAATTGATTTAATTCTTCTTGCATTGCAATAATCCAATAATCATCTGTTGATGCTTCTTCAGGATTTTTAGGTTCTATTGATGAAATGAAAGCTACATGTCCCATTTGATTTAGTTGATTTCTTGTCCTAACTTGAGAATTTATTTCTCCTATTATATTTTGAGTTGGATGATCTCGTAATATTCTAGGAGGAGATCTTAGTTCATTATTACTATTTTCAAGGTTTGTTTCTTCTATATTTATCAATTCTTCATCATCTTTTATATTAAAAATTTTATTAAAATTTTCATCAAAAGATATATGTAAAGTTTCTTCAATTATGTTTGTTCGTTTATTAAATACTCGATATGCTTTACTTCGTTCTGAGTATCCTACGAAAATTCCTTCGTCAGCTTTTGGATCGAATTTTCCTAGTTGATCTTTTGTATTTAAAATGAAACATTTTGATCCAAATATTTTAAAATAAGATATATTTGGCTTTTTATTATTAAATAATTCATAAGAAGTATTTTTAGTTAATGGTCTAATTGATATTCTATTTAATACATAACATGCAGTAGCAACGGCTTCTGTCCAAAAATGTTTTGGTAGAGAACATCCATTTAATAATGTTCTTGCGCATTCTTGTAATGTTCTATTCTTTCTTTCTACAACTCCATTTTGTTGAGGAGTTCTAGGAAATGAAAAGTTATGATTTATTCTTTTCTTTTTACAAAGAGTTTCAAAAGCTTCATTTTCGAATTCGCCTCCATGATCGCTTCAAATATTTTTAATTTTCAAATCTTTAGTGTTTTGAATTCTTTTGACAAATGTTTTAAAATGCTCAAAAGTGTCACTTTTATTTTTCATAAAAATAGTCCATGTATATCTTGAAAAATCATCAACTATTACAAATACATATCGATTATGATTAATGGATTGAACTTGTGTTGGTCCAAATAAATCCATATGTAGTAATTCTAATGGTTGTAAAGTCGAAATATTTTTCTTAGATTTGAAAGATGATTTCGTTAATTTTCCTTTTTGACAATCATCACAAAGATTATTTATTTTAAAGTTTATTTTGGGTAAACCTCTTACTAATTCATTTTTAGAAAGTTTACTAATAGTTTTAAAATTTATATGAAAAAATCTTTTGTGCCATAACCAAGGATCATTATCTTTGGTGAGTAAACACATACTTGTATTATGATTAATATTCATATTTAGAACATAAATATTTCTATCTCTATTTCCTTCAAAAACAAGATTTTGGTTTTGATCAAAAATACTACATTTATTATCCGAGAAAGTTATTTTAAAACCTTTGTCACACAGTTGACTTATGCTAAGTAGATTATGTTTTAAATTTTCAACTAATGAAACATTTGTTATGAAAGGTAAATTTGATGTACCGTAATTTTTCACATCTCCTTTGCCAATGATATAGCCTTTTGAATTATATAAGAAGGTAACCGAGACACCATCAAAGTATGTGATGTATGTAAGCATATCTTTGTCTCCGGTCATATGTTTTGAACAACCACTGTATAATATCCATTTCTTCTTTTTGAGTGGGACCTGAAAATAAATATGAAATTATTGGTACCCACTTTTTAATAGGGTCCTAAAAAGTTAGAGTTTAGGAAACCAAACCCAATTTGGTTCAGTATCCTTTCTATAAATATAGTTTTCATTATGATGAACATTATCCATAAATGTTTTAATATATTTATTTCTTATTAATACATTGTTAGTCTTTGGTACCCAAATTTTAACTACCTTGGTTTCTACTTTTATTTTCATATGTTTCTTTAGTAATATTTGTTGTTTTGAATCAACATTCCTGTTAAGTTTTATATTTTTCTTATTAGGAATTTTTGACTCCTTTTTGTAACCTAAATCTTGTTTGTTTGAAGATGATTGAGAATTTTCTAATAACTTAGATAAATTTTCTCTTCCTTTGTTAAAGTTAGAAACATTTTTAGTGATGTCATCTAATTTAGCTTGAAGACTATTATTTTCTAATTCAACATGTTTAATCTTAATTTTTAACTCGTGATTTTCAGAAACAAATACACCATTCTTTTTCTTTTGAGTTTCAATTTCTTGACTTAAAAGTGATAATTGAGTTTCCGAATTTGAATAAGATTCTTGAACTTTTTCAAGTTCTTCTTCAAGAATTTTCTTTTCATCATTTAACATATCTCTTTCAAACTCAGCTTTGTTTTGATTTTCGCGAATTTCCTTAATTTTCTTTTTAAGAATTTTTATTGTGCTTAAAAGTTCAGTGTTTACTTCAATTAAATTACTTACATCAGAATCTTGAGCCATGAAGCATACATTTGCCTGTTCATTGTCGCCATCACTATCATTTTCGGATGAAGATGAATCTGAATCGTCCCATGTTACAGAGAATGCCTTCTTTTTGAATTTATCCTTCTTGTTTTTGTTGTTGAAGATTTTCTGATTTTCCTTCATTTGTTCTTAACAATCTTTTTGCATGTGTCCTTTCTTGTGACAATTGAAGCATTCTATATTTGAGGATGAAGGTTTGTTCAAGAAATTCTTTTTGAATCCGTTTTTGTTTCCTTTTCTATACTTTAAGAGTTTCTTGAAATTTTTGGCTATAAAAGCTAGATCCTCATCTTCAGACTCTGATTCTTCCTTTTCCACATGAAAAGCAACATTCTTTCTTTCTTGAGCTTGATCTTTCTTAGCTTGCATATTTACTTCATACGACATAAGATTTCCAATCAATTCTTCTGGTTTCATTGTAGATAGATCATTTGCTTCCTCAATTGCTAATACTTTTCTTTCCCATTCATCAGTGAGTGAATTTAGAACTTTAGACACAATGTCAAAATCCGTGTATTTTTCTCCTAGTCCTATTAAGGCATGATGAATGTCTTGAAATCTTGAGTACATGTCATTGATGGATTCATTTTGTCGCATTCTAAAGTTTTGGAATTCGTTCTTCAGCATGGATATCTTTGTTTGTTTAACCTTGTTTGTGAGACGACCGCCCATGACTCCTACACTAAACAAGGAAATAGTGCGCTGTAAAATGTGCAAGGCCGCTATGGACGATCATCAGGGTAAGGTAAACACAGAATAGTCTATCGTATTACTCACAGCGCATGGATAAAATACAATAGAAAGTATACATAGTGAAGCTCTATAGAACAGAATTCTCATCATATAAGCTCATAACAATTTGATACAAACATCTAAATAGTCAATACATCAAGCCTCACTACATAACACTCAGAGAATCATACAAACAATGGAACATCCAGTACATATAGTAAGAAAATAATATGCAAAAGCCTCCAGCTCGTCTTCGTCATCAACAGCGTTAGTCACAAAGAACAGCACCTGTCACCTGCTACCTAGTCTGCCCATCCCAACATGGATGAACAGCCCAAGGTAATAAGAGTTAAACATAAAATCTTGAGTCAGACAAAAGTCTTAGTGAGCAGTACATCAACTATCAAACATACCAAAAGAGCATAAAGGGTAAAAAGGAATAGGAACCCAACCATACCACTCCACCTCTTTCTACAGTGATAGCCCCCAGACACACAAAGCAGAAACAAACATAATAAATCGGACATTTAAAATAAAGCTATTATCACTCGAGTCAAGGTCAGTGTTTTCCGAGTACAGACCCCCAAGGCCTAAACCAAGATCAGGCAAGCACCCTGAAAACATCGCTCTTGGCCCAAGCGACGATACAACCAAAACATCCAAACATCCATGACTCTGGCTATCACTGTTATCATTGCTTCAATATCACCGTTAATTGAATGACCGGCTCATTATTTCATCCGTCCGTCAAGGGCTAATGGTAACCCCGGTTCTAGACATAACTCCGTCGTCGCAGCCCGTGCCTAGGACTATCGAATCTGCCCAGAGTACTAACACGTCATCGTGACCCGTGCCTAGGACGTCGTCGTGACCCGTCCCAATGTACTCTTGCTTTGAGCATGCTAGAACCTTCAATAACGATGAAATATCAGCCTTCTAGTCATCCTCCTCGACGACTATTCACATACTAGCTCAAGCGCCTCTCGAGCCATCCATTATCAACAAACTCAGACCACATCACTGAGTTATCAACATGCTTGGGATGATCCCATCTGGATTAAACCAAGGCTTTCTCATATCATGCTTTGCTTCATCGCATCATAGCAAAGTCTCATCTCAGCATCATGCTTTGCCTCATCAAATCATAGCAAAGTCCCATCTCAACATCATGATCAAATCTATCCATATGAGCTTTATCATCCGCTTCATATGCCACAAGCAGCTTTCCTTATTCAAGAGCCTTTCCACTTAGCTTTTGAATCATCTTCTACCAACTTGTCCAAATTCAATCACTAATCAACTAATCAATTAAATCAATCATTCATCCAAGTAATCAATCATTCAAATAAGATCTAAATAAACAGTTATAACAATAATGGCAATTTCGTAATTAAAGGGTCCAAATATAACAAGCATGAATTCTAAGTAATATCTTGATGAATGAACTAGCATAGGTTAACATATAGTAAAGTAGATATCAAAAATTCATGAACAATAGATCTACATGCAGACTTAAGGAAAATGCTTGAAATCACTATCTTTAACACACAAACAAACCACCGATCCAATATACTCCTTTGGGTCCGTGTGAGAGATAACCACCACTCACCGAATCACCTAAACACTTCAAAAGCTACCAACTCCAAATCTGGACAGCAAAGGATCTAGCTTGATCCGACAAGATTTCCCTTCAAACGATGAAATCTCTCTTCAATGGATGGAGATCTTCAACTTTGGCTCTTGAATCTTCGATTTGATCTTCAATTAAGATGGATGGAAGCACAAGATTAAAGTGGAGAAAAAGAAGTGAAGAAGTGTCGTAGTCGAGCTCTCAAAATAGCAGCACTTCGTCGCTCCAAAATCCAGTGCCAAAAAGTGAACCAAAGCCGTGTATTTATAGGCAGAAATCTCTTAAGTCGGTCGTCCCCTTGAGTCGTCGCCGACCTAACCCTAGCCGACCTACGACCTAACGACTCAACTACCCCGACCTACGACCTAAAACACATGCGCATCCACGACCTACCGACCTAAGATCCCAACGACTTACCTCTTCAAGCCGACCTAACGACACAACGGCTTAACGACCTAACACGCACACGACTTAACTTCACTCAAGCGACCTAACGACTCAAGCCTTTATGCGACTCAACTAGTATACCGACCTAAAACACGCGCGACTTAACATAACCGACCCAACTCGATGGGTCGCTCCTATCTTTGAGTCGTCAACTTCTTAGGTCGGTCAAATCCTTAAGTCGCTGCCTAGTAAGTCGCTTAACCTCTAAGCCGTTAACTCGCTCTAACCCGTTAACCCTTAAGTCGGCAACTCTTAAGTCGGCCAACTACTAAGTCGGCTACCTCCTTACCTCGGCCACACTTCTCCTAAGTCGCTCACTCCACTAAGTCGTTCCACGACCTAAGCTTCCATACGACTCAACTCTGGATGACTCAAACAATACTAACGACCTAGTGGCAACTATTATACGATTTGTCGACACGTAAAATACGGGTCGTTGCATTCTCTCCCCCTTAGGAATTTCGCCCCCGAAATTCCAAACAAACAAGAACAATCAAAACTATTCTGCATTCCTACCATCCATAGCAATCAACAAACCATGCATCCAGTTACTAACCTAGCATGCATAATTCTAAGACTAGAACAAGTTACAAATTCGTGAGATGCCATGACACCTTAGGGTCATACCTTGAAGAGTTCAGGATGAGCTGCCTTCATCCTCTCTTCCACCTCCCATGTACAGTCGTTAACATCATCACTCCATTGTACCTTGAGCAACTTGACTACCTTCCTCCTAAGCTGTTTTGTGTCAGTTTCCATAACACGAAGCGGTTTACGAGGTCTTCTAACAACTGGATCAACTTCCAAATCTTCATAGCTATCAACCGAAACCACTGTACTTGGGTCGTGCACATACTTCCGTAGATATGATACATGAAAAACAATGTGCACGCCCGACATCTTTTCTGGTAATTCCAACTTATAAGCGAGCTTTCCAATTCGCTCGATGATCGGGAATGGTCCAACAAATCTCGGAGTCAACTTTCCTCTCTTCCCGAATCGAATAACATTCTTCAGTGGAGAAATCTTCACAAAAAACCATATCACCTACGTCGAATTCCAAATCCTTACGACGCTTATCGGCATAACTTTTCTGACGGTCTTGGGCTGCCTTCATTCGTCGTCGAATAGTCTCCATACAATCCAAGTCTGTCGAATCATTTCTGGCCCAAGTATCAATTTTTCTCCTATTTCCAACCAACATGTCGGAGAGTTACACGGTCTTCCATACAATGCTTCATACGGTGCCATACCAATACTTGACTGGTAACTGTTAGTATATGCAAATTCCACCAAATGAAGATGATCTTCCCATGATCCTCCGAAATCTAAAGCACATGCTCTAAGGAGATCTTCCAAAACTCTGTTGACTCTCTCAGTCTGACCATCTGTTTGAGGGTGATAAGCTGTACTCAAACACAACTCGGTTCCCAAAACTTCCTGGAAGCTCTTACAAAATCCACTAGTGAACAATGGGTCTCGATCGCTCACTATACTCTTCGGAATACCATGGAATAGAACTATCCACTTAACATACAACTCAGCCAATTTCGATGTAGTCCTAGTAGATTGAACAGGAATGAATCTTGCACTCTTAGTCAAACGATCTACAATGACCCAAATCCCTTCATTCCCTGCTCTGGTTCTAGGTAACCCATCGATAAAATCCATCGATATTTGCTCCCACTTCCATGTAGGAACTTCCAACGGCTGAAGCAATCCACTTGGCTTCTTCTGTTCGGCTTTTACCAACTGGCAGTTCATGCATTTGGAAATAAAATTTCCAATATCTTTCTTCATACCTTCCCAGTAATAGGTTCTCTTCATATCCCGATACATCTTATTTCCACCTGGATGAATTGTCAACTTCGAGTGATGACTTTCCTTAAGAACTTCATCTCTCAATTCATCTATATCGGGAACAACTAGTCGTCCTTGCTTCCGAAGCCAACCCTCTCGATCGACTTCAAATCCTTTATCCTTTTCTGGGTCCACTCCAGATTCCATATCACGAATAATCTTGACAAGCTTATCGTCTCGCTTTTGGCTCTCCCCAATCATTTCCCCTAGAGTAGGTCTTATTGATAAGTTTGCCAACATCTCAGGTTCCAATTCACATCTAGGCCTGAAGTCAAATCCAGCTAAATACTCAAGGCTCTCCCATTCTGAAAACATGGCTCCCAATTCTACATGTCTTCGACTTAACGCATCTGCTACTGCGTTACCTTTTCCCGGAGTATAGGCTATACCAAAATCATATGATGCTAAAAACTCTAGCCATCGTTGCTGTCGAAGATTCAAATCTTTTTGGGAGAAGAGATACTTCAACGACTTATGATATGTAAACAACTCAAATCGAACTCCCAATAGATAATGTCTCCACATCTTCAGAGCAAATACAATCGCCGCTAACTCCAAATCATGAGTAGGATAATTCCTTTCATGCGGCTTCAGTTGTCGACTTGCATATGCAACAACTTTATCTTTTTGCATCAGCACTGCCCCAAGTCCAGTACCACATGCATCGGTGTAAACCACCATCTCATCATTCCCACTTGGAATAGTCAAAACAGGAGCACTTATTAATCGCTCTTTCAGGATTCCGAAAGCTTGCTCACACTTAGCATCCTATCTGAATACTTGGTTCTTTTTTGTCAATCCTGTTAATGGTGCAGCTATCTTGGAAAAGTCTTTGATAAACCGACGATAATATCCTGCTAATCCAAGGAAACTTCTCACATCAGATGCATTCTTAGGTCTAACCCAATCCTGGATTGCTGCCACCTTGGCGGAATCAACCGCTATTCCATTTCCAGAGATAATATGGCCTAAGAACCTCACTTCACTCTTCCAGAAGTGACACTTCGAAAACTTAGCCTTCAGCTGATGTTTCCGCAAGATTTCCAAAACAACACGTAAGTGCGTCTTGTACTCTTCTTCAGTTCTGGAATAAATCAGAATATCATCCACGAACACAATTACGAACTTGTTCAACTGATCTCTGAACACTCTATTCATAAGATCCACAAAATATGCTGGTGCATTAGTTAATCCAAACGGCATTACCAGCCACTCATAGAAACCGGATGGTATCCTGAAAGCAGTCTTCGGCACACTGTCCTTTGCCACTCTCAACTGGTGAAATCCCGTTGCCAAATCCATCTGAGAAAACACCTTAGCTTCGTGAAGCTGATCAAACAAGTCATCTATTCTCGGCAATGGATACTTGTTCTTCTTAGTCACTTTATTCAGCTCACGATAATCTACACACAACCTCAACGATCCATCTGCTTTGGTTGCAAACACAACTGGTGCACCCCACTCGGACACACTACGCCGAATGAATCCTTTCTGTAAAAGGTCATCAACTTGCACCTTCAACTTTTGCTGTTCCCTAGGCACCATCCGCCTAAGAGGCATCACAATAGGTCTGGCTCCCTCAACAGATCGATACGAAACTCGATCTCTCTATGCGGCGGTAACCCTTTGACCTCGTCAAAGACATCCTCAAATCCATTCACAATAGGCACCGATGACAGTCCATCCCGTGGAACAACCAGCGAATACATGAAGCTCATGAGGACGCCTTCCTCATGCTTACATCGTATCACAACCTTTCGCCTCTCCACATTCTCGACTGTCACCTCAAGCCTCTCACAATCAACCTTTGCCGCATACTTCCTAAGCCATTCCATACCCAAAATAATTCCGAACCCCGCAAAGTTCAGAACAAAACAATCACAAACAAAAGAGCAATCATGACTCGATACCACTAGACCACGGCATACCATACACAAACAAGACGAACTCCCAACTGGATTAGTCACAACCAATGGTCTATCAACAATATCTGGTTCCAAACCCAACCGGCCTACAAGTTCATTACAAACAAAAGAATGCGACGCTCCAGTATCAAACAACACCCTAACTGGAACACCACAAATGGAAAGAATACCTTGAACCACCACAGTCTTTCCTTTCTCTTCCGCCATAGGAGCTTTCGAAGACGATGGCACAGCCCCCAAAGCATAAGCTTGCACAATCTGCTTGTCCATCCTCGGTTCCGGACAATTCTTCTTGAAATGCCCCGGTTTGTCACGGTTGTGGCACTTCGCCGGCACTCTCGGTTTCTTACAATCTCTGGAGAGATGACCCTTCTGCTGACAGTTGTAGCAGGTCACTTCGCCCTTCGGCTTCTTTTGGCCATCCTTACCTTTCTGTTGCTGCTGCTTCCTCTTCTTGTTTCCACTTTGCTCCTTGGTCACAGCAACAACAGATCCTTCCTTAGGAAACAGATTCTCATGCCTGAGAGCCTTCTCCACAAGCTTCTCAAATGGATCGTCCAGATGATCCACCAACTGCCTGCCAAGATAACTGTCCAAACCTGTCACAAACTTCTCATTTTTCTGATAGGGAGATTTAATATATGACCGAGCATACTTGGACAAAGCTTCAAACTCCGAAACATACTCAAGAACTGGTCTTCCACCTTGCTTGAGCTCCACAAATTTCTTAAACAGAACAGATTTCTGAGCTGTAGAAATGAACTTAGCTTCAAATCTAGCTTGGAATTGCTCCCAAGTGATCTCTTCCTCTGGAGTATCAATGGTGACAGAGTTCCACCAATCAGAAGCTCTTCCTTGAAGCTATCTTGATGCAAGCTTCCTCTTAGTTGCATCCTCAACTCCCAAATCACCAAAGATCCTTCTACAAGCATCTATCCATCTCTGGACTTCTATGGTTGATTCTGTTCCCAAGAAAACCTTTCCTCCAAGAGCAGTATAGTCTTTACACAACTTAGCAAAATCCACTGGTTTTGGAGTTTGAACCTGGACTCCAACATCTACTGATGGCCCCGGAGCTGGCATCCTTCTCATGATCGAAGTCATCATAGCCTCAAACATAGCAGCATAATCAGCAACTCCCTCAGAAGCACGGCCTTCCCTAGCAGCTTGTCTCCCTCTTCGACTCATTCTTAATATCTATAAAAAGAATGATTAGAACACCTTGAGAAACAACTACAAAAGGAGTTCAAATCCTTCTAAGCTACTATATTATATATAGTAATCATCCATCAAAATACAATTACGTCTCTCATACGTAGTTACGTCAGCGAGCGTTGGCTAAAATCGATTAACCAAAGCTCTGATACCAAATGAGACGATCGCCCATGATTCCTACACTAAAAAAGGAAATAGTGCGCTGTAAAATGTACCAGGCCGCCATGGACGATCATCAGGGTAAGGTAAACACAGAATAGTCTATCGTATTACTTACAGCGCATGGATAAAATACAATAGAAAGTATACATGGTGAAGCTCTATAGAACAGAATTCTCATCATATAAGCTCATAACAATTTGAAACAAACATCTAAATAGTCAATACATCAAGCCTCACTACATAACACTCAGAGAATCATACAAACAACGGAACATCCAGTACATATAGTAAGAAAATAATATGCAAAAGCCTCCAGCTTGTCTTCGTCATCAACAGCGTTAGTCACAAAGAACAGCACCTGTCACCTGCTACCTAGTCTGCCCATCCCAACATGGATGAACAGCCCAAGGTAATAAGAGTTAAACATAAAACCTTGAGTCAGACAAAAGTCTTAGTGAGCAGTAAATCAACTATCAAACATACCAAAAGAGCATAAAGGGTAAAAAGGAATAGGAACCCAACCATCCCACTCCACCTCTTTCTACAGTGATAGCCCCCAGACACACAAAGCAGAAACAAACATAATAAATCGGACATTTAAAATAAAGCTATTATCACTCGAGTCAAGGTCGGTGTTTTCCGAGTACAGACCCCCAAGGCCTAAACCAAGATCAGGTAAGCACCCTGAAAACATCGCTCTTGGCCCAAGCGACGATACAACCAAAACATCCAAACATCCATGACTCTGGCTATCACTGTTATCATTGCTTCAATATCACCGTTAATTGAATGACCGGCTCATTATTTCATCCGTCCATCAAGGGCTAATGGTAACCCCGGTTCTAGACATAACTCCGCACGTCGTCGCAGCCCGTGCCTAGGACTATCGAATCTGCCTAGAGTACTAACACGTCATCGTGACCCGTGCCTGGGACGTCGTCGTGACCCGTCCCAACGTACTCTTGCTTTGAGCATGCTAGAACCTTCAATAACGATGAAATCTCAGCCTTCTAGTCATCCTCCTCGACGACTATTCACATACTAGCTCAAGCGCCTCTCGAGCCATCCATTATCAACAAACTCCGACCACATCACCGAGTTATCAACATGCTTGGGATGATCCCATCTGGATTAAACCAAGGCTTTCTCATATCATGCTTTGCTTCATCGCATCATAGCAAAGTCTCATCTCAGCATCATGCTTTGCCTCATCACATCATAGAAAAGTCCCATCTCAACATCATGATCAAATCTATCCATATGAGCTTTATCATCCGCTTCATATGCCACGAGCAGCTTTCCATATTCAAGAGCCTTTCCACTTAGCTTTTGAATCATCTTCGACCAACTTGTCCAAATTCAATCACTAATCAACTAATCAATCAAATCAATCATTCATCCAAGTAATCAATCATTCAAATAAGATCTAAATAAACAGTTATAACAATAGTGGCAATTTCGTAATTAAAGGGTCCAAATATAACAAGCATGAATTCTAAGTAATATCTTGATGAATGAACTAGCATAGGTTAACATATAGTAAAGTAGATATCAAAACTTCATGAACAATAGATCTACATGCAGACTTAAGGAAAATGCTTGAAATCACTATCTTTAACACACAAACAAACCACCGATCCAATATACTCCTTTGGGTCCGTGTGAGAGATAACCACCACTCACCGAATCACCTAAACACTTCAAAAGCTACCAACTCCAGATCTGGACAGCAAAGGATCTAGCTTGATCCGACAAGATTTCCCTTCAAACGATGAAATCTCTCTTCAATGGATGGAGATCTTCAACTTTGGCTCTTGAATCTTCGATTTGATCTTCAATTAAGATGGATGGAAGCACAAGATTAAAGTGGAGAAAAAGAAGTGAAGAAGTGTCGTAGTCGAGCTCTCAAAATAGCAGCACTTCGTCGCTCCAAAATCCAGTGCCAAAAAGTGAACCAAAGCCGTGTATTTATAGGCAGAAATCTCTTAAGTCGATCGTCCCCTTGAGTCGTTGCCGACCTAACCCTAGCCGACCTACGACCTAACGACTCAACTACCCCGACCTACGACCTAAAACACATGCACATCCACGACCTACTGACCTAAGATCCCAACGACTTACCTCTTCAAGCCGACCTAACGACACAACGGCTTAACGACCTAACACGCACACGACTTAACTTCACTCAAGCGACCTAACGACTCAAGCCTTTATGCGACTCAACTAGTATGCCGACCTAAAACACGCGCGACTTAACATAACCGACCCAACTCGATGGGTCGCTCCTATCTTTGAGTCGTCAACTTCTTAGGTCGGTTAAATCCTTAAGTCGCTGCCTAGTAAGTCGCTTAACCTCTAAGCCGTTAACTCGCTCTAACCCGTTATCCTTAAGTCGGCAACTCTTAAGTCGGCCAACTACTAAGTCGGCTACCTCCTTAGCTCGGCCACACTTCTCCTAAGTCGCTCACTCCACTAAGTCGTTCCACGACCTAAACTTCCACACGACTCAACTCTGGATGACTCAAACAATACTAACGACCTAGTGGCAACTATTATACGATTTGTCGACACGTAAAATACGGGTCGTTACAGTTTGTGCCTTCATGTATGACTTTAAGTGTTTCCCAAATTTGATATGCAGTAGTACATATGCTAACACGGTTGAATTCGTTTCTATCCAGGGTGCAAAATAGCATATTCATAGCTTTGGCATTTGCACTAGCTTCATTATTTTGAATTTGTGTTCATGTAGGATAATCAGTTGTAGGTACAACGAACTCTGCTTGTGTAGCATTCCAGGCTTCGAAACTTGTTGCTTGCATATAAATTCTCATCCTTGTAGCCCAATTGTTACAGTTTAGTCCATTGAATAGAGGAGGTCTTTGGGTAGATTGTCCTTCTGCAAATGTAGAACTATAGACAGATGTTGTGCTTGTACTTGCGTTATTTTCCATATTATCAATATGTCTAATAACGGTATTATGGTTATAGGATGGCCTTGCTTTGATACCAATTGAAAGAGGTTATGCGGTTGGATCGTGTAATATGGAATAACGGAATAGTCTAGGTAGATAAAGTAGGTAAATGCAAGGAGACACCAGGATTTTATACTGACTCGGACCTCTAGTCCTACGTCCAGTCCCTAAGCTTCACTTAGGAATTTCACTAACTCACACCCTCACTTAACCCGGAGGAATAGGTTTACAACTTACCCGAACAACCGAATGGGATTTCTTGCCTCAACCACCAAAGAGGACTTCAACTCAATTATAAAAAAACAATATTCGACTTGTTGTGTTCTTGTCAACACTAATGAGTCTAATGTAGTACAATATTCCTATAATCTTATCCTCGAGAGTATGCAATGTGTTCGTGAAGATTTAGGAAATGTGAATTGCTATGAATCAAAAGAATGTTATAAACAAAACGGTGGTTCAAGCAATAGATTGGTGATTGCTTTGAGAATATTTAGAGAATATGATCAAGAAAATAGTAAGATTAAAGCAAGAGAATTCGATGAATTAAATGATGTTAGAATCATGTATATATACTTGTAGAAGAGGTGCATTTGTTGTCAAAGGTTGCAAACAAGAGATGCTTCCATTTCCATTGGAGAATGGTTGCAACTCTTGGGAGGAAGAAAGTGTCTTTTCAGAGAAAATTCGCAGGTTCAAATTCAGTTGACTGAGCAGGAAATTCAGTCAACTGAAAATATGAAGTAAAATTTTCAGGAACAAATTCAGTCGACTGTGCAGGAAGTTCAGTCGACTGAAACTGTGCATATTTATATATTTGTACCAGTTTCAGTCGACTGGCCATTCTTGTTCAGTCGACTGAACTACTAAAATATGCACGGTGAAAGTTTAAATGAAAATAAAGTTCATAAAATGTGTTCTAGTGTTCGTGCAAACCTTTTGAGAATAATATTTTAACAATAAATCTAGACTAAGACCTATATAAAAAATCATACTTATGTTTGTTTGGTCTTCGTCGATCTTCCTTTAGCTTTGCACATATCTCTTCCTTTTTTGTTGAAGCACATTGTCATTGATCAAAATCTTCGCATATCAACAGCTTTAAGTCAAGTTTGTTTTCAAACATTAAAGTAATATATGGATATTTTTCCATCTGAAATTATTTAATCTCTAAGGTATTTCTCTTTTTACCGATATAGATTGCATAGTTTTTATTTCAGACCTCGCCATTTATTTGATATATTGAGTTTTTTATTTCAAAATGCTATATATAAGATATTGAATACTTTCAGCTTTCAATAATTCATAGCAAAGTTTCAATGTGTAACTAGCAATAATTAAGTTAGTTATGGTTAAAACTTTTTATATAACACTCAGAATGATTAAATTTTGTAGAGTTGAGAAAAACCTTACTTGGAATTTGATGCAGAATGTAAATAGACGATTGAATTGAATCACATTTAGAGTTGTATGGAAAAGTTTTTCTCTATTGTAATGTTATCAACTATTATCATCTTTTATTTATCTCATTCAACATCAAACATGAGAATATTTGACTAAACCAAATTGGATAAATAATAAAAACAGGGATAAAGTCTAAACGACCTCAAATGAAGCGAAGTTTAAGATATAAATTGAAGTTGGATACTCTGATATTGATAGATGGTATCTAACTGTAATTTAAAGATGATGCAATAGAGACATGGTTGTACAATTTTAACTTCATCTCTATATTTGATATGGATCTAATATTTAGCACTTGAAATTTTAGTTGGACCATAAAAAATCTCTAATTTTGATCCTTTACTTCAAAACTCATTCATAGTATATCCTTGCTTATCTAATGAATTTTTTACGATAATTAACTTTTTGAATGAATCTATGATGTATAGGAGTTAATAATGAATTATAAATTTAATTGTCCATTTTTTATTTAATTGTCCTGTGAGCATGCCCTAAAGACCATTTTTTTGAATGGATTTGGTTCACCATTTTTTATTCAACTATCCCATGAGGATGCCCCAAAGACCTTTTTTGCAATAATAAATAGAATGTACTCACCTAGTACCCTTTAACATGCCTTAAAGACTATGAATGTTTCCTGTAAACATTGGAGCTATCCCAATTTGATAATAATTTTCATTATAGAAACCATAATAAACATACTTAATCAGGACCTCCAAAATTAGAGCAAGAAAAAAGCTTTCTCATTTTAGGATATTCACATATTTCAGTATTTATTGAACAACTGAAACCATTTCAAGTACTGATATGGATTCAAAAACTAACCTACTAAAAATCAAAATTATAGAATTTAACAATCATAAATCAAGAATAGCATGCATGTATTGGACTTACAAATAGTATTCTTTTTTCTTTTTATTCTCTAGTATAAAAATTACTCCCAGCATTTCAAGTTTAGTATAATGGTGCATTTCAGTAAGTTAGCTTCCATACTTTTATAGAAGAGGGATATAAGCTCCATCCTTTTATTGAGAAGAGGGATAGAGGTGCAGTTCCTTTAGTTTCTTCCATCTCCTTCTCCATGTTTGATATCCGAATTTAAAGATGCTATAGCTATTTTGATGTGATTTCTCTATTTGTTTTACAATTTTCTTCACAGCTATCCAGGTTCATGACTGTGTATCATGTGAAGCACCCTCAGTGCTCTCTTCCATGTACTGCAATATTTTGTATTACACTACCTTATCCCTTATTAATGCCCACCTGGAAGTATACATGTGGTTGTATCTTTTAGGAATAACTTGCAAATATATAGTTCTATTATTAATGCATGGGTTGATAAGCATACCCGAAACGACTTTCGGCATGTCCAGTAAAGTTAGGCATAGCAAACAACATGATATCTTCATGTGCAAGAAGATGACTTAACATCGTACAATGAGGCCAGTAGTAAACACAGTCAATAATGGCTACAGCTCCTCTAATTGTTGGATATTTTATCATTCCATCAGGATTATTAGGTGAAGTCACTAATCCTATGAAATTTTTAGGATATTTGGTATCTCTATAATGTGAAGCATTTCCAGCCTATTGGTACCCCTTATAACGAAAAAATGTTGTTTGTTATCTAAATGTTTGCACCAAAATTGGTCACAAACCCTAAGTAACGTGAAAGCACCAATATACGAATGTAAATCAACAATATCCAAGCACAAGTCATAGATCTAAGTAAACAACAAACAACAATCCAAAAATAACGAATAGAAACACAAGATTTATAGTGATTCGGCTATCTTCGACCTACATCCACTCCAAGTAATTATCTTTTATTGATATTCTTCGCTGATTACAGTCAATTACAGCGGATTACAATGAAGAATGTCGAGTACAACTGATGCAGTTCAGAACAGAGAAGAAACGCAACCAAAAACTCTACCAGAGATGAGTCGTACACGACTCATGGAGAGGTTAAGTCGTTCATGACTTAGGAGGGTAGAATTAAGTCGTTTCCGACTTAATGAATCACGTGATAACAAGTCACGAGTTAACAACACTTTAAGCTGTATAAAGGAAGCAGATTTGAGTCGTATACGAGTTAATGAAGAGGGCATAAGTCGTCTACGACTTAACAAAGCTTGGAGGAAAGAGCTACGGCTTAACAAGAAAGAAGAGAAGGAGTTACAACTTAGCAGGAATTTGAGGTGTGCGAGTGAGATGAGTCGTACACGACTCAACGACTCATCCATAAGTCGTTTACGACTTAACATGAAGAAGGGGAAAGTTTCAGCAATTAAGGGCCATGAGTCGGGGGCGGAACACGACCTAGCTAAGTCGTTCGAAGAGGCATGCCGCAAGGAACTTGGATGCTTGAGTCGTGTGGGTCTTGAGTCGGTCCTTAGTTGAGTCGTGAGTCGTTCACGACCTATGTTGAGTCGTATATGTTGTATTACGAGCTGGTATGTAAACACTAGTAGTGAGTCGGTTGAGTCGCTGAGTGTTAAGCCGGTGCCGAGTTAGCTAAGTCATAAGTCGGTTACCGACTTAAGGGTCAGGGGCAAAACACTATAAATACGCGTGAGTTGTACATTGAAAGGAGGTTGACTTTTGAATAAAATTCCCTTTGATTGCTTTGTGCTTTCTTTTAATTGGTAGTTGAGTGTAATCTCCTATCTCCACTCACGTCATTCGAGTGCGCTCGAATCTACGTTTGTTGAAGCCGATTCACGGAATCTAGTGCGCTAGATCAACGTGTGAAGAATCGTAGATCTTTGAACACGGTATAGTGCGCTATCAACGTGTTTGAGATAGCTAGAATTCGGTATCTTCGGATCAACGAATTTGGGCATTTCGGTATCTTCATTCCATCGATCGCTACCTTCACCGATTGAAGTTTGTTTAGATTAATCCGCTGCGTCAGTTTTGGTATCAGAGCCATACTTAGCCAATCATAGCTAAGTTGATTCTTGGAGCCAAGTATTTGAAGTTTGAAGTTGGAGTTCATTGTGTTCTTATTGAAGTTGCAACAATTTTGGAGTATTTGATCCATAACCTTGTGGATCAAAGGGTGCAAAGGAGTTTGAATTTGTGGGGAGATTTTTGCGCGCCAAGTGTTTGAAGTATTGAGGCCGATCTAAGTTGTAGCCGAGTCAAGGAGTTAAGCCGTATAGAGCAAGCCGAGACAAGTGTTGAGGCCGTGATTTGTTTACTTGTGTTGAAGCTTGTGTTCGACTTATTGAAATCTTATTGGAACTTGAAGATTTTTGAAGTACTTGTTAAAGACTGTGAAGAGTTTTCAACCATGCCACCAAGGAGAGCTAATCGCCATCAAAATGTTGAAGCAGTATATAGATGAGAAGAGGCCGATCAAATGGAACAACGTATGCATGAGAAGATTGATGAAGGCATTGGTAGGTTGGAGAAGCTTATGATTGATATGAATCAAAGTAGAAGAAGAAATTCACCTGAATCCATCCGTGGGGGTAGTAGAGTGTCATCACATTCAGAACGGGAGAGGAGAGAAAGTCAAGAGCCTAGGAGTGTTGATAAACGAAGTAGGAGGAATGTGGATGATCATGATAGACGGGATGTTGGTAGTAGGAGTGGTGGTAGAGATGCTGGAGGGCGTGAAAGACAACGATATGCATCAGACTTTGATGAGGAGTTTGATGGTGAGAGGGGAAGTATTCATTTCAGAGATAGAGATCAGGGACAACGTCAGTATCGGGTTATTGATGATGATCGACGTTGGGAATCGAGAATGAAGATGGAGATTCCGGAGTTTAAAGGAGGGATGGTAGCTGAAGAATTCTTAGATTGGTTATCTAATGTGGAGGAAATATTTGATTTCAAGGAGGTTCCGGAGAATCGAAGGGTGAAGTTAGTTGCTACAAGGCTGAGGGGAAGAGCTTTGGCATGGTGGCAGCAAATTAAACTTACTCGTGAACGAATGGGGAAGTCAAAGATAGAATCTTGGGAGAAGATGAAGAAGTTGATGCGAGCTACATTTTTACCTTACAACTATCAATCACTTATGTACCAGAGGTTGCAGAATCTAAGGCAGGGGACGAAATCAGTAAATGACTATGCAGATGAATTTTACCAACTCATTGCCAGGAACGATATAATGGAGACAGAAGAACAGCTGACTGCTAGGTTTGTTGGAGGATTGAGAATGCAGATCCAGGATATGGTTAATATGTTTGATCCTAGATCAGTAGCAGAGGCACATCAGAAAGCGTTGGCTTGGGAGAAGCAAGGAAGGCGTGGAGGTGGTGTGTTTACTAATTCCAATAATCAAGCAAGGGGTGTTGGTGGAAGTTCTAATGTTCCTAAATCTGTTACAAAGCCAGTTGTGAAGGAGGCTGAGAAGGCGAAGGTTAATAGTGGTTTCAAATGTTATAATTGTCGGGAGTTGGGTCATAAAAGCAATGAATGTCCGAAGCCGAAGAAGAGAGCAATGGTTGCTGAGATTGAAGATGATGGTGAGGAAGCAGAATGTTCAAATGCACCTTATGTTGAGGAGGAAGAAGAATTGTCTGGAGATGAAGGTTGTAATCTTATGATGAGGAGGTCATGTCTTACACCAAAGCAAGAGGAGGATTGTAGTTGGTTGAGAAGCAATATTTTTCAGTCGACATGCACTATTCTGGGAAAAGTTTGCAAGTTCGTTATTGATGCTGGAAGTTGCGATAATATTATTTCTACCGAGGCTGTGAAGAAGTTGAACTTGAAAACTGAGAAACATCCTAAACCGTACAGGCTAGCATGGTTAAGGAAGGGTGGTGAAGTGAATGTGTGTCGAAGGGCTTGTGTTAATTTTTCTATTGGGAAGAAGTACAAAGATGAAATTTGGTGTGATGTTGTAGACATGGATGTATGTCATCTGTTGTTGGGCAGACCATGGCAGTTTGATAGAGCAGTTCAACATGATGGTCGTGCTAATAGCTATAGTTTCATGTTTGAAGGCACTAAAATTACTTTAGTTCCCAAGAAGCAACAACAGAAAGAAAGCAAGCTGGAGGAAATTGAAGAATTGAAAACTCTATTAACTTTGAAGGAGTTTGTTAAGGAAGTTGAAGAGGAGCCTGAAGTCTATTTGTTGATTGGGCGAGAGAGTCATGAAGAGGTTAAAATTCCTGAAGAAGCAAAGCCAGTTTTGAAAGAATTTGAAGATGTATTTCCAGAGGAGTTGCCTAAGGAGTTACCGCCACTGAGAGACATCCAACACCAAATCGATCTTGTTCCAGGAGCAGTGTTACCACATCGACCACATTATCGAATGAGTCCGAAGGAACATGAGGAGTTACGAAGGCAGGTGGAAGAGTTACTTGAGCAGGGACGTGTTCAGGAAAGTTTGAGTCCTTGTGTTGTGCCAGCTTTGTTGGTACCGAAGAAGGATGGAACATGGAGAATGTGTACAGATAGTAGAGCTTTGAACAAGATTACGGTCCGCTATAGATTTCCTATGCCGAGGTTGGATGATTTGTTAGACCAGTTGAGTGGGGAAACTATATTTTCGAAGATTGATTTGAAGAGTGGTTATCACCAGATTCGAATTAGACCGGGAGACGAATGGAAGACAGCTTTCAAGACGAGAGAGGGGTTATACGAATGGTTGGTTATGCCATTTGGTTTATCAAATGCACCTAGTACATTCATGCGGGTGATGAATCAAATCTTTAGACCATTCATTGGGAAGTTCGTGGTGGTTTATTTCGATGATATTCTGATATATAGCAGGAGTATGGAGGAGCATGTTCAACACTTGAGGGAAGTGCTGATTATTCTTCGTGAGGAACAATTTTATGCTGCTACAAAGAAATGCGTGTTCATGACGCATAGTGTTTTATTTCTGGGTTATGTTGTGTCAGGAGAAGGTATACAGGTGGACCAAGATAAAGTTGAAGCAGTCAGGAATTGGCCACAGCCAAAGACAATTACGGAAGTGAGAAGTTTTCATGGGCTAGCGTCATTCTACCGAAGATTCATTCCACACTTCAGTAGCATGATGGCTCCAGTTACTGATTGCATGAAAGGGAAACAGTTTGTATGGTCATAGGAAGCCGGAATTGCCTTTGAGAAAATCAAAGAACTGTTGACAACAGCACCAATTCTTGTTTTACCGAATTTCCAGTTACTGTTTGAATTACATACCGATGCTTCAAAAGTTGGTATTGGCGGAGTTTTAAGTCAGAATGGAAGGCCAGTTACTTATTTCAGTGAGAAATTATCAGGAGCAAAGATGAGGTATAGCACGTACGATGTGGAGTTTTACGCAATTGTTCAGGCTGTTAAGCATTGGAGACACTATCTGTTTCAGAAAGAATTTGTTCTGTACACTGATCATGAGGCGTTGAAGCATATGCAAGGGCAGGACAAGATTTCAGCGAGACATGCATCGTGGATTGCCTATTTACAGCAGTTTACTTTTGTTGTCAAACACAAATCAGGGGTGACGAATCGTGTGGCTGATGCTTTGAGTAGGCGAAATCACTTGTTGACAACGTTGAAGGTTGAAGTGACAGGATTCGAATTATTGCCTGAGTTGTTTGAGGAGGATCCTTACTTTGCAAAGTTTGTTGAGAAAGTTAAGGATGGTGATACTGGTGAATTTGTGTTGGTTGATGGATTCTTGTTCAAGGGGAATCGATTATGTATACCGGACTGTAGCTTGAGAATGAAGATTGTTAAAGAATTACATGAAGAAGGCCATGTGGGTAGAGATCGTACATTGCAGTTGATTTCTCAATCTTATTTTTGGCCGTCAATGAGGAAAGATGAAGAGAGATTTGTGGAGAGATGTCATATCTGTCGGGTTTCGAAAGGAACGGCTACGAATGCGGGATTATATATGCCGTTACCTGTGCCTACCAGGCCATGGGTTGATATCAGCATGGATTTCGTTTTGGGTTTGCCGAGAACTCAAAGGGGAAATGATTCTATATTTGTTGTGGTGGACAGGTTTTCGAAGATGGCACATTTTATAGCCTGTAAGAAGACAGCGGATGCAGTTCGAGTGGCACAATTATTCTTTAAAGAGGTGTATCGATTGCATGGTTTACTAGAATCTATTGTTTCTGATCGAGATACTAGATTTTTAAGCCATTTTTGGCTTAGTTTATGGAAGATGATGGGAACGAAGCTGAAATTTAGTAGTGCTTATCATCCGCAAACAGATGGGCAAACAGAGGTGATGAATAGATCATTGGGAAATTTGTTGCGATGCTTGGTGAAAGATATTCTGAAAAGTTGGGACATGAAGTTATGCCAGGCAGAGTTTGCTCATAATCATGCAGTGAATCGTAGCACAGGATTCAGTCCATTCCAGATTGTATATTCAAATTTACCCAGGGGACCGTTGGATTTGGCAGTAGTACCACAGTCAAAGGGGACAGTTAAACGAGCTGCTGATTTTGTTGATGAGTTGACTGAATGTCATAAAATCGTTCAAGAACGATTAGAAAAGTCAAATGAGAAGTATAAGCGGGCTGCTAATTTGAAACGACGGAGTGTTGAATTTAAGGAAGGTGATTTGGTTTATGCTGTATTGACGAAGGATCGTTTTCCGGTGGGTGCTTATAACAAGTTGAAGGCGCGGAAAATTGGTCCAATTGAAATTGTGAAGAAAATTAATGAAAATGCTTATAAGTTGAAACTGCCAGAAGATGTTTACACGTCTGACGTGTTCAATGTTAAACATCTTGTTCCATATTATGGAGGTAAACAATCAGATGAAGAAGAATGTACAAATTCGAGGACGAATTTTTCTCAACCAGGGGAGGATGATGCAGTTCAGAACAGAGAAGAAACGCAACCAAAAACTCTACCAGAGATGAGTCGTACACGACTCATGGAGAGGTTAAGTCGTTCACGACTTAGGAGGGTAGAATTAAGTCGTTTCCGACTTAATGAATCACGTGATAACAAGTCACGAGTTAACAACACTTTAAGCTGTATAAAGGAAGCAGATTTGAGTCGTATACGAGTTAATGAAGAGGGCATAAGTCGTCTACGACTTAACAAAGCTTGGAGGAAAGAGCTACGGCTTAACAAGAAAGAAGAGAAGGAGTTACAACTTAGCAGGAATTTGAGGTGTGCGAGTGAGATGAGTCGTACACGACTCAACGACTCATCCATAAGTCGTTTACGACTTAACATGAAGAAGGGGAAAGTTTCAGCAATTAAGGGCCATGAGTCGGGGGCGGAACACGACCTAGCTAAGTCGTTCGAAGAGGCATGCCGCAAGGAACTTGGATGCTTGAGTCGTGTGGGTCTTGAGTCGGTCCTTAGTTGAGTCGTGAGTCGTTCACGACCTATGTTGAGTCGTATATGTTGTATTACGAGCTGGTATGTAAACACTAGTAGTGAGTCGGTTGAGTCGCTGAGTGTTAAGCCGGTGCCGAGTTAGCTAAGTCATAAGTCGGTTGCCGACTTAAGGGTCAGGGGCAAAACACTATAAATACGCGTGAGTTGTACATTGAAAGGAGGTTGACTTTTGAATAAAATTCTCTTTGATTGCTTTGTGCTTTCTTTTAATTGGTAGTTGAGTGTAATCTCCTATCTCCACTCACGTCATTCGAGTGCGCTCGAATCTACGTTTGTTGAAGCCGATTCACGGAATCTATTGCGCTAGATCAACGTGTGAAGAATCGTAGATCTTTGAACACGGTATAGTGCGCTATCAACGTGTTTGAGATAGCTAGAATTCGGTATCTTCGGATCAACGAATTTGGGCATTTCGGTATCTTCATTCCATCGATCGCTACCTTCACCGATTGAAGTTTGTTTAGATTAATCCGCTGCGTCAACAACAGTGATGGCAAGGTGTCGAATTGAATCCGGCAGAGCTGGACATTGAATAGCCAAAAGATCCCTTTTCTATAGGTTCCGGGGGCTATTTATAGGTGTAGGAGGCTAATATCGCGCTCAAACTTCGGGAGACTCCTTCTGGAACGTGAGTGGGCCCACGCGATTGATCTCGGAAAGTATCAACTCAATTCGCGATCGATACGATCCAATTTCGTATCGATCAAAAAATGATCCAATCGAGCTAAAACTAGGCAGGAATGTTCTTTAGCTTGTACGTAAGCTCCTGTGAAAATTTCACAGCATTTGGACCTATGGTTTAGGAGGTATGATCGATGCAACTTTGTATTCTTTGAAGGCTGTCGACTTCGAGTCCATGGTTCGAATCCGTCCCCTTCGTATCGATCAGAAGCACATGCGCATAGGATGACATGGCGTGAGTTTCCTGGATCGATCCAATGCGATGAATTGATCAAGTCGTGACGAGGCTTTCGCCTCGTTTGCATTGACATGTTCGCATCAATAACTAAGGGTTTTCGTATCGATGATCCTGTTCGCATCGATGATTAGAGCGTGCAGTTTCATATCGATCAAGGAATGCACTATTCCTATCGATCGACCTTTGGGGATCGATACGAGCAACGAGTTTTGGATCGATGCAAACGAGATCGACACGAACAGTGTAATTCTTAGTGGAGTGTGAATAGTATCGATGCAAACAGAACCAGTGCGATGACGTCGGATCGATTCGAACATATGGATACGAACAAACAAGCATGTGTGAATCTGATCGATACAGACCTGATGGATTCGAACTACACAAAACCTAATGGATTCGAACAAATTAAGGCGGTGTCATTCGATGGATACGAATCTGATGGATTCGAATAGACCATCACCTCGGCTCTTCGATGGATACGAACATCATATTTCTCCTACCTTGTATCGATCGTACCTCCTTCATACGAACTCCGATTAACTGGAATTTGAAATGCGGCCTCTCCTAGCATTGATCGTTATCCTCAATCGATTCCGCCTTGGTCGAAGCTCAGCCAAATTTTAACGACATCGATTGCAGCCTTGTTTCCAACCGATCTTTAATCTTGATATTCATCCTTTCTAGCCGATTTTTTGATATTCCAGCCTTGACCAAAAGGTGGGATAACATTTGCCCCCTAAAACATGCCTTATGGTAAGAAGGTGTGTTTTGAATAATTCTGAATTTGATATCCAGAGTCCGTAGCTAATTCCATATCCATCCGAACTCGATAACCGAGTTTTTATCCATCCTTATCCAATAACCAATAACCGAATCCATGACCTCTCCGGGTCAATATTCGAATCCGTAACCTCTCCGGGTTCATGCCAAGTGCAATCTACACCCGACGGCCTTGGTCCAGTGCCCCTGGACGTTGAGTAATTCCATGGCTTTAGTCCTAAGCTGAATTCTGGTCATTCCGAACCCTTGTCGAGTATAGTCCATACCTGACGACCTGAAATAATAATCGATAATATGGGGCCTATGTCCTAGTCTGAATCCTGGTCACTCCGGACCCTTGTCGAGCATAGTCCATACTCAACGACCTGAAAACAATAATTAATAATACAGGGCCTAAGTCCTAGGCCGAATCCTGGTCACTCCGGACCCTTGTCGAGCATAGTCCATACCCGACGGCCTGAAAATAATAATTAATGATACAAGGCCTAAGTCCTAGGCCGAATTCTGGTCTCTCCGGACCCTTGTTGAGCATAGTCCATACTCAACCACCTGAGTAAGTCGATTTACCACGTTCGGGCAAAGTGACTCACCCCTTGCCAGGTATAATCCATACCCAATGACCGTTTACCAAAAACCAGACAAAAATCCAATCAAAATCCAAATCAATCAGAAAATCAGAAATTCGAACCAACATCCAAAACAGAAAACAAACATCCAAATGAGAATCCAAGCCAGAAAGCAAACAAACCTAGGAGTTCAAACAAAACTCCAAAACCAAATTAGAAAAAACGAGTAACTAACCCACAAATGGAAAAAAGATTTCACAAACCATAGCATCGCGGTCTACCACCATTCAAAGCATGCCTAGGGGCCATCTCCGTCCCTGTACATGTGTAAATGATTTTGTCGTTTGCCAGTGGCTTGCTACTTAATTCATAACATCCCAGTCAATTGATAACCAATCGACCATCATCCCTGGGCCTCACATCATCATGGTTTGAGGTAGACGGTGGTTGCTCCTGCTCTACCGCTGCATTCCGAGCCCCAACATATTGCCTCAATTGTCCATTCCTCACATGCTCCTTAATTATGTCCTTTAAGTGCCTACAGTTGTTGGTATCGTGTCCATCCAGATCATGGAAAAGGCAGTGCCTTCCTGATGCCCTTTCACGTTCAGAAGGTTCTCTCCTAGCTGGCCTTCGGTAAGGAAGGCGATTTCGGGTTTCCAAATATATCTGCTCCAATGTTTCATTCAGTCCAGTGTAGGTGGAGAACTTCAGCTCCCTCCTTCATTTCCTGGCCTTTTCCAAATCGTCATTAAGCTTCCCTTTTCCCTTTCTTTTATCTCTGTCCAAGTCTTCGTTGGATGGTCCTCCACCCTCGGTCGCATTCACCTCCTTTAACTTCAAATCCGTGCACGCATCCTCTTGCCGAAGGAATCTTCAGCTTCGTGAAAGAATTCTCCAAGACCTAGTGGTGGGTCTCGTATTAGAGATACTTTGAAATCCGAATCCTATCTGACCCCCGATACTGCTGCCATTAGAACCATCGATGGATCCGGCCGATCCACCGAAGCAACCACCACATTGAACCGAGTTAGGAAAGCTCTGAGTGACTCATCTGTCCTTTGCTTGATTAACATTAGTGTCATCATGTTCTTTGTCCTCTTGATACGAACCCGAAATTGCCTCAAAAACCTGTCCACCAACTCTATCCACGTCCTAACGGATCCCTCTTCCAACTGCCTGAACCACATCGTAGCTATATCCGTCAAGTACAGAGGGAAACATCGGGCCATAACTTCCTTTGATGCCCCTAGCACTTCCATGTGTCTGGTTTATCTCATCAGATGATCGGTAGGATCAGCCTTGCCATTGTATACCTTCACGTTAGGTAGCTTAAACTCTGGTGGGTTCCGAGCTATCCTGATTTCATGAGTATAAGGACTCTTGTTTACTCCCTTCAGATCTCTATTGGTCAAACCTCTGTGCATGGTTCTCCTAATGATCTCAGCTAATCCAGTATCGTCCGTCAAGGGTTGCCCCCCGAGTCCCCGAGGGAATTCTGGTACATATTCTTCGTGTGGCTCATCTCTAGCCTGTTGAGCTCCATTCATAGGTCTTCTAGTATCTAATCCTGAGGGTCTTCCCCCAAGTCCTTGTTGATTGCCTTCTGGTTCTGCATTCTGACGTTGAGCTTGACCTCTATTGGTCTCTGCAAACCTAACTCCTTGTTCTATATTCGCAGTCGCTGTAGTTGGTCGAAGGTTTTGCGCATTCGCCGCTCTCATCTGTTCAAAGAAAGTCTGCATCATATCCAGTTGACTCTTCAACAATCTCTCATGTAATGAATCTGCCATAGCTTCCATCTCATACCTGGTGATGCAGATCGAAGCTTGTCCTTCTCCAGCTCCGGAGGATGCCTCTTGACTTCCTCCTTGTAGGCTTCTCTCAGCTCTTTGTCTTCTACTTGTCCGTCGAGTCATTGTCTTCCAAATCTGAATTCTTCACGCTTTTAAACCTGAACTTCAAATCCAGTGTAACGGGTGCTAGTTATTCTCAGCGAAAGCACCAAAGTGTTTGCGCCAAAATTGGTCACAAACCCCAAGTATCTTGAAAGCACCAATATATGAATGTAAATCGTAAATAACAAACAACAATCCAGAAAGAACGAACAGAAACACAAGATTTATAGTGGTTCGTCTATCTCTGGCCTACATCCACTCCAAGTAATTATCTTTCATTGATGTTTTTCGTTGGTTACAGTCGATTACAGCGAATTACAACGAAGAATGTCGAGTACAACAGTGATGGTAAGGTGTCGAATTGAATCCGATAGAATTTGGATGTTGAATAGCCAAAATATCCCTTTTCTGTAGGTTCCACAGGGCTATTTATAGGTGTAGGAGGTTTATATTGCGCTCAAACTTCAGGAGACTCCTTCTGCCACGTGAAAGGGCCCACGCGATCGATCCCGGAAAGTTTCGACTCGATTCGCAATCGATACGAACCAATTTCATATCGAAAAAAAAATGATCCAATCGAGCTGAAATTTGGCAGGAATGTTCTTTAGCTTGTACGTAAGCTCCTGTGAAAATTTCGTAGAATTTGGACCTGTGGTTTAGGAGGTACGATCGATGCAACTTTGTATTCTTCGAAGGCTGCCGACTACGAGTCTATGGTTTGTATCCATCCCCTTCGTATCGATCAGAAGCACGTGCGTATAGGATGACGTGGCACGAGTTTCCTGATCGATCCAATTTTTGCGGCGAATTGATCGAGTCGTTCTGAGGCTTTCGCCTCGTTTGCATCGACACGTTCGCATCAATAACTGGGGGTTTTCGTATCGATGACCCTGTTTACATCGATGATTAGAGTGTGCCGTTTTGTATCAATCAAGGAATGCACTATTCGTATCAATCGACCTTTGGGGATCGATACGAACAGCAGGTTTTGGATCGACGCGAACCGGATCGACACAAACAGTGTAATTCTTAGTGGAGTGCGAACAATATCGATGCGAACAGAACCAGTGCGATGACTTCGGATCGATTCGAACATATGGATACGAACAAACGAGCATGTGTGAATCTGATCGATACAGACCTGATGGATTCGAACTATACAAAACCTGATGGATTCGAACAAATTGAGGCGGTGTCATTCGATGGATACGAATCTGATGGATTCGAATAGACCATCACCTCGGCTCTCTGATGGATACGAACATCATATTTCTCCTACCTTGTATCGATTATACCTCCTTCATACGAACTCCGATTAACCTGAAATTTAAAATGTGGCCTCTCCTAGCATTGATCATCATCCCCAATCGATTCCTCCTTGATCGGAGCTCAGCCAAATTTTAACGATATCAATTGCAGCCTTGTTTCCAACGGATCTTTAATCCTGATATTCATCCTTTCTAGCCGATTTGTTGATATTCTAGCCTTGACCAAAAGGTGGGATAACACTAAACACATGTAAACATAACCAAAGCCAATAGTTTCGCTTAACAAAATGCATAAAAGAATAAGTGTTACTGACTATGTATGTTTAGTTTTTTTACTTCACAAAATATATAGATATTTGTATGTGGTCTGAAAAGGAACTTAGAAGATAGTAAGGAACATCTGCAACAACGCTTGCCACCAAATTAGGCAGTAAAACTCTGTGTTGTGAAAGTGTGATATCCAATCTAGTGAGAAATTGGGTTACCCCAATACCAAATACAGTGTTCTTATAATCAGCTTTTGCATTACCGACGACTTTATTAATGAGTTCTTGAAGCTGAGATGATTCAATACTTGTAGATGATTCAAGACTTGTAGAGTGTGGATTAAAATAATAGTTGACTCTATGCCACCCTGGTATTAGTACATCAAAAAGTGATTTCTGTTGCAACCATTATTGTTCTAGAAATATAGCGTCACAACTGTCATATGCACAAACTAAGGCAAAGCTATCATTTGATTGCAACGGGCAATGGCATGCTTAAAAGTGCATATAGATTTGGTTTTATTACTGGTAAAATATCCTATATACATGACACAAATTCGTAGTAATTGATTATATTATTATAATTTTAGATTGATGAAAATGTTGATGAATTGTGGTTTTAATTTTGATAAATTTCCTTCCTACTGAGAGTATCTAATTAATGTTCATGTTTAAGTAAAAATCTAATTTGCAGTGCGTATCTACTCTTTCACATAGAAATGAATGTCAGCACTAAACAAGTATGTTTGCATCCAACTACTCTATGACTACTTACATATTACATATTGTTGTATGCCGTTCACTTCTTATAGATGCATCACCAGCACCTAAATACTATTATTAAATATGTCTTGAATTTATAAGAATACACATATAATGCTATTTAAAAAAAATAGAATAAAATTAACAACACAAAACATTTGGACCACTGATTTTTCTTAGAAGGGGATTTCTAAGAGAAGTTTCAAGAAGGGGAGTTTCAATTAATACCCTTCACTGCCTAAGAATACCACTAAAAACTGCTAAGTAGTTTCAATTGGAAGAAAGAGGAGTTTCAAGAAGGGGAAATTACAAACCTGCTAAATAGTTTTAATACGGGTGGTACAAAATAAGAAAAAACCATTAACATTAAAGTTTTGAACGTTAAAAACTAATTTTTACAGTTTCATCTTTCAATCTATGATTCAATTCAATGGCAATTTACAGTACAAAACCGATGTGGTTCCAAATGGGAATCATTGGAATGTTAGCATAAGAATGGATTGAACTATTGGAGAGTCAAAATGTGAAAAAGAAAAGCGTGAAAATGTCTATGTATGTGGAGAAAACATCATGTGTGTTGATGCCAAGAGAGGCACTGGTTAGTCTTGTGAATGCTTGGATGGATATAAAGGGAACACTTATCTTAATGGCTCCATTAGATCATAATTAACAAATGAACTGGATATTGAGGGAATCATACTTAACAAATGAAGAAGGCAAGAGAAAAACATTAATAAATAAAATACATAGCGCAATCACATAGTTACATAAAAACAATGGTGTCTTCTTCTCTGGCGATTTTGCGATTGAACTTTTCTTTCTACAACTCCCTACGGCTAAGAAAAAGCAATCGACGCCTTTTCTCAATCAATCCATTCATCAATCTGGAGCCCATCTCAATGTCGATCCTCCATTGTCCAGTATAGGTGGGCCTGATGCAGCCATTTCGCCTTTCGAGCCTATTATTGCGCCTCCATTGCCAGTAAGTGCCGTCGACCCAATTTCTAGGCTTATTTATGAAATTAAGTCGCTTCCGTGCTTTGAGCTGGCACTCGATGTCGTGCTTGAATCCTCTGACTCCTTTTCTTGACGCTACTGGTCACAATGCTTGGTCGCGTGATGTTTTTTCTTTGCCTGTTGAGGTTGAAGAGGGTTTTGTTGAATCTTAGATTAATGAAATTGGGAGAAAATGATGTTTTTCGGCTGTGGCACACGTTGCATCGTCTAAACTTGTGGGTTCAACTGTCGTAGTCCATACGGAGTTGGAAATGTTGTTGTTGTTGTGGCTTTGGGTTTTGAGTCTGCAGTCATTGGCCAGTCTTGTATCGACCCACCGTCTGCTTGTGAAAATGCCCAGCCTAAATTCCCTTCACCCAGTAAACATCCATGCAGTTCTAAGCCTTTTACTCAAGATGCTTCACCCTCAAGGGATGTCCCGAAGTGGACATCTTTGTTCTCCAAGTTACCAAGCAATGCGGATGTGCATTCTCCTCTTTCCTTCGATACGGTAGAAATAGACGGGGTTATGATTCCTCTTATGGAAGCGATTGAGGATGGATTTGATTATTGGAAGGATTTTTTGGTGGGATTTTTCCTCAACTCCATTCCTCCCTATCAGCTTGTTAAGGCTCGATGCAACCAGATATGGAAGCCCAAAGTCGGATTATCAGTTCATTTTGATAATGCAATGTTCTTCTTTAAATTCATGCGTAGTGATGAAAGACAACGCATTTTGGAGGCTGGTCCTATTCTCATTAAGAGGAAACCTTTTATTATTACCACTTGGTGTCCGTCTGTTGATAGGACTATGGATCAGGTTTTGTCCATACCTATTTGAGCCCACTTTTTTCATATTCCTTGTGTTCTTCAATCTCTTCTCGGGATTGATTGGCTAGCCAGCCTTGTAGGTAAGGTCATATGTTATGATAAAATACAGTAGCCAGAAAGAGATTAGTTTATACCATAACCCTTATTGAAATAACGCCTAACAAACCATTGCCTTCTGTATTGAAATCATGTCTGCTGAGGGCCTTTTTGCTGATGTCAGAGTTCGCTACAGTTGGCAGCTGAAGATCGATACGTCCTACCAATCTTTCGAGCATTTCTCTGATGATTGTCCTAAGTATCCTCTCGGGTTCTTCCCTTCGTCCTTCTGCCGAGAAGTAAATTCCGAAGGTTTCTCCTCCCCCCCACTTTTCCAACTTCGATTGTTACTCCTGCTGATGTCGCTCCATCATTTGTTCCTGATGGTACGGCCCTGGCAGAACCAGAATCTTCTTTGATGATCGATGGTGTACCTTCTGCTGATCTTGCACCTATTTCTCCTTTTGGTCTGGCCCGTGCTGAGCTTGATCCCGTCATTATGTATCCTGTGGAACTTGATGGTGTGGCACTAGCGGAGCTTGTTTCTTCTTTGTTGTATGATTCCATTTGAATACTGAGGAGCGGGCCTGGAAAATATTCCTTCTGAAATGAGGTGCTCACCTAAATCTAACACTTATTATGCTTTTATCAATGAAGTGGATGGAGAAAATCGTTGTCTTGTATATCACATTAAGGGTGATGATCTAACCCTTACTAGAGTTGGTGAGGTAGGTGAGGAGAACAAAAGTAAGTTTTATGACTTCACTTGGGATAAGAAGTTTATTTACTTTCCTTCGTCTGAAGGCTATGATCCAAAATTGGCTACGTTTTTCTCTGGTCATGTTCATGTTATTGGCCCGTCTTTTGATGTTGGGGGTGGCAGCTGAAGATCGATACGTCCTACCAATCTTTCGAGCATTTCTCTGATGATTGTCCTAAGTATCCTCTCGGGTTCTTCCCTTCGTCCTTCTGCCGAGAAGTAAATTCCGAAGGTTTCTCCTCCCCCCCACTTTTCCAACTTCGATTGTTACTCCTGCTGATGTCGCTCCATCATTTGTTCCTGATGGTACGGCCCTGGCAGAACCAGAATCTTCTTTGATGATCGATGGTGTACCTTCTGCTGATCTTGCACCTATTTCTCCTTTTGGTCTGGCCCGTGCTGAGCTTGATCCCGTCATTATGTATCCTGTGGAACTTGATGGTGTGGCACTAGCGGAGCTTGTTTCTTCTTTGTTGTATGATTCCATTTGAATACTGAGGAGCGGGCCTGGAAAATATTCCTTCTGAAATGAGGTGCTCACCTAAATCTAACACTTATTATGCTTTTATCAATGAAGTGGATGGAGAAAATCGTTGTCTTGTATATCACATTAAGGGTGATGATCTAACCCTTACTAGAGTTGGTGAGGTAGGTGAGGAGAACAAAAGTAAGTTTTATGACTTCACTTGGGATAAGAAGTTTATTTACTTTCCTTCGTCTGAAGGCTATGATCCAAAATTGGCTACGTTTTTCTCTGGTCATGTTCATGTTATTGGCCCGTCTTTTGATGTTGGGGGTGGCAGTCCCTCCTTGCACGGCGTGTAGTCCTATTAGTTTGTAGTATATGCACTTTTTCCTAGCTCCTGTGCTTTATTTTTCTTTGTGTTTTTGGGATTCTTTTTTTCCCATTTAGTTGTTCTATGCATATACAGTTCACCTGCTCTCTTTTTATATGGCATGGCCCACTTAAAGCCAAGCTTTGCTAAAAAATACATAGCACAATACTTAAATAATTTTCAAAGTTTGGTTATTAAAAGTCAAAAGCACAACAATGCAATTGAGGTGTAAGCAAACAAATAATCTCATCAAGGGTTATATTAATTAATTATTATCACTAAAGGAACATCAAGCCCAAAATTAGAACCAATATTAATCTTTTTGACATAAAAAATAGTATGCTTTTGTTAAAATTAGACCTGGATGAAATTAGAATCAATGAAACGTTGCATTATTCAATGCAAATATATAAAAAAAATTGAAACATAACATGCATTTGGGAATATAGACTGCATTTTTCTCGGTTTTGCCTTGGAATTCGAACTTCCTGACTTTAATTAGTCATATTCTTTAATTAGTGAGCAGATCTAATGTGGGTATTCATATGCATTTATCAGTAATCGATCTTCAAAAAAATAAATATATGTTACTATGTAGGTTGATAGGTACCGGAAAGTTTGCTCAAACGATGCATGTAGTAAGAAATTTATTATTAAAGATCCTTACAAGTGAAGAGTAAATTTATGCTTGATCTATTAATGAGTCCATTTTCAGTTAATAAATGCATATTTAATATAACGCATATGCATGTAGTTCAAGATCAGATATTTCAAATGCATGTAGTAATTGTAGTAAGGCAATACCTCACATTTCAACTTAACCACGGAAAAAATACAGCGGTAAAAACTGCAAAGAACTTTCTTGAAAATTTTGATGGTAGAGAAATAGTTTTGAACATATTAGCACTTACCGATACTTGCAATAAATTAATAGATATATCTTCCTTGAAAAATCATTTTCAATGGTTACTTAAAATTTTTGGCATATGATTTTTTTATAGTATATTTTTTCGTAATTCAGCCTTTTGGTATGAATTTGTTTTATATGTGGTTAAATTGAATTTTTGCATTAAACATTAATATACAATCACTTATGGGCAAGTTATGGTACATTATTTTATTTCACGCTAATGCTCTATTACTAAAATTCATAAATTTACGAAATGAGTGGAATGGCTAATTTTTCAAAATTGATTTTTGATCTATAAATGATGACTTAGATAAAAAGACTAAGTTGCTTTAATTTTGTTTATACTAAAATGCCGTGAATTTTCGTATGGCAAAAAATTATATTAAAGTTCAACGTAAACTCGATTTAACCACGTAAAAACCAAATGCAGACCAAAAGGCAGAATTACAAACAAATATATTAATAAAAAGAAATCATATATTAAATATTTTAAGTAACTATTGAAGATGATTTCTATTAGTTAATTGAAAGTATCAAGCAAGTCTCTTGCTAAATACATGTATTTTAGAACTCCAAAAGAAAATGAGTATCATTTTAGAAAATTAGAAATTATAGTATCTTTGCTTTCAGTAGAGTTGTTGGTAAATTCTCAAATATCAAAAGACAGTTAGACTGACCATATTGCATCATAATAAAAATCTACTAAAAAGCTTCATTAGTCACACAAAAATGACAATCAAACCAAATGAATGAATTAATACAAAAACGTAGAGTAACTTTGTAATGTTATTGAAAAATGCAGGCGCAAGTATTGGAATTCTCAAATACAACGAGGAAAGTTTTTAAAGAATAAAAATATTATGAATGGCACTTACTAATCTTTGTTTACTCATTATTTTCACTTACCTATGTTTTTATTTTATTCTATAAGTTTGATATAGTATTCAAGATGGCATTCATTAAAGATGGCATTCATAAATGTTAGTCACCGGTTTTACCATAAACATTTATTTCAATTGTTTAAATGAGAACTGAAGAACTACGTTTTTGGGTGTCAGTTTTGTCGATGAATTGCAAGTATAAACCTAATTTAATTTGTAAAAAAAATTCTTATTGAATACACACATATATGCCAAGAATCTCAAACACGATGATGAAGGGAAGAAAAATCATTAATAAATAAAATGCATAAATGAACTGGTCGTACTAGTACATATCATTAAGGATTATTGATTATAAGTCTTAAGAAATAGACAAAAACCACATTGATCAGTTCAGAAATGAACTGATCATACTAGCACAGAGCCAGTCACAAAAACATTGTGAAGTTACTTAGTTGTTGTATGGAGACAGAGGTTCCATTGCTTGTCTATGAATACATTCTTAATGGAACGTTATATCAAACACTTCATGAACTCAATGTCAATAAATCTACGATAGAAACATTTCTATCATAACACGTAAAAGAAATTAACAAAATAGGCCTTCATTTTATTGCTAAAATAAAATTGATTATTTACTTTATGTACATAGAAACAAAATCAAGCTTAATTTTAATGGGCCAATAGATTAAGTAAAAATGAGTGGATGATGAGCCGATTTGAGCTTCATAACCGCTTCAAAATCTACACCCATCGATTGAGAATCCTAATTTAGTTGATTCGCTCATTAACAAACTAGTTTTTTTTCTTTTTCGTTCTCTCCTAATGGAAGTAAAGAAAAAACATCTTGCAGCACTACAAATTCCCCTGTTAAGTTAACATTACTAAAAAAATTTAGAAAACTAGTGCTAACACTCTTACCTATAAATCAGACAAAGATCTGTGCACAAATCAGCATGCTTGCTTCGATTTTGTAGTGTAGTGCTTCGTGTGCTCCACTTCTATTATTAGATATATATGCTCTTTAGAAAGTACTTGAATCTTGTTCTTCGTAACTAGGACATGTAGCATAAGAATCTTCCAAATCAGTTTTACTCCTAAAGTCATGTCGATTTCTTTGAATCCCCAAAGTCCAAACCCTTCTTTTTTTATGTAGTATATCCTAAGAAAATTTCTACCTCTCCTTTCCAAAGGAAGTTTTATAGATGCACAATTTTTTTTTTCTGGAATCACTTTGGAATTTTAATGTAGTGCATCCAAAATTGGACAATGCGATACACTATAAAATGATAATATCTATGAATTCAAGTAAATATTCCTGAAGCTCAAGGAAGCTGGAGGGTTGTTGAAGCTCATGAGAGGTTGAATTAATGGAGGAGTTGTGGCTTAAGGACATGGTGCATGCATATTTAGAAGAGCTTAAGGACATGGACATGGAGGAGTTGTGGCTTAAGGATATGGTACATGCATATTCCTGAAGCTCAATAGTTTCCCACTTCAATGTCTGCAGCATCGTTTTAGGGAATTTTTTTCTTCTTTTTTAATTATTCCACCTAAATAATAGTAGCATTTTTACGTTATGCATTTGTATGTAAAAAATATAATTTCTTGTAGTGTTTCCTTCCTAGATTAGCTTCCTGATCACATCTCGGATGTGTTTGCAGTCACCAATGTAAGGACCATGTGTATCTTGGAATATACAACATTTCTTGGATTTCCTCTGGGATTTGGTACTGCTTCAAGTCATGAGTCTCCAAGTAGATGTAATCAATTAAATTGTTCAATGGAGTATATGAGTCAATTTTTGAGATTCTGAATCGTCTCCTAGAATCTTAGTGTTCGTCGATGGAAATTCTTTCGGTTTATAAAACCGTCGAACGAATTTAAATTAAAAATATACTACAAGCGCACAGTGTACGATTGTAGCACGTATGCGATTACGGGATGATCCACAGGAAATTGTTTCGATTTTGAAATTTTATTCAATCAAATTAAAGCAAAGTCGAGGGATTGTTAACTAACTAAAAAAAGTAAAAACAAATTAAAACTAAGGAGAATAAAAATATGAGATTAAAGAGCAATTTAGAGGCAAATCAACTCTCATGATCACATAAATCAACAACATGAAATTATGATCTCTTTTTGGTCATTTGTGAGTTTAGTTGATGCATTTATCATAAGCATGACCTAAGTGTGTTATTAATTAACACACTTAAACCATCAAACTTTAATGCACCCTCTAACCCACTTACTAACTTTAATGAAAATGATATGAAATTAAAAGTAGAATCTATTTTAAGCATGGCTTACTGAATATTGAATTAGAAACTTAAACCATCAAATTTTGATTCTAAATCCACTTCCATTACCATGATCATATGTAGATGAAGATGTAATTAGTGATTCATATGACTAAGCATAGCCTATTTGTTTTGAACGACATAATCTATCAAACTCAATATTAAACACAAAATCACACAAACATCTAACTTCCATTAAGCACAAAAGAGACATAAATGAAAAATTATGTTGCATCTACATGATTCAAGAGAGCTTCATTACCCCTAAATTGCTGGGATTATCCTCTCATATTTGTTATTAAATCAACAAACGTAGAAAGCAACATGAAATAAACAAGAGGAAAAAGAGAGCAAAATGAAAACAAAAGCTAAGTAAATAGAAATGAACACTAAGCTATTAACAAAATAAGAAAGAGAGCATGTAAATGTAAAAGAACATTAACTAATATTACATAAAAAGAAAGAATATATGAAATAAAAAATGGTTAAGTAGCCATGAAGAAGAAAGGAAAAAAGCTTTGTTTATTTTTGTTCCTAAACTAAAACTAACTAAGAGGAAGAGATTACATGAAACATAGGGGTATTTACACATGTATGAAGCTCTGACTCATATTTTTAGGAAATGTCCAAATTGCCCTTTAGGTAGTGTGGCCACCAAGCAATCATTAGCATGTGTTAATTCTCTACTTAAATGTGCATGAAGCTTTAATGGCCTTTAGCACGTGCATTAGCTCCTAATTGAAAATCAAAGTAAGTGGGTAGGTGGGGTCCTGCATGTTCATGAGTTTGAATTATTTTCATCTTCATTTGCTTTGTTTTCTTTTGTGCATGCATATATTCATGAAGCCACTTGTATTTGAATTTAAATTCCTACAAAACAACATAGAAATTTTCAATTAAATTATAGAAATTTAATATATGCACAAAAATGACCATTTTCCCCTTGGATGAAGATGATTTGAAATAATTTGAAATTTCGGTTTAAACGGTTAAAATACCCAATATGATCATTTATTTAATTTAAATAGATTAAATATGGTGGTAGAAATATGTAAATTTACGTGCACATCACTGAGTCCTTAACAACAGCCTTGTATTGTTTTTCTCCTAGTCCGCTCTATCTCCTCCTTGCTTAGGTTCTGATTCACTTTATAACAGAAATGATCCAAGGTCGTAAGAGGTCTCCAACTAGCTAGCTGCTAAAATCTATTTTGGGGTCGATTCCCCTCATCAATGCCATCGGTATGATATTCTTGCTGGATTGCTCGCTTTAGGGACAACAACGACATCGAATCTCTATAGGAATTCTTTGAGTGGCTCACCTAGCATTTGGAATAAATTGGATAATGACATCATATCCTTGTGTGAGTCGCATGCATTCTGAACTACTTGAAAAACTTCTGATTCGGTTGATTGAATAAGGAGATCGATTTAGGTGATAATCGCACAAACTGCATGATTGCTACACTTTCGAGGAATATAGGAAAGCGTCTGCATCCGATGGCATATGTCACTCTGGCGAAATTCATATGCCACTCGAATTTCATGAGATGCAGTCTAGGGTTGGTTTTCCCTAAGTAAACTGATATGATTGGTACATTAAATCTCCTTGGTGATTCTACACACTAAACGGCTTCAATGAATAGGCTTTGACTGGGGGGATGCTACAGTCATTATTAATCCGATTCATTTTTAAACAGCTACTTTTTATGCTTGTGAATGATGTATGCATGGTTGTCCAATATTTGAATAGTTGAGAATGCCTATCTAACGTTGAATCAGTTAGGATGGGATCGTTGATCGGTGATGATCTCTAAACTTTCACCCAATGGAATGTAATACATATAAGGCAGTAAGGTGGACCTCTTGAGGTTGAACACCAAGTTTCAAGTCATTTGGAGTCCGTATGCTCAAGATATGTGCAAAGCAAGATGGACCGGTATTGGTGTATTGGTGGTACGTTACTTGGAGTCAAACTTGGGAAAATCTGATATTTTCTTGGACTCGGCAACTAGTTTACTTGGAGTCACTGAATTTGAAGTCTGGGCTAGTGAAAAACGATGCTTAGAATCATATTGGAGTTTGCTTGGAGAAAATCTTGGTTTTACCCGAGTTTAGCTTTGGGCCAAAGTTTCTTAGGTTTTCTTAGAGTCGCATCAATTATGTTCTCCAACCTTTGGGAGTATCGTTTGAGCAGCGTTTGCTTGTCCGTCCCTTAGTGGCAATTCAGAAGCCTGCAGCTTGATCCTCTATGCCCCGATCAGTCATCGAACGTAAGGGAAGTGGATAGAATGCATGGTCTTTAAGTAGAGTTTCAAATGTAGAATGCGGAGGAACTACACTACGGCAAGGGTTATTTTAAAGGCGTACCCAAAAATGTTTTTGTTAAAATAACGATCGGTTGTAACAATAATTGGTTAAAAATGATCGGTTGGAATGCTAAAGCAGTGGAACGATCAGTTGTAACATTTGGTTAGAATATCAAGACAGTTCGTACGATCGATGAAAATTTTAACTGGAAAGGTCGGTGGAGAAGATCTGGGAATGATCAGTGTAAGCAATGTTATGGAAATAACGAGCGGTGAAAATAAAAATCGGTCTAAATATTTGGCGGGGATGACCTGGTACAAACGATTGGTGTAAGTGACCGGTAGGAACGATCTATTGGAATGATCGGTGAAAAGATTAACTGGAACGATCATATAGAAATGATCGGTGTAAACCCATATAGCAAAGGAACGATTGTAAAAAAATTATCATATAGAAACGATCGGTTCAAATCCACATCGTAGTCGAACGATCATACAAAAACGATCGTATGATGCTGAAGGGAGGAATTATCAATTGAGGATTGAACGATTGGCAGAGAAGAACAATCGGTGTAAACTATAGGCTAGTGCAATCTTATAGGAACCATCGTACAAATATGATCATATAGAAATGATCGGTATAGAACGATCATAGGGAAAATGATCGGCGAAATTCACGTTGGTGTAATGACCATGAGAAACGATCGTACACGATGATGCAGCGTATGGATTTATAGGGAATGATCATTTATTGAGTATGTATGGGGCATGGACGATGATTGATCGTTCACAGGAGCTTCAAAACCTAAAAATCAATGCACGTTGATCAAACACATGACGAATCAATTACTAATATCATGATTCCCTTTTATGCAGGGGAAGTAGATTGGGCTTCTCTGGCCATGGTAAATAGTTTCCTTGTAGATCTCTTTCAAATCTGAGTAGAATAGAAAACTTGTCGATCAAAAGCTGGATCTATCTCGTGAACATGAAAATCCACAAGTAGAGGATGAGATCCAATCAAGCTGAGAATTCATTTCTCAGTGAAAGCACCAAAATGTTGATGCCAAAAATGGGCACCAACACCCAATAGAATCTCTTAGAGATTAAACGATGAACGAAATTAAAAACATAGAAAAAAAATGAACACCTAAATTTTTATAGTGGTTCGGCAATCTTGGAATATGTTCACTTCATATTTTTATTGTTCTTGCACTGGGTTATGATTGTGACAAAGTTCAGATAAGCTAGGATCCATTAATACAAGAGTGAATTATAAAAATGGCAGAGCCTAGGTAGCAAAAAAAGGATCCTCTTTATGGAGAACGGCCACCATATTTATTGGAGTAGATGTGCATGCATTAAGCTGAAATTTTGCAAGAAGAGTCTTTAGATCCATAAGGGACCACCATAACAATCAATGGCCTAACTCGACATTTTGGAACGATTGGCCAAAGTTTAGCCGATCATAATTTTTGTCTTTGATTGATGTGCTATCGATTGTGTAGGCTCTTCATGATGTAAGATACTTGCACTCAAAATTTCATGCAATTCTGACATACCTTTTGTGAGATATCGCATTTTCCGTGAAACTATGGAGCATTATGGCTGATTTTGTATGATTGTTATGGAATGATCAGCATGTATTTCCAAGATTTGGGTGTTTTTTCATGCAATCATTTTTGTGGGCTCCACTCTTCAATATATTGATGCTCCAAAAGTTTCAAGTGCATTGGCTTTGTAGATTTTGAGATGTTTGATTGATCTTCATTGATTTATGATGTTTTATAGATCGTTTTAAATCGATCCATACAAATTCTTCATTTGTCCATAACTCGAGAGTACGAGCTTGGATTGACTTGAATCTGAAACGTAGCCTCACGGGGACTTCTTATCACTTCATATTGATTGCACCTTGATCGGGACCCGATCTGAATATTCTCAACCATTGTTTATAGTCTTGTATATCATTGATTCTCAAGGTTAGTAACCACCCTTTTTAGTCAAATCTACGATATCACCGCCTTACCAAAAAGCTAGATAACATTTAAGAAATATAAAAATTAAAAAATACAAGAAGTGGTCATGGCGGAGAATTTGAAGATGATTTATTTGAAAGTTTTTGTAATAAAAAAGGTACTAGTTACAATTTTTCTTATCCACGAACACCACAACAAAATGGTGAAGTTGAAAAGAAAATCATACTCTTCAAGAATACGCATGAACACTGCTCAGTAGCAGTGACCTACCAAAGAATTTTTGGGCAAACTATTTTTACTGCTTTAATCGTGTTTCGTTAAGACCAATGACTAAAAATACTTGTTATGAAATGTTTTTTGAAAAGAAACCAAAGTCTTCGTATTTTCGAATTTTTGGTTCTAATTGTTTTATATTAAATACTAAAGATCAATTAGGCAAGATCCAAAAGTAGACGAAGGAATATTTATGATATTCGGAACGAAGTAAAGCATATAGAATTTTTAAAAAACGAACAAATGTCATTAAAGAAAGTGTACATGTTTCATTCGATCAAGATTTCAAAAATATAAAGGAAAATGATGATGAGGAGATAACGAATATTAATCAAACTCTTATTCCAAATAATGGTAATGATAATGATAATGATAATACTAATGTAAATAATAATGATACCACTAATGTTTTAAGGTTACCTCGAAGAATTCTAAAAGATCACCCAATAGAAAATATTATAGATGACGTACACACTCGAGTTTCTATTAAAAGTCAATCAAATAAAATGAGTCACATATCATTATTTCTACTACTGAACCGAAAATCTATAAATAATTAAACCACTTTGAACGTAATAAAGTATGGGAACTTGTACCAAGACTAGATGGTCAATTGATTATTGGAACTAAATGGGTATTTAAAAACAAAAACGATGAAAATGGAAATCTAAGTCATAATAAAGCTAGATTAGTAGCTCAAGGATAAAATCAAGAAGAAGGTATTGATTATGAAAAGACATTCGCTCCCGTAGCTCGATTTGAAGATATAAGAACATTACCCGCTTTTGCATGTCACCATAATTTCAAATTATATCAAATGGATGTCAAAAGTGCATTCTAAATGGCATTATTAAAGAAAATGTTTATATCGAACAACCGCCTTTGTTTGTTCATGAGAAATACCCGGATTATATTTGTAAACTTAAAAAAGCATTATACGGTTTAAAACAAGCTCCTCGTATTTGGTATGGTAGACTTAAGAGTCATTCGTTAAGTTTTGGTTTTCAAATTGGTAAAATAGATGTAATTCCCCACCTTTATGCCTTCATTAACGAAGGATATTAACAAGTAATATCGCCTTCTAATGTAGAGAATAAGACCGTTTAGGAGTGACCATCCATAATATTGCTTTGGGCTTGTATTGAATATGTTGAATAAACAAATTTTTTTCTTTTTGTGAAGAGGAATACAATGCATGCAATCCAGACACAAAACAATACTACTATGGCTTATTATGATTCAGAACAATATAAAACATCACAGATACAGAATAATAGATTGCATCGATAAATTTAATAAATGATATATCATATAACATACATAAAGACTAAGATACATCACCAAGTATAAAATGAGTTTATGTCTTATATAATATACAAAATATATAAGTCGTCATCTTAAAATGAACAAAGGAAATATATATATAAGTAGCATAACTTCCACCCAAGCTAGCCCAAGTCCAAAGCCAAAAGTCTCTACTATCATCCATGTCTCGGTCTGACCCAAGCATTAAAATAACACCCGAGTCAGACTATCTCTAATTATCAAAAAGATTAGACCATGGGATAATAGGCTACAAAAACATCAAGGGTTAAACATCATGGATTATACTTCACTGATTTACTTGTACTTCATATAAAACTTCATGTCGTAAGGTTAAGTCACATTCATCTAGAAAAAACATCAAAGTCGTATCAATCATTAATTGGTGCATAGAAATTTACAACCATAAATGCACGCAAATAATAAGCACATCGAAGCAATATTCATCTTTGTGCTCTTTGCACGTAATTTGATAAGAACTTCGCCAATCTAATATCATTGGTGTGCACATCGTACATAAATAAGTAAACACTTCTTCGGTCTACTATAAGACAAGCACATCGCAAGTCAACACCAAATACGAGCATATCTCTCATCGTCGTCAATAGCTAGCCTAATAGGTAGTTCATCGCAGGTCACACATACGAGCACATCGCATGTAATAACTCATTTGTAAATGAGTAACAAAAAATGGCTCTTGAATACCCACATAATTCGCAAAAAAGGGTATACTCTAGGACGAGTCTAAAACTTGATGAAAAAAGTGTTATATACTTTATATAAGTGTTATATACTTAAACGCTTACCTTAAGTTAGTAAACTCCACTCAATAAGTGCGATCTACTTCCAACTGATAATTAGATAAGTATCGCACAATGTCCCACAACCAAATAGCATTACTTAATTATTCACTTAATGATTATAAAATCCCACTAGTGCAAAATAAATGTTTATTCGAACAAGTCCAAGAATTAATCAGTAAAATAAATGTGAGCGTTTCATACCACTCATTTAATTAAACCATTTAAACTGATTTCTCATTTAATCAATGTCGTGCAGTTTTATGAAAACAATTCGCTTTGAAATCCTCCCTATAACTATTATTTTATAAATTAGAATATATACATACATATAGATTGGAAATCATTTATAAATCTATATGTAAGTACTTGTAAATACACTCTTTAAAACTATTGTTCTAAACTAATTTGATGCTTTTGGTATTATAATTAATATATTTTATATGTTTATAATCACATTCCAAATCTCCTTTATATAAAATATGTATATTACATGAAATGATTTGGAAAATGTTTTTATTAGAAATCGTTTTAGTGAAACCACTAGTTTAAAATTGTGAGATAAACTTGTGTGCAATGTCATATATAACTTCATATATCCATAGTAGCATCTTTATGGAATTAAATCTTTGAAATGAACTCGTCAATTTATTAATTTAAAACCAGATAACATACTTCCAAAATATCAAAACCAAAGCACTAAAACACAGTACATGACACCAAGAATACATCTGATAGATAGAGGATTGAATGGGCGAACTGGTAGATCACAAAGCATGGCCCGGAACACATTTCAGGCCACGACCGGTGCACTAGCCCACATAGACCGATGGACCGGTAGCGCTGCCTGGAACGTGTTTTAGGAAGATCTTATGCCTCTCTGTTGGTCCATTTTCATTGGTTTTTGAACTATGACTTCTATCGTATGTGATGAATGAACCAACATGCAAGCAACAAACTATCTTAAATTTGATGTTATAAGAGATTATACTCTTAATGTTTTCAGATAGCAAAGAATATAGCATCTAAAATGCAATATCACAATCAACATTGAATTTAATTCAATGAACAAGTCATCAATAAAATTAAATAGCAAACGAATTATGAATTAGAGGCAAGTGTGAGTTATAAACTCACCTTTCTTCTGGAGTTTCGTTGCAAATAAACAGCAGTACACTAATTCAATCAAAATCCTAGTATCATTTGTTATCCCACCTTTTGGCAAAGCTGAGATACCCAAAAATTAACTGAAAATCAATAATAACAAGTCATGAATATCAACCATGCATTGCAAGATAGCCATGGATATTGATGAATTTTGTCCGAGTCCGGATCGGGCTGCAATTGACAAGACATGATGAGCAAAGCCGTGGAAGTCAGCATTCCGAATTTCAAGTCAATCCGAGTTCGTATGCTCAAGTTATGATCGATGCAAGTTGAAGGAAGGGACCCTATTTTCGTATCCATCACTGACCCATATTTCGAATCGATCAAGTTCGTATCCCCCTTCATGTCCTTGTTCGTACCGATCAGTTCCACAAGCACTACTTTGTATCGATCAGTTTCGTATCCATCTTCAACCACTGTTTCGCATCGATTAACTCCGCACCCATGAACCGGTAACGCGCCTCGTATCGGTTGACCAATGCCTAGTTCGCATCCATGAAGGAGGCGTTTTGAACCATCAGGAAGCTTTAGTTCGTATCCATCACAAATATCGATACGAAATCACAATCAATACGAGCTAAGCCACCTATCTCGATTCGAACTAGGCATACTGCAAATTAATGTGAGGCGCATGTAGTTGATCGATTCAAACCGGCTAACGGCACTCGATGCAAACGTGGCGAAATTCGTGGATACGACATTGTAACGACCCGTAAATTTTCGATAATTAAAATAGAAAATTTAATAAGATTTCGTGATTTAGTGTTAGAAAAAATTTGTAAGTCGTTTGGAATAATAATAACTGGAACGAATTGCAACAATAATTATCCAAGTAATGAAAAATAAAAGCTACTTAGTGAATGCCTTTGCAATCAATAGTTGGATAGGATAATAAATGTTGAATTCATTGGGTATAAGAGAGTAATTGATTGATAAGTAAAATCTATTTAAAATCAGACATTGAATATTGAACAGGTAAATTATTTAAATTAAATATTTAAAACTTATTTAATAATTGAATAACTGTAAAAATGGAAATAGTATTCTAAATTGTAAATTGGTTTTAAAAGTTGAATCTTATAAGTTCAATTCAATATTTCAAAAGATAATGAATTATTGGATAAGCGAAATTGTTTAAATTTAATATTTGGAATTTACTGAAATATTTAATAATGGGAATTGAATAACCATATAATGGAAATGGTTGTTCTATAATTTTAATTCGTTTCAAAAGTTAAATTTTCAAGTTCGTTTTGAATATTTCAAAAGATAGTGATTTAAGAATAATCAAATTTGTTTAAAATTTAATATTACAAATGTTTGAATAATTAAATTTCGAATTTGATATGATTAATTTGATATTGAAATTTAATATATGAAAATAGAGTGGATAACTGAAATTTGATTTAATAGGATTCAAATTGGTTTCCAAAGTGAATGTAAGTTATATTGGGATTTTAATAGAGTTAATAAGATTTTAAAATTGGAATTATTGGATAATTGAATAACGGGTTTAATATGATTAAGAAATGATTTATAAAATTTTATTTTATCATATTAAAGTTAGAATGATGTTGTAGAACTTTTAAAATCGAATTAAAAGTAAATTTGTGAAAATTGAATATTTTAATATTTAATTATCGACTGGAAAATAACCAAATTTTGAACAGTCTCAGAATTGGACGAAACTAGTTCCATTGGATCAATAATAGTTAGTTATTATCGGATTTCAATTTTCGTAGCAATCGGAGTCGTCGTTTGACCGTGGCAACTCGAAACGCGTTGAAATTGTTTTAATATTAATTTGGCGAGTTACAATAGCCATTTTTCAAACTGTCTCGGATTTCGATGAAACCAGTTTCATCGGATCCGTAATGTGATATTATTGTAATATTTCAAATTTCGTGTCAATCGAATTTACCGTTTGTCCGGGGCGAGCCAAAACGCATAGAAATTCGTTAAACCGATTTAATTTAAAATCGATCGTTTATTGCCATAACTCGCACAGACGATCGAATTAGCTTTCGAAACCTATTCCATTGTGTCCGGAACACGGGGTAAACCCTAGAAACGCCGGTCACCGCGCGTAAATCGAATTTCGGAAAATCCGAAATGAATAGTGTTCGTCCGAATTTCTATATAAGCAAGATATTAATTCATTTTGCAAAAGAAAATTAACCCTAGGGTTTAAGGTTCAGGAGCCGCCAGTTTTAAAAACAATGGCCGAAAATCATTCATTTTCCTCTTCAATTATCGATCAATCCATTGAGTTTTAGAAGATGCACCCAACTGGAAAGTCGAAGATCACCTCAACGTCTATCTATCCAACGGTCGAGATTGTCATCGTAGCTTCGTAGTGGCCGAAATCTGCTCGTGTGTGTCGCGTGTTTGGTCACGTTTTTCCAAGCAATGGGGTAGCCGAGCTTCGAGTGGCTCACGGCAGTGGTGATGGGGGGTATGGCCTTCGATTTGAGAGCGCCTGATCGAGTTCGTATGGCCTGAGGCAGGAGCGGCCTTAAGCCCTAGTTTTGAAGATGGGTTCGGCTTCGTTGTGTTACTGGGTTTTCTCGAACGGGAGAGAAAGAAGGGGAAATGCGTGCGGCCTGGATCTAATTCCAAAATGCACGACCAAGATTTTCTTTGGGTATATAAAACAAAAATTATTTTTTTTTAATTATATTAATATATATTAAATCTTCAAACACGCATATCTCAGGCATACGAGGTCAGAATTGGACGAAACCGGTGGTGCCGGAATCGCAGAGTCGAGAGCTACGCTGCAGTGCAGATTCGGGAGTGTTTGGAGCTCGTTAAAATTTTGGGTCAAATTGAACGTCGTTCGATTTGCTTTGAAATTGAAAATCAAGGTGAGTGTTTTTTTAACGCTCACAACGTACTAAATATCTTTATGCTAGTTAAATTTGATATTATGAAGTGATATGAATTTTATTAGTCGTTGTTTGATAGAATTTAATTGTCATATAGATTGTCATTTGAATTAACCGTTGAAAATTAAATTGACAGTTAATTTGAAATTGAAATTGAATTGCGATTAAATTACCTGACATTGATAACTATGAAATTGCCATGAATTGTATTGCCTATTGGATGATGTATGTCGATGGATGTTATTGGTTGATAGTTAAATGTTTGGATGTTTATTTGCTTATATATATACTGTTATGCATACATATAACACTGTGATTTGATTTAAGTGATATATATTCATCCTTGACATCTAATTGAAATATATAATTACTTGGCCATAGGATAGAAAATTATATACGGACACCGAATTGGCTAAATTAATAATTTTTTAAATCGTCGATTTGAAATTTATTTAAATGTTTTGATTTAAAAGTTATAAATAGAAATAAGTTTATAGAAATTGAATTTATCGAAAAAGTGAGTTTTGGAATGTTGAAATAAATTTTGGATAAAAGAAATTGTTAAATAATATGAGTCGAGACTTTGAAATTTAAAATTTGGAATTTGATTGAATTTCGAAAATTGATTTGTTTAAAGATTTAACCTTAATTCGAGCTTTGAATATTACCAAGTAAAAGTGATATAAAAATGATATTTTGAAATCGAGCTTGGAATTGAATCATATTTGAAATTTGGATTTAAACTTGAATATTGATGGATAATTTTGTTAAGTGTTATAAATGGATATTTTAAAAAAATCAAGCTCCAAATCGATATAAATTGAAATTGAATTAATTGAAAGTGAATATAAAATTGAATAGATTTGAAATCAAAGATTGACGTTGATTGAATCGAAATTGAAATTGAATCGGTAGAAGGGAAATTGAAATTGTTTTGAATTGGGAAGTTATAATTGAAATGGTTTGGTTTTGAAGCTCTTTTATTTTGTTTTCCAAATTACTCAGTTATATAAACCATTTTGAATACTTAAACTATTTTAATCTATTTTAAATCTACTTAACCCAATTTAAATTATTTTAAACTAATTTATCTATTTTAAATCCATTTTAAGACTTTAAGTATTTTTAACTATTTTAATTATTTAAAACTACTTTTTAAACTACTTAAAACCATTTTCTAAAATTCCAAACTGGTTAATAGGGTGAAATGTTTATGGTTAAATCTTGAATTTGAACACGAATTGGATTAAATGAAGTTGCAACCTAAATTGAAATTCGAAATGATTTTGAAATCGAAATGAGATATTGATGCGAAAAATGATTTTTTGAAACGAAATCTTACATTTGAAAAGATACGATGATATTTGAAACGGATTTGATTTTTGAAGCGAATATGATATTTTGATATCATTTACGAATCGATTTGAAATGTAAAAGAGCCAACGGTGTAATAATACGTAGTTATTAAAGAGACCAGGATCGGATATGGACATACTCTCTATCGATACCGAACACCACTTTAATAACTATTATACGCGGAGTGTTGATCCAGAATGAAGTGGATGGTTTGGTGAACGCGTTGACTGAAGAAAGAGAATGATATTGGATGACCCCTGACATGACTAAAACAGGAGCCGCGCCGGGCCATTGAGGTTCGCCATCTCTAGCGGACACACTTCTTCGATACCATATCTATTACATTTGTGATGTGATTTGGGTGCACCCCTTGATTTGGGAGTGTTGTTTCGCGGTGTTGGGGTAGCTGCTGGCTATGCCCAACATCAGTCCGGATCACGCAACTACTAGTATCCTAGTTGGTATCGCCTCATGTACCTTGTCATACTGATTATCCTATTCGCGACCACTACGTTTGGTTTTGTGTTATACCTATGGGGTACCCTCTGATAACCACCAGTTTACGGTGGTGCTTACAGTGCTGTATAGACTATGGCATTATAAAAATGTGTTAAGGGGGATTATGATAACGCCTTAACGCTATTTTGATACTTTATATTACTGATAGGCATTATCTACTTAGCGTACATTACTACATAGTAGATAGTTTAACGGATCCCTAAGAGATGGAAAATCCCGTAACATCTCTTGAGTTATTGCACGCACGTTGACACTGGATATGAGATGTCAAACCCCGTAAACATCTCTGACGCCGTTACACTCATATTAATTTACGATTGATTTAACTTTCATAAAGATATTTTAGTCCTGACTCGAGTGTTTTGTCTTTTCATTACGCTCGGGTCAGTCCTGAGTTTTTTAGATTTTTTGAAGATCTATTCTGGAGGATGATGACAAAGATTTGGTATACTATTATTATTATTATCTTTGTATCATGCTGTCTGCTGCATTATTTTATTTGTTCTGTTGTATATGTATAACTCTGATGAATGTTGTATAAATAATTGTCAAAGTATAGTAAACAGCTTCATGAACTGTTTATTTGACTATTATATTTTATCGTTCCGCTGCGAGATTCTGTGTTGTTTCTTTTCCTTTATTTCCTTTCCTTTCTTTTCTTATTTACCCCAATAACCTTCTGCCCTTTTGAATGGTTTGGAATCGACTTGTGTATTTGATCGTCGGTTTAAACTGTCGAAAAGGCTGGTCGTTACAGTTGGTATCAGAGCTTTGGTTTAGCGATAACCTTAGCTTTGTTGGGTCTGACTCTTTATAAATAGGGTAGTAATACCCTATGATGAGTCACTGAGTGTATATATATGAGAGAGCGTATTTGTTAGTGATATAAAATGTTTTATATTGTGTCGGTTGATTTGTTGAGTGGCTTATGGATTCTGGTCAATACGAGTAATTAACGTCATTGATAGGGATCTTTAAACACTTAAACAGAACAATTCGACATAGTATTGTTTTGAAATTTGGTAAATGAAATAATTTTGCCCTAATTATATTTTGTATATAAAGAATTTATTTTCAAAAATTATTGTGATCTATCTAGCTTATTTGGTTGTTGGAAACGATAATATTGATTGTGATCATTAATTGGATATTGTGTTTTAATAAATAAGGTTTATTGAAAAATAAACAATAATAAAACACTAGTGGAATGTTTTAAAAAAAGAAAATCTTAAAAGAAAATTTTATAAAGGTGACCTATAAATTAAAATAGATTTAAATTGAGAAATATTGAATTTAAGACCCGGGATTTTGAAAATGGTTCTCAAAGCTCTGTAGAAATATATAGTAATATTAGTTGGAAAATGTTTATGGAAATATTTTAAAAGGATTTTTAAGAAGGAATGAATTAAGTACTCCTCTCTTATGTCGCTGGAAAATAATTTCGGTGATGACTGCGCAGCATCATCGACGTTCATTTTCGAGTCTCAAAGTGGGGGAGACTTCTAAGAAGCTTTGCTTTTCTTCAAAATTATTTTGGGTAAATGGGTTTTGGTTTAAAATCCAAAGATATGATTTGATGTATTAAAGATATAAGTGCATATGTTTATCTCAAACAATTTGAAAAGAACCGGGCATTTAAATTTCTAAGTTCTGTTAATTAATAATTTTCAAATTGTTTGAATAAAATGTGAATAACCAGAATTTAGAAAATAAGAGGATTAAGATATCTAAGCTTATGTTTTGGGAAAACTTAAAGTTGAAAGGTAAAGAGGATTTAAAAAAATTAAATTTGTGAATATTCTAATTAAGTAAAATGAAATTCTATAAATTTGTATAATACCAAAATTACATTCTGATAACATATAACAAGACTTACCAAATGTTAAAAGTAAAAATGATGTTTTGGATATGTAATGAGATATTGTATAGATAAACAGAACCTGAAAATAATTGAAGTATACAAGTAAGGAAAACTCAAAAGGAATTAAAATGTGTATAAATGAAAATTTTGGTTGTGATAAAAATGTTATATACTTAAATATAGCATGAAATGATGAATGGATAAATGGAACAAGTAAGTGAACTTAAGAAAGAAGATAAATGAATCGTATTATATCTTTGTAAATTGGTTATAGAAAATAAATATAAATTGCAAAGGGATTGTAACCTTTAAGATAACTGTAAATTAAGAAAGTCATTTATGAGAGGTTAGACTTTTATAGGATGATTAATAAATTAAAGTGATGATTAATAAAATTGTTCCACAAATAAATTTGTATTAACTGAAACTATGAATATGAAGTAAATGTAAACAAAAGAATTTGGTATAGCTAAGAATCAATTGGGAAAAGAAATTGAGTTTAATTAAATTATATAGAATGTTTAAAATGAACTTGAGTAAACAAATTCTTTGATTTGATGTTTAAGAAAAGATAATGTTAAAGAATATGCTATGTAAAGAAATGAATATACTAACTAAATAACGGATTGTGAGTAATTAAGTGGAAAAAAAAATATAAGTCAATAAAATAATTTAGTATAGATAGATTGGATAGAAATCCATTGGAAGGTAATACGTGAGATTGTACGTATATTATTATTTTATTCGCATAACGATTTCATCCAAATTCGAGCATAAAATTTCGAGATGATTTATATCGATCCAAGTTAGGATTTTTCACTCGATTTTCGACGGGGAACCCTAGATATGGATTTTTAATTTGATTCTGGAATTCTCTATCATAGTATATGGCTATGCAAGGAGAGTAACAGTTTCCAATCAAGGAACCAAATCTGAGTCCGCACTAGAGAGTCGGGTGAACGATACTAGTTGGAAGTGAAATTGTGTGATCGAATAAGCGATTAGATTGATATTGCTCACGGATGATATATGTACGGCTTACGAACTTAATTAAAGTTAATATTGGAAATTTAAGATGCCAAATATAAAATGATTCTTTTAAAATTATATAACAGGATATATATATAAAAGAGATAAACCAAATTGAATGTAAAATTAATATATTGGTTATGTTGGGTATGATTTGGTTGTTATATGATTGTTAGTTGATTGTATATAATTCATTAAGTGATTAATGAAATTGAAAACTATAAATCATTGAAATCAAATTGGAAGTTAAATGAATTTAAATAGAATTTAATTTGATTCAAATTGGAAGTGAACTAATGTAAATATAAATTAGTGAATATTAACTAATTGAATTGTGAATGAATGTTAGTAATATCCAACGTTAATGAATCAACTGTGCTTAAAATTGAAAACCAAGTCAATAAATATTAATGAGAAGTGAATTTATATTGATTGGTTATGGATTTGTTGGATGATAGTTGATTGATGGTTGCATTTGTTGTTTTGTTGCATTTGCTATGTTGGCACATGTAGTTCTTATGTTGCTATATGATGTATATTGATATTATTTTCATATATGCATGATTCTCATTGTTTGTTGAGTGTTTAGTAGGTGCGGATTGCGCTTGCTTCGCATTTGGAGCTCGCTTTCGCGCTATATTAGTCGTATATGCTCGCTAATAAAATATAAGGTACATGTTTATTTTGTCATTGGATTTGGTGATTTTTGATGAGCCACTTGGCTTTTGATTTTCTTTTGTTGGTTTGGGGCCCGTAGAGGCGTTTTGTAGCTGTACCGATCGAGCAGCGCAGAGGAGACTCTGCCGAAATTTTCCGTAAATCCGGGTGTTAGAAAAATTTTCAAGTTTTAAAAATTATTTATAACTTGTATTGGTAACTAACCTTTTAAGTTAGAAAGCCGTTTGGAGAAACTTAGTAGAAGCGTAGTTATGACTTTATAAATGGAATTTCATTGTTTTATGAGTTGGTAACTTTGAGATAAATATACCTAAGGTTGAATTCTATACTTAGTTCCTTTTCCCTTCTTTTTCCTTTTCGGGGACGAAAAGTTTTGAGTGAGGGAGAATGTAACGACCCGTAAATTTTCGATAATTAAAATAGCAAATTTAATAAGATTTCGTGATTTAGTGTTAGAAAAAATTTGTAAGTCATTTGGAATAATAATAACTGGAACGAATTGCAACAATAATTATCCAAGTAATGAAAAATAAAAGCTACTTAGTGAATGCCTTTGCAATCAATAGTTGGATAGGATAATAAATGTTGAATTCATTGCGTATAAGAGAGTAATTGATTGATAAGTAAAATCTATTTAAAATCAAACATTGAATATTGAACAGGTAAATTGTTTAAATTAAATATTTAAAACTTATTTAATAATTGAATAACTGTAAAAATGGAAATAGTATTCTAAATTGTAAATTGGTTTTAAAAGTTGAATCTTATAAGTTCAATTTCAATATTTCAAAAGATAATGAATTATTGGATAAGCGAAATTGTTTAAATTTAATGTTTGGAATTTATTGAAATATTTAATAATGGGAATTGAATAACCGTATAATGGAAATGGTTGTTCTATAATTTTAATTCGTTTCAAAAGTTAAAATTTTAAGTTCGTTTTGAATATTTCAAAAGATAGTGATTTAAGAATAATCAAATTTGTTTAAAATTTAATATTACAAATGTTTGAATAATTAAATTTCGAATTTGATATGATTAATTTGATATTGAAATTTAATATATGAAGAATAGAGTGGATAACTGAAATTTGATTTAATAGGATTCAAATTGCTTTCCAAAGTGAATGTAAGTTATATTGGGATTTTAATAGAGTTAATAAGATTTTAAAATTGAAATTATTGGATAATTGAATAACGGGTTTAATATGATTAAGAAATGATTTATAAAATTTTATTTTATCATATTAAAGTTAGAATGATGTTGTAGAACTTTTAAAATCGAATTAAAAGTAAATTTATGAAAATTGAATATTTTAATATTTAATTATCGACTGGAAAATAGCCAAATTTTGAACAGTCTCAGAATTGGACGAAACTAGTTCCATTGGATCCGTAATATTTATTTATTATCGGATTTCAATTTTCGTAGCAATCGGAGTCGTCGTTTGACCGTGGCAGCTCGAAACGCGTTGAAATTGTTTTAATATTAATTTGGCGAGTTAAAATAGCAATTTTTCAAACTGTCTCAGATTTTGACGAAACCAGTTTTATCGGATCCGTAATGTGATATTATTGTAAGATTTCAAATTTCGTGTCAATCGGATTTGCCGTTTGTCCGGGGCGAGCCAAAACGCATAGAAATTCGTTAAACCGATTTAATTTAAAACCGATCGTTTATTGCCATAACTCGCACAGACGATCGAATTAGCTTTCGAAACCTATTCCATTGTGTACGGAACGTGGGGTAAACCCTAGAAACACCGGTCACCGCGCGTAAATCAGAGTTCGGAAAATCCGAAATGAATAGTGTTCGTCCGAATTTCTATATAAGCAAGATATTAATTCATTTTGCAAAAGGAAATTAACCCTAGGGTTTAAGGTTCAGGAGCCGCCAGTTTTAAAAACGATGGCCGAAAATCATTCATTTTCCTCTTCAATTATCGATCAATCCATTGAGTTTTAGAAGATGCTCCCAACTGGAAAGTCGAAGATCACCTCAACGTCTATCTATCCAACGGTCGAGATTGTCATCGTAGCTTCGTAGTGGCCGAAATCTGCTCGTGTGTGTCGCGTGCTTGGTCACGTTTTTCCAAGCACTGAGGTAGCCGAGCTTCGAGTGGCTCACGGCAGTGGTGATGGGGGGTATGGCCTTCGATTTGAGAGCGCCTGATCGAGTTCGTATGGCCTGAGGCAGGAGCGGCCTTAAGCCCTAGTTTTGAAGATGGGTTCGGCTTCGTTGTGTTACTGGGTTTTCTCGAACGGGAGGGAAAGAAGGGGAAACGCGTGCGGCCTGGATCTAATTCCAAAATGCACGGCCAAGGTTTTCTTTGGGTATATAAAACAAAAAATATTTTGTTTTAATTATATTAATATATATTAAATCTTCAAACACGCATATCTCAGGCATACGAGTTCGGAATTGGACGAAACCGGCGGTGCCGGAATCGCAGAGTCGAGAGCTACGCTGCAATGCATATTCGGGAGTGTTTGGAGCTCGTTAAAATTTTGGGTCAAATTGAACGTCGTTCGATTTGCTTTGAAATTGAAAATCAAGGTGAGTGTTTTTTTAACGCTCACAACGTACTAAATATCTTTATGCTAGTTAAATTTGATATTATGAAGTGATATGAATTTTATTAGTCGTTGTTTGATAGAATTCAATTGTCATATAGATTTTCATTTGAATTAACCGTTGAAAATTAAATTGACAGTTAATTTGAAATTGAAATTGAATTGCGATTAAATTACCTGACATTGATAACTATGAAATTGCCATGAATTGTATTGCCTATTGGATAATGTATGTCGATGGATGTTATTGGTTGATAGTTAAATGTTTGGATGTTTATTTGCTTATATATATACTGTTATGCATACATATGACACTGTGATTTGATTTAAGTGATATATATTCATCCTTGACATCTAATTGAAATAAATAATTACTTGGCCATAGGACAGAAAATTATATACTGACACCGAATTGGCTAAATCAATAATTTTTAAATCGTCGATTTGAAATTTATTTAAATGTTTTGATTTAAAAGTTATAAATAGAAATAAATTTATAGAAATCGAATTTATCGAAAAAGTGAGTTTTGGAATGTTGAAATAAATTTTGGATAAAAGAAATTGTTAAATAATATGAGTCGAGACTTTGAAATTTAAAAATTAGGATTTGATTGAATTTCGAAAATTGATTTGTTTAAAGATTTAACCTTAATTCGAGCTTTGAATATTACCAAGTAAAAGTGATATAAAAATGATATTTTGAAATCGAGCTTGGAATTGAATCATATTTGAAATTTGATTTAAACTTGAATATTGATGGATAATTTTGTTAAGTGTTATAAATGGATATTTTAAAAAAATCAAGCTCCAAATCGATATAAATTAAAATTGAATTAATTGAAAGTGAATATAAAATTGAATAGATTTGAAATCAAATATTAACATTGATTGAATCGAAATAGAAATTGAATCGGTAGAAGGGAAATTGAAATTGTTTTGAATTAGGAAGTTATAATTGAAATGGTTTGGTTTTGAAGCTGTTTTATTTTGTTTTCCAAATTACTCAGTTATATAAACCATTTTGAATACTTAAACTATTTTAGTCTATTTTAAATCTACTTAACCCAATTTAAATTATTTTAAACTAATTTATCTATTTTAAATCCATTTTAAGACTTTAAGTATTTTTAACTATTTTAATTATTTAAAACTACTTTTTAAACTACTTAAAACCATTTTCTAAAATTCCAAACTGGTTAATAGGGTGAAATGTTTATGTTTAAATCTTGAATTTGAACACGAATTGGATTAAATGAAGTTGCAACCTAAATTGAAATTCGAAATGATTTTGAAATCGAAATGAGATATTGATGCGAAAAATGATTTTGAAACGGAATCTTACATTTGAAAAGATACGATGATATTTGAAACGGATTTGATTTTTGAAGCGAATATGATATTTTGATATCATTTACGAATTGATTTGAAATGTAAAAGAGCCAACGGTGTAATAATACGTAGTTATTAAAGAGACCGGGATCGGATATGGACATACTCTCTGTCGATACCGAACACTACTTTAATAACTATTATACGCGGAGTGTTGATCTAGAATGAAGTGGATGATTTGGTGAACGCGTTGACTGAAGAAAGAGAACGATATTGGATGACCCCTGACATGACTAAAACAGGAGCTGCGCCGGGCCATTGAGGTTCGCCATCTCTAGCGGACACACTTCTTCGATACCATATCTATTACATTTGTGATGCGATTTGGGTGCACCCCTTGATTTGGGAGTGTTGTTTCGCGGTGTTGGGGTAGCTGCTGGCTATGCCCAACATCATTCCGGATCACGCAACTACTTGTATCCTAGTTGGTATCGCCTCATGTACCTTGTCATACTGATTATCCTATTCGCGACCACTACGTTTGGTTTTGTGTTATACCTATGGGGTACCCTCTGATAACCACCAGTTTACGGTGGGGCTTACGGTGCTGTATAGACTATGGCATTATAAAAATGTGTTAAGGGGGATTATGGTAACGCCTTAACGCTATTTTGATACTTTATATTACTGATAGGCATTATCTACTTAGCGTACATTACTACATAGTAGATAGTTTAACTAATCCTTAAGAGATGGAAAATCCCGTAACATCTCTTGAGTTATTGCACGCACGTTGACACTGGATATGAGATGTCAAACCCCGTAAACATCTCTGATGCCGTTACACTCATATTTATTTACGATTGATTTAACTTTCATAAGGATATTTTAGTCCTGACTCGAGTGTTTTGTCTTTTCATTACGTTCGGGTCAGTCCTGAGTTTTTCAAATTTTTTGAAGTTCTATTCTGGAGGATGAAGACGAAGATTTGATATACATTATTATTATTATCTTTGCATCATGCTGTCTGTTGTTTATTATTTTATTTGTTCTGTTGTATATGTATAACTCGTATAAATGTTGTATAAATAATTGTCAAAGTATAGTAAATAGCTTCATGAACTGTTTATTTGACTATTATATTTTATCGTTCCGCTGCGAGATTCTGTGTTGTTTCTTTTCCTTTATTTCCTTTCTTTTCTTTTCTTATTTACCCCAATAACCATCTGCCCTTTTGAATGGTTTGGAATCGACATGTGTGTTTGATCGTCGGTTTAAACTGTCCAAAAAGGCTGGTCGTTACAGACGTGGCCAACTCGGAGCGAAAAGAGGATCGGCACGAGAAGGGTGTGCCACATCACCGCATTGTCACATGCGCAATCGATTCGAAATGGACCAATTCGAACTAATGGATTCGAACCAGACAACCGTCGTGCAATTTGAATTCGCATCGATCATATCTCCTAAACCATTGATCCAAATGTAATGAAATTTTCACAGTAGCTTGCATACGAGGTAAGGAATATTCCTGCCAAGTTTCAGCCTAATTGGATCACTTTTTGATCGATACGAATCGATTCGTATCGATCACAGATCGAGTCCAAACTTGGTAGGGACAGTCGCGTGGGCCCACTCACGTGCCAGAAGAAGTCTCCCGTAGTTTGTGCGCGATATCAGCCTTCTACGCCTATAAATAGACCCCTGAAGCCTACAGAAAAAGAATCTTTTTGGCTATTCAACGTCCAGACTCTGCCGGATTCAATTCTACACCTCAGCATCGCTGTCGTATTCAAATTATTTCATTGTAATCGCTGTAATCATCGGTAACCAACAAAGATAATCAATAAAAGATAAAACTTTGGAGTGGACGTAGGCCGGAGATAGCCGAACCACCATAAATCTCGTGTTTCTGTGTGTTATATCTATATTGATGTTTGTTATTTGCTGAGATCTGCAACTTGTGCTTGAATATTGCTGATTTACATTCATAGTTTAGTGCTTTCATGACATTTGGGGTTTGTGACCATTTTTGGTGCAAACACTTTGGTGCTTTCACTGAGAAGAACTAGCACCCGCTACATCGGATTGAAGTTGAGATTTGGAAAGCTTAAAGAATTCAGACTTAGAGAAAACGACTCGACAAACAAGACAAAGAGCTGAGAGAAGCCAACAAGGAGGAAGCCAGGAGGCATCCTCTGGAGCTGCAGAAGGACAAGCTTCGATCTACATCACTAGGGATGAGATGGTGGCTATGACTAATTTGATGCATGAAAGAATAATGAAGAGTCAACAGGAGATGCTACAGAATTTCTTTGAACGGATGAAAGCACCGAACATGCAGAACCTTGAGCCAACTACAGTAGCTGCAAGTGCAGGACAAGGAGTCACGATTGCGGAAACCAATGAAGGTCAGATTCAAGATCGGAATGCAGGAACTGATAGCAATCAACAAGGACTTGGGGGCAGACCCTCAGGATCAGACACTGGAAGACCTATAGATGAAGCTCAGCAGGTTGGAGTCAATGCTAATGTTACTGAGCCACATGAAGAGTATGTAACAGAATTCCCTTCGAGACTTGGGGGCAGGATAGAAACATGAAAAGGGGCAGCCCCCGGATGGAGATGAAAGAATGATTGGTCTAGTGCGACGAATCATGAGAGGAGGATTGTCGGGTGGAGGGTTGGAAGAAGTCAGTCGGAGTCCGTTCACTCCGAATATCAGAAATGCAAGGAACCCTCCAAAGTTCAAACTGCCTATGATGGATCCTTATGACGGGAAGTCATACCCAACGATGCATATTACTCGATACATCAGGCACATGGAAGTTCTAGGGGCATCCGAGGAAGTGATGGCTCGATGCTTCCCTTTAAACTTGTCAGATTTAGCCGCGCTTTGGTTTAGATAGCTAGAGACTGGATCAATCGGAACATGGGGCGAGCTTGTAGATTGTTTCATGAGATAGTTCAGGGTCCACGTGACGCGACCCAAGAGTGTGATGACTTTGGCTTCAATAAAGCAAAGGACTGAAAAGTCCTTAAAAGATTTCCTACTGCGATTCAATGCAACGGTGGCTTCTGTAGATCGCCCGGATCCATCGATGATTTTGATGGCGGCGGTGGCAGGAGTTGGGGAAGGCACCGAATTCAAAGATTCTTTGGCAAGAGATCCACCGCAAGATCTTGGAGAATTTTATCATGAAGCTGAAAGATTTATTCGGCTGAAAGAACCACGAGTCGAAATGCGAGAAATAAATGCTGTCCAGGGCGAAGGAACCGCCAGGGAGCAGTGTAGAGCGGACAAAGGAAAGAGAAAGCAGGATGATAGACGTGATGGTCCTGATAAACGGAAGAAATTCTGAGAACCCAGATTCAAACAATACACAGATTTGACGGCAAGTCTAGAAAGGATTTACACTGAAACTCGGGGGCAACTCCCCTATCGAAAACCACCCTGGAGAGATCCCACTGAGCGGGAGCGTAGAACTGGAAAATATTGCCTATTCCACGAGCTGGATGGGTACACTACCGATGAATGCCGTCACCTAAAAGATGAGGTGGAAGAACATGCCAGGAGTGGTAGATTGCCACAGTATATCAGAGAACGGACAACGGCCGTAAGACCTGAACAACTGCCGCCTCCACCTAACAGAACTAATCCTGGATCGGGATCACGACTCGTCATCAATTAATTATGATGGCAAGGGCCAAGTTAGGGATTTAGACTTTGGTCGATTAGTTTTCTTGGATTTGATTTAAAAATAAAACGGCCATTCCACTTACTCATGTACAAGAACCGGAGAGATCCCTAGGCATGCTCTGAGATGGAGATAGACCGATCTGCCTGGAGAGGCAATGTTTAGTTTTTTTCCTGATGTTTAAGATTGAACATCTAGGACTCGAATTTAATAAACTTGAATTTCTTGAAATAAACCTTTGACCGGGGAGTTAAAGGATGAATGTTAAATACCAGCATAAAACTGATCGCTTTATGACCCTACCCAGAGAGGCGGGGTCTGAAGTGCAAGAAGTGAGTTGCTTCGCCAGAGAGCGACAGGATCGACTCACTTAACATCGTTTCTCATTCACCGGAGAGTGATTAGATCGGAATCCGATAAGAGCCCGGAGAGGCTGTGATCGGCCCACGATTTAGGCCATGGCATCGCTTAATGTTCATATACACTGAACCAGAGTGTAAGAAGTGAGTTGCTTCACCAGAGAGCGACAGGATCGACTCACTTAACGCTGCTTCCCCTTCACCGGAGAGTGAAAGGATGGGATTCAGCAAGAGCCCAGAGAGGCTATGATCGGTTTAGAACGACCAAGACATCGTTAAATGCCCTAGCTGGGGCCAGAGTGCAAGGGATAGAAAGCAACGCCGAAGTGCAATGGGATCTTTCTATTCGATCGCTAAGTCTGGAATGGGCTTGGCAAGGGTCCGGAGTGACCACCGATAGTCCAGAGAGACTGTAGAATTTCATTCTTGACTTCCACAGGAAGAAATGGATAACGATTTGGCTTCGAACAACCATGAACTTGATTGAAAATACTATAAGCATTGAACAAAACATGAACTCGCTGCATTCGATTTGAGACTGATCAAAACACACATTTTACCAAAAGGAATGTTTTGGGGGGCAAAGTGTTATCCCACCTTTTGGCAAAGCTGAGATACCCAAAAATTAACTGAAAATCAATAATAACAAGTCATGAATATCAACCATGCATTACAAGATAACCATGGATATCGATGAATTTTGTTCGAGTCCAGATCGGGCTGCAATTGACAAGACATGATGAGCAAAGCCGTGGAAGTCAGCATTCCAAATTTCAAGTCAATCCGAGTTTGTATGCTCAAGTTATGATCGATGCAAGTTAAAGGAAATGGCCCTATTTTCGTATCCATCGCTGACCCATATTTCAAATCGATCAAGTTCGTATCCTCCTCCATGTCCTTGTTTGTACCGATCAGTTCCCCAAGCACTACTTCGTATCGATCAGTTTCGTATCCATCTTCAACCACTGTTTCACATCGATCAACTCCACACCCATGAATCGGTAACGCACCTCGTATCGGTTGACCAATGCCTAGTTCGTATCTATGAAGGAGGCGTTTCGAACCATCAGGAAGCTTTAGTTCGTATCCATCACAAATATCAATACGAAATCACCATCGATACGAGCTAAACCATCTATCTCGATTCGAACTAGGCATACTGCGAATCAATGCGAGGCACATGTAGTTGATCGATTCAAACTGGCTAATGGCACTCGATGCAAACGTGGCGAAATTCATGGATACGACGCGGCCAACTCGGAGCGAAAAGAGGATCGGCAGGAGAAGGGCGCGCCACATCACCGCATTGTCACATGCACAATCGATTCGAAATGGACCGATTTGAACTAATGGATTCGAACCAGACAGCCATCGTGCAATTTGAATTCGCATCGATCATATCTCCTAAACCATTGATCCAAATGCAATGAAATTTTCACAGTAGCTTGCATACGAGGTAAAGAATGATCCTGCCAAGTTTCAGCCCAATTGGATTACTTTTTGATCGATACGAAATCGATTCGTATCGATCGTAGATCGAGTCGAAACTTGGTGGGGACGGTCGCGTGGGCCCACTCACGTGCCAGAAGAAGTCTCCCAAAGTTTAAGCGTGATATCAGCCTCCTACGCTTATAAATAGCCCCTTGAAGCCTACAGAAAAAGGATCTTTTTGGCTATTCGATGTCCAGACTCTGTCGGATTCAATTCTACACCTCAGCATCGCTGTTGTATTCAAATTACTTCATTGTAATCACTGTAATCATCGGTAACCAGCAAAGATAATCAATAGAAGATAAAACGTTGCAGCGGACGTAGGCCGGAGATAGCCGAACCACTATAAATCTCGTGTTTCTGTGTGTTATATCTATATTGCTATTTGTTATTTGCTGAGATCTGCAACTTGTGCTTGAATATTGCCGATTTACATTCATCGTTTAGTGCTTTCACGACATTTGGGGTTTGTGACCATTTTTGGCACAAACATCATTCATCAAAAAACCAAAAGGAAACCAAAATTACTAATAGAAACAAAAAATCAAAATTTATTAATTAAAAGGGAATTAGGTTAAGTTTCCTTTATTTGAAATTAATTGCTTTAAAGATTACTAATTGAACTCCTAGAAAATTGGAAATTAGAAACTAAGGTTTATAAAAAAGGAGTAAGGAATTTTTCTTCCTTTTGTTTTGTTTATTAAGAAATGAGTTTGAGAAACAAAGTATGTATAACACTTTCTTTTATGAGAAATCCTTCTCATTCTCAAAAGCTTAATGGGTTTTGGCCCAAAACTAGTATATATACAACCCAAAAATGGAATAAAGCATTTTATTCTTGTACACTTTCATTAAAATGGCTTAATGCAACAATTACCCCTAGATTAAAATCTACTATCAATGTAAAGAAATAAAATACGACTTTTTAGATATTTATTAATTAAAAAGCTTCTATTTATTTTAATAAGAGTTTATTAATTTTTAAACAATCTTTTATAAATAAAATAAAAGATATAAAATCATTTCGCTAATTTTTAATAAATTGATTTATTTATGATTTACTGAAATATTCACATATACATTACTTCACTAATATCACTATACTTTAGAACTCGCATTCGAAAGAATACATCTATTATTCAAAAAATCAACTTCTATTTAAATATATAATTTAAATCATTATTTTATCTTTTTAAAATTGAACATCCAAATTTCAAGCTTATTATAGACTTTCCTCCTTAAAGAAAGTACGTCCCTGCAATTTCTATATTCAAGAAAGCCTATAACTTATTTAAAGTTTAGTAATGCTTCTTTACTAAAATTTAAAGCCAAATCACCACATAGCCTACAAAATATTTCGGTATATAGACAACCATGAAATAGAGTTGACAATATAGCTTAAATCCCTTTTCGTTATTAACTTAAGAAAATAACATATCTGCTCAATTATTATTTGCAACTTCATTATTTTCACAAATCGAAAATTCTTCTACTTCTATGTCCCTTATACAAATTAGTGTTTAACAAATAATAGAAAGCATAATTTGAAAAAACTTATAAAACTATAGTTTTTCTTTACTATTATAGCTTTCTACAAAGCATAAGTTAATCAAATCGGATCAATAGTTCAGAAGTTATGATTAAAATAGTCTTAGGTTATAGCTCAGAAAATTTGATAGGGCAGGGTTTATACCTCTACCTAAACGTGATTTTGACCCTAATAATTTAAAAATCTGGAAAAGTGATCAAAACAAAAGTTCTTCCTTATCGAATTATCTTTCTATCCCAAAATGATTTGTTAAAAATAGATTTACCATTAAAAAGATATGTCATTTCAACTTCAATACTAATTTGCTTTATAAAATAACACACACATATATACATACTGCTAGATATAAATTAATTTTAGACTTCTACCGTGACACAAAATCTTGTTTAAGCATTTCGAAAATCTCTATTGATCTGTGTGCACCCTCATCGACTAAGGATTCTGAACCACTCAGTTGATAATTCGACACTCAAAATTCATTCTTAAACTTTTAAATTACTTTACAAAATGATTTCCTAAAAAAAATAATTTTCTAATCTCATTTTAAACTATATTAAATCCGCATTTTAGTTATCATCCAATTAAAACTAATAATCCAAACATGCATTCATCACACATATAAGTAATTAATCGTTTATAATGGAAGATTATCCACTAATTTTTCCACTATGCAACAATGTTTATTACTAAATTCTAAGGAATTAAACTAATAACCAATATTCAAATATATAAAACTAATGGCTCGCTCGACATGGGTTAATAAAAATGCACCTATATTGATTGAACCTAAAGATAGGTTCCTAAGAAGAAGAAATACTAAGAATGGAAGAAAGAAAGAAGCTACCTAATTCTGGTTAGGACCTCCAACCGCTTTCTTAGGTGCAACTGGACAAGCGAAAAATAGATGACCTTCTTCCCACATTAGCGACATATCTTTGGCTTCGACTAGTTTTTAACAAAGTGATCCTTAGTTGCACAATTAAAACATTTGCCTAATGCACCTTTGGTTATTGTAGTTGGAATCTCGCTTCTTAGCCTCTTTATTTACAACTCTGGACTTCTGCTTGTCTTGTGGCGCCTTCCTCTTATGGTTGAATTCTTTCTTTGGCTAGGGGTCTTCATCGCTACTCTCCTTCTTTGTCTCCTCACGTCTATGAGAAGAATCCATAAGCTTCTCGAATGAAATCTTAAGTTGAGTCAAAAGTTCCCTCCTCATATGCTTCCTCAATCCATAAACAAGCTATTAGTTCTTGTGTAGTGGGGTGAAGCTCTAATACATATTCAGACAAAGACTTGAATTAGCCACACTCTGAAACTGAACAGCTACCTTCCTTCAAGTCGATGAATCTTTAGGCTAAGATCGCCTTCTTCGCTTTTGGCATGAACTTCAACCCAAAATGAGATTTAAACTCCTCCCAAATCAACTCTGCCTCGTCTATCTCTGCCACTAGCAAATAATACCAATCTAAAGCACTCTCCTGTAACTGACGAGATGCCATCTGAACCCTATGAGCACCTGACAACTCCATGCGAGTGAAGATATGCATGCATGTCTTCAGCCAAGCCTTGACTCCTATGGCTCCTTTGGTGCCAATAAACCACTTACTGCCAAGGCGAATAAAGTCACTACACATGTAGGCTAAAGTTGAATTATAATTGGATGGATGGGTAGGTGCTTCACTAGAAGTCTGGACTACATGAGTAGACTATAAAATCTGCTCAGATGTCATGAAGACTTCCTTATGTCCTAGAATGCTGGACGGCCCCAAGTCCGAACGAGTATTCCTACCACAAGTCTTATCTCACCCCTACCACATGTGAGATATAACTACATGCCTCATAAGAAGAAATAATACAAATACGATCCCATAATATCCCTTACTACTATATATTCTACTACTAGAAAGAGGTAACATCTACCCTACACACCCAAGGGATGGGACTCTAAGTCTGTCTAGGACAAGATTCATGTTTCTCATATCCTATATTGTTCTGAACCTTGTCATGCCAACTGTAACACCCCACCTTTATTCCTCATTGACAAAGGATACTAACAAGTAATATCATATACTGATGTGGAGAATAAGGTTGTTTAGGAGTGATTGTCTATAATATTGCTTTGGGTGAGTATCGAATACGTTGAATATACAAGTTTATTCTTGTTGTTAACGACCCAAATTTTCGACTTTCGAAAGTCGACATCGATACATCCACTGTATCCAATGCCGCACAGTCGAATGCCAAAAAACTGGACCGTTAGGTTTAAGAAGAAGAAGATAGAAGAAGAAACAGAAACAATAACAGAATCTAACATTTCGCTGTGGAACAATATTTAATAGATAAAATAATAATCTTTAAAACTAAGAATCATCTCTGTAGTGACGCAGCGGATAAATCGAAACAAACTTCAATTGATGAAATGTAGCAATCGGTGAGTTGAGAATACTACAAGGCCCAAATCCGTTGATCCAAAGATACCGGATTCTAGCTATCTTCGTCTCGTTGATCGCGCACGATGCCGAGAAAGAAGATCTACGATTCTTCGCACGTTGATCTAGCGCACTAGATACCGTGAATCGGCTTCTACGATCATTGAATCGAGCGCACTCGATTAACCGAAAGAGGAGATAGGAGATCACACTCAACTACCAATTTGTATGAAAGCACAAAGCTAACAAAAGAGAATTTTATTCAAAAAATATCAACCACTTACAAATGACACCATCGGCCTATTTATAGGCTTACAACTCACGTACACTAGGTCGCACGCGACCTAACATAGCTCCCCGACCTAACAAACACCCACCGACCTAACTCAAAGCGCCCTACGACCTAAGTAAGGTCGTTAGCGACCTAACACAACGTCATATATTCACATACATACCATACAGCGACTTACAACACAGTCCAAACAGAAGTACACGACCTACGACCTATGTAAGGTCGTTAACGACTTAATATATACAACAACAAACGACTTAAAGAAAAATAAATCAACCAGATTGAGCTTCGGCCTTGTGAGCGACCTACGAGATAACGACTTATCCTTTGGAGCGACCTAACCCTTCAGCAATCTAAAGAGATAGTACTTCTACAAAGATTTGCGACCTAGGCTTCAGGTTGGTTTCAGCGACCTAAGGCAAACTTGTTAGGTCGTTGAGTTTCGTTTGAAAGACCTTCATTAGAGCGATCTAAGAGTGGCGCTGGAGTGTTTAACTCGTTAACTTGCGACCGACCTTCGCTATGTCCTGAGTCTCCACTAGGTCGCGAGCGACCTAAAAACTGTTTTGCTAACTCGCTGGATTGGACTCTTAGCCCTCTTAGGTCGCTTGAACGACCTGTCTCCACACTAGGTCGCTGCCGACCTATCTCCACTACCTCCATACTAGATCGTGAGCGACCTAAAGACCGGTTAGGTCGTGAGCGACCTAACGACAGTGCAATTTCCTTTCCTCTTAGCTTGTCATCCCCTAGTTGCAATGCATGCTCGGTCTCGTTAGTTCGTAAGTAACTTAAGGCACATACGTTAGCTTCAGGCTGGGCTGCATCATCCTCCCCAGGTTGAGAAAAATTCGTCCTCGAATTTGGACATTCTTCCTTATCAGATCGTTCATCTCCATAATATGGTACGAGATGTTTAACATTGAACACGTCAGAAGTGTAAACATCCTCCGGTAATTTCAACTTATAAGCATTTTCATTAATCCGTTTCACAACTTTGACAGGACCAATTTTCCTGGCTTTCAACTTGTTATAGGCGCCTACTGGAAAACGATCTTTCGTTAATACAGCGTAAACCAAATCACCTTCGTTAAATTCAACATTCCGTCGCTTCAAATCAGCAGTTCGCTTATACTTCTCATTTGTCTTCACCAATCGTTCCTGAACGATTTTATGACCTTCAGTCAATCCATCAACAAAATCTACAGCCCGTTTAATCGTCCCCTTTGGTTGTGGTACTACCGCCAAATCCAACGGTCCCTTAGGCAAATTTGAATATACAATCTGAAATGGGCTATAACCTGTGCTTCTATTAACCGCATGATTATGAGCAAACTCTGCTTGGCATAACTTCATGTCCCAACTCTTCAGATTATCTTTCACCAAACATCGTAACAAATTTCCCAACGATCTGTTAACTACTTCTGTCTGTCCATCTGTCTGCGGATGATAAGCGCTGCTAAAGTTTAACTTCGTTCCCACCATCTTCCACAAACTAAGCCAAAAATGACGCAAAAATCTAGTATCCCTGTCTGAAACGATAGAATCCGGCAACCCATGTAAGCGATAGACTTCCTTAAAGAACAACTGTGCAACCCGAACAGCATCCACCGTCTTCTTACAAGCAATAAAATGCGTCATTTTAGAAAATCTATCCACCACAACAAAGATGGAATCATTTCCCCTCTGAGTCCTCGGCAATCCCAACACAAAGTCCATACTCACATCAACCCATGGTTTAGCCGGTACAGGCAACGGCATATACAACCCAGCATTGGTCGCGGTTCCTTTCGAAACTTGGCAAATATGACATCGCTCCACAAACCTTCCCACTTCTTTCCTCATCGACGGCCAAAAGTAAGACTGTGAAATCAATTGCAAAGTACGATCATGGCCCACATGCCCTTCCTCGTGTAACTCCTTGATAATTTTCAATCTCAAACTACAATCTGGAATACATAATTGATTCCCCTTGAACAAGAATCCATCAACCATCACAAATTCATCGGTATTTCCTTCCTTGACTTTCTCTACACATTTCACAAAGTAAGGATCTTCTTCAATCAGCTCTGGCAACATTTCAAACCCTGTCACCTCAACCTTCAATGTCGTTAATAAATGACTCCTCCTGCTTAATGCATCTGCTACACGATTCGTCACCCCTGACTTATGTTTCACGACAAAAGTAAACTGTTGTAAATAAGCAATCCATGATGCATGTCTCGCTGAAATCTTGTCTTGCCCCTGTAAATGCTTCAATGCCTCATGATCAGTGTACAGAACAAATTCTTTCTGAAATAGATAGTGCCTCCAGTGCTTAACAGCTTGTACCACAGCATAGAATTCAACGTCATATGTACTGTATCTCATCTTTGCTCCTGATAACTTTTCACTGAAATAAGCAACTGGCTTCCCATTCTGACTCAGAACTCCTCCAATACCGACCTTCGATGCATCAGTATGCAATTCAAACAATAACTGAAAATTCGGTAAAACAAGAATTGGTGCAGACGTCAACAATTCCTTGATCTTCTCAAAAGCAACCTCCGCTTCCTCTGACCATACAAACTGTTTCCCCTTCATGCAATCAGTAACTGGAGCCATCACGCTACTGAAGTTCGGAATGAATCTTCGGTAGAATGATGCTAGCCCATGAAAACTTCTCACCTTTGTAATCGTCCTCGGCTGTGGCCAATTCCTGACTGCTTCCACTTTATTCTGGTCAACTTGAATTCCTGCTTCCGAAACAATATACCCCAGAAATAAAACACTTCTTGCCATGAACACACATTTCTTCGTAGCAGCATAAAACTGTTCCTCGCGAAGAATAATCAACACTTCCCTCAAATGTAGAACATGCTCCTCCATACTCCTGCTATATATCAGAATATCATCGAAATAAACCACCACGAACTTCCCAATGAATGGTCTAAAGATTTGATTCATCACCCGCATGAATGTACTAGGTGCATTTGATAAACCAAATGGCATAACCAACCATTCGTATAACCCCTCTCTTGTCTTGAAAGCTGTCTTCCATTCGTCTCCAGGTCTAATCCGAATTTGATGATAACCACTCTTCAAGTCAATCTTTGAAAAGATAGTCGCCCCACTCAACTGATCTAGCAAGTCATCCAACCTCGGCATGGGAAATCTATATCTCACAGTAATCTTATTCAATGCTCGACTGTCAGTGCATATCCTCCACGTCCCATCCTTCTTTGGCACTAATAAAGCTGGCACAGCACATGGACTCAAACTTTCCTGCACACGTCCCTGCTCAAGCAACTCTTCCACCTGCCTCCTCAACTCCTCATGTTCCTTCGGACTCATCCGATAATGTGGTCTATGCGGTAATGCTGCTCCCGGAACAAGATCGATTTGATGTTGAATGTCTCTCAATGGCGGTAACTCCCTTGGCAACTCCTCTGGAAATACATCTTCAAATTCTTTTAAAACTGACTTCGCTTCTTCTGGAATTTCAACCTCTTCACTACAATCTCGCCCAATCAACAAGAATACTTCAGGCTCCTCTTCAACTTCCTTAACAACCTCCTTCAAAGTCAACAGAGTTTTCAATTCCTCAATCTCCTCCAGCTTGCTCTCCTTCTGTTGTTGCTTCTTGGGAACCAAAGTGATTTTAGTACCTTCGAACATGAAACTATAGCTATTGGCCCGACCATCGTGCTGTACTGCTCGATCAAACTGCCATGGCCTGCCCAACAACAGATGACACACATCCATGTCCACTACATCGCACCAGATTTCATCTTTATATTTATTCCCAATAGAAAATTTCATGCGAGCTCTTCTCCCAACTTTCACTTCACCACCCTTCCTTAACCAAGCTAACTTGTATGGTTTAGGATGCTTCTCGGTTTTCAACTCCAATTTCCTCACTGCCTCTGTAGATATAATATTATCGCAACTGCCAGCATCAATGACAAATTTACAAACTTTCCCAAGAATAGTGCAAGTAGATTGAAATATGTTATTCCTCAACCAACTATTTTCCTCCTCTTGTTTTGGCGTCAAACAAGACCTCCTCATCATCAGATTACAACCTTCGTCTCCCGACACTTCTTCTTCCTCCTCAACATAAGGTGAATTCAGCTCCTTCCTCCTCATCCTCAGCTTCAACTATCATAGTTCTCTTCTTCGGCTTCGGACATTCATTGCTTTTATGACCCATCTCCTGGCAGTTGTAACATTTGAATCCACTGCCAACCTTCGCCTTCTCACCCTCCTTCGCAACTGGTTTGGAAACAGCTTTAGGAACATTAGAACTTCCTCCGACACCCTTCGCTTGATTGTTGGAATTAGTAAACACACCACCTCCACGCCTTCCCTGCTTCTCCCAAGCTAACGCCTTTTGATGTGCTTCCGCCACAGATCTTGGATCAAACATATTAACCATATCCTGGATCTGCATTCTCAGCCCTCCAACAAACCTAGCAGTCAGCTGTTCTTCCGTTTCCATTATATCATTTCTGGCAATGAGTTGGTAAAATTCATCCGCATAGTCATTAACTGATTTCGTCCCCTGCCTTAAATTCTGCAATCTCTTATACATAAGTGATTGATAGTTGTATGGTAAGAAAGTAGATCTCATCAATTTCTTCATCTTCTCCCAAGATTCTATCTTTGACTTCCCCATTCATTCACGAGTAAGCTTAGTTTGCTGCCACCACGCCAAAGCTCTCCCCCTCAGCCTTGTAGCAACTAACTTCACCTTTCGATTCTCCGGAACCTCCTTGAAATCAAAGATTTCCTCTACATTAGATAACCAGTCTAAAAATTCTTCAGCAACCATCCCACCTTTAAATTCCGGAATCTCCATCTTCATTCCCGCTTCCCAACGTCGATCATCATCCATAACCCGATACTGACGTTGTCCTTGATCTTGATCTCGGAAATGAACACTCACTCTATCACCATCAAACTCCTCATCAAAGTCTGATGCACATCGTTGTCTTTCACGCCCTCCAACATCTCTACCACCACCACTTCTACATCCAATATCCCTTCTATCATGATCATCAACATTCCTCCTACTTCGATTGTCAACACTTCGATGATCTTGGCTCTCTCTCCTCTCCCGTTCTGAATGTGATGACACTCTACTACCCCCACGGATGGATTCAGGTGAATTTCTTCTTCTACTTTGATTCATATCAATCATAAGCTTCTCCAACCTACCAATGCCTTCATCAATCTTCTCATGCATACGTTGCTCCATTTGATCGGCTTCTTCTCTTCGATACAAAGCTTCAACGTTTTGATGTCGGTTAGCTCTTCTAGGCGGCATGATTGAACAACAAAATCTTCAAGTCACGGCTTCACAAGCTTCCACACAACTTCACAAGGCTCGGCCTTAAACTTCTCTTGACTCGGCCTATACCACTACACAACTTAGCTCGGCTCAAGCTCAAGTACTTCAACACAAATCAAATTCAAACAAATCTCCACTCTAGATCCAAAATGGAATGGATTGGAATCTTCAAACTCGTTGCAACTTCAAGATGAACACGATAAACTCCAAATACTTGGCTCCAAGAATCAACTTAGCTATGATTGGCTAAGTATGGCTCTGATACCAAACTGACGCAGCAGATAAATCGAAACAAACTTCAATTGATGAAATGTAGCAATCGGTGAGTTGAGAATACTGCAAGGCCCAAATCCGTTGATCCAAAGATACCGGATTCTAGCTATCTTCGTCTCGTTGATCGCGCACGATGCCGAGAAAGAAGATCTACGATTCTTCGCACGTTGATCTAGCGCACTAGATACCGTGAATCGGCTTCTACGATCGTTGAATCGAGCGCACTCGATTAACCGAAAGAGGAGATAGGAGATCACACTCAACTACCAATTTGTATGAAAGCACAAAGCTAACAAAAGAGAATTTTATTCAAAAAATATCAACCACTTACAAATGACACCATCGGCCTATTTATAGGCTTACAACTCACGTACACTAGGTCGCACGTGACCTAACACAGCTCCCCGACCTAACAAACACCCACCGACTTAACTCAAAGCGCCCTACGGCCTAAGTAAGGTCGTTAGCGACCTAACACAACGTCATATATTCACATACATACCATACAGCGACTTACAACAAAGTCCAAACAGAAGTACACGACCTACGACCTATGTAAGGTCGTTAACGACTTAATATATACAACAACAAACGACTTAAAGAAAAATACATCAACCATATTGAGCTTCGGCCTTGTGAGCGACCTACGAGATAACGACTTATCCTTTGGAGCGACCTAACCCTTCAGCAATCTAAAGAGATAGTACTTCTACAAAGATTTGCGACCTAGGCTTCAGGTTGGTTTCAGCGACCTAAGGCAAACTTGTTAGGTCGTTGAGTTTCGTTTGGACGACCTTCATTAGAGCGATCTAAGAGTGGCGCTGGAGTGTTTAACTCGTTAACTTGCGACCGACCTTCGCTATGTCCTGAGTCTCCACTAGGTCGCGAGCGACCTAAAAACTGTTTTGCTAACTCGCTGGATTGGACTCTTAGCCCTCTTAGGTCGCTTGAACGACCTGTCTCCACACTAGGTCGCTGCCGACCTATCTCCACTACCTCCATACTAGATCGTGAGCGACCTGAAGACCGGTTAGGTCGTGAGCGACCTAACGACAGTGCAATTTCCTTTCCTCTTAGCTTGCCATCCCCTAGTTGCAATGCATGCTCGGTCTCGTTAGTTCGTAAGTAACTTAAGGCACGTACGTTAGCTTCAGGCTGGGCTGCATCATGTAGTTACAATACAACATCAGAGTTTACAACAACACCATTCAACACTAGGCTTTACAACACTAATTCATATTAAAACTAAACTTACAGCAACCCCAACGCAGCGGATAATACATAGTATAATGATACGTCCCGCCATCCAACTTCACTCCCGATCTCCACAGCAACTTCTTTTTCGACTTCGCTCCAGAATAATGATAATGTGACTGTAGGCTGTCCTTAGGAAAATAATGGGCTCCCAGAGTTTAGAAAGGGAACAATAAACTACAGGTCGGTCATGGGATTGGTGTGAGATCTTAAAATGGTTATTCTTTTACCAAAGAAAACAAAAGAATTTTAAATGAAATCCGCAATGCTTTTTGGAAAATGAAACTACCATAAGGCCTCCCGGCACACACACAATGCAATCGCACACTTGAGGGAGATTTCTCCTTATGATAGTCAAATATGTTTGATACGTGAAATCCTTTTTGATAATATTATTATTAGTGCATAGTGTAGAAAACCTTTCGAAAATATATATTAATCTTAGCCAGCATAGGTACCATTATATTATGCCTGTTATAGCTACCATTTAAGAATGGCAGGTTCTAGAACTGAAATCGTATAGGGCACGTATTGGTGATTGGATTTCCAACAAATGGTCAGGCTAAGGAACTTCCTGGGCCAGATGGGTACGCCTCTAGAGGGACGTCCCGAGAACCTAACCGGATCTCTGCCAACACAAAGCCAGGTTACCTCTGTAACTAGGTAACTACTGACACGAGTATGCCATCCCCCTGTCGTTTACGACCTTATCCGAGGATCCTCAACACCAACAACCACAAAGTAATAAATTTGCAGTATCAACATAGGTAAAATATCTAGGCTCCATACCATGATACTACCCTTTTCCAGAAGGAAATGACATACCCTCAAGGGACGCTACCTCCAAATAACCTCGTTGCATCTTTTCTATTTCGACCATTTCGGGTTGTGAGGCTCAACGAAGTCTCGTCCACAAAACTACGCTTTTCACAAAAGCCATGCTTCGATCAACAAATGATCAGCAGCACTTCGTATGCCACATTACCAAATTGGGAATGTATCACTAGTAACCATCAACTACATAACCTCTGAGCTCGTACGTCTCAAAGAAGGGTGTTAAGCTAAGAGAATAAATTCTCCTCCACCAACAGAAATATATTTGATAGAAACTAGCTTTACATCTCAAAGTGTAACGTCAGGCACACATCCATACAAGTCCATTCTGGGATCGAACGGAACCGAAGGCACTTCCAAGGAAGCCTTTGCAAATCCGAATATTCACTAATCACGTTCGGAATCCCCATCACAACGGGTGATAAAATCTCTATACCGAAGCAACTCAGTGTAGAGACATTCGACAGGTAATCCTTTCGCTTTCGAAAATATACGGTCTTCAACACCATCTTCAAATGCAATCCCATTTCGTTGCATCACTATTCGGAATGGGTTTTATGACACAAGGTCCTCTCCCAGCTAATCCAAATAACGAGCGCTTATTTTTAAAAATAAGTGTTACATTCAGATTTCAAACAAATCACAACAATATTTCACTTTGATCTTTTAAACAAAAGATCCATCACAATCACAAAGGTTCGGTGATTTTCGAGTATCCATTTGGAATTCGACCACCGGTCGCATCGAAATTCAAATGACATTAAAAAGACCAATATTGATAGTCGGTTATTTAATTATCAATCATCATTCACAACAATCACCCGATTTAGATGATTTTCACAAATTATTTATTTTCAAAATATCTTTGCATGATATATTTTCACACTTTAACCATTTGAAAACAATTTCAAATCAATTTCTTTACGCGGAATATATTCCCCAATATTTATTCATTTCCACTGAAAATCTGCCGAATCCAAATACTTTTCAAAACTTTAAATCACTTATCCAAAAACATATATTTGGAAACATCTAAAATAAAAACTATTTTGGAACACTCTATTTAAAATATTAGTTATGAAATTTTATATCAATATCTTATATAAAAACTTCAAGTTCAACTAGTTTTAAAATAAAATTAGTAGATAAAGTATAAATATTCAAATAATCATTTTCTAAATCAAATATCAATTTAATCTTTAAAATAATCCCTTCTATAACTTACTAAAAAAATCTTTACTTTAAAGATTTTCAAAATAACTTAAGAAAATAATTTCTCCAAAATATTCTTTTAAAACCAATTCAAGATCTTTTAATTTATATTTCAAAAGCTATTTTGCAAATATACTCGGCTTTCCAAAGAAAATACACTTTTTATTCTAAAATGGTTCATTCAAATCAATTTATAAATCTTTCTGGATATATTTTAAATTTACGTTCCAAATCCGTAAATTCCTTTCCACGCTTTTTTTAAAATAAAACAATATTTAATTTTAAAACAAATTTCCCTTTCTTTTATAAAATTCCCATTGTGAATTTTAATTTTCAAATATCCACTGATATACGATTTTCAAACAGTTTTCCAAATATTCACTTTCAACACCAAATTAATTTCCAAATTGATTTCAAATTTTATTTTAAACACCAAATCAAATCCCCAAATTTATTTTCTAAACATTTATTTCAAAATGCCAAATCGATTTTCAGAATTAATTTCCAAAGAAAAAAAATTAAACACCAAATCAATTTTAGATCGATTTCCCAAATATTTATTATTTTTATTACATCAATATCTTTATTTAATCAATATCAAACTAATTTTCCAATTTATTTTCAAACACCAAGTCAAATTTCAAATTGATTCTCAAATTTATTTCAAACACCAAATTTGTTATCTTTTGAAACAAATTCCTTCTTTTAAATTTATTTCATTTTCTAAAATTAACTTACTATAAAAAAATTACTTAAATTTCAAAAAAAATCCAATTTTATTTATTTCCGGTATCCTGTGTACCTAAAAATATTTGCGGCTAAATTTTAGCCTTCAATGATTTCAATCATAATATAATCACACACAGATTATAAATAATTAACACACAACATTGAAACAAATTCAATATTTGAGGAATTCAGTTGGAACCCTCCAACCCGTTTTCTTGCATCCACAGACGTTAGCATAACAATTAAATACCCATTCCACTTCGAGGTGGAATACCGCGGTATATGGGATTTATAAAATATCATCCGCTATTATGCGGTGCATAGGGTCTCATCTGCTATATAATGCGGGAAATCAATCACTCCAAATACATATATAATACCAATTGCACTTCGAGGTGGAATATTGCGGTATATGGGTTTAATATAATATCATCCGCTATTATGCGGCGCATAGGGTCTAAACTAATATAACTGATAATAAATCAATCGCCCAAGCACACTATCAACAAATTTTAAATTTAACTATTTAAAATTTATATCAAAAAAATATTTGATTGAGTGATAAGATCTCACCTTTGCTTTTAATTTGCAGTCCAGTCCAACTCATTTCCATTCCGATTCAATTCCAGCTCGTTTTCATGATTTTTACCTTGTATAATACAATTACATAATTTTTATTAATATTCGAAATAAATCGAATAATTCAATTTTCCATTTTATAAATTAAATTCAACTGATGATTTTTATTTTAAACTAGTATCTTGAATTTTAAACCAATAAATTTTCCTTTAAAAATCTTTTAGTAACTAAGAAAATTTAAACAAGTAAATAAAACGAATAAATCATCATAACTTATTATTTTAAAAATTAAACTAATAAGTTAAAAGTATGTATATTTTTATATGGATATAATTCATATTTTATAAAATCCTCCTTGAAATTACCCATACATTAAACATGCATGTATTTTCTTTTGAAAATATAACATACTTATAAAAAAATAAGTCATAGATTTACAAAAATAAACTCATATATCTCCAAGATTATATACATACATACATATTTTTTGTTCCTATATAAAATAAAATATGTGTATATTTATTATTATTTTTCTTTTTTTTCCTTTTCCATTTCTGTTTTCTGCTTAAACTATACACACACACACACACACACACACACACACACATATGTATATATCATTTTTTTCTGCCTATCTATATAGATGTATATATATATAAATTTAACAAAAGAATTTAAAATAAATATCTTACTGCGATCAGAGAACCCAAGGCCACATCGCGAATTCGCGCTACTGCCGCAGCCTACCGCCGCAAATCGCCATCGTGATGCAACCCTAGCTTCGCCGCCTAGACCTGCCTTGCGCTCGTCGCTCTCGCGGCCCCGTGCAACCTCCTGTCGCCGCTATTCCTCCAGTCGCCACAACTTGACTGCTTCGCAAGTAAACCCTAGCCACATGAGCCACTACACCTTCGCCTCCATTGGATTCGCGATGACGAACGTGAGTTTCCCATGATGGCGATGTCGCACTACCTCCCCCATTTTATTTATATTAAAAATCGAACTCAATCCCTAATTCGATTCCGCCGTTTATTTAAACTGATACTTCGATATATTTTTCCCTTGATTTCAAAAATGAAAGAGGGAAGAGCGGCCATCGATTTTTTTTCTTGAATGAACTGGGGGGGATTGGTTTTTCATTTGATTTCGCTCGGCGATTAATAGTTTTTGAATCGGACGAGAGGAAAGTTTTTTTTCTTTTGAACGAGAAAGGGGAAATAAACGAATTTGTTTGGGGATTATTAAATTCAAAGTTCAGCATTTATTTTTAAAAGCAACGCGTGTCAAGAGAAGAAAGAAATAAAAAGCCAAGTGTATGAAAGGGAGATACGTGTATAACCTGTGAAATCATTACCAAGTACATATTATATTCAAAGTTTAAATTTTAAATTGTTGAGAAAACGAAGCCAAAAATCTCATTCTCCAATCGAGGCATGCCGCCAGGCGTTTATAATGTTCAACCCCCATTCCGAATGCAATGGAAAAGGTTTCGAGTCCAAATTTGATCGTACGGAGAAGATAGCTTTTTGAACCAATTAAAACATTAAATTTTCAATTTAAATTTTAGCGCGTTTGCTTATCGTACGGCCAAACGATCACTCCAAACACTACGAAAATTGAAAATCGATAATAATACATTATTGCGGATCCAGTGGAACTGGTTTCGTTGAAATCCGAGACTGTGCCTCGGAAGGCTATTTTTAAAGATCGATATGAACGATGTAATTTCAAAACTGTACAAAGCATTTCCAAATTCAATTCTGAAGCGTCCATTATCTTCAGTATTATCAATATAAATTCTCTAAGCCTTTAAAACAATTTTTATCAACTTAATAATCAAGATTCAAATTTTTACCCAAATTTCTATAATTAAATTCAATAATTTATTTGCCAAATTCAGAGTTATATTTGAAATCCAAGTTAAAGTAACATTCAAATATTTAAAATCAATTAAATATTTCGATTTCAAATGTTCAAAATTTCTGGATCGTCACATCCTTCCCCCCTTAAAAGAATTTCGTCCCGAAATTACAAATTTAGAAGAACGATCCTTAACCCATTTGCTATCTTTCTAAAACTAAACAGTTTTATCAACTTACCCAACAAATCCTTTTTATTAACGACCCATTATCGCTTCAATTAACTTTCCAAATTTAATCATAGATTCCAAACAACATTGTTTTCTCAATAATTCAAATTTAAATTTAATTTTGAAATTTCCAAAATTTTCTCAAAAATTTTGTAGCTCCCTAAATTTTCGAAAATTTCGCCATTGTCTCCTTTGCATGGCTGGCTCGATACGACTACAAAATGGCACCACGGGCCCCCAGATTTCAAAAAGAAAACGAAAAGCCAAGCGGTTGGACAAGAAAAACATTAAATTTCATACTGAAATTCAAATACATACATTTTTGTCGAGCAATTCAATTTTATCTTCTAAATCAAATCCAATTCCTTTTCCTTTATAATACTTGTATGCTATTTAACAATCATATCCAATTTCTACATTCAAAAATCAATTTGCATACTCCATTCCAAAAGTTTGAATACTTACTTCTTATACCATTTTTATTTCACCATTGAAGTTATATATCCATTTTCATTCAATCTTGCATTTTCAATTTCATTTGAATTCAATTTACACTTTCAACTCTATTTGGATTCTATTTACCTTCTGAATATTGAACTTGATCAATTATCTTTTATCCACAACTGATTCATCTCCCTATTTTAAATTAGTTTCATTTACTAATCCATTACAAATTCCAATTCATTTTATCTCAAACCATTTTTTTATTTCCACCTTTATTATCTTTAGTTCACTACGAACTAATTCTACAACTTTATTTTATTTCACACAATTCAAATTGGTTTTCAATATTTAGTTTCAATTCCAGTTTTATTCTTTTGTTCATTCCCAAAAATTTATTTTCCATTCACTATTTGGTTTATAACCACTTATATTTAAACTGGATTTCAAACTCCATATGAATTTAATTTACCTTTCATTTATAATTATTGAATTCAATTCATTTCAAATCATATTTTCTTTGTCATTCCAATTCGTTTCACTTACTAATTTTTATTTCAATACTTCGCTTTGCTTATAACAAATCAAATTCAATTCAAATTCTATTCTATATGCTTACAAATTCGAAATGAATTTTAACATTCGATTTCAATTTCCTTTAATCATTCACAATTTTATTTCATTCCTTAATAGATTTCATTCCAATCATTTAGTCTATAAGACTTTTCAAATTTAACTTTATTCAAATCAACTCAAGTTAATTTCAGTTTAACTCTGAATTTCAAAGTTTTAAAACTTATTTATTATCCCATAACTATTTTTAATAAGGTTTCGGAGTTTTAAACCATTTCTCAACATTTCAAAATCACTTTTGAAATCGATTATTTCCAAAACCAATCTTTTTGATTTTAACTTTTCTTCAAGTTAAATTTCTATTCTAACAACTTCAAATTTATAAGTTGTCAAACTCAATTATATTCTATAAATATTTTACATAGGATTCCAGAGTCTTTCCATCTTTTCAAAACCATTTTTGAAATCAATACAAATTATCTTTTGAATTTCCCAAAACCAAACCCAGTTTTCCAAAAATTTCCATTTAAAATAATTTAGCAATAATTCCTCTCTTGGAAACTCGAAAATGAACACCGATGATGTCGCGATCATCATCGGAAATATTTTCCAGCGACCGAAAAGAGTTTAGAGCTTTCACCCTTTCAAAACATTTTTTTCCAAAACCTTTGAAGATTGTTTTCAAACTAAAAAGGGATTTAATTTTCTCAAATCTCAAAATTTCAAATCCTTCAACTTTTTTTCCTATATAACTCTGAAATTCTATTTCAAATTATAAATCACATTTACAATTTATATTTACAAATTCCATTTGTATATGAATTTTATTTTTGAACTTTTGATTATGATTTCAATTTCTTATTCAACTTTAATGATAATAGTTTAATACTACCATTCTCTTAACAATCAAACAACCATATACCATAATAATTTACAAAAATTATTTCCTTTTATATAAAAAATAGTTTTGGGTAAAATTATTTCATTTACCATAATTTTAAAACAATACTGTGTCGAATTGTTCTATTCAAGTGTATAGAGATTCCTATCGATAGAGTTGTACGGACTATACCGACCAGAATCCATATACCACTCAACAAACCAATCATCACCATATGAAACAATTTTATAGTCACTAACAAATACGCGCTCATGTCTATTATTACACTCAAACTCATTCTAGAGTACTACTTACTCAATCTCTAATGAGTAATCCCCACCAGAGCCAAGGTTGTCGCTTAACCAAATGCTCGGATACCAAATTGTAAGGACCCAATTTTTCTACTTTCGAAAGTCGACATCGATGCGTTCACTGTATCCAATGTCGCACGGTCGAATGCCAGAAAACTGAACCGTTAGGGTTTAAGAAGAAGAAGATAGAAGAAGAAACAGAAACAATAACAGAATGTCACATTTCGCAGCGGAACAATATATAGTAGATAAAAGAATAATCTTTAGAACAAAGAATCATCTCTGTTATTACAATACAACATCGGAGTTACAACACTAGGATTTACAACACTAATCCATATTAAAACTCAACTTACAGCAATCCCAACGCAGCGGATAATACATAGTATAATGATACGTCTCGCCATCCAGCTTCACTCCCGATCTCCACAGCAACTTCTTTTTCGACTTCGCTCTAGAATAATGATAACCTGACTCTAGGTTGCCCGTGTGGAAAATTATGGGCACCCAGAGTTTAGAAAGGGAACAGTAAACTCCAGGTCAGTCATGGGACTAGAGTGAGATCTTAAAACAGTTATTCTTTTACCAAGGAAAATAAAAGAATTTTAAAAGAAATATGCAATGCTTTTTGGAAAATGAAACTATCATAAGGCCTCCCGGCACACACACAATGCAATCGCACACTTGGGGGAGATTTCTCCTTATGATAGCCAAATACGCTTGATATGCAAAATCCTTTTTGATAGTATTATTATTAGTGCATAGTGCAGAAAACCTTTCGAAAATATAATATTAATCTTAGCCAGCATATGTACCATTATATTATGCATGTTATAGCTACCATTTAAGAATGGCAGGTTCTACAACTGAAATCGTAAAGGGCACATATTGGTGATTGGATTTCCAACAAATGGTCAGGCTAAGGAACTTCCTGGGCAATATGGGTACGCCTCTAGAGGGACGCCCCGAGAACCAAACCGGATCTCTGCCAACACAAGGCCGGGTTATCTCTGTAACTAGGTAACTACTGACACGAGTATGCTATCCCCCGGTCATTTGCGACCTTTATCCGAGGATCCTCAACACCAACAACCACAAAGTAATAAATTTGCAGCATCAACATAGGTAAAATATATAGGCTCCATACCATGATACTACCCTTTTCCAGAAGGAAATGACATACCCTCGGGGGGTGCTACCCCTAAATAACCTTGCTGCACCTTTCCTGTTTAGACCATTCCGGGTTGTGAGGCTCAACGAAGTCTCCTCCACAAAGCTACGCTTTTCACAAAAGCCATGCTTCGATCAACGAATGATCAGCAGCACTTTGTATGCCATATTACCAAATTGGGAATGTATCACTAATAACCATCCACTACATAACCTCTGAGCTCGTACGTCTCAGAGAAGGGTGTTAAGCTATGAGAATGAATTCTCCGCCACCAACAGAAATGTATTTGATAGAAACCATCTTTACATCTCAAAGTGTAACGTCAGATACTCATCCATACAAGTCCGTTCCGGGATCGAACGAAACCGAAGGCACTTCCAAAGAAGCTCTTGCAAGTCCGGATATTCACTAATCACGTCCGGAATCCTCATCACAAAGGGTGATAAAATTTGTATATCCAAGCAACTCGGTGCAGAGACATTCGACAGGTAATCCTCTCGCTTTGAAAAATTCCCCGTCTTCAACACCATCTTCAAATGTAATCCCATTTCGTCGTATCATTATTCGGAATAGGTTTTATGACACAAGGTCCTCTCCCGGCTAATTCGAATAATGAGCGCTTGTTTTTAAAAATAAGTGCTACATTCAGATTTCAAACAAATTACAACAATTTTTCACTTTGATCTTTTAAACAAAAGATCCATCACAATCACAAAGGTTCAATGTGGTTTTCGAATATCCATTTAGAATTCGACCCCCTGTCGCATCGAAGTTCAAATGACATTAAAAAGGCCAATATTGATAGTCGGATATTTAACTATCAATCATCATTCACAACAATCACCCGATTTAGATGATTTTCACAAATTATTTATTTTCAGAAAATCTTTGCAAGATATATTTTCACACTTTAACCACTTGAAAAAAATTTCAAATCAATTTCTTTACGTAGAATATATTCCCCAATATTTATTCATTTCCACTGAAAATCTACCGAATCTAAATACTTTTCAAAACTTTAAATCACTTATCCGAAAACATATATTTGGAAACATCTAAAATAAAAACTATTTTGGAACACTCTATTTAAAATATTAGTTATGAAATTGTATATCAATATCTTATATAAAAACTTCAAGTTCAACTAGTTTTAAAATAAAATTAGTAGATAAAGTATAAATATTTAAATAACCATTTTCTAAATAAAATATCAATTTAATCTATAAAATAATCCCTTCTATAACTTACTAAATAAATCTTTACTTTAAAGATTTCAAAATAACTTAAGAAAATAATTTCCCCAAAATATTCTGTTGAAACCAATTCTAGAACTTTTAATTTATATTTCAAAAGCTACTTTGCAAATATACTCGACTTTCCAGAGAAATACACTTTTTATTCTAAAATGGTTCATTCAAATCAATTTATAAATCTTTCTGGATTTATTTTAAATTTACGATCCAAATCCATAAATTCCTTTCCATACTTTTTTTAAAATAAAACAATATTTAATTTTAAAACAAATTTCCCTCTCTTTTATAAAATTCCCATTGTAAATTTTAATTTTCAAATATCTACTGATATACGATTTTCAAATCGTTTTCCAAATATTCACTTTCAACACCAAATCAGTTTCCAAATCATTGTTAAATTTTGTTTTAAACACCAAATCAAATCCCCAAATTAATTTTCTAAACGTTTATTTCAAAACACCAATCGATTTTCAGAATTGATTTCCTAATATATATTTTTTAAACACCAAATCAATTTTAGATCGATTTCCAAAATATTTATTATTTTTCATATATCAATCTCTTTATCAAATCAATATCAAATTGATTTTCCAATTTATATTCAAAACACCAAGTCAAATTTCAAATTTATTCTCAAATTTATTCCAAACACCAAATTTGTTATCTTTTGAAACAAATTCCTCCTTTTAAATTTATTTCATTTTCTAAAATTAACTTATTATAAATTTTCTACTTAAATTTCAAAAAAATCAAATTTTATTTATTTCTTGTATCCTATGATATCCAAAAATATATTTGGCTAAATTTTAGACTTCAACGATTTCAATCACAATATAACCACACACAGATTATAAATAATTAACACACAACATTGAAACAAATTTAATATTTGAGGAATCCAATTGGATCCCTCCAACCCGTTTCCCTGCATCCAAGACGTCAACACAACAATTAAATACCAATTCCACTTCGAGGTGGAATATCGAGGTATGTGGGATTTATGAAATATCATTCGCTATTATGAGGCGTATAGGGTCTCATCCGCTAAATAATGCGGAAAATCAATCACTCTAAATACATATATAATATCAATTCCACTTCGAGGTGGAATATCGCGGTATATGTGTTTAATATAATATCATCCGCTATTATGCGGCGCATAGGGTCTAAACTAATATAACTGATAATAAATCAATCATCCAAGCATACCATCAAAGAAATTTAAATTTAACCATTTAAAATTTAAATCGGAAAAATATTTGATTGAGTGAGAAGGTCTCACCTTTGCTTTTAATTTGCACTCCATTCCAACTCATTTCCATTCCGATTCCATTCCAGCTCGTTTTCACGATTTTTACCTTGTATAATACAATTACATAATTTTTATTAATATTCGAAATAAATCGAATAATTCGTTTTGCCATTTTATAAATTAAATTCAACTGATGATTTTTATTTTAAACTAGTATCTTGAATTTTAAACCAATAAATTTTCCTTTAAATTTTTTTAGTAACTAAGAAAATTTAAACAAGTAAATAAAATGAATAAATCACCACAACTTATTATTTTAAAAATTAAACTAATAAGTTAAAAGTATGTATATTTTTATATGGATATAACTCATATTTTATAAAATCCTCCTTGAAATTACCCTTACAATAAACATGCATGTATTATTTTCTTTTGAAAATATAACATACTTATAAAAAAAAAGTTATAGATTTACAAAAATAAACTCATATATCTCCAAGATTATATATATACATACATATTTCCTATTCCTATGTAAAATTAAATATGTGTATGTTTATTATTATTTTTCTTTTTTTCTTTTCCGTTGCTGTTTTCTGCTTAAACTATATATATAGACACACACACATATGTACATATCATTTTTTTCTGCCTATCTATATAGATGTATATATATATATTTAACGAAAGATTTTAAACTAAATATCTTACTGCAATCAAAGAACCCAAGGCCATGTCGCGAATTCTACGCTACTGCCGCCGCCTGCCGCCGCAAATCGCTATCGCGATGCAACCCTAGCTTCGCCGCCTAGACCTGCCTTGTGCTCCCCGCTTTCGGACCCCGCGCAACCTCCTGTCACCGCTAACCCTCTAGTCGCCATAACTTGACTGCTTCACAAGTAAACCCTAGCCACATGCGCCGCTACACCTTCGGCTCCATTGGATTCGCGATGACGAATGTGAGTTTCGCACGGCGGCGATGTCACGCTGCCTCCCCCTTTATATTTATGTTAAAAATCGAACTCAATCCCTAATTTGATTTCGCCTTTTTTTTTAAACTGAGACTTCGATTTTTTTTCCTTGATTTCGAAAATGGAAGAGGGAAGAGCGGCCATCGATTTTTTTCCTTGAATTAACCGGAGAGGATTGGTTTTTCATTTGATTTCGCTCGGCCATTAAAAGTTTTTGAATCGAACGAGAGGAAAGTTTTTTTCTCTTGAATGAGAAAGGGGAAACGAACGAATTTGTTTGGGGATTATTAAATTCAAAGTTCGGCATTTATTTTTAAAAGCAACGCGTGTCAAGAGAAGAAAGAAATAAAAAGCCAACTGTATGAAAGGGAGATACGTGTATAACCTGTGAAATTATTACCATGTACATATTATATTCAAAGTTTAAATTTAAAAATTTAAATTGTTGAGAAAATGAAGCCAAAAATCTCGATCTCCAGTCGAAGCGTGCCGCCAGGCGTTTATAAAGTTAAAACCCCATTTCGAACGCAATGGAAAAGGTTTCGAGTCCAAATTTGATCGTATGGAGAAGATAGCATTTTGAACCAGTTAGAACGTTAAATTTCCAATTTAAATTTCAGCGCGTTTGCTTATCGTACGGCCAAACTATCACTCAAAACATTACGAAAATTGAAATTCAATACTAATACATTATTACGGATCCAATGGAACTGGTTTCGTTGAAATCCGAGACTGTGCCTCGGAAGGCTATTGTTAAAGATCGATTCGGACGATATAATTTCAAAACTGTACAAAACATTTCCAAATTCAATTCTGAAGCTTCCATTATCATCAGTATTATTAATATAAAATTTCTAAGCCTTTAAAATATTTTTTATCAGCTTAAAAATCAAGATTCAAATTTTTACCTAAATTTCTATAATTAAATTCAATAATTTTTTTGCCAAATTCAGAGTTATATTTGAGATCCAAGTTAAAATATCATTCAAACATTTAAAATCAATTAAATATTTTGATTTCAAATGTTCAAAATTTCAGGGTCATCACAATAATACTATTATGGCTTATTATGATTCAAAACAACATTAAGCATCATAGATATAGAACCACAAATTGTATCAATAAATATAATAGATGACAGATCATATAATAAGCATAAGGACTAAGTTACATCATCGAATGAGTCTACATCTCAAATAATATACATCATACATAAGTCATCATCTCAAAATGAACTAAGGACAAATATGTATAGCTAGTGTAACTTCCACCCAAGCTAGCCAGTCTAAAGTCAAAAGTTCCTACTGCCTGCTGAGTCTTGGTCTGACCTAAGCATTAAAATAACACCCGAGCCAGATTATCTCTAACTATCAAAAAGGTTAGTCTATAGAATAATAGGCTATAAAAACATCAAGGGTAAAACATCATGGATCATACTTCACTAATTTACTTATGTTTCATATAAAACTTCGTGTCTTAAGGTTAACTTAAGTTCATTCAAAAAAACATCAAAGTGATAACAATCGTTAATTAGAGCATAGAAATTTACAACCATAAATGCAAGAAAACGACAGGCACTTCACATGTCAATATTTATCATCGTGTTCTTTGCATGTAATTAAATAAGCAGTTTGCCAATCTAATATCATCGGTATGCACATCGCACATAAATAAGTAAACACTTCGTAGGTCGAATATAAGACAAGAACATCACAAGTCAATACCAAATGCAATTATGTCTTTCATCATCATCAGTAGCTAGCCCAATAGACAAGTTCATCAAATGTCACACAAGGACGAGCATATCACATGAAATAACTCATCTGTAAACGAGTAACACCAAAAAAAATGACTTGAAAACCCACATAATCTGCATAAAACTACATACCCAACAATGAATGTAAAACTTGACAAAATAAGTGTTATATACTACCTATAAGCAATCATTTAAGAAACTATTACATATTTTATAACCACTCGAGTTTACTCAAATGTTTACTTTAAGTTAGTAAACTCCACTTGATAAGTGTGATATACTTCCAATTAGTAATTAGATAAGTATCATGTAATGTCCCATATCAACTTAGAGTTACTTAATTATTTACTAACTGATTATAAAATCCCTCTCATGCGAAATAAATGTTCATTCGAACAAGTCCAAGAATTAGTCAGCAAATCAAATACGAGCGTTTCATACCACTTGTTCTATTAAACCGTATAAATCGATTTCTCATTCAATCAATATCATGTAATTTAATGAAAATAATTCGCATCGAAACCCTTCCTGAAACTATTTTTTGTAAATTAGAAAATATAAATACATATAGATTGGGAATCATTTACAAATCAATAAAAAGGTATTTGTAGATACACTATAATGACCTGCAAATCCATGCAATTCAAGTTGACAATAAACCAAACATATCCAACCCAAATTGAACGGAAAGACGAATGGTTATAGGAAAGAAAGAAGAAGTTAAAAGAAGAAGAGAAAAAAGAAACTAAAATAATGCAAAATCTCAAAAATACAGCGGAAAAACATATAAAATAATATCAATGAACTTTACAAAGGAGAAGCTGTAATATACATAAATCCATCATAGTGCACTAACAAATCACAATCATCATCCTGGATAGTTATAATAACATATCCTTACAAATGTTGATAATTTAAATAACAATGCAGTGGAAAATAAACAAATACGTGAATACGACCTGAAGACCTCTAGCTCGTCTGACGAAGCTCCAAAGCATCCAAATTTAAATATGTGAATATGCTTGGTCTTACCCAAGAATTGAAAGGGAAAACTTTCCAGATCAGTCTGGTAAACCAGCATGAGAAAACACATCTCGACTAAATTTTAAAGTTATAAAAATCATTTTGAAGAAAGGTATCACGTAAGACCATGCCGCACATAAATATGGATGAGTTTTTACTTTACGATAATTAATACATTTCATATCTAATTCTGTTATATTATACTAGTGTCTAGTATAAAAATAATATTAATTCTAGCCAAATTGTTAAATTTATTAAATTCCAGCATACTAGCCACAAAATAGGTTCTACAATCAAAATGGCAGGCATGTAGTGGAGTTTGGATTTCCAACAAATGACCCGGGGAAGGACTATCTTTCGAAAGTACATCTCTAGAGGAATGTATCGAGGCTGCAGAACATCCACACCTCTACTAACACAAAACCGGCTTACCTCTTCCTAGATAGTATCGAATATGTCATCACCCAGGTCGTTATCAACCTATATGAGGCCCTTCTTCGTATACATCACAAAAATTAAAAACAATGTCATGATGGGAATAAATATATCTAAATGAGGATGATCATATCCTAATGATTGCGAACCACATAGCCTTGCTGCATCTACCCTATTTTGGTCATTTTTGTGTATGAGGCATGTGGTAACGATTACCTTTCACATAGCATATTTCACTTTGAATGCCACCTTGCCATTCCATAATCACATAACTGATTACTATAAACGTATAACTCGTAAACACGTAGGTGTTAGGAAAGGATGTTAAGCTAAAAGAAGTTGCCTTCTCCACCACCACATAGATGATACGTTTATAGAGACCAATCGATATGATTTTAAAATATAGTGTCAGATATTTGTCCATACAAGTTGTCCAGGAACATGACAAACCGAAGGCACTTCTCTTACCACATCCTGTTTTGAGAACCACCCTTGGATGAGTAGCAATTAGTCCTTGCATATCAAAGATTTTCATAACAGAGCACTACTACCGCCATAAGTGTAAGATATGGTAATTTCCCTGAGGGTCTAGTGGAAAGAAGCCCTACATCATGAAGATCTTCATCTTCAATTATCATCATCATAAACCTGCACTTTCGAATGCATACATTGGTCCGAAGTAGATTTCGAATAAATCCAACCCCGATCTCTTCGAATCAACAACGATAAAGAGGCCAAATTTGACGGTCGGTTATTTAGCTATCAAAGCAATAAATAAAATCTAGCACATAAGCAGTTACTACACCCATTTAATTAATCCTTCATTAATTAAATCAATTTTTCAATATTTACCTCAAATTATCTTTCAAAAGATATATTCATGATATCATTTCAAACTATTCGATAATGGAAAACATTCCCGTATACTTATACCAATGGTATAAGTATACTAACAAATCATTTCATTTTCAACACTTAGGAAATATCTCCATATACTTAAAACGGAAATAAGCATTTATACAAATCTTAAGTAAAGAATTCTTCAAAACGCACTTTATTTGGGTCAAAAAGAATGTTGTGTAAACATCGTTATGATAACCCTAAATACTAGTATGGGATTTGAATAAATTATATATATATATATATATATATATATATTTGCATACAATATAAAAATTTCCTTTTGGTAATCATTTACTATAATAACATTGTTATAGTCCATGCCTTCTTTACTTTCACAAAACGTCTATTACGACAATAAATGCTGAAATCTATGTTTTCGATACTTATCGCATTTTAAATTATTCTCTAACTATTAAATTTCATTTGGAATTATTATTTTCTAAAATTACTTTCAAAAGTTAAATCATTTTTAATACCATTAACTAAATCGAAATATTACTTTCAAACATTCCTTTAAAAGATAAGCCACTTTTAAAACTATTAACTCCATACTTAAAATTCAACATAAATCATTTCTATGTTTGTAAACTATGTTTTAAAATTTACTTATATTTTATAAAACTTTGATTTATAAAATTTCTTTATTTATAGAAGTTCTTTTATAAATCTGTTCATTTGTAAAATCTCTATATTTATAGAAATCCATTTTTAAGTCTATTGCTTTATAAATCTCTTTGTTTACTTATATATAAGATCTCATTTTATTAATATTTGGAACTCCGTTATGTGTCTATTAATTATTCACAAAATAAATCACTTATTTAAACCATTTTACAAATATTTACCTCTGAATATTTTCATCTTCTTAAAAACTATATCTATTTATAATAAAAGATGGACTTATTTATAAATTTTAAAACTTTATAATATAGTTGAAAAATCTATATTTAACATATTTCACAAAACAGTTAAATTAATATTACAAAAATCATATTCCTATCTCATTTCAATAATCTCCTTTTTTTTAATAATTCAAGAATTATTAAAACATAAAATTCCAAAATCACTTTAAAAATCATTTTGTTGGGTGATAGTTGTTTGATGGTTGGATTTGTTGTTTTTGATTGCATTTGCTATATTGGCATATATAGTTGTTGTATTTGTATATGTTGTATATTGTTATTACTTTCTATATTCATGTTTCTCATTTGTTTGTTGAGTGTTTAGTAGGTATGTATGGCATATGTTTCACATTTGGAGCTCGCTTTCGTGCTATATTAGCCATATACGCTCTCTAATAATATATAAGGTACATATCTCCGATTACATATTGTACTTTTACACTTTTTTCCCTACGAGATGCCTTATCCTCGATGATGAGATGTATATTTGTGTTATATATGTTGTGATCTACTACGATCGAACCACGCAAAGGAGACGATGGCGAATTTTTTTGAAAATTTAAGGCGTTAGAAAATTTTTAAGAAATTTGGAAAAATTGTGATAACTGTAATTTTGGATTTTGAGTTATAATCTGAAAAACTATTAGTGGATTTTGAAAAGATAACTATGAAAGGATTTGAAAACTTAGAAAAGTTTTTATAAGAAGTTTAATTAGATGATTTTGAGAAAAGTTAAAATGTTCATATGAATTTGATATCTAGATTGAACGATTTGTTTTGAAAAGTTAATGGATTTTGCGACTTTTTCTTACTTGGTAATTTCGCGGACAAAATTCTTTTAAGTATGGGAGAATGTAACGATCCAGAATTTCAGTCATTTGAAATTCGTATATTTAATTGATTTTAAATATTCAAGAGTAAATTTTATAAGTTGGATAAATAAATTATTAATTTAATATTTGAAATTGCAGAAATAATTGAAATTTTGATTTGATGCAAATGAAAATGATTTATAAAGTTGAATTAAATTCTATTTGAATTAGAATGATGTTAGAGGACTTTTGTAATTGATTTAAAAGTTAAATTATAGAAATTGAATATTTTAATATTTAATTGATGTGTAAAAATAGACATTTTTCATACATCCTCGGATTTCAACGAAACTAGTTTCACTGGATCCGTAATGTAATATTATTGTAGGATTTCAAATTTCGTGTCAATCGGATTTACGGTTTGTCCGTGGCAAGCTAAAAATCGTAAAAATCTGCTTAAGTGAATTTTAAATTTAAATAATTCGATTCGAAAACCTACCTTACAAATATAATCGAATTGGCTTCTGATATATATTCCATTGTGTTCGGAATAGGGGTAAAACATTATAAATGCTAGGCGGCATGCTTCGATTGGAGTCCGAAATTTTTTTGGGTGAATAGTGTCACGTAAATTTTCTATAAAAGGACCTAGATTTTTTCATTTGCACAAACCCTAAAGGAAACTAGGGCTAGCCACGGGCTCTAATATTTTTAATGGCCAAAAACTTTCGATTTTTCCCTCCCTTCAATCTCCCCATCCTTCAACAATCATAAAAAATTGTCAGCTACAAAATTATCAAGCTCGATGAGTACTTCACATCCAACGGTGGATTTTTGCTGTAATGGTTTAGATTCGCCAGAATCTTGCGATGAAGGCGGCATGTTCAATCATGATTTTCGGGCACCAGCTCGATCGAGCTTGACCGGTTCTTCGGCATTGATAGAGTCGGCATTGGCACACATCATGGTGGTAGTTGATCATCTCATCGATGATCGATGAAGGCTTGATAATTCGGTTTATAAAGGCGGCCGATAGGTTTCTAAACCCTGGAAGTTGCGTGATGAAGAACGATGAAAGAAATAAAGTTCGGCCCAGTTGCAAAATAGTGAAACACACGGTTGAGATCGATTAAAGGTTTTAAAAATAAAAAATAATAATTTTATTACAAAATCGTATAAACTTTGTAACATCGTAACTTTGCCATACGAGGTCCCTTTTCGACGAAAAAAGTGACGTTTGGTCCGTATTGACGAGCACTACATTTTTAGAGCTGGTTTGGAGTTGATTTGTGCAACATTGGACCTATTTTGGTAATTTTAAATATTAAAGTGATAATTTCCAAATTTAAAAAGGATTTTCAAGTGGTTTGGAAAATATACGTTTTGTTGAATTTTGAATTGTTAAGGAATGAATTTATTTTGAATAAATAGATGTTATATTTTTATGTTATAAAAAATCATGATTTTCGTGAAATGGAATTGAAATGTGATTTTTGAAATATGGATTTAACTATTTTATAAATAGTTTAAATTGAGATTTTTGAATTATTATAAACATTTAAATATAAGATTTATAAAATTGAATTTTTATACATCGGAATAATGGAGTTATAAATAAGTTTTATAAGTGTTAAAATGAAGTTATAAATGGATTTTATAAGTCAACAAGATTTATAAATTGGTGAAGTTATAATAGGAATGATTTGGAAATAAAGAGATTTATAAGTAATTATCTTATAAATTGGGTTTTGGCATGTATATGAGATATAGATGAAATTTGTTAATAAAGGAATTTTATAAATGGTAGTTTTTATAAAATAGAAATGTGAATGTATAAACATTGTTTTATAAATTCGAAAGCAATTGAATTTGACAAGTTAAATATAAAAGTTTATTAAAGATATTATATCCACAATTTTGTACAGTGGATAATCCTTCAATAAATATATAGAAGTAATGAATTTGATAAAAGAGATATATTCACGATTTTGGACAGTGGATTATCCTTTAAATTAAATGTGTAGAAGTTTTGATTTGGATAAGAGAATTATATTTACGATTTTGGACATTGAATAATATATTAAATAAAATGGATATTTTTGGAAATGGCATTTTAAGTGGAGTAAAATGATTTAAAGATGATTTTAAATGTGTTAAGTATCGAAACCATAGATTTCAACATTCATTGCTGAAATAGACATTTTCGAAGTAGGAAATGATGGAATACAACACTTTTGTTATAGTAAATGATTTTCGAAAGAAAATGTTTTGTTTAGTATATGAGATTTATATATCTATCTTATTTTCAAATCCCTATACTAGTGATTTTGGGTTATCGTAACGATGTTTTACGAAACATTCGTTTTGACTCAAATAAAAGATGTTTAAGAGAATGTTTTCCTTAAAGAATAAAATATATACTTAATCCTGATTTAAGTATATGTAATATTTTCTAAGTATTGAAAATAAATTGATTTATGAATTACTTATTAATAAATAAGTAAATGGAAATGTTTTCCAAAGTTGAAATGGTTTTGAGAATATATCTTTTTAAAGATAATTTGAAGTGAATATTTGGTAAATGATTTAATTAATAAAAGGTTAATTAAAAGGGCCTAGTGATTGTTATGGTGTAGAATATTTGTTTGTTTGTTTTGATAGTTAAACAACCGACTATCAAATTTGGCTATTTTATTCCTCGACTTAATGTGGGAACTATTTAGTCATACACTTAGTACGTAGCCTTCTATGTAGGCTTGATTATCATTTGTGTTGAAGATGATGATTCGTGTAGTGCGGAGTATTATGCCAATCTATCGAGCTTCCTTCTTGTCCCGAAGGATAGCAAGTTGAAAGTTGAAGATGTGATAAGTCTATGAGACATAGTTTCTGTGTGAGGTTGAGAAATGCTTTTGCGTTGTTGGTGCGAAGAAATGGTTATCCGAAAACCACTTCGGATCAACGTATATGCGACGATTGTGCAGGTTGCTTATAATGATATTGATATTCCGGATTTTCATAGTGGGGGACATCTTGTTGATCATTTGGGGTTAAAATCCCAATATACATATAGTAGTAGTGGTCTCTTCATTTTGAAATATCCAATGCGAGGACTATTCGCTATTGATCCTAAGGATTTCCCAACAGGATGTGGTAGGAAAGTACCTTCGGTTTGTCTTGTTACTGGAAAATTGTATGGATGTTTGTCTGACATTGCATTTCTACAGATTACATACATTGGTTTTTACAAACGTACATCAGTGTTGGCGGAGAAGGCAACTTCTCTTAATTTAACACCCTTCTTAAGACGTATGAGCTTAAGGGTTGTATTTTTGTGGAAGGCAATTAGTAGTCAACGGAAATGGCCGTGTGGCATTCAAAGTGATGTGATATGTGATTGTGAAAGGTAATCGTCACCTCAGGCCTTATCAATCGGAAATGACTAAAACAGGGTTAGATGTGGCAAGGCTAAGTGGGTCGCTTCCAAGTAAGGTATGATCATCCTCTTCTAGATATATCTTTACACGCTATGACGTCATGTATCTGATTCTGATTATTGTGCTATGTATGCTATGAGGGCCCTCATTAAAGGTCGGTAATGATAGGAGGATGATATATTCGGTACCATCTAGTTATAGAGGTGGGCCGGTCTTATGTTGGTAGAGGATCCTTTGTGATGGTCCTCGGTACATTCTTCTAGAGATGTACTGCCGGAAGGTAGTCCTTCACCTGGTCCATTGTATGGAAATCCAAACTCCATTACGTACCTGCCATTTTGATTGTATTACCCATTTTGGGTAATATGCTGGAATTTAATCAATGTAACAATTTCGGCTATGATTGATATTATTTGTATATACTAGACACTAGTATAATATAAGAGGATTTGATATGAGATGTTTTAGTTATCGTATGGTAAATACATGTCCGTGTTTATGTGTGGACTTGTCTTACGAGATACTTTAGTTTTGATAAAGGAAAATTTTGGTAATTTTTAAATTCAGTTTAGTGTGTTTCTCATGCTGGTTTACCAGACTGATCTGGGCGTTCTTCCCTTTCAATGCTCCAGTCAGACCGAGTATATTTACAAATTCAGTTTTGGTGGTTTTGGAGATTCAATAGGAAAGCTAGAGATCTTCATTTCGTATACACGAATCTATTTTGATTATTGGTTATCCGTTGTGCTTAGTTGTTTATATTATCGGCAATTGTGAGGACATGTTGTTATAACTATCCAGGATGATAACTATTGATTGATTGTTGAACTCTGATTGATGTATGTATATATGGTTTTTGCTTTGTAAAGATCATTGATACGATATTATATGTTTTCCACTGTGATGTGAGATTCTGTATGGTTCTGTTTGGTTTTATCTTCTCTTTTTGTTCTCTTCTCTTTTTCTTTCTTCTTTTCTTTCTCTTGACTTTTCGTCGGTCTGTGCTTTTTGGATTAGACATGTATGGTTTATTGTTGATTCAAAGGGTACAAATTTGCGAGTCGTCACAAATTTCATAGTGGACGTAGGCCATATGCCGAACCACTCTAAATCTACGTGTTTTTGTGCATTTATTTGCTTATTAATTGGTGTGTTTGTTAGATCTTCCACTTTTTCCATTTAGATTTTTCATTTATCTCTACAAACACATCCGAAGAGTGTTGTGCCAAATTTTGGTACAAACAACTCTAGCTAGAGTAAATCAATTAAACGATATATGTTATCGGATCAAACCAAGAACTCTAAAGCAACCTATGTAGTATGAATATTAATGGAGATTTTGATCTTAGACTAAACTCAAGATATCCAAGTGAAATAGTGATGATGAAAATAATGTGTATAAAAATATCATTACTGGGTGAGGTTATTATTCAGTGATCAAAAATTTGATTCATCTAAATGGTCTGGAAGCATTGAAATTGGCTCGATAATTTTCTTCAACAAAGTCCGTGCTGGCTTCGTTATTTAAATTGTTTTAACATTGATCGACGATCGAGTTCACACCAAAGAGTCAACATAACAGCGTTGTTAATAATTTTCAAGCTCAACTAATTACAAAATTAAACCATAATTGTTAAAAATTAATAAAATATCAATATAAATTTTGTATTAATTTATGGTATTTTAGATAATTTATTTACAATCAGTTGGAAATATGTATAAAATTTGTACAACGGTTCGTTCTATTAAATAGCCCAAAATTAAATAATTAAAAAATGATTCAAATGGGAGTCAAAGCTAAGTTCACTATATTTGGCTATATAAAGGGGGCGTGCATAATAGTTAAAATGGGAGACTAGGCATTGTCTTTTAGGGCTAGGTTTGGGGGGATGGTGCATATCTCTAGCTACAAATAGTCTATCCTACACATCATTTTCTATACACTTTTTCCTAGCTCATTACATCCTATTTCTACCATTGGAGAATTCTTGCTTTCAACCTTGCAAACTATAGTAGAGGAAGAGAACATGAAGCACTAAGATGAAATCTTAGCAAACAACGTGTTAGGCTCTTTACAGGACTTCGATGGTGAACCATATCTTTTCTAACCTGTATATAAACCCATTACGGTCCATATATCTATACGTATTTAATGTTATATCATGTATGATTTACACTATTGTATTCACTCTAATATATTCCCAGGTATTCAATATAAAGAGTCCAACAGACATTAATGTGTGTTGACCAGTCTAATTCTATATATCTATTTGGGCAGTGATATGTGATTCCATCTGTGTGGTGTGTGTCAGGTATTCTTGGCAATTCGTACGGGTGCACTTCACGTAGATAGCCTCTAACGAGCTTTGGAATGCTATGAAACTATGTGTAGGATGTGTTAGATATCACTGGTTACTGTGGAAACTACAATAAAAAAAACCACTCTCTAAGGCAGTATGAAGCCCCTCTTTGTAGGATTTTAGAAACATGACATTGATTCTAAGTATCGATTGACGAATGTCATAGAATATCGATCCTTAAAATAGATGAGTGTTGACATATGTTCAAGAAAATTATTTATCGAAGTGTATCAGTCGAGAAAACCCATCTAGAAATCGTAACCAAGAGTTATTTCTCCCCTTATAATCTACTTCCCCGTTACTCGTTTAAGAGCGTGACTTTGAGTTTATATGATGAGACGATGGAAATTAACAAAAGGGGGTTGGATTTCAAATTCCTTGATGGGTGGTAGTGTTAGTGTAATGTGATAGAGATAATGGTGGCACTAAATATCGAAGGTGGTATCAATCATGTATCAACATCAAGATTTAAGTGCGGGCAACAACATTGAAGATGGAGGGATTGGGATCAGAGTTGTAGTTGAAATTGAGGTGCAATGTTCTTGAAAGTTTGTGCTGCTAAATGGATCAAGATTTAATGGAAAATAACTGTGTTTATAAATGGCAATGGTTGTTGAAGTTTGAGATTGTATGATTTAAATTACCTGAACGTGAAGAGGAAGAAAGAATGAAATGAGAAGTGGGCTCCAAAATTTACTAAGTGTTATTTATTTATATACAACACTGAAAATTGATCGGTAATGTTCCATATAGGTCAATATCGGTTGATGTGAACTTAGTAGCATGATTCAGGATATTTGATTAGGATAAATTAATTAGAACAATGTAGAGTGATAAGCAGATTGAAGTTGGTAAAAATATGTAGTGGTCGTGCTTAATTAAAATGAATGGCTTATAAATGGTTAAGTGCTAATTAAATAAACCTAGGCGCATATGGGTAAATAGGGGCCTTTATTTCCACTCTTATACCATTATCTCTAGGCCATACACACACATTTTAACATAGGTAAATTTTTAAACATAAGAAGAAAAGGAGCCGTCCATTAGAAGGAAGATAAAAAGAGAAAAAAATCAAATCAAAAGCTTAGGTTCAAGCTTGAAGAAATCAATCTTCAATTTCTTATCCAATCCAAGGTGAATAATAATTACTACATCTCCATTTTTTGCTTCTATAACATATGTTTTTGGATTTAAGAGTAAATTCATTTTTACGGTACATTGGATGATGATATGCTTGATTTATAATTTATATGGTTTAAATAAGTTTGTTTAAAAGTGGATATGCACGGTTTTAGGGCAAAACCAAGATTTAAAGATGTTTGAATATAATGGGAAAATTATGTGTTATGGAAAACATGATTTTGGAATTGGGTTTCAATTTTCATAGTTTTTCAAGCCGTGGAGAATTAGTTATGAATTTTCCAAGACAAAAATGGTTATTTGAGTTTGTAAATTTTTTTCGGAAATTATATTAAGAATTTGGGTCTGAAATTTTGATATATTATATAATACGATTCAATTGAATTTCTAGAATTTTTGGGGATTTTTATTAAGTGATTTAGTATGGAAATTAAGTTATTTTGAAAGGAGGACCTAAATGATTTAATTGTATTGTAAATAGGAAGGGGTTATTTGTTAAATGTTATTTGGTTTTAGATCTGAGAAAAATGCAGCAGTTATTAGCAAAAAAATTTTAAAGCTTATGTAACCAACCAAGTGTTTAAAATTGGCAAGTTAGTTATAAAAAGTTTACTTTATTTGGTAAAAAAACCTGTTGCTCAAAAAAGTAGGTTCTGCTTCCTTTGGATAGAGTTTTTGACCTAAATCTTTCGCCTTCGACATAGTCGAAACCTTCTACCACGAAACCAATACGCTTGGTATCACTTAGCTGTATGTAGTGGATTGGAGAAAGGCGGATGGTAGGGTGTTGAAACATAGCTTCTGAAGGGGTTGGTTCCTTTGTTTTGTTTTGTCTTAAAAGGAAAGCACTTGCTTGTTTACAAAGGGGTTTTTGAAGTAGTCGAGACTAATGGTTTCGAAAGGGTATTTCAAAAGAAGCAATTAAAGGAGAGCTTCTGCCTTTTTTTTAACATAGTAGCTTCCGAAGGAGTTACTTATTTTTTAATTGAAGCTTTTGGAAGGGGTAGTTTCGACCAAGTTGAAACCCTTTTGAGATTTGATGTCTTTCGATGGTATTGAAGACATCAATGCTATCGAAAGGTACTGTTTGTCTTTATAATTATAAGTCACTTCATACTACTTTCAAAAGGGATTAGAGGTTTCGAAGGTAATGCTTTAGAAAGGGGTTTCGAAGCCAACCATTATTGTTTTACCTAGATGTTTTAAATATTTTCGAAAGGATGGTTTTGATATTATCAAGTTTCCCCAATATTGTTATGAAATAAAGATGATTCGAAAGGGATGCTTTCGGTTATGTTCACTTTGACCCGAAATGATGTTTTAAATATAAACCCAACGAAAGGGGGACTTTAAATGGTTTCGAAGGGTAACCTTCTATAGTGTCGAAAGGGGTACTTCCAAAAGGTTTGAAGTTATGATTCTATACTATATGGTAATACTTTAATACGGTCGAAAAATTACGAAAGAGAATTTTTAAAGTATTCAAAAGGCAGGAGCCTATTATTTTGAAGATAGTATTTAATGGTTTTGAAAGAGGTCATCCTATGAGGTCGAAGGCAAAAATTTCGAAGGTGTCGAAAGGCTTTTTAAACCCCAAACTCAAATTTTTAAAGGAAAAACCCATGACTAGATAAAGGAGTTTTAATAGGATTTCATGTATGTAAATTTGAAGAATTATTTCCTTGGTAAAAATATAGGTTAAAGGGATTAACTATGAAAAGTATTTCAAGGACCATAAACCCACAAGAGTGGTATTGTTTTGTTGTTATGTTTGCTTCTTCAAAGATAAATATTTCACATGATAAAGAACCCATAACTACATTTTGAGGAGAAGGGGTAGAAGAACCAGTTAGATTAACCTAATAGTGAATATAAATTGGTTAAACTCCTGAATGAGTAGAATTGCATCCAGGGAGTCAGGGAGACCAAAATATAAGATGCCAAAACCTTGAAATTGTTTGGGAGATAGGTTCATAGTAAACCCATGAAAACTATTATTTGGAAGTTATTAAGGTAACCAATAAGTTCATAGTGTTCCCATGAAAATTATGTATTAAGGATTGTTACAGGGGCTAGTTGGTTTGTAGTGAACCTATGAAAACTATATCTGCAATAAGAATTGACATCAGTCAATAGGTTCCTAGTCAACCCATGAAAACTAGGATAAGAAAGAAGTTATTAGAGTAATCCATACGTTCCTTTAGTCAACCCATGAAAACTAGGATAAGAATAGAGTTATTGGAATTACCAATTGGTTCAGGGGAACCCAATAATTAATTAAGTTAGTTGGCAGGGGCATATAGGTTCTTAGTTATCCCATGAAAACTATGAAATAGGACAGAGGGTCGATGTATTATGAAAAGGTTATCAGTAAACCCATGAAAACTAATAGGTTAATAGTAACCCTAAAAACTATAATTATGATAGGAAGTTAATTAAACCGAGGATGGAAAATCCAAAAAGTTTATATGTATGCATATCATCATAATATTTTTAAAATGTATAACCACTGTGGATGCAGGAGCACGGTATGTGGTTTTGAAAAGGTTTTAGGACACTAGTGAGAGAAAAACCCGTTCCGCTAAGCAACGTGGTCCCACTAAGTATCTAAAAGGATTGAGATGTTAGATTATTATTCAAACCAGACTTTATGTCTGACTCAAATTTTTTGTTTTCCACTTAAACTCTTGGGTACTCAATTGATTTGAGTAGTTTGAGGTTTATGGTTTTCATGTTCTCTTATTAGACGAATAAAGCTTCCGAAGGCGTGCAGGAGGAAGTTAATTGTTTAGAGTTATCTTTTTTCCGCCGTTTATTTTGGATGTAAAAGCAGACTTTTAGCCTTACTATTTACTTTGATCAACCAATGGGGCATCTTCATATGTCGCACTTGGCGTATGTGTAATAATTATATTATTCTAAATGTGGTTGACATTTGTAGGATTATGTAATGACCAAGAAATATTTTGAATGGAATGTGGAAATGTGTTTTTGAATTTGTTAAAAAAATCCATATTTTTGATATGTGTATCAATATATCTAGCACCACTGTATTCAGCCACCGAGGATTAATAGCTGTGGATGATTGTAGCATCTGTAGTCATTAGTTTTGGGCCTCCGAGTAGGGGGATGTTACACATATCATCATGAAAACGAATTTAATCATAAATCCAAAAACATATAAACATTGAATAAAATAGAGATGGTTCAAAATTATTGCTCATCCTAGATATGATAAGGAATTTGAGATTTTTTGTTGATAAATCTTTCCTAGCTTTGATCATTAGCTTTAGATTGTAATCTTTCACTTTGATAGTGGCCAGCTCCTTAGGATTTTTCATTTTCTTTTGTTTGGAGAAAAAATGAACGTGAATAGACAAGAGTGAGAAGTGTATGGCTGTGTATAATGAAGTGGCTATTTTACTAATATGCCCGTGTGTAATTTAATTAGCTAATAACTAAACTAAAGTCGATTTACTTCATTAATAAGCATGGCCCTATACGTAATTTATTCAAATTTCAATCCCCTTATCATCATTGTTCGATTTAATTTATCTAATTAAATTTTCTGAATAATATTATCAAAAATTAGGGATGTTACAGGTAGCTATGTACTAACCTAGGGTACGTGATATTTAGGTACTAACCTTGGTTATATTACACACACACATATATCTATATATATGTAGTATGTATGTGTGTGTATCTATGTATGTATGTGTATACGAATGTGCATAAATAGTCATATCATGAATGAATATGTTATATTATTAAGTATTCATGTATGTATACGTGTGTATACATGTATATTGTTTTCAAATTTTGATCAAACCCTAATTTATAAGTGTGTGCATAACAAATGTGCACAACGTTTTTCTATAACTTTTGGTTGATGAAAAGTTGAAAATTCAAAAAATGATTTCCGATTACACTTTCTATTTTTATGTGAAATGCTTATTGTGTAAAAAAAAATTGAAAATCAATTTTACCATCATTTGTTAATTTTTAAAGGAGTTATATTTTAATTATAAAACTGTAACGACCCGTAAATTTTCGATAATTAAAATAGCTAATTTAATAAGATTTCGTGATTTAGTGTTAGAAAAAAATCGTAAGTCGTTTGGAATAATAATAACTGGAATGAATTGCAACAATAATTATCCAAGTAATTATTTATAGATTGAATGGAGTTCTAATCTAATTGAATTGACTCAAATGTTATAACTTGGTTAAGGGAATATATGGAAAAACCAATGCAAATAAGTGTAAGAATTGTGAATTATTTAGGTAGTAATACAAATTTTAATAGATTGGTTTCGAAGATTCGAATAGTAATAAGTATTGAAAAATAAATGCTACTTAGTGAATGCCTTTGCAATCAATAGTTGGATAGGATAATAAATGTTGAATTCATTGGGTATAATAGAGTAATTGATTGATAAGTAAAATCTAGTTTAAATCAAATAATTGAATGTTGAACAGGTAAATTGTTTAAAGTAAATATTTAAAACTTATTGAATAATTGAATAACGGAAATTGGATAACTGATTAATGGAAATGGTTGTTCTATAATTTGAATTAGTTTTAAAGGTTAAATCTTATAAGTTCGTTTTGAATATTTCAAAAGATAGTGATTTAAGAATAATCAAATTCGTTTAAATTTAATATTACAAATGTTTGAATAATTAAATTCCGAATTAGATATGATTAATTTGATATTGAAATTTAATATATGAAAATAGAGTGAATAATTGAAATTTGATTTAATATGATTCAAATTGGTTTCCAAAGTGAATGTAAGTTATATTGGGATTATAATAGAGTTAATAAGATTTTAAAATTTGAATTTATTGGATAATTGAATAACGAGTTATATATGATTAAAAATGATTTGTAAAATTTTATTTTATCATATTAAAGTTAGAATGATGTTGTAGAACTTTTAAAATCGAATTAAAAGTAAATTTGTGAAAATTGAATATTTTAATATTTAATTGACGAGTTAAAATAGCCATTTTTCAAACAATCTCGGATGTTGACGAAACTAGTTTCATCGGATCCGTAACGTGATATTATTGTAAGATTTCAAATTTCGTGTCAATCGGATTTACCGTTTGTCCGGGGCAAGCCAAAACGCCTAGTAAATCGTTTAATCGGTTTAATTTAAAATTGATCGTTTATTGCCGTAACTCGCACAGATGATCGAATTAGCCTCCGAAACCTATTCCACTGTGTCCGGAATGCGGGATAAACCCTTGAAACGCAGGTCACCACGCGTAAATCGGAGTTCTGAAAATCCGGAATGAATAGTGTTCGTCAGAATTTCTATATAAGCACTTCATTATTTTCATTCTCAAGAAACTAAACCCTAACCCTAGTTGAACGTTCAGCCGCCAATTTCATTAAACCAATGGCCAGAAACTTCTTTTCTTTTCCCCTCAATCACTCTCAATCCGTTGACAATTAGCAAGAGCTTTCAACTAACATATTGAAGAGCACGACGAGATCTTGAAGATCAACGATGGAGATCGCTGTAGGTGAAGTGGATCGACGGGAAATTGAGTGCAAACATGGCACGTTCGTTCACGTTTTTCGATAGGGAGGAGCCACCGTGTGCGTGTGGTCTTGGGCCGAAGGTTGTAGTTGCATGGGGCTTCACAGCACCGGTCTCTGATCATCATCGCGATCAACATGGTGGGGTGCGGCATCAAGATTCGAATGGAGCCGATGGGTTCATGTACATGAATATCACGTTGAGGAAGACGGGGGGGGGGGGGGGGGGCAACGACCTGATGAGTGGAAGTAAAGAATGGATGGCTATGATGATAGTAGGGTTAAATTTAAAAATAAAGTTTATATTAATTTATATAAAAATTTGTGTAAACTTATAAATGTCATAACTTGTTCGTACGAGGTCGGATTGTGACGAAACGAATTGCGTTGGATTCGTTTTGTCGAGCACTACTCAATGGAACTAGATTGGAATCGTTTGGAGCTAGTGGAAATTTCGGGTAAAATTAAACGCTCATTTAATTTTATTTGAAATAAAACGCTGGAACTACATTGAAATCAAGGTGAGTGTTTCATAACACTCACAACGTACTGAATATCTTTATGCTAGTTAAATCTGACATTATGAAATGTTATGAATTTTATTTGTCGTTGTTTGATAAAATTTAATTGTCATATAGATTGTCATTTTAATTAACCATTAAAAATTAAATTGACAGTTAAATTGAAATTAAAATTGAATTGCGATTAAATTAACTGACATTGATAACTATGAAATTGCCATGAATTGTATTGTCTATTGGATGATTTATTTCGATGGATGCTATTGGTTGATATTTAAATATTTGGATGTTTATTTGCTTATATATATCCTGTTATGCATACATATGAAACTGTGATTTGATTTAAGTGATATATATTCATCCCTGACATTTAATTGAAATAACTAATCACTTGGCCATAGGATAGAAAATTATATACGGACACCGGATTGGCTAAATTAATAAATTTTAAAATCATCGATTTTGAAATTTATTTAAATGTTTTGATTTAAAAGTTATAAATAGAAATCAATTTATAGAAATTGAATTTATCGAAAAATTGAGTTTGGAATGTTGAAATAAATTTTGGTTAAAAAAAATTGTTATATAATTAAAGTGGAGACTTTGGAATTTAAAAATCGGGATATGATTGAATTTCGAAAATTGATTTGTTTAAAGATTTAACCTTAATTCGAGCTTTGAATATTACTAAGTAAAAGTGATATAAAAATGATATTTTGAAATCGAGCTTGGAATTGAATCATATTTGAAATTTGGATTTAAACTTGAATATTGATGGATAATTCTGTTAAGTGTTATAAATGGATATTTTTGAAAAATCAAGCTCCAAATCGATATAAATTGAAATTGAATTAATTGAAAGTGAATATAAAATTGAATGAATTTGAAGTCAAAGTTGACGTTGATTGAACCGAAATCGAAATTGAATCGGTAGAAGGGAAATTGAAATTGTTTTGAATTGGGAAGTTATAATTGAAATGGTTTGGTTTTGAAGCTGTTTTGTTTTGTTTTCCAAATTTCTCAGTTATATAAACCATTTTTGAATACTTAAACTATTTTAATCTATTTTAAATCTACTTAACCCAATTTAAATTATTTTAAACTAATTTATCTATTTTAAATCCATTTTAAGACTTTAAGTACTTTTAACTACTTTAATTAATTAAACTACTTTTAAACTACTTAAAACTATTTTATAAAATTCTAAGCTGGTCAATAAGGTGAAATGTTTATATTTAAATCTTGAATTTAAATACGAATTGGGTTAAATGAAGTTGCAACCTAAATTGAAATTCGAAATGATTTTGAAATCGAAATGAGATATTGATGCGAAAAATGATTTTTGAAACGGAATTTTACATTTGAATAGATACGATGATATTTGAAATGGATTTGATTTTTGAAGCGAATATGATATTTTGATATCAATTATGAATCGATTTGAAATGTAAAAGAGCCAACGGTGTGATAATACGTAGTTATTAAAGAGACCAGGATCGGATATGGACATACTCTCTGTCGATACCGAACACCACTTTAATAACTATTATACGCGGAGTGTTGATCCAGAATGAAGTGGATGGTTTGGTGAATGCGTTGACTGAAGAAAGAGAAGGATATTGGATGACCCCTGACATGACTAAAACAGGAGCCGCGCCAGGCCATTGAGGTTCGCCATCTCTAGCGGACACACTTCTTCGATACCATATCTATTACATTTGTGATTCGATTTAGGTGCACCGCTTGATTTGGGAGTGTTGTTTCGCGGTGTTGGGATAGCTGCTGGCTATGCTCAACATCAGTTCGGATCACGCAACTACTAGTATCCTAGTTGGTATCGCCTCATGTACCTTGTCATACTGATTATCCTATTCGCGACCACTACGTTATGTTTTGTGTTATACCTATGGGGTACCCTCTGATAACCACCAGTTTACGGTGGGGCTTACGGTGCTGTATAGACTATGGCATTATAAAAATGTGTTAAGGGGGATTATGGTAACGCCTTAACGCTATTTTGATACTTTATATTACTGATAGGCATTATCTACTTAGCATATTGTACTACATAGTAGATAGTTTAACGGATCCTTAAGAGATGGAAAATCCCGTAACATCTCTTAAGTTATTGCACGCACGTTGACACTGGATATGAGATGTCAAACCCCGTAAACATCTCTAACGCCGTTACACACATATTTATTTACGATTGATTTAACTTTCATAAGGATATTTTAGTCCTGACTCGAGTGTTTTGTCTTTTCATTACGCTCGGGTCAGTCCTGAGTTTTCAGATTTTTGAAGATCTATTCTGGAGGATGAAGACGAAGATTTAGTATACTATTACTATTATTATCCTTGTATCATGCTGTCTGCTGCATTATTTTATTTGTTCTGTTGAATATGTATAGCTCTGATAAATGTTGTATAAATAGTGATCAAAGTATAGTAAACAACTTCATGAACTGTTTATTTGATTATTATATTTTATCGTTTCGCTGCAAGATTCTGTGTTGTTTCCTTTCTTTTATTTCTCTTTCCTTTTCTTTTCTTATTTACCCCAATAACCATCTGCCATTTTGAATGGTTTGGAATCGACGTGTGTATTTGATCGTCGGTTTAAACTGTCCAAAAAGGCAGGTCGTTACAAAAACCTATTATTTTAATATTTAATTTTAAATATTCGCAAGTCAAGGTGGTAAAGTTCTAGGTCGTTACACTCTTTCCCTTTTAAAATAATTTCATCCCCCAAATTATACCACAACCCTAATTCCTAGAAGCACTTAAACTATTCATCAGTCTGTATGATGTGCAGAGATTATTCCTATATAAAATCTGATTTGATCATTTACTCGAATACATAATTTCACTTTCGAACTAGTATTTTTTCTCTCGACTTCCTAATGCGGACTTTGATCTAGCCTCTTAATTAAAAACCGCTTTTCTCCTTGTGATAGACAATTTTGGTTCCATATAAGAACCCTCACCAAATGCTCATTGTCAAAAATTGAGTGACAAATCCTTATTCGGAATGGTGTAAAACACCTTCAGTTATATACTCGAATCTGGGATAAAGAACTATGTGAAAAGGAGAAATGATCTTCAAACAACCTATGTATCGATCTAATGATTCTTACTATCTAACTACTTTCTACCCTCCTACCATGCTTCAGAAGAATCCATTTTTAAATTTATTAACTTATATAATACTCTTCTACATCCTAAGTGTATATTCAAACATTTGATTTTTAATTCTAATTACTTCTGGCTATTAGATGTAGGCCAAAAATAATTTGGGTCATGAAACTAAGTTGACCAATTCAAACACTTTATCCTAATTGGTCTGGTAAGTAGCTAAGAAGAGTTGGATGCTGGTATGCAAACTCCATCGTATATTCAACTTTTTCTTAGACACCGCTAAAGTAAAAATATATATTAGCCAGCCTAATAACATCAAATAATTCTTCACATCCTTGATGTTTAAAATCAAAAGGCACGGTTTAAATAAACGAAGTTTATTCAACCTCCTTATTTAATTTAATCTAATTAAAACTTATTTTTTAATCCACCTTTTTAATCAAATTATCTTTTATTTTGAAAGCTCTTCTTTTTAAGGGATCGAAGAACACAATACCTAGTTTTATTTCAAAAATCTTTCGAAAACATACATATAGCCCGAGTAACTCCAAAAAGATGTCCAAGAACTCAGTGCTTCCAAACAGTATCATAGACCCCGTTACTAAGAATAACAACACCCAAGAGAAGTTTTGCCATCCAAACACATCTCTTACCATTTTTAGTCATCTTCGAGACACTCGAACTAGTTCATAAAAAATATTTATTTTCCAAATTTCTTCTCGAAGTGATACTATTTATAAGAAAATAATTTTTAACAAAATCATCCGCTTTTTTTAGATTCATTCAGATTTGAACTTGTTTCGATTTATACAATGACAAATAAAATAATTTACCAAGTGCACTATCCTATCTGCCTAAGCAAACATTCAGTTATCACTTAGTAGATTATTCTGATCATCACAAAGTAGATCAAAACTTATTCTCGAACTGTCTAAAGAAAACCTTACTCTTAAACTTTATTTTAAAATATTTATATCTTAAAATATATGTAAAAAAGATTACTACTATTTTCAAAAATCATTTGGAATTTATCAAATCCGTTAGGATTCAAAATTCTCAAAACCCTTTTCATTTTTAAAACACATGTAATATTTCTGATTTGTAAAATCGTCTCTCTTAATTCATCTTATAAAACTATCTGAAGATTTTCTTTTTATAAGTACCTTTGTTAAAATTCAAATTTTAACCCTACATACCATCGAACGCCTTGTAGTCAAATTGTTAAACTTAATTCACATGGTGTTTGATTCAATGTTCCTACAAATTCTTCCCTGCCGAAACCCATAATGGAAAATGAAAAATTTACTATTAAATTTGACAATGTCAATTCTCAAAACTGGATGAGCGTGGCTAGTTAAACCCTAAATGATAGCAATTTAAATATTATTAACTCCTAACCCACTCTCCTCATAGATAACTACATAGATTTTGAAAATCATCCCTTTTAAATATATTCCTAGGCAAAATTATTTCATTTACCAAATTTAAAACAATATTATGTCTATTAAACTTGTTTAAGTGTTTAGGAAATTCTTATAGATAATGTTGATCAAGCATGTCGACCAGAATTCTTAAGCAACTCAACTGGTCAAAAAACACAATAAAAAACACTTTTATTAACTAATAAATATTAACATATTTATATATTACACACAAACTCATTCTAGGACACTACTGATCCTATTTATATTGAGTTTACCCTGCAAAGTCTAGGGTTCGCTCAACCTAAGCGGTGATACCAAGTGTAACGACCCACCTTTTCGATCCTCGGATGTCGACACTACTACATCCCTGGTACTCATGTGTCGAGCAACCAAGTCCCAGAAAGACAGATTGTTAGGTGATAAGAAAGAAAGGATGGAACAGAAGAAACTAAACAAAACAGAATCTCGCAATGTAACGAAACAATATATATTACTCAACATAATATATTATAAAGTCATCTCAAAAATATTACATCGGAGTCATACTAATACAATTCTATCCTAAGACTGTTATAACAGTCTATCCCTACCTAACTGATAAAACATACATATAATACAGTGGAAAACAAGGTAACAACTAGCATCAATGAAGCTACCTACTCCAAGCTCCTTGGAAATGAATCTGCAAAAAAACATAAACTACTTGGCTGCCCATTGAGATTTGACCATCCAAGAGTTTAGGAAATGAAAATAAACTCTGGATCAGACATAGGTACAGTGTGAGAAAGGCATAAGTATTTAACTTCATAAAAACCTTTAAATCAAAGCATCTCATAAAACCATGCCGCACATAAATATGAATGGGTTTTTAGCTTACGATAACCAAAACATTTGTGTGTATATCCAGTGATATTATAACAATGTCTCTGGTTTCAAATAAAATATGAATATAGTTGAAATGTTTGCATCTCACTTTCAACATATTTAGGTACATCTAAAAACATAAAGGCATGTATTGGAGTATGGATCCATGTAGGATCGATTTCACCCTAGAGGGGGGTGAATAGGGTGATGCTATTAATTATAAAAATAATGCGGAAGCTTATAAAATTATTTCAACACAGATATATCAAAATAATAGCATAGATAATAACAGAATAATAAATGCATAAATAGAACGACACAGAGTTTACCCAGCTTCGACAAAACCCTGCCTACGTGTCGCCCCCAAGGTTTCAACTAGAAATTAAGTAGTCACACGCTTACACACGTAAACTCGCGACACCCGCTACTGACTAACCTAACTCTATGCTCAAAACCCTGCCACAACTCAGCCACTTAGTTGCGAATTCTCAAACAACGCCACGTAGTTTGTGCCCTAGTCACACGACTAGAAATTACAACGGTTTAAAGGAGAAAATACAAAAGCAACAATTTTAAAACAATTAAACCCTAAGCCCTATTAAAATAAGTTGGCCAAAATAATTTATCACTAAAGAAAATTCAGCCTCCTTTATCTCTTCCATGTCGGCCCGTTATCTTCCTTTATCTATTTTGCTCTTAAAAAAAATGTCGGCATGGTTCCTCTTTTCCTTGCTCGAATTTAGGGCTTTGTGAAGTCGTCGCTTAATTGATGGTTGATGCTTCGATTGCTTACTTCAATTGAATTGTTCGCAGCTTCTCCTCCTTGATCGAGTTCGACTTTGATTTGGTATGTAATTTGTTTTGGTTCTACTGATTTGCTTTCTTGAACTCCGATATCGATTGCCGATGATGTTTACTTGATTATATAGGTTTCGAGATCCTTGATTTTCGTTTGTATACATTTATTTGAATTCGTCTTCGGCCATTCGATTTTGTTTTTAATGTTTGGGATTAATCTCTGACTTTTTCAATTCAATTGAATGACACGGCTTTGAATTCTGACTTGGTTCGATTCCTTGATTGCTAAGGGTTGATTTCGTTCATTCTCGTTCTTGTTGTCTTCGGCTTTGACTTGATTTTGATGATGTTGATTTTGTTCGACTTTTTCCATACTGTTCACTGCCTCTGGTAGCACTTTCGACCTTGTTCGATTTTGCTTGCTGTTTCATGGCTCCGGCCATTATGTCTTTGACTGTTGTATCACTTTAATGATGCTTGAGATTGTTCGACTTTGGCCATTTGTGTTTATTGCCTCTGGTCATTTGCAACCTGTAGCATATTTGACTTGTTTGTGAATTTTCATTATGCATTCATGTGCACTTCGTTCACTTGATGGTTACTGGATGGATGTTGTGCTCATTTTTAACTTGTGCCTGCTGTTGCAGTTCCATCTGGTTTGGTGTTGTTGTTTGAATTGGGTTGTTGTGAACAGACTTGAGTTCGAGCCTTGTTCATGTCAATGTTTACACTACTGCACTGTGTATGATCATTTTCTTGTGTCTTTGTTGCTTGATTGCATGCTCATGCTTGTTTTATTTGCTCTAGCACTCCTATGTGCACTGTTCTAGCTTATAGTGTGTTGTACTTCTATGTAGACTTGTTTGCTGGTGCATATGTTTCATTTGTTGCCAGACCTTCATAAACATTTCAAGTCTTGTTGACATCACTGGTGCACTGTTTGGTTCATGTGAAGTTCATTTGAACTGTGTTTGTATTGTTTCCATTTTGGCCTGTTCCTTCGAGTCAATGAAACTTGTATATGATTGTTTGTGCTGCGCTGAGTTGTTTTCATGTGTGACTTGAACTTTAGTTGAGGCCTATCATATTGTATTTTTGGTTTATGTGAACCAGTTAGGTCTTGTTGCTCTAGTGCATTGATCTTGAACTTGGTTTGGATTTGTGGTCTTGAGTTTGTAGTTGAGTTTGAGCCATTTTTTCAGCTAGAGTTGTACTACTGCCTTTATGTATACATACATCTATGTATGTATATATGTGTTGTAATTCCTTGTAATGTTCATTTGAAGATTGTAGCCTTTGTGCTCGAGTCTGATACTTTAGAAGCTTGCACTGTCCAGTTTCACTGTTGCATACATGTTGTATCTTTTGGAGTTTAGTCGAGGCTACATATATGTATTGAGCTGGTACATGTTTGTATACATGTGTATATACATATGTGTATATATATGTGTGTGCATTGTCTCAGCGATGCATCGCTTGGCCATATGTATGCATTGAGACGGTTTGTATTTGTTTGCAGTTTTTCCCCTGTTTGGTTTGTGGTGCACTTGCTTTTCTGACATGTTCTTGTGCTTGTGCACGTCACTTTTCGTTTTGATTTTACTTGAACTTTATCTTGATTTTTGGAATTACACCTGTGTTGAATCCAGCTTTACCTTGTGCTGATATTGTGACATTATTTTCATTGCACTTGAGTTGAACTCGGCATTTTGGATTTGACCTGTGCTCACCTACCCCTGTAATTTTATCAAGTGTATATATCGGTGTGCACGGCCTTGTGGCATATATAGTGATACGCTGTGTATGTCACAAGTTGTTCGTGTATGATGAATTCGAATTTAAATGATGATGAACAACCCAAATAACTGAGGCAAATATTATTTTCAAAATCCATATTTTATTTTATACTGCAAAAATATTTTATTTTCAATTCTACTGCGTCAATGTACATTTTTAAAGATTTCTCAAATGCTGGATTCACATTGGAATGAAGTTGAAGATCGGTACGAGTTGAGTGAATGACTGATATGTAGTGAGGTGCAATGTAAATGTGAAATTGTGGTGTAATCAAAATTGTATTGTAATTGAAGTTGTATATATATAGTGAGAGCTTGAAATTTGTACTATACAAAAATTGTAATAAATATTTATTTGAATAAAATATCCATTTGAATTCAAATTCTGTGTTATTTATTTTAGTCATCAAATATTTATTTAATCTATATAAATAAAATAGTATATTAACAAATACATTTAAGTGAATATATATATATATGTTTATTATGATCAAACAAAAATCATATAATCGCATATTCAACAATCTCCCCCTTTTGATGATAACAAACATATATTTAAGATTTTGAACATATTAAATGTATTTGATGATTCCATTTGCTCCTCCTATTTGAATGCTTCCTCTCTACACAAAGCTCCCCCTTCATATATGTATACAATTGAAAATATGCAAATGAGCCTAGATCAAATAGAAAACATTTGACCTTTGCTTGATTTTATTTAACAAAATCTTAACTTTTTTCTATAACGACCCTGACTCGACCTTTGAAAATGGGCACCGAATACGACACTCTTATTCAAAATGCCGCAGATCCAAACGTCGAATCTGGTTCGCCGGAGCTTATAACACATTAGGTACAACACAAGGGAAGAAAGAAAATATATCAATATACAACATTAATACAGTATCTGATACAATAAGGTACAATAGATGATACAATAGATATCAATATACATCAAAGATATGATACAAGACAATAGCAGCGGAAAGAAAAAGATAACACCAACAGTGGAACAATATCTCCAATATGGTCTTCAAAAGAGAAATCCAGTATCCGTAATCTCCATCTCCAAGGCACCAATCCAGAAATAGGTCGATCTCCCAATAACGATGCACTAAGCTAAGCAAGATCAGTCCTGATCCAAAGACTGAACTAGCTCCAGATAATCTACTAAACCTAACTATCTGAAAACCCCAACTCTAGACTGCCCATGTGGGAAAATTGTAGGCACCCAGAGTTTAAAAAGAGAACGATAAACTCCAGGTCAGTCATGGGACTGGTATGAGCAAACCAAAAACATTTTTATCTTTAAAACAAACAAAAGAATTTAGATTGAAGTCCGCAATGCTTTTGGAAAATGAAACTACCATAAGGCCTCCCTGCACACACACATAATGCAATCGCACACATGGAGGAGATTTCTCCTTATGATAGTCAAATATGCTTAATACGAGAAAAACCTTTGATATTATACTAGTGCATTGTGGAAAACATTTCGAAAGTATATAATATTAATCTTAGCCAGCATAGGTACCATTATACTATGCCTACTATAACTGCCATTTTAAATAGCAGGTTCTACCACTAAAACCGTACAAGGCTCGTATTGGATGATTGGATTTCCAATAAATGGTCAAGCTAAGGAACTTCCTATTACCACATGGGAATGCCTCTGGAGGGACGCCCCAAGAACCTACCCGGCTCTCTACCAGCACAAGGCCGGTTACCCCCTTCTCGGGGAGTAAAACCTAAGATATGCCACCCCTGGTCATTTGCGACCTTTATCTGAGGATCCTCTACACCAACAACATCACACGGTAATAAATATACTACAGTGTCCACATGAGTAAGTATCTGGGCTCCATAACATGATACCACCCTTTTTCAGAAGGAATGGTCATACCCTAGAGGAGCTACTCCTGAAACCTTGCGCATCTTTCCTGTTTCGACCATTACCGATTTGTGAGGCTCGATGAGGTCTCGTCCATAAAGCTACGCTTTTTCGCAAAGCCATGCTTTGATCAACAAATGATCAGCGGCACTTCGTATGCCACATTACCAAATTGGGAATGTATCACTAGTAACCATCTACATGACCTCTGAGCTCGTACGTCTCAAAGAAGGGTGTTAAGCTAAGAGAATAAATTCTCCGCCACCAAGCAGAATGTATTTGATAGAAACCGGCTTTACATCTCAAAGTGTAATGTCAGACACACATCCATACAAGTCTGTTCTGGGTTTGAACACAACCGAAGGCACTTTCGAAGAAGCCCTTGCAAATCCGGATAATTCCTAATCATGTCCGGACTTCCCATCACATATGGAGTCTCTATACCGGGGGCCAGTCGATGCAGAGACATTCGATGAGTTATCCTTTTGTTTTCGAAAATATTTGGTCTTCACCACCGGTCCTCAAATGCTATCCATAACGTCGTATCATTATTCGGAATGGGTTATATGACACAAGGTCCTCTCCCGGCTAAAACAAATAATGAGCGCAATATTTAAAAACATATGGATAATGGGAATTCAGTTAAGTCACAACTTTAAAACCCAAACTTCCTTCTCAAATGGTTTAAAACAAATTACCATTTCAAATCTTTTTAAACAAAAAGATTCAATTCGCAAAGTTCACCTAGCTTTCACAAAGACTCATTCACATATTTCAAAACAATTTTCATTTCAAGTTGGATTAACTCATTTAATCTTTAAGGATTTAACTTATAGCTTTCAAACCCGTTTCCAAAGATTTATTCATAACTTGGAAGACCGTTTTCATTTTAGACTTTAAATCCTTTTAATCACAAATTGGAAGTTCATTTCTTAGGTGAAAGCTTTTATTATTAGAAAACAAATAGTTTTCGGAAAAATCCGATTTCATTTATATAAGTTAAAAAATTTGGGTTAAATTCAAATTCCCAAAACAACACTTTTAAAATGTTTAAAACCCACATAAACTTGTATAACCTTTTTAAATCATAAATAGAATTCAATTTCAAATTTTGAATTCAAATTACTTAAATTTCTAAACTTATCAAGTTATTCAAAAATAACTTTTATCTTTGAAAACACCCAATTCATTTCCAAAACCATTTGGATTAAAAATTCAAATTTAAAACCATTTCAAAAATCTGTGACTTAACCAATTTCCACATGTAATCCATATTTATGTGTGTGTAGTGTAGTCCAGGGGTTTTACACAATAGTGCACAATCATCAATCATCACAGATTCAAGCATATCAATATCGATAAGCGGTATAATCCTATAACGTTTATCTATATACACAGAATCACATAGAGATAACATAAATGCATTACAGATAAATAAATTACATTCCATGGCACAAACATATCACAGAACATTACACATAAGGGATATCACATAATTCACAGCATTTCATATCATCCATACATTCATAAGTATTGTTATCAAGTCATCTGATTAATCTAAACCAGGTCGTTACCTATGAATAAATTTCTAATCATGGTTAATTAATAATAAATTAATTACAACCCATTATTATTAACTATCCTTTAATTAATCATTAATTAACCTTCAATTAATAATAATCCTTTAATTAATTATCCTTAATTAATTACAAAAATTTAATTAATTAATCCTTAATTAATAATCATCCCTTAATTACTTTCATTAATTAATTAACTTTTAATCAATTAATTATTCTCAAATTAATTACCTTAATTAATTAACCACATTAATTAATTATTATTATTAATTAACCTTTAAATATTTGATTACTCAATTTTCTTTTCTTTTTTTCATTAGTTATCCATTCTTAATTGCTTTCAATTAAGTAATTATTATTAATTAATTAATTATTAATTACCTGATTAATTAAACCTAATTTATTAATTAATTTATCTTTAATTTGTTACATTAAGCGATTATCCCTAATCACTTTCATTAACTAATCCTAAATTAATAAATTATTCTCAAATTTATTACCTTGGTTTATAAATCACATTAAATAAATGAATTACCCTCAATCATAAATTAATTACTTTCATTAATTAACAAATACATATAATGTCAAAAATAATTTATCTTTAAAACATTAAACTTTTAAAATTTAACTTGAAATTCGATTGATATCTTGTTCAATAATCTCACTTTGGAAAATCTAGTTTACAATCTTTTAAAAACTTATTTAATTTAAACAAACTTTAAAACTCGATTCATTACCAATACCCGAGACGAACACTTGTCTAACCCGAGCTTTACATCGAGTTAAACTCCAAAACCCACGAGCTAAACTTCATTTTCCCCGAGCCTTTCCCTCCTCTTCTTCTTCCTCTATTTTTTCTCTAAAACTAAATTTTGTTTTAACATTTTAAACCCTGTACCCAGTGAAACGTCTTGACAACGAACACGAGACAAACCAGGAGTTACTCGATGCCATTCCCGAGTCATTTCTTCTTCTTCTCCGATCCAAACTACCCAAATCACAACCACCACCTGACATTCGAAAACGCTCGCGTGCACGTGCACGATCACCGGACCACCTTTGGTCCCTTGCCGAGGTCATCAACACAACGACGATCCCCTAACGATCGTTCCAACCTAATCAGCGCTCATGAATTCGTGAGGTAGCAAATTCGAGCGGTCCAGCTCCTACCAGAAACCCAAACATCACAACGAAAATCAATACGCGCCACCCAATTCGACCACCAGAATTTACGTGACTACGACCGAAGCTTCGTCAACCTCCCCTGCTTCAATCCCTTGGGTGTCGTTCAACTCGATGCAGCAGCGACGATGAAATCGTCGTATCTATATCATCAAACCAAACTGGGTCAAAAACCCTAAAAAGCTACCGTGCCACCTCCTCGATCATATACAAGTATTCTAAATATTTTTCCTATAATCGACAAACTTCACACTACCTCCAATCTCGATCGCATCCACCATTTCCTCCCCGTTCGTCCATAATTGACGAAAATCCAATTTTAGGCCAACTCTGAAATCCACAACAACACCATTCTTAAAAATCCAGATAATATTATTAAAATTCAACATTTTCAAATTCGAATTGGCTAATATGATCAAAACTTGTATTTAAGACGATTAATTTTTTGCTGACTTAAACCAATTTCTACTGTATCTTCTTCCTCTAGTAAAATTTGCTTGATGATTTCACTAATAAATATTTTTAAAAACAGCATATGTCAAATGAAAACAACTCTTTTTCAAACATCATAACTTAATATTGTATATGTGAAGAGATATGCATTTGTTTGATTAAGTTAAACCTGAAAACTAAAGAGCAAAGCTTGAAACATATATCCATAGACATGCACACCATTTTTTATATGTATATATATACATGTAGGCATTTATCTCAATAATAGCAAGCAATCACATCAAAGTAATTCACAGATTCGAGCTTGAATGGTTAGTTTGATCATCTGAGTTTCTTTTGAACAGAGGACTCAAGCCTAGAAATTTGATTATTATTTTTTTTTGATGCATTTGTGTTGTATCATTCACTTATTTTTGGTTTTCCACTGTTTTTTCTATAATTTCCAGAAAATACTTTAACAACTTATACCTAAATTTATTTTTAAAACTTAAATCATGGTCATACAAATAGATTTTACTTAGATCTTGAAGCCTAACACTGATTCGAGGAAGAGCTCTTAATTTCTGAAACGGGTTTTACAGCCTATATTCTTAAAACAGAGATGTACTTAATCAACAAACATGCACAGCCACACACCTATGTGTGTATGTGTGTGTGTGTGTGTGTGGTATACATTCAAGCAGATTCACAACTTTACTTCAAGCATGCATCAAGTCATAAATCAGATCAAAAGGTAAGGTTTGCTCACAGGGAGTTTGGAAAGAACAGAGAAAGGCAGAGACAAAGAATAGAAAGCAGGGTCTTCAGTTGCAAAGCAGAAATTGATTTTTGTATCTTTGAACTTGATTTCCTCCTGAACTGATTAGCATAATTTGCTTAAATTCTTGCTTTACTACCGATTAACAACTTCAAATCTTTTTTAAAGAAATTTACTTGCCTTAATCTATTTCAGAAATCTTGCCCTGTCTCCTTAGCCAAAAAAAACTGAAGCTGTGTTTCAAACTAAATCTGCAGTTGAATTTGTTTTTGTGTTAAAAACTTGATTTTAAAATTACAAATTCACCAAGCTATGAGATTTAAAGGTTACCTGAGAGATGGAGTACAAATCTACTGCTTGATGTTCAAGAGGATTTTCAGATTTTTCTTTACTTTGAATCCAAGAAAAATGTTTTCAGCCTTTTCTGTATTCTTTTTTTCTTTTTTTCCTTTCTTTGGGTGTTGGAGTTTGAAATTCCCAAATCTTTGTTACTGTTGTTTTAGATTTGCTGAAAAGCTAAATAATTGAGTATGGGGAGATGAAGAGTTTTTCTATGATTTTTTATTTTATTATTTTATTCTAGCAATGATATGGGATGCCATATTTTAGAAAATAATCATGAGATCTCAATTATGTTAACTTCTTTACTCCTTTATGTCTGTTTAACATTTGTAATTTTTCAAAGACAAAAGAATTTTTAAATAAATTTTATATCATATTAAATTTATAAATAAACATACCCGTTTTTGTTTTATTTTTTACAAAACATTTCCTTTTTATATTAACATATATCACAATCTTTTATATATTTCTCTTATGTTTATGATTTTTGTTTTGACTCCTTTATATTATTAATTAGTGAATCATATTTTTATATTACATATACACTCAACTAATTATTACAAGTGAAATTTTTTTAGAAGAAAGTATGTATACTTATTTTGTTTTCAAGATATCCATTTTAGTATTTTCAAATCAATAATATTCATTGTCAATAAATTAATTAAATTTCAAAAATCAAATTTCCAATTATATTTATAATGATTATACACCTACAAAAATTTTATTTTATAAATTTACAAACTAATGTTACATATAGATGCTTTCTTGTTAATTTCTAAAAGATAAAACTTCTTATTAATTCTTGTTTTGATCATATATACACATATTTTTCTTCAATTACTCATACTTATACAATTTATAAAGAAAATGAACTGAAATTAATTAATAAATAATCATACATATATTTCTCTTAGAACATAGAATTTTTTTTAAATCAAATTTTATTTTCAATATATTTATTATTAAATTCCCAAAACAAAATTTCTATTTAAAATACATATCTTTCTTTATTCTGGAATTTTCATATTAATCCACAATTAATTTCACAATTAAATCAAAAAAATTATATTAATTATCAATTATATCAAAGTTTAATTCCAAAGATTAAATTAATTATCAAATTATTCTTAGCTAAAATCCAGGAATGTTACATTTTCTCTCCCCCTTTTGTTATCAGCAAAAGAGTAATAGTGTTAGAGAAAATAGAGATAAAGTGATCGATATTAATACAATATTAAAACTCAATCGGATACGAATATTAAATTTCAATAAAAAATCAAACAAAAATCATAAATACTTTGTTAGGCGCATATTCCACTTTTAGAATGATGGGAATGATATCGTCATATAAAATCATACAGTTGTCTCTATTTGTGGTATATTTATATCAGGAATTTGAATATCTACCAACCATGCATAATCGTTAGGACTTTTAAATGAGATTAGTAGTATTCCAATTTTATTTTAAAAAAATGAATTCATGTATCTTCTAACCACGCATAACCGTGAGGACTTTTAAATAGAATTAGAATCAACTTGTTTATTTAAAAAATCAATTTTGATATGCGTTCCATACATGCATAACCGTGAGGACTTTTAAATGAGCATGGAAGAACATAACAAATTCCAAGTAATTCACCCATGCATAAGCGTGAGGACTTTTAAATGAGAGTGAATACTTTGGATTTTATTTTATTTTATTATTTTTATTTTTATTTTATTTAAAAAAATGTAAAATAAAAAACGAATGATTCTTGTTTAAAGTACCACATATTGACAAACTATATTGAATTTTGATGAGTGATGGTTGTTAGAAATATGATAGAAATAGAGATGGTCATGGAATTTTTTACCAACAAAAAGTTTTATAACTCTTATTTAAATTTCTAAAGAAATTTACTAATTATACCGTCTCGAGTCATAATATATGATAAATATCAACATTCGTCACTTTTTTCAATCACTATTTATCTTTTTGATAATTATTAAGGATTCAGATTAGTCAATGTTATATTTTAAAAATTAAATTTAAAAATAATTATAAAATCAATTTTTCTAAAAATGACCAATCTGAAAACAAGGTCAAAGATGATTTTCTAGAAGGGGTTTTATGAGAAAAATTTCTGCTATTTGAAAATTATTTGAAATGAAAAATATGCAGATATTTTCTTTGAAAAACGATTCAGTTACTAAATGTCTCAACAAGAATCACGTTCCACTAGTAATTTTTCTATCAACTAGATTACCAGTGTAATCTTCATCTAAATTTCTCATTCACTCAAAATTATCATTAATTGAATTTGATAGACAAGACCATGAAGTGTGCAACAAAATATCTCAAAATCAATTTTAACAGCCTTTTAAATGACATTCTCTTGAATTTGGATTGAAGACTTGTAAATAATCAAAAACCATGAATATAGAGTTAGCCGTAAAATAAATGTATTATCATCCAACGAAACACTATTATTAATCCAAACTAATATATATGAAGTAATTCAAAGACTCTACAGATTTTTATAGTGTTCTTGGCATAAGAATATAATTGGCCAACAATTTTGAATAAGTCAGAATCAAAATCATCATTATTTCATCATCACATTATTGGCTAATTTAACTCAAATTACGGTGCAGATTATCACATTTAATATATCGTTCGAATAAATATACCATTACCTGTTTTACCTTTACGATATTTTTCATTGTTGTCCATTGTGATTCTCTCACCTTTATATTAGGCTAAGGAACTTTGCTTTGTCGCTCGTTGTGTCCTTGGAACAGCTAGAAACCAAGTAACACTATTGTTGTTCCTTAGCCTGCTACCACACCTACAGGATGAAAGATTTTTGTGATCTATTTATTTTTATAGGTCCATGATTGTTAGTGGCAGAATATTTTGAAAAATAAGTTTGTGAAGACCCAAAACTATTTATATATGTCCCTTTCGGCATCCAGATTTGTTTAACTTTGAAAGATTTTATATTTGTGCCTTTTGGAACCCAAATTTGTATAGTTTTAACGTGTTTGGGTCTATACCAATAAATATTTTGATTGTGTCCAAATTTTCTACAATTGTGCACATAGAATTGACTAGATTAATTTTGCTTTTAACATTTTCAGATTGATTATATCCAAGTCCTCATCTAACTGTATTAACAGTTTGCTTCCCTAATAGCATATTCAATGATTTTTCACTTTTTTGAAAATTTATCTAAAGTCGTTGATAATTGTTGGACTTGTGTTTTGAGAGATTCATTTTCGTTCAATAATTATGTGCATTTTTTGATAGAGTTTTCTCTCCTAGTATTTTCACTCTCTTTCAAAATCAGAATTTCATTTGCAAGTGATTTTATATTAATTTCCGATTTTTTAATTTCTTCTTCAAATGTTGGACACTTATCACACATAGGGATCCTACTTTGATAGGTTTTAATTAATTGGTCAAGTTGTTTGTTTAATTCTATCAAAGTGTCTTTTTGCGATTCAATTTTGGCATACTTCTTCCTAAGTCATTCAAAACTGCCATTTACTTCATGGAAATATATAAGTAATTCTGAGTGAGTGAGTTTTGATGCCTCGCTTGGTTCGTCGTCATCACTATCAGTTACATTACCTTGAAGGCACATATCTTCTTTCTCACTCTCATTGCTAGTACTTTGATTATCTTCATCACTTGTATCCCACGTGGCTCCAAAACTTTTCCTTTTTTGATTTCTTTTCAAAGTCGCATCTATTTTGAGGACAATTGGGCTTGATATGTCCGGGTTGGTTGCACTTATGACAGATGATCTTCTGTTCGTCTGAGTTGTCTAGTGGTTTGACTATTCTGCTTTTCAATTTTCGATTTAGAGCTGGATTTCCGTATTTGTAATACCACCTTTTGAATTTCTTTATTATCAGCTCAAATTCTGCTGCTCCATCATCATCATCTTCACCATCACTTTCTGTTGTTCCTTTAAGAGATATTGATTTCTTTCGAGTGTCACCTCCTCCACGCTCTTCCTTGAATTTCATTTCTAGCTCATAAGTGGTGAGATTTCCGATGAGTTCTTCAACTTTGATTTGTTTTAAATCTTTTGATTCTTGAATGGCTGTCACTTATGCTTCAAAACTTCGTGGAAGGACTCTGAGTATTTTTCGGACTATCTCCAACTCTGTGTATGATTTTCCAAGAGCATTTGATTTGTATACGATATTGGATAGTCGTTCATACATCTCTTTGACATTTTCTTCCTTCGCTGTTGTGAACTTCTCGTATTCGCTACTTAGCATGGCAAGGGGAGACTCTTTGACTTAAGATGTTCCTTCCTGAGTCACTTCTAGTGTGTGCCATATTTTCTGTGCAGTTAGACAATGTGAGACACTAATAAATTCAAATTGATCCAATGGACAGATAATAGAATTCATAGCGTTAGCATTAGCATTTTGTAATTTATTTTCTAGTTTTGTCCATTGATCCTTTGGTTTATCTATTTCCTGATTATCTACAATTACAGTTGGTGCTCTATAACCTGTCTCAACAATATTCTAAGCGTCAATGGTTTTCAGAAAAAATTTCATTCTATTTTTCCCGTAGGCATATTCACCATTGAACATTGGTGGTCTAACTATGGACCGACCCTCAGCAAAAGCATTATTAAAAGAAGCCATTTTAAAAATTCAACTTTTTAAAACAAAATTTTGGTTTTTAAAATCAAATTTTTAAAAAAAACAAAAGCTGATTTCTAAACCTAGCTTTGATACCACTTGTAGGATCGATTTCACCCTAGAGGGGGGTTGAATAGGGTGGTGCTATTAATTATAAAAATTACTGCGGAAGCTTATAAAATTATTTCAACACTGATATATCAAAATAATAGCACAGATAATAGCAGAATAATAAATACAGAAATAGAACGACACAGAATTACCCAGCTTCGGCAAAACCCTGCCTACGTGTTGCCCCCAAGGTTTCAACTAGAAATTAAGTAGTCACATGCTTACACACGTAAACTCGCAACATTCGCTACTAACTAACCTAACTCTACACTCAAAAATCTGCCACAACTTAGCCATTGAGTTGCGAATTCTCAAACTACGCCACTTAGTTTGTGCCTTAGTCACACGACTAGAAATTACAACGTTTTAAAGGAGAAAATACAAAAACAACAATTTTAAAACAATTAAACCCTATGCCCTATTAAAATAAGTTGGCCAAAATAATTTATCACTAAAGAAAATTCGGCCCCATTTATCTCTTCTATGTCGTCCCGTTATCTTCCTTTATCTATTTTGCTCTTAAAAAATGTCGGCCTGGTTCCTCTTTTTCTTTGCTCGAATTTAGGGCTTTGTGAAGTCACCGCTTAATTGATGGTTGATGCTTCGATTGCTTACTTTAATTGAATCGTTCACGGCTTCTCCTCCTTGATCGAGTTTGACTTTGATTTGGTATGTAATTTGTTTTGCTTCTACTGATTTTCTTTCTTGAACTCCGATGTCGACTGTCGATGATGTTTACTTGATTATATAGGATTCGAGATCCTTGATTTTCGTTTGTATACATTTATTTGAATTCGTCTTCAGCCATTCGATTTTGTTTTAATGCTTGGGATTAATCTCTAACTTTTTCAATTCACTTGAATGACGCGGTTTTGAATTCTGACTTGGTTCGATTCCTTGATTGCCAAGGCGTTGATTTCGTTCGTTCTCGTTCTTGTTGTCTTCGGCTCTGACTTGATTTTGATGACGTTGATTTTGTTCGACTTTTTCCATACTGTTCACTGCCTCTAGTAGCACTTTCGACCTTGTTCGATTTTGCTTGCTGTTTCATGACTCCGGCCATTATGTCTTTGACTGTTATATCACTTTGATGATGCTTGAGATTGTTCGACTGTGCCATTTGTGTTTATTGCCTCTGGTCATTTGCAACCTGTAGCATACTTGACTTGTTTGTGAATTTTCAATGTGCATTCATGCGCGCTTTGTTCACTTGATGGTTACTGGATGGATGTTGTGCTCATTTTTAACTTGTGCCTGCTGTTGCAGTTCCATCTGGTTTGGTGTTGTTGTTTGAATTGGGTTGTTGTGCACTGACTTGAGTTCGAGCCTTGTTCATGTCGATGTTTACACTACTGCACTGTGTATGATCATTTTCTTGTGTCTTTGTTGCTTGATTGCATGCTCATGCTTGTTTTATTTACTCTTGCACTCCTATGTGCACTATTCTAGCTTGCAGTGTGTTGTACTTCTGTGTAGACTTGTTTGTTGGTGCATATGTTTCATTTGTTGCCAGACCTTCATATACATTTCGAGTCTTGTTTACATCACTGGTGCACTATTTGGTTCATGTGAAGTTCATTTGAACTGTGTTTGTATTGTTGCCATATTGGTTTGTTCCTTCGAGTCAGTGAAACTTGTATATGATTGTTTGTGCCGCACTGAGTTGTTTTCATGTGTGACTTGAACTTTAGTTGAGGCCCATCATATTGTATTTTTGGTTCATGTGAACCAATTAGGTTTGGTTGCTCCATGTGCATTGATCTTGAACTTGGTTTGGATTTGTGGTCTGGAGTTTGTAGTTGAGTTTGAGCCATTTGTTTCAGCTAGAGTTGTACTAATGCCTTTGTGTGTACATACATCTATGTATGTATATATGTGTTGTATTTCCTTGTAATGTTCATTTGAAGTTGTAGCCTTTGTGGTCGAGTCTGATACTTTTAGAAGCTTGTACTGTCCAGTTTCACTGTTGCTTACATGTTGTATCTTTTGGAGTTTAGTCGAGGCTGCATATATGTATTGAGCTGGTACATGTTTGTATACATGTGTATATACATATGTATATATATATTTGTGCATTGTCTCAGCGATGCATCGCTTGGCCATATGTATGCATCGAGACAGTTTGTATTTGTTTGCAGTTTTGCCCCTGTTTGGTTTGTGGTGCACTTGCTTTTCTGACATGTTCTTGTGCTTGTGCACGTCACTTTTCATTTTGATTTTACTTGAACTTCATCTTGATTTTTGGAATTACACCTGTATTGAATCCAGCTTTAAAGCTCGGGTTTGGCCTTGTGCTGATATTGTGATATTATTTTTATTGCACTTGAGTTGAACCCAGCATTTTGGGTTTGACCTGTGCTCACCTGTCCCTGTAATTTTATCAAGTGTATATATCGGTGTGCACGGCCTTGTGGCATATACAGTGATACACTGTGTATGTCACAAGCTATTTGTGTATGATGAATTCGAATTTAAATGATGGCGAACAACCCAAATAACTGAGGTAAATTTTATTTTCAAAATCTACATTTTATTTTATACTGCAAAAATATTTTATTTTCAATTTTACTGCATCAATGTATATTTTTGCAGATTTCTCAGATGCTGGATTCACATTGGAATGAAGTTGAAGATCAGTACGAGTTGAGTGATATGTGGTGATATGTAGTGAGGTGCAATGTAAATGTGAAATTGTGATGTAATCAAAATTGTATTGTAATTGAAGTTGTATATATATAGTGAGAGCTTGAAATTTGTACTATACAAAAATTGTAATAAATATTTGTTTGAATAAAATATCCGTTTGAATTCAAATTCTGTGTTACTTATTTTATTCATCAAATATTTATTTAATCTGCGTAAATAAAATAGTATATTAACAAATACATTTAAGTGAATATATATGTTTATTATCATCAAACAAAAATCATATAATTGCATATTCAACAATCCATACTATAGTAAGGTAAGAGCAACCTTCCAATGGTACACCGCTTGAAAGTACAAATTTGGATTCTGACAAGAACTTCTTGTACCCCTGCTACGCAGAGTTGGCTGCCCCTTTAACATAGCCTTATACTAACATAGTGTCTGCATGCAAAATAGCTTGAATATGGACAATCTAGAATAGGAAGGCGGCTCCTGCTAGTAGCTAACCACATAGCCCTACTGCATACGCTGTTTTTTCCATTTTCCTGGTTGTCGGGCTTGAGGCTAGGCTTTACCTTCTTTCATACGAGTAAACCATCTAGGAATGCTAACACTGCCCTTCATACAAAGATGCAATGCTACCATTCATCCATGCAAGTTATTTCGGGATCAAACAAACATTCCACAATACTATCTTTCATTTTGGAATCACCCTAGGGAAAAATAATATAACCCCACAACATACTTCAATAATATTTATGAATGATATTAGTTTGCAGTGGTTCGAATAAATCCAGGAATCAGTGTCTCTATAACTAAGCGATAATTTCTAACTAGCTTAATTTCGGTTCTTTTGGGAGTATGCACCAAGCAATCGAGTCCTAACTGGAAAATTCGAATATACCTGACTATCTCCTGAGTCAAAACAGGTCCAGATTTGATAGTTGGTTATTTAACTATGAAATAAACAAACAACAACCAATTCCATTTGAGATTTTTATCCATTGCAACGACTAAGCCTCAAACAAATCTTTATTTAATAAATAGTTTTTGAAAATGTTTTTCTAAAACATTCATATACTTATCTCTCAAACATAAGGATATTCACAAAAGTTTTCCGATAACTTCCTAAGTCCAAATCATGTTGAAAAGGATTAAACAAATGTTTTTAAATTGGATGTAAGGAGAACCCTAAACACCATTCCCTCGATGCAAATTGTGGAACCGATGTTCCATATCACCATTTTTAAAGGCCGGTTTAGAGAAACCCAGATCTCAAATTATATTTATATTTCTTTTGATAAATTATTTTTAATAAAATCTATTTCATTCATGAAATCTCTTTTACTTGAAATCCAAATCCAGTTCAAAATACTTTCCAAATTTCCAAATACATTATAAAACTCTTTATGAAAGTTCTTTTTATAACATTGAAAAACATTCCCATAAATTAAAAACGTCTTTTGTAAAACCATTTGGTAAATCATCCTTTAAATATCTTGTTCAAAACAAATAACTTTGAAACCATTTCAAGAAGGAATCTTAAAAATCAAATAAAGGCTTAATGACCACAATAGTTCTTTTAATTTGGTTTTACTTATCTAGTTTAACATGGGTATTATACAACAACGGTTATATAAAGGATCAACCCATAGCAATCAATCGACATAAGTAAATGTCCAAGCTAATTATAATAGCAGAATAGTGTTTATTCTACTAATAAATATCATTTAGTTTTCCTAATTATATAAGTTTACTTAAGGTTAATCGATACAGAAATCCCTTGATTTAAATCAAAATTGAAAGAAAACAGTTAAAAATAAAAATGATTACTTAAGCTCAAAGCGATTTTCTTAAAATTATAATCTTATTAGTTTGAATCAAATCCTTGATAAACAGTAATTAAACTCTGCAAAAAATTAAACCTTAATTGAACCTTATTAAAACATAATTAAATTTTAATAAAAGATTAATTAAATAAATCCCATTTAAAGTAATAATTAATTAATAATTATCTTAAATAAATAATTAATTAGTCTGTAATTAATAATTAAATAATAATTAACCTTAATTAAGTAACTAATTATGATTTAGTTAATTGATTAACACTTAAGTATAAACATCCTTTGCTAATTAGCGTCTAAGTGCTAATTACCCTTAATTAATTAATTAATTAATCAATCATCAAATAAATAAATAAATATTTATTTATTTCCTAATCACTTAATTAATGTTAGAAACCCATTTCTAAAAATATTTTAAGTTAAATCAAGCTTAGCTTGAAAAATAGTTAACTTTTTTCAAACTGTGCGTATAGTGACTATCGCTATGACCCGTAATTTCAAAAACCCTTGATTTTTAAGAAAATTTACTTTTGAACCCTATATTTGCACTTTAAAACCTATAAAAGAGTTGGAAAACACCTTCCAAAAAATTAGATGGAAACAAGTTTCGGATTTGGAAATAGTATGGTTTTTGCGAACTGCGCATATAGCATTATCGCTATACGACCCGTAATTTCAAAGCTTGATTTTATTCCTTTTTCTAACTATCAAAACTTACCTTTTAACTCTTATCACATTTAAAATATACAAGTAGAATTTTTAAAACATTAAAACTTCGTAAAATTCAACTTATAAAACCAATTTCAAAACTTTCGGAAAAGGATTTTCAAATGGTCACCTTTAGATAATAAGGCACTAACCTTTCATGTTATAAACAACCTAACCCAATATCATCATAAACTAAACTATCACATCATATATACATGTTTATGATGCATATACAACAAGATCCAACTTGAAATCAAATATGACTAATCAACTTTCATAATCAACTATATTCCGACTACTAAGCACATTCACATACAACCAAATCGCATCTGTTTCCAAGTATATTCAAGTATAACCGAACCAAATTTAGTGTTACACAACCAAACAACAAATTTACCAATAAATATACATATTTATAAATTAATAAATTTGGTTTTAAAAGTGCTAACTCTACTCACTGTAACTTATCTAAATCATACTAAACTTCCACCGAACTTGGCTACAACACTAGCGAACTGCCTTAGCTCTAAGACATGACCTAGTGTGATCTTCCATGGTGCAAATGGGCTCGAAAAAGGGCATAATTAGGGTTGGCCTAGGCTAGTAAGGGCTTGACCCTGGGTGGTTTTGAGGTGTAGGAGTTTGCTTTGAAGAGTATTGGTATTTGAAAGTGAAGTAAGGTAATTTTACTTGATTTATTATGAAATTTATTTACTAGATTTATCCTGGGAATTTAGAGATGGAAGCCATAGAAATACACGAAGATAAGAAGATGATTTTGGCATAAAAATGTAAATGAAAACAAAGAAGATTATGTAGGAATGACGAGGGTATATATAGGTAAGGAGAAAAGATAAATAACTATATTTTTTTGCATTAAATAATGTTAACATATCATATAACACCATACCACTCCACTATGCCCTCTCCACACATCCTCTCCTCTACATGACTTTTTGTACTAACCATGGGTTTTTTGGTGATGTTTAGGTACTAACCTAGGTTATATTATATATGTGTGTGTGTAAATATGCATAAATCGTCATATCATAAATGTATATGTACATACTATTATGTATTCATGTATGTATGCATGTACGTACATATATATTATTTGCAAATTTGTTCAAACCCAAGTTTGTAAGTGTGTGCATGTTTAAAACTAATGTGCACAATGTTTTCTGATAACTTTTCACTGTTGAGAAGTCGAAAATTCAAAAAACGGTTTTCGGTCACATTTTCCGTTTTTATTTGAACTACTTATTTTTGTAAACAAAATTGAAAATCTATTTTAACATCATTTGTTATTATTTAAAAGAGTTATATTTTAATTATAAAACCTATTATTTTAATATTTAAAATTTGTTAAATATTCGCAAATCACGACGGTAAAATTCTAGGTCGTTACAACTACAGCTTGTATGCCATTATGAAAAACTGATCATTCTTATTACAGATTGTAAGAATAAGTAGATATATAAGGAACACTATATGAACTATTCTTCAAGATTTGGGACTGGAGCGGGTAAAGGCGCAGTTGCAACCCCTATATGCAAACGGTGTTTAATAATATGATGATGAACATGATGCAGAAAATCTAAGCAGGTGATCCCAATGTAGCAGGTGGTATTGCTTTAGTGCAAGCATTTAGTGCTGATTTTGCCAAGTTGAACAAAGACTTTGTAAATTTTGGAGGTAAAATATTCTAAGGGACAAAATCAACTATGGAAGTCCAAGAGTGGCTACATACGTGAAAATGCATCTTCGATGATCTTGAGTTTTGAGAATGCACAAAAGAGGAAGTTGAATCCTAAATAACTTCAAGGAAAGGTGATGTGATGGTGGAATGTCCTTTGAGCTACTACTCCTAAGGACCAATTTACTTGAAATAGGTTTAAGGCTGGATTCGAGGAGAAGTTTATACCAACAACTTAGAAGTCAGTACTATTTAGAAGATTTGTTGATCAGAAATTATGTGAATTGTCCATTATAGAATATGCCACCTAGTTTGGCACATTGTCAAAATACGGGATGTCCTTCATAGACAATCCATTAAAGAGGAATTAGAAGTTTATAATTGAGTCGAATGACTATCTAGATGAAAAACTAATGGGCAATGTTGGAAAAGAGCTTAAAGAAAGTAGTTGAGAGAGTCTATACCAAAAATCAAAAGATACCGTTGTTTTGAAAGAGGATTATACGCCACAAGGTGATGTTTATGGGAAGAGAAAGTGGAATAATAAGAATAAAAATCTATAACACCCCGAATTTTTAGATAATTAAATAACCAAAATAATTATTAAACAGTGAAAATGAGCATTTTGGAATTGTCAGAATTTAGCTATGAGAGTTGCACCATTTGGTCCATGGTAATTTTTTGATCAATTTCCATATATAACTTGTCGAAATCCGAGTCAGCATGGAGAAGTTACGAGAGAAACAAGAAATCGGAATTATTTTATAATTAAACGAAAAAAATAAGACCCTAGGGGTCGACCCTTGCTAGGGTCGAGTCGACCTATAGGTTGACCGATAAATAGCTCAAGTCGACCCGCATTAGTACCTAGAAGATTTTCGTCTAGGGATCAGCCGAAGAGTGTAAGTTTGATTTTTGTGAATTCCTATGCATTTGTACCTACATCTGACGGTTCAAGTGAGCTATGATGTGGTTGCACTAAATTAGATCTTCAATTTTGACCTCCTGTGATCCCTTAGCCACGCTATAAATAGAATCTTAGGCCTATCTACTTTTCTCATTCAGATTTTCTCCCAATTTGGTTAATTGCCTGAGGCTGAACCCTAAATAGAAAAAATTTCCAGGGAGGAAATCTTTAAAAAAATATTTTACACCTAGAAATGGATCCAAGAAGGCCAAGGATTAGAGCTAAGGACCACAAATGAGTGTCTTGTGATCATTTTAGATTTATGAACAATTTAAAATAATAGGTTTCTTTATAGTTGTAGTTTTTCGACCATTTTTAGACAGTTTTTAAATAAGTTTATTTACAGTCGGTTTTTAAGTAAATTTCAGAAGTTCTTTTCAGTCTATTCTTATTTATCTATTTTATTCAGTTATTTATAGTTAATTAAAGTCATTTACATCTGTTTCAAGTTGGAATTTATCCTGTAAATGTTAGTTTCTTCTTATAGAAATTTAATCCTTTTGACGTGAATAAAATATTAAAAAGAGAAGAACTTACAAATATGGATTAAAATAGAAAAACGCTAAATTTATAGAATTCACGTAAAAATGAGAAAAAACTGAAATAAAATAGAGATGGACTGAAATAGGCAAATTTGAGATATTTGCAAGCATAATTATAACAAGTGGTTATAACTAAAAAGAGAAAATAGTAGAGTAACAGTTGCAAGAACAATTATAACACGTAGGTTATAATTAGAAAGAAAGAAATAACAGAAGGGTCTTATTTTAAAACTTAGATCTTGGATTAAGTTAATAAGCAAATATAGCAGTAGTGGCTCATACTGGCAGCATTCCCTTTCATGTCTAGACTGATGGTCTCACACGTAGGTGATGTGGGCATGCTTATGCTGATTAGGGTCAATAAGTGGCCAGTGGATAGGGGCTAAAATTTGGAGATTTGGGCAAGGGGTGTAAAGTTAGAAGATTTGTTTGTTGGGACCAATACCGATAGCATTCCCTTTCTGGTCGAGGACTGATGGTCTCACACGTGGGTGAGGCTTGGCACGCTTATGCTGATTAGGGTAAATAAAGGGTCAAATAGGAGACGACGGTTAGTGTGTACCGGCGATGACCGAGCAAGCGGTATCGATTAGGGTAAATAATTTTCCATCGCGTTCTAAGCACTAAGAGGTGTCTTTTGCTGTGAGACCAACAGGATTGGCTCACAGTGGCATAACAGAGATAGGAAAAGCTAATCAATGGGTAGGATTAGGATTTCAGCCTAATCAAGATTAGCAGTTGAGATAGGATTAGAGTTTCAGCCTAATCATATCAGTTTAAGATAAGTGCAAACAATCAAAGCAAACAATCAAAGAAAATAGTCAAACAGAAGCAAAAATAGTATTTTATGCGAGTTTTATTTTATCTGTATTTTCCTTTCACTCTAGAACTATTGCTTAGTCTATTATCTTTATCTTGCTTAGAAATGCTAGTAATTACTTTCACTTACTAGACTTATTGTCTGACCACTCCTCTATGTTTTTTCCCTCCATAGGCCAACAGAGTTGAGTATGTTGATTCAGGTTGCTTAGAGATTCATTTTCAAAGTTTTCTCATTTCAGATGTATTCTTCTTCTTTTCTTCTTTTCCATTTGTCTTATGGCACTGTGAGAAGGATTATTATTGTTGTTATTTTTGTACTCTGATTTTATGAGACTGAGATGTATTTTTGTGAGACATAAGAGATTTTTGAGACATATAATGTTTTTATGATTTATTTTTAAATGAAGTTTAATTTGAATGATAAGTTCTTATTTAACTGTTTTTCGCTGCTTTTACTTATTTGTCTTGTGAACCTTAATCTTTATGATGCTCTAGCCATACCTATAATGCACCACATCCTTTGATGTGCCCATACTAAGGGATATGGGGTGTTTCAAAATCAGTTACAGAACAAGGAGGGACTGAAAAAGGGCAAATGGGAGCCCATTTGTTTCAGTTGTGGAGAGAAAGGCCATAAGAGAAAGAAATGCAAGAGTGACTGGAAGAAGTGCTCTGGTAGCAAAAAAATTGGGTATATCCAGAGGCATTTTCCTAAGCAGTGTAGTAAAGACGGATGGTGAAGGCATATGCTCTTAATATTGTTCCGACTTCATCGAATGCTCCATCAGGAAAGGAGAAAGGGAAGGGCATTGTTATTTAAAATATGATTTCTATTTATGATGTAACTATTTATATTCTATTTGATACCAGGTTTCATAATCCTTTATATTTGGTGACCTGGTAAATAGAGTAGGATTAAAACCCAACATAGTAAACAGACATTTGATTATGTCAAAACTTATGGGAGGTTTGACTAGTTTTTTTATGGTTCGTCAAGATGCAGTCTTATCGACTCAAGGACATTTGTTTTCTTATAATTGTTTTTACTTACTTTTGCAGGCTTCGGCATTATATTTGGGATGGATTAACTAAGGAAGTATGGATTTGTTGTGGATTGCGAGAGGTTGTCGGCGATGATGGGGGTAGATGGTGAGCGTAGACTAGAGTTAGGCTGCTTGCCAAATGATAAGTTGATGTTTTGCTTTCTATACTCCCTGGATATTCAACACGATGAGGTGCCATCGGTACCTACAGCTAGAAAGCATTCAAAAGTATTCAAGGAGGTGATAAGATTCTTACCATATAGTGATATAGAATTATGTATTGGTTTAGTGAAAGATATTAGGCTAGTAGTTATGCCTATGATGAGTATGACACCCAATAAGCAGAAGGAACTAAAGGTTCAAAGTGAATGACCTATGAAGAAAAGTGTTAATTGGTAGGAGTATATTCGAGCAAATAGCACATGTAGTATTCATCACTAAGGCAGAAGTCTCAATGAGACTTTGTGTGGGTAGTCGTTAGCTGAATAAGCTGACAAGGAAGAAGAAATATCTACTACCACATATAGATGACTTGTTCGGTCCACTCCGTAATGCGAAGAGGTTTTCTTGGTTTGATTGGGTGATGGAGTTTCGCCAACTGATAGTGGAAAGGTAAAGAGTGCTGATTACTGCATTCCATACACCATTAGGATTTTGTAGGTGATTGGTTATGCCGTTTGGGTTAACCGATTTGGCATATTGTGTTGACCAGATAAACAATGATTTCATGATGTTGTGCTTTTGTTTAATAATGATATTATTTTCTACTCATGGAAGGAGGAGGAAAACAAGATACACTTAAAGATTATGCTAGAGGTGTTGAGGAAGCACCAATTGAACGTGTCTTCAAATTATCACTTTTGGAGGAGGGAAGTAAGATCTTTAGGTCATGTTGTTTGAAGTAGGGCATCACGATGGAGCCTACCAAGGTAGTAGTAATCTAAAATTGAGGAAGATCTCAGAATGCTAGGGATGAGAGGTATTTTGTTGGATTAGCAGGTTATTATAGACGATTCATAAAGGACTTCTCAAAGTTAGCAACACTGTTAATTAATTTAATTAAGAAAAATCAAACCATTACTTGGGATAAAATGTGCGAGCATGCATTCATTAGTGCGAAAGAGAGGTTAACAGGTGTATTAATGTTAGCAACTCCGAGTGGGAATGAGGAGTTGATGCTTGTGGTATTGGATTAGACGCAGTATTGATGCAAAGTGGTAAGGTTGTCGCTTGTGTTAATCAGTAGATAAAGCAGCATGAGAAGAAATACCAGATACACAACTTGTGTTAACTGCGGTAACATTAGCATTTAAGATATAAAGACAATATTTTCTTTAAGATAGGTTTGAGTTATTCGGCATCCATAAATAGTTGAAGTACCTTTTCTCATAGAAGGACCATAACCTTCGAAAGCAGAGATAGTTGGAGTTCATAACCTCTTATGACTTTGACATTTCTTATACACTTGGTAAGGGAAATGCATTTGCTGATGCTTTGAGTAGGAGACGAAACTTAGGAGCTATGTTTGTAAAGTGGACATAGTTAGAGTATATTATTAGTTAAGATTTCCGACCTAGATGTGAGCAAAAGCTAAAGGTTTTGGAAAGCTTGACCATTAGACCTACTCCAATAGAGCAGATCAGTACTAGTCAGAGACATGATGCTATACTAGCCAAGATTATTGTTAAGATTGAGGCAAATGTGGAGTCTGTGGAAATGAAGTAGTGTAGACTCGACCTAAATGGTTGGCTTCTTAAGGACAGAAGGTTGTTTGTCCCAAATGTTGATGGTAATAGGGATGAAGTGCTATGAGAGTGCCATCACTTGAGATTGACTTTACATTCCGGATGCAATAAAATGCACTAAGTCATGAAACGAGTGAAGGCTAAGAATTAGGACATTTTTTAAAGTGTATCAACTGCTAGTTATTGAAGGCCAAGAAGAAGAAGCCTAGTGGTTTGCTACAAGCGGCTTAAGACTACCTAGTGGAAGTGGGAACAGTTATCGATTAATTTCATCGATGGACTACAATGGACTAGAGGAGTACGTTAATATTTTGGTCATAGTCGATGAATTGCAAAGAGTGTGCAATTCATACCCATTCAGTCTAACAAAACAACATCATAGTTAACTGAGTTGTGTTGGAAATGGATTGTACGTTTCTATAGGGTGCCAAAGAGCATTATAAGTGACCGAGACTTATTTCTTATAAGCGAATTATGGAAGTGCTTACAAGAGGCATTGGGGATGAAGCTACATTTAAGTATAGCTTATTACCCACAAACTAATGATTATACCAAGAGAGTGAATCGTATATTGAAGGACCGATTACAAACTTACATTCTAGACATTGGAGGCTAGTGGGATGATAAGTTGGATTTGGTAGAGTTCACAGACAAAAATATATATCAATTAAGCATTAGTATAGCACCATTCGAGTCATTATATGGTCGACCATCCAACGCCCAATCATGTTGGTGGGAAGCAAGTGAGAAATTGATACTTAGGTTAAGGAGACATCGATGAAAATTGAGATCATTCGATAATGAATGAAAGTTGCACCAGATGGACATAAGATGTAGCAACTTTGATTTTGATTAACATTATAAAGGGTATTTAATTAAATAAATAATGTGAATGGATAAGGAGACTGAGCTTTGATAAGTAATATTGGTCGAGCCTTAATTAATGAACTAATAATGTTGATTAAAACATTAAATAGAGAAAGAAAGTATGAGAATGGCAAAATAGGAATAAGCTTCATATACTAAATATAAATCCTTACTCTCTCATTACCTTCATTTCATTTTCACTCTACTTGAACTAAAGAAAGCTTGGGCTAACCATTGATAGGAGAAACCAAGAGAAGAAAGCTAAGTAAACTAAATCTAAAGCTTAAGAAATCAAATAAATATTCAAATCTCAAGTTCTTTCAATCAATCAAGGAGAATAATGACATACATCCCATAATATATTTGTTTACTTTCGACTTTAGTACTAAATCGGAAATAGTATGATTGATGGTATTCCATATTTGAGTGTTTGGATGATTATATGCTTGTTGATGAATTATATAATTTATGTATTGTTATCCGGGTTTTTAACCCAGCAGGACCCAACAAGAAACAAAACAAACTCGTAGCATCAGAATGGTTTAGGACATAACCAGAATGGCTAAGACAAGGAGTTAACGAGAGCTAAGCTATATTTACTAAGGCAACGAATGAGATCGACTAAACTAATAAACTAGCATTCTTTCAGCCTAATCAACAGCTGAGCGCAAACAGCTAGTAAACTGTCATCAAAACGGAACAACATGCAACGAGACTATGCAAACAACAACGACATAAAACAATGGAAACATCCCAAACTCTAAACTCCAAAAAATATCCTAGGTGCTTGGATTGCGAGCGACCCATACCTTATGGATCGCTAGCGATCCATGCAAAACAGAGGGTCATTATGATGTAGGGAAGAAGAGAAGGAAGGATGAAGGATGTTGAAAAATTGCTAAGTGTATGGATCGCTGGCGACCCATGCTTCTCCATGAATCTTCAGCGAGCTAACTAAGAAATGCAATGGCAAAGGAGCCAAGTCATTAGCTAGCGTACGAGCCAAGACTATGGATCGCTAGCGATCCATAGACCATGGATCATTAGCGACCTATGGTTTTGGCTCGGTTCATGAGCTAAACCCCCTAGGTCTTCTATACCTACCTGCGAGCAGTTGATGAAGTGGTTGGCCCAAAAGCTCTCTAATCCCTATAAATACAATCCTACCAGCAACATAAATGAGATCTTCGGATTGGTCGCTGAAGCTCTACTGAAAGTTTTCTTCACTCTTCATCTCCCTCACAACAATCTCCAAAGGGATTCACTGCAATTCTCCAGTGGATTCCAACTCTGGGGATTCAATCTAGCAAGGGATAATCAAAAGCCTTATGATCAAACACTACTTGTGACAGCAATCAGTCTATAATAAAACTATAAAGTGGATGTACGCTTCATTAACAGCCAAACCACTATAAAAATTCCTTGTCTTCTTTCTTTTATGGTTCTTTTCTATATTTATTATCTGTGATATTGCTCTGTTAGAATAGGGATGGTGCTTTCAAACTCAAACCAGGGTGTTGATCCATTTTTTGGGTTAACATTTTGGTGATTTCACTGAGAAAGCGAACTTATAATCCAGATCTAGCTATCTATTTTGGATCCCACAGGTCCACAAGTCAGATCCTCAATCTTTACTTGAAGAACTCGCTGTTTAGGAATTAATGGCTCCTAGGAGAAGAAGAACTACCTCTGGTAGATTGTAGGGGGCAACAATAGTTGGAGAAGATGCTAGTGCCCAACAAACTAAAGTAAATGGCACTAACTTAGGAAATCAGGTGCTAGCCTCCTCCAGCCAACACGAAGTTGTCACCAAAGATGGGTTGAATAAGATGGTTAATGAGATCAACCAGAAGATCGAAAATAGCCAAAAGGCTCTAATAGACAAGCTTAATGCTCTCTTAACCTTACAGTCTAACCCCATTCCAAATGAGTACGATAATATTTCGTTCACAGCAAGGCAACCTACTTTAAACTTGAATCAAGGATCAAAGACCCCATGAGAGGACATAGTTATGATCTCTCCGATTCAGAAGATGGAAAGCAAGACAATCAAATGGAAGAAAATGCCAACGTGTTTGATGATGCTAAAAATGTCCAAACTGCTCAAGTTAGACCAATCACAAGCCAACGGGACCCTACAGGAGTGGCTATCCCAAAGACAGGAGAGCCTAGGTCTTAACCTACTCACCAAGACCGTTTGCAAAGCCAAACACTTAGCGCAGTGACTGATTGCTGCCTCCCAGGACTACCGAACAACAAAGGAATGCATAGCGGATATGGTTAAACGATTAATGGAGGAAAGTAAAAATATAAGAGATGATGAATGGGGATCTATGCCAATTCGGACTTCCTTCACCGATGAATGGAGCGATATGTAAGTTTGTTGAAACATGCTCCAAAGGAATCATGTTTACCTATAGAAGATGAAACTCTAGCCAAGCTGCAAAGGGTTTTGAATGATGAAATTGTTCCAAAATTAGGACACTAAAGGAATCGAGGCACCAATTCTTGATCCAATGGTGGTGACGGTAGGAATCGGACCTACGGTAGTTCGATGGGTGCTGGTTGATAGTGGCAGCTTCATTAACATACTCTATAAACATACTTTCGACAAAATGAAGATTGACACGAAAAGTGTATCCGCGTGCCAAACAAAGATTCAAGGGTCTACCGGTAAACCCAAATAATTGGTAGGGACCATTGACCTACCCAAGGATCTTGGATAGGGTTAGGGAAGGGTCACCCTCATTCAAACTTTTGTGATCGTGGATGAAATGTCAGCATACAACGCCTTGTTGGGATGGCCGGCATTAGCTGACTTTAGGATAGCATTAGGCTTACAATGAAGTTCCCTATAGAGCATGGAGTTGGAATTATGAAAGGAGGCCAAAGCATCGCCCAGGAATGCTACATCATAGAATTGTGTGAGTCAAGAAGAAAGGAAAAAGGAAAGAATGTTGGGAAAACCATCCGTAAACCCTCCGAATAGAAACTACAGTGCCACCCTTGACTTTGGGACCATAGCCGATTCGACAAGGCTTTGAACCCTAGAAAGAAGAGTTCAAGGGAGGATCGGGCAGCACTAGCAGAATTGACAGTGTATGTTCCAATCTATATGGACGACCCAACATGGGTCCTGAAAATTGGATCGCAGCTGGGAAATAAGATGCGGTCAGAACTAAATAATTTCCTTTACGCCAATTTGGGCATATTTACTTAGATGCACTCTGATATGTATGGGGCATCACTCGAAATTGCTTGCTACGATCAATAATGACCCAAATTAACACCGGTAAAGCAAAAAAGGCGCAGTCTGCGCCTTAAGCGGTCCAAGGCACTAAGAGAGGAGGTAGATAAACTGATGGCTAATGCTTCATCCGAGAGGCAACTTACCCTGAATGGGTACCAAACCCAGTCTTAGTCAAGAAGCCTAATGGAAAATAGAGAGCTTGTATTAACTTCTTGGATCTAAATAAATCTGGCCAAAAAGATAGCTTCCCACATAAATTGCTGCCATTTATGGATGCATATTCGGGCTACAACCAGATCCTGATGCATGAGCTAGATCAAGAAAATACCAATTTCATCACCGATTTGGTGTTGTACTGCTATAGAGTAATGCCTTTCAGTTTAAAAAATGTCATGGCAACATACTAAAGGTTAATAATACTATGTTCATATGTCAAATCAAAAAGACAATGGTGGTTTATGTGGATGACATGTTGGTCAAATCTCGAGTAGCTGACAACCATTTAGAAAATCTCACTGAAATGTTTGAAATACTTCGGAAGTATGAAATGAAACTCAACCTGCTCCAGTGTCACTTCAGGGTAGCCTCTAGGAAATTCTTGGGGTTCATAATAAGTGCCCAAGGCATTAAAGAAAATCCATAACAAATAACGATGCTAGGAGAGGTTCAAGCCCCGAGAAATAAGAAGTAACTTCAAAGCTTAAATGGAAAAGTCGCAGCACAAAGCCGATTTATCTCAAAAGCTACAAACAAATGCATACCATTCTTCGATGCACTGAAGAAGGGAAAGAAAAACTACGAATGGAGTGAAGCTTTTCAAACGGCTTTCGGAGAATTGCTACGACACATAGAAGCTCCGCCAATCTTATCAAAGCCGGTGGACGATGAAGACCTATTCATTTACTCAGCAGTCTCACCACGTGCACGGAGCAACGCTCTTATGCTGGAAGAAGCAAAAATCCAATGACCCGTGTATTAAATTAGCAAGCTGTTCACCAGAGCAGAGAAGAATTGCCTAAAACTAGAAAAGCTAGCATATTGCCTTTTGATCACATCCCGAAAGTTACGACCGTACTTTTAGAATCATCCAATTAAAGTGTTGAATTACTAGCCTCTGAAGCAAATTTTATACCGACCAGAAACTTCTAGATGACTACTCAAGTGGATACAGAGTTGAGTCAATATGATATCACATATCACCCAAGGAAGCCATCAATGGGCAAGCGTTGGCCGACTTCATCATCGAATTTACTAAATGGGATGACGAGTAGGAAGTTCGGTCAGAAACAGACATGCAATGGAAGCTCTTCGTCGATGGTGCATTCAACAACTTCTGTTCAAGAGCAGGAGTAGCGCTTGAAACCCCCAAGGGGTGGGCCATTAGCTATGCTTTGTGCTTGGAATTCCCTGCCACAAACAATGAAGCAGAATATAAAGAACTGATTATTGGACTAAAAGTCGTGAAGGGGCTCAAGATAAAATCTATTCACATATACAGCGACTCACGGCTGGTCATTTGTCAAGTAATAAGGGAGTATCAGGCACGTGGTGAGAATCTTGCTCCGTACCTATCCAAAGTATAGGAACTGCTAAGCGACATCGAGCACTACACCATAACTCACATCCACGAGAGTAAAACACTAAGGCGGATTATTTGGCTAAGCTGGCCAGTTCCAGAGAAGCTTAGTCATCAGGACTAGTCCTAGTCGAAGCTCTGGCCAAACCAAGCATAGATGAAATGGGCGTAGACTGGATTCTCGAAACCGCCATCGAACCAGATACGTGGATGACACTGATGAAGAACTATCTACTCGCAGGAACCCTTCCAACCGACTGGAGTCAACGTCAGAAGCTCCTCCAAAAGGTGCCACAGTTCATGATACAGGATGGAATACTCTATCGATGGGGATTCTCAACCCTTTTCTTAGTTGTGTGACTGATGACGTAGCACGATAAATCCTAAAGGAGGTACATGAAGGCGAATGCAAAGACCACACTAGGGGGTAGATCCTAGCGAAGAAAATCCTTCGATACGGGTATTTCTGGCCAATAATAAATCGCGGCACCACATATCATGCCAGAAGATGCGATCACTACCAAAGATTCAGCAAAATTAAAAAAACTCCTTCAACGGAGCTAATGGCCAGTCCATAGTCGTTTGCTATATGGGCGATCAACTTGATTGGCGCCTTGCCAATAGCAAAAGAAGGAGCCAAATATGCTATAGTTGTCGTAGATTATTTCACAAAAGAGGCCGAAGCGAAACCGCTGGCTGCCATAATCACAAAGTAAGTTATTAACTTTATTACTAAAAACATCATTTGTAGGTTTGATGTGCCGCAAAAAATCATCAGCGACAATGGAACCCAATTCGAAAGTGTTGAGTTCAAAGAATTCTACAAGCGCTTCCGAATTGAAAGAGATTTTCTACGGTGGCTCGTCTGCAAGCAAATAGGCAGGTGAAAGCAGTAAACAAGATCATCAAGTCCACAATCAAAAAGCGACTAGCAAAAGCCAAGGAAACTGGGTTGATGGACTTCCACTAGCACTATGGGCTTACAGAACTACCCACAAAATGGCAACCGGCAACACTCTGTTCTCCTTAGCATATGGTTCAGAAGCAATGATTCTTGTTGAATTAGAAGTCCTCTCGCATCGAAGGTATATTTTAAATCGAAAACAAAATGAGAAACTCCTACTTGAATCACTAGATATGGTTGATGAAATAAGAGAAGAAGCAGAGCTGAGAACTGTCGCCCACCAAAAAAGGGTCGCACGGTACTTCAACTCCAAAGTTCACAATCAAACCTTCGAAGTGGGAGATCTTATGCTTAAGCGAGTTTACCCCGTTCCAAGGGCCTTTAGACCAAACTGGGAGGGACTATATGTCATTAATCAAATTCTAAGAGACGAGACTTTCAATCTAACAACCGTCGATGAAACTCAAGTTCCCAGGGCATGGAATAGCGAATCGCTTCGCCATTACTTTGTCTGAAAGCTACCTACATATTTTCTATTTTCCAGCATATAAGCCATCTCGAGATGTCGGGGGCATTGTAAATAGGCCAAAACTACCCTGCCTTTCTTAATAAATTTTTCTTCTCAAACCAGCAAAATCGTGTTCATAATAATTACCGACCGGATCGACGAAAGCAAATTAACTCAAACCGTTAGATCACTGGAACCCGATCTTTGCCATCTAAAATCCGTTGTTGCTCCGACAACATCAAGAGAGCTAAAAATAATAACTCCTCACCTTGTCCGAAGATAGGCAACACCGAGGAAAAACAAAACTCGCGCACCTCATAAGCAGCGCACTAAAATAATAACTCCTCATGTTGCCCAAACATAGGCAACACCGAGGAAAAACAATATTCATGCTCCTCATATGCCACACACTAAAATAATAATCCCCCACGTTGCTCGAAGATAGGCAACACTAAGGAAAACCAAAAGCCGCACACCCCATAAGCCGTGCACTAAAATAATAACTCCTCACCTTGCCAAAAGATAGGCAACACTGAGGAAAACCAAAAGTCGCACACCTCATAAGCCGTGCACTAAAATAATAACTCATGTTGCCCGAAGATAGGCAACACTGAGGAAAACTAAAAGCCATGCACCTCATCGATTGTGCACTATTCCTTAAAGCTTAAACCACTCACACTGCCCAAATATAAGAGCACTAAAACTTTTCTGGACTAGCGGACCATATCGATCTCGGAAACTGCATGTATCATAACCAGTTCCAGCTACCCCTATAATCAGGAATAAGCATAACTCCGATGAAATTGGAATGCTGCAAATCAACTAAAAAGCTTCAACTAAGGACACATAATAATTAAAACTACCCTCATACTTACCGAAATATCGCAAGAAACTTGGATTACATGCTCAGGTCGTAAAACAAACCAAGTTATGACTCAGCCAAATTTCAAGTATAGTATGAGAATTGTCTAAACCCTAAGTTATCGATCATTTGAAAATGGTTTGAAGTAAGAAGGCCTGTGAACTTAGGGGGCATACACCAGTACTTGAATAAAAACACATGAAAACAATAAACTCATAAGTTTTGCCACTCCAAACAAAGAATTTTGAACAAAGAATTTTGTGAAGTCCAGAATTTTGTTAAGTTCAGAATTTGTAAATTCTGCTAAGTTAAAAATTTGTGAATGATCGCTAGATATGGTTAATATTTCTGTTAATCATAGAACTAGATGAGTATGAAATAAAACAAGTACAAGTGCACAGAACGTATATGAGCAAACAGCTGAGAATACGGTCAAAATATCAATGTATTGATTATTATTTTCTTTGCATAGGGTCAAAATGTAGGGGCCGTATTCACACAACACCGACCAATAAAAAAAGAAAATATAGACTCTATAGAAAAAACACTATGTGCAGACTTTGCACTTGAACAGAATGACTCAAAAGGAACCAAAAGTCAAATCGGTCTTCACATAAGCCTCTCAATGCTTCTTTCCACTGCTCCCCTTTCCGCCCTTGGTTGGCAACTTCCCCTTCTTCTCAGGAGTGGTTTCGCTGCCGGTAATGTCAACGAACACCTCGAAGGCAATGTTCTCCTCTTCCTCCAAAGCTTTCTTTGAAGTTTCACCCATCGCTTTCTGTTTTCATGATTTATGGGAGCTTTTTTAGGCTTTGATTACTTCGACCTTTTCCTTCTTGACAGTGACCAGCTCGTGTCCAGTCTTCTAGGTCTGCTCCATCTGAGTTTCCTGCTCCTTGGCCTCTGCTACTGTTATGTTGCCTTCCAAAGACATAGAAGGGTTGTCCAAGCCATGGAGTGCGGCTATCTTTTCGAACTTCGGCCCCGATTGTGAGCTAGATGCGGACGTAGAAACTAGAATAGGAACAGAGACAACCACAGAGGAAGCAGAAATGGCAGCGAGTCCGGGCATCAAAAAAACTGACATGTCAACGGGAAAGGTAGATGGACCTATAAGATCAAAAATGAAAGCATTAAATTCCACTTTCCCTTGGGCATAAGTTGGAAGCGCACGAATTCGAAGGAAGCAAGAAAATTACCTGCACCGGAGGAATGGTTGAGAATAGTGACTTCAAACTCACCACCATCGCCTTCTTTCGATAGCTCCGTTCATAAGCTATGAACTTACTGGAAGGTCATGGAGTTGTCCTGATGATTCGCCCACATCATAAATAAGAGGCTTGGTGAATGCTTTGGTGGTGGTTGTCAAGACAGCATCGATGGCCTCCTTCTCTTTTTCAACTCGAAGAATTTCCCAGCCCTCGAGCAATGCTTTCTTTGACTCTTCGTTCAAGTAAGCGTCGTACAACACCAACTCAGTGTAGACATCATCGCTATCAAAAAAGCGGAACAAGACTTCTTGCCATAACAAAGCAAGAGTGCGTAGGAACTTAGGGTCGAAGTAGATAAGACTCCCCTGGTGTAGTAGAGAGTTAACATAAAAGTTTAGAATGGTCACGTACAGCTTCTTCATTTTTCTTTCGAAGATATTTTGGAGTTTTAAGTAATCCGCTCTCACGGCAGCTTTCTCAACTTCAACGGCAAACTTATCGACACTAAGTTGTGTGACCTGAGCATGTAACTTGGCAATGATGTCAGCTTAGTTAGAGATATTTTGTTATGCCATTCAACGATGAGATCATGATCGACAATAGTTTTCCATTAAGCCTTAATCATTGTGATGCAAACAATCGCCTCTTGTTTTTGTTTCTCCTCCTCCACATGTGCCTTTTTTATGTTGTCTCTATAGACGATCTCTATTCGAGCATGCGCCTCTTTCACCTCTTTTAGCAAGTCGATGTTTCCCTTGTTCTCTTGTAGCGTTGTTGCTTTCTCTTCCTCTAGCAGTTTAATTCTGGCATGACGTTCAGACAGCGCTTTCTCAAAATCATCGTTCTCTGATTTGAAAGAAAGTATTTCTTGGTAATTGTTGCGATTGGTGCTCGCCAACTGCATACAAAACTTTTTTCATCCTTCAGTGTTCTAAATCATGTTGAATAGCTTGGAGGTGAGGCATATACGAGTCTTTGTAGACCGGATGCACATCGCATTCAAACTTAACCCCCTTCAAAAACCATCCAGGGACCGTTTCCTTGAGCTTAGGGAGGCCGAAGGAAGGATATAGGTAGGTCTCCAGTGGGGCCAAGAAGCACCGAGGGTAGTAGTAACAATGAAGATGATGAAATATAAGTCGAAGGCGGAATTGGGGTAGAAGTAATGGGGATTTCTCAGCCCATAGAAGAATGTGTTGGAGCAAGTTCTGAAGAATGAAGGCGATGGTCAAACTTTGACTTTTTCGATGGTTCGTCCCTATCTTCGAAAGATCTCCTGTTCTCGTACCCGCATTTTGTATGATCGGCCTCAATCTCTTTCTTCTTGGCGGTGGGTTTCGGCTTCAAGCTCTTCCCTCCGCCTATATTCCTTCTCCATTTCTCGAAATTGATGACGGCCAAAGGTGCGCTGGGAATTCTGATGCGAGTCAGTGAATTCTTCAAAGTCACCATAAAGGCATCGTCCCTCATCATACCTGACATGAAGCATATATAAAAGGTTTCAGAAGCATAAAAACACACAAAGATAAAGGAATGAACGGAAGTGAGTGTGATCCTAGTGAGATGTGTAGTGTGTTTCTAAGGTAGGCCTAAAACGTAATCATGAACTGGAACGAATAACCATCATAGGTGGAACTGGACTAGCTTCGGCCATCATAGGCGGAACCAGGCTAACTTATGACACGATATCACTTGAGCAAGGAGGAACCACATCAAATTTAAAATCTTTTTTCATGAGCGCAACAAATTCAACATAAACATCGCTGAAATCCCCGAACTCTGCTCCGACGTCTTTACTTGGAGAATCTTGATGCCCTCCAATCTTAGGGGCATTGTCTTTGTCACTTGTATCTAGAAGAGGTGAACTCAGGAGAACAGGCCTCATTCCCGGAGACTCATCGCAAGACTACGAGTCCCCACAATCGGATTTTGGTAAAAAGTAGTCACCAGAAGTGGATTCGTCACTACTGCTCTCGAGTTCCCCTCCTTTTTTTAAGTCTAATGTAGCCTTGCCTCTATCTGGTTGAATTCATCTTCTCCTTCTTTCGTGATTGAAGGCATTCTGACCTGGCCTCTAAGTGCAGTCGTAGTAACATCCCTCCTTCGTTGGTTTCTTCGACCGATTCTCTGGACAAGCCTTCTCTCTCCTGAGAAGTGCCTTCTTCGAAGTTGCGGGAAGAAGAAGTGGATCGTGTGCGAACCCTAGATCAAGCAGGAGAAGGGACTTCAACTTGAACCGTCGATCTACCCAGATGCAGTAACTCATATCGATGTAAATTTTCATCGGTTAGCAGAACTTTAACACATCTTTACTCGGCGTCATTAGCCTTTAGAGTCTGAAAAACTTCATCGAGAGCCATGTCTCTATTTGGTCTTGGAATAACTGTAAAAGGAACACGTTTAATTATAAACTTCACTGCAATGCACTAGAGCTTTATGGATGAAAAAAGGAACTTACACCATGTCATCCATAGACGATTAAACCCTCAGGTCATCTAAGGAAGAAATATTGCGTCTTAAATTGTGATAAGTTGCTTTGCAGGCGTAAGAAATTTTCTGGTCCCTTTGGGCTTCAATTATGATCAAATGAAGGGCATTTATCTCTACGCTTGAATGAGAGAAAGTGCCGCAACTCATCAAAGTTCAAAGAGCATTTGAACATCCACATGAAAAGAACATGTAGGCAAGGCAATATGGCATAACCATTAGGGTGGAGCTGGGATGGGGAAATGCCTAAGTTTGAAAGAATATCCCATAGAAAGTCATTAAAGGAAGGCATGGCTCCATTCAGGCACATGTATCGATGGTAAGCGGTATACTCCGTAGGAGGTGAGTGAGCGAATTCGTCCTTCTCCAGCAGGTGTACATCCTCTTCTGGTATACCATGTTGCGCACAAATATTATGAGGGACTTTGGTAGAAACCACCAAAGCCCTCTCTAGTGGGTTGAGTAGAACTCTAAAGTTAGGAGGCTGGTCCAAAACTGAACCAACAGGGACCAATCAGCCATATTGAGCTAGCAAAGTCAAAGAAGGAAGGGTGATGGATGATGACTCGGATTTCGAGAGTGTCGGACTCCTCCCGCTTGACTTACGATGCATGGATGGCTGCTTCATTCTAAACATAGAATTCATGTCCAAAACGGTCAGGTAATTCTATCCTAAACTAATAGTCTCCCCGATCACACTTGAATTCCAAAGAAACAATAATTCGCAATCAGCGCATCGAATTTCAAGTGTGAACCAGGGAAAATCCAATGTGCTTTGTATATGGGATTAACTTGGTGCTCGAAATGCAACGAATACTCTACCCTGTGTATACAGTTCGCTCGTAGTGGAAGGAGAAAAGAACTTCCCACATCACTTTATTTTTGTTTTGGTTTTCACTTCCTTTACACTTACCTGTTATCGATCAACAATTGATAATGGATCCGTTGTTTGAAGTGACATGGAAGATTCTTCTTGCTACAGGGACATTGGGCATGCAACAAGTGAATAAGATAAGTCCAAATCCTCCAGAAGGGTTAGGGACAAGTGACAATGTGTCATGCATTATCGGCCACGAGACTTTGCATAACTCAATTCTGGCCTAATGGATGAAGATAGCAAAATGTCTCAAGCGCTGGACAAAGGCCGAGTGTTGTCCTGGAAAAACTGAAGACTCGATTTACTATCTTCCTCCATTAGACCGCAGTCAACTCATACTTCTCACACTAGCATTGGAAATGCAAATTCACTATCAAATCTTTACACGAACGCTATAATTAGCAAACTAATTAGCAGACCCGCCTTGGATTAAGATTTAAACGTAAAATTAGTCGAAGACTTGGATTAATGGTGCCAAAGGCAAGCCTGTAACCAAGCAGTCAGATCGGCGACGAGCTAACGGTGGGTCAACGGCAAGCTAATGGTGGGTCGGGATGATCCACATGTGAGCTAGGGTTTCAAGATGAACTGAGGAGGCACGTCAATGTGATTGGGAATCAAGGCTGAGAGATTAGACAAGGAAGATCAAAGAAAACAATGGATTGACTCGAGCAAATTAGGTTGAATCGCCTAAGAGTTTTAGATCACACAAGGTTATGGTTCGGTAGATGTGAAAGTTGGAGGAAGAGTCGCTCAAGTAGACATATATATCGGTAGAAATAAGAAAGCAAAGAAAAAAAATTGCTAAGGCATTGGATCGCTTGCGATCCATCATAGATCGCTAACGACCCATCTTTCAAAAGCTGATTTTATCAAGAGGTCAATTCGCTAGCGAACCGTCGTACATGGATCACTAGCAACCCATAAGGTTAGGGGCATATTTTTCACAAACTTGTCCTTTGATATTTATCAATCGCTTCAAAGCATGCCAGGAAGCTACATAAAGAAATCTGATCCACTACGGCAAGTAATAGCAGTCAAGACCAAAGCTGAATGACCAACAGCATGAATTGCCATGCATTCGTAAAACTCAAATGCAATCACTTGGAAATCGATGGACAGATATTGAAAGCGATAACTTCCAGAGCATGCCTTATTTACAACGAAGACGTACTCTGGGAGGCAAATGTTATCCAAATTTTTAACCCAGCAGGACCCAACAAGAAACAAAACAAACTCGTGGCATCAGAATGGTTTAGAACTTAACTATAAAGGATAAATCAAGGAGTTATCTAGATCTAAGATTTATTACTAAGGCAACGACTAAGATCGACTAAACCAAGAGACCAGCATTCTTTCAGCCCAATCAGCAGGTGCGTGCAAACAGCTAGTAAACTGTCATCAAAATGGAACAATGTGCAATGAGACTATGCAAAAAATATCTAGGTGCTTGGATTGCCAACGACCCACACCCTGTGGATCGCCAGCGATCCTTGCAAAATGAAGGGTCGCTATGATGTAGGGAAGAAGAGAAGGAAGGGATAAAGATGCTGAAAAATGCCAAGCGTATGGATCGCTAGCGACCTATGCTTCTCCAGGAATCTTCAATGAGACAACTAAGCGATGCAATAGCAAAGGAGCCAAGTCATTAGCTCGCGTACGATCCAAGCCTATGTATCGCTAGCGATCCATAGACCATGAATTGTTAGCGACCCATGGTTTTGGCTTGGTTCACGAGCTAAACCCCCCTAGTTCGTTCTATACCTACCTGCGAGCAGTTGATGAAGTGACTGGCCCAGAAGCTCTCTGATCCCTAAAAATACCATCCTACCTGCAATATAAACGGGATCTTCTCTGGACTAGTTGTTGAAACTCTATTGGAAACATTATACACTCTTCATCTCCGTCACAGCAATCTCCATAGAATTCACTATGATTCTCCAGTGGATTCCAACTCTGGGGATTCAATCTAGCTATGGACAAGCAAAAGTCTTGTAATCAAACACTACTTGTAACAACAATCGGTTTATAATAAAACTATAAAGTGGATGTAGGCTTTATTAACAGCCGAACCACTATAAATATTCCTTGTCTTCTTTCTTGTATGGTTCTTTTCTATATCTTCTATATATGATATTTCTTTGTCAAAACAGGGCTGGTGCTTTCAAACTTAAACTAGGATGTTGATCCATTTTTTGGGTTAACATATATGAAATTAATTGATAAGTTTGAGTTAGAGCACCTATCCCAAATGACTTGAAATTTTGTTATGATGTTAGAAACATTATTTTAGAAGTGGTTTTCTAATTTCATAATTTTTTGAGTTACTAGGAATATTTTATGATTCTTTTAAGTGAAGAAAATATTTCATTTCGGGTTTTAATTGTTAAAAATAATTAAGTGATGCTTTGACATTGAAAATTTTATATATCAAAGAATATATAAATTCTGATTTACTGAGATTTTTGGGGATTTTTCTCATGCTTTTATGATTTATTATGAGTTTATTAGGCTAGAAAAGCTTAATAATTAAATTAAATTATTATTTATAAAATAATAGGTTTGTGGATGTTTTAGGAGTGATATTTCTTGTTTATGATAGATTACCAAAGGTATTTGAAAAAAAAATATTATCCAATTAAATTTTGACAGACAAAAGGAGTTGGTAAAAAAGATTTACTTTTAATAGCAAGAAAATAATTTTCATGATAATTACAGTTCTACTGTGCTGAATCATTGATGCTGAAGACCATGTTGCCACCGTTATAGGTTTTCATCGTTATTTAATGCATAGGATATCGCTTCTAGGTGATATGGAACAAATTTATTAAGGATGGAGTCGACGTCGGCAAGCATGTTATCGACGTTAACGTTGATGCCTTTCTTTACACCGCGTGCTTATGTACCGCTTTTTATATAAAAGGGCACAATGCTGCCAGTTTTCAATAATGTCGTTGAAAACCATATGGAAGCCATGCCAATAGTCTTTTATTCCAACTATTACTTTGGTGACGCCGCACCTTTATATATCGACATCGATAGCTATAGTGGCAACGATGTCGTCTATCGTCTTTATTTCTATAAGGTTGTGACGCTGCCCTTGTACTATTATTTTTGACAGCGACTTTAAATGTCAATGATGTCACCTATTTTAAGTTCCACATTCACCTACAAGTTCACTGACTTTGTACTATGCAAACTTATGAAACTCAATACTATATGACACGACATAGTTATTATCGACTATATAAACTTTTGTTTTATAATTGAAGACTTTGAACTTTCTTGGTAATGAAGACGAGTGATGACCCATGCTGGCTATATCCACGCCTCATTCTATCAATATAATGGTTTTATTTAATTTGGCTTTATAGCCTATAACTTTAAGGTATGATAGCCTCTAGGTGATATCGACTTTCATTAATAAAGTTTTATAAAAGCATATAAATTGGCATATGTATTTTGGATAGAGTAAAGGGCTATCTTTTCCTTGTTTAAAGAGATGATTTCAAGGGTAAATCAATAGTAAAGATTTATGTTTTAAAGGAAGTATAAAAAAGGGTATTTAGCCTTGGATTTTACTAAAGAGACTGTTGTTCTCATCACCTTTAAATAAATTATGATTGGATGAATTTACTCAAAGATTAAAGAACCAGATGGTATGTTATAAGGTGGTGTTCTGTGCTTCAGATGTTAGCCATTAGCTAATATAAGTCCAAAATTCCAATGTGTAGGGCTTTGTCACTAGTTAGAGTGAAAGTAGGCTTATGCACAAAAGAGAATACATATAGATGAGGTAGGTTATTGGTTAGCTCGCAAAACCATTAGAATCAGCATGACCCTAGGAATAGTAAATTCCGAACAGACCATCTTGTTTCCTTATAACACTAAGTTAGAAAATTTGATATAACAAGTAGGCCTGAGTCAACCATATAGGTTTGTAGTCAACCTGAGAAATCTATGAAGTCGGGATAGATATTCCAATAATTTAGACAGAGTGGTCATGATTACCCATGTTGCATGAATACATAGGATTGTTTATATTATTTAGTTTAATCATTTTAGGCGCAGGTGCATGATTTATAAAAGACATATATAGAGCATATTAGTAAGGGAGAAAACCATTCAGCTCAGCGGCGTGGTCTCATTAGATATCTATTTATCAAGATGGCATATTATTATTCAGACCAGACTTTCTGTCCAACCCAAAATTTTGTTTTCCCCTTTAAATCTTAGGTACTCAATTAAGTTATTCGAGAGTAAGGTTTTCGGGTTAAGTAGGTTTTAGTGAATAAGCTTTTGGAGACATGTAGGAGGCAAATCTTGCTATGCAGGAATCATTCTACTATTTATGTCCGCTACGTGATGTTATTTTGTTATATGTATGTAATGGCAGAAATTCTGGTTTTCCAGTAGTAAACTCTGATCAACTAATAGGACATCTTCCTATGCCGCTCTTGGAGTATTTTGTAATAATTATATTTTCTGTAAACCTGAGCAATATTTGGGATTATATATTGAATATGTATTATCTTTGAATGAAATGTGAAAGTTGTTTTGAAATTATGTTTAAGAAAAATTTATATTTTTTTCTTCTAATGTTATTGATACAATTAACATTACCGCATTTTGTCACTGGAAATTAGTACTATAGATGACTACATCATCTGTAACAGTTATTTAGGCTGCAAAATAGAGGACGTTGTAACTATGTATCAGGGCATAGGTTTATGAAAAGTAAAGGAATTTTAAACTTAAAATATTTTTGAAAACATAATTCAAATGAATCAAAGAATAAGATTGGGGTATGGGTTAACGTTATAGTAACATACTTGTATTTGATATATATATATATATATAAATATATATACATCTTATCTATATTTCTATCTCTCTTAGACCGTTCTTTCATATCTTACTAAGGTTCGAATGCAGATTTAAGAAAGCAAGATATAGAGGCAGGAGACGAAAGAGTGAATCTCGGTGGAGGAAGCACTATAACCAATGGGAATGTCATGCCCGATACCATGAGGAATTCGAGTCAACAAACAGCTGCCAATATGGGTGTTGGAACACCGTAGGTGGATATGGGAGCTATGTATCAGTTCTTCGTTAGCATGATGCAAGTAGGAGTTGCAACTGGATTAGTTGGTGGAAATGCTAGAGGAGCAAATCCTGAAGTTTCAATTGTCAACAATTATACCATTTTGAGTAGGATTATTCTAGACTTGGAGGAAAGCTATTTATTGGAACTAAGGATGCTATTGAGGTAGAGAATTGGTTGCTCTATTGTGAAAGGCTTTTTGTTGATTTAGGTATGAATGACGAGCAAAAGAGGAGGTTGGCATCCAGATAATTGCAAGAAGTTGCATTGTATTGGTGTTTAACAGTGCAACTATGGGGGTGTCATAGGAGAAATTGACTTGGGCAGAGTTCGGGAGGAGGTTCGAGAAGATGTTTAGGTCTAAAAATTCCAAGTAAACCTTGCTAACGAAGTTGGCTGAGTTAGTGCAAGGAGACCTGACTATAAAAAGATTTGAGGAGTTATCTGGATATGGGTATACCATGGTGGATATGGTGATTAGAAGAAATGAAATTTATCCATTGAATTAAGACTAGAGCTTGCTAGGGCAACCTTACCATATCTTAAGAATCCATGTGACATGTAGTGGAGATGGATTTGAGAAAATAGATGCCTGCTCGGAAACAAAGCAATGGAGACTCGGAGTAGACAGAGTTGGAAAAGAAAGTTCTTTTAGAAAAAAGGAGCTCAAAAGGGCAAGCTGCCAAGAAAGGAAAAGTTAATGTTATTTGCTACAAGTGAGATAAGAAAGGGCATTTCGCGAACGTATGTCATTCAAGGGATGAAAAGACAGTCATTAGAAGGAAGAATAGCAAATTCTTCAATGGTGATTAAATTAGGCATCATAAGGATTAATGCAAGAAACTAGCCAAGGGTGAGAAAGGGAAAGTGTTTGCTTTAAAACCATCCGCCTCAAGACCAACAGCAGAGAAGAAAGGAAAGTTTGTAATTAGAGGTACATGTTTGATCAATTGTATAACCATTAGAGTATTGTTCGATACCGGTGCATCGCATTCTTTTATTTCCCATTACTTGGTTGATAGCTAAGTTTAGAACCATTATACCTGGTTACTTCCTTAAGGGTTGCGAACCCGATAGGGGTTTATGCAACTCTTGCGATGATGTGTGGTCATTTAGAGTTTGAATTGTTAGGTCATATATTTGCATGCAGTTTGCATGTGTTTGATTTTGTAGACTTTGAGATTATTTTGGGTATGGACTGGTTAAGTAAATTTGGCGCTATGATATTTTACCAAGATAGGAAATTATCATTAAGATGCCATAATAGTAGCGATCAAAATATATATTCAATAGAGGACTCGAATTTTGATGTTTGAGTTTTATTGGGTGCAATGGAGGAGGAAGATAAGTTATACAGAGTTTTAGCCATTAGAGAGTTTGCTAATGCCCTTGAGCCAGTGACAGGACTACCATTGAAACATGCAATTGAGTTTCATATATATCTTACACCTGAAGCTGAACCCGTTAGTAGACCGCCTAGCAGAATGTCACCTGCAGGGATAAACAAGTTAAAGGCACAGCTAGTGGACTTAGAAGGAAAAATCATTAGACTAAGCAGTTCGCCATGGGAAGCGATCGTGGTATTCGTAAAGAAATCGGACGGGTCATTAAGATTGTGTATCGAATATCGTAAGTTTAAAGAAAAGACGATAAAGAACTGATATCCCTTGCCGAGAGTGACGACTTATTTGATCAGTTGAGTGGAGCCAAAGTATTTTCCCAATTGGATTTAGCAATAAGGTTTCATAAATTAAGGGTAGAGGACGAAAGTATTCCTTTTGACAGCGTTTAGAACAGGTTATGGTTCATACGAGTGGTTAGTAATGCTATTCAGACTGATCAATGCACTAGTTTTCTTCGTAGATTTGATGAACCATATCTTCTAGGAGCATAGATTTATGTTAATATCTGTAGACAAATTTTGATATGTTCTAAGGATGAAAGAGATCATGAGATTCATCTCAGAATAGTACTTGAGATGTTAAGACAACATCAGTTAAAAGCGAAGTTTTCGAGATGCCATTTTTGAAAGAAAGAAGTGAAGTTTCTTGGTCATGTAGTCTCAAAAGATGGTTTGTCAGTAGATCCATCAAAGAAGGAAGCTATCAACAATTGGAAGAGACCCAAGACAATGACTTAGATAAAGAGTTTTCTGGGATTAGCTAGCTATTATCAGAGATTTATCAAGGATTTCTGCTGTGTAATAGCATCGATGACTAAGTTGATAAGCAATGACGTGAAGTATGTTTGGACTAAATGTTTGGACGCATTCCAAAAGATGAAACATTTATTAAACAATGTGCCCGTGTTATATATCCTAGGTGGAAATCAAGATTTGATGGTGTAAACTGATGCAACGGAACATGATTAGAAACTGTGTTAATGCAAAGGGGTAAAGTGACTGCATGAAGTTAGATATCTGACTCATGACTTAGAATTGGCTGTTGTAATCTTTGGCTTAAAAGTGTGGAAACGTTATGTTTAGGAGAACGATTTGAGTTATATATGGATCATAAGCCTCTAAAATATTATTCTCTCAGAAGAAGTTAAACATGAGATAGCAGAGATGGTTGGAGTTTTTAGCTGCTTATGATTTTAGGATTAAGTATACACCAGGAAAAAGGAACAAAGTAGCAGACGCGCTTAGTAGGAAACACTAGAATGTGATATTAGCAATGTTATCCAAATGGAAGGATTTGGAAACATTAACTACTTGTATTGTGCGGATAAGATCAATGGCTAGTTCTAGTCAGAATACTGCAATATTATCTTGTTTAGAAGTTCAACCAATACTGGCTGAAAAGATTGCTTCTAAGCAAAGAGATATCCATTGCTAGCTGAACGAATTAGAAGATTGGAAGGTGGAACTAAGATTGATGATTTGAAAGGTTTCTATCTTGATCAAAATGGACGGATGAGAAAGAAGGGATGATAGTGTGTTCTAGATGTGGAGACCTAAGGAAAGAAGTGCTTAGGGAGTCTCATCAATCAAAGTTTACTATTCATCCTTGAGGAACTAAATATGAAGAGCTTTTTGGGAATGTATCATAAGGGATGTAGGCTTAAGGGTAAAACAATGCTTGAAATGTTGGCAAGTGAAAGCCGAGCATCCGAAGCCAAATGGATTGCTTTAGCCTTTGAATATAGTAGTATGGAAATGGGATTCTATATTCATGGATTCCATAGACGAGTTGCCAAGGTCGAATAGAGGAAATGAAAGTATCTAGGATGCAGTGGATAGACTGACGAAAAATGCATGTTTCATTCCCATTAAGTCGACAAGGACGACACCTATTTTTGCTAAGCAATTTATGAAGAATATAGTAAGACTACATAAGATTTCTAGTAGTATAGTCAGTGATAGAGATTCATTATTCACTAGCGAATTCTAGAAGAGTCTGCAAGAGGTTTAAGATACCATGCTCAAGATAAGTACCACTCACCTTCCACATACAGATGGGAAAACGAAAAGGGTTAACAAACACTACAACAAAAATACCCTATTACAACGCCCTTTTTACAACGGGCATTGGTTGCCGTTGTAATAGAAGGCTATTACAACGGTCCATTCAGGCCCGTTGTAATAGATGCTCTATACAATGCCTTTTTTACAATGAGCAATGACTACTCGTTGTAATAGAATGCTATTACAACGGTCCTTCCACGCCCGTTGTAATAGATGCCAATTTTACAACGTTCACAAAACGCCCGTTGTAATAGATGCCAATTTTACAACGATCACAAAACGCCCGTTGTAATAGATGCCAATTTTACAACGATCACAAAATGCCTGTTGTAAAAGGTGCCAATTTTACAATGCTCATAATGCTCATTGTAATAGGTCCCAATTTCACAACGGGCTAAAAATGCCCATTGTAATAGGTGCCAATTTTACAACGGTCATAAAATACCCGTTTTAACCGATGCCAATTTTACAATGATCATAAAATGCCCGTTGTAATAAATGTTTATTGCCAATTTTTGACAATCAATAACTAATAATTATAATTCTTTCTTAAAATTAATATTTATTATTTATTAATATTTAATAATTAATCATTAATAATATTATATTAATCATATGTTACTAATTACTAATTATAATATTATATTACTAATTACTAATCATAATTTATCATAATTAATGATTATTAATAAATAATTTATAATTAATAATTATTATCTATAATAAATATTTATTTTTTATATTAATAATTGATTGTAGTTAATTATTAATAATTAGTAAATTATAACTAATATTTATTATCGGTACATTTCGTTTACTGTTTGAATTTGAATTCATAATTAAGACTATTGTTCAATATTTAATAACTAATATTTAATGTTTAATTATTAGATTTTTTGACAACTTTCATAACTAATTATTTAATAATTTCTATTTATAATGTATAAATAATAATATATACTTAATATTTTGAAATTTTCATGAAATTCATAAATAAAAAAATAACAATTTCGTAAAATATTCAAATTTTCATAACATTCAAAAACGTTAAAAAATTTCAAAGTGTGAGTTTTATTTTGTAACTATGTTATTTGAATTTTTAATTATACATAATATTTAACTTTCAATAATTAATATTCAATAAAAGTTAAGAAGTAATAAGTAATAATTAATTTTAAACGGTTAATAATTAATTTTTAATGATTTAAAAGTAATATTTAATATTTTAAAAATTCAAGAATTTTGTATTATGGTCAATATAAATTTTACCATGTTAGTTCTAATTTTTAATACTTGTCTTTATACAAATATTGTGAACGTTTAGCTGGGACACACAAAAATTTAGCAGCACCAGATAAAAAGTTTGCTGCAAATTCTTGAAATTTAGGTGGGAAGTGCCGAAAAATTGGCTCCAAGTTTAGTAAACAAAATTATCACATCTCAGGCAAAAAATTTAAATTTGCCATCACAGCCATTCACAAAATTACTCCAAACCCTAGTTCACCACCCCCAAAATCTCACCCAAAATTTCATCCCTTTCACAAAATTACTCCAAATCCACACCAAATCCACCTCCAAATCATAGCCATTCACAAAATCACATCTCAGGCCCACCGCCACCGAGAGGGGGTCGTCATCACGCGATGATGGTTCGGAGGAGAGGATGGCCGCGCAGCACGAGGAAATACAGGGTTTGTTGGCGGATAACCAAAGGTTAGCTGCGACACACGTCGTGTTGACGTAGGAATATACATAGCGAATCCCAAAATCTGCCTTCTACCGCCGGTCGCGTAGCCAAATTCACAGTCATCACATCCTTGATTCGTTCCAAATCACGCATCCGAACTCAAGGTAATTATTGTTAATTACGTTTGTAATAAGGATTTATTTTGAGTGGTCTACTTTGATCAGTACTATTATCGATCGCTAATTTTTTCTAAAAACAAGAAAGTCGAAGACCATTTTATTTTGATCAAGAGTGGGATAATTGTGTTTCGGTCCCTCTTATCGGTGCATTTTTGTAGTTTTGATGTAGAGTTTTGTTCTCAGACTATTGGATAACTTTTTTATATTTGAACAATGCAGAGTACAAACTGTTGATTGTTAGTTGATATATATCATAGTGACTCTCATTTTAAGATATGATGATGCTTAAATTTATCCTTCTATTAATTATAAAAAAACGATAAGATTCTTATAATATTGCACATATTAAAGAAAATGCTTAATATTTCATTCATTAACTTACTTTTATTGTTCAAAACAACTAAGTTTTCAAAGTTTTATTCATGCGCTGCATAATGTACATTGATTGGCATTTTGTCAAAAAATTTGGTTTTTGATATCATGGCTTTATCATAATGCAATTTTTTTCAGTATTTAATGAATGGCGTGTGAAAGTTGTTTTTCAACGTAATTTGTATTTTATTAGTACCAACTCTTTCATCTTGTTTTTATGCATGAATTCTGCATCTGCTAATGTTGTATCATGTTATCTTGGGTTCTTCTCATATTTTGCGCATGCCAGTTATTCATTTTACATTTTTTATGTTTGATTATGAAGTTTCTGCCTAATGCATAATTGATGAACCCGAAGCTTTTTGAGTATTGGTAGCATTTAGTGCTATTATCTTTCATGAATTAGGAAAATTAGCACTTCCATCAAATTTAAGTAAGTATTAGTTTAACTGAAATGATTGTTTTTATAACTGTTAATATTAGTCTAATTGAAATTTGCCTTTCAAATTAACACATATATAATCACTGAGAATTTTATTTTTTGGTACAGGCTCCCTTGGAAGATAATTCACTCAGACTTTCAGGTTGGAAGGAAACATATGAATTTTAGTTAAGGCATAAGAGGTACTCTTTTATTTATTTTATCTGATTTGATGCATTTTAGTAAGTTTAACTATATAATTGGATTTTAGTCTTTTTTTTCGTCATAGATCCATCAAATAAGCAACAATACTTAACTAGAAATTTGAAGTTTTATTGTCACTACTCAAGTATATATGCTTCTAGCTTTAGACAATACCATCATTTGTACATTGCTGTGTGGATTGAATTATAACTGATTCATAAACTTGTTATAATGAAGAAAAATATTTCACAAATTGAGTATTAATTTGAATTTGAACTCCAACCATGTAATCAAGTGAACAAACTACACCTTTCCTGTGAAATATTCTCAACTGTCATGCAAAATAGGACTTATCGGATTTTTCTTTAAATAACTTATAAATAAACTTTAAGAATGGTCATTTTATAAATTATGAAGATATAAACCTCTCTAAACAATGAGAGGCTTCTCCCTTGGATATTATAGTATCTACTCATCTTTTTATCATATCTTGTTTTTGTTGTATGGGCTGCAATAATAGTTTTCCACTTTGTTAGTTCTCGTAGCCAGAGATGTTAAACTATTTGTCTTGCCAGATTTAATTTACATAAATAGTTTTTATTGTGCTAGACTAGAAGTTCGAACTGTGATTTGGCACCTCTAGTTTTATTATCATAATATCCTTGTATACACTGTTCATAATGTTTATGCCTGCATATGCTCTCTAAATAAAATATGTTCCCTTGTATGCAACAGGGTTCATCTAGGTCTTTTAAAGATGCTTCATTTAAGAGGCTGGCCAAATCAAGTGCAATTATGGTTATTGATTTCGATAGCTCTGCCTATAGCAATAAAGATTGTAGAAAGTAGTTATGTTAGTTTAGGTTTATATTCGATGTTTTGTAACTATGTAAAACCTTATGAATGATGTTAATAGATAAATCAATTTGTTATTTTGAAATATGAATTTCATTTGCTATTTTTAGTAAATATGAATAAATATGATTGTCATTAGTATATAGTTTTGTTTCAATTAATTTACACGTGCATTGCTTTAGTTTTTTTTTCTCATTTGAATTTTTTTAACAATGGGAAAATACAGTTGCAAAAGACCCTTTTGCAATGGACAAAAACAGTTGTAAAAGGATTTATTACAATGAGCAAAAGCAGTTGTAAAAGACCCTATTGCAACGGGCCAAAACCGTTGCAAAAGAACCCTATTGCAACGGGCAAGAACCGTTGTAAAATTCATCTATTCTATTACAACATCGCATAATACAACGGGCCCAGGCCCGTTGCGAAACCCCTATTACAACGGGCGTTGCCTGTTGTAAAAGGGGCATTTTGTTATAGTGAAAGTCTTGGAAGATTTATTAAGAGCTTGTGTGTCAGATTTCATAGGATCATGGTAAGACCATCCACACTTAGTCAAATTTTCCTATAAGTATAGTTATCAGACTAGTATAGGGATGGAAACTTTTGAAGCTTTATATGGAAGACCATGTAAATCACCCATATATTGGCAAGAGATCAAAGATAGATTAGTTTTTGGTCCAAAAATGGTAAGAGAAGCCATAGAAAAGATTGAGTTGATTCGAGCTAGAATGAAGGAAGCTCAGTCTAGGCAAAAGAGTTATGCAGATAAGAGATGGAAGGACTTAAAATTCTCAGTTGGAGATCATGTTTTCGTCAAAGAATTACCAATGAAGGATACAGTAGGGTTCAGAAGTTAAGAAAATTGGCACCGAGGTTTGTCAAACTATTTGCTATTATAAAAAGGATCGGCAAACTCGCTTACAAATTAGAGTTACCAAGCATTTTGATAAGAGTTCATAATGTTTTTCATGTTTCTCACATTAGGAAGTGTGTTCTAGATCCAGAAATTTCGATTATTCCGAATGCATTGGAAGGCTTAGGAGTAGAACTGGATATGACCATTATTAGGTAACCAATTTTTATTATATCTAAAATGAAAAGAAGCTCAAGAACAGGACAGTTAGATTAGTAAAAGTCAAGTGGAGCGACGAAGAGAGAGACTACACTTGGGAGATAGTGGACGGGATTAGAGTGTAACACCTCTAATTTTTTATAACATTATTTAGGAAATTTAATTAGATAAATTAAATAGAATAACAATGATAAAAGGATTGATCTTTGAATAAAACTATAAGAGGGCCATGCTTAGTTTACTTCAAATGTGCTTAAATGGTTTATAAGCTAATTAATTTAGACATGGGCATATTACTAAATAACCGCACTTCCTTATACATGGTTATAAATCTTTGTATTTTCCCATTCACATTTCACTTCTCATTTTCACAAACGCAAATCAAAAACATAGATTTGAGCCGGCCATTAACAAGGTGAAAGAGGACGAAAATTAAATCAAAGCCAAGGATTAAAGCTAGAGAAATCAATCTTCTACAAATCTCAAATTCCTTATCATATCCAATGTGAATAATAATTCATTCATCTCTATTTTGTTTCTATAATCATATATTTTTGGATTTAAGATTAAACTTATTTTTATGATGTTATGGATGATGATATGCTTGAGTTATATTATGTTTGATTTAAATTAATTAATTTACATATGAATTTGCATGGTTTTTGGGAAAAACCGATTTTTATTGATTTTAGAATGCCATGGAAAATTTATATGTAGGTAAAATATGATTTTGGAGATGGGTTTCAATTTTGATATTCCAAGCTATGGAAAATTTATTTTGAATTTCTAAAGGTAAATATCATATATTTGGGTTTAAAATTTATTTCGAGTATTTCAGGAAGAAACTGGGTCTGAAATTTTAATATGTTTATAGCATTATGAAAGAGATTTTCTATGATTTTTAGGGATTTTTTCTAATTAATTTGCTGTGGAAAATAAATTATTTTAAAGGAATGATTTTATGTGTAATATTGGTTTTGCTTAATGGAAGGGCTGAAATGTTAATTTTTCCTTGAATTAGACCAGATAAATGCGGTAGTTTTTATTTGTAAGGTATTTGAAAAGTTTTAAGGCAACTAATCAAAGGATCAAAAAAAGGCAAGTAGTTACAGAGCAATGACTAAAAGTAGCATAGTTTCAGCCTTTAATTCCAAAAAGTTGGTGCCGCCTCCTATAGTAGTGCCTTTTGACTTCAATGACTTCTGCTCCAACTCAGTCGAAACCATCCCAGCCGAAACCACTTAGTTGAAACCAATATACAAGGCATCACATAGATGGTACGTAGTTGATTAGAGGAAAGACGGGAGGCAATGGCGTAGAAAACAATGCTTCCGATGGGTCGAACCCTTAGTCGTGTTTTCAAATATTAAGTGCCTACTTTATTTACTTAGAGCTTTCGACATAGTCGAAACATATGCTTTCGAAAGGGGTTCTATAAATACCTTTCGAAGGAAGTCGCCATGTTGTGTTTAAAATATGACCTTTCGAATTGGTACATTTTGTTTTTTAAGTTAGTGCTTCCGAAAGTAGTGGTTCCGACCTAGTCGAAACTCAACCGCTACTCTTTACCTTCCAAGCATATTGAAGTCATCGATACTTTCAAAGGGTTGACTTTGTTTTAACCTAAGCTAAGCCATTTCCTAAATGCTTTCGAAAGGGGTTGAGGATTCCAAATGCAATGGCGTCGGAAGGTGGTTTCGACGCTACCTTTCGAAGTTTTAACTCAAAGGTTTTGGGCTTTCAAGTAGATGGTTTTGGCACCATCAAATTTTCCCCAAACGATTTTATTAAGGGTTTCGAAAGAGATACTTTCGTATACAACCACTTTGATCCAAATGATGTTTTAAAAGTAGAACCCAATATTTTCGAAAGGGGTACTTTCATTGGCTATGAAGCTATGTTTAAAGAATGTTTTGAAATCATCGAAAGCTATATTTGGTTTCAAAATAGATAATTTTACATGGGCTTCGAAAGGTATGTTCTTTGTGTTTCAAAAAGAAGCTTTCTTTTCTTTCGAAGGAGGTTATCCAGAGGTTTCGAAAGAGATATTTTAAGACTTTCAGAACATATAACCCAATCTCAATTTTAAGGAAAAACCATGGCATAAATAAATAAAGAATTTTTGAATGAAGTTTTTGAAGAAGTTTTCCTTGATTAACGAGTTAAAGGGTTTAACGAGGATTCATATAAAAATGATTTCAAGGATATTAAACCACAGGTGTTGGTATTATTGTTATGATTACTTCTTGATATATTTATTCACATTGTAATAAACCCTAATGGTACTTTGTGGAAGGGCATAATAACCAGCTAGATTGACCTAGCAATGAATATAACTTAAGAAATGTTAAATTCATAATTAAAGATAATGGCAAGGGCTAACAGGTTCACAGTATGCCCATAAAAACTATGTACAACAAAAGATATTAATAAGGACCAATAGTTTCGTAGTCAATCTATGAAAACTATGATATTATATTAGCAGGGGCCAATAGGTTTGTAGCTAGCTCATGAAAACTATTCCGAACTAAGATATTGATAGTTAGTCAATAGGTTCCTAGCTAGTCCATGAAAACTAGGATAAGAGAAAAGATATAGGAGTTGCTAAAAGGTTCTTAGTGATCCCATAAAAACTATGAAATCGGACAGATAGTCTACAACATTTAGCAGGTTATTAGTGATCCTATGAAAACTAATAGGTTAATAGTAACACTAGAAACTATAATTGAAATGGATAGTCAGAATGAATGGGAATGGGTAATCCATATTTGATCTACTTGTTTCTCTAGCATCATCACTTTGAAATACTATGTTTTTAACCATTGCGGATGCAGGAGTCCGGTATATGGTTTTATAAATGTTTTTGGATAATAAAAAAGGGTGAATCCGTTCCGCAAAGCAGTGTGGTATCACTAGATATCTAAATGGTTTGAGATGGTAGATTATTATTCATACCAGGCTCTTGGGTACTCAATTGATTTTGAGTAGGATAAGCGTTAAGGTTTGCAGGTGTTCTTTTAGACTAATAAGCTTCTTAAGACGTGCAGGAGGAAAGCTTGTTATTTGAGTTCTTTTATTTCCGTTGTGTGTTTTGATTGTAAAGGCAAAAAAAATTTATTTCCTTAGGTATACTTTGATTAACCAAAGGGAAGTCTTCATATGTCACTCTTTGCGTATTTTGTATTAATTATATGTTATCTGAACGTGATCTGCGTGCTAGGATTATGCAATCAATTTGAAATATTTTGAAATGGAATGTGGAATTTGTTGTTGTTTAAATTTTTTTGATATTCTTGTGTTCCTATGTATCAATGCATCTAACATTACCATATTTAGTCATCAAGGGTTAATAACTATGAATGACTACAACATTCGTAGCCATTAGTTTTGGGCCTCCAAGTAGGGGGATGTTACAAGTTGATATCAGAGCATAGGTTTATGAAACTTTAAAAGAAATTTAAACCTAAAAGACTTTTCAAACATAATCCAGTGAATCAGATAATAAGATTGGGGTTTGGGCTAACACTATAGTAACATACTTGTATTTGATATATAGTTATATATAAAAGTATGTTTTCTCTTCTCTCTTAGATCGTTCTTTTGTATCTTACTAAGGCCCATATGCAGATTTACGAGAAATGAGATATGGAAGCAGCAAATGGAAGAGGAAATATCAGTGGAGGAAGCACCACAACTAATGGGAATGCTTGACCCACTGCTAGGAGGAATCCAGGTCAACTGGCTAATGCTAATAACCAAAATATTGATGCCAATTTAGGTGCTAGAAATCCACCAGTAGATATGGGGGCGATGTATTAGTTCTTCGTCGGTTTGATGCCAGCGGGAGCTGCTGCTAGAGCGGCTAGAAATATAGGAGGAGCTAATCATATGGCTCTAGTTAGGAATAATTATGCTATGTTGAATAGAGATTACACCAGTTTGGGTGGAAAGTGATTCTTGGGGATGGAAATTTCCATAGAGGTTGAGAATTGGTTGTTGCATTGCGAGTGTATATTTACTGACTTAGGTCTAAATGATGGGAAAAAGATAAGGTTTGCCTCTAAATAGTTGCAAGGGTCGGCACTTCATTGGTGGAACAGTGTTACTGCCAGAGTTTTGGAAGAGCAATTAACTTTAGTTGATTTTGAGAGTAGATTTAAGTAGAAGTTTGTGTCTGAGTTTGCTAAGTCAAAGCCAATGAGGAAGTTTATGGGTTTGGAGTAGGGAGAGATATCGGTTGTTGTATATGCGTTTAAGTTCGAGGAGTTGTCTTGTTATAAACATAATACTATAGACATCGTCATCAAAAGGAACAAGAAGTTCATTAGAGTACTGAGGCCCGAGATTGCTAGGGCGACCCTGCCACATCTCTGAGATACCGGTAATCTACTTGTGGAAATGACCATTCTCCATGAGGAGTTACTTGCTGATTGTGCTAAAAAGAAGCCAGTGGAAATCTCGAGTTCTCAAGGGAAGAAGAGAAAGTTCTTCAAGAAGAAGGGTGCCCAAAAGGGAGATACTGGTAAGAAGCCAAAAGCTGAGTTAGTTTGATATAAGTTGACAAGAAGGGTCACTGTGCGAGTGAGTGCCGGTCAGGAAATGGGAAGAAAGCTGCAAATAAGAAGAATGTGAAGTGCTTCAACTATGATCAAGTTGGGCGTTATAAGAATTAGTGTCCAGATCCAGTCAGAGCAGAAAAAGGGAAATATTTTGCTATTAGACCGGCTAGACCTACTGCAGCAGATAAAGAAAAAACTGTGATAGAAGGTACGCTCTCGATTCACAGTATACCAGTTAGAGTACTTTTTGATACCAATTCATCACATTCATTTATATCCGGTGTTTGGTTGATAGATTATGCTTAGAACCCACCAATCTTGTTACTTCCTTGAGGGTTGCAAATCCTATAGAGGACATGCAACTCTAGGGTTAAGATGTGACTAATTAGAACTTGGTTTATTAGGTAATAATTTTGCATGTAGTTTGTATTTTATTGATTTCGTAGATTTTGGGAACATTTTGGGAAGGTAAGAGGCTAGAATATTTTTCTAAGACAGGGAGATATCACAGAGACACTCTAATAGTCATAACTGAGTGATATTCTCGGTGGTGAATTCTGACCAAAGTATTAGTACTTTTCTTAGTACCATGGAAATGGGAGATGAGTTAAATCAGGTTCAAGTAGTAAGAGAATTTGCAGATATCTTTGAACCAGTTATAGAACTACCACCGAAACGAGCTGTTGAGTTTAGAATAGATCCTGTGACCGGAGTCGAACCTGTGAGTAGAACACCTAGCAGGATGGCACTGTGTGACGACCCGAAAATTTTAACATTTGAAATTGAAATATTCAAATGATTTTAAATGTTTGAAAGATAGTCTGACTTGAATTTCAGATTTCAGAATAAATTTGGCAATTTAATTATTGAATTTAATTATAGAAATTTGGGTAAAATTGTATACCTTCAATTTTGAGCCCGTTAAAAATGTTTTAAAGGCTTAGAAAATTCATATTAATAATACTGAAGATAATAGAAACTGCAGGATTGAATTTGAAAGTGAATTGTTCAGTTTTGAATTTATATCGTTTAAATCGATATTTAAAAATAGCCTTCCGAGGCACAGTCTCAAAATTCGACGAAACCAGTTCCATTGGATCCGTAATATTGTATTATTATCGGGTTTCAATTTTCATAATGTTTGGAGTGTTCGTTTGGCCGTACGACAAGCAAACGCGTTGAAATTTAAATCGAAAATTCGATATTTTAACCAGTTCAAAAAGCTATCTTCTCCATACGATCGAATTTGGACTCGGAACCTTTCCCATCACGTTTGGAATATGGGTTTAACATTATAAACACCTGGCGGCATGCCTCAATTGGAGGTCAAGATTTTTTGTTGCGTGATTTGAGACAATTTAAATTTAAATTTGAATTTGAATTAAATATGTATATATATGCATTCACAAATTAAACACGTTTATAACCTTAGAGCACGTGTTTACTATTTTTCTTTTCAGGCTCCAAGTGTCCTTCAATTTTTACCGCGCGTATCTTCATTCTCAAAGTAATCAAACGAGAAAAAAAATCTATCGATTAAAAACAATTCCCTCTCCCCTTTCTTTCTCATTTCATACAGTAACACGAAAAAAATAAAAATAAAAAGGGGATGCCGAGACTGTATCGATATCAATTCATGAGCCTTTCTTCTCAAATAAAAATCACCGTTCCCCTTTTTCTATTCAAATACGATCAGCCCCAAATCCATTCAAGCTAAAGAATCGAATTGTAGCCACGCGAGGCAGTAGGGTTTCGGCTGATGCGTCGTGATGGTTCGCGTAAGGGAAGCTCGTGCGCGAGTTTGATCAAGGGGGAGATTGGCGCTCGTCGATTGGTAGTAGCGCGCGATGGTGGCCTGAGTAGGTGTGATGGGCGATTTCTCTCGATCGTGGCATTCATATATGGCGGTGGTGGGATGCGGCGAGGCGATGAAGACTAAGATTTTGTTTTTCTAGAAAGCGCGAGCGCACGATGGTCATTGACTGCGACGATTTGGGGAAGTGGGTCGCGACAGCATGGGTCGTGGTGAGGTGATACTGGAGCCGAGGCCGCAATCGAATGGGGGCTGTAAGTCGAGGCAGTGGCGGGTGGCAGAAATCGATGTCATGATCGTCGCTGTTAGAGGATTTTCAGTAAGGTATAAAACAAATTTTTATTTTTAGATTAAAGATTTATATATATACATATGTTTATGTTTACGGTGAAGAAAATATTTTACAGTAAAATAAATTACTATTGTATTCAAAGGTGGTATACATATACATAGATATGATTTGGGTAAATATAGGGATTTGAAGAAAAATATTATATCGAGTCTATTAAATAGATGTGGTTTAGTGATAAATCAGTTTCATTGACCTAAATTTAGTTTAGATTTAATTTTTGTTAAATAAATTTATTAAAAAAGAATTTATTTAAAATTAAGAATATTAGTTTAGAATCAAAAAAATTTAGTTAATTAAATGTATTAAAGGAGAAATTGGTTTAAATAAAACTATTAGTTAATTAAACTACCAAAAACGAAAATTGATTATTCGTTTTATTTTGAATATTGATAAAATTATGTAATTGTCTATACAAGGTCTAAAATGGAGAAAACAAGTCCGGATTGGAAAATGGATTGCATGCATAAGCTAAGGTGAGATCTTCTCACTCAATCGCTGATTTAATTTTTATAGTTAAATTTAAAATTGATTGATTGTGTTCTTGAATAATTAATTTATTATTAGTTATATTAGTTTAGACCCTATGTGCCGCATAATAGCGGAGGTTATTATATTAAACCCATATACCGCGATATTCCACCTTGAAGTGGAATTGGTATTATATATGTATTTGGAGTTGTTGATTTCCCGCATTATATAGCGGATGAGACCCCATTGCGCCGCATAATAGCGGATAATATTTTATAAATCCCATATACCACGATATTCCACATCGAAGTGGAATGGGTATTTAATTGTTGTGCAAACGTCTGTGGATGCAGGGAAACAGGTTGGAGGGATCCAACTGGATTCCTCAAATATTTAATTTGTTTCGCATTTTGTGTGTTGATTATTTTTAATTCGTGTGATTATTTGTGATTGAAACCATTTAAGGCTAAAATTTAGCCGAATATATTTTTGGTATCGTAGGATACCAGAAATATGAAATTGAATTTTTAAAAATTAAAGTAGAAAAGCCTAGACCATCACAATTAAAGTATTAAAGTTGATTTTTATAATCCGATCGAATATTTCCAAAAATATGGGAAAATATTTTAATAACGGAATTTCGAGTAATGCTGTTTAATAGTTGAAGGATTTATTTAAGATACGTATTTTAAATAATTAAAAGAGATAAAGAAATTTATTTCAGAACGAAATAAATTTAGAAATTAAATTTGGAATTTAATTTAGAGTTGAAATTAATTTTAGAAATCGATTCGGGAATTAATTGGGAGTTAGAATAAATCTGAGGAATCGATTTGGAAATTTGGTTAGGTGTTTTGGAAATAATTTGGAAACTCAATTTGAAATTGATTTGATATTGGAAAAAAATATTTGGAAATCAAAATTGGGATTTGGTTTTGTGTTTGAAAATAAATTGGAAATCAATTTGGGATTTGATTGGGTTTGAAGATGATATTTGGGATCGATTTAAAATTCGTATATCAGTTGATATTTGGAAATGTAAATTCACAACGGGAATTTGTAAAGAAAAGGGAAATTGTTTAAAAATAAATATTGGTTTATTTTTAAAGTATGGAAAGAAATTTACAAATTGGAATGTAAATTAAAATAAATCAAGAAGATTTATTAATTTATTGGAATGGACCATTTTGTAGTGGAAAAAGAATTCTTCCCTGGAAAGCCGAGTATATTTTTAAAATAGCTTTTGAATAAAATTTAAATGTTTTAGATTTGGTTTTAAAATAATATTGTTGGAGAAATTAGATTGGAAATTTGTTTTAAAGTAAAAATTTATTTAATTAATTATATAAGGGATTATTTTAAAGATTTAAATTGATTTTTGATTTAGGAAATAGTTATTTAAATACTTATACTCTATTTACAAATTTTTATTTTAAATTAGTTTTGGACCTGAATTTTTATATGAGATATTCGTATAATATTTTTCATAACTAATATTTAAGCAAATACTATAAAATAGTTTATTTTAAATGTTTCCAAGTATATTTTGAATAATTATTTTTATATTATTTTAAAATATTTGAAATCGGCAGATTTTCAGTGGAAATGAATAAATGTTTGGAAATGTATTCCGCGTGAGAAGAGTGTTTTGAATTTGTTTTCAAAAAAGATTGAAATGTGGAAATTGATTGAAATTTATTTTCAAAGGATTGAAGTGTGAAATTTTATCTTGTGAAGATATATTGAAAATAATAATAATTGGGGGAAAATTATTTGAAATCCAGTGACTGTTGTGAATGATGATTGATAGTTAAATAACCGACTATCAATATTGGCCTTAATCGGCATTTGAATTTCGATGTGACCGGGAGTCGAATTCCAACTGGATATTCGAAACCCGCATCGAACCTTTATGATTGTGATGGATATTTTTTTTAAAATATCAAAGTGAAATCGTTGTGATTCGTTTGAATCTGAATAAACACTTATTTTTAAAATAAGCGCTCGTTATTCGGATTAGCCGCGAGAGGACCTTGTGTCATAAAACCCATTCCGAATAACGATACGACGAAATGGGATTGCATTTGAAGGTGGTGTTGAAGACCGTGTATTTTCGAAAGCGAAAGGATTACCTGTCGAATGTCTCTACACCAGGTTGCTCCGGTATAGAATTTTTATCACCCTTTGTGATGGGGATTCCGGACGTGATTAGTGAATATCCGGATTTGCAAGGGCTTCTTTGGAAGTGACTTCGGTTTCAGTTCGATCCCGAAACGGACTTGTATGGATGTGTGTCTGACGTTACACTTTGAAATGTAAAGCTGGTTTCTATCAAATACATTTCTGTTGGTGGCGGAGAATTTATTCTCTTAGCTTAACACCCTTCTTTGAGACGTACAAGCTCAGATTTTATGTAGTTGATGGTTACTAGTGCTACATTTCCAATTTGGTAATGTGGCATACGAAGTGTTCCTAATCATTTTTTGATCGAAGCATGGCTTTTTTGAAAAGCGTAGCTTTGTGGATGAGACTTCGTCGGACCTCACAACCCCGGAATGGTCGAAACAGGAAGAATACGGCAAGGTTATAGGGGGTAGCGCCCCTTAGGGTATGTGCATTTCCTTCTGGATAGAAGTGGTATCATGGTATGGAGCCCAGATACTTAACTTATGTGGATATCACAAATATATATTACTTTGTGATTGTTGTTGTTGAGGATCCTCGGATAAAGGTTGTTTACAACCGGGGGATGACATACTCGTGTAGTAGTTGCCAATTTTTGCAGAGGTAACCCGACCTTGTGTTGGCAGAGATCCGGTTAGGTTCTCGGGGCGTCCATCCAGAGGCGTACCCATGTGGCAATAGGAAGTTCCTTAGCCTGGCCATTTGTTGGAAGTCCAATCACCAATACGCACCTTGTACGGTTTTAGTTGTATAACCTGCCATCTAATATGGTAGCTATAGTAGGCATACTATAATGGTACATATGCTGACTAAGATTAATATTATACTTGCATATGTTTTTCCACTATGCACTAATAATAATATCAAAAGAGTTTTCTCGTAGTAAGCATGTTTGACTATCATAAGGAGAAATCTCCCTTAAGTGTGCGATTGCATTGTGTGTGCGCCGGGAGGCCTTATGGTAGTTTCATTTTCCAAAAAGCATTGCGGATTTCTTTTAAATTCCTTTGTTTCCTTTTGTAAAAGAATAACTGTTTTTAAGATCTCACACCAGTCCTATGACTGACCTGGAGTTTATTGTTCCCTTTCTAAACTCTAGGTGTCCATAATTTTCCACACGGGCAGCCTAGAGTCAGGTTATCAGTTATTCGGGAGCGAAGTCAGAAAAGAGTTGCTGTGGAGATCAGGAGTTGAAGCTGGACGGCGAGACGTATCTCTTACTATGTGTGTTCGTTGCGTATGCTTAGTGAAAATCAATTTTCACATAGTCAAGTTATAATAACTGTCAGTGATGTATGATGTCGTTGTAAATTCTGATGTTGTATAGTATTAACAGTGATGAGTCTTTGATTTAAAGATTATTCATTTATCTATTATATATTGTTCCGCTGCAAAGTGTGAGATTTTGTTATTGTTTCTGTTTTTCTTCTATCTTCTTCTTCTTTAACACTAACGGTTCGGTTTTTCGGCATTCGACTGTGCTATATTTGATGCAGTGGACGTATAAATGTCGACTTTCGGGCGTCGTAAAACCGGGTCGTTACAAATTTGGCATCAAAGCATTTGGTTAAGCGACAACCTTGGCTCCGTTGGGTGTTACTCATTAGAGATAGAGTCAGTAGTACTCTAGAATGAGTTGAGTGTAATAATAGAAATGAGCGCGTATTTGTTAATGAATATAAAATTTATTTTATATTGTGATGATTGGTTTGTTGAGTAGTATACAGATTATGGTCGATATAGTCCGTACAACTCTATCGATAGGGATCTCTAAACACTCGTACAGAACAATTCGACACGATATTGTTTTAAATTAGGGTAATAAAATAATTTTACCCAAACTATTTTGTATATAAAAGAAATAATTTTTGTAAATTATTATAGCATATGGCTGCTTGTTTGTTAGGAAGTGATAATAATAAATTATTATCATTGAAATTGAATAAGAAATTGGAATCATAATCAAAAGTTTAGAAATAAAATCCATATACAAACGAAATTTGAGAATGTAAATTATAAATGTGATTTATAATTATAAATAGAATTCCAGAGAAGTTTTTGGAAATGTTTTTGAAAGGATTTGGAATTTTGGAAATTAAATTCCTTTTAAGTTTGGAAATGATTTTCAAAGGTTTTGAAAAAAATGTTTTGAAGGGATAAAAGCTCTAAACTCTTTTCGGTCGCTGGAAAATAACTTCGGTGATGACTGCAGCATCATCGATGTTCATTTTTCGGGTTTCCAAAAGAGGGGTTGGTGCCAAATTATTTTAAAATGAAAGTTGTTTGCAAAACTGGTTTGGATTTTTGAATTCAAAGGATAATTTGAATTGATTTCAAAAATGATTTTTTGAAAAAAATGGAAATACTCTGGAATACTATATAAAATATTTATGGAATATCATTAAGTTGATAACTTGTAAAGTTTGAAGTTGTTAAAATAAAAATCTAACTTAAAGAGAAGCTAGATAAAGGTATATGTGGAAACAAAATAAGTTGGAAGGCAATCAAGTGGAATTGAAAATGAATATTTAATAAAAGAATTAAGATTGAAAAATTAAGTCAAATAAAATGATGACATGGATTCAAAATGAAATTGAAATTTAAGATTTGAGTTAATTTGTATGAATGTGAATTTGAGAAATCTTATAGACTAAAGGATTGGAATAAAATTTATTAAGGAGGAAAATAAATTACGAATGAATAAATAAATTGCAATTAAATGAAAGTGAAATTGAACATTAAAATTCATTTCGAATTTGTAAGCAAATAGAATAGAATTGGAATTGAATTTGATTTGTAAAGCAGAGTATTGAAAAAAAAATTAGTAAATAAAACTAATTAAAGGAATGACGAAATTGAATATGACTTGAAATGAATCGAATTCAATAATTATATACGAAAGGTATATTAAATTCATATAGAATTGAAAATCCAGTTTAAATATAAGTAGTTATAAACCAAAATAGTGAATTGAATTGTGTTTGGGAAGGAACAAAATAATAAAACTGGAAATGAAACTGAATATTAAAAACCAATTTAAATTGTGTGAAATAAAATGAATTTGTAAAATTAGTTCGAAGTGAACTAAATAAAGTGAACTGGAACTTGTTATGAATTAGTAAAAGAAACTAATTTAAAATAGCAAGATGAATCAGTTGTGAATGAATGATAATTGATAAAATTCAATATTCAGAAGGTAAATTGAATTCAAACAGAATTGAAATTGTAAATTGAATTCAAATGAAATTGAAAATGTAAGATTGAATGGAAACGGATATATAACTTTAATAGTAAAGTAAAATGGCATAAGAAGTAAGTATTCAAACTTTGGAATGGAATATTTTTGAATGTTGTAATTGGATATTATGGCTAGCAGGATATACAGGTGTATTAAAGGAAATGGAATTGGGATTTTGATTTCGAAGATAAAAATTGAATTGCTCGACAAAAAGGTACATATTTGAATTTCAGTATGAAATTTTGATGATTTTCTTGTCTAGCCGCTTGGCCTCTTTTTGGAATCTGAGGGCCTGTGGTGCCATTTTGTAGTCGTACTGAGCTAGCCGCACAAAGGGGACGCTGGCGAAATTTTTTGAAAATTTAGGGAGTTCGAAAAATTTTGAGAAAATTTTAAAAATTTAAAATTTGAATTTAAATTTAAATGGTTAAGAAAATAATATTGTTTGGAGTTTATGGTTAAGGTTGGAAAGTTAGTTGAATCAATAATGGGTTGTTAATAAAAAGATTGGTTTTGACAAGTTGTTGAAACTGTTTATTTTGAGTACATAGTAAACGGGTTAAGGTCCATTCTTCTTAACTAGTAATTTCGGGACGAAATTCTTTTAAGGGGGGAAGGATGTGACGACCCGGAAATTTTAACATTTGAAATTGAAATATTCGAATGATTTTAAATGTTTGAAAGATAGTCTGACTTGAATTTCAGATTTCAGAATGAATTTGGCAATTTAATTATTGAACTCAATTATAAAAATTTGGGTAAAATTGTAAATCTTCAATTTTGAGCCCGTTAAAAATATTTTAAAGGCTTAGAAAATTCATATTGATAATACTGAAGATAATAGAAACTGCAAGATTGAATTAGAAAGTGAATTGTTCAGTTTTGAATTTATATCGTTTAAATTGATATTTAAAAATAGCCTTCCGAGGCACAGTCTCAGAATTCGACGAAAGCAGTTCCATTGAATCCGTAATATTCAATTATTATCTGATTTCAATTTTCATAATGTTTGGAGTGTTCGTTTGGCCATACGATAAGCAAACGCATTAAAATTTAAATCGAAAATTCGATATTTTAACTAGTTCAAAAAGCTATCTTCTCTATACGATCGAATTTGGACTCGGAAGCTTTTCCATCGCGTTCGGAATATGGGTTTAACATTATAAACGCCTGGCGGCACGCCTCAATTGGAGGTCGAGATTTTTTATTGCGTGATTCGAGACAATTTAAATTTGAACTTAAATTAAATTTATATATATATATATATATATATATGCATTCACAAATTAAACACATTTATAACCTTAGAGCATGTGTCTACTATTTTTCTTTTCATGCTCCAAGTGTCCTAAAATTTTTACCACGCATATCTTCATTCTCAAAGTAATCAAACGAGAAAAAAATCTATCGATTAAAAACAATTTCCTCTCCCCTTTCTTTCTCTTTTCATTCAGTAACACGAAAAAAATAAAAATAAAAAGGGGGATGTCGAGACTGTATCAATATCAATTCATGAGCCTTTCTTCTCAAATCAAAATCACCGTTCCCCTTTTTCTATTCAAATACGATCAGCCCCAAACCATTCAAGCTAAAGAATGGAATTGTAGCCACGCGAGGCAGTAGGGTTTCGGCTGATGCGTCGTGATGGTTCGCGTAAGGGAAGCTCGTGCGCGAGTTTGATCAAGGGGGAGATTGGCTCTCGTCGATTGGTAGTAGCGCGCGATGGTGGCCTGAGTAGGCGTGATGGGCGATTTCTCTCGATCGTGGCATTCATATATGGCGATGGTGGGATGCGGCGAGGCGATGAAGACTAGGATTTTGTTTTTCTGGAAAGTGCGAGCGCACGATGGTCATTGACTGCGATGATTTGGGGAAGTGGGTCGCGAAAGCATGGGCCGTGGTGAGGTGATACTGGAGTCGAGGCCGCAATCGAATGGGGGCTGCAAGTCGAGGCAGTGGCAGAAATCGATGTCATGATCGTCGCTGTTAGAGGATTTTCAGTAAGGTATAAAACAAATTTTTATTTTTAGATTAAAGATTTATATATATACATATGTTTATGTTTACGGTGAAGAAAATATTTTACAGTAAAATAAATTACTATTGTATTCAAAAGTGGTATACATATACATAGATATGATTTGGGTAAATATAGGGATTTGAAGAAAAATATTATATCGAGTTTATTAAATAGATGTGGTTTAGTGATAAATCAGTTTCATTGACCTAAATTTAGTTTAGATTTAATTTTTGTCAAATAAATTTATTAAAAAGAATTTATTTAAAATTAAGAATATTAGTTTAGAATCAAAAATTTTAGTTAATTAAATGTATTAAAGGAGAAATTGGTTTAAATAAAACTATTAGTTAATTAAACTACCAAAAACGAAAATTGATTATTCGGTTTATTTTGAATATTAATAAAATTATGTAATTGTCTATACAAGGTCTAAAATGGAGAAAACAAGTCCGGATTGGAAAATGGATTGCATGCATAAGCTAAGGTGAGATCTTCTCACTCAATCGCTGATTTAATTTTTATAGTTAAATTTAAAATTGATTGATTGTGTGCTTGAATAATTAATTTATTATTAGTTATATTAGTTTAGACCCTATGCGCCGCATAATTGCAGAGGTTATTATATTAAATCCATATACCGCGATATTCCAGCTTGAAGTGAAATTGGTATTATATATGTATTTGGTGTTGTTGATTTTCCACATTAGATAGCGAATGAGACCCTATTGCGTCGCATAATAGCGGATAATATTTTATAAATCCCATATACCGCGATATTCTACCTCGAAGTGGAATAGGTATTTAATTGTTGTGCTAACGTCTGTGGATGCAGGAAAACAGGTTGGAGGGATCCAACTGGATTCCTCAAATACTTAATCTGTTTCGTATGTTGTATGTTGATTATTTTTAATTCATGTGATTATTTGTGATTGAAACCATTTAAGGCTAAAATTTTGGTGAATATATTTTTTTTATCGTAGGATAGCAGAAATATGAAATTGAATTTTTGAAAATTAAAGTAGAAAAGCATAGACCGTTACAATTAAAGTATTAAAGTTGATTTTTATAATCCGATCGAATTAATTCCAAAAATATGGGAAAATATTTTAATAAAGGAATTTCGAGTAATGTTGTTTAATAATTGAAGGATTTATTTAAGATACGTATTTTAAATAATTAAAAGAGATAAAGAAATTTATTTCAAAAGGAAATAAATTTAGAAATTAAATTTGGAATTTAATTTGCAGTTGAAACTAATTTTAGAAATCGATTCGGGAATTAATTTGGAGTTAGAATAAATCTTAGGAATCGATTTGGAAATTTGGTTAGGTGTTTTGGAAATAATTTGGAAAATCAATTTGAAATTGATTTGATATTGGAAAAAAAATATCTGGGAAATCAAAATTGGGATTTGATTTTGTGTTTGAAAATAAATTGGAAATCAATTTGGGTTTTGATTGGGTTTGAAGATGATATTTGGGAATCGATTTAAAATTCATATATCAGTTGATATTTGGAACTGTAAATTCACAACGGGAATTTGTAAAGAAAAGGGAAATTGTTTAAAAATAAATATTGGTTTATTTTTAAAGTATGGAAAGAAATTTACAAATTGGAATGTAAATTAAAATAAATCAAGAAGATTTATTAATTTATTGGAATGGACCATTTTGTAGTGGAAAAAGAATTCTTCCCTGGAAAGCCGAGTATATTTTTAAAATAGCTTTTGAATAAAATTTAAAAATTTTAGATTTGGTTTTAAAATAATATTGTTGGAGAAATTAGTTTGGAAATTTGTTTTAAAGTAAAATTTTATTTAATTAATTATATAAGGGATTATTTTAAAGATTTAAATTGATATTCGATTTAGGAAATAGTTATTTAAATACTTATACTCTATTTATAAATTTTTATTTTAAAATTAGTTTTGGACCTGAATTTTTATATGAGATATTCGTATAATTTTTCATAACGAATATTTAAGCAAATATTCTAAAATAGTTTATTTTAAATGTTTCCAGGTATATTTTGAATAAGTATTTTTAAATTATTTTAAAATATTTGAAATCGGCAGATTTTCAGTGGAAATGAATAAATGTTTGGAAATGTATTCTGTGTGAGAAGAGTGTTTTGAATTTGTTTTCAAAAAAGATTGAAATGTGGAAATTGATTGAAATTTATTTTCAAACGATTGAAATGTGAAATTTTATCTTGCGAAGATATATTGAAAATAATAATAATTGGGGGAAAATTATTTGAAATCTAGTGACTGTTGTGAATGATGATTGATAGTTAAATAACCGACTATCAATATTGGCCTTAATTGGCATTTGAATTTCGATGCGACCGCGAGTCGAATTCTAACTGGATATTCAAAACCCACATCGAACCTTTGTGATTGTGATGGATCTTTTGTTTAAAAGATCAAAGTGAAATCGTTGTGATTTGTTTGAATCTGAATAAACACTTATTTTTAAAATAAGCGCTCGTTATTCGGATTAGCCGGGAGAGGACCTTGTGTCATAAAACCCATTCCGAATAACGATACGACGAAATGGGATTGCATTTGAAGATGGTGTTGAAGACCAGGTATTTTCGATAGCGAAAGGATTACCTGTCGAATGTCTCTGCACCGGGTTGCTCCAGTATAGAAATTTTATCACCCTTTGTGATGGGGATTCCGGACGTGATTAGTGAATATCCTGATTTGCAAGGGCTTCTTTGGAAGTGCCTTCGGTTCCATTCGATCCCGGAACGGACTTGTATGGATGTGTGTCTGACGTTACACTTTGAGATGTAAAGCTATTTTCTATCAAATACATTTCTGTTGGTGGCGGAGAATTTATTCTCTTAGCTTAACACCCTTTTCTGAGACGTACGAGCTCAGATTTTATGTAGTTGATGGTTACTAGTGTTGCATTCCTAATTTGGTAATGTGGCATACGAAGTGCTGCTGATCATTTGTTGATCGAAGCATGGCTTTTGTGAAAAGCGTAGCTTTGTGGACGAGACTTCATCGGAACTCACACCTCGGAGTGGTCGAAACAGGAAGAATGCGGCAAGGTTATAGGGGGTAGCGCCCCTTAGGATATGTGCATTTCCTTCTGGATAGAAGTGGTATCATGGTATGGAGCCCAGATACTTAACTTATGTGGATATCGCAAATATATATTACTTTGTGATTGTTGTTGTTGAGGATCCTCGGATAAAGGTTGTTTACAACCGGGGGATGACATACTCCTGTAGTGGTTACCTATTTTTGCAGAGGTAACCCGACCTTGTGTTGGTAGAGATCCGGTTAGGTTCTCGGGGCGTACATCAAGAGGCGTACCCATGTGGCAATAGGAAGTTTCTTAGCCTGACCATTTGTTGGAAATCCAATCACCAATACGCGCCTTGTACGGTTTTAGTTGTATAACCTGCCATCTATGGTAGCTATAGTATGCATACTATAATGGTATGTATGCTGGCTAGGATTAATATTATACTTGCAAATGTTTTTCCACTATGCACTAATAATAATATCAAAAGAGTTTTCTCGTAGTAAGCATGTTTGACTATCATAAGGAGAAATCTCCCCCAAGTGTGTGATTGCATTGTGTGTGTGCCGGGAGGCCTTATGGTAGTTTCATTTTCCAAAATCAATTGCGGATTTCTTTTAAATTCATTTGTTTCCTTTTGTAAAAGAATAACTATTTTTAAGATCCCACACCAGTCCCATGACTGACCTGGAGTTTATTGTTCCCTTTCTAAACTCTGGATGCCCATAATTTTCCATACGGGCAGCCTAGAGTCAGGTTATCGGTTATTCGGGAGCGAAGTCAGAAAAGAGTTGCTGTGGAGATCAGGAGTTGAAGCTGGATGGCAAGACGTATCTCTTTACTATGTAGTGTCCATTGCGTATGGTTAGTGAAAATCAGTTTTCATATAGTCAAGTTATAATAACTGTTAGTGATGTATGATGTTGTTGTAAACTCTAATGTTATATTGTATTAACAGTGATGAGTCTTTGATTTAAAGATTATTCATTTATCTATTATATATTGTTCCACTGCGAAGTGTGAGATTCTGTTATTGTTTCTATTTTTCTTCTATCTTCTTCTTCTTTAACCCTAACGGTTTGGTTTTCCGGCATTCGACTGTGCGACATTTGATACAGTGGACGTATAAATGTCGACTTTCGGGCGTCGTGAAACTGGGTTGTTACACACTGACTGAGATGAAGGGGTTGAAGGTGTAGTCTTGAAGGAAGGAATTTTACTAGACCAAGCAGTTCGCCTTGGGGAATAGCCGCGGTGTTCGTAAAGAAGCCAAATGGATCGTTGAAGAATGTGTATCGACTATTGTAAGTTAAACGAAAGTATGATCTAGAATAAGTATCATCTTCTAAGAATAGATGATCTATTTGATCAGTTGAGTGGAGGCAGAGTGTTTTCCCAGTTGGATTTGGTGACGGGTTTCCTTCAGTTAAGAGTGGCGGAGGACAGTATTCCTCTGACAGCATTTCGAACTAGAAATGGATCAATGAGTGGTCAGTAATGCCATTTGGATTACAGAATGCACCCGCTTTCTTTGTGGATTTGATGAACCGAGTTTTCCAAGAATACATGGATAGTTTGTATTGGTGTTTGTAGATGACATTTTAGTATACTTTAAGGATGAGAGAGCGCATGAAGTTCATCATAGAGTGGTGCTTGAGAAGCAAAGGCAGAATCAACTAAAGGCGAAGTTCACCAAGTGTCATTTTTGGAAGAATGAGGTTAAGTTTCTTTGTCACATAGTTTCATAGAAAGTATTGTCAATCGATCCAAATAAGATCGAAGCTGTGGATAACAATAGACCGGAGACGGTGATGAAGATCGGGAGTTTTCTTTGACTTGTTGGCTACTACCGGAGATTCATTAAGGAATTCTCACAGATAGCAGAAACTTTTACTAAGATAACCAGAAAGGAGGTGAAGTTTATCTGGTCTGATAAATATGAGGAAGCATTCCTTAAGTTAAAGCATTTGTTGACCATGCACCAGTATTAGTAGTTCTAGACGGAAACCAAGGGTTGGTGGTGTATATTAATGCATGCGGAACTAAATTAGGATTAGTGTTGATGTAGAAGGGCAAAGTTATTGCCTACGCTTCACAACAGCTTAGACCGCATGAAGTGAGATATCCTACTCATGATTTGGAATTGGCGGTAGTTTTCTTCGCATCGAAGATTTGGAGACATTATCTCTTAGGGGAGAAATTTGAGCTCTATATCGATTATAGATATTTATTCTCTCAAAAGGCATTGAATATGAGACACCAGAGGTGGCTGAAGTTTTTAGCTGATTATGATTTTGGTATAGAATATACACTAGGAAAAGATAATAAGGTAGCTGATGCTCTCAGCAGAAAACATCATAATGCATCGTTAGCAATGTTGGCGGACTAGAAGGATTTAGAAGCTTTGGGCAATTTTAGTGTGCAGTTAAGATCAACTACTAGTTCTAGTTAGAGTACATCCATGTTGTCCTGTTTAGAAGTTCTACCAATGTTGATCGAAAGGATTGCTTCTAAGCAAGAAGAGGATATGGTGTTAGTCGAGAAGATCAAAAGGCTTAAGGTGGGATCAAAGATTGATGATTTAAAGGATTTTAGCCTTGACCAAAGAGGATGGTGAAGAAAGAAATGACGATTATGTGTTTCCAATGTAGAGGATTTGAGAAAGAAGTTCTCATAGAATGTCATCGGTCCAAGTTTACAATTCATCCTGGATGAACCAAGATGTATCGGGATATGAAGAGGAGCTTCTACTGGAAAGGTATAAAGAGAGATATTGGCTTGTGGGTTACAGTGTGCTAACTGTTAACAAGTGAAAGCCAAACATCAGATGCCAAGTAGGTTACTTCAGCCTTTAGAGATTCCAGTTTGGAAATGGGATTCGATATCCATGGATTTTATAAATGTGTTGCCAAGGTCAAATAGAGGAAATGAAAGTATATGGGTTATAGTGGACATATTGACCAAGAGTGCCCATTTCATTCCAGTTAACTCAACCAGGACGGCACCTGTTTTAGCTAAGTTGTTTGTGAAGAACATAATTAGACTACATGGAGTTCCTAGTAGTATAGTAAGTGACAGAGATGCTTTGTTCACTAGTGAATTCTGAAATAGTTTACAGGAGGTGTTGGGTACCAAGCATTATATGACTATTGCATATCACCCTCAGACAGATAGGCAGACTAAGAGAATAAACAAAGTACTCGAGGATTTACTGAGAGCTCTGTATTAGACTTTGATGGATCTTGGGAGGATAACCTACATTTGGTTGATTTTTCTTATAATAATGCTATCAGACTAGTATATGAATGGTGCCGTTTGAAGCTTTGTATGGAAGGTCTTGCAAATCACCAGCATGTTGGTTGGAGACTGGAGATAGAGCAGTCTTAGGTCCATATTTGGTTAGAAGGCATCAGAGAAGATGGAGTTGATTCGAGAAAGGATGAAGAAAGCTCAGTCTAGACAGAAGATTACGCAGATAAGAGGCATAAAGACTTGGAGTTCTCAGTTGAAAATAAGGTTTTCATTAAGGTATCACCTATGAAGGGCATGGTGTGATTTGAAAAATCAGGGAAGTTAGCCCCGAGATATATAGGTCCATTTCAGATTATAGAAAGGATTGTAAAGCTCACATACAGAGTAGAGTTGCCGAGCAGTATGGCAGTCTCCATATTATATTTCATGTGACTTATCTTCGTAGGCATATGCGCGATCTAGAGTCTACTTTTCCTCCGATAGGGTTGGAAGACTTTTTAGTAAAGCCTAATTTGACTTTTTTTAGTCAACTGGTTTGGATTACAGCAAGAGATAAGAAAAGATTGAGGAATAAAACAGTCAGGTTGTTGAAAGTTCAGTGGAGTGATGAAGAAAATGGTTGTACTTGGGTGACAGATGATAGGACTAGAGATACTTATCCTAATCTACTTTGAGGGTATGTCTATATTAGATTTATATAGATAGTCTCTACTCAGATAGGCTAGCATGGTCGTTAGGAGCTGTGACAGATGATTGCTATGTTTAGTGTTTAGTCCTTATTGAATTTCGAGAAAAAATTCTTTAAGGAGGGAGCCTGTAACACCCCTAATTTTTTATAACATTATTCAAGAAATTTAATTAGATAAATTAAAAAGAATAATGATGATAATGGGATTGATATTTGAATAAAACTATGAGAAGATCGTGCTTAATTTACTTTAATTGGTCTTAAAATGGTCTACATGCTTATTAATTTAGACATGGGCACATTAGTAAATAGATGCACTTCCTTATACATGGATGTACAGTTTTGTATTTGCCCATTCACGTTCACTTCTCATTTTCACAAACACAAATCAAAAACGAAGATTAGAGTCGGCCATTAACAAGGAGAAAGAGGAAGAAAATTAGATCAACGCCAAGGATTAAAGCTATAGAATTCAATCTTCTACAAATCTCAATTTCCTTATCATATCCAAGGTGAATAATAATTCATTCCATCTCTATTTTTCATATATTTTTGGATTTAAGATTAAACCCTTTTTTTGATGTTATGGATGATGATATGATTGAGCTATATTATGTTTGATTTAAATTAATTCATTTACATATGAGTTTGCATAGATTTAGGGCAAAACCGATTGTTATTGATTTTAGAATGCCATGGAAAAATTATATGTTAGGTAAAACATGATTTTGGTGTTGGGCTTAAATTTTCATAATTTTCCAAGCTATGAAAAATTTATTTTGAATTTCTTAAGATAAATATGATATGTTTGGGTTTAAAATTTATTTTGACTACTTCAGGAAGAAATTGGGTTTGAATTTTAATATGTGTGATAATATGATAAAAGAGATTTTTTGTGATTTTGAGGATTTTTCCTAATTAATTTGCTATGGAAAATAAATTATTTTAAAAGAAGGGTTTATGTGTAACATTAGTTTTACTTAATGGAAGAACTTAAATGTTAATTTTTCCTAAATTAGATTTGATAAATGTGGTAGTTTTTATTTGTAAGGTATTTGAAAAGTTTTAAGGCAACCAATCAAAGAATTACAAAAAGGAAAGTAGTTATAAAGCAATTACTAAAATTAGCATAGTTTTAGCCTTTAATTCAGAAAAGTTGGTGTTGCCTCCTATAGTAACGCATTTCGACTCCAATGACTTCCACTCCAACTCAGCCGAAACCATCCCAGTCGAAACCCACTTATTCAAAACCAATAAACAAGGTATCACTTAGATGGTCCATAGTGGGTTAGAGGAAAGGCGGAAGGCAATGGTGTCGAAAGCAATGCTTCAGATGGTTTCGAAACCTTAATCTTGTTTTCGAATTTTAAGTGCCTATGTTTTTCACTTAGAGCTTTCGACATAGTCGAAACATATGCTTTTAAAAGGCGTTTTATAAATAGCTTTTGAAGGAGGTTTCCATGTTGTGTTTAAAGTATGAGCTTTCGAATTGGTACCTTTTGTTTTTAAAATAAGTGCTTTCGAAAGTAGTTGTTTGGACCTAGTCGATTTCGAATCGCTATTCTTTACCTTCCGAGGGTATTGAAGTCATCAATACTTTCAAATGGTTGACTTTATTCGACCTAAGCAAAGCCACTTCCTAAATGGTTCCGAAAGGGGTTGAGGGTTCCGAAGGCAATGAGGTCAGAAGGGGTTTCGATGCTATCCTTTGAAGCTCAAAGATTTTGAGCTTTCAAGTAGATAGTTCTGACACCAACAAATTTTCCCCAAACAATTTTATTAAGGGTTTCGAAAGAGATACTTTCGTATACAACCACTTTGACCCAAATGATGTTTTAAAAGTAGAACCCAATATTTTCAAAAGGGGTACTTTCATTGGCGTCGAAGCTATGTTAAAAGCATGTCTTGTTATCATTGAAAGGTATATTTGGTGTCAAAAGAGATTATTTAACGAGGGCTTCGAAAGGTATATTCTTTATGTTTTGAAAAGTTTTCTTTGCTTTCAAAGGAGGTTATCCAAAGGTTTCAAAAAAGATATTTTAAGACTTTCAAAACATAAACCCAACCTCAATTTTAAGGAAAAACCATGGCATAAATAAATAAAGAGTTTTTGAATGAAGTTTTTGAAGAATTTTCCCTTGATTAACAGGTTAAAGGGTTTAACCAGGATTTATATAAAAATGATTTCGTGGATATTAAACCGATATTAAACCACAGATGTTGGTAATTGTTGTTATGATTACTTTTTCATATATTTATTCATATTATAATTAACCCATAATGGTACTTTGGTGAATGGCAGAATAACCAGCTAGGTGACCCGGTAATGAATACGACTTAAGAAATGTTAAATTTATAAGTAAAGATATTGACAGGGACCAATAAGTTTGCAGTAAGCCCATGAAAATTGTATATAAGAAAAGATATTGACATGGGCCAATAGGTTTATAGTCAGCCCATGAAAACTATGATATTATATTGGCAGGGGCCAATAGGTTTATACTTAGCCCATGAAAACTATATCCGGATTAAGATATTGACAATTAGTCAACAAGTTCCTAGTTAGCCCATGAAAACTATATCCGGATTAAGATATTGACAGCTAGTCAAAAGTTTCCTAGTTAACCAATGAAAACTAACATAAGGGAAAAGATATTGAAGTTACCAAGTGTAACAATTCTATATTTTGTGATTATTTTAATTGTATATTTTAATTATTTTAATCGAATTTTTGATTTAAAATCTTTATTTTTTATTTGAAATGGATAAATTTTGTTATTTTAAAATATAAACTTTGATTTTGATATGAATTATCATTCCAAAACATGACTAAAACGAATATTTTCCAAAAAGATAATTTTGGTCAATATGGTCAAACTTTGACTTTTAAATTTAAAATTTGGAAGTTTTAAAAATTGAATTTTATCTTTTATTATGAAAGTAAATAAAATTTTAAGAACACTGCTTTTCGTTTCGTTGAAATCTGATTTATAATGTGAAAGTTATGCCTTTTTAACTATTGTGTGTAATTTGCTGTATTTAACAAAATTGTTTATTTTAAATTTTATAAATAATATTTTATTGGTCTTGTAATGTTCTAATTTATGTTTATATAGGTAAATAACTTTATTGTATATATTTTGGTTTTAAAACATTTTTGAAAGTGTAATTGACATTTTCCAGGGTCAGTTATTTTTTTACAATTTCTAATTTCCAGTTTCAATTAATTAAAGAAATTCTTTATTTATTTTTCTATCTTCTTAAGATCTTATTTTATTCTCATTACCACTTTATTTTTTTCCTCAATTATTTTATTTATTTGATATTTTATTTGTTTTAAAGTGAAGTAGGAATTTTTCCAGAGCTAATGGTAATTTTGTTGTAATTTTCATGCCCTGTTTCCAATTTTTAAACAATTTCTTTAGTTCTTTTTCTATTTTTATCCAATTTAATTATTTATTTCAATTTATAAATGATAAATAAATTATTTTATTTCAAATTTTTTCTTTATAATACTTTTAAAATGAAGTGGATATTTTTCCAAGGCTAGTGATGATTTATTTGTAATTTTTTGACACTGTTTTAGATTTTTAAGCAATTTCTTATATTCTTTTTCTAATTTCTTTAAAATTAATTAATTATTTTTGTTTTATAATACTTTGTTTCAGTTGTTAAAGTTTATTTTTGAGTTTATTTTGTTTTATTGTGATTAAAGAAATTAAGAAATTTGAAGAGTTTTTAAAGGCTTTGAAACTTAAGTCCTTTCACCTCCTAAAGTCTTTTCACTTCCATAACCACCTCATTTACTTTTGGCCGTGTATTTTCTTTTGAATAGCCGTGAGTTTCATCACCTCTCACGCACAAAAAAATTTACATCTCATTTTATTCGTGGCTAGAAGAAAAGATAATTTGGTAATGGCATCATCTTTTTTATTCCTTTTCTTCTATTTTCCTATATTTTTGCCTTGTTTTCACATGATGTTTGATCGGCCTCCACTCCATAGCCATGGCCACCACCTCCTACACCTCTTCCATGCCATCATCACCACCTACGCCTTCAGCCTTGACCATAGCCGAGCCCACCATGAGGATAAAATCCACCAAAATGCAACCTAAAGCCTTGAAAGCATGTTGTTTGACCACCACTTGTTCACCACTTCACCTTAGGCCACCGCCGCCACCTCTATCCAGACCCTTACACACCTATCCTACCCCTAACCAGACCCCACACCCATTGGCTAAGCCCTTTTGTTGACCAAAATCACAACACATTGCCTAAAACCCCTTCACCTTCTCATGTTATAAACTCCCCTCCATGTTCTAGCATTTAGGCTGTGCATTCCTATGCTTATACCGGAGCCTAATCATGTCCAAACCCAAGCAAATCCAACCCCTAGGCCGTGAAAAATAATATAGGAAGCAAGGGCAAAATTGTTGCATTCAAATTTCTTTTGATTTTAAAGTTATTCAACTTCAATGTTATGTTGAATTTTAACTTTGTTTTGATCTTTGTTTTGGGTTGTAACACAAGATCTATAGCTTGGATCTCACTCTCCACTCGAGTCCGTAGTGTTGTCATTGTGTTCTGGAATCCGTTGTGTCATTTGTATTCATATCTCCAGCACAATAGGTGAGTAAATCTCACACGACACTATATACTTATGCAATTGTGAAGCGACAACATTTGAATGTGTAGAATTATAAATGATGCTATAACTGCTTGTGATTATTTATGTATGATGCTAAATTTGTTAAATTACATGTCATCTCATCTATTACTGTTATAAGTTGTTAACTGTTCATTTATAGTTGTTTATCACACTGCAAGTTCCCTGTAGATTAGGTTCACTATGGGTTGAAATGATACATACCCAAACAGACTTTAGAATAGGAAAAAATCGTTATGGGCTGAAATGATAGGCCTGAACTATTTTTATTTATTTATTTTAACTTGGGATTGCGGGTTTGAAATGATAGAACCCGGATTTTTCTTTTTAAACTCCGGATTGAAATGATATATATCTGTATCACTTGACCTAGGTTAGAAAACTATATACAGGCCCTTGGTTATTTTATAAAGTGTTTTGGATATTTTTAAGCACTTTAAAAATATAAATTTATGAAATTTGATCTAAATAGATTTTGAAATTTTTTAAAATAAAGAAATTGTGATTTTTTTTCTATGAGTTAAAATGTATTTAATGAATGGTTAAAGTGGATTATTGAAATATAACTTAATTTTGGAATTTTGGTTAAAAATGATATTTAAGTTATATAGATAAAATGGAAATTTAATTTAATTTGGAAAATGGTAAATATGTTAATTTGATTTAAAATTGAATTTAAGTGATTTATTAAAGTATTATTGATTTTTTCTATGAATTTAAATGGTTGAATAAATGAATGCTTAAATGTGTAATTTTAAAATACAACTTGACTTGGAAATGTGAAATTTGGTTTAATTAAAGGTTTTAGTTAAATGAAATCAATTGGAAATTTAGTTTAATTTGTCAAATGGAAATTTAAAAATGTAAGTGTTAATAAATTGCATATGTGAAGGAATGGAAATTATACACTTGAATTTGTTAAGTAAATTTATTGAAAAATTTGATTTATTTATAAGAAATTTATTTTATGAAAACATATGTTAAAGGTATGTTAATAAACATTTTTGAATGTTAAAATATGATTTTATAATGTTTAAAGTTTTTAAATTGAAGTTTATTATTTGCTGGAAATACACTAAATTCTGGAAAATACTTTTAATAGCATTCAGAAATGCTATGGTTTCTGTAAATGAACTAAAAACCTAATAAAAAGGCTATTACAGCAGTTCTGAAATGTTGTAGCTGCTGAAGTAAACTAATAGGCTAAAACTTAACTCAGATCTATTATAGCATTCCTGTAAATGCTGTAGTGGGCTGCTGGCTTTGCTGAAATGAATAAAAAAACCTTGTTTTGAAACCTGAGCTATTACAGCATTTCTGAAAATGCTGTCTTTGCTGTTTGAACTAAAACTTAGTTTTAACAGCAGTTTTTAAGTGCTGCCTTTACTGAATTAAAATGTTTTCAAGTGTAACTTATAACAGCTTTTTCTAAATACTGCGAAAGGCTGAAATTTTCAATGTTTATGGTTTTTAACTAAGTAAATGAGCTCAGAATGGTTTGAAACTTTGAAAATTGAATACTTGACTTGAAAGAATAATAACTTCACTTTTAAATGAATAAATTTGATTGGAAAATAAATCATTTTAAAGGTGATTTGAATGGATAATAAATGGATGTTATCTTGAATTTAGAAGGTATTTAAAGTTGAATATTTGGATTTGAACATATATGATGATTTGAAAATAAAGTTTTCGAAAGATATGATATTTTGATATTAAAATGATTTGAAAATGAAGTTCCGAAAGATATGATATTTTGATATTAAAATGCTTTGAAAATGAAGTTATGAAAGATATGATATTTTGATATTAAAATGACTTAAAAATTAAGTTTTGAAAGGATATGATATTTTAATATATTAAAATGATTTGGAAATGAAGTTTTGAAAGGATATGATATTTTAATGTACTAAATATTTGGAAATGAAGTTTTGAAAGGATATGATATTTTAATGTATTAAATTGATTTGAAAGAAAGGTTTGAAAGGATATGATAATTTAATATATTGAAATGGTTGGAAATGACTTGATATTTATTTTGATAAATATTTGAATTTGAAAGATATGGTACGTTGATTAATTGAAATGGTTTGGAAATGATTTAATCTTTATTTTGATAAAGATTTGGATTGAAATGATATTTTATTTTGAAGTATAAAATATTATTTTAAAGTTATAACCATGGGTTATAATAACGATTGGTTGGCAAAGAGACCGGGATCAGATATGGGCATACTCTCTGTCGATACCGAAAACCACTTTGACAACCGTGTACGCGGTGGAGATTCCAGAATGAAGTAGGATGGTGGTGACGTTCTTGAGATATATTACGTGGACCCAACTTCCGTGAGTTGGCATAAGGTGGCAGAAACAGGAGCGGTCTCGAGCCAAAAAGGGTAGCTCCTCTGGTCAGACGCATTTCTTCGATACCATTCTATTGCTTTTGTGATTGTTTGGATGCCCCTCCAATTTTGGAAATGTGTTCCAAGGTGGGCATATGTGGCTGCTGCGTTACCACCAGCCCGAGTGTCGTAATTGGTATATCTACCCTGGCATTGCCTTGTGTGCCGTGTCACCTACTCTATCGAGCCTTTACTACGAGTTTGGTTTTCTCTCGTAGCCCATTCGTATCTTCTCGTAGTCTCCCGATCAGGAGATATGCAGATATTGGATGGACTACTGGGACTATTACGTGTTAAGGTGGAAAATGTAAAGCCTTAATGCTATTTAAAAATAAATTTATTTTACTATTAGACATTATTATAATAGCGTGATATTACTACATAATTAATAGTTTAACGGATCCTTAGAGGATGGACGGTCCCAAGCATCCTTTAAGTTACTTGTACTTTTACAACAGATCACTTGAGTTGGTTTACATTGTATAAGTATGTATGTCCTGACTCGAGTGTTTGTATTTTTATTTGCGCTCGGGTCAGCCTGAGTATTCACAGATTTGGATTTCCACTTTCTGGATATTGGAATCATTGGATATTATCTACTTGTCTAGTTTTATCTTTTTCAGTATGTTGTTCCTTTTCAGCTCTTGTATTAGTAGACTTCTATGTATTGAGACTTCTGTTGTACTCTATTTCTTCTGTTGTATCTTATGTAACTCTGATATATTTATATAGTAGCTTCATGAACTACTATTTCTTTTACTTCCGCTGCACTATTATTACTCTGTGTCTGTAATCTATGATATTTATTTAATGTATAGTCTGAGATTTTTCAAATTTTATTTACAACACAGTATTTTGAGCAATTCAAGTCCGACATGTGCGGATGCGAATGGTTGAAAATATCGGGTGTTACATGTGGTATCAGAGCTTTGGCTTTGAGGCAAAATTTAGAATATAAGGTAAATTATTTACAGAATCACTTTCATTCGACTTTGAATCTTTCCTCTTTGATTCGAATTTCCTTTGAATTTTGGAACGTTCCCTACAGTTCCAAAAATCCATTCGTGTCCCTCATTATTCATCTTCTTTTGATTCTGGAGTATCACATAACTCCGCTTCAAATGATCTTTCTAGTGAGTCGGCGGTATTGCCAATTTCAAATTGAATTGTAAAGGGGGAAAACTCCTTTACAATTAGCATCGATTCACCAGGGATTTACATATATCTTTGGTTTAGATGCTAATATCTTTTGTTATTTCCAACTCTATCTCTTGAGATCGAATGTAGATTTACCTCAGAAAAATCCACAATGATCTTATTCTTTAAGTCACGGTTGACCCGGTTAAGGTTGCCCGCGATTTACTTAAGCTTTCCCATCTCCCTACTCTGTTATTTGATCATCTTGTCTTTTGTTTCCAACCTATCTTCAAACATTTTGAATTGTACTTGTAAATCTATGCTTTGCTTTATATATTGTGTTGTTTGAGTTGTTGATTTGGGTTTCCGATCGATTCGTCTGATTAACGCTATCGATAGGATTTCTAAAACACTTTGACAAAACAAACTGACACAATATTATTTTTAAATTTGGTTAATGAAATAAATTTTGATATATAAGTAAATTTATGGAACTTAATAAACTGATTTAAATTGATTATTTGAAATGATAATACTTGATTTATCATTTACTGTCCTATAAATGAATTTATAAATAGTTGTTATAAATTGATTTGGGAACAGAAATGAATTTAAAACAAGAAATTTGAGAATTTAATTTCCGCTGGTTTCAAACCTTGTGTTTAAGTTTTAAAGTATACTAATTAAAGCATTTTCGAATAAGAATATGTTTCCAAATAATTTTAAAGTTTAAAAATCATCGCTCTTCTCTTTGTCGCTGGGAAATAATTTCGGTGACGACTGCAGCATCATCGACATTCATTTTCGAGTTTTGGGGTAAAGAGACCGCTTTGTAGTCTTGCTACAGCTTTGTTTCGGGAAATCAAATTGATTTGAATTTCTAAAATATGACTTGATTTATACTATATATAGATATATGATTTTAATTTGATTTGATAAATTATGTAGATACATTTATCTCTAAATGATTTGAAGAAATCGGAAATTTAATTCTTAAATTTAATTCTAAAGAATAATTTCAATTATAAAAGAAAATAAAAATTTTGGATAAATATTCAAGCATGAAATGATTTAATTGGGAAGCTTTATTTGTATAATACAATTGTATTCAAATATAACTTACCTTAATTTCAGAAGTTAACAATGTAATTGGATAATATACAATATAAAAAAAATATAGATAAAATTTGAGTGTTTATAATAAATGTTATACACTTAAATTTTAGTTATAAAACGATTAACAGAGGTAAATATAATAAAGGGTAATTGAATAACTTACAATAAAATAGTGTTGAAAGAACTAAAAATAAAATAAAGCAGTTATAATAAGTTTAAGTTCATTTAAAATAAGTGATAAATATATTGAGAGGAATAAATTTAATTTGTATTAGGAATAAAGAAGAGTTAAATTTATTAAGTACATTATGAGTATAATAAATGATTATTTTTCAAACCCATGGTTTTAAAATTGTTAATTTAAGATGATTGGATAAAAAGATAATGAAATTTGAGATAGTTAAGATTTATTTAATTATGTAAAAATTTATTTTCTGTTTAAGTTGAAATTTCCATGGTTTCAAATTTATTTCCTTATTTTTTTTTCAAACTATCTTTTGGTTGTCCTTATTATCTTTATCTTGCTACAGACTGGTATAGGCATCTTTCTATAATCTTTTTATTTAGAAATCTTTCTATAATTTTTTGATAATCGTTGGTACTCATGTTGAATCCACCTTTTTCGTGCTTGTGTTCTTGATTCTAGAGGACCTTGGAAAGATCATCTCCACCTTATAAAACTTACCTATAACAACAATCATCAGGTATAATCTCAATCTTCTTATCACCTTGTCTTAATCTTATTTCATTTATATCTTTTCTGTGCTTTCCCGTACCTCATTCCTTTTCGGGGACGAAAAGTTTTGAGTGGGGGAGAGTGTACAATCCTATATTTTATGATTATTTTAATTGTGTATTTTAATTATTTTAATTGAATTTATGATTTAAAAGCTTTATTTTTTATTTGAAATGGATAAATTTTGTTATTTTAAAATATAAACTTTGATTTTGATATGAATTATCATTCCAAAACATGACTAAAAAGAATATTTTCCAAAAAGTGAATTTTGGTCAATATGGTCAAACTTTGACTTTTAAAATTTGAAAGTTTGAAAATTTGAATTTTATCTTTATTATGAAAGTAAATAAAATTTTAAGAATACTGCTTTTCGTTTCGTTGAAATCTGATTTATAATGTGAAAGTTATGCATTTTTAACTATTGTGTGTAATTTGCTGTATTATAACAAAATTGTTTATTTTAAATTTTATAAATAATATTTTATTGGTCTTGTAATGTTCTAGTTTATGTTTATATGGGTAAATAACATGTATTGTATATATTTTGGTTTTAAAACATTTTTGAAAGTGTAATTGACATTTTCCAGGGTCAGTTGTAATTTTTTACAATTTCTAATTTCCAGTTTCAATTAATTACAGAAATTCTTTATTTATTTTTCTATCTTCTTAAGATCTTATTTTATTATCATTCCAACTTTATTTTGTTCCTCATTTATTTTATTTATTTGACATTTTATTTGTTTTAAAGCGAAGTAGGAATTTTTCTAGAGTTAATGGAAATTTTGTTGTAATTTTCATGCCATGTTTCCAATTTTTAAACAATTTCTTTAGTTCTTTTTCTATTTTTCTCCAATTTAATTATTTACTTAAATTTAGAAATGATAAATAAATTATTTTATTTCAAATTTTTGCTTTATAATATTTTTAAAATGAAGTGGATATTTTTCCAAGACTAGTGATGTTTTATTTGTAATTTTTGGACACTGTTTTAGATTTTTAAGCAATTTCTTATATTCTTTTTCTAATTTATTTAAAGTTAATTATTTATTTTGATTTTATAATACTTTGTTTCAGTTGTTAAAGCATATTTCTGAGTTTATTTTGTTTTATTGGGATTGAAGAAATTAAGAAATTTGAAGAGTTTTTAAAGGCTTTGAAACTTAAGTCCTTTCACCTCCTAAAGTCTTTTCACTTGCCATAACCTCCTCATTTAGTTTTGGCCGTGTATTTTCTTTTCACTAGCCGTGAGTTTCATCACTTCTCACGCACAAAAAATTTTACATCTCATTTTATTCATGGCTAGAAGAAAAGAAAACTTGGTGATGGCATCATCTTTTTTATTCCTTTTCTTCTATTTTCCTATACTTTTGCCTTGTTTTCACATGATGTTTGATCGGCCTCCACTCCATAGCCACGGCCACCGCCACCTACACCTTTTCCCTGCCATCATCACCACCTACCCATTCAGCCTTGACCATAGCTGAGCCCACCATGATGATAAAATCCACCAAAATGCAACCTAAAGCCTTGAAAGCATGTTGTTTGACCACCACTTGTTCACCACTTCCATTTCCACCACCACCATCACCTTAGGCTTCCAACACCACCTCTGTCCAGACCCTTACACACCTCTCCTACCCCTGACCAGATCCCACACCCATTGGCTGAGCCAAGTGCCTCCATGGCCGAGCCCTTTTGTTGACCAAAATCACACTACATTGCCTAAAACCCCTTCACCTTCTCATGTTATAAACTCCCCTGCATGTTCTAGCATTTAGGCCATGCATTCCTATGCTTATACCTGAGCCTAATCATATCCAATCCCAAGCAAATCCAACCCCTAGGCCGTGAAAAATAATATAGGAAGCAAGGCAAAAATTATTGCATTCAAATTGCTTTTGATTTCAAAGTTATTCAATTTCAATGTTATGTTGAATTTTAACTTCGTTTTGATTTTTGTTTTGGGTTGTAACACAAGATCTATAGCTTGGATCTCGCTCTACACTCAAGTACGTAGTCTTGTCATTGTGTTCTGGAATCCGTTGTGTCATTTGTATTTATATCTCCAGCACAAGAGGTGAGTAAATCTCACACGACACTGTATACTTATGCAATTGTGAAGCGACAACATTTGAATGTATAGAATTATAAATGATGCTATAACTGCTTATGATTATTTATGTATGATGTTAGACCTGTTAAATTACATGTCATCTCATCTATTACTATTATATGTTGTTAACTTTTCATTTATAGCTGTTTATCACACTGCAAGTTCCCTGTAGATTAGGTTCACTATGGGTTGAAATGATACATACCCGAACGGACTTTAGAATAGGAAAAAATCGTTATGGGCTGAAATGATAGTCCTAAATGATTTTTATTTGTTTATTTTAACTTGGGATTGCGGGTTTGAAATGACAGAACCCGGATTTTTCTTTTTAAACTACGGATTGAAATGATATATATCTGTATCACTTGACCTAGGTTAGAAAACTATATACAGGCCCTTGGTTATTTTATAAAGTGCTTTGGATATTTTTAAGTATTTTAAAAATATAAATTTATGAAATTCGGTTTAAATAGATTTTGAAATGTTTTATAATAAAGAAATTATGATTCTTTCTATGAGTTAAAATGTATTTAATGAATGGTAAAATTGGATTATTAAAATATAACTTAAGTTTGAAAATTTGGAATTTTGGTTAAAAATGATATTTAAGTTATATAAATAAAATGGTAATTTAATTAAATTTGGAAAATGAAAAATATGATAATTTGATTTAAATTTGAATTTAAATGATTTATTAAAGTATTATTATTGATTTTTTCTATGAATTTAAATGGTTAAATAAATGAAGGCTTAAATGTGTAATTTTAAAATACAACTTGACTTGAAAATGTGAAATTTGGTTTAATTAAAGGTTTTAGTTAAATGAAATCAATTGGAAATTTTGTTTAATTTATGAAATGGAAATTTAAAAATGTAAGTGTTAATAAATTGCATATGTGAAGGAATGGAAATTATATACTTGAATTTGTTAAGTAAATTTATTGAAAAAATTGATTTATTTATAAGAAATTTATTTTATAAAAATCATATGTTAAAGAAATGTTAATAAACATTTTTGAATGTCAAAATATGATTTTATAATGTTTAAAGGATTTAAATTGAAGTTTATTATTTGCTGGAAATACACTAAAATCTGGAATATACTTTTAATAGCATTCAGAAATGTTATGGTTTCTGTAAATGAACTAAAAACCTAATAAAAAAGCTATTACAACCGTTCTGAAATGTTGTAGTTGCTGAAGTAAACTAATGGGCTAAAACTTAACTCAGGTCAATTATAGCATTTCTGTAAATGCTATAGTGGGCTGCTGTCCTTGCTGAAATGAATAATAAAACCTTGTTTTGAAACCTGAGCTATTACAGCATTTCTGGAAATGCTGTCTTTGCTGTTTGAACTAAAATTTAACTAAAACTGAGTTTTAACAGCAATTTTTAAGTGCTGTCTTTGCTGAATTAAAATGTTTTCAAGTGTAACTTATAACGGCTTTTTCTAAATGCTGCGAAAGGCTGAAATTTTCAATGTTTATGGTTTTTAACTAAGTAAATGAGCTCAGAATGGTTTGAAACTTTGGAAATTTAATACTTGACTTGAAAGAATAATAACTTCACTTTTAAATGATTTAAATGAATAAATTTAGTTGGAAAATAAATCATTTGAAAGGATAATAAATGCATGTTATCTTGAATTTAGAAGGTATTTAAAGTTGAATAATTGGATTTGAACTTATATGATGATTTGAAAATAAAGTTTTTGAAAGATATGATATTTTGATATTAAAATAATTTGAAAATGAAGTTTTGAAAGATATGATATTTTGATATTAAAATAATTTGAAAATGAAGTTCTGAAAGATATGATATTTTGATATTAAAATGACTTGAAAATGAAGTTTTGAAAGGATATGATATTTTAATGTATAAAAATGATTTGGCAATGAAGTTTTGAAAGGATATGATATTTTAATGTATTAAAATGATTTGAAAGGAAGTTTTGAAAGGATATGATAGATTAATATATTGAAATGGTTAGAAATGACTTGATATTTATTTTGATAAATATTTGAATTTGAAAGATATGATATGTTGATATATTGAAATGGTTTGGAAATGATTTGATCTTTATTTTGATAAAGATTTAGATTGAAATGATATTTTATTTTGGAGTATAAAATATTATTTTAAATTTATAACCACGGGTTATAATAAGGATTGGTTAGCAAAGAGACCGGGATCGGATATGGGCATACTCTCTGTCGATACCGAAAACCACTTTGACAACCGTGTACGCGGTGAAGATTCCAGAATGAAGTAGGATGGTGGCGACGTTCTTGAGGTATATTACGTGGACCTAACTCCCGTGAGTTGGCATAAGGTGGCTGAAACAAGAGCGGTCCCGGGCCGAAAGGGGTGGCTCCTCTGGTCGGACGCATTTCTTCGATACCATTCTATTGCTTTTGTGATTGTTTGGACGCCCCTCCGATTTTGGGAATGTGTTCCGAGGTGGGCGTATGTGGCTGCTGCGTTACCACCAGCCTAAGTGTCGTAATTGGTATATCTACCCTGGCATTGCATTGTGTGCCGTGTCACCTACCCTATCGAGCCTTTACTACGAGTTTGGTTTTCTCTCGTAGCCCAGCGTATCTTCTCGTAGTCTCACGATCAGGAGATACGCAGATATTGGATGGACTACTGGGACTATTACGTGTTAAGGTGGAAAATGTAAAGCCTTAATGCTATTTAAAAGTAAGTTTATTTTACTATTAGACATTATTATAATAGCGTGATATTACTACATAGTAAATAGTTTAGCGGAACCTTAGAGGATGGGCGGTCCCAAGCATCCTTTAAGTTACTTGTACTTTTACTACAGTTCACTTGAGTCGGTTTACATTGTATAAGTATGTATGTCATGACCCAAGTGTTTGTATTTTTATTTATGCTCGGGTTAGCCTGAGTATTCACGGATTTGGATTTCCACTTTTTGGAGATTGGAGTCGCTGGAGATTATCTACTTGTCTAGTTTTATCTTTTTTAGTCTGTTGTTCATTTTTGGCTCTTGTATTAGTAGACTTCTATGTTTTGAGACTTCTGTTGTACTATATTTCTTCTGTTGTATCTTATGTAACTCTGATAAATTTATATAGTAGCTTCATGAGCTACTATTTCTTTTACTTCCGTTGCACTATTATTACTCTGTATCTATAATCTGTGATTTTTATTTGTTGTATATTCTGAGATTTGCCAAATTTTATTTACAACGTGCTATTTTGAGAAATTCAAGTCCGACATGTGCGGATGCGAATGGTTGAAAATATCGGGTGTTACACCAATAGGTTCTTAGTGATCCCATGAAAACTATGAAATTGGATGAATAGTCCATAACCATTTAACAGGTTATTAGCAAGCCCATGAAAACTAATAGGTTAACAGTAACTCTAGAAATTGTATACGAGACAGTTAGTCGGAATGAATGAGGATGGTAATCTAGATTTTATTTACTTATTTTGCATATCATCATAATACTTTGAAATACTATGTTTTTAACCATTGTGCATGTAAGAGCACAGTATATGGTTTTATAAATGTTTTCGGATACTAGTGAGGGGAAAACCCATTCTGTTAAGCAACGTGGTCTCATTTGATATCTAAATGGTTTGAGATGGTAAATTATTATTCATACAAGGCTTTATGTCTGGCTCAAAGTTTTTGTTTTCCCCTTAAACCCTCGGATACTCAATTGATTTTGAGTAGGATGAGAGTTAAGGTTTCCAGATGTTCTTTTAGATGAATAAGCTTCTTAAGACGTGCAGGAAGCAAGCTTATTATTTGAGTTCTTTTATTTCCGCTATATATTTGATTGTAAAGGCAAAATTATTTTATTGCCTTATATATACTCTAATCAACCAAGGGAACATCTTCATATGTCACTCTTGGTGTATTTTGTATTAAGTATATGTTATCAAAACATGGTCTGCATACTAGGATTATGTATCAATATGGAATATTTTGAAACGGACAGTGGAATTTGTTGCTATGCATCTAACATTGCCGTATCTGGTCACCGAGGATTAATAACTATGGATGACTTTAGCAACCATAGCCATTAGTTTTGGGCCACCAAGTATAGGGATGTTATATAGAATCCTTATCCTGATTAGTTTTAAGGGTACGTTTTATGTTTATAGTTATGAACACTATTATATTCTTTATCCTAATTTCAAGGAAGAAATTCGTTAAGGAGGGGAGTCTATAACAACCATAATTTTGGTTAACATTATTTAGGATATTTAACTAGATAAATTAAATAAAATAATGTAAAGGGATAAGGAGATTGAGATTTGATAAGTAATATGGATCAAATCTTAATTAATGAACTAATATTGTCGATTCGACATTAAATTGAAGGAGGAAGTATGGGAAAGGAAAAATAGGAATAAGCTTCATTTCCTAAACATAAACTCTTACTCTCTCATTGCCTTCATTTCAGGTCCACTCCACTTAAACTAAACAAAGCCTAGGCCGGCCATTGCTAGGAGAAATCATGAGAAGAAAGCTAAGGAAACTAATCTAAAGCTCAGGAGAATAAAATCAACATTCAAATCTGAAGTTCTTTTAACTAATCACGGTGAATAATGATTTACATCTCATAACATATTTGTTTACTTTCGATTTTAGTATTAAACCCGAAATTATATGGTTGATGTTTTGCCATGTTTGAGTTTCTAGATGATTATATGCTTGTTGATGAATTATGTAATTTATTTATGAAATTAATTAATAAGTTTAAGCTAGAAAACTATCATATGGCACCCAAACGATAAGAAATTTTGATATGATGTTAGAAACATTATTTTAGACGTTGTATTTTTGATTTCATAATTTTTTGAATAAATATTTCTTTATTTTCTTAAGTGAAGAAAATAGTTCATTTCGGGTTTTAATTGTTCAAACTAACTAAGTGATGGTTTTGGCCCCAAAATTTTATATGTTAAGAATATATGAAATCTTGGTGATTTTTGGGGATTTTCCCAATGTTTTAATGATTTATTATGAATTTATTAGGCTAGAAAAGCTTAATAATTATATTAGATAATTAATTATAAAATAATAGGTTTGCAAATTTTTTGAGAATGATATTTCTGGTTTGTAACAGATTTCTCAAATGTATTTGATAAAGAAAATTATTATCCAATAAAAATTTTACAAACAATAGGAGTTGGTAAAAAGGATTTACTTTTAAAAGCAAGAAAACTATGTTCGTGATAATTACGGTTCTCCATGTTGAAGTCGTTGATGCTGAAGACCACGGTGCCACCATTATATGTTGCCCACCTTAGTGAATGCATTGGATATCACTTCCAGATAATATGGAACGAGTTCATTAGGGATGCAGTCGATGTTAGCAAGCACGCTATCGACGTTAATGATGCTGCCTTTCTTTACGCAGCGTGCCTCTGTGCCACTTTTTATATAAAGGGCATAGTACCGCATGTTTTCAATAATGTCATCGACCACATAAGGCAGCTATGCAGCTATTCTTTTATTCCAAATTTTTTGGTGAAGCCCACCTATACATATCGACATTGACGGCTATATCGGTAATGACACCACCTATCTTCTTTATTAATATATGGCAGTGACACCGCCCTTGTACTATTATTTTCGATGACGACTTTAAATGGCAATGATGTCGCTTATTTTAAATGTCATCGTTTCCGAATACAAGCCCACCGACTATATACTATCAAACTTATGAAATTCGATACTATGTGACATGACATATTTATTATCGACTATATAAACTTGTGTTTTATAATCATAGAATTTAACCTAGCTTGGTAATAAAGAGGAGCAATGACCCATGTCAGCTACATCTTTGTTGTGTTTTATCAATATAATGGTTTTATTAAATTTGAATCTATAGCCTATAGTTTTGAGGTATGATAACCTCTAAGTGATATCGACTTTCATCAATAAAGTTGTATAGAAACATATAGCTTGACATAAATATTGTAGATAAAGTAAAGGGCTACCTTTTTCTTGTTTTAAAAGATGATTTGATGGGTAAATCGATAGAAAAAGTTTATCATTTCAAGAAAGTATAATAAAGGATATTTAGCCAGTGGTTTTTACTAAAGAGACCGTTGTTCTCATCACCTTTAGATAAACTGTGATAGGATGAACCGATTCGAAGATTAGAAAATCAAATGGGACTGGTGTAGGGTAACGCCATATACTTGAGCTATTAGTCCCTAGCTGATATAAGTCCAAAATTCTAATATGTAGCGCTTTGTCCCAAGTAAGACTAAAAGTTGGTTTACGCACAGAAGGGGAATGCATAAAGATGAGGTAGGTTATTAGTTAGACCGCAAAACCATTAGGATCAGAGTGACCCTAGGAATTATATGTGTCAAACAGACCATCCAGTTTCCTTCTAACAGCAAGTTAGAAACTTTGATATACCTAGTAGGCCTAAGTCAACTATATAGGTTTGTAGTTACCTTGAGAAAACTATGAAGTTGGGACAGATAGTCCATTAATTTAGACAGATTGGTAATGATTACCCATGTTGCATGCATGCATATGATTGTTTATATTATTCGGTTTAACCATTGTGGGTACAGATGCATAATTTATAAAAGACATTTAGAAGATACTAGAGAGTGGATAAACCATTTCACTCGATGGCATGGTCTTACTAGACATCTATTTATCGAGGTGGCATATTATTATTCACACCAGAATTTTTGTCTGACCTAAAGTTTTTGTTTTCCCCTTTAACTCTCAGATACTCAATTGAGTAGCTCGAGGGTAAGGTTTTCAGATTAAGTGGGTTTTGATGAATAAAGCTTTCGGAGACATGCAGGAGGTAAAGCTAGCTATGCAGGAATCTGTCTACTATTTATATCTGTTGTGTGATATTATTTTGTTATATGTATCTAATGGAGAAAACTTTATATGTCTAGTACTAAAATTTGATCAACCAAAGGAGCATTTTCATATACCGCTCTTATAGTATTTTGTAATAATTATATTTTGAAATTATGTTTAAGAAAAATTGTTTTGAAATATTAACTTTGAAATAAAATGTTAAAGTAGTTTTGAAATTTTGTTTAAGAAAATTTCATATTCTTGTGCTTTTGGTGTTATTGATACAATTAACATTGCCGCATTTTATCATCGGAAATTAATATTATAGATGACTGTAGCATCTTAGCTGTTAGTTTTGGGCCTCAAAATGGGGATGTTACATAAGAGCTATGATGATAAGAGATATCTTGATTTGGAGTTCTCTATGGGCGATATGGTCTTTATCAAAATTTCTCCATTAAAAATTATAGTTTGGTTCGGTAATAAGGGAAAGTCGGTACTGTGATTCATAGGGCCTTTTCTGAATATAGTGAGGTTTGAGAACCTAGCATATTGAGTCAACTTATCTCCAAAGATAGTGGGTATGCATAATATATTCCATGTTTCTCATCTTATGAAGTTTGTGCATGACTTAGACAAAACTATTACATCAGATCAATTAGATGATGTTGAAGCTGACCTTGAAGCATCGGGGCCTCGAAAGCCAATTCATATAGTTGACAGGAGCACAAAGTAGCTGAGGAGGAAGACGATGTAGTTGATAAATTTTCGATGGAGCGAAAGCCAAAGTCAAAGCGAAGGCAATAATATTTAGAACACCAAGGATAGCTTGATTACCACTTATCTAGAGTTCTTTACATAGTATGATTCCATTTTTACCATTAGCTTTCACATTTGGTGGTTTATTTTGTTAGGTTAGTACCTTGCATGCTAGAATTTGCATAAGGTTTACTATCTGCTATGTTTGCATGTTAGATGTTTGATTGTTAGGTACGCTCGGTATCCATATTATTTGGCTAATTTTTATTGGTTAGGGTTTCGAGGGAGAAATTCCTAGGGGGAGAATGTAATGATGCACATTTCTACCTATCAACGGATCATAAAAATATTACTTTTATACCAATTTGGTCCAACCTAAATATAACTTTGGGGAATGTTCATAATTGACATTTTTGACCTCGAGAACAAACATTGGATGGTTTTAACCCTAAAATATTGTAAGGCCTGATCCAAAATAGGGTTTGAAACTTCTTCCAAATAAAAGATATTACATTTTCTATTCCATAGAGTGGCCATACTATATTTTTGGACTTATGGTTTTGAAAATATGGTTGTTTGAAGTTTGAACAGCTTTTAGACAAGTTAGTGGATAATCAACCTAAGCCTGTCATTAGTCCAGCTAAAAATTGTGAGACTAGGGTTAACACCAGCCTCCACAGTAGCCATTAATCATAATTCTCTCTTCTCTAAACTCTATTAGCCTCCGTCGACCTAGATCTACTGAAACTCCATCATTTCCTTCATTAAATTAGCCAAAATCAATTAAAGGGATTAGGCAAGGGATCATCACCAGGCTTTGTAGATTTAGAATTTTGTGCCTTGGAAAGCATGTTCTTGTAGCCTAATATCAGATCTACACTTGTTTGTTGATTTTTGGTTGATTCTACAACTTAGGTGAGTGATTATGTTCCTCGATATGCCTTAAAAATTGATATAGTTTTTTATTATGTTCTAAACCCTTTCTAATGATAGAAATGAGATTTTTACGTCTAAAATCACCTTTAATTTATAAATGATTTGAAAAGGATTTAACTGGATCTACATATGTATTCCTATCGATGAACCTTTGCTGATAATATGATAAATTTGATAATGTAGTTATTTATTTAGATTTGTTTATGTGGATGTATTGTACAATTTTATTGCATGTATATATTGTATTATTTGTATGTTTTCATGGTTTGAATGGATTTTTGGTTAAAAATGTCGTTCAAAGGCAAATTAGAGCTAGGATTGTTCTAGGGGATTGGATCTGGTGCATATGGGTTGGCTATAGGATAGGTCAACTAAAATGATTGTATGCAAGATTGGGGATTCAAATCAATGGAAAAAAGCTGTTAGAGTTAGTTTTAGAGCTTAAGACCAGAGTGTCGATCAAAATTGGAGATGGTATGCAAAACAAAGCAGCAAAGTGGATTCAAGTAGAAGTGGAAGATCATTCTATGACTTAGCCAAATTTGTTGCTGACCCATATTAATATGCACCAATCGATATATGTTGGCGTCCAATGATGGAGGATGAATAAAAGTGAAAACTCACACCTGTGATGAGGTAATGATGGCTTTACGGTTTGCACTATGGAAGAACGTCATCTACTTTGTGGAAATGAAGACAACTAGGTGATCGGGATGGAGGACTGCTGAACACAATGAGATGCTGGGAACTTGGTGCTGGCTTCGGGAATGGGATTTGGATGCATGGAGGAAGCCTCAAGCTTGTAGGAATGTGGTCCAAAGCTCTAGTACTTAGCTAAATTTTGGTAAAGTACAAAGCAATATCGTTAGATATCGACAGATATAGGTCGGTGCTGATTAATACATATTTTGGGAGAACTAAAGGTGGAGACTTAGGGAGCATGCCCTATTAATCGCCTCCATTGGACAGAAGAATAAAGAGTTATGGCCTAGAACCGATCATTCTAGTAGTGAAGAAGACGACATGAGATCTACTCAAGATTTCTAGAGTTCTACTTTTGGCATGATCTAGGGAATTAGCGTGACGAATTAGGGCTGATATAAAGAGATTCTATGACTTAGGATTAGTTTCCAGAGATGTTCCAATATTTGGTGACTCGAGGATGGGGGTTGTTATGATGAATCTTACTGGAAAGTTTGTAGATGTGTGCTTATGAAGTAGGACGTATGATGTGTTCTACTTGGGAGATGTGTGCTAAGGAATCTTTGGTAACTCGAAGGTCTTGGTATGTGCTCATAAATTAGGGGTATGTGAGGATGCTTACTTGGATTTGATTTTATCCTAGATCTTTGACTATGGATATGTGTAACTTGGAATCATGATGTAAAGTTTAGTGCATTACCTTTGAAGTGGTGTGGATTCAAGCATTAAAAAACCGAGACGTTGTGTGATCTCCAATGGGATGTAGTCATATGAGTCATCGTACATCAAACGCATTCAAGTGAATAATGCAAGATATGTTTGATGGTTGCTATGTTTATTATGTCTACTTATAGATGTCACATGATGTAGGTATTATGGACTTAGGTACATAAATACCCACATTATACTTTGACTTGTGGTACACCTTAAGACGATAGAATAGCATATACTATTATATGTGCTAACTTTTTGGATGCAGGGGAATGTCAAGTATGATTCTCCATACTTTGTGTTCCTATTGTCTATATCAACTTTTATAGTAAGATTATAGATCACTCATACTAGGCTGTTTTCTAACTTGATGTTTTATGTTTTTCTTTTTTAACCCATGCCATACTCGTAGGAAAAGCTCGAACTGGAATGATAGGGATTAGATCTGGAGATTTGAAATGCTAAAAAGGTGAGTGGGAATAATTATATACTTTGTATAATATTATATTTATATCATTGTAGATCTATTCAATATGCCTAAAACGTAAAATGGAATTGTAGGCTAAACCAACATAAATGAAATGAAATTATAAACTCTACCTACGTATTCTGTAATGTTAACTTGATATATATATATATATATATATGTTATAAATATGTAAATTTAGAAAAGATTTAGCCATTAGCAATCCGTAAATTTATTATTAAATAATAATAGACCTCGAATATATAAATGATGTATAATTTTAAATTTGTTATGCGAATGAATATTGAAAATAGGAACCTAAAATAAAGAAATCATAATGATTTTAAGTGTTTAAGTGGTATTTTAATTTGTTGAAATGTAAGGTGTTCCAACGCATATTTCTATATATTATCAAGTTTAAAACAAGTGAAAGCGCGCCATTTAAAATGACAAGGAATACACCTAAAGAGAAAGAGATGTATAAAATAGAGATATTTACCATACATTGTACTGTTTATTTCAGTAATTGTGAAAAGATGTTACTTGTCGTTCCAAACCAACACAAATCCTCTACTTGGACAAGATATAGAAATTTAAAGTGTTAACATTTCCATAGAAGAGACATAATTATAATGCACTGAAATGTAGAAAACCTCTTTAAATAAAGAGATGTAATTATGATATGAACATTCTAAAAGGAAAGATACACGATACTAATGAAGATGGGAATTAAATAATAAAAATATAAGAGTAGGCAACAACAAATTAAAGGGTAGAAAAGGAATAAAAGTAAAAAATGGGAAAAGAAAAGTAAAGGAATAAAAAACATTATAAATCTTTTAAAGAATAAGTAGTAAATAATCCTATGGGAAGCAAGATATAAACACATAAGGAAGTAAGAATGAATGAATGAATATATATACATACATACTCACATACAAATGATATAAAAAAATAATGGGTCAATAGTAAACTGTAGAGGAAAGATAATAAGTAAGAAGGAATGAGTATATATATATTAGATATATACGTAAGTAGCCTCAAGTATGCGTTTTTGATGGCTGTGAACTACTAAAGCTAATAAGTGATTATATGAATAGAAAGACACTAGTCATTAGTAAGGGTTAAAATGCGAGGTCATTAATGTTACACAATGGAAATCTGTCCACCGCAAGGGGCTACCAACAGTTATGTGTACATTATACTACTGTGAGATATGTCCAACCATAGGACCCGTGGAGAGTATATGCTTGTGTATAGATAAAGGAATAACCCAATAGATAGAGGAGTCAACTTCAAAAATGGGAAAAGAAGGTACTACCTTGATTGCAATATCTCCATACATGTTCATTTCTCATTTGTCAAAAAATTTCAAACTTGAGGCCGACTACCATTAACAAGAGCAAGCGAAAAAAGGTAAAGAAAAGCTAAGGAAGAAGCTTAAGCAAATCAAATCTACTCAAATCTCAAACTCCTTAATTTCTAAAGCTAAGGTGAATGACTACATCTCACATTTTTATTATTTTTAGTTTTAAGATGAAATTCGAACTTGTTTGCAATGATTTGTCATGTTTTTGAACGATGGATTGATTATATATACTTGTTGATGAATTTTGCTAGTTCATATAGATTTTATGGTATGTTTTATGGTGAAAACCCTATCAAATTACATCCAAATGCCTTGTGAATATTTATGAAGACCAAAAATGATATCATAGAGATGGGTTTTAATTTTTAGAATTTTCTTACTTTAGGTGGATTTTATACGAATTTTCTAGTGAAGAAAATGTTATTTTAGGAAAAAAATTAATTATGGATAAATTATATTGGATTAGGGTCTGGAATTTATATATGTTGGAAAACATATTAAAAATGATTTTTTGGAATTTTTGTAAATTTTTCCTAAGGTTTTTAATGGATATATAAAATTATTTAAGGTATGAGACTTAAATATTTTATATATTTATAAAAAGGAGAAGGGGTATTTTGTAAATAATTCAAATTGTTATTTCTAAAAATTGGCAGTACTTTTAGAAAAGAGAAACTTGCAACTAATCACAATTTGACAAAGAAGGCAAGTTAGGTATAAGTAATAGTTTAAAGGGGACAAATATGCATGCTTTTTCCTGTTTTGATGTTTTCTGCACCAGGCTTCCGACTCCTTACCTCCGACTCCATCGAAACCAAAACACATGGTATTAGATAGCTGGTACGTAGTGAAGTGGACAAAGGCGAAAGGTATTGGGTCAAAACTAGGGATTCCGAAGGGGTTAAAGCATTACTTTTCTTTTAAATGAAAATGTGCCTGCTTGCTTTCGACTGAATAGCTTTCAACTTGGTTGGCTTTTGACCATGTCAAATGGTTTTACAGAAATGATTTCAATTGGTTTGCACTTTTGTTTTAAATAAATGCTTTGGACTAGGTTGAAATCCCTGACCGCCACTTTTTACCTTTCGACCCAGATTGATTTTGAAAGGGTTATATTGCTTTTAAAACTTGGTCGCTTCTCCAATGCTTTCGAAGGGATGGTTTCGACGCCATCGCTTATTTACTTAGAAAGTGCTTTTGAAAGAGATGCTTTTGACTAAAATGGTTTTAATGAACCTTTTTCTATGATTGAAGTATAACCCAAATGGTTTCAAAATAGATATTGTCATTGGTTTCGAAAGGTGCTTCCACATGTTGTAAACTGAACCCAAATGCTTTCGAAAGGTTGGTTTCGATGCTTTCAAAAGGTTATAAAGGAAGGTTTCGAAAGGGGTGATTCCCCAGTGGTTTCGAAAGGTTCAAATGGAAAGGTTTTTCAATATTTTCAAAAAGCAATATTAAAAGGTTTTAAAGAAGGATGTCTAATGTTTTAAGCTTTCGAAGGAACGGCTTCCATGGTTTCGAAAGAAAGGTTTTGGCCTTTTGGCCTAGGCTGAATAAATGGTTTAATTGGTTATGAAAGGGGCACTTTCAATGGTTTCGAAAGGGTTGTTTACAGGTTTTAAACAAAGGTTTCGAATGTATTAACTAGGCAGAATAGCCTAAGTGTTTTAAGTTAAAAAGGTTTTTAACTTATTTTGGAGGGATAAGTAATCCTCACTAAATTTCATCAACATTATTCTGAGTAAAGTATATATAGCATGGCAAATAGCTTAGAGTAAAGCTAAGAATATTTTTTTTTATATAAGTATGATTTAAAAGGTTAAATCATTTTGAAAAGGTTTTTGAGAAAAAGGATGAAGGATAGTTAACCCTAAGAAATGATTCGAACAATTAATCCAGTTTGCAGACAGTCAGTCCATTTTGAGGATAGATAGTCTAGTTTTCGGACAGATAGTCCATTTATTACTTATGGACAGATAGTCCATTAGTTACCTGTTTTTAGCATAAAGGATATTGCTATTATTATTGTAATCAGTTTGATTAACCAGTTTAGTTGCGGGAAAGGATTTGCAAAATATATATTTTAGAAAGGATATTAGCTAGGGGAAACCCATTCGCTAAGTGGCATGGTGTCACTTAATATCAGTAAACCGAGATGTAACAGTATTATTCACACCAGGCTTTATGTCTGACTCTAAGTTTTTGTTTTCCCTTAAACTCTCGGATGCTCAAAATTTATTTGAGTAAGCCGAGGGTTGAGGTTTTCAGGTATTGGCTGTTTGGCGAACGGCTTCTGGAGACGAGCATGTGGCTGACGGATAACTATTTAGGAGTCGTTATATTGTTTTCCGTTGTTTTGTATTAAGTCATATATGACTATATTGACTCTGTCTACCAAGGGGGCAACGTCATATGTCGTTTTTGGTGTATTATTGTGATAAGTATATTTGATCCAAAACCTGGGAAACGTTATGGGAATATGTAACTTAGATATGAATTACTATTTTGAAAGTATAATCAGAGAATGTTATTGTTTTGAGAAATATGTGATTTTTTTCATATTCAAGTTGTCTCTGATATTATAGATACCACTAGCATTGTCGTATTTTGTCACTAGAAGTTAATACTATAGATGACTATAGCATCTGTAGCGCTTAGCTTTTGGCCTCCAGATGCGGGATGTTACAACTTGGTATCAGAGCATAGATTTATGAAAAACTTCAACAAAAAATGATTTTGAAAACATAAATCTAAGGAAATAGGGTAAAAATCAGGGTATGGGATAACGTTATAGTAACGTACTTGCATTTTCTAAATATAAGTATACGCTTTATCTCTAGTTCTCTATCTCTATTAGGTTATCCTTCAATATCTCATGAGGTTTAAATATAGATATAGATGCTAAAAGAGGAAGGGTTAACCCGAGAGGGGAAGGCACCGATAGGAATGCTAGATCTAATACAAGGAGAAGCCTAGGTCGGGCACAAGAAGAGAATGTAGGTGTTGGAGTCCCGCAAATGGACATGGGAGCTACATTTCAGTTTGTCATGAATATAATGCAACCTGGAATTACTGCTGGAGTGGTAGGAGGAAATGTTGGAGTAAGAGCTCCGGAGGCTCCAGTGGTTAACCATTATGCTAAGTTGAGCGGAGATTACGCTAATTTTGGAGGGAAGCCGTTTATGGGAATGGAAGATGCTATAAAAGTGAAGAACTAGTTGTTGCACCGTGAGGGAATATTTGCTAACTTATGCCTCAATGATTAGTAGAAGAGAAGGCTTGCTTTAGGACAGCTTCAGTGAGAAGCTTTGTTTTGGTGGAACAGTGTGACGGTTGGTGTGGATGATGAAACCTTGACATGGCCAGATTTCAAGGGGAGGTTCCATGAGAGGTTCATGTCTGCGATGGCAAAGTCAACCTGATCAGAAAGTTTGCTGAGTTAGAGCAAGTAGAGATGTCAGTTTTAGAGTATGCTAGAAGGTCTAAGGAGTTGGCCAAATATGGGTATGCTTCGGTGGATACAGTGATGAAGAGAAATGATAAGTTTATCAACGGGTTGAAGCCTGAATTAGTGAGGGCTACGTTACCTCATATTAGAGACCCTTCTTATGTTGTTGTGATGGATTTAAGGCATGAGGAGAAGCTTGATTCTCTATAGAAGAGTAAAACTTGTTAGTCCTTGAGATGATGGTTTTGATCACACCAACCTTAGAATATGAATATGAAATATAAATACTAACTTTATAGTTTAGATATATATGTATATGCAGGATTTAACCATGTAAGTACCAAGAATGAAGACACAGTATAGAGATTCAAGATATAAAGATTGAAGACTCATGAGTATCAAGAATATCAAGATTATCAGAGTACAAGATTTCAAGAATAAGTAATTTTAATTAGGAATTTTGTTAAAACTCCTAGAAAAGCACTGGCATCTTAAAATCCATTTTATTCGTGCAATGGAATCCACTTCGAGCCCGTTAAAGGGATGGAACCCTAAGTAGGATGGATCCTACGAAAAACCTAATGGAACATTATTTTGTATCCACTAACTTTTATTCAAAATGTTTTTACAAAATTATATCTTGTTTTCAAAATGATTTTAGAACCTTCCTTTTAAAAGAATCAAAATCATCTATCCTGTTTTAAATACTTTTAGCCTCAAAATAATCTTTAATTTCAAAATCAAATTATCCTTAGTTTTAAACTATCTTTTAATAATAATATATTTAACTTTTAAATATTTATACTTATATTTAAATATAAAGTTATAAGTAAAAATTTATTTATACCAAAATATTATTCTATATATTTATTTATGTACTTTAAATATAGTTAAGTATATTTATAAAAGTTTAAAACAGTTTTAATATAAGATAAAAGTTATTTTCGAAGAAAAACAAAACACCAAAATTTCCTTTGGGATGTCGATATACCCAAGTTACCCATGTCGACATAGTGTCAGTTGATTTCAAAAATTTAAATTTCAAAAGAAGTGTCTATTCGTCATATCACTTTGCGAATGGACATGGCTGTTGTTCTTCTATAAATAGGGGATGTTTTCAATGAATTTCTAATCATATTTTCTGGTTTTCACTCCTCTTCTTCTTCCACATTTCTTTATACATATTCTTACCGTTACTCTGTCGAAGTCAACATTGAATCTAACTAGATCATTTCTGGTTTGATTCTCTATCACTATCTCAACAAGACCCTCAGTACTATTCAGAGTTATAGACTTTTTTGCAATCAATTTAGTGAGAAAAGGTATGATTGTAGCCTTGGAAATCAATCAAGTGTAAAAGTGTGATTGTAGCCTAGGAAATCAATTGGGTGAACTTGTTGCCCGTGAAATCAAGTATCTCTACCCAAAGGATTGTGAATCTGGAGGGTGTACCTCATAGCCTTGAAATCGAGGGTGTAAATGTAAAGATTGCTTTTGAAAGGAAATCTGTACTTGTGTGCGGGACTGGATGTAGGGTAACTCCGAACCAGTATAAAATCCGGTGTGTTCTTTCCTTTACTGGTTTTACTTTATTTCTGCATTTGTGTTTGTTTCTGTGATCGTATCTGTGTTTGAATATTGCATACATTTGTGTTAAATTAACATAAACTCAAAAATATTTAGTAATTCCTTAAAATACTATTCACCCCTCACCCCTCTAGTGTTTATCCTAGCCTTAAGATCCACAATCTGCATTTTTAACATTTAGTATCAGAGCAAGGTTTTCAAAGTTTCATAATCTAATTTTTGAATTTTTTTTTAAAATGGCTATGTTTGTTAATACTAGTTTAGAAATATTCAGATCATCATTGTTTCTTGAGTCTGCATATAATCAATGTTCAAATTCAAATTGTCTACCAAAATTGTTTGATGTGCAGGAAGCATGCTTTATGGAGATTAAGGAAACAATCCTCAACGGACAAATTGTGCAGATCAAAAAGAACAAACGGATACTCGATAGTGGATGCTCTAGACACATGACTAGAAATACAGATATGCTGAATGATATAATATATAAAGACGGAGGACTGGTTAACTTTGGAGACAATTCAAAAGAATATGTGATTGGCATCGGCAAAGTCGGTAAGTCTGAAACTCCTATTATTACTAATGTTTTGCTAGTTAAGAATCTGAAACATAATCTGCTAAGTATAAGTCAACTCTGCGATAAAGGATATAAAATTACATTTGAAAAAGATAAGTGTCACATTGAAGATAACAATTCAACCATAATATTCGAGGGAATTAGGAAAAAGAATATTTATATTCTTAGTGTGAAAGTTTCTAATGATAACCTGTGTCTTTTGGCAAATACAAGTGACCCTTGGATTTGGCATAAGAGATTTGGACATTTGAATTTCAAACTCTTATCTAGACTATCAAAACATGATCTAGTAAGAGGTCTCCCTAAAATGAATTTTAAAGTAGATAGTCTATGTGATGCACGTCAATTAGGAAAACTTAGAAAAAGTTCATTTAAATTAAAAGATATAATTTCAACCTCAAAACCTCTTGAATAACTTCACCTTGATTTATTTGGTCCATCTCAAATTCTGTCAATAAATCATAGTAAATATGTTTTTGTAATTGTAGATGATTATCCTAGATTTACATGGATAATATTTTTGAAACATAAAAGTGATATTTTTGAATATTTTAAGAACTTTACAAAAAGGATTCAAAATCAATTTTCTCTAAAAATTATAACCATCCGTAGTGATCACGGTGGTGAATTTGAAAATGAAAAGTTTGAGGAATTCTGCAATAAAAAGGGAATAACTCACAAATTTTCATTTCCAAGAACTCCACAACAAACGGAGTAGTAGAACGTAAAAATAGGACGATTCAAGATTGTGCGAGAACTATGCATTCAGATAGTAAATTACCAAAGAATTTTTGGGCAGAAGCAGTTGCTACCGCCTGTTATATTTTAAATAGAATTTTAATTAGACCTTTAACTGATAAGCCTTCTCATGAACTTCTTCGCTCAAAGAAACCTAAAGTATCTTATTTTAGAATTTTTGGAAGTAAATGTTTTATTTTAAATACTAAAGATAACTTAGATAAATTTGATCCTAAATCCGACAAAGGTATCTTTATTGGATATTCAAATAGAAGTAAAGCATACAGAGTAGTTAATTTAAGAACTAACACCATCGAAGAAACAATGCATGTTTCGTTCGATGAAAATCTCAAAATTTTTGAAGATACAAATGATGAAGAGGATTTAATTACTCAAAATCAAGAGTCAACTGAAACTAATAATGAAATTAATCATCCTAATAAAAGGACTAAACTTTTAAAAGATCATCCTATAGAAAATATACTAGGAGATATGAAATCTTTTGTTAAAACTAGAAATCAACTAAGTCAAATGAGTAATGTAGCTTTTATATCAACTATTGAACCCAAAAATCCAAAAGAAGCATCAACTAATGATTCATGGATTTTTGCTATGCAAGAAGAATTAAATCAATTTACCAAAAATGACGTTTGGGAACTTGTTTCTAGACCTGAAAATAAAACTATAATTGGAACTAAATGGGTTTATCAAAATAAAATGAATGAACAAGGAGAGGTAGTTAGAAATAAAGCTCGGTTAGTCGCTCAAGGTTATTGTCAAGAAGAAGGAATAGATTTTGATGAAACTTTTGCTCCCGTAGCAAGATTAGAAGCCATTAGGATTCTACTTGCTTTCACAAATCATAATAATTTCAAATTATTTCAAATGGATGTTAAAAGTGCCTTCTTAAATGGAATTGTAAATGAGGAAGTATATGTTGAACAACCACCACTTTTTGAAAATGAAAAACTACCAAATCATGTTTACAAACTTAAGAAAGCTTTATATGGTCTAAAACAAGCTCCTAGAGCCTGGTATGATGGACTAAGATCTTACTTATTATAATCAAATTTTGAAATTGGTAAAGTAGATAATACTCTTTTTATTAAAAGAAAATAAAAATGATACTCAACTAGTACAAGTCTACGTAGATGATACATTTTTGGATCAACTAATTTTGAAATGAATAAAGAATTTTATGAAATAATGACAAAAGAGTTTGAGATGAGTCATATGGATGAATTAAACTTCTTTTTAGAATTACAAATAAAACAATTAGATAATGGTATTTTTATTAGTCAAGAAAAATATGCCAAAGACATGATTAATAAATTCGGTTTGACTGCTGCGAGTGGTAAACCCACTCCCATGGCAACTAATGAGTACCTCGGTAAAGAAGATCTCTCGAAAGATGTAGATCAAAAATTATATAGAGGAATGATTGGATCACTACTCTATATCACTGCTAGTAGACCTGATATCATGCATAGTGTTTGTCTCTGTCCAAGATATCAATCCCAACCTAAACAGGCCCACTTAAAAGCCGTAAAACATATCATGAGATATGTTAAACACACCTCTGATTATGGCTTATTTTACCCTAAAAATGATTCTTTTGACTTAATATCTTACTGTGATGTTGATTATGCCGGTTGTAAAACAGACCGAAAAAGTACAAGTGGAACTTATCACATTTTGAGGCATTCTCTGATTTCCTGACTTAGTAAAAAGCAAAACATAGTTTCTTTATCAACAACTGAATCAGAATATATTTCTACTGCTTTGGCTTGTTCTCAAGTAATATATATGCAACAAACTTTAAAAGATTATGGTTTAAATATCTCAAAGTCACCAATTTATTGTGATAATATGAGTGCGATAAATTTATCCGAAAAATACTACACAACATGCTCGAACTAAACATATTGATATAAGACATCATTTTCTCAAAGATAATGTAAATAAGGAAGTATTCCCTCTAGATTATATTAATTCCGAGAATCATATTGCTGATATATTAACAAAACACTTAAATGAATCTATATTTACTAAATTAAGTAGAGAATTAGGAATTTGTTCAATAACTGAAATATAAAAATATAAATAACAAAGTATAATTAAAAATTAAATCAAAAGAAATCAAATAGTAAAAAATTCAAAGACCATGTCGACATGCCCCCTCAACCCATGTCGACATACAACGATTTTTTATTTTTGAAAATTTTCCCACCAAAATTCAAATAATTGGTTATATATTCTTCTTATTTTAGAAATTTTGATCATTCTTTATGTTCTCTTTCTGTTCTAACTTCTGAAATAAATTAATCCATGGCCTCCTCTTCCAAATCAAACATAAATTCAACCTTTTCACTCCCTTCTCCTACTTCTGGATCATTTCAACAAACTACGCTCACTCGAATGACAAAAATGGAGGATTCTCTGATGGATGCACTGCAACTATTGACTGAAATTCAAGTGGTGCAACTTAGAATGGCAAAAGAACAAGAGAGGCAAGGCAAAATCCTTAGGAATTTGCGAAAATTTCTAATGGATAATCATGCTAACCCAATCTTGATTGACGAAGATTCTTCAGGAGATCAAGTGCAAGAGGGCAGCGAAGAAGAAGAAGCCTTCATGGAAGAAGAGCACTTAAAGAAGACGACAAAGTCGTTTGTGTTGGTGAAGTGTGCTTTGACAAAGATGGAAATCTTGTCGAACAATGTGGAAATTTCTGTTTCCACTATTCAAATTGTTCGATTCATAGATCTCCCATTTTCAAATACATTCATTAGTTTCTTTTCTATTGTTGTATGTTCTTTCTTACGTTCTCTACGAAAATGTAAATATAACTGTATAATTAATAAAAAGTTTGTGTTCTTATGTGTGTTTTATTAAAAGTATTATTATATGGATACTTAGTTAGGATAATTAGCAATTTAGGACTAAGTTTTTAAGTTTTAGAGTTAAGTGTTGATTATTTATGATAACACTATCATTATAATCACATGTCATAGAGTACTAGTTTTAGGGGGTGTTAGATAGTTTGGAGATTATATAGTTTGGAGTTAGTTTTTGTTGACGACAAAGGGGAGAAATACAAAATAGGATAGTTAGGCATAGATCATGGGGGAGTTATTAGATTAAGGGGGAGTTATTAGGATATAAGTGATATTTTATAAACAAAGGTTGTCATCATCAAAAAGGGGGAAATTGTTAGTCCTTGAGATGATGGTTTTGATGAAAACAACCTTAGAATAGGATTATAAAATATAAATACTAACATTATAGTTGAGATATATATGTATATGCAGGATTTAACCATGCAGGTACCAAGAATGAAGACTGTATAGTATAGAGATTCAAGATATCAAGATCGAAGACTCATGAGTATCAAGAATATCAAGATTATCAAGAGTTCAATATTTCAAGAAAAGGTAATTTTAATTTGGAATTTCGTTAAAACTCCTAGAAAAGCACTGGCATCTTAAAATCCAATTTATTCGTGGAATGGAATCCACTTCGAGCCCGTTAAAGGGATGGAACCCTAAGTAGGATGGAACCTACGAAAAATCTAGTGGAACATTGGTTTGTATCCACTAACTTTTATTCAAAATGTTTTTACAAAATTATATCATGTTTTCAAAATGATTTTAAAACCTTCCTTTTAAAAGAATCAAAATCATCTATCCTGGTTTAAAATACTTTTAGCCTCAAAATAATCTTTAATTTCAAAATCAAATTATCCTTGTTTTAAACTATCTTTTAATAATAATATATTTAACTTTTAAATATTTATACTTAGATTTAAATATAAAATTATAAGTAAAATTTTAGTTATACCAAAATATTATTCTCTATAATTATTTATGTATTTTAAATATAGTTAAGTTTATTTATAAAAGTTTAAAATAGTTTTAATATAAGATAAAAGTTATTTTCAAAGAAAAACAAAATACCAAAATTTCCTTTGGGATGTCGACATACCCAAGTTACCCATGTCGACATAGTGTCGGTTGATTTCAAAATTTTGAATTTCAAAAGAAGTGTCTATTCGTCGTATCCCTTCACGAATGGACATGGTTGTTGTTCTTCTATAAATAGGGGCTGTTTTCAACGAATTTCTGAACATATTTTTTGGTTTTCACTCCGCTTCTTCTTCCACATTTCTTTATACATATTCTTACCATTACTCTACCGAAATCAACATTGAATCTAACTAGATCATTTCTGATTTGATTCTCTATCACTATCTCAACAAGACTCTCAATGCTATTCAGAGTTATTGACTTCTTTGTAATCAATTTAGTGAGAAAAGGTGTGATTGTAGCCTTGGAAATCAATCAAGTGTAAAGGTGTGATTGTAGCCTAGGAAATCAATTGGGTGAACTTGTTGCCCGTGAAATCAAGTATCTCTATCCAGAGGATTGTGAATCTGAAGGGTGTACCTCGTTGCCTTGAAATCGAGGGTGTAATTGTAAAAAATGCTTTTGAGGAAATCCGTACTTGTGTGCAGGACTGGCTGCAGGGTAACTCCGAACCAGTATAAAATTCGGTGTGTTATTTCCTTTACTGCTTTTACTTTATTTCATCATCTGTGTTTGATTCTGTGATCGTATCTGTGTCTGAATATTGCATACATTTGTGTTTAAATTAACATAAACTCAAAAAGATTTAGTAATTCCTCAAAACACTATTCACCCCCTCCCCCTCTAGTGTTTATCCTAGCCTTAAGATCCATAATCCGCATTTCTAACAAAACTAAGGAGGCCCAGGTGGGTCAGAGTCAGAAGAGGAAATTATTTTCTAAAAAGGTGCTCAAAAGGGTGGAACAGCTAAGAAAGGTAGGTCTGAGGTTGTCTGTTTAAGAGGGACAAGAAGGGCATTTTGCTAATGATTGTCATGTTGGAAAGGCAAAGGAAATAACTGAGAAGAAGAATGTCAGGTGCTACAATTGTGACCAGCTTGATCACTACGAGAATCGGTGCAAGGAGCCCACTAAGGATGGAGAGGGTAAGGTATATGCATTAGGGCCTGATATGTCGAAGCCAACCGCTCAGGAGAAGGGAAAGACAGTTTTGGGAGGTACGCTTCACATTCATGGTATGTTCGTTAGCATTCTACTTGATATTGGTGCATCGCATTCTTTTATATCTAGATTTTTAGTAGATAAGCATAACTTACAACCCCACATGTTTAGCTACTTCCGTAAGGGTTGTGAATCCAATAAGAGGTTATGCAACTCTAGGGTTGAGATGTGACCAGTTAGAGTTTGACTTGTTAGGTCATAATTTTGTTTGCATTTTGCATGTGTTTGATTTGGTGGGGTTCAGAATTATTCTTGGCATGGATTGGTTAAGTGGGTACGATGCTAGGATATTTTGCCATGATAGAAAAATATCGCTTAGACACCCTGATTATAGCAACAGAATTGTTTATATCGTAGGAAGTCCTAGCAGTGAGGTGAATGCGTTGTTGGGTGTTATGGAGTTGGAAGATGAGCTGAATCAGTTTTCATGGTTAGAGAATTCGCAGATGTTTTTTAGCCGGTAATCGGATAGGCACCGAAATGAGCCATTGAATTTCGAATAGTGGTTCTGGGAGCAGAACTAGTGAGTAGGCCGCCAAGCAGGATGACCCCTACAGAGATGAGGGATTTGAAGGTGCAGTTGGTGGATCTGGAAGGCAAGAGCTTTATCAAGCCTAGCAGTTCAATGGGGGAGTAGCCATAGGGTTTGCTAAGAAGCCGGTTGGGTTATCACGGCTATGTGTCGATTATCGTAAGTTGAATGAGAGGACGATTAATAATCGATATCTATTGCCGAGAATTGAAGATTTGTTCGACCAATTGAGTGGAGCAAAAGTATTTTCTCAGTTAGATTTGGCAACATGTTTCTATCAACTCAAAGTAGCAGAGGATAGTATGCCTTTGATGGCGTTTAGAGCCAGATATAGATCATACGAATAGTTAGTCATGCTGTTCAGATTGATTAATGCACCAACATTTTTTGTGGATTTGATGAACTCGGGTTTTCCTAGAGCACTTGGATAGGTTCATGTTTGGTTTTCGTAGATGATATCTTAGTTCACTCTAAGGATGTAAGATAGCATGAAGTTCATCTTAGAGTGGTGCTTGAGATGCTGAGGCAGCATCAGCTGAAGGCGAAGTTTTCGAAGTATCATTTTTGGAAGAAGGAAGTGAAGTTTCTTGGTCATGTCGTCTAAGAAAAAGGGTTGTTGGTGGATCTGACTGAGATTGAAGCGGTGAATAGTTTGAAGAGACTCGAGATGGCGACTGAGGTAAAGAGTTTCCTTGGATTAACTGGTTATTATCGGAGATTCATTAAGAATTTTTCGTGGATACCAGCACCGATGACCAAGCTAACGAGAAACGATGTGAAGTTTGTGTGGACCGATAAGTGTGAGGAAGCGTTCCAGAGTTTGAAACATTTATTGACCCATGCACATGTGCCGGTTGTTCTGGAAAGAAATCAAGAATTAGTAGTTTATATAGATGCGTCTAAAACAGGATTAGGAGTCATGCTGATGCAGAAAGGTAAAGCGATTGCCTATGCTTCTAGACAGCTTAGACCGCATAAGATCAGGTATCTGACGCATGATTTGGAATTGGCTGCAATGATTTTTGCATTAAAGGTATGGAGACATTACCTTTTGGAGAGAAGTTTGAGTTATATATGGATCATAAGTCGCTGAAGTATTTGTTCTCTCAGAAGGAGCTAAACATAAGACAACAAAGGTGGTTAGAGTTTATTGCTGCTTATGAGTTTAGAATTGAGTACACACCGGGGAAAGGCAACAAGGTTGCAGATGCACTTAGCTGGAAGCATCAAAATGCAGTATTGGCGATGATTGCTGAATGGAAAGATTTAGAAGCATTGTCAGCTTTTAGAGTCCAGTGGAGATCCAAGGCTAGGTCTAATGGAGAGATTGTTGTATTATCTTATTTGGAAGTTTGACCAATGGTGATCTAAAGGATTGCTTCTAAATGGAAGGAAGATCCAATGTTAGCTGAATGGACTAGGAAGTTAAGAGATGGAACCGAGAGCGATGACTTAAAGGATTTCAATCTTGACCAGAATAGGCAGTTGAGAAGAAAGGAAGATTATGTGTTCCGAGTGTAGGAAACATAAGAAAAAGTTTTGAATGAATGCCATCATTCGAAGTTCATTATTCATTCGGGAGGAATCAAGATATAAAGAGAAGTTTCTTCTAGGAAGGTATGAAGTGGGATGTTGGCTTATGGGTGAAGCGCTGTTGGAACTGCCAATAGGTAAAAGCTGAACACCAGAAGCCGAGTGGCTTGCTTCAGCCATTAGATATTCCAGTATGGAAATGGGAATCTATATCTATGGATTTTATTGACAGGTTATCAAGGTCGAATAGAGGAAATGAAAATATATGGATCATAGTGGACAGAATGACCAAGAGTGTCCATTTAACTTTAGTTAAGTCAAACAGAACGACACCTATTTTAGCGAAGTTGTTTATGAAGGCTGCAGTTAGATTGCATGGAATTCCTAGTAGTAGTAAGTCACTAGCAAGTTCTAGAAGAGTGTACATGATCTTTTAGGAACCAAGCTCAAGACGAGTACCACTTACCATCGACAGAAAAATGAGCAAACGAAAAGAGTTAACAAAGTCTTGGAGGACTTGTTAAGAGCTTGCGTGTTAGATTTCAAGGGATCGTAGGAGGACATCTGCATTTAGTCGAGTTTTCGTTTAACAATGGTTATTAGAATAGTATTGGGATGCACTGTTTGAGGATTTGTATGGAAGGCCATGCAAATCTCCCGTTTGTTGGTTGGAGACTGGGGATATGTTGGTTCTTGGTCCAGATTTAGTTAGAGAAGCTGTAGAAAAGATTGAGGTCATTCATGCTAGAATGAAGGAGGCTCGGTCTAGGCAGAAGAGTTATGCAAATAGAAGATAGAAAGATTTAGAGTCCTCAGTTGAGATCAGATTTTGTTAAGGTGTCACCGATGAAGGATGTGATTAGATTCGAAAGATCGGGAAAATTACACCAAGATTCGTTGGACCTTTTCCTATTATTGAAAGGATCGAGAAACTTGCATATAGAATAGAGTTCCCGAGTAGTTTAGCAGGAGTCCACGATGTTTTTCATGTTTCTCATCTCGGAAAGTGTGCTAGAGACCCAGAGACACTATTGCACCGACGGTGCTAGAGGACTTAGTATTAGAACCAGACTTGACTGTAGTAAGAAAGCTGATTTGCATTGTTGCAAGAGATGAGAAGAGACTTAGAACCAAGACAGTCAGATTAGTCAAAATCCAGTGGAGCGACGATGATAGGGACTATACTTGGGAGGTTAAGGGAAGGATTAGAGATACTTATCCTAACTTTTTTGATGGCGTGTTTTGCATTCTTAATTGATTTGTTATGTACCTTATCGTAATTTCAAGGACAAAATTCTTTAAGGAGGGGGAGTCTGTAACACCCTATATTTTTGGTAAAATTATTTATAATATTTAATTAGTTAAATTAAATAAAATAATGTGTCGATTAGGGATTGAGATTTGATTCTAATTAAGGGGTAGTCGTGCCATTTAACTAATGAAATAAAAGAATATTTAAAATGAAATAGAGGAGGGGTAAACTAGGAAAGATGACATTCTTATACCTGTAAACCTTGGTCGTGTATCTCCATACACGTTTATTCTCATTAGTCAAAATTTTCAAACTTAAGGTTGGCCACCATTAACTAGAGCAAGAGTAAAAGGATAAAAAATACTAAGGAAGAAGCTTAAGCAAATCAAATCCATTCAAATCTCAAACTCCTTAATCTCTAAAGCTAAGATGAATAATGACTACATCTCACTTTTATTGTTTTCGGTTCTAAGATGAAATCCGAACTTATTTGCAATGATTTGCCATGTTTTTGAATAATGGAATGATTATATGTACTTGTTGATGAATTATGCTTGTTCATATAGATTTTATGATATGTTTTAAGGTAAAAACCTTATTAAATGACATCCAAATGCCTTGCGAATATTTATGGACAGCAGAAATGATATTTTAGAGACGAATTTCGATTTCCAGAATTTATGTAGACTTTATATGAATTTTCTAGTGAAGAATATGTTATTTTGGGTTAAAAATTAATTATGGTCAAACTATTTTGGCTTAGGTTTTAGAATTTATATATGTTGGAAAATATATTATAAGTGCTTTTTTGGAAATTTTATAGAATTTTCCTAAGTGTTTTAATGGATATACAAAATTATTTAAGGTACGAGACTTAAATGTTTTATATATTTATAAAAAGGAAAAGGGGTATTTTGTAAATAATTCAAATTGTTATTTCTGGAAATTGGCAGTACTTTTAGAAAAGAGAAACTTGCAATCAATCACAATTTGACAAACAAGGTAAGTTAGATACAAAGAAATAGGTTAAAAAGGACAAATATACATGCTTTTTCTGTTTTGATGCTTTCGACACCAGGCTTCCAATTCTTACCTCCGCCTCCGCCTCCGACTCCATCGAAACCAAAGCACATGGTAACAAATAACTGGTACATAGTGAATTGGACAAAGGCGGAAGGTATTGGGTCGAAACCAGGGGTTCAGAAGGGGTTGGAGCGTTACTGTGCTTTTAAATGAAAATGAGCACGCTTGCTTCCGACTGAATAGCTTTTGACTTGGTTGGCTTTCAACCAAGTCAAATGGTTTTAAAGAAATGGTTTCAATTGGGTTGCACTTTTGTTTTAAATAAATGCTTTCGACTAGGTCGAAACCCCTGACTACCGCTTTTTACCTTTCGACCTAGATTGGTTTCGAAAGGGTTACTTTGCTTTTAAAACTTGACCATTTCTCCAATGCTTTCGAATAGATGATTTCGACACCATCACTTCTTTACTTAGAAAATGCTTTCGAAAGAGATGCTTTCGACTAAAATGTTTCTAATCTCTGATTGAAGTATAACCCAAATGGTTTCAAAAGAGATAGTTTCATTGGTTTTGAAAGGTTCTCCACATGTTTTAAACTGAACCTAAATGCTTTCGAAAGGTAGGTTTCGATGCCTTCGAAAGGTTTTAAAGGAAGGTTTTGAATAGGGTGGTTCCCCAATGGTTTCGAAAGGTTTGAATGGAAAGGTTCTCCAATGTTTTCGAAAGGCAATATTAGAAGGTTTTAAAGAAGGATGTATAACGTTTTAAAGCTTTCGAAGGAAAGGATTTTAATGGTTTCGAAAGGAAGGTTTTGGCCTTTCATCCTAGATTGAATAAAGGGTTTTACTTGTTTCGAAAGGGGTACTTTCAATAATTTCGAAAGGGGTACTTTCAATGGTTTCGAAAGGGTTGTTTAAAGGTTAAACATAGGTTCGAATGTATTAACTTGGAAGAATAGCCTAAGTGTTATTAAGTTAAAAAGGGTTTTAACTTATTTTAGGGGAATAGGTAATCCTCGTTAAATTTCGTCAACACTATTCTGAGTAAAGTATATATGACATGGCATATAGCTTAGAATAAAGTTAAGAGTATATTTTCCTTGTATAAGTATGATTTAAAAGGTTAAATCATTTTGAAAAGGTTTTCAAGAAAAAAGATGAAGGGTGGCTAACCCTAAGAAAATGATTCGGACAGTTAGGCCGATTTGCGGACAATTAGTCCACTTTATGGACAGTTAGTCCAGTTTTTAGATAGATAGTTCATTTATTACTTGTGGACAGATAGTCCATTAGTTACTTGTTTTTATTGTAAAGGATATTGCTATCATTATTATAATCAGTTTGATTAAACAGTTTGGTTGCAGGAAAGGATTTGCAAAATATATGTTTTGAAAAAGGGCGAGAGGAAACCCGTTTCGCTAAGCAGCGTGGTCTCACTTAATATCAGTAAACCACAATGTAACAATATTATTCACACTAGGCTTTATGTCTGACTCGAAGTTTCTATTTCCCCTTAAACTCTCGGGTGCTCAAAATTGATTTGGGTAGGCTGGGGGTTGAGGTTTTTAGGTTTTTTTGGCGAATAAAGCTTTTGAAACGAGCAGGTGGCCGACAGATAGCTTTTTGGGAGTCGTTGTTTTGTTTTCCGCTGTGCTGTACTAAGTCAGATATAACTATATTGACTCTGGTCTACCAAAGGGGTATCGTCATATGTCGTTGTTGGCGTATTATTTAATAAGTATACTTGATTCAAAATCTTGGAAACATTATTGGATTATGTAACTTGGATATGAATTATTGTTTTGAAAATGTAATCGGAGCATGTTGTTGTTTTGAGAAATCTGCGGTTTTGTTTCATATCCAAGTGTCTCTGATATTATAGATACCAATAGCAATGCCGCATTTTGTCACTAAAAGTTAATATTATAGATGACTACAGCATCCGTAGCACTTAGCTTTTGACCTCCAGATATGGGATATTACACTCTTCTTGTTGATATATACAACAAGGGATGCGTGCATGTATGTGTATTAGATTCAAAAAGGTTGAAGGAGAAAAGGTTTAGAAATTAAATGACAAACAAAGAAAGGTATATAGGATTTTCTTACCTGAAAATCTATGGAGTTTTCCAAATCAAAGAAGAGATGAACTCATAGAGCTTCGCTGATGTTCTCAAAATATTTGTGAATAAAAGTGAGGGGTTTAAGGTCTTATTTACATAGGTTGAGACGTACCAGAATAGTAGGATGAAACTAGGTCAAAAACGGATAAATCTAGGATGTTTAAAGCACAAATCCCTAGCATCCACTATACAATAGTAGTCAACTGCCTATGTTCGACCAATCGACCACTAAGGCTCGACCAGTTGGGTCTTACTAGTCAACCGCTCCTCTTATTTCGGGAGCGTTTATTTTTTTTGTTGTCTGATAATTTTACTCCCTAATTAAATTTTAACATTAGTTATCAACTTTAACGTTTATTTAATCCTCAAGTATAAACGTGGTTAATTTTTGAAATTCAACTTTAAATTTAATTGCTTAGTTTAATTTGAATTTGAATTCTAATTAAACTAATTTAATATAAAAACCTCAAATGCACTAACTTTCTTGGTCAAATTCTAAAAAATGTTCCATTTTTAAACCTGCCATAAGTAGTTGAATTACTCTTAGTTTACTTATTTAATTATGGTTGATTCTACAGCGTGTTACAAGGCATATATGCATATTTTAGGTTATATAACAATCAATACAATTCTTATATTGTAGTTAAGTTGTTGAATAGTTTGGATTGTTGATAACATTTCTTTAATTATGTAAATAATTGTATGCACATACGGAAATATCCATATGTGCATATAATTTGAGCAATTTTATTTAGAGAAACCACTGGGTGCGCTCAGTTGCATAAGAGAGTACTGGGTCAAGTAATCACCCCGACAAAGCTCGAAATGTGATTTGTGAGGTTTCACGTGTTTGTAAATACATGTGTGCATATGCATGCATGAGTAGGTGTATGGACATATGCATGAGCATTGCATGAGGCAAGAATGTTAATTAAGTATGTTTTGGCATGTTAGAGAAGGTTAGGTCATTATATTCATTCGTAGAACTCTACACATGTAAAGAGTGGATTTTAGTATCGAAATTGTTTTTGTATACTTAAGAAACCACTTCCAATACGTCAACCAATCAGCTTAGAAGAGGTCCGATGGGGTGAAGGCATGCTATGGGTGCTAGACAACTCATCCGGTGAAGCATCGGAAGAGACGGGGATCGATTCGTCGATCAATGACACCTTTGTTAACAGGCTTAGGCTTACTGCCCAAGAGTTGTCAGTCTTAGTTGATTGGTGTGTGTTACAAGTCGACTACCTTCAATTGACTGGGGTGCATCACTAGTCGAGTGGTGATACATCTAGACAATAAGCCTAGGTCTGATGCCATTTAAGTAATGGTTCTTCTTCGATATCTGGTGTGGGTTCATGCGAAGCTTTGGTGCAACTTCGAGGAAGACTATAGGCTACTCGAGGAGGCAGAACATAAGGCAAAGCTCAAGAACCAAATGCAAATGTTGAGTTATTCCTATAGGATTAACAATGACCAGGTACAAGATTGGTACGATGATCGATCACACAATCACATTTGACAAGCATGTACGATCAAATGGTATGAATCTGTACCTTTGGATTATGTCCTCAAAGTATGTATAGTTTGACTAATTATATCAGTCTTACGTTAGTGATCATACATAGTATTGATCTTATATTAGTAATCATACATTGTATTGGCCTTATATTAGTGGACATGCATATTATTGGTCCTTTAGTGGTGGCCATCCGTATAGACAAACGATGATGAGATATCGGTCTTAGTCTATGATAGGTATATTTGATCATGTGACATTATATTTTGATACGTACATGCATACATACACACACATATATGTATGTATGTATGTATGTATATGTATATGTATGTATGTATGTATATGTATATTGACACACACATGGAATTAATGTTCCTTTATGGTCCCATTGGCATATTATACAGGATGATCGTTATTCTCTTTTGTTGAGATGTTATACGAATTTGCTAAGAAATCCTTGATGTCCTAGAGGGGGATGATGACAATAATCTACTATGAGATCATAGAACACTTATGCTTGCTTCAAAGGTTACGTGTGGTCTCTAAAGGGCTTAGGTATATAGAGCAGATTGAAATCACCAACTTGCTTCAGAGGGTATAGTGGCTCTACTTACTATTATGACTAGGTTTCAAGTATATAGAGTAGGTCAGATGTTACCCATGCTTCCTTCAGAGGGTATGGTGAAACCCACATGAGACTATGTATCTTGAACACTCGAATGGAATCATTGTATTGTGATAGATGTCCGTAGTGGCCTTCACCCATAATGATGGGTATCAATTTGTTTGGTTGTCTTCCATTTCTGTATTGTATGTATTGTTAGTTGGCCAATGTTATTGTTTTTATGTTTACTATTATTGTGTGCTTCATGATAGAATTATATTATGATCGCCCTACTTTTAAAGGTTGGGTAATCTTTATCATAGTATGATTGTTACATTTCAGACACATTATATTAGTTGTGTTAACTCGTTGATTATAGGAAAAGAGAAGTTTAGTGTGATTTCCTATCATTTAGATATGTTTACTTTACTTAGTTATGGACGGTCTGGATCACCCCTGAGCCATGATTGTGGAGAGTACCGATTATACCTTAGTGATTCCTATTTATTTGTGTATAGTTTCGTATACAGTATTTTGAGATAGCACCCCTCACATTAGGCTTAATTTTTGACCTACATTTTGAATTTATCTATTTATGTCATGACAACTCTCGAGTACTCGATTGAGTAGTTTGAAGTCAGATGCTTTTGGAGATACGCTATTAGATCGACGTTGCTGGAGCTTTGGAGGTAAAGACGATACTTTGTTATTTATCTACTTGATATCGTAGTAGTACATAATAGATGTTATGTGTATATAAGACTTGTTATATCAAATATTTTATCTGGCTCTCTATATTGATATTTATTTAACAGTTACTTCCTCCAGTTCAATCTCTTATATATTGTTCATCAAATTCTGTTCATTTAGACCCAGTATAGTATATGTTATCTTTCTGATGTGAGATTGCATCATTGTGCCTGGGTATTGTGTTTTGTTTCTTCTTCTTTCTCTTCTTAACAAGCTGTCTTTTATGACATTCAAAATGTGACGCCCCACCTCAATACCCGCGCTAGCCAAGGACACTACGGTGTAATGCCGTCAACTAGCACGGAAAATAAGGCTGTTGAGGAGCGACCCTTTGTGTAATTGCTTTGTGCTAGCACCAACACGTCAGATAGTACAAGGAAGTCCGACATACCGATACAAACTCAAAGCTACTACACAGTGGCTATAGATATTCTTTGGAAACAAACATAGAAATAAACATAACACAAGTCAGTCACAGATATCCATATCACAAAGGCGGAAAAAGATATAAATATAACACATGAAAGTGTATGTCAGAGTAGTGGTCTAACAGGATCCACAATATCACAAAAGAATAGCTACAAGTGCTATACAAAAGAATATGGATACATCAATGAGTCTATATCTCAAATGTATACAACAAAAACTACTAATATAAGTAGTTAGCCAAAAGTCAGGGTGATAATCCCAGAAGTGAAGTCAAGCAGAAGCACGTGTAACATCTCGGTCTGACCCGAGTATTATTTATAAGAAAATAATAAACGGATCAGTCTAGCAATAAATATCAGATAAAATGATATAGAATAAGAGATATGACATAACACATGATAACCATAAAGCCGTACTGTGATAAGTATGAAATTGAAAATCAACAAGAGATTAATCAATATCACCAGAATCTTCTCAAAGATCAAAAGGAATGCCATACTCAATATCATCATTCACGAAAAGTTAATGACACACAAATTCACCAATGCACAAATATTGATAACACATATCAATGAAAATCACAAAAATTGGTGAAACACAAGTTCTAGAAATCATCAATGGAAATCCAGAAATCACAAAAGAGGGAGGCCTATCACAAAACGGGAGCATGAAAACTCGTCAACACGTGTATCACAAAATGGAACGCTATTCCATGGATGCTAACCATTAATTTTGAGCCGAAGCTCCACAAAACGGCCCGAAGACCATGGGTCGCTACCCCACCAAATTGATCCGAAGCTCCACAAAAACGGGGTTTCCGTAATTGAGAAACGTGAAACACGTCATGAATAGCAGAAAACTGAGCCGGTAATAAAAGGCGATAAGCCACGGAACCAATACGTTCGGTGATGGGAAATGGACCAATATATCGAGGTGCTAATTTCCCGATCGACTGAAACGTACAACACCCTTCATAGGTGAAACACGAACAAACACAAGATCTCCCACAGAAAATTCTAATTTTCTTCTCTGGTTATCGGCATAGGATTTTTGTCTACTCTGGGCTTCTTTCATCCTATGACGAATAAGGTCAATCTTCTTTGTGGAATCACGAATAAAACCTGGACCTAAAACCAGCTTCTCACCGGCCTCAAGCCAACAAGAAGGAGATCGGCATGGCCTTCCATAGAGTGCCTTGAAAGGAGCCATACAAATACTAGATTGGAAGCTATTATTATAGGAAAATTCAACAAGAGGTATATGATCCTCCCAACTTCCACCAAAATCAAGAACACATGCACGAAGAAGATCTTCAAGAGTTTGATTCACTCGCTCAGTTTGTCCATCGGACTGGGGATGATAAGAGGTGCTAAAATTAAGCTTCGTTCCTAAAGCTTTTTGAAGACTCTTCCAAAATCCACTAGTAAACAATGGATCACGATCACTAACAATAGAAGTAGGAACTCCATGCAATTTAACAATTTCTTTGATAAAAAGTTTGGCCAAAAGAGGTACGGTTTGATTGGACCGAACGGGAATAAAATGGGGGGATTTAGTAAGTCTATCAACTATCACCCATAAGCTGTCATGACCCGAACGAGAATGGGGAAGGCCGTTTATAAAATCCATGGAAATTTGATCCCACTTCCAAATTGAATTTCTAAAGGTTGCAATAACCCACCGGGCCTTTGATGTTCAGCCTTGACAAGTTGGCAAGTCATGCAACACTTAACAAAGTTAGCAATATCAGATTTCATTCCCACCCAATAATAAAATCGCTTCATGTCCACGTACATTTTACTACTACCGGGATGAATGGTAAATGTAGATCGATGTGAATCTTCTAAAATATCTTTACGAATATCACAGATATTTTGCACGATAAGTCTACCAAATTTTCGAATACCGCCACAGAATCAATATCAAAGTCTTTCAAACCTTCAATATCAGTTTTATCCCAAAAATTTTGGCCAAGAAGAGCCAATTCGGGATCTAGCTTTTGAGGTTCAAGAATGTGGTCTAAAAGAGAGGGATGAGCCTCAAGACTATATAAAGCAAGAGATGAACACAAATCGGAAATGCGATTTCGAATCTCACAAGTAGATAAAATCTCGAGATCATTCCATTCGGATATCATCATAGAAACAACCGCTTGTTGCTTACGACTAAGTGCATCGGCAACACGATTACCCTTTCTGGGAGTATAAAGAATATCAAGATCATATGTTGCAAGAAATTCGAGCCAACGTTGTTGACGCAAATTAAGTTCCTTTTGAGAAAATAGATACTTTAAAGATTTATGATCGGTGTAAAGAATAAATTTTTCTCCCAAAAGATAATGACGCCAAATACAAAGGGCGAAAACAATAGCCGCGAGCTCTAAATCATGAGTGGCATATATAGTCTCGGCTGGCTCCAATTGCCTAGAAGCATAAGCAATAACACGTTTCCTTTGCATAAGAACGGCACCCAAACCAACGCGACTAGCATCGGTATAAACAATAAAATCTTGATTCCCCTTGGGAATAACAAGAATAGGAGCATCAGAAAGGAGTTCTTTTAATTTCTGAAAAGAAGCTTCACATTTGTCCGACCAAATGTATTTAACACCTTTCTTTGTCAAACCAGTAAGAGGCACGGAAACTTTGGAAAAGTCCTTTATGAAACGGCGGTAATAACCTGCCAATCCCAGAAAACTACGGATCTCCGTCACACTCTCCGGTCTCTTTCAATTTTGAATTGCTTCAATCTTTGAAGGATCCACGGAAATTCCGGATTCGGAAATAATATGACCGAGAAACTTCACACGAGATTGCCAAAAGTGGCATTTAGAAAATTTTGCTTTCAATTGATTGCTCCTAAGAGTTTCCAACACAATCCGAAGATGTTTTTCATGCTCCTCCTCGGTTTTAGAATACACAAGAATATCATCAATAAAGATGAGAACAAACCGATCGAGGAAGTCTTTGAAAACTCTATTCATAAGATCAACGAAATAAGCTGGAGCATTCGTTAAACCAAATGGCATAACAAGCCATTCATAAGATCCATAACGAGTATGGAACGAGGTCAAAGGAATACTATCCTCTGCAATACGAAGCTGATGAAAACCGGTAGCTAAATCTAATTGTGAAAAGACTCTAGCACCACTAAGTTGATCGAATAGATCATCAATCCGAGGTAAAGGATATTTATTCTTGATAGTAAGATCATTAAGCTTGCGGTAGTCAACGCAAAGCCTAAGTGTACCATCGGATTTCTTCACAAAAATAGCCGAAGCTCCCCAAGGAGAGGAATTAGAGCGAATAAATTGCTTCGTTTCCAATTCGGATAATTGTTTGCGCATCTCCTTATTTTCTTTATTGGACATACGATAAGGAGGACAAGTGATAGGTTGAGCTCTAGGAATGAGATTAATTCTAAACTCAATTGCTCGCTTAGGTGGTAATCCTAAAACGGGCTCAAATATGTCGGAAAATTCACGAACAACGTGAATAAGAGAAATAATATCTTTCTCATCGTCATTACCGTCATCATGAGGATTTAAAGAGTATAAAGATGCAACCAAACTGGAATCTGAATCTTTAAGATTAATAGAAATCTGCTTAACAGATTGAGGATGTCGAAGATGAATAGTCCGTCAGGACATAGGATTTGGGCTTCGTAGCGGTTAAGCCAATCCATTCCCAAAATCATTCCAAAGCCTGAATAGCGCATAACATGCAAATCGGCCCGGAAAGAAAAATCACACAAAATAATCTCAATATCTTTACACAATAAACTGATTGTTGCGGATCCACCAACCGGATTCGTAATTCTCATAGAAGTCATTAAACACACAACATCCAAAGAAAAAGTATCAACAAGTTCTTTTGATATAAAAGAATGGGACGCACCCGTATCAAAAAGAACTCGAATAGGATGATCACGAAATAAAATAATGCCATCAAGGATAGAATGAGAAATACCTTTACCATGAAATATGTTGCCAGGGGTTTGAGAAACATTAAGCTTTTCCTCCTTCCTGCCTTGAAGTTTGGGACAGAAGATAAATAATGATCCGGGCTTTTGCAATAACGACAAGCACGAGGCTTTGAACACTTGTTTGCATAATGGTCCTTAGAACCACAATTGTAGCATTGCCCACTACTAGAAGTAGGAGTCTTAGCTGCCAGAGAGGCTTGCTTCCCTTTCTTATTGTTGGGATAAGGACCCTTGAACTTATTAGGCCTTTTCTTGTTGTTGAAGTCTGGTTTAACACTCACAACTTCAACATCACTCTCTCTATCTGTCTCTTCAAGACGAAGAGCAATATCAATGAGTTGATCAAAAGAAACTTCTAATTTTAGAAGTAATGGCTTCTTAAGATTTTTATTCAAGCCATAGACAAATCTTTGGTTCTTCTTCAATGGGGTGTTTATGTATTCAACCCCGTACTTAGAAAGTGACTCGAATGATGCGACATAGTCTGTCACGGAAGATTCACCTTGAACAAGGTCAATGAAACGGCGAGCCAAATTCACCTTCTCAGCTTCTGGCACAAATTTTAATTCGAAGCACTCCCGGAATTTCTCCCAAGTAAGATCCACTTCATTTATTTCAAAAATCAGAAGCTCGTACCAATCTAATGCTCTTTCTTGAAGCATACTAGAGGCCACCTGAACATGGTGAAGATCAATAAGATTCATGCGAGAAAAGATTCGATCGCACAATCTCAGCCAAGCCTGGACTTCGATAATAGTATCAGAACCTTTGAATGGCTTCCCACCCAAATTGGTATAACCGCTGCACAAACGTGCAAATCCAGACCTAGGGTGAGTAGACTCCGGATTAGATCCGGCTGCTTGAGCATTCCTCACTAGATCAAGAAGCTGCTGGGCAGACATAAATACTCCATCCTGCAGAGTTGCACGAGATTGACTGGCGTTGGGACGGCCAGGTCTAACCATTTCTCTTCCTTTAGAAAGAAAGAAAGGAGAAAGAAAAGGTTATTCACCAAATAAATATCAACTAATTATGATTTGATGAAACAAGGAATCACAAAGAAAATAGGATAGGACGGTACGAAGACACGAATCAAATCCTAAGATACGACTCCTAAGATGGACTTAGGACGATGATCCTTGTTAAATTATTCTACATTGTTTCGAAGTTTGGCTCTGATACCAAGCTGTGACGCCCCACCTCAATACCCACGCTAGCCAATGACACTACGATGTAATGCCGTCAACTAGCACGGAGAATAAGGCTGTTGAGGAGCATCCCTCCGTGTAATTGCTTTGTGCTAGCACCAACACGTCAGATAGTACAAGGAAGTCCGACATACCGATACAAACTCAAAGCTACTACACAGTGGCTATAGATATTCTTTGGAAACAAACATAGAAATAAACATAACACAAGTCAGCCACAGATATCCATATCACAAAGGCGGAAAAAGATATGAATATAACACATGAAAGTGTATATCAGAGTAGTGGTCTAACAGGATCCACAATATCACAAAAGAATAGCTACAAGTGCTATACAAAAGAATATGGATACATCAATGAGTCTATATCTCAAATGTATACAACAAAAACTACTAATCTAAGTAGTTAGCCAAAAGTCATGGTGATAATCCTAGAAGTGAAGTCAAGCAGAAGCACCTGTAACATCTCGGTCTGACCCGAGTATTATTTATAAGAAAATAATAAACGGATCAGTCTAGCTATAAATATCAGATAAAATGATATAGAATAAGAGATATGACATAACATATGATAACCATAAAGCCATACTGTGGTAAGTATGAAATTGAAAATCAACAAGAGACTAATCAATATCACCAGAATCTTCTCAAAGATCAAAAGGAATGTCCTACTCAATATCATCATTCACGAAAAGTTAATGACACACAAATTCACCAATGCACAAATATTGATAACACATATCAATGAAAATCACGAAAATTGGTGAAACACAAGTTCTAGAAATCATCAATAGAAATCCAGAAATCACAAAAGAGGGAGGCCTATCACAAAACGGGAGCATGAAAACTAGCCAACACGTGTATCACAAAATGGAACGCTATTCCATGGATGCTAACCATTAATTTTGAGCCGAAGCTCCACAAAACGGCCCGAAGACCATGGGTCGCTACCCCACCAAATTGAGCCGAAGCTCCACAAAAACGGGGTTTAGTCTCCTTCATAGACAAAGAGACATCGCACATTTGCTAGTCTAAATCACAAAAATGATCATTAATGATCATCAAGAAGTGTCAATTACAGTAAGCTAGTAAATATAAAAGCTTAGCTTCATGTCCCATAACCACTAGCTTAACTTAAATATTTACGAAAAAATTGTAAATTTCCACTCAAAATTGTCACAATAGATTCAATCGAACAAGTCCAAGAATTAACCGACGAAGTAAACGCAAGTGTTTCATACCACTTGTTTTACTAAGCCGTTTAATTAGATTTCTCGTACGAATGAGGTAAGGGTTTGTATATTTTTAAAATGACAAATCACAAAAATGATTATAGAAACAATAGGTCACAAAAATTCACGTTCGAAGACGTGAATAAAATCCAAAGAATTCGATTCCAAATTCATCAAAGTGAAAATACCCCTACGGCTCAAGATTGCGCGACCTAACTGCCGAGCGACCGAAGGAGATGTGCGCCTAACAAACACGCGACCTAACGCATGTCGCGAGCTAGCGGAGCGACCTAAATCTCATCGCGACTTAGTGGAGCGACCTAAGTAGATGCCGAGCGACCTAACACGGCGCGACTAAAGCATGAGGCCGACCTAAGAGGGAATGAAGGCCGAACGCGCGACCTAACCAGAAAACAAGCCGAGCGACCTAGGGTGCACACGACCTAAGGAGTATGAAGGCCGAGGGACCTAAATTGATGCGATCTAAGCAATAGAATAAGGCCGAGAGGTTCGTGTGCAGGCCGAACGACCTAGGGAGCTACGACCTAAGGCCAAGCGACTTAAGGAGCTAACAGCCAAAGGAAATGGGTGAGCGACCTAACTACAGAAGGCCGAGCGACCTAGTGGAGGACGACCTAGCAACTTAAAGGGAAAAACAAGGTCGAGCAACGACCTAAGGTAGAATGACCTAGCATGGTCGCGACCTAACGACCTATGGAACGAACGACCTAAAACCGAACGAGCTAACTGCAGGCCGAAAGTCACCATTGTGCAGGCCGAGCAACCTAAGGGTTTTGGAGCTCAAAACTCACCAAATTTGCAATCTATCGAGCATGAACACTAGGGGATTACGCCTATCGGCTACCCGGTCCTATTGGCTCCTCGATTCATCACCAAAAACATGTTCAAACATCAAAGATTGGATTTTTAAAGATTTGAACCAAAAACACTAAAAATTGGGATTTTCACCAATTCAATCCAAACCACAAATAAATGCACATGAATAAGTGTTATGAATTCATACCCAACAATCAAAGATAGTTATAGACAAAGATGTGAGATAAAAATCTCACCTTTACACACAATTTATGAAGAAGAAGCTTGAAAGAAAGGAAGAATCAACCCAAGAAGCTTGAATCAATGTCTTCTCTTTGAATTTGGAGTTGGATGTTGGATTTGCAAATGATCTTGAGCTTGGAGTTTTAATTTCCCATTCCTTCCTCCATTTTTGATGAAGCTTGAGTGTTAGGAAATGAAAGCAAAGTTATGAAGGGAAGGGGGTTGAGCTAGAGTAAATAGTTTGGTTAATGGGCTAAACCAAACCCAAAGTCCAAAGTGAAAAAGTAGCAAAACTCCGCTAACTCCAAACATATCAAAGTTTATACTTAAAAAGATCGTAAACGGCGTTTTGAACTCAATGGAAGTGGTCCCGAGTCCGAATTCGACCGTATGCAAAAAGTAACTTTTCGGACTATAATCCAACTAAAGATAAAATATTTAAACAAAATATTTAAATATTCAATCATAAAATATACGGGTTGTTACACAAAAGTTAGGCGTTGATATGAGGCGCAGATTTTTGGGCATTATGAAGGGTGAATTGTTACATGTAACGTCATGATGAACATACATATAAAATAGAATATATCATACCTAAATAGCTATAGCCTTTCAGTGCACCTTAATTGATAGGAGCTCCTGCTCCAAATTTGAATCAATCATCTAGCTCTTCAAGAGAAGAAGAACCGCCTTTTATTTAATTGATTTAATTAGATGATATTAAAATATATATTTTTCTTGTATCGCCTTTAATTTTTGGCCATGAAAGTTATAAACTGAAGTGGGGCTAAGGCTTTGAAAGAGAGCAATTAGAAGTGGCAACTGATTGAAAGGCAAGGTATTTATAGAGGAACCATACCCGACCTCTTCCTTTTATTTTCAAGTTCCAACCATTTGATTTCAAGCCTCTTATTTCTTCTTATGGCATCAATATCGTATATCGATTTGTACATATATAACTTTTATATACGCACCCAATTAAATAGTAATGACATCTGCAAAAATAATAAGGGCATGCAACACACCAAATAAATAAAAAGTATTTTCAAAATGGTTAATTAATTATAATAATTAATAAATCGATTATATCATGTGGTATTTCGTAGAATCTATCAATGCAGTAGTGACTCATATATGTAAATTCAGTCAGCGATTAATATCATACTATTCGAACATTAATGTTCACTCGTCAATCGTCACCTTAGCTATTGGACTGACATTTTGACCGAGTTTATCACTTATGTATCTTTTTAGTAAAATCCAATTTTACTATTAAAGCATTACTCGGTAGTAATGACTATTTACACCAGTTTTCTTCATCAACACCATATCACAATAGGACATGTGGAATTTTGTTTTGGTCAAAATTGTAATATCATCCACATTTAAATCGAATAATCCAAATAAAAAGTCTTGATTCAGTAATAATTAACCGCACTACTATAGCTGGAGACTTTGACTTTGAGTTAACTACAGTTAATTGCAATACTTACCCCGTATAATTGAGAAGATGAATTCTTCACTGAATAGTGTTTCATTTCCAACGCTTCAACTATAGTCGTCCGATGGATGTCATACCATTATTTAATTATAACCAAACTGGAGTTTCCACATTGAAATTCCATGGTAGTCTCAAAAATCGAGGGAATTGTATTACATTATCACTTGAAATTCTCTGTTAGACCTTAACTATATTAACTAATAAAAAATTCTTGAGTGAGTCATTACATAGTTATCCAATAACTATTAACACATAACCCCTAGATACTTCGATAACCATGAGTGATACACTACCTAATATTGGAGAGCGTTATGCATTCTGGTCTCAACAAATGAATCGCTATCCTGTCTGGAAACATCTTAACTAAGAATATTTAAAATTATATGTTATTTTAATGTGATAAATTTCTCGTCATTACAATACATTATATTTGTCATCACATAACATGTTATTTAATGATTTTCTATTTAATATACTTTAAACTAATTACTTAATTAATTATATCACAATGTAACAAATATATAAGAAAAAAGAAAACACCTTTTATTTTGAACAAGATTAGTTAGATACAAGTAACAAATTACATAATTGCCCCTAGGGCATACCCCTAGCTCTATCAACTTCTTCTCTAACCTCTCCTAGAGCAGGCTTTTAATATCCCATAATGCCTTAAGCTGTAGGATAAATATTTTCCATGGAGTTGCTCAACTCTATATATTCATTGTTTTGTGTGAATCGAAAGCACTTTTAGGGGTCTTCCTTGATTTCAACATAGTTACTCTTCCTCTTATCATCGCCATTATTTTTTTTATTTTCCATTGTTACATCATGGTAATTAACAGCCTCGTTAATCTTTATCAAACCACTCGGTCACATCGATCCTTCGGCTTTAAGCACGTTCTCCATTTTCCGTCTTTCAAATGTAGAAAATTAGTTAGCTTTATTATATAAGTCTTTCAAAATAGATGCTTTTTCATCGTCAGGTACTTTCCAAAATTCAAGTTATTAAATACTTCGCTAATAAGAGATATCAACACCAAGTTATCTTCTAAGCTTCTTACCTCGGGTATTATCACATTAAACCTCTAGATAACTCTTCAAAGCATTCTTCTTCCTTTGTTATAGCTTGCTAGAGAAATCATTTCCTTGGGTTGCATAGAATGAACCCTGGGTTGATTCAACAATTTATTTGATTGTTGATCATAAGACCTTATGGATCCTACCTCTAGTGTATAGATCTACATTATTGGCAATCCCTCTAAGAATAAGGGAAACTATATAAACTTCACACAATCGTCGACTCTCATACCATCCATATGCCAATTGTACCCAAGAAAATGTTGCATATGTTCCGTAGATCTGTTATATAGCAACATGGATGGAACAATAAACTTACTTAGATACTCTACCGCTCTAATCTCTATGGTGAATATATTCTAACTATAGGAGGAGGCTTAGTCTTCATCATAACTTTCCTTTTGAATCATTCTTTAGATATTCATTGATCACATCATCAGTTCCTTCATCTCATCTTCGACGGCGACCATCAGATTCATCAACATATGCCTAGCTTTGTGAATGACCTTCATGGCTATTGCTCAAGCACTTATGGCTAGAGTTTCTAAACTTTTTGACTTTTGTTGTCGTCGATCGTCACTGCGACTTCGGGATCCTTCTCTTCTATGAAAATTTCCACTAGTATTTCTACTAGATCTTCCACATGCAAAGACATAGCACAACTGTCCTCTCTATCAGCATCATAATGACTACTGTTGCCCTCCTTGATGGATAGGTAATGATCATTGGTCAATCAATGCCGAGTGATCCACATTCAACAGCTTCTCTAGGTAGATAAATTCATTCTCAGTTTGCATTGTTGTTTCCTCTTTCTCTACATCTTTCCCGGTCTGCCCTATGCTTTTTAGCATAACATCCTTCAACGGGTCTAATTTAAGATCTCTTCTAGCACCTTGATCGCTTGCATGAGATCCATCTACTTAAGGAGCTTTCTATATCCTTTTGAATTTTGTATTTGATTCCTTTGTTATTTGCAGATGTGCCGCCTTAATCCTTTAATTGACAGTAGTCATCTTTCCTTGCAACTTCTCTCCAGTAACTAAATTTGATGGACGTTGAGCAGATACGTCACTTCTAATAATTGTTCCATCCATAAGACACTTCAATAATTTTCCTCCCTAAAATTTTCTTTTTTTTTATCCTATCGAATCCCTTTAGAGATCTTATCCAAATTCTAAAAGTAAAAGAGATCTTGACAGATCTTTTATTTCTAAGTGAAAGTACCAAAAAACATTAGCCAAAAATTTGATCAAACACCCCAAATCTCTGACTTTGTAGTGATAAGAAATCTATGTTGTATAATTGTAACTAAAGAAGTATATCTAAATGAAAGGTTTGAAAAATAATGAGCAACAATAGCGAAAGCAAGAGACGACGAGTTTTTAGTGGTTAGGCTACGCCTATGTCCACTTTGCATGCCTTTTATTGCTAATTTCACTCTAGATCAGGAGGAATTACAAGTACAACTTGAAATTCAATACCAAAGCTAGCAGCAGCGAGGTTTCACCTAGATAGGAAATTCCATAATCCAAACATTAAAATTCCTCTATCTACTATAAATAGCCCTTTATTCATATTAAAGAGGGATGATATTGGGCTCTTGGGTCAATGCATTGCAATACAACTTGTTCAGTTTTTTTGATCCAAAAATATAAGAAAAATATTTGGTCTTTCTCTAAATATACGTAGATCGGTTTCGATCCATATACATATGTGGATCGGTACTAATCAATAAACTTCTTAATATTATTGTGTTTTCATTTTCATTAAGTCTGGTTGCTTCACTTCCTCGTTTGATCTTCCCTTTATCGTTCAATGTCCTATGTATTTAATAAAAATGTCAGCTTCATGGAAGGAATCTATGAATTGGTATCGATCCATAGACTTCATTGATTTTCTCTACATTTGTCATTTCCATTGATATATTTCCTATTCGCTGGGATTTAGGAGTAAAATGGTCAAATTTACAAAACGGTACATATCCATCCATGGTACCAATCCATGGACTTAGCATATTTCCCCCTTTTTCCTATGATTGCTTTTCGCACTCAATCAAATTTAAATCTAGCATCATTTCCTTCATTATTTCATAGTTTAGTATTTTTGAAATGTCGCTTGTGAAAAATACCATATGATAATATCATATACACGTCTATCAAAACCTTCTCGCACAATTAGACAACTAATAAGTAATGAATTATATAGATTGGAGATGAAGTAAAGCCTAACCTAATTGCTTGATATTTCATCCACATATTATGCAAAATTTCTACTAGGAAGATTATCATTGTCCCCCGTTATCTACTTGATGTTGCCATAAAGCTTCCATAATAAAGAGAATGGGTTCAAGCAAAAATACTACATTTTCCTTTCGATAAAAGAGTGTAAACACTCTAATTATTTTCCAAACAATTATCGTCTGCTACAACTTATAATACTGAATGATATGTTCTTTTTTTCTTATACAATATCGTTTGGGCTATGAATAAGAAGCAAAATTTCAGTATAGCCCAAACAAATATCTACTATCAATAGCAATATTTTTTTATATGATGCAAACTCTTTTGTTTTGTATGTGTATGTATGTATATATGTTCATATTAAGAACAATCCCTATTTCTACAAGGGAAAATCTTGACTATAAATTTGGCTTAAACTACTGAGAGTTAGCTTAGAACTTACTCAATTAAAATATGGCACAACACTCATAAATCAACTAGATCTAATCTAATAATTATGAAAATGATAGAAACAAGAACAAGCACTCAAGTTTTATAGTGGTTCAGCAAATACTCCGGCCTTCGTTTACTTTAATCTTATTATTTTATGTTTTCTCTCTAGAATACAATGATTGTAATCAAAATTCGAGCTATTCTCTTATAGATATCGGATTTATAAGAGTTTGTATAAGTTAAAGGTAGAAGAAGATAACCTTTCATATCAAAGTGCCAATCCGCCTTTCTAGATGAAGGTAAATAGGAATTTACAGGCCAATCCTATCATAAATCCCACTGTTTAAACTGGAATGCGTCTTAGTTCCAAGTTTCGAAAATCTAGCATGAAGAACAGGTCATCCCCAACAAGAATCTAGAAGATCAATCATGTAGGTAAACATGAATTCATATCGGTACCAACATAGTTTTGTACATGTAATCTTTCTTTTCTTCATGCTTGTGCTTGCATCCCCCCAACCATGGCAACCCAAGTCTAAAATAATGTCGTTGCTAACATGAATTCATGTTGGTACCACCTGATTTGCATTTTTTAAAACTTAGCCAAACCTTTGATATCTTCAATCTTGATATTTTCTATGCTCCTTGACTCATTCCTTCATCGGTTTGTAGTCTAGTTCATCTATATGAGTCTATTTTGAAATTGTGGAAAGTTTGCCAATAATGTTTACCCCACCGAGGTACATGTTGTAGATATAAGGTATGCTTTACTTAAGAAAAACTCCGAGACAAGTAAATTTTCATCTTTTGGGCACTCTGGCTAACTACTGGACCAATCGTGACGAGTCATCCAGTTCCCTCGGATTCCCCTGCAAATCAAATTTCATTCAAATCCTTGCTTAATTGTTACATATAAATCGTAATCACTTTTTGTTCCCCCAAAATTACCATATCATACATCATATATATCATAAATCAAAATCGTCATGTGTTCTTTTGGGAGTTAATTATCATATATTGAAACCAATATCATCTCATGATCTGCCGAAATTCATATTATCATATATCAGGTAATCACAAATCTTTAATCATAAAGGTATATTGCCACTGATCGAAACATTATTCATAAATCATCTAGTATCGCTTAGCATCCCATTATAAGTACATCTAACAAAATTAAGAGAATGACATTCGTTAATTATTCAGCAATCATTATCAAATCGTAAAACATTCACGTTCTAAGGTTATTATCTCTCTAGATCGAATTTTCAATGATCTAGATTGAGCCCAAACTACTCGCTCTTCGACGAGGGACCCAATATCCGAGCACATACATCCACTTAGTCTCTGGTGAGGGGACTTACTATTCAAGCGAGTCAATCTGCTCACTCTCTGGTGAGGGAACTTGCTACCCTGTATAATTCCATCCACTCACTCTCTAGCAAAGGGGACTTGTACTTCATGGTTCATTACCCCCATCTCTTCGGTAGAGGGAACCAAGTTCTTTTCATGCTTAAGGGATAACTATGTTTCGATAACATCCCTTATCAATGTCAATCATCATGTTCAAATGATTTCCAAATTCAAATATCCATCACTCACTTATTTATAAAGTCGAAATCAAACGCATCAAAACTAAAAATAAAAAACAATGTATCCAGTAAAGATTACCCTCCATCTTAACCCAGAGCATGCCTCGGGACCGCTTAAGATCATGTATAGTGTAAGCAGCCAAATGGTAATCCTTTACAGTTTATCCAAAGAAAAAAAATGAAAAAAAAAAATTAAACATGATTCAAATCCGTCCCGACCATGGGATGATCATTCTCAACCCAGATCCGCGACCACGATCGGATACATCTGCTATATATTATGGTCCCTCCTATTGCACCACTACAGTTTGATTTCTTATATATTATTGAGACCGGTTACTCTGAACATTCTCCTCTATTAAGTCACATAGATTTCAACACTCGTTGTTTTCATGCCCATCTAGCTCTTGGATAGACAATACTTTCCAAACTTTCTTTCCCATTTTGTGGGTTTTCTCTTTCCGGGTTTTCAGTAGAGAATCTACCCCCAATATCCAAGTAGATCCTCACCAAGGTCTTCGTTAACTCAATGTAAAAGGGAAACTTTGGTTCCCTCTTTCGTCGCCTTAGTCATCCGAAGCCATCATCAGCTTTCCGCTTTCCTTTATTATTTTCATATCCTGCCCTAGATAGTCCTCCATCTACCACAACATTAACTTCAGTGCCTTCATTTGCTTCAGCATCCTCTTGGGGATTGTAATAGAAATTTGAAAGGTCTACCAATGGATATCTCTCCAAACAAATCTTGAAACTAGTTTTACTAGCAACCCCAGAAACAACCGCCATCATAGTTATCGATGGGTCCAACTTCTACACTACAGCTGCTGCTGCATTGAATCTAGTTGGATAACTCTATAAGGTCTCACAATCCCCTTGTTTCATACTCGAAGGCATCATCACATTTTTCGATCATGTTATATAAACCTGAAATGTTTCATAAACCTATCCACTAGTTCGGTCTACATATTGATAGACCTGTTCTCCAACTAACAAAACCATGTCACTAATGCTCGATATATCTCATCAAGTGAATGGCCATATTTGTCCTTCCGTTGTACATCTCTAATGACGATAGTTTAAAATCAGGTGGGTTCCTAACATATTAGATGTTTTAGGTGAATGAGTTTCTATTCACATCCTTCAAACTCCAATCCAAGGGCCCACCTCTCAAAACCTGTCTTATCATGTCAACTATCATGTCTTTATCATTCCACAAAAATCTCAATGCCTCAATGCACCCTTATCTCAAATTTTCATCTTTCCCTTTACTCATATGAGGAGTTCATCATCCTACAATCCATGATTTGCATTCTGGTCTCGATTATCAAGCTCAACAACATCCCTCGGTAGTGCTTCATCATGCCCATGGTTCAATTCAACCGTGCCCCCATAACAAACATGTCGGTAACAACATGATTCATGTTGGCAAGTGGTGAGGGGACGATTTTAAATTGCTTTACTATGACTCCTTGTGCCTATGCTCCACCCTTTGGCCTTTAATTTTGAGTTTCAACTAACCTGGCCATCCTTTGCTATTCCATTCTTCTAAAAGATCTCTTAAGCATACCCTTTTGCTGAGCCATCAACCTTGTTTCTATGTCCATTGTCATTTACCTCTCTATTAATAGGGATAAAAGGTGGATTTGCACTAGTGGATACCTCCTGTTCTGCCCCAAATCCTTATTGATTTCCTCCAACTTAGCTCTCATTGTACTAAACTGTTTATCTTATCGGTTAATTCCTGACTTGTTATATTTAGCGTTTTATGGATTGTTTTATCTCTTTTGAGATTATATGTTTGTGTAAGTGATATCATCTCATGACTTAAAGTAACTATACCATACTTATACTCAGTATTGTTCTTTCTTATTTAAGAAGAACATTACCCTTATTCTTATGTATTTGTTACTACTATCTCCTTTTTGATATAGTTTTTGAGTAGTCCTTTTATAGTCGCTCTGATACCAAGATGTGATGCCCTACCCCGAGACCCAATTAACAAAGAGTATTACTAGGTAATACCATCTGCTAATGCGAAGAATAAGGCTGGTTAGGAGCAACCATCTATAGCCTTGTCTTAAATATCTATTAAATACGTCGATAAATGCTCTATATTTTATTTTATAATTAATCTCAGATTTTGAGTTTAGCTGGGTCAAAATTTAAGATTATTACAGCAGGTTTGAAATTTAAATAACTTGTTTCTTAATAGCCAAGTGCATTCTACCTATTTTTGTGTTTAAAATTTAGTTAATGTTTAGTATAAATATATATACTTCAAATTAGAATATATTTTGATAGATCCTATAGCCTCCTATGGCTTTGTATTAAGAATTTACTGGATATGTCGATCCACTTGAACTAGGAAAAAATATAGAGCATTTATCGACGTATTTAATAGATATTTAAGATAAGGCTATAGATGGTTGCTCCTAACCAGCCCTATTCTCCATATTAGCAGACGTTATTACCTAATAATACTCTTTATTAATGTGGGTCTCGGGGTAGGGCGTCGCAACTTTTAAATCTAAGACCCAAGTCCATCCCAGTGAAAGCATCAAAAATGTGGAACAAAAAGGTGACATAACATCCTGAAATCGAATAGATTTATTCCAACAATTATGAAAATGATTAAAACAAGAACAAACACTCAATTTTTATAGTGACTCGGCAAATACTACGCTCTACATCCACTCTAATCTTATTATTTAAAGTTTTCTCTCTAGAATATAATGATTATCATCGAATTTGAGCTTTTCTCCCATAGATCTTGGATTTATAAGAGTTTTTATGACTTAAAGGCAGAAGCAGATAGCCTTTCTTATGAAAGTGCCTGCCCCTTACCAGATGAAGGTAACTAGGTATTTATAGGCTAATCCCAGCATACATCTCGCTATTCGGGCATAAACACGTCTAAATTCAAAAAATCAAAAACCCAGCATGAAGAATGGGTTTTCCCCAATAAGAATCCAAAAGGGTCGATCATGTCGGTACAGACATGAATTCATGTCGGTACCGACATGATTTTGTACATTTGTAATCTGCCTTTTCTTTGTGCTTGAGCTTCCATCCTCCTAACAACGCAAACTCAAGATCTAAAATAATGTCAGTATAAATCATGTTATACCAACATGAATTCATGTCAATGCGAACCTAATTTGCTTTTCTAAAACTTGACCAAACCTTTGATGTCTTCGATATTGACATCTTCCAAGCTCCTTGACTCGTACCTTTACAGTTTGTATTCCAGCTCAACTGTTTGAGTCTATTCCGGTAATGTGGAAAGTTTGTCGATGATAGATCTAAAAAATGTAGATATTAAATATCTGATAGAATTGAGGATATGCCATACAGACAATTATATAGTTAGATTGTTTAACTTAACTCCTAGAGTGAATCTTGCTCGAAATAAAGAAAGCATTTGTTTTATTTTCAATTGAATATATTGTTGTATTATGATATAAATAATGTTGTAAATACATAAAATATACATAAATAGAAACCTTTAAGAAAAATATTTGATCGTTTGTAGTTATGTATCTGTTAGTAACCATGAGTATTTAATCTAATAAAATAAAAACCCGCCTTTAAATGTTTCTATTAAAGATGCACTCAGAATTGGATATTGACTTACCTGTTGAGAGTGGTGTATGTAAACTCTCCATATAATGCATGGTGAATTACTCATGACCATTAAGGAACCAAAGGGGTGGCGTACGTGTAGGTTTTTGGAACAATTAAAAAATAACTCACTAAGAGTCTTTCATTGGTCAAAAGTCAAACATAGATCTCATGTGATTATGTGCTATAGTCTTTTGACTTAAGAAAACTAAGAATCTTAAGTGTCTAAACTATACCTCTAGTATGGTTTATCACACGATGGTGTAGTCATGTCAATGCAATAGCTAGGTATTATTTAAACCATTCGAAGTGAAACACTATTGAAGTGGGAATATTTCTCCTTAGAATAGAAGGTTAATTGATAATTGCTATCGAATTATATAATGAACTTTGGTATTGGATTTCGCAACTGATGATGGATTTTAATAGAATTTTGACCATCGATTAAGTTATAGGTATCTAATAGATATAGTGATCATGAGAAGAAAACGTGCAAAATATATCGTTGCCTAAGGGTATCGCTTTAAAAGATAAAAAAATTGGATTTCACCTTGATTATCAATTACATCATGACTCGCATCTGCAACTCTAATCAACTGGGATATCACAATCTATCTATGGGTTGCATTTTGTTGTTTAAATTCAAAACATCATTTCAAAAGAATAATTTACGAGGTCAACATTTCTAGTTATACCTAAGTGAATTCTAAATCATCTTCTCACACTTGTGAGAAGGCTAAATCATCTTTTTGTCCATGAGACCTAATAGGATATCACGTTAATAAATCTCCTCCATGGATATACCTTTTATATAGATATCTGCCCCATCAAGTCATCATGGTCTTTTTCACCCGTATACTTTGGGTCAGTTGTGGTTGGCCACCACATGATCCCTTTGTCGTACCCATCAGGTATCTGGAGACATGCTAATCTTCTTCGAGATACAGTCCACTTTATCATATCTCTATTTGATGGTGCTACTTCTCCTTGTTTGCACTATGCATCTAGAAATCTTTACTATCTTCGATAACTTCATATGTCTTGACAATAGTAATTTGGACATTGTGATGAAGGACAAGATCGTCATGGTTGGGTTGCGATCCTCAAATCAGTTCACTATGATGGAAACTATTAGTCTAGTGGTCAACACCTCATATTGTTCTTGTCAAATGTAAAATTTCAATTTTTAGAAATGTTTGTCCTCCTAAAACATTATTATTTCTGAAACTAATGATGTCCTAAGTAAATGTCATGTATAATCAATTCGATTATTAAGCAATAATGCATTCAAACATTTAAATTTACACATTTCATCCATACTTATTAATATTACAATAAAATAATAACTTGCATCGATATTTATCATGCATGAACTACACAATAAAGTTATATACTTGCATTTATAAAAATAAAAAAGTTTTTAAAATCACCCAATTTCATCCAAACATTCAAATGCATTCATTCAAGTATAAATCATGCAAGTTTTTAAACCATTTATTTTAACATGAGTATCCTAACATAACATGGGTAAACTAGACAATCAATAATTCAAATCAAACTCAATTGAACTTTCTATTTGCCAAATTTAAACTTATTCATATAAAATATACTCTATTTCCTAAAATGTATAATTATATACTTGGTTATTCCTTCTTTAAAATCATTTAAAACCATGTTAAGTTAACCGAGTAGTATTCAATACCATTTGGTACTCAAATTAGAAGTCACATACCTATGAGTATAGCTGGAGTGTCTGAATCTTTGATCACTAACATTCTTCAACTTTCTGGTCTTCAAAACATGGATATGAATGCTACCTACTTAGGAGTTCCTTTATGTAAAACTAGAATAAACACTACACAATGTCTCCCTATGTTCGAAAAAATAACACAAAAACTTAATTTTATGAACACTTCTAACATATCTCAAGCTGGTAGGCTAATGATCATTAAAAGCATTGCCACTGCCATGTGCACTTATTATTTTCGTTTATTTATCATACCTATTAAACTTATTAACATGCTTAACCGTGCTTTTAATCACTTTATTTGGCATGGAAATATTTACTCAAACAAACTTATTCCTATTGCATATAAAAAGATTATCACACCTTTTAAAATGGGTGGTCTTGGCATTATCAATCTCAAAATATGGAATATTGCTGCTAACTCTACTCATGTCAATAAACTTCTCACTGATAAGAATGGTCTTTGGGCTGCCTGGAATAGGCACTATAATCTCAAAAATAATAATTTCTGGACTATGAAACCTGATACCAATGCTAGTTATCACTGGAAAAAAATATTAAAGCATAGGCAGCAATTTTTACCTATGGTTCAATGTGATAAAAACAATTAATGCTTTCTGGTTCTCTCCTTGGTGCTCATCAGGTATGATTCTTTCTTCTCTTGTTGACTACAATCTTATCTCCGACTCTGGTATCCCTCTCCATGCGACTGCTAATGACTATATCACTGATGATGGTATTCAATTGCCCCATGTTTCCTCGACCTCTCTGATTTCTGTATGGAGACTTATCAGAGAAAACTTCTCTAAACCCAATTTAGAAGGTCTGGCATGGTGTGATAAATCCCACAACATCTCTAATGTTTACAATTCGATTATATGCAGCACTTCCAATTCTAACTTTGCCTGGCACTCAAGAATTTGGCAATCGGGATCTAAACCAAAGCATAACTTACTTCTCTGGAAATGCCTCAATAATGCTCTGCATACTCAAGACAACCTAGTGAGGAGGAATTTCATCGACCACTCTAAATGCATTCTTTGTAATCGTGCTCCTGAGAACGTTGGCCATCTTCTTTTCAACTGTATCTTCTCCTTTCAACTTTGGCGTCGTACTCTATTACATTTAAATGAACATCCGCCTGTTCGTAACTACAAAATTGAATGGATTCGTATCTTCAAAGCTACTCGATGGAAAACGCAATCTTCCTTTTGCCTTCTCAAATACCTCAAGTTAACGGTGGCTGCCATATGGGAAGAGAGAAATAATCGTAGATTTGCCAATAAACACTCTTCCATAACTGCTGTATTGTGCAAAATTATTAGCTAATTTGCTTCTTGTTTTGTTTTTTTCATGCAGTCTGTTTGCTTGCATCTATGCCTATGTATTTTCCTTTTGTTTAAGCTTCTCTAAGCTTTGTATCTTTTTTCTTTTGTGTTTCTAATAAAAGTGGACTGTCCACTCAAAAAACAGGCTGGCCTTGCCAAAAAAAAATTAATTAATAAAATACTTTCTAAATTATTTAAAACAATTCTCCAAGATTTCTTTTTATAGAAAAGCTAGTGTAATTAAACCATCTGTCCTTTATGATTTGAATTTGAATTTGAATTCAAACTATTTTTAAATAAATCAACTATTCTGTAAAAGCTTTTATACTACAAAAATCCAAATAAAAATATTCATATTATTCAAACCAAAGTCGCCTGAATTATTTAAATAGAATTTTGTCCTTTTATTCAAATAAAATTCAAACTCAAATCCAAAATACAATTGAATAACTCAGATTGAAACTTTTTAAAAATACGAATTTCACCTTAAATCATTACAAACATGTCTTTTGAAATTTTCAAAAGAATAAGTTAGAGTTTTATTCATTTTCCATTACATGAAAATATTTGAACCTTGTCATTCAAATTCAAATAAAGTCAAATAATTTAAATTTTAATTCTTAAAAAGAAGAGTTTTATCTCAAAATACTTCAAGTTTGCTTTTTTTACCTTTTTCTAATCAATGAACTTGAATTTCCCTAAAATTTTCATAATTAAAATATTTAAAAGTTGAAAAATGCCTCCTTTTCAATTTAAATTAAAACGAGTCAATATGTTTATCATACAATGTCAATACCATTTTTAAAATTTATTAAAGTCCAAAAATTAAAGATTTTGAATTAAATATGGATTTTTGAAAGTCTATGTGTTTAATATCTCACATTTTCAAATATCCGGTAGCTTTATAACACCTTTATCTTAGTTCAATTCCTTCGATCCTACCTTATGCACAATATTAGATGTACATCAAATATGTAACAAATTTTAGAACATTATAATAGTGCAATTCAAGCCATAGGAGATGCAAATAAAGAATTAGAACCAAATTGTATAAACTTGGAAGGATTCTTCATTTTAAAGTGGCTTAACCTCCCTCTATCATTATTCTAATGCCACTATATTTATTTCAATTAGGTTATGATATGTTAAAGAATATTCAATTCATCACACAAATGCAAGGAATCCAAATTCAAGCAAGAAAGATGTAAGCAAGGAGAAATCTATTTAAAATAAAATAAATATTCTCTTATGTAATTACTTGGAGCATCTCTACTCTAGGTTTCATTAAGCAATTGACCGATAATTAATGTGACGGTTAACCAATCGTGACAGACCAGCAGCAGTGATGCTCCAGGTGATAACCATCGAACGCTGCATTTATTGGTGAATTTCTAGGAGGGTTTGGACATTTTAGGTGATGTTTGCCAAATTTTCAAATTCACTTCCTAATATATGTTTAACCGCTAGCTTGCTCGAGATTTTAAGATTAAAATAATGAAGTTTTTGTGATGAAGCATATAGTCTTATATATTATTACAGTGGATGATACAAAGAAAACAAAGAAGAATATACGTATGCAAACTAAAATTTGTATTCACTGATAAACAAAATATAGGTATTATGCTCACCCTGATGTTGAAGGAGAAGAAGCTTATGATGATGTTGGAATTGATAATGTTGATGGAGAAGAAAGCAATGCCTTGAGTGGGCTCTTTAGGTTTCAAAGAGAAGTGATGAAGCAAAGGCAATGACCTTGATGGGTCTATATAGTGAAAGCAGAATACTTAGGGTTTAAGTTTTATTAACAAGTTAAACTGTAACAACGAAAGTGATAAGGATAAAAGTGGTGGTCAAATAAGAAATTTTTAGTTTCTTTTCTTTTATAATTTTGAACCCTTAACCACATTATTACCCGACCGTTATTTAATATCCGATTAAAATTTGCTCGACGCACTTTATCCAAATTTTATATTATTTTTATAATGATTTTTCTTTTAGAAAAATATTACTTTTCAATTTTTAACAATTATAAAATAATCATTTCATATGATTATTTTCAAAATAAATCCAAATTTTCAAATAGTATTTATTTTTCTAAAATAATTTTCCAAATAACTTTTGGATTATAAAAATGTAATTCAAATTTTAGAACTAATTTTTTTTTATTTTTCAATTAAATTTCAAAAATCACTTTTATTTAATTAAATTCAATAAAATTCCAAAATTGCTTTCTCAATCCGTTTATTCATTATTTAAAATTTTTATCAAGTTAAAAATAATTTTTCAAAATTCAAATTTCTTTGATTTAAATTTCAAAGTTCTAAAATTATCAATTAAAATCCTAAATAATATTTTATTATTATTAACTGAATAGTGGGATGTTGCAACAAGCGAAATAATAAGTTTAAATGGTTAACTCAGGGAGATAAGTCAATAAGATTCATCCACTCCAGGTTTGTTGATCTCCTCTCTAGTATAAAATCAATTCAGTCAACTGATCAAGGAAGTAATGCTTTTAACTCCACTCATAATATCTCTAAAGAAAAAATTACCTTCTATTCAAATCTTTTCAATGAAGACTCCACTCCTTTCAACTTTTTAGGGATTACTACCAAAAAATATTAGCCGAACATGCAAGAATGAATGTACAAACCATTTGAAACAAAGGAACAACAGATTCTTAAATATGGGCATAGGGGAATAAAACTTATCGAATATGTTGTCCATCCAATTATTGAATTCTCGATGTAATTTTGCCAAATCCCGACTAATATCTTACAAAATATTAGCTCATTTAGTGATAATTTTCTATGGCAGAATAAAGCTCAAAATATGAGTTGGTTTGATGCATGCATACCAAAATAAGGAGGGTTGTGGAATAGAAATTTGGAAAACTTATTTGAAGCAAACACTTTCAAATGCCTATGGAAATATCTATCTTTGGACCATCTATGAGCGAAATGGACTTATGATAGATGATATGAAAAGAATTTTTTTTTGAAGCATCCAAATGGATAACAACTCTTCCTCAATTTGGAAACACTACTGAAAACTAGACAAATCAATAAAAATTATATCACTAAACAGATAGTAGAGGGTGACGACGCCAACTTTTGGCAGACCCTTAGCTGAATGGCTACTCCTTAGTGGATGGAAGAAATTCTAGGCTTGCAATGGGAGGCCCTAGCAGAAGTTTTCTTCGCTACAAATCCATAGAGAATGGAGAATATATAACTCTTGTTTAACGTCCCATATTTGTAATGAAATATAGCAAATCAGAATAGATAACGATGGAAATAAGGATTGCTGGAAGTGGCTCCCCAATTATTTAAGAAATTTTTCCTTGAAATCCACCTGGAATACCATTAGACCAAGGGCTAGTCAAAAAGGTTTGTAACGAACCAGATATCAACCCATGAAAATCACCACTATACATCCACTATATCGCATGCCAAACATTCAAGTGCCGGAAATATCGATTTGTTAGGGTGAAAGAAGAAGATAAAAGATAGAAGAAAACTAAACAACACAGGATCTCACAACACAGCGAATAATATATAATACAACAATGATCTTTATAAAAAGGAAACATCTTTATTCATATAACATCAGAGTACATTAGACTTATCCTAAATTTTTGGACAGTTATAAAAACAAGTTCTCACATTAACAAACATACAGACTCTATAATGTAGCAGAAGTAAAAATATACGTGAATTAGTATTGACCATCCGGCTCCTCTCCAACTCCAAAGTATTTGGCTAAACCTGGGAAAACATGCTCGGTCTGACCTGAGCATTACATGGAATAACGCCCAGGTCAGTATGGTAAACCAGTGTGAGTAAAACGCGATAACAAGGAACAACCAAACCGATTTCTACATTTGAAAACCGTTCAAACAAAGGGTATCTCGTAGGACCACATCACATATAAAAATGGACGGGTTTTACCTAACGATAACCAAAACATTTTATACCAAAATCCAGTGATATTAGCATAGTATCTAGGTTTTTAAAGTAAATAGATAAAATAGATGAAATGCTTGCATCTCACATTCCAACATACTAGGCTCTATGATCAAAACCTAAGGCACATATTAGAGATTGGATCCCAACAATGGAAAGGTAAAGGACTATCTTTCGATAATACACCTCTAAAAAATGCACCGATGCTCACACAGAGCCGGCTGCCCCTTTAACATGGCAAACCAGATTACATCACCCCTTGACACCGAGGCCTTATACTACTAAGGTGTTTGCATGCAAACCAACTCTGGAAAGGGAGATCTAGAATGGGGTGACCACCCCTAATGGTAGCTAACCACATAGCTCTACTGCATGCCCTGTTTTTCCATTCCTCCCAGTTGTGAGATTTGAGGCTACGCTTTACCAGTATAAATACTCATCCATCTTGGAATGCTAACACTACCCTCCAAGCGTCAATGGAATGCCAATAATCATCCATACAAGTTCGTTCTGGGTCTGAACGTAACAGAAGACACTACATCCATTTTGGAATGACCCTCAGGATTAGTAGTAGTAGCCCTTGCACTTCAAACAACACCATCTTCAATCATCATCAAGATGTCTTCCACTCAAACGTACATGTTGGTCCAAGGTGGTTTTCGGAAATATAAATTTGATCCCAGTCTCTCTACACTAACAACCGATAATTTCCGGTTGATTCATTCACCGTTCCTTTGGAAATAAGTATTCGAGTCCTCATAGGGAAACTCGAATTTACATTCATACTTCCTAAGTCAAATTGGATCAAACTTGATAGTCGGTTATTTAACTATCAAATAAATAAACAATAACCAATTCCATTTGAGATTTATTTATCCATAACAACCACTAAGCCTCAAAACATATCTTCGTTTAATAAATCTCTTTCTAAAACATTCATATACTTATCTTTCGGACATAGGTATATTCACAAAATATTTGTAAGATTTCCATTACCGAATCTCTAAAAAGAATTTAACCACATTATCTAAATCGGAGAAAAGGATAACTCTAAGCACTATACCTTCAGCGTAAAGTGTGTAATGAATATCCCATACCACCATTTTTAAAAGGCCAGCCTCGAGAAACCCAAACCTTAAATTCCTATTTCATTCATCTTAAGTAAATTATTTTATAAATTTTCTTTATCCATGAAATCCTCTTTGCTTTAACCCAAAGCCATTTACAAACATTTATCAACTTTCATACTCATTTATGGTCTCTTTATAATTATTCAAACACGGTAACATGACTTCTTCAAAAACTTTCAAACCTTGTATAAAACTTCCTTTATATACATTCAAATTCATATACAAAATCTTTGTAAAAACATTCAAAACTATTTTTAAAACTCCTTTTATGAATAGCTAAAATCATTTATAAAAATTTTCAAACCAATTATCAAATATACTTCAAATATCTTGTTCAAATGATATTTTTCTACGAACTATCTATTTTTGTAAAAAAAAATTTAAAAACAATTTTACCATCATTATTAAATAATTATAGTAGGCTAATTTTTAAATAAAACCCCATTTATTTATTATTTAAACTTAACTTGAATTCTTGAAGAAATATAGAAAGCCGATGATATCAACTGTCGATGTCAAATACATTTTATTTCCAAAAATAAAATAAGTTAATTTATTTCATAGTCTTGTTTGAATACATATATTAGTTTATGAACCCAAACTGTGCACGATCGTTATTGTTCAAGAGCAGTTTTATTGATAAAACGATTTCTGGCTGTTTTATCGACTTTTTATCTAGGATGATATTTACAAATTATCAATATTTTACCTTGGTGTTTTGTCCGCAAATATTTTTTTCAAACAAAATAACTATTATTATTTACCACTTAAAACATGATTATTTCTTACTTTAAACACCTATCTAAATATTTTAAAAATAAATATAATTCATCTAAGCGATAAATTTGCGGATCGTTCCATTCTTTCCCCTTAAAAGAATTTCATCCCAGAAATTATACCACAACCCTATTCCTAGAAATACTTAAAACTATTCATCAATCTGTATGATGTACATAGGTCATTCCTACGTAAAATCTGATTCGATGTCTCACTCGAACTTCATTTTCATACTAGTATCGCTCACTCAACTTCCTAGTGCGGACTTTGATCAAGCTTCTTAATTAGAAACCTCTGTTCTTCTTGCATAGCCATAAATTATGATAGACAATCCTTGGTTCCACATAAGGACCCTCACCAATGTTCGCCATTAAAAATCGGCCGATAAATCCCTATTCAGAATGGGGTGAAACACCTCAAGTCATGTACTCAAATTTTGGATCGAGAACTATTTGAAAAGGAGAAATGATCTATGTACAATCTGCATACTGATCCCATCGGTTCCTACTACCCAAGATTATCGTTACCCTTTTCAAAGAATAATCATTTTTTTAAGAACATCGCTTAAGTTTATTAACATTTTATAACTCAACTTCGTTTAGTATGATACTCTTCTATATCCAAAAGAGTATATACAATTTCAAATCTTAAATCGGTTTTACTTAACCTAGGATGGTCAACAAATTAATTTTTTTATTTATTTACCCGCTCTTAATCAAGACATCCTTTTATTTTGAAAACTCTATTTTTTTAAGGGATTCGAGAACACAATAGACAGGTTTTGTTTCAAAAACCTTTTCAAATGATATTTTATATTTAACCCTTTTTAAATTATAATATATAGCACAAGTAACTCTAAAATGATATCAAGGAACTAGGCACTACTAAATAATATTATATATCCTTTAACTAAGTAGGAAAGTAATCAAGAGAAGTGTTTACCATTCTAACACATCTCTTATCCATTTTTAGTCATTTTCAAGACACTCGAACTAGTTAATAATAAAAATATTTCTTTCTTCACAAATTCCCTTTTGAAATAATATTATTTATAGATAAATAGTTCTTTAATAAAATCATCCACTTGCTTTAGATTTATTCGGATTCGAACTCGTTTCGATTGTACAATGACAAAGAGGATAACTTACTATGTGCACTATCATATCTGTCTAAGCGTACATTCGACTATCACTTAGAAGATTATTCCGATTAATCACAAAACAGATTGAAACCCTTTCCCGAACTGTCCAAAGAAAACTTTACTTTCAAATCCATTTTGAAATATACATACCTTAAAATCTCTTTAAGTACAATTACTAAAACTTCTCCAAAATCATTTATATCTTTATCAAAGCCACCGAGATTTAATATTCTCACAATAATTTTCTTTTTTATATGGTCATCTAAAGATTTTCTTTTAACTAAACACATTCTATCTAAATCCAATTTTAAACCTACATCTCATTGATAACAATATATGCTTTTGAAAATCTTTCCCTTATATATAAAATATATCCTAGGTAAAATTATTTCATTTACCAATTTTAAATAATATTATGTCAATTGGACTTGTTCAAGTGTTTAGAAAATCCCTATCGATAATGTTGGACATATGCATCGACCAGAATTCTTAAGTCACTCAATAAATCAAACAACATAAATAAAATATTTTCACTCGCTAACAAATATGCTCTCATATTTATAAAACACTCGGGCTCATTCTAAGGTCTCACTTACCCAGTTCCAAATGAGTTTACCCCATCAGGGCCACGGTTCTCGCTTAACCTTCAGCTCTGATACCAAATATAACAAACTGGATTTTCAACCCTCAAAAATTGACACTAATACATCCACTATATCACGTGTCGAACATTCAAGTGGCAAAAATACTGATTTGTTAGGGTGAAAGAAGAAGGTAGAAGATAGAAGAAAACTAAACAACACAGAATCCCACAACTCAGCGAATAATATATAATTCAACAATGATCTTTACAAAAGGAAACAACTTTATTCATATAACATCAGAGTACAGTAGACTTATCCTAAAATTTTAGACAACTGTAGAAACCTATCCCCACATTGACAAACATACATATTCTATAATACAGCGAAAATAAAAATATATGTGAATACGTCTTGATTATCCAGCTCCTCTCCAACTCCAAAGTATCCATCCAAACCTGGGATAATATGCTTGGTCTGAACTGAGCATTACATGGAATAATGCTTGGGTTAGCCTGGTAAACCATCGTGAGTAAAACTCGATAACAAGTAACAATCAAACTGATTTCTACATTTGAAAACCTTTCAAATAAAGGGTATCTCGTAAGACCACATTGCACATGAAAGCAGATGAAGGTTTTTACCTTACGATAACCAAAACATTTTATATCAAAATCCAGCGATATTACCACAGTATCTAGGTTTAAAGTTAATAGATAAAATGGCTGAAATGCTTGCACCTCACAATCCAACATACTAGGCTCTACAATCAAAATCATAAGGCACGCATTGGAGATTGGATCCCAACAATGGCAAGGTAAGGGACTACCTTCCGATGATACACCTCCAGAAAATGCACTGATGCTAACACGAAGTCGACTGCTCCTTTAACATGGCAGACCAGATTACCTCACCCTTTTGATACTGAGGCCTTATAATACCATGGTGTTTGCGCACAAACCAACATTGAAAGGGACATCTAGAATGTGGTGACCGCTCCTAATGGTAGCTAACCACATAGCTCCGCTGCATGCCCTGTTTTTTCCATTCCCGCCAATTGTGAGGCTTAAGGCTATGCTTTACTGGTCTAAATAGCAATCCATCTTGGAATGCTAACACTGCCCTCCAAGGGTCAATGCAATGCCAACATTCATCTATTCAGGTCCGTTCTAGGTCTGAACAAAACCGAAGGCACTGGCACTACTACATCCATTTTGGAATCACCCTCAGGATTAGTAGCAGTAGCACTTGCACTTCAAAGAGCGCCATCTTCAATCATCATTAAGATGCCTTTCACTCGAACGTATATGTAGGTTCAGAGTGGGTTTCAGATATATAAATCCGATCCCGGTCTCACCGTACAAACAACTGATAATTTCTAGTTGACTTATTCCAAGTTCTTTTGGAAGTAAGTATTCGAGTCCCCGTCGATGAACTTGAATTTGCATTCTTACCTTCTAAGTCAAATTGGTTCAAACTTGATAGTCTATTATTTAACTATCAAATAAATAAACAAATAACCAATTCCATTTGAGATCTTTTTTATCCATAGCAACACTAAGCCTCAAAACATATCTTTGTTCAGTAAATCTCTTTAAAAAACTTTCGTATACTTATCTTTCTGACATAGTATATTCACAAAATATTTGTAAGATTTTCATTACCAAATCTTTAAAATGAATTTAACTACATTATTTAAATTGGATAAAACGATAACTCTAAGCATTATTCCTTCGGTGTAAAGTATGGAACGGATATTCCATACCACCATTTTTAAACAGACTCGAGAAACCAAACCTCAAATTTTTGTTTTATTAATCTTAAATGAATTCTTTTATAATTTTTCTTTATCCATCCTCTTTGTTTTTACCCAAACCATTTACAAACATTTATCAACTTCCGTACTAATTTATGAACTCTTAATAATTATTTAAAACCGGTTATATAACTTCTTTAAAAACTTTCAAACCTTGTATAAAACTTCCCTTTATAGACATTCAATCCATTTAAGAATTCTTTGTATAAACATTCAAAACCATTTCTAATACTCCTTTTATGAATACCCAAAATCATTTATAAAACTTTTCAAACAAATTGTCATATCATTCTTGAAATATCTTGTTCAAATGAATAGTTTTGAAGACCATTTCAAAAGAAAATGAAATATTTACTTTACAAAACCAAATGGAGGCTCAAAGACTACAATGGATCATTAAATTTAGGTTTAACTTATTTAAGTTATATCATATGTTATGTCAAGCATCAGATATATAAGGGATTCACACGTAAAACATAATCAATTATAGGAAGATGCCCAAGATGTAAATATAGGTGCATCTATTATTGGTGAAAAATATACATATAGAAGTATATTTTATATGTTAAAGTTACCATGACCAGCTTATTGAAATTAACTTCCTTGTGTTTATCATGTTACCGATATTCAACATTTGTGCTAAACACGAGTCACTTACTTCCCATAAAACGTGTTAACATTTTGTAATCACCACTCTAATTCATTTGGCTAATTAATGGTCTGGACGATGAGATCCTTTGATTTAAAATTACTTAACTTGAAAAGAAGATTGATTGAAAACATAACTAATTAAGTTTAAAAATAGTTTAGAAATATTAAAGTACATTTAATTAGCTAAAACCCTAATTATATCTTAGTTAAATCAAGATTAATTCATAATTAAGCTCTAATTTACTTAATGAACTTAGTTAAGTCCTAACTAACTTCCTAGTGTATCTTAGGTAAGGTTAAATCAATTCATTATTAGCTAAACCCTAATTAATTAAAAATTAATTAAAAAATCACTTAATTAAATAATAATTAACTAATTAGTCAATTAAATTAAATAGTAGTTAAACATTAAATTACTTCTTGATTTCACTAATCATATTTACAACTAGCATTTATGAATTCATATTCCCAGCTAGGATATATATCATTATTCTTATTAATTTGACAATTGTGGTTTGACTTTAAATTAAGGCTCTAAAACCTTTATCGGCTATTTATTCGATATTATTCCTGGGCATAACGACGTGTGTGCTTGCAACTTTTCCTTTCCCTTCTTTATCCATACATGTTAACGTTGCTATTTTGAGAAACCTAGAAGTCGAATTGAAATCTATATGAACTATTTACATCAAATAAATAGAATTAACTAGCATAAATAAAGTTAACTTGCATTACTTAAGTGGATTTAAAAGGGCCACGTCCTTGATTGATTTTATGTATATATGTATCAGAAGTTACATATAAGTAATCATTACTTCATGGTCATGATCTTGATGACTACAACACTGAATAATTCATATATCTGAATACAAAGTTGAAATATAAAAATTACTAATTAATGATTCTCATATGTAAGTAAAAAGGATATTTCCAAAATTCAGACGAGGAGTGACAAAGAACTTGGTTATTGATGAGAACAAAAAGGTATGCATTATTACCTATTTATTTGACCAATATACCGAATTCACATTTCCAGTTAGCATGCGAAGAATGTATACAGTAAGCACTCATTTAGTAATTAACCAAATGTATATTAAAGAAAATTATGAAAGATATTAAGTTGCTCCTAAAAATATTGATTTAGTATTAAGTAATGCTAATTGAATCAAAATAACAAACTAACGAAGATTCTGAATTAAAATCTTATCAAAATTAGAACATTTTAGTCAAATATATCATCAATTTTAAATCAACGTAGGATACTTATATTAAGTATCCTTTACAATTGACATACACACTATACTATGTTAACTAGATTGGCATGCTATAACTCAAAGAATTTAAATTAATTATCCAATATTTAAGTAGAAAAAAAGTATGGTACCATAAAAAATTCAAGAAAGAAATACTGCAATAAATAAAGAGTATTGCTATTTGCAATATGATTTTGTCTATGGACTATTCTATAAAATCATACTTAAAGTAAAATTTATATTAATTATAGTATACTTTTGCAATAAAACCCATATAGTAAAAACACTTGCTTTTTGGAAACTATCTTATTTTTATTCCTATTATTTGTTTATATATGTTATAAACATGATGTTTAATGTTTAGTTTTATTCAAAGTAAAATTCAATATTTTAAACTAACAAATGCTGAAAATGAATCAAACTAAAAATGAATCAAACCGAAAATGAATCAAAGTGAATGTAACACTAGATGATTATATGGCCCCGCAACTAAAATTAAAGTAGTTAATTGTCCCTTAGACAGTATTTTCTCAGAGGCGAATTAATAAAGCAAATAACAAAAAATATAAATAACTATATCTATGTTACTTTGGTCGGCTGATAGCTTCAAACTTCAAGCAACACCACTTTAAATTAGGGGATAATGACAACATGGAGATAGTTATTCAACTAAGGAGATGCAACACTTTAAATTAAAAGATGATAGCGACAGAGAGATATTTTCTCAACCAGGGAGATGCGATAGGCTAGAATAAGCTTGATTTGAGAATGAGGGGAGAGGTTGGAATGAGGGGAGATGCGAGTCAATAGGAATATGGGTTTTTGATAAAAAGATTTGACGAGCTCTTATAAGTGGTTCAACATAAACAATGGTTCTGTCGAAGAGGATTTACGATTTCCTTTAATGGTTTAGCAGACCACTGAAGAGATTTGTGCTTCCACAAAAACGGTTTCTATAAGTTTTTGGTAAACTGGATAGGGGTGCGACGCTCTGCTACAGTAAAGGGACTTTGAAATTATTATAACCATTGTTAATCCATAATTATTTAGAAGCAAGATGAAAATTGTTAAAGAAATCATCTATTTTATGTTATGCAAGAATATATTTAGTAAAATGAAACCAAAGGTATTTATTATAGTTTGTAATATATGATTTCTTTAATATTGATTTGAGTTTATCCGAAATAATTAAAAGTTTTTTTAAAAAAAAATTGATTTTCTCCTCGATTTTATATTTCGACATTCAACGAGTTCGACCACTAACTTTAAAACTAAAATATAAAACTATCAATAGTTTTTAAAATTTATATTTTTTTATACATAGTTTGTAATAATGATATGAAATTTTATTAAAATTGACAACTAATTTGTATGTCAAAGATAAACAACACTAATTTATTTCCTTAACTTTAAACTTCAAATGCATTTTATAAAATAAACTTTTGTCACACTTCTGCATCAATTTTGCTATGGATTACGATCAAAATGACTATTTTTATATTTATTGCCTTCCAAATCCTTAACTACTCATGCAAATTTGCCATGGACTCACATTAGAATCAGGATACTTATATTTATTCCTTGTTGAACTTTTAAATTACGTACGCAAATTATAAAACTATATTACATCGTAATACCGTGGCGAATTCACTATGGATTTGCAAAGGTTTAGCTTTTTATCTCCTCTGCCTTTTGACGTTAACTTTAGCACTGTTTTTTTTTATTTTCATCACAATTTTATGGCTAATATTTATGAATTTGCCATTAAAGGTCCTTAATAATCCTCCTTCCTTTTTAGTGGTTTCGACGCCAAATTTATTTACATTTTATAATAAATCCGTCATAATTTTGTCATATCATTGCCATTGAATGTTTTCTATTGTATTTTGTGTTGGTCAATGATTCTCTGTTTGTAATGAAGCCAAAAAAAAGTAAATGATTCATAACAAATCTGTCCTATTTCAGCTACCAAATTTTTCAACAACAAAACCAGCGTCGCTAAATACAACTTTTCTAGTAGAAATGTTCAGAAACGTGCATGTATGTTTTGTTATCGTGATTTAAATTTCTGTTGCATCCTCGATGTTTGGAGTTGTGATGTTCTTTCTAGTTTTATGGCATGAATTTGTGTGTTTTATACTATTTTCATTAAAAGGAGATAGCTTGCTTCTTTCACGTTCATCAAACATCAGGTAAGTTCAAAATTCATGGCCTTGGGTTCATTATCATGAAATACGTATGATGAAGAATAGGTGGAACTATATTTTGTTAAAATTTTGTAAATAAGTGCAACCATCTCGATCAAATTCCTTCATCACCGTCATTTGCATATTTGAATTCATCAATCTTTGAGAGTTCACATAGCAAGCAAGCAAGGGACTCTATTGAGAACTGTGTAGATTAGGCGACGATGCTTGAATATATATTTTACCAAACAGATGAAAAGCTAGGTTGCTTTTGACTCACGAGAAAAATTCAGCAAAACCTCTTTGTTTTGACCTATTTAAATAATTGGATATATAAAAATAGTTTCATATTTATTTCCTTTATAGCAATATCATTACATGTATATTATTATTAGGTTAATTGTATAACTTGGTATGGCTTAATCTATTAACCCCCATCTTCTACCTTAGTACCCCATTCAAGAATTAGAAAAGTATAGGTACTATTTTACCCTCTTTCGGTTTCCTTATGAAATATAAGTAACTCCATTGTTCTAACACAATCTGCAAAACACACGGTGAGAGGAAAAACTCTCATCATGTCAGATCGTCAGAAACCTAGGCACGACTTCGATGATGCAATTAGAATACCATGCATTCTTATACTGGGTTGATTGAACTAACGCTAAATTCTGTTTCCAAGACCTAAAGTCGGTTTTGTTGTATAGATGAGACAAAACTAGATAAATCAAAGTTAATAAGCATACAAATAGATAAATTAAACGTGTTAGGATTTACGTTGTTACAAAAGAAGGAAACTGAGAATAAAAGACGAATATGTCAAACAAGAAAAAAGGTAAATTTGGAAGACTGGGATGAGAATGTGAAAAAATAAGGTGCATATTTTTTAATTAAGAACGTGTGTGTGAAATGTTATAATCAGGGTGATAATATAACCACTCTTTAACTATTTAATATACCCATTCCAACATTACTTTTCATTAATAATTATTTGAATCGATTATAGTTTTCCATCACTAACGGAAGTAACTTGTGAATTTAGTTTATCTATTTATTTTCATGCAAGTAGATATAATTTGTAAAATCAAACCACCACCTGTCGCTGTTGTGCGATAGCACTAGTTACGCTTTAGCCATTATAAACCGTGATTCTTATTGTATCGTAAGTATATTTAAATCATAGCTGTCGAAAAACTCTTCAAAGCAATTCCGTGAAATAACACGTGGGTTATAATATTGGAGAAACCAGTATATTAAGTACACACTATCAATAAAGTTTACAATTATATTTTAGGATGTGTGCATGCATACACGTGTCTATGTTGTATGTATATGTATATATACATCACTAGTGTATAATTGTTCATTTTTAATAGCTTTATATTTATGCTTAATAATGCATATAGGTTTTTATTAGGCATATTCTAGTTACGTGTTAGGTTGAAACTAACGACATATTACAAATATTTTTATGTTTGAAATTATGACATCGAATGAATAGTTTTGCACCGTTGTGCGGTTGTACTAATTGGCGCGAAAAGGAGGGTATTTATGTGAAATGAGGTGAGGTGGGCTCCATCTTCGGTTCATTCCTGATGTGGTATCCCTTGTGATTCATCCGCTCGCTGCGTTGCAGCAATTTCTTCCACAACAACACTGCAACCCTAAATTTCCTCTCTACTGTAAAGATCATCAACCTTGATTGCTCTCACCTCTCTATCTCCACCACTGTGTTCTCTTCAATGAGCAGCTCAAATGAATTGCATCCTGAAATATTGGAGACATCTTCAAATCTGGTCGAGGATTCTGAAAGTGGAGACGAAATGATTACGTATCGAAGAAGAAAGTGGAAACGCAATGAAGGCAGTGGTGACTTAGCTGCCAAAAATGCTTCTGTATGAAAATCGAATCTACCTTTTACGCTTTATTTTGACTGTTTGCGCTATTATGTTGATTTCCAGGACTTTTACTAAAAAGAATGTTACGTTGAGCTCGAAATCCAAAAGGATTTAAGTAGCATCAAAATCTGATAATATACTTATTAAGTTGAACATGAATATTTATGTTTAGGCTCTATCCGGATTTATGTTTTAATTGTTCAAAAAAATAAATAATGCGGAAGAAAATTCACTGCGGGACCAAAAAAAGATGCCTTTGAATACTGTTGACAACTTGGAAGGTGAATGTATGCTAATAACAGTAATAAAGAATAAGAAGAATCAAATACAACATATAAAAAGTCAAGCTGGTAGAAAAACTAATGCAAAAAAAAAAAAAAAAAAGCAATTGAAAACGATCAGGTATGCATCAAGTGATTTTTTGATTCACATATAAATTCAAGGTATTTCCAAAAAGACAAAGCACAAATGACCTGTCTTGACTTTTTTTTTTTTTTTTTTTTTTTTTTAATGAAAATAATAGTTTAGGTTGAAGCGCGGAGCTGGATAATAAACCTTGTAACTCTTATTTCTATGATGCATTGTTGTTATATCGAGTTCGGTTTTTAATTTTGTGTTTCTTTGGATACTTGAAGAACATGGCATCAAGCAGCGTGGCTGAAAGGCTTCGTGTGAGATCTGATAAGAAACCTCTTTACAAGCTTTCTGACACAGACACTGAAGATGAACCATTTATTGTCCAAAGAAAGAAGCCAAAGGTAGAAATGCCATTGGAAAAGACAAAGGTACCGTCATTTTTCATTTCATGTTATTTTAATTATATGCTTATTTATGCAGAGACTTACATTGTACTATAATGCCCTCTTCGTTTCAACTTCTTGTTGTTTTTTGGGTTATTAAAATTATTGTAATTTGGGGAATGCAACCTTATAAGTTTATTGTAACTCTTCCATCTTCATATGACCAATACAATCATATAACTTTTCTATGTAAAGTTCTCTATGAAGAGCAATCTCAACATACACATTTTATATGTTAAAAAGTCGAGGACTAAGATGCCATTCTTCTTAGTTACATTAATAATAGATATTTTTATAACCTATCAAACTAAAATCCTGAATAATAAAAGGTGATCAATTCTGTACATTTTGATGAAGAAGCTATTTTATTTTAATGAAACTCTAAATGTCAGCTACTCTTTCGTTTCAACCAATTTAAACCCATTTTTTCCAATAGTTAAGGATTGTCTTTGTTGAAAGTGAAGAAATTCAAAATAACCAAAGAAGTTATATACATACATACATACATATATATATATATATATATATGTGTGTGTGTGTGTGTGTGTGTGTGTATATATAAACTTAGATTTGATTTAGCCTTAATTTTTTTTCTTCTGGATTTTGTTTAAGTGAGTTTTAAGTTTGAAAGAGGGAAGAAAATGGAAGATGAACGTTGGGATAATTTTGTAGAAAATTGGTGTATGCTAAGTAATTTTAGATGTATACTACTTTATTCTAGTTTTTATGTGTATTATCGTAAGCAAATTCTTGTTTACGAACAGAATTTAACTCAATATGTTTATTTGAAACTTCAATTTGTAAATGTTCAAAATGGGCCAACATCGATTGTTGGAATCACTCAATGCTTCAATCTTACATTATCAATCATACACAACTATTAATATTATTCATGATCAATATTTGAAGGCTCTTCACTTCCATCACATTGAATCTATGCCAGCATTAACAAATAGTCTTGTGTCAGATGCATTGTAGTTTATATTCAACTTACTGAACATGAGTTTGAAGTAGTTCTAGACCTGTAATTATAAGTTTCACATCTTTCTTTTCTTTTTCTTTTTGAAGAGCGAGAAGCTTCGTACAAAATCACAAAAGAAACCTGCATACAAAACCGGAAATTCAAACGATGAAGATGAACCCGTTGTTTCCAATAAAAGAGAGCCAATGAAGGAGACGGTTGAAAAGGTTCGTGTTGTGGGCCATGGCAACATTTTTTAAGTTATTTTCACTTAAGAATAAACAGATTACAAATGTGTAAACAGATGCCAGCACAGTACCACAATCATTAATGTTATTAATGATCAAACTGTCTTGTGCCACATGCATTGTAATTTATACTCAGCTTATTGAACATGATTTTGAAGTGTTTTTTTTGTTTTTTTTAAGAGCGAGAAGCTTCAAGCAGATGATAAAGTTGAACCCTTTGTTTACAGAAGGAGAAAACCAAAAATGAAGGAGACAGTTGAAAAGGTTTGTGTTGTGGGTCATTTAAGTTATATTTACTTAAGAATTAACAGATTACAAATCTGTGAATAGATGCTAGCACAATACCACAATAATTAATATTATTCATGATCGAACTATCTTGTGCCATATGTATTGTAATTTATATTCAGCTTACTGAACATGAGTTTGAAATAGTCTCTCAAGAACTGAAATTAAAAATTTCAACTTTTTTTTTGGAACAGCGAGAAGCTACGTGCAAGATCAGAAAATAAACAATAGTATGAAACTGAAAATACAGATGATGAAGTTGAATCTTTCGTTTTCAAAAGAAGAGAGCTAAAAATGAAGGAGAGAGTGATAAATTTCGTGTTGTGGGTCATGGTCAGTTATAATCACTTAAGAGTGTACAAATTACAGATGCGTAAATGCGTAGTTATTAATGGCGCACGACGCACAGCCTCTCCAGATCCTTGGCCCACGACACACGCCTTTTTAGTTTACCACTCACGTTTAGAATCTTTTTTATAAATTTAATACATATAACAATAAATTTAAAAAGTTTAATATTTTTGATAAAAATATGCAACAAAGATTTTTTTAAGGATTTTGCAAAATAAAAAATAGAAAATATAATATTATAAACATAGAATTTAAGCATAATAGTTTCTAAAGCCAAAATTGAATATAATTATACATATTACCGATAAACTGGAAACTTGAATATGATTCAATAATTATATTTTTCAAATCAATATCTGTATCATTAAATTCACAAGCTTCAACATCTTTCTCATCCATCTCATTTAGATTTGTTTCTTCTTCGTGAAGATATAAACGATCTAAAGCGGGATGTTGAAAAACATTTTTTTATAGATGTTCTTGTACTCGGTTATCCAGCATCCTCCATTCCTACATCTCTAGTAGCAACATCTCAAGTCAAGTCATCATTATCATTATCAAATACAAGTTCATGCATCATCCATATTTATCATTAATCATTTATTACAATCATCAATATCCTTCAAGGATATTGGATTAACGGTGTCACGGATGTTGTATTGTACTTTCTTTTTAATGCTCCATAATACGATGAACATTGATTTTTATACAGTTTGGATTATAGAAAATGAAAAACAAATAAAAACAATAATATGATCAAAATGCTATTCATTTTATGCCGTATGCCATTTGTGCCATTTACCGTGCCTTTCCGTGTGTGCTGCGCCACAAGGAAGAAAGACGCGAATGCCACGCCATGCGCCATGGCGTGCATTTCCTAATCATGCGTAAATAGATGTCTAGCATGACAAAATAAACTACAGGAAAACATGCCGTTTGTCACTTTATTCATTCTTTTTTAAAATCCTGATTCACCACGATGCTTATTTTTAGGTATTTATGACTGCAGATTTACAGTATGCATTAACAACAACAAAGCCATCATTTCCAAGTACGTTGGGGTCGGTTAGAGATGGAACGCAAAACTAAATAACAAATTCAATTTAAAAGTAATAATACTAATAGATTTATATAAATAAAGATAAAAATAAAATAGAGTAAAATAATTATTAAAAAAAAGTAATAATGAATATGGACCGAAGACCACACGTTATGTTGTACACTCATATTCATTAGTCCAATAATCTAAAACTTATAACACTACCATTGAACCAATTGTAAGAAAAAACTCTTTGTTCATGTTTCTGGTACGTGAACCACTAACTTTCACGCGCTTCTTTCTGACACCAGCTCTTCGGATATCAATTCTTCAAGTTCCTTTTTACTATTTTCTCCCATGTCAACCGTGGTTGACCTCCACCTCTCTTTGAGCATTTGATGCGGTCTATAATTCCAACGCGCACATGTGCTACGGAAGACCTCCGTTGGATATGTTCAAAATGATCTTAAGCGGTGTTAGACTAGCTTCTTTTCAATTGGTGTATATCATCATTTCTAATTTGGTCTCGTCTTGTGTGATCACAACCCATCGCAGAAGCAGCATACACATTTTTGCTACATTTATCTTATGGATATGTTGTCTTTAGTAGGCCAAAATTATGCACCATACAATATCGCAGGTCTGATTGCCGTTTTGTAGAACTTTTTGCTAGATGTTAGTCGTCATTTCATCTATCCCGCTTGAATTTTAGAACTAACGTTTTCATCAATCTCACCATCATACTGCAACGTTGATCTTAAATATCGAAATAATTTCTTCTTAAGCACTATTTGTCCGACCATAGTAACATCTTCATCCTCTGACCTGACACCACTGAACTCACCCTTCATATACTTTGTTTTAGTTCTGCTAAGTCTAAAACCCTTAGATTCTAAAGTCTGTCTCCATAGCTCCAGTTGTCTATTAACCATCTGCTTTCGTTAATTAGCACATCATTAGTGAAGAGCATACACAAAGGAATCTCATCTTGTATGCCCTTTGTAATCTTATCCATCACTAGGGCAAATGGGCTCAAAGACGATCCTTGATGTAATCCTATATTAATGGGAAAGTCATCGGTTTCTCTGACGCTAGTCACAACATTATCATACATATATATATACACATATATATATACATATATATATACACACATATATATACACATATATACACACACACACACACACACACACACATATATATATATATATATATATATATATATGTATATACTTAATAAGGGCAACGTACTTTGTTAGGACTCTTCTTTTGCAGAGCCCACCACATCATCATACATATCTTTGATAGTATGCATCGATTAATAATAATTTTAATTCAAAAGGCAAGGAAATAAGCCCTAAACTATACAAACCCAACATTAAAGTGTTTTGTCTAGTTTGATTTGAATGTTGAATTTGTTGATATAGGGAAGAAGAATGCATGGCAGTACATAATGAACTTATTTTTATGCCAGAATTTAGCGCATGATCGTTTATTGGGAATTGTTTGTTTCGCTAATGGAAAATCCTATGATTTCTTAGATATAGGATATTTTCTTTGTTTTGCCAAGCCCAGCAGAGTATTTTTGTTCTCTTTGTTCATTTGTACTTCATAAACTTAATCTATTCATGCTCATTCTAACTACCACCCTCCTTTCATTATGAAGAAACTTGCAAGGAATACCATAGCTGACAAACTTCGAGATAGATCAAAGAATAAACCTGTATATAAAGTTGATTATTCAGACGATGAAGATGTGGTACCATTTGCCCAAAGAAGCAGACGATTGATGGAAGAAAGAAAGGTGCAAGATGATCCAGTATAAACTTTTTGTTCCAACTTGTTTTTAGTTCTTTTGTTTCTTTAACCTCATTTTTTTTGGCCTGTGAAGAACCTAAAACCCAACAGTTTGGACAAACGAGTACACATTGCTAATGCCTCTGATGATGAAGATGGAGGACAAATGCACAATGTAGACGAATCTTCTGAAAAATCGGACAAATCAATTCAAGACAATCAGGTTAGCTTGCTCTCTGACTTAATGCTTCTTTATACAGTTTGTTAATATTTCACCGCCCCCCATGCCCCCCCCGGGGGGGGGGGGAGCAGGAACGTTTGCAGGGTAGGTCAAAAGTTCATTTTTAATTCAATAAATATCCAGCCTGTTACACTCTTTCAACTCACCAAATCAAATGTTCAAATACCATACACAGATAATTCATTTCTCATTTTACACACTATTTTCATATTCGGATGTTTACATTTTGAATGAAGAAGTTATATATTTTTTTCTATACAAATTGTTTATCAGTTGAGGTCTAGTTAAGACTTAAGAGGTACAATTTTATTTGATCTGATGATTTTAGTAAGTTTAACTGTATAATTGGATTTTAATCTTGTTTTTTGTCATAGATCCATCAAATAGGCAATAATACTTAACTAGCAATTCGAAATTTTATTGTCACTACTCAAATATATATGCTTCTAGCTTTAGACAGTACCATCATTTGTACATTGCTGTGTGGATTGAATTATAATCGATTCATAAACTTGTTATTATGAAGAAAAATATTTCACAAACCGAGTAATAATTCGAGTCTAAACTCCAACTGTGTAAGCAAGTGAACAAACTATGCCTTTCCAATGAAACATAGTCAACTGTCGTTCAAAACAGGACTTATCAGATTTTTCTTTAAATAACCTAAAAATAAACTTTTAAGAATAGTCATTTTATAAATTATGAAGATATATACAATGAGAGGCTTCTCCCCTGGATATTATAGTGATTACTCATCTGTTTATTATACTCTTGTTTTTGTTGTAAGGGCTGCAATAACATTTTCCCACTTTTTTAGCTCTCGTAGCTTGAGATGTTAAGCTATTTTGCTCGCTAAATTTAATTTACGTAAAGTAGTTTTTATTATATGAGAAGCCAAAACCTATCAGAATGCCTATTCGTTCTCAGCTAGAAGTTATAACCGTGATTCGGCACCTCTTACGTGTTTCTCGGGCATTCTTACTGCATTTGTTAGCATAATGGAACAGTTTCTTCTAATTTATGTTTTAGGTACTGTTGCATTATTAAGATTAAGCTATAATGATAATCTGTTTGGGGTTTTTACCTGTGAGTTCATTTTTGAACGTCATGTATATACTTAATAAGTTTATCTATTCATGCTCACTCCAACTTAACTCATCTCTGTTTCCCTTTATTATGAAGAATCTTGCAAGGAGAAGCGCAGTTGAGAAGCTTCGAGATAGATCAAAGAAGCAACCTGTTTACAGAGTCGATGATTCAGACGATTCCGTTGATTCAGACGATATGCCTATTGCTCAAAGCATGCGATTGAAAAAAGAGAGAACAGTAAAAGAAAATATAGTATTAACTTTTTGTTCCCTCTTTTGTTTGTCATTGTTTGTTTTTCAATCGAACCTTATTTCTGAGTTTATTTTGTTTGAAGAATTTGAAAACAAACAATTTGGAGAAAGGAGTGCACATTGTTGACGATTCAGATGAAGACGAGCTCCCTATTAAACATCTGAAGGAAAAACACAAAGCAGACCACCCCTCCGAAATGACTGAAAACACGATACAAGGCAATCTGGTATACTTAGCTCTTTGATTGTATGTTTCATATAGGAATTGTTAAGCTGTTATAATGAATCAGTGGTTACACATTCGCATATCATGCTATCATTCTCCTTGTGGGGTCTGTATTTCCACATTGCTCCACTTTGTAAGTTTCTTGTAGTCTTAGATGTTCAATTATTTGGCTTGGTGAATTTAATTAATCTGTATACAAATTCTTTACCTGAGAAGCCAGAACCTACTAGGAGGTTGACTTATATTTGGTAGAGGTTAGAATTTGTGATTTGATTACACATTCGCATATTATACTATCATTCTTCTTGCAAGGTCTGTATTTCCACGTTGCCCCACTTTATAGGTTCTTGTAGTTTTAGACGTTCGCTTATTTGGCTTGGTGAATTTGATTAATTTGTATACAAATTCTTTACCTGAGAAGCCAGTACCTACTAGGAGGTTGGATGATATCAGGTAGAGATTGAAATTTGTGATTTGATGATTCTTATGTAGAGTACTAAGTACGTGGTTATCGGTAAGATTAGAATTTGGTTCCTAATATACGGGAACATATCATTGTTTGAGTATCTTATATTTGAAATTGTGTTAGAATGAAAAATCCTTTTGCTTTCTCATGTTTGAATTTGCCTTTCAATTCAGAGTGTAATTCAGTTCTCTTATCTAAGCACAAAAATCACTATAACTCTGAATTAATAAGTATGAAGATTTTTTTGTGCATGTTTTCATCGTGTTTCCAACTTTAGAGTTCTCGAACCAGTCATGTTTCCTCCCTTTTTCCACACCTGATTATACTTGGCTTCTATGACTCTTAATTGGCTAAATCAAGTAATAACTTCAATATATATCGTACCCACCTTGCCAGTTCAGTTTTTATTAGTAATTTGTTTTGATGAGTTCAGTATTTGAGAATTCTGGTCCAAGATCTATAAATTATTTTAGACCTAGTTATCATATGCTACAATTTGATGCTTTTTACAAGGTTTCCAAAACATAATTCGAAGTTTTTTGTAATATTTAGATGGAAACTGGATTTTTATCGTGGATTGTAGATTTAAAGGGTTCATATTATTGTGTGTGTGTACTTAGTATTTTTTTTCTGCTTTATATAGGTTATCAAATGACATTTAAATATGTGTAAGGATATGTTTTTCATTCTATGCAAATAATTTAAAATGTTGAAATTGTCTTTGGTGCTTGAGTTTCTAATTTTCTACAAAATGCTTAATTTTGTCTCCTGTTCCATCTTCTTTTTGGTGAAAAAAAGGAATTTTGAATTGAACCTTAATAGCTTTTTTTCAATAAAGATTGAATGATTTTTCTCAATTGTAATGTGAATTGGGTTTAGATTTGGAATTGGAAAATTGAATCGAAATTGAGAAGTGTAGATTTGAAACTGAATTCAAATCATAGTATTTTAAGATTTTTGTGAACAATGTCTTTTCTACTTGTATGTTTTCATTAATTGCTTTTCTCACTGATCCATTTTGATCCTAATGGTAAGTCTGAATTTTATATACATTAATTCGATTATGACAATATGAAATAAAAGCCTAAAGTTTGAACTGCAACTAATTTAGACCATTAGAAGCCCATGGTTGATGTTTCTACTTCATTTCTGTGTAAAATATTGTCATATATTCCTTCAACTTTTGTAAAGAAAATTTTGCTTCCTGCATTTTAGGCTAATTAGTTATTATATTTACTTTTTCAAGAAGAGTTCGATGTCATGCTATTCTGGGAGGCATGGTGCTAGATCTGGCAAAAGGCCTTTATACAATGATGATGAATTAGATGACGAAGATGCTCGTGTTGAACCAAATAGTACAAGGCACAAGTCTAAGGATATACCCGAAAAAATCATACGGGATGAAGCAGTTTGTTTTCTTGATTTTTTTGCTTTGTTATGTTACTTGTTGTCAATCTTTTAGAATACATAGAGAAGACCAAACATATTTTTATGTCTTAAGCATATACTAATGTCAAAATTGACCTTATTTCTTACAAGAAACAGAAGTTACAAAGCGAGATGAGGATAGTAAATAAACCGTAACGATTAGTTCTAATAGTTTTTATTTTTTATTTCTTATTGGATCTGTTAAAATTCAGTTATGTTCTTATCAATAACTTTGCACGAGGCTAGAAAGATAGTTTAGATTGAGGAAGTAACATTAAATATTAAAAATCGACTTTTTCCTAACCAATTTTCTTTAATAGGAGGAGGAATTATATTGAAGTTTATATTATTTTGAATGACCTTTGATGTGTACAATGCGCTCTTCATAAACCTAGGATCGTTTGTGCATGTCTCTACTATTCTCTATGCTCCAGCAAACCACTACATGTTACGGTTCTAGATTAAATTATAGACATCAAACATATGTAGTTATAGTATATTACGAGTGTAAATTTATTCTCTCATTTTCATGTTTCAGTAAAGAACAAAAAAGTGAAATATTAAATAACTTTTAATACAACTTCCATTTACAGAGTATTGATTTCAGTCGACCAAAAAATATCAAGTATAGTGATCAGTATCATTGGGTGGTGTATTTACTAAATACAATGTACAACATAAGCTTGTGTGTCAAGATTGTGCTGTTTATGACATGCTCTTTTCTCCAACCTGTAGAAAAAAGATGCATGTCAAGTATGTGGAGAGAGTGATGATCTTATTAGCTGTGGAACCTGCACTAATGCTTTTCATAAGGCTTGCTTATTGCCTCCTCAAAAAGCTAGTCTCAGTAATAATAGCTGGAGCTGCTCCGAATGTGTAAGCTGATCAAAAATGTTAATACTAACAACTTCAGCAACTTATTTAGCTTAGACTGTTATAACTGACATTTTTATCCTACAGAGTAACCCGTTGGGTGAAATTGAGAAGATTTTAGACTCGGAAATGCGTCCTGTTTCATTCAAGATCGAGGCATGCAAAGAAGGCCAAGATCAAAATTCTGCCATGCATTATCTTGTGAAATGGAAGGGGTTGTCATATCTCCACTGTTCTTGGTATGGCTCGTACTTCTAAATAATAGCGGTTCTGTACTTATAAATAATAGAAGAAACTGACTTTTTTTGGTATATGCGAATCTAGTAAGATGTATCTTGGCATGTGATTTGTTTCTAGGTATTAAAGTCATGTCCTGAACCATCACCATATTTTTTTGGTAATCAGGATTGCAGAGGATGAATTTTTGAGGGCTTTTAATACAAATTATTGGTTAAGGATTAAATTAACCAAATTTAAAGCAAAAATGGAATCAGTTGACACTTTGGATGATGAGTTTATTGCAATCCGACCTGAATGGACCACTGTAGACAGAATTATAGCCAGAAGGTTTGCATGTTTACTACTTTTGTCACATATATATGTTTGCATGTCTACTTGTCATAAATTTAATTTACACACACCTCTTCATAAAAAAAGGGAATATAATGGCACTCACTGCATTTTAACATGTCAAAACTACAACTCCAAAGACCTTTCGGCAAAAATGTGATAACCGCATTCCTTAATGTTATAACCTAGTTATTTTCATTAAACCCATGGTCATGACCTTTTCTCTTTAGTTATATTACTTGTATCTTAAGTATTCATATGTCAACAAATGAATCAGGTGATAAATTGAACCCCACGGAAGCATTGTTTACAAAAATCTTAATATCTTATGATTTAAATCCCTTCAACTGCTATTCTATCCTCAAATTCCAATTAATAACACATTGTATAAAAGAAACAAGAGAGAAAGTTAAGTTCCAGGACTTAATCAAGAAGTTCAACCATCAAATTAATTTTAAGCATATCGGTTTTCGGTTTAAAAATAGATCAATGCTTTCACATACCTAAATATCATTTAATTATTTACATAGCAAAATTTCCAGCGTACGAGTATATATTGCTCATCAAATTATGAATCTTTTAAATTAGTGCTTTGCCGTAGCTCGATATAAATTTAAATTTTATGATTTACGATTTGGATCCTATTTTGAGAACATTATATTAAGTATTCATATGCTAACAAATAAATCAGGTGATAAATTAAACTTAACAGAAGCATTGTTTACACAAAATCTTAAAACCTTATGATTTGAATCCTATTTCTAATTAAATCCCTCTAGTTGCTATTCTATTCTCAAACTCCGATCAAAATCACAATGTAAAAGAACATGAGAGGAAGTTAAGCTCTAGGTCTTAATTGAGAAGTTCAACCATCAAGTTAAGTTCAAAGTTTGAAAATAAATCAATGCTCATGCACCTAAATATCATTTAATTGTCTACATAGCATAATTTCCAGCGTACATATATTCATCGTAATGTGAGTCTTTTAAATTAGTGGTTTGCAATTTAAATCCAATTTCAATTTAAATTTGAATTTAATGATTTACGATTTGAATCCGATTTTGAAAACATTGAATAAAAGTATGATGATCACATGAAAAATTAACAGAAACAATTTAACAATATTAACTAGCATTTTGGGCATTTTTATCAACAATTAAAATAAACTTAGTATTCTTATCATTTGTAAGACGGTCTAAAGCTGGTATGTGTAAATTTCACTTTTCAAGAAGCATCTATAAAGAGGAAGATCGCAGGCGTGTATATATATATATATATTCCCTATACATGTATGTTTGTATGTACATATACCAAGGTTTGAGGTGTTGGTTAGAAAACCCATGTTCCGACTTCCCTGTTCGGTTTTGGCCAGAATTAGACTGAAACTGGAGAGAAACCTAATATCTGTTAGGAACCAAGTTAAAAACGTCAAAATTCAAATATATTTTTTTATCACAAAAGTTAGAAAATCAGAAATAGACTACTAAAAATAAATGAAAAAAAAATAAAATCAAAAAAATAAAGAGCAACTATAGAAACAATTGAATTTGAGCAAGTCGCAAACCAGAAAATACCAGAATGAACATTTCCTGCAAATACAGTAATTCCTTTTAGTTTCAAGTAAGTCAGTGACATTTTTGTGCCCTAGCCTATCATGAGAGATGAACTAAAGCAATGGGAGATGATGTATTAGGTTTTTAGGGTGGGTTGGTTTTGCATTTAAATTTGAATAAGGATTTTTGGCTGAAGGGCTTGCTATTTGATTTGGGCTTGGACAGTATGAAACTAATGCATCATCTTTTATTTTAAAACCTCTATTAATGCATATTCAACTAAAAACAACAAATTTCATTATGGAAGTACATAAAACTAAAACTGCAAAAAAAAAAAAAAAACATAAACTTTGGAAATTTCCAAAACCGACCGAAATGTCGAAAATTTCAATCAATCGAAACCGAGTTCTCAAACCATGATATCTACATATGCATATACTCATTCTTGTACATATTATGTGTAGATTAAGTTCGATGGCATACGTCTGTACAGTCGCGTCGTACGCCATGTGCCCCACATCATGGGAACAAAAGACGCTAATGCCGCGCTACGCGCAATGGTGTGCGTTGGTGATGCTGGACTTAGCATTTCAATATCATTGTTCTTAAAGTTGTATATATTGATAAGTTTCATATGCATGTTTTTATAATCATGATCAATAGAGATAAAATGTTGCTGTGTCTACAAGATATCCTGCAACGATTGTGATAGACATCACTCTAGTTTTACATGGCAACAGTTTATTTGTAGTGGTCAATAAATACTTGACAATCTATTAGCATTTGATCCAATGCAGTGGTTAAAAACGTTTGTCATTTTTTACCGAATAACGATGGAAGATACAGAATAACTTAACAGTCATATTAAAAAGAGTGTGGGGCCATGACAACTTAATTTCACTTTATATCGTCAATTTTTTTGGAAAAAGCCTCTCTTTGTGGAATCTGATTTTTGAAATATATAGGAAGCATATGCATAATGAAATGGGAATTGGTAACATGACATGGTCAAAAATTCAAGCATACAATGAACATCTGAAAGATGAATTCTTTTAAGGATATTTACCGTATGAAATTACAGTTGATCCTGATAGAATAACAATTGATGATGTTCCTAAATTTGAACTAATAAAGGTTTTAGATGAAATAGCTGGGGAAACATATGTGATATGCGACTTAGATTTGGAACTCATTTAACTAATAAGCTGAATGAAACAATAACATTGACATATGTGATTTTAAGTGTATTTGCCAGTTAATACCCTGGTTACGTACTTATTTCTGCCAATATTTTTGAGTTTGTTAGAAGCTTGTGAGTCCCTAATGTTGATGTATTTATCAACAGTTAATATAAGTATTGATAAAGTATTAGTCAAGCATCGATACACAATAATTTAAAACTATTGGGATGACAAAGGTATAATAGCAAGTAATAAAAAATGGAATTTTGTTAATTCAGGCCAGTTTTCAAAACTTACCACGCAAGTACGTCAATCTGAAAACTATTTACAAATATATATCACTTTTGGTCACAATCAGCATCATGCCGACAAAAATGAAACGGCGACATTTGAAATAGTGTTATTAGTTAGTAAACTATTATGGCGACTTTTGAAAATGAGCCAGTGTTATTTTCTATAACAAAATAGACGCCTTTTTAAATGTCATCGGTGTAAATTTTACAAAAAATGTAAATTTTACAAAAAATGTAAATTGTACAAAATTATATATATATATATATATATATATATATATATATATATAATGGGAACATTTGAAATGTCACTAATCAATTTTACCATCATGGCATTGACGTGGTTTAAAGTGATATATGTTTGTAGATAGTTTCCAAATATGCCTATTTGCGTGGTAAGTTTTGAAAACTGGCTTAAATGAACAAAATTCTCATAAAAACATCAGTGTAATTTTTGATGTAACTATTTTTTTAAAGCAATTTAGACAATTGGTAGATCATTCTATGATACATACATGAATACATACACAAACAGCGCGCGCGCCTGTATATGGCAAATGATCGGCTGCACCTCATTTTTGCTACATCTCAAATCCCTCCCATATTAGCCATAAGTTCCGAATTTAATAATATACGTTCTCTCTCCTTCCACTTCTCTCTATAATTTAATTTGAAACTTATGGCTGATATCGGGGAGATAAACGATCTTTATCCTATATATATAATTCATATATTTATATATATAATTCACACACACACACATAACTTGAACATATATTCTTGAATTTTGCCAACATGTGAGATATTTACGTACTTTTCAAAATGGTGATATTAGACTATTTCGCTAATATTTCATTAAAAATTGGTGTTGCTGATATATCATTACCCTTTTTTTTGGAATTTTATCTTTTGAAAATTGGCAATCAATGTCTGGGTTTTCAATCCAAGTCCTATAGATCCACGGTGTAAAGTCTTGCTGTTGGACGTCTAGAGTCACCTGTATGCAATATATCATCGATGTTATCTTGTAAGAACAACCTTTGATGCAATATCTTATTATCTAGTCGTGGCGGTGCTGAATTTTTGTGTAGGATAAATACAGCTAGGATAAATACAGCTTAAATTGTTGAGATGAAGTGTTTATTCTGGAATTATTAGAAAGACATGATAATTTACTAGTGTTTGAATATTGAAATAACTTCTTTATAATTAATGCACCTTGTATCCATTAATTTTAGGCATTGGTTAAAATGGTCTCTTACTACTTAATGTCATGATTAAAGTGTGTATAAACGCGAGAAAGGTGTTGGCTTTCGCTTAAGTTTTAAATTATTGATGGGCTAGTGTGCACACATAAAAAACAAGCCAGAGAAGGTAAATATGTATTTCTTGAGTTGAGATAACCGACAGCTGGTTCTGCTGCTTCACAAACTAAATAGAGTGGTCAAGGGAATGAATGAGTATTTTAAGTATCTTGTACATATCTTACTATATAGCAAATGCCACAGTCGTCTGGAAACCAATATATGATCACAATGCAGAAAAACGAGCAATGGGTGTGAATATTTCGTAAAATGGAAAGAGCTTGGCTATGATGAATGCACTTGGGAATTGGAATCTGACATTTCTGCCTTCAAGCCTCAAATAGAAAAGTTTCATGTGATTCATTCCAGAGGCAGAAAAGGTTTTCGCGGTGAAGGCAAAAGTCGTAATCAAGTAAAAGAAAGTTCAAAGGACAATTATAAAGATTTTCATTGCTATGATCAAACCCCAAACTTTCTGTCTGGTAGGGAACTTCTAATCCTATAGTGAATTAATCAGCACTACTTAAGTTTGTTTGGTTGGTGTGATGTTTATGATTTTTTTCTATTTTAGGAACGTTACACCCATACCAACTAGAAGGTTTAAATTTCTTACGCTATTCATGGTCTAAAAGAACACATGTTATTCTTGCTGATGAAATGGGTCTTGGTATGTACCATGATAACGATACTTTAATCCATTATCTTGTTTCTTTGATATTATGGTTTGAAATATTGTAGTATAATATGTACAGGTAAAACAATACAGAGCATTGCTTTCCTTGCATCTCTATACGAAGAAAACCGGACTCCACATTTAGTAGTTGCACCACTTTCGACCTTACGCAATTGGGAGCGTGAGTTTGCTACTTGGGCCCCTTACATGAATGTTGTAAGTGAACTTTTATCTATGTCAATAAGTTCTCAGTGGTTGTTCAGTTAATATAAAGATTCCAACTTATAAGGGAGGTTGTCTTTAGATCATGTATTGTGGATCTGCTTCAGCTCGTGCAATCACTAGACAATACGAGTTCTATTATCCGAAAGACGAAGCTAAGAAAAATAAGAAAAAGAATGCTGATAGAAGCCAACATACAAGAATAAAATTTGATGTTCTTCTAACATCGTATGAAATGATAAATCTAGATTCGGCATCTTTGAAAAATATTCCTTGGGAGTGCCTGGTACTTAATCCCTTTAACTCATTGTGCAAAATTCATACTACCTATATGATTTATATATTTAATTGGGATCTAGATTGTTGATGAGGGACACCGCCTCAAGAACAAAGATTCAAAGTTATTTCTTCAGCTGAAACTTTTTTCAACCAAGCAACGTGTCCTCTTAACAGGGACTCCTCTTCAGGTTAGAGTTATATCATTTGTCCTTTAGGTAGATTAGTGATAATTCTCTATTCTGTTTGTTTGCTATCCTATCTTTACCAGAAGCAGTTATTTTCCCTTTTAATTTGGTATATTCCATTGTATTTTGTGCTTCCTAGTCTGCACCCAATAATATTATGGACTTTTTTTCAAACACCATTCCCGCTCCTTTCTCAAAAACAAGTTTCATGAAAAACCCGTATAATTATTTTTATGAAAAATGTGCAGTCTATACTGCAGTTTTAGCTGCAGACATTTACTTTACAAAAATTTGCAATTAGACCCAAGGTTCATGATCTCAGTTTCGGTCTTTTGTTAATTTAGGAATTTTGACCTAATTGATTTCAGTTTCTGTTTTAGATCTCATCATTTATTTTTTAGATAATTATACATATATTTGTTTAATTTATTGAAACAAAACACATAATTTATATTTAATGAAAAATATGATATAATTGAACAATCCTTATTAATTACAAATATTTAGCACCAAAAAAATATTTATTTATTACTTCGTTTTCAACTTTTTTTGGTTACACCATTTGAATATTTTGTGGATTCGTACGTTTCCTGAGTTAAAATTTCATATTTTGAATATTTATATATTAAACTTTTTTTGAGTTTTTTTTGTAAAATTCGAAGTTCAAATAGTTTTTTTTTATTGAACCGGAGTTTTGCTTTGGTTTCCTCTTGGTGCTAATGAAACCTAAGCGGAATGACCAGAATTTTGATGTTTTAGCCGAAACCTCAAACCTTGGTTAGAACTGCAAATATTTGCATTTTAATCCGCAAATATTTGCATTTTGAACCGTAAATATTTACAGCATAAAATGCATATTTTTATTGAAAATAATTACGTGTTGCACGAAATTTGTTTTTCAGAAGGACTTTTTGTGTATTAAGTTTGAAAATAAGGGGTGGATCATAATATCTTAGGTTTAAAATTTCGGTCTTCGGTTCCATTTCGGCCACTCAAAATTTTGAAAGTTTCGGTTCCGTTTTGAAAATTCCATTATATTTCCGGTTTTGGATTTCGTATAAAAATACTTTAAATGCAACAGTTTTACATTTTGCCAAAGTCTTACGGTCCAATTAACATCTCTTTATCAAATAAATATGCTTAAACTGCAATTAAGACGTCTAGCCCAAACCCGTTGGGCCTAAAGCCCAATTATTAAGTTTTAATAATAAAACATATTATACGCAGTTCTGGACAGATCATTATGGTTTCTTTCTTTCTGGTCAAGCCCTAAATCAAACGGCAGAAACCTAACTCAAACTGCTTTGAAGACATCAAAATCGAAACATTAGAAGCCTTAATCAATCAAAACATCAATGCAGCCCTATGTCCTATGTTGATTCTTAGGTTCTTTTATATTTTTGTTTGATTTACTTCTTTTAACTTTAATCTTTCTATATTTTCTATGTTTTATAAAGCTTATGCTTTCATCTTCAATTGTTTGCTGGTTATTTTCAGTTTCGTTTATTTTACAATAATTTTATCAACTGTCTTGACTTAACCGGCTTTTTGGATGAATTCCGGTCCGGTCAATGGCGAAACCGGGATGGTACCGTTGGAATTCCGCCGTGCCGGCCGGAATCTTGAACTTTGCTGATATCCACTAGATACAATCATGGAAACGTCTTAATATACATCATCAGGATTTTAGATCATACATACATGTTACATGTGTATTGTGATAATCTTCAAGTTGAGCTTCTATCCGAAGATGCTGGTTGTTTTCAGTCAGTTTTTGGACTTCGCAAAACAGTCATGTCTGGTCTAGTCAGCAATATCTAAAATAAGTGTTTTTACATAACATGATTAATTGATAAAGAATCTCCCAAGGTTCAAGATTTCAGCTGGAACCTTGAGATTCCTGTGCATCCTGTCTCAGTTTGGGCCGAAACTTGTACAAGGGAAACATTTTCGATTTCGTTCTCCCTGGAGAACGCACTAAAATGCTAAATTTAATATTTTTTATTACAAAAGCATGGTGTGAAAAATTAAAATTAAACGGAATTATACATACCTAATTTATCTTTGCACAGAGGAGAGTTCAATGACGTGGTGGAGTTTTTCAATATTTTAGAGGAGATTTTCATCGACTTTTTAAAACCACAATGAACCATAATAATATTGCGAGAACCTGAAAGCTGTGGCATTTGTTGGAATGCTATATTTTTGGATTTGTAGTGTTATGAGTTTCATTAAGGAATTGGCGGGTAGTGTTATTTCAATATTCGATTGTTGTCAATTGCTTAAAAAAAGAAGACTGTTATTAGTGGTGAATCAGTTGATGTCCATACTTTATGACAATATTTGCATTATTTTACTGAAATTAACATTTGTCAATATCTATTTTTATTTATATAGAATATTAATACCAAAGTCTACATTGAAAAATACACAATTGTTAAAGTTGTATGTAAATATCAAAGTCTGGAAAGTTCATAATCATAGCCACAATCGACTGATCGAAACTTGGAAGTTTCTAGTAAAGCTCATCTTTATTTAAGAAAAAGAGTTAACTTTGATAGCTTCCACTAATGTAAGGTGAAAAAAGAAGAGTAACGATGAGGGGTAGAGAGTTCAACAGATTTGATTTTTATTTTTTTATACATATGAAGTTGTACGCAAATCTTTGTTGTTTTAGGAGAAAGACAAGTCAATGCGACAAACTTGACACACATCTTTCCTCCTCCTCCTTCTCCTCCTTTTTTGTGAAGAGAGGTGACCTTGGTACCTTTTATTAATGTAGGGTGAGAGGGAAGAAAACAAAGAGATCGTATAGTGTCCATAAAGATTTGATTTTCATTTTTCTTTTCGTGTGAGGTTGTACGCAGTTAGATGTTGTTTTGAACAAAGGCGATAGGATTCAAGTATCAATTATTGATGAAGTAATTGATGTTCTTACTCTATTATAATGTAGGCTTTATTTTGTAAAAATAACATTCATCGATGCATTACTATTTGATAACGAAATCTATATTGGAATTTAGAGTGTTCAAAAAATTGAAAAAGTTGAAATCTTTGACAGGTTGAAAGTCAGAATTGAATCCTCGTACCTTGTAATGTTTTAATAAAACTTGGATTTAATTGATGGAGAGCATGGCCTTCGTAACTTCCCTCAACGTAAGGTGAATAGAAAAGGAAAAATAATAACGGGGTATATAATGCAGAGGGTAGTTGTACATGGATCTGTGTTATATGAAAATGACAAGAAATGCAACAAACTTGTTACTTATCTAAATGTGTTTAAGTGCCACTCAAATGCTGCTTAAACAAAGTTTAATTTTCTGTCATTAAATATAAAGTTGACTTATTTACATGTTTTTATGTACATGCTTGATGTAAACCTTTGATTATCCATTGTGTATAAAAATTGAACGAAGCATGGGAAAATATAGAGCCAAAAGACTTGAAGTCCTTATTTTATATTTGACATAATACAGTTTGACATGAAATTATTTTTGGATTGGGGAAACTAACTACAAGTTCGCATTTCTTACTCAATATTGAAACAGTTATTGATTGAATAAGAACATAACAAATTAAAAATGATTTCATCTTTTAAATCGTGCATAAAAAAAAGCAACCTGCGCGTATGGATTGCATTTCAAATTTAACAATAAATTTCATCTCAAAATAGGCGCGAACTTGTTGGTTCCATCAAAATGGCACAAGTTTTACAAATTATCGGACTGATCATCAATATAGCATTGTCTTGTAGGCTGCTTATATTATTTTCCAGCCGCACTAGTAAAACAGTAATAGGATGTTTTTCTTTAAATTTTTTTGTCCCTGAACAGTTGCAATGATTTTCTATTTCAGAATAATATGGATGAACTGTTCATGCTGATGCATTTTCTGGATGATGGTAAGGTAAATGATTTTTTGGATTATAATATTGATAGCTACTTCGTTCATTTGATTATACATACAAAACATTTTCCAACAGCTAAGGGGTTCTAAACATGGTAATAGGCTATTTAGGTTTCATGAGTTTCTGCATTCAAACAGCATCAATAATATACTCTAAATTTTGTTGATCAACATTTAATCAGTCTCTATAGTGATTACTAGAAATCTTTCCACGATCAACTGTCCCCAATAAGAAAGTGTGTTGAGGTTATCATTTTGGAAATCCAGTCACTTAAGCGATTGAAGTGTATCTTGAGACATGTACTTAATCCTAATTTTGGCAAGAAATATATCAGCAGTATTTTATGTCTATACTTACTCTCTTTCTTTCCTAATATTGGTTTAATTCTTTTTTTTAGTTTTCAAGAATAGAGAATTTCCAGGAGGAGTTTTCAGACATTAGTCAAGAAGAACAAATTGACAGGCTACACAAGATGCTGGCGCCGCATCTTCTTCGCAGTAAGTATGCTATTTAATTTTCTGATTGGGCCAGCTTGTGTGCATTAGAGCTATGAATTATGTGCATGTGCGCTTGTGATTCGTGTGTATGTATGAATGCAATTTACTCCTTTATTTTTCATATGCTTTTTTTTTAATCCATTAGGCATTCCCTAACTTCTCATATTTTATAGCTCCTAGCTATTATTTGTCTATTATATAACATGAAGCCAAAATCCAGAAATTGCCAAGTATCACTCATACAATTTCCCAGTGTGGACATGCCATCCCATGAATCCTACTAGCACATGCACGTAATGAATTTACCAACAATCCATTAATTTCGTCAAGGACCGCCAGCTCAACTGGTTGGTTGTATCGTGCTTTAGATATAAGTTCTAGAGATCATGAGTTCGAACCTATGAGACATCAAAACGAGTGCCCTGCTTGAATCAAGTATCACTCTTACTATCAAAAAACAATCCATTAATTTCCATCTGCATGATGCATAACCTATTATATTAGCGTCGGCAATTGAATGTAAGTCGAACAATCTGCAATCACATAATAATATTTGACCCATATACTGTATGCTTTTACCAACAATCTTCCTATTCTGTTTTATTGATGGCAAATGTTGCATGTTAAAATATTTGCAATAACATTATAATGAGATCAATTGCAATGCGATAAAACTAACCTGCAACCAAATTGAGATAAATAACATTTGGTGGAAACACAAATTCAGAACTAGTAGCTTAAAGACACCTGAAATGATCTTGCTGCATGATATATTCGTGTGATCAGGAATTTGTAATAACTTTCAAAATCATCTGTATGCTGAAACCATCATTTGATTGTTTCCTTTTAGTTTCATAAGTATACACATCTCAATAATTGTTTTTTCCTAATCCATGTCAATTATTGCATCAACAGTTTATTGTGTTTTGCCTTTTTTACTGTTCATAATTGGTATTGTTACAGATTTTGCATTGCTTATTGATATTTTTTTTTCTTTACAGCATAAACTTTTTTTGCCTACACACATGATTTCCTTTATCATCATTCTGGTCGTTTGTGCATACTTGTACTTCTAGAATGCAGCCGTCTTAGCTTTGCATTTATATCATGAATTTTCATCTATCTAAAAGCTCACAATATAGCTCACTTCTAAGTAGAATGCTCCTTCTAAGTGCCACTTCTGTCATATTATTTGATCTTTCTCATGTACGGCGTTTCACAAGCACGTGTTATATTGGATGATGTGAATTATAGGCCATTTGACAAAAATGTCGTCAGTATTTTTTATGCATGCGACATTCAAAAAAAGGCATATTATATATATATATATATATATATATATATATATATATATATATATATATATATAAAATATGTATGGTTTAGAGACGTTTCAAAATGTGTTAGTATTATTTTAGAAAATAGCACATGCGCATTTTCGAAAATCACTTGTATTGTTTATTTGTTTAATATGGGTGGCTTTTTAAATAGCAAATGTTTTCCGGGTACTGTAAATAATAATAATAATAATACTGGCCAGTACATTTTCGACAGCGTGGCGCTGGCATGACCAAAAATGAACTATATTTCTAAATAGTTTTAGAAGTCGTCTATTTACTCGATTAGTTTTAAAACATGCACTCCAATGTTTTTTTTGCTTCTTGGCCCCAAATCAATTAGGAAAGTTTTGTCAATCATCCTTCTATAAATTTCAAAGTACATTTGCTCTTCCGAAAAATAGATTCAAGCGTAAATATTTACATAAAAAATGCACTTAAAAACTATAAATTTTCACTGAAGAATAATTATTGGGGTGTTTCGTGAAACTTGTTTATTAAAGGGTGGAAGTGGAATAAGTTTGAAATAATGGTGCGTGCCTAATTTTCACAATTAATTACATAATCAATCCTCAACGAGATAAGATCCTCTATCCCCGACAACACATGCCTCCTATCCCTACGTTATCACAACCATTCATTTCAAGTGAATTGATTTAATTAATGATTTAACTAAGTGGAATGAATGGTGGTTACTTATTGCAGGTTTTTTTTTTGTGTGTGGTTGGTGGGGGTTTTTTTTTTGGGTTGGGCACAAGATTTAGGGACAATTGCTCTCATTTGAATACTCGACTGTAGCATATTCTTTAAAATGTGTCATAGATATCTCTTTTCATACTAGAAGTATTTAAACTCAAATAGGACGGAGGAATTATGCAGGAATTGCACAACAAATAAGTTCTGCTCCTTTGATTTTCTTATTCCAAAAATTTCATGATTACTTGCGTTTCATGTACCCAATACATTCTTGATCCCTAGGACCCTAACACCATACTAACTCTGAACTTTGTTGATCATATGTTCCTTCCGAGTTGCGATTACTTCAGCGCAGTGTAGAAGCAAACTCGAAGTGTCACAAGAAATTTATTATATTTACAAATTTAATAGTGAACAAATACAAATATATCTTAAATTTTAACATTATAAATGGCGTTGTTTAATTTGATATATGTACACATTGACTAGGTTGATATGTGTTCATATGTTGGCCAGATGACGGTGGTCACTGGAAGTACTTCAGTTTACCATGTTACATCAACTATCTACCTTTCTGAATCAGCGTGAAATTATTCAATTTTAATTATTTCTTTACATACATTATTGCGTATGACTTTGTTGTTGTTTACTTAGTATGTTCATGCATACACACCCGCACATATCTATATATGTGTATGTTTGTGTGTGCACACACATGTCTATATATGGATATGCTTTGTATTGCTTCTACTACTTGCATATTAGTTAACAATGTTATGCTTTCTCTTACAAAATGTACACATGTTAGTGTTAATATGTTTACAGTAAATGCATACCAAAGCCAACCTGCTTTGTTATTGTGTATGATGTTCGTCTTATATGTGCATGAGTGATGATGTTTATATAAATTATACACCGGTTTCCCGAATTTTGTTCAACGGTGATCTCAAATGAGCTCTGTTGCTGTATGTATGGGAAACCTGATTACATTACTTTTTCTTCATAATTTTTAGGAGTAAAAAAAGATGTTATGAAAGATCTTCCACCCAAAAAGGAACTGATTTTACGTGTTGAATTAAGCAAAATACAGAAGGAGTATTACAAAGCCATTCTTACTCGTAATTATGAGATACTAGTTCGTCGGGGTGGTGCACAGGTTAGGACTCAATATGCAATTTAATTTTCTTTTCAAAGTACTCGGTTTTGTTAATTGTGCCATTTCTAGGTGTCTCTTATAAATGTGGTCATGGAACTACGAAAGCTTTGTTGTCATGCATACATGTTAGAGGGAGTGGAGCCAGCCATAGAGCCATCAGATGCTAATGAAGGTTTAAGGTGGTCACATTTTACTTTTAGGAGTTGCTTTAGGTTTCCTTTTTTTTCAAAATAAAATTAAATATCGTTCTGGTTTGGTAAATAAATAGTTGAAACTGTGCAACTACCAGTTGTTAGTTTATGGTATTACTTTTGGGCTTCTATTTGTTAATACATGATGGCCTCGTTGCTATATTTTACATAGTTATCTTTTTGAAATTTATTTGCTATAGTTATTTTTGCATGTTATGTTGAAATATAAAAGTATTTGCTGTCGAATTACTGTTTAATGTTATAAGTTACTGAAAATTTCATATCCGTAGACGAGTTTCTTTATAGTTGGGCTTTCTCTTTATATGATATCCATGTATGGTGAACAGTCTGTTTAACTACTATTAGTTACAGTATTAACTAGCTAAGGTTGGGAGAAACATTAACTTTTGTTCGTTAGAAGCAGGTCCTATTACGTAATATATTTGTTGAAGGCCGAATAAATAAATAAAAAACTGAGGAGATCAACAAAAAATGGAAGAAGAAAGAGACGAGGAAACGTATTTATCAATTTTCCTGTGTATGGAAATTTATATTGCAAATTATTTTTTTCCTTCTCTCTTTTTCTCAACCATTCCAGTCTGTAGTTTCAACTAGGGCTGTTACCATTCAACTGTCAGTTTAGAATTCAATACAGTGAATATAATGAAAAATGTAAACCAATGGCCATGTCGACCATACCATCAACGTGGTGGAGGCAGCTGTCAAAAATTTTCAATCATTGATATGGTTGTAGCTGTGGTGTGATGGTAATAGGAACAGTATTAAAGGCTTGTCAAGCTAAAATGCCAAGAATGGTGATGGATGTAAAGAATTACAGCGGTGAAAAATTTAATATTTTTGACAGCATATAATCTTTACCGACTTCGGTTACTATTTTAGGCATTTGAGCTTTACAAGTCATTTTGTCTTTCTTCCGTTATTATGTAAGGTATTCAAGCCAAAGTATAAATATAAACCGAAGTTTGCGTGTTTCACATTTTTAGACAGCTGTTGGAGTCTTCCGGAAAGATGCAGCTTTTGGACAAGATTATGGTGAAGTTGAAAGAGGAAGGGCATAGGGTTCTTATCTATTCACAGTTCCAGCATATGCTTGACTTGCTCGAAGACTACTTAACTTATAAGGTGACCATATACTCCCTTGTGTCCAAATTGGTATCTTCGTAGGTGTTGTCTTGTTTGCTTTAGATGATTTTGTTAGGGTGTAGTTCTATTGATGAATGTATAATGGAGTTGAATCTAATATGGTAGGATGCTCTTCAAAGAACAACAAAACTAGTGGGTGCTTGTCCATTCACATTAGAGTTCTAAAAAAAAAAGTTTTTTAATGTTGAACATAATGGATTGTTGCTACAGCTCATAATAACAACTCTGCTGTCATAGTCTGTCAGACATCATCCGGACACTTCTGATGCTAATGGGTGCTAATGAATATATTTGACATTTTTGAACATGTATAATTTTTGATATGCCCATGTGTCACTTTATTTTAAATGAATTGTTTATAATTTATTTATTATGTTACTATATATATTACTATATTATAATTATATTGTCAGTATTTACATAATAACCTTGAATAAATAGCATATTGAAGTTTGGAATTTTATCGATTGAATTTGTGAGAGATTGTGATTATTTTTAATGGTCATTCGATGTAAAGGACTAAACGGTTATTTTTGGATAAGTTGTAGAACTCCGTCTGGACTATGTTTGGGCACTAGGGACATTTTGGTGCTTAGTGCCTTGCTCCGTCATAAACAACATACTATATAAGTATTCATTATCTGCTAATTCCAAAGAGTAATTTCAAATTGTTGAATGGAGTGTAGGAAACGCTAATCCAATTGACATAACAAGATACGGGAACTCTCTTCTCACTTTATACTTCAATTTATGATATTTGTAGAATTGGATCTATGAACGTATTGATGGAAGAATAAATGGAGCTGAAAGACAGATTCGCATAGATCGTTTTAATGCCGACAATTCTACTAGGTTTTGTTTTCTTCTGTCTACAAGAGCAGGGGGTTTGGGGATAAATCTTGCAACTGCTGATACTGTTATCATTTATGATAGGTATGATTTTGTAACCTTCTTGTGTTTATGTGTTTGGATTGCTGTTGACTGTCTTTCATTCGCAACAGTGATTGGAATCCTCATGCAGATTTACAAGCTATGGCTAGGGCTCATCGACTTGGGCAGACCAATAAGGTTAACATTATTAGTGTTAAATACAGTCTCCAATATCGTTAGCTTTCTTTTTATTCTTTTGTAAATATTTTTTTTTTAATTTTTTTTTAGCTTTGTATCTGATTTCAATGCAGGTAATGATATATCGTCTCATAACCCGTGGAACAATTGAAGAGAGGATGATGCAGCTGACCAAGAAAAAGATGATTTTGGAGCATCTTGTTGTTGGTCGTCTTAAGGCACAAAAAACTGTAAATCAGGTAAAAAGAACTTTTAATTTGCTAGCTGAATGAAATTGTCGTGGCCTGAACCTCCCCCTTTTCCAATAAATGTCATATGCATGATTACATTATCTGCGCTCGTGTTCATTTTCTTTTTCTCCACGTGGATGTTCACTAAAACACTTGAAGTTATGCCATTTAATTTTTTACCAGATGACAAAGGCTTCATTGAAAAGTTTTAGTTTGGTTCACTACAGCATAACTTCGATTATTTACGAAACACCCTTACACTCAGAATTTTGTTAGCTCTTCTACAAACGCCTATAAATTGTTTACTACAACAGTACTCAACGATACAAGTTTTAATCTTTTAATAGTATTCTGTTGTTTTCATAGTTGAGGTCTTTTCCTGTAGAGTAGCGAGTAACAAGAAATTTTATTTTAGGAAGTTTTTTACACAAACACGTACACACACATACACACATATACATACATATATACATACATATACATATATACATACATATACATACATACATACATATATATATACATATATAGTGTGCACGTTTATGTGTAATGTATACGATATACAAACTATACAAACTTTCTTCAGCTAATATCTTCCTACCCTTTTTGTAATTTAGGTTACTTTTATGTTCTAATAAGAACTTCGATATTTGTTTCCTTTTTAAGTGAAAATGTTGAAGCTAACTATGAAAAAGTGGATAATTTTTCTATTTTCATTCGATGTTTTGTTATAGGAAGAGTTAGATGACATCATACGGTATGGTTCAAAGGAGCTTTTTGCTGATGAGAATGATGAAACTGGTAAAGCACGCCAAATTCACTACGACGATGCTGCTATTGAGAGGTTCCATATGAGTTTTATTTACTTTCCGATCTTCAGAAAGGCGTATTCCTGTATTGTTATAAACATAATACACATTTATATAGATTACTTAACCGTGACCAAATTGTGGAAGAAGAATCAAATGATGATGAAGATGACGACCTTTTAAAGGCCTTTAAGGTGATTTATTATTTTATGTACAAATTTTCTCTTTGCTATTTCTTGATCTTCAATAAAATCCTATTGCTGGCAGGCTGTTCAATATTTCCCTATACACGCACATGCCTTAATCTTGGAATTGATTTTAAGACTAATATTGGTGTTAACATGTATTTGATGACTTTAATTGTTATCATTAATTTTTTTCATGTCATCATAATTACTAGCCCATTGATCAATTCAATTCAATTATTTCGAAATGTGATGCTAGATTTCGGGGTGCCATTGAAGCTAGCCTTTTCTTTTCTTTTTCTTTATATGGATGTGTGTGTGTGTGTGTGTGTGTGTGTGTGTGTGTGTGTGTGAGTATGCAACCTAATTTTCCAAAAAAGAAAAATATATACAACCTATATTTCTTAAGACATTATAGACCACTATTCTGTCACCTTAATGAAACTCCATGATCATCTTGTAGGTTGCTAACTTTGAATATATAGATGAAGTTGAAGCTGCAGCAGCTGCTGCAAAAGAGTTAGCAAGGAAACAGGCTGCAAGCAGTTCAGCTAATACAGGTTATTGGGAGGATTTACTTAAGGATAAATATCAAGTCCATCAGGTTGAAACTTTAAACAGTTTGGGCAAGGGAAAACGAAGCCGTAAACAAGTATCACTCTCTAACTTTTGCAACTCATATATGAAGAATTATGCTATTGCACTTATCCCTCCAAGCGTATGCCTTTATATTGTTAAAACAAGCTCCTTTTTATTGTACTTGCTTCCGATTTACCAATTTTTATTGCTTTTGAAGAAAACAATAATCTTTTTTTAATACATCTTTCTTACCTTTTTCAGATATTTCAAATTTTTGAAAAAGTTTATAAATTGTTGCTTAAATGAGGGAGGGAGGGAGGGAGGGAGGGGAGGGAGCGTGTTTGTGTGTGTACATAATAAAACATGTTACCATCATGTGATGAGTCCAGTCAGTGTTTATCATCATCCTGATAGATGTAGTTTATAGATTTTATCGAGCTTCACCTAGATTGAATGTGATTATGTGAGTTATTCATGTTTCTTTAAAACTTGTGTTTAGTACTTAAATGAGATAGAATCCTAGAATCTGTAGCCATGGAGATCGATCTCCATGTTTCTTGGTAATAATCACAATTCAACTTTCTTAGGTGGGAATTAGGTGACAATATGTTTCAAAACTTTGAAGTCTAGAAGAGCACATTTTGATGTAGATGAATAAATGAACAACTTTTGAAAGAGACTTAAATAATTGCTGTACATTTCCATTGCATTAGACAAACTAAAAATGATTGTATTTTTTACCACACAATGAAACATAGGATGGTTATTTTTGTTCCTTCATTATAAACTGAACTTTATTTTTCCTAAAATATTATTTATAATAAAAACAACTATTATATTGAAAAATGTTAGTAGATTTATAGTTTCAATTGAACTCGTATATTTATCTAAATGTAACATTAGAGGAAAAAAATAGACATATATTGCTGAAACTATTTGAAAATGAGCATATAGCATTATTAAATATTATCAGATCATTAATTATAAATTCCACAACAACATCGAATTCAATACTTATAAAACTTTGTAACAATATATAATATAATCAGTTTTTATGGAAATACATTTTACATCTTGTTTTTATTTTTTATTTTGGATAGTTTGGAAGTCATGATATGTCGTTTTTGTTTCATATTCTTATTTTTACATTTTGATTTTTTCTCTGACTTTCAGTTCTCAAAGTTTCAATGTAGCAACAAAATTTTACTTGATCGAAATCAAGCCAAGCACTGAGAGCATTTAATAATGTCTATTTTGAACGAAAAAAGTTGACAGTTTAAATATGTTGTTTTTTTCCCAATGGTTAGACACTTCGACTTTTGTGCGAGAGATCACATGTTCGAAACTTGCATTGCATGATTCGAACGTATATTGACATGTAGTGTGACGCCCCACCTCTATACTCACACTAGCCAAGGACACTATGGGGTAATGCCGTCGACTAGCACGAAGAATAAGCCTGTTGATGAGCAACCATCTGTGTAATTGCTTTGTGTGAGTACGATATGTCAGATAGTATTATGTGCGTTTCGTTTCAAGAGGAAATCTGACACATCAATAACAAACTCAAAACTACTACACAGTGGCTATGTGATCTTCGGAAACAAATATAAAATAAGCATAACATAAATCAGTTATAGATATTCATATCACCAAGACGGAAACAAATATTAATATAACACATAAAAGTGTACATCAAAGTAGTGATCATGTAAGATCCGCTACATCACAAAAGAATAAGTTCAAGTGCTAAATCAAAGAATATGTATATATCAAGGAGTCTCTATCTCGAATGTATAAAACAAAAACTACTAAGCTAAGTAGTTAGCCAAAAGTCAGATGACGGACTCTGATAAGAAGTCAAGCAGATGCACTTGAAATACCTCGGTCTGACCCGAGTATTATTTAAGAAGAAAATGATGAATAGATCAGTCTAGCTATAAATATCATATAAAATAAGATATGATAAGAGATATGACAAAAAAGTATGATAACAATAATGCCATACTGTGACAGTGTACATTAGATAACAACAAAAATAACACAATATCTCAAATTTTCTCAAACACTAAAAAAAATGTCATATTCTTTATTTTATTCACCAAACCACAAATATTGATAAAGCTTATCAATATAAATCACAAAAATTGGCGAAACACAAAAATTTCAGAAATCATCAATTAGAAATCCAGAAATCACAAAGGGGGAGGCCTATCAAAAATTGGAGCATGAAAACTCACAACACGTGTATCACAAACGGGACGCTATCTCATGGTCGCTAACCATAGAGCCGGTGCAACGACGTAGTACAATAACGGTATATCCGAGGAACCTGAAATTCGAACAATAAGTGTATACGCCAGATGAACCTGTTAGAAAGATCATGGGTCGCTACCCCACAAAAATTGAGCCAAAGCTCTATAGAATAAGTGTAAATTACATCAAGCGAGTAAATAAATGAGTTTAGCTTCATGTCCCATAACCACTAGCTTAACTTAAATATTTACGAACAGATTGTAGATTTCCACTCGAAAATTGTCACAAGATTTCAGTCGAACAAGTCTAAGAATTAACCGACAAAGTAAACGCAAGCGTTTCATACCACTTATTTTGCTAAGTCGTTTAATTGGATTTCTCATACAAATGAGGTAAAATGTTTGTATATACTAATAGATTAGAAAACGGATCTAAAAACGAGTTTTGTATTGAAATAGTGTTAAAATCGTTTTTGTGAAAGAGTTAGCGTACTTACTACTAGTATAGAAACCTTTGCATTTTAAAAGTAACAAATCACAGAAAACTATTGTAGAAATAATCGATCACCAAAAATTCACATTCGACGATGTGAATTAAAACCTCAAAAATCGATATCAAATCCAATCACATGGACATTCTCAAAAATCCAGAAAAGAAGTCATCAAAGTCGATAATAAATGGCAACAACCAATCGGATCAACAAAAATCGATAAAAATTGGAAATCCAATCAAAAACAGCCAAAATATGCAAAACTGACAGTTCCAGACGTCTGGTAGGTTTAGCCAGATATCTGGCTTTAGGTTCTGGAAATATATATGTTTTTCTCCTTTCCCTTTTTAATTCCAAAACCCTTTCAGACGTCTGGATTTTTTAATCAGACGTCTGGATTTTGTTCCAGATGTCTGGATTTTAGCTTTGTCCTTTTTTTTAGGAAAATTTTCAAACATAAACTTGTTTTTGAAAACAATAACGCAAATAACCCTGTTATGAAAATAATTACAAACATAGACCTGTTTTTGCCAGTAGACGTAGGCGATTTTTGAAAATTCGCCTTTGTGCGAATTTTGAAAATTCGCCAACGGGCGACATTTCAAAATGCGCACGAAGGCGAATTTTCAAAAATCGCCTTTGTTAAAACCCTGCACAAAACAAGAACAGCAAGCAAAGAGTTTATCAGATTTTGTACATATCATCTTGAGTACATCACAATCGTATAGATATATAATTTCAAATCTAACAACTTTTGTACATATCAGCTTGCAAATCTTACAATTGTAAAGTTCATTTAAGTTTGATACATGACTAGGTAGTTTGATACATAGAAATTACATGTCTTTAAAGTTGAATACACCGAAAGCATAATTAGGTCGCCGCAGTACATTTGATAAAGGAAGGTTAGGTCGCTGCAGTACATCGCTTTCTGTTATGGCCCTACGATCCACATTTGCTGCACCTGTTTGTTTTAGGCGTTTGAAGCTCGTCTATAACATTTTTTATCCTTGTAGATTTAGGTCGTCCAGGTTGTCTTCTTGTAGGTGGAGGCAATATATGCGGACCGGTGTATGGTCTCCAGTATCTCTTATCACGCACGGGATGAAACTCTGGCTGATATGAAGCTTTGTAACTACGAACAGAGTACCACTCTGATGCAAACTCATGATGTGCTCTGTTAGCACCGTAATCCTGTGCCGAACAAGCCGCCATTACATGCGCACATGGTAATTTTTGCAGTAAGGGGATGTTGCATGTACATGAGCAGTTATGACCATCAATTAACACTTTAAATTCATCGCCGTAGCAATGAATCACTTGCCATTCGGTTCGACTGAAGCGAACTAGTTTACAACGACGTGCTTCAATAGCTCGATCTGCTATTTTAGCTTCCCATTTTGGAGTCAAACGTGTTGTAATAGCGTCCGCCGTCTCTCGTCTCTTACAGAAATATTCAACCGATCGAAAGAAGGTTCGTGCAACCAACGCTTTTATAGGTAATGATCGAGCACCTTTTAGTACACCATTAAAACTTTCGGATGCATTGGTGGTCATAACATGAAAGCGTCCTCCATCGTCTTTGCACAGGGCCCAATTTTCTTCAAAATTCCCTAAACTTCTTTCAATCCATTCATGAGCTCGTGAATTTGTAGCTTTAAGTTCTTCTCTGATTTTGTTGTACTCAACCACTTCTGAAGCACATGCAGCGGAATAAAATAAAGATGTGAGTCGTTTATCCCTAAAACCCGCCGTTTGAAGATTAGCTTTAAGATGTCGTGCACAGAACCTATGTTTGTGTGGTTCTCGCCACCTCTCCTGTAAAGCCTTCGGAATTCCTTTCATCCGATCCGATATGAAAGTAATACGACGATTGCAAATACTGTGAATGAATTCACGCATGCAAGAAAAAAACCAACCCCAGCTATCATATGACTCAGATTCGACAACTGCATAAGCTAATGGAAACAGACAGTCATCCGCATCTACAGCAGTAGCAACAAGCAACGTCCCTTTGTATTTACCATACAAGTGTGTCCCGTCAATACATAGCAATGGCCGGCAGTGTAGAAAACCTGTAATGCAAGGGCCAAATGCCCAAAATGCACGATCAAATACGCCAACTTCATCGTGGGTCACATGGCCTACAGTCCCCGGATTACTTCTTTTTATTTCCTCGAAATACTGAGGCAAAGTCGCGTACGATTCGGCCCAGTCACCATAAATTCTTTCTATTGTTTTGTTTAATGCCCGCCAAGCTTTCATGTAACTAATTTTGATGAACAGTTGATCGTCTACAAGCACTTGGACTGTACCTGCTGAGATATCCAAATCGGCCTTGACAAATGACATGATTTTTGACACAAGAAAATTAGAAGTGGCTTGCTTGTGGTTGGAATTAACTGTAGGATTGACACAGGTATGTTCGCTAGGCAACTTTCTGATTTCCCACCAGCCAGACTGCGATTTCTTTGAGACTATTGCATGTATTCTCCATGGACAGTTGGTGTCAACATTACAGATAGCGGTGTATATAGTTTTATTCGACTTGATCGGCTTGTATGAAACTCCATGTAGAATGGACCATTCGGTTAATTGGTGTAGCATTTTTTGCTTACTTTCAAATACCATTCCAACAGCAAATCCATTTTGTATGCACGCGGTTGAAATTTTTTCCCCAGAAAATTGTAGATTAGCAACGACCGATCATGCCATCATTTGGGCAGTACATAGATCATCATCCAACGGCACTTCCATTTGAGCTTCTTCACCATCACCTTCAACATCATCTACATTCGGAAAGTCGTAGTTTAACGATTCATTGTTCACCTGCATTCGTTCTACCCAACACGCATCATTGTTAGTCCTCGTCGCAACAGCCATACTATCAATTGCAGGAACATGACCAGTGTCTCCATCTATATTAACATGCATATCGGTGTCAATATTGGAATCATGCGAGTGTTGTGACGGTCCGGCACCACATTCTATAGCAGTATCTTCAATAGTTGTGCATCTGTTTACAACAGTATTTTAGTACGAAGCTAGAGTAGATAGGAAACATTACTCAAATAAATTGCTAAACAAACCTTTGACTTATATCATACATTTCTGATGGAGTAGGATATAACGGTTGCGGCAAATGAAAATTTTGTTGTTCAGCACAGACATTTTGTAGATGCATTTGTTGTTGGAAGCTGAATGTGTTAGAAGAAAGTATTAGCAATTGTAATTTAAAAATAAATTCCAATGTTAGGTTTAATACCTTGGATGCGTCTTATGTGGTGTGTAGTATGGAAAGTACTGTTCTGGAGTTGGTTGCGACATCATGTAATGCATGAACCCATAGTTTATGGGAGGATGACCATGACCCTCAGCATGTACATATGGATTACTGTAAGTAGGAGAACCTAAGCTTGCTGAAGGATTATCAGTTTCCAACATTTCTGTAAAATGCCCTAATCCTGTACTAACGATAGGAGATTGTACATGTTCTTGCAGATTTTCTTTTGCAACTTTCCCAACGTACAACTCTAAGGACTTTTTAACCGCAGAAAACATAACTTCAACATCCTCATCGTCCGAGAGTGTTATTGCTTTTGAACCTGAATCCGTAGGCCAGTTAACCACCAACTCAATATCAAATTCGATTGCGCTTATTTTTGTCGCTTTGTACACGAATTCTTTCAACTCAAATAGTGTGCAACCTTTGCGTACTCTCCCTGGTTTACAAAAACCGCCGACATACTTTCCTTTTTTTGTTCGTCGACGATCAATTCACCGTCGTAGTAGCAAAGTGTTGGAATGAGATTTCTAGCCATTCTACATACAAATAATTTCTAGTTGACCAAACAATTTCTGTACATTTGTATGAAAATATTTTAATGGACGTAACAAAGGTAGGGTTTGTAATTTTCTTACCAATTCGTATACAGAGATATAGCGTAGACGTTTGCGTAGACTAGCAAGGACTCTATTTCAACAACCAATTGATTATCGAAAGAAAATAGAGTTTTGGTGTTTGGAATTGTAAGCTGAAAGAAAATGGGTTCTTCAGATCTGAAAACTTGGTGTTTGGAAATGAGGAAGCCAGTGCAAAAGCTGACTAGATATAAAACTTATATTTGAAGGCGACTTTTCAGAAGTCGCCTTTAGGCGAATTTTCAAAAGCCGCCTTATGGCGAATTTTGAAAAATCACCTGAAGGCGAATTTACAAAAGTCGCCACTAGGAAAACACCCGAAATCACTAATACTCAACAGATTATTACGCTGTTGAACTACAAGATACCTCTCAATAGAAAATACAGGACGGACAGATGATAAAAGACAAGCATACACAAACAACAACCACATTATACTACTTTACGACCATTACGTAAAAACATACGGTCAATCTCGTGGTAACCGGTAGCACCCCGCAAGCATTTCATTGCGAATTGCAATATTCATCCTCTCCAAGCGACTAACCGTAGCTTGCATCTCAAGCGCGTATTGGACCCCCCTTTTGGTCATTGGAGGATCGAACCATTCAAAAAATTTACAACTATTCACCCCCTGACGCATCTGTGCATCGATATACGCTTTACAGCCGTAAAAGCGACGTCCTGCATTCCTCTGACTTTTGGAAACAACAATGTTACATTCAACTCCGCAATAGCAAAGTACCGAACGTCCACTGATGCTAGAACTTGATGTATTAGGGTTTTGATGAGCAAGTACAGTCATTAGCCTGGTATGCAATGATTGTTGAACCGGTTGGGGATTCTCGAGTACGACATTTTCCCGCGTAGCACAAACAAGTTCACTCTCTACTTCTTCATTTGTCTCTGTAGCACCCACTGTTGGTAGATCTTCCACTTGGGTTTCCGGAACAAATTCTACCTCATCGTCTGCAACCTTATTCCGTTCGTAGTCATCATATATTTCCATCATTGTTTGATCATCGATCTCCCAATCATCCATTTTCGCCTACATAAAAGTTAAAGAAAATACCAAAATTAGTCAAATTTGCAACCATGGTTTGGGTCGAATTCCTTTCCGATTTGAACAAAATTGAAGACTGGCGTACTACACACCCATCTGTTAGAAGAGAGGAAAAAAAATGACAAAATACCAACCTTAGTGACTTCTGCGATTGCTTTTGCACAAATTTAGGTTTTTGGTTCGATTTTGAAGCAAAAAGAAATGACAAAGGAAGAAGGGTCAACTGGTTTTTACAGTGCAGGGTTGAATTGGCGAAATTTCAAAAATCGCCTTCAGGCGAATTTTCGAATTTCGCCTACAGGCGAATTTTAAGAATTCGCCTACTGGCGAATTCTCAAAATTCGCTCAAAGAAACCTGTTGCTGCAAACAGAGCAGCAGGTACAACATCTCAAATTTTACAAATTCAACACGGCAACAGAGCAGTCGCTTAATGGACAAATTTAACATGCAGCTCATAAAATACATCTCAAATTTAAGCGAAATGCATCTAACAACATTACTTCGTACGGTACAACACAAATTTTACAAATCCAAACAACATTTTGCAAAGCCAAACAATATTGCTTCGTACGGATATTACAAATCCAAACACAAATTTTACAAATCCAAACAACCTCTAACTACTCGCATCCAGCAACAATATGGATTTACTCATGAAGATCATGAAATTCGTGCGGGCTTCTTCTCCGCCGACGCGTTACCAGTGGTCTAGAACCGCTACTGCTGCTGCTACTGCTACTCCGATCTCTGCGCGCAGTGGAAGACGAAGGTAATGCGAGCGTTGGTTGAGATGGGCCAGGAACAAATTCTTCGTGTACCGGTGCACCTTGGGACGAGGTGCCCTGTGACGATGAACCCGCACCTCCTCTAGGCCGACGTCGGGTGTACACAAGCGCTGGAGGTGGAGATGGAGGTCTTGGCCTATCAAGTTTATTCTTGCACAATACAACATTTAGAATCCTTTGGATGTTAATGCACATCCTCCTCCCCTCCTCGTCGGTTTGTCGTCTGCGAAGCTTTTCAGCGAAGCTTTTCAGCTTCTTCCCAAGCCCTGCTTATACCAGCTGCCTGTAAAGTTGAATGAAAATTAGCCAGAGACACAACTATCATAACTAATTGATATACTACTTACAACATCAGCTTACCACGTTCCTCTCAAGTGGTGCTCTGGGAACGTACGGACTTCTATACACTGCCTCCACTGGCGCCGTAAGAACATATCGTCGTGTTATGTTCCAGTACCACCTTTTGTACTGCTCTAGCGTGATGGTGGGCTCCCTCTCAATCTGAGTAGCTGTATGTCGCTCATTCCACAACTGAATGTAGGCAACATACTTCTCTGCATTGTACGTAGACGTGCAGGGTGGCGCATCATCTGGTATATGCTGCATCATGCCGAACTGTCTCATAACCCTGTCGGGTAAGTGAAATGCAGCCTGGGTGTAAGATAGAAGTGGTACTCTCGCAGTCCACAAGTATCTAGCAGCTGTACACATGGCTGGAAGCTGTGCTAGCACATCTTGTGTGTACGGTGTCCAAGTAACCTTGTCATCCTCTAGCACATCTAACTCGTTGCGATAGAACTTCACACTCCGTCTTGGAGTTTGGCGCGTTTTTTTGGGTCCTACCCACCTGTTAGAATATGTTAGAATATATTACACATGGAAATTGCACTGTATAATTTATTTGAAAGGATAAAAAAATACCGAGACCCAAGCGGCATCGACTGATCGACAACAACGTTTGTTACTAACAATCTTCCGATTGGAAGATAAGTCCACGACCAAAGCTGCATTTATAAGAAAAAGTTAAGACCAAAAATGAGACAAATCATGTAAAGCAGTAAATTATTGGAGTTTGTTTCAAACCTGTAGTAGTGTCAGACAGCCACCAATAGATTTATTCTCCAAAAGAGAGAGTCTGGACATCTCCATATACGTATAAGATAACACAGCACTGCCCCAGGAAAACTTACCGCACTCCCCTAAATCAGCAATATACGGTAGCCATTTCAGATCTACCCGAGTCTTTGTATGGTCGCACATCAATCGAGAAACAATGATGTGCAAAATAATAGTACGTGCTCGCTGCTGAATCTGAGCCTCTGTAGCATCAGCAGGAATATCGTGCGACAATTGACGTCTATACCACATGATTTCCACAAACTCATTGCCCCTTGTTTGTTCAGGGGGTGGGTCAAGACCAAGTAAATCATGACACAATTGCATATAGTCATATGTCACTCCTTCATAAGCCACTGCATTGCCTTCAATAGGCAAACCTAACAACACGGCAACATCTGCTAATGTAATTGTCATCTCACCAATAGGGAAATGAAAAGTGAAGGTCTCTGGTCGCCATCTGTCTACCAAAGCAGTGATAAGATAGTGGTCAAGCTGGATGTATCCCAACTTCATTATGTGTAGAAAACCAGCCCTCTCAATCTCAGCCAATACTCCTGAATGACTTGAACTCACCTTCTTCACTGATGTGGAGTGATCAATAGTTGTATCTGGATCGTCGCGCTGAACAAATGATAAATATATAATTAGAAAGCCGGAATTATACAAACTAACACAAAATTATATTTTTTTAAAAACCACCTGCATCCATATATTGTTAGAAGTACGATGCTGTGCTTGAAGAAATAATACCCTTCCATCAACGGGTCCGGGCTCCATCTCCACATACTCTACAAGATACAAATATTATAAGTCAATTCATTTCGATAAAAATTATACACTAACCAAAAATTGACAACCTCATAACCCACAAAGTAGTATGAATGCACGTAAACTCCTTGTCGTTCATATAGATTTTTAATATGCCTTTTATAAACTACAACTACCTTAGTTGTAACCTATTGCATTTTGTACACTCTATCGCAACATGGTTTGAAGAAAACCACACAGCGCGCGCGCGCACACACACACATATCATGATGAAGTAAGTTGTGTGATTAAATAGATACTATTTGCATGAAAGAACAAAACATGCAATATTCAAAATATTAAATGCTCAAACTATATGCTTGAAAACAAACAATGAAGCAAGTTGTGGAAGCCAAACAATTATGCAAAAACAATTCATGCTCGACCTATTGCTTAACATATTTTTTGCACATATTAAAATGTTTTACAAAGTAACCTATTGCATTTTGTACACATACAACTACCTTAGTTCAAACAAGTTCAAAGTGTACAAATTATCAACGGTGATATTCAAATGCTTTGCTTACAAGCACAATTTTTGTTCATGAAGTAAATTTGCAACAAATTCATGCCCTAAATTAGAAATACCAAATTATGGGTATAGATTCGTACATATGTCTTGTTCTATACCAGACGTGCTTGCCATTGACTAATTTGTGAAAGAATTTGTCTAAAAATTGAAGAAATGGAAGTGGAGGAAGGTTTTGAGAAATTTGGGGCTTTTGGGTTCGGTTTTGTTTTGTTTTGGGGAAATGAGGAAGTGGGGAGAAGGGGTGCTGGCTGTCTTGTTTTGTGCAGGGTTTTAACGAACGCGATTTTTGAAAATTCGCCTTCGTGCGAATTTTGAAAATTCGCCAACGCGACATTTCAAAATTCGCACGAAGGCGAATTTTCAAAAATCGCCTTCGTCTAACAGGTCTATGTTTGTAATTATTTTCAAAACAGGGTTATTTGCGTTATTGTTTTCACAAACAAGTTTATGTTTGAAAATTTTCCTTTTTTTTATTTTCAGAACCCTTTGAGATGTATATGGAATTTCACATCTCCCAACCAGTATATAACGTGCGTGCAATAACTCAAGAGATGTTACATGATTTTCCATCTCTTAAGGATCCGTCAGAATATTTATATGTAGTAGAATGCGCTACATATAATGTCTAATCAATAAAATAAATAATTTTCTTAGCGTTAAGGCTTTACATTGATCCCCTTAATGCGTTTTTAAGCATTGACGTATAATTTGCGTTTGACACCATCAGTAGAACGTCGGTAGTCAGGGATGTGCCGTGATACGACAACACTAAAGCAAAATCGTATATGTCTCGTATAAGGATAGAAGTATGACAAAGCACGTGGGGCAATGCCCAAGGTATTATACTACCAGTTCAGATCGCAGAGCTGATGGTAACGCATCATAGCTATGACCGTCCATCGTGTTCATTCAACCCATATCGAGTCAAAGTGAGGCAATTCCAAATCAAGGTGCACCGATTTAAACCAACAGCAAGAGTAATAATATGGACCGAGTCCAAGAAAATCGAAGAATGGATGTCCGCTCGGGGTAATTAGCCCACTTGGCCCTGTCAAGCCGTCTTGTTTTAGTCATTTCAAATTGGCGCAAGTGTTGGGGTCTATCCATTATTGTTCTCTTTCTTCAAATCCAGTAATCGTCGTCAGATTCAACAACTTCATTCTGGAGTCTTCTCCGCATATACAGTTGTTAAAGTGGTCCAATATTGACAGAGAGTATGCCAATAAGAGAATCCGATCTCTTTAACAACCTAACGTCGTTTTACACACCGGTTGGTATTTTACATTTCGAAAACAGTATGAGATATCAAAATATCATATTCGCTTCAAAATCAAATCCATTTTGGAATCATTATATTTTCACAAAATGTACGATTTTATTTCAAGAATCATTTTCTTAATATTTTGACTTCGCTTCCAAAATCGTTTCGAATTTCAACTTAGGTTATAACTTCAATTTAACCCAATTCGTATTTAAATCCATGATTTAAAAATAAACACCCTTTGACCAGTTTGAAATTTTGAAAAATATTTTGAATAATTAAAATAGTTTGAATAGTTTTTAAATAGTATAAATAATTAAAATAGTTAAAAATAGTTTATATGATTAAAATAGTTTACATAAAATAGTTATTAACTAGTTTATATGGCAAAATAATCTGGAAAACCAAAATAATTTGTATATTTAAGAAGATAGCCTTTACATAGTTTTATATTAAATAATTGATTTGAAAATAGTTTTAAAGTCAAACCGATTCAATTCCAACTCTAATTTCCATTCAGTCGATTCACTTTCAATTTCAGTTCAAATCAATTTCAACTTCGATTTCAATTAATTCAATTTCACTTTTAAATTAATTCAATTTCAATTTCAAAATTAAAACCATTCCAATTCCAAATCAAAACCATTTCAATTTATCAATTTCGAGTATGATTTTCAAAACATCGATCTAAAATACTTAAATCAAATTTACCTTCAATACCCAATTTGAAATCCAAATTTTCAAATACTTTTACTCAGTAAAATTCAAAGTTTGAATAAAAGTTCCATCCTTTAAATCAAATCAATTTCTGAAATTTAAATCATAATTCGATTATAAGTTAAAAATCATAGGCTCAATTATTTAAAACATTTCGCCTTTACCAAATTTAAATTTCAACATTCAGGACTCAAGTTCGAAAATAATTTGATTTCTATAAATTCGATTTTTTTACTCTTTTAAATCAGATTATTTAAATAATTTCAAATCAAAAATTTTGAAATCATTTAATTTAACCAAATTCCGTGTCCGTATATAATTTTCTACTTATGGCCAAATGTCAGTTATTCTATTTTAATTTCAGGGATGTATATATATCATTTCAATCCAAATCACAGTGTAGGTATATATCATTTCAACCTATTTCTTAATTTATTCGAAATAATTCAACTTACAGTTTTATGCACTGTAAATAATATACAGAGGGATAACATGATATATCAGAACAAATAAACATCCAAAATATCAACCAATAACATCCATCGCAATCAATCATCCAAACAGTCAATATACTTCGCAACAATTTCATAGTTATTAATATCAGATGTTTATTTAAATTCCAATTTCAAACTTAACTATCAGTTTTAATTTTTTTTAACAGTTAATTCAATGACAGTTTAGATGACAATTAAATTTATCAAAGAACAACCAATAAATTCATATCACTACATAATTTCAAATTTAACTATCATAAAAAATATTCTAGTACTTGTGAGTGTTATGAAACACTCACATAGAGTTTTCTGTTGTCGCTTTCACATTCTGCTTTCGATTAAATTCGAACGCGTTCGAATTTATCTAAAAATTCTGGAAGCTTCAAATATTCCCAATCCAATTATATATCGAAGAATTCATCAATACGAATTCAACGCGACTGACCACGTTGAATTTGGATCTAAAATGAACGAGATATGATATTTATAAGAATCCGGATTTTATAAAACAATTTGTATGATTTACATTATTCAATTTATTACCAGCCTACAATAAAATGAAGTCCGACCCACGAACGAAAAGAGATCCAGACTTCATCTTCTTCTCCCCCTTTCTTCTATCTCCTGTATACTCGAATATCCCCAAGCCATGCATGCACTTACTGATACGGTCACAACTTCGACGAAATCACGAACCAACCTCGCCAATAGACTCCCTCATCGCTTTCGACTCAGACCATACCATCAACGCCTCCTCCGCCTCGACGATGCAAAACGCGTTCTTGGCCACGCACGCACGACCCTGTCAGGACGCGACCTCCAAGTCACCACCGAGTGCCACGAAAATCTCGCCGTAGATGATACTCGACCTCACAACCACTAATCTATCCTTTGCTTAGCCGATCTACCACCGAACTTCATGAAAACCAAAACCCTAGCTCGGCCATACTTAAGAAAATACTGCCGCACCTCCCAAATCGCATATCAGATTGGAGCCCAAGCCAAAACTAGATTTTAGAAAGTGGTTTCGAGATTTTTAGTTAAGTATAAGTTGAGAAATCAATTTATTAAGTTGCCCTTTTTTTTATTTTCTTCTTCTTTGTTCCGTAGCCGTTGCGTGCACAAATTGGAGGGAACGTGATTTGAGAAGGAAAAGGTACAATGATAGGTACGTAAGGTAGCTGATAGATTTGAAGGGTTGACTAAAATATATTAATTGATTCTCAAAATGTCTCGATTTACGTAACTTAAAATTTGAAACCCCGAACGAGGTGTGCTGCTAGACGTTCATAATGTTATACTCTTATTCCAAATGCAATGGAAAAGGTTTCGAGTCCTAATTCGATCGTATGGAGAAGATGACTTTTTGAATCGAATTAAATATTAAATTTTTGATATTTAATTCAACGCATTTATATCCCGTACGGCCAAACGATAACTTCTAACGCTACGAAATTTGAAATCCGTTTCATCGGAACACAGGAATGTCAAAAATGGCTATTTTTACACGACAATTAAAGTATAATATTTTCAATATCTAATTTTTCACTTTTAAATTCAATTTTAATTTTTAACAATCTTCATCGTTTAAATAAAAATTGAATAAACTTTCAATATTATTTTCAATCATATTAAATTCAGAATTCAATTATTCAAATAATTCCCAATATTAAATTTAAACAATTTAATTGTTCAATATTCAACAAATTTCAATATTAGATTTTAAATGAATTTTAGTTATCAATCAGTTACTCTATTTACATTTAATGAATTCAACATTTACTATTTAATCCAAGTATTGATTGTATACACATTCAATACATAGTATTACCTTTCAATACTTGTTATTACTTAAATCTCCAAAATTAGTTTATTTTAAAATTTTATTCAAGTTCATGACCAATAACTAATACTCTCAAAATCATTAAACCTTTATTTTAACCATTTATTCATTAATTATATTAAATTTAATAATTTAAAATAGCTGAAAATACGGGTCATTACACTAGCAATAGGAGGCCAATGGGAACAAGCATAACATATTTATTTTTTTCCTTTACAGAATGCGGTTAGATATTGAATTTCATAAGAACTACGTCTATGAATAGAGAGAGTTGATCTTGTATTAGTTTTTCATTGTTTGATGGTGAAATCGTATGTCAATAAGTTAATTATACAAATGATGTGTTAAAAACTATGATTTCATAATTCTATCTTTTCAGATATTGACAAATTTATTTTAATGGATGCAAACAAAAATTGTACATCATATAAACTAAGAGAAACATCAAGATGGTTTCTCCAATGTAGGGCATCCGAGGCACCTGTGCGCGTTGAAATTATAGACCGCGTCGAATGCTGAAAGAGAGATAGATGTCGATTAAGGCCGACATAGGAGGAAGGGGTAAAAAGAGACTTGAAGGATTGGAATATATCCAAAGAGCTGGTGAGGGACAAGAGCGCATGGAAGTTAGTGATCCACGCATCAAAACCATGAGCTATGAGTTTTATCAGTTTTAGATTATAGGTCTAGGGAACTGAAGCCTAAGACGTAGTGTTTGATCTTCGATCAATATTGCTATTAGTACCATTATTACTATATATTTTTTTCTTTATATATATATTATCTTTATTTTAATTTTACTTGGTTACTATTATTATTACCTATTTGAGTTTATTTTGTTATTGTTATTGTTATGACTTTTAAATTGACTTTGTCATTTAGTTTTGGGTTCCATCTCTAGCCGACCCCAACTTGTTTGGGAATAATGGCTTAGTTGTTGTTGATGTAAATTAAAAGAAACAGCAGTATGTATGTATTGAATTTAATTTCCTCTCTTCGTTTAACACTCTACATATATGACACTTTATCAACATCCACATATGATATCTGTCAACACGACTGTTGATAACCATTCAACTGTATTTAACAAATGGTACAAGAATCTTATTGTAGTGATAGAAAACGATCGATTGTTTTGTTTTGGTGATGGTTGCGGTGAAAGAAAATGATCAACTGTTGTGTTTTGGTGATGGTTGCGGCAAAAGAAAATGTCCAACCAACCTAAATGATTTGGTTGATGGTTGATAATTTATGATACAATTGCTATAACCATAATAACTGCTGGTCTAGCTTAATAAGTTTGATATTTTAAAGTTCTACAAGAATTTTTTTCCGAGTCAGCTTATTAAGCAATTTTTTGCTCAACCAACCTAGACAAACTTTGATGGCAATCTTCCATTTGATTTGATTTTTTTTTAACAGTGATTCTGGACATTTAAATAATAAATTTACAGTTTAAAAATATCGTGTTAATTTTTAATGGCGCTTTTGGGTAAACTCTAGTTTCAAAGTCGTGAAATACTCTTTTCTGATAAAATATTCAAAAATTTGGATCAGTGAAAAAGTTTTTACTGACTCGTCTATTGTAATCAATATCCAGTGAACTCAGAATATTTAACTGACGTAGATCGATTCTTCTGATCTATCAAATGTGAAATTTGTTAGCGCACGCTCATAAGTCATGAGTGCTTTTAGAATTTTCAGACATTAAGATTTGAAATACCTAAAAGTTTGGACTGAAATGTGTTTGTTTTTGTGGCTTTTAAGTTTCGTTTGAGGCAATTGTTGTGTTTTTCTCCTTCTTTTTTCAACGCCAATGTTTATGCAATCAGCATTTATGTAAACTTTATAACATTAGCATGAACATTTCGGCAGAGTTGTTAAGTTGTAACTATCAAAATCCAATTGGGGTTCTATAGTTAATTTGTTACTCATTGTACGTTGTTAAAAATCTTATACCTTATGATTTGAATCCTAATTCAAATTGAATTCCTTCCTTTACTTTAAGATTTGATTACATTTGGATTCAAAATGAGTAGAAACCGCAGTTGAGAAAAATCATTCAACATATACCTTTGTATTCAATTTACTTATTTGTATCCACAATTGTAATTCTATTGTTTTCAAATAAAATGAAAATGGAACCTAGTTTTTAGGGTTAGATGTAGACACACATGAAAATCATTTTTAAAGCGTGTACAAACTTGCTCATCTTCACAATGAAGTTCGTTATATCCAACCTCATTTTTATATATATTGTGGACGAGTATATGCAAATATGTGTAGATGCATAGGGACTTTCTTCACATTTTTCAATCCTTCAATTTTTTTTTTATACCATTTGTCAATTTTTTTCTTATCAAGAAGTTTTAGTTGAGCTAATATTTTTAGCTACGAAAATATGATGTAGATCATCTTGAATTTTTTTTGTATAGTTGGAAAAAAGGAAATTTTGTTGAACATCCTCTTTGAGTTCCAAAATACACTGTCGATTCTTCTCAAAAACATGTTTCAAAAAACATTTCTATTTTGTTCAGCAAGACTACAAATATTTGTAGTTTCTAAAATTGCAAATATTTGCAGTGTGTGCTGCACATATTTGCACATATGCAAAAAAAAAAAAAAAATAATAATAATAGAAAAGAAGTCTAATTTTGGTCATATTATCCTTAGATGAAGTGCAGATTTGATTTTCGAAAAAGAAACGAAAAAAATTATCAAAAATAATTTTATGGGCTTAATCTAAAACTTATTTTTGAAAAAGTTTTTTTGTGTATTAAGTTTAAAAACAAGGGACAGATCCTAATTTCAACTTTAAATAATTTGGACCCTTCAAGATCGTTAGTAATACATAAGCGGTCACAAAAATTTATTTTAAATGTTTGTTTGAAACATAAATTTGGAAAAGCTAGAAGTTTTGAAATGATACGACATTCTGTAATAATGACAGGTTTCAAAATTGTTAATGACACACAGCGCAAAAAATCGCAAAACCTCTTCGAAGCCTTAGCGCGTGGCACGACAAATGCCACACGTCCTTTTAATTTACCGCTCACGTTTAGATTTTTTTTATAAATTTAATAATACAACAATAAATTAACAAAGTTAACTATTTTTTGTTAAACGTATGCAACAAAGATTTTTTTAAGGCATTTTGTAAAAAAAAATCATCAAATATAATATTATAGACATAAAATTTAAGCATAATGGTTTTTTAAAGCCAAAGTCCAATATAATGAAGGATGTTATTGATAAACTAGAAATCCAAATATGATTAAGCAATTATATTTTCCAAATCAATCTTTGCATCATTAGGTTCATAAGTTTCAGCATCTTCCTCATCCATCTCATTTCGATTTAGTTTCTTCTTCGTGAAGATGTAAAGGAGCAAAAACGGGTGTTGAAAAACCTCTTGATGTAGATGTTCTACTCGGATATCTACCTTCCTTCACTTCTGCTGCTCTAGCAGCAACACCCTAAGTCAAGCCATCTTCATCAAATACAAGCTCATCTTCAGCATTGGATGCATTATCCATATTTCTCGTTAATCATGCACTACAGTCATCAATATTCATCAAGGATATTGGATCAATGGTGTCACAGATGTTGTATGGTATATTCTTTTTAATGCTTCATAATATGATGAATATTAATTTTATACCGTTTGGATTATAAAAAACGAAAAAACAAATAAAAACAATAATATAATGAAAATGCATGTCATTTTGCGTCGTGCACCATTTGCGCCATTCACCACGCTTTTTCATATGGGCCGCACCACAAAGAAGAAAAGTTCAAACGCCGCATCTCGCCGTGCGCCATGGTGTGCGTTTCATAACTATGACAAGAATAATATGCACACAAAAGCTTAGCTTGATCTGATGTTTATTGATATGAAAAAATCGACTGAGGATAAATAGAAGAATAAAGGATAAGGGATATGGACACTCATCCACCTTGTGTGTGTGTGTGTCTATATACACATAATTATTAATCATTATTGCTAGCTACTTAGATAATTACCCTCTTCACTCTTTCTTTGTGTATACGTTAATAAGCTGTGTTGATTTTATTTGTTAATTGTTGGTTGGAATCAAATATCTTATCTGCATACTCAGTTAAATTACTAGTAAAATGCTTGACAATCTATATTCAAATTGGTAGTAATGGCTATCAGCATCAAAGTAATGTATATGTTTATTTCCGATTGTACGCATATCTTTGCCGAAATGATCGATATACTATTTCGGAGATGTGTATAAATACTATATCATAACTTTCTTGATTATTCTTCAGGATCAGGAGATGGTATTAAGAGATTCCATCTATAAATTGAGAGTGATTTCGTTATTTCGGTTGAAAATGAGATTTTCACTTGCCTTTTATTCTGTTTGACAACAGCTGAATAATGATCCTAAGCAAGAAGCAAGTTCTGAAGATGAGGAGCACTCTTACGAAAATTACGCTTCAGAGAGTGAAACAAGCTCATCTGAAAGTTCATCAGGGAATAGGGTGAAAAGGAAAAGAAACCGTGGTATGATCACAAGTTCTTTCATTTCATAAGTAAATTAGGATTATTTAGTGTAAACTGGACAATTCTTTGCTTGATGTTAAGTTGACTGTGACCTTGCAGTCAACGTAGAAGACATTCCTCTGATGGAAGGTGAAGGGAAATCTTTGAAGATTCTTGGATTTAATCAATATCAAAGAACTGTGTTTCTGCATGTAATGATGAGGTACTTGCACTTGATGTATATCATATATGTGATTTCTTATAGTCGGTGTGATGATTTGATATGACCTGTGCCTCTGCTCTGTTACTTCCCTATTATCTGTGGAAGTTGCAATAGCCGCTGATCTAGAGAATTCTGTCTGTACTTGCTATATTTGCAATTAGACCGACAATGTTTGGGTATATATGCATTAACTTACAGACGTGGATGAGAATGTTAAGTACGGTTATTCTAAACAAATTCAGAAGTGACTAAATTGTTTTTGTGTTCGTGAGTGCATGGGACTTGTGCAATATATTGTTCCACATTTTTACTCATTGAAGCTATGCGTTTGAATTTGTTCCTATGTAAGGGAACTATGACATACAATGATCATTTGAACTTTTGCATGTTCATTGATACCTCGGGTTCATTAAGTTTTGTGAAACAGAGTTGGTTTTCTCGGGTCAAATTTATTTATACGGAACTACTGACAAAGACTCTTGAATAAACATCTTTGATTAAATTGAGCTCAAGTCATAGTTTTCTAAGAATCTATGCATCGATGGATAGAAGTTGCTTTAAATTGTGTTGTACATGCTACTGAAATGTTGGCAGTAGCGTTCTAAAGCCGTATAGCATACGGTAAGATGCGTCAGAAAGTGTTGTATTATGCCTAAGAGGATTTTGGTAAGCACTAGCATAGTAGTATATAGTTTAAACTTAAGTAGCAAAGTATATTATAGTTTTATTAATGTTTATGGTGCCTTTAAATGTTCCAATTTTATTAATTCACACCCTTTTTTATTACACACACAGACACAGATGTGTGTGTGTGCGCCTGCTGATTATCCATTATTCATATGCAGGTTTGGATGGGGGGATTGCGACTGGAAGGAGTTCATTCCTCGCTTGAATGGAAAAACTTTCGAAGAAATTCAGGAGTATGCTTCCCTTTTTTGGGTTTTAGATATAATTGGCCAACCTCCTTTTCCATTGCAATAAATTTCCACTTCTCATTAGAGTATTTACACCATAGAATGTTTTCCCCCTCTTCCAATTGAACTCGGAAGCTCTAAAATATAAACTAGTGAAAAAAATGTTACAGTTGCCTGCTCATTTTACTGCAGTAGTTATTTTACTCTTTGTGTTGAACAAATCCAATAAGAACAAAAAATTTCAAAAGCAAACTTCAAGGCTTACCTCCCAACTATTTTGGCATTAGATCTTGTTTGGAGTTTTCAGTGTTTGGTTAAATTAAAGGCCAGTTTGTGCACTAATTTGGGCTTGTATTCATCTATGGCGGTAATTGAAGACAGCAGGACATAGGTTTTTATTTTTTATTTTTAAAATATATCTAGTTACAGTATCCAGAGATATTGTAAGCATGCAGTGTTTGTTGCTTTCTCCCATCTTTTGTGTGTGTGTGTGCAAGGCCAGTTTGTGCACTAATTTGGGCCTGTATTCATCTATGGCGGTAATTGAAGATAGCAGGACATAGGTTTTTATTTTTATTTTTTAAAATATATCTAGTTACAATATCCAGAGATATTGTAAGTATGCAGTGTGTGTTGCTTTCTCCCATCTTTTGTGCATGCGTGCATGCAGGTATGGCTTCCTTTTCTTGAAACACCTTGACGAGGGTGTGAATGATTCACCAACTTTTTCAGGTAAAGTGCTAAATTGGAATTCATTAAGCTTCTCTCTCTATACAAAATACGTACATACATATACAAGCACATGTGTGTACATATACATCAACACACACACACACACAATGTTGGGGGGGGGGGGGGTATGTATGTAGATTTACTGTTCTCATTTTTCATTATCGAACATGTAGATGGGGTGCCAAAAGAAGGAATACGCATAGATGATATACTAGCTAGACATGCACAAATAACACTGATAAAGGAAAAGGTACTTTTGCTTATGCAATTCTTTCTTCTTCATTGGAACATCAAAACTTTGTATTCATATGCTCATGTATTAAGCTTTCCTATCCACACAATTACAAACATATTGTCATGCAGCGTCTGGAAACAGATGTATATGATAGTCAAGTATGCTGCATGTTATAATGAAATCTAGATGTCCAATTCCAAGATTTTATCTTTATTTTCAGTCTGCATTTTTTAGTTCAGTTTGAATAGGGTATTATACTATTTGGACTTTTGGGATGATGTTGCTAGTTGTAGTACTGTTAGGGGATATTAATCATGGCTAGGGGGTTGTGATAAAGAATGATTAAGTATGGAAGTTGCCATTTTTTTTAATAGAGAGTGATAAATACACTCCCCTTTACCACCCCTCCATTTTTTAATGTATTTCTACAAATGAAAAGCGTGTAGATATGCTAATATATGAAGAAAAGGGAGTCATATACGTGTACAAAAAAAGCTTGTAGGAGACATGATTGCAATTTGTGCTGATGATTTGGTACATTTTTGCATCAGGATATTAATCACGGCGATCACATTAGGAGGTTGTGATCAAGAATGATTTAGTATGGAAGTTGTTAAAAGAAGTTTATTTATAGAGAGTGATAAATACCATGCCCTCCATTTTATTTTATATATTTTAACAAATGAAAAGCGAGCAGATATACTAATATATGAAGAAAAGGGTCATATGCATATACAAAAAAAGCTTGTAGAAGACATGATTGCAATTTGTGCCTGATGATTTGGTGCATTTTTGCTTCAGGAGTACCAGTCTTCTAATTTATTCTTTTTTCTCTCTCCTGGTGCCTTCGAACTAATTATCTCACATCTACCTTCAGAAATGTGCAGAGATAATTTATTGTTGCTTGTTTATTAGTCATTTGAAGTTCGAACTATGAACCGATCCAAATAGATCTAGGCATCATACTTCCAGGTAACTTCATAAGTAAATTAACAGTCAAACAATACTAACAAATCTGTTTAATTAGAAAATAAATCTCACACACACACGGGGCCGGCTTTTTGGACACAAAATAAAACATAATTGGTAACACGATAGATGTGGACCGTTGGATCTCATTGTGGTCACACATAAGGTTGAAATGGGGGGCAATCCAATGTTTGAGATTCATTGTGTTGCAATTTTGTGTCCCAATAAATTTTCCATATATATGTATGTATATGTATGGATGTGTGCGTGCGCGTGTATCCTACGTTGATGAACGGTACGGATATACTGTATCTAACTTAATTACCTTTGTAATTAAATTGAGGTGCGTGGTTTGTTCCCACTTAAAGGGCTTGGTGTTGTTTGAGGTGAAAATTTGAATTCGTATGCTAAGTCTGTATACTTATTAACGTGAGTTAAGTTCATAGGACGTTATAGGTGCAATTTCTAAAGGGCAATTTTCAAAGGGTCTAACGAGCCTTCATTGCTAGGTTAACACAAATAGCATACACAAGTAACATGTATGTGTGCTTCACATCCATCCATACAACCTGCCATTCTAGTTGAAGACAAGTTTGATACCTTCTGTAAAGATAAGCTCCACAACAAACCTGATGCTGTATTCAACTTATATTCAACTTAATCATATTCACAATCAGCCAAACGTGTGTTTTTGTTGCTCAAGAGACGTTGCTTGTAAAATAAAAGCATGAATCATTCCATAAGAATGATATTATCTTGCTTTTGGTGATTAAGGTAGCCTACAATGAAACAATATAGGGAGTTTCTAGGGTCTTGATATTATCTAAACGAGAGGTTTGTATTCACATTATGACTTCAAATGCCATTTTATCTTATATTTTTCACCAATGTATTACAGCCACCAATTTTATGTAATGTACGTACATACGTATACGTTCGTACGTACACATGTACGCATGTATGAAATTAAATTTTAATGCAATACAATTGCCAACATGCACGAAAATAGGTTAAAAAATCTTCTAAACTTGGGAAACATTATTAAAGCTAGAGATTAATTTCACATTGAGAACTAATAAAGATAGATCAACTATTACTTTATTGTTTTCAGCGTGCGACCTTACTCCCAACCGAATATCCAGCTCGACCAACAATCCAAGTAATGTTAAACAAAATTCATAATAAAGAGGTTCGTGTTACTCTAAGAAAACAAAATGTTCTATTAATTAAAATGCGCTTTAAAAAATATCTAACTAAAGCAAATATTCGAAATTTTGAATTCTTGTAACTGATCAGAAGGGTTAATTTACTAAACATAAGGATCTTTTGAAAAACAAAAACAAAAGTTCACATCTGGTTTGGTTTATTATGGTAAAAGTAATTAAGTCATACATATGTAGATATAGGCCTGTCAACGGATAATTTCGAATGCGGATAGTGTCATATCCGCATTAACATTCAAAATCATTTTCGGATATCCGCATCCGCGGATATGGACGGAGATTGAATAATTATCCTATTTGCTAACTATCCATAAATCAAGAAATATAAATGAAAAATTTTAGTTTAAATTTTTTTTCAATCCCATTGATTATAAAAGTGTTAAAAAAACAAAGATAGTGATAATAAATATTTTTGAGCAGTTAATATGCGTTTAGCGCGTATAATATAAACTTCTCGCTTAATAAAACCAGAAATATACATCTTTCATTCTACTAAGATACACATATTTTAAGCTATAATCTTGAAAAATACCGAATGGATAATTTTTGCAGATGTCTTCATATCCGCATCCGCATCCATTTTTTCGGATATCGGATATTTATCCGCTTTTGGAATGCGGATGCGGATGCAGATGTATTTCAGATTTTTCGGGTATCCATTGACAGCCCTATGTAGATACCGAGGCATAGGTTGTTACGATTAATCTTAAAATTTGTTCAGTTGGATGACTTGGATCTGGAGTGAATATTACATTACTGTTACATGGTGTGGCAAACAAGATGTTTGGGTCTACTCTTTACAAAGTTGAATTAACAAAGATACAGAGATTTTAATGGTTGCAGCTGTAACATCTTCAGGGTTATACTTGCATGGAAGATTGAGCACTAGTTTTGTATGCAGATACCAATTTTTTTTTTAATTTTTTTTTTCATGCATAAGTTTTAAGCATCATCTAAATTTGTACGAAATTGACCCGTCTGGAGCTACTAGTTCCACCAAGTGTTAATCTAGTTCTCTAATTTCTTTATTTTAGTACCAAAATGTTACATTTTCACAGTGTTGAGGGTTTGAAAAGAAAAATAATATATCAAATAGAATACTAAAAAATAAAATTTGAGATTATAAACTTACCATTGAAAGTTGCTATCTTTGTTAGATTTCACAAGAAAGAAATTGATGGTGACATAAGAAATGGGTGCGAGGACTCAACTTAGAAACTAGGGTTAAGTTTTGATTAGAAGTTATGCACATATATTAAGGTATGAGGTTCCTGTCAGACCCCCAAAGTTCCCGCCATCTCCATTTGGTTCTGGCCAGATTCGGAACAGAATTGGACCGAAAACTGGGTTCCGATTAGAGGAAAAAACTGTTAAATTGTAATTTTGTTGTCCCACAGATTTTTTTTTTCTTTTTAAATTTTAGAGAAACACATTCTTTGGAAAGAAAAAAAGATAATTGAAATCGCTAAAATTAAAAAAAAGCTCAAAAATAAGGGAAAAAATCGAGAATAACTCACCAAAAACCGAGTGGCTTACTTCCTCGATTTGAAGGGAATTCTGTGTATTTGAGGAGTTTTTTTTTCTCCATTCAAGGTTTTTTTCTTCTTCCATCGATGTCTCTTTTCAGTTGACGGCTTGCATTGGGTGAAGTTTGATAATTGATTATATTTGGTGTGTGTTGGATTTTTAGTTTCGGGCATGGCTTTATTTTACAAACAACCCCCCCCCCCCTTTCTTTTGTTTTAAATTTAATCATTTTTACATATTTATATATTATATCTGAATTGATTTTATTAAATATAGAATTTACCAATATGTTTCACTGAAAATAATAATTCCAAACTGAAATATCATACACATGCAGTACCAAATTTTTTATAGAAATTTTGAAGACATAACTTGGTATCGATTATCGATACATAATTAATTACTATAAGGTATCCATGTTAATCAAGCAAATTTGTGGATTTTTGGTTGCTAAAATGTATTAGTGTCGTTTGAAGTGAAAAGTTGCTATCTATGTACCAGTTCTATTGCTTAATTTTTGTTGTTGCAGAAATACAATCCCAAAGACGTTAAAAATACTTGTACTTACCCAGATTAATTTAAAAGGAATTAAAATTGTGAGCTTTACAAAATTGTGGACATTTCTTATTAAATCAAACAGCTCAACACTGTGAAGAAATCTTTTTAAAAATGAGTGAAATATACATGTACAGTTTGAGGATACGCCTAAATGGGAATATAGGTGTAATTTGTGCACTTGCATTGTTTTTACTTAGTAGATGTGATCATCATCTTTCTTGTATTTTTTTGGCTAATGATTGGTTTCGGTCACATGAATTTTCTTTCATAAGTTTATATTTTATACCATGACTCGATTTTTGCTTGCTTAGTGGGTATTAATTGAGTACTCGGCTCATTTTTTGAGACAAACCATACCAAATTAAGTGAACATAACTGTTACATAAGTGATATTTTAACCATCTCTAACCTTAATTTTCAGTTGAAATTCATTTTATATTTAAATTTTTATTGTGGTAAAACACTATAGTATTTTGTACATGAGTAGTTAATTTGGTATTATTTCTCACATTTTATTTAAAAAATTAAGAAAAAAAAACTGTATCTTGTGATGTGGGAAGTGACTATAACATAAGTTAATGTGGTATGTTGATCTTGTAATCAATATCTATTTTTGTGCTGTACTTGCTCCACCTCAAAATATATTATACTTTTAAGAAAAAATAAAAGGTTAAAAGTGCTTATAGTAAGTTGACCTTACCTAACTAAGCAAGCTACAATCATGAATGAAACTTTATTAAACAACCGTGGAAGTACTTTTATAGTATGAAGTCGAAAATAGGTCCACATCATGTTTAAGACTTTTAATCTTTACTTTTTCTCATGCATTTCTTTTTTGTTTCTAGCTCTTTTACTTTCTCTCTCGTATTTTTTGGTTGTATTGTTTCTTTTTCTGAATTCAAGAAACAACTTAATTTGATACATTAAAATTAACATGACCCACAAGTGTAAACGATTCTGTATTGAGAGCACAATATGTCTTGAGTAAAGTCGAAATAAAGATTCGATTTAATTAATTATTTCAAGAATCATGCACGCACGCACGCAATTAAGGTAAAAAAGATGATCATTACTAGCATTAAAATTTACGTTTGACGATAATTTTTCAATTCAAAACCTTCCAGATTTATTTTAGACTAGAATTAAAGTTAGGACTAAGGGCAAAGATTATGTTTGGAGCTAAGATATGATTTGTGGTTGAAATTGAAACTAGAGGTTGCAATTAAAAGAAGTTGGACTTTTCCCACATGTATTATGTCATATTAGTATATATTAACATTTATGTATATTTTCATTTTATTTTTTAAGTGCTCCTATAACGTGAGCGTACATAAACCTCTGAGTTTTGTTCAGTAAGCATCCAAAAACTTATTTTTATCCAGTAAGCATGCTGAGGTCACTGACATTTGATCCTTGCTCCTTCCTCTCGGTGGGTGCCGTAGTGTTTAGACCAGATGACCTACTTCTGGGGATCCGTGTGTACGAACTCGTGAAGACTATGTAACATAAGAAGATTGTAGAAAAAGATGCTATTTTCTGGTGTATCACGTTTAAATGTTTAAAAAATGATAATGCAATTCTGGAAATACACTGATCTTACTATTTTTGGAATGCGATCATATATTAATTTGATTGCTGCAATATATAATCTGGATATAGAATTCTTTATAATTATTGAGTTGGCCATAAATATTTCTAATATACAAATACAATAAGTTGTTTTGCTTCTTTCTGTTTTGGCAGTTGAAGTTTTTGCATGACAATTCTGGCGCTTCCCTTTTCCCTAACGACATAAAGGAAAACTATCCCACTTTAATTGGGAAAATATGGAAAGAGGAGCATGACATATTGTTACTGAAAGCCATTCTGAAGTAAGTACCCATCAAGCTTGTCTCGAATTTTAATATGTGGTTTACTTATTAAGTATTCTGATATTTTTTCTTCTATTGAAATATTCTTGATTCGTCTTAAGTGCATTGTGTCAAATGATTATTTTTTGTATTTAAACATGTGTAAAGGTAATAAAAACATGGTTCCACTACTTAACTACCTGTGTTAGTATGCTTTTTTCCCTTGAATTAAGTAACTACTACCGAGTACCGACTACCATTTTTATGCAAGGCATGGATATGCCAAGTGGCATGCTATTGTTGATGATAAAGAACATGGATTACTTGATGTTGCTTGTCGAGAATTAAGCCTCCCATATATAAATGGACCCAGAAATGATATGTCAACTTCTAATCACTCAAATAATGTAAGTATATTTTATAGAGGCAATAATATATTTAATCAATACAAACTAGCAGCGGCTATTCAGAATATTTCTCTTATATGCTTTGTGTACAGGGTTATTCTGACAATGTAACCAACCCGACACCTTATCACCATAAAGAAATAGAGAGAAGGGTTTCTGAGTTCATCCGCAAAAGATATCAATTGTTGGAGAAGCTATTGGATTTAGAGCTATGTCTGGAAGAAGATGTAAGTTATCCAACCTCTAGAACCTATGTTAACTTCTTGTAAGTATACATCGATAATTGATAAATCGTGTATCTGTTGATTCTTTCCTACCTTGTTTCCTTTTGCTTCAGTTAACAATTCCTATAAGGACGATCTGTGTATGTGTTGACTTATGTTCAGTGTATTAAAATAATGCTAATGTAGGCGTGGATGCAGGCACATAAATTGTCTTACTTTTATGATTGATATATGTTCACTTCACTATGTTTCTTTGATACTAGAAACCTTAACTATCACTACTTGCTACAGTGGAGTTTAGCCTAAATTTATATTATGAAATACTGATTCAGCATGATATCACTGGCTTATTTGATTTTGCGATCCTATGATCCATCATTTTCTTGCTCACATTTGTGCTATGTACGTCATTGGCGAAGTTACTTTTAAATCCTATCAGGAAAATCCCAAGAATCTAAGACGACCTTATAAGATTAAAGGATTACTTCACAGTCATTTTAAGATCCAACTAAATGCAAGTCTCACAAATATCAGATTTTTATGATTATTGTAGAAAGGAAGCATAGCAGCTTCATCTAATCAATACTCATTGCGGTATTATGGCATATCAATTTTAGCAAAAAATGCCATCCATGGTTGTGCAAGGGTGTAAATGCTGAAGTAAAAATTCTGATAGGTGCAAAATTATGTTCAAGAATTAGATAACTAAATGAAAAGAATGTGTGTGCGACTTCATATTTGCATATCAATGTTGTATGTTGTATCAGAAAATTCAGTACTTTAATGATGACCATTTTATCTTTAATTTTGTCGTCGCTATGTAAATTTTCCATCATCACGTTAACAAGGATGCTTTATGCATATATGCATAGTAGTTAATATTTTGAGCGATTACAGGAAAAAGCCAATCAATGTGATCATGATCCTGAAGATACAAATGCTGCGCAAATGAACCATGAAGCCTCCGTGTCGATTGCGGCTGATACCAAATCATTATTGAGGGAATTACCAGTTATGGAACCAATTGGTATGTCATATTTCATAAGAATTATAGGTGTAAAAAGGAATTTTGGACATGAACCATTCAAGACCTTCAAATGTCAAGTTTATATAGCTGCTTGCCACTCTTGCACCCTTTTTAATATGGGCACACTTTAGTCTTTGGTATTGGCACCCCAAAAATAACTATCTTTTGTTTTTTAAACATTGAAATGTAAAAAATCTCATGGAACTATAAACCGAATATTTTGGAGTGTGAGTAACGACACCCCAAATCGGTATATGTGTTTATGCACATAGAGTTAGGGCATCTTTTTTATTAAAGAAAACAAATTTGATTTAGGTTATTTTTTGGATGAATGCGACGATTTCTTTTTCTAGGGCTTGTGAATGATATATTTAGTAACAACTACTACTTGTTTTGATTGGGATTGTTGGGCTTTTGTTAAAATAATAAATCGGAACTGAAATGGAATTTTCAAAATTTTGAATGAAACCAAATAATTGGATATTTCAATCGATCAATTTTGAACCTTGCTCTTGGATGCCCAAAGCCAGAACTATTGTGAGAATAATTTTTTTTTGAAACACAACTCTTAACAATACCAAGTTGCGGATGAAATATGTGTTCTATAATATTTACAAAATATCGTTTATAAAAGTTTATTGAAATGTTAATTTTTATAAGCAGTATCCGGTAGCATTCTAGCATTCTGATTCCCAAGCATTCCATTTGCGTCCACCATTTTTTAGCCACATGAATAGAAAATTATTATTTTTAATTACCATGCAAATTATTTGTTACTACACCCGTTGAAGCATTTGTTTTGACCATATATTCAAGATACAAATCAAAACAATGGGACATGATTTTCAAAATCTGTAACATTTGGAGTTGCCTACCTCAAAAAGCTAGAGGAGTGCAAATGATATATGCTATGAAAGTGGGATGTAGTTGATCACTCCTTTTATTGTTTTTATGCAATTCTGTACATGTTTACATCAAATCTTATTAAAAATTTATTTTTTAACATGTTTCAAGTTTATATGCTTTTTTTTGAATATCTTGACATGTTATTAAAATAGAATCATCGTGAATATGACGTCCTAAGTGTGCTGTCAATTTTGAGTAGAAATTAACTAATGTGTTTTCATCATAATAGTTGCTGGGAGTTGATACTTTTTTTCCTTCATTGTTGTGTTGATGTAGCATGCCTACATTTGATACATAAACCTGAGTCGTACTGTATAATCTGTTATATTTATACATGGCATCAGGAGTCTGGCTCTATAATCTATATGCTGTCTTAAACATTACTAAATTACTTACCGGTGTTATCCATTATGATATGCGTATTGGGATGTACTGCACACTAAGCATTAATGATTAAATGTGCATGCACTCTGTTTGTTGAATAAGCGTAGAAACTAAAGAAGAGAGAATAATATAGTCGAGATTATTGATCAAAAAGTCAATTACAACCATGAAATATGGAATTCATTTTGTTTTCTATTCAAAAACTGCAGCAATAACTCCAGTAGATCTTCCCTTTGATAACCGAGAAGATCGCACGAACATGGCACGACTTTACAACAGAGTACATTTTAACCAAAAATTTACTCAATTTGTCGTTGGCTTGATTTTTATTTTTGTGTTATAGTAACTTTTTTTTTCTTTTTTCAGATGTGCAACGTGATAGAAACCAGTGCTTCAGATGCTGCAGAATCATTGGAAAATTCTCAATCAAATTTAAATTTAAGCAAAAACATGTGTCAACTTAAACCGTTGTATGAAGATTTGCTCAGCACTCTGGGGCGAGAATCAGAATCTAATAATAATGACGTTAATCAAGTTGATCTAAGAGCTAATTCAGAATCTCATGCGAATGCTAATGGTCCAAAACCAGGTAAAAAGAAATTCCTTTGCCTGGTTTCAACTTAAAAACAAAATCATCATGTTGTCTAGACTGTTAACATAAGAGACCTGTGAATGCTGCTTACAGATCCATTGGCGTCAAATGAAAAGGAAGAAAAATCCGACAATGTAGGTGGAATCAATCATCATTGAATCTGCAGAGGGGGGTGTAAATTTTGCAGGAGGGAAACTTGATAACTTTATTTCTTGTAGTTTATGTAGTATTTTCTGTAAATGGGATTGATACATTTTAGTATAAGCTACCTATGATATTATGTGTAACAGAACTTTTGGACAAATGAACACTTTTTACTATTGGGACATAATGACAGAACTCCGAACTGTATTTTAGTTTTAAGTCCGCAGTTACTTGCTGATGTCGCTTTTGTAGTAGTAGCAAAATATGTTTTATGTGAGCGTATCAAAATTTCCTGATTGTTTATTGTCAGTCTTGAACCCGTTATGAAAGCGAGCCACCTGTGTTTTTTATGCTTCTAAAATGAACATATTATATATATCCTCATGCATGTTTTAAAATATATAAGTTAACAGTAAATTATTTTATATATATAAGGTTTCAAAAATAATGGGGATTTGAAAATGTTGAAAATTTATATAAAATTTGATTTTGAAAGATATGCTATTTTCTTTTTTACGTACACATGTAGTTTCAAAATATACATATATATCTATTTTCATTTACTAGTTAATTTTAAAATAATGAAGGTGTATTTGTTAATTAGATTTAAATTATTTTAGTTACTAAGAAATTATTTATTGGAATAAAAGATTTTTTTTTTTCAATTCAGGTTTTAAATTGTTTAGGAAGAAAAGAAGAATTTTGAAATAAATATGAAGTTGGTAGTTTCAATGTAGATAAGATTTTAAATCTTAATCAAGAAGTTAAATTGAAATAGAGTTGAGTAAGTAAAGAAATTTAGTTTAAAGTGGAGTAAAAAAGAGAATTGAATTCATTTACATTGTGGTATCATTTGTAACTACTCGATCTTTCGACGCTTGAAAAATCGACATCAGTCCATTGTATCAAATGTCGAACAATCGGATGTTGGAAAACCGAACCATTAGGGTTAAAAGAAGGAGATAGAAGAAGAAATAGAAAACAACATTAGAATTTCACAAACGCAGCAGAACAATATATAATAGATAAACGACTAATCTTTTAAAACAAAATTTTTTTATCTGTTTTATATATTACATTATCAGAGTACAATATAATCAACATCACAATTCAGGACGGTTATAATATCTCGTGCTTCCAAAGCTGAATATACAGTTTACATTGCACAACGGAAATATGAATGTACGTAAATACGCCTCGTCATCAAGCTCGTCTCCTGAGCTCCACAGCAGTCCATTCAGAATCTGTATTCTATAACACTCGGTCTGACTCGAGCTTTATAGTTAAATAACACTCGAGTCAGTTTGGAAATTCAGCGTGAGAAAACACACTCAATTGGATTATTAAAGTTTTCAAAATCCTTTGAAATCAAATGTATCTCGTAAGACCACGCCACAAATAAACATGCTGGATTTTTACCTTACGATAACCAAAACTTTTCTTATAAAATCCTCTGATATTATAGTAGTGTCTATATACAAATACTTAAAATAGTCGAAATTGTTACATTATTAAATTCCAGCTAATAGGTATACAAACAAAACCGTAAAGGCACGTAGGGAGAATAGATTTCCATCAATGACAGGGCTACTGGGGTATCGTCCGTCACAGTACGTGGTCAAGATCACCGTACCGAGGATCCACCTGATCCCCTACATCACAAGACCGGAGCTACCCCTTACTGGATAGTCCGAATAAGTTCACCCCGCGGTTGGGATCAACAACCGCCTACATAGCCGAAATAAAGGTACATTTAGACGGGGGCGACCTTACCCTAATTGGTTGCTATCCACTTAGCCTTGTGTGCACCTCCTCTGTTTTAGCCATTCCCGGTTGATGAAGCTCAAAGCTATGCGTCACCTTTTTAGCACACAATCACTTAGAATGCTCGTCGTCTTCCTGACGATGTTTTGGAAGCATTCGTCCATACAAGTCCGTTCCAAGTTCGAACGGAACCGAAGACACTACTCCTACTACATCCATTATGGAATCAACCTTAAGATTAGTAGCGATTAGCTCTTGCACTTCGCTGCTCCATCTTCGACTCCCAGCTCGTCTTCCTCATGAAAACGTTTAAACCGGATCGAAGTGGTTTTCGGAAAATAAATTCCGATCTCGGTCTCTTCGAAACGATCAGCGCATTGTCCAATATTGATAGTCGGTTATTTAACTATCAAATAACATTCACAAACAACCATTATATTTTAAATAATTTCCCAAATTTTTTATTTTAAAATATTTTCGCAAGATATATATTCCACACTTCCTTTGAAAAATAGTTTTTCAAATCACTTTTCTCTTGCGGAATAAATTTCCACCCAATTTTTATTTCCACTGAAAATTTGCCAAGTCTTTATACTTAGATTTTTAAAATAATTTAAACCACTTAATCCAAAATATATACTTTAAACATTTAAAATAAAAACTACTTAAAACACTTTATTTAAAAATACTAGTTATAAAATTTTAAAATAGTTCCTCATGTAAAACTTAAGCCAAAACAAATTTAAAATAAAAGTTATGAAATTCTATACAAATTTTTCAATAAAAACTTTTTCCAAACTATCTTTAAAGTAAAACTACTTTATACAATATAAATATTAATAATTATCTTTTTAAATCATAATACCAATTAACCTTTTTTTTAAATAATTACTACTATAACTAATTTAATAAATATTTACCTTTAAAATTTTAAAACAACTTAAATAATAATTTCTCAAAAACATTCTTTAAAACAGCTTAAAAACTTTTAACTTATACTTAAAAATCTGCTTCGAAAACGTACTGGGTTTTTCAGGAAAATATACTATCCTTTCACACCTATAAAAACAAACCAGTATTTATTTTTAAAACAAATTATCCATCCCTTTATAAATTCCCACCGTGAATTTATACTTCCAAATATCCACTGACATCTTATTTCACTTTATAAACACAGTTTATAAATTCCATAGTCTCATCCTTCTTTTTAAAACACAGTTTCAACACTAAATCAATTTCCAAATCGATTTCAAAACCAACTACATTTTAAAATAAATTCCTTTACTTTTTCAAATTTATTTCAGAATCCATTAATTCCAAACCCACTTCTTATTTATGATTCAAAATCTTATTTTTAAACTAAAAATATACATTTCATTCTTTCTTCAAAATTCTCCCTTTTAATTCTTCCCAATCATTTTAAATATTAAAAAATAAACACTTTAATTCTTAAGCAATACACTTAAGTCTCCAAAACTACTTTAATTTCATTTATTTAAAATCTCTATATTTTTCTTTTCCATACCCAGCATTTATTTAATAGAATTTAAAAACTAACCATTATTCTTTACAAATTCATTCTTAATTTATCTAAAATTATTTTATTTAATATTTCTCTCTTATATCTCTTTTCAAAATCAAATCTTTTATATTTTTCGTATCTTCAAAATATCCAAATATATGTAGTCAAACCATAGCATTCAATAATTTCCATTGCCAATATAATCAATATAATCATTACAGATTATCACATACATCACATCGCTAAATAAAATAAATTAAACGTTTTGAGGAATCTAGTTGGATCTCTCCGACCTGTTTCCCTGCATCCACAGATGTTAGCACAATATAAAATACCAATTCCACTTCCAGGTGGAATATCGCGGTATATGGGGTCATTATGCGGGACGCATACGGTCTCATCCGCTATAAAATGCGGGAATCAATCACTCCAATATATATATATATATATATATATATATATATATACACACACACACACACACACACACACACGTGTGTGTGTGTGTGTACGTATATGTGTACTATTATATCATATCACATCCAGACAATTCAATCAATTAACCAATAATTTAAATTTAACTATTTAAATTTAATGGTAATCCAAATGAGTGAGATTAACTCACCTTTGATTTTTGTTTGGCAATCCATTTCCATCTCGACCATTTCTTCACGGTTTATTAATATTTAAAATTATCGAACAATTTATTACCATTCAATAGATTTAGTTAACTAATTATTTAATTTGAACTATTAAATTTTGTTTTAAAAGTCCTTTGGCAACTAAAAATAAAATTGACAGGTTAATTCGCTAAAATAATCACCTTAAATACATAATTTTAAAATAACTAGTAGATTCAAAAGGCATGTAAAATTATTTTACTTTTATTTACAAACTACGCTAACATGCAATTATACAAATGGTCAGGGAAATTCTAGATGGTCGGAGCGGCCAGGGAACGACGATGTAGGGTTTTGACGATAGTTTTGTCGTCGATGTTCTCGAAGCTCTTACGTCTTCGTTGGATCACCGGAGGCGATCGCGTGTGGGGGGGGGGGGGGGGGAATGTTGCATGGGTCTGTGACGCTGCTATGGTCAGAGGGCCGTTGGCTCCGGTGGACAAGGTCGTCGTTGGCAAGGGGATATGTCGACCAGGTTTGAGTTCCAGTTTGTGTTGAAGTGCTCCATTTCGATTTGCTGTCGATTTCGTCGAACGGGTGGTAGGGAGGTTCGTCTGGGTCGTCCTTGACTTGATGGAGGAGGCATGGGTGGTCGGAGGCGATCAGGTCGGGCGTGCACGGTGCACTTGTGCGTGTGGTGTCTGAAGTTGTTTGTGGCATCAGGGAAGAAGGGTTTTGCTCTGGTTGATCTCGAGTTTATCGAGAAGGAAGACGATTCGTGAGTAGCTCGGGTTTTAGCTCGGTGATTTTGTGGTTTAGCTCGGGTTTGATTTTTATAACTAACCAGTTTTTTTTTAATTTTAAAAGAGAAAACATGAACAGTTTTATAAAAGCAAAATGTTAAACAAGTTTAAAGTTTTAAAAGTTATTAAAATGGTTTAGTTTTCAAAAAAGAATGTTAGCCAAGTTTTAAAAGTATATTTAAAAATGAATTTGTTTTCAAAGCAATATAAACCAAGTTCCAAGTAAATTTATTAAACAAGTTTTAATCAAGTCTTCGACGACTTAAAATGTTTAAGATTGTTTTGTTTAAAGTAATTATATATTAGATTAATTTTGTAATTAAATTCCTAAGTGTTTTCTAAAGTAATAAGATGATGTTTGAATTAAGATATAATTAAGGTAAGAGTGATTAAACTTTAATATTCTCAAATGTTTGTATAAACTGTTTACGAGCATCTAATTAAAAAAATATAAATGATAAGTAAGTGTTTAATTATGGTAAGTGGTTTATCTTAATTAATTAAGATCTTATTAATAAAAGTTATTAAAGTATAATTACTTAATTAATTAGAGATAATTAATTATAATTATTTAGTTTAATTAAGGTTAATTACTTAATATAATTAAATAAAGTCTAATTACTTAGTGTAAGAAATTAATGGATAATTACCGAATATAATTAATTAAAGGGAAATTATTTAATTAAAGGGAAATTACTTAATGGAGTAACTAAGGATTAATTACTTAGTGTAATTAATTAAAGAATTGATTAATTAAGGTAATTAATTAAAGGGTTAGTTAATTAATGAATGAGATTAATTAAAAGATAATTAATCAATGTAAGTGATTATAGAATAATTAATTAATGTAATTAATTAAAGGATCAATGCAATTAATTATAGTTAATTAATTAATGAGAGTAATTAAAGATTAATTAATGTGAATGGTTAAAGGATAATTAATTTTTGTAATTAATTAAAGGCTATTTACTTAATGCAATTAAAGAATAATTAATTAAGGATGATTAATTAAGATGGGATGATTAATTAATTGGTTTGTAATTAATTAATGGTTAAGTAAGGAGGATTTAAAAGTGATTGAAGTAATTAATTTAATTTATTTAAATTAATTAGAAATGGTGTGACTAATTAATCTTACTTATGGATGATTGAATGATATTGAATGCCTTGGATTATTTGATATCTCTGATATGTGATATGTGTTACTCTGTGATATGAGATACTTTGGTTGTATTGTGGTAAAATGGATTAAACGTGAATTATTCTATCAATGTGCATATGTTACTCTAAATATAAATTAAATTGTTTTTAACTTAAACAACTTGGACATTAAAAAACGACGTTTTGGATTTCCATGAGACCGGGATCGGATTTCAAATTGGATATCCGAAAACCACATCGATCCAAATTAAACGATAGGTCGTGAAATCTCAAGTGAAGTTCAAGATGAAGACTCGAAGTGTAAGGGCTATTTGTCGTTAACTCTGAGGGTGATTCCAAAGCGAGTGTAACAGAGATAGTACTTTCAGTTTCGAGATGAAGATTCAGAGTGCAAGGGCTATTGTCGTTAACTCTGAGGGTGACTCCAAAATGAGTGCAACGAGATAGTGCCTTCGGTTTCGTTTGAACCCGAAATGGACTTGTATGGATTGAATGCTTTCAGAACATCGTCATTGGAGGACGATGAGTATTCCAAGATATGTGTTCTTAAAAGGTAATCGTAGCCTCAAGCCTCATCAATCGAAAATGGCTAAAATGGAGGAGGTGCAGCAAGGCTAAGTGGACAGCGCCCAAGTAGGATAAGATTTCCCCCTGTCTAGAGGTCCCTTTTATCCGGCTGTGTGGGCGGTTTGTCGCGCCAACTGCGGGGCTGTCTTATTCGGGATTATCCAGTAAGGGGTAGTTCTGAACTTGTGTTGCAGGGGATCAGGGTGGATCCTCGGTACTCTGTTCTATACCAGGTACTGTGACGGGCGGTATCGTAGTAGCTCTGCCACTGTATGAAATCCAATCTCCAATAAGTGCCTTACGTTTTGATTGTGCCCAACTATGTTGAAATATGAGATGTAAGCATTCCAGCTATTTTCTGTTTTACTTAAAAACCCTAGACATTATTATAATATCACGGGATTTCCTATCAAATGTTTTGGTTATCGTAAGGTAAAAATCCGACATGTTTATTTGTGGCGTGGTCTTACGAGATACCTTTGATTTCAAATGATTTTCAAAGCTAAACAACTTTAACCTGTTTGCTTACACCAGACCCTTGTCTGATCCAGAGTTTATTTTCTATTTTCTTAAACTATTGGGTACTAAAATTTTTACGAGTAGCCAAGAGATTAAAGTTAGCTTTGTTGAATTCTAGAGGAGATTTGGAGCAGGAGGCTTCAGCGTATGTAGATATATATATAGTTTTCCGCTGTGTTGAGATCTGTGTTGTATCTTGAGTTGTATCATAGACAGATTTTCATGATTGTCTAATGTGTTGTGTTGTATAATCTATGTAACTTTGATAGATGTTGTATATTTTGTAATAACTATGTGATTAATATATTTTATTTGTTTCGCTGTAAGATTCTGATATTGTATATTTCTTTCTTTCCCATCTATTCTCTTTTCTATCCCTTTCTTTCTTAACTCTAGATTTTGTTTTATCGGTTGCAACATTATATCTGAAAATTTAAAAAATTGGAGTGTTAATCATTTAGTGCTCAACATGAATGCATTTGAAAAACATGGATTTAGAGAGAATCCTCCTTTCCAAGTTGAAGTGATTATGCATTGTAGGACGTCCTAGATTATTGCTCTTTCTTTTCCCGGGTAGCATGCCTTTAGTGCAAGTTCCAATAGCGTATTTTCAAGTATGCTGCCACCCTAACTAAAATGCCCAGGGGGGCTGTACGTTATAAAGGTATCATTGGATGAGGCAGTGATAATGCAGTGGTCCAAACTTCATATGAAATGTTCTTCAATAAAAAGGACTCAAGTTTGTTAAGAGTAGTATTTCATGCACATAGACTACTTTGATGGTAGATCAGTATTAGGGATGACTGTTTATTAGTTCAAACAAAATAAATCAACCAAACCAAATAAGCTTGGCCGGTCCAGTTTGATTTTGTTAATCGAGGGTCCAGTTTCAATTTTCATTTTTATTTGGTTTTGTTAGAAAATTGATGGAGTGATATTTTTGTTTTCGTATTTATACAGATGTTTGGTTGGTTTCGATTTTTGAGTGTTTTAAAATTAAACCAATTAAACTGAACGTAAAAATCAATCGTTTAACTAAACATAATTATCAATATCAAAATTATTACTTGCGTAATTTATGCTAATATCAAAAATTTTATGTGAGAGTATCAAAGTTTCATGTTAGTTTATTATTGCCTTGAGCTGGTTACAAAAGTCAATGACCTATATCTTTTATGCTTTTGAAGATAAACATATTTCAATTTTGGTTTATTGGTTGTTATGTTATATTTAAAAGTTTGACAAATTGGGATTTAGAGATAGTTATCCTCTTGATATTGAAGTGAGGAACCTTTTCTTTTCGAGCTAGCACGCGTCTTATGCAAGGTCCAATAGTGCATCTATAATGTTGCTAAGCATCCCCATTCGAAACCAACAATTGGTATCTTCAGTAGTGTTAGGCAGTGCTATGTGATCTTTGTGAAAAGACTACGTGGCAAAAATTTTACCTCTAAGCCATAAGTTTAAATTTTAGTCTTAAGGATATGTACTTCTATCTTGTTGGGATCCTGCCATCAACCTCATGTCATCATACACACAAATCTTGTTACCTCACCACTGTTCGAGCACTCTGCCTATCACATCGTTGCCTGCCGCATTAAAATCCCTTCTCTCTCCATCGCTTCCATCATCACGAAAGGCTATACCACCAAAACCATAAATCATGAAAACCTTAGTCCCCACTACATACTGTCGCATCGAACTACCACAGGTACCACATCACCTGAACTCTAACATAGTAGAGTTAAGGGTGTGTCTTAGAGGCAATTATGTAATTCATTACGTAACTTAACCATAAGTATTAGGAGACATATTTTATCGATTGCAGTTACGAATGTGTTAATAATCATGAGTATTATACCGATACATATATACAGATATATATAAATAAAACATTAACTCCTTAAATATTCTTAGCCAAGATACATCGAGAAAAAAAATATTGATATGTCCATTAAGACCAGTACACATAATGTTCTCCATATTATGAAGATGATTTACTCATGACCGTTGGAGGCCTAATAAGTTACATACTTGTGACTGTTTGAAAAACCACAGAATGACTCGATGATAGTCTTTTGTAAGTTAATATAAGAAAGTCAAAATAGAAAATCTTGTTAGAACATCTCCTATTGGGTTTTAATGACAATAACTATACAATTTCTTGACTGAAATACAGGGTTATCAAAGAAGGAAGAGCTCTAGATTTCAGATAATCAATGGAAGACTAGAGTAAAGAGCTACAACAAGATGGATTGAAAATAAGGTAATATACATGATTAATATCTTAGATTGTCTTGCACAATTTTCCCTGATTTACATGAGCACACAAACACATATACCGAAATTTTGCACAAAATATGATTTACTATTTATTGAGATGATCAAGTGTAACGACCCAGAATTTCTATCATTTGAAATTCAGATGTTTAATTGATTTTAAATATCAACAAGTAAAATTTATTAGTCGAATAATTTATTTTCGAATATTTAGATTTAATTGGATAATTAAATCGATAATTTAATATTTGAAATTACAGAGATAATTGGAAGTTGGGTTTAATGTGATTAAAAATGATTTATAAAGTTATATTAAATCATATTGGAGTTAGAATAATGTTTGTGAACTTTTAAAATTGAATTAAAAGTTAATTGGTGAAAATTGAATATTTTAATATTTAATTGACGAGTTAAAACAACCATTTTTCAAACAGTCTCGGAATTCGACGAAACTAGTTTTATCAGATCCGTAATATTATATTATTGTAAGATTTCAAATTTCGTGTCAATCGGATTTACGGTTTGTCCGGAGCAAGCTAAAACGCATAGAAATTTGGTTAATCGATTTAATTTAAAATTGACCGTTTATTGTTGTAAGTCGCACAGATGATCGAATTTGCCTCCGAGACCTATTCTATTGTGTCCGGAACGTGGGTTAAATCCTAGAAACGCCGGTCACTGCGCGAGATTTGGAGTTCGGAAATTTCAAGTGAATAGTGTTTTTGGTAAAATTTCTATAAAAGGCCTCTATCATTCACTAAATTGCAAAACCATAAAAGAATTAGGTCAGGCCGCCACCCTAATTTTAATGGCCGAAATCTTCCATTCTTCTCCCCTCAAAATCTTCAAATCCGTAAGAAATAACAACAAACTTCCAACATGAAAGTTGTAGAGGGTGGTGAGATCTTGCGATCCAGCGGTTGTGATCAAAATCAAAGCGGTGGATCAACGACAAATCCAGCTTGAATACCCGAAAGTCGCGCACGATTTATGAGGCAAAGGGGAGGCCGAGTTGCATGGGGTTGCAGCTGAAAGTGGAGTCAAGTGCTGGCTTCGAAATGGCACTAGCTGATCGTCGTGAAGTGGAGTCGTTTGGTCGCGATAATTGGGTGATTTCGGCGGCCGTGGGTTCGATTGCAACCTGGGTATGTCGCGTGGGGAAGAAAGAAGGGGGGCGTCCGTGATTTACTGTGGGAAAATGGACGGCCAGGATGTATTTTAGGTTTAAAATAATAAAAAATAAATTGTAAATTCTATTATATAAATTCATGTAAACTTTAAAACATTGTATCTTTGTCATACGAGGTCGGATTTTGACAAAACGATTTGCGTCGGGTTCGTTTTGTCGAGCACTACGCAATGAAGCTAGTTTGGAGTTGTTTGGAGCTAGTGATAATTTCGGGTAAAATTAAATGCACGTTTAATTTTATTCGAAATAAAACGCTACAACTGTTATCGGAAACTCAAGATGAGAACTTCTCACTCAATCGAATTGTTTCGATTTAAGTTTTAAATAGTTAGATTTAAAATTGTTTGATTGTGTGGTTGGATGATAATTATTATCTGTTGTATTGAAATAGACCATATACGCCATATATTAAGCGAATGTTATTTATTAAACACATATACCGCGATAATTCCAACTTGATATGAAATTGGTATTATATATGTATTTGGAGTTGATTTCCCGCATTATATAGCGGATGAGACTCTATTGCGCCGCATAATAGCGGATAATATTTTATAAATCCCATATACCGTGATATTCCGTCTTGAAGCGGAATTGGTATTGTGCTAACATCTTTGGATGCAGGGAAACAGGTTGGAGGGATCCAACTGGATTCCTCAAACATTTGAATTTGTTTCAATATTGTGTGTTGATGTATTTATTGATCTATTTATAATCTGCGTGATTATCTTTGTGATTGAAATCGTTAAAGGCTAAAATTTAGCCGAATATATTTTTGGTATCGTTAGATGCCGAAAATAAATAAAATCGGATTTTTGAAAATTTAAGTTGAGAATTCATAATAAAATTTAATTTTGAAATTGATTCATTTTAATAAATAGACGTTGAAATTTTTATGTATAAAATTTATGATTTTTATGAAATATAACCGAAATGTGATTTTTGAAATAAGTAGTTCATTAATTTATAAAATGGTTTAAATTGGGATTTTTGAATTATTATAAATGATTTATATAAAAGATTTATAAAATTGATATTTATAAATTAAAATATTGGAATTATAAAACGAGTTTTTATAAGTGTTAAAATGAAATATAAGTGGACTTCATAAGGTGGATGAAATTTATAGATTCATAATTTGTGAAGTTATAAAATGAATAGATTTTTGGTAAAATAAAAGATTTATAAGTAATTAACTTATAAATTGGATTTTGGCGTGTAAATGGGATATGGATAGAATTTGTTAATAAAGTGATTTTATAAGTGAAGTTGTTATAAAGTATAAATGGAATTTATAAACGTTGTTTTATAAATCCAAAATCGACTTATTTTAATAAGTTTAATTATTATAGCTTATTAAAGGAAATATATCCACGATTTTGGGACAGTGGATAATCCTTTAAATAAAATATGTAAAAATGTTGAATTTGGTAAATGAAGTATATTCACGATTTTGGACAGTGAATTATATATTAAAGAAGTATTTTGAGAAAGTGATATTTTAAATAGAATTAAAACGATTCAAAAATGTTTTAAAATGTATTAAGTATCGAAACCATAGATTTCAACATTCATTGTTGAAATAGACGTTTTCGAGAAATAGAAGGAAATGGTGGACTATAACACTGTTGTTATAGTAAATGATTTCCGAAAGGAAAAGTTTTGTATAGTATTGGGGTTTACATATCTATCTTAATTTCGAATCCCTATACTAGTGATTTTGGGTTGTCGTAACGATGTTTTACGCAACATTCATTTTGACCCAAATAGATGTGTTTAAGAGAATGTTTTTTTTAAAGAATAAAATATATACTTAATTGTGATTTAAGTATATTGAATATTTTCCAAATATTGAAAATAAATAGATTGGTGAATTACTTATTATTAAATAAGTATGGAAATGTTTCCAATATGAAGTGAATGTTTTGAGATTATATCTTTTAAAGATAAATAGAAGGTGAATATTTGAAATCGATTTGAAAAATCGTATAAAAAGTGAATATTTGGAAATTTAAATTCACAATGGAAATTTATAAGGGAAATTTTTTTAAAAATAAACATCGATTTATTTTTTAAAAGTGTGGAAATAAATTTACGAATTTGGAACGTAAATCTAATAAATCGGTAAGGATTTATTTGATCGGTTTAAATGAACCATTTTGAAATGAAAGTTGTAAAGGTGAAAAGTGATTTGAAATCTGTTTTCAAACGGTTGAAGTGTGGAACTTATATCTTATAAAGATATTTTTTTTTGAAAATAAATAATTTGGGAAATTATTTGAAATCGGGTGATGTTGTGAATATTGATTGATAGTTAAATAACCGACTATCAATATTGACCCTTGAATGGCTATTTGTTGTGAATTGGTTGAAATTGAATGCTACACTTATTTTAAATTATTGCGCTCGTTATTCGGATTACCCATTTCGAATAGTGATACGAAGTAATGGATAGCATTGAAGACCGGTGGTGAAGACCGGGTATTTGTGAAAATGATAGGATGACCTATTGATTATCTCTGCACCGTTAGCTACGGTATGGAGATTTCCTTTGTGATGGGAAATTCGACCGGGATTGTGAATACCCGGATTGCAAGGGCTTCTTTTGAAGTGCCTTTGGTTCTTTTCGAACCCGGTACAAACTTATATGGTTACGTGTCTGACATTACATTTTGAGATATAAAGTAGATTTCTTTCAAATACATTTCTGTTGGTGGCGGAGAATTCATTCTCTTAGCTTAACACCCTTCTCTGAGATGTACGAGCTCAGAGGTTTTTTAGTTGAAGGTTATTAGCAATACATTCCCAATTTGGTAATGTGGCATGCTGAGTGTTGCTGTGTGATGATTATTTATTGATCATTTGTTGACCAAAGCGTGGCTTTGTGAAAAAGCGTAGCTTTGTGGATGAGACTTCGTTGGACCTCACACCCCGGAAATGGTCGAAACAGGAATGTGCGGCAAGGTTATGAGGGTCGCGCCCTTTAAGGTATGTCATTTCCTTTTGGAAAAGGGTGGTGTCAGGTATGGAGCCCTGATGCTTAACTTATGTGGTTGCTCCAATCTCATTTTCTGTGTGGTTATTGCTTGGTGATAGAGGGCCCATGGATAAAGGTCCCAAAGGACCGGAGAGTGGCATACTCGAGAAGGAGTTACCTAGTTACAAAGGTAACTCGGCCTTGTGTTGGCAGAGATCCGGTTAGGTTCTCGGGACGTCCAGCCAGAGGCGATCCTATGTGGTAGTAGGAAGTTCCTTAGCCTGACCATTTGTTGGAAAACCCAAAGAAACAATACGAGCCTTGTACGGTTTTATTTGTAGAACCTACCATTCACTTAATGTGGCGCCCCACTGTTTGGATGGTAGGTATAGTAGGCATAGTTTGGAATGTCTATGCTGGGTAAGATTTATATTCTATTTTCGAAATGCTTTCATCACAATGCACTAATAATAATATCAAAAATGATTTGCTTTGCGTAGTAAGCATCTTTGACTATCATAAGGAGAAATATCCTCCAATTCTGCGTTTGCATTGTGTGTGTGCGGGGAGGCCTTATAGTAGTTTCATTTTCCAAAAGCATTGCGGATTTTTTTCCACTTCCCTTGTTGTTGTTGTTTTAAAAGATAAATAACTGTTTTAAGTTCTCACACCAGTCCCATGACTGAACTGGAGTTTATTGTTCTCTTCCTAAACTCTGGGTGCCCATAATTTTCCACACGGGCAGTCTAGAGTCAGGTTATCAGGTCATTCTGGATTCAGAAGTGCTATGGAGCTAAAGTGGCGAGCTGGATGGCGAGACGTATTACTTGTATATGATATATTCCTTCCGCTGTAAATTCACTTGTAAGGACATGTTTGTATAGCTGTCCATTGTTTGTTGTGTTGTATATTGTTGTTGTACACTCTGATGATGATGTAATGTAATGTAATAACTGATATAGTTCTTTGTTTTAAAGATTATTCATTTATCTATTATATGTTGTTCCGCCGCGATATGTGAGATTCTGATATTGTTTCTGTTCTGTTTTCTTACTTCTTCTATCTTTTTCTTCTACCTCTTCTTTTTAACCACAACAATTCGGTTTTCCGGCATTTGATTATGCGGCATTTGATACAGTGACGTAAGAATGCCGACCTTCGGATCCCGACAAAACCGCGTTCGTTACATCAAGTAACCAGACGTCTGAGGACATCCATCAGACGTTTGGCGACGTATGTTTTAATATTTAAATACTAACAATTTTATATTACAAATTTACAAACGAGCAAACGTCTAACCAAAAATTTCCATACCTCTGGTCGACTGCAATCGATATATTTCTAAAGAGACACTTATTTTCTTCTCCACATAGACACAACTCTTATCAATGGTTACAATTGTAGATGAAAAGTGATGAATTAAATAGTTGCATCCATTAGACAAAACTCTTGATAATCTAAATATACAATCAAGTTTTGAGGTTCAAAGACTAACTTAGCTATTTTCTAATCTTGCTTTTGAACTCAAACTCTTATTTTTATAGCAATCTCAAAATATATTTATACATCATCAAATAAATTTTGGCGATAAGCATTCCTAAAAATCCAATGCACACATACTCATACTCAAGGAGAGATTATAGGAAAACTTGTATCAGCATTCCATATCATTGTTGTATAGAACACAAGCTTGTTAAAGAAACCACTTTTGTATTACCCTATTTCTTTGGATGAAGCGAGGATTGTTGTTTAGCGAAATACCGAAGGGGAGCTTCGGGAATAGATATAGGACAGGAGGTCTGAACCAGTATAAAAACTCTGGTGTGCTCATTTTTATACTCTATTACATTGCTACATTTAGCTCATATATGGGTATGCACTCACATACTAATATACAAGTCATATTAGATACGACCCACTAGACTCCATTTGGTATTTGAACACGGTTATTTCAGTTTACAGTAACACGTGATTGAAAACCTTTTAACATGACAAGTACATTTCAAGAAGGTCAATAACTGCTCGTTCCCCACTATTTACCGATTCTAATTATGCTTGTTGGTCAACACGTATACGAATTTTTATGGAAGCTAATGGTTTAAGAATTTTGAAAATTACTCAAGCTAGATATGAAGCATCTACCACTGACATAAGCACTTGGACCGATGCAAAAAATAACATAGCAACTAATAATGCCAAAGCCATGAATGTTTTATTTTATTCACTTGATAAAAATGAACTTTTATGGGTTATGCTTGGCACCACCGCATATAATATATGGCGTACTTTGCAAGTTACTCATGAAAGTATGACAAAAGTCAAGAAAACAAAAATTTCTACTTTGCAAAATCAATTTTCATCGTTTAAAATGAAAGCAAACAAATCTATTATCGACACGTATGCTAGATTTCATATTATTCAACACGATCTCATGGCACTTGGGGTCAGATTCACTAATTTTGATCTAGTTACACAAATTTCAAATTCTTCGACTGTAGAATGGGAAAGAAAGGTTTTAGCCATTGAAGAAGCCGACAATCTTTCTCAACTCAAACTTGAAGAACTAATAGGGAATCTGATGTTGTATAAAGCTAATTTTAGGAGTAATATCAAGAAAAGAAGAATATTCCCTTTCAAGAAAATAATGACAATTTCGATTTAGATGAGGAAGAAATTGTGTTCATTGCCAAGAACTACAAGAAATTTAAAAAATTCAAAAAGATGACAAAATATCAGAATGGTGGTAATTCACACTCATTAAATCAAACATCAATCAATTGTTATGGATGCGACAAGTTCGACCATATGAAGAAAGATTGTCTACAACTCAATAATGAAAAAAAGAAAAGAAAATTCGAGAAATTTAAGAAAAAACGAAGAGCCTTTCAAGTGATTTAGGATGACTCCAATTCGTCCTCTTCCTCTGGAGTGATAATGAAGCGACTTAGAAAAACTAATGTCAATTTTATAGCTAGCACCGAGGTACACTTTGAACTAACATATAATGAAATTTTGGAAATAAGCATTGAAATAGTCAATAAAAATAATCTAAGAAACTAAACAAGGAATATGTCAGAAAATTGAATAGAGCAGAACTAGAAATTGATTATTAAAAGATGAGAATTTTTTAGAAAAAGGATTAGAAATAGCACAAAAAGAATGTAAAAGTTTATCTTCTCAAAATCATGCTCTACTGTAAGATTTAGAAGATAGCAAACTAGAAAATAATATTCTTAAAAAAGAAAAAAAATCAAACTGAAAACAAGTTTAGATTCTACTAATTTTATAATCTTTGATCTTAAAACTAAGTTAGACCAAATTACTAATAATTTATCAAAATTTAATAAAGAAAAACAAAGCTTGAAGAATTTGATCAAAATATCAAGACCATCAACAAATCAAAATGGATTAGGATTTAAAGTTAAGAAAAACATAGGAATATTAGTATACTTTGTACTAAGTTCAAGAAGCCTATATCTAAAATTAAAATCAATATTCCTAACATAAGTAGTGACAAAATATAGATTCTTAAATCGAATAGCAAGTTGATTAGGCAAAAACATATAGACGGGAACTTGAAAAATATTATTTAAAATTATAATTAGGTTTTTAAAGGTCCCAAACTCACTTGTTATAACTACCTTTCCCCACTAACACATAGAACCTGACAAAGGAATTGTGTAATAATTAAACTCCTATTATTTTGCAGCTATCCAAAAACAAAGCTAAAAGCAAGGAGAAATGGATATTCGATAGCGGATGCTCCAAGCATATGAGAGGAAATGCACACATGTTATCAAATATAACATATATTGATGGTGGCACTGTGACCTTTGAAAATAATTCAAAAGGATTTGTCATCATCATCAGAGACGTCATCAACGTCGGTATATCTACCTCTACCCTTATTACTAATGTTTTGTTAGTCGAAAATTTTGAACATAAATTATTACATGTAAGTCAATTATGTGGTAAGGGATTTAGAATTAATTTCAAAAAAGATAAATGTAGTATATTTGATCAAAATAAAAATTTAATATTTGAAGGATAATGAAAACGAAATTTATGTTTTAAACACGACCAGAAAAAACAATAGTGATTTATGCCTAGCCATAAATCCTAATGACCGATGGCTATGGCACAAATGTTTTTGCCATATAAATTTTAAGATAACCTTGGAAAATTCGATCCAAAAGCTGATGATGGAATTTTTTTGGGTTATTCAGATCGTAGAAAAGCTTATAGAATTTTTAATAAACGTACTAATACTACAAAAGAAAGTCTTCATGTTTCTTTTGGCTAAGATTCTAAGAGTCACAAAAATAATGATGATGATGAATTATTAACAGTAATAATAATAATAGCACTCTTAAACCTAAAATAGATGATAATATTATCACAAAAAAATAACAATAACAATAATATTTTGAGATCATCAACTTGATTCCTAAAAGATCATTCGATTAGTAATGTGATTAATGGTTTAAACACAAGATTTCAACAAGAAATCAATTAAATTAAATGGGTCATATAGTTTTCATATCTAATTTCAAACCTAAAAATTATAAAGAGCCGTCAAAAGAGATTTTTAGATTATAGTAATGCAAGAAGAACTTAATCACTTTGAACGAAATGATGTAGAACTCATACCAAGACCAGATGATCAATCCGTTATAGGAACAAAATGTGTTTTAAAAAATAAAGTAGATGAGAATGGAAACATTGTTCGAAGTAAAACAAGTTAGTTGCTCATGGATACAAGCAAGGAGAAGGAATTAATTATGAAGAAACATTTGCCTCTATAGCACATCTTGAAGTTATAAGAACATGACTCACTTTTGCACCTCATCATAATTTCAAATTATTCAAATGGATGACAAAGGTGTATTTTTGAATGGTTTTATAAAAGAAAAAGTCTATGTTGAACAACCTCCCTTATTTGTTCATGAAAAATATTTGGATCCCGTTTTCAGACTTAAATAAACATTATACTGGATAAAACAGGCACCTCTTGCTTTGTATGAGAGACCAAAAACGTATTTATTAAATTCTGGTTTTCAAATGGTAAAATTGATACGATATTACTTACAAAAAGAGAAAATAAAAATATACTAATCGTACAAATATATATTGATGATATCATTTTTTGACCAACCGACAATACATTAGGTAATGATTTTTCTAACATAATGAAAAAACGAATTCGAAATATCTCATATAGGAGAATTAAATTTCTTTTTTGGTTTACAAATAAAACAACTAGAAAATGGAATTTTTATATAAAAAAATATTGTGGAAAATTGTTAAAACGATTTGGAATGGATTGTGCTTCAAGTGAACTAGCACCGGGATACACAATAGATGGGTTTGGTTCTAATCGAGTTATTAAATGCTCCAAGCATAAGCTTGATGAAAACCAATCGGATACTAAAGGTAGAGCCCGAGGAGGAGCGTGGATGACTCCAATGAAAGACTATTTGCTATAGAGAGTTCTTCCCAAATTAAAGAATGAAAAATGATAAGTCTTTTGTAAAGCTTCAATATATATCATACATGAAGGAGTTATGTATAGAAAATGTTTTTCCGTTCCGCTGCTCGGTGTATCACTCATAATGAAATAAATGAGTCTTAAAGGAAGATCATGAAGGAGAATGTGGTGATCACACTGAGGGGAAAACTCTATCAAAGAAAATACTCTGTTACGGATATTATTGACTGACCATAAATCGAGACGCTAATGATTATGTAAGGTGATACGTCAAGTGCCAGATATATGCAGAAGTTCCAAGAGTTCCGAAATTATACAAATGATCAACTTGTGGCCATTTTCCATGTGAGGTATAGATATTATCGGTTCCTTACCGATCCCTAATGGTGGTGCGAAGTATGATATTGTCGCAGTTGATTACTTCACCAAACGGACGGAAGTGGAACCTTTAGCCACAGTCACAACCAAGAAATTAATCAACTTTATTGTGTGGAACAACATCTATCATTTTGGTCTTCCACGAACTATTATAACAGACACGGGACTCAATTTGACAGTGCTAAATTCAAAGACTTCTATCGTCAGCATCATATTGAAAAAAGATTTACGGTGATCACTCATCCTCAAGCGAGTGGGAAAGTTGAAGCTCTGAACAAAATCATAAAGTCCATTCTGAAGAAGCGTTTGGAAAGAGCTAGAGGCAAGTGGATGGATGAACTCCCGATAGCATTATGGTTTTGCAAGACCACCAAGAAGTCTACGACTGGCCATACTCCATTTGCCCTCGCTAATGGGTTCGAGGCTTTTATTCCTGTTGAGCTTGAAATTCCATCTCATCAAGTCACTTACTGCGATCCCAAAATGAATAAAGATATCCTCCTTGAATCTCCAGAATTTCTAGATGAGAAGCGTAAGGAAGCTGATTTGAGGGCATCTGCACACCGACACCGAATTCCCCGATTCCACAACACTAAAATTGGACCTAGAACCTTTTAAATCAATGATCTTGTTTTCAAAAAGGTTTTTCCTATCCCGTTGCATATGAATCCAACCTAGGAAGGACCGTATGTCATTAAGGAAAGGCTTGGAGACGGAACTTTCAAGCTAGCGACTATTTTGGCATCACACTCCCAAGGCTTGGAATGGCGAGCATTTATGATGCTATTTCACTTAATTTTTTTTTTCTTTTTCATTCAGTTGTATTTAATTTCAAGATTTTCTTTGGCATTTGATTTTTCAAATATATAATAAGATAGATTATGTCATTTCTTTCCATTCAACAATAGAACTTTGAATTTTCCATCATATTTGTGACCTGCCACTGGAGTACATGCTCGTTGTGATATTCGACCGAATAAATCTCGCTGTTCGATGGAACCAAAAAAACTCGGAAGTGACTTATTGAATCAGACCCCATACTTAAGGGCAGAATGACTATTCGAAGAGAACTGAACTCGTCAGTTTTCCAAATATCTCACGTCCTTAGAGTGCGGATATGAGTATAAATGCTAAATCATTATGATTGACCACCTATGAAATAACTCACGTCCCTAGAGTGCGGATACGAGAATAAATGCTAAATGGGTGTGACCGACTGCCTATGAATTGGCTGTCATCCCCAAAGTGTGGATATGATCATAAATGAACAAAAAAGTGTGATCCGACCACTTATTATTTAAATAACTCAGATTGACTTTAATAGATAGAGAATGAAGTTAGTGGAGATGGAACTCGACCATCCAGTGATTAACCTTGCCAACCCAAGTTTGGGGTAGGGGCATGATGACGTAGTTGTTGAATTCGACAGCATACCGTTAGGTATAAACCCTACTATTTGGATATGACTCAAAGCCATGATCTCAGGGAGGCCTTGAATGGATAATTCGGATCGATATCCGACCTAACAAGCGACGAATCACAAATACATTAAATGGAAAACATAATAGCTTGATCATTTAAGCAAGCATATACGTGAATTTTGTACAAGAACAAAAGAATTCTTATATACACTAAACCTGCTGTTCACAATACAAGTTTATCAAAAATGAGAAGTAAAAATGGGAGTCGTAACCACACAAGCACGACCAACAAAAATAAAATATAGTCATCGAAGCTGTTTACACATCACATCAACCCAACAATTACTTCTTGGATTTCCTCTCTTTCCTTTTTTTTTTGGGAGTGGTTCGATCCGAACTGCCACTTGATCCTCTCTTCGAGCTTTTTCCACCTTGTCTTTTCTTCGAAGAAACATCTTCAGTTATGGGGGTTGAGGCGGCACCATATTTAGAAGCAGGGGGATTGAGGCACTCTTAACACCAGAAGTAGGGGGCCTCATCTCGGGAATTATCCCGCCAGGAGGGATTTTCTGAAGCGGGATAGGAATTGGCTCATCGGAATCCACATCAAAAGGCTCAGCTTTCTCCTTTTCTCAACAACTCTTCCTTCTCAACATGCTCTTTCAAGATAAGCTCATCAGTAGGTTAGAAAGAACCCGTGATTACAACATTCTCATCAAAAGGATTTTCATGGTGTGGGTTGCCTCCTTCCTTAAACAGTGCTTCCATGAATTGCTCATAGATAACAAAGGTTTCTTCTTGAGCTCCCTGAGAAATGACTATGGTTGTAACTATAATAGATTCCATCATGTCCACTTGTGGTCCCAATTGAGGGCACTTGTGAGGGAGGAGGAATGACACTTGATAGATTTAAAGCTGAGGAAAAATAGACGAAAATATTAGAAATATCAACTGGTGATACCCCAACCTTGTGAAAGATGGAAGATGTCTGCAAAATACCTTCCTCGGTGTGTCTCCCAAGCTAAGCCGAAATACCCTTAGAACCGCATTCAGGAATTGAAGAAAGATGAGGCTTGTTTGGATCGTACTCGAGGATGGTTGAAGAATATGCCATGGAACTAGGGATAGCTTTGGATGGTGAGGGCAATTCAGTTGTAACATCGGGTTGTGTCGATCTAGATCCTTCACCCACTTCGTGTAAAGAAGTAACAGTAGATTCTTTTTGAAGCGTAAGCTGGACATCATACAATATTTTAGAATCGTTTCCCAATGGCATTTCACCTTCAAGCCTGGACAGTTCAACTTCCTCAGTATTAAGAAGTCTTTTTACCTCTACAACAAGAAATTACCATGCGTGCCAGAGATGATAGAGAAAGTTATCGCCAAGCCATGTTATATTTTTATGCTTGAGAAAGTTGGCATTGTAAAGAATAAGAAACAAGTCGAGCTTATTCGTCGTCTCTTCCCTAGCATAATCATTGATAGCACTATGTGACAACCCATATTTCGAGAGGTTTAAGTCAACAATAATCCAAACATGTCCAACTCAAATAATACAAAACACAAATAATCAGTGGGATATATTAAGAAGAATAAGAAAAGAAGAAAACAAATGCAGAATCTCACAGTGGAATGATAAGATATAATAATCAAATTAACATTGACGAAGTTGTTTACTTTATACATTTGATTAAAATTGTACAACATCTATCAGAGTTATATATACAACAGAACAATAGGATAATGCAACAGAATAACATGATGCAGGGGAATAATACCATTTATAATATGCCAAATATTCATCTTCGTCCTTTAGAAAATAATCTTCAGTGCACTGAAAACTCAAGGCTGACCCGAGCGTAAAGTAAAGCAATACACTCGGATCAGAACTAAAATATCTTTATGTGAGTCAAATCAATATCACATATAACAAGAGTGCAAAAGCGTCAAATATGTTTGTGGGGTTTTATATCCCATATCCAGTATATAACATGAGTGCAATAACTTAAGAGATGTTACGAGATTTTTCATCTCTTAAGGATCCATCAAAATATCTATGTATAGTAGAATACGTTATATATGTAATGTCTAATCAATAAAATAAATATTTCTCCTAGCGATAATTCTTTACATTAATCCCCTTTGACATGTTTTAAAGCATTATCATAAGGTTTGCGTATAACACCCCAGTAGCACTTTAGGGATAGGGATGCGCCTTGATATGAAAACACTAAACTTAACTCGTAGTGGTCTTGTATAAGGATAAAAGTATGACAAGGCACGTGAGGCAATACCCAAGGTAGGATACTACCAGTTCAGGTTGCATGGCTGGTGGTATTGCATCGTAGCCACTATTGTCCACGTAGTCCATCCATCCCATGTTGAGTCAAAATGAGTCATTCCTAATAAAGGTGCACCAATCGAAACTAACTTCAAAGGAAATAACATGGATCGAGTTCAAAAAGAATATCAAAGAATGGATGTCTGCTAGTGGTAGCTACCTTCATTGGCCCTGTCAAGCCGTCTTGTTTTAGACATTTTAAATTGACACAAGTGTCGGGGCTATTCATCATCGTTCTCTTTCTTCAAATCTAGTAGCATACACCAAGTCCAACTACTTTGTTGTAGAGTCTTCTCCATGTATATTGTTGTTAAAGTGGTTCTAATATTGACAGAGAGTATGCTAATAAGAGGCCCCGGTCCCTTTAACAACTAAACATCGTTTTACACTTAGGTTGGTTCTTTTACATTTCGAAAATGATTCATACTTGATATTCAAAATATCATATTCACTTCAAAATATCCTTCAGTTCAAAATATCATATTACTTAAAATATGTCAATTTCACTTGAAAATCATTTTCGTTCCAATATCTCAATTTCACTTTCAAAATCGTTTCAAATTTCAACTTAGGTTATAACTTTATTTAACCACATTCGCATTTAAATCAACGGTTTAATATAAAAATTTCAACTTTGCATAGTTTGAATTTTTAGAAAATAGTTTGAGTAGTGAAATTAGTTTGAAATAGTCTAAATAGTATAGAGATTTAAAATAGTGGATATAAAAGGTTTGAGTATTGAAAATGGATTTTATAATAAAATAGTTTGGAAGATGAAAATAATTTGAATATTTAAAAAGATAACTTTGTAAACAGTTTATAGTAATATATTTATTTTGAAAGTAGTTTCAAATCAAACTGTTTCTTTTCATTTCTAATAAATCTGGACTCAGGTCCAAATTTCAGTCAAATTAGTTCAATTTCAAATCTTCCAATTCAAACATTTCAATCTCAATTCAATTCAAATTGACTCAATTCCGATTTAAATTTGAATTAACTTCAATTTTGATTCAAATGGTTAAGGGTTTCAATTCAATTCTCATTTTAAAACAATTTCAATTTATATACATTTGAAGTCCAATTTAAATTTACCGATTTAAATCGCTTAAATTAAATTAAACTTCAATGTTCAATTTAAGGTTCCAATGTTTAAAATAATTCAATTCCAAGCCTAACTTTGAAATATCCATTTATATCACTTTTACTTAGATAAAATTTCAATGTTTGAATAAAGTTCAAACCTTTAAAACAATTCAATTTCCATAATTCAAGTTGTAACAAACCGAAATTTAACCCTTGATAATTAATTTGTTAATTAATGAAATAATAAAATAACTTTGTGAAATTATCAAAATCGAGCCATCGGAGTTGCACCGTTGTGTCAGTGGTCATTTTTTGGTCCATTTTCATATATAGAACGTCAGAATTCGAGCTAATATGAGCTAGAAACAAAATAAACAAGAAAATAGTAATAATAGTAAAATGGGCTAGGTCGATCGAAAGGTCCATCCATTCGTGCCCTAGTTCGACCGGCCGGTCAACCTCGGGGGAGGGGAGGTCGACCGCCCGGTCAGCCCGCCTTGGGTAATGAATGAAGGAAAATTCCTTCGTTCATGGCCAAATTTTGTATTTATTTAGCTTCATCTGGTCCTTACGTTCTTGCATCCGACGACCCCTATTCGGCCTATGACGTGGTTGCATCCTATTCAATCCCCAAATCCAACAGTTTGAGATCCATATCTACCCCTATAAATAGAACCCTAGGCCTAACACTTTTTCTCATTCTAGATTTTATCTAAGTGGGTTCACATTTTTAGGAAGGATCCTAAGAGGAATAATTTTCCAAGGAGAAAATCATTTTAAATTAAAATATTTAACAACCCCAAGTGGATCCGGGAAGGCCTAAAGGGAAGAGCTTAGGACTACAGGTAAGTGATTGTAATTATTTTAATGACTTATTTAGGTGATTTAAAATAATAGGGTTTCCAATACTTATGGTTTTACTATTATTTTTGGAATAACCTTTTAGTAGTTTATTTACAGTTTTTAGAATTATTTTCAGTCTATTTCTTTTAACTATTCTTTTCAGTTAATTTTAGTTTATTTCTGTTAGTTACAGTTTTTCCATTTATTTATAGTTTATTTACAATATTTTAATTTATTTACTGTTATTTATGCGTTATTTACATTTTTTTCCTATGCTTTGGATTTTCTTCTATTTTCAGTTTTCTTTTGTTTCTGCTTCTTCTTCGCGTATGGATTAGAATAGAATAAATGCGAATATGGATTAAAATTATAAGAATATTGATAAAACGGAAGATAAGATATAAATTGTAAAGACTATAATAAAAATGGAATTAAGACTGAAATTGAGCCTAATTATGATATTAAGATTAAAATTGGACTAATTAAAAATAATTGGCCTAGTTATAACTCAGAATTGTAACTAAAAAGTGTATAAGATAAAAGAGGCTTATTTTCACACTTAGACCTTGGGTTAAGTAATAAACATGATTATAACATAGGTTATAATAAGAAATAGAACATAATGAGGCTTATTTTAAGACTTAGGATAAATTAATAAGCAAAGATAGTAGAGATAAATTGTAAAGTCTTATTTAAATAATTTATCTAAGTTAATAAGCAAAGATGAAAGTAGGACCTGTACCAAATAGCATTCCCCTATTATTTCTATGGACATGGTGTTTCACATAAATCTGAAGTGAGACGAGGGGCACGCTTATGCTAATAATGGTAGCAATTGGTCAATACATCGAAGTCCAAATCATGGGGATTTTGGCAAGGGAAACTAGATATTGTTCGGATGACGGGCCAGTACCAATAGCATTTCCCCTATTATTTCTATAGATGTGGTGTTTCACATAATCCTGAAGTGAGACGAGGGGCACGCTTATGCTGGAGCATAGGTGATAAGAAGACTCAATAGGTGGAGCAACAGGTAGCATGAGCATGGTGGCAGTTACGTGTGCGACTTCCATTTCGATGCTCAGCAATCGCTATGAGTTCCAAGCGCTTATGTATGTTGCCTTTCGTAGGCACCATTGTCTTCTGTGTAGGGAGATACATAATTTCTAGTCCACAATAAATACTTTGTGCATCTTTCGTAGACACCATTTTACTTTGTGCTTCTTTCGTAGATGCTATTACCTTATGTGTAGGGAGTTATATAACGTCTAGTCCGCAGTATGGTCTATGGAGTAGCAGGCCGATCAAACGGTAGAATTAGGATTTCAGCCTAATTACAGAATTAGAAATTCAGCCTAACCAAAGTTGCTATCAAAGACAAGTGCAAACAATCAAAGTTAATCAATTGTGTTAATTTTGTTAAATTGTATTTGTTTCCAGCTTATTCCTTCTCTTTATTTCCTTTCTTTCCTTTTATATACTAGAACTTTTGTAAGGTCTATTACTTTTACTTTACTTAAAGATTCTCGTAATTACCATAATTCACCAGATTTTTAGCCTAACCCACTCCTCTATTTTCCCCCTTTTCCGCCCATAGGCAATCAAGGAAGAGTATAGTATGTTACATATTCTTGGAGGTTTCTTTGAATGGGATTCCACTATGTACTTCCACTTTTTTATTTCTGCTTTTTGTTCTTTATTTGTACTGGCATATTTTGGGGAATAGTTGCACTCTGATGTTTGAGACTGTGGTTTTTTATTTATTTCATAAGACATATATGTATGGTATTTTGATACGTTATGTATTTGGTATTTGGTGACTTATTTGGTTTTTAAAGCAATTATATAGTTCTGTTCTAAATAAGTTATTATTTAAATTATTGCCGCTGTTTTTACCTATTTCTGTCTTGTGAATCTTAGTCTCTACTAGTTTTAGTTTATACCAACAATGCACTATGCCTTCTTGTGTGTCCTTTTGGATATACTATGGGGTTGGGGGTGTTACACAGGTCGTATGTCCTTTTGGATATGTCAATACATATATATATCAAAATATCAACCAATTGCCATCCATCACAATCAACATCCAAAATAGCCAATAAATCATAATATTTAATTAGTTACCAATATCGAATGTTTAACTAGCAGTTTAATTGCAATTTCAGTTTAACTGTTAATTCAGTATTTCTAACATGTCAATTTCTATGTTAATTTTCGTATCAGTTAAATTACCAAACAACAATCAATAAAATTAAATCACTTTATGATTCCAATTTAACGCATGTAAGAAATATTTTAATATTCATAAGCTGGTTTAAGCACTCAGCTTTGTTTGAAACTGAAATTTTTTCAGATTCAAACCAATTCCAATCCAACTCCATGTCATAGCCTTCATTGATGCAATCGCAATGCAACTTGTTTCACTCGAAACAAATCTTGTATGAAAAAGTTATGGATTTAATTTACATTCAATATAATTAAAATTAAATTAACTAAATAAAAATAATTCAAACGAAAACCCATTCACGCGATCCAAACTTCGACGCGTGTGCTACCACGGTTTCCAACCACATTACGATGTGCGCCTCAGCCAACTCCACCACCGCCAGCAACCATGTAGCCTCCGCTGCCGCTATCTTTACATAATTCGAGAAATACCCACCACACTTCATGCTTCGATTCTAGTGAACTTGGGTCGTTTTTTGCTATGACCCAACCGTACACAACGTAGATCTCATCATGCTATTCCTTTTCTTAGTTGAAGTTGAGATGTAAAAATGCATGGATTAAGAGAAATCAAGAGGAGAAAGAAATGAAATTTTGACCATTAAAATTAAAAGGAGCGGCCTAAAGCTTTTAGGGTTTTAGGATTGCCAAAAAAAATAAAGTAAGGGCTACTTATAGAAAATTTTCCAAAGTACTATTCATTTGTGAAAATTTCGAACTCATGTTGCCTGGCGTTCTATATGTTATGCTCCTATTCCGAACACAACGGAATATATATCAAAGGCCAATTCCATCATATTCAAAAGACAGTTTTCAATTAGAATTATTTTAATTAAAGTTTTTAAAATAAATTCTACGTATTTCGAGCTCCCATGACCAAACGATAAGTCCGATCGCTACGAAACTTGAAATCCTACAATATTTCACTATTACAGATCCGATGAAAGTGGTTTCATCGAAATCCAAGATAGTGCCCAAAAGGCAATTTTCACACGTTAATAAAAATAAGTAACTTTCAATTTCAGTTATTCACTTTTAAATCCAAATTAAAAGTTTACCATCTTCATTCATATTTAAATAAAATTTAAATCAACTTTTGAAATCATTTTCATTCACACCAAATTTGAAATTCAATTATTTAGATAATTTCCAATATTAAATTTAAACAATTTAATTATCCTATTAAATTTTTATTTCTATCCATTTTTGTTCAATAATTATATTAAATTTAATAATTCGAAATAGTTAAAATTTCAGGTCGTTATAACCTCCCTCATTCAAAACTTTTCGTCTTCGAAAAGGGGTTAAGTAAGGAATTTGATATATTTTACTCAAAATAATCAACATATAAAACATAAAGTCTTATTTTAAAAACCTTTACTGTGCTTCCACTACACCACTTTGATATCGATTTATTTGTAAAACAAGTTATAAAATTTTAAGGTCTTAAAATTTTTCTAGCTCCTGAATTTATGAAAATTTCGGCAGCGTCTCCTTTATGCGAATCTATCATAAAAATTTACAACATAGATATATAGCACAAATATGCATCTCATCTCAATGACGAGGAATCCCATAGGGAAAAATTTAAAAGTATGGTATGTAATCCGAGATATGTACCTTATGATTATTAATATTAAGCGAGCAAAAGCAAATCAAACTGCATATACATCCAAACGACTTCATATTTACTATCTTAACTCAATTTAGAATATTAGTTGCTAACAGAAAGATATAGAAAGCATATATGAGTTTGATAGAACTATATAACATGAATTCTGAATCCAAATCATAAGCACAAGCAGTAATACACAACACAACTATAATATGTAACCTAAAGAACCCATTCGACAAATAATATTCTTCCAATTAATTCATAACTATCACAATTTACATTTTTCAATGTAAACAGTTAATTTATACACTATCATTTCTTGTTAATATTCATTCTTTATTAACATCCAATTGTTTTACTTCAAATTTATTCACATCTATTTTATTTACATTCAAGTTCAATTTATTCAAATTCAATTATTTCACTTTATCTTTAATACATTTCTTATCAATTCATTTATGGACCATTTTGTAAAAAATTATTTTATTAATTCATTTCATTTCAATAAGTGAAAATTATTAATTTACAGATAAAGTAAGAACTAAACACCCGATTTCTTTCCACATCATTTTGAAATAATATATATACTCATATCTTTTATATAAATCAAATCATACTCAAAAAATTTAAATCAAAATATGTTTATCGAACCAAATGCGTAGGAAAGCTACTAAGTGGCCTCCCCTTTTTGAGACTTGAAAATGAATGTCAAGGATGCGGCCGTCACCATCGAAATAATTTTCCAGCGACAAAAGAGGGGAGTATAAGACTTACTTCCTTTTAAAATCCCTTTGAAACAACTTCCATTAGTAAATATTTTTAAACAATACTAATATTATTTTCAAAATTTTAGAAAACAATTTCAAAAGCATCGGGATTCAAGTTCCCAAATTTTCAGTATAAATTCATTCTTTTAACTTAAACTATGATTAGATTTTTATTTCATAACTCATTACTTAAGTTTATAAACATCTATAAACTAAAATTAGTCAAGTTAGTATTTTCAAATTTGGTTACATAACCTATTCACTTCATATTCAATTTATTTAGTATATCTTCCTTTACTACTAACAACCCTTAACACCCATTCCATAAAATAATTTACTTAAGTTTATAAACATTTTATACAACACTTCTTATGTTTATTTCACTTTACACTTAAGTTCATATTTGTCTTTAAAAACAGATTCTAAAATATATTCAATTCTCTTTTTACAACTCAAATTAAAGTACAACTTATAACTTTAGTCATTTTCATTTCTTAGCTCCATTACCAATTTCATTTTCTTAAGACAGACTACATTTCATTAACTAAATTTATTTAACTTTACCTAAGTTAATTCTTTTATTTATATATTCGAGTTTAAATTCATAGGTAGTAAACTTATTTCTTATCTATACGATTCTCAGTTTATAAGTCTACTTATATATTTATCAAACCATACTTGGAATTTTTTTTCATAATTATAACTTTTTTAATCGAAAATAAATTTCTTTTGGTTGCAATGCTCACTTAAAAACTCGAAAATGAATACTAGTGATGCTGCAGGCATCCTTAGAATAATTTTCCAGCAACAAAAGAGAGTTTAATGCTATTATTTTTTTCAAAATTATTTTTAAAACATATTTCTAGTAAAAACACTTTCAAATAATATTATTATTAATTTTGAAGGTTTTGAAAACAATTTTGATAGCAAGGAGATTTAAATTCTAAAGTTCTCAGCTTTTAAATCCTTTCTATTTATATGTCATATTATAAATATACTTATACAATTTCATTACCTTATTATGGAAACATTTGGTTAATTTACATTTTTGTTATTGCAAACAGTTCTTATTGTAATTAAATATCAAATTAATTTGATTATCAAACACTTTGTGAAATAGAGTTCACAGAGTATTCGTTTTAGTTTTAAATATTATCATCTCCTAACAACAACATCCATTAATAATCATAAAGATTTTTGGAAATTTTTTCTTTATATATATATAATTATAAGTTAGGTAAAATTATTTCATTTACCCCTTTTTAAAATAATATTATGTTAACTTGCCTCGTTCATGTGTTCATAAACCCCTATCAATAACATGGCGTCTCATGTAGCGACCAGAATTCATACACAACTCAACAGGTAAGTAAACACGATATAAAAAATTTGCAACACTAACAATTACGCGCTATCATATAGACACGCACATACATTCAAAAACAATCTCATTCTAGGGTATTACTGCCCTATCTCTAATGAGTCCATCCCCACCAAAGTTAAGGTTATTGCTAAGCTAAGGTTATTGCTAAACCGAAGCTCATTTCAATTGCGATGACCCGCATTTCATGAAGTTTGAGTCGACAATAATCCACACATGTCCAACTCAAACAATCTGAAACACAAATAAACAATGGGGTTAATTAAGAAGAATAAGAAAAGAAGAAAACAAATAGAGAACGTCATAGCGGAATGACAAAATATAATAATCAAATAAACAATTCATGAGGCAATTTACACAATACATTTGTAAATTTTACAACATCTATCAGAGTTATATATACAATAGAACATAGGATAATGTAGCAGAATAGCATTATGTAAGGGAATAATATACCAAACGTTCGTCTTCATCCTCCAGAAAATGATCTTCAATACGCTAAAAACTCAGAGGTGACTCGAGCATAAAATAGAACAGTACACTCGAGTCAGAACTAAAATATCCTTATGCGAGTCAAATCAATATCACATATAACAGAAGCATAATAGTGTCAGAAATGTTTATGGATTTTTACATCTCTTATATGTAACATGCGTGCAATAACTTAAGAGATGTTATAGAATTTTCCATCTCTTAAGGTCCCGTCAAAATATCTATAGAATGCGTTATATTTGTAATGACTAATCGATAAAATAAATATTTTTCCTAGCGTTAATGCTTTACATTGATCCCCCTTAACATGTTTTTAAGCATTGTCGTAACAGCCCAGTAGCACGTCGGGGATAGGAATGCACCATGATACGACAACACTAAACCAAACTCGTAGTGGTTTCATATAAGGATAAAAGTATCACAAGGCATGTGAGGCAATGTCTAAGGTATGATACTACTAGTTCGGGTCGTAGGGCTAGTGGTAATGCATCGTAGCCACGACCGCCCACCGCGTCCATCCATCCCATATCGAGTCAATAGGAGGTCATCACAAATAAAAGTGCACCAATCGAAACCAACATCAAAGGAAATAGTGTGGACCAAGTCCAAAAATAAAATCGAAGAACGAATATTCGCTAGAGGTAGCTACTCTCATTGTCCCTGTCAAGGCGTCATGTCTTAGTCATTTCAAATTGACAGAAGTGTCGGGGCTATCCATCATTGTTCTCTTTCTTCAAATCTTGCTACACATACCAAGTCAAACCACTTCGTTCGGGCCAATAAGAGGACCCGGTCTCTTTAACAACCAAACATCATTTTACACACTGGTTGGTTTCTTTTATATTTCAAAAATGATTCATACTTAATATTAAAATATCATATTTACTTCATAATATCCATCATTTCAAAAAAACATATTTGATTAAAATATATCAACACTTGAAAATCATTTTCGCTCCAATATATTATTTTCAGTTCAAAAATCATTTCGAATTTCAAGTTAGGTTATAACTTTATTTAACCACATTCACATTTAAATCAATGATTTAAATATAAAAATTCCAACTTTGCACAGTTTGAATAGTGAAGTTAGTTTAAAATAGTTTAGAGATTTAAAACAGTTGATACAAAAAGGTTTGGAAATAATATTCAAAGGTTTTGGAGAAATAATTGTGACATATTTGGGAAATATTTTTGAATTGGATATGAAATCTAGTGAGATTTGGAATTTGAAAATAGTTAGAAAATGTTTTTAAAGGGATAAAAGCAGTAAACTCTTTTCGCTCGCTGGAAAATAATTCCGATGATGATCGCGACATCATTGGTGTTCATTTTCGAGTTTCCAGGAGAGGAATTGCTGCCAAATTATTTTAAATTGGAGTAGTTTGCAAAATTGGGATTGGTTTTGAAATTCAAGAGATAATTTGATATGCAAATGAATAATGTATATAATTGATTTCAAAAATGATTTTGAAATGTTGAAGTTTTAAACCGTTTTGATTTTTGAAGTATGAAGGAATATTGGATACACCATAGGTTTTTGGGATATAATTGATTTCAAAAATGTTTCTGAATATTTAAGTAATCATTTAAAACTCTAGGATCTTATTTAAAATGTTTGTTTGATACAAATAAGTTTGAAATCATAGAATTTTGAAATGTAATTATTGTAAAGGAATTAAAAACTCAACTTAAAGTTTAAAAATAAAATGAGTTTTGGGAATTTGGCCTAGCTAGGCAAGATTGTATAAGTTTTGAAATAAAGGTTATTGAGTTGAAATAAAATTGTAAATGTACAAGTTAATTTAAATTTGTAAATAAATGGAAATTAGTCAAGTTGGACTAAATAAAACGAAGGATTGAAAATAAATTAGTAAGTAAACTAATTGATTAAGTGGGTAAGCAAATGAGTTGGAATTGAATATTGTAATGATATTTAATTTAAACTGTGTAAAGTAAAGTGAAATTCGAGAATTTTTTGGAAGGAACTAAAAGAAGTAAAAAGTTTGGATATAAAACTTTTATTTAGATTTGAAATTAAATTTGGAAATGAAGTGATAACTAAATTAGTAAGTCAAACAGATTTGAAATGGAATTTGATTGGAAATGAATTAGTTAATGGAATTAATTTAAAGAGATGATAATTAAGAATGGGTTTAAGATAAGGTGAATAGAATTCAATATTTAAAATGAAAGGTAAATTGAATTCAGAATGGAATTAAAAATTTAAGCTAAATGAAAATAGATATAAAAGCTTAAGTGGTGAAGTGAAGATAAATATAGGAAGTGTATAAAATATTTATATTGAGCTTAAGAAATGGATGGTGAAATTCTTAAAGTAAATTTGGAATTGAGAAATATACTAAGTTAATATTTGAATGAAGATTAAGTAAAATTGTGAAATGATAAGTGCGAATAAGTGAATGGAAATCCAAATGAATGTGAATAAAAAGAGAGTTGATATAGTTAGATCAATTGAGATAAATATGTAGGATGTACGTATATTATTTTATTCGCATAGCAGTTTGATCCAGATTCGAGCATTGAATTTCAAGGTAGTTATACCAATCTAAGTTGGGATTTTTCACTCGATATTCGATGGCGAACCCTGGATGTGGATTTTTGATTGATTCTGGAAATTTTCTATCGTAGTGTATGACTATGCAAAGAGAATGACGGTTTTTGATCAAGAAATCAGATCGAGTCCACACTAGGAAGTCGGGTGGACGATACTAGTTCGGAAGTGAAATTGTATGATCGAGTGAGCGATCGGATTGGATATTGCGTACGAATCATATATGCGCATCGTATGGACTTGAATGAAGTAGATATTGAAACTTTTTAACAAAACGTATAAAATGATTTTGGATTCTGTGATTGGATATTATTGCTAAGTAAGATGTACAGGTGTTTTTAAAAGCAAAAGGAAACTGATGATTTGATTTAGAAGATAAATTTGAATTGCCCGATAAAATGGTATGTATTTAAATTGTCATATGAAATTTGATGGTTTTCTGATCCTGCCACTTGGCCTTTTGCTTTCTTTTGAAATTTGGGGTCCGTAGAGGCATTTTGTAGTTGTACCAAGCTAGCCACGTAAAGGAGACGCTGGCGAAATTTTTCGAAAATTTAGAAAGTTTGAAAAATTTTGAGAAAATTTTGAGAATTTAAAATTTGGTTTCAAATTTGAATTTGAAGTGTTGAGTAAGTAATATTTTTTAGAACTCACGGTTGTTTTTGGAAAGTTAGTAGAGTGATAGTGTGTCTTAAATAAAAAATTTGTTTGGGAAGTTGTTGAAACTATTTGGATTGGGAAAAATAGTTAACGGGTTCTGAATCATTCTTCTTAACTAGTAATTTCGAGGTTGATATTCTTTTAAGTGGGAGGAATGCGACGACCTGGGACTTTTGGATATTTGAAATTGGAATATTTAATTAATTTTAAATGTTTAAAAGTTAGTTTAACTTGAATTTCAAATATCACTCTTTATTTGGCAATTAAATTATTGAATTTAATAATTGGAAATTGGTTAAAATAGTGGATCTTCGTTTTTATGCTGTTAAAAATATTTCAAAGGCTTGAAAAATTTATATTTATAATACTGGAGATAATAGAAGTTTTAAATTTGAGTTTAAAAGTTTTTTGATCAGTTTTGAAAATATATCATTTAAATCGATATTTAAAATAGCCTTCGAAGGCACAGTCTCAGATTTCGATGAAACCTGTTCCATTAGATCCGTAATAGTGTTTTACTATCGGATTTCTATTTGCGTAACGTTTGGAGTTGTCATATGGTCGTACGGCATATAAACACGCTGAAATTTATATCGAAAATTCAAAAACAACTGGATCCAAAAAGGTATCTTCTCCATATGATCGAAATAGGACTTGAAACCTTTTCCATTGTGTTCATAATAGGGGCTTAACATTATAGACGCCTAGCGGCATGCTTCAATATGAGGTCAAGATTTTGAGTTGGGAATTCAAGACGATTTGAATTCAAATTTAAATATAGTATATACCCTGTTTGACTGCTCAAATAAATTTCACATCGATACTTTTTCGCCTTATTTCAGAGGCACTGTAGCTCCCTCAAATCATGCAAGACAAATTTAACACATTCCTTCCTTATAGAACATGCGTACCCTCAAAAGCAAACGACCCAACATGTTTAACAGAAGATAGCCAAGCTATCTTCCCTTTTCTTCCTTTATGTATACGAAATCGAGAACAAAATCGGAGTGAAAGGAAAAAAACAAAAATGTTCGAACAAAACAAAATCTCCTCTTCAAAATCAAATCGTTCAAAAATTTAAAAATCAAGGTCGAAATATCCCCCTCTTCTTCAATTTTTCTAGCAATCTCGGTCGTGAGCAAGCTCGAGGGTATGTTGGAAATTGCTAGGTCAGGGTCCTGGGCGACATGCTGTTCTCGAGCGACGTCACGAGCAGATCACCAATGCATGTGGCACTCGCATCTCGAGGTGTTGGGGTGGACTTCGGAAGCATGTTGTGGTGGGAAGTCGTGGCGAGGGAGGCTGCATGTTGTGGAAGTTAGGCGTAGGGATGGTAAATCTCGAGGTCGGGGTTGCGATCTTCAGTGAAGCAGGGGCGACCGAGGTGAGGTTTTGGTCTGCAGTTTATTTAATTGTTTATTTATATTTATGTATTTGTATATAGATATCAGAGAAGGAAGTAATGATAATATAAATACAAATATACATATAAATTTTGGAATTGAGGAAGAAAATAAATTTACCGTAACTTACAGTAAGGTCCACTTTTATATATATGCAGTGACTAAAAATATATGTACGCAAATTTTATATATTTACTGAAAACATAAGATTATTATATATAGATAAAGTTTTGGAAATATAGGAATTTATAGAAAAATTTGAATTTTTAAAATCTGTATGGGTTATTTTATAAATATACTTATGTAGTTTCTAAATGGAAAATAAAATACATACCTATATTCATTTTAAATCTACTAGTTATTTTTAAGTAAGGTATTATAGTGATTAACTTGTTTAATAAACTTATTTAATTATTTTTAGTCACTAAAAGATTTTTCTAAAAGAGAAAATTGGTTAAAGATTTAATTATTAGTTCAAATTAATATTATTAAATGGTAATTGGTTGTTCGATTTGTTTTGAATATTAGTAAATCATGTAATTCTTTATTTAAGGTCAAAAGTTACGAAATAAGTCGAGACGGAAATGGACTGCAAAACGAAAAGCAAAGGTGAGTTAATCTCAATCATTTGTATTACCGTTTAAATTTAAATAATTAAATGTAAATTATTAGATTGATTGCTTGGATTGATGATTTATTATCTGTCGGGATGTGATATTATATATAGTACTATATATATTGGAGTAATTGATTTCCTGCATTATATAGCGGATGAGACCCTATACGCCTTGCATAATAGCGGATGACCCTTTATACTGCGATATCCCCCATGAAGCGGGATTGGTATTTTAATTGTTGACTAACATCTGTGGATGCAGAAAAACAGGTTGGAAGGATCCAACTAGATTCCTCAAAATGTTGAGTTCATTTTACATTCAGTAATGTGATTTGTTTGATAAATCCGTGATGGATTGTATTGATTATATTGGGAATTGAAACTATTAGATATTATGGCTTGGTTGAATATATATTGGTATTGTGAGAAATGAAAATACATAAAGTTTAGATTTTTTTAAAGGAAATAAAACGATTTTTTTAAGTAAAAAATTATAGTGAATTTGGATAAATTGAGGAAATGAATTTGGAGAAGAATAAAAGTTTGATTTTGCAACACTATTAAATAAATTCCGAATTTGGGAAAATGGAGATTTTGTATAAGTGGATATAAAAGAAATAGACGACTTAAGAGATATTGTTTAAAGATAAAAGAATTTATTTAAAAAAATTCAAGTTTAAAATGAGTTAAGAAAAAGGGAAATTTTAAGTAAAGGATGAAATTCATATTTTCAGAATAAATAAGGTTTTAAATCATAATAAAGAGTGAATATGGAATTAATGGATTTTGGAATAAAATTTGAGTAAGTCAAGATAAATTTTCAAAATGGAAGTAATTTAGAGGATCGGTTGGGAAATCGATTAAGTGTTTTGAAACTGTGATTTAAAAGGAAATGAGGGTATCGAAGTTATAAACTGGGTACATAAATAAAGTGAAAAATTTATCAGTGGATAAATTTGAAAGCATAGATTCATGATGGGAATTTATAAGAGATGGTTAGTTGTTTTAAAAATAAAAGGGGGTTCTAGTTTTAAAAGTGTAGAAAAGAAATTTACGAGATGGAGACGTAAATTAAATTATGATAGATCAAGCAGGACTTATAAATGATTAGATGGCTATATTTAAATGGGAAGTATATTTCCCTGGAAAGCCTAGTATATTTTCAAAGGATATTTTTATGTATAAGTTTAAGGTTTTAAAAATTTATTTTAAAGAAATGTTTTGAAAATTTTTATTATTTTTAATTGTTTTATAATTGTAAAGTAAATATTAGTAATTATTTTAAAAGTTAAATTAGTATTATGTTTTTTTTTAAAAGAAAATTTCTAATATTTATACTTATATAAAACTTTTATTTTTAAAAATGGTTTGTGGCTTAAGTTTTACTTGGAAATCTAGTATAAAATTTCATAACTATTATTTTGAATAAAGTGTTTTAAGTAGTTTTTAATTCAAAGGTTTTAAAGTATATATATTTTTGGATAAAGTGATTTAAATTATTTTAAAATCTTAAGTATTAAGGCTTGGTGATTTTCAGTGGAAAGAAGACAATTGGGTGGAAATTTATTCCACGAAAGGAAAGTGTTTTGAAAACTATTTTTTTCTAAAGGTTTGAAGTGTGGAAATATACCTTGCGAAGATATTTTGAAATAAATAAAAAATTTGAGAAATTATTAAGGTCTGATGGTTGTTTGTGGATGTTATGTGATAGTTTAATGACCGACTGTCAATATTGGATAATGCGCTGATTGTTTCGAAGAGACCGGGATCAAGATTAATGTCCCGAGAACCACTTTGATCTAGTTTGAACGTTTTCGTGAGGATGACAAGAGCTTGGAATCAAAGATGGAGTGGTGAAGTGCGAGGGCTAATCGCTACTAATCTCGAGGGTGATTCCAAAATGGATGAATTAGGAGTAGTTCCTTTGGTTTCGCTCGGACCTGGAATGGACTTGTATGAATGAATGCTACTAGAACATCGTCAGGAGGACGATGATCATTCTAAGTGAGATTGTTCTAAAAAGGTAATGCATAGCCTCGAGCCTCATCAATCGAGAATGGCTAAAACAGGGGAGGTGCAACAAGGCTAAGTGGCTAGCAACCAATTAGGGTAAGGTCATCCCTGTCTAGATGTCCCTTTTTATTCGGCTGTACGGGCGATTGCTGACCCCAAGCACGGGGTGATCTTATTCGAACTATCCAGTAAGGGGTAGTTCCGATCTTGTGTTGCAGGGGATTTGGATGGATGCTCAGTACTCTGATCTAGACCTGGTACTGTGATGGGCGGTACCCCAGTAGCCCTGCCATTGATGGAAACCCAATCTCCAATAAGTGCCTTCAGACTTGTTTGTATACCTATTATGCTTAATGAATGTAACAATTTCGGCAATTTGAATAAGTATTTGTATATAAATGCTACTATAACATCAGATGATTTTATAAGAAATGTTTTTGTTACCGTAAGATAAAAACCCGACATGTTTATTTGTGGCATGGTCTTACGAGATACCTTTGTTTTAAAAGGATTATGGAAACTTTAATAATCTAATTGAGTGTGTTTTCTCATGCTGGTTTTCTATACTAACTCGGGTGTTATTTTATTATAATGCTCGGGTCAGACCGAGTATTATAGAGTACAGGTTCTGGATGGACTACTATGGAGCTCAGGAGACGAGCTGGATGGCGAGACGTATCTCACATATTTGACTTATTTCCACCGTGTATGGAGTGATGTATGTTCAGTTTTGTGTGGGAAGTATTATAACTTTCGATTATTTTGCTATTGATTGTGTTGTACTCTGATGAGGTAATGTATATAACATATACATTTCTTTTTGTACAAGATTCCGACATTTATCTATTATATATTGTTCCGCTGCGATTGTGAAATTATGATATTGTTTTCTATTTACTTCTTATACCTCCTTCTTATTTTATCATAATGTTTCGTATTTCCGTTCACTTTGAGTTGATATGATGGAGAATAGTGTCGACTCAAGGGGTATGGATTTGCTGGTCGTTACAGATCCACACCATCAAGACCGATCCAGACCACCACACCAAACCACACCATCCAGACCCATCCACACCATCAAGATCAATCCAGACCACCACACCGAACCACACCATTGAGACTGATCCACACCATCAGGACTGACCTAGACCACCACACCGAACCACACCATCCAGACCGTTCCACACCATCAAGATCGATCCACCTTTCTACCGATCCAAAGCTTTCACAACACCGACCCAGTGTTTATTCCCGACCAATCCATAGCATGCCAAATCACCTTTAATCACCGATCCACTCCAATGCCGAACCAGGCACGATCGACCTATCTTAGTCGGCCCATCTAGGCCGAGCCGTGCATGACCTTTCATCCTTAGCCGAGCGAAACCTACCGAACCACCTAGGCTGAGCCATATGCACCGAACTATCCAGGATTGACTGTCTATCCATCCGGCTGGCTCAAACCCATCGTATTCCAATCTTGACGAACGAGCAATCAATTTAACTAAATCCGATTGTATATGGCCTTGCCAAAAGGCGGGTTAACATTTGCCTTCCAAAACATGCCTTGCTATTGGAAGGTGTTTTTTAAATAGTCTCAAATTCGATATCCCAAGCCCATGTTACATTCATTACCAAGAAATTCCATCCAAAGTCGATAGTTTACTCCACGATCATTCCAAGTTGTTATCCAATTTCGAATCCATCCCAAATCCATTAACCGAATCCACGATCTCTCCGGATCATTTACCTGAGTCCGGGTCCTCTTTGGGTCCTTTAATCCGAACCGAGGACCTTGCCAGGTCCAAAACTAGGACCTCGTCGGGTCCAAATCCAAAGCCAAAATCTGAATTCGATAGCCGAGTTCTAATCCATTCATAGCCAATAACCAGTAACCGAGTCCACGACCTCTTTGGGTCGATATCCAAATCCGGGTCTACTCCGAGTCTATGCCCAAATACTTAGCTGTTCATAGCCAATATCCAAATCTGTAACCTTTCCAGGTTCTTGCCAAGTCTAATTCACACTCGGCGGCCCGTGTCAAGTAATACCATGGTGTCCCTAATTCAGTGTCCCTGAACATTGAGTAATGCCATGGATTATGTCCTAAGCTGAATCCTGGTCGCTGCGGACCCTTACCGAACATAGTCCATACTCAACGACTTGAAATAGTAACCGATAGATAATATGGGGCCTAAGTCCGAGGCCGAATCCTGGTCTCTCTGGATCCTTATCGAGCATGGTTCATACTCGATGACCTTTTGGCCAAAAAGCAGACAAAAAGCTAACCAAAATCCATTCCGAAATCCAAATAAAACCAGAAAACCATAAATACTCATCAAAAATCAAACCAAAAGACAAAAGTCCAAATCGAAACCCAAATCAAAAAACAAATAAAACTAGGAGTTCAAACCGAACTCCAAAACCAAACCTGGAAAGGGAAGTGTCCTAGCCAAAATGAAAAAAAAACATATTTAACAAACCAGAGCATCATGGTTTATCATCATCTCAGTGCATGCCTAAGGGTGGTGTTTGTCCCTGTACATGAGTAAGTAACTTAGCCATTTACTCGTAGATTGTTACTTATTCCAAACCATCATGATTAGTTGATGATCAACTGACCACCATTCTTGGGCCTAGCGCCATCGTCGTTCAAGGTAGACAGTGGTTGTTCCTGTTCCATCGCCGCATTCCGAGTTTTGACATATTGCCGCAACTGACCATTCCTTACATGCTCCTCGATTATATCCTTTAGATGTCGTCAGCTGTTAGTATCATGTCCGTCCAGGTCATGAAAGAGACAGTGTCTTCCTAATGCCTTTTTGCATTCTGAGGGTTCCCTCCTTGCTGGCCTTCGATGAAAAAGGCGATCCCAAGTATTCAAGAATATCCACTCCAATGTTGCATTCAATCCTATGTAAGTGGAGAATTTTGGTTCTCCCCAATGCTTCCTCTTTCCTTTGTCCTTGTCTTTACCCGAGCTTTCATCGGACGGTCCTCCTTCCTTAACCATGTTTACTTCCTTTGATTTTATATCCAAATAAGCATCCTCTTATCGAAGAAATCTCTCATCTTCGTGAAAGAATTCCCCGAGATCTAGTAGTGGGTCCTGTATCAACGATATTTTGAAATATGAATCATCTCTGACTCCTGACACCGCCGCCATCAGAACCATTGATGGGTCTGGCCGTTCCACTTAAGCAACTGCTGCATTAAACCGAGTTAAGAAAGTCCTGATCGATTCATATGCCCTCTGCTTAACTGACATCGATGTCATCACATTCTTTGGCCTTCTTATGTGAACTGGAAACTATCTCAAGAACTTATCCACCAGTTCTGTCCATGCTCCAATAGATCCATCCTCTAGCAATCTGAACCACATAGCATCTATATCGGTCAAGTAAAAGGGGAAACACCGAGCCATAACCTCCTCTGATGCCCCCAGCACTTCCATATGCCTTGTGTATCTCATAAAGTGGTCAGTGGAATCCGTCTTACTGTTGTACACTTTCAGAGTGGGTTGCTTGAAATCGGGTGGATTCCTAGCTATCTTAATGCTATGGGTAAATGGACTTTTTTTACTCCCTCCAAATCCCTATTTGTCATACCTCCATGAATAGTTCACCTGATGATGTAAGCCTATCCAGTGTTACCTTCCAAGGGTTGCCCTCCATCTACATTTCCTAAGCACCCTTCAAGTCCTTGAGGGAATTTTGGTACATATTTCTCGTCACACACTCCTGTATTCCTGTTGGCACCGGGCTATGCAACGTCATCTAGTATCCCTTCGTGCATTGGTCCAGCATTACTTGGTGGCATGCCTCTGAGTCTAGGTCCATCTAGATTGATAGTTGTTTGCTGATTGGGGGCTGCCTCGTGCTAAACCACTCCATCTACTTGCCGATTGAATCCTTCTGATCCAGCTCCATGTTTTGAACTCTTGCTGTTCTTGCTTGTCCAAATTGTCTGAAAAGTGTCTACATCATTTCATATTGCATTTTCAACTACTTCTACATGGAATCCATCACGACCTGCATCTCGTCCCTAGTGATGTAGACGGAGGCTTGATTAGCTCCAAAGCAAGCCTCCTGACTTCCCTCTTGCCGACTTCTTTTCGTCCTATGTCTCCTTGTTGAATGCTTTGCCATAGTCTTCAAAATCCAAGTTCTTAAGCCATTAAATCCAAACTCCAAGCTTACAAATCCTGAGTACTTGCTCTCTCAGTGAAAGCATCAAAAAAATAGAGCTAAAATTGGTCACTAACACCCAAATCCAGATGAAAGCACCAGATCACAGTCATAGAACACAGATAGAATGTATGTAGAGAGTATAAATATGAAGAATAGTAAAAATTAAAATGAAAGAAGCAATAACACAGGATTTATAGTGGTTCGGCTAACTCCGTCCTATGTCCACTCCAAAAATTTCCTTTCTATTGATATGAGAATCAATTACAGTTACAATCAAGAGCTTTTAAAGCAATAATGGTAGAGTTGCTTTAATGGGAAGAAGGAGGAAAACAGAATGAAGATCCACTTTTCTGAAGCCACGCCTGCTGTATTTATAGGCAAAACCCAAGTTACTCGGCTTCCTGAGTAGTCTGGGCCCATTAAGGCCATAGCCGAACCGAAGTTAGTATGAAGGCCGACCCAGAGTCAAGCTCCAACATCCCAACCTCTCCAATGCCGAACCACTCCATCATGCTGATCTTAAGTACTTCAGGTATGACGATCCCCTCTCGTTTCCAATAAACGACCCACTTCAGCTGACTGGGTTTTGCCGATCCACACATACCGACTGACTTATGCCGACCCACCTTGACCGAACCATATCCATACTCCAATACCGAGCCACTTCCCACTTTGATACCTCTCAAGCATGCCGAACCACACCATCCAGACCGATCTACACCAACAAGACTGATCCAAACAACCACAACAAACCACACCATCCAGACTGATCCACACCATCAAGACCAATCCAGACCACCCCATCGAACTACACCATTTAGACCGATCCACACTATCAAGACCGACCCAGACCACCACACCGAACCACACCGTCCAAATCGATCCACACCATCAAGACCGATCCACCTTCCTACCGAGCCGAAGCTTTCACAACACCGACCCAATGTTTATGCTCGACCAATCCATAGCGTGCCGAACCACCTTCAATCACCAATCCACTCCAATCCTGAACTAGGCCCGACCGACCCATCTAGGCCGAGCCTTCTCGACCTTTCATCCTTGGCCAAGCGGCACCTGGCAACCACCTAGACCGAGTCATATACACCGAACTATCCAGGACTGACCATCTATCCATCCAGCTGGCTCAAACCCATCGTATTCCAGTCTCGACAAATGAGCAACCGATTTAGTTAAATCCGCCTGTATACAGCCTTGCCAAAAGGCGGGTTAACACATAGATATATATTATTTTAACCCATTTCTTAATTTATTTGAATATAATTCTAATAATAGTTTTATATACTGTCAATAATATACAGGGCGATATATATATATATATATATATATATATATATAATAAACTTCCATTCATCCAAAATATCAACTAATAGCCATCCATCACAGTCAGCATCCAAAACAACCAATAAATCATAAAAGTAACTAGTGATCAATGTCGAGTGTTTGACTAGTAGTTTAATTCCAATTTCAATTTAACTATTAATTCAAAATTTCTAAATGTCAATTTCTATATCATTTAATTATCAAATAACATCAATAAAATTAAATCACTTCATGATTTCAATTTAACGCGCATAAGAAATATTTTAGTATTCGTGAGCGGGTTTAATCACTCACCTTCATTTGAAACTAATTTTTTTTTCAGATTCAAATAAATTTCAATCCAACTCCATATCGTAGACTTCGTTGATACGATCGCAACATGACTTGTTTTGCTCAAAACGGACCTCGTATGAAAAAGTTACGAATTTAATTTACATTCGATATAATTAAAAAAACTAAATAAATATAATTCAAACAAAAACCTTACCCTTCTTCCTCTCTCTGTAGGAAGGAATCTAGGCAACATTTGTCCCATTCACACGATCCAAACTTCGACAAGCGCACCATCATGGTTGACTAGTGTCCCATCCAACCAAACCACAACATGCGCCTCAGCAACCTCCACCACCACCAGCAACCATGCCGCATTTGCCGCTGCCATCTTCACATAACTTCAGAAGAACCCGTCGGACTTCATGCTCCGATTCTAGTGAACTCGGTTCATTTTGCCATGATTTAATCATGCACAACGTAGATCTCATCACGCTCTTCCTTTTCCTAGTTGAAGTTGAGACGTAAAAATGCATGGACCAAGAGAAATCAAGAGGAGAAAGAAACAAAATTTCAGCCATTAAAATTAAAAGGAGCAGCCTGAAGCTTTAGGATTGCAAAAAAATAAAGTCGAGGGTTATTTATAGAAAATTTTCCAAAGTACTATTATTCTAACTCAAAACGGAGCGTACGGCCTGGCGTTCTATATATTATACCTCTATTCCGAACATAATGGAATATATATTAGAAACCAATTCCATCATATTCAGAAGGTAGCTTTTCAAATTAAATTATTTTAGTTAAATGTCTTAAAATAAATTCTACGTGTTTTAAGCTCGCATGACCAGATGATAAGTTTGATCGCTACTTAACTTGAAATCTTATAATAATTAACTATTATAGATCCGATGAAGACGGTTTCATCAAAATCCGAGACAATGCCCAAAAAGTCTATTTTTACACTTTAGTTAAAATAATAATTTCCAATTTCAGTTTATTCGCTTTTAAATCCAAATTGAAAGTTTACTATCTTCATTCATATTTAAATAAAATTTAAATCAACTTTTAAAATCATTTTCATTCACACTAAATTCAAGATTCAGTTATTTAATGAATTTTCAATATTAAATTTAAACAATTCAATTATCCAATAAATTACATTAAAAATCACTAAATTTTTATTTCTAACCATTTTTGCTTAATATTTATTTTAAATTATTCTAAATTTTTATTTATAACCATTTTTGTTCAATATTTATTTTAAATTTAATAATTTAAAATAGTTAAAATTTCGGCTCGTTACATTCTTCTTCGCGCTAAACTAGTGCATCAACATCTTTGGCCCTTTCAGCGCCCGTATCTCTCTCAATTCTAACATTCACCAGCTTATCACAAGCATCTTGAGCAATTTTCTAAGCATTTTCTTTCTCCTTGTTTGCATACTCGAGCTTAGCCTTGAGTTCCACTCTCTCCTTCAAAACTACAGATTCATTACTTCGAGCTGTATCTCTCCCGAATGCAGTTTCTTGATTTCGATGATATAACACTTGGACCATATCTTGATAACTAGACTTCAACTCCTCCATAGAATTGACGGCAGCCTCAGCTTTACCCTCGACCTTCACTTAAGAGGCTTTAGAAGCCTCTAATTCGTTTGTCAAAGTATCAATAATTCTGTTACTCTGAGTCCCTTGTCGTTTTAACTATTCAATTTTCGCTGCACACTCGAATGATACTTTCGACATCTTTTCCACTACTTTCATCCATTCATGGTATTGCTTGTGCTTATCGGTAACACAATCGATAGTCATTTTTTGGATATGGTCTGGGAACCTCTTCAGATTAGGAGGGAAAAAGAATCCTTCAAAGCATAGGTTTAGAAACTTTTCTCGAAGCGATGCCCTGCGAGCTTGCCATGCAAGCAACTGGATCAATCATAGGATCTTCAATAGCGATTTTGACTTTAGTGCTTTCCTTGCCATCCCTGTGAGCAGCAATATATTCGCTATGGTAACGACGATCAATAGGCCGCTGAGAATAAGAAGGAACTAAAGGATATGGAGGAACTGAAATAGGAGGGGACCACGAGAGGAATCGACGGGTAGGTCTGGACGTTAGTTGGCTTATCGGACCTTCGGAGGAGGGACTTAAATCTTGATCGATACTTACCTTGAAATAGTTTATCCCTATCACCCCTATCCTGATAAACCCAGTCCCGATCGGAGTAATAACTAGAATCATAATACTCTCGACCGCCACTTTGACGGTACGAGCTAGAGCATGAACCAAAGGATTATTATATAATTAACTTAATAGATATTTACTTTTTTAAAAAAAAATTAAAACCACTAAATAATAATTTCTTTAAAAACATTCTTTTAAAAAAAAGCTTTAAACCTTTGACTTATACTTGAAAATCTTCTTTTGAAAATATACTTAGCCTTTTAGGAAAATACACTTTCCATTCCAATATAATCGTCTAATAATTTATAAATCCTTCTTGATTTATCCCAATTTAATTTACATCTCGACCCGTAAATTTCTTTCCTGCACCTTTAAAAATAAAAAACACTATTTATTTTTAAATAAATTTCCCATTACTTTATAAATTCCCACTGCGAATTTATACTTCAAAATATCACTGATATCTTATTTCACTTTATAAACCCAGTTTATAAATTCCATAGTCTCATCCTCCTTTTAAAACACAGTTTCAAACACTAAATTAATTTCCAGATTGATTTCCAATATTCACTCCATTTAAAAATAATTTGGTGGAGCTTACAGTATCTGTGTAGACTATGCGAATATAAAATGTGTTAGTGGGGATATGGGTAACGCCTTAACGCTATATCCCGAAGGGAATCGAACATATTCCTTTTCTTTACCATCGTTCCTTAAAGGAAAATAAAAGTTAATCAACTTTAACCACTGAAGGGCATAAGTTGAGCGCAATGAAATGTTGAGGGTACAAATGTGTGCAAGTGTCCTTGTGTTCCCCCGACGGACCAGATGTAGGAGCTTTGCTCATTGGAGTAATTTACCTTTTGAAGTTGGAATTTCAGTGCCAGTTCTTATGGAAGATTTGGTCCCATAAACACTCACGTGAATGAAGTGGAAAACATCAAAATCATGCGGTGCTGGAAGACCAGACAAAGAATCAAATGGCAAACTTGAATGCTCCGACGGTCGAGAAGACAATTCACCTTGAATAATCTTTGGAGTGATACACAACTTGAGTTAATCCTAAAGATGACTTTTGAGAAATTTATAAACAAGTGTTTTCTCTTTCCCTTTATCGAGAGATGAAGGCTGGGATGTCTGTGAGGATCTGACCTCAACTTCTAGACTAGATCCATCATCATTATGACCGAGCACATTGCCTTTATCTCCTTCGACATAAAGTTTGGTGAATTCCTGAGCACCCATAGTTGGGGAACGATGGCATCGATTCAATTGCCCCTTCGACTGGCTGCTGCCATGGTCTTACCCCAGCTCAAGCAACTTTAGTTACCCTACGCTGAGGCCCTCTTCCATCAAACAAAAAGTAACAAGGCATTCGCCCGTGAGAAGATAATTGATGTCCCTATCTTCAGATGGTGCATTTTAGGAGTTGTAACTGCCTCCTCGTAAAGATTACCACCGGGCCGTGTGATGGAGCTTGTAAAATGGATTACTTATTCCAGAATATGGATAGAATATTGGTTTTCCATGCTAATACAAAAATGATGAATAATACTTACATCTTTCAAACCATTTTCAAGCAAAACTAGCAGGGCATTGAACAAAAAAACACTCAATTTTGAAATCGCTTAATTTATTCCATGTGCCAGTTACAATCTGACACTTCTTCGACGACTCAAGAAATATAAACAAAAGACTGTTTGATGGCGAATTCTCCATCGGTTTAGAAAATGGTCGAAAAAATTGAATTAAAAATTACCGCAAGCGCACAGTGTATAGTTTTAGTACTTGGCAAGTAAGCGTCGATTGGCAGGGAATTGTTTAGATTGTAAAAATTTTATTCAATAAAATTAAACAAAGAATTTGAGATTGTGCTAAGCTAAAAAAATATAAAAACTAACCAAAGATAAAATGGATAAAAATATGGGAGTAGAAGGCAATTCAGCAGCAATATCCTTCTCAAGATCACATAATCAACGTATATGAAATTATGATCTCTCTTTTGGTCACTAGTGAATTTAGTTGATTTGTTTATCATAAGTATGGAATATTTGTGTTATTAATTATCCCAATATAAACCATCAAACTTTAAAATACGTATTAGACCACTTTTTAACTCTCATGAAAATGACATTGAACTTGAAAATAAAATCTATTCTAAGCATGGTCTTTTAACTATTGATTAGAAATATAGACCATCAAATTTTGACTTTAACATGCACTTCATTAACATAATCATATGTACATGATGAGGTAATTTGTGTTTTATTTGTTTAAGCATAGGCTATTTTGTGTTAACAACATAGCAATCGAATTCAATGCTGAAACAACAAAGTTTAACCACATCAAACATTTCTATTAAGAACAAAAAGAGATAAAATTATCATCAAAATGTTGAATCTACATAATCAAGAGAGCTTCATTACCCCTAAATTGAAGGGGTTTAGCCTCTCATATTTGTTATCATTTTAATAAATGTAGCACTCAATATGAAACAAAAACAAGAGGAAAAAGAGAGCAAATTAAAATAAAATGAGAGCTAATCTACTTGCACAAAAATAAGCTAAGATACTAACATGAAAGTAAATAAACAAGAAAAGAACATAAAAGAAGGGTGCACGAATTAAAATTGCATTAAAGAAAATTACATAAAAGAAATGGCTAGGAAGCCATGAAACAGAAAAGAGAGATTTTGTTTATTTTTGAACCTAAAACTAAACTAACTAAAGAGGATGCTAAGAGATCATTACATGAAACATAAGGGGTATTTATACAAGTTTGAAACCCTAATCCATATTTTTTGGATTATCCAAAATACCCTTGAGAAAGTGTGGCCATCAAGTTATCATTAGCATGAGATAATCCTTCATTAAAATATGCATGTAACTTTAATCTTCATTAGCATGTGCATTAGCTTCAAATATGCGATCATGGTAAATGGGTAGGTGGGTCCTCCATTTTGTATGGTTTGAATTATTTCCATGTTCATTCCTTTGTTTCATCCTTGTGTATGAATATTTTCCATGAAAACCTTTTCCACTGGAATCCAAATTCCTATAAAAAAAATGTCCAAGTAAAAATTCTCAAATTAATATATGCACAAAAATGACCATTTTGCCCCTATATGAAGACAAATAAATGACGATTTGAAAATAATTTGAATTTTGATTTTAACAAACATGTTAAAACACCCTAAATGCTCATTTATTCAACTAAATTCGATCAAATATGGAAATAAAAATATGCACATTTACTTGCACATCAAATACCCCATATTTATCTTTTTATTCATCCTCGAATAAACATAAAACTAAGATAAATCTGTTTTTGTAAGAATCACGATTGCATTGAGCGTATGTAACAAGACATTAAACCTCTAGGTGTCCCTAGTAGGACGAGTGTTGTCTCGTGAGGGTTTTCAGTTGACACTACCCACAAAATCCAAATGTGAAATGAAAAATAGCCAAATGCAAGATTTATTTACAAAGATCAAAATATTTACAAATGAAAGATTTATTTTTAAATTGACATGAATAAGTAAATATAAATTTGGTCATTATCTTATAATTTTAGTCATGTACTCATCAAAATTTCCAACAAAATGGTGTTTTCATTTCTAGTTGTTTCGGTTGATAACCTAATGCTACTATGAAAGGATCTTTAGTTGATTATCGTAGTTTTTCAAAGTGGTATTTTCATTTCTTATGAATAACAAGTCAACTCAAATAAGTATAAATGGTGCTTGGATTTTAATTGCTTACTCTCTCTTATTTGAAAATTTTATTAATAGTAACAATATTTACATATACCTAACTCAGATAAACTAAGGCCAAATATAGTACCCGTGCACTGCCTTTCAGACTTACGTGAGGGAATATAGAGCATGGCGAGTGAACACACAAGCATGAACACCTATTGATTGTAAGCGTTATTAATGAAAGAATTTTTATATGCACACACCTAACTCAGATAAACCGAGACCCGATATACTGATCGTGTACTAACTTTTGGGCTTATGTGAGAAGGGTATATAGCATGGTGAGTGTACACACTTGCGTGTGAACACATGACTCTAGGTGTTTATCAAATATATACATATATACAAATATATTTTTCTTTTTTGTTTGTTTGATTTGTTTTTTCTTTTCTTTTTCTTTTTTTGTTACATTTATATATTTGAAGAGAAGGATTTGCAAAATCATCTTATCACCATTTAACTTAGAAGATAAAAAATGTTATATCCTTTACTTTTAAATTAACCACATTTAAAACAAAGACTACAATTAAGATATACCTCATAATTACCACTCAAGAGTCTTCCTATATACTAGTTAAACCAAAGTTACTTGTAACCAAACTTTATTTTTATTTTTATCGAGACAAATAATTTTTCAAAAATTTCAATCTAATAACCAAAATCCTATATTTTCCTATAGTAGTGTTTCTTTAAAAATAAATTCAACAGATAAAAAAATTGTTTGAGATTTTTTTTTTAATTTTTAAGTTTTGGAAAGAAAATGCAAAAAATAAATCATGAAAAAAAATTACCATGAAAATTAAAAATGAAGATGAAACTCCCTCCACACTTGATTTTGACGGTGTCCGCACAGTCAACCCAAGTGAAAGGAGAAAAATAAAATAAAAATATGACTTATATTTACATGAAAATGAAAAGATTATTATTTACAAGAGATCAGAATATATGCCGTTAAAGAGTAAATGAGCAGTCTTCCAAAGACCAATTCATTTCTCTCCTCCGATATAAGAGACATAGCTTAAGCTCGAAAAACCAAATCGTAAGAGATTTCAAAGACGAATGTTGATTTGGAAGAACGAATGTCATTTATTAAAAATCGAATGAATTGTTTTGTTTTCGATGATTTTTGGGGTTGATAAGACAACCGATTGAATTTCAAGTTTATTTTCACTAAATTGAAATTAACACTTATCATTGAAAACCACTTCAGAATTATGGATTTCAAAATAAAAATAGTGATTTAACTCTACCCCTTTAGAATTCAATAACTCATCTTCGAAAAGTCCAGAAAATTTATGTTCATTAAATTCGTCTTCCTTTGTTGGATTATCAACAACTTTATTGCATATATCAAGTTCAAAATCCAAAATTGTTGTATTCAAAATTTTGAAACTGGGCAAAGGAAGATCAAATTTTATATTTGGTTCTATACTCTCAAAAGAATTGAATTCCAACTCAGTTATCGAATTTTCAACCACTTCATTAAGATTCTCATTTTCAATTTCAAAAGTTGTTATTTGAAAATCGTCAATAGAGGTAAAAGGTGGATTATCACTTGAATCGTCACATGTTGAGGTTTGATCTTGTTTATCACGTTGTTTTATATACGTTTCAAACAATAAATCTGTGTGTTCTTTATGTATTTCATCCATTTTCTCAACAAAATCAAATTTATAATTATTGACTCGAAAGTTTTTAATTTGAAATTGTTGAGAACAAAAATGGTCAATTGAGCTATTGCCAAACTTATTTGAAAAGTGATTTCCATTTATGTTTCGATTTTGAAATTCATTTTGAAGTTTGAAATTATATTGGCATGAGTTATAATCAAAATCATTTGAAGTTTGGAGTGAATTCAAATTTTTATTATCTTGAAAACTTTGAATTGAATCATTGCACAAATATGAATTACACAAATCAATTATCTTTTGATTTGATTATGTGGATAGTTCAAGTAAAGACGAAATCATTTCAAGATTTGAGGGTTGGTCATCATTTTGAAAATTTTATGGTTCAAAATTCAAATTATTTACACAATAATTGTCACTAAAATATCCATAAGAATTTTGTGTGAAATTATACAGATTATATTGATTTCACAACTACCGTAAAATTCAGACGAGTAAGAAAATTCAAACATTTTCAAGAATGTTTTTATTATAAAGGAAATATATTCACCAAAGGAAAAAAAGAAAATTTGATTTTTATTGTTTTTTTTGGTTTTCAATTTTTTTTTGTTTTTGAAATGGTTATTAATTATTTTGGATTTTTTTTGTTTTCCTAAAAATAACTAGTTACTTTTTTTTTTGGATTTTTGTTTTTGATTTAAGAAAATTTCAAAGATTTGAAAAACTAAGTTAAGAAATATTTACAATTCTTTTTAGTTTTGGCTTTTGAAATATTTTTTTTAAATATGCATGAACTAATGCAATTATATGAATGCAAGGGTTCAATTACAAATTTTATATCCTAAGTAGCTCTAACCCAAAATTGTATAATCACACTTTGTCTTAATCCAATAAGATAGTTCTCAGCCAAGTAATGCATAGAATTTATCGGTGCACCATGAATAACCGTAGCAATACAACCGAAGGTTTAAGTACCTTCAGAGACAACCATTATAATATTTACAAATCGCTATAATATTTATAAATGGTTATTGCTCTGCCTAGCATAGACACCAAGAAATTAAATTATCAAAAGAGGGAAACTTGTCAATATACAATTAAGCCTTTGGTGAGCTCGCGACGCCTTTAAGATGTCTAACCGCTATTATTAATCAAATTCTAATATAAAATATAAAATTGAAATTATTAAGAATGCAACTATGAATGAATTTTGATTTGTTTTTGTTTTTGAATTTTTTTAAATGCAAGCAACCAACATTGCAAAGAAAATAGAAAACAATTAATAAGGGGCACGATACTAGAGCGTGCAGAATTATTAACAATTAATTTTAAAAAGCAGCAAAATATTTTTTTATAAGCAAACAAGGAAATTTTTTAGCAGGTTTATCCCTTCCTTTTTTGTTTTGCAACCTGAAATTAAAAAAAAGATATATACAATATATTTTTATATCAAAGAAGAAACTAAAACAAACAAAACAAATTGATGTAAAAAAATTGAAAACTTGTTTTTGTAGGGTTTTTAAATATATTAAGGTGGAACTTAAAACAAATTAAAATAAAACAAATTTATTTAAAAAAAAGAAAATGGAAAAAAAACTTTTATTTAAAAACACAACTTAACCAAATAAATAAAACATTAAACAAAACTTAAAAACAATTTAATTCAACAATTTATTTTTGTGAAGAGAACTTAAATAAGTAAAATAAAAACTTAGTCAAACTAAAATAAAAAAGAAGAAAAATATGATCTCCAGCCCTAACAAGAGACCCAGATCCATACATTAAATAAAAAATCAGATAACTCAAATTACACAATCAACTTTAAAATGGAATTTACAATTTACCTTGGAAATCAAAATCAAAATCCCATTTCCCAATTAAAATACTAATGAAATCAACTTGCCCCCGTGCATCACAAAAATGCAACCATTGAAAGTGACTGCTATGCTATAGGGTTGAAATTGCCAATAGTTGTAAACAGTGTAAATGTAGTGGCAATGCGATATGAAATAAGTTATCTACTGATGTGGAATATGATTATAAAAGTAAACAGTAAAGTAAATGACACCAGAGATTATTATACCGGTTCGAACTCTCGTTCTACATCCAGTCCCAGACTTCTTCTGGAATTATAGCTACTAACCCTCACTTAAGCCGAAGGAACATGTATTACACCGCCCGAGCAACCGAACAGGACTTTGACCGCCTAAGCAACAGAACAAGACTTTGACCGCCTGAGCAACAGAACAAGACTTTCTTACAAACTGGATTTAATTTGACTTATGTGTTTTGAATAACATGGATTTGTCACTTGTAGTGCACCCGTCCTATAATCTTATCCTCAAAACAGATGTGTATATTTGTATATGTATGAAGAATAAAAAGTTTAATATTGTTTGAAGAGTATGGAAATGATATAAGCATTGTATGAAAGCTTGTAAATATTGAACTCAAGAATGCTAAGTGCTATAGATCAAAAGAGAATAGAAAATTAGGTGATTTAAATATATAAATCTTGAGTGCATATATAGTCTGTGAGGAGATATGACTGCTGGAAATAGATATCTATCTAAATCTAAGAGATGCAACTTTCCATGAAGAAGAAACCTTTTGGAGAAAAGGAGTGTCTTTTGAAAAATATGACAGTTGCATTATTCAGTCGATTGAAGTTGCTTAGTCAGTCAACTGAATTTAGACGTGCATAAAAATTTGCACAGTGTCGGTCGACTAACTTAAGTAGTTCAGTCGACTGAATGGTGTATATTAAAAAAATTCTAAGAGCATCAGTCGACTGACATATAGTATTCAGTCGACTGAATACTGTTTTTCAGTGCACATAAAAACTTTGAGTATATATATGAAAGTTTTATAAAATGTTTGCAAGTTTTGTAAAATGAATTTGTGAGTGATGAGCTTTGAGGATAGATTTTAACAAAATTGTGTTTCACTTTCAAATTGTGAAGCAGAATATTTCTGCTGCTTTACATGTGCTTAAATTATTTACATGCAACAAACACTTAAATATTTTGGTATGAACTTATCTAAATCTACTATTTACTGTGATAATACCAGTGCTATAAACTTATCGAAAAATCTCATCAATCATTCATGAACTAAACATATCGACATATATCATCATTTTCTTCGTGATCATATCGAAAAGGAATTGGTCAGATTGAAATTTATGTCTTCCGAAAATTAACTGGCTGATATATTTACCAAATCTTTGAATGAAAATTCTTTTATTAAACTTAGAAGAGAATTAGAAATAGTGTCTTTACAAGATTTGTAATTTTTTTTACAAAATTTATACTTGATAATACAGTTCAATTCATTCATTTTAAAGACTGTTATTTTAATCTTTACCTTAAAATATCCCATCTGTTTACCAAAAATAGATATAGTTTTGTGGTTCTCCTTCTTAGTTACTCTAATTCACTCATTCTTAGATAATTAGTGGTTTTTATTTAAAATTGATGCAATCCACTCTTTTTTTTGTCTATTTTTTAAATCTTTCTCTTATAAAAGACTATCTTTTTCACTATCTTATCACCAAATTATTTAATAAAATGGGAAGACAAGCAACAAAAGTTTTTTTTTCTAAAAATTGATGTCTTCAGAAAAAAAACTCTGCCTCATCCTCTCTTTCATATATATCCATTACCTCAGAATTGGTGAATCTTCCAACACCTACTCCTATATACGAACCCATTCCTTTTATTCCACCATCTATCATTCACACTGCTTGAACCCTCCCATCAAAAAAGCTAAATTCTCTCTATTTTCTGGCTCGCCGTCTACCAAGAAAAAATAGACGACATTCATCACTATCAATGGGAGATGCTAGAGTTACAACGAGAACTATACTACGAGCAGAAGATGAATGCAAAGCGGCTAAGCTTCCTTGAACAAGTGGCTCTTAATTTCTGTATTTCGTCTTCACACAACATGGTTCATCAACCTACTAATTCTTCACATTGTAATCTATAGGAACCATCACCTAAATGTCCACCGTATTCTTCGAATTCTTGGGAACGTGGACAAGGCTGGTCACCATTACGAGCTTTGTAAGAGAATACGAAAGTGGAACCTGAAGACTATCACACTCCTTCCTCTTCATCGAAATCATATTGATATTTATATATATATTGTACTGGTATATAAATTATTTGCATTATTTCATGTTATTCTAAATTTTTTATATACTGTTCAATACATTTTTTCTTTAAGAAGGTTGAGCCTGAAAATTCAACAGTGCCAGTCGACTGAACCAGTCTTCCAACTTATTTTTTCTCTAGAGTCAGTCGACTGACTCTCCAAGGCAGTCAACTGAATTCGACATTTTTATGTTATAAATTCTTGAGAAAGGATCGGTTGACTGAACCTGTGGTGCCAGTCGACTGAAATCATAAAATTATATTTTCATACACAGAACCAGTCGACTGCCTATGAAGGTTCAGTCGACTAATACTGGGTACCCGACTTTTACCCGCTTTCAATCTCTACAAATTTAATTCTTACTTTTACCAGACTCACTTTTTACCTTCAATCTTTTTAACCTTCTGACATTAAAATCTTTTTCAACTTCAAATTCACTTAAAATGTCATCAACTCTCTCATCAATTAGTCCAATTCTTTTCAATTCAACCTCTCACTTCATCACCAAAACCCTAGCTCTTCTAATAGCTCCTAAAAGATCTATACATCAAGTTCTTAGGATTCACAAATAAGAGCATGGTTACACAATGACAAGGTGGTGCAACTCTTTGAAAAAAAATGCAAAGCTCCAAGATTTTTGAAGGTTCTTTTATCGAATTCCATAATTTTTCTTCATATGCTTTCAAGACTTAACTCGCCGTAGCGGATTGGAGCACCTCATTGATTTTATGGCAAATAATAACTAGATTAATCACCTCATCGTTAAACTTTTTTACGCCAAACTAAATCTAGATAACCACACAATTACAAATCCAGATGACTGCATTTGGACGGTAGTATGTGGTTAAAAATTTTTTTCTCCAATTACGGCGACTTGCATGAATTCTACAATTCCCAGATGAGGGTGACGAATTATCTGAAATTGTCGTAAATATGGATACTCGTAATCGAGTTTGTCATTTGCTCCTCTCGGATGACTTAACAGAGTTAAAAGCGGTAGCACTAAGGCCAAAAGCTCGCATTATGCATAGAGTGATTACCCTCACCATCAATCCTTGCACCTGAAGCTATGAGAAAGTCTATCTGCATGATTTCCAATCCTTATACGCCATTCGGGGAATTAGACGAGTAAACTGGGCGAAGGTCATTCTAGACGAGTTTCAAACTTTTAACCAAGGTCGAATAAGGATGATCTACTGTGGCGCTTATGTCATGCGCATTCTCAAACATTTCGATGTTCCTTTTGTTGATTCCGAATGTTCAAACATAGGTTCCTTGAATCTTAAAACCCTTAGTCTAATGAACCTTCCAAAGCAATATTTTGACCACACCATAATTACTTATGAACGTTGGCTTGAAAACCAAGCCGCAGGTCAAGCTCAACCTTCCTCCCAACAAGCTCATCAACAAATTCTATATATGCAAGCCTCGTCTTCATCCCAACCTCCTTGACCTGCTCGAGAAGTCTACGAGATTCAAAAAATAAACCCTCAAGCTCGGCTTCATGAAGCCATGACTACCATTTCTCGTAATCAAAGACTTCTCGATAACCGTCTATCTCGAGTTGAATCAATTGTCTCTAAAGTCAATAAAAATATCTCCAAAGTCAATAAGAAGCTTAATTATTTTATGTCATTCCTCAGTTAAGTAAACATTCTAGTATAGAATTTTGTTAAAATATATCCTCAAAGTTCATCACTCACAAATTCATTTTACGGAACTTTCATACATTTTATAAAACTTTCATATATACACTCAAAGTTTTTATGTGCATTGAAAAATAGTATTCAGTCGACTGAATACTATATGTCATTTAACTAACGTTGTTAGAATTTTTTTTTAATATACAGCATTCAATCGACTGAACTGCCTAAGTCAGTCGACTGACACTGTGCAAATTTTTGTGCACGTCTAAATTCATTCGAATGACTAAGTAACTTCAGTCGACTGAATACTGCAACTGCCATATTTTTCAAAAGGCACTTCTTTTCTCCAAAAGGTTTCTTCTTCATGGAAAGTTGCACCTCTTAGATTTAGATAGATATCTATTTCCAGCAATCATATCTCCTCACACACTGTATATACACCCAAGATTTATAGATTCAGATCACCTAATTTTCTATCTCTTTTGATCTATAACACTTAGCATTATTGAGTTCAATATATACATGCTTTCATACATTTATTGTTTACGTATTCATTTCCATACTCTTCAAGCAATATTGCACTTTCTATTCTTCACACACACACACAAATATACACATCTACTTTGAGGATAAGATTATAAGAAGGGTGTACTACAAGTGACAAATCCATATTATTCAAAACACACAAAGTAAAGTTAAATCCAATTTGTAAGAAAGTCTTGTTCTTTTGCTCAGTCGATCAAAGTCTTGTTTTGTTGCTCAGGCGGTCAAAGTCCTGTTCAGTTGCTCGGGCGGTGTGATACCTGTTCCTCAAGGTTAAGTGAAGGTTGCTAGCTATAATTACAGAAGGAGTCTGATACTAGACATAGAACGAGTGCTCGAACCAGTATAGAAATCTCTAGTTTCATTTTCTTTACTGCTTTAATTATTTACTTACTTATTTATTATTGCGCACAAGTAATTTATCCATATTACACAATCCTTTAGCATAGTCACTTTCAACTACACCTATCACTGCAATTCGAATTCAAATTTGAGAAAGGTGTGTTTGTTTGTTTGGGGTTATACAATTTGTGGGCAATGGGTTTTCGATTGGTCGAGTGATGGTGAGGAGTTGCTTGATGTCTAGATTTGGGGTTATGGTCGATGAAGTCGCGAAGTTTTGATTATGGTGGAAGTGTAAGTATGTCATCTCTTGTGTGTTATTTGGATTGGAAATGATCAAAGGCAGTTTGTTGTATGTATGTGGTCAGCAGTGGTAGTTCAGGCAGAAGCGAGATGGTGTTGTAGTTGAAGTACAGATGTGGGTGTGATGGTGGTCAGTATGGTTTGAAGGGTATGGCACTCTGTTGAAGGCAGTGGAAGTGTAATATGTTTGTTGCAGTGGTAAGGTTGAAGCAGTAGATAGTGTCTAGATGTAACGGTAAGGTTGTTTGGCTGGTTTTGTCTGATATTGAAGGGAGGTGTTTTGGTTGATGAGGTGTGAAAGGGGATAACGCACACTATTGTGTTTGGCAGTATGAAAGGAGTTTTGATTTTTGCTGCAACACTGTTGATGTATAGGTAGTGGCTGGTGAAATGCAGGGGCTAGTTTGGTTGATGTATAGATAGTGGTTGGTGGTTGCTTATTTATGCATAGGCTGGTTGATGTATGGGTGGTTTGGTAGTGCTTATGAATCTTGTATGAAGGGGATGTTTTATGGTCAGAGAAGGAATTGAAGGCAGTCAGTAGTGGCAGTAGATTGTTGTATGTATGTTGACAGGGTGATGTTTATGGTAGTAGTTAGTTGAAGTGGTAGTGTTTGGGGATTGTTATGAAGTGTGCAGGGACTGACTGTTGGATGTTGAATTATGGCAGCGGAAAATATGAAGTGCTGAAGGGGGATGTATGTGATATGAACAACAATAGTGTGCACAGACAAGGATGTGCACAGGCATAGTGATGATGTGGGATGCTGTACAGATGGTAGTGTAGGCAGAAATGGTTATAGGGAAATTTTTGTAGAGGGGATGAACTATGCAGCACTAATGTTTGTATTTCTGAATGATGGTAGTAGAATGTAAATGGTTAAGTGCAGTGGGTTTGGTTCGAGTTGACATGGAAGGGAAATGTAGTGGCAGTTTGTAAGTTAAGGATGGAATGATGTTAGTTTGTCACTGTGCAGAGGAGTTCAAGGGGTAAGCGATGTTTTCTGGTGAGGATCAGATGAATTGTAGTGGGGTGAAAGGAAATGACAGAGGTAATGCAGTGAAGCCTTCAGAGATGGAAGCTCTATATATGGATGTGCTGAAGTCGTATGATGTACTTGGACTGTCGTGGAGCAATTTTGAAGGGTGGTATGTGTGAAGTAAAGATTTGAAGTATGTAACAGTGGTTGTATAAATGCTTCGGCAGTTAGGTGGAAGTATTAAGGGAAGCGGATGGATTGTGTACATGAGGTTGGTAGTTGCAATGCAGTTTGATCAGTGAGAATTTTCAGGTGGTGGCTGGTATTGGTAGTGATTGATAGGGGATGGTAGCAGTCTGATGGACACAGTGTTGAAGCAATTATAGATGATATGGGAAATGATTGGAGACGTGCACAGGGTAGATTGGTAGTGAGCAGAGAGATGGGGGATGGAATTGTTTGTAAATCAAAATAAAAATTTTAAAATCAAATAAAATATTGAAAATGTAAATGTAAAAAGGATATATATATATATATATATATATATATATATATAGTTTTGAAATTGTGATTGCTCTTTTTTTTATAAACTAGAAATGCAAATGCAAAAACAACTAGAAAACAATAACAAGTATACAATAAATGCAAGCACAATTCAAATAACAACCACACAACACAACATTTTTTAAAATGCAAATTAACACACAATATAAACACACAATAAAATCAAATGAAAATAGTTCGAAAAATAGAAATTCAAATCAAATAAATTCCTCGGCAATAACGCCAAAAACTTGTTTGATGGCCAATTCTCTATCGATTTACAAAATAGCCGAAAAAATTAAATTAAAAATTACTGCAAGCGCAGACATACAATTCTAGTACATGACGAGTATAGGTCAATCTGCAGGTAATTGTTTAGATTTTAAACTTTTTTATTCAATCAAACCATTGTGTTAAGTTAAAAAAAGTAAAAACTAACAAAATCTAAAATGAATAAAAATATGAGAGTAGAAAGCAATTTAGAGGCAATGTCCTTCTCAATATCACATAAATCAATATATATGAAATCATGATCTCTTTTTTTGGTCATTAGTGAATTTAGTTAATATGTTTATCATAAATATGGAATATTTGTGCTATTGATTAGCCCAACATAAACCATCAAACTTTAACATACCCACTAAACCACTTTTTAACTCTTATGAAAATAACAATAAACTTGAAATTAAAATCTATTCTAAGCATGATCTATTAACTATTGATTAGAAATATAGACCATCAAATTTTGATTCTAACATTCACTTCATTACCATAATCATATGTAGATGAATATGTAATTTGTGTTTTTATTTGTTTAAGCATAACCTATTTACTATTAACAACATAGGCTATCAAATTCAAAGCTAAAATAACAAAGTTTAACCTTATCAAACATTTCCATTAAGCACGAAAAGAGATCAAAAATCAAAATGTTGAATCTACATGATTAAGAGAGCTTCATTATCCCTAAATTGAAGTAGTTTAGCCTCTCATATCTGTTATCATTTCAAAAGACGTAGCATTCAACATGAAAAAAACAAGAGGAAAAAGAGAGAAAATTAGAATAAAATGAGAGCTAATCTACTTGCATAAAAATAACTAAACTACTAACACAAAAGGAAATAAACAAGAAAAGAACATAAAAGAAGGGTACATGAATTAAAATTGCATTAAAGAAAATTACATAAGAGAAATGACTAAGAAGTCATGAAATAGAAACGAGAGCTTTTGTTTATTTTTGAACTTAAAACTAAACTAACTAAAAAGGGGGCTAAGAGATCACTACATGAAGCATAAGGGGATTTATACAAGTTTGAAACCCTAATCCATATTTTTGGGACTGTCCAAAATACTCTTGAGGAAGTGTGGCCATCGAATTATCATTAGCATGAGGTAATTCTCCATTAAAATGTGCATGGAACTTTAATCTTATTAGAATGTGCATTAGCTCCTGATAGGTGATCATGGTAAGTGAGTAAGTGGGATCCTCCGTATTGTGTGGTTTGAATATTTCCATCTTTATTCCTTTGTTTCATCCTTGTGCATGCATATTTCCATTTAAAGCTCTTCCATTTGAATCCAAATTTCTATAAAATGTCCAAGTAAAAATTCTCAAATTAATATATGCACAAAAATGTCCATTTTGTCCTTATATGAAGATAAATAAATGACAATTTGAAAATAATTTGAATTTTAGTTTAAATATGTTAAAACACCATATATACTCATTTATTTAACTAAATTCGATTAAATATGGAAGTAAAAATATGCATATTTACGTGCACATCAAAGGCTCCCTGTCTGTCACTTGAAAGAGAATATGAATCGAATGTCATCAATGGTCCGAGGATGATGCGGAGACTCTATAATGCCATGTAAATACATTGAGAAGAGCGTAGCCGTTCGGATGAAGCTGCATTGGAGCTACCCTTAAATAATGGAAAATTTCTTGGATGTATGAGTTAAATGGCAAGATTTATCCGGTCCAGCACATGAATTTGTTGCATGCCGTATGTCCTTCTAGAGGTCTATGTGACCTATCATCCTATGATGGAACTAGTACAGCGTTAAAAGGAATTCCATGCCTTATGCAGATTCGACAAAGAGCATCTTCCTTAATTTTGGTGGCTACAGAATCAGCAGGGTCCTCCAAAATAACTGCATCCTTTAGAGTGTCGGGAGCAGGATCAACAACTTTTAGTGGAAGAATGGGAACTTTAGAGAAAAAAAAATCAAACTATGAGATTGGGCTCTGCAGTTATTCTATATGATGACTGTAGTACGTACTATCAAACTCTTTGGCAGAACTTTATTCCACGCCAGGATTATCCTACATAGAAGATGGTGCAGTAGACATTGCCACAAGACGCTTAAAACATCTGGGATCCATTGCTATTAGACTTAAAAATCATGATTAGATAAAGTAACCTGTACCCCTCGGTGCATAGTGAGTGCTAGTGTAGTGTGGTGAAGTGCTATACAATATAGTAATAATTTGTATAGAATTAAAAACGAAAAAGATGTCAAGACTTCAAGGTTTGATCGAAGTGACCATCATTCCTAAACATCTCAACTGTTTCTCTATATCATTAGGAAACGATGCAGTATGAGTTTTACGATCGATTATCAGCAAGTAAAAGTTCAATTTTTATGTCCAACCACCGATGAGCTTCAATAGAACAGTCAAAGGCATTATTTTACGACAAAGTTTAAATGTCACACGCCACCGAATATGCAGTTTAAGCCGTGTACAAGTCATATGTGTTCGTTCGAATATGAAAGACCGAATCTCATCATTGAGTTCAAGTTCATTTGTTTAAGTTCCATTTTTAGAGCCTCTGTGTTGAACACCGACCATTCACTTCATGCCTCATCACTGATCGTTCCCCTGGACCACATCTACCGATCGTTCATGATTGGCCATGTTCACCGGTTGTTTACGTCACATTTTCACCAATTAGTTATTCCTTAAATCCAACCGATCATTCTGCAAAATTGACATATCAACCTCAAAATCCACTAACTCTATAAAGATCGGTTAGGCCTCCGTCTCCTCTAATACTGATCTCCATCAACCCTTTTAATCGTTCTTCTGATCGATTCCACCATTCAAGAAGTAGGTAGTATACCGATCGTTCGTGACCTCGAAATTATACTGATCATTTCATGGTAACGGTTTTATACTGATTGTTCCAAAACTCAGAACAATCCGAAATCTTCTAATATAAAGCAATGATCGGTAATGATCATAAAAAAGGGAAGAAAAAGAAGCATTGATCGGTAGTAAAAATTTATGTATAAGAAATGAATGATGAAATGATAGAGATTGATAATGAACCCTTATAATAGTGATTGATAATGATCGTTTATGAATACTTCAAAACTTGACAATGACCCTTGGATGTGCAACCAAGATCGGGAGTCAGGTACAAACACATATACATACTAGTATGCATTTCAAACTTCAATTCTTGAAATCGATAGAAATTGAATATTTACTTGAAACCAATCGGAGATAGGGAAAAAATAGATTGTTAGAGCCTGATAATCACTAGAAACAAAATAGGATAACCATCAATAAGCCATGATCTTGTATTTATAATGCTAGAAATTGGCCAATGGTTACAACGAATAGAAAGAGATGTGACTATCAGTAAATAAACAACTTAATGGAAGGATAACGACTATTTAATTAGCCTGGATGGAACCCATGCTAACGATTGAAGCTTATGACTTTTTAAAGCACGTCATGTTTAAACAAGATGTACTTTGGGTGGCAAATGTTATCCCGCCATTTGGCAAGGCCGTGATATTATTGACTTAGCTAAATACGGATGGTTCTCTGCTCTGAGAATCAACTATATATAGTGCCACTAATGATGGTCGAGTAGGTTTAGACCGGATCCCAATAAAGGTGTAATTGATATTAAGTGATAAGAAAAGCTCCAGGGGGCTACATTTCAAATTTCAAGTCAATTGGAGTTCAAGTGCTCAAGTTATGGGCAAAATGAGGATTCATATGGATCGATCGGGAATGATCTATAAACGGCGCAAATCAACGATGGTCGATCGATATCTCAAAATCTACAAAGCCAATTCACTTTCAAAGCATCAATATATTAAAGAGTGGATCCCTAGGAACAATCGTAGGTCAAAACTCTCATGTTCATGAAATTGTCGATCGTTCTATATCTATCGGTGTATCTTAGCAAGCAATCCAAACACAATAAAGATCGACGAATATCTGACAAACTAAAACTTAGAATGACAGTATATTTTAGAAGCAAGGTTGTTTAATAGAAAATCTTCTATCAGAATAGAAAATCGTCGAATTTTTTTAAATAAAAATAAGCATACGGCGTATAATTTTAGTACATAGCAAGTATGGGTCAATCCACAGGAAATTGAAGCGAGTTAAAATTCTACTCAACCAAATTAACCAAAGTTTGAAGTTGTTTAAGCTAATTTTTTTTAATAAACTAGCAAAATAAAGTGAATAAAAATACGAGAGTAAAAGACAATTTAGAAGCAATTTCCTTCTCATAGTCATATAAATCAACATAATAAAATTATGATATCTTTTTTTGGTCATTTGTGAGTATAGTTGATGTGTTTATCATAAGCATGGTCTGTTTGTGCTATTAATTAGCCCAACATAAACTATCAAATTTAACGCATCATCCAAACCACTTGTTTGCTCTCATGAAAATGATAATGAAATCAAAATAAATATTATTCTAATATGATCAATCTAATATTGATTAGTAATACAGACCATCAAATTTTGATTCTAAAATCCACTTCATTACCATAATCATATGTAGATGAAGAGGTAATTTGTTTTATGTTTGTTTAAGCATGACCTATTTGGTGTCAACAACAAGGCTATTAAACTAAAAGTTAAACAACAAAATCACCACATCAAAAATTCTATGAAGCATAAAGAGAGATAAAAAAATTAGCAAATATGTTGAATCTACAAGATTAAGAGAGCTTCATTACCCCTAAATTGAAGGGGTTTAGCTTCTCATATTTATTATTATTTCAACAAATGTAGATTGCAACATAGAACAAAAACAATAGAAAAAAGAGAGCTAACTAAATTTCATGTAAATAAATTTAATCTACTTGCAACAAATAAAACTACAATAATTGCATAAAGTAAAGAACGATAATTAAAAGAGCATGGAATTAAATTGCATAAAAAAAACATAAGAGTAAAAAACTAATAAGCCATGAAAGAGAGAAAGAGAGTTTATGTTTACAATTTGTGGCCACCATCAAACTAACTAGAAGGTGGTAAGAGCTCGTTACATGAAACATAAGAGGGATTTATACATGTTTGAATCCCTAATCATATTTTTGGGACTACTGTAACGACCTAGAATTTTGGTCATTAGAATTGAATATTTAATTCATTTTAAATGTTGAATGTGAATTATTATTTGATTTTGAATAAAAAGATTTTGGTTAAATTAATAAAATAAGTTATAATTTCAAATATGGTAATTAAATTGAATTTGAATAATAATAACTAACTATTTGAAATTGAAATAATTTGTGAATCTGGAGGCAAATGGAACGAAAATGGTTTCTAAAATTTATTTTAAGTCTATTTTTATTTGAATTTTAATATTGGACTATTGGATGGAATTAAAATTCGATAGGTTAAATTTGGAATTTTATATTAATTTAATAATGGAGTTTAATAATATAATAATGCAAATAATCAGATTTTGGTTCGAAATGAATCAGAATGATTTCTGATGTGAATATAAATTCTGTATGATTTATAATAAAGTTAGTAAAATTCTAAAAGAAATTTTTTTAAGTGATTGCGACGATTTTGAAAATCGGTCGAATTTATCGACGAGTTAAATAGCCTTCCGGGACACAGTTTTGGAATTCAACGAAACCAGTTCCATTGGATCCGTAATAGTTAGATATTATCGGATTTCAGTTTTCGTAGCAATCGGAGTTGTCGTCTGACCCTGGCAGCTCAAAAAGCATAGAAACTATTTTAATCGATTTAATTTAAAATTGATCGTTTATTTCCGTAACTCCCGCACAATATCGAATTAGCCTCCGAAACACATCCCGTTGTGTTCGGAATGCGGGTAAAACCTTATAAACTCCCGGCGGCACGTGTGATTTGGAGTTCGTTTGTAAATGCCTGTTAAAATTGGATTTAATATTAAATTAATATGTGTATATATATATATATATATATATATATATATATATATATATATACGTATTCACGTTTAAGGGGTCGAAACCCTAGCTATCTTCTTAAGCCGCCACTTATACAATTAATGGCTGATATGCTTCCACTTTCTTCTTCGGTTTTCTTCAAATCCACAAGCTTTCGTCAGAATGTTTCAACATGAAAAAGGTAGAGCTCACCAAGATCATCCTATCTAACGATGGAGATCGTGTTTCGAGCAACGAGGAGGGGGAAAATCGAGGCTGCAACCGTGCCGTTCATTTTCGTTTCGCGTGCTATAGGGATGACCGAGCTCGAAGCTGCTCTGGTTGGTGGTGATATTCGAGGTGCTCTTCATTTTGGTGTGTTTCGATCGTCACGTATGGCAACGTGGTGGCCGCGATATCCAACCCTAGTGGACGGCTATGGGTTTTGTGAGATGCTAGACGCGATCGTGTGATGGAAGAAGAAGTATGGGGACGGCCGGCCGATGGTATATTATAAAAAAAGGGAATTTTTGTTTAAATTTAGTTCAAACAATAAAAATTCATATCTTGTGCATACGTAATCAGATTTCGACGAAACGGGAAGCGCCGGAATCACAGCGACACGATCTACGCGCTACAGCAGATCCGGAGATGTTTGGAGTAAGCAGAAATTTTGGATTAAATCGAACAGTTCGATTTAATTTAAAATTTAAACGCTCGACGAAACTCAAGGTGAGTTAATCTCACTCACATCTGGAATTTCCACTTAATTTGAATAGTTGAAATTTGAATGAATGAACGATTGGTTGAATATGAATATTATTATCAGTCTGGATATGATATTTTATCTGTTATGCTAATGTCTGTGGATGCAGGGAAACAGGTTGGCGGGATCCAACTGGATTCCTCACAAATAGAAATTATATTTATAATCTGTGATATATTTCATTAATATCCTGTGATAGATTGATTTGGAGTTTATTATGCTGTGTTATGGTTGGATAATATAATTTGGTATTTTAAATTATCAATAAAGTGAAATGGGAGTAAAAAGGTAATGAAAAGTAATTTTAAGTAATGAATTTAAGTGAATTAAATTCGAGAAATTAGGTTGAATTTGTAAATGGTTTTTAAAACTGAGATTGGAATGGAAATGAGAAACGAAAATTTATAAATTGAGTTTATAAATAAATTGGTATATTTATCGGTGGATAAATTTTGAAAGATAGATTTCCGGGGAAAAATTCTATAAGAAAGGTAAAATTATTTTAAAGGTAGAGATGAGATTATCTTTAAAGGATGGAAAGTACATTTTTCCAGGAAATTTGGTATGTTTCAAAGGAAAGCTTTCAAATTATAAGTTGGCAGTTTAAAATGGGTTTTAGAATATTTTAGGAAAAATTATATATTATTTTAATTATTTTTAAGTATAAGTAGATACTTATTTAAGTAATTATGATATTTAATTATTTTAAAGGTAAAGAAGTAATAAGATGTTAAAAAGGAAATTATAATAAATAATGGATTAGTAACTTTATTTTAAAGGGTAATTTTTTTTTAAATTACTTAGAAACTCCTCTACATTTTCTTAAGTATTATTTTCATTTAAGAAATTTCTAGTAGCCTTATTCTAAATATTTTAAGCATATATTTTGGAAGTGATTTCCAGGAAATAGAAATGTGTTTAAAAATAAAAAGAGGGTTTATTTTTAAAGTGTTGGAAGAAATTTACGGGATTTAAACGTAAATTTGAATTGAGATAAATCCAAAGGGATTTATAAAAAGAATTCTTTGGTTTATTCTAAAATGGAAGTGTATTTCCCTGAAAAGCCAAGTACGTTTTTAAAGCAGATTTTTGAGTAAAAGTTAGAAGTTTTGAAGTTGTTTTAAAGAATGGTTTCAAGAAATTATTATTTAAGTTGTAATAATTTTAAAAGTGAACATTTATCAAATTAGTTATAGAAGTAATTATTTTGAAAGGGGTAATTGGTATTATGATTTAAAAAATATTATTAATATTTATATTTTATAAAATGGTTTTATTTTAAAGATAATTGGTTAAAGTTTTATTTGAAAACTTGTATAGGATTTCATAACTCATATTTTAACTTTAGTATGGCTTAACTTTTAATTTAAAGGAAAATAGTTTATATTCTATAAGCAGTTTTATTTGAAACATTTATAAAGTATGTATATATTTCAAATAAAGTATGTGAATAGCTTTAATTTAAATTATTTTAAATCTAAAGTATTGGTACTTGGATGTTTTCAGAGGAAGTAAAGATTTGGGAATTTATTCTGTGACGACCCGCCTTTCTAAACCCAGAAAGACGTATCATCATTAAGAAAGAAAGGGATAGAAATAGAAAAGAATAGAAAGAAAGAATAACAACATCAGAATCTCACAGTGGAATGGAACAAAATATAATACATCACATATCTATTACATAGTTTTACATTTATCAGAGTTACTTAACATTATACAACAGGACAGTCATACATATATATGTCCATACATACATCCAAAATACACCAGTCACTAACTACACAACGGAACTACATAGATAGATACATATGATTGGTCTTCTGCTCCAAACTCCTCCAGAAACTTGATACTCCAAATACCTATCACTTGGCTACTCATAAAAATTTGAGTACCCAAGAGTTTATGAAAAACAAAAATATAAACTCCGGGTCAGACATGGGTCTGGTGTGAGTAAACGGGTTAAAGTTGTTTAACTTTAAAAACCATTTGAAAATAAAGGTATCACGTAAGACTCCACACACATAAATACGGGTAAGTTTTTACCTTACGCTAACCAAAACATTTATAGGAAATCCAGTGATATTATAATAGTGTCTAGGGCTTTCAAGTAAATAGAAAATAGCAGAAATTGTTACATCTATTAAATTCCAGCTACTAGCCACAAAACTGGGTAATATAAATCAAAACCATAGGGTCTCGTAGGGAAAATGGGTTTCCAACAATGGCAGGGCTACTGGGGTACCGCCTGTCACAGTATGGGGCCTAGATCACCGTACCGAGGATCACTCCCGACCTCTTATAACACAAGGTCAGAACCATTCCTTACTGAACAGTCCCGAACAAGATAATCCCGCAGTTGTGGCCAACAACTTCCCACACAGCCAAAATAAAGGGACATCTAGACAGGGGTATACCTTGTCCTGCTTGGGCATGACCCACCTAAACTTGCTGCATCTCCCCTGTTTTAGCCATTCCCGGTTGATGAGGCTTGAGGCTGTGATTACCTTTATAGAACATTAAATGCTCATCGTCCGCCTGACGATGTGCTGAAAGCATTCAATCCATACAAGTTCGTTCCCGGTTCGAACGAAACCGAAGGCATTATATCGTTACACTCGTTTTGGAATCACCCTCAGAGTTAACGATGATAACCCTTGCATTCTGAAACACCATCTCGATCTTCAATTGATATGTCACGACCTATCGTTTAATTTGGATCGATGTGGTTTTTGGAATATCGAATTGATATCCGATCCCGGTCTCATCGAAATCCAGATGCCATTTTAAGGGCCAAGTTGTCTACTTAGTTTAAACAGGTTAAATTCAACATTTTGAATTCACATGACAGTTATCACAGATAAATCATACACAGTCATCACAGATATATCCCGAACATATCACAAAATATCATAGAATATCTTCAGATAGATATCAGAGTCAATCAAACAAGAATCATCAATTGATATCAATATAGTTTGATTAACTTAACTTAATTAATTACTTTATCCAGCTTGATTAATCACTAATTAATAAACTTATTAAATTTATTAATTACTTCTTAATTACTCACTTAATTAATTAATTCTTAATTATTAATTAAAAATATTAATTGTTGGTTAATAAAATTAATTACCCATTAATTACCAATTGATTACTTAATAAATCATTAATTATCAATTAATTAGTCACTTAATCCTTAATTAATTACTTAGGTTAACTACTATCTATTTATTTAATAACTTTAAGTAATTAATTAAAAATTCTTAAATTTAAAATTGATTCAAACACAAGCTCAATTTCTAATCACAAATTTATTTAAAGTTATTTATTTAATTACAAGTATAAGTTAATTTACATTTTTAATTTCCTTATACTTTACATTAATTAATCATCTTACCTTTACAAACCTTTCATTTAATAAATTTTAAATCAAATTTTAACTTAAAACTCACCAACATTATTTACTAAATTAATATTAAACTTTGTATAACAAAATACTTAAAAGTATTTTAGGGAATTCATCAGACCCGAGGCAGGCACCTCGTTTACCCGAGAAAATCACGCGTCTCCCCTAACTTTTTCCCGCTTCACACTCTCTTCCTTCCTTCTTCTTCTTCTACTGATTCTTTTTATTCTTTTTTTTATTTAGCTTAAGTTAAAAATATAACTGCAGTTATACAAACACACGCGCGCAGGTCAACACTCGAGCAAACCCTCACTTTTCTCGAGTAATTACTCTAGACGTCCCAAAACTCAAACTTGCAGACACCAAACGCCACCGTGAACATGCACGGTGGTTCGGCACCCCTCCGGTAACCCGCACTGCCTCCAGCAAACCATGAATCGACCCTACGTTCGAAAACAACCATCAATCCAACGCGAAAATGCTCGAAATCGAAAAATGCATGACGCTCGAACCAAAATCTCGAACACCCTTCAGAAAAACGCCATGTTCTACCATCACCGACCACTAGAGACGATGCCACTTCGTCCACATCATGGCCATACTCTCCTCGACCATCTCCTAGAAGTGCGCACGGCTCGATCGTCTCGTGATGATGAGATTACTTCGTTTACAGACCTTATCAACTCGAACTCACAAACCCTATATTTGATTCGACTTTAAAATCCTTGCATTAGGAAATTCTTTTAGCATTTTTCCTGTATTGGTGCATCATCAATCTAGCCTCTCATCCAATTTCAGAAATTAATTTTTTTTGAATCAACTGAATTGGTAAAAATGCATCTTTGATTCATTTTCGAACTGCACCTTACACACTTACTTAAAAATCCTCGTTCTTGTTTTAAAAATCTTAACTTTGTATGTTAAAACCAGATATGGGATCAAATTAACAAATTAAAACATTTGAATTTTAACATATTGATTTCTTTATCCTGTAACTTGAATAAACAGTACCTATATTATACAGTTATGCTTCAAATAAATTTCCAGGCTTATGATTTAAGTTAAACAAACTTAATTAGCTTAAATTCCAAGGTTTAAATTGATTTAAGTAAAGAAGTATTAGTATTCTTTACACTTCTTTGCTCATAAGCTTAAAACAATGAAGAACATAAAGCTTCCAGTACATAAATCATTACAGGTCCTCTTATTAACAATATATAGCAACACAAACTTCAGGAACAAATTATCATGATTAAATTTTCAAGAAAAGTATGTTTACTCACTTTAAACACTATTGAAATAGAAAGCAAAGGTTGATGAAGAAAACTGCAGTTTGAATTTCTTGAAAATCTCTCTGCCTTGTTGAACTTGTTTGCAAATACAAGATGATATTTATTTCTCTTTTTTAGGTTAGCTTCTTAAGTTTACTATGTTTGAAAATGAACGAATTAAACTAGGATGATATATAAATAGAATAGCTTGGACAGTAGGTTATAACTGGTACAAGTCTTACTTGTTTGACCAGATTTGTGTTCAATTACAACAAATTGAAATGATATTTGCTATTTCTGCTGTAAGATTTTCTTGACAAAAAGTTGTGCTAATTTAATTCATATGTCTTCAAATTAGTTTACATCTAATTAATATTAGCTGATACTTATATTTGGTACAAAGATATTTTTAACTATGATGTGAATACCTGTCTTCTTTGTATACATGATTACACAGCAACTTGTTATAATCTTTGTTAAAGATTTTGTATTGTACAAATGTATTTCATAGGTCAATGTTTATACTAAACTTTTCATATATGTTTAGGTAAAATTATTATAGTTATTGTTAGCATATTAGTTTTATTCTATTTGTAATTTAAATTTTCAAACATTTGTTTATAACCCATACTTGTATTTATATATTTTATATTCTGTTTATATCTTATATTTATAATTATGTTTTATACTTATGTTTTTATGTTTATGTTTAATATTGATAAGATTGCTTATTTTTAAACATTATTATTAAAGACTTGATTTATATTTATATAATAGATCAAATATTAACAATATAGAACCTATTGATTCTATTGAATTAGACAGAATTTATTTTAAATAGTTTTGAAAGAATTTATTTTAGATTTTTAAATCAAAATTCCCTTTACAAAACATATATAACCGATAAATATACAAAAATCTTATCAGTTTATAAAATGAAAAGCTTGTATTTTAATTTAAATTAGATTAAATATTTATTAAAATATATTGCCAAAATTCTGGGACGTTACATATTCCATTAGAAGAGTAGGGTTTGAAAACCGTTTCTAAAAGGGTTGAAAATGGAAATATATCTTGAAAAGATATTTTTGAGGATAATAAATAATTTGGGAAAATTATTTATTGTTTGATGGATGTTTGTGAATGTTAATTGATATTTAAATCACCGTCTATCAATATTGGACAATGCGTTGATCGTTTCGAAGAGACCGGGATCGAGATTTATTTCTCGAAAACCACTTCGATCCGGTTTGTACGTTTTCGTAGGAAAAATGAGTTCAGAGTCGAAGATGGAGCAGTGAAGTGCAAGGGCTAGTCGCTACTAATCCTGAGGATGATTCCAAAATGGATGTAGTAGGAGTAGTGCCTTCTGTTCCGTTCGAACCCGGGACAGACTTGTATGGATGAATGCTTTCGGAACATCGTTAGGTGGGCGATGAGCATTCTAAGTGAAACATTCTAAAAAGGTAACGCTTAGCCTCAAGCCTCATCAACCGGGAATGACTGAAAGTCAGGGGATATGCAGCAAGGCTATGTGGGTAGCACCCATTAGGGTGAGGTCATCCCTGTCTAGATGTTCTTTTTTATTCGTCTTAGTGGTGCGGTTGCTGATCCCAACCGTGGGGTGATCTTACTCGGGATTATCCAATAAGGGGTAGTCCCGGTCTTGTGTTGTAGGGGATTGGGAGTAATCCTCGGTACGGTGATCTAGGCCACGTACTGTGACAGGTGGTACCCCAGTGCCTAGTCATTAGTTGGAAATCCATTCTCTCTACGAGCCTTTTACGGTTTTTGTTTGTATTACCCACTTTGTGGCTAGTAGCTAGAATTTAATGAATGTAACAATTTCGGTTATTTTAATAAGTATTTTTATATAGACACTATTATAATATCAGAGGATTTTATAAGAAATGTTTTAGCTATCGTAAGGTAAAAACCTGACATGTTTATTTATAGCGTGGTCTTACGAGATGCTTTTGTTTTTAAAGGATTTTTGAAACTTTAATAATCAATTTGGGTGTATTTCTCTCACGGTGGTATTCCAGACTGACTCGGGTGTTATTTCATTATAATGCTCGGGTCAGACCGAGTATTATATGTTTAGGATAGGATGCTGTGGAGCTCAAGAGAGGAGCTGGAGACCGAGATGTATTATCCGCACTTGTTTGTATCCGCTGCTGTGATTGTATGAAATATCAGGCTGGTAATTGTTGTTTGAGATATACTCTGATGATATATTGAATAAAAAAGATATAGTTTTAATTTTGTGTAAAGATCTGCTATTGACTATTATAATTTGTTCCGCTGCCATTGTGAGATTCTGTTATTGTTTAGTTCCTTCTTCTTCTATCTTCTTTCTTTTTCCTCAACAATCTGTCTTTTCTGGCACTTGATCGTCGGCATATTATACTGGGGAGTATTTTGTGTCGATTTTCGAGGGTCGAGAAGGGCGGGTCGTCATATTTGGTATCAGAGCTTAGATTGGCGATAACCTTGGCTCTGGTGGGGAAATTACTCATTAAACAGAGTCAATAGTACTCTATAATGAGTTGAGTGTAATAATAGCTATAAGAGCGTACTTGTTAGTGAGTATAAAAATTGTTTTTATGCTGAATGATTTATCGGTTGAGTGTTTATGAATTCTAGTCCGTACGGGAAGTACGACCATATCGATAGGGGTTTCTAAACTCTTAAACAAGATAAACCGACATAGTATTGTTTTTTTAAAGTGGCTAAATGAATTAATTTTACCTAAAATTATATTTGATATAAAAGAAATAATTTTTTGAAATTATTATATGTATTTGGATATTTGGTTGTTAATATTATAATCAAATATAAGAGTCTAAAATTTGAAATGGTTACAACCAAATAAAATTCTATAAGTATAAATTATACAAAAGAAGAATAACTAAATTTGAATTAAACCAGAATATAAATCCTAGAAATTTTGAAAAGGATTTTAAATGAATTTAAATAAAAGGTTTGGGAATTTAAAATCCTGAGAATGTTTGAAAATCTTTCTAAAATGTTTGAAGGCAATGATGGTGTATTATTTGGGAAGTATTTCTGAATGGAAATTGTTTGAAAGGAATTTATGGAGGTAAGGAAGCACTGAACTCACTTCAGTCGCTGGAAAATAATCCCGATGATGATGGCCACATCATCGAAATTCATTTTCGAGTTTCTAAAGTGATGGATTGCTACCGGGGTGATTGGTTATGATATTTGTTTGGACTTGTTGGGAATACGAGTTGTTTTAGAAATTTCAAAAGGGAAATTTATTTTGGTAAAACCAAGTGTTTTGGAATTCGGAGATTTGATTTGATATACTAAGTGGGTATGAGTTATTTATAATTTCAAATTGGTTTTGAAATTAAAACTGGGAAATTGAATTCTAGAAAATTATATTTAAATAATGTGAAAGGTTAAGATGAATCAATTATTGAACTTTTAAAGTGAAGTTGATCTGAATAAGAAAGAAAAATGAAAAATTTACTCCTGGAATTAAAATTTAACTTGAATGAATGGTAGTGAATACAATATATTTGAATTTAACTTAAGATAAGTTAAATAAAATTGGAACTGGAATTGAATTAAATTGGATATAAGTTGAAATGTAAAATGACTACAATTGTGTAATGGAAATTTGTATCCTTAAACTATTAAGTGGTGTATATATATATATAGTCTAAAATTGTGATTATAAGATGGAAATGACTAAAATGAGCAATATAAGCTTTTAAGTAAATAAGTTGGTGAACTTAAGAATAGAAAATGGAATTATAAACATAAATAGGTAACGGTTGAATGGTATGGTAAAGTCAAAATTAAATCCTAAATGGATGTTAAAACGTGATAAGGCAAAGAAAAATATAAGATGTGAATGGACTTAAGTTAGTAAATAAGTTTTAAAACTTATATATTAGAAAGTAAAAATTTAAATTGAATGGAGAAATAAAATTGGATCGAATTGGATTTAACTTTGATTAAATGGAATTGAGATGAATTTGGATTTAATTAAAATCAAAATTCAGTTGTGTTATAAATAATATTGAATGGAATTAAATTCTTATTTAAAATAGTAAAGGGAATGGTAAGAAATTAAGTTGGCTGAATAAATTTAGTTGAACTTGAATGAAAATTTGAGAAGAATTGAATTGAAAGAAAATTTAATTTAGTAAAAATGATATTGAATGAATTAAATTCTCACCCAACTAAATTCAAAAAGAATTGTTTAGAAATGAATTTAGTGTAAGCTAAATTAAATGGGAATTGTATTGGAATGAATAAAATTTTGATAGCTTGTTAAAAATTTAAGAAGCAAAATAAAACCCAGTTCCGGCTTAGAAAAATTGAATGGTTATGTTATTAATAAAATAAATTCAGAAGTGAATTAAGAAGGTGAATAAATTTAAAATGGATTCAGTAAGTAAACAAAATGAATTAAAATTTGTAATGAATTGGAATTTGATTGAATAAAAATCAATTTAAAATGGAAATAAAACCGATGTAAGAAGAAATGGAGTTATTTTGTTATTGAAATAACTTAAACAAATTGGAAAATGATTATGGTCGAGCTTTATAAGTGGTCTTGAATAAAATTTGTTTAGATAATAAAGCTGAAATGCAAGTGAAATGATTTTAATTAATTATTGCGATAAAATAAGGATGTATGGGTTGTAAATAATCCAGAATGGAATGAAATTAATATAAACTTGAATTGGTTAATGAAATGGAAATGTAAGGGTAAGGATTTAATTTAATAATTGCAATGAAATAAGAAAGTTTGGATTGTGAACAATGCAGAATTGAATAAAATTGATATAAATTGAGTTAAAATTAATTTAGAATAGCTATAAGCTTAAGTAATGGTTATTGCATGAATAACATCTAAATTTGCATAGAAAATTTGTCGTTTTGTTATAAACGGAAGTAAATTGTTTAAAGGAAGTAAATAAGTGGTTTAGAATAAATTGGAATGGATCGGAATTTAATTTAGTGGATTTGTATATAAATGCAAGTGAATTATAAGGAAATGCAAATATATCAAATTTAAAAATAAAATTTGATTGTGAATCAAGTTGGAATTAAATTAAAGTAAATTGATGTAAGTAGGCACATGTTGATCATATTGAAGTAATTTTGGGTTGGTTATGGTAAATATGAATTAAGAATAGTAAACTGGAATGTAAATCATTCAGGTGAAATAAAATGAAGTTGAATTTGTTAGGAAATTAAAATAATGATTGAAATCTTGGGATTTGGTTATAATATATGGTTAACAGGTTGAATTATGAAATTTGTTTGTTTGAACTATGTAATTGAGGTATTTGGCTAAGATAAATGTATGGAAGGTTGTTAAAAATCTAATATAGTTGAAAACTGATATGTATGTTTGAGTAAGTATAGGTACAGAAGGCAATCGATAGAGTTGGAGCGCGCAAATGCATAATATATTAGCCGCTTGCTTTTAAAATGCTATTAAAAGGTACGCTTACGCAATAAAATTGGAAAAATGATATATATATATATATATATATATATATTGTGATATATTTGGTTTTCCGACCGTGTGGGTCGATGTATATATATTTATATCTATTGTGATATTACAAAAGCTCCTCCGTACAAAGGAGACTCTGCCAAAAAAATTCGAAAATTTTGGGAGTTAGAAATTTTTTGGGAGTTTTGAAATTTTGGTTAACTTGGAAAGTTGATTTTTGAAATGATGTTGGAAATACAAGCTTTTGAGTTAGAAATAAAAACAAATGGTTTTGGAATTGAGCAAAAAGGTTTTGAAAAGTGAATGTAAGTTTTACTTGAATGAATTTTGGGGTAAGTAAATGAATTTAGTAGCATTTTTCATACCTTAGCAAATTTCGAGGATGAAATTTTTATAAGGGGAAGGAATGTAACGACCCAGAATTTTGGTCGTTAGAATTTGAATATTTAATTCATTTTAAATGTTGAATGTGAATTATAATTTGATTTTGAATAAAAATATTTTGGTTAAATTAATAAAATAAGTTATAATTTCAAATATGGTAATTAAATTGAATTTGAATAATAATAATTTACTATTTGATATTGAAATAATTTGTGAATCTGGAGGCAAATGGAACGGAAATGGTTTCTAAAATTTATTTTAAGTCTATTCGGATTTGAATTATAATATTGGACTGTTGGATGGAATTAAAAGTCGATAGCTTAAATTTGGAATTTTATATTAATTTAATAATGGAGTTTAATAATATAATAATGCAAATAATCTGATTTTGGTTCGAAATGAATCAGAATGTTTTCTGATGTGAATATAAATTATGTATGATTTATAATAATGTTAGTAAAATTTTAAAAGTAAAATTTTTAAGTGATTGCGACGATTTTGAAAATCGGTCGAATTTATCGACGAGTTAAAATAGCCTTCCGGGGTACAGTATCGGAATTCGACGAAACCAGTTCCATTGGATCCGTAATAGTTAGTTATTATCGGATTTCAATTTTCGTAGCAATCAGAGTTGTCGTTTGACTCTGGTAGCTCAAAACGCATAGAAACTATTTTAATCGATTTAATTTAAAATTGATCGTTTATTTCCGTAACTCGCGCATATGATTGAATAAGCCTTGGAAACACGTCCCATTATGTTCGGAGTGCGGGTAAAACCTTATAAACGCCTGACGACACATGTGATTTGGAGTTCGTTTGTAAATGCCCGTTAAAATTGGATTTAATATTAAATTAATATGTATATACGTATATATATTCACGTTTAAGGGGTGGAAACCCTAGTTATTTTCTTCGGCCGCCACTTATACAATTAATGGCCGGTATGCTTCCACTTTCTTCTTCGATTTTCTTCAAATCCACAAGCTTTCGTCAGAAAGTTTCAACATGAAAAAGGTAGAGCTCACCGCTCTTGCTATCTAATGTTGGAGATCGTGTTTCGAGCGACGAGGAGGGGGAAAATCGAGGCTGCAACCGTGCCGTTCATTTTCGTTTCGCGTGCTATAGGGATGACCGAGCTTGAAGCTTCTCTGGCGGGTGGTGATATTCGAGGTGCTCTTCATTTTGCTGGGTTTCGATCGTCACGTATGGCAACGTGGTGGCCGCGATATCCAACCCTAATGGGCGGCTATGGGTTTTGTGAGATGCTGGACGCGATCGTGTGATCGAAGAAGAAGTACAGGGACGGCCGACCGATGGTATATTATAAAAAAAGGGAAATTTTATTTAAATTTAGTTCAAACAATAAAAATTCATATCTTGCGCATACATTATCAGATTTTGACGAAAAAGAAAGCGCCGGAATCGCAGTGACACGATCTACGCGCTACAGTAGATCCGGAGATGTTTGGAGCAAGCGAAAATTTTGGATTAAATTTACTGGTTCGATTTAATTTAAAATTTAAACGCTCGACGAAACTCAAGGTGAGTTAATCTCACTCACATCTGGAATTTCCAGTTAATTTAAATAGTTAAAATTTAAATGAATGATCGATTGGTTTAATGTGAATATTATTATCAGTCTGGATATGATATTTTATCTGTTATGCTATTGTCTGTGGATGTAGGGAAACAGGTTGGAGGAATCCAACTGGATTCCTCACAAATAGAAATTATATTTATAATCTATGATATATTTCATTAATATCCTATGATAGATAGATTTGGAGTTTATTATGCTGTGTTATGGTTGGATGATATAATTTGGTATTTTAAATTATCAATAAAGTGAAATGGGAGTAAAAAGGAAATGAAAAGTAATTTTAAGTAACGAATTTAAGTGAATTAAATTCGAGAAATTAGGTTGAAATTTGTAAATGGTTTTGAAAACTGAGATTGGAATGGAAATGAGAAACGGAAATTTATAAATTGAGTTTATAAATAAATTGGTATATTTATCAGTGGATAAATTTTGAAAGATAGATTTCTGAGGAAAAATTCTATAAGAAAGGTAAAATTGTTTTAAAGGTAGAGATGAGATTATCTTTAAAGGATGGAAAGTGCATTTTTCCTAGAAATTTGGTATGTTTCAAAGGAAAGCTTTCAAATTATAAGTTGGCAGTTTAAAATGGGTTTTAGAATATTTTAGGACAAAAATATTATTTTAATTATTTTTAAGTATAAGTAGATACTTATTTAAGTAGTTATGATATTTAATTATTTTAAAGGTAAAGTAGTGATAAGATGTCAAAAAGGAAATTATAATAAATAATGGATTAATAACTTTATTTTTAAAGGGTTATTTTGTTTGAAATTACTTAGAAACTCCTGTATATTTTCTTAAGTATTATTTTCATTTAAAAAATTTCTAGTAGCCTTATTCTAAATATTTTAAGATATATTTTGGAAGTGATTTTCAGGAAATAGAAACGTGTTTAAAAATAAAAAGAGGGTTTATTTTTAAAGTGTTGGAAGAAATTTACGGGATTTAAACGTAAATTTGAATTGAGATAAATCCAGCGGGATTTATAAAAAGAATTCTTTGGTTTATTCTAAAATGGAAGTGTATTTCTCTGAAAAGCCAAGTACGTTTTTAAAGCATATTTTTGAGTAAAAGTTAGAAGTTTTGAAGTTGTTTTAAAGAATGGTTTCAAGAAATTATTATTTAAGTTGTAAGAATTTTAAAAGTGAACATTTATCAAATAAGTTATAGAAGTAATTATTTTAAAAGGGGTAATTGGTATTATGATTCAAAAAATATATTATTAATATTATATTTTATAAAATGGTTTTATTTTAAAGATAATTGGTTAAATTTTTATTTGAAAACTTGTATTGGATTTCATAACTCTTATTTTAAATTTAGCATGACTTAATTTTTAATTTAAAGGAAAATAGTTTATATTTTATAAGCAGTTTTATTTGAAACATTTATAAAGTATGTATATATTTCAAATAAAGTATGTAAATAGCTTTAGTTTAAATTATTTTAAATCTAAAGTATTGTTACTTAGATGTTTTCAGAGGAAGTAAAGATTTGGGAATTTATTCCATGAGAAGAGTAGGGTTTGAAAACTATTTCCAAAAGGGTTGAAAATGGAAATATATCTTCCAAAGATATTTTTGAGGATAATAAATAATTTAGGGAAATTATTTATTGTTTGATGTATGTTTGTGAATGTTAATTGATAGTTAAATTACCGACTATCAATGTTTGTAACGACCCGATATTTTCAACCATTCGCATCCGCACATGTCGGACTTGAATTGCTCAAAATACCGCGTTGTAAATAAAATTTGGCAAATCTCAGAATATACAGTAAATACATAGTCACAGATCATAGACACAGAGTAAATAATAATGCAGCGGAAGTAAAAGAGATAGTAGTTCATGAAGCTACTATATATATATATATAAGATACATCAGAGTTAAACAAGATACAACGAAAAGTAACAAGATACATCAGGTAAAAATCAGAATACATCACTGAAATCACTGCATACAGAAAGCAAAATAGATGGCTGGATCTTCAAGGAAAGCTCCAACTCCGAAGGTGAATCTTGAATGCTAACTCACTCAATCTGACTCGAGCGTAAAGCAAAACACAAAACACTCGAGTCAGGACATAAATACTTATGAACTGTAAATCAACTCAAGTGAACAGTAACAAAAATGCATCAGTAACTTAAAGGATGCTTGGGATCGCCTATCCTTTAAGGATCCGTTAAACTATTTACTATGTAGTAATATTGCACTATTATAATAGTGTCTACAGTAAAATAAACATACTTTTAAATAGCGTTCCGGGCTACCCATATCACCCTTCACACATAATAGTCCCAGTAGTCCATCCAATATCATGCCATCTCCACTCCGGGTGACTGTCAGAGGATACCACACGGGCTACGGGAGAAAAACAAACTCGTAGTAAAGGCTCGGTACGGTAGGTGACACGGCACACAAGGCAATGCCAGGGTAGATATACCAATTACGCACACGGGCTGGTGGTAACGCAGCAGCCACATACGCCCACCTCGGAACACACTCCCAATCAAAATCGGAGGATGGCCATCTAATCAATCACCAGTAAGAGTATAGTATCGAAGGAATGTGTCCGATCGGAGGAATGACCTCACTTGGCCCGAGATCGCTCCTGTTTTAGCCACCTTATGCCAACTCACGGGAGTTGGGTCCACGTAATATACCTCAAGAACGTCGCCACCATCCTACTTCATTCTGCAATCTCTATCGCGTACACGGTTGTTAAAGTGGTTTTCGGAGTTGGCAGAGAGTATGACAACTTCCGATCCCGGTCTCTTTAACAACCAAACGTTATTATAACGCCGTGGTCATTTCAAAATAGGTTATACTTCAAAAAGATCAAATCATTTCGTTTCAAACTATATTTCTTTCAAAATAGTTTATACTTCGAAACCAAAACCATTTTTATTTCAAAACTATTTATTCAATCAAAATAGTTTATACTTCGAAACCAAAATCATTTTTATTTCAAAACTATATTCAAATCAAAATAGTTTATACTTTATCATTTCCATCTCAAACCTATATTCACTTCCAAAAATCATAACACTTTCAAAGTTATAACTCTTTCGAAACCAAAATACTTGAAATCATTACACTTTGAAAATCATAACATTCTGAAATCATACATTTGAAATCATGAAACATTCATTTAATTCTTTACATTTTACAAATTTATTTCCAATTTAATTCAAAATTTAAAATTTCCAATTTAATTCAAATCAAACCATCAATTTCAATTCAATTCAGTTTTCTAACAAAACATTTCAAATCTTATAAATTTCAAATATAGATTTGATCTACAAAATAAGCTATCCAATTTTAACATGTTTCCAAACTTTAATATCCCACATTTCAAGACTAAACTTTATAATTCCATATATTCATATCTCAAATCTAATTTCATTATTATGTAGTTTTGAAATATTCATTTCATAAATCCAATATTATTAAAATAAACTTAAATTACAATTAAACCAAATATCTTTTCATACAAATATAAACTTCAAATATTCCTTTATCAAATAAAGAAAAATCAAATATCATTCAACATTCACATTCTTTATTAAAATAAAGATCAAATCATTTCTAAACCATTTCAAAATCATTAAAATATCACATCCTTTCAAAATTTCATAATCAAATCATTATTTGAATTCAAATCCAAATATTCAAAGTTAAATATCATTTAAAAATCAAATATGTCATTCATTTATTATTTCAAACATCATTACCAAAAGTACATTCCAAAATTCCATTCAAAAATTCATTTATTATATTACATTTCATTCCGTTTAACACATAACCAAGTAAACTTTATTTAAATTCAAATTCAATTTAAATTCCTTAAAAATTCAAATTTAAATATTCAAAACTTCTAAAATTTCACAGATAATCCATTTCAAAAGTTAAATTATTTAACAATTTAAAATATAGCCCAAACAGTGTTAAAATCTATAACATTTCAAAACATTGTCAAATTATAGCAACGACAGCATTTATAAAGTGCTATCGTAGCTTATAGCTTCCAAAAAAGGTTTAGTTCAAGAATAACGGCATTTATAAAATGTCGTAATAGATATTTAGTTATTTCAAACATTGTTAGATTCAAAACAATAGCATTTAAAATTGCTGTCAAAAGACTACAACATTTTGAAAATGCTATAAAATTCCAGATTTCATTTTAGCTTTTCAAAAATAATAATAAAACTCCAAATTTTTATTATAACTTAAAAATCATATTTCTAGACTTCAAAATTTCACATTTAAAATCATTTTAACATATGATTTAACACAATAAGATTTTTAAAATCAAATATTCAATTTTGCAAACTCCATTCATTTATTAAGTCAAAATTCACTGTTCATTAATTTATAAATTTAATAAACTTAAAATTTTACTTCAAATATCATTTCAAAACTTTAAATTTAATTTCCATTATTTATTTACATCTTAAAATAAAATTTAAAGTCAAACGTCACATTTACTCCAAATTTACATACTTGAATTCACTTAAATTCACAATTTCAAGATTTAATATTTAACTTTCTTAAAACCATAATATACATATTTTTAAATCAAAATTTCATACTTTTGAAAATACATATTTAAAAAAAAACATTTAAAAATATACCACGGGGTCTGTATATAATTTTCTAACCTAGGTCAAGTGATACAGATATATATCATTTCAATCCGTAATTTACAAAGAAAACCGGGTTTTATCATTTCAAACCCGCAATCCCAAGTCAAATAAAATACAATAAAAATCGCTCAGGCCTATCATTTTAGCCCATAAAGATTTTTCCCTATTCTAAAGTCCGTTCGGGTATGTATCATTTCAACCCATAGTGATTCTATTCTAACAGGGAACTTGAAGTGTGAATATATGCATAAACAATATAAACAATGTCAGTGTCATAATATAATGTCATATATCAGATGTCAGGTGATAATTAACAGTTTTAACATGATAATAACATGGCATAGCATATCATATGATCATCATTAACTTGCATAACATTTTATATTACTAAACACTTGTCATCAATTCACTATTTCATAAGTATAAATGTCAGAGTGAGAAAGACTCACCTTTTCAAGCTGAAGACCACTACGGCACACAAAACGATTCCAAGGGAACGACAAGCACGATATAGCACGACTAATGATTCAATTGAGTGAAGAGAGCCAAGATGACCATCTTGTAACAATCCAATAGACACAAACAATATAACATATGAATTACTTAACACAAAACAACATTGAAATAAACAGAAATACAAAGCAACAAAGACAAGAATGATTAGACCTTGCTTTAATCATTCAAGAGCTCGACCAAGGGGCTCTTTTGCTCGGCCATAGCTGATGATATAGGCTCTGGTTTGGATCAGGTATGGCATCAAAAATGCATGTTAAAATGGAGATGAAATAGTTGATGATGGGTAGGAGTTGCAACATGGGAAAAATAAAGGGACAAGGCAAAGAGGAGTAGAGTTCTGGGCTCAACAAGGCTCGGCCTTGGATCAAGTGGGGCTCGGCCGTACATGCTTCAGGTCTAGTCATTGCTGGAGTGATGTTTATAGGTCAGGTCAGTAGGTGGTGGTGGAGATAGGGGGTGGCCAAGGCAACTATGAAGGTGATAGTGGAGTTATGCTCGGCTAGGCAAGGTTTCAAGGGGTTAGGTGCAAAGTATTGTGGTGTTTGGTCCACTTGAAGGTCATTGCTTGAGGTGGTGGTCAGAATAGGAGGTGGTGGTTGCTGTGGCTGGTGATGGTGGAGAGGATGGTGGTGATGATGGGTGGTAGGGCCGAGCAAACAAGGTGGAAGAGGAAGGCAAAAACTTAGAAAAATAATGAAAAGAGAAAGGAGATGAAGCCATTAATTTTTTCTTTTTTCTTCTTCATGAAGTGGTGATTTTTAGGGGATGAGAAGTCTTCCCTTTCACGTGAAAAAGAAAGAAGAATACATGGCTGAAGAATGGAGTTAAGGCAGCCAATTGAAGAGATGTTGGTTGAGAAATGAAAAGACAGAATACAAAAAGGCTTAAGCAAATAAAGAGTCATAAACCTTTCAAATTTCCACCATTTCTTTTTAAAATTTAAATACATGTAAAATATGTATAAATACAGATAAAACACGAAAATATAGTAAATAAACAAAAATAAATAAATAAATATTAATTAAATATAATTAAATTAAGAAAATAACAAAGAAAAATGTAATTAGGCTTGAAAATTTGAAAATAAATGAAATGAACTTTGGGAAAATTGTATGTACATGAAAAATATTTATAAATAAATATAAAAACATAAAAATAAAATGCATACATAAAAATGAATAAATAAATTTTAATTAAATATAATTTAAATGAAGAAAATAGCAGAAAAATGGAAACTAACCTTTAAAAATAGAAAATAAATTCAACGAGCTTTGGAAAAATTCAAACATCACTTTAAAAATATTTAAAAGGTAAAAATAATGTAACATAACATATAATAGAATTTAGAATAAGATATGACAAATAAAAAAATTATTTATATAATTTAAAATAAACAATATTGTTAAATAAAACAATTTACAACCAATTTTGTAAAAAGCATAACTTTCACAATATTATTCGGATTTCAACGAAACGAAAAGCATTGTTCTTGAAATTTTATTTACTTTCATAATAAAAGATAAAATTAAAATTTTCAAACTTTTAAAATTTAAATTTAAAGGTAAAAGTTTGACCAGATTAACCAAAATTCACATTTTCTGGAAATATTCAATTTATGCATGTTTGAAATTCTAATCCACATCAAAATCAACATTTATATTTCAATTAACAAAATATATTAATTTTAATAAATAAAACAAAGTTTTTAAATTAGGAATTTAAATTAAAATAATTAAAATATACAATTACAATAATCAGAAAATACAGGGTTGTTACAATGTTGGACAATGCATTGATTATTTCAAAGAGACTGGGATCAGGATCTGGATTTATTTCTCGAAAACCACTTCGATCCAGTTTGTATGTTTTCGTGGGAAAAACGAGTTCAGAGTCGAAGATGGAGCAGTGAAGTGCAAGGGCTAGTCGCTACTAATCCTGAGGATGATTCCAAAATGGATGTAGTAGGAGTAGTGCCTTCAGTTCCGCTCAAACCCGGGACGGACTTGTATGGATGAATGCTTTCGGAACATCGTCAGGTGGGCGATGAGCATTCTAAGTGAAACGTTATAAAAAGGTAACGTTTATCCTCAAGCTTCATCAACCGAGAATGACTAAAAATCAGGGAATATGCAGCAAGGCTATGTGGGTAGCACCCATTAGGGTGAGGTCATCTCTGTCTAGATGTCCCTCTTTATTCGGCTAAGTGGTGCGGTTGCTGATCCCAATCGTGGGGTGATCTTACTCGGGATTATCCAGTAAGGGGTAGTCCCGGTCTTGTGTTGTAGGGGATTAGGAGTAATCCTCGGTATGGTGATCTAGGCCACATACTGTGACATGTGGTACCCCAGTGCCTAGTCATTAGTTGGAAATCCATTCTCCCTACGAGCCTTTTATGGTTTTTGTTTGTATTACCCACTTTGTGGCTAGTAGTTGTAATTTAATGAATGTAACAATTTAGGCTATTTTAATAAGTATTTGTATATAGACACTATTATAATATTAGAGGATTTTATAAGAAATGTTTTAGCTATCGTAAGATAAAAACCCGACATGTTTATTTGTGGTGTGGTCTTACGAGAAGATTTTGTTTTCAAAGGATTTTTGAAATTTTAATAATAAATTTGGGTGTATTCTCTCACGCTGGTATTCCAGACTGACTCGGGTGTTATTCATTATAATGCTCGAGTCAAACCGAGTATTATATGTTCAGGATAGGATGCTGTGGAGCTCAGGAGAGGAGCTTGAGACCGAGACGTATTATCCGTACTTGTTTATATCCGCTGCTGTGATTGTATGAAATTATCAGGCTGGTAATTATTGTTTGTTTGAGATATACTCTGATAATATATTGTATAAAATAGATATAGCTTTCATTTTGTGTAAAGACCTGCTATTGACTATTATACTTTGTTCCGCTGCGATTGTGAGATTCTGTTATTATTTAGTTCCTTCTTCTTCTATCTTTTTTCTCAACAATCTGTCTTTTTAGGCACTTGATCGTCGGCATACTATACTGAGGAGTATTTTGTGTCGATTTTCTAAGGTCGAGAAGGGCGGGTCGTCACAACTACATAAATTGCCCTTAAGAAAATGTAGTCACCAAGTTGTCATTAGCTTCTAATTAAATCTCCATTAAGTGTGCATGTAACTTTAATGTCCACTAACATGTGCATTAGCTCTTAATTGTAGATCATGGTAAGTGCGTAGGTGGTGTCCTCAATGTTGCATGAATTGATTTATTTCGATCTTCATTTTCCTTCCTTCTTGTGCATGCATATTTCCATGAAGACTTCTTCCATTTTGAATCCAAATTCATACAAATCAACATAAAAATATTCAAGTAAATTTTTTAAAATTAAATCATACACAAAATGACCATTTTGCCCCTATATGAAGATGAATAAATGATGATTTGAAAATAATTTAAATTTTGGTTTAAACATGTAAAATGCCTTATATTCTCATTTATTTAACTAAAGCATATTAAATACGAAAGTAAAAAATACACTTTTACGTGCACATCAAAGGTCTAAAGGCATGTGGGACCCTCTAAAAGTATAAAACATCAATCAGAGGCCAAAAAAAATATTAGTATAGCTATTACCGATAGTTCCAAAATGACAAATTATGACTACCGGTTGTTATGGTTGGCCCTTATGGACCTGGAGAGCACTCATCTACATCTTTGCGAAATATCTCATCATCTCAACCTATAAAACATAGACCTATTAGTTCATTTTTAGGATCTTTACGCTACTTGTTACTCTAGACTCCATTGTAATCAAGTGCTAGCACTATCCTACCATTGCAGTTCAATTTACAAGAGAGTAATAAAGCATTATCTTTAAAGTGGACGTGGGCATACGACGCCAAACCATTATAAACCTCTATGTTTTTTATTACCGCTTATTCGCTGATGCTTGCTTATTCATTTACTAAGTTTAATTTTAATTCTCTTCATTTACTTCTTTATAAAAACTATTCTTGGTTGTGTTATGACCCATTTTGTGCAAACACACTCACATTCCAATACACAAGTCATATTAGATACAATCCACTGGACTTTTAGATCTTAGGGTAACAATGTATAATAGTCTTTAGACTTGTGGGTACCGTTAATCTTGAGTATCTAGATGTACTTTAATTATGGTTAAATACTTGGCATGACTGCCTTGTTTCGATTATAGTTGGATATATATTGAACTACTTAAGGATAAACTATATTTAAAGGAGAATTCATCTTATTCATCGTAGAAGGTCAGTCATCGTAACCAGTAGTCAACTTAAAGTCAAAATCTCTTGCTTGAGTAAAACTGTTAATCGATAAATGTTATTGGATTAAACCAATGACTTTAAAGTAATCTATGTAATTAAATACATATATAAATAGTGTTTTTAACCTTAGACAAAATTCTATATACATAGGTTATATACAATGATGATGAAAAGAATGCGTGTATAAATTGTCGTTACTTTGTGAGCTTATTATAGATCAAAAATATGATTTCCCCTAAATTTCTATAAGTGTTGAACTTGGTCCTACACTGTGCTTAAGTAAAGTCCATTTAAGCTTTACTATTTGAATGGTTCAAATATTGATTATGGATCGAGTTCACACCAGAGAGTCAACGTAACCACGTTGTTAATTATTTTCTATTTCAAGTAATGGTAAGATTAATTTATAATTGTTATAAACTAATAAATCATTATAAATGTTGTATTAATATTTTGCAGCTGTTTTAATTATTTATTTAAAGTTTAAAATTAGACAAATGACGTATAAAAGTTATATGATAGTTCAATCAATTTAGGAGCTAAATTAATTAATTAAATGGTGATTTAAATTAGATTTAAAGGGTTTGATAGAACAATGCCTATCTACAATGGGTGAAAAGATATGTTTCAAAATAATTTCCTATTTTGGATCATAGCGGGCCTACGAAGTCTATTGGGTTGTATTAAATCCAATCTAGATTATTTAATAAACTCTAATTTTATTTAATTTTATGATTTAATTACCTAATGAATTGAATAAATAATGAGTTTATTAAATAATCTTTTATCTATAGTCTATGGCTTTATCATATATACTCATATATGTATAATGTGCACATGCAGTATAGTAATGTGCACATAATTAATGTACATGCGTATAGATGTTATGATTTGCATCTATAAAGTATGCATTTGTCATTAATATATGCAATGATTGTCTCGGTATTATTTAAAATTATATATGCAAATTTCAATATATTTCAAAATTTCTATCATGTTTAAATAAAATATACCTTCTCTGTTAAATATGTAAAATAATTTCTTGAATAAACCAATAACATTTTAATTCAAATTAATATCAAAAGTATCTAATATTTAGTAACAATAATTCAAATTTCAAATTTTGATCTATAAAATACAAATAACATATCTTTTTAATTTTAAAATAAGTAAATGAATAAATATCTTAATATTATTATTATTGCAAAATGTATATGTGTGTATTTAATCATTCATAATATTTTAATGAAATAAATTATACATATATTATAACAAAATAATTATTATATATATATATATAATTCTCTATGGCCAATTTTTTTACTTCAAAACCTAAAGTACTTTTGGTTTAAAAATACGCAAAAATATTTTTATGTATTATTCGTATATGAATTAATATACATTAGTTTAAAATATTATATGTAGATGCATTAATATACATATATTAGAAGTATATATATTCAACATAAAATAAATAATCATTTTAATTCGAAAACCATTTTAAATATGTAATTAATTTTAAAATAATTTAAAGCATATGACATTTATCTGAGTGAATCAAAGTTACCAACAACAAATTTAAATAGTTAAAATTAATATTAATGCTTTAGAATTATTATTATACATACATACGTATGTATGTATGTGTGCATACGTGTGTATATGTGTATACATATATGCATACACACACATATATCATGGTAGAAAAAGAACTATATATATATATATATATTAGTTAAATAATAATATTGATAATCATAACTAAATGTGTGATATTAAATAACAAATAAAACAAAAAACAACTAATGCGCGTATACAATCATTATAAATATTATCTACCGCATGACAAGTATAATATAACATAAATCATATTTTATACCTTAATGTTATTGCCTTGTAACACATTTGATTGATAAGATCTCCTAGATTTGATTTAAATTTGATCTTTGGAATTTGCAATGGGCATAAGCACCACAATTTACATTTTATTTGGTGTACATGGGACAAAATTAATTTTGGCCATAGCGCGGTTAGGAAGAAGCTCAGGCCAAGAGTGGTAAGGAAGATGAGAGGTAATCCAAATGAGTGAGGGTATGTTTATTTAAATAGAGAAAGGGCGGAGACAAGTTCTCCTCTTTTTACTATTTCTTAGTTTACCAATCCCAAAACAGACCTGGATTCAAGACCAACCCTCTCCATCCCTTGGCCAACCATCATATAGACAACATATGCCATCAAACATTCCAAATCCATTTAGTAACTAATATTATTTAAAATCATATTGAAAGCATATCGATACGTACACATATAAATTTTATATGCACACCCAGTTAATTAAAAATGACACTCAAAAATTACATATAACATCCAATACATCAAATAAATAAAGAATAACATGTCATAAATATTAATTAATTTATAAAATCTAAATTAATTAAATCATGTAGTAATTTAGAGAAATTATGAATACAGTTTTCGACCATAGATGTAAATTCAGTCAGCGATTAATATCTAACTAATTGAATGTTAATGTCCACTCATCATCTTGGCTAGTAGTTTGACAGTTTGGCTAAATTTATTGCTTATACATCTTTATCGGTAAAATCTAATTTTATAATTTAAGCACTACCTTTTAGTATCGATTATTTACACTAATTCTCTCCATCAAATGATATCACAGTAGGGCTTATGAAATTTGTTTTTGGTCAAAATTCCATTATCATCTATGTTTAACTCAGTTAGTCCACAAACAAAATGCTTGGTTTAATAATAAAATTTATTATTAACCGTACTACTTTAGAGAGAGATTTTTTGAATACACTTGACCATGATACTAATCTCATGTAATTGAGGAGATAAATTCTCTACTGAATAATGTTTTCACTTCCAATGCTTTAAGTTAAACTATAGTCGCTTGATAGTCTCCATGCTATGACTTAATCATAATAAAAGTTGAGTGTCCATGTTAAAGCTTAATAGCATTCTCAAGTTGAGAGAATTTAATATCATCGCTAAGAGATTTTCTATTTGACCTAGTTATTATTAACCAATTGGAAACACTTGGGTGAGTCATTCCATAGTTTTCTAATAACTATCAGCAGTAACTCCTTAGTTCTCCCAACAACCATAAGTAATACATTGGCCAATGTTTGGAGAGCCCTCAATGGATGTATAGATATCCTTTCTCAAAATAACTTGACCAAGAATATTTAAAACAATATGTAATTTTATTTTCTAATTAATTTCTCATGATTATGACTCCTTGTAATTATTATGGCATAACATATCATTTAAGGAATTTCTATTTATTATAATTTAAATTAATTATATCACTATATAGCAAAGTATACAATAGAAATCAAATACCTTTATTATGATTAAGATTGGTTGCAGAGTTAGTTATATGTAGCAAATTACATAATTTCCTCTAAGGCACATCCTTAATCTCTCAATCTCCCACTTGCACTTGGGGCATGGTATCTTTATCCCATCACATCGATCTGTTTTCTAAAAACGATTGAGTTGGTCTATTAGTGAATGAGTATGCTATATGTTTTACTTATGTACTCTCTCTAATGCTGGCAAACTGCCTTTATCATATGGAACTTTTCAAAGTATGTGTCTCGACTCTAATAAGCTTTAGGTTCTTTTGCAAATTACGTCATGGCATTGTTATCATATAACAAATGTATTCTAATAATTTGGAATCACCCTTGACTTAGTTATAAATTTATGCATTTTTATATGTGCACCGCTTTTATTATTGCACTTATTCAAGTTGATGAACATAACCTAATTTTTGAATTAGCTATAACTCCTTGTTTAAAACATTTCCAACTTAAAGTTTAATGATCCATAAATTCATCACTTATAAAAATATGATTGGATTTAAAAATTTAATTTAAATGACCAAATAGTATTTTTTAAATTAAATTTAAAAGCTCTTAATTTAAAAACAATAATAGAAATATAATTTTAGATTTTGTTTTCAAATATATGTATAGTAAGTAAGAAGTGAAAATATGACCGAAAATCGAAATTGATAATGATTCAACGTATAGATCTTGTGGAAGTTTGTGAATTCTATGTGACATCAAAATGAACTCACACATCTACCCATCCAAGAAAACACGTGCATATGTACATGAACACTTATACACACACACACAGATACACACACACACACACACACTCTCTAAATATATAAACATATAAATAACTCCTTCTCACTTAAGGAACCGACCCTTACCATCAAAAATTACATTGATGAAAGCACATGCCTTGATGTAACATGGCCGAGCTAAGAGGCGATGATGGAGGTGACCTAGCCGAGCTAAGGTGGTTGCGGAAGGAGGTAGCCATGCATAGGGTAATGATGAGTGGAAGTGGATCATGTGGTGGTGGAGTAAGAATCTAAGCTAATCATCACATATTATCGCCATCAAATGTCAAGTCATAGAAGCACGTGGCCTTGCCCTATATGATTTGATCCATAATCGTACCCAGGGAATGGCGGCCGTCGCATGGTGATGGAAGGAGCAGGTGGCATGATGATGTGTGGTGATGTAAGAAGGAGATGTTTACACTCTTTCATTTGTACATAAATACCACTTCACTTTTTTACTTCAGTCATTCATCTTCTTCTTCATTTTTCTAAAGTTTCCACAACATTTTGATGGCTTCCATCTAAGAAAAATAATAAAGAAAATTATATCTAAATTTATTTAGTGTACACACACACATGTGTAGCACTTCAAAACTCACCCAAACCCTTCCTCTTTCTCTTTAAACCCACGACATACCACACTAGCCAAGCCTACCACCCTTGCCAAGCCTACCATCCTCACAAACCAAGGCGGTGAACCCATACCCCCTTCACAAAGCTAAGCCGTAGGACCTTCGAGATGAGAGTTCGTGAGCTTCGATTCAAGTTAGAGAAGCTCATCCATTTTCTAGTTAATCTTCTTATTCCAAGGTGAAAAAAATCTATTTAATACACACACACACACACACACACACACACACACACAGAGTATGTGATGTGAAATGATTGCCATGGATACTTATTTATATGTTGTACATCAACTATTGATTGTTGAATATGGTTCTTTTAACAAGTCACGTTAAATACACGTCGATATTACACAAGGAAATCACTTTCTGAATCAAATTATAAAAGTAAATATGGAACCATTAAACCCCTTGAAAATTATTATAAATGATCTATAATCGTTTAAACTTGTATCGACAAGTTCTAAATGAAAATTGAAAATTCAAGTCAAAACCAGGCGCCTCGCGTGACGGTAGTTTGCGATTTTGTGCCGTAGAATTCAAATGAGTATATAAAGTGGAATATAGCTCGAAACCCTTTGTAGTAAAAAATTTCCAGACTACTATATCCATAGTTTTCAATCATTGAAAGAAAATCAAGTTTTCATCTTATAGATTTTCGAATAAGTCTAATACAAGTTTTCAAAATAATCACGGTTTTGTAGTTCGGAATCCAAAAATGGATTTATTAAAATTTAATATTTTTAAGTGTTTTAAAAATATGAATTTTTTATAAATATTTCAAAAATTTTTAAAAGAGATTTGAGTTATATATATAAATTTCCAAATGTATAAAAGTCGTTTTAATCCATATAGCTTTTAAAACACCTTTCACCGCACTTTTGCCAGCACTTTTTCGATAACTTTTAAAATATGATTTCAAACATCACAATTCTTTTTCAAACTTTTACGAATGTTTTATACTAAATAAAAAAGTTTTTTAAAAATTCTTTAAAGGTTTTATAATTGATTTAAAAGAGTTTAAATAAATTAACTTGAAAAAAGATGCTATAAGCAAATGATTTAATCTCTAATAAGTTGATAAGTACACCTGATTTTACTATTCATGAGATCTGGTTTAGATGCTTAAACTAAGGAGATATTCAAGAGCAATCAGTTCCCTGACTCACTTAGCCTCCCTAGACGAGGGGTAGATAAGGTTGAAATGTCGAAAATGAGTTAAGTATAAAAGGTTACACTTTTCAAATTTAAACAACATGGATCGTATAGAAGTTATCTACCTATACTTATGTCTAATTCTGAGGTGGGAACTCGTACTATTCATTGGAATTTAAAAGGCGATTTCACCGTTATTCTGCCCATAGTACCTGTTGATTGCATAAATTAAAATTGAGTAAAAGCAGTGCAATTTCTATTTGCTATTTTTCTCAACAATATTTTCTAAAACAATTTATGAAAATGATTTAATAAATTTTTAAAAGGAGGTTTAATGAATTCTATATATGCTAAAAAGAAATGGTTTTCAAAAAGATAAAAATCTCTAGAACATATTTTGGATAAAAAGATGTTAATTAATGGAATATTAATCACCTATTTATAAACAATCTTTTTATCGATGAATGGTTTGAAGGAGCAGAATCAGATTTGGGTAATCCCTATCCGAAAACCATTTCGAACCAATTTACACGTTCAAAAATGAAGATAATTATATATATATGTATATGTATATTAACGACCAAAATTTTAGAAGATAAGGGATCTTCATTTTGAAAGGACAGCTTGTTGAAAATCTCTGGGTAGCTCCCAAGATAAATAAATAGCAGTGGTCCCTTCGTTCTGAAAATCTTCGAAATACTAGAACTATTCATTACTAATCCTAGGGGCAATTCCCGATTGAATGTGGTAGGAAAGTACCTTCGGTTTGTCCTGTTCCTGAACAATTTGTATGGATAAATGTATGATATTGCATCTCTAGATCATATTGATTGATCTCTATGAACATATCTTCTATTTGGTGGCGATGAAGGCAACTTCTCTTAGCTTAACCACCTTTTCAAACATGTATGAGCTCAGGAGTTATAAATTTGTAGAAATCAGTTGTGTACTTGTGAAATGGCAAAGTGGCATTCAAAGTGGAAGATGTGCTATATAAAAGGTAATCGTTACGTCAATGCCTCACACCCGAGAATAATAAAACAGGGATGCTTTAAGGCTAAAGTAGGTCGTAATCAATTAGGGTATGAAATCACCTTCTAGATGGATAAAATTTCAACCCACTGTAATGTCGGTTTTAAATTATGTGGTGTATGCTTGGCATCTCAGATAGGTCAGTAATGGCCAGCTGATGTAAAACTCAGTGCTATTTGTGTCATCTTCCGATAGGCCAGTCGCATAAGGACCAACATAGAGGCATTCAGTGCATTCCTCTAGAAATGTACTATACAGGAGGTAGTCCCTCACCTCACTATTCATTTAGAAATCTAATCTCCAATAAGCGCCTTCGGTTTTATTTGTAGAACCTTAAATAATTAGGTCCAGATTTAATATGTAATAATGCCGGCTAAGATTCATAAGTTTACTTGCAAATGTTTTAAAAGAATGTCATTAAAAATAACATTACCAAATTTCCATATAAAAATATTTTAGTTATCAAAAGGTGGAAACCCATTCTGTGTTTATATATGGTATGGTCTTATGAGATACCTTTTTGTTTTCAAAACCTATATTTTCAGTTTCTCACACTAGTCCCATGATTGACTCGGAGTTTATTTTTCTTTTCCCTAAAACTTTGGGTGCACTATTTTCGGGCAATTAAGTACTCTGATAGGTTAATGCGTTTTGGAAGGAGCCCAGAGCATGAAGACTAGGGGATCCTTTGTCTATCGTTATCTAGTCTCAACTCTCCATTATATCATGTATCATGTATTTTGTGTCTACCAGCTTATACAATGATGTGCAGTTATAATATCCTAAGCTGACTTAGTATTTATCATAACTCTGATGAATCACTTGGAGTGATTATATATACTTTCCACATGTATAATTATTTTGTTTAATGCGATGTGAGATTTTGTTATCATTCCAATTTCTACCTTTATTTCTTATAAATTCCTGATTATCTATTTTTCCAGCACTTGAATTTGTGGCACGTGAATACCATGGATGCATTATTGTCGATCTTCAGGGATCGGAAAGGTGGGTTATCACATAAAGCTTCTTTACTAAGATTAATCATGAATTTGCAGTTAACATACTATACTTGGTAACTTATGAAGTTTACATCCGAGTAATCATTCATTGAGAGTTTTTTTTCTATAAATAATCTCTAATTTTTTTTTAAATATCCAAGAACATTCTAAACTATCATTTAGTGATCTTAATTCAATATTGATGCTTGCCTTTTGTATTCAATACATAAGAAAAATGAGATATGTAGATAATACAACATGTGTGGAAATTCCAATAGTGAATGCGCAAGGAATCCATCTTACATGCTCTATATTAAACATTTCTATATCATTTGGGATGTTCCTAACATCCTTTTATACTTATTATAAATGACATTTTTTCAATTCCTATATCGAGAATTAAACAATAAAACTAAAACTTATTTTTACATGGGTAAATCGTTAATAGTCAATAGCAATACATGTTTACTTATGGTTCAGAAATATATTAGTATCTTATAGGAGTTTTTAGGCACAGGGAAGAAGTTGCAAAAAAAATTAGTCTCAGGGACAACAAGTTTGTTTTTTGGTCTGAAGGACACTTCGTAGTGCAAATCACAGAATGATAGATGTAGCTATCATTTTCTGTTTACACTATAAAATGTCCTTCAGACTAAAAAACAAACTTACCGTCCTTGAGACTAATTTTTTTTTAACTTTTTCCTTGTGACTATTTTCCTGTATCTTATAATTTTATTTCTTAGAGAGAACGGTTCTTATTCATGTTGATTTAGAATTAAATGTTTGATTTCTCTATCAGAATATTTGGTCAATTTTAATGCTTATCGAATGATCTGTTCTTGGATCTTAGCCTAAACCCGCAAACCTAGTATCGCTACTATTGATTTCGAGACAAATTGGTTGTTATGAGCAAACAATCCATTTTAAATCATTGTTTAGAATTTTTAGTTCAATATATATGTATCAAAGCTCAAAATCATTTTGGAAGATAATTTTTTGAGTAAAATCCAAATTAATTTAAGCATGTTGAATGACAGACCTTTTACCTTGATTTTAATAATTGAAATTTACGGTGTTATTTTACCAATGTTGCTTACTATAGTCTAAGTGCAATAGTCTTTTTCTCAAAGACACATTTGCAGATGATGAATTATATCCCTTTGGGTACACATGTCAAAATCATTATCCATTCTAGATCTATACATCATGCTATATGATAGAGTCACTACTCTTCATAGATTATTGACAATTAAGGAAGTTCTTTTCTCGACATTGATATGAAACTTGTAGTTTCTCTTCAACCCGCGAGAGTTCTTATTAGACATTTTAGCAAGTCTTGTCTATTTGGCCTTGGTTAATTCATTTCATCTTATGTAATCAGTTTTTTCATTAGATCATATGCTAATCCATTTTACAATCAATAAGTTTTAAAAGAAATTTCTTTGTCATGAAGTTGATGTTTCTTAAAGCAGCAATTATATCTCAGTAAGACGAAATGGGCATTCAAAAACATTTGATGAACTGCCTTTATATATGTATAAAGCTGATTTAGTTCTTAGTTTATGAAACCTATATTCATAACATTAATTGATCAATCAATATTGGTTTGCCCTAATCTTCTTTGGAGTGATCCACACAAGCTCCCTCATGGACGAATATTACATGCAACCTATTAACCTACACAACCCATCAACTCCTTGATTTAGGATATGTAAGTGCTTATTGTACACTTTTAATTTGTATGATCCCATAAACTATGTTTTAGATGAATTATGTTTAACCTATGCACTTTCTCTTAAGTACACATCCTAGAAGAAAAGGTTAACTCAATTTCACTCACATAAATCTTCCTTTATCCAACAAAGTCTGATTACTCCTTATCGATATATTATTATGTATCATAGGGAGTAGTCACTGCTGAGATATAATCTTATTTGTTTTAGGTACATTTGAAACTCTCTTCCAATATACGGATATATTCGATCAAATCGAATTGTTTTATTTTCTTTTGCACATTACATTATTTACTTCCACTTTAACTTCTATGAACTTATTATAGGCATACTACATGTATATCAAATACACATATTCATGCGTGTGATAACCCATCGGTGAATTCAACAATGTACGTGGGACCATTTTGGTACCATTAGACTTACGAATGCATACATCTATATGTATCAAATGCATATGTTCATGTTTAAATTTAATGAAGTATGCACCTCCCACTAAATGAGTGCTTTGGCCTTAATTGTTTAAGATGCAATTTAGCACCATATGATTCATAATCATATGATTGAAGAGTTATTTCTCAAAGATATGGCTTATTTCATAATTCTAAAATAATTTTAAAAATTTCAGATACTTCTATATTTTCTAATGCTTCACTTTTGTTATGAAAACAAATACCATTACTATAGATTTATTTTAACGAATATTCATAATATCCATATTAATATAAAATTATATCTATTTTCAGTCAATGCTGAAAAATAATTATTATTTCATGAATAATACTTGGTATATTTATGAGATAATCTTTCATAACTTAATGCATACACTAATAAGTGTCAAATGGTATATTCCTACTCTTTCAACCATCATTGTAACAACATATGAAGTATGAAGCTCTATTCAATCACATATTATGCGATTTTATTTTATCTATTGTAACTAGTTTACTTTGAGAGTTTCAGAACAAATATCATAAAACCAAAGAAATAACTTTTATAGAAAAAATTAACCATATGGAATATAAATTACGTTTCTTATTCCATATTAAGTTTCTACTAGTATTTTATACATCTCATTCTAATGTCTCTCCATGAAGTAGAGATGACCATTCACTTTTTTCGCCCCGGCTATGCCTAATTTACATCCACTTTCATACATTCACTTTACTTTCAAGTAGTCGAACCATTCAAAAGAAACCGTTACTACAAGACTACACTGAACCCTTTATAAAAGTGCATTTTGTCTTCTTCAACATTTAAGGATATCAAATAAATTACGCTTTACTTAAACCAATCAAATTAACATTTCAATGATTAAATTCCTAGGTCCATTCTGTAGCTTTCGATATAGTTCTACATTTAACATGATAAGATCCTTAAGCAATTAATTGTATTGAGTACATGATATAGCATTATGGTTTTCTTTCCATTTTGAATGAACTAATTTTAATAAAATTCCATACATTATGAATCATAGTTATTCACTATTTAATATTTATGTGATCGAATATGGATCAAATATCCATATTCTTGTATTGCATAAGAGTTCAAAACTCGTGGAAGAAAATACACAGTCTCGAACAAATAAATATTTTAGTGACCAAGACATGAATGTTTTAATAATTGTATAATTTGGCTCTCACTCGGACCTTGAAGTGATAACATGCCAAAAGATTTACTGGTAAGTACAATTTATATTTCTTAATCAATTTTAATTCAATTCATTTGTATAATTTTACTGGTAAACATTTATCAATTACATTACTTGAACAAACTTATTGAAATTGATTTTTTAATTTATATAACATATATTCTTACAAGGTTAGAAATGTTAAACGTTATCATTCATTTTTCTAATAAGGTTCCTACTAGATTTTTATATTTCTCAAAACCCTAAGAGAAATATAAAAATCTTTTGATTCCCCTAGTGAGTATTAGGACTCACTTTCCTTGAGACTCTGTCTTTGGTTTTGCTCAATAAATCATGGGCCTATAAATGATGGATTACATTTTGTCGATTGTGTCAAATACAGCCCATAACTCTGGGCTTTGACCTATTCTCATCTCGACCTTTAGTTTGCTTAAAAACTTAAAGATATTATTCCATCATACCTACCATTTCACGAATGCCTAAGAATAATGCATGTACCCTGAGTTTTCTCAACAAATACATGCATGTCTCTTAACTCGTCTACCAATACTGATAGTACTACACATAATATCCATATCTTGAGTTTGCTCAATAACTAAAGAGTATTCAAGTAATTTATTAATATATAAATCATAAAGGATAACTTTTTATATTAAAGATTCATAATCTTTCATGTATATACCCTAAGTGATATCGATTTATGGAATAATGCATTTCTTATGAAATAGCCTCGCGATTCCCCGAATACATCTAAAATCTACATACATTACATATGTACTTTATCGAAAAATCAATTTTGGGTTTATTTTAGTTCCTCTTACATTTTTTATACACATATAGTTATATAAGTATAATTTATTTATAATTTATATAATTAAATTACTTATATTATGTATATGCATCTTACTAAATAAATCATATTTAATCAATTTAGTTCTTATTAATTAAATTGCGTTTAATTAATTTTATTAGTTAAATCATATTTAATTAATTTAATTTATTTAAAACTTTTAAAATTTTGTATTATTCATCTTATACTTTTTTTATCAACAATCCTATAGAGACCTACAACAATTGGGTTATTAGAGGCGCAAATAAGGAGTCACGTAGTATCGAGCTTCAGGGACCTTCCATATGCTACAGTCATGCACTTTTAAGTCAATTCCTTTCCATATGACCCATTTCATGTGGGGTAATCAGGGTAGGTGTACATCTTCAACTTCATCCATTGTTTTGACTCAAAATCGACTTATCCAGCTTTCGGTGTATGGCTGCAAATACTATATAGTCGAAATTAGTAGGATTTGGTGTAAAATATATTTATATTTGTAAGAAAAGTACAAACATGTTTGCTCAAGGTTTCTTAATATTTTAACATCGACTAACCTGGGCTCTAACACCAAATATAACCCTCACCCAATGGACCTGAATTTTCGCTAAATTGAAAATCCAAGTTCACCAAAGTACGGATCGTTGATTTGATATCCTACAAATAAATAAACGCATATAAGACCACTATAGATTTAACTCATAGAGAAATAGTAGAATATAATGAATCATATAATTATTGAACAAGATTGATACTTTCAATGTCTAATGTCCTTGTCAATATAGAGCATGCATAAGAAAATCTATCCTACAATCATTCCCGCCTTGCACTAGTACCTGTCCTTCTAAAATTTTCCTATGGGTTGTAATGAGGTGAGTGTTAGAACAATGTTTTGGTGATCGATAAATATACATTTGACATATAACATTAGTTTATGCCAATTATCTTCCATTACATGTTATGTTTTTTTAATTTTACTTGGTCATCTCGACTCCATGTATGTGTACGATACGCCCCATCTATCCGAGGTAGGGCATAACTATATATGTATGTATATAAATACAAAAGTACCACAATCCCTTTTGGACTCAAATAATATCCCCGCTTGTACCCTTAGCCTAGCACCCCATCAGGATCCATCATCAATGCAGTATCACGTCCTCGTCATCGTGTATACCATAGAACTCCCAAAGTACGTATCGGCATCACAATAGTTTAGCCATATTTTATCTCACCTTGAGGATTTACTACTTATCTAATTTTTATTGTAGACTCAGCTCCATGAACTATAGAGGACTCAGTTCCTCGGCTATAAAGGATTCAGCTCCTCAGACCACCCTATTCGTTTTGAAAGGCCTCTCTTAATAGTTATCTAGCCTTGCCCCAACAAAAAAACTTAGCAAACAAATGTGGTGGCGCATGATCTAACGTGACCTACACTAATAGGAGGTGTATCCTGTTTAGGCGTAACCTTCGTCTTTCCCATTGACTATTCAGATAGATGACGTTCTCGACTTATGTATATATCATATTCCCTGGTATGGTACTAATACACTGTCATAGCGTCGATCCTTGCCCGCTGTCCCATTTAGATTGCCGAATGCAATCAAGGCAATATCCCTATTAAAAATTTGAAGTAGACCCTACCGAGATGTTTCTTCACTTATACATAAGCGTATATGATTACATGGATACTGCAGTTGGATAAGCCTCACATTAATATAATGTATACACAACCGCTGGTAGCCCTTTGCGATGGGCAGACTTCTATTGTGTACCATTACTGATCTTGCATTCTAAGCAATTTTAATGATTATGCCATTCTTAACCATCTAACTTATTTACTAATTTTAATAATTCACACCCTTCATAAATGCATACTTGAGGCTAAGAGTGTGTGTTTATATATATTTATGTGTGTATATGTATGTGTGTATGTATGTGTATATGTATCCATACTAATCTGATTATTACACCTCCAATGTTAAATTATTAATAACATTTCATACTTTTTCATGCGTTTACTTCTTACCCAATTTTAAGGTCATTTATCGCTTACTTTTAGAAGATCTAAATAATTTTTCTCACTTACTTCCAGTTCTTTTTATCGACCTTTCTTTCTACTCCTTTTCAACATTTACTACCCTCCCATGTTTAATGAACTGCTCGTACTCAATTTTTTTTAAAATTATCACTTGTCTACTATTTCATCGTTATTACTTGATTTCTATTTTACTTATAGCGAATATATTAATTTTTCTCTTAGAGCTTTATTAGTATGATATTTACCATTCCTTAATTATTGCTTAAGGATTTCTACACTTTAATGTATTGAATTACATCTCTCCCAGAAGGAAATACTAAAACTGTAAATTTCTATATCTTATCCAAAAGGAAGATTCATGTCACGTTTGGAACTACAATGATATTATCTTTTTCATAGTTATTTAAATAGATGGTACAAAATATGGTAAATATCCCTATTCTATACATCTCTTTCTTAAAGACGCATTCCTTGTTATTTCAAGCGATACACTTTTGTTTTTAAATTTGAACTTGATAATCTACCGAAAATCACATTGCAATACCGTATATTCTAATGATTTAAAATATTATATAAATCCCCACAATTTATTGTGATAACTTAGTTTTCCTTTTCTTTACTTGCAAAAGTCATGTAAATCTACAAATATAGAACTATCACATAATTTATAAGTTTCAAGGACCCAATCCTAAATTTAGGAACTACTTCCACCTAATATTTTCTAGATTCACATACATGCAATATATAATTCAAGTTATCAACCACATATATGTAGGCATAGTTTATTAATTCATTACACGTATACAAATTTAGTCTTCAACTCCAATTTACATTTTAGGCATACATGAATAGGTTCACAATGATATAAATCCAGTATCATATAAAAATATATAATATTCTACTCACCCTTTTAGCTTTCCAAATCTCAGATCTAATCCCTATTATTCAATTTGACTCATTTTTCTCCCTATTTGAATACATACACCTCAAGAATACATATAGCTATCAGAATTCTAAATCAAAGAATAGATTTGGATTTAATTTAATTTTTGATCCGAATTTATAATTTACCTTAGCTTTGACAATTTGATTAACCTTATTCTTCTCACCAACCATTCTTTTATTCTCTACTTGTATATACATATAAACTATAACTCTTTTTACAAATTAAGAATTTTGTGGACAAGCGAAAATGGTAGAACTCCGACATCGCTTCGAAAATATGGGAAGAAAATCGAGGAATTTGGTCTGTATATATAGGGGTTCAAATCAATGTTAGCCATTCGATTAAATTATTTTAAACCAAGGCCATTTGGCTACGTTAAAAATCTCAAATTGACAGTTCAATCAATCGAATGCCGCCCCCCGTTGGCCAACCACTAGCGTTCGACCAACTAATGTTTATGGTGACCAGTCGTATCTTATAATGGTAATTAATTTTGGATGCAATTTTTGTTAATTTATTTCTGTTTTCACAAGACCGAGATAATTTATTTCCATGTTAAATTTTCTAAAATATTAAGTAACTATTAAGATTAATTAATTTCTATTAATGATTGTCGGTAAGATTTTTCTATTAGTTGAGTGACCTTAAATTTTCCTTTGAGTAGTAATTGTGTTGCTGGAAGCTTACACAATCGGGTAGTTGCACTATAACTGTTTGTTAAAATTTCAAATTAGTTTCATGTACTATCAACAGATTAAAATTGAGTGGAATATGAAGTAAAATAACCGAATGCTTGTGCATAAAAGTAAAAGACATAGGAATTTTACATGGTTTGGATTTTTGTAAAATCCTACATCCACGGGTTAAATTTTTATTTATATCTTTCTCCTTGATGTCACTTTATATAAATGAAAGTAAAGGTAAATTATACAACACCTTTTCTTTTTCTTTAAAAAAGGAAGAAGAAGATCCTTTCTCATTGCAATGCCTCTCCTATTTATAGCGCATTGATGTACGCGGATCCTCACAATCATTCTTCTTCCATCGCTTTGATGACCATCATTGGATCATGCCATGCGTCATCCATTTGCCTTGTTTACTTAGTGTACGGGGATTGCTGACATGGTTTTGGCATGAAATCGTAATTTGCGCGGCTAGATTCTAGAGATTGGCGGGTAGTTTAGAATCAAAGCGGGCACATCTGAATCTAAAGGGGACATCCGAAATCAGGACAGGAAACGTGAATTTGAGTAGGCTTCCTGCTTCTGATCAAAGCAATAGACGGCATCTGAGCTGCTCCTATTCAAGAAGAAGGGTGTAATAAAGCATCCCTCTCTTGTTCAGCCCTAGATGTCATTATGTCCCTAGGATTGACTTGTAAGGTCTACTTATGCATTGTTGGTATAATAATGTTCTGAAAATAGAGGTGAAGTTGGGTTGTATGCGTGGAACATTGCCGGAGCCCCAATTAAGTGGCCTCAGCTTGCATTGCTTGTTTAACATTATGTTGAGGGTAGTTGGAGTTGAGTTTCTTTGTCTAATCGACTGCACGAGTCATGAATGGGGAAGGCCTAAATTGTTATTTAGGTTCTTGACCCAGCAGGACCCACTAGAAAGCAGGGCAATCTCGTGACATCAGGATGGCTTAGAACTCAACTAGAAAGGCTAAGGCGAGGAGTGAATGAAAGCCAAGCAATGTTACTAAGGCAACGAGTGGGATCAACTAAACCAAGGGACCACCATTCTTTCAGCCTAATTAGTAGTTGAGCACAAACACTAGTGAATTGCCATCAAAATAAAACAACTATGATAAAAGACTATCAAAGCATCTCTAATTCCAAACTTCAGAAAATCCTAAGTGCTTGGATCATCGACAACCCTGCCTCTCCTCAGACCGTCAAACAAGTTAGTTGAAGAACATTACGAAAAGAGGCCAAGGCATTAGTTCGCAAACGAGCCAAGTCTATGGGTCTCCAGCGACCTATATCTCTATCTCGTTTTGCAAGCCAAACTCTCCTTGGGTCGTTTCCTACCCACCTACGAGCAGTTGATAAATAGGCCTAACTCATAAGCTCTTCAATCTCTATAGATACCATCCTACATGAAACATAAAGATGGGCTTCTTCGAACTGGTTGCTAAAGCTCTGCTGAAGTTATTCTTCACTCTCTACTTTAGATGCAACAATCTCCAAAGGAATACACTGTGACTCTCTAGCGGATTCCAACTCTTACGATTCAATCTAGCTAGAAAATAATCAAAGCCTTATAATCAAACATCTATTGTAACAGCAATCAGTTTATAATAAAACTATAAAGTGGACGTAGGCTTAATTAACAACTGAACGACTATAACAATTCTGTCTACTTTCTTTTACGATTCTTTCTTTATATTTGTGATCCATGATATTGCCCTGTCAGAACAGGGCTGGAGCTTGCAAACTCTAACCAAGATGTTGGTCCATTTTTTGGGTCAACATAAATCTTCACCGCTTATTTGATGTCATTGATCTGCATTGGTGTACTACTTGAGTGGCCCTACGTGCGACACTTAGGTTGATTTTGACTGTGCATAGTGCTGCTTAGGTAGCCCTCAGTGAGTGCGGTGCAGATCAACTCTTGGATATATTAGCAATGTATAAGCTCTTGACCGATATTGAGGTTTATTCACCCTCTAAATCTAGTACGATCCTTTTCTTTGCACTCATGTGTTGAATGCGGTTCATTTCTTTATTGACTTGCCCCGATAATGGTGAGTAATGCCACTCCACTCTGCCTAATGTCAAAAGGAAGCAGGGGCAGTGCATCACTATTTTTCTTCGATGCAAGATTGTTAGTGCAATTTTACTATTTATGTATATTGGCTTGTGAGTGCAATATGTTGCTGATGGTAGGCATCTTTTTTAGGTAAAGTGCGTTATGTTTTGACACCGTTAATATGGCTTTCTGTGCTGCAGTGCAGCACTAACATCTTATTGCTATTTGGGGGTTTAGTTGCACTATGGTTCTGTGCATTACAACTACAGGTCATTTATTGCGTCCTGTGACCATGTCCAATCTTGGGCTCAATATTGCAGCGTGATACTAAAATTAGGGGGTCGATGTGGTTTGAATCTTTACTGTCATCCTCAATTGGCACAGTATTCTGTTGACTTCACTTTGTTCTTTGTTTTTCCTTTCTACAGCCCAACTATAGGCATCCTATTTTGAAATGAGTGTCACATCACCTTACATTCAATTGGATTTGGGAAATATAGGTGTAAACTTGCTCTCAAGTCTACAGTGATTGCAGATCAATGTAGATTTGTATTTATTCGCACCCAGTCTATGCGCCCCATTGTTTTTGTTTATTCCTTCCTTTATTTTCACCGAAAGGAAAAGTCTTGATAGTCATTTTTGCGTTTAATTCTCTTATACACATGTCATTCTCTTTTTGGGCCATTTTCTAAATCATTGTTAAATCTAACCTTTCTCCTTCTCTAAGAAAATCTATTTCGATTTTTATTATTTTGGTTACTAATCGATTGACATTTTGGAAGTTCCTTTATCATTTCGATTGTGTGGTCTGCATTTGAATTAAACTATGCATAAATTTTCTTTTTCTTCTTCTCATTTTCTTTATGTATTTATTTAGAGAGAAAATAGGAGAAAGGGGATGAGAAAGTCTTTACCTACTAAATCGATTTCATTGCAAATTTAGATTTCTTTTAAATCTAAATAAGGATCTCATGCATTGTTTATGCAAACCTTTGTCTTAATTTACTTTGTGACTTTGAAATGGCTTCTTCTTCTGCTTCTTCTTCTTCTTTGCTTCCACCTTCTAAAATACCTCATTGAGTGATGCTATGGGTGTTTTCTATCAATTTGGGTTCATGGGTTATGAGGCATGGTTCCCAAACTTCATAAGCGTATCGATAGTCCCTCAATGGGTTTTACCCCCATCACACCTGAACATATATGATGTGGGATTTATATCCTCCAAATTCAGTCCTTTGTTATTGGTTGCCTTCCATCGATCTTGTGCCCATCTAGCTTTCCTTTCTATCTTATACTCTTGTGATATCCACTTTTATTCTTTATGCTGGGAATAGTTATGACCTTACTTGTAAGGAGCTTCAGTTTCTCTTCAACATTAATAAAATCCCTTCACGGGGCATTGCTAGCTTTTTCTATACCCAAACAGCAAAATTAGTTCTTCCGAACGTCCCTTAAAAGACCCAGAGTAGGGTTCATCTGTACTTTTTCATTTCAAACTTAGATAATTTTCCTTCTTCTTTTTGTCAACATCCCACTCATATCGTTTTTTCTAATGAGTATGTCAAATCGTATAAATTACATAGGAATTACATTCTAGGTTTAGACACAAAAGAGAGGAAGATAAAAATGTTCTTTAAGGCAGGCATGAAGAAACATAATTTTCTACACCCAAATCACACATATTCTCGTAATATTTTAAAGCCTTCCCTGACATCGGCCAAGTTTGGGGGTATAACTTGTTTAATATGCTTTAGACTTATTATTCTCATGATTTTGACCTTCGTAGAAAACTTCTTCTGATCTTGACATCTTATTCCTTATATATATAGGCGATATCGACAAAGATGTTTTGAAGGCGCTCCATGGAAAACCTTTGAAGAATCCTGTCTAGAAAAGAACACTTAATTCTAGTATAGATTTTGATCGAGACCCCAAGAAGTTAACTACTTCCACTTCCATTTCTTCTTCAATATTTCCTACCATTTCTGCCTCAGTGGCTACTCCCCTTTCTCCTTCATAACATCTTCCAACCCAACATTCAATATTTATCTCTACCCATGGGAGCCATATCTGACTTACATAAAAAGCTGGGGACGACTGCACTCGATACATTATCCTGTATTGCTTGGTCTTCCCCTTTTATTTCCATAACTTTATCGTTCCATGCTTATGTCAGAGATGGAAAAGTCATGGGCCTATGTGAATATTATTATTATATTTTTGGTTGGTTGCTCATCCCTTATATATTATCATTTCTTCCCCTTTTATTTTAGCTACAACGTTTGTCTTTTAATTGATAATTTTTTAGCTTGCCGCTTTTATGATGGAGGTGTAAAAGTGGGAATGCAAGTAGGTCGTTACCCTTGATCGGGTTGCCGAACTTGAAGTGGATCTTGCTTCTACTGCATCTGAAAAGACCAACACCACTTTTGAGAGGGTTATGATTAAAGAAGGTTTTAACATGTTTTCAGAAAAGGCTAAACAATTCCAACTCTGCTGCGGCCCTAGCCTCAAATGAGTGCAAGTTGAAGGAAAAGAAGAAAGAGCTGACACGGCATAGGGAGACTTGAAAATGGTGCAGCAAGAGATGAAAATGACATAAGATGAGCTTAATAAGGGCACTTCCATTGTAACCTATAATCTTTATGCCTCAGCTCAACGGCAATTTAAGAAGAAAGTCAACTTGACCTTTTGGGGTGTCAGGCCATGATTGACGAAGTTTAAGCCTACTACTTGACCTAATGGAAAAAAGAGTTCGTTGAGGAGAACGCCACTCCTTCTACCTCTGTACATCAAGTTGGGATATGAGCCTCGGGATGATGAGGCGCCTATGGATGCCGACGTAGCTAAGGAGATCGAGGTAACTTCAAATCCCAATATAAATACTTAAAATCTTCTATATCAATTTTCAGATATGTGACTGAATAGGACTTACTTCATGACTTCACTATGAATGACTTGTAGTTGTTATTTTATTCTAGAACCGCTTAATGAATGATTAGGTTGTCTTGTGTTGTTTTAGTCTTCTAAAGGAGTTTTGTTTGCAAAACTTTTTAGGGAAAGTGAAGCTAGGCTCAAAACCCAGACAGATTTCCTTGGCCTTTGTGTTGCGGCAATACGCAAGCATGAGATGGTCTTTTACAAACTTTTGGATGAGACCCAGGGATTTCTTTCTAGGATTGGTTAAGCTGTTTAAAAGAAAGAAGCTTTTAGTGAATTTATGCTTCACCCATGGCGATATACCTTAGCATTTGGTTCTTTCCTACATGATAGCCCCCATTTGGAGTGGTTTAGGCTTTGGCTTAGAAATTTATATAAGGACTAAATCCTTCTTCCCTTTTTTATTGCATCATGTTTCTTTTGTACATCCATTATTATAGTTCCTAAGATAAAAATTTCTTTTATGGCTGATTAGGTTGGTTCCTATGGACCTTTGCCTAAGCCCGACGAAACCTTCAACCCCGACATTCTCTCTGTTCCCATTGTCCATGGATCAGATGGAACAATCGTGTCTGAATTCAAGTTTAAGGTGAAAGATCTTTCTACTGTCATTGAGGAAGAGGTTGTTCATCTTATGATCAAGAATGAAAGGCTTGAAAAGGAGTTAGAGTGTGTTCGTAAGGAGCTTGTGGATGCTAGAGATGTGCTCATGTGACAGTATGAATGTAACACTAAGTTGCGTACATGGATTGGGAGGATGCATCAAAGTTGGAGGGAATACAGAAAGATGATGAAAGACTCTACGGTATTGTTCATGAGAACGGGGTTGCACAATAGATGAAAACCATTGATGATCTATTTACGGAGATTACTCGCTTAATTGAAGAGAGGGAGGCTGTGAGAAGCAGGTTGTGGTATGTCAGTCGGATAAAGCTCCAACTTATCCTACAGGTACAAAGCCTTCTCATGCTTCTAATTGCCTAAGGTTTGTGGGGCTAAATGCACCCTCTCATACACGGAGTGAGGGGTGGAAGACAGACAACCTTAGATATTTTGGGGGTTTCACCCGAAACACTAGGAAAACTAAGGCTCGGCTAAATAATACTTTAGAAAACACGAGGAAAAAATCTGTACTCAGAATACATGACCATGAGGATTTTTTGAGTGCAGCTCAGGAGAGGATCGCCTCCCTCTCAGCAAAACATAGGGATGAAAAGTTAAATAGCCAGGCTAAGCGAGGTTTCTTGCATCACGCCATGGATGTTTTGTGTACTTTTACCCTACACTTAACTTAAATATTCTTTGTAACATCCTAGGTTTCAAGGTGGCTGTAGATGGGCCAATGGACCCTTAGGTAAGTGTTTGTTATGACTCTTGGAAGATTTTTCCCATCAGTTCTGCCTCCTTTAGGTACTAATTCTTAGGCGTCTTAGGATAGCCCAACTGGAGCCAGCGTTAGAAAATGACTTTGTAACTTTACATCATATTTGAGGTTGTATATATGTTATGTGGATTAAAATTTCTTGATGAATTTTGTGAGTTTCCTATTCTTACATTACATATTTGTATTTTCTTTAATTTCATTTTGTGTGGGCTTGTTTAACTTTCAACCAGCTTCTTCCAATCAAGACCTAGAGGTGGCCATTTTTGAAAAGAAGCTTAATTCTGTTGTGATTAGGATTGCAGAGTTGGAAGGTTTATTGAAGGAGGTTTAAAGTGTATATGAGGTCATATACATGGATGAATTTAAAGCTTGAAAACATAAAGTCAAAGAATTAGATGGGCAGATTGTAAGGTGGATTAGTGCCAAAGATGCATCCTCTGTAGTTTTGAACTTAGGTGATACCCTAGATCAGGTGTTGCCCCATACCACCTTCTGAGGCCGATCCAAACGATATTCTTAAATGGAAGAATGATTTGAAGAATTAGTATAAGACTAAATTAGCGAGTTACAGGATCATTGTAAGAAAGAAATGGGGAACCGCACTTCAACTAACATTACTTCTACGCAAGGGCTCTTTAGTGCATTTGTAACACATTAAGAAAACTAAGGATACCTTTTGCATGGAATCAAGCAAACTAGGAGGGTCACTATGGAACGTGTAAATGCCCTTGAGAATAAGAAATTCAATCTTAATGTGAAAGCCGCCTTGACTCCATAGTAGTTTCTTTAAGGGGGTTAGACATGGATTCCTTATTGGAAAAGCTTCATGGTATGAAGGTAGGAAAAGTTAATGTGGAGATTGGTGTGAAGCATGAAATTGACATTTTCACTCACTTCTGGCTAGGGTTCGATTCGGCCTTCATATATAATCGAGTGGATTATGAATTTAATCCATAGGATTTTGGCAACTATTGGGTCGACACCAGTTATAATTCTCATACTGCTTACGAGCACCCTGCCCTTGGTCATCATTACTAAGCTGATTGATTCTCCTTCAACCCTTCAAATTGAGGACAACTTCGACATTAAACATTGTGTTCTTACAGATCTTACTGTTGGAAACATGTCATGATGAGTCCACCCTCTAGGTCTGAGTTAGACTCGTGACATGGTATTGTTTAATTAGATTGCATTGTTTTTCATTTACATTGTAGTATTGTTTAATTAGACTCGTGACACGGTATTTATTCGGGCCATCTGATATCCCTATGACCAGATGCTGTGTTAAAAAGATTAAAATGAAGTGATTTTTATATTGGTTCTTGCCGTTTAATGCCCCTATGACCAGTTCATTGTGTTTTTATAATAATTACAATGTTTATTTCATAAGTTGTGCAGATCACTCGGAATGAGGTCTAAGATCCCCAATGCAGTACCACACGTTAATTTTGTAGTGGTAGCGATTGCTTCACTTTTAATTTCTCCATAGGATCTCAAGCATGTCAGGCTTCTGATCTTAGCTCTTCTCTTAAAATTGGCACTTCTTAAGCTTGAGACCTTCAAATTAATGTTCGTCTCTATCACTTAAGCTCTATTCTTTGCTAGGATGATGGTTGGAACTGAGAATATTACAACTGAATTTCCTGGTCATCGAGCAAAGAGAGAGGTAATTCTTAACAGTTGGATCGCAATAATGTTTTCCCAGATCCTTTGCTTATGATGAAAGATGGGGGTTCCTAGATTTCGTCCCCGGACTAGGCTTCATTCCATCATCGAAATCATTGTTTGGATCAACAGATACCCCAATGTTTTGGCCCGGTTAGTAGTCATTGGTTGATAAAGGAAGATAATGAGGGAGGAAGAGGCGGAGACACAAGAGGACGCGATGCCTAAGGGTGTTGAGGATTCTAAGGAAACTGTGGTTACCTTTCTGCATTGTAGTGTTATCTTAAGGACGTATAGGGTCATCTGGGTAACCGAACCTTTGTTGCTTGTTTGCTTTTCTCATCTTGCTAGAAGGAAACTTCATATCCAAAGATACTCTAGGATTTTTCAAATAGAAGGGATAGTGGGATGGTGAAGCAAGCAAGTCTTGGATTGAGAAAAAATCGAGTTGTCCTTGAAAGGTAAGACAACACTATTGCAGTTGTGGGTTGATTATGCTTGCTTTTTTTTTCTCCAACAGTGGGTTAATGATGGATGGCTCGGTGTCGACTCATAGGCCAACCTCACTATTCTCATTTCTAAGGGCACCATTATCACTCACCTATTGCAATGTTAGTGTGCTTAGTGAGTGATGGCAATAGGCTATGGATAGTGGTGGTGTTGTTGGTCATAAAGTAGTACCTTAAGTCATTGTTTCTTTAATCCTCTTCACATATTGATCTGCCAAGTTCAAGATAGTGTGAACCATGGTTAGGATGGGATAAATGGGGGTTATAACAAAGGCTTTCGCCCTTATTTGGGTTTTGAAAGCTATGAATGACTACTTTTGAGTGACAAGAATAAACGGACTGGTGGATTCATGTTTTGTAACAACCCGCATATTTAACGATTGTGTAATATAATATTTTATTTAAATATAACATCGTTAGTCAGATTTAAGCTGAAAGGTTACTTTTTGCAAACGGTCGAATTAGGACTCGATACCACTTCCATTGAGTTCAAAATGGCATTTGCGACCTTTTTGAGTATAAACATTGATATGTTTGAAGTTAGCTTGAAATTTGACCTTTTCACTTTGGACTTTGGGTTTGGGTTAGCCTAAACTATTAACTTTAGCTCCACCCCCACTTCTCTTCATTCACTTTCATTTCCTAATGCCTTCAATCTTTAGATAAAAATGAGGGAAGAGAAAAATAATTAGAATTCCTAAGCCCTAGTTCCATTGCAAATCCAAGCTCTAACTCCAAATTCAAAGAGAAGCTATTGGTAAGCATCCTCTTCTTCTTCTCCAACTCATTCTACCTTTAATTTCAGAAATTACTAAACACTAACATGGAAAATGTTTTTCTTTTAAGCCTAGATTCAAGCTTTTTGGGTTGGAATTGAAGAGTGATTATTCTTGCCTTTCTCTATAGCTTCTTCTTCCTTGTTTTTGTGCAAAAGGTGAGATTTTTATCTCACATCTATGTCCATATCTATCATTGTTGTTAGGTATGAATTCCTAACTTCTATTCCGTATTCATTGGCTTTGGATTGAATTGGTTTTATGAATATTCCAATTTTTGGTGTTTTGAAGTTAAATCTTTAAAAATCCTAGCTTTGATGCTTGAACATGTTTTTGGGGTGAGTCGAAGAGCCTATAGGGTTGGGTGGTCGCGTGGCATAAATCCTTAGTCGCAAGTGCTTGATCGATAGGCTCCGTTTGGAATTTTTCCCCCTTGGGGGCTGGGCTGAATACACTGGAATTCCCAGTTTAGTAGACTGAACCAGAGGGTCGGTTGATTGAACCAAACCCAGGAAATTTCCTGGGCCAGTGTAAGTCGACTGACCACTATGGGCCAGTCGACTGAGCCTGGAAACAGAGAGTTTCCAGGCATGATTCACTTGATGACCACTCTGGTTCAGTCGCTGAACTTGGAAACAGAAAGTTTCCAGGAGCTGAGTCAGTCGACTGACCACCCTGGTCCAGTCGACTGAATTATCTGTTTTTGCCCAATTTGCCTTTTGGGTTTGAGTTCCACTTTTTAATCGATTCTTGTTTCTCCGACTAGTTGTTATCACCTTTGTTGGCTTTGATAACATCTTCTTCGGAATTTTTGGGAATATCCGTTTTGATGGATTTGATATCGGTTTCTTTGGATTTGATCCACGTTTTCGAAATAGGGATTTTTGGCAATTGATTGTTTCTACAATCATTTCTTTGACTTGTCAATTTGAAATACAATGGTTTATATACTAGTAATAAATATTCAAACTCTTTTACAAAGTTGATTTCAACTCTATTTTCAATAATAAACTCACTTATAAAACTGTTTTTCAATCTATTAGTATAAGCAAACCTTTACCTCACTCGTATGAGAAATCTAATTACACGGCTTAGTAAAATAAGTGGTATGAAACGCTTGCATTTACTTTGTCGGTTAATTCTTACACTCGTTCGATTGAAACTCTTGTGGAAACTTTCGAGTGGAGATTTACAGTTTGTTCGTAAATATTTAAGTTAAGCCAGTGGTTATGGGACATGAAGCTAAACTCATTTATTTGCTAGCTTAGTGTAATTGACACTTCTTGATGATCGATGATGACCATTTTGTGATTTAGACTAGCAATGTGCGATGTCTCTTTGTCTGCGAAGGAGACTAAAACCCGTTTCTGTGGAGCTTCGGCTCAAAATTGATGGGGTAGCGACCCATGGTCTTCGGGCCATTTTGTGGAGCTTCGGCTCAAAAATTAATGGTTAGCAACCATGGAATAGCGTTCCGTTTTGTGATACGTGTTGGTGGGCTTTCATGCTCCCGTTTTGTGATTTCTGGGTTTCTATTGATGATTTCTAGAATTTGCGTTTCACCAATTTTCGTAATTTCATTGATAAGTGTTATCAATATTTGTGCATTGGTGAATTTATGTTTCGCTAACTTTTACGATTGGCATTGATATATTTTTCAATATTTGTGGTTTGGTGAAAGTGTTAAAGAATATGAATTCTTTTTGGTGCTTTGAGATTTCTTGAGATATTGTATGATTTTAGTTGTTGTTAGATGTATACTTGTCACAGTATGGCATTATTGTTATCGTACCTTTTCGTCATATCTCTTATTCTATCTCATTTTATCTGATATTTATAGCTAGACTGATCCGTTTATTATTTTCTTATTAAATAATACTCGGGTCAGGCCGAGATGTTACAGTGCTCCAGCTTGACTCCTTATCATGGATCATCATCTGACTTTTGTCTAACTACATTAGATTGGTAGTTTTTGTTGTTATACATTTGAGATAGAGACTCCTTAATGTATACATATATTCTTTTGTCTAGCACTTGTATCCATTCTTTTGTGTTATTGTGGATCTTTTTGTCCACTACTCCGATGTACACTTTCATGTGTTATATTCATATCAATTTCCGCCTTTGTGATATGGATATTTATGACTGATTTGTGTTATGTTTATTTCTATATTTGTTTCCGAAGATATCATAGCCACAGTGTAGTAGCTTTGAGTTTGTATCGGCATGTTGGATTTCCTCTTGAAATGAAATGAATGTTATACTATCTGACATATCGGTGCTCGCACAAAGCAATTACATGGATGATCGCTCCTCAACAGCCTTATTCTTCGCGCTAGTTGATGGCATTACTCTGTAGTGTCCTTGGCTAGCGTAAGTATAGAGGTGGGGCGTCACAGCTTGGTATCAGAGCCAAACTTTGGAACAATGTAGAATAATTTAACAAGGATCATCGTCCTAAGTCCACCTTAGGTGTTGTGCCTTAGGATTTAGTTCGAGTCTTTGTACCGTCTTATCCTATTTTCTTTTGTGATGCCTTGTTTTATCAATCATTATTGTTTGATATTCATTTTTGTGAATAACCGTTTTTCTTCTTCTTTCTTTCTTTCTTTCTTGAAGAAGAGAAATGGTTAGACCTGGTCGTCCCAGTGCCGGTCAATCTAGTGCTGCTCCCCAGGATGGAGTATTTATGTCTGCACAACAGCTTCTTGATCTTGTAAAGGACGCTTAAGCTGTTGGACCCATTCCAGAGCCTACTCACCCAAAATCCGAATTTGCACGCCTGTGCAGTGACTATGGGTGGAAATCCATTCAGGGGTTCCAAGGGCGTTATCGAAGTCCAAGCTTGGCTTATAACATGCGATCGCATCTTTTCTCGCATGAATCTTATTGGTCTTCATCGAGTCCAAGTGGCTTCTAGTATGCTCCAAGAAAGAGCATTAGATTGGTACGAACTTTTGATTTCTGAAATTATTGAAGCGGATCTTACATAAGAACAATTCCGGGAAAGATTTCAATCGAAATTTGTACCAGAAGATGAGAAAGTGACTTTGGCCCGTCGTTTTATTGACCTTGTTCAAGGTGAATCTTCTGTGATGGAATACGTCGCATCTTTCGAATCTCTTTCTAAATACGTGATTGAGTACATTAATACCCCATTGAAGAAGAATCAGAGATTTGCCTATGGCTTGAATAAAAATCTTAAGAAGCCATTACTTCTGAAATTGGAAGTTTCTTTTGGCCAACTTATTGATATCGCTCTTCGACTTGAAGAGGCGGATAAGGAAAGTGATGTTGAAATTGTGGGTGCCAAACCAAACTTCAACAACAACAAGAAAAGGCCTAATAAGTTCAATGGCCCTTATCCCAATAAGAAAGGAAAGCAAGCAACTCCTGTAGCAAAGACTTCTGCCTCTAGTGGTGGGCAATGCTACAATTGTGGTTCTAAGGACCATTATGCAAATAAGTGTTCAAAGCCCCTTGCTTGTTGCTATTGCAAAAGTTCGGTTCATTATATATCCGCATGTCCCAAACTTCAAGGCAAGAAGGAGGGAAATCTAAATGTGGTGCAAACTCCTAGAAACACTTCTCATGGTCAAGGTATTTCTCATTCTATCCTTGATGGCATTATTATGTTTCGTGATCAACATATTCGAGTTCTTTTTGATACGGGTGCGTCCTATTATTTTATATCGAAAGAACTTGTTGATACTTTTTCTTTAGGTGTTGTTGCTTTAATGACTTCTTTGAGAATTGCGAATCCGGTCGGTGGATCCGCAACACTCAGTTTGCTTTGTAGTGATGTCGAGATTATTTTATGTGATTTTTCTTTCCATGCCAATTTGCATGTCATGCGATACTTAGGCTTCGGAATGATTTTGGGAATGGATTGGCTTAACCGTTATGAAGCTCAAATCCTATGTCCTGAGCGGACTATTCATCTTCGGCATCCTCAATCTATTAAGAAGATTTCTATTGTTCTTAAAGATTCGGATTCCAATTTGGTAGCGTCTTTATATTCTTTAAATCCTCATGATGACGATAATGATGATGAGGAGGATGTCATTTCTCTCATTCACGTTGCTCGTGAATTTCCCAATATATTTGAGCCTATTTTAGGATTACCACCTAAGCGAGCAATTGAGTTCAGAATCAATCTTATCCCTGGAGCTCTACCTATCACTCGTCATCCTTATCGTATGTCCAATAAAGAAAATGAGGAGATGCGTAGGCAATTACTCAAATTGGAGATGAAGTAGTTTATTCATTCTAGTTCCTCTCCTTGGGGAGCTTCGGCTATTTTTATGAAGAAATCCGATGGTACACTTAGGCTTTGCGTTGACTACCGCAAGCTTAATGATCTTACTATCAAGAATAAATATCCTTTACCTCGGATTGATGACCTATTTGATCAACTTAGTGGTGCTAGAGTCTTTTCACAGTTAGACTTAGCAACCGGTTTTCATCAGCTTCGTATTTCAGAGGATAGCATTCCTTTGACATTATTCCGTACTCGTCATGGATCGTATGAATGGCTTGTTATGCCATTTGGTTTAAGGAACGCTCTGGCTTATTTCGTTGACCTTATGAATCGAGTTTTCAAAGACTTACTCGATCGGTTTGTACTCATCTTTATAGATGATATTCTTGCGTACTCTAAAATCGAGGAAGAGCATGAAAAGCATCTTCGGATTGTGTTGGAAACTCTTAGGAGCAATCAATTGAAGAAAAAATTTTCTAAATGCCACTTTTGGCAATCTCGGGTGAAGTTTCTCGGTCATATTATTTCTGAATTCGGAATTTCCGTGGATCCCTAAAAGATTGAAGCGATTCAAAATTGGAAGAGACTGGAGAGTGTGATGAAGATTTGTAGCTTTCTTGGATTGGCATGTTATTACCGCCGGTTCATAAAGGACTTTTCTAAAATTATCGTGCCTCTTACTAGCTTGACAAAGAACGGAGTTAAATACATTTGGTCGGAAAAATGTGAAACTTCTTTTCAGAAATTAAAAGAACTCCTTTTCGACGCTCCTATTCTTGTGATTCCCGAAGGGAACCAAGATTTTATTGTTTATACTGATGCTAGTCGTGTTGGTTTGGGAGCCATTCTTATGCAAAGAGAACGTGTTATTGCTTATGCTTCTAGGCAATTAAAGCCAGCCGAGACTAGATATGCCACTCATGATTTAGAGCTCGCGGCTATTGTTTTCGCCCTTCGAATTTGGCGTCATTATCTTTTGGGAGAGAAATTTATTCTCTACATCGATCATAAATCTTTGAAGTATTTATTTTCTCAAAAGGAACTTAATTTGCGTCAACAACATTGGCTCGAGTTCCTTGCATCTTATGATCTTGATGTTCTTTATACTCCCAAAAAGGGGAATCGTGTTGCCGATGCCCTTAGTCGTAAGCAACAAGCTGTTGTTTTTATGATGATATTCGAATGGAATGATCTCGAGATTTTGTCCACTTGCGAGATTCGGGATCGTGAATCCGATTTATGTTCATCTCTCGTTTTATGTAGCCTTGAGGCTCATCCTTCTCTTTTAGACCGCATCCTTGAAGCTCAATGCTAAATTCCGAATTGGCTCTTCTTAGCCAAAGTTGTAGGGATAAAATTAATGTTGAAGGTTTGAAGGACTTTGATTTTGATGCTCGTGGAGGCATTCGAAAATTTGGTAGACTTATAGTGCCAAATATTAGTGATCTTCGTAACGACATTTTAGAAGATTCTCGTTGATCTAAATTTACCATTCATCCTGGTAGTAATAAAATGTACGCAGATATGAAATGACTTTATTATTAGGATGGAATGAAATCCGATATTGCTAACTTTGTTAAGCGTTGCATGACTCGTCAAATCGTTAATGCCGAGCATCAAAGGCCCGGCGGGTTATTGCAACCTTTGGATATTCCAATTTGGAAGTGGGACCAAATTTCCATGGATTTTATTGATAGTCTTCCCCATTCCCGTGCAGGTCATGATAGCCTATGGGTGATAGTGGATAGACATATAAAATCCACCCATTTTATTCTCGTTCGGTCCAATCAGATCGTACCTCTTTTGGCCAAACTCTTTATTAAAGAAATTGTTAAATTGCATGGAGTCCCTACTTCTATTGTCAGCGATCGTGATCCATTATTTACTAGTGGATTTTGGAAGAGTCTTCAGAAAGCTTTGGGAACGAAGCTTAATTTTAGCACCGCTTATCACCCTCAGTCCGATGGACAAACTGAGGGTGTGAATCAAACTCTTGAAGATCTTCTTCGTGCATGTGTTCTTGATTTTGGTGGAAATTGGGAGGATCATATTTCTCTTGTTGAGTTTTCCTATAATAATAGCTTCCAATCTAGTATTGGCATGGCACCTTTTGAGGCACTTTATGGAAGTCCATGTCGATCTCCTTCTTGTTGGCTTGAGGTCGGCAAGAGGCTGGTTTTAGGTCCGGATTTTATTCGTGATTCTACAGAAAAGATTGCCTTATTCGTTATAGAATGATAGAAGCTCAAAGTAGGCAAAAATCCTATGCCGATAACCGAAGAAGAAAATTAGAATTTTCTGTGGGGGATTTTGTGTTCATTCGTGTTTCACCTATGAAGGGCGTTGTGCGTTTCAGTCGATTGGGAAAATTAGCACCTCGATATATTGGTCCATTTCCCATCACAGAACGTATTGGTTCCGTGGTTTATCACCTTTTATTACCAGCTCGATTTTTTGCTATTCATGACGTGTTTCACATTTCTCAACTACGGAAATGCCTTAGGGATTCCGATTCTATTCTAGAGCCATGTGTTGTGGAAGAAATTAAAGTTTCGCCTAATTTGACTTATGAGCAGCATCCAATTCGTATCATTGCATCGGAGGTAAAACGCCTTCGAAATAAAGATGTCCCTCTTGTGAAGGTTCAATGGTCCTCTAATCCCAAGGATTGTTCTTGGGAATCTAGAGAATTCATCGAGCAAACACATCCGGACTTAATTACTTTCTCATGCTCCTTGAGGTGAACTTCTTATTTTAAATTTCTTTTATGTTGATATTCTTTTATGGTTATTACTTTTTAATTTCTTCTTAAATATTACGAGGATGCAATTTCTTTAAGGAGGGGAGTCTGTAACAACCCGCATATTTTACGATTGTGTAATATAATATTTTATTTAAATATAGCATCGTTAGTCGGATTTAAGTCCGAAAGGTTACTTTTTGCAAACAGTCGAATTAGGACTCGATACCACTTCCATTGAGTTCAAAATGGCATTTGTGACCTTTTTGAGTATAAACACTGATATGTTTGGAGTTAGCTTGAAATTTGACCTTTTCACTTTGGACTTTAGGTTTGGGTTAGCCTAAAATATTAACTTTAGCTCCACCCCCACTTCTCTTCATTCTCTTTCATTTCCTAAACCTTCAAGCTTTAGATAAAAATGGGGGAAGAGAAAAAGAATTAGAATTCCTAAGCCCTAGTTCCATTGCAAATCCAAGCTCTAACTCCAAATTCAAAGAGAAGCTATTGGTAAGCATCCTCTTCTTCTTCTCCAACTCATTCTACCTTCAATTTCAGAAATTACTAAACCCTAACATAGGAAATGTTTTTCTTTTAAGCTTAGATTCAAGCTTTTTGGGTTCGAATTGAAGAGTGATTGTTCTTGCCTTGCTCTATAGCTTCTTCTTCCTTGTTATCATGCAAAAGGTGAGATTTTTATCTCATATCTATGTCTATATCTATCGTTGTTGTTAGGTATGAATTCCTAATTCTATTCCGTATTCATTGGCTTTGGATTGAATTGGTTTTATGAATATTCCAATTTTTGGTGTTTTGAAGTTAAATCTTTAAAAATCCTAGCTTTGATGCTTGAACATGTTTTTTGGGCGAGTCGAAGAGCCTATAAGGCTGGGTGGTCGCGTGGCATAAATCCCTAGTCGTAAGTGCTTGATCGATAGGCTCCGTTTGGAATTTTCCCCCCTTGGGGGCTGGGCTGAATACACTGGAATTCCCAGTTCAGTCGGCTGAACCAGAGGGTCATTCGACTGAACCAAACCCAGGAAATTTCCTGGGCCAGTGTCAGTCGATTGATCACTATAGGCCAGTCGACTGAGCCTAGAAACATAGAGTTTCCAGGCCTGATTCAGTCGACTGACCACTCTGGTTCAGTCGACTGAACCTGGAAACAGAAAGTTTCCAGGATCTGAGTCAGTCGACTGACCACCCTGGTCCAGTCGACTGAATTTGCTGTTTTTGCCCAATTTGCCTTTTGGATTTGAGTTCCACTTTTTAATCGATTCTTGTTTCTCCGACTAGTTGTTATCACCTTTGTTGACTTTGATAACATCTTCTTCGGAATTTTTAGGATTATCCATTTTGATGGATTTGCTATCGGTTTCTTTGGATTTAATTCACGTCTTTGAAATGTGGATTTTTGGTGATTGATTGTTTCTACAATCATTTCTTTGACTTGTCACTTTGAAATACGAAGGTTTATATACTAGTAATAAATATTCAAACTCTTTCACAAAGTTGATTTCAACTCTATTTTCAATAATAAACTCATTTATAAAACCGTTTTCCAATCTATTAGTATAAACAAACCTTTACCTCACTCGTACGAGAAATTTAATTAAATGGTTTAGTAAAACAAGTGGTATGAAACGCTTGCGTTTAGTTTGTCGGTTAATTCTTAGACTCGTTCGATTGAAACTCTTGTGGCAACTTTCGGGTGGAGATTTACAGTTTATTCGTAAATATTTAAGTTAAGCCAGTGGCTATAGGACATGAAGCTAAACTCATTTATTTGCTAGCTTAGTGTAATTGACACTTCTTGATGATCGATGATGATCATCTTGTGATTTAGACTAGTAATGTGCGATGTCTCTTTGTCTGCGAGGGATACTAAACCCCGTTTCTGTGGAGCTTCGGCTCAAAATTGGTGGGATAGCGACCCATGGTTTCGGGCCGTTTTGTGGAGCTTTGGCTCAAAAATTAATGGTTAGCAACCATGGAATAGCGTTCCATTTTGTGATACACGTGTTGGTGGGCTTTCATGCTCCCGTTTTGTGATAGGCCTCCTCCCTCCTTTTGTGATTTCTGGATTTCTATTGATGATTTCTAGAATTTGTGTTTCACCAATTTTCGTAATTTCATTGATAAGTGTTATCAATATTTGTGCATTGGTGAATTTGTGTTTCGCTAACTTTTACGATTGGCATTGATATATTTGTCAATATTTGTGGTTTGGTGAAAGTGTTAAAGAATATGACATTCTTTTTGGTGCTTTGAGATTTCTTGAGATATTGTATGATTTTAGTTGTTGTTAGATGTATACTTGTCATAGTATGACATTATTGTTATCGTACCTTTTCGTCATATCTCTTATTCTATCTCATTTTATCTGATATTTATAGCTAGACTGATCCGTTTATTATTTTCTTATTAAATAATACTCGGGTTAGGCCGAGATGTTACAGGTGCTCCAGCTTAACTCCTTATCAGGGATCATCATCTGACTTTTGTCTAACTACATTAGATTGGTAGTTTTTCTTGTTATGCATTTGAGATAGAGACTCCTTAATGTATACATATATTCTTTTGTCTAGCACTTGTATCCATTCTTTTGTGTTATTGTGGATCTTTTTTACCACTACTCCGATGTACACTTTCATGTGTTATATTCATACCTATTTCCGCCTTTGTGATATGGATATTTATGACTGATTTGTGTTATGTTTATTTATATATTTGTTTCCAAAAATATCATAGCCACTGTGTAGTAGCTTTGAGTTTGTGTCGGCATGTCGGATTTCCTCTTGAAATGAAATGAATGTTATACTATCTGACATAGCGATGCTCGCCCAAAGCAACTACATGGATGGTCGCTCCTCAACAGCCTTATTCTTCGTGCTAGTTGATGGAATTACTCCGTAGTTTTTCCTTGGCTAGCGTGAGTATAGAGGTGGGGCGTCACATGTTTTGTATGGGAGATGTAGGTAGAGCTTATGGAGGATAGGCAAACAGAGGTTCGATCGCCCTCCTTCTAGCGCCAAAAATATTGATGAGATTTTTGAGTCTTATAACACCTCAGATAGTCATATAGAAATCAAAGCTTTAATTACTTCCATAATTTTGGATCAACAAATTTAAGCGACCTTAAATTTTCCTTTGAGTAGTTTTTATGTTGTTGGTTGCTTACGTAATCGAATAGTTGCACTTTAACTGTTTGTTAAAATGTCAAATTAGGTTTATAATCTACAAATGATTAAAGTTAGGTAGAAAATAAAATAAATGAGTGCTTGTGCATAAAATTAAAAGATATGGGAATTTTACATGGTTTAGATTCTTGCAAAATCCTACATCCATAGGTTAAATCTTTGTTTATATCATTCTCCTTAGTGTCACTTTACATAAATGAAAGTAAAGGTAAAAGATAGCTTTTTCTATTTTCTTTAAAAAAGGAAGAAGAAGGTCACTTTCTCATTGTAATGTCTCTCATATTTATAATATAAAATGTATGCAGATCCTTATAATCATTCATCTTTTAAAGCTTGAATGCCCATTGTTGGAACATGCCATGTGTCATCCATCCACCTTGTTTTCATGGTGTGTGTGTCGATTACTTACACGTTTTTGGCTTGAAACCATAATTTGAGAGGATAGATTTCAGATATTGCAGGAAGTTCAGAATGAAAGTGGGAACATCTAAATTTAAGAAGGGATATCCAAAATTAGGGCAGGAAACTTGAATTTGAGAAAGGTCCCTACTTCTAACCGGAAGAATGGATGGCATCTAAACTTCCCCTATTCAAGAATAAGGGTGTGGTGGGGCATCCCTCTCTTGTTTAGCCCTAGGTGTCATTAATGTCCTTAGGATTGAGTTATAAGGTATGTATGCATTGTTGGTATAATACTGATCTGAGAATGGAGGTGAAGTTAGGTTGTAAGCATGGGACATTACTAGAGCCCTGTTTAAGTGGCCTCAGCTTGCCACGTTTGTCTGACATTACATTGAGGTTAGTTGGAATTGAGTTGGTTTTCTTGATCAACTATGCGAGTCATTGATGAAGGAGACCTACATCTTCACCATTTATTTGCAGTAATAGATATACATTGATGCACTGCTTGAGTGGCCTTGTGCATTGCCCTTGCATTGCATTTGACTCTGCATGATGCTGCTTACGTACCCCTTCATAAGTGCGGTACAGATTCATTCTTTGAGATACTTAGGGTTTAATCATCCTTTTGAGTGCAGTGAAGTCCTTTTCTTTGCACTCATGTCTTGATGGCGGTGCATTTCTTAATTGACTTTACCTAATAATGGTGAGCTGTGCCATTCTACTCTGCCTAATGTTAAAAAGAAGCGGGGGCAGTGCATCCCTGTTTCCTTCAATGCAAGATTGTTAGCACAGTTTTACTGTCCATATATATTGTTTGTGAGCGCAATATGTTGTTGATGGCAGGCATCTTTTTGAAGTTAAGTATGTTATGTTTTGACACCGTTAATATGGCTTTCTGTGCCGCAGCGCAGCACTAACGTCTTTTTCCTATTTAGGGGTTTAGCTCGCTGTGTTTACGAGCTCTACAACTACATGTCATTTACTATGTCCTGTGACTGTCTCCAGTTTTGGGCTCTTTATCGTAATGCGACACTGAAATTAGGGGCTCGACGCGGTTTGAATCTTTGCCTTCTTCCTTAGTGAGCTTGGTATTCTTTTGACTTTGCTTTATTCTTTGTTTTTCCTTTCTCCAACCCAACTTTTATCGTGAGGGCATCCTATTCTGAACTGAGTGTCTTGTCACTTTACCTTCAACAGGGTTCAAAGATATAGGTGTAAAATATACTTTTTATTTCCGTAATTTCATATATATTTATTTCCGATGTGAATTTTTTCAAATGTTATTAACTTTTCCGTTTGAACCTCGAGAGGAAAACTTTATTTATGAAAAATGATTAGAAAATCTCGATGAACCCAATGATGCAGGTTCGAAGCTAAATTATAATGTTTGTGAAAACTCTTTTTTTCAACGTTATTATTTATTAATTAAATTTATTTTAATTAATTGTTATAAAAATTACAGGGTGTTACAATAGTACCTTTTAAAGATTTTTTATACCAATTCTTTTCATCCACGTTATATTACATTATGGCTTATGGATGTTTTGGTAGTAAGAGTGGTACCTTATTCAAGTAGAGCACTCATTTGATTACTTAGGGGTTGAACTCATGAACTTTTAAACTTATTTCTAGTGCATCATACCACTAATCAATTGAGCAGTGGTCCTTGACCAGACTTATGGAATTTGGTTTGTTTAAATTTATAATATCATCAACATTCAATTGGTCAGTTCATCAGCAAAATTCTTGGTTCAATAATAACATTTACTATTAACCATACTACTCTAGCCAGAGATTTTGACTTTGATTTTACAGTTGATCATGATGCTAACCTCATGCAACCGAGGAGAAGGATTCTCTATTAAATAGTGTTTCACATCTAATCCTTTAATCCAGACCCAACTATAGTCGCTTGATGGTTGTCATGCCATGATTTAACTATAATCAAAGTAAGAGTATACACATCGCAATAGTATTCTTAAGTTGAGAGAACCATTTAATATCATCACTCCAAGATTTCCTGTTTGACCTAGTTGTTGTTTACTACCTACAAACTCTTGGGTGCCATTCCATAGTTATCCAGTAACCATCATTATATAAGCCTTGCTGACCTTAGTAGCCATGAGTAAAACGCCGCTTAACATTTATATAGTGTTACATATATCGATGTCCTTTCTCGAAACACCTTGATTAAAATAATATGTTATTTTATTTTGTGATAATTTTCTCATGATTACATGTGGTTGTAATTATTATCACATAATATATCATTTAAGGAATTTTTGTTTAACATATGTTAAATCAATTACTTTTAATTATATCACCATAATACAAGAAATATAACAGCAATCAAAAACCTTTATTACAAATAAGATTGTTTATAGAGTTAAATGTATGTAATAAATTACATAATTGCCTTCAGAGTATACTCTAACTCTCTCATATTTGACTTTGCTTGGTTATCACGTAGGACGACCACATTAAGGGATAAACGAAAGCTTTACTTAGTCTTTAAAAGCCAGAGCAAATAGTTGAGAAAAGAGTGTAAACCCTTGGGCTATAGACAGGATATACATCACTTTATTTCAGTACATATTATTTTGAATGCTTTCTCTTGCCTAGGCACCAAGCCCCTTTCCATTGTTGAAGCCATATATTCAGCCTTGCAACTTAAAGAAAAGACGATGAAGCTTCCAAGAGGAAGTAATCAGCAGACAATATGTCAGGCTATTGGTGTGTATGTGTGTATATATGTGTGTGTGTGTGTGCGTGCGCGCGCGCTGTGTATGTTCATATGATATTATTATGCTTCACTTATTAAATATTCAGTCAAAATATTTATTTAATTTTTAATTTTTTTTCATTTAAATATAATTATATAACATTTTTATTAACTAGTATATGCGTGTGTACATATATAATATTTATTAAATTTTCGTTAAACGTATTCAAAAAATATATATTTCTACATCTAAAAATGTTATATATGTATAAATAAATTTATTTATAAAATATTAAATAAAAAAGATTTAAAATTATTATTTTGAGTTAACACTAACAAAAAAATTTATCTTAAAGGTATAGGATTAACAATAAAAAAGACTTTATTACTTATACAAATGTATGTATTCATTTATATACGCACACACATATAAATATAAATCCTTCCGGATATTAGTTAAAAATAATTTTAGATATTAGTACAACAGTAATATATATGTATATATGTATAATTTTATTACAATTTCAAACTTTTTAAAAATCAATGCTTTTGAACTCTTAAATCATTTATATTTTCATCTGAAACTAAATTTACATAATAACATCTTCTGGCAGCTGTTGTAACAAAAAAAATTCTTTATATTTATACAAATGTAATTATAATAATACATGACTTAATTTATGACACTAAGTTGACCTCATTTCATTACATATGACATCTTATTGACCATAGGACACAACAATCAAATTTTCCGTTAACCTCTAATATAGTTTATATATTTATATTATTATGATATTCATGAATATCATAAAATATTAAAATAAATTAATAAATCAATTTTGAGTAAAATTATTAATAAATATTATTTTAAACATCAAACAATAAATATATATGTAATAAAATTAATTAAATTAAAATATTATCAGCTCTTTTGTTAACTATATCATAAATTTGATTTATAAACAAAATAGTATTTACATAACACAAAATAATAACTTGTGCAACTTAATGAATGTAATTTTTTTTTTGAAATTCACCCTTTTTACCTTATTGCCACTACACCTAATCCAACAATAATATCAGAGCCTGCATTTGTTTGTGTGAATAACTAACTAACTAACACGTAGGCCAATGATTTTAGAAAATTCAAAGCGGATGGGTATCAAGGAAAAGGTGCTTAAACGAAGGATAAGGTTAATCTATATAAGCACCACACTTGAGTGGAAAAGCTCTAGATCTCCTTACATTTACATGGCTTATCAAAATGATATGTTTGTAGGGCATGCCCTTGTCGAAGGCTCATAAGCGTTTTGGGTCTTCGATTAATTCAAATATCAATTTGAATATTATAAAATTATTTTAAAATTATTTTTAAATTGAATAATCACATAATGCAAGTTTAAAATTGTTTTAAATTTAAAGAAACAAATATAAATGTCATATTTACAAATTAATTAATTTTTTTAATTAATAACGAATACATATGAATATATATATAGTTTAATAGATTATAAATTTTATAATAACTAAATGTGTATATACAAATATGTATAAAAAAGAATAGAAGGTTAAAAATAAATAAAACCTAAGACTTATGGGGGTATACATTAGATGCATATAAACAATATGTGATATAGTGAGGTTACTCATTGTAATCTTCTCTCTTAAATAGTCTATGACACTTTATAAATTAATTTTAAATTATGGATATAAATTAATAACGCTCACCTTTATTTATAATATATTTATAGTTATTGAGCAAGATCAAGCCAGAGAATATCTGTAACGATGTTTGTATTATCTCTAGATAAGTAAGAATATTCTTATAACTTTGTTGAGCAAACTCAAAGGTAACATAACTTCCCTTAGGTTATCGCAAAATAATAGGTTTAGGGTATCAATGTACTTCATGCTGTGTGGAGTGAACTTAAGGTCATGCAAATGATTAAGAGAATAGTTAAAAGATATTAGGAGTTATATACGAGATATAACTAATAAAGTACTATCAGTTATTAAAAAATATAATTTTTTGAGCAAATTCAAGGTCGCAATAACATGGCAAATGATTCCTAACAATCGTTGAAGGAATTTATGAAATTTTCAAATATATTTTAAGGTTTTTAAAAGATTCAACATTTAGTGGGAGTCTTATTAAATAAATATAATAATCCAATCTAATAAATAAAATAACATATGTGATATTATAAAATTTATTAAAAATATATTTTCATAGTTATTATAATTGATAAAATTGTTTATTGATTAAAATATACTAGTTGAACTGAATTAATGGTTAATAAAGAAATATAAAATATACTTACATTAAATCTTTGGGATTGTTTTCACTACGAGACCCATGGAAGAGATAATTTATACAACCATTATAAATATTCATATTTGGTCACTTAAATGATTATCTACCTAAGATTGTGCATTGTTATCTTTGAGTTTTGAAATCTAAAGAAATACAAGAGTATGGATATTCAATCACATATGAAAGTTGTATCGTAAACTGTCACGTTCGTATTATATGAAATCTTGATAAAAACTTTTTATTTGAAATGAGAAAATAAACCATGGTACAAGATCGTGTTTTCAAAACAGTTAAATATAATAAAGACTTTGTTCTGTTAAAAACGACAATAGACCAAGAACTGTAGACAAACTTATTGATTCGATCACTGAAGTGTTAGGTTGATCAATTTACTTGGGTGTAACTTATTTAATATCATCAAATGTTAAGGTTAACCAAAAGTATATTTGCAAAAAAAATTGGTACAATCTTATAGTAAAAGGCTTATCTTCTAAATGGTTTGATATTTTCAAAAGAGAGAGCAAAAATTTGAGAATGAAAATAATATTTGAACTGTTGGGACGGAGAGAGTGAATTATCACTTTTGCTTTATGAAAGACATCAAAAACACAATTGGTTAAAATATTAGTAGATGCTAAATAAGGAACAAGAAATATGATTTATGTTCTAAATGTATTTTTCTTACAAATAAACGTTCTATATAAGATTTATTTCTTTAAGTTTGAGATATTTTTTCGAAAGCTCTTAACCATAAATTAGTTGAAGTTAAATAACTGAATAGCCTATAGTAAGTGATTGAATGAAGGTTCAATTTTCAAATGTTGTTATTGTAACAACGGAAATAGTGTGAGTGTAACAACCCGATATTTTCAACCATTTGCATCCGCACATGTCGGAATTGAATTGCTCAAAATACCACATTGTAAGTATAATTTGGCAAATCTTAGAATATACAGTAAATAAATAGTCACAGATCACAAACGCAGAGTAAATAATAATGCAGCAGAAGTAAAAGGGATAGTAGTTCATGAAGCTACTACATATAAATAAGATACATCAGAGTTAAACAAAATACAACAGAAGAGTAACAAGATACATCAGGTACAAATCAGAATAAATCACCAAAATCACTGAACACTGAAAGTGGAATATATGGCTGGATTTTCAAAAAAAGCTCCAACTCCGAAGGTGAGTCTTGAATGTTGAATCACTCAATCTGACTCGAGCATAAAGCAAAACACAAAACACTCGAGTCAGGACATAAATACTTATGAACTGTAAATCAAGTGAACAGTAAAAAAATGCACCAGTAACTTAAAGGATGCTTGGGATCGTCCATCCTTTAAGGATCCGTTAAACTATTTACTATGTAGTAATATTGCACTATTATAATAATGTCTACAGTAAAATAAACTTACTTTAAAATAGCGTTCCGGGCTTACCCATATCACCCTTCACACATAATAGTCCCAGTAGGCCATCCAATATCATGAGATCTCCATATCGGGAAATTTATCAGAGGATACCATACGGGCTACGGGAGAAAAACAAACTCGTAGTAAGGGCTCGGCATGGTAGGTGACACGGCACACAAGGCAATGCCAGGGTAGATATACCAATTACGCACATGGGGTGGTGGTAACGTAGCAATCACATACGCCCACCTCGGAACACACTTCCATATCAAAATCGCAGGAAGGCAATCAAATCAACCACAAGTGAGAGCATAATATCGAAGAAGTGTGTCCGACCAGAGGAGCTACCCCTTTTGGCCCGAGATCGCTCCTATTTTAGCCACCTTATGCCAACTCACGGGAGTTGGGTCCACGTAATATACCTCAAGAACAACGGCACCATCCTACTTCATTCTGTTATCTCCACTGCGTACACGGTTGTTAAAGTAGTTTTCGGAGTTGGCAGAGAGTATGACAACTTCCGATCCCGGTCTCTTTAACAACCAAACGTTATTATAACGCCATGGTCATTTCAAAATAGTTTATACTTCAAAAAGATCAAATCATTTCATTTCAAAACTGTATTCCTTTCAAAATAGTTTACACTTCGAACCAAAACCATTTTTATTTCAGACTATACTCAAATCAAAATAGTTTATAATTACCATTTCAAATGTATATTAACCTTTCAAAAATCATAATACTTTCAAAGTTATAACTCTTTCGAAAACCAAAATACTTGAAATCATTACACTTTGAAAAAGCATAAAATTTCGAAATCATACATTTGAAATCATGAAACATTCCTTTAATTCTTTGCATTTTTACAAATTTATTCAATTAAACCCAAATTTTCAAATTTCCAATTTAGTTCAATTCAAACCATCAATCTTATCAATTTCAAATACAAATTTAATCCACAAAATAAACTGTTCAAGTTTTAATATATTTCAAAGCTTTAATATCCACATTTCAAAATGGAATTTTTATAATTTCACATATCTAAATTTTAACTTCATTATTACTTAGTTTCAAAATATTTATTTCATAAATGCAATATTATTCATACAAATATAACTTCAAATATCCATTTATCAAAATCCAATATCATTCCAAATTCACATTCTTTATCAAATAAAGTATATCATAAAAAAACCATTTCAAAATCATTAAAATATCATATCCTTCAAAACCTCATTATCAAATCATTATTTGAATTAAATTTCAAATATTCAAATTAAATATCATTTAAAATCAAATATTTCATTTATTTATTATTTCAAATATCATAACAAAAATACATTTCAAAATTCCATTCAAAAATTCATTTATCCCATTACATTTCATTCCACTTAACACATAACCAAGCATAGTTTATTTAAATTCAAATTCAATTTAAATTCCTTAAAATTCAAATTTGAATATTAAAATATATTCAAAACTTCTTATATTTAAAATATAACTCAAATAATGTTAAAATCTATATATTTCAAACATTGCCAAATTATAGCAACGACAACATTTATAAAGTGATATCGTAGTTTATAGATTCCAAAATAGTTTAGTTCAGGAACAACAACATTTATAAAATACTATAATAGATATTTAGTTATTTCAAACATAGTTAAATTCAAAACAACAGCATTTAAAATTGCTATCATACGACTACAGTTTTTTTTGGAAATGCTGTTAATAAAATTTCAGATTTTATTATAACTTTCAAAAACATTTAAAACTTCAAATTTTGTTATTTTAAAAATTATAAATCATATTTCTAGACTTCAAAATTTCACATTTAAATAATTTTAACATATGATTTATCACAACAAAATTTTATAATTAAATATCCAATTAAAACTCACTTTCATTTGTTAAGTCTATATTCACTGTTTTCTTAACTTATAAATTTAACAAAACTTAACAGTTTACTTTAAATATAATTTCAAAACTTTAAATTTAATTTCCATTATTTACTTACATTTTTTTAAAATCTAAATTTAAAGTCAAAATCACAATTACTTCAAATTTACATACTTAAATACACAAATTCAAAACCTAATATTTAGCTTTCTCAAATCTATAAAATATATATTTTTAAATCAAAATTTCATACTTTTAAAAATACATATCTATAGAAAAATCATTTAAAAAATATACCACGGGGTCTGTATAAAATTTTCTAACCTAGGTTAAGCGATACGGATATATATCATTTCAATCCGCAATTTAAAAAGAAAAACCGGGTTCTATCATTTCAAACCCGCAATCCCAAGTCAAATAAAATGCAATAAAAATAGCTCCGGCCTATCATTTTAGCTCATAAAGATTTTTCCCAATTCTAAAGTTCGTTCACAGGGAACTTGCAGTGTGATCATAAATAAATAAACAGTATTAACAATGTAAACTAACATGCTAATGTCACAATATAATGTCATATATCAGATGTCAGGTGATAATTATCAGTTTTAACATGGTAATAACATGAAATATCATATCATATAATCATCATTAACTTGCATAAACATTTTAATTACTAAACACTTGTCATCAATTTACGATTTCATAAGTAAATATGTCGGAGTGAGAAAAACTCACCTTTTTAAGATGGAGTTAGCAAGTCAAACTACATGAATGAATTCCAGAAAAACACGAAATGGCATGACACAGCACGACTATGGATTAAAATGATTGGAGATAGCCAAGGTATGATCTTGTAAACAACCAAAACAACAGACAATATATACATGAATATTTAACCGAAACAGCAATGAAATAAATGGAAATACGAAGCAACAAAGACAAGAATGATTAGACCTTGCTTTAGTCACTCCAATTGCTTGGCCATAGGGTTCATATGCTCGGCTATGAAGGTGCTAAATCTCGGGTTATGGCATCACATATGTGCGACTACAAGTGGAGATGATGGTAGGAGCTATAACATGAAGTATACAATAGAACAAGGCTAAGTAGTGGAGTTTGGTCAACATTTTGGCTCGGCCAAAGGGTAAGTGGGCTCGGCCCTTGCATAGTTCAGGTCTGGACAGTGGGTAGGTGGGTGGCTAGAGGTGGTATCATGGTGGTGGTGGAGCAATAGGAGACGGCCAAGGCAATATGTGAAAGGTAGGTGGAGTATAGGCTTGGCTAGCATTGTTTTGGAGGGGTTTTGCACACCTTTTTGTGGAGTTATGTTCTTGGGATAGTCACTGCACTTGCTGGTCAGAGGAGGAAGAGGTCAGGCCATAGAGGATGTGGGGAAGGAAGCGGTGGTGGTGGTCGGTGGAGGAGATGAGGGGATATGGCCGAGCAAACAAGAGAAGATCAAGGCAAAAAATCAAGGGAAAAGGGGAAAAAAAGAGGAAGAATTGAAGCCATTGCTCATTTTTTTTCTTCTCTCAAATGGAAATAGCCGTGAATGGAGGTGAGGTGGGAATTTTTTCATGTGAATATCACATAGAAATGTATGGCTGAAGCTAAGGGAAAGTGGAAGGTCACCGGGAAAAGGAAGCGGCAAGCAAATGAAAGGTCACTAGAAAATGAAAGGTTTTGCCTCTTTGTATTTCTAATTCTTTTAAATTAAAAATTAACTAAATATAATTCATAAAATATAATAAAATACTGAACAAAAAATAAAATAGATAAATAAATAAATAATTTAAGGAAAAATATAAAATAAATAAGAAAAATAGCTTAATAATTGAAACCAGACTTTAAAAATTGAAAACAAAATACAATAAGCATTAGAAAATTATAACAACACTTATAAAATGTTTTAAAAATAAAATATATGCATAACATGTCATATATACATATCTACACAAATTAAAAAAACAAAAATATTATTTACATAATTTAAAATAAACAAATTTTGTTAAATAAATCAATTTATACACAATACTGTAAAAAGCATAACTTTCACAATATAAATCGGATTTCAACGAAACGAAAAGAAATATTCTTGAAATTTAATTTATTTTCATAATAAAGGATAAAATTAAAATTTTAAAATATTTAAATTTTAAATTTAAAAGTCAAAGTTTGACCATTTTGACAAAAAATTACTTTTTTGTAAAATATTCAATATATTCAGGTTTGAAATTATAATTCACATACAAAACAAAATTAATATTTAAAATAACAAAATTATTCATTTTAATAAATAAAATAATTTTTTATCCATAAATAAAATAAAGTTTTTAAATCAGGAATTTCAATTTAAAATAATCAAAATATACAATTAAAATAATCACAAAATACAGGGTTGTTACACTCTCCCCCACTCAAAACTTTTCGTCCCCGAAAAGGAATTAGGAAAAACATAGAAAAAGATAGAATGAAATAAGATTAAGACAAGATGACAGGAAGACTGAAATTTTACCTGATAACTGTTGTTAGAGGTAAGTTTAACAAGGTGGAGATGATCTTCCCATGATTCTCCAGAATCAAGAACACAAGCACGAAAAAGATCTTCTAGAATCTGATTCACCTTTTCCGCTTAACCGACGATCTGTGGCTGGAAAGCAGTGTTTAGATTCAAAAATGAGTACCAAAGATTATAGAAAGATTTCTAAACAGACTGGTATAAGTAATAGCCTCCCCATTCTGTTACAAGATAAGGGAAATAAGGACAACCAAAAGATAGTTTGCAAAAAAAAGATAATAAATTTGAAACAATGAAAATTTCAACTTAAATTGAAAATAATTTTGCATAAGTTAAATAAATCTTAATCATCTCTAATTTCATTATCTTATCATCCAATTATCTTAAATAAACAGTCTTTAAAATCATGGATTTGAAAGAAAAAACATTTAATATACTCAATAAAATAATTCTTCTTTATTCCTAATTATAGTTAAATTTATTCCTCTTAATATATTTTATCACCTATGTTAAATATACTTACACTTATTATAACTGCTTTAAATTATTCTTAGTTCCTTTAACATCATTTATATTGTAAATTATTCCATTACCCTTTTTCTTTATTTACCCCTGTTAATCTTTTTATAACTAAAATTTAAGTGTATAATATTTATTATAACCACTCAAATTTTATTTAAAAAAAGTCCTTTTTATATTTTATATTTTCCAATTACATATTCAACTTCTGAAAATTAAGGTAAGTTATATTGGAATGAAATTGTGTATTATACAAATAAAACCTCTAATTCAATCATTTCAAGCTTGAACATTCATCCAAATCTTGAAATTGTACTTGAAGTTATCTTTCAAGATAAAATTTAGAAATAAAATTTTCGATAAATTCCAAACTATTTAGAGATAAATAAATTCACATATACTATATATATATATCCATTCAAATTTAAATCATATATCAGCATATGTTATAAATCCAGTCTTATTTTAGAAACTCAAATCAATTAAATTTCCCGAAACAATATAAATCAGTCCTATTTTAGAAATTCAAATCAATTAAATTCCCCAAAACAAAATTATACAAGATTACAGAGCGATCTCTTCACTTTGAAACTCAAAAATGAATATCGATGATGCTGCAGTCATCACCGAAGTTATTTTCCAGCGACAAAGAGAAGAGCACTAATTTTAAACTTTAAAATTCTTTGGAAACAAATTTCTATTAGAAAACACAATAAATAATATATCCTTTCAAACGTTAGACACAAGGTTTGAAATCCATCGGAAATTAAATTCTCAAATTCTTGTTTTAAATTCATTTTAAATTTCCAAATAAATTTATAACCATCTTTATAGTTCCATTATTTATATATACGAAACAAGAGATAATGATATATAAGATCAAATATTATTTCTTAACAACCAATTCAATAAAATCCAGAAAAGGATTTATAATATAGTTACAAAATTTATTTCATTACTATGTTTGAAAAAAAACTTATTGTGTCAGTTTGTTCTGTTTAAGTGCTTTGGAAATCTTATCGATAGCGTTGATCAGACGAATCGATCAGAAACCCAAATCAACATCAACAACTCAAACAATACAATATATAAAACATTTAAATATTTGTTTACAAATACACTTCAATAATGATTTGAAGATAAGTTGGAAACAAAGATGAGATGATTAAATAACAGAATATGAAGATGGATGAGCTTATATAAATCGCGGGCAACCTTAACCGGGTCAACCGTGACTTAAAGAATAAGATCGATGTGAATTTTCTGAGGAAAAATCAACATTCGGTCTCAAGAGATAAAGTTTGGGATAATAAGAGATACTAGCATCTAAACCGAGGATATAAAATCTCCAGTGAATCAATGCTGTTGTAAAGGAGTTTCCCCCTTTACAAATCAATTTGAGATTGGCGGGACCGCCGACTCATTGTAAAGATCATTCGAAGTGGAGTTATGGGATACTCCGGAATCAAATAAAGACGAATAGTGAGGGACACGAATGGATTTTTGGAACCGCAGGGGACGTTCCAAAATTCAAAGAAATCGAGTCAAAAAGGAAGAGATTCAAACTCGAGTGAAAGTGATTCTGTAAATACATTTACCATATATGCTAAGTTTTTCCTAGAGCTACCAAAGCTCTGATACCAAATGTAACAACCCGATATTTTAAACCATTCGCATCCGCACATGTCGGACTTGAATTGCTCAAAATACCGCATTGTAAATATAATTTGGCAAATCTCAGAATATATAGTAAATAAATAGTCACAGATCACAAACGCAAAGTAAATAATGATGCAGCGGAAGTTAAAGGGATAGTAGTTCATGAAGCTACTATATAAAAATAAGATACATCAGAGTTAAAAAAAATACAACAGAAGAGTAACAAGATACATCAGGCACAAATCAGAATAAATCACTGAAATCACTGAATACTAAAAGCGAAATATATGGCTGGATCTTCAAGAAAAGCTCCAACTCCGAAGGTGAGTCTTGAATGTTGAATCACTCAATCTGACTCGAGCGTAAAGAAAAACGCAAAACACCCGAGTCAGGACATAAATACTCATGAACTGTAAATCAACTCAAGTGAACAGTAACAAAATGCACCAGTAACTTAAAGGATGCTTGGGATCGCCCATCCTTTAAGGATCCGTTAAACTATTTACTATGTAGTTATATTGCGCTATTATAATAATGTCTATAGTAAAATAAACTTACTTTAAAATAGCGTTCCGGGATAACCCATATCACCCTTCACACATAATATCACAGTAGTCCATCCAATATCATGATATCTCCAGATCAAGAAACTATCAGAGGACACCACACGGGCTACAGGAGAAAAACAAACTCGTAGTAAAGGCTCGGTATGGTAGGAGACACGGCACACAAGGCAATGCCAGGGTAGATATACCAATTACACACACGGGCTGGTGGTAACGTAGCAGCCACATACGCCCACCTCGGAACACACTCCCATATCAAAATCGGAGGATGGCCATCAAATCAACCACAAGCGAGAGTACAATATCGAAAAAGTGTGTCCGACCAGAGGAGCTACCCCTTTTGGCTCGAGATCGCTCCTGTTTTAGCCACTTTATGCCAACTCACGGGAGTTGGATCCACGTAATATACCTCAAGAACAACGCCACCATCCTACTTCATTCTGCAATCTCCACCGCGTACACTTGTTGTTAAAGTGGTTTTCGGAGTTGGCAGAGTGTATGACAACTTTCGATCCCGGTCTCTTTAACAACCAAACGTTATTATAACGCCGTAGTCATTTTAAAATAGTTTATACTTCAAAAAGATCAAATCGTTTCATTTCAAAACTATATTCCTTTCAAAATAGTTTACACTTCAAAACCAAAACCATTTTTATTTCAAACTATATTCAAATCAAAATAGTTTATCATTTCCATTTCAAACGTATATTCACCTTTCAAAATCATAATACTTTCAAAGTTATAACTCTTTCGAAAACCAAAATACTTGAAATCATTACACTTTGAAAAAGCATAACATTTCGAAATCATACATTTCAAATTATGAAACATTCCTTTAATTCTTTGCATTTTTATAAATTTATTCAATTAAACCTAAATTTTCAAATTTACAATTTAATTCAATTCAAACCATCTATCTTATCAATTTCAAATATAAATTTAATCCACAAAATAAACTATTCAATTTTTAATATATTTCAAAGCTTTAATATCCACATTTCAAAACTGAGTTCTTATAATTTCACATATCTAAATTTTAACTTCATTATTACTTAGTTTTGAAATATTCATTTCATAAATCCAATATTATTCATACAAATATAACTTCAAATATCCATTTGTCAAAATCCAATATCATTCCAAATTCACATTCTTTATCAAATAAAGATTATATCATAGAAAAACCATTTCAAAATCATTAAAATATCATATCCTTCAAAACCTCATTATCAAATCATTATTTGAATTAAATTTCAAATATTCAAATTAACTATCATTTAAAATCAAATATGTCATTTATTTATTATTTCTAATATCATTAAAAAAAATACATTTCAAAATTCCATTCAAAAATTCATTTATCCTATTACATTTCATTCCATTTAACACATAACCAAGCATAGCTTATTTAAATTCAAATTCAATTTAAATTCCTTAAAATTCGAATTTGAATATTAAAATATATTCAAAACTCCTCATATCACAAATAATCAATTTTCAAAAGTTACATCATTGAACACTTTAAAATATAACTCAAATAGTGTTAAAATCTATAATATTTCAAACATTGTCAAATTATAACAACGACGGCATTTATAAAGTGATATCGTAGTTTATAGATTCCAAAATAGTTTAGTTCAGGAACTACAGCATTTATAAAACACCGTAATAGATATTTAGTTATTACAAACATAGTTAAATTCAAAACAACAACATTTAAAAATGTTGTCATAAGACTACATTTATTTTGGAAATGCTGTTAATAAAATTCTTGATTTTATTATAACTTTCAGAAACATTTAAAACTTCAAATTTTTTTATTTTAAAAATTATAAATCATATTTCTAGACTTTAAAATTTCACATTTAAATAATTTTAACATATGATTTATCACAATAAAATTTTATAATTAAATATCCAATTAAAACTCACTTTCATTTGTTAATTCAAAATTCACTATTTTCTTAACTTATAAATTTAATAAAACTTAACGGTTTACTTCAAATATCATTTCAAAACTTTAAATTTAATTTCCATTATTTACTTACATTTTTTTAAATATAAATTTGAAGACAAAATCACAATTACTTCAAATTTACATACTTAAATTCACAAATTCAAAACTTAATATTTAGTTTCTCAAAACTATAAAATAAATATTTTTAAATCAAAATTTCATACTTTTAAAAATACATATCTATAGAAAAATCATTTAAAAAACATACCACGGGGTCTGTATAAAATTTTCTAACCTAGGTCAAGTGATACAGATACGTATCATTTCAATCCGCAATTTAAAAAGAAAAACTGGGTTCTATCATTTCAAACCCGCAATCCCAAGTCAAATAAAATACAATAAAAATCGCTCCGGACTATCATTTCAGCCCATAACGATTTTTCCCTATTCTAAAGTCCATTCGGGTATGTATCATTTCAACCCATAGTGATTCTATTCTAACAGAGAACTTGCAGTGTGATCATAAATAAATAAACAGTATAAACAATGTAAACTAACATGTCAATGTCACAATATAATGTCATATATCAGATTTCAGGTGCTAATTGTCAGTTTTAATATGGTAATAACATGAAATAACATATCATATAATCATCATTAACTTGCATAAACATTTTAATTACTAAACACTTGTCATCAATTTACGATTTCATAAGTAAATATGTCGGAGTGAGAAAAACTCACCTTTTCAAGCTGGAGTTAGCAAGTCAAACTACATGAATAAATTCTAGAAAAACATGATATGGCACGACACAACACGACTATGGATTAAAATGATTGGGGAGAGCCTAGGTATGATCTTGTGAACAACCAAAACCACAGATAATATATACATGAATATTTAACCGAAACAGCATTGAAATAAATGGAAATACAAAGCAACAAAGACAAGAATGATTAGACCTTGCTTTAATCACTCCAATTGCTTGGCCATAGGTTCATATGCTCGGCTATGAAGGTGCTAAAGCTCGGGTTATGGCATCATATAGGTGCGGCTACAAGTGGAGATGATGGTAGGAGTTATAACATGAAGTATACAATAGAACAAGGCTAAGTAGTGGAGTTTGGTCAACATTTTGGCTCGGCCAAAGGGCAAGTGGGCTCGGCCCTTGCATAGTTCGGGTCTGGACAGTGGGTAGGTGGGTGTCCAGAGGTGGTATCATGGTGGTGGTGGAGCAATAAGAGGCGGCCAAGGCAATATGTGAAAGGTAGGTGGAGTATAGGCTTGGCTAGCATTGTTTTGGAGGGGTTTTGCACACATTTTTGTGGAGTTATGTTCATGGGATGGTCACAGAAATTGCTAGTCAGAGGAGGAATAGGTCAAGCCACAGAGGATGTGGGGAAGGAAGTGGTGGTGGTGGTCGGTGGAGGAGATGAGGGGATATGACCGAGCAAACAAGAGAAGATCAAGGCAAAAAATCAAGGGAAAAAGGGAAAAAGAAGGAAGAATGGAAGCCATTGCTCATTTTTTCTCTCTCTTAAATGGAAATAGCCATGAATGGAGATGAGGTGGGAAGTTTTTCATGTGAATATCACATAGAAATGCATGGCTGAAGCAAAGGGAATGTAGAAGGTCACCGGGAAAAGAAAGTGGCAAGCAAATGAGAGGTCACTAGAAATGAAAGGTTTTGCCTCTTTGTATTTCTAATTCTTTTAAATTAAAAATAAACTAAATATAATTCAGAAAATAAAATAAAATAATGAACAAAAAAAATAAAAAAAATAAATAATTTAAAGAAAAATATAAAATAAATAAGAAAAATATCTTAATAATTGAAACTAGACTTTAAAAATTGAAAACAAAATACAATAAGCATTAGAAAATTATAACATCACTTATAAAATGTTTTAAAAATAAAATATATGCATAACATGTCATATATAAATATATACATGAATTAGAACAAACAAAAATATTATTTATATAATTTAAAATAAACAGATTTTGTTAAATAAATCAATTTATACACAATATTTTAAAAAGCATAACTTTCATAATATAAATCGGATTTCAACGAAACAAAAAGCAGTATTCTTGAAATTTAATTTATTTTCATAACAAAAGATAAAATTAAAATTTTAAAATATTTAAATTTTAAATTTAAAAGTCAATGTTTGACCATTTTGACCAAAATTCACTTTTTTGTAAAATATTCAATATATTCAGGTTTGAAATTTTAATTCACATACAAATCAAAACTAATATTTAAAATAACAAAATTATTCATTTTAATATATAAAATAAAGTTTTATCCATAAATAAAATAAGTTTTCAAAATATACAATTAAAATAATCACAAAATACAGGGTTGTTACATTGAGCATACCATATGACATTTGCCAGTGTCACATCAAGTTATCTGCTAGTGTGGCATCAAGTTTTGAAAAACTACATTTACGTATGACATAATATATATTTATGGAATAATAACTATTTTGATTTGACCGATCATAGATGCACTTTTATATTAATAAGAATATCACGAATATTTGTTATAAAATAAATTTATGCTTTAGCATTTTGATGATAGTATCTGTTACCATAATAATAGTGATTTGATAGCTATAGAAAATGTAGAAGCGTCTAAAATATTTAACAATAAAATCTCTAATTATAGACTATGACGTATATTTGAGAAATGATTCTTTAATCATATAACTATGAATCATATGGTATTTGTGAATTGTTTCTCCAATTACTAAGGGCCAAACACCAATTTGATGGGAGCAACAAAAGAGTTAACAAACTCATCAGATTGACACATATGGATATATAATATCCAAAGAGAATCCACTTACTTTGCTAAATTTACCAATAAATTATCTAATATACAAACATGTGTATTTAATACACAAGTTATGTATCTACGATAATTTCATAGAAAACAAAACATATAAAGGAAATTAAACAATTCAATTTGATATAATAAGTGAGTATATTAGAAAAGGGTTTCAACGGTACCTAAAATCAAATAAGATTCACACTCAAAAACATTCCTCCATATACTACATAATGATGTATCGATAAGGAGTAACTGGATTTTGGTTAAGAAATGTCGTCAGAAAGACATCGATAAGGCATGTGAAAACTGAAAATTGTATTCTAAATTTGGTATCATCATGGCATTGGTACGACATCAGAAAGGAGTTGAAAAAATGGCGTTGGAAAAATGATGTCAGAAAAGCATCAAACAACAATTATCACATGGCATTGCAAATGCGTTGCAAAACACCTAACTCATGGCATCAAAAAGGTGTGGGAATTTGTTTTCCCATGCTAGTTTTCTTGATGACAAAAATGGCATCAAAAAGGCGTCGAAAATAGGCTTTTTGACGCCATACTGATGCCATTTTGGCATCAAAAAATTAGTTTTCTATTATGTTTATATGTAATATCCTAGAAATTTAATTGTTTTGATTTCTGAATATTTAATTAATTTTAAATATAAATAATTTGCTTTTGGAGTTTAATGACTTGAGTTCAAATGTAGTGATTATTTAAATGTTTGAGTTGTGAAACAAATGTTAACTAAATGGATTTAATAGCCTTATTTAACTCCTTTAAATAATAAATGATCATGTTAAATTAATTTTTGTAAATTTATTCACAATAATAAATAGTTCGGGTAAATATCAATAATGTAATTGAAAAAATAAAATGATATCTAAATTTATAAAATTATCATTTTGGGCACTGTTTTGGGTTTTGACGTAACTAGTGCCATCAGGACTAGATTAATATGGTAATATACCTCGATAAGTTTTGTGACAATCAGACGTACATGTTGATCTTGCGAGCTCAAAATACATAATAGTCAGAGAATTAAAAATAATATAATTTGGCTATTAAATCTAACTTCTATATACGATTGAATTAGGTATGAAACTAGTTCCATTGAGTTTAGGGGTATTTGGCTAGAAACGCTAGTGAGAGCACTTCGATTGGAGTTCATGATTTTGAGGGGTATAGTGTAGGAGAATACTCTATATAAGGAAATCATTCTTCTTTCTTTGTCCTAAAACCATATCCATGCCCTACCCTCATCTAACAGTCGAGATCATCCACGATGCTAAGGGCCGTTTCAGGTGATGGTCCTACTAAGAAAACGTGCAACTAGGGGAGTGAGTGCTTAGACCGGAGGGATCGCCATGATTCAACCTGCGATGGCATAGATTTGGGATGGAAGGTGGCATCATTTTTGGTCTCATGCTCATCGACGACGACGAACTAAGGGGCGAGGCCAGTGCCTTTCGTTGCATCTTGGCAGGGGGTACCACTGGTGAGCATGCAATGGAGGTCGAAGCCTCGTAGCGGAAACGTCTAGTTGTTGAAGTCGGCAACCTAGGTGTATTTACGTGCATGATTAGGGTTGATTAGGGTAATATATTATGCTATTAAATAATTAATTATATTATTTAATTTAATATCTTATTAAACCCATAATTATCTCATACGAGGTCGGATTCGAACACAGTTAGCTGCGTTGGACTTATACCATTGTCATCTTCGTATTGGAATTGGATTTGTGGAATTTGAAGCTTGTAAAATTATGGGCTATATTCGGACATTAATTTTAGACCAAACCAAAATGCGAAAACATTCGTTGGAATTTTAATGAGTTTACCCACCTTTTAAGTAAAATATATGACATCTGTGTTGTTATAAATTATTGTTAAATGCTTGAATGACAATTTATATTGTTATTTGGTTGTTTGTTTAGATTTATATTTCCGTTTGAAAAAATGATGGCATAAATAGCAATTGTTTTTTCAGAGGAAAAAACCAAGAGAAAGTTAGAGTGTACGTAGTGAATAGTTTGCTACAGAGCACTTCGAAACATTCACACATATATGTAATTTGCTGGGGATTTTTGTAAAGAGCCTCTAAGGGGTTTCTTGCCAACATTTATTTATTTACTTATATTCTCATGCTACTTATATTGTTGTTTGGCTGAAAATATTTATAACATACTATCTGATTGTGTAAGTGTCATTACGGTGATTGTCATTGTACCATAACTTATGAAATATCATCCATCAACACCATATTGTGTTTGTGTTTTTACAAAGTAAATGATTTGGTTGTGTTTTGCAGTTTGAAAATTGTTTATTTCAAATATTTTGAGAATTTTGAAATGGATTTATAGGGATTGCGTAAGTTTTTGAAAGGAATTTGAGGGTTTAAATATATGTTTAGTTATTATTTAATTGCAATAAAGTAAATTAATATAATATTAATGATATTTAAAATTTAATTAATTGATTAAATAAAAGTGTTTAAAAAGTAAATAAATTGATTTAATAATAGAAATTAAAAGTCAATTAGCCGATTTAATAGAAATGGTTAAAATTAATTAACTGATTTAATAAAGGAGTTCAAAGTTAATTTATCATTTTAATAACAAGGTTTAAGTTTATTAATCATTTTAATAAATGATGTTTAATGTTAATTAATTTTTTTAAATAAAGATGTTTGAAATTAATTATCCGACTTAATAAAAGTGTTTAAAGATAATTGATTTATTTATTAAAAGAGCTATAAAGTTGATTAATTTGGTTTAATAAAGGTGTTTAATTGATTTATTAATTAAAAGCGCTATAAAGTTGATTAATTCTCTTTTAGGATCATTTATATGGTTTTAATTTATAAAAATATTTTAATTAATTTATTATCCTCCGAGATAATAAACGTTGTTTGAAATTTATAAATGATAGTTATAGATGAGAAAATTCCTTTAAAAAGAATATTTTTTTACAGTATTTTTAAAGTGTTTAACAAATATTAGTGATATGAAAACCAAGCGCAAGTTTGGTTTTTAAAAGTTTTGATTTGGTTACGCAAAGGTTAAGAAGTTTAATTTTCCATTATCCGATATCGCTTATGTGAAAAGGATTTAGTCATACTCTTGCATCAAGGTATGAAAACTCGTCCATATCTCGAAAGCTAAAAATATCATCAAGGTGATGCCTAAAGGTAACATTACCTTCACTTTCCTGACTTCATTTTCAATTAGGAAATAGTACAAATTTGAAATTGACAAGTAGTGATTAGAATATGAGACGTACTAGCCATATACAATCATTTTTAATTATCCTCGATAGTTGATTTATTGACCATCGGTTCAACTTTCTTCTTTGAGAATCATCAATTTAAGACGATTTGTTGCTCATTTTAGCATTGTTATCCTTTTTCCGAAATGAGTAAAACCAAAAAGCGATTGGAGGCCAAGTTATGTGGGGTTGCTTGTATTAGTGTATTTTCTAGATTTGGTTCTATAGTATGTGCACAGAGATGTGAAATACTTGGATACTGAGTAAGGTTGGCGAGGTCTGGCTTGGAGTTTCCGAGTGGTGTCACAAAGTATATGACCCTCTCAAGTATATTTTCTAGAGGTGTACTTGTGGTATGAGGGCGCACCCTCCTAGTCATTTGTTGAAAAATTCTTTTTCTTGTTGTTGATTCAAGTCTTTGAATCGTTTTCTTAATTACATCAAGAAGTGACTATAGTTATTTTTAATGTTTAATTAGTTTGAATTTTAACATTGTTATACTCATTCTTCTAAGTTTGGGTTTAGTTCTAGCTTATTTCCATTTTTCGTGTATGGATGTTGTTCTTGTCAGGTAAAAACCCATTCTGCGTTTAGCAACGTGGTCTTATAGAATTTTCATATGTTCATCCTATTACTTGAGTTTCTCATGCTGGTTTTTCAAGATTGAACCGGGTGTTATTTTATTATAATGCTCGTGTCAGATCGAGTATTTTTCCAGGTTATCGTTGATGAGACATGAAGCTCATGAAGTAGAGCTGGATGTCACCTATTGTAGTATTTTATTTCCGTTGTATTATTATTATATGTACCCATCAATAATTATAAGATCAGGAAGTTATAGTTGTTCAGGCTAATGAGGTTTGTTTATTATCTCTGATATACTATGTATTTTAGAGTGACAGCTTTTACTATCTTTGTTATATTATATTTGATCGTTCCGCTGTGGGATTATGTTTCTCCAGTTCTTTTTTCTTTTTCGTTTTCCTTCATCCTAACAATCTATCTTTTCGATGATTGGATGTTCGATATTTGAATACCGTGGATGTATTAAGTGCCGACTTTCGATGGTTGAAAAGGCAGATGGTTGCGGTCTAAATTAGCAGAATTAGGGCTAACTTATTAAAGCCTACCCATTTAGTACGGTGTCTAGAAATGTAGTAGTGAAAGTTGGATTTTGGAAATCAAGCACTCTACCTTTCCTAGATACAGGCCTAACCTGAAAGATAAAGTAAGCCCATAGGTTATCTTCAGTATAAAGGCCCTAGTTTATTTTGGGCCTTGCACTAATTTTTAAAATCTATTTTGAAATTATAAATAATATTTTAATTTAAAAGGTTCAATTAAAAAAATTATAAATGTTACAAAATGTTTTTCCCAAATTACTGGATATTTTTTTGAAAATTAAAATAATAATTAATTGAATTAATTAAAAGTTAATTAATTAAGCGAAAACATATATAATGATATATGTAAATATATCTTAAAATATTTATGGTAATTAATAAATAATTTTTGCAATTAATTAAAATTATTTTAATTAAATAAATTAATTAAATTTAACTAATAAATAAAGTTATATACATTTATTATGATATATGTGTTTGCTATAAATGTTATAGTATGTGTATTCAATTTAAATTATTTGTAATGAATAAAATTAAATTAATTAAAGAGTTAATTAATTACTTAATTAAATTAATCGAATAAGATTTAAAATGAATAGAAGGTTACGCATAACAATATTTTTTAAGTTAATTAAAATTATAAACTGTTATATAAGAATTAAACTTTCGTGATATGAATGTATAATGAAAATGATTTGCTTAAATCAAGTCTCAATCTTGTTATCAAAATAATAATATAAATGTATAGTAAAAGGATGAATTGTAGTAAACCTAAATTGGATTTAAACATAATATATACATAGTTTATGTATAGTGATTTTTGATGTGTTTGTCACTTGAATCATGAGAGTATTTAATAAGAAGTACATTATTACAGAAGTCAATATCAGACAAGTAAATATACTAAAGATTATGGACCTTTAGTTGAGTGTCGTCCTCTATCATTAATATAATAATAAATTACTTGCATACTCTTTTTTTGTTGATATTTCTCAGGCTAAAGATGTTATATGCAGTTCTAATAATATAAAAATAGACATTATAGATATATACACATATTTGCAATATTCTTCAAGGTACATGCATTTATACTTAAGCCGTCGTGAAATGAACGATTCAAGTAAATAATCTGTAAAGGCCCATATCTTCGTTCCATTTGAGTAGACAATAAATCACACGTGTGCAACTCATAATGAATGGAAATACGAATCTTTAGGGGTTAAATAAGAAAAATAAGAAAAGAAGAAGAAACAAATACAGAATCTCGTAGCGGAATGATAAAATATAATAATCAAATAAGCAGTTCGTTAAGCTATTTATACAGTACATCTGATAATAATCTATAAAACGTTTATCAGATTTATAAATACATCAGGAATAAAATATAATGCAGCAGACAACATGATGCAGGAAGAATAATAGTAATAATATACAAAATCTTTGTCTTCATCCTCCATAATAAATCTTTAATAAGCTAAAAGAACTCAGGACCGACCCGAGCGGAATGAAAAGACGAGTCAGGACAAAAATATCCTTATGTAAGTCAAATCGATATTGTAACGACCCATAATTTCCCTACTTCGAAAACGAGCGATTTCGTTTCTGTTAAATTGAAAAGGGTATAAAAACTTAAATAAATAAGCTATATATAATCAATAATAATAGAGAAATTATTTATTCTTATAATTGATACTTTAAAAAGTATAAATTTGGATTTTAGAACAAATCAACAAAAGTTTAGTTTTGTTAAAAAGAAATAAATGCTTAAATAAATAGGTTTAAACATTTATTTAAAAAGATAAATCTTGTTGAAAACATTTAATAAAGATAATAAAAGTATATTAAAATATTTAAAAATATGTTACCAATCGTTTTACAAAAACAACCAAATTTTGTCGCATTTTGTCAGTTTTACATACATTGTAAAATTAGAGATTTTGATATTATTTAAATATGATTTTAAAATACAAAAAGATATGTTTTAATTTATTTAAAGAAGTAAAAAGTTCATTTTTAAATTTGTTTTACATAAAAAAATAGTTTAACTAAAACGTCAAAATGTGACCGTAAAACATTTTGTCGAAAATCAACGTTTTGTTAATTAAAAGTTGTCACAACTTCGTCGCTCCTTTATTTTTTTATATAGGAACATATATTCAAATAGTATAAGTATTAATTAATTCACTAATCAAATTTACTTTTACTAAACCTAGTTAGAAAATTCTAGAATATAATTAAGAAAAAGTAAGCATAAAAAGACAAACATTCATTCAAAGCAAAAAATAGACATCAAATCAAACCAAACATAATTATTATATTCTTTACTTGATTCTTAAGTGAAAAGACATAAAGTAATGATTTAAAATGTGATGTTAAGTGTTGAAAAAATAAGGTTGCCTAAAAAGTAAGTAAATGGATTTTGGTCTTTTTACAAAATATTATTTTAATCCAAACATTTCTATAAATAAGCATCCACTTTCTCACTTTTTTTCACTTCTTCTTCTTCTTCTTATTTCAAGCTTCTCTTACAACCTCTAATGGCTTCTTCTCTTTTCCTTACTAACTTTTTCAAAACCATACCTAATAAAGTCAAAGCACCACCAAACTTTGCCAAAGAACATGAATATCACCAAAACAAGGTTTAGCATCTAAGAAGTGTAGAAATGATGGAAGAAAGCGAGGGTTAAGGTGTGGCCGAACCTATAAAAGAGGGAAAGACTTGTGGTCAGGAGCAAGTGGAAGTAAAGTGATGGTCGAGCGCTAAAAAGTGAAATGAAGTTGTTTACGTGATGGTTTGGTGTAGTTAAGATGATTTAGTGAAGCGTTGTTGCATATGAATGTTGGTAGAAAGAATTGGTTAAAGGCAAGTACTCAAATCTTAGTTTTATTTTAATAAAACTTAAGTTGATAATACACATGTTAAGTTAGAAATTAATATGTTGAATATTGGTTGATATTGAATAATAACTTGGTTGATATTATGGTTGATTATATGTTTGTGATATGGATGATAACTTGGTTTAATAAATGATAAAATAAATGGTTAGTAATTATAGTTAAATCAATGGAAATAAATCCATATAAATGTATGCATAGAAATTATTTAGTCTCTTAATGATTTTAAAATATCTAAAAAGATTGAAAATGATATTATAATATGAAATGAAATGAAAAATGAGTTTGAAATGATGAAAATATTGTTTTAAATGAGTTAGAATAGTTTAAATGTGGTTTAAAACAAATTTTAAGTGTTTAGGACAAGTTTCGAAGCAATTTACAAAATTGGTCAAAATCGAGCTCGTCGCGTAGCGGCAGTTCATAAATTTCGATCCGTAATTTCAAACTAATGTAGAGAATGATTTACAAGTCGGATTTTTTTGAAATAAAATTTCTTTGGTCCACAATGATAATATTTTTTCAACGAAGAAAGAAAATCAAAATTTCATCAAGTAGACTATGAAATATGTTCAAAACTATTTTCTAAAAACATAGCGGTTTTGCAGTTCGGAATTCGAAAAGAGATTTCTTTATAAATGATATTTTTAAGTAATTAAAAATGTGGAATAAATTTGATAAATCTATTAAAATGGTTTAAAAGAGATTTTGAATGGAAAATATGAATTTTCAAATGTTAAAAAGTTGTTTAAATCAATTAAGCTTATACAATACTTTCCGTTGCACTTTTACACAGCGAATTCTATAACCATTTGAATATGAGTTGAAACTTAACAAATATTTTCTAAATATTTTATGAATGATTTTAAAAAGAATAACTAAGTAATTTAAAGATGATTTGGAAATTTTAATAAGAGTTTGAATAAATGGTTAAGACGAATTGTTCATACCACTTAAACAAAAAGTGAAGAATATTGAATATAATAACAAACTGAGTATGTGAAAACGACTTGTACATTTGTCCCGCCTGTGAGATCTGAGAAGATAAAACAAGGTGTTTAACTAAGGTTAGAAATGGAGCAACCATTGCCTTGAACTTACTTGGCCTATATTTTCTCTTCTTAGGCGAGGGGCGGAATAGATCGAAAGGAAAGCGCGGATGCTCTAAAAGATCATTTTTAAGTTTTTTCTAACATAAAAGAAAAGAAACAAATTCTTTGAATGTTAATTAACCACTTAACATCTTTTACCAATGATTAGCACAAAAAACTAGGAATCGGATTTGGGTGATTTCTATCCGAAAACACCTTCAAATTAATTTTCGAAATAAAACATACCGAAGACAAAGATCGTTGATGACAAAGATCTTCATGATGTAGGATTACTTGCCATTAGTCCCTAGTGGTGAAATTTATCATATCTAAGGTGGAAGTAGCACTCTGTTATGAAAATATTCGAATTGCAAGAATATGATTTGAAGTTAAGAAAGAAATTTTGATTAAGATTTAATGAAAGATTTGGGAATATTTTTCCTAAGTTAAAAGTTATAGGTTGAATATAAGATATCTTTGCTTAAGATTCAATAAGTGATTTGGAAATGTTTTTCTAAGTAAAAGAGAAAATGATTTCGAATTATTTGAGGATTTAAGAAAGGTTTAAATAAATCAAATTATTTGATAAATAAGGCTTAATGATTCTATATACTCTTGAAAAGAAAATGGTACAAATTGAAAAGAGTATATCTAAGAAAGATATTTGATTTAAATAGAAGATGATGTAATTGATTAATGATTGATATCCACATATGAACTTAAAATCTTTTAAAGCGATTATTGACTTCGAAGGGACTAGGGTCAGATTTGGGAGATTCGTATCCAAAAAACCACTTTGAGCCAATGTATATATTCGAATGTGAAGACGTGTTGAAGATGATGAGTATTGAAGATCGTGGATCTTCATAGTGTGAGGACTGCTTGCTGACATGCTCTAGGTTGCTCCCATTATAGAGTTGTTTATAGCAATGGTCTTCTCATTGTGGAGATTTTTTGGGTTGTAAGGACTACTCGCAACTAGTGGTAGTAGGAGAGTGCCTTCGGTTTCGTTCAGTCGCAGAACGAACTTGTATGGACGAATGTCTGACATTGCATTTTTGATACACAATGTTTGACTTTTACAAATGTATATCTGCTTGGTGGTGAAGAAGGAAACTTCTCTTAGCTTAATACCCTTCTTTGAGACAAATGAGCTCAGAGGTTGTATGCTTGTGGGAATCAAATAGTGGTCAAAGGAATGACAGTGTGGCAGTCAAAGTGAAAGAAAATGTGTTATATGATAAGGTGATCACTGCCTCGAGTCTCATCAACCGAAAATGATTGAAACAAGGCTAGATGCGGCAAGGCTAAGTGGGTCATTCCCAATTAGGGTATGATCATCCCTTTCTAGATATATTTCTTCCTGCTATGACGTTCGGGATGTAAATTAATGTGGTTTGTATGCTAGAGCGCGCTCGGTTAAAGATCGGTAATGACCGGAGGATGACATATTCGGTACTATCTAGTTACAGAGGTAGGCCGGCCTTGTGTTGGTAGAGGGCAGATGTTCTGTGCCTTAGGACATCCATCTAGAGTTGTACCCATCGGAAGGTAGTCCCTTCACTTAGTCTTTTGTATGAAAATCCATTCTTCAATTAGAACCTACGGTTTTGTTTGTAGAGCCTAGTATGTTGGAATTTAATAATGGTAACAATTTCGGCTATATTAATAAGTTTTTTTGCAAATATTTTCAAAGAGATGTCATTAAAAATAATATCAAATGTTTTGATATATAAAAGTGTTTTAAGTTATCATAGGGTAAAAACCTGTCTGTGCTTATGTGTGGGCGTAGTCTTATGAGATACTATTTCTTTTCAAAGGATTATATTCAAAGGATGGTATATGACACTGTCATTTATTATTGAGTTTCCTCACGCTGGTTTATCAAGCCTGATCCGGGTATGTCTAATACTCGGGTCAGATCCGAGTAGTTTCAGGTTTAGTCAAAGACGGTTGGAGTTTCCAGAGGAAAGCTAGAGATATTCATTTATGTATGGACGTATTCTATTATCCATTGTATTCTGTTAGTTTTAGTTGATATTTGTCGGCAATTGTAAGGACAGATGTTTATTAATGTCCAAGCTGAATTTAGGTTAGACTCTAATATATCTATTTATATGCTTTCCACTGTAAAGATATTTGGTCAGTATTATATTTTATTCCTTTCGTGTGAGATTCTATTATATCTATTTTTCTTTATTACCCTTCATGCTCCGTCTTTTCATGCAATTTGAGTTGGGCATATGTGGTTTACTGTCGATTCAAAGGGTATGAAAAAACGGGCCATGACATTTGGTATCAGAGCTGAAGGTTAAGCAAGAACCTTGGCAATGATTGGGTAAAGCCTCATCAGAGATAGGGTTAGTAATACACTAGGATGAGTGACTCATAGAGATAGGGTTAGTAACACCTTAGAATGAGTATGAGTGTATTATATATGAGCGCGTATTTGTTATTGGATAGAAATTGTTTTGTGTTGATTTATATGTTGAGTGATTTATGGATTCTGATCGATGCGCCTGATCACCGTTATCGATAAGGGTTCCTAAACATTTAAACAAGGCGAACTGACACACTGATTTTGAAAAAAAACTGGTAAATGAAATAATTTAGCTAGGACTATATTTTGAATATAAAGCATATATTTTGAAAAGATGTATAGTTAGAAATCAGGATTAATGAAATTTAAATATGAACATCTTATGATTAGAATTTCATGGTTTGACTATAAGATGTTTCATAAAGATAATCAATAAGTAAGAAATCTGGTAAGATAATTAATATCTTTAATACTTATTCCAAAATAATAAATTAAAAAATAATAATGTTAAGTTATTATCATAAATTGATCAAATGTTTGATTTAAAAGTTTAAGTACAAATTCCTTGTGAATTAAGTTTCACTATTTGACTATAAGGTATTTGATAATAAGATTATTTAAGGAATGAACATATAAGATAAATAATAGAAAATGATTATGTATAAGGTAAAATAATATAAAACGAATGTGAATTTAAATTTGAGTAAAAGAATTGTGGAAATTTAAATGAATTTAATTAATATAAGATGAATTTATAAAATAGATTTTATAAAGTAATCTCCAAAAGATTTTGAAATTGGTATTATTTCAAGTAAAAAGAGATATTTTATGTTAACTAGTTCGAATGGATCGAAAATAAACTAAAAATGGACAAGAGATGTGTTCGGATGGTAAACACTTCGCTTAAGTATTACTCTTCTTGTTAAGATGATATATGATACTATTGGTAGTACCCAGTTCCTTGGATTGTTTTGGAGTTACACGATCTATATAATTTTCTTAAGTCATAGAGATAATGTGAATCATTAATTGATAAATTGATTAGTAATCTTTATAAAAGTTTGTAAACCAAAGATAAATTAGGATCGCTAATTGCTAAAATAAAGCAGAATTTTCGACGATTTTGGACAGTCGAAAATTTTCAAATCATACATAACTCAGAGCTAAGAAATTTGTGAAATAATTTGAGTAAATGAAATAAGATAAGGATAATTTATAAATCCGATTTATAAAGAAAATTTAAGAGTTAAGAGTATGAGGATTTAAATACGGGTGGTTTTAAAATTTGTTTTTTTCAAAGCTAGAAAATTAATAATAGCATAACTTATGAATTTGAGATAATAGTAAATTACAACAAAGTTTAAATTTATTGAGCAGACAGATTTAAGTAAAATCAGTTTGGAATTTGGGATTTGTACATACTCTTAGGATGTAAAGGTATATAATACAAATATAGATTTAAGTCATGAGCTATTTAGTAAAATAATAACTCTTTAAAAAGATAATTATAACCTGAAAAATGTTTTATTAATGAATTCCATCACTATTTAAGGATTTGGACTCAAATCTTTAAAATATGGTTGATTTACATAAGTTATAAGATGAAATAAACTTAAATAATAATTTTACGAAATGGTTCGTAAATAATATTAGTGTTAAAGGAAATAAACTAAGTTAAAGGATTTCACAACTGAAGAAATTCTGGTATTCATAAGCATACTACAGTTGATGAGTTTATACATGATGATGGTTTAGTTTTACCTTATTCTAGCTCTTTTCATTTAAGGAATTTATGGAATCTCATAACAAGCAGCCACTTAAGGAGTAGTGATAATGTTCTAATTTGGTCAGATAAAGGAAAGAATCATTCAATAAGTCTTGTGTATAATATTCTCAGTCAAAATAGTTCTCTGTTCCCCTGGAATACAAGGATTTGGAAGATTGGTGGAAATGCAAAGGAAAATTTGTTGCTGTGGAAGGTGATGGCAAATGCTCTAAACACTAAGGAAAGGCTTTGTAGAATTGGAGTTATTCCAGAGGACTTATGTGTTTTGTGTAACTGTGAAACTAATACTCATTTATTTTTTGAGTGTTCTTATGTTTATCAAATTTGGTGTAGACTTCTATCAAATGGAGGTTTTTATAAGCCATCACCTCTCAGTTCAATTGAATGGTTCAATGTGTTTAAAGCAACAAGATGGAAGACTAATAAGAAAAAGTTGCTGTTAAAGCTTCTTAAAAGGATGATTCAAAAAGTGTGGACAGAGAGGAATAGCAGAATCTTTGGTAATGGCAGCAAGAATCCAATGCAACTGTATAATTTGATTCATGGTAGTATTCTTAGAGATCTAAGGAATGAGTAAAGTTAATGTTTGTATGGATTATTCTCATAATGCAGATGGATATCTTCTGAAGGAATGCACTACTTACTGAAGCACCATTTCTGGAACATTGATTATGGCTTGGAGTTGTTCAAAGTTAATGTTCTTTTTTTTGTATGGATTATTCTCTTTATGCAGATGGATATCTTACTGAAGGATTGTACTAGTTACTGAAGCACCTTTTCTGGAACTTTGTTTATGGCTCGGGGTTGCTGTTTTCATGGTAGTTTTTTAGAGAAGTCTGGGATATAAATTTGGTTTTTGCTGAATGTAGTTTTTGTTTTGTTGTTTATTTGTTTGTTTTTGTTATGATGATTGTAATAGGTTATAGTGTTATCTTTGGAACTTTTGTAATTTGGATTAAGTCAATAAATGAGATTCACTCTTGCCTTTCAAAAAAAAAAAAACTAAGTTAAAGGATCGTGGAAATTATAATACAGATAAATTATCTTTTGAGTGAAAAATGGTTTCTTTAGAATATTTTCCTTTAATAAAAATATTTGAAAATAAATAATTAAAGGGATTATATAAAGGAGTACCTTTATAAAATGTTTGAACTTAAGATAAAAGTTTATGAGAAGTTTTTGAAAGTTAATAATTACATATATTATATGTAGATCATTTCATCGCATAAATTTTTATCTAAGATTTGAGTTCGGAACTTTAAGGTGTTTACAATGGTCCGAAAAAGGATTTATCACTCAATTCTTGATGATGAACATTGATGAGGGTTTGTAGTTAGGTACTTTAGTTTTCTATCGTAGTTGAAAGGTACGCAAGGACAGCAAAGGTTATGATCTAGAAGCCTGATCAGAGTCCGCACTAGAGGATCGAGGGATCGATACTGGTTCGAAAATAAAGTTGTGCATTCGAATAGGAGATCGAATATGATATTTCGTACGGATGATCTGTGTACATTATATGGAATTAAGTTTAAAGATAAATTTTTGGGCAAAATTTTGTTTGGGTAATTTCGAGAACGAAATTCTTTTAAGTAGAGAAGAACGTAACGACCCGTAATTTCGCTACTTCGAAAGCGAGAGACTTCGTTTGTTTTAAATTTAAAAAGGTTAAAAAATTAAATAAACAAGCTATATATAATAGATAATAATAGAGAAATTATTTATTCTTATAGTTGATAAGTTAAAAAGTATAAATTTGGATTTTAGAACAAATCAACAAAAGTCAAGTTTTGTTAAAAATAAATAAATTCTTAAATAAATAGGTTTAAATATTTATTTAAAAAGATAAATCTTATTGAAAACATTTAATAAAGATGATAAAAGTATATCAAAATATTTAAAAGTATGTTAATAATTGTTTTACAAAAATTACCAAATTTTGTCGCATTTTGTCAATTTTACGTACACTATAAAATTAGAGATTTTGATATTATTTAAATAAGATTTTAAAATATAAAGAGACATGTTTTAATTTATTTAAAGAAGTAAAAAGTTTATTTTAAATTTGGTTTACACAAATAAATATTTTAAGCAAAACATCAAAATGTGACTGTAAAACATTTTGTCGAAAATCAATGTTTTATCGATTAAAAGTTGTCGCAACGTCGTCGCACCTTTATTTTCTTATATAGGAACATATATTCAAATAGTATAAGTATTAATTAATTCACTAATCAAGCTTACTTTTACTAAACATACTTAGAAAATTCTAGAATATAATTAAGAAAAAGTAAGCACAAAAAGACGAACATGTCATTCAAAGCAAAAAGTAAATATCAAATCAAACCAAACATAATTATTATATTATTTACTTAATTTTTAAGTGAAAATGACATAAAGTAATGATTTGAAATATGATGTTAAGTGTTGAAAAAATAAGATTGCTTAAAAAGTAAGTAAAGGGTATTTTGATCTTTTTACAAAATGTTATTTTAATCCAAAACTTTTTATATAAATAAGCATCCACTTTCTCACTTTTTTTCACATCTTCTTCCTCCATTTTCAAGCTTATCTTTCACTCTCTAATGACTTCTTCTCTTCTCTTTTCCTTACCAACTTTTTCAAACTCATATTAAACAAAGTCAAAACACCACCAAACTTTGTCAAAGACCTTAGAATATCACCAAAACATGGTTTAGCATCTAAGAAGTGAAGAAATGATGGAGGAAGGTGAGGATCAAGGTGTGGTCGAACCTATAGAAGGGTGAAAGACTTATGATCGGGAGCAAGTGAAAGTAAAGTGATTGCCGAACGCTGAAAAGTGAGATGAAGTTGTTTACGTAATGGTTTGGTGTAGTTAAGAGGATTTAGTGAACCGTTGTTGCATATGAATATTGGTAGGAAGAATTGGTTAAGTTAAAGGTGAGTACTCAAATCTTAGTTTTATTTTAATAAAACTTAAGTTGATAATACACATGTTGTATTAGAAATTAATATGTTGAATATTGGTTGATATTGGGCGATAACTTGATTGATAAATGATAAAAGAAATGGTTAGTAAGTATAGTTAATTCAAGGGAAATTAAATCCATATAAATGTGTGTATGGAAATTATTTAGCCTCTTAATTATTTCAAAATATCTAAAAAGATTGAAAATGATATCATAATAATATGATATTATAATATGAAATGAAATGAAAAATGAGTTTGAAATGATGAACATCTTGTTTTAAATGAGTTAGAATAGTTTAAATGTGGTTTAAAACAAATTTGAAGAGTTTCGGACAAGTTACGAAACAATTCACAAAATTGGTCAAAATCGACCTCGTCGCGTAGCGGTAGTTCGTAAATTTCGACCCGTAACTTCAAATTAATGTAGAGAATGATTTATAAGTCGGATTTCTTTGAAATAAAAATTCTTTGGTCCACAATGATTATAGTTTTTCAACGAAGAAAGAAAATCAAGATTTCATCAAGTAGATTTTGAAATATGTCCAAAACAATTTTCTATAAACGTCGCAGTTTTGCAGTTCGGAATCCAAAAAGGAATTTCTTTATAAATGATATTTTTAAATGATCAAAAATATGAAATAAATTTGATAAATCTATTAAAATAGTTTAAAAGAGATTTGGAATTGAAAATATGAATTTTTAAATATTAAAAATTTGTTTAAATCAAATAAGCTTATATAGCACTTTCCTAGCACTTTTATGCTGCAAATTCTATAACTTTCGAATATGAGTTTAAACTTAACAATTCTTTCCTAAATATTCCGTGAATGATTTTAAAAAGAATAATTAAGTAATTTAAAAATGATTTGGAAGTTTTAATAAGAGTTTGAATAAATGGTTAAGACGAATTGTTTATACCACTTAAATAAAAAGTGAAGAATATTGAATGTAATAACAAACTGAGTATGCGAAAACGACTAGTACATTTGTCCCGCCTGTGAGATCTTAGAAGACAAAACAAGGTGTTTAACTAAGGTTAGTAATGGAGCAACCAGTGCCCTGAACTTACCTGGCCTACATTTTCTCTTTTTGGCGAGGGGTGGAATAGATCGAAAGGAAAGCCTGGATGCTCTAAAAGATCATATTTAAGTTTTTTCAAGATAAAAGAAAAGAAACAAATTCTTTGAATGTTAATTAACCACTTAACATCTTTCATCAATAATTAGCATGAAAAACCGAGAATCGGATTTGGGTGATTCCCATCTGAAAACCCCTTCAAATTAATTTTCAAAATAAAAAATACTAAAGACAAAGATCATTGATGACAAAGATCTTCATGATGTAGGATTACTTTCCACTAGTCCTTGAAGGTGAAATTTACCATATCTAAGGTGGCAGTAGCACTCTGTTTTGAAAATCTTCAATTTGTAAGAATACGATTTGAAGTTAAGAAAGAAATCTTTGATTAAAATTTAATGAATGATTTGGGAATATTTTTCAAGTTAAAAGTTATAACTTGAATATAAGAAATCCTTGATTAAGATTTAATAAATGATTTGGAAAGGTTATCCTAAGTAGAAGAGAAAATGATTTGGAATTATTCCAAGATTTAAAAAAGGTTTAAATAAACCAAATGTTTTGATAAATGAGGCTTAATGATTCCATATACCCTTGAAAAGAAAATGGTACAAATCTAAAAGAGTATATCTAAGAAAGATATTTGATTTAAATAGAAGATGAAGTAATTGGTCGATGATTGATATCCACATATGAACTTAAAATCTTTTAAGTGATGATTGGCTTTGAAGGAACTGGGGTCAGATTTGGGTGATCCCTATTCGAAAACTACTTCCAACCAATGTATATGTTCGAATGTGAAGACATGTTGAAGATGATGATTGTTGAAGACCGTGGATCTTCATAGCATAAGGACTGCTTGTTGACATGCTCTAGGTCGCTCCCATTATAGAGTTATCTATAGCAGTAGTCTCCTCGTTGTGGAGATTTTTCGGATTGCAAAGACTACATACTACTAGTGGTAGTAAAAGAGTGCCTTCGGTTTCGTTTAGTCCCAGAACGAATTTGTATGGACGAATGTCCGACATTGCATTTCTGAGACACAATGTTTGACTTTTACAAAGGTACATATGTTTGGTGGCAGAGAAGACAACTTCTCTTAGCTTAACACCCTTCTCTGAGACATACGAGCTTAGAGGTTATATGCTTGTGGGAGTCAAATAGTGATCAAAGGAATGACGATGTGGCATTCAAAGTGAAAGAAAATGTGTTATATGATAACGTAATCATTGGCTCAAGCCTCATCAACCAGAAATGACCAAAATGGGGTTAGCTGCGGCAAGGCTAAGTGGGTCAGCCCCAATTAGGGTATGATCTTCCCCTTCTAGATATATTTCTTCCCGCTATGACGTTCGAGATGTAAATTAACGTGGTTTGTATGCTAGAGCGTGCTCGGTTAAAGGTCGGTAACGACCGAGGGAAGACATATTCGGTACTATCTAGTTACAGAGATTGGCGGGTCTTGTGTTGGTAGAGGGCAGATGTTCTGTGCCTCAGGGCATACATCTAAAGGTGCACACATCAGATGGTAGTCCCTTCACCTGGTCATTTGTATGGAAATCCATTCTCTAATAGAACCTACGGCTTTGTTTGTAGGGCCTAACATGTTGGAATTTAATGACGGTAACAATTTCTACTAGATTAATAAATTTATTTGCAAATGTTTTCGAAGAGATGTCATTAAAAATAATATCAAATGTTTTGATAAATAAAAGTGTTTTAAGTTATCATAAGGTAAAACCCCGTCCATGTTTTTGTGTGGGCGTGGTCTTATGAGATACTCTCAAAAGATTTTATTCAAAGGTTGATATATGACACAGTCATTTATTATTGAGTTTTCTCATGCTGGTTTATCAAGCCTGATCTCGGTATTTTCAATACTCGGGTCAGATCCAAGTAGTTACAGGTTTATTCGAAAACGGTTGGAGTTTCTAGAGTAGTACTGGAGATATTCATCTACGTATGGACATATTCTATTATCCGTTGTGTTTTATTAGTTTTAGTTGATATTTGTCAACAATTGTAAAGACAGATGTTTATAATTCTCCAAGCTGAATTTAGGTTATACTCTGATATATGTATTTAAAAAATTTCCGTTGTAAAGATATTTGGTCACTATTATATGTTATTCCTTTCGTGTGAGATTCTGTTCTGTCTATTTTTCTTCATTACCCTTCATATTCCGTCTTTTTGTACAATTTGATTTGGAAATGTGTGGTTTAATAACAATTCAAAGGGTATGGAAAAACGCGCCATGACAGATATCGCATATAACATGAGTGTTACGACGTCAGGGGTATTTACGGGATTTCACATCTCCTATCTAGTTAGTAATGTGCGTGAAATAACTCAAGAGATGTTACGGATTTTCCATCTCTTAAATATCCATCAAAATATTTTTATGTAGTAGAATATGATATATATATATATAATGTATAATCAGTAAAATAAATATTAAAATAGCGTTAAGGCTTTACGTTGATCCTACTTAACTTGTTTTTAAGCATTATTGTGCAGTTTGCATATAAAACACTATTAAACGGTCGATGGATAAAGATGCACCGTGATACGACAACACTAAACCAAAATCATATAGGTCTCATATATGGATAAAAGTATGACAATGCACGTGAGGCAATACCCAAGATATGATACTACCAGTTCGGGTCACAGGGCTGGTGTTAACGCATCATAGCCATGACCATCCACCGCCTCCACCTATCCCATATCGAGTCAAAGGGAGGCTATCCCAAATCAAGGTGCACCAATCTAAACCAACAACAAGAGTAATAATATGGACCGAGCCCAAAAAAGCGAAGAACGGACGTCCACTCGGGGCAATTAACCCACTTGGCCCCGTCAAGCCGTCCTATTTTATTCATTTCAAATTGGCACAAGTGTCGGGGTCTATCCACCATCTTTCTCTTTCTTCAAATCCAGCAACGACGCCAGATTCATCCACTTCATTCTGGAGTCTCCTCCGTGTACATGGTTGCTAAAGTGGTTTCGGTATCGACAGAGGGTATGCCTATATCCGGCCCAGGTCTCTTTAACAACCAAATGTTGTTTTTCACACCGGTTGGTACTTTTATATTTCGAAAATAGTTCATACTTGATATCAAATATCATGTTTGCTTCAAAATCAAATCCATTTCGAAATCATCATATTTACTGAAAATATACTATTTCAATTCAAATCATTCTCGCCTCAATATCTTAATTTCGATTCCAAAATTGTTTCGAATTTCAATTTGGGTAATAAATTCAATTTAACCCCATTCATATTTAAATCCATGATTTAAAAACAAACAATCCACCCTTTAGTAGTGAAAAATAGTTTGAATAATTTAAAAATAGTTTGAATACTTAAAATAATAAAAAATAGTGTAAATGGTTAATATAGTTTAAGTATTAAAAGGGTTTATATAGCAAAATAATTTGGATAGAATCCAAAATTTAAGTTTTTAAAAAATAGTGTAAATGGTTAAAACTGAAACCAAAATAATTTGTATATTTAAGAAGATAGCTTTTAAATAGTTTTATATTGAATAATTAATTTGAATATAGTTTCAAAGTCAAATCTATTCAATTCCAATTTCCATTCAAATTGATTTCAATTTCGATTTCAATTAATTCAGTTCAACTTTCAAATTTAATCAATTCAAATTAAATTTCAAAATCAAAACCTTTTCGATTTTTCAATTTTGAATTCGATTTTCAAAATATCGACTCAAATTAACCTTCAGTACACAGTTTAAAATCTCAATCTTCAAACATAATTCAATTCCGAGCTCAATTTCGAAATATCATTTTTATATCACATTTACCTAGTAATATTTAAAGTTCGAATAAAAGAAAATTCTTTTAAAAAAATCAATTTACGAAATCCAATCAAATTTTGATTATAAATTTAAAATCCCAACTCCAATTATTTAAATAATTTCAAATTAAAACTATAACATTTCGAGCTCAAGTCCGAAAATAATTCGGTTTTAATAAATTCGATTTTTATTTCCTTTAAATCAATCATTTAATTAATTTCAAATAAAAAAATTAAAATCATTTAATTAACCAATCCGGTATTCATATATAATTTTATGTCCTATGGTTAAGTGATCAATTATTTCAATTTAATTTCAGGGATGGATATATATCATTTCAATTCAAATCACAGTGTCATAGGTATATACCATTTCTACCTATTTATTATTTTATTCGAAATAATTCAATTTACAGTTTATAGACTGTAAATAACATACATGATGATAATATGATATATCAAAATAAACAAACATCCAAATCATCTAAAATATCAATCAATAACATCCATCGTAATCCATCATCCAAACAGTCAATTTTAATTTCCACGGTTAATTCAATGATAGTTTATCAGAAAACAATCAATAAATTTATATGACTTCATAATTTCAAATTTAACTAGCATAAAAATATTCTAGTACGTGTGAGCATTATAAACACTCAACTTGATTATCAATTTTAAGTCAAATCGAATGACGTTCGATTTAACCTAAATTTTTAACTAGATCCAAACATCTCCAAATCAGTTCTAGAATGTCATGCTCGTCGCCATGATCCCTCGTCGCTTGTTTCGTCCGATTTTAACCTCGTATGTGAGAGGTACACATTTTATAAGTTTTGAATATAATTGCAATTTTTTTATTATTTTTATATTTCCCTAAATCAGGGCCGCATGGTTCAAGTAAAGCAATCACGGCTGCAAAAACCCCTTCTTCCGAATGGCGTGCTCTTGGTATCATCACGAACTAAGAAACCCACCTGTCGCCCCTAAGCCCTAATTGCCGTGACCAAACCGCACTCCTAGATGAGGATCAGGAGCCACCAGTTCGAACCTCATGCCGTCTCCATCTTTATCCCAAACATCATGAAGCTCGGTCATCTCCAAGCATAGAAAAACGTGAATGAACTCGTACCCTTCTCGAGCGAACTGCGACCAAACGAGGTTATGAAAATCGATCGCCATCGTTGGGTATGGCGAGCTCAACGAGCTCTTCGATTTTCAAGTTGGAAGATTTTTTTAAAAGTTGATGGATGTGGAGAAAATATAAGAGGAAGGTTACCAGATTTCGGTCATTAATTTTTTTAGTGGAGGCAAGGCTGTGTTTTAGAAATAGGGTTACTGTCGCGAATATATATACGTGTACATATTATTTTCAACTTTTCTCATATTTCTCAAACCAACTCCAAATGGAACATACCGCCAGGCGTTTATAACGTTTTACCCCTATTCTAAACACAATAGAACATGTTTCGAGGCCTAATTCGACCGTATGTGGAAGATATCCTTTTGAATCGATTAAAATATTAAATTTTAGATATTTATTTCAACACGTTTCTACCCCGTACGATCAAATGATAAATCCAAGCGCTGTGAAATTTAAAATCCGATAATAATACACTATTACGGATCTAATGGAACTCGTTTCATCGAAATCCGAGGCTGTGCCCCGAATCGCTATTTTTAATGTCTCGATTATAATACAAAATTTCCAATTTCTAACTGTTAAGTGTTAAACCCGATTAAATGTTAATAATCTTCATTGTTGTTTAAATAAAATTTACATCAACTTTCAATATCATTTTCAATCATGTTAAATTCATAATTCAATGATTCAAATAATTTCCAATATTAAATTTAAACAATTTAGTTATCATATAAACCAATATTAAATTCTAAATAAATTTTAGTTATCAACATCATTTTATTTCTATCTAAATAATTCACAATTATTATTCAACTTCAATTATTGATTTTAAACCTAATTAATATATATAATTTCATTTCAACACTTGTCACTGCCAAATCTTCAAAAGAGTTTATTTCAAAATTTTATTCATGTTCGTATCCAATACTTACATTCAAAATCGTTAAAATTTTATTTTTAACCATTTTTATTTAATAATTACACTAAATTTAATAATTTAAAATAGCAAAAACCTATGGGTCGTTACAATCTCCCCACTCAAAACATTTTGTCCCCCAAAAGGAACTATGAAGGGAAATTTACATTTTGATATATAAATAAAATCAACTTATACAACATAAAATCTATTAGAAAATTTTACTACATTTCTACTATGTTACTCCGATCGGCTTACGGAAAGTATAAGTTAGTTATCAAAACAAGTTAATAAAATTTTAAAACTTACAAAATTTTCTAACTCCTTAAAATTTTTGAAACATTTCGCCAACGTCTCCTTTCACGGCTAGATCGAAACAACTACTAAACGCCATTATGAGCCCTAAACCAACAAAAGAAAACAAAAGCCAAGCGGCTCCATCATAAAACCATCAAATCAAATGACAAAATAAACATGCACCTTTTTGTCGGGCCGTCTAAATTTCCCTTGATTTTAAATACCTACATCTTATTTACCAATGATATCCAATCATATAATTTAAAGTCATTTTATATTTTGCATTTTCAATTTCCAATTTGCTTTACTTAAACCCGTACGATGTACATATATCATTCGTACAAAATATCAAATCTGATCGCTCACTTGATCACACAATTTCACTTCCAAACTAGTATCATTCTCACTACTCTCTAGTGCAGACTCAGATTTGGTTCCATAATCAGAAATCGTTATTCTCCTTGCATAGCTCTATAATATGATAGAGAATTCCAAAGCCAATCAAAAATCCATATCCAGAGTTCGCCATCGAGAATCGAGTGAAAAATCCTAACTTGGATTTATAACATCCCGACATTTTATGCCATTCGCATCCGCACATGTCGGATTTGAATTGCTCAAAATATCATAATGTTAATTTACATTTGACAAAACTAAGCATATATAGTAAATAAATCAATCACAGAATCACAGACACAGAGTAATATAACAATAAACAGCGAAAACAGATGAATAGTAGTTCATGAAGCTACTATACATATATATAATAGAGTATGAAACAAGATACAGCGGAAATCAAGACACATAGAAGTCTCAATACAATAGTCATATAAAAAAAATCTGAACGTATCACTGGAGTCAACTAAATAACTGAAAGCTGAATATATAGATGGATCTCCAAGCGAAGCTCCAACTCTAAAGGTGAGTATCAAATGTTGTGACACTCAGTCTGACCCAAATATAAAGCAAAACACAAAATACTCGAATCAGGATTAACATTCTTATATCAATAAATCCAACTCAAGCGAAATATCAACTGAAATACAAGTAACTCAAAAGATGTTTGGGATACCCATCCTCTAAGGATCCGTGGAACCATCCACTACGTACTACAATACGCTATAATAATATGTCTATAGTAAAGTAAACTATTAAAATAGCATTAACGCGTTACCCATATCCCCCTTAACACATTTTTATATATTCCCATAGTCTATACAGTACCGTAACTTCCCCGTAAACTGGGGCTTATCATAGGGCACTCCATAGGTATGGTACAAAAAACCTCGTAGCGGGCTCGATATGGTAGGTGACACGACATAACTAGGCAATGCCAGGGTAGATATACCAATTACACTTCCGAGCTGGTGGTAACGCATAGCCGTAGCTACCACCCACGTCAATCCACACTCCCAAAAATCCGAGGGTGTACCCAAATCAATCACAAAGTAATAATATGGTATCGACGAAGTGTGTCCGATCGGAGGAGCTACCTCACTTGCCCGTCAATTAATCCTATTTTAGCTGCCTTAAGCTAACTCACGGGAGTCAGGTCCATGTTTTATACCTAATATAGAATCGTCTAACCATCCTACTTCATTTTGGAATCTCCACCACGTACACGTTGTCAAAGTGGTTTTCGGTATTGGCAGAGAGTATGACAATAATTGATCCTGGTCTCTTTAACAACCAAATGTTATTATAACACCATGGTCATTTCAAAATATCATATCCATTTCAAAAACCATATCAATTCGAGATCATTCCTTACTTTAAAATAATATTCATTTCCAAAATCATAACACTTTCCAAAATTTTAACTCTTTTGAAATTATAACACTTTTAAAATCATAACTTGGAAGTGATAACACTTTGAAATCACAGTACTCTGAAATCATAACACATTCCTCTTAAATAGTTTAGATATTAATAATAGCATATATAAATAAAATAGTTTATAAAATAAATAGTCTATATGTTAAAATAGTTTGTATATAAAAATAGTTATAAATTAAATAGTTTATATTAAAATAATTAGTATTTTAAATAGTTAAGAATTAAAATAGTTTATATTAAAATAATATAAAAAGTAAAACATTAAAATAGTTTAAATATATTTTAAAATACTTTATATAATAAAAATAGTTTCCTTCAATTCCAAAAATCGATTCAAATTAACTCAAATTCCAAAATCCCATTTAACCAAATCTCAGTTCTTCCATTTCAATTCAAATCTCAATAAACCATTTTATATTGTTTGCGAATATTGATACAAACTACAAATTAAACCATTTCAACTTCAATAGATTTCAAAGCTTTAAATATTCAAACATTTACAAACTAAATTTGACAATTTCATATATATATATATATATATATATATATATATATATATATCAAATTCAACTTCATTATTATTTAGTTTTGAAACATCCCCTTAATCAAACCAAAATCATTAAAACAGTATCTCAAATTACAAATTTAAATAAAACTAAATATTTCCTTTAATTTATTTAAACTTGAAATGTTCATTTAATCACCTTAATCAAAAATCAAGTTATAAAATCATATCTTTTATAATCCCAAATTTAATAAGTTTCAAATCAATCTTATTAAATATAATTCTTAAAAGAATACTATTTCAAATCAACTTAAATTTATCTTCCCAACCTTAATCTATTAAAAATTATTATAAATCTATTTCTTTAAAATATAATTTTAAATAAATACCTAATCATATTATATATTAATTAAATCAAACTTTATTAAATTAAATCTTATTATCAAACTTATTTTATATTAAAGCTTAATTTATATATTTTTAAAATAGTAAAATTATAAGTAAAATCTTAAAATTTATAATTTAAAAACTAAATTATAACTTTAAAAATTTTAGACGTATAATTTTAAAAATCAAAAATTTAAACCTTCATAAAAATAACATATATGTATAATATCTTAAAATCAATATTTATTAAAACCATATATTTCTTTTTAAAACCTTGGAAATCATTTCAAAATATATATAGACCAACCATGTCTGTATATAATTTTCTATCCTATGGTCAGGTGATATGAATATTTATCATTTCAATCTGCAATTTAAATATCTACGGGTATATATCTTTTCAACCTGCAATCCCAAATTCAATTCAATGAAAATCGTTTAGGTTTATCATTTCAACCCATAACGATTTTCTCCTATTCTACAAGATCGTTTGGGTATGTATAATTTAAACCCATAAGGAATTCTAGACCAACAGGGAACTTGCAGTGTGAGAACATATATAATAATCAGCAAGATGCATATATTATCAATAATAGATAGAATATAAATAACACGTCATGGTGTCAGATGTCATAGGTGAACAGATATAAATAATAGCATGTATATATAGCAATTTAAATAACTAACAACATCATATTTCGATTGTCGTTTCGATTGTAATCAAATTTAATAAATATAAGAACGTTAATCGTGAGTGATTTCTCACCTTTCGAGGCTAGAGATGGACGAGAATGAGATGAGTTACGAGTCCAAGCACGAATTTCAAAGCAAAACAAGATTGGCACGAATTCGACGAACAGTGCTGATAACATGAATCGATCAAAACAAATCAAATCAGTTTTGATATAGACTGAAAATATATACATTATTATTTTATTATTTCCCTAAAACCAATATCAATTAAAATACATATTTAAAATCTATATATATAAATATAACATCAAATAAACCCTTGCTTTATCTTCAAAAATCAAACTGATATGTATATACAAACTATATAACTTTATATATACAACAACTTTATATAACTTATACACATTAAACAACTTTATATATATATATATACCTGCTAATACTTCAGATCCAACTTTTTATAAAAGTCATTGCTTTATTGAAATCAATATATCCTATAACTCGACCGGTTATATATATATATATATACAGAAACCTATATCTAAAAAAATATTATAAATCTTTATACTAAAACATAACAGACTAATATATATCTTATATATATACTTTAAAAGTTGTATCTTTAGATATAAACTTAAATCACAGGATATACTTGTATATATACTATTATATAGAACCAATATATAACAGTCGCCAAAATGAAATATTGAGAAATGAAATATATACAATATATATATATATATATATATATATATATATAATACTAACATATAATATAACCAATGTATTATAAAACTAATATAACCTTAATATATGTACTAATATATAAAACTACAGCTGTAGCTATTATATGCAAAACTACCTATATAAGTAATATATATATATATATATACATATAGACATATATATTTAAACTTATACATGTAGACAAAAATACATAATATATGCCAACAAAGCAGACTATATACATAATATATATAACTAGAGCCAACTTTAAATATATATATATATAGACATACTTATATATAAAAAGATTGTACAAATTTTATTCTGCCTATATAACATATAATATTGTTTTCATAAAACATACTGCAACCTATTTTATAAAACATGAACTTTGATACTATACATATATTAAAATTTAACTTCAAAAAAACTCACATAACTTACTTAAACCAACATATATTTATTACTATACATATATAACAGTATAACATATACAGATATATAAATCTACATCACTATATTATAAAATTTAGAACTGCAAATCATGATGTAAAAATCTAAAACAATAACATATATATATACCTCTATACAAAACAAGAGGAGAAGGCGGACAAAACTGGCGGAGGATGTGGGACGAAGTGTGGCATATTGTGGTCTAAGACGTGGCGAGTCGAGCTGTGCTTGGAAGGGCAACAGCAGTGAAGGGAAAGAGGGAGATGGAGTGACGTGCTCAATGCAAGGGAAAGCTTATTGGTGGCCGAAGTTTGGAGCAGGGGTTAAAGCAAATGAATATAAAAATAATATATATATATATATATATATATATATATATATATATATATTTTCAAAGTAAAACGAACGGATGGAAGGGGAAACGAACGACCCACCAAATAATATTTGAACCAGTGAAACTAAAACTCAGGTATGCTTTGAATTCTAGGAGTATTAACAACAAGTGGCTCAATGTTTCCACGGAAGTAAAAAGAAAGGGTATAAGAAACCAAAAAAAACACAAGCTGGTTACTGATATGGTCACCGTTTCATAGATTTTTCCGCGTATCGGACACCGAAACACACATACGAATATGCTGCAGAGATCAACACACCGAGATAATCAGAATGGTACATCGATCTTAGTAATATGACCATCCTATCGAAAGTCAATATCGGTATCGAAAATGCTAAAAATCCGTCGAAAATGTAACATCCCGCCTTTTCGCACGCTTTAAATCGACACACATGTCGATTCAAACCATACGGAAATGGCGGATTGTTATGGGGTAAATAAGAAAACAAGAAAGAAATAAAACAAATAGAATCTCACAGCGGAAGGATAAAATATAATAATCAAATATACAGTTAATGAAGCTGTTTTTCAAAATATTTAAGTATACGTACAATATATATCAGAGTTATACATACCATAGAATATCAATAATGCAGCGGAATACAATAGTGTAGTGGAACAATATAATATATATTAATAATAATACTGAAATCTTCGTCTTCGTCCTCCAGAGATAAAATTTTCAAATCCTGAAACGCTTGGACTGACCCAAGCAAATTGAAAAGACAAAACATTCGAGTCAGAACTAAAAGATCTTATGTAAGTTAAATCAACAGAAATAAATATGAGTGCAGTAACTCAAGAGATGCTCAGGATTTACATCTCTTAAGGATCCGTTAAACTATTTACTGTGTAGTATATTTCGCTATTATAATAGTGTCTAATTGTAAAATAATCTTACTTTAAAATAGCGTTAAAGCTTTATATTTTCCACCTTAACACGTAATAGTGCCAATAGTCTATACAGTGCCTGCATATCTCCTGATCGGGAGACTACGAGAAGACACTCCATAGGTACGACACAAATAGAAATTCGTAGTAAAGGCTCGGTATGGTAGGTGACATGGCACAACTAGGCAATGCCAGGGTAGATATACCAATTACGCTTCCGGGTCGGTGGTAACGCGTAGCCGCAGCTACCGCCCACCTCGAGCCACACCCCAAATAAAAAAAATCAAAAGTGGCCACCGAATCAATCCAAAAGTCAAATTATAACAACATTAAGTAAATAACACAGCGGAATAAAAGAATAATACATTGATATAAAGCTTTGATACAATATCTGATACAACAGATGATCCAATAGATATCAATATACATCAGAGATATGATACAATAAATAGCAGCGGAAAAGGAAAATGGATAACAAAAAAGATTTATATTACAAAAAAGATTTATTTCACAAAGATCAATTTATAGACTTTAAAACAATTTCCATTCCAATTGGATTAACTCGTTAAATCTTTAAATCAAAGATTTAACTCATAGCTTTCAAAATTCGATTAACTTGTTGAATCTTTAAATCAAAGATTCAACTTATAGCTTTCAAAAATCATTTCCAAAGATTCATTCATAGCCTTTCAAATACAATTTCAATTCAAGTTGGATTAACTCATTAAATCTTTAAATCAAAGATTTAACTCATAGCTTTCAAAATTCGATTAACTTGTTGAATCTTTAAATCAAAGATTCAACTTATAGCTTTCAAAAATCATTTCAAAAGATTCATTCATTGCCTTTCAAATACAATTTCAACTCAAGTTGGATTAACTCATTAAATCTTTAAATCAAAGATTTAACTCATAGCTTTCAAAATTCGATTAACTTGTTGAATCTTTAAATCAAGATTCAACTTATAGCTTTCAAATCGTTTTCATAACTTGGAAATTATCTTCATTTTCAAACTTGAATATTCTTTTTAACACAAATTGGACGTTCATTTCTTATGTGAAAGCTTTTATTATTTGAAAACAAACAGTTTTCGTTTCAGAAAAATCCAATTATATTTACACGAGTTAAAGTTCTTAATTTGTATTCATATTCCCAAATAAATTCATTTTAAAATAGTTTAACCCATATATAACTGGTATAACATCTTTAATCCCTAGTTTTAAATCATAGAATTCAATTTCAAATCTTGAATTTAAGTTCAAATCAAATTATTCAACTTCATATTTTATCGAATTATTCAAAATAAATTTCATCTATGAAATTCCATTTCAAAAGCTTTTCACTTTAAACCCAATCCATTTCCAAAACATTTGGATTCAAATATTCAAATTTAAAACTACTTCAAAAATCTGTGACTTAATCGATTTCCTCGTGAAATCCATATTGGTGTGTGTATAAGTGTGGTCCAGGGGTTTAACACACTAGTGCAACATCATTTCAATCATCACAGATTAAAACACAGAAAAATAGTTGATAAGCGATATAGCTATTACGCTTATCGTTCATTCACAGATTCACATATGGTATACAAATGTAAATAAATATACCCAGCTCAATCTACAGAACAAAATATCACAAATCAGATAGGATAATCAATTCAAGGCATTTCATACAATACAATCATTCATAAGCATTCAATAAACATTTGTAAGCAGAATTTATTAATTGTTTAATCCTAATTAATTCAATTTATTTTAAATCAAATAAATTACTTATGAATTAATTATCCAATTCTGATTTATTAATTCCAAATCAATTGATATAAAATAATTTATCAAACACTTTAATTAATTAAATTATTTCTAATCAATCATATTAATTTAATTGACCTTTGAACCAATTATATAATTAATTAACTTCTTAATTAATTTTTTTCAAGAAATTTACTCTTTAATTACTTATCATTAAGCAATCATTTCATAATAACAAATCATAAATTACCAATTTATCTTTATCATTAATTAAGTCAAAATATCCAAATTTAATTACAATTAGTAATTAACCGCTTAATTGCTTTCATTAAGTAATTAACAATTTACAATTGATAATTAATAAATCTAATTGGTTATCAAAATTTATCACATTAATTTTGTTACTTAACAATTCATAGTTAATTATCCTCATTAACTAATAACATTTCTTAATTTACTTCTTACTTAATCTCTAATTATAAATTAATCTAAATTATTAATTTATAAATTAAATACATAAGTCATTCCTAAATTATCTTATTAATTGAATCATTTAATACCTTAATTATCTCTAAGATAATTTATTTCTTTATTAATGATTAAATTAATATCAATGTGTAGAACATTACCCTTTTTAAATTTAAATTTAAATCACATTTTGAATATAAGATTCAAAGTGATTTACCATTTAGAACTTTAACCAAATTTAAATTGAATTTAAACTTTGTTTAAAACACCTTCAGATTTAAAACTGAATTTATTTCAACTTGTATTTAAATTTCACTTTTAGTCCATGTTTCAAAATCTCGATTTAAATTTAAGTTTAAATCTTACTTAATTTAACAAATCCAGACTTGAATTTAAACAGAGCAGGCTTCTGTTTTTAAAATGCCTGGAACAAACAATTTCCCGAAGCCAGACAAAAATGCTTCGAGTCAACCCTCCCATTTACTCGAGTTAAACTCGAGAACAACCTGCTGCTCAAAACAACAGCACTTCACCAAAAATATTCACCCAGATACAAATGTGCACGGTACACTTGCACGTCACCACCGCTCGCCTCCGGTCGGTGCTTCGCCATTGAACAAGTCAACGATCGCCTAACAACCAATCCCCGACCACCCAAATCTCATCGTCAACTTGAATTCGTAATAAGCTAAAAAAAATGAAACCTGGAAACATGAACAGACCCCACCTCCAAACCCTGGAAAACGCCTCGTCCTCCACGCTCCGACCACTGTTCACCACCAAACTCCAGCCGCAGCTTCACCTACGACCCATCCACCATCCCTCCAAACCGCGTCGAACTCGATGCACTACAGACGTCGAAGGAGATGAAATTCTCGACCTCACAAAAACTAGGTTTAGGAGTAAAAACCCCACGCCGCCGACGCCACGACCAACTGCACACCATCACCATATTTTTCCTACCATCTTCGATCGCCCATACACCTTCAGGAAGAATCGCAGCCACTCCGATCAACCCAATTGCCAGAGGCAACCCAAAATCCCCAAATTGGTCAACAAAGAAATGCTCAATCAAACCTTAACTAAAAAATGTAATTTTAGTTTTAAAAATCAGGATTCTGATCAAGTATTTAATTCATCTCCATGAATCCAGGAATTTTGAGTTTTGACTAATTTGAGTTTGCTCAGTAGTTCTTTTAAATTCCAGAGACAAAACCAATTCGTTTAACTAAACTAAATTTTTAAACTAACATCTATGATATAACAATCATATTTCATTTGTAACTTAAGTCTTTACAAAGCCTAGATCAGGGGATAAAGAAATTTTAAATCAAACATGAGCTTGGAATTTTTTTTTACACAAAGATGTCTTACAGGTTATACAAACATATATTCATCCTATATCACACATACACAAACATGCATTCAGAAACCCAAGCATTTATACAGAGAATTCTATCCTATTCATTCATATAAATCATGACCATATCAGGAAACAATCAAGCAACCATATTTACTTAAGTTTATTTAATATAAAATGTTACTCACCTGGGTTTTGAAATGGACAGAGCACCATTGAAAATGAAAAAGCTTTTGCTTATTTGAAAACTTGAATGTTGAAATGCTTTTGCTCCTGGATTCACAAACTACATGCATGCAGATGATGATGCTTGAAATCTGAAGCTTGCTACATATCTCTGGTTTGCTATGTTATGTTGAATTTTATTTTAGTTGTAAACTGAAGCTTTCCTTGTTTTTCTTTTATTTTTTTCTTTTGCTCAGTTTAAAATGAATGAAAACTGAAATGAAGTTATTTTGTGATGTGTTGAAATGTATATAAAAAGAAGTTTACTGGGTATAGAATATTATTTGTACACTTGAGAGCAGAGACTTTGAAGGCTAATATAATCTTTTTAGACCATATTTTGTGCTGCCAAAGGTGTAAGCATTTAATGCACAAGTCCTTTATGTTTTGTTTACAACTTGTTTTCGGCTGTATTTATTTTATTTGAGTTAAGTATATTTGTTGCTAGGTATGGAAGCATTAAATGTTTGCTTGACTTCTTGCCTTCATATCTACTTTATATCTTACCTTATCCTTGCATAAATTACTTACAGGCTACCTCCATATTTTACTTTGCCTTTCATACTATGTTTTTACTTTAGCCTTGTTTTGTTTTTGAATGATTTGTTTGTACAGTTTGTTTATGCTTGCCTACTCTTGCATTCTTTTGTTTATGTAAAGTTGTGATAGACATTGTTTCTTTCTTTTGCCAGTTCATTTATGTACTAAGGATCATTTTATTTTACTTTGCAAGTGTACACATATTTTCTTTTCAAGTCTTATTACTTTGACTTGTTTACTCGGCTGATGTGAATATGTTGTGTACTTTTTTGTCTACAAACTTATGCTATTTACATTTTGTTTTGTTTCATAATCTTATTTTTGCAAGCTTTTGTACTTTACTATTTCCTTTGTTCATTATTTTACAAGTATACAAAGACATTTTATATTTATTTCTATCCATAAATTAACAACTCTCAAATAAATTTCAAATTACATTTTTCTTATTATTATCATATACACATTGTTTTAAGAGAAAATGCTGTTAAATTTTAGTTGATGTATTTACTTATTTATTGTTTATTTCCATATATTCAAATTAATTCTTAGTTAATTCATAATCTAAATAGTATTTTATATCAATTACCCATTATTTCATAATTTTTATTCAAAAATAAAATTAATTATCAATTCATACTCAATTTAAATCCGGTATCGTTACATAAATATTAAACCACTTTATATCATAAAATAGCTTTTTAAATTTCACAAATAAATTCCAAATATAGGTTTAAATTCCCAAATAAACCATTTAATTTCCATACATTTCAAAGCTTTAAATATTCTACCATTTCAAAATGAATTCTTTGATAATTTCATATATATATAATCCAATTCCTATTATTTAAATTTGAAATGTTTACTTAATAAAACAAATATTATTTAAGTAAAACCCTTAAATTTCAATAACAGGATATTCTTTCAATTAAATTAACTTGATAATATTCTTTTAAATAGTTTGGTTAAATCCTCTATCAAAACAAGTTATAAAATCACACCCTTTAAATCTCAATTTATTTACATTTCAAATCCGATTTTTTCGAGGATAGTTATTAAATACTTTAATTCGAAATATATTCACATTTATCTTCAACCTTAATTTTATTTGAGTCATTATAAACTCTATACCCAATAGAATTTGAAATAGATACTAAACCATATTATATAAAAGAAATCAAACTTCATTATTTCGCTTATTTTAAAATTCGAAACAAATTTATACATAGCTAAATTCAAAAATAAAATAGCATTTATATCATATCTAAAATCAATATTTATATACCCACATATTCCTTTACAAAACCACATAAATCATTCAAAAATAATTTTGTATATAGACCGCGGTGTCTGTATAAAATTTTCTATCCTATGGTCAAGTGATACAGATATTTATCATTTTAATCCGCAATTTAAAAATAAAAATTACGTTATATATCATTTCAAACCGCAATCCCGAATGAAATGAAAATGCATAATGACTTGCTGTTTATAACAATATAAAATACAGCATCCATTCATCCAATATCAACCATCAACCATTTATCAAAATCATCATCCAAATTCAAACAATACATCAATATAACAAGTGATAATAACAGGTATGAACTACCAGTTTATATTCAAAAATACAAATTATAACTATTTAATTGGCAGTTCATATGCAATAAATAAATAACAATTTTACTGGCAGTTAATATGCAAGAAATAAATAACAATTTTACTGGCAGTTAATATGCAATGAATAATTAAGTAACAATTAAATTAAATAATTTAATTTTACTGGGATGAAGATTAAAATATGCCAAACAACCATAAATAAATTTCAAAACACATTATATATCAATTTAACAAACATAAAAAATCTTAGAAGTTGTGGGTGGGTTAAAACACTCATCTTTTGAATTTGAATTGAATTTAAATCCAATTTAAACCCAAAATTTGCACAGTCTCCAAATCCAACCAAACCAGCGTCAAATTGTCTGGAATTTTATTACGATCTTAGCAAAAAAAATCGCACATGAAATGGAGTTTGCATGAGAAAGTTATTCGATTTAAACGAGTTGAAATTAAAATTTAAATAACAAAAATAAAAGAATATCACCACTATACTTCGGCCATGTCTGCACTACATCTCTCCCAATTCCCTATTGCACGCACAGTAAAACACGTATCAACCTAAAAAACACGCATCCTTGATCGAACGTTGACCGAGCCTCTACTGCACTACAGGCCGCTGATGGCTTCGGCACCAACGCCGCGAGATTCGCCTGCCCAAGCCGCACCGCCCCATGGCCCTCTGTCTCCTCGAATTACGTGCGCCGTAGCCTATGTTTCTAGGGTTTCGAAAACCTAATTCTCCAAATTCCGGCACCACAGCCCACGATACAACCTCCGACCACCATCAAACGACTCCACGCGTCGAACACTCCAAAATCCATAAACTGATTTCATCGATTGAGGCCAAAATCAGAAACGCCTAAATCGCCACCATGGGTTTCGTGATTTGGAACTTTGACCACGATTTCTCGCTGATTCGAGCAACAATTGCAAAAACAGAAGCCACGCGTAGATTCGTATCGATGAGATCTTCGATTCTATATTTTTTTTTGAATTTTTCCAAGAGTTTGAATTTTCATTTGATTTTTGAATTTGAAATTGGATCTAGGGTTTGCAGCCATTGGAAGAGGAGGAGCTGATGGAATTTTACGCCCAGACAATTGAGAATAGATGTAAGCTAGGGTTTATAGCAGGATATTTATAGAGAAAGTTGAAAAAAGAATGGATCGGATCTATTAGATATACGCGCTAAACGATATATGGCCCGAAAAGCCCGTTTCGACTCCGGAACGAAATTGGGTCAATCCATATATCAAAATAGATATTTTAAAATATTCTGAATGCGATGGAAAAAGTTTCACGTCCAAATTCCATCGTATAAAGAAGTTATGACAAAATCAAATTATTTCAAATTGATTTCAATTTATCGATTTCAAGGGTTTCGCGTCCGTACAATCAAACGACAAGCCCGATCGATACGAAACTTGAAATCTTACAATAATTCACCGTTACGGATCCGATGAAACTTGTTTCGTCAAAATCCGTGTCAGTGTCCAAAATGGCTATTTTTATATTAATCAAATAAAAATTTAGTCAATCAAATCAAATTTTAAATTTCAATTCGATAGTTGCCAATTCTTATCATTTTAAATTCCCCAATCATTTCCAATGATTTAAACCAATTTAAATGTCAAATTAGAGTTGATAAATTTATAAACTTTGTTATGAACCTCAATTTCATTAAATTCGAAAATCATACGTTTAATTTCCAAAAAATAAATTTGATTTACTCCCTCTTATTATTCCATAAATTCCATCTTATGGTATAATTATCATTATTTACATCTTAGTGCGTTAAAATTTCCAATTCATCAAATTTCAACTAACGTAGTAATTAATCTCATTAATATACGTTGAAGTTCAATTAATTCCCATTTGATTTCCCTTTTAATTATTAACCCAAATAAACGGGTAACTTATAATAAATTCATTGACCAATTAATTAGGTAATATTCCAATAATTGTTATCAAAACCTTTAATTACACATAGGAATTCACTATTCACAAACAAATGTTACAATTCTTGTATGGTATTGATTTTTATTCAAATTATTACATATTACTTTCTTAGTTAATAACTTTTGAGTTGATTCCCCCAATTCCCAAATTTATATTAACGTAACATTTCCTTTAGATTTATTGAAATGATTTCCAATTCAATTAAATGAATTAAATATATATGTATAACTCATAATAATTTGTAGTCACAACTCTTAATCACCTTTTATAAGTTTATTATTTCCACTCCAATAATCATTATTTATTATATATATATATATATATATATATATATAAATTAATTCAACGTTTAAGTTTGTGTTTCTATATTAAATTTATTACCAAGTATACATACACTCTATTGCAACAAATTGGAAATCCATTCAATTACTATAAACAATCATTTCCCTATTCCCACTTTATTATTAACCCACAATAATTGCATTTATTATCTTATATAGATTTTATCCAATTACTACATATTCCTTTAAATCCACACTAACGAAATATTCAATTCCATTGATTTGCATTAACTCCATTCCATAAATCTACATTCAATTACTATCTTAAAATAAGTTTACGTTTCTATTAATTTCCATTTACACCTCCATTATTTTATATTACAATCATTAAAGTAACGTTTAACATCAACACAACCATTATGAATACTTATCAACCTGCATCATGTTTATTACATTAATTTACGTTTTATCTCATTATAAAATAACGCATATATTAATTAATTCATATTTTCATCCACTTTCGTATATAAATTTTGTAACCAAGTTACAACATTTACATTTCTTTCTTACTTTAATTAATTACCAAATATTCCTATTTACACTCAGTTATAAGTTTGCAATCTTAACAAATCCATAAATTATCAATTGCCTAATATATACATTGATTACTATTAAATGTTCTCCATAAATTTATTTACTTGGTTTCAAACTTTTTATTCATCAATTACTGCCCTATAAATAAACTTACGTTTCTATTTAATTTACATTAATTCCAATTAATTGCAATATAAATTTTAAGTTGTAAATTTTGAAATTTCAATTGCTACTTCTAATTTCTAACATTCGTTCCAATATAAATTATAAGATTTTCATTTCCTTTTTACATTTAATTACAAAATCCTATAAATTTAACAAATTTTAATTATCAAAATTTACGGGTCGTTACACTCTCCCCCACTTAAAACTTTTCATCCCCGAAAAAGAAGAAGAAGGGAGAAAAAGATTAAGAAATCAATATATCTTATTTTAAAATATTAAATTTATAAACAAACAAATATATTTACAAAATAAAATAATTTAAAATAAAATATACCAATTTATAACCATTAAATCTTTTTATACTTCAAACTAATAAAGTTTGGAAAACATTTTCAAAATATTTTCTAAGTCCAAAAATTTACGGAAAATTTAAGCAGAGCCTCCTTTGTACTGGGAGGCTCGGGAGAAAATATAATATCAAATATAACAATATACAACACATATTTTCCAAAATAATATATATCCCAACCCGAGAAAAACAATATAATAGTGCTATAAACCGTAATCCGAAAACGTACCTATTTGTCGGGCAATTTACACTTAATTATGAAATCAAAAGCAGTAGCAATTGCTTCCATAACCCGTATTTAACTTATATAATCTGAAAGGGTTAATAATTATATAAATGAAATATTAAAGTTGTTCAACCACAAACAAACAATTCAACAACCAATTGCAACAAACAGCATACAACCTTCATACAGAATCAACACAATTCAATCATTCATTTAAACAAAACAAATAGTTGTTTGGGTTCAAAACTTCAAATTGTACCGAATAAAAAATAAACTACTAAGTGCACCATTTACTCAACAGTCTTCGATGAAGCTAAATAGATTTATTCATTCATCCGGACACTTTTAAAGCATCCTTATCCAAACAACCATAAACCAAACAACAACAAATTCCAAACAATAAATCAAGTTAATTTTTGTTAATTTCATTTCAAACTATTGTTGTTTGATTTCCTTTTTATCCATATTCTGATTTATCTTTTTAATTTTACATTATTTCTTGCAAATTTTCATTTTTAATTCGATTCCTTTGCCTATTACTTCATTCATTTACTGCTTAATTTCATTTATTAATGGTATTCATCTTTCCGTTTATTAAAATAATTAACTTCAACATTTACTTAAGTCTATAATTACCTACTTACAACATTTACCTTCTATCATATTTCATTATAGTAAGATTCCCATTATAACTTAGGTTTATAACAATTACAACATCAATTCTTAAGAATAAAAGAAATTTTATTGAACACTCCATTACATACTTTTACTTGTACCACTTCCATTATATTTTCTTATTAAACATTTCAACTGTTAATATTCGGTAAGTTATATATATGTTTTTAAGTTACTTTTTACTTGTACCACTTCCATTATATTTTCCTTATTTTAATTAAAGACTCTAATTTTTAATTGGTTACATTCCATTTTACTACAATAATTGAACTATTAATAAATGGAAACTTGAGAACTAAATACCGGGTTAAATTTCAAATTATTTTAAAATAATAGATGAATGTATACTTACAACTTATATCCAATTATTTAAAACAATTAAAATTTATATTTGTTTATCAAAATAAATCTGTAGTAAAACTACTACAGTGGCCTTCCCACTTCGAAACTCGAAAATGAATGTCGATGATGTGGCCGCCATCACCGAAATTATTTTCCAGCGACAAAGAGGGAAGTACATAACTTAATTTTTTCCAAAATCTTATTTAAAACAATTCTTCCAAATTATATTGAAATATTTATATCAGAGAATACTTCTAATAATATTATTACTATATTCCAAAAATCATTCGAAAGAATTTTCAATACCTTGGAACTTAAGTTCTATAATTTCCAATTTTCATTTGCTTTATTTTCAATCTTATTTCAACTATTATTTATACATTTCATTACCTAACACCCAATAATTGCAACCAAAAATATATATCATTTATAAAAATTTATTTTATATATAGAAAATATAATAGGCAAAATTATTTCATTCACCTATATTAAAACCAAATATTATGTCGGTCTTTCCTATTAAGTGTTTAGAAATCCCTATTGATGTCATAGCGTCCCATGCACCAACCAGAATTTATAAATACAAAACGAAACAGATTAACACAATAATAAAACCCATTTATAATACTAACATATACGCTCTCTCATATATACACTCAGAGACTCCCATAGGGTATTACTACCCTATTATTAAAGAGTCAGACCCCACAAAGCTAAGGTTTATCGCTAAACCAAAGCTCTGATACCACATTGTAACATCCTGCTTTTTCGCACGCTTTAAATCGACACACATGTCGATTCAAACCATACGGAAGGGCAGATTGTTATGGGTAAATAAGAAAACAAGAAAGAAATAAAACAAACAGAATCTCACAGCGGAAGGATAAAATATAATAATCAAATATACAGTTCATGAAGCTGTTTTTCAAAATATTTAAGTATACATACAATATATATCAGAGTTATACATACCATAGAATATCAATAATGAAGCGGAATACAATAGTGTAGTGGAACAATATAATATATATTAATAATAATACTGAAATCTACGTCTTCGTCCTCTAGAGATAAAATCTTCAAATCTTGAAACGCTCGGACTGACCCGAGCGAATTGAAAAGACAAAACACTCGAGTCAGAACTAAAAGATCTTATGTAAGTTAAATCAACAGAAATAAATATGAATATAGTAACTCAAGAGATGCTCGGGATTTACATCTCCTAAGGATCCGTTAAACTATTTACTATGTAGTATATTTCGCTATTATAATAGTGTCTAACTGTAAAATAAACTTACTTTAAAATAGCATTATGGCTTTACATTTTCCACCTTAACAAGTAATAGTGCCAATAGTCTATACAGTGCCTGCATATCTCCTGATCGGGAGACTACGAGAAGACACTCCATAGGTACGACACAAATAGAAACTCGTAGTAAAGGTTCGGTATGGTAGGTGACATGGCACAACTAGGCAATGCCAGGGTAGATATACCAATTACGCTTCCGGGTCGGTGGTAACGCGTGGCCGCAGCTACCGCCCACCTCGAGCCACACCCCAAATAAAAAAAATCAAAAGTGGCCACCGAATCAATCCAAAAGTCAAAGTATAATATCGAAGGGATGCGTCCGATCAAAGATGCTACCTCAATTAACCCGTCGATCGCTCCTGTTTTAGCCACCTTATGCCAACTCACGGGAGTTGGGTCCACGTATTTACCTTAAAGGAAACGCCACCGCCATCCTACTTCATTCTGGAATCTCCACCGCGTACACGGTTGTTAAAGTGGTTTTCGGAGTTGGCAGAGAGTATGACAACTTCCGATCCCGATCTCTTCAACAACCAAAGGTTATTATAACACCGCGGTTATTTCAAAATAATTTATACTTTAAAAATAAAACCCCTTTCAAAACCATATAAATACGATATAATTGATATTTTTAAAACCCTAAATCAATATGATATCATTTTTATTTTAAATATATCCCTTTTCCCAAAATCATAATATTTTCAAATATATGTATCTTAAACCCCATAGCTTTGGAACAAAGTTTCTAATACTTAAATGGTTTAAATATTAAACCACTCAATATCATAAAATAGCCTTTTAAATTTCACAAATAAATTCCAAATATAGGTTTAAATTCCCAAATAAACCATTTAATTTCCATACATTTCAAAGCTTTAAATATTCTACCATTTCAAAATGAATTCTTTGATAATTTCATATATATAAAATCCAATTCCTATTATTTAAATTTGAAATGTTTACTTAATAAAACAAATAATATTTAAGTAAAACCCTTAAATTTCAATAACAGGATATTCTTTCAATTAAATTAACTTGATAACATTCTTTTAAATCAGTTTGATTAAATCCTCTATCAAAACATGTTATAAAATCACACCCTTTAAATCTCAATTTATTTACATTTCAAATCCGATTTTTTCGAGGATAGTTCTTAAATACTTTAATTCGAAACATATTCACATTTATCTTCAACCTTAATTTTATTTGAGTCATTATAAACTCTATACCCAATAGAATTTTAAATTGATACTATACCATGTTATATAAAAGAAATCAAACTTCATTATTTCGCTTATTTTAAAATTTGAAACAAATTTATACATAGCTAAATTCAAAAATAAAATAACATTTATATCATATCTAAAATCAATATTTATATACCCATATATTCCTTTGGTCAAGTGATACAGATATTTATCATTTTAATCCGCAATTTAAACAAAAAAATTACGTTATATATCATTTCAAACTGCAATCCCGAATGAAATGAAAATGCATAATAACTTGCAGTTTATAACAATATAAAATACAGCATCCATTCATCCAGTATCAACCATCAACCATTTATCAAAATCATCATCCAAATTCAAACAATACATCAATATAACAAGTGATGATAACAGATACGAACTACCAGTTTATATTCAAAAATATAAATTATAACTATTTAACTGGCAGTTCATATGCAATAAATAAATAACAATTTTACTGGCAGTTAATATGCAATAAATAAATAACAATTTTACTGGCAGTTAATATGCAATGAATAATTAAGTAACAATTAAATTAAATAATTTAATTTTATTGGGATGAAGATCAAAATATGCCAAACAACCATAAATAAATTTCAAAACACATTATATATCAATTTAACACACATAAAAAGATCTTAGAAGTTGTGAGTGAGTTAAAACACCCACCTTTTGAATTTGAATTGAATTTAAATCCAATTTAAACCCAAAATTTGCACAGTCTCCAAATTCGACCAAACCAGTGTCAAAATGTCTGGAATTTTATTACGATCCTAGCAAAAAAAATCATGCGTGAAATGGAGTTTGTATGAGAAAGTTATTCGATTTAAACGAGTTGAAATTAAAATTTAAATAACAAAAATAAAAGAATATCACCACTACACTTCGGCCACGTCATCACTACATCTCTCCCAAATCCCTAGTGCGCGCACAGTAAAACGCGTATCAACTAGAAAAACACGCACCCTTGACTGAACGTTGACCGAGCCTCCACTCCACTACAGGCCACCGATGGGTTCGGCACCAACGACGTGAGATTCGCCTGCCCAAGCCGCACCGCCCCATGGCCCTCCGTCTCCCGGAATTACGTGCGCCACCGCCTATGTTTCTAGGGTTTCGAAACCCTAATTTGCCAAATTCCGACGCCACAGCCCACGATACAACCTCCGACCACCATCAAACGACTCCACGCGTCGAAGACTCCAAAACCCATAAACTGATTTCATCGACTGAGGCCAAAATCAGAAACGCCTAAATCGCCACCATGGGTTCCGTGATTTGGAACTTTGACCACATTTCCAGTTGATTCGAGCAACAATTGCAAAAACAGAAGCCACGTGTAGATTCGTATCAATGAGATCTTTGATTCTATAATTTTTTTTGAATTTTTCCGAAGAGTTTGAATTGTCATTTGATTTTTGAATTTGAAATTGAATCTAGGGTTTGCAGCCATTGGAAGAGGAGGAGCTGATGGAATTTTACGCACAGACAATTGAGAATAGACGTAGGCTAGGGTTTATAGCAGGATATTTATAGAGAAAGTTGAAAAAAGAATGGATCGGATCTATTAGATATACGCGCTAAACGATATATGGCCCGAAAAGCCCGTTTCGACTCCGAAATGAAATTGGGTCAATCCATGTGTTAAAATAGATGTTTTAAAATATTATGAACGCGATGGAAAAAGTTTCACGTCTAAATTCCATCGTATGAAGAAGTTATAACAAAATCAAACTATTTCAAATTGATTTCAATTTATCGATTTCAAGGCGTTTCGCGTCCGTACGATCAAACGACAAGTCCGATCGATACGAAACTTGAAACCCTACAATAATTCACCTTTATGGATCCGATGAAACTTGATTCGTGGAAATCCGAGTCAGCGCCAAAAATGTCTATTTTTATATTAATTAAATAGAAATTTAGTCAATTAAATCAAATTTTCAATTTCAATTCGATAGTTGCCAATTCTTATCATTTTAAATTCCCCAATCATTTCCAAAAATTAAATTTTATTTACTCCCTCTTATTATTCCATAAGTTCCATCTTATGCTATAATTATCATGATTTACATCTTAGTGCGTTAAAATTTCCAATTCATCGAATTTCAACTAACGTAGTAATTAATCTCATTAATATACATTAAAGTTCAGTTAATTCCCATTTGATTTCCATTTTAATTATTAACCCAAACAAATGGGTAACTTATAATAAATTCATTGACCAATTAATTAGGTAATATTCAAATAATTGTTATCAAAACCTTTAATTACACATAGGAATTCACTATTCACAAACAAATGTTACAATTCTTGTATGGTATTGATTTTTATTCAAATTACTACGTATTACTTCCTTAGTTAATAACTTTTGAGTTGATTCCCCCAATTCCCAAATTTATATTAACGTAACATTTCCTTTAGATTTATTGAAATGATTTCCAATTCAATTACATGAATTAAATATATATGTATAACTCATAATAATTTGTGGTCACAACTCTTAATCACCTTTTATAAGTTTATTATTTCCACTCCATTAATCATCATTTATTATATATATATAAAAATTAATTAATTCAATGTTTAAGTTTGTTTTTCTATATTAAATTTATTACCAAGTATACATATACTCTATTCCAACAAATTGGAATTCCATTCAATTACTATAAACAATCATTTCCCTATTCCCACTTTATTATTAACCCACAATCATTGCATTTATTATCTTATATAGATTTTATCCAAACTACATATTCCTTTAAATCCACACTAACGAAATATTCAATTCCATTGATTTGCATTAACTTCATTCCATAAATCTACATTCAATTACTATCTTAAAATAAGTTTACGTTTCTATTAATTTCCATTTACACTTCCATTATTTTATATTACAATCATTAAACTAAGGTTTAACATCAACACAACCATTATGAATACTTATCAACCTACATCATGTTTATTACATTAATTTACGTTTTATCTCATTATAAAATAACGCGTACATTAATTAATTCATATTTTCATCCACTTCCGTATACAAATTTTGTAACCAAGTTATAGCATTTACATATCTTTCTTACTTTAATTAATTACCAAATATTCCTATTTACACTCAGTTATAACTTTGCAATCTTAACAAATCCATAATTTGTCAATTGCCTAATATATACATTGATTACTATTAAATGTTCTCCAAAAATTTATTTGCTTGGTTTCAAACTTTTTATTCATAAATTACCGCCCTATAAATAAACTTATGTTTCTATTTAATTTACATTAATTCCAATTAATTGTAATATAAATTTTAAGTTGTAAATTTTTAAATTTCAATTGCTACATCTAATTTCTAACATTCGTTCCAATATAAATTATAAGATTTTCATTTCCTTTTTACATCAAAATCTTGTAAATTTAACAAATTTTAATTATCGAAATATACGGGTCGTTACAGAAAATAAGATAAACGGAGCAATAGCAATTCAAATTTAGAGAAAAAAAATACGACCTCTCACTCAGAAGATGATTTACAAATTTATTATATAAAAATATTCAGATTTAGAAAATATTTTATTATCATCAAATATTAACAGATTTTAAATTATATAAAATTACACAATAAAATAAACTTCCAAATTTCTGATGAAACTTCACCATTTGTTATGTTTAAGTGAATGTATTCCAAATATAAAATTTCAAATTCAAAATTTTATTATTTAAAATTTTACAAAATTCAAGTTAAATATATTATTAAATCAAATAAATTTTTATGGGTCGTTACACTCTTCCCTACGCAAAACTTTTCGTCCACGAAAAGGAACAGGGTAGGAGAATAGAAACAACCAGAAGAAGAATGGATTGAAATAAAAAAATAAAATAATTAATTTAAACCATATAAATTTCAATTTAAATTAATTAATATTCAATAATTGATTTTAAATTCAAAGTACTTCATTAAGTTGACTTGTTTTCAGTTTACATTAATATTTGTTACAAGAATTTCTTTCAAAATAGAATTTATTTTATTTATCTCATTTATTAGATCCACTTGATTTTACTTAAATTTCTTATAACTCAATCTTAACTATTCCTAAATTCCTATTTATTTATTCATTATATAATATTCAATTTATCTCAATTAACATTTTCTATAATAATAGATTTAGTGAAAAATCATTTATTATAACCATTCAAAGTTTATTTAAAATTTTATTGCTATCATTTATACTGTATACTATTCAATTACATATTCAACTTCTGAATAATTTAGGTCAGTTATATTGGAATGTAATTGAGTAATATACAAGTAAAATTTTCCAATTCAATTTTTCAAGTTTAAATGTTTATTCGAAAATTTTGGCTTCATTTTACAATTGGAATCATCCCTTTCATAAAATTTAAGAGCTAAATTTTCGATTCCACTTCAAACAATTTAGAGATAAATATATATATTATATATATCAAATCAAATCTATAATCATATACCTAGATATGTAATATAAATCAATTCATACTTAAGAAATTTAAATCAAATTTATTTTCGAAAACAAAAATGTAGCTGCAAAATGGCCTCTTCACTCTGAAACTCGAAAATGAATGTCGATGATGCTGCAGTCATCACCGCAATTATTTTCCAACGACAGTGGAGGAGAATACTAATTTAAAACTTTTAAAATTCTTCGAAAACGGTTTCTATTCGAAAATACTTTAAATAATATGCCTTTAAATTTAAGAACAAATTTTCTAAAATACCGAAAATTTGATGCTTAAATCCTTGATTTAAAGTTATTTCAATTCCAAATAAATTTATAAACCATGTTTATATTTTCAATTATTTATAATGTGACAATAGTCAATGGTGTATAGAATAATAAATGAAAATCAAATATTATCATTGCTATTAACCAATTCATCGAACTTTTTAATTTCAGAAAAATTTATGTATATATATATATAATATAATTATACAAAATTATTTCATTTACCAATTTTGAAAATAATATGGTGTCAGTTTGCTCTGTTCAAGTGTTTTGGAATTCCTAGCGATAACGTTGATCAGAGAAATCGATCGAAACCCCAAATCCACATAAACAACTCAAACTACACACTATAAAACAATTTATGTAAATTACAAATACACTTCCTCACTTGATGATTCAAGGATGGATTATAGAACAATGATAAAGATTCAAATTTAGAGGAATCTAACTAGAAGATAAGTTGATTAAATAACAAAATAGAAAGATGGATAGACTTATATAAATCGCGGGCGATCTTAATCGGGTCAACCGTGACTTCAAGAATACGATCGATGTAGAATTCTGAAGCAAATCGACATTCGATCATAAGAGAATTTACCCTGGTCGTCTACTAGAGAACATTAGGGTATAACAAGAGACAGTAGCATCTGAACCGAGGATACAGAAATCTTCGGTGAATCAATGCTATTGTAAAGAAGTTTCACCCCTTTTACAAATCATTCTAAGATTAGCAGGACCACCGATTATTAGAGAAATCAATCGAAGTGGAGTTATGGGATACTCCAGAATCAAGAGAACACGAATAGGGAAAGAAAAAATGGATTTCAAAACGAATGGGAGATTTCTAATGTTCAAAGGAAATTCGAATCAAAGAGGAAGAACTCAAATTGTTTATATGATAAAAATTTATATGATAAAAATTGTTTCCTTCAATTCCACAAATCGATTCAAATTAACTCAAATTCCATAATCCCATTTAAATCAAATCTCAGTTCTTCCAGTTCAATTCAAATCTCAATAAACCATTTCATATTGTTTTCAAATATAAATATAAACTACAAATTAAACCATTTCAACTTCAATAGATTTCAAAGCTTTAAATATCCAAACATTTACAAACTAAATTTGACAGTTTCATACACACACACACAAATATATATATATATATATATATATATATATATATATATATATCAAATTCAACTTCATTATTATTTAGTTTTGAAACATTCCCTTTATCAAACCAAAATCATTAAAATAATATCTCAAATTATAAATTTAAATAAAACTAAATATTTTCTTCAATTTATTTAAACTTGAAATGTTCATTTAATTACCTTAATCAAAAATCAAGTTATATAATCATATCTTTTAAAATCAAAAATTTAATATGTTTCAAATCAATCTTATTAAATATAATTCTTAGAAGAATACTATTTCAAATCAAATTAAATTTATCTTCCCAACCTTAATTTATTAAAAATTATTATAAAATCTATTTTTTAAATATAATTTTAAATAAATACCTAATCATATTATATATAATTGAATCAAACTTTATTAAATTAAATCTTATTATTAAAATTATTTTATATTAAAACTTAATTTATATATTTTTAAAATTGTAAAATTATAAGTAAAATCTTAAAATTTATAATTTCGAAACTAACTCATAACTTTAAAATTTTCAAACATATAATTTTTAAAAATCAAAATTTAAATCTTTATAAAAATAACATTTATATATATAATATCTTAAAATCAATATTTATTAAAACCATATATTTCTTTTCAACACCTTGGAAATCATTTCAAAATAGATATAGACCAGCGATGTCTGTATATAATTTTTCATCTTATGGTCAAGTGATATGGATATTTATCATTTCAATCCGCAATTTTAATATCTACGGGTATATATCTTTACAACACGCAATCCCAAATTCCATTCAATGAAAATCGCTTGGGTTTATCATTTCAACCCATAATGATTTCTCCTATTCTACAAGATCGTTCGGGTATGTATTATTTCAACCCATAGGGGATTCTACACCAATAGGGAACTTGCAGAGTGAGAACATATATAATAATCAGCAACAGGCATGTATTATCAATAACAGATAGAATATAAATAACATGTCGTGGTGTTAGATGTCATAGGTGAACAGATACAAATAATTACATATATATATAGCAATTTAAATAACCAACATCAGCATGTTTCAATTAAAATCATATTTAATAAATATAAGAACGCTAATCGTGAGTGATTTCTCACCTTTCGAGGCTAGAGATGAACGAGAATGAGATGAATTACGAGTCCAAGCACGAATTCCAAAGCAAAACAAGATTGGCACAAATTCGACGAACGGAGTTGATAACAGCGATGAAAACAAATCAAATCAGTTTTGATATAGACTAAAAATATATACATTGTTATATTATTATTTCCCTAAAACCAATATTCAATTAAAATACATATTTAAAATCTGTATATATATATAAATATAACATCAAATAAACCCTTGCTTTATATATGCAAACTATATAATTTATATATACAACAACTTTATATAACTTATACGCATTAAACAACTTTATACACACACACCCCCTTGCTAATAATTCAGATCCAACTTTATAAAAATCATTGCTTTATTGAAATCAATATATCCTATAACTCGACCGATTATATATATATATATATATATATATACACACACACACACACACACAGAAACCTGTATTTAAAATAAACTATTATGAATCTTTACATTAAAACATAACAGACTAATATATATATCTTATATATATACACTTTAAAAGTTGTATCTTTAGATATAAACTTAAATTATAGGATATACTTTTATATAAACTATTATATACAACCAATATATAACAGTTGCCAAAATGAAACACTGAGAAATAAAATATATACACAATATACATACATACATATATAATACTAACATATAATATAACCAATGTATTATAAAACTAATATAACCTTAATATATTTACTAATATATAAAACTACAACCGTAGCTAATATATGTGAAACTACCTATATAACTAATATATATATATACACATATACACATACACACACACACATATATAATATATATATATATATATATATATACATATATATTTAAACTTATACTTGTAAACAACAATACATAATATATGCCAACTAAACAGACTATATACATAACATATATAACTAGATTTAACTGTAAATATGTGTACATATATACATACATACTTATATATAAACAGATTGTACAAATTTTATTCTGCATATATAACATATAATATTTCTTTCATAAAACATACTGCAACCTTTTTTATAAAACATGAACTTTGATACATATATATTAAAATTTAACTTCAAAAAAACTCACATAACGCTCTTAAACCAACATATATTTATTACTGTTAATATATAACAGTATAACATATATAGATATATATCTACATCACCGTATTATAAAATTTAGAACTGCAAATCATGATATAAAAATCTAAAACACGAATACATATACCTCTATACAAAATAAGAGGAGAAGCATGCATAAACGGCACATCAAGGGAGAAGGCGGATAAAACTGGCGGAGGATGTGGGAGGAAGTGGCATAGGGTGGTCTCAGATGTGGCGAGTCGAGCTATGCTTGGAAGAGCAGCGGTAGTGAAGGGAAAGAGGGAGTTAGAGTGACATGCTTGATGCACAGGAAAACTTGTTACTGGCCGAAGTTTGGAGTAGGGGTTAAAGAAAATGAATATAAACATAAAATATGTATTTTTTCAAAGCAAAACGAATAGATAGAAGTGGAAACGAACGATCTACCAAATAATATTTGACCCAGTGAAACTAAAAGTCAGGCACGCTTTGAATTCTGGGAGTATTAACAACAAATGGTTGAATGTTTTCACGGTGGGAAAAAGAAAGGACATAAGAAACCCAAAAAAACACAAATCGGTTACCAATATGGTCATCGTTTCATAGATTTTGCCGCGTACCGGACAGCGAAACACACATACGAATATGCTGCAGAGATCAGCATGCCGAGACGATCAGAATGGCACACCGATCTCAATGATGTGACCATTCTATCAAAAGTCGATATCGGTATTGAAAATGCTGCAAATCCATCAAAAATAAGATAAACGGAGCAACAGTAGTCCAAATTTGGTGAAACGAAATATGACATCTCACTGAGAAGATGATTTACAAATTTATTATATAAAAATATCCAGATTTGGAAAATATTTTATTATCATCAAATATTAACATATTTTAAATTCTATAAAATTGCACAATAAAATAAACTTCCAAATTTCTGATGAAACTTTACCATTTGCTATGTTTAAGTAAACGTATTCCTAATATCAAATTTAAGTTCAAAATTTTATTATTTAAAATTTCACAAAATTCCATTTAAATTTATTATTAAAACGAATAAAATTTTATGGGTCGTTACACTCTCCCCCACTCAAAACTTTTCGAAGGAACGAGGTAGGGGAATAGAAACAACTAGAAGAAGAATGGATTGAAATACAAAAATAAAACAATTAATTTAAACCATTAAATTTCAATTTAAATTAATTAATATTCAATAATTGATTTTAAATTCAAAGTACTTTATTAAGTTGATTTGTTTTCAGTTTATATTAACATTTGTTACAAAAATTTCTTTCAGAACAAGATTCATTTTATTTATCTCATTTATTAGATCCACTTGATTTTACTTAAGTAAATTTCTTATAACTCAATCTTAACTATTCCTAAATTCCTATTTATTTATTCATTATCTAATATTCAATTTATCTCAATTAACATTTTCTATAATCTTAGATTTAGTGAAAAATCATTTATTATAACCATTAAAATTTTATTTAAAATTTTATTACCATCATTTATACTGTACACTATTAATTTACATATTCAACTTCTGAATAATTTAAGTAAGTTATATTGGAATGTAATTAAGTAGTATAGAAGTAAAATTTTCCAATTCAATTTTTCAAGTTTAAACATTTAGTAAAAAATTTGGCTTCATTTTACAATTGAAATCATCCCTTTCATAAAATTTAAAGAGTTAAATTTTCGATTCCACTTCAAACTATTTATATATATATATATATATATATATATATCAAATCAAATCTATAATCATATACCTATATATATAATATAAATCAAGTCATACCTAAGAAATTCAAATCAAATTTATTTTCCAAAACAAAGGTGTAGCAAAGCTACTAAATGGCCTCTACACTCTGAAACTCGAAAATGAATGTCGATGATGCTGTAGTCATCATCGTAATTATTTTCCAGCGATAATGGAGGAGAAATTGATTAAAAACTTTTAAAATTCTTTGAAAATGGTTTATATTCGAAAATATTTTAAATAATATGCCCTTAAATTTAAAACCAAATTTTCTAAAATACCAAAAATTTAATTCTTAAATCCTTGATTTAAAGTTATTTCAATTCCAAATAAATTTATAAACCATGTTTATATTTTCATTTATTTATAATGTGACAAAGTCAATGGTTTACAGAATAATAAATGAAAATCAAATATTATCATTTCTATTAACCAATTCATTTAAAATTTTAATTTCAGAAAAATTTATACTTATATATATAATATAATTATTCAAAATTATTTCATTTACCAATTTTGAAAATAATACGGTGTCAGTTTGCTATATTCAAGTGGTTTGGAATTCCTATCGATAGCGTTGATCAGAGGAATCAATCGAAACCCCATATCCACATAAACAACTCAAATAACACACTATAAAATAATTTATATAAATTTAAAATACACTTCCTCACTCAATGATTCAAGGATGGATTATAGAACAATGATAAAGATTCAAATTTAGAGGAACCCCAATCAAAGAGAATTCTAACTAGAAGACAAGTTGATTAAATAATAAAATAGAAAGATAGATAGACTTATATAAATCACGGGCGACCTTAATCGGGTCAACCGTGACTTCAAGAATACGATCGATGCAGAATTATGAGGTAAATCGACATTTGATCACAAAAGAATTTACCCTGGTCATCTACTAGAGAACATTAGGGTATAACAAGAGATAGCAGCATCTAAACCGGGGATACAAAAATCTTCGGTGAATCAATGCTGCTGTAAAGGAGTTTTACCCCTTTTACAAATCATAGGTTTCTACTTTCTTAGGTTCTACTTACTTATTGCATTTAGTCATCTATTATTTCATAATATACTTAAGTACATATACATTTATTATTACAACTAAATTTCCATTTGTATACATTTTAATTACTTTTAATGCTTGTATAATATCTCATTACATATCCAAATCATCATTTTAACTTTTAACATTTGGTAAGTCTTATTATATGTTATTGGAATGTAATTTGAGATTATACAAATTAACCTGATTCATTTTACTTAATTGGAATGTTCATTATTTTAACTTGTTTAGATTTACTTTACTTCCAATTTAAGAGTTGAAAACTTTACACCAAAGTTTCTAAAAACATTGGCTTAGATTTCCTAATTCTCTTATTTTATAAGTTCTGGTTATTCAAATATTTCATTTCATTCAAATGATTTCAATATTATTAGCTAACATAACTTAAAAAATTTAAACATCAGGTTCATTTCAAATCATTTTAAATAAGTACGTATAATTATATCATATATATTAAATCATACCATTGGACTTTAAACCAAAATCCATTTATCAAAACAATTTCAAAGCAAAGCTTCTCAGAAGTCTCCCTCGCTTTGAGACTCGAAAACGAACGTCGATGATACTACGTAGTCATCACCGAATTTAATTCCCAGCGATAGAAGAGGGAAGTACTAATTTCATTTCTTTTAAAATACCTTTTTAAAATATTTTTCATAACTTTTTCAACTAATATCACTAAAAAGCTCTGAAAACAATTTGTATTTGTATATACTTATAAACAAAACTAATATTATTTTCCAAAGTTTGAAAACCTTTTCAAAAACACTGGAATTTAAATTTCGCAAATTATCAATTTTGTATTCATTTACTTGCATATTATATCTTACAAATCACATTTATACAAATTCATTTTGTTATAACCATATAATAGCCAATAGTTTAAGAATATTGACCAATCAATCAATAAACGACAATGATCAGTATTATCATTTCTAACAACCTATTTACACTATACGTATATATATACTATAATAATTACTAAAAATTATTCTTTTATATACAAAATATAACATGGTAAAATTATTTCATTATCCCATTTCAAAAAATTACTACGTCGAGTTGCTCTATTCAAGTATTTAGAGATCCCTATCAATAACGTTAATTACTTGTATTGACCAGAATCCATAAGCCACTTGACAAATCATCCGATAAAAAATAAAAACACTTTTTATATTCACTAACAAATACGTGCTCATATCTATTAATACACTCAAACTCATTCTAGGCTACTACTGACCCTATCTCTAATGAGTTACCCCATAAAGCTAAGGTTATTGCTAAACCAAAGCTCTGATACCAATTGTAAAGGCCCGTATCTTCGTTCCCTATGAGTTGGACATGTGTGATTTATTGTCCAAAGAGAATAAAGATATGGGTCTTTATAGTACACGTGTCCAATCATAGTAAACGAAAATACGAACCTTTAGGGGCTAAATAAGAAAAATTAGAAAAGAAGAAGAAACAAATATAGAATCTTGCAGCGGTACAATAAAATATAATAATCAAATAAATAGTTCATGAAGCTGTTTATACAGTACATTTGATTATAATTTATACAACAATTATCAAAGTTATAATAGCATCAGGAATAAAATATAATGCAATAGATAACATGATGCATGAATAATAATAGTAATAATATACCAAATCTTCATCTTCATCCTCCAGAATAAATCTTCAATAAGCTGGAAAAAACTGAGGACTGATCCGAGCATAATGAAAAGACAAAACACTCGAGTAAGGTCTAATTATCCTTATGTAAGTCAAAGCGATATTGCATATAACATGAGTGTAACGACATCAGAGATGTTTACGGGATTTCACTTCTCCTATCCAATGTATAGCATGCCTGCAATAACTCAAGAGATGTTACGGGATATTCCATCTCTTAAGAATCCATCAAAATATTTATACGTAGTAGAATATGCTATATATATAATGTCTAGTCAGTATAATAAGTATTAAAATAGCGTTAAGGCTTTACATTGATCCACCTTAACGCTTTTTAAGCATTATCGTACAGTTTGCATATAAAACACCAGTTAAACAGTTGGTGGATAGGGATGCGCCATGATACGACAATGCTAAACCAAAATCGTACGGGTCTCGTATATGGATAAAAGTATGACAGGGTGCCGAGGTAATGCCTAAGGTAGGATACTACCAGTTCAGGTCGCAGGGCTGGTGGTAACGCATCATAGCCATGACCGCCCATCGCATCCATCCATCCCATATCGAGTCAAAGGGAGGCTATCCCAAATCAAGGTGCACCAATCGAAACCAACAACAGGAGTAATAATATTTGCCGAGTCGAAGAAAATCGAAGAACGAACGTCCGCTCGGGATAATTAGCCCACTTGGCCCAATCAAGCCATCCTATTTTATTTATTTCAAATTGGCACAAGTGCCGGGATCTATCCATCATTGCTCTCTTACTTCTAATCCTACAACGACGCCAAATCTAACCACTTCGTTCTGGAGTCTTCTCCGCATACACGGTTGTTAAAGTGGTTCCGGTATTGACAGAGAGTATTCCCATATCTGGCCTTGGTCTCTTTAACAACAGAACGTCATTTTTCACACCAGTTGGTACTGTTACATTTCGAAAACAGTTCATACTTGATATCAGAATATCATATTCGCTTCAAAATCAAATTCATTTCGAAATCATCATATTTACTCAAAATATACCATTTCAATTGAAAATCATTCTCGCCTCAACATCTTAATTCTGATTCCAAAATTATTTTGAATTTCAATTTAGGTAATAACTTCAATTTAATCCCATTCGTAATTAAATCCATGATTTAAAAATAAACATTCTACCCTTTACTAGTTTGAAATTTTTGAAAAATAGTTTGAATAGTTTTAAAATAGTTTGAATAAATAAATTAATTGAAAATAGTATAAATGGTTAAAATAGTTAAAAATAGTTTAAATGGTTGAAATAGTTTAATATAAAAATTTAAGTATTAAAATGGTTTATATAGCAAAATAATTTGGAAAACCAAAATAATTTGTATATTTAGGAAGATAGCTTTTAAATAGTTTTATATTGAATAATTAATTTGAAAATGGTTTTAAAGTCAAACCGATTCAATTCCAACTTCCTAATTCAAATCAATTCCAATTCACATTCAATCTATTCAATTTTGATTTCAATTCAAATCAATTTCTATTTCTATTTCAATTAATTCAATTCCATTTTAAAACCTAATTAACTCAATTCCAATTCCAATTCCAATTCAAAACCATTTTGATTTATCAGTTTCGAGTTCGATTTTCAAAATATCGATTCAAAACATTTCAATCAAATTAACCTTCAATATTCAGTTTAAAATCCCAATTTTCATATATATTTCAATTCCGAGCTCAATTTTGAAATATCATTTTTATATCACTTTTACTTAGTAATATTCAAAGTTCAAATAAAATCCAATCCTTTAAAAAAAAATCAATTTATGAAATTTAATCATATTTCGATTATAAATTCAAAATCCCAACTTCAATTATTTAAACAATTTCAAATTAAAACTATAACATTTCAAGCTCAAGTTCGAAAATAATTCAATTTCAATAAATTTGACTTTTATTTCTTTTAAATCAATAATTTAAATAATTTCAAATTAAAAATTAAAATCAATTAATTTAACCAATCCGGTGTCTGTATATAATTTTCTATCCTATGGCCAAGTGATCAGTTATTTCAATTTAATTTCAGGAATGGATATATCATTTCAATCCAAATCACAGTGTCATAGGTATATATCATTTCAACATATTTCTTAGTTTATTCGAAATAATTTAATTTACAGTTTATATATTGTAGATAATATACAGGGTGATAATAACGGAATAAACAAACATCCAAATCATTCAAAATATCAATCAATAGCATTTGTCACATTCAATCATCCAAACAGTCAATTTTAATTTCCATAGTTAATTCAATGAAAACTTATCAGACAATGATCAATAAATTTGTATTACTTCACAATTTCAAATTTAACTAGCATAAAAATATTCTAGTACGCGTGAGCGTTATAAAACACTTACCTTGATTTTCAATTTTAAATCAAATCAAACGACGTTTGATTTAATCTAAAATTTTAACTAGCTCCAAACATTTCTAGAATGTCGTGCTTGTCGCCACGATCCCATCGCCGCTTGTTTCGTCCGATTTTGACCACGTATGTGAGAGATACACATTTTATAAGTTTTGAATATAATTGCAAAAACAATTTTTTTTACTACCCTAAATCTAGGCCGCACGGTTCAAATCAAGCAATCACGGTCGAAAATCGCATGCTCCATGTATCATCGCGAAATAAGAAACCCACCAGCCGCCTCAAAGACCTAATTCCCATGACTAAACCGCACGCCTAGATGATGATCAAAAGCCACCAGTTCGAAGCCCCACAACGCCTGCACCTTCGTCCCAAACACCATGAAGCTCGGTCATCCCCATGCATAGAAAAATGTGAATGAACTTGTATCCTTCTCAACCAAACTGCTACCAAATGAGGTTATAAAAATCGATCGCCACTATTGGATATGGCGAGCTCGACGAGCTCTTCTACTTTCCAGTTGGAAGATTTTGTTAAAAGTTGATGGATGCGGGGAAAATAGAGGAGGAAGGCTACAAGATTTCGACCATTAATTTTTGTAGTGGTGGCACGGCTGTGTTTTAGAAACTAGATTTTACTGTTGTGAATATATGTACGTGTACATATTAATTTAATATTATTTTCAACTTTTCTCATATTTTCCAGACCAACTCCAAATGAAACGTGTCGTCCGGCGTTTATAATGTTTTACTCCTATTTCGAACATAGTGGAACAGGTTTCGGAGCCTAATTCGATCATATGTGGAAGATATATTAAATTTTCGATATTTGTTTCAATGTGTTTCTACACCATATGATCAAACGATAACTCCAAATGCTATGAAATTTGAAATCCGATAATAACACACTATTACGGATACAATAGAATCGGTTTCATCGAAATCCGAGACTGTGCCTCGGATCGTTATTTTTAACGAATTTCCAATTTCTAATTATTTAGTTTTAAATCCAATTTTAAATGTTAATAATCTTCATTGTTGTTTAAATAAAATTTAAATCACCTTTTGATATCATTTTCAATCATATTAAATTCAGAATTCAATTATTTAAATAGTTTCCAATATTAAATTTAAAAATTTGATTATCCTATGAATAAATATTAACTTCCAAATAAATTTTAGTTGTCAACATCATTTTATTTCTATCTAAATAATTCACAATTATTATTCAACTTCAGTTATTGATTATAAACCCTGTTAATATATATAATTTCATTTCAATACTCGTTATTGCCAAATCTTCGAAATTAGCTTATTTCAAAATTTCATTCAAGTTCATATCCAATACTTACTTTCTAAATTGTAATTTTTTTATTTTTTTTAACCATTTTTATTTAATAATTACACTAAATTTAATAATTTAAAACAGCTAAAAATACGGGTCGTTACATAATCTATATCAATCTATTGATATTCCTCAAGGTGAAATGAGATTATGGAAAACATCACATATTAGAAGTATATGTGATACAGTCGATAAGGTGTTATCCAGTACATGCGGGCCTATGATTTGTTGATATTCTCAAGGTCGAAATCTTAAGGTACGCGAGTCCAAATACCTACTATAGAAGTTGAAAGACTTCGATATCTCCCTTAATATTTAGAGAAATATAAAAGTCTAGCAGGAGCTTACAAGTAATGAAATAAAATATATAACCTTACTAATATGATAAGAACATTTGTAGTGAATTTAATGCTCTAATATATTAAATTGAGTTTGTAGAAAAATATCTACAATTTAAAGTTTTTTTCTGAAAATGATAAACTTACTAGACCTAACTACATAGTCTGGCTAAGAGAAATCAAAATAGCACTTACATATAAACATTTATGGTCATCAATAACTGAACCTCCCAAAGTACGACCTGTTGTTGATGCAGACCTGAACTAATAATTGTTTATAACAAATGAATTGAGACCTAGAAATTGCCCAAGTTTACATGCTGTCTATATTAGATAAACCGTTGCAAAATAGCATGAAACTATGTCTGTCTATCAATCATCGATAGCCTTAGAACATTGTTTAGGGAGTAATCTCTTTGCACGAGGTATGAGATGACTAAGACATTATTCAACATGAAGCGATGTCGAATGGCATGAAAGTGGAGAAGTATGTCTAAATGATGAAAGGCTATATTGACAGACTTGCTCAATGAAATGTCAAGAGAAGAAATAAGCTACAAGTGGACTTGACCTTAGGGTCTCTTACTCCATGTTTTGAGCCACTCATACGAACTATAATATGAACAAGTTGAATGTTAGGCTCGAGGAGCTGGTATGTTGAGATTAGCCGAGTCTTCATCCAAGGATCAAGGCAAAGTGCTTTCGGTAAATAGGAAAATAACATTCTTCAAATGGTTCAAAGAAGAGGAAATAGGTTAACAAGAAGAATAAGAAGACTGCTTCAAATGACAAAGGTGAGTGTCAATACTATCATAAGAAGGGGCACTGAAAGAAAAACTATCTAAATTACCTAAATATTGTCAAAAAAAGAAACATAATAGTTATGCCACTCCTATAGATATATTTATGGTTCAAAACAATTTTGAAATCAATAAACTTTCTTGTGTTTTAAATACCAGATTTGGAACTCATATCTACAATTCGTTACAGGGACTTAGGAACATGCAAACCTTGACAAAGGTTGAGATGACACTTCTAGTTGCTGATGTATCTTTTGTAGATGCAACTGTAGTTGGAGACTATCACTTGGCTTTGCCAAATAGATTAGAGTTAATTTTAAATAATTGTATTAAATAATTTATTTGTCTAAATTGTCTGAGACTAGATATATTTTTCATTGTGTCGATAATATTATGAACATTATTTAGATCGAAATGAAATCTGCAATAGTGTTTTAGATAATGGAATTTATGTCCTTAATTCTAATTATATTTGAGCTATAAATAGTTCTTCTATTGTTAAAGCTAATAATAATTATCTATGTCATTATAGACAAGGTCATATAAGTGAGAAACGATTACCCCAAATGAAAATTTATTGTTTTCTACCATCAATTGATCATGAATCATTTGATATGTGTGAGTCATGCCTTAAATGGAAAATGACCAAGCACCCCTTAGTAGGAGCAATGAAAGAGTTAATGAACTTTTGGGTCTTATACATACTGATGTATGTGGTTGATTGCTCATAGTTACCAAGAATAATACTTCTTATTTTGTAGCTTTTACCAATGATTTCTTAGCACTAGGAGATTTGTATCTTATGAAAAACAAATTTGATGTATTTGATGTTTGATGTGATTTTTTGTTTGATGATAACAAAATATATATCAATATATATATGTGTTTGCAGTTTGGACTATATATAGAAAGGAAGAAATATTCATATTGAATAATTATACTATTGCACAGAATTTATATAATTCAACCAGTATTTTTTATTCAATATAATATTTTATTACAACACTTAAACAATACAAAGTTTTCAGCTCTCTCTATATATACATACACCAGTTCATACATTTTACATTTCTCACTACAACACTCAACACTCAGTTTTTCACTCTGTCTGCACATCTGCATCTATCTGCATTATCCAGCTCCACTTCTTGTCCTGTCTCCTGTGTACCTGTATAATTAGCAACTACAACAGTAATCTGAAAACAAACAAATTTGAATTTGCAAAAATAGAAATTTGTTTGTGTCTCAGATACATGGGTTATTGTCATCATCTTTGATTGTGTAATATCTGTGCATATCAGTGTTCTTACAGGTAATCGTGAGTGGCTGCAATAGACACGTGTACATTTATACACGTGTGCACTGTCTCGCCAACTCGTGTGCGTTATCAACAAAAGCAATCAATACTTCAATGAATTCAACATGAAGCAGTGCAAACTCCCGAAGATACAACAGTGAAGGAAACTGCATCACGGCAGCATAAAAAAAGTGTATACAACATCAAGATACACAAAGATGGAAACTGCACCAATGCAAATCAAAACAGAGAGTATATATATAGTGATGCATAGCAACTGCATAGCAGCTACACAACAAAGCAATGACCAGAACACAAGTACAAGCAAATAAATGCAATTTGAAGTGATATAACAGCAATTACAGGTACTCAACAAGGTGAAGCAGTAGTAAATCAAAGTGTGCAACTCGAGAATGGATACAAGTGACACAGACCAAATGCAGTGACATACTGCAACAAACAAAGTCTCGACCAAAATCAGTGACTCAATGCAAATACAACAACAAAGCACAATGCACAGAAATCACAAACAAGGTCAAACCCAAGATAGGTTCAACTCAAGGCAACTTGAAGCATACGAGGTCAGACAAATCACTGCAACAGCAAACTCTGTGCACATGTACAGGGATGAATACAACATGATGAAGCAGTGGAAACAAACTCAAGTGCAACAGTGAAGTTGAATACATGAACAAGTGTAGAATCTGATACAGTGAAAAAGCCCAAGTCAAGATGGAGCTACAATAAATGCAACACAGTGAAAATGCTCAATGCACCAAGTACAGACAATAAGCTACGTGCAGTGTGCAAGTACAAACTCCAATGAGCAAATGCAACAGTGAAACTCGAGACCAAATGCAACTACATGAACAACAGAGAAGATGGTCAATAGACACAGTGAGCTCAACAGTTATGCAAACATGTCCAAAGTCAAAGAAAAAAAAAAGGGTTGAATTTAAAAATAAACATCGGGTTTTAATTAAGCCAGAGAAATCTAATTTGGAAAGAAATCTCTGCATCAAATTTCTCGACTACATATATGGTCAGTGTTAATTCAAATAGGGGCCGAGACAACAAATATAGGAAGAAATTTTTGAATTAATTAATTCGAAAACAAATATGGACAGCAATAATTCGAAATTAAATCAAGAAAGGAATACTCCAAATCCAGAACAAATTCAGGAAAATAATCAACGACGTGTAGAAATCAAATCTGACAGTGGTTATTAGGGTTTCAACCCTATAAATAAACCCCAAGAAATCATCATAGAACACAGAACAATCGAGTTAAAAAGCAAGCAATCAAACAAGCAACAAAAGAAATTACATACCGAACCATCAACAACTCGATCAACAGAGAACGAGCTAGCGACAAGCATCAATCATCAGAGAACAAGCTAGAGCTTAATCAATCATCAGAAAGAAGCCGAAGCCCCAATTCGAGAAAGAAAGAGAAGCCCTAATTCAGATCGAATAAACAGAGGGCCGCCATTTTTTTTACAAACAAAAGACAAAGGACCGGGTGAAATAAGATAAGAGGGAAGTGACCGCATATTTCGTTTGTTTTGGGTTAGGGTATATTTTTTTTAAGGCAAGATAATTTAAATTGTTTTTAAAGTTAGTGCTTGCTCTTATAATTTGTTTTATTTGTCTGTTCTTTTCAAAACAAATCATGGTAAATCATCACCTAGGGTTTAGGTGTTGTCAGATTGTCTAGTTAGAGTTAGTCCAGTTAGCAGGGTTTGCGAGTTTGCAAAACTCTATAGGCGGTAGCAGGGTTTACAAGTCTGTTAGAGTGTTTGTAAGTAGGAAACTGTATAATTCTAATAGAAATCTGGGAATGCAGCAGTAGGCAGGGGTTGCCGAAGCTGGGTAAATTTTGTGTGTGATTTATTTTTCAGCATATTTATTTCTGCAGTTTGCTTCTGTGTTTAATTCGGAAAAATTTGCTATAACCCTATTCACCCCCCCTCTAGGGTTAATCTAGATCCTACAAGTGGTATCAGAGCAAGGTATTTTACTTTAACTCTAGAGTCATGAATCCACCAAATAATGCTTTTTCTGAGGGGCAATCTATTGCTAGGCCACCCATGTTTAATGGGAATGATTATGCTTATTGGAAAGTTAGGATGAGTATTTATCTTAGTTCTGTCGATTATGATGTTTGACATATTATTGAAACTGGCTATAAATCTCCCACTATAGTTATTGGTAATACTGAGATTCCTAAACCTAAGGATAGGTGGGATGCTAACGATAAGAAATTAAAAACTACAAATGCCAAAGCAATGAACGCTTTGATCTGTGCTCTTGATAAAAATGAGTTTAATAGAATTTCTCATTGTACAACAGCACAGGAAATTTGGCACACTTTGGAGGTGACACACAAAGGAACTTCTCAAGTCAAGGAGTCACGTCTAGCTCTATTTAGCAATGAATACGAAAACTTTGTGATGGAAAAGGGCGAGAGCATAAAGGATATGTTTGGACGTTTTTCAACTTTGGTGTAAAATGCTAGAGCGCTTGGGAAGGTCTTCACTGAAGTAGAGCTTGTGCGGAAGATACTGTGAGTCTTACCAATGAACTTTGAGGCAAAAGTCACGGCAATACAAGAATTGAAAGATCTGAGTAAACTAAGCATGGAGGAGTTGATCGGAAACTTGATGACATATAAGCTTGAGCTAAAGGCAAAGGAGGAACGTAACAACTCCGAATCAAAAAAGAAGACAATTGCCTTAAAGAGCGAAGAAGAAAGCGATGAAGAAGAAGAAGATCCAATTGAAGAGCTTGCGATGGCTGTCAATAATCTTAGAAAATGGTCAAAATTCAGGCCACGCAAGAAGAAAACAAGTGGTAATAGGTCAAAAGATTCTGACGATTCCGATAATGAATTGACATGCTTTAACTGCAAAAAGCCTGGCCACTTCAAACAAAAATGCCCACTTCTCAAAAACAACAAAGGAAAGAAAAAGAAGAAGAAGGCCTTTGCAGCAACTTGGGATGATGAAGAAGGAGAAGAAGTTTCGGATAATAGCTCAGAAGAGGCTAACTTGTGCCTTATGGCAAAATCAGATTCAGAAACAAGTTCAGAGGAATCCAGTGAGGTACGTGACTATTCTTATAAAGAACTTGTTTTGATGTGTTATGATCTTACTAATACAATTGATACTCTTGAAACTAAAATTGAAAAATTGAAGTCTGACAGGAGAGAACTTGTTCATGAGAATACTAGGTTAGAAACTGAACTTGAAAATATTCAAAGCCTAGACTGTAAAAAATGTAAAATTTTAGATTCAGAAATATCAAGACTTAAGAATAGCTTCGATAACCTTGAAAAAGAAAACTCGAGTCTTAAGGAAACCATTGACACTAGGAAAAAGGATTTTATAAATAGATGCACCACACTTGTAACTGAAAACACAACACTAAAAACCAAAGTCCAAAATCTTGAGAAATCTCTGAATAACTTTTCAAGAGGAGAAAAATCATTTAACATGTTATTGGGAAATCAACTCTTTGCTAATAACAGAAAAGGACTAGGTTTTGGGAAAACACAGGTTGATGATTATGCAAAAGGTAAGAGTGTCTTCGTTAGAAGTGAAATTGGACATCGTGTTGAAAATTGTAGTCATAGGAACAAGAACACAAAATTTATACAAGTTTGGGTTCCTAAGAATTATACAAACAAATTCCATGTCTATAGGAACAAAAATGAAAGGACAAAACAAGTTTGGATTCCAAAGGGATTGTTTGTTCACAATGCTTCAGTTACTAATATCATTGGACCTAAGAGTTTCTCTAGGTCATCCTCCTCTCTCTTTATGTAGGTCTGTTGGCGGGCTAAGGAGCAACAAGAATGGTTTCTAGATTCAGGTTGTTCTAGACATATGACAGGTGATAAATCTAAGTTCCTTAACCTAGAGAATTTTAGAGGTGGAAATGTGATCATGGGAGACAATAGCAAGTGTAAGATTATTGGGAAAGGTGAAGTAAGTAACGGTACTTTTTCCTTGACTAATGTTTTATACGTTGATAATTTGCATCACAATCTCATTTCTATTAGCCAACTATGTGACAAAGGTATGAATGTGGTTTTTGATAGTGATACTTGCAAGATCATTGATAAAACTTCTAATAACATAGTTTTTATGGGCAAAAGAAAAGGAAATGTTTACTCGCTTTCGTTTGACAATCTAAATCTTTCCAGATGTTTGGTAGCCACTGACGAAGAGGCATCTTTATGGCATAGGAGACTTGGACATGCTAGCATGAGTCTCTTAAAAAATCTTGAAACGAAAGAATTAGTCAGAGGGTTACCACATCAGAAATTTAAAGATAACAAAGTGTGTAAAGCATGTTCCTTGGGCAAGCTTAGTCGATCATCATTTCGCCCTAAAAACATTGTTAGCACATCAAGGGTCCTCGAATTAATTCATACGGACTTATTTGGACCAAATGAAATTGCAAGCTTGAATGGAAAACGTTATTGTTATGTATTGGTTGACGATTATTCTAGATTTACATGGGTTTATTTCTTAGCCAAAAAGTCTGAATCTTTTGATTATTTTTCAAAATTTGCTAAACTTGTTCAAAATGGAAAAGGAGTTTCAATTAAAACTTTAAGAAGTGATCATGGAGGCGAATTTGAAAATTCGGAATTTGAAAACTTTTGTGAAGAAAATGGTTTAAAACATGAATTTTCTGCTCCACGAACACCTCAACAAAATGGGGTGGTTGAAAGGAAAAATCGTACATTGCAAGAATTGGCTAGATCCATGTTGAGTGAGTATAAACTACCTCTAACTTTTTGGGCAGAGGCGGTGAATACTTCGTGCTACGTAATGAATAGAGTAATGATTAGACCAATACTTGGCAAAACGGCTTATGAAGTGTGGCATGAAAGGAAACCTAACATCTCTTACTTTCGTGTTTTTGGATGCCCTTGTTTCATTCTTAACACAGGTGATCAACTTGGAAAATTTGAATCAAAGGCCGATGAGGGAATTTTCATGGGCTATTCAACCAGGAGCAAGGCTTATAGGATATACAACAAACGAACAAAGACAATTGTTGAATCAATCAATGTGAAATTTGATGAATCTGATCTGGAAAGGACGACTGAAAAAACGGTTGATGATGGGGTAGATCATGAAGGCATTAAAGAAGGGACATCTAGTGAGAAAGATGAAAGTAGGACTGTTGATGCTGATAGATTGAAGTTCAAATCCAATCATCCTCCTGAATTGGTTATAGGAGATCCTACGGAAAGTATACGCACTCGCTCTTCATTTGATAAAAATTTGTGTGCGTTTTGTTGTCATAGTGGTTTTATTTCTGAAATTGAACCTGATTCTGTTGAAATGGCTCTTAATGATGAAAGTTGGATTCTAGCAATGCAAGATGAACTTAATCAATTTGAAAGAAATAAAGTTTGGAAATTAGTTCCTAGGCCAAATGACTATCCAATTGTAGGAACTAAATGGGTGTTCAAAAACAAACTTGATGAATCAGGAAATGTAATTAGAAATAAAGCTAGGTTGGTCGCAAAAGGATATAACCAAATAGAAGGCATAGATTTTGATGAAACATTTGCTCCAGTTGCTAGGTTAGAAGCCATTAGGATTTTGCTAAGCTTTGCTTGTTATAAAGGTTTCAAACTTAAACAAATGGATGTAAAAAGTGCTTTCCTAAATGGTGATTTGAAAGAAGAGGTTTTTGTTGAACAAACCCCCGGTTTTGAAAATCACGATTTTCCAAATCATGTGTATAAACTTGAAAAAGCATTATATGGTCTTAAGCAAGCTCCTAAAGCTTGGTATGACTGCCTTTGTACATATCTTTTGGAAAATGGCTTTAAAAAGGGGAGTGCTGACACGACACTGTTTCTATTACATAAAGGAAGTGATTTTTTGATTGTTCAGATTTATGTAGATGATATCATTTATGGTGCTACTAATGAACTCTTGTGCGAGAAATTTGAACAAGTCATCCAGGCTAAATTCGAGATGAGCTTGGTTGGAGAATTGAAATATTTTCTTGGATTTCAAATCAAGCAAAGCAGTGATGGCATTTTCATTTCACAATCCAAGTATGTGTTGGAACTGTTGAAGAAATTTGGAGTTGAGAATTCCAAACCATTGAGAACTCCTATGAGCCCATCAACAAAGTTGGACAAAGACGAGAAAGGAAGTGCTGTTGATCAGAAGAAATATCGAGGGATAATTGGTTCACTTCTCTATCTTACTGCTTCTAGACCTGATATTATGTTTTCTGTGTGTCTGTGTGCACGTTTTCAATCTAATCCTAAAGAATCTCATTTGAAAGCCACTAAACGAATTTTGAGATATCTTTCACACACAAACAAACTTGGGTTATGGTATCCTTCTTGTGAAAATTTTGATTTAGTTAGCTATTCTGATGCTGATTATGCTGGTTCATTGATTGACAGGAAAAGCACTAGTGGAACATGCTTTATGCTAGGACACTCGTTAGTTTCATGGTCAAGTCGAAAACAGAACTGTGTTGCATTATCCACCACTGAAGCAGAATATATTGCTTTAGGGAGTTGTTGTGCTCAAATTTTATGGATGATGCAAACTCTTTCTGATTTTGGCTTAGTTTATAAACAAGTTCCATTAAAATGTGACAGTAAAAGTGCAATAGACTTATCAAATAATCCTGTTCATCATTCATGCACAAAACACATTGATGTGAGACACCACTTTCTTAGAGATCACATTGCTAAGGAAGACATTTGCATTGAATATATTTCAACTGAGACTCAACTTGCTGATATTTTCACAAAACCCCTCCCAGAAGAAAGATTTTCCAGATTACGTTTGGATTTGGGGATTATAGAAATTGACTAACCATTTTTCATTTTTTTGTTGAAATATTCCTGGATATATACTTTCAACTTCAATTTCTAGGATTCAAACCAGTTTTGGATATTATCCAAAGATTGATTCGAATATGGTATTCAGTACTGGATATTACATAATATAATTAACTTGGTAACTTATTCCATGATCATTTCTATTTCTACCATCTTTCTATCGTTCATAATGGTTTTGTAAAATAAGAAGAGTGAATTATTTTTAAATAAATAAAAAAAATAAAAAATAAAAAAATAAAAATAAAAATAATAATAATAATAATAATAATAATATATAATAATAAATAATAATAACTCTCATGCATCCATTCTCATTTAAACGTCCTTATGGTTATGCATGGATGGAGCATGTGAGTGAATTATTTTTATCATTACTCCATTCCCATTTAAAAGTCCTTATGGTTATGCATGGATGGAGTATGGTAACTAAGTATTCTGGTCTCACTTAAAAGTCCGGATGCTTAGACTAATAAGTAACTGCTAATCGCATTTAAAAGTCCTTATGGTTATGCGTGGTTAGTAAGTGCTTATTTTTTTTGTTTTTTGTGCTTAAATGTCAAATTAATGTTAAAATATCTCTCTTCTTAAACCGATCATCGACCCATTCTCTACAATGTGGAAGTTGTTATCTCGTTATGATATATTATTTTTTGTTCCTACTGTTCCATTGTTTTTTGTCAGTCTTTTGATAATGCCAAAAGGGAGAGAAAAGAACTAGATTTTGATAAGGAAGTAAATATTTTTTTGGAATACTTCAACAATATTTGTTTAATGTTGTTAGATAATTTTCCTTAGTTCTTTTATTCATCAGTAATTTTTGTTATCTTCTAAATAGGGAGTGGTCTTGGTTGTAGGGGGAGCATTCAAATAGGGGGAGCTAAACATTTCATGCTCAAACACATGTATTAGCATTTCAAAATCTTTAATATATATGTTTGTCATCATCAAAAGGGGGAGATTGTTTGATGTGATTTTTTGTTTGATGATAACAAAATATATATCAATATATATATGTGTTTGCAGTTTGGACTATATACAGAAAGGAAGAAATATTCATATTGAATAATTATACTATTGCACAGAATTTATATAATTCAACCAGTATTTTTTATTCAATATAATATTTTATTACAACACTTAAACAATACAAAGTTTTCAGCTCTCTCTATATATACATACACCAGTTCATACATTTTACATTTCTCACTACAACACTCAACACTCAGTTTTTCACTCTGTCTGCACATCTGCATCTATCTGCATTATCCAGCTCCACTTCTTGTCCTGTCTCCTGTGTACCTGTATAATTAGCAACTACAACAGTAATCTGAAAACAAACAAATTTGAATTTGCAAAAATAGAAATTTGTTTGTGTCTCAGATACATGGGTTATTGTCATCATCTTTGATTGTGTAATATCTGTGCATATCAGTGTTCTTACAGGTAATCGTGAGTGGCTGCAATACACACGTGTACATTTATACACGTGTGCACTGTCTCGCCAACTCGTGTGCGTTATCAACAAAAGCAATCAATACTTCAATGAATTCAACATGAAGCAGTGCAAACTCCCGAAGATACAACAGTGAAGGAAACTGCATCACGGCAGCATAAAAAAAAGTGTATACAACATCAAGATACACAAAGATGGAAACTGCACCAATGCAAATCAAAACAGAGAGTATATATATAGTGATGCATAACAACTTCATAGCAGCTACACAACAAAGCAATGACCAGAACACAAGTACAAGCAAATAAATGCAATTTGAAGTGATATAACAGCAATTACAGGTACTCAACAAGGTGAAGCAGTAGTAAATCAAAGTGTGCAACTCGAGAATGGATATAAGTGACACAGACCAAATGCAGTGACATACTGCAACAAACAAAGTCTCGACCAAAATCAGTGACTCAATGCAAATACAACAACAAAGCACAATGCACAGAAATCACAAACAAGGTCAAACCCAAGATAGGTTCAACTCAAGGCAACTTGAAGCATACGAGGTCAGACAAATCACTGCAACAACAAACTCTGTGCACATGTACAGGGATGAATACAACATGATGAAGCAGTGGAAACAAACTCAAGTGCAACAGTGAAGTTGAATACATGAACAAGTGTAGAATCTGATACAGTGAAAAAGCCCAAGTCAAGATGGAGCACAATAAATGCAACACAGTGAAAATGCTCAATGCACCAAGTACAGACAATAAGCTACGTGCAGTGTGCAAGTACAAACTCCAATGAGCAAATGCAACAGTGAAACTCGAGACCAAATGCAACTACATGAACAACAGAGAAGATGGTCAGTAGACACAGTGAGCTCAACAGTTATGCAAACATGTCCAAAGTCAAAGAAAAAAAATGGGGTTGAATTTAAAAATAAACATCGGGTTTTAATTAAGTCAGAGAAATCTAATTTGGAAAGAAATCTCTGCATCAAATTTCTCGACTACATATATGGTCAGTGTTAATTCAAATAGGGGCCGAGACAACAAATATAGGAAGAAATTTTCGAATTAATTAATTCGAAAACAAATATGGACAGCAATAATTCGAAATTAAATCAAGAAAGGAATACTCCAAATCCAGAACAAATTCAGGAAAATAATCAACGACGTGTAGAAATCAAATCTGACAGTGGTTATTAGGGTTTCAACCCTATAAATAAACCCCAAGAAATCATCATAGAACACAGAACAATCGAGTTAAAAAGCAAGCAATCAAACAAGCAACAAAAGAAATTACATACCGAACCATCAACAACTCGATCAACAGAGAACGAGCTAGCGACAAGCATCAATCATCAGAGAACAGCAAGAGCTTAATCAATCATCAGAAAGAAGCTGAAGCCCCAATTCGAGAAAGAAACAGAAGCCCTAATTCAGATCGAATAAACAGAGGGCCGCCATTTTTTTTACAAACAAAAGACAAAGGACCGGGTGAAATAAGATAAGAGGGAAGTGACCGCATATTTCGTTTGTTTTGGGTTAGGGTATTTTTTTTTAAGGGCAAGATAATTTAAATTGTTTTTAAAGTTAGTGCTTGCTCTTATAATTTGTTTTATTTGTCTGTTCTTTTCAAAACAAATCATGGTAAATCATCACCTAGGGTTTAGGTGTTGTCAGATTGTCTAGTTAGAGTTAGTCCAGTTAGCAGGGTTTGCGAGTTTGCAAAACTCTATAGGCGGTAGCAGGGTTTGCAAGTCTGTTAGAGTGTTTGTAAGCGGGAAACTGTTTAATTCTAATAGAAATCTGGGAATGCAGCAGTAGGCAGGGGTTGCCGAAGCTGGGTAAATTTTGTGTGTGATTTATTTTTCAGCATATTTATTTCTGCAGTTTGCTTCTGTGTTTAATTCGAAAAAATTTGCTATAACCCTATTCAACCCCCCCCCCTCTAGGGTTAATCTAGATCCTACATTTGAGACATTGAATGGTATAAGAATGAGGATGAAAAACAAATGGACCATAAGATTAAAATACTTTCATCCGATCAAGAAGGTATGTATGTTGGACAAGAGCTCCAACAATACTTAAAAACAATAGGATTGTCTTTTAGGTTACTTAACCCTATACACCTAAAATAATGGTGTTTCGAAGAGAAGGAACAAAACCCTATTAGATATGGTATGTTCCATGATGAGTAAAGATGAGTTTTCCATTTCTTATTAGGGATAGGTGTTAGAAACAATGGCGCATATGTTTGATTTAATATCCATGAAATACGTGCTTAAGACGTTATATAAGATGTGGCATGGTAAGAAACCTCACATCAAGCATTTGAAGGCATGGATTTGTTTAGCCTACGTTAAGAACGTTGTCCTCAATAAACTTTAAGCAAGATTAACTTTATGTAAACTTATAGGGTATCCCAAGAATTCTGTGGGATATATTTTCTGTAAAACTAAGGATTAAAAGGTATTGTTTCTTAATATGTTGTCTTTATAGGGAAATAATTTATGTCAAAAGAAATTAATAGCGAAGTTGTAGACTTGGATGTGATCCGAGGAGTTAACACAAAGGCTGAGGTAGTGGGAGAATCACATTCCCCAATATATGAAAGCACGCAGCTAATTAATAATCTATAGGAATCTCGTGCACCATAGAGATAATATAGTTTTATCTTGGATGATGAGAAAGAGGACTTTGTTTTAAAAGATGACATTCCTCTTTCATTCTACCAAGCACTACAGACTAAAGACTGTGCACTTTGATTTGGAGATAAGGAATAAAAAATGGATTCCATGTATGAAAATAAAGTATGGATTTGGCTGACGTACCCAAAGAAAAAAAACCCATTAGCTACATATTGAATTTTAAAAATAAGCTAATTGCATAATAATAGGGACTTAAAAAACAAGGCTAGTTACGAAAGAGTTCACCAAATTCAAGATGTTGATTATGATGAAATTTTTCTCCTATGGCAATGCATAAGTCCCTTACAATAATGCTTATTGTTGCTGCATTTTATGACTACGCAATACGAAGACGTGAAAACAACATATTTAAATGGTGATATAGAAGAGCCATCTAAATGTCACAAATCGAGTGGTTCAGGTCAATGGGAGTGAGAGCAAGACATGTAAGTTTTTAAAATCCATTTATGGTTTTAAATAAGCTTCAAGAAGCTAGAATAAGTGTTCTGATAAAATAATCAAATAGCTGGTTTTTATTAAAATATAGAGGTAGCATGTGTATATCAGAAAGAATGAGGAGGTGCTTCTGTGTTCTTAGTTCTATCATCGATGATTGTTGCTGGTTGGCCATAATTTTTTATTGTAGTTAGTAAAATTTTGATTATCCAAGAACTTCACCATGAAGTATTTGGGAGAAGCAGCCAATATACTGGGTATTAAGATCCATAAAGATAGATTTTATAGGCTATTAGGATTGTTCTAATCCTTATACATAGATACCACACTAAAAAGGTTCATAATGGAGAACTCCAGAAGCAAAATGTTTCTACGCGATCTGGCATTCTCCTTTTTATGAATGACGCACCTCATAATGATGAGGAGAAAGAGTATAGAAAGAGGATACCGTATGCATTGACAATGAGTACCATAATGTACACCATGTTATCTACTAGATCGAATGTGGCTTATGTATTAGGATGTGTAAGCCAATGTCAGTTTATTCTTGAGGAAAAACACTGGACTATTGTAAAATGTATATTTAAGTATTTAGTAAATACTAGGACTTATTCTTTATATATGGTAATGAAGACTTTCTTATGAATGGGTATAAAGATTCTAGATTTCAAAATGACATCAATTGCAGTAAATCTGCATTGAGTTATATTTTTACTCTAAACGGTAGGGCTACTAGTTGGAAAAGTTTCAAACAAGAAACATTAGCTGATCCAGGATGGAGGCTGGTTATATTGCCCTTAACGAAACGGTAAAAAAGCGGTCAGGCTACTAAAGTTTGTAAGTGAGCCAATAGTGATTCCCAATGCAGAAGATCCGACGATATTGTTTTATGACAACAATTCTGTGACGCAGGTCATAAAGGAACCTAGAGCACACAATAAATTAAGACACGTTCGTTGAAAGTTCCACCTCGTTTGAGAATTTGCCAGGAAAATAGATGTAACAACCCATATTTTTAATGACAGGATACTTAAAACAATTAAATTTTAATATTAAATCTTTATTGAATTAAAGGTCCAAAATATGACTTTTTGCATACTGTGGAATTAGGAATTTAGACCACTTACGTTGATTATGGATCGATGTTGCAAATCAAAATGTGTATTAATATCGCTATATTTGAAATCGAGCAATCCGATGGCCAAAATGGTATTGACATTATCATCTCAAAGTGTTGTCTCAGATAATGATGAAATTTATGTCATTAGGATTGAAAATATGAGATGATACATGTCAAAGAGTTTTGTTCCGATCTGTTGTGTCGTGTGATTGTACGAGCTCGAGACATATGGCGATTTATTTATGAAATCAAATAAATTTATATATATTATTATATACACACACACACATCCTCTCCCTAAAATATCAAATTCACCTTTCCTATTTCCTCCCTCTTCCAGTAAAAGAAAAAAACCGCTTTCTTCCAAGAATTTAATCGAGAGGTTTTCTCTACAAAAGTCAACGAGGGTAGATCCATTAAACTCGGTAAGGCGTGAACTTTGAATCCATGCAGACATTCGCTTATGTGGTTGAATTAACGATGCCTGATTTTAGACATTGTAGCTAGGGTTACAACATGCCAGAGCTAGGGGTGATTTTGGCCGTAATGAAATATACAATCGTTCTTCTCATTGCATCACGTGTCTGGTGACACCATTGAAAGGAGCTTCGAATCACCTTAGTGAATCACGATTTTTCAAAGGCAACAACAGATCATAGGGTCGCAATTTTAATAGAGGAGCCAAGTGTGATGAGGCAGGGTCAGTTGTATAGAGCTTTACAGAGTGGAGCACGATGTGTTTGGCTGTTCGTTGAATTGTTGGCCGTAGAGGGAGAAATAAGGATGAAAGCTCATGTGTGTGGGTTCTTATGAACACGGCCCTATGCATATCCTTGGGGAAGAAGATGTATTAGAGTGGGTGAAGGTGACAAAGGGGATTATTAATTAATTAAAGTTGATTAATTAATTTTCATTTTAAAATTCTTATCAACTTCATATCTCTTGCATACGAGGCCCAATGGAGACACGGTCAGCACCATTGCACTCCTAGTGAGATTATCTACGATATGATATGTGCTTGTACTGGATTCAAACAATTGAGAATATACAATTCAGATGAGTGGAATTATAATTTTTAATTTATATTTCAGTACAAATCCCTGAAATTTTATATATTGGAAAATATTACCTAGTAAAGACAGAAAATAAAGATATATGAGATTATTTCCCAATTTGATTGTATTTGTTTGAGTAACTAATTAGAATAGTCGATTAAAATCCTATTTATTTATATATTTTGTATTAAAGAAGGCTTGATAGCAATGATATTGATTTATAGCATGATTATAAATTAATTAGACTCTATATTATCATTATATTAGTGATAGAAATATTATTATACATTTTTTATCTTAGAGTATGACTTTTAAAAATAAGCTAGAAGGCTTAAAAAAATAATTTATAAGCTAATGGTATATTTTGTAAAATAATGAAATGATTTTATAAAATAATAAAAAGGAGATTGGACTTTTATTTAAAATATTTAGTAAATAAAAGAAATACTCGATAAGTAATAATTTAATTACTTACTTGAATATACGTGTACGAATTGTGACGACTCGGATTTTGCCCGCTCGAAAATCGACATCCATACTTCAAATCGTATTCGAATGCCATAGATTCGACCGTTCAAATCCGATTCGCCGGAGCTTATAACAACATTAAGTAAACAACACAGCGGAATAAAAGAATAATACATTGATATACAGCTTTGATACAATATCTGATACAACAGATGATCCAATAGATATCAATATACATCAGAGATATGATACAATAAATAGCAGCGGAAAAGAAAATAGATGACATCTAGCAGCGGAACAATATAACTCTAAAATAGTCTTCAAGGAAGAACTCCAAGAACTGCAACTCCATCTCCAAGAATCAATCCAGCAATAGCTCGAACTCCCAATAACGATGCACCAAGATAAGCAAGAATGGTGTGATCCAAAGACTGAACTAACTCCAGATAACCTACTAATCTGACTATTTGAAAAACCCAACTCTAGACTGCTCGTGTAGAAAATAATGAGCATCCAGAGTTTAGGAAAGAAACAATAAACTCCGGATCAGTCGTGGGACTGGTGTGAGCAACAAAAACAGTTTATCTTTTAAAACATTCAACAAAAGATTTTCAAAGTCAATTCGCAATGCTTTTTAAAAATGAGACTACCATAAGGCCTCCCGCACACACACACAATGCAAACGCAGAAACGGAGGAGATTTCTCCTTATGATAGTCAAAGATGCTTGATACGCATTAAAAGGAACATTTGATATTATTACTAGTGCATAGTGTAGGAAAAATTCATTTCGAAAGTAGAATATAAATCTTAGCCAGCATAGACATTTCGAACTATGCCTACTATAGCTACCATCCAAACAGTGGGACGCCACCATAAGTGAATGATAGGTTCTACAACTAATACCGTACAAGATCGTATTGTTTCTTTGGATTTCCAACGAATGATCAGGCCAAGGAACTTCCCATTGCCACATGAGAATGCCTCTGGATGGACATCCCCGAGAACCAAACCGGATCTCTACCAACACAAGGCCGGGTTACCCCTAACTGAGTAACAACTGACCGAATATGCCATCCCCCGGTCCTTTGGGACCTTTCAACCGAGCGCTCGCAATCAATTCACACAATCATAAAGTGTTTTCAACATGAGTAAGTATCTGGGCTCCATACCATGATACCACCCTTTTCCAGAAGGAAATGCACACATCCTAAAGGGCGCTACCCCTCATAACCTTGCTGCTTCTTTCCTGTTTTGACCATTCCCGAGGTGTGAGGCTCGACGAAGTCACGTCCACAAAAACATACTTTTTACAAAAGCCATGCTTTGGGTCAACAAATGATCATAGAAATGATCACCAGGATAGACGATCAAATAAATGATCCTATCACAAATAATCAACACAATGATCATTTCACAGCAACACTCAGCATGTCACATTACCAAATTGGGAATATATTGCTGATAACCTTCAACTATATAACCTCTGAGCTCGTACGTCTCAGAGAAGGGTGTTAAGCTAAGAGAATAAATTCTCCGCCGCCAACAGAAATATATTTGAAAGAAATCGGCTTTATATCTCAATTTGTAATGTCAGACATACTATCCATACAAGTCTGTTCTGGGTTCGAACAGAACCGAAGGCACTTTCAAAGAAGTCCTTGCAATCCGGATATTCACAATCCCGATCGGATTTCCCATCACTTAGGGAGTTTCTATACCGGCGCGACTCGGTGCAGAAACAATCGATAGGTCATCCTATCGCTTTCGCAAATACCCGGTCTTCATCACCGGTCTTCAAATGCTATCCATAACGACGTATCACATATTCGGAATGGGTTATACGACACAAAGGTCCTTTCCCGGCTAAACCGAATAGTGAGCACGATATTTCAAAAACAAATGGATAATGGGATTTCAATTAAGTCACAACTTATTACCCAAAACCTTTCTTCAAATGGCTTAACAAATTACCATTTTCAATCTTTAAACAAAAGATTCATTTTCACAACTTTTAACGGTTTAAACAATTTTCACATTTTAACCTTTTAAATAAAAGATTCATTCACAGATTTACCAAATCAATTTTCATTTCAATTTGATTAACTCGTAAAATCTTTAAATCAAAGATTTAACTTATAGCCTTTAAAACAATTTCATTTCAATTTGATTTAAACAAATCATCAATTTAAATCTGTTAAAAATAAGCAGATTTAATTCATAGCTTTCAAAAAGAATTCATTCATAACTTAGGAAAATCATTTCTCTATTCAATCTTGAAATTCCCCTAATTAACTGGAATCTCGGTTCTTATCTAAAAGTGTTTATCATTTGAAAACAACAGTTTTCATTTTGGAAATCTGATTCATTTATACGAGTTGAAATCCTTGGGTTAAATTCAAATTCCCAAAAACAATACTTAAAAGTGGTTTAATCCCTATATAACCAATATAACATCTTTAATCCCTAATTTCAAATCATAGAATTCAATTTCAAGTATTGAATTTAAATTTAAATCAAATTATTTAAATTCCAAAACTTAATCAAGTAATTTAAAAATAATAAATTTTATTTTGAAATTTCATTCTAAAAGCTTTTCACATTTATTCCGATTCCATTTCCAAAACATTTGAATTTAAAAATTCAAACTTAACTATTTCAAAAATCTGCGACTTAATCGATTTCCTCGTGAAATCCATATTTGTGTGTGTATGGTGTGGTCCAGGGTTTAACACAATAGTGCACACATCAATCATTACAGAGATATCAATATCGATAAGCGATATAATCAATAACGCTTATCTCTATTCACAGATTCATAAATAAATTGATTTATCAATCACAAAGATTTATCATTACAATTCGATGTGGGTTTCGGATAACTAACTGGAATCCGACTCCCTGTCGCATCGAAGTTTAAATGCCGTTTTGCGGGCAAACAGGGTTTTCACATCAATACAGAGCAAATTACAATTACAGTGTAGTACATGGCAATCTACATCACACAGCATCACAATCAGAACAGAAATATCAATACGGTGCACAACAATAGTTAATTATTCACCAATCAAAGCGAATGAGATAAATTATCCAAATAATCATTTTATCGATTATTTTAAATCATGGATTTATTATTCTGAATGATAAATTAATTTATCTTTACCATCTTGATACATTGATTATCCCTTATTTGATTATTTTAATTAATCGTTAACTAAAATTAATCAACTTAATTTATATAATCAACAAACTCTTAATTTCAAATTTATTTAAGTATTTAATTATTTATTAAATTAATTTTAATTACAAATTTTAAATCATTCTAAATCTCTTTTCCAAACTATTAATATAAATTGTTTATCTTAGTTATCATTTGAAAATTGCTTATACTTTAAGAATTTATTTATTGTTACATTAAAATTTAATGTAAATAAATTTTTAAATCTTTCTTTTTAAATTTAATCATTAAATAAAAGGGTTAATTAAAATTTTATTTTAAACTTTCCTTGCTTAATTTAAAGAATTTACAAATTCTAATTACCATTTGTTTTCATATTTTATTTACAAATATCATTTGTTTATTCAGAAAATAAATTTTTACTTGTGTTCAAAAATTTGGTTGAAACTGGGTTTGCTGCTTTCACTTACTCACCCGAGGCTTGCTTCGGGTCATCACCGATAAAAACAGCACCCTGCTTCGAGTTTTTTTACCAACTAACCCGAGTACTAAAACTTTTTCACAAAATTTGTTTAAGTCCAAATCATCCCGATACAACCCTGAAACCACCCGAGTGCCCCTTCGAGTTTCTGCCCTACTTCCCCGATCAAAACTTCGAGACGCCTCCCCCTTTTCTTCGAGTTCAACACGTCTTCCCCTTCCTTCCTCCCCAGTGCACACACATGCACCGTGCACCTACCCACGCTCCTCCGGCCACCGATGAGCACCGCGTCCATCCCACACACCCACTCGAACACGCGAGACCCCAAAGCACCAACCAGATCGAAGAAATTTCGATCGGATCAAAATCGAGCTTCAGACACAAAAAAAAAACAAACCTGGAACAAAAAAACTTCGAACACCCTCAAACCTGGCAACGGCTCGTACTTGACGCCTCCACCACCGGAGCTCGCATAACTCCGGCAACCACTTCGACAACCACCACACTTTCACCTCCCCTCGGTGCGATCGCCAGAAACACGACGGCGACGACGCGATGAACTCACGACTTCAAGGCAGTGAACACGAGCTTTAAACCCTAATTTGCTCTCCTTCAATCATTCCTTACAATAGAAAATTTTTTAGACAATTTTCCTAACATCATCCATCTCTAAACTTGCTTTGCACAAAATCCCAACATTTAAAATTGGTGCGATCGGTGGAAATTGATTTAAAAGCATTTTTAGTTCAACATGAAATTGCTCTCAACATACTTGATGAAAAATCGAAATTTTTGTTTTAAAAATCTAGTTTTCGAATAACAATTCCCAATATATACTTGAAGCACCGATTCATCATGTTCGAATTTTTCATATATTTGAGTTACTCTGTAAAAATCAATTTTTTTCACTGTATATTTCTATTCTTCTTAAATCTATTTTTAGATTTTAGTTCATACTTCACTACGCAACTTTCTTTTGAAACCAAAGCCTGATGATAATTTGATAATATGAGTTTGAGTTTTGTTTCTTGTTTGATAGCAACCTGTAAGCTCAGAAAGGAAGAAAACAAAAGAACAGAGGAGAAAGGAACAACAACTCACAGATCAACTTCACAAAAACAAACAGAGCTTCATACACCAAGTATTTATACTCAAACTTGATGATATTTGAGTATCAATATAAATTTGTTTACTCACTGTGATTTTTTTCCAGATTTAAAAGATTTTACTGTAATCTCTTGTTTCCAAAATATTCAGAGGATATATATATATAGCAACAGACACCTACATGAAATCAATTCAACTTTTAAATTTTAGAAACATAAGTTACTCACAGATTCAAGAAGATGAACAAAGCTTGCTTTGTTGTTTAGATTTGCTTGCAGTTTTGAAACAGGCTTTTGAATTTGCTGCTGAAAGCATTCTACTTGGATGTTGAGTTTGTTTGAGCTTTGAGATGATGTTACTTCTGATTTTTCTTTTTTTTTTTTTTTTTTTGATTGAAGACATATTTTCCTTTAAGTTTTGCACTGGCTTTGATTTTGAACGAAATGGTGAAGTAGATGTATAAAAAGATAGTGTGCAGGTGATATTTTGTTTGTACAATGTGATATTATTTTCCTTCCTTCTGTACAAGCCAGGTAGAGATTTGATAGTGAGTATGGAGGCTGATGATTTCAGTCATGGGCTAGAGATATAATATTATGTACTAAGGTATGTTGCATTTATTTAACTTGGTGGCTGAGAAAATGTTTTGATATGCTAGAGGTATGGCTGCAACTTTGCTTTGTACTTTATTATTTCTACTTACTTTATTTATTATGCCTTAGTTACAGTTATTTGTTTATAAAATTTACTCAAGTATAAACACACTTTTATACTTAAACAAAGTTTTAAAATCTTACCTTTCCTTTATTTTTAAACTTATATTATTAAATACTTAATTTACTTAAAATTATTTCAAACTTATGTACATTTTTATAAGATTTATTTTATATTTACAATCATAGTTTCCCAAAGTACATACATATATTATTTTATTTTTATACTAGTGTTTTGCTTGTATATGAACATAAATTTCTATTGTCAATATATTGTTTAAATTTTTAACTAATTTGTTTCATGTGTATATTTTACATTTTATAGTTTACATAACCAATTTTATTTTCTGAAATGACTTTTTAACTTGCCTAATTTATCTCTATTTATAACTCAAATATTTCTTTTACTTCTATTTTTAGTTTAAATATTTATCATAAATTTTACTTTAAAAATTATTGTTTTACATTTCTCTATATACACATATATTTTATATAACTCAAATTATCATCATTTATATATTTTTAAATCAATTTATTTATTTATTTATTTTTATACTTGTGTCCAAAGTATATTATTTATTTTTCAAAATCATTTATTTAAGAATTTATTTAAAATCCAATATACACATATATATTCTCATATATACAAATTTTCAAACCCATATGACTTAATATATTTTCTATTTGAATCGGGGAAACTCGCTTCCATTTATAATTAATTTTATAAATTTTTATTCAAAATTTCATTTAATTATCAATTTAAATTAAATTAAAATCTAGGGTCGTTACAAACTCCCCCCCCTTAAAAGGATTTCGTCCTCGAAATTCGCAGGCACGAAAACAACACAGAGATAGACAGATTCTATCTCCTATAATTCCTCAAACTTAAGATATGAATTCCAAACTCAAATCGGAATACCCCAAAATATAAATAACTGGTCCCTCTTCGGACTTTGGTATTTACAAGAAATTATAATAGAATTTCAATTTTGGTTTTAAACAAAATCGTTTTATTGATTCAATTCAAATTAAGCTCTATATTCTATTAATCAATTTAAATCAATTTAAAATCTCTAATTCATATTCATTATTTCCAATTTCAATTTTCAAATTCATATTCATTAAAGTTTAAATCGAAAATCCGATAAGAATCGATAAAGATAAGGATTTTCTATAACAAATCGTAGAGCTACCATCATCTCGAAACTTCTTTCTGTAGCTGTCACGAAGCAATCAAAAGAATTTAGAAACGAATCAAAAGAAAATTGATAGAGAAAGTTATTTCCACTGTTGTTACAGAGTATTGACCAATTATAGTCGTATTTCCCTGTCCCCTATCTCGTTATCTTCTTGCACTCATACTCACTATCAGTAGATAGTAAGAGAATTTACTAAGGCATTCAAACAGATATCTTAAGGATTACTCATTCTAGGATTTACTTCACCCTATCTCTAATGAGTTACTTAATGTGTTACACTCCTGAGCTAAAGTTCAACCCTTAGCTCTGATACCAAATTGTGACGACTCGGATTTTGCCCGCTCGAAAATCGACATCCATACTTCAAATCGTATTTGAATGCCATATATTCGACCGTTCAAATCCGATTCGCCGGAGCTTATAACAACATTACGTAAACAACACAGCGGAATAAAAGAATAATACATTGATATACAGCTTTGATACAATATCTGATACAACAGATGATCCAATAGATATCAATATACATCAGAGATATGATACAATAAATAGCAGCGGAAAAGAAAATAGATGACATCTAGCAGCGGAACAATATAACTCTAAAATAGTCTTCAAGGAAGAACTCCAAGAACTGCAACTCCATCTCCAAGAATCAATCCAGCAATAGCTCGAACTCCCAATAACGATGCACCAAGATAAGCAAGAATGGTGTGATCCAAAGACTGAACTAACTCCAGATAACCTACTAATCTGACTATTTGAAAAACCCAACTCTAGACTGCTCGTGTAGAAAATAATGAGCATCCAGAGTTTAGGAAAGAAACAATAAACTCCGGATCAGTCGTGGGACTGGTGTGAGCAACAAAAACAGTTTATCTTTTAAAACATTCAACAAAAGATTTTCAAAGTCAATTCGCAATGCTTTTTAAAAATGAGACTACCATAAGGCCTCCCGCACACACACACAATGAAAACGCAGAAACGGAGGAGATTTCTCCTTATGATAGTCAAAGATGCTTGATACACATTAAAAGGAACATTTGATATTATTACTAGTGCATAGTGTAGGAAAAATTCATTTCGAAAGTAGAATATAAATCTTAGCCAGCATAGACATTTCGAACTATGCCTACTATAGCTACCATCCAAACAGTGGGGCGCCACCATAAGTGAACGATAGGTTCTACAACTAATACCGTACAAGATCGTATTGTTTCTTTGGATTTCCAACGAATGATCAGGCCAAGGAACTTCCCATTGCCACATGAGAATGCCTCTGGATGGACATCCCCGAGAACCAAACCGGATCTCTACCAACACAAGGCCGGGTTACCCCTAACTGAGTAACAACTGACCGAATATGCCATCCCCCGGTCCTTTGGGACCTTTCAACCGAGCGCTCGCAATCAATTCACACAATCATAAAGTGTTTTCAACATGAGTAAGTATCTGGGCTCCATACCATGATACCACCCTTTTCCAGAAGGAAATGCACACATCCTAAAGGGCGCTACCCCTCATAACCTTGCTGCTTCTTTCCTGTTTTGACCATTCCCGAGGTGTGAGGCTCGACGAAGTCACGTCCACAAAAACATACTTTTTACAAAAGCCATGCTTTGGGTCAACAAATGATCATAGAAATGATCACCAGGATAGACGATCAAATAAATGATCCTATCACAAATAATCAACACAATGATCATTTCACAGCAACACTCAACATGTCACATTACCAAATTGGGAATATATTGCTGATAACCTTCAACTATATAACCTCTGAGCTCGTACGTCTCAGAGAAGGGTGTTAAGCTAAGAGAATAAATTCTCCGCCACCAACAAAAATATATTTGAAAGAAATCGGCTTTATATCTCAATTTGTAATGTCAGACATACTATCCATACAAGTCTGTTCTGGGTTCGAACAGAACCGAAGGCACTTTCAAAGAAGTCCTTGCAATCCGGATATTCACAATCCCGATCGGATTTCCCATCACTTAGGGAGTTTCTATACCGGCGCGACTCGATGCAGAAACAATCGATAGGTCATCCTATCGCTTTCGCAAATACCCGGTCTTCATCACCGGTCTTTAAATGCTATCCATAACGACGTATCACATATTCGGAATGGGTTATACGACACAAAGGTCCTTTCCCGGCTAAACCGAATAGTGAGCACGATATTTCAAAAACAAATGGATAATGGGATTTCAATTAAGTCACAACTTATTACCCAAAACCTTTCTTCAAATGGCTTAACAAATTACCATTTTCAATCTTTAAACAAAAGATTCATTTTCACAACTTTTAACGGTTTAAACAATTTTCACATTTTAACCTTTTAAATAAAAGATTCATTCACAGATTTTCCAAATCAATTTTCATTTCAATTTGATTAACTCGTTAAATCTTTAAATCAAAGATTTAACTTATAGCCTTCAAAACAATTTCATTTCAATTTGATTTAAACAAATCATCAATTTAAATCTGTTAAAAATAAGCAGATTTAATTCATAGCTTTCAAAAAGAATTCATTCATAACTTAGGAAAATCATTTCTCTATTCAATCTTGAAATTCCCCTAATTAACTAGAATCTCGGTTCTTATCTAAAAGTGTTTATCATTTGAAAACAACAGTTTTCATTTTGGAAATCTGATTCATTTATACGAGTTGAAATCCTTGGGTTAAATTCAAATTCCCAAAAACAATACTTAAAAGTGGTTTAATCCCTATATAACCAATATAACATCTTTAATCCCTAATTTCAAATCATAGAATTCAATTTCAAGTATTGAATTTAAATTTAAATCAAATTATTTAAATTCCAAAACTTAATCAAGTAATTTAAAAATAATAAATTTTATTTTGAAATTTCATTCTAAAAGCTTTTCACATTTATTCCGATTCCATTTCCAAAACATTTGAATTTAAAAATTCAAACTTAACTATTTCAAAAATCTGCGACTTAATCGATTTCCTCGTGAAATCCATATTTGTGTGTGTATGGTGTGGTCCAGGGTTTAACACAATAGTGCACACATCAATCATTACAGAGATATCAATATCGATAAGCGATATAATCAATAACGCTTATCTCTATTCACAGATTCATAAATAAATTGATTTATCAATCACAAAGATTTATCATTACAATTCGATGTGGGTTTCGGATAACTAACTGGAATCCGACTCCCTGTCGCATCGAAGTTTAAATGCCGTTTTACGGGCAAACAGGGTTTTCACATCAATACAGAGCAAATTACAATTACAGTGTAGTACATGGCAATCTACATCACACAGCATCACAATCAGAACAGAAATATCAATACGGTGCACAACAATAGTTAATTATTCACCAATCAAAGCGAATGAGATAAATTATCCAAATAATCATTTTATCGATTATTTTAAATCATGGATTTATTATTCTGAATGATAAATTAATTTATCTTTACCATCTTGATACATTGATTATCCCTTATTTGATTATTTTAATTAATCGTTAACTAAAATTAATCAACTTAATTTATATAATCAACAAACTCTTAATTTCAAATTTATTTAAGTACTTAATTGTTTATTAAATTAATTTTAATTACAAATTTTAAATCATTCTAAATCTCTTTTCCAAACTATTAATATAAATTGTTTATCTTAGTTATCATTTGAAAATTGCTTATACTTTAAGAATTTATTTATTGTTACACTAAAATTTAATGTAAATAAATTTTTAAATCTTTCTTTTTAAATTTAATCATTAAATAAAAGGGTTAATTAAAATTTTATTTTAAACTTTCCTTGCTTAATTTAAAGAATTTACAAATTCTAATTACCATTTGTTTTCATATTTTATTTACAAATATCATTTGTTTATTCAGAAAATAAATTTTTACTTGTGTTCAAAAATTTGGTTGAAACTGGGTTTGCTGCTTTCACTTACTCACCCGAGGCTTGCTTCGGGTCATCCCCGATAAAAACAGCACCATGCTTCGAGTTTTTTTACCAACTAACCCGAGTACTAAAACTTTTTCACAAAATTTGTTTAAGTCCAAATCATCCCGATACAACCCTGAAACCACCCGAGTGCCCCTTCGAGTTTCTGCCCTACTTCCCCGATCAAAACTTCGAGACGCCTCCCCCTTTTCTTCGAGTTCAACACGTCTTCCCCTTCCTTCCTCCCCAGTGCACACACATGCACCGTGCACCTACCCACGCTCCTCCGGCCACCGATGAGCACCGCGTCCATCCCACACACCCACTCAAACACGCGAGACCCCAAAGCACCAACCAGATCGAAGAAATTTCGATCAGATCAAAATCGAGCTTCAGACACAAAAAAAAACAAACCTGGAACAAAAAAACTTCGAACACCCTCAAACCTGGCAACGGCTCGTACTTGACGCCTCCACCACCGGAGCTCGCATAACTCCGGCAGCCACTTCGACAACCACCACACTTTCACCTCCCCTCGGTGCGATCGCCAGAAACACGATGGCGACGACGCGATGAACTCACGACTTCAAGGCAGTGAACACGAGCTTTAAACCCTAATTTGCTCTCCTTCAATCATTCCTTACAATAGAAATTTTTTTTGACAATTTTCCTAACATCATCCATCTCTAAACTTGCTTTGCACAAAATCCCAACATTTAAAATTGGTGCGATCGGTGGAAATTGATTTAAAAGCATTTTTAGTTCAACATGAAATTGCTCTCAACATACTTGATGAAAAATCGAAATTTTTGTTTTAAAAATCTAGTTTTCGAATAACAATTCCCAATATATACTTGAAGCACCGATTCATCATGTTCGAATTTTTCATATATTTGAGTTACTCTGTAAAAATCAATTTTTTTTCACTGTATATTTCTATTCTTCTTAAATCTATTTTTAGATTTTAGTTCATACTTCACTACGCAACTTTCTTTTGAAACCAAAGCCTGATGATAATTTGATAATATGAGTTTGAGTTTTGTTTCTTGTTTGATAGCAACCTGTAAGCTCAGAAAGGAAGAAAACAAAAGAACAGAGGAGAAAGGAACAACAACTCACAGATCAACTTCACAAAAACAAACAGAGCTTCATACACCAAGTATTTATACTCAAACTTGATGATATTTAATTATCAATATAAATTTGTTTACTCACAGTGATTTTTTTCCAGATTTAAAAGATTTTACTGTAATCTCTTGTTTCCAAAATATTCAGAGGATATATATATAGCAACAGACACCTACATGAAATCAATTCAACTTTTAAATTTTAGAAACATAAGTTACTCACAGATTCAAGAAGATGAACAAAGCTTGCTTTGTTGTTTAGATTTGCTTGCAGTTTTGAAACAGGCTTTTGAATTTGCTGCTGAAAGCATTCTACTTGGATGTTGAGTTTGTTTGAGCTTTGAGATGATGTTACTTCTGATTTTTCTTTCTTTCTTTTTTTTTTTGATTGAAGACATATTTTCCTTTAAGCTTTGCACTGGCTTTGATTTTGAACGAAATGGTGAAGTAGATGTATAAAAAGATAGTGTGCAGGTGATATTTTGTTTGTACAATGTGATATTATTTTCCTTCCTTCTGTACAAGCCAGGTAGAGATTTGATAGTGAGTATGGAGGCTGATGATTTCAGTCATGGGCTAGAGATATAATATTATGTACTAAGGTATGTTGCATTTATTTAACTTGGTGGCTGAGAAAATGTTTTGATATGCTAGAGGTATGGCTGCAACTTTGCTTTGTACTTTATTATTTCTACTTACTTTATTTATTATGCCTTAGTTACAGTTATTTGTTTATAAAATTTACTCAAGTATAAACACACTTTTATACTTAAACAAAGTTTTAAAATCTTACCTTTCCTTTATTTTTAAACTTATATTATTAAATACTTAATTTACTTAAAATTATTTCAAACTTATGTACATTTTTATAAGATTTATTTTATATTTACAATCATAGTTTCCCAAAGTACATACATATATTATTTTATTTTTATACTAATGTTTTGCTTGTATATGAACATAAATTTCTATTGTCAATATATTGTTTAAATTTTTAACTAATTTGTTTCACGTGTATATTTTACATTTTATAGTTTATATAACCAATTTTATTTTCTGAAATGACTTTTTAACTTGCCTAATTTATCTCTATTTATAACTCAAATATTTATTTTACTTCTATTTTTAGTTTAAATATTTATCATAAATTTTACTTTAAAAATTATTGTTTTACATTTCTCTATATACACATATATTTTATATAACTCAAATTATCATCATTTATATATTTTTAAATCAATTTGTTTATTTATTTATTTTTATACTTGTGTCCAAAGTATATTATTTATTTTTCAAAATCATTTATTTAAGAATTTATTTAAAATCCAATATACACATATATATTCTCATATATACAAATTTTCAAACCCATATGACTTAATATATTTTCTATTTGAATCGGGGAAACTCGCTTCCATTTATAATTAATTTTATAAATTTTTATTCAAAATTTCATTTAATTATCAATTTAAATTAAATTAAAATCTAGGGTCGTTACACGAATATTGGGTATGTGTATACATGTATTTGAGGTTATGTAACAACCGATAAAAATCTTGTATTGTAGCTTGAATTGTTGGCAATGTTTTCTTAATTATTTAGATAACTGTATATGCATATAGAAATATCCATTTGCGTGTATAATCAGGTTACGAGGAATCTCATATAGTCATAGCGACAACCAGGTGTGCGAAATTGCATGAGAGAGTATAGGGTTGAGAAATCACTTTGGCAAAGCTCGAAACATAATTTGTGAAGTTTTAAATATTTTTGAATACATATGCACAAGTGGCTGTATCGGCACACATGTGGACATCGTGTGAGGCAAGAATGTTAATTTAGTCCATTATGGCATGTTATAGTATGCCAGGTCATTATATCCGCTTGTAAAACTCAACATGCAGAAAGAGTGGATTTTGCTATCAAAATCAATTTTTGAACATTTAAGAAACCACTCCTAAAATGTTAACCAACGAACTCCATTGCAATAAAGGCAAACTATAGGAGCTAGATGACTCATTGGGTGAAGCGACGGAGAAGTCGAGCCTCGATTTGGTAAATGATGGCCTACCTTCTCCTCTAGCATGAGATTAATTCCCAGGAATACACAGGCTTAATTGAATGTGGGAAGCATTCATTCGACTGGCCTTATGTATAAGACACTCCAAAGGAGGGAACCCCAATATTAATGACTGGGCAGATAACCTAGTCGACTGGACTCAATTGACTATAAAAATTCCCAGTCAAGCGAATATCATGCAGTAATACATCTTCAGGGAATTTCTTCCCCGTTCGAGTGCAGTTCTGTATGGTATCTTAACAAGACTTTGAAGAGGCATCGTGCTACTCGGGAAAGTGGGATGCAAGGTGAAGCATGAGACCAAAAGAGGATGCAAGGCGATGATGAGATATCGGTCTTCATTAATGACAAACTTATTAGATTACATGATGTTATATTTGATGTGTACATATGTGTACAACATTGGTGCTCTTTCATGGCCCCGATAGCATATTACACAAGATACGACCTCCGTTCTCTTCTTCATGAGAGGCATGCATTTCTTATTCGAAATCCTTGATGTCCTAGAGGGGGATGATGAAATTTATCTACTGTAGGATCCTATAACACTTATGCTCATTATAGGTGTATGGTGGCTCCGTAGTGGTCCTTCGTATTTAGAATAGATCATATAACACTTATGTTCATTATAGGGGCATGGTGGTTCTATTTACTGTTAGGACTAGTTTTCAAGTACATCTAGTAGATCATAACTTATGCTCATTATAGAAGTACGGTGAGATCTACTTAAGACTAATGGCTCGGGATCTATGGTATATTCAAATACTGACTCTTTATATCTTAAACTCTAGAAGAAAATCATTTGATCGTGTTAGAGTTTTGGGTATGTTAATGTATTGGCTCTAGTTATTTTGAATCATTTGATCGAGTTAGAAGTCTGGGTACATTAGTATACTGACTCTATTTACCTTGAATCATTGGATTACAATAGATGTCTGTAGTCGACTGCACCCATCTATAATGATGGGTATCGATTTATATTTCTTAGTCATCTTTCATTTTCTATGTTGTGTGTGTTATTAGTTGACTGTTTTATTGCTGCATTTACTATTATTTTGTACTTCATGATAGACTTATATGATCACCATACTTTTGGATGTTGGGTTACCTTTATCATAGTATGATTGTTACATGTCAGTCGCACTACATTAGTTATGTCGACTCATCGGTTACAAGAGAAGAGTAAGTTAAGGTATGATTTTCTATCTTTTGGATAGGTTTACTCTACTTATTTATGTACGGTTCAGATTACCCCTAAGCCGCAATTGTGGAGAGGATTGGTTGCGCATTAATAGTTCTTGTTTATATATATATATATATATATATATATATATATATGTATGTATGTATATAAAGTTTTAATATACAGTATTTTGAGATAGTTCCCTATATACTAAGCTTTATGTTTGACCTGTATTTTATCTTTGTCTGCTTATGTCATGAAAACTCTCGGGTACTCGGTTAAGTAGTTTGGAAGTCAGATGCTTTTATGGATACGCTTACAGGACAGCTGGAGCATTCTATGGAGCCAAGGTCGATACTTTGCATATATACTTGATATTGTAGTAGTACATGATAAATGTTAGTTATATATGAGACTTATTATATTAGATATATTCTGAATTTCTATATTAATATTCACTTATCATTTTCTTTTGGTAGTGCAGTCTCATACGTATTAAATCTTGTTATGTTCAAGTATATTCAGTATATTGTATATTATAATTTCGCTATGAGATTCCATTGTTATTCCTTAGTAATGTTTGTTTTAAATTTTCTTTCATGACAATCTGTCTTTTGTGGTAATCAGAAGTCAAATGTTTTTATTTGGTACTAATTTTAGGGTATTACGAGGGGCAAGTTGTTACATTTGGTATTAGAGCCTAGGCTCAACACTTAGGACTAAGCAGACCAGTTTGAGTTAAACAAGCTGGTAGAGAAAGATGCGTTGAGAGAGTGTACTTCTATTTTTCTTTTATAACACTGCATACACCACTTGTCTTATAGACTTTGAATTATTTTTCCACTAGTTGTTAGGATACCTTCGTTCCAACTATCATTATAAGCGGACAGAGTGCAAGAGTGACATGGATATGTAATATTGGATGCCTGAAGTGTTCAGAGACTATTTGACTACCTCATGGAATGCTCCATTACCTATGAACATTCCAGCACCTGTGGTAGATGATGAAGGTGGCGTAGCCCTAGGGCATCAGTATTTCTTTCTCCACCAACTTTAAGCTTTTCGAAGTCGTGTGGAGGATGTTTTGGCTTGGTAGGATATAATAATAGAGGGAGCCGATGAGCAAGTCTTGCCTTGGATTGATTCGTATCATAGCCTTGAGCCTTGGTTTATTTTTGAGGACTAGAGGGGTGCGCGATTTGAGTGTTTCATCCACTAGTAGTAGGGTAGCTTATCAGTAAAGACGTATGCTAAACAATTTAGTCTTCTTAATTTAGGGATTGAGATGGTTGGTACTCCATTCGTGTAGGCAAGTAGTTCGTCTTAGATCTTAAAGCAATAGTTGTTGATTCATTGTTTAATCTTATCCTTATTAGAGGCCACTTTCGAAAATCTCGTTGTAATAGTTCTTCTCCATGAGAAAGCCTACAAGATATCTCTTAAGGTAGCAAAAGTGAAAGGCAATTAAATCCCCAACCTAAGCGCAAATACCAAGATACAAGGAAGATCAAGCCTATGAGAAGAATAAAACTGGCCTGGTTTGCCATTCCTATGGCATATGGGGCATTTTTCCATGAAATACCATCCAGCTAAAGGGAAGCGTAAGGGCTTCAATTGTGACTAGCTTGATCACTTAAAGGAGGATTTTCCTACGTTCTCGATGGGTAAGTGATGATGACTAATGCCTTATAGGCATTACGGGTCCTAGAAAGCATACTGCTCAAGCCTAATGAAAGAAGCTTATATAGTGGGGTAAGCTCTATATTTGAAGGTCTCATTTTTATTCCTTCTAATGCTTGAGCTGTATATTTTTCCATTGCTAGTTATTTGGTAGGTAAGCTAAACTTGATACCCGCTATCGTTGGTGAATTCTTCTACAATGCTAACTTTGTGTAAATAACCTTAGTGTTAAATGAGGTAAACTAACTGAGCATACTTATAACCTGCAAATTTTATGCTTTTAATATTAAAGTAATTAAGTATTAATTTTTAATAGAAGTGTGCATTGGATGTCGTATTTATAATTGTTGCAAAAGTATCTTCAAGCCGATTAATTTGATATGTAGTTTTGATATATTTAATGTAATGGTTTAAAAGATATCAACTTTATGAGTCTAAAATATTTGCACATCTGACCAATAATTTTTTGTGACGACCGTCTCCTCGACCATTAGAAAAACAAAATTAATACATCCACGGTATTCACGTGCTGTAAACCCAAGTACCGGGGACGCAGATTATCAGGGGTGTAAAAGAATATAAAGATAGAATATAGCACAATAATAGAATCTCACATCGCATTCAACATTTTAATTATACATAAATGATCAGAGTCAAATACAAATTATATGGATAAATTTTGTTATTTTAATTATAAATTTTGATTTTTGTGCGAATTATAATTTCAAAACTGAATAAATTGAATATTTCCAGAAAATGTGGATTTTGGTCAAATTGGTCAAACTTTGACTTTAAATTTAAAATTTAAATATTTTAATTCTTAAATTTTATCTTTCAATATGAAAATAAATTAAATTTCAAGAATATTGTTTTTCGTTTCGATTAAATCCGATTTATATTGTGAAAGATGTGATTTTTACAATATTGGGTGTAAATTGATTTAGTTAATAAAATTATCTATTTTAATTTATATAAATGATATTTTTATTTGTCAAATCATGTTCTAATATGTGTTATATGACATTTTAGATATATATTATATTTTGAAACATTTTTAAAGTGATGTTATAATTTTTCCAAAGCTTAGTGTATTTATTTTCAATTTTTATAACCTAGTTTCTATTTTTAAGCTATTTTCTTAATTTAATTATATTTATTTAAAATTTATTTATTTTTATGCATGCATTTTTATTTTTGTGTTTTTATCTTTATTTATAATTATTTTTAGGAACATAAAAATATTCCAAAATTTATTCATTTATTTTCAAATTTTTAAGTCTAGTTTCCAATTTTTGCAATTTTTCTTAATTTAATTATATTTAATTAATATTTATTCATTTATTTTTGTTTATTTACTATATTTTCGTGTTTTTATCTTTATTTATAAGTATTTTTCTGGTATTTAAAATTTCAAAAGAAAATATGGAAATATGAAAAGTTTGTGACTCTTTTTATTCCTAGTCTTTTCACATTCACTCCACCTTTTCATTATCAATCAACACCACTTCATTTGCTGCCTTTACTTTTTGCTTCAGCCGACTTTCTCTTTAGTTTCTCACATGAAAATAAACTTCCCAACCCTAAAAATCTTTCAGCCTCTTCCTGTAGAGAAAGTTTGGTAAAATTTCTTTTCTTTTTTTCACTTTTTCTACTTGATTGTTTGAATTTTGCACTTGTATTCACATTCATAGTTCGGCCCCTCTCATCTCCAGCCCCTTGGCCGCCTCCACCACCACTTACTCCAGCCATCATCCCCTCCTTCCCACTAATCATCCATAGCCATGACCATATATGAGGTAGATCCACAAAAAAAATGAACAAACTCCACTAGAAACTTCATAGCCGAGCTCTACTTGATCCACCACTCCACTATCATGCTTTAGCCGGCCATCCACCACCACTACCGGCCACAAACCTGAGCATAGCACCCAGCCACACCTGTACATGCACTCACCAGATCAGGCCATGCCAATCCATGCTTGGCCGCAACCATTTAGGCCTTGAAATCCATGTTGTTGCTTGTAGTTGTGTGTTGATGCACACATATGCCTTCATCTCCTTCATATATTGTTATGGACAACCTATATGACCTCAACTAACCTTAACCTGATCCAAAACCATCCTGTTACAGTGCTTTTCTAGTCAATAGTTGAAGCATAAGTGGTTGAATGCAAGTGCAAAAAGTTTAGCTATGTATTGTGCTTATATTTCTAGCTTTGTTATAATAGTTTGGTTTGAAATTTATATATTGTACTTTGTTTTGTTTGTTATGTAACAAGGCAATTAGCTTTGGCTCTCCCACTCTCGAATCATTGTCGTGCTACCGTGCCTTTGTGGATCTCAGTCTGCGTACTTTGTTTGTTGTCTTCAGCTTATACCAGTGAGTTATTCTCGCCAGACAGTTTTATACTTATATGACTAGTAAATTGATCACATTTGAATTTGTAAACTCATATCACCATGCTATATCTGTTATGCTATGATTATATGATGTTCACCCATGCTTATTTACCTGTTATACCATCTGTTACTGTATATTATGCTATTCTGTTTATTTATATCAGTTTATCACGCTGTAAGTTCCCTATAGATTAGAATCTCTATGGGCTGAAATGATACATACCCGAATGGACTTTAGAATAGGGAAAAATCATTATAGACTGAAATGATAGGCCTAAGCGATTTTTATTTATTTACTTGGGATTGCGGGTTTGAAATGATAGAATCTGGATTTTTCCTTTGTAAAATTTCGGATTGAAACGATATATTATCCGTATCATTGGACTTAGGTTAGAAAATTTTATACGGACTGTGGTTAAATATATTTTTCTAAATTTTTAAAGTATTTTAGAAATGTAAATATTATAATATTTTGATTTAAACTTAATTAAAAATGATTTTTTTGTAAAGTATTATTGATTTTCTAAAAATTTATAAGTGAAATAAATTAATGGCAAAGTTAGAAATTTGAAATATAAGTTATTCTGGAAGTTATGATTTGGATATAAATGGAATTTAAATTAAATAGGAAATATTATAAATAGATTTAAAATTTGAATTAAAATGAATTTAAAATGATTTTATAAAGTGTTAATGATTTTTTAATAAGTTAAGGGTAAAATAACCGAATATTTAAGTTGAATTTTGGAATATAACTTAAATTGGAAATTTGTGAATTTTGTTTAGAAATGAATTTTAAATTAAGTAAATAAAATGAAAATAAGTTATATTTGGAAATTTAAACTTAAGTGTTAAGCTAAAAATTTAATTATAATTTTTTTTGAATTATATAAGTAAATTATTATTAATTGATTTTTGAATGAAAATTTAACTTTATAAAATCATGAACATAAGGGTATTTAAATGATTGTTTTAAAGGTGAAAATATATGATTTTATAAGTTTAAAATGATTTAAATAAAAAATTAATTGTTTGTGAAATTATATTTAACATTTAGAATTTAATTAATAGCATTTTTGAAATGTTATTATTTTTAATGTAAAGGTTAGTACAGCATTTGTAAATGCTATAGTTGATATGAATGAACTAAATGGCTAAATTGAATTAAGGGCTATTATAGCACTTTGTAAGTGCTGTAGTTGCTGAAATTAACTAAGGTTTTATTTGAACTAAATTAAACTATTACAGCATTTTTAAATGCTGTCTTTTGTTAAATGAACTGTTTTAAAACATAACTTTCCGTAGCATCTTCTAATTGCTGCGAAAGTTGAATTTACACTGTTTTGGTAAATTTAAGTGAATAAATGAACTTTGAAAGGGCTAAAATTTTGAGAATTTAATATTTGATTTTAAATATTATGACTTCAAATTTTAATGGTTTAAATGAAGTAATTTGATTTGAAATATAAACCATTTTGAAATGTGACTTGGAAGGATATTTAAATTAAATAAAAATGAATGTGGTTTTGGAAAGATATGATATTTTGATATTTGAAATGAATTTGAAATGATATTGAATTTTGAAATTGATATTTGATTTAGAAGTATAAAATAACATTTTTTAATTTTAACTACGGGATGTATTTAATTTATGGTTTAACTGATCCTTAGTGGATGGGCGATCCCAAGCGTCCTTTAAGATATTGTGCATTACTACTACAGTTCACTTGAGTTGGTTTACATTATATAAGTATATATGTCCCGACTTGAGTGTTTTGTGTTTTACGCTCGGGTCAGCCTGAGTATTTACAGCTTAGCTATGGATTTCTTTTTCTGGAGCAAGGAATTGCTGGAGATCCTGCTTGTCTTGTTATCTATTCCCTTTCAATTTCAGTTGTTCTATTTCAGCTCTGGTATTTATAAACTTCTATGTATTTGAGATTTCTACTGTATATGTTTTCAGACTGATGTTATGTATTATGTTTTGAGAGTTTGTTATAGTAGCTTCATGAACTACTATGGTATTTTAATTTCCACTGCGAGTTATTCTGATATTTCTGTGTCTGTGATTCTGTGATTGTATTTTATTTGCTCCAAATTTATTTACAATGCGGTATTTTGAGCAATTCAAGTCCGGCATGTGTCTGCCACTGCACTTGGAGGGTGCAGCATGATAGGGGTTCTCGCTTCCTGGTTTGGTAGCGAATGGTTGACTCTTACTCCTACATGTCCCCGCGGGGGTTGGTGGTGCAGTCGAAAGGCTGGCCGTAAAGGCAGAACACAGGAACCAATGTATGTTATGGTGGTCGTTACCCCACTGGCGCGGCCTGTTACAGTTGGTATCAGAGCTTTGGTTTTAGGCAAACCATAGCCTGCGGAGCAAAAACTCTGTAACGACCCTGAATTTTGACCCTGTTTATTTTAATAAATGTTTAATATGATTAAATAAAATGTGAACTGATTATTTTCAAATGAATATGATTTTGGAAATAATCGCTATTTGTTTATATGAATTTGTATTTGTTTTAAAAAGAAAATTTGATCCCGGAAATTTAAATAAAGTTTCTTAATAATATTTACCTTATATAACTAAATTAAAATATTGTACCTTGTTTATTTGGAAATATACATATGAATGATAACGTTTAATTAGAATCCCATTTCTAACAAAATAAAATATAAATGTAAAATATAAATCAAATATGTGTATATAACTTAATTTAAATAGTAAAGTACAAATGGAAATGAATGCAAATATAAGTAAGTAAATCATTTTGAATATAACTCAAACATTGATAGTTAAATATAAAGTACTAATGTAAAATTTAAAATAAGAATTAATTAGTTAAGATTTTATACAACATAACTTAACAATCTAACATAAGAACAAAGTATAAGACACAAAGTATAAAGTAAAATGAAATCAAATATAATGTAAAACCAAACTTTAACTTTTATGTATAACTTATATTAATTAGAAGTTAACTGAACAAAATATTTTCATATACAAATTGACAACAACTATATGTATATTAATTATTCAAGTTAGAAACAATAAAACAAATTTATTTTTACAAGTAAACCAAAGTAAAAATACATCTGACCCAAACATATTTATTATTCAAGCAAACAGTTCATAAAAACATGATTAAGTTTTACACCATATCTTCACATATAAATCTAAACATAAGAGATAAAATAATAAAACAAATATTGCAATGGATATGATCCTCATTCATAAAGTGTAAACACAAACCTGACACATATTGTTTGATACAAATATCTTCAGTTACAAGTTTTCCTGCAAATGTACTTTTCGTACCAAATCTATATTCTCAGTAAACATAATTATGTAAAAAAGATTTAGCAACACAAACATTTGATGCTCCTCTGATTCGAGCACCTCTTTGTGTTTATTTAAAACATGCACAAATCTTTACTTTGCAGGATGGAATCTGATTAACATAATTGTATAGCAGTGAGTTAAAACAATATATGTAACAGGCTTGAATATATATGGAACCTGCAAATGATTTTGGTAAAGCAAGCAATAAAATTTTAAGTACTTATAAGATTAAGTGTAGACAAATAGTACATTAGCGTTTAATGTTTTAGCATCTCAGCCGAATTCAAGAATCATATCAGTATATATATATCAGAAGCTTGCCTGATAAAACAAGAATGGAACAGTAGCAGATAACACCTAACGAGGTCAAAACCTTTTCCATTCATATTCTTATCTTCTTTATATATGTGTATGCATCCTTTATTTAGTTTAGTCAGTAACATAGTATACCTGAGAAACATATAAAAAAAAAAGAGAAAACATAAAGGAAGCAAAACTCAAGTTTAAACATATAAGAACAGAAAGAATTTAGGAAGCCAGAAAGTTATAGAGTTCAAAACTTCAAGCTGCAGGCATTTATTAACAACCCTGCCTTGTTCAACAATTGTTTTGGTGAGTAACAAACTATTTTCAAAATTTAATTTGTGAATTTTCTTTTTGGATGTTATGTGCTTGTTATAGTTTAAATAAACTTCTCTGTGAATATTTCTGTTGCACTGGAAATTTATATGGCTTGTTCTTCAGTATTTCAAGTTTCAGAACAAAGTAAAAGCAGAGTCAAATTTAAATGCTTCTTCATACAAATATTTTATACTTAAGAATTTAAGTTAAACACACTTATTAAACTGTAATTACGGCCTGGAAGGATTGATGAAGGTGGATAGTGAAACTTAGACACTGCACACTCAAGTTACAGTAAATAGAAATCAATATGTTAAAATTCGAATATTTAATTTTGTTAATCTGATTTCATATCTTGATTCAACAAACAAAGTTAGGATTTTTAGCATAAAAATAATGATTTTTAAATAAGAATTTAAAGTGCAGTTTAAAAAGGAACTGAATCTGATTTTTTTGTCAATAACTGTTGATTTAATCAATTTTTATTTTTAAAATTCTAGTTGAAGCAAGCTTAAACATTTAGGATCACGTAAAAATTATCAGATAATTTTTATATCACGTGAATTAAGGAATTGGGATTCATTTAGGGTTTTAGTCCAAAATTTTGATCTGTCTGTAAATGTGCCGAGTTCGACATTCATTAAAGATCGAGTTGGTCGTAACTTCGGGGAAAGGAAGGGTGGAGTGTTGTCGAGGTTCGACCAAAATTTGGGGGCTTCCGGTGGTCACGGCGGCGGTGACGAGGTGATATTGTTGGAGAGGTTCGAGTTGGGTTATGGGTTGTTCTGTTGTTTTTCGTTTCGGCTTTTCAGAAGGCATTTTGACTTTGGATTTTAGATAAGCGAGTGTTTTATGGTGTGTCTGCATCGTAGGTGTTCGCTGGTGGTTCTTGGTGCCGCCGTACACGTGCACGGAGGGGAGGAGGGGATGGTGACGTGTCAGTATATGGTCTCGAGTTGCGCGCGAGTTTTTGGGATTGGGGCTTCGGGTTGAGTACGAGTTCGAACGTGGTTGAGCCTGATGTGTTAATTTAATTCTAAGTTCAAACAAAACTTAAACTGATAAAAAAAAAAGAAGAAGAAAGGATTTGTACAGAGTCGTCTCGGGAAGGTTTGGTGAAGACTCGAAGTTGCACGCGGGGTTCTAAAGGGGAGGACTCGGGTACCTTCCAACAACGATATTTTATAAATAGGGAAGCTAAGTAAATCACTCTCAACAAATCTTAAGCATTGTATAACTTAATAGGATTCTAATAGTTTTAAGTTTAAACTTAGATACAAAGTTTAGTTATTTAGTTAGTACTTAACAAATGTGATTAACACTTTATTGTTATTTTTAATTAAGAAATTGATTTAAGTTAAGAATAAAGATAATCAACATTTAAGAATTCAAACTTAAGAAAATTCTTCCAAATGTTAATTAAGATCAATAGTAATTTACTAACAATTTTATAAGTAATTAAGAATGATTACTTTAAATTTTATTTAGAGATCGAATAGAAATTAAGAAATAAGTTAATTTGTAATTAACTACTTAGGTAAATTAATAAACAATTAATAGTTTATTAATCAAGAGATTTAACAAAGAATTAAGAAATAATTAATGAAGTAATCAACAATTAAAAATTTGTTAATCAAATTATTTGATTTATAATTAAGATTTTCAACTAATGATTGAGGAAAAGCTAATTAAGTAATTAAGGTTAAACAAATTGATGAAGAAGTGATAAATTAAATAGCATGAAATAGAATAATCAAATAATTAAGTAATTAAAGGAATTAATTACTTATTGTAAGTAATGAGGTTTAATATGAATCGTTTAAGTTAATTAATTAAGTTTAATTAATTTAAATAATTATTCGATGATATGATAAGTGTAATTACTGGGAGAAGTAACTGATGATAATGACTAGAAGAAATTGATTGAGGATGACAATGGAAGTAATTTGAGTATAATTACTTTGTGTAATTTAATCAAGGGATTGATTAAAGGAAATCAGTTGAGAAGTAATTAAGTGATGTGATAAGAGTAATTAAATGTGATTGATTACTTAATGGTATTAATCAGGGGTGATTTATAAATATAGTTTAATTGAAGCTTTAATCACTTAAGGAAATTCATTTAATATAGGATAATGAAATGAAATGTAATTAGCAATCATTGAATAATGAAATTAATAATGAAAGATTAAAGAGAAATTAATTAGTGAAATTAAGAAGTAATGTAATGTATGTAATTGAAGGTTAACTTCTATATTTGGATAAGATAATTAATTTGGAAAATAATTAAAAAAAATGGTTACTTGAATAAAAATTAAATGTTAATTAATCAAGTGTGATTAGGTGAAATGAATTCATTAATTGATTGATAATTGGTTAATAGTTATATAAGCAAGATTTGTGATGTTGAAGTAATTAATTTAATTTATTTTAAATTAATTAGAAATGCAAGTAATTAATTTAATTCATTTTAAATTAATTATAGCTTATATGATTGCTTATGTATGGATGGATGATATTGTTTACTCTGAATGGTTTGAAATTCCTAGTGTGAGATAAATGATGCTGTATGAAATGTATGCTTGATTGTAATATGATGATAATATGGATTATCTGTTGTGATGATAATATTGATTATCTGTTTATGATGATAATGTTCTATTGTGATATTGTGAATTATCTATCTGTTTGTATATGGATAATTACATTGTTTATTTTATAACTCTTAAACAACTTGGGCCTAAAAGACACGTTTTCGATTTCGATGAGACCGGGATCGGGTTTCCACTTTTGGAACATCCGAAAACCACATCGATCCAAATTAACGTTAGGTCGTGAATATGATATGAAGATGAAGGTTCAGAATGCAAGGGTTGTCGTCGTTAACTCTGAGGGTGATTCCAAAATGAGTGTAACGAGATAATGCCTTCGGTTTCGTTCGAACCCGGAACGAACTTGTATGGATTGAATGCTTTCAGCACATCGTCAGGCGGGCGATGAGCATTCTAAGGAATTTGTTCTCTAAAGGTAATCGTAGCCTCAAGCCTCATCAACCGGGAATGGCTAAAACAGGGGAGATGCAGCAAGGTTAGGTGGGTCATGCCCAAGCAGGACAAGATATTTCCCCTGTCTAGATGTCCCTTTTTATTCGGCTTAGTGGGTGGTTGGGCGCGCAAACCACGGGGTTTATCTTGTTCGGGACTGTTCAGTAAGGAATGGTTCCGGCCTTGTGTTGCAGGGGGTAAAGGGAGTAATCCTCGGTACGGTGATCTAGGCCCCGTACTGTGACGGGCGGTACCCCAGTAGCCCTGCCATTGTATGGAATCCACAATCCAATAAGTACCCATGGTTTTGATTGTATTACCCACTTTTGTGGCTAGTAGCTGGAATTTAATAATGTAACAATTTCGGCTATTTTCTATTTACTTGAAAACCCTAGACACTATTATAATATCACAGAATTTCCTATGAAATGTTTTAGTTAGCGTAAGGTAAAAATTTACCCGTATTTATTTGTGGGAAGTCTTACGTGATACCTTTATTTTCAAATGTTTTTTCAAAGTTAAACAATTTAAACCGTTTACTCATACCAGACCCATGTCTGACCCGGAGTTTATTTTTGTTTTTCATAAACTCTCGGGTACCCAAATTTTTACGGGTAGTCAAGGGATTCAGGTTAGCTTTGACGAATTCTGGAGGAGCAATGGAGCAGGAGGCTTCAGCGTTGTAGATATCTATCCTGTTCCGCTGTGTTGGTTAGAGTATGTTGTATTAGAGATGTATGTAGTGACTGATGTATATAAAATTTGTCAAGTGTATAATATTGTATAACTCTGATATATGTAAAACTATGAAATTGTTATGTGATGTATTATATTTTATTCCATTCTGCTGTGAGTTTCCGTGATTGTTGTTCTTTCTTTCTCTTTCTTTTCTATTTCTATCCCTTTCTTTCTTCATGATGATACGTCTTTCTGGTAGTAGAAGGGCGGGTCGTCACAAACTCATTAGAGATTGGGTAGAAATACCCTAAAATGAGTGAAATCAATCTCAGAATCCTTTCTTTATGAGAGAACGTATTTTCGAAGTATAAAATGATTTCCAAATGATTTTAAAGGATTTTCAAAGATTATTTTGGCACATAATTTTTTTTCTTATTTTGAAATCAAGATTTTCTAAACTTCATCCCTTTGGTATCCACCTTGTTAGAAATCTCTTGGTTAGAATTCTTATCGATTACGATTCCTTGAACTTTGGAACGCTCCCACTGGTTCTGAAATCCAGTCTTGTCTTCCCTATTTTATCCTTTTGATTTTTGGAGCATTCCACAACCCCACTTTGGAATGACCTCTCTAAAGATCAGTGATTCCGCCAATCTTTGAATGATTTGTAAAGGGGTGAAACTCCTTTACAATTGGCATTGATTCACAAGAGATTTCTGTATCCTCGGTTTACGATGCTATCTATCTCTTGCTATATCTGGATTCTATCTCTGACGATCAAATGTGGATTTTAGATTTCCGCATTGGTTATATTCTTGAAGTCACGGTTGACCCAGTTAAGGTCGCCCGTGATTTATAAAGGCTTATCCATCTTCTATTGGGAAATTAAATTATCTCATCTTTGTTCGAGCTTATCTTCAAACCAGAATTCTATTTGGTTAGGTTCCTCTAAATTCGAATCTCTGTTTGTTCTGAAATCCATCCTTGAATCATTCTTTGGAAATTTGTGTTTGGTTGTATTTTGAAATTGTGCATACATCCAAATAATTATTTTTTTGATAAGGATGACCCCATTTTATATATAAAAGTAAAATGTTTTCGATATGGATTATATATTTTTCTTTCTTTGAAAATTTGAAGCTTTGAAAGGATTTGAAAATTTGAAGCTTTGAAAGGATTTGACTTATATAAAATGATTTATAACTGAAGGGTTTTGAATTTGAATTTCGAGAAATCAAACTCCGGTGTTTTGAAATCGGCTTTAGGATTTTGGATAATATATAATAATAATATGATTTAAAGATATTTCTCCGAATAAAAATGTTTCAAAAGTATTTGAACTAATCCCAATGATTTCGAAGTGATTTCAAAGAAGTTTCAAGAAAATAAAAGTCCAGAACCAAATTTTGTCGTTGGAAAATAAATTTTGGTGATGAATGCATGCATCATCGACATTGATTTTCGAGTTTCTAAGTGGGGGAGAGGCCACTCTAGTAGCTTTGCTATGCGAGTGATTTTGTGAAACCAATTTTGATTTCAGATTTTGAAGTTTGGTTTGATATTCGAAAGATATATGTGTGTGTGTATATATATATATATGAAATGGTTTTGTTGGAAAACTAAATTGAATTGAAACTGATGGTTTGGATTGAATTAAAACTGGAAATTTTAGATTTGGGTTTAATTGAATAAATTTGTGAAATGTAAAGAATTAAAGGAATGTTTTATGATTTCAAATGTATGATTTCGAAAGGTTACGATTTTCAAAGTGTAATGATTTCAAGTATTTTGGTTTCGAAAGATTTATAACTTTGAAAGTATTATGATTTTTTTGAAAGTGAATATATGTTTGAAATGGAAATGAATTTGTTTGACATAAATTTTGTTGATTTGGAAATTTGGATTATTTTCTAAATCTATTGTTTTAATAAACTTTGAAACTAAATATATGTAATTAGGAAGAAATGATTTGGTGAAATCATATTGATTTTGAAACTGAATTGATATTGAAATGGTTTGAAATTGAGAACCTTGTTTATTTAAATACTTTGATGTGGGAGTTATCGAACCTATATAAAATTGATTTGTATAAGTATGAAGTGATTTGAAAACTATTGATTTGTAAAGGTATTCAACTTGTAAATTGAAATCTTATATAATCGAAATCTGTATAAGTGTGATTTGATATACTATTGATTTTGAGAAGTATTCGATTTGAAATGAAATCTTATATATAATGGACCTTATATAAGTATGATAATTGAAAGTAATTTGAAGGGTACTATATGATACATATTTCTGAAGTAAAGATATGGAAAGTGCCTTCTGCTTGATATCCGCTTTGTGGCCGCATTGTGGATTCATTCTATCGATATTATTCTCTCTGATTTGGGTTTTTCGAATATGATACTCGAGTGTCCATCGAATTCCATGGCGATCTCCATGGTCTTACGAGCGCGGCTGCATAGCGCAACTACCTGGCTGAGATGGCCTAGGGGTACGGATTATTTTCCTAGGTGATCCAGGCATAACCATTGTGTATCCTGCAATCCATGTAGGTCGCATTAGTAGCGAAACTGCCTGGCTGAGACCGTCTAGGGGTACGGATTGTTTCCTGGGGGATTCAGGCATAACCATTGTGTATCCTGCATTCTACTAGTCATCATGGCGTAACTCGCAAGGTTGAGAAAGCTTACGGATACGGATTGTTTCCTAGGGGATCAAGGCGTAACCATTGTGTATCTGCGATCCATGGTTAGACAAATGTTTTGGTTTGGTTGATTTGTTTGGATTGTACTTTCCATATCTGTTTTTTTAAAGGTTTTCTAGTATTTTTCACTGGGTGTTGAAACAAGTCTACTAAGTACCTGGAGAATTCTAGCTTTGCGCCTGATCAACGCATGACAGAGTCTGCAAGAACGAAAGTAAACTTGATAAGACGTCGAGTTATAAAAGTATTTTGATAAAGTATTATATAAAGGATATTTTGATCATTTATTTTATTTTTCTAAATAATTTAAAAATGTTTTAAATATTGTTTACTTCGAACTAACAAATTTGAATCAAATGACCGTTCATCATATTATAAAATGTTTTAAATGTTAAATATAAAATTTAAATTGAAACTTATATAGTTTTAAATATGCTTCATCCTTTTCTTTCAACCTATTCCCCCTTCTAGCTATTTCTACCTTCTTCTTCTTTGAGAGTCCTTTCCGCATGGTGGACAGAGTTAGTTCTTTGGCTTATCGTTTGGATTTGCCTGAGAAACTTTCTAGAGTACATGATGTATTCCACGTCTCACATCTTCTTTGGTATCTTCATGACCCATCTCTTTTTGTCAGCCTTCTGTACTTGATAGTTTGGATATTTAACCTAATCTAACTATCGAGAGTAAGCCACTTCGTATTGTCAACAGAGGTACAAAACAGCTAAGAAGGAAATTTGTTAGTCTGATCAAAGTACAATGAAGTACTGGTGATTGGGATTGTACCTAGAAAACAGAGAAGAGCATTCGTGCTTCGAATTTGAAATTGTTTTTCAGGTACTATTTGTTGTCTATCGTGCTTTTCCTTATTTTTCTTATGCGTTCTTTTCGAGGACGAAAAGATTTGAGTGGGGAAGAGTGTAACAACCCAGTATTTTGTGATTATTTCTATTTGTTTATTTTAATTATTTTAAATTGAATGTTTGATTCAAAAACTTTATTATATGGATAAATTTTGTTATTTTAATTATAAATTTTGATTTTTGTGTGAATTATAATTTCAAACCTGAATAAATTGAATATTTCCAGAAAATGTGGATTTTGGTCAAATTGGTCAAACTTTGACTTTTAAATTTAAAATTTAAATATTTGAATTCTTAAATTTTATATTTCATTATGAAAATAAATTAAATTTCAAGAATATTGTTTTTCGTCTCGTTGAAATCCGATTTATATTGTGAAAGTAGTGCTTTTTACAATATTGGGTGTAAATTGATTTATTTAATAAAATTATCTGTTTTAATTTATATAAATGATATTTTTATTTGTCAAATCATGTTATAATATGTGTTATATGACATTTTAGATATATATTTTATTTTAAAACATTTTTAAAGCGATGTTATAATCTTTCCAAAGCTTAGTGTATTTATTTTCAATTTTTATAACCTAGTTTCTATTTTTAAGCTATTTTCTTAATTTAATTATATTTATTTAAAATTTACTTTTATGAATGCATTTTTATTTTTATTTTTTATCTTTATTTGTAAGTAATTTTAGGTACATAAAAATTTTCCAAAATTTATTGCATTTATTTCCAATTTTTTAAGTCTAGTTTCCAATTTTTGCTATTTTTCGTAATTTAATTATATTTAATTAATATTTATTTATTTTTGTTTATTTACTGTGCTTCCTTGTTTTTATCTTTATTTATAAGTATTTTTCTGGTATTTAAAATTTCAAAAGAAAATATGGAAATATGAAAAGTTTGTGACTCTTTTTATTCCTAGTCTTTTCACATTCACTCCACCTTTTCATTATCAATCAACACCACTTCGTTTGCTGCCTTTACTTTTTGCTTCAGCCGACTTTCTCTTTAGTTTCTCACATGAAAATAAACTTCTCAACCCTAAAAAAGCTTTCGGCCTCTTCCTGTAGAGAAAGTTTGGTAAAATTTCTTTTCTTTTTTTTCACTTTTTCTACTTGATTTTTTGAATTTTGCACTTGTATTCACCTTCATAGTTCGGCCCCTCTCATCTCCATTCCCTTAGCCACCTCCACCACCTCCTACTCCATCCATCATCCCCTCCTTCCCACTGATCATCCATAGCCATGACCATATATGAGGTAGATCCACCAAAAAAAATGAACAAACTCCACTTGAAACTTCATAGCTGAGCTCTACTTGATCCACCACACCACCATCATGCTTTGGTCGGCCATCCACCACTGCCACCAGCCACAAACCTGAGCAAAGGACCCTGCCACACTTGTACATGCACTCACCAGATCAGGCCATGCCCAATTCATGCTTGGCCGAAGCCGTTAAGGCCTTGAAATCCACGTTGTTGCTTGTAGTTGTGTGTTGATGCACATATATGCCTTCATCGCCTTCATATATTGTTATGGCCAACCTATATGACCTTAACCTGGTCCAAAACCATCCTATTACAATGCTTTTTCAGTCCATAGCTGAAGTATAAGTGGTTGAATGCAAGTGCAAAAAGTTTAGCTATGTATTGTGCTTATATTTCTAGCTTTGTTATAATAGTTTGGTTTGAAATTTATATATTGTACTTTGTTTTGTTTGTTATGTAACAAGGAAATTAGCTTTGGCTCTCCCACTCTCGAATCATTGTCATGCTATCGTGCCTTTTTGGATCTCAGTTTGTGTACTTTGGTTGTTGTCTTCAGCTTATACTAGTGAGTTATTCTCACCAGACAGTTTTATACTTATATGACTAGTAAACTGATCACATTTGAATTTGTAAACTCATATCACCATGCTATATCTGCTATGCTATGATTATATGATGTTCATCCATGCTTATTTACCTGTTATACCATCTGTTACTGTATATTATGCTATTCTGTTTATTTATATCAGTTTATCACACTGCAACTTCCCTGTAGATTAGAATCGGTATGGGTTGAAATGATACATACCCGAATCGACTTTAGAATAGGGAAAAATCGTTATAGGCTGAAATGAAAGGCTCGAGCGATTTTTGTTTATTTTTATTTACTTGGGAATGCGGGTTTGAAATGATAGAACCCGGATTTTTCCTTTGTAAAATTTTGGATTGAAATGATATATTATCCGTATCATTGGATTTAGGTTAGAAAATTTTATACAGACTGTGGTTAAATATACTTTTCTAAATTTTTAAAGTATGTTAGAAATTTAAATATTATAATATTTTGATTTAAACTTAATTTAAAATGATTTTTTTTGTAAAGTATTATTGATTTTGTAAAAATTTATAAGTGAAATAATTTAATGGCAAAGTTAGAAATTTGAAATATAAGTTATGCTGGAAGTTATGATTTGATTATAAATGGAATTTAAATCAAATAGGAAATATTATAAATAGATTTAAAATTTGGATTAAATTGAATTTAAAATGATTTTATAAAGTGATAATGATTTTTGAATAAGTTAAAGGGTTAAATAACTAAATATTTAAGTTGAATTTTGAAATATAACTTAAATTGGAAATTTGTGAATTTTATTTAAAAATGAATTTTAAGTTAAGTAAATAAAATGAAAAATAAGTTATATTTGGAAATTTAAACTTAAGTGTTAAGCTAAAAATTCAATTATAAATTTTTTTGAATTATATAAGTAAATTATTATTAATTGATTTTTGAATGAAAATTTGACATTATAAAATCATGAATATAAGGGTATTTAAATGATTGTTTTAAAAGTGATGATATGTGATTTTATAAGTTTAAAATGATTTAAATAAAAATTTAACTGTTTGTGAAATTATATTGAATATTTAGAATTTAATTAATAGCATTTTTGAAATGTTATTATTTCTAATGTAAAGGTTAGTACAACATTTGTAAATGCTGTAGTTGATAGAAATGAACTAAATGACTAAATTGAATTAAGGGCTATTATAGCACTTTGTAAGGTTTGCTGTTGCTGAAATTAACTAAGGTTTTATTTGAACTAAACTAAACCTATTACACCATTTTTAAATGCTTTCGTTTGTTAAATGAATTTTTTTAAAACATAACTTTCCGTAGCATCTTCTAAGTGCTGCGAAATTTGAATTTACACTGTTCTGATAAATTTAAGTGAATAAATAAACATTGAAAGGGCTAAAATTTTGAGAATTTAATATTTGATTTTAAATATAATGACTTCAAATTTTAATGGTTTAGATAAAGTAATTTGATTTGAAATATAAACAATTTTGAAATGTGACTTGGAAGGATATTTAAATTAAATAAAAATGAATGTGGTTTTGGAAAGATATGATATTTTGATATTTGAAATCAATTTAAAATGATATTGAATTTTGAGATTGATATTTGATTTAGAAGTATAAAATAACATTTTTGAATTTTAACCACGGGATGTATTTAATTTATGGTTTAACTGATCCTTAGAGGATGGATGACCCCAAGCATCCTTTAAGATATTGTGCATTACTACTACAGTTCACTTGAGTTGGTTTACATTATATAAGTATATATGTCCTGACTCGAGTGTTTTGTGTTTTACTTTACGCTCGGGTCAGCCTGAGTATTTACAGCTTAGCTTTGGATTTCTTTTTCTAGAGCTAGGTGTGACGACCACCCATGACTCCCGCACCAAAACAAGGGAATAGTGCGCTGAAAGGTGTGCAAGGCAACCATGGATGATAGTCAGGGTAAAATAAAATCGCAGAATCTCTATCGTAACTCACAGCGCATGGATAAAATACAATAGAGAAATATATAGTGAAGTCTCATAACAGAAAAATCATCATATAAGCATCACAGAAGTTTTATACAATCATCTCAACAAATCCATACATCAAGACCTCACTACAAACACTCATCAAATACAGCAGCGGATACCCAGTACATATAAGAAAATAATATGCATAGCCTCCTGCTCGTCTTCGTCATCATCAGCGGAAAACTCTAAGCACAACACCTGCCACCTGCTACCTAGTCTGCCCATCCCCAAACATGGATGAACAGCCCAAGGTAATAAGAGGAGACATAAAACCTTGAGTCAGACAAAGTCTTAGTGAGCAGTAAATTAACTATCAAACATACCAAAACGCATAAGGGATAAAAGGAATAGGAACCAAACCATCCCACTCCACCTCTTTCTACAGTGATAGCCCCCAGACACACACTAAGGAGAAGTAAGCATAACATAGCAGATAAGTAAGGTAAAGCAATAATCACTCGAGTCAAGGACGATGTTTTCCAAATACAAACCCCCAAGGCCTAAACCAAGATCAGATAAGCACCCAGAAAACACCGCTCTTGAAGCCGAATGATGATACAACCAAACATCCAAACATCCATGACTCTGGCTATCACTGTTATCATTGCCTTGATTTCACCGTTAGTTGAATGACCGCCTGTCAAGGGCTAATGGTAACCCCGGTTTAGCCATAACTCCGCACGTCATCGTGACCCGTGCCTAAGCCGAACGCATCAGCCCAGAGTACTAGCACGTCATCATGACCCGTGCCTGGAACGTCATCGTGACCCGTTCCAACGTACCCTTGCTTTGAGTATGCTAGAACCTTCAACAACGATGAGATCTTAGCCTCCTAGTCATCCTCCTCGACGACTACTTCCATACTAGCTCAAGCGCCTCTCAAGCTAACCATTATCCACCCCAACCCGGACCGCATCACCGAGTTATAACTTTGCACGTCGTCATGACCCGTGCTTGGAACGTCTTCGTGACCCGTCCCATCACAACATATGTCTTGCCTCATCACATCATAGCAAAGTCTCTCAACTTGGAACGTCATCATGACCCGTCCCATCTCAACACAAGCCTTGCCTCATCATATCATCGCAAAGTCCCAACTCAACCATGCTTTGCCTTCTCGCATCATGGCAAGATCCCACATCCTCGAATCCATCCATATGAGCTTCCACATCCGCTTCATATGCCATTGGCAGCTTTCACCATTCAAGAGCCTTTCCACTTAGCTTTTGAATCATCTTCAACCATCTTGTTCCAAATCAACTACAAGCTAACTTGGAGCAATCAAATCTAACATACATTCAAACATTCAACCATTCAAACAAGATCTATTAAGCAATATCAATTATAATGGCAATTTCGTAATTAAGTGAGCAAAAGTCCAACATACGTGAAATCATGGTTTTTAGCATAGATCTATCAAATCTAAAACATGGGTCTAATACTTGATAAATAACTTTCATAGATAAACATCTTCAAATATGATGGATCTACATGCAGACTTAAGGAAAATGCGAGAAAACGCTAACTTTAACACATAAACATATCACCAATCCACTACACTCCTTTGGGTCCGTGTGAGAGATAACTACCACTCACCAAATCACCAAAACAACCTAAAATGAATCAACTACAGATCTGGACAGCAAGGACTTGGACTTGATCCGGAGAAATTTCACTTGAAACGGTGAAATCTAGCCTCTTCGGATGAAAATCTTCAACTTTGGCTCTTGATCTTTGATCTTGATCTTCGATCTTGGATGGATGTTAGAATTAGATTGGAATGGAGAAAAGAAGATGAAGAAATGTTGTAGTCGAGTCTTCAAAATGGCAGCACTTCGTCGCTTCAAAAACCGGTGCCAAAAAGTGAGCCAAACCCCTCTATTTATAGGCTGGAAACCCCTTAGGTCGTCGCCCCTTAGGTCGTCCCCGACCTAACTATGAGTCGTTGCCGACTCATCAGCCCCTACGACCTACGACCTAACCAACACAACATACAACCAAGGCCGACTTACGACTTAACCCAGACGCGACCTAAAACACAGGCCGACCTAACGACTCAACGTACTGCCGACCCAACTGTCACACGACTCAACACACTGCCGCATTTCCTAAGTCCTAGGTCGCCTGACGACTTAACTAGCATGCCGACCTACGACCTAAGACCCTGCCGACTCAACTCCTTGCTGACCTAACACAACGACTTACGACTCAACAATGCTGACCTAACTCCTGCCCAAGCTATCTATAAGTCGCTAACGACTCAAGTCCTGCCGACTTAATACACAGCATCCCTAACACTAAGTCGCTCACGCGACTCAACTTGCCCAGCGGCCTAACACTCCCTTAAGTCGTTCAACGACCTAACTTTTCTTAGGTCGTTGACATACTTAACTCGCCAACAACTGACTCACTAACACGTAGGTCGCTGACTCGTTAACTCTTAGGTCGCTTACTAGACTCCCCAACGACCTAACATCCAAACGACCTATCCCCTTAAGTCGGCTACCTCCATGACTCATTCGCATGACCTAAGACGTTAAGTCGGTCACGACTCAATCCCTAACGACCTAGGCTACCAAACGACTTAAGCACTAAGTCGTTGACTAACTTAACTCGTAAATTCGACCTAAGCACCATACGAGTTAACTTCCACACAACTTATCAACACTAACGACCTATAAATTCTACAATCTATCGACACGTAAAATACGGGTCGTTACATTCTCTCCCCCTTAGGAATTTCGCCCTCGAAATTCCAAGCAATCAACAGAAATCAAAGATATTCCGCATGCCTACCATCCATAGCAATCAACAGATCATGCATCCAATTCTAACCTAGCATGCAGAATTCTAAGACTTAGAACAAGCTACAAATTCATGAGATGTCACGACACTTTAGGGCCATACCTCGAAGAGTCCGGGATGAGCTGCCTTCATCCTCTCTTCCTCCTCCCATGTACAGTCGTTAACATCATCACTCCATTGTACCTTGAGCAACGTAATCGTCTTCCTCCTAAGCTGTTTCGTATCGGTTTCAACAATACGAAGCGGCTTACGAGGTCTCGAAACAACAGGATCAACCTCCAAGTCTTCACAGCTATCAGCAGAAACCACCGTAGTTGGGTCGTGCACATACTTCCGTAGATAAGATACATGAAAAACATTGTGCACACCCGCCATCTTTTCCGGTAACTCCAATCTATAAGCGAGCTTTCCAATACGCTCGATAATCGGGAATGGTCCAACAAATCTCGGAGTCAACTTTCCTTTCTTCCCAAACCTTATAGCATTCTTTAATGGAGAAATCTTCACAAAAACCATATCACCTACGTCGAATTCCAAATCCTTACGACGATTATCGGCATAACTTTTCTGACGATCTTGGGCTGCCTTCATTCGTTGCCGAATGATCTCTATACAATCTGAAGTCTGTCGAATCATCTCTGGCCCAAGTATCAGCTTTTCTCCAGTTTCCAACCAACATGTCGGAGAGTTACACGGTCTTCCATATAATGCCTCATATGGTGCCATACCGATACTCGACTGATAACTGTTATTATAAGCAAACTCCACCAAATGAAGGTGATCTTCCCATGATCCTCCGAAGTCCAAAACACATGCTCTAAGAAGATCTTCCAAAACTCGGTTGACTCTCTCAGTCTGACCATCTGTTTGAGGGTGATAAGCTGTACTCAAACACAACTCAGTTCCCAAAACTTCCTGGAAGCTCTTCCAAAATCTACTGGTGAACAATGGATCTCGATCGCTCACTATACTCTTCGGAACACCATGGAAACGAACTATCCACTTCACATATAATTCAGCCAACTTCGATGCAGTCCTAGTCGATCGAACAGGAATGAATCTTGCACTCTTGGTCAAACGATCTACGATGACCCAAATCCCTTCATTCCCTGCTCTTGTCCTAGGTAGACCACCGATAAAATCCATCGACACCTGCTCCCACTTCCATGTAGGAACCTCTAATGGCTGAAGCAATCCACTGGGCTTCTTCTGCTCAGCTTTCACCAACTGGCAATTCATACATTTGGAAATAAAATTTCCAACATCCTTCTTCATACCTTCCCAGTAGTAGGTTCTCTTCATATCCCGATACATCTTATTTCCACCTGGATGAATTGTCAACTTCGAGTGATGACTCTCCCTCAGAACTTCATCTCTCAATCCATCTACATCGGGAACAACTAGTCGCCCTTGCTTTCGAAGCCAACCCTCTCGATCGACTTCAAATCCTTTATTCTTCTCTGGGTCCAATCCAGATTCCAAATCTCGGATAACCTTGACAAGCTTATCGTCTTGCTTTTGACCCTCGCCAATTCTTTCCACAAGAGTAGGCCTTATTGATAAGTTTGCCAACATCTCAGGTTCCAATTCGCATCTAGGCCTGAAATCAAATCCAGCCAAATACTCAAGACTCTTCCATTCCGAAAACATGGCTCCCAATCCTGCATGTCTTCGACTTAACGCATCAGCCACTGCGTTACCTTTCCCTGGAGTATAGGCTATACCAAAATCATACGATGCTAAGAACTCTAGCCACCTTTGCTGTCGAAGATTCAAATCCTTTTGGGAAAACAGATACTTCAACGACTTATGATCTGTAAACAGCTCGAATCTAACTCCCAATAGATAGTGTCTCCACATCTTCAAAGCAAACACAATCGCCGCTAACTCCAAATCATGAGTCGGATAATTCCTTTCATGCGGCTTTAGTTGTCGACTAGCATACGCAACAACTTTATCCTTCTGCATTAGCACCGCTCCTAGTCCAGTGCCACATGCATCGGTGTAAACCACCATCTCATCATTCCCACTCGGAATAGTCAAAACAGGAGCACTTGTCAGTCGTTCTTTCAGGATTACGAAAGCTTGCTCACACTTATCATCCCATCTGAACACTTGGTTCTTCTTCGTCAATCCTGTCAACGGTGCAGCTATCTTGGAAAAGTCTTTGATAAACCGACGATAATATCCTGCTAATCCAAGAAAACTTCTCACATCAGATGCATTCTTAGGCCTAACCCAATCCTGGATCGCTGCCACCTTAGCGGGATCAACCGCTATTCCATTTCCAGAGATAACATGGCCTAAGAACCTCACTTCACTCTTCCAGAAGTGACACTTCGAAAACTTAGCCTTCAGCTGATGTTTCCACAAAATTCCCAAAACAATCCTCAAGTGCGTCTTGTGCTCTTCCTCGGTTCTGGAGTAAACCAAAATATCATCCACGAACACAAGCACGAACTTATTCAACTGATCTCTGAACACTCTATTCATAAGATCCACAAAATATGCTGGCGCGTTAGTCAATCCAAACGGCATTACCAGCCACTCATAAAACCCGGATGGTGTCGTGAAAGCAGTCTTCGGCACACTATCCTTCGCCACTCTCAACTGGTGAAATCCCGTTGCCAAATCCATCTGAGAAAACACCTTAGCCTCGTGAAGCTGATCAAACAAGTCATCTATTCTCGGCAATGGATACTTGTTCTTCTTAGTCACCTTATTCAGCTCACGATAATCCACACACAACCTCAACGATCCATCCGCTTTGGTTGCGAACACAACTGGCGCACCCCATTCGGACACACTTCTCCGAATGAATCCTTTCTGCAAAAGGTCATCAACTTGCACCTTCAGCTCTTGCTGCTCCCTCGGTGCCATCCGCCTAAGAGGCATCACAACAGGTCTGGCTCCCTCAACTAGATCGATACGAAACTCGATCTCCCTATGCGGCGGCAACCCTTTGACTTCCTCAAAGACATTCTCAAACTCATTCACAATAGGCACCGATGACAGTCCATCCCGTGGAACAACTAGCGAATACATGAAGCTCATGAAGACGCCTTCTTCATGCTTACATCGTATCACAACCTTTCGCCCTTCCACATTCCCGACTGTCACCTCAAGCCTCTCACAATCAATCCTAGCCGCATACTTCCTAAGCCAGTCCATACCCAAAATAATTCCGAACCCCGCAAAGTTCAGAACAAAGCAATCACAAACAAACGAGCAATCATGACTCGACACAACTAGACCACGGCATATCATACACAAACATGACGAACCCCCCACTGGATTAGTCACAACCAATGGCCTATCAACAATATCCGGTTTCATACCTAACCGGCATACCAACTCATCACAAACAAAAGAATGCGACGCTCCAGTATCAAACAACACTCTAACTGGAACACCACAAATAGAAAGAGTACCTTGAACCACCACACTCTTCCCCTTCTCCTCAGCAGTAGGAGCTTTCGAAGACGATGGAACAGCCCCCAAAGCATAGGCTTGCACAACCTGCCTATCTTTCCTCGGTTCTGGACAATCCTTCTTAATGTGTCCCAGCTTATCACAGTTGTAACACTTCAACTGCACCTTCGGATTCTTGCAATCCCGAGAAAGATGACCCTTCTGACGGCAGTTATAACAAGTCACCTCGCCCTTTGGCTTCTTCTGACCATCCTTTCCCTTCTGTTGCTGCTGCTTCCTCTTCTTATTCCCACTCTGCTGTGGTTTAGATCCTTCCCTGGTTACAGCAACAACAGAACTTTCCCTAGGAAACAAACTCTCATGCCTCAGAGCTTTCTCCACCAGCTTCTCAAATGGATCGTCCAGATGATCCACTAACTGCCTTCCTAGATAAGCATCCAGACCAGTCACAAACTTTTCATTCTTCTGGTAGGGAGAATCAATATATGATCTGGCATACTTAGACAAAGCTTCGAACTCAGAAATATACTCCAGAACAGGCCTTCCGCCTTGTTTGAGCTCCACAAATCTCTTGAACAAAACAGACCTCTGAGCAGTAGAGATGAACTTGGCTTCAAATCTAACTTGGAACTGCTCCCAAGTAATATCCTCTTCTGGTGTATCTATGGTGATAGAATTCCACCAATCAGCAGCTCTTCCCTGAAGCTGTCTCGATGCAAGCTTTCTCTTAGTTGCATCCTCAATCCCTAAGTCACCAAAGATCCTTTTGCAAGCATCAATCCATCTCTGCACCTCAATAGTCGACTCCGTCCCCAAGAAAGCTTTTCCTCCAAGAGAAGTATAATCCTTGCAAAGCTTAGCAAAATCCACCGGTCTTGGAGCTTGAACTTGAACTCCCACATCCACTGATGATCCTGAAGCTGGTATCCTTCTCATGATCGAAGTCATCATCGCTTCGAACATAGTTCCATAATCAACAGCTCCTTCATCAGCACGGCTTTCCCTTGCAGCTGGTCTCCCTCTTCGACTCATCCTTAGTATCTGTAATAAGAATGATTAGAACACCTTAAGAAACAACCGCATAAGGAGTTCAAATCCTTCTAGGCTACTATATTATATATAGTAATCATCCATCAAAATACAATTACGTCTCTCATACGTAGTTACGTCAGCGAGCGTTGGCTGAAATCGATTAACCAAAGCTCTGATACCAAATGTGACGACCACCCATGACTCCCGCACCAAAACAAGGGAATAGTGCGCTGAAAGGTGTGCAAGGCAACCATGGATGATAGTCAGGGTAAAATAAAATCGCAGAATCTCTATCGTAACTCACAGCGCATGGATAAAATACAATAGAGAAATATATAGTGAAGTCTCATAACAGAAAAATCATCATATAAGCATCACAGAAGTTTTATACAATCATCTCAACAAATCCATACATCAAGACCTCACTACAAACACTCATCAAATACAGCAGCGGATACCCAGTACATATAAGAAAATAATATGCATAGCCTCCTGCTCGTCTTCGTCATCATCAGCGGAAAACTCTAAGCACAACACCTGCCACCTGCTACCTAGTCTGCCCATCCCCAAACATGGATGAACAGCCCAAGGTAATAAGAGGAGACATAAAACCTTGAGTCAGACAAAGTCTTAGTGAGCAGTAAATTAACTATCAAACATACCAAAAAGCATAAGGGATAAAAGGAATAGGAACCAAACCATCCCACTCCACCTCTTTCTACAGTGATAGCCCCCAGACACACACTAAGGAGAAGTAAGCATAACATAGCAGATAAGTAAGGTAAAGCAATAATCACTCGAGTCAAGGACGATGTTTTCCAAATACAAACCCCCAAGGCCTAAACCAAGATCAGATAAGCACCCAGAAAACACCGCTCTTGAAGCCGAATGATGATACAACCAAACATCCAAACATCCATGACTCTGGCTATCACTGTTATCATTGCCTTGATTTCACCGTTAGTTGAATGACCGCCTGTCAAGGGCTAATGGTAACCCCGGTTTAGCCATAACTCCGCACGTCATCGTGACCCGTGCCTAAGCCGAACGCATCAGCCCAGAGTACTAGCACGTCATCATGACCCGTGCCTGGAACGTCATCGTGACCCGTTCCAACGTACCCTTGCTTTGAGTATGCTAGAACCTTCAACAACGATGAGATCTTAGCCTCCTAGTCATCCTCCTCGACGACTACTTCCATACTAGCTCAAGCGCCTCTCAAGCTAACCATTATCCACCCCAACCCGGACCGCATCACCGAGTTATAACTTTGCACGTCGTCATGACCCGTGCTTGGAACGTCTTCGTGACCCGTCCCATCACAACATATGTCTTGCCTCATCACATCATAGCAAAGTCTCTCAACTTGGAACGTCATCATGACCCGTCCCATCTCAACACAAGCCTTGCCTCATCATATCATCGCAAAGTCCCAACTCAACCATGCTTTGCCTTCTCGCATCATGGCAAGATCCCACATCCTCGAATCCATCCATATGAGCTTCCACATCCGCTTCATATGCCATTGGCAGCTTTCACCATTCAAGAGCCTTTCCACTTAGCTTTTGAATCATCTTCAACCATCTTGTTCCAAATCAACTACAAGCTAACTTGGAGCAATCAAATCTAACATACATTCAAACATTCAACCATTCAAACAAGATCTATTAAGCAATATCAATTATAATGGCAATTTCGTAATTAAGTGAGCAAAAGTCCAACATACGTGAAATCATGGTTTTTAGCATAGATCTATCAAATCTAAAACATGGGTCTAATACTTGATAAATAACTTTCATAGATAAACATCTTCAAATATGATGGATCTACATGCAGACTTAAGGAAAATGCGAGAAAACGCTAACTTTAACACATAAACATATCACCAATCCACTACACTCCTTTGGGTCCGTGTGAGAGATAACTACCACTCACCAAATCACCAAAACAACCTAAAATGAATCAACTACAGATCTGGACAGCAAGGACTTGGACTTGATCCGGAGAAATTTCACTTGAAACGGTGAAATCTAGCCTCTTCGGATGAAAATCTTCAACTTTGGCTCTTGATCTTTGATCTTGATCTTCGATCTTGGATGGATGTTAGAATTAGATTGGAATGGAGAAAAGAAGATGAAGAAATGTTGTAGTCGAGTCTTCAAAATGGCAGCACTTCGTCGCTTCAAAAACCGGTGCCAAAAAGTGAGCCAAACCCCTCTATTTATAGGCTGGAAACCCCTTAGGTCGTCGCCCCTTAGGTCGTCCCCGACCTAACTATGAGTCGTTGCCGACTCATCAGCCCCTACGACCTACGACCTAACCAACACAACATACAACCAAGGCCGACTTACGACTTAACCCAGACGCGACCTAAAACACAGGCCGACCTAACGACTCAACGTACTGCCGACCCAACTGTCACACGACTCAACACACTGCCGCATTTCCTAAGTCCTAGGTCGCCTGACGACTTAACTAGCATGCCGACCTACGACCTAAGACCCTGCCGACTCAACTCCTTGCTGACCTAACACAACGACTTACGACTCAACAATGCTGACCTAACTCCTGCCCAAGCTATCTATAAGTCGCTAACGACTCAAGTCCTGCCGACTTAATACACAGCATCCCTAACACTAAGTCGCTCACGCGACTCAACTTGCCCAGCGGCCTAACACTCCCTTAAGTCGTTCAACGACCTAACTTTTCTTAGGTCGTTGACATACTTAACTCGCCAACAACTGACTCACTAACACGTAGGTCGCTGACTCGTTAACTCTTAGGTCGCTTACTAGACTCCCCAACGACCTAACATCCAAACGACCTATCCCCTTAAGTCGGCTACCTCCATGACTCATTCGCATGACCTAAGACGTTAAGTCGGTCACGACTCAATCCCTAACGACCTAGGCTACCAAACGACTTAAGCACTAAGTCGTTGACTAACTTAACTCGTAAATTCGACCTAAGCACCATACGAGTTAACTTCCACACAACTTATCAACACTAACGACCTATAAATTCTACAATCTATCGACACGTAAAATACGGGTCGTTACACTAGGAATCGTTAGAGATCCTGCTTGTCTAGTTATCTATTCCCTTTCAATTTCAGTTGTTCTATTTCAAATCTGGTATTTATAAACTTCTATGTATTTGAGATTTCTATTGTATATGTTTTCAGACTGATGTTGTGTACTATGTTTTGAGAGTTTGTTATAGTAGCTTCATGAACTACTATGGTATTTTAATTTCCGTTGCGAGTTATTTTGATATTTCTATGTCTGTGATTTTGTGATTGTATTTCATTTGCTCCAAATTTATTTACAATGTGGTATTTTGAGCAATTCAAGTCTGGCATGTATGGATACGAATGGCTGAAAATATCGGGTTGTTACATTGTCTATCCATACATATGCTGGGAAATACATACTACAAAACACAGTGGAAAATGGGTAGATATCTACATAAGGTACTTCAGTTTCATAGCTCCAAAAAAAATTCTCCAAAATGCTTCAAAATTCTCCTAAGATATCCTGACTATACGGCTGCCCGAAAAATAGGGCCCCCAAGTTTAAAAGGAAAAACAAACTCCGGGTCAGTCATGGCACTAGTGTGAGAACTCAAAGTACGATGTTTTGAAAACAAAAGGTATCTCATAAGACCACGCTGCACATAAACACGGAATGAGTTTTTACTTTATGATAACCAAACTCTTTATTACGTAAAATTTAGAGATATTATTTTAATGATATTCTTAACAACGTTTGTAAATGAACTTATTAATCTTAGCTGAAATGGTTATGCATATAGCATTTCGAGGCTATTCATTATGCCAATACAAACAGAACTGCAGGTTCTTGTTGGAGAATGGATTTCCATACAAATGACCATGTGAAGGGACTACCTTCCATTGGGTACACCTCTAAATGGATGTCCTGTGGCACAGAACATCTGTCCTCTACCAACACAAGATCGGCATATCTATATAAGTAGATAGTACCGAATATGTCATCCCCCGGTCGTACCAACCTTTATCCAAGAGCTCTCTTCGCATACATCCACATTAATTTACATCTCAAATGTCATAGCGGGAAGAAATATATCTAGAAGGGGATGATCATGCCCTAATTGGGAATGACCCACTAAGCCTTGTTGCATCTAACCCCATTTCGGTCATTTCCGGTTGATGAGGCTTACAACAACGATTACCTTTTCACATAGCACATATCACATCTCTGAATGCCACATTTCCATTTCAGCTGACTACTAATTGCTTCCATAAAAATACAACCCTTGAGCTCGTACGTCACAAGGAGGGTGTTAAGCTAAGAGAAGTTGCCTTCTCCGCCACCGTTGATGTACTTTGTAAAAAACAATGTAAGTAATCTTTAGAAATACATTGTCAGACAAACGTTCATATAAGTTGTCCAAGAACAGGACAAACCAAAGGCACTCTCCTACTACCACTAGTAGCGAGTAGTCCTTGCAATCCGAAAAATCTCCACAACGAGGAGACCATAGTTATAAATAACTCTATAAAAGGAGCTACCCAAAGCATGTCCACAAGCAGTCCTCATGCCATGAATGGTCTTCAATAATCATCTCTTCAAAATTTCTTCACGTTCGAACGTATACATTGGTTCGAAGCGGTTTTCGGGTAGGAATCGCCCAAATCCGACCCGGTTCCTTCGAAATCCAATCATCGAAAAAAATGATGTAATTAGATGATTGTTTTTCGATTCATTCATTCTCCTTTACCAAAATATCTTCAAGAGATATATATTTTCAAAATATTATTTTAATGAATATGGAATCATTTAAACCTTTTTTTGAATATTTCTCAAATCATTTTTCAAGGGTATCTTTTGAGAAAATTGGATTATAGAAATCGTTCTACTTTTATTCAGAATCAACTTCCGTATTCAACGAGTGATATGGGCAGAATAACGGTGAGATCACCTTTTAAATTCCACGAATAGGACAAGTTCCCTCTTCGGTTTTAATAATGAGTATAAGAAGATTATTTCTATAAAATTCGAGTTAAGCTTCCGGGCTTTCCTTTCGATGTGTTCCAACCCTCATCTAAAAGAAAAAACTAAGACCCAGTAAGTTCAGGACACTAATTGCTCTATCCCTAACCTTAGTTACACATTTCATTTTCACTTTTATATCTCACAGGCCGGACAAATGTACTAGTCGTTTCCGCACTCATTTTCCCTTTTTTAAATCACTTATCTATTTGTTTAAGCATCTTTGAAATAATTTTAAACTGTTCAAATTTCTTTTAAAATGCTTTATTTTTTACTTAGAAACATTTACTAAGGATTTGGGAAAGAATTGTTAAGTTTCAACATTTATTTCAGAAGTTATTGAAAAGCGTTGCGAAAAGTGTTGCAAATAGTGTTACAAAAAGTGTTATATTCTTCAAAACGACTTTTATATCATTTACAAAACCATCTTTTCAACTTAAATCACTTTCAAAACATTTTAAAAGTTTTTTAGAATTTATTTCATATTTTTAAAACGATTATTTTTTCAATTTTCAACTTTGGTCATTTAGTGCAAAAACTGGATTTTCTTAAAAATTGATTTTGCCATATTTCAAAATATACAAGATAAAATCTTGATTTTCCTTTCTTATATGAAAGATATGGATATAAGGATTTGGAAAAATTTTAGTTCGAAGAATTCTGTACTATATTTCACTTCGTATGTTCATTTGAACTTTTGACGCGAAAACACGAAATACCATTACGCGACGCATCAATTTTTAGACGTATTTTGAGATTCATATCTAAACTTTGTTGAGACAAGTTTAAAACTTAGGAATCATTTATAATGCATATTCAAACATTTTTTAAAGGTATAAATGATTCCATATCACATTTCGCTTCTTTTGAAAAGTGACTTCCATGTGATTATATGCAGTGTAAATCCATGACTTGTTTCAACATATATATTCAATATACAACCAATAAACATCTAAAACAATGTTTATAACCATTTTAACATATCCTAACATGTCATATGAACTTGCATATCAATTTATTTATTTTTTTATCGCAATGTCAGAGGATTTTCATTTATGCACATATTTTCTAACTAACTTTTGCAAGGTGATTGCTTTCTTTTTCAAACACTTATCAAACATCATTATTTACATCCAAACAACATTTATAACTTGAAAAACATCGTATAAACATTTCCTACTTATCGATTTAGAGTTCTCACCTTTTGTCGATTTCCATCTAGTTTTAAACTTTTCTAATTTTGCTACGCTTTGCATTAAGCTCTTAGAACTTGCTAAACTTCCTCATACTTGCCTTTGGAGGCCACAACCAAGCTTGAAGTGGAAAAATATGCTCGACCAAATGAATGAAGGGGGTGTGAGCAATAGGAGAGGGGAGGAGGAGTTTTAAAGTGGTTTGGATGGAGTTTTTTCGATATGTTTTCTTTGTTTTATTTTTGAAAATATTTTGGCATAAATTTGTTAAGGTTGAAAGCCATTAAAAGAGTGAGAAGAAGCTTGAAATTTTGAGAAGAAGTGTGGAAGGAAGCGATAAAGTAGGTGCGTATTTATAGAAAATATTTGAGATTAAAATATAGATTTATGTTTTTACTTAAATAACCTTCCTTAAGAATTAAGTAAACTTATTTAATTCAAAACTTACCATCCACATCACATCACACTTTTAAAATTCAAACACTTAAGAGTTAAGTAAATAGTAAGAATGATTACTTTACTTTATGTCACATTTGATGTGACATGTGTTTTGTCTTTTTTATTTTACTTTTGCTAATTACTTTCTAAAATTTCCTACGTGTGATTATTAAAAGTAACATTATTTAGTTAATTGGTGTCATGTCGATACTAGCTTGATAGTTGTTATTATAGGAGAACTCTACTAAATGTAAATGATTCTCCCATGATCCTCCAAAGTCTAGAATACATGTTCTCAAAAGATCTTCCAAAACACGGTTGGCTCTTTCCGTCTGTCCATCAGTTTGGGGTTGATATGTAGTGCTTATACTCAGCCTCATTTCCAAAGCTATCTGCAGTGCTTTCCAAAACCAACTAGTGAAGATTGGATCATGATCGCTTACTATACTGCTCCAAACTCCATGACATCAAACTATCTCCTTCATATATATATCCGCAAGGCTTGCTGCAGTTCTTGTTGGCTTAACTAGAATATAGTGTGAACTTTTGGTTAATCGGTCTATGATAACCCAAATGCCTTCATTTCCTTGTTCGAGTTAAGCCATCATTGAAATCAATGGAAATTTGATCCCACTTCCAAGCTAGAATCTCCAAAGGTTGAAGTAATCCTGTCATCTTTTGTTGGTCACTTTTGATTCTTTGGCAATTTTCACAAACGCTGACATATATAGATATGTCCCTCTTCATACTTTTCCACCAAAATGTACGCTTCATGTCCTTGTACATCTTATAATTCCCCGGATGAATGTTAAGTTTGGCTGTGTGGCATTCAACTAATAATTCTTGCTTAAGATTTCCAATATCTCAAACACAAATTCTTCCATTTGACCGCAATACTCCAAGGTTATCTATTTTAAAGCTTGAATTTCTTCCTTCTTCAACTACTTTAATGTATTTCTCAAACCATTTATCTTCTCCCTATTTATTAGCAATTCTTTCCAAAGGAGTTGGAGTTACCACCAAATAAGAAATTGTAGCTAACTTTCTACTCAATGCATTAGCTACTACGTTGGCTTTCCCATGTGTATATAGAATGTCTAGATCGTAAGATGCGAGAAATTCTAACAAGCATTGCTATTTCATGTTCAAGTCCTTATTGGTGAAAAGATACTTTAAAGATTTGTGGTCCATGAAGAGTTCGAATTTTTCACCTAAAAGATGGAATATTATTTACTAAGGTCAATTCAAAGTTTTATCGAAATAAACAATGAAAGATTCTTACCCAACAAATAAGTCGTGTGTTGCATAATTCTTATCATGCCTCTTCAGCTGTCTACTTGCGAAGCAATCACCTTACCATCTTGGATTAAAACTGCACCTATTCCTTCTCTACAAGCATCTGTATAAATGATCAATCCACTATTTCCATTTATAATTGCTAAAACTAGAGCGGTTGTCAATCTCTTCTTTAGTTCTTGGAATGCTTCTTCACACTTAGGAGTCCAGATAAATTTAGCATCCTTTATTGTCAACTTCGTTAGGTGATAGGAAATCTTAAAAAAGTCTTGAACGAATCTTCCGTAATATCCTGCCAAACCTAAGAAGCTACGAATCTCTTTAGGAATTTATGTCTGCTTCCAATCTTGAATAGCTGCAACTTTCCCTGGATCCACTGAAATTTCATCCCTTCATATTATATGTCCAAGGAATCTTACCTCCTTCCAAAAATGGCACTTTGAGAATTTGGCTTTAAGCATATTATTCCCCAATATCTCCAACACAGCTTCTAGATGCCTTGCGTGTTCTTCTTCAGTCTTTGAGTAGATAAGGATATCATCGATAAAGACTAACACAAATTTGTTAGCACATCTCTAAACACTCTATTCATAAGGTCAACAAAATAAGCGGGCGCATTAATCAGCCCAAAAGGCATAACCAACCACTCATAGAAAGTGTTTGGACCTTTGAATGCGGTAAGATGGATGCAATCTTCTGCGATCCTTAACTGATGGAATCCTGTAGCTAGGTCCATTTTAGAAAAAACTCGGGTTCCGTGTAACTGATCAAACAAGCCATCTATCCGGGGTAGAGGATACTTGTTCTTAATGTTTTGCTTGTTCAGATCTCGATAATCAACACACAATCTCAAAGATCCATCTGACTTAGCAACAAAAACTACTGCCGATCCCCAACTTGAATGGCTGGGTCTTATCAATCCTTTCTTTAATAGCTCTTGGGTCTAGTTATTCAACTCATCCCTTTCTTTCGGAGCCATCCTTCTATCTTGTTGTTTAATTGGCATCGCACTAGGAACTAGATCAATACGGAATTCGATTTCTCGATGTGGGGGCAAACTTTTTACTTCCTCAAAGACATCAGCAAATTCTTTAACAACAGGTATTGTTTCTAATTCTATCTGGGATATATCTAAAGCATAAAGAAAAATATCCCTTCTTGGACTAGGACCTTCACAAGTATTTCTATGATTTTCCTAACTTTGTTTTCACTGCAACTGTTCTTTTTCAAACAATCTACAATAGCTTCATTTTTAGTTAACCAATCCATACCAAGTAAAATTTCGAATCCAATAAAATCTAAGATGAAAAGATCAAAGGAAAGTGATGGGGAAGATAGGAAATTGGGACCTTTTTGTAGTGCATACAAAGATTAGTGGAACCTCCTATAGGATTCGTCACACAAACAGGGTCATCAACAATTTTAAGTTCAAGTTCTAATTCTTTTACAGTTGTTTTAGAAATAAAACTATGAGAAGCTGTCGTACGAAATAATAATTTAACTAAAACTTTCTTGATAAAAGTATTACCTTCCAACCCTCCTTTTCCCTTCACATCTTTGGAGGTTGAAGGCTCATCCTTGGTAGTGTAAACTTTGGCTTGTTCTCCTTTCTTCATTAAGGGACAATCCTTAATCAGGTGTCTTGGTTTATGACAATTATAGCAGAGATAATTCTGAACCATAGGAGAGGAAACATCTGAGTTTTGGGACCCCAACAATTCTTCGCAATATGGCCTTTCTTCTTACAGTTGTTACAAGTGATGACATTAAAGCGGTTCTCCTCCTTTAGGTTTTCCTTACCATGGCTTCTTTCCATTGAACTTCCTCTTTTTTCAGTTATTATTGTTGCTTGCGTATACTACGGGAGGATCTACCTTATCTAAAGCTTCATATATGTATTCCCTGTCTATTAAGTCTACAAATGGTTCTTTCACATTCCCATTCATTCCGACATGGTATTGTTTCTTCATTCTAGAAATAACTTTTTCATTCTTTTTGAGGGGCGTATCTATCAATCCAGGCCCAAAACGAGATAATTTGTTCAACTTGTTAGCATACTCCTCAAACGACATCTCCTCCTCCTGTTTAAAATCCATAAAATTTCGGTAAATACAGGATTTTCCTGCTTTTGGCATATACTGCTCCTCCAAAACCTCTTTGAATCGTTCCCATGAGAAATTATCTTCTGATTCATTTTGAGTAATAGATTCCCACCAAACTAGAGCTCCATCTTGTAGTTGCCAAGAAGCTAAGAATCTGTTATGCTCATCTCCAATAATCAGTCCTTTGAAAATTCTTTTACAAGAGCGAATCCAAGCTTGTACTTCAATGATTGTTTCTGTTCCTTTGAAAGGTTTACCACCAAGGCTGGTATAGTTCTTGCATAAACCTGCAAAGTTAATTTGGGGTTGTACCGGAACAACTACTTCCTCGACTACTGTAGCTGGGAGTTTGACCATTTGTGGCATTAATTTCTCCCCTACCATGTAATCTTATTCCACTCATTTTCTACTACCTGTATGTAGTAAGAAAAGATCGTTAGGATATATAGACGAGATATCTTAGGGAATGCTATACAGTATGAATATAATTATTCAAGTTAAAAGTTTTAGTTATGCGCTCTAACAGGCTAAACTCATTCTAGGGCGTTACTAACCTTATCTCTAATGATTCATACCCCAACAAAGCCAAGGTTCTCGCTTAACCTTAAGCTCTGATACCACGTGTGATGACTCGTCTCCTCGACCCTCAGAAAACAACACTAATACATCCACGGTATTCACGTGCCGTCAATCCAAGTGCCGAAGAGGCAGATTATCAGGGGTGTAAAAGAATATAAAGATAAAAGATAACACAATAATAGAATCTCACGTCGCATTCAACATTTTAATTATACATAAATGATCAGAGTCAAATAAAAATTCAGTGCGATAGTTATAACTGTGTATCCGTACATATGCTGAGAAATACATACTACAAGACAAAGTTGAAAATGGGTAGATATCTACATAAGGTACTTCAGCTTCATATCTCCAAAAAAAGTTCTCCAAAATGCTCCCCAACGTGCTCCAAAATGTTCGTAAGGTATCTTGACTACATGGCTGCCCGAAAAATAAGGTACCCAGAGTTTAAAAGGAAAAACAAACTCCGGGTCGGTCATGGGACTGGTGCGAGAACTCAAAGTACGATGTTTTGAAAATAAAAGTTATCACATAAGACCACGCCTCCATAAACTCGAAATGGGTTTTTACCTTATGATAACCAAAACTCTTTATTACGTAAAATTTAGGAATATTATTTTTAATGACATTCTTTAAAACATTTGCAAATAAACTTATTGATCCTAGCCGAAATGGTTACCCATATAGCATTTCGAGGCTATTCATTACGCCAATACAGACAAAACCGTAGGTTCTTATTGGAGCATGGGTTTCTATACAAATGAACAGGTGAAGGGACTACCTTTCGATGGGTACACCTCTAGATGGATGTCCTGAGGCATAGAACATCTTCCTTCTACCAACACAAGACCAGCATATCTCTATAACTAGATAGTACCAAATATGTCATCCCACGGTGATTATCGACCTTTATCCGAGAGCTCTCTTCGCATACATCCACATTAATTTACATCCTGAACGACATAGCGGGATGAAATATATCTAGAAGGGGATGATCATACCTTAATTGGAAATGACCCACTTAGCCTTGCCGCATCTAACCTTGTTCGGTCATTTTCGATTGATGAGGCTTGAGGCAACGATTACCTTTTCACATAGCACATATCACATCTATGAATGCCACATTGCCATTTTCGTTGACTACTAATTGCCTTCCACAAAAATACAACCCTTGAGCTCATACATCTCAAAGAGGATGTTAAGCTAAGAGAAGTTGCCTTCTCCGCCACCAATAATGTACGTTTGTAAAAACCAATGTATGTAATCTTTAGAAATGCAATGTCAGACAAAGGTCCATACAAGTTGTCCAGGAACAGGACAAACCGAATACACTCTTCTACTACCAATAGTAGCGAGTAGTCCTAGCAATCCAAAAAAATCTCCACAACGAGGAGAGCACTACTATAAATAACTCTATAATGGGAGCTAGCCAGAGCATGTCAACAAGCAGTCCTCACGCCATTAAGATCCACAGTCCTTAATGATCATCGTCTTCAACATTTCTTCACATTCAAACGTATACATTAGTTCGAAGTGGTTTTTAAATAGGAATCACCCAAATCCGTCCATGGTTCCTTTGAAATCCAATCATCGACAAAATTGATGTAATTAGATGATTGTCTTTGGATTCATTCATTTTCCTTTACCAAAACTTCTTCAAGAGGTATATATTTTCAAAATATTCTTTTAATGAATACGGAATCATTTAGACCTCTTTTTGAATATTTCTCAAATCATTTTTCAGGAGTGTCTTTTGAGAAAATAGGATTATGGAAATAATTCTACTTTTGTTCAAAATCAACATCTATATTCAACAAGTGCTATAGGTGGAATAACAGTGAGATCACCGTTTAAATTTCATGAATCGGACAAGTTCCCTCGTCGGCTTTTAATAATGAGTGTAAGAAGATTATTTCTATAAAATTCGAGTTGAGCATCCGGGCTTTCCTTCCGATGTGCTCCACCCCTCGCCTAAAAGGGAAAACTAAGGCCAGTTACGTTCAGCGCATCGGTTGCTCCATCCCAAACTTTGGTACACATTTTTTTTTAACTTATTGATCTCACAGGTGGGAGAAATGTACTAGTCGATTCTGCATACTCATTTTCCCTTTTTAAGTCTTTTAACTATTTGTTTAACCATCTTTGAAGTAGTTTTAAAATTTTCAAATTTATTTTAAAATGATTTATTATATACTTAAAAATATTCACTAAGGATTTGGGAAAGAGTTGTTAAGTTCCAACCTTTATTTCAAAAATTATTGAAAAGCGTTGCGATAAGTGTTGCAAATAGTGTTATAAAAAGTGCTTTAAAAGCTATATTCTTCAAAACGACTTCTATATCATTTAGAAAACCATCTTTTCAACTTGAATCACTTTCAAAACATTCTAAAAGATATTTAAAATTTATTTCATATTTTTAAAAGTTTATTTTACCAATTTCCAACTTTGGCCATTTAGTACAAAAACTGGATTTTTCTTGAAAATTGTTTTTGCCATATTTCAAAATATACAAGATGAAATCTTGATTTTTCTTTTTTATATGAAAGATATGGATATAAAAATTCGAAAAATTCATATTTCGAAGAATTCCGAACTATATTCCACTTCGTATGTTCATTTGAACTTTTGACGTGAAAACACAAACTACAGTTATGCGACGCGTCAATTATTAGGCGTATTTTGAGATTCATATCCAAACTTTGCCGAGAAAAGTTTAAACACTTAGGATTCATTTCTAAAGCATATTCAAACATTTTTTAAAGTATGAATGATTCCATATCACATTTCATTTCTTTTGGAAAGTGATTTCCATGTGATTATACGTCGTTTAAATCCGTGACTAGTTTCAACATATATATACAATACAACTAATGAACATCCAAAACAATATTTATAACCATTTTAACATATCTTAACATGTCATATGAACTTGCTTATCAATTTAATAAGTTTTTTTTTATTACAATGTCACATGATTTTCATTTATGTACATATTTGCTTACTAACTTTTGCAAGTGACTTAATTGTGGTTGCTTTCTTTTTCAAACATTTATCAAACATCGTTATTAACATCCAAACAACATTTATAACTAGAAAAACATAGTACAAACATTTCCTATTTATCGATTTAGAGTTCTCACCTTTTGTCGCTTTCAATCTAGTTTTAAACTTTTCTAACATTGCTACACTTTGCATTAAGCTCTTTGAACTTGCTAAACTTCCTCGTACTTGCCTTAGGAGGCCACGACCAAGCTTGAAGTGGAAAAATGTGCTCGACCAAATGTAGGAAGGGGGTGAGAGTAATATGAGAGGGGAGGAGGAGTTTTAAAGTGGTTTGGACGGAGTTTTGTTGATATTTTTTCTTCGTTTTATTTTTGGGAATATTTTGGCATTACTTTGTTAAGGTTGGAAGCCATTAAAGGAGTGAGAAGAAGCTTGAAATTTTGAGAAGAAGAAGTGTGGAAGGAAGTGAGAAAGTGGATGTGTATTTATATAAAATATTTGAGATTAAAATATAGATTTGTGCTTTTACTTAAATAACCCTCCTTAGAATTAAGTAAACATATTTAACTCAAACTTACCATCCACATCACATCACACTTTTAAAATTAAAACACTTAAGAGTTAAGTAAAGAATAAGAATGATTACTTTACTTTATGTCACATTTAATGTGACATTTGTTTTGTCTTTTTTAGTTTACTTCTGCTAATTACTTTCTAGAATTTTCTCAGTGTTATTATTAAAAGTAACCTTGTTTAGTTAATTGTTAACTACCTTTATACGTTAACATATTATTAAATTATGTACATAAAGGTGCAACAACGTTGCGACAACTTTCAATTGACAAAACATTGATTTCTTACAAAACATTTTATGGTCACAGTTTGACGTTTTAGTTAAACTATTTATTTATGTAAACCAAATTTAAAATTAAATTTGTATAATGTTTTTTAAAAATATGAGCACTCATAAATAAATTAAAATAATTTATTAAACCATTTAAACTTACTTTTCTGAAATCAGGATTTTGTCACTTTTGTCGATATAAGCAAATGCTACTATTTTTATGTATATTTCTATTTTCAAACCCTATCGAATATTGTTCGAACCATAAAAATTTTTATGTGTTATATTTAAAATCACTTTAAATATTGTATTTTGAAATGGTTAAATTTTGGATCGCTGCATTTTCAATGTTCAAATTTTAAAAACAAAAGGTATATTTAGTGTAGTTGGTTAAGGGTGTAGACTTCACTTAGAAAGGTCATCGGTTTTATCTTGGTTAATCACACATATTTGAAGTTTTATGAAAAAATAACGAAAGGATGCATATTCGGTGAGGGAACATTTTGTGTATGTGTATGTACATATATGTGTGTGCGCGCGCGCTTTTATATATATGTAAACATAGGAAAGAAAAGGTCTAGTAAAAATGTACGGTCAAAATGCACAAATGCATGGAAGAATATTTACATAAGTAAAAATCATAAAATGTATGTATATGCTCCTTTATATTTATTTATCTATAGGTAGCAATTCTAATGTAAAGGGAAATGGATTTAATGATTATGCATAAATTTAAATTGTATGAAATTATGGATATATGAATATATGCATATTTAATGCGATGAATTTCTTTCCATATATTTTAATTGTTGAATATATGTATAAGTGGTAGTATATTAACTTCATAGGTTGTGGGAGGTTAATTGTGTAGGTAGTAATTAATTGTGTATTAATTGACATATTTTCCACTTGTTGAGTTTATATATATATATATATATATACTGTTTATGTATTAATTATATGTATTGTAGGAAACTAATTATGAAAACAAGCAACTAATGGCACATTGAATGACATAGATGCAAATTAACTATGACGACCCGAAATCCAACATTCGAAAATTGACCGAATACATCACTCGTATTCGAATGCTGCAAATGAAAACAGTTTTCATTTAACAAAAGAAAAACAAAAGAATTTAAAAGAAATCCTCAATGCTCTTTGGAAAATGAAACTACCATAAGGCCTCCCACCGCACACACAATGCAAACGCAGAATTGGAGGAGATTTCTCCTTATGATAGTCAAACATGCTTGATATGTAAAATTCTTTTGATATTATTATTAGGGGATAGTGCAGAAAACAATTCGAAAGTATAATATTAACCTTAGCCAGCATAGACATTTCGAACCACGTCTACCATAGCTACCATCTAAACAGTGGTGATCACCATAAGTAAATGGTAGGTTATACAACTAAAATCGTACAAGGCGCATATTGGATGATTGGATTTCCAACAATGGTCAGGCAAAGGAACTTCCTACACCGAATGGAATGCCTCTGGAGGGACATTTCCGAGAACCTAACCGGATCTCTGCCAACACAGGGCCGGGTTACCTCTGTAACTAGGTAACTACTAACACGAGTATGCCACCCCCGGTCGTTACCAACCTTTATCCGAGGCGCCTCTCAACCAACAACCACAAAGTAATAAGTTTTGCAGCAACCACATAAGTTAAGTATCTGGGTTCCATACCATGATACCACCTTTATCCAGAAGGAAATGACATACCCTCAAGGGGCGCTACCCCAAATAACCTTGCTGCAACGATTCCTGTTTCGACCATTACTGAGTTGTGAAGCTTGACGAAGTCTCATCCACAAAGCTACGCTTTTCACAAAGCCATGCTTCGATCAACAAATGATCAGCAGCACTCAGCATGCCACACTACCAAATTGGGAATGTATCACTAGTAACCATCAACTGCATAACCTCTGAGCTCGTACGTATCAGAGAAGGGTGTTAAGCTAAGAGAATAAATTCTCCGCCACCAAACAGTAATGTATTTGATAGTAACCATCTTTACATCTCAAAGTGTAATGTCAGACATACATCCATACAAGTTTGTTCCGGGTTCGAACAGAACCGAAGGCACTTCACAAAGAAGCCCTTGCAAATCCGGATAATCCCTAATCACGTCCGGACTTCCCATCACAAAGGGTGATCAAATCTCTATACCGGGGACCGGTCGATGCAGAGACATTCGATAGGTTTTCATTTTGCTTTCAAAAATATCCGGTCTTCTCCACCGGTCTTCAAATGTTATCCCTAACGTCGTATCATTATTCAGAATGGGTTATATGACACAAAGTCCTCTCCCCGCTAAACCGAATAATGAGCACAGTATTTAAAAACATATAGATATAGTGGGATTTTTGTTAAGTCACAACTTAAAGCCCAAAACCTTTCATTCAAATGGTTTAATAAAATTACCATTTTCAAATCTTTTAAAAAAAAGATTCACTTCACGAAGTTCACCCATCTTCCACAAAGATTAATTCACAGTTTTCAAAACTATCCACAATTCAAATCTTTTATACAAAAATACACCTAAGTTCAACAATCTTTCACAAAGATTCATTCATAGCTTTCAAAAAAATTTCCATTTCAATTTTTTTTATACATAAGATACACCTTTAAGATATTCTTCAATTTGAAAACAAAGTTCACCAAATCTTTCACAAAGATTCAATTATAGCTTTCAAAACAATTTCCATTCCAAATTTGTTTACAAAAGATACAACTTTAAGATCTTCTTCAATTTGAAAAAAAAATTCACCAAATCTTTCACAAAGATTCAATTATAGCTTTAAAAAACAATCCCCTTTCAAATTTGAAACCCCTTTTTCTCAACAAAATTGGAAATCCTTTCTTTCTTTGAAAGCTATTATCATTGGAAAATAGGTAGCTTTCCTTTTGGAAAAATCCGATTACATTTGCACAAGTTAAAGCCCTTCAAGTATAAAACTTGGGTTAAATTCAAATTCCTAAAAAATACTTTTAAAATGGTTTAAAACCCATATAAACACATTTATAACTTGTGTAACCTTTTTTAAACCATAATTTCCAAACATAGAATTCAATTTCAAATCTTGAATTCAAATCCAAATCAAATTATTTAAATTTTAAAACTTTATCAAGTTATTCAAAATAACTTTTATCTTCAAAACTCCTTTTCAAAAGTTTTCATATTTAACCCAATTTCATTTCAAACTATTTGAATTCAAAATTCATCTTTAAAACTATTTCAATATTTTGGATAAAATAATATTAAATTCAAATATCTTTGAATTAACCAATTTCCTCGTGCAATCCATATTTGTGTATGCATGGTGTAGTCCAAGGGTTTTACACAATAGTGCAACATCATCAATCATCACAATTCAACCACAGCAATATCGATAAGCGATATAATCCTATAACGCTTATCTTCATTCACGGATTCACAAATAAATAATGTAAATTTATCACAGATAAATAGATTACATTCATCGCAGCTCAAATCAAAATAAATTCATATCACAAAGGATCACATCAGGGATACCAACAATTTAAGACATTTAATACGATCCAAACATCCATAAGTAAGATCAATTAATTATCTGATTAAATACTTATGAATAAACACTAATCCTGGTTAATTAATATCAATTAATTACAAACCATCTTAATTAATTAACCTTTAACCATTTATTAGTTAACCTATAATAATAAATTAATCAATCTTTAATTATTAATTAATCAACCTTTAATTATTAAAAATTTAATTATCTTTTAATTAATTACTCTTAATAAATTAATTAATAAATTAACCCTTAATTAATTATTATTAAATTAATTATATTTAATTACTTACAATAAGTGATTATCCCTAATAACTTTCATTAATTAATCTTTAATTAATTAATTATCCTTAAATTAATTACTTCAATTAATTCATCATTCAAATTAATTATCCTTAATTAATTATTGTTTAATCGCTTGATTAATCATCTTAAATATCATAAATTAACCAACCTTTAATACATTAATAACATTAAAAAATTAACCTCAAACCATTTTAAATTATTAATCACATTAATTAGTAATCCTTAAAGGTAATTACCCAAAGTATTAACTTTACTTAATTACACAAAGTAATTATTCCTATTTAATCACTTAATTACATTCTTTAAACCTTATTAAATAAAGTACATCATCATTAACAATTAACTAAATTTTAAAAACCTTTAAGTAATTAAATAATCAAAACATTATTAAGATAAACCATATATCTTTATTAATTACTAAATTATCATCAACATTATTTAAAACATTTACCTTCTATAATTAACTACTTAATTAAATCATTTAATTTAATTTTAAAAATAACTTATTTAGCTTAACAAATTAAAGTTAAACAAACTATAAATTCCTTTAATGAAATAATTTTAAACATTTATCATATAACAGTTTTAAACTGGATTAAATTTTAAATTTAAAAACTTGCTTTCAGAAAATTTAAACTATTCAAAAACCCTGCTTTGGGTTCAAGCTGAATAGCTCTTGAGTCCAGACTCGAGTCACACATTCTCGTTTCTGCTTCAAGTCACACGCGAATCCGTACCAAGATCCAAACCGAGACGAATGCTTCTTCTCCAAAACAAATCAATCCCTGACACACGCTAACACAGGTGTACGTGCACATGCCCTCGCCGTGCCTCCGACCATCGTCATCGTCTCCTTTAAGTCATCGTTGATCTGCCCGAGCCTCCTAACCACATAGGTTAGCGAATTCGCCTAAGAATCCAAATTTAGCTGTTCAACCCAAACTGGAACTAAACCTTCCCCTCGAAATCACCCTATTCTTTCCGTTTTCAACCGTCGGAGGTCGCATCCACCTACCTGGACCCTCACCATACTTCTATCCTCCCTTTCCCTCATTCCTGGGCCAACTCGACGCCACCGTGGCTTTAGGATTTTCCAATAAACCCACCTCGACCTTGCACTCTCGTAAACCCTAAATTCTCATCACGACACTCCTACGATCATCAAAATAATATCTGACCATTTTCCTTCAATCTACAACACATCATCTTCCTTCAGATTCAAACTCGAGGCTCGAATACACTTTGATCATCGAGAATTGACGATTTCAACAATTCCTTTCAACTCCCACATGCTCGAGATTTTCTAACTTAAAAATCATGAATTCATACTTAAAAATCATGAATTCATACTTAAAAATCATGGTTTATGAAAACGAACCAGATCATGAATTCAAAACTCAAGTTTTAATCAATTTAATTTTGAACAAAATTTGAATTTGTTTTGTTTTTATATTTTCCCAGTGAACACATTTATTTTAGCTACCTAAAAGTGTTTTAAAATTTTGATCTTGCTAATTTGAACTAGTTGTATTTAGACATCAAAGTCTATAGATGATTATAGGATGAGATGTTGAGCTTTTAATCTTTTTTTTTAAACCCTGTAAACTAAGAACAGATATGAACATACCTGTTCACATTCAACATTTGCCTATTTATATGTATACATAAACCTATTTGCCCATAACATCATTCACCACTTCGTTTCATATTCAAACACATAGAAACCCGATCTACACGTACAGGTTGAGGAGTTTGCTCACCGGATGTAACAACCCGGTATTTTGGGATTATTTTATTGTACATTTTATTCCTTTTAATTGAAATTCCTGATTTAAGCTTTATTTTATTTATTAAAAATAATAAATTTTGTTATTTAAATATATTTTTTGATTATTATGTGAATTATATTTCCAAACTTGAATAAATTGAATATTTTCTAGAAATTGAATTTTGGTCAATATGGTTAAACTTTGACTTTTAAATTTTAAATTTAAATATTTTGAATTTTGAGTTTTATCTTTTATTATGAAAATAGATTAAATGTTAAGAATACTGCTTTTTGTTTCGTTAAAATCGGAGTTATATTGTGAAAGTTATGTTATTTTCAATATTGGGTTTGAACTGTTTTATTTAACAATATTGTTTATTTTAATTTATATAAATAATATTTTTATTTGTCAGATCTTATTCAAATTTGTATATATGTTATGTTACTTATATTTTTTTCTTTTGAATATTTTTAAAGCGATGTTTGAATTTTTCCAAAGCTTATTGAAGTTATTTTCTATTTTTAAAGTCTAGTTTCCTTTTTTCTGCTATTTTCTTAATTTAGTTATATTTAATTAAAATTTATTTATTTATTTTTGTGAATGCATTTTTATTTTTTGTTCTTACCTTTATTTAAAAATATTTTTCAAGTACATAAAAATTTTCCAAACTTTGTTTCGTTTATTTTCAAATTTTCAAGACTAGTTTACATTTTCTTTGTTATTTTCTTAATTTAATTATATATATTTAATATTTATTTATTTTTGTTTACTTACTAAATTTTTGTATTTTTATCTAAATTTATATATATATTTCAGTTATATAAAATTTCAAAAGAATATGGTGGATATTTGAAGAGTTTGTGACCATTGGTTTGCCTTGACTTTTTATATTCTCACCTTTTCATTTTCAATCAACATTTGCCTTCAATTTTTGGCCGTTCCTTATCATTGCTTCAGCAGACTTCCTATTTCATTTTTCAAGCATATCATAAACCTTCTCAACCCTAAAATTCACGGCCAATACCTGAAGCAAAGTGGTGGTAAACTTCATCTTCTTTTCTATGAAATTTCTTCTTGTTTTCTTCTTGTTTATGTTGTTTTTCACTTGCTTTCTCACCTTCTATGCTTGGCCCCTTGCTCCTCCTTCACCATGGTCATTTCCTCCACCACCTGAACCACCCACCACCTCCTCTAGTCCAGCCCCAAGCCACTGGCCATGCCCAATAGTTGATCAAACTCCACCAAAATCTACACAAACTTCACCCTATATGCCTAGCCGAGCACCATACATCACCATCACCTTCAACCACCCCCTTAGCCGCCACCTACTCCACCTCCACCACCCATAGATGACGTGAAACCCTCTTCCACACCGTCCTCTAGTCCACTACAGAAATGGCTGTGACTGGTCTTGCTCGGGCCGAGCCCAATGTTGCATTGAATCCATGTAGTTTTGCCTTTGTAGTTGAAATCTATACACCTATCTCTTTGTATTACCTTTGCATCATCTTTTCCTATGTATGGCCGACCAAATTGAACCCACAACCAGACCCTAGCTCACACTTTAGCCATGCTAACCTGACCTATGGTTGAAGCATTAGTGGTAGAAGGCAAGTGCAAAGACTTTGGAGATGATTTATGTATTCATCTCTAACATTGTTTAATCGTATTTTTAGTTGAAAACTTATGTTGTTTGTATTGTCTTGTTTGAATGTGTTCAAGGCAATAAATCTTTGGCTCTATCAAACTCGAATCTTTGTCATGCTATCGTGCTTGTGTAGATCTCAGTTTGTACATTTCAGTTGTCGTCTCCAGCTTATACCAGTGAGTTATTCTCACCAGACAGTTTTGTACTTATATAACTAGTAAATCGATCACATGTGAATCTGTAAAATGCATCACCATATCATATCTGCTATATTATGATCATATAATGTTCACTCATGCTTATACATCTGTTATAGCATCTGTTACTGTTATATTATGCTATTCTGTTATTTATTTCAATTTATCACACTACAAGTTCCCTTTAGATTAGAATCACTATGGGTTGAAATGATACATACCCGAACGGACTTTAGAATAAGGGAAAATCGTTATGGGCTGAAATGATAGGCCTGAATGATTTTCAATTATTTTTCATTTATTTGGGACTGCGGGTTTGAAATGATAAAACCCGGGTTTTCTTTGTAAATTACGGGTTAAAATAATATATTACCCGTATCACTTTACCTAGGCTAGAAAATTATATACAGACCCGTAGTTAAATTATATTTTTCTAAATTTTTTAAAATATGTTTGAAATGTAAATATTATAATATTTGATTTAAACTTAGTTAAAAATGATTTTTGTAAAGTATTATTGATTTTCAAAGAATTTATAAATGAAATAAATTAATGGTAAAGTTAGAAAAATTGAAATGTAAGTTATTTTGGAAATTATAATTTGGTGATAAGTGGAATTTAAATTAAGTATGAAATATGATAAATTTATGATATTTTGAATTAAAATGAACTTAAATGATATTTTTATAATATATTAGTGATTTTTGAATAAAAGTTAAAATGTTAAATGAATGAATATTGAGTTGAATTTTGAAATGTAACTTGAATTGGAAATTTGTGAATTTTGTTTAAAAGTGAAATTTGAAGTTAAGTAAATAAAATGAAAGTGAGTTATATTTGAGAATGTAAACTTAAATGTTAAGTTAAAATATAATTATAAAGAATTGAAATTGAATGTGTGAATTTAATATGTGAATTATTATTAAATATTGATTTTTGAATGGAAATTTAAACTTATAAAATCATGAATATAAGAATATTTAAATGATTGTTTTAAAGGTGAAATTATATGATTTTATAAGTTCAAAATGATTAAAATAAAGGAAAATAATAATTAATTATTTGTGGAATTATATTGAATATTGGAAATGAAACTAACAGTATTTTGAAATGCTATTATTTCTAACGTAAATGATATTACAGCGCTTTGTAAGTGCTGTAGTTGATACAAATGAACTATGTATAAATTATAACAAAGTGGTATTACAGCACTTGGTAAATGCTGCGATAGCAGAAAGATAATTAAAATCTAAAACTAAATAAAGGGCTACAATTGCACTTGATAAGTGTTGCGGTAGGCTGAAATGAATGTTTGAGGTTTTGATTTAAATAAATGAGCTCAGAATTTGTCTAAAATTTTAGGAACTGAATATTTGATTTTAAATATAATGAATTCACTTTTAAATAGTTTAAATGAATTGTTTTGATTTAAATATAAACTATTTAAAAGGTGATTTGAAATGATAATAGATGAATGATATCTTCGAATTAAGAAGGATAATAAATGAATGATATCTTTGAATTAAAAGGATATTTAAATGTGTATATTTAGATTTGAATTCAAATAATAATTTGAAATGAATTTTAAAAGATATGATATTTTGATATATTGAAATGGTTTGGAAATGATTAGATCTTTATTTTGATAAAGATTTGAATTTGAAATGATACTTTATTTTGAAGTATAAACTATGATTTTTAAATTATAACTACGGGTTATAATAACGATTGGTTGTTAAAGAGACCGGGATCGGATATGGACATACTCTCTGTCGATACCGAAAACCACTTTAACAACTGTGTATGCGGTGGAGTTTCCAGAATGAAGTAGGATGGTGGCGACGTTCTTGAGGTATATTACGTGGACCCGACTCCCGTGAGTTGGCTTAAGTTGGCTAAAACAGGAGCGATCTTGGGCCAAAAGGGGTAGCTCCTCTGGTTGGACACATTCCTTCGAAACTATACTCTTACTTGTGATTGATTAGATGGCTATCCTCCGATTTTGATATGGGAGTGTGTTTCAAGGTGGGCGTATGTGGCTGCTGCGTTACCACCAGCCCGTGTGTGTAATTGGTATATCTACCCTGGCATTGCCTTGTGTGCCGTGTCACCTACCATACCGAGCATTTACTACGAGTTTGTTTTTCTCCCGTAGCCCATGGAGTATTTAGGGTAGTCTCCCGATCTAAAGATATGCTGATACTGGATGGACTACTGGGACTATTATGTGTGAAGGGTGATATGGGTAGCCCGAAACGCTATTTAAAAGTAAGTTTATTTTACTGTGGACATTATTATAATAGTGCAATATTACTATATAGTAAATAGTTTAACGGATTCTTAGAGCATGGGCTGTCCTAGGCATCCTTTAAGTTACTTGTACCTTATTACAGTTCACTTGAGTTGGTTTACATTATATAAGTATATATTGTGCTGATTCGAGTGTTTTGTGTTTTGCTTTACGCTCGGGTCAGCCTGAGTATTCACAGCTTTGGATTCTTTTTCTGAAGCTGGTCTTTGCTGGAGATTCTACCTATCCATTTATATATATATATATATATATATATATATATATATATATATATTTCTATTTCAGTTGTTTTAGTTTATCTCATGTATTAGTGAACTTCTATGTAACTAGGATTTCTATTATGTTGTTTTCAGACTGATATTATGTATTTGTTTTGAGACTCTGTTATAGTAGCTTCATGAACTACTATGTTATTTTTATATTCCGCTGTGAGTTATTCTGATTGTTCAATGTCTGTGATTCTGTGTATTTGATTTCATTTGCTCCAAATTTATTTACAATCTGTCATTTTGCATCATTCAAGTCTGATATGTGTGGATTATTGTTGATTTGAATGGTACGAAACGGTGGGTCATCACATTTGGTATCAGAGCTTTGATTTTTGGCAAACCATTGCCTGAGGAACAAAAACTCATTAAAGATAGGGTAGAAATATCCTAAAATGAGTGAAATCAATCTCAGAATCACTTTCTTTGTAAGAGACGTATTTTCAAAGTATAAAATGATTTTCAAAATGTTTTCAAGGATTATTTTGATGTATAAATTTTTTCTTGTTTTAAAGTATTTTTCAAATGTTTTCTAACTTCCTTCCTTTCGTATCTACCTTGTTAGATTTTTCTTCCTTTAGGATATTCATCCAAGTGAATTCTCTTGTCTTATCTAAATTTATCTTTGGCTTTTCCTTATCCTGTCCTGAATTCATTCTTGATTTTTTTCAGGATGAATTGGGAAATGCCAGAGGTAGGGGTCGTGGTATTTCCCCAGCTCCTTAGCCTGTTGCTCCTGTTAGATTCACCGTTCTCTGTAAGAAATTCTCTCAACTTGGTGGAACCCCATTCACCGGTTCGAAGAGCATCATTGAGGCTAAGCAATGGTTACGGAGCCTTGAGAGGATATTTACTGGTCTTGAGATTACTAATGCCCAGAAGCGCCAGTTAGCAGCTTAGCAGTTGCATGAGTCTGCTCTAGATTAATGGGAGTCTGTCAGGGCTAACACCGTCGAAGCTGATATTACTTGGGAATAGTTTAGGTATCTTCTCGTGTTTCTTTGAATTCAGTTTTTCTATCTTTTTGTGCTTTTTTAAGTTTATCTATCATCTTTCCAGAGAGGCTTTTGTGGCAAAATGGATGCCCGAAGCCAGGAAATCTCAGCTTTATCGTGAATTTATGGATCTCAAGCAGGGTACCATGTCTTTTGCTGAGTATGAGAGGAAGTTCAACGAACTTTCTAAGTTCGGTCCTAGCCTGATTGACACTCCTCTCAAGAAGAATGAGAAGTTTATATCTGGTGCTCGTCTCGAGTATTATGATCGTCTCATTTCTCATGTCCGTGGCACTTTCACCCAGCTTATGGATATGGCTATCTATTATGAGAACCCTACTTCTAAGAGTCCTGCTCCTGCTCCTGCTCCTAATGGTTCACCTTCATCTCAGTCTTCCTCTGCTAATTCTAGGAAGAGAAAGCCTAATTTCCAACAGTAGAAGCAGATTTGGCTCAAGAATTCGGGTTTGGGATCTTCTTTGTCTCCTCCTTCTCATAGGCAACCTGTTGACCTTTCTGCCATCACTTGCTTCAGATGTGATCAGAAGGCACACTATGCCAATAGCTGTCCTACCTTAGCTGGTGCAGCTGTTCCTCCTCCTGTTGATATTAAGCCTTCTGGTATATTTGCTGTCTCATATGAATCTTCTCCTGTTCCTCCACCTGCTCCTACTCCTAGTGATGACCAAGGTACTCTTCAGTGCAACCTTTTCTTATTTCTGTATTATATTCGCGTTTTATTTGATACTAAAGTTTTCCATAGTCTTATTTCTGTTGATTTGTGTGATAAGTTTGAGTGTCTCCTTTCTCCTGAGTTTGCTTCTGTTCTTTTATGTGTTTCAAATCCAATTGGGGCTCCGCAAACCTTAATTGGATTTGTAAGCATGGGCAACTTTTCTATTATGATCATTGCTTTAGTGGTGATTTTCATTTGACTCCTGTAGTAAGATTCTATCCCGATATATGGGTGAAGTCACTACTTTACCTCCTAAGCGGGAAATTTATTTTCATACAGATCTTATTCCTGAAACTCTGGGAATGGGTTCTATAAATGGTTAGTCATGCCTTTTGATTTGACTAACACTCCTGCTTCCTTTGTTTATTTGATGAATCTTGTTTTTGGGTTGTGCTAATTTTTTTTCTAAATGCCATTGTTGGAAAGATGAAGTCCGATTCCTTGGACATATTGTTTCTAGTAATGGAATTTCTGTTGATCTAGTCATGATCGCTGCGATCAATGGAAATCTTTCTTTCTTTTTCTTGTTTCTTTTCCTTGTCATTCAATTATTCTATTTTTCCATGTTTCCCGTACTTCATTCCTTTTCAGGGATGAAAAGTTTTGAGTGGGAGAGAGTGTAATAACCCTGTATTTTGGGATTATTTTATTGTACATTTATTCCTTTTAATTGAAATTCCTGATTTAAGCTTTATTTTATTTATTAAAAAGAATAAATTTTGTTGTTTAAATATATAATTTGATTATTATGTGAATTATATTTCCAAACTTGAATAAATTGAATATTTTCTAGAAATTGAATTTTGGTCAATATGGTTAAACTTTGACTTTTAAATTTTAAATTTAAATATCCAAATTTTTTAATTTTATCCCTTATTATGAAAATAGATTAAATTTTAAGAATATTGCTTTTTGTTTCGTTAAAATCGGAGTCATATTGTGAAAGTTATGTTATTTTCAATATTGGGTTTGAACTGTTTTATTTAACAATATTGTTTATTTTAATTTATATAAATAATATTTTTATTTGTCATATCTTATTCAAATTTGTATTATATGTTATGTTATTTATATATTTTTCTTTTAAATATTTTTAAAGCGATGTTTGAATTTTTCCAAAGCTTATTGAAGTTATTTTCTATTTTTAAACTCTAGTTTCCTTTTTTCTGCTATTTTCTTAATTTAATTATATTTAATTAAATTTATTTATTTATTTTTGTGAATTCATTTTTATTTTGTGTTCTTATCTTTATTTAAAAATATTTTTCAAGTACATAAAAATTTCCAAACTTTGTTTCATTTATTTTCAAATTTTCAAGACTAGTTTACATTTTCTTTGTTATTTTCTTAATTTAATTATATATATTTAATATTTATTTATTTTTGTTTACTTACTAAATTTTCGTATTTTTATCTAAATTTATATATAAATTTCAGTTATATAAAATTTCAAAAGAATATGGTGGATATTTGAAGAGTTTGTGACCATTGGTTTGCCTTGACTTTTTATATTCTCACCTTTTCATTTTCAATCAACATTTGCCTTCAATTTTTGGCCGTTCCTTATCATTGCTTCAGCAGACTTCCTATTTCATTTTTCAAGCATATCATAAACCTTCTCAACCCTAAAATTCACGGCCAATACCTGAAGCAAAGTGGTGGTAAACTTCTTCTTCTTTTCTATGAAATTTCTTCTTGTTTATGTTGTTTTTCACTTCCTTTCTCACCTTCTATGCTAGGCCCCTTGCTCCTCCACCACCTGAACCACACACCGCCTCCTCCAGTCCAGCCCCAAGCCACTAGCCATGCCCAATAGTTGATCATACTCCACCAAAATCTGCACAAACTTCACCCTATATGCCTAGCCGAGCACCATACATCACCATCACCTTCAACCGCCCCCTTGGCCGCCACCTACTCCACCTCCACCACCCATAGACAACCTGAAACCCTCTGAGACACCATCCTCCAGTCCACTGCAGAAATGGCCGGGACTGGTCTTGCTTGGGCCGAGCCCAATATTGCATTAAATCCATGTAGTTTGCCTTTGTAGTTGAAATCTACGCACCTATCTCTTTGTATTACATTTGCATCATCTTTTCCTATGTATGGCCGACCAAATTGAACCCACAACCAGACCCTAGCTCACACTTTAGCCATGCTAACCTGACCTATGGCTGAAGCATTAGTGGAAGAAGGCAAGTGCAAAGACTCTGGAGATGATTTATGCATTCATCTCTAACATTGTTTAATCGTATTTTTAGTTGAAAACTTATGTTCTTTGTATTGTCTTATTTGAATGTGTTCAAGGCAATAAATCTTTGGCTCTCTCAAACTAGAATCTTTTTCATGCTAACGTGCTTGTGTTGATCTCAGTTTGTGTGTTTCAGTTGTCGTCTCCAGCTTATACCAGTGAGTTATTCTCACCAGACAGATTTGTACTAATATAACTAGTAAATCGATTACATGTGAATCTGTAAAATGCATCACCATATTATATCTGCTATATTATGATCATATGATGTTCACCCATGCTTAAACATCTGTTTTCTCATCTGTTACTGTTATATTATGCTATTCTGTTATTTATTTGTTTATCACACTACAAGTTCCCTTTAGATTAGAATCACTATGGTTTTGAAATGATACATACCCGAACGGACTTTAGAATAAGGAAAATCATTATGGGCTGAAATGATAGGCCTGCATGATTTTCAATTATTTTTCATTTACTTGGGACTGCGGGTTTGAAATGATAAAACCTGGGTTTTCTTCGTAAATTACGGGTTGAAATGATATATTATCCGTATCACTTTACCTAGGCTAGAAAATAATATACAGACCCGTAGTTAAATTATATTTTTCTAAAATTTTAAAATATGTTTGAGATGTAAATATTATAATATTTTGATTTAAACTTAATTAAAAATGATTTTGTAAAGTATTATTGATTTTCAAAGAATTTATAAGTGAAATAAATTAATGGTAAAGTTAGAAAAGTTCAAATGTAAGTTATTTTGGAAATTATAATTTGGTGATAAATGGAATTTCAATTAAATATGAAATATGATAAATTTATCATATTTTGAATTAAAATGAATTCAAATGATATTTTTATAATATATTAATGATTTTTGAATAAAAGTTAAAATGTTAAATGAATGAATATTGGTTGAACTTTGAAAGGTAACTTGAATTGGAAATTTGTGAATTTTGTTTAAATGTGAAATTTTAAGTTAAGTAAATAAAATGAAAATCAGTTATATTTGAGAATATAAACTTAAATGTTAAGTTAAAATTTAATTATAAAGAACTGAAATTGAATGTGTGAATTTAATATGTGAATTAGTATTAAATATTGATTTTTGAATGGAAATTTAAGCTTATACAATCATGAATATAAGGATATTTAAATGATTTTTAAAGGTGAAATTATATGATTTTATAAGTTCAAAATGATTAAAATAAAGAAAAAAATTAATTAATTGTTTGTGAAATTATATTGAATATTGGAAATGAAATTAATAGTATTTTGAAATGCTATTATTTCTAACGTAAATGATATTACAACGCTTTGTAAGTGCTGTAGTTGATACAAATAAATTATGTATAAATTATAACTAAGTGGAATTACAGCACTTGGTAAGTGCTGTGACAGCAGAAAGATAATTAAAATCTAAAACTAAATAAAGAGCTACAGTAGCACTTGATAAGTGTTGCGGTAGGCTGAAATGAATGTTTGAGGTTTTGATTTAAATAAATAAGTTCAGAATTTGTCTAAAATTTTGGGAACTGAATATTTGATTTTAAATATAATGACTTCACTTTTAAATGGTTTAAATGAATTGTTTTTATTTAAATATAAACTATTTAAAAGGTGATTTGAAATGATAATAAATGAATGATATCTTTGAATTAAGAAGGATAATAAATGAATGATATCTTTGAATTAAAAGGATATTTAAATGTGTATATTTGGATTTGAATTCAAATAATGATTTGAAATTAATTTTAAAAGATATGATATTTTGATATATTGAAATGGTTTGGAAATGGTTAGATCTTTATTTTGATAAAGATTTCAATTTGAAATGATACTTTATTTTGAAGTATAAACTATGATTTTTAAATTATAACTACGGGTTATAATAACGATTGGTTGTTAAAGAGACCAGGATCGGATATGGACATACTCTCTGTTGATACCGAAAACCACTTTAACAACTGTGTACGCGGTGGAGTTTCAAGAATGAAGTAGGATGGTGGCAACGTTCTTAAGGTATATTACGTGGACCCGACTCCCGTGAGTTGGCTTAAGTTGGCTAAAACAGGAGCGATCTTGGGCCAAAAGGGGTTGCCCCTCTGGTCGGACACATTCCTTCGAAACTATACTCTTACTTGTGATTGATTAGATGGCCATCCTCCGATTTTGATATGGGAGTGTGTTCCGAGGTAGGCGTATGTGGCCGCTGCGTTACCACCAGCCCATGTACGTAATTGGTATATGTACCCTGGCATTGCCTTGTGTGCCGTGTCACCTACCATACCGAGCCTTTACTACGAGTTTGTTTTTCTTCTGTAGCCCATGGAGTATTTAGGGTAGTCTCCCGATCTAGAGATATGCTGATACTGGATGGACTACTAGGACTATTATGTGTGAAGGTTGATATGGGTAGCCTGGAACGCTATTTAAAAGTAAGTTTATTTTACTGTGGACATTATTATAATAGCGCAATATTACTATATAGAAATAGTTTAACGGATCCTTAGAGGATGGGAGGTCCCAGGCATCCTTTAAGTTACTTGTACCTTATTACAGCTCACTTGAGTGGTTTACATTATATAAGTATATATTGTCCCGACTCAAGTGTTTTGTGTTTTGCTTTACACTCGGGTCAGCCTGAATATTCACAGCTTTGGATTCTCTTTCTGGAGCTGGTCTTTGTTGGAGATTTAGCCTATCTATTTACATATCTATTTCTGTTTCAGCTGTTCTAGTTTATCTCGTGTATTAGTGAACTTCTATTTAATTAGCATTTCTATTATGTTATTTTCAGACTGATATTATGTATTTGTTTTGAGACTCTGTTATAGTAGCTTCATGAACTACTATGTTATTTTTATATTCCGCTGCGAGTTTTTCTGATTGTTCTGTGTCAGTGATTCTGTGTATTTGATTTCATTTGCTCCAAATTTATTTACAATCTGTCATTTTGCATCATTCAAGTCTGATATGTGTGGATTATTGTCGATTTGAGTGGTACGAAATGATGGGTCGTCACACCTGAGGTGTTGAGACAGAGAAGAACAGAGAAGCAGAGAAATCCTCCTGGAAATGATTTTTTTTTGAAAAATCTAGATTTGTTGTTGAATTTGATCTTGCATTGAGTTGAACTTGCATTTGATTTAAGTTTGATTCTAGATAGCTTTGGATTAAATACAATCTTTGCCTGATCTGCTTTGCTATTTGAAAATATGGAATTGCATGATCCTGTGTCTTGATTTCCTGGTTAATGTCTTGAGACTTTGGTGTTGAGATGATTTTGTAGTTTTTTTTTAAATTTGTTTCACAATATAACTTTCAAAATATAGATATACACATGTATTTTAATTCCAAAACTTATATACATGTATTATAATTCCAAAACAGATTTTTATTAATTTTATACTATAGAGTTTTTCAAACTCAACTTTATTTTCAAAGGTATTTATTTTGGAATTCACAAGTCAAAATTTCAATTCATAATCTATTGAATTCCCAAATCAATGTCCTATCAAAAATACATATCATTATTTACTCTGGAAATTTTCATATAAATTTACAAATAAATTCACAATCTAATTCCAAAAATTTATTAATTTCCAAATTAAAGTTAACTCAAAGTCGGGATCATTACATTAACCCCTTTATTTTGGGGGCTATAAATATTGGGAATCAATCTTCTTTACTTAAATGGTAACTTTCTATTTTTTTTTAAACATATTCATTTATTACTCTCTTTAAATGATATGTTTAAATTTCCTCTTACCCAAAGGCTGGATGAAAATAAATGTTCGAGACCACAAGCCATCTTCAACTATCTCCACCTTCTTATATTTATATATTCACTAGTATTCATATCTTTTGGGGGGCATAAAGGAAAAATCCTAATTTATTCATAGCCTCGCCTCTGTCTTTATATTAGATTTAGAAAATGAAAAGGATTATTCAATCAAATAGAAAAGAGGCTAGGAATTCATTTAATGATGTATACATTTGGATTTTTCGAAGCGAATTAGGTGTAGATGAATGGGAAAACGCTATGCTTTATTGATTAGGAATATATCTATAAATCTCCATTTATGGTGAATATTATTGTATCATCTATTGGATATTTTGATGTATATTTATACAGTTAAGATTAATTATTTTAATGTTGATTTCTTTATGTTGAATGGCGTTTTGGGCATGAGATCCTTATTGTTCTATTAAATTTTTGCTAGATTTACATTATTTCTTTTAGGAGAAGTATGAGCCATACTTAAAAGGGATTTATTCCTCAAATAAGATATTTTTTAGAACAATGTTTTGGAAATTATGCATATGAGATTTATTTTTGATGGGTATTTTCATTTGATGTTTATTGGTGAATCTTGGTTAAAAGTAAACCCATCGGTGAAAATTTTGTATTTGTTGATATATTATAGGTTGTTTTGATGATTATTTTGTTATTGCAATATTTGGATATGTTATGTCTCAATTTGATTTTTTACTGTTAATCGATGTACCAATGAGTGATGAGTGTATAATTGTAATTAATTACTGATCTAAAATGGAAATAATTAATTAATTATAAAAGACTAAAATTGTGTAACAAGGTGAGAATAGAGAAACAAATAATAAAAAAGACCGTTTACACTACAAGAAAGTATGACATTAATAACGCCACTCGATAACGCATTATTCTAAAGCGTTATCATTTAGCTTTAATTATTTACTTTTTTCTTTAGTTCTCTTCTGTACACACGTAACGCTTGGCTCCAAAATGAAAATACCACTTCTAAAATTTTCATCTCCCTCTCAAAATACTTAATCAACTCTCGTCTTCCTTCCAGAACCCCTCTTCCTCCCAGAACCAAAATAACAGCTAATAATTTTTGTCTCCCTCGTAATTGCTCATCGCTCACCATCCCTAATCTTCGATCCAACTCGCCATCTCCGATCTCCGCTTATTGCTCTTCAGCAGTTCCAAAGTTGATGCATCTAGAACCGTAAATTATCTGCTCAAAATTCTAGGTTAGAAATTTCTAGGTCATGTTTCTTAATTGTTTTATTTTTATTTTATCATTTGGTTACTATTTTAGAAAAATATTATCGGTAGGTCATGATTTTATCATTTGGTTTTGTTTATTAATTATTTTATTAGTTGTTTCTATGTTATGTTTATTGACATGACTCTTGAGTATACTCTTGATTCGTTTTTTAGCAAGATAGGGCGAAAATATGAATAAATGTTTAGGTTGCAGACTTCTCATTATTAATGATTTTATTGTTTGTTTCTCATTAATCTGAACACACCGTTTAGATTGTATCAGTAATTATCGTACATGAATGTTTACTTGGGATTTTTTATATATATTGATCAGTTCCTACTGATATCTATTGCCCACAATTGTAGTCTTTAGTTTGGTTTTGGATTTGAGTCTTTAGATCAGAAAGTAGCTTGATTTATGGGTATCTTGCTTTGCTTTCTTATGTGCTGCATATGGAGTTTTATGGTTATAGTTCCTTGCTTCAGTAAACATATCTCATAAATGTCTTGAATCTAAATGATGATTTAACTTGATGTTTGCAACACAAGCAAACCTTGTTCCGCTGATACACGCTTTTACCGTTTGTGTGAAACGTTTGTATATAATAGTTTTTAATTGAAATAGAATAAGATTAATGAGATAGAATTAGTAAGCTTATTATTTATGGATTTCTAGGGAAAATCATAAATAATTACGTGAAATATATTTTAAACTAAGATTGGAAAGTTTATTATTATTTAATAAAATTATATTTTATAAATAACAATATGGTTTTTTGTGAAAATTATTGTTTTTGAGATAAAATACAAAGTTTAGAGAGAATTGAAGTAATGAGTTACAATAAAATATTTTGAAGTATATTATCCTTTTGGAAGAATTATTACTATTTTTGAAATAAATAAACAAAGGTGAATTTACAATAAATAATAATAAATTGATTTAAGAGAATAATGAATGTAAATATATTATTTTGATGGTTGCTGAATATATAATTAACTGTTAGTTGTAATTATCACATAATTTTAACATTTGAAGATGACATTGCATTTTGATGAGACTGTGATATATTACCTTTGTTATAACTAGTTGATGGGATGTTATTTATGGTTATTTGGTAATGAACATTGTGTCAATCATGTTGATTGGACTAGTGTACATTTGATGATTGATTTGTATCACTTTATGGGGGTGATTAGCACACATCTGATGGTCTATAATTATGTTGGTGGCGCATTACTGAAATAGATAACAAGTATGTATGTAATTATATTTGTGTTTAATGATTGAGATTGGTATTGTATGTTATTGATGATTGATGGCTATGTGCTGCTATTATTATTATTATTATCATTATTATAATTTTACCCGATATGACAATTTGTTGAGATGGATGAGTAGGAATGTTATTTTCTGCTTTCATTATCTGCATCAGTTGCGATGGTTGCATTGATTGCATTGTTTGTGATGGTTTTAATGGTTTTATAGGCGTTATGGTTGCAATGTACTAACAAGTATTTGTATGTAGGAGAACAGTAGAAAATAGAACACTTGGGCATGATCCCCCTAAAATGGGTACGTAGATAGCCCATTCCTATGCAATAGCCACTAGATACCTTAGGTTGGGGTGTATAGGGTTAGGCATAGTCCATATATAGCTGAAACCTTTTTTCTTTTGCTCTATGTATATGTGTGTTTGTAGGTTTGCAGGTGAAAGAAAAGAAAGGATGAAAGGGTCTCTATGGAGTTGTATGCATTATAATTATAAAGTAGTTGTTTAATAATTGATGTAATAAATGTATAAACTATGCGATGTATTTATTCAAATAACATTTGATTTGTTAAACTGGTACATATGCATGTAAATAAATCCAATGATGTTTAAATTCTGCCGTGAGGTTTTCATTTTATTTATTATTTTAGAATCTATTTAACTTTTATATATCCATGGTTCACTGCTTTTAATATTTGAAATTAGCTGTAAGCATATTTTGATGTCGCTTATTATTGATTTTAGATGTTAAAAATAGTGGGCCATCACACTTGGTATCAGAGATTAGGTTTAGGAATTCCCTAAGCCTTTGGTAGGTTTGACCATTAGGTTATAATAGTTTTCTCCTTAGTTTGGACTAAAAATATAGAATGAGAGAGCATTTTTGTAACGACCCGTAAATTTTAACGGTTTTAGTAACGAATTTAATTGAAATTTTGTGAGAATATAAACGATAAAATTTTTAAATAAAAATCTAATATTTGGAATGCGTCTAGTTAAACATAGCAACTTGTAAATTTTTGTCTGAAAATATGAAAGTTTATTTCGTGCGTAAATTTACTTCAATTTAATCAGTTAAAAGCGATGAAAATGAAATGTTTTCAAAACCAAAATATTTTTATATGGAAAAATTCTAAACCATCTTTTGAGCAAGTTGTCAGTTTGTCGTTTTTTCAAATTCGTACATCTTTGGCTCCGTCGATCTTATTTTTCTGCGATTTTTATGCATTTTCCGCTAGTAGAAATTTCGAATTTTTAAAATTCAATCGTACCAATGATATCAGTATACCGTTTTTGAGCATCTCGTCGTACTAATCTCTACGATATATTCCCTTTTGTATTTCGAACTTTCGGTACCTGACGATATTGTGGAACAGACAATCGTATTTGTACGTGGCTAAACCTTTGAGTTCTGTTACCGTTCCTATTTTTCCCACCGTATAATCACACCCAAACCTTTAATATTTCTGGAAATTAATGTCAAGGCATTTACTATTAGACCTTTTCAATGCAATTTCAATTTGCTTGAGAACAAATAAAAGATATTAATTTATACGTACAAACTATACATTTTCCCTTTCTGCCTTGTTTTTGTTTCTCTGTGTCTTCCCTCTCTAGCATCCATTCATAATTGCTCACGTCCTTCCATCTATCTTCCTCCTTCCATGAAAATGAAATATGATAAATGTGTATACAGTAAACCCATCACACTCCCCTCCGGCAGCCCACATCCGAGCTTTCCTTTCCATGCACCTCGACCCCGCCATCTAGCCAAAACAAACTCGCCCACCATCATCACCAACCTCCGCCTCCACCTCTGCGCAACACCCGCAGCCTCCGTCCTGACCACTACCGAGCTCCACATCCCTCCACCTAGCAACTGTCCCCTCGCACTCTCCTCTCCTGCACCTTCCTTCTTTTGCCGGGACCTTCCACGAACTGCCCTCACCCGCCAAATCTCGGCATTTTATACCAGGCCAAAGCCTGCAACCCTCCCCTTACCATGCTACCACCGGCCCACCTTGTAGCCATAGTGTCGTCACCTGAACAGTGCCGAACACCACTCCTCTCTGACCATCAACCCACCTGCCTTCATCTCCATCGAGCTGCTCAATCTCCTTGTTTCTCGGGCCACACTTAAAGAGATCAAGGTATATATATGCGTGAACTTGTATGTAGCATGGGTTATTAATAGATTAGTAGTGTCACCTATGTAATAACAACATGGATATACACGTATAAATATAGTTTTGTATATGCAAAGCTATGTACACACAGTGCACTATGAAAAAGATGTAAGTGTATACTTTGGTTAAAGCATATTATCTGCTAATATGAATGGTTAAAGTTTTAATAGGCTAGTTTAAATTGATATAGAAAGACGAACGGAAAATTGGTTTACAAATTCTAATTTGAAATTGAATTTGATTTGGTTTTGAAATTTATTAAACGACCAATCGGTGTAATAATTACGGAAGTTATTAATGAGACCGGAATCGGTTATGGATATACTCTCTATCTAAACCGAAAACCACTTTAATAACTATATACGGAGTGATGATCCAGAATGAAGTGGTTGGAATGATGTACGTGATGATTGAAGAAAGAGAACGATAATGGATAGCTTTGACACTTGTGACAAATTGGAAATGACTAAAATCAGGAGCCGTGCCGGGCCAAATGGGGTTAGCCACCTCGAGCGAACACACTTCTTCGTAACTATTACTCATTACTTGTTGTTGATTGGTGCACCCTCGTACATTCAGGAGTGTTGTTTCGCGGTGTTGCGATCGCTGCGACGATGCATTCTCATCAGTCCGGATCAGACGAACGGTAGTTTCAGTACCTTGGGTATTGCCTCATGTGCCTTGTCATACTTGTATCCCTTTATACACGACCACTACGAATTTGTTTTGTGTTATACCTATGGAGTACTCCCTGATATCCCACCAGTTTACGGTGGAGTTTACAGTGCTGTATAGACTATGATGCTTATTAAAATGTGTTAAGAGGGATAATGGTAACGCCTTAACACTATTTTGATACTTTATATTACTGATAGACATTATCTATTTAGCGTATATTACTACATAGTAGATAGTTTAATGGATCCTTAGAGAATGGTTATTCCAACATCCTTTGAGTTACTTGTATTTTGATTGCTATTTCACTTGAGTTAGATTTATTGATATGAGAATATTGATCCTGACTCGAGTGTTTTGTGTTTTGCTTTACGCTTGGGTCAGACTGAGTGGTTCAGCTTTTGAGACTCACCTTTGGAGTTGGAGCTTCGCCTGGAGATCCAGCTATCTATCTAGCTTTCAGATATTCGATGATTCCAGTGATGTATTCTAATTCTTATATTTGACTGTTGTATTCGAGACTTCTGTTGTAACTTATTAACTCTGATGTATCTTATATATTTATATAGTAGCTTCATGAACTACTATTTCTTTTACTTCCGCTGCATATTATTACTCTGTGTCTGTGATTATGTGATTATTTATTTACTGTATATCTGAGTCTTGCAAAATTTTAAGTTAACAATTCGGTATTTTGAATTATTCAAGTCCGACATGTGCGGATGCGAATAGTCCAAAATAGCGGGTCGTTACCGTTGGTATCAGAGCTTTTGGTAGCTCTAGGCAGAACTCAGCATATATGGTAAATGTATTTACAGAATCACTCCCACTCGAGTTTCAATCTCTTCCTTTTAACTCAATTCCTATGAATTTTGGTACGTCCCTCGGTTCCGGAATTCATTCTTGTCCCTCACTATTCGTCTTCTTTCGATTCTAGAGCATCCCATAACTCCACTTCGAATGATCTTTATAATGAATCGGCGGTCTCGCCAATCCCAAATTTATCTGTAAATGGTGAAACTCATTTACAATAGACATCGATTTACCGAAGATTTCTGTACCTCGGTTTTCGATGCTATCTATCTCCTGCTATACCCTGAATTCTATTTCTTAAGATCGAATGTTGATTTACCTCGGAATTCAGCATTGATCTTATTCTTGAAGTTACGGTCAACCAGTTAAGATTGCCCGTAAATTAAATAAGCTGATCCATCTCCCGATTATGTTAATTGAATTGTCTCATCTTCTGTTCGAACTTGTATTCGAATTAGAATCCTCTTTAATTTGAGTCCATCAAAAATTTGAATTTCTATCCTCGTTTTGAAATCCATTCTTGTATCGTCGAGCGAGGAAGTGTATTTTTAAATTAATATTTAAAATGTTTTAAATATATTGTGTTGTTTGAGTTGTTGATGTTGATTTGGATTTTCGATCGATTCGTCTGATCAACGCTATCGATAGGATTTTCAAAACACTTGAGCAGAGCAAACTGACACAATAATATTTTCAAATTTGGTGAATAAAATGGTTTTGTATAATTATATTATATATAAGCATAAGTTTTGCTGAAATTAAAAGATTAATGAATCTGTTGTCCAAAATGTTAAAATTTAATTCTCATTTATTGTTTTACAAATCATTGACTATTGCATAATATAAATAAAAGAATTTATAAAACCTGGATATAATTTGATTTGGAATTTAAAATGAATTTAAACAAGAATTTAGGAATTTAATTTCCGATAGATTTCAAACCTTGTATTTAAAGTTTTAAAAGGTATATTATTTAAAGTATTTTCGTATAGAAATGGTTTCAAAGAATTCTAAATGATTAAATTAGAGCTCTTCTCTTTTGTCGCTGGAAAATAATTTCGGTGATGACGGCCGCATCATCGACATTCATTTTCGAGTTTCGAAGTGGAGAGACTATTCAGTAGCTTTGCTACGGTTCATATTGAAAATAATTTGATTTGAATTTCTTGAAGTATGATTTGATTTGTAGTATATATTGATGTATGGTTTAAAAAATTTATTTGATATGATATATATTTATTTGTCTCTAAATAAATTTGAAGTTACTCGAAAGTTAAATTCTTAAATTTATGATAAAGGATAATTTCAATTATAAATGAAACCAAAATTGTGAATTGATATTTAAACTTGAGAGAATTGAATTAGAAATTTTACTAGTGTAATACTCGATTGCATTATATATAACTTACCTAAATTTTCAAAAAGGTTAACTACGTAATTGAAATTATACAATATAAATGATATCAAAGGAATTTTTAAATAAATTTGAGTTGTTATAATAAGAGTAAGATATACTTAATATATGTGTGATAAGATATATTAAGTAGAATAAATTTACTAATAATTTGAAATAAAGAAGAATTAAATTTGTCGAATAAAGTATGATCATAATAAATGACTATTCAAATTTATGATCTTTGGAATTGTTAATTTAGGACAATTAGATAATAAAACAATGAATAAATGAGATAAATAAAAATATAATTTTGTTTTGAAAGAAATCTTTTGTATCTAATATTAATAAATTGAAATAATATCAACTTAATGAATCATCTTGAATTTAAAGTAAATTGTTGAATATGAAATAATTTGAATTGAAAGTTATATGGTTTAAACTTAATTGTTTTAGTTTGTTTTTAATCTATTTTCTTTCTGGTGGTTTCTATTCTCCTACTTTCTTCCTTTTCGGGGACGAAAAGTTTTGAGTGGGGGAGAGTGTAACGACCCGTAAATTTTAACGGTTTTAGTAACGAATTTAATTGAAATTTTGTGGAAATATAAACGATAAAATTTTTAAATAAAAATATAATATTTGAAATGCGTCTAGTTAAACATAGCAACTTGTAAATTTTTGTCTGAAAATATGAAAGTTTATTTCGTGCGTAAATTTACTTCAATTTAATCAGTTAAAAGCGATGAAAATAAAATGTTTTCAAAACCAAAATATTTTTACATGGAAAAAAATTCTAAACCATCTTTTGAGCAAGTTGTCAGTTTGTCGTTTTTCCAAATTCAGACATCTTTGGCTCCGTCGATCTTATTTTTCTGCGATTTTTATGCATTTTCCGCTAGTAGAAATTTCGAATTTTTAAAATTCAATCGTACCAATGATATCAGTATACCGTTTTGAGTATCTCGTCGTACTAATCTCTACGATATATTCCCTTCTGTATTTCAAACTTTCGGTACCTGACGATATTGTGGAACAGACAATCGTATCGGTATGTGGCTAAACCTTTGAGTTTTGTTACCGTTCCTATTTTTCCCACCGTGTAATCACACCCAAACCTTTAATATTTCTGGAAATTGATGTCAAGGCATTTACTATTAGACCTTTCCAATGCAATTTCAATTTGCTTGAGAACAAATAAAAGATATTAATTTATACGTACAAACTATTCATTTTCCCTTTTGCCTTGTTTTTGTTTCTCTGTGTCTTCCCTCTCTAGCATCCATTCATAATTGCTCACGTCCTTCCATCTATCTTCCTCCTTGCCATGAAAATGAAATATGATAAATGTGTATACAGTAAACCCATCACACTCCCCTCCGGCAGCTCACATCCGAGCTTTCCTTTCCATGCACCTCGACCCCGCCATCTAGCCGAACAAACTCGCCAATCATCATCACCGACCTCCGCCTCCACCTCTGCGCAACACCCGCAGCCTCCGCCCTGACCACTACCGAGCTCCACATCCCTCCACCTAGCAACTGTCCCCTCGCACTCTCCTCTCCTGCACCTTCCTTCTTTTGCCGGGACCTTCCACGAACTGCCCTCACCCGCCAAATCTCGGCATTTTATACCAGGCCGAAGCCTGCAACCCTCCCCTTACCATGCTACCACCGGCCCACCTTGTAGCCATAGTGTCGTCACCTGAACAGTGCCGAACACCACTCCTCTCTGACCATCAACCCACCTGCCTTCATCTCCATCGAGCTGCTCAATCTCCTTGTTTCTCGGGCCACACTTAAAGAGATCAAGGTATATATATGCGTGAACTTGTATGTAGCATGGGTTATTAATAGATTAGTAGTGTCACCTATGTAATAACAACATGGATATACACGTATAAATATAGTTTTGTATATGCAAAGCTATGTACACACAGTGCACTATGAAAAATATGTAAGTGTATACTTTGGTTAAAGCATATTATCTGCTAATATGAATGGTTAAAGTTTTAATAGGCTAGTTTAAATGGTTACGGGGGTTTAATAAATGAATTTGTATATGAATGTATAAATGGTGTCTGTGTAAATTTATATTCTTCTTTTTGTTGCTTCCGTATAAATTTTTTCTTTTTAAGTTTATTTTTAGGAGTTATTGAGTTATATATATGTTGTTATAGGTATGGCTTTGCTAGTATACTTCTACTTATATATGTATCAGTTTTATAAATTATTGATTTTAAACTTTTATACACGTATAAATCTAATATGTATATATGTAGTTTATATATTTACGCAGTTGGATTTTTATATGTATACGACATTGGCTTGAAACAGTTTTATATATTATAAAACAGGTAAGTTGTAAAAGTATATATATATGTTTATATATAAATTTCAAATCGCCTGTATTCGACTTTCGAATGAATGGCTGTTTCGTATATTTTGCAAGTTGTTTCCAATATTACGCAATATGTATATGCCATGTGTTTAAGGTGTGCATGTTGCGTTTGGATATAATATTATGCTTGGTGCTTTTAATATACTGTTTTAGTAAGTATAAACGGCTGAAGTTATACTATTTTATAACACGTATATATGTATAGATATTTTACATATTGTGTATCTTTGAAAGCATGAATTGGGAAACTTTTTATCAGTATAACACGTATAGAGTAAAAATAAGTGTTCGGTTGCAGCATGTTTTTCCATAAAGAAAGTATATTTATATAATATGCCGGCTATATACGTTGTTGCATATATTGCGCTGATGTTAGTATGTATGCTATATTATAACAGAGTTTATATTAGTTTGAATTTTCTTAATGAGTTATATTTTGGCATTCCCAGATCTTAGCACTTAGTTCTCAATCACCTTATCTATATAGATTACTAGTTAGCTGTACTTGTGCCGCTTGTATTGTATAAATTTTTATCGAACCTATTGTGTCTGTTCATTTATTAAAGCAACTGTAACATTGATTTCAATATATAAAAGAATGTGTTTGATAAAAGTTGATATTTTGAGACGCATAAATGAAACGTGTTTTTATTTATTTTGGCATAAACATATTTATATGATAAGTTGTGTTTACATTAATATTAATATTTTGGGTTGTATATAGCGGTATATGTGGTTCCGTATGTTAGTGCTAACATTTAAAAAATGGATTTAAGGAAATTTTGAAAGAAAATGTATGAACTCTATAAACATATAAATTCACTCATACCGTCTATCATCATTGATACAACTCTGATTTGATTTTCATCGATTTCCATTTTATCAGCTTTTGGTCCGTCGCGCCTGTGTTCGTCATCGAATTCGTGCCTGTCTCTCTTTGTGCTTTGGATTCCGTAACTCATTCTATTGTCTATTTTCTCTAGCCTCGAAAGGTGAGCAATCACTCACGATTAATGTTCTTTTATTTATTAAATTTGATTTCAATTGAAACGACAATTGAAATATATGCGGTTGTTTGTTATGTACACTGTTATTACCCGTATCTGTTCATCTATGACATCTGACACCATTATCTGTTAAATTTTTTTATGCGATGATAATACAGTTTGGTTGATAATTGATTGATTGTTTGTTGTTTATATTGGATGTTAAATTGAAATGTATAAGTGATAATATTATGCAATTGAATTTGACGTAGGATAGTTTAAAATTTTGAATCGACATATATGTTAAATTTGATTAGTTAATTTGAACAATATGACCCCTTTTAATTGTAAGTTAATTGACACGTAGAATTTGATAAGTAGACTTTGAACCTTTGAACGTATATTGGATTAACTGTTGTAGTATTAAAATTGAAAATTGAACGACAAGTGAAGAACCGTAATATAATAATCTTTAATCTACATGAAATGATAGTGTAGATTCTAGAAATAATTATATTAATTTGCACGAATAATAAATGAATTAATACGATTATTTGAATTGATTATTGGATTGTTATTGCTTGTTGTTATTACTTGTTTATTTAGTTTGACACCGTCCCAGTTATCACACTGCAAGTTCCCTTTATTATGCTTGATCTTGAATTGAAATTGGAATCGGGTTGAAATAATATATACCCAAATGAATTTGACCTAGGATAGAGAATTTAATAAATCCGATTGGTCAATAATTTGATTTATAAAAAAAATAATGATTTTATTCGAGTAAAGAATAAGTTTTGAAATGAAGTCGGAATTTGAATTTTTGAAAGGAAATGTAAAGATTGAAATCTAAAGCAAATATTAACGTAGTAATTGATGAGAGAACGTTGTTTGAAATTTGGAATTATTAATAAATAATTTGGAATTAGTAATAATTGAGTTTGAAATTATTAAGTTGAAATCATTTAATAATTAAATTTGAAATTATAATTAAGTTTGAAATTATAATTATGTTTGAAATTATTAAGTCGAATTTATAATTAAGTTGAAATGATTTGATGATTAAGTTGAATTCATAATTAAGTGGAAATGATTTAATAATTAAGTTTGAGTTGATAATCAAATTTGTAATTTTTAATTTTTGAAATTATTAATAATTAAGATTGAAATTATTTAATAATTGAACAAAAATGAATTATTTGATAATTGAATAGAAATTGAATTCTTCGATAAGAGAAATTGAATTCTTCGATAAGAGAAATTGAATTTTTGATTAAGTGAATTTGAACTTCGTAAATAAATGAAATTGGTATCAATTAAGTTTTGGAAATTATTTAAGCAAGTTAATAAGTGGAATTGAACTTATTGAATATGTGAAATTCAGTCCTTTATTGATTGAGTTTGGAAATTTGAAACTAAGTAAATAAATAATTGAAGTTGAATTTCTTTAATAAGAAATAAATTGCGATTTAATGGAATTAATGTAAGACTTGGAATTTAAGAATTGGATTTGACGAATATAACTTAATTAAATTTGTAAGTTGATATAATGAAGTTGAACTTAAGTAATTGATTTAATGAATTGGAAATTAAATGGAAACTGTTTGAATGATAAATAAACTTAACGAATGTTGAATGAAATCGATAAATGAGTCTAAATTGATTTGAATGTTAAATTTAATTAATTTAATGACTTCGGAATGAAACTAATATACGAACTTGAATCCATATTGAATTGTTTAAATAAAAGTTGGAATTGAATTGTAAGATTTTGAATTGGTAATTTGGAAGTTTTGAATCGTAAATTATGGAACTGATATAGAAAGACGAACGGAAAATTGGTTTACAAATTCTAATTTGAAATTGAATTTGATTTGGTTTTGAAATTTATTAAACGACCGATCGGTGTAATAATTACGGAAGTTATTAAAGAGACCGGAATCGGTTATGGATATACTCTCTATCTAAACCGAAAACCACTTTAATAACTATACGCGGAGTGATGATCCAGAATGAAGTGCTTGGAATGATGTACGTGATGATTGAAGAAAGAGAACGATAATGGATAGCTTTGACACTTGTGTCAAATTGGAAATGACTAAAATCAGGAGCCGTGTCGGGCCAAATGGGGTTAGCCACCTCGAGCGAACACACTTCTTCGTAACTATTACTCATTACTTGTTGTTGATTGGTGCACCCTCGTACATTCAGGAGTGTTGTTTCGCGGTGTTGCGATCGCTGAGGCGATGCGTTCTCACCAGTCCGGATCAGGCGAATGGTAGTTTCACTACCTTGGGTATTGCCTCAAGTGCCTTGTCATACTTGTATCCCTTTATACGCGACCACTACGAATTTGTTTTGTGTTATACCTATGGAGTACTCCCTGATATCCCACCAGTTTACGGTGGAGTTTACAGTGCTGTATAGACTATGATGCTTATTAAAATGTGTTAAGGGGGATAATGGTAACGCCTTAACACTATTTTGATACTTTATATTACTGATAGACATTATCTATTTAGCTTATATTACTACATAGTAGATAGTTTAATGGATCCTTAGAGGATGGTTATTCCAACATCCTTTGAGTTACTTGTATTTCGATTGCTATTTCACTTGAGTTAGATTTGTTGATATGAGAATATTAATCCTGACTCAAGTGTTTTGTGTTTTGCTTTACGCTCGGGTCAGACTGAGTGGTTCAGCTTTTGGGACTCACCTTTGGAGTTGGAGCTTCGCCTGGAGATCCAGCTATCTATCCAGCTTTCAGATATTCGATGATTCCAGTGATGTATTCTAATTCTTATATTTGACTGTTGTATTCGAGACTTCTGTTGTAACTTATTAACTCTGATGTATCTTATATATTTATATAGTAGCTTCATGAACTACTATCTCTTTTACTTCCGTTGCATATTATTACTCTGTGTCTGTGATTATGTGATTATTTATTTACTGTATATCTGAGTTTTGCCAAATTTTAAATTAACAATTCGGTATTTTGAATTATTCAAGTCCGACATGTGCGGATGCAAATAGTCCAAAATAGCGGGTCGTTACAATTTTGATTGACAATTGTATGCTTTATATGTATGGGTTGTTTGTTAACCACCATTACCTTACTCTAAAATGATGTTTATTTATGATGATGGAAGATAAATAAAAAATTGGATTGAAGTAAGATGAACATCTATAAGAGGGTTGTTGAAATCCTATCTGCACATCCTTTCGTGGGGGCAACATAGAGTTTGGTCAACATCGTTCAACAAAAGAAATCCCTTGTTGTTACATGTGACCAAATTCATATATATACCATTCGACCTCCATTGTTTTTCATGATGTAGGACTATTCTTCTTTTCAATATGCGCCCATTACCCACACACAATGCAAGACACCCCAACTGATCTCCACCACGGCTCACATCCATCCATGTGTCTTCCACTATGCTGACATGATGCTTGCACCATATCGAGATTCTGCTCCTGTGTTATTACCAGATTCAACATATCATGATCCAGCTCCACCTTAAGTCTGACTACTTAAGCCTACACAGCTAGCCACCATGAATTTTCAATCTCTTGCACACTGTCCATTATCCTAGGTGTTATCGTCGGCTCTGGAACCATATCGAAATCTAGTTCGCATATCCCTACATGGGGGCGACATATGAGTTTGGTTGACGCCTTTTAACAAAAGGAACTTCTTGTTGCTAAATCCGACCATACTCATATATATACCACTCCATCTTCATCATTTTTCAGGATATGGGACTATTCTTCTTTTCAATACGCATCCATTATCCACACACAGTGCAAGACACCTTAAGTGTTGGTTATAACCCAAGTGACACACATCTATATGAAATTATAATTGAAACCTGATCTTAGTAAGATGAATTTTTTTTTTAAATTGAATAATATTTATTGGGAAATTTTTTAAATTATACACTTCTAATTTATTTATTTTATTAAAAAGAAAAATGGATACTTTTGGACATCTAAGTGATTTGTTGAAATTTTGATGAGAATAAAGTATTTAATTTGGAAATAAAATATTTTTATGAATATATTTTTGAAAAAATGTGAACATAGTAAAAATATTCCGTTCCAAAATACTTTTAGTGAAAAGGTGTTTTAATTAGACATGGGCAATTTATTACAGCTTTTAAAGAAATATTTCTGTAAGAAACTCTAGATGTTTTAAAACTTCCTTTAGAGTGCATATCTAAAATAGTATTATGATTTAGAAATTTTTTTTAGGTATGGAATTTATTTACAAGAGAAATTTTGCTAATAAATATTTCATTTGAATTTTTTAAAAAGATGTTACATTTATGATAATTGTATGTGAATTTACATATGTGGAAGTTATTCCCTTTTATGAAGAAGGAGGAAATGGACTATAGAGACTATCCATTTTAATGTGTGGGATAGTGACCTTGTACTTGTATTGGCTTGCTTTGGTAGAATTGTTTGTATTACATTGTTGTTTGTTAAATTATTCCCAATTGAGTAAATTTAGATGCTTGCATTCATGTCTTTTTATTAATTTGTGTCATGCTTGTTTAAGTTAATTTCTTATGTTTATATTATGTTGTTGGTTGCTTGTTTAACTAAGATTGATCTTAAATTTTTGTTTGTTTACTTGTTTTTTTATGTACACATATTAAATCATGTCATGCTTGCTTGGTTTAATCTCTTTTGCTTGTATTAGTTGTTGGTTGTTTGTTTGCTACATAAAGAATGTATGTTGCTTGTTGTTTGTTTATCCGCTATGTATTATAAATTTATGGTGAAGTAGTAGTTATTTAATTTTGATTTTTAGAAGGGTTTACATTGAAGAAACTAGTAGGATGTTAGGGGACATATATAGTGGGATAGTATAGTTTCCTAAGCTGAAGAAGACTAGATATTCGATTGGCTAAGAGATTTAAAGATGTTCCTTAAAGATGAAGTAATGGTGATCAAAGGATTTTGATGACTGAAGAATTGGTGGATACCATTGGAGAATCAAGATAATGGACAGGAGGTTTGCTGTATAAAGGAATTCTAAAACATGCATTTCAAAAAAAATTATACAAATAGTTATCAACTTTCATAAATGCTTTTGACACAAAGGTTTTCTATTTTGGAGGGATTTTTATGCTCCGAAGCTCTAATAAAATTCTATTTTCTCCAAAATTATTTAATTGATTTAAAATGAAAAAAAATTGAGAAACTATTTTATAAATGGTGGTGATTTTTAGGAGGAAATAGATTTTTTTTTAAAGGAAGATGGAAGCTTTCAGTTGAATTTTTTTTATAAATGTTCTGCTCTAAAAATGAGTTCCTTGGCAGCAAATTCCTCTTTCGCTATTTTAGGTGAATTATCCATATCATTAAATGAAGGAATCACCATAAGCAGATATTAGAATCGATTTTTTTTAATGTGATATGGAGATTGGAACGAGATGGATTTTGATATGGATGTGTAACATGGGATTTTTGATGCTCAAAGGTTTCATGTTGCTTGTAAAGCAGGGGTATGTGAGGATGCTCACCTAGGCAAATGATGGTCCTCGGATTACACGATGTTTCGATATATTTTTCCTTGGGCTTTTTTCGAGGATGCAGTTTAGTTCCTAGCCCTCTAACTAGCATGAGTGCAAGCAATGATACCGAATGATGATGACTTCTCATATATCTCAAGGTACAATACTCTAATGACGGTGCATATTCATTGACCTTATGATGGTCCGCTTTGGAAGAGACCTTGTGATGTGGGTTTAAGGATCAAGGATTAATCAGCTACAGTATGAGTAGATGAACATAATAATTTACGATCCATACATCGCTAGATGTATTATTTTGAGGATAAAGCCATGACTGGGCACATGTTATTCTGTGGATGTGATTATAAGTGTGTGTGTGTGCACATGATATTTGGGATGGTATGAAAGTGGAACGATACATTGATTATGATGAAGATGAGAATATGAGGAAGTTCATCAAAACTTTTGAGGATTTACATACTATAATGAATGTGTAGTCAGAATAGGAGTTAACACACACATGTTATTGGCTGATAGGTTAGTATGGTAATCATACTGTATTATTTTCAGTATGTGTGTTTATTTTAATAGGTTATGTTGGTTACTGACTTATGTTTATTCATTTATTTCTACATGTGTATTTTCATTAGCTTATTTTTTGTTTGGACTTTTGTCATGATTGAATTATATAGAATCATAATATAAGCCGATATATGATTGAAATTGTTTCACCTTTTTGTTGAGGAGTGTTATTTATGCATGTTGTAGCTAGATTTTATGATTGAGATTGTGCACATGGTACTATAGCATATAGAACATCGAATTCATTGCTGTGAACGAATTGCGGTCATTATAGGCAATTTTTATGTTAAGTTGTTATCGAAATGTTTCCTCATATTTTGTGATTAAGTCCATGATTAAATTTTATTAATTTGTTTGAAAGTTGTATTTGGAAAATTGTGAGGGTGCAATTATTTTAAGTGGGGAAGAATGAGCGACCTATAGATATTGCGCATTTAATATTGAAGTAATTCAATATCAATTTTTAATAGAAGAGTGAATTGGGTGTCGTACTTATAACCGTTGCAAAAATCTTTTCGAAGTTTGATATATAATTTCAATATAGTTGGAGTTATGGTTTAAAAGATATCGACTTTATGAGTCTAAAAGATTTGCACATATGACTAGTAAATTGCAATGTTCTAATTCTGAAAACAAAAGGTATATTTAATGTAGTTGGTTAAGGGTGTAGACTTCGCTTGGAAGGGTCATGGGTTTAATCCCGGTTAATGACATATTTTTGAACTTTTATGAAAAACTAACAAAAGGATACATATTCAGGAAGGGAAATGTGTGTGTGAGATAGAGATAGGAAAGAAAATATTTAGTAAAAATGTATGGTCGAAAAATACACATGCATATAAGTATATTTATATAATAAAAATAATAATATGTATGTGCTCCCTTTTATATATTTATTTATAGGTATTAAAACTAATGTTTGGGGCAATGTATTTGGTAATTATGAGCAAATTTAATTTGTATGAAATTATAGGTATATGAATATACATATACCAGTATGATAAATTCCTTTCCATATATCATAATTGTAAAATATATGTATAATCGGTAGTATATTAATCCCATATATTGTGGGAGATTAATTACATAGGCTAGCATTTGATTATGTACTAATTGACATATTTTCTAATTCTTGAGTTTATATATATATATATATATATATATTGTTTTTTTGTTAATTTTGTGTATTATAAGAAACTAATTATGAAAATTAGTAATTAATGGCACATTGAATGACGTGGATATAAATTAACCCATTTATTTTGGAAGAATAATTTTAATATAGATTTTGAGAATCAGTCTTCTTTATTTAAATGGTAACTTTTTAACAAATTTTAAAACATTTTCATTTGTTACTCTCTTTAAAGGAACGTTTAAATTTCCTCTTACCCAAGAGCTCGAAGAAAATAAACTTTTGGGACATAAGCTATCTTCACCTCCCTCTGCCTTCTTATCTCTATATATTCATTAGTATTTCATATCTTTTAGGAGGATAAAAGAAATATCTTAATTTATTCTTAACCTTCACCTCTATCTTACTCTTTCAAAAATTAAAATATTAGATTTAGAAAAAAAATTATTCAATCAAAAAGAAAAGATTCAAGAAATTCATTCAATAATGTATGCCTCTAGAATTTTTGAAGTGAATTTGGTGGAAATGGAAGGGAAAAGTCTTTTCATCGTTAATTAGGAATAGATCCTGTTAGTCTTCATTTAAGGTGAACATTTATGTATCATTAATTAGATATTAGATTTATATTTATATAATTGAGATTAATTATGTTTGATGCTGATTTCTTTTTTTGAATGATGTTTTGGACATGAGATCTATATAGTTCGTTTAAAATCCTTATTGGATTTACATTATTATAAGGGATGGCTGTCAACTCTCCAGAATTGAAAGATAATGAAAGAAAAGTCCCTTCCAAAAAAGTTGTGAAAATTAGGTCCTTATTTTTAGTTTTTACCTAATTGATGCCACTTTTACCCTTGATTTCAATGCTGGACCAATTTTTTGGAAGGGGTAGTTTGCTAAAAAAGAACAAAACAGGGACTTGATTTACATAATTTTATTACATTATTTATTTTTGGAGTATAAGCTATACATAAAATAGATTTGTTCCCTAAATGGAAGAATTTTTAGAAAATGTCTTGGAAATTATGTATATGAGATTTATTGTCGAACGACGTTTTCATTTAATGTTTTATTGCTGAATATTTTTTTAAAATAACCCATCTGTGAAAATTTTGTATTTGTTGATATATGATAAGTTGTATTGATGGTTATTTTGTTATTGCAATATTTGGATATGTTTTGTCTTGATTTGATTATTTATTAATAATCGATGTACCATTGAGTGATGATTATATAATTGTAATTAATTGTTGATTTAAAATGAAAACGATTAATTGATTGAAAATGACTACAATTGTGTAAGAAGGTGAGAATTGGAGAAATAAATAATAAATAAGATTTTAAACCGTTTGTGTGAAATGCTTGTAAATAGTAGGTCCTAAATAAAATATAATAAGATCAATGAGATAGATTTAATAAGCTTATTATATATGGTTTTCTAGGGAAGTTCATAAATAATAATACAAAATATATATTTAAACTAAGATGGAGAAGTTTATTACTATTATTTAATTAAATGATGTTTTATGAATAATAATATGGTTTTTTTTTTGTGAAAATTACCGTTCTAAAGATAAAATAAGATGTTTGCTAAGATTAGAAGTAATGAGATTACAATAAAATATTTTAAAGTATATTAATGGTTTGGAAGAACCATTATTGTTTTTGAAATAAATATATAAAGATGAATTTACAATAAGCAATAATAAAATGATTTAAGAGAACATTGAATGCAAATATATTATTTTGATGGTTGTTGAATGTATGATTGATTATTAGTTGCAATTACCACATATGTCTAATATTTGATGAACATCTTGATGAGTGTGCCATATTTTACCATTAGCGATTTTTAGTCTCAGGGACAACAAGTTTGCCTTTTAGGCTGAAGGACACTTTCTAGTGTAAATCACAGAATGATAGTTGTAACTATCATTTTCTGTTTACACTAGAAAGTGTCCTTCAGACTAAAATATAAACTTGTTGACCCTGAGACTAATTTTTTTTGTAGCTTCTTGTCTGTGTCTATTTTCCTGTTACCATAATTACAACTAGTTGATGGGTAGTTAATTATTATTATTTGATAATGGATAGTGTCACTAATGTTGACTGGATTAGTGTACATTTGATGATTGATTTGTGTCACTTTATGGGGCGATTATCACACATTTGATGGTTTATACTTGCGTTAGTGATGCATGACTAAAATGGATAACTAGTACATATGTAAGTATATTTGTGTTTGATGCTTAAGATTAGCATTGTATGTTGTTAATGATTATGGCTATGTGCTATTATTATTGTTGTTGTTGTTGTTGTTGTTGTTATTATTTTACCCCATATGATGATTTGTTGAGATAGATGAGTAGGAATACTATTTTCTATTTTTACTATCTGCATTGGTTGTATAGGTAGCGATGGTTGCAATGGTTTCATTGTTTGCATTATGTGTTATGGTTGCAATGATTGTGTGGATGTTATGGTTGCAATGTTCTAACAAGTATTTGGATGCAGGAGAAGGGCGAGAAATTGAACTACACGGGCTTGATGAGCCAAATGGGGTACATAGGCAGTCTTTTTGCTATGCAATAGCCACTAATTCTCTTAGGTTTGGCTGGGATGTAGATGCAGTCCAAACATAGTTGAAACCTTTTTTCTTTCGCTATATGTATATGTATATTTGTAGGTTTTCAAATGAAAGCAAAGAAAGGAGCAAAGGGTCTTTTAGGAGTCGTATCCTCATGAGAGGTATATCTCTTGCATTATAATTATAAAGATGTTTAATAATTAATGTGATAAAATATATAAACTATGTGGTGTATTTCATTCATGTAATATTCGATTCGTTAAACTGGTATGTATGTATGTATATGTATACAATGATCTTTAAATTCCATTATGAGGTTTTCATTTTATTTATTGTTTTAGGATTTATTTTATTTTCATCTACCTAGCCTATTGTTTTTATTGTCTAGAATTAATTGTAAGTGTATTTTAACGTCGTTTATATTTGATTTTAGGTGTTAAAATAGTGGGTTGCACAGTACTGCCATTCGAACTTGATGTCGAGCATCTAAATTAAGTGAGGTCGATCGACGATGACTCAGATTCTGTATCCAAGTAGAGTTCGGTAGTTTCCTAGTAATCAGCAAAGACGGGTCGGGTAACTTATACATTTTTGGTAAAGTCATTCATTTTGGAAATCTTTATCCTTATGTTAATAAACCTTTGGCGATGGGAGTGATCCTATGTCCTAAAAGAATATTTCCTAAAGATTTGTCTACTCACGTACCAGTTTCTAATCCCTAGTTTGAGCACAAAGCTTCTAGGTGATTGTACTAGTCAGGCAAGGGTTTTCACTTGATTTTCAAATGCGAGCACTAGAATCAGATTTTTGAGGTGGCTATGAGATTTTGAAGTGTGATACCAATCGTGCGGGGAAATTTCAATGTTTCAACTAAGGAACCGGATTGGAGTTCACATGAGAGGAGTCAAGTGGTCGATCCAAGTTTAACAAAGAAATTGTAAGAGTGAATAAGTATTAGATCGGGTATCGTATATTATTCGAGATGATCTTTATTTACTGTAAAATTATTTATAATATAGTATAATTTGGAATGCTTGTGATAGCTCGGGGAAGTTCTTCTCTACTAGTTTTGTGGTGAGTCGAATAATTTTCTAAGTGGCAAAATGATACTTTCCTAGGCGAGCATCATTGTACGCTTAGTATATTACCCTTACTGATATTATGCAGTTGAGGTGATTTTGAACCTGAATGAACCTAGGCATTTATAAATCCTCACTAAATAATGATTTAATTAGTTGAATTTTCTCTTTTAGAGAATGAGTTCTTATCAATAGGGAAGGAATATTAAGAATCAATTTATTGGATTTGTTCGAGAGTTTTGAGACTCTATGATCCTACATTTCATGTAAGTTTCTATTTCCATAGCGGGAGGTGTAGCGGTCTTTTGCGTATTATATACACGAAAGAAGTTACATCACTTAAGCAATTTGTCCATCTTGGACGATGAGCAGAATTGTTGGAGTCTATAATTTTCCATGCATGTTTCAACCATTGCTGGTCATCTTGCGTGTCAGTGTAGACTCAATAGTTTATTTCACTACTGTGCATGCATATTATTACTTATCGTTGCTTGCTAATATTTGATTGTTGTTTGTTTTTACTTGCCATTGTTTGCAGTTGTTTGTTGTTGATTGATTTTGATTTTTGCCGATTTATTGTTGTTGCTTGTTTTATATGATTTGCAGTTTACTTGCTATGTATTTTTGTTCATTGTTGATTGCTTGGTTGTTATGTATCATTGCTTATTGTTGCTTGTTGTCATTTGATTATTGCTTGCAATTAATTTATATTGCTAGTTATTGCTCGTTTTGTATATATGGTAGTATGTTTGCAAATTGTTGTTTTCTATTGCTACTTGTTGTGTGTTTGGTTCTTATATCTTAAATTAAATTTCCTATTTAAGAATATTTGGAGAGAGATAACGATAGTTATCTAAAATAGATCATGACATCCATGACCATTGTAAGGGTCGGGATGAGATCTATGTGAGTTTATTGCCTTTTGATGTGACTTGAGTCAATGGTATATTTAGATACTGACTTACTCGAGCTTATCCTCTACTTTATAGTTATATGTGGTTGTGATAGTATTGATTACTACTGTAACGACCCATAAATTTTAGTGGTTTTATTTATTTAATTAATTTTATTTTGTGAGATTTTAAATTATAAAATTTTGAAATAAAAATTTAATATTTGGAATATGTCTGTTTTAACATAGCTACTGGTTAATTTTCATCTGAAAATATGAAAGTTTATTTTATTGTGTAACTCTATTTCAATTTATATCAGTTAATATTTGATGATAAAAAAAATATTTTCCAAACTTAAATATTTTTCTATAAAAAAATTGTAAATCATCTTCTGAGCAAGACGTCATATTTCATTTCTCCAAATTTTGACTGTTATTGCTCCGTCGATCTTATTTTCGACGAAATAGCAACATTTTCCTTCTGATATCGACTTTTGATATGATGATCATACCACAGATATCTATATACCATTTTGATCGTCTCGTCGTACTGATCTCTGCGGTATATTCACTTCTGTATTTTGCAACTCCGATACAATCTATGGAACCTTCAGTATATCGGTTTCGCAACCGAGTCTTTTTGGTTTCTAGTGACTATTCGTTACCCAACTTGAAACCAATAGCCATTTATAATTACAGATTCGGTGGTTTGCCCTTTTCTATTCTCTATATTCATTCTATTTCTCTTGAATCGGCTATCATTTAAATAAAATAGAGAGACCTGTAGTTCGAAATCCTTCTTCTACCCTACGTTCTCATGCACCAACCTATGATCATCACCCTGTACACGAATACCCAAAGCCAACAGAGCAACATAACAACCTCCTTCCTCTCTTACGTGCCCACGCCTTTGACCAAACGACCCATGATCTATCCCTCCACCTTCTCTCTCTCCCTCATTCTTTTCCGTACTCGAGCTCATCCACCAACGCAGCTTTTCCCTGACCTTGCCGTGACCCCATGCTCAGGTTCCACCCTCATCTAGCCGAGACTCTAGAACTCCGCCTTCCATATTGCCTACAGTTGCATGGAAACACTTATTCTTCTTCAAGCAGCCGGTCAGAAGTTTGTATAAGATTTTATATATACTATGTTGTTATATATATATATGTGTGTGTGTGTGTGTGTGCACGCGTATCTTATAAGTTTTTTTATATATTAGTTTATAAAATTTTGATCTAATAGTTTATATAAATTACAGTTGCTTATATATGATGATTTATGTTTGTTTATATTTTGAACAGGTTTATATAAAAGTTCGTTTATATATATATATAAATTATATAAGTCGTAAGCTTTGGGTTTTGTTTTATAATTTCTATTACAGCTTATATATATTTTGTAGTAGGATTTTACAGTATAAGTTTAAATATATTTCGATCTGTTAATTATATGTACATAATTTATATAAGTGTTATTTTACATTTTATATGTATATAAGTATAATTTACATATTGTAAATCTTCATGCATGTTGTTTATATAAACATTTATATGTTAGTATATAGGTGTGACAGTGTAGTTTTATATATGTAAGTATGGGTTGTGATAACATATGGCTTACAATATACTAGCTATATATATTAGTTTGATATTTAAGGGTATAATCTATAGTTTATATATATATATATATATATATATATATATATATATATTCTATACAAACAACCTTGTTTTCTTTTGTTTATCATCTTATAGTTATGAAAATGCAAATATACATGAGGCTTGACTTACAATATTTTGTATAAATTTTTTTATATACACAAGTTTTAAGTATAGTGGTTTATAAAATATTTGTCCATAAATAGTGATTTTATATATATACGTATATTATCGGTATATACTAGCCACGCTTAAATTTTTTATAGTACCTGTTGATGTACATACAGGTTATAAGGCATGTATGTTATATATCATATTATATTGTTATAGGATGTGATGTGACATATTTATTTCGTAACAGTATTATATTATATGATTTGTATATTTATATGTTTTATGGGTTAAATATATGTATATGTATTATGTGTTTAAGAGTATATATATATACTTCATGTTTACATGTTTTATTAGAATGTATATACATATATATTAATATCAAATTTTATTATATAGATATGTTTGTGATATCTAAAAAGAAGAAAAAGTTTATAATGATATTAAATAAATAAGTGTGTACAAAGAATGGTTATACTTGCTGTAACTTGGGTTTTATGATTTTCACTTTAAATATAATAATAATATACCTATTTTCACTATATATCCAAATTGATTCCAATGATTTCTCATCGATTTTCCATTTATCAGCTTTTCCGTCGTGCCTGTTTTCTTCATCAAATCGTGTCCATCTAGCGATGCTTTGGAATTTGTAGCTCATTTCCATGTCAAATCTATCTAGCCTCGAAAGATGAGCAATCACTCATGATTTACGTTCTTATATTTATTAAATTTGATTTCAATTGAAACGAAAATTGAAATATGCTGCTGTTAGTTATTTACATGTTATATACGTTGTTATCTGTATCTGCTCACCTGTGACATCTGACACCATTATCTGTTATTTATATTGATGATATATGCCTGTTATATTTTATCATCTGTTATCACTCTGCAAGTTCCCTGTTAGTATAGAATTCACTATGGGTTGAAATGATACATACCCGAATGGACTTTAGAATAGGAGAAAATCGTTATAGGTTGAAATGATAGACCCAAGCGATTTTCATTTGAATTGAATTTGGGATTGCAGGTTGAAATGATATATACCTGTGTTTTTTTATTTTAAATTGCGGATTAAAATGATAAATGTCCGTATCACTTGACCTAGGATAGAAAATTATATACAGACACAGCTGGTCTATATATAAAAATATTTTGAAATGATTTCTATGGTTTTGGAAAATTATATGGTTTTATATAAATACTGATTTTTTTAGATATTATAAGTGCTATTTTATATATATAGTTAAATTCTTGATTTAAGCTATGTATAAATTTGTTTGATATAAAATAGGTTGAATAATAAAATTGATTTTATAAAAATATAATATGGATAAGTATTTATTTTAATTATATTTTAATATAGAGTTATAATGATTTAATAAATTAAGGTTGAGAAGATAGATTTTGAAATTTGATTGAAATTGTATTTGATTAAGAATTTATTTAATTAATCGAGTTGAAACTTATGGAATTTGAAATTTTAAAGGATATGATTTTATAACTTGATTTTTGAAAGTGATTTAAATGAATATATCAAGTTTAAATAAATTAAAGGAAACATTTAGTTAATTGTAATTTGAGTTTTATTTAAATGATAATAGATTTAATTAAGTAAATGTTTTGAAACCGAATATAAAAAAAATTGAATTAAGATATATATGAAATTATCAAAATTTAGTTTTGAAATGTGAGATAATAAAGCTTTGAATTATATTGAAAAATTGAATAGTTTATTTTGTGGATAAAATCTATATTTAAATTGATGGTTTGAATTGAATTAAATGGAAAATTTGGGTTTAATTGAATATATTTGAAATGTAAAGAATTAAAGGAATGTTCCATGATTTCAAATGTATGATTTCGAAATGTTATGATTTTCAAAGTGTAAGGATTTCAAGTATTTTGGTTTTGAAAGAGTTATAACTTTGAAAGTATTATGGTTTTTGGAAGGTGAATATATGTTTGAAATGGAAATGACATTGTTTTGAAATGAATATATGTTTGAAATAGTTTTGGTTTCGAAGTATAAACTATTTTGGAAGGAATATAGTTTTGAAATGAAATGATTTGGTTTTTTTGAAGTATAAACTATTTTGAAATAACTATGACGTTATAATAACGTTTGGTTGTTAAAGAGACCGGGATTGGAAGTTGTCATACTCTCTGCCAACTCTGAAAACCAATTTAACAACCGTGTACGTGGTGGAGATTCCAGAATGAAGTAGGATGGTGGCGACGATCCTTGAGGTATATTACAATCCCGTGAGTTGGCCTAAGGTGGATAAAACAGGAGCGATCTCGGGCCAAAAGGAGTGGCTCCTCTGGTCGGACACATTTCTTCGATACTATACTCTTACTTGTGGTTGATTTGATGGCCATCCTTCGATTTTGATTAGGAGTGTGTTTCGAGGGGGCGTATGTGGCTTCTACGTTACCACTAGTCCATGTGCGTAATTGGTATATCTACAATGGCATTGCCTTATGTGTCGTGTCACCTACCATAGCGAGCCTTACTATGAGTTTGTTTTTCTTCCGTAGCCCATGGAGTATTTAGGGTAGTCCCCCAATCTGGAGATATGCTGATACTGGATGGACTTCTGGGACTATTATGTGTTAGGGGATATTTGGGTAACCCTTCAATGCTATTTTAAAGTAAGTTTATTTTACCGTGGACATTATTATAATAGCGAAATATTATTACATAGTAGATAGTTTAACGGATCCTTAGAGTTTGGTTATCCCAAACGTCCTTTGAGTTATTTGTATTTCAGTTGTTATTTCACTTGATTGGATTTATTGATATAAGAATGTTAATCCTGACTCGAGTGTTTGTGTTTTGCTTTATGCTCTAGTCAGACTGAGTGATTCAGCATTCAAGACTCACCTTCAGAGTTGGAGCTTTGCTTGAAGATCCAGCCATCTATTTTGCTTTAAGTATCCAGTGATTTCAGTGATGTATTCTGATTTGTAACTGATGTATCTTGTTACTCTTCTGTTGTATCTTGTTTAACTTTGATGTATCATATATATATAGTAGCCTCATGAACTACTATCTCTTTTATTTCCGCTGCATTATTATTACTCTGTGTTTGTGATCTGTGATTATTTATTTACTGTATATTCTGAGATTTGCCAAATTTTATTTGCAACGCGGTATTTTAAGCAATTCAAGTCCGACATGAATGGATGCGAATGGTAGAAAATATCGGGTCCTTACATTTGGTATCAGAGCTTTGGTAGCTCTAGGCAAAACTCAGCATGTATGGTAAATGTATTTACAGAATCACTTTCATTCGGGTTTGAATCTCTTTCTTTTTGACTCGATTCCTTTGAATTTTGGAACGTTTCCTGCGGTTCCAAAATCCATTCGTGTCCCACATTATTCATCTTCTTTTGATTCTGGAGTATCACATAACACCACTTCAAACGATCTTTATAATGAGTCGGTAGTCCCGTCAATCTCGAATTGATTTGTTAAGGGGTAAAACTCCTTTACAACAACAACGATTCACCAGAGATTTTTATGTCCTCGGTTTAGATGCTAGTATCTCTTATTATCCCAAACTCTATCTCTTGAGACCGAATGCTGATTTACCCTAGAAAATCCACGTCGATCTTATTCTTCAAGTCATGGTTGACCTGGTTAAGGTTGCCCGCGATTTATACAAGCTTATCCATTTCCTTATTTGGTTAGATAATCATCTTATCTTTTGTTCCAACTTATTCTCAAATCAAAATTTTCTTTGATTGAATTAATCAAATTTGAATCTATGTCCTTGCTTTGAAAATCTATTCCTGTATAGTGTATTTGTAAATCTATATATAAAATGTTTTAGATATTGTGTTGTTTGAGTTGTTGATGTTGATTTGGGTTTTCGATCGGCTCGTCTGATCAACGCTATCGATAGGATCTCCAAAACACTTGAACAGAGCAAACCGACACAATATAGTTTTCGAATTTAGTAAAGGAAATAAATTTTGTATAATTATATTGTATATGTATATAAGTATAATTTTTTTGAATTTTTATAGTAAATTGAATTGGTTATTAGGAAATAATATTTGATTTTATATATAGCTTGTAAATCATTGTCTTTTGTCTCATATATAAATAATTGAATTATTAAACATGATTATAAATTAATTTGGAAATTTAAATAAATCAAAATCAAGAACTGTGAATTTAATTTACGGTGATTTCAAACATTGGTTTTTAAGATTTAAAATGGATATTATTTGAAGTATTTTCGAATAGAGATTATTTCAAAGAATTTTAAAGTTTAAAATTAGTGCTCTTCTCTTTTGTCGCTGGAACAATTTCGGTGATGACGGCCGCATCATCGACATTCATTTTCGTGTTTCAAAGTAGAGAGACCATTATGTAGCTCTGCTACAGCTTTGCTTTGAAAATTAAACTGATTTGGATTTCTAAAGTATGACTTAATTTATAAAACATATTGATATATGATTTTAAATTTGATATGATATCTATAGTATATATGTATTTATCTCTAATGGTTTGAAATTAATCGGAAATTTAATTCATAAATTTATGGTAAAAGGTGATTCTAATTATAAAATAAAGCCAATTTCTGAATAAATATTTAAACTTGAATAATGAAATTGAAAAAAAAAATTACTTATACAACACTCAATTACATTTTAATATAACTTACCTAAATTGTTCAAAAGTTGATTATGTAATTGAATAATATACTATATAAAAGGATTTCTATAAATAAAATTTGAGTGGTTATAATAAATGTTATACGCTTAAATTTTTGTTATAAAAAGATTAATAGAGATGAATAAAATAAAAATTTAATTGAATAATATACAGTATAAAATTTTGTTAAAGGGAAATTATAAATAAATTTGAGTAGTTATAATAAGTGTAAATATACTTAATATATGTGATAAGATATATCAAGTGGAATAAATTTAATAAAAATTTGATAAAAGAGAATTAATTTTAGAAAATTGTTAATTAAAGATAACTGGGTAATAAGATAATCAATTAGAAATAGTTAAGATTGATTTAACTTAAGTGAAATCAAATGGGATAAATAAAATTGATAAATAAATAAATATTGTTTTGGAAGGAACCTTTTTTATCAATATTAATAATTTTAAATTAAATCAACTGAAATGAGATACTTTGAATTTAAAATAAATTATTCAATATTAATTGATTTAAATTGAAATTTATATGGTTTAATCAATTTTTTAATTCTGTATTCCAAATCTATTTTCTTTCTGGTTGTTTTATTCTCCTACCTCGTTCCTTTGCGGGGACGAAAAGTTTTGAGTGAGGGAGAATGTAACGGCCCGTAAATTTTAGTGGTTTTATTTATTTAATTAATTTTATTTTTTGAAATTTTAAATTATAAAATTTTGAAATAAAAATTTATGGAATACGTCTGTTTTAACATAGCAGCTGGTAAATTTTCATCTGAAAATATGAAAATTTATTTTATTGTGTAATTATATTTCAATTTATATCAGTTAATATTTGATGATAACAAAATGTTTTCCAAACCTGAATATTTTTCTATAGAAAATTTGTAAATCATCTTCTGAGCAAGATGTCATATTTCGTTTCTCCAATTTTTGACTGTTATTGCTCCGTCGATCTTATTTTTGGCGAAATAGCAGCATTTTTGTTCTGATATCAACTTTTGATACGATGATCTTACCACAAATATCTGTATACCGTTTTGATCGTCTCGTCGTACTAATCTCTGTATTATATTCAGTTCTGTATTTCGCAAATCCAGTGCAATCTATGGAACCTTCAGTATATCGGTTTCGCAACCGAGTCTTTTGGGTTTCTACTGACTATTCGTTACCCAACTTGAAACCAATAGCCATTTATAATTACAGATTCGGCGGTTTGCCCTTTTCTATTCTCTATATTCATTCTATTTCTCTTGAGTCAGCTATCAATTTAAAAAAATAGAGAGAACTGTAGTTCGAAATCCTTCTTCTACCCTACCTTCTCACGCACCAACCTGTGATCATCACCCTGTGCACGAAGATCCAAAGCCAACAGAGCAACGCAACAGCCTCCTTCCTCTTTTCGTGCCCACGCCTTTGACCAAACGACCCATGATCCAGCCCTCCACCTTCTCTTTCTCCCTCGTTCTCCTCTGTACTCGAGCTCATCCACCAACGCAGCTTTTCCCTGACCTTGCCGTGACTCCAAGCTTGGGTTCCACCCTCATCTAACCTCGAATCTAGAACTCCGCCTTCCATATTGCCTACAGTTGCATGGAAACGTTTATTCTTCTTCAAGCAACAGGTCAGAAGTTTATATACGATTTTATATATAATAGGTTGTTATATATATATATATATATATATATATATATATATATATATATATCTTATAAGTTGTTTTATATATATTAGTTTATAAAATTTTGATCTAATAGTTTATATAAATTAAAGTTGCTTATATATATGATGATTTGTGTTTGTTTATATTTTGAACAGGTTTATATATAAGTTCGTTTATATATATATATATAAATTATATAAGTGGTAAGCTTTGGGTTTTGTTTAATGATTTCTATTACAGCTTATATATATTTTGTAGCAAGATTTTACAGTATAAGTTTAAATATATTTCGATCGGTTAATTATATGTATAATTTATATAAGGGTTATTTTACATTATATATGTATATAAATATAATTTACATATTGTAAATCTGCATGTATTGTTTATATAAACTTTTATATGTTAATATATAAATGTGACAGTGTAGTTTTATATATGTAAGTATGGGTTGTGATAACCTATTGCTTACAATATACTAGCTATATATATATATATATATATATATATATATATATTAGTTTGATATTTAAGGGTATAATCTATAGTTTATATATATTCTATACAAACTTCCTTGTTTTCTTTTGTTTATTATCTTATAGTTGTGAAAATGCGAATATACATGAGGCTTGACTTATAATATTTTGTATAAATTTTTTATATATACGCAATTCTTAAGTATAGTTGTTTATAAAATATTTGTTTATAAATAGTGATTTTATATATATACGTATATTATCGGTATATACTAGCTACACTTAAATTTTTATAGTACCTATTGATGTATACAGGTTATAAGGTATATATGTTATATATCATATTATATTGTTATAGGATGTGATGTGACATACTTTATTTCATAACAGCATTATATTATATGATTTGTATATTTATATGTTTTATGGGCTAAATATATGTATATGTATTATGTGTTTAAGAGTATATATATATACTTCCTGTTTACATGTTTTATTGGAATGTATATACATATATATTTGTGTCAAATTTTATTATATAGATATGTTTGTGTTATCTATAAAAAAGAAAAAAGTTTATAATAATATTAAATAAATAAGTGTGTACAAAGAATGGTTATACCTGTTGTAACTTGGGTTTTATGATTTTGACTTTCACTTTAAATATAATAATAATGTACTTATTTTCAGTTTATATCAAAATTGATTTCGATGAGTTCTCATTGATTTTCCATTTATCAGCTTTTCCGTCGTGCCTGTTTTCTTCAACGAATCGTGTCCATCTAGCGTTGCTTTGGAATTTGTAGCTCATTTCCTTGTCAAATCTATCTAGCCTCGAAATGTGAGCAATCACTCACGATTTACGTTCTTATTTATTGAATTTGATTTCAATTGATGACAATTGAAATATGCTGCTGTTAGTTATTTACATTGTTATATATGCTGTTATCTGTGTCTGTTCACCTGCGACATCTGACACCATTATTTGTTATTTATATTGATGACATATGCCTGTTATATTTTATCATATCTGATATCACTTTGCAAGTTCCATGTTAGTATAGAATTCACTATGGGTTGAAATGATACATACCCGAACGGACTTTAGAATAGGAGAAAATCGTTATGGGTTGAAATGATAGACCCAAGCGATTTTCATTTGAATTGAATTTGGGATTGCGGGTTGAAATGATATATACCCATATTTTTCTAATTTTAAATTGCGGATTGAAATGATAAATATCTGTATCACTTGACCTAGAATGGAAAATTATATGCAGACACCGCTGATCTATATATAAAAATATTTTGAAATGATTTCTATGGTTTTGGAAAAGTATATGGTTTTATATAAATATTGATTTTTTTTTAGATATTATACGTGCTATTACATATATATAGTTAAATTCTTGATTTAAGCTATGTATAAATTTGTTTGATATAAAATAGGTTGAATAATAAAGTTGATTTTATGAAAATATAATATGGATAAATATTTATTTACATTATATATTTATATAGAGTTATAATGATGTAATAAATTAAGGTTGAGAAGATAAATATTGAAATTTGATTGAAATTGTATTTAATTAAGAATTTATTTAATTAATCGAGTTGAAACTTATGGAATTTGAAATTTTAAAGGATATGATTTTATAACTTGATTTTTGAAAGTGATTTAAATGAATATATCAAGTTTAAATAAATTAAAGGAAACATTTAGTTATTTGTAATTTGAGTTTTATTTAAATGATAATGGATTTAATTAAGTAAATGTTTTGAAACTGAATAACAATAAAAATTTGAATTAAGATATATATATGAAATTATCAAAATTTAGTTTTGAAATGTGAGATATTAAAGATTTGAATTATATTGAAAAATTTAATAGTTTGTTTTGTGGATAAAATCTATATTTGAAATTGATGGTTTGAATTGAATTAAATGGAAAATTTGAAAACTTGGGTTTAATTGAATATATTTGAAATGTAAAGAACTAAAGGAATGTTCCATGATTTCAAATGTATGATTTTGAATTGTTATGATTTTCAAAGTGTAAGGATTTCAAGTATTTTAGTTTCAAAAGAGTTATAACGTTGAAAGTATTATGGTTTTTGGAAGGTGAATATATGTCTGAAATGGAAATGATATCGTTTTGAAATGAATATATGTTTGAAATAGTTTTGGTTTTGAAGTATAAACTATTTTGGAAGGAATATAGTTTTGAAATGAAATGATTTGATTTTTTGAAGTATAAACTATTTTGAAATGACCACGGCGTTATAATAACGTTTGGTTGTTAAAGAGACCGAGATTGGAAGTTGTCATACTCTCTGCTAACTCCGAAAACCACTTTAACAACCGTGTACACGAGGGAGATTCAAAAATGAAGTAGGATGGTGGCGACGATCCTTGAGGTATATTACATGGACCCAACTCCGGTGAGTTGGCATAAGGTGGCTAAAACAGGAGCGATCTCGGGCCAAAAGGTGTAGCTTCTTTGGTCGGACACATTTCTTCGATACTATACTCTTACTTGTGGTTGATTTGATGGCCATCCTCCGATTTTGATTGGGAGTGTGTTCCAAGGATGGCGTATGTGGCCGCTACGTTACCACAAGTCCGTGTGCGTAATTGGTATATCTACCCTGGCATTGCGTTGTGTGTCGTGTCACCGACCATAGCGAGCCTTACTACGAGTTTGTTTTTCCCTAGTAGCCCATGGAGTATTTAGGGTAGTCTCCCGATCGGAGATATGCTGATACTGGATGGACTATTGGGACTATTACGTGTTGGGGGCTATATGGGTAACCCTTCAACGCTATTTTAAAGTAAGTTTATTTTACTGTAGACATTATTATAATAGCGAAATATTATTACATAGTAGATAGTTTAACGGATCCTTAGAGGATGGTTATCCCAAACATCCTTTGAGTTATTTGTATTTCGGTTGTTATTTCACTTGAGTTGGATTTATTGATATAAGAATGTTAATCCCGACTCGAGTGTTTGTGTTTTGCTTTACGTTCGGGTCAGACTGAGTGATTCAGCTTTCAAGACTCGCCTTCAGAGTTGGAGCTTTGCTTCAAGATCCAACCATCTATTTTTCTTTCAGTATCCAGTGATTTCAGTGATGTATTCTGATTTGTAACTGATGTACCTTGTTAATCTTCTGTTGTATCTTGTTTTACTCTGATGTATCTTATATATATAATAGCCTCATGAACTACTATCTCTTTTATTTCCGCTGCATTATTATTTACTCTGTGTCCGTGATCTATGATTATTTATTTACTGTATATTCTGAGATTTGCCAAATTTTATTTACAACGCGGTATTTTGAGCAATTCAAGTCCGACATGTACGGATACGAATGGTTGAAAATATCGGGTCGTTACAACTACACTAAATTATACATGTTTGAATTTCATGATTGTTGCATTCGAAATGCAAGTTACATGGTTTGACATGGCATGTGTGTGTGAGACTAATGCTATATGTGATTTAGTATGCTTACAACCATAGTTAATATTGCTATTGTGTTTAACCCTCTTTGTTGAGTATGTGATCAGGTACATGGAAGCAAAGGCTAACTTGTTGCTTTTGGATTAATGAGTAGAGTTTGCTTGTTTGCAACATGGTATGGGTTTATGCTTAATAGATGTGTTTTCTATATGATATACATGCTTTATAAGTTATATCATACGTATATATTATTATTTTGTTGCCCTAGATATGGAAGGTCCTAAATATGGCTTATATAGTTGTTTCATGATTTTTCGCACCTGCCCGTGCAATGGAGATGTTGCCGAATTTTTCTGAACCGTGAGGGTCTTTCAAAGCCTAAGAGGTGGGAGACATTTTCTTACTTTGGAAGTGTCAAGAAAAAAATCCTTAAGTAGGGGAGAATGTAACAAGCTATATTTTTAACAGTAGGATATTTAAATAAGTAAATTTAAATATTAAATCGTTATTAAGTTAAAGGTCAAAAATATGATTTTTTTTGCATGGGTCCAATTAGGACTCAAGACCACTTCTACTGAGTCCGGATTTGTGAATCAGCATGCATATAAATATTGCTATATTTGAGATCGGGCGATCCAATGACCAAAATGACATCAGGATGCATGAAACCATCTTTCTGAACCGCTGTCTTAGATAATGATGAAACTTAAATTAGTGAGACCGAAAAAATGAGATAATATGAGCCAATGATTTTTGTTCTAATCTGATGTGCTATATGATCGTAAGAGCTCGGGACATACGGTGATCTATTTGTGAAATATTTCATGTTTATTTGTATTTCCTTCCTCCGCCAGCAAAAGAAAATATTGCATCCTTCCAAGAATTTAATCAAGAGCTTCGCTCTACTATTTGGGCTGGCGAGAGCTTTGAATACATGTGGGCATTGGCTTATGCGATTGAACTTAGGATGGCCGATTTTAGACACTATGGCTAAGGTTAATGCGTCTCAGAGCTAGGGAAGCATTTGGGGGAAATAAATGGTACCATCGTTCTTCTCATTGTGTCACTCACCTGGTAGCACCATCAACCCGAGCTTCGAACCACCCTAGTGAATCGCGATTTTTCAAAGGCTGCAGCAAGTCAAAGGGTCGTGATTTGAATGGAGGAGCCAAGGGCGATGAGGCAGGGTCCGTCGCATAGAGCTTGCGAAGTAGAGCGCGACCCATTTAGCTGGTCATTGAATAGTTGGCTGTAGAGGGAGAAATCAAGGATAAAAGCTCACATGTGTAGGTTCCTATGTGCATGGCCCTATGCATATCATTGGGGAAGAAGTTATATTGGCGTTAGTGAAGGTGATTATGGGGTTTATTAATTAACATGTTTATTTTATAATTCTTATAAACTTCATATCTCTTGCACTTGAGGTCCAATCGTGACACGGTCTTTACCGTTGCACTCGTCGTGAGTTTCTACGATATAGTATGGGCTTGGACTAAATTCGTATAGTTAAGAATTTATGGTTCGAGTAAGCGGGCATGTGTATGAGCAGGTATGCATATACGTGTATTCAAGGTTATATAACAATCGATAAAATTCTTGCATTGTAGCTAGAATTGTTCATAACGTTCGTTTAATTTTATATGCATATGGAAATATCCATTTGTGAATATAATCAAGTCACGAGTAATCTTATGTAGCCATGGCATTCATCGGGTGTGTTAGGTTGTGTAAGGGTGTATCAGGTCGAAACATAATTTATGAAAGTTTACTTGTTTTCGAATACGTGCGTGCATATGCATCCAAAAGTAGGTGTATCAACACATGTCTGAACATCGCATGAGGCAAGAATGTTAATGGAATCTGTTTTGGCATTTTAGAGCAGTCCATGACATTAAATTCGCCTATAAAACTCCACACATGTAAGAGTGGATTTTGGTATCGAAATCAATTTTCAAACATTTAAGAAATAACTCCCAAAAATTCAACCAATGAACTCCGTTGAAGCGATGGAAGACTAGGAGAGCTAGACGACTCATTAGGCGAAGTGACGGAGAAGTCAAGTGAAACGACCCGCCTTATTCTCCACAATAAGACACATCATTATTAAGAAAGAAAGGGATAGAAAAGAGAAAAGATAGAGAAGAAAGAACTAAACAACATCAGAATCTCATAGCGGAACGAATAAATTATATTATTCACATAAATATTACATAATATACAATATCTATCAGAGTTACACATCTTATACATCACATACTAGACAGTTATAAAACCTGTTTATCGTACAACTCAAGATACAACACAAATATCAACACAGAGATCAACACAAAGGAACCACTATCTATCTACAAATGCTGAAGCCTCCTGCTCTATATCTCCTCTAGAATTCGTCAAAGCTAACATGAATCACTTGACTACTCGTAAAAATTTAAGTACCCAAGAGTTTAAGAAACACAGAATAAACTCCGAGTCAGACATGGATCTGGTGTGCGTAAACGAGTTAAAGTTGCTTAACTTTAAAAACCTGTGAAAACAAAGGTATCACGTAAGACTCCCTACACATAAACATGGGTAAGTTTTTACCTTACGCTAACCCAAACTTTGATAGGAAGTTCAGAGATATTATAATAGGGTCTAGAGTTTTCAAATAAATATTCACATAGCCAAAATTGTTACATTTATTAAATTCCAGCATGCTAGCCGCAAAGTGGGTTATACAATCAAATTCGAGGGCACTTATTGGAGATTGGATTTCCATGCAATGGCAGGGCTATCGGGGTACTGCCCGTCACAGTACGTGGCCTAGATCAACGTACTGAGGATTACTCTCAATCCCCTGCAACACAAGGCCGGAACCATCCCTTACTGGATAGTCCTGAACATGACAACCCCAGCAGTTGGAGCTCACAACCGCCTACGCAGCCGAATAAAAAGGGACTTCTAGACAGGGGAAAATCTCGTCCAACTTGGGTGCTACCCACTTAGCCTTGTTGCACCTCCCATGTTTTAGCCATTCTCTATTGATGAGGCTTGAGGCTATGATTACCTTTATAGAACACATCTCTCTTAGAATGCTCATCGTCCACCCGACGATGTTCTGAAAGTATTCAATCCATACAAGTTGGTTCCGGGCTCGAACGAAACCGAATGCATTATCTCATTACACTCATTTTGGAATCACGCTCAGAGTTAACGACAATAACCCTTACACTTTAAAAACTTCATCTCCATCTTCACTTTGAGATGTCACGACCTATCGTTTAACTTGGATCGATGTGGTTTTCGGATAATAAAATTTGATATCCGATCCCGGTCTCATCGAAATCCAAAAGTATCTTAAAGGCCAAGTTGTTTTAAAGGTTTAAATAATTTAATTCAATTCAAAACTTGAATTCACACAGAATTAACACAGATAAATATCACACATTTATCAATGATATATCAAATATCATATCATAGAATATCATCCAATATATATCAACCAATGCAGATATTCTACTCAAACAATCATCCAATAGATGTCAACCAATTCAGATATTCTACTCAAACAATCATCCAAAAGAAATAATTATTAATTCATTTAATAATTAATTAACTTAAATTAAATCAATTACTTAAGAATTAATCACCTAACATTGCTTAATCAAACATTAATTAATTACAAACCTTTAATTAATCATCTATTAAATATCCATCTTAATTAATCACCTTGATTAATTATTCTTCAATTACATAAAGTAATTATCCTTTAATTAATTACACAAACTAATTATCATTAGCCATTTTCAGTAATTAACCTTTAATTACTCTCATTAATTAATATTTAATTAATGATCCTCTAATTAATTACTTCCATTAATTAATTAATTATAATTAATTACATTATTCCTTAATTAATTACATTAATTAATTATACTTTAATTAATTACTTTCATTAATCAACCTTAATTAATCTTAAACAGTAATTACCATCCTTTAATTACTTACCTTAATTAATTAACTCCTTAATTCATAATATTAATCCTTTAATTGATTACAGTAAGTAATAAATCCTTAATTACTTCTACTAAGTAAGTATCCTTTTATTACTTCTCATTAAGTAATTCCCTTTAATGAATTACATCCAGTAATTATACATTAATTACTTCCACTAAGTAATTACACTCATTAATCTCATTAAGTATTCATACTTAATTAATCACCAAGAGATTATCTTTATTAATTAACAATTAATTACAATTAAGTAATTCATCCCTTAATTACCCTTAAAGAAAATTAATTAAATCTTTAATTACAGATTAATTAATTCTTTAACCATTGATTAATAAACCTTAATTATTAATTAATATAACTTAATTACAAATTAAGTACTTCTTAATTACAATTAATCAATCCTTAATTACAGTTAATCAATCATTAATTATAGTTAATTATCCCTTAATTAATCTTTAATTATAGATTAATTATCTCTTAATTATTGATTAATAAAACTCAATTAAGTATTTCTTAATTGCCATTTAATCAACCTATAATTACTTGATTAAATATTGTCTAATTACAAATTAATTAATCTCTAAACATCAATTAATCAATCATAAGAATTAGTTAATTATATTAATTAATTATTCTTAATTAATTACTTAATTAACCCTTTATCCTTAATTAATTAAATAAATTAATTATACTTACATCTCTAAATTAACTTAATTAATCTCAAATCATTAAAACCATAATTATCTTAAGATAAAACCTTATCTTATTTATGCTTTAGTTATCATTAAAACATTTTATTTTAAAAATTAACTTTACTTACCATTAATTAAGTTTGAAATATTCATTCAATTTGATAAATTAAAAGTTACAAATCACAACTTACCTTTAAATGCTTTAAAATATTATCAAGTAATATTTTTAAATCTAGTTTCAATTTAAATTAATAAGCTTGCTTTATAAAATCTTTAAAATTTCATTTCTACTTAAGTTTAACTTTAACTTTATTTAACAAAATTTAAATTAAATAAAGTTTCAAACTTCTTAAACAATGCTAAAGTAAACAACTATTATATAAGTAATTTATAAAAGAAAGTTTTAAGCTAATTTCATTTTTAAATTTAAAAAAAAACTAGTTTTAAAACCCTTTTTAAAATTTGCTTAACACTTGCTTCGGGTCAAACCCGAAGACCACTCGGGTCTAACCTGAGTTTCCTTTCTTCTTCCCTTTCCATAAAAACTTAAATTTATTTTAAAATTTTAAACCTGTAGGCTAAACCTACATAAACCACTCGATTTTTCACTGGAGTCTCTACCCAAAACCCACGACCCTTACTTCGAGACCAAACTAAATGCAAAAACACTGACATGAGAACCATCTCGTGCACATGCACCATCACCAACACCCATCCGACCATCCATGACACCCTCGACACATCGACCATCGATGCAGCAATAACCTCTGATCATCAAAACACTCTCACAAGCCATCAATCAAAATCGAACAATCCAGTTGAAATTGGAACTAAACACCATGGCCAAAACCCCGCTCGAACTCGCGCCTCCGACCACCAGATGACGCGCAACCCTGGCCACGCCTCCGCTAGCTTCCCATGCATCCATCCCCCAATGTTCAATAGAACTCAAAGCCCTAAAAACCGTGCAGCATCCATTATTCCAAGTTCGACCAAAACTTGGGTTCAAATCCTAAATCATCACGCCGTCGTCGCTACAGTCCATGATCGCCACATCCACCATTTATGCCAAACACCCCGTTCATCCGGCTAGCTCCAACAGGAACCCCGACCATCCAAACCCTTTTGATCACCAGAAACCCTTGAAAACCCATTCCCAGTCAACTTTGAATTGCTCATCCAATTCAATATTAAAATCAAGATTTTGGTTTTAAAAATCTTAGTTTGGAAAGGGAATTCAGATTATATATAAATTAATAGATCATTGTATTTACATATACTTAAGCTCCTTTGTTCTTTTTATTCTTCTAGATAATATTTCTATTTATTATTCTTATAAATATTTTTAAATCTTAGTTTAGTGTTAAACAAACATACTTTGTTTAAATACCTAAGCCTAAAAGAGATTAGAGTGAGAAGAATTGAAATTTTAATCTAAGTTTAAATCTTTGAAACTTAAAACAGAGATGATTACTATGAATATCGCGACATTCACACAATATCTTCATTCATATGAACTTGTTTCAGAATCTTAAAACCATCATGCAAACACATTTTCAAACATACATCACAAGTTTACATCAAACATATGCCACATGCATCAAATCTAAAGGTGATTCATGTTCACAGTTTAAAAGGCAGAGGCTTGAACTAAGATCAGAGATATTTAAAATCAACAATTATGCACACTTTATAAATACACAAAGGCTTACATATATGCATACATGCAAGGCAATCATCAACACAGTAATTCACATGTTACTTAGGTTTTAATTTAAAAGTTTACTCACCTTTGAAAAATTGCAGAGAGCTTGAAACCGGGTTGAAACTTTTGAGTTAGCTTTGATCAGAAAACAGGAAAGCTGATGGTTTTATTTGAAAACTGAAATACTTTGGTGATTTTTGAAAAATGAGATGTTGATGCTTGAAAAACTATGCTTGAACTTGATTCTTGTTTGATTCCTGGTTGCATTTGAAACTTGTATCTTTGTTACAGGTTTAGTAATTACTTTAAGAATTTGTTTACAAGTTCATGTTTGATCCAAGTTTTGATAATTGGTTATGGGCTTGCTTCTGATTTGAGAAATGAATTAGAGGGTTTTGTGTTTGAACTTAAAGAATGATTACAGGGTAGTGATTCTTTTCTGGTTTGTAGAGTATAGAACAGGTTGAGTTTCTTTGTTTTTAGAAATGAAGATAGAAAAAAGATCGAAGAAGGAAGGTGAATGTTTATATAGATTAAATTGTGATTTTATAAAAAATAAGAAAAAGAAAATACAAGGGATGACACTTGTTATTTACCAGACTCTATCACTTAACATATGTTAACAAGAGGATTTATAAGCTAACACATGTATTAATGCATTTTTATTTATTTTAAATTGATTTAAAAAGCTTTTATAATGAATTTCCTAATTAATTAATACATTTCTAAATTCATAAATGCTTTCTAAATTTATAAAAATAAAACCTTTAAAATAAAATAAAAATAAAACCAATTATATCTTAAATAAAATCATACGTAGTGTATTTAATCCATTTATAAAGGTAAATATAAAACTTTTGTATTTATTTACTATTTTAAATAAATACTTTCATAATTTATATAAATAAATTCCTTAAGGAAAAACAATATAAAACAAATCTTATTTTAAAGGAAACCTTATCCATATATTTCTATATTCAAAATATTTTAAAATCATTATCTTTAAAGATTCAAATTTAAATTCAATTTAAAATCTAATTTAGAATCAACACAAATACATACTTTATAAACACATCATTAAATTTGTAAATAATTATTCTATTTAAAATCAACTTAAATAAATAAATATATATTAATATATTTAAATAAACATATTATTAAATTTGGAAATTATAAGTCTTTTTAAAATTAACTTAAATAAATATATATGCGTATACATTTAAACAATACTTATTAAATTTGAAAATACTAAGTCTTTTTAAAAATCTATTTATATATATATATATATATATATATATATATATATATATAAACAAAACATTATTATTTATTTTTAGAAAATAACAAATTTTATCAATTTTAAAAAAATAAATAAAGAGATTATCACATTTAAATTGCTTGAAATTCTGGGATATCACATTCCTCCCCCTTAAAAGAATTTCGTCCCCGAAATTCAAACAAAAGATAATCCCAAAGTTTTTATTTTAGTTCAACAACACAAGCATACATATCAACCATACACTATCAATCAAACAAACAATTTCAGGTTAAGCCTCCTAAAACTATCCAGAGTTTTCCAGGTACAGATACTGGAGTACTCATTCTACTGAATCCAAACTAGCTACACAACTAAGCTTCTGAGCTCCTACTCATCTAGATCTACAATCTACACAAGATCAGACCACAGACAATTTCGATTCATCAACCAAATCCTCCCAACAGTTGTTTCCAAAACCGATGATGGACCAAAGACGTACTCCCTCAGAGATACGTGAAATACATTGAATTCCAGTCTTCCAAACTGGAAATTCAACCCCGAAAGCCATAACACTAATCCTTACTAGAGCATAGAAAAATCCAATATACTTTGGAGCTAGCTTCCTAGTCTTACCCAATCTTACTGCTCCCTTTACCGGAGAAAAACTTATCCAAAAATCAAATCTCCATCTTCGAATTCCAAATTCCTCCATTTCTTAACCACAAAACTCATCTGACAATCCTGGCTGCCTGCATGCTTCCTGATCATCTCAACCTTCGCTGATGCTTCTTGAAATAAACTGGATCAAAAACAATTCAACAAAAGATCCTCCCAAGATCTACCCAAAATCAAGAATGCAAACTCTACTTCACAATCATCAGTAAACTTCAACTTACTTCTCCTATCCAGAAAAGATAATACTAGAGCACTTGCCAATCTCGCCTTCAGATCCCGAATAAACTTCCTGTAGAAACCCTCTAACCCAAACACTGCAACTTTCGGTTGCTTCCATTCTAGAATAGCTGCCACCTTGCTTCCGCTGTGCAACTCTGATCTGGGGTAGATGAGAATGCCGCCGATGGACACGATCATAGACTAGACAACACATCTCAGAAATAAGGTTTCTCAGATCCACAAAGAGAAAACACAGAAGCACCAAGAAATCCTGAGCTGCTTCACCAAATCCTTTCTCTAGGAGACATCCTTCTACCTAGCTGAATTACCGGTAGCTCCATGAACCAAGTCGATACAACACTTAATCTCCACTACGGACAAACCTCAAACTTCCCAGAAGACATTCGGAAAATCTCTAACAACACTATAACTCCTACATCCTCTAAAGATGTCTCAATCCCATGCAAAAGGTTATCCAAGAGAATCACTCAAGCTATCGCAAGTCACTTTTGCGATCAACCCATCCTAATATCCAAAGATACTATTCTCTCTTTATCAATCAGAACAGCTTAGTGCTTGACTGAATCATCGAAGAAACGGGTCCACTCAGCTGCTTCTAAACTTCACCTCTAGAAAACTGCTAAACTAAAAGATCTTTCTACTGGCACACAAAATACAACCCGGCTGCATTGCTGCCACAGTTTCCAAAGACTTCTTATCCAAAGCTCCTTATCCTCAAAATCATATCAACCAATACAAAGATCCTTGAGATGGGCATATATCTCCTCAAGAAACTCGGGCCTCAAACCAAACACAAACACCCTGCTGAAACTCATTCTCACCACTGATGCAGACGTTCTTCCTTAAACTTGCTCCCAAAAGAAACATCTTCGGAAACATCCATAGTTACTGGGTCTCACCATGCAGTTGCTACTCCCTGAAGTTGCCAAAAATACCATCACTCGCTTCTGCTTAACCAACAGATCCAAACTCTTAAAAATCCGCTAGCATGAGCTCGATCAAACTTGTACTCAAATGATGGACTCCGAACCTTTAAAAGGTTTCCTTCAGAGATTGATGAAATCCTCACACCATGCCGCAAAGCTCACTTGAGACGGTATTGGGTTTTACAGTCTCGACAGATACCCTTCCAACCTCAACACTCAAACTTCTTCCATTCGTAGTCGTGCTACACACACCACTACCCTTCCTACCTCTAGAACTCATATTGGAAAAACCTGAACATGTAACCCAACAATTAGGTATATATATACATACATACATATATATATATATATATATATATATATATATATATGTATGTATGTATATATGTATATATCAAAATTACAAGTACTCTCTCTCAAGAAAGAAATCACTCCAAAGCCTAGGTATTCACTTAACCTAGCGCTTTGATACCAACTGAAACGACCCGCCTTATTCTTCACAATAAGACGCATCATTATTAAGAAAGAAAGGGATAGAAAAGAGAAAAGATAGAGAAGAAAGAACTAAACAACAACAGAATCTCACAGCGGAACGAATAAATTATATTATTCACATAAATATTACATGATATACAACATCTATCAGAGTTACACAGCTTATACATCACATACTAGACAGTTATAAAACTTGTCTATCATACAACTCAAAATACAACACAAATATCAACACAGAGATCAACATAACGGAACCACTATCTATCTACAAACGCTGAAGCCTTCTGCTCCATATCTCCTCTAGAATTCATCAAAGCTAACCTGAATCCCTTAGCCACTGGTAAAACTTTGAGTACCCAAGAGTTTAAGAAAAACAGAATAAACTTCGGGTCTGGTGTGAGTAAACGGGTTAAAGTTGCTTAACTTTAAAAACCTTTAAAAACAAAGGTATCACGTAAGACTCCCTACACATAAACATGGATAAGTTTTTACCTTACACTAACCAAAACTTTGATAGAAAATTCTGTGACATTATAATAGGGTCTAGGGTTTTCAAATAAATATTCACATAGCCGAAATTGTTACATTTATTAAATTCTAGCATACTAGCCACAAAGTGGGTTATACAATCAAATCCGAGGGCACTTATTGGAGATTGGATTTCCATACAATGGCAGGGCTACTGGGGTACCGCCCGTCACAGGACGTGGCCTAGATCAACGTACCGAGGATTACTCCCAATCCCCTGTAACACAAGGCTGGAACCATCCCTTACTGGATAGTCCCGAACAAGACAACCCCGGCAGTCGGAGCTCACAACCGCCCACACAGCCGAATAAAAAGGGACTTCTAGAAAGGGGAAAATCTCTGTTTACTTGGGTGCTACCCACTTAGCCTTGCTGCACCTCCCCTGTTTTAGCCATTCCCGATTGATGAGGCTTGAGGCTACGATTACCTTTATAGAACACATCTATCTTAGAATGCTCATCGTCCACCTAACGATGTTCTGAAAGCATTCAATCCATACAAGTTCGTTTCGGGTTCAAACGAAACCAAAGGCATTATCTCGTTACACTCATTTTGGAATCACCCTCAGAGTTAACGACAATAACTCTTGCATTTTAAAAAGTTCATCTCGATCTTCACTTTGAGATGTCACGACCTATCGTTTAACTTGGATAGATGTGGTTTTCGGATAATCAAATTTGATATCCGATCCCAGTCTCATCAAAATCCAAACGTATCTTAAAGGCCAAGTTGTTTAAAGGTTTAAACAATTTAATTCAATTCAAAACTTGAATTCGCACAGCAATAACACAGATAAATATCACACATTTATCAATGATATATCAAATATCATATCACAGAATATCATAGAATATCATCCAATAGATATCAACCAATTCAGATATTCTACTTAAACAATCATCTATAAGCAATAATTATTAATCCATTTTATAATTAATTTAATTAACTTAAATTAAATCAATTACTTAAGAATTAATCGCCTAACTTTGCTTAATCAACCATTAATTAATTACAAATCTTTAATGAGTCATCTATTAAATATCCATCTTAATTAATCACCTTGATTAATTAAACTTCAATTACATAAAGCAATTATCCTTTAATTAATTACATAAACTAATTATCCTTAACCATTTTCAGTAATTAACCTTTAATTACTCTCATTAATTAATATTTAACTAATGATCCTCTAATTAATACTTCCATTAATTAATTAATTAATTATAATTAATTACATTATTTCTTAATTAATTACATTAATTAATTATACTTTAATTAATTACTTTCATTAATCAACCTTAATTAATCTTAAATAGTAGTTACCATCCTTTAATTACTTACCTTAATTAATTAACTCCTTAATTCATAATATTAATCCTTTAATTAATTACACTAAGCAATTAATCCTTAATTACTTCTACTAATTAATTATCCTTTAATTACTTCTTATTAAGTAATTCCCTTTAATTAATTACATCCAGTAATTATACATTAGTTACTTCCACTAAGTACTTACACTCATTAATCTCATTAATTACTTAATTAATCACCAAGAGATTATCTTTAATTAATTAACAAATTAATTACAATTGGGTAATTCATCCCTTAATTACCCTCAAAACAAATTAATCAAATCTTTAATTACAGAATAAATAATTCTTTAACCATTAATTAATAAACCTTAATTAGTAATAAATATAACTTAATTATAAATTAAGTACTTCCTAATTACAGTTAATCAATCCTTAATTACAGTTAATTATCCCTTAACTAATCATTAATTATATATTGATTATCTCTTAACTATTAATTAATAAAAATTAATTATTAATTAATAAAACATAATTAATTATTTCTTAATTACCATTTAATCAACCTCTAATTACTTTATTAAGTAATTTCTAATTACAAATTAATTAATCTCTAAACATTAATTACTCTATCATAATCATTAGTTAACTAAATTAATTAATTATTATTAATAAATTACTTAATTATCCCTTTATCCTTAATTAATTAAATAAATAAATTATACTTACATCTCTAAATTAACTTATTTAATCTCAAATCAATAAAACCATAATTATCTTAAGATAAAACCTTATCTTATTTATGGATTAATTATCATTAAAACATTATATTTTAAAAATTAACTTTACTTAGTTAAACCATTAATTAATTTTAAAATACTCATTCAACTTGATAAATTAAAAGTTACAAATCACAACTTACATTTAAATGCTTTAAAATATTATCAAGTAATAGTTTTAAATCTAGTTTCAATTTAAATTAATAAGCTTGCTTTATAAAATCTTTAAAATTTCATTTCTACTTAAGTTTAACTTTAACTTTATTTAATAAAATTTAAATTAAACAAATTTTCAAAACTTCTTAAACAATGCTAAGGAAAACAACTATTATATAAGTAATTTATACAAGAAATTTTAAGTTAGTTTCATTTTTAAATTTAAAAAAAAACTAGTTTTAAAACCCTTTTAAAAAATTTCTTAACACTTGCTTCGGGTCAAACCCGAAGACCTCTCGGGTCTAACCCGAGTTTCCTTTCTTCTTCCCTTTTAACAAAAACTTAAATTTATTTTAAAAGTTTAAACCTGTAGGCTAAACCCACATTAACCACTCGAGTCTCTATCCAAAACCCACGACTCTCACTTCGAGACCAAACAAAATCCAAAAAAACTTACACGAGAACCACCTCGTGCACATGCACCATCCCCAACGCCCATCCGACCACCATGGCACCCTCGACGCATCGACCATCGATGCAGCAATAACCTCTAATCATCAAAACACTCTCACAAGCCATCAATCAAAATCGAACAATCCAGTTGAAATTGGAACTAAACACCATGGCCAAAACCCCGCTCAAACTCGCACCTCCGACCACCAGATGACGCGCAACCCTGGCCACGCCTCCGCTAGCTTCCCATGCATCCATCCCCCAATGTTCGATAGAAATCGAAGCCCTAAAAACCACGCAGCATCCATTATTCCAAGTTCGACCAAAACTTGGGTTCAAATCCTAAATCATCACGCCGCCGTCGCCACAGTCCATGATCGCCACATCCACCATTTATGCCAAACACCCCATTCATTCAGCTAGCTCCAGCAGGAACCCCAACCATTCAAACACTTTTGATCACCAGAAAACTCTCGAAAACCCATTCCCAGTCAACTTTGAATTGCTCATCCAATTCAATATTAAAAATCAAGATGTTAGTTTTAAAAATCTTAGTTTTGGGAAGGGAAATCAGATTATATATATAAATTAACAGATCATTGTATTTGATTTTTTACATATACTTAAGCTCCTCCATTCTTTTTATTCTTCTAGATAATATTTCTATTTATTATTCTTAAAAATATTTTTAAATCTTAGTTTAGTTTTAAACAGACATACTTTGTTTAAATACCTAAGCGTAAAAGATATTAGAGTGGGAAGAATTGAAATTTTAATCTAAGTTTAAATCTTTGAAACTTAAAACAGAGATAATTACTATGAATATCTAGACATTCACACAATATCTTCATTCATATAAACATGTTTCAGAATCTTAAAACCATCATGCAAACACATTTTCTGTAACATCCCGAAATTATGAATTTAAATTTTAGTAATATATTTTAAACTTTTTGAAATAAAAATTTGAAAAGTTATAGATTAAATGTTAATAAGTTAAATCTTGAATAAAAATAAAATTTAAGAAAATGTATATTGTAATAAAATCACATAAATTATTAAAAGTTAATAACTAAAACAAGTGTGCAAGGAAAAAATAAAAAAATACAACCAGGCCTATACAAAGAAAGATAAGACATAAGAAAAAAACATACTCTTTCAAATTTAGCAATAAAAGCAAAGTAACATGACATATGTAATATACAGACTTGCATAGGGATTGTACACCAAGAAACTAAACCAATATACAAACAAATTAAAGTAAGTTTTGTAATAAATAAAATAAGAAAATGAACAGCACTTGCAAAAAGAATATACAAAGCAGGAAGTAAGTTATGCAAGCCTCAACATAAATAAAATAAGTGTATGAAACAAGTTTTGGTACTTATAAAAAAAAATAAAGAGGATAAAAAAATCAAACAATAGACTAACCTAGAACTCTCTCCCTAGCAAAAGAAGAAGCAAATAATAATCCAATGTAAACATAAAGTGCTGAAAGTATGCAATGGAGTGAATAAACATTTCACAACATACTTCATTTAATGCATTGCATGTACACAATCTTTTCAGCACACACTAACATTTATTAACAAGCATGGTTTAGTTTTTCTTTTACTTCAACTTGTACTTGCTTATGCTTTACCCTGTACACCACTTTTCTCCTATATGTATACGTATACAAAACCTCACATTCATTTGCTAAAAACAACTCAAGTATCATTCAAACAAATTTTTGCAAAGATCTGAAATTAAAAAGAAGAAGATCATCACTTTATATATTACAAGTTGAAAGGCAAATTACTGAAAAAAAAGAGAATAATCAAAACTGCAGTTAAAACAAAACAAAAGTATTCTCTGTTTCTATATTGTTCAGGTGAGTAACATCAACCTTTTAAATTTTTTTTTTATGAGCTTGACTTAGTTGCATTTATATCTGGAAAACAAGTATTGTTTTATATATATGAATGCTCTGAGGGTTTACATAAGTTAATAAACAGTTTTATGTTTGATCTGAGTAAATTTACTTGTTCTCTGTTTTTTTTTTCTTTCTTTTCTTTTTCCCAGAGTTGAGTAGTTAATCTGGACATTGTTTTTATACAGTTATAAACAAACTCAAATTTCTTTCATTTAACCATTGTTAGACTTAGAACTTGAACAAAATTAGATAGTTTAAACAAAATCAAGTTTTTAAAACCTGTTGCAAGCTAAACAGTGAGGGAATGTCTCTGTGGAGCTCAGTTTTACAATGGAATGCTAAACATATGGAAAATTCGAACATTTCAAAACATTGATTAAACTTCATAACTTGAATCCCCACTGAAAATCATGATTTTTAAACCAAAAATGAAGATTTCTAAATGAGTATTTTGTGTGCAGTTCGTAAGTGAGTAAAAACTATATTTTTACAAATTTAGGAAGATTGAATAAATTTTAATTGTTGAAACTTGAGTTGTAGAAAGTTTAACGCTATATGATTTTGGGAAAAATGCTAAATAATTTTTCCAACGCATGGATTTTGAAGTTGAATCAAACATAGGGTTTGGGTTCCAGTTTATCTCGTGTTCAGTAAAAATTTGATTTTGCCACTGTGGAGCGTTCGAGTGGTTCGCACTTCAGGGAGATGGTTGAGGAGAGTACGGCGATGACGTGGACGAAGCGGCGTCGCCTCTATGGGTTGAGGTTAGCCGGACGTGGTGATTTGCAGTCGAGTGTTTGGGTTTTGGTTCGAGTTCAGGGTTGTTTTTCGTTTTAGTACTTTTCATGAGGATCTGGGTTTCAAATTTGAGTGAGAGGGCGTATTGTGGTTTGCCGAGGTAGGTGGAGTTCGCCAGAATGTTGGCCAGAGGCTGTGCACGTGCACAGCGGTGGTGTGGGTGTCAAGAAGTTTTTTTTGTGTTGGCCACTCGAGATGACTCGAAGCATGACTCGGGGATGTTATCGAGCATGGGGGAGGGGGGGTCAAACTCGGGGCCGAACTCGAGCACGCGAAGGAAGTTTCTTTCCAGTTTGATATATAAGGGTTAGAAAAAAAAATAAACTGGAAGAAGAAAATAAATTAGAAGGAGAGGGGAAGCTTGGAGAAAGGAGAGAGTACGGGGAAGAGGACATGAAGAGTTCGAATAACATAAAGGGGACTCGGGCTTTACTTTAAATATGGGTTTGGCCCAAATAAATTTTGTTTGACTTATAACAGATTTTAGACTTATCAAGGAATTGATATAGACTACATTGAATTGAAGGCTTGTTACCAATTTTAATAACTAAGGGGATACCCAATAATCAAATCAATATAATAAATAATTAAATTTAAAATGAGAATTTAAGTTAATTTACATTTTAAACTTTTTATAACTATAATAGATTGATTTCCAAAGTATTAAGAAGATTTTCAAATGGTAACGAAAGTAAATAATGTTTATAAGTTTATTAATGATTTTGAAAAGGAAATTAATAAGGATTTATAATTCATAATTGAATTGATTTATAAACAATTGAGTGTTTGAAGTAATTTTTTTTTGTAAATTAGGAATTCGTTATCCAGATAAAATAAAAGCGACAAATCAAAATTTAGCGATTAATTTAAATGATTAATTTAGAAACAATAGAATGAGTTAATCAAGATTTAAATTTATTTTTCAAATACTTATCATTGTTTTAAAATAATTATGTGGTAAATTTATTTAAACCACATTTGAAAATAGTTTAACTATGACTATGCCCAAGTTTGACACTGTCTGTTTGATTGTGATGCTGTGATATGTGGATTGATATGTACTGCACTATGTTGTGTTTTGCTCTGTATTGATGTGAAAACCCTGTTGCCGTAAAACGGCATTTAAACTTCGATGCGACAGGGAATCGGATTTCAGTTGGTTATCCGAAACCCACATCAAACCTGTGAATATTTGTGAATGACATCCACATGTTTTAAAATTTGACACTCACTATTCGAATTAGCCGGGAAAGGACCTGTGTGTCATATAACCCATTTCGAATATGTGATTCGACGTTATGGATAGAATGTGAAGACCGTTGTTGAAGACCGAGTATTTGCAAGAGCGATAGGATGATCTGTCGATTGACTCTGCACCGAGTTGCTCCGGTATAGAGTTCTCCATATGTGATGGGGAATCCGATCAGGATTGTGGATATCCGGATTGCAAGGACTTCTTTGAAAGTGCCTTCGGTTCTGTTCGAGCCCGGAACAGACTTGTATGGATTGTATGTATGACATTACAAGTTGAGATATAAAGCCGATTTCTTTCAATTATATTTCTGTTGGTGGCGGAGAATTTATTCTTTTAGCTTAACACCCTTCTCTGAGACGTACGAGCTCAGAGGTTATATAGTTGAAGTTATCAGCGATATATTCCCAATTTGGTAATGTGACATACTGAGTGTTGCTGTGAAATGATCATTGTGTTGATTATTCGTGATAGGATCATTTATTTGATCGTCTATCTTTGTGATCATTTCTATGATCATTTGTTGACCCAAAGCATGACTTTGTGTAAAGCGTGTTTTTGTGGACGTGACTTCGTCGGACCTCACACCCCGAAATGGTCGAAACAGGAAAGATGCAGCAAGGTTATTGGGGGTAGCACCCCTTAGGGTATGTACATTTCCTTCTGGATAGAAGTGGTATCATGGTATGGAGCCCAGATACTTAACTTATGTTGATATCGCAGATATATATATATGATTTTGTGATTTGTTGCTGGGGCCCCGGTTAAAGATTGGTTACGACCGGGAGATGGCATACTCGTGTCAGTAGTTACCCAGTTAGGGGTAACCCGGCCTTGTGTTGGCAGAGATCCGGTTTGGTTCTCGGGGACATCCTTCCAGAGGCGTTCTCATGTGGCAATGGGAAGTTCCTTGGCCTGACCATTTGTTGGAAATCCAATTCCCAATACGAAACCCTGTACGGTTTTAGTTGTAGAACCTGCCATTTACTTATGGTGGTCACCACTGTTTAGATGGTAGCTATAGTAGGCATAGTTCGAAATGTCTATGCTGGCTAAGATTAATATTCTACTTTCGAAATGATTTACTTCACTATGCACTAGTAATAATATCAAAGAATTCTTTCCTCGTATCAAGCATATTTAACTATCATAAGAAGAAATCTCCTCCAATTCTGCGTTTGCATTGTGTGTGTGGCGGGAGGTCTTATGGTAGTTCCATTTTTAAAAGCATTCCGAAAATTCTTTTATAAATCTTGTTTATTTAAATACAACTGTTTTGTTTACTCATACCAGTCCCATGACTGATCCGGAGTTTATTGTTTTCTTTCCTAAACTCTGGGTGCCCATTATTTCCACACGGGCAGCCTAGTAACAGGTTTAGGTTATTTTGGAGTAGCAGTATTTTGGAGCTCTTATCTTGGAGATATATTAGGAGCTTTTGGAGATTGCAGGTGTTAGCTTTTGGGAGTTCGTTAGCATCTCTGAGAACTTTTGGATATATGTTCACTGTTGTATTACCATGATGTTGTATTTAGAGATTGTGGTATATGTATTTATGTACTCTGTTGCAGTATGGATATTATGTTGATGTTGTAACAGTGATGTTATTTATGATATTGATTCTGTTCCGCTGTTTTATATTCATCTAATTGTTGTTATAAGCTCCGGCGATGCAAATTTGATGTCGTTTATGGGACATCGAGATTGGGTCGTCACAAATTGGTATCAGAGCTGTTGGTTGAGTAAGAACTTTAGCTACGGAGTATAACACATTAGATGGCTCATTAGAGATAGGGTGAAGTATACCCTAGAATGATTATAATCAAGATTGAAACTTTGACATTTCTTAGTCTATTTCTTTTTACTGCTGATATTCCTTAAGATATTTCGCCTGCATATCTAAATCAATTTTCTTACTAATCTCAGATAGTGAAAATGAGTGGACGCAGAGGAAGAATTAGGGGTCAAGGCAATGCTGCAGCACCCAATCAAATTCCCGCAGCCGTAGAAGCAGTAATAGAAATTCAGCAGCAGCCGGACTTGGCTGAATTATATAAGAAATTTGAAAAGCTTAGTGGCAAACCATTCATTGGCAAAGAGTCAATTATTGACGCTCAAGCTTGGGTAAGATCGTGTGAAAAGATTTTTAAAGGGCTAAAATTGCAGGATGAGCAGAAAAGACTTATAGCTTCTTGGCAACTCCAAGGAGAAGCTTCGGCTTGGTGGGAAACCATCATTGTAGATGAACCCGAGGAAGAATTTACTTGGGATCGTTTTAAAGAAGTGTTTGAGAAACGTTACATGCCATCGGTGGGAGTTTCCAGAATGTATCAGGAATTTCTGGATTTGAAGCAAGGAAGTTTGTCGTTTGAAGAATACTTGAATAAATTCAGTGAACTATCTCGGTTTGGCCCGGAATTGCTAAATACACCTTTGAAGAAAAACGAAAGGTTTATCCGAGGAATGAACCAGAAATATCATGGAAGAATGACGGGTCATGTTAAAGAATCTTTTTCGGATTTGGTAGATATGGGGTACAGGTACGCTACTCTTGATATACAAGAAGCAACTGTGGAGAAAGGTAATTCAGGTAGTCAGAATTATAAAAAGCGAAAATTCGGAGGCAAGAAACCTTGGCAAGGCAATGAGAAGAAGAGGAACACTCAAGGAAGAGCAACAGAAAATATCACTTGTTACAACTGCAAAGAGAAAGGCCACTATTCAAATGACTGTCCAAAACCGAAGAAACCAGCTAGAGAATGTTACGATTGTCATAAACCGGGACATTTAGTTAATGATTGCCCAGTGATGAAGCCAGCGCAAGTGGCAAAGGTTTACACGATAAAGGAGGACCCCTCATCTTCAAAAGCTGACAAAGGGAAAGGTGTTTTGGAAGGTAACCTTACTATTAATAATAGAACTGTTAGAGTTTTATTTGATACAGGAGCTTCAGATAGCTTTATCTCCCAACAAACCGTAAATGAATTAGGACTTGAAACTAAATTTGCTGACGATCTTATTTGCGTGAAAAATCCGGTTGGAGGTCCCGCAAATCTTATTTCATATTGTAAGAGAGTTCCTATTTCATATGCTAGCTATAAATTTCCTATCAACCTTTATGTCCTCGAATTTGAAGAATTTGAAATCTTACTCGGTATGAACTGGTTATCGAGATACGATGCTAGATTGGAGTGTAGTAATCGGACAGTTTTAATCAAAACAAGCCTTGGAAATTTTATTGAAATCTCTTGTGAGAATCCAAGTCCAAGGAGCGACAGATTGATATATACTTTGGGAAATCTTGAACCCACTTTGTAGTCTATACCTGTTGTTCGGGATTTTTCCGACGTATTCGAAGAAGTGAAATCTTTACCTCCTCATCGAGAAATAGAATTCCGAATTGATCTTGTACCTAATACTCGTCCTGTTGTTCACGCAAGTCGCAGGATGACACCTAGGGAAAAGATTGAATTAGTTCATCAAACTGATGAGCTACGAGCAAAAGGATTAATTAGACCCAGTGTTTCTGAATGGGGCTCAGCCGTCGTATTTGTTGCTAAATCAGACGGATCCTTGAGATTGTGTGTAGATTACCGCGATCTAAATAAACAAACTCTCAAGAATAAATTTCCACTGCCCAGAATTGATGATTTATTTGATCAGTTGCACGGCGCTCGTTTCTTTTCAAAAATGGATCTAGCTCAGGGATTCCATCAATTACGAATCGCCGAAGATTGTGTACATCTGACTGCTTTCAGAGGTCCTAATATGTTCTATGAATGGTTAGTTATGCCTTTCGGGCTAACCAATGCTCCAGCATACTTCGTAGATCTCATGACTCGTGTGTTTCGGGAAGTTCTGAATAAATTTGTGCTTGTATTCATTGATGACATCTTAATTTTCTCCAAAACTGAAGATGAGCATGCCGAGCATCTTAGAATTGTCTTAGAAATTTTAAGGAGAAATGTTCTATATGCAAAATTTTCCAAATGCCATTTCTGGGTCAATGAAGTCAAATTCCTTGGCCATATTGTTAATGAAGAAGGAATTTCAGTAGATCCTAGCAAAATTTCCGCTATTCTTGATTGGAAACAACCCACTACTCCAAGAGAAGTTCGAAGCTTTTTGGGTTTAGCAGGCTATTACCGGAAATTCGTTCAAGATTTTTCTAAGTTAGCTAGTCCGCTGACTAAGTTAACAATGAAGAATGCAAAGTTCATTTGGACTTCAAAATGTAAAGAAGTTTTTCAAGAGTTGAAAAAGCGATTGACCACTGCTCCTGTTCTCACTATTGTTAACGGGAACCGAGGCTTATCTGTTTATACTGATGCATGTGGTGAAGGGGTAGGTGCAGTATTGATGCAAAATGGAAAGGTGGTTGCCTACGCAGGTAGACAATTACGTCCGCATGAGAAGAACTACCCAACGCACGATTTGGAACTTTTGGCTGTTGTTTTCGCTTTGAAAATATGGCGACACTATCTTCTGGGTAAGAATCTTTTCAGCTTTCCTAACGATTTAGGAAATTAACTAAAGAAATATACTTAATAAACTCTCTTTGTTTTAGGTGAAAAATTCGAATTATTCACCGATCATAAAAACTTGAAATATCTTTTCACCCAGAAGGATCTGAATCTGCGACAACAACGTTGGTTGGAATTTCTAACATCTTATGACTTAGATATTCTGTATACGCCCGGAAAGGCCAATGTAGTTGCAGACGCTTTGAGCAGAAGTTATGCTGTTCTTGCTTATCTTGTTATCACTCCTACTCTTCTCAAAAGGATTGCAAGACGGCAGAAAGAAGAGGAGTTTCTTCGAGGAATCCATAAAAGAATATGCCAGGGTGAAGGCACTAGTTTCGAGATGGATAATAGAGGAGTAATAAGATTAAAAGGCAGGATTTGTGTTCCAGACTTCCCTGATCTGAAACGTGAAGTTTTGGACGAATGCCACAAGTCCAAATTCAGCATCCATCCAGGAGTCAACAAAATGTATCGAGATGTTAAAAGAACATTCTGGTGGAAAACGATGAAGAGAGACATATCTATTTATGTTAGTCGTTGTGCTACTTGTCAGCAGATCAAGAGTGACCAAAAGAAAGTGGCCGGTTTACTTCAACCTTTAGAAGTACCGAAATGGAAGTGGGATCAGGTATCGATGGATTTCATCGATGGATTGCCTCGTACCAAGAAAGGCAATGAAGCGATTTGGGTTATTGTGGATCGTCTAACCAAAAATGCTCATTTCATTCCAGTTAAATCTACTCGGACTGCGGCAAGCTTGGCAGGTATTTATATAAAGGAAATTGTTCGCCTCCATGGTATTCCCAGTAGTATAGTGAGTGATCGTGACCCGATCTTCACTAGTAGATTTTGGGAAGCATTTCAGGATGCATTGGGAACGAAATTAAATTTCAGTACTGCTTATCATCTGCAATCTGATGGACAGACTGAGAGAGTTAATCGAATTTTAGAAGACCTACTGCATGCTTGTGTTCATGATTTTGGTGGTTCTTGGGAGGACCATTTGCATCTGGTTGAATTCTCTTATAATAACAGTTATCAGGCCAGTTTAGAAATGGCTCCTTTCGAAGCTTTATATGGTCGTCCGTGTCGATCACCTACATGCTGGATCGAATCAGGTGACAGACTTGTTCTTGGACCGGATATGATAAAAGAAGCCACTGAGAAGGTAAATTTTATTCGAAAGAAGTTATTAACTGCCCAAAGCCGTCAGAAGAGCTACTATGACCGTCGAAGGAGAAATTTGGAATTTCAAGTTGGAGATTCTGTATTTCTAAAAGTATCTCCGATGCGGGGTGTGTTGAGATTCGGGAAAACTGGAAAGTTGGCACCGCGTTATATTGGTCCTTTTCCTATTTTGGAAAGGATTGGTTCTCTAGCATATAGAGTGCAGTTACCCAGCTGGTTGTTTGGCGTACATGATGTGTTCCATATTTCTAATCTTCGGAAATATGTGCACGATCCAGATGATATTATTGAAGAAGCTGCTCAGCAGGATCTAGAAATCACTCCCAATTTGGCAGTTAGAAGGGAACCGATGAAAATTGTTGATCGTGATGAGAAGCGATTGAGGAACAAAATTGTGAAATTGGTCAAAGTTAAATGGAGTGGCGATCCAAAGGACTGTACTTGGGAGACTGAAGAGAATATGAAGAAATCATATCCCAAATGCAGAATTGACATCTCGACTTAAATCTGTAAGTCATTTCCTTATTTCTGAATTCGTATATTCTTTGTTTAAGTTTCTCTCTCTTTCAATTTCGAGGACGAAATATTCTTAAGGAGGGGATATTGTAACATCCCGAAATTATGAATTTAAATTTTAGTAATATATTTTAAACTTTTTGAAATAAAAATTTGAAAAGTTATAGATTAAATGTTAATAAGTTAAATCTTGAATAAAAATAAAATTTAAGAAAATGTATATTGTAATAAAATCACATAAATTATTAAAAGTTAATAACTAAAACAAGTGTGCAAGGAAAAAATAAAAAAATACAACCAGGCCTATACAAAGAAAGATAAGACATAAGAAAAAAACATACTCTTTCAAATTTAGCAATAAAAGCAAAGTAACATGACATATGTAATATACAGACTTGCATAGGGATTGTACACCAAGAAACTAAACCAATATACAAACAAATTAAAGTAAGTTTTGTAATAAATAAAATAAGAAAATGAACAGCACTTGCAAAAAGAATATACAAAGCAGGAAGTAAGTTATGCAAGCCTCAACATAAATAAAATAAGTGTATGAAACAAGTTTTGGTACTTATAAAAAAAAAAAGAGGATAAAAAAATCAAACAATAGACTAACCTAGAACTCTCTCCCCAGCAAAAGAAGAAGCAAATAATAATCCAATGTAAACATAAAGTGCTGAAAGTATGCAATGGAGTGAATAAACATTTCACAACATACTTCATTTAATGCATTGCATGTACACAATCTTTTCAGCACACACTAACATTTATTAACAAGCATGGTTTAGTTTTTCTTTTACTTCAACTTGTACTTGCTTATGCTTTACCCTGTACACCACTTTTCTCCTATATGTATACGTATACAAAACCTCACATTCATTTGCTAAAAACAACTCAAGTATCATTCAAACAAATTTTTGCAAAGATCTGAAATTAAAAAGAAGAAGATCATCACTTTATATATTACAAGTTGAAAGGCAAATTACTGGAAAAAAAAAAGAGAAGAATCAAAACTGCAGTTAAAACAAAACAAAAGTATTCTCTGTTTCTATATTGTTCAGGTGAGTAACATCAACCTTTTAAATTTTTTTTTATGAACTTGACTTAGTTGCATTTATATCTGGAAAACAAGTATTGTTTTATATATATGAATGCTCTGAGGGTTTACATAAGTTAATAAACAGTTTTATGTTTGATCTGAGTAAATTTACTTGTTCTCTGTTTTTTTTTTCTTTCTTTTCTTTTTCCCAGAGTTGAGTAGTTAATCTGGACATTGTTTTTATACAGTTATAAACAAACTCAAATTTCTTTCATTTAACCATTGTTAGACTTAGAACTTGAACAAAATTAGATAGTTTAAACAAAATCAAGTTTTTAAAACCTGTTGCAAGCTAAACAGTGAGGGAATGTCTCTGTGGAGCTCAGTTTTACAATGGAATGCTAAACATATGGAAAATTCGAACATTTCAAAACATTGATTAAACTTCATAACTTGAATCCCCACTGAAAATCATGATTTTTAAACCAAAAATGAAGATTTCTAAATGAGTATTTTGTGTGCAGTTCGTAAGTGAGTAAAAACTATATTTTTACAAATTTAGGAAGATTGAATAAATTTTAATTGTTGAAACTTGAGTTGTAGAAAGTTTAACCCTATATGATTTTGGGAAAAATGCTAAATAATTTTTCCAACGCATGGATTTTGAAGTTGAATCAAACATAGGGTTTGGGTTCCAGTTTATCTCGTGTTCAGTAAAAATTTGATTTTGCCACTGTGGAGCGTTCGAGTGGTTCGCACTTCAGGGAGATGGTTGAGGAGAGTACGGCGATGACGTGGACGAAGTGGCGTCGCCTCTATGGGTTGAGGTTAGCCGGACGTGGTGATTTGCAGTCGAGTGTTTGGGTTTTGGTTCGAGTTCAGGGTTGTTTTTCGTTTTAGTACTTTTCATGAGGATCTGGGTTTCGAATTTGAGTGAGAGGGCGTATTGTGGTTTGCCGAGGTAGGTGGAGTTCGCCAGAATGTTGGCCAGAGGATGTGCACGTGCACAGCGGTGGTGTGGGTGTCAGGAAGTTTTTTTTGTGTTGGCCACTCGAGATGACTCGAAGCATGACTCGGGGATGTTATCGAGCATGGGGGGGGGGTCAAACTCGGGGCCGAACTCGAGCACGCGAAGGAAGTTTCTTTCCAGTTTGATATATAAGGGTTAGAAAAAAAAAACTGGAAGAAGAAAATAAATTAGAAGGAGAGGGGAAGCTTGGAGAAAGGAGAGAGTACGGGGAAGAGGACATGAAGAGTTCGAATAACATAAAGGGGACTCGGGCTTTACTTTAAATATGGGTTTGGCCCAAATAAATTTTGTTTGACTTATAACAGATTTTAGACTTATCAAGGAATTGATATAGACTACATTGAATTGAAGGCTTGTTACCAATTTTAATAACTAAGGGGATACCCAATAATCAAATCAATATAATAAATAATTAAATTTAAAATGAGAATTTAAGTTAATTTACATTTTAAACTTTTTATAACTATAATAGATTGATTTCCAAAGTATTAAGAAGATTTTCAAATGGTAACGAAAGTAAATAATGTTTATAAGTTTATTAATGATTTTGAAAAGGAAATTAATAAGGATTTATAATTCATAATTGAATTGATTTATAAACAATTGAGTGTTTGAAGTAATTTTTTTTTTGTAAATTAGGAATTCGTTATCCAGATAAAATAAAAGCGACAAATCAAAATTTAGCGATTAATTTAAATGATTAATTTAGAAACAATAGAATGAGTTAATCAAGATTTAAATTTATTTTTCAAATACTTATCATTGTTTTAAAATAATTATGTGGTAAATTTATTTAAACCACATTTGAAAATAGTTTAACTATGACTATGCCCAAGTTTGACACTGTCTGTTTGATTGTGATGCTGTGATATGTGGATTGATATGTACTGCACTATGTTGTGTTTTGCTCTGTATTGATGTGAAAACCCTGTTGCCGTAAAACGGCATTTAAACTTCGATGCGACAGGGAATCGGATTTCAGTTGGTTATCCGAAACCCACATCGAACCTGTGAATATTTGTGAATGACATCCACATGTTTTAAAATTTGACACTCACTATTCGAATTAGCCGGGAAAGGACCTGTGTGTCATATAACCCATTTCGAATATGTGATTCGACGTTATGGATAGAATGTGAAGACCGGTGTTGAAGACCGGGTATTTGCAAGAGCGATAGGATGATCTGTCGATTGACTCTGCACCGAGTTGCTCCGGTATAGAGTTCTCCATATGTGATGGGGAATCCGATCAGGATTGTGGATATCCGGATTGCAAGGACTTCTTTGAAAGTGCCTTCGGTTCTGTTCGAGCCCGGAACAGACTTGTATGGATTGTATGTCTGACATTACAAGTTGAGATATAAAGCCGATTTCTTTCAAATATATTTCTGTTGGTGGCGGAGAATTTATTCTTTTAGCTTAACACCCTTCTCTGAGACGTACGAGCTCAGAGGTTATATAGTTGAAGTTATCAGCGATATATTCCCAATTTGGTAATGTGGCATACTGAGTGTTGCTGTGAAATGATCATTGTGTTGATTATTCGTGATAGGATCATTTATTTGATCGTCTATCTTTGTGATCATTTCTATGATCATTTGTTGACCCAAAGCATGACTTTGTGTAAAGCGTGTTTTTGTGGACGTGACTTCGTCGGACCTCACACCCCGAAATGGTCGAAACAGGAAAGATGCAGCAAGGTTATTGGGGGTAGCACCCCTTAGGGTATGTACATTTCCTTCTGGATAGAAGTGGTATCATGGTATGGAGCCCAGATACTTAACTTATGTTGATATCGCAGATATATATATATGATTTTGTGATTTGTTGCTGGGGCCCCGGTTAAAGATTGGTTACGACCGGGAGATGGCATACTCGTGTCAGTAGTTACCCAGTTAGGGGTAACCTGGCCTTGTGTTGGCAGAGATCCGGTTTGGTTCTCGGGGACGTCCTTCCAGAGGCGTTCTCATGTGGCAATGGGAAGTTCCTTGGCCTGACCATTTGTTGGAAATCCAATTCCCAATACGAAACCCTGTACGGTTTTAGTTGTAGAACCTGCCATTTACTTATGGTGGTCACCACTGTTTAGATGGTAGCTATAGTAGGCATAGTTCGAAATGTCTATGCTGGCTAAGATTAATATTCTACTTTCGAAATGATTTACTTCACTATGCACTAGTAATAATATCAAAGAATTCTTTCCTCGTATCAAGCATATTTAACTATCATAAGAAGAAATCTCCTCCAATTCTGCGTTTGCATTGTGTGTGTGGCGGGAGGTCTTATGGTAGTTCCATTTTTAAAAGCATTCCGAAAATTCTTTTATAAATCTTGTTTATTTAAATACAACTGTTTTGTTTACTCATACCAGTCCCATGACTGATCCGGAGTTTATTGTTTTCTTTCCTAAACTCTGGGTGCCCATTATTTCCACACGGGCAGCCTAGTAACAGGTTTAGGTTATTTTGGAGTAGCAGTATTTTGGAGCTCTTATCTTGGAGATATATTAGGAGCTTTTGGAGATTGCAGGTGTTAGCTTTTGGGAGTTCGTTAGCATCTCTGAGAACTTTTGGATATATGTTCACTGTTGTATTACCATGATGTTGTATTTAGAGATTGTGGTATATGTATTTATGTACTCTGTTGCAGTATGGATATTATGTTGATGTTGTAACAGTGATGTTATTTATGATATTGATTCTGTTCCGCTGTTTTATATTCATCTAATTGTTGTTATAAGCTCCGGCGATGCAAATTTGATGTCGTTTATGGGACATCGAGTTTGGGTCGTCACATTTTCAAACATACATCACAAGTTCACTTCAAACGTATGTCACATGCATCAAATGTAAAGGTGATTCATGTTCACAGTTTAAAAGGCAGAGGCTTGAACTAAGATCAGAGGTATTTAAAATCAACAGATATGCACACTTTATAAATACACAAAGGCTTACATATATGCATACATGCAAGGCAATCATCAACACAGTAATTCACATGTTACTTAGGTTTTAATTTAAAAGTTTACTCACCTTTGAAAAATTGCAGAGAGCTTGAAACTGGGTTGAAACTTTTGAGTTAGCTTTGATCAGAAAACAGGAAAGCTGATGCTTTTATTTGATAACTGAAATACCTTGGTGATTTTTGAAAAATGAGATGTTGATGCTTGAAAAACTATGCTTGAACTTGATTCTTGTTTGATTCCTGGTTGCATTTGAAACTTGTATCTTTGTTACAGGTTTAGTAATTACTTTAAGAATTTGTTTACAAGTTCATGTTTGATCCAAGTTTTGATAATTGGTTATGGGCTTGCTTCTGATTTGAGAAATGAATTACAGGGTTTTGTGTTTGAACTTAAAGAATGATTACAGGGTAGTGATTCTTTTCTGGTTTGTAGAGTATAGAACAGGTTGAGTTTCTTTGTTTTTAGAAATGAAGATAGAAAAAAGATTGAAGAAGGAAGGTGAATGTTTATATAGATTAAATTATGATTCTATAAAAATTAAGAAAAAAAAATACAAGAGATGACACTGTTATTTACCACACTCAATCACTTAACACATGTTAATAAGGGGATTTATAAGCTAACATATGTATTAATGCATTTTTATTTATTTTTAAATTGATTTAAAAAGCTTTTATAATAAATTTCCTAATTAATTAATACATTTCTAAATTAATAAATGCTTTCTAAATTTATAAAAATAAAACCTTTAAAAGAAAATAAAATTAAAACCAATCATATCTTAAATAAAATCACACATAGTGTATTTAATCCATTTATAAATGTAAATATAAAACTTTTGTATTTATTTACTATTTAAATAAATACTTTCATAATTTATATAAATAAATTCCTTAAGGAAAAACAATATAAAACAAATGTTTTTTTAAAGAAAACCTTATCCATATATTTCAATATTCAAAATGTTTTAAATCATTATCTTTAAAGATTCAAATTTAAATTCAATTTAAAATCTAATTTAGAATCAACACAAATATATATTTAACAAACACATTATTAAATTTGTAAATAATTATTCTATTAAATCAACTTAAATATATATATATATATTAGTATATTAAAATAAACACTTTATTAAATTTGAAAATAATAAGTCTATTTTTAAAATTAACTTAAATAAATATATATACATATACATTTAAACAATACTTGTTAAATTTGAAAATAATAAGTCTATTTAAAAATCTATTTACATCTATATATAAACAACACATTATTATTTATTGTTTGAAAATTAGGAATTTTACCAATTTAAATAATTGAATAAAGAGATTATCACATTTAAATTGCTTGAAATTCTAGGATATCACATCGAGCCTCGAATCAGCGAATGATGGCCGACCTTATCCTTTAGCCTGGGCTCAATTCCCAGGAATACGTAAGGCTTAGTTGACCGAGTGAAGCATTCCGTCCATTGGACTTGTGTACAAAAGACTCCAAGGTTGGAACCATAATATTGAAGACTGGGAAAGAGAATCAAGTCGACTGAGCTCATTCGACTAGATAAATGCCTAGTCAACTAAATACTTGGCAATAATACAATTTCTTGGAATTTCTTCCTCGTTTGAGTACGGTTCTTCATGGTATCTTGGCAAGTATACGAAGAGTCATCTTGTTAATTAGGAAAGTGGTATGCATGACGAAGCATAAGATACGGATGATTATGCAAGACGGTTAAGAGATATCGGTCGTACATATGTATATGGCATCTGTGCTCTTTTATGGCTCTAATAGCGTATTATGCAAGACCTGATTTTTGTTCTCTTCTTGATGAGATGCGTACATTTGTTATTTGAATGCCTTAGAGGGGAATAATGAAAATCTACTATAGGATCCAAGCACTCTTATGCTTATTATAGGGGTATAGTGGGATCTGCAAAGGTCCTAGATATTTATAATAGATCAGATAACACTCATGCTCGTTATAGGGGTATGGTGGTTTTATTTACTATTGGGACTAGGTTTCAAGTATATAGAGTAGATCATAACTTATGCTCATTATAGGAGTATATTGAGATATTGACGAGGCGGTAGCACAAGGTCTATTGTATATTCAGATACTGACTATATATCTATTGAGCTCTCGAAAGGAATCATTTGATCACGTTAGAGGTCTAGGTACATTTATGTACTGGCTCTATTTATTTTGAATCATTTGACCAAGTTAGAGGTCTGGGTATAATATTGTATTGATTGTATTTATCTTGAATCGTTAAATCATGAGAGATGTCTATAGTTGACTCCACCTATCTATAATGATGAGTATTGATTTGCATTTCTTAAGTATCTTTCATTTTTTATGTTATGTGTGTTATTAATTGACTGTTATTGATATTGTTGGATTTACTACTATTTTTTACTTTATGATAGACTTATATTATGATCATCATACTTTTGGATGTTGGGTTACCTTTGTTATAGTATGTTTGTTACATTTAGTCACATTATATTAGTTGTGCTAACTTGTTATGCGAGAAGATCAGGTAACCGTATGATTTTCTATCTTTTGGATGGGTTTACTTTACCTGTTTATAGATAATGAAGATTACTCCTGAGCCTCAACTGTGGAGAGGATCGACTGTGGATTAATAGTTCAAGTTTGTTTGTATATTGTTTTAATATATAGTATTTTAAGATGATTCCTCTCACATCAGGCTTTACGTCTGACCCGCATTTTATTTTTTCCGCTTATTTCATGACAGCTCTCGAGTATTCGATTGAGTAGTCTGAGAGTCAGGTGCTTTTGGGGATACGTTTTCACGACAACTGGAGCATTCTATGGAGACGAGATCAATACTTCACGTATGTATATGATATTGTAGTGGTACATGATAGATGTTATTTATATATGAGACTTAATTGACCAGATGTATTTTGAATTTCTATATTGATATTCGCTTACCAATTTCTTCCGCTTGTGCAATTGCATATATACATATATAGTAATCTTTTTCCATTCATGTATATTCAGTATATCATATATTACCATTCTGTTGTGAGATTCAATCGATGTGCCTTAGTATTGTTTTCTTTAAAATTTTCTTTTACCACAATCTATCTTTTGTGGTACTCGAAAGTTAGACATTTTTATTTGGTGTTGATTTCAACATATTACGAAAGGCGGGTTGTTACATCAGAGGGTGTGACTCTAAGAGTAGATACCAAGGGAAACATACCAGATCCATTCATGAAGGTCTGGCTCGGCCTATTCTCAGCAAATTGATCGATGGGATGGGATTTAGATTTCATAATTGGTCATATGTGCAAGTGAGAGATTGATAGAGTTAGGGGTATGCCCTAAGGGTAATTCTATGATTTATTGTAGATCATTAACTCAGTAATACAATCTTGTTCCAAATAAAAGTTGTTTTTTATATTATACACTATTCATAATGATTTAGGTTAATTATTTATTTATTAAGCATATTTAATAGAAAAATATTAAATGATATTTACGTGGTATATAATGTGTTTTAATCATGATAATTTATCACAACAAAAATAATATATCATTTTAAATATTCCTAGTCATTATGTTTTGAGACAAGGTATCGATGCAACCATTGAAAATAGAGCTGTAGCTCACTCCAAATGTTGGTAAATATACCACTCATGGCTGTTGGGGGCATCAAGGGGTTATGTATTGATAGTTGTTGGATATCTATGGATGGCTTACTCGATAGTTTTTTCTTATTTAATATAACAAAGGTTAAGTAGAAAATATCGAAGCAATTATGCCACACAGTTCTCTCAACTTGAGAATATTGTTAAGCTTCAATGTGGACATTCCACTTTGATTATAGTTAAATCGTGGTCTGGCATCTATCGAACGATTATAGTGGGGTCTAATTGGAAGCATTGGAAGTGAAACACTAGTCAATAGAAAATTCATATCCTCGGTTATATGAGTTTATTATCTGATAGAGTTAGATGTATACTAGGGGCAATTTTAAATTTGTTACATGAATTTAGCTGGATAACCAATCTTGTTCAAAATAAAATGTGTTTTATTTCTATTACATACTTGATATAACATGTTATACTTATTTTTTATTTAATTAAAAGTATAATTAATATAGAAAATCTATAAATGGTATGTTTTGTAATAGTAGTTACAATGTCTTGTAAACATGAATGATTTATCACAATAAAATAAACATACCATTTAAATATTCCTAGTCAAGATGTATCAAGATTGGATATTAATATATCTGTTAAGACCAGAGTAAGTAACACTTTCCAAATGTTGGGCAGTATATTGTGCATAGCAATTATGGGCAATAAGGGGTTACTTATTAATAGTTGTTGGATAATTATGGAATGACTCACTCAATAGGTTCTTATTAATTAATATAACTAAGCTCACACAGAAAACATCAATGCGATAATTTTACAAAATTCCCTTGACTTAATAAAAATATTAAGCTTTAATAGAAACTCCACTTTGATTATAGTTAAATCATGGTATATTGTCCATTGAACAACTACTATTGGGTTGAATAGAAGTAACGGAAGTGAAATACTATATAAGAAAGAATTTGTCTCCTCGGTTATATGGGATCAGTATTAAGGGTCAAGTTACGTCAACTCAAAGTCAAAATCTCTGGCCAGAGTAGTATAGTTATGTGACGACCCAGGATTTTGGACATTTGAAATTGGAATATTTAATTGATTTTAAATATTCAAAAGTTAATTTTCAACTTCAATTTTAAATATCACTATTTGGTTGACAAATGAACTATTGAATTAAACAATTAGAAATCAGGTAAAATATGAATTCTAGGATTTCGAGTCTGTTAAAAATAATTTGAAGGTTTATAAAATTTATATTGATAATAATGGAGATAATAGAACTTCTAAAAGTTGAATGTAAAATTGTTTTGTTCAGTTTAAAAATATATTGTTTAAATTAAATTTAAAAATAGCCTTTCGAGGCACAGTCTTGGAATTCGACGAAACTAATTCCATTAGATCTGTAATATTGTATTATTATCGGATTTCAAATTTTGCAGCATTCGAAATTGCCATGTGATTCATACGATAGATAAACGCACAAAAATTTATATCAAAAATTTAATTTAATAACAGGGTCCAAAAAGCTATCTTCTCCATACGATCGAATTAGGACTCGAAACCTTTTCCATTGCGTTCGGAATAGGGGTTTAGCATTATAAATGCCTAGCGGCACACCTCAATTGGGGGTCGAAATTTTCCTATATGTAATTGGAGACATTTGGAATAAATCTATGTATAAAATCTAGTTAAAAATCAAATCAGCCACCTTTTCTTTGAAACGTACACGTTTCAAATATTGTCTCTAACACGTCACCTACCTATTAATTACTGTACCTTTCCTTTCCTTTTAATTTCATCTTCCTTCTCATGCTTATCAAAAAGGGAGCAATATTCATTCAAATAAATAATGGAAAGCTTATTCCACCTCCCTCGTTCAATCAAATTCACTTCCCTCTAGAATTAGTTACCGATGCCAAAGTCCATCTTCTCATCCGCTCAAGAGTACGCTGCCACGGCATTGCTCAGCCTAGCGCTTCGACGCACACAGATCGACCAAATCGTCCCTTCGTCTCCCAACAAAACTTTGATGATCGAAAATCAGATCATGATGATGTATCCTACGTTTCAGATTTGCTCTCACTTCTAGACTCAAATCGCAGGCCTTCTTCGCCCCGTGTTTCAGTTTTGGGAATTTGAGGCGAAAGCATGGCCTGGATTGGAAAAGATAGCAGCTTCTTCTCTACTTGAGGAGCATGCACAAACTTTTCTAAAGATTTTATCTGAAGAAGATGTGGAATCATCAAATGAAAGAGCAGATACTAGTTCGATCGAATCAGTTTGTAAGTATAACATTGATGAATTTAGTAGTCTTTAGATAATAGAATCTGCAAAATTTAGTGCAATTCTTAAAAGAAACGAAGTGGATATTAAGGAAACAGTCTTGGAGAAGTTTGTGTTAATTTAAAACAGGAAGGTCACTCTACTATTTGAACTTCTTTCTGCATGTGTAGATGATACTACTCAAGATGGAAGCCCTAGAATAAAAAGGACTTGATGCTCGCTATCGAACTGCTCTGCGATTGTTGGCAACCTGACTAGATGTCAAATGGATAAAACTGGAAGCAATAGAGATAATGCTTTCATGCTCTGCAATTGCTACTATAAAGGATGAGTGGGGTGAATCAGATGAACTGAATCGGAAGAAAGTTCATGGTCTCGGAAACATGGTGGCATCATAGGTGCTGCTGCATTTACTAGAGGAATGCTTATGGCTAACAGGAGGTCTGAAATCGTAGAAAAACAAGCCGGAATGGATCGGACTGCGAACAAATCAAATGTGAGTTAATCTCACTCATCTGTATTATTATTTAAATTTAAATAGTTAAATTTAAATTTTTGGTTGAATGATTGAATTGATTGGATGTGGTATATCATATATAGTAGTATATATATATTGGAGTGATTGATTTCCCACATTATATAGCAGATGAGACCCTATGCACCCCGCATAATAGCGAATGACCCTTTATACCGCGATATCCCGCTTTGAAGCGGGATTGGTATTTTAAATTAGTGTGCTAACATCTGTGGATGCAGAAAACAGGTTAGAGAGATCCAACTGGATTCCACAAAAAATATTTAGATTGTTTAAATATTCTTTGTTATGATTTATTGGATTATCTATGATAGATTATAGTGGTAATTGGAAATATTCGATGCTATGGTTTGGTTAAATATATTTGGGTATACTGAGTTATCAAAAACGCATAGATTTGGATTTTTGAAGGGAAAATAAAAGAGAGAATTTTAAGTAGAATAATTATTGGGAATTTTGGGATAAATTAAAAATGAATTGGAAAATGATAAAAGTTGATTTTTAAATTCAAAGTATGGGAAAGGGGATTTTTAAGTAATTGGGAATAAATGAAATTTTAAACTTAAGTGGTATAATTTAAAGGAAATAAAGATTTATTTTTAAATTGAGGATTTAAACGATTTAGGAAGAAATAAAAGAAGAATTTTGAAATAAATATGAAATTGGTATTTTCAGCTTAAATAAGATTTTAAATCTTAATAAAGAAATTAAATCTGAAAATTAATAGGTTTTGAAGTAAATTGAGTAAATAAAGGAATTTATTTTGGAAATTGATAAAGTGTTTGAAGTTGTGATTTAAAAGGAGTATAAGACTACGAAAATTTATAAACTGGGTTTATAAAGCGAAATAAGATATCAGTGGATATCTGGAAGTATAAATTCACGGTGGGAATTTATCAGGGAATGGGTAATTTGTTTTAAAAATAAATAGTGGTTTATTTTTAAAGGTGTGAAAGAAAAGTGTATCTCCCTGTAAAGCTAAGTTCGTTTTCAAAGCATATTTTTAAGTATAAGTTAAGAGTTTTAAAGTTGTTTTAAAAGGAATGTTTTTTTAGAAATTATTAATTAAGCTGTTTAGATTTTTTAAAGGTAAATATTTATTAGTTGTAGTAGTAATTATTTTTAAAGGTTAGCTGGTATTATGATTTAAAAGATAATTATTAATATTTATATTTTATAAAGTAGTTTTATTTTAAAAATAGTTTGGTTAAAGTTTTTATTTGAAAACTTGTATAGAATTTCATAACTTTTATTTTTATTATTTGTTTTGGCTTATGTTTTAAATGAGAATTTTTAGAAAATTTCATAGTTAGTATTTTAAATAAAGTGTTTTAAATTGTTTGTACTTCAAGTATTTTAAAGTATATATTTTTGGATAAAGTAATTTAAATTATTTTAAAATCTAAAGTATTTAGACTTGGAGATTTTCAGTGGGAATAAGTAATATTTGAAAATTTATTCCGCGAGAGAAAAGTGATTTGAAAACTATTTTCAAAGGGTTGAAGTGTAAAAAATATCTTGCAAAGATATTTTGAAACTAAATAATTTGAAAATTATAAAGGTCTGATGATTGTTTGTGAATGTTATTTGATAGTTAAATAACAGACTATTAATACTGGCCAATGCGCTAATCGTTCTGAAGAGACCGGAATCTGGATTAATTTTTCGAAAACCACTTCGATCCGGTTTGAACGTTTTCATATGGAAGACAAGAGCTTGGAGTCGAAGATGGACCAGTGAAGTGCAAGGGCTAAACGCTACTAATCCTGAGGATGATTCCAAAATGGATGTAGCAGGAGTAGTGCCTTCTGTTCCGTTCGGTCACGAAACGGACTTGTATGGACGAATGCTTTCAGGACATCGTCAAGAGGGCGGTGATCATTATAAGTGAATATGTTATAAAAAGGTAACGCTGTGCCTCGAACCTCATCAACCAGGAATGACTGAAAATCAGGGGATATGCAGCAAGGCAAAGTGGGTAGCACCCAATTAGGGTAACTCATCCCTGTCTAGAGGTCTCTTTTTATTCGATTGTGTGGGCGGTTGTTGATCCTAACCGCGGGGTGATCTTATTCAGACTATCCAGTAAGGGGTAGCTCCGGTCTTGTGTTGCAGAGGAACGGAGGGGTCCTCGATATGCTGATCTAGAACAGGTACCGTGACAGGTGGTACCCTAGTGCCTAGTCATTCATTGGAAATCCATTCTCCCTACGTGCCCTTTTCGGTTTTGATTGTAGAACCCATTTTATGGCTAGTATTTTTGGAATTTAATAATGTAACAATTTCAGCTATTTGAGTAAGTATTTGTACATAGACACTATTATAATATCAGAGGATTTTTTGATAAGAAATGTTTTCGTTATCGTAAGGTAAAAACCGGGCATGTTTATTTATGGCATGGTCTTACGAGATACCTTTGAATTCAAAATGATTTTGAAAACTTTAATAATCCAATTGAGTGTGTTTTCTCACACTGGTTTTCCAGACTAACTCGGGTGTTATTTAACTATAATGCTCGGGTTAGACCGAGTATTATAGATACTGGAAAGTATGCTATGGAGCTCAGGAGACGAGCTGGATGGCGAGACGTATCACATGTATTTGATGAATCCTCCGTTTTGTTTGATTAACTACAATAATCAGTTTTGTGAGGATAGGATATGATAATTGTCCAGTTGTGTGTTATGAAATTTATTGTACTCTGATGATGTAATGTAAAAATAGATTTTTTTTTTTAAAGATTAGTCATTTATCTATTATATATAGTTCCGCTGCGATTGTGAGATTCTGATATTGTTCTCTATTTCTTCTTCTACCTCCTTCTTCTTTAACCCTAATGATTCGTATTTCCATTCACTTTGAGTTGATATGTGGGAGAATAGTGTCGACTCATAGGGTACGAGTTTGTGAGCTATTATAGTTGGTATTAGAGCTGAAGATTAAGTGAGAACCTTGGCTCTGGTAGGGATTTCTCATTAGAAATAGAGTCTGTTAGTACTCTAAAATGAGTTGAGTGTACTAATAGATATGAGCGCGTATTTGTTGGTGAATAGAAAATTTGATTTTATATTGTGTTGACCTATCGGTTGAGTGTTTATGGATTCTGGTCGATATGTGGGATGCCATATCATCAATAGGGGTTTCTAAACTCTTCAACAAAATAAACCGACACAATATTGTTTTAAAATAGGGTAAATGAAATAATTTTACCCTAAATTGTTTTTGTATATAAAAGAAATAATTTTCCGTGAATTATTATAGTTATATATGGATGCTTGGTTGTTAGAAGATGATAATATTAAATTATTATCATTGTTAAGTGGAAGTTGAATAAAAAATTGAAATTATAACCAAAGATTAAGGAATAAATGCATTAACAAAATGAAATTTATAAATGTGATTTATAATTAAAATGAGATAAAATTATAGAGTAATGTTTGAATATAGATTGAAAGGGTTTGAAATTTTGAAATTTTGGAAAATTTAAATCCCTTTTGAGTTTGGAATGATTTTCAAAGTTTTTTGAGGAATAATAGTTATAATATTTTGGAAATATTTTTGAATTGGATTTGCAATCTAGTGGGATTTGGGATTTAAAAATATTTGAGTGGGTTTTAAAGAGATAAAAGCACTGAACTCTCTTCGGTCGCTGGTGAATAACTTCGGTGATGACTGCAACATCATTGATGTTCATTTTTGAGTTTCCAAGAGAGGAATTACTGCCTGAATATTTTGAATTGGTATTTGTTGCAAAAGTTGAGTTTGATTTTAGAAATGCAAAGGATCTTGGATATAGTTGATTTCAAAAATGATTTTGAAATGTTGAGTAATTGTTTAAAAGACTCTAGAATCTGATTTATTTGATGGAATAAGATTCAACTTAAAAGGGTTAAATAAAAGTACGTGTGAAACCCAAATAAGTCGGAAGGTAAGCTGATTGATTGAAGTGAATTAAAGGAAGTTAGAAAATGTAATTAAATTTGTAAAACTTTTAGAAGTTTAAAATTTAATTTGAATCAGAGTCTAATTAAATATAGTTAACTAAAAGTGAATTTAAAGAAAAGTCTATGGAGGCTAAGTGAAATTGTTACTTAAATAAAAATTTATAAGTTGGAAAATAAAATTGTGGATAGACAAATGAAATTGCATTTGTAAGTAAATAGGATTGAAACTGAATATTGAATTGTGTAAATTAGGAAATTAGTCAAGTTGGACTAAATAAAACAAAGTTATGAGATTAAAGTTATTAAGTAAAATAATCAATTTAAATGGTAAGCAAATAAATGGACATCAAATATTAGAATTGACGTTTAATTTAAATTGAACCGAAATGTAAGTAAATCTAGTTAAGTAAAAGTGATCTTTGAGGAAAAATGATCATTGAAAATAAATTTATTAAGATTGTAAACAAATGTATGGAGAAATAAAAGGAAATTCCATTTGTAAGTAAGTAAAATGAAGTTGAATATTGGATTGATATTTAATTTAAAATTGTACAAAGTAAATAAGGTTTGAAGATAAAAAAATTTGAAATTTTAAATAAATTAGTAAAGTGAAACTAATTAAAGAAATGATTAATTAAATATGGTTTGAAATAAGGTGAATAGAATTCAATATTTAAAAAAATAAAAGGGTAAATTGAATTCAGAATGGAATTGGAAATTTAAGTTAAATAAAAACAAATATTAAAGCTTAAGTGCTAAAGTGAAAATAAATATAAGTAGTGTATAAAATATTTATATTGAACTTCATAAATGAGTTGTAAAATTCTTAAGTAAAATTTAGAATTGAATAATATGCGAAGTAAATATGTGGACGGAGATCTAATAAGAGTGTGTGAAATGAAAATTTTGAATAAGTAAATAGAAATCAAAATAAACGTGAATAACAAGAAAATTGATTTAGCTAATAATCAATTGGAATAAATACGTAGGATGAACATATATTATTTTATTCACATAGCAATTCGATCCAGAATTCGAGCATAGAATTTCGAGATAGTTGTATCGATCCGAGTTGAGATTTCTCGCTCGTTTTTTGACGACGAACCCTGGATGTGGATTTTTTTGATTGATTGATTATGGAAATTCCCTATCATAGTTTAGGACTATGCAAGGAGAATAACAGTTTCTGATCAAGAAACGAGATCTAAATCCGCACTAGAGAGTCGAGTGGACGATACTAGTTCGGAAGTGAAATTTGTGTGATTGGGTGAGCAATCGAATTTGGTATTACGTCGGATAATATATGTGCATCGTACAGACTTGAATGAAATAGATATTTAAAATTTTGTAAAGAAAAGTATAAAATAATTTTGAATGCTAAGATTGGATATTGTACTGAGTAGGGTGCAGGTAATTAATAGCGAAGAGGACATTGAGATTTTTGATTTTAGAAGGTAAATTGAATCGCTCGAAAATGGTATATGTTTAAATTTTTGTATGAAATTTGATGATTTTTTGGTTTAGCCACTTGGACTTTTGTTTTCTTTTGAAATCTGGGGGCCTATAGAGGCATTTTGCAGTTGTATCGTGCTAGCCGCACAAAGGAGACGCTGGCGAAATTTTTCGAAAATTTAGAGAGTTAGAAAACTTTTGAGAAATTTGGATAATTTAAAATTTGGATTCAAATTTAAATTTGAATTGTCGAGAAAATGATATTGTTGGAAGTTATGGATGAGTTTAGAAAGTTAGTAAGTGTGATAGTGTCTTCAATAAAAGATTGTTTAGGTGTGTTAAAACTATTGATTTTGGGAAGAGAAATTAACGGGTTGTGGGACATTCCTCTTAACTAGTAATTTCGGGGACGAAATTCTTTTAAGGGGAGGAGGAATGTGACGACCCAAGATTTTGGACATTTAAAATTGGGATATTTAATTGATTTTAAATATTCAAAAGTTAGTTTTCAACTTGAATTTCTAATATCACTATTTGGTTGACAAATAAACTATTGAATTAAACAATTAGAAATCAGGTAGAATGTGAATTATGGGATTTCGAGTCTATTAAAAATAATTTAAAGGTTTATAAAATTTATATTGATAGTACTAGAGATAATATAACTTTTAAAAGTTGAATTCAAAACTTTTTTTATCAGTTTAAAAATACATTGTTTAAATTGATTTTAAAAATAGCCTTCCGAGGCACAGTCTCGGAAATCAACGAAACCAATTCCATTGGATCTGTAATAGTGTATTATTATCGAATTTCAAATTTCGCAGCATTCGGAATTGTCATGTGATCATACGGTAGATAAACACGCTGAAATTTATATCAGAAATTTAATTTAATAAGAGGATTCAAAAAGCTGTCTTCTCCATACGATTGAATTAGGACTCGAACCTTTTCCATTGCATTCGGAATATGTGTTTAACATTATAAACACCTAGCGGCATGCCTTAATAGGGGGACGGAATTTTCCTATATGTAATTGGAGACATTTGGAATAAATCTATGTATAAAATCTAGTTAAAAATCAAATCAGCCGCCTTTTTTTTGAAACGTACACGTTTCAAATATTTTCTCCAATATGCAACCTATCTATACATTACTATACCCTTTCCTTTCTTTTTAATTTCATCTTCCTTCTCGTGCTTATCAAAAAGGGAGTAATATCCATTTAAATAAACAATGGCCGAGCTTATTCCACCTACCTCGTTCAATCAAATTCGCTTCCCTTTAGAATTAATTATGATGCCAAAGTCCATCCTCTTATCTGCTCAAGAGTACACTGTCGCGGCATTGCTCAGCCTAGCGCTTCGACGCGCACAGATCGACTAAATCGTCCCTTCGTCTCCCAACAAAACTTCGATGATCGAAAATTGGATCATGATGATGCATCCAACGTTTCATATTTGCTCTCACTTCTAGACTTAAATCGTAGGCCTTCTTTGCCCTGTGTTTCAGTTTTGAGAATTTGAGGCGAAAGCATGACCTGGATTGGAAAAGACAGCAGCTTCTTCTCTAGTTGAGGAGCATGCACAAACTTTTCTGAAGATTTTATCTGAAGAAGATGTGGAATCATCAACTGAAAGAGCAGATACCAGTTCGACCGAATCAGTTTCTAAGTATAACATTGACGAATTTAGTAGTCTTGAGATAATTATTTAAAAAATTAATTAGTTATAGTAGTAATTATTTTAAAAAAAGTTAAATATTTATTAGTTATAGTAGTAATTATTTTAAAAAATTAATTGGTATTATGATTTAAAAGATAATTATTAATATTTATATTTTATAAAGTAGTTTATTTTAAAGATAGTTTGGTTAAAGTTTTTATTTGAAAACTTGTATAGAATTTCATAATTTTTATTTTTATTATTTGTTTTGGCTTATGTTTTACTTGAGAATTTTTAGAAAATTTCGTAGTTAGTATTTTAAATAAAGTGTTTTAAATAGTTTTTATTTTTAAGTATTTTAAAGTGTATTTTTGGATAAAGTAATTTAAATTATTTTGAAATCTAATGTATATAGACTTGGAGATTTTCAGTGGGAATAAACAATATTTGAAAATTTATTCCGCGAGAGAAAAGTGATTTGAAAACTGTTTTCAAAGGGTTGAATATAGAAAAATATCTTGCGAAGATATTTTGAAAATAAATAATTTGGAAAGTATTAAGGCCTGATGATTGTTTGTGAATTTTATTTGATAGTTAAATAACCGGCTATCAATATTGGCCAATGCGCTGATCGTTTCGAAGAGACCAAGATCGAGATTAATTTCCTGAAAACTACTTCGATCCGGTTTAAACGTTTCTGTGTGGAAGAGAAGAGCTTGGAGTCGAAGATGGAGCAGTGAAGTGCAAGGGCTAATCACTACTAATCCTGAGGGTGATTCCAAAATGGATGTAGTAGGAGTAGTGCCTTCGGTTCCGTTCGGATCCGGAACGAACTTTATGGACGAATGCTTTCAGAACATCATCAGTAGAGCGATGAGCATTCTAAGTGAATATGTTCTAAGTAGGTAACGTTGAGCCTCGAACGTCATCAATCGGGAATGACTGAAAATCAAGGGATATGCAGCAAGGCTAAGTGGGTAGCATCCAATTAGGTTAAGGTCATCCCTGTCTAGAGGTCCCTTTTTATTCGGCTGTGTGGGCGGTTGTTGATCCCAACCGTAGGGTGATCTTATTCGGACTATCTAGTAAGGTAGCTCCGGCCTTGTGTTGTAGAGGAACGGAGGTGTCCTCGTATGCTGATCTAGACCATGTACCATGACAGGTGGTACCCCAGTGCCTAGTCATTCATTGGAAATCCATTCTCCCTACGTGCCCTTTACGATTTTGATTATAGAACCCACTTTGTGGCTAGTATTTCTGGAATTTAATAATGTATCAATTTCGGTTATTTGAATAAGTATTTGTATATAGACACTATTATAATACCAGAGGATTTTGATAAGAAATGTTTTGGTTATCGTAAGGTAAAAACCCGGCATGTTTATTTGTGGCGTGGTCGTACGAGATACCTTTGGTTTCAAAATGATTTTGAAAACTTTAATAATCTTATCGAGTGTGTTTTATCACGCTGATTTTCCAGACTGACTCGGGTGTTATTTAACTATAATGCTCGGGTTAGACCGAGTATTATATATACAGGAAATAATGTTGTGGAGCTCAAGAGACGAGCTGGATGGCGAGACGTATCACACGTATTTGATGAATCCTCTGCTGTGTTTGATTAACCGCAATAGTCATTTTTGTGAGGACATGATATGATAACTGTCCAGTTGGGTGTTATGAAATTTATTGTACTATGATGATGTAATGTAAAAACATATATAATTCTTTTTGTTTTAAAGATTAGTCATTTATCTATTATATATAGTTCCGCTGCGATTGTGAGATTCTGATATCATTCTTTTGTTCATATTGTATGTTTAATTTAGGTTTGAATTCTGTTATCATGTTTATGTGTGCCTTGGTTGTCTGGTTTTGTTCTGTTTTAAAAATTATTGTTTTAATAATGTTTTGTATTGAAAATTGTTTTGATTTATTTATTTAAATTTTATGTTACAAGTTTGGGAATTGAATCCACATGTTGCAAGTTATTTTGAAGCAACTTTGGTCATTATTTACATAAGAATAAAAGTTAATTCATTCTAATATTTATGTATGAACTTTTCAGTCAAATTTTAGAATTTTTATTTTTAGTTAACAATTAGATCTAAGATTGTTGTTCTGATTAAATATACGTATATTTTTAACAACAAATTAATTGATTACTTATGTTACACTTTGTTTGGAATATAAAACTTTGATTCAATTATTATATATATGTGTGTGTATGTGTGTGAATAAACACACACATATATATGTATATATACATATATGTATATGTTCTGGATTCAAGTTGTGCAAAATGGATTTTTATGAAAATTATAATTTTGATTTTAAACTATCCGTTAATTAAAACTAGTTTTAAATTATTTAATTTTCTTTAAAACATGTTAAACAACCAAAATCAACTTTAGTGTAAACAAGAACATATATATACACATGTGTGTATATTGTACATATATACATATCCATGTGTGTATAATAAATGTTATTTTGTTTATAAAAAAATTATGAACAACCAAGGCATACATAAAGGGAATCATTAGCTATGCACACTTCTTATATGCTGCGCTTGCATAATAACACTAAGAATATATTTGGATATACTCACATTCCATGCTATGTTTAAATTGATCATCAATGACATTTAATGAATCATTAATCTAATCACAGAGAAAGAGAGGAGGAGAGAGAAATAAAGGGTTTGTCACTCCAATTAAAGCTATTTCTTTCTTCGGTCGATGCATAGTTTTAGAGAAGGTAATGAAAGTTTTCCTTCTTAAATTAACTTTAATGAGTAACTATTACTCACTTGGGTGTATTTAGTACACTCGTACATTTGAACTTATATTAAATTTGAACACTTTCAGACCAATAAAATGAAAGAAATAATTTTATTTTAAATACTTTTTAAATTCAATCTAAAATCATTTTAGACTTCATAGTCCCAATAGATCCAAATAGGAAATATTTTAAACTCTACCTATTTCAACTGCTTTTGACTGGTTCAATTCCAATAATGGTATTAGAACTAAATAGTCCTAATGAACCAGAAATTTTGTGTTTGGATTATACAAGTTGGATGTGGATGATATTGTAATTTTGATCAAAACCAAATTCCATAAGTCATAATGTGATATAGTTTTAATGAAGAGAATTGGTGTAATCATTATTACTACCAGCTAATGCTTAAAATAGTGAATAAATTTTTATCTAAAAATGTATAAGCGATGAATTTGGCCTAACTTCCATACCATTAAATAAGATGACGCGTGAACGTTAATATTTGAATTATTTGATATTAATAGCAGACTGAATTTATACCTATTACTCGCATAACATAATGTTGAATACTTTGAAATATCACACGATTTAGTTAAAATATAATTATAATAAATTAATTCAATTAATTAATATTTAAAAAATATTAATACATACTATATGGTTCCGATAAATTACATCCTAACCAACGTTGAGTTAATATTCTCAATGGCAAACCATGCAAATTGCACATACATAATAAACGAACCTCTAATGTCTGAGCTCGCATTGAGTATATAACTCGACGATTTAAGGGCTAACAAAGCATTCATTCACCTTCTTAATGGTAAATGTGTAATATGCTCTTTACCATTCAAGGCTAAAGAAATCACTATAGTGATTCTCTTTTAGGTTCAGCCACCATTCAATCGTATAACCTACTATAGCAAAATTCTCCATCTCTCTTCCTCTATTCCAACATGTTTAACATGTGATCGGGCATGCCCCTGTAACAATAAGAGCTTCTAGTGAGCTACCATCGCATGCCTTTTTGAGTTCCACATTACAATTGCCATAAAGTGTGTACTTAGGTACATAATTTAGTGTAGAACTAATATTTTCGGTTACACTTATCCATGAAGCTACGTGAACTCTAAAAGTTAAGAAAGTGGAAAAATTCCCTATATTCACTGTACTTAGCTAGCACTAGGTCTAGGTTCAACCTTGGTTTGCTGAAATAATTTGGACGTCTAAAATTAATTTTAAACGTCAGGCCCTCTTTATTTTAAAATATTGTCCAATAATTTAGATGTATGACTTTCTTTCTCGGATATTTGATTTTGATTCCTATTGTATGAGACATCTAAATCAAGTCAAATTTGAACCAATTTCTTTCGAGTTAATATTGTTTGAAATACAGACATCCGAACCTTAATTCAAACGTTTGACTAATATTTTAGATGTTTGGTTAGGATTTTCCGTATTTTTATAATCTGTTTATTTTTTTATTTACGTTTGTCTTCTTCATGGTTTCGATTATAGACTTAAGGGCTTATTTTAACGGTGTTTTATTGGCAATTTCTAATTTTGTTTGCATGCAACTTCATTTTAAATCTTCCAATGAACCACCTACGTATTTACATCAAATTCTATCTATATTTTAAATTATTCAAGGTGGAATAAATGGTTATTCGGCTTCTTTTATTTATTCAAATCATACCAAACTTTTAAGATTTAAATCTATAGAATTTAAGGTGAACTACTCTAGCCTATCTTTCTCCTTTTTTCTATAATTATTTCTGTTTAATTACCACCTAAGTTTTTTGATCTTTACTATTAAATTTGATTTATAGTTGAAATTATTATTCAAATAAAATCTACGTTGAAACTACTATTCCAAATTCAATAATTATATTTTTAAATTAGGTAGAATTATTTAGTAATTTAATTACTTACGAATCAGTTGAATGTCATAATCAATTCACTCACCTTTTCAAATCTTACCTTCTTCTAACTTGATTTGAATCTCCTTTCCTAGGCCTTCAATCTTGATTTAGTCACCTTTCCTTCTCCCTTTCTCTTTTGATTTTCATTTTCTCCCTCTCTTCTTTGAATTATATATGTTTTATTTTATTTTTGATATAGAAATTTTTGAAAGAAATATAAGTATTGTTTATGTTTTATAAGTTTTCAAAGAGAAAGAAGAAGAAGTGTATGTACGAAAAAAAGGTTGCGCTAGGGTTTAGAGTGAAAAGGAGAGTGTCTTATTTGCACTTGCAAACTAGGGTTATCTAGTCTAAACCCAGAATTAATAATTATGAAAATACCATTGGTTGTAGACGTCTTTAATTTTGACCCATTTTAAAATTTTAATAAGTTGTATATGTCTTTTAACTATATATGATATTCCCGACGCATTGGAATAGATTCTGAGGCCTAATTTAAACAATTCTGAAAATTTACTATTTGTCCTTATCATATAAAATTACTATTTTACTTTATTAACAGGAGTATATACACAAGCCCATATGGACCTGCATCTACTCACTCGGGTATTGTGAACTACTTCGTGTATGAGTAATGTGGTTACTCATTTACCTCACTGGAATAAATAAAAATAAAAGGTGAAAACTCTTCTCATCATGACTAGCGGTGCATTAGAGCATAGTAATCATCTAAAACTGCTTCATAATAGCATTTTGAAGTAATGTATAGAAAACAATTGTGTAACTTTAAAAAGAATAGGAAACTGAATCAAAAATGAATTCAAACAGCATTGGTACAATATGAAAACAGTAATAAAAAGCACTATATTATAGTTTTTATTTCAACCCTACTTTTTATTACCTTCAATCAATAACACATTGCCCTTTGTGGTGTTTTTTTACCGAACATGGCAATGCAAAGCCAATATGTATCTATCTTAACTCAATGATTTTTTTTCACATGCACATATACTTAAACATACAGAACCACCGGATCAATTGCCTCTTCTTGGCCCACTTCTTACACCTCTAGTCAGCGCATCAACGCTTTCAAAAGTAGTGGTAAGAGCTACAACTGATCATGTATTTCCTTCTGGGGTAATCAAAGTTTATGGCATGTTGTATTTCTGTGAGTAGCAGAAATAATCGTACTATTTAATCTCTATCTTATTGTAGTATATTTTAAAGAAAGCCCTACTCCAAACAGTAAAGCTAAGTAATTCGAATGGATTATCAAATCCGATCCTCCGTTTGTTGTAGTATTTTGTTTACCAATAATATTCCTAATTTTTTTTGGATATTCCACTCTTTATTTTTATTCAGTATGATCATGAGAATCGTAAAGTTTGCTAAATGTTCTTTTCATAAGTTGAATGTCACATGATCATACAAACATCCTGGGAAAAATCATTCCGCGGGCATGGTAATGTCACAACTTATATTGTTTTCTATAGATCCAACATATATATAGGTATTCAATAAATCTAACACAAAAAAAATTCATGAAAACAATAATTGCGTCCAACAATAAAACATCATGAAACCAACTACAAAACTGAATATGAACAACAATAGACGCAAACCTTAAATAAGTTGCCCTTTTAAAAAATAAAATAAAAATGGGCAGTACTTAGGCTCTTTTACTGAACCAGTAATGCATCCTAGGGGAATTTTCTTTTGGTTAACATATCCAAAGATTGAATCAGTAGAATAAATCTAAGGACAAATTGGTTATAAATCCTCCACTACGAACTAAAGTTTGTCTGCATGAGAGAGGAGTCCTACAACTAAGTTAATTGCTATGAAAGATGATATTTATAGAAAATGAATGTTAAACATTAGTCGCAGTAGCCAAATATTTCTCAAAAAATGACTATATTGTGTTTAACACCATTAAAGGAAATTTAATCCCTGAACCTAGGAAATAAAAGCTAATATCCTAGCCAAAAAAGTAAGACTGACTAAGTAATATTACCTATTCCTGTTTGTGGTAAGTTCTGAAAGCTTGAAGCCAAGTATACATTTGCTTTACATAATTAATCACTTAAATGCAGTTAAATGAACACATGTAAACTTGAATATTTATAGTATCCAAATAAACCCATATGTAAACCATGCATTAATCTCAAGTCAGACTCAATATTCATGTTTTAATCAATATTCCCTCTCCTCAAAATCGTCATCATAAAGATCATCAAATAAAGACTGCTTATATGGGAAATGAAACCTAAGTAATATTTGCATTTCCTTATATGGAAAAGCCTTAGAATGAATGCAGCATGGTCCTAAAAGAATAAATACACAAATATATATCATGACATCTACATACAACATCGTTTTTTATGTGCATATTGTACCACGTCATGAGCATTTTTTTCATAAGGTATTAGGTATTGGATATTGAAACTTATTAGACATAATAATTTCCATGCATAATATCTTTTAGCCAACATCAATTCAGAATAAGATAATTATTAGACATAATAATAATGATAATAGAAAACTCATTATTATTGTATTATCACATTCATCTACCACATCATTGCTAGCTATGCATCTAATCACCATTATTTTTAGCCAACATCATTTAAAACATCAAAATTAAATGTGGTAGTCGGTTGAAAAATAATTTACTTATTTTTTGAAGAAACAGTTGTTTCGCCTGTAGAAGTTTTAGGGAATGAGTTATTTAAAGCAGAAGTAGTAGGTGGAATGCAATAATCTTCATATAGCATAGAGTTTCCAAGTTTACGTAGATAAAGGTGCACCAGATTTCCTTTTGGCCTTGGAGGAGGAATCTATATCTACTTTGTATTTTTTGATCCTTTTGCAACCTATTTAGATAAAATTAATTATGAAAATTATTCCATGGTTAGTCGATGTCGATTATTGAAGTTTAGATCTAACAGCGGTCGATAATAGGCAGAATAATCAATCGATCAATATGCATTAGATTCAGAGTCGAATTAGAGATGAAATCGATGATCAATGCTCGTTAATCGAAGTTGGAGATGTTAGATCTGGAATTGCCATGAAGTAACCCTACTTTGCGTCTACGAAGGAGACGAAATCAATTTTTGCGTCATTTTGTAGTGAGGGAGGTAATTATAGGAAGTTAGGATTTTTAATTTATGGAAGACAGTAAAAACGATATAGGGAGCAAAAATTATACGAAGGGTATTATCAGAATTCTAAAAAGATGCGGTTGATTTGATATTTATTTAATTCTTATAATTAGTAGTAAAGATAAAATATTTAATAAAATTATCTTTTTGTTTAAGTTAATTTACCTCCAAAATAGAATGAAATCTTTCAAGTGTTATAAAATAGTTATCTCCTACTTTTCAAAATCATACACTATCACACATAAAAATTTAAATATTTTTGCGTGTTAAAATATAGACCATCACATCTTAAAATTTTCATAGTCTTGTCCCATAGTTTTGAAGCCATAGCAAGTACTTCTATCTGAAGTCGTCACAGTTAATAGCTATCACGTACATTTATGTCCATTTGTTATATAATTTGTTTTCATGGCCTTCGTGTTAAATCTTTTCCTCTGCACATACAAAAATTTAGTTCTGTTATCCTACTTCATTCCATGTATAAATATATTATGCATGAAATCAATGCCTTGGGCCACGTTTAACCTCACTTCATTTTAATTTAGCAGTTGGGCTGCTTGGTTGTTTACAAGGACACGTGCCCCCGTATTTTTTTCATCTTGTGGTGGATGGTTCAAAACTAATTCATTTCATGTTGTTGGGTTGTTGTGTGTAATCCACTAAGCATGACATCATGAATATTCTTTTCCCTCGTGATATATTTAATACTTTCCTAACATTCATTTATGGCTTATTTTGCAGCTGACACGTGGTTCATTCATGCCCATCATACAGTAGGCTCGAGTTTAGTTCTGATTTCTAATGTCATCATAATATAGAAGGAAGGACGAAGAGCCAAACATGATGAAAGGTATTTTTCAATAGTTTGAAAAGTCATAGTTGAAATCTATTCAATAAATTTTTATTATTAATAGTAGAGATTTTAATTTATTACTAAATTTTCCAAGGTCACATTCTCTCCTCCTTAAAAAGATTTGGTCACCGAAATCTCTAAATGCGGAAATGTAATTCACTCGACAACCAATATATACAATCATTTACTCTATCATTAACCATTTATGATCATTGTCTCTAAATTCAAAATTTTTAATGTAGTATGTACATATAGATACAGAATGCATATGAACATATATGTAAGGTAAAATTGTGCAGTCTCTTGAACTAGCCGACCACCTAAAATGTAAGTGTCTATGTCATGTATCCAAAATGCATGCAATGTCTTATACTTGTAATTCCATATGGATGAGAAAACATTCAATACATATGCAAAAATATGAAAACCATTATGCATATAACCGATAAAATAAAATGGATAATGTGATGTGTGTCGTAGAATAACATGAACATACCAGCCCATATATGCAATACTACCTAATAAAATTCATCAATTAGCAGCCATCACCCAAAACACATCCTCGCGACACGTTCACAACCATACCTAACTTCCAAACATTCCTACCTATGAAGAATACTAAGCTAAATTTTATTCGCACTAGTAATTATACTACTAAAATGGAAACATACCGAAAAAGAGCTCTGGATGGGTAGCTACGATTTTCTCCTCTGGCTCCCACGTACTCTCAGTTAGACCGTCTACCCACTGGACTCTAACCAGTATAAGTACTTTGTTGCAGAGTCGTCATGTCCCATGCTTAACAATATAAGTAGGTCTATGATGACACAGTGACTCTCTCCACTTCAACTTCTTCCAACCGACCTAGCTCGGCCACAGTAGTTGAATCGTGCAAACACTTTCGCATTTGTGGTACATGGAAAACATTGTGGACCCTCGCTAATTTTTTAGGAAGTTCCACTATATAAGCTAACTTCTATGCTCTCTCAAAGATCGGAAAAGGCCCTACAAACCTTAGTGCTAACTTTGTTTATGTGGTGAGACCTCCATAAATACCATGTTACCCACAGCGAACTCCAACTCCATGCGACTTCTGTCAGCATATGATTTATGTTTATCTTGTGTAATCATCAACCTTCAATAAATCAAGTCAACTTTCTTAGAAGTCTTTATTATCATATCTATTCCGAAAATGATTTTTCCTGTAGTGTCCCACTAACATGATGCTGATCTACAGGGCCTCCTATACAATGTCTAGAATGGTGCCTTCACAATACTTACACGATCGCTATTATTATATGACAACACTATCAATAGCATGCGATCCTTTGAAGAACCTTGAAAGTCTAAGATACACATCCATATAAAGTCATTAAATACCCTATTCACCCTATAAGTCTACTTGTCTGTTGATGTATGATATGTGTTAGTCAAATTTTTTTCAGTGCCTAATGCCAGTTGAAGATTCCCTCAATGCTCAGTAGTGGAAAGCGGATCTTGGTCATCGAAAATGTTAGAAGGAAATATATGCAATCAAACTGTCTCTCTCATGTATAAGGTTGCCAAAGATATAGCTATTCTTGTACTTTTTAATGGAATAAAATCAGCGCATTTCATCAGTCGGTCAATTATGACCCAAATGCTGTCTTTCCCTCTCCTACTTCTAGGTAGACAGTCAATAAAGTCAACAGAGATACTCTCCTATTTTCGCTACAATATAACCAATGGCTATAATAATCCGCTAGACTTCTTATGCTCCACGTTTACCCTTTGACAAGTCATACACTTGGAAACATATTCCACTACATGTCTCTTTATACTAGGCCAGTAAAATACTCTCTTCATACCATGATATATTTTGTCACCACTAGAATGAATAGTCATCCTAGAATGTTGAGACTCTACTAGTACCATATGTACCAACTCCTTAATAAGAGGGACATACAACCCACTATCTCTTTGCAACCATCTTTTCAAATCTATGGAATAGCGATCCAATGATCTGAACACTTTACTCTATTTATCTTCTCAAAATTATCTTATAAATCCTTGTCTTGCTCGAACTTGAACAAATACAGTCCATAAGCGAAGGCTGAATATATAAAGCTACCAATAATTCTGGCGTAATGTTCGACGAAGGTCAAAAAGAAAATGTAGAAATGAACTTCAAATGTTTCCGTTCCAAAACATAAAATCCAACATTGCATGCTTCCTACTTAAAGCATAAGCTACAACGTTTCCCTTGGTTGAAGTATGTGAGATACTAAAATCATAAAATGCGAAAACTCCATCCAACTCTATTGCCTCAGATTCAAATCCTTTTTGAAGAATAAATAATTAAGAGACTTATGATTTGTGAATAGCTCAAATTTCTCTCCTAAAAGATAACACCTCCACGATTTAAGTGTAAAAACAATGGCTTCTAACTCAAGATCATAGGTTGGGTAGTTTTTCATGCACCTTCAATTGTTGACTAGTATAACAAACAACTCTATATCAACACTGCATCCAGTCCTGTACCACATGCATTGATACGCATTATAAACACCCTCGTACCTTCAAGGAGTACTAAAAGAGATGCACTAGTCAATAACTCCTTCGACTTAATATAAGCATCTTCACATTTTGAGTTCCATAACAAAATTAAATTGTTCTTGGCAAGAATGTCAATAGTACTGAAATTTTAGCGAAGTCCTAAATGAAATTCCTATATAGGCCATCCAAACCAAGAAAACTTCTCACCTCCATAGCATTCTTTGATATATGTTAAACTTATACTAATTTTTTTTTTACTATGATTAACTACTAGTCCATGCTCCGAGACAACATGTCCTAGAAAGCAAAATTCCTAGTGCCAAAAGTGACATTTGAAAATTTACTCTTTTAGCTTATGCCTATTAAGAATACTTAGTATTTCTCCAAAATGCAACATGTGCTCTTCTTCACTTTTTGAATACACAAACATATCATCAACAAATACCACCATAAACTTATTTAGCAACCCTATAAAGACTCAACTCACGAAATCGATGAATTATATCCATGTATTAGTTTGTCCAAATGCCATTCCTAACCACTAATAAAGTTCGACGAGTGTGCAAAAAGTGGTTTTATGAACAATATCCTTGATTACATGCAATTAATGGAATTTGGGAATCAAATCAAGCTTAGAGAATACCTTTGCTCCAACTAACTGATCAAAGAAATTGTCTATCTGCTTATGCAACTTATGATAATTGATGCAAAGCCTTAGAGATCAATCTTCTTTAGTATAAAAGACAATTCATGCTCTCTACTCCAAAAAACATCTCCAAATAAAGCCCTCGTTCATTAAGTCACCGACTTGCTTATTTAGCTTTCGTCTTTCTTTAGGAAGCATATGTCTAAGGGGTAAGGCAATAGGTCTTGCATTCCCTTTAAGATAAATTCAAAATTCGACTCCCTATAAAGAGAAAATTAGAAACTTCGAAAAAGTCATTTGGGTAGTCTCGAACAACCGATACTGAAGCTAACTCATCATGTGATAGGTTTAAAGAATAAAAGTAACTCAACATAACTAAACATATGGGATCGCAGTAAACCTTATAGCTATGCCCACTACAAGTACCTAATCGAACCACCTTCCTATCACAATATAAGACTGCTCCATACATAGTCGGCCAATCCATTCCTAAAATTAAATCATGCCCAGAGAATCCCAAAAAAATTTGGAATCGATTTTGACACCCAAAATGTAAAACTTCAAACTTATACAAGTCATGAGATTAATGAATCAATCCTTCAATAGGTTCGATATTACTACAAGGCCTATAACTGCACTAGTTTCTAAGTGTAATTCATTTACTAATAACTCTAAATAATTGAGTGTGATAGTTTGTGTCAAAAAAAGTATGAATAGATAAATTGGAAAGAGTTATCACACTTTCTATGATGATCTTCTATCCTTTATCCATAACTAGAGCAGCGCTCAAGCTAGGAATAACATTAATTGCATATGCTAGAACCATCTGGGTAAAAGTCTTAAGTGTATTTATATGTCTCCTCATGTGTCCAAATTGGTTGCAATCATAGCATTTGATCTTTTCGGTACTTATCCTGCGATATCTTGGTAGGTTCTCTTTTCCTTGGCTCTTCTTATACTTAAACTTCACTTTCTTTATCTTGCCATAAGCTCTCATCCCGCTTGTGGTTGTCTTATTGAACTGGCTTTACCTTTGCCTTCTTAGGTTCCTCCTTCCCAATTAAATTAAGCAACGTCATCTCAACCAAGCTCTCAAAAGTAGCTCTAGTAAATACATGGCTCAAAGAAATATCTCTCAAAGCAGGACTAATCCTTTGCAAACTTTTTTGCCTTCTTCATTGGTTTATTGATAAGATATAAGCCATACCATGCCAGCTAATTAAACTCATTGGCATACTTCTTGACATTATGGTCACTTTTCTTCAAATGAATGAACTTCTACAACTCTACACCACATTCTCCCTCAAAAATAAACTTAGTCTCAAAGCATCTCCCTAAAATTAGTCTAAGCAATATTAGCCTCATTTGTCTTAGTAATAATAATATCCAACTAGTTTAAGGCTTCTCCTTGAAAATTCCATAACGCTAATTATCTCTTCATCGCATCCTCCACAGCTATCATAACAAAAATCCTGTCACGACCATGCCAATGTCTCAATAAAACATTCGGTCTTTTCCACCCAGACTTTGGAAATCCCAGCATATTGTAAGAAAATCCAAAGCATGCGGAGGAGTTGGGAATGCCACATATGCTGATGCTATCGGTCCTCTACTAGGGTTGAGTTCGGTCTAGCCCTTTGCTTGAAGATATCGATGAAGCCATATAGGAACATTCATGCTTGGAACCTAGGCTACCTCAACTGAACTATTTTCGATTTAGCTGCTCATTCTTACTTATCTGTAAATAGAAATTATTAACAACTTTCCTCAAATAGTTTTAAGCATTACTAGAATATGAGGTGTGTTCGTGTTATACATTGATATATTTATATATATTTCTACTATTAATAAAGATAATTCAATGCATATGATTTCCGTGGTGTCTTTTTGAAATTCCAAAAATACCTTTCATTCATCAAATGAATCTCATCATTTATTTGCCACATCAACCACCATCCTCGTTTCAATGAAATATTACTATAAATGCATGTACGTATGATTTACACTAGAACAATAATGATAATTATTTGAAAATATACAAGTAAATTCTCTCGATACTTGCCTAATCCCTAAAGAATCCTAAACCTAAGCTCAGGCACCAATTGTGACCACCCACACCTCTGGATACATCAATTAAAACCCTAAAGTTGCTTTTAAACTCGCCTTGTGCCAAGAAGTACAAGTTATCGGGGTTTAGAACATTACATGATGCAGAGACAATTATAATTTTAATGCATTCTACACTTACAAAATCTCACAAAGGAAGAAAATAAAATTAAAATGCTTAGAATAAGCCAATTAGATAATAGTCTACACATAATAAAGTCCATAGAAGTGTCTCTAAATAACAATATAAAGCCCAAATGATAAGATAATATACTACAAAGTACATGGAGAATAACTATAGGTAATATAGCTCTAGTGCTAAGTCTTCTCTTTCATGCACCGTATCCTAGCAAAATCACTTACTGGCCTTTCCTCCTGTAGTATGTATAATAGACGAAGTGTTAACCCAAAAAATGGACCAACGTCCTAGATTGAGTGTGAAAGCACCAGCCCTTTTATCAAGGAAAATAAAATAGAAAAAGCAATTGTAGATTGCAGAAAAAATAAAGGAACGGGAAGATTTTCAATAGTTCAACTGTTAGTGAAGTCTACTTCCACTTTATAAGTTTCTATTAACTGACTATTGTCACAAGTTGAATCATATTACAATATGATTGAATCTCCTAAGTTAGATTAGGTCAGAAGTGCTAGAGTTCACTAGAGAATTATAGTAAACTCTTAGTTGATAATTGTGTGGAAGGAGAAGAGTGAAGAATAATCTCTGCAGAGTTCTAGTGGCCAGTCCAAATAATCTTGTTTATGTTGCAAGTAGGACTATATTTATGAGGGTTGGAGAGCTATTAGGCTAGGCTGCTTTACTAGAAGCCTATATTTGATGATACGAAGACGCTCCAAAAATTTCATAATGAACCAAACTATCATAATGGATCGCTAGCGATCCATACGTTTTAAATATTTTTGGATCATTTCACTTAGATTGCACTCTTTGCCTTACGTTGATGCTCTCCATGTAATTTCATAACTACTTTCCTTGTTTTGATGGGGATTCATGTATAGGTTGGATAAAACTATGACTGGACTTAGACGAATGTTCACTTCTCGAACTAGCTTACTTGGAATACCATGAAACTTGGTATATATTGTTAGAAAATATATTGGCTCATGATGCAGGAGGCTTGGTGGATCCACAAGCAATCCTTATGGATCGGTTGTGATCCATAGGTGATGGGTCGCTAGCGATCCATCCCCATAGCCTATTTTTGCATCTTTCCTTTTGGGTCCTTCTTAACATCTTCTTCTAGTCCTTTTGGTTGATTCTTGAGTTGTTTTGACTAGACGTAGATGTTCTAACTCCTATTGAATTCTGTCAGATTAAAAACTTGGTAAATGTTTGCCCTCCAAAGTATGCCTTCGTTGGAAATAAGATGTCTCTGAATGTAATTGCATTTGAGTTCCCATTTCGTGAAGTTTAATTGATTGTGTTGAGGCTTTCATGTGAATGTGGTTTTGGCCATTCAACCGTCTGCTAAGTTTTTGCTGTGAACTGTCATTGCTTGTAATGATGAATAAATTTCAATACCACAACATTCTTAAAATTCTTGCAAGCAACATGTAGATATTACTTGGCATGCTTGGAGAAATTGACTGCAACTTGATGGATCACTAGCGATCTAAAGACTTAGTAATTTTTTTCAATTCAACCTCAATTTTTTCCAATTCAACCTCCTACTTAGCTTTGCTTGAGTCGATCCTTCATCACCGGCCTTGTGAACCGAGCTAACCTTTCTACGACCTGACCTAATCCTTCCGTGACCAAACCCTAGCTTGCTCACGCCACGGCCTTTGTCGATCTTTACTGCTAAAGCTCTCTGCCTCTAACCCCGCCTAACCTTGCCACCACTTCGAGCCAATTTCCAGCACCTGACTCATTATTTGCCTAAATCATGACGGATCGTGCCTAGCTTGGATCACCAGTGAATTAGAATTGGTCGATTTTGCCTTTTGACTTGAGGTTGGTGATGTGAATTATGGCATAGTATTAGTGATTGTTGATGAAGTTATGTTGGTGATGGACACAATAGAGAATTCAAGTTTATTGTTACTTTGTGGAAGAAGGTAGCAAATTGAATCTTGAATTCTTCGTGGAACGAAGCCCAGGTTTTGCCCCGGTGCTTGACATGTTTTTCTATCTTCATCCACATAATCAGAACTAAATTACACCGAGTTACACCGTTTACCCAACACGACGTCTTGCGAACTGATTTTGTTTTTTCAAGAGGTGATAATCGCTTACGATAGCGTCACGTATGTAGCTCATGTTGTTGTCGCTTTCCACAGAACTGAAATCGACTTATGCTAAGAATTCTCTGCTCGATTCAGACCCATCAATCTATTGTTGCTCATTTTGGTTTGGTCCTGGCTTTACATGGTCAGTGTACCAAGAATAGGAAGAGCTTTACATGTCACTTCAGAGTGGATCCGTTATTGATCATTGATTGGTATGGGTAAGTGTAGGAGGAATAACTTTAATGAATGATACGAAAAGATTTTTCCTTTCTTTGTTGTGAGTGAACTACCTAACAAGATAGAGCATTTGTAATGTTCAAGAAACCAAACCCATCCCATATAGATAACACACCGCCCTTACCCCAATCAATGCTTGAAATTGGATGAATTGGCATAATTCAATATTTCTTCGGAATTCAAGTGTTTAGTATAAGGGGAATTTTAGTTATAAATAGAATTACCTGACTGCACTAGATACAAGTTTTGTTATATATAATGAAGCACCCGTCATCCCATCGTAAATCCAGTGGAGGAAGTTTGGCACTCCCGGAAGCCGAATCGAAATAAATTATGCCTTCATACACAGATTCAATAGTGCCTACTTCTTCGGCACTACCAGCTGAATATAGTCAATTGGTTCCTATTGGTCCAGTTGTAGATCAAACTCCTCTAATCTTTAAAGTTTTATTCAACCCTCCAGAGAATGCTTCCACCGTAATTTCTGCTAAAGTCCTGCATAACATTTGTTTACAGCATGACTTTCTAGATGATGATGTACGCCTTCTATTGAAAAATAATTTTGCACACATGCCTCCTTCGGGGTACACCACCTGCTATAGGTAATGTGCTTACATTGAGCCGTACCCACTTAAATCATTTCTTAAGGGAGGTTCTTCTGAATTTGGGGATTGTTCCATTTTAGATTCACCCTAATGGATATGCGATTTTTACTTGTCTTCACCTTTTATTTATGCAGACATTCAATCATTCCCCAAGATTTGATGAGCCAAGATATTTCCTCTCATTGAAAAAGAGAGATAAATTTCCATCTCTTATGATCATTGAGGCCCAAAAAATTGCAAAATTATGTTGCAACTTTAGTTGTCCTAGTTCAAGACCTAGTATTGTTTCGTTAGGTGTCCTAAGGGATTTGATTGCCTTTGGATAACAAGGGGTATGTTTTCTTTTTTACTAGTCGAGACTTAAGCGCGAGATTTTTAATAGATTGAATATTCTCTATAGTTATTCTGAGGCCAAATAAAGATCCATCACTTGATCCCATCTTCCATACTCTGAAGGCCATAGACGTTAGAGAGAGATCGATCAAGTCTTTGCTAACTGATGAGAATTTTTTTTGATACGGGTTGTTGTATCCTCAGAGATCTTCTATTGTCGTTGAAGTTCCATCTCCTTCTTGTTTTAGGATTCGAACATGCTCCACTTCTTCATCGCACGACTCTGAAGTGGGTGATCTACAAGAAGGAGAAGGACATCTGGCAAAACAATTGGAGCAATTCATGAAGGAAAAGGCGTTATGATTAAAGCCAGTTGCCATATTAGGATGCCCTCGATCCTAAAGGAAGGAGAAGAGGAGTACAAGCAGTGTGAGGACAAGGCTGCGTGATCATAGAAAAGGATGGTGGTGAAATTGAAAACAATAGTAGCTATGATTCCTCCTCTCAGGATGAGGAATTTAATGCAAGTTCCGGTGAAGGAAACTTTGAACCATGGGACGAAAATCTTGGAATGAGTCATATTCTTTTGGATTCGCCTCCCTAAAGGATTATTGCTAAAGATGCTCCCTCCACAGCCGAATGGCTTCATGGTTCTCCACCTAAGGAAACTGATATTAACTTCGGGGACTTGAGCAACGTTTATGTAAACATCGATGAACTCATGGGAGGTAACTTTGGGTTTAAAGAATTGTCTTCTCACCTGGTTCGTGCTGTGTCTAGAGTTAGGCTGACTCCTGCTATAATCACTTCCATATCCGGTTTGTGAAGTCCTTTAGGCCACCTATGACATGTTACACATTTCACTAGGGTCATGTACAATCACATATGCATTATTTGAATTCATTTTCTAACGCTAAAGTTCTTCATTCATTTCCTTTTTATAAAGTACCATGAGAGGTCGTGGACTTTATGTGGGCCTTGAATAATTTACTAATGCACAATGCTGGTTAAGACGGACTTTAAGCCTCCATAGCCCCAAGAAGCTGAGGAAGAATGGAGAAGAAGGAAAGATTTGATATTCGAAATTTGTCTTCGGGATGACAAAGTCCAAGCCAGAGTTTATAGGTGTGGTTATGAGAAGTGGAAAACTCCTGATGACCGAGAAGAGTCATCCAAGAAATCAAAGGTGGATTCTGTTTCTCATCCTTTCGAGCACCAAGCATTTGCTCCGGCTCCAGTCTCCGTTGGAATTGAAGCTCCAACTTCTAATGTTCCAATCTCTCCATTAACCCAGGCTCCGTCAACTCGCGTAGTTTCTGTTTCTAGTTCTTCGTACACCCATAAGAGGCCAACTTATGTTCTCCTGTCTGGTCCCCCTTAACTTGAAGCGGTGCTCATTGGATTGTTTCTGAAGGGAGTTAAATTCGATAGCGAGTTATGTCCGATCAATAAGGATTCCTACATGCCCTATCTCTAGGCGATTTAGTGTGATTTAGATCAAGCTAAAAGATAAGAGAAATTATGTAAGCAACTAACGGACACAAATCATAATGACTACCAAGAGATCCTTTCCTTCGAGTTGAAATGGGATGATTATAAGAAGATGTTAACAGAACGTGACACCATAATTAAGAAATTGACAAAGAGAGGGATGCTTCAACTCGAGAGAGTAAGAGTAATGTTAGTTTTCTAAAGGAACTGAAAGAGGCCCACACAAAAATTGAGATCATGTTCATAGATAAAGTCAAGAAGGCCTATAACGATGAGGTTAAGCTAAAAAGAGGGCTTGAAATTCAAGTTGAGATTATCGAAGCTCGGAAGAAAACTATTGCTGGTCATGAGGAAGCTGTCAAAGCTCATAAAAAGACAATTGATGGTTATGCGAGAATGGTGGAATCCCATGATAAGACCATTTCTGACCATGCTCAAATGATTGCTTCACTTTAAGAAAGAGTCACGCATCTTAACCTTGAAAAGACCTAAGTTGAAGTTGAGAGAACCATTGTGATGGCAGACTACTTCGAATTGCTTGATATCTTTGAAAAGAAGATGGAGAAGATGGATGACACTATCTAGAATTTCTACGTTTACTCCCTGTTGCATCAGTGCAGCCTTAGCTATGTGGGCCCCAAATTCCCGCATGCTCTTGTTGTGTTTTGGGAAGAAGTTCTAGCCCATTTTTGATAGAACGGGGATGTATACATTGAGCAAGAGTTGGAGGATGCCTATCTTAATGAAGAGTCAAAGAAGGTTTTGGTAGAGGGCTGAGTGATTATTCGGATTAAGAGGGAGCCGGAGGCCGTCGATACTACTGCAACTGCTAAAGCGCTATTAGAGTCTTTTAGTTTCGGGCCCAAAGAATCATGAAAGCAGCCTCATGATTAGTCAAGAACTACTATGCGTTCAGCCAGTACTACTTTATTGCCTGCCCCTTCAATAGCAGAAGCCCTTTGGTGGTCCTAAAACTTCACCAAAGATCATGCAACCATCTAAAGAAGGAGATGGTGGGGAGTATGAGATTGAAATTATCGGTCACACTTCTGATATATGTCACATTCTTGTTTCTCCCGAATTTGAGAATTTTCAGCTCACGCCACAAGAAAAAGACGAATTTAGTGCTTTCATTTTTTATCTTATAGGTTCGTTTTCTTTACTTATTAAACTATCAATTTTTTTAGTTTTGATGCTTACTGCTATTTCGACTACTTTGACGCTTGTTTCTGTAGCTGCTTTGATTACCATGCATGTGTCTGGATCACAACCAGGGCTGGAATTCGAGAAGATTACTGCATTGCATGGCCTAGATGACCCTTTCGTATCTCTAGAGGGCGATTTAACGCAGCTGAAGCTTGAGAGCAGACAGACCAAACTAGCCAGCTAAGTAAATCTAAACATTAGACGGTGGCAGTCAAGAGGGAAAAGATTGAGGAGAGAAAATACTTAAGGAGCTCTCGCAAGTCCCGGAAGCACAAGACCAAGGCGTAGTCCTCCAAGAGGATCGAAGAACAAGGAGGAGACATGGGCACAGAGTCAATGATTGATATTTCTGGTAGCGATACAACTCCAGTTGGGGATGTTGAGAGGAACAAGAAAATTTCGAACAAAGGTGGGAAGGGAAGTAGTGGAAAGAAATACCAACAGGATCGAGTGGCAGTGGAGACGGATATTGGAATATTTTGATTTGTTTGACATGTATTTTGTACAATTTTTGAGTCTGCACTTATTACTTTTGGTGTTGTAGCATCTGCATTTTTCTTTTTGTTGATATCATGTGGGTATAGCCTCCACATTTTGACTACGTACAAAAAATATTTCGAGGAATGAAAAGACTAATGTTTCAACTGCCATCACTTCTGTGTTCTTCCTTAATTTTCACGCACTTACTTATTTTTATACTACTTATGTAAGCACATGGCACGATTGCTTGTTCTCTAATTTCTATACGTCATATTGTCATGCCGTATTTTATGGCGTACGATGCCTTTATTTCGGTGTATTCATGCATTATGTATGCATTTTTTAACTTCATTAATAGATCCGTTGTGATTGCATGCATTTTTTAACTTTATAACTAGATCCATTGTGATTGCTAAAAAATTTTGTTTAGAGAAACGGTCATGTGGAGTAGTTTTCCTTTCAACTACATATTGTTATGTGTGCACCCTTACTTTACAAGGTTATTTCTCCAAACACTTGACAAATGACCAGTTGATCCAAGCGATTCCTTGGATGTCTCTATCCAAAGCTACTTTGCAGTTCCTATCTTCTGGACTTATGACTTGAGCATGTCGATTCCAAAGATTTTGTCGGTCAATGATCGGAATTCTTTGTCAATTTCTATTTGTGCAGCATTGCTAGATTCATATCAATTACTTTTAACAGTAGGAGTGGATTCTTGTTAATCCTGGATTAGGCGAGTTTCCTGATGTTGTCAGGACAATATTGGTACTTACAAAATCTTAATGGTTTGTTGATGGTACCGAAGCAACGTCAAGTAGTGCTTGTGCGGACTACACTGCTTTTAAGAGGGCATGACTCATGAAATGCGCGCCTTTTAAGGATGCACGACTTACGAGATGTGGGACTTTATTTGGGCCGGCTAAGTGTTGCTTGAAGAAAACCGGGTCTTAGAAGGCAAGGATCAAGTTCTGTCGATCCAGTGGTTTGAGTCGATTTGCTTCTATCGACTCGACGGGTAAATGGGGCGTACTTGAGTGTGGTTCCATTATCTCAAGCAGCGATTAGATGGTTTTGAGTCGATTTTACCCTTGCCGACTTCGCAGTTTACTTTTGTGAACAAGCTTTTATTGTTTTAAAAAGCAATGCAATTTCATTAAAAAAAAGTTAGGCAAGCTCTGCCTACTTACCATGCCTCTGGTAATCTGGGATGGCTTATTTATAGGAAATAGGAAAAACATACGATAGTCTTAGATAAAATAATGACACGGCGATTTGTTGTTCCAAGCTCAAGGAGTTTTGGTTCCATCAACGGTTGTTAGTTTGAATGTGTCATCCTTTAGCTTCTATCCGATCACATAGGGCCTTTTTCAGTTTAGTCCAAATGTTCTTGGTACAAGATAGATCCTATTTACGGACAAGGTCTCCTACTTCGAAAGTATGGTTACAGACTTTGGAATCGAAATATGGTGTGACCCTTTTCTAGTGAGTAGCAGTCCTTCTGCTTCTTCACTCTTCTCATTGACCATATCAAGCAACTCAAGTAGGAGCTGCTCGTTTTTCATTTGACTGAATGATTACTTTACTTTATGACACATTTGATGTGACATGTGTTTTGTCTTTTTTATTTTACTTTTGCTAATTACTTTCTAGAATTTCATATGTGTGATTATTAAAAGTAACCTTGTTTAGTTAATTGGTGTCATGTCGATACTAGCTTGATAGTTGTTATTATAGGAGAACTCTACTAAATGTAAATGATTCTCCCACGAGCCTCCAAAGTCTCGAGTACATGTTCTCAAACGATCTTCCAGAACACTGTTGGCTCTTTTCGCCTGTCCATCAGTTTAGGGTGATATGCAGTACTTATACTCAGCTTCATTCCTAAAGCTATCTGCAGTGCTTTCCAAAACTGACTAGTGAAGATTGGATCATGATCGCTTACTATACTGCTCCAAACTCCATGACATCAGACTATCTCCTTCATATATATATATATATATATATATATATATATATATATATATCCGCAAGGCTTGCTGCAGTTCTTGTTGGCTTAACTTGAATATAGTGTGAACTTTTGGTTAATCGGTCTATGATAACCCAAATGCCTTCATTTCCTTGTTCGTGTTAATCCATCAATGAAATCCATGAATATTTGATCCCACTTCCAAGCTGGAATCTCCAAAGGTTGAAGTAATCCCATCGTCTTTTGTTGGTCACTTTTGATTCTTTGGCAATTTTCACAACCGCTGACATAGATAGATATGTCCCTCTTCATACTTTTCCACCAAAATGTATGCTTCATGTCCTTTTACATCTTATGAATCCTCGAAAGAATGCTAAGTTTGGCTGTGTGGCATTTAGCTAATACTTCTTGCTTAAGATTTCCAATATCTGGAACACAAATTCTTCCATTTAACTTTAATACTCCAAGGTTATCTATTTTAAAGCTTGAATTTCTTCCTTCTTCAGCTGCTTTAATGTATTTCTCAAACCATTTATCTTCTCCCTGTTTATTAGCAATTCTTTCCAAAAGAGTTGGAGTTGCCACCAAATAAGAAATATTAGCTAACTTTCTACTCAATGCATTAGCTACTACGTTGGCTTTCCCGGATGTATATAGAATATCTAGATCGTAAGATGCGAGAAATTCTAACAAGCGTTACTGTTTCATGTTCAAGTCCTTATGGGTGAAAAGATACTTTAAAGATTTGTGGTCCATGAAGAGTTCGAATTTTTCGCCTAAAAGATGGAATATTATTTACTAAGGTCAATTCAAAGTTTTATTGAAATAAACAATGAAAGATTCTTCGTGTGTTGCATAATTCTTATCATGCGTCTTCAGCCGTCTACTTGGGAAGCAATCACCTTCCCATCTTGGATTAAAACTGCACCAATTCCTTTTCTACAAGCATTTGTACAAACGATCAATCCACTATTTCCATTTATAATTGCTAAAAATAGAGCGGTTGTCAATCTCTTCTTTAGTTCTTGGAATGCTTCTTCACACTTAGGAGTCCAGATAAATTTAGCATCCTTCATTGTCAACTTCGTTAGGTGATAGGAAATATTAGAGAAGTCTTGGACGAATCTTCTGTAATATCCTGCTAAACCTAAGAAGCTACGAATCTCTTTAGGAATTTGTGGCTGCTTCCAATCTTGAATAGCTGAAACTTTCCCTTGATCCACTAAAATTTCATCCCTTGATATTGTATGTCCAAGGAATCTTGCCTCCTTCTCCCAAAAATGGCACTTAGAGAATTTGGCTTTAAGCATACTATTCCTCAATATCTCCAACACAGCTTCTAGATGCCTTGCGTGTTCTTCTTCAGTCTTTGAGTAGATAAGGATATCATAGATAAAGACTAATAGAAATTTGTTAGCACATCTCTAAACACTCTATTCATAAGGTCAACAAAATAAGCGGACGCATTAATCAACCCAAAAGGCATAACCAACCACCCATAGAAAGTGTTTGGACCTTTGAATGCGGTAAGATGGATGCAATCTTCTGCGATCCTTAACTGATGGAATCCTGCAGCTAGGTCCATTTTAGAAAAAACTCAAGCTCCATGTAACTGATCAAACAAGTCATCTATTCGGGTAAAGGATACTTGTTCTTAATGGTTTGCTTGTTCAGATCTCGATAATCAACACACAATCTCAAAGATCCATCTGACTTAGCAATAAAAACTACTGCCGATCCCCAACTTGAACGGCTGGGTCTTATCAATCCTTTCTTTAATAGCTCTTTGGTCTAGTTATTCAATGCATCCCATTCTTTCGGAGCTATCCTTCTATTTTGTTGTTTAATTGGCATTGCACTAGGAACTAAATCAATACAGAATTCGATTTCTCGATGTGGGGGCAAACTTTTTACTTCCTCAAAGACATCGGCAAATTCTTTAACAATATGTATTGTTTCATATTCTATCGGGATGTATCTAAAGCATAAAGAAAATATCCCTTCTTGGACTAGGACCTTCATAAGGTAATTCTATGATTTTCCTAACTTTGTTTTCACTACAACTGTTCTTTTTCAAACAATCTAGAATAGCTTCATTTTTAGTTAACCAATCCATACCAAGTAAAATTTCGAATCTAATAAAATATAAGATCAAAAGATCAAAAGGAAAGTGATGCGCAAGATAGGAAATTGGGACTTTTTTGTAGTGCATACAAAGATTAGTGGAACCTCCTATAGGATTCGTCACACAAATAGGGTCATCAACAATTTTAGGTTCAAGTTCTAATTCTTCTACAGTTATTTTAGAAAAAAAACTATGAGAAGCTTTTTTGAATATAATACTTTAACTAAAGCTTTTTTGATAAAAATATTACCTTCCAACACTCCTTTTCCCTTCACATCTTTGGAGGTTGAAGGCTCATCCTTCATAGTGTAAACTTTGGCTTGTTCTCCTTTCTTCATTAAGGGACAATCCTTAATCAGGTGTCCTGGTTTATGACAATTATAGAAGAGATAATTCTGAACCATAGGAGATGAAACATCTGAGCTTTGGGACCCCAACAATTCTTCGCAATATGGCCTTTCTTCTTACAGTTGTTACAAGTGTTGTCATTAAAGCGGTTCTCCTCCTTTAGGTTTTCCTTGCCATGGCTTCTTGCCATTGAACTTCCTCTTTTTCCAGTTATTATTGTTGCTTTCATATACTATGGGAGGATCTACCTTATCTAAAGCTTCATATATGTATTCCCTGTCTATTAAGTCCACAAATGGTTCTTTCACATGCCCAATCATTCCGACATGGTATTGTTTCTTCATTCCATAAATAAATTTTTCATTCTTTTTTAGGGGCGTATCTATCAATCTAGGCCCAAAACGAGATAATTCGTTAAACTTGTTAGCATACTCCTCAAAGGACATCTCCTCCTACTGTTTAAAATCAATAAAATTTCGGTAAATACAAGATTTTCCTACTTTCGGCATATACTGCTCCTCTAGAACCTCTTTAAATCATTCCCGTGAGAAATTATCTTCTGACTCATTTTGAGTAATAGATTCCCACCAAACTAGAGCTCCATCTTGTAGTTGCCAAGATGTGAAGAATCTCATCTGCTCATCTCCAATAATCAGTCCTTTGAAAATTCTTTCATAAGAGCGGATCCAAGCTTGTACTTTAATGATGGTTTCCATTCCTTTGAAAGGTTTACCACTAAGGCTGGTATAGTTCTTGCATAAACCTGCAAAGTTAATTTGGGGCTGTACCGGAACTACTACTTCCTCGACTACTGTAGCCAGGAGTTTGACCATTTGTGATATTAATTTCTTCCTTACCTTGTAATCTTCTTCCATTCATTTTCTACTACCTGTATGTAGTAAGAAAAGATCGTTAGGATATATAGACGAGATATCTTAGGGAATGCTATACAGTATGAATACAATTATTCAAGTTAAAAGTTTTAATTATGCGCTCTAACAGGCTAAACTCATTCTAGGGCATTACTAACCATATCTCTAATGAGTCATATCCCAACAAAGCCAAGGTTCTCACTTAACCTTAAGCTCTGATACCACGTGTGATGGCCCGTCTTCTCGACCCTTAGAAAACGACACTAATACATCCACGGTATTCACATGCCTTCAATCCAAGTGCCGGATAGGCAGATTTTCAGGGGTGTAAAAGAATATAAAGATAAAAGATAACACAATAATAGAATATCACATCGCATTCAACATTTTAATTATATATAAATGATCAGAGTCAAATACAAATCCAGCGAGATATTTATAACTGTCTATCCGTACATATGCTGAGAAATACATGCTACAAGACACGGCTAAAAATGGGTAGATATCTACATAAGGTACTTCAGCTTCATATCTCCAAAAAAAAGTTCTCCAAAATGCTCCCCAACGTGCTCTAAAATGCTCCTAAGGTATCTTGACTACATGGCTGCCCAAAAAATAGGGTACCCACAGTTTAAAAGGAAAAACAAACTTTGGGTCGGTCACGGGACTAGGCGAGAACTCAAAGTACGATGTAAACAAAAGTTATTTCATAAGACAACGTCGCCATAAACACGAAATGGGTTTTTACCTTATGATAACCAAAACTCTTTATTACGTAAAATTTAGGAATATTATTTTTAATGACATTCTTAAAAACATTTACGAATAAATTTATTGATCCTAGCTGAAACGGTTACCCTTATAGCATTTCGAGGCTACTCATTACGCCAATACAAACAAAACCGTAGGTTCTTATTGGAGAATGGGTTTCCATACAAATGACCAGGTGAAGGTACTACCTTCCGATGGGTACGCCTCTAGATGGATGACCTGAAGCATAGAACATCTTCCCTGTACCAACACAAGACCAGCCTATCTCTATAGCTAGATGGTATCGAATATGTCATCCCACGGTGGTTACCGACCTTTATCCGAGAGCTCTCTTTGCATACATCCACATTAATTTACATCCCGAACGTCATAGCGGGAAGAAATATATCTAGAAGGGGATGATCATACCTTAATTGAAAATGACCCACTTAGCCTTGCCGTATCTAACCTTGTTCGGTCATTTCTGATTGATGAGGCTTGAGGCAACGATTACCTTTTCACATAGCACATATGACATCTATGAATGCCACATTGCCATTTTCATTGACTACTAATTGCCTTCCACAAAAATACAACCCTTGAGCTCGTACATCTCAAGGAGGATGTTAAGCTAAGAGAAGTTGCCTTCTCCGCCACCACCAATGTACGTTTGTAAAAACCAATGTATTTAATCTTTAGAAATGCAATGTCAGACAAACGTCCATACAAGTTGTCCAGGAACAGGACAAACCGAAGGCACTCTCCTACTACCAATAGTAGCGAGTAGTCCTTGTAATCCAAAAATTCTCCACAACAAGGAGACCACTACTATAAATAACTCTATAATGGGAGCTATCCAGAGCATGTCAATAAGCAGTCCTCACGCCATAAAGACCCACGTCTTCAATGATCATCATCTTCAACATTTCTTCACATTCGAACGTATACATGGTTTGAAGTGGTTTTCAGATAGGAATCACCCAAATCCGTCCCTGGTTCCTTTGAAATCCAATCATCGACAAAAATAATGTAATTAGGTGATTGTCTTTGGATTCATTCATTTTCCTTTACCAAAACATCTTCAAGAGGTATATATTTTCAAAATATTCTTTTAATGAATATGGAATCATTTAGACCTCTTTTTGAATATTTCTCAAATCACTTTTCAGGAGTATCTTTTGAGAAAATAGGATTATAGAAATCATTCTACTTTTATTCAAAATCAACTTCCATATTCAACAAGTTCTATACATGGAATAACGGTGAGATCACCGTTTAAATTTCATGAATAGGACAAGTTCCCTCGTCGGCTTTTAATAATGAGTGTAAGAAGATTATTTCTATAACATTCGAGTTGAGCATCCAGGCTTTCCTTTCGATGTGTTCCACCCCTCGCCTAAAAGAGAAAACTAAGGCCAGGTAATTTCAACGCATTGTTTTCTCCATCCCTAACTTTGGTACACACTTTTTTTAACTTGTTGATCTCACAGGTGGGAGAAATGTAATAATCGATTCTGCATACTCATTTTCTTTTTTTAAATCATTTAACTATTTGTTTAACCATCTTTGAAATAATTTTAAGTTTTTCAATTTTCTTTTAAAATGATTTATTATTTACTTAAAAACATTTACTAAGCAGGAAAGAGTTGTTAAGTTCCAACCTTTATTTCAAAAGTTATTGAAAAGTGTTGCGAAAAGTATTGCAAATAGTGTTATAAAAAGTGCTTTAAAACCTATATTCTTCAAAAAGACTTTTATATCATTTTGAAAACCATCTTTTCAACTTAAATCATTTTCAAAACATTTTAAAAGATATTTAGAATTGATTTCATATGTTTAAAATGATTATTTTATCAATTTCCAACTTTGGTCATTTAGTGCAAAAACTGGATTTTTCTTGAAAATTGATTTTGCCATATTTTAAAATATACAAGATGAAATCTTGATTTTCTTTTTTATATGAAAGATATGGATATAAGAATTCGTAAAATTCATATTTCAAAGAATTCCGAACTATATTCCACTTCGTATGTTCATTTGAACTTTTGACGCGAAAACACGAACTACAGTTATGCGACACGTCAATTATTAGGCGTATTTTGAGATTCATATCCAAACTTTGCCGAGAAAAGCTTAAACACTTAGGAATCATCTCTAAAGCATATTCAAACATTTTTTAAAGTATAAATGATTCCATATCACATTTCATTTATTTTGAAAAGTGATTTCCACGTGATTATATCGTTTAAATCCGTGACTAGTTTCAACATATATATACAATATACAACTAATAAACATCCAAAACAATATTTACAACCATTTTAACATATCCTAACATGTCATATGAACTTGATTATCAATTTAATAAAAAAATTTATTACAATGTCACATGATTTTCATTTATGTACATTGTAACGACCCAATATTTTCAACCATTCGCATCCGCACATATCAGACTTGAATTGCTCAAAATACCGCGTTGTAAATAAAATTTGAAAAATCTCAGAATATACAGTAAATAAATAATCACAGATCACAGACACAGAGTAAATAATAATGTAGAGGAAATAAAAGAGATAGTAGTACATGAAGCTACTATATAAATATAAGATACATCAGAGTTAAACAAGATACAACAAAAGAGTAACAAGATATATCAGGCACAAATCAGAATACATCACTGAAATCACTTGATACTGAAAGCAAAATAGATGGCTGGATCTTCAAGCAAAGCACCAAATCCAAAGGTGAGTCTTGAATGCAGAATCACTCAGTTTGACTCGAGCGTAAAGCAAAACACAAAACACTCGAGTCAGGACATAAATTCTTACGAACGATAAATCAACTCAAGTGAACAGTAACAAAATGCATCAGTAACTTAAAGGATGCTTGGGATCGCCCATCGTTAAAGAATCCGTTAAACTATTTACTATGTAGTAATATTGCACAATTATAATAGTGTCTACAGTAAAATTAACTTACTTTAAAATAGCGTTGAAGGGTTACCCATATAGCCCCCAACACGTAATAGTCCCGGTAGTCCATCTAGTATCAACATATCTCCAGATCGGGAGACTACCCTAAATAATCCATGGGCTACAGGACAAAAAAACAAATTCGTAGTAAGGCTCGTTATGGTAGGTGATACGGCAAAACTAGGCAATGGCAGGGTAGATATACCAATTACGCTTCCGGGCTGGTGGTAACGCATAGCAGCCACTACCGCCCACCTCGAAACACACTCCCAAATCAAAATCGAAGGATGGCCATCAAATCAACCACAAGATAAGAGTATAGTATCGAAGGAATGTGACCGATCGGAGGAATGACCTCACTTGGCCCGTCGATCGCTCTTGTTTTAGCCACCTTATGCCAACTCACGGGAGACGGATCCACGTTTCATACCTTAATAGGATCGTCGCCACCATCCTACTTCATTTTGGAATCTCCACCGCGTACATGATTGTTAAAGTGGTTTTCGGAGTTGGCAGAGAGTATGACAACCTCCGATCCCGGTCTCTTTAACAACGAAACGTTATTATAACACCGTGGTCATTTCAAAAAAGGTTATACTTCAAAAATCAAATCATTTCATTTCAAACTATATTCCTTTCAATATAATCTATACTTCGAAACCAAAACCATTTTATTTCAAAACAATATCCAAATCAATACCATATCATTTCCATTTCAAACATATATTCACTTTCAAAAATCATAATACTTTCAAAGTTATAACTCTTTCGAAACCAAAATACTTGAAAGCATTACACTTTGAAAATCATAATATTTCGAAATCATATATTTATTTAATTCCAAATTTATTCAATTAAACCCAAATTCTCAAATTTCAATTTAATTCAATTCAAACCATTAGTTTCAATTCAATTTAGTTTTCCAACAAGTCATTTCAAATCTTATAAATTTCAAATATAGATTTGATCCACAAAATAAACTATTAAATTTTAATATATTTCAAAGTTTTAATATCCCATATTTCAAAAGTAAATTTATAATTTCATATATCTCAAATTTAACTTCATTATTACATAGTTTTGAAATATTCATTTCATAAATCCAATATTATTTAAATAACTCAAATTACAAGTAAACTAAATATCTTTTCTTTATAAAAAATAAAGATTATGTCATTCTAAACCATTTCAATCATTGAAAATATAATATCCTTTCAAAACCTCATTATCAAATCATTATTTGAATTCAATTTCAAATGTTTAAATTTAAATATCGTTTAAAAATCAAATATGTCATTCATTTATATTTCAAATATCATTACAAAATACATTTCAAAATTTCATTCAAAATTTCATTTACCTCACTACATTTCATTCCATTTAACACATAACCAAGTAAACCTTATTTAAATTCAAATTCAAATTAAATTCCTTAAAATTCATATTTAAATATTAAATTATATTAAAAACTCCTTATATTTCAAAAATAATCAATTTCCAAAAGTCAAATCACTTAACACTTTAAAATATAACTCAAACAGTGTTAAAATCTATAACATTCCAAAATATTGACAAATTATAGCAGCGACATCATTTAGAAAGTGCTATCATAGCATATAGTTTCAAAAAAAATAGTTTAGTTCAAGAATAACGACATTTATAAAATGCCGTAATTGACATTTATTTATTTCAAACATAGTTAAGTTCAAAACAACAATATTTTAAAGTGCTGTCATAAAACTACAGCGTTTTAGAAATGCTATTAATAAAATTTCAGATTTTACTATAACTTTTCAAAAACAATAAAACTTCAGAACATTTTCTATTTAAATTTATAAATCATATTTCTAGACTCTAAAATTTCACATTTAAATACTTTAACATATCATTTATCACCATAAAATTTAAAATCAAATATCCAATTGAAACTTCAATTCATTTGTTAAGTCAAAATTTCACTGTTTATTTACTTATTAAATTTAAACAAAAACTTAACATTTTACTTCAAATATCATTTCAAAACTTTAAATTAAATTTCCATTATTTACTTACATTTAAAATATAATTTAAATTCAAAATCGCATTTACTTCAAATTTACATACTTAAATTCAAAATTTCAAGACTTAGTATTAAACTTTCTCAAGACCATAAAATATATATTTTTAAATCAAATTTAATACTTTTTAAAAATACATATCTTAATAAAAATCATTTAAAAATATACCACGGGGTCTGTATATAATTTTCTAACCTAGGTCAAGTGATACGGATATATATCATTTCAATCCGCAGTTTAAAAAGAAAACCGGGTTCTACCATTTCAAACCCGTAATCCCAAGTAAATAAAAATAAATAAAAATCGCTCAGGCCTATCATTTCAGCCGATAACAATTTTTCCTTATTTTAAAGTCTGTTCGGGTATGTATCATTTCAACCCATAGTGATTCTATTCTACAGGGAACTTGCGGTGTGATCAAAAAAACTAAACAATATAAACAATGTCAATGTCATATATCATATGTCAGGTGATAATTAATAGAATTAACATGGTAATAACAAGGCATAACATATCATATAATCATCATTTACTTGCATAAACATTTTTAATTACTAAACACTTGCCATCAATTCACTATTTCATAAGTAAATATGCCAGAGTGCGAAAGACTCACCTTTTCAAGCTGAAGACCATTACGACCCACAAAATGATTCCAAAGACACAATAAGCATGATACAACACGACTTTAGATTTGAATGAATAGGAGCCTAGATGATGATCTTGTATAAAATAAATAAACAAGATAATATAAACATATGAATTCATTATAAAATATATTGAAACAATTGGAATTTTGAATTAACAAAGAACATCACCTAGCTTTTTCATCAACTTTGCTTGACCATGGAAACATGGCTTGTCACATGCACACTATGCTCGGCCTAGGTGTTCTTATACTCAGCCATGATCATGATTTGGCTCAGGTTAAGCATCAAAACTCATGGCTATGCAAGGAGATGAAGATGGTAGGTGCAACATAGGTAGAATACAAAGGAAGCAAGGCAAATAAGTGGAGTTTGGTCACAACAAGGTTCGACTTGGACATTGCTTGGCTCGGCCATACTTGTTTCATATCTGGACAGTGGAGAGTGATGCTGCAGTAGTGGCCAAAGGTCATGTAATTGCTGGTGGTGGTGGTTCTATGGGTGGCCAAAGTGCATATGAAGAAGTAGGTGATGTTTTGTGGCTAAGCTAGCATAGTTCTGTGGAGTGTTGCATTGTTTTTGAGGTGCTATCATCATCAAGTGGTCATGGCCTGCCTTTGGTCAGAGAAGAGGCTGATGTTGCAGCTATAGATGGAGGAGGTGATGGTCGGTGGTGATGGTGGAGAGGGAGGCCGAGCAAAGCAAGGAGAAGAACAAGGCAAAACAATGGAAATAAGAAGAAAATAGAAAGAAAAGAAGAGAAGCCATTGCCATTATTTTTTTCCTCTTGCCGTGAGTTTTTTTTATGATGGGAAAAATGAATTCATGTGAAAACAAAAGAGGATACATGGCAATGGCAAAAGAAAAAGGATTGCTAAAGATGAAAGGGCAAAGGAAAGAGCGAAAATGCAAAAAGGCTAAATGAAAGGACACAGGGAAATGAAAGGTCTTTGACTCTTTATATTTCTTTTTCTTTTAATCAAAATAACTAAATAAATTTTAGTATAAAAGCTGAACAAAAATAAAATGAAAAGAAAAGAAAATATAATTTAAGGAAATATATAAAATAAATATGAAAATAGATTAATAATATTTAAACTAGCATTTGAAAATATAAACAGTATACAATAAACATTTACAATTTATAACTACAATTTAAAAATGTTTTAAAAACAAAATAAATACATAACATTATATGTTGTACATATATACAAAAATTAGAACAAACAAAAATATTATTTATATAAATTTAAACAGACGGTTTTTGAAATAAATCAATTTACATACAATATTGTAAAAAGCATAACTTTCACAATATAAATCGGATTTCAACGAAACAAAAAGCAGTATTCTTGAAATTTAATTTTTTTTCATAATAAAAGATAAAATTTAAAAATTCAGATTTTTAAATTTTAAATTTAAAAGTCAAAGTTTGACCATATTGACCAAAATTCACAATTTTGGAAAATATTCTATTTATTCATGTTTGGAATTCTAATTCACATAAAGCTCAAAATTTATATTTAAAATTTACAAAATTAATTAATTTTAATAAATAAAATAAATTTTTTAAATCAGGAATTCAATTTAAAAATAATTACAAAATACAGGGTTGTTACACTCTTCCCCACTCAAAACTTTTCGTCCCCGAAAAGGAATGAGGTACGGGAAAGCACAGAACAGATACAATGAAATAGGATTAAGACAAGGTGACAAGAAGATTAAAATTATACCTGATAACTATTGTTATAGATAAGTTTAACAAGGTGGAGATGATCTTCCCGTGATCCTCCAGAATCAAGAACACAAGGACAAAAAAGATCTTCGAGAATTGATTCACTCTTTTCGTTTGACCGACGGTCTGTGGATGGAAAGCAGTGCTTAGGTTAAAAAATGAGTAACAAAGATGATAAAAGATTATAGAAAGATTTCTAAACAGACTGGTTAAGCAATAGCCTCCCCATTCTGTAGCAAGATAAGGAAAATAAGGACAATCAAAGGATAGATTGAAAAACAAAATAAGATAATAAAATTGAAACACGGAAAATTTCAACTTAAATTGAAAATTAATTTTTACATAAGTTAAATAAATCTTAATCATCTAAAATTTCATGATCTTATCATCAAATTATCTTAAATAAACAATTTCTAAAATCATGGATTTGGGAAAAAAAATCATTTATTATGCTTATAACGTACTCAGTAAAATTAATTCTTCTCTATTCCTAATTAACATTAAACTTATTCCCCTCAATATATTTTCTCATCTATGTTAAATATATTTGCACTTATTATAACTGCTTTAAATTTATTCTTAGTGTCTTTAACATCATTTTATATTATAAATTATTCCATTACTTTTTTTTCTTTATTTAGCTCTGTTAATCTTTTTATAACTAAATTAAGTGTATAACATTTATTATAACCACTCAAATTTTATTTGTAAAATCTTTTTTATTGTATATTATCCAATTACATATGCAACTTCTGTATAATTTAGGTAAGTTATATTGGAATGAAATTGTGTATTATACAAATAAAATTTTCCAATTCAATCATTTCAAGCTTGAATATTTATCCAAATCTTGAAATTATTCTTAAAAATTATCTTTCAAGACAAAATTTTGGAATTAAATTTTTGATAAATTTCAAACTATTTAGAGATAAAGAAATGCTCATATACTATTTATATATCCATTCAAATTCATATATCAGCATATGTTATAAATCCAATCTTATTTTAGAAATTCAAATAAATTAAATTCCCTAAAACAAAACTGTAGCAAGACTACAGAACGGTCTCTTCACTTCGAAACTTGAAAATGAATATCGATGATGATGCAGTCATCACCGAAGTTATTTTCCAGCGACAAAGAGAAGAGCACTAATTTTAAATGTGAAAATTCTTTGGAAACAAAGATCTATTAGAAAGTACTTCAAATCATATATCCTTTTAAAATTTTAAATACAAGATTTGGAACCATCGAAAATTAAATTCTCAAATTCTTGTTTAAATTCATTTTAAATTTCAAAATAAATTTATAACCATGTTTGTAGTTCAATTATTTATATATAAAACAAGAAATAATGATATACAAAATCAAATATTATTTCTTAACAACCAATTCAATGAAAATCCAGAAAAATTTATAATATAGTTACAAAATTTGTTTCATTGCTAAATTTGAAAAAAACATATTGTGTAAGTTTTCTCTGTTCAAGTGTTTTGGAAATCTTATCGATAGCGTTGATCAGACGAATCGATTAGAAACCCAAATCAACATCAACAACTCAAACAACATAATATATAAAGCATTTTAAATATTAGATTACAAATACATTTCAAGAATGATTTGAAGATAAGTTGGAAACTAAGATGAGATGATGAAATAACAAAATAGGAAGATGGATAAGCTTATATAAATTGCAGGCAACCTTAACCGGGCCAACCGTGACATAAATAATAAGATCGATGTGGATTTCTAGGGTAAATCAACATTCGATCTCAAGAGATAGAGTTTGGGATAATAAGAGATACTAGCATCTAAACCAAGGATATAAAATATTTGGTGAATCGATGTTATTGTAAAGGAGTTTCACTCCTTTACAAATCAATTTGAGATTGGCGAGACCGCCGACTCATTATAAAGATCATTCGAAGTGGATACTCCAGAATCAAAAGAAGATGAATAGTGGGGGACACGAATGGATTTTGGAACCGTAGGAGACGTTACAAAATTCAAAGGAATCAAGTCAAAAAGGAAGAGATTCAAACTTGAATGTAAGTGATTCCGTAAATACATTTACCATATATGCTAAGTTTTGCCTAGAGCCACCAAAGCTCTGATACCAAATGTAATAACCCGATATTTTCAACCATTCGCATCCGCACATGTCCGACTTGAATTACTCAAAATACCGCGTTGTAAATAAAATAATGGCAAATCTCAGAATATACAGTAAATAAATAATCACAGATCACAGATACAGAGTAAATAATAATGCAGCGGAAGTAAAAGAGATAGTAGTTCAAGAAGCTACTATATAAATATAAGATACATCAAAGTTAAACAAGATACAACAAAAGAGTAACAAGATATATCAGGTACAAATCAGAATACATCACTGAAATCACTGGATACTGAAAGCAAAATAGATAGCTGGATCTTCAACCAAAGCACCAACTCCGAAGGTGAGTCTTGAATGCAGAATCACTCAGTTTGACTCGAGCGTAAAGCAAAACACAAAACACTTGAGTCAGGACATAAATACTTGTGAAATGTAAATCAACTCAAGTGAACAGTAACAAAATGCATCGGTAACTTAAAGGTTGCTTGGGATCACCCATCCTTAAAGGATCCGTTAAACTATTTACTATGTAGTAATATTGCGCTATTATAATAGTGTCTACAGTAAAATAAAATTACTTTAAAATAGCGTTGAAGGGTTACCCATATAGCCCCCAACACGTAATAGTCCCAGTAGTCCATCCATTATCAGCATATCTCTAGATCGGAAGACTACCCTAAATACTCCATAGGCTACGTGAGAAAAACAAACTCGTAGTAAGGCTCGATATGGTAGGTGATACGGCACAACTAGGCAATGCCAGGGTAGATATACCAATTACGCTTTCAGGCTGGTGGTAACGCATAGCAGCCACTACCGCCCACCTCGGAACACACTCCCAAATCAAAATCGGAGGATGGCCATCAAATCAACCACAAGATAAGAGTATAGTATCGAAGGAATTTATCTGATCGGAAGAATGACCTCAATTGGCCCGTCGATCGCTCCTGTTTTAGCCACCTTATGCCAACTCACGGGAGTCGGATCCATGTTCACACCTTAATAGGATCGTCGCCGCCATCCTACTTCATTCTGGAATCCCCACCGCATACACAGTTGTTAAAGTGGTTTTCGGAGTTGGCAGAGAGCATGACAACTTCTGATCCCGGTCTCTTTAACAACCAAACGTTATTATAACGCCGTGGTCATTTCAAAATAGTTTATACTTAAAAAATCAAATCATTTCATTTCAAACTATATTCCATTCAAATAATCTATACTTCGAAACCAAAACCATTTTAGTTCAAAACTATATCCAAATCAATACGATATCATTTCCATTTCAAACATGTATTCACTTTCAAAAATCATAATACTTTCAAAGTTATAACTCTTTCGAAACCAAAATACTTAAAATCATTACACTTTGAAAATCATAACATTTCGAAATCATACATTTATTTAATTCCAAATTTATTCAATTAAACCCAAATTCTCAAATTTCGATTTATTCAATTCAAACCATTAGTTTCAATTCAATTTAGTTTTCCAACAAGTCAACTCAAATCTTAAAAATTTCAAATATAGATTTGATCCACAAAATAAACTATTAAATTTTAATATATTTCAAAGTTTTAATATCCCATGTTTCAAAGCTAAATTTATAATTTCATATATCTCAAATTTAACTTCATTATTACATAGTTTTGAAATAATCATTTCATAATTCAATATTATTTAAATAACTCAAATTACGAGTAAACTAAATATCTTTTCTTTATCAAAAATAAAGATTATGTCATTCAAAACCATTTCAATAATTTAAAATATAACATCCTTTCAAAACCTCATTATCAAATCATTGTTTGAATTCAATTTCAAATATTTAAATTTAAATATCGTTTAAAAATCAAATATGTCATTCATTTATTAGTTCAAATATCATTACAAAATACATTTCAAAATTCCATTTGAAAATTCATTTATCTCATTACATTTCATTCAATTTAACACATAACCAAATAAACCTTATTTAAATTCAAATTCAATTTAAATTCCTTAAAATTCAAATTTAAATATTAAATTATATTCAAAATCCTTATATTTCACTAATAATCAATTTCCAAAAGTTAAATCATTTAACACTTTAAAATATAACTCAAACAGTGTTAAAATCTATAACATTCCAAAATATTGACAAATTATAGCAGCGGAAGCATTTAAAAAGTGGTATCATAGCTTACAGTTTCAAAAAAATTGTTTCGTTCAAGAATAACGGCATTTATAAAATGCCGTAATTGACATTTAGTTATTTCAAACATAGTTAAGTTCAAAACAACAACATTTTAAAATGCCATCATAAAACTACAGCATTTTAGAAATGCTATTAATAAAACTCCAGATTTTATTATAACTTTTCAAAAACAATAAAACTCCAAAAAAAATTCTATTTAAATTTATAAATCATATTTCTAGACTTTAAAATTTCACATTTAAATACATATCATTTATCACAATAAAATTTAAAATCAAATATCCAATTGAAACTTCAATTCATTTGTTAAGTCAAAATTTTACTGTTTATTTACTTATTAAATTTAAACAAAAACTTAACATTTTACTTCTAATATCATTTAAAAACTTTAAATTAAATTTCCATTATTTACTTACATTTTAAAATATTATTTAAAGCCAAAATCACATTTGCTTCAAATTTACATACTTAGATTCAAAATTTCAAGACTTAATATTTAACTTTCTCAAGACCATAAAATATATATTTTTAAATCAAATTTAATACTTTTTAAAATACATATCTTAATAAAAATCATTTAAAAATAACCACGAGATCTGTATATAATTTTCTAACCTAGGTCAAGTGATACGGATGTATATCATTTCAATCCACAGCTTAAAAAGAAAACCGGGTTCTATCATTTCAAACCCGCAATCCCAAAAAAATAAAAAAAAATGAAAATTGCTCAGGCCTATCATTTCAGCCCATGATGATTTTTCCTTATTTTAAAGTTCGTTCGGGTATGTATCATTTCAACCCATATTGATTCTATTCTACAGGGAACTTGCAGTGTGATCAAAATAAATAAACAGTATAAACAAGTCGATGTCACAATATAAAGTCATATATCATATGTCAGGTGATAATTAATAGAATTAACATGGTAATAACAAGCCATAACATATCATATAATCACCATTTACTTGCATAAACATTTTTAATTACTAAACACTTGCCATCAATTCACTATTTCATAAGTAAATATGTCAGATGAGAAAGACTCGCCTTTTCAAGCTGAAGACCACTACGACACACAAAACGATTCCAAAGACACGACAAGCACGATGCAGCACGACTTTAGATTTGAATGAATGGGAGCCTAGATGATGTTCTTGTATACAATAAATAAACAAGATAATATAAACATATGAATTCAATACAAAATATATTGAAACAATTGGAATTTTGAATTAACAAAGAACATCACCTAGCTTTTTCATCAACTTTGCTTGACCATGGAAACATGGCTTGTCACATGCACACTAAGCTTGGCCTAGGTGTTCTTATACTCAGCCATGATCATGCTTCGGCTCGGGTTAAGCATCAAAACTCATGGCTATGCAAGGAGATGAAGATGGTAGGTGCAACGCAGGTAGAATACAAAGGAATCAAGGCAAATAAGTGGAGTTTGGTCACAACAAGGTTCGACTTGGACATTGCTTGGCTCGGCCATACTTGTTTGAGATCTGGATAGTGGAGAGTGATGGTGCAGCAGTGGTCAAAGGTCATGTAGTTGCTGGTGGTGGTGGTTCTAGGGGTGGCCAAAGTGCATAGGAAGAAGTAGGTGATGTTTTGTGGCTAGGCTAGCATAGTTCTATGGAGTGTTGCATTGTTTTTGAGGTGCTATCATCATCAAGTGGTCATGGCCTGCCTTTGGTTAGAGGAGAGGCTGATGTTGCAGCTATAGATGGAGGAGGTAATGGTCGGTGGTGATGGTGGAGAGTGGGGCCGAGCAAAGTAAGGAGAAGAACAAGGCAAAACAATGGAAATAAGAAGAAAATAGAAAGAAAAGAAGAGAAGCCATTGCCATTATTTTCTTTCCTCTTGCCGTGAGTTTTTTTTGTGATGAGAAGAATGAATTCATGTGAAAACAAAAGAGGATACATAACAATAGCAAAAGAAAAAGGACTGCTAAAGATGAAAAGGCAAAGGAAAGAGTGAAAACGTAAAAAAGGCTAAATGAAAGGACATAAGGAAATGAAAGGTCTTTGACTCTTTATGTTTCTTTTTCTTTTAATCAAAACAACTAAATAAATTTTAGTAAAATAAAAATAAAATCTGAACAAAAATAAGATGAAAAGAAAAGAAAATATAATTTGAGGAAAAATATAAAATAAATAAGAAAATAGATTAATAATATTGAAACTAGCATTTAAAAATAAAAACAATATACAATAAACATTTAAAATTTATAACTACACTTTAAAAATATTTTAAAAATAAAATATATTCATGATATGATATGTTATACATATATACAAAAATTAGAACAAACAAAAATATTATTTATAGACAGTTTTGTTAAATAAGTCAATTTACATATAATATTGTAAAAAGCATAACTTTCACAATATAAATCGGATTTCAACGAAACAAAAAGCAGTATTCTTGAAATTTAATTTATTTTTATAATAAAAGATAAAATATAAAAAATTCAAATATTTAAATTTTAAATTTAAAAGTCAAAGTTTGACCATATTGACCAAAATTCACAATTTTGGAAAATATTCTATTTATTCATATTTGGAATTCTAATTCACATAAAAATCAAAATTTATATTTAAAATTACAAAATTAATTCATTTTAATAAATAAAATAAAGTTTTTAAATCAGGAATTCAATTTAAAAATAATTACAAAATACAGGGTTGTTCCATACATATTTGATTACTAACTTTTGCAAATGACTTAATTGTGGTTGCTTTCTTTTTCAAACACCTATCAAACATCATTATTAACATCCAAACAACATTTATAACTTGAAAAATATGGTATAAACATTTCCTATTTATCGCTTTAGAGTTCTCACCTTTTGTCGCTTTCAATCTTGTTTTAAACTTTTCTAAAATTGCTACACTTTGCATTAAACTCTTTGAACTTACTAAATTTCCTCGTACTTGCCTTAGGAGGCCACGACCAAGCTTGAAGTGGAAAAATTTGCTCGGCCAAATGTAGGAAGGGGGCGTAAGCAATAGGAGAGGGGAGGAGGAGTTTTAAATGTTAGAAAACTCCTATTAGAAACTGCAATCATTTCATTTACTTTTAATGTTTGTTGTTTCTAATCTTAATATGACGCTATTAATTAGGTCATAAATAGAAAGTTTCATTTACCTTTAATGTTATGCGGTTTCTAATCTTAATGTGAACCGATTAATTAAGTCATAAATAAACCATTCTATAATTAGAACATTACGTCTGTGATTAATCTTAAGCGTTGAACTGGTATATGATGGACGTACCAGATTTAGAGTTAAATGTTATATAAAGGATTGGGTCCTCTCTCTCCTTGATATAGATGTTGTTAGCGCCAAAATTGGTCACTAACACCCAAATCTAGATGCAAGCACCAAATTCCAATCACAGCTCACAGATAGGATGTATGTAGAGAGTAATAATATGAAAAACAATCAAAATTAAAATGAAAGCGGTAAAGAACAACAGATTTTATAGTGGTTCGGCTAACTCCAGCCTACGTCCACTCCAGAAGTTTTCTTTTCATTGATGTAAGAATCAGTTACAGTTACAAAGTGGGAGACTAGCCTTAGTCTTAAGAAAAAAGTCAGAGAACAGAAGAGAAAAGGCCGAAGATCCCTTTCACTGTGCCCCTGCCCCTCTATTTATAGATGAAGATGGGTTGGACTTCCCTGGTGGGCCTGGTAGCTGCATACCTTGGCCCAAATGGAGTAACTCTATGTGCCGACCCAAATATGCCGAACGATCTTCTCGTGCCTAACAGTATGATGCCGAGCGAGGTGTCGAGGTATCGAGATACCAAGGTATAGAGGTATGGAGGTACCGAGGTATGTAGTTATCGAGGTATCGAGGACCGAGGTATGGAGGTACCGAGGTATCGAGGTATGGAGGTATCGAGGTACCGAGGTATGGAGGTATCGAGGTACGGAGGTACCGAGGTATGGAGGTACCAAGGTAACGAGGTATGGAGGTATTGAGGTATGGAGGTATGGAGGTACCGAGGTATCGAGGTACTAAGGTATCGAGGTATGGAGGTATCGAGGTACCAAGGTATAGAGGTATCGAGGTATGGAGGTGCGACTCTTTTATGCCGAGCGGCAACCAATGCCGAACCATTCCTTATGCCGAACCATCCTGAGGTCGAACGACCTGCCCAATGTCGAGCATACTCGTATGCCGAACGAGGCAACTATGCCGAACGTACTCGTAGGCCGAACGAGGTAGCCATGCCGAACGACCCATCCAGTGCCGAACGCTCTCTCCAATGCCGAGCGCTCTCTCCCATGCCGAGCGCTCTCTCCAATGTGAGCGCTCTCTCCCATGTCGAACGCTCTCGCCAATGCCGAGCGCTCTCTCCAATGCCGAACGATCTCCAATGCGAAGCGCTCTCTCCGATGCCGAGCGCTCTCTCCGATGCCGAGCGCTCTTGCACGCCGAACTCTCATAGATGCCGATCGAACTATCATCCATCCAAATGGTCGTCATCTATTTAAACCGAATCCATCATATTCCAGCTTCGATAGTCGTGAAGTTGTTCAAGTTAAACCCGCCTGCCCGTGGCCTTGTAAAAAGGCGGGTTAACAATTATAGTAACATTTCAATTATAACTTATGTTTAGAACTAATATAATATCAAATTCTTATTTATAAAGTAATTCATCGAACACTTTCATCACATTGAGTTTTACTTGTATAATATTCTATTACATTTTCTTATTAAACATTACAACTTTTAATGCTGGGTAAGTTATATATGCATGTTTTAAGAACGCAATTGAAAGTTACACAAGTTTATCCCATTTCTTTTAGTTAATTTGATGTTCGATAGTCATATCCTTTGTTTTATAGGTTACAAGTTCAACTTTCTTGTAATTTCAATTATAACCTAGCATTAATCTCTTATTTCATTTAGAGGTTCCAATTATTAATTATTTAAATTCCATTTCATTAATTAAAATCTCTAATTCATAGAAATTTAAGACTAAATGTCAGGTTCCATTTCAAATCATTTAAAAACAATAGATGGACGTATATGCTCATAACTTATATATCCAATTATATTTAAAGAAATTTGAAATTTATATTTGTTTGTCAAAATAAATCTGCAATACAACTACTACAGTGGCCTTCCCACTTTGAAACTCGAAAATGAATGTCCATGATGCGTGCACTCATCACAGAAATTACTTCCCAACAATAGAGAGGGGTGTACGAAACTTATTTCATTCCAAAATTTCTTTGAAACAATTCTTTCAAATGATGATGAAATATTTATATCAGAAAATATTTCTAATAATATTATTATTATATTCCAAAATCGTTCGAAAGATTTTTTTTCAAAAACCCCGAAACTTAAGTTCTTAATTTCTAATTTTTATTTATTTTATTTTCAAATCTTATTTCCAACCACTATTTATAGATTTCACTACCTAACAACCAATATATTACAATCAAATATATCATTTATAAAATTTATTATTTTATATACAGAATATAGTAGGCAAAATTATTTCATTTACTTATATTTCAAAACAATATTGCATCGGCCTATCCTATTAAGTGTTTAGAAATCCCTATCGATGTCATAGCATCCTATGCACCAAACAAAATTTATAAGTACAAAACGAAACAAATTAACAGAATATAAAAACATTTTATAACACTAACAAATACGCTCTCATATATATATATATATATAAATTAGCGACACATCATAGGGTATTACTACCCTATTAATAAAGAGTCAAACCCCACAAAGCTAAGGCTTATCGCTAAACCTCGCTCTGATACCAATTGTAACATCATGCCTTTTTGGACAGTTTAAGCAGACACACGTGCCAACTCAAACCATACAGAAAGGTGGATTGTTATTGGGTTAAATAAGAAAAAGCAGAGAGAAAAAACAAAATAGAATCTTGCAGCGGAATGACAAAATATAATAATCAAACATTAGTTCATGAAGCTGTTTACAAAACATTTGGTTATACTTATACAACACATAATCAGAGTTACACACATCAGAGATAAATAAATAACAATGCAGCGGAACAGTGTGATGCAGTGGAATAATGTAGTAAATAATAATAATAAAGTCTTCGTCCTCTAGAAATAAGGACTTCAATCCTGAAATGCTCAGGCTGACCCGACCGAATTGAAAAGACCAAACACTCGAGTCAGAACTAGATCTTATGTAAGTTAAATCAATGGTAAATAAATATAAGTGGAACGGAGTTAGAGATGTTTATGGGGTTTGACATCTCCTATCCAGTGTCTAACGTGAGTGTAGTAACTTAAGAGATGCTCGGGATTCACACCTCCTAAGGATCCGTTAAACTATCTACTATGTAGTACAATACGCTATTATAATATGTCTACAGTAAAGTAAAAGTATTAATATAGCATTAATGCTTTACGTTTCCCACCTTAACACATTTTTGTAACGTCAATAATCTATACAGTTCCGTAACTACCCATAAACTAGAGCCGCCAGAGGATACCTCATAGGTACGACATAAAACAAACTCGTAGAGGGCGCGTTAGGGTAGGTGACACGGCACAACTAGGCAATGCCAGGGTAGATATACCAATTACGCATCCGAACTGTTGGTAACGCATAGCCGCAACTACCACCCAACTCGAAACACACTCCCAAGAAAAATTGAGGGTGGCCACCAAATAAATCAAAATTCAGAATACAGCATCGATGGAGTGTGTCCGATCAGAGGAGCTACCTCACTTGGCTCGAGAATCGCTCCTGCTTAAGCCACCTTATGCCAACTCATGGGAGTCGGGTCCACGTATATACCTCATATACGATCGTCGCCACCATCCTACTTCATTCTGGAATCTTCACCGCATACACATTTGTCAAAGTGGTTTTAGGTATTGGCAAAGAGTATGACAACATCCGATCTCGGTCTCTTTGACAACCAATCGCTTATTACACACCGGATGGTTCTTTTACATTTTCAAAATCATTTCATAATTGATATCAGAATATCATATTCAGTTCAAACCATATCACTTTCGACATCATTACTTACTTTCAAAATTATATTCACCTTTGAAATCATAGTTCGATAATTATATTTCCTTTCAAATTCAAATTCACAATTTATATCAAAATATCGTATTATCAAAATTATATCACTTTCAGATCATATTTCTTCCAAAAATCATATTCCCAAAATAGGTTAAGTTCTTGCTTCAAAATCATCATTTCGATTAGTTAACATTTAAATCCCAACTTAGGTTACAACATCATTAACCGTATTCGCTTTAAAATCGAGAATTTGAATATAACCTATCCATTTTACTTAGTTTGGAATTTAGAAGAAAATAGTCCTAAAAAGTTGTAAATAGTTAAATAGATTTAAAATAGATTAAATAAAATTAAAATAGATTAATTAGATTTAATATAAGTTAAAAATTTTAATTAGTTTTAAAATAATTTAAATGGTTTTAAATAAGTTAAATTGATTTAATATAGTTAATATGGGTTAAAATAGTTCATAAATCTGAAATTATTAAGATTTAGAATCTTAAAAGATAATATAAATTAAAATAAATTATATTTGAGAACATGAATTTGGAATTTATATCAATCTAAAACTATTTATTTCATTTCAACAAAATCAGACCATTTTAATTTAATTTCTTAAAACAATTCCTTTCAAGCCAATTCACATTTCAACACCAAACTTGATTTTTCAAAAATACTTCAATTTATACAAATCAAAATTTTCAATTTATACAAAACAAATATTCTTCAAAATATCATTTAATTCCGTTCAAAAATTTAGGATTTTAAAATCATTTAATTTAACCAATCTGGTATCCGTATATAATTCTCTACCCTAGGGTTAAGTGATACGTATATTTATCATTTAAATCCGCAATTTAAAATTTTACGGTTATATATCATTTCAAACCGCAATCCCGAAATAAATAACATCCATAAAACCGCTCGAGTCTATCATTTCAACCCATAAAGATTTTCCCTATTCTATAGATCATTCGGTATGTACCATTTCAACCCATAGTAAACTTGCTGTTTATAACGATATAAAATACAACATCCATTCATCCAATATCAACCATGTAACGCCCCACCCCGAGACCCACCTTAGTAAAGAGAATTAATGAGTAACTATGTCTACAAAAGCGGAGACTAGGGCTGGTTAAGGGCGACCATCTATAACTTTGTCTTAAACATCTACTTAATATGTCGATAAATGCACTATGATTTCTCTTTTCTATCTTAATGGATCGACATACAAAATAAATGCTTAATCCAAATCTATAGGTGGCTAAAGGATCTATCAGAACAAAATAGCATAACTAAATATAAAGCACATCACGGAACGGTAATCAACATCATATATATACATATACACTGATACATGTTTAGTACAATACAATATGAATACAATAAAGGTGGTATTCGACCACACTATATACATGGAATCGAATATAAATACATCATAGTCAAGCGGAAAGAAATATAAACCACAAAAGTGCTAGGATGATATCCAAGAAGATGCCTCAAAGCAAAGTCCCGTAACTGATAGCTAATCTGAAACAACTCGGTCTGACCCGAGTGATAAACACACGGGTCAGGCAACTGAATCTTATCGTTAGAAAGGAATACGATAAGGTAAAGAGAAGAGCTTCGCAACGGGATAACATAAGTAGGTATGAACATCTAGGGTTGATATCAAGTAACTTCACTATGTCTCTATGGTGGTTTGCATATACATATACTTGGGTTAATCTGAAGGAACTCATGTATATGGTGTAAAGGAAAACATTCAAACGTTATCCATGAATAAATAAATCTCTCAAGTCGTATATAAATCCCAATTATAAATCCATAAAATTTGAATCACCAAAATCCTCAAAGAAATCATATTTGCCTTATTTACATCTATAAGGCTAGGTAAACACATCAAAAATGGTGAAATCGAAATCATCATAACTCATAAAAGAAATCTCATATTGGCCAATTATTACATGCAAAAGCATGTTGCAGTGCTATTTACCAGTACTGTTCACCATCATGGTACCATATCCATCTCTCGACCGGAATCCTCATCTCGAATTAATCCGGTCTATGACGTCATCTATATTCTCCCCGAGCACCTGCCATCAAAAGTGATTGGAGCACCTCACTTCAATCAGTGTCCGCTGAGTCCCCGCCATCAAAAGTGATCGAGTCAAGTATTACTTAACCCGATCGGGACCCTAAGTACTGGTAGTTCTCCCAGAATGTGTCAACAACTCTCGGATAGTAACCCGGAAAGTGGTAACGTATGTCCCATACCATACGCTCTCACTTAGCGGTTTTCTAGCCGCTAGTTCGTGCCACACTAAGAAATCATCAACATCATCAAAAGAATCGCCTCATGTCATCGGCATATGGTATAAGATGCTAAACCCTTATCATCTCATCGATGAGTAGAAACTCCATAAAAACATCAAACTCATCAAATTCCATCAAAATCTTGCCTCATATCATTGGCAAGTATATCTCCATCAATATAGTCCGAATCTCGAATATACTCCCGAATAGGAGATCTCGGACTATACGTATTAGCCGAATGGACTAATATAATCTCAAACTCATACCACAATGTGGTTAACATCAAGGAGGAAATCAAATGATTCCTCAAAATCTTTTCGGTAGTACAAGTCCGAAATTAACCGATAAAGTAAATACTCAAGTCTCATACCTCGCGGATTTACTAAATCGTTTAATTTATTTCCTTATACGTCCGAAAAAGCATCAAAGTAATTAAAGTAAATAAAATTAATTATAATATATTTCACTAGAGAAAACAGGATTTTAAACCAATTTATAGAAATTTATCTAAAGGATTTTGAGTGAAAACCCATCATTTAAAGAATTTTAATGATTTTTGAAAGCCTAGAAAATAAAGAATAATTGTTTAAACACCTTTAAAAATGTATAAAAACATTTATTTCTCAAACCATGATTTTAGAAGATTTTATGTAATTTATTCGGATTTTTAAAACACAAAAAAACATCAATTTGCAATTTAATCGACAAAAACCGATATTCAAATTTTAAATCGAATTTAAAACCAATTAAAATTCAAGTCACATTCTAAATTTACTATTCCATTGCTGGACAAAATAATCAAATGTTAGCATCAAATTTCGTAGTAAAATTCTTGCAAAAGCATGCAAATGAAATCATCAAAGTCGAACAATTACATCAATATTGGGGCAGTTCATAACAGACCAACATTGCAAAACATCAATTTTCCACCATGCAAACTTCGAAATTCTACAAAACACAAAATACAAAAATTGTAGCCAACAGCCTCAGGTTTCCAAAACTTCATAAAATTTGATATTCTGATTAGTAACGAAGAAGTTATGATAGAAATACTACTAAGAAAGAAATTATTTGCGCTGCCTGTCAACACAGGACAGCGATGAAAATGCCAATTTTCCACTATATAGACTTCTAAATCAGTCAAAACCGAAAACATGAAAGTTTTGGAATATTTCACAAGGATTTTAGATCATCCAAGAAATCAAAATTCCGATAAGTATCACAAAAGTTATGGCGAAAACAGTAATCAGCCACTAGAATATTCTGGGCTTAATCCCTCTCGGATTTTCATTTTTGACAGCAATTAAGAAGGTCCAAACGGACTCAAAACCCAATGAAATTTAACATGAACAAACTATAATCAGTCCTCTACAATCTGAAAAAAGAGTGGCATCAATCCGACATCGGACGACCCAGATATGAGCAAAACAAAACGGGGCATTTTCAGCATCAATCAATATAGAACAGAGGTAAAATTCAACATATTTAACCGAATATTTCAAGCAAGAGATTATTTGCTGCTGAAATTTGTTCACTTACAATCGTTATAAGCCTTAGCTTACCTATTAGCAGCAAAAAGATGATGATTTAGGCTTGAAGATGGAAGTTTTCAACTCGAATTCGCATTTGTCGTACCTATGATTGCTGAAAATAGGCATGCAAGAGAAGATAAATTACCAAACAAGAATTACAATAAACAAATACAGATTTATCCTCAAATTTAAGATAGAGAAGGACAGAGATTACCTTCTTGTTGAATTAGACCCGAATTTCTATTGATTTAGCAAAGAATTTTGTTAATTATGGCTAGGGTTTGAGAAGACAGTCATTGTTTTTAAGTTTCAGAAGTTTTGAGGAGAAGCCGTATACAATGAAGAAGAAGAACGTACCTTTTCTCTAGATGTTTCTCATTAGGACTAATGTGTATGGGTTAGGTAATTAGGCCCAAAATTAATTACTTAACAAAAATAATGAAGTTGATCAATTTACACTTATACAATGCTTAAATCTTCATAACTTCTACATTTTTACTCCGTTTTTAATGATTTTGGATGCGTTGGATTCGTTATGTCATCTAGTTTTTAATAAAATTATCAAAACATAAGTTTTAACAATTTTGTTATTAAATTTACATTTATTACTCAATTTATCCAATTTTCCCATAATTGCAAAGTAAATTGCAAATTTAATACAATTGGTTAAATAAAAAGATGTTATGTACCCAAAACAAAACAAATACAGGTTTAGACATTATTAAATTATTTCTCACATTTTTAATCATAGTTATCATGATTAATTATTTTATTAACTCATTCTTATATATATATTTAATTAATAAAATGACAATATTGGCAAACAAGCACAATATTGTACAAATTATCAATTTAATCAAATGTAGTCAATTAACTACATTCAAATTCATGAAATAAAGTAGAAACTTTATTTTACTCATGTCCATCATTTTTTATACTCAAAGAAGATTATTTTTTCTTCTTATTCCCTACATTTTATTTTACAATAAAATATATTATTGGTTTTAAAATTACCAATGTGATTTCCCCAACCCAAACAAAATTCCATTAATTATTCCAAACCACTCCAACCATCGAAATGGAGTGATTAATTTATTTTTGTTACAATTCATTAGCCCAAAAATTCAAATTCATTATGCATATGATGATTAAACAATTATTTAACAATTTTCTTTGTATTTAACAAAGAAAAGATGCAATTTGACAATAAATTACATTATCGCCAAATCGTACATGTTAATTGAATATAGTTGCATCTCTATATTCAAAATTCATGAAATAAAGGAACAACTTTATCTCACACATATGTTTATTACTATTAATACAATAAAATCTTTCTACTTCTATTTTCCCTTTTATTTTACAATAAAAGGAGAATATTGGAATAAATTGCCAATATTCCTTTAATGCTCCTACTAAATTCCATCAATGACAATTTCCAACTCAAATATCACAATTAAGTTGTTTACTTCATCTTTCCTTCATCTTAAATTTTCTTCAGTCATTTAATTTGAAATAAACCTTATTTTATGTTGTTCTCCCAAAATTTATTCATATTATATTGTTTATTCCAAATAAACAATATAATTCATCATTTTCTTCCAATTAATTCAATTAATTCCAATATTAAATTATAATATTCATTATAATTTAATATTTACGGTAATCTCCAACCAGGGTTGTTACAGACTCCCCCTCTTATAAAAATTGCGTCCTCGCAATTTCTAGAGGAAATCTGTATTCAACACAATTTATTCAATCGACAAAGGATAAAAGAGAAGCTCGAAACTCAAACCATTCATATTCTCAACATAGAATGGTAGAGAGAAACATGGTAAAACTTCCTTGGTTAATCCAATGGCCCATCAAATGCTTATATAGCGATTAGCAAACCATCGAATTTTCCAAGTAACTTGAAAGAATTTCGAAGATATCCCATCTTCGAAAAAAAAACTCAATAAGATGCTCAACAATTAATCAATCGAAAATGATTGATTTCACAAAACTCTACGAATAGAGTCGGGACCAAACTCACTTAAACCCAAACTCTAAGCAATAAAGAATATCATCAATAAGATTTTCTACATAATAATGCGGAAAGAACATCCTCACAATAAGATAAACGCAATAGACAAGATGAATAAATCACGTAATGACTTCTTGCAAGGCCACCAAACTCGAACGACCGTGATAAGGCATGTCGTTGATATTAACTCAAGGATAGAATATACTCAAGAAATAAGGATATAAGCTCAAATTACTTTTCAATCCAAGATATTCAGAATTTTTAAATCCCAACATCTTTTAAATTTTAAATCTCAATTTTTAACATTTGAAAATTTTCAAACTCTTTACTATACTACTTAGTAAGTAATTTGAAACTCAAATTAAAAGTCCAAATTTTTTCTCTTACTTCAAAATTAATTTCCAAAGAGATTTGTAAAGCCATAATAATATCCCTCAAAATAAATTAAGGGTTTAAATTCTCTTTACTCTTTTTATTAAACCACTTAAATATTTTAAAGACAATCTTTAAATACTCTTGTAACTCTTCTCTTTAAATATCCAATGTATCTAATATAGATTCAAAAATCTCAAAATATACTTCCAATAAAGTATAACTGAAGAATATTCTCATATATTCTCATCTTTACAACTTCAAAATAAATAATAAATGGCATTGCCTCGCCATTGAATCTCCAATAATAGATATATCCATTGGCTGCAGAGTCGATCAAATGATCAAAACTGCCTCGCCACTCTGTTACTCGTCTCTCAAATCATTGGCTGCAATTATCATTCAAAAATAAATTTAATATATAATCTTAAAATATTATTTTCATAATCTCAATTTTTAAAACACAAACCATTGTGTCTGATTGCCTCATCATAGCATTTAGGAGATTCCTATCGATAACGTTGATCAGGCGTATCGACCAGAACTCTTAACTACTCGATGGATAACCCAACACTCTAAAATTATTTCTATGAAAGAATACTATCAAATAAATATATTCTCAAAACATTCTTTGATTTTTAAAATATCTCAAAACTTCAATTTCTCTTTTTAAAACTCACACACACACATATATATATATATATATATTACTTTAAAAAAAAATCAAACCAAAGAACATTAAGAGAATGCATCGAGATTTTCCCAGAATACTCGATTCTCAAAATCATCAAAAGGAGATAGAGTGTTCGTCAATCTTACAATGTCACGAGCCACTCAAAAAAAAATCAGCAAGATATAGGATAAGCAAGATATTCTTCTCGAAGGAGAAGAAGCACACAATCCACAAATCACTACTTCAAATGGAGTAATGCTAAAGGATAACATTGATTGACTATCTGAAAAGAACACTCAAACAAAGTAGAATGATAAACTCAGTCAAACTCGAATAATCTAGAAACTCTCCTCATTCCTTAGTGGATATCCTCGTGGAAGGATAATCGAGGAGCTAAGAGCTTGGAATAAAGTTACCTCAACACTCGATTTCTCGATTGGATGTCAAATCCAAACGGACTTACAAAACTCAACAAATTCTCCTTTATTGGAATTCGAAATATATCATCAACATCTCAATATTCAAGAGCGAATACAGAAACTTCGAAATTATCATTAACATTTCAAAGTGATAGAAATAATAACCCAATAAAATTAGGATGCCTTAATAAATACAGGATCCTATAACAACAAAAGGATCGGGCTTAGCATCAAATAAGTTAGTCCATCTCAAATCAGATACATCTCAAGATTGTGAGTAACAAACAAATACTCACAAAAGCAACATCAAATAAAAATCTCAGAATGCCCACAATGAGCTAATCATTGTGGATCCCTTCAATAGGATTCACAACTCTCAAATGAATGCAACAAGAATGCTCAAAAAAATCGATCAACTCCATCGATACGAACTCACTCGTATCGACAAAAAGAAAAGAATAGAATAATCCCAAATAAGATTATTCATAAGATAAGATAACATCAAACTCAATTATGGAATACTACGGAATACAATTTATATTCCTAGACATATTCCATCTCAACATATCCCAAAACTCGAAAAAGAATCAAAGCACGATTCGAAAACAAGCTCGAATAAAGGACAATGATTCACTCGTATTGTACTTCGACGTATTGTGATTTACGTACTGCTCTGTGTTTATTCTACGTTGTTCTGACCACAGCTCTGATACCATGCTGTAACGCCCCACCCCGAGACCCACCTTAGTAAAGAGAATTAATGAGTAATTCTGTCTACTAAAGCGGAGACTAGGGCTGGTTAGGGGCGACCATCTATAACTTTGTCTTAAACATCTACTGAATAAGTCGATAAATGCACTATGATTTTTCTTTTCTATCTTAATGGATCGACATACACAATAAATGCTTAATCCAAATCTATAGGTGGCTAACGGATCTATCAGAACAAAATAGCATAACTAAATATAAAGCACATCACGGAACGGTAATCAACATCATATATATACATATACACTGATACATGTTTAGTACAATACAATATGAATACAATAAAGGTGGTATTCGACCACACTATATACATGGAATCGAATATAAATACATCAGAGTCAAGCAGAAAGAAATATAAACCACAAAAGTGCTAGGATGATATCCAAGAAGATGCCTCAAAGCAAAGTCCCGTAACTGATAGCTAACCTGAAACAACTCGGTCTGACCCGAGTGATAAACACACGGGTCAGGCAACTGAATCTTATCGTTAGAAAGGAATACGATAAGGTAAAGAGAAGAGCTTCGCAACGGGATAACATAAGTAGGTATGAACATCTAGGGTTGATATCAAGTAACTTCACTATGTCTCTATGGTGGTTTGCATATACATATACTTGGGTTAATCTGAAGGAATTCATGTCTATGGTGTAAAGGAAAACATTCAAACATTATCCATGAATAAATAAATCTCTCAAGTCGTATATAAATCCCAATTATAAATCCATAAAATTTGAATCACCAAAATCCTCAAAGAAATCATATTTGCCTTATTTACATCTATAAGGCTAGGTAAACACATCAAAAATGGTGAAATCGAAATCATCATAACTCATAAAAGAAATCTCATATTGGCCAATTATTACATGCAAAAGCATGTTGCAGTGCTATTTACTAGTACTGTTCACCATCATGGTACCATATCCATCTCTCGACCGGAATACTCATCTCGAATTAATCCGGTCTATGACGTCATCTATATTCTCCCCGAACACCCGCCATCAAAAGTGATTGGAGCACCTCACTCCAATCGGTGTCCGCTGAGTCCCCGCCATCAAAAGTGATCGAGTCAAGTATTACTTAACCCGATCGGGACCCTAAGTACTGGTAGTTCTCCCAGAATGTGTCAACAACTCTCGGATAGTAACCCGGAAAGTGGTAACGTATGTCCCATACCATACGCTCTCACTTAGCGGTTTTCTAGCCGCTAGTTCGTGCCACACTAAGAAATCATCAACATCATCAAAAGAATCGCCTCATGTCATCGGCATATGGTATAAGATGCTAAACCCTTATCATCTCATCGATGAGTAGAAACTCCATAAAAACATCAAACTCATCAAATTCCATCAAAATCTTGCCTCATATCATTGGCAAGTATATCTCCATCAATATAGTCCGAATCTCGAATATACTCCCGAATAGGAGATCTCGGACTATACGTATTAGCCGAATGGACTAATATAATCTCAAACTCATACCACAATGTGGTTAACATCAAGGAGGAAATCAAATGATTCCTCAAAATCTTTTCGGTAGTACAAGTCCGAAATTAACCGATAAAGTAAATACTCAAGTCTCATACCTCGCGGATTTACTAAATCGTTTAATTTATTTCCTTATACGTCCGAAAAAGCATCAAAATAATTAAAGTAAATAAAATTAATTATAATATATTTTACTAGAGAAAACGGGATTTTAAACCAATTTATAGAAATTTATCTAAAGGATTTTGAGTGAAAACCCATCATTTAAAGAATTTTAATGATTTTTGAAAGCCTAGAAAATAAAGAATAATTGTTTAAACACCTTTAAAAATGTATAAAAACATTTATTTCTCAAACCATGATTTTAGAAGGTTTTATGCAATTTATTCGGATTTTTAAAACTCAGAAAAACATCAATTTGCAATTTAATCGGCAAAAACCGATATTCAAATTTTAAATCGAATTTAAAACCAATTTAAATTCAAGTCACATTCTAAATGTGCCATTCCATTGCTGGACAAAAGAATCAAATGTTAGCATCAAATTTCGTAGTAAAATTCTTGCAAAAGCATGCAAATGAAATCATCAAAGTCGAACAATTACATCAATATTGGGGCAGTTCATAACAGACCCACATTGCAAAACATCAATTTTCCACCATGAAAACTTCGAAATTCTACAAAACACAAAATATAAAAATTGTAGCCAACAGCCTCAGGTTTCCAAAACTTCATAAAATTTGATATTCCGATCAGTAACGAAGAAGTTATGATAGAAATACTACTAAGAAAGAAATTATTTGCGCTGCATGTCAACACAAGACAGCGATAAAAATGCCAATTTTCCACTATGTAGACTTCTAAGTCAGTCAAAACCGAAAACATGAAAGTTTTGGAATATTTCACAAGGATTTCAGATCATCCAAGAAATCAAAATTTCGATAAGTACAACAAAAGTTATAGCGAAAACACTAACCAGCCACTAGAATATTCTGGGCTTAATCCCTCTCGGATTTTCATTTTTGACAGCAATTAAGAAGGTCCAAACGGACTCAAAACCCAATGAAATTTAACACGAACAAACTATAATCAGTCCTCTACAATCTGAAAAAAGAGTGGCATCAATCCGACATTGGACAAGCCATATATGAGCAAAACAAGACGGGGCATTTTCAGCATCAATCAGTATAGAACAGAGGTAAAATTCAATATATTTAACCGAATATTTCAAGCAAGAGATTATTTGCTGCTGAAATTTGTTCACTTACAGTTGCTATAAGCCTTAGCTTACCTATTAGCAGCAAAAAGATGATGATTTAGGCTTGAAGATGGAAGTTTTCAACTCGAATTCGCATTTGCCGTACCTATGATTGCTGAAAATAGGTATGCAAGAGAAGATAAATTACAAAACAAGAATTAGAATAAACAAATATAGATTTCTCCTCAAATTTAAGATAGAGAAGAATGGAGATTACCTTCTTGTTGAATTAGACCCGAATTTCTATTGATTTAGCAAAGAATTTTGTTAATTATGGCTAGGGTTTGAGAAGACAGCCATTGTTTTTAAGTTTCAGAAGTTTTGAGGAGAAGCCGTATACAATGAAGAAGAAGAACGTACCTTTTCTCTAGATGTTTCTCATTAGGCCTAATGTGTATGGGTTAGGTAATTAGGCCCAAAATTAATTACTTAACAAAAATAATGAAGTTGATCAATTTACACTTATACAATGCTTAAATCTTCATAACTTCTACATTTTTACTCCGTTTTTAATGATTTTGGATGCGTTGGATTCGTTATGTCATCTAGTTTTTAATAAAATTATCAAAACATAAGTTTTAACAATTTTGTTATTAAATTTTCATTTATTGATCAATTTATCCAATTTTCCCATAATTGCAAAATAAATTGCAAATTTAATACAATTGGTTAAATAAAAAGATGTTATGTACCCAAAACAAAACAAATACAGGTTTAGACATTATTAAATTATTTCTCACATTTTTAATCATAGTTATCATGATTAATTATTTTATTAACTCATTCTTATATATATATATATATATATATATTTAATTAATAAAATGACAATATTGGCAAACAAGCACAATATTGTACAAATTATCAATTTAATCAAATGTAGTCAATTAACTACATTCAAATTCATGAAATAAAGTAGAAACTTTATTTTACTCATGTCCATCATTTTTTATACTCAAAGAAGATTATTTTTTCTTCTTATTCCCTACATTTTATTTTACAATAAAATGTTTTATTGGTTTTAAAATTACCAATGTGATTTCCCCAACCCAAACAAAATTCCATTAATTATTCCAAACCACTCCAACCATCGAAATGGAGTGATTAATTTATTTTTGTTACAATTCATTAGCCCAAAAATTCAAATTCATTATGCATATGATGATTAAACAATTATTTAACAATTTTCTTTGTATTTAACAAAGCAAAGATGCAATTTGACAATAAATTACATTATCGCCAAATCGTACATGTTAATTGAATATAGTTGCATCTCTATATTCAAAATTCATGAAATAAAGGAACAACTTTATCTCACACATATGTTTATTACTATTAATACAATAAAATCTTTCTACTTCTATTTTCCCTTTTATTTTACAATAAAAGGAGAATATTGGAATAAATTGCCAATATTCCTTTAATGCTCCTACTAAATTCCATCAATGACAATTTCCAACTCAAATATCACAATTAAGTTGTTTACTTCATCTTTCCTTCATCTTAAATTTTCTTCAGTCATTTAATTTGAAATAAACCTTATTTTATGTTGTTCTCCCAAAATTTATTCATATTATATTGTTTATTCCAAATAAACAATATAATTCATCATTTTCTTCCAATTAATTCAATTAATTCCAATATTAAATTATAATATTCATTATAATTTAATATTTACGGTAATCTCCAACCAGGGTTGTTACAAACCATCAACACCATCACAATCATTATCCACATCAATCCATAAACATCAATATAGAACTAATAATCATTAATAAGTATTTAACTGGCAATTTATATTCAATAATAAATTAAATAACGATTTAATTCAGATATATTCAAATTAACTGATATGATGATTAAAAATATACCCAACAGTCATAAGTTAATTCCTAATCACATCATAAATTTAATTTAACATGCATAAGAAATTTTAGAAGTTATGAGTGGGTTAAAACACCCACCTTCGATTTTAAATCGAATTTAAATTCAATTTAAGTCCAAAATTTGAACAATCTCAGAATTCGTTCAAACTAGCGTCAAAATGTTTGGAATTTCGATACGATCCTATTGGAACAAACCGCACATGAAACGGACCTAGTATGTGAAAGTTATTAACATCATAACCTTTAAATCAAAATTTAAATAAATAAATAAAAAATACACGCCAATACAGAGCAGTCATGTCATCACATTCTAACTCATGAACCCTCTCTCCAGTAAAAAATTTGAATAAAGCCGCCCCTAAATCGCCACTTCGTCAAATTTTCTCCGCCACCACGTGACTCTAGGCCACGATCAGGACGCTCTGCCCACTCCTTCACCTCAGGACGCCTACATCGATACCCTATCGCCACCTCCGACTTCCTCTATCTGTATGGCCGCCGCCTAGATCTCAAGTCAATTCCGACCAATCTAGGGACAATTAAGACCAGCGAAGACTAATCCACGGCCTGCTCGACGTCCTCTTCCCAATACCATTCCCGGATCGTCAATCAAGCAAAGATCCGCCATCCAATGGGAATCCCTAGCTACGAATGGTCAGAAATAAATCAAGGTTTCTGGAAAAATTGTTTCGATTTCAAAAACGAATTACAGATCTTAGATGCACTTGTCGAGAGCTTCAAATCGATATATAATTCGATATACTTTGAGGAGTTTGAATTTTGATTTGGTTTTGAAATTGAATTTGAGATTTGGGAAATAGGTTTGTCTGCCATTGAAATGAGGAGTTGAGAAGGAGATGTACGTACAGACAATAGAAATAAGAAATAACTAGGGTTTAGAATGAGCTATTTATAGACAGAGCTAAAAATAGAATAGATGGACAAGATTGATTGAACGATAAATGACGCGAAAAGCCCATTTCGACTCTGGAACAGAAATGGGTCAACCCATATATCAAAACAGATGTTTTCAAACATTTTAAACTTAATGAAACAGGTTTCAAGTCCTAGTTCCATCGTATGAAGAAGTTACGTTAAAATCATCTTATTTCAAATTGATTTCAATTGATTCCAATTTAATTGATTTTTAAGCATTTCGAGCTCATACGATCAAATGAAAAGTCCGATCGTTACGAAACTTGAGATCCTACCATAATTCACTGTTACGGATCCGATGAAACTGGTTACGTCAAAATCCGAGACTGTTGCTAAAATAGCAATATTTCAGTTAATCAAATAAATTAATAATTAATTAATAAAATCACATTTTTATTTCCAATTTAATAACTAACAATTTCCATCATTTTCCAATTACTTGTATAATTACAATAGCTTAAAAAAAATCTACACATCAATTTAAAGTTAATTATTTTACCAATTTCAGTGTTTGATTTCATTTCCTATAAATTCAAAGGTTATAAATTCTATTTCCCATAACTCCATTTAATTGACTTAAATCCTGTTATTCAATCAATCATTACGTTATGGGTATAATTATCATTGGTTTATTTTATTTCATTAATATTTTTCAATTTCGTCTTAATTCCAATTAATGTAGTATTTAATTTCATTTTCTTACAATAAATCCATTTATTATAAATTAAATTCCAATTAATTTTAATTAATTTCAAATAAACTGATTTGATTCAATTCCAATCGTTTTATTAAGTCTATTATTACTCTATAAATCTATTTATTATTTTTTTGTGTTTCATTAAATTAATATATTCAAATTTCCATCTTTCCTTTGTATTAACGATTATTTTCAATTATATCGAATTTGTCAAAGAAATTTCCTTTATTAATTCAATGTTTGCATTTGTCTTCTTATGTCAATTTATATCCAAATATAACATTTACATTATTTCATTTATTGGAATGTCATTCAAGTTATTAACAATTAACTTATATTTATATTGTTACAATTCATTCTAGTTATTATTTCCATTAACAATTCAATAATTTTTATTTTCTACAATATTAAATTACCAAAATATTATCAAATTAACAAATTTAATTATCGAAAATTTACGGGTCGTTATAGGTTTCTAGAAGAGTTTATAAGAGGTATTGGGTATAGAGCTGCATTTCAATACAACTTATCACCTGCAAACATATAGGCAAACTGAGAAAGTGAATCATATATTGGAGGATCTCCTATGGGCATGCATACTTAACTTCGAAGGCTAATGGGATGATCGTCTGCATTTGATGGAGTTCTGTAATAACTCGGATTTTGGAGTGTCTATTAGTTGATAATATAATTGGATTAATTAATAGAAATACTGAATTGTATATTGAATAAGTAAATCTGATAATAAATATTTATTTGAAATCTCCTAATATAATTATATAGTGGGAAAAACTTATAATGTTCAAACAAATTAGATATGTGTTTGTTTAAAAATAAATATATAAGATTTCAAATTAAATTTGAATTTGAGACTGAAATCTAAAGATAAATATCTTAAATTAAATTGGATTTAATAATAATGTATGTTGATTTTAAATGGTAAATAAGTAGTTATATAATATTTTCTTTATAAGGATAAATTAAGAAAATGTATTCACTAAATAGAAATTAAAGTATTTGTATATACATGTATACAAATGTGTGTGTGTGTGTATATGATAATTAGAAAGCTATTGTTTGGATTCAATATGGTAAATTGCAATAGCTATTTAAAGTAAACTCTATATTTTCAAACCATAAGATAAACATTTATTTAAATATATATGATAAATTTAAAAGGATTTAATAAAAAAAGTTCATTTTGCTTTCTTTCTAATTTTCATGAGACACTAAAAGAAGACGTTTATTAAGTTAAAAATACATTAGCAAGAAGTTTAAAAGTAGAAATTTGTAAAGGTTAATACTTTCTTTGAATATATGTAGAAGAGATGTTTATATATAAAAGAATTAAACTTAAAAAAAAAATATTCAAGATATAAAACATTTGTAAATATCTTATTCTTACATTCATACATTTGTAAGTTGTGTGACTTATGAGACCAACATTTGTAGCTTTTATAAAATATGAAAGGACAACTGTCATTATTTTATTTTAGTTGAAATATGTAGATTAATTCAAGATGTATATTTTTTTCTCTTCTACTCATAAATAAAAAAAATCAATTAAACTAACAATAAAATCAAGATCTGTTCAACTAGTTAACTGAAGCAAGAAAAGCAAGCTTTGGATCCTAATCCAACAACTCGAAACTTGAAGCAAAGTTCATTCCAACAAGGTCAAATTCAAGATTCGGTTCTTAACCAAGGCAGTGCAAATCAAATTCAAGTACAAAGCAAACTCCAGTTCAAAAAGAAATTTCTCTGTTTCAAATAGAATTTAAGGTGAGTAAATAAAAGCTTTAAAACTAAAAATCTTGAATTGTTAAATGCATGATATAATCTGTGAAGAAAAGTTGAGATTATGATGTGCATGGATTAGTTTTAACTGGAAAACAGTTGAAGTATCGAGTTTATACACAAATGCAGAACTGAGCATATATAGAAAATTAGCTTCTGTTTGGATTTTACAGGAAAAAAAAAACTATATGCATGTCCAGAATTAGAATCTTAAATTTCTAAGCTTTGTTCATTTGAATCAAATTATATTTGAACAAGTTGATTTCTGGGAAAAATCTGAAGCAAGAAGTTTAAAGGCAAAACAAACTAAAAGTTCAAAAGAGTATTACTCTCTGTTCCAAAAAAAAATTTTTAGTAAGTAATTCCATATTTTTTTAGCTTAAGTAGATTTGAATCTGCATATATGGATTCCTGAATTGGATTTGTACTTTGCAAGTGCATATATTTGCATGAATCTTTGGATATATGTGAGCAAACTCTTAAAACTTCTTCATAATTTGGTTTGCATGTGATCAGTGTTGAATGGTGGTTTATGAAGATGAGTGCATGTTTGAATATGTAGAGATTTTTTATGTGTGCTTGTGTGCAGATATACATATATACTCTGCATAACAACAGGTTTAAACCACCAGGGGAGGAAGAAGGAAAAAAATTCATATCTCTTTGAAAAATAAAATTTAGATCATGAATTCTGAATGAAAATTGTTTGTAATGCTACAATTAAAATTTTTAAAAAAATATTTATAAGCTTTAAAAATGAGAATTTCTTTTTTTGGAATAAGATTTGCAGTAAAACCCAAAATCATGTCGAAATTCAAGTATCGCATCTTGTTGATTCATCTACATCACTGTGTTCAACATAAAAAAACATGATTTTTGAAAGAAATTTCAGGATTTTTAGTTCGTTATTGGATGTGAATTGCGAGATGAACAGAAAACGTTCTTCGGTCAATTGCCGTTGATCGAGGCCAAACTGGGGCTTAAAATTTATGTCAGGGAAAGCTTGTAGTTCGAGGATGATGGGAAAAATACCAATTGGAATTATCATTGATCATGGTGTAGACACGAAGAGGTTGTAGGGTTTAGATAAGCATTTTGAACGAGACCGTAGTTTTGGGATGCTGCGGCGTCTATGGGGTATCGGGCTCCATTGCATGCAGGGGAATAGAAGGGTGGGGCTTCAGCGAGGTTAAGGTCAGAGATCCATGGTCTCTGGTGGTTGGGTTTGACGTGGCGAGGAGAATATTGGTCGAACTTTGATACCCATATTCAATCAGGCAACTTGATTTCTGATTTCGAGTTCAATTCAGCGATCTGGGCAATTTTAATGATTGAGGGGATGGTTGTTGGCGTGTGGAAGGTGACGGCGTCGATCCCCGTTGCTTCGATGACTCGTAGAGGTGCACGCGTGTATCAGTGTGTCAGTGGTTTTTCTGGTTTGGGGAAGACGATGCTTAATCATGGTACGACTCGAAGCGTTCTCGGGGGAAAAGTGAGTGTGGCTCGAGTTATAACTCGAAGCAAGTTTTGATGTGAGATGGAAATACTTGGGAAAATGTTTTACATTGGAATTATGGGTCACTCGAGTAAAATTGTGGGAAAGCTCGAAGCAAGGTTCGTGCGAGTGGGGGATCGGCTCGGGTTTTCTCTCGGGTTTGCCTGGCATGGTTATTTTTTTTCCAGTTTAAACTTTACTGGATTAGCTAAAGAGATTTCTGAATTATTCTTTTTGATAGATTGAGTAGAAAGTATAATTACAGGTTTTGAAAATAAAGGGTTTTCAAAACAGTTAAGTTTGTAAATGGTTTTAAACTTTGTTAAAGTTAAAATTGTTTTCATTTTAAATTTTAAATTTGAAAGTAGAAAGTTAAAGGTTTCAAATGTGTTTTGAATGGCAATTATCATTAATAAGGAAATGTTTTTAATATAGACTTAATGATTTGTGATAAATTAAATTAATAAGGTAAATTAAAATGGATAATAAATTAATTAATTAAATGGTTAAGGATTTGTATTAATTAATTAAGGTTGAAGTTAATTAATTAAGATTAATTAATTACATGATTTAGGAAATTAATTATTGATTAAAGGTTTATTAATTAATAAAGGTAATTAAGGAATGTTAATTAGTTAAGGAGTAATTAATTAATTAATTTAATTGAGTAATAATAGTTAATTAGATGGTAATTAATCAAAGGTTCATTAATTAGTTAAGAATAATTAATTATTCCTTAATTAATTACTTAAATTAATAAACCATTAATTTTTAATTAAATCTTGATTATAATTAATTGTTCTTTAGGATAATTGCTCAATGTTATTTATTAAGGTAGGATATACATAGAGATTACTAAAATGTGATTATTTAATGATGATGACTACTTAAATATTAGTAATCGAGAAGTAATTATTTAGTGTAATTAGGAAGTATGATTTAGCCAAGAAAGATAATTAAAGGGCTAGTTAATTATCTTATGTGATTAATGAAGGAACAATTAACCAATGTAAGAAAGTATAGGATAATTAATTAGAGTAATTAATTAAGAATCAGGGAAATAAATTCTGTTAATTGATTTGGGAGATTAATTTAAAGATAATTAATAAGAATGGTTAGGCTAATTAATATGTGTGATAATTAAAGATTAATTACTTAATGTAATTAAAGATTAATTAGTCAAGGATGATTAATTGAGATTGATGAATTAAGGAAGGATCAATAAATTGGAATTGTGGTTAAGTAATATTAAATAAGCAGAATTAAGGATGATTGGTGTAATCAATTTAATTTGTTAAATTTATTAGAATGGTATAAACTGATTTATCTTGCTTACGAATGATTGAATAATATTGTATGCCGGAGATTAGTGGATACCTCTGATATGTGATTTGTAATGCTATGTGATATGAGATAATTGGTTTAAAAAGTGATAATGTAGTTATCTATCGATGATAAATTGCAGTACAAGAAGTGACATCCTTTTTGAAGTTAAATTTTATAAAACTTGAATAACTTAGGTTAAGATGATATTGTATTCAAAGAGACCGGAGTCGGGTATTAGTAAATATCCGAAACACTTCGATTCTTTATAAATTGATCTATGAAATCAATGGGTTGGTATGGAATGATTTTAGTGAATTGAATCATTTGATATGAGTTTTGGTACTAGAAATCGATGTGTGAAATAAGTAATGCTTATTACAACTTGTGAAGTTGTAAATCTAAATGAGTTACCCGGGTTTTAAAATAGGTTGTATGTTTTGTATTCCATGTTATAAGGGTTTACTCACGCTGGTTTCCAGCCTGACCTGGGTGTTACTTTGATGTAATGCTCGGGTTAGACCGAGTATTACAGATTTTCAGGTAAGGACGTTCTGGAGCTCAGGAGGCGAGCTGGATGGCAGGGACGTATGGAGAGTTTCCACTATGATATTGTATATATCTGAGACATGTTAAATTTTATCTATCCAATTTTGTGTAAAAATTTTGTAACTCCGATATATCAATGTAAATTGATAGATACAGTATTCTTTGGTATAACTATTGTTGATATTATATTTTATCCGCTGCGAATGTGAGCTTGCGTGTTTCTTTCTGTTCTTCTTCTATCTCTTTCTTCTTTTTCTCTAACTATCTGGAATTTTCGGGATCGAAAATTCCCGGGACGTTACATTTGGTATCAGAGCTGAAGGTTAAGCGAGAACTTTGGCTCTGTTGGGATTACTCATTAAGAATAGGGTAAATGGTACCCTAAAACCAGCTGAATGTATATATATACGAGAGAGCGTACTTGTTATTTTCTTATATAAAGGTTTTTAAATGATTTCAAAAGTAAATGAATCTTATATAAGAAATAGATTATCTATTATATTTAGGAAATTGGTTGTAGTATTAATTAAATTAAAAATAATAGTAAGAATTAAATTAAGAAGTAATAGAATGCAACAAAATCATAAATTGGAATTTAGTATAAGTTTATAAGTTTGAAATGGATTCAAACTAAAATTGAAATCTTGAATTGAAGAAGTATTTCAAAATAAGAGAATTTGTTATGAATTGAAACCAAGGGTGGTTTATATTTTAAAATTTGGCTTGGTGAGCCAAGAAGTAAATATGTATATGTGTGGATATACTTAAATATCAAAGATGATATGAGATAAACTCTGAATGTTGAGTTTTAAATTGGGAATGAGATGTGAAAACCCAAAGTGATAAATTTTTGAACTTAATAAGTGGGAAGATTATTTATGAAAAGTTCAAAATTTGAAATGGAAGTTCAAATTGGGTAAGGTTGATTGGATTAAGTGAATTGAGTTTAACTTGGGAAAAAAGTTAAATAAGTTGGAATGATCAACCTGATTTGGAAATTTCAAGATGAAATTAAGATTTAACTTGGAGAGTTAAATGGTTGATTTGAATTAGGAAATTTGAGTGATCTCAAAATGGGTTTGAAATCCGAAATTGGAAATGGATGGATGTTTTTAAAATAAAGGCTAATTTGATTTGTGGAATAATATGTTAGGTCTGAACTGTGAATTGAATTGTTTTAAACTTCAAAGGTAAATTGATTTAAAGGAATTGAATCAATATTCGAAGTATTAACTCGAATTTATATAATTCGTGATGGTTTAAATTTAGGATTTGAATTGAAATTAGTTCAAATTGAATTTGATTTGAATTAATTGAAATTGTGATTGAAGATGTATAAGTATAAGATTCAAATGGAAAATTTGAGTTGGATTGATTTGAATAATTTGGAATTATAATTAAAGTTGAATAGTATAAAATTCAAATGGAATTTGAATTGAATTTGGAAATAAATCAAGAATAATTCAACTTGATTTGGAAATGGAGTTTGAAATTGGAATTAATTCAAACTGGAGTTGAAATGAATTGAAACTGGAACTAGTTCAATTGAAATTTATTTGAACTAGTAGAATTTGAAATCAAGATTGAATAATGTTAAATTTGGAAAGAAACTGAGGTTAATTCAACTTGGATTGAGGTTAAATCAATTTCAATGAAAATTGAAGTTATTTAATTGGAATTGGGTCAATTTAAATGGAAGTGGATTTAAATTGAATTGATTTGGAATGGAGATTGGGAATTGAACAGTTTTGACTCTGGACTATTTTTAATATAAATTGTTTCAATATAAACCTGTTTTTCCAAGCTATTCATTATATAAACAACCTTTCTTTTAAAGGCCAAATTATCTTATACTTGTTTTACAATTATTTTTTTTTGAAATTGTTTAACAATTTCCTAACTATTTTATAAACCAATTACTATTTTCAACTACTAATTACTATTTTATAGCTATTTTGCAATTATTTAAAATTTCTATGACTATTTAACTATTTTCCAATTATTTTACAATTACTAAACTATTTTACAGCTATTTTACAAACTAGTAATTATTTTCAAACTACTTATCTATTTTTTAAAAAAAATTCAAGCTATTTTCTAAATAAACTGGTCGGGGTTCAAACTGTTACTGGTTAAATACCCAATCGAGATAAGAATAGAGGCGATAATCCGAATGGATTTAAGCAATTGTGAATAAGTGAATGAAAATTAAAGTAAATGTGAATAGAAAGAGAATTGATTTGGCTAATAACCAATAAAGATAAATACGTAGGGTGTACGTATGTTATTCTATTCGCATAGTGATTTGATCCAGATTCGAGCACAGAATTTCGAGATAGTTATATCGATCCGAGTGGGATTTTTCACTCGATTTTCAACGGCGAACCTGGATTTGGATTGTTGATTGGTTCCTCTACCATAGTTCGGCTATGCAAGGAGAATAACGGTTTTTGATCAAGAAACCAGATCTGAGTCCGCACTAGGAAGTCGGGTGGACGATACTAATTCGGAAGTGAAATTTTGTGATCGAGTGAGCGATCAGATTGGTATGGCGTACGAATGATATGTGTACATCGTACGGATTTGAATGAAATTGATATTGAAAGGGGTAATAAAATTTGAATATTTGATTTTGGATAAATAAAATTATATATCTTTGTTATATAAGATAAAACTTCCCTTGATGAATCTATTGCCAGAAGGAAAGGATTTTGAAAGTGTTTGAAGTATAAAAGGATTTTGTACAAGTTTGAAATGATCCAAAGATTTTTATCAAGGATTTTATATATATATCTATATATAAAGGATCATATGAGGATTTTGGAAAAAGGTTTTGGGAACCTTTGGATTTGGAAAGGCTTTTGATTTTTAGGTAAAATCAATATGAGAATTTGGAAAGCCTAGTTTGAGAATTATCGATTTTTGAGTAATCGATTTTGTATAAAAGAGCTTTGTATGAGATCATACTAGGTGTATGATTTGAAGATACTATATGTGTATAGTATAAGATGTTTTGATGATGGCTCTGGGGAAAAAGGTGCTTCCTTGAAATGAAATTTTCAGGAGTACCACCGGGTGGTGCTGCCTTGAGCCCCAAGGGAGGGTTCTAAAGTTGATCATGTGAGGAGTCCGAACGAAACTAGTTCCTGGGGATTATGAGTTGAGTAAACCATAGCGAAAGTCGTGTGTGCCGCTGAGAACCAACAGTTACATGGACTTTTGCTGCGATGGCAACGTAACCCAAGATGTAACTGCGACCTATGGTATAACATAGTGAAAGTCGTGTGTGCTGCTGAGAGCCAACAGTCTGCGTTTGATTTTATATCGGCAGACTGCGACCTATGTAGGAGTGGAGGGGTTTCATTTCGACAGCGAAAATCAGAGGCCGCTGAGAGCCTGCAGTTACATGGACTTTTACTACGATGGCAACGTAACCCTGGATGTAACTGTGATCTGTTATATGGGTTCCATAGCGTAATCGAGAGACCGCGGAGAGCCTGCAGTTACATGGACTTTTGCTGCGACGGCAACGTAACCCTAGAATGTAACTGTGACCATGGATGGGGTGATGATTTCCAGAGCATTCTCACCAAAGAAATTTCCTCTATTTTCAAAATGTTTTCGATATTTTCAATAAAATTACTTTCAAAATATTTTCACTGGATGTTGAAAACGGGTCTGCTAAGTACTTATAGATTTTCAGTCGTACGCCTGATCAACGAATGACCGAATTTCTATGAGAACAAGGATGGACTGGTTAAAACACCGAGATATAAGAAGTATTTTTTTTATAAAACCATTTTATAATATTATGTAGATTTTAAAAGTGCTTCAAAGAATAGTTTTTTCTATAAAAAAATAAGCATTTTAATAAACTCTGGTTCCGTTCCTTTTCGAGGACGAAAAGATTCAAAAGGGGGGAGGAATGTAATAACCCAGATTTTGGAGTGTCTATTAGTTGATAATATAATTGGATTAATTAATAGAAATACTGAATTGTATATTGAATAAGTAAATCTGATAATAAATATTTATTTGAAATCTCCTAATATAATTATATAGTGGGAAAAACTTAAAATGTTCAAACAAATTAGATATGTGTTTGTTTAAAAATAAATATATAAGATTTTAAATTAAATTTGAATTTGGGATTGAAATCCAAAGATAAATATCTTAAAGTAAATTGGATTTAATAATAATGTATGTTGATTTTAAATGGTAAATAAGTAGTTATATAATATTTTCTTTATAAGGATAAATTAAGGAAATGTATTCACTAAATAGAAATTAAAGTATTTGTATATACATGTATACAAATGTGTGTGTGTGTGTATATATATGATAATTAGAAAGCTATTTTTTGGATTCAATATGGTAAATTGCAATAGCTATTTAAAGTAAACTCTATATTTTCAAACCATAAGATAAACATTTATTTAAATATATATGATAAATTTAAAAGGATTTAATAAAAAAGTTCATTTTTCTTTCTTTCTAATTTTCATGAGACACTAAAAGAAGACGTTTATTAAGTTAAAAATACATTAGCAAGAAGTTTAAAAGTAGAAATTTGTAAAGGTTAATACTTTCTTTGAATATATGTAGAAGAGATGTTTATATATAAAAGAATTAAACTTAAAAAAAATATAAAATATTCAAGATATAAAACATTCGTAAATATCTTATTCTTACATTCATACATTTGTAAGTTGTGTGACTTATGAGACCAACATTTGTAGCTTTTATAAAATATGAAAAGACAAGTGTGATTATTTTATTTTAGTTGAAATATGTAGATTAATTCAAGATGTATATTTTTTTTCTCTTCTACTCATAAATAAAAAAAATCAATTAAACTAACAATAAAATCAAGATCTGTTCAACTTGTTAACTGAAGCAAGAAAAGCAAGCTTTGGATCCTAATCCAACAACTGGAAACTTGAAGCAAAGATCATTCCGACAAGATCAAATTCAAGATTCGGTTCTTAACCAGGGCAGTGCAAATCAAATTCAAGTACAAAGCAAATTCCAGTTCAAAAAGAAATTCCTCTGTTTCAAACAGAATTTAAGGTGAGTAAATAAAAGCTTTAAAACTAAAAATCTTTAATTGTTAAATGCATGACATAATCTGTGAAGAAAAGTTGAGATTATGATGTGCATGGATTAGTTTTAACTGGAAAACAGTTGAAGTATCGAGTTTATACACAAATGCAGAACTGAGCATATATAGAAAATTAGCTTCTGTTTGGATTTTACAGGAAAAAAAATTATATGCATGTCCAGAATTAGATTCTTAAATTTCTAAGCTTTGTTCATTTGAATCAAATTATATTTGAACAAGTTGATTTCTGGGAAAAATCTGAAGCAAGAAGTTTAAAGGAAAAACAAACTAAAAGTTCAAAAGAGTATTACTCTCTGTTCCAAAACTTTTTTTTGGTAAGTAATTCCATATAGCTTAAGTAGATTTGAATCTGCATATATGGATTCCTGAATTGGATTTGTACTTTGCAAGTGCATATATTTGCATGAATCTCTGGATATATGTGAGCAAACTCATAAAACTTCTTCATAATTTGGTTTGCATGTGATCAGTGTTGAATGGTGGTTTATGAAGATGAGTGCATGTTTGAATATGTAGAGATTTTTTATGTGTGCTTGTGTGCAGATATACATATATACTCTGCATAACAACAGGTTTAAACCACCAGGGGAGGAAGAAGGAAAAAATTCATATCTCTTTGAAAAATAAAATTTAGATCATGAATTCTGAATGAAAATTGTTTGTAATGATACAATTAAAATTTGAAAAAAATATATTTATAAGCTTTAAAAATGAGAATTTCTTTTTTTGGAATAAGATTTGCAGTAAAACCCAAAATCATGTCGAAATTCAAGTATCGCATCTTGTTGATTCATCTACATCACTGTGTTCAACATAAAAAAACATGATTTTTGAAAGAAATTTCAGGATTTTTAGTTCGTTATTGGATGTGAATTGCGAGATGAACAGAAAACGTTCTTCGGTCAATTGCCGTTGATCGAGGCCAAACTGGGGCTTAAAATTTATGTCAGGGAAAGCTTGTAGTTCGAGGATGATGGGAAAAATACCAATTGGAATTATCATTGATCATGGTGTAGACACGAAGAGGTTGTAGGGTTTGGATAAGCATTTTGAACGAGACCGTAGTTTTGGGATGCTGCGGCGTCTATGGGGTATCGGGCTCCATCGCATGCAGGGGAATAGAAGGGTGGGGCTTCAGCGAGGTTAAGGTCAGAGATCCATGGTCTCTGGTGGTTGGGTTTGACGTGGCGAGGAGAATATTGGTCGAACTTTGATACCCATATTCAATCAGGCAACTTGATTTCTGATTTCGAGTTCAATTCAGCGATCTGGGCAATTTTAATGATTGAGGGGATGGTTGTTGGCGTGTGGAAGGTGACGGCGTCGATCCCCGTTGCTTCGATGACTCGTAGAGGTGCACGCGTGTATCAGTGTGTCAGTGGTTTTTCTGGTTTGGGGAAGACGATGCTTAATCATCGTGCGACTCGAAGCGTTCTCGGGGGAAAAGCGAGTGTTGCTCGAGTTATAACTCGAAGCAAGTTTTGATGTGAGATGGAAATACTTGGGAATAATGTTTTAAATTGGAATTATGGGTCACTCGAGTAAAATTGTGGGAAAGCTCGAAGCAAGGTTCGTGCGAGTGGGGGATCGGCTTGGGTTTTCTCTCGGGTTTGCCTGGGATGGTTATTTTTTTCCAGTTTAAACTTTACTGGATTAGCTAAAGAGATTTCTGAATTATTCTTTTTGATAGATTGAGTAGAAAGTATAATTACAGGTTTTGAAAATAAAGGGTTTTCAAAACAGTTAAGTTTGTAAATGGTTTTAAACTTTGTTAAAGTTAAAATTGTTTTCATTTTAAATTTTAAATTTGAAAGTAGAAAGTTAAATGTTTCAAATGTGTTTTGAATGGCAATTATCATTAATAAGGAAATGTTTTTAATAAAGACTTAATTATTTGTGATAAATTAAATTAATAAGGTAAATTAAAATGGATAATAAATAAATAAATTAATTAAATGGTTAAGGATTTGAATTAATTAATTAAGGTTGAAGTTAATTAATTAAGATTAATTAATTACATGATTTAGGAAATTAATTATTGATTAAAGGTTTATTAATTAATAAAGGTAATTAAGGAATGTTAATTAGTTAAGGAGTAATTAATTAATTGGATTGAGTAATAATAGTTAATTAGATGGTAATTAATCAAAGGTTCATTAATTAGTTAAGAATAATTAATTATTCCTTAATTAATTACTTAAATTAATAACCATTAATTTTTAATTAAATCTTGATTATAATTAATTATTGTTTAGGATAATTGCTTAATGTTATTTATTAAGGTAGGATATACATAGAGATTACTAAAATGTGATTATTTAATGATGATAACTACTTAAATATTAGTAATCGAGAAGTAATTATGTAGTGTAATTAGGAAGTATGATTTAGCCAAGAAAGATAATTAAAGGGCTAGTTAATTATCTTATGTGATTAATGAAGGAACAATTAACCAATGTAAGAAAGTATAGGATAATTAATTAGAGTAATTAATTAAGAATCAGGGAAATAAATTTCGTTAATTCTTTTGGGAGATTAATTTAAAGATAATTAATAAGAATGGTTAGGCTAATTAATATGTGTGATAATTAAAGATTAATTACTTAATGTAATTAAAGATTAATTAGTCAAGGATGATTAATTGAGATTGATGAATTAAGGAAGGATCAATAAACTGGAATTGTGGTTAAGTAATATTAAATAAGCAGGATTAAGGATGATTAGTGTAATCAATTTAATTTGTTAAATTTATTAGAATGGTATAAACTGATTTATCTTGCTTACGAATGATTGAACAATATTGTATGTCGGAGATTAGTGGATATCTCTGATATGTGATTTGTAATGCTATGTGATATGAGATAATTGGTTTAAAAAGTGATAATGTAGTTATCTATCGATGATAAATTGCAGTATAAGAAGTGACATCCTTTTTGAAGTTAAATTTTATAAAACTTGAATAACTTGGGTTAAGATGATATTGTATTCGAAGAGACCAGAGTCGGGTATTAGTAAATACCCGAAACCACTTCGATTCTTTATAAATTGATCTATGAAATCAATGGGTTGGTATGGAATGATTTTAGTGAATTGAATCATTTGATCTGAGTTTTGGTACTGGAAATCGATGTGTGAAATAAGTAATGTTTATAACAACTTGTGAAGTTGTAAATCTAAATGAGTTACCCCGGGTTTTAAAATAGGTTGTATGTTTTGTATTCCATGTTATAAGGGTTTACTCACGCTGGTTTCCAGCCTGACCCGGGTGTTACTTTGATGTAATGCTCGGGTCAGACCGAGTATTACATATTTTCAGGTAAGGACGTTCTGGAGCTCAGGAGGCGAGCTGGATGGCAGGGACATATGGAGAGTTTCCACTATGATATTGTATATATCTGAGACATGTTAAATTTTATCTATCCAATGTTGTGTAAAATTTTTGTAACTCTGATATACCAATGTAAATTGATAGATACAGTATTCTTTGGTATAACTATTATTGATATTATATTTTATCCACTGCGAATGTGAGTTTGTGTGTTTCTTTCTGTTCTTTTTCTATCTCTTTCTTCTTTTTCTCTAACTATCTGGAATTTTCGGGATCGAAAATTCCCGGGACGTTACAATTTTGCATATAACAATAGCTATCAACCTAATATCGGTATGGCACTGTATAAAGCATTATATGACCTACCATGTAACAACCCTTCGTGTTGGTGGAAAGCACGTTAGAAACTGATACTTAGGCAAGATATGATTAAAAAAACCTCAAAGAAGATAACCACATTTCATACCAAATGATAGCCGCTCAGGATAGATAGAAGAACTACAACAATAGGAGTCATGGAGACTTGGAATTCCCCACGGTAATATGGTGTTTGTGAAGATTTCTCTTTTGAAGGATGTTGTTTGATTAGGTGGTAAAGGGAAGTTGGCACTAATATTCATGGATCATTTTCCGATCACAGAGAGGATTGGAAACCTAGCATATAAGTCAACTTACTTTAGAAGATGACGGGTGTGCACAATGTATTCTACGTTTCTCACTTGTAAAAGTTTGAGCATGACCTAGGCATGATGGTTACACCGGATCAACGAAATGATATCGAGATTGAACCAAAAGCTTCGATTCCTCGTAGGTTGATTTGTATTGTCAGACGTGATACAAAATAGCTTAAGAGGAAGATGGTGGAATTAGTGAAGGTTCAATGGGGCAAAAGTGAAGGTTACTTCACATGGAAAACAAAGGATGACACGAGGACCACTCATTTAGAGCTCTTTGTATGGAAAGGCCTACTATTTATTGCACTTGCTTCCCAATTTTATATCATATAGTCTAGTTTATTATCTTGCATGCTATATATGTTTGCTTATGTTATTGATTGCATGACTGCTTTTTTGATGTGTTTGACGGTCATACATGATTTATGGGCATGTTGGGTAACTATTGTTGGTTATTCCTTGATTTATTTTAGGACTTTAGGACCAAAATTCCAAAAGGGGAGGGGAGAGTATAATGACCCAAGTTTTATGTATTGGATGTTCGTAAAATATTTTTATTTTATTCATATGAGATCTTATGACTCTAGTATTTATAAAGTGGCTTTAAGGGACAGTTTCCACATCTTTGTTTTTTTCTGAATTTCTATGTGACCATTTTAATCCTGAAAACCTTGTTTGGATTAAAACGTTTAATAGAAGCTGAACTAGGGTCTCAAACTACTTTCATTACTTCAGGATAATGGTTTCCATTTCTGTGGAGTAGTCATAATAGAATAACGAACTTATCGTTGGAAAGTTATAGCTGTTTTAAAGCTTGGCTATTGTGTCCTGTTTTGATGGATAATTAACTAAGCCGGTGCTTAGGTCCATTAACTCGTCTCAAAAATTGTGCTTAAGGGAGACACTGGTCTGTTCATTTTCATCTTCCCTAAAATAGCTCAAAATCTCCATTAACCTTAACTTCATCAAAAATCGCACCTTTTCCTTACTTATCTTAGCCAAATCATTGATTAGGAAGTGATTAGCATATAAAAGCTTTAAATTGTCATTTTTGCTAATATGGATTCATATCCTTTGCTATCTACTTCATATCTAAGGAGCAAATTTAGTATTTTGGGTGTTTGATGAGTGGTTCTTGGCCTCTCACTCCACTATGCATATTTATATAATTAAAAATGACATTCTTGACATGATTTTGTTAGTCTGTGAGATGATGGTTTTAATGACAACAACCTTAGAATAGATTATAAAATATAAATACTAACATTGTAAGTTTAGATATATATATATATATATGTATATGCAGGATTTAACCATGCAGATACTAAGAATGAAGACTGTACAGTATAGAGATTCAAGATATCAAGATAAAATAGAAGACTCATGAGTATCGAGACTATCAAGAGTTGAAGATTTCATGGATAAGTATTTTTTATTATTATTAGGAATTTTTGTTAAAACTCGTAGAAAAGCACTGGCATCTTAAAATCCAATTTATTCGTGGAATAGAATCCACTTCGAGCCCGTTAAAGGGATGGAACCCTAAGTAGGATGGAACCTACGAAAAATCTAGTGAAACATTGTTTTGTATCTGCTAACTTTTATTCAAAATAATTTTCCAAAATTATATCATGTTTTCAAAACTTTCCTTTTAAAAGATTTAAAACGCTCGATCCTGATTTTAAATAATTTTAGCCTCAAAAACATCTTTATTTTCAAAGTCAAATTACTCCTGATTTTAAACTATCTTTTTAAATAATATATTTAACTTTTAAATATTTATACTTAGATTTAAATATAAAATTATAGTTAAAATCTATATATATTATTTTTTATATTTACTTATGAATTTTAACTATATTTAAGTATATTTATAAAGTTTAAAATAGTTTTTATATAAGATAAAGGTTATTTTCAAAGAAAAACAAAAACACAAAAAATCCTTTGGGATGTCGACATGCCTAACATGACCATGTCGACATGGTGACAGTTTGATTCAAAAATTCAAATTTCAAAAGAAGTGTCTATTCGCCATAACTCTTCATGAATGGTCATGGCTGTTGTTCTTCTATAAATAGGGGTCAGTTTCAACGAATTTTCAATCATAATTTTCTGGTTTTCACTCCTCTTCTTCTTCCTCATTTCTTAATACATATTCTTATCATTACTCTGCCGAAATCAACATTGAGTCATACTCGATTACTTCTAGTTTGATTCTCTATCACTATCTCTACAAGATTCTCAATGCTATTCAGAGTTATAGACTTCTTTGTAATCTATTAAGCGAGAAAAGGTGTGATTGTAGCCTTGGAAATCAATCAAAAGGGAAAAGGTGTGATTGTAGCCTTGGTAAATCAATTGGGTAAACTTGTGGCCTGGAAATCAAGTATCTCTACCCAAAGGATCGAAATTTAGGAGGGCGTACCTCGTAGCCTTGAAACCGAGGGTGTAACTGTATAATTTCTTTTGAAAGAAAATTTGTACTTGTGTTGCGGGACTGGATGTAGGGTAACTCCCGAACCAGTATAAAATCCTGTGTGTTCTTTCCTTTACTGCTTTATTTTATTTCTGCATCTGTGGTTGTTTCTGTGATCATATCTGTGTATGTATATTGCATACTTTTGTGTCTAAATTAACATAAATTAAAAAGATTTAGTAATTCTTTATCAACACTATTCACCCCCACTCTAGTGTTAATCTTAGCCTTAAGATCCATAATCCGCATTTCTCACAATTGGTATCAGAGCAAGGTTTTCAAAGTTTTCATAATCTGAATTTTGAAAAAGTTTTTAAAATGGCTATTTTTCAGGATTTTATTAACACTATTTTCATACGAATATGTCACATAATCATCATGATATTTTTGTTTAAAACTATATTCAATTATTTTGAAAAGCCACTTGATTCTTTAAAAGGTTATTTTGTTTTGCTGGAGAAGAGTTATGTCTAATGACTATTTGTTAAAAGATACCAGATAATCATTCATCGATCAAGAAGAACAAATGGATATATAATGGAAATCGACAAAGAAATGGGTACCAGATCAATTCAAAACTTCTGGTTATCATCTACAACTTGGTTTGATACTGTACTTCTCTCCATTTGCTTCGCAATGCCACTGGTTTCGTGCGAATCCATCAAGAAATGACCAAGTTGTGGTCAAATGAAGTTTTGGTGAACAAAGAGAAAAAGAAGGCAAAACTGTCGAAGGTATTCTTCAAATTTCATCCAGAGATCTGAGTATTTTGTTCCCACTCCTTTTCCAGATTGTAGTTCTTGTTCTTGCGGTCATTTTGATGGGTGGATCATCAAATTCCGATCAAAATCGAGTGAAACATGATAGTTTGAAGTTGGCTATACAAATAAAAAAACTGTGTACGGAATCTTCTACATTTCTTCTACTGTTTGGCCTGTTTCATCATAATACCGTCCAAGTTCGCCACCAAACTATTACTACATCGTAGCCTTTGCCTTCCTCTTCAATTTTCTGCTGGTTTCATCTAATTCTGTTAAGAAACGAAGGAGATATGCCCTCTAGAAGTTTGATAGTATATAGAAAAACGGGAAGAAGAAGAAGAAGAGCAATTAAAATGAAAATTGGTGACCGTTGGGCCTATTTATAGTGGTTGAAGTGTCCATTCATTCAAAATTCAAATTCAAAGTTTTGGCGCCAAGTTGGCCGACCTACTAAATCATCTATATCTTTCTCATACGGTCTCCAAATTCAGCAAATGAATATACTACGATGATCAGAAAAACAAGCCCGTCGCAATAGAGCAGATCTCGTCATCAAATTCTGAAAGATATAAATGTGTGACTCACGACAATGGAAGAACAACAAAGTTAGAAAGATGGAGTTAAAAAATTGATACGCTTTACTATTATTTCATCTTTATTGTTGCATTTAGGAATACATATATATATATATATATGCATTTAGTTAGGTATAGAAATTTATCTCTTTTATAAGTTTTGATATATTGGTCCATATATCAACACACCATAGTAAAAATACCGAGGTACAAGTCTAATTTTTTTTTGAAAAGTCTTTTAAAATGTGTTTTCTTTCAAATAAAATCTACAACTAATTTATTACAACTATACTAAGTTGAAAAGCATACCTTCATTCATGATTTCAATTTTTCTGATGTTATTTTTACTTCTCATACTCTATTTCTTTTAAGATACTAATTTTATATCTTTAAGAAATTAATAGAATGAATTTAGAATGTTAGAATAAGGCTCAATTTATATATTTCTTTAATAAATAAGATAGCACCACATCACATGACCAGAATTTTAGATGGCATTTCTAAAATGCTTCTTTTCTTCTGTAATGTTTTGTAAGTACTGCAAATTCGTTTTTATAGCATTTCTGTGCATTGAAACGCTGTAGAGTTTTAGAAACTTTACACAGCATTTGGTAAAAGCTACAGTTTTAGTTTTATAAAGTTTCAAATATTTTTTACTACAAAAACTTTTATAGCATTCTTTAAATACTATGTTTTTCTTTATGAAATTTTAAACTATGTAAAAATAATATTTAAATTAAGAATTTTTCTCTATTCTTTTTAGAAGTTATTTTCTAACTTATATTGGAATATTTTAAAATAAATTTCATGTTTAAATATATTCTTTATAATTAATTAAAATTTTTTAAAAAAAGGGTAAAGTCCTTAATATGACACATGTTTATTTTAGTTTTTCAATCTTTATCATTTTATTTAATATTTCATTATGATATTTTTTAAATTTAAAAGATGTTTAAACATGTTAATCAATAAAAATTTAATATAAAGGTTTCAATTATTAAGTTAAGTATTTTATAAATATGGAAGTTTGGATTCTTAAAAATAAAAAAAATAAAAACAACCAAGTTAAAATAATTATTTTAAATTAAACAAGTAGGCTATTAATTTTTATAAAAATATATTTGATCATATATATATATATATATATATATATATAGTTTAGGTCCATATTTCTTAGCAATTTAATTTTGATATTGAGTTTGATTACTACCTTTCATAAATATGTTATAATTTTAATATCATTTATTACCTTTAAACTCTTTTCTTTACTACTCTTTTAGTCTCATTCATTAGTGTCCTTAACTTAAGTCTAGTACTTGGTATGTATTACCTTTGTTTGGTTGAAGTAATTTATAATAAATAATTTGATATATATATGTATGTATGTTTGTTAATTAGATATTACTTATTACTCATGTTTATCTTATAATCTGGATGTCACTTACCGTAGTATATATATATCATCATATCATTCTGCATATATTAATTTTACTTCATTATCATTTTGTTTCATATTACATATCATTATGCATCCTATTTCATATCTCATTTTATTGCATATTACATCATAAATTACAATGCATATCATAATTATTTGCATCGCAAGTTGCACTTCATTCTGCATATTATCTCATGCTACATTGCATATGTCATAAATTTCATACTACATTACAAACTACATATTGCATACATAAATACATAACGAGTGTATTTTATTTAGGAGGAGTTTGTAGTATTGTTTTATAATATAGGATTATTATTTTTTGATTTGTTTGGTATGTTTTGATTGACTGATTGACTGATTGACTTGTTTGACTTGTTTGACTTGATTGATTTGTTTGACTTGTCTGACATGATTGGTTTTGATGAATGTGTTGAAATATACTTAATAAATAATTTATGTTCGTATATTTTTCTAACTATTATGAGTATTATAATAAATTCTTAGTTAGGATAGTTAGTAATTTAGGATTAAGTTTTAGTTTTTAGAGTTAAGTGCGATTATTTATGATACACTATCATTATAATCACATGTCATATAGTATTAGATTAAGGGGGAGTAATATAGTTTGGAGTTAGTTTTTGTTGACGACAAAGGGGGAGAAATATAAAATAGGGTAGTTAGGTATAGATTAAGAGAGAGTCGTTAGTTTTAAGGGGAGTTATTAGGATAGAAATAATATTTTATAAACAAAGGTTATCATCATCAAAAAGGGGGAGATTGTTAGTCCGTGAGATGATGGTTTTGATGACAACAACCTTAGAATAGATTATAAAATATAAATACTAACAATATAAGTTTAGATATATATGTATATGCAGGATTTAACCATGCAGGTACTAAGAATGAAGACTGTACAGTATAGAGATTCAAGATATCAAGATAAAATAGAAGACTCATGAGTATCGAGACTATCAAGAGTTCAAGATTTCAAGGATAAGTGTTTTTTATTATTATTAGGAATTTTTGTTAAAACTCGTAGAAAAGCACTGGCATCTTAAAATCCAATTTATTCGTGGAATGGAATCCACTTCGAGCCCGTTAAAGCGATGGAACCCTAAGTACGATGGAACCTACGAAAAATCTAGTGGAACATTGTTTTGTATCCGCTAACTTTTATTCAAAATGATTTTTCAAAATTATATCCTGTTTTCAAAATGTTTTCAAAACTTTCCTTTTAAAAGATTCAAAACCCTCGATCCTGATTTTAAATAATTTTAGCCTAAAAAACATCTTTATTTTCAAAGTCAAATTACTTCTGATTTTAAACTATCTTTTTAAATAATATATCTAACCAAGTATATTTATAAAGTTTAAAATAGTTTTTATATAAGATAAAGATTATTTCAAAGAAAATCAAAAACACAAAAAATCATTTGGGATGTCGACATGCCTAGCATGACCATGTCGACATGGTGACAGTTTGATTCAAAAATTCAAATTTCAAAAGAAGTTTCTATTCGCCATAACTCTTCATGAATGGTCATGACTATTGTTCTTCTATAAATAGGGGTCAGTTTTAACGAATTTTCAATCGTAATTTTCTGGTTTTCACTCCTCTTCTTCTTACTCATTTCTTAATACATATTCTTATCATTACTCTGCTGAAATCAACATTGAATCATACTCGATTACTTCTAGTTTGATTCTCTATCACTATCTCTACAAGATTCTCAGTGCTATTAAGAGTTATAGACTTCTCTGTAATTTATTAAGCGAGAAAAGGTGTGATTGTGGCCTTGGAAATCAATCAAAAGGGAAAAGGTGTGATTGTAGCCTTGGTAAATCAATTAGGTAAACTTGTGGCCCGGAAATCAAGCATCTCTACCCAGAGGATCGAAATTCTGGAGGGTATACCTCGTAGCCTTGAAACCGAGGGTGTAATTGTACAATTGCTTTTGAAAGGAAATCCGTACTTGTGTTGCGGGACTGGATGTAGGGTAACTCTGAACCAGTATAAAATCCGGTGTGTTCTTTCCGTTACTGCTTTTATTTTATTTCTGCATCTGTGATTGTTTCTGTGATCATATCTGTATCTGTATATTGCATACTTTTGTGTCTAAATTAACATAAATTAAAACGATTTATTAATTCTTTATTAACACTATTCACCCCCCCTCTAGTGTTAATCTTAGCCTTAAGATCCATAATCCGTATTTCTCACAATTTTGACTTCAAAACATCTTCTGACCTTAACTACATTTTTATACATGTTTATGGACAAATTATTACAATCTCTTGTATTCATATGCATATGTTACTGTAAAAGTTATATTTAGATTAATATTTGCTCGACTATCGCATTCTTATGTATTGCTTGTATGAATGGATGTATATGCATGGTTTTATATGATCGTATTTGTGCTTTAATGTTGTTTGCTAGTATTTTAGGTATTTGGAGAATAGGTTGGCGAATTTGATAAATCGAATGCATAGATGGTCAAAATTTGATAAAACTTGGAGGAGGGTTCTGTAGTATGGGAGGAAACCAAGCTACAAGTCATAGCAAAATTGAGGTTAGGGACATAAATCAGTGTCGAGTTGTTATAGCTCGGTACCGAGTTATTTTTTGTGGCCAAAATGGATAGGCGACTTGATCACATAGTGGACAATGACTAGAGGATATAGACAAAGGCTAGATTATGGAAATTGGCTAAGTTTGGTCACCATATAGAGTTGTTTCTAGAACTTAGAGATGAGAGCTTTATAGTGATGCTGAGTTATTTTAAAGGATAGGTTGGCATCTAAAGAACTTAGGAAATGAAGTAATAGAAGCAAGGGATTGAATATAGCCAAGATGGCCTAAGTAAAAAAATCAGTGTCGAGCTATTGTAAATCAGTACTAAGTTATTTAAATTGATGGGATTGGAGTGAAACTTCCAAGAGAGGAAGTGAAAGCTCTATGCATCTTGATGATGGTGTTAATTTTTTCACTTGGGGTTTGATGGTAGCACAGTAGCATGTTGATAGTTACGAGACTTTGTTGACACCTCAATGATGAAAAGAGTTACGTTCCGATGATGGTGGCTTGATGTTGAATAGAGTTGTAAGAACGGTTATCATCAAAGAGCAGGTTCTAAGAAAGGTGACCCATGGATAGAATAGTTGAATGGTTCTATCATGGAATGAAGGAACGTAGAATGGTTCCTCGAGTACAATGGAAATTGGATGGAGCAAAGAAAGGGCTCGGATACACATGCTAAGGGATCGTTGATACTTAGAGTGTTTTATGATATACTCAAAGCAAGGTCATTATAATGAATCTCATGGGTACATTGAAAGGCTACACCAGATCGCTTGAAGGATATGTGTACCCAGGACTGATTGAATGAGTCTAGAATAAGCTTCACGCTAAAGTGGGTACACTAAACTCTGGGATTTCCATTAGTTACTGGCAATTAAAAGGACATATGAGTTATCATATATCCAGAACATAGTGAGTGATAGTGGGATTGTTTGATGGATGCTATTGTTGTCTTGATTGTTCTTCTATAGTCAAGCACTCTAAGGATGTCACTATAGATAGGTATTGGAGATAGTGATGCTAGACACCCATCACCACACTTAATTTGTAGTGTACCTTTACTATATTTGTAGAGTATCATATTATGTTTGTTATGTGCCAACTCTTTGGTTGTAGGGCAGATCAGGTATGGTTCGTATACCCTTGTTCCTTCCTATATCGACTTGTATAGTATTTTGAGATTCGTTTACCGCCCACACCAGACTGTTTTCTGATTTGAGGTTTTATGCATTACTTGTTATTATCTCGAGTACTCTTAAATGAGTAGACTAAATAGAAGATCTAGGTGCGACGTAGTAGTTATGCGGAGGACAAGCTGGATGGAGCTATCTCATAATGTATATGGATTTGTTTGCTTATTGTTTGAAATAGTTATTTGAGTTTATTTTCATTGTATAAACTTTACTGCTCGTTGTATAACTCTATCAATATGTACTTTGATATTTTGATCACTTAGTTATTAATGTCTCCTATGTTTTATACCTATGATGTATATTATATTTACTCAATGCTCTATGAGATGTATGACAGGTTCTTTGATGTTTATTCCATTTTAAACCTTGATGATTGTTCTACATCACTCGGGCATGTCAGTTGTGCACTATCTATGTATATTGGGTGTTTGTGGTGTAGAGCAGTCATCATGCCATTCTGGAGTAATTATATGCTATTGCGTTATACAAATGGGTACTGTGATTGGAATTATAGGCCGACTTCTTTTGAGGTCTTGGCTTTCAGGGGAGTCCACAATACACTTGTGGCTCTCGATAGGTCTCTTTGGTAGCAAATGGCAATTCGACATGATTTATTGATGCATAATTTAAGTTTTTGCATAGTTTCTGTATGCTCAATTTAGGGTTATCGAATAGTGGACGTAATATGTCATGCAGATATATAAATATGTGGTTTAAGTGATAAACTGGTTTATAATTATAAATGTATAGTTTGGGCTATTTATATATATTGGTTTGGTATGCCTGACTTAGCGCGAATGAGAGGTGCGAGGTGCTTCAAGAACAAATCACGGTCCATGTAGGGATAATTATACTTCAATGTTGTGTATACGTATGGGAAGGGTGTAGTAGGGTAGCTTGAATGTGGATGTCTATCCATAGGCAATCAGATGATATTGATATTGATATCGATAAAGGATTACATTACGTCGTTAAGAAGCACGACCTACAAACATGGTTCTGGAGTAGGGGCACAGAGAGATTGGGACGTCAATCTGGAGTAGGTCATATGTCGTGCATTGTATAGATGGGTGTTGTGACAAGACCTACTTGCCAACTTCTTTTAAGGTGATTGGTTTCAGGAGAGTCTATAATATAGTTGTGGCTCTCAATAGGTCTCTTTGGTAAGTAATGGCAATTTGGAACGGGGATCGGTTATAAATATTTGTACTTCTGTTCTGGGTGCGGAGATGCTATATTAGTAGCATCGCTATGTCGCTGTATTTGTTTTGCATTTCATATGCTTTGATAGGGATCAATGAATTGATTAGTGTATGTAGTAGACTTCACCCATCAGCAATGATGGGTATTAACTTATTCTTTGTGTATCTCTTATCATTATGATTGCATGTTATATTGGTAGGTTGATTGTTATTATTATTAAACATTGCATGTTAAACTTATATTATGTTATTTATAGTGGAAATTAGGGAGGCATCCCTATCATACTTTCATATTGTAAAGCGGGTCCCTATTTTCTAGAAACAAAGAAAAATTATTGCTGAAATGTCAGCAACTTTTATAAATAAGTGCTGATATTTCAACAACTTTCCCTATCAAAGTTTCATTGTAAACACGCTCCCTATTTTCTAGAAACAAAGAAAAATTATTGCTGAAATGTCAGCAACTTTTATAAATAAGTGCTGATATTTCGGCAACTTTCATAAACTGTGTTCATAGTGTACATAAATGTTGCTGAAATGTCAGTAACTTTTATAAATAAGTGCTGATATTTCAGCAACTTTCATACACTATGTTCACAGTGTACAGAAAAGTAGCGGAAATATCAGCAACTTATATGAAAAGTTGCATCATGCTCTGTAATAATAGTGAATAAAAAACAGGGACCTAATTTACATTGAAATTTAGTGAAGGACTTTTCGTGTATTTTGAACCTTAATAAGGACCTATGCGAAAAGCACCCTTATTTTTATTACTCCTACATAGGTACATTAGGTTACCTCTAGTATGTTGTTACATTCCAGTCATATTTTATTAGTTGTGCAGACATGTTGATTACAAGAGAAGAACGGTTATGGTATGATTTCTGTTCTTTGAGATTGGTTCATTTTACTTGTTTATGGGCAGTTAGGATTATCCCTTAGCTACATTTGTGGAGAGGTCTGGCCATACTTCAGTAGTTTTCGATTTATTTGTATATAGTTTTTATATATGGTATTTTGAGATAGTTCTCCTCATACTAAGCTTTATGTTTGATCCACGGTTTATCTTTGACTGTTTATATCATGATAATCCTTAGGTAATCGATTAAGTAGTTTGGGAGCAAGCTGCTTCTGGGGTTATGCTTTTAGGACAGATGGAGAAGTTTGGAGGCAAAGTCGGTACTTTGGATATATGCTTGATATTTTGGTAGTGCATGATAGATGTGCTTTTCATATATGAGACTTGTTGTATCATATATTGCATTCTAACTTTCTGTATTGATATATATTTATCAGCTACTTCCATTAGCATTGTTTCTTATATGTTATTTATCCTATTATGTTCATGTATATTTAGTTTATTATATATTATCATTCTGTTGTTAGATTCTGTAGATGTGCCTTGGTTTGGTGTTTTTTTACCCTGATAACCTACCTTTTGTAATATTCAAGAGTCATACACTGTCGGTTGACATTAATTCAAGATATTACAATGGGCAGGTTATCATAGTTGGTATCGGAGCTTAGCCTCAGCACTTAGGACCCAGTAGATTAGTTTGAGTTAAGTAACCAAGTAGACAAAGATATGTTAGAGAGCGTACTTATATTTTGTACTATATAATGTTGCATACATCACTCGTATCTTGAACTTTGTTTTATTTAATCATTGGTGGCTAGGTATCTTCATTTTCGGCTATCTATATGAGCTGATGGGGTGAAGCGAGCAATTGTGAATTAGGCAGTTTGAGATGCCTGATTAGTTCAGAGGCTATTTGGATACTATAAGTGATGTTTCACCGCCTACGGATATTCCAGTAGTTGTAGTATATGTTGAAGTAGGTGTAGTGACCGAAAGAACCGCCATCCAAATACGATGCTTGAGCTTTCAAGTTGAGGAGGGTCAGTCGACGAACTGTGACTTGGATTTGCATCTAAATAGGATTCAATGGATGCTCAATAATGAGCAAAGACTGTGCGAATGACTAATATATGTGACAACTCGAACCTCCTAACACATCGATCCAAAGCCTAGGATGACTTTCAAACTCACATTGGTGCCAAGAAGGATAAGCTATCGTGATTTCTTAAACATTACAGAGACTAATAATATAATGGTAAAATCTAAGGCATTCTACACTTTCAGATATCACAGCGGAAGGAATAAAATATAAGTACTGAAAATAAAAAATTTAGAAAAACAATCTCTAAAATACTTATTTCATATACATTATTTCCAAAGTACAACATAAGTTTGATAAGATATTTAATATAATAAATAACTACATGAGGAACAATAAAGAATAGTGGAACTCATATGCTTAGCTTTTTCCCATGTAGTATGCAAAATCAACTGTTGTCCTGCCATCCGGTGGTAGAGAAAAATGAAAGCAGTGGATCAGACAAAAGTCTGGCGAATGAGTACATCATTAATATATGGTGATCATATGCAATTGAATTTAGTAATACTCCATGTGACCAAGGATGTCCTATAACTATCTATAAATTACTTATTTCCATATTTAAGGGGTTTAGCTTAATATACACCTACACTAGCTACTTGTACGGGCTCATACTTAGGATTGAATAACTAATCGAAACTCATGACAACTAATGATCAGTTGATAGCTACCGAAACTGTTCCATATCGGTTTCCTTATATTTCCATCATAGGACCAAGTTTCCCACAACCACGATTACATGTAACTATTCCAACATAGGTTTTTCTACAATTTCTATCATGGGGCTAAGTTTCCCACAACTACGACTACATATAACCCAATTACGCATTGAGGGGGATCTCGCAATGCTAACTCGTCAAAGTATCTCATCGTTGCTGCATCTATGTCCCCCTCTCAATGCTAACATAACGCCTCTTATTGTACCACACCGGGATACATCAACAACACAGCATCACATTGGGTCATCGTGAATGCCAAGGGACTCTTATTAGCGTCGAGCCACACACTCGATCATGCATCATCAGTGTTGCACATCCACCGTAAATGCTCTTGTGATTGCAATTTGCAATAGAATTGCCCCTATTCGAATATCGATGCCTTTTGGATAATAACATTTACCCAGTCCTACAATATCCTAGTGTCGCCACATATTGAACTAGCTTCCCTACTTATCCTAACATCCATATATACATGATACGCACACTCCAATATTTTATTTATAACTTAGGCCTTAGGCAGAGGTTCATGCTGCACTCAAAAAACACTAAACGATCGACCTTTTGCTCTTGGAGGGGTCGACCACTTGGCGTTAACTTAAAATCTGAATTCTAGTTAACCAACTTGTGAGTCTATAATTTATTCTTATCAAAGTTCCATATTCAGTTTCAAATTGCAGTAAATCAGTTTAACCAAGGTTTAGCACTTTACACCAATTCTTATCAATTTCACAAAAAAAGGTAATACTTGGATTCATCAGCTTCTTAATTTACATGTTGACATTAATCAGATCTGGATTGAAAAAGAGAAATCATATTCATATAACAACTATTAAATTTCCAATTTCCATTCAACAATACTTTCATTTCGATTTTAAATATCAAGATCAAATAGGGTATACTAAAATTAACTGTGCGTAATCATCTAATTAAAATTGAACACACCTGCCTCAAACCATAGCTATTCACTTTCTTTTGACACCTAGAATCATCTCCGTTTGGTATATATCTCTCCTTTGATTTGAATAATTTCTTCTTCTTCTTCTTCATTTAAATTTTATTTTTATTTGTTTGATGAAATTTTATATGAAGAGAAAATAATTTAGTAGAGTTAGGGTGTACAGACTAATTTATGAAGAATTGGGGTAAGGTATAACCATGTATTTGTAGACATAATTTCTCTATCCTGGTCGTTCACAAAAATATACTATCTCATCCCCACCATTCACAAAAGATATGACCTAGTCTTACTGTTTAGGAAAAGATACGTTCAAATCGAGTCGTTCGGTCAACTCAAACCTTAGCCATAGAGCAACAACCGATCAGCCGCTTGGGTCTTGAACGGTCAACCGCTCCATGTCAACTAGTCCACTAAGGGGTCTCGACCACTGTTTAACCTTAATTTATATTTTTATTCCTCATTTAATTATTTTAAATTCAAATTTTCAAAGTTTAGTAGTTTCTTCATATTTATTCGGATTTCAAAACTTTACATATGAAAATCATCCAAAAAATCACCAAAAATGCAATGGTGTAAGTTTCATAGTCAAATTAGACATTTGTAAAAATTACATTTTTGCCTTCGTTATGTTTAAATTTAAACCTTTTATTAAATTTCCACTTAAATTTTCGGGGTGTTACGTTCTCCCTACTTAGAAGGATTTCGTCCCTGAAATATCCAAGGATGGAAAAATGTAATTCATGCATGCAGAAATCGATAACTACAGGCGTTTACTCATTCATCAACCACTGGTAATTATTCTTATTTGTTAAATTTCTAATGCAATATGTACATGCAGGCATAGAATGCATATGCTATATCAATGCAAAAATTAGGCAATCTCCTATTCTATCGACCTCTTGAAATGCAAGTGCTTATGCCATGCATCTAAATGTACGCAATATCCTATGTAAATATATCAACAATTCTAAATTTATGTGCATTCATTCTGTTCATATGCAACAACCATATGCATATAACTCATTAAGTGGTGGTGTAATGTATGTTATCTCAAGAATATATTTATCTATGTGTGCAAGATCAATTCAATAAATACATCTACTAGCATCCATCATCCAAAAATTGTCCTAGTGACACATTCGCAACCATTCCTAACATCCATTAGTACCTACCTATGTGGTATACTAAGGTAGGACCTAAAAACACAAATGACCTAGAGTTATTCGACAAAAATGGAAACACATCAAAAAAAGTGTTTTGTATGGGTAGCTTGGATTTTCTCCTCAGGCTCCCACGTACCCTTAACTGGGTCACCTCCCTACCATTTAATTTTTTATAAAGTTACTTTATCTCATGCCTAATAATGTGGTAGTTCATAGCAAACAAGTGACTCGCTTATCCGCTTTGACTTCTCTTATCTGACGCCGCTTGATTATTGTGGTTGCATCGTATAAACACTTCCTCGAGTGTGACACATGAAAAATTTGTGAACTCCTTCCAACCCTCCAGGAAGCTCCACTCCATAAGCTAACTTCTCTATTCTATTCAAAATTGGAAATATCCCTACAACTCACGGTGCTAAGTTTTCCAAACTACAAACCCAATAACATATCTAATTGGTAAGATGCTCACATTGACCATGTCACCACTACAAACTTCCACTCAATGCGCCTCCTGTTAGTATATGATTTCTCCCACCTTCTACGGAAAGATTTTTAGCAAAGAGTAGAGATGAAAAGATTTGATTCCCCGTTTCACTTTCACTAGTACTCTTTAGTGGATCATTCTTCCGACCGCGTTTACCATCTCTACTACTACATGTAACTTTATCCCACATGTAAGTGCATAGGAAATCCCTTGTAATCCTTGCTACCAAATCAAATAAAATGATGTTAACATGCACCATACAAGATAACTTGAACACAAGTATGCTCTAACGGAACTGTAGCCTAATGCAATCCTCAATTCACATATACACTGCCTCAAACCATCCAGTAGTATATTTAATCGCTTCATCTTTTAGATACTAAGGTGAGACAAACCGAAAGTGGACGGTATCCCCTCCCGTTATATTTTTCTATTCAACTCTTTTGATATTTCTTCACTTCGTCTAAGAGTATCAAAAACTACTAACTTCTTAAATCACTGAAAATAGAGTAACTTCTTTTCCACTTCGATCCAATTTAAGTCATCTCATTTTATTTCTGATTTGTTCCTCCGGTCCATTAAGGATCATGGTACTTAGGTATCATGTTTATGCTCTATAGAGATATATCCTAAATTATACACGTAAGCAAACACTCAATTATTCTAGTAGGGTAAACTTGGTCTATTTTCTTATTTAAGCCTAACAATTAGAATCCTAAGTCTAAGTGAGGTCTTAAATTAAAATTGAAATTGTAAACTAAATTTATTTTAATGTTGATGGTAATCATCAAAGTGATTCTTTGTTCTTGTGCAACTATTATACAATACAAACAATGCATCATAAGTCAGTCTTTTATGAACCTTCTTAAGTAAATAGCCTTTCTCCAATCTGAAGGACGATTAAAAAAAATCTATTATCCGTTTCTCCAAATCTTACCGAAAATTTCCTATGAAAATCGCCTTTACATTATCAATGCATGCAATCAGTAATATCTTTTTCTTAATGGGAACTCAAATCCTTGAATTAATGATTCCTTGCACCATCTTGACTCCAACTCCATCTAGGATACCTTTTGTTATTTGGACTTCTAAAGTTTATCATTCCTTGAAGCCATTCCATCAATGGACTTCTTTTTTGACGTAACTTCTCACCATTTTATTCCAACTATTCTATGGTTAAGACTATTCGATAAGGAATAACACATTGCCATTTTATTCTAATAGACATAATGACTAGTACTTAACCAACACTATACTCAAAAACTTAGCTAGAAACATTTAAAATGGACAATGTCCTAGCCTATTAAACATCTTATAAAACTCATATCACCTCATCACCAGCAACATACTTGTAGCTGCGACAACAACTCAAGTACCAATTACTTTATAATGTCACCTACAACATATGTTATAAGATGACAGCCTACTTGCTTGGTTACCTATAATACACCAAGTCAAAAATAACATGCCCAGTACCTATAACTTCCCAAGCCAAAAGCAACATGTGTAGCGTAATGTTACCTGAAATATCATATCAATGCCATCTACCTACAGGTAGTCCTAGTTGTCTTCCTCTTTCAACGATGTTCAAATAATTAATACTTTGGGGACTTATAATATATAATGAAATTAATCACCGTTAAGACTTGAGATCACAATGATAGTTCTCATCTCAAGATCAGGAGTTATATGATCCTTCCTATGTATGCCCAACTATTGACTAGTATAACAAACAACTCTACCGTTATGATCAAAATAGTGTTCCATCCTGTATCAAAATCATTAGCATACATGTAATATCCCTAATTTTGAATAACAATACTCAGGAAATTTAATTATAGTAATTAAATAGAGTAACGTAATATATAGTGTGATAAGGGATTGAGAATTGACAATCAACATGGCTGGGCCATAAATAGTTAACTAACTAATTAGTTATTAGGATTGTTTTATAACTAAATATAATAGAGAAAATATGAGAGGGGCATAATAGGTGGATCCAAATTTTATCTCTTAAACCCATCAGTCTCGTATCATTCCCATTTTTACATAACATCAACCCAATCAAAGGAGAGGAGCTAAGGCAAGAAATTAAACTAGAGAAAGAAGGAAGAACTGTTAAAGGTTCAAGAGGAAATATTAAGGAAATCTAATTAACCGCAAAATCTCAAGTCCGTTTACTAGTCATGGTGAAGAATAATGAAATCCATCTCATTTAGGCTTATTCATGTATTTTTTATCTCGGCTTGTTTTGGACTCCAAATTATGTGATGATTAAATGATATGCCACGTTTGACATGCCTTATTTTGAATTAATAATGAACTATATGGGTTTTATGAAATTTAACATGATAGGTTTATGAGTAAATCCTTAGTTAAAGATCTCCAAATAACTTGATTTTTTGATATGTTATATAAACCATAAACTTGGAGATGGGTCCTTATTTTCATAATTTTCCAAGATAAAAGGAATATTTTATGAATTTTCTAAGTCAAAACGAGCATTTAATTCGAGTTTTAATTATTAAAATAATTATATATTGATTTTTTACCCAAATCTATATATGATAAAGAATATGGCATTTTTGACATTTTGTGAATATTTTGGATTTTTCCCCAAATTTATATAATTTATTTTGAATTTTATAAGCTAGGGAAGCTTATAATTGTTATTAATTAAATAATAAATAATTAAGGTTTGCTAATTACTTTAGGGAAAGAAAATGAAGTTGCACCCAAAATTCTGAAAAGATATGGAAAAGAAAAATTTTATCCACTAATACCTCGATAAACTTATAAGAGTTGGTAAAAAATATATAAATTATATAGCAATAAATCATTTTTTGGCTTAATTACAAAACAGTCATACCGTCACCGTCCCACGCCAACATTCATCCTTACCGTCAGCAATGAAATCGACCTGAAAGGAAACAAACGATGCCAACGTAGTTGGCATGTAATGGTTCTCATAGGTCGATGCATAGAAGGTAGGCGATAGTGGATTAGTGATGATGTGAGTAGTGTCATGAAGAAACATTCTGCATGTAATCATGGTCGCATGTAACCAAAGTCCATAAAGTCTGGCACCTTACTTTTTCATTACCTTCATCGTCAACCAACTAATTTATTTTATAAAGTCACCGCTAGTCGTGGTGCTGCGTTTTATTATTTTCATCATTCATCCTTGCCCTCTTTTCTTAAGGCCATGAATTTTCAACAAAGGTGATGAGACCGCCACTACCCTAATTGGAATTTTTTTAAAGAGGCGGTGAAGTCTTGCATTATCAATTTCAACAATGTTTAAATACCAACAATTTTATGGCGTTAATATCGGAAGACATCGACGTTTACCTTAATGCTTAAAACCCTAAGTATAAGTAGCTTTGTGATATTGCTGTCGCGTTTCAGCTTTAATGTATTTGCTCATATAAAAGACTATAATCAAGAGGTGTGGCAACCTCATATTTACATCGGATGTAACATTCCTAGTTTTCAGGCCAGAATTAAATTAGTATTAATATAAAGTTTTGGTTCAGTTTGGAATTAATTATGAATTAATGGAAAATTTATTTGAAATATTTGGAATAAATATATAAGAAGATAATAACATAAACACTTAAAATAAAGGCATATGTTAAGATGTGAAATTTTATATGCATAAAGGGTTAAAACAAAATTCATAAAAAAATTAGAGTAAGGGTTTAAAACATAATTTGAATTTGTTTTAACATGTGTAATCATCTTAACAAGGAAATAAGACAAATGTTTGATAAGTAACCGTATTAATTAACAAGTTTGGCTTATAATAACAAGTGGCAAAAAAACAAAGATTTCTTAAAATTATAAAAATATAAACAAAAGAGAAAAACCATATTTCAGTTTTCTCTTCATCAAAACTGAAAATTCCAAAAACCTGAAAAATAAGCTACCTCATACAAAATGAAACCAGGAAATCAAAACTAAAAAAATCAAAATCAAAAACCCCGTTTTCAAATTCTTCAAACCTGGAAACTTTAGAGTTGAAACAAAGCAAATCAAGTAAAAGAAAATCATCTCTTCAGTTCAATCAAACATAAGGAAAAGACCAATCAGAAAAACAAAACAGAAAAGATAATTCCAGTGGTTGTTCTATTGATCCAGATCAGAACAATTCAAATTGCAACAAACAATCAAGTTCAAACTCATCTAAAACAAAGTTCAGATACAACCCAAAACAATATCAAAAGCAAGAAAAGAAAACCAAAAATCGTAAAGCTTTCAACCTCAAATTAGAAGCAGTTCAACCTGGATCAATGTATTCAGCTTCAAATACACCTCAAATTCAAGTTCCAGGCTTTGCTTCTTCTCTGTCAAACAACTCAAGTGAGCAAACTACATCCCAAAATTTGAAAGTTGTTTCACATTTTGATCTGCATGCAATAATCTTGAAAGTGTGAATATGAATGTACGTGTGATAACCCGGATTTTGAACAACTGCTAATTGGATGATTAACTGGTTTTAAACTAGGGAATACTGATTTTTATTTGGATTAAATAGAAAAATTGATAATTAAAGATATCTGGATGTATATAAGTGAATTTGAAAACTATAATAATAGTTCAAATAAAATGATGAATCTAATAGTAAATCATTAAATATATATATATATATATATATATATATATATATATATATATATAAATATGTGTAAACTCTATTATTTTTGAAATTTTAAGCGTGTTCATATACATGTATACAAGTGTGTATATGTATATTGTGATTAGAGAGCTATTGTTTAAGTTCAATATGGTATTAAAACGAGGAATAATAAAAGTTTTCTAGTTATACATATCTTTTGGAAATTAATAAAAAACATATATATGCTTAAAAATTGATTTGTAAATATATATGTGAGATTTAATAAATGATTTAAAAATACTTTTCTTTCAACACTTGGAATAAACTATAGTTCATATATATTAACATAAGTATTAATAATTATTTCTTTAAACATTTGGAAAAAAAATGTGAAATAAAGAAAAAATTTGTGACAAATGTTTGATAAGTAGGATATAAATCAACAAGTGTTGGTTTGTATAGACAAGTGGCAATGAAAATTTTTAGAATGTAAATACATGATACTTTAGAAAATATATAGGTTGTACATATTTTGAAAGTCTATGTGAGTGGATCGTGTAGAATATATATGCGAGTATAAGCAACTAACTATGTGATATATCTATTATAACTTGATAGATGATAATAGCAAAGTAAATGAAAATAATCACACCCGGATTTTATACTGGTTCGGACCTCCCATCCTACGTCTAGTCCCGAAGCTCCTCTTCGGAATTTCCTTTCAACTAACCCTCACTTGACCTGGAGGAACAGGTTTACAATAGCAGAGTTTCTTTGTCAAGAATGTGTTCTACAACACAGATGTTGACTATTAAGTACAAATGCTTCCAATATATATATCTATCTAGAGAATATTGAACGAGGAGTTCTTAATATATGGAAGTGTTAAATACAGGTATTTGATTGCTAGAGATCAGATATAAATCAGAGTATAAGAGTTAAGAGCGTAAGAGTGTAAGGTTAGATCTTCTCTTGAATTCCCTATTCTATTAATAGTGGTAGAGAGATCCTTTGTGTAGTTGCATCTATTAGTAAGTGCTTTAAGGTCGCTTCTCATGGTGACGAAGAGTTGCAGTAAAAAGGAGCGAACGTGTCTTTTCAAATGTGGCAGTTAGTCTTTGAATTTACACAGCCGAGTTCAAAATCAAATGTCTGGAAAATGTTTCAGACGTCTGGCCTTCATATATTTTTTGTATACGGTTGCATTTCAGACGTCTGAGTTCATTAACCAGACGTCTAATTCTTTCTGAATTTCGAACCAAGTAATCAATCAAACATCTGGCTAGTGCACCCAGATGTCTGGATTTGTGCATGTTGCTTTTTCTGTGCCTGTGTCATTCCTCTTCCAATTCTATCGACTCGTGGCCTCTTGATATTTCTTTTGAGTCTTGTTCTTGTCTCTTTACTTTATCAATTACCTATAAATATAAATATATATGCACATTCGATTTCCATTGTATAGTTGTTATCATTGAAACCATAGAATTTATTTCCTAACAATCTCCCCGTTTTTGATGATGGCAACTATTCAATGTACTTATATATAGATTATAAATCTCCCCTGAATATGTGCTTATTTTTAATGTTTTATGATAATACTTATATCTCTCCCCCTTTGGCATTATCAAAAAGAATAATAAAATTGAAGCCAATCGTCAAACAAAAAGGACGTTTCATTAATAACTTGAAGTGAGATTACACGTAGATTTGTACAGAAATTAATATTCAAAAAACCTTAAATCTATGATTCCCAAAATCTATGGTTCCTTTGGAGAAGCTTTATTTTGATCATCTTCCTTTGGTTCTTCTTTTTAAGAAGTGCTAGTCTTTGTAGAAGATGTCAATGCTTCCTTGAGAGCTTCATCCTCAGAGAGTTTGGAATGTTTTGCGGAAGGAGAAGGTACTGGGGTTGGCCAATCTTTAGAAGGTGGTGTTGTACCGCAAACCCGTTGTAGTACTTCTTTAAGAACCGACAAGACAGTGGAAAGGGATTCCTCAACTTCGGCTAGGCGTGTAGCAAATGATGCTTCGAAGTTGTCAATTCGCTTAGCCAAAAGTTTTTGGTTTTGAGATAGAATTTGTTGGTATCGAAGAGTGAGATCTCGAACACTTTCGTTTGGAATTGTATCCGTTCGAGTCTCCATAATTTCATCTTGTCCCCGATAATCAAATGTTGCAGGAGGAGGAGGAGTGGCTTCCCGATGTTGTTTCTCCTCTTAGGATGGATCAATGTATGGTTGAGGAGGAGGCTCAACTCTTCTAGATTGACGATTGTGCGTCCAATCTTCGAAGGATGTGAATTCTGGAGGGATTTCGGGTAGGTGCATCAGGGAGAAGAATTTGGTGGAAGCATATTTAGGCAAGATTTCTTCGAATGTTGATAAGTAGGGTGGAATGTTATGTGCACGAAGAAGTCTCATAATATAAGTTGGATAAATAATTGACAGCCTTGATCGAGTCCAAAAATGCTTTAGCTCGTCGAAGATGAATTTGGTCCAATTTACTCTTGTTCCACTAAATAGAGCATATAGGGCTATGTGCTCTAATTCGGTGATTTGGTCGTGACTTCCCATTCGTGGAACAATTGTGTTAATTATCATTCGAGTTAGGAGTCGAGCTCTTGGACATAGAAATTTGGAAGCACATTTTGGCATTTCGTCTTCCCAAATTTGATGAGTTATATTGTTCCGTGGCTTGAAGCGTATATCCGGAATGTTGTATATATCTTCCCCTGTGTCAGAGCATCCAAGGGTTCGACCTATTATGCTTGGAGTTAATCTAATTGTGTTCCCATACACGCTAGACTAGAGCCAATTATCCTCATTTTCAGTGTTCCGCGCTGAAGTACTGTCTAGATTTGCATAGAATAAAAAAATGCCTAATTGGTCTATTTGGACATCATTAGAAGTAAAAGACATTAGGGTTTCTAAGCCGACATTTTCACATAGCTCATCTAAATCATACATAGGGAACTTAAAGAGATTATAGAATGGACCTATGTGGAGTTTTTTCTTTTGAATATCTTTATATTTTTTGACAGAATGTGGCGTTCTGCTCATCCACCTTTCGATTTGATCATCGGAGCACACCTAAGGATTTGAAGATGAGGTACGTTGATCCTATTTTCATTTTGATATTTTAGGATTTTTTGTTCTAGGAGGCAATGTGATTCTATCTTCGTGTAAAAAGATGAATAGTTGGAAAAAAAATCGCTAATGGTGAAATGTCAGATGAAAATTTTGAGATGAAAGTGAAAAAATTGACGTTATCTGGGTAAATTTTTAGAGTCGATTGGAAATCAGACGTCTGGTTTGCCCTAAATTGAGTACAGTAGAAAAATTCAGATGTCTGGTTTTTGATGTAGACGTTTGATTTGATCGAATTTGTAAAATTTGATGAGGCGGAGAGTTTTATCAAATGTTTGGGTATGAAAACCAGACTTCTGGTTTGATTTATTTCTGAAAAATATTTCGAGGTAGAGAAATAAGTCAGACGTCTGGATCTTATTTCAAAGTCTGAAATGCTCTGATATTTATTTGGAGACGACAGAGCAAAATTTCAGACGTCTGTGGGGTATATCCGACGTCTGACATATGCACAGTGCTTTACTTTTAGACGTATATCATTGTGTCAGACGTCTAAAAGCCATACTCAGACGTCTGAAATAAGCAGTGTGGCTAAAAATAGCATAAAATTGATGGTTTTTGCTAATTTCTCGAGCTTTTATAACAAGTAATTTTTTATTGTGAAATATAATAAGCATAGATACATATAATAACAAATATAAATTATTTAGAAGGTGATGGAGTTTTGTTAGTTCCTGACTTGTCATCCGTCCATGGTTTAAGTGGAGACCATATATTTCCACGTTCATGGGTTCTCGGAGAGCCAGAATATCGTCTTGGTGAAGGGTCCGAAGGAGTACGATATGAAGAGGAGGGATCCAAAGAACTACATGGTTTTGGTAGTGGTTGATGGATATCTTTCTTCCGTGACGAACAAAACTTCATTGCTACTTGCTCCAAAAAGCTTAGGCGACGTGCCATAACTTTTTGTTCGAAATATAGTTCTCGTTGAAGATCTATCTGTTGTTTCTGATAATGATGAATTTCATCAATTTTCTCCTTAGTGTTAGGAGAGACAAACAGAGATCTTTTGGTTTTCTTGTTGTCGGGAGTAAAACCCGTATGATACGAGGACCACCTATTCATTGGCTCCTGCTTTGGTGTGGGTGTAGGAAGCCGTTGTGGTGTGTCAACCGAGCTGTCCGTCGATGGTGTTGAGATGGAGATGGATATATAAGAGTCCCCAGAAGACATGGCTATATTTATTTTTTATTTTATTTTTTTATTTTAAAAAATATAAATTTTTTGTATATTGTTTTTGTGTAACTATGTATATATATATAAGCTGAAAATATTATTTATAGACAAACTAATTGTCTAAAAATTTAAAGGTTCAGAAATTAATAAGTATAATTTGTGGTAATAAAGTAGATGACTAAATTTAGCCTTAAATGAAGTATTATTTTTTAAGGAAGAAGGTCAAGAAGTGAGCAAATACCTAAACTTCGTCGGAGTCGAATGAAAGTTTGTTCATTTAATGGTTTTGTAAAGATGTCGGCTACTTGATTTTCGGTATTTACGTATTCTAATGAAATAGTTCCTTTTTCAACATTGTCTCGTAGAAAATGATGTCGTATATCTATATGCTTAGTTCGTGAGTGATTAACAGGGTTTTTTGATAAATTTATAGCACTTGTGTTATCACAATATATTGAAGATTTATTGATAATTTTACCAAAATCCGTTAGTGTTTGTTGCACGTATATCACTTGTGCACATGTTAGAGCTGCGGAGATGTATTCGGTTTCGCAAGTAGATAAAGAAACACAATTTTGCTTTTTGCTAAACCATGAAACTAAAGATTTTTCGATAAAGTAACAAGTTCCACTAGTACTCTTACGATCTGTTCTACATCCATCGAAATTCGCATAGCTATATGAAACAAGTTCAAACGATGATCCTTTAGAGTAAAACAAACCATAATCTCTAGTACTAGATGATAAGGTAAAATACACTTAACAGCTCTTAGATGAGATTCTTTTGGTTTTGCTTGAAATCGAGCACAAAGACATACACTCATCATAATATCAGGTCGACTAGCCGTTAAATAAAGTAAAGAACCAATCATGCTACGATATAACTTTTCATCAAAATCTTTTCCATTTTCATCTTTTTCTAAGTGAACAGAGGTACTCATTGATGTTGGTTTGCTTGAGGTTTTATCCATTTCAAAGCGACGTAATAAATCGTTACAATATTTTTCTTAATGAATAAAAATTCCATTTTCAAGCTGTTCTATTTGTAATCCTAAGAAGAGATTTAATTCTCCTATGTGTGACATTTCAAGTTCAATTTTCATAATATTTGAAAATTGATTACATAGATTTTCGTTAGTTGAACCAAAAATAATATCATCAACATAGATTTGCACAACTAAAATATCATTATTTTCTCTTTTGATAAACAAACTTGTATCTATTTTGCCATTTGAAAACCCGATGAAATTAAATGATTTTTAAGACGTTCATACCATGGAGCTTGTTTTAATCCATATAATGCTTTGTGTAACTTAAAAACATGATCGGGATATTTTTCGTGAACAAATAATGGGGGTTGTTCCACATATACATTTTCTTTGATAACACCATTTAAAAAGGCACTTTTGACATCCATTTGAAATAGTTTAAAATTGTTATAAGTTGCAAAGGCTAGTAATGTACGAATGGCCTCTAATCTTGCTTCTGGAGCAAAGGTTTCATTGTAATCGATACCTTCTTCTTGATTATATCCTTAAGCTACTAAACGTGCTTTATTTCTAACAATATTTCCATTCTCGTCTGCTTTGTTTTTAAATACCCATTTTGTTCCTATAACCGATTGATCTTCAGGTCTTGGTACTAATTCCCACACGTTATTACGTTCAAATTGATTTAATTCTTCTTGCATAGCTATTATCCAAAAATTGTCATTTGAAGCTTCTTTATAATTTTTTGGTTCAAAATTTGACATAAATGTTATATGGCTTATTTGATTGAGTTGATTTCTTATTACTCTAGAATTAAGATCTCCAATGATATTATCTTTTGGATGATTCATAAGAATTCTAGGAGATGATATCAACGTGTTATTTTGCATATTTGTTTCATTGCTAATGGAATTTGTTGAATTTGTTAGTGGGATAATTTCTTCTTCATCATTAGTATTACGGTTAAAAAGCTTTTCATCGAAAGAAACATGTAAACTTTCTTCAATAGTATTATTTCATTTATTAAAGATTCTATATGCTTTTCTACGATCTGAATATCCAACAAAAACACCTTCATCGGCCTTTGGATTAAATTTTCCTAAGTTATCTTTTGTATGTAGTATGAAACATTTTGAACCGAAAGTTTTTAAGTATGATAATTTAGGTTTTTTACCAAAAAATGTTTCAAAACAAGTTTGTTTTGTCATAGGACGTATGGTTACTCGATTTAATACACAACAAGCTGTGGAAATAGCTTCAGTCCAAAAGTGTTTTTTTAAACCACTATATTTAATAATATTCGTGCACATTCTTGTAATGTACGATTTTTTCTTTCCACAACCATTCTGTTGAGGTGTGCGAGGAAAAGAAAAATTAAGAGTTATTCCTTTCTTATTACAAAAATTTGTTAAAAGATCGTTTTCGAATTCTGCTCCGTGATCACTTCGTATATTTTTAGTTCATTTCTGTTTTAATCCCTTTAGCAAATATCTTAAACATACCAAAAGTGTCACTTTTATGTTTTAAAAACAAAGTCCATATATATCTTGAGAAATCATCAACTATGACGAAAACATATTTGTTGTGATTTATAGATCGTATTTGTGTTGGTCCAAATAAATCTAAATGTAATAATTCTAATGGTTGTTTTGTAGAAATATTATTTTTAGATTTATAAGACCTTTTCTTTAGTTTTCAAATTTGACAATCGTCACATAAATTTTCTACTTTGTAATTTATTTTAGGTAAACCTCTAACTAGTTCATATTTTGCCAATTTATTAATATTCTTAAAATTGATATGACAAAATCGTTTATGCCATAACCATGGATCATCATATTTGAAGGTTAAACATAAATTTGAATTTTTATTTATATTCATGTTTAATACATAAATATTTTTGTTTCTAAAACCTTCAAAAATAAGTTGTTTTTATTATCTAAAATATTACATCCATCATTTTCAAATTTTATTTGAAAACCTTTATCACATAATTGACTAAAACTTAGTAAGTTGTGTTTTAGATTTTCTACTAATAAAACATTTGTAATAATAGAAGAGTTAGATATACCATAATTGATGACTTCTCCAATGCCCACGACATATCCTTTTGAATTATCTCCAAAGGTTACCGTTCCACCATCAATGTATGTTATATTTGATAAAATTTTTGAATTTCCGGTCATATGCTTGGAATAACCGCTATCTAGCATCCATTTCTCCTTATTTTTTATTTTGGCTACTTGCAAAATAAAAGATGTTTTAATTGGTACCCATATATTTTGTTAGGGTCCTAATTGTTAGAAGAAGGTAGCCACACCCAAGATGGTTTGGTACCTTTATAAATATAATTTTTATTATAAACTACATTCTCTAAGTAATTATTAATAAACTTTTGTCTAATCAAATTATTTTTTGTTTTAGGAATCCAAATCTTCATATTTTTGGCATTCAATTTAGACTTATGTAAATTTTTAGTTTTTATATAACTAGTATTTTTAGCATCATTTCCTTTTTGCTTAGATGAATTTTTAAATCCTATTCCATTTCTATTGCCTGATGGTTTTGAAGTTTTGATAAGATTTTCCAAATCTTGTTTTCCTTTATTAAATTTTGACACATTATTTGTAATTTTATCTAATTTTTCTTTCAATTCTATATTTTCAATTTTAAATAATTCAATACCATTTTTAAAGTCAACATTTTCTTTTAACAAATTATCCTTCACTGTTTTAGTGTTTTCAAAATCAATAGTAATAGCTTCACTTTCTATCAAATTATTTTTGATTTTTTCTTGAGATAATTCAAGTTCTTCTTCTAGAATAATTTGTTCATCTTTTAACATTCCCACTTCAAGTTATAATCTATTTATTTTGACTAAATATTCATTGTTCAATTTTTAAATTTGTCTAAATTTATCATCTAATTCCATGCTAAGTTCTAAAAGTTCGTCATAGCTAAGTTCAGAACATGCCTCTTCGATTTGTGTCATAAAACATACATTAGCTTGTTCTCCGTCACTATCGCTATCACTTTCAGACGATGATGAATCCAAGCCATCCCATGTTACTTTGAAAGCCTTTTTCTTTTTGAATTTTTCAAATATGTTCTTCTTTTTATCATTGTTGAGTTTTGGGCAATCCTTCTTCATATGTCTGTATTGATCACATTCATAACACTTGATTTGAGATAGGTTTGTTGTGTTGGTCTTCCCTTCTTTTTGGAATTTGGTCATCTTTCTAAATTTCTTGAATCTATTATAATTCTTGGCAAAGAAGACGATTTCTTCTTCATCTAAATCAGATTCATCATTCTTTGTTGCTGAGAATGCTATGTTCTTTTTCTTTGAATTTAGTTCTTTTTGTGCCTGCAAATTAGCTTCATAGGACATTAAATTTCCTGTCAACTCTTCAACTTTGAGAGTGGAGAGATCATTAGCTTCTTCAATAGCTAATACCTTCCTTTCCCAATCTAATGTTAAAGAGTTGAGTATTCGAGAAACTAAATCAAAATCAGTAAATTTGACTCCTAATGCCATAAGATCATATTGGATAGTTTGAAATCTAGAATACATGTCAACAATAGTTTCATTTTGCTTCATTTTGAATGACAAAAATTGGTTTTGCAAAATTGAAATCTTAGTTTGTTTGACCTTTGTTGTACCTTCGTGTGTAATTTGTAAGGTACGCCAAATGTCAAATGCAGTAGTGCATAACATGACGCGTGAAAATTCATTTTTGTCTAGAGAGCAAAATAAAACATTCATACCTTTAGCATTGTTTGAAGCTAAAGCCTTTTGTGCATCAGTCCATGTGTTCATAGCAGTAGTAGGTGCTTTATATTTATCTTGTATGGATGACCAAATTTCTAGACCATTAGCTTGCATAAAAATTCTCATACGTGTTGACCAATATGCATAATTAGATCCATCAAAAAGTGGGGGTCGTGCTGTGGATTGTCCTTCCTGAAAGATACTTGCCATATTAAAGTGATTCAAAAACGTGTTACTATTCTTTGATCAAAACCTTGCTTTGATACCAATTGAAAGTCTATGTGAGTGGATCGTGTAGAATATATATCCAAGTATAAGCAAATAACTATATGATATATCTATTATGACTTGATAGATGATAATAGAAAAGTAAAAGAAAATAATCACACCAGGATTTTATGCTGGTTCGGACCTCCCATCGTACGTCCAGTCCTGAAGCTCCTCTTCGGAATTTCCTTTCAACTAACCCTCACTTGACCTGGAGGAACAGGTTTACAATAGTAGAGTTTCTTTTCCAAGAATGTGTACTATAACGCGGATGTTGACTATTAAGTACAAATACTTCCAATATATATATATATATATATATATATATATATAGAATATTGAATGAGGAGTTCTGAATAAATGGAAGTGTTAAATAAAGGTATTTGATTGCTAGAGATCAGATATAAATCAGAGTATAAGAGTTAAGAGCGTAAGAGTGTAAGGTTAGATCTTCTCTAGAATTCCCGATTATATTTATAGTGGTAGAGAGATCCTTTGTGTAGTTGCATTTGTTAGTAAGTGCTCTATGGTGGCTTCTCATGGTGGTGAAGAGTTGCAGTAAAGAGGAGAGAACGTGTCTTTTCAAATGTGACAGTTGGTCTTTGAACTTACACAGCCGAGTTCAAAATCAGACGTCTGGAAAATGTTTCAGATGTCTGGCCTTCATATATTTTTTGTATACGGTTGCATTTCAAACATCTGAGTTCATTAACCAGACATCTGATTCTTTCTAAATTTCGAACCAGATTAATCAATCGGACGTCTGGCTATTGCATCCAGACGTCTGGATTTGTGCATGTTGCTTTTTCTGTGCCTATGTCATTCCTCTTCAAATTCTATCGACTCGTAGCCTCTTGATATTTCTTTTGAGTCTTGTTCTTGTCTCTTTACTTTATCAATAACCTGTAAATATAAATATATATGCATATTCAATTTCCATTGTATAGTTGTTATCATTGAAACCATAGAATTGATTTCCTAACATATTTCTCAAACCCCTTTTCATCTTCTACAAAAAAAACAAAAACAGAGAAGATCAAACAATTTTAACAAGATCAAAGAAAAATAAAAATCTAGGACCAAAACAAAGCTTGCTAACAACTTCAAACCAGAAGAATAATAAAGAGGCAGCAATCAAATTTTCAAAATCCAAGATCCGTAGCAAAATCATCAAGCAAGTCCAGTCAATTGCAAGGATTCAGTTATCAAGCTAAATCATCTCAATCAGCTCAGTTTAAATCAACAAAGCAAGTGAAGATCAGATTCAAATAAGCACAAACTGAAGAAAAAAATCTGAGTTCAACATCAAGCATTTTCAAAGCATAATCTGCTCCTCTGTTCAAGCATATTTTTATAGGCGAGTAAACTGCAACTTTGAATTAAATCTTATCAATATTCTGTGAGTAAATAAATCTTCCTTATTCCCTGATGCATGTAATATGATTTGGAAGTATTAGTATAAAATGTCTGAATGAAGTGTAAACATGTTTGTATGTATATAAGTTGAGTTCAGTATGCATATCAGAAGCAGGTCTCAGTTAACAGACCAAATATATTCTAAATTCAAACTCTCCTTGTACAAATTTAAATATAATATGATGTTTTAGGGAATAATGATTTAGGTTAACTAATCTGGGAAAATGTTCATAAGTTAGATTAGAATGTAATTAGCTGGAAATTAGTAAATTTACAGTAGAAAATGAATTCAAGTAAAATTTGGATTGATAAATTTCCTATCTTTTTTTTTTGGCAAGGCCAGCTGGTTTTATAGTGGACCGTCCACTTTTTATTACGAACGTAATAAAAGTTGAAGTACAGGAGTAAGGTAAAAGCACATTAACTACTAAGAAAAAAATGAAAATACAGCACAGGTACGTGACAGCTATGTCACAGTAACTAAAAATATCACTATGACTAGGTCTCCTCCGAAGAGGAAGAGTCACCATCATCCATAGACACCTGAGAAGATACCAAAGGGATATTCCCATATTTGATTGTAAATTTGGATTCGTACCTAGAATTCATGATTTTTAGTATAGAAATTAGGATTTTTAAATCCATGGTTAGCGGGAATTCTCGAGTTGAACAAATTATGGTTTACCGTCGATTTTCGACAATCGGTAAGATGATCGTCAATGAGATTAATACAGGAGGTAGAGGGTATTGGTTATGGGGAAAATGGCCTGAGGGTTCAACGGTCAACATGGAGGTGACGGGATGGAGTTGTAGGGTTTGATAGACGGTTGGGTTCGTCCTTGATTTTGTGTCGTTTCCACCAACTTTGGTGCATCGGGCTTGGTCAAAGTGGATCGAATAGAAGCGTAAGTCAGCGGTGAGTCTCTGAACGGGAGGTCGGGTTTTCTGGTGATCGATGAAGGTGTCGCGAGACGATTTTATGTGGTCGATCTAGTTCCAAAGTGTTGCGTGGTACTCGTTTTTAGTTGTGAGTGTTGAATCGGATTTCTTGGCATTGAAAGTGATTAGTAGGCCAACGGTGGTTTGCTGATGGTTGGGGCAGTGGTCGGAGATGCCTCGACCATGTGTGCACATGCACGGCTATCAGATACGAACAGGGATTGCTGGTTTTGAGGAGCTTCGGGGAAGAAGAGGAATTTTCTCGTAATCGAACTCGAGTTGTTCGAATGGAAGGAGGATCTGGTTATTACCCAGGAAATTATGGCTTGGACTCGGGATGTTTAAGCATCAGGTTATGTATGTGTAGCAAGGTATTAACAGATTTAAGAGCTAAGGTAATTTAAAGTAGGAAGATAAACCAAGTTTTAAAAAAAGCAAGGCAAAGCAAAATTTTAAACAAAGGTTTCAAAGCAAATTTTGTTTTAAAAGTTTTTAAATAAGGTATTGACCAAATTTGAACCTAATGCTTGAATCTGATTCCTTATATAATAATCATTTTAATTTTCGATTTAAGTAGTAGGATTTGTTTAACTTAAATTTATTAAGTTAAATTCTTAAGATATTTTTAAAAGTTAAAATAAATATAAGTAGTCGATTAAGGATAATGTGTTTAAGGTTTTTGTGTTGATTATAATTAAGTAATCAATATAGATAAATGGATTATCTTAAGATTTATTTAAGGTTTTTGATGATTAAAGTTTAATAAATTAGAGGTTAAATTAATTAATAATTAAAGGTTGATTAGTTAAGAATAATTAACCAATGAGATAATTATTTGATGAAAGTAATTAATTGAAGAAAATTACTTAGAGTGATTAATTAAGGATTGATTGAATAAGAAAACTAATCAAGGGGAAATTACTTAGTGTAATTAATTTGGTAAATTAATTAATGTGATTAATTAACGAATGTAACATTAATTACTAAATGTAATTAATTAAAGTGTGATTAATTAATGAAGTAATTAATTAAGGATTATTAATTAATGTAATTAATTAATAATTACTTAATAAAGTAATTAAGGATTGATTACTTTGTATTGAAGGAGATTAATTGATAATTAAGGTCTATTAACTAATAATTAAAGAATAATTAATCTATAATTAAAGATTAATTAATTGGTTTATAGGGTAATTAAGGGATGAATTACCCAGTTGTAATTAATGAGATAAATGTGATTAATTAATTTGTTAATTAGTTAAAGATAGTCACTTGGTAATTGATTAAGTATAATTACTTAATGAGATTGATAAGTGAATTACTTTCGTGAAGTAATTGATGGATAAATTACTGGACGTAATTAATGTAAGGGAATTTACTTAATGGGAAGTAATTAAAGGTTAATTACTTAGGAGAAGTAACTAAGGATTAATTACTTGGTGTAATTAATAAAAGGATTAATATAATTAATTAAAGAGTTAATTAATTAAGGTGAGTAATTACAGGATGGTTAATTACTGTTTATGATTGATTAAGGCTGATTAATGGAAGTAATTAAAGGTTAATTACCGTAAAGGGTTAAGGATAATTAATTTGTGTAAGTAATTAAAGGATTATTACTTTATGCAATTGAAGATAATTAATCAAGGTTGATTAATTAAGATGGATAGTTAAAAGATCATTAATTAATTAGTTTGTAATTAATTAATGTTAAGTAAAGGTAATCTAAAGTGATTAAAGGTTATTAATTAATTTAATTAGAGATAAATTAAATTAATTTTTGGAAGTGATAAATCTTATTTATGAATGATCGAATGATGTTAGATGCCTTGAATTGATTGATATTTATGGTATGAAATGTTTGTGATGTGATATGTTTTGGATGGACAGTGATAATGGGGTTATCTATTGATGATGAACTGCTGTACAAAAGTAACATATTGTATTTAAAGTTGAATTGTATTTCACTTGAATAACTTGGGTTAAGATGGTATTGAATTCGAAGAGACCGGAGTCGGGTATTAGTAAATACCGAAACCACTTCGATTCTTTATAAATTTTGTTTGTAGAATAAATAGGCTGAAATAGAATGATTTAAGTGAATTGGGCCATTTAATCTAAGTTTCGGAACTTAGAAATTGATGTGTGAAATAAGTGATGTCTATAACATCTTGTGAAGTGTAAATTGATACAAGTTACCCCAGGTTTAAAATAAATTTTATGCATTAGTATTTCATGTTAGAAGGATTTACTCACGCTGGTTTCCAGCCTGACCCAGGTGTTACTTTGATTTAATGCTCGGGTCAGACCGAGTATTACAGAGTTTCAGGTTAGGACGTTCTGGTGCTAAGGAGGCGAGCTAGATGGCAAGAACGTATAGAGTGTATTCCGCTGTGATATTGTAGTTTATCTCGGATATGTTGTTTAAACTATCCAATAATTGTGAAATGTTGTAACTCTGATATATTAAAATGTAATTGACTGATGCAGCTTTCTTTGTGTAAAGAATATTATTTGATATTATATTTTATCCGCTGCGAATGTGAGATTTTGAGTTTGGTTTTCTGTTTCTTCTTCTTCAATCTCTTTTCTTCTTTTCCTTACTATCTGAAATTTTCGAGATTGAAATTTCCGGGTCGTTACATTTGGTATCAGAGCGAGGTTAAGCGAGAACCTTGGCTCTGGTGGGATTACTCATTAAGGATAGGGTCAATGGTACCCTAGGATGAGTTGAGTGTATAAATATATGAGAGCGTACTTGTTATTTTCTTATATAAAGATTTTAATGATTTTATATAAGAATATATTTTGATATATAAAACAATAATCTTTCTAATAATTATTAAGGTAATTGGTTGTTAAATTATTGGAATTAAATTAAGTGGTAATGGAAATACAACCAAATTGAAATTAAATAAAGATAAGTTTGAAATGGATTCAAACTGAAATTAAAATCTTGAATTTGGAAAGAGTTTCAGAATAAGATAATAATGAATTGCTTTCCAGATATGATAATCTTGGTTATTATCATAAACGATTGTTGTAACTAATAATAAATGTGTATTGATGTGAAAACCCAAAGTGATATAAGTTTTTGAATTTTTAAGTGATAGAAATTTGAAATTTGAATTGGAGAATTCAAATTCTGAGTGGGATTATTGGGATTAAATTGAATTCAACTTAGAAAAAGTTAAATAAATTTGAATGAACAATCTGATTTGGAAATTTCAAGACGAAATTTAGATTTAACTTGGAAATTTAAATAATTAATTTGCATTGGGGTTTGTGTGATCTCAAAATGAGTTTGAGATCTAGAATTGGAAATGGATGGATGTTTTAAAAATAAATTGGATGATATCATCCTGATGTTATTAATAAATTTTAAATTGTGAATTGGATTTGTTTAAATGAATGAATGAAGAAATGGATTATGGTAATATATCCATTATTGAGGGAAATTAAACTTTAATTTGAAATTAAGGATATGGAATTACCTTGAATTTAAGATTTGAATGTTTAAGATTAATTGCAACCAAGATTGCTAAAATTTGATTTCAAAATTGAAATTTGGTGATAAATTGAATTTCAAGGATTGAGATGTTTAAAAAGGATTTGAACAATGATGTGAACTTAGAAATAAGTTTATATGGAAGTAAAGGCAATTTAAAATGGAATTTTGAAATTTGGACTCAGAATTTAATTAAAGACTTTTAAAGTAAAGATAAATTTGATTTAAAGGGTTAAATCAACATCTAATTTAACTCGAATTTATATAATTCGAGATGATTTAAAGTTGAGATTTAAATTTTCATTAGTTCAAATTGAATTTAGTTTGAAAATGTAGAATTGAAGTGGGTTCAATGTGAAATTAGACCAAATTGATTTGAATAATTTAGAATGGTAATTAAAGTTGAATAGGTTTAAAATCAAATGGAATTTGATTTGAATTTGGAAAGAAATTGAGGTTAATTCAACTTAAATTGGGATTAAAATGAAAACTGAAGTTATTTAATTTGGAATTGAGTCAATTTAAATGGAAGTGGAAATTTAAATTAAATTGATAGGAAATTAATTAGAAATGGAGGTTGGGAGTTTAACAGTTTGGCTCTGGATTATTTTCAAAATAAATTGTTTTAATACAAATCTATTTTTTCCAAACTATTTACTATACAATCTTTCTTAATCTCCAAACTATCTTACACTTGTTTTACAATTATTTTTGGAACTATTTAACAATTTTTCAACTGTTTTATATACTAATGACTATTTTTTTCAACTACTTTACAAATTAATTACTATTTTACAACTATTTTGCAATTATTTAAAATTTCTATAATTATTTGGCTATTTTTCAACTATTTTACAATTACTCAACTATTTTACAGCTATTTTACAAACTAATAACTATTTTTCAACTACTTATCTATTTTAAACTTTTTCAAGCTATTTTTAAATTCAAATTGGTCAGAGTTCAAACTGTTTTAATTGAAGTAATAACTCAATCAGAAATGGAAGCAATTGAGAATAAGTGAATAGAATTAAAGGAAATGTGAATAGAAAAGAGAATTGATTTGGCTAATAACCAATAAAGATAAATACGTAGGATGTTCGTATATTATTCTATTCGCATAATGATTTGATCCAGATTTAAGCATAGAATTTCGAGATAGTTATATCGATCCGAGTTGGGATTTTTCACTCGATTTTCGATGGCGAACCTGGGTATGGATTGTTGATTGGTTATGAATATTCTCTATCATAGTTATGGCTATGCAAGGAGAATGACGGTTTCTGATCAAGAAACAAGATCTAAGTCTGCACTAGGAAGTCGGGTGGACGATACTAGTTCGAAAATGAAATTGTGTGAACGAGTGAGCGATCAGATTGATATAGCGTACGAATGATGTGTACATCGTACGGGTTTGAATGAAGTTGATATTGGAAATTTGTGGATAAGAACTGTAAAATGTTTTTGAAATGAAAAGTATATTTTATGAAATAAAGATGAAGTAAAATGGAAATCGGAAATTTCTATGATTAAAGGTTCACTTTATGAAGAAAAGTAACGAGTAATCAAATGTGAACATTTGATTTGGAATAAACAAAGTTATGTATCTTTGTTATATATATGATAAAACTTCCCTTATTGAATCTTTTGCCAGAAGAAAAGGATTTTGAAAGTTTTTAAGGTATAAAAAGGGAATTTATACAAGTTTGAAGTGATCCAAAGATTTTTAAAGTTATATATCTATATATATATATATATATATATATATATATATATATATATATATATGAAGGAACTTATGAAAATGATTTTGAGGAAAGGATTTTGGAACCTATGGATTTTGGAAAGGCTTTTGATTTTTGGGAAAAATCAATATTGTAATTTGGAAAGCCTAGTTTGAGAATTATCGATTTTGGGATAATCGATTTCGAGAAAAAGAGATTCATATGGGATTCATACTAGGTGTATGATTTGGAAGATACTATATGTGTATAGTATAAAGTGTTTTGAAAATGCCTCTGGAGAAAAAGGCGCTCCCTTGAAATGAACTTCTCAGGAGTGCCATAGGTTGTACTGCCTTGAGCCTCCAAGAGGGGGAGGCTCTAAAGTTGATCCTATGAGGAGTCCGAACAAACTAGTTCCTGGGGATTATTGGATAGCAAAAGTCGAGGCGCTGATGCCTACATAGACATTTGGGTTATGCTGTGACGACAGTGTAACTCAATGTCGCTGCGATCTGCTGTGGACCATAGTGGAAATCGTGTGGAGGTGAGTGTCAACGGTCAATGCTTGATTTTGCCGAAAAGGCAACGTAACATCGATAGACTGCGATCTATAGTCAAGTGGAGTGGATAAGTTTCATTCTTTTGGCAGCGGAATTCGAGGGAACTGAGGCCTACAGTTATATGAGTTTTTGCTATGATAGCAACATAACCCCAATTGTAGCTGCGATCTGTAGCGGGTTCCATGGTGCAATCGAGGGGCGTGGAGGCCTACAGTTATCTATGGATTTTGTCGGGATGGCAACGTAACCATCGGGTTAACTGCGTCCATGGATGGGGGTGACGATTTCCAGAGCATTCTCACCAAAGATATTTCCTCTATTTTCAAAAATGTTTTCGATATTTTCAATAAAGTTATTTTCCAAGTATTTTCACTGGATGTTGAAATGGGTCTGCTAAGTACTTATAGATTTTCAGTCCTACGCCTGATCAACGTGTGACCGAATTTCTGTGAGAACAAGGATGGACTTGTTGAAACATCGAGTTATAAAAAAGTATTTTCATAAAAACTATTTTATAATATTATGTAGACTTTAAAAGTGTTTTAAAAATGATCAAGAATAATTTATCTGATAAATAGTATTTTAATAAAATTCTGGCTTCGTTCCTTTTCGAGGACGAAAAGATTCAAGGGGAAGGAATGTGATAACCTGGATTTTGAACAACTGTAAATTGGATTATTAACTGATTTTAAACTAGGGAATACTGCTTTTTATTTGGATTAAACACATAAAATTGATAATTAAAGATGTCTGGATGTATATAAGTGAATTTGAAAAATATAATAATTGTTGAAATAAAGTGATGAATCTAATAGTAAATCATTAAATATATATAAATATGTGTAAACTCTATTATTTTTGAAATTTTAAATGTGTTCATATACATGTATACAAGTGTGTGTATGTATATATTGTGATTAGAGAGCTATTGTTTGAGTTCAATAAGGTATTAAAACAAGGAATAATAAAAGTTTTTTAATTATTCATATCTTTTGGAAATTAATAAAAAAACATATATATGCTTAAAAATTGATTTGTGAATATATATGTAAGATTTAATAAAAGATTTAAAAATACTTTTCTTTCAACACTTGGAATAAACTATAGTTTATATATATTAACATAAGTATTAATAATTATTTCTTTAAACATTTGAAAAAAAAAGTGAAATAAAGAAAAAAATTGTGACAAATGTTTGATAAGTAGGATATAAATCAACAAGTGTTGGTTTGTATAGACAAGTGGCAATGAAAATTTTTAGAATGTAAATACTTGATACTTAAGAAGATATATAGGCTGTACATATTTCTCAAACCCCTTTTCATCTTCTACAAAAAAAAACAGAGAAGATCAAACAATTTCAACAAGATCAAAGCAAAATAAAAATCTGGGACCAAAACAAAGCTTACTAACAACTTCAAACCAGAAGAATCATAAAGAGGCAGCAACGAAATTTTCAAAATCCAGGATCCGTAGCAAAATCATCAAGCAAGTTCAGTCAATTGCAAGGATTCAGTTATCAAGCTAAATCATCTCAATCAACTCAATTTAAATCAACAAAGCAAGTGAAGATCAGATTCAAATAAGCACAAACTGAAGAAAAAAAATCTGAGTTCAACCTCAAGCATTTTCAAAGTATAATCTGCTCCTTTGTTCAAGCATATTTTTACAGGTGAGTAAACTGCAACTTTGAATTAAATCTTATCAATATTCTGTGAGTAACTAAATCTTCCTTATTCCTTGATGCATGTAATATGATCTGGAAGTATTAGTATGAAATGTTCGAATGAAGTGTAAACATGTTTGTATGTATATAAGTTGAGTTCAGTATGCATATCAGAAGCAGGTCTCTGTTAATAGACCAAATATATTCTAAATTCAAACTCTCCTTCTACAAATTTAAATAGAATATGATGTTTTAGGGAATAATGATTTGGGTTAACTAATCTGGGAAAATGTTCATAAGTTAGATTGGAAAGTAATTAGCTCGAAATTAGACAATTTACAGTAGAAAATGAATTCAGGTAAAATTTGGATTGATAAATTTCCTATCTTTGATTGTAAATTTGGATTCGTACATAGAATTCATGATTTTTAGTATAGAAATTGGGATTTTTAAATCCATGGTTAGTGGGAATTCTCGAGTTGAATGAATTATGGTTTATCGTCGATTTTCGATAAACGGTGAGATGATCGTGAACGAGATTAATACAGGAGGTAGTGGGTAGATTGTTGGTGTGGGAAAAATGGCCTGAGGGTTCAATGGTCAATGTGGAGGTGACGGGATGGAGTTGTAGGGTTTGATAGATGGTTGGGTTCGTCCTTGATTTTGTGTCGTTTCCACCAACTTTGGTGCATCAGACATGGTCAAAGTGGATCGAATAGAAGCGTAAGTTAGCGGTGAGTCTCTGAATGGGAGGTCAGGTTTTCTGGTGATCGATGAAGGTGTCGCGAGACGATTTTGGATGGTCGATCTAGCTCCAGAGAGTTGCGTGGTACTCATTTTTAGTTGCGAGTGTTGAATCGGATTTCTTGGCACTGAAAGTGATTGAGTAGGCTAACAGTGGTTTGCTGATGGTAGCGGCAGTGGTTGGAGATGCCCCGACCATGTGTGCACATGCACGGCTATCAGATATGAAAAGGGGTTGTTGGTGTTGAGGAGCCTCGGGGAAGAAGAGGAATTTTCTCGTAATCTAACTCGAGTTGTTCGAATAGAAGGAGGATCTTTGTTCGAATGGAAGGAAGATCTGGTTATTACCTAGGAAGTTATGGCTTGGACTCGGGATGTTTAAGCATCAGGTTATGTACGTGTAGCAAGGTATTAACAGATTTAAGAGCTAAGGTAATTTAAAGTAGGAAGATAAACCAAGTTTTAAAAGCAAGGAAAAGCAGAATTTTAAACAAAGGTTTCAAAGCAAATTTTGTTTTAAAAGTTTTTAAATAAGGTATTGACCAAATTTGAACCTAATGCTTATATCTGATTCCTTATATAATAATCATTTTAATTTTTGATTTAAGTATTAAGATTTGTTTAACTTAAATTTATTAAGTTAAATTCTTAAGACATTTTTGAAAATTAAAATAAATATAAGTAGTTGATTAGGGATAATGTGTTTAAGGTTTTTGTGTTGATGATAATTAAGTAATCAATATAGGTAAATGGATTATCTTAAGATTTATTTAAGGTTTTTGATGATTAAAGTTTAATAAATTAGAGGTTAAATTAATTAATAATTAAAGGTTGATTAATTAAGAATAATTAACCAATGTGATAATTGTTTGATGAAAGTAATTAATTGAAGAAAATTACTTAGAGTGATTAATTAAGGATTGATTGAATAAGGAAATTAATCAAGGGGAAATTATTTAGTGTAATTAATTTGGCAAATTAATTAATGTGATTAATTAATGAATGTAACGTTAATTACTAAATGTAATTAATTAAAGTGTGATTAATTAATGAAGTAATTAATTAAGGATTATTAATTAATGTAATTAATTAATAATTACTTAATAAAGTAATTAAGGATTGATTACTTTGTATTGAAGGAGGTTATTTGATAATTAAGGTCTATTAATTAATAATTAAAGAATAATTAATCTATAATTAAAGATTAATTAATAGCATTCTCAATATTATGCCTTGAAGAGGACTCGAACCTCCACGCTATTTAGCACGAGATTTTGAGTCTCGCGTTCTGCCATTCTATGAGTCTCCTCCTTTTTGCGTATTAGTTTATAGGGTAACTAAGGGATGAATTACCCAGTTGTAATTAATGAGATTAATGTGATTAATTAATTTGTTAATTAATTAAAGATAGTCACTTGGTAATTGATTAAGTATAATTACTTAATGAGATTGATAACTGAATTACTTCGTGAAGAATTGATGGATAAATTACTGGATGTAATTAATGTAAGGGAATTTACTTAATGAGGAGTAATTAAAGGTTAATTACTTAGGAGAAGTAATTAAGGAATAATTACTTGGTGTAATTAATTGAAGGATTAATATAATTAATTAAGGAGTTAATTAATCAAGGTAAGTAATTACAGGATGGTTAATTACTGTTTATGATTGATTAAGGATGATTAATGGAAGTAATTAAAGGTTAATTACTATAAAGGGTTAAGGATAATTAATTTGTGTAAGTAATTAAAGGATAATTACTTATGTAATTGAAGATAATTAATCAAAGTTGATTAATTAAGATGGATAGTTAAAAGATCATTAATTAATTGGTTTGTAATTAATTAATGTTAAGTAAAGGTAATCTAAAGTGCTTAAAGGTTATTAATTAATTTAATTAGAGATAAATTAAATTAATTTTTGGAAGTTAGAAATCTTACTTATGAATGATCGAATGATGTTAGATGCCTTGAATTGATTGATATTTATGGTATGAAATGTTTGTGATATGATATGTTTTGGATGGACAGTGATAATTGGGTTATCTATTGATGATGAATTGTTGTACAAAAGTAACATCTTGTATTTAAAGTTGAATTGTATTTCACTTGAATAACTTGGGTTAAGATGGTATTGAATTCGAAGAGACCAAAGTCGGGTATTAGTAAATACCGTAACCACTTCGATTTTTTATCAATTTTGTATGTAGAATAAATAGGCTGAAATGGAATGATTTAAGTGAATTGGACCATTTAATCTGTGTTTTGAAACTTAGAAACTGATATGTGAAATAAGTGATGTCTATAACATCTTGTGAAGTGTAAATTTATACAAGTTACCCCGTGTTTAAAATAAGTTTTATGCATTAGTATTTCATGTTAGAAGGGTTTACGCATGCTGGTTTCCAGCCTGTCCGGGTGTTACTTTGATGTAATGCTCGGGTCAGACCGACTATTACAGATTTTCAGGTTAGGATGTTCTGGTGCTCAGGAGGCGAGCTGGATGGAAAGAACGTATGGAGTGTATTCCGTTGTGATATTGTAGTTTATCTGGGATATGTTGTTTAAACTGTCCAGTGATTGTGAAATGTTGTAACTTTGATATATTAAAATGTAATTGAGTGATGCAGCTTTCTTTGTGTAAAGAATATTATTGATATTATATTTTACCCATTGCGAATGTGAGATTCTGAGTTTGGTTTTCTGTTTCTTCTTCTTCAATCTCTTGTCTTCTTTTCGTCACTATCTAAAATTTTCGGGATCGAAATTTCTGGGTCGTTACAGTACGTGTATCTGTGAATGGATGTGTTTGCCTACATATGTATAGATGTTCCTCTATTTAGTCACAGGTTAATCCAATTCAAGAGAAATTCATATCTCTTTATTCAAACAAATCTAGGCTATGATTTCTAAATGGAAATTGTTTATAACAATATAAACTCATTTTTAAGAAGTGTTTCAAGAAGAGTGACTTAGAAAACATATCCGAAAAAAATTAATATCACGGTGAAATCTCCTTTAAACAGAAAAATCAATGAAAACAATTTTAGGTTTTGGTTACATATTCAAATTCGTATTGGTAAAACATTATTTTCAATATAGATTTTAGAATGTTTAAGTGCGTGAGTAAAGAGGATTTGTTAGATGATCAGAAAATGTACATTCAACGATTTCTGTCAAACGGCGAGATCGGGTTCTTTGAGTTTTGGTCAGATGATGGATTAAGCACCAATGATGATGGGAAAAATACCCGTGGATTTTTTAGAAGATCGTGGTGGTTTGGCAAGATCATTTTGGGGTTTAAGATTTGTTTTTGGGCAAGCTTGTTCTCAGAAGATCTACGACATCGTCGAGATGTTTCATGAGATCGGACCAAGGGGAGAAGATTCATGGGTGAGTGGCAGAGCTTTGGTCAAGCTCGCATGGCCTCTGATGGTTGTTCGTGTCGTCGGTGAAGGAATTGTTGATCGAGAAATTTCCTGATAGTGTCGAAAATTTGTTCGAATTCGATTTATGGTCGATTTTGAAAATATGGGTTTTCGAGTTGATTGAGTTGGTCGCCGATCATGCTTTGGAAGTTGCAGCGTTGATCGGAGACGGCAAGTTCACCTGTGCACGTACATAGGATATCGGTCGTATCATTTGATCGTGGTTTGGGGAAGACGAGAAGTAACTCGGGGCAAACTCGAGAAATTCATGAAAATACTCGAAGTGAAATGGATGTGAGTTAACTTGGGGTCAGGCTCAGGAAAAACGAGAATTGGCTCGGGATTATTGATTTGGTGTTAAAACAGTTTTAAACCTTGAAGAAAAATCAAGTTTTATTGAAACGATTTTGTTACAAATCAATTCTTTTGTAAATATTAAATGTTATCCAAGTTTAAATTGGTTAACAGGGTTTTTTTAATAAAATTATTTCTAATTAACCAAGTTTGAAAATGTTAAGGTACGTATAACTTTATTTTAAAGTTTATTTTAAATACGCTCAATAATATTAAAGAAAGTAATTAAGAAGAAGTGTTTTAATTGTTAACTAACTTGAAAAATCTAAATGAATTTATTTAATAAATTTTAAGGTTTATTAAATAAATATTGTTAATGATAATTTGTTAAGACAAATGGATTATCTTTTAATTAATTGATGTCTTAAGTGATTTGAGATTATTACATAATGAATGTAATTAAATGATAATTATTTAATGAAAGTAATTTAAAAGGATAGTCACTCAATGTAATTAAAAGGATTAATTAGTAAGGTGATTAATTAATTAATATGATTTACTTAAAGATAATTACTTAATTTAAAAGTAATTATTTAATGATTAAAGATTGATTAAGTGATTAAGGATAATCACTTATTGTAATTTTATTAATTATATGGTAATTAATTAAGGATGAATTAATTATGTAATTAACTTAAGGTTAATTAATTATTGTAATTAATTTAGGATAATTAATTTAATGGTATAGATTAATTAATTTATTAATTAAGGAAAATTTGTTTAAAGGATAATTAAATAATTAAAGGCTAATTATTTAATGATTAAAGAATGATTAGATTATTAACTAAAGGTTAATTAATTAATAATTAAAGGATAATTAATTTACATGGATTGTCATTAACTAATGTTAATCAACCTGGATTAGTGATTAGTCTGGTTTCAATAAACCAGATAATTAATTTATCTTACTTATAGATGACTATATTCTATTGAATGCTATCAATTATTTGATATCTCTACTGTGTGATGCTTTGTGGTGTGAATTGTTTTAATTCAAGCTGTGATTTATTTATTTATCTGTGATGAATGTAAATTATATTATCTGTGGATCTGTATATAGAGGATAAGCGTTATAGAGATATACCGCTTATCAATATTAATATGATTGAATATGTGATGTTTGATGATGTTTCACTATTGTGTAAAACCCTTGGACTACACCATACACACACAAATATGGATTGCGCGAGGAATTTGGTTAAGTCACAGATTTTTGAAATGGTTTTAAAATTGTAGTTTAAATCCAAATGGTTTTGGAAATGGAAAACCTTTTGAAAAGGAATTTCAAAGATAAAAGTTATTTTGAATAACTTGGTAAAGTTTGGAATTCAAATAATTTGATTTGAATTTGAATTCAATATTTGAAATTGAATTCGATAATTAGAAATTATGTTTAAAAAAAGGGGTTATATAAGTTATAAATATGTTTATATGAGTTTTAAGCCATTTTAAAAGTATTGTTTTTGGAAATTTAAATTTAACCCAAGATTTAAAGGCTTTAACTCGTGCAAATGTAATCTGATTTTTCCAAAAACGAAAACTATTTTTTTTTTCAAATAATAAAAGCTTTCATATAAAGAAAGGATTTCCAATTTGTGTTGAAAGATTTCAAGTGTGAAATGGAATTGAAATATAATTGTTTTGAAAGCTATGAATTAATCTTTGTGAAAGATTGTTGAACTTTGTTTTGAAATTGTAGTGGATTTTGAATGGTGTATCTTTTGTATAAAAGATTTGGAATGGGAATTGTTTTGAAAGTTATGAATGAATCTTTGGAAAGGGTTTTGAAAGCTATAAATTGAGTCTTTGTTTTAATGACTGGATGAGTTAATCCAACTTGAAAGAGAAATTGTTTAAATATGGTGAATGAATCGTTGTGAAAGATTAGTGAACTTGTGAAATGAAACTTTTTTAAAAGATTTGGAAATGGTAATTGGTTCAAACCATTTGAAGAAAAGTTTTAGGTTTTAAGTTGTGACTTAACTGAAATCCCAATATCCGTATGTTTTTAAATATTGCGCTCATTATTCGGTTTAGCCGAGAGAGGACCTTGTGTCATATAACCCATTCCGAATAATGATACGACGTTATGGATAGCATTTGAAGACCGGTGGTGAAGACCTGCTATTTTCAAGGACGACAGGATAACCTGTCGAATGTCTCTACACTGAGTCGCGCGGGTATAGAGATCTCCATATGTAATGGGGAGTCCGATCGGAATTGTGAATACCCGGATTTGCAAGGGCTTCTTTGGACGTGCCTTTGGCTCTGTTTGAACCCGGAACAGACATGTATGGATTTGTGTCTGATATTACACTTTGAGGTGTAAAGCTGGTTTCTATCAAATACATTTCTTTTTGGTGGCGGAGAATTTATTCTCTTAGCTGCATACCCTTCTCTGAGATGTACGAGCTCAAAGGTTATGTAATTGATGGTTACTAGTGATACATTTCCAATTTGGTAATGTGGCATATGAAGTGTTGCTGATCATTTGTTGATCAAAGCATGACTTTGTGAAAAAGTGTAGCTTTGTGGACGTGACTTCGTCGAGCCTCACAACCCGGTAATGGTCGAAACAGGAATCGTCGCAGCAAGGTTATTTGGGGTAGCTCCCCTGAGGGTATAACCATTTGCTTCTAGATAAAAAGTAGTATCATGGTATGGAGCCCAGATATTTACTTATGTTGATTTTGAAAGTGGTAGCATGGTATGGAGCCCGGATACTTTACTATGTGGTTGTTGGCGTCGAGGCCTCCGATAAAGGTCGGTAACGACCGGGGGATGGCATACTCGTGTCAGTAGTTACTTCCAGGCAGGGATACCCTGGCCTTGTGTAGCAGAGATCCGGTTAGGTTCTCAGGGACGTCCCTCCAAAGGTGTTCCATTTTGTGTGGGAAGTTCCTTTGCCTGACCATTTGTTGGAAATCCAAACATAACAATGCGAGCCCTGTACGGTTTTAGTTGTATAACTTGCCATGGAATGTGGTGGTAACCTGCTATTGAACTTGGCAGCTATAGTAAGCATACAATAATGGTTGTATGCAGGCTAAGATTAATATTATACTTTCAAAAGATTTTTTTGCACTATGCACTAGTAATAATATAAAAAGGATTTTTCGTATCAAGCGTGTTTGAGTATCATAAGGAGAAATCTCCTGCAAGTCTGCATTTGCATTGTGTGTGCGGTGGGAGACCTTATGGTAGTTTCATTTTCCAAAAAGCATTGCGGATTTCAAATTTTAAAATCTTTTATTGACTGTTTTAAAGATAAAAAACTGTTTTTTTTTGCTCATACCAGTCTCATAACTGACCTGGAGTTTATTGTTCCCTTCCTAAACTCTAGGTGCCTACAATTTTCCGCACGGGCAGTCTAGAGTTGGGTTTTTTAGATAGTCGAGTAGTAGGTGTAGATTCGGTAGCTTTCAGTCTTTGGGAATCTTCTTCAGTCTTTGGATGACTGACCTTGCTTAGTACAACTTGATGGGGGTTCGAGCTAGCTTTGGATTGGAGATGGAGTTTTTGGAGTTTGGCATTGAAGACATTGTCTTTCCGCTGCTGTTATCTCTGTTATTGTCTTGTATCAATCTTTGATATATTGATAGTCATTTGTATCAATTGTTGTATCAGACATTGTATATTAATGATATATTATTCATTTTCTTCCGCTGTGTTGTTGTGCTTAATGTGTTATAAGCTCCGATGAGCCAGATTCGACGTTTGAATCTGCGGCATTCGAGTACAAGTGAAGTACGGATGCCGATTTTCGAAAGTCAAGTCAGGGTCGTTATATCGGAGTTTACGTGGTATTATTAAATTGGTTTGTTAATTTGGCATGAAAAATAAATAAAGTAAAGGAGTTATAATTTCCTTATTTTAAAATACGATTAAAGCTATTAATTATATAGTGACAAAGGTCTGTATGGAATAAACTATTGTTTAGTCTAAGTTTTGACATGTACTTACCAAAGAAATCTCTTACTTACGATTAAGTAAATTTAAGATGCCAAACTATTGAACATATTGAATAATGGATTTATATGCGCATATTATTAATTGATCGGTTATTATATGTAATTATTATTATCATACTCACATCATTTTGTCCCATAATTACATTATTAGGGTATTAAGGGAAAAATAAATAGGTAAGTTGACCTAATAGTGAGTATAAGCTTTGTCAATTCCTGAGTAAGTAGAATTGCATCCAAGAGATCAGGTAGATCAGAAGTATAGGATGCTCAGAACTGATAAAAAGGATTATTGATTTGGGTAAGTTATTAATAGGGTCCAATAGGTTCATATTCATTCCATTAAAACTATGTCATGCGTAATGTTATTTGGGGGGTAGCCAATAGGTTCTTAGTGATAAAAACTATGAATTGGGAGATGATATTGGAGAATATAATAGGTTTGTAGTAAGCCCATGGAAACGATGATGTAGGGCAGATTGTCCTTAAGATATGAAACATGTTATGAGTCAGCACATGAAAGCTATAAGTTGAGACAGATAGTCTGTTAAATTGGAACAGGTAATCTAGGGCATATTGCTTATTTTCACGTCATCATATTATTATTGTGTTTTAACCATTGTGGATGCAGAAGCTCAGTATACGGTTAATGTATTTTGGTAAAGATACAAGTGAAGGGAAAACCCATTCTGCTCAGAAGCATGGTTTCACTAGATATTTATTTGGTTCGAGATGGTAGGTTATTATTTACACCAAACTTTTCATCTGACCCGAAGTTTTTGTCTTCTCCTTAAACTCTCGAGTACTCAATTAAGTAGGTCGAGAGTCAAAGTAACCCATGTTTCCAGTTAGATGAATAAACTTTCAAAGATGCACATAAAGCAATTTAGCTATTAGGAGCTTTATCTATTTCTGTTGTGTTTGTATTTAAGTGTATGTAATAATAGAAGATTATAACTGTTAAGCAGTAGTAAACTTTGATCAATCAAGAGGGCATCTTGATATGTTGCTCTTGGAGTATTTTATAATAATTATATTTTCTTCGAATGTGGGTTTATGAAGGGATTATGTAATGAATGTGAAAAGCTTATTCTTAAATGTAATGAAAATTTGGTAATGAAAAATGTTTAAAAAAATTATATTCATGTTTTTTTATATTATCAAAACAATTAACATAGCAAAATTAGTAACATCCGTAGCGCTTAGTTTCAAGCCTCAAAATAGTGGACGTTACAATTTGGTATCGAAGCACAGGTTTATGTCAAACATAAAAGAAATTTAAACCTAAAAAGAATTTTTTCGAAAACATAATCCAATGAATAAGAGAATGACATTAGGACATGAGATAATGCTATAGTAACGTATTTGTTTTTGCTACATATAAGTATGTATTTTCCTCTCTCTATTAAACCATTCTTCTACATCTTCATATGGCTCGTATGCAGTTTTACTAGAAATAAGATATGAAGGCAAGAAACGAAAGAGTGAATCTAGATGGCGGAAGCACCAAAACTAATGGAAATGCCCGACCCGCTACTAAAAGTAATTCAGGTCGACAGGTAAATGCTAATCAAAATACAAATTCAAATTTGAACGTTGGAACCCACCAATAAATTTAGGGACTATGTATCAGATATTCGTCAATTTGATGCAAGCTGGAGCAACCGTAGAGGAAGCTGGAGAAAATATAGCTAAACCAAAAGGTGCAAATTTCATGGTGCAAATAGGCAACAACTATGCCAAGCTGAGCCAAGATCACACCAGTCTAAGTGGGAAGCCTTTTTGGGAACTATAGATGTAATTGAAGTCAAGAACTGGTTAGTGCACTACGAAAGAATTTTGCTGATTTTGGTTGGATGACAAGTAGAAAAGGAGGTTGGCTTCAAGAAAGTTGAAAGGGGCCACTTTATTTTGGTGGAATGGAGTAATAGTGGGGTGTGCCAAAGAAGGGATTGACTTGTGGGGAATTTTGAAGGAAGAATTTTTTTGAAATTGCCAAATCGGCCATGCTTAGAAAATTAATGGAACTACAGCAGGGCTAAGTTCGATGAGCTGTCTAAGTATGGATATGCCACCATTGACACTGTTATCAAGAGAAATGGAAAGTTTATCCGAGGGTTAAAGCCGAAGATTGCTAAGGAAACCACGCAATATAGTGGTGGAAATAACCATAAGGAATGAGAAGATGCTTAAGACTTTTGGAAAAGAAAACCCGATGGAAATCCATAATTCTTGTGGTAAGAATACGAAGTTCTTTAAGAAGAAGAAAGCATGAAAGTGCATAGCTGCCAAGAAAGAGAAAGCTGATCTTGTTTGCTTCAAGTGTGATAAGAAAGAACACTTTGCTCATGAATGTTGGACCGAGGGAAATAAGGATGCAGAGAAAAGGGAGTGAAGTGATTCAATTGCGGCCAAATAGGGCACTATACGAATTAGTGTCCAAAGTTGGCCTGAGCTGACAGGGAAAGATTCTTCTTTGGAACCATCATCTTCTAGACCGATTGCTAATGGGAAAGGAAAGTCTATAATGGAAGGTGCGCTTTTGATTCATAACATGCCAATTAGAGTGTTGTTTGATACCGTTGCAACACATTTTTTATCTATCATTGTTTTGTAGATAAGTTGTGTTCAGAACCATCATACCTTATTACTTCCTTAAGGATAGCTAATTCGATAGGAGGGTATGCAACTCTTGGGATGAAATATGACCATCTAGAATTCGATTTGCAAGGTTATAATTTTTCCCGTGGTTTATATGTTTTTGATTTTGCAGGGTTTGGATTTATTTTAGGTATGGATTAGTTAAGCAAATATGATGCTAAGATATTTTATCGACATAGGAAAATATTGATTAGATATCCAGATAGTACTGATCGAATTATATACTCAATGGTAACTCGAGTGGTGATATTTGTAATTTTTTGGGAGCAATGGAAGTAGAAGACGATGTGAATCGGGCTTTAGTTGTAATAGAATTTGTAGATGCTTCTTAGCCAGTTACAGGACTACCGTTGAAACTAGCTATTAATTTTCGAGTAGATCTTGTACCAAGAGCTAAACCCATAAGTAGACCATCTAGCAAAATGACGCCTATGAAGGTGAAGGAGTTAAAGGTGCAGTTGGTGGACTTAGAAGGTAATAATTTTATTAGACCAAGCAATTCGTCTGGGGAAGCAGCCATGGTATTCGTGAAGAAACCAAATGGGCCTATAAGATTACATATTGATTATCATAAATTAAATGAGAAGATGATAAAAAATAGAAATCATTTGCCGAGAATCAATGATTTGTTCGATTAGTTGAGTGGGGCCAAAGTATTTTTACATTTGGATTTGGTGACAGGGCTTCATCAATTGAGGGTGGCGGAGAATAGTATTCCTTTGATGGCATTCCGAATGAGATACGATACGTACGAGTGGTTAGTAATGTCGTTCGGATTGACTAACGTGCCTGCTTTCTTCATGGAATTGATGACCTGCATCCTCCGAGAGCACTTGAATGGCTTCGTACTAGTGTTCCTCGATGACATTTTGATATATTCTAAGGATGAAAAGGACCATGAGGTCAATCTTAGAATAGTGCTTGAGATGTTGAGGCAACATTAACTAAAAGCGAAGTTTTCAAAGTGTCATTTCTGAAAGAAAGAAGTGAATTTTCTTGGTTAAGTAATTTTAAAAAAAGGTTTGTCAATCTATCCAACCAAAATCAAGGCTGTTAACAGTTGGAAAAGAACCGAGACGATGACCAAGATAAGAAATTTTCTTCGCCCAGCTGGCAATTATCAAAGATTTATCAAGGATTTCTCCCAGATACTAACACCTTTGACTAAGCAAACTAGGAAGGATGTGAAGTTTATTTAGTCCGAAAAATGTGAGGAAGCATTCCTTAAGTTAAAATTTTGTTGGCAATGCGCCCGTGTTAGATAGGAATCGGGATTTAGTGGTATATAGGATGCATGTGGAATGGAATTAGGAGCTGTTTTAATGTAGAGGGGTAAAGTAATTGCCTATAGTTTTCAATAGCTCAAATCACATGAAGTTATATATCCGACACAAGATCTGGAGTTGACAATGGTAATTTTCACATTGAAAGAAGAGAACGATTCGAGTTTCATATGGATCACGAATCTTTGAGGTATTTATTCTCTCAAAAAGAGTTGAACTTGAGATAGCGGAGATGACTAGAGTTCTTAGCCTCTTATGATTTCGGGATTGAGTATACACCTGGGAAAGAAATAATGTAGCGGATGCGCTTAGTAGGAAACATCAGAATATAGTGTTAGCTATGTTGGCAAAGTGGAAGGATCGGGAAGCATTGACTACTTGTAGAGTGTAGTTACGATCGACCATTAGTTCTAGTCAAAATATAGTCGTGTGATCATGCATGGAAGTTCGACTAGTGTTGATATAAAGGATTACTTCTAAGCAGAGGGATGAACCATTTTTAGCCAAGAAGCTTAGAAGATTTGAAGATGGAACCGAGATCAATGATCCTAAGGATTTTAGTATTGACCACAAGGGATGGATAAGGCGGAAGGGATGATTATGTGTTCCAAATGTCAATAACCTAAGAAGTGAGTTCTTAGGGATGTCATGGATCAAATTTTATGATTCATCCTGGGGGAACCAAGATGTATGAGGATACGAAGAGAAGTTTATCTTGGGAAGGTATGAAAAGGGATGTAGGCTTGTGGGTAAAGCAGAGTTTGAATTGCCAACAGGTAAAATCTAAGTATTAGAAGTCGAGTGGTTTACTTCAGCCTTTAGATATATCAGTTTGGAAATGAGATTTGATATCCATGGATTTTATTGACGGGTTTCCAAGGTCAAATAAAGGGCAATGAAATTATTTGATCATAGTGGATAGATTGACCAAGAGTGCACACTTCATTCCCATAATGGCACCTGTATTGACTAAGTTGTTTAAGAAGGACATAGTTAGACTGCATGAGATTCCTACTAGTATAATCAGCGATAGAGATAATTTGTTTACTAGCGAATACTGAAAGAGTCTATAGGAAGTGTTAGGTACCAAGATTAAGATGAGTACTGCATATCATGCACAGACGAATTGGCAGACAGAGAAAGTCAATAAGGTACTAGAGGATTTACTTAGAGCCTGTGCATCGGATTTTGGTAGGTCATAGGAAGACCATTTGCACTTGGTTGAGTTTTTCTATAATAGTAGTTATCAGACTAGTAAAGGAATGGCGTCTTTCAAAGCATTGTACGGAAGGCCATGCAAATTACAAGCATGTTGGATCGAGACCGGAGATAGTTAGTCCTTGGCCAAAATATGGTAAGAGAAGCCATGAAGAAGATTGAGTTATCCGGGCAAGGATGGAAGAAGCTCAGTTTAGGCAGAAAAGATATGCATAAAAGAGGCATAATGATCTTGAGTTTTCGGTTGAAGATCGTTTTCATTAAGGTATCACCAATAAAGGGTGTGGTACGATTTGAAAAGTCAGGGAAACTGGCACTGAAATATGTTGAAATCTTCCCTGTTATAGAGAGGATCGGGAGACTCATACACCAAGTAAAGTTACCGGGTAGTTTGGTAGGTGTCCACGATGTGTCATGTTTCTCATATTAGGAAATAAGTGCATGATCCAGAGACTACTATTGGTATAACTACATTGGAAGATTTATTAGTAAAACCAGATGTGACTTTTATTAGGCAACCACTTCAACTTGTAGCGAGGGTTGAAAATAGGTTAAGGAATAAGACAATCAAGTTAGTGGAAGTTCAATGGAGTGAAAATAAGAATGACTGTACTTGGGAGACAGAGGACAGGATTAGGGATACTCATCCTGAGCTGTTAAAATGTGTGTTCTATATTAGTTGTATGTAGACTTCATAGCTGATAGGATATACTAGCATTGTTTGTTGACATGCTTGTTATGTAGTCCTTACTGAATTTTGAGGATGAAATTCTTTAAGGGAAGAATCTGTAACACATCTAATTTTTATTAACACTGCTTAGGAGATCTAATTAGATTAATTAAATAGAATAATATAATGTTATCACACTTTAAGACAATTGAGATTTGATAATTAACATGGTCGAGCCATAACTAGGTAATGAACTGATTAGTTATTTAGATTTTTTATAACTTAATAAAATAAAGAATATATGAAAGGGGGAAAATAGGTAGATCCATCTTTTATCTTTTAAACACCTCCCTCTCATATCATTCCATTTTTACATAACATTAAGACGATCAATATAAAGGAGCTAAGGCTGGCCATTAAACTAGAGAAAAGAGAAGAAAGCTTAGAGATTCAAGAGGAAATCTTAAGGAAACCTAATCAACCATCAAATCTCAAGTCTACTTACCCAATCAAGGTGAATAATAATGAAATCCATCTCATTTAGGCTTATTTGTGTAAGTTTAATCTCGACTTGTGTTGGATTCCAAGTTGTACGATGATTGAATGTTATGCCATGTTTGGTAATGCTATGTATTGAATTAACGATGAACTATATGGGTTTTATGAAATTAACATGATAGGGTTAAGAGTAAAACCTTAGTTAACAATCTCCAAATGACTTGAATTTTTCATATGTTAGGCAGAACATTAACTTGGAGATGGGTCCGTAATTTCATAATTTTCCAAGATAAAAGGAAAATTTTATGTATTTTCTAAGGTTAAATGGGCATTTAATTTTGGTTTTAATTAATAAAATAATTGAATGTTGATTTTTGACCCAAAATTTCTATATGATAAAGAATATGTCAATTCTAACATTTGGTGAATTTTTAGGATTTTTTCCTAAGTTTATACAATTTTTTTTGAGTATTTTAAGCTAGGGAAGCTTATAAAAATAATAAATAATTAAGGGTTGCTAATTATTTTGAGGAGAGAAAACGAAGTTACAACTGAATTTTGAAAAGATATGGAAAAGAAAACCGTTATCTAATAAGATCTTGATAAAACTATCGGAGTTGGTAAAAAGTATATGCTTTATATAGCAATAAATTAGTTTTTAGCTTGATTACAAAACTGTCATACAGTCACCAACCTATGCTGACATTCATCCTTACCGCCACTAATGAAGTCAACCCGAAAGGAAACATACAATGTCTAGCATGATATGGTTCCCGAAGGTCGAAGCATAGAAGGTAGACGATAGTGGATTAGTGACGACATGAGTGGTGTTGTGATGAAACACTGGCAAATGTAATCGAAGTAATCACTACCATATGTAACTGAAGTCTATAAGGGCAGCACCTTAGTTTTTTAGTACCTTTGGCATCAACCAGCTAAATATTTTTTAAAGTCACCGCGAGTCTTGGTGCCGCGTTTTATCATTGTTGCCATTCATCCTTGCCGTCTTTGCTTAAGGCCGTGAGTTTTCAATGAGGGAAATGAGGCCGCCATTAACCTTGTCGGCTATGTCATGAAGAGGCGGTGAAGTCTTGCATTATCAATTTTGACAGTGGTTTAATACCAACCATTTTAGGGCGTTGACGTCGGACGACATCGACGTCGACCTTAATGCTTAAAACCCTAAGTATAAGTAGCTTTGTGATATTGCTGCAACATTTCATCCATGTCGACTTTAATGTATTTTCTCAAATAAAAGACTGTAATCAAGGGGTGTGGCAACGTCATATTGACATTAGAAGTATATATGGTATTATTAAATTGTTTTGCTGATTTGGCATGAAAAATTAACAAAGTAAAGGGGTTATGATTTACTTATTTTAAAATATGAATTAAAACATTAATTATATAATGACAAAGGTGTGATAACCCGAATTTTTAGGCATCTGTTAATTGGAAATTAACAGGATTAAATTTATTAAAATACTTATTTGTAAATTAAACGAATGGAATTCTGAGATATATCTGAATATGTATATATAAGAATCTGAATTATAATAATGCTGGGTTTTAAATAGTTGGATAGATATGTATTTGATAATCTCCTTTATAATCATTTAAAATTGGTAAAAAAAAATTCATAACAATAATAATAATGTGTTTTTTATATAAATGGATTTTAAATAGAATTATTATTTATAAATAGAATTTGTCTTTGTTTAAAATGTAAATATATGAGTTGATTTTTAAAAAATATATAAAATGTTAAAATAAAATTTACAAAGTATATAAACATATGATATATTTAATTTGATCAAAGCATAAGTTATTTATATATAAATGTTTACATGGATTCATATTTGTATATTTATATAAAATCTAAAAGCTTAAATTTATAAAAAGATAAATACATTATATACTTGTAAATATTACATAAATACACAGATATGGCTTAAATAAATTAATAAAAGACAAGTATAACACTTGTAAGTATATTAAAGTGGGTTAAAGACATTTGTAAAGATAAATGCATATGTGTAAGCTAATTAACACATAAGTGGACAAATGGCAATATCTCTTTGATCATTAAAATTTAAAATTAAAAAAAAAACTATGAAGGAAGAGATCTGGTATTTTCTTTCATCAGCTCATATCTATTTTTTCTTCATTTCAACTAAAAATGAATACAAATCAAAGATCAAAGAAGAAAATGAAATCTGGAAATCTGAAACAAGAAATCAAAGGAAAATACAACATGAATCTCAAGATTTTCAAATGTAATCTGAAGACCAGAGAAATAAATCAACAAGCAACAATTTGAAGATCAACACTAGATTAAAATTCAACAACAGCAAGAGAAATTCAAGAAGTTCAAAATCAGGCAAGTCTGGAACAAGCCTGGAAATCAAGAACAGGTTCCCTGTTCTCTGCTATAATCTAGTGAGTAAACATAAATTTAAAAAAACAATTTTACATCTTGATTTCACTCTGATATATGAATGTAAATCATGGTTGCTAGCCTGAAATGATTGGATTTAAATGAATGCATGAATGTGTATAAGTGATGAATGCCTGTGAAGATATGATAAAGTCTCTGCTATGATATTTACAGGTTTTGTTTCTTTTAAAATTCAATACATCATTATTTAGTCGTTGTTAGCTCTGGATTTGTAAATAAAAAGTGTTTGAAATTATTCAATATCTCTGATGTGCACGTAAATGTGCATATACTTACATCCATATTTTATCTCTTTTTATTTAAATAAACATCATATTTGGGCAATTTAACATGTTTAAAACCAAAATTCAATTATTTCCAAACCATCATATTTTCATCTTCATTCAGGGGGAAAACGGTCATTTTTGTGCATGTGTCAATGTAAGAATTTTTACTTGGACATTTTTTGATAATTTTTATAGGAATTTGGATGCATATGGAAGAGGCTTATATGAAGATATATGCATGCACAAATGAATACAAAGGAAAGAAGAGGGAAATAATTCAAGCCATGAACATGGAGGACCCCACCCACTTACCTAAATGTACAATTTGGAGCTAATGGACAACTAAGTGGAGGTTAAAGCTTCATGCAAAACAAATGATGGATTAATTAGTGGATAATGGTTACTTGGTGGCCACACTTTCTAAAGGGCAATTTAGGAAGCTCCCTAAAAATAGAATTAGGGTTTTATGCATGTATAAATAGCCCTCTTATGTACATGAAAAAATCATCTTCTACTCTTTCATTTTACTTAGGAAATTAAGAGATCAAAGTGTAAGCTCAATGTTCTATGAAATAAAAATGGCTTCCAAGCCTCTTTCTTCTCTCTTTTCTACATGCTTTTCTTTGTTTTATTGTTAATGTTTATTTCTATGCTCTCTTTCTCCTTATGTTCATAACTTAGATTTACATTTATGCAAGTAGTTAGTAATCTCTTTTGCTTTCTTTGCTTATTTTATATTTTCTTTTCTTTTTAATGTTGAAACTTACTTGTTTGCTTCAATGCCACAAATTAGAAGCTAAACCCCTTCAATTTAGGGGTGATGAAGCTCTCTAACTTTATGTAATTTCAACATTTTATGATTTATGATCTCAGTTGGTTTATGCTTCATGAAGTGGATTTTGATGCAAGTTTATACAAGTGGGTTTGATAGCTTATATTGCTTATGCAAATGAGCTATTCTTATTCAACATAAACATAAGTTGCATCATCATATGCTAATCCATTTTTGATTGTGAAAGTAAAGTAAAAAAGAAATTTGATGATCTATATTACTAGTTACAATAGTAAATAGATCATACTTAAAATAGCTTTTGCTTTGGCTTCATTTTCATGAGAATTATAAGTGGGTTATTTGTTGTATTATAGTTTGATGGTTTGAGTTATGTTAATTAATAATATAAACAATCCATGCTTATGATAAATACAACAATATTTCACTTAAATCAAAGTTAGAGATCATAAATTGTTTGTTTGTTGATTTACAAAAATATGAGAGTGGATCTGCCTCTAAATTGTTCTCTAGTTCAATAGTTTTCTAATCACATTTTAATTCTAGTTTTAGCTTCATTTTAGTTCTAGTCAACAATTTCTCCTCCATTTGGTCTAATTTGATTGAACAGATTTTTAAAACTCTAACAACTCCCTGCGGATCGACCCGTATTCGCCACGTGTTACATTCGTACACCGTGCGCTTGCGGTTATTTTTAATTTGAAATTTATCGATGGTTTTCTAATTCGATAGAAATTCTGTCGATAAACAATCTCTATTAAAAATGATGCCAGGAATTTATATTGAATATTTGTTTGGGAATTTAAAAATAACAGTGAAATTGTAATTTGGGTCAAAATTTTATCAATTCAATTCTAAGATTAGATTGCATGGTCGAATTCGTGGTGGAAAATCATGAATTTTAATGGGTATATCTCGATTTATAGTTGGGAATTGATGGGTATTCTCGAGTTGATCGTTTGGGACGTTTTGGTCGATTTCTGACGATCGACGTCGTGGATGGCGTCGAGTTTGTGGTCGAAGGAAGCTAGTAGGTGGATGGACCTAGGAAAAACGTTGATGGATTTTTTGGTGATCGTGGCGGCCTATCGAAGGGAAGGTAGGGTTTAACACCCTAGGTTGGACGTGGATGTTCTAAGGGAATTCGCGGCAACTAGACGAGATCGAAGTCTATCTCGTGGTGTTCGGAAGATGTTGGGAGACGTGGCGGAGCTACGGTGAAGGTGGCGGAGCTTCTTGAGGCAAGGGATGGTCGGAGGCGGTGGATTTTCGATGGTTTAAGTTTCAGGCTGTGTGAGTTTAGAGTCGAATTCGATTCTCATTCGAATCGAGCGACATGGGTGATCGAGTTGGGTTTTGAGGATCGTGGGTGATGTGTCGAGATCGACGTCGATGGCCGGAGTGACGTTGATCGTTGGTGGAGGTGCACATGTGCACGGCGTGTCAGTGATGATGGACGAGGTGAGCTGCTCGGGTTTTATTTCAGGAACACTCGAGTTTTTCTCGAATCAGGGAGAGCGTGAGTTGGTCTAGTGTTTTGACCGAGGAACTCGAAGTGGTTTGCTCGAATTTTTGGAGTTGAAAGGGTTTGAGGATTGAACAGGAATGTTTAAGTTAAAAAAACAAAGATAAACCGGTTTTATGTTATAAAAATAAATTGTTTTCAAAGAATAAATATTTTAACAAGTTTTATATACTTAATAGATAAGTTTTTTTTTAGGATAGAAAAGTAGATTTTCAAAATGATTTTGTACTAAAATTTATTTAATAACTTTGGAAGGTTAAAGATTTTGAAAGTTAAAGTGGATGTTTATATTGTTTTAATTATAATTGATTTCTGAAATGTTTTATTTTAAAATAAAGTTTAATGATAAGAATTTAATAAATCAGTTATTATAAGGAGTTTATCTTTAAGTAATTAAGAGATTTTGATTAATTAAAGATTTTTAACATGTGAAATTAATAAGAATAATTTAACTATTTAAGAGTAGTTAATAATTTAGTTAAGATAAATGAATTTCTTAATTGAGATCTTTTAAGTAAGTAATTAAGAAAATTATTTAAATTAATTCTAAATGATAAGATTAATAATTAACTAAGTAATTAATTAGTGGTTAATTAAAGACAACTACTTATGAATTAAGTAAGAGTAATTACTTAATGAAATAATTAAAGAGATTAATTACTCAGTGTAATTAATTAAGTTAATGTGGTAAATTTTAGTTAATTAATTAATTTTAATTAATTAAAGGGAATTACTTGATGATGGGTTAAGTATAATTACTTAATGTAATTAATGATGTGTAATTACTTAGTGAAGTAATGGATTATTACTGGATGTAATTAATTAAAGGAAATTACTTGATGAATAGTAATTAAAGAGAAATTACTTAGTGGAAGTAATTAAGTGTTAATTACTCAGTGTAATTAAAGGATTAATTAATGTAATTAATCAAGGAGTTGGTTTAATTAACGAAGTAATTAAGGATAGTAAATTTCTGAGTGGAATTATGTTTTATTAATTAATAACTAGGTTTTATTGATTAATAATTAAAGGATGATTAGACTATAATAAAAGATTAATCAAGGGTAATTAAGGATTTATCAAGGGTAATTAAGGATTGATTAATTGGTAAGTATGAATAAATAAAGGATGTAATTAATTAATGTTAAATATTGGTAATTAAGTAATTAAAGTTAGTTATTAATTTAATTAGAGATGAATTAAATTAATTGGAAAGTAATCAATCTTGTTTATGAATGATTGAATGATGTTAATACCTTGAATTGGTTGATATCTTTGATATGAAATGATTTGTTATATAATATGTTTGGTTTGAACTGTGATAATGTGGTTATCTATCAATGATGAATTGCTGCGTAAAAGTGACATCCTGTATTTAAAAAGATGAATTGGATTTAATTGAATAACTTGGGTTAAGATGACATGAGATTCAAAGAGACCGGAGCCGGGTAACAGTAAATACCCGGAACCACTTAGATTTGTAATCTACAAAATTCTTTATATTGGATATGTGGTATTAAACAGGCTGGAATGGAATGAATTGTGTAATGTGGATTTTTTTTTAACTTGAAAATGTTGAGTGATAAATGTCGACTAAGAGAACTCGTAAAAGGTACTAGTTACCTTGATATTCTTTTGTCTTATGGTTTGGTATTTCATATTTTATGGGTTTACCCACGCTGGTTTCCAGCCTGACCCGGGTGTTATTTTGATGTAATGCTCGGGTCAGACCGAGTATTATAGATTTTCAGGTAAGAACGTTGTGGAGCTCAGAAGGCGAGCTAGATGGCAGGAACGTATGGAGCTGTAACAGCCCGCAAATCCGTACCCCTTGAGTCAACACTATTCTACCTAAATCAACTCAAGTAGTACAGAAATACGAACCATTTGGGTTTGAGAAGAAGAGGTAGAAGAAGAGAAAACAAAATCAACATCAGAATCTAACCATCGCAGCGGGATAAAATATAATAGAGAATTAATAATCTTTACTCAAAATCAAATATATCAGTTTACATATATTACATCATCAGAGTACATCAGTCACAGCTCACATCAATAACATACAATGAGTACACAACAATTCAACACAGCGGAAATATATATATATACAAGTACGAGAATACGTATCGTCATCCAGCTCATCTCCTGAGCTCCACAGCATCATATCTTGTATCCTATAATACTCGGTCTGACCCGAGCATTGCAGTTAAATAACACCCGAGTCAGTCTGGAATACCAGCATGAGAAAATCACACCCAATTGATTGTTAAAGTTTCAAAAATCCTTTGAAAACAAAAGCATCTCGTAAGACCACGCCACAAATAAACATGTCGGGTTTTTACCTTACGATAGCTAAAACAATTTTTATAGAAATCCTCTGATATTATAATAGGGTCTATATACAAATACTTATAAAATAGCCGAAATTGTTACATTCATTAAATTCCAGCTACTAGCCACCGAAGTGGGTAATACAAACAAAACTCGTACAAGGCTCGTAGGGAAAATGGATTTCCAACAATGACTAGGCACTGGGGTACCACCTGTCACAGTACGGGGCCTAGATCACCGTACCGAGGATTACTCCCTTCATCCTCTGCAACACAAGGCCGGAACCATTCCTTACTGAACAGTCCCGAACAAGATACACCCCGTGGTTGGCGCGACCAGCCACCCACTAAGCCGAAATAATAAAGGGACATCTAGACGGGGGAAATATCTTGTCCTGCTTGGGCATGACCCACCTAACCTTGCTGCATATCCCCTGATTTTCAGTCATTCCCATTTGATGAGGCTTGAGGCTAAGCGTTACCTTTTATAGAATATATCCCTTAGAATGCCCATCGTCCACTTGACGATGTTTCGCAAGCATTCATCCATACAAGTCCGTCCCGGGTTCGAACGGAACCGAAGGCACTATTCCTACTACATTCATTTTGGAGATATCCTCAGGATTAGTAGCGACTAGCCCTTGCACTTCACTGCTCCATCTTCGAATCCAAAATCGTTTACACGAAACATACAAACCGGATCGAAGTGGTTTTCGAGAAATTAATCTCGATCCCGGCCTCTTCGAAACGATCAAAGCAGTTGGCCAATATTGATAGTCGGTTATTTAACTATCAATTAATATTCACAACATCCATCACACAATAAATAATTTCCCAAATTATTTATTAACCTCAAAATATCTTCCCAAGATATATTTCTATTTTCAATCCTTTGAAAACAGTTTCTAAAACCAACTTTCTTTCCAGAATAAACTTACTCAAATATTTTCTCTCCCCTCTGAAAGTCACCAAGCACAAAACTAGATTTTAAAAATAACTTAAAACACTTTACTTTAAAATATATACTTATAAAACATTTAAATTAAAGCTACTTTAATAATTTGTTAAAAATACATACTGTATGAGTATTTGAAAATAAAGTTACTTAGTAAATATAAAGCTAGATTTCTTCGTTTAAAAAACAAAATACTAATTTATTTCTTAATAATTACTACTAAAATAGATTAAAAGAAAATACTTACTTGAGACTTTAAATATTAGAAATAATAAATTTACAAAACTTGCTTTCTTTAAAAACAATTTTAAAACATTTAATTGATATTTAAAAATTTACTCTTTAAAAAAAACAAGTACTTGGCTATCCAGAGAAAATTCCAACTTCAATCACTTAATTCAATTTTTCCCAAATTGATTTCAAGTTTATTTATTTGAAATAAATTTCTTTACTTTCTTAATTCATTTAAAATTCATTAATTAGGGACTTATTATTAAGGTTATAATTTCCCGTTTGTTTTTAACCCCTTTTAAGTGAAATACGGATTTCAGCTTTTCCCAACTTCTTTATTCCTTCCAATAATTTAAATCTCAAATTTTACATAACTGTTTTATTCCCTTAATTAATATTACTGAAGATTAAAATTCATTAACTCTTTGTTTATTCAAATTTCCTTTCTAAAATCAAGATTTATTTACTAGAATTTTAAAGTCACTTAATTTCTTTCCAATTCATTTAAAAATTTATTCAAATTTCTATAATTATTTTACTTACAATTTCACTTCTTTTATTATCTTACAAAAATCCAATTTATATATTTTTAGTAATTCATCATACCCAATTATATCCAATCGAACCATAGCATTCAATATACCAATAAAGATCATCATAGGATATCAAATAAATCACAACAGAGGGTATTAAATAATTTAAATAAATATTGAGGGGTCCAGTTGGATCCCTCCAACCTGTTTTCCCTGCATCCACAGATGTAAGCACAACATTATATACTAATTCCAGAATATATCATACTATAGCACATCAATCAATCAATTTCAACCATTCAAACAATTATTTAAATTTAATCATTTAAATTTAAATTTTAAACTGAGTGAGATTAACTCACCTTGAATTTGGTTGCAGTCCAATCCAAACTAGCTTGTTTCCAATATTATCGACCTTGTACAAACATTATAGGATTTATTAATATTTGAACTACTCGAACAATTTATTATCATTTATTTAGTTAAAATTTTACCTAATAATTTGATCTAAACAATTTTCCCTTTTAACTATATATATATATATATATATATATATATACTTATAAAATAGATTATAGATTCTAAGAAACTATTTTATACATATACTTCCAATATATTTTATTTTATATTTTTTTTTTCTCTTTTCAAACCTGACTAGATATATATATAATTAAAACTAATACAAGTCTTTAAATTTACTGTAACCATTTCTCTGCCTATTCACACACACATATATATAAATCTGGTTTTCCATTTATTTTTTTTAACTATAAAGTAATTTTCTTTCTTCCAATCAGTATTATATTCGAGCATAAACGAACAGAAGAACAAATACCTCACAGCAATACCCAAATCACTGAGCAGTTCCCCCCTTTTCACGAACGCCGATGAACTCACGTTGCCGATGAACCCATGCCGAACTCACTTCTACAGCTTCTCGCGAGAATCCATCCCAAAACGAGCCTCCATAAGATCGTCTCTTCACTAACGCGACACCGGAGATCGTGACCCAAACCCTAGCTGTTTCCCCATGACCGAGCATCCATCTCGCCGCGCTCTCCACCCTCACGCTCCTCGTGGCAGTCCAACGAAGGCTTCTATTTCCATCGACTTGCCATTTTCACGCCGCCCTAACGAGCTCCCATGAATCGCTGTAGTCGCCCTCTCTAAATCGCGAATTCGATTGCGTCGATAGTAGTTTTTTTTTTTTGGTCGATTCGAAATTGAAGGGAGGAAAGGGATTGGACTGAAGGTCGAACGGGAAAATGAAAAGGGAAATGAAGGGCTTCGCTTCGATTTGAAAATGGACGAGCGGCCATTACTGATTTATATTTTTCTTTCGTTTAACCGGGTATTTAACTTTTGAAAGAGAAGCTTCGGTGAAATTTATTTAAGGCAAACGAAGCTTGCGTGATAAGAGAAAGGGAGATAGGATGATGATGGCATGTACGAGAGCAGGCAGTGATTGAAAGAAAGGCAGCTGATGGTGACAAAAATTCGGCTGAAAGGAAATTTAATAAGTAAGAATATAATATATTCGAATTTAAATTGTCTCGATACAATTTTCAACGTGTTTATATATCGTATGCGCACACAATAAATCCAAATACTACGAAAATTGAAATCCGAAAATAATCCAATATTTCAGATCCAATGGAACTGGTTTCGTCGAATTCCGAGACTGCCTCGGAAGGCTATTCAATTTAAACGATAAAATTTCAAACTTGAATAAATCAGTGTCGATTTAAATTTTAACACTCCTATTATCTTCAGTATTATTAATATAAAATTTATAAGCTTTCAAATTATTTTAACAGGCCTTAAAACTCTAGATTCAACATTTTACCCAACTTCCAATTTGTTTAATTTAATAATTTAATTATCAAATAATATAGTGTTATTTGAATTAAAGTTAAAATTAACATTTTAAATATTCAAAATCAATTGAATATTCTAATTTTAAATGCTCAAAATTTCCGGGTCGTCACAGGAGCGTACCCGCTGTATATTATAGTTTATCTTAGATATGTTATTTTACAATGTCCAGTGTTGTCTAATGTTGTAACTCTGATGTAATAAAATGTAATCGACTGATACAGTTTTCCTTTGTATAAGAATTATTATTGAATATTATATATTATCCGCTGCAAATGTGAGAATCTGTGTTTTGTTCTGTTTCTTCTTCTATCTCTTTTCTTCTTTTCCCTAACTATCTGGAATTTTCAAAATTGAAAATTTCGGGTCGTTACAATTAGTATCAGAGCCGAAGGTTAAGCGAGAACCTTGGCTCTGGGGGGATTACTCATTAAGGATAGGGTCAATGGTACCCTAAAATGAGTTGAGTATATATATATATATATATATATATATATATATATATATATATGAGAGCGTACTTGTTATTTTCTTATATAAAGATTTTAAATGATTTTATATAAGAATATATTTTGATATATATAAAGCAATATTTCTTTCTCATAAATATTAAGGGAATCGGTTGTTAAATTATTGGAATTAAATTAAGAAGTAATAAAATACAGCCAAACTAAATTGAAATTGAATAAAGATAAGTCTGAAATAAATTCAAACGGAAATTAAAATCTCAAATTTGGGAAAGAGTTTCAGAATAAGATAATAATAAATTGGAATTCAGGTATGATAGTCTGGGTTATTATCATAAATAATTGCTGTGTTTAATAATAAAATGTGTATTAATGAGTAAGCAAAAATAAAATGTTTTAAGGGGGTAACCTTTAAATAAGCATGACATGTAAATTGAAGTGGGTTTCAAACTGCGAAGTTCTGAATTCTAAATTTAAACATTTGAAAATTGTTTCAAAATTTTAAAGGAAATAATATTATTCAAACTATTTTGAATGTAATCTTATTCTAGAATAAGAAGTTGTTTGTAAATTTTAAAAGAATTTGTTTAAATTAAAACCAAGGGTGGTTTAAATTTTAAAATTTGGCTTGGTGGGCCAAGAAGTAAATATGTATATATGTGTGGATATACATAATATCAAAGATGGTTTGAAATAAACTCTAAATGATGGGTTTTAAATTTGGAATGTGATGTAAAACCCAAAGTGATAAGTTTTTGAACTTATAAGTAGGAAGATTATTAATGTGAAGTTAAATAAGTTTGGATGATCAACCTGATTTGAAAATTTCAAGATGAAATTAAGATTTAACTTGGGAAGCTAAATGGTTGATTTGAAATGGGGAAGTTTGTATGATCTCGAAATGGGGGAAATGTTTTAAAATAATTTGAATGATACCATCCTGTTGTTATTAATAATCTGACATTGGATTTGGTTAAAGAAATGGGTGTGGCAATGTATCCATTATTAAGGTAAAGTGGAATCATTTTGGACTTAAGATTTGAATGTTTAAGATAAAAGTTCAAAGGTTTGGTTTCAAAATTGAAAATTGGTGATAAATTGAATCTCAAAGAATTAGTTGTTTAAAAGAAAATTGAATTGTTATTTAAACTTTGAAATAAGTTTGAAATGGAATTTGGATTCAGAATTTAATGGTTTAAAGATATAAGTTAATTTGATTTAAAGGATTAAATCAACATTCAAAAAAATTTAACTCGAATTTATATAATTCGGGATGGTTTAAATTTGAAATTTAAATTAAATTAGTTCAAATTGGATTTGATTTGAATTAATTAGAATTATGATTGAAGATGGATAAGTTTAAAAATTCAAATGGAAAATTTGAATTGGATTGATTTGAAATGAAATTGAAGTTGAATAAGTTCAAATTCAAATGGGAATTGAAATTAATTCAAACAGAAATTGATATGAATTGAAATTGGTTCAATTTGAAATTTATTTGAATTAATTGAAATTGTGATTAAAGTTGAATGACTAAAATCAAATGAAATTTGATTTGAATATAGAAAAGGAATTGAGGATTAATTCAACTTGAATTTGGGGGTTAAGTCAATTTCAAAGGAAATTGAAGTTATTTAATTTGGAATTGAGTCAATTTAAATGGAAGTGGAAATTTAAATTGAATTGATTGGAAATGGAGGTTGGGAATTGAACAGTTTGACTCTGGACTATTTTCAAAATAAATTGTTTTAGTACAAATCTGTTTTTCCAAACTATTTACTATACAACTTTTCTTTTTAAACCTAAAACTATCTTATACTTGTTTTACAATTATTTTTGGAACTACTTAACTATTTATCAACTATTTTACAAATTAATTACTATTTTACAACGATTTTGCAATTATCTAAAATTTCTGTAATTATTTGACTATTTTCTAACTATTTTACAATTACTCAACTATTTTACAACTATTTTACAAACTAATAGTTATTTTCAACTATTTATCTATTTTTAACCTTTCAAGCTATTTTCTAAATATAAGCTGGTCAGAGTGCAAACTGTTTATGATTAATTAACCAATTGTGATAAGAATTAAAGTGGTAATCCTAGAGAGGATTGAGGTAGATATGAATAAGTGAATAGAATCATAGATGAAGGTGAATAGAAAGGAGAAATTGATTTAGCTGAAAATCAATGAAGATAAATACGTAGGATGTACGTATGTTATTCTATTCGCATAGCGATTTGATCCAGATTCGGGCATAGAATTTCGAGATAGTTTATCAACCGAGTTGGGATTTTTCACTCGATTTTTGACGGCGAACCTGGATATGGATTGTTGATTAGTTCTGGATATTCTCCATCATAGTTATGGCTATGCAAGAATAATGACGGTTTCTGATCAAGAAACCATATCTGAGTCCGCACTAGGAAGTCGGGTGGACGATACTAGTTCGAAAGTGAAATTGTGTGATCGAGTGAGCGATCAGATTGGTATAGCGTACGGATGATATGTGCACATCGTACGGGTTGGAATGAAATTGTTACTTGGAATTTGTGGAAAATAATTGTGAAATGGTTTTTGAAATGAAAGGTATATTTTGTGAAATATATGATGAAATAAAACAGAAATTGGATATTTCTATGGTAGAAATTTACTTTATGGAAGTAAGTAATATGGTTAATGACTTTATAGAGTAATCAAATTTGAATATTTTATTTGGAATAAACAAAGTTATAAATCTTTGTTATATAAGATAAAACTTCCCTTATTGAATCTTTTGCAAGAAGAAAAGGGTTTTGAAAGTTTTTGAAGTATAAAAAGGGAATTTATACAAGTTTGAAGTGATCCAAAGATTTTTAAAACTTATATAAATATATATATATATATATATATATATGTATGTAAAGGATCTTATGAGAATGATATTGAGAAAAAGGTTTTTGGAACCTATGGATTTGGAAAGGCTTTTGATTTTTGGAGAAAAATCAATTTTGGAATTTTGAAAGCCTTATTGAGAATTATCGATTTTGGGATAATCGATTTTGAGATAAGAGATTTATATGGATTCATACTAGATGTATGATTTGGAAGATACTATATGTATATAGTATAAAGTGTTTTGAAAATGGCTCTGGAGAAAAAGGCGCTCCCTTGGGATGAACTTCTAAGGAGTACCATAGGTTGGTACTGCCTTGAGACTCTAAGGGGGAGGTTCTAAAGTTGATACTATGAGGAGTCCGGACGAACTAGTTCCTGAGGATTATTGGATAGCGAAAGTCGAGGGTGCTGATGCCTACAGAGGCATTTGGGTTATGCTATGACGACAGTGTAACTCGATGTCGCTGCGATCTACTGTGTGGACCATAGCGGAAATCGTGCGGAGGTAAGTGTCAACGGTCTACGCTTGATTTTGTCGGGAAGGCAACGTAACATCGGTAGACTGCAATCTATGGTCAAGTGGAGTGGAGAAGTTTCATTCTTTGGGCAGCGGAATTCGAGGGCGCTGAGGCCTACAGTTATATGGGTTTTTGCTGTGTAGCAACGTAACCCCAGTTATAGCTGCGATCTATAGCGGGTTCCATGGTGTAATTTGAGGGGCGCGGAGGCCTACAGTTATCTATGGATTTTGTCGGGATGGCAACGTAACCATCGGGTTAACTACAACCATGGATGGGGGTGATGATTTCTAGAGCATTCTCACCAAAGATGTTTCCTCCATTTTCAAAAATGTTTTCGATATTTTCTACTAAATTATTTTCCAAGTATTTTCACTGGATGATGAAAACGAGTCTGCTAAGTACTTATAGATTTTCACTCCTACACTTGATCAATGTGTGACTGAATTTCTATGAGAACAAGGATGGACTGGTTGAAACATCGAGTTATAAAATGATATTTTTATAACAACTATAGATTTTAAAGTATTTGTAAGTTTTGAAATAAAAGAAGTTCATAGTTAACAATGTTTAAAGGATAATTTTAAATTCCGGCTTCGTTCCTTTTTGAGGATGAAAGGATTCAAAGGGCGAAGAATGTGATAACCTGAATTTTTAGGCATCTGTTAATTGAAAATTAACAGGATTAAATTTATTAAAATGCTTATTTGTAAATTAAACGAATGGAATTCTGAGATATATCTGAATATGTATATATAAGAATCTGAAGTATAATAATGTTGGGTTTTAAATAGTTGGATAGATATGTATTTGATAATCTCCTTTATAATCATTTAAAATTGGTAAAAAAAAAATTGTTTTCAAAACAATAATAATAATGTGTTGTTTTTTTATATAAATGGATTTTAAATAGAATTATTATTTATAAATTGAATTTGTCTTTGTTTAAAATGTGTATATATATGAGTTGATTTTAAAAAAAAAATATAAAATGTTAAAATAAAATTTACAAAGTATATAAACATATGATACATTTAATTTGATCAAAGCATAAGTTATTTATAAATAAATGTTTACATGAATTCATATTTGTATATTTATATAAAATTTAAAAGCTTAAATTTATAAAAAGATAAATACATTTTATACTTGTAAATATTACATAAATACATAGATATGGCTTAAATAAATTAATAAAAGACAAGTATAACACTTGTAAGTATACTAAAGTGGGTTAAAGACATTTGTAAAGATAAATGCATATGTGTAAGCTAACTAACACATAAGTGGACAAATGGCAATTTCTCTTCGATAATTAAAATTTAAAATTTCAAAAAATAAATGAAAGAAGAGATCTGGTATTTTCTTTGATCAGCTCAAATCTATTTTTTCTTCATTTCAACTAAAAATGAATACAAATCAAAGATCAAAGAAGAAAATGAAATCTAGAAATCTGAAACAAGAAATCAAAGGAAAATACAACATGAATCTCAACATTTTCAAATGTAATATGAAGATCAGAGAAATAAATCAATAAGCAACAATTTGAAGATCAACACCAGATTAAAATTCAACAATAGCAAGAGAAATTCAAGAAGTTCAAAATCAGGCAAGTCTGGAACAAGCCTGGAAATCAAGAATAAGTTCTCTATTCTCTGCTATAATCTAGTGAGTAAACATAAATTTAAAAAAAAACAATTTTACATCTTGATTTCACTCTGATATATGAATGTAAATCATGGTTGATAGCCTGAAATGATTGGATTTAAATGAATGCATGAATGTGTATAAGTGATGAATGCCTGTGAAGATATGATAAAGTCTCTGTTATGATATTTACTGGTTTTGTTTCTTTTAAAATTCAATACATCATTATTTAGTCATTGTTAGCTCTGGATTTGTAAATAAAAAGTGTTTGAAATTATTCAATATCTCTATTAAAAATGATGCCAGGAATTTATATTGAATATTTGTTTGGGAATTTAAAAATAACAGTGAAATTGTAATTTGGGTCAAAATTTTATCAATTCAATTCTAAGATTAGATTGCATGGTCGAATTCGTGGTGGAAAATCATGAATTTTAATGGGTATATCTCGATTTATAGTTTGGGAATTGATGGTTATTCTCGAGTTGATCATTTGGGTCGTTTTGGTCGATTTCTGACGATCGACGTGGTGGACGGCGTCGAGTTTGTGGTCGAAGGAGGCTAGTAGGTGGATGGATCTAGGAAAAACGTTGATGGATTTTCTGGTGATCGTGGCGGCCTATCGAAGGGAAGGTAGGGTTTAACACCCTAGGTTGGACGTGGATGTTCTAAGGGAATTCGCGACAACTAGACGCGACCGGAGTCTATCTCGTGGTACTCGGAAGATGTAGGGAGACGTGGCGGAGCTACGATGAAGGTGGCGGAGCTTCTTGAGGCAGGGATGGTCGGAGGCGGTCGATTTTCGATGGTTTAAATTTCAGGCTGTGTGAGTTTAGAGTCGAATTCGATTCTCATTCGAATCGAGCGAGATGGGTGATCGAGTTAGGTTTTAAGGATCGCAGGTGAAGTGTCGAGATCGACATCGATGGCCGGAGTGACGTTGATCGTTGGTGGAGGTGCACATGTGCATGGCATGTCAATGATCATGGATGAGGTGAGTTGCTCGGGTTTTATTTCAGGAATACTCGAGTTTTTCTCGAATCAGGGAGAGCGTGAATTGGTCTAGTGTTTTGATCGAGGAACTCGAAGTGGTTTGCTCGAGTTTTTGGTGTTGAAAGGGATTAAGGATTGAACAGGAATGTTTAAGTTAAAAAAACAAAGATAAACCAGTTTCATGTTATAAAAATAAATTGTTTTCAAAGAATAAATATTTACACAAGTTTTATATATTTAATAGATAAGTTTTTTTACGATAGAAAAGTATATTTTCAATATGATTTTGTACTAAAATTTATTTAATAACTTTGGAAAGTTTTAAAGATTTTGAAAGTTAAAGTGGATGTTTATATTGTTTTAATTATAATTGATTTCTGAAATGTTTTATTTTAAAATAAAGTTTAATGATATGAATTTAATAAATCAGTTATAATAAGGAGTTTATCTTTAAGTAATTAAGAGATTTTGATTGATTAAAGATTTTTAACATGTGAAATTAATAAGAATAATTTAACTATTTAAGAGTAGTTAATAATTTAGTTAAGATAAATGAATTTCTTAATTGAGATCTTTTAAGTAAGTAATTAAGAAAATTATTTAAATTAATTTTAAATGATGGGTTAATAATTAACTAAGTAATTAATTAGTGGTTAATTAAAGACATCTACTTATGAATTAAGTAAGAGTAATTACTTAATGAAATAATTAAAGAGATTAATTACTCGGTGTAATTAATTAAGTTAATGTGGTAAATTTTAGTTAATTAATTAAGTTTAATTAAGTAAAGGGAATTACTTGATGATGGGTTAAGTATAATTACTTAATGTAATTAATGAAGTGTAATTACTTAGTGAAGTAATGGATTATTACTGGATGTAACTAATTAAAGGAAATTACTTGATAAATAGTAATTAAAGAGAAATTACTTAATGGAAGTAATTAAGTGTTAATTACTCAGTGTAATTAAAGGATCAATTAATGTAATTAATCAAGGAGTTGGTTTAATTAATGAAGTAACTATGGATAGTAAATTTCTGAGTGGAATTATGTTTTATTAATTAATAACTAGGTTTTATTGATTAATACTTAAAGGATGATTAGACTATAATGAAAGATTAATCAAGGGTAATTAAGGATTTATCAAGGGTAATTAAGGATTGATTAATTTGTAATTATGAATAAATAAAGGATGTAATTAATTAATGTTAAGTATTGGTAATTAAGTAATTACAGTTAGTTATTAATTTAATTAGAGATGAATTAAATTAATTGGAAAGTAATCAATCTTGTTTATGAATGATTGAATGATGTTAATACCTTGAATTGGTTGATATCTTTGATATGAAATGATTTGTTGTATAATATGTTTGGTTTGAACTGTGATAATGTGGTTATCTATCAATGATGAATTGCTGTGCAAAAGTGACATCCTGTATTTAAAAAGATGTATTGGATTTAATTGAATAACTTGGGTTAAGATGACATGAGATTCGAAGAGACCGGAGCCGGGTAACAGTAAATACCCGGAACCACTTCGATTTGTAATCTACAAAATTCTTTATATTGGATATGTGGTATTAAACAGGCTGTAATGGAATGAATTGTGTAATGTGGATTTTTTTTAACTTGAAAATGTTGAGTGATAAATGTCGACTAAGAGAACTCGTAAAAGGGTACGAGTTACCTTAATATTCTCTTATGTTATGGTTTGGTATTTCATATTTTGTGGGTTTACTCACGCTGGTTTCCAGCCTGACCCAGGTGTTACTTTGATGTAATGCTCGGGTCAGATCGGGTATTATAGATTTTCAGGTAAGAACGTTGTGGAGCTCAGGAGGCGAGCTAGATGGTAGGAACTATGGAGCGTACCCGCTGTATATTATAGTTTATCTTAGACATGTTATTTTACACTGTCCAGTGCTGTGTAATGTTGTAACTCTGATGTAATAAAATGTGATTGACTGATATAGTTTTCCTTTGTATAAGAATTATTATTGGATATTATATATTATCCGCTGCGAATGTGAGAATCTGTGTTTTGTTCTGTTTCTTCTTCTATCTCTTTCTTCTTTTTCCAACTATCTGGAATTTTCAAAATTGAAAATTTCGGGTCGTTACAAAAGGTCTTCAAGGAATAACTATTGTTGAGCCCAAGTTTTGATATGTAATTACCAAAGAGAGCACTTAGTTAAGATTAAGTAAATTTAAGATGTCAATTTATTGAACATATTAAATGATTGATGTTATATGTTTTTATTGTTAATTAACTATTTATTATGTATAATTGTAATTATCATACTCACATCATTTTGTCCCATAATTACATTATTGGAAGTATTAAAGGGAGAATAACCAACTAGATTGCCCCAGTAGTGAGTATAAACAGTGTTAGTCCCTGAGTGAGTAGAATTGCATCCAGACTATCAGGTAGATCAGAAGTATAGGATGCTCAAATTTGATAAAAAACGGTTATTGATTTAGATAGGTTATTGGAAGGGTCCAATTGGTTCATAGTCATTCCATGAAAACTATGTCATGAGTTATGTTATTTTGGGAGGGAGGGTTTAAACCAATAGGTACTTAGTGATCACACAAAAACTATGAATTGGGAGAAGTTATTGAAGAATCCAATAGGTTTGTAGTAAGCCCATGAAAACTATGATTGGAAACTATTATTAGTAGAAATCAATAGGTTCTTAATGATCCCATAAAAAGTATGATGTAGGGTAGACTGTCCTTAAGATCTAAAACAGGTTATTAGTCAACCATGAAGATTAATAAATTAATTGTGACCCTAGAAAAACTATAAGTTGAGACAGATAGTCAGATAAGTTTGGATGGGTAATCCAGGGCATATTGCATGTTTGCATGTCATCATATTATTATTGTGGTTTAACCATTGTGGATGCAAGAGCTCGGTATATGATTAATGTATTTTTGTTAAGATACTAGTGAGGGGAAAATCCATTCAACTCAGTGGCATAATCTCACTAAATATCTATTTGGTTTGAGATGGTAGGTCATTATTCGCACCAGTCTTTTTGTGTGACCCGAAGTTTTTGTCTTTCCCCTTAAGCTCTTGGGTACTCAATTGAGTAGGTCGGAAGTAAGGGTTTCCAAGTTTCCAGTTAGACAAATAAGCTTTCAGAGACATGCATGAGGCAATCTAGCTATTAGGAGCTTTATCTATTTTCTTTGTGTCTGTCTGTTTAAAAATATGTAATGACAAAAGATTATAACTGTCAAGTAGTAGTAGACTCTGATCAACCAAATGGGCATCTTCATATATCACTCTTGGAGTATATTGTAATAATTATATTTTCTTCGAATGTGGGATTATGAAGGGATTATGTAATGAATGTGAAAAGCTTGTTCTTAAATGTAATGAAAACTTGATTAATGAAAAGTGTTTACAAATTTTCATATTCGTGTGTTTCTGATATTATCAAAATGATTAATATAACTGCATTTTATCATTAAAAATTAATAACTATGGATGACTGCAGCATCTGAGCACTTAGGTTCCGACCTCAAAAAAGGGAATGTTACAATACACAACAACCTCCTTCGAAATATTGGGTGTACTAGTCAACAACTCCTTTAGCTAAGTAAAAGCCTGTACATGTTTCAAGTTCCATGTAAAACTGAATTCTTTCAATAGCTTCCAACCAAAAAAAACGTCTTCTATCAACAGTATACTATTATACCATAGAACGTCTCGACTTATTTGTATATGTTTTATCCAAATCATACATCAACTTTCTTACGCAAAGATTGTACATTTCAAACCTAATTGGGTAGAAAAACACAAAATGACATTCACTCTTCACTATTATAGGAAGTTTGTCTAGTACTCTACCCTTCCAATTCAAACATCGATTGGAAAGTCACTAAATCTCCATACTACTTCCTACTTCTATCCCTAAATATTTGAATGCTTATAAACTTCATAGTCAATTTAGTTCTTGTAGGTCGTGTAGTCCTACTTATCTAACTCCAATTTAATTCTTCACTTTTTAAGTTTAAAGTAATAGTCATACTTTTAATTTACCTTTTAAATCAAAATCTTTGATTTCTAACATCGTATCCAGAAAACTAGAAAGTGTCCATTATCAAAAACGGTTTAGCTTTACTTAGGTAAATGTATATAAAACATATCTTTCTAAAGTGTTCCTTTATATATAAGAAATATTCACAAAAGTATATTTTAAGAAAAAAAACGTGATATTTCAATTTACTATTATTTTTATTTTAAAATATGACAGAAACATATGGAAAAGATAATTTCAAGTACTAACCGTTTATTATTTACAAAAAAGGTTCAAAAGCTGGGTCTTACATACCTCTCGATTTTTTTCAAAAATTTCATTCTTAAAAGTGAACTACGCCTCAAGAGTAAGTGCAACAATTTGTCAAAAAGACAAAAAAGTTTAAAGCAGTTATTGAAAATTTCATTTTTTAGCTTTTGATTCTATTTTCTTAAATAAATTTCATAAAGTCTGTTTGATTATTTTATAAAAAATCATAAACCAACTTATTTTGTTTTTAAAATATCAGACATCTACTATTTATAACTTTTAGAAAACATTTCCACTGGTTTACAACTTAAATCGGAGCAGATAAAGGAAACCAATTTACACAAGCCCAATTATACCTAACATTGCTTTAAGTGCATAGAGTTTCCATCATTCTTTCCAAAAATGGTCAACTCAAGTTTATTCTCCAATATTATGCCCAACTCCAATGTAGAAACACTCTAGCTATACATTTAAATAAAAAGGAGTCTTTGCAACTACTACCAATATAAGAATAGGGTTTCCACTTTAATTGAGTAGATTTGCTTTAAGTTTGTGGAATCTTTCTTTCATGTTCCCTTTCTCTCCTTATTACATCCTACTTTAATTATATGGGTCTCACGGTACTAATCTTCTTCACTCGCCCATAAATCCATAATTTACTTACGACTTTCGGGTCGTATAGGAATCCACTATTAGCATTCTTTATGAGGTAAATCATAACAAATGTGAAGGATTTATTTTCCACGTCGACTATTATAATCTTAACATCTACTCTAACCCACAATTGTCTGTTATATAAGAGGATAAGCCAACAACTACTTTGTGAGTCAAAATGTATAGGGTGTTGAGTGTTAATATACATGTTAGAAAATTTTGAATACACCCCCTTGAGCATATTAGGCTCAGTTTGTTTCCTTGCTCGTAGATGCCGGTGGAACTATATAGGGATGTTCACACCAAAATCCGAGTTGCCTCACTTAAGCCATTCTCATCAAAATTACTCATTTTCACTATCTATAATTATGAATTATTTTCAACTTTCCTATAATAAGAATGAGCGATAATGTTCTTTCTTGTTATAGTTTATATACATAAAACTTTGAATTTTTTTTATCTATACACACACACCTTTCAAAAGCCCATTTTGAAAAAAAAATGAAAACCTTTTTCGAAAATCCTTTTTTTCATAGACTTTTCAAGTATGTTCTCTTTACGAATCTAATCCCTAAGGAATCTTAAACCTAAGTTCTGATACTAACTGTTACAATCCGAACCTTCCAACACACCGATCCAAAACCTAGAGTGACTTTCAAACTCGCATCGGTGCCATGAAGTACGAGCTATCGAGCTTTTTTAAACATTACAGAGACTAAGAATATAAGGGTAAAATCTAAGTCATTCTACACTTTCAGATCTCACAGCGAAAGGGATAAATTATAAGTACTATAAATAGACTAGACATTTCAGAAAAACAATCTTCAAAATATCAATTTAGTATAGATTGTTTCCAAAGTGCAATATAAGTTTGATACAATAAATAGCTACATAAGGAACAATAAAGAATAGTGGAGTATAACTCTTAGCTTCTCTCTTAATGTATTATGCCAAATTAATTGTTTTCATGTCATCCTGTAGTGGGGGAAATGAAAGGAGTGGGTCAAACAAAAGCCTGATGAATGGGTACATCATTAATATATGGTGGTCACAGGAAACCGACTTTTGTTATACTCAATGTGACCTAGCATGTCGTACAAGTGTCTGTGGATTATTTCTTTACTTAAAGAGTTTAGCCCAATACACACCTACATTAAATACTTATACAATCTCACACTTAGGATTAAATAGCTAATCGAACCTCAAGATAGCTAATGATCAGCTAATAGCTATCGAAACTATTCCTCATAGGTTCCCTTATAGTTTACACCATGGTGCTAAGTTTTCCACAACCACGACTACAAATAACAATTCCAACATAGGTTTCGCTACAATTTCCACCATGGGACATAAGTTTCCCACAACTACAACGGAACGTAACCTAGTCACTATTTGAGAGGGAGCCTGTAACGACCCGTATATTTAACTGGTTTTGGTAACGTTATTAACTGAAATTTGGTGAAGTTTTAAACAGTAAAATTTTGAAATAAAAAATTGATATTTGGAATGCGTCTAGTTAAACATAGAAACTGGCAAATTTTCGTCCGAAAATATGAAAATTTATTTCGTGCGTAAATTTACTTCAATTTAATCAGTTAAAAAGCGATGAAAATAAAACTTTTTCAAAACCAAAATATTTTTACATAAAAAAATTCTAAACCATCTTCTGAGCAAGATGTCAGTTTATCGTTTTTCCAAATTCGGACATCTTTGGCTCCGTCGATCTTATTTTTCTACGTTTTTCATGCATTTTCCGCTATTATAAAATTCGAATTTTTATAATTCAATCAAACTACTAATATCTGTATACGGTTTTGATCGTCCCGTCGCGCTGATCTCTATGCAATATTTCTGTGTTTCGGTATCCAATACGTGGCGGAACCGCAAACGGTAACCGAACCTATACCGTTATTTTGAACCTTTGGCCTTCCTTTGTTTTTCCTATATCCAACCCGGGAAAAATCGAATGGCCATCTGTTCTTCTGTTTGTTTTTATTACTTTTGCATGTTTGTTTACTTTCATTTATTATGTTCAGATCAAAACATACTTGTACATTCTATGCTTTTAAAGAGAAACATGCATCTGTTCACCTTTCTCGGTTCCTTATATTGTTTTTAAAAGGCCTGCAAGTAAATTTTCACCTCCACTTTATCGTGAATCCAACTCTCTACTCTTCCCATTTCATTTCTCATCTTCTTTCCTTTCTTCTCAATTCATGTGCTCGGCTTCCTCTGCAACGTTTGCCACTGGCCTTCCCACCCGAGCACGCACGAAACCAAGTGCTAACCACGTCCCGCTTCACTTCCTCCTTTCCACCGTCACTCACCATGGTACGGCCACGGCAGCCAGCAAGTGGACCCGCTCCATCTCCACCATTTCACATGCTCATCACCCATCCTCCGCCTCACGCATCTGCCACTGCCACCAAAATAAACACCGAAACCCCATGCGCTTCCTCCTCCCCATTCCCTCACGTGAAACCCAACACCCGACAACCTCCTCTTAACACCGTTAATGCAGCCGATCCATCGCCTCGAACCCGACTTGTCACAGCCACCAAACCTCTCTCCGTGCAAACATCGTCGACTCACGCACAACACTCGCCACCTCCTTTTCAGACCAAACCATCCATGCTCGGCTACTTCAGATCCTTCGCGTCGCCAAGTACGGCAAGCATCTGGCTCGAGTTTATATAATATAATATCGTAAGTATATCTATGCTTTGTTGTCGCTCATTTTCTTCTGAATGCTACTCTGTTCAGTTTATCTATAATCTATAGTTTTATATACATAATTCTATTTCAAGTAAATAAGTATGAAAGTTTATATGTTAAAATATGATTGTGTACTAAGTTGGATATATGTTACAGTGCTTAGTATATATATAGTATAGGTTGTTGTTTATAAATAATATATAAGTTACGCATATTAATATATATTGTGTTTAGTATATATTCATACATAGGTTTATATACGTTAGTAAAAATATATATGTAATCTGTCTATAGCAAGTTGATAACATGAGATGGTATATATATTATACAGTTCAGTGTGTTGCTATATTTTTACAAGCTGTTTTTGTTTCTTTGTTTTACACTTTATTTTATATACGTAAGTTTGTGTTATTTACAATATTAAGTTTACATTGTTGCTGTTGGATTTGTATGTTAATAAAGTAAGTATTGTATTATATATTATGATATGAAAGTTTCGAAGTTTTGTTATCTATAAATATAAAAAAAGGTACAGGTTACTAGTTGTTTACAACCTATATATATACCTTATATATGTTACTGTTGTTACATGGGTTATATTGGTTTTATTTAAATATTGAGGTTTGCATGTTATCCGCTTTTTTTATTATTATTTTCATAAAGTGTCTAGTTTTGTCTCCTCCGTAAAAGCTATATTTATATTACTGTAAGTATGAAGTCTTAAAGTTCGCATTGTACCTGTTATCATCTTCGTTCTATTTTCTGCATATTGTTGTATTAAGCCGTGTAAACAAGGTGGGGTATATAGTATAAATAATTAAATTTGTGGTCTATATGTATATATTACTTATAAGTTATTAGTTTGTTATTATATGAATAATTTGTTATAGTTTGAAAATGTATTCATATTTGACAGCACATAATATGACTGTGCTATTTATAAGTTCTTATTATATTATGCGTACTAAATAAATGATATGTGGATCTTATTTAAGTAGAGGGTTGATTTGATGTATGCATTTAATGTAAAATAATGGTTTTAATTATATATATGTTATTTAATACTTGTTTTAACTTAAATATTGATTTCCTGGAATAATTACATATATAATTTTTGTTCTATCAAAATGATTCCGATTATTTTCGTCGATCCGGTTCTGATTGGATTTTGTCTATTCGTTTTATCAGCTTTAATCGTTGAATTCGTGTCGATTCTTGTTGTGCTTCGATTCATCACTCAAATTTCAGTGTCCATATCGGTGTGCGTATCTGTGTCATCTTTTGTATTCTCTAGCCTCGAAAGGTGAGCAATCACTCACGATTAATGTTCTTTTATTTATTAAATTTGATTTCAATTGGAACGACAATTGAAATATGCTGTTGTTAGTTATTTACACTGTTATATATGCTATTACCTGTATCTGTTCACCTATGACATCTGACACCATTATCTGTTAATTATTTATGCGATGATAATACAGTTTGGTTGATAATTGATTGATTGATTGTTGTTTATATTATATGTAAATTGTAATGTATAAATTGATAAATATTATGCAATTGAATTTGACGTAGGATAGTTTAGAGATGAGAATCGACATATGTGTTGAATTTGATTAGTTAATTTGAATAATATGACCCCTTTTAATTGTTAAGTTAATTGACACGTAGAATTTGACAAATTATACTCTGTACCTTTGAACGTATATTGGATTAATTGTTGTAGTATTAAATTTGAAATTGAAATTGAACGACAAGTGGAAAACCGAAATGTAAAAATCTTTAATCCACATGAAATGATAGTGTAGATTCTAGAAATGATTATATTAATTCGCACAAACAACAATGTGAATTAATACGATTATTTCAGGATTATTTGAATTAATTATTGAATTGTTATTGATTGTTTTTATTGCTTGTTTATTCACTTTGACACCATCCCAGTTATCACACTGCAAGTTTCCTTTATTATGCTTGATCTTGAATTGAATTTGGAATCGGGTTGAAATGATATATACCTAAATGAATTGAACTTAGGATAGAGAATTTAATAAAAATCCGATTAGTCAATAATTTGATTTAAAAATAAATAAAATAATGATTTTATTCGAATAAAGAATAGGTTTTGAAATGAAGTTGGAATTTGAATTTTGAAAGGAAATTGTAAAGATTGAAATCTGAAACAAATATTAACGTAGTAATCGATGAAAGAACGTTGTTTGAAATTTAATTATTTAATAATTAAATTTGGAATTGTTAATAAATAATTTGGAATTAGTAATAATTGAGTTTTGAAATTATTAAGTTTGAAATCAGTTAATAATTAAATTTGAAATTATGATTAAGTTGAAATTATAATTAAGTTGAAATTATTAAGTTGAATTTATAATTAAGTTGAAATGATTTGATGATTAGGTTTGAATTCATAATTAAGTGGAAATGATTTAATAATTAAGTTTGAATTTATAATCAAGTTGTAATTATTAAGTTTTGAAATTATTAATAATTAAGATTGAAATAATTTAATAATTGAATAAGATTTAAATTATTTGATAATTGAATTAAAATTGAATTCTTTGATAAGAGAAAATTGAACCTTTGAATAAGTGGATTTGAACTTCGTTAATAAATGAAATTGAGTTTCTTTATTTATTAAAGTTTTGGAAAAATTATTTAAGTATGTTAATAAGTGAAATTGAAACTTCTCAATTATGTGAAATTTAGTTCTTTATTAATTGAGTTTGAAATTTGTAACGAAGTCAATAAGTGAAAATTTAATTACTTTAACAAGAAATAAAATGTGATTTATTGAAATGAATGGTATTTATTGAAATTAACAGAAGAATTGTAATTTAAAGAATTGATTTGACGAATTTATTTTATTTCAATTTGAAGTTTTGATATAATGAAGTTGAGCGTAAGTAATTGATTTAAATGAATTGGATTTTAAATGGAAATTGTTTTGAATGATAGATTAACTTAATGAATATTGAATGAAATCGATCAATGAGTTTAAATTGGTTTGAATGTTAAATTAAATTAATTTAAATGATTTCGGAATAAAATTTATATACGAACTTGAATCAATATTTGTTTTGTTAAATGGAAATTTAAATTGAATTGTAAGACTTTGAAATGGTAATTTGGAAGTTTTGAAACGTAAATCTTGGAAATTGATTCAGAAAGACAAATGAAATGTTGATTTACGAATTGAAATTGAAATTGAATTTGATTTGGTTTGAAATTTATTAAACGACCAATCGATGTAATAATCACGGAAGTTATTAAAGAGACCGGAATCGGTTATGGACATACTCTCTGTCTAAACCGAAAACCACTTTAATAACTATACGCGGAGTGTGATGCAGAATAAAGTGGTTGGAATGATATACGTGATGACTGAAGAAAGAGAACGAAAATGGATAGCCTTGACACTTATGTCAAATTGGAAATGACTAAAATCAGGAGCCGTGCCGGTCCAAATGAGGTTAGCCACCTCGAGCGAAAACACTTCTTCGTAACTACTACTCATTACTTGTGATTGATTGGTGCACCCTAGGAATTTAGGAGTGTTGTTTCGCGGTGTTGCGATCGCTGCGGCGATGCGTTCTCACCAGTCCGGATCGGGAAAACGGTTGTTTCACTACCTTGGGTATTGTCTCATGTGCCTTGTCATACTTGTATCCCTATATACGCGACCACTACGAATTTGTTTTGTACCTATGGAGTACTCCCTGATATCCCACCAGTTTACGGTGGAGTTTACAGTGCTGTATAGACTATGATGCTTATAAAAATGTGTTAAGGGGGATAATGGTAACGCCTTAACACTATTTTGATACTTTATATTACTGATAGACATTATCTATTTAGCGTACACTACTACATAGTATATAGTTTAACGGATCCTTAGAGGATGATGATTCCAACATCTTTTGAGTTATTTGTATTTCAATTGCTATTTCACTTGAGTTGGATTTATTGATATAAGAATGTTAATCCTGACTCGAGTGTCTTGTGTTTTTGCTTTACGCTCGGGTCAGACTAAGTGTACCAGTATTCGAGGCTCACATTTGAAGTTGGAGCTTTGCTTGAGGATCCGGCCATCTATTCTGCTTTCAGTATTCGATGATTCCAGTGATGTATTCTGATTTGTACTTGATGTATCGTATTTCTCTTCTGTTGTAAACTCTGATGTATCTTATATATTTATATAGTAGCTTCATGAACTACTATCTCTTTTACTTCCCCTGCATATTATTACTCTGTGTCTGTGATTCTGTGATTATTTATTTACTGTATATCTGAGTTTTTCCAAATTTTAAATTAACTATTCGGTATTTTGAATTATTCAAGTCCGACGTGTGCGAATGCGAACAGTCTGAAATAGCGGGTCGTTACAGAGCCCGCAATGCCGACTTGTCAAAGTGTCTCATCAACACTGCATCCATGTCCTCCTCTCAATTATAAAGTAATAACTTTTATTGCACCACGCCGGGATCCATCAACAAAACAACATTATGTCGTGTCACCGTGAATACCGAGGAACTCCAGTTAGTACCAGGCCCACACACTTTATCATGCATCATCATCAATGTTACATATCCACCACTGAACCTCCTATGAGTGAATTTGCAATGGAATTGCCCCAAATCAAATATCGACCGTTGTTGGATAAATAGCATTTACATAGTCCCGTAGTGTCATAGTCTCACCTAGGAAACTTGGTTCACTACTTATCCTTACATCCATATACACACAATACATACATACATATATATATGCGCCCTACTATTTTATTTATAACCTGGGCCTTAGGTCAAGGTTTATAATGCACTTAGAAAATGCTAACTGGTCGACCACTTGTTCCTTAAGAATTCGACTTGCTCCAATAAGAGTGGTAGATTGATCGTCCTTGTTTAGTGTCTTAATTGCAAATTATTGTTCATTTTAGTTTGTGAATAAATATCATTCCAAAATTCCATTACAGCAAACTTATGATCTGCATTCCAGTTAACCGACTGGTTATTCTATAATTTATGCTTATCAAAATTCCATGTTCAATTTCAAATTGCAGTAAATCAGTTTAACTTAGGTTTAGTATCTTATACCAAATCTTATCAATTTGACAAAAAAGGGTTATACTCAGATTCATCGGTTTCTTCATTTATAGGTTAACATTATCCGGATCTTGATTAGAAAAGGAAATCATATTCATATAAAAAAAATTCCAATTTCCATTTAAAACTATTTTTAATTTGATTTTAACAGCCAAGATCAAATAGGGTATACCAATTAATCGTATGAACCATATAATTAAAAATGAACTCATTCACCTCAAACCAAAGCTATTCCCATTTAGCTCCTGGAATCACCTACGTCTGGTATAGATATCCACTTTGATTTGATATAATTACTTCTTCTTCTTTTAAACTTTATTTTAATTTGTTTGAAGAGCAAATAATTTAGCAGAGTTTGGGTGTACTAACTAATTTTTGATGAATTAGAGTCAGGTATAACCATGTATTTATAGACATAATTTCTTTATCATGACCTTTCATAAAAAGATACACTCTCATCTACTCCATTCATAAAAGATACAACTTGATCTCACAGTCCAGAAAAAATATGTTCAAATCGTGTCGTTCAGCCAACCCAAACCCTAACCGTAAAACAACAGTCGGTCGACCGCTTAGGTCCTGGGAGTCGATTGCTCTATGTCGGCCGCTATTTAACGTTAATTTATATTTATTCCTTATTAAATTGTTTTAAATTCAAGTTTTCAAACTTTAGTAACTTCTTCATGTTAACTCGGGTTTCAAAACATTATATATGAAAGTCGTCTAGAAAAACACTACGAATCCAACAGTGCAAGTTTCTTAGCCATATTTGGATTTTTGAGAGAAAAAAATCATCCTTATTATATTTAAATTTAATTCTTTTATTGAATTTCAGCTTAGATTTTCAGGGGGTTACATTGTGTTTTGTGTGGAGGCATTCGTGTTTGAAGTTGTTTGTCCTTCTGTTAGTAAACCATTGGTGGTGGCGTTAATCCACGAACCAAACAGATATTTCATAGGGATCGGTTCTTTCATGTACTAGTTCATAATCCCAAGTTTGAGTGTGGGGTTTCTAGATGATTTGCACCAGTTGAGCAAGGGTTTTTTACTTAATTCCTAAAGGAAAGCACTTGTGTCTGATTCTTGAAATGACATAGAGATTCTAAAGCGCGACTCTATTCGTACAAGGAAATTTCAATGGTAGAACCAAAAAATTAGATCAAAGTTCGAATGAGAGGAGTCCGGTGGTAGACCCTAGCTTAATAAAGAAACATTGCAACCAATCAAATGATTAGATCAAGCATCCTATTTATTTGGATAATATCTATTCATTGTAAAATTATTTGAAGTAAAGTATAACTAAGATTTCTTGAAATAGTTCGGGGTAGGAATTCTCAACTATTTTTGTGATGATTCAGATAATCTTCTAAATGACAATATGGTACTTATCTAGCGAGCGTCACAATGTACTTATATTATCATTGTGCAGTTGAGGTGAGTTTGAACTCGAGCAAGCCCGATGAATTGTAGATTTTCATGTAATAATGATTTAATCGGCAAAGTTTTCTCCTGTGAAAAATGGGTTATATTTGAAAGAAGAGGAAAATTGATACTCAGATCATTAGGTTTATTCGAGAGTTTAGAGGATCGATGGTCCAACATATCATATAAATTTTCCTCTTTAGAGCGAATGGTGTGATAATCTTTCATGTATTGCGTTCATGAAAAGGAGTTGCATGACTTAAGCAATAGGGTCATCTTGGATGTCAAACACTTAAGGAAGTTTACAGCTTCGCATGCATGCTATGACTATAATGGACTACCATGCATGATATTATAGACTCCTTTTAAATAGTTGGAAGTTTGTATGGTAAATGTTGTTGATTGCTTGCTATTGCTTGATTTTGACTAATTGTTGGTTTATTTTTGTTACTTATTGAGTGCTTGTTGTTGCTTGATTTTGATTGATCGTTTATTTTTGTTGATTTATAATTAGTTGATTTTTTACTTTTATTGGTTGACTGTATATTGATTTTTGTTGCTTGTTATTTTCTCGTCATTGGTTGTTATTACTTGTTGATTGCTCGTCGTTGGTCGTTATTGCTAGCATATTTAGTGAATTTTGTTTGTATAAGTCTGTAATTATAGTGAAGTTATCGTGATGAGTTGACAACGAAAGTGGAAATGAACTAGATGTGGCTTTAGAGCTCAAGGGCCTATGCGTTTTTGGGATAGGGCTATGTGGCTTCAGACCAATGGGGGTTAAGCTTGTTCATGTTCGATGGAGCTTTGTATTAGTATGCCTCCAATTACAAAAGGAATTTTTTTCCTTTTTGTTTTGTCTAAATCTAAGAAAGCGTAGTGTAGAGCTTGCTTTATTCTTGCTTGTATCGTACAAGTGTGCTTATTATTTTTTAAGGTAATATGATTGTCAGAAATGTTGGTTACATTAAATATGCTTGTTGCATCAGGGAAGCTTGTTGTACAGTTTATTAGAGATGTTTGTTGCATCGGAGATGCTTGTTGCATTATATATGTTTTTTTCACTATTAGTTGGAACATATTTGTTTAAGATGCTTGTTGCATGGTTTGATGTAGCATATTTACTTAAGATGATTGCTATATATGATTTGGCATTCTTAAATCCTTGGTTTAATTTTGCAATTGTGTTTGATCATCTTTTTAGAGTACGTTATTAGATACATGGAAGTAGGTATGCGCAATTGGGAAGCTTATTTGCTGGGATTCACATCTAAATGGCATGAGCTTATTGTGAAAGAGGTATATAAGGTCTATAGTATAGATGGAACGAATATAAATATATATGTATATATATGCTTGTATGCCTTCAGAAATGAGATGCATCGAATATGGGATGTCTCGGATATGAGATGTGTGTGTTGTTTTGGGATATTCAAGTAAAGGAGGCGCTACCGAACTTTTCCAATATGAATAGGGCATTAGAATCCTAAGGGCTAGGAGTTGTATTCCATGCTTGGAATTTTTGTCAATTATGTTGCATGGTCATAATCATAGAAATTTAGAGGACGAAATTATTCCAAGGAGTGGATAATGTAACAATATGCATTTTAACTACTAGATATTTAAATAATTAATTTAGATATTGAATCATTGACCAATTAAAGGTCTAAGATCTGATTTTTCGCATGTGGTTGAATTAGCGAGGCCACTTTCATTGAGTCAAGGGATCGACGTAGTTAATTAAAATGAGATAAATACTGCTATATTGGGAGTCATATATTTTTACAATTTACTTATTGTTATACGTATTTTCTAACAATGCATTCGTAGTAGAGTCCAGTGGGATTTGGACTGATGACTTTTGTTTTTGGGATGAAGACTTCATTATGAGACTTGCTATTGAGAGAAATTTTTGGAACCGGATGATCTTATAGCCAAAACTATCTAGAAATGCATGAGAATATAACCTCAGAGTGTTGTCTTAGATAGCGAAAAAGTTATACCATCGAGACCGGAAAATTTTGGTGAATTGCGCCGACGAGTTTCATGACGATTCAGTGCGTCTTATGATCATACTGACTCGAAAAATGTGATAATTTATTTGAGAAATTATATATATATATATATATATATATATATATATATATATGTCCACACTTTCACCCTACTCCTTTCTCTCTCTTACTTTTCCCTCTTCATATACTATCTAAAGCAGTTTAGTAACGAGTTTCGGGTCTACCCAGATTCCAAGAGCTCCATGTTGCGATAGACGACATCATCGAATCCATTAAACTCATAATGAGATGGAGATTGCATCCATGGTGCGTGTGTGGCGATGTTTTCGTCGTCGTCGTATAATGGTCAAGGATTATGATTAAGACTGGCTGTTAACTAAGGGGGAATTAATTGAATCGGAGAGCATCGTTGTTCTCCTCGCCGTGGCATGCATCCTTTATCATTGATGACCGAGGCTCCGACCTTGGCATGTGAGTCAGGACATTTGGTTGTTGCATGGGAAGGCAGAAAGTTGCATCTTACTTCATGGAGCTGAGCATGAGATATTTGGGTGTGTTGCGGAGAGCATGCGATGAGGGATGCATAGGGATTGAACGTTCATCAATTTATTTAGTATTGTTCGAAAATAAGGGAAGAGGACATGCACGGTGATGAGTTTTGTAGACATGCATGGTGTGTCAGTGTTTGGGGAAGAGGAGACGGGATGAATATAATTAATATATATTTAATTATCTTTAATTAATCTTGTTCTGTAGTTAATTCATTTCTCTTGCATACGAGGTCCAATCGAGATGCGGTCTTCGCTGTTGCACTCGTAGAGAGATTATCTACGACGTAGTATGGACTGGATTCAGACACTTGAGAAATTACAGTTCAGGTGAGCGGAGTTAGAACTCTGAATCTACATTTCAATATAAATCTCCCTAATTATATATTGAAAAGTATTACCAAGACAAGGTAGAATCATATATATATTCTGGATAATTGCTTAGAATCTTATATGTATAAGTATTGTGTTCTGTTTGTATTAAATAAAGTTAGATGGAGTTGATATTAATTTATAACATGGTTATAAATTAATTAAACTCAAATATAGGAGCGGTATTAGTGATAAAAATATTATTATATATTTTATCATAGATATTCAGGATAATTGATTATGATTCTCTCTGTGCGTGTGTGAGCTTGTGTTATATCATATTGGTCTTGAATAGAGTTAGAATGAGTTGAGGTTAATTTATAACATGGTTATAAATTAATTAAACTCTAATTTGTAGTTATATGAATGATAGAAATATTATTATATATTTTATTATTAATCAAAACTTAGAAGTATGACCTTTAAAATAAGCTACAAGGCTAAAATAATGATGGGATTTAGGCAGGTTAAACTTGTATTAAAAATGGCTTTGAAGTTTAACCGGCTTTGATATTGGTTTACTTTAGTGTAAATCAATAATTAACTAACTAGGAAATTTCTATAAAGGTGATTTAAGAAGTTAGAAATTACAAAGAAGTATCGTATTATTAATAGGGCTTGATTAAAGTTATAAAATCCTAAACAATGTATAACATGAATTATTAACTTGAGACCCTAAGGAATGGTTTGAGATACATGTGTGCACATATATACAGAAATTGTTTACATGAGTTATACAATATTTTAAGGCCTTATTGGTAGCTAAAATTAATTTAAATAGAAGAATTAAGTGAAAATAGGCTATATATGATTGATAGGCAAGTGCATTTTTTTATATATGAGAGTTGTATCAGATATTGTATTCAACTTTCTATATTAATATTTATTTATCTATTTCTTCCATCAGTACGATCTCTTAGATATTTTTTATCCCGTATGTTCTTGTATATTTAGTATATTACATATTACCATTCCGCTGTGAAATTGTCACTGGGCTTAAGTTGGTCATTTTGTTTTTTTATTTTACCCTGACAAGTTGTCTTTTGTGGTCGAGCGTCAAACGTTGTCATTTGATGTTGATTCAGGGTATTACAAAGGGTGGGTCATCACATTTAGGTTAATATAGCTAAGTCAAAATTGAAGATCTCATGGTAATAAAGTATAGTAACTTGAGGGTATAGTTGACCTTAAGTAGCTAGGCTATACTTTGATTATTGTTAAATACTTGGCATAGCAATCTAGTTATGACAACAGTTGAGTATACTTTAAACTACTTGAAGCGAAATAATACTACAGAGAAAATTCATCTCCTTCGTTATAGAAGATTAATATCACTATAATTGATGGTCGCTTAAAAGTCAAAATCTTTTGAAAAAGGTAAAAGAAAAATTAATTGATAAATGTTATCGGACTGAACCAAGGACTAAAGTGGTTTATTTAATTAAATACGGATACGAATATAGTTTTTTACCTTAGATCAAACTCATGATATCTAAGTGATATAGCGACAATGAGAAGAATACGTTCATAGCATGTCATTACTAATTGAGCTTATTATAGATTAGAAATATGATTTCGTCTAATGGTATATAAACATTGAACGGGTGCCTGATATTATACTTTAGCAAAGTTCGCATAGACTTTACTATATGAATTGTTTAAATAATGACTGAGGACCGATTTTACACCAAAGAGTCAAAACAACCACGTTCTGAGTTATTTCTGAATTTGATTAATGTTAAAATTAATTTATTGATGTTACAAATTAATACGAATGTCGTTTTAAAACTTTAGGCATTTTTAATTATTTATTTGAAGCTTAAATTCAATTAGAGCGGCATATAAAGGTTATATATCGGTTAGATTGGAAAAAGGAACTTGACTAATATAATTAAATAATTGATTCAAAAAGAACTCAATAGGAATTATGACTAGGTAATGTCTATATAGGCATGTCATAGCATGAAATTGGCTTTGGGGACCTAGCCTTCTAGGGTATGAGAGAAAGTAGAAGATATTTTGATATTTGGTGGTTTATAAATAGGTAGTCTTCATTCTCTTTCTCTCTACGCTCAGCTAATACAGCTCTTACCTCCGTTAGACATAGGTGAAGCCAACGTGGTGAAATTGCAAACCATAATCGAGGAGACAGAAGGGAGAACTAAACGACCGATGTGTTCGACTATCAGTAGGATCGCAAGGAGGAAGTAACATCTTTGTTTAATTATTTGTTTGATGACATATATGTATACATGATAACAGAGAGGAATTCTCATATAGAAAAACTCTCTAATAGAGATGAACTCCTAAAACAATGATTAGAAGGTTGGCATAATTTCTTCAAATTTTTAGTTCCTAATGTTAAACGGGTAACGTCCTAAAATTCAAGTTTCTGGTATTTAATGGGTAACAACTGCAAATCCTTTCAATAAACACTGATGGTCAGAAGACATGGTAGTTTCTATATTCTCTTATCCAAAAATGCACAATGAATTTCTTTTATCTTCAAGATCTGGTTCTAGGGCTATGTTTTTTTCAATCAGTAGCTCTGAATCCAACTTCTGATTTATAAATCAGAACTTTCTACTTTGTTTGTCTTTTGTCTGAATTTTGAATAAAACCATATATTCAGACAAAATTATTCAGAACTTTTTTCCTGCTTATTTTTTGTTTTGAATGCTGAGTAGTGTTTTTTATTTTGAACAACAAACAAATGATTATTCAGAATTCAGCATTCGGTAATCAACATTTAGACTTTAGAATTTAGTAATCAAAATTTAGAATTCAGCATTATAAACAAACAAAGCCCAAGTGTTGTAACCAAAGCAAATGTCTAACAACCCGCATATTTAACGATTTTATATTTAAATGTTTTATTTAAATATAGCGTCGTTAGTTGGATTTTTAGGTCCGAAATGTTACTTTCTGCAAATGGCCGAATTGGAACTCGAAACTACCCCCATTGGTTCCAAAATGGCGTTTGCGATCTTTTTGAGTATAAGCTTTGATATGTTTGGAGTAAGTTGAATTTTTCAACTTTTTCTACTTGGGTTTTAGGTTTGGGTTCAGCCCACTAACTATCTAATTAACCTAACTCAGCCCATCTCTTCTCATTCACTCATTTTCTCACCTCCAAACTTAAGCAAAACTGAAAATGGTGGAAGGGAAGAGGAAATAGAAATTTGCAAGCCCTAGTTCTTCTTTGTAACTTGAATTCTTGCTCCAAAAATCAAAGAGAAGACATAGGTAAGCTCCTCTTCATCTTCTCTATCTCTTTCTCTCTTCAATCTCAGATATTCCTAAACCTAGGAAAATACTTGTTTTGATCTTAGATTGAAGCTAGTAGAGTAGAAGTGGAGATTAGTTGGTCTTCTCCTTGTAAATTGAACTCCTTCTTCTTTGTTTTTGGATTAAAGGTGAGTTTTGAACTCACATCTACTTCTTTTGATATCATTGATGTTAGGCATGAATTCCTAACAATTGTTCATATGTTCTTTTGCTTTTGATTTGGGTTGATTCGGTGAAATTGCCAAATTATGATTTTTGAAACCAAATCTTTGAAAATCCTTATATGGTTGATGTTTTATGTGGTTCGGAGTGTTGGGTGTGTCGTTAAGCTTGGGCAGTCGTTTGATGTAAGCCCATAATCAACACGCATCCAATTGCTTTCGATTTGTTTGGCCACAATGGCCCAGGTTCAGGAAATGCCTGAACATTGAGTTTCAGACGTCTGAAACCATAATTTCAGACGTCTGAATATTGTTCTGGGGAACATTTTCATCCCCAGATTCAGACGTCTGAATTTATATTCCAGACGTCTGAATTGGCTAATTTTCAACCAGAAAGGAAATAGGCCGAATATTGCCTATTTCAGACGTCTGGGAGTTTGGATTCAGATGTATGAATTCTGTTTTGAAAAACAAATTTATTTTTAGTTTCAGACATATGAATACCTTCTTTCAGACGTCTGAATATGTTGTTTTTGCCAACTTGCCTTGTTCGTTTAGTTTTTCCAAATTTAATCGATACATAATGATTCCAATTAGTTATTTATGCATATTTGACCTTGATGATTCCTTTTTGCTTTATTCACGGGTTTTTATAAATGATTTCTTCAAGTCGTATTAAAAGCTCCCTTCTCCAATTTATAAATTCTATTTAAAGCACAAACAATTTCGCACTTTGAGCGAAGTGGAAGGGTGATTAAACGGTTGGGCAAAACACGGACCATGAATCCATGCGTTTGTCTTGCCGATTAATCCCCGACCTATTCAATTGATCGTTTTGGCCTTTTGGTCTGGTTTACCGATGAAACGAGGTGAACTTTGTACTGCTTTGAGTGTGAAATTAACTAACGGATAGTAAACCGTTTAGTGCGAACCAGTGGTTATGGGACTCACGTTACCACTTTTCGGATTCCTTTTTGAGAGTTATGACACATTCCGCCGGTTAGTGGCGTCCAGTACTGGGTCTTCGACCTTCGCCACTACGATTTGTTGCCTTCGGGTATGTGCCTTCGGGTTTGTTGCCCTTTAGTATCGCTTCCGATGTTGGTCGTTATGAGCCGCATGGGTGATATTGGGTTGCCCTTTAGTATCGCTTCCGATGTTGGTCGTTATGAGCCGCATGAGTGATATTGGGTTTGGAGTCTTCGATCCTTGTTTGTACAGTGCTGAGCTCGAGCAAATTTTCTGATGTTTCATTCATATGTATATTCCCTTGGTATCGCCCTTCGGTGTTGGTCTTTTTGAGCCACATGAGATGTAGCATTTACCTTGTGGAACTTTTATACCTTATTGGTATTTGTTATTGCCTTTTGGCTTGCTTTGGGATATTCTTATCCTTTGTTTCTATATGTTGCCGATGAAATGAGGCTTGTTATCATAGATTCATCTTTTGTTAGATGATTGTGTTATCTTCTTTAGAGATATTTGTTATACCTTGTAACCTTGCATGTTAATTGTTGTTCAGTTTATCTAACTGATTTGTTTAGCTAGACTGACCCGTGTATTTTATACTCGGGTCAGACCGAGATGTTTCAGGTTAAGTGCTTTTGGACTTAGCCTATTTTGCTTCCGCATGGACTATTCAGCTTGTTCCTTTTTGTTAAAGCTTTTTGTGTAGTCCTTTTTATTGTAAATCTGTTATATGTATTCTTTTGGGATTCGTCTGTATATTGTGGTTTGCCATACCACTTGACACGTATTATTTTGTATACTCTGCTATGTATCTTTATATGTGTATATGATGATCTACTATTCTGTGATGTATATTACATTTGAGTTGTTATATTCTGTTCTGATAGATCCTTCAACCACCTATGGTTCTGTTTTAAGTATTCATTGGGTATGTCGACCTGCTTGGTAGGTTTATTGTCGATGTATTCAATAGATAGTTAGAGCAAGGCTATAGATGGTCGCTCCCAACCAGCCTTATTCTCCGTGTCCTTGGCTAGCATGGGTATAGAGGTGGGGCATCACAGCATGGTATCAGAACTGATTTCAGAACAAAATATGATAAACACAGAATAGATGCACATATTACGGTACATCAAAGTGTATAAGTGATACAAATCTTTGAATCATCGTGCCTTTCTATTTCTTCTTCTATCAAAGGTTAGATAGAATTTGAGGAATACGTCTAGGAGTGCATTTTATTCCGTAGTATTCCATATTGATTATCTACCTTGTGTATAATCTCGTTCTTATCTTACTTTCAGCGTATGGCTAGAAGAGGCAGGGGACGACGTTCGAGTGTTGGGCAATCCAGTGGCTCACATCCGAATGGCGTATATATGTCTGCTGATCAGTTTTTGGAATTGTTTAGGAGCACTCAGCCTCCAGTTCCTCCTCGAGTGTCACCACCTCGCAATTATGCCTTTGCACGCCAGTGCAGTGATTTTGCTCATCTTGGAGGAAAGCCGTTTAAGGGCTCCGAGTCAGTTCTTGAAGTCCAAGCTTGGTTTCGCACGTGCGAGCGTATCTTCTCTCGTATGAATCTTTCTAACCATGATAGAGTTCTTGTAACTTCTAGCTTATTACAAGAGCGTGCTCTTGATTGGTATGAGCTTCTTGTAGCCAAGATTGATGAGTCTACTCTTTCTTGGACTCAGTTTCGGGAGCGATTTGAACTCAAGTTCATTCCTGAATCTAAAAAAGTTTTATTGACCCGTCGCTTCCTTGAGTTGAAGCAAGGGAAATCTTCTGTTTCTGAGTATGTTGCATCATTCGAGGCTTTATCTAAGTATGGTCTTGAATTCATTAGCACTTCTTATAAGAAGAATTTGAAGTTTGTTTCTGGTCTTAAGAAATATCTTAAGAAGTCTTTGTTGCTCCAGCTTAAGCTTTCTTTTGAGGAGTTGGTTGATTCTGCGCTTCATCTCGAGACCGTCGAGAAGGAGTGTGATAGTGATGTTGAGGTTGAGGTTTTCAAGAACCCCAACAAGAGGCCGCTTCCAATTCAGAAGTCCAGGTCTTTTCCTTCTAAGAAGAAGAAGACTGGTGATTCTACTTCTCAGCCTCAGCCTTCTGGAACACCTTTCATTCGGAAGTGTTTCTATTGTGGGTCTCCGGATCATATTATTCGAGCTTGTCCTAAGCCTCTCTTCTTCCGCTATTGCAAGAAGGAAGGTCATCATGTTTCAGCTAGCCCTACTGTTCCGGCTGGTGCCAAGTCTAGCAAGCTTTATGCTGCTAAGGCTTCTGAAGGTCCTTCTCAGTCCAAAGGTATATCTCCATCTATTTTGGAAGGTTCTGTTTTATTTCATGACCATAGTATTCGAGTTCTTTTCGATACGGGTGCTTCACATTCTTTCGTATCGAAGAAGCTCGTCGATGATTTATCTTTGGATGTTTCTTGTTTGGTTACTTCTTTAAGGATTGCGAATCCTATTGGGGGATCCGCGACCCTTAGCTATCTTTGTAATGACGTTGAGATTGTTTTATGTGGCTTTTCTTTTCGTGCGAATCTGCACGTTATTTATTGTCTGGAATTTGATATGATTTTGGGTATGGACTGGCTAGTGAGATATGATGCCAGAATTATTTGTTCGGAGAGAATTATATATCTTCGACATCCGAATTCGTCTACTCAGTTATCTCTTATTCTTTGGGATGTGGATAATTTCGAAATGGCTTTATATTCTCTTGACTCGCGAGATGATAATGATATATCTCGTATTCCCATTGCTTGTGACATTTCTGATATTTTTGAACTTGTTTCGGGTTTGCCGCCCAAGCGGGCAATTGAGTTCCGCATTGATCTCATTCCAGGCGCGCAGCCAGTTAGTCGTCCTCCCACGAGGATGTCTATAAGGGAAAATGAGGAACTCAAGAAGCAGCTTTTAGAGCTTGAGTCCAAGCAGTTGATTCAGTCCAGTTTTTCTCCGTGGGGATCCGCGGTTGTCTTTGTGAGGAAGTCTGGTGGAACTCTTAGGCTTTGCATTGACTATCGCAAACTTAACGAGTTGACCATTAGGAATAGGTATCCATTTCCTAGGATCGATGATATGTTCGATCTATTGAGTGGTGCTAAGGTCTTTTCTCAGCTAGACCTTGCCACAGGTTTTCATCAGTTACGAGTCGCGGAGGATAGCATTCCTCTTACCGCTTTCCGCACTCGTTATGGTTCTTTTGTGTGGCTTGTTATGCCATTCGGTTTGACGAACGCTCCTGCTTTCTTTGTTGATCTCATGAATCGAGTATTCCGGGAATATCTCGATAAGTTCGTCCTTGTCTTCATTGATGATATCCTTATTTATTCTAAGTCTGAAGCTGAGCATGCTAATCACTTGAGAATTGTCTTGAGTACTCTTCGTCATCATCAGCTTAGAGCTAAATTCTCCAAGTGCCACTTTTGGGAGAATAATGTTAAGTTCTTAGGCCATGTTATACCTTCCGATGGCATTTCTGTCGATCCCTCAAAGATCGAAGCCATCCAGAATTGAAAGAGGCTCGAGAATGTTCATGAGATTCGTAGTTTCCTTGGATTGGCGGGTTATTACCGTCGGTTCATTAAAGATTTTTCCCGAGTTGTGCTTCCTCTCACTTGCCTTGCTCGGAAAGGCATTCGTTTCGATTGGTCCGACAAGTGTGAAGCTTCCTTTCTGACATTGAAGGAACTTCTCACTAATGCTCCTATTCTTGTGGTTCCCGAGGGGAATCATGATCTTGTTGTCTACACTGATGCTTGTGGTAGTGGTCTCGGTGCTGTTATTATGCAGAAGGGTCGGGTAGTTGCTTATGCTTCTAGGCAACTGCGTCCGAATGAAGTTCGCTATGCCACTCATGATCTTGAGTTAGCCGCCATTGTCTTTGCCTTGAAGATTTGGCGACACTATTTATTGGACGAGCGTTTCATTCTTTATAACGATCATAAATCTTTGAAGTATGTGTTCACTCAGAAGGAACTCAATATGAGACAACAGCATTGGCTTGAGTTTCTTGCTTCCTTTGACTTTGATATCCAGTATAACCCTGGTAAGGGTAATCGTGTTGCAGATGCGCTTAGTCGCAAACATTCGGCTGTTATTTCTATGATGCTTGCCGAATGGAATGTTCTTGAGACTCTATCTTGTTGTGAAATTCGTGATCGATGTTCATCTTCTGATTCTCCTATTCTATTGTTTAGTTTGGAAGCTCGACCTATTTTGTTGGATCATATTGCCGATGCTTAGCGGCGTGATCCTGATTTGTTGCATCTTATTCAGCTTTGTGAGTCTGGATCCTGTGATAAGGCGTTGCAGGATTTCAGCATTGATTCTCATGGGTGTCTTCGTAAGAAGAACCGTCTTTTTGTGCCTTCTGATTTTGCACTTAGGCATGACATTCTTGATGGCTGTCACCGTTCTAAGTATACCATTCATCCTGGTAGTAGTAAGATGTATGCCGATATACATCGTCTTTATTATTGGGAAGGCATGAAGCGCGATGTAGCGAGTTATGTGAGTAATTGCATAACTTGTCAGTGTGTTAAGGCTGAACATCAGCGTCCTTCGGGTCTTCTTCAGCCTCTTGAGATTCCATTGTGGAAATGGGATCGGATTTCTATGGATTTCGTTGACGGTCTATCTCGTTCGAGATCAGGTCATTCTAGCATTTGGGTTATTGTTGATCGCCTCTCTAAGTCTTCTCATTTTGTCCCTATTAAGTCTAATAGAACTGCTTCGCATTTGGCTAAGTTGTATGTTAAGGAAATCGTGAGACTTCACGGTGTTCCTAGTTCTATTGTGAGTGATAGTGATCCTTTATTCACGAGTCATTTTTGGCAGAGTCTTCAGCAAGCTTTGGGAACAAAGTTTAATTTTAGTACAGCTTATCATCCGCAGTCTGACGGACAGACTGAACAGGTGAATCGTTTCTTGGAAGATCTTCTCCGTATTTGTATTTTTGATTTTGGTGGTAGCTGGGAGGATCATCTACCTCTTGTAGAGTTCTCCTACAACAATAGTTTTCAGTCTAGTATCGGTATGGCTCCTTTCGAAGCCCTATACGGAAGGCCATGTCGATCTCCTTTATGTTGGTTGGAATCTGGGGAGAAGCTTATTCTTGGTCCAGATTTTGTTCGTGATTCTTCCAAGAAGATTGATCTCATCCGGTTGAGAATGAAAGAGGCACAGAGTCGCCAGAAATCCTACGCGGATAGCCGTAGGAAACCTCTCGAGTTCTCGATTGGTGATCTTGTTTTTATTCGTGTTTCTCCTTTGAAAGGGGTTATGCGTTTCAGTACGACTGGGAAATTGGCTCCTCACTTTATAGGGCCATTTTCTATTACAGAACGTATTGGCCCTGTGGCTTATAGAGTTTCACTTCCTGCTCATCTATCTGGCATTCATGACGTGTTTCACGTCTCGCAGCTTCGGAAATGTCTTCGGGAGTCGGATTCTGTCATTACTTCTCCTGATTTGCTAGAGCTTGAGATCTCACTGGACTTATCCATTGTACAGCAACCTATTCGCGTACTTGACACGGAGGTGCGATGCCTTCGGAACAAGGATGTGCCGCTCGTTAAGATTCAATGGTCCGCTAATCCCAATGACTATACTTGGGAAACCAGAGAGTTTATTGAGCGATATTATCCAAGTTTTCTATCTTCGCTTGGGAACGGTGAGTATATCTTTTCGTCTCAAGCTTATTTTCTTTTCTTTTGAATGTTGTATGTATGTAGTTGTTACAAATATCGTCTCTAGGAATTGCGGGGATGCAATTTTGTAAGGAGGGGAGATCTGTAACAACCCGCATATTTAACAATTTTATATTTAAATGTTTTATTTAAATATAGCGTCGTTAGTCAGATTTTTAGGTCCGAAATGTTACTTTCTGCAAATGGCCGAATTGGAACTCGAAACCACCTCCATTGGTTTCAAAATGTCGCTGCGATCTTTTTGAGTATAAGCTTTGATATGTTTGAAGTAAGTTGAATTTTGCAACTTTTTCTATTTGGGTTTTGGGTTTGGGTTCAGCCCACTAACTATCTAATTAACCTAACTCAGCCCATTTCTTCTCATTCACTCGTTTTCTCACCTCCAAACTTAAGCAAAACTGAAAATGGTGGAAGGGAAGAGGAAATAGAAATTTGCAAGCCCTAGTTCTTCTTTGTAACTTGAATTCTTGCTCCAAAAATCAAAGAGAAGACATAGGTAAGCTCCTCTTCATCTTCTCTTTCTCTTTCTCTCTTCAATCTCAGAAATTCCTAAACCTAAACTTAGGAAAATACTTGTTTTGATCTTAGATTGAAGCTAGTAGAGTAGAAGTGGAGATTAGTTGGTCTTCTCCTTGCAAATTGAACTCCTTCTTCTTTGTTTTTGGATTAAAGGTGAGTTTTGAACTCACATCTACTTCTTTTGATATCATTGATGTTAGGCACGAATTCCTAACAATTGTTCATATGTTCTTTTGCTTTTGATTTGGGTTGATTCGGTGAAATTGCCAAATTATGATTTTTGAAGCCAAATCTTTGAAAATCCTTATATGGTTGATGTTTTATGTGGTTCGGAGTGTTGGGTGTGTCGTTAAGCTTGGGCAGTCGTTTGACGTAAGCCCATAATCAACACGCATCCGATTGCTTTCGATTTGTTTGGCCATAATGGCCCAGGTTCAGGAAATGCCTGAACATTGAGTTTCAGACGTCTGAAACCATAATTTCAGACGTCTGAATATTGTTCTGGGGAACATTTTCATCCCCAGATTCAGACGTCTGAATTTCTATTCCAGACGTCTGAATTGGCTAATTTTCAACCAGAAAGGAAATAGGCCGAATATTGCCTATTTCAGACGTCTGGGAGTTTGATTCAGACATCTGAATTCTGTTTTGAAAAACAAATTTATTTTTAGTTTTAGACGTCTGAATCACTTCTTTCAGACGTCTGAATATGTTGTTTTTGCCAACTTGCCTTGTTCGTTTAGTTTTTCCAAATTTCATCGATACATAATGATTCCAATTAGTTATTTATGCATATTTGACCTTGATGATTCCTTTTTGACTTTATTCACGGGATTTTATAAATGATTTCTTCAAGTCGTATTAAAAGCTCGCTTCTCCAATTTATAAATTCTATTTAAAGCACACACAATTTCGCACTTCGAGTGAAGTGGAAGGGTGATTAAACGGTTGGGCAAAACACGGACCATGAATCCATGCGTTTTTCTTGCCGATTAATCCCCGACCTATTCAATTGATCGTTTTGGCCTTTTAGTCTGCTTTACCGATGAAACGAGGTGAACTTTGTACTGCTTTGAGTGTGAAATTAACTAACGGATAGTAAACCGTTTAGTGCAAACGAGTGGTTATGGGACTCACGTTACCACTTTTCGGATTCCTTTTTGAGAGTTATGACACATTCCGCCAGTTAGTGGTGTCCAGTACTGGGTCTTCGACCTTCGCCACTACGGTTTGTTGCCTTCGGGTATGTGCCTTCGGGTTTGTTGCCCTTTAGTATCGCTTCCGATGTTGGTCGTTATGAGCCGCATGGGTGATATTGGGTTGCCCTTTAGTATCGCTTCCGATGTTGGTCGTTATGAGCCGCATGGGTGATATTGGGTTGCCCTTTAGTATCGCTTCCGATGTTGGTCGTTATGAGCCGCATGGGTGATATTGGGTTTGGAGTCTTCGGGCTCATGGATCCTTGTTTGTACAGTACTGAGCTCGAGAAAATTTTCTGATGTTTCATTCATATGTATATTCCCTTGGTATCGCCCTTCGGTGTTGGTCTATTTGAGCCGCATGAGATGTAGCGTTTACCTTGTGGAACTTGTATACCATATTGGTATTTGTTATTGCCTTTTGGCTTGCTTTGGGATATTCTTATCCTTTGTTTCTATATGTTGCCGATGATATGAGGCTTGTTATCATATGATTCATCTTTTGTTAGATGATTGTGTTATCTCCTTTAGAGATATTTGTTATACCTTGTAACCTTGCAGGTTAATTGTTGTTCAGTTTATCTAACTGATTTGTTTAGCTAGACTGACCCGTGTATTTTATACTCGGGTCAGACCGAGATGTTTCAAGTTAGGTGCTTTTGGACTTAGCCTATTTTGCTTCCGCATGGACTATTCAGCTTGTTCTTTTTTGTTAAAGCTTTTTGTGTAGTCCTTTTTATTGTAACTCTATTGTTAACGCCGAGCGACTCAAGGAGCCTACGACCCATAATAGTTACCGACTCATGTAAAGGAGCGACTCAGTAAGTGCCGACTCATCAAGACTAGCGACTCAACTAGCCCACGACTCATCCTATAAGGCCACTCAAAGGAGCGACTCACGACTTAAGGAGCCTAATAAGTTAAAGCGTCAGCGACTCAACATGTAGGGCAGTCAGCGACTCATTGGTGGCAACGACTCAGCGAGCTAGTGCTTTAAAGGTACAGTGTGGATTAACGACTCAGCAGGGTCTGCGACTCAAGGCCTAGACCAATTCAACGACTCAAGAGGCCGCTACGACTCAAAAGATGGGCCGACACACGACACAAGACTCAGAGGCAAGTTCAAGATCATGCTGCAAAGAAGTGACTTGCAGACGACTCACGACTCATCATGAGTCGGTCACGACTCATGATGAGTCGACCACGACTCATGACTTTGCAATTTCAGCCTAGGAAGTTTGCCTATAAATACGTAGCCACTTCCAACGTTCAAAGGACTTTGGGGGGACTGACTTCCTACGGGCCATTACTCTGCTATTGTCTCGACTTCAAGCAACACTCAAGCAACATTTCTATCACTCCAATCACCAAAGACATTTCAACAAATCTCGTGAAGAAAAATAACTCATTCATCATGCATTCAAAGGATTCTTCTACATCGGGGTTTGAGATATTTGTCTAAGTGTGTTGTAACCGGAGTTGATTGTAAAAAACTGTATCTAAATAAACAATAAAGAGCTTCAAAGTGGACGTAGGCTTGATCCTAAGCCGAACCACTATAAATACTGTGTCTCTTACTGTTTTTCTACATACTTTCTGCTTATTTCTGATTCCCATACAAGTGGGTGGTGCTTTCACAATCACATCTTATACACTAGGGTGTTGGCGTTTAAATTTAAGCGTTAACATTTTGGTGCTTTCACTGAGAATTGAACTCAGGACTTCTATCATCATTGCTTTACAGAAGATTTGTAGAGAGAATTTCCTTGAAGACTAGAAGTCTAGCAGAAATTATGGCTTCTGAAAGGAAACGAAAGTTTTTGAGGTTTGAAGGTACTAGCAGCAACGCCATTGCTCTTCCCACATTAGGGGAAACAGCTTCAACTATTGGGGTCACAAAGGCTGAATTAAATGCTGTGATTTATGGAATATATCAACACATGGAAGTTCAAAGTAATAGAATACTGGACAAGATGAACACATTGCAAGAGGAAGTCCGTCGACTAGAAAGCAATATAAAAACCATTGCTAAGGAGGCTCAGGTTTCAGAAGAATGGAATATTCCTCAACGAGCAACCGGCATTATTGGACCATTCCCCCAAACAGAAAGTTCATGGCCACGACCAACTATCCACGAACGTTTGTCAAGGGCAACTTTCGAGAGAATAGTTGACGACTACCCATTGAGTCCTGGTAACGATGAAGAATACATACCGGAGATGATTGAACAAAGAGAGGACGATGGAGGGAAAAGAAAGCAGAAGCTCTTGAAAAAAGCTCGACGCTTCAGATCCTCTGACTTCACTCCCTTGACCGACACTCCGGAAAATATCTTCTTGGCAACAAAGGATGTTGTTGTGTACCCCAAACCATCTCTGTTGAGGAGAAGCGCAACAGACAATGGAAAATTCTGCCGATTTCACAATCAGCCTGGCCATGACACCAATCAATGTCGCCATTTAAGGAAGGAGATTGAAGAGTTCTCAAACAGAATGAACTGCAACAATATGTGAAAAGAGATGGAATTAACTACTCCTCATCCTCCAAGGTGCAGCTGGTGTTCGCTCAACAATGTAGCTCAAATAAAAGAACCGTGGCACAGGGAAATGAAGGTCCTATCATCAGTATCGTCACAGCAAGCCCTCACCAGGTAGGAAAAAATTGGATGAGACGGGAAGACATGCACACGCTTCAGGAAGACCTTCAAAGTGAAAGGAAGTTTCGATTCTGAAAAACGTTGCCATCCAATCCTTTCAAGCCAAAAGATTCAATCCCTAAAGCTTGGGGCAACAACTGCTTTCTTACTTTACTTGAATACTATGTTTCAAATTTGTAAAGGAATGCTGATCCAATAATTCTTGTATCAAAATCTGTTATAAAGACAGTGCAAATAAATAATAAAAACTATAAGCCTTGTTCTCCCTATTATTACAAGTCGCTTATTTTATTTCGATATGTGAAATATTCTAAGAATGTCACTAAAATTATCGATCTAAATTTGCAGGCAATCAATGTCCAGCCGATTCGTTACAATATCAAGCAACCCTTGGTAGCTTTCTAAAGCAAGTCTTAAGTGACGAAAGTCCAGGGGCAAAACCTAAATAAGAAATACTCTAAGCAAATAAATAAGATTTGGCTAGAGTATGCTTCTTCAGTTAAAACCACCCGCCAACAGAAGAAGATAGTGCACACTTAAGGATGGCACTGAGGCACTGCTAATATAATCAATCAAGTTCGCAACTGTCAAAAGAGAACCAATTCCAAGAACTTGGAATAATAGCCACTTACATCCATATTTTACATAAAAACTCTGCTGAGATATTGCAATAAATTTACAGATATATGATTCTCTTGTTAAGGGCAATTGCAAGGCAGGCGAATAACAACAGCAGTAAAGTGAATATAGGCCCAATTCTGGCTAAATCACTATAATTCTCGTGTTCCCTACTATTATAAACTGCTCTGTTTTATTTTGGCGTATGAAATACGTTGAGCGTGTTGCTAAAAAGACCATTTAATAATGCAGGCCATAAAAACAAGACTTACCAGTCATGAGACGAAGCGATCCGCAACAACATCCAGTAGTCAAGCACTGAGCCATTCAAAATTCCCATATCCAAATCTTACAAAAGGAGAACTTCAACCGAAAGTAAGCAAGGTGGATAAAAGCAGATCATATATAGCTAACCGCAAATGTATGAACAAACAAACGGCCAGTTAAAGAACCTACATCTGCCACCACCAATTTGCTTAACTATAAAATATATTCCTTTGGGTAAGGGAGAGGCTTGGCAGCTAAAAGCAATGACCCTTGCGAAGTAATGGGAATTGTCAACATGAATCAACGGCAAAAAAGTATGCGAGAGCAAGCATCAGCCAACAAAAGATCATTTCGGAAGTGCCAGCCCTTTTTGAAGGCATAATTCCTCAGGGGATAGAGACCTCAAGCGGGCTCCATCGAAAAGGGTGTCTCTCTCGTTACAAAGTCGTGGAGTTACCAGCCAACACACTCCCGAGAATCCATCCAAACAAGAAAAGGAAACTCCAAACTTCCTGACAATAACCCTCCTCTGGGGCACACATTTCACCACAATCGGTCGACATATTCCCGTGAGATGAAAAGCCCTCTTCGGAGGCCAAATGCTTCTCTACGGAGACCGAATGCTTCTCCTCAGAGACAAAAGCCCTCTTCGGAGGCCAAAAGCCCTCTTCAGAGGCCGAATGCTTCTCTACGGAGACCGAATGCTTCTCCTCAGAGACCAAAGCCCTCTTCGGAGGCCAAAAGCCCTCTTCAGAGGCCGAATGCTTCTCTACGGAGACCGAATGCTTCTCCTCAGAGACCAAAGCCCTCTTCGGAGGCCAAAAGCCCTCTTCGGAGGCCAAATGCTTCTCTACGGAGACCGAATGCTTCTCCTCAGAGACCAAAGCCCTCTTCGGAGGCCAAAAGCCCTCTTCAGAGGCCAAATGCTTCTCTATGGAGACCGAATGCTTCTCCTCAGAGACCAAAGCCCTCTTCGGAGGCCAAAAGCCCTCTTCAGAGGCCGAATGCTTCTCTACGGAGACCGAATGCTTCTCCTCAGAGACCAAAGCCCTCTTCGGAGGCCAAAAGCCCTCTTCAGAGGCCGAATGCTTCTCTACGGAGACCGAATGCTTCTCCTCAGAGACCAAAGCCCTCTTCGGAGGCCAAAAGCCCTCTTCAGAGGCCGAATGCTTCTCTACGGAGACCGAATGCTTCTCCTCAGAGACCAAAGCCCTCTTCGGAGGCCAAAAGCCCTCTTCAGAGGCCGAATGCTTCTCTACGGAGACCGAATGCTTCTCCTCAGAGACCAAAGCCCTCTTCGGAGGCCAAAAGCCCTCTTCAGAGGCCAAATGCTTCTTTATGGAGACCGAATGCTTCTCCTCAGAGACCAAAGCCCTCTTCGGAGGCCAAAAGCCCTCTTCAGAGGCCGAATGCTTCTCTACGGAGACCGAATGCTTCTCCTCAGAGACCAAAGCCCTCTTCGGAGGCCAAAAGCCCTCTTCAGAGGCCAAATGCTTCTCTACAAAGACCCCTAATGGGATATATGCCACAAAAAAGAAAGTTCTCTACTCAACAAAAAAGATTGGAGAAGTCATGACCCTCCAACCATGAGAGAGTAACTTCCAGGCGATGCAAACCCTATCGGGGGCACATTTCACCAGGAGTTGAAGCGTAACAGCCGCTCTTCGGAATTACGCTTCACCAGAGTTGAAATGCAAACAAAATAAAGACCTCTTCGGGGGCACATTTCACCAGGAGTTGAAGTGTAACAGCCGCTCTTCGGAATTGCGCTTCACCAGAGTTGAAATGCAAACAAAATAAAGACCTCTTCGGGGGCATATTTCACCAGGAGTTGAAGTGTAACAGCCGCTCTTCGGAATTTCACTTCACCGGAGTTGAAAGACAAGCAAAATAAAGACCTCTTCGGAGGCACAATCAAGAAGAAAGACCTCTTCGGAAGCCCACGTTTCGCCGAGATTGAAATAAAACTTCCAAGTGTTGAAACGTGGAAAGACTTTCTAAGGCAAAACTCTTTGGAGGTACACGTTTCGCCGAGATTGAAATAAAACTTTCAAGTGTTGAAACGTGAAAAAATCCCTCCTCAGAGGTACAACTTTCCATATATAAAAAAAAAAAAAAAAAAAAAAAATCCTCATCAGGGGCATGCTTTAACTCACAAAGGAAAAGTAATTTACCTATTCTGGAAAATGATCTTCTTTAAAAAAAAAAAAAAAAAAAAAAAAAGAAGAAGAGAAGAGAAAAGGAGTTAAAGTACCCTTCAGAGGTCCGCTTTGCTACATAAAAGAAATCACTCGGCAAAAAAGAAAATGTACTTAAGCAAAAAGAAAGAAGTGATTTCTTCAAAGGACAAAGCGCGTAGAAACTCATACGAAGGGGGTTGTACTCTACAAGAATTCTTTTTAAAATAAAAATAACATAATTATTCTTTAGCAAATAAGAGTGCAAGTCCCCTCGAAGTATAGAATATTGCAGCAAACTTATGGAATGGGGGCAATATAGTATAATTACACACTGTATGATATAACTAAACCAGCAAAAGGTAACGCTCAAGTAACATACCATGAGCTCGCTGCAATATCAAATGAACTCATGCCAAAACGAATAACAAATGTACTCTCTAATTCAAACAAAAGTTTGTACAAACGAAGAATCATTTTATTCAATTATAGTGCAGGTACAGGTCTCAAAATAAAGAAAAGCGGGGGCCGGTACCCGCACAATTCTCGGCCAGTACATGCAAAACACAAAAAACTAGAAACTAAAGATCTTCACTTCTTTTTGCTGCCTTTAGACCCTTTACCCGGCCGGATGATCAGTTTTTCAGGACGATCGGTGGGCATAAGGGAAGTAGGAGAGGAAGGCGCAACCGGTTCAACTTCCGGCTCCTCTTCAGTGGCGATGATTTTCTTCCCCCTCCTCTTGGATGTCCCACGCTTCTTTCTCCTTTGCGAGGAAGACTCACTCCCCGGAGTGACAAGTTTAGATAGAACAACGTCGTCAGAAGGAGTTCGCTCCGGGGATATATCACCTCCTTCAAGTCTCTCATCTTTCTGCTCTTGCGAAGCGACGGGATCATCCAAGCCGTGAAGAGCCTCTATTTGTTCTTCCTGTGATCTGGGTTGCGAGGCAGTAGGAGGCGCCACCTGAAGAGATGGAGGAAGGATAACCGGAGGAGTAGAAGTTTGAGCAGTACTTGGTGCTTTCTCTACAGAAGAAAAGAGGTTAAAGTTAGTAGAGAGAGGAGATGAAGGCTCATCGAGATTGAGAAGATAACCAAGGAGTTCATGAAACTCATGTGAAGCAAATGAATAACCCGCTTGAACAGAATTGACAGTGGCGGGATTAACAGTGAGGTTACCTGGTGAAGCTGATCTCCTGATATCAACTTCATATGCTTGCGCGTCAGCGCTCTCATCGCCCTCATCTCCACCATGTACACTTGTAATCTCAGTAGTAATTTTGGTAGGAGAAGCAAAATGGGAACTGGAACCAATGATGTTGATTTCGGACAAAGAAGGTGGCTGAACCGGGGTAGTTGAAGTAGTTCCTTCAACCTGCCCCCCTTCTGTCGCTTCGGTTCTTAGTTTAGCAAGTTGTTCCTTTCCCCTGGCGAGAGCAGTGCGAGCGTCCTCATCAAAATAATGCCTTTCCAAGGCTGACTCATCATAACCAGCACCCTCAGCACCAAGCATATCGAGGGCAGCCTCCCACACTTCGGCTAAAGTGATCTCGTACTTGGGACCTAGAAAAGCAAGGCTTCCACGCCCCAAGACGCTATGTAAGTAGAAGTCGAATAGTGTCGAGCCAAAGCTATTCTTAGTCTCCTCGTGAGATTCCTCAGCTGCGATTCTGCCGGCGACGGCCTCATCGCGCTCCCTCTCCGTTTTAGAAAGCTGAAGTTTGAGCATTTGTATCTCCGCTTCCTGGGATTTGTTTTTCATTTGGAGCTCCGCAACATCAGTAATGTAGCCCTCATTAATTCTTTTCTGAGCTTCGAGCCTATCCTCAGCATCCCGTTGGCTGGCATGAGCATCTCTTACCTGTCTGAGAAGCACTTCTTCTTTTTGAGAATATGAGGTAGAGGAAGCAGCAAGCTCATCTCTCAACTTCTCGACCTTTGCTTCAAGCTCCTCGTTGTAGGAAGTAATGCTTCTCATCTCGGTATCATGCTGCTCAAGGACCTTTTGCCACTCAGCCTTATCATTTTCCATGGTGAGCATGGCCTCTAAGTTGGCGCGGTTAACTCGTTGAAGCTCATCAACAAGCTTCTGCCAGTTTGACATCCTCTCGATGTCAAGTTTAACAGCGTCAAGATTTCGCAGCATGGCGGGCTTGTCGATTGGAACCAGGTCAAGATCGAATCTCACGCCTTTTAAGCACCATTGTGGAAAGCGACTTTGTAAGGTGGCTGGGCCAGGCCCCACTTGAAATTTAGGCCTGCTTATTATTGTCTGGATGTCCTCCTTTCCGAGAGCAGGAGAGTCGGAAGAAATATCAAGAGGGGCAGGGGCAGTAGGCTTGTCGGGAGTGGTGGAAGCATGTCTCTCACCATGTCGAGCTCGTTTGCTCGAATCTTCTACTACATGACCTTTTCCCCGGTCATCGTGTGATTTCCTTTTATAGGAATCGTCACCTCTCTGCGGGGAGTCGCGATGCTCATCCCTATCCCTTCTATCACGACGTTCTTCGGCATCCCTCCTTTCCCGAGCTTTTCGAGCAGCCCTCTCTTCATCAGACTCCCTATAGGAAGAGAAGTAGCGCCCATAATTATACTGTCCACGCCCACCATAGCGTTGAAAATCTTGATAGTATGATCCACCGCGTGTCATTGGAGAATCTGAAATAAGAAAAGATAAGCTTCAGAAATCTTTAAAGCATAAGAAGATAAGTGCATAAGTGTGCTGGAAAATTCTTAAGTGGTGTGTGAAGTGCAAACTACTCGCGTTGGGCTAACGAACCACTTCTCAGTTGGGGGGATGTAATAGGTTTCGCTATCGGTGGCAATTCTTGGGATAAAGGAGTTGGAGTCAGTTGGAGGGCAGATGTCGCTTCAATTGTTGGAGGTATAACTTTACCACGAGCAGGATCATCTTTAGAGAGCTCTTGGGAAGAGATAAATAAGTCACTTAAATCCCCAAAGACATCATCATCGTCATGCCTAGCCTGGTTCCCTCCATCAGTTCCTTTATCGGCATTTTTCATAGTTTGGGAAGGTTGCTCCTCTTCTTCTTCAGTAATGGGGGGAAGCGCGGACTTTTCGGATGGCCCCGTGTCGTCTCGTGGAGTAGAGCACTTCACTAATGGAGTTCCAGTAGAAGTTTCTCCCTGCACACGATCTTTAGTGGAGACCGAGGCGTCGAGAGTTTTCGTCGGAGAATCGGGAACTTCAGTCGGGGCTTCATGAGGCTGAGTAAAGCGAGAGGGATGGAGAAGTCCGTATTGGTGTAAAAATTCATCGCTTAGCAGAAACTTTATGCTCCTTTCTTCTGCCGGCACAGCATTTAATCTTTCTAAAATTTGCTTAAAACTTGGGTCCCTGGTAGGGGGTGGAAGCGCTAAAACAGGAACAAAGAATGAAGTTAGCAACTAAAAGTTCGGATCTCAAAAATGGCTTCAAAGCGGAAAGAATATAGACAGGAAATCTTACTTCCTACTCTCCAGATGGCATAAAACCCTGGAGGGCAACGAACGAAGAAAAACTGATTCAAAAATCCGTGAGCGCTTTCGGGGAGATCAGTAATAAGTTTGCGGTTTCGAGCGCTTCTTATAACCACAATGGAGGGATGGTCTTTAATTTTTGTAAATGAGCAAAAATAACAGATCTCCCCGAAGCTTGGTAGTCGATCCAAGGTTCTCCTAAATAGAACACATAAGCCCATCAGAATAGCATAGCCATTGGGGTGTAATTGGAATGGAGAGATAGACAGCCGAAGCAAGAACTGTTGAAGAAAGTCGTTAAAAGGAGGAATAGCGCCATTTAAGCACATTTGGCGATTGACAGCAACAAAACCAAGAGGTGGCCTATCGGCAGTATCATTTGGCCCCGGTAGTAAGGCGTCAGCATCATCGATGCCAAACTGGACGCACAATTGATTAAACGTCCGTTGATTCAGAGTTGTTGGTATTCTCTCTGGAGGGTTATCCACAGGAATAGCTACCGGAAAGGTATCTTCAGTCTGACTCATCGGCTCTTCTTGATGAGAAGTCATTCTACACAAGCAACTGGATGTTCAAATGCGAAGGTGCGCGTTTCCTAAAAAGTGTGAAGTGTTGTGCAAGACTAGAAAAGTGACAAGTATATATAACTAGGATTACACTAATCGATGCTTGATCGATGGTAAACATTTCAGAACTTGTTAACTTAAAAGTTCAAACATAATATTAGTGCAAGCAAGTCGATTTCAATTGACTACTTCAGCATTGCTTTGATATTTTGTTTGAAATAGATATATTAAAGGCACTTCATATATGCAGTTCATTCAAGTTAATCATCTATCGTTAACTAATCTGTCATTCGGTGTGGGCAATCAATGACAGTATATTCGTCCCAATTTTCTGTAAACATTGTGTTAGACAGGTTATTAGCTTGCAAGAGTGACCTGTGGAAAAAATACGACAAAGTTCAACAGTTCAAAGTTCAAGCAAAATTTACAAGTGTTAAGTCGTCAATGACTCAATAATTCTTTGTATTGGTTAAGCTAAGTCATTGGTTATTTGGATGACTCGGTTACGGCCTAAAGGATATGCGGCGAGTTAAGTTAAGTTCTATAAGTTGTAATGTGCATGAAGGAAAAAGCCTCAAATCAGAACAATGCAAATTTCTTTAAATCCTGTCTCGGCCGCGACTCAAATCTAAGGAGGCATTTAGTTGAGTCGGTCATAGGTTCAAGCATGGAAAAGAGGCTCAAGTACTGAGTCGTTCAGGGCTTATGGTTTGAGTCGTGTATAGTTTGAAAGGTTGAGTCATGGAAAGTAACCCAAGTGCTGAGTCGTTCACGGCTCATGGCTTGAGTCGTTCGCGACTTATAGTTTAAGTCATCTACGGTTTATGGCTAAAGCATTGAGTCGTATACGGCTGAGATTGCAAGGCTTTTCAAAATCAGTGGTCGAAAGGCAAAACCTAATTCGCTAACTCTTGGAATTCCTCATCACGCCTCATCTCACAGCCCCCCTTTTCCTGTCTCAATCCACTAACCCGGTAATGCTAAGGCAACAAGGATCTGTCACATTCCCAATGGAGCCCATCGTCCTTCCATACCAACAAATCACCCGAGAAACAATCTGAAATGTTTCGCATCGATCTTAAATTCAATGCATTGCTGAACTCGCGTATCGAATAGTGATCTAGAATCGATTACAACAATTCAAAGTGAAGCGCAGCACATGAAAACAAACTAAAGCCGAAAGATGAGAATTTGTGATTCAACGTTGATTATTATGGATTAAGATTGAATTTGCTTACGAAGTATAATGGTTGGGATGAATCGGAGAGTAGCAGGGTTGAATTCGCCTTCGGAAATGAGATTCAAAGATGCGTTAATGGCGTCACAAGATGATGAGACAGAGATCAAGTGAGGAAGAAGAACAACGCAATAGCTTATATACAAGGCAGGGGAGAATGAGAAAGGACTCACGAGTCATAGGCCGCCCTGAGTCGGTCACGACTCAAGAAGAAAGTCGAAGCACACGACTCATGATATAAGCGTGTACTTCGAGGGGCAATTGTTAACGCCGAGCGACTCAAGGAGCCTACGACCCATAATAGTTACCGACTCATGTAAAGGAGCGACTCAGTAAGTGCCGACTCATCAAGACTAGCGACTCAACTAGCCCACGACTCATCCTATAAGGCCACTCAAAGGAGCGACTCACGACTTAAGGAGCCTAATAAGTTAAAGCGTCAGCGACTCAACATGTAGGGCAGTCAGCGACTCATTGGTGGCAACGACTCAGCGAGCTAGTGCTTTAAAGGTACAGTGTGGATTAACGACTCAGCAGGGTCTGCGACTCAAGGCCTAGACCAATTCAACGACTCAAGAGGCCGCTACGACTCAAAAGATGGGCCGACACACGACACAAGACTCAGAGGCAAGTTCAAGATCATGCTGCAAAGAAGTGACTTGCAGACGACTCACGACTCATCATGAGTCGGTCACGACTCATGATGAGTCGACCACGACTCATGACTTTGCAATTTCAGCCTAGGAAGTTTGCCTATAAATACGTAGCCACTTCCAACGTTCAAAGGACTTTGGGGGGACTGACTTCCTACGGGCCATTACTCTGCTATTGTCTCGACTTCAAGCAACACTCAAGCAACATTTCTATCACTCCAATCACCAAAGACATTTCAACAAATCTCGTGAAGAAAAATAACTCATTCATCATGCATTCAAAGGATTCTTCTACATCGGGGTTTGAGATATTTGTCTAAGTGTGTTGTAACCGGAGTTGATTGTAAAAAACTGTATCTAAATAAACAATAAAGAGCTTCAAAGTGGACGTAGGCTTGATCCTAAGCCGAACCACTATAAATACTGTGTCTCTTACTGTTTTTCTACATACTTTCTGCTTATTTCTGATTCCCATACAAGTGGGTGGTGCTTTCACAATCACATCTTATACACTAGGGTGTTGGCGTTTAAATTTAAGCGTTAACATCTATTATATATATTCTTTTGGGATTCGTCTGTATATTGTGGTTTGCTATACCACTTGACACATATTATTTTGTATACTCTGCTATGTATCCGTATATGTGTATATGATGATCTATTGTTCTGTGATGTATATTACATTTGAGTTGTTATATTCTATTCTGATAGATCCTTCAACCACCTATGGTTCTGTTTTAAGTATTCATTGGGTATGTCGACCTGCTTGGTAGGTTTATTGTCGATGTATTCAATAGATAGTTAGAGCAAGGCTATAGATGGTCGCTCCCAACCAGCCTTATTCTCCATGTTAGTTGACGGCATTACCCTGTAGTGTCCTTGGCTAGCGTGGGTATAGAGGTGGGGCATCACAAAATGCATGTTCAGTTTTAGAAGCCACAAAAGAAAGCAGGAGAAGATCTATTAAGTTAATATTTCAGATCTAGGATCGTCGGATGACTTTGATAAGAATCGGGATTGTATTCCAAACAGCAAAGAAGAACCCAAGAACCGGTATTTTGGTTCCCTATCGCATATTAGAGTTTTCAAACGACTTCAAAACTTGGTTCGATGGTCAGAGACTCGAGTGTATTGCAGGGAATCATCAAATATAGAAATCGTAGTTTACTAGGTAAAGAAGATTAGGAAAGGAGAACAGTATGAGCGGTTGTAGGAAGAACTGGAAATGTGATGGGAGAAAACGATTTCAGGGAAAAATATTTGCAAATGTCCTTTATTTTAAATTTTACGATGAATATGTTTTGATGGTCGATTTTGTTCATTAGGTAATGGAGAAAAACACCGTTTCCAATGGTTAGCGGCAGCATACTAAGTCACGTTCATTGAGATAAATGTGGGTGGTTATCAGAACCTCTAAGCGGAGAAAGATAATGCCCACGTTCTTAGATATACTAAGCCTATATCTGCCTGATCTAAGAAAATGATTGAAATATTTAAACAACAATTCTAAAAGGCACGAAAATTACTCCAAGAATTAAGCTTAAATCCATCTTTACCGCTGAACAATACAGCTCCCCATGAATTCAGCCTTCGGATTTGTATGCATACATTGCCACAAGTAATGGTTTGAGAGAAAGATTCATGGGGATGGTATTCGCTAAATATGTATCTTTATGTGCCATATTTGTTTTACATTGTATATCTGTATGATTAGATGAAAGCAGTTCTACATGAGTTGAGTAGTGTATTGTAGTGTAATCTATAATGTACTATACTTGAAAAGACAATAAAAAACCAATTTTCAAAATAAATATATACATAATACTAATCGGTTATCTCCCTTTAATTAGTTTAACCGTGATATAAAATAAAAAACATTTTCAAAATTATATAATAGTATTTTGTTATCAATGAATAAATAAACATTATATATATCATAATTACTATAAAATTGTTTACATATTAATAAAAATCAGATTGTGTGTGTATTATAATATTTATTTTTAAACATTAAACTAGTTAGGTTTTATAAATAAATAAAATTAGCTACTTACCTCCCTCGATTGTGCGTGTACTTCCGTACAAGCTCGAATATTTTGGTTTTCAAAAAGATTATATTTTTGTTGCTATGTTTAAGTCAAAATAAGATTTAAATTTAAAATTTTAAAAATTTTAATTCGCTAAATCAGACCGAAATTTTAAATAAAATATTCTATATATTTGTAGCGGCTGGTTTAAATTTTACACGTATACGTATGTATATATCGTATACGTATATGTATATGTGTGTGTGTGTGTGTGTCTGTGTGTGTACGCGTGTATGTAAAGCTACGCATTTATTTTGAAAAAGTCAAACTTATTTAAAATTTATATTTTAAAATATTAGATATGATTATTATAAAAATTCGAATATTAACTAATAAGTATTTAAATATAAATTTATATATAAACATATAAGTTTAAAACATTTATTTATAACAATAAATCGTTTATAGTAATATCATAACTTACACACATATATATTATATATTTATGAGAGTTACGGCACGTGCTTTGTACGTGATGTTAGTACACACTTCGCGTGTGAATGTTTTTTTTACTGATTGTTTATGTTTAACTCATTTGGAAAAGTATGATTTGCATAAATATTTAATCATTTTTGCGTAGAAATGATATGCAGTTAGTTTCAATTGTGCTTTCTAAATTGCAACATCTAATTTTCTGTTAGTTTGAATTTTCTTTTTAATTGCTAATTAATAAAGAATAAATTTAATTTTTTATTAGTTTGAATTTTTATTTCTATTATTAATTAATAAAGAACAACATTGAAAAGAAAGTTTATTTGTTAGATCCTTTTTTTAAATGATATGGAAATTTTAATAATATTTGCAAATGAGCGTTTGAATTGGTAAAGAAAATTTATCTGTTAGATACTAATTTTTTAACACCCCAGATTTTCGGTAACATTATTTATGATATTTAGTTAGTTAAACTAAATAAAATAATGTGTTGATTAGAGGATTGAGATTTGATTTTAGTAAAGGTAGTCGTGCAATTGAAACAAATAAAATAAAGAAGGGTTTAAAATGAATTAGAAGAGGAGTAATATAGGAAAGAGGCCATTCCTAAATTTATTCTCGTAGGTCATGTATAATCTACACGTTCATCTCATTTCAAAATGTTATAAAACAAGGTCGGCCACCAGTAACACATTATTTTACCAATTAAAGAAAAGCTAATTCAAATCAAATCCATTCAAATATCAAGCTCCTTTAATCTCTAAAACTAAGGTAAATAATGCTTACAACTAAAAAATTTATTAGTTTCTGTTTTAAGATTAAATCCAAATATTTTGTAAGTATTTTCCATGTTTTTTAATGATATTGATTATATGTACTTGTTGATGATTTATGAATGTTTATACAGATTTTATGATAATTTTTGAGATGAAAACCCTATTAAATGATATCCAATTGCCTTATGAATTTTTATGAGGATCTAAAAAGATATTTTAGAGATGCGTTTCAATTTTTAGATTTTTTTTTAAAATTTTCGTGGAATTAATATGAATTTTCTAGTAAAGAAAATGGTATTTTGGATTATAAATTATTTACGAGAAAATAATTAATTATTTGAATCTGAAATTTTTATATGTCAGAGAACATATATAAAGTGATTTTCTGGAATTTTTCCAAAATAGTTTAATGGTTATATAAAATTATTTAAGATATGAGACTTAAATGTTTTATATAGTTATGAGGGGAAGAGTCCTTTTGTAAATATATTTTAAATTGCTAAATTGGGAAAATTGGTAGCATTTTTGAAAAAGTAATATGGTAACCAATCAGGTTTGGACAAATAAGGTAGGTTTGGTACAAAAGCATAGTTTTAAAGTACAAATAAATAGCCTTTTTACTATTCGTCTCCTTCGGTACCTAGGTTCCGCCTCTGTCCCTCCCCTTCAGACACAGTCGAAACCAATGCACATGGTATTAGGTAACTGCTACATACTGAATTGGAAGAGGGCGAAGGTGTAGGGTTAAAACCATGGGGTTTTGAAAGAGGTGAAGCTTGGTTTTGGTTTTAAGGAAAATATGCCTGCTTGCTTTCGAGCAAGATGCTTTCGGTTATGTCAAATGGTTTTAAAAAAATTTGATTGGGTTGTTCTTTTGTTTTAACTAAGTACTTCGACATGGTCGAAACCATAGCTACCGCTTCCTACCATTCGATACAGATGGTTTCGAAACCATAGCTATCGCTTCCTACCATTCGATACAGATGGTTTCGAAGGGGATCTTTGGTTTTCTATAATTTTCCGCCTCTCCAATGTTTTCGAAGGTATGATTTCGACACTATCACTTCATTGTTTAAGAAATAGTTTTGAAAGAGGTACTTTCAAAGGGTTTCGTAGCAGATGCTTTTGACGCTAATGTTTTTCAGATCATTTTGCTCTACTTGAAGGCTTAATCCAAATGTTTCGGGTCGAATTTTTTTTAAATGGTTTCGAAGTAGTTAACTTCGAATGGTTTCAAAAGGTATCCACGTGTTTTGAATTGAACCCAAAATGATTTCGAAAGGATTGTTTTGACTGTATCGAAAGGTTTTTATGAATAGTTTAGAAAGGGATGGTTCCTCAAGGTTTCAGCAAGGATGAAAAGGAATGTTTTTCTATGTTTTCAAAAGGCAATATTTAAAAGGTTTTAAAAGGAGGATGTTTGATATTTTGAAGCTTTCGGAGAAAATAAAGGAAAGGTTTTGACAATGTTTTCGAAAATCAATGTTTAAATGGTTTCAAAGGAGTTACCTTCAATGATTTCGAAATGGTTGTTTAAAGGTTTTAAACAAAGGTTTTGAATATATTAATTAGGCAGATAGCCTAAGTGTTATAAGTTATAAAGAAATTTAACTTATTTTAAAAGGATAGTTAATCATTATTGAACATTATCAACACTATTTTGAGTAAAGTATATATAACATGGCAAAAGTGACTTAGAGTAAAGCTAAAGATATATTTTCCTTTTATATGTGTGATTTGACGGACTAAATCATTTTGAGAAGGTTTTCGAGGAAAATTTAAAGGGTAGTTAACCCAAAGAAAATTTCGGACAGTCGGTCCATTTAAAGTCAGACAGTTAGTCCATTTTGAGGACAGTTGGTCCAGTTTAGGGCAGTCGGCCTAGATTATGAACACTTAGTTGTTAGAATAACAGACATTGCTACTTCTTAAGGACAGTTAGTCTACATTTCAACTGTTTTGGACAGATAGTCCATTTATTAGCATAAATGATATTGCTATTTTGGTACAATCAGTTTTAGGATAGTTAGTCCAATTAAGGGCGGCTAGCCCAGATTCCAGACAGTTAATCTATTTATTTCCTGTCTTTAGCATAATGGATTTTTCTATATTATTATTATAATCAGTTGAATAAGCAGTTTGGATGCTGGAAAGGATTTGCAAAATAATTGTTTTCAAAAAGGATATTAGTGAGGGGAAACCCGTTCCGCTAAGCAGCGTGATCTCACTTAATATCAATAAATCAAGATGTAATAGAATTATCCACACCAGGCTTTATGCTTGACGCGAAATTTTTATTTCCCCTTAAACTCTCAGGTGCTTAAAATTTGATTTGAGTAGGTTCACGGTTTAGGTTTTCAGGCTTTAGCATTTTTGACGAATAAAGCATCCGGATACGAGCAGGTGGCTGACAGATAGCTATTTTAGGAATTCATTCATTTTTTTCTACTGTGTATTAAGACAGTTATGTCTATATTGCTTTAATCATCCAAGGGTGCATCATCATTTTTGCTCTTGTCGTATTATTATAAAATATATATTTTATCATTGCTTAGGATACGTTTTGGGATTTTGTGACTTGGGTATGATTTTGTTGGAAATGTAATCACTATATTAATTGATTTTGGAAATCTATAATTTTGTTCATATTCAAGTGCTTCTAATATTATCATTAACATTACCGTATTCCATCACCAGAAGTTAATATTATGGATGATTACAGCATCTGTAGCATTTTAACTTTTTTCCTCTAGATATAGAATATTACCATTTGGTATCAGAGCATTGTTTATGAAATTTTTTAACTAAAAAATGGTTTTGAAAATAAAATCCAAAGGAATTAGAGTAAGATTTGGGGTTGGGGTAACGCTATAGTAATGTACTTGTATTTTCTATATATAAGTATGCACTTTATCTCTAATCTCCTATCTTTGATTAGGTTATCTTTTCTGTACGTCATGAGACTTGAATACGGATATGAATGGTAGAAGAAGCAGAGTTAACCCAGGAAGGAGAAGCGCCGAAGGGAGTGCCGGACCTAATGAGGTGAGAGGTCAAGGTCAGGCACAAGCTGAGAATGTTGGTGCTGAGGTCCCACAGGTCGAAATGGAAGCTATGTATCAGTTTTTGAGGAATATGATGCAGCGGGAGTTGCACCCGGAGTGTTAGGAGGTAATGCTGCAGGAGTAGAGGTTTCAAAAGTTCCACTGGTTAATCATTTCAGTAAGTTAAGCGGAGATTATGTTAAGCTTGGAGGGAAGTCGTTAATGGGAACACAGGATGCCATTGAGATGGAGAACTAGCTATTGCACTGCGAAAGAATTTTTGTAGATTTGGGGCTCAATGATGAGCAAAAGAGGAGGTTGGCATCTAGAAAGCCTCAAGGAGCTGCTCTAACTGGTGGAATAGTGTCACTGTGACGGTTGATGAGAAGACAATTACCTGGGAGGATTTCAAGAGGAAATTTCAGGAGAGGTTCATGTTTGTTATGGCACAATCAGCTCTGATCAGGCAGTTTGCTGAGTTAGCACAGGGAGATATGTCAGTTGCAGAGTATGCTAGAAAGATTGAGGTGTTGGCCCGGTATGGGTATGCTTCAGTGAATACAGTGATGAAAAGGAATGAGAAGTTTATCAGACGATTGGAGCCTGAGTTGGCCAGGGCTATTTTGTCTCATCTTAGGTATCCTTCTGATATTGTTGTGGAGATGGCCATGAGGCAGGAGGAGGTTCTTGAGTCTTTGGAGAAGAGAAAGGCTAAGGAGGTTCAGGTTGGGCAGGGCCAGAAGAGGAAGTTCTTTTCATAAAAGGTGCTCTGAAGGCTGGAGCAGCCAACAAAGGGAAGTCTGAGATTATATGCTATAAGTGCGACAAGAAGGGGCATTTTGCTAATGGGTGTCGTTCTGGAAAAGCAATGAATGTGGCTAAGGGGAAGAATGTCAGGTGCCTCAATTGTGAGCAGATTGGCCATTATAAGAACCAGTGCAAGGAGTTCGTTAGAGATGGTAAGGGCAAGGTTTATGCATTGGAGCCTGTTGCTTCTAAGCCAACAACCCAGGAGAAGGGAAATGCAGTTCTTAAAGGAACGCTTTAGATTATTTGATACGGGTGCATCGCATTCTTTTATATCTAGATGTTTGATAGATAAGCCTAACCTTGAACCCACATATTTAGTTACTTCCTTATGGACTGCAAACCAATAGGAGGGTATGCAACTCTAGGGTTGAGGTGTGACCAGTTTGAGTTTGACCTGTTAGGTCATACTTTTGTTTGCAATTTGCATTTGTTTGATTTTGTGGGGTTTAGGATTATCTGTGGGATGGATTGGTTAAGTGAGTACAATGCTAGGATACTTTATCATTATAAGAAGATATCTCTTAGACACCTTAATTGTAGCAACATGATTGTTTACACCGTAGAAGGTTCTATGGTGAGGTGATTGCTTTGTTGGGTGCTAAGGAATCAAATGATGAGTTGAGTCGAGTTTTCGTAGTTAGAGAATTCGCAGATGTTTTTGAGCCTGTAGTTGGATTGCCGCCGAAACGAGCCATTGAGTTTCGGATATATTTGGTTTCGGAAGCAGAACCAGTGAGTAGGCGGCCGAGCATGATGACACCTTCAAAGATAAGGGAGTTGAAAGTGCAGTTGGTGGATTTAGAAGGCAAGAGTCTTATCAGGCCGAGTAGTTCGCCTTGGGGTGCAAAAATTGTATTCGCTAAGAAGCTGGACGGATCGTTGATGCTATGTAATGATTATCGTAAATTGAATGAGAGGACGATAAAGAATCGATATACATTGCCCAGGATTGATGATTTGTTCGACCAATTGAGTGGAGCAAAGGTATTTTCTCAGTTGGATTTGGCAACAAGGTTCCATTATCTCAGGATAGCAGAGGATAGTATACCTTTGACGGTGTTCAGGACCAGATATGGGTCGTACGAATGGTTAGTTATGCCGTTCGGACTGACGAATACGCCGGCTTTCTATAGGGATTTCATGAATCGGATTTTCCGAGAGCACTTGCATAGGTTCATATTGGTTTTCATAGATGATATCTTGATTTGCTTTAAGGATGAGAGAGAGCATGAGGTTCATCTTAGAGTGGTGCTTGAGATGCTTAGGCAGCATCAGTTGACAGTGAAGTTTTCGAAGTGTCACTTCTGGAAGAAAGAGGTCAAGTTTCTTGGTCATATAGTCTCAGAGGAAGGGTTGTCAATGGATCCGACTAAGATCGAGGCAGTGAATAGTTGGAAGAGACCCGAGAGAGAAACCGAGATAAAGAGTTTCCTTGGGTTAGCTGGTTATTATCGGAGATTCATTAAGGATTTTTCACGTATAGTGGCACCGATGACCAAGCGAACAAGGAAGGATGCGAAGTTTGTGTGGACCGATAAGTGTGAGGAAGCATTCCAGAGTTTGAAACACTTATTGACCCATTTACCTATATTGGTTGTTCCAAAGGGGAATCGGTATTTGGTAGTTTATACCGATGCATGTGGAACAGGATTAGGAGTTGTGCCAGTACAGAGAGATAAAGTGATTTTCTATGCATCTAGACAACTTATACCACATGAGATCAGATATCTGACACATGATTTGGAATTGGCTGCAGTTACTTTTTCTTTGAAGATGTGGAGACATTACCTTTTGGGAGATACGTTGAGTTATATATGGATCATAAGTCGCTGAAATATTTACTCTTTCAAAAGGAGCAAAACATGAGACAGCGGAGATGGTTAGAGTTCATAGCCGCTTATGATTTTGGGATTGAGTACACATCAGAAAAAGGCAACAAAGTTGCAGATGCACTTAGCAGGAAACATCAGAATGCAGTGTTGGCGATGATTGTTGGGTGGAAAGATTTGGAAGCACTGGTAGATTGCAGAGTGCAGTGGAGATCCGAGGCTGGGTTTAGTCAGGATACAGTTGTATTGTCTTGTTTTCAAAGTTCGATCAGTGTTGATTGAACAGATTGCTTCTAAGCAGACAGAGGATCCAGTGTTAGTTGAGAAGATCAAGAAGCTTAGAGAAGGAACCGAGAGCGATGACTTCAAAGTTTTAGTCCTGAGAAGAATGGGTGGTTGAGAAAGAAAGGAAAATTATGTGTTTCGAGAGTAAGAAACATAAGGAAGGAAGTCTTGAAAGAGTATCATCGTTTGAAGTTCACTATACATACCGGAAGTACCAAGATGTATCAGGATATGAAGAGGTGTTTCTTCTGGGAATGTATGAAGCGGGATATTTGCTTGTGTATGAAGCAGTGCTTGAATTTCCAACAGGAAAAGACCAACACCAAAAGCCAAGTTGTTTGCTTCAGCTGTTGGATATTCCAGTATGGAAGTGGGATTCTATTTCTATGGACCTCATAGACGGGTTGCCAAGGTCGAACAGAGGAAATGAAAGTATAAGATTTATAGTGGACAAATTGACCGAGAGTGTCCATTTCATTCCGGTTAGGTCAACCAAGACAGCACCGGTTTTAGTGAGGTTGTTCATGAAGAATATGGTTAGACTGCATGGAGTTCCTAGCAGTATTATTAGTGACAGAGATTTTTTGTTCACTGGTAAGTTTTGGAAGAGTCTGCATAAAGTTTTAGGAACCAAGCTTAAGATGAGTACCGTTTACCATCCGTAGACAGATGGGAAAACGGAAGGAGTTAACAAGACCTTGAAAGATTTGTTAAGAGCTTGTGTTCTAGATTTCAGGGAATCATGGAAGGACCATCTGCATCTAGTCGAGTTTTCGTATAACAGCAGTTATCAGACTAGTATTGGGATGACACCTTTTGAAGCTTTGTATGGAAGACCGTGCAAATCTTCATGTGTTGGTTGGAGACCAAGGATAGGTTGATTCTTGGTCCAAATCTGGTTAGAGAGGCTGTAGAAAAGGTTGAGCTCATTTAGGCCAGAATGAAGGTAGCTCGATCTAGGCAGAAGAGTTATGTAGATAAGAGACAGAAAGATTTAAGACTTCTCAGTTGGGGACCAGATTTTCGTCAAAGTATCACTGGAGAAGGGTGTGATTAGGTATGGGAAATCGGTGAATTTATCTCCTAGGTTCATTGGAACTTTTCCTAATCTTGAGAGGATTGGGAAGCACGCATATAGACTTGAGTTACCGAGCAGTTTGGCAGATGTCCACGATGTTTTTCATATTTCTCATCTCAGAAAGTGCGTTAGAGACCCAGATACTACTATTGCACCGATAGTGTTAGATGATTTAGTGGTAGTACCGGATTTGACCATAGTGAGGAAGACAATTCGCATTGTTGCGAGAAATGAGAAGAGGCTTAGAACCAAGACGTCCGATTAGTCAAAGTCCAGTGGAGTGACGATGACAGAGACCGTACTTGAGAGATTGAGAGCAGGATTAGATATACTTATCCTGACTTGTTTGATGGTATATTTTACATTCTTATTTGATTTATTGTGTGCCTTATCATAATTTCGAGGATGAAATTCTTTGAGGGAAGACTGTAACACCTCAGATTTTTGATAACGTTGTTTAGGATACTTAGTTAGTTAAACTAAATAAAATAATGTGATGATTAGAGGATTAAGATTTGATTTTAATTAACTTAGCTATGCCATTAAAACAAGTAAAATAAATAAGGGTTTAAAATGAATTAGAGGAGGGGTGATATGGAAAAGAGGCCATTCTTATATCTATTTCCTTGGGCCGTATATAATCTACACATTCATTTCATTTCAAAATTTTATAAAAGAAGGTCAGTCACCATTAACAAGGAAAGGGGAAGAAGAATTGTGACTTAAATATCTTATATAATTAGAAGGAGAAGGAGCCTTTTGCAAATATGTTTTAAACTGCTAAATTGGGAAAGTTGACAGCACTTTTGAAATAGTAATACGGCAACCAATCAGATTTAGAAAAACAATGCAGATTAGATACAAAAGCATAGTTTTAAAGTACAAATAAACAGCCTTTTTCCTATTTCGTCTCCTTTGGTACCTAGGTTCCGCTTCTATCCCTCCCCTTCCGACATAGTCGAAACCAATGCACATGGTATCAGGTAACCGACACATAGTGAATTGAAAGAGGGTGAAAGGTATAGGGTCGAAACCATGGGGTTCCGAAAGAGGTGAAGCTTGGTTTTGGTTTTAAGGAAAATACGCCTTCTTGCTTTCGAACAAGATGCTTTTGACCTAGATGCTTTCGATTAAGTCAAATGGTTTTAAAAAAAATGGTTTTGATTGGGTTGCTCTTTTGTTTTAACTAAGTGCTTTCGACATTGTCGAAACCATAGCTGTCGCTTCCTACCTTTCGATCCAGATGGCTTCGAAGGGGATCTTTTGTTTTCTCCACCTCTCCATTGTTTTTTTAAGGAATGGTTTCGACACCATCACTTCATTGTTTAAGAAATGCTTTTGAAAGAGCAACTTTCAAAGAGTTTCAAAGCAGATGCTTTCGACTCTAATGTTTTTTTGATCTTTTTGCTGTACTTGAAGGCTTAATCCAAATGTTTTGGGTCGAAACATTTTTTAAATGGTTTTGAAGTAGTTAATTTCGAATTGTTTCAAAAGGTTCCATATGTTTTGAATTGAATTCAAAGTGCTTTCGAAAGGATTGTTTTGAATGTTTCAAAAGGTTTCTACGAATGGTTTCCAAAAGGATGGTTTCCCAGGGTTTCGACAAGGATGAAATGGAAGGTTTTCCTATGTTTTCGGAAGGCAATATTTAAAAGGTTTTAAAAGGAGGATGTCTGATATTTTGAGGCTTTCGGAGAAAAGAAAGGAAAAGTTTTTCCAATGTTTTCGAAAAGCAATGTTTAAATGGTTTCAAAGGAGTTACCTTCAATGATTTCGAAAGGGTCTTTCAATGGTTTCGAAGGGTTATCTTCAATTATTTCGAAAGGGTTGTTTAAACGTTTTAAACAAAGGTTTCAAATATAATGAATAGACAGATAGCCTAAGTGTTATAAGTTATAAAGAACTTTAACCTATTTTAAATGGATAGTTAATTCTTATTGAATATCATCAACATTATTTTGAGTAAAGTATATATAACATGGCAAAAGTAGCTTAGAGTAAAGCTAAAGGTATATTGTCCTTGTATATGTATGATTGACGGACTAAATCATTTTGAAAAGGTTTTCAAGAAAAATTTAATGGGTAGTTAACCCAGAGAAAATTTCGGACAGTCGGTCCATTTAGAGTTACCCAGTTGATCCATTTTGAGGACAGTTAGTCCAGTCTAGGGCAGTCAGCCCAGATTATGAACAGTTAGTTCATTTGTTAGAATAACGGATCTTGCTACTTCTTAGTAACAGTTAGTCCACTTTTTACCTGTTTTGGACAGATGGTCCATTTATTAGCATAAAGGATATTGCTATTTTGGTATAATCAGTTTTAGGACAGTTAGTCCAGTTGAGGGCAGCTAGCCCAAATTCCAGACAGTTAGTCTATTTATTTCATGTCTTTAACATAATAGATCTTGCTATATTATTATTATAATCAGTTGAATAAGCAGTTTGGTTGCATGAAAGGGTTTGTAAAATAATTGTTTTGAAAACGGATGTTAGTGAGAGAAAATCCGTTCTGCTAAGCGACATGGTCGCACTTAATATCAGTAAACCGAGATGTAATAGAATTATTCACACCAGATTTTATGTCTGACTCGAAGTTTTTATTTCCCCTTAAAATCTTCGGTGCTCAAAATTTGATTTGAGTAGGCTAAGGGTTTAGGTTTTAGCAATTTTTGACGTATAAAGCATCCGAGACGAGCAGGTGGCTGACGGATAGCTATTTTAAGAATTCATTCATTTTGTTTCCGCTGTATATTAAGACAGTTATATCTATATAACTTTGATTATCCAAGAGGGCATCATCATATATCGCTCTTGACATTATTGTAAAATTATTTTTGATCATTATCTAGGATACGTTTTGGGATTTTGTGACTTGGGTATGATTTTGTTGGAAATGTAATTTGAAAGTATGTGATTTGTTCATATTCTAATGTTTCCAATATTATGGATACCATTAACATTACCGTATTTTGTCAACAGAAGTTAATGCTATGAATGACTATAGCATTTGCAGCGCTTAGTTTTTAGCCTTTAGATACAGAATGTTGCAATGTTTAAGTGATATTAGTATTTAATAATATTTATAAAAAGAAATTTTAGGTAGTTTACGTTGATACCACATAAATGTGGCATCAAAGATATTACAACTATTATTAAAGATATAATTACTAATAAAAAATAAAATGTTCAAAAAAAATTAGTTTATTATAATATAAGTATAAACTTATTGATCTGACATCCCTTTGACATTATAATTGACATATGTTATTACTTATACAACGGGTTAGTTACTCATGTTCTTCCATATTACCCTTAGGTTACATTATACATTCTACTATAGTTATAATGTTAATGTTATAAATATAAACATATCAAAACATTAAAAACATAGAATTGTTTATAGCTTAGCTTCTTATAGAAGAAACAGCAAATTAAATCTCGACACGCTACTACATGAACTCGACACCGGATCCAGGGAGACCTTGGCAATGTTGATGTTTTCAGATTTTGGGAGAGATAGAAATGGTTTTGGCTGACTTAAGAATATCATTATATGTTTGACGAGAAATGGGATTTTCAGGATAAATGAAAAAATTTGAAAGGTCATCCGTGGAGAGAGGATTGACAGGAGGAGAAGAAGATGCGTGACGGTAAAAAAGATTCACCATTAATGTTTTCAAATGATGTTTATGTTCGAATCATTTTGATTGTACGATATGCTATGATCGACATATTGACTTTAAAAAAAAAGATACCGAAGAGAAACTCGTTCCATAGTTCATTGATGCGGTCTCATTAGATTTTCTACGTTGGTTTGAGGTTGGTTTGAGATGGTATAATATTATTTATGTCAGACCCTTTGTCTAATCCATAGTTTTTTATTTCCTTCTAAACTATTGGGTACTCAATTTGAATTGAATAGTTGAAAGTGAGATTTCTAGATTTAGACGGATAAGCTTCCATAAATGTTTAGGAAATAAGCTACTATTTAGAGTTTATTTCCTCTGCGCATGTTTACTTGTTTTTGCTATTGTTGATTACTGAGATTTATAACCGTCTAGATATTTAACACAGATAATTCAAAAGGCATTTTCATACGTCATTTTTGAAATTCTTTTATATTTATGACATTTTATCAGAACGATGAAATAGTATGGTTATGTAATTAGCATGTGATAAATTTGCAAATGAAGTAGTGAAAATATTTCGTTGAAATTTGTATATTTTGTGCTTTTGATATCAATAACACGACAGGAAAATAACGTTAAGCATGATTACAGCAACATTAATACCTACTTTTGGGGTGTTATATGTATGCATGGGATGATGGGAATCCATGTATCAAACATACTTGCAACACTCCTCTCCAACATAAGCTCTGAAGAAGCCAGCAATCAAGTTCGAAAGAAACAAAACCAATCTTAAATTTTAATTCAGAGATTCTACTAATCAAATAAAGACATATCGTGATCAAAAATTATATGAACCAATAATACAAGATCATCTCCAACGTCTAAAGGATCAAACGGTTATTCTGCGTCCACCAGAAAACAGATGCCTAAAAGGCAATCGTTTGAAACGAGACAGTTGTTTTGTTAGCTGCCCCAGTTAAGACGGTTACAAAATAGTCTATTCTATACTGCATTCACCACATACAACATTTGTTAATAGTTCACAATCAAATATTATCGTTTATTGAACATTTAGTTAATAGTTCACAATCAACACTTCAACTTCAACGTTATACTAATAGTTTAACAGTTCATAGTTAATAGTTATTAATGGCAATGAATTATTGGTTATTTAGTTAGATCTATTCAAACAGTACAGGAACGGTACTTAAAGCACTGTATGGAGCAAGTTGTAGGGGTAAAAATCATCAATGCTATCAGGTCTAAAACACAAAGTAGTTCATGGACGATCATTAGAATTTATAGATTTAAGCCAGTTTAAAAATTAGCAATACCACTTTGAAAACTTATTACAAATATGGTTATGTTTTTATCACGTTGGCACTAAGTCTGTATTCAAAACTTGTCACAGCAGTGCGAAAGTAGTCTAAATTTGTTATTAGTTTCCAAAATTAGGCTAAATTTACAGAATTTCCCATTACAATTTGATGTATGCAGAAGAAGAAAAACAATAACAGATGTGCAGGTAATAGCAACAAACAACAACAGAAAACCAAAGGACAAGAGCACGCTTTTCAGTTCTGGAAAAAATGTAACATATAATATGAGTTCTAATTTACCAGGATTTGACTTGATTTTGCAAATTGCAGTGTCAAACTTACCGACATCATCTTCTCCTGCCAAATATCTCTTTCCTTCCCCAAAAATTACCAATCAACCCACTCTAAGAACATTCCAATTTCAGTGTTTAAACCTCAACTTCAAAACTACACCTGGAACAGATTCAATTTTCTTCCCTAAGTTATAAATTTTCAACAAATCCCATTGGAAACAAACAACTTGACTTACAAAATAGAAGCAACCTTAACTAGGAATAAACATTAGTATCGGTTGGACAACTGGTGCCTAACTAAGAGAGCAGATGACACCAAAATATGTAAATGTTGCAAAACAAACCGTTGTGAGCATGGAATAAAATGTAAAAAAGAAAAAGTGACAAAGCATGCACAACTCTATAATCTTGACATTTAAATTCTATGATAATCATAGTCACATGGTGCTTCCCTACGTATCAAATAATCTAGTTTTTATACCAGTAGTTGAGAATATAACCATTCCAGCATTATCATTCAGTTATTAAATTTGTGCACCTTCTGTGCTTCTATGATATTCCAGCGTTGTCACTAAGTTACTAAATTCGTGCATCTTCTATCCCTCTATGATACATGAAACTTCGAAGTGCACAATTTTTTGGTACCTGTATTAACATGGAAGATATGCGTCTACAAATGCAGCTTTTATCTGCTGAGAAAGTCAGTATTAAGTGTTCAACTGTCCATAGTGCAAAAAGGTAAATAAACGCATGAAACTTCCTACCATAAAGATTAAATCCGTCCATGCAGGTTGCTTGCATCCATGAATGTAGTTTAGTTGATTAGAGTTGATAGAAGAATATTTTCTGCCAAGTATGTAACTACATACTATACTCAGCCCAACTATCCTTTTCACTGCTCAAGTATGTGATTAAAATTTATATATATTAATGGTTAATTCTTCCCATAAGCAAAATAACTTTATTATTATAATTACAGGACTCCCATTCCAGTAACAAAAGTAGTGATTAACAGCACGGGTGCAAAAGGATGTAAAATCTTCTTTGATCCTTGCCGCAAGGCACATCAAACAGCAGGCGTCTTCTCTTTTTATTGTGAATGTGTGCACGCACGCACACGAATGTATTAGTCAATGACGTCCCTTTTTATCCCTTCCACAAATTGCAATTATATATTTATTGTTACCAATTCTTGTTATCCCGCTTTTTGGCAAAGCCGTGATACCAAAAGATTAGTCGAAAACAAAACACAGTTCGTCTCAGATATTGGTTGTACTTCACTTCGCTATGAATATCGATGAATTTTGTCCGAGCCCTAATCAGGCTACAATTGATAGGACATGACAGGCAAAGCCATGAGAGTCAGTGTTCCAAATTTCAGGTTAATCGAAGTTCGTATAAACGAGATATGATCGATGCAAGTTAGCCAAAGGGTGTTGTTCGTATCCATCAGAATGTGGAGGAGATGTCCATTTCGAATCCATCAGGCTCCATCTATTTTGAATCGATCACATTCGAATCGATCAGCAGGATATTGATTACTTCGAATCGATCGGTTTCGAATCGATGAGATGGACGTCCACTCAGCACATTCGTATCCATTGAGTCCGAGCAGTTCGAATCCATCATTCGTATCCATCGCATACCCTACTTCGAATCGATCGGTCTCGTGCCCGAGCGCTGCTTCGTATCGATTGTCCTCGCATCCATCAAGAGTGCCAGATCATTACTACGTATCCATAAAATCTGCCCTGTTCGAATCCACTTGGTTCGTCTCGATCCCCTTCGTATCGATCCATGATTCGAATCCATTGATGCGAACTGGGTCGTGGCACACGATACGAACGAGGCGAAATTCATGGATGCGAAGCGGTCAACTCGGAGAAAAAATAGGATCGCTACGAAGAGTGCACGCCACGTCACCAAAGAACCACGTGACAAGGTCGATTCGAACATATCGGTTCGAACTGATGGGTTCGAACCAAACAGCCAACCGAAACATATCAACTCGAATCGATCATATCTCCCAAACCACAAGGCCAAATGCAATGAAATTTTCACAGTAGCTTCCATACAAGGTAAAGATTGTTCCTGCCAAGTTTGAGCTCGATTGGATCATTTTTTGATGGATACGAAATCACTTCGTAACGATCTCAGATCGAGTCGAAACTTGATGGGGTCGGTCGCGTGGGCCCACTCACGTGCCAGAAAAAGTCTTCCTAAGTTTGAGCGAGATCTGGGCCTCCTACGCCTATAAATAGCACCCTGAAGCCTTTAGAAAAAGGGATCTTTTGGCGATTTAACGTCCAGACTCTGCCGGATTCAATTCCATACTCCATCATCGCCGTTGTAATCAGATTTGAAAGCTATAATCAATTGTAATCCGCTGTAATCGATTGGAATCATCAAGTGAATCAATAAAGACATAAGCTTCAGAATGGACGTAGGCAAGATCGCCGAACCGCTATAAATCCTGTGTTTGTGATGGTTATTCGTGAATTATTGTGATTGTTATTGCTTAGATCTGAGTTCTATATTGATTGTTGCTGAGTTGTGTTCATAAACGGGTGCTTTCACGATATTGGGTGTTTGTGACCAATTTTGACGCAAACATTTTGGTGCTTTCACTGAGAACAGCTGATACAGGATAAGTTGAATTTGAAGACTTAAGAATTTAGATCTAAGAACCATGACGAGACAAACAAGTAAGAGACAAAGGCCAGAAAGAAGTGAACACCAAGGAAGTCAAAAGGCTTCTTCAGGAGCGAATCAAGCGTCGATCTTCATCACTAGGGACGAGATGGAGACAATGATGAAGAAACAAGAGGAATTAATCCAGAGTTTATTCCAACAGATAGGGCAACTTGGAGCGCATAATAGAGAAGCGGATGGAGTTCGAAACAGAGCAGGACCATCCGGCGTAGCACCCGAACCAGGGGGCACGCACATGGAGAATGTTGACCCAGTCTCGAGAGAGAGAGGAGCATCTGCGCAACCTAGGAGTAGCAGAGGAGTGAACGATCAGTCAAGGGGGCAGGTCCCAGAGTTCCCTCGTGAATTCGAGGGACATGTTGAAAGTGATGAACGAAGATTGCATCTCGGAGACAATGACAGATTGGCGGAGATGGTTAGAAGAGCTATGAGAGGCGGTTTGGTAAACAAAGATTTGGAGGATGTTAATAGGAGTCCTTTTACTCCAGCAATCAAACGAGCTAAGAACCCACCGGATTTCAAGTTACCATCGTTGGACATGTATAGCGGAAGAACGGATCCCACGGTTCATCTGACGAAGTATATGAGACATATGAAAGTGCTGGGGGAATCAGAGGAGGTTATGGCCCAGTGCTTTCCGCTGTACTTGGCGGATATTGCAGCATTATGGTTTAGACAACTAGAGAGTGGATCTATCGGAACATGGAATGATTTAACTGAAAGATTTATGAGGCAATTCACGGTTCACATTACAAGACCCAAGAATGTGATGACTTTGGCAACCCTAAAGCAGAAAGCCGGAGAGACTTTGAGGAGTTATCTAACGCGATTCAATGCAGCAGCAGCTTCGGTGGATCGAGCAGATCCATCTATGGTAGTCATGGCAACTGTGTCCGGAGTAGCTGACGGCACAGAATTCAAAAACTCTTTAACTAAAGATCCGCCTGTGGATCTAGGGGAATTCTACGATGAGGCAGAAAAAAATTTATGATTAGAGGATGCGAATGCAGAAAGAGAAGAAGAAGAGGGAATAGAAGTTTATGTGCTTAAAGACAAAAAAGCCTCTCGAAAAGGACTCAGGCAAGCATAAAAGAAAACGAAAAGCTAAGGATAGTGGTAACGGATCAAAGCGACTGCGGAGAGAGGCACGATTCACCACTTATTCAGAGCTGAATGAGAGTTTGGAGCGAATCTACCGAGATACGCGAGAGCAAGTTCCATACCGTAGGCCAATACGAAGGGACTCCACTGTTGACGAGAGAAAATCAGACAGATATTGCTTGTTCCACGAACTGAACGGTCATAACACTAACGACTGTAGGCATCTAAAGGATGAGGTAGAAGGGCACATCAGGAATGGTATGCTGCTTCACTATGTGAGAAGACGAGCTCCAGCGGTAGAGCCAGAGCGGCCACCGTCTACATCAGCTAGGGGTGACCCTGAACCAGGACATCATATGGTTATCAATTAATTGAAATAACGATGAACAAGTAGTAAACCTCTCACTAACGTGGGTTAATCATTTACACATGTACGAGATCACGAACAGTCCACAGGCATGCTCTGAATGGCTATTAACCATATCGTTGCGAAAATTTACACTTTGACATTCTTGCTTTGTTTTTGTTTCGTTTTGATTTGAACATTTAGACTTGTTTGTTTGGACATTTCTATTTTAAAACTCATCAGTTGAATGGATATTTGGTTCGGATAATTCTGAAATGGCTAAGCTACTTACACATGTACGGGGTCGCGAACGGTCCTTGGGCATGCTCTGAGATGGCGATATGCCGCCCTGACAAACGATCCAAGGACCCACTCGAACGTGAACCTAGTATCAACAATACCAAGCCCCCCGGACACACTTATTCGCCTCCAATAGGCACACAAACGATCCAGGAACTCACCCGAACGTGACCCTTGCATCGATAATACCAAGCCCTCCCGGGCACACTTTCTCGCCTCGAACGGCACCCGACTGCGAACGGCACCCGACCTCGAACGGTCACAACTCGCCTCGAACGGCACTATTCGCCTCGAACGGCACTATTCGCCCCGAACGGCACAACTCACCTCACCTCAAATGGCTCGATCACGAACGGTCGTCATTTGAGATCCGCCACTTGACCGTGCACGGTTGCACTTCACCTCAAATGGCTCGATCCCGAACGATCGTCGTTTGAAGTTGGACGCTTGACCATGAACGGTCGCACTTCGTCTCAAATATCTCGATCTCGAACGATCGTCATTTGAGGTCACATAAAACTGTAAATTCCTTTGCAGGACATCAATAGGATATGAACATCCAGCTCATGGCATTACAAAACACGCTTTCCTACCGCAAGGCATATTTTGGGGGGCAAATGTTATCCCGCTTTTTGGCAAAGCCGTGATACCAAAAGATTGGTCGAAAATAAAAGACAGTTCGTCTTAGAAATTGGTTGTACTTCACTTCGCTATGGATATCGATGAATTTTGTCCGTGCCCGAATCAGGCTACAATTGATAGGACATGACAGACAAAGCCATGAGAGTCAGTGTTCCAAATTTCAGGTTAATCGGAGTTCGTATGAACGAGATATGATCGATGCAAGTTAGCCAAAGGGTGCTGTTCGTATCCATCGGAATGTGGAGGAGATGTCCATTTCGAATCCAACAGGCTCCATCTATTTCGAATCGATCACATTCAAATCGATCAGCAGGATATTGATCACTTCGAATCGATCGGTTTCGAATCGATCAGATGGACATCCACTCAGCACGTTCGTATCCATTGAGTCCGAGCAGTTCGAATCCATCATTCGTATCCATCGCATACCCTACTTCGAATCGATCGGTCTCGTGCCCGAGCGCTGCTTCGTATCGATTGTCCTCGCATCCATCAAGAGTGCCAGATCATTACTTCGTATCCATAAAATCTGCCCTGTTCGAATCCACTTGGTTGTCTCGATCCCCTTCATAACGATCCATGATTCGAATCCATTGATGCGAACTGGGTCGTGGCACACGATACGAACGAGGCGAAATTCATGGATGCAAAGCGGTCAACTCGGAGAAAAATTAGGATCGATGCGAGGAGTGCGCGCCACGTCACCAAAGAACCACGTGACAAGGTCGATTCGAACGTATCGGTTTGAACTGATGGGTTCGAATCAAACAGCCAACCGAAACATATCAACTCGAATCGATCATATCTCCCAAACCACAAGGCCAAATGCAATGAAATTTTCACAGTAGCTTCCATACAAGGTAAAGATTGTTCCTGCCAAGTTTGAGCTCGATTGGAACATTTTTAAATGAATACGAAATCACTTCGTAACGATCTCAGATCGAGTCGAAACTTGGTAGGGTCGGTCGCGTGGGCACACTCACGTGCCAGAAAAAGTCTCCCTAAGCTTGAGCGAGATCTGGGCCTCCTACGCCTATAAATAGCACCCTGAAGCCTTCAGAAAAGGGGATCTTTTGGCGATTCAACGTCCAGACTCTGCCGGATTCAATTCCATACTCCATTATCGCCGTTGTAATCAGATTTGAAAGCTATAATCAATTGTAATCCGCTGTAATCAATTGGAATCATCAAGTGAATCAATAAAGACATAAGCTTCAGAGTGGACGTAGGCAAGATCGCCGAACCGCTATAAATCCTGTGTTTGTGATTGTTATTCGTGAATTATTGTGATTGTTATTGCTTAGATCTGAGTTCTATATTGATTGTTGCTGAGTTGTGTTCACAAACGGGTGCTTTCACGATATTGGGTGTTTGTGACCAATTTTGGCGCAAACACTTGTCACATCAAATTAGTAATCAAATAAAAACTTGTGATTGCAGATATGGATGCTAAAAGGGAGCTAAAAAGAGGGGTGGTTAGTGAACCACTGAACCTACCTCATATATAATACATCATAATTAATTAAACAAAACTATTATAATCTATATATTTCTACTTATATCCAGAAAAAAAATTCTTACAAAACATTTCGTAATCATTAAATTATAAAAATTCACTGCTCAAGTATGTGATTAAAATTTATATATATTAATGATTAATTCTTCCCATAAGCAAAATAACTTTATTATTATAATTACAGGACTGCCATGCTCATTTCCAGTAACAAAAGTAGTGATTACCAGCACACTGTGCCAAAGGGCGTAAAATCTTCTTGGATCCTTGGCGCAAGGCACATCAAACTGCGGGCGTCTTTTCTTTTTATCGTGCATGTATGCAAACACCTTTTTTATGCCTTCCACAAATTGCAATTAAATATTTACTGTTTCCCATTCTTGTCATATCAAATTAATGACTAAATAAAAACTTGTGATTACAAATATGGATGCTAAAAGGGAGCTAAAAAAGAAGGGTGTTACTGAACCTACCTCATATATAATACATGATAATTAATTAAACAAAACTAGTATAAATTATATTTTTTTACTATCAATTATATCCAGAAATTTTTTTCTTAAAAAACATTTCATAATCATTAAATTATATTACATTCTTCAATCTTTAATCATTTTTTAAAAGTTAAAAGTTTATAACTATTGCTTAGCAACTAAATTTCCAGCACAAGTTTACAAAGTTTTATCATATCACTGTATGACTGTGTTGTGTAAGACGTTCATTGTCAATATTAATTTACGCATGCAAGAATGATATTATATTACAACTTGCCTTGAGTATATATTACAACTTGCCGAGAAAATTAAATAAAAAGAATTTGTTTTGCCTTCAAGTAAAGAAAATTAAGATAAAAATCATTCATTTGAGCTTAAAAAGGCTGATTTGTAAACAGAATTGTATGACAAACGCAAAGTTTTACATATTTTTGAATCATAAACAAGAATAAAAAACGATTTCATCATGCACAATGTGCATCATTCAATGTTCCTTGTGCATCGTCCCATGAGGCCAAAAACCACAATCGCCTTGCTGCATCTTGTGCCATGGAACAACTTTCATAATTATCATATCTCTACTACTAATAAAGAGAATTCATTGAACTAATTTACTCGGCGTCTTTTCGAAATTCCAAATATGCCATTGTTTTTCGTCTACAATAATACAAACATCTCGTGTGCGAAGCACGGGCCCATACTAGTATAGCAAATAAACGTATATTAAAGTTTAGATGATATGAAACGTATTAAATTTTAGGGGATTTCAACAAAGAGCTTTGCTATTACAAAGTCAATCTTACACAAGGTTTTAAATATCGGATTTCGGTCACGTTACGTCTCGGAATTTTTACACAAGTTATCTCGTATCGGGGGAGAACTCGGACGAGGTGAGTACATATCGGGTGTACGTCTCAGATTAACATCTTGGGTCTTATAATGCATCTCGGAAATATCTCGAATGTACTTTTGTGTCTAAAATTGATGTGTCATAACTGTTATAACTTTCTTAGTAAAAATTAAAATGGTAACATACTTGATTTACATGGAAAAATAAATATTTTTAGAAGAGTAGTAGCTTTATTAGCTTAATTGATTTGGTAATGATTGAATAATATCCTTTTATTTGAACATAATAAAGAAGTAAAACCTTTCGCTATGACTCATTAAGATAAAGAGTAAAGAATATATTCAAGAAGTTGCTAAATTATAATTGGATTGAGTAGTTTCTTTTGAATCAATATGAAAACAAAAAATATTATGGAAAATAAGAAAAATGTATAATTTTGCATGAGATCTCGGATTGAGATTTGATCCATATTTCAAGTAAGATTTGAATATCTCGGACGAGATGAGTGTCGATGGAGATATGTAGGAGATTTGATGTCCCGTCTCGTTTAAGTGTGAAAAGGAGATCTCAGGCGATATATAGGAGATTTAAAACCATGATCTTACAATAGCCTTTTTTGTTTAACAATAAATGGTGCGGTCACCATTTTACATGTTTAGTTGCCAACCATGACAAGAATGCAACATATGTGAACATTGGCACTACCATAAAACTATGTAGTTCACCATTATGCATGATGCAACAAATTTTTTATTGAATTAATGCCTTTTAATATATAGTTTTGAAATTTCTGGCAAAACACTCCAACAATATTTTTCTCTTGCATTACTAGTATCCAGCAAGACAACTCAGTTGGAAATAGGATCCACATTTTGCTCAAGTGCACCATATGTGGAACCACCTATACCCTAAGAGTAGGAATACATTACACTTTTGTAATGTAGACCATTCAACCAAGAAGTAAATCATTATAATAAACAATGAGTAAGAGAATCCGCATCAAGAAGATGCTTGTAGAAGCAAATTCATTATGAAAGCTGTACAAGTTCGTAATTAGCATACAAAGAAGGCATCATCACAACCATTACAGTAAAAATGCAATCAGAATATGCATAAAATCAAAATCTTGGACTACAATTATGCATGGGAAAACAGAATAATGTCATTTAATATCAGATTCACTGTTGACACAAAGAGCATTGTCTAGAGTCAATAAGGATACAAGTGTCACTGCAAACAGAACTGCGCAAAAATATAGTAATAAACAATCACCTTCGAGTCCGTCAGTTCCTTCCAAGAGGCAGTGCCCTGCAACTATAAGTTTCCTTGATCTCCCCCTTCCTTGAACTAGTAAAAATAGAAGCATAAACCTCCTTTGTGGCATGAGCTGGTGCAATATCAATTGCCCTAAACTTCTTCTTCTCCTTCCCGTTCTCCAAATTCACAACTTTATCCAACTCCTCGCTCGCCCTCTTCTTTTCTTTCTTTCCTCTACCCATCTCTTTCTCCATTCTCTCCCTCAATACCCTAACTTCTTCCTCGTTCCCATTGATCACAATCTTATCGTTCTCCTCAAACTTCTCATGGCAGACCAAACAAACATCACTCTTTACTTCCTTATATGCTTTCAGACTCAATACATGCCCGCATTTCCTAATTGCGAAAAACCCATACTTCCCATTAAATTCCAAACCAGTAACTGGGCATTCAAACCCATCAATCTTCACTTCAATTACATCCTTCATTCTCCTAATATGCCCGAATTCCTTGGGCAACTTCTTATGCACCAAGGACTTCAAAATCGCTTCTTTGTTGAAAAGGTTACCTAATTTATCGATGACAATAGGGTTCGTCAGCGGCTCTGAGGACAAACAACACGTTGTCCATTTTGAAATGCGTGTTTCGTTTGGGTCGACCTTATCGGGCTTTTTGATGGAGTACATGTTGAGATAGCAGTCCCTGGACTCTGCACATGTGGATCCTCCATCGCCACCTCCACCAGGTAGGCGTAGTCGCAGGAGGAGGGAGGACAGGGGAGGGAGGGAGGATAGAGAAAGAGATGATGAAAGAGGGCGGCCGTTGAAGGAGAAGTAGAGGTTCGGGATTAAGGATTTTAATGTTTGGCTTGTAAGGTAGAGATGCTTGAGTTGGGTTAGGGTTAGGGATTCGGTTCGATATAGGGTTACGGTTTTGGATGGGAGATTAAGATCTGGAGATTGGATTATGATTTGGACTGATTTCATGTTTTTAGTTTTAGATACGAGTATTTGGGGATTAGGGCTTCGTGTTAATTCAAAGGTTGAGGAGGAAGATGAAAAGATCTATATTCTCTTCGCTAGAAATAACATATATCGTGGACGTGAGTCGGTTTTCATATTGCAAAGCATGCGGGTTCGGACCCACCATGGCAAAATATATCGGGTTTGAGCCATCTTGAGCCCATTTCATATACCAACGGATCCAAGTCCATTTGACCCCGCGGTTTTGGTTTAATAAATTGTGTGCCCTTGGCATTACACAATAAATAAATAAAAGATTATTTCCATTTGAACAGGACTTATCTCTTTTCTATCTTTCTTTTTATCTCATAATCATTGAACATCGCTATTCTAAAGTTTAGCTAAAATCTCAAACATTTAAATCATATTGATAGATCTTTGATGAAGATAATGCAAATCTAAACGAAGAAGACGCAAACATAGAATTTGACTTCTTTTTCTTGATTTTATTTTTTTTAGTTTTAAATTGTTTAGTTTGCGGAAGGTTGAGAGTAAGATTAATGTCACAAACACACAGTGGCGTTGTGTGGGTTTGTACTACAACCATGCAGTGTAACTGCATGATTAGTTACGACATCACGCCGTACCGTAGCGTGGTTGTATATAAATCCACATACTGCCTCTATGTTGCTTGATATGTTACCACGCATTTTCTCATCGTGGCAGAGTACAGTATCATTCACCCCTTGCGTCTTCGGTAATGTTATCTTATCTTGAATTTGCTTTGATTGTTACGAGTTATACGATACTCACGCACAGAAGATGTTGGAAATGAAATTTTTTGGATTACATTAACGAACTTACAATACATGATCTAAGTTATATCCTTTTTTTTATTGATTTTCATTTAGTAAACGGATAGATAATATATTTTTTGTTTTTACAGATATACCAATCTTGGTTGGGTGGACAAATGTCTTAGTTTTTGTAGTAATTATAATGAAATCAAATATTGTCAACTCTAGTAAGAAATCGAAAATAATGTTTGCATGTGGACTTAATGGTGTTTATAAGAAGATAAAGATCCTATTAATTTTTAATGACAAATACTAAATATGTAATTGTCCATTTTGGCTAAAGGTGTGAAAACTTTCTTTGGGCAATTGGCGTTTGATGGTTGTGAATGATGTCCATAATCATTCTGAGCTGAAGTACAACGAAGGTCATTCGTACATAGGAAGATTAAGCGAAGAAGATGCCAAAGCGGTGATTGAGATGTATAGAAATATGTTAAAGCTAAGGAAATTATGCATGCATTAAAAATAAATGACCCTTCGGATTGTACGACCATCAAATTTGAGTTCAAAATTCAATTAAACAAGTTGGCCGCTCTCAAGTGCAATATTTGCTTAGTACAGTAAAAAAGTTGACTACTTTAAATGACACTGAAAGACTTTAGGTTGACGCAGCATTATCGAATATATTTTTTGAACACATCCGACCAGTTTGGATTTTTTACGAACATTTTCTCAAGTTACTATGTTGAATTATACTTACAAATTAATGGGTATAAGATGTCATTACGTGAAATAGTTGATGTAAGCTCTACGAATCACTCGTTTTGTATTGGAATTGCTTATGAGTTGTGGAAAGTGTGAAAAATTATATTTGGGCTTGGGTATGTTTGAAGTTGTTACGGTTGATCGTGAGTGGAAATGCTTAATATTTTATTAAGTGATAGAAAGTTTGGCATTGGTGAATGCCATTGAATTAGTTTTTTCAAATCAGGAAATTTTCCTCAAGGACAATTTTTTGGGCTTTTTTTAGACGTAGGACAGCCCGCTAATTATTTTCTCACAAAGACACACGTACGTATTTTCCTTCTAGCCCACTTTCGCGCGCTTTTTCTTCTTCCTTTCGATCAAATTTTTTTGTCGCGATCCGATATTACTCTGGCAATCAAAATATCGATCAAGCTTGTTCGGTCATTTCAATTTCGTTCTTTTGAAAATTATAGTTCATCTATCATATTTTTCTCATGCGCGTTGGTCGATCTCGTTCTTTTCATATTTCTACTGTGATCTCGTTTTTCTTCAAAGTTTTGATATAAAGTTGTTTGGGTTGTATATAAAGTTTTGATAGAGTGGAAAAGTATCATATTTTAGGTTCAGTTTTTGGGTTTTATTTTTATTTTTTCTTATTATCATTTTTTTGTTATCAGTAACTAGGTATCAGTTTTGTATACGGTAGGTATCAGTTTTGTGAAATTGAATAATTAATGTTCTACATTGAACATATTTTTACTAGTGTTTATTTTTTATTTTTTTGGCAGTGGGGATAACAGTCTTCTTTGTCTGTTTGTGTTGAATAATAACACTTTTAGCACTCGATTGTCTATTTATTGCTCTTTGTATAATTTAAAGAATGAGATATAAGCTTGTAATGATTGGAAAAGTATCATTGATTGGGTTGTAGCTTGTGATAGAGTGGAAAAGTATCATATCTTAAGATCAGTTTTCTGGTATCATTTTTATTTTTTCTTAGTATCAATTTTTTTGATTATCAGTAACTAGGTATCAGTTTTCTGAAATGGAAAAACTAATGTTCTAAACTGAACATGTTTTTACTAATGTTTTTTTTTTTTGCAGTGGTGATAATGTGGCGCAGGTAGACCATCAGTTAAGTCTAAAGGAGGATTTTCATATTTTCAAAACAAGTATAACAGATGTGGCGAGTGCAAAGCAGCTTGGTCATAATAAATGGAATTGTCAAGCTTCGAAGAGGATGTGATTTGATTTTTTATTTTGAATTTGTTCAGATTAATAAGTGGATGTGTGACTTGTTTTGGTGGTTTATTATAATTGAACCTTTTGTTATTAATTTGTATTCAGTATAGCGTATTATCAAATTGATTTTAATTTCAAGTATTTAGTATAAGTGATAGTATCATTTTTAGTATCAGTTAATTGTTTTTACAGTATCAGTTCTTGTGTTTGTTTTTACAAGTAAGAGCAGCTTTGTTTTAAGAACATAACATCATTACTTCATAAGTATCAAATTGCAACAGAACATCATTACTTCACAAGTATAAATTTCAACAGAATTACATTACTTTACAAGTATCAAATTTAATTGTGAAACATCACAATGTGAATTCAGTTCTTTCCTTTTCTTTCTTCTTCTAAGCTTGATATGTATTTAGATAGACTCCAGCAATGTTCATCATTTGTCAATATTGCATGTACAATCCTTGCTCTTGTGGATAATATGTCCTTCTTTCCAAGTTTTATTGGTATTCTGCTTTTGTTCAGTGAAACGATGAATATCATTACAAATATTCCATCGTCAAGCCCGTCGAAACCAAAATGTAATGTTAGTATCAGTTTGGATAAGTTGTATTATCATGTTTACAATAATACAAAACATTGAATTTCAGGGATAATGGTACAAGCATATAGTATGCTTTGAATTAAAATATTTAATAGTTTTACTAGCACACTTAGTATCGATTTGTGTATGAATTTTTGCGTTTGTAGCTATTACTTTAAGATATATTTGCTAAATATTTTGTTTTATTTTTTATTATGTAGTCATCTTTTTTGTTTTGTTTCTGTAGGTATCAGTTTTGTTTTTGTAGTATCAATTTTGTTTCTGTAGGTATCAGTTTCTTTTATGTAGGTATCAATTTTCTTCATGTAGTAACTGTTTATTTCTGAACTAACTGTTTTTGAAATTGAGAGATAATATTTTTCAATATTTTGTTATGAATCAAATTCACTTAAACATAAAAGGCATACAATGCTGTATAGAATTATGTATGAAATGTTATAATGCAAAAACACAGATAGTTTGAATAATGAGCAACTTTCAATTGATTATGACTAGTAGTTTCAATTGTATTGTTCATTTTGTTGTCAGTAGATATCATTTTAACCCAAAAAACTTACGTGTCTTCTGCTTGTTGTGCACACTTTATTTGATGCATATCATCTAGTTTCACCTCCATGCCTGCTATGTTATTGCTTTTCCAGATTTCTTTGAGCATTTGTTATATTTTTTGTCTCTAATAAAGACAAAATGTTAAAAAGTTAGGTCATATTCACCTTTTTTATCTGTAATAAGTAATTTTTTAAAAGAAAGAGAAATCTCATACCAATTACTCATACCAATTTTATAGCTTCTTTTAAACTGGATGTGGATTAACAAAATCATCATCATCCTGTTATTTCAAAATAAAGACAATAAGTAATTTTTGAAACAAATTATGTTGAAATGTAACAATAGGCTGTGTATTAGCTGCAGTGAAATATCTTCAGTCAAATATGTAACGATTTCAAGTTTGCGGTAATTAGGTATCAGTTTGTATTAAGTAGTTATCAGTTTTCTGTAAGTGTGTATAATTTTTTTTCAAGTAGGTTGCTCCACCTTTCTGCATATACAACAAATTGCTTCTCCGACTTTACTGTCCAAAAACCCAACTCATCTGCCACGGCTAGACTCCAATCTACCTTCCTTGACCAACACAATCATCACCAACAACTCGCGACCTCAACCTCGACCAAACCGCGATCTAATCAAAATTTTCTCCTCGCCCCCTCCTGTAAAACACCAACCACAACCGCGATATCAAACACAGACTCAAAGAAATTGGAAATTGTAATTTTGGTTTAGGGAAAGTGATTTTGGTTTGGGGAGATTGTGGAAATTGATTTTGCTTCTAAGCAATTGAACGAGAAATCGATTTTTTTTAAATTTTTTTTCAAAAGAAAGTTCGTCAAATTCTGAGTGAAAGCGAGAAGGAGGAGACGAACAGAATTCTTTATTTTGTTTTAATTTGTATCTGGGCTTTGGGCTTTGTCCTTACGGTAAAAAAATTTTGCGCGTGTTATTGTCAGCAATTATTTACTTTGATTTGTCCTTTAAAATTATTTTCCCTTTTCAAATTTGGCTCACATGTTATGTAAGCGGCATATCAAGAATAAGATTCTTACTTTTATGGGAAAGAAGAAAATTGTGAAAGAAAGAGATATCGGGAGAAGAAATCTATTTTAGATGATATGGTTCAGTTGAAGTTGTTCTTCGTCAAACACTAATAACGACCGAAGGAATATGAGGTATGAGAATGTTCTGTACTCTGACAAACTATCTCAACACTCTATTAGGATGATATGGTTTGACAATGTTGAAATAAAGCATGTAAACATCCTACCACTATACCAAGCAATATCACAAAATGGTGATAGTCACAAACATAGATATACGAATCGAAAATAACCTAAAAATGATGATCGAACAATTAATTTACTATATTGATTTACTATTGATTTACTATATTCAAGGTTAAATGAAGTTATTTACACCATTAATCTGAATATTATCGAGAAATATATGTATACCTTTGATTGGTAAATTACTCTCTAAAGATGGATCCCGTTGAGCAACATGGGGTAAATTTTTGTAGTAAAGTCGTGTAGGAGGATGAAACTGTGGAAAGTGTTCAAATTTTCGTATCATCAATAAACAAAGATTAGATGCAATCTTCTTAACACCAATACGACTAGCTAATCTGAGCTATATATATATATATATATATATATATGCAAGTACCGTTGAACCCATGAATATGTACTTACGGCATTAAAATATTTTAATGGTCTAGAATGAAGGAATCGGGACAACCAGAAGCAGATGAAATAGACAGATTTCAAAAAAAAAATTATTTTGGATATATTGGACCTATGAAATCTAAAAGATTATTAGATCCAATCTACGAAGTTTTAAATAAAATCATAGTTTACTTAATTTTCTTAAAAGAGAAGTTTTAGTTTTATTTTTAATTTGTATGTATTATAATGAATGTATCTAATACATTCATATGTTTGAAGTGTAAGTGTAGCTTATAAGCAATGTATATATACAAAACTAAACATGTAAAATTTTAGACAATGATTGTTCTCTTCTCTTTACATGTATAATTAATTAAGGGAATGCGAGGCTACAAAAGTAGAAGAAAAACCTTTACTTCTTTTTCTCTCTTTAATTGTATTAAATGATATTTATACCTAAATTTACACTTGATATATACTATAAGCGTTGTCATCGGTCCTTTTACACATGTTATTTTTGTCCATATTTTGACTTAAAATATATGCACATATAAAATTAAGAAAATGCCCAAAATTAGATTTTATGATTTTGCATAAAAATTCATTTTATAAAATTTGAGTTAATACATAAATATACATGGGTTCACACATAAATAATCATAAATGTCGTCGTTATATCAAAAGTAACATATGTATGAAAGGATTACAATCTAATATTTATATATATATATATATATGTATGTATGTATGTATATATGTATGTATGTATGTATTTATATAAAGTTAATATTTAACAAAGTCAAATTAAAATTTCAGTTAGGAAGGAGTAAAATGATTTTTGATTTTATATAAAACCACTCATCAATTTTTAAATTGAAATATTTTTACATCAATGTAAGCATCAACCAAATATAATATATTCAAATCAATTTGTTATCAATCGAAATTATTTAAAAAAACCATAAAACATATAAGCATATACTTAATCAAAAGGTTTTCAATCAAAATAGTTTTGATTAAGAAATTGTTTGCAATCAAAATAATTGAAAACTAATGAAGACGGCTTTCAATCAAAATTATTTGAAAACCCATGTATGCTACATGTATATGTATGTATGTATATATGTATGTATATGTATGTATACATGTACTTGATCAAAAAAAATTCTAATAATAATTGCAAATCAACATCAAACTCAATCTAGATAATTTAAGCACATATAAATCCATTGTAATGATTAGGATCTAAACTACACATAAATAGCAAACAGTCAAACGAGATGAAGAAACTAAAGTATATGTCAAACATAAAGACTATACACTCAGTTGAGGTGTAAAAAATAGATCCAACTTAAATTAGCATGATGAACCTCTAATAACTTTGACGTGACAAAAGTAGATCTGAAATATACTGCAATTAAACAAAAACATATCATAATCAATTATATAATTATATGAATTTGTAATTGTGGACAGTACATTGCTATTGCCTAAGTGAGTACCTTGACTATTGAATCTTTATTGCTCCTCTCAAACCTTGTTCAACACTTCCAAATGGCGTAACCCAATTGAGAAAGCTATACGCCTTTCATTTTGATTTTTAATTGAATATATGTTGTATTTATTACTTGAATTTCGAAAAGGAGAGAGAGGGATTTTCTGCCATGGCTAGATGGAGAGGTGGAGGCGCAAACCCTAAAAGGATAATTATGAGAAAAGAGTTGCAAGAAATGTTTAATAGCATAGAAAAGAAGGGGACCAAAGAAGAAAAACATACCTTTCTTTTCCTTTGTCATTTACACATCTTTTAGAATCAAATTAGAAGCCAATTACTCTCAATCATGGTCGGCCATACATGTTTCTCTGTTGGACCTCAAATCGCTTCAATACAGATCATACATTTACATTTAAGTCAAATTTAACTGTACATTGATATCGTATATTGGCAAGTGTATATATATAACTTTTGCATACGCATTATTTTTAAAACTGATCAACATAATTCAGGAAAATTATAATATATGTTTTATAAATATTAAACATTAATTTAATTAATTATAACACTTATAATTTAATTAAATAGAATAGTAGACGGAGGATTCAACATTGTGGTTGTATTGACTCTTTAGAATTCGATCGGAAACTAATATCAAACAATTCAAATTCATACGTCATCTTAGCTAGTGGTATGATATTTTGGTCATATTCATCGCTTATATAGCTTTAGTAAAATTTGATTTTATATCTTTAAGCATTACCCGATAGTGATGGTTATTTGTACCAATTCTCTTTGTGAAAACTACATCACATTAGGACTTATGAAATTTGATAATATCTAAAATTCCAATACTGTCCATATTCAACTTTATAGTCCAAAAACAAAAGTCATTGGTTGAATAATAACAATTATTATTAATTGAAATGCTCTAACCAGAGACTTCAACTTTTAGTTGAATTAAGTTGACCTAGTTATATTAACCTCATATAACCAAAGAGATGAATTATCTCTTGAATACTATTTTATTTCCAATGCTTCACCTCGACCCAGCTATAGTCGTTCGATGAATATCGTACCACCGTTTGACTATAATCAAAGTAGAGTTTTCACATTGAAGCCTGACGGTATTCTTAAGTTGAGAGAATTATGTAATATTATCACATCGATATTCTCTGTTGACCTTAATTATATCTTAGTTATATTAACTAGCATAAAATTATCGAGGAAGTCATTCCATAGTTATCCAATAACTATTAGTACGCAACCATTTGGTACCTCCAGCAGCCATGAGTAATACACAGCCCAAGATTTGAAGAGCATTACGTACTTTAGTCTCAACGAATATATGAATATCCAGTCTCAATACATCTTAACTAGAAATATTTAAAATGGTATGTTTCTTATATCGTGATAAATTACACATGGCCACACCACACTGTAACTATTATTAAAAAAGTATCATTTATGGATTTTCTGTTAAAGATTCTTGAATTGAATAATCAATTGTTTGTAACGCATTATAATAAGTATATAATAAAAAAAAGACTATTATTTTAATCAAAATTAGTTATTTAGTTAGATTTTGTATGACAAATTACATAATTGTCCTAGGGCATACCCCTAACTCTATCAATCTCCTACTTGTATTTGAGATCAATTATGGAATCTTATTCCGATTTCTTTGACCGGTTTTCTCAAAACTAATTGAGTCGGCCTTTTAGTGAGCAGGTATGATATTTTTTTTTAATTATCTACTCTATCAATTAATTTTCTTCGACATTGATAAACTACTTTTATCATATGGGACTATAGGAAGTATGTTTCTCGAGTTCTAGTGAGATCTAACATTATTATCATATAACAATGACATAGTATTCTCAATCCTTTGATTCGCTCCTAACTCATTTATAAATTTGTGACTTTATATTCATACATTGCTTTTATTTTGGCTCTATTCATGGCAATGCACTCAGCATTTTCGTTGAATCGGCCACGAGCTTTCATTTGGAACATTTCCGACTTAAAGCTTATTCAGTAAGGTTTGAACATGAATTTGTGATATCCACGTAAATGTTCGTATTTTTACTTTCATATTTAATCTATTTTAATTAAATAAATGAGCATACAAGGCATTTAAACATATTTAAACCAAAATTTAAATTATTTTCATATTATTATTTATTTGTCTTCATATGGAGGCAAAATGATCAATTTTGTGTGTGAATTAATTTGAGAATATTTATTTGCATATTTTATTTGTAGGAAATTAGATGGAAAATATGAAGAGGCTTCAAGAAAATATGCATGCACAAGAGAAGGAAACAAAAGAATGAAGAAATAAGTCAATTCATGCAACATGGAAGACCCTACCTACCCACTTATCATGATCTACAATTAAAAGCTAATGCACATGTTAGTGGACATTAGAGTTGCATGCATATGTAATGGCGGATTACACTCACGCTAACGACAATTTGGAGGCCACAATTTATAGAGGGGTATTTGGGTAGTCCCCTAAAATATGAATTAGTGTTTTAGGCATGTATAAATACTCGTTATATTTCATGTAATGAAGCTCCTTATAGCTAGTTTAGTGGTAGCCACAAATATAAACAAAAACTCTCTTTCTCTTTTTAATGGCTTCTTAGGCTTTTCTTCACGTAATTTATTTTTATGCAATTTTAATACACGTTCTTTTCTTTGTTATTTTTTTTATATAAGCAATGTAGATCTATTTATTTTATGCAAGTGGTTTAGTTTTTATTTCATTTCAATTAACTCTTTTTTTCTTGTTGTTTATGTTTATGTTGCATCTACATTTATTGAAATGATAACAAATATGATAAGCTAGACCCCTTCAATTTAGGGGTAATGAAGCTCTCTTAATCATGTTGATTCAACATTTTGTTAATTTTTGATCTTTTTTAGTGCTTAATGGAATGTTCGATATGGTAAATTTTTGTTTTTTAACTTTGAATTTGATAGTCTATATTGTTGACACTAAATAGGCTATGCTTAAATAAACATAAACGCAAATTACATCTTCATCTACGTATGATGTTGGTAATGAAGTGAATTTGAGAATCAAAACTTGATTGACTTGTTTGACAGGTTGACTTGATTGATTTGTTTGACTTGTCTAACATTATTGGTTTTGATGAGTGTGTTGAAATATACTTATACATATTTTTGTATTGAATAATTATAATATAATTATGTTAATGTCTTTCACATTCCATTTACTATACTTTGTTCTAGTATTAGTTTGGGGGGGTTTTATAGTTTTATGTTTTTAGGATGGTTTTTGTTGATGACAAAGTGGGAGAAATATAAAATAGGGTAGTTAGGCATAGACTAAGGGGGGGTTATTAGTTTTAGGGGGAGATAAGGATAGAAGTAATATTTTATAAACAAAGGTTGTCATCGTCAAAAAGGGGGAGATTGTTAGTCCATGAGATGATGGTTTTGATGACAACAACCTTAGAATAGGATTATAAAATATAAGTACTAACATTATAGTTTAGATATATATGTTTATGCATGATTTAACCATGCAGGTACCAAGAATGAAGACAGTACGGTATAGAGATTCAAGATATCAAGATTGAAGACTCATGAGTATCAAGAATATCAAGATTATCAAAAGTTCAAGATTTCAAGAACAAGTAATTTTAATTAGGAATTTTATTAAAACTCCTAGAAAAGCACCGGCATCTTAAAATCCAATTTATTCGTGGAATGGAATCCACTTTGAGCCCGTTAAAGGGATGGAACCTTAAGTAGGATGGAACCTACGAAAAATCTAGTGGAATATTGTTTTGTATCCGCTAACTTTTTATTCAAATTATTTTACAAAATTATCTTGTTTTCAAAATGATTTCAAAACCTTCCTTTTAAAAGGATCAAAAACATCTATCCTGATTTTATATACTTTTAGCCTCAAAATAATCTTTATTTTCAAAATCAAATTATCCTTAGTTTTGAAACTATCTTTAATAATAATATATTTAACTTTTAGTATTTATACCTAGATTTAAATATAAAATTATATATATTATTCTCTATATTTATTTATGTATTTTAACTATAGTTAAGTATATTTATAAAAGTTTTAAATAGTTTTAATATAAGATAAAAGTTATTTTCAAAGAAAAACAAACCACCAAAATTTCCTTTGGGATGTCGGCATACTCAATATACCCATGTCGACATAGTGTCAGTTAATTTCAAAATTTTAATTTCAAAAGAAGTGTCTGTTCGTCATATCTCTTCACGAATAGATATGACTGTTGTTCTTCTATAAATAGGGGTTGCTTTCAACGAATTTTCATTCATATTTTCTGGTTTTCATTTCTCTTCTTCTTCCACATTTCTTTATACATATTCCTACCATTACTCTGCCGGAATCAACATTGAATCTAACTAGATTATCTATGGTTTGATTCTCTATCATTATCTCAACAAGATCCTCAGTGCTATTCAGAGTTATAGGCTTCTTTGTAATCAATTAAACGAGAAAAAGTGTGATTGTGGCCTTGGAAATCAATCAAGCGAGAAAAGATGTGATTGTAGCCTTGGAAATCAATTGGGTGAACTTGTTGCCCGGGAAATCAAGTATCTCTACCCAGAGGATTGTGCATCTGGAGGGTGTACCTCATAGCCTTGAAATCGAGGGTGTAATTGTACAATTGCTTTTGAAAGGAAATTCGTACTTATGTGCGGGACTGGATGTAGGGTAACTCTGTACCAGTATAAAATCCAGTGTGTTTTTTCCTTTACTGCTTTTACTTTATTTCTGCATTTGCGTCTGATTCTATGATCATATCTGTGTCTGAATATTGCATACATTTGTGTTCAAATTAATAAAAACTCAAAAAGATATAGTAATTTCTTTCAACACTATTCACCCCCTTCTAGTGTTAATCCTAGCCTTAAGATCCGAATTCTGCATTTCTCACATTTGGTATCAGAACAGGGTTTTCAAAGTTTTCATAATATGAATTTTGGAAATTTTTAAAATGGAAATTTTTTTAAATTATTAATACTATTTTCATATGAATATGTCACGGAATCATCATGATATTTTGTTTAAAACTATATTTATTTATTTTGAAAAGTCACTTGATTCTTTAAAAAGTTGTGTTGTTTTGCAGGAGAAGAGTTATGTCTAACGACTGTTGGTTAAAAGATACCAGATAATCATTCATCAGTCAAAAAGAACTAATGGATATATAATGGCAATCGACAATGAAATGGGTACCAGATCAATACAAAGCTTTTGATTCTCATCTACAACTTGACTTAATACTGTACTTATCTCCATCTGCTTCGCAATGCCATGGTTCATGCGAATCCGTCAAGAAATGACCAAGTTATGGTCAAATCAAGTTTTGGTGAACAAAGAGAAAAAGAAGGCAAAACTGTCATAGGTATTCTTCAAATTGCATCCAGAGATTTGAGTATTTTTTGTATCCACTCCTTTTTTAGATTTTAGCTCTTGTTCTCACGGTCGTTTTGATGGGTGGACAATAAAATTCCGATCAAAATTGAGTGAGATATGATGGTTTGAAGTTGGCTATCCAAAATTGAAAAACTGTATACGGGATTTTCTAAATTTCTTCTACTGTTCGGCCTGTTGCATCACAATACCATCCAAATTCGACACCAAACTATTACTAGATTGTAGTCCTTGCCTTCCTCTTCGAATTGCCGCTGGTTTCATCCAATTCTGTTAAGAAACAAAGGAGATATGTCTTCTAGAAGTTTGATGGTAAGTAGAAAAACAGAAAGAAGAAGAAGAAGAGAATTTTTTATGAAAGTTGGTGACTGTTGGGCCTATTTATAGTGGTTGAAGTGTACATTCTTTCAAAATTCAAATTCAAAGTTTTGGCGCCAATTTAGTCAATCTACTAAATCATCTGCATCTTTCTCATACGGTCTTCAAATTCAGCAAATGAATATACTATGCTGATCGGAAAAACGAGCTCGTCGCAATAGAACAGATTTCGTCGTTAAATTCTGAGAGATATAAATGTGTGGTTCACGACAATGGAAGAATAACAAAGTTAGAAAGATGGAGTGGAAAAATTGGTATACTTACTATTATTTCATCTTTATTGCTGCATTTAGGAATATATATTTATGCATTTAGTTAGGTGTAGAAATTTATCTCTTTTATAAGTTTTAATATTTTGGTTCATATATCGACACACCATAGTATAAATATTGATATACCATTCTAAACTTTTCTAAAAAAATTCTTTTAAAATGTGTTTTATTTCGAATAAAATCATACTATTAATTTATTACAATTATACTAAGTATAAAAGCATACGTTCAGTAATGATTTCAACTTTTCTAATGTTATTTTTACTTCTCATACTCTATTTCTTTTAAGATACTAATTTTATATCTTTAAGAAATTAATAAAATGAATTTAGAATGTTAGAGTAAGGCTCTATTTATATATTTCTTCAATTGATAAGATAGCACCACATCACATGACCGGAAATTTAGATAGCATTTCTAAAATGCTTCTTTTCTTCTGTAATGTTTTGTAAGTACTGCAAATTCGTTTTTATAGTATTTCTGTGCTTTGAAACGCTATAGAGTTTCAGAAATTTACATAGCATTTGGTAAAAGCTACAGTTTCAGTTTTATAAAGTTTCGAATATGTTTTAATACAAAATTAAAACTTCTTATAGCATTCTTTAGATGTTGTTTTTCTTTATGAAACTTTAAACTATGTAAAAATGATAATTAAATTAAGTATTTTTCTCTATTCTTTTTAGAGTTAGTTTCTAACTTATATTAGAATATTTTAAAATTAATTTCATGTTTAAATGTTTTTTCAATAATTAGTTAATTTTTTTTAAAAGTAAGAGGCCTTAATATAACAAATGTTTATTTTAGTTTTTCAATCTTTATTATTTTATTTAATATTTCATTATGATATTTTTTAAATTTAAAAGATGTTTAAACATGTTTCTAAATATTTAAACCAATAATAATTTAATATAAAGGTTTTAATTAGTAAGTTAAGTATTTTATAAACATGGAAGTTTGGATTCTTAAAAATAAAAAAAATAGTAAATAAAAAAACAAAAACAACCAAGTTAAAATAATTATTTTAAATTAATTAAATAAGTAGGCTGTTAATTTTTATAAAAACCATATTTGATCATATATATAGTTTAAATCCATATTTCTTAGCAATTTGATTTTGATATTGAATTTGATTACTACTTTTCATGAATATGTTATAATTTTAATATCATTTATTACCTTTAAACTCTTGTCTTTATTACTATTTTAGTCCCATTCATTAGTTTCCTTAACCTAAGTTTAGTAATCGGTATGTATTACCTTTGTTTGGTTGAAGCGGGTTATAATAAATTGTTTGATATATGTATACATACATACATATACATATACATATACATATACATATATATGCTTGTCAATTAAATATTACTTATCGCTCATGTTTATCTTATAATCTGGATATCTCTTACCGTAGTATATATATCATCATATCATGCTGCATATTATTATTATCATTATTTCTTTGTTATTATTTTGTTTCATATTACATATCATTATACATCCTATTTCATATCATATTTCATTGCATGAAATATCATAATCATTTGCATCACAAGTTGCACATCATTTTGCATATCATCTCATGCTACATTGCATATGTCATGCATTTCATACTGCACTACAAACTACATATTGCATACATGTATACATAATGAGTGTATTTTATTTTAGGGGGAGTTTGTAGTATTGTCTTATAATATAGGATTATTAGTTTTTGATTTGTTTGGTATGTTTTGATTAACTTGTTTGACTTGATTGGCTTATTTGACTTGTTTGAGTTGATTGACTTGTTTGACTTGATTGATTTATTTGACTTTGTCTAACATGATTGGTTTTGATGAGTGTGTTGAAATATACTTATACATATTTTTGTATTGAATAATTATAATATAATTATGTTAATGTGTTTCACACTCCATTTACTATACTTTGTTCTAGTATTAGTTTAAGGGGGGAGTTTTATAGTTTTATGTTTTTAGGATGGTTTTTGTTGATGATAAAGGGAGAGAAATATAAAATAGGGTAGTCAGGCATAGATTAAGGGGGGGTTATTAGTTTTAGGGGGAGTTATTAGGATAGAAGTAATATTTTATAAACAAAGGTTGTCGTCATCAAAAGGGGGGAGATTGTTAGTCCTTGAGATGATGGTTTTGATGACAACAAACTTAAAATAGGATTATAAAATATAAATACTAACATTATAGTTTAGATATATACGTATATGCAGGATTTAACCATGCTGGTACCAAGAATGAAGACTGTACAATATAGAGATTCAAGATATCAAGATTGAAGACTCATGAGTATCAAGAATATCAAGATTATCAAGATTTCAAGAATAAGTAATTTTAATTACGAATTTTAGTAAAACTCATAGAAAAGCACTGGCATCTTAAAATCTAATTTATTCGTGAAATGGAATCCACTTCGAGCCCGTTAAAGGTACGAAAAATCTAGTGGAACAATGTTTTGTATCCGCTAACTTTTTATTCAATTGATTTTACAAAATTATCTTGTTTTCAAAATGATTTCAAAACCTTCCTTTTAAAAGAATCAAAAACATCTATCCTGATTTTAAATACTTTTTGCCTTGAAATAATCTTTATTTTCAAAATCAAATTATCCTTAGTTTTAAAACTATCTTTAATAATAATATATTTAACTTTTAATATTTATACTTAGATTTGAATATAAAATTATATATATATTAGTCTCTATATTTATTTATGTATTTTAACTATAGTTAAGTATATTTATAAAAGTTTAAAATAGTTTTAATATAAGATAAAAGTTATTTTCAAAGAAAAAAAAACTACCAAAATTTCCATTGGGATGTCGACATACTCAATATACCCATGTCGACATAGTGTCAGTCAATTTCAAAATTTAAATTCCAAAAGAAGTATCTATTCGTCATATCTCTTCACGAATGGACATGGCTGTTGTTCTTCTATAAACATGGGTTGTTTTCAACGAATTTTCATTCATATTTTTTGGTTTTCATTTCTCTTCTTCTTCCACATTTCTTTATACATATTCCTACCATTACTCTGCCGAAATCAACGTTGAATCTAACTAGATTATCTCTGGTTTGATTCTCTATCACTACCTCAACAAGATTCTCAGTGCTATTCAGAGTTATAGGCTTCTTTGTAGTCAATTAAACGAGAAAAGGTGTGATTATGGCCTTGGAAATCAATCAAGCGAGAAAAGGTGTGATTATGGCCTTGGAAATCAATTGGGTGAATTTGTTGCCTGGGAAATCAAGTATCTCTATCCAAAGGATTGTGATTCTGGAGGGTGTACCTCGTAGCTTTGAAATCAAGGGTGTGATTGTACAATTGCTTTTGAAATGATATCTGTATTTGTGTGAGGGACCGGATGTAGGGTTACTCCGAACCAGTATAAAATCTGGTGCATTCTTTCCTTTACTGCTTTTACTTTATTTCTACATTTGTGTTTGATTCTGTGATCATATCTATGTCTGAGTATTGCATACATTTGTGTTCAAATTAACAAAAACTCAAAAAGATTTAGTAATTTCTTTAAACACTATTCACCCCTCCTCTACTGTTAATCCTAGCCTTAAGATCCGTATTCCATAATTCTCACACTAATGGCGGCAGTGTCAGGAGTCAAGGATAACTCGAATTTTAAAGTGTCATTGATACGGGATCCACCAATGGATCTCATGGAATTATTTCACGAGGCTGAAAGATTTCTTCGACAGGAGGACGCGAGTTTGGATTTGAAACTAAAGGAAGTAAATGTGGTCATTGTTGGAGAACCATCTGGTGAAAGCTCAAGTAAGGATAAGGATAAAGGAAAGAGGAAGTTGGATGACAACTCTAGTAGGGAAAGGAAATGCTGGGAAGAGCCAAATTCTCCACTTACAGAAGATTGAATGAAACATTGGAGCGGATATTCATGGAGACTCAGGATGGCCTTCCTTACTGAAGGCTGGCAAGGAGGGAACCCTCAAAACGCGAGAGGGCATCCGAAAGGCACTGTCTCTTTCCTGATCTGTACGGGCGTGATACCAACAGCTGCAGGCATCTAAATGATATAATCGAGGAGCATGTAAGGAGTGGTCAGTTGCGGCAACATGTCAGAACTCGAGATGCGGCAGCGGAACAGGAGCAGCTACCGTTTACCTCAAACGACGATGGCACGAGGCCCAGGAATGATGGTAAACTGGTCATCGACTAACAAGGATGATATGGAATAAGTGGAAAACTCTAGGCCAATGGTCAAGTCACTTTCTCATGTGCAGGGAAGGAGATAGCCCCTAGGCATGCTCCGAGATGATGATAAACCGTGATGCTCTAGTTTGTGAAATCTTTTTTTCTTTTTTTGGTTTGGATTTACCTTTTTTGGTTTGGTTTGAACTCCTGGTTTAGTTTGCTTTCTGGTTTGGACTTTGGTTTGGATGTTTGTTTTCTGGTTTGGATATTGGTTCGGATTTCTAGTATGGATTTTTTTGTTTCCTGATTTAATCAGGATTTTGGATTGGATTTTTATCCGGTTTGGTCGTTGGTTATGGATTATGTCTGGCAAGGGGTAAGTCGTTTCGTCCGAACATTGTGAGTCGGCTTATTTAGGTCGTCGAGTATGGACTATGCTCGACAAGGGTTCGAAGAGACCATAATTTAACCTAGGACTTAGGCCACATAATGTTTATCGGTTACTATTTTAGGTCATCGGGTATGGACTATACTCGGCAAGGGTCCGAAGTGACCAGGATTCGGCTTAGGACTTAAGCCATGGCATTACTCAGCGTTCAGGGACACTATACTAAGAAAATCAAGGCGTTGCTTAGTACAGGTCGTCGAGTGTGGATTATGCTTGGCAAGAACCCGGAAAGGTTATGGATTCGGACATTGGCTGGCCAGGAGTGCTCCTGGATTCGGATGTCGACCAGTAGGGGTCATGGATTTGATTATCAGTTATTGGATATGGATGGATTAAAACTCGGTTGATGGGTTCGAATGGCTATGGAATTGGCTAAGGATTTGGTTATTGGATTCAGAATAGGATATCGACTCGGAGCGGACGTGGATTTGGATAAGGATATGGCACTTGGATAGGATTGCTTGGTAGTGGATTGGATTAGGGATTGGATGGTATGGCTATGGATGGAATATGGATTTCGAATGACGGATTTAAAGTTATTCAAAACTCGCCTTCCTTCCACAAAGCATGTTTTGAGGGGCAAATGTTACCACGCTTCTTGGTCAAGGCCAAGATATCAACAAATTGGCTGGAAATGATGGATATCAGGATTGGAGATCGATTGGAAACAAGGCTATGATCGATACTGTCAAAATTTGACCAAGCTCAAATCAAGACGGGATCGATTGGGAATGATGAACAAGGTTAGGAAAGGCTACATTTCAAATTTTAGATCAATCGAAATTTGTATGCTCAAGTTATGGATAGATCAACATTGGAAAGGAACGGTCTCGTATCGATACTTTTCGTATCGATGTGGTTCGTATCGATCAGAAACAAACTCAAAATTCAATTTGGATTGATGGTATCGTATCGACCGATATGAGCATGGATAGGGGAAATGCACTTGGAACTTTACTTTGGACAGGTTATAGTGCTTATCGATCACTTTCTTGATCGGTACGAAATGCTACACTAAGGATTGAGACGAATAGGAAGGACATGGACTTAATGGATACGAAGGCACGTATTTCCTAGGGTGGCATCAAGTCGATAAGAACAGTATGGATACGAACATGGCATGGATCGATATGACTAAGATAGGAGTATGTATACGAAGCAGGGGAATGGATCGATGGATACGAACGGCATGGATACGAAGCGCATAGTTAAGTATCGATACGAGTAGAAAGTTTTGGCATCGATACAAAGCCAGGTAGGGATCGATATGAAAGGCTTAGCAACTGATGGATGTACACATGATTATTGCTACACGTCATCGAATCAAGAACGATCGAGAAAAAAGAGGATCGATTTAAAACGATCGATACGAAGATGACAACCGACATTAGAAAATACGAACATAGATCAATCATAACTCTCATTTTACAAGTCCAAATGCTATGAAATTTTTAAAGGGGCTTCCTTATGCATTCAAGAAGGTTCATTATCGATCCCAATTTGATTGGACCATTTTGGGATTGATATGAATTGCATTTGGATCGATCCCAAATCATATTGGATTGATCATGTGGGCCCATCTGCACAAGAGAAGAGGTATTCTAGGTTTTGGGGAGGATATTTTCGGCTCTTCACCTATAAATAGCAGTCATATGGCAACTAAAAAGGGATCTGGCTCTGCTCTTTACATGAACACTCTGGCATTTTTGCCATTGATTTTCAAAGGCTTGTAATTGTAATCTTAAAATAAATGGAATAAAAGGATTGATTCAAAGTGGACGTAGGCCGAAGATAGCCGAACCACTATAAATTTTTCTTGCTTTCTTTTATTTTAATTTTTCTATTTCTTCATTTTTGTTCTCTGCTTAATCGGGATCTGAGATCTGTGTCTGGATATTGAGGATCTGTATTTATACACTGGTGCTTTCACTAATTCTGGGGTTTATAACCAATTTTGTCGCAAACAATAACAATTTTTCCATAATCTATAGATCATTCGGGTATGTATCACTTCAACACATAGTGATTTTTTTCTAACTATAAACTAAGGGAACTTGCAGTGTGATAACAATTTACGAATAAACATACATCCAATCATCCAAATATCAACAATCAAACATCCATCACAATAATCACTCAAATCAACCAATAAATAAAAAAAAACTGATTGTCATTAACATTTATTTAAATGGAAATTTAAAATTCAATATTAAATTAAATGGCAATTAAATTCAATAAATTTTAGATTTAGTGAGACTGACAATTTAAATATACTAAACAGCATCTAATAAAATTCTAATCACATTATAAATTTAATTTAACAAACATAATTTTTTTAGTAATTGTGAGTGGGTTAAAACACTCACCATTGATTCTCAATTGATTTGAAATCCTAAAATAGCCCCAAAATACAATAGTCTTAGAATCCAACCAAACTAGTTCCACAATATCCAACAATTTGATACGATCGCAAAGGAGAAAATCGCGCGTGAATTCAAGCTCGTATGAGAAAGTTATTGATGTTAGAACTCTTGAATTTTAAAATATAAAAATTAATTAAATAAAAGAAAAAAGAACATGTCACCAATACCTTCCTTCCACGTGCATGAGAACCAACCTCCAATCGCATTCAAAACCCTCTAGCCGCCATCTTCTTTGAGCAAACGCCACCGCCATGTCAACATCCACCACGGTTAGGCAACGCCATTGCAACCCTCTCCTCACACCGACCCCACCACAACCAAGCGACCATCTGAAGCTCACGCACAACGGCTGCACCGTCGCCATGATCTAAGCCTTTTTCTACCTAACTCCGATGCCTCTAGCATGAGCAAACATCATCTCCAAGACCTGCTCGACCTCCTCTTCCCAATGCCGCCTCCTGATCGTCAAACGGTCGATGATCCATCGTTGGATCATAAACCCTAGAAATGGACGGCTGAGGTTCATCCTTGATTTATGGTTAAACGAGGCATCCAATTGGAAAATGAATTATTGCAGATGATTGCGCTCGTCGAGAGCTTTCCAATGATATATAATTTGGTATAGTTTGGAGAGGCTGAAATTTTGAAATTGATTTTGATTTTGAAATTAGGGTTTGTAATTGGAATTTGGTTTCTGCCATTGGAAGAAAGGAACAGACGAGAATGTACGTGCAGAACAAAATGAATGGCTGATAGATTTTGAGAAACAAAATCGATTTATACGGATGAAGATAGATAAGAAATGAATGGATAGATCTTATTAGTCGAAACAATTACGCGAACCCAAAAAACCTGTTCCACTTCTGAAATGAAAGTAGGTCATCCCATATATCTAAACAGATGTTTTTGATATTTTTAAACTCAATGTGACTGGTTTAAAAACCTAATTAAAAAGTATATAGAAGTTATTTAAAATTAGCTTAATTTAAATTGAATTCATTAAATTGATTTCTAGGCGTTTCGAGCCCGTACGATCAAACAGCAAGTCCGATCGCTACAAAACTTGAAATTTTACAATAATTCACTGTTATGGATTCTATGAAACTAATTTCATCGAAATCCGAGATAGTTTCTATAATGGATAATTTTACATTAACTAAAAAAATTATTATTAAACTAATTTAGTCACCTTTCAATTCATATTCAAAAGTTAGCCAATTTTTATCATTTTTGATTACCTAGTGATTTATAATCTTTTAAAATAAATTTCCATGTCAAACCCAATGATAAATATTGCACTAATTACATCATTCAATTTAAATTGAAATAAATTCATTAATTATATTTTAAATTCAAATGAATTCATTTATTTTGATTTACATCTTATTATTCAGTCATCTAATACCAATATGAATTCATTTGATACTAGTTCGCATTTAAATACATTCTTATTCTACAGTTATCACCTTAACTCATATTAACGCAATATTTAATTACATTTTAATTTTATTAGTTTCTAAATTAATTCAACAGATTAAATAATAAAATAATAATTAAAACAATTGTCACCTTTAAGTAGTTCAATCACGCTTATAAGTTTATTGTTTACAAACAAATGTCATAACTACTTACACATCACTAATTTCATATTCAATTCCAATTATTACATACAATCTCACCATTTAATACAACATCGAATTTATTTCCCTATTTACAGTTATATCCAAATCAAATTTTTAATCATTTCAATTGATTGAAATTCATTGAAATAATCATCAATTACATTAAATTAACATTATTGAATTTTCATTTTAATTGTTTTGTCATTAACAAATCATAAATTTAAATTCCTTATAATATTAAATACCAAAATCTTATTTAATTTATTATTTTTAATTATCGAAAAATACGGGTCATTACACTCTCCCGCACTCAAAACTTTTCGTCCTAGAAAAGGCAAAGAAGGGATTTAAGGGATTAAAATATTTTATTCAAAGTGTTCAATTTTATAAACACCTAATTTACATAATTAAGTATTTTAAATAAAATATATCATTTTATAAACAATTAAATCCTTCATATTCAAGTTGATAAAAGTTTGAAAATATTTCCACTTTCACACAAAATTTCTAAGTCTGAAATTCACGAAAAATTTCGACAAAGTCTCCTTTGTACTAAGAGGTCCGAAAAATAATAATATCAATAATTACAATATATATCATATTTCAATAATAAAATATCCCAAACCATGGGAAAAAATAAAATATCGCTACAAAACCGTAATCCGAAAACGTACATATTTGGAGGGCAAACAAAGCTTTATTTATGAAACCAAAAGCAATAGCTATTGCTTCCATAAATCAGTATTGCACTTATATAATCCAAAGGAGGGAGAATTATGTAAAAGAGAAATATTTTAGTTGTTTCAATTAATAGCATATTAAACAAAAATGTGAGATAACCATATGAAGACAAAAATGGTTTGTTCAGGTTCAGAAACTTTTCATCGTACAAGGGTGATAAATAACTACCAAGTATACCTTCCGCTCAACAGCCTTTGGTAATTTCTTAATAGATTTTTCATACAACCTCAAACGGTTTGAAGTATCACTTCCCAAACATCTCATAAGCCACAACCAAGAATTTCAAATATTATTTAAGTTTATTCTTACCAATTTCCTTTCACATTATTTATTGTTCATCTATTTTCATTCATTTATACAGTGGTAATTTTTCCTTAATTTGCATTCATTTACTTACATATGTTATTTCCATTCAATTATTAAACATCAATAAATCAATTTATAGAATATTATATAGGATCCTTTGTAATTAAATTCACATTCATTTACTTTTCACTTATCTTAAATTCCCATTCATTCATGCTGAACCATCTTTATTTATATACATTCATTGTTTATATAGTTTGATGTCAATTTAACGAATCATTCACCTTAAGTCTCTCAAATTTTAAATTTACATTCTTTCTTTCCTGTATAGTATCATGGAATATTAAAACCATTTCTTTTATAGGGCTACTTAATAATAAATTTATTTATGAGTCATTTCAGTCAATTTTTTTAAGTTTATACACATTTCTTAGATAATTTCACTTTTTACTACTAATTCTAATTATTAGCATTTCAACATATTAACTTATGTTTATAACATTCATTGTACATCTAAATTCTTACTTATAGAAATAACTCCATTTGAACACTTTCATTACTTAAATTTGACTTGTATAATATCCTATTACATATTCCTATGAGGTTTTTAGGCTCAAAGAAAAATTTGGTGAAATATTTAGTTTTAAGAACAAGAATTTTATCTTTTAGGTTAAAGAACACTTTTTAGTGCAAATCAGAATGATAGTTGCAGATATCATTTTCAATTTACACTAAAAAGTGTCCTTCAGACTAAAAAGCAAACTTTTGTCCCTGAACTAAATTTCTTTTGCAACTTCTTTCTTGTGTCCATTTTCCTGTATTCCTATTTAACATTAAAACTTTTAAACATTTATGACAAGCTATATATATGTTTTAAGAATGTCGTTGAATGCTACACAAGTTTATCTTATTCATTTTAGTTAATAAAATGTTTAATAATTACATTTTCTAGATTCTCATATCCTTTGATTTACTAGTTACAAATTTCCAATTTCTTATATATTTCGTTAACCCCTTAGCATCTAATTTCTTATTTTCATTTTAGAAGTTTATGATTATTAATATAGTCGAGATTTCATTCATTGTAATAATTGAAAGTTCTAATTTACAAAAACTTAAAAACTAATATCGAGTTCCCTTTCAAATCATCTGAAATTATACATATTTATATACACACACACATACACACACACTCATTGTTTTATATATCCTATTTGTTTATCAAAACAAATGTGTAGTAAAGCTACTATAGCGGTCTTCCCGCTTTGAAACTTGAAAATGAACGTCGATGATGCGTGCACTAATCACTGAAATTATTTTCCAACGACAAAAAGGTGTGCAGAATTTATTTCCTTTAAAAATTCTATTAAAACATTTCTTTCAAATCACATTGAAAATATTTATTCGAAAATCCTTCCTAATAATACTAATATCGTATTCCAAAATATTTTGAAAACTAATTTCAAACTTCGTAACTTAAGTTCTCAAATTTCCAATTTATATTCATTTTATTTATAAATACTAATTTGTGATCAATGTTTATAAAATTCACTTCCTAACAAACTAACATATCATATACAGCTATATCCATTTATAAAAATTATTCCGTTATATACAAAATATAATGCTAGGTAAAATTATTTTATTTTTCTATATTCAAAATAATATTGTGCCGGTCTGAACTACTAAGTGTTTAGAAATCCCTATCGATGTCATAGCGTCCTATATACCGACTAGAATTTATACATACTAAAAAGAACAAATTAACACAATATAAAAACATTTATAAGACTAACAAGTATGCTTCTCATATATATATGCTCAAACAACTCATTCTAGGGTATTACTACCCTATCTCTAACGAGTCAAGCCCCACAAAGCTAAGGTTATCGCTAAAAAGCTCTAATACCAAATGTAACGACATACCCTTTTGGACGATTTAAATCGACAATAAATCACACATGTCAGACTCAAACCATTAAAAAGGGAGGATTGTTGTAGGGTAAATACGAAAATGAAGAGAAAAGAAAGAAAAACAAAACACAGAATCTCATAGCGAAATGACAAAATATAATAATCAAATAAACAGTTCATGAAGTTGTTTTACACTTACATTTGATTACACTTTTACAATACAAATAAGAGTTATACATACCAATATAAATAAATAATACAGTGGAACAACAAGATGCAGTGGGAAAAAAATATAAAATAAATAGTAATAAATCTCCGTCTATGTCCTCCAGAAATAAGTCTTTAATACACTAACACGCTCAGATTGACCCGAGCATAATGAAAAGAAAAAACACTCGAGTCAGAACTAAAAGATCTTATGCAAGTTAAATCAACAGTAAATAATATGAGTGTAACGGCTTAAGAGATATTACGAGATTTTACATCTCCTATCCAGTGTCGAACGTGTGTACAATAACTTAAGTGAAGTTTGGGATTCCATCCCCTAAATATCTGTTAAACTATTTACATACATAGTACAATATGCTATAATAATATATCTACCATAAAGTAAAGTATTAAAATAGCGTTAAGGCGTTACCCATATCCTCCTTAACACATTTTATATAAATGTCGTAGTTTATACAGTATTGTAAACTCAACCGATGGGCTATCAGGGAGCATTCCATAGGTACGACACAAACCAAACTCGTAATGGGATCGATAAGGCATGTGACAAGGCACCTGAGGCAATGCTAAGGTGGGATTCTACCTTTTGTACTCCCGGACTGGTGGTAATGCATAGCAGCTACTACCGCCTACCTCGGAACATGTTAGCGCCAAAATAGATAGAATGTATGTAGAGAGCATGAATGTGAAGAACAATAAAAATTAAAAAGAAAGCAGTAATAACACAGGGTTTATAGTGGTTCGGCTAACTCCAGCCTACGTCCACTTCAGAAATTTTCTTTCTATTGATATGAGAATCAATTATAGTTACAATCCAGAGTTTTTAAAGCAACAATGGCAGAGTAGCCTTAATAGGGAAGAAGAAGGGATGCATAATGGAATCTCTTTTTTTGAAGCCCTACATGATATATTTATAGACAAAACCCGAGTTACTCGGCTACCTGAGTGGTCCGGGCCCACCAAGACCATAGTCGATCCAGACTCAACACCACGACCGACCCTGAGTTCAGAATATGCCGACCTGATATTCCTAGGTGATGAACTGTAGTATGCCTACCTGCGACTCGAAGTAAATGAAGCTGGGACTTGAAGCAGTAAACATGTCAATCCATTCCATCCTATCGAGCCACACCATCCTACCGAGCCACACCATCCTACCGAGCCATACCATCCTACCGAGTCACTTCATCATACTGGTACACTCGAAATGTCGACCCACTCGGGGATGCCGAACCACTCATGTTGCCGACCCAATCTTGTGACGATGCAGACCTACTCCCTTGGACCGATCCATAGATGCCGACCACTCACTATGTCAAACCAGGGTGATCTGAAACATGCCGAACCACCTTCGACCACCGATCCACTTCAATCACCGATCCACACCATCATGCCGACCTACTTCCTTGGACCGACCCTATACGACCGACCTATCCCATTTTCGATCCCATATAACCAGTCCACCAAGGCTGATCCCTTCGAGGCAGAGCCACCAGTGCGATACATTCCAAAATCGAACCAGGCCCAACCGTCCTATCTTAGCCGATCCACCTAAGCCGAGCCATGCATGACCTTTCTTCCTTGACCAAGCAGCACCTTTCGATCCATCTAGGCTGAGCCATATATACTGAACCATCCTTGATTGACCGTCTACCCATCCAATTGGCTCAAACTCATGTATTCCAGTCTCAACAAACAAGCAGTCGATTTTAGTTGAATCTGCCTGTATACAGCCTTACCAAAAAGGCAGGTTAACAGAACACACTCCTAAAATCAAATCGAGGGGTGGCCATCAAATCGAGGGGTGGCCATCAAATCAATCACAAAGTAATAATATGGCATCGAAGAAGCATGTCCGATAGGAGGAGCGACCTCACTTGGCCTAGAATAGCTCCTATTCTAGTCATATCATGCTGAATCGAGGGAGTAAGGGTTACGTTAATACCTCATACAGAATCATTCGTCAAACCATCCTACTTCATTTTGGAATCTCCACCACGTGCACAGCTGTTAAAGTGGTTTTCGGTATTGGCAGAGAGTATGATAATATCAGATCCCGATCTCTTTAACAACCAAACGTTTATTTCACATCGGATGGTTCTTTTACATTTTCAAAACCGATTCATAATTGATATAAAAATATCATATTCACTTCCAAATCATATCACTTTCGAAATCATAGTCACAAAATAGGTTAAACCCTCGTTTCAAAATAATCATATTTACTCAAAATATGTCATTTCACTAGAAAATATCATTTCAAATTCCAATGTAAGTTATAACATCATTTAACCATATTCGCTTTTAAATAAAGGATTTAAATATAACTGATTCAACTTCTCACCTTTCGAATTTATGAAATAGTTTAGATAGTCATAAATAGTTTTAGAATAGTTTAATATAAGTTTATAATAGTTTAAAACACTTTAAAATAGTTTTAAATGGTTTAAAATATTTTAAAATAGATTAAAATAGTTTGAAATAGTTTAATATAAAATGATTTAATTATTGGAAATTGTTTGTATACAAAATAGTTTGACAATCTAAATAAATCTGAATTTGAAAAAATATATCTTTAAACAGTTTATATTAAAATAATTAATATCAAATTAAACAGTTTCTTCCAATTCAACAAATCTGGACCATATCTAGATTTCAAATCAACAAAACTCAATTTTAAACTTTCACTTCAAAGTCTCATTAAAACCATTTCAATTTATATCGATTTCAAATGCATGTTTGAACTACAAATTAATACCACTTTAATTTCGATAGATTTCAAAGTTCTAATGTTCAGCATTATAATAACCCAATTTTGATAAATTTCATTTAAATTCTTAAACAAGTTCATTTAAACAAATTTCAATTTCAACATTTAAAAGCTATATTTTGGAAATAATTCAGTCTCACAGAAATCTAGTTTATTCATTTAAAATAATATCGTTTAATAGGATTCAAAATAAAAGGTGTAAAATCATTTAATTTAACCAATCCGGCGTCTGTATATAATTTTCTACCATATAATCAAGTGATATGGATATATATCATTTCAACCTGCAATAATTTAAATTTACAGGTGTATATCATTTCAACCCGTAATCCTAAATTAAAATTCAAAATGCATAAAATCGCTCGAGTTTATCATTTCAACCCATAACGATTTTTCGCTAATCTACAGATTATTCGGGTATGTATCATTTCAACCCATAGTGATTTTTTTCTAACAATTAACTAAAGGAACTTGCAGTATGATAACAATATATGGATAAACATACATCCAATCATCCAAATATAAAAAATCAAATATCCACCACAATCATCACTCAAATCAACCAATAAATAACAATATTTAGTCGATTATCATTAATAGGTATTTGACTGGCAATTTAAAATTCAATATTAAATTAAATGGAAATTAAATTCAATAAAATTTAGATTTAACGGGAATGGCAATTTAAATATACCAAACAACAGATAATCAAATTCTAATCATATTATAAATTTAATTTAGCTAACATATGATCTTTTAGTAATAGTGGGTGGGTTATACACTCACCTTTGATTTTCAATCGATTTAAAATGCAAAAATAGCCCCAAAATCCAATAGTTTCAGAACCCAACCAACCAGTTCCATAATATCCAAAATTTTGATACAATCGTAATGGAGAAAGCCGCACATGAATCCAAGCTCGTATGAGAAAGTTATCGATGTTAGAACTCTTGAATTTTAAAATATACAAATTAACTAAATAAAAGAAAAAAACCACATCACCTGTAACGACCCAGAATTTCATTCATTTGAAATTCAGATATTTAATTGATTTTAAATATCAATAAGTAAAATTTATAAGTCGAATAATTTATTTTTCAAATATCTAGATTTAATTGAATAATTAAATCGACAATTTAATATTTGAAATTACAGAAAAATTTGGAATTTGGGTTTAATGTGATGAAAAATGATTTATAAAGTTATATTAAATCATATTGGAGTTAGAACAATGTTTGTGAACTTTTAAAATTGAATTAAATGTTAATTTTTGAAAATTGAATATTTTAATATTTAATCGACTAGTGAAAATAGTCATTTTTCAAACAGTCTCGGATTTTGACGAAATCAGTTTCATCGGATCCGTAATGTTATATTATTGTAAGGTTTCAAATTTCGTGTCAATCGGATTTACTGTTTGTCCGGGGGAAGCCAAAACGCATAGAAATTGGTTTAATCGATTTAATTTGAATTTGATTGTTCTCCGTAACTCGCACATACGATTGAATTGGCTCTCGATACCTATTCCATTGTGGACGGAATGCAGGTTAAACCCTAGAAACGCCGGTCACTGCGTAAGATTTGGAGTTCGGAAAAGTCGGATGAATAGTGTTTTGTGAAAACTGCTATAAAAGGACCCATCCTCTTCTATTTGCAAACCTTATCTCCCTCTACCCCTAGCCGCCGGCTAAACAAACTTCAATAGCCGAAAATTCATTTTGTTTCTCTTCGATTTTCTTCCAATCCACACATCGTTTTTAAAAATTATCAACTACAATATTATAGAGGACGAAGAGATCTTTAATTCCAACGGTTATGATCGAAAAAGAAGTTGTGGATTGTCTGCAATTCGAGCTTGAAGGGCCGAACGTCGTGCACGAATTTCCAGGTCTATACACGACCGAGATTTGTGAAATTTGTGCCGAGAGACGAGCTCGAGACGAGTTTCCATTCGGGGGTCCCTGATCGACTTCTCATCGTCGTTGGTGGGTGCGATGTTTAGGGCATTATGGCGGCCGAGTGGGTTTCATGCGCGCGTTTAATCTGGAGGAAGAAGAAAAACAAGTCGCCGCCTGGATGAAGCAAAGGGAAATGAATGGCTGTGATTATTATTAGGTTAAATTAAATAAAAGATTTGTAAATAAATTTATATTATAATATGTAACTCTTTCATACGAGGTCAGAATTGCGCGAAACAAATTGCGTCGGTTCGTTTTGACGAGCACCGCGCAATGAAGCAGGTTTGGAGTCGTTTGGAGCTAGTGATAATTTCATGTAAAATTAAACGCACGTTTAATTTTATTTGAAATCAAACGCTACAACTGTTATCGGAAACTCAAGGTGAGAACTTCTCACTCAATCGAATTTGTTCGATTTAAAATTTGAAGTAGTTAGATTTAAAATTATTGATTGTATGCTTGGATGATAAATTATTATCTGTTGTTTTGAAATAGACCCTATACGCCGTATATTAAGCGGAGGTTAATTATTAAAAACGTATACCGCGACATTCCATTTTGAAGTGGAATTGGTATTATATATGTACTTGGAGTTGATTTTCCCCGCATTATATAGCGGATGAGACCCTATTGCACCGCATAATAGCGGATAATATTTTATAAATCCCATATACCGTGATATTCCGTATTGACACGGGATTGGTATTGTGCTAACATCTATGAATGCAGGGAAATAGGTTGGAGGGATCCAACTGGACTCCTCAACAGTAATTGATTTATTTACAGATATTGTGATATATTCTGTTATCATATGATATATGATGTTTTGGATCCCATAATTGTTATACTTAGTGCTATTGCAGCATTGGGCCTATCTTGGAGTTTTAAAAATGTTAAACTAACGATTTTTAAATTTAAAAGGATTTTTTAAAGTGATTTTTTTAAAAATATACGTTTTATTTAAATTTTGGAGTTGATTCATTTTAAATAAATAAACGTTATAATTTTAATGTTATAAAAATTATGATTTTTGAGGAATATAGTTGAAAATCGATTTTTGAAATATGGAGTTGATGATTTTATAAAATGATTTGAATTGGGATTTTTGAATTATTATAAACGGTTTATATAAAAGATTTATAAAATTGATATTTATAAATTAAAAATATTGGAATTATAAAACGAGTTTTTATAAGTGTTAAAATGAAGTATAAATGGATTTCATACGTGAATGAAATTTATAAATTTATAAATTGTGACGTTATAAAATGAATAGATTTAGAAAATAAAAGATTTATAAGTAATTAACTTATAAATTGGATTTTTGGCATTTAAATGAGACTTAAATAGAATTTGTTAATTGAGGGATTTTATAAGTTGAAGTTTTATAAAATATATATAAATGGAATTTATGAACATTTTTTATAAATCCAAAATCGACTTATTTTGATAAGTTAATTATTATTGCTTATTAAAGGAGAGATATTCACGATTTTGGACAGTGGATAATGCTTTAAATTAAATATGTAGAAGTGTTGAATTTGGTTAATGATTTATATTCACTATTTGGGACGGTGAATGATATTTTAAAGAAATGTTTTGAGGAAGTGATCTTTTAAATAGAATTAAAATGATTTGAAGTTGTTTTAAAATGTGTTAAGGATCGAAACCATAGATTTCAACATTCATGGTTGAAATAGACGTTTTCGAGAAATAAGGAAAAGTTGGACTATAACACTGTTATTATAGTAAATGATTTTCGAAAGGAAATGTTTTATATAGTATTTTGATTATATATCTATCTTAATTTCGAATCCCTATACTAGTGATTTTGGGTTGTCGTAACGGTGTTTTAGGCAACATTCGTTTTGGCCCAAAAAAATGTGTTTTAGAGAATGTTTTCCTTAAAGAATGATATATATACTTAATCGTGTTTTAAGTATATTGGATATTTTCTAAGTATTGAAAATAAATAGATTTGTGAATTACTTATGGTTAAATAAGTATTTGGAAATGTTTTCCAATATGAAGTGAAATGTTTTGGGTTTTTATCTTTTAAAGATAAATTGAAAATGAATAATTATTTGGAATTGCTTTTTAAATGAAGAAATTGAAATAGTTTAGAGAATATATCTTTTAAAGATAAATTGAAGTGAATATCCGGCAAGTTATTAATTTATGGAAGATTAGTAAAATGGGCCTAGTGATTGTTATGGTGCTGGATATTTGGTTGTTGGCCTTGATAGTTAAATAACCGACTATCAATATTTACCTTTAAATGGGTATTTGTTTTGATTTGCTTGAATTTGAATGCTACACTTATTTTTGAAAATAAGCGCTCGTTATTCGGTTTAGCCGGGAGAGGACCTTTATGTCATAAATCCCATTCCGAATAAGTGATATGTCGTAATGGGTAGCATTTGAAGACCGGTGTTGAAGACCAGATATTTTTGAAAACGGAAGGATTACCGTCGAATGACTCTGCATTGGCTGATCTTCGATATAGAGATTTTATCACCCTTTGTGACGGGAAGTCCGGTCGTGATTAGTGAATATCCGGATTGCAAGGACTTCTTTGGAAGTGCCTTCGGTTCTGTTCGATCCTGGAATGGACTGGTATGGATGTGTATCTGACGTTGCAATTTGAGATGTAAAGCAGGTTTCTATCAAATATATTTCTGTTGGTGGCGGAGAATTTATTCTCTTAGCTTAACACCCTTCTTTGAGACGTACGAGCTCAGAGGTTATGTAGTTGATAGTTACTAGTGATATATTTCCAAATTGGTGATGTGGCATACGAAGTGCTGTTGAGCATTTGTTAATCAAAGCGTAGTGTGTAACCCTGATTTTATGGGTAATTTTATGATTCAATTTAGTTTATGATTGTTTAATAATTAAAGAAAAATAGGATTAGAGACTTATTGCCAATGAATGGTCAAAAGTATGTACTGGTGCACAAGACAGTACACACACATACACATATTTTCTGTAAGATAAAATAGGCAGAAATTAATTGGTAAGTTAGAATAAATTACAAATACATAGGCATGCAGACATGATTATTGCAGACATGAATATGTCTTTAAAAAAAGTTTAGTATAAAGAAAATAAAAATAGGTAGACTAGAATAAACACACGCAGAAGATAGTAAGTACTTAAAAATAAATAAATAAATAAGTTTACATATGATATGCAGGAGCATAAGAAAGTACTGCTGGTAGAAGACAAGGCTTGCATGGAAATAGTATGAATCTTTAATTAACCACTTTAGCTATTTTCAGTAATTCTTTTCCTTAGGAAAAAAGAAAGAAAGAAGAAATTAGTTAAGTCATACACATGACATGACCCGGGGTAGGAATAAAATTTATTTTCTGAGGAAAAATATAGCAAGAACCACATACCCTCTTCTTTTGTTTAAATCAATGTTAAGGCAGATAATATTTGGGGTAAAACTGACATTGGGTAATCTCCTTAAACCCTAGAAGCAGCCAAGGTTTATATAAGAAAACCTGGTGCAGCAAGGTTTTAGATTGCTCTACCTCATAAAAAAAGATATATATATATATATATATATATATAAACAGAATTTAGAGGAAAATGTGAAGTACTGGCTATTAGAGATAAGAGGAAGTGGAAGGCTTAGGAAAAAGAATTAAGGTGAGTAACCTCACTGAAAAACTTGGCATTAAGTCCTGAATATTGGGGCAGCCTAATTGGTTTTATGTTTTATTTTGCAAGCTGTGTTCATTTTATGATTTGGTGTTTTGGTTTGTGAATGATTTGTTTAAGTAAAAAAAAAATTGTGCATAATGATTTATTCAAAGTAAAAGAGTCTGATGCTTCATGTTTTAAGATGACTATCTGATTATGGATTAACCTTGAAATGAAGTGATTTCTTTTATGGGTTTCTTCCTTTAAAAATGCTCATTTAAATTCCAGGATTTGGGTGGTAAATATATGGTCTAAAATGAAAAGAAATATGGGCAGTAACATTGTGTTGTTGCTTATGCCTCATATTAAATTGAGAAAAAAATTATATATATAGGAGTGCAATGTGATACATATGCTGAGCTTCTATGACTTTATGAATCTCCCAAATTATAGATTATACTTGTGGTTTAGCCAGATCTGGAAATTAATGAAGATCTGATTGAACTAGAGGTAAAAGAAAAGGAAAAAAAAGAAGGTAACCAGAAAAACTAAATAGGACCATATGTTTATGATCTGATCTACTAGAACCCATAGGTAAAAAATAACATGCTAAGTGACCATATCCCTTTGCATGATTAGATAAGTGTTTCTGAGAACATGATTTATACATCTCTGAATGAATGTATGATTAAGTGAAATGATTATTTCTTTTCCTTCTGATTGAAAGTATGACCTGCAAAAGAGATTAGCACAGTTAAGAGAAAAAAAGGAAAATAACACTTAGTAATTTAAACTAAGGACTATGGATCTTAGGGCTACAAAAGAAGGCTTGGCAAGGGGAAAATTGCAAGCTCACACATGGTATGTTTATACCCAGGGGCCTGAGTGTGCTGGGTTAACAGAGATTTGTCCCAGGCAATGTGTGTTATAATATGAGAAAGTAGCTAAAGACCTTAAACTGACACTTGATGATGAATAATGAAGATAGAGTCAAGTAAGGCTTGGGTAAATCCTGATGGCCAGTAAAAATTGAAGAGGGGACTTGATGGTTGAACTAGTGCTTGTATTGGAAGGCTATGATGTTTATTGTTGAGTTTTATGATTATTTTTCTCTAAGTTAAATTGTTAAAACCATAAATAATCAGTTTGCACTTACATGAGTGTATATATGCTTTACAGAATTATGCACAGTGATGATATTGGTTCCCTTATTCATGTGAAGTACTTAAATAAAATGAAATTAAGGTGAGAATATGCTTTCAGGTAAGTTACTCATACCAGACAATAGTCTGACCCATGTGTGTTAATGCACTATTGGGTGTCTCATATTACATGGGCCAGCCCATAGTGATTGTGCAGTTAAATAGACATTTTACCGATCAAGCTCTGGATGTGTTAGCTGCCTAAGAATTTGGATGCAATAGTTACAGATTTTCTGGAAAAATTAAGAATGGAAGTTTAAGTTAAATTTATATTATGATATGTTGCTTAAGTTGTTTAGAAAGAAACTAATGTGATGTCATTTTATGTTTGGTATGTATTGAACTTAAAGATGTAATTCAGTTGAAACCTGTAAGTTACTTTTGAAAACTGTTTTACTGAGTATTGAAGTTTCCTTTCTTAGTTTCAGAAAGATTTAATTTTAATAGTAGAAAATCTGAGATGTAAGCATGTAAAAACTGAATCACTCACCTAGTATTTGATAGGAAAAACCCATGTTTAAAGAGGCTGTAAGAAGTTGGCATATGCAAGTTTTGAATCACCTTAGAAAGAATCCAAAAATACTTGTAATTTGTGTATGAAGGGATACAAGATAAGTAAGGCTAACCTAACCATTTTTACCAAGCCTGGGTTCAACCATTTTCTATTGTTTTAACCCAGTTGGTAGTAAGGCATAATAACTCAGATATAGGGTAGGATTCATCATTTCAAGTTAACAATTGTTTGAAAAAAAGAGTAAAAGCACCCAAAATCTTACTAGAACGTAATCATGTACAGGGACTTGCACACACACATACAAATATAAGGGCACAGTCATTTAGAAATAAAAGTATGGGGAAAGAAAAATACATACAAATGCTGAAATAAGAAGGCATAGTATTAATAGTTATGTAAAAGTAACTATGACTGGAAAAAGGAAAAAAAAACTAGACTCTTCAAAAATAAAATTGCTAGGTATAAATTACGTAACCATTTTCAAAACAGATTTCTGCTTATAATTATTTGCACTCTGATTCAAACAGAAAAATAATTTACATATCTTCACATATGTAAGTCTTGACAAGTTGAACACAACAATGTTTTTATATTGGTTAAAAGATCCTGATTAGAAGAGAGTATATGAATGATACTCTCTTGATTGGGTGACCATTGAGTATTTCTTGTCAAAAAAAAATTAGAGAGAAATAAAGTGGGTCATCTCATTTGGTATCAGAGCTATGTTGTTAAATAACATAGCAAAATTTTGTATGAACTTGTTTGCATTGAGGTATGGTGTGTTGATTGCTTTGGATGTTTTGTTCTATTAGTACATATACTACTAATATCTATTATAACCAAATAAGGATAAATTGAAGTAAATTAATTTATAGAGGGTTAGGCAAGATGAACTAACTTAAGTGTTATATCCATAGAACTATGGTGAGACCTAGACAACAAGAGGTAGGACCAAGTGAACCACCAATGGTGAATATGCAAGAATTCATGAGAGCCATAAGGGATGGAGTAGGCAATAGGCAAGAAAATCCACATGAAGAGCTTTCCAAACTACTCAAGACCTTTACCAATCTTGGAGGCAAAACTTTTGATGGAACAGAGGGGATCATGGGAGTTCAAAATTGGCTCAGAATTTTGGACATAATTTTTACAGATATGCAAGTTGAAGACCAAAAGAAGAGGCAAATAACATCTAGACAATTGAGAGGAGCAGCTTTGGACTGGTGGGAAGTTATCATAGCTGGAAGGCCTGAAGGGGAAGTGACATGGAATCAATTTAAGGAAATGTTGGAAGGAAGATATGTACCTGCATCAGCTAAAGAATCTCTGCTAGAGGAATTCATTAAATTAAGGCAGGGAACTATGAGTGTTACTGAGTATACACAGAAGTTTGAATCACTAGCAAAGTATGGTGCAGTGTTATCACAACTAAAGAGGCTAAAAATGGCAGATACATCCAAGGACTGAATGCTAGCCTTAGTAGAGTTATGCTGCCATATAAGGACCGGACATTTGATCAAGTTTTGGATCTGACTTTGAGTATTGAACAGCATGATAAAGCCAGGGAAAATTTCAAAGCACTCAGGAATAATCAAAATAAGAAAGGAAAGGGTAAGTTTCATCCTTATGACAAAAAGAAAACAGGTGTAGCTTCCACCAAGAATCCAGAAGAGGTCAAGACTGCTGAAGTTAAGAAAAAGATCACTTGTTATAACTGTGGCCAAGAGGGGCATATGAAGAACAGGTGTACAAATCTTAAACCAGCATCCTTCAAATGTCACCAGTGTGGGAAGGAAGGGCACATAAGAAGAAATTGTCCAGATTTTAAGCAAGGAAAAATGGGAGCTTTGGAAGGGAAAGGCAAAGCAACCGAAGGACCAAATATTGAGAATCATGGCCAAGTTGAAGGTACTTTGCTCATTCACTCAATACCTTTTGCAGTAGTGTATGATACTGGGGCTACACACTCATTAATTTCCCATGATATTGCACAACAACTAAAATTAAATTGTATGATTGTTGATAAGCCATTGCTCATTAGAAGTCCTTTGGGTAGTTCCTATGTTTTGGGTATGACGTGTATGCAACTGGGATTAAATATAGGGGGATATGTGTTTAGTGCAGACCTATATGTGTTGCAATACCCAGGCATATGAGTTATTTTAGGAGTTGATTGGTTAAGAAAATATAATGCTGTCATAAATATGAAGACCTCCACCATATCATTAAAAGCTTCTGATGGAAAAAGGGTAGTTGCTCTTTGTGAAGCAAATAAAAACAGAAATATAGCCACCCTTGTTAATTTGTCCAGTGAGAAGCACATGCCTGCATTAGAAGAAATCCCTATAGTAAACCAATATGCTGACGTGTTTGGTGAGGTTAAGGGAGTCCCTAACCATAGGCCGGTAGAGTTTTCAATTAAACTAATTCCAGGAGCTAACCTAGTGGTTAAGAGGCCAACTAGAATGGGGCCTAAAGAATTGATAGAACTGAAAAAGCAACTAGTTGAACTAGAAGAAAAAGGCTTCATCAGACCTAGTAGCTCATCATGGGGAGCACCAGTGGTTTTTGTTAAGAAACAGGATGGATCTCTTAGATTATGTATTGATTATAGGGAGTTAAAATAAAATCACAGTTAAAAACAAATACCCCTTACCAAGAATTGATGATCTCTTTGATCAATTAAGTGGTGCAAAAATATTTTCCAGACTTGATTTAGCTTCAGGATTTCATCAAATGAAAGTAGAAGAGGAAAGCATTAAATACACAGCTTTCAACACTAGATATGGACTCTATGAATTTTTAGTAATGCCATTTGGTTTGACAAATGCTCCCTCTTACTTTGTTGATTTGATGAATAGAATTTTTAGAGAATACTTGGATAAATTTATATTGATATTTATTGATGATATACTAATTTATTCTAAGTCAGTTGAGGAGCATGAGAATCATTTGCATATTGTACTTCATAGATTGAGGCAAGAAAATTTGAAGGCAAAATTTTCAAAATGCACTTTTTGGCAAAATGAAATAAATTTTCTAGGACATGCGATATCAGAAGAAGGTATATTTGTGGATCCCAATAAGTAATTGCAATTCAAGCTTGGAAGAGGCCTACTAGTGTCACAGAGGTCAGATCTTTTATGGGAAAGGCTAGTTATTATAGAAGGTTTATAAAAGATTTTTCACAAATTTCAATCCCATTAACTAGATTGACTAGGAAGAATCAGGTATTTGCTTGGATTGAGGAGTGTGAGAAAGCCTTTGGGAGGTTAAAGGAAGCACTAATACAAGCTCCAATACTAAAAGTACCTGAGGGAAATGAAAATTTGGTGATATATACTGATGCAAGTGGACAAGGACTTGGGGCAGTATTGACAACAACATCAAGTGATAGCTTATGCCTCTAGACAGTTAAAACCCAGTGAGGTGAGGTATGCTACACATAACCTTGAATTGGCTGCTATAGTGTATGCTCTTAAATTATGGAGACATTATTTGTTAGGGGCTAAATTTGAAGTTTACACAGACCATAAGTCACTTAAGTACTTGTTTTCACAAAAAGAATTAAACATGAGGCAGCAAAGGTGGACTGAACTACTAGCCTCATATGATTTTGAAATATTATACACACCTGGCAAAGCTAATAAAGTAGCAGATGCTTTAAGTAGACAGCATGTTAATGTAGCTAGGTTAATGATAGAAGAGTTTAACACTCTATCACTATTGATTGACTCAGAAGTTGAAAGTGAAAGTGTAGAAAATATGAGCATATGCAGTGAGAATATAGAGATGGGAAGGTTAAGCTTTATTACTTTGGGGTCAGAATTAAAGTCTAAAGTTGAAAAGTTACAAGACCAAGATCCATTTTTATTTGAAAAGAAAACTCAGATATTACATGGAGAGGCAGTGGAAGGTTTTCAGTTGAATAAACAAGGCTAATTGGAGAAAAGAAAAAGGATATGTGTTCCTGCCATTGATGAATTGAAGCAAGAAATATTGGATTCTTATCATAAAAGTAAATATACCATACATCCAAGAAGCACAAGAATGCATCATAACCTCAAGAGAGATTATTGGTGGAGTGGTATGAAGAGTGCAGTGGCAATTTATGTGTCTAAGTGCATGGTTTGTCAACAGGTAAAGGCTGAATATCAAAGACCTTCAGGTATGCTTCAACCTTTACAAATACCACAGTGGAAATGGGAAGATATATCAACGGATTTCATTGATGGTTTGCCTAAAACTAGGAGAGGAAATGATAGTATTTGGGTTGTAGTTGATAGGCTAACCAAATCAGCTCATTTCATACCTGTAAAATCAGAAAGGAATGCATGCACATTAGCTCAATTATTTATCAAAGAAATAGTTAGATTGCATGGAATACCAAAAACCATAATGAGTGATAGAGATACCATCTTCACTTCAAAATTTTGGCAAAGTTTTCACAAAGCAATGGGGACTGATTTATGCTTGAGCACAACATATCACCCACAATCAGATGGTCAAACAGAAATTGTGAATAAATTGCTTGAAGACATGTTGAGGGCATGTATATTGGATTGGGGAGGAAGCTGGGAAGATCACATATTTTTAGCAGAATTTGCATACAACAATAGCTATCACAGCAGCATAGGCATGGCACCCTTTGAAGCACTCTATGGTGGGCCATGTTTATCACCCTCAAGTTGGATTGAATCTGGGGAGAAGGTGGTCTTAGGACCAGAAAATGTAAAAGAAACTTCTGAAAAGATAGCTTTGATTAGAAAAAGAATTGCTTTTGCCCAAGATAGGCAAAATAAATATGCAGATCAGAAGAGAAAGCCAGTACAATATGATGTTGTAGATTGTGTATTTGTTAAAATATCACCTATGAAGAAGGTTCTAAGATTTGGGAAACAAGGAAAGTTAATTCCCAGATACATAGGACCATATAAAATTTTAGAAAGAATTGGAAATGTAGCCTATAGGTTGGAGTTGCCAGAAGAAATGAGAGCAATACATGATGTTTTTCATGTGTCTCAGTTAAGAAGATGGGTTCATGATGCAGAGACAATCTTAAAATCCACTAAAGATGTACAGATTGATCCCAGAATGATTTATGAAAAGGAGCCAGTAGGCATAGTTTCAAGAGAAATTAAGAGGTTGAGAAATAAAGAAATTAGATTGGTGAAAGTGCAATGGAGTCTAGACCCAAGTGATTGCACATGGGAAGTGGAAGATAAAATTAGAAATGATTATCCACAACTGTTTGATTGAATGAAAGGTAAACTATAAATATTGATGGATGCTTTGATTAAATATGCATTGTGAATTCATTTTTTTTATATATACATAGAGTTTAATTAAGAGGTTTGTTTGAAAATGATTGATTTTCTGGATTGAAAATACTTGAGTTAAGTATGAAAGAATTGTGGGACACAATTCCTAAAAGGAGGGGTATATGTGATAACCCTGATTTTATGGGTAATTTTATGATTCAATTTAGTTTATGATTGTTTAATAATTAAAGAAAATAGGATTAGAGACTTATTGCCAATGAATGGTCAAAAGTATGTACTGGTGCACAAGACAGTACACACACATACACATATTTTCTGCAAGATAAAATAGGCAGAAATTAATTGGTAAGTTAGAATAAATTACAAATACATAGGCATGCAGACATGATTATTGCAGACATGAATATGTCTTTAAAACAAGTTTAGTATAAAGGAAATAAAAATAGGTAGACTAGAATAAACATATGCAGAAGATAGTAAGTACTTAAAAATAGATAAATAAATAAGTTTACATATGATATGCAGAAGCGTAAGAAAGTACTGCTGGTAGAAGACAAGGCTTGCATGGAATATAGTATGAATCTTTAATAAACCACTTTAGCTATTTTCAGTAATTCTTTTCCTTAGGAAAAAAAAGAAAGAAGAAATTAGTTAAGTCATACACATGACATGACCCGGGGTAGGAATAAGATTTATTTGCTGAGGAAAAATATAGCAAGAACCATATACCCTCTTCTTTTGTTTAAATCAAGGTTAAGGCAGATAATATTTGGGGTAAAACTGACATTGGATAATCTCCTTAAACCCTAGAAGCAGCCAAGGTTTATATAAGAAAACCTGGTGCAGCAAGGTTTTAGATTGCTCTGCCTCATAAAAGAAAAAATAATAATATAAAAACAGAATTTAGAGGAAAATGTGGAGTACTGGCTATTAGAGATAAGAGGAAGTGGAAGGCTTAGGAAAAAGAAATAAGGTGAGTAACCTCACAGAAAAAATTGGCATTAAGTCCTGAATATTGGGGCAGCCTAATTGGTTTTATGTTTTATTTTGCAAGCTGTGTTCATTTTATGATTTGGTGTTTTGGTTTGTGAATGATTTATTTAAGTAAAAAAAAAATTGTGCATAATGATTTATTCAAAGTAAAAGAGTCTGATGCTTCAGGTTTTAAGATGACTATCTGATTATGGATTAACCTTGAAATGAAGTGATTTCTTTTATGGGTTTCTTCCTTTAAAAATGCTCATTAAAATTCCAGGATTTGGGTGGTAAATATATGGTCTAAAATGAAAAGAAATATGAGCAGTAACATTGTGTTGTTGCTTATGCCTCATATTAAATTGAGAAAAAAATTATATATATAGGAATGCAATGTGATACATGTGCTGAGCTTCTATGACTTTATGAATCTCCCAAATTATAGATTATACTTGTGGTTTAGCCAGATCTGGAAATTAATGAAGATCTGATTGAACTAGAGGTAAAAGAAAAGGAAAAAAAAGAAGGTAACCAGAAAAACCAAATTGGACCATATGTTTATGATCTGATCTACTAGAACCCATAGGTAAAAAATAACCTGCTAAGTGACCATATCCCTTTGCATGATTAGATAAGTGTTTCTGAGAACATGATTTATACATCTCTGAATGAATGTATGATTAAGTGAAATGTTTATTTCTTTTCCTTCTGATTGAAAGTATGACCTGCAAAAGAGATTAGCACTGTTAAGATAAAAAAAAGGAAAATAACACTTAGTAATTTAAACTAAGGACTATGGATCTTAGGGATACAAAAGAAGGCTTGGCAAGGGGAAAATTGCAAGCTCACACATGGTATGTTTATACCCAGGGGCCTGAGTGTGCTGGGTTAACAAAGATTTGTCCCAGGCAATGTGTGTTATAATATGAGAAAGTAGCCAAAGACCTTAAACTGACACTTGATAATGAATAATGAAGATAGGGTCAAGTAAGGCTTGGGTAAATCCTGATGGCCAGTAAAAATTGAAGAGGGGACTTGATGGTTGAACTAGTGCTTGTATTGGAAGGCTATGATGTTTATTATTGAGTTTTATGATTATTTTTCTCTAAGTTAAATTGTTAAAACCATAAATAATCAGTTTGCACTTACATGAGTGTATATATGCTTTACAAAATTATGCACAGTGATGATATTGGTTCCCTTATTCATGTAAAGTACTTAAATAAAATGAAATTAAGATGAGAATATGCTTTCAGGTAAGTTACTCATACCAGACAATAGTCTGACCCATGTGTGTTAATGCACTATTGGGTGTCTCATATTACATGGGCCAGCCCATAGTGATTGTGTAGGTAAATAGACATTTTACCGATCAAGCTCTGGATGTGTTAGCTGCCTAAGAATTTGGATGCAATAGTTACAGATTTTCTGGAAAAATTAAGGATGGAAGTTTAAGTTAAATTTATATTATGATATGTTGCTTAAGTTGTTTAGAAAGAAACTAATGTGATGTCATTTTATGTTTGGTATGTATTGAACTTAAAGATGTAATTCAGTTAAACCTGTAAGTTACTTTTGAAAACTGTTTTACTGAGTATTGAAGTTTCCTTTCTTAGTTTCAGAAAGATTTAATTTTAATAGTAGAAAATCTAAGATGTAAGCATGTAAAAACTGAATCACTCACCCAGTATTTGATAGGAAAAACCCATGTTTAAAGAGGCTGTAAGAAGTTAGCATATGCAAGTTTCGAATCACCTTAGAAAGAATCCAGAAATACTTGTAATTTGTGTATGAAGGGTACAAGATAAGTAAGGCTAACCTAACCATTTTACCAAGCCTGGGTTCAACCATTTTCTATTGTTTTAACCCAGTTGGTAGTAAGGCATAATAACTCAGATATAGGGTAGGATTCATCATTTCAAGTTAACAATTGTTTGAAAAAAAAGAGTAAAAGCGCCCAAAATCTTACTAGAACGTAATCATGTACAGGGACTTGCACACACACATACAAATATAAGGGCACAGTCATTTAGAAATAAAAGTATGGGGAAAGAAAAATACATACAAATGCTGAAATAAGAAGGCATAGTATTAATAGTTATGTAAAAGTAACTATGACTGGAAAAAGGAAAAAAAAACTAGACTCTTCAAAAATAAAATTGCTAGGTATAAATTACTTAACCATTTTCAAAACAGATTTCTGCTTATAATTATTTGTACTCTGATTCAAATAGAAAAATAATTTACATATCTTCACATATGTAAGTCTTGACAAGTTGAACACAACAATATTTTTATATTGGTTAAAAGATCCTGATTAAAAGAGAGTATATGAATGATACTCTCTTGATTGGGTGACCACTGAGTATTTCTTGTCAAAAAAAAATTATTTAGAGAGAAATAAAGTGGGTCATCTCACGTAGCTTTTGTATAAAGCGTAGCTTTGTGGACGAGACTTCGTCGGACCTCACACCCCGAAAATTGTCAAAACAGGAAAAGATGCAGCAAGGTTATTAGGGGACAGCGCCCCCTTAGTGTATGTCATTTCCTTCTGGATAGAGGTGGTATTATGGTATGGATCATTGATACTTAACCTATGTTGTTGCTGCAAACTTATTACTTTGTGGTTGTTGGTGAATCCCAGGATTTAGGTCGGTTGCGACCGGGGGATGACATATTCGTTTCAGTAGTTACTCAGTTGTTGGAAATGGGAAGTTCCTTGGCCTTACCATTTGTTGGAAATCCAAACTCCAATACGCACCTTGTACGGTTTTAGTTGTAGAACCTGCCATTTACTTATGGTGGCGCCCTACTGTTTAGATGGTAGCTATAGTAGGCATACGATACTGGTCGTATGTTGGCTAAATTTATATCATTACTTTCGGAATGTTTTCCTACACTTTGCACTCATAATAATAATATCAAAGAAAATTTACGTATCAAGCATATTTGACTATCATAAGGAGAAATCTCCTCCGATTCTGCGTTTGCATTGTGTGTGTGTGCGGGAGGCCTTATGGTAGTCTCATTTTCTAAAAAGCATTGCGAATCTAATTTTAAAATATTTCTTTGTTGATTTTTAAAGATAAGCTGTTTTAAGTTCTCACAGCAGTCCCATGACTGACCTGGAGTTTATTGTTTTCTTCCTAAACTCTGGGTGCCCATCATTTTCCACACGGGCAGTCAAGAGTCAGGTTATCAGGTCATTCTGGAATTCAGGAGTTGCTGTAGAGATCTGGAGGCAAGATGGATGGCTTAGCATATCAATTAGTATTTAGTATTTCTTTTCCGCTGTTTGTTGTTGTAAACTCTGATAATGTAATGTGATGTGATGTAATGTAATAACTGATATAGTTCTTTGTTTTAAAGATATTCATTTATCTATTATATGTTGTTCCACTGCGATTGTGAGATTTTGATGTTGTTCTGTTGTTTTCTTTTTCTTTCTTTCTTCTTCTATATTCTACCTCTTCTTTAACCCTAACGGTACGGTTTTCCGGCCTTCGATTGTCTGGCAGTTGATACAGTGGACGTATTAACGTCGACCTTCGTGAGTCGAAAAACCTCTATCGTTACATCACCAATACCTTTCTTCCACGTGCATGAGAACCAACCTCCAGACCGTGTTCGAAATCCTTGTAGCCACCATCTTCTTCGACCAAATGCAGCCACCATGTCAACATCCACCACGATCGGGCAATGCCATTGCAACCCTCTCCTCACGCCAACCCTACCACAGCCAAGTGACCACCTAAAGCTCGCCCAAAATGACTGCACCGCCGCCATGATATAAGCCTTTTTTTGGCGAATTCCAATGTCTCTAGAATGAACAAACATCATCTCCAAGACTTGCTCGACCTCCTTTTCCCAACGCCGCCTCTGGATCGTCAAAAGGGCGACAATCCACCGTTGGATCGTAATCCCTAGAAATGGACGGTCAAGGTTCATCCTTGATTTCTGGTAAAATGATGCATCCAATTGGAAAATGAATTACTGTGTGGATTGCGATCATCGAGAGCTTTCTAACGATATATAATTTGGTATGGTTTGGAGAGGTTGAAATTTAGAAATTGATTTTGATTTTGAAATTAGGGTTTGTAATTGGAATATGATTTTTGTCATTGGAAGGAAGGAACAGATAAGAATATACATATAGAATAAACTAAATGGCTGCTAGGATTTGAGAAACAAAATCTATTTATATGGACGAAGATTGATAAGAAATGAATGGACTGATCGTATTAGTCGAAACGACTACGCGAACCCAGAAAGCCCATTCCACTTCTGAAACAAAAGTAGGTCTTCCCATATATCAAAATAGATGTTTTTGATATCTTTAAACTTAATGGAACCGGTTTCAAAACCTAATTCAAATGTATACAAAAGTTAGCTTTTAAAATCATTTAATTTATATTGAATTCAATAAATTGATTTCTACGCGTTTCGATCCCGTACGATCAAACGGAAAGTCTGATCGCTACGAAACTTGAAATCTTACAATAATTCACTGTTACGATCTGATGTAACTGGTTTCGTTGAAATCCGAGACAGTGTCCAAAATGACTAATTTCATGTTAATCAAATAAATTATTATTAAATTAATTACCTCTCAATTCATATTCAAAAGTTAGTCAACTTTTTTTCATTTTTGATTATCTAGTGACTTATAATCTTTTAAAATAAATTTCCATGTCAAGCCCAATGTTACATATTGCACTAATTACAATGTTCAATTTCAATTGAAATAAATTCATGAATTATAGTTTAAATTCAAATAAATTTATTTATTTTGATTTATGTCTTATTAGTCAATCATCCAATACCAATATGAATTCATTTAATACTAGTTCACATTTAGATATGTTCTTATTCTATAGTTATCATCTTAGCTCATATTAGCGCAGTATTTAATTACATTTTAATTTTAGTAGTTTCCAAATTAATTCAACATATTAAATAATAAAATAATAATTAAAAAATTGTCACCTTTAAGTAGTTCAGTCACGCTTATAAATTTACTGTTTACAAACAAATGTCATAACTACTTACATATCGCTGATTTCATATTCAATTCCAATTGTTACATACAATCTCACCATTTAATTTATTTCCTTATTTATAGTTATATCCAAATCAACTTTTTAATTATTTCAATTGAATGAAATTACATTGAAATGCTCATCAATTACATTAAATTAACATTATTGAATTTTCATTTTAATTATTTTCTCATTAACAAATCATAAATTTAAATTTCTTACAATATTAAATACCAAAATCTTATTTAGTTTAACATTTTTAATTATCGAAAAATACGGATCATTACAGAAGAGCTAGAGCCATCATAAGATAGTTCGTTAGAATCATTGATGTTCTAAAACTAAAGGTCATCGTGAGGAATGAATGAAGAGCTATCATAGGATAATAAAGACAACACTTTTGGTCCATAACTTCTAAAGCAATTAGAAGGAAATATATAAGAGGTTTTATAACCATAGTCCTCGTATGATAATGCACGATGGTCATCACTAAGCAATACCTGTAAGTCGCTGTAGAATCATAATGATAAATCACTGAGTTGACTATTATGAAGCCATTGTGGATTGATTTCTTTGGACCTCAGTGGTTCATATAGGTCTTTGTGAGGCAAACCTACAAAGTAATGTAAGGGGCCATAAGAAGGATGCTGTTATGAGGAATTTTTTTAGAGTTATCACATATCAAGTTACCGTGCAAAGGTCGGTTCCTTCCTTTAAGAGTCGATCTTCAACGTCAATTTATCCTAGGTGACACGTGGTACAGATCCAACGGCTGAAATCTTCTATAAATATAGGGGTACCCCTCCCCCCAAGGAGGACAGTTTTTCTAACTTCGCCTTCTTCTTCATTTCTACTTTTTTGTACCTTGTGTAAGAAAAGCTTGAGTAAAGGGTGTTAATGGCCGATCAAGCCATCTTAGATTTGTGACTTTGTACAGAAGGACTTCGACAATAAACAAACTGCACAATGACTTCTCAAGAATGCAAAGCTATCTCTTATTAACTTGGGGTTGGCCTGTTTAACTAGGTGTATAATCCATATCAAATATTTCAAAATTTTCTTGACTGAAATTTAGTGCTATTAGTATGTCTATCTATTATTCAGTATAGAGCAAGATAGGAAACGATAGTTGTCTTCCCGATCTAGAGTTACACACATGGGTCATCTAATCCGACTTTATAGTTTTAATTGCCTTGACGGTCATCGTAACACATATTCATCGGTTTTTCCTTAATAAGAGGACCCAGTCACGACCTTGCAAGTGCCCATGTAGGTAACATACTACTGGCCCATGTGACATTAGGGCTAAAGGGTGCCTACCCTGATATACTAAAGCGTGTCATGGATCTAGGGCATGACTCCAAGATCAGGCCAGTAGGATGGATATTAGCCTAATGTAGTTCCCTCCAATGCTAATAATAGGAGTACATCATAATTGACAAACACATAATATATACATATATTGGCACCAACCTTACTCACCACTATAAGCATCACTTAAGTACTATCCCAACAACGATATTCCCATCACTGTGAGCATTACCTCACGTAAGTCTATCCTAACAACTCAAAATTACTAATAATACATAAATGCAATTAATAGTATTCAAAAATTATTTCATAATTTCCTAAAAATTAAATAAAATACATAAATGATTTTAATATAAAATTCAAATTTCCATTTATTTAAATTCATAAAATATATTTTCAAAATTCTTGGATATCTCATAAATCATGAAAAACTCTTTAGATCGTTTAAAATATTAATTACAAATCATTTCATATATTTTTTCTAAAATTATAAAATATTTTCAAAATAAAAATTTAATATCATAAACCAATTTTTCTTATTAAAATAAATGTCTTTTAATAATATTTAATGCCAAATTTAAATAAATAATTTCTTAAAACAATGTTAATATATATATATATATAATCTATGTTATAGTTTCATATTCAAATTATATATACTAATTAAATAACTATGAAATATTTTGTAAAACAAACTGTTATAAATAGAAGGGGTTGGAATGGCATACAGGTCGCCCACCGGTACACCAGTTTGTGCACCAGTTCATCGATCGTGATATCTATAACTGAATCCCCCATGCTAATTGAATTTCTTCTTCTCCTCTTATATTTTCTTGATTTTATTTCTTACATTCAAACCTAAATACATGTATAAACTGATACATTGGCCCTAAATATGTTCAAATACATTAAATTATCCAATAGAAACTCAAATTAAAAGAAGTAGAGGAGATGGAATGTTTGGTGTAAATAAGTTTGAGGGCAAGATTTAACTATATAGATAGTCAAAACACAATACACACATTCTACTATAAACATAGACCTAGTTTGAGAGGAAAATTACTCGCATTAGATAGCTTGAACTTCCAGTTCTTCATTTATTCCATCATCTCTACCTTTTATCCTCTTTACAAACTTTCCAAGCACTCAAGTCTTGATCAAAATGCAAACTTATTCATGATTAATGGTGTAGTATGGTGTTGAGACAATCATATTTTAATTTGGGAATTTATAAGTTTTCATTTCATTTTAATTTTAATTTTTTTTAGAAGAGGAGAAAGGGTTTTTTATAATTTTTATTTCTTGAATTTAGAAACTATATTACAGTAGAGGAAGTGTACGTAAATTGTTTTTGAATGAAATGGAGAGAATTCTAAGCAAAAAACTGTCTAGATTTAGGACTCATGAAGTAAAAGTTTTGGTTTTACATAATTACTAACCTCATTTCCATTTTATATTTTTTTCTCTTTTCTCAAAAAATAACTCACTACTCAACTCAAATATCTGTATTTACATCATTCAAGTGTTTACTCAATATTATAAAACTTTATAGAATTTATCTTCCGGTGATTCTCTTATTTTAACTATTTATTCCAAAACTATTATATTTAGCCCACTTCTAATTAAATTCATATATTCACTAAAATTAACTTCAACTTCTAATTAAAAATCATTTCTTACTAAAATAAATATTATTTGTCCATGATATAATTTTATAAAATATTATTTCCATATTTTAACTCAATTTACTTTGGTCATTTCTCAACTGCATTAAAAACCAGATTATCAATAAATTCCAAAACTCCTTGTTAAATAAAATAAAATTGCTTTTCCATTTAAAATAAACATCTAATATTACCTATTATAAATACAAAACATTATAAAAATATTTCAATCACTTTTAATAAAATTAAAATCATTTCAAACTTTAAATATATATTTATTTTTTCTAAACAAATCCAAAATTATTCTCGTTTGATCTCTAAAATCCATTTTAATTAAATAACTATTATTTATTTTAATTAATTGCCTCTCAATACTAGGTTGTTACAGACTACCCTCCTTGAGAAAATTACGTCCTTACAATTTCTCCTTAGAGATAATCTATAACTAAGTTAATAACTACCTATCTACAATTTACACTCAAATGCAAACAACCAACCAACCAAACATATCACATAATGCTCCCCTTTACCGTACCAGGTTAGCATGTATAGTGATTTGCATTATCAAAATCAATGATTATACCTTTAATTATTGGCTTATCTTAAGACTAGGGTCTATCTTCATTGCTCAATATCTATAAACATGGGCTATGAATTATAACAAACTGATTTGGAAGATTTCATTATTTACACAAACAATCAAATTATATTTCTTGTATTTCGAGATTTTTAAGGACCTTTTGAGTAACTTCTATGGAACAAAGTATATCCCAAAAACCCATAATACAAAATAAATTTATAACATATATCTTTCATTCATTTAAAATGCAACACCTTTTTCAAATTAAAACCCAAAGTTTCAAGGTTTTTAAATATTTAACTTCTTATCTGAAAATTTCAAATACACACATATATATACATATATAAACTTAATAATCTAACAAATAAAAGTAATATACACACCTAAAATTTATAAACTATATTTCTTACCAAAACATGACTCTAATAAATATCTTCCTTAAATATTATAAACTTCACAATCTTCAAAGTAAATTATCAAAAAAATTATTTCACAAAGAATTTACTTTTCACACACAAGAATAATCGTTAAAATTCCAGTCACTATTTAACTTTAAATTTCCATTCAAATTACATTTCTTCTTTGGAAATCAAGAATTGCAAATTTCAATTTTTTTTAGTAATTAGTGGTATGCATAAAACAAAAGGAGATTATCTTCTCTTCAAAATAAAACATTTTATCTTTCTAAACTTCATTTCAAATCAATATATATCTTTATACAAAAATAATCATTTCTCAAAATTCATTTATCAAGAATCACACTTACAAATCACCTAGATGAATAACATTTTACTAACACTTATCAATATAATAATACACACTTTCTTTGTAAAAATATCCCTAATTTCAAATTATCAAATTCATAAAATTATATTGTACTTTTCCAAGTAATATGCACTTCTGTATCAAACTATTTTATATGATTTATAGAAATATATATGATTTTTTCTTTCAAAATATAACTCGTAACATTTATTTAAAATGTAAGTTTATTTCTAAATTTCTTTTCCAAAATCAATACAAATATTTACCTTAAATCACCCCTTTGTAAAATATTTAATTTCCATCAAAATATTATTTTAATATTGTTCAAAATATATAATATTTCCAAACATTCAAATATTTATTATAACATTGTAAATTTTACAAAATGTTATAATCTTTTCAAAACATTTTAAACTTTTCAAAACGTAATGTCCAAATATTTCTTCCTAGTGTTTGGGAATCCCTATCGATAACGTTGGTCAAAGGCAATAACCAGATTTCTTAATGCGCTTTAAAGGACAAACTAACACAAACCTATTTCAAAAATTCTATTACATATTATACATATATACCTTTATAAAGACCTTAACAAAAATTTATTTGCTTATAATAATACTTAATCAAATACCACTTTTATAAATATATACTTTGTCAAAAAATTCTAATTAATTTGTATGCATTCTCACATTGAAACGATTACAATGACTTTTTATAAACTTATTAAAATAACAATCATTTTCAGCAATTCAAATAGCATACATGATCAAGCATGCATCAAATGTAATCCCATCTTACAATTTTTCTTTTTGATTAATTTTATTATTGTCATAAGATACAATTTTTATTATTTCTTGTAGTAACCCCGTCATTGAAGACACCACAAGGTATTATTGTTAATGTTTGAGTAAGTTCCAAACCTTCAAGTGATGATTCGTACTCAATATTATTCTTAAACAATCATTTCACATTTAATACATCCAAACAAGCATAAACAAGAAATAAACAATCAATGCACTGAGCGAAAAGCAATTCATCCACTGTGCAATTTCGATCACTAACAGATCATAATAAAATATTCTATACCAAGCCACCAGAGGTCTAAAGTTCAAAACCAACACCAACTTTACTGGTCAGACTAACTCTTTCATCCTTACTACTACAAAGACCATTATGTATCTCATCTAAACATTAATTTTCTAAAGAGTTGGATGTAAAGATATCATAAATATAAAAAATATGTCCCCGGATGATTGCCTCAGTAACCATCACATACGCCTATTATCCCTTATTAAAGGGTAACTATCCAATACATCCAAGGAGACAGTGACACTAAGTCTCATCTAAGGTCGGGAATCATGTCTCGCATATATAAAATATATTGTTCTAAGCTTGCTCTGATACCAAATGAAACACACCATCGCTATACCAATACTGCCATAGAGTATTACTATGTAATACTGTCTAATAATATGGAGAATGAGACAATATTGGATTGCCACACGTGAAAATTCCCTTAGGCTAACACTGGTATGTATTTCAAAATTGAATAAACAACTCACATATATGTACATGGTATCAGCACAAAGTAATACACACGTGCATTTCTTGGGTAGAATAATGCATAATATACAATAATTGATAGAGAACACAGAGTCATTAAACGTAGCAATAATATATAATAAAAATATACAGAAGTCATGTGGGATATGAAATAAGTCAAATTCACATTATCTTAAAATAATATAATGTATGTGTCTAATATACATTTCAAAGATTTTCATACATTACGTAGCATAATACATAATAATATACAACGATACTCTATCCTCCATCTATGTCCAATATCCAAAAGCTGGTTATATAGCCATGAATCTGAAATGCCTTGGGATGATCCGGATATTACATAAATAACATACAGGTCAGACTATAACTAAAACGTTGATGTCTATTATAAAAATAGTAATGGTATAAGAATGATATCTCAACATAGCATCCGACCATGATACTGTACACAAGTATAATCACCTATACAAAATCATATCAATCCATATGTCATAAGATAAAATGTCAAGTGGGCAAAACACCCATACATCCATCAACTATTAATACATGAAAAATCATCAAATGTAATTTAGAAAGTGCACAACAATACCTTAGTATAACTCACATGCAATAATGTAGTAGACATTCATGGGTAAGTCATACGCATAATGATAACACAAATAACAATCATGCATCAATAAATAAACAATGGGTCGTTTGCTATCAATCATATATAACTCACAATATGTGGTGATAGGAATTTCCTATATGAGAGACATAAGGTCCCCAATAGAGTCATATCTCAACATCTCTATACTCGATTGAGGTATATAAATAGTATATGTCCATCTATCACTAAGTGTGGAACCATACGGGAGACTGATGGTCATCTACCTTATCTAGAGTCATACACATAGGTCACCTAATCGACTCTGCAGTCTTAGTTACATGATGGCCATCTTGATACATATCCATTGGTGTTCTTATTAACATAAGCACTTAGTCAAGACCCTTCAAGTGTACCTATATGTAACATAATGCTGACCTATGTAACATAGAGGCCAAGGACACACACCCTGATATACTAAAGTGTGTCATGAATCCAAGATGCGACCCTAGATCAGGCGCTAGGATGGATACTACTTTAATTTGGTTCTCTCCAACGCTAATAATAAGAGTGCATCATGATCAACAAACACATGGTATCTACATATATAGATACCAAATTTTTTCACCCCTATGAGCTTCACCTCACGTAAATACTATTCTAACAACGATATTCCCGTAACATGAGTGTCATCTATTTACAATGCATAATCGAATAAATATCAAAATGACATCTCATACCACTGTGTCTTACTTATTTGTTTGTTCAGTGCTCATAAGCTACACTTAATCTTCATTATATTCTATATCGTGAGTCGTAGAAGTAACTGAAAAAAATGTCTCATACCAAATGATTTTACTAATTCGTTTAGTCAAATTCCTCACAATCAAGAATTTTCACACAATATTATTTTATATAACGAGTCTAAAAAATAACCAGAGGAATATTGCCAAAAGTCTCATACCAAGTGGTATTATAACCCCATTTATTCGGATTTTTTTACACAAAATTATAAACAACCACGACATTCAAGTTATTTTATAAAAGAGATTTGATTTATATAAATATCAATTATATATTAAATAATCCATTCTATTTTATTTAATTAATACCAAACTAAGGATTTAAATGCATACAATTCATTTTTATTCTCATTTTCATATCTAAAACTTTCAAATAACTTTTCAAGCTAAATATACTTTATAGTAGTCGTTTGCAAATTTTTATAATTAGATACTATTATTAAATAAACTTATAAACTTCAAAATAAAGTACATTTATTTTAAACCATAAAATATATTTCATAATCTTTAGTACTAAAAATTACTAATAACACATATTTAAATGCACTTAATAACATTTAGAAATTATTTCATAATTTCCTAAAAATTGAATAGAAGATATAAATGATTTTATAAATATTAAATTCAACTTTCCTTTTATCTAAAATTCATAGAATACATTTTCAAAACTCTAGGATATGTCATAAATCATGAAATACTCTTTTAATCGCTTAAAATATTAATTAGAAAGCATTGCATATTTTTTTGAAATTATAACAGATTTTAAAAATAATTATTTAATACCATAAATCAATTTTAATATTAACATAAATGACCTTTAATATTATTTAATACCAAATTTAGATAACTAATTTCTTATAATAATATTACCAATATAATAAAATATATATTATAATTTCATATTTAAACTATGTCCATGAATTATATAGTTATAGCAATATTTTATGAAACAAAACATTACAATTAAAATGGGATGGAATGGCACATAGGTCGACCACTGGTACGTCGGTGTACTAAGCACTTATCCACCGGTCACGATATCTATAGCCAAATTTCCCCTTCTAATTGAATTTCTTCTTCTCCTCTTCGACTTTTGCTTTTATTTCTTACATTTAATACCAAATTACATGCATAATCTGATTCATTGACCTAAACATGTTCAAATATATTCAATTGTCGAATAGAAACTCAAACTAAAAGAAGTAGAGGAAACGAAATGTTTAGTGTAAATAAGTTTTAGAGCAAAATTCAACCATATGCACAATCAAAATACAATATACACATTTTATAAATGAAAATGACATAGTTTTGTGAGTAAAATTACTCACATTAGATGGCTTGAGAATCATTCTCTATCTTTTCTTTTCTTTTCTTTACAAATTTTCCAAGCACTCAACTCTTGACCAAAATGCAAACTTCTTCATAACTAATGGTGTAGTATGGAGTTGAGATGACCATATTTTTATTTGGGAATTTATAGGATTTTATTTTGTTCTATTTTAATTTATTTAGAGGAGAAGGAACGATTTTTTTTAGTTTTTGTTTCATGAAGTTATAATCTATGGTATGGTGGAGGAAGTGTATGTGAATTATTTTAGAAATGAGGAGACTTATGACAAAGAATTTTCTAGATTTAGGATTCATGAAGTAAATTTTTTGGGTTTCGTTGCTTGGACCTTGCATAATTACTGGGGATTTTGGACCAAAGGTCCCTATTCTCAAAGCCCATGCACAAAATGTACCTACTCATAAACTCATGTAAATTAAGCCCTGTTTTGTTATTTTTTTTCCAAACTGTCCCCTTCCAAAAAAATCGGCCCAACATTAGAATCAAGGGCAAAAGTGGCATAAATTAGCCAAAAACTAAAAATTGGGACCTAATTTTCACAACATTGTTGGGAGGGACTTTTCTTTCATCATCTTTCAATTCTGGAGAGTTGGCAACCATTCCTTGTAATTACTAATCTCATTTCCAATTTATATTCCCTTCTCTTTTCTATTTACTACTCGACTTAAATCTCTATCAGATTTCAAATAAAAATTATATTTACATCACTCAAGTGTTTACTCAGCATCATAAAATTTCACAGAATTTATTTCATATAAATTCTCTTATTTTAATTATTTATTCCAAAACTGTTATATTTGACCCACTTCTAATTAGATGCATTTATTTACTAAAACTTCAACTTCCGTTTAAAAATCATTTCTTACTTAAATCCATATTATTTGTCCATAATATAATTTTATAAAATATAATTTCCATATTTTAACTCATTTTACATTAGTCATTTCTTAATTACATTTAAAACTTATTTATCAAATAAATTCCAAAAATCCTTATCAAATAAAATAAAATATCTTTTCCTTTTAAAATAAACTTCTAATCTTATTTATTATCAATATTAAACTTTAAAAAAATTAGTTAATCACTTTTAGTACAATTAAAATCATTTCAAACTTAAAATATCAATTCTTTTCTAAATATTCTCATTTAATCTCTAAAATCTATTTTAATTAACTAAATCGCTATCATTTATTTTTAATTAACAGCTTCTCAACAACGGGTTGTTATAGAAGGTATCCAAGAAAAGAACAAGCACTTTACTTTTGGAAAAGTACATCCAGAATTCAAAATATATCTGAAGTCAAAAAATTAACTGCTGTAATAAGAATGTTACATATGGCATCCCTATGGATACACAAGATGAAATGTCAAGAAGCACCGATATGAACAATGAAGACTTTAAAGAAGAAACTGTTCAATGACCATGGTGTTTACAGTGTTGAGTACTTAAGGTCTTTGAATAAAGCAGACGTTGCAAGACATGAAGATGCACGAGAGCAAAAGATGACCATGAATGATATAAAATCTTCAACTACATGAATTTGGAGTGTAAATTATCCCAAAGCATATCATAGAGCTAGTAATAATAAGGGAAAAAAATTGATAATCATTTTGGAAGTTGTTGCTCCGAAAGATTTGTGGATCTAATACATCCTTTTCTTCTTCTTCTTTCTCTTTGTTATGTTGTATTTTCATTTTTTTATTTACATGTTAGGTCTCAATAATTATATTTGTATGGTATATAGATAGTTTAAGGCTACAATGATGACATAAACATTGTATCCTCCAATAACCCCTTTTTTTAGTACTGAGCTTACACCCTGGCACACTATTTGTTCAAGACTCCAGTTCCACCTTTAGATGAATATTGTGAATTTTTTTCTTGGCTATTATTCATATACAACAAACAGTTGACATATTCCAAAAAATGTAGTAAATACGTATTCACCAAAAAGTAGTTTACATACACCATTTATTTTATAAAATTATCATTTTATTCATCTCTATATCTTCCCTCTTTCAAACTTAAAACCCATTTACTCAAAACTTAAAAATTCCTAACATTAAATTAAGTTAAAATTCAAAAATTGAACCTTATTGGCACTAATATTGAAAATTCTTTATTTTATTTATTTTTAAAAAATTACCTCTAAGTTTAGAAATTTTTTAAGTACTTTTAAATTAGAGTAGTTAGTTGTAAAAAAATTCTTAACCAATATCTTAAATTTCATGATAAAAATTCAATAGATTCTTTGATCAAATATCATTAATTTCAATATTTAATCAAATAACCATAGAGGAGGTGTGCTTAATATAAGAGAGCCAAAATAAAATAAAACTCATTTAAGAGGATTATTTCTACCAACAAAATCTAAGGGCCCATTTGGTTTCATATGAGTTTTCTTTTTAACATGAATTATAAAATATGAAGACAAAAGGGTAGAAAAATTAAAATTTTAATTCATTACGACCATGTAGGGATAAAAGAGGGATGAATTGTTTTCCATGCTTTTTTTTATTTCTGAGAATGTGGAAAACAAAATCAACTTATTTTCTATTTCATGCATTAGCTTCATTTTCATAATTAGTTGTCTTCTAAATATGCATGCACCTTGCCTAATTTTGTTTGGGTGGACACCCATAAATTAAAATGATGAACCAAATAGCCATTGATATTTTCTTGAAACAAAGATTTCTCTCCTTTCTCTACTTAATTAAATATCGATCTCCTTTCAAATTTCTCCACTTTTGATGCCATTAATTATTTTGTTTAAGCACATATAAGTTCAGATTTTGTTCCCCTTAATTCAGTCTAATCTAAAGCTCCTTGATATACTTTCCTAATTTCTATAATCATCATCGTAGCAAAACTGTAACACACTATAAATTAATTAAATAATTAATTATGAGGATAAAGATTTAATTATAATATGATGTGATAATTGTTTGGGTGTACATTTACTTATCAACAAAGTTACTTAATGAAATTAACTAAAAAGAATCAAATGAGAAAGGTGATGGTGGGCCAGCAAGCGGTTATACATGCCTTTTCAAATCATTTCATCATGCTCTTATCATTTCATTCTACATTAAAATTCGAACAAAAGCTTAAAGAATTTAAGGTGATGGCCTAAGAAAGAGAAAAAAGGGAAGGAAGATGGTCAAAGCTGAGGGAACTAGAAACTTCATTCAGTTAAGAAATCGAAGTAAGTAATATATTATTTAAATTCCATTTTCCTTAATGGTAGGTCATGGCCAGATTGATTCATATTATTCCTTAAACTTCTTGTGATTATAATGATTCAAAATTGAACATGTTGTTTGGAACACATTATAGAGATGGGTTTGATTATGGAATTTTCCCATAAGTTTAAAAATTAATATGAATCATTTGAGAACGGTGTATTATGGAAAATGGCTAGAAGTACGGAGTTCAAGAAATTTACTAAGAAATACATGAATATTTTTTCTAAAATTTTCTAGGAATAAAATAAATAAATTTTGAGGGAAAAAACTAAAAATAGAAGTGGATTTAATAAGCGTCGAGAGATGACTAACTTAAACTAGGAGGTAATTTACTTAGATAAAGTACTTAACAATTGTTCAATAGACTAGATCCATAACTTTTGGTGAACATGTCAAGAAATTACTAAACAATAATAATAAAGGACTAAGTTAAATGAACAAGAAGTTGACATGTGTAAAGGTGGTGTCAAACATGTAGTAGGTAGGTTCTTAATGAGTATCGAGAGCTAGAACCAAAGATTGTGAAGCTGAAACGAGAGTATACGGAGTAAAAATCTCTATATATAAAGACCTAAGTAAGAAAGCTAGGAAATGCTAAGCAAAAGTTTAAGGATATTACACTAAGGGTATAAACCGAAGGCCAAAGTTGGAACACAAGGGTTATATAGGAACCTATGTAGAGTGGATGATTTCAAAAACTATGGTCATGATTCCTTATTAACTAAAATAGACTAAGTTAGGCTTCCACAGGCAAGACCGAAGGTAGTACCGAAGGTAGTTTATCTTTCGACGAGATGTTGAAACCGGAGCTAATTGACTTCCATAGGAAGGAATTTATGCTAAGGCATAGAATGGTCGAAACTAGTACTTAGGACATTGATAATAATGTGCTATTATAGCTTAATGAATAACTAAGAGAAAATTCTATTATATGACTGGTTAGGTAAGTAATTAATGTTCGTAGATGGCGTCGGGCCTTTATGTGGTAGTCAAGAATTGAAAGTGTAGGAGTAAGGCCTTAGTCGCATCCGCAAATGAAAGTGCAGGTGTAATGCCTAAGTGACAACTGAAAATGAAAGCATTAACATAAGGCCTAATGTGGCAACTGTAGTTGAGAGTGTTGGAATAACGCTAAGGTGACATCTAAAACATAAAAGCTATATGTATAAGGCCTGATGTCGTAACCAAGGGTTTGCCAAATGGTGCAAGGCCTAATGTGGAGGCAAAGAACCGAAAACGAATGAGTAAGGCATTAGTGGTATCCATAAAAAAAGCATAAATGTAAGGCCTTAGTGGCAACTTACACATGAAAACAAAAGTGCAAGGCCTGAGTGGCAACCGGAACGGATAGTTTATTCGGTAGAATCAAGGAAGAATGAAGGCATAAGGCTTTAATGGTAGCCAACTACTAAAACCTATAACTATTCATCTTTAGCAGTAGGCGTAAGGCCTTGGTATTACCCAAGGATAGTGTGTTTCAGGTTTTAGTTAGAAAAGAGAATGATTAATGAATCATGCCAAGAGAAGTGACTATTAATTTTGGTTATGGTATATTTTTATGAATAAAACCCTTGAGAAGGGAATAATGATTTATGTTTGTGTTTAAAGTCTTTAAAATGAATGTTGTATTATAGTGAGGGAAAACACATTCTATACTTAAGCGGAATGGTCTCACTATATTTTATGTTTAGGGTAACATATTACTCATACTAGACTTTATGTCTGACTTGTTAACTTATCAATGTTTTCCCTGTAAACTCATGTGTACTCGTTTTAGTAGGCTGAGTATATGGATCTAGGTATGTTGTTTTCAGAACACGAACAAGGAGTTCTGAAGATGTGGAAGAAAGCTTAGATGATATAAATATTTTTTATTTCTACTGTCTAAAGTGTTCATGTCGACATCTTTATATGTTAAGCATGACACTATTAACTATGATTGTATTTTTTTAATGCCTGCATGAGCATGACTATGGGAACAGTTTGAATATGTAAAATGATTATGTGGTATAACATTTATTAGATGCTCAGTTTAATTAAACCATTTATATATAACTAGTCTCATCTCTATCGCCAAAAGATAATTCCAAGCCGACTGTGGCACAGTGGAGTTCCATATTTGGGTTTCAAAATAGAGGAGGTTAAGCTGGTATTAGAGCTTAGGTTAGAGGACACTTAAGTAAAATAGAGCAAAGTAAAGGTTTAGGTGTAATTAGATGGTAGAAAACAAACAACTTGGGGAGGATACACGCTATTATATAACGTATTTGTATTTACTACATAGATATGCAAGCAGTTATATATGTTCCTCTATTTATTGTATCACACTCTTTATTTATTATCCTAATGAAGACTTTCTTAGCAGAAAATGGAAATGAGGAGCAAAAGAATTACATTTGGTGGAGTAAGTGCTAGGAGAGAAAAGATAGCATGCAAATGATGAAGGGAATGGAAATGAGGTGAAACCAACAGTATTAATGAAGCTATCCCACCTATCGTAGGCATCGATATAAAGGTTTTGTTCCAACAGTTCATGGCATGGATGATGAGGTAAAATATGTCATAAATAGTAGAGCTATGTCTAGTTGTGAGGGAGGATTTCTTAAAGAAAAATCAAGACTATAGGAATCTAGGAGGTAAGATGTTTAACGTGAAAGAACCGATGATGGAAGTGTTAAATTGGCTGAAGATGAGTGAGCAAACCTTCACGGATTCGAGGTTGAAATGATGCACAGAAATGAAGGCTAGCTTGAAGATAGTTCCATGAGGATGCTCTAGATTGGTGGTGGATGGTGATGGTTGAGACTCCTGAAGATGAGTTCACTTAAAAACAGTTTAAAGTAGATTTGAAGCTCAGTTCATTTTTAAGTCTCAAAGAAGTGTGTTGTTGAGGGAGTTCATAGATCTCAAGTAAGAAGATATTTACATGGAAGAGTGTATTCAAAAGTTCAATGCCTTAGCGAAGTGTGGCAAGGATTTGATTAACACCACAATGAAGAAGAACAAGAAGTTCATCCAGGGCTTGAAGCAGGATTCGAATCATAAGGTAATGAAGCATCTAACATTTCATTGTGAGTTCAGGTAGATATGACTTGAAGTTATGATAGTATGTACCCAGAGCAGAGGAGGGTCGAGATGAAGCCAAAAATAAAGCAGAAGAAGCGGTTTGTTTTGTATCAAAAGTGGAAGAATCGAAAGATCTGAGAGGAAAGGTGCAGGAAGGAGATGGCTGAAAGGAACTTCTGGACGTTGTCTATTATAATTGTTGGAAAAAGGGGTACTATGCATCTATCTATTCTTAGCCAACTGGAGTGGTCAATGTTAAGTGTTCAATTATAACAAGTCGGTCCATAAGAAGAAGGATTTCCTAGAGTTAACGCAGATAAGACTATTAGCTTTAAAAGGGCCATCCTTAGGACCAACAACGAAGAGAAGGGAATAGAGTAGTGCTTGGAGGTATGATTTCTTAGTAGCATCAATATCGATTCATGCATCATAGATTAGTGCACGAGTTTAAGAAGACTAATAAATTTTAGAATCTCACAGTGAAAGGAAATAAAATAAAATATATCAATAATCATCATCATTTCATAACGCTATAGTGTATCAACAATGTCATAGACATTGGTCTTTACAATACTAATCAAACCCAATTCACATACAAGTCATAATCAAGTCTTAACACATATTTAAAATATTTACATAATATATACAATACAAGGTCTTCTTTCTTGGTATTCTACACCACCAAGCACCATTATTAACCTAAAAAAATTTAAATATAGAGGTAAAATGGAAATGGTCGAACATAAATTTGAGTGAGTGAAACATGTCTACTCTATGCATACTACAAGGATGCAGGCATAACACAATCGGTCTCTAACACTATGATGACTGCCTTAAACCTTCTGTACCCAATATATGTGTAGTGCACTAAAATAGTACATGGTTGATGTAGGAGAATATCAAGTGACAAAGTTTCACATTTTAAAAGATCACATATCGTATATCTCATAGCGAACGGATAAAATATAATATCAATCATGGATATAAAATAGGCAAGATAGAAATATAACTTAATAAACCATCTCAATTCAGAGCACAAGTTCAATAAAGTTATACAAAATAGTAGTATAATTTGTACAAATGATAAATAAACTCATAATATTTATCTCTAAATAAAATCAGTGAAAAACTACCAAAGCTCCATAGTGTTGCATAACATAAATTGTAAAAGTTCTAAATATAGCATACATGAAAGCGTTCGTGCTAATCCATTTGTAGAAAGTTGCATGCTAATCCACACTTGCTATCTAGTCAACCCATTTAAGAGTACTCGAGATAACAAGCGGCAAAGCATAAAACCTCGAGTCAGACAACAGTTTGGTATGAGCGATAGAAATATCAAAATATTATGAAACTCAATATAGTGTAGGATATAGGATATAAATAATCATACTTGATATGTCCATACATCAAAAGAGTTAACACATAATAGTATATGATAATCAATCATCATCATCATCATATAGGTGTACTATAAGCCTAAGTACAAGTCAATGCTAGGTATCCGAGTGAACAATACTTAAGTCGCGTGACAACCCTAGAGTATTAAAAAACCATGCAATCATTACATCCATTAAAAAATCCTCACGTCACTCGGTAGTTTAGATATAAGATAGCTTGCATGGCACCCTCATAAGCCAAAGACCAATGGAAAAGTGTTCGTTTCTTAGTACTCGAAAGCAAGCGACTTTGTATTCCTAGGAACTAGACTCACAATCCTCGAGTCTAGGGAAATCCAACATAATAAGATCCAAGCGCCATCATAATCTGGGTAGGCGTCTGTAATGACCCGATTTTTCGACGCCCGAAAGTCGACATCAATTCGTCCACTGTATCGAATATCGAACATTCGAATGCCGAAAAACCGAACCGTTAGGGTTTAAAGAAGAAGAGGTAGAAGAAGAAGAAAGAAGAAATAGAAACAATAACAGAATGTCATAATTCACAGCGGAACAAATATAATAGAGAAATAAATATCTTTAAAGAGAATCACTATATCAGTTATTACATTACATCACATTACATTATCAGAGTGTACAACAACAAACAGCGGAAAGAAGTATTACATATATAAGTGATACGCTTCGCCATCCAGCTCCAATTCCTAATTCCATAGCAACTTCTTGACTTTGCTCCCGAATAATGATAACCTGATTCTAGGCTGCCCGTGTGGAAAAGTATGGGCACCCAGAGTTTAGAAAGGGAACAATAAACTCCAAGTCAATCGTGGGACTAGTGTGAGATCTTAAAAACAGTTATTTTCACAATGAAAATAAAAAGGAATTCGCTATGCTTTTGGAAAATGAAACTACCATAAGGCCTCCCGCCACACACATAATGCAAACCAGAATTGGAGGAGATTTCCCCTTATGATAGTTAAACATGATTAATACGCAAAATCCTTTCGATATTATTATTAGTGCATAGTGCAGAAAACATTTCGAAAGTATAATATTAATCTTAGCCAGCATAGGCATTTCGCACTTATGCCTACTATAACTACCATGTTCAATAGCAGGTTACCGCCGCATTCCATGGCAGGTTATACAACTAAAACCATACAGGGCGTGTATTGTTTCTTTGGATTTTCAACAAATGGTCAGGCTATGGAACTTCCTACTGTCAATGGCTATGCCTCTGGAGGGACGTTCCGAGAACTTATCCAACTCTCTGCCAACACAAGACCGGGTAACCTCTATAACGAGGTAACTACTACACGAGTATGTCATCGCCCAGTCCTTTGGGACCTTTATCCGAGGAACCTCTACACTAATAACCACAAAGAAAAGTATTTGCAGTAACCACAAAGGTTAAATATGAGGGCTCCATACCTGGCACCACCCTTTTCCAGAAGGAAATGACATACCCTAAAGGGCGCGACCCTCATAACCTTGCCGCATTTTTCCTATTTCGACCATTTCCGGGGTGTGAGGTCCGATGAGGTCTCGTTCACAAAGCTACACTTTTCACAAAGTCATGCTTTGATCAACAAATGATCAGCAGCACTTCGTATGCCACATTACCAGTTTGGGAATATATCGCCGATAACCATCAACTACATAACCTTTGAGCTCATACGTCTCAGAGAAGGTTGTTAAGCTAAGAGAATAAATTCTCCGCCACCAACAGAAATGTATTTGATAGAAACCAGATTTACATCTCAAAGTGTAATGTCAGACACACATCTATACAAGTCCGTTCCGGGATCGAACGGAACAGAAGGCACATCAAAGAAGCCCTTGCAAATTCGGATATTCACTAATCACGTCCGGAATTCCCATCACAAAGGGTGATAGAATCTCTATACCGGAGCAACCCGGTGCAGAGGCAATCAATAGGTAATCTTTCTCTTTCGCAAATACCCGGTCTTCAACACCGCCTTCAAATACAATCCCATTTCGTCGTATCGTTATTCGAAATAGGTTTTATGGTACAAAGTCCTCTCCCGGCTAATCCGAATAACTAGCGTTTTTTTTTTAAAATAAGTGTTACATTCAGATTTCAACAAATCACAACAAATTTCCACTTTGATCATTTAAATAAAAGATTCATCACAATCACAAAGGTTCGATGTGGTTTTCGGATATCCACTTGAAATCCGACCCCCGGTCGCATCGAAATTCAAATGTCATTTAAAAGGCAAATATTGATAGTCGGTTATTTAACTATCAATCAACATTCACAACAATTACTGGATTTCAATAATTTTCCCAAATTATTTATTTTCAAAATATTTCCGCAAGGTATATTCACACTTCAACCTTTTGAAAACGAATTTCAAATTACTTTCCGCAGTTCAATACCTTGAAAACAAATTTCGAATCTCTTTTCCTTACGCGGAATACCCCTCCAAATATTTATTTGTTTCCACTGAAAATCTGCCGAGTTCAAATAACTTAAAATACTTATCCAGGATATACTTGGAATTATTTAAAATAAAAACTATTTTAAAATGCTCGCTTAAATATTAGTTATGAAAATGATCATACTAATTTCTCATATAAAAATTCAAGTCCAAACTAATTTTACATAAAATTAGTAGATAGGACATAACTATTTAAATATCCATTCTTTAAAACAAATGTCAATTAAAACTTTAAAACAATCCCTTCTATACTTAATTAAATAAATCTTTACCTTTAAAGATTCAAAACAGTTTTCAAAGATAATCTCTCCAACGATATTCTTTTACAACCAAATCTAGAACTTTAAATTTCATTTCAAAAGCTATTTTACAAATATATTCAGCTTTCCAGGGAAAGTACACCTTCCATTTCAAAATGATTCATTCAAATCAATTAATAAATCTTTCTTGATTTATTTTAAATTTACTTTCCGAATCCGTAAATTCCCTTTCACACTTCGAAAAATAAAACAATATTTGTTTTTTTTTTAAAAATTTCCTTTCTTTTATAAATTCTCATTGTGAATTTAAACTTCTAAAATCCATTGATATATGATTTTCAAATCGATTTCTAAATTTATTTTCAAATACCAAATTAATTTCCTAAATTTATTTCCAAATTTATTTCTAAATTTATTTCAACACCAAATTTATTATCTTTTGAAACAAATTCTTTCTTTAAAATTTTTTAAATTTTTTAAAAATTAATTTATTATAAAATTTCTACTAAATTTCAAAAATCAAATTTTATTTATATCTAGTATCGTATGATACCAAAAATATATTCGGCTAAATTACAGCCTATAATAATTTCAATTACAATATAATCACGCAGAGATTATCAACACATAACACATGAAACAAATTCAATATTTTGAGGAATCTAGTTGGATCCCTCCAACCTGTTTCCCTGCATCCATAGACGTTAGCACAAGAATTAAATACCAATTCCACTTCGAGGTGGAATATCGCGGTATATGGGTTTAATATAATAACCTCCGCTATTATGCGGCGTTTAGGGTCTATTTTAATATAACTAATAATAAATTAGTCATCCAAACACACAATCAAAAAAAAATTTAAATTCAACTATCACAATTCAACAACCAATCAATAACTGAAATTTTCAATTACTATAATTTTGAGTGAGAAGATTTCACCTTAGCTTTTGTTCGCAATCCATTTCCATTCTGACTATTCCTTCACAGTTTCAAACCTTGTAACACAATTATATGGCTTTATTATTATTCGCATTAATCCAAATATAAATTATCCTTTATCAAATTTTATTAACTAATTTTAGGTGATACTTAACTAACCTGGTTTACACATATTTTAGCAGTAAACCTATTTTAACAGTAAACCAAAAACTACTCTTTAGACAGTTTATAAATAATTGTTATTATTATTATTTTTGAAATCTCCTTTTATAAACTCTATAATAATATCAAAATTACTATATTTGCCCAAAACTTATATATATAATTTCTGTTTATAAACACATTCTATCTAATGAGATTCCTATGTCCCATAAACTTCTCTGTTTTACAGCAAACTGCTAGTTTAAATTTTGAAAACATAAAAATGCTTAAATAAAACTACCTCAATGCACAGGAAACCAAAATCGAGCTGCTGCTCGAAATCCGCCTTGCGTCTATGACAAGCTCATCACCACACTCCATAGCCCAGCACGCCCCCCTCCCCAAATTGTGCTCGCGACCACCTATTTCGCTTCGCATCACTTCCTCGACACGAAGATCACCCAAACCTAAATCGTGAAACCCTAATGTCGCCGCCCTCCTCGCGACACCCGCGCCGCTGACCCATCACGATGCCTAAGTCCTCGAGCCACCGAAACTCGCGACATCCCCTTGAATGATTTGAAACATGCGGCCGCCCATCCATCTCACGATAGTCATCGCTTACTGTCGCCGTCCTTATCCAACGTCGCCCATTACGGCCATGCGAACTACTTCGAATCGCGACCCATAGATGTTCGTCAACGAGCTCTCGATTTCAATTAGAAATCGAATTCGATCTTCGTTGCTCTTTTTTTTTTCTTTTTTTTAATATACAAATTGATTTTGGTTCTGAATTTCTAGAGAGGGAGGCGCGATTTGGAAAGGATAAAGCTCGGCCAAATTTATTTGTTTTGCTTCTGATTTTTTTTCTAACTGAAGGAAGCAAGAAAGGGAATTCGCGAGAAGACAGAGGTTTCGATTTCCACTTAACGAAGAAAAATATCTGCTCTTCATTGTATTTATTAAACGAAGAAGCGTATTAAAGATGGTAACACGATTTCATTGTCCATCTTTTAAATTTATATTCAAATTTAAATTGCTGAGAAAACGAAGCCAAGAATCCCGATCACTAATCGAGGCGTGCCGCTAGGTGTTTATAAAGTTTTATCCGCATTTCGAACACAATGGAATGTGTTTATAAGGATTAAACGACAACTCCGATTGCTACGAAAATTGAAATCCGATAATAACTAACTATTACGGATCCAATGGAACTGGTTTCGTCGAACTCCGAGACCGTGCCTTGGAAGGCTATTTTTAAATATCGATTTAAACAATATAATTTCAAAACTGAACAAAACATTTGTAAATTCAATTCTGAAGCTTCCATTAACCTCAGTATTATCAATATAAATTTCCTAAGCCTTGAAAATAGTTTTAATCAGCTTGAAACTAAAAAATTCAAATTTTTACCCAACTTCGATAAATTAAATTTAATAATTTAATTTCCAAATCCGTGGTTATATTTGAAATTCAAGTTAAACTAACTTCCAAATATTTAAAATCAATTAAATATTTCGATTTCAAGTGTTCAAAATTTTTCGGGTCGTCACATCCTTCCCCCCTTAAAAGAATTTCGTCCCGAAATTACAAGTTAAGAAGAATGATCATCAACCCGTTTACTATTTTTCCAAAACTAAACAGTTTTATCAACTTGCCCAACACAAATCTTTTTATTAACAACCCACTATTGCTTCAACTAACTTTCCAACTTCAATTATAAGTTCCAAACAACATTGTTTTCTTTAATTCAAGTTTAAATTTTAAATTCAAATTTCAAATTATCTAGAATTTCTTAAAAAAATTCTAACACCCTAAATTTTCGACAAATTTCACCAGCGTCTCCTCTGCGCGGCTAGCTCGGTACGACTACAAAATGGCAGCACAGGCCCTCAGATTCCAAAAGAAAACAAAAAGCCAAGCGGCTAGACAAGAAAATCACCAAACTTCATACTGAAATTTAAATACATACCTTTTTGTCGAGCAGTTAAATTTTATCTTTGAAATCAAAATCCCAATTCAATTTCCTTTAATACACCAGTATATCCTGCTAACCATAATATCCAATTACAACATTCAAATATCATTTTTTTCACATTTCTTTACGGAATTTCAATGTATACTTCTTATACCATTTTTACTTTAGTATTGAAGTTATATATCCATTTTTATTCAATTTTGCATTTTCAATTTCATTTGAATTCGATTTACACTTTCAATTCTATTTGGATTTAATTTACCTTCTGAATATCGAATTTTATCTTCCAATTATAACAGATTCATATTATTATTTTAAATTAGTTTCATTCACTAATTTACTTCAATTTCCAATTTGAAATCGTTTGTCGCCAACAAAAAATTTCAAAAATTTTCTAGCTCCCAAAATTTTCAGAAAATTTTGGCAGAGTCCCCTTTGTACGGAGGAGCTTTTGCATTTTGACAAAAGATATAAATATATACATCGACCCACCCGGTCGGAAAAACAAAAAACAGTTCATATTTCCTATTTTTATTACGTAGGCGTACCTTATTTAGCATTTTTTAAGCAAAGCGGTTTATTATTAGCATTTTAGCGCGACCAAATCCAGCCAAATGGCCCTTTTGTACCTGTACTTACTCAATTTAAACACGTAAGTGACATATATATGAAGTTTAACAACATTCCACTTATTTTCAATAATAAACATATAGTTTTCATCAGCAATGCATTCAAAATAATTCCCATACGCAATTTATAAGGTTTCAATACAAATTTAATTGCTTACAAACACATTCCATATCACTTCTACTCAACTCAAGCGATTTACAATTCACTTTCTTTCATTCAATTCAATTTTTAAACGAAACGAACTCATATCCATTTCAATTAATCCAAAAATCAATTTTATTGGCTTTCATTAACTCATAGAATTTTATGCAATCTCGTTTGCGTCAAATGGCAACCATTTCTATGCAAATTTCGACGATATTCACTTAAAGAATATCCAATCTAGTTTATAACTAACTTAAATTGATACATACTCAATTTACTCTTTATTCTATTTCATTTCCAATTGATTCCGTTCAATTCATTTTGCATTTCATTAATCAAACAAGTTTCATTCAAAACCATTCCATAAAACTTGACAACAACCATTTCACAATTTTACTTAAGTCGAGCTTTTATCCAATATATACTTAAGTTATTTAATTTCTTCAAGTTATTTCAATTCAAAACTCAAATTTATTTTTCCTTGTAACACTTCCAAACTTAAATCCTTGATTTGATTTTCATTTATCAAATCCATTCCATCGACTAATTTAATTCAATTCGTTTTATTCACTTATCCATTTTTAAATTTCAACTTTCCATTCTCAGTTCATCTCGAATTTATTTTATCAATAACAAGGAAATTTTCAATTTATTTCTACTTACTTGAATTCATCTGCAAATTTAACTCACAATTGAATTTTAATTTAACTGATTCAACTTTCTTTTTCATGAATTAATTAGTTATCATATTAGTTTACTTGAATTCAATCCATTTTATTTTTATTTTCCCAAAGTTTGGATTTTTTTATTCTCTTAGCTTTTGGTTTTGATTTCAATCCCTCATACAACGATAATAAAAATTTAATATTATCGCTTCCTAACAACCAAGCAACCATATATTATAATAATTCATAGAAAATTTATTTCTTTTATATACAAAAATAGTTTTGGATAAAATTATTTCATTTACCATATTTTAAAACAATACTATCAGTTTATCTTGTTTAAGAGTTTAGAAACCCCTATTGATACAGTTGGCCAAACTGCACCGACCAGAATCTATAATCCATCAACCGATAAGTCAACACAATATAAAACAATTTTATATTCACTAAAAAATACGCACTCATATCTATTATTATACTCAACTCATTCAAGAGTACTACTAACTATCTCTAATGAGCAACACCCAACAGAGCCATGGTTGTCGCTTAACCAAATGCTCTGATACCACAATGTAACGACTTGATTTTTCGATGCCCGAAAGTCGGCATCAATACGTCCACTGTATTGAATACCGAACAATCGAATGCCGAAAAATCGAACATTTAGGGTTTAAAGAAGAAGAGGTAGAAGAAGAAGAAAGAAGAAACATAAACAATAACAGAATCTCACAATTCGCAGTGGAACAAATATAATAGAGAAATAAATATCTTTAAACAGAATCATTATATCAGTTATTACATCACATTACATTATTAGAGTGTACAACAACAAACAGTGGAAAGAAGTATTACATATATAAGTGATACGCCTCGCCATCCAGCTCCAATTCCTGATTCCATGGCAACTTCTTGACTTTTCTCCTGAATAATGATAACCTGACTCTAGGCTGCCCGTGTGGAAAATTGTGGGCACCCAGAGTTTAGAAAGGAAACAATAAACTCCAGTCAGTCGTGGGACTGGTGTGAGATCTTAAAAACAGTTATTTTCATGAAAAAAATAAAAAGAAATTCGCTATGCTTTTGGAAAATGAAACTACCATAAGGCCTCCCGCCACACACACAATGCAAACGCAGAATTGGAGGAGATTTCCCCTTATGATAGTCAAACATGCTTAATATGCAAAATCCTTTCGATATTATTATTAGTGCATAGTGCAGAAAACATTTCGAAAGTATAATATTAATCTTAGCTAGCATAGGCATTTCGCACTTATGCCTACTATAGCTACCATGTCCAATAGCAGGTTACCGCCACATTCCATGGCAGGTCATACAACTAAAATCGTACAGGGCGCGTATTGTTTCTTTGGATTTCCAACAAATGGTCAGGCTAAGGAACTTCCTACTGTCAATGGGTACGCCTCTGGAGGGACGTTCTGAGAACTTAACCAGCTCTCTGCCAACACAAGGCTGGGTTACCACTATAACTAGGTAACTACTACACGAGTATGCCACCCCCCGGTTCTTTGGGACCTTTATCCGATGATCCTCTACACCAACAACCACAAAGAAAAGTATTTGCAGTAACCACAAAGGTTAAATATCAGGGCTCCATACCTGACACCACCCTTTTCCAGAAGGAAATGACATACCCTAAAGGGCGCGACCCTCGTAACCTTACTGCATCTTTCCTGTTTCGACCATTTCCGGGGTGTGAGGTCCGATGAGGTCTCGTCCACAAAGCTACACTTTTCACAAAGTCATGCTTTGATCAACAAATGATCAGCAGCACTTCGTATGCCATATTACCAGTTTGGGAATATATCGCTGATAACCATCAACTGCATAACCTCTGAGCTCGTACGTCCCAGAGAAGGGTGTTAAGCTAAGAGAATAAATTCTCCGCCACCAACAGAAATGTATTTGATAGAAACCAGGTTTACATCTCAAAGTCTAATGTTAGACACACATCCATACAAGTCCGTTCCGGGATCGAACGGAACCGAATGCACTTCAAAGAATCCCTTGCAAATCCGAATATTCACTAATCACGTCCGAAATTCCCATCACAAAGGGTGATAGAATCTCTATACCGGAGCAACCCGGTGCAGAGATAATCGTCGGGTAATCCTTTCACTTTCGAAAATACCCAGTCTTCAACGCCGCCTTCAAATACAATCCCATTTCTTCGTATCGTTATTCGGAATGGGTTTTATGACACAAAGTCCTCTTCCGGCTAATCCGAATAACTAGCGTTTTTAAAAAAAAATAAGTGTTACATTCAGATTTCAACAAATCACAACAAATTTCCACTTTGATCTTTTAAATAAAAGATTCATCACAATCACAAAGGTTCGATGTGTTTTTCGGATATCCACTTGGAATCCGATCCCCGGTCGCATCGAAATTCAAATGTCATTTAAAAGGCAAATATTGATAGTCGGTTATTTAACTATTAATCAACATTCACAACAATTACTGGATTTCAATAATTTTCCCAAATTATTTATTTTCAAAATGTTTCCGCAAGGTATATTTCACACTTCAACCTTTTGAAAACGAATTTCAAATTACTTTCCATAGTTCAATACTATGAAAACAAATTTCGAATCTCTTTTCCTTACGCGGAATACACTTTTAAATATTTATTTGTTTCCACTGAAAATCTGCCGAGTTCAAATAACTTAAAATACTTATCCAAAATATACTTGGAATTATTTAAAATAAAAACTATTTTAAAATACTCGCTTAAATATTAGTTATGAAAATGATCATACTAATTTCTCATATAAAAATTCAAGTCCAAACTAATTTTAAATAAAATTAGTAGATAGGATATAACAATTTAAATATCCATTCTCTAAAACAAATGTCAATTAAAACTTTAAAACAATCCCTTATATACTTAATTAAGTAAATCTTTACTTCTAAAGGTTCAAAACAATTTTCAAAGATAATCACTCCAACAATATTCTTTTACAACCAAATCTAGAACTTTAAATTTCATTTCAAAAGCTATTTTACAAATATATTCGCCTTTCTAGGGAAAGTACACCTTCCATTTCAAAATGATTCATTCAAATCAATTAATAAATCTTTCTTGATTTATTTTAAATTTATGTTCTGAATTTGTAAATTCCCTTTCACACTTTTAAAAAATAAAACAATATTTATGTTTAAAACAAATTTTCCTTTATTTTATAAATTCCCATTGTGAATTTAAACTTCTAAAATCCATTGATATATGATTTTCAAATCGATTTCCAAATTTATTTTCAAATACTAAATTAATTTCCAAAATTTATTTCTAAATTTATTTCAACACCAAATTTATTATCTTTTGAAACAAATTCTTTCTTTAAATTTTTTTAAAATTAATTTACTATAAATTTTCTACTAAATTTTAAAAATCAAATTTTATTTATATCTGGTATCCTACGATACCAAAATATATTCGGCTAAATTATAGCCTATAATAATTTCAACTACAATATAATCACACAGAGATTATCAACACACAACACATGAAAGAAATTCAATATTTTGAGGAATCTAGTTGGATCCCTCCAACCTGTTTCCCTGCATCCACAGACGTTAGCACAACAATTAAATACCAATTCCACTTCGAGGTGGAATATCGCGGTATATGGGTTTAATATAATAACCTCCGCTATTATGTGGCGTATAGGGTCTATTTTAATATAACTAATAATAAATTAATCATCCAAACACACAATCAAAAAAAAATTAAATTCAACTATCACAATTCAACAACCAATCAATAACTGAAATTTTCAATTACAATAATTTTGAGTGAGAAGATATCATGTTAGCTTTTGTTTCGCAATCCATTTCCATTCTGACTATTCCTTCATAGTTTCAAACCTTGTAACACAACTATATGGCTTTATTATTATTCACATTAATCCAAATATAAATTATTCTTTATCAAATTTTATTAACTAATTTTAGGTGATACTTAACTAACCTGGTTTACACATATTTTAGCAGTAAACCTATTTTAACAGTAAACCAAAAACTACTCTTTAGACAGTTTATAAACTAATTGTTATTATTATTATTTTTGAAATATCCTTTTATAAACTCTATATAATAATTTCAAAATTACTATATTTGCCCAAAACTTATATATATAATTTCTGTTTATAAACACATTCTATCTAATGAGATTCCTATATCCCTTAAACTTCTCTGTTTTACAGCAAACTGCTAGTTTAAATTTTGAAAACATAAAAATGCTTAAATAAAACTACCTCAATGCACAGGAAACCAAAATCGAGCTGCTGCTCGAAATCCGCCTTGCGTCTTTGACAAGCTTATCACCACACTCCATAGCCCAGCACGCCCCCCTCCCCCAATTGTGCTCGTGACCACCTGTTTCGCTTCGCATCACTTCCTCGACACGAAGATCACCCAAACCTAAATCGTGAAACCCTAATGTCGCCGCCCTCCTCGCGACACCGGCGCCGCTGACCCATCGCGATGCCCGAGACCTCGAGCCACCGAAACTCGCGACATCCCCCTGAATGATTTGAAACATGCGGCCGCCCATCCATATCGCGACAGTCATCGCTTACTGTCGCCGCCCTTATCGAACGTCACCCATCATGACCATGCAAACTACTTCGAATCGCGACCCATAGATGTTCGTCAACGAGCTCTCGATTTCAATTAGAAATCGAAATTTGATCTTCGTCGCTCTTTTTTTATACAAATCGATTTCGGTTCTGAATTTCTAGAGAGGGAGGCGTGATTTGGAAAGGATAAAGCTCGGCCAAATTTATTTGTTCTGCTTCTGATTTTTTTTCTAACTGAAGGAAGCAAGAAAGGGAATTCGTGAGAAGACAGAGGTTTCGATTTCCACTGAACGAAGAAAAATATCTGCTCTTCATTATATTTATTAAACGAAGAAGCGTATTAAAGAAGGTAACACGATTTCATCGTCCATCTTTTAAATTTAAATTCAAATTTAAATTGTTGAGAAAACGAAGCCAAGAATCTCGATCACCAATCGACGCATGCCGCTAGGCGTTTATAAGGTTTTATTCGCATTCCGAACACAATGGAACGTGTTTCAAAGGCTAATTCGATCATATGCGCGAGTTACGAAAATAAATGATCAATTTTAAATTAAATCGATTAAAATAGTTTCTATGCATTTTGAGCTGCCAGGGTTAAACGGCAACTCCAATTGCTACGAAAATTGAAATCCGATAATAACTAACTATTACGGATCCAATGGAACTAGTTTCGTCAAATTCTGAGACTATGCCTCGGAAGGCTATTTTTAAATATCGATTTAAACAATATAATTTCAAAACTGAACAAAGCATTTCCAAATTCAATTCTGAAGCTTCCATTAACCTCAGTATTATCAATATAAATTTCCTAAGCCTTGAAAATAGTTTTAATCAGCTTGAAACTGAAAAATTCAAATTTTTACCCAACTTCGATAAATTAAATTTAATAATTTAATTTCCAAATCCATAGTTATATTTAAAATTCAAGTTAAACTAACTTCCAAATATTTAAAATCAATTAAATATTTCGATTTCAAGTGTTCAAAAATTTCCGATTCGTCACAGCGTCCCAAAGTAACCATTCTATACAAGTACTATTAGAAACCTCCATGTATCATCAATCACTTTGCACACATCCCCATACCTACCATCATTTTATTCCATTACATTTTTCTTAGTAAAAAAATATCACCATTATACCCATGAGCTCCCCTTTATTGAACTCATTATTATAGGTTATCGCCATAACTCCCATCATCAACTCGTCATCGTCAAAACAGCTATAGTCATCCCCCATATTTTGAAGATTCCTCATCTTAAAGTTCCAAAGAACCATCCCGTCATTGCCTCACTATCAATCCTCATTCTCCATCGCGCCGTAATGTCGAAACCGAACATCGAACGAACAACGAACATGTGCACAAAAGCTCTCCAAGGAACCATCTTTGCTGCCTAGAGTTTGACCATGATTGATCGACCCCCATTCATGTCGGTACCTACATGATTCATCTTGTCGATGCCGACATGATCTGCTTAGCCAAAAATGGTAAAGTATTTCTCCATCATGCCTCTCGTCAAATTTGCAAACCTGGAGCACTTCTCTTCTAATCCTGAAGCTTCATCACCACATGATTAAAGTCATTGCTTAATCATCTTGGCGTAAATTGAGTCGGTGTTGACTTGATTTCCTTACCCCAAAATTTTTAAGTCCCAAACTTCTCGTCTCTAGCCTAGCCTGAAGCTTTCCACAATCAACCCAAAGCCTCATCCTCCATAGCTTAAAGTCTTTCCCAATTTTTCCACCACCAATTTGTTTCTTGACTTCAACTCCGACATGATTTTAAGGTCACCACCAACATGATTTTCTCACCTCAAAACACCTTCAATCTTCATGATACTTGTTGCGTAGGCTCCCCAAGTGACCAAGAACACTATACTTGATTCGTATCACATTTTGCATGTTTTTTACATTGATTTGCTCAACGACGACTTCTTCCTGACTACACTAAAATGACTAACAAATGCATCAAACAACCTTATGCAATAATCACATAACATTCGAACATCATATATAGCTAATCCAATTGCAATTTAAAGTAATATTTCATCCTAAATATAATCATTCACAAAATGACGACTTGATTCTCAAAGTAATGGAAAATGAATTAAAAACAAATGTTTCATTTTAAACTCATTTTAAAGATTATTAAAGTTAGATCTAGATTTAAAATGTTTTGACATCTAAATTCATCTTAAAATCGTTATTTTATTATATCAACACGCATAGGATAGTGAGAGATACAAAATTACTAACATAGTACCAAAATACATGAATACCAAAGAAAATATAAGGTATGACAGCAAATGCATGAATCCTTAGGCAGCGCAAATAGTAATCCTATAATTTCCCTTGCTAATTACTTCTTAATGATGTGTTTAAGCTAACTAAAGTAAGGAAAAGCTATGCTTTTTGGCTAAAATGGATTAATGGAGGTTCCGTTTGGTTTTGGAAAGTGGGAACGTGATTCAGAACAGCCCCACTATCCTCAATTAGGCATGAATCCCAAAATGGATTAATGAGCCTAATCTAGGCCTAATTATTTACCTGCTAGTCTAGCCAAAAACTATCCAGACTTCAAATGACCATATCTTTTAAATGATAAGTCAAAAAAGCTATCATGACATATCTTTCCAATGGAGGTGGTCTCAACCCTTAATTCCGCTCTTATCAAAAGTTGTAGGATTTGTAAGTTTTCAGGATCAAAATCATCCAATAAAATTTCTAAGGGTCAGAAATGTCACTACTTTACATTTCGCAAAGTTATAGAGTCGCATGACCTAGTATGAATTTGGAAGTGATATTTTATGACTCTATGATGCATAAAATACGGACCATTACACTCTCCCACTTTAGGACTTTTGCCCCAATCCCCAATCATATGGTCAAGTCAAAATAAATTTACCCCGCATTACCAACAACCATAAGAAATCGTTTCAAACATCAAATGTGCAACCATGCAATCATAATCAATCAAATAATATCTATGCCTATCCTCGCATGCAAAATACTAAACTATTCTACACAATATCAAAAGTGAAAGTAAATGCGATGGACATAAAATCTTACTAAGTGAAGTGCTTTGGATAAGTAGTGCTCATGCTCTTCTCAATCTCCAAAGTACAATCGCTCTTACTTTAACCCTTATTGAACCTTCATCAATTCAACTGTCTTTCTCCTACGCTATTTCGTCTGACAACATGAATATGCCTACGAGGTCTCAAAGCTTCTGGTTTAATCTCAATATCATTAAACTGATCTGGCGAAACAGTTATGCCTAACCTATGCACTAACTTCCACAAATGAGAAACATGGAGAACATTACACACACTTGCCATTTTTTGGGGTAAGTCGACTCTATAGGCTAGGTTCCAAATCCTCATGAGTATCGAAAAAGGACCTATAAAATCTAGGTGCCAAGTACCAAATTGAGCTACATAGTAAGCGAAGAGATCTTTACAAACACCATATCACCGACAGAGAACTCCAAATATTTACTTCTCTTATTAGTGTAGCTCTTCTATCTATCTTGAGCAGCTTTCATTCATGGCCAAATGATAAATCTACTCTGATGCCTTACTAATCATATATAGCCCAATATTAGTCTGTCACCCTCTTCCCACAAGCATAAAGAAGCGTTCCACAATCGGCCATATAGTGCCTCGAATGGTGTCATACCAATGCTGGACTAAAAGCTATTATTGTATGCAAACTCCACTAAATGTAAGTGATCATCCCATGGGCGTCCAAAGTTAAGAATGCATCCTCGCAAGAGATCCTCTAAGTCATGATTCACTCTCTTGGGTTGCCCATCAGCTTGTGCATAATAAGCTACGCTTAGATTCAGCTGCATCCCCAAGGCCTCTTGTAAGCTCTTTCACAACCCACAAGTGAAAAAGGGTCTCGGTCACTCACAATGAATCAACGGACCATGGAATCGCAAAATCCACCTCACATACAACTTGGCCAATTTGGAAGTCGGCCTACTTGACTTAATGGGTATTGTTATTAGGTTATTTTAACCAAAGAGGATTCAATGGAAGTTAGGACATGTAGATCCAGTCAACACAACTCAAGAATCAATCAGAAGGATTAAAAGAAAGAACCAAGAGGAACTCAAGAGAAAAAAGCAAAAAATAGCCTGAGGGTATGGATCGCTAGCGATCCATCACCCATGGATCATTAGCGATCTACAAATATGTACATGGATCATCCATTCTTCTTGCATCATGAAGCATTATCTTTTCTATGTACGCCTGTTAAGTTTCACGATGTTCTAAGCAAGCTAGATCGAGAAGTAGACATTCATATGATTCCAACAACAATTCAATGCAACCAGTATATGAATCATCATCAAAACAAGACATCTAGTTATGAAATTACATGGAGAGGATCTACATAAGGCAAGAAGCATGATCCATTTGAAATTACTAAAAAATATTCTAACTACATGGATCGCTAGTGGTCCATGCACTATGGATCGCTAGTGATCCATCAAATTATCTCAGCTAGCTATGGAACTTCTTATGTGTCTTTGTACCATCAAATGTAGGCTTTTGGAAAAGCAGCTTAGTCTGATAGCTCTCTAATCCCTATAAATACTCACCCATCTGCAACATAAAGGGGTTCTTCTGGACTGGTTGCTGAAACTCTACAGAAACTATTCTTCACTCTTCTCTTCCCATACAACAATCGTCCAAAGGGTTTGCTAGATTCTCCAGTGAACTCTTACACTAGTGACTTGATCTAACTTACAAGATCCAATCAAATTGTAATTGGGTTCAATTTTTAATTGCAGCCAGTCCATAACAAAAGTTATAAAGTGGACGTAGGCTTCGTTAACTGTCGAATCACTATAAAAAATCTCTCATATCTTTACTTTGTTTGCAAGTTATTATTCCTTGCTTCTATTTTGTTTGCCTTGATAAACACGGTTGGTGCTTTCATGCTCAATTCAAGGTGTTGATCCATTTTTGGTTAATATTTTTGTGTTTTCATTGAGAGTTAAACTCAGACTTAGATCTAGCTATCTACTTTGGATCAGATAGGTTCAGAATTTAGATCATCAATCTTTACACAGAAAATCTGCTGCTAAGAACCAATGGCACCCGAAAGAAGGTAAACTACTTCCGAAAGATCCATAGGGGCTACCATTGCTAGAGAAGAAACAAACCCTCGACAAGAGAAGAAACAAACCCTCGACAAGTTGAAGTCAACAACCCCAACGATCTACAGTTAGGAGCTAACTATGGAGATTAGGTTCTAGGATCCTCTATTCAGCATGAAGTTGTCACTGGAGATGAATAAAATAAAATGGCCGACGAAATTAATCAGAGGATGAAAACAGCCAAAGGGCTCTCATGGACGAATTGAACGCCCTATTGACTTTACATTCACATGTTGCTCCAAGAACCATGACAGATCCCGCGGCTTCCATGTAACAAGAAAATTCTTCCGTCTTTGATCAAAACAGGAGAAATGAGAAGCAACCGTAGAAAGAAGTGATAGATGGAACCGTTGGAATCAATATAGAAAGAAAGCGCAAACATTCCACCAACTGCGAGGCAACCGGCTACAAACTTGAATCTTGTAGCGAAAACCACATGGGAAGATATAGCTATGGATCTCTCCGACTCGAAAAATGGTGAGCAACATGACGATGAAAGGGAATACCAGTGCATTCAATGACGTCATGGAGATCTAAACTGCCTTCACCAGACCAACCACAAGATAACGGAACGCTGAAGAAGTGGCTCTCCCGAAGACAGGAGAGCATAGGCTTCAACCCACTCAGTAAGATCATTTACAAAATCAAACACTTGGTGTAGCCATTGACAGCCGACTCCCAGATTACCGGACATCTAGGGCATATATTGTGGAATGGTCAAGCAAATAATGGATGAAAATAAGGATAGAAGGGATGATGAATGGGGATCCACTCCAAGTCGGACTCCTTTCACTAATGACGTCCTAAATGAGCGATACCTCGAAAATTTCATTATGCCAACAATTCCATCTTACGGTGGAACGACAAACCCGAAACCTAACCTGTGTAAGTACATTTGGTACATGGATAGAGCAAATGCTTTCGATGTCGTTCAATGTAGATGTTTTCAAATATTTTTGGAGGGAAAATCTTCCATATGGTTCACCAGGCTTCTACCAAGATCAATCTCCACCTTCAATTAACTAGCAACAAGATTCCTCAATCAATTTAGACATCACACGACACAACCAAAAGATGTGATGTCCTTATTCTGCCTATTCTAGGGGAGGAATGAATCTTTGAAGTCTATCATGAATCGGTTCAACACTGTGGTAATTAACGTAAGTAATCCGAACAAAGATATGGTCTTCATGGCCTTAGTCCGTGCAATTCACCCCAAAACTGAATTCGAGAAATGGATGAAGATAAAACAATCTACCAATAGGAAGGACTTCAACAGAAAGGTGAGCAAGTATTTGAAATTGGAAGAGGCATAGAAATTAGAAATGAAATTTGCTGACTTACGACCAACCAACATTGGGCAGAATGGAATGGCGACAAACCAAGAAATAAATACCTCCAAGACATTGAAGGGAATGCAGGGAAAAATGGGAATAGAAAAAGAAAGAACCAGAATTCCAACAAGCGAAGTGGATGTAGCAAGCGACTCAAAGATTTTGAGGCTCGAAGAATACACTCCGCTCAACGGTACTCCAGAAAACATCTATCTCATGACACAAGGGACGGAACGATGAAAGAAGCCGTCTAAAAAGGAAGCAACTGAATAGCAAAATATTGATTTATATGTAGTTGAGTTTGTCTATACCATGTTTGATCTAGAATTGGTTTGATCTAATCAAAAATATTGTTTACCTAGTAATTGAAATAAATTGGAAATTTGATAGAAATTTAAACTTTACGAGTTTTCTCCCTTACCAATCATTTCGCCACACACTACAAAAAAATGTTCATTTAAAGACCCCAAATCAAAGACTGAAATATTTCAGTTTCTAATTTTAAACTGATTAATGACTAAAAGAATCAGTCATAAGATTTTAATAATAAAGACTGAAAAGTTGTCTTTAAGTAATCTGTAAATTTGTAGATGAACTAAATACTGAATTTCAGACTTTGATCGGTGTTAAAATTACTAAATATTTAATGGTCGAGATTTTCTCCTAATTATAAGTCTAATGGCTAAATTTGATAATCCGTGCATCTCCATTTGGCGATCTATGTTTCCATTCAAAGTGCATTAAAATAGATAATTTATTTAGTGCATTAATGGTCCCACGTCTTCCACTAAAAGTGCATGAAACTTCTCCATTCACTCATAATGTTTATTTAATGCATTGAAACCCCATTTCTCCATCCGTACGTGGAGAACTTCTCTATTTACTCCTCTTGAATATCAAAACTACTTTCTTCTTTCATAATCAGATCTACTTTCTTCATAATTTAAAAGCACTTAGTAATTTTTTGTTTTTCTATTTCCAGTGGATTCCCTCTAAATGTTCTTACGGCAGCTTACAATTCAAAAAATCAAAAAGGTTGAACCTGGGTATACTCTAAGTTTTAAAAAGTTATTACTCAATTTCATGAATGGGGTCATTTGATAAATCGGTTCGAGCTTTGTTCTGATGAAGGTTTACATTTTTTTTAGAGTACTTCAATTTTGATCCATGATGGGCATAAGGAATACTGGATAGTGGGAAGCAATCCATCACCTGAAGTTTAAATCAATTTTGCATTCTCTCCAGAATATACCACGGTGCATGGTTATGATTATATACTTGGTCAAGCTCAAATCAATTCTTAATACTTCAATATTTATTTTTAGTGATTTAAAGCAAGAAAACAGAGCATGAGAAAGAGTCGATATGTGGAAAATTCTATTGTACAGTCTAATTTCCAAGTTCTAATGTATCAACTTCTTGAATCAGTGTGTAAGAATGTGTTGCTGACATTGTACTATTAACTTACTATGTATTTTAATTTGAGGGGCAGTTATACAATTTGTTTATTTTTTGCATTGGTTATTATTTACGATTGGTTATGAGATTGAGATGACTCCAAGTTTACAGTTTAGAATTCATAATTTTAAACATGATCGTATAATATAAACTATTGATTATTTCTGAAATGGAATAAATGAAGTTGGTTGAATTAAACAAAAATGTTTTTAGGTTAAGGAAAACAACGTGTGTGTACAATTTAATTTAAGACTGACTGAAAACAATATTACAGTCTTTAAACTTCAGTCTTTAAAAAAGTTGAGACTGACATTCGGTCTTTACGTATTAAGACTGAAATTTAAATATTTTTTGGGACTAGCAAATTAGTGACTGATCATCTCGGTATTTAATCAGTTTTAAGATGTCATTTAAAGACTGAAATGTTTGATTAGAGACAGAATCATTTAGTCTTTAACCAAGCTTATTTTGGTAGTGACACCTAATAAACTCCTCATGATTGCTTCTTGGATGGAGTAGTCTCATTTTTTTGTTGCTTGCATGGATTCAAGTGGCTTTATGAGTGGTAGCTTTTTTTTCCATTAACTGTCAGCTCTGCATTAGACTCCTCGTTTTTCTACTTTGCTTCGGTTGGACATAAAGCTATGTTCGTTCTTCCTATAATTTTTCTTGGTCATTTGGTAATGTGCATGTATTTTGGTGCAATCATAGAATCTTTGGCATTACATCGCTGCAAGTTTGCTAGATTTATTTATGGACAACTAGTCCTAGGATATCTAGCTTTGCCTATGAAATGCGTTGGAGGCTTTTGCTTTTAATTGGATGGCAACTTGGCTTGTCTTGGTCATGCAGTACTCTTTCTGGTGAAGTTAGATTTGCAATTGATTATCCGGTAACGTGAAGGTATTTTTGGAGCAATTATAGTCAACGTGAATATTTGAAATGGAGTTGCTAAGGCTTGTAGATTGGAATGTGTACTGTCATATGATTGCTTAGTGCCAACCGTTGTACTTTGAGTCTGCCTTGTGGAGCTAGATATTGTATGTTTGCACCATGTGCGTTGCTTATCGGAGTTATTTAGGGGTTGTAAAGTTATTCATGTCTCCTTTTCTTACTCCTGTATTATTTTCTATAAAGTGGACAGGACACCGTAAAACCAGCAAAGCCGCCAAGACCTCATTTTTTTCACATTTGTAATAACATTGTAAAGTGATACGACCGCTATAAATCCGACTTGTCTGTGTAAAATAATTATATTTTGTTTTTCTTGCAAAAAATATTTTCATAAATTTCCTCCAAAAGTTTATTCTGATTTTTTTACGACATATTAATTAATAACAAAAACAGGGAAAAAGACTTACCTTATTTATTCTTGGCTTTGTAGGTCTTGCAACAAAATGAAGTGGTTGTCAAGCTTCCAAATGCTCATTAGCACAAGAACTAGTGATTATCTAAAGCATATTATCACAAAAAATGGAGTCATTGTGAACCAAGATAAGGTGCAAGCTATTAGATAATACTCAAGCTTTTGATATCATAGGAAATTTATACAAGGATGTGGTACTATAGCACGACCACTAACTGAACTACTCAAGAAAAATAGCTTTACCTGGAATTCCGCTACATAAGAAGCTTTTGACAAGTTAAAAAAAATGCTCGATTCACCCACTAGTACTTGTGATGCCAGACTTTATAAAAGAAGTCATGATTGGATGTGTTGCATCAGGCTATGGGATATGTGTAGCTCTTATGCAAGAAACGAACCTATAGCTTTCTGGAGCCAAGCTTCAAAAGGTAACAACTTGTCCCTGTTTAATTATGAGAATGAAAGCGTAGCACTTGACTTGGCTACAAAAATGGTCTCGGTATTTGTTGGGAAAGAAATTTATTATCAAAACTGATCATCAAAGCCTCTAACACATTCTAGATCAAAGATTGACCCATAGCATTCAACACGAATAGCACAATAAGTTGCATGGGTTTGAATACATGGTAGTATACAAACTTATAATAGAAAATAAAGTAGTTAACGGCTTTTCCATACTACACGAAGACTTAGAAAACAATATACTATTATACTTATGAGCAATATTAGTAGTTCAAAGCCCATAGCTCCAAGCTATCAAGGATATGATAACCACTGACCCTTATTTTCTGGACTTGACGAGTAAATTGGAACAAATTCTCTTAATCCTACAAAACACACATTTCGTGATGGAATATTCTTAGAATGCAAAATATTAAAAAGTCCAGTAGCTCATAAAACCAAAAACATACTTCCGTGTGATTTTGATGATTTACCCTTGGTTGGCCACTATGGTGTCACTATAACGCTGCATAGAATTAAATAAGATTTTCACGGGAAGAGGCAAAAAGAGATGTTTAGAAATACATTGCTTCATGTGATACATGCTGAAAAATGAAACATTCTCACACCCACCCAGACTTCTACAACCATTGCCCTTACATGAGAAAAATATGTGAAGATATTGCAATGGAGTACACTACCCGACAACCTAAATGCAATGCTTATTCAGTAATCTTGGCGGCAGTTGATAGGTAATCCGAATATGTTTATTTCATCACACACCCCTATACAGTGGTACAAATAGCTAATATATTCTTTGATAGTGCAGTTAAACTGCATGGACTTCCAAGGTCTACAGTGAGTGATAATGATTTAGTTTTTACTGATCTACTATGGTAATAACTTTTCAAATTAGTGGGATGCAAGCTTGATTTAAGCGTTGCGTACCACCTACAGTCAGATGAACAATTTGAAGCTGTTAACAAAATTCTGGAGTGCTATTTACAATGCTTTTGTAGCCATAAACATGAGGAATGGGTCAAGTGGCTATCTCTGGCAGAACTGTAGTACGACATTCTATGGAAAGCAACTACGAACACCATATAAGACTGTCTATGGAAGGAAATCATCTACATCACTTGCTTATGTTCCAAAAATAGCTAAGCTAGAAGGTATGGAGGAGTAATTATTTCCAAAAGATATATCACTTCGGATTTTGAAAGAAAAATCATACAAGCAACAGAAAAGATGAAATATTATGCTGATTGAACCAGAACATTCGGGGAATTCTACGTGAATGATTGGATTTATTTTAAATTGCAACCTTATAGACAAATAACAATGGGGAGTAGACACAAAGACAAGCTATCTCTTAAGTATTACGACTCATATAAAGTGATTGAAAAAGTAGAAACAATGGCTTATAAGTTACAGTTGCCACCATATGCAAAAATCCATCCAGTGTTTCACATTTCATGGTTTAAGAAAGAATTGGATCAGATACCATTATACACACTGAAGCACCCACATTTTGGTCTTGGGTACAATCGGTCGATCGATTCTGCTTGTAGGGGTGCAGGTTGAACCTAAAACCTATAGGGCGATATCGAATAAGAGAGCAATCTAGACGAGTTTTGTGTGATTTAACTTGATTTTTTAAAAGTTGGTTGACCCCATGAGACAGCGGGAAGCCGTAGCATGCACAAAAATTTGGATGTAGGCATTCAATGGTTTTAGATGTGATATGTAATGAAAACATAAAACGTGCTCTTACAGGGATTTGGGCTAGTACAGCAGCGAATAAGAGTACATCCTGCAGGGCTTTGGGCTAGTCCTAGATGACTTGGATGGTAAGCATTCATGTAGGGCCTTAGGCTAGTCCAGGATGTGAGTCCAACGTTAGACAGATGACGGTAATACGATCTTGTAGAGTCAGGGACTAGTCCTGCACATATTTACCTACGCGTTAGTTAGTCGATGGTAGTACAATCCTGTAGAACTTTAGACAAGTCCATGACGTGTCTACCTATGTGTTTGTAACGATCCATATTTTAAGCATCGAAGGATCATAAAATATTACTTTTAAAGTCATACCGGGTTGTATGACTCTATCCTACAATATTACTTTTATGCATCGAAGGTAGTGGCATTTATAATCCTTAGAAATTTTATTGCATAATTTTAATCTTGAAAACTTGTAAGGTCTATAACTTTTGATATGAGCCGAAATAGGGATTGAGACCATATTCATTGGAAAGATATGATGGTTTCTATTCCCATGGAGTGATCATAATAACCTTTTGGATTTACCGTCTAAGAGATACGATCATTTGAAGTTTGGACAGTTTCTCGCCAGATTAGTGGGTAATTAATTAGGCCTATTAATCCATTTTCGGATTTATTCTTAATTAGGGATGATGGGATAAGTGCTGATCATTTTTCCACTTCCCAAAACTGAACCAAATCTCCATTAATCCATTTTAGCCAAAATGCATCATTTTTTTCTTACCTTAATTAGCTTAAACACATTATTAAAGAGTAATTAGAAAGTAGAATTGGTGGATTTCTGTTTGGGCTGCCTAGAGATGCATGCATTTGATATTCTGCCTCAGATCTACTTTAGGACTCGTGTATTTTTGTACTAGGTGAGTGATTTTGTATCTCTCACTATTCTATGTGTGTTGATATGATAAAATAATAATAACTAAAATGATTTTCGACGTTAAAACGTATTAAATCTATATCTAACTTTAATAACGTATTTAAACTGGGTCTAAAAAGATAGATATGTGTTTTAATTCCTTTTCCATTATTTTATGAATTAAGTCGCATTTTTGTGAATGATTATGTCTAGGATGAATTATTAGTTTGGGTTGCAGTTGGATTGGTTATATACGATGTAACGACCCGGTATTTCGTGTCAATCGCATCCACACATGTCGGACTTGAATTGCTCAAAATATCATATTGTTAATTTTTATTTGGCAAAACTCAGCATATACAGTAGATAAATCAATCACAGACACAAAGTAATATAAAAATAAGCAGCGGAAACAAAAGAATAGTAGATCATGAAGCTACTATATATATAAAATAGAGTTAAACAAGATATAACAGAAGTCTAATATACATAGAAGTCTCCATACAATAGTCAAATACAAGATCAGAATAAATCACAGGAGTCAATTGAATAACTGCAAGCTGAATAGAGAGATGGATCTCCAAGTGAAGCTCCAACTTCAAAGGTGAGTCTCGAATGATGTGACACTCAGTCTGACCCAAGCGTAAAGTAAAAACACAAAACACTCGAGTCAGGATTAACATTCTTATATCAGTAAATCCAACTCAAGTGAAATATCAACCGAAATACAAGTAATTTAAAGAATGTTTGGGATAACCATCCTCTAAGGATCCGTGGAACTATCTAATATGTAGTAATATACGCTATTATAATATGTCTATAGTAAAGTAAAAGTATTAAAATAGCGTTAAGACGTTACTCATGTCCCCCTTAACACATTTTATATATTCTCGTAGTCTATACAATGCCGTACGGTCCTCCGTAACTTGGAGGTTTACCCACAGGACATCACATATGTACGGTACAAAAAAAATCGTAGAAGACGCGATAGGGCATGCGACAAGGCACTCGAGGTAATGCCAGGGTAGATATACCGTTCGTGTATCCGGACTGGTTGTAACGCATAGCAGCTACTACCGCCCACCTCGTGACATACTCCCAAATCAAAGGGTGCACCCAATCACATCACAAAAGCAATAGAATGGTATCGAAGAAATGTGTCTGATATGAGGAATGACCTCACTTGGCCTAGCGTGGCTCCTGTTTTAGCCGCATCAAGCTGACTCACGCGAGTCTGGGCTACGTAAATACAATATAGAATCGTCACCAAACCAACCTACTTCATTTTGGAATCTCCATTACGTACATAGTTATTAAAGTGGTTTTCGGTATTGGCAGAAAGTATGGCAATATCCGATCCCGGTCTCTTTAACAACCAAACGTTACATTTCAAAATAATTTATGCTTCAAAACCAGAATATCATATCTATTACAAAAACATATCAATACGATATCATTTTCCACTTCAAATATATACATTTCCAAAACCATATCATTTTCAAAGTTATAACATTTCGAAACCAAATACTTGAATTCATAAAACTTTGGAAATCATAACACTTTAGAAAACCATAACACTTTCCTTTAAACAGTTTAGATATTATTAATAGTATATATAATAAAATTGTTTATAAAGCAAAATAGTTTATTTAAAAATAGTTGTAGGTTAAAATAGTTTATAATAAAATAATTAGCGTATTAAAATAGTTTATATAAAATAGTTTATATTAAAATGATTTATATTAAAATAGTTTATATTAAAATAATTTATAAAGTGGAATTTGTAAATAGATTAAATAAAATTTGAATATACTTTATATAATATAAAATAGTTTCCTCAAATTTCACAAGTCGATTCAAATCAACTCGAATTTCAAAATTTAAATCTAATTCAATCTGTAACAACCCGGATATTTTAACGATTTTATTTAATTTAGTTATCCGTTTTTGTGTGAAAAGAAAAAAAAAATATAATATAAACGATAAAATTTTGAAACATAAATTTGATATTTGGAATGCGTCTAGTTAAACATAGCAACTGGTAAATTTTCGTCCGAAAATATGAAAGTTTATTTCGCGCGTAAATTTACTTCAGTTTAATCAACTAAAAATCGATGAAAATAAAACGTTTTCAAAACCGAAATACTTTTACATAGAAAAATTCTAAAACATCTTCTGAGCAAAATGTCGGTTTGTCGTTTTTCCAAATTCGGACATCTTTAGCTCCGTCGATCTTATTTTTCTGTGTTTTTCATGCATTTTCCGTAAGTATAAAAAAATTTGAATTTTTATAATTAAATCATACCACTGATATCTGTATACCATTTTGACCGTCTCGTCATGTTGATCTTCGTAGTATAATCATATGTGAGTTTTGGAGTTCGGTGTGCGGTGCAATTTGCGAAACGTCTAGCGTATCGGTTCTGCAACCGAGTCTTTTGGGTTCCTATCTTTTCAGTTTCCAGCGTATAAACCAATAGCCGTTAACTTTTAATAATTCCCTGAATCACGTGTGGCTTTTGGTTGTCTGGCTTGTATATTTTCATAAACACTTTGCTTTGATTGCTATTCTGAACTAGAGAAGAAAAAAAGTAAATATCTTTTCATCTTCACTTTCCCAGTATCTTCACCTTCAAACCAGGCCTTAACTACAAACGCACCCACAGCCTTCATTTTAATGAAACGCTCCTTCATAAATAAAAAAAGATTTATGCATGGATGGCCGCTCTCCACCATGAACAAGCCCGACCTCCGCTCCACCCCGCCACCTCAACCACCGCTGCTACACCACCGCCTCCGCAGACCCGTTTTCACCCTCCCCACCAAACCGAGCTACCTCCGCCTTCACCTTCTCGGCCGTCATCCCTGACCGTGCTCCCTCCACAAGCAGCTTCCCGTGTGCCGCCACAACCACCATCACTTGCCACGTCAGAGAATACCCTCGGCCTTGAACCATTGCTGAGTCCCCTACCCGAGACCAACTGCTGGTACGCCATTAAACCCATACTTCGCTCCTCCCATGCTAACAGTTTGCAACCCCTACAGCCATAGCCACCCTTCCCTCTCTCTATGCCTCTACTCTTCCACGTTTCCCTGCCATGCAGCCAACCGCCTCAGCCCACGTTATCCCCGAGCCTCCCTCAACCCTTTGTTCCGCCCATAGTCGATCGCCGCCCAATTCGAAGGCACACAACCCATCATCTCCTCCGTTCGGTCCTCACCTCAGCATCACAACTCGTGCACTGCCTATATATAGTCCAGTAAGTTTTATACATTTATTTATTTTACTTGTTGGGTCTGCATACGCATACTAAAGTGTACATATATATTGTTTACAAAATATAAGATCTGTATATATTAATGCTAGAGTTATATTAGTCCTTATTTTTGTTTACAATGGGTTTGTGTAATGGTTTATGTGTTTATAATATGTGGTTATCAAGTTTTGCAGTTTATGTAAAAATTATACAAGCTTTATATAATTTGTTTAAATTGTTACATATACATATATGCGTATATGTATAGGGTAAGTTGTGCTGTTGGGTTCTGTATTGAAAAATATAGGTTTAGTTATAGAGCATTATATTTGCATTGCCATAGTCTGATAGTTGAGTTATAGGCCAGGTCGCATGTGTTACGGTATATGCTTTTAAATTTTTGGGTTGTCCATATCATCTGTAGTATAGGTTTATAATATATATATATATATATATATATATATATATATATTATTAATGTAGGCAGTAGTTAGCTATTGAGCCTATATTTAAGTTTGTATGTATATCAGGTACTATATATACTGGATGGTCATCTCTTTTGTTTGTAGTCTGCATATAGGTTAGTATGTGTAGTATAGGATAGTATATAAATCTAGTGTATATTTTTATGGCCACAGTATTTTAAATATATATATTTCGTACGCAAGTTTGATTAATACTGTGTTTATAAAGTATACAATATGATATATGTATGAAGTTATAACAGTTTACGAAAATATAAAGATTTCAGTGTTGTTTAAGTGTGTTATAATATGAATTGCATACATATTGAAAAAGGGTGCATGCGCATTTCATTTTAAGGGTATAAGCATAGTTGGGTACATGTGAATATACTTGGTTACATATATGATAACTTGGTTTCAAACTTTATATTGATATAGTACGTTTTGGGATTAACTATTTAATTTAAAACAAATATACATTATTTTAAGTGTATGATTGATTTTAATAAATGTAAGTTTGATTTTATATATATTTGAAACACGTGTATATTAAATTTATTGTGTTTGAATTTAGAATGTCAATTTTATGTGTATATAGTTATATGGTTATATCAGTTCGCTTATACCGTATCTTCATCGTCCAGTTCTGATTGATCCATTTTCAACAATTCGTACCAATCAGCTTGGATCGTTGAATTCGTGCTGATCTTTGCCTTGCTTGGATTCACAATTCAATTTCAGTGTCCATATCAGTGGGCGTATCCGTATCACCTTCTGTATTCTCTAGCCTCGAAATGTGAGCAATCACTCACGATTAATGTTCTTTTATTTATTAAATTGAATTTCAATTGAAACGACAATTGAAATATGCTGTTGTTATTTATTGCACTGCTATTTATGTATCAATTCACCTTTGACATCTGACACCATTATCTGTTATTTATGCAATGATAATCCAGTTTGGTTGATAAATGGTTGATTGTTTGATGTTGAAATTGGACGTTAAATTGTTAATGTAGTAAGTGATAAATAAATTGAAATTGAAATTGACGTGGGATAGTTAATAATTTGAAATTGATATATGTTGAATTTGATTAATTAAATTTGTGTAACATGACCCCTTTAATTGTTAAATAAATTGACACGTAGAAATAGTGCTAACGACACCTTGAACCATTTAAATGTATGTTGTATAAATTGATGTAGTTTAAATTGAATAATAAATATCGTGAAGAACCGTATAAATATTAATGTTATAATCTTTAATCTACATGAAATGATAGTGTAAATTCTAGGAATAATTATATTAATTTGTATAAATAACAAATGTGAATTAATATGATTATTTCGGGATTATTTGAATAATTGTTGAATTGTTATGTATGGATGTTATTGCTTGTTTATTTACTTTGACACCATTCCAGTTATCACACTGCAAGTTCCCTTTGTATGCTTTGATTTTTTTGATTGAAATGGAATCGGGTTGAAATGATAAATACCCAAAATGAATTTGACTTGGGATAGAGAATTAAATAAACCCGATTGGTCAATAATTTGATTTGAAATAAAATAAAGATTTTATCTGAATAATAAGGTTTTGAAATTAAATTGGAACGTAAATTTGATGAAAGGAAAATGTTAATATTGAAGTCTAAAACAAAATATTAATGTAATAACTGATGAAAGAACGTTGTTTGGAATGAATTATTTAACAATAAAATTTAGAATTATTCACTGAATTAAGTTTGAAATTATTTAATAATTAAGTTTGAATTTATAATCAAGTTTGAAATTTTTAAAGTTTTGAAATTATTAATAATTAAGATTGAAATTATTTAATAATTGAATAAGATTGAATTATTTGATAATTGAGTAAAATTTGAATTCTTGGATAAGAGAATTGAACTTTTGAATAAGTAAAATTGAACTACGTTAATAAATGAAATTGGTTTCTGATTTAATTTAGTTTGGAAAATTATTTAAGTAAGTTATTATGTGAAATTGAACTTCTTGAATATGTGAAATTTAGTTTCTTTATTAATTGAGTTTCGAAATTTGTAACTAAGTAACTAAATAAGTGAAACTAAATTTCTTTAACAAGAAATAGAACGTGATTTATTGGAATAAATATAAGACTTGAAATTTAAAGAATTTGATTTGGCGAATCTAATTTAATTCAATTTGAAGTTTGGATAAGTAAGTTGAACTTAAGTAATCGAATTAATGAATTGGAAATTTAAATGAAAATTGTTTAAATGATAAATTATCTTAGCGAATATTGAATGAAATCGATAAATGAATTTAAATTGATTTGAATGAAAATTAAACAATTTAAATGATTTCGGAATGAAACCTATATACGAGCTGAATCAATATTTGAATTGTTTAAATAAAAGTTGAAGTTGAATTATAAGATTTGAAATGGTGTTTTGGAAGTTTTGATACGTAAAATATGGAAACTGAGTTAGAAAGACAAATGGAATGTTGATTTATAAATTCTAATTGAAGTTGAGCTTGATTTGGTTTTGAAATTTATTAAATGACCAATCGGTGTAATAATTACGATAGTTATTGAAGAGACCGGAATCGGTTATGGACATACTCTCTGTCTCAACCGAAAACCACTTTAATAACTATACGCGGAGTGTGATCCAGAATGAAGTGGTTGGAATGATGTACGTGATAACTGAAGAAAGAGAACGATAATGGATAGCCTTGACACTTGTGTCAAATTGGAAATGACTAAAACGGGAGCCGTGCCGGGCCAAATGGGGTAGCCACCTCGAGCGAACACTCTTTTTCATAACTACTACTCATTACTTGTTTATTGGTTGGTGCACCCTCGTAATTTTAGGAGTGTTGTTTCACGGTGTTGTGATCGCTGCGGCGATGCGTTCTCACCAGTCCGGATCAGGCGAACGGTAGTTTCACTACCTTGGGTATTGCCTCATGTGCCTTGTCATACTTGTATCCCTATAAACGCGACTACTACGAATTTGTTTGTGTTATACCTATGGAGTACTCTCTGATAGCCCACTAGTTTACGGTGGAGTTACAGTGCTGTATAGACTATGACATCTATATAAAATGTGTTAAGAGGGATAATGGTAACGCCTTAACACTATTTTGATATTTTATATTACTGATAGACATTATCCATTTAGCGTACACTACTACATAGTAGATAGTTTAACGGATCCTTAGAGGATGGTGATTCCAACATCCTTTGAGTTACTTGTATTTCGATTGCTTTTTCACTTGAGTTGGATCTATTGATATGAGAATATTAATCCTGACTCGTGTGTTTTGTGTTTTGCTTTACGCTCGGGTCAGACTGAGTGTACCAGCATTCGAGGCTCACCTTTGGAGTTGGAGCTTTGCTTGAAGATCCAGCCATCTATTCTGCTTTCAGTATTCGATGATTCCAGTGATGTATTCTGATTTGTACTTGATGTATCGTATTTCTCTTTTGTTGTAAACTCTGATGTATCTTATATATTTATATAGTAGCTTCATGAACTACTATCTCTTTTACTTCCACTGCATATTATTACTATGTGCCTGTGATTCTGTGATTATTTATTTACTGTATATCTGAGTTTTGCCAAATTAAAATTAACAATTTGGTATTTTGAATTATTCAAGTCCGACATATGCGGATGTGAATGGTCCAAAATAGCGGATCGTTACAGTTGGTATCAGAGCTTTTGGTATCTCTAGGAAAACTTAGCATATAGGGTAGAATCACTCTCATTCGAGTTTCAATCTCTTCCTTTTGACTCAATTCCTTTGAATTTTGGAACGATCCCTACGGTTCCGAAATTTATTCTTGTCCCTCACTATGCGTATTCGTCTGGATTCCAGAGTATCCATAACTCCACTTCGAATGACACTTATAATGAATCGGCGGTTTTGCCAATCTTCGAATTATTTGTAAATTGGTGAAACTCCTTTACAATAGGCATTGATTTACCGGAGATTTCTATATCCTCGGTTTACGATGCTATCTATCTCCTATTACGCCTAAATTCTATTTCTTGAGATCGGATGTAGTTTGCCTCGAAATTCTGCATCGATTTCGTTTTTGAAGTCACGGTCGATCCGGTTAAGTTTGCCTGCGATTTATATAAACTTATCCATCGCCTGATTTTGTTATTTAATTATCTTATCTTTGTTTCAAACTTATATTCGAATCAGAATTCTTTTTGATTTGATTACCATCAAATTTGAATCTCTATCTTATTTTGAAATCCATCCTTGTATCGTCGAGCAAGAAGTGTATTTGTAAATTAATGTTAAAAATGTTTATATATATTGTGTTGTTTGAGTTGTTGATGTTGATTTGGGTTTTCGATCGATTCGTCTGATCAACGCTATCGATAGGATTTCCAAAACTCTTGAACAAAGCAAACTGACACAATAGTATTTTCGAATTTAGATAATAAAATAATTTTGTATGATTATATTATATATAAGTATAAATTTTTTTGAAATTAAATGTTAATGAACCTGTTGTCTGAAATGGTAATATCTTCATTTATTGTATTATAAACCATTGACTATTGCATAATATAAATAAATGAATTTATAAAACTTAGTTATAAATTGATTTGGAATTTGGAGTGAATTTAAATTAGAACTTGAGAATTTAATTTTCGATAATTTCGAACTATTGTTTTAAAGTATTAATGTGTATACTATTTAAAATATTTTCAAGAAGAAACCGTCTCAAAGAATTTTGACTGTTTAAATTAGAGCTCTTCTCTTTTGTCGCTGGAAAATAATTTCGGTGATGACGGCCGCATCATCGACATTCATTTTCGAGTTTCAAAGTGGAGAGACTATTCTGTAGCCCTGCTGCATTTTGTTTGGAAAAATAAATTTGATTTGAATTTCTAAAGTTGACTTGATTTATAATATATATTGAAATTTTTAGATTTGATTTGATATTATGATATATATATATATATATATATATATATATATATATATATTTGAGTATTAATCATCTACATGGCGTATCCAGTGTGGAGTGGGCTCTCGTAGGGAAGGCAACTAGATGGAAGAAAAATGAAAGTTTTGTTTATTTTTTCCTGATCAAAAGATATCTGAACCTCGTTTGGGAAGAAAGAAATTTGAGGTGCTTTGAAAACAAGTTGAGGAACAGTGAGCAACTTATGCATGCTTTACATGCCAACATAAAGATAGGAATAAAGGATTGTGAATTTGATTTCACATCCTTCGTCTCGACTGATTGGATATAGTGCTCTTCTCCTCTCTGTGTTTTCGTTTCTCTTTTCTTTCTTTTTATTTTTTTCCTCTGTGTTGTAATTACTCGTGTGATTGTTTTCCGTTTGCGATTGTGAGCTTGTTCATAGTCGCTGTTTCTTTTCTCTTTTTAATAACATCCTGGTAGGGGACCAGTTAACCCCGCTTGCCTTTCAAAAAAAAAATATTTGTTTATTTTATCTCTATGTTGTTTGAAGTTAATCAGAAATTAAATCTTAAAATTTTGATTTAAGGGTGATTTTCAATGAAACCAAAAGTTTTGACTAAATACTTAATTTGAAATAACTGAATTGTAAAATTTTATTTGGATAATACTCAATTGCATTATATATAACTTACCTAAATTTTCAAAAGTCAACTATGTAATTGAATATTATACAATATAAAATGATGTTAAAAGAATTTATTAATAAATTTGAGTGGTTATAAAAAATGTAAATATACTTTATATATGTGATAAGATATATTAAGTAGAATAAACTTAATAATAATTTGCAAAAAAAAAAGAATTAAATTTGTCGAATAAAGTATGATTATAATAAATGAATTTTGGCACAAACAATGATAAATTGGAAATAAACCAAGTTAAGGAAATTCCTTGAGTTAAAGTCAATTGTTGTATATAAATTAATTAAAATTAAAATTTGTATGGTTTAAATTAATTGTTTATAATGTAATTCAAGTCTATTTTCTTTTGGTTGTTTCTATTCTCCTACCTACTTCCTTTTCGAGGACGAAAAGTTTTGAGTGGGGGAGAGTGTAACAACCCGGATATTTTAACGATTTAATTTAATTAACCGTTTTTGTGTGAAAAGAAAAAAAAATATAAACGATAAAATTTTGAAATATAAATTTGATATTTGGAATGCGTCTAGTTAAACATAGCAACTGATAAATTTTCGTCCGAAAATATGAAAGTTTACTTCGCGCGTAAATTTACTTTAATTTAATCGGTTAAAAACGATGAAAATAAAACGTTTTCAAAACCTAAATACTTTTTACATAGAAAAATTCTAAACCATCTTCTGAGCAAAATGTTAGTTTGTCGTTTTTTCAAATTTGAACATTTTTAGCTCCATCGATCTTATTTTTCTGTGTTTTTCATGCACTTTCCGTCAGTATAAAAAATTTCGGATTTTTATAATTAAATCATACCACTAATATCTGTATACCATTTTGACCGTCTCGTCATGCTGATCTTCGTAGTATAATCATATGTGAGTTTTGGAGTTCGGTGTGCGGTGCAATTTGCGAAACGTCTAGCGTATCGGTTCTGCAACCGAGTCTTTTGGGTTCCTATCTTTTCGGTTTCCAACGAATAAACCAATAGTCGTTAACTTTTAATAATTCCCTGAATCACGTGTGGCTTTTGGTTGTCTGGCTTGTATTATTTTCATAAACACTTTGCTTTGATTGCTGTTTTGAACTAGAGAAAAAAAAGTAAATATCTTTTCATCTTTTCATCTTAACTTTCCCAGTATTTTCACCTTCAAACCAGGCCTCAGCTACAAACGCACCCACAGCCTTCATTTTAATGGAACGCTCCTTCATAAAAAAATATAAAAAAATAAAAGAAGATTTATGCATGGATGGCCGCTCTCCACCATGAACAAGCCCGACCTCCGCTCCACCCCGCCACCTCAACCGCCGCTGCTACACCACCGCCTCCACAGACCCTTTTTCACCCTCCCCACCAAACCGAGCTACCTCCGCCTTCACCTTCTCGGTCGCCATCCCTGACTGTGCTCCCTCCACCAGCAGCTTCCCGTGTGCCGCCACAACCACCATCACTCGCCACGTCAGAGAATACCCTCGGCCTTGAACCACTGCTGAGTCCCCTACCCGAGACCAACTGCTGGTACGCCATTAAACCCATATTTCGCTCCTCCCATGCTAACAGTTTGCAACCCCTACAGCCATAGCCGCTCTTCCCTCTCTCCATGCCTCTGCTCTTCCACGTTTCCTTGCCATGCAGCCAACCGCCTCAGCCCACGTTATCCCCGAGCCTCCCTCAACCCTCTGTTCCGCCCATAGTCGATCACCGCCCACTTCGAAGGCACACAACCCATCATCTCCTCCGGTCGATCCTCACCTCAGCATCACAACTCGTGCACTGCCTATATATACTCCAGTAAGTTTTATACATTTATTTATTTTACTTGTTGGGTTGCATACGCATACTAAAGTGTACATATATATTTTTTACAAAATATAAGATCTATATATATTAATGCTAGAGTTATATTAGTCCTTATTTTTGTTTACAATGGGTTTGTGTACTGGTTTATGTGTTTATAATATGCGGTTATCAAGTTTTGTAGTTTATGGAAAATTTATACAAGCTTTATATAATTTGTTTAAATTGTTACATATACATATATGCGTCTATGTATAGGGTAAGTTGTGTTGTTGGGTTCTGTATTGAAAAATATAGGTTTAGTTATAGATCATTATATTTGCATTGCCATAGTCTAATAGTTGAGTTATAGGCCAGGTCGCATGTGTTACAGTATATGCTTTTAAATTTTTGGGTTGTCCATATCATCTGTAGTATAGGTTTATAATATATATATATATATATATATATATATATTATTAATGTAGGCAGAAGTTAGCTGTTGAACCTATATTTAAGCTTGTATATATATCAGGTACTATATATACTGGATGGTCTTCTCTTTTTTTTGTAGTCTGCATATAGGTTAGTATGTGTAGTATAGGATAGTATATAAATCTGGTGTATTTTTTTATGGCTACAATATTTTAAATATATATATTTCGTACGCAAGTTTGATTAATACCGTGTTTATAAAGTATACAATATAATATATGTATGAAGTTATAACAATTTATGAAAATATAAAGATTTCAGTTTTGTTTAAGTGTGTTATAATATGAATTGCATACATATTGAAAAAGGGTGCATGCGCATTTCATTTTAAGCATGTAAGCATAGTTAGGTACATGTGAATATACTTGGTTACATATATGATAACTTGGTTTCAAATTTTATATTGATATAGTACGTTTTGGGATTAACTATTTAATTTAAAACAAATATACATTATTTTAAGTGTATGGTTGATTTTAATAAATGTAAGTTTGATTTTATATATATATTTGAAACACATGTATATTAAATTTATTGTGTTTGAATTTAGAATATCAATTTTATGTGTATATAGTTATATGGTTATATCAGTTCGCTTATACCGTATCTTCATCGTCCGGTTCTGATTGATCCATTTTCAACAATTCGCACCAATCAGCTTGGATCGTTGAATTCGTGATGATCTTTGCCTTGCTTGGATTCTCAATTCAATTTCAGTGTCCATATCAGTGGGCGTATCCATATCACCTTCTGTATTCTCTAGCCTCGAAAGGTGAGAAATCACTCACGATTAATGTTCTTTCATTTATTAAATTGAATTTCAATTGAAACGACAATTGAAATATGCTGCTGTTATTTGTTGCACTGTTATTTATGTATCAATTCACCTTTGACATCTGACACCATTATCTGTTATTTATGCAATGATAATCCAGTTTGGTTGATAAATGGTTGATTGTTTGATGTTGAAATTGGACGTTAAATTGTTAATGTAGTGAGTGATAAATAAATTGAAATTGAAATTGACGTGGGATAGTTAATAATTTGAAATTGATATGTGTTGAATTTGATTAGTTAAATTTGTATAATATGACCCATTTAAATGTTAAAAAATTGACACGTAGAAATAGTGCTAACGACACCTTGAACCATTTAAATGTACGTTGTATAAATTGATGTAGTTGAAATTGAATAATATATATCGTGAAGAACCGTATAAATATTAATGTTATAATCTTTAATCTACATGAAATGATAGTGTAGATTCTAGGAATAATTATATTAATTTGCATAAATAACAAATGTGAATTAATATGATTATTTCGGGATTATTTGAATAATTGTTGAATTGTTATGTATGGATGCTATTGCTTGTTTATTTACTTTGACACCATTCCAGTTATCACACTGCAAGTTCCCTTTGTATGCTTTGATTTTTTTGATTGAAATGGAATCGGGTTGAAATGATAAATACCCAAAATGAATTTGACTTAGGATAGAGAATTAAATAAACCGGATTGGTCAATAATTTGATTTGAAATAAAATAAAGATTTTATTTGAGTAATATGGTTTTGAAATTAAATTGGAATGTAAATTTTGATGAAAGGAAAATGTTAATATTGAAGTCTAAAACAAAATATTAATGTAATAACTGATGAAAGAACGTTGTTTGGAATGAATTATTTAACAATTAAATTTAGAATTATTCATTGAATTAAGTTTGAAATGATTTAATAATTAAGTTTGAATTTATAATCAAGTTTGAAAATTTTAAAGTTTTGAAATTATCAATAATTAAGATTGAAATTATTTAATAATTGAATAAGATTGAATTATTTGATAATTGAATAAAATTTGAATTCTTGGATAAGAGAATTGAACTTTTGAATAAGTAAAATTGAACTACGTTAATAAATGAAATTGGTTTCTGATTTAATTTAGTTTGGAAAATTATTTAAGTAAGTTAATATGTGAAATTGAACTTCTTGAATATATGAAATTTAGTTTCTTTATTAATTGAGTTTCGAAATTTGTAACTAAGTAACTAAATAAGTGAAACTAAATTTCTTTAACAAGAAATAAAACGTGATTTATTGGAATAAATATAAGACTTGAAATTTAAAGAATTTGATTTGGCGAATCTAATTTATTTCAATTTGAAGTTTTGATAATCAACTTGAACTTAAGTAATCGATTTAATGAATTGGAAATTTAAATGAAAATCGTTTAAATGATAAATTAGCTTAGCGAATATTGAATGAAATTGATAAATGAATTTAAATTGATTTGAATGAAAATTAAACAATTTAAATGATTTCGGAATGAAACCTATATACGAACTGAATCAATATTTGAATTGTTTAAATAAAAGTTGAAATTGAATTATAAGATTTGAAATGGTGTTTTGGAAGTTTTGATACATAAAATATGGAAATTGATTTAGAAAGACAAATGGAATGTTGATTCATAAATTCTAATTGAAGTTGAATTTGATTTGGTTTTGAAATTTATTAAATGACCAATCGGTGTAATAATTACGATAGTTATTGAAGAGACCGGAATCGGTTATGGACATACTCTCTATCTAAACCGAAAACCACTTTAATAACTATACGCGGAGTGTGATGCAGAATGAAGTGGTTGGAATGATGTATGTGATGACTGAAGAAAGAGAACGATAATGGATAGCCTTGACACTTGTGTCAAATTGGAAATGACTAAAACAGGAGCCGTGCTGGGCCAAATGGGGTTAGCCACCTCTAGCGAACACACTTCTTCATAACTACTACTCATTACTTGTTTATTGATTGGTGCACCCTCGGAATTTCATGAGTGTTGTTTCGCGGTGTTGCGATCGCTGCGGCGATGCGTTCTCACCAGCCTGGATCAGGCGAACGGTAGTTTCACTACCTTGGGTATTGCCTCATGTGCCTTGTCATACTTGTATCCCTACATACATGACCACTACGAATTTGTTTTGTGTTATACCTATGGAGTACTCCGTGATAACCCACTAGTTTACGGTGGAGTTACAGTGCTGTATAGACTATGACATCTATATAAAATGTGTTAAGGGGGATAATGGTAACGCCTTAACACTATTTGATACTTTATATTACTTATAGACATTATCTATTTAGCGTACACTACTACATAGTAGATAGTTTAACGGGTCCTTAGAGGATGGTGATTCCAACATCCTTTGAGTTACTTGTATTTCGATTTCTTTTTCACTTGAGTTGGATTTATTGATATGAGAATATTAATCCTGACTCGAGTGTTTTGTGTTTTGCTTTACGCTCGGGTCAGACTGAGTGTACCAGTATTCGAGGCTAACCTTTGGAGTTGGAGCTTTGCTTGAAGATCCAGCCATCTATTCTGCTTTCAGTATTCGATGATTCCAGTGATGTATTCTGATTTGTACTTGATGTATCGTATTTCTCTTTTGTTGCAAACTCTGATGTATCTTATATATTTATATAGTAGCTTCATGAACTACTATCTGTTTTACTTCCGCTGCATATTATTACTCTGTGCCTGTGATTCTGTGATTATTTATTTACTGTATATTTGAGTTTTTCCAAATTAAAATTAACAATTCGTTATTTTGAATTATTCAAGTCCGACATGTGCGGATGCGAATGGTCCAAAATAGCGGGTCGTTACACAATCTCAATTCATCAATTCAATTCAATTCCATTCTCAATAAACCATTTCAAATTATATCGATTTCAAATGCAGATTTGAGCCGCCAAATAAACCATTTATTTTTCAAGATTTTAAATATTACTCAAATTCAAAATTCATTTGCTAATTTCATGTATCTCTTTAATTTAACTTCATTACTATTTAGTTTTGAAATATTCCCTTAATAAATATAATATCATTTAAATAAACCTTCAATTTCATTTTAAATAAACTAGATATTCCTATAATTTATTTAAACTTGAAATATTTAGTTCATCATTTTAAATCAAATCAAGTTATAAAATCATAGCTTTAAATCTCTAATCGAGAAAGTTTCAAATCGATTTAATTAACTAAAATTCTTAATTAAATACAATTTCAAATAAATTTCAAATTTATCTTCCCAACCTCAATTTATAAAATCAATATAAAATTCTGTTTTTAAAATAAAATTTTAAATAAATACTTAAACATATTATATATTAGTTGAATCAAACTTTATTAAATTAAAGCTTATTACTACATCTACTTTATATTAAACCTTATTTACATATAAAATATTTCAATATTAAATAAAACCATGTATATTTCCTTTCAAAACCATAGAAATCATTTTCAAAGTATTTATATATAGACCAACGATGTTTGCAACGACCTGATATTTTCAACCATTCGCATCCAAACATGCCGGAATTGAATTGCTTAAAATACCAGGTTGTAATTTTATATTTGGCAAAACTCAGCATATACGGTAAATAAATATTCGCAGATCATAGACACAGAGTAATAAATGCAGCGGAAACAAAATATAGTAGTTCATGAAGCTACTATATACATAATAGAGTTAAATAAGATACAATAGAAGTCTCGAATACAATAGTCAAATACAATATCAAAATACAACATTGGAATCAACTGAATATCTGAAAGCTGGATAGATAGTTGGATCTCCAGGCGACGCTCTAACTCCAAAGGAGAGTCTCGAAAAATGGTACACTCAGTCTGACCCGAGCGTAAAGCAAAACACAAGACACTCGAGTCAGGATTAACATTCTTATATCAATAAATCCAACTCAAGTGAAATAACAATTGAAATTACAAGTAACTCAAAAGATGTTTGGGATAACCACCCTTTAAGGATCCGTTAAACTATATACTATGTAGTAATATACGCTAAATAGATAATGCCTATCAGTAATATAAAGTATCAAAATAGCATTAAGGCGTTACCATTATCTCCCTTAACACATTTTATATAAGCGTTATAGTTTATACAGCACTATAAACTCCACCGTAAACTAGTGAGCTATCAGGGAGTACTTCATAGGTATAACCCAAAACAAATCGTAGTGGTCGCGCATAGGGATACGAATATGACAATGCACATGAGGCAATACCCAAGGTAGTGAAACTACCGTTTGCCTGATCCGGACTGGTAAGAACGCATCGCCGCAACGATCGCAACACCTCGAAAAAACACTCCCAATTCAAGAGTGCGCACCAATCAAAAACAAGTAATGAGTAGTTTACGAAGAAGTGTGTCCGCTAGAGGCATCTAACCTCATTGGCCCGGCATGGCTCCTGTTTTAGTCATTTCAAATTTGACACAACTGTCAAGGCTATCCATTATCGTTATCTTTCTTCAAATCCAGCAACCTCATCATTCCAACCACTTCATTCTGGATCACACTCCGCGTATAATAGTTATTAAAGTGGTTTTCGGCTTAGACAGAGAGTATGTCCCTAACCGATCCCGGTCTCTTCAATAACTACGAAATTATTACACCGATTGGTCATTTAATAAACTTTCAAAATAGTTTATATTTCAAAACAAACATATCATTGCCATTTCAAAACCATACCAGTACAATATCACTTCCATTTCAAAATCAAATACGATATCATTTTCATTTCAAATATATCCATTTACAAAATCTTAGTACATCAAAGTTATAACACTTTCTAAATAAAACACTTTGGAAATAATAATACTTTGGAAATCAAAATTTAGAAATCCTAATGCTTTGGAATCATAACACTTCCCACTTAACTATTTAAATATAAATAATAGTATATATAATAAAATAGTTTATAATTTAAAATAGTTTATATAAAAATAGTTATAATTTATAATAGTTTATATAAAATAGTTATAATTTAAAATAGTTTATATTAAAAATGATTTATATTAAAATAGTTTATATGAAATAAATTTATAAAGTAACATATATAAATAGTTTTAAATATAATTTAAAAATACTTTATATAATAAAATAGCTTCCTCAAATTTCACAAATTGATTCAAATCAACTCAAATTCCAAAATTCAAATTAAATGAAATCTCAAATCATCAATTTTAATTTATTTCATTTTCTCAGTAAACCATTTCAAATTATATCGATTTCAAATACAGATTTTTTAACCAGAAACATAAACCATTTTAATTTCAATATATTTCAAAGCTTTAAGTATTCAACAATTCTCAGAACTAAATTATGAAAATTTCATATATATATATATATATATATATATATATATCAAATTCAATTTTCTATGATTTAGTTTTGAAATATTTATTTAATAAATCCAATACCATTTAAATAAAACCTCAAATTTCAAATCACTAAATATTTCCTTTAATTATATTTTAAACTTGAAATATTCATTTCAAATCATCTTAAACCAAAATCAAGTTATAAAATCGTATCTGTTAAAAACCCCAAATTCCATAAGTTCCAAATCGATTAAATCAAATAACTTCTTAACTAATTTACAATTCCAAATCAATTTCAAATCTATCTTCTCAACCTTTATTAATTAAATCATTATTAACTCTATATCAAAATATAATTCAAATAAATACTTAATCATTATTTTAATAAAATCAAACTTATTATTAAACTTATTTTATATTAAGCCAATTTATACATAGCTTAAAATCAAGAATTTAACTATATATAAAATAACATTTATATCATATCAAAATAAATATTTATAAAACCATATGTTTCTTTTCAAAAACCATGGAAATCATTTCAAAATATTTATATATAGACCAATGGTGTCTGTATATAATATTTTATCCTATGGTCAAGTGGTACGGATATTTATCATTTCAATCCGCAATTTAAATATATACGGGTATATATTTCATTTCAACCCATAATCCCAAATTCAATTCAAAGGAAAATCGCTTAGGTTAACCATTTCAACCCATAACGATTTTCTCCTGTTCTAAAGTCCATTCGGCTATGTATCATTTCAACCCATAGTGAATTCTATACTAATAGGGAACTTGCAGAATGATAACAGATATGATAATAATATAACAGACATATATCATCAATATAAATAACAGATAATGGTGTCAGATGTCACAGGTGAACTGATACAGGTAATAGCATATATATAACAGTGCAAATAACTAACAGCAGCATATTTCAATTGTCTTTTCAATTGAAATCAAATTTAATAAATAAAAGAACATTAATCGTGAGTGATTGCTCACCTTTCGAGGCTAGAGAGATTTGATAACGAAGTAGATTATGAATCCAGGCATGAATTCCAAAGCAAGTGAAATGAGCACGAATTGACGAACAAAGTTGATCAATAGGAATAGACGAAATCAAATTAGAATTGGGTTGATGCAGATATATGGTATAAGTGAATCCATATAACTATATATAACTATATACATATCCTAGATTCAAACACATAAAATTTATATATATATATATATATATATATATATATATGTATATATTATTTATTACAAAATACATTTTTTCAAATTAAAACACACATAGACAAATAAAACATATATAGACATTATATATTTTAAATTCAATACTTATATAAGTAGATAAGTATACAGACAAATACATAATTCCAAATATATGCAAAACCAAATTTTATAAGTCAATCTAACTTAAATTATATTCAAGAACTCAACAGTCCTATATACATATTTATATACATACAACAGTCATATATCATATATAGAATAGAATTTATACAAACAAAACTATACTGTAGCTATGTTGAAAATATATACAAGCTTTTGTACTTTTATAAACAACAGCGGCAAATCATAATATATATACCTTAGCCTGTCAACGTATGAAACTAAAATCTTCATAATACTTTATATATAACTATATAAGACGTGAAACAGGCTTTGGAATTAGTGAAAATGGTGAGTAGATTATATATTACAGCAACTACAGATATATTATTAGATTTAGAACCTTTTATAAAAACAAACAATGATATGTGTATATACCACTAACATAAATACATATAAAATGATATATAACTACACTTTGAAACCAACAGTACTAATATATAATTTATACTATTATATAGCTACCCATATATATTTTATAACCTTTATAAATTTTAACAGATCCTAATAGTATAAATATAGATATACCAGTATATAGACTCATGTTTTATGAATATATATATATAAACTTTAAAAATATAAACTAACCAGAATATATTAACTTGTACAACTTTAATAACAGTAAACTAGAACAGAATATAACTCAAATATATATATGTGCAGACCGAAAGATTTATTACAAAATACATGCAACATATATGTAAAACGACAAACAATATATAAAGAACAATGCATAAAAACTTACATGTATATATATAACAAAATTAAAATTCTATTTAGTAAAACAATTATATTATCTTTCAAATTATTACACACACACACACACACACACATATATATATACACATATGCACTAATTTAACGCAACATATATGTATATACGAAGACCTGACAAAGTATACACCCATTAGATCGAGCAAAAGCAGCTGCAGGCCTTCAACGAATTCAAAACTATTCATATCTATAATATATATACAAGCAGGTGCAACAGCCAATATTTATATTTATGTAAACTAATATATATATATATATATATATTAATATATATATATATATAAATTAATATATATATATATATATACTCACCTAGAAATCTTCACAGAGGAGGAAAGGATTGTGGTGGCTGGTGGTGATGACGAACGCGTGCATGCTGGGATTGCTACAAACAGTGTGGGACGGCTGGTTGAAGTGGGCTGGAAGCCGATGGTCACTGAGTTTGGTGGATGCGGGCGAGATGCGATGGAGAGGAAAGGTTAGCTCGGATGATGATGGGTTTAGAGAAGGAAGAAGACGCGGCTGCCATAGGATCGGCTGACCTGTTGTGTGATGGAGGGAAGGCCGCGGCTTCGGTTGCGCATGGTGTTCGCCTGGAGAGGATGACGAGTGGAGATGCTTACAGTGGCGAGTGGTGTTGGTGCGTGTGGAGGCGTGCCGGAGGGTTGGTGACGTGGGAGGAGGCGTTGACGTGGCCGGTTGCACGAGCCTAGGCTAGGTGAACGGCAGAGGCCGAAGTCGTGGCGGATAGGTTGGATGAAGTGTGCTATTGTTGGCAGAAAGAAGGTAAGGCCAAGCAACAAAGAAAAATGGAGACAAAATAAAATAAAAGAGATGCACAAGAAAGAAGAAGAGAATGAACCATGAAAATATGAGCAGGCAAACGTTCTATACTTTATATAATATAAATGTCTTTCAAAAGCAATGAATGGACGAACATGAACCAGAAAAAGTACATTGACAGTGGGAATAGTGAAAGCCGCACGCAAATCCAGAAATTAATAAAAGTAAACAACTGTTAGCTGGAAAGGCAGGTAGATGAAAAGACAGAAGGAAGAGATTTCGAAATAGTGACAAATACGGTTCAATGTTTTACAAATTTCACCGTCCACCGGACGTCGAAGCCCATATACGAATATACTGTGGAGATCAGCACGACGAGACGATCAAAACCGTATACAGATATCAGTGGTACGATTGAATTATAAAAATTCGAATTTTCTACTAGCGGAAAATGCAGCAAAAACGTAGAAAAATAATATCGACGGAGCTAAAGAGGTCTGAATTTTGAAAAACGAAAAATGACGCCTTAGTCAGAAAACGATTTAGAATTTTTCTATGTAAAAATATTCAGGTTTGAAAAATATTTTATTACCATCGATTTTTAACTGATTGGAATTAAAATAGAATTACACACAAAAATAAACATCCATATTTTCTGATGTAAATTTACCAGTTGATATGTAAAAATAGACGCATTCAAAATACCAAATTTTTATTTCAAAATTTTACCGTTTACCATTTCTCAAAATTTCAATTAAATATATTAATAAAACAAATAAAAATTATCGAAAATTTACAGGTCGTTACACTCTCCCCCACTCAAAACTTTTCGTCCCCGAAAAGGAAGGAGGTAGGAGAATAGAAACAACCAGAAAGAAAATAGGTTGAAAACAAAATAAACAATTAGTTCAAACTATATAAATTTCAATTTAAAAAAATTTATATTCAACAATCGGTTTTCTTTTATTTTCAAGGTTTCCATTAAATTTATTTACATTTCTCATTTATTAATGTTAGATACAAAAAGGTATCTTTCAAAACAAAAATTCAATTTAAATTAATTAATATTCAATAATTGATTTAAATTCAAGATATTTCATTAAGTTGATTTTATTGTTAATCTATTAATTCCTTCAAAGCAAAAATTTATTTAATTTATCTCATTTATTCATTATCTTATTATTTAATTATCCTCTATTAATAATTTTCTAAAATCATAAACTTGAATAGTCATTTATTACAATCATATTTTATTCAACAAATTTAATTCTTCTTTGTTCCAAATTATTATTGAATTTGTTCCACTTAATATATCTTATCACATATATTAAGTATATTTACACTTATTATACTACTCAAATTTATTTAAAATTTCTTTTAACATCATTTTATATTGTATATTATTCAATTACATATTTAACTTCTGAATAATTAAGGTAAGTTGTATTAGAATAAAATTGAATATTATACAAATAAAATTTTCTTAATTCAATTATTTCATGTTTAAATATTGATTCAAAATTTTGGCTTTATTTATAATTGAAATCATCCTTTAAGAGAATTTAAGAATTAAATTTTCGATTTACTTCAACATTTAAAGATAAATATATATATACTATGTATATCAAATCAAATCTGAAACATATATTTATATATTATAAATCAAGTCATACTTCAGAAATTCAAGTCAAAATCGTTTTCAAAACAAAGTGTAGCGAAACTACCCATTGGTCTCTCCACTTCGAAACTCGAAAATGAATGTCGATGATGCGACTGCCATCACCGAAATTATTTTCCAGCGACAAAAGAGAAGAATACTGATTTAAACATTTAAAATTCTTTGAAATAATTCATATTCAAAATACTTTAAAGAAATAATATACCCTTTAAAACTTTAAAATCATAGTTTAAAATCATTAGAAATTAAATTCTCAAATTCTAAATTTAAATTCAACTAAATTTCAAATCTGGATGTTGAAATAGTCAATGGTTTACAAAATGATAAATGAAGATCAAATATTATTATTTTCAACAACCAATCCATTAATTACTTAATTCCAAAAAACTTATACTTATATATATAATATAATCATACAAAAATTTATTTCATTTACCAAATTTGAAAACAATATTGTGTCAGTTTGCGTTGTTCAAGTGTTTTGGAAATCGTATCGATAGCGTTGATCAGACGAATCGATCGAAAATCCAAATCAACGTCAACAACTCAAACAACACAGTATATATATATATAACATTTTTATATAAATTTTCAAATACACTTCCTCTCTCGATGATACAAGAGTGGATTTCAATGTAAGGATAGAGATTCAAATTTGATGGACTCATATCAGTGAAAAATTTGATTCGAAGATAGATTCGACCCAAAGATAAGATGATTAAATAACAGGATAGGAAGATGGATAAGTTTATATAAATCGCGACCAACCTGAACTGGATCAACCGTGACTTCAAAATAAGATCGATGTAGAATTCCAAGGCAAATCAACATTCGACCGCAAAAGATAGAATTCAGGATAACAGGAGATAGATAGCATCATAAACCGAGGATACAGAAATCTCCGGTAAATCAATGTCTATTGTGAAGGAGTTTCACCCCTTTACAAATCATTCGAAGATTGGCGAGACTGCCGATTTACTATAGAGATTGTTTGAAGTGGAGTTATGGGATGCTCCAGAATACGAATAGGGAGAGATAAGGATGGATTTTGGAACCGAGGGGAACGTTCCAAAATTCAAAGGAAATTTAAATTGAAGAGGAAAGAATTAAAGCTTGAACGAAAGTGGTTCCGTAATTAAATTTGCCATACATGCTAAGTTTTGCCTAGAGCCAAAGCTCTGATACCAAATGTAACGACCTGATATTTTCAACTATCACATCCAAACATGCTGGAATTGAATTGCTCAGAATACCATATTGTAAGTTTATATTTGACGAAACTCAGCATGTGCAGTAAATAAATAATCACAGATCACAGACACAGAGTAATAAATGCAGTGGAAACAAAAGATAGTAGTTCATGAAGCTACTATATACATAACAGAGTTAAATAAGATACAATAGAAGTTTCGAATACAATAGTCAAATACAATATCAGAATACAACACTGAAATCAACTGAATATCTGAAAGGTGGACAGATAGCTGGATCTCCAAGCGAAGCTCCAACTCCAAAGGAGAGTCTCAAAAATTGGTACACTCAGTCTGACCCGAGCGTAAAGAAAAACACAAGACACTCGAGTCAGGATTAACATTCTTATATCAATAAATCCAACCCAAGTGAAATAACAATTGAAATTACAAGTAACTCAAAAGATGTTTGGGATAACCATCCTTTAAGGATCCGTTAAACTATCTACTATGCAGTAATATACGCTAAATAAATAATGCCTATCAGTAATATAAAGTATCAAAATAGCGTTAAGGCGTTACCATTATTCCCCTTAACATATTTTATATAAGCCTTATAGTCTATACAGTACTGTAAACTCCACCGTAATCTAGTGGGCTATCAGAGAGTACTCCATAGGTATAACACAAAACAAATCGTAGTGGTCGCGTGCAGGGATACAAGTATGACAAGGCACATGAGGCAATACCTAAGGTAGTTTTCACTACAGTTCGCCTGATCCGGACTGGTGAGAACGCATCACCGCAACGATCGCAACACCGCGAAATAACACTCCCAATTCAAGGGTGCGCACCAATCAAAAACAAGTAATGAGTATTTTACGAAGAAGTGTGTCCACTAGAGTCAGCTAACCTCATTGGCCCAGCACGGCTCCTATTTTAGTCATTTCAAATTTGACACAAGTGTCAAGGCTATCCATTATCGTTCTCTTTCTTCAAATCCAGCAACGCCATCATTCCAACCACTTCATTCTGGATCACACTCCGCGTATAATAGTTATTAAAGTGGTTCTCAGTTTAGACAAAGAGTATGTCCCTAACCGTTCCCGGTCTCTTCAATAACTACGAAATTATTACACCGATTGGTCATTTAATAAACTTTCAAAATAGTTTATATTTCAAAACCAACATATCATTGCCATTTCAAAACCATATCAATAAAATATCACTACCATTTCAAAACCAAATACGATATCATTTCCATTTCAAGTATAACCATCTCAAATATATCCATTTACAAAATCTTAGTACATCAATGTTATAACACTTTCTAAATCAAATACTTTGGAAATAATAATACTTTGGAAATCAAAATTTTGAAATCATAATGCTTTGGAATCATAACACTTCCCGCTTAACTATTTGAATATAAATAATAGAATATGTAATAAAATAGTTTATAATTTAAAATAGTTTATATAAAAATATTTATAATTTAAAATAGTTTATATTAAAAATGATTTATATTAAAATAGTTTATATGAAATAAATTTATAAAGTAACATACATAAATAATTTCAAATATAATTTAAAAATACTTTATATAATAAAGTAACTTCCTCAAATTTCACAAATCTATTCAAATTAACTCAAATTCCAAAATTCAAATCTCAAATCATCAATTTTAATTTATTTCAGTTTCTCAATAAACCATTTCAAATTACATCGATTTCAAATACAGATTTTTTAACCACAAACATAAACCATTTTAATTTCAATATATTTCAAAGCTTTAAGTATTCAACAATTCCCTGAACTAAATTTTGAAATTTTCATATATATATCAAATTCAATTTTCTATGATTTAGTTTTGAAATATTTATTTAATAAATCTATTATCATTTAAATAAAACCTTATATTTCAAATCGCTAAATATTTCCTTCAATTATATTTTAAACTTGAAATATTCATTTTAAATCTTCTTAAACCAAAATCAAGTTATAAAATCGTATCTCTCAAAAACCCCAAATTCCATAAGTTCCAAGTCGATTAAATCAAATAAATTCTTAACTAATTTACAATTTCAAATCTATTTCAAATATATTTTCTCAACCTTAATTAATTAAATCATTATTAACTCTATATCGAAATATAATTCAAATAAATACATAACCATCTTATATTTTAATAAAATCAAACTTATTATTAAACTTATTTTATATTAAGCCAATTTATACATAGCTTAAAATCAAGAATTTAACTTATATAAAATAACATTTATATCATATCAAAATAAATATTTATAAAACCATATGTTTCTTTCCAAAAACCATGGAAATCATTTCAAAATATTTATATATATAGACCAACGGTGTTTGTATATAATATTCTATCATACGGTCAAGTGGTACGGATATTTATCATTTCAATCTGCAATTTAAATATATACAGGTATATATCATTTCAACACGTAATCCCAAATTCAATTCAAAGGAAAATCGCTTGGGTTAATCATTTCAACCCATAATGATTTTATCTTATTCTAAAGTCCATTCGTGTATGTATCATTTCAACCCATAGTGAATTCTATACTAACCGAAAACTTGCAGAGTGATAATATATATGATAATAATATAATAGACATATATCATCAATATAAATAACAGATAATGATGTCAGATGTCATAGGTGAACTGGTACAGGTAATAGCATATGTATAACAGCGTAAATAACTAACAACAGCATATTTCAATGGTCGCTTCAATTGAAATCAAATTTAATAAATAAAAGAATATTAATCGTGAGTGATTGCTCACCTTTCGAGGCTAGAGATATTTGATAACGAAGTAGATTATGAATCCATGCGTGAATTCCAAAGCAAGTGAAATGAGCACGAATTGACGAACAAAGCTGATCAATAGGAATAGACGAAATCAAATCAGAATTGGGTTGATGCAGATTTATGGTATAAGTGAATCCATATAACTATATATAACTATATACATATCCTATATTCAAACACATTAAATTTAAATATATATATTATTTATTACAAAATACATTTTTTCAAATTAAAACACACATAGACAAATAAAACATATATAGACATTATATATTTTAAATTCAATACTTATATAAGCAGATAAGTATACGGACAAATACATAATTCCAAATATATGCAAAACCAAATTTTATAAGTCAATCTAACTTAAATTATATTCAGGAACTCAACAGTCCAATATACATATTTATATACGTACAACATTCATATATCATATATAGAATATAATTTATACAAACAAAACTACATTGTAGCTATGTTGAAAATATATACAAGCTTTTATACCTTTATAAACAACAACGGCTAATCATAATATATATATATACCTTAGCCTATCAACGTATGAAACTAAAATCTTCAGTAATACTTTATATAATTATATAAGACGTGAAGCAGGCTTTGGAATTAGTGAAAATGGTGAGTAGATTATATATTACAACGACTATAGATATATTATTAGATTTAGAACCTTTTATAAAAACAAACAATGATATGTGTATATGCCACTAACATAAATACATATAAAATGATATATAACTACACTTTGAAACCAACAGTACTAATATATAATTTATACTATTATATAGCTACCCATATATATTTTATAACCTTTATAAATTTTAAAAGATCGTAATAGTATAAATATAGATATACCAGTATATAAACTCATGTTTTATGAATATATATACAAACTTTAACAATATAGACTAACTAGAATATATTAACCTGTACAACTTTAATAACAATAAACTAGAACATAATATAACTCAAATATATATGTGCAGACGGAAAGATTTATTACAAAATACATGCAACATATATGTAAAATGACAAACAATATATAAATAACAATGCATCAAAATTTACGTGTGTGTGTGTGTGTATATATATATAACAAAGATAAAATTCTATTTAGTGAAACAATTATATTATCTTCCAAAGTATTACATATATATATATACATATGCACTAATTTAATGCAACATATATGTATATACGAAGACCTGACAAAGTAAACACCCATTAGATCGAGCAAAAGCAGCTGCAGGCCTTTAATGAATTCAAAACTATTCATATCTATAATATATATACAAGAAGGTACAACAGCCAATATTTATATCTATGTAAACTAATATATATATATATATATATATATAAATTAATATATATATATATACACACACACTCACCTAGAAATTTTCAGAGAGGAGGAAAGGATTGTGGTGGCTGGTGGAGATAACGAACGCGTGGGTGCTGGGATTGCTACAAACAGGGTAGGATGGCGGGTTGAAATGGGCTCGAAACGGATGGTCACTGAGTTTGGTGGATGCGGGCGAGATGCGATGGAGAGGAAAGGTTAGCTCGGATGATGATGGGTTTAGAGAAGGAAGAAGACGCGGCTACCATAGGGTCGGTTGGCATGCTGTGTGATGGAGGGAAGGCCGCGGCTTCGGTTGCACATGGTGTTCGCCTGGAGAGGATGACGAGTGGAGATGCTTACAGCGGCGAGTGGGGTTGGTGCGTGTGGAGGCGTGCGGGAGGGTTGGTGACGTGGGAGGAGGCGCTGACGTGGCCGGCTGCGCGAGCCTAGGCTAGGTGAACGGCAGAGGCCAAAGTCATGGCCGGTAGGTTGGATGAAGTGTGTTATTGTTCAGCAGAAAGAAGGTATGGCCAAGCAATAAAGAAAAATGGAGAGAAAATAAAATAAAAGAGATGCACAAGAAAGAAGAAGAGAATGAACAGTGAAGATATGAGCAGGCAAACGTTCTATATTTTATAAAATATAAATGTCTTTCAAAAGCAATGAATGGACGAACATGAACTAGAAAAAGTATATTAACAGTGGGAATAGTGAAAACGTCACGCGAATCCAAAAATTAATAAAAGTAAATAGCTGTTAGTTGGACAGGAAGGTAGATGAAAAGACAGAAGGAAGAGATTTCGAAATAGTTACGGTTCAATGTTTTACAAATTTCGTCGTCCATCGGACGTCGAAGCCCATATACGAATATACTGTAGAGATCAGCACGACGAGATGATTAAAATGGTATGTAGATATCAGTGGTACGATTGAATTATAAAAATTCGAATTTTCTACTAGTGGAAAATGCAGCAAAAACACAGAAAAATAAGATCGACGGAGCTAAAGAGGCCCGAATTTGGAAAAACGAAAAATTACGTCTTAGTTAGAAAATGATTTAGAATTTTTCTTTGTAAAAATACTTAGGTTTGGAAAATATTTTATTACCATCATTTTAACTAATTGGAATTAAAATAGAATTACACACCAAAATAAAATTCCATATTTTCTTATGTAAATTTACCAGTTGATATGTAAAAATAGACGCATTCCAAATATTAAATTTTTATTTCAAAATTTATCGTTTACAATTTCTCAAAAATTCAATTAAATATATTAATAAAACAAATAAAAATTATCGAAAATTTACAGGTCGTTACAGTGTTTGTAAAAAAATTCTATCCTATGGTCAAGTGATACGGATATTTATCATTTCAATCTGCAATTTAAATATATACGGGTATATCATTTCAACCCGCAATCCCAAATTCAATTCAAATGAAAATTGCTTGAGTTTATCATTTCAACCTATAACGATTTTCTCCTATTCTACAGATCGTTTGGGTATGTATCATTTCAACCCATAGTGAATTATATACTAACAGGGAACTTGCAGAGTGATAGCAGATATGAAAATAATATAACAAGCATATATCATCTATATAAATAACAGATGATGGTGTCAGACTTCATAGGTGAATAGATACAGATAATAGCATACATATAGCAATGTAAATAACTAACAGCAGCATATTTCAATTTTTGTTTCAATTGAAATCAAATTTAACAAATATAAGAACGTTAATCCTGAGTGATTACCCACCTTTCGAGGCTAGAGAAGAATAAGACAAGCACACAGATAAGTGACAAATCAAAGCAACCGATTGCTGTAATCAATTCTGGACAGTGGAGAAATCAAAAGCAAAGCACGATGGAACTGGATTTGATGAAGATCAATTATATAAGTGGACTTGTATATGTAAACTATATATATATATACACATAATATCATATTTTAAATTTAATCACCTATTAGTATTTAACATAAACCTCGATTAGAATAAAATATAATATATTAAAATCTAATATTATATTCTTACAACTCATGTAAAAAAATCAGAAGAGAAATCTTTATATGCCTGTATTCTGAAACCAATATCAAAATAAACCTTTATAAATACAATTTAAGATTAAGATTAAAACATCTAACAGGTAATATATATATATATATATATATATATCATAATACAAGGTCATTACGCATAATAAAAATCAAATGCATATACTTTAAACATATCTGCAATACATATATAGGTTTAAAATAAAATCCTTAATTTATATTTGAATGTTAAAACCGATGTATGCATATGTGTATATATAAACTAATATGCAACTGTAACAGCATATTATAAATGTAAACTATTATAAACTTCTACTATAAATCTCAACATGATACATATGTATATATAAACAAATATACATTTGTATAGTAAAAATAAATATACTAAAAATATAAATGAAACTGTCCAATAATAGGTATACTAACATATACATACTTTACTATAAAATTTCAAAAATCTAGATATAATGTATATGTAAATACTCTTAACACACATATATGTAAACTTATATACTTATACCATAAGAAATCCTTACATATAAACTTACTATATATATACAAACCCATACTAACATATATGCAACCTAACAGATATATCATATAGAAAACTCGGAAACAAAACAGTGAAGAGGAAAAATATAACTTAAATATACTTATAGACTCTACAGATGATATATTAACAAATATATATCAAACCTTATACTACACATATGACATACTACATTTATATATATAAATTATAAAATATACATACTTTAACACATATTAACACATATATATATACCCCAAACCAGATTATACTTATATATATATATATATATATACACTATATATATACAACAAGCTATCACTTGCAGGGAAATCAAACGCAACAGAGGCTTGGGTGGTTAGGCGAGGTGGGAGGCCTGTGCTTGGGAATGGTGGTGGATGTTGGAGATGGTTTGGAGGGTGAGTGATAGGCCGCGGAGGTGATGGATGACGTGGAGAGAGGGAGACGGAGGGGAGACACAGGTCGAGTGACGTGGTTCATCACAGCATGGGTCGAATGTCGGAGGAACGTGAGTAAGCTTGCATGGATTAGAGGAAGAAAATGGAAAGGTTATGGATGCCGACGCTTTGGGCTACCATGGCTTGGTGTTGCATGCTCGGGGCTTGATGCTTCTGTGAGGAGAGAAGAAAAAGAAGTTGAGAAGAAGAAACGTGAAGATCCAAAGGCTACAGGAGATAAAGTGATAAGACTAGCTTCACATTATTATAAAAAATTTCGAATAATTAAATTATCACAGTAAAGAACAAAAAGCAGTAGAAAATGAAAGGATAGTCACCGTACCATTGGATGGTTTGGAATAGTAAAAGCTGAATACATAAATTGTAGATAGCTATCGGGATGTACGGTACGAAATGAAAAGATAAGAAACCAAAAGACTCGGTTGCGGAACCGATACGCTAGGCGTTTCGCAGATCAAACCGCACACCGAACTCCTAAATACAGAAATGAGTATACTACAAAGATTGGCACGACGAGATGATCAAAACGGTATACAGATATCGATGGCAGGATCATCCTATCAAAAGTCGATATTGGTACCGAAAATGCTACTAAAACGTCAGAATTAAGGTAGACGAAGCAATAGCAATCCAAATTTGACGAAACGAAATATGATGTCTCACTTAGAAGATGATTTACAAATTTATTACATAAAAAAATTCAGGTTTGGAAAACATTCTATTATCATCAAATATTAACTGGTTTAAATTGAAATAGAATTACACAAGAAAAATAAACTTCCGCACTATTTGATGAAAATTTGTCAATTGCTATGTTTAATTAGACATTCCAAATATCAATTTTTTATTTCCAAATTCAATTATTCGAAATTTGACAAAAATTCAATTAAATACGTTATTAAAAAGCAGTAAAAAATTTGGATCGTTACACTCTCCCACACTTAGAACTTTTCGTCCTCGAAATGGAAGGAGGTAGGAGAATAGAAGCAACCATAAAGAAAAATAGATTAAAAATACAATAATACACAATTAATTTAAACCATATCAACTCCACTTATTTTGAAATTGATTTATCTTGAACTAATTGATTCCAGTTCAATTTATTTAATCAATCAAATTTATAGTGTTTACGTTTGACTGATTTCATTTTCATATGTGTTCATTCAATTGATTTGTTTCCCATTTATTACAAAAAATTTCAAAACAGTTTTGTTTTATTTTACTCGTTTATTAAATTTGTTAGATCAACCATAGTTAATTCCCCCTCAACATTCAATTTCAACAATTCAAAACCATATAGATTTAAATTTTAAAAAAATTAATATTCAAAAATTTGGTTTAATGCTTTTTTCTAACTAATAAATAGTCATTCAGTTTAAAATTCGATTCCCTTTCATTTTATCAATGTTTCTTTCAAACAAATGCATTTTTAAATTAACTTATTTATTTTATCCATTTATCTTCAGCTAAGTTGATTCCACAAAAATTCACTTTCAACTATTCTTAAGTCTATATTTGTTCTCTTAACTAGCATTCTCCATTATTTATTAAATTTATTGTAACGACCCGTAATTTTCGAAGCCGAAAAATTCCAGATAGTTATGAAAAGAAGAAAGAGATAGAAGAAGAAGAAGAACAGAAACACCAAACATCTCACATTCGCAGCGGATAAAATATAATAAATAATAACAGTTTACAAAAGAATACTATATCTATCGATTACATTTAATATACATCAGAGTTTCACATATATATACAGTCACTGAATATATACAATTATCAAGTCTCAGATTAACAATAATATAAATACAGCGGAATAATCTATACGATATTGCCATCCAGCTCGCCTCCTGAGCTTCAAAATGTTCCTACCTGAAAAAATCTGTAATACTCGGTCTGACCCGAGCATTACACCAAAGTAACACCCGGGTCAGGCTGGAAACCAGCATGAGTAAACCCAACTAACAAGGAATACCAAGCAAACAATTTATATAAACCCGGGTAATATATCAAATCACCAGCTACAAATTTTTTTTTTACCGACAACACTTAGTCCACATTTAAATTTCTAAATACCAAAGATTTAAATTTTTAAAATAGTCCAATACCTCCAAATCACTTCAATCTATCATATAGATTTTATATATCAATCTACAAACATTCGAAGTGGTTTCGGGTATTTCTTCTATACCCGACCCCGGTCTCTTCGAATCTCATGTTATCCTATCCCAAATTATTTAAACGAAATACCCAACATTTCATATTAATGACATCAACACATTCAAAACATCCAATGTCATCCAATCATCCATCATATACAAATTAATTCAATGGTTCTAATTGAATTTCTAACCACATTCATTTAAATTCCTTCATTCAATATTATTTAATTCCAAAATCAATTAATTAGTCATCCCTTCACTATTCCTCTTAATTAATCAATCTTGATTAATTATTTTTCAATTACATTCAAGTAATTACCTTAAATTAACTTCACAATATTAATAAGTTTCAACTAAGATCATTGAGTAATCTTAATTACTTCATGAATTAATTAATTATATAATTACATTAATCATTAATTACTTATACTAGTTAACTTCCCAGAAGTCACTTATTACTGATTAATTCATCTTAATTAATCGATCTTCAGTTACATCTTTAGTTGCATTAATTAATTATTTTCAATTATATTTTAATTTGTTCCAATCTAAATTAATTACTTTAATTCAACCACAATATTAATCAATTCCGATTACCCTCAACCTGTAATTAACTATCTTTCATTTTACTTCATTCATAAATTAATTACTCCTTACTTAACTATTTTAATCAATCAAGTGATTATTTATCAACCATCAAATGATTTTCCTGAATTACCTATACCTAGTAAATTAATTTAACCTTAATTAATTAATTCAAACCCTTAGTAACTTTTAAAACGGAAACATTTCCTTATTTATGTTGAAATTTATAACAACATAAAATTCCCAATATTTCGAGTTAAGCAGCAATTAACTCGCGAACCATCCAAACCAAAATCACCAGATCATCAATTCGCAGTGCATATCAAATCAATTTAATCATTCAACCACATATTTAAATTTAACCATTTAAATTTAAATAGAAGACCAACAAAGTGAGATTTACTCACCTTTGATTCCCGTTTGCAATCCATCCCAAACTAGCTTGTTCTTCATGATTATTATTTTTTGACCTTGTAGAAATATTATATAATTTGTTAACATTTGAGACAAACGAACAACCTATTCCACCTATTAATTTAATTTTAACTAATTCCCGTTTGATAAATTTACTTTAATTAGTTTTTATACTTAAATCAATTTCCCTTTAATAAAATATTCTTTGATAACTAAACAAATTGATCTCCTTTATTTTAAAATTCAACTGGTAAATGAAAATAGGTACTCATGTATATTTATTTTCTTCTGAAACCACTTGTACCTATAAAACAATAATCTATAGATTTCAAAAGTCCAATTTTATATAAACTTTTAACATTTACAAAATTCTTATACTTTTGTTTTTAAAACTATATATATATGCATTAAACAAAATAAAACAGAAATGTTTAATCTGTATCGTAATATTTTCCCCTGATTTGATATATGTTTCTGTTTTAAATATATATGTATGTATATATATATATATTATAACACAATTTTGTTTCTCTTTTTTTTATAAATATGCATATTGAATCTAAAATAAATTAAAAATAAAACAATTCTACCTAACTGCAAACCCCAGGTTGCCGCAACCTCGCGAATCTTCTCCCTTCCATCGATCGCCACACTCGCCCTGGTGATGCCCGAGCTTCATTGCCGACCCCAAACAAAATCGAACTCCCACATGCGACGCCGCGGCTTCAGCCTTTCTTCCTCATCTGAGTTCGACGTCGCGAGTTGAACGAGACAACAAACCCTAACTCGCGTCCCTCCAAGTCCAACGATGCCGTGGCACTACCCACCATCGCGAGCCCCTGAATCGACTTCGGCCTCTTCAACGCCGCGCACACACGCCGCGTCCACATCCAACAATCGCGATTTCCCCCTTCAGCCATGTTTTCATAATTCCTCTCTTCTCTTTTTTTTCGATTTGTACACGACTTGGATCCGTAGGCTACGGCCATTAATTCGATTTTGAAAAGAAAAAAAATGATGGAGGAGCACGGCTTCGACTCGAATCTGGAAGAATGGTGCGGCCATATTTTTTTTAGAGCTTGCGTGATTTTTTTTTTGGCAATGAAGAAAGAGAATGGTTCCTTAAAGAGTGGAACGAATAGAAAAGAAATATCTACCGACTTTATTTATTTTGTCCACGAAGAGGAGTATGGGAAAAGCTAAGGGAACGTAATAAAAATTGGAAATGGCTTCCTGAGTAAGATGATTATCCATATTTTATTGTATTATCGGCTTTTAATATCAACGCGTTTTCATCCGCACGAGCAAACGATAAATCCAAACGCTACGAAAATTGAAATCCGATAATAACTAACTATTTTGGATCTAATGGAACTGATTTCGTTGAATTCTGAGAATATGCCTCGGAAAGCTATTTTTAAATTCAATTTAAACGATATAATTTCAAAACTGAATAAATTTCCTTTAAATTAAATTTCAAACATTCTATTATTTTCAATATCATCATTATAAATTTTATAAACCTTCCAATTAATTTAAACAGGCTTAGAATCTTAGATTCAACAATTTACCCAATTTGAATTATTAAATTCAATATTTAAACCATATAATTTAATGATTTAATTACCAAGTAAATATTGATATCTTGAATTCAGGTTAAAATTAACTTTTAAATATTTTAAAATAAATTAACTATTCCAATTTAAATTGCTAGAAATTCCGGGTCGTCACATTCCTCCCCCCTTAAAAGAATTTCGTCCCTGAAATTACTAGTTAGGAAGAGTGGTCCAATACCCGTTTACCTCTTCCCAAAACCCACAATTCAACAGTCTTACCAACTTGCCACAATATATTCTTTATTAAAGTTCCACTATTACTTCAACCAACCTCCAAAACCTTTCATAGTTTCAAACAATACCCTTTTGCTCAATCATCATCCTATTTCAATTAAAAACCAAATTTTAAATTATCAAAATTTTCTCAAAATTTTTCTAACTCCTTAAATTTCCGAAATTTTTTTGCCAGTGTCTCCTTTGCACGGCTAGCTCGGTACTACTACAAAAAGCCTCTACGGGCTCCCAAATTTCAAAAGAAAACAAAAGCCAAGAGGCTACATCAAAAACCCAATCCAATTTCATCTAGAAATTTAAAATACGTACCTTTTTGTCGAGCCATACAAATTTATCTTTTGGAATCAAATCCAATTACTTTTCCCCTTTATTACCTGCATATCTTGTTTAGCAACAATATTCAATCAAAACTTTACAAATCAATTTATACATTCTCTTATATAGGTTTCATACCTATTTCAAATTAGTCTTTCCCATTTCATACGAATTCAATTTACTTTAAATCTTGAATGTTGAATTTTATCTTTCAAGTATATCTGATTCATATTAGTTTCATATACTAATTTGCTTTAATTCCCAATTTGAAATCATTTTGCCGTTAACAAAAATTGTCTCAAAAATTTCCAAAAATTTTCTAACTCCCAAAATTTTCAGAAAATTTTGGCAGAGTCTCCTTTGTACGGAGGAGCTTTTGCAATTTGAGAAGAGATATAAATATACATACATCGACCCACCCGGTCGGAAAAAACAAAAACAGTTCATATTTCCTATTTGTATTGGGTAGGCGTACCTTATTTAGCATTTTAAGCAAGCAGCTTATTAATTTTAGAAATTAGTGCAATCCAAATCCAGCCAAACGGCCTTCAGGTACCTGTACTTACTCAATTTAAAATATGTAAGTGCCACATATAGAGAATTTATTAGCATGTACTCACTTTCAATAGCTAAACACAAGCATTACATAAACAACAAGTATCAAATGCTTCCCATAAGCGATTTATATAATGTTTAAAGCTAATACAATTGCTTTCAACCAATTCATAAGCCATTTTATTCAATTTTGATGGTTTGCAACTTAATTTCTTACATCCAATTGGTTTTTAATCCGAACAAGCTCATATTCACTTCAAATGATTCAAAATCAATTTTTATTTGCCTCTATTAATTTATAGAATTTTTAGTTACTTTTGTTTACGTCAAACGACAATTATTTTATGCAATTTCAACTATATTCGCTTAACATAATATTTATTTTTAGTCCATAACTACTTCAAATTTATATACCGCCAAATTTAAGTTCAGTCTGATAATCTAATTCCAATCACAACTTGATTAGTTTTTTTTTTCAATCAGACTTCATCCAATTATTATTGAATTCAATTAACCCATTTTAAAATTTTCATTTACTTACTTAATTCATTTTCGAATTTATTTTATTAATACAAGGCCATTCTCAATTTATTTCTATTCACTTGGGTTTTGTTTTGCAACTCAAACCATTTCTATCATAATCACTTCTCTTATATCCAATTTACTTTCAAATTTCATTAAATATTATTCAAATCACCATTGAATTTTATTTGTAATTCAAACCATCACATTTTTTCAATCTAACTCTATTTTGTTTTTATTTTACAGCATCTCCTCTTATTTAATTTATTATCGTATCTAAGTCGAATTCTATTTAAAATTCGAATTCATTCCCAAATTCCATTATTAATTTACAATTCATTATATTTAACCGAGTTAAATTTTATTAATATATTTTGTCCAATAATTTATTTAGTTAATTAGCTTACTTCTAACATTAAATCAATATTCGATTTTAATTACAAATTCACTTCATTAAAATTTTAGTTTGGATTTCCTTTTTATTTCCCCAAAATCCCAACACTTTTATTTAAAATTTTAGAAATGCTTTTAAAATTCACATCATACTAATAAAATAGCTCTTTATAAAAGTACTTTTGTAACTCGATGTCTCATCCAGTCCATCCTTGTTCTCACAAAAATTCAGTCATACGTTGATCAGGCGTAGGACTGAAAATCTATAAGTACTTGGTAAACCCGTTTTCAACACCCAGTGAAAATACTTAGAAAATAATTTTATTAAAAATATAGAAAACAGTTTTTGAAATATCTTTGGTGACAATGCTCTGAAAATCATCACCCCCATCCATGGTCGCAGTCACATCCCAGGGTTATGTTGCCGTCACAGCAAAAGCCCATGCAACTGCAGGCTCTCCGCGGCCTCTTGATTACGCCATGGAACCCACACAACAGATCACAGTTACATCCAGGGTTACGTTGCCGTCACAGCAAAAGTCCATGTAACTGCAGGCTCTCAGCGGCCTCTGATTTTCGCTGTCGAAATGAAACTTCTCCACTCCTACATAGGTCGCAGTCTACCGATATAAAATCAAACGCAGACTGTTGGCCCTCAGCGGCACACATGACTTTCGCTATGTTATACCATAGGTCGCAGTCTACCGATATAAAATCAAACGCAGACTGTTGGCTCTCAGCGGCACACACGACTTTCGCTATGGTATACTCTACTCATAATCCTCAGGAACTAGTTTTGTCCGGACTCCTCACAGGATCAACTTTAGAACCCCCCCCCTGGGGCTCAAGGCAGTACCACCCGGTGGCACTCCTGAGAAGTTCATTCCAAGGGAGCGCCTTTTTCCCCAGAGCCATCATCAAAACACTTTATACTATACACATATAGTATCTTTCAAATCATACACCTAGTATGAATTTTATCAAAGCTCCTTTACACAAAATCGATTATCCCAAAATCGATAATTCCCAAAATAGGCTTTCCAAATTCCATATATTGATTTTACCTAAAAATCAAAAGCCTTTCCAAAATCCACATAAGATCCTTTATATATATACAGATATATATAATTTTTAAAACTTTGGATCACTTTAAACTCGTATAAAATTCCTTTTATACTTCAAACACTTCCAAAATCCTTTTTCTTCCAACAATAGATTCAACAAGGGAAGAATATATTGATTACTCTTTCCAATATTAATTTCCTTTCCATTCACATTCACTTAAATTTTCATTCACTTATTCACATTTTCCTTAATCCCCATTTAGATTATTACCTCAATTCTTATCCCAGTTGGGTATTTAATCAATAACAGTTTGAACTCCGACCAATTTATATTTAGGAAATAGCTCGAAAATTTAAAAATAGATAAGTATTTGAAAAATAATGATTAGTTTGCAAAATAGCTGTAAAATAGTTAAATAGTTTCAAAAATTTTAGATAATCGCAAAATAGTTGTAAATTAGTAATTAATTTGTAACATAGTTAAAATGTAGTAATGAGTTTAGAAAACAGCTGAAAAATGGTTAAATAGCTCCAAAATAATTATAAAACAAGTATAAAATAATTTGGCTTTAAGAAAGAAAAGTTGTATATATTAAATAGCCTAGAAAAATAAGTCTATATTAAAACAATTTATATTGAAAATAGTCAAGAGTCAAACTGTTCATTTCCCCAACATTTCAATTTAAATTTCCACTCCCATTTAAATTGACCCAATTCCAAATTGAATAATCTTCAATCTCCATTGAAATTGATTTAACCCCAATTCAAGTTGGATTGATTCTCAATTTCCTTCTAACTTCAAATCAAATTCCATTTGATCTTTAAACTTGTACAACTTTAATTACAATTTCAATTTTACAATTTCTATTTATAATCAATTACATTCACATTTTGCTTTTAACTCGAAATTATACATTTCTTTTAGCCAATTTTTTTTTTATTATTCCATAAACATTTTAATCAAGATTCCAGAGTTTAAACAAATTTCCAAAATTTCAATATCACCTTAGAATTCAACTATATCCAAAATTCTTTGGCAAATTCAATTACCCCTTTTGAATTTTCAAAACCAAACCCAGTTCACAAACAATTCCAATGTAAAACAATTTGGTAGCAATTTCTCTTCTAGAAACTTGAAAATAGACATCGATAATGCTGCAGTCATCACCGACGTTATTTTCCAGTGACCGAAAGAGTTCAATGCTTTTATCTCTTTAAAAAATATTTTTAATTTCAAATCTCCCAGATTTCAAATTCAACACAAAAATATTTTTGAAATAATACTATTATTTTTCCAAAACCTTTGGAAACCACTTCCAAATCCGAAGGAATTTTTAAATTTTCCCAAAAATTCCAAATTTCCAATGCATCCAATTCTTATTCAAACATTACTCTGGCATTTTCATCTTACTTTATTTTCAAGTATCCTATGGAATTCTATTTATAATCTCATTTATTTATGAAGTTTATTTCACTTTATAAATTACATTCACAATCTATATTTCAAATTCCATTTCATTATATAAGTTTATTCTTCAACTTTGGTTATAAGTTTCAATTTGGTCGTATTTTATATTACTCTTTAACTTAATTCCCATAATTTAACAACCAATCACCTAAATATTCATTAGAAGGAAATATTGCTTTATATATCAAAATATATTTTTATATGAAATCATTTAAAACTTTTATATAAGAAAATAACAAGTATACTCTCATATATAATACTCAACTCATTCTAGAGTACTACAGACTCTATTTAATGAGTAATCCCCACCAGAGCCAACGTTCTCGCTTAACCTTTCAGCTCTGATAGCAAATGTAACGACCCGTAATTTTCGAAGCCGAAAATTCCAGATAGTTATGAAAAGAAGAAAGAGATAGAAGAAGAAGAAGAACATAAACACCAATCATCTCACATTAGCAGCGGATAAAATATAATAAATAATAACAGTTTACAAAAGAATACTACATCTATCGATTACATTAAATATACATCAGAGTTTCACATATATATACAGTCACTGAATATATACAATTATCAAGTCTCAGATTAACAATAATATAAATATAGCGGAATACTCTATACGATATTGCCATCCAGCTCGCCTCCTGAGCTCCAAAACGTTCCTACCTGAATAAATCTGTAATACTCGGTCTGACCCGAGCATTACACCAAAGTAACAGCTGGGTCAGGCTGGAAAGCAGCGTGAGTAAACCCAACTAACAAGGAATACCAAGCAAACAATTTATATAAACCCGGGTAGTATATCAATTCACAAGCTACAATTTTTTTTTTACTGACAACACTTAGTCCTCTTTTAAATTTCTAAATACCAAAGATTTAAATTTTTAAAACAGTCCAATACCTCCAAATCACTTCAATCTATCATATAGATTTTATATATCAATCTACAAACATTCAAAGTGGTTTCGGGTATTTCTTCTATACCCGACCCCGGTCTCTTCGAATCTCATGTTATCCTATCCCAAATTATTTAAATGAAATACCCAACATTTCATATTAGTGACATCAACACATTCAAAACATCCAATGCCATCCAATCATCCATCACATACAAATTAATTCAATGGTTCTAATTGAATTTCTAACCACATTCATTTAAATTCCTTCATTCAATATTAGTTAATTGCAAAATCAATTAATTAGTCATCCCTTCACTATTCCTCTTAATTAATCAACCTTCATTAATTATTTTTCAATTACATTCAAGTAATTACCTTAAATTAACTTCACAATATTAATTAGTCTCAACTAAGATCATTGAGTAATCTTAATTACTTCATGAATTAATTAATTATATAATTACATTAATCATTAATTGCTTATACTAGTTAACTTCCCAGAAGTCACTTATTACTGATTAATTCATCTTAATTAATCGATCTTCAGTTACATCTTTAATTACATTAATTAATTATTTTCAATTATATTTTAATTTGTTCCAATCTAAATTAATTACTTTAATTCAACCACAATATTAATCAATTCCGATTACCCTCAACCTGTAATTAACTATCTTTCATTTTACTTCATTCATAAATTAATTACTCCTTACTTAACTATGTTAATCAATCAAGTGATTATTTATCACACCATCAAATGATTTTCCTGAATTACCTATACCTAGTAAATTAATTTAACCTTAATTAATTAATTCAAACCCTTAGTAACTTTTAAAACGGAAACATTTCCTTATTTATGTTGAAATTTATAACAACATAAAATTCCCAATATTTCGAGTTAAGCAACAATTAACTCGCGAACCATCCAAACCAAAATCACCAGATCATCAATTCGCAGTGCATATCAAATCAATTTAATCATTCAACCACATATTTAAATTTAACCATTTAAATTTAAATATAAGACCAACAAAGTGAGATTTACTCACCTTTGATTCCCGTTTGCAATCCATCCCAAACTAGCTTGTTCTTCATGATTATTATTTTTTGACCTTGTAGAAATATTATATAATTTGTTAACATCTGAGACAAACGAACAACCTATTCCATCTATTAATTTAATTTTAACTAATTCCCGTTTGATAAATTTACTTTAATTAGTTTTTGTACTTAAATCAATTTCCCTTTAATAAAATATTCTTTGATAACTAAACAAATTGATCTCCTTTATTTTAAAATTCAACTGGTAAATGAAAATAGGTACTCATGTATATTTATTTTCTTCTGAAACCACTTGTACCTATAAAACAATAATCTATAGATTTCAAAAGTCTAATTTTATATAAACTTTTAACATTTACAAAATTCTTATACTTTTGTTTTTAAAACTATATATATATGCATTAAACAAAATAAAACAGAAATGTTTAATCTGTATCGTAATATTTTCCCCTGATTTGATATATGTTTCTGTTTTAAATATATATGTATATATATATTATAACACAATTTTGTTTCTCTTTCTTTTTTTTATATAAATATGCATATTGAATCTAAAATAAATTAAAAATAAAACAATTATACCTAACTGCAAACCCCAGGTTGTCGCAGCCTCGCGAGTCTTCTCCCTTCCATCGATTGCCACACTCGTCCTGGTGATGCCCGAGCTTCACTGCCGACCCCAAACAAAATCAAACTCCCACATGCGACGCCGCGGCTTCGCCCTTTCTTCCTCATCTGAGTTCGACGTCGCGAGTTGAACGAGACAGAAAACCCTAACTCGCGTCCCTCCAAGTCCAACGATGCCGCGGCACTACCCAACATCGCGACCCCTGAATCGACTTCGGCCTCTTCAACGCCGTGCGCACACGCCGCGTCCACATCCAACAATCGCGATTTCCCCTTTCAGCCATGTTTTCATAATTCCTCTCTTCTCTTTTTTTTTCGATTTGTACACGACTTGGATCCATAGGCTACGGCCATTAATTCGATTTTGAAAAGAAAAAAAATGATGGAGGAGCACGGCTTCTATTCGAATCTGGGAGAATGGTGCGGCCATATTTTTTTTAGAGCTTGCATGATTTTTTTTGGGCAATAAAGAAAGAGAATGGTTTCTTAAAGAGTAGAACGAATAGGAAAGAAATATCTACCGACTTTATTTATTTTGTCCACGAAGAGGCGTATGGGAAAAGGTAAGGGAACGTAATAAAAATTGGAAATGGCTTCCAGAGTAAGATGATTATCTATATTTTATTGTATTATCGGCTTTTAATATCAACGCGTTTTCATCCGCACGAGCAAACGATAAATCCAAACGCTACGAAAATTGAAATCCGATAATAATAACTATTTCGGATCCAATGGAACTGATTTTGTTGAATTCCGAGAATATGCCTCGGAAAGCTATTTTTAAATTCAATTTAAACGATATAATTTCAAAACTGAATAAATTACCTTTAAATTAAATTTCAAACATTCTTTATTTTCAATATCATCATTATAAATTTTATAAGCCTTCAAATTAATTTAAACAGGCTTAGAATCTTAGATTCAACAATTTACCCAATTTGAATTATTAAATTCAATATTTAAACCATATAATTTAATGATTTAATTACCAAGTAAATATTGATATCTTGAATTCAGGTTAAAATTAACTTTTAAATATTTTAAAATCAATTAACTATTCCAATTTAAATTGCTAGAAATTCCGGGTCGTCACATTTATTTCACTTAACATATTTTCCACACATTTTAAGTGAAATAAACATATCATAACCATATATTCAACAAATTTATTCTCTTTTATTATTCAATTTATTATCCAATTTATTATCAGTAATTTCCATTAACAAAATATCATTTTTGATATCCTATTTTTCTTTTTTACCAAATTGTATATTATCCAGTTACAATCTAATTACATTTAAACTTTTCTAGGTAAGTTATATTAATGCACATGAGTGTAAATAGATACTATACAAATTTTCCTTCTATCTGCAACATTTATATTAAGCCTGATTTTAGTTTGAATACTTTATTACTTAAGTTTCCTTCTTGTACAACCCTATTATATCCTAACATTTTGACTTTTCGAATACTTTAGACAAGTCATATATATTAGAATGTAAGTTAGTGTTATACAAATAAGTTTTTCTTTTTTTTCCTCTTCAAATTCAACTATTTCAAGTTAAAATGTTAGGGTATAATTAAAGGTTATACAAATAAGTTTGTTCAAATTCATTATTTTAGGTTGGTTTGATTCCATTTATCATTTCAGATATTCCAATTATTCAAACATTTCACTTTATTCAATAATTGAAACCCTTTCTTAATATAAAATTTTAAGATTCAAATTCCGGTTTCACTTCAAACTATTTTGAAATTATTATATATATATATATACATATATACTTTACGAATTAATTTATATACAAGAAATTCAAATTATACACAGGAAATTTAAATAATACACAAGAAATTTAAACAAAATTCATTGTTCAAAACAAAAGTGTAGCAAAGTTGCTACGTGGTTTCTCCACTTTGAGACTTGAAAATGAATGCAGATGATGCTGCAGTCATCACCGAAATTATTTTCCAGCGATAAAAGAAAAGAGCATTGAACCTTTAAAAATTCTTTGGGAATGATTTCTATTCGAAAATACTTAAATAAAAATATATTCCAAAACTTTAAAACACAAATTTTTCTTGAAAATACCGGAAGTTGAATTCTCAAATTCTAAGTTTAAATTCATTTCAATTCCAAATTAAATTTTAAACCTTGTTTTATAACCTCAACTTCGTATAACATACAACAATTGTTAATGGTTGACAAACAATAAATGATAATCTAGTATTATCATTTCCAATAACCAAATTTTTTATTAGCTATCCAGTTTCAAAAAATTATACTTATATATATATATATATATATATAATATAACTATGCAAGAAATTGTTTCATATAAAAATTTTGAAAACAATATTATGTCAGCTTGCTCTGTTCAAGTGTTTCGGAATTCCTATCGATAGCGTTAGCTAGACGAATCGATCGAAACTCCAAAATTCAAACTTAAGATATCAACGGCATAATATATAAAATATCTTTATATTAATTACAAATACACTCCCTCACTCGATGATTTCCGGAATTGGATTTGAAAACAAGGATAGAGGTGCAAATTTAGAGGAACCCTAATCAAGAGAATTCTAACTAGAAGATAAGCTCGAACCGAAGATAAGATGATTAAATTACAAAATAGGAAGATGGATAAACTTGTATTAATAGCGGGCGACTTTAACCGGGTCAACCGTGACTTCAAAAACAAGGTCGATGTAGAATTATGAGGCAAATCGATATTGGATCACAACAGAATTTCCCTGATCGTCTACTAGAGAGCATTCAGGCATAAAAAGAGATAGTAGCATCTAAATTGAGGATATAGAAATCTACGGTGAATCAATGCCTATTGTAAAGGAGTTTCACCCCTCTACGAATCATTCTAAGATTGGTGGAACCGCCGACCATTTTAGATATCATCCGAAGAGGAGTTATGGGATACTCCAGAAATAAGAAAACGCGAATAGGGAGAGACAGGAATGAATTTCAAAACAAGGAATGTTCTAAAATTCAAAGGAGATTTGAATCAAAGAGGAAGAGATTCAAGCTCGAACGAAAGTGATTCTGTAATTAAATTTACTATATATGCTACGTTTCCCTAAATCCTAGCTTTGATGCCAACTGTAATGACTCAGTATTTCGTACCATTTGCATCCACACAGTCGGACTTGAATTGCTCAAAATATCATATCGTTAATTTTTATTTGGCAAAACTCAGCATATACAGTAAATCAATCAATCACAGACACAGAGTAATATAAAAATAAGCAGCGGAAACAAAAGAATAGTAGTTCATGAAGCTACTATATATAGAGAAGTCTAATATACATAGAAGTCTCCATACAATAGTCAAATACAAGTTCACATTATATCACAGGAGTCAACTGAATAACTGCAAGATGAATAGAGAGATGGATCTTCAAGCGAAGCTCCAACTCCAAAGGTGAGTCTCGAATGTTGTGACACTCAGTCTGACTCGAGCGTAAAGTAGAAACACAAAACATTCGAGTCAGGATTAACATTCTTATATCAATAAATCCAACTCAAGTGAAATATCAACCAAAATACAAGTAACTTAAAGAATGTTTGGGATAACCATCCTCTAAGGATCCGCGGAACTATCTAATATGTAGTAATATACGCTATTATAATATGTCTATAGTAAAGTAAAAGTATTAAAATTGCGTTAAGGTATTACCCATATCCCCCTTAATATAATTTATATATTCCCGTAGTCTATACAATGTCGTACGCTCCTCCGTAAACTGGAGGTTTACCCAGAGGACATCATATAGGTACGGTACAAAACAAATTCGTAGAAGGCGTGATAGGGCATGCGACAAGGCACTCGAGGCAATGCCAGGGTAGATATACCATTCGCGTATCCGGACTGGTGGTAATGCATAGCAGCTACTACCGCCCACCTTGTGAGACACTCACAAATCAAAGGGTGCACCCAATCACATCACAAAAGCAATATAATGGTATCGAAGAAATGTGTCCGATAAGTGGAATGACCTCACTTGGTCCAAAGTAGCTCCTGTTTTAGCCGCATCAAGCTGACTCATGGGAGTCAGAGCTATGTAAATACCATATAGAATCGTCACCAAACCATCCTAGTTCATTCTGGAATCTCCACCACGTACACAATTGTTAAAGTGGTTTTCGGTATTGGCAGAAAGTATGACAATATCCGATCCTAGTCTCTTTAACAACCAAACATTATTATAACACCGTGGTCATTTCAAAACATTTTATACTTCAAAACAAGAATATCATATCAATACGATATCATTTTCGACTTCAAATATATACATTTCCAAAACCACAACACTTTCAAAGTTATAACATTTCGAAACCAAATACTTGAATTTATAATGCTTTGGAAATCATAACACTTTGAAATCACAACACTTTAAAACCATAAAACTTTCCTTTAAACGGTTTAGATATTATTAATAGTATATATAATAAAATAGTTTATAAAATAAAATAGTTTATTTAAAATAGTTGTAAGTTAAAATAGTTTATAATAAAATAATCAGTGTATTAAAATAGTTTATATAAAATAGTTTATATTAAAATGATTTATATTAAAATAATTTATATTAAAATAATTTATAAAGTAGAATATGTATATAGATTAAATAAAATTCTAAAATACTTTATATCATATAAAATAGTTTCCCCAAATTTCACAAGTCAATTCAAATTAACTCGAATTCCAAAATTTAAATCTAATTCAATCTCAATTCATCAATTCAGTTCTCAATAAACCATTTAAAATTATATCGATTTCAAATACATATTTGAGCCACCAAATAAACCATTTATTTTTGAATATATTTCAAAACTTTAAACATTCCACAAATTCAAAACTACATTTGCTAATTCATATATCTTTTTAATTTAACTTCATTATTATTTAGTTTTTAAATATTCCCTTAATAAATCAAATATCATTTAAATAAACCTTAAATTACATTTTAAATAAACTAGATATTCCTTCAATTTATTTAAACTTAAAATATTCAATTTATCATTTTAAATCAAATCAAGTTATAAAATCATAGTTTTGAATCTCAAGTTCAATAAGTTTCAAATCGATTTAATTAAATAAAATTCTTAATTAAATACAATTTCAAATAAATTTCAAATTTATCTTCCCAACCTCAACTTATAAAATTAATATAAAAATCTGTTTTTAAAATAAAATTCTAAATAAATACTTAAACATATTATATATTAATTAAATCAAACTTTTTTAAATTAAAGCTTATTATTAAATCTACTTTATATTAAAAGTTATTTATGCATAAAATATTTCAATATTAAATAAAACCATGTATATTTTCTTTCAAAACCACAGAAATCATTTTCAAAATATTTATATATAGACCAACAGTGTCTATATAAAATTTTCTATCCTATGGTCAAGTGATAAAGATATTTATCATTTCAATCTGAAATTTAAATATAAACGGGTATATCATTTCAACCCACAATCCCAAATTCAATTCAAATGAAAATCGCTTGGGTTTATCATTTCAACCCATAACTATTTTCTCATATTCTACAGATCATTCGGGTATGTATCATTTCAACCCATAGTGAATTCTATACTAACAGGGAACTTGTATAGTGATATCAGATATGAAAATAATATTAGAAGCATATATCATAAATATAAATAACAGATAACGGTGTCAGATGTCATAGGTGAACAGATACAGATAATAGCATATATATAACAATAAATAACTAACAACAATATATTTCAATTATCATTTCTATTGAAAACAAGTTTAATAAATATAAGAACGTTAATCGTGAGTGATTTCTCACCTTTCGAGGCTAGAGAAGAATAGGACAAGCACATAGATAAGTGACAAATAAAAGAAACCAACTGCTGTGATCAATTATGGACAGCGACGAAATAAAAAACAAAGCATGATGGAACTGGATTTGATGAAGATCAATTATAAGTGGACTTGTATATGTAAACTATATGTGTGTGTGTGTATATATATATATACATAAAATCATATTTTAAATTTAATAACCTATTAGTATTTAACATAAACCTAGATTAGAATAAAATATAATATATTAAAATCTAATATTATATTCTTACAAATCATGTAAAAAAATTAGAAGAAAAATCTTTATATGCTTGTATTCTAAAACCAATATCAAAATAAACCTTTATAAATACAATTTAAGATTAAGATTAAAACATATTAACAAGTAATATATATATATATATCATAATTCAAGGTTATTACGTATAATAAAAATCAAATGCATATACTTTAGACACATCTGCAATAAAGTTTATACATATATAGGTTTAAAATAAATCCTTAATTTATATTTGAATGTTAAAACCGACGTATGCATATGTGTATATATAAACTAATATGCAAACTATAACAGCATATTATAAATGTAAACTATTATAAACTTCTACTATAAACCTCAACATCATACATATGTATATATAAACAAATATACATTTGTATATTAAAACTAAATATACAAAAAATATAAATGAAACTGTCACATAATAGGTATACCAACATATACAAACTTTACTATAAAAGTTCAAAAATCTAGACATAATGTATATATAAAAACTCTTAACACACAGATATATGAACCGATATACTTATACTATAAGAAACCCTTACATATAAACTTATTATATATATACAAACCTATACTAACTTATATACAACCTAACAAATATATCATATAGAAAACTCGGATATAAAGCAGTGAAGAGGAAAAATATAACTTATATATATACTTACAGACTCTACAGATGATATATTAACAAATATATATATCAAACCTTATACTACACATATGATATACTATATATATATATATATAAATTATAAAATATACATAATTTAACACATATTAGCAGATATATATAACCCACACCAGATTATACTTATATATATACTATAAATACGATAAGCTATCACTTACAAAGAAAGCAAACTCAGTAGAGACTTGGGTGGTTAGGCGAGATGGGAGGCATGTGCTTGGGAATGGTGGTGGATGTTGGAGATTGTTTGGAGAGTGAGTGATAGGCCACGGAGGTGATGGACGACGTGGAGAGGGGGAGGCGAAGGGGAGACACAGGTTGAGTGACATGGTTCATCACAGCATAGGTCGAATGTCGAAGGAACACGAGTAGGCTTGCATGGATTAGAGGAAGAAAAAGGGAAGGTTGGGGGTGTCGGTGCTTTGGGCTGCCGTGGCTTGGTGTTGCATGCTTGGCCATTGATGCTTCTGCACGGAGAGAAGAAAAAGAAGTTGAGAAGAAGAAATGTGAAGATCCAAAGGCTACAGGAGATAAGGCGATAAGGCTAGCTTCACATTATTATAAAAAAATTGAATATAATAAAGTAGCACTGTAAAGAACAAATAACAATAGAAAATGAAAGGACAGCCAGTGTACCATTAGACGGTTTGGAATAGTAAAAGCTGAATACATTAATTGTAGATAGCTATTGGGATGTATAGTATGAAAAGAAAAGATATGAAACCAAAAGACTAGGTTGCGGAACCGATACGCTAGGCATTTCGTAGATCGAACCACACACTGAACTCCGAAATACACAAATGAGTATACTGTGAAGATCGGCATGACGACATAATCAAAATGGTATACAGATATCAGTGGTAGGATCATCCTATCAAAAGTCGGTACCGAATATGCTGCTAAAATGTCAGAATTAAGGTAGATGGAGCAATAGTAGTCTAAATTTGACGAATCGAAATATGACGTCTCACTCAGAAGATGGTTTACAAATTTATTATGTAAAAATATTCAGGTTTGGAAAACATTTTATTATCATCAAATATTAACTGATTTAAACTGAAATAGAATTACACAAGGAAAATAAACTTCCATATTTTCCGATGAAAATTTATCAATTGCTATGGTTAATTAGATGCATACCAAATATCAAATTTTTATTTCCAAATTCAATTATTTGAAATTTTTCAAAAATTAAATTAAATACGTTATTAAAGTGCTGTAAAATTTTCAGGTCGTTATATACGATGTTTGAATGTTATGTGGTGATTGTATGTGATTTTTTGTGATCGTTTGTTAGCCGTTTTAGTGTAATTAGGAAGAGGTCGTCATTTGAGCAAATTGATGTCAAAAATGTTCAAAACGTGATCCGAATTGAATATAGCGTTCTTGAGGAACTTGGGAGCCTAAGAATCAAGTTACATGAAGATTGAAGGTGTTTTAAGGTGAGAAAATCATATCGGTGGTGACCTCAAAATCATGGTCGTGGTAAAGTCGTGAAATGAATCGATGGTGGAAAAACTGGGAATGAATTCGGCTAAGGAAGATAAGGCTTCGGGGTTGAGAGCATAAATCTTTGGACCAGGCTAGAGACATGAAGTTTGAGACATAGAAAATTTTAAGGTAAGGAAGTTAAGTATGCACTGACTCGATTGACCTGAGATGTTAAGTAGAAACTTTGGGCGTAAGGTAATGAAGCTTCGAGTTGAAAAGAGAAGTGCTTCGGACTTGTAAATTCGACGAGAGGTGAGATGGAGAAATACTTAGCCAGTTTTGGCTAAACACACCAACATGTTGAATCATTTTAGTACCCACATGAATGAGGAGTGATCAATCACGGTCAAACTCTATGGGTGAAAACGATATCGTGGAGAGTATGGTGTGCTTATCTATTCGTTCATTCGATATTCATTTTCATTGTTATAGTGCGATGGAGAATGATGATTGACGATGAGGCGACGACAGGATGCTTCAACGTGATGGCCTCGGAAATTTATGATGTGGATTCTAGGATTTACGTGGGATGCGTAGAGGTGTTTTGAGGATGTCGGATCAATGTTAGAAGCCGTGATAATGATCCATAAGCATGAGTTCGGTAGAGGGGGCATGTAGGTAGAATAATCATGTTTTCTACTATGGTAAATGGAATGGAATATAATATTGATGGGTTTGGGACGTGTGCAAAGGGATCATTGATGCTTAGGGATTTTTAGAAGTACTCATATAGAAGGGGTACATAGGGATGTCCACCAAGATTATAATGGTGTCTGGATCTTATGATGGTGGGTTGCCCTGGACTGAAAAAATGTGAGTCTAGTCCTTAGCCGTATGAAGTGGCATGGATTCGAGTACTAAAAAATCGAGGCTTTTCCATTGGTCTGTGGATTATGAGGGTTCCATATGATTTATCTTATATTAAAAGCATCGAGTGATGTGAGGATTATTTGATGGATGTTGTGATTATGTGCTTATTTTATCACTTTAGGGTTGTCGCACAACTTATGTATTGTTCACTTAAATACCGGACACCTAACACTATAGTTAGGCTTTTAATACACCCATATGATGATAATGGTAGATTATAATATATTATTATGTGCTAACTCTCTGAATGCGAGGACAGGTCAGGTATGATTCTCCATACACTATGTCTTACATTATATCGACTTTCATAATATTTTGAGGTTTCTTATTGCTCACACTATAATGTGATCCGACTCGAGGTTTTTTGCTTTGCTTCTTATCATCTAGGATACTCTTAAATTAATGGACTAGATAGAAGGCAGGATTGGCATGCGACATTGTACGATGGATTAGCAGGAGGCTATGCTTTCATATATACTATATTTTTGGAGCTTTTACTATTTTTACTATGCGATATCGTGGAGCTTTGATAGTGCTTGACTTATTTTATTTAAAGATGGACATTCTAAGTTTATTTATCAGTTCTACCCTACTACTGCTTTATATAAATTTATTGAACCTATGCTCCGATCTATGATGGTTCATTTAGTTATATTAATGACTTGCATGTTTTGTATCTGTGATTGATATTATTTTTTATCCTTGCGCTATGAGCATACGATAGGTTATCTGTTAAAGTTTGATACTTTACCACTTGACAAAGTGTCTTACATCGGTTGGGTATCATTTCAACGCACTATACAAGTATATTGGATGCCGAAGGTGTAGAGCGGTCGTCATGTTTGATATCAGAGCTTAGTTTATGTAGTTAACCTAAGGGATATCGTGATCCATCAGAGATAGGGTATAAGGTATCACTCTAGGATAGATCGAGCGTATATAATAGAGCATGCCTATTATATATTTTGATTTTCAAAACTATATAGCAGTGTATACATAGTCTAAGTCGCACCGCATACACGAGTACCATTGATGCAACTTTTCTTTATGAGAGACTGACCATTGTTGTTATAGACAAAAATTGAGCCAGCATACAATAAATGTTGATGCAAACTCCATCTTTGGAGTTGAGGATGGGGCGAGTCATGGGCTATTAACCTCGATTCGTAAAATATGTTCTTTGGGATGGTACATAAGATGGTTCAAAACGCTCAGGTTTCCCCAAATGCTGAGGAGGTACTCAAGTGTAGGCGCATAAAGTCGACTCTGCTAGGTTGACGAGGGATTATTCTAGCCTAGGAGGAAAACCGTTTCTTGGAATAGAGTCGACTGTAAAGATCCAAGATTGGATCGACAATAGTGAAAGGATATTCGAGGTCTTAGAGACTGAAGATTCCATAAAGAGTAAGCTAACCTCTAGAAAGCTTCAAGAGCAAGCGATGGAATAGTGGAATGCCATCAAGATCGCCACTTTTGAAGATTAAGCCATCCGACAATATTTTAAGATGGGGTTAAGGATAAATTCATACCTGCCACTCAAAAGTCGACAGTATTTCGTAAATTTACTAATTTAAGGCAGGGAGATAAGTCAGAGTATGTGGCTGAATTTGGTATGCTGTCGAAGTACGACCTATTTTTTGTGGATACTCCATTTAAAGAAGAATAAGAAGTTCATTAACGGGAGAAGCTTATAGGGCATACCGATGAGTCCTTTGAGAAGCTAGTTAAGAAGGCTCTCCGACATGAAAATATGCATCCTCAGTCTAAGTATGTTGTTGTTCTTGCCGGTGATCCAAAGCCGCAAGCTGAATAGGGTGCAAAGAAAGTGGAACAACAATAAGAAGAACCAGTTTCAGAAGGATGGCTAAAAGAAGGGCAAGTGGGAGCCTACTTACTATAATTGTGGTGAGAAGGGTCACATGAAGACAAATTGCAATGTTAAAGGTAAGAAGTGCTACAACTGCAATAAATTCGGACATATTCAAAGGGACTGTCCCAAACTAGCGAAGCAGAGGCTGATGATTAAGGAATATGCATTGGATGTTGTTTCGACTTCGTCGAGTGCTCCGTCGATGAAGGATAAGGGAAAGAGCATACTATCCAAGATATGCTTTCCATTTATGATGTTCCAATATGTGTTTTATTCAATACCGTAGATTCACATTCCTTTATATCTAGTGATTTGGTAGATAGGGACTGAGACTTGACATGGTAGACCGGCCTTTAATTATGTTAACCCTATTAGGGGCTCAACCAGCCTATGCATGGTTTGTCAAGGCCTAGTGTTATCGAGTCATGGATGTTCTTTTCAATATGGTTATTTTATTTTAGGTTTTTCTAGGTATGGTATTATTTTAGGGATGGACTGGATGAGGAAGTATGTTGTAGTAGTGAATTCTGAGAGGCGATTGGTGATGGTTGGACTGAGGATGGGAAATGGTAGAGTAAGGCTGCCTATCGAGGATGAGGCGATAGTTGGCCTTCTATATTCATTGGAGGTCCCACAAGATGAGTTGTCATCTATGCCTATAGCTAGGGAGTATTCAGATATAATCAAGGAGGTAAGAGGACTATAACTACACCGAGGGATAGAATTATGTATAAATCTGGTTAAGTATGCTAAACCAATGGTTATGCCTTGGAGGAGTATGACACCTAAGGAGCAACGAGAACTTGAGTTGCAAGTGGATGACCTATTGAGGGAGGGGTTTATTTGCAGAAGTAAATTTGAGCAGGGAGCACCCATAGTATTCGCTATGAAGGCAGATGGCTATCTAAGATTATGCCTTGATTACTGTGAGTTGAATAAGGTCATAAAGAAGAACAATTTTTGAGTCCTATGTATTAATGACTTGTTCAACCATCTTCATAGTGCGAGGGTTTTCTCTCAGTTGGACCTTACGATAGGGTTTCATCTGGTTGAAAGTGGTCAAAGGAAAGTGTGCTAATTATTTCATTTCGTATGCCGCTTGGGTTTTATGACTAGTTGGTTATCCTTCTCGGGCTAACATTACATAGACATACCTTATTGATCTCATAAACTTTGTTTTTAAGGATCAACCTAACAAGTTCGTGCTTATGTTTGTTAAAGATATTATAGTCTTTTGATGGATGGAAGAGGAACACAAAATACATATGATGATTATGATAGAGGCGTTGCGAAAACACTGATTAAAGGAGATGTTTTCGAAATGTTGCTTCTGGAGGTGGAAAGTAGGATTCTTGTTTCTTGTCATTCCGAGAAGTCTACAAAGGCAGCATCAATTTAGGATTGGAGTCAACTCAAGAATGCTATGGATGTGAGTAGTTTCCTTGAACTGTAAGAATAATATAGACATTTTATCAAGAACTTCTTTATATTAGTATCATCGTTGATTAGCTTAACAAAGAAGAATCAGACTTTTGTTTGGGAGGCAAGGTGAGAGCATGCGTTTTTGAGTTTGAAAAACAGGTAAACAAGTGTATCGCTGTTAATTGTTCTGAGTGGGAATGAGCAGTTGACAGTATACACAAATGCTTGTTGTACTAGACTATAAGCGGTGCAGATGTAGAATGATAAATTTTTTGCATATGCAACTCGACAACTAAAATCACATGAGAAAAAGTATCCAACTCATAATTTGGAGTTGGCAGCGATAGTATTCAGTTTGAAGATTTGAAGGTACTGTTTATTAAGGGAAAGGATTGAATCATTCACTAAGTCACTAACGTACTTCTTCTCCCAAAAAGATCTCAACCTTCGTCAGCAGTGATGGCTGGAATTCTTTGCCTCCTACGAATTTGGCATTTGCTATGCGCCTGGTAAGGGAAATGCAATCGTTGATGCTTTAAGTACAAGACTTTCTAGTTTGGGAGCGATGTTGCTAGAGTGGACACAGCTTAAGTTTAATGCTAGTTATGACTTCAGACCTCGATGTGAACTAGAGCCACAGATGTTAGCCAGTTTGATTGTCATATCTACTTTGATTAAGAGAATTGGCATTAGTCAGAAGCACAATGCTAGACTGGTAAAGTTCATAGCAAAGATAGAATGAGTAGAGTCTAAGGATATGAAGAAGTATACACTCCTGAGATGGGTAGCAAGGTAAGGATGCGAGATTATTTGTGCCTGTCAATGATGGGTTGAGGAATGAGGTGCAATAAGAAAGCCTGTGGAGTATACGTCCTGTATACACTATTTTTGATGAAAAAAAAAAATTTTTTTTTGATTTTTTTTGAAAGTGTGTTATAGTACAAAAATCATCAAATAACACTTTGTTTTTAATTAATTTGTCACACATTATCTTTCATGTGCTTTACTTACATGTATCACATATCAAACGTCACATCCGCATTTTATCTGTAAAATTTGATATATTTTTGTTATTATCAAACAGGAATATTGCAGGATATTTCCATTAGTTTCAATTTGATATCAGTAAACATATATTGTGTTTAATATATTTGTTTGGCATTGTGTATTTACAGGACCCTAATTTTAGTAAGAGATTTAATCGGATTCACTTGTATATCTAATTAATTTTGAGTATCTTGTATATATATAATACAAAACCTCTTGTTATTGATGCATCGAATACAAATTAAAACTTTGTATGTTAGAGAGATTTTTTTTTGGTATGGATTTCAAATTGTTCAAAAAAAGCAAATATAGAATGGAAAAGGTTAATAGGATATTTGGAAGGCATAGGGGATTTGGCCTATGCAATTCAAATCAAATCTAAATATCTTTCCGTATTCAAAGAGTGATTTTTTTCTTTCCTGACAGACCTATTCTTTTGACAGTGCTAACCATATAAAAGAGAAGTTATCATCATTTATGAACTGTCGATCAAAATTATTTTTCCATAAGCCAATGAGAAATTTTTTACTATAATTTCTAAATTGATTCATCACTCTTTAACCAATCGTCTAAAATCTTCAAGTTGCAAAATTTGTTCATCATCATAGAGCATTATCTCCTTCGCACTGCAAACTTAATATCAATTCATTATCTTCATCCTTTTAATACACAACAGCTTCTCCATATCCGATATCACCGCAACAACCAACGTAGTCTTCATCATCCTAAAACTATGACGAAGTTATAAATCCATGCCATGACAACACAATGGCATTCATCATATTGACAACCAATATAATTCTCCATACCCTAGACACAATCACATACTATCAATCTCAATGACTAGAGGCAAGATTATCGCTCAATTCATATACAAATCTAATCATCGTCTCTAAAACAACCAAGCATCAAAACTATATAACTTCACTATATATTCATCTCAGATCAAAAACCAAATAGATCATGACCATATCAACAAAAACATCATATCTTAACTTTGATCGAAGTGACAACAGGTCTTTACATGTAACATCCCATATTTTTAGTAACATTATTAGGAACATTTAATTAGGTAAATAAAATAAAATAATGTAAAATGATTAGGGGATTAAGATTTGTGAATGAACTAAGGGTAGCCGTGCCATGTAAATATTTGATATGCACGTAATTGCGCATATATTTACATCCATATTTTATCCCTTTTTATTCAAATAATCATCGTATTTGGGCATTTTAACACGTTTAAAACCAAAATTCAATTATTTCCAACCATCATATTTTCCTCTTCATTCAGGGGCAAAACGGTCATTTTGTGCATGTGTCAATATAAGAATTTTTACTTAGACATTTTTTGACAATTTTTATAGGAATTTGGATTCATATGGAAGAGGCTTATCTGAAGATATATGCATGCACAAATGAATACAAAGGAAAGAAGAGGGAAATAATTCAAGCCATGAACATGGAGGACCCCACCCACTTACCTAAAAGTACAATTTGAATCTAATGGACAACTAAGTGGAGGTTAAAGCTTCATGCAAAACAAATAATGGATTAATTAGTGGTTAATGGTTACTTGTTGGCCACACTTCCTAAAGGGCATTTTTGGTAGCCCCCTAAAAATAGAATTAGGGTTTTATGCATGTATATATAGCCCTCTTATGTATATGAAACCATCTTCTACTCTTTCATCTTACTTAGGAAATTAAGAAATCAAGTGTAAGCACAATGTTCTATGAAATAAAAATGGCTTCCAAGCCTCTTTCTTCTCTCTTATCTACATGCTTTTCTTTGTTTTATTGTTAATGTTTATTTCTATGCTCTCTTTCTCCTTATGTTCATAGCTTAGATTCATGTTTATGCAAGTAGTTAGTAGCTAATCTCTTTGCCTTCTTTACTTATTTTCTATTTTTCTTTTCTTTTTAATGTTGAAACTTACATGTGATGCTTCAATGCCACAAATGAGTAGCTAAACCCCTTCAATTTAGGGGTGATGAAGCTCTCTAACTTTATGTAATTTCAACATTTTTATGATTTATGATCTCTTTGTTTATGCTTCATGAATGTGAATTTTGATGTAAGTTTATACAAGTGGGTTTGATAGCTTATATTGCTTATGCAAATGAGCTATTCTTATTCAACATAAACACAATTTACATCATCATTTGCTAATTAATTTTTGATTATGAAATGAAAGTAAAAATGAAATTTGATGATCTATATTACTAGTTACAATAGTAAATAGATCATACTTAAAATAGTTTTTGATTTGGCTTCATTTTCATGAGAATTATAAGTGGTATAATTGTTGTATTATAGTTTGATGGTTTGAGTTATGTTAAATAATAACATAAACAAACCATACTTATGATAAATACAATTATTATTCCACTTAATATCAAAGTTAGAGATCATAAATTATGTGTTTGTTGATTTACAAAAATTTGAGAGTGGATTTGCCTCTAAATTGTTCTTTAGTCTAATAGATTTCGAATCACATTTTTCTAGTGTTAGCCTCATTTTATTTCTAGTTAACAATTTCTCAACTTTGGGTTAATTTGATTGAGTAGGAAATTTAAATCAACAATTCCTTGTGGATCGACCCGTATTCGCCGCGTGCTACATTCGTACACCGTGCGCTTGTGGTTATATTTTAATTCAAAATTCGTTCGACGGTTTTCTAAACCGATAGAACTTCCGTCGACGAATAAGTTTTTGGCGCCGTTGCCGGGAAATTGCTTTGATTTTGATTTTCTATTCTTCGAATTATTGTTCTTTTATATTATATTTTGTGTGTTTATTTTGTTTTTGCATTTGTTTGTGTGTTTGTAGTTTTTCATTTTGCATTTGCATTTCTATTTTATTTTTAAAAAAAAACATACAAAATTTCAAAACAAAAACATTTTATTTTCTATCCATTTTCTTTACAATTTCAGTTACTAATTTCAATTTCAACACACATTCTGTTTTTCTACATCATTTCTGGCCATACTATTCACTGTTTTCTGCCATTTCACTGTGCACACAGCCTGCTGAGCACTTCAACTCACCACAAACACTTCTGTTTGCCACAATTCTGTTACTACTGCCCCCATTACCACTTCTGCTTCAACAATTTCTAACCATCCCACATCTCAAACCACTACAACCCAACTTCACAGCAACTTACAACCAGCCCCATCAATTCTGTCACATTCATCCATTCCTTGCTCCATAACCATCACCTGATCACCAAAAAAATACTGTGCAGTGCACATCACTTCCAAACTCGCCTAACTTCACTTCTTCGGCCTTAACCTTCAACCCCATACCCTTCTGCCTCTTCAACATTGCTTCATTCAACAACTTCCAACAGCAACAGCAACTACCAGACTCCTTCCCCTCCATCACCATAAACCATCACCTGTGCACACAGTGGCCATTCATTAACCACCCACAAACCATTAATCTGTCATATACCACAATCATCCCACACTGTTCCACAAGTCTAAGATCACCTTCACTCAAGTTCACCAACCTCTTAGCCTCACTGCTACACTCCCCTGACCATCAGCAGTGCACCACAACAAATAAACTCCACTGCCTTCAAGTGCCCACTGCCCACTGCTTTCACTTCAAGCTTGAACTGCTAGCAACTCCTCCATTCGCAAACATTCGCTATCCCTTACTACTGCCTCACGGATATACAACCTCACCTCCAGTACTCCATCTTCACAGAGCAACTACAATTAACACTGCCAATCATCGAGCAGCCGACTACTATTCTGCAAATGCCCAAATCCATCACCATACCACTGCAGTTTTCCCTTCAGACCCAACAATAAAATTAAAAAAACTGTCAACAAATTTCCAAAACTAAGAGCCTGCAAGCACCATCCATTGCCATCATCCTCAGTGACATAAGACTTCACCATCCTTCAATACTCCACATCACACTCCTATCTACACACAGCAACAACTTCTGCCTCAACCATACACATCCACTCACTAGCCACCTACCATCTGAACTACCACTTCCTTTCATTCGCTTACTCCCTCTTACACACTTGCTACAATCTCCATCTCCACCATACAATACGCAGCCTGCTTCTCCGACCATTATTCGAAGCTATCCAATCGAACGCCCAATCTACAAACTCATCCAACCGAACGCACAATTCCAACATCCACTGCCTCATTCCAAATCGTCTGCACGAAACAAGCAACTTCTCTCCACAACCAATCCATTGCACTCGACCTCCAATCCTCTGCCACCATCGCAAATCACCGAAGCATTTCTCAAGTCGCCAGCCACCACAACTCGCGAGCCGAGCAATCGTATCCACCAAACCCAATTCACTCAAATTCGAACGGCAGCGAAATCGAATTTCGATTTGTTTTTGAAAAATAATAACAAGAGAGAATCAAAGTCGGGAAAGATAGTCTAGAGTTCGTGAGAAATTGGGAAAGATAGTGATTTTCAGGTTGATTTGTTTGGTTTTGAACGATATAGATTTTGGGTTAGCTATCGTTTTGTGCTGGGCTTGTTCCTTTAATAAATTTTTTTTAGTTTGTTTCCTTTATTTTTTTTAAACTGTCTAGATTTACTTGTTATAAAAAATAAAAGAAAACGAAAAAACTGTTTGTTTTGGGTTTTCTTTTGTTTTTCCAGTTTGTTAAGTTTTTTTTTCTTTTTGTGTTTGTTTAGTTTTACTTGCTAAAAATTTTTTTTTTTTAAGTAAAACCCTACTTTTAAGTTTCCTTTCAAAAAAAAACCAATAATAATAATAATAATAATAAGTTTTGTTTGAAAATCTTTTGTTTTGTTTCCTTTGATTTCAAACAGTTGTGTTATTTTCCTTTGTTTTATTTCATTCGATATATAAAAAAAAATTTGTAAATATATCTTGTTCTTCATTTCAGGTTGCCAAATCAGAAATTCAAAAGGGAAAAGTGTTTGCCAACAAATAAACTGCTTTGCTTTGCTAAGAATAATCGCCGCTAAAAAAAAATATTGCTAAAATAATCTGCACGCTCTGATATTGTGCTTCCATCTTTATTCGCATTGTTGGTTGCTTGCATTTGCATTAAAAAAAATTCAAAATCCAAAAAACCAAAAACAAACTTCATTTTAGTTGCATTGTTAATACACGTTTAATTTCTTGTTTTGCATTCATCTCATCTTATTTTCTTTTCTAAGGGCAATACCCCAATTCACATAAGGTGAGGGATTTCATCACCCTTTCCTTAGCCCACAAACGCATTTCATCGTAGAATTTGACTAATAATAAATGTTAGACGTTGGACCTAAGGGTGTCACGAGCTCACTTAGGGCTTAATTGTATCTTCACAATTGTTTTATTTGAATGATTTTATTTCTTGGTGTCTAGGCTACGGCAGAGTAATAACCAGTTATAAAAATTACGGTGATACGTAAATATTATACTGGTTGTTCCTCTGAAGGTACTTAAACCTTCGGCTGCATTGCTACGGTGATTCGTGGTGCACCGATAACTCCTGTCCGTTACCTGGCTGAGAAATATTTTTGTTGATTTAAGACAAAGTGTGATTATACAATTTTGGGTTAGGAGCTACTAAGGACAGAAAATTGTAATTAAGTCCTTTGCATTCATTTAGTTGCATTAGTTCATGCATATTTAAAAAAAAAAATTAAAAAATCCAAAAAAAAAATTGTAAATTTTAACTTGATTTTTCATTCAAAAAAAAAAATCCTTTTCTTTCTTTCCTTTGAAAATATTCAAAAATCCAAAAAAAAAAAAAAATCTTTTCAAAAAAGAAAACAAAATTGAAAAACAAAAATCAGTTTCCATTTTCTTAAGAAAAAAAAATCTTTTTGGTAAATATTTAAAAATTCAAAAAACAAAAAAAAATACAAAACCAAAAACATATAAAAAAAAATTTAGCTTTTCTTTTGAAAATAAATCTCACTTGTTAAATAGTTTTCTCCCTTGTAAAAAAAAAAATCAAAAAAAAAACACATTTTCAAATCTTCTTTCGCTCCCTAAACTCAGTTCTAACTCCTTTCTCTTCTCGACTTTCACTTGTGCATGAGTACTTGGACTCGTGACACAATAACGAATCGTTGGACTCGCGACCCTTCTACAAACCGTTTAACTCGAACAGACGATCCTCCTGAAATGGCGAACGAAAACGCCCCTCGAACTCTTATGTATAGAATCTTTCCCGATAGAGTTTCTATTCCATCTTGCATCACGTTACCCGCCCCTACGGGTAACCATTTCGAAATCCGTTCGAATCATATTGCCACGCTTCCAAAATTTGGCAATTTCGAGCACGATGATCCATACATCTTTTTGACTAAATTCGAACAAGTTTGTGCAACCATTAAACTCCAACAACTTTCTGATGACGGAATCAAACTTCGATTAATCCCATTTGCTCTTACGGATTACGCTGAAAAATGGTTGTACAGCTTACCTTCGAACTTAATTAAAACGTGGGAATAATTTGTAAAAGCTTTCTTAAAAAAGTTCTACCCCTTGGAAAAAACAAGTAGAATTCGAAACGAAATTGTAAATTTTCATCAATTCAAGGGTGAACCATTTGGAAAATATTTTGAAAGATTCAAAGAGCTTTTGATAAAATGTCCACACCATAACTTTGAAAAATGGACGATTTGCCAAATCTTATACGATAGACTCGAAAACAGCTCACGAACCATGCTCGAATCAATGTGCCAAGGCAATTTTCTTGCCCAACATCATGACGATGCTTGGCAATTTCTTGAAAACCTCGCTGAAAAGTCGTCCCAATGGGAACGCTCGAACGAAAAATCAATATACTCACGATCGAGTGCACACTCGATAGGATCTTCAGTTGCTTTGGAAGCTAAGATCGATGCAATGATTAAAAAATTTGATAACGTTTTCTCATCGAATCAAACGAACCAAGCTTCCCAACCAATGTGTTATAAATGCAACGATCCTAATCATATAGCCGATCAGTGTCCTAATTCCATCGAACAAATCAATGCTTTCAATAAAACCAAAAACGACCCGTTTTCTCTAACGTACAACCCTGGTTGGAGAAATCATCCGAATTTTGCGTGGAGCCAAAACAATCCCAACACGAATACGATTCGTCCCAATTTTCAAGCATTTCCGAATAATGCTTTGAATCCTCCCTTTCAGCCCAATAATTTTGAACCAAACTTTACGGGCCCGTCTCATAATCAACCACAACAACCAAATTTTCCACCAAATTCTGCTCATCCTCCACAAGACGATAAACGTTTAACTTCGCTTGAGAAAACTCTTGAAACGTTGGCTAAGGCAACTACTCAAAGCCTTCAATAAAACAGCAATTTGCAAAATTTATTGACTTCATATATGCAAAACACAAACCAGTCGATTGCAAAACTCGAAATGCAAATGAGTCAATTAGTCACGTCTGTAAGTGAACGTGAACGTGGAACATTCCCAAGCCAGCCCCTTCCAAATCCCAGAAATCAAAACGCAAATTCAAATCAAGCCCATGTTGTTAAAGATAGCAACGTCACCCAGTTGAATGCTATCACAACTCTCCGTTCTGGTAAACAAATCAATAATCAAGTCGTTAATCCAAATGATTTACTGGAAACTTTTCTCGACGCTTCTAAAACAACGAACGACTCAGAACAGAACGTGGAGCCAAACGTTGAATCGAACGACAATCAAAATTCTTCTTCTTCTACTCGAGTATACCCGCCTACCGAGTATCGTGTTCCATTTCCACATCGTCTTCGACCAAAGAAACACTCGGACCAAATGGAAAAGATGATGGAAATTTTTAAACAAGTGAAGGTTAACATCCCGCTTCTTGACATCGTGCAACAAGTCCCCACTTACGCAAAATTTCTTAAGGACTTATGCACCCAAAAGCGACATACTCAAGTGCCCAAAAAAGTCTTCTTAGCCGCCAGTTTGAGTGAAGTCTTGTCCCAATCCATGCCCGTTAAATATAAAGATCCTGGCTGCCCTACGATTTCGTGTACAATTGGAGACAAGACGATTAACAAATGTTTGATAGACTTAGGCGCGAGTGTCAACTTGATTCCATACTCCGTGTACGAACAATTAGGCTTAGGTGAGCTCAAACCCACGAAATTTACGCTTCAATTTACCGATCGTTCCATTAAGAAGCCCGTGGGAGAAATCGAAGACGTACTCATTCGAGTAGGGCAATTTATATTCCCCGTTGACTTTATCGTTCTCGAAACACAACCTGTGACGAATCCCTCGATTCAAATTCCGTTGATTTTAGGCTGACCATTCTTAGCCACCTCAAATGCCTTAATCAATTGTCGGAACGGATCAATGAAAATCTCTTTTGGAAACATGACTTTGGATCTTAATATTTTCAATCTTGAAAGCCAATCGAATGAACCTTGTGACCAAACGTTGGAAGTTAGTGCTATTCACGAAAATGTTGAAAACGAAACACTTGATCTTAACGATGAACGTTAGGCCGAGCATGAAAAATTGTTTCACAAAATTCCCAACGATATTGAATACACTCTTCCTTTTGAATCTCTTCCAGTTGAGTCCGAATCTCAACCCAATTCGTCGATCGAAAAAATTCCAAAGTTGGACCTCAAACCGCTTCCCGACCACCTTAAGTACGCATACTTAGGTGAAAATGAAACCTGTCCTGTCATCATTTCTAACAATCTTTCTCTTGACCAAGAAGTTTCTCTTCTCTCTGTCCTTTCGAAAAATAAGGAAGCAATGGGATGGTCGATTTTCGATATAAAAGGAATTAGTCCCGCTCTGGTTCAACATCGCATCCATTTAATCGATGATGCCAAGCCTGTTCGTGACGCGCAACGAAGGCTTAATCCAAAAATGAAAGATGCGGTACGTGATGAAATTCTTAAACTTCTCGACAACGGAATCATTTACCCAATCTCCGATAGTTCATGAGTTATCCCAATTCACGTTGTACCGAAAAAGTCTGGGCTAACCGTAGTCAAGAACAATTCAAAAGAGCTTATTCCAACTCGTACTCAAACGGGTTGGCGTGTTTGCATTGACTACCGAAAACTAAATGCCGCAACACGTAAAGATCACTTTCCTCTTCCTTTCATTGACCAAATGCTCGAACGTTTAGCCGGCCATGAATTTTACTGTTTCCTTGATGGTTATTCTAGCTATAACCAAATTCCAATCGCTCCCGAAGATCAAGAGAAAACAACTTTCACATGTCCATTCGGTACCTTCGCTTATCGACGTATGCCATTCGGACTATGTAACGCTCCTACGACTTTCCAACGATGCATGGTTGGAATCTTTTCCGACATGATAGAACGCTTTCTAGAAGTTTTCATGGACGATTTCTCAATCTTTGGCGATTCTTTTTCCCAATGTTTACATCATCTCGAGTTGGTTCTAAATCGATGTAGAGAAAAACATTTGACTTTGAATTGGGAAAAATGTCACTTTATGGTCAAACAAGGCATAGTCCTTGGACATATCATCTCAAATAAAGGCATTGAAGTAGACAAAGCAAAAATCGATGTCATTGCAAATCTACCCATTCCCAAATCCGTTAAGGAGATTCGATCATTTCTAGGACATGCTGGCTTTTACCGTCGCTTTGTGAAAGACTTTAGCAAAATCGCTCGTCCTTTGACGACCCTTCTTGGAAAAGACGTTCCTTTCGATTTTAACTCTGATTGTATCTCTTCTTTTGAACGTCTTAAGAGCGAACTCATTTCTGCCCCAATCATTTGCGCACCCAATTGGGATCTTCCTTTCGAAATAATGTGCGACGCTTCAAACTTTGCCGTTGGTACTGTCTTGGGACAACGCATCAACAAGATCCTTCATGTCATTTACTACGCGAGTATGACTTTGAACGACGCTCAACTCAACTACACAACAACTGAAAAAGAGCTTCTAGCTGTCGTTTTTGCGCTTGAAAAGTTTCGACCTTACTTGATAGGTTCACACATTACGGTCTACACTGACTATTCTATGCTTCGATATCTCTTCGCTAAAAAGGATGCTAAATCCCGTTTGATTCGTTGGATCCTTTTACTTCAAGAATTTGACCTTACAATCAAAGACGAAAGAAGATCCGATAATGTCATAGCCGACCACTTATCTCGGCTTTCGAACTCACCATCTCCTTTGCCAATCAATGAAAACTTCCCCGATGAACAACTTCTGTCAATTTCGATCGATCCATGGTACGCTGATATAGTGAACTACTTAGTCACTAAACAAACTCCCTCATCTTGGTCCAAACAGGACAAATGCAAATTTATGTCCCAGGTGAAATACTTCTATTGGGACGATCCATAATTGTTCAAATATTGTCCCGACCAAATCATCCGACGTTGCGTTCCGGATAATGAAATAAGGAGTGTTCTTTCGTTTTGCCATAATCAAGCGTGCGGTGGACATTTCGGCCCTCGAAAAACTGCGGAAAAAGTGCTTCAGTGTGGTTTCTATTGGCCTTCTCTTTTCAAAGTCTCGTTTGAATTTTGTAAAACTTGTGATCGATATCAAATGCTTGGGCGAATTTCTCGACGAGATATGATGCCTTTAAACCCCATTCTTACGATCGAAATCTTTGATGTATGGGGTATTGACTTTATGGGACCTTTTCCCAATTCTTTTGGAAACTTGTATATCCTTCTCGCTGTCGATTACGTTTCAAAATGGGTCGAAGCCGTTCCTTGCAAAACCGATGACCATAGAATTGTTGTGAAATTTCTCAAAGAAAATATCTTTTCGAGGTTCGGCACACCTCGCACAATAATCAGTGATAACGGAACCCATTTTTGCAACCGTTCTTTTGAAACTTTAATGAAATAATACTTGATACCCACAAGTTATCCACTCCGTATCATCCTCAGACTTGTGGCCAAGTTGAAGTTTCAAATCGACAAATAAAACAAATCTTGGAGAAAACTGTCAATAAAAATCTAAAAGATTAGTCTTAGAAATTGACCGACGCGCTTTGGGCTTACCGTACTACTTTTAAAACTAACATTGGGATGTCCCCATTTCGTTTATTTTACGGTAAATCTTGCCATTTACCCGTTGAAATTGAACACAAAGCGTTGTGGGCAATAAAAAACTTAAACTTTGATCTTGAAAAAGCTGGCGAAAATCGAAAACTACAACTCAACGAACTCGAAGAACTTAGGAACGACGCGTATGAAAAAGAGAAAATTTACAAAGAAAGAATCAAAGTTTTTCATGACAAGTCAATCCTAAGGAAAACGTTTTCGCCTGACCAGAAAGTTCTTTTATATGACTCGAGACTTCATTTATTCCCTGGGAAACTTAAATCAAGGTGGACTGGACCATTTGTGGTACGAACTATTTTTCCACATGGTGCCATAGAAATAGAAAACCCAAAGGATGGATCAATTTTCAAAGTCAATGGTCATTGTTTAAAACCATTCTTGGAATTGCCCGGTAACCAAGAGGAGGAGCTCATGATCCTTCATGAGCCAAGCTACGTCTAGTAAGAATGTTAACCCTCTTTTGTAAATATGTACATATTTTTCCCCGTTACACTATTATATCATGCATCGACTATGGGGACACAGTCAAAATTAAGTGTGGGGGGGGGGGAGGGTCTCATTTTCATTTTTTTTAGTTTTTCATGGCATTTTTTTTTGAATTTTCATTTTCTTCAAAAAAAAAAAAAACTCAAAACTCCTAAATCTCAAAAACATTTTCTTTTAACCATTTTGATTTATTTTTGAAGAAACGCTATGGGATAAGTATAAGTTTTGGTTAATAAATTGAAATTTTTGAAAATTTATTTGTCTGAAAATAAAAATAAAAATGAAGTTTGATTACAAATAACAATGGTTTAACCAGTATATAGGAAGGTTCATCTATGCTAATTATGAAGTATGTTCTAATTGAAAATCTTTGTTTAAAAAGTGGTAAATTTAAAGTAAAGGATATAACATTTTTGTCTTCTAAGTTAAATGGTGCTAAGATGATTTTGCAAAACTCTCTCCTTTAAAAAAAAGATATATATATATATATATATATATATATATATATATATATATAACATCGAAAGTATTCACTCTCATTTAAAAGTCCTCACGGTTATGCATGGGTGAATTACTTGAAATTTTTGATTATGTGCTTTCATACTCATTTAAAACTCCTCACGGTTATGCATGTATGGAACACATGTAAAAAAAAGAAGAACAGATTTATAAAAACCACATACGGTCGATAGGTGTATGCACGAAAATGTGTGCACTCGCCATGCTCTGTACTCCCCTCACATAATCCCGAAAGGCAGTGCATGGGTGGTATATCTGGCCTCAGTTTACCTGAGCTAGGTGTGTAATTTTTCTTGCAAATAATGAGAGAGCAAGCAATTGAAATCCAAGCACTAGTTTAACTTGTTTGATTTAACTTGTTATTGAAAAGAAATGAAAATACCACTTTAACAAACTTTAATAATCAACTAAGGATTCATTTCATAGTTACATTACGTTATCAACCAAAACAACTAGATAAACTGTGGTCTATCTGTTATAACAACTTGATTTTAATTGGAAACTTTGACGAGTAAAGATTTTCAAGACAATGACCAAAACTTGTATTTAACTTATTCGTGTCAATTTAAAAATAAATCATTCATTTGTAAATATTTTCAAAAACTCGCATTCATCTCTTTGTAAGTAAATCTTGCATTTTGTAAATATTTTCATCCTGCATTTGGATTTTGTGGGTAGTATCCGCTGAAAACCCTCACGAGACAACACTCGTCCTACTGGGGACACCCAGAGGTTTAACGGCTTGTTGCATACGCTCAATGCAATCGTGCTCCCTACGAAAACGGATTTATCTTAGTTTTCCTTTATTCGAGGACGAATAAAAAGATAAGTGTGGGGGTATTTGATATGCACGTAATTGTGCACATATTTTCATCCATATTTTATCTCTTTTTATTTAAATAATCATCATATTTGGGATTTTAACATGTTTAAAACCAAAATTCAATTATTTCCAACCATCATATTTTCCTCTTCATTCAGGGGCAAAACGGTCATTTTGTGCATGTGTCAATATAAGAATTTTTACTTGGACATTTTTTGACAATTTTTATAGGAATTTGGATGCATATGGAAGAGGCTTATATGAAGATATATGCATGCACAAATGAATACAAAGGAAAGAAGAGGGAAATAATTCAAGCCATGAACATGGAGGACCCCACCCACTTACCTAAAAGTACAATTTGGAGCTAATGGACAACTAAGTGGAGGTTAAAGCTTCATGCAAAACAAATGATGGATTAATTAGTGGTTAATGGTTACTTGTTGGCCACACTTCCTAAAGGGCATTTTTGGTAGCCCCCTAAAAATAGAATTAGGGTTTTATGCATGTATATATAGCCCTCTTATGTATATGAAACCATCTTCTATTCTTTCATCTTACTTAGGAAATTAAGAAATCAAGTGTAAGCACAATGTTCTATGAAATAAAAATGTCTTCCAAGCCTCTTTCTTCTCTCTTATCTACATGCTTTTCTTTATTTTATTGTTAATGTTTATTTCTATGCTCTCTTTCTCCTTATGTTCATAGCTTAGATTCATGTTTATGCAAGTAGTTAGTAGCTAATCTCTTTTGCCTTCTTTACTTATTTTCTATTTTTCTTTTCTTTTTAATGTTGAAACTTACATGTGATGCTTCAATGCCATAAATGAGTAGCTAAACCTCTTCAATTTAGGGGTGATGAAGCTCTCTAACTTTATGTAATTTCAATATTTTTATGATTTATGATCTCTTTGTTTATGCTTCATGAATGTGAATTTTGATGTAAGTTTATACAAGTGGGTTTGATAGCTTATATTGCTTATGCAAATGAGCTATTCTTATTCAACATAAACACAATTTACATCATCATTTGCTAATTAATTTTTGATTATGAAATGAAAGTAAAAATGAAATTTGATGATCTATATTACTAGTTACAATAGTAAATAGATCATACTTAAAATAGTTTTTGCTTTGGTTTCATTTTCATGAGAATTATAAGTGGTATAATTGTTGTATTATAGTTTGATGGTTTGAGTTATGTTAAATAATAACATAAACAAACCATAGTTATGATAAATACAATGATTATTCCACTTAATATCAAAGTTAGAGATCATAAATAATGTGTTTGTTGATTTACAAAAATTTGAGAGTGGATTTGCTTCTAAATTGTTCTTTAGTCTAATAGATTTCGAATCACATTTTTCTAGTGTTAGCCTCATTTTATTTCTAGTTAACAATTTCTCAACTTTGGGTTAATTTGATTGAGTAGGAAATTTAAATCAACAATTCCTTGTGGATCGACCCGTATTCGCCGCGTGCTACATTCGTACATCGTGCGCTTGCGGTTATATTTTAATTCAAAATTCGTTCGACGGTTTTCTAAACCGATAGAACTTCCGTCGACGAATAATAATGAACTAAAGATAAGTTAAAATGAAATAGAGAAGGTGTAAATTAGATGAAAAATATTTATTCTAATACCCTAAACACATATCTGTGCTCACACACACATTCATTTGCAAAAATTAAATTTAGAGGCCATCCACCATTAGAAAGAAAGAGGAAGATAAACAAGAAAAGCTAAGGAAGAAGATTAATCAAAATCAAAGCTATTAAAATCTCACTCTTTAATCTCAAAGCTAAGGTGAATAATGACCACATCTCTTGTTTTCTTAATTATTTTCAGTTTTAAGGACAACCTGAAATTATTTGCAATGCTATGCCATGATTTTGAAGGATAAAATGTTATATGTTTGTTGATGATTTACGCTCATTCACATAGGTTTTATGATATGCAAAAAACCTTATTTAATGACATTTAAATGTCTTGCAATTTTAGATTTAGATCAAAAATGATATTTTAGAGACGGGTTTCAATTTTCATAATTTTCTGAATTAATGGGGATTTTATATAAATTATTAGCGAGGAAAGTAATTATTTGGATTTAAAATTATTTACGGTTAAATAGCATAAGTTTTGGGCATGAAATAAATATATGTTAGAAAACATATAAAAAATGATTTTCTAAAATTTTTATAGAATTTTCCTAAGTGTTTTAATAGATATATAAAATTATTTAAGGTATGAGACTTAAATGTTTTATACATTTATAAAAGGAGAATGGGTATTTTGTAAATTATTTAAATTTTTAATTCTAAAATTTTGGCAACACTTTAGAAAAGAAAATTAGCAACTAATTATATTTTGAAAAACTAAGTAGATTAGTTGAAAAGAATTTGTTTTTAAAGGTAAAATCAGTTTTTACATGCTTTTAGCATGTGTTGCCATTTTCGGTACTAGGGGTTCTGATTTAGTAGCTCCGCCACTATCACCATCAAAACCAATGCGCATGGCATCAAAGACTTGGTGCGTAGCAAATTGGATATAGGTGGAAGGTATTGGGTCGAGACCATAGGTTCCGATGGGGTCGAAGTAGACTTTGTTTGAAGTTGAAACTGTGCCTACTTCACTTTCGAAGGCAGTGCTTTCGACTTGGTTGGCTTTTCTGAGTCAAATGTTTTAAAGGAAAGGTTTCGAATGGGTTGCGTCTTTTATTTTAAGTAAATGCTTTCGACGGCGTCGAAACCCCTAGCTGCCATTTTTCTACCTTTCGAAGCTAATGGTTTTAGAAGGTATACTTTGTTTCTAAATCTAAGCCACTTCTCCAATGCATTCGAAAGGGTTGGTTTCGACGTCACCACTTCTTTACTTAGGAATTGTTTTCGAAATGGTGCTTTCGAATTTAATGACTCTTTTTCTCTATTGAAGGTAAAACACAAAGGTTTCGAATGGTTTAGTTTTAAAAGGTTTGAATGGTTGTCTGTAACACCCCTAATTTTTTGTAACATTATTCAAGAGATTTAATTAGATAAATTAAATAGAATAATGTAAATGTTAAGTGATAAGGGGATTTAGACTTGAATTAATTTAATTAAGACAAAGCCTAATATAATAATAAATGGGTTTGAGAGTATTTTTTGGTTAATCAAATTACATAAGGGTATATTAGGAAATTCACCGCACATAACCCTACCCTTATATATTTTCGTTCCTATCATTTTACTTCTCATTCATGTCATTTTGAAAACTAAATGTAGGAGGGAGGCCAACCATTAACAAGAGGAATACAAACTAAAAGCTAGAGAATAAAAATTAGGGAAAATCAATCTCAATCCAATCTCCTTATCTAAATCAAGGTAAATAATAATTCCATCTCTATTTTGTTTTTTGAGAAAAATGAGTGATCCATCAAAGGAGGAGCACACTCATCTAATATTATTCTACACTATAAAGGAGCTGCCAACAAGCGTGGCAGATAGCTGAAACCCTCCAATACAAAAAAGACAAAATAAAATAAGAAAACCCACCCAAAAACCTAAAAATAGAATCAAAAACAAAAATTCAAATCTTCTATATCAGTGGTGACTTACTAATCCAATACCAAGACTTGTAGCTGCTAAGGAAAAAACTAAACAGACCGCAAACAGGAATATATATATATATACATATACACACACAAAAGAATACAAGTGTGTATATATATTAATCATATTATATATATATATATATGCAAAACAAACTACAATATCTAGTAAGAGAGAATCTATAAATAATGTGTCTGAGTGTTTAGAAACTAATATTTGTCAATTAAAAAATACTGTAAAAAGACTCATAAATAATTCCATTAATAAGTATTATATATGAACTATGCGAGCCTATACAAATTGCAGTAAACAAGTAAACAACTACCACAAACAAGTATGAATCACACACCATAATTCCATTAACTCAATTTGAGTTTAAACAGTCGCAACAAATAGTAAAACTCATATAGCAAAAGTATTATATAAATCAATATAATAAGCTAAAGGCCTACAAACCATCGGAATAAAAAAGAAGCTCCATCTAATGTGCGTGAAGTTTAAAAATTGATATTGTCTATTAAAGAATACTATAAATCATAAATGAATCAATAATATAACTAAAGGCCCGCAAATCATAAATGAATCAAAACAGAACAAGAAACACGCTTACTCATTTTGATTTTACGCGGTCATAACAACTAACATATTCCAATAGCAAAAGCATTACATACTTCAATGTTATAAACTAAAGAGCTGTAAACTATGAATGGATCAAAATAGAATAAAAACCATAAAAAATACAAAAAATACATATGAACTATGCATGCCTATACAAATTATAATAAACAAGTAGACAACTACCACAAACTAGTATGAATCACACACCATAAATCCACTAACTCAATTGAGTTTGAACAGTCACAACAAACAAAAGATTTCTTATAGCAATAGCATTGCATAATTCAATATTATAAACAAAATACCTACTAACCATAAATGAACAAAAGACCTGCTAGCAAAGATGATAGGTAAGATTAATAGCATACAAATCAAACAATATATAGTTGATTAACATCTCCATCACGGAATCCAGTAAGCATGTCACCTCAATTATAGAAGAATGTCAAATAAAACTGTGATTGCTAAAAAGATAATAGCAGATAGCTCTATGCACAACGTCTGCTGGTCTATTATTTGACAGAAGCTAAAAAACTAAAAATTAACTACTCCATAGATCGTGCTCAAGAATCACTAAACATAATCATACTTCCAGAAAATATCTTACTCCCAAAAACCCAATATGAAATAAATAAAGACCTGCAAAATTTATCATAACACTTCAAAAGAAAAACAATTTATCTTGAAGAATCCAATTTTCACATACTTGATCCCTGAAATATGGAATAAATCGTTAAAAAACAAAGCTGCTAAAATTAATGTTAGAATTAGATTTTATAGCTATTAACATTTGTTAGAAAATAAAAAGCAGCCATAAAAACCTAAGTTAATTAAAGGTCAATAAAATCTAACTCTTAAAATATTTGAACTGATACCTTAAACCTATCAACTAACCATGAGTTAAATATTTATACAACATGCTAATCTACAACAAAAATACCATGTTACAACATCGTTTTTACAACGGTCTTTATATGCCCGCTGTAATAGAAATATATTACAACGGTTTTTTCAGGCCTGTTAAAATAGATACCACTTTTCAACAACGTTTTTAATTGACCATTGTAATATATGTCTATTACAACAGTTTTTTTCCCTTTGTAATAGATACCAGTTTTCATCCCTATTTGTCCGTTGTAATAGATGACTGTTACAACTATTTTCTTTTGTCCGTTGTAATAGATGCCGATTTTGCAACGGCCACAGAATGTATGTTGTAATGAATGCTCATTGCCGATTTTTGATAATTAATAATTCATAATTTCAATGCTTTCTTCAAAAATATTAATCATCATTAATTATTAATATTTAATAATTAATTGTTGGTAATATTAATATTAGTCATCATTTTCTTCAATTATTTATACATACTTACTTAATAATTTACAAATAGTAATTTATAATTAATAATTATAAAGGATAACGCACATAGGTCATTATCTATAATTTATCACAATTAATGATTACTTATAAATAATTTATAATTACTAATTATTATCTATATTAATATTTATTTTTTATATTAATAATATTATAGTCAATTATTAAGAATTAGTAAATTATAGCTAATATTTATGAATTATTATTACTAAATATTATTAATGCTTAGTAAAATAATTAATAATTAATATTAAATGATTAATAATTAACTTTTAATAATTGATATTTTGTAATGTTTAATATTAATTTTAAATAATTTACAATTTTAATAATTAATATTAAATTATTTACTATAGTTTAATAATCTAGAAATAAATTTTTTCTAAAATTTAAAAAGACCAATAAAATTTAGAAATAATTACTATTAAATAATTAATAATTAACATTAAATAATTAATGTTAAATTTAATCATTAATATTAAATAATTAATGTTAAAAATAATAATTAATATTTAATAACTAATATTCAGTTATAATTAAGAAGTAATAATTTATAATTAATAGGTCATAAATAAAAAGTAATATTTAATAATTACTTATTAGTATTTAATTATAATTAATATTAAATAAGTTAACTATTGAATAATTAACATTAAATAATTAATATTCAATTATAATTAAGAAGTAATAATTAATAACTAATGAATAAGAAGTAATATTTAATAATAATAATTTTTATTAAATAATTAGTAATTACTGTTTAGTAATTAATAAGTTTATTTTCAACGGCTCTTTTATTTTGCTGCTGTAACCGATGCCTTGGTATTCACAAAATAATTAACAAATAATAATTAATTTTTAATAATTAATAATTAATAAATAAGAAGTAATAATTAATAATTAACATTAAATATATAATAGTTAGTCATTGATAATTCTATTAACAATTAATAATTAATAAAAATATACATAATAAGTAACACTTAATAATTAATATTCAATTATAATTAAGAAGTAATAAGTAGTAATTAATAATTACTATTAAATAATTAATAATTAACAACCAAGACTTGTTGGAAGTTTTTTTATAAACTTACTTAAATTGATTGCCACTACGAAGGGAGGGTCCAGGGGGATGGCAACCCCACTAGGTGGGGGTGCGAGGGCAACGACACCCTAACGGCGGTCGACCTGGCCAGTCAAGTCGCGGATTTTAAGTTCAAAAAGCAAATTTATATCAAACAAATGTTTAAATTTGAACTTGTCTGCTTGTGAACATACCCAACGTATTACTTTTATTTGATTCCAAACAAATGTATATATGTTAGTTTTATTTGATTCCACCGAAAAGTTTTGTCTCCAAATCCAAAATTTAGGCGCCCTTCCCAAATTTACTATTATTATATTATTTTCTTAACCACTTCTCAGCCCCAAATCAAAACCTAAAATGGCCAAGGCCTCTCCTTCAACTCTTCTTCTTCTTCTTCAAAAGTAATCTCGCTTCACAACCTAAAACAAATCACTGACATAAAAATTGTTTCTTTTCCTAATGAAAATTGAGCTTCACGCCTTGCTCTACCTTCAACTAGAGGCCATTATCGATGATTTTTGCACCGCACGTGGATCTTAACAATGTTTGCTGCACTTCCTGTCTCCTGCATCAATCTGAACTCCGCCACCTAAAAAATGGCAAAGCTCTCCACTTTAGCAACTCTCATATTTATCAAATCTCCACTTTTATTTAATAATTGCTTTTTGGGTTAGATTTAGGTGCGAATTTTAATGGACTCTTTTCGAGTTGGACTCTCTTCTTTTTCCATCCAGCATAGACTTTTCCAATTCTCTAAAATTTCATATTATTTTTCTCTTTTTGATTTGGGTCTTCAATCGTCCATCTTCTCGCCTCAATCTCAATTTGAAAGGGAGAAACATGAAGTACATTTTAGTAACTGGAGATGCTTTTAGTGGATTGGGTAAAGGAGTGACTGCTAGCAGTATCGGTGTTCTGTTCAGAGCATGCAATTTAAGAGTTACTTCTATCAAGACTGGTAAAATCTTTCTGAGTCTCTCATTGTTCATTTTTATGTGCAAGTGAATAATTTTCGTGATTGGACTTTTGAGTAAATATATTAATTTAGAGGTATTTATTAGCTCTTCCTTTCATATGGATGTTTCTTGGTTAACTTTAAATACTATGTTTGATTGTTCAAAGCATGCAGATTAGTCGTATGTATCAGTTAGAAGAATCGGAGTGGTGATTTGAATTTCTTTTCTCTGCAATTGGATCGGCTTGTTTTCAGTGATACATTTACAACAACAGTTTCTTACAAGGCATGATTTAGAGTTATTTCTATTCTATGTATGTTGTGAACAATACATTTCCTCTCTCTAGATTCATTTTATTAATATGTCACTTTCTTAGTGTTTTTCTGGACATTCCACCTGCAATATCTTGTTAATCTTGAAAAATATACTTTGGGAAAGAGCAGTAGCAGTAGTAGTATTGTTTTTTATTTGCTATTTAATCAACATTATTGATCCCAAATAGCTTAAGATACTTATCTTATATATACTGGTTAAGCATCCTTCATATGTATTATTTAAAAAAAATAACTTCCTATGTGCTATACAGGTACACCATGGATGGAACTAGATTTACAGACAGGGCCGGCTCCAAGGCTAGGCTGACCAGGCAGCCGCCTAGGGCAACCCCTCTCGATGGGGGCAACAACCGAGGAAAATCTGACGATAATGAATAATAAGTTATTAGAAAATAAAGTTTGATAAATATTTTGTAAGAAGCATCTTTGTTTAAATTGGTCGTACACTTGTTTGCCTTCCATGAGGTCTGGAGTTCGATTCCCAGAGGTTTGAAAAAAAAGTTCGGTTTGTTCTATCACATTTTCACACTATACCCCTAAGTTGCCTAGGGCAACCCAACCTGTGGAGCCGACCCTGTTTACAGAACATCTAAATGCAATCAAGTTCTTAAAGTTGAAGTTGATAACTGCATTTCCTAAGTTCGAATAGCCGATAAAGACTGAAGGTTCGAAATCGCCATTATCAGGTGAGAATGGTCTCAAATTTTGCTCATTTGGGAAAGTGGATGAACGGTTCTTCAATGTTTTATGTTCTTTTATGGTTACGTGCTAATTTTTTTATTTGCTGATTTATGCTTTTATGTTAGAACCTGTTTGGCATGTTTTTTTATATGGATAGTTTTGTGAAGTGGTACATACATTTGAAACTATTTTTTTGAAAGTTGAAAACTTAACCTTGAATGTGCTTTTTCTTTACCTCAAATAAACTCAACTGAATTAATTTTGTAATATAACTTGGAAGCATTTTAATAATCCAGTACTATGTGACGTGAAGGTTTTTTTTTTTTTTTTTTTTTGAGAATCCGGCGGTCGGTAAACTTCTGATGAGGGTGTAGTAAAGCCGTCCGCTGATCCAAACCCCCATACCCTCGGACATGTGACGTGAAGGTTTTGGTAAGTTGTATATAAAATGATACCGTGGAAGTCACGAAGAGAGACTAAACCAGTGTGTTAGTTATTTAATGAATAGGCTTTAAATTCACAGGTGTATGCAACCAACAATAAGTGCAGTTACATAGGCATGTTTTTGTTCATATCCTATCACAAAATTTACTTGATTTACATTCAATGGTCGAAGTATTTGCTTTTAAGGAATCATTAATCGCTACAAACGGTCATCGTTAATTATTTTTGAAACTAAAAATGACATTGTTATTACAGTTATTGGAATTTGTAATATCATTGAAATCGACTAGTTATTTTTGTTATTACAGTTATTTGAATTTGGAGACAAATACAGAGGGAACTATGATAAAACGTTGAAAATGTAAAGGGGTACTACCCTTCAACAAGTGGATATGGAGATGAGTTACTCTGGGCAGCATTGTGGTTGTATAAAGCAACAAAAAATGAAACCTTTTTGAATTATATTAATGGAAATGCATATAGTTTAGGTGGTGCTAGATGGGCTATTTTCGAGTTTAGCTAGGATATCAAGTATGCTGGTGTTCAGGTTCTTGCTGCCAAAGTGTGAGAATCTTGCTCATATTGATAAATATGTAAAAGATAGTAATATCAGTTAATGTATTAATGTTGTGCCACAAGTTACTGCAAGACCAAACTGTTTGTCCGTATATTTTCATAACGTAATGTATGGACAAGGAAGTTGCATGTATGGATCAGGATAGATGGTGCAGCTAAAATAGGATGTTAAAAGCATAATGTAGTGCGCGAACCTTTTTGGCATTTAGAAATGTAAATATTTTTTGTTATTTTTACTGAATATGAATATGTGTTATTGCTACAATATTTTGGTTTCAATGGAAGTTGATTTTAAATTTATGTGTGCATTGCAGTAGTATTTATATTTTTTTCTCATTTGATTTTATTTTTGACAATGGGAAAAAATAGTTGTAAAAGACCCTGTTGCAACGGATAAAAATAGTTGTAAATTATTTTATTGCAACAAGCAAAAAACGTTGTAAAAAAGTTTACTATGATGGGCTTTTACAACGGTTTCGAATCATTGTAAGGGTCTATCACAACATCATGTAAGATAGACGCTGGTCCGTTGCGAAACCCCTATTACAATGGGCATTGTCCATTGTAAAAGGGTATTTTTGTTGTAGTGTAAAAATAAATGCTAAAAACAGAAAGGTATTAAAAGCAACACCTTCATTAAACTATTAGAAATTATATCATATATTTATATACCACATGTTAAGAACAAAAAATTATGATGCTTAAAAGATAAAATATACATGTATTAGAGAATATAATAAACATGACACAAGAAACAAAATGAAGAGAAAAAATTAAACAAAATTAATATTCTAATAAGGACAAAGGTATTAAAAGTATTCCTAGAATAAATATCTAAATAACCTAATTTAGGCTTATATTATTATTATTATTAGAAAAAGCTGAATTCTTAAAAGAATCTATACAAAATTTTGTATTTCTAAGAAACACCTTAAAATTTAAATTTTTACTTAATTTATAACTAGGATTGGAAATCGAATTTAAACTAAACATAGAAATAGCATATATTGAGTGATTTAAGCTTAAATTAGTACTATTAAAAATACGTTGATTTCTATACCAACAAATAATAGTGAAAAATCTATTCAAACCCTTACAAAGAAATCTAATATTATTCCAATATAACTCACTTGATATATAAGTAAAATTTATATTAAAATTAAATAAATTAAATGCTTTTATAAGAATATATATATTGCGTATTTACATTTAAAATATAAATGCAATACATCCTCCTTTTGATTATAAGTAACAATTTTTATCATTAAATATATTTTTCATTTTTAACAGTTCAATGGTATGTAGCTTTTTATGTAAAATTAACCACATATGCACATTGCCTTTAGGTGGAGCATTAGTTTCTAAATGTATTTAAAAAAATTCATTTTAATTCCATAAAAATTAATAAACTTGTAAAAAGAATTAGATATGTATTTCTTACTACTATCCCAACACCAAGTTATAATATCTTTATCGTTATCAATATTATATAATTCTAATTTAGCACACAACAGTGCAAATTGAACAAAAGTATTACTAGTTAATGTACGATTAAAATTAAAATCTTAAGGAAAAATTAAATTAGGTCTATAAATATCAAAAATTAGAACATATTTAAAATTACATATATCATATAATAATTCAAATTCCACCTTAATAGGAATACTCGACAATAGACAATCATGCCAAAATGAGGTATTATAACCAGAATGCACAATATTATTACTTCCTAGTTTATAAATGTTAAGTTTTAAAATTACTGATTTCCAAAAATGAGATATATTATTGGTGTTACTTATACATTAATGGTACAAATTGAAGGTACCTTCCTACCATTGGTTCGATATTAGTTCTTTTCATAAATGGTTTCACTATTATCACTAAATTTCCATATCCATTTCCTAAAAGTGAAATATTTAAGTATGCAAGTTTATAATTCCTAGACCTCCTTCATTTTTTAGATTTACAAACCATTTCCCATTTTACAAGACATTTAGTGTTACTATTTAGATTATCACCACTCCATAAAAACTCTCTTCTCAATTTATCAATTTTATCTATTACCCAATTAGAAAAACGATAAAATGACATCTAATAAATGGGCAACGCAGATAAAACCGAGTTAATAAAAATAATTCTACTCACTCTCGATAAGAATTTACCATTTCAATTGAGTAATCTTTTATTAATTTTATCAATAATGGTATCCCAATCATCTTGTTTAAGCTTTTGCAGCCTAATTAAAAACCTAAATATTCAATAGGAAATTTCATTGTATTACAATAGAAAGTGAGTGCAATTTGATTTTCAAAATTATCTATATCATTTAAAACTAGAACTGAACTTTTGTCAAAATTAATCTTTAATCCAGAAAGAAGCTCAAAACTATATAAAATAAATTTAAGTGCAATAATATGTTTAGGTAAATGAGACGTAAAAATCATGGTATCTTCTGCAAATTGTAAAACAGAAAGACCATTACTAGTAATCTCATTATCAATACAATCTAATATTTTATTATTGGTTGCTAATTAAACGATTCTGGAAAAACTTCAGCAGCTAGGTTAAATAATGATGAAAAAGGGTTCCCTTGCCTGAGTCACCGTTTAGATTGGATTTTATCTCCCATTAACCATAATACTAGAGTTGCCCGTGTAAAGCAATGACATAATCCAATTAATCCAACAATCACTAAATCCCTTAACTATTAATACCTCTTTAAGAAAAACTCAATCAATAGAATCAAATGCTTTAGAAAAATCCAATTTTAAAAGAGTACAAGCGATATTATTCTTGTAATAGTAACTAATATATTCCTTGACTACTACTATACCATCTGTGATATTCCTACCCTTTATGAAGGCAGTTTGAGTGCTGTCAATTAGTGCATTCATTTTAGTATTTAATCTGTTATCTAGAACCTTAAATATAATTTTAAAAGAATTTTTTTATAAATAAATTGGTCGAAAATCTTTTAATTGGTTGGCTCCTAGTTTTTTATGTAATAAGATTACATTTGCGTAATTAAATCTCCCTAGCTATAAGAAACCTTCATAAAATTCATTAAACATTTTAGTTAAATCATCTTTAAGCACATTCCAAAAAATCTCATAAAATAATATAGGAAAACTATCCAGTCCAGATTCTTTATCATTAGGTGTATCTTTTATATCCTTAATAATTTCCTCCTCCTTAAAAGGATCATCTAAGCCTATCGGTCTACTCTAGAGTTATCTTTGTAAAGCATATCTCAATCAGCACTAATCCTATATCTATTTTTTGTACTAAAAATATCTCTAAAATAATTAGTACATTCCTTATTAAGTTCTACTTGATCAAAAATCTCTACGTCATTAATAAGAATAGAATTAATGGAATTGCTACGTTTTTTACCATTAGCTGTTTTACGAAAAAAAACTAGTATTCATATCTCCTTCATCCATCTATTGAATTCTAGATATTTGTTTCTACATTATTTCTTCTTGAATAATAATTTTATTTAATTCTTCTTTTAAATTATAAAGAACATTTTTTCTGAAATATTTAAATTTCTTATTTCTTCAATTTTATTTAGTTTTATAATACCATTATTCGTTTATCCTTTTTGATTCTAATGCTACCAAAAACACCTATATTCCATTTTTTAAGAAATGATCTTAAATCTCTAAGTTTTCCAACCCAAACCTTAGCAATATTACCAGGAAATTTGAAGTTGTAATTATTCATAGAAAGCCATTTATTAACCACTAAATCCTTAAAGCTATTTTCAAATAACCACATTTTTTCAAATCTATTTTTTTTTTAATTTCTAAAATTTGCATTAGAACAAAATAAGATAATTGAACAATGGTCCAAAAAATATATGGAAGCCCTACAACCTTACAAGAAGGAAAGTTGTCATCAATTTCATCGTTAATAAAAAACCTATCTAGCAAAGCTATATAAGGTATTTCTCTATTATTAGACCAAGTAAATTGTCTATTATTTAATTTTATTTATATTAAATTATAATTAATAATAAAATTATCAAATTCTTCCATGACCTCTAACTCACCTACCATAGGGGATCTCTCACCTATAAATCTAGTAACACTAAAATCTCCTCCTAAAATCCATGGACCAGAAGCCAATGTTCTAAAATCTAAACACTCCAACCATAGAACCCTACGACCTATTTTAGAATTAGGTCCATACACATTATTAATATAAAGGATGGAGTTATCATTAATGTCAGAAAATATTAAATGCATCGAATGTTCTTAATAGTAGATTGTAAAAGTCTAACACAATTATCTTTCCAACCTATCATAAGACCTCCTGCACTACCCCTAGTAGGAAGTTAAGCCTAATGATAAAAAAATAACCCCCTATGCTTTTAAAAATACGATAGTCATGAATCTCTATTTTAGTTTCTTAAAGTAAAACTATATCAATATTATTATCTTCGAACACAGATTTAATTTTTCTACATTTCTCTAAATCATATAATACTCTAATATTCCAACTAATCTATTTCATTTATCAAGCGATCTAACCCATTCTAATTCTTTATTTTTGATATATTCAATATCTAATTGACTATCATCAAAAATCAAATCTGAATTATTAGCTAGGAAATGTATTTCATTAGTAGACAAATTATTCAATGCACATGCACAATATGTACTACCCACAGGAGAATTCATAACTGAGCTAGAGCTATCTATAGCTCTAGAATCCACTCTAACAAGACGTGCACTTCTTCTAATTGTTTCTGGCTCAAGCGAACAAGAATAAGAAACTGCATTGCTTAGTAGTAGTCCTTTTCCCTTTTTTTCTATTTTTCCTGATTCTATCACTGGGCTGAGAAGAATAATCAAAACCAAGGCTCAAAATTGCAGCTGACTCTACACACTTCCAAATTATGTCAACGTTGTTTTTCAGATAAGATGAAACTCAATCTCTAACCCAAAAAAAACATTATCACACCTCCTTTTCAAATCTATGAACAAGATAATTTGATTATTATTTGTTTCCTCTAAGTTTCTTATCCTGTTCACCAAGCCAACATTACTGTCAGCCTCATCAAGAAAATCCCCATCCATGTAGCTGGCTTGTACTTCATCCATGGCTTTCAAACTAGCGATATCTATGTTTACATAATCACCGTTACAACTAATATCATAGAATTCCTTGATCCCATCCAGAAGCTCATTATTAACAGGGCAATCATCACCATGAACTTTAAGCTCAAGTTCAATCATAATGTGACGTCCCGGAATTTTAGACAATTTAAATTGGAATATTTAATTGATTTTAAATATTTAAAAGTTGATTTTTAACTTGAATTTCAAATATCACCATTTACTGGATAATTTAATTTTGAATTAAACTATTGGAAATTGGGTAAAATATAAAATCTGGAGTTATAAGCTGGTCTAAAATAATTTAAAGGCTTATAAATTTATATTAATAATACTAAAGGTGATAAAACCTTTAAAATTAAATTTAACAATGATTTTTTCAGTTTTAAAAATATACCGTCTAAATTGACATTTAAAAATAGCCTTCCGAGACACAGTCTCGGAATTCTATGAAACAAGTTCCACTGGATCTGTAATACAGTATTATTATCGGATTTCAATTTTCGTAATAATTTGAGTTGTTGTGTGAACATTCGATATACAAATGCGCTTAAATCTATATCGGAAATCTTATATAGTGACTAAATCCAAAAAGGTTATCTTCTTCATACGATCGAATTAGGGCTCGAAATGTAACGACCTGCTATTTTGGACCATTCAAATCGACAATAAAACCATACATGTCCTACTTGAACAATTCAAAATACCGAGTTGTTAATTAAAATTTGGCAAAACTCAGCATATACAGTAAATAAATCAACCATAGAATCACAAACACAGAGTAATATAAAATAATGCAGTGGAATAGATAAATAGTAGTTCATGAAGCTACTATATAACTACCAGAGTTAGAAATAAAATACAACAGAATATCTCAAATACAGTGAAGTCTCCAGTATGAACAAATGACCTCTCCGAACGAATCAGCTGAAAGAGCTGAAAGCTGAATCAATAGTTGGATCCTCAAACGAAGCTCCAAACTCCAAAGGCGAGTCTCGAATGCTGTGTCGCTTAGTCTGACCCGAGCGTAATGCAAAAATATAAAACACTCGAGTCAGGATTAACATTCTGATATCAATAAATCTAACTCAAGTGAAATATCAACTGAAATACAAATAACTTAAGGATGTTTGGGATAACCATCCTCTAAGGGTCCATGGAACTATCTACAAGGTAGAAATATACACTATAACACCGTGGTCATTCAATTTTATTTAGACTTCAAAATCAAAACATCATTTCCCTTTCAAATATATCTATTTTCCAAGATAGTATATATATATTAAATAATTTATAAAGTAAAGTATTTGAAATTCCCTCAACTACACAAATTGATTTTAATCAACTCAAGTTCCAAATTCCCATTTATTCAAAGCTCAATTCATTAATTCAATTCAGCTCCCAATAACCATTTAAACTTTCGTTATATTCAAAGCTTTAATATTCAATATTTTAAAGTTAAATCTAACGGTTTCATATAGATCTTGATTTAGCTTCATCATTACTATTTAGTCAGGAAATATCCACTTAACAAGTTCAATATCATTTAAATAGCCTTAGATTTCATTTTACAGAATATTTCCTTAAATTTATTTAAACTTAAAATATCCGTTTAATCCCTTTTACCAAAACCAAGTTATAAAATCATATCTTAAATCCCGAATTCAATAGTATCAAATCGATTTAATTGAATATAATTCTTAATTAAATACCATTTCCAATTAATTCAACTTTATCTTCTCAACTCTGGCTTATTCAAAATTTTACCAATCTAATTTGAAATATAAATTTAAACGAATCCTTAAACATATTATATGTATTAAATCAATCTCAATTAGATTAAATATTATTATTAGGTCTATACATAAAATTTTCATTTTTATACATATAATATTCTAAGAATCAGTCTTTATTAAAACTATATTTTTCTTTCCCAAACCATAGAAATTATTTTCAAAACATTTATATATATATGGACCAACGATGTCTGTATGTAATTTCCTATGCTATGGTCAAGGGATACAGATATTTATCATTTCAATCCGAAATTTAAATATACGGGTAGATATCACTTCGACCCACAATCCCAAATTCAATTTAATTGAAAATCGCTTGGGTTTATCATTTCAACCCATAACGAAATTCTCCTATCCAAAAGTCCGTTCGGGTATGTATCATTTCAACCCATAATGAATTCTAAACTACAGGGAACTTGCAGAGTGATAACAGATAATACAATAAAATAACAGGCATATATCATCAATAAAAAATAATATAAACAATAAGATATGGTGACATATCCCACAGGTGAACAGTTACAGAAAATAGCATATATATAACAATTTAAATGACTACAGTATCATATTTCAATTGTCGTTTCAATTGAAATCAAATTTAATAAAATACAAGAACGTTAATCGTGAGTGATTGCTCACCTTTCAAGGTTAGAGAAGAACGATAACGATGTCAGTTATGGATCCCAATATAAACTTTGAAGCAAAGCAAAATTGGCACGAATTTGATGACAAAGCTGATAGATAGAAATCGATGGAAAAATAATCAATCGGTTTGATATAAACAGAGTATATATTATATGTGTTATTCAAATTTCCTTAAAATCTCAATAAATTTAATTTAAGACGGATATTCAAATAAAATATTCACATTGTTTGAAACTAATATTAAATTTAAAATACATATTAAAACAAAACATCATCATATTATTGAAAAATCAATTCTTAAATTTAAACACATAAACGTTTTTCTCTTAAATCAATATTACATTTTAACACACACACAAAATAAAATATAGGCATAATATATATAAAAATCATCACTTATTTAAAACACGCATTTTAAAATAACATATTTATATATAGTTTACTCAAAATTCAAAGCATATACTGAGAAAATCAATCTATATATATATATAGGCCATACATTATGAAAGCATTACAGAAAAGAGAAAAAAACAAAACATACTTTATATATATACACTAGAATCGAGATGAAAATTATACATTTAAATTTTTAGTTTTGCAACATAAATCACTAATGCCTTTACAACACTCAGCTGCCATACTAATATATGTTATATTCGAACAGGAATAAAAATCTAATTATATTTTCCAAATATGTATATTACTAATATTTTATAATAACGAATAAGATATAAGACTAACGTATATATACGTCTCTGAAAAGCTTGGCTTAAAATTCACATAAGCATTAAACATAAAAAATATGTAGATATAGTTTTATGCTAAAATATCAATTAAATGAAGACTGTTATAATGTGAAAATTTGTGAACGCAAATTGAAATATAAAGATGAATTTGTCAAATATATTGGAAGTAGAGGACAGGGAGGGGAGAAGCAAAGAATGGAAAAAAAATATAAAATAAAAGGAAGAAAATGAAGGCCATACCTTCAGAGCTCACGCACACAAGAAGAAATGAAGAAAATGTTGAGATGCAATTGAAAACTATTTGTGTACGAGACTTATATTTATACTGAGGTGAGAGAATATAGGCAAGAAATAAATTTAAATCAATTATACACGATTGCATTGATTGAGGTGAGAGAATATAGGCAAGAAAGATTTGAGCGAATATTTACAGTGGTATTGCGTGAATTTAGCAAAAGGAAACTGCAAGAATCTTTGGCAAACATTTTGTACATGTTTAAAATTTATTAGGAAGTAAATGCGTTAATTAAAACGCAAGAAATATTTATAAAATGGGAAGGTAGTGAAAATTATTTGCGTACAAGGTTGAGTATTTAAATGAAACTAGTATTGATTGCTCGGAGAAACGACAGGAAATAATTCCTGTCAGGAGGAATTTGCGCGCGATATTTGATTTAGAAGATAATTGCGTTGGATAGATTAAATAAAGAAACGTACTAATTAATGGTATAGGAACATTAAGGAAATAAAAGAATTTCGTTTGAAAGGTAAGGAAAATCAAAGATTTTGTTCCTATTAATTGCAAAGAGTAAATGGAAAAGAAGAGACACTTATACACGTGAATTTCAAACAATCTTGAAACGGATTTTGAACTTCTAAAGAGAGATAAATTTGCTTGAAACTGCTACGCGAATTTTTATTCCTATTATAAAAATGAGGAAAAAGGAAAGCGTAGAAATTTAAACGTAACTTATCAAAACTAGATTTAAAAGAAATCGAACGTCTAGAGAAATGATTTCTTTCCCACTTGGAATGCAAGGCTACAGATAAATTTATTATTTAACGTCAAAATAAATATTTTTCCCAATTGAAACCATATTAACTTTTAAATCATTAAATTAACATATAAAATAATAACAACTATCTACTGCTTTATAGTAAATAAAAAAATTGTAAATTCACAGAATATAACCCGTTACTTTTATTTCAAAATATCTTTCTTATAATAATTATTATATTTGGAAAACATTTTGAAATAATTTTATCTTTTAAAACTTATAAATAAAATATTATTATGTTAACTACCAGATTAAATGTTCATTTTAATACATTCTCTTTCCTTAATGGAAAGATTTCAACAAATACAAATATTAATTTCGTATTAAAATCAAATAAAAATCTAATTCAACTACTTCTTTTTATTAACAATAAATCAAACATTATTTAATAATTTCACATAACTCAACATATCCATTAGTTACCAATTTTAGTTCATTTGTTAGAGGTTAACTTATTTGAATTACAACAATACAATTAAACAATTGTTTCCTCTTTAATTTTATTCAATAGATCAATATTTACAATTAACAATTATTATTAAATTCTTAACATTTGTTGTTTTTAATTCAAATTGTAAATCTCATGTAAACTATTATTATTCCCGTTATTTTTGTTTCTACCAAATTTTATTTAATATTTAAAAAAAATAGAATTTTAAATTGGTCTAAAATTTCGGATCGTTACCCATTACCACTTTTTTTTTTAAGCATCTGAACTGCATTGCAAAAAATGAAGATGGGAAGAGATTTTGAAAAGGTCGAGAAATCAAAGATTTTTATTCCTATTAAATACGGAGACGCAAATGAAAGTGGAAAGTTTCACACGTGAATTGGAGGCAGGGTTTTAATTCTTTTTTTTTAAAATGCACGTGCTGATTTGATTTTTAACAGCTAAGATATGAAATCAAAGAGTGCGTACAATAGATGCAATAATTAAAATGAACGTACACCCAAATTAATTAACAAGTAACGTAATCTTAATTTATATGTTTTCTTATTTATTTACTACTTATATTTAATTATACGTAATCCAAACATTAAATTTTTACTTCAAAATATTATTATATAAAATTTCTCAAAAATTCAATTAAATACGTTATTAAAAACCATTTAAAATTTATGGGTTGTTACACTCTCCCCCCGTCAAAACTTTTCGTCCCCGAAAAGGAAGGAGGCAGGGGAATAGCAACAAACAGAAAGAAAAAATAGATTGAAGTACAAGATAAACAATTAATTTAAAACTATACAAATTTTACTTGAAATATTCATTTAAAAACTTCGTTTGAAATTTAATTTTCTTTAATACTTTAATACTTTTCAAACTCCTTTGAAAACAATTATTTACATTATTACTTATATTTACAAAGAAGCTATTGAAAATATTAAATCCAAAATTTATAAATTTTTTTATTTATCTCAAGATACTTCCAACATTATAGATAAATTAATAATCATTCTTTTTAAATATGTTATAATTAATTAATAACTTCTGAAACACTAAAAATTTTCTATTATACCATGTAGTATGTAAATAAACAATATTTAAAAAGGATATATCCAAAAAGGAAAGAAGGTAGATTTGGAAAAGAGAATCAAGGTAAATAACTAAAGTTGAGCAGATAAGGTAGATTCAAAAGAATAGTATCGGGCACGAATAGTTAATTTCAAACCAAAAGAATTTCAATTTCAAAGACTAATACAAAATTTCTCGTTAGAAATACTTTTATAATAAAATACCTTTTCAAAAAAAAAATACTTTTATGTTGAAACCAATTTTCCTTTCGAAAATACTTCTATAACTCGATGTTTCAACAAGTTTATCCCCGTTCTTGCAGACTCTGGTCATGCGTTGATCAGGCGCAAAGCTTGAATTCTTCAAGTACTTAGTAGACCTGTTTCAACAACCAGTGAAAATATTTGAAAAACCTTTAAAAACAGATATGGAAAGTACAATCCAAAGAAAATAACCAAACCAAAACCTTTGTCTAACCATGGTTCGCAGATACACAATGGTTACGCCTGGATCCCCTAGGAAACAATCTGTATCGGTAAGCTTTCTCAGCCCTGCGAGTTACTCCATGATGACTAGTAGGATGCAGGATACACAATGGTTACGCCTGGATCCCCCAGGAAACAATCCGTACCCCTAGACTGTCTCAGCCAGGCAGTTTCGCTACTAATGCGACCTACATAGATTGCAGGATACACAATCGTTACGCCTGGATCCCCAGGAAACAATCCGTACCCCTAGGCCGTCTCAGCCAGGAAGTTGCGCTCTGCAGTCGCGAGAAAAAAAAACCATGGGTTACGCCACGGTGGGACACTCGAGTATCACATCCGGAAAACCAAAAATCAGAGAGAATAATATCGATAGAATGAATCCACGATGTAGCCACAAAGCGGATATCAAGCAGAAGGCACTTTCCATATCTTTACTTCGAAAATATGTATCATGTAGTACCTTTTCAAATCACTTTCCAAAATCATACTTATATAAAGTCCATTATATATAGGATTCCATTTTCAATTGAATACTTTCCCAATCAATAGTATATCAAATCACACTTATAAAGAATTCGATTATATAAAATTTCGCTTTCCAAATTGAGTACCTTTCAAATCATTAGGTTTCAAATCAATTTCGTACTATACAAATCAGTTTTATATAAGTCCGATAACTCTCAAATCAAGTATTTAGTAAATCAAGGTTCTCAAATTTTTTCTCGTTTCAATAACATTTCGGTTTCAAGAACATATATGATTTCACCAAATTTTCTTCCAAATTAAATATGTTCAGTTTCAAAGTTTCTTAAACATTAGGTTTAGAAAATAATCCAAATTTCTAAATCAACAAAATTTAGGTCAAACAAATTCATTTCCAAAATCACCATATAAGTACTGGTTTTAATTCCAATCTAATTTCAAAACCAAATATTCTTCTCTAAATCAACTATACTCAAAATGGTTTCTAAATTTATATTTATCCCTTTAAAACCTTTAAACTATTTATTTCTATATGAAAAATCCAATTTTCCTTTTCAAATTATTTATTTAACAAAAGTTTCAAATTTACTTAAGTTATACTCTTCATACTTTAAACATACAAAACTAAACTTATATTCTTTATCAAATATTTTATACTCTTCGAAATTTCTTAGTTTTAAAATTTTAAACCTTGATTTGGAAGTGCTCGAACTTTCAAAATAGTCGGTGAAATCAAATTTCAAATCTAAGAGTTGGAAATCAGCAACAAATCAGTAAATCAATTTTTTTTATAAATAGAGTTATACAAAATCAAATCGAAAACTCGAGGATTGAACATCGGCTTACTTTAAATTATTTCAAATATATATACGTGTATCTTTCGAATATCAAATCATACTTCGGAATTTGAAATCAAAATTGGTTTCACAAAGTCACTCGCATAGCAAAGCTATTAAAGTGGCCTCTCCCCACTCTGAAACTCGAAAATCAATGTCGACGATGCGTGCACTCATCACCGAAATTATTTTCCAGCGACATAAGTGAGTTCTGGACTTCTATTTTTTTGAAAACTTCTTTGAATTCTTTTTCGAAATCCTTGGAACTCATTTGAAGTCATTTGAAACATTTCCTATTCAGAAAATACTTTCAAATCTTATAATTATATATTTCAAAATCTTAAACCAATTTTCAAAAATACTGGAGTCCAATCTCTTGAATTTCAAATTCAAAACCTTTCGGTTATAAATCATTTTTATATAAATAAATTTTCTTATAATAGTTTCAAAATTTCAAATCTTTTTGAAACTTCAAATTCTCGGTTTTTTTAAAGGTATATAATCCTTATCGAAAACATTTTCTCTTTTATATATAGACTAAAATCATAGTTACCCAAATAAAGTTTTCGGCATATAAAACAATTTTAAAATACAAACAAAACCCGATTTTCAAAGGATGATTCAAGAATGAATTTTAAAACAAAGATAGAGATTTTATTTAGAGGAACTCCAATCAATAGAATCCTGATTCGAAGATAGACTCGATCGAAGATGAGATAATTAAATTACAAAATAGAAGATGGATATACTTCTATAAATCGTGGGCGACCTTTAACGGTCAACCGTGATTCCAAAATTAGACCGGTGCAGAATTCTGAGGCAATTCGACATTCGATCGCCAGAGATATAATTCGGAATAATAAGAGATAGTAGCATCTAAACCGAGGGATACATAAATCTCCAGTGAATCAATGCCAATTGTAAAAGAGTTTCACCCCCTTTACAAATCATTCAGTGGAGTCATTGGATACTCCAGAATCAAAAGAATATAAATAGAGAGAGACAAGAATGAATTATTGAACCACATGGAACGTTCCAAAGTTCAAAGGAAATCGAGTCAAAAGGAAGAGATTCAACTCGAACGAAAGTGATTCTGTAAATAAATTTACCATATATGCTAAGTTTTTCCTAGAGCCGAAGCTCTGATACCAACTGTACCGACCCGCTATTTTGGACCATTCAAATCGACAATAAAACCATACATGTCCGACTTGAATAATTCAAAATACTGAATTGTTAATTAAAATTTGGCAAAACTCAGCATATATAGTAAACAAATCAACCATAGAATCACAAACATAGAGTAATATAAAATAATGCAGCGGAATAGATAAATAGTGGTTCATGAAGCTACTATATAATTACCAGAGTTAAAAATAAAATACAACAGAATATCTCAAATACAGTGAAGTCTCCAGTACGAACAGATGACCTCTCCGAACGAATGAACTGAAAGAGCTGAAAACTGAATCAATAGTTGGATCCTCAAACGAAGCTCCAAACTCCAAAGGCGAGTCTCAAATGCTGCATCGCTTAGTCTGACCCAAACGTAAAGCAAAAGCACAAAACACTTGAGTCGGGATTAACATTCTTATATCAATAAATCCAACTCAAGTGAAATATCAACTGAAATACAAATAACTTAAGGATGTTTGGGATAACCATCCTTTAAGGGTCCATGGAACTATCTACAAGGTAGAAATATACACTTTAACACCGTGGTCATTCAATTTTATTTAGAATTCAAAATCAAAACATCATTACCCTTTCAAATATATCTATTTTCCAAGATAGTGTGTGTATATATATATATATTAAATAATTTATAAAGTAAAGTATTTGAAATTTCCTCAACTACACAAATTGATTCTAATCAACTCAAGTTCCAAATTCCCATTTATTCAAAGTTTAATTCATTAATTCAATTCAGCTCCCAATAACCATTTAAACTTTCGTTATATTCAAAGCTTTAATATTCAATATTATAAAGTTAAATCTAGCAGTTTCATATAGATCTTGATTTAGCTTCATCATTACTATTTAGTCAGGAGATATCCACTTAACAAGTTCAATATCATTTAAATAGCCTTAGATTTCATTTTACAGAATATTTCCTTAAATTTATTTACACTTAAAATATCCGTTTAATCCCTTTTACCAAAACCAAGTTATAAAATCATATCTTAAATCCCGAATTCAATAGTTTCAAATCGATTTAATTGAATATAATTCTTAATTAAATACCATTTCCAATTAATTCAACTTTATCTTCTCAACTCTAGCTTATTTAAAATTTTACCAATCTAATTTGAAATATAAATTTAACCGAATCCTTAAACATTTTATATGTATTAAATCAATCTCAATTAGATTAAATATTATTATTAGGTCTATACATAAAATTTTCATTTTTATACATAAATATTCTAAGAATCAGTCTTTATTAAAACTATATTTTTCTTTCCCAAACCATAGAAATTATTTTCAAAACATTTATATATATATATATGGACCAACGATGTCTGTATGTAATTTCCTACGCTATGGTCAAGGGATACGGATATTTATCATTTCAATCCGAAATTTAAATATACGGGTAGATATCACTTCGACCCGCAATCCCAAATTCAATTTAATTGAAAATCACTTGGGTTTATCATTTTAACCCAGAACGAAATTCTCCTATCCAAAAGTCCGTTCGGGTATGTATCATTTCAACCCATAGTGAATTCTAAACTATAGGATACTTGCAGAGTGACAACAGATAATACAATAAAATAATAGGCATATATCATCAATAAATAATATAAACAACAGGATATGGTGACATATCCCACGGGTGAATAGTTACAGGAAATAACATATATATAACAATTTAAATGACTACAACATCATATTTCAATTGTCATTTCAATTGAAATCAAATTTAATAAAATACAAGAACGATAATCGTGAGTGATTGCTCACCTTTCGAGGTTAGAGAAGAACGATAATGAGGTTAGTTATGGATCCCAATACGAACTTTGAAGCAAAGAAAAATTGGCACGAATTTGATGACAAAGTTGATATTTAGAAATCGATGGAAAAAAAATCAATCGGTTTGATATAAACAGAGTATATATTATATGTGTTATTTAAATTTCCTTAAAATCTCAATAAATTTAATTCAAGACGGATATTCATCTAAAATATTCACATTGTTTGAAACTGATATTAAATTTAAAATACATATTAAAACAAAACATTATCATATTATTGAAAAATCAATACTTAAATTTAAACACATAAACGTTTTTCCTCTTAAATCAATATTACATTTAAACACACACACAAAATAAAATATAGGCATAATATATATAAAAATCATCACTTATTTAAAACACGCATTTTAAAATAACATATTTATATATAGTTTACTCAAAATTCAAAGCATATACTGAGAAAATATATATATATATATATATATATATATATAGACCATACATTATGAAAGCACTACAGAAAAGAGAAAAAAAAAACATACTTTATATATAAACACTAGAATCGAGATGAAAATTATACATTTAAATTTTTAGTTTTACAACATAAATCACTAATGCTTTTACAACACTCGGCTGCCATACTAAAATATGTTATATTCGAACAAGAATAAAAATCTAATTATATTTTCAAAATATGTATATTACTAATATTTTATAATAACAAATAAGATATAAGACAAACGAATATATACGTCTCTGAAAAGCTTGGCTTAAAATTCACATAAGCATTAAACATAAAAAAATATGTAGATATAGTTTTATGCTAAAATATCAATTAAATGAAGACGGTTATAATGTGAAAATTTGTGAACGCGAGTTGAAATATAAAGATGGATTTGTCAAATATATTAGAAGTAGAGGACAGGGAGGGGAGAAGCAAAGCATGGAAAGAAATATAAAATAAAAAGAAGAAAATGGAGGCCATACCTTCAGAGCTCACGCACGCAAGAAGAAATGAAGAAAATGTTGAGATGCAATTGAAAATTATTTGTGTACGAGGCTTATATCTATACCGAGGTGAGAGAATATAGGCAAGAAATAAATTTAAATCAATTATACACGATTGCATTGATTGAGGTGAGAGACTATAGGCAAGAAAGATTTGAGCGAATATTTACAGTGGTATTGATTGTGTGAATTTAGCAAAAGGAAACTGCAAGAAATCTTTGGCAAATATTTTGTACACGTTTAAAATTTATTAGGAAGTAAATGCGTTGATTAAACGCAAGAAATATTTATAAAATGTGAAGGTGGTGAAAATTATTTGCGTACAAGGTTGAGTATTTAAATGAAACTAGTATTGATTGCTTGGAGAAACGGCAGAAAATAATTCCTGTCAGGAGGAATTTGCGCGTGATATTTGATTTAGAAGATAATTGCGTTGGATAGATTAAATAATGAAACGTACTAATTAATGGTATAGGAACATTAAGGAAATAAAAAAAATTCGTTTGAAAGGTAAGTAATATCAAAGATTTTGTTTCTATTAATTGCAAAGGAGTAAATGGAAAAGAAGAAACACTTATACACGTGAATTTCAAACAATCTTGAAACGGATTTTGAACTTCTAAAGAGAAATAAATTTGCTTGAAACTGCTACGTGAATTTTTATTCCTATTATAAAAATGAGGAAAAAGGGAAGCGTAGAAATTTACACGTAACTTATCAAAACTAGATTTAAAAGAAATTGAACGTCTAGGGAAATGATATCTTTCCCACTTCGAATGCAAGGCTACAGATAAATTTATTATTTAACGTCAAAATAAATATTATTCCCAATTGAAACCATATTAACTTTTAAATCGTTAAATTAACATATAAAATAATAACAACTATCTACTGCTTTATAGTAAATAAAAAAATTGTAAATTCACAGAATACAACATGTTACTTTTATTTCAAAATATCTTTCTTATAATAATTATTATATTTGGAAAACATTTTGAAATAATTTTCTCTTTTAAAACTTATAAATAAAATATTATTATGCTAACTACCAAATTAAATGTTCATTTTAATACATTCTCTTTCCTTAATGGAATGATTTCAACAAATACAAATATTAATTTCGTATTAAAATCAAATAAAAATCTAATTCAACTACTTCTTTTTATTAACAATAAATCAAACATTATTTAATAATTTCACATAACTCAACATATCCATTAGTTACCAATTTTAGTTCATTTGTTAGAGGTTAACTTATTTGAATTACAACAATACAATTAAACAATTGTTTACTCTTTAATTTTATTCAATAGATCAATATTTACAATTAACAATTATTATTAAATTCTTAATATTTGTTGTTTTTAATTCAAATTGTAAATCTCATATAAACTATTACTATTCCCATCATTTTTGTTTCTACCAAATTTTATTCAATATTTTAAAAAAAATTAGAATTTTAAATTGGTCTAAAATTTCGGATCGTTACCCATTACCCTTTTTTTTCAGGATCGGAACTGTGTTGCAAAAAATGAAGATGGGAAGAGATTTTGAAACGGCCAGGAAATCAAAGATTTTTATTCCTATTAAATACGGACGCAAATTAAAGTGGAAAGTTTTACACGTGAATTGGAGGCAGTGTTTTAATTCTTTTTTTTTAAATGCACGTGCTGATTTGATTTTTAACAGCTAAGATATGAAATCAAAGAGTGCGTACAATAGATGCAATAATTAAAATGAATGTACGCCCAAATTAATTAACAAGTAACGTAATCTAAATTTATATGTTTTCTTATTTATTTACTACTTATATTTAATTATACGTAATCCAAACATTAAATTTTTAGTTCAAAGTATTATTATTTAAAAATTCTCAAAAATTCAATTAAATATGTTATTAAAAACCGTTTAAAATTTATGGGTTGTTACACTCTCCCCACTCAAAACTTTTCGTCCCGAAAAGGAAGGAGGTAAGGGAATAGCAACAAACAGAAAGAAAAAATAGATTGAAGTACAAGATAAACAATTAATTGAAAACTATACAAATTTTACTTGAAATATTCATTTAAAAACTTCATTTGAAATTTATTTTCTTTAGCACTTTAATACTTTCAAAACTCCTTTGAAAACAATTATTTACATTATTACTTATATTTACAAAGATGCTATTAAAAATATTAAATCAAAAATTTATAATTTTTTTATTTATCTCAAGATACTTCCAACATTATAGATAAATTAATAATCATTCTTTTTAAATATGTTATAATTAATTAATAACTTCTGAAACACTAAAAAAATTCTATTATACCATGTAGTATATAAATAAACAATATTTAAGAAGGATACATCTAACAAGGAAAGAAGTTTAGATTCGGAAAACAGAATCAAGGTGAATAACTAAAGCTGAGTAGATAAGGTAGATTCAAAAGAATGGTATCGGGCACGAATAGTCAATTTCAAACCAAAAGAACTTCAATATCAAAGATTAGTACAAAATTTCTTGCTGAAAATACTTTTATAATAAAATACCTTTTCAAAAAAAAATACTTTTATGTCGAAACCAATTTTCCTTTCGAAAATACTTCTATAACTCGATGTTTCAACAAGTTTATCCTCGTTCTTGCAGACTCTAGCCATGCGTTGATCAGGCGCAATGCTAGAATTCTTCAAGTACTTAGTAGACCAGTTTCAACAACCAGTTAAAATACTTGAAAAACCTTTAAAAACAGATATGGAAAGTACAATCCAAACAAAATAACCAAACCAAAACCTTTGTCTAACCATGGTTCGCAGATACACAATGGTTATGCCTGGATCCCCCAGGAAACAATCTGTATCGGTAAGCTTTCTCAGCCCTGTGAGTTACACCATGATGACTAGTAGGGTGCAGGATACACAATGGTTACGCCTGGATCTCCCAGAAAACAATCCGTACCCCTAGGCCGTCTCAGCCAGGCAGTTTCGCTACTAATGCGACCTACATAGATTGCAGGATACACAATGGTTACGCCTGGATCCCCCAGGAAAACAATCCGTACCCCTAGGCCGCTCAGCCAGGCAGTTGCGCTATGCAGTCGCGAGAAAAAAACCATGGGTTACGCCACGGTGGGACACTTGGGTATCACATCCGGAAAACCAAAAATTAGAGAGAATAATATCGATAGAATGAATCCACATTGTGGCCACAAAGCGGATATCAAGCAGAAGGCACTTTCCATATCTTTACTTCGAAAATATGTATCATATAGTACCCTTTCAAATCACTTTCCAATATCATACTTATATAAAGTCCATTATATATAGGATTCCATTTTCAATCGAATACTTTCCCAATCAATAATATATCAAATCACACTTATATAGACTTCGATTATATAAAATTTCTCTTTCCAAATTGAGTACCTTTCAAATCAATAGGTTTCAAATCAACTTCGTACGATACAAATCAGTTTTATATAAGTTCGATAACTCCCAAATCAAGTATTTAGTAAATCAAGGCTCTCAATTTTTTCTCTCATTTTAATAACATTTCAGTTTCAAGAACATATATGATTTCACCAAATTTTCTTCCAAATTAAATATATTCAGTTTCAAAGTTTCTTAAACAATAGGTTTAGAAAATAATCCAAATTTCCAAATCAACAAAATTTAGGTCAAACAAATTCATTTCCAAAATCACCATATAAGTACTGGTTTTAATTCCAATCTAATTTCAAAACCAAATATTCTTGTCAAAATCAATTATACTCAAAATGGTTTCTAAATTTATAATTATCCTTTAAAACCTTTAAACTATTTATTTCTATATGGAAAATCCAAGTTTCCTTTTTCAAATTATTTATTTAACAAAAGTTTCAAATTTACTTAAGTCATACTCTTCGTACTTTAAACATACAAAACTAAACTCATATTCTTTATTAAATATTTTATACTTTTCGAAATTTCTTAGTTTTAAAATTTCAAACCTTGATTTGGAAGTGCTCGAACCTTCAAAATAGTCGGTGAAATCAAATTTCAAATCCAAGAGTTGGAAATCAGTAAGTCAATTTGTTTTTTATAAATAGAGTTATACAAAATCAAATCGAAAACTCGAGGATTTAAAGCCGGCTTACTTTAAATAATTTCAAATATATATACCTTTATCTTTCGAATATCAAATCATACTTCGGAATTTGAAATCAAAATTGGTTTCACAAAGTCACTCGCATAGCAAAGCTATTAAAGTGGCCTCTCCCCACTCTGAAACTCGAAAATCAATATGGATGATGCGTGCACTCATCACCGAAATTATTTTCCAGCGACATAAGTGAGTTCTGGACTTCTATTTTCTTGAAAACTTCTTTGAATTTTTTTTCGAAATCCTTGGAACTCATTTGAAGTCATTTGAAACATTTCTTATTCAGAAAATACTTTCAAATCTTATTATTATACATTTCAAAATCTTAAACCAATTTTCAAAAATACCGGAGTCCAATCTCTCGAATTTCAAATTCAGAACCTTTCAGTTATAAATCATTTTTATATAAATAAATTTTCTCAAATTTTTTTCAAAATTTCAAATCTTTTCGAAACTTCAAATTCTCTATTTTTTTAAAGGTATATACTCCTTATCGAAAACATTTTCTCTTTTATATATAGAATAAAATCATAGTTACCCAAGTAAAAATTTCGGCATATAAAACAATTTTAAAATACAAACAAAACCCGATTTTCAAAGGATGATTCAAGAATGGATTTTAAAACAAAGATAGAGATTTAATTTAGAGGAACTCCAATCAATAGAATCCTGATTCGAAGATAGACTCGATCGAAGATGAGATAATTAAATTACAAAATAGAAGATAGATATACTTCTATAAATCACGGGCGACCTTTAACGGTCAACAGTGATTCCAAAATTAGATCGGTGCAGAATTCTGAGGTAATTCGACATTCGATCGCTAGAGATATAATTCGGAATAATAAGAGATAGTAGCATCTAAACCGAGAGATACATAAATCTTCGGTGAATCAATGCCAATTGTAAAGGAGTTTCACCCCCTTTACAAATCATTCAGTGGAGTCATTGGATACTCCAGAATCAAAAGAAAATAAATAGAGAGCGACAAGAATGAATTTTTGAACCACAGGGAACGTTCCAAAGTTCAAAGGAAATCGAGTCAAAAGGAAGAGATTCAACTCGAATGAAAGTGATTGTGTAAATAAATTTACCATATATGCTAAGTTTTTCCTAGAGCCAAAGCTCTGATACCAACTGTAACGACCCGCTATTTTGGTCCATTCAAATCGACAATAAAACCATACATGTCCGACTTGAATAATTCAAAATACCAATTTGTTAATTAAAATTTGGCAAAACTCAGCATATACAGTAAATAAATCAACCATAGAATCACAAACACAGAGTAATATAAACTAATGCAGCGGAATAGATAAATAGCAGTTCATGAAGCTACTATATAAATATCAGAGTTAAAAATAAAATACAACAGAATATCTCAAATACAGTGAAGTCTCCCGTACGAACAGATGACCTCTCCGAACGAATCAACTGAAAGAGCTGAAAGCTGAATCAATAGTTGGATCCTCAAACGAAGCTCCAAACTCCAAAGGCGAGTCTCAAATGTTGTATCGCTTAGTCTGACTCGAGCATAAAGCAAAAACACAAAACACTCGAGTCAGGATTAACATTCTTATATCAATAGATCCAACTCAAGTGAAATATTAACTGAAATACAAATAACTTAAGGATGTTTGGGATAACCATCCTCTAAGGGTCCATGGAACTATCTACAAGGTAGAAATATACACTATGACACCGTGGTCATTCAATTTTATTTAGACATCAAAATCAAAACATCATTTCCCTTTCAAATGTACCTATTTTCCAAGATAGTATATATATTAAATAATTTATAAAGTAAAGTATTTGAAATTTCCTCAACTACACAAATTGATTCTAATCAACTCAAGTTCCAAATTTCCATTTATTCAAAGCTCAATTCATTAATTCAATTCAGCTCCCAATAACCATTTAAATTTTCGTTACATTCAAAGCTTTAATATTCAATATTTTAAAGTTAAATCTAACAGTTTCATATAGATCTTGATTTAGCTTCATCATTATTATTTAGTCAGGAAATATCCACTTAACAAGTTCAATATCATTTAAATAGCATTGGATTTCATTTTACAGAATATTTCCTTAAATTTATTTGAACTTAAAATATCCATTTAATCCCTTTTACCAAAACCAAGTTATAAAATCATATCTTAAATCCCAATTTCAATAGTTTCAAATCGATTTAATTGAATATAATTCTTAATTAAATACCATTTCCAATTAATTCAACTTTATTTTCTCAACTCTAGCTTATTCAAAATTTTACCAAATCTAATTTGAAATATAAATTTAAACGAATCCTTAAACATATTATATGTATTAAATCAATCTCAATTAGTTTAAATATTATTATTAGGTCTATCCATAAAATTTTCATTTTTATACATATAATATTCTAAGAATCAGTCTTTATTAAAACTATATTTTTCTTTCCCAAACCATAGAAATTATTTTCAAAACATTTATATATATATATAGACCAACGATGTTTGTATATAATTTCCTACGCTATGGTCAAGGGATACAGATATTTATCATTTCAATCCGAAATTTAAATATACGGGTAGGTATCACTTCGACCCGCAATCCCAAATTCAATTTAATTGAAAATCGCTAGGGTTTATCATTTCAACCCATAACGAAATTCTCCTATCCAAAAGTCCGTTCGGGTATGTATCATTTCAACCCATAGTGAATTCTAAACTACAGGGAACTTGCAGAGTGATAACAGAAAATACAATAAAATAACAGGCATATATCATCAATAAAAATATAATATAAACAACAGGATATGATGACATATCCCATAGGTGAACAGTTAAAGAAAATAACATATATATAACAATTTAAATGACTACAACATCATATTTCAATTGTCGTTTCAATTGAAATCAAATTTAATAAAATACAAGAACGTTAATCGTGAGTGATTGCTCACCTTTCAAGGTTAGAGAAGAACGATAATGAGGCTGTTGAATATGCGCTTATATGATTTTTGTTTGATGATAATATATATATATATATTCGTTTAAATGTATTTGTTAATGTACTATTTTATTTCTCATAGGTTAAATAAATATTTGCTGAATGAAATTAAATAACATAGAATTTGAATTCAAACAGAAATTTTATTCAAACAATATTTATTACAATTTTGAATAGTACAAATTCAAGTTCTCACTATACCACTTTGATTGTAATATACAATTACTTACAATATACAATTACATCACAATCTCAATTTCACATCTGACCTCACTACATAATCACTCATTCACTCAACTAGTATTTTATCTTCAACTTTATTCCAATGTGGATCCGGCATCTGAGAAATTTGCAAAAATAATTTTTGACGCGGTAAAATTGAAAAGAAAATATTTTGTTGCAGTACAAAATAAAAAGTGAATTTTGAAAATAATATTTGCCTCAGTTATTTGGGTTGTTCGTCATCATTTACATTTGAATTCATCATACACGAACAACTCGTGACATATACAGTGTATCACTGTATATGCCACAAGGCCGTGCACACCGAAATATACACTTGATCGATTTACAGAGACAAGTGAGCACAGGTCAAACCCAAATACATGATTCAACTCAAGTGCAATAAAACAATGTCACAATTTTCAGCACAAGGCCAAATCCAAATCGGATTGAACTCAGGTGTAATTCGAAAATTAAATATGAATACAATCATGTGGTCAAGACGGCTACATACAGTCTCAAGTGAAAGCAAAAACTCAAACCAGAGGCAACTGACTATAAAAAAAATACATGAAGGTCACAGTGAAGCATGAAGCAGTTCAATATCCAAGCAACAATGAAAAGTAAGGAACCAACTACACAACTACAGTAACAACTCCAGACCAACTACAAAAGCCAATGTCGAAGTCATTCCAGCAAAATGACAATGAACCAAATGCAACTGGAAACCCAAAAAAGCAAGCATACAAAATGCTCAATGCAAACAACAAAAGTGCAAGCTACAACTTTAAATGAACCAGGTGAAGCAACTCAAGCTCCAAAAGACCAAGTCGAAGTAAATGTCGAACTATTTTTAATAATTCTAAGCAATTGAAAATAATACAAAGACTACAATGAACACAAGAAAATGTGATAGCAGTTTAAATATAGAAGATAAGTATACAACCAGTAGGCAGTGATACACAGTGGCCAAGTGGTCTGCAACAATACCAAAGGAATGACAAGAACAAAGCACAGTTGAATTGTCATCTGAGGATGCAGATACAAAATGACGCAGTGCAAAATCATCAATGAATTTGAAGTGTACAAAGAAGACGTTGACACGGCAACAATGAAACCAACACAATGAAACTGACTCGAAGCAAACTCAGTGCACAACAATCAAATGAACACAGCGAACACTTCAGGACAAGGTGCAGACGATCAACATACTACAAGTATGCAGTAATGCATATATACTCCAAACCAGTTCAATGTGGAAAGCAACCAGGGATATGCTACAACTCCAATGCTTAAGTGGAAGTACCAACTACTAAGTGCAACATACAGTGACAAAATCAAGCTGCATGTACACAGTTCAACATGATTGAAAGTACAGTGGATAGAAGTCGATGCAAACATACATGAACGCACATATATAGGCAGTGCACATTGAACCAGACCACATTATAAACTCAGTAGTGTGCAAATGAAGAATAGCAAGTAAAATCGAACAAGGACCAGAGACAGTGAATAGCATGGCAAAAGTCAACAAGATCAATACTTATTCTTTTCACACAAAATCAAGTGTACTGTTCGAACAATATCCAGCATGTTAAGAAATCAAAATGGCCAAAGTAAACAAGATCAGTGTCAAGGCCGAAGTCATCAGAAAAATGGAGTTGAATTCACAAATCAAAATCGAAGTTGACCAAGTCAGAAATCAAGTGTGTGTAAATTGAAAAAGTCAAAAATCAAATCCAAGTAAAATAGGAAAGTTGCTGCCGTAACGATCAAGGAAGGATCGAACGGTCTCAAACTAAAATCGTGACAGTGAAGTAAGGGAAACTATACGAATACGAACAAGTCAGATAAATCATCAACGTCCAACAACAATCAAATGGCCGAAGCACCATGTTGAACAAATCAGACGAACGAATTAAAGGAAATCGAAATCCATATATAAACCCACAATAATCATTGGCAATAAAGATTAATAGAGTTCGAGCACTGAATCTAGAAATCAAAAAGAGAAATTCACATATCAAATCAAATCCGAACTTGATCAAGGAGGAAGAGCCGCGAACAAGCTTATTGAAGCAGAAACTAGCTTGATAAAGCAGCCGAAGTCATCTCAAGATACGAGCGACCAACAGAGCCAGAAAATCAAACATTTACAGTCGCGATCTCCCAATTTCAAAAAACCCTAATTTCTATAGAAAGAGGATCGGCCGCCATATTCACAGAAACAAACAAAGCAAAGAGGAACGGGTCGAAATAAAAAGGGCCGGCCTCTTCTATATTAAGAGTTTCTTCTTTTAAAAATTATAAAGGGGTTTCAATTTCTTAACTAGGGTTATTTTATTTTTCTTAAAATTGTTCTTAATTTGTAATTTTCATTTTAAACCGTTGTATTTACTAGCCGTGTGACTAGGGGACAAGCTATGTGGCGTAGTTTGACAATTCGCAACTCAGTGGCTGAGTTGTGGCAGGGTTTTAAGCGTAGAGTTAGATTTAGTCAATAGCAAGTGTCGCGAGTTTACGGGTGTAAGCGTCTGACTATCTAATTTCTAGTAGAAACCGTGGGGGTAACACGTAGGTAGGGTTTTGCCGAAGCTGGGTAAATTCTGTGTCGTTCTATTTCTGCATTTTATTATTCTGCTATTTTTCTGTGCTGCTATTATTCTGTGTTCTGTGTTGAAATCATTTTATAAGCTTCCGCAATTAATTTTTATAATTAATACCATCACCCTATTCACCCCCCCTCTAGAGTGAAATCGATCCTACAGAGGTCAGTTATGGATCCCAGTACGAACTTTGAAGCAAAGCAAAATTGGCACGAATTTGATGACAAAGCTGATAGATAGAAATCGATGAAAAAAAATCAGTCGGTTTGATATAAACAGAGTATGTATTATATGTGTTATTTAAATTTCCTTAAAATCACAATAAATTTAATTTAAGACGGATATTCAAATAAAATATTCACATTGTTTGAAACTGATATTAAATTAAAATACATATTAAAATAAAACATTATCATATTATTGAAAAATCAGTACTTAAATTTAAACACATAAATGTTTTTCCTCTTAAATCAATATTACATTTAAACACACACACAAAAAAATATAGGCATAATATATATAAAAATCATCACTTATTTAAAACACGCGTTTTAAAATAACATATTTATATATAGTTTACTCAAATTCGAAGCATATACTGAGAAAATCAATATATATATATATATATAGACCATACATTATGAAAGCACTACAGAAAAGAGAAAAAAACAAAACATACTTTATATATATACACTAGAATCGAGATGAAAATTATACATTTGAATTTTTAGTTTTACAACATAAATCACTAATGCTTTTACAACACTCAGCTGCCATACTAATATATGTTTTATTCGAACAGGAATAAAAATCTTATTATATTTTCAAAATGTGTATATTACTAATATTTTATAATAACAAATAAGATATAAGAGTAACGTATATATACGTCTCTGAAAAGCTTGGCTTAAAATTCACATAAGCATTAAACATAAAAAAAATATGTAGATATAGTTTTATGCTAAATTATCAATTAAATGGAGACTGTTATAATGTAAAAATTTGTGAACGCGAGTTGAAATATAAAGATGGATTTGTCAAATATATTGGAAGTAGAGGACAGGAAGGGGAGAAGTAAAGCATGGAAAAAAAATATAAAATAAAAAGAAGAAAATGGAGGCCATACCTTCAGAGCTCACGCACGCAAGAAGAAATGAAGAAAATGTTGAGATGCCATTGAAAACTATTTGTGTACGAGGCTTATATTTATACCGAGGTGAGAGAATATAGGCAAGAAATAAATTTAAATCAATTATACACGATTGCATTGATTGAGGTGAGAGAATATAGGCTAGAAAGATTTGAGCGAATATTTACAGTGGTATTTATTGCGTGAATTTAGCAAAAGGAAACTGCAAGAAATCTTTGGCAAACATTTTGTACATGTTTAAAATTTATTAGGAAATAAATGCATTGATTAAAACGCAAGAATATTTATAAAATGGGAAAGTGGTGAAAATTATTTGCATACAAGGTTGAGTATTTAAATGAAACTAGTATTGATTGCTTGGAGAAACGGCAGGAAAAAATTCCTGTCAGGAGGAATTTGCACGTGATATTTGATTTAGGAGATAATTGCGTTGGATAGATTAAATAAAGAAACGTACTAATTAATAGTATAGGAACATTAAGGAAATAAAAGAATTTCGTTTGAAAGGTAAGTAATATCAAAGATTTTGTTCCTATTAATTGCAAAGGAGTAAATGGAAAACTTATACACGTGAATTTCAAACAATCTTGAAACGGATTTTGAACTTCTAAAGAGAAATAAATTTGCTTGAAACTGCTATGCGAATTTTTATTCCTATTATAAAAATGAGGAAAAAGGGAAGCGTAGAAATTTACACGTAACCTATCAAAACAAGATTTAAAAGAAATTAAACGTCTAGAGAATGATTTCTTTCCCACTTGGAGTGCAAGGCTACAGATAAATTTATTATTTAACGTCAAAATAAATGTTACTCCCAATTGAAACTATATTAACTTTTAAATCATTAAATTAACATATAAAATAATAACAACTATCTACTGCTTTATAGTAAATAAAAAAAATTGTAAATTCATAGAATACAACCAGTTACTTTTATTTCAAAATATCTTTCTTATAATAATTATTATATTTGGAAAACATTTTGAAATAATTTTCTCTTTTAAAACTTATAAATAAAATATTATTATGTTAACTACCAAATTAAATGTTCATTTTAATACATTCTCTTTCCTTAATGGAAAGATTTCAACAAATACAAATATTAATTTCGTATTAAAATCAAATAAAAAACTAATTCAACTACTTCTTTTTATTAACAATAAATCAAACATTATTTAATAATTTCACATAACTCAACATATCCATTAGTTACCAATTTTAGTTCATTTTTAGAGGTTAACTTATTTGAATTACAACAATACAATTAAACAATTGTTTCCTCTTTAATTTTATTCAATAGATCAATATTTACATTTAACAATTATTATTAAATTCGTAACATTTGTTGTTTTAATTCAAATTTTAAATGTCATATAAACTATTATTATTCCCATCATTTTTGTTTCTACCAAATTTTATTCAATATTTTAAAAAAATAGAATTTTAAATTGGTCTAAAATTTTGGATCGTTACCCATTACCCATTTCTTTTTTTTTCAAGATCTGAACTGCATTGCAAAAAATGAAGATGGGAAGAGATTTTGAAACGGTCAGGAAATCAAAGATTTTTATTCCTATTAAATACGGAGACGCAAATGAAAGTGGAAAGTTTTACACGTGAATTGGAGGCAGGGTTTTAATTCTTTTTTTTTAAATGCACGTGCTGATTTGATTTTTAACAGTTAAGATATGAAATTAAAGAGTGCATACAATAGATGCAATAATTAAAACGAATGTACGCCCAAATTAATTAACAAGTAACGTAATCTAAATTTATATGTTTTCTTATTTATTTACTACTTATATTTAATTATATGTAATCCAAGCATTAAATTTTTATTTCAAATATTATTATTTAAAATTTCTTAAAAATTCAATTAAATACGTTATTAAAAACCTTTTAAAATTTATGGGTTATTACACGAAACCTTTTCCATTGCGTTAGGAATAGGGGTATAACAATAAAAACGCCGAGTGGCATGCCTTGATAAGAGTTTAGAATTTTGTGTTGTAATTTTTGGACAATTTAAATTTGAATTTGAAAATAAATAATATAATCGAACACTATACTAAGCTTTGACACGTTGAGAAGTATAGACACGCATTGTCTTTCTTCTGAAGTTTCCACACACGTCTTTAAAATAAGAGCAATGGCCGAGCTTTGAAAATATCTATCTTCAGTACCTTATTTCCATCTTTATTTATTTTGTTCCAAGATTGAATCAAACACTTCCTTTCAATTTAAACCCGACCTTTTCCTTTCGTATCAGCAACTTCAAGAGAGCCGACTTCACTTTAAATCAAACTAGGGTTGCGAGCAAAATGCATGGCTATTGGGGGCTCGATGGACAGAGCGGCGGCGAGTACAGTCGTGCGTGTGGGTCGCGTTCGTGCGACGCTGGGAGGCCGCGCAGTGCGAGTACGGTGAGGCGGCGCACGTGGATTCGGTGGCCAGGAACGACAAGGTGCGACTTAGTCGCGATTCTGGGCACTCGAGATTCGAGGCAACAAGGGGGGCAGGTGATTTGAACCGCCTGGAAGCATTGGTGGGGCCGTAGTGGATCACGACGGGGTTCGCAAGTACGTGGTGTGGGTTAGTCGCGATGGTCGCGAAGGGGATTTCAGGCAAAGCCGAGGCTGAGAGGACAGAGAACTGGCGATTAGGTATATCTTTTGCAAATTTAAAATTTGAGTATAAATGTAAATATATACAACTCGAAAATAAGTGTAACTCAATGTTTGTTTTTTTATAGTAAGTATATAAGTTTTTGGAAAATATAAGAGTTTATATAAAATCAGTTCTTAAAACTTATATAGATTATTTTTATGCAGCTCGTAAATTTATTGATTTATTATTCCAATTAATAGTAAAGTACTTTCAAAGTTTCGGTAAGGCTACGAACCTAAATTTTAAATGAAGGGATTTTTTTTATGGTAGTTTAAACTCTTGGCTAATGTTCATAAATCTACAATCTCATTATAAGGTTTTGAAAGGGGGCTTATCAATTGAATAAAATTGTTAGTTAATTAAATAATTAATGATAAGTGATTATTCAATTAGTTCAACATTTAATTGAATTATAAAATGGTAATTAAGGGTCGATTTATATTTCGAATATTAATAAATCATATAAATTATTATTCAAGGTCAACATCTGAAAAGAAGCAAGCCGGATGGAAATGGATTGCCAAACAAAAATCAAAGGTGAGTTAATCTCACTCATTTGGTTATAATTTAAATTTAAATGGTTAAATTTAAATAATTGGTTGATTGATCGATTTGATTGGATGTGCTATATTATATATAGTAGTATATAGTATATCTTGGAATGATTGATTTCCCGCATTATATAGCGGAGGAGACCCTATGCGCCGCATAATAGCGGATGATTTTATATTTAAATCTCATATACCGCGATATTCCACCTCGAAGTGAAATTGGTATTTTATGTTGTGCTAACATTTGTGGATGCAGGAAAGCAGGTTGGAGGGATCCAACTGGATTCCTCAACATTTATTTAGATTATTTAATATTCTCTGTTATGATTATTTGGATATTCTATGATGAATTATATTGGAATATTGAATGCTATATTTTGCTTGAATATTTCTATACACTGAGTTATCTAAATATATATAATTGAATTTTTGAAAAGAAAATGAAAGAGTGAATTTGTAAGTAAAATAATTATAGAAAATTTGAACAAATTGAAGGATAAATTAGAAAAGAATAAATGTGATTTAAAATTCTAATAAATAAATTCGAGTATGGAAAGGGGATTTTGTATAAAAAGAGAAAATATGAACTTTAAACCTTAAGTGACATTATTTAAAAGAAATAAAGCATTTATTTTAAATTTAAGATTTAAATTATTGAAAATAATAAAGAAGAAATTTGAAACATCTGAAATTGGTATGTTTCAGTTAAAAGATTTAAAATCAAACGGAAAATAATAATAATAATAATAGTAATAAAGTCTATAATTAACGAATTTTGAAATAAATTGAGTAAGTAAAGAGATTTATTTCAAAATAGAGTAAATTGGAAATCAATTTGAAAATTGATTTAAGTGGCTAAAGTTGGAACTTTAAAGAAATGGAAAGTTTGTTTAAAAATAAGTAGTGATTTATTTTTAAAGGGATGTAAAGAGAAGTATATTTCCCTAGATAGCCAAGTACGTTTTCAAAGTAAATTTTTAAATATAAGTTAAAAGTTTGGATGTTGGTTTAAAATCATGTTTTAGAAAATTTATTCTTTCTAAACATTTAAATTATAAAGTAAGTATTTTCTTTTAATCTATTATAGCAGTAATTATTTAAAAGTGACTTGGTATTTGTTATTAAAAGAGAAAATCTAGTTTTATATTTTATAAAGTAACCTTATTTTAATTATTTCTAAAGTATTATTTTTAATAAAGTATTAAAGTAGTTTTTTTTTCTAAATTTAAATGTTAAAGTATATTTTACAATAAAGTGTTTAAATTATTTTAAAAATCTAAAGTTTTGTGCTTGGTAATTTCAGTGGAAATAGAAAATATTTGGGAAATTTATTCTGTAAGAGGAAGGAAGTTTGAAACTGTTTTCAAAAGGGTTGAAAATGGAAATATATCTTGCGAAGATATTTTGAGATAAATAAATAATTTGGGAGATTATTTATTGTTTGATGGTTGTTGTGAATGTTAATTAATAGTTAAATAACCGACTATCAATATTGGCCAAATGCGCTGATCGTTTTGAAGAGATCGGGATCGGGATTTATTTCTCGAAAACCACTTCGATCCGGTCTGTACGTTTTCGTGGAAAAATGAATTAGGAGTCGAAGATGGAGAAGTGAAGTGCAAGGGCTAGTCGTTACTAATCCTGAGGATATTTCCAAAATGGATGTAGTAGGACTAGTGCCTTCGATTCCGTTCGAACCCGGGACGGACTTGCATGGATGAATGCTTTCAGAACATCATCAGGTTGACGATGATCATTCTAAGTGAAACGTTCTAAATGGTAGCGCTTAGCCTCAAGCCTCATCAACTGGGAATGACTGAAAATCAGGGGTTATGCAGCAAGGCTTGGTGGGCAACACCCATTTCCGGGTGAGGTCATTCCTGTCTAGATGTCCCTTTTATTCGGCTTAGTGGTGCGGTTGCTGATCACAACAGGGGGGTGATCTAACTCGGGATTATCCAGTAAGGGATATTTCGGGTCTTGTGTTGCAGGGGGTCGGGAGTGATCCTCGGTATGCTTATCTAGACCAGGTACCGTGACAGGTGGTACCCCAGTGCCTATTCATTAGTTGAAAATCCATTCTCCGTATGCGCCATTTACGAGTTTTGTTTGTATTACCCACGAGTGTGGCTAGTAGATGGAATTTAATGAATGTAACAATTTCGGCTATTTTAATAAGTATTTGTATATAGACTCTATTATAATATCATAGGATTTTAATACAAAGTGTTTTAGCTATCATAAGGTAAAAACCCGACATGTTTATTTGTGGCGTGGTCTTACGATATGCTTTTGTTTCCAAATGATTTTGAAACTTTAATAATCAATTTGAATGTGGTTTTCTCACGCTGGTATTCCAGACTGACTCGGGTGTTATTTAACTATAATGCTCGGGTCAGACCGAGTATTATAGAATACAGGATATGATGCTATGGAGCTCAGGAGACGAGCTGGATGGCGATACACACTTCCGTATTTGTGTTACATATTCCGCTGTGTATTAAGTTGTGTGTGGACGGGTTATGATTACTGTCCAATTGTGTGTTATACAATTGACGTACTCTGATGATGTATGTATAAACAGATATAGTATTTGTTTTGGTGTAAAGATCTGTGATTATCTATTATATTTTATTCTGATGCGATGGTTAGATTCTGATGTTGTTTCTATTTTTTTTCTTCTTCTACCTCTTCTTCTTTAACCCAAATGGTTCGTATTTCCGATCATCTTGAGTTGATTGATGTAGAATAGTGTTGACTCAAGGAGTACGGATTTGCGGGTCACTACAGTTGGTATCACAGCTTAGGTTGGTGATAACCTGGCTCTGGTAGGAATTACTTATTTGAAATAAAGTCCGTAGTACTCTAGGATGGGTTTGAGCGTATGAATAGATATGAGCGCGTATTTGTTAGGGAATATAAATTTTTTTAACATTGTGCTGGCTTATTGGTTGGGTGGAATATGAATTCTGATCGAGTAAGTTGGCCGCTATTCGAGAAGAGTTTACAAACACCTGACATGATAAATTGACACGGTATTGTTTTAAATGTGGGTGAATGAAATAATTTTACCCAGAAATATATTTTGATATAAAGAAAAGTTTTTGTAAACTATTTTAGCTAATATATGGTTGCTTGGATGTTAGGGATGATAATATTTTAAACAAATAAGATAATAAAAATTGGAATGACTTAAGTAAAAAAAAGAATAAAAATAAATTTGTATGGGCATAAATTATACAAATAAAGTATAGTTAAAATTTGATTTTATCCAGAATTTGAAATTTTAAAATCCCGAAGATTTTGGAAGTGTTTTTCGAAGTGTTTTGAAGATAAATAATGGCATTGTTATTTTGGGGGATTTCTGAAAGGAAGATTGTTTCAAATAAATTTTAGGAAGGGTTATAGCATTGAATTCACATCAGTCGCTGGCAAATAACTTCGGTTATGACTGCAGCATCATCGATGTTCATTTTCGAGTTTCTAAGTGACGAATTGCTGCCAAATTGATTTGTTTAGAAGAACTAGTTTATTTTTGAAATTTCAAAGGAAATTTGTTGGGAATAAAAATCAGGATTGGTTTAAATTTTTGAGAAGTGTGGTTTTGAGATGTTGAAGATTTCATAATGATTTGAAACCAAAAGCTGGGTGTTTAAAAATCCTGATGAGATAGGTTGTAAGCTTATAAATTGAGATGATCTTTAAAATCGGGAAGGAAATATGAGCATTGGATGTTGGAATTTAAAATGTAAAGTGAAAAGTTAAAAATGAAATTAACTTGGATAGAGAAGAAAAGTGAATCGAATTAAATTAAATAAATATGAGTTAAAATAGAATAGAATTGGTATAAAAATTCGGTAGAGTTATAGGTGATATTGAATGGACTTAGATCCTTAAATAAATGGAAGTAAGTTGGAAATAATAATAATAATAATAAGTTGTGACTTATCAAATTTAAAAGTGGAGTAGAAAACCCAAAATAAATATTGTTTGATGTTTTGGAAAATGAAACAAAGATCCAAACTTGAATTATAAAATAAATTGAACTTAAGAAAATTGAATGAAGTGATTTTGAGATTAAAAATCAAGTATTAACTTATAAATAGGGGAAGAACTAATTAGATAATAAATTAGTTAATGAAATATGTAAATGGAACCTACTGTAGTTAAATAGAAGTTGAATTGTGAGTTAATGATGAAGTTTGAAAATAAAACTCAAGTTATAAATAAAATTTGACTTAAATTGTTAGTGAAGTAAATATAATTGAAAATGTTGCCAAATAAAATGAAATTGGATTAAAGTAGGGATGGTTTTAGTTGTAAATAAAACCCAGATGAATTTGGGAATAAATTAAAAATTACCTTATAATCAATTAAATGAATTGAGAATGAATTAAATTTGAAAATTTAAAATTTATAATAACTAATCAAATAAATTTGTAAATTGAAATGAGATTTGATTGAAATAGTATCAAGCTAAATGAAAGGGAAAATTTATTTGTGAAATGGAAATGAGCTTAAGTATAAAATTTTGAATAATTTGAAATAAATTAATTTAAGTGGAAGCTTGGCTTCGAATAAGGGTAAAAGTCCATTAAATAAAAGCTTAGGTAAATTTAAATTGGAGAATGGTTATGAATGTATAAGCATGGAATGGTACAAGCTTAATAAAATGGTCTCAAATGAAATAAATGCAAATATGGAATGAAACGTAAGTGAATGGATCGTGAATAAAATTGAAAAGGAATTAAATAATAAATTGAGTTGGAATCAATTTAAAATGATTATAAGCTTAAGTAATTGTTTTTTGCATGAATAACATCAAATTTGCACAGAAAATTAGTCATTCTATCGTAAACGAAATTAAATGTATTAACAGAAGTGGATAGAATTGATTTTTAATCAATTGGAATAATATGGGTTTGTTAAATATAAAAAATGAATTGAATGTAAGCAAGAGGGTTGTAAACCATTCAAATTGAATGAAAATGGTATATGAATTAATTGAAAACAGTTGAATTAGTATTAAAACTATATAGATTGCTTACGGAAAGTGTTTAGTGTGCATTGCTTTTAGAATTCATGTATTTAACTATTGCAAATAAGTGAAATATTGTCAAACTTCATATATATGGCACTTACATGTCTAAATTGAGCAAGGACAGGTACCTGGAAGCCGTGTGGCTGGATTTGGTTGCGCTAATTGCTAAAATAAATAAGTCGCTTGCTTAAAAATGCTAAATAAAGGTACGCCTACGCAATAAAAATAGGAAATATGAAATGTTTTTGTTTTTCCGACCGGGTGGGTCGATGTACATATATTTATATCTTTTGTCAAATTGCAAAAGCTCCTCCGTACAAAGGAGGCTCTGCCAAAAAATTTCGAAAATTTTGTGAATTAGAAATTTTTTGAAAAATTTGTTGTTAGGGACAAAACGATTTCAAATTGGAAATTGAAATAAATAGAGTGGATGAAACTAATTTAAAATAATGATATGAATCAGTTATAAATCGAAGATAAAATTCAATACTCTGAGTTGAAGATAAATTGAATTCATATGGAAATAGGAAACTAATTTGAATAGAAGTAGATATAAACTAAAGTGGTAAAGTGAAAATAAATATAAGAAGCGTATAAAATACTTATAATGAAATTAATAATAAATGATAAGATTCTTAAGTAATATGGGTGTCGGAAAAATATATTGAATAAGCATTGGAGTGAAGATTTAGTAAAATGATTTAAAAAGCTATGATTGATATTATTGCTAAATAGGATATGCAGGTATTATAAAGGGAAAGAGAAATTGGTTTTGATTTCAGATGATAAATTTGAATTGCCGACCAAAAAGGTATGTGTTTAAATCTCAGAATGAAATTTGATTGGGTTTTTGATCTAGCCATTTGGCCTTTTGTTTCCTTTTGGAATTTAGGAGCCCGTAGAGGCATTTTGTACTTGTACCGAGCTAGCCGTGCAAAGGGGACGCTGGCGAAATTTTTTGGAAATTTAGAGAGTTAGAAATTTTTTGAGAAAGTTTTGATAATTTAAATTTGGATTTAAATTTAAATTTGAATGGTTGAATAAGTAAAGTTATTTGAAAACTATGGAAGGTTTTGGGAAGTTGGTTGAAGTAATAGTGGGTCTTTAATAAAAGATATGTTATGACAAGTTGATAAAACTACTTGATTTGGGAAAATAGTAATGGGTATTGAATCATTCTTCCTGACTAGTAATTTCGGGGACGAAATTCTTTTAAGGGGGAAGGAATGTGACGACCCAGAATTTTGAAAATTTTAAATTGGAATATTCAATTGATTATAAAATATTTAAAAGTTAATTTTTAACTTGAATTTCAAATATCACCATTTACTGGATAATTTAATTTTGAATTAAACTATTGGAAATTGGGTAAAATATAAAATCTGGAGTTATAAGCTGGTCAAAAATAATTTGAAGGCTTATAAATTTATATTAATAATACTGAAGGTGATAGAACCTTTAAAATTAAATTTAATAATGATTTGTTCAGTTTTAAAAATACACCGTTTAAATTGACATTTAAAAATAGCCTTCCGAGACACAGTCTCGGAATTTGACGAAACAAGTTCCACTGGATCCGTAATATGGTATTATTATTGGATTTCAGTTTTTGTTGTAATTTGAGTTGTTGTGTGAACATTCGATATACAAACGCGCTTAAATCTATATCGGAAATCTAATATAGTTACTGAATCAAAAAAGCTATCTTCTCCATACAATCGAATTAGGGATCGAAACCTTTTCCATTGCGTTCGAAATAGGGGTATAACAATATGAACGCCTAGTGGCATGCCTTGATAAGAGTTCAGAATTTTGTGTTGTAATTTTTCGACAATTTAAATTTGAATTTGAAAATAAATAATATAATCGAACACTATACAAAGCTTTGACACATTGAGAAGTATAGACACGCATTGTCTTTCTTCTGAAGTTTCCACACACGTCTTTAAAATAAGAGCAATGGACGAGCTTTGAAAAATATCTATCTTCAGTACCTTATTCCCATCTTCATTTATTTTGTTCCAAGATTGAATCAAACACTTCCTATCAATTTAAACCCGACCTTTTCCTTTGGTATCAGCGACTTCAAGAGGGCCGACTTCACTTTAAATCAAACTAGGGTTGCGAGCAAAACGCGTGGCTATTGGGGGCTCGATGGACGGAGCGGCGGCGAGTACAGTCATGCGAGTGGGTTGCGTTCGTGCGATGCTGGGAGGCCGCGCAGTACGAGTACGGTGAGGCGGCGTATGTGGATTCGGTGGCCAGGAAGGACAAGGTGCGACTTAGTCGCGATTCTGGGCACTCGAGATTCAAGGCAACAAGGGGGCAGCTGATTTGAACTGCTTTGAAGCATTAGTGGGGCCGTAGTGGATCGCGATGGGGTTCGCGAGTTCATGGTGTGGGTTAGTCGCAATGGTCGCGAAGGGGATTTCAGGCAAAGCCGAGGCCGAGAGGACAGAAATCTGGCGATTAGGTATATCTTTTGCAAATTTAAAATTTAAGTATAAATGTAAATATATACAACTCGAAATAAGTGTAACTCAATGTTTGTTTGTTTTACAGTAAGTATATAAGTTTTCGAAAAATATAAGAGTTTATATAAAATTAGTTTTTAAAACTTATATAGATTATTTTATGCAGCTCATAAATTTATTGATTTATTATTCCAATTAACAATAAAGTACTTCCAAAGTTTCGGTAAGGCTATGAACCTAAATTTTAAATGAAGGGATTTTTTTATGGTAGTTTAAACTCTTGGCTAATGTTAATAAATCCGGAAATCTTATTATAAGGTTTTGAAAGGGGGATTATCAATTGAATAAAATTGTTAGTTAATTAAATAATTAATGATAAGTGATTATTCAATTAGTTCAAAATTTAATTGAATTATAAAATGGTAATTAAGGGTCGATTTATATTTCAAATATTAATAAATCGTATAAATTATTATTCAAAGTCAACATCTGAAAAGAAGCAAGCCGGATGGAAATGGATTGCCAAACAAAAATCAAAGTTGAGTTAATCTCACTCGTCTGGTTATAATTTAAATTTAAATAATTGGTTGATTGATCGATTTGATTGGATGTGCTATATTATATATAGTAGTATATAATATATCTTGGAATGATTGATTTCCCGCATTATATAGCAGAGGAGACCCTATGTGTCGTATAATAACGGATGATTTTATATTTAAATCCCATATACCGCGATATTCCACCTCGAAGTGGAATTGTTATTTTATGTTGTGCTAACATCTATGGATGCAGGAAAGCAGGTTGGAGTGATACAACTGGATTCCTCAACATTTATTTAGATTATTTAATATTCTCTGTTATGATTATTTGGATATTCTGTGATGAATTATATTGGAATATTGAATGCTATAGTTTGCTTGAATATTTCGGTACACTGAGTTATCTAAATATATATAATTGGATTTTTGAAAAGAAAATGAAAGAGTGAATTTGTAAGTAATAATTATAGAAAATTTGAATAAATTGGAGGATAAATTAGAAAAGAATAAAAGTGATTTAAAATTCTAATAAATAAATTCGAGTATGGAAATGGGATTTTGTATAAACAGAGAAAAAATGAATTTTAAAGCTTAAGTGACGTTATTTAAAAGAAATAAAGCATTTATTTTATATTTAAGATTTAAACTATTGAAAAGAATAAAGAAGAAATTTGGAACATCTGAAATTGGTATGTTTCAGTTAAAAGATTTAAAATCAAACGCAAAGTAATAATAATAAAGTCTATAATTAACGATTTTTGAAATAAATTGAGTAAGTAAAGAGATTTATTTCAAAATAGAGTAAATTGGAAATCAATTTGAAAATTGATTTAAGTGGCTGAAGTTGGAACTTTAAAGAAATGGAAAATTTGTTTAAAAATAAATAGTGATTTATATTTAAAGGGATGTGAAGCAAAGTATATATCCCTGGATAGACAAGTACGTTTTCAAAGTAAATTTTTAAATATAAGTTAAAAGTTTAGATGTTGTTTTAAAAAGCATGTTTTAGAAAATTTATTCTTTCTAAACATTTAAATTCTAAAGTAAGTATTTTCTTTTAATCTATTATAGCAGTAATTATTTAAAAGTGACTTGGTATTTGTTATTAAAAGAGAAAATCTAGTTTTATATTTTATAAAGTAATCTTATTTTAATTATTTATAAAGTATTATTTTTAATAAAGTAAAAAAAAAAAATTTCTGAATTTAAATGTTAAAGTATATTTTACAATAAAGTGTTTAAATTATTTTAAAAATCTAAAGTTTTGTGCTTGGTGATTTCAGTGGAAATAGAAAATATTTGAAAATTTTATTCTGTAAGAGGAAGGTAGTTTGAAACTATTTTCAAAAGGGTTGAAAATGGAAATATATCTTGCGAAGATATTTTGAGATAAATAAATAATTTGGGAGATTATTTATTGTTTGATGGATGTTGTGAATGTTAATTGATAGTTAAATAACCACCTATCAATATTGGCCAAATGCGCTGATCGTTTTGAAGAGATCGGGATCGAGATTTATTTCTCGAAAACCACTTCGATCCGGTTTGTATGTTTTCGTGGAAAAACGAATTAGGAGTCGAAGATGGAGCAGTGAAGTGCAAGGGCTAGTTGCTACTAATCCTGAGGATATTTTCAAATGGATGTAGTAGGACTAGTGCCTTCGGTTCCGTTCGAACCCGGGACGGACTTGCATGGATGAATGCTTTCAGATCATCGTCAGGCGGACGATGAGCATTCTAAGTGAAACATTCTAAAAGGCAGCGCTTAGCCTCAAGCCTCATCAACCGAGAATGACTGAAAATCAAGGGTTATGCAGCAAGGCTTGGTGGGCAGCACCCATTTCCGGGTGAGGTCATCTCTGTCTAGATGTCCCTTTTATTTCGGCTTAGTGGTGTGGTTGCTGATCAACACCGTGGGGTGATCTTACTCGGGATTATCCAGTGAGGGATAGTCCGGGTCCTGTGTTGCAGGGGGTCGGGAGTGATCCTCGGTATGCTGATCTAGACCAGGTACCGTGATAGGTGGTACCCCAGTGCCTAGTCATTAGTTGGAAATCCATTCTCCCTACGCGCCTTTTACGAGTTTTTTTGTATTACCCACGACTGTGGCTAGTAGCTGGAATTTAATGAATGTAACAATTTCGGCTATTTTAATAAGTATTTGTATATAGACCATATTATAATATCAGAGGATTTTAATACAAAGTGTTTTAGCTATCGTAAGGTAAAAACCCGACATGTTTATTTGTGGCGTGGTCTTACGAGATGCTTTTGTTTCCAAAGGATTTTGAAATTTTAATAATCAATTTGAGTGTGGTTTTCTCACGCTGGTATTCTAGACTGACTTGGGTGTTATTTAACTATAATGCTCGGGTCAGACCGAGTATTATAGAATACAAGATATGATGCTGTGGAGCTCAGGAGACGAGCTGCATGGCGGTACGTACTTCCGTATTTGTGTTACATATTCCGCTGTGTATTCAGTTGTGTGAGGACATGTTATGATTACTGTCCAATTGTGTGTTTTACAATTGATTTTACTCTGATAATGTATGTATAAACAGACATAGTATTTGTTTTGGTGTAAAGATCTGTGATTATCTATTATATTTTATTCCGCTGCGATGGTTAGATTCTGATGTTGTTTCTATTTTTTTCTTCTTCTACCTCTTCTTCTTTAACCCAAATGGTTCGTATTTTCGATCATCTTGAGTTGATTGATGTAGAATAGTGTCGACTCAAGGGGTACAGATTTGCGGGCCGTTACACATAATACCCCCAAACAAACTGACAAACTTATTCCCATAACTTCAACCTTATCATGATCTTAATCTAAATCAGATTCCTTAACAAGATTATTAACAACTACACAAACATTCATTTCAACCTTCTTACATCCAATCAGAACCCCATTATTGTTCGTACAAACTCGAGAAACATCAGAATATTCTCCTGTATCATCTAATTCCTTTATACATTCAAAGATGTTTGAAGTATCAATCTCAAAGCTATTCAAGAAATAATTTTTTCCTATGAATTTTCTGATGGGATTGAAAGCAGAACTTTTTTCTAATTTATGCACCAGATCAGTAGAAACATTTTTTAAATTTGATGCAACCACTATAATTCATAAGGGGAAACATTATTCTTTTTAAGTGATACTATGTAAAATATAACATGTAGATAACATAGCATCACCCAAAAGTTATTAAATAAATTTGAACTTATAAGCAAGGCATTAGGCATTTCCACTAAAGTTCTATTTTTTCTTTCAGCAACACCATTTTGTTGTGGTGTATAAGGGGCTATGCATTTGTAAACTAAACCATGCTGTTTACAAAAAAAGGTGAATTAATTTGAGAAATATTCACCACCACGATATAAATGTAATACTTTGATTTTAACTCCTAATCATGTTTCCACTTCAGCTTTGTAAATTTTAAATTTATCAAAAGCCACATCTTTAGTTTTCATTAGATACACATAAGCACATCTAGTATAATCATCAATAAATTGATATGGTATTAATTACCACCATAAGTGATATGACTTTTTTAGTTACCCACATCACTATATACCAAATCAAGCAAACCAGTTTTCTTTTCTAAAGATTTAAAAGATTTTCGATGTATTTTTGCTTGAACACATATTTTACATTTAGAGATAAAATCGAAATCACAATAAAAAAATTAATCTTAATTTATGCATATTTTTAAGGGAATTATAATTAATGTGTCTTAATCTATCATGCCATAAAATAATAGAATCAATAATATAAGAAGAAGATTTCTTTATTAAATTCAACTTAATCATGCTATTACAGGAGTATCCCTGTCCAATGAATTTGTCATTCTTGGACAACATTAACTTATAAGACCCATATACCATCTTGAATCCTCCTTTGTTAAGAATGTATACAGTGACCAAATTCTTACATATGTCTGGTACATCAAATACTTTGACTAATGTAAGAACTTTTCTATAGGTGAATGGAAGTTCTATAGTGCATTTTCCTTAACTTTGCTTGGAAACTTATACATGGTAGTCTCGAGCATGGTGGCCAGGCTTGTTACAGAAATAATAAGCACCTTTCTTTTTGTTGTTCATGGGATGATTTTTCATTTTAAACCTTGTCACATTTTTAGGCTTCAACTTGTCAGTTATTTCAACATTATTTGCCTTAGAATGGTATTCAGTTTGTAGATTATCATCTAGTTCTCATTTACGAGAGTCCTCTTCAATACGAAGATGACGCTATAAATTATCCATATCATAATCTATTTCCACATGCTTTAATTTTTTCTTATAATAATTCTAAGAATTAGGGAGTCTAGGAATTATGACTCCAACAACCAAAAATTCAGGGAGATCTATTTTAACATCTTTAAGTTGATTCGCCAACAGTAAGATTTCACTTAGTTGTCCTATTATGGACTTACTGACAACCATTTTGAAATGCATAAAATTGAAAATAAGAAATTTTTTGTTGCTTGCCTCTGATATGCGGTATTTTCTTTCCAGTGCAGTCGAAAGAGCCTTCGTAGTTTCCAAGGTCCTATTTGTGTTGTAGTCAGAAGTAGACGGTGCATTTAGAATGCGTCCTGCACATAGAAAATCATCTTCTTTGCACTTTACAAGTTTCACTTTTAGGACATCATTATCTGTTACAGTTTCCTCAAGTATTACCTTTAAGCCATCTTCCAAAATGTAGAACAATTTGGCGGTGATAAGGAAGAACTTCATCGTCTCTTGCCAAGGAGTAAAATTATCTCCATCAAAATGCTCCAATCGAGTTAAGTGCTAATTCATGATTTGCAGGGCGTTCGAACTTTCCATGGTTGAAAGATATTATCTAAAAGTTCATTGTAAAATTTATGGATCGAGATGAGGAAAATAACGATAAAGCCAGACTTCTGACTTCAAGGATCTAGAATATAGATTCTTTTAGACAATGATCCAACCCACCGAGTACAAATAGGTTATCAAACTATTGACTTTAGGATTTAATGAATCCTTGAAACAGCATAACCAAATTAGGGATTTGTATGATACTAAACTGGCCAAGAACACTTTATTATTGTTTCCAACGATGCAAATTTGTAGAGAATAGAATGGAGAAGAAGGAAACATATTTGCAACTTTTCTACATTTGCAACGCCTCACAGGCATCTCAAAATCTGGTTGTGATGAAAGCGTTTTGCAACACTTTCTGGCATTGCAAAATCTGAAAGAAGAAGATAAGAGTTATTGTTTTTTTGTTGAAATAGCAACGGTTCTAGACATTGCTTTTTATATTGTTGGACAGATGTCTATTCATCCAAAGATGCATCTGTTCAAGATTTTCTCTTTTTTCCATTCATCATTATTGTATTTATTCTTACCTTCATACTTAGATCGAGGTATTCTATTAGACATAGAATGACAATCTTTAAAATGTAAAAAATGAGTAATTAACTGTAGCACGTTCACTAAAAAAACCCTTTTGTATCTAATCATTTATTAAGAAAACATCGATAGAATTCAAAAAATTTCCCAACATCGCATCTCCCGCCAAATTTATTCGTTTAAATTTGAATGTAAGCCTGGCCCATTTCAATATAAAATTAATTCTTTTAGACCAGAACCCAGCCTAGTTCAGTTGAACGGATGGCGGCGGCAGCGCATGTGTGGTCGTTATGCATGACTTCTCTCCTCACATGTAACATCCCGGTATTTTCAACCATTCGCATCCGCACATGTCGAACTTGAATTTCTCAAGATACCAGATTGTTAATTTAAATTTGGCAAAAATCCAGCATACACAGTAAATAAATAAATCACAGAATCGCAGACACGGAGTAATATGAAATAAGCAGCGGAAACAAATGAATAGTAGTTCATGAAGCTACTATGTATATAACAAAATTAAACAGATACAACAGAAGTCTCAAATACAATAATCAATACAAAATCTGAATGTATCAGTGGAGTCAACTGAATGACTGAAAGCTGGATAGATAGATGGATCTCCAATCAAAGCTCCAACTCTAAAGGTGAGTCTCAAATGTTGTGACACTTAGTCTGACCCGAGCGTAAAGCAAAACACAAAACACTCGAGTCAGGATTAACATTCTTATTTATCAATAAATCCAACTCAAATGGAATATCAACTGAAATATAAGTAACTTAGAGGATGTTTGTGATACTCATCCTCTAAGGATCCTTGGAACTATCAACAATGTAGAAATATATGCTATTAACAACCAAACATCATTATAACACCGTGGTGATTCCAAAATAATTTATACTTTACAACAAAAATATCATATCCATTTCAAAAGCATATCAATACAATATAAATTTTCACTCCAAATATATCCGTTTTCCAAATCATAGCACTTTCAAAGTTATAACACTTTAGGGATTATAAAACTTTAGAACTATAGCACTTTGAAAATTATAACACTTCGAAACATAACTTCCCACTTAAACAGTTTAGATATTAATAATAAATAGTTTATAAAATAAAAAGTTTATATAAAAATGGTTATAAGTTAAAATAGTTTATAAAATAAATAGTTTATATAAAAATGGTTATAAAGTAAAATATACAAATAGTATAAATATAATTTAAAAATATTTAATATAATAAAATAGCTTCCTCAAATTTCACAAACCGATTCAAATCAACTCAAATTCAAAAATTCAAGTTAAATTCAATCACAATTCACACATTTCAATTCAATTTCTCAATAAACCATTTATAATCATATCGATTCAAACACAGACTTGAACCATAGAATAAACCATTTCAATTTAAATAATTTCTAAGCTTTAAATAGTCCATATTTTCAAAACTAAATTATTATTATTTTTATCTCATTTATATATCAAATTCACTTTACTATTATTTAGTTTGAAATATTCACTTAATAAATCCAGTATCATTTAAATAAAACCCTGAATTACAAATAAACTAAATATTTCCTTCAATTTATTTAAACTTGAAATATTCGTTTATCACTTTAAACCAAAATCAAGTTATAAAAACATATCCTTTAAAAAAAAATATCATACTCAATAAGTTCCAAATCGATTGAATAAAATCCTAAACTAAACACAATTTCAAATAAATTCAAATTTATCTTCCCAACCTTAACTTATAAAATCATTATAGAAATCTATTCCAAAAATAAAATTTCAAATAAATAATTAAACATATTATATTTATTTATATGTTAAATCTATATATATATATATATATATATATTAAAATAGTAAAATTATAAGTAAATTCTTAAAATTTATAATTTCAAATTAACTTATAATTTTAATTTTTTCAAACCATATGATTTTAAAAATCAAGAATTTAAACTTTATAAAATGCATTTATATAATATCTTAAAATCAATATTTATTAAACCATATATTTCTTTCCAAAAACCATAGAAATCATTTCAATATATATATATATATATAAACACACACACCAATGGTGTCTGTATAAAATTTTCTATCCTATGGTCAAGTGATACAGATTTTTATCATTTCAATCCGTAATTTAAATATATACGGGTATATATCATTTCAATCCGCGATCCCAAATTCAATTTAATGAAAATCGCTTAGGTTTATCATTTCAACCCATAACGATTTCCTTCTATTCTACAGATCGTTCGGGTATGTATCATTTCAACCCATAGGGAATTCTATACTAGCAGGGAAATTATAGAGTGACAACAGATATGATAATAATATAATAGGCATATATCATCAATATAAATAATAGATAATGGTGTCATATGTCAAAGGCGAACAGATACAGATGATATCATATATATAGCAACGTAAATAACTAACAACGGCATATTTCAATTTTCGTTTCAATTAAAATTAAAATTAATAAATATAAGAGCGTTTATCATGAGTGGTTGCTCACCTTTGAGGTTAGGTAGATTTGACGAGGAATTATGCTACGAATCCAGGCATGAATCTCAAAGCAAGGCAAGATTGAACTCGAATTGACAAAAAATGACCAAATCAAATCAAAGCTGAGTTGATCGGTTATAAGTGAACTTATATATAAATGTATATAACTATATATATATATATATATATAAATCATACACTAAATTCAAATGCATATTAAATTAATTATATATGCATTTCAAAATCAACGTTTAAATCAAAACACATATATTAAAGTCTAACATATATACATAATATATGATTTGAAATAAATAGTAATATAGATATACAAACATATCACTTTGTATATATACTACTTAAAACAACAATTTATATATATAGACTTTAAATTTGAATCTATATACATTCCAAAATTTAAAATAACCATATATGTAAATAGTTTTTAAAATTAATAGTTAATAAATTAATATACTATGCAGACTAAAATGGAACAAAACAAGATAGATGAACAGGTTAAACAAAATGTACTCAGACTATAGCCAAAACTATATATTGCCAAAATATCAAAGCTTCGATACTATAACATATATATAGACTATAGCCAAAACAATACTTACATAAAATCATTAAAGACATAAATTCAAAATCTATATATGTATATATATACTAAATTTTCTCACAATATAAACTGTAAAACAAAGAAACAAAGGAACAAAGGAACGAAGAAAAAAACCACCTCGGGTTAAAAGAATAGGTGTGACTAAAGTATATATATACAATATTGAAATCTACGTTTAGATGAATTAATATACTATAAAAATATATATAATTCATTATATGGTTATATAACTAACAAGTCTTAAAACTGTAAACATATATATATACACATATAATTTACATAAACAAATCTATATATATAAAGAGGTATATATGTTCAACTATAAATCCATATGTATCGAACTGTACTATACGTAACAGTGTTAACGTTCCTCCAAAATATCATATATAAAATACACTTAAAATATGATATACTGTAATAACATATACCCTTTATCTATATACTTTACTTCGGAAAAAAAACTGACACAATACATATATAACTATGGTCTATAGAATACTGGACCATATGTATGTAAAACTGCAACGTATTATATTATTTTTAAAACCCAATACTTATCTACATACATATATATATATATATTAATATATGAACAAAATCAGACCATATAGATCTTGTATAAACTCATGTATACTTGTATATAGTACTATGATAATGTAAACCAGGCTATGCATATTACTATACATATTTGATTATATACAACTTATAATATATATATAAGTAAATTGGAAAACTATATAATATATATACAAACAACTTTTATCAAATACATATATAAGTCAGATTGTAACTAATATATGCAGAACCTATTTTTAAAGCAACAACTATATATATATATATATATATATATATATATATATAATCGAATAGATTTAAGACCTATATAAGTTAATATAAGCTAACATATAATAGATTTAAAGTCAATATTCAATATGAGGCAACACAGACTACTTACATAAATGATATATAAGGCAACGCAGACTATTTAAAGCCAACAGGAAAATGTTTGGAAGAGAGGAAGGAGTGACATGAGAGGGTAGTGGGGTAAATGAGGCTGGAGCATGGGCTGCATGCGGCCATGGAAACAGCGGTTGGCGTTGCTGTCCACTGTGGAGGATGGCTCGGCCTTGGGTGCGGTTTTTGAGTGGTGAAGATGTAGAGAAGGAGGGGAGAAGGTCGAGAGCTATGCAGAAGAAGGAGAAGCTACTTGTTTTTTTCCATAGATATAAAGCAAATGGAAATGGTCAGGTGGATGGTGAAAAGGGTGGAGGTGGTTTATAGAGTAGGCACGAATAGGGACAGTTCATCAAATAAGGGGTGTAAATGTTTTTTGTATAAAACTGTACGTAAAGAAATTTTCTTACGGTTTTAATATTAAAAAGCAAAGACCGATAACAAAGGAAAACAATCCAATATGAATAGTGGGAATCGAAAAATCAAAAGGTTTAATTCAGTGATAATAAATGCTAATGACTATTGGAATTTATGGTGGTTAAGTGAATGTAAAAAGAATATCAAAAGCTTCACAATGGTGTCGATATGGTTACCGTTTTTCACGGATTCCGCTACGTACCAAGCTTCAAACACAAAATTAATTATACCTAGAGATCGGCATGACGAGATGATCAAAACGGTATACAGATATCAGTGGTATGATCATCCGATTAAAAAATCGATAATCGATACCCATAATGCTACAAATTTGCCGAAAATAAGGTAAACGGGGTAATAGTAGTTCAAATTTGGAAAAATGAAATATGACATTTCACTCAGAAGATGATTTATAAAATTATTGTATAAATTTATTCAGGTTTGGAGAACATTTTATTATCATCAAATATTAACTAATTCAAATTGAAATAAAATTGCACAATAAAATAAACTTCCATATTATCATATGAAAATTTACCATTTGTTATGTTTAAATAGACGTATTTCAAATATCAAATTTTTATTTCAAAATTTAATTATTTAAAATTTCACAAAAAATCAATTAATTACGTTATTAAAACCATTAAAATTTACGGGTCGTTACACTCTCCTCCACTCAAAACTTTTCGTCCCCGAAAAGGAACGAGGTAGGAGAATAAAAACAACCAGAAAGAAAATAGATTGAAAAACAAAGTAAAACAATTAATTTAAACCAAATAAATTTAAATTAATTAATATTTAATAATTTTGATTTATTCCATTTTATTACATAAATAAATAGTCATCCAATTCAAATTTGTTAGTTCAAACTGTCAATTCAAATCATAAAAATTTCATTTAGTCTTTAAATTGATTTCCTTTACTTGTTTATATAAAGATCAATCACTTATATAATTTGTTTTCCATTAAAGATTTAAGTCATTAATGACTCATTTCATAAAATATTACTCAAGCTTCTATTGCCTTACTTAAGTTTATAACCTAATTCAATTATTGAATAAAAATTTAAGTTTTTGGTATTCACCCTTGAAGAGAAAAAGAAATATTTCAATATAGCAAAAAAAAAATTCAATTAAAACATTTAACCTCATTCGCTTAGTAAAATATATTTAAAACACCCTCATAGTATTACGCAAAGAATTTTCAAAAGTCTAAAACAATGTTAGAAATTTATATCAAAACATTATAATAAGATTTAAAATAAAGTTCTTTAAATCCAATAATTTAATAGACTTGTTATTTTTAAAATAAGTATAAACTCGAGATTATTAAACTCAGACTAATAGTATACTTCAAATCTTACATTAAATTTCTAAATCAAAAATATAAAATTTCACATCTTCATAATTAATTTTTACACACTTGTTTAAAATGAATATTCAAATCATGGAAAAACATTTATTATGGTTTAATATGAAATTTCAAATAGTAAATAAACCAATAAATTTACTACTAGTACATCGAAATCAAGTAAATATTCCAAACTATACTTCCAAAATAGAGATTCAAATTTATTTGTCAAGTATATTACTATAAATAAACTTCACAAATCAAAATATTTCCATTTATATGGTATCTTTGAATTATATATTCAAAGAAACTTATATAAATTTTTCTTGAAATATTCATTTGAAAGCTTCATTTGCAAATCAATTATCTTTAATAGTTTAATACTTTTCAAAACTCATTTGTAAAACTTCTTGCTTCCTTTATAAATACCATTTATATGTCTAAATCACACATTTATAAATATTTGTAAACATTTGAAAACAATTGTTTACAACATTACTTATATTTACAAAGAAGCTATTGAAAACATTAAATCCATAATTCATAAATTTATTATTGTTAGTCCTTGAAAAGGATGGTTTTGATGACAACAACCTTATGACTTATTATAAAATATAAATACTAGCATCATAGTTTAGATATATATGTATATACAGGATATAAACATGCAGGTACCAACAATGAAGACTGTACAGTATAGAGATACAAGACTGATGAATTTAAAGATTGAAGATATCAAGATTGAAGACTCATGAGTATCAAGATATCAAGAGTTCAAGATTTCAAAGCACAAGATAAGTATTGAGTATAGAATTATGTTAAAACTTCTTGAAAGCACCGACATCTTTATTAGAAATTTATTCGTGGAATGGAATCCACTTCGATCCTGTTAAATGGATAGAACCCTAGTGGGATGGAACCCATGACAATATCTAATGGAACATATAGTGGTCCGATTTTGATATCCACTAATTTTATAAAAATGAGTTTCAAAAATATATCTCTTGTTTTTAACAACGTTTTGAAAACTTTCTTTTTAAAAAGACATCTCTCTTGGTTTTAAAATATTTTAGCCTCAAAATTATCTTTATCATTTTTAATATTTTTGATTTCGAAATTGTCTTTGATTTTAAACTATCTTTTGTTTTAATATTTAGCTTTTAAATATTTATATACTCAAATTTTAAATCACTTCATAGAATAAGATTATATATTAAAATTTTACTTTCTAACTCTTTTATATGTTTAAACTATATTCAAGTACGTTTATAAAAGTTTAGAAATTGTTTTGAAAAATCATAGAAACCAATTTTAATAAGAAAATCAAAATCACCATTTTTGCCTAGAGCATATCGGCATACTCCTCCCCCCCCATATCGACATAGTGCCCGTTAATTTTCAAATTTCAAATTTCCAAAAGAAGTGTCTATTCGTCGTATCCTTTCACGAATAGATATGGTTGTTGATCTCTATAAATACCAGTAAGTTCTAAACGAATTTTTACTAGATTTTCATTTATTTTCTCTCCTCTTCATCTTACACATTTATTCTAAAGAATCCCAAACCATACTCTGCCGAAATACCAAGTGAATCGAACTTGATTATCTCTTGTTTGATTCTCTGCCACTCTCTCCATAAGATCTCAATGCTATTCAGAGTTATAGGATTATTTTTAAATCAAACTATTGAGTAAAAGGTGCGATTGAGCCTTGAAATCAATTGGGTGTGATTGTTGCTTCGGAAATAAATTAGGTGATCTTGTGGCCTGGTAAATCAAGAGAGTTTGCCTTGGACTTGAATACAGGAGGGTGTACCTCGTGGCCTTGAAATCGAGGGTGTAATCTGGGATATTATTTTGAAAAGAAATCCGTACAATTGTGCGGGACTAGATGTAGGGTAACTCCAAACCAGTATAAAATCCTGGTGTGTTTTTTCCTTATATTTGCATTTTTTGGTGATTAAATTACTCAAGTTTCAAAAAGATTGAGTAAATCCACAAAACACCATTCACCCCCCTCTAGTGTTATTCTATCCTTAAGATCCATAACCCGCATTTCTAACATTTGGTATCAGAGTAAGGTTTTCAAAGTTTTCATAACCTGAATTTTGAAAAATTAAAAAATGGATATTTTTGGGAATTTCGTTAATTCTAATTTAAATCTATTTAAATCATCAATGTCTCATGAGTTTGCATATAGTTATTATATAGAATCAAATTTTCTACCAAGTTTGTATTCTAAGCAGGAAGAGGAATGTTATATGTCCCTTAAAGAATCAACTCTCAATGGACAAATTGTACAAATCGAGAAGAATAAGTGGATACTTGATAGTGGATGTTCAAGACACATGACTGGTAATCCAGATATGTTGAATGATATTATCTACAAAGATGAAGGATTGGTTAATTTTGGAGACAACTCAAAAGGATATGTGATTGGCATCGGCAATGTCGGTAACTCTAAAACTCCTACTATTTCTAATGTTTTATTAGTTAAAAACTGAAACACAATCTACTTAATATTAGTCAACTTTGCGATAAATGATACAGAGCTAAATTTGAAAAAGATAAGTGTCACATCGAAGACAATAATTCAAATATTATATTTGAAGGAATTAGGAAGAAAAATATTTATATTCTTAGTATGAAAATATCAAATGATAATCTATGCATTTTGGCTAATACAAGTGACCCTTGGATTTAGCATAAAAGATTTGGACATTTGAATTTTAAATTCTTATCTAAAATTTCTAAACTTGATCTAGTAATAGGTCTCCGTAGAATGAATTTTAAAATAGATAGTATATGTGATGCTTGTCAATTAGGAAAATTTAGGAAGAATTCTTTCAAATTAGAAGATATGATCTCGACTTCAAAACCCCTTGAGTTACTTCATTTAGATTTATTTGGTCCATCTCAAATTCAATCAATAAATCACTATTAATATGTCTTTGTAATTGTAGATGATTATTCTAGGTTTACATGGATAATTTTTATGAAACATAAAAGCGATACTTTTGATTCTTTTAAATTTTTTTTACAAAAAGATCTCAAAACCAACTTTCTTTAAAAATTATAACTATTCGTAGTGATCATGGTGGGGAATTTGAAAATCAAAATTTTGAGAGATTCTGCAATAAAAAAGGAATAACTCATAACTTCTCTTTTCCAAGAACTCGACACCAAAACGAAGTAGTAGAACGAAAAAATAGGACGATTCGAGAGTATGCTAGAACAATGCTTTCAAATAGTAATTTACCAAAACATTTTTCGGCTGAAGCAGTTGCTACAACTTGCTACATTTTGAATAGAATATTAATTAGACCATTAACGAATAAAACACCCTATGAACTTCTTTACATGAAGAAACCAAAGGTATCTTATTTTAGAATCTTTGGAAGTAAATGTTTTATTCTAAATATAAAAAATAATTTAGATAAATTTGATTCTAAATCCGACAAAGGAATCTTTATCGAATATTCTAATAGAAGTAAAACATACAAAGTTTTCAACTTAAAAACTAATACCATTGAAGAAACAATACATGTTCCGTTTGATGAAAATTTCAAAGATATCGAACAAATTAACGATGAAGAAGATTTTGCTATCCTAAATAATGAATCAATTGAAAAAGATAATGAAATCATTCATCCAAATAAAAAGGTTAAGCTTTTAAAAGATCATCCTCTAGAAAATATAGTAGGAAATATTGAATCTGTTGTTAGAACTAGAAATCAACTAAATAACATGAGTAATGTAGCTTTCATATCATCTATTGAACTAAAAAATCCAAAGGAAGTATCATCTGATGATTCATGGATTCTGGCTATGCAAGAAGAACTAGATCAATTCACCAGAAATGATGTTTGGAAACTTGTTCCTAGACCAGAGGATAAAACTATAATAGGAACTAAATGGGTTTATAAAAATAAAATGAATAAACTAGGCGAGGTCGTTAGAAATAAAGCTCGATTAGTCGCACAAGCTTATTGTCAAGAAGAAGGAATAGATTTTGATGAAATCTTTGCACTCGTAGCAAGATTAGAATCAATTAGAATTCTACTTGCTTTCGCAAACTATAATAATTTCAAATTATTTCAAATGGATGTTAAAAGTGCTTTTCTAAATGGATTTGTTAAAGAGGAAGTTTATGTTGAACAACCCCCACTCTTTGAAGATGAAAAATTTCCAAACCATGTTTTCAAACTTAAGAAAGCACTATATGGTCTGAAACAAGCTCCTAGAGCATGGTATGATAGACTAAGATCTTTTTTATTACAATCAAATTTTGAAATTGGTAAAGTAGATAATACTCTTTTCATTAAAAGAAATAATAACGATATCCAACTAGTACAAAATTATATAGATGGTATTATTTTTGGATCAACTAATCATAAAATGAACAAAGAATTTTCTAAAATAATGACAAAAGAGTTTGAGATGAGTCATATGGGTGAATTTACTTTCTTCTTAGGTTTACAAATAAAACAATTAGATAACATAATTTTATTAGTCAAGAAAAATATGCTAGGGATCTAGTTAGTAAATTTGGTATGACTGCTACGACTGGAAAACCCACTCCAATGCCAACCAATGAAGATTTAAATAAAGAAGATCTTTCAAAAGATGTAAATCAAAAATTATATAGGGGAATGATTGGATCACTACTATATATCACTACGAATAGACCTGATATCATGTATAGTGTTTGTCTCTATGAAGATATCATTCCCAATCCAAAGAAACTCATTTAAAAGCTGTGAAACGTATCATATGATATGTTAAGCATAATTTTGACTATGGTTTATTTTACCCTAAAAATGATTCGTTATATTTAATCTCTTATTGTGATGCTGACTATGCTTATCGCAAATCTGACCGAAAAAGTACAAGTGGAACGTGCCACTTCTTGGGGCATTCTCTGGTTTCATGATTTAGTAAAAAGAAAAATATTGTTTCTTTATCAACAACTGAAATGGAATATATCTCTGCTGCTTTGGCTTGCTCTTAAGTCATTTATATGCAACAAACCTTAAAAGATTTTGGATTAACAATTTCAAAATCACCAATTTATTGTTATAATATTGATGCAGTAAATTTATCTAAAAATCATACTCGTCATGCTAGGACTAAAAATATTGATATCAGACATCATTTTCTCAGAGATAATATAAGTAAAGAGATTATTTCTCTTGAATTTATCAACTCCAAGAATCAAACTGCTGATATTTTAACCAAACCCTTAAACCAATCAATATTTACTAAATTAAGGAGAGAGCTAGGCATTTGTTCAATAATTGAGTTATATAATTTAGACATACTACCATTTAAAAAAAATATAAAAGAAAACCAATTTTTTTTCATAAGTATGTTGACATGCCCCTGCTACACATGTCGACATGCAACGGCAAATTTTGAAAATTTGATTTTCCCTCTAAAAATAATTTGGTAGTTATATAAACCTATGTATTTCGATTTTTTTATTAATATTACACTTCTGAAAATTAAAATTAATGGCCTCCTCCACAAAATCAAACCAAAACGACACCATTTCTTTTCTTTCTCCTCATTCTAGTCCATTCCAATGCACTACGCTGGCACATGTGATGAAGACTGAAGAGTCTATGAAGGATGCCATACAAATGTCAACTGAAGTTCAAGTTGTGCAAATAAGGATGGCAAAAGAACAAGAAAAGCAAGGCAAAATTCTTCGAAATTTGCAAAAATTCCTAATGGATAATCATGAAAATCCTATTGTGACTGAAGAAGATTCTTCCAACATTCAAGTGCATGACCCTTTTGATCATAGCGGAGAAGAAGAAGAAGATGAAGATGCACCTATGGAAGAAGATGACAAGGTGGTCTGCATAGGCGAAGTGTGTTTTGACAAAGATGGAAATTTGGTTGAACAACGTGGAAACTTCTGTTTTCATTATCCAAATTGTTCAATTCACAAATCTCCAATGGTCAAAAACCATCATTAGAAGTATTTTTCTAAAATTTATGTACTTAAATATATTTGTTTGTCTATAGTCCATATAAATATGTAAATATAACATGGTATATAATAATTTCTGTTTCGTTTGTTATACTTACTTATTATTATTTAGTTTAGATGGTGTTAGATTAAAGGGGAGTTATATTAGTATAGGATTAGTTTTTTTTAATGATGACAAGGGGGGAGAATTATAAAATAGAGTAGTTAGAATAGTTAGTCTTAGACTAAGGGGGAGTTATTAGTTTTAGGGGGAGTTGTAGTAAAGGTGAAGTATATTTTATAAACATAGGTTGTCATCATAAAAAATGAGGAGATTGTTAGTCCTTGAGAATGATGGTTTTGATGACAACCTTAGGAATTATTATAAAATATAAATACTTACATTATAGTTTAGATATATACGTATATGCAGGATATAAACATGCGGTACCAACAATGAAGACAGTACAGTATAGAGATACATGACTGATGAATTTAAAGATCGAAGATATCAAGATTGAAGACTCATGAGTATCAAGATATCAAGAGTTCAAGATTTCAAAGTACAAGATAAGTGTTGAGTCTATAATTATGTTAAAAATTCTTGAAAGCACTTACATTTTTATTCAAAATTTATTCGTGGAATGAAATCCACTTCGAGCCTGTTAAAGGGATGTAATCCTAATGGGATGGAACCCACGACAATATCTAGTGGAACATATAGTGGTCCTATTTTGATATCCACTAATTTTATAAAAATGAGTTTCAAAAATATATCTCTTGCTTTTAAAAATGTTTTCAAAACTTTGTTTTCAAAAAAAAATCTCTCTTGGTTTTAAAATATTTTAGCCTTAAAATTATCTTTATCATTTTTAATATTTTTGACTTCAAAATTGTCCTTGATTTTAAACTATCTCTTGTTTTAATATTTAGCTTTTAAAGATTTATATATTCATATTTTAAATCACTTTATATAATAAGATTATATGTTAAAAAATTACTTTCTAACTCTTTTATATGTTTAAACTATATTCAAGTATGTTTATAAAAGTTTAGAAATTGTTTTGAAAAATTATAGAAACCAATTTTAATAAGAAAATCAAAATCACCATTTTTGCCTAGAGCATGTCGACATACTCCTACCTCCCACGTAGACATGGTGCCCGTTAATTTTCAAATTTCAAATTTTCAAAAGAAGTGTCTATTCGTCGTAACCTTTCAAGAATAGATATGGCTATTGATCTCTATAAATACCAGTAAGTTGTAAACGAATTTTTACTAGATTTTCATTCATTTTCTCTCCTCTTCATCTTCCACTTTTGTTCTAAAGAATCCCAAACCATACTCTGCCGAAATACCAAGTGAATCGAACTTGATTAATTCTTGTTTGATTCTCTGCCGCTCTCTTCATAAGATCTCAGTGCTATTCAGAGTTATAAGATTATTTGTAAATCAGACTGTTGAGTAAAAGGTGCGGTTGAGCCTTGAAATCAATTAGGTGTGATTGTTGCATCGGAAATCAATTAGGTGATCTTTTGGCCTAGTAAATCAAGAGAGTTTACCCCGGACTCGAGTACAGGAGTGGGTACCTCGTGGCCTTGAAATCGAGGGTGCAACTAAGAGATTATATTGAAAAGAAATCCGTACAATTGTGCGGGACTGGATGTAAGGTAACTCCAAACCAGTATAAAATCCTGGTGTGTTCTTTCCTTTACTGCTTTTATTTATTATTTGCATCTTTATCTGATTCTATGATTATATCTGTGTCGGTGTATTGCATTTTTTGGTGACTAAATTACTTAAGTTTCAAAAAGATTGAGTAAATCCACAAAACACTATTCATCCCCCCTCTAGTGTTATTCTAGCCTTAAGATCCATAATCCACATTTCTAACAATTACTTTATCCTAAGATACTTTTCAAACATTATTAATAAATCAATAATCATTTTCTTTAAATAACTTCTAAAATATTTACAACACTAATAATTTACTATTAAACCATGTAGTATATAAATAAACAATATTTTAAACATTTTAAATTATTTAGAAAGAAAAGGATCAAAATATTTTTTATATAATACTTTATCAAAATACTTTTATAACTCGATGTCTTAACAGGTTTATCCTCGTTTTTGCAGACTCTAGTTATGCATTGATCGGACGCAAAACTAGAATTCTCCAAGTACTTAGTAGACCTGTTTCAACACCTAGTGAAAAATACTCGAAAAACCTTCAAAATCTATATGGAAAGCACAATCCAAACAAATCAACCGAATCGAATTGCATCGACTCATGGATCGCAGATACACAATGGTTACGCCTGGATCCCTCAGGAAGCATCCGTACCTTTTAAGCATCACTGCTTGCGAATTTCACCATGATAACCAAAAACTGTAGACCGCGGATACATAATGGTTATACCTGGATCCCCAGGAAACAGCCGTAACCTTTAAGCAATCTCTGCCTTGCGGATTACGCTAATAAAACGACCATAGATCGCAAATACACAATGGTTACGCTTGGATCCCCCGGGAAACATCCGTATCCTTAAGCCGTCACGGCCTGTGAATTTTGCTATGCAGTCGAGTTCGTAAGACCATGGATAACACCATGAAATTCGTAGGACACTCGAGTATCATATCCGAAAAACCCAAATCAGAGAGAATAATATCGATAGAATGAATCCAAAATGTGGCCACAAAGAGGATATCAAGTAGAAGGCACTTTCCACATCTTTACTTCGAAAATATGTATCATATAGTACCCTTTCAAATCAATTTCAAATATCATACTTATATAAAGTCAATTATATATAATATTTCATTTTCAAATAAAGTACTTTAAAAATCAAAAATCTCAAATATATCAAATCATTCTTATATAAATTCCGCCATATATAAGATTTATCTCTTCAGATCGCACCTTCCAAAATTTACCGTTTCAAAGTCACTTGTACTTATATAAAGTCCATCTTATACAAGAATCAAAAAATTTCAAAAACAATTTCACTGCATGAAATGCCATAAGATATTCAAAATTAGAGGAGTCCTAATCGAAGAGAACTCAAATCATGAAATAGACTCGGTAGGAAGATATGATAATTAAATTATAAACAAGGAAGAGAGATAGCGTTATATTAATCGTCGGTGACCTTAAATGTGTCAACCGTTACTTTGAGAATAAGATTGATGCAGAATTCTGATGCAAATCGTCATTCGATCGCAAGAGATAGAATTCGGCCATAGTAAAAGATAGCAGCATCTAAAACGAGGATATAGAAATCTCACATGAATCAATGCTTATTGTAAAGGAGTTTCACCCCTTTACAAATCATTCAGTGGAGCTATGAGATGCTTCGGAATCAAGAAAACACGAATAGGAGATAAAGATGGATTACAAAACAAAAGGGGAGTCTCGGAATTCAAAGGAGATCCGAATCAAAGAGGAAGAGATTCAAGCTAGAACAAAAGCGATTATGTAATTAATTTTACTCTATATGCTAAGTTTTTTGCCTAAAACCAGAGCTTTGATACCACATGCAACATCCCGGTATTTTCAACCATTCGCATCCGCATATATCGGACTTGAATTTCTCAAGATACCAAATTATTAATTTAAATTTGGCAAAAACTCAGCATATACAGTAAATAAATAAATCATAGAATCACAAACACGGAGTAATATGAAATAAGCAGTAGAAACAAATGAATAGTAGTTCATGAAGCTACAATATATATAACAAAATTACACAGAATACAACAGAAGTCTCGAATACAATAATCAATACAAAATCTGAATGTATCAGTGGAGTCAACTGAATGACTGAAAGTTGGATAGATAGATGGATCTCCAATCGAAGCTCCAACTCTAAAGGTGAGTCTCAAATGCTGTGACACTCAGTTTGACCCGAGCGTAAAGCAAAACACAAAACACTCGAGTCAGGATTAACATTCTTATATCAATAAATCCAACTCAAGTGAAATATCAACTGAAATACAAGTAACTTAGTGGATGTTTGGGATACCCATCCTTGAAGGATCCATGGAACTATCTACAATGTAGAAATATACGCTATTAACAACCAAACGTCATTATAACAATGTTGTCATTCCAAAACAATTTATACTTCACAACCAAAATATCATATCCGTTTCAAAAGCATATCAATACAATATAAATTTTCACTCCAAATATATCCATTTCCAAAATCATAGCACTTTCAAAGTTGTAACACTTTAGAGATTATAAAACTTAGAAATTATAGCACTTTGGAAATTGTAACACTTTGAAACATAACTTCCCACTTAAACAGTTTAGATATTAATAGTAATATTGTTTATAAAATAAATAGTTTATATAAAAATGGTTATAAGTTAAAATATTTTATATTTTAAAAATAGTTTTTATTAAAGTGATCTATATTAAAATAGTTTATAAAGTAAAATATACAAATAGTATAAGTTAAAACTATTTAATATAATAAAATAGCTTCCTCAAATTTCACAAATCGATTCAAATCAACTCAAATTCAAAAATTCAAGTTAAGTTCAATCACAATTCATACATTTTAATTCAATTTCTCAATAAACCATTTGTAATTATATCGATTTCAAATACAGACTTGAATCACAAAATAAACCATTTCAATTTCAATATATTTCAAAGCTTTAAATATTCCACATTTTCAAAACTAAATTATTATTGTTTTTGTCTCATATATATCTCAAATTCACTTTACTGTTATTTGGTTTGAAATATTCACTTACTAATTCCAATATCATTTGAATAAAACCCTAAATTATAAATAAACTAAATATTTCCTTCAATTTATTTAGACTTGAAATATTCATTTATCACTTTAAACCAAAATCAAGTTATAAAATTATATCCTTTAAAAAAATATCATACTCAATAAGTTCCAAATCGATCAAATAAAATCCTCAATTAAACACAATTTCAAATAAATTCAAATAAATTCAAATTTATCTTCCTAATCTTAACTTATAAAAATCATTATAGAAATCTATTCTAAAAATAATATTTCAAATAAATACTTAAACATATTATATTTATTTATATATTAAATCTATTTATTTATTTTAAAATAGTAAAATTATAAGTAAATTTTTAAAATTTATAATTTCAAATTAACTTATAATCTTAAAATTTTCAAACCATATAATTTTAAAAATCAAGAATTTAAAACTTTATAAAATACATTTATATAATATCTTAAAATCAGTATTTATTAAATCATATATTTCTTTCCAAAAACCATACAAATCATTTCAAAATATATATATACCAACGGTGTCTGTATAAAATTTTCTATCCTATGGCCAAGTGATATGGATATTTATCTTTTCAATCCGTAATTCAAATATATATGGGTATATATCATTTCAACCCGCAATCCCAAATTCAATTCAATGAAAATCGCTTGGGTTTATCATTTCAACCCATAATGATTCCCTCTTATTCTACAGATCGTTCGAGTATGTATCATTTCAACCCATAGGGAATTCTATACTAACAGGGAACTTGCAGAGTGATAACAGATATGATAATAGTATAATAGGCATATATTATCAATATAGATAACAGATAATGGTGTCATATGTCACAGGTGAAGAGATACAAATAATATCATATATATAGCAATGTAAATAACTAACAACCGCATATTTCAATTGTCGTTTCAATTAAAATTAAATTTAATAAATATAAAAATGTTAATCGTGATTGATTGCTCACCTTCGATGTTAGGTAGATGTGACAAGGAATTGAGCTACAAATCCAGGCACGAATCTCAAAGCAAGGCAAGATTGAACTCGAATTCAAAAACGAAGCTGATAAATAGAAATTGATGAAATCAAATCAAAGCTGGATTGATGGAGATCAGCTATAAGTGAACTTATATATAACTGTATATAACTATATATACATAAATCATATACTAAATTCAAACGCATATAAAATTAATTAGATATGTATTTCAAAATCAACGTTTAAATCAAAACACATATATTAAAGTCTAACATAGATACACAATATATGTTTTGAAATAAATACTAATATAGATATATAAACATATCACTTTGTATATATACTACATAAAACAACAATATATATAAACTTTAAATTTGAATCTATATGCATTTCAAAACTAAAAATAACCATATATGTAAATAGTTTTTAAAATTAGTAGTTAATAAAATAATATAATATGTAGACTAAAATGGAACAAAACATGATAGATGAACAGATTAAACAAAATGTGCTCAGACTATAGCCAAAACTATATATTGCCAAAATATCAAAGCTTCCATATTATAACATATATATAGACTATAGCCAAAACAATACTTACATAAAATCATTACATACTTAAATTCAAAATCTATATATATATATATATATATATATATATATATACATACTAAATTTTCTCATAATATAAATTGTAAAACAAAGAAACAAACAGCCTCAGGTTAAAAGAATATGTGTGACTAAAAGTATATATATACAATATTGAAATCTACGTTTAAATGAATCAATATACTGTAAACACATATATTACTCATTATATGATTATATAACTAACAAGTCTTAAAATTATAAACATATATATATATATAATTTATATAAACAAACATATATATGTATATATATAAACAGGTATATATGTTCAACTATAAATCCGTATTTATCGTACTGTACTATACGTAACAGTTTTAACATTCCTCCAAAATATCATGTAAAAAATACACTTAAAATATGATATACTGCAATAACATATACCCTTTATATATACTTTACTTTGAGTAAAAAACTGACACAATACATATATAACTATGGTCTATAGAATACAGGACCATATGTATGTAAAACTGTAACACATTATATTATTTTTAAAACCCAATACTTATCTACATACCTATATATATTAATATATGAACAAAATCAGACCATGTAGATCTTGTATAAACTCATCTATAATTGTATATAGTACTATGATAATGTAAACCAGGCTATGCATATTAATATATATATTTGATTATATACAACTTATAATATATATATAAGTAAATTGGAAAACTGTTATAATATATACAAACAAATTCTATAAAATATATATAAGTCAGATTGTAACTAATATATGCAGAAACTATATTCAAAAGCAACAAAGTATATATATAATAGAACAAATTTAAGACTTATATAAACTAATTAAAGCTAACATATAATAGATTTAAAGTCAATATTCAATATAAGGAAACACAAACTACTTACATAAATGAGGTATAAGGCAACACAGACTATTTAAAGCCAACAGGAAAATGTCTGGAAGAGAGGAAGGAGTGGCACGAGAGGGTAATGGGGTAGATGGGGCCGAAGCTTGGGCTGCATGCGACCATGGAAACAGTGGTCGGCGTTGCTGACCACTGTGGAGGATGGCTCGGCCTTGGGTGCGGTTTTTGAGTGGTGAAGACGTGGAGAAGGAGGGGAGAAGGTCGAGAGACATGCAGAGAAAGGAGAAGCTACTTGTTTTTTTTCTCAAATATAAAGCAAATGGAAATGGTCAGGTGGAAGGTGAAAAGGGTGGAGGTGGTTTATAGAGTAGGCACAAATAGGGACAATTCATCAAATAAGGGGTGCAAACGTTTTTATTTAAACTGTACGTAAAGAAATTTTCTTACGGTTTTAATATTAAAAAGCAAAGACCGATAACAGAGGAAAACAAACCAATATGAATAGTGCGAATGGGAAAATCAAAAGGTTGAATTCAGTGATAATAAACGCTAATGACTATTGGAATTTATGGTGGTTAAGTGAATGTAAACATAATATCAAAAGCTTCACAATGGTGTCGATATGGTTACCGTTTTTCACAGATTCCGCTACGTACCGGGCTTCAAACACAAAATTGAATATACCCAGAGATCAGCACGACGAGACGATCAAAACAGTATACAGATATCGGTGGTATGATCATTTGATCAAAAAGTCGATAATCGGTACCGAAAATGCTACAAATTTACCGAAATAAGGTAAACGGTGTAATAGTAGTTCAAATTTGGAAAAAAGAAATATGACTTTTCACTCATAAGATGATTTACAAATTTATCTTATAAAAATATTCAGGTTTGGAGAATATTTTATTATCATCAAATATTAACTAATTCGAATTGAAATAAAATTACACAATAAATAAACTTCCATATTATCAGATGAAAATTTATCATTTTTTATGTTTAAATAGACGTATTTCAAATATCAAATTTTTATTTCAAAAATCAATTATATAAAATTTCACAAAAATTCAATTAATTACGTTATTAAAACCATTAAAATTTTGCGGGTCGTTACATCACAACAAAGCAAACATTTGGGTACCAAAAGGGCCCAATCTTCTCATGAGGAATCTATATTTAAAAAAATATAGTTCCATATTTCCCAAGATGTGGGACTATTCTTCTTTCCCTCTTTTTCTCGCTCTAAAATAGAAAAAACTATCGAGGCAGTATGGAAAATATCCAACAACATCTCATCCAATCATGGCAATAGCCCACCAGGACGATGGCAACTCAATAATCAACATAAGATCTAGAAATGGAATTTTGGGAAGTGGGAGCAGCTTCTTCAGATAACAATGGTAGGTGGTGATGTGACTTTCAAACATAGTTTTGAAAACCGAACCGTTTGTTGAACCGTGATGATCAATGGTCGGAGGTTTTGATGGTCGAACTGGTTGGACCGTGAAAACCGCCCTGATTATTATTTATGATTTTGGTAGGATAAATGCTAAAAACATAATAGGTTCGAAACAAACAGAATGATTAAAACATAGCATACGTTATTAGACTTGAACATATAGAAGGTACCTAAATTCATTCGTAGCTTAATCCACATTATCTAACTCAACAAGGTTTACGTTGAGAAAATATAGCTATAAAATGTTGGCTCGCATCGAACTTCAAACCTACACATGAGATATATAAGCTTCAAACTAACCAACCGACCCAAATGACTATCATTGTGATTTTGAGAAGTTAGCCAACATGTATACAAATTTGAAAACGCTTGTTTCAAATTGTCCCACATTGGTTGATAAATGATAAGTGCCTCATTTTTCATGTATAAATAAGCGGTCCAGCTGTGTAAAATGAATTGCTAATTTAAAGGCTGGTTTATGGGGGCTCTCCTAAAGTTGGGCCTCGGCAAAATATAAAATAATAAATGGAATCAGTTTACTTTTCCCAAAATAAACCCAGTTTAATAGATTCAAACCACGGTTTTGTAAGGTTATAACGGTTCGAATGAAATTAAGGTTTTAATGACTTTCGGACCGGATTGACTTTCGGTTCGCAGTTTATCCGATTCAACTATCGGTTCGGTCCTATTTTCGAAATACTGCTTTCAAACAACAATGACAGGTGAGGACATAATTTCAGGCAACGACGTGGAACCTCGGCTTTGACCAATTAATTTGTTGCGACGTTGTTTTCCTTTTAAAATTTTGGTATGAGCAAATTTGAGTTCGTCTTTTTTTCGAAAAAAGGCATCGAGCTGGAAAAGCTTTGTACTGGAAGTCATGTGAAATAGAGGAGTTTCTTTTTAAAGTTTTTATCTGTTTTTGTTTTTATTTAATTATTTGAACTCTAGATTTTTATTTATGGACTATGCATTGTAGTTCAGTAACTCTCATCTCAAGGTATTGAGTTGATGCAAGGTTAGTATGGCATATGATTATTACACTAAATTTGGTAGGGTGTGTGAGTATAAAAATGTTGTAAGCATTCGAATGTATAATTCTAGTAGTATCTTTGGTGGTGGCAGTATGCACTAATATGTTAGTGGCCGAAGCTGGGTATTTCTGTGTGTTCTTTATTTTTCACATTAATTATCTTTTTATCTCTGAAATATTTTAAGTACCACGTTCATCCTCTTCTTCTAGGATATATTACACGATCCTAAGAAGTGGTATAAGAGTGGGCTTTTAGGAAAAACTTATTATCGTGCCTCACTCCGATTGTAGTTTTAAAGAGAGTTGATCCATTTTTAGTCTACCCAATTTTCATCAGAACAGATTTTTAATATTGGAAAATGAGAATGGAAATCTATTTAAAGTCTATTGATTTTAATATTTGGAGAATCACTGAAAATAATTTTGATATGATAGATAAGGATATTTTTTCACTTAATGCTAATATTAATGTTATGAATATTCTTATCTTTGGACATGATAAATCTGAATTTATACATATCTCTCATTGTTTAACTACAAAAGAAATTTAAAGCACTCTTAATTCAAAATATGATGGAAAGTTCAAAAATAGTAACGAACACCTCAAAGCTGATACAAAATAAAAAGAATTGTGTTTGATAGGATTTATAAATGATGATTCAGAATGACAATGAAAATGGCGATGAGGCCGACTCAACAAATGAAGTTTTTCATATAAATATTTACTTCTTATGTGTCATGAATTAATCGAATCTGTTGATGGGCTTAAACTGAAAACCACACAAGTTGAAATGTGATAAATCTGATATCCGTCATAAAAATGATATTGGAAAAAGAGCTTGATCACTTTAAAAAAATGAAAATTTTGATTGCACAAACTGTTTGAATTACGAAAAAGATTTTGTTTGCTTGAAAGAAAATTTTCAAAAGTATGAAAAGGAAATTTTGATTCTGAAGGAAAATGAAACTAATCTTATTTGCAAGAATAATACTTTACAAAAAGAGTTGGAGACTAAAGATTTTTGAAATTTTAAACGCGGAAAATATGCATATTTAAAAAAGGAATTAAATAACATCAAGAAAATCCCAAAACCCTTGAAAACGGAAATGTGATTTTGAAAAATAGAAAAATATAAATTATTCATATAAATGAAAAATTGGAAAAAGAGATTGAAAAAAATCAAGGATTTAAAAAAACATGAATTTGAAAAGCGTCAACTTTTTGAAATTGATGCTTGAAATTAAGTCCAAAATAAAAGAGCTCGAAAATGAACATACTGCCTTAAAGAGAAATCATTTTGAAAGAGAGAGAATGATATTAATTGTTGCACTTAGCTAATAAACTAGAATAATCTTTTAAAATCTAAAGTAATGTACTTGAGTTGATTCTTCGAAAATTTTCCATTGGAGAAAAATCGTTCAATGTATTACTAGGAAATTAACTCTTTACGAATAACAGAAAAGGACATGGATTTTTAACAGTGTGACTTTATAAACAAACGATCGATAATACCACTAGGGTGAGAAATGTGTTTTCCAAATGCATAAAGTGTGATAATATTGGACATAGTTATAACAATTCTCGAAATGAGAAAATAAATAAACTAGTCAAACAAATTTAGGTTCCTAAGGGTAAAGTTGTTAACATTAACAGCTTACTATACCGATAAATTTAGATACCAAAGATACTAGATGTAAACAAATGTGGTCCTACATTTTTTCTAGGTCACTCACTTCTTTAATGTGTAGGCACAAAGACAGACTAAGAAGCAATTACGACAAAAGTGGATATCAAGTTGTTCTGCATATTTGATGAGCGATTATCGCAATGTTTCTTAGCCTAGAAAAACAAAGTGAAGATCCATGCACTTGCATTCCAATGGTGAACATGAATGCATCTTCAAAGATAAGTAAAAGTATGATTTCAAAACTCTACTTCCTAATTTTCTCTTCTTGTTTTGATTTCTAATTCTTTTTACATTGTTATAGTCAAATTATCGTAACTTAAACTTCGGAACTCCGATTTTCAATATTTAATTTTTTATGGAAAATAGACAGAAAAACATATAGGTTTTATGTTTTGAGTTTCTTCATATTTTGATCTTAAATGATTATAAAACTGAGAAAAATTCGGTGTAACGTTTGAAACATGTTATAGAACTTTCTTATATAGTATTTTGACCATAAATTTTGCTTTGGTATTCAATTTATAAAATTGTAGATTTTTGAAAACCTAATTGAAAGCAATAAAATATTCATGCTTTGTGATTTCGATGATTCGCTTTAGAAATCCTTGAGAAAATGCTATCATTGCAGTGCTATGGTCAAAAATGGTTCCAGGATTGTTTTAACAATGCTGTAGTAAAAAAGATCATAACGTGAACATTGTAACTCAGAATTTTAAAATTATTGAATTTTTGAAATGCACATAAATAATTCTATAACTTTCACGTTTCTAGTTTTTACTGATTCAATTCATAAAATCTTGAAAAATAGCAATCAAATCTGCACAGTGCTTGAAAAGTGTTTCTGAGTTATTCAACAGGCTGTAGTATGTTGGACATAACCTTAGATCTATTTGTCATTTTCACTTTAAAAAAAATTTATTGGTTAGAAATTTAAAATAACAGATTGATAATTCAAAACTGCAATGGCCGACGTTTGAAAAATGTAGATGATGTTTTAACATACATAATTGTGATTTTTTTGATGATACTATATTTCTTGCTTTGGATGATGACCAAGAAATCGTATATTCAATAGTTTTTTGTTGTGTTAGTTTTTGTTTGACATTGATGAGTTTGCTGGGAGATTCGAACGCTGAAGCTAATTCGATTGATATTGTAGAGTATGTCGTGCTCTTATTTTAGGATGCTTGTTTTTCGTGATTGACACTGATGATGAGAGTTCAAGAGGTCAGACATAAAACCAGTGTCTAAGGTATCATTATATGTCATCACCGACACGTAGAAAGTATAAGTGATATCACTTTTTTCCACCATAGGCAGTCCAAATATCAAGTAGTATCATGAAAGCATAACTTGTTCTTTCTTGTTAGAATATCTGATATGATTTTTGCTTTGTGATTCCTCCGGTCCGATAATTTTATTATCTCATGACTCACGTATTGATTGATATTTCATACATTTTATTTTCTGCACATGCGGAGAGCTTGTTTTTTGTCATCGTTCTATTTTATTTAGAAAAAATCCAAAAATATGTTTTTACTCTCTTGATTCATAACTAGAAAATTCCTTGATTTGAAAATGCTGAAATTTCTTAAGATGATTTTTTAGAATGGTTGGAATCGCTTTTGGAAATAAGTTTGTGAAATGAAGATTTTTAAAATTTGAAATGAAATTTGTTGAGATAAGTTGTTGATGTTTAACATCTCGCCTGATTTTGGTAGATGAATTATGGAAATGAAAATTTGAGCTTAGATTCATTTCAGATGAGCCTTTGATTTTTGTTTCAACATATTATTGTGCATATTTTTAGTCCATGTGCTACTCTTTACACAAATAGCTCTAAAACTCATTCATATCGTACGTTAAGAATAGAATATAAAATTGAAAATATTTTAAAGATAATTACAGAGAATTTACTTTTGAAAATATATCACAATTGACCGAACTTTCTTATACGACTTTCCAAAATATTTATATTGATTACATAGATGATTAAGGATATTACACTTTGTACTTGATTAAATAATGACATTATGATATCATTTTTCATATTAAGCATATTTTAAAGTTTTTATATTTTATTATTGCACATCTCACATCATCTCTGGAGCCACCGCTTGATATTCATATTCCATTGGTTTATATTTTTCAGCTTTATGTTTATGTTGGATAAAGTGACCTAAAAAAATGGTAATGTTTGGTTGGCTTAAAAGTGAGTATAGGGGAAAATTCATGTACATGCTCCATATATATTATAAATTTAAATTTAAATGGCTAAAGGGCGATGCATGAAAAAAATGTGATATGAGCGTAGAGTTATATCAGCTAAGGGTATCCCGCTTGTACTAAAAATTCTTTAGCGTCGATGTATATACACCCATCAAACAACGTCTAACGGACCTTATGACAGTTCATGAGTGCAAGTATCTTAAACTCATTTGCAATGAGTTAGGGAAAAACTATCCTCATAAAAATATTTAACTCGATTTATTATTTGGATTAAGGTTAGGATGATTGAGTTTATTGTCTTTTACACCTCACTACATTTAACAATATTTATTTTGTCACCCTCTTTCCATCCATGGGATATGAATTAGAACAATATAGCTAATATGATTTTTTATTGATTTCATTAAATATATGATACTCATATTTTGATAGAGTTCCATCATTTACTATCACTTTCTCATCCGGTTAATTATATATGTGTGTGTGTATGATGAAAATAAAAGGGGGAGAGTAGTTAAGGTTTTGATGATATTGTGAATTGATTGCTAATATTAAAAGAAATATTATTAGTTTAATGTTTTATTCTTGAACATATATGCTACATACGTAGGGGAGCATATCAATAAGGGAAGCATGTTATATATATTGAGACATTATGCTACGATTTTGATTTTATAATAACGAGTACACAATTAACACGCAGTATAATTGTCGAATTTTAACATGTTTGTTATCATTAAAAGAGAGAGATTATGAAGTATATGTCATGTATACGTCTTGGTTGATGATAATAAATCTAATTTTTATATTTGGTTTTTTAGCTGTTACAGTTTAAAAATCATCAAAGCACAATTTTGTTTTCAATTAATTTATATCTATTATCTCTCATATGCTTTATCCACATATTTCACACATAGACATATCCGCATTTTATTTATAAAATTGGATATATGTTTGTTATTATCAAAATAGAAATATTTTGGGATATAGCAATTTATTTCAATTTGATATTAGTAAACATATAGTGTATTTAACGTGTTTATTTAGTGTTGCGTATTAACAGTAACAGTGTCGTGAATTTGTAAGAATTCTTGTATGTATATTGAAAACCTCTTACATTATTAATGCATGAGATACAAATCAAAACTTAGTATGTTAAAGACATAGAAGATATTGTCTTCTACAATACAAATCAAACAAAAATACCTTTCCGGTGGTTTTCTCTTCTCTAATAGACCTGTTCTTTTGACAGTGCTAATCAATATAAAAGAGAAGCTATCATCATTTATTAACCATCGGATCCAAATTAATTTTTGCATTAGCTGAGAAAATTTTCACTGCAATTTCAATATCGATTCATCATTCTTTAACCGATCATCTCAAATCTCCAAGTTGCAGAATTCGTTCATGTCATAGACCATTATCTCCTTCACACCCCCAAACTCAATATCGACTCATCATCTTTAGCCTTCCAATACATAACAACTTCAGCATGTTCAATTACTATCTGAAGTTCTGAACAACAAACGTAGGCTTCATCATCAAAAAACCATGTCAAAGTTCTAAATCTGTGCCATGACAACACAGCAGCATTCATCATATCAGTAGCCAATATAATTCTCCATGCCCAAGGCACTATCACATACATCTAAATCTCAACGACCGGTAGCAAGATCATCATTCAACTCATATGCAAATCTAACCATCATTCAAACTATACATCTATTCTTCTCAGATCAAAAATCAAATAGCCCGTGACCGTATCAACTAAAACATCATACCCTAAATTTGATTGAAGGGGCAACAGGTCTCTACATCTCCTATTGAAAACATCTATAACATTGTTCAAAAGCTTCTGCCATTAGAAACACGATTGTGACATCAAGTTACTCAAGTATATCCTCGGCAGCAGGTAGAATACGCTTTGGCCAGACAAAGAGACTTGCGTTAGAAACTTCTTCGCAGCACCAGTAGAACTAAAAGAAGCATACACTACATCAGCAGCGAACTTTATGAGTGTGGAAGCTTTAAGGTTCAGATTGATGCTTTAGCATCTTGTTCCAAGCACGATTTCAGATCCAGTCCACTCCTTCTCAGATCCAAGCGACTTCACTGATAACTTCGGCGGCATCTCAACCAAATACGAGAATAGCACACAAGCGACGGCGGCTTCACAGATAATTTCGGCAGCATCTCAGCCAACCATGGCAATAGCACACTCCGGTAGCGGCAACTCAGTGATTGGCACCAGATATAAAAGTGGAATCTCAGGAAGTGGCTGTGACATCTTCAAATAGCTATGGCAGGCGACGACGTGACTTTTAGACCTATGCAGCTCTTAGCAGATTAATGCGATGGAGGTGGAAAAGGTTTTATCGGATTTAAGCGGTGATATAAGTGGAAAACGGAGCATACGCAAAAACCAATGGTTAAAGTTGGTTTTTTTTATCATTTTTACATCATTTATGTAACAAAAACAAATATTATTTAATCTTATATTAGCAAATTTAATGATTTATACAAACTAGATTTGATATCTACAATAGTTTCTAAATTGTAATGAGCACTTATGTCTTATATTATGTCTTTATCCTAGCCATTTTTATTTGATTTAAAAAGAAATTAGTCAAATCAACATTTATATATTAATATTACCAAAGCGGGTACTAAAATGTCTTGATTTGACGGGTAAAGCAGAATATAGTGGGGTTTAAAGCGAATCTACCGTTTAATAACGCTAAATCTAAATAGCGTAATGGTCGAAGAGCGCTATGCGGAGCAAGGATTTTACGGGGCTTTAACTGCATAGTTTCAAACAACAACGACATGTAGGGACGTAACTTTCAGGTGGCGACGTGATATTCTGGTTATAATAAATTAATTAGTGATGAAATGTTTCTTTTTGCCTGCGAAATTTTTAGCAAAAGCAAATTTTCAAGTGCGTATTTTTTCTAAAAGGACCGAGGTGGGAAAGCTTTGTGGTGGAAGTCACGTGAAATAGGGAAGTTTCTTTTCAAAGTTTTTTTTAATTCTTTTATTTTATAATTTGAACTTTGGATTTTTGATTTATGGACTACGTATTGTAGTTCAAGGATTCTTATCTCAAGATATTGAGTCGAGGAAGATTACTAGCATAGGATTAGTATATTCAAGTTACCAGGGAGTGCGGGTTTACTAATGTTGTAAGCGTTTGAATATATAATTCCAGCAGTAACTTCATGGGCGCGGTAGGCACTAACGAGTTAGTGGTCGAAGCTAGATATATTTGTGTATTATTAATATTTTGCCTTTACATTTCCGTGTTATTTACCTATTTATCCATGAAATATTTTTAATGTCATATTCCCCCCACTTTAGGGTATATTGCACGATACTAATAGTTCCATCATTCAAGATCGACTATACACCTCGGTGGTGATAAATTGTGCCAACATGAACATACATATTATTGGAATGGGACGAAGAAGAACATATGAACATTTATCTCGAAATGTCGGATTTGCCAGGTAGTCAAGGCTGAACTGAGGAAGCCAAGTAGTTTAATGATGCTGCTTTAAGTTTTCGAGTGGAAGTGGGTATAGATATCGATGGAGTTCATTGATCAATCGTCGAGGACCGGAGGAGGGCATGACAACATCTGGGTCATAGTTGATAGATTGACGAAGAGTGCTCGATTTATGCCTGTTAACTCAAAAAATGAATCAATACCCTGAATTAAGTGTAAAAGCACCAACTTTATTTATCAAGGCAAATAAAATAGAAACAAGGAATAATAGCTTGTAGACAAAGTAGAGAGACAAGAGATTTTTATAGTGGTTGGGCTGTTAACGAAGCCTAAGTCCACTTAATAACTTTTGTTATGGACTGATTGCAATTACAAATTGAATCTGATTAGAATTTAATTGGATCTTATAAGCTAGATCAAGTCATCAGTATTAGAGTTCACTAGAGAATCACAATGAACCCTTTGGATGACTGTTGTGTGGGAGGAGAAGAGTGAAGAATAGTTTCTGTAGAGTTTCAGCAACCAGTCTAGTAAATCTCTTTTATGTTGCAGATGAGTGAGTATTTATAGGGATCAGAGAACTATCGGACCAAGCCACTTTGCCGTAAGCCCACATTTGATGATACGAAGAAGCTCAAGAAGTTCCATAGCGAGTCAAGCCAATTGATGGACACCTAGCGATCCATAGGGCATGGACCGCTAGCGATCCTTATAGTAGAATATTTTTTGGTCATTTTACATGGAAAACGGTGATATAAGTGGAAAACGGAGCATGCGCAAAAAGCTTCATCGAATATAACACCGATGGTTAAATTTGGTTTTTTTTTCATTTTTACGTCATTTATGTACCCAAAAAAAATTATTTAATCTTATGTTAGCAAATCTAAGAATATCATGATTTATACAAACTAGATTTGATATCTACAATAGTTTCTAACTTGTAATGAACACTTATGCCTTATATTATGTCTTTATCCTAACCATTTTTATTTGATTTAAAAAGGAATTAGTCAAATCAACATTTATATATTAATATTAATAAAGCGGATGCTTAAATATCTTGATTTAGCAGGTGAAGCATAATATAGTGGGGTTTAAAGCGAATCTATTGTTTAATAACGTTAAATCTAAATAGCGTAATGGTCGAAGAGCGTTATGCAGAACGAGGATTGATTTTGCGGGGCTTTAACTGCATAGTTTCAAACAACAACGACATGTATGGACGTAACTATCAGGTGGCGACGTGATATTCTGGTTATAATAAATTAATTAATGATTAAATGTTTCTTTTTGCTTGCAAAATTTTTAGCAAAAGCAAATTTTCGAGTGCGTATTTTTTCTAAAAGGACCGAGGTGGGAAAGCTTTGTGGTGGAAGTCACGTGAAATAGGGAAGTTTCTTTTCAAAGTTTTTTTCATTTTTTTTTATAATTTGAACTTCGGATTTTTGATTTATGGACTACGTATCGTAGTTCAAGGATTCTTATCTCAAGATATCGAGTCGAGGAAGATTTACTAGCATAGGATTAGTATATTCAAGTTACTAGGGAGTGCGGGTTTACTGATGTTGTAAGCGTTTGAATATATAATTCCAGTAGTAACTTCATGGGCGCGGTAGACACTAACGGGCTAGTGGCCGAAGCTAGATATATTTGTGTATTATTAATATTTTGCCTTTACATTTCCGTGCCATTTACCCGTTTATCCACGAAATATTTTTAATGTCATTTTCACCCCACTTTAGGGTATATTGCATGATCCTAATAGTTCCATCATTCAAGATCGACTATACACCTCGGTGGTGATAAATTGTGCCAACATGAACATACATATTATTGGGATGGGACGAAGAACGTATGAACAGTTATCTCGAAATGTCGGATTTTCCAGGTAGTCAAGGCTGAACTGAGGAAGCCAAGTAGTTTAATGGAACTGCTTTAAGTTTTCATGTGGAAGTGGGTATAGATATCGACGGAGTTCATTGATGGATCGTCGAGGACCGGACGAGGGCATGAAACATCTGGGTCATAGTTGATAGATTGACGGAGAGTGCTCGATTTATACCTGTTATTCAAAAAATGAATCAATGCCCTGAATTGAGTGTAAAAGCACCAACCTAATTTATCAAGGCAAATAAAATAGAAACAAGGAATAATGGCTTGTAGATAAAGTAAAGAGACAAGAGATTTTATAATGGTTCGGCTATTAACGAAGCCTAAGTCCACTTAATAACTTTTGTTATGGACTGACTGCAATTACAAATTGAATCTGATTACAATTTAATTGGATCTGATAAGCTAGATCAAGTCATCAGTGTTAGAGTTCATTAGAGAATCACAATGAACCCTATGGATGACTGTTGTATGGGAGGAGAAGAGTGAAGAATAGTTTCAGTAGAGTTTCAGCAAGCAGTTTAAAAAATCTCTTTTATGTTGCAGATGGGTGAGTACTTATAGGGATTAGAGAAATATCTGACCAAGCCGCTTTGCCGGAAGCCCACATTTGATGATACGAAGAAGCTCAAGAAGTTCCATAGCGAGTCGAGCCAATTTGATGGACATTAGCGATCCATAGGGGATGGACCGCTAGCTTTCCTTGTAGTAGAATATTTTAAATGAACGATATCCTAAAAAAATCATAATGTCTATTATTTCATCCTACGATGGAACTAGGGAGCCGAAACTACACTTTTATAAGTACAGTTGGTACATGGAAGGAGAGAATTCTTCAAATGCTTTTCGATGTAGATGTTTTCCAATCTTTCTGGAGGGAACCGCTTCTATGTGGCTCACCAACTCCCACCTAAATCCATTTCCACTTTCGACGAATCAGCAATAAGGTTCCTTGATCAGTTTAGACTTCACACAGCACAACCAAAAGACACAGTGTTCTTATTGGGCCTATTTAAGGGATGAAATGGATCTTTGAAATCCTTAATGGGTTAGTTTAACACTGCTGTCACTGAAGTAAGTAACCCAAATGAGGATATGATCTTCATGGCTCTGGTCCCCATCATTCTTCCGACATTGAGTTGAAAAATATATCAAAATGAAACAACCGTCCATTAGGAAGGACTTTAATTGAAATGCAAGCCAGTACTTGAGATTGGAAGAAGCAGAGGCTACAACCAACCAACATTGGGCAGAATCGTACGACGGCAAACCAAGATGCAAAAGCCTCCAGGATCGCTACAGGAAACGTGGGGAAGGATGAGAATAAAAAAGGAAGAATTAGAATTCCAACAAGCAAAGTGGAAGTAGCAAGCAATTTAAAGGCTTGATGCTCGAAGACTGCAACCCGCTCAATGATACTCCATAAAACATATACCTTGCGATATAAGGGAAGGAGGAGTACAAAAAGCCGCCTAAAAAGGAAGCGACTGGATAATAAAGCCCTTTGAAAGGTACTGCCTTTTTCATAAAATACATGGTCATAACAAGAATGAGTGTCATCACTTAAAGAACCTGATTAAAGAGCTGATTCGGGAAAACAAGTTTTCAACAGTATGTGAGGAAGCCCCAAAATTCTGACCATCCTGTAGCACCCGAGGCTCCTAGATATCGAGGAAACCAAGCTAGAACCAGCAAAGAGAGATCCAAACGTATTGACTAGAGACTTATTATTAGAACAGTATCTAGAGGACCTCATCCTGCGTAGAAGAGTTGGGGAGAAATGGAGCGATATGTTAGCTCACTAAAGCACGCACCAAAAGATTCATGCTTTGTGATTAAAGAAGGAACTCCTGCCAAGTAGCAGAGGACCTTGGATGATGCGATAGTGCTTCGAAATCGAGACACTGAAGGAATAGAAGCTCCAACCCTTGACCCCGTGGCCATGACAGTAGGAATCGGACCAGCCGTGGTTCGATTAGTATTGGTGGGCAATGGCAGTTCTGTGAATATCCTTTTCAAACACACATTTGATCGAATGAAGATCAGTATGACAAACGTATCCGCTATTCGAATGAAGATTCATGCATTCACGGTAAACCTAAGCAACCCATTGGAACAACTGATTTACCCATTGAACTCGAAGAAGGTGACTGAATAGTCATCTTCATCTAAACCTTTGTGATTGTAGATGAAATATCCGCCTACAATGCTTTCCTGAGTTGGCTTGCTTTGGTAGATTTCAAGATTGCTTTTTCTCAGTGGTGTCTAACCATAAAATTTTCGATAGAGAATGGAGTTGAGGTGATCAAAGGAGACCAAAGTGCAGTTAAAGAATGCTACATCATAGAACTATACGAGTATAGAAGGAAATAAAATGGGTAGAATATGAGGGAGAAATCTCGACATTCGTGAACCTACCGAACAGAAATTATAGAGCCGCCCTAGCTTAGGAACCATAGCCGATTCAGTAAGGCTTTAGACCTTAAAAAGAAGAGTTCAGGGGAGGAATAGGCAGCACAAGCAGAATTGATGGTGTCAGCCCCAGTCGATATGGATGACCCAACATGTGTCCTAAAAATTGGGTCACATCTTGGAAACAAGATGCGACTGGAACTCATCAAATTCCTTCGCACCAACCTGGATACATTCGCTTGGACATATTCTGATATGTGCAGTGTTTCGTCGAAGATTGCATGCCACACACTTAATATTAATCCAAAGCATACACTGGTGAAGTAGAAGAGACATAGCCTAGGACCCGAATGGTCCAAAGCACTAAGAGAAGAAGTGGATAAGCTGATGGCAAATGGTTTTATCTACGATGCAACGTACCCCGAATGGTTATCCAACCTGGTCTTAGTTAAGAAATCCAATGAAAAATAGAAAACCTATGCCGACTATTTGGACCTAAACAAAGCTTGCCCAAAAGACAGCTTTCTCTACCTAGAATTGACTGACTTATGGACGGAACAACTGGACATGAACTACTATCACTTAAGAATGCTTACTCGAGGTACAAATAGATCACAAAGCATGGACATGACCGGTGAAATACCAGTTTCATTACCGATCTAGGATTATACTGCTACAAAGTAATATCATCGGCTTAAAGAATACTGGGGCAACCTACCAATGACCAGTGAACGCTATATTCAAATGGTAGATCGAGAAGGCTAAGTTTATGTAGATGATACGTTGGTTAGATCGTGCGTAGCTGCAAATCACTTTGACAACTTCACCGAAATGTTTGAAATACTCCGCAAATATGGAATGAAACTCAATCCACTTAAATGTCATTTCGGGGTAGCCTTCGGAAAGTTCTTGGGATTCATTATAAATGCTGGAGGCATCGAAGCAAATCCCAAACAAATTACTGCTTTACGGAAGGTCGATGCCCCGAGGAATAAGGAGTAACAAAGCTTGAACGGAAAAGTTGCAGCACGAAGCTGGTTCATCTCAAAAGCAACCGACAAATTCATATTGTTAATTGATGCGCTAAAGAAGGGAAAAAAGAACTTTGAATGGAATCAAGCCTGTCAAACTGCATTCGAAGAGTTGCTGCAATATATGGAAACCTCGCTTGTAACATCCCGCCTTTTCGCACGCTTTAAATCGACACACGTGCCAAATCAAACTATATAAAAGGGCGGATTATTATGGGGAAATAAGAAAAAGGGAAGAAAGAAAAGAAAACAGAATCTCACAACAGAAGGATAAAATATAATAATAAAATATACAGTTCATGAAGCTGTTTACAAAATATTTAATTATACTTATACAATATATATCAGAGCACATATACCAACAATAACAATGCAGCGGAATACGGTGTGTAGTGGAATATAATTAATAATAATAGAAATCTCCGTCTTGGTCCTCCAGAGCTAAAATCTTCGGTCCTGAATCGCTCAGACTAACCCGAGCGAATTGAAAAGACAAAACACCCGAGTCAGAACTAAAAGATCTTATGTAAGTTAAATCAACAGAAGTAAATATGAGTGCAGTAACTTAAAAGATGCTCGGGATTCACATCTCTTAAGGATCCGTTAAACTATTTACTATGTAGTATATTTCGCTAATATAATAGTGTCTATTTGTAAAATAAACTTACTTTTAAATAGCGTTAAGGGGTTACCCATATTGCCCTTAACACAAATATATTCCCATAGTCTATACAGTACCGTAATCTCCCCCGTACTGGGCGTCGTCAGAGGGCACTCCATAGGTATGGTACAAAACAAAATCGTATAAGGCGCGCTAGGGTAGGTGACACGGCACAACTAGGCAATGCCAGGGTAGATATACCAATTGCAATCCGGGTTGGTAGTAACGCGTAGTAGCTACTACCGCCCACCTCGGACAGACTCCCTCCTAAAATCAAAGAAATCAAAAGTGGCCACCGAATCAATCCAAAGTCAGAGTATAATATCGAAGAGGGGTATCTGATAAAGGGCGCTAACCCCCTTGGCCTGAGAATCGCTCCTGATTTAGCCACGTTATGCCAACTCACGGGAGTCGGGTCCACGTATTTACCTCAAAGGAAAAGCCGCAACCATCCTACTTCATTCTGGAATCTCCACGCATACACGGTTGTTAAAGTGGTTTTCGGAGTTGGCAGAGAGTATGACAACTTCCAATCCCGGTCTCTTTAACAACCCAACGTTATTGTAACACCGCGGTCTTTTAAAAATAATTATACTTTCAAACCAAATTATAATATCCATTTCAAAACCATATAAACGATATCATTTCTAATTTAAAGACCCAAATCAATAGATATCATCTTTTCAAATATATTTCTTTCCCAAAAACATACCACTTTATATTTTATAAGATCTCGAAACCAACATTTGGATTACAACTTTTCAAAACATAATACTTCGAAACTCATAGCTTTGAAACCATACTTCCAAAACTTAAAGGGTTTGGATATTCAACAGTATATAAAATAAAACAGTTGAATTTAAAATTTCTTTATAAAGTAAATAATTTCCCCGGCTTTTACAATTTTATTCACTTTAAATTCAGTCTAAACCCATAACTTTTAAATTCACTTTCAGTTTAAATAAACACTTCGATTTTAATATTTTCAAACTTTGAGTATTTAATAAATTTCAAAACTAAGGTTGGGAATTTCTGTTCAACAATTCATTGTCCTATTATTTAGTTTTGAAATGTTTACATAATAGATCTATAACCATTTAAAATAAAACTCAATTTATTAACACTAAATATTTCCTTCCATTTATTTATACTATAATTATTCATTTAATTTATCTTGAATAAAAATCCAGATATAAATATCATACCTTCTAAAATTTCAAGTTTAATAAGTTTTACATCAACTTATGGAGTTAAATTTTTAAATAAGCTCAATTCCAAATAAATTTCCAATTTATCTTCCAATCTTAATTGGTTTAAAACATTAAAACTCTATATATATACCATATCTTAAACCTGTAGTTAACCATAAAATATAAATTATCAAACTCCATTATTCAACTTATTTATTTTATTTAACAGGTTTATATATAGCTTAAATTCAAAATTTTAACTATATATGTATATATATAAAATAATATTTATATAATATCAAAATTTAATATTTATTAAACCTTATCCTATCCAAACCATAGAAATCATTTCAATTATTTTTATATATATACCGCGGTGTCTATATATAATTTTCTATCCAATGGTCAAGTGATACGGATATTTATCATTTCAATCTGCAATTTAAAAATAAAAATGCGGTTGTATATCATTTCAAACCGCAATCCCGTATGAAATGAAAATGTATAATAATAACTTGCAGTTTATACAGTATAAATACAACATCCATTCGTCCGTCATATCAATCATCAAACATTCATCAATTTATCATCCAACTCAAACAATCACAACAATAAATAATAATTAATTACTGATAGTTAAATTTCCAATAATGAATTAAATAATTGTTTAACTGTATTTTATATGCAATAATAAATAAATTTAACTAGCAGGTTATATGCAGTAATAAATTTTACTAAAAATCTTCACTGGAAGTTTTAAATGCAATGAATAAATAAATAAACAATTAACTTGCAGTTTTTAAATTCAATAATGAATTAAATAACACGTAAATTAAATGAATGCAATTTAACAGAGAAAATGATGATATATATGCCAAACAGCTACAAATAAAATTTTAAACACATCATAAATCAATATAACTAACATAAGAAATCTTAGAAATTGTGAGTGGGTTAAAACACTCACCTTTTGAATTTAAATCGAATTTAAATTCAATTTAAACTCAAAATTTGCACAGTCTCCAAATCCATCCAAACCAGCGCCAAAATGTCAGAAATTTTATTACGATCCTAACAAAAAAAGGTCGCGCGTGAAACAGAGCTCGTATGAAAAAGTTAGGAAATTTAGAAGATTGGAAAATTCTGGTCCTGAGTCGACTTCGGGTTCATCTTCGGTCCACCGCCTCAATTCCCCGGTGCTTGCTTGGATTTTTTGCCAAAACGACCTGGAGCGACCCGAGTAACTTTCTTCCTAACCCGAAGTAGATGTAGCGTTTTTGCCTCTGAAACTCGAAGCGCGACCAGAAGTTGCCGCAGATCCGCAATTTTTTTTCTTTCAAAAATTGAAATTGGATTGGGAAGATTAGGGTTTGCAGTGGAATGAGGAAAAGCATACGTTCAGAATGAGGAATAAGCAATGACCTAGGGTTTATAACCACATATATATAGGCAAACAGAATAGAAAGAATGGGCTATGTTGGATTTGGGTTTTGAACGATAATTGACCTGAAAAGCCCGTTTCGATTCCGGAACGGAAAAAGATCAACCCATATTTAAAAATATTTTAAACGTGATGGAAAAAGTTTCACGTCCAAATTCCATCGTATGAAGAAGTTATGCTAAATTCAAATTTTCCAAATTGATTTCAATTGATTTAAATTGCATAAATTTCAAGGCGTTTCGAGTCCGTACGATCAAACGACAAGTCTAATCGCTATGAAACTTGAAACACTATTATAATTCACCGTTACGGATCCGATGAAACTTGTTTCGTCGAAATCCGAATCAGTGGCCAAAATGGTTATTTTTCCATTAATTAAATCAAATTTCGTGTTTAAATTCTGAAATTTGCAATCTTTATCACTTTAAAATTCTCAAACATTTACAATGATTTTACAATTTTTAAATGTCAACTTATTAAAGATTAATCAATATAAATCTTCAATTTCATAAAATTCAAAATTATAGATAAAATTTCCATTAAATTGAATTAATTCATAATTATTCCATTCATTGATTTCAAATAGAAGGGTTTACCATTGGATTTAAAAATTATTACATAAATATTTCCCAATTTCAACTTAATGTTTAAATTAATGTAATAATTAAATATTTGATTTCATTCATTTGCAATAAATCCAATTGTTATAAATTAAATAAATTAACTCACTATTAAAAATTCAAATTCTATTATTCAATACACTACCATTAAACGGATAAAATATTGGATTTACAACTATTACCATAATATTCTTACATTCCATTTAACTTTCTATTAACGTAATAATTAGATGTTTCATTTCATTTAATTCCAATAAAACCTATTATTATACGCTAATTTCCAATATATTGACACAACTTAAATTAGCATTCTTTCCATTCAATATCAACTGTCATTTCATAAGTAAAATTTACATTAGATTCATACTCATTACATAAATAACTACAATTTCATCTAAATAAATATTTACGAAATTTTCAAATATTAAATCCATTTAATTGCAATAAACCATATTATCGTGATTTAAATTCAAATAAATAATTAACTGTTGATTTCCATTCTTTTTATCCAAACAATCGTTATCCTATAAGCATATTTAACATTTGTTTACATTTCATTACACTGATACTTCTATATACCTCTTAGATTTGTATCAACGGTTATATTTTAAAATGTGAATCTTGTCAATTACGCGTATTAATTTAGGTTTTAAACTCAATTAACAAAGTTTCCTAAGTCCAATCCCTTTTTACCAAATTTGACAATCCCTAACCATTTTGTACTACACCTTATTAATGTAATATTTATTAGATTTTATATCAAATTAACGTACAACTTAATTTCCCATAATTGAGATCTGATTCCCAAATTTTTATTTAACATACTAAATGAATAAATAACCTAAATAAATGGTCACCTACTTACTTTCTTTCATTTATAAGTTTACTACTTACCCACCCAGGTATAAATCCCATATATAACACTAATTAATTTCCATTAACACTACATTATCCAATTATCATAAATTTGTTCAATATGTACTCTTGTCTACTTATAAATAAATTTATGTATTCTATAAATTCTCATTCATTCTTCCGTTACTAAATTAAAATCATTAAGCAACGTTGCCTCAATAACAGTATTAAAATTCCTTAACATTTAAGAGGACTTTATATTCAAATAAATTGGTTGACCAATAAATTAGGTAATATATAATAATTTTTATCATACCCTTAAGATTTACACTTGTTCTCTTCTATTTGATTTATAGCCTAAAACAAAATAAACAATCTAATTCCATAAATAAACTTATTTTATTACCCAAATTATACATAGTTTTAAATTCAATACTTACTTCTTTTTTCTCCATATTCAATTATATTCAGGTATAATACTTACCCTATTTCATTTATTTCGGTTTCATTAAATCTATCCAAATTTTATTCGCTTCAATATTATTCCATTTATTACAATTGCTCATTTAAATTCTAACATTCACTTTATTATAAATTATAAGATTTTCTTCTCTATCTAAACATTAATACAAAATCATATTAAATTCCAGTTTTAAATCTTCAAAATTTCAAGTCGTTACACCGCTAATCCTATCCAAGCTGGTAGATGGAGAAGACTTGTTTATCTACTTAGCAGTCTCGCCTCATGCATTAAGCACCACGCTCATACGAGAAGAAGCTAAGATCCAGCGGTCCATATATTACATTAGTAAATGATTCACTGGAGCCAAGAAGAACTATACAAAATTGGAAAAAGTAGCATATTGCCTCTTAATCGCATCCAAAAAAGTTACGACCATACTTCTAAGCATACCCAATCAAAGTGCTAACAGATCAACCCTTGAAGAAAGTGTTGTACCATCCCGAAACCTCAGGACAACTTATCAAATAGAACAATTAATTGAGTCAATGCGAAATTATTTATTTACCATTCTCGAAGGGCGATCAACAAGCAGGTGCTGATAGACTTCATTGCCAAGTTCACGATACGCGATAATGAAGAAGAAATATATCCAAAAGTGGAAACACATTGGAAGTTATTCGTCGATGGTGCATCTCACAATTTCTGCTCGGGGGCAGGAGTACTGCTTGAGACCCGAAAAGGACAATCCATTTGTTATGCCTTACGCTTGGAATTTCCCGCAACAAATAACGAAGCAAAATACGAAGCATTGATAGTCGGGCTGAAATTTGTGAAGGAACTTGGGATAAAGTCCATACACATCTATAGCGACTCTCGGCTGGTCGTCTATCAGGTGAAAGGCAAATACCAAGCTCAGGGCGAGAACCTCGCCCTATATCTATCTAAAGTGCCAGAATTGCTGAATGACATCGAACATTATACCATAACTCATATCCCGAGGGAACAAAACACAAAGGAAGACTATCTAGCTAAACTGGCCAGTTTTGGAGAAGCTCAATCGTTGAAGCTAGTCTCAATTGAAACTTTGACCGCCACAATCATAAGCGAGATGGATATAGATCGAAATTTTGAAACAACGAAGTACTGGAAACGTGGTCGACACCGACCAATGACTGCTTGCATAAAGGAATATTTCCCGTAGACAAGAATAACCGGAAAAAGTTCGTTTGAAAGGTGCCACAATTTGTAGCATAGGATGTGATGCTCTACCGAAGGGGATTCTCTACCCCCTTGCTTAGGTGTGTGACCAACAACGAAGCCCGAAGAATCCTCATGGAAGTTCATGAAGGCGGCTATGGAGATCACATTAGGGGGACAAATCCTTGTAAAGAAAGTCCTCCCATATAGGTATTTTTGGCCAACAGTAAACCACGACGTAGTGGATTATGCCAGATAGTGTTACCAACGCCAAAGATTTGCCAAGATCAAAAGAACTCCTTCAACAAAGCTGACACGGATGGTCAACCGGTGGCCATTTGTGACTTGGGGAATTGATTTGGTTGGTATATTACCAATGGCCAAAAGGGGAGCCAAATATGTCATAGTTGCTTTAACTATTTCACTAAATGGGTCAAAATGGGATCCCTGTCCACTATTACCACAAAGAAAGTAATTAATTTTGTCCCTAAAACATTATTTACAGATTTGGAGTGCCATAAAAAATCATCACGGACAACGAGACTCAACTCAAAATCGCTAAGTTCAAAGATTTTTGCAAACACTTCCGAATCGAGAAAAGCTTTTCCGCCATTGCACATCCGTGGAAAGACAGACAAGTGGAAGCAGTGAACAAGATCATTAAGACCACCATCGGTTAACTAAAGCTAAAGGAAACTAGGTTGATGAACTTTCACTCACACTATGAGCATACAAGACCACACACAAATCAGCAACCAGACACTCCCCATTCGCCCTGGCATATGATTCTGAAGTAATGATTCCAATAGAGCTAGAATTCTCCTCTCATTGAAGGCAAAACTTTAATCAAAGGAAAATTAAGAAGTTCTTACTCGAGTCGCTCGATATGATCGTTGAGAAGAGGGAAGAAGCCGAGTTAAGGACTACTGCTCATCAGAAAAGGGTCCTATGATCTTTTAATTCCGAATTCCATAATTGAACTTTCGAAGTGGGAGACTTTGTCCTCAAATAAGTCTACCCTATTCCAGGAACATTCGGACCAAATTGGGAAGGTCCCTTTGTGATCGGCCAAAATTTATGGGATGATACATTCAAGTTAACAAATGTAAATGAAACCCAAATTCCCTGAGCTTGAAGCAACGAATCGTCACGTCATTACTTTATCTAAAGATATCTTATGTATTTCCTATTTTCCACAGATAAGTCATCCCGGAATACCAAAGACATTGTAAATAAGCAGAACATGCCTAACTTTTATTAACAAAATTGTTTTGCTTTCTGAACCAATAAAACAATGTTCATAAAAGTAACCTACTGAGTTGATGGGGTCAAACTGATTCAAAACCATCTAACCACTATTTGAGATAGTGGAAACACGCTAAAGTATTCCTTACTTACCCGTCGAGTCGATGGAAGCAAATTGACTTAAACCATTGGATCGATGGAACTTGACCCATGCCTTTTAAGAACTAATGTTGCTCCAGCAACACCAGAAAGCCCCAAATCAAAGCCATGCATCACTTCTTGAGCCATGGAACCATGATCTCGAAGCATGGACTCCTCACGTTACCCGAAGATCGGTAACGTCGAGAAATTCCAAACCTTTCTGGATCGACGGTCGTATAGAACCCATAAATCGTGCATTTTATAAGCTATGCATATTCTTAAAAGCTGCATATTTCAAAAGCCGCACACTGCTAAAAGCCACGCATTTCGCACAAACACAACTCGATGTTGCTTTGGCACCATTAGAAAACCATTAAGATCTTGTAAGTACCAGTATTGTCCCGGCAATATCGAGAAACTCATCTACTACAATCTAACAAAAATCCACTCCCACTATCAAAAGTAATTGATGTAGGTCTAGCAACATCACACAAATAGCAATCGATAAAAAATTATGATTATTGATCGATAAAATTCCAGGAGTCGAGAAGGTCGTATCACAAGTTCTTGAAGATAGGAACCATAAGGTGTATTCAGCTACAGACATCGAGGGATCACTCAGATCAACGGGTCATTTGTCAAGTGTTTGAAGAAAATAACCTTGTAAAGTATGGGGTGCACACATACCAACATTTAGTTGAAAGGAAAACTACTCCACAGGTCCATTTCTCCAAATAAAGAATTTTGGCAATCACAAGGGACTAGTTATAAAAGTTAAAAGTGCATACGTGTTGCATGATATCACAAAAATAAAGGCATTGTATACAGCGCAATGTGGCACGACAATGTAAAGTATAGAAATTACAGAAAAAGCAATCGTGCCATGTGCATACACAAGCAGTGTAAAAGCAAGTTAAGTATATGACAAATAAGGAAGAACACGGAAGAAATAACAGTTGAAACATTAATCTTTTCATTCTTTATTACATTTTCTATACAAAATCCAAAATGTAGGGTCTGTACCCACAGAATATCGGCCAACAAATACAGATGGTACAATAAGAAAAGTAATAAGTGCAGACTTTGAACTTATACAAGATACACATCAAACAAATCAGAATGTCTCAATATCCTGCTCCACTGTTACTCGAGCCTATCGATGTTTCTTTCCACAACTCACCCTTCCGCCTCTGGTCGAAAGTTTCTTCTTCTTCTTAGAATCCCCGCCTTGACTTGTGTCACTACCTGAAATATCAATTATTGACTCCATGTCTAGGTCTTCTCCTTGTTCTTCGATCCCCTCGGAAGACTCCACTTTAGTCTTACGCTTTCAGCACTTATGGAAGCTCCTTGAAGACTTTCTCTCTGTGGTCTATTCCCTTTAAATGGATACCATCTGTTGTTCAGATTTACTTAGTTGGCTAGCTTGGTCTATCTTCTCTCAAGCTTTAGCTGCTGTTAAATTATCCTCCAGAGATATGAAAGGGTCATCCAGGCCATGTAATGCAGCAATCTTCTCAAATTCCATCCCGGGTTATGAGCCAAAAACGGGTGTAATGGCCGAAGCAGCTACAGAAACAAGCGTCGAGGCGGTCGAAATAGCAACTGGCCCTAGGATCAAAGAAATTAGAAGTTCAATAGGCAAAGGAGGTAGACCTATAAGATCAAAAATGAAAGCATTCAAATCGCCTTGTTCTTACGGCGTGAGCTGAAAATCCTCAAACTCATACTGCCTGCCATCTCCTTCTTTAGATGGCTGCATGATCTTTTGTGGAGTTTCAGGACCACCAAAGGCTTCCAAAACAGCTACTGAACGAGGGGACAATCAAGCAGTACCGGTTGACTCGGAAATAGTTCCTAACTACTCACGAGGCTGCTTTGATAATTTTCCAGGCCAGAAAATGAAAGGCTCTGATAGCGCTTTAACAGTCGTAGTAGCATCGGCGGCCTCCTTCTCTCTTATTCCAAATAATCTCCGGGCCCTCTACCAAAGCCTTCTTTGACTCTTCGTTGAGATAGGTGTCCTCCAACTCTTGCTCGGTGTATACATCCCATTTTCTCAAAAAGGGCCCAACTTCTTCCTCAACCACAGCAAGAGTACGTGGGAATTTGAGGTCTAAATAGCTTAGGCTGCCCTGATGCAGCAAGGAGTTAACATAAAATTCAATATGGTATCATCCATATTCTCCATCTTCCTTTCGAAAGTATCATACAACTCAAAGTAGTCCGCCGTCCCGACGGCCTTCTCAACTTCAACTTAGGTCTTTTCAACGTTAAGCTGTGCAACTCTTTCCTGAAGAGAAGCAATCATTTGAGCCTGGTCAGAAATGGTCTTGTCATGGGATTTCACCATTCTCACATAATCAGCAACTGCCATTTCATGAGCTCCGACGGCTTCGTTATGACCAGCAATAGTTCTCTTCTAAGCTTCGATGATTTCGTCTCGAATTTCAAGCTCATTTTTCAACTTAACCTCATCCGCATGGGCCTTCTTGATTTCATCTCAGAACATGATCTCGGTTTTTGTATGGGCCTCTTTCAATTCCTTCAACAAACTAGCGTTGGTTTTACTCTCCTGAAGTGCAGCATCCCTCTCCTTTTTTAACACCTCGATTTTGGAATCACGTTCCGTTAACATCCTCTCATAATTATCCTTTTTTGACTCAAAGGAAAGGATCACTTGGTATTTGTTACAGTTTGTGTCCGCAGTTGCTTAGAAAACTTCTCTCATCCTTCAGCTTGATACAAATCGCTTTGAATCGCCTGGAGATGGGGCATATAAGAATCTTTACGGATTGGTGCAGGTGCCGGTCAAATTTATCTCCCTTTAAAAACCATCTACAAGGGTGTGAGAACCAGAAGCAAGCACTACGTGAGTTGAGGAAGCCTGGGTTGATGCAGAGACTTGAACAATAGAAGTCGGAACTTCAATTGCAGCAGAGACTGGAGTCGGGGCAAATTCTTGATGCTCAGAAGGATGAGAACCACGATCTACCTTTGATTTCTTGGATGGCTCTTTCTGGTCGTCGAGAATTTTCCACTTCACATAACCACTCCTGTAAACTCTGCCTCGGACCCTGTCACGTCGATGACGGACTTCGGCTTCCAAATCTTTCCTCCTTCTTCTCTTCCTCGGTTTCTCGGGGTCGGCTTGAAGTCCATCTTGATTGACATTGTGCGTCAGTAAAGTGTTCAAGGTCCTCATAAAGTCTATGACCTCCCATGGTACTTGATAATAAATAAATAAATATAGAACATTAGCGACAATAAATGAACTCAAATAATGCATGTATAAGTATATGTGACCCTAGTAAAATGTGTAATATGTTGTAGGCGGCCTAAAAGGACTTCACAAACCGGATCAGGAAGCGACTACAGTGGGAGTCATGCTAATGTAGACACAATATGACCGGGTGGGGAGACAATTCCTCGAACTCGAAATTATCTCCCATGTATTCATCGATGTTCACATAAATGTTGCTCAAGTCCTTAAAGTTTAGAGGGTTTTCCTTAGGCAGAGAACCATGAAGTCACTCAACGGCTGGAGGAGCATCTTTATCAATAATCTTTTGGAGAAGCGAAACTGTGAGAATATGACTCATTTTCGGAGTTTCGTCATATGATTCAAAGTTTCCTTCACTGGAACTTGCATCAAATTCCTTAACATTAGAGAAGGAGTCACAACTACTACTGTTCTCAACTTCACCCTCCTCCTTTTTTCGTGATCACCGCAGCCATGCCCTCATGCTGCTTGAACTCATCTTCTCCCTCCTGTTGGATCGGGGGCATCCTAAACAGGCAACTGGCTCCACTCGTAATGCCTTTTCCTTCATGAATTTCATCAGTTGAACCATAGGATGGACCTTCTTCTTCTAGTTGACCGCCCTCTTCGGAATCGTACAATGAAGAAGTAGAACGAGTTTGAATCCTAAAACAGGAAGAAGATGGAACTTCAATGGCAACAGCAGATCTCTCGGGATGCAATAATCCGTACCGAAGCAAATTCTTAACCGTTAGTAAAAATTTGACCAATCTCTCCTTAGCATCTATGGACTTTAGAGTATGGAAGATGGAAACAAGTGATGAATCTTTGTTTGGACTCAGAATAATTGCAAGGGGCATTCAGTCTATTAAAAATCCTGCATCATCATATTAAATCTCAATGAAAAAGAGAAGACTTATCCACTGTCGTCCAAAGATAATTGAATCCCTTAGGACACACAACGAAAAACTATTGGGTCTTGAATTGGGACAGGTTACTTTGAAGCTGTAGCATGATTTTTTGATTTCTTTGAGCCTCAATGATCACAAGGGCGGACATTCATCTCTCTTTTTGAAGGAGAGAAAATATCTTAACTCGTCAAAGCTTGGGGCATGATTGAATGTCCATATAATAAAACATGGAGACAAGTCAAAATCACGTCTATATTGAAGTAAATCTGAAATGCAGAAATTCCTAAGTTCAAAAGGGTCTCTCTTAAGAAGTGAATGAACGAGGGCACTGCTTCATTCAGGCATGTACCAGTGGCAAGTGGTGTACCCCAAAGGTGGCATATGTGCAAATTTGTTTTTCAATGGAAGGCATATGTCATCATCTGGAATGCCATGCTATAAAAAAATATTATGCAGAATTTAAGGGGGGGTTATGGAGGAATCTCGCTCCAAAGGATTGAGTAATACTCTAAAGTTTGAAGAAGTTCAATCTACAACCGGACCAACCATAACCAATTGATTGTATTCAGCCGGTAGTGCCGAAGAAGTAGGCACCGCTGAAAACGTTTGTGAAGGCATAGCTGATGTCAATTCGACTTCTGAGAGTGCTGGATTTCCTCCATTGTATTTACGATGTGATGATGGGTGCTTCATTTTATACAACAGAACTTGTACCTAACACAGTCGGGTTATTCTATTTATAATTGAAAGTCCCTCTACGCTTAACACTTGAATTCTAAAAAAATATAGATTTATGCCGACTCATCGATTTTCAAGCGTTAACTGAGGCAAGTGCAATGTGTTATTTATGTGGGATAAGCTTAGTGTCCTGAATACTACAAATGCTCTATTCTGTAAAATATTTCAATCGCAACGAAGAAAGAAAAGAGCCTTTTGTATCATTCATTAAAGTTGTTTCTCCTACACTTATCCATTATCGATAAACGATTGATAATAGATCCGCTGCCTGAAGCGACACGAAAAGCTCTTCCTAGTCCAAGTACAACGACTGTGCAATGACAGGACCAATCCAAAGTGAGCAATTACAAATCAATGAGCCCGAATTGAGTAGAGAATTATCAGCATAAGTCGATTTCAGTTTTTTGGAAAGTGATGACAGCATAAGCTGCATACATGACGCTACCATAAGCTATTATCACCTCCTAGAAAAATAAAAATCAATCTACAATACGTCGTGCTAGATTAACGATGTAACTTGGTGCAAGTTAATTCTAACTCTATGGATGAAGATAGCAAAACATGTCAAGCATTAGGAAAACCCAGGCTTCATTCTATGAAGAATTCAAGACTCGGTTTACTATCTTCTTCCACAAAATCACAATCAACTCAAATCCTCCATTACGTCTGTCACAAGCACAACTTTATCACCAAATCTCTAAATAAACGCCAAAATCCACATCACCCATCTAAAGTCAAAAAGTGAAACACGGTCAATCTCAAGTTGTTGGTGATTCAAGGTGGCCAAGATCAGCAGCGATCTGCGTAGGTGGTGTTTCAGGAACTAAAGGCTAGCTCAAGGTGATGGCGAAGTCAAGTGGGGTCAGCGGTAAGAAGCTTCGGAAGTGGAGATCGACGATGGCGGTGGGAGCAAATTTAGGGGAGGAATTGGATCGTGTTGCAAGGCAAATGGCTCGGTTCGCAAACGAATGAGGGTATATCGACTCGTAAATAGGGGATTGAATGGAAATTTTTTGCTACGTCCTTAGATCCCCAGCGACCCATAGAATTGCAACTAATCTTCTCCAAACTCGCCAATCATGATCCACGTGTTATTTGCAAGCATCTGGGTCGAAATTATTCATAGTTACAAGAAACAAAAATTCACCTTGGAATTCGACAAACGGTTAAATAGTGAAAGCCAAATTTACATGATAGCCTCAATACGATTAATTAAACTTCACGAAATAGGAACAAAAAAGTAGTTACTTTCAGAGCATACCATGTTTTCAATGAAGGCATACTCTGAAGGGAAAATGTTAATCGATTTTTTAACCCAATAGAATTCAAAGAAAGTTATAACATCTACGACAAGTCGAAACATCTCAATAATTAACCAAAAGACCAGAAGAAGGAGTTAAGAGGGACTCAAAAGGAAAGATGCCAAAACAAGCTAAAACGATGAATTGCTAGCGATCCATTACCTATGGATTGCTAGTAATTCATAATGCTTACGCATGAACCCTCCAAACCTCTTACATCATGATCCAATATCTTTCCTAGAGATGTTTGCCAAGTTTCATGATATTCCAAACAAGCTAGTTCAAGAAGTGAGCATTCAGCTGATTCCAGTCTTTGTTCAACGCAACTTGTATAAAAATCACCAGCAAAACAACATGACTAGTTACCATATTACATAAAAAGCATCTACAGAAGGCAAGGAGCACAACCCAAGTGATGATCTAAGAATATTCTAACTACATGGATCGTTAGTGACACATGCCCTATGGATCGCTAGCGATCCATCACATTAAGTTGGATCGTTGTGAAACATTTGGAGCACTTTCGTATTGTCATGTTTAGGTCTCTAGGAAAGCGGCCTAGCTCAATATTTCTCCAACCCTATTTAACGATGGAATTTGTATCGGATTAGAAAATTGCAATAAGATTTCAAATTAAAATTTAACCGCAAGTGCACGGCGTACAATTTTAGTACGTGGTGGGTACTAAAAAATTCAAAATCAAAATTGCGTTCAAAATTCTGTCAAATTCTCCCATAGTTCAAAACTTCCCAAAATCAATCCAATCTCGTTCAATTACGTCAGGGTGCGTAGTTGGTGTTGCTCGTGGTTGTGAAATGGAAATAAGGTGGATTTGGGGTTTCGAATTGCTGCTCTGGTCGTGGAGTTGGTGGAAGTCGTTTGCTGCAGTCGTGCGATTGGGTGATTCGATTTAGTTGCGGGCTTTGATTGGTTTTGTCTATGGTCGTGGTGATAGATGTTCTGTGAACGTTGATGATGTGATTTGAGGGAGTTTGGGTTGCTTCGATTAGTGACAGTTATGAAGCGATGGTCGACAGTTCGTGGCAGTCGTGCTATTGCAGCGGTCACAGATTTGTTGTGGAGGTTGGTCGGTTTCAGATGATGGCACTGTGACAGGAAGTGGATGATGGTATAATGCACTGGAGATGATATTGTTGTGCACTGGAGATGATATTGTATGAATGTTGATGTAGTGGTTGTTGAAGGGTGGTGTACTACAGTGGCAAGGTAAAGGAGGTTGCTTTTGTGATGCAGCTAGCTGCATAGGTTTATTGAAGCTGTTTTATCGAGATAGGTCAGTTGTAGGGTATAAATGGTTAAGGAGGAAAATGCAGTGAAAGGGTAATGCACAGTTTGGAAATGATGTTATGGGTTGATGGCAGGCGTGAGTTTGTGGTTGTTGGCGAGTTGTTAAGAAGCAGCAGAAAAAAGGTGGAGGCAGCTGTGAGTTGAACTGTGGCAATCTCTTGTGTTGAGGCAACAATCTCTTGTGTTGAAGTTTGTGATATTAAAGAGGGATACATGCTGCTATTCAGTGGTTTGCAAGATGTAGTGGGAATTTGAGTTTCGATAGTGATGGTGGATGGCAAGTGTAACAGGGATGAAGTATGGTGATGGGGGTGTGTATGCAGCTGTGAGGAGATGTTGATGACTGCTGAGTTTATATGTAAACTGATCGAAGTGGCGTGTGATAGTAGTGAGGGGATGTTGATGGCAGTAAAGCAGGGTTGGTCAGTAAGCTGTTCTGGTCAGTTGTCGATGGGTTGAATGTTGTGTAGGTTAATGTGATGATAACGAACTGTGCAATTTTGGCTGCAGGCGGTTTGTTGTGAGTTGGAGTGATACACTGTGATGTTAAGACCATGTTGTTAGAGGAGGTATGAAGGCAGCTGCCTATGGAGTAGATAGCAAAAATGTGGTTTGATTGTTTGGTTTATGACAGTGCTAGTGGTTTGCTTGAATGCCTGTAGCCGGGGTAGAGGAGAATTGTGTGAAGTGTGGTTGTGACAGTAGTGATGATTGAAGTGTTTGATATTGATGTTGTAGATAGTTTGCAGTTGTAGTTTGTACGTGGGAATGGAGAAAATGAGATGATCTTTGTTGGTAGAGTTTGTGTGACTGGAATTATAGCAATGGTAGTCTGAATGATTGGAGTAATGTAGGGCAGTTGCAAATGAAATAGGGATGATATTGTGTCATTTGAGTTGTAGGCTGTGGCCAGTCTGTTTGCTGTGGTATATTGTGGTGGAAGATTTGTGGAATGTGCAGTTTTTTGGTGATGCAGTTATGTAGTAGGGGTTGGTGCAGTTTTATGGTGGAAGCTTGCTAGAGTTGGGGATGTTCGGTGATGATTGTAGAGAGTTTGAAGGGAGTAACAAAGAGGGTTGTGTTGCACTGTATAGTGAAATGAACAGTGAACGGTGTTGTTTTTTTCTTTTTCTTTTTTGTAAATGTATAGAGAAGAAGGAAATGAACTATAAAAGCTAAAATGTAAATGGAATGCAATAAAAAAATTGTTTTCGAAATGAATTTGTGTATGTTCTTTTTTTTAAATATATGCAATGCAAATGCAAAACAAATAGAAAAAACGGTCACACAAACAAATGCAAGCAACAACCACACAAACACACAACAATTTTTTTTGCAAACATACACAAAATAAAAAAACAAAAATTAAAACACAGAAACGAAATAATTTGAAGAATACAAAATTAAAATCAAAGCAAATTCCCTGGCAACAGCGCCAAAAACTTGTTTAACGATGGAATTTCTATCGGATTAGAGTATCGTTGAAAAATTTCAAATTAAAATTTAAGCATAAACGGCTTACAATTTTAGTACGTGGCAAGTATGGGTCGATCCATATGGAATTTTTATGATTTTAAAACTCTGTTCAATCAAATTAAGCCCAAGTGGAGAGGAAATTGTTAACTACAAGCAAAATGAAGCTAAAACTAAAATTAAAACGGGATTAAAAACTATGAGATTTGAGAACAATTTAGAGCCAAATCCACTCTCATATTTTTGTAAATCAATAAACAAATAATTTATGATCTCTAGTCATGATATTAAGTGAAATAATTATTGTATTGATCATGAGTATGGTCTATTTATGTTATTAATTAACATAACTTAAACCATCAAACTATAATACAACAATTATACCTCTTATAAATTCTCATGAAAATGAAACAAAAGCAAAAGCTATTTTAAGTATGATCTATTTACTATTGTAATTAGTAAGATAGATCATCAAAATTTGTTTTGGTTTTTTTTTAAAAATCAAAAATAAATTAGCAAATGATGATGTAAATTGTGTTTATGTTGAATAAGAATAGTTCATTTGCAACAGCAACAAAAGCAATCAAACCCACTTGTATAAACTTACATCAAAATTTGCTTTCATAAAGCACAAACAAAAGAGATCATAAATCATAAAAATGTTGAAATCACATAGAGTTAGAGAGCTTCATTATATCTAAATTGAAGGAGTTTAGCTAATCGTTTGTGTTATCAAATCAACACTTGTAATTTCAACATTAAAAAGAAAAGAAATGAAAACTAAGAAAAAGAAGAAAAAGCGATTAGCCACTTTCATAAAAATTAAAGTACACTACTTACATGAATGTAAATCTAAGCTATAAACATTAAAAGAAAAAGCGCATAGAAATAAACATTAACATAAAAGCATAGAAAAGCATGAAAAGAAAAGAGAAAGAGGTTTGGAAGCCATTTTCATTTCATGTAACTTTGAGCTTACAATTTGCTTGCTTAATTTCCTAAGTAAAAAATAAAAGGTAGATGATGTTTACATGTACATAAGAGGGCTATTTATACATGCATAAAATCCTAATTCTATTTTTAGGGAGCTTCCCAAAATACCTTTTAGGAAGTGTGGCCACCAAATAACCATTAACCACTAATTAATCCATCATTTAATGTGCATGAAGTTTTAACCTCCACTTAGTTGTCCATTAGCTTCTGATTGTGGATTGATTTAGGTAAGTGGGTGGGGTCCTCCATGATCATAAACTTGAATTATTTCCTCTTCATTCCTTTTTATTCCCTTGTGCATGCCTATATCTTCATGAATCCCTCTTCTATATGCATCAAAATTTCCTATAAAAATCATAAAAATATCCAAGTAAAAATTCTCAAATTGACACATGCACAAAAATGACCATTTTGCCCCTGGGTGAAGATGAATGTATGATGATTTTAAAATAATTGAATTTTGGTTTTAAATATGTTAAAATGCCCAAATATGACTTTTATTCAAATAAAAATAGATAAAATATGGATGTAAATATATGCACACTTACGTGCACATCAAACCCCTATAAATACAGTCCTACCTGCAACATGAACATGATCTTCTAAACTAGCTGCCGGGACTCTGCAGAAATTATTGGTCACTCTTCTCCTCCCATACAATAGTCATATAGGGGTTCACTACGATTCTCTAGTAAACTTTTGCATTTGTGACTTGTTATCCATAAAATATTCTCAGGAATAATGGTATGAAAGAAGGACCACAATAGCATTGATGAAGATCAAGAAGCACCAAGTGAGTCTGGTTAAACGTTGCGTCCGACAAGGAGATAAAAGAGCCGATAGCACCTTTCGAGTAGGTCAGAAAGGACGTATCGACTTTGTCAGCAGGGAGCTTTCGACAAGGTTGGAGGTTTCAACAAAGTCAGTGGCTACCATTCAAAAGCGATTGTAAACAAGTTAGCAGCATCCAAAGTACTCAAAAAGACACCTTTCGTAGGTAATGAATAGCAGACACTCTACTTTATGCGTCAAACCATTTGCAACATCATGGTATTGCCTTCATCACTTCTACTAGAAAAGTATTCAACCCATTCAATCCTTTTAATAGCATATAAGCCTTTCAAAATGGATAAGGCCACTATCACCTACAAAAATGAAGCTATACGTTCATTACCTCAAAAGCATAAGGAATCGAGTTAGTCAGGGCAGAAGCTTTTGAAAGAGACCATCTACAACAAAATTTTAAGGTGTTTGGACTCACTCAAAACCAAAGTGAAGGCATATATCGACAACGACGAAGGCCAGGACCTAGGATAACTTCTTCGGTATATCAGCATTCAAGCCAAAAAGCGTAACAATAGACAAGGTTGAAAGGCGATCAAGCTACCTTTTTCGATAAGGTCAAGAGGAAATAAAGAAGAGAGAGGCCTAACCCCAAGCGGCAACAAAAGAATGACTAAAACCCTTTTGATCAAGTCAAAAGGTATGGTTTAGGAGAATTCAAGAAAGCAAAAGGATTGACCTGTCGTCCTTGTCGAAAGCTTGGAGCCGAAAGGTCCCTAACCCGCATCTATATGACCCCAAAGGTCAGTTATGGGGGATCGGATTCCTTTCACTTCTCACTTGTATTTTCTTGAGCTCTGTGTTGTTAATGCCCCGCTATTACCACGCTACAACCCCGCTATATTTCATAGTGGATTTCTACCGCTACGATTTTTCCATATAGCCCCAGAATATAGCCTTTCCGCTTTAATCCCCGTTATTTCCGCTATATCCCGTTATTTCCGCGATATTCCGCTATTCCCACTATATCTTTTTTAATAAAATGAATTGAAAAATTGCATTTATACATTATAAAATTATGAAACTAATTTATTTGATTTAATTTTTAATATATTTTCAGAAATGAAAATACTCTAATATTCTACCAAATTCAATTATGTTATATAACAGTTTTTCGTTTATTTAAAGTATATTCGCATATGTTTTTATTTAAAATTATTTATGTATTATTTATAATTCAATTGAATGATAATTTTTCATTTAATTACCATTTATATATTTGTAAAAACATTAAGTACAAGTTTTATATGCTATTTTAGAGCTATCCGCTATATCCCGCTATATCCTCGCTGTATCCCCGCTATGACTTTTTGCACCTACACCGCTTTGAATGTATCGAGCGCATTAACTGCACAGCTTGAGCTTATAAACCCAAATTCTCGAATCAAATTGGGGATTTGATCAATTTGTTCAATTGGGTTCAGTAAAAAGAGGATTGTGATAATTGCATTTACTTAGCAGTACAGATTTCTTTACTTATCGTAACAATGTTAATCAGTGGTTGGCTTGAACAAAAGGAGCCCCTTCGACTAAGTCAAAACCCTCAGTTTTTTCTATTTCCTAGAAGCTTTAGCTCAAATCTATTAAATTACAAGTATTAGCCCTTCCAACCAAGTCGAAACCATTCCATTCCATGTATCCACAGCTCTCTTTAGGTCCCTATTTTTAACTACCTTAATAGTGTCGAAAGGTGGTTTCGATTAGAATAAAACCCAGTTGATTTGAAAGGGTTTTCTGTAGACGAAATTAGCCTTTCGACTATGTTGAAAGGTAGCAAGGATGCTTATTAGTCACCATTTCCAGCCTTAGAAAAGCTTGAAACTTCCATTCCTTCGAAATGAGGTTTCGAAAGCCTTACTCCTACTTCAACTACAAATTTGACGTGTTGACAAGTTTTCTTGTTAACACTTTTGGCGCTAGAAGGAGGGCTCAAACCTCCGATCCCTAATCATTTTCACCAAAAGTTAATAGAATGCTTCATCCAAAAAGAAGAAGATGGAAAGAGCCATAAATAATATCAATACCTCAAATGAAGGAGCAATGCCACAATCAACTTTGGAAAATGATATAATCCCGAATTTTAACTTAGCGAATGTGGATGTCGGGAAACTGTCAACTTTGATAAGAATAGAGAATAACGAAATTACAGTTCAAAATCAGCCACAACAAATGATGGCAATGCAAGAACTTTCTGAAAGAGCTGCATCCCAAGAATCACTAAAGATCATGGAAGAAGAAAGGGAAGTGCAACCTTCAAATGAGGTAAAAGACCAAGAGTTAAACCAAGAAATTCAAGCAAACGGTTCCCTTAAAAAGTCAAATAGCCTAATCCAAAGAAATAGTGAAAGTTGCCATAAAAATGAAGCCGACCAAGAAGATTCCATATACCGAATAATGATGGATACACTTAAGGGAAAGGGAACTACCAGCCTAGAGAAATATGTTATCCTGCAAAGAACTCCTTTCTCAGAAGAGATAATGGCAATTAGCATCCCATCTCACATTCAAATCCCCACATTGAAGTACGATGGAACATCCGACCCAAAAATCACTTAGCAGCCTTTGAAATACGAATGGATTTGTATAATGCTCCGGGGCCGATTCACTGCAAGCTTTTCCTAATTACCTTTCAAGGAGCAGCTATCAAATGGTATAAAAGTTGGCAGGCAAAATCAATCCGTTCCTAGGAATAATTTTCTTATGAATTTGTGACTCAATTTTGTGTATTCAGAGATCTAACTATGGACTTTAGCTTATTAGCTACTATCTGAAAAAGGTTGAAAGAATCACTTAATAAATATTTGAAAAGGTTTCATATAGAGGCATTAAAGGCAAGAAGTATAACTAACAGAGAAAAGCTAATGGCAGTTCGATCTGGGTTGATCGAGCAAACCCTATTTTAGGAAGATCTTTATATCAACTGGTGCAAAGATTTATAATATTTCTATTCCCAAGCAAGCAAATTTACCCACTTAGAAGAAATCAGCCATGAAAAGAAAAGATCGAGACAAGAAATAGAAGGGGAAAGATCTAATCCCCAGAATTCCGACCAAGGGTCAGATAACAGAGAAAGAATTTGGAAGAAAATTCCAGAATCTAACTATGTAGCCTTAAGGAAACCTCTCTCTCATATTTATGCATTGGTAAAAGATGAAGGAAGTTTCTCAACTACTCACAGGATGAAGGGAGATCAGAATCCAAAAAAGAGGAAAATTATTGTGATAGCTATAAAGCGAATGGACACAAGACCGATGAATGTCGTGCGTTAGCTGGAATAATTAAGAATAAGGTCATGTCATGAACTTTAAAGAAGTTTACTAAAGAAGCATAAAGCAAACTCCTGAAGAAAACAACTTACCAACTTCAAATAATATGGATTCTCATTAAACCATGAAGCTCTACAGCATGAGTACAACTACGAATTCTCTTCTTCCTTAGCTTTTTAACTTGATTTGTGCTTTAATTAATATTCAGATTTGTATTGAAATTTAAACAAGTACCGATTCAAAATTCAAGTGTTATTAGAGGTAAAACAAAATCAGTCCATACCATTCAACACATTTTTGAAGCTCAACCAATTTCAAGCTACTTGGGAAAGACAGCTCATATGCCTAAAACAAGACGATCAATTCAATACAAAGGCCAACTCTTGTGAAACTTACTCCTATCAGTTCTTCATCGTTATTTGAGAAGCTTACAAATAGACTACTTATCCCTAAGCAGCGCCTGCCAGAATATGGTAATAAATCCAAAGGAAAAACTATATATCTCGGCCCTATTTTTGGCAAATTGTATGGAAAGGAATTTCTCAAGCATGTCTTCACAAGAAAACTATTTCCAATTACCCCGCAACTAAGGGAGGACAGATGTCCATATTTCAAAATTTAATTTTTTCAAAGATATTATATAGCATTAATGAATGCACACAAATGATTTTTAATCAAGCAATCTTGATATCTCAAAAATTTTCTAAAAAGCATTGGCAATGAGAAGCCAAGCCATATCTCTTCATAAAAAGTTTTAAAGCTATCAAAAGCTTATTGACAAAAACTAAGATTAGAGAATCTTATTCTTGACTAAAAGACTATTGGTTCATGAATCATGACCTTTCAGTTTCCTATTTGAGATCTATGTCTCTGCTATGAGAATGATTGTAAAACCCTTACAAAGAGTGACTTTAAGACAAGATCTTCATACATTCAAGCCCTTTTTCAAAAAGTATTCGCTCTCTATATTAGAATGGTTCATTTACAAAAATTCTTTCTTTCAAAAAGAAGCCAATATTCAAAGGATTTTCAAAGAGTATGTCAAGTGGATAAAAATGATTTTAATATGCAAAATTTTAGCCTACGACCAACCCGTAGCACCTCCGGGAGGAAGGGTCAAATCCTCTTAAGCTCTTACCAAAGGCACCTCATAGAGGGAGAGTCAAAACCTCTAAAAAAAGCCCTTATCAAAGGCACCTCTGAAGAGGAAGGGTCAAATCCTCTTAAACCCTTACTAAAGGTACCTCATAGAGGAAGGGTCAAAACCTCTAAAAATCCATAACGTCCAAATTACCTCTTAGGGGAGGGTCAGGATAAGCACCCACAAAATCAAAAGCCCATAACGTTCAAATCACCTCTTAGGGGAGGGTCAGGTAAAGCACCCATTAGCATCCTTCTGGAGGAAGGTTAATTCAGCATGCATAATGTGCCTTTGAGATAAGGGAAGCCTTAGAAGAGGCTCATTAAACAGTGGACTAAGATGTCCAAGCCCAGAGGAGGCACCAAACAAAAGAAGAAATACAAAGTCAAAACCCTAAGGAAATAGAGAGAAAAAATATATCTACTCAAAAAAAAGATGAAACCCAAGAGGAGGAAACATACATGGGAAAAAGGATTAAGATGTCCGAAACTATAATCTGAAACAGACAAAGAATTCAGAATCATATCCAAAAGAAACAAAGTATGGGATAACAAACCTTAGAACATCCAAAGTACGAAAAACGATTTCCACATCAAACTGTTAAGAAAACAGTACCCTAAATGGAAACATGAGACCAAAGAATGGAAAAGGTAATCCATAACATGATAACAAAAGTAAAGAACCATACCAAAGTCGATGGAATGGAATGAGTCAACAAGTTACCATGAATGATGGTGGAGATTATACTCAAAGATTAAATTGAGAAACCACTACCGACTCCCCGGGAATAAGGTAGTCCCTTAGAGCAGGAAAAACTCTATAAGTATATGAGGAACCAATCCAATTAATTATAAGGCTTTGTTGATGCGACCCAACTCCAATATAGCAAAAACTTTACTAACCCATAGGTCTAGGAATTTGTTGCTTGAATTTACCGAATTCACTATGGCCAGGGAAATTTCTAATTTTGGTATTGGATGAATTTCTAATAATTTATTTGTCAGATGGGATCCTAACAAAAATTTTAGTTAAATTCCTAATTTCGTGGATTTTTAATTCCTTTTCCCGAAAATTCCATTTTAGATTAGTCAATCCTAAACTATCACGTTGACTTTATAATGATTTATTGATTTTGCATTCCTAATTTCATAGGCGAATTTCCATGGTGACTTCTTATTGAATTACTGATTTTGTGAAAATTAAATTTCCTCGTTGACCTTCATAATGATTTGTGAATTTTACATGTTACAATGCTCCATTGAATTTTTATGATGATTTTCTATTGATCGCTTATTTCATGAATTCATGATTTTATGGCTTCCTTTATTGAGTTTTCATGATAATTTATGGATTTTCCATTGATTTTCTGATAAGAATGGACTGGTTTCAAATCGCATTTTTTGGATTCTTCAATTTTTAAGGTCTCTTTTTATAATAATTCCCCGATTTAATGAAATCTAAGTTTCCTTGATGATTTTTACGCTGATTGATTAATTTCACATTCTTAATTTCCTTATTTGATTTTTGATTGAGCTTTCAACTTGAAGAATTCTAAATTACTTGTTGATTTTCATGATGATTTGTGAATTTTTTATCTCCTTATTGGATGTTTGATAATCCATTATGAGATTTATGATTTAGCAAATTTCAAATTTCCTTGTGGATCTTAATGATGATTGGAGAATTTTTATATTCTTATTTCCTCAATGGATCTCTTATGATCTCTTATTGGATTTCTGATATAATTAATTTTGAATTTCCTTACTGATCTTTATAATTTTTTATGAATTTTGCGTTCTTCATTTTTCTTGTTAGAGTTTTGATGGTCCTCTACCAGTGAAGTCTACATTTCCTTAAGGATTTTGATTAAGATTTATGATTTTCATATTCTCGATTGCCTTACTGGATCTTTGGATCTTTGACTTTGTGAATCCTAAATTTCCTTACTCATTTTCACAATGATTCATATATTGTGTATTCCTGATTTGCAAATTGAAATTTTGATGAACACTTATTGAATTTCTAGTTTAGTGAATTCTAAAACTTCCTTGTAGGTTTCAACGATGAATTTATGGATTTTGTGTGCATAATTTCCTCATTGGACTTTGGATCATCTCTTGTTAGTTCCCAGATTTTATGGAATATAAACTTTCTTGTGGATTTTAATGTTAATTTATAGATTTAGTATTTTTGATTCCCTTATGGTTCTCTTATTGGACTCCCAACTTTGAGAATTCTATATTCTACTTTTGAATTTATGATGATTTGGGAGTTTGTCGTTAAATTTGAAATTTGACATCAATACGAGATCTTCATGTCACCAAATAGCATCACTACTAAACTACTTTCTATCTTTTCACTAAATGAGAATTACTAACCAATAGTATAAGGTTGAAAATAAAATAATCTTAAGGGGACAAGGTAAGATCCCTAAAAGCAAAAAATTGTTTTCCACAGGTTGAAGAGGTTTAACTCGAGGAAAAAATATTCAAAGTACATAGTATGCGTTTTTTAAAAGGTTCATTTATTTGAACAATATCGGCAAACCAGGTGATATTATTCCACATTCTTAAGGAAGTTTATTTATGAACATTTCAAAGCATCTTATCTGAAAATATTACCAAATAACATCTTGAACATTGATTTCATATGTTTAAGATTATTCATTAAGGTCTCGTAACAAGGTCACAATCTTAATAAAGGTTATTATTTGTTTCGTAGGAAATAAAGAAAGAAAATCCTTGGAGTTTTTGTCCTAATGAATAAAAGCCTCTTTCATACAAGGGGGGCTACGTGTTATCCATAAAATATTCTGAGGAATAATAGTATGAAAGAAGGAACACAAGAGCATTGACGAAGATCAAGAAGCACCAAGAGGGTCTAGTTAAAATTGCTTCCGACAATGAGGTAATAGAGCCGACAACACCTTTCCAGTAGGTCAGAAAAGACGTCTTGACTTTATCAGCATGGAGCTTTCGACAAAGTCAAAGCTTTCAATAGAGTCAGTGGCTACCATACAAAGGCGATAGCAAACATGTTAGCAGCATCCAAAGTACTTGAAAAGACACCTTTCAAAGGCAATGAACAGCAGACACTCTACTTTATGCATCAAACCATTTGAAACGTCATGATTTCGCCTTCATCACTTCTGCTAGAAAAGTATTCAACCCATTTAACCATTTTAGAAGCATATAAAGCCTTTCTAAACGGATAAGGCCACTCTCACCTATAAAAATGTAGTTATATGTTCATTACCTCAAAAGCATAAGGTATCGAGTTAGTCAGGGCAAGAGCCTTCGAAAGAGACCATCTACAATAAAACTTCAAAGTGTTTCGACTCACTTGAAACCAATGTGAAGGCATGTCTCGACAATGACGAACGCTAAGACCTAGGATAACTTTATCGGTACATCAGCATTCAAGCTAAAAACCGTAACAATGGACCTTTCGACAAGGTCGAAAGGCAATCAAGCAACCTGTAACGACCCAAAATTTCAGTCAATTTAAATTTAAATATTTAATTGATTTTAAATATTTGAAAGTTAATTTTATAAGTTAAATAACTTATATTTCAGGTATATTGATTTATTTGATAATTAAATTGTTTGATTTGAATATTTGAAATTGTTTAATAATTGAAATATGAATTTAAAATGAATGGAAACATTTTCTAAAATTGATTTAAATTCTATTTAAAATTAGAATGAAGTTAATAAACTTTTAAATTTGATTTAAAAGTGATTAAATAGAAATTGAAAATTTTATGTTTTAATTAACATGTAAAAATAGTCATTTTTAGTACTGTCTTGGATTTCGACGAAACCTGTTTCATTGGATCTGTAATAATGAGTTGTTATAGGATTTCTAATTTCGTACCGATCAGACTTATCTTTTGGCCGTGCGAGCTTGAAATGTATAGAAATTAATTAAAGGAATTTAATTAAAATAATTCGATTTTGAAAGTTAACTTCTGTATATGATGGAATCGGCTTCCAATACATATTCCATTGTAACGACCCTAGATTTCGGCCCCTATTATTTTAATAAATGTTTAATATAATTAAATATAAAATATGAATTGTTCATATTTTAAATGAATACGATTTTGGAAATATTGCCATCTATTTATATAAACTGTATTTTTAAAGGAAATTGATTTGGAAATTGAAATAAGTATTTCAATAATATTCCCAATAATTAAAATACTTTACATTGTTTATATTTAGTATAAAATAAAACATATTGATGATAATGTAGAAATTCTAAAATAAGTTTCTTAACAATATAATTAACAAAATTGAACTCATATAATTAAATTAGAATGCTATACATTGTTAACATTTGTTAAATGAATACATATGCTTGATAGTGTTTAAAATAAGATCGAAGTTTAAAAATATATATATATATATATATATAAATATAAAATACAAAAGATGATAATGTTCAATATAAAATATTAATACTAATATAAGCCAAATTAAATATAGGGAAATGAGTGAACTCAGGAATTTAAGTTTTATGTTTATAGTTAGAATACAAATGGAAATAAATATGAAGTATAACTATAAATATAAAGATAAACAGGGGTTGAGTGAAACATTAAGTATAAATCATAATTATGAACATAAGCATACAATATAAATATACCTATGCAGCTGAAATATAATTATTCTGTAACCATATTATGAAGCAAAGCATTTATTTGCTATCTTCTCAGCCTACTATTTGGTCTATGAAGTTATATTACAAATCTTTATACATAGTACAACATATTTTCATTCATAAGGCAAACATCTACCTGCAAGTAAAACAGTATTTGACAATACATATGAGTATAAACCATTTCAACTAGAAGATACTAAAGCAATTTTATAATAAGTATGTAAAGTTTAGAAGCAAAAAGACTAAGTAGCATTCAAATAATAAGTAGCATTCAAAAGAATAAGTAGCAAACAAAACAAAGTATATGCACATATAATATCTCTGAACAATGTAAAAACATACGTAGACAAGTGAATAAAAGATGTTGTAGCTGGAAAAAATTATATGCAGGCAAGGTAAGATGTGAAAATATTTATGCATAAGAAAACACCAGTTTCACTTCAAATATAATAAAACAAAATATGTATCTTTCAGTGTAAGCTTGGTCGAAATAAAACAAAAGGATGGATATCTTTGTACAACACAGTAAGCATTAATTATTTGTTAACATAATTAAGAGCATAAACAATTAATAGCACAACATTTTGTTCATGTAAGTACTTCAGCTGAGATGTCTTTATCACTTCATACTGCAGTGAATACTACTTTAGCCAATAAGAGAAAAAAAATGCCATGACAAATACAAACTGTCCAGTTACAACCTGCTATTAAGTAAACTTCTATATATATATCGACCCATATCTTTATATTAGTTTATAAAAATGGACTTAAACCTAAAAGCATACCTGAGAATCAAATAGGGAGAAAGGATAAACATTTATTGCTTTGCAAACTCAAATAACTCAACATCAAGGCAGAGAGATTTTCAGTGATTCATCTGCAGTTCTTCATCAACCTTGTCCTCTGTTCAAGGATTATTAGGTGAGTAAACATCTGTTTTAAACTTGTGTATTTGTTGTTTTTAAGGTATGTGTTTGCTGTATAAATTAGACAATCAAATTCTGTGAATTTTCCTGTTGATCTGGAAATCCCATAGGACCTGTTCTTTCATATGTTTAGTACAAAGCAAGAACAGTAGGGAATTTTAGTGTTTCTTCTTACAAAACACTTTAAACTTAGGGATTTAAATTTAATAAATTTGTTTAAAACTAAAATCAGGGTTGGAGTTTTGTTGTGAAGGTTGACAGAGGATACTGATACTATAAATTAAAAGGTTCACAGTAAAATAAAAAAAAGAAAGAAAGGGGAGTGATCATATGATTAAAATTCGAATTTCTTAAATTGATATTTTGATTATATATCTGGAATACCCATTCAAAAATAGGATTTTTAAAGTAAGAGTGATAATTTTTAGTTTGGAAATATACGAGTAGTTTACAGATAAACCAAAATTTATATTTTGTGTATATCTGTTAATTCAACAAAGTTTAGAGGTTGAGAATTGTTGATAGGCTAATTGGATGATCCACGAAGTAAGGAAAAATGTTCATTTAATTTTCAATTGTAGTAAGTGATGGATCGAGTCAACAATAGGGTTTAACTCGTGATTTTGAACATGATCGGAGACGTAGTGATTTCGCCTTCCCTGGGAGATCGAGTGGCACGGTATGTGAAAGGGTGGCAGCGAGGAAACTAGGGTTGTCATAGCCGGAGTTTCGAGGCACCTGGGTGGTTGTCGTCGCCTGACTGTGGGAATTGTTACCGGAACTTTAAGGCCTGGAGGTTCGAATTAGTCAATTTTCGGTCGCGAGTTCGTTCAGGATTTTGGGTGGTCTCGATCGATACAGTGATCGATGGTCGACTTGGGGGTGTTCGTCTCAGGCGTTGGAGGGTTGCCGGCGGCGCGTGCAAGTGCACGGTGATCGCGTGCACGAGCGATGATCTGATTTGGGTTTTTTTGAGGAGACGCACGTGTTTTTGATGTTGTTGCTTTGAGTTAAGTGCGAGTTTCCTGATGCTTGTTTTTTTTTTTTACTTACGATTGAACTTCAACTTGAAAAAAAAGAAGAAGAGAGAAATGAAGAAGAGTGACGCGAGGAAAAGGAGGAAGTATTTGACGTTGCTCGAAGTAATCAGGTGCCCTCTTCGGGTTCTTCTCCTAACTGATAATCCTAAATAACTTTTAAGTTATTTGGCTAAGAAAGTTAGTACTAATTAGATTTATATTGTTGACAAGTTTATGTTAAGTTTTTATTTAAATGGTGAAGTATAAATCAAATTGTGTCGACACGCTTTTACTGTGAGACTTGATTTCAAATTTTATTAAGAAGTTTTAAAAAAAACGTAAGGGAATTAATTAATTAAATTTTGAAGGTGAACTAAAATTTGTAATTAATTCATAATGATGGTTAAATTATTAGTTAAGATTAAATAAGAATTTGTAATTAAAGATTTTAATAATAATCTTGTGTGAACCCATTTGTAATTAAAGAATTTAATTTATCATTGAAAGTTAATAACTTAACGAATCATAGTTAACTAATTAAATAATTAATTAGGGATTACACAATTAAGTTAATTGATAATTAATGATCAATTTAGAAATTTGTAATAATTAAATGTGTAATTGAGTTTTATGAATCAATAATTAAGGTTATTAATTTCTAATTAAGAATTAATTATTGATTAATTAAGTAATTAGCAGATAATAATTGGATAATTAAGTTTTATTATTAAAGTTATTACTTAATGATCAGGGAGCAGTTAAATAAGAAATCAAAGTTAAATCACTTGAGTAAGGAAGTAATTAAATTAATAGTGTGAAATAAAATGTAATTAGGATTTAATAGTTAACTAAGAAATCATTAAGACAATTTGAAATGAAATAAGTAATTAATTGTAAATTAATAATAAATTAAACAGAGTTAAGTGGTTAACTCTCAGGTAATTAATTTTAAATTGAATTAACTACAAATAAGATTTAAGGGAAATTGCTTATGAACTGTTGTGTTAAATATCTGATTGTGATATTTATGTGATGATATTCTATGATGCTCTGTGATATGTTACGTTATATCTATGATGCTTGTATATGTTTTATCTGTGATAAATGCTATGTTAATTCAATTGATGAATTTAAATTATTTAAACTGTTTAAGTTAATTAGACAACTTGGCCCTTAAAATGGCGGTTGGATTTGATGAGACCGGGATCGGATGAATCAAATTTGATTCTCCGAAAACCACATCGATCCAATTTAAACGTTAGGTCGTGAATTCTGAAATGAAGATCGAGATGGTGTTTTCAGAATGCAAGGGTTATCGTCGTTGACTCTGAGGGTGATTCCAAAACGAGTGTGACGAGATAATGCCTTCGGTTTCGTTCAAACCCGGAACGAACTTGTATGGATTGGATGCTTTCAACACATCGTCAGGCGGACGATGAGCATTCTAAATGATATGTTCTTTAAAGGTAATCGTAGCCTCAAGCCTCATCAACCGAGAATGGCTAAAACAGGGGATGTGCAGCAAGGTTAGGTGGGTCATGCCCAAGCAGGACAAGGTATTTCTCCTGTCTAGACGTCCCTTTTTATATTTCGGCTTAGTGGGCGGTTGCTAGCTACAACCGCGGGGTTTATCTTGTTCAGGACTGTTCAGTAAGGAATGGTTCCGGCCTTGTGTTGCAGGGGATGAAGGGAGTAATCCTCGGTACGGTGATCTAGGCCCCGTACTGTGACGGGCGTTACCCCAGTAGCCCTGCCATTGTTGGAAATCCATTTTCCCTACGAGACCCTACGATTTTGATTTGTATTACCCACTTTTGTGGCTAGTAGCTGGAATTTAATGAATGTAACAATTTCGGCTATTTTCTATTTACTTGAAAACCCTAGACACTATTATAATATCACTGGATTTCCTATGAAATGTTTTGGTTAGCGTAAGGTAAAAACTTTCCCGTATTTATTTGTGGGGAGTCTTACGTGATACCTTTATTTTCAAATGTTTTTTTTCAAAGTTAAACAACCTTAAACCGTTTACTCATACCAGACCCATGTATGACCCGGAGTTTATTTTTGTTTTCATAAACTCTCGGGTACCCAAATTTTTACGGGTAGCCAAGGGATTCAGGTTAGCTTTGACGAATTCTGGAGGAGCAATGGAGCAGGAGGCTTCAGCGTTGTAGATATATATATAGTTCCGCTATGTTGGTATCTTTGAGTCATATTGTTTGAGTTGTATTGTATTGAGTTGTATTAACTAGACAGGTGTTATAACTTTCTAGTATTGATGTATTATTTGTATAACTCCGATATATGTAAAACTTTTAAATATTTATGTGATATTATATTTTGTTACGTTCCGCTGTGAGATTATAATGTAGTTGTTCTTTCTTTCTCTTTCTTTTCTATTTTCTCATCCCTTTCTTTCTTAATGATGATACGTCTTTCTGGTAGTAGAAGGGCGGGTCGTCACATCCATTGTGTTCGGAATAGGGTATAACATAGAACACCAGGCGTCATGCTTTGATTGGAGTTTGGAAATTCCCAACATGAGTAATGTTTGGATATTTTCTATATAAGGACTTGGAACGCTCACAATTCTAAACCCTAGAAAATAAATAGCAACCATTAACAACACCATCCAACGGCCATACTTCCCCCAACCGATCCACGCACTTTTAGGCTTTGATATCTGCATGGACGTTGTCAAGCTTCTCACCGCGAACCCATCCACATGACCTGATCATTAATTGGTGGTCCATGGTTGCGGAAAGATTCGTCCAAATGCGAGGAGTTTTAGAGTTCAACTGTGATTTTTTTCATGTGTAGGAACATGCACGTGGCTTGGCGAACCGTGGGTTGCGCGATGAGTTGGCGAGCGTAATTCAAAAATAAAAAAAACTTTGTGCATGCCTGGGAAGTGTACTGGAGGGAGAACGAAATTAAATAGTGTAAGGATATTAAGTTTAAACTTATGTTTATATAAGTAAAGTTAATTTAATTTTTAAATCATCGAATGTTTAATAGCCGTAACTTTCCCGTACAAGGTCTATTTCGAGGGCGACAAGTTGCGTTGCATTCATATCAACAAGCAATATGCTATAGAGTTGGATTGGACGAATTCTGAACTAGTTGGAATTTTGGGTTAGATTAAATGACCGTCCAATTTTAATCCAAAACGGAGCGCTTAGGCAGTCTTTGGAAAATTTTATGAGTAGACTCACCTCCCTGGCCTACTTATATTTTTATATAAGTGGGAACAATTTTATTTTATGATAATTTTTGCTTGTATGGATGATATATTATATATATATTGGTTGGTTTGGATATATTCCCGCCTCTGGAGCAGATAAAACCCTATTACATTCCTGTATATGAACGAATGACCCTTTGTATATGAATTCCACCTCGAAGCGGTTGATTTTTATATTATTTGATTATATGCTGTATTCGATGCATGAGGTCGGGTTGGAGGGATCCAACAAGATTCCTCACACTGTTCATTATATATATATATATATATATATATATATATATATGCATATGCTGATATATGATGTTGTGATGAATGTCGTATTGATGACATGAATTTGTTTTGCTATTTAGTGCTATGTTAGCACTGGGCCATAATTTTAGTATTTTGAAATACTATAAAATAGTGATTCTGAATTGAAATTATTTTCAAAGTGATTTTGGAGAAGTGTATGTTTTAATAATTTTTTAAATTATTAAAAGGAGGAATTTGCTTTTAAACAATAAAAGTATGATTTTTGATGTTATAAGAACATTTTTATATATAGATTTGATATAAGTTTATAAAGGATTTTTAAAAGCGATATTTATAAATAAAGAAATCAACTTAAAATCAGAGTTTGTAAATATTTTATAAATAGATTTGAAGTTTATTTATTAAATGGATCTGTGGATATATTTTATAAATAAACATATTTTATAGAGAAATATTTATAATTGGATTTTATAGATAAATTAGATTTATAAAGAAATGGATATAAAAATGGATTTTTGATAGTAAATGAGTTTTTATAAAAGAATGATTTATAAATAGAAAAGAAGTGATTTTATAAAATAAGAATTTTACAAAACAGAAAGGAGATTTATAACGTAGTTTTATAAAACATGGAAATGATTTATGTTGAGATTTAAATATGGATTTTTATATAAAGAAAATATATTTGAGTTTTAAGGGTTTAACAATCTTTCAAAAGATTGTTTTGAATATATGTTTTCGATGGAGTTAATGGCTTTAAAAAGTAATTTATCGTTTGGAAGGTTAAAACAATCTTTCACAGGATTGTTTGAAAATAATGTTTATTTTGAAAAGTAAATTATTCTATTAAAGCGAAGTTTTGGAAGGTAATACTTCCTAATGGAATTTAATAGTTGAAAAATGTTTTAAAACGGGATATGTATAGAAAACATAGATTTCAACATTTGTTGTTGTAATAGATGTTTTCGGAGAAGTTATAAAAGGCATGGAGTATAACACTGTTGTTATAGTAGATGATTTCGGAAAGTAAATGTTTTTATACGGTACACAGGATTATATATATATATATATAATTTATCAAATCCTTATACTAGTGTTTTTGTGTTGTCGTAACGATGTCTTATGCAACATTCATTTTGGCCTAATAAAATTGTTTTGGAAAACATGATGCTTTCCTTAAAAATGATTTGTAAATATACTTATTACAAATTTAAGTATATAAAGATATTTTCTAAGTGTTGTAAATGAAATGGTTTGTTAATTTACTTATATCATTGAGATAAGCATATGGAAATGTTTTCCAATATCAGAGATTGAAATGGTTTCGAAGATATATCTTTTTAAGAATAATTTGAAGTAAATATTTGAAAATTGATTTAATTAATAAAAGATTAATTAAATGGACTACTGATTGCTTATGTGTTGGATATTTTTTGTTGCTTTGATAGTCAAAAAACCTATTACCAAATTTGGCCTTTTTATCGTCGTAGGTTCGAAGAGACCATGGTCGGATTTATCCGAGAACCACTTCGGACCAATGTATGCGTTCGAAAGTGCGGGTATATGATTATGATTTAGAAGACGGAGATCTTCATGATGCAGGGCTAGTTGCCACTAGTCCCTTTGGGTGAAATTTACCATATCATGTGTGTATGGTGGCAATAATGCTTTATTATGAAAATCTACGATATGTAAGGACTTCTCGCTACTAATTACAAGGGTAATTCCTGATAGGATGTGGTGGAAAGTGCCTTCGGTTTGTCCTGTTCCTAGACAACTTGTATGGAAGAATGTCTGACATTGCATTTCGAAAATTACATCGTTGACTTTTACAAACGTATATCTCTTTGGTGGCAGAGAAGACAACTTCTTTTATCTTAAAACCCTTCTGTGAGACGTACGAGCTCGGAGGTTGTATGTGTAGAATAAAATAGTCTATGATTTTTTTTAATGATAATAAACATATATATTCGTCTAAATGTATTTGTTATTGTACAATTTTATTTTTCCATATAATAAATAAATATTTGTTGAATAAAATAAATAACTCGGAATTCATAGTCAAACAAATATTTTATTCAAACAGATATTTTATTACAAATTCAAGTAGTACAAATTTGAGCTCTTACTGCATTTACACATTTTCAATTACAACACATTTTCACTATACAATTTTTACATACATGTTTCACCTCGCTACATAATTCACTCATCACTCGTATTTTATCTTCAACTTTGTTCCAGTCTGTATCCAGCATCTGAACTATCTGCAAAATAAACACTGACGCAATAAAATTAAAAATGAAATATTTTGCAGTGCATAATGAACTGTGTGTTTGAAAATATCATTTTCCTTGGTTATTTGGCTTATTCGTCATCATTTTCGTTTAATTCATCTTACATGAATAGCTTGTGACATACACAATGTATCGCTATACATGCCACAAGGTCGTGCACGTCGATATACACTTGCTTGATAAAATTGCAGGGAAAGATGAGCACAAGGTCAAACCCAAGCATAGGCTAGATTTAACTCAAGTTCAAATGCAAATAACATGCAAACAACCTCAACCAAAACATACAACATGCATTCTAACATGTACAAAGAAGCTGGCACAAGTACATGTGGTCCAGGCAAACCATGGAACAAAATATAAAGGCACCAAATTTACCAGACCAGGTCAATGAGGACTCAAAGCTACATGAGATCACTAGAATAGACTACAATAAACATGGTTTAGGGATTCAGGCATGGTTCATGCACGAACATAAGCATGCAGCCTGATCAGTACACTCACATATACACGTGTATGCATATATGCATATATATATATACATACACATGAATGCAAGCACTCGGATGGACAGAGCAATAGTGGTGCAACCATACATGTACAAATAAGCAGCATGAAAACACACCAAACCTCAAATGGCACAAAGGCACAAGGAAAACACATGAAGATTCAACCAAATGCACACACCAGACTTCAAGTGGAACAAGGGCTGAAACCAGACCAGACCAGTGTAGGTGCACAGTGAAAAACATCATGCTCAAACTAGTACATGTTCAGTTTAGTCAACATGGTAACTCAACACAGACCAAGCTCAAAACAACAAAAAGGCAACAGAACTTCAAATGGAATAAGACTTCGAATGAAAACAATAACACACATCTGACTTCAAAAGTGTACCAGATCAGACTCTAACATGAAACCTGACTACAAGAAGAAGTGCGCAAACAAGCAGTTTCAACAGTTCAGAGAACACATGTGCATAAGGACAGAGAATACACATAGAACTCGAAGCAACTAGCATAGTGGACAGAACAAACAACAATACATATATACATGCACTAATCACACACATATATACATACATATATGTATGTATATATACGGAGAAAACATACTAAACTCGAGCATCTAACTCCAAGTCAAAATCAAGGCATGTATCAGTAGTAGTTTTGAACAAGGTCAAAGAGTAGTTTCAAGAAGTGATGGCTAAATGAAAAACATAATTGAACTGTTCAAATCGAAAACTGACAACAAAGAATGGAATATAAGGTATCACAATGAACAAGTTAGATAGTCAAGTTTATCTCAAACTGTAAGCAACAGATAAACTAGTCATATGAGAAAAGAACGGAACCAACTCAACTACATTCAAACAAATTCAAATTTATGGAGCAACATGTATCAACTAATGAACAAGTCAGAATCACCACATTCATTCGATCAAAAATCAACGCAAGTGCCAAAATCATGAAAAATTAAGGAATAGATAAGAGGCTGAGGCACTACGTGCTGAGGTATGCATCATTTCCATTAAATATAATGAAATAGTAGTGCTACTGCCAAGTTTCAAATTAAATATTTCCTTAAACAATATTAGCTTAAAATATGATTATATACTTAGTTGCTATAATCAAATATTGCAGTCTCATCCCCTTTTTGAGGAATACCTTGAGAAAACTTCTCAATAGTTAATTAAATGACATAGTTATTATTTAACTTCAAAATATAGTCCTCAAACGATTTCTCTTTGCTCAATGTAACTTAAAATCCACATTTCTCAATAGAAATATAATAAAGAAAATATATAATAAGAAGTGTAATGTTATAGTTTTAAGGGAAAATTATAATTTACTTATTAATTTGAAATGTGGGATGTAAGTATGAAAGTATTTAAAAAAATGAATAAAACCATCAGATCCAAATTGCATATAGTTTCTGAGCAAATAATTATTGTATCTATATGCACATGCATGCTAATCATAAATATATAATTATTTGATAATTATAGGCTATGAAAAAAATGATTGTTTATATCTAAGTGTATGCATGTGAGTCTCACATAGTACTATACCATTTTTTTATAGTAAGAGTGGTACTTTATTTAAGCATAATACTCATTCTGACATTCGATGATAGAGTTAAGGGTTCCCTAGGGTTATGTAATTTGTTGCATATATCTAACTCGTTGACCAATCCTGCTTAAAATAAAAGTTGTTTTCTTTTATTATATACTTGATATAATATATTATATTAATTGATTAATTTAATTAAAAGTATATATTTAATAGAAAATCCATAAATGATATGTTTTATGATATTAGTTACAAAGTGTTGTAATCGTGAGTAATTTATCATAATGAAAACAAATATATTGTTTTAAATGTTCCTAGTCAAGATGCATCGAGACTGGATATCGATGCATCCATTGAGACTAGAGTATGCAACGCTCTTCAGATGTTGGACAGTGTATTACTCATGCATGTTGGGTGCACCAAGGGGTTATACATACTAATAGTTATTGGACAACTATAGAACGACTCACTGATAATTTTCTATTGGTTAATATAACTAAGATCAAACAGAAAATATCGATGTGACTGATTTATACAGTTCTCTCGACTTGAGAATACTGTGGATCTTCAATATGAAAGCTCCGCCTTGATTATAGCTAAATCATGGCACGACGTCCATCGAGTAACTATAGTTGGGTTCAGTTGACGTATTTAAAGTGAAGTACTATTCAATAGAGGATTAGTCTACTCGACTATATGAGGTTTGTATCACGATCAATTCAAAGTCCTTGACCAGAGCAGTTTGATTAATAATAATAATTATTATTGAACGAAGGACTTTGTCTTTGGATCATAGAGTTAAATATGGATTATATTTGGAATTTTGACCATTACCAGATCCCATAAGTCCAAAATGAAATTCAAAAGGAAAATTCGGTCAAGCGATGTCTACTATCGAACTCGTGAAATAGTTCCAATTAATACTACATTTGATTATTTCTATCAATAAGCTCTTTCCCAACTACCACGATCTGCTTCGCATCCTCGCTACCTTCTCGTTCGGTTAGTAGGCGTGAGGAAGTATTTCATTTAGATGAAATAGATACAATTCACAAAAAAATAGTGTTTTTTCGACGCGGAATTCTCTGTTCTTTCCCGCATTTGATCAACATGTCTTATGATTGGTTCCTCCTTTAGTAGTCCCGTACTCCCCGTGTCTCTTTGGTATTCTCCCTTAGTCTCCTTGAGAGGTTCCGTAGATCATTGGCCTTATGGCTTGGCACAAAAAATCTTATTTACATAGACCCGCGAGGTCACTCCAATGTTTTGAATGAAAGATCCGAAGAGAATTGGTGTAAATAAATATCACAACCGGGTAACGCTTAATAAACTAAAATTGGATTTTTACGAAAACTAAATAAGCGATAAATTTAACCAAAATGTCACACCACTGCTAAGTGACATGTGGACGTTAACATTTGATAGTTCGTTGTTAACCGCTGACCAAATTTACACCTAACGAATCACACAACCAATATGATGAATTCTCTTTAGAACAAATAATTTAATTAGTTCATAACTGTTATAAGTAAATCAATATTTATGAAATATTGATTATAAAATTTTGAATATGATTTGAGAAATAAATATTATTGTATATATTTGTAATAGTTATAAATATATCGACGACAAGTGATATCGACAAGTAATTAAATTGGAATTAATAAATACTATTTATTTGGGCCTAAGTGGGCTATTAGACCATGTTTTGTAGTGATTTATTTTAGCTGTAATAGGATGCAGAAGGCGGCTAAAAGATGGGGTAGGAGTATCTTAGATGGATGGCTCAAACTTAGGGAGAATGGGTAAGAGATATGATCCATCTTTCTCTCTATTCCTTCCACTATAAAAGTACTCGTAACCCTAATGCATATCGATCTTTTCTAGCCCCTGTTTTCATCTTCTTGCTGGATGATCAGACCATACAAAGCTCCATCAAAGTTCATTTCAAATCAATAACTATTGGATAGTCAACGACTACAATTTAAAGGTTAACAGTCCGTTGAACTGAGAAGAGTTGTAAGGAGGGATATTCGTCATAACAAGGTGTATTTCAAGGAATAGCTTAGGTATGTTTTCTTATTTCATATAAATTATAATTCATGTATAATATTCCATTGCTTTTGTGTGTGCATGTGTGCGTGCGTGTGTGTGTATCATAATTATATTGTTAGTTGGATGAGATTCCTACATGTATGAATGTTGTAACATACTGAATGGTTATGTGTATGTATGTATAATTAGAAAATAATTTGGTTAGATCCGATGTATACATAGCCGAAATAATTTATTTATTAATTATTTTTTTATTAATAAGTCATATTACGTAAACTTAAATGACTTATAATTCATTATGTTGCCATAACATATTAAAAATTAATCTTATATTTTATATATATATGTATAACATGTTAAAAATTAATCTTATATTTTATATACGTAAATTTATACTAAATATAATTTTAGGTAACAAAAACATATTGTTTAGTAATTTTTACTATTTTTAATATTATTTAAATCAAAATAAAGGTTATATAGTCAATATAAAATAATATATGATTTGAAAATTATATTTTAAATTTTATAATAAAAAATTCATCATCATATCATCTTTCGAATTGAATTTCAGAATTTAAAAATCAAATTTTATTTTAAAAAAATCATTTATAATAACTGCCAAAATTAATTAAATAATAAAAATAAAATTTTAACGCATAAAATAATGGAATTTTTTTTATAACCTTATAATATCATATTCAAATTTCAAAAATTTGAAATTTGAAAAATATGTTACGAAATTATTTATAATATTATCTAATGTTTTTTGGCTAATATATTTATATATCAATAATTTTATAATATAAAATTATGATAATATGTTGTATATCAGATCTGGAATGTTATAAAATATATTTAATTTTAATTAATTTATAATTGATACAATTATGTAATATAAATGTATACATTTAAATTGGCATATTTATATGCCATGCCAAAAAAATTGGCATATTTATAAATATTTTAGATTTTACAAATATAATTATAAATACACATATATGTATATATGTATTATTTTTATTACTGTAAAATATACATGTATAATATATATAAAAACAACTTTGCATAAGTATAGTCATTTATCAAGTTAATATTTAATTATATGTGTGTGTGTATGCATGTATGTATTACAGAGGGGTGGGCGTGGTCGGTTAACGGAGTCGTTCGGTTTAAATTTTTAGTTAACCGCAAAAGAAGGACCAGTTTGTTTAACCAGTTTTAGTTAATTATGGTAATGGACTACCGACCGAACCGGTTAACCTTAATCGTGGTTAATCGATTTTATTAACCAGTTAACTGATTACTTTGATCGATTAACCGTTGATCGGTTAACCGTTCAAATTAACTAATTAACCGGTTTACAAATTTACAATACACAACATTTTCAACTGACTCGACTAAAATACAAGATATACTTTTTTATTGTTCATACTAGTTCTTCATACTAGCAGTAATTACACTTGTTCATACTAGTTCATACTTCACACCGACGATAATTCCGAACATCATACTAGTCCATACTTCATGCTTCATTGTTCATTGTTCATACAGTTCATTGTTCATAGATATTACACTGCAACAGTAATTCAGTTACGTTACTATAATACATGTCAACAACTACAAACTGCAAATTCAACTAACTTAGCTCCAAAACTCCACATAACTGCTAACTTCCAAGATGAAGACGAAGCCAGCAACTGCTAGCTGCCAATATACAACTTGAATGCTTAGTTAAACATGAATACAAGATTAAGATGAATAATATTAAAAATTGGAATAGTGTAAAAAACAAGTTTCGAATTTATAGCCAACAATCTCCCAGGAATATTTAAATTTGTTTTAAATTAAATTTGTATTCAATAAATACACATGAATAACATATGTAAGCACATTATGTGTGCCAGTATATTACCTTACAAAAGCAATTTCACAAACATGATTATTAAATTTTCTTCTATGTGGTCATATTGTTGTTCTCAACTGTCAAGAATTAGATATATCAAGTGGAAGGGAGAGTTTGTCTATGTCAAACCTTGAGCATACATTTTAATAATTATTTGATGCACCTAGGGATATAAAATTAGTCGTCATTCTCACAAACTGGTCATCCAATGGATACAACAACCTAAGCAGTTTGTAAAGTTAACTTGCTTGGTCGCAATGTAATTAGGAAATGCATAGGAAACGTAATCAGGAAAATGGTTACATAAGGATTACAAAACAAAGGAACTAATGTCGCAGGCCTGAAGATTACAAAAACAAAGGAACCAATAACCCACACATGCATGGACACAGCAACAACCTCACACGCTTGGCATCTCATACTCACACATACATAGCAGCACACTATACCCACACAATACCACATATTTACGCTGCCTACACTCACTCTTACACAGTAACTCATGCACACACGACACGACACTCACGTTTAAAATTGGAATTCACGCTCATGCATAGCAGTTTTAAAACATTTCAATTCATGAAAACATCACAGGGAGAACCTAAGGCACGCAGACAATCTCACACTCACATTACTCTCAATTATTACTCACGCATGAACATGCTCGCACACAGAACTCAACACATACCACTCACACATAAATATGCATATATATGTTCTTAAGTAAATACACACACACACCCCTATATTCAAAATACAAATTTCTAAAACTTAAAAGAGTACAAGACTGAACAGATCAAACATATTTAACCAATTCATATTCAATGATTTAAACCCTGGTGGTTATTATTTTCATTGATTTACTGGTTGAGGATGAATCCAAAAAAGATAACTTTGATACACATATGTAGTAAATCATATGAATCAAAAAAACATAACTTTAATGGATATTCTACCAAAAATGCGGACAAATTTGATAGAAGAACGAATCCAAAAAAGATAAACACTACATATTTAACCTAAATTGTGAAACGTTACATTCTCTTCACCATTCCTACGTACCAAAATAGATAAACCCTAAACGATGCAAACTAAAAATCAAACTCGCGTTTTTACTCTTCCGGCTAGCATTACTACAAGAAACTGCGGATTTATCTACGTCAAAATGGCAGTCGGGACGTAGCTAAATGCAATTCCTACGCTGTGCCTACGCCATTTATGATGTAGGTAAAACCTGCGTAGGTAAAAAAATACCCACGTCATGCCTACACCAAATGTAGGATTGTTTCCTACGCCTTATTTACGCCCATTATTACCTACGTCTTCCATACGCTTTTCACTACCAAAAAACAATGATTTAAAGACCGAAAACTTCGGTCTTTAATATTGCAATTCAGTCTTTAAATAGTGTTTAAAGACCGACTAAAGACCAATAGTTTCAGTCACCAATTCTCGAGTCGCAAATAAAATTGAGACTGAATGTTCGGTCTTAAAGTTTAAAGACTGAAATTCAGTTTCAAAATATTTTTAGAGACTGCATTTTAAAGACTAACATGTGGTTTTTAATCAGTCTTAATTAAGAATATATTCAAATATTAATATTCAAAAATTACGCACATTATATTAATACATCTAAATCATGCAGATATAGTAAGATGTATAAGTTTGTGTGTATGTAGGTTTGCATATATTTAGTAAACCAGTAGTTATATTACTTTTCAATAACTTAAAAGGTACATTGTATAAATTATTATATAGACAATTTGACAGCCCATTACATATTTAAGTACATAACCCTTTATATATTCAAATACATAACTCATTACATTTTTAATCATGTGAACATTATGCTTGATCTATCAGTAAAATAAAGCGATACTTCAAATTCCCTCTTCTCTGGAACTGCTGATCAAGCCATTCCATATCTCTATTCAAAAGCCTCATTATTGATTCCTCCAGTCCAATCATTCGAATGATTTCTCCATTATTTTTTGCAAAATTACTAATTATATGGATGCAGTAACCAGATTAGTCAATCCACCATCTCTCATCCCTGATCATCCTAGGCTGACCTCCAAATTCACAACAAGCAACTCAAGATTCTAATGGACATCTGAAAGCATCCAGATCTACCCAAAACAGGATTGTGCAAAGCATCAGAAAAGCATTAGAGAACCACCAATGGGTATTTCAGTCCCTTTCCTCCATGAAATTAGGCACCAAATCGCGTTAAACCCAAATTAGTGCTGTGATGGAGAAACTAACAAATTACTGAAGACCTAATATAGATAGAAGAACAATTTTTGAAGAATAAATTATTGTTACATAAAGAGATTATACGAGCTACGAATTACTGAGGAATAATAAAAGATAGAGGCTACAGGTTTATTTTTATAAGTGGGGAAGAAAGGAAGTTCACACGTATAAAAAGAAAGTGGACAAGTAATGCGTGCATGATCCATAAATTAAGGAAGTGGCCAGTTTCCATTCAGTACTCAATATTTAATTTTGAAATGATAACTCAAAACTAATGACACGGATAACTAATCTTAGCCATGAGATGCAAAAGAATATGAAAATCTTAATTGCCATCAGATATTTAACAATTTAAATACTAATTAGAGACAGAAAATTCAGTCTTTAGGCCATCTCAATACATACAGACTGATTAAGGACTGTTGATCGGTCCCTAACATTAGAAATTAAAGACTGAATTTATCAGTCCTTAAGCGGTTTTTAATTAAAGACTGAAAATTTTTGGTCTTTAAATTAGAGTCTTTAATTGAATGTTTTTTGGTAGTGTTTGTCGCTTACGTTTTTACTACGCCATTCACACAAATTTTTTCACTATAGTAAAATTGGTTTTTACATACGCCTTTTCTAAAGCAATTTATTATATACTATCATTGTTCTTTTTCCATCAAACACAATATTAATCTACAACACTCCAACAACATCAAACAAGCACCATTACCAACTTATTCAACAAAAAAGATAATTTCAAATCATTCATCATCAATCAAGTTCAAATATCTCATTTATATTATCAAACCAACTACAAACAAGTTCTCATGTATTTAAAAAGTACGATAATATGTTCATAATACATAACATCACATGGATACATCTAATCTAAGAATAAGAAAAATAACCTCAACACTCGTCACAACGACAATACGACTCTCCAAATCGTTTTCAAAGCAATTCACATGGTTGTTCATACTGCGTCTTTAGCATTTGAATCTCTCCTTCTTGATGCTCCAACTTCTCCTACACTTTGACTCTAGTCAGTGCTTCGCTCTTGTTGACGCTTCCACAGCCCATATTGAGAATTATTGGCCTCTTGTTTATTACTGATGATACTCTGAGATATACATAATGAGATGTAAATAATCAAAGTCAGAATGATAATCATTTGAAAAAAAAGATGGATGTTTTTACATCCAGAAACTTCATTGCAAAATCTACGAAGAGAATATTATTAATGAATTCATTGCTCCGGCATTAAAATTATGATGATATTTTGATTTTTTTTCCTTGCGTCCCATGTAAACAAGAGTTGGCAATTTGCATCCTTTGCTATCACAATCATTTTAGTTTCTTCCATTTATTATTATCTGAAATAATCATAATGATGCAAAATGTCATTGCTTTTCCATGCATATATTTGATTGTTTTATTTATACAAATGATACATTCTCTTAAAGTAATGAAGCTCATTGACAGGCGGACAATTGCTATGCGCAACTTGAATTATTTCTATTTATGTAATAACTCCCACATATTTCAAATTATTAGGTAACTTTTGCAATATATAAGAGATAATAGAAACAGACATAATAAAGATAAAGATGATATATTAACTTATAAATTAATATACATAATATTGTCTCTACGAATGTGTTTTAGATGAAAATATATTCACACCATATACATACATATATAATGGTAGTGCATGCATCCATTTGATTAAACTAATGCAAGAACTATGATGATGATTTACATTGCTATATCTATTATGGTACAAGCAAGATGATCTATTTTGTATTGCTCTGCTACAAATAAGGTTATGCATAAGTTTTTGGCTATTCGTACTATTCAGGTAGGTACCATTGTAATAGGATATTTGATGAGAAAAAATTACTTAACAGAGCTAAAACATACCACTATGAACATGTTCAGGTAGGTACCATTGTAACAGGATATTTGTTTGAGTGAACGTGTTCTCTTCGTCCCTCTAAGTCAAATTGAACACGCATCTATTTAGAAGTCTTACCTGCTCGTATATTCTCATCAACCTTTTTTGTCGTCTTCACATATAAGCATATCCTTCAGAATAAAACAGACCATAGCAATCTTAATTCAAGTAAGAAGATAGTATTTTAAATGGGATCTTCTTACTTTGATATGGAACCCTAGTTTTTCTGACATGCTTGCTGCCTCAACATAGATGCAGATCTTTATCAAGACTCTTACAAGCAAGATCATCACTCTAGTGGTCGAGAGCTCAGATAACATCGACAATGTCAAGGCCAGGATACAATATGGATGAAGTACTGAAGGACTAAAAAGAAACTGGTGATTAAGATAGCTACATCCGCACTGCAAGAAGAACTAGATTGAGTCCAACTGGTAAACAAAAAAAATATTCATGCTAGACAATATAGAATAAGGAATATTAAGGGTGCTCTGGTTCAAATAACACAGCAAGGAATTAAGAATCTTATTAACTTTCACCAATGTTTTGTTAGTTGCCATCCCATCTAATTCTAAAAGCTTCCACCATGGATTTCTGTCAATTGTGACTTCCTTCAAATAGGTAGAACAATGTTGTTTTGGTGAGATGTAAGCGTCGATTTTTATTATTGGTACTTGTATTTCCAACAACCTAGATAAGATGTGAAGTAGAACAGTTAACAAAATATACATTTGTTACATATCAGTTTGATAACAGAAGATTGGAAATGCATGTCATTCTTTCAAAGCCACAATATAAGTAGCAAAATATCAAGCAAACTATATCACAATTAAGCTTTATATGCAAGTTTTAAAATATTAAAACAATTACACACAAATAGGCATGTACTCTATATCAGTTCACATCTTTTACCATTGATATTAAAGTCTAAAACATTAACTATCCAAATCCGAGCTGGTGATCAAATAGTAAAGGCATAATTATTTGCTAGAAATAGAATTTGTGTTTGAAATGCTACAACACAACATATGCAGTTTATTTATTAATAGAAACAGGGAATCATAATTCCTAAGTGGCTATATCATACGTTTTGACGAATTCAAATTCTACTTCAAGTGGGGAATATCCCTATGTTATAATGTTATTTTAAAGTCTATTTAGTTGGATTATTGTCAAACATATAGGAAAAATCTAGTATTCCTAAGAACAGTACTTGAGGTAAACTTGTATATTTGTAGAAAAACTTTATTGTGCCCAAATTCAACAATCATTATCAAATTGTTGAAGACTACTAGCACAAAACCCACTCCGCGAGCAAGATGTAGAAACTGACTCAGACCATCCAATTTTCATACCTAACGACAAAATATTAGTAATTGAATTTATACTCACTTTCCATTGGACCAAGAAACTTGTGAAGAAGCACATAGATCATACCTAAACAAAAGTAGATGTTGGCGATGGTTGATATAGTCGATACAATGGAGCAGAGGCCATCGATGGAGATGATAGGCTATCTACGATGGATTTGAGGCAGGAGAAGGCGAAGGATTGGTTATTGAAGGTGAAGAACAGGCGATGTTGGATCCTTTGCAAGCGATGTTGAATGATTGACAATTGACGATGAAGAATAGGCCGAAGTCGATGTTATATCTGAGGTTGTCGGAGGCCTCCGACGCTGGATCTGAACCAATCTGAGGCGGTCGACGTTGAAACTGAGGCAAGCATAGGAGAATTAGGGTTTTAGTTGAGGTGCTTCGTTGGATCTGAGGGAGAGGCGGGCATGGGAAGTTCTAATTTGGGTTTTTCTGTGTTTGAGTGGTGTTGCCGTGTCGGCCGCTAGCATGAGAATAATAAAATATAGAAACATTTTAAATCATTTTTTTTAATTTTAAGTAACATAAGAAATTTTCTATGCCTTTTATACGCCTTTAACTCTTTATAACTATTTTCTACGCCTTTCCTACGCTCCGTCTTTTGGCATAGGAAAGGCTAGAAAATTTTACGTAGAAAATCGAAGTGTTTTCTAGTAGTGTTAACCATTGTTGAAATCAATGATCTAATGAGTAAAGAATAAACAACAAGGTTGTAGAATGGCAAAGGATCGAGTCAATTATCATAATTCGACTATCACGATTGAGAAGAAGGAAAATGAAATAGATAAAATAACCGATTTTGAGAATGAATTGTGTACTGAGTGAATAGCGGTTGGCATTGGGCAAGCACGAATTGATTAGGGTTAGGAAAAAAGCACCGGTCGGGTTGCAAATAGAATTGGTTTTGGGTATGCCCATAATTCAAAAATAATTTCGGTTAACGGTTAACTGATATATAGCCGTAGTAAACTGTTAACCAAACCAATTTTGGTCTGTTAATTATTAACCAACGCAGGTCGGTTTACCTTAAGTTCGGTTAATCGATTTTTTCGGTTAGCGGTTCCATTAAGATCGGTTCGGTCGGTTAAGTCGGTTTCGGTTAGATGCCTACCCCTAATATTATATTTATGCAACATATATTATATATGTATGTAAATATTTATATTGTTTTAGTACTCATTTAAATAACAAGTTCGAATATACATACACACATGAATTTGGACAACATACAATACATATAAGATAAGCTAACACTTTCGTTGCAATGCAAATCCCAACATTTATATACGAGCATGTTATACTTTGCGCGGATTATTATGTTACACAAACATACACATACCTATATATATATGATTCATATGTGTACCATTATACTTAATTTAAAATAAATTAAATAAAATTCAATTCATTGATTATAAATTTAAATGAAATAAGGATTTTATTTAAATTAAATTCAAAAATGTTCTAAATAAAGTAGACTTCATGGGCCCAATAAAGATCCGTTATGGTAAATTTAAATGAAATAAATAAGTTATTGATAGAGTCAGGGGTAAGACCTATGGGCAATTATGTAATTTATTACGTATATCTAACTCATTGAATAATTATGTTCATAATAAAGGTGTTTCTTTCTATTATACACTTGATATAATGTAGTTATATTAATTAACTAATTTAATTAAAAGTAATTTAATAGAAAATCCATAAATGATATATTTTATGATAATAGTTATAAAGTATTATAACTGTGAGTAATTTATCATAATAAAACAAATATACCAATTTAAATGTTCCTAATCAAGATGCATCGAGACTGGATATCGATGTATCCGTTGAGACTAGAGTATGTAACGCTCTCCAAATGTTGGGTAGTACTACTAGAAGCACCTAGGGGTTACATACTAATATTTGTTGGATAATTATGAAATGACTCATACGGTAGTTTTCAGTTGGTTAATATAACTAAGGTCAAACAGAAAATATCAATGTGACTGGTTTACACAGTTCTCTCAACTTGAGAATACTGTAGATCTTCAATATGAAAGCTCCGCTTTTATTATAGTCAAATCATGACATGGCATTCCATCGAGTAACTATAGTTGGATCGAATGGAAGTATTGGAAATGAAACACCATTCAAGAGAGGATTCGTTTCCTCGGTTATATGAGATTAGTATCATGGTCAACTCAAGTAAACTCAAAGTCAAAATCTCTAGCCAGAGCATTTTAGTTAATAATATTTGTTATTATTGAACCAACGACTTTGTGTTTGGACTATAAAGTTGAATATGAATGATATTGGAATTTTGACCATTGCCAAATTTCAAAAGTCCTAATTTTATATAGTTTTGACGAAGAAAATTGGTGTAAATAATTGTCATTGTCAAGTACCGCTTATAATAAATAAAATTTGGTTTTACCAAAAAATCCTGTAAGCGATGAATTCAGCCAAAACATCATACAACCTGCTAAGTGACGTGTGAACATCAATATTTGAATTGTTCAATATTAATCGCTGACTGAATTTGCATCTTTGAGTCGCACAACCGCAATTGTGATTTCTACGAAAACCACACATTTAATTAGTTCGTAAAATGTTGCAATCTGATTACATTAATTAATATTTATGAAATATTAATTATAGTTAATTTATTTAATGTTTTGAATGTTGTTGATAATTATTTTAATATATATATATATAATTTATATTTGCATATATCGATATGTGATATTGGTATAATTTTAAACATGTTTTAAATAATAAAATAATTACATAAAAGTTGTTTTCTTTTATTTGAAAAAGTTGCATATTTGGAATGTGCTTGGATCAGCATAAAATGATAAGGGGAGGAAATCAATTAATATGATTAATTGAAATTTAAAAAGAGGAAATAAAGGAGGAAGCCTTATTAGAAGAATAGGAGAAGGTCTCTTTAATTTTATTAAAAACTAAACCTCTGTATTCTTGAAAATATAGAGAACAGAACATGATTTTTTTTTCTTTTCTTTTCTTCCTCTTATTTATCGTTCGTTCATGGCTGAAACTTCATCTCAAAAATAAGCATCAAAAACAAATTCAAATCAACGTCAAATTGAATTAAAAAAGTGGTCCATTCTTCTCCTGCAAAGTGGGATGGTGATTTGCTTGAAATCTGAGAAGAAACCACAATCAAGTGTGGTGAAGAGCAAGGTCTATCAGATCTAGAGAGTGTTCAATCAGATCTAGAGAGTGTTCAATCAGATCTTGTTATTGTTATATCATTCAATGTGTTTCTACATGTTTCATCCTAAGGTAATTTACCCGTGTATAATTTGTTCTTATCCACTTAATCTATATCTTTCCCTTATATTCATGGTTGTGAATTTGAATCTTGATTTGAATATCTCCATCCCCTTGCTTGAATTAATTGTTCTATCATGTTAAAACATAGAATGTTTTCTTTTGTCTACGGCTCTTTTGTCATGAATTATAACATCTCATTTTCTGTCTCATGTTTGATTGTTTGATTAACTAATTTAACCTAGATTTAGACCTTCTTAATTTTATTTTATGCACTCTATGTGATTGTCTACAAAGTTTGTTTAATTTTAATCTAGATATTCTTATCTCAAATCCATATATGCATACGTCGTCTGATTTTGTTATTTAAAAAAAAATAGAACATAATTGACCTTTGGATTTTTTTATTCATAATTCTGTTTTTCAAAAGGTTTACACTTGAATATCTAGATATGGGTTGCTACTTAATTAAAATTTGGTAATAATCGCATTAATTAATCTTTATCTTCTAATTATTATGATGTTTAATTGTCATATTTCAAATCATTCTAAGATAAACTCTTTCTTTTAAAAGATAAAGGAAAACGTTAAATTAGTTATATATCCCATGATTTGCAATTTAATCTAATTAAAGTTAATATCTCTGCTTAAAAAGGAAGAAATCTTTTCACAACTGTTTACCATTTTCATTAATCTTAATATTCTTTGATTTACCGCTTGTAGTTGAAATGAAATCAAATATTAAATCATATATTCCATGATTTGCAATTCCATCCAATTACAAATCATATCTCCACTTAAAAAGGAAGGAATGTTTTCACAACTATTTCAAACCATTTTCATTAATCTTAATATTATTTGATTTAATGCTTGCAATTGAAATGAAATCTATTTTATTTGAACTATTATGCTAAACATTAACTATATATGTATATGTGTGTTATAGTGTGTGTCTATGTGTGTATGTGTATGTGTTTATATATTAATAAATAAATAAAATTGTTCATGTTTAGGACAACAAAGACATATTTAGATGGAAAATGTGTCATTGTGGTGTAAATCCCAACACCTGTGCATTGTTTACATTAACTTTGTACACTTTTATATGTTGCACTTATACTATACACAGGGATGCATGTGATGTGCTCAGAATCATTTGCAATTAATTAAGTCAAATTGGACTAATGCATTCCTAATAAAACATTCATTTGAAATATTAACATGTTTATTTAACATATTGTCAATCTAATCAGAGACAAAAATGAGTGGTTTCTCACTCTTTAATTAATGTTGTTTACTCTATTAATAAATTTCATAACCATTAAAGAAGCAAACTAAAGGTTTCTGTCTCATATTTATTTTAATAAGTAACTGCATGTAGGTGTATTTGATACACTCATTCATTTATACTTATATAATATTCAAATCCATTTGATAATTTTTTCACCAAATCAAATAAAATGTTCATTTTATTTAAAGAAGATTTAGTTAAGATCTAAGTGTATTTAGACTTCATAGGCTCATTAAAAATCCAAAATGGTAAATTTTTTGAAATTCACCAATGTCTTCCGCTGCGGGCTGATCCAGTTTCAAGAATTATACTTTGTCCAAAGCGCCATACCACTAACTAGTTGAGCTAGTGGGTCTTGATAGTACCTTACCATATTATATTTTGAAATTGCATTAAAACAACCGATGTAACATGTATTTTCATATGATAAAGTTATTGATGGTTGAAAAATGTTAGATTTTGTTTATTTTTCCAATAAAATGTTAAATACACATAGGCCAATTTTAGCATATAATATATGCATGAAATACATATCAACTTTTGAATACTAGTTGAGAATCTAAATTGCAAATGGTTGAGGTATAGTACTTTGATTATTTTATTTTTGGGTAGTTGAAGACAATATTAGTGATATTTGTAACGACATTTATTATATCACATTGCCATATGTTAATGACTTGTACTTATAGGTTATGATTACTTAGCACCAAGCTTTGATAACTTGTCTTGTTACTAGCCAATCTAACATTGTTTCCAAGCCTGTGTAGATCCTGACACCTAAAAAGGGTGGTAGTGTGATGACTGGTTTTCTATCAATGAAATTGAGGCGAATACATTCAGGTAAATATCTGAAGTAAAAATTGTCAAGGCGATTGGTCCCGATCTCAACCAACATCTTTTAAAATATGCACCTTTAGCATTTTTTGCATAATACCATACATCGTTGTATTACAAGCTAATGCATCTCCCGCTAAGGTGAAGCTGCCATGTAGTTTTAGTGACAATTGGAACATAGTTTAAGTAGCAAGAAAAAACTACAATATATAATCAAAAAAACATTTTAATGGATAATTTGTAAATATATTTTTGTATTTTTGAAAGGAAAAAGATAGTATTGTAAAGAAACCAATAAAGATTTTCTACCGCTAATTTGTTAATAATTGTACTTGGAAAGTTTATTGTAAACCGTTATGGTGGAGAATCGCTGCATATCTTTTATAGTTTAGTTGTAGAATGCAAAAAATATGATGATGCATCTCTTGGGTAGATGAATTTTAAAGCTATGAGAAATTTCAAGGACAAAGGAAATTAATTAAAAGCAACAGGATGAAACATATAACATAAAATTACATGCAAGTACTTTATAAATGTTTGTACATATGTTATGAAATGGTAAAGGTATTACAGCGAAACAAATTGTATATTGTGTTGATCATAGCTTCAGCTTCGCTTCGCTTTGAGCTTTTACTTCATTTTAGTTACTTATTACGCCCGTTGCAACGCCTTCTTGATAAATTGCTAGTTCAATGGATAATGTATTGTATTAGTTATAGTATTGTGATAACATGCGAGTGACGTATCTACATTCACAACCATACCTCTCACATGTTTTGAATGTTTAATAAAAATGACCGGTCTGCCTTGCAGTGTGTGTATAAGAACTCATTAATCTCTACTTACTTTATCATTATGTGAGCAAGTAGGATTTGATAAATCTATTTCTTACATATTACAATCGATGCTCGACTCACCTCAATCGCTATAGTGTAGAAGAAGTAGAACTTTTACTTGATTTACATGATTTGTTCATAAGCGATGAGAGCTTTGAAATGGTGCAATATAGTTATTCTATCATATAAGCCAGCCCTTATGTAATGGTCAATGTCCACATGAGTGTTGAAGTAATATGTAGCTTCTAGTCATTAAATGTATGCAATGTAATAATTGATCCATTTTTTAATTCTACATGTGTTTGCTAGGGTTGCCCATAAATAGAATGAACTTATTTTGACTACTTTGAATTTACTTGAAAGAATGACACTCATGTTTGATCATGGAACTTATGACGTTGACACGTTAAATTAATACCTTATAAGTCATTTCACGAACTTTCTTAGTTTGATTGTAAGTGGAATATAAAGGTATGCCATGTGATCAATAAGCACGTTAAATCATTATAATATCAAAATTGCCAAGCCCATGTTGGCATATTTATCATCTAAACACAGTACCTCCATTAATTAAGATTCAAATTCAAACAACTTTCAGTTTGAAAGCGTTAAAGCAAAAGCAATCAAAACCTAAACCATCATCATCAGCTAAACCCATTTCCCTAGCAATAATAAGCACAAGCCTACACCAAACATCCATAGAAAAGTAACATGAAAATCTAAAAAAGACGTAAAAGGAATTAACGAAGAAAGTGATGCATGTGCCCACCCATTGTAATACTGGGACATGTTTCCATGACCTCTCCATTCAAAATAAAACATGCTCACCACTCTCCACATGTTCAAAATCCTCAATTTTGATTGCGTTACTACTTCCTACGTTTTGAGAGTAATGAATCAAGGTGGCGTAAAACTTGGAGACATAAAGCCATAAAAGGTAGCATTCTTAGTGTTGCTTTATTTCTTATTCATATTTCACACCTTCCCTCTATAGAGTCTCTCTTACATCCGCAGTCTATTTTATGCTTATATATTCCTCTCCCTAATCGACCTATTCGTGATGCGTATAACCTTATTAATTTCTTCAGTCAATCTAGCTTCGAAATAGATGCTTGAAGAATGCAGTGAACCTAACTTCGATTTTGATCCAACTTTAGCGAACATTATATCACATATGGTGAACATGATGATTCAAGTAGCTACATTTACTGTCAATTGTATAGGCTAACTATTCAATCATAGGATATCTGAAAATAAATCATTTAAGGTCGCTTTTTTTGCTGCTATATGATATTTCATAGTCATTGCTTTTGATGCGTTTGAAGATTTGAAAGCTTCACTGAAACTTATGCCTTTGCCTGAGGGTATGAGAGGGAAATCACTACCATGATCAACTTTGATGTATAACGGTTGTTGTGAATGTGAGAGGTTACTTAGGTAGATTTTTTCAGGTAAGACATCTATGTGAAAAACAAAAAAGAATGTAGATGCTGCTAATGCATTGAAAAAGAGCTTTAATAGTGATGTTTTGTTGCAATTTGAAGAACTGTATATGCAACTGTAGCAACCTCAACCAACATAAAAGTTACTATTTATATTCATCTTAGATAATTTTGTGGAGAGAATTTTAGTCCTATCCTTTTTTTGGGTCATAACACACTTATTCTTCTGTTTGCCATATAGTTGCATAAGATGATTCAAAATGTAACACATTCCGAAGGATACAAGAATATAATTATGAAGTGACTTAATAGTTTTTAGTGAAAAAGGTTTCAACCAAATGCACATTTGTTTTCTATTGATATAGGAATGTATAGACTATATATATCCCATCATAAATCCTTTTTTTATATGTACTAGTGCATTTAGTCATATGCATTGATGTGGGTTTGTTTAGGTCATATTGATGATGAAAGCAACCATATGTTGTACTCATATAGTTGCCTCATTACTTGTTATTAGAAAGTGGATTTTTGTTGTGCGTTAAACGTTAATTCGATAATTTATTTTTACTGGGATACTAGTTTCGATGGCATCAATATTGCCTTTCTTTTCCCACCAACTGGAATTGAAGGAGTCTAATTTTTCAGATTCGTCGTGTCAAAACCTGCGTCATCAGTTTGTGCGTCCATGGCATTTCATGCGCATACACGTATATGTGCACAAAACATAACCTGCTCTTTGTTGTACATTTTTAATATTTGTTTAATAATATAGATATTTTTGCTCAACATATCATAAATTTACATTTAACTAAAATGTCGACTATTTGAACGCAAAATAAAACGCAATTGGTTTCTCAATATATCTATACCGTTGGATCCTAGTGTGTTTACATATATGATTAAAATCAGACGACGATCTAATGGTTAAAATCAACCGTGTCACCAATTGTGTAATCTAACTTGTAAAATATTTTCTTTTAACTAAATCAATAAAATATTATGATATTTTTTTTAGTTATCAATGATAGGCTTTCCACCATAGTAAGATTGTATTGATTTGCTGGGTTTTAAAAGATAGAAGACTAAAAATGCAATAATCAGCAAGAAGGTAATTTATTAATACATTTTTAAAAGGATATAATGGAGCTTTTGGTTACTTTTGGATTTTTGGTTTGCCAATAGAACTTCGACGTTTTTTCTTTTTCTTTCCAACTTGTTCTCCAGCGCTGCCAAAATGCAAAACAAACCAAACCACGGAACAAGTCACCAAACCCAGTTTTGGTTTATGCGAAAGCAAAACAAAGCCCTAGCTTTTATTTGTTGATTTTCTGCACTGTGTTCGTTAATTTCTATAGATTTTGTCTCCCCAAAATTCAAAAGTGGATTCTGGTGTTCCTTTAGGATGCTCAAGTCCACAATTCAAACCCCAAACACCATCAACTATGACATCATAGCAAAGAAGCTAACCGAGATCGGCAAAAAACTTTCTCCGCCGCCATCTGATGTTCCAGAACTCATTCCTCTTCTTGATGTATGTTCTTGCACTTATTTGTGCTGTTTGTAGTTTAATTATTCTCGCTATTAAATTACAGGATTTTGTATGCTCATGTTTTGCACTTTACACAAGTTGCGGACAAGTTGAATTTTCAGGAATTGCTTAAGCTTGTCTAATGCAGATGTTGTACAGAAAAAGGTCACTGTTAACAAATTTAGTTTTGTTGCTGAAGAATATTATGCATATGTTTAAGCAGAAAGTTGTCTGATAAAGGTGAAGTGATATTTGGCGTCTTATTCTCAAAGTAGCACTTACTTTGTAAAGTGTTCTTGTTTAATCGCAGTGTAACAAGATATTGAATTTGACTGCACAGCGTTTTTACCCCATTTAGCTGATGATCAATTGCTTGGTTTGTAGGATATGTCTAATTGTCTATTGATTATATAAAGTGGATTGCTTCTCGCATGTTTGTCTAAATTACTAAAGCTGTGTTGTTTAATTTTCAAGAACCCGTGTCAGCATAAATATTGTTATGGTATTTATTCCGCAGGGGCCTATTTGATTATAAGTTCCATGATCATTACTGCGTCCGCATCATCTTGCATCTTTGTTATCTCATGCTGTTTGATTTTGGTTTCTACATATTTCATCATCTGCATCAATCTTCTGTATAGAAAAATCGGTTCAATGCAACAATTTTGCATGTTCTATTTTGCAAGAACCTCATGTTCTATGATACCTTCTATGATTCTCGTGCTGTTTTTGCTGCCTGCTTCAGAAAATACAATTGCTAGTAATATCATTGTATTACTTTTTTAATCATCTTTTCATTTCAACTCATAGCTAGAGCATGACGTATCACGTATGCATGTATGATACAATATAATTAGCTTGAGGGCCATATCTACTGATTCAGAGAACTATATCAAAAAATAAAATTAAAAATTGTAACTTAAGTTTATTATGTAGTTCTGTTTAACAGAAAATAAAGAAAAAGCACCGAGAAAATGAATTGAATCTTTGGTCTTTATGCTTTACATTTAGTGCTAAGTTTATGCACACACGCAAACACGCGCGTGTGTGAGTATGTGTCTGTGAATGATACCTTATGATTATGGTGAAACAATATACTATTTTACTGTATTTTTGAATTTCTATTGCATGACTCTAAGCGAATATGGTTGCAATTACCAAATTCTCGTTCTGTCCAACCTTCTGTATGTGTATGTATATGTGTTTACGTTGGGCATTATGTCAAACTAGGCGACCAGCCGTTAATGTGCTTGCAGAAGGTATACTTTGAAAACTTGGCAGTATACATTATTACACTTTGAAAACTTGGCAGTATACATTATTACTGAATGCAGAGGTTAATAAAAATAAAATATCGTCAAATGTGACTTTGTAGTGAATGCCTTACCACAGCCTTAGGCCCTTAGCTTGTATATATGAATAAGAACTTAAAGTTGCATTCATATGGTCATATCACATATAAAATGTTTGTGTAACTGGGGAATTGTCTGTCTGTAACACTTTGGATAAAGACAAATACCAATTCTGATGTATGTGTCTGTCTGTAACACCTTGGATAAAGACAAACACTAATTCTGATGCATGTGCGCGCGCGCCTGCATGCGTGAATGTGTGCGTGTGCAGACAAACCGGTTCCTTTAAAGAAACAAAAAACCCTATAAATTGGCTTAGCCCATGCCCACGTGGCAAAAACATAACAGTTGGATGCAATATTTTGTTATGTAGAGTGCAGCATACCATATTTTCATCCAGAATATTTTTGCAAATTGTTATAAGTGAGAATGTATAGATGACTGCGAATTTACATGGGTTAATCGGCTAGTACTAGTGAAAAACACATGGTTAACTAGTGCACACCTACCGATAAAGAGTATTATTCAACATTTGAGTCTCAAAGCATGAAACATGTTGATGTTGCACAATATTTAAATGTTGGACTCATTAAGGAGGTAACTATACAACCTTTGAATGAAAAATAGTCTCATGCTGCCATACTAGATATTGTGTTTTATAAATTACTGTAACACATTCTTGAAACAACATCGAAGTCTTCTAAAAAACAAAACCTCATACTATGGATGTTGTTAAGTTAGTTACAATATTTGTGCTGTGTAATACGTGTGTTACACACTTACAGTACCCTAATTCTCCTTTTGTGCACCATCACCTTCAAGCAATAATTTAAAACTGTACGTGTACATAAGTCCATGTCTGTCTGCTGCTAATAGAGTTTTTTCCAGTTACTTATGTTCTATCAAAGTGAACGACGTTGCTAAGAGTTGTCTTGTATGTAATAAGGAATGAATGCAAGTCAAGAAGTGCAACATATGTAGACATGTGTCAAATCTCGATTTGAAAGTGAAGGAATGCAAGTCAAGAGGCGATTGCTAAGAGTTGCCTTGTATGTAATAAGGAGAAGTAGTTAGGAAAAAGAACAATCACACGCATTGGCTATAATATGAGGGAGGCAGTGCCGTGTTGGTTTGCATTTAACATGTGATATTCATTTTGCTACAATAGTGTCTTGCCAACTAAATTTCTGAATTGAGATGATCGTAAATCAAAATTTTTAGATTTTTGATCAAAGATGGATTTGAGCCATGAATTGTTGATTCAAAGTGTTCAAAGTTCAGTGGCTTTATATGCTTTTATACTATTTTTCTCCCTCCTTCACACACACACACACACACACACACACACACACACAAAAGGTTATCAAACAACATTTGAGCATGTAAAAAACATTGATTCTTCTTCCCATGGTAGTCATTTGTATTTTAAGGTCGTTTTTGATGTTCAAGCTTTTGCGTATAAATCTAGAATCAATTTTATCTCTTCTTTATCTTTGTTTTAATCAAAAAACCATAAATTTGCATTGTAAATTCAAATTGATTTTATGTTTTAGCATGGACTAGATAATTTTTTCCATTTGTTATTTTAATTAAATTCTAAATAAGATTTTGAAAATTGAACGCAATTGAAGAGAATCAATTTGAACTGAAATTAAAATCTTAGAATTTTAAGATTATTAATAGCAATATTTGTCAACTTTTATGCGTATACCAACAGTCGATGTAAGTGGACTACTGCATTGGTACGAAATACAGACCAATTTTTTTTGCACATGATGTCCAAGGAATTATGATGTTCCATTTTTTTTTGTGGTGGTGAGGAGGGGATATATAATGATTTCGACTGTGATGGGATCATGTACGTTCCTGAGTAGAAACACGCGCGCGTGTTTGGTGGTTTTTTTTTTTTTTTTGGGGGGGGGGGGGGGTGTTGAGGGTGAGTTAGAAATTCAGAATTTGAAAATCATTAAGGACAGACGTTATCTTAATTTATTTTCCACTTTTAAAGTGTCATTTTAGACATTTGCATCAGTATTCATTAACTGTAAAACTCAGCAAGCTAAACCACTAATTGGGCCTCTCTAATGGTTAGGGACCAGCTTTATTGAGATCTTCATTCTTAAGGCATGCTTTGTGCAAGTATTGTAATCTATTAAGATACTTGCTTTTTATTTTATTTCATAAATCGGTATTCACACACCTCTTCTTACATTCTCCTGTAAAAAATTTCAGGAACTTGAACTTTGCTTGTCAAGAATTGGACAGTCACCACCTGAGCCATTATGTAGAGCTCTTGAGCCAGTTACGAAAGCAATTATAATGAAAGAATATTTAGAACATCAGGATAAGGACATTAAACTAGCAGTGACGTCATGTATTACTGAAATTACAAGAATAACTGCACCTGATGCTCCATTTGACGATGACACTATGAAGGTTGTCTCCATAAATAATCTTTATGTATAATTGTTTTTTTACAAGTAAATAATTGTGGAGAACTATACTAGATCATCCTAACTTTTCATACCTTGATTTTTGATTAGCTTTTGGAACTGAGATACTCCTGCATACATGCTTAATCTTCCTCCAATTAATCATGGGTTGGAAATATGATTTTTGGAACCCATATTTTATGATGTCTTACTAACCCATGCCGAGATAATATTTTTTCATTAAGTGGAATGCTGATTTGAATGGGGAAAAACATGTGTTTGAAGATTGAATTTTAATGCATTGATATGTTTTTCAAAAGTGCAACATCAAGCTAAGCTTTAATCCTACTTTACACAGCGTATTTGTTCAATAATTCTGCTACTGATCATATACTAACGTTTGAAATGATCTTTAACAGGACATCTTTCGATTGATAGTCGGAGCATTTGAACAACTTCATGATTATAGGGTATCTAGCACCTCGTGTCAGAGGAGAATTTCTATTCTAGAAACTGTTGCTAGGGTTCAGTCAAGTGTTATTATGCTTGATCTAGATTGCGATGATTTGATTATCGACATGTTTCACCATTTCCTGAAAAATATCAGGTGAGAAATGTTGATTTTGAATTGGAATTTGAATATATACTGTTGTTTAGTTTATCATGCAAAGAAGCTATGAGGTGCTATGGTATATGGTATTAAATGTACTGTGAAATTGGTCCTACCAAAACAAATTGAGGTTATCATTTTCTAATAAGTTTCTTAATAATTGTATGCACCTAATGATAGTTCAAACGGCAATGCTTATATTTGTCTATAATAGTTCCAAATTACCACATATCTCTGATTTCTGCACCATTCATTACTGTTTTATTATAATATTTCTTTTTATTGCTCGAATTCTTCTGTTCGTTTTTATAAAAGTTTCTTTATTGTTTTAGGGATACTCATCCCCAAAAAGTCTTCTCATCTATGACAAATATTATGGCACTTGTTATAGTGGAGAGTGAGGACATCTTGCCTGAGCTCGTTTCTGTTCTTCTCAACACTTTAAAGATTGACAACAAGGTACCAATATCTAATGTTGTATATTCTGTCAACCATATTTACATTACTAATATTTCAATGACATGTTTAGGATGTTTCTCCTGTTGCTCGAAAACTTGCAAAAAGTGTGATGAACATTAGTGCTAATAAAATAAGAACTTGCCTAATGAGGATGGTTGAACTAAAGCACATGGTCTTGAGCGAGTACAGTGCAGTAGTTGCTTCTGTGTATCAGGGGGTCTCCGATGTCTCAAACTCGTCTAATGAAGTTTTGGTATGTCGTTAATATTCAGTTAGTTCTATACTGTTATTTTTTTCAGGTGATACAGTGTTATGCCATGTCATTTCTGTGTTCACCGAATCCCCACCATCACACACTCACAACGAATATCATGTTGTTGGTTTCTTGACATGAACTTGTACTATACTGTTTTTCTGCATCTTTGCGTTGAACACAGTATAATTGATGGCTACTTTGGTGTTATAATCATTCAGAAAGAAAGCATGGGATGCAACCTTTCCCTGTGTAAGTGGGTACAGTACACTGTTGTGTTGTCACAAGGGTAAGAACAAGCACACGCTTGTATCTATATATTAGAGATCAGACATTTATCTTTATGTAGCACAGATAACATTGAATTGGGTACCATTATAATTTAACAGAAATACAAATCAAATTTTTTTTGTTGAGGTATCCTGTATTTTGAAGAACGTTGTCATGTTTAAACATCATACAGATACATAATTTTAGACGTATTAATGCTTGATAGGTTACAAATGTCATCTGGTTTTTGGTACTATTTTACTGCCCAATGCGCCTTCAAATACATAATTTTGTATGCATAGCTTGCTTCACAACACAAGGCATCTTGTTTTATTATGAATCTATGCCCGGTAAATTTGATATCGTGTTAATCCAGAAAATTGTCTTCTGTCCTCTCTTGAAGTTATAATTGCAACATACTTCCCCAAAAGAGGGACAATGTATCACTCTCTTTTCATCATATTACCCGTCAAATATGTTATATATTCTTCTAAATTAGTGAATTACAATTGGGGTTATTCTTGTGATTGACAAAATTTTAATAATGTAGGAAGATGATGGTAAATTATCTGAAAGGACGGTTTCAGATGTTCTGCCTCAGGTATACCATTCAATTTGCTTGTTCAGTGTGATTTTAAAATACTTATATAATGACCTCTGTTGTTAGGTCTCTACAAAAGAAGAAAAAGAAGTTGGTTGCCTTGAAAAAGCTATTGTATCAACCAATGGTAACATCCAAATGGAAAATGACAATTTGATGGAACAACCACACCTTCTTCTAAACAGAAATCTGAAAGTTTTTGTTCAATGCAGTTTCTACAGCTAATGTGGATAATCTGGAGTCTGTTGCTGCAGATAAAGTCGGTACATCAAAACCTAAGAAGTCAAAGAGTCCGAAAGCAAAATCTTCAGCTAAAAAAGGTGTTACAGTCACTCTAATTGACTGTGGCGAAAGAAATGATCCGAACAAAAATGCCGATATCTCTCAAGATGTTGACAAATCTTTGAAGAATTTTGACTCTGAAGAGATTCACGATAACCTCAGTGATAGTCAACCTAGTTCTTCCAAAAAAACAAGCCAAATCAAACAAAAAGTTAAGTCAAAGTCATTTAAAGAAGGTACTGGATCAAAGAGCAATGCAAAGCAAGAACAAGAAGTTGCTTGTCCTGAACAAATTATTACAAGCAATGGTCATAGTCAAGAGAATGATGTCACTTCAACAGAAAAGCTGTCCTCTCCAAAACTGAAATCTCAATATTTTCGTAGAAATAAGAATTCTAAATCTAAAAAAGATAATCTAGACTCAGTTGCTGCAAAACACACTGGTACATCAAATTTGTCTAAAAGTCAGAAAGATTATTCTTCAGCTAAAAAAGATACTCTAGTGTATAGAATTGACAGTGATGTAGGAAAAAGTCAGCCAAAAAAAACTGATATATCACAAGGTGATGACACAATTGATATAGATCTCAAATCAGTTAAGAAGCTTGACAATGCCACTGAGAATCACCTGAATTCCTCTAAAAAGGCAGGGCAAAGCAAACAGAAAGTTAAATCAAAGTCATCCAAAGGGTATTCTGGCCCTAAGGCAGCTGGAAAGAACATCGATGATACACCAGAAAATAAAGTTACACCTTTAGTAGGTGGTGAGTCCAAGGAGACTGATGATACTGCTGATGGGACTAATAAACAAAATGAGAAGAAAGGAAGAAATGGTGGTAAGAAGGGGCTATCTAAGAGAAAGCTACCTGAGGATGAGTCTGAAAACAAGCCGAAGTCAAGGTCAAAGAAACAAAAGAATGAAGATTCCCCCACAGTAGATGTGTATGCAGAACCAACACTGAAGGTTTTAATTTTTTCTTCTCCTATTTAAAGTTTCATTTTGGTTACTTAGAATAGCAAATAAGTTGAAAATTGTGATTGAGAAGGGTTTCAACTTTCAACTGTATACGAGGAATGATTTTATGCCTAAACATAAACTAAAAGTATTGGATGCTATACTACCTTTCTTCGTCACCACTTTACCAGCTATCAGAGAGTTGCATATTTTAAAACAAGTTATTGTCAATGTACATAAACTGTATTTTGTGTCTGTGCGCGCACACACGTGTAGTGATCAAAAACCACCATCACTTGGTTCCCCCCATATATCCCCATTTTAATTTCTCCATATATATGCTTTGAATTTGGATAATATTTTGTAAATATGATGTTTCTATTATGTAGATCATATTCGCAATTTGTAGGTCATTCCGAAACTTATACCCCCTAAAATTAAATTATAGATCAACGATTGAAATTAATTTTTGTGACGTCTCACGTTAATTTATGATTTTGGTGGTTTAGAAGTCCCCGAATGATCTGAAAATTTGTGAAGATAGATCAACATGACAAGAACATAGTATCTACCAAATTAACTAAATCTGAAATATGTAGATCCAGAAAATTTATGGTTGACTGTTAGGAGAATTATATAATGGGGAATCATGATCCGTCCTCCCTCTCCCTCTCCCCCTGTGTATATCGACTTCTACTATTAATAAAAGGGATTGATTATATAAAATTTATTCGTGTTAGTCGTTCCAACTGGCATAGAGTATGCAGCGTGCACACAATGTGCATGTCATATACTAATGTATATATGTGTATGTATTTATATATGGTTCGATGACATTTCCTGTTTTGCAACACCCTTTTAACACCTATATCATCATATTTCATGTTGCACTATTAACAATCTATAAAATTTTGTATTAATCTACAAGACGAGTGCCATCTCCCAAAAAAGTTAAAAGGCTTTTAGAATCTCCAACCTCTTCAAACTAAGTGAATAATTAACCATTAAAAGGTTCTATTTTGACCGTTGATTTGAAGTATTGGTTTCAGTGAACCAGAAATACTCAAATGACCTCAATTTATGTGGAGATGATCGTTAACATGATATAACATATTCACACATTTTCGTAGCATTTGAATTTGTGCAACTCAAAGTATGAGAAGGCTGCTACAAATTGGATGCCTTCCTTGCATCCATCTCTCTTTCTACGTACATATATACGTACATGTATAATAGGGAAGGATCCACGTCTCCTCTTATATATGTAAACGTGTGCGTGTGTATTTATATATGTATGTATACATATATGTGTGTGTATAGACCTGTCAAACGGGTTGGGTTGGGTCAAAATGGGTTGGGTCGAGTTTGACCCAATCCATTTATGATCCACTCTTGGACCAATTTATGACCCAACCCATTTAATAAGCGGGTTACCTATTTAGAAATTTAAATTTGATTCAGCTAATAAAAAATAAATAGATATAAAATATTTCTAATTCTAATTTTTACGTTTTGAATTTCGATAAAAATCGGGATTTGAAAATTTCAAGTTTAAAATTTTGATTAATTTTCATCAAAATTCAAATATAAAGACGTGGTAGCCTGCTATTTTCTAAGTACAACCGTCAGTCTCCACAGAGAACTACAATTGCGTTCAAAAGATGAAGTATCCGAGTGTTTCATATTGTCCATAATTTAGGTGAGAGTTAATCGGTCGAAGCCTCGTCTGATACCGAGTTAGTATGAAGAAGTTATTGCAGTCTGAGCAAAATTAATAGTGGCTCATGCACTATGCGGCGTTCAAATATGGGGATGTGGTAGTCTGTTATTTTCCAAGTGCGACTGCCAGTCTCCATGGAAAACTGCAGCGTGCGTTCACAAGATGAAGTATCCGAGTGTTTTCTATTGTTCGTCATTTAGACGGGAGTTAATTGGTAGAATTCTCGTCTGATTCTGAGTTAGCATGAAGAAGTTATTGCAGTCTGAACAAAAAAAATAGCAGCTTCTACACTAGACGGAGTTCAAATATGGGGTGTGGTAGCATGTTATTTTCTAAGTACAACTGTCAGTCCTTATGGAGAATTACAGTTTGCGTTCACAAGATGAAGCATCCGAATGTTTCATATCGTCTATAAATTAAATTGGAGTTTATCGATTGAAGTCTCGTCTGATTTCGAGTTAGTATGGAGAAGTTATTGCAGTCTGAACAAAAAATAGCAGCACTAGGCGGAGTTCAAATATGAGAACGTGGTAGCATGTTATTTTCTAAGTACAACTGTCAATCCCCATGGAGAACCACAGTGTGCGTTCACAAGATGAAGTATTCGAATTCTCCATATTGTTTGTAATTTTGATGGGAGTTAATCGGTCGAAGTCTCCCCTGATTCCGAGTCAGTATAAAGAAGTTATTGTAGCCTAAACAATAAATAGCGTTACTGAGTTCAAATATGGGGATGCGGTAGCATGTTACTTTCCAAGTACAACTGTCAATACACATGGAGAACTACAGTATGCATTCACAAGATGAGTATCCGAGTGTTTCATATTGTACGCTAATTTAGGTGGGAGTTCATCAGTCGAAGTTTCGCTTAATTCCGAGTTAGTATGACGAAGTTATTGCATTCTGAACAGAAAAAATAGCTGCTTTTGTACTACATGGAGTTTAAATAGGGGGATGCTGTAGTCTGTTATTTTCTAAACACAACTGTCAGTCTCAGTGAAAAACTAAAATACATGCTCAAAATTTATACTTTCAAATTCTAAGTTTTTAAAAATTGTATAAATGGGTTATCCATTTATAACCCTTTTATAAATGAGTCAACTCAACCCATAATCCATTTAATGGAATTCATAAATGGGTTGGACCAACCCATTTATAAGTAGGGTAACGGGTTGGGTCATATTTTGACAGACACACGTTTTTTTGTGTGTAATAGGGAAGGATGCATCCGCATCCCCTCTTATTTATCACCAAAATCCCCTGTGTCTTTTTGGCATGTGCCAAAAAGTTCAGAAACGAAACAAAATATTGTAAATATGATTTTCCATTACTAACGAAATGCTGTTTACAAAATTTCATATTTTTTCAAACTTTTGACCTATTAAAATTTTGAACAGTTAAAATTTTTGAAATAAATATTCTTGATGGCTCAGTAGGGTTATAGTTTTGATCAGTTGAAAGTTTTGGATCGCCTTCAAAAATTTTGAACAGTTAAAAGTTTTGGATCGCCTTCAAATTTTGCGTACGTAGATGATCATTAATCATAATAAGATTACGTCTACAATTTTGTTGCTAATTCAAAAACTTTAAAACCTGTCTAATAGATGGAGGATTAGATTTATAATGAAGGTGATCTTGAACCCTCCCATATGGGTGTGTGCATTGTGCATATTGATATACATGGATAGAGAGAGACCATGTTATAACTTCTAATCCAGGAACATTCCCAATACACCCTTGACACACACGATATGCCACAAGATTAACATGCGCATCATTTATATTTGGCACTTGTAACAAGTTTACTCAACACACTTTTAACAAGTCTAGCTTAGATACATTATTAGAGAACTGTTTAATCGCAACACCAACATAACCAAACAACACCATGAACAATGGTGGAATCTTTATATATGCGTGCACGCGTGCGCGCACAAATACACATATATAAAATCCATGTTATTGCCATGTTAGACACCACCTAATGAACAATGCATATACACTTGTATTTGTAACCGGATCATATTTCATATGCTTTGAAGAATGGCTATCATTGTTATTTTTACTTCTTTTAGGAGTTCATTTCTACGCATAAATTTGGCCAGAAAACTTCGGTCATTGATCAAACCTCCAAGGCCATGTTGAAGCCTAAGAAGATGCATGCCATGGATACAAAAGTATGCTATCACCGTAATTTGTTATTTCTTTGTGATTTATTACTTGGTTCTTCTTCCTGCGTTTCTAGGCACTGTATGCTTTTATGATATTGTCATGATTTTTGTTATGGGTCTTTGTCTCTTCCTAAATCCTAATGATGCCAAGATTTGATGCATACTTAATACTGTCTTTATTATTTTATAGGGGGATTCATTTTGGTTTTGTGCATTATGGACATTTTACTTCACGTATATAGTTTTAGAATATTGGGTTATATTATTAAATGAAAATAAAACAAACCAATTTGGCATATAAGCTATCTTTGATTCCTAACCTATGCAATTAAAGTCCTACTAAAGCCCCAACAAAATCCTCAATGTAGCGCATAACGCTTTTCGACCGCTACTTTATTTCAATTTAGCGCTATTAAATAATAGATTTGTTTTAAGTCCCGTTATTTTCCATTACACCCGCTAAATTAAGGTTTTTTAGTATCCGTTTTAGTAATATTAATATGCAAATGTTAATTTGACTAGTTATCTTTTAAACCAAATAAATAAAGTTAGGGTAAAGATCTAGTTTTAAGGCATAAATGCTCAATATAAGTTAGAAATCTATTGTAGTCATTAAATCTAGTCCGTATAAATCATGATTTTCTTCAGTTTTGTTATATAAGATTAAATTATATTTTTGTTATATAAGATTAAACTATATTTTTTTCCTACACATGTAATGTGAAAATGAGAATAAATTAACTTTAAATATTTGATTTTATATCTAATGTAGTCTTTTGCACCTTCACTATTTTCCGTTATATCTCTGATTTGTTCTCACGATAACTTTTTGCACCTCTACCGCTAAAGAACCACCAAGCATTTTTAACTACCCAGTTCTTAACTTTTTGCTCTTTGATTCCTAACTTCAATTTATATAGGGTTATCTTTGATTCCCACTTCAATATTTTTTTTCTGTTTATATGTAATACTTTTAATTTCGTCTAACTTTCTCTTATTTATGCAAGATTTTGGCTATTGACGTTTTTTTTATGTCCAATCTTTTGATGAGATAAAAGAGTTTATTTTCATCAGTGAAATAATTTGATTTGAATAGTTGAAGATGCAATTCTTGTCTCATCCGCAAATTTTTACATTTTCTCATCTGTTTTGCTGTTTTTTTCCCCTCTAAAAGTTTTTATCCGAAGAGCTGGTAACCGATAGGAGCGCGTGGAAGTTAGCGATCCGTGTACCAGAACCATGAGCTATGAGTTTTATAAGTTCTAGACTATAGGATTAAAGAAAAAGAGCCTAAGACGTAGCGTTTGGTCTTTGATCATTTTCTTTACATTTGGATTTCTATCTTTATTTTTATTTTTACTTAGTCACTGTTATTACTAATCTACTTATTTGACTTTATTTTATTACTGCTATTGTTATTGTTATTATTATAACCTTTAAATTACTTTTGTCACTTAGTTTCGGATTCTATCTCTAGCCGACCCCAACTTGTTTGGAAAAAATGGCTTTGTTGTTGTTGTTGTAAAAGTTTGTTAGGCTAGTTTGAAAGTAAGCATGAGAAATAATCAGCTCCAGTTTTTATGAATTTTCTTGTACGATTTTGTGCTGTAGTCGAGTTTTAGCTGCTGATGCGTAATATACACCTAACCTTGTTATTGGAATGGTTCTGATATTAATTGCTACAACCCATTATAATAAAATTCCTTAAAAAAATTAAGTGGAGGTGGTCCATTGAGTTATACACCCATGACAAATGCAATGTTTTATCATTTTAAACTTTTTCTGAAGAATATTATAAATGTATTCGATTTTGATTTTGTAAAAATCCATAGAATTATATACATACATAAATACATACATACATATAATTTGTTAGTATTATGACACAAAACAATTTAGTTTTAAGGATATTATATGTAATAATGTGGTAGTGTAATGTTAATATGTAAAGTAGATGGTATATTCAAGAGATAGTGCATCATGGTAATGATTTGGTCACTGGCGTAATTTTATTTTGATGACAAAAATAAAACCACTCTCTCTGATCAACTGTCACCTTATCAAATTTTATTATTTGTTTGTTTTTCATTAATCTTGTTTTCCCTTATAGGCTTACCCAAGTTGGTTTTGTCTTACCAATCTTCCTTTCTTATTCTATGGAAATCATCTTGGCCCGTATTGCGACTTATGTTTTTTGTTTTGTTTTGTTTTGTTTTGTTTATGCTAGCTTTATTGTTGGTTGCAAGACTACCAAACAAATTCTGTTTAGGAATTACAAACAAATGTTGTCCAACATTGTCAGATAAGCACCCCGGCTTTGGTCCGTGAGGTTACAGATTCAAATCAACGCGATTCGAACCACTGGACCTATGATGACTTGTAATATGTTATATACTACCTAAATATCCAATTTCCAAAAAAGGAAAAGAAAAAAGAAAAAGAAAAACCATGTGCGTGTACGCGCGCACTTCATAATTCGTATAAAATGTCTTGAGGAGTAGCTTCTCAACTGTTGATCCTTGGCTAATATTTTTTACCAACCTTCAAGTTTATATAGGGCGCACACGCGCACACCTGCGGGAGTTTAGAATGAATCCCAATTTTAATATTTAATGTTAATTGCGAGCCATAGTCTTTACGTAGGGAAATTGTACTTCACTTTTTTAGCATTAGCATTTGAGTTTTATGACACAAATGCCATAGATCATTTTCTCTGCCAAAGATCTTTTATTAAAGCTTTAATGCTTATATATTAGAAATAGCAATTGTGAACTTTTAATTTACTTTTAGCAGTGTTTCAATTCGATGCTAATTGATTACCATCTGGATGTATGACTGATTTCTTTTCTTTTACCATGTCAGAAGTGTGAAGTTCTTAAAACAGAAGAAAGTGTGGTTGGCTTTAACATTAGGGTTTGGTGGCCGGAAGATGAAATGTAAGTTCATATTCATTACCATTAGTCTATTTGAAATATTTTTTTGGGGATCAAAGTGGCAGTGCACACAATATAGATTTCAATATTCGAGTCCGATTCTTTTGTCCACCCTTGAAATGAGGCTCCTTGTTCGATTTAGGTAAACATAGTATGCATACTTGATACATGAGCTATTTTTGTTTGGTTTTGTGAAATACAGGTTTCATTTTGGACAGATCATAGATAAACTCACAAACATGATTTTGATTGTTGCAGAAGATACTGCATGAAGCCAAACATATAAAGCTGTTCCTTTAGTAAAATCAGCACATAGTTATTTCTTTTTTTAATTTTAATTTTTTTTCCACGAATGATATTTATTGCATCCAGCTCTGTTTCCTTGATACTAAAATCTTATCTGTATTTAAAGGTAATTAAATATTACTCATTTGTAATATTATAAACTGTTCATTCTGTTTTCATGATATAACATTATATTTAATGTGTTTAGCTGTGCTAAATTGTATTATGAATTCATATTAGGATATCAAGTAGAAACCTTTTCCTTGGAAGTTAGTATATCATAATCAGCTTTATTTTTTTTACCATGTGGCTACAATTTGATCATCTGGTTGGTAACCCATAATCAGCTTTTTTTTTTCTCTCCATGTAGCTACAATTTGGTCACATTTGGAACAGTAGTGTATTATCTGAAAATATCAACCTTCTATGCACTTGCTGCTATGCAAAACTTTTTGCCTAAACATTCCACTGAACCTCTGATTGTTGGGAGTTTATAAAGGCAGTTGTTTGGTGTATTTTGTTATTAGTAAATTTCATTTGTTTTTCTTATTATTCTTATTTTTGGATGTGGTAAAGTAACATATGGTTTCTAACTTGATGCCTATAATTTCCTTTTTCAGGTTTTATGCTGGAGTTGTTGAGTCATATGACCCAAATACAGGGAAACATAAGGTGAAACGAGTTAGATGAAAATAATTATATTAAATGTTTATATTTTCATTTTGTCGTTGTTTTATTTTTAATATTTAACTTTCAAGGGCGATCGGTTTGATTCTATATTAGATTGTATATACTGATGGAGATATTGAAGATTTATTGCTTGAAGATGAACGATATGAATTTGATGAAGATGATTTGAAAAAGTTGGAGGTTAGTTTATTGATTTATGTTCAACTCGTATCAGTATATTTCCTCTCATTATTATCATGATATATATATATATATATATATATATATATATATATCGTATTGATGTGTTGTGGATTTTGCAGGATAATCAGACAACTCAGAAAGCTGAAGGCAGCTCTTCTAAATCGTTAAGTTCCTTTCATTATTCATTACAGTTTGAAATGGTTAAATGATATATAAAGCATGAACTGTGGCTTCACATTAATTTTTTTAACGTTATTCCCACGCTTAATGTTATACTTGTTTAACTCTCCATGTTCATAAACATTGACCTATTATTTACAACTATTAACGAAGCATGTGCCATTTGTGCACGTGTGGAGCAATAATTGTATACATGGAGTATATGCTGTTTGTAATAATTTTATGGACTAGTAGGCAGGAAGCGGGTGTTGTTTGTACTTGTTCATATGTACATCTCGTACAAGTACATTTTTGTAACAAAAAATGGTAAACTGTTAACAAAATCATACTAATTCGTTTGGACGAGCTCAGTATATGATTGATAATATCTCTTCATCCATGAAAATATATTATCCGATAAATCAATAAATACATACTTGTTTTGAGAATATATATTACATAAAAATAATTTAGTTTTTCCATATCAATTACTGTATCCACTAGTATTAAAATGTAGAGAACTTAGTGATAAAGTTTTTGCCCTTCACAACATGCAAAAAAGAATAATAGACAATTTGAAAACACAATTATATAACACACACTAAATTTATGTTATATGGATCATTAAGGAAAAATAACAATCCAAGAAAACAATATTGAAAAAATAGTTGAAAATAAAAAAAGACACTTTTGCACGGTGCAGCAAGTGCACCTTGTGCCCCATTTCCTAACAAAAGTCAAATATAAACAGATAGAATATGTAGTCTATAAACAGTATGTAGTAACATGCCTACAAGTAGTTAAAGGCCACTGAGTTGTGAATGCGTATACTTTCACTATACGCTAAATTTTGTAAGCAATCTCTCCTGTTTTCACTTCAAAGCTCCTAATCAGAAATTGCCATTATCAGGTCTAGGGCCAAGAAGTCAAATAAAAGCTCCAATAGCAAGTCAAATGAAACAAAGTCTGACGCTCAAGTAAAAAGGTAATTTTATGAACAACAATTATGTATGTTCTTTAAAGTTCTATTACTCTGGATCACTTGAATTCCATCATGATCAGTGTTATGATGCCGGGTAGCGAAGTTGCTCCAAAATCCACAGGCAGATCTAAAGGCAATACCCCTACAGCTAAAATATCCAGCAATGATACTTCAGCAAATACATCAAAGAAGCCAGAAGGGAAAACTGCTGCCAGCAATAAATCAAGGACACCTAAAACTAGTACGAAACAAAAGGACGATACCGAGAATGAAACCCACAGGACAAATACGAAATCAATGGAAGAAGAAACACCAAAATTTAGTAAAAAATCAAAAGATGGAACACCAAAATCTACCACAACCCCTAAAACTGAGGCTGCTGAGAGTAATAAAAACAAAAGTCAAATAACTAAGCCCAAAAGAAGTAGCAGAAGTACTTCAAAAACTACAGTTGTAGGTTCCAAAGTAAAAGTAAAGGTAAACAGTAGTACCAGCAAGAATAATAACAAAAATGAGACCACATCTGAAGGTAAAACTAGTACCGAAGGGAAGAAACGCAATAGAAAGGGAGGACAGAAGTAAATAGGAAGCTAGCTTTTGCGGTTCTGTTGACTATATATACTTCTGATAGGTGACTTAATCCGGGTAGGGTTAGCTTTAGCTTTAGCTGAAAGAATTCTTGATGTTGTTTTGTTCCAAGCAATGAAACTGCATCCAAGTGCATTTATTTTGTGTATGCTTGCTACGTTCTGTATAGTTTTGTACTTTCCACTTGGAAGATTTATAATTTGCTTCATCTGTTTTCCTTTTGATCACTGTGGTTAGTAGTTGGTATGTGCTAACTCTGAACTTGTATCGTTATATGCTGCCTACGTTAATATGTTTTGTTAATATCCTTGTTAATGTGATGAGATGTATTGAAGTAATCGTATATGTATCTTTGATGTGTTTTCTGTGCTTTTAAGTCCGGTTTTTCTTAGGTAAAGTTTGATGTCTGAATGGTTTTCTGGTGTCTAAATGGCCATTGCCTAATTTTGGTTTCTGAGTTTTAAATAGTAGATATTGTATAGAAGATTCCATGTTTATAGAGGAATATGGTTCACCTTGGTTTATTCAATTTAGAAAGGAGGACGGGAATTGTATGTTAGTTGATCACGGGTTGTACGGTGGCTTTAAACTGGTTTTCTCTGACATTGGATATTTGAACCCTTTATTAGCCTCCATGGATTTCAGATTGATACATTGATTCAAAGCAGGATGTCTGTTGTAGCTTTCTCAGCTTCATATGCCAACATAAGTTGATTTTTTGTTCATTTTTTTTCTTTGTAAAATTTTCCTATTTTTATTAAAAAGAAAAATAACATTACCCATTTTTTTCTTTTTCTGATAAGTTATGTTATTTGCAGTATGTCAATTTTGTATAAAAACAAATGAGATTTCAAAAGGTATACCAAGATTTGAAATAGTACGCATTTGGAATTGATGGATGACCAATTTACAGGCAAAGGGATAGATTCAGAAATCGATTCTATAAAATAAGTAGTTTTAAAATATTAAACCAATGAGATGCAAAATTGTGGAATAAGTTACTTTTTATAATTTATCTATTACTTTTGGGGCATGAAATTGAATAATATATAATAATATGATGTGATATAAATAATACACAAATATTCTCGGGCTGATCATAAATCAATAGCTCTGTTGACGCTTGATGTTTTACTGTATTTTGAGGGTTCAAATCAAATTATCCCTAACTTTTGTGTGTTGGCGTGGTTAGCTAATATTAGCCCATGATATTTTGTAAAAAGATCTAACATATGAAATTAAGGTGGATTTTTGTGTAAAATTTTGCCAGTTGACACAAATTTGAAAAACATGATTCAAATCGGACTTTCATTCAGTTTTGTCATCGATTGAATGTCATCGATTTGAATGTCAGTTATTATTCAGGAAACACAGTCTCAAATAAGGATACACTTCTATTTATTGGTAATTTGACTCCACTTCAAACGCAATACGCAAAAACTACTTTCCAATAAGTTTTTGAGATTAACCCCTTAGATTTATTTTAGATAGTTTTTTATATAATATGTTTGAATTTCCTAACATACACGAGTATTTAAATCATGTATTTAAACTGTAAGCACTTGTATTTTGCATTGATTTTTTTTACCAATTTTTTCTTCTTCACTTGTTTAAAATATATATGATGAGGAAAAAGAACAAGGTGTGGTATTGCATGTCGATTTTCTACAATTTTTGTTTTATTTTACGACTTAGATGAATTTTAGAAAATAGAGAGGTAATCAAGAAATAAACGGTGAGAGGATTCTTTTAATTTAAAGCATTCCAAAGAGTTGAGTCAGAAAGATCCTTTAAATTAATCAACTTAAAGGCAATAAAGTTAGGTTAGGTATCAAGTTAGGTTAGGTTGTTACTGAAAAGCATGGCTTATAGATTCATCTTATTCATTTGCAAAACAACAAATCAGATGCTAGCTGAAATTTTTTGGAGGGTTCTGTACAATATTTTAATTTTATACTTTGGTCCCAGTTCTTCAACCTAAATACAATTATGTATATACTAAATAGCGGTTTTAGTGTATATTTAGAAGATCAAATCTAAGTAGCAGAAGTCTTTAATACTTATTTCGGCCCGAAGGGTGAATTTCACTATACCAGAGAAAAATTGCAACACACTAGTAAATTTTGTTACAAAAATATATGCAGCTGCACGATTACAGAGTGTACGTTTAAAATGCAGTATATTTATGAGCTCCTGAATACCTTGTATACTTTGAATAGTTTCTGATCGTATACAGACATTGAATAAAAGTAAATCAAATAATATTTTCTTCCATTTGAAAAGGCAAGGGCATGAACTTAGGAGCAGGTTCATGATTATTTTTCGTAATGTTGTGTGAAAAAGAAACCCAAACAAAGGCGTAACGTCAAAAAAAAAATAAAAAATAAAAATGAAATGAGTGGAGGGAAATGTCAACGAAGACGGCCACCACTTAAACTTAAACGACAACTCCATTGTCTGTTTCCGGGAGTGCGAATGTACAAGTCCCTTTTCTTGTCTTTTTTTTTTTTTTAAAAAGGTACGTTTATATTCAAAGTGAAAAAGAAGACAAGGGAAATGGGCAAACCGTCGCATAGAAAAGCGTTGACTTCAGCTTTCTTTTCCTTAGTTTGACATACATCTAGCACAATATACGACAAAAGCTGCAAGGGGGCGAGATTAATATGGTCTCCAGACTCCACCTTCTTTTGCCGTCTTTGATTTCATCACTTTGTTGGTATGTACTGAACCAAAATTCATATCAGCAAGAAGCCTGGCCTATTATTAGTATTAGTCCTTATGGACAAGATGGTACATTATATATATTAACATAAGCAAATTTGTTGACATGCACTGGTCGATTTTTCGACTCTTTTTTTTTATTATCTTTAATTGTACTTGAAACATCTAAGGAAAACTAATAACTCTAGAATATCAATTATGTACGTCAATTGTTGTCGATGTTTGTGATACTTGTAAAAGCCTTCCAATCACCACCTCATGTATTGTCATCCAAAATCACTGGGTCGTATTCTTTTTGATTCAAAGTTGAAATGTTACATGAAAGCAAACGTTAGTAACAATGTAACATCCAAATTACAATGTAACAATCGGTCTTTCTTACACGGTATTTACGTGCTGAACATCCAAGTGATGGAAATACAAATTGTTGGAGTGAAAAAAAAAGGAAAAAAAAGATATAACAGAATCTCATATGGTGACGAATAAAATATAATAAACACATGATCTTTACAAAAAAAAAACTATAATATAGATACATCAATTAGAGTAAACTAACATATCATCAGTCTGGACAGTTATAACAGTCTATCCTCACAAATGCAAAACAAGAAATACAGTGGAAATAAAAGATACGTGAATACATTTTGACGGCATTCAGCTCGTCTTTTGAAACTTCAAAACATCCATAACTAAATTTGAACCATAATCAGGCTGACTGGAGCATTATAAAAAAATAACGTCCGGATTAATCTGATAAAGAAGCTTGAGGAACACAAATCAAATAAATTTTAATGTAATAAAACCTTTTTGAAATTATGCAGCTTGGGGCTACATTTTACCTTTTTAGTAAATTCATTTGAAATGTTAACACCGTCCTCCAGGCAACAATGCAATGTCAGCATTCATCCATACAAGCTGTTCATGATATGAACAAAATGAAGGCGCTACTTCTACTACATCCTTGGGATTAGTAGCAAGTAGCTCTTGTAAGAACTCCATCTTCGATACCATCGTCTTCAAGATGTCTCCAATTGGAACGCTTATACCAATTTGAAGTGGTTTTCGGATAACATATCCGATCGTGGTCTCTTTGAATCGACAAATGATAGTTTTCAAAACTGGCAAAGATCTGATGGATGGTTATTTAGTCATCAAACAAACAATCAAATCAAAGATTTAATTTCACATGCAAACCAAGAATGGTTAAACACATAAGCAACCATTAAGCCTCTTTAATTATTCTTTCATTAATTAAAATCACTTTATAAATACTTGTATAAAAAAAACCTTTTACAAAAGATATATTCACAAACCCTCTCTATTCTTTTCAATACTAGGAAAAACATTCATACATTTATCTCAATGGTATAAGTATATTCACAAAACACCACATTTTCAATACTTAGAAAATGCAATCATATACTTATCTCAACGATATAAGTATATTCACGAAACTTAAGGAAGATTTCACTTCCAAAACCACACTTATATGAGTTAAAACAAATGCATTTAAAACATTGATAACAATAAATCCAAAACACTTTCCTATTTTTTAAGTAAACGGGTCGTATGAAAATTAAACCAAATATACTTACCCTCACTTTTTAATTTCAAACTTCTATCATCCGTCGATCAACAACGTAGTAGGACAAGTTAGCGTACCATCCTTGCCTCAACATACATTCTTAATTCTCAGGATAGAGACGAGTTTCTCTACCTCGGAATTTGGTGTTAAGTATGAAAATAACACTTAATATACCACCATAATTTAAAATGATCATTTATAGAAATCAAACATCGTTTCCTTTTATAAAATTCCTTTTTATAAATCTCTTTTATATTTACAAAACTCCTTTTAATAAATATTCTTTTCTATTTATAATGCTTCTTTTATAAATCTCCTGATTTTAAATCTCATATACTTATCACAGATCTTCGATTCTAAAATTGGACTACATACTTGATATAAAACAATCATTCCATGCATCACTATAAATTCATAATTTATTATTCCAATTTATAAAAATGATATCATTTTCTTTTATAAAATATCATGTACAAATATATTCTTTTATTTATAAAATATCATTTATAAATCTATCTTGCTATACAATATTTTATATAAAGCGTTTCATAAATATCCATCGCAGAATATTTCTATCTTCTTTAAAAACAGATTCATTCGTAAATAAACATTTTATTAACTTTTCTCTAAAATAAATAATTCATAATAATACTTTTAAATATTTCCATATATGTTAGAAAGAACTAACAAAAAGGTTGAAGTAATAGAGAAGTTCGAAAATCATTTCTAAACAAAATGCCATAAAAAAATTCCAAAAATCATATTTAAATTTTTTCTACCAATCAAAGTCATTTTCAAATCAATGAGCGAATAATAGTATTTCCAAAATACTATAGTGAGGCCAATAGCTACCATAGCATTTAACCAACGCAATAACTACCTTTATCACTAAAAAGGTTCAACTTTTAACATATATCAACGTCACATCAAATATGGTCAAACTACCAAACTTTGACATTCAACAATTTATACAATAAGTATGTAACCTAAATGAAAATCAACAACAATGAGGAATCTGGATTCTTCTACAAAATTCCCTATATTTCACTTTATACATCATTCGCTTTTTAAAGCGGAAGTAACCTAACCAAACTAATAAATCATTCAAATGTTCAACGTTTAACATATATCAGCGTCACATCTAATATGGTCAAACTACCAAACTTTGAAATTCAACAATTTATATAATATGTATATAATCTAAATGAAAATCAACAATGGCGAGGAATCTGGATTCTTCTACAAAATTCCCTGTATTTCATTTTATACGTCGTTCGCTTTTCAAAACGGAAGTTTAACCAAACCAAACCAATAAATCATTCAAGCACAAAAACATTAATTTTTATAAATACATATATCATATAGTATTCATCCAAAGGTGAAAAAACTCATCAAAATTCCAGCCGACGTTTCCGCGTTACGTTGCGATAGTTCAAAATTCCACTTGCTCTAAATTTGATGAAATCAACTCTAATGCATAGATAACACTCCTATGAACGCAACGCAAAAGATCGCGTCTCAACTGGACCTCGTATGAAGAAGATATCAATTTTTTAAGTTTGAGATTAGTCAAATTAATTAATTACTTTACTAAATATTAATTACTCTCCAAGACACCTTCATCCCTAATTATCATTTCCTGTACATGCACACAAACGTGCATGCACACCCACTTCCATCGATCACCTCTCTTCTCCTCTCTCCCTTATCTCTCCATGAAATCGATTCTCGTCGGCTCCTACATCCTTCTCTTCACGCGAGCTCCGCGATGTCCACCACATTTTCAAGCTCGGTCACCAGGATACAAACGCGACCTGGGCATCACGTTGTGACAACCCATATGTCGCAATTCGCCATGGTAGATCAAACTCCTACAAAACCCTACCATCCTTACTCCTTCGCACGAGAAACATACCCGCATACTCCAATTCCACTCACTGCTCCCCAACCGTCGACAAAAGCTAAACTTAGGTTGGCTTCTCACGTCGCCCCTCCCTAAATGTCGCTGGCCACGACAAAAATCACATGGATTCGAAGCTACCACTCACACGAGTTCAATGGATCTAATTTCGTGTTTTATCGTTGGGTGTATTTTTGATTTCCATTTTGAAGGTGGAGACTAGGTTAAAACGTTTACTGGAAATGGAGAAAGAAAAGAGGAAAAAGTGAAAAGTGAGAGAGAGTTGTATGTGAGGGTTTTGTCTTATGTTATAATTTTCGGTAAGTCGCTACACAATACCACGTTTGCGTATGAACCGCGAACGATAGAAATAAAAATACGATTGCGCATAACAATACTACACGATCATAAAACAACAATAAAATATACATGTTATGTTGAATAATCACAAAAATACCAACCTTTCTCGAAAAAAGCGTCAAACAATAATTTAAATATTTCTCAAATTAAAAATTAAGGAAAAATCATATAAATTCATTTGAAAATACATCGTTAAAATTAAATCGTTTTTTTTGGCAAGGCCAACAGGTTGAATGGTCCCCTTCCATTTTATTGATCCACCAGGAAAAAAACAAGCACGTTACAAGTTCAAACTAACAAAACAACATAGGGCAAAGAAATGAAGGAAAGTGGATCAAAAACAAGGAAGATGCTAAAATAACAAGGAGAAGAAAAAGACCACAACAAGACATCAAGGAAAACAAGTCATAATAGCCTAGCTCCATCACCAGGTTCAAAGGGGATATTAGCATCCAAAATACCTTTTCTCACCTCATATATCATAAAGTCCGATAATTGCTTACTATTTTTTCTCTTCATTTCATTGAAAATTTTGATGTTTCTCTCAATCTAAACTAGTTTAACAAATTTTTTGAATAAATACCATATCTTTTAGAGCGCTCATCATTTCTTGCTGACAACCTTAGGAGTTTCTCACACTCATCTAAGCTGTCCATTCCTTCTATTTTGATACCTAAGTCATTGTTAAATTTGAGCCAGAGCCTTCAAGTGATAGGGCAATCAAAATAAATGTGTTTGATGGTTTCAAGAAGATCATTACAGTAGCTGCATTTGACGCTCATATTCATTCCTTTACTAACAAGCTTAACCCTCCAAAGCATGAGATTACCTTTGGCAGTACTTTCTCTTCTCCACACTATTGAGTGCCATTTGCATCTTACATGATTGATGTTAATGGTCAGTAAGTTGTAAACCGTAGCATGTAAGGAGTTCCAAAGAGTAATGATGTTTTGATTCGAATTATTAGGAAGGATAATGCATCCATTGTTAGCGACGAGTAAACTTGTGCATTCTCTCCAACTCCTAATTGAATTATCTCTTGTTGAGTAATTAGCCTTCTTAGAATACAATCCTGCATGCACCATGGATCATCCCAAAAACTTACTTTATTTTGTGGAGCAATGACGTACTGTACATGAGGCAAAACTTATTCTCTTTTTAACATTAAAAAATGTTTGAGCAAGTCGTTTTACTAATAACTGATTTTCTTATTATTTATTATATTTGAACCAAATTTGAATAATTAAATGAATTAAATATTTCCATTTTTAACATTAAATTTTTTGGATCGTTACGTACAATATATCTATAATTGAATAGTAAATACTCAGAGCACTGTAAGATACTGCAAGATGGTGGAGATTCAAAGGAGGAAAGAAATAAAAACCGCACAAATATTTCCGCATCAATCGCCATCTTTTTCCACTATTTAGCTGAATTTTATTCATTTATAAAAACAAAATAAATGCATAAATCGAGCACCTAAATCTCGCTTAAAGGAAGAAATAGGAATTAGTAATCCATTTAACTGAAAATCCCACATGCATGCATGTGCACTTGCACACGCGCATGCACATATCTATGTACTTGTACATGTGCATGTGTGTATGTTTGTATATATGTATGTATGTACACATATCCATACATACATATGTGTATGTGTGTGTCTTACTTGTTAAACTAGTTTTGAAATCCCATTTAAGAGTAACAACATATTTTACATGTTAAACAACGTTTGAAATCTTAGTTAAAACCAACAACATAATTAACTTGTTAATAAACTTCTGGAGAGAACTTTTATACAAAACCCCATTGAAAATTGTTTATACGGAACAATTTTCTTGAAATTATTCGGTTATTCCTGTAACATTCTATATTTTGAAGTGACATAATACAAGAAATCAAACTAACAATAAAAATTTGATAAGTAATAATTAAGATAATTTAACTGAGAAATTCAACTATGAGAAATTTGATCAATTGAATGTGGAACACTTAAAATATTAATGAAATGGACCAAGGGTGATTAGTACAATTAAATTCGATATTAACATAGGAATAAATTTAAAATCTGAACATTGAATGAAGAGAACTTATATTAAGGGAAATAAATTCATGAGATTAGAAAAGAGAGACTTTAGCCCAAGCTAAAATCATTAATACATATGTCCTTAACCCCATCCTTCTCCTCCTACACATCCAGGTTCATTTTAAGCAAACCAAAGAAAACTTCAACCAAGGTCAACCACCATTTATAAGAAAAGGAAGAAGAAATTGAAAGAAAAAGGACAAAAGCTTTCATCTCTAAGATGAAAAGAGTATTTTAATTAAGCTTAACAAATTTAAGTGAGTAAAACCTGCTCTAATTCCTTTTAAGCCTATTTGGGTTTGGATTTGATGTTATTTAAGCGATGTACATGTTGTTAAACATGTTTTAACGGTTTGGAATGATTTTGTATTTATTTAATGATTTAAGTAAATAAAATTTGGTCATGTTTTAAGGTAAAACATGATTTGATCTTCTCCAAAGGCCATGAACATTTAAAATGATGTTTTCAGTGTTAAAATAGAGATGATTTTTAATTTTTATTATTTTTGGATGAAGCAATAGTTAATTATAAATTTTCTAAGTGGAATACAACTAATTTCTAATATAAATTAATATTTAAAATATTAAAATTAAATCGAATTTTTTTTATTGGAGGTAAAAGATGATGTTTTGGGGTTTTAGTGAATTTTTCTTTTAATTTTTGAATTGTTACGAATTTAACAGGTAAACAAATTATTGCCTTAATTAATCAAAAATAATTAAGGAAAAGGTTAATTGAAGGGGCTGTATTTTCAAACTAGTCAGAGAATACTATGTAAAGTAAAATCAATTAGGGAATAAATAACGGGTGTATAGGTTATGTTAAAAGTCATACCTTTATTAAGGTAAAAAATCAATTTTCACTTAATTAAGGATTTGCCATTGTGACATACAGTTTCCTCGGTTTGACATTCAATATCTTTAAGAAGGATAGCATGCAGTACCTTATATTAACTCAAACATTCGATAGCCTAAAAGTTTTGACTTTTTATAGTTATCAAACTGGATAGCTCTTCAGCTTAACATGCGATAACTATAACCTTTTTCATGCGATAGCTTGGCCTTCAATAGCACTAAGTTATGACATGCTGTTAGCCCGCGATAAGTTTGGCATTCGATAGGTTTGACTTATGATAGGGTTGACATGCGATAGTTAATTTGACACACGATAACATTGGCTTGAGGTAGTTTTCCATGCGATAGCTTTGGGTTATGGTAGCTTTGCTATGCGATAGTTTTGGGTTGCGATAGCCTATAATTTTGACATGCGACGGCATTTGAACTAGGTATGTAATAGCCAAGGGTGCTAAAAATCCATAAGTAAAAAAAAAACTCAATGGCATTTTTGGAAGCCATTGTCTAAAATAACCGTTGTTTTAAATTTCATAGGGATGAAACTGAGATAAAGTAAAACAAGTGTAATATAGAAACTTATTTCAGATGAAAAAAATGAAATAAGCTTAGGGAAGATAAGAAATGTTTTATCTAAAAAATGAAATAAGCTTAGGGAAGATACATTAAAAGATGTTTTATCAAAAGAATGTAAATGGTACACAACCAATGAATGAAAGAAATGGATTTAAATAAATATTGTATAATGTATTGACTCATGGAGTTGTGGGATAGCGGGTTTCAAGACTAGTGAAGTCCAAATTCAATGATATATGGCAAGTTGCCAAGACCTGGGAAGTCTATGAGGTTCATTGTGGGAAAATTAAATTGTGGTGTAAGATTATGGTAAGGTGCAAAACATCTAAATGGATGTATTTTAATGAATGAATTAACAATGTGAAACGAAAGTATTTCTAAGACTAGGAGGGACTATTGGCGCTTAGTAAAGACGCTTGCCAGAATGTGTTCAGTGTGCCTACTGTTGAATATGCGAGTATATGATTTTTGTTTGATGATAATAACATATATATATATATATATTCATTTAATTGTATTTGGTAATGTACTATTTTATTTTCACAGAATTAAATAAATATTTGCTGAATAAAATAAATGACACAGTTTAAATTCAAATAGATATTTTATTAAAACAAATATTTATTACAATTTTGAATAGTACAAATTTGAATTCTCATATATATATATATATATATATATATATACACACACACACACACACACACACACACACACACAAAAATTCAATGACAATACAATTTCGATTACATCACAATTTCTAATTTACAAATACACCTCACTACATATCGCTCATTCACTCGTATTTATCTTCAACTCAGATTGAATCCAGCATCTGAGCAATCTGCAAAAATATATACTTATGTAGTAAAATTGAAAAGGAAATATTTTTGCAGTATAAAATAAAATGTGGATTTTGAAAATATTTTTTTCCTAAGTTATTTGGGTTGTTTGTCATTATTTAAATTTGAATTCATCTTACACGAACATTTAGGGCATGCATAGTGTATCACTATACATGCCACAATACACCGATATATACACTTGATAAAATTGCAGGAACAGGTGAGCAAAGGTCAAACCCAAATCAAAAGTCGGGTTCAACTCAAGTGAAAGTTACGACATGAACACAAGTTCAAACCCGAGCTGCAAGCTGGATTCAGCACAGGTGCAACCAAAACCGTGGGTCAAGTTACGTACAACACAGCCTCGATCGAAAGTTTGAATATACACTTAAACCCAGAATGGATAGATTCAAACAAAAAAGTGCACCGGTACAAAACCGTGAACTACAATAAACCAGATCGAATAATCAGACTGCAAATATCACAAATCCAGACCAGACAACACATAAATATGCACAGTGAAGCCAGAGGAAACAAGCATAGTCACACTGCACCAGACCAGAAAACAAAGACCAGACAACTATACATATGAAGCCAACATGAAACAAGATCAAGTCCACGAAGCACACGTGCCCAGACTCAAAGACACAAAAACAAGTGATGCATCAGTAAAACAACAATGAAATCAATATCGAACCAGTTCAAATGCCAAAGTAAAGCCACTAGACTTCAAGTCTAACAGGCAGTGGCAACAACAACTATGAAGTATAGAAGTGCAGACTAACCAAAATAATGCCCAACACAAATGAACAGAACCATGTTATATCAAAAACCAAGTCAATGCAAGAATTTCAAATCGAGCAAGACACTGGCTCAACATCAATATGCAAGAAATCAAGCTACAACATGTACACCAAGCAAACTACGCAAGTGGCGCATATGCTAACAATCGATGATGAAGCAATGCAATATGAACCAGACAGTGCAAGCTAAAATAGAAACAGTGGTCAGATCAAGTGCAGCCTCTACATTACGTATACAAGCAAATGAATAAACAAGTACATATTCAAGTACACATGAACTACACGGCTCAATGAATCAACACTTCAACACTACAGATGCTAAACAAAGACCAGACACCGTGCATATCAACTACAAGTAATTCGAGAATCAAGTGCAGACAGTACAAACCCAAGTAAAGAAGACTACCATGAGCAACCGAGACATCACATACATATATGTGTACAAATGAAGACAACACAATGCAAATGGACCCATATGGAACAAGCGGAGACAACAAGTTCACATGACAGTAAAGTATGTATGCCACGACATCAGAGGCGACTTCAATTTGACTCAAAGACAAATAAAATAACAACATAACATGCTCGAGACAACCAGAGAGTTCTAAATGCATATGAATTCATATATCAGTGGTAAACCATGAAGATAAACAAAACTGAAATGCAGCCAGCACTCAGGTTAACAGAAGCAATAGTTTCAAACCAAAGTCAAAGAGGTCATCAAAAGTCACAGAGGACAAGATCAAAACGGTGGGACAGCAAGAATAAAATCACCATGAAACAACAGCTACATGAAGACCAACAGCAAGTGGATATGACCGTCAAGCCACAAGTCAATCAAGTTTATCAACAAATTCAAAGTACCAAAAATTCACGTAGCAGTTTTCACAAAGTCAACACGATCAAAGTCAAAGCCGATGTCAGAAATCGAAGCCGTGGTGGCCACGAAAGAGATCAACATCGTGATTATCAAGTAACCAAAAATATGCGAATTGAAGATGTTAGAAATCATCATAATCATTCAACCAAAATCAAGTGGCCGAGATAAATCAATTGACGAATTCGTATAAAATATACGAATGAAAATATAGGGGTTGGAACCCTATATAAACGATGAACATCATCGGCAAATGATGTATTCGAGTTCAAGCAACAAATAATAATCTTTCAACTTGAATCAAAAGTCGAGTATAGTAAAATTCGCAAAAAGGAACGAACGTACCAATTCACGCAAACATTCGAACTCGACTAACTGGAAGTGACCGCAAGCCAAATTGAAGGAGCAATCGAAGCCAATTGTAAACAACCAGTAATTGATTAAAATCGATGCTCCAGATTTCATAAGCCCTAATTTCAGAACGAACGAAAAAGGAACGAAGCAGCCATTATCACAAACAAGGAACGGGCCGACATAGATAAAAAGGAGAAAGGGATTTACTCTTACTACTTTAGTGATTATTGGGCCGACCTTGTTTTGTTTGGTTTTAATTATATAAGGCTTTAGTTTAAACTAGGGTTTTGATTATTTATTTCTTTAATTTTGTATTCCTTTTTTTCAACCATTGTAATTTCTAGTCGTGTGACTAGGGGACAAACTACGTGGCGTAGTTTGAGAATTCGCAACTCAGTGGCTGAGTTGTGGCAGAGTTTTGAGCATAGAGTTAAGGCTAATCGATAGCGGGTGTCATGAGTTTATGTGAGTGTCTGACTGCTCAATTTCTAATAAAAACCTTAGGGGCAGCACATAGGCAGGATTTTGCCGAAGCTGGGTAAATTCTGTATTGTTAAATTTCTACATTTTTATTCTGCTATTATCTGTGCTGCTATTATTCTGATATACTGCGTTGAAAATATTTTATATAAGCTTCCGCAATAAATTTGATTTTTCAAAAACCAATTTTTGTTTTAAAAAAAATTTGAATTTTTAAAATGGCTTCTTTTAATACTGCTTTTGCTGAGGGTCAGTCTATAGTTAGACCACCAATGTTCTATGGTGAATATGCTTACTGGAAAAATAAAATGAAATTTTTTCTAAAAACCATTGATGTTTGGAATATAGTTGAGATAGGTTATAAAGCACCAACTATAGTTGTAAATAATCAGGAAATAGATAAACCGGTGGATCAATGGACAGATCTAGAAAATAAATTACAGAATGCTAATGCCAAAGCAATGAATTCTATTATTTGTTCATTAGATCAATTTGAATTTAATCGTGTCTCACATTGTCTAACTGCACAGGAAATATAGCACACACTAGAAGTGACTCACGAAGGAACATCTCAAGTCAAGGAATCTCGCCTTGCCATAGTGAGTAGCGAATATGAGAATTTTACAATGGCCAAGGAAGAAAATGTCTAAAAGATGTACGGACGGCTTTCCAACATCGTATACAAATCAAAAGCTCTTGGAAAATCATACACGAAATTGAAAATAGTCCGAAAAATCCTCAGAGTCCTTCCACGAAGTTTTGAAGCAAAAGTGACTGCCATTCAAGAATCGAAAGATTTAAAACAAATCAAAGTTGAAGAACTCATCGGAAATCTCACCACTTATGAGCTAGAAATAAAATTAAAGGAAGAGCGTGATGGAGGAGATACTCGAAAGAAATCAATAGCTCTCAAAAGAACAACTGAAAGCGCTGATGACAACGATGATGGAGCAGCAGAGCTGGCAATGGTAATAAAGAGATTCAAAAAGTGGAACCACAAATACGAAAATCTGGCTCTAAATCAAAAAGTAAAAAGCAGAATAATCAAAGTTCTTGATAACCTAGAACAACAAGAAATCATCTGTCATAAGTGCAACAAACCCGGACACATCATACCCAATTGTCCTCAAAATCGACACGACCTAGAAAAGAAATCAAAAGGGAGAAATTTTGAGCCATGTGGGATACAAGTGATGATGTAATAAAAGCACTAGCAGTAAGAGGGAGAAAGCTGATATGTGTCTTCGAGGTGATATAACTGATAGCGACGATGACGAGCCAAGCGAGGTATCAAAACTCACCCATTCGCAACCACTTATATATTTCCACGAAGTAAATGGCTATTTTGAAAGACTTAGGAAGAAATATGCTAAAAATGAATCACAAAGAGATATTTTGATAGAATCAAATAAGTAACTCGACCAACTAGTAAAAAACTATCAACGTAGGATCCCTAAATGTGATAAGTGTCCAACATTCGAAGAAGAATTAAAAAATCAGAAGTTAAAATTATATTTCTTGAAAATGAAATTCTGATTTTGAAAGAAAGTGAAAATACAAGAAGAGAAAATTCTATTAAAAAGTGCACACAATTATTAAACGAAAATGAATCTCTCAAAACACAAGTCCAACAATTTTCAACGACTTTAGGAAAATTTTAAAAGGAGAAAGGTCGTTGAAAATGCTATTAGGGAAACAAACTGTTAATACAGTTAGATGAGGACTTGGATATAATCAATCTGAACCTCTTAAAAGAAAAATTAATCAAGTCATTTCCATGTGCACAATTTGTAGAAAATTTGGACACAATCAAAATAATTGTTGGTATAGACCCGAACACGTAAAAACTATTCCAATTTGGATTCCAAAGGGCATAAATATAACATCCCTCAAAGTTAAACAAATTTGGATGCCAAAAGGAACATATATAAATAGTTTTGGGTCGCCACAAACATATTTTTCAAAATCTGCTACCACTAACAACTATGGACCTATAAAAACAAATAGGTCACAAAAATCTTCTCTCGTGTAGGTTTGGTGGCAGGCTAAGGAACAAAAATGATGTTAATTGGATTGTGGCTGTTCCAAGCACATAACGGGCGACAAAACAAAGTTCCTTAGCCTGGTACAAATGTGGCAGAATCACAATGGACAATAATGAAAAATTATCGTAAAGGTAAAACAGGTATTGGTATATTTTGAACGATATATTAAAAGCGATAATCTACACCATAATTTGAAATTAAATCAGCCAGTAATGTGATAATGAAATGAATGATGATTTTGATTTTGACTTATTCAAAATTGTTGGCCAATTATATTCTTGTGCCAAGAACACTATAAAAATCACTAGAGACTTTGAATTACTTCATATATATTAGTTTGGATTAATAATACTGTTTTATTGGATGGTAATACACTTGGTTATTTTACGGTTAACTCTATATTCATGGTTTTCTGATTATTTACACGACTTCAATTCAAATTCAAAAGAATTTCATTTAAAAAGTTGTTAAAAATGATTTTGAGACATGTTGTTGCACACTTCATGATCTGGTCTGTAACACTCAACTAATAATATGTTTAAGTGAAAGAAATTCAGATGCAGATTACACTGGTAATCTAGTTGTTAGAAAAACTACTAGTGGAATGTGATTTATGATGAGACATTTAGTAACTGCATCGTTTTTCAAAGAAAATATCTGCATATTTTTTATTTAAATCATTTTAAAATAGCAGAAAATTTTCTTATAAGACCCCTTCTAGAAAATAAATTTTGACCTTGTTTTCAGACTAGTCATTTTAGAAAAATTGATTTTACAATTATTTTTGAATTTGATTTTAAATGACTACATTGACTAATCTGACTCCCTACTAATTATCGAAAAGATAAACAGTGATTGAAAAAGTAATGAGTGTTGATATTAATCATATATTATAACTTGAGACGGTATAATTAGTAAATTTCTTTAGAAATTTAAACAAGAGTTATAAACACTTTTTATTGGTAAAAATTCCATGATCATTTCTATTTCTATCATTTTCTATCGTCCATCACTCATCATAATCCTATATAGTATGTCAATATGTGGTGATTTAAAAAGGAATCATTAGTTTTTCATTTTTTTTAAAAACCGTAGTATTTACTCGCATTCAAAAGTCCTCACGGTTATGCATGGGTGAACTACTTGGAATTTTTGATTATGTGCTTCCATGCTCATTTAAAAGTCCTTACGGTTATGCATGTATGGAACACATGTCAGAAAAATTGATTATTAAATAGACAAATTGATTCTAATCCCATTTAAAAGTCCTCACGGTTATGCGTGGTTAGAAGATACTTGAATTTATTTTTTATGAAAAAAATAAAAACTGGAATTCTACTAATCTCATTTAAAAGTTCTAACAGTTATGCATGGTTAGTAGATATTCAAATTCCTGATATAAATATACCACAAATAGATACAACTGTATGGTTTTATATGATGACATCATCACTATCCTTATAAAGTGGAATATGCGTCAAACAGAGCATTTATGATTTTTTTTGATTTTTTTTGAAATTTAATATTTATATTTGATTGAGTTTTAATGTTGTATTAATATCTATCACTTTATCTCTTTTTTTTCTATCACCATTACTCTTTTGCTGATAACAAAAGCGGGAGAGAAAAGTTAAGATTTTGACAAATAAAGGTCAAATATTTTCTACTTGCATCTAGGCTTATTTGCATATTTTTATTTACCTGCATATATGAAGGGGGAGCTTTGTGTAGAGAGGAAGCATTCAAATAGGGGGAGCAAATTGAATGATCAAATACATTTAACAAATTCAAAATCTTAAATATATGTTTGCTATCATCAAAGGGGGAGATTGCTGAATATGCAAGTATATGATTTTAATTTGATGATAATATATATATATATATATATATTCATTTAAATGTATTTGTTAATGTACTATTTTATTTTCGCAGAATTAAATAAATATTTGCTGAATAAAATAAATAACACAGTTTATATTCAAATAAATATTTTATTCAAACAAACATTTATTACAATTTTGAATAGTACAATTTTGAACTCTCATTGTATATATATACAAATTCAATGACAATACAATTTCAATTGCATCATAATTTCTAATTTACAAATACACCTCACAACATATCGCTCATTCACTCGTATTTATCTTCAATTTTATTCCAGATTGAATCCAACATCTGAGCAATCTGCAAAAATAAATACTGACGTAGTAAAATTGAAAAAGAAATATTTTCGCAGTATAAAATAAAATGTGGATTTTGAAAATATTATTTGCCTCAGTTATTTGGGTTGTTCGTCACCATTTAAATTTGAATTTATCTTACACGAGCATTTGTGAATGCACACCGATATATACACTTGATAAAATTGCAGGGACAGGTAAGCACAAGGTCAAACCCAAATCAAAAGCCGGGTTCAGCTCAAGTGAAAGTTACGACACGAACACAAGGTCAAACCCGAGCTGCAAGCTGGATTCAACACAGGTGCAACCAAAACTGTGGGTTAAGTTACATACGACACAACCTCGATCGAAAATTCAAATATACAGTTGAAACCAGAATGGCTAGATTCAAACAACAAAGTGCACCAGTACAAAACCGTGAACTACAATAAACCAGATTGAATAATCAGACTACAAATATCACAAATCTTGACCAGACAATACATAAATATGCATAGTGAAGCCAGGGCCAACAGGCATAGTCACACTGCACCAGACTAGAAAATAAAGACCAGGCAACTATACATATGAAGCTAACATGAAACTAGATCAAGTGCATGAAGCACACGTGCCCAGACTCAAAGACACAAAAACAAGTGATGCATCAGTAAAACAACAATGAAATCAATATCGGACCAGTTCAAATGCCAAAGTGAAGCCACCAGACTTCAAGTCTAACAGGCAGTGGCAACAACAACTATGAAGTATAGAAGTGCAGACTAACCAAAATAATGCCCAACACGAATGAACACAACCATGTAATATCAAAAAATAAGTCAATGCAAGAATTTCAAATCGAGCAAGACAGTGGCTCAACATCAATATGCAAGAAATCAAGCTATAACATGTACACCAAGTAGACTACACAAGTGGTGCACATGTCAACAATCGATGATGCAACAATGCAATATGAACCGGACCGTGCAAGCTAAAATAGAAACAGTGGTCAGATCAAGTGTAGCCTCTACGTGAAGTATACAAGAAAATGAAAAATCAAATAAACAAGTACATATTCAAGTACACATGAACTACACGGCTCAATGAAACAACACTGCAGATGCTAAACAAAGACCAGACACCATGCAGACCAACTACAAGTAATTCGAGAATCAAGTGCAAACAATACAAATCCAAGTAAAGCAGACTACCATGAGCAACCGAGACATCACATACATATATATTTGTACAAATGAAGACAAAAAAACGCAAATGGACTCATGTGGAACAAGCGGAGACAACAAGTTTACATGACAGTAAAGTATGAATGCCACGACATCAGTGGCGACTTCAATTTGACTCAAAGACAAATAAAGTAACAGCATAACATGCTCGAGACAATCAGAGATTTCTAAATGCATATGGACTCATATATCAGTGGTAAACCATGAAGATAAACAAAACTGAAATGCAGCCAACATTCAGGTTAACAGAAGCAATAGTTTCAAACCAAAGTCAGAGAGGACATCAAAAGTCACAGAGGACAAGATCAAAGCGATGGGACAACAAGAATAAAATCACTATGAAACAGCAGCTACATGAAGACCAACAACAAGTGGATATGACCATCAAGCCACAAGTCAATAAAGTTTATCAACAAATTCAAAGTACCAAAAATTCACGTAGCAGTATTCACAAAGTCAACACGATCAAAGTCAAAGCCGATGTCAGAAATCGAAGTCGTGGTGGCCACGAAAGAGATCAACACCGTGATTATCAAGTAACCAAAAATATACGAATTGAAGAAGTTAGAAATCATCATAATCATTCAACCAAAATCAAGTGGCCGAGATAAATCAATTGCCGAATTCGTATAAAATATACGAACGAAAATATAGGGGTTCGAATCCTATATAAACGATGAACATCATCGGCAAATGATGTATTCGAGTTCAAGCAACAAAGAATAATCTTTCAACTCGAATCAAAAGTCGAGTATAGTAAAATTCGAAAAAAGGAACGAACATACCAATTCACGCAAACATTCGAACTCGACTAACTGGAAGCAACCGCAAGCCAAATTGAAGGAGAAATCAAAGCCAACCGTGAACAACCAGAAATTGATTAGAATCGACACTCTATATTTTAAAAGCCCTAATTTCAGAATGAACAAGAAAGGAACGAAGCATCCATTATCACAAACAAGGAACGGGCCGACATAGATAAAAAGGAGAAAGGGATTTACTCTTATTACTTTAGTGATTATTGGGCCGGCCTTGTTTTGTTTGGTTTTAATTATATAAGGATTTAGTTTAAATTAGGGTTTTGATTTTTATTGCTTCAATTTTGTATTCCTTTTTTTAAAACCATTATAATTTCTAGTCGTGTGACTATGGGATAAACTATGTGGCGTAGTTTGAGAATTCACAAATCAGTGGCTGAGTTGTGGCAGGGTTTTAAGCGTAGAGTTAAGGCTAGTCGATAGTGGGTGTCACGAGTTTATGTGTGTAAGCGTCTGACTGCTTAATTTCTAGTGGAAACCTTGGGGGCAACACATTGGCAGGGTTTTTCCGAAGCTGGGTAAATTCTGTATTGTTCTATTTCTGCATTTTTATTGTGCTATTATCTATGATGCTATTATTCTGATATATTTACGTTGAAAATATTTTATATAAGCTTCCGCAATAAATTTTTATAATTGACAGTATCACCCTAGGGTGAAATCAATCCTACACCTACCTCCTAGGTATGCCTGTAAATGAGTACCCGAAAAATCCGAAATCCATCCATATCCGTATCCAAAATTATCAGATATTCAAAAAGTGGATATGGAAGTGGATATGGACACATCTACATCTGATAATTATCATCCGGTTTTTATCAAGATTTCATTTATTTTTTGATGTATTTTAGTATATAAAAATGATTGTTATTTATATTTATCTAACTAAAAAAACATTAATATGTTTATAAAAATCAATATTTGCAGCTTAAAATTATTTTTCTTAGCATATTTATTATTTTTGAAATTTTTAGTACTGAAATGGATTTATAATAAATCAAAATTTTCTTTCCATTCATTTAGATTTATTAGTTGTGAAGTGGTCGAAGAATATCCGATAAATATCTAATATCCATCCTCATTCGCAGATATGGATATCGAACATTCAAAATGATTTCGGATATGGATACAGATATAGCACTATCTGAATCCATATTTGACTGTTTATAGGCCTATTCCTCATGACAGTTCTAGTCAGGTGTCTCCCATGGTGGATGAGGGGCCATTTCATTGTTGCTGTTGTTTGAGAAAAAAAGATTAATTATTGATAGATATGCCAAAGGTGGTAATCACTAAAATAAATTTTTAAGCGAAACGGATGTGCAAAGCAGATCTATACAACCATAATATTAAGCTAAATAATTGTACCGGTCAACTATCCTGATGGTAGTGTCAAAATATGTAGCTAGGAGTTTAGTTTATACATTCAAAACCCGACGACATACATCCTCATCCATGGTTAAACAATAAATTACTAATAATACTACTATGTATAGTAGTAGGCAGTAAAACTAAGAACTGTGGGGAGGACAATGCACCAAGGGATAACACTACTCACCATGAGCATCGTTACCGGTCTCAACATCGACAGCTAGAATTGCATCACAACTGTCAGTGGACTCCGAGAAGTCTAGCCCATCAGTGATCATCGAGGATATGGCTTGGAAGTCCAGAGTAAAAATGATTTATGTTTTTCCAACAAAGCCGTTTGGGGTTCATCATTTGTTATTGAAGCATCTTTGATTCCTATCGTTCTATATAACCTAGCATAAAGCAAATAAGAATATGTTCGTACAGTCATTGGTATGAGAACTGAACTCCCAGTAATCATAGTGAGAAGAAATTTCAGATATGTTACAAAACATATGAGCTGAGCAAGTATTACAAGCATAAAAGCCAGGTCTAAGTCAAAGAAAAGGTGTTTGATAGTCTTGGTTGAGCTATGACACATCATGCATGCAGGGTCGATATTCAAACCCTTATGTTCTTGCAGATCTTTGGTATTAACCTTCCAATGGGCAACAAGCCATATGAGTAGCCTGACTTGGGGAGGAAGGACTTATGTTTCCATATCCTAAGAAAGGAGAAGTGTCATCCAAAGTTATTTATGTGATTATGGAGAGGTTTGATGGAATATAGACCATTACTAATGATACTCCATCAAAATTCGTCTGGGGTTTAGGTGAGGCTAAGGTTGGAGAGCCAAGAGAGTAGCTGATGCAGTTGGGTGAAGGCAGGACCCATAAGGGCATGTCTGGACTGGAAATAGGTCATCCTACATTTTAAGGCCTCGAAAACAGATAAGGTGTTATTATTAACAAAGTTGTGGAGGTTAGGGTAGAGAATTTTGAGGGGTATGTCATGTAATCAGGCATTATCCCAAAAGTTGCATTGATCACCATTGCCTACGGTGGTAAGTAGGCCGTGCTTGAACCAGAATAGAGAAGACGTGACACCAGCCCAAAAGCAGAGACGTGGCGGGCTGGAAGGTAAGATAAGCTAGAGCCATAAAACTTACTAAGAATCTAGGCTTTTCAGATACATTGCTCTTCAGACAAACATCTCCAGGTCCACTTAGCGAGCAGAGCAATATTAAAGGCACAAAGGTTTATTACTCCCATATCGCCTTACGAGATGGATTTGCATACAATTTCCCAGCACACAAGATGGAGGGAAGGAGAGGATCTATCACCACCATGCCATAAAAATTTCCTATGAATCTAGTAAATCTTAGAAATAACCTAATTAAGGGCCTTGTGGAAAGACAACCAGTAGGTGGGGATCGTAGAAAGGACAAAGTTCAGGAGTATAATTAAACCACCTTCTCCACCACTATCCGAGACTGAAGACGTAGTGATGTAGAGAATATTTCTAATCTAGTTAATCCAACATTGAGAGAACCTATGGTTGATGAGGGTGTCAATAATAAATTCCCAGCTAATATTGTCAAAGGCTATGGAGAAATCAAGCTTAATCAGAGTACATGGCATGTTGGACATGTGATAATAGGATATAACTTCTAGGGTGATGGCCACAAAGTCTTGGATGGATCTGCCATAGATGAAGGATGATTGTTCAGAACCTACCAATGAGAATATATAGGTTTCGAGTCTGTTTGCCAAGACCTTAGTGATCGGTTTGAAAGAGTTTTTGAGGAGACTAATAGGCCTGAAGTCAGGCAGACAGTTAGCTTTGGGCATCTTAGGGACAAGGATAACTTTGGCATAGTTGGTTCTAGTAATGTTGGATGGATTGTGATAGAATTCTACAAATGTATCAATGATATCTTATTTGATTACCTGCTAGAATTTCCTGCAGAAAAGAGGACCAAAACCATCAGGCCCGGTGCTTTAGTATCATTCATCTCGTTCAGAGCTACCATGATCTCCTCATCCTTGAAGGGATAGTCTAACAAAATCAAAGAAGGATTGGGGTACAGTTCATTCAAAGCAATGGCTGGACAATTAAGATTCAATGAGTTCAAGAGCTTTTGGTAGAAGGAGGTGAATAGGTGGTTAAGGTGCTCTTGGTCATGATACATAACACCATAAAGGATGATTTCATAAATTAAATTCAATCTTCTTCTATCAATGGTTCTCTTGTGGAAGTAGACGTGTTCCTGTCCCCCTCAAATAACTAGGAGTCAAGATGGTATTGCCTCCATCCAATCTCTTCTTGCTTCATCAATCTTTCCAATTCAGCCTTAGGTTTGATCAGTTGAAAGTTCTCATTGGTGGTCGCCGTCTAGATTCCTCCAAGATATTATGGTTTAGAATTTCATTTTGAAGATCTAGCTACCTAGAACTGAGAGATCCTTAAATTCAGGAAGACCAAGATCTGAGGTGCTTTCGAAGGAATCAAAGCCTACTAACCCGAGAGGCAGATGCTGCGGGAAGGCTGGGGGCTTCCTGCCAGAAATTGGCAATTAGGGATTCAAATCCGAGCTCAAGGAACCAAATGTGATATTTGTGATCGATGATTGTATGACATTGTTCATAACAACCGATGATATAGGGCATACTTAAATTATAATGGGTGAATGTATATGCGACATGGTTCATAATTAAATGCTATGATAGAGTTATGGGTATACCTTATGGGCAATTATGTAATTTATTACATAAATCTAGATCGATAACTAATCTTGATTGAAATAAAAGGTGTTTTCTTTCTGTTATATACTTGCTATAAAATATTGTAAATAACTAATAGGTAATTTAAGTATATATGTCAGAATGTCCATAAATGATGTGTTTGTGATAACAGTTACAAATAGTTGTAATCATGGTCATTATATCACAATATGATAAGCATATCATTCTAAATATTCTAGTCAATATGTATCGAGACTGGACATCGATGCATCCATTGAGATTAAAGTACATATCACTCTATAAATTTTGGAAAGTGTATACTCATGGTTGCTGGGGAACCAAGGGGTTACATATTGATAGTTATTGGATAACTATGGAACGACCCACTCGATAGTTTTCTGTTGGTTAATATGACTAAAGTTAAACAGAAAATATCAAAGTGACTAATTTACTCAGTATTCCCAACTTAAGAATACTATCGATTTTCGATATGAAAGCTATACTTTGATTATGGTTAAATCACCACATGGTGACCATTGAATGACTATAGCTGGGTCAAGTGGAAGTATTGGAAGTGAAACACCATCCAAGATAGGATTCGTCTCCTCAGTTATATAGGGTTAGTATCTTAGTCAGCTGAAGTTAACTCAAAGTCAAAATCTCTGACCAGAGTAGTTTGGTTAGTAATAATTGTTATTATTCAACCAAGAACTTCGTGTTTCGACTATAAACTTGAATATCGACAATATAGGAAATTTGAACATTACCAAATTTCATAAGTCTAAAGTGATACAATTTTGATGAAGAGAATTGGTATAAATAATCGTCCTTATCAGGTGCACTTATAATAAGTAAAATTAGATTTTACCAAAAAGATGTGTAAGTGATAAATTCAACCAAAATATCATGCCACTAGCTAAGGTGACGTGTGAGCATTAATTTTTGAATTTTTTGATATTAATCGCTGACTGAATTCATTCCTTTATATCGTACAACCGTGATGATGAATACTCTAAATGGACCACACGAGTCAAGTAATTTTAATGTAAATTAATTTAATTAATTAATATTTATTCAATATTAATTATTAAATTTTATTTGATTTGTCTGAATGCCATTAGCATTTAATAAAGTGCATACATAAAGTTATAAACGCATGTATTAGTATACAGTATCGAAAAAATATTTAAACTAAGCTTAAATAGATTAATTGATAAGTGTTTTTGAGATTTTTTTAGCCCCACATGCATGATGAAAAAGGAGAAAGGTTTCAAATGTTATTTGGAAATCCAAAGGAGCAATTAAAAGAAGGAATTAAATCTACATCCTTTACTGCTCTTTATGACTCACTTAAATCTCATTTATGAAATGATTTTTGCACTTTTCTCTTTAATTCTATTTCTTGTGTTGAAAGCATAAAAAGGAGGGAGAGGATTTAATGAGATTTAGATAGGAATTAAATAGGGAAGGTTTTAAATGAGAGAACCAAATGGTTTCAATGTTTCTTTTAAAACATATTCTCTTTTATTCAATCCATTTTTTTTTTTTTGATAAAAAATTTTAACTTTCGTCCCCTTGCTCTCCTCCTCTCCCTTAATGGCCTCCACGACATGAAAAATTCTCAAAAATAAATTCAAATAAAAATCAGTAACATTCAAGGTGGTTTTTTCCCATAGATCCTTGCAAAATCCAGAGGTTGATTCAACCGAATCGAAGTTTTATTCTTCATTCATTGTGGAAAACTTATGCTTTATCTTTAGGTAATTATAATTTTGTTTTAGTATACATTCACTATGTTAATGAAGTTTAAATCCTATACATGCTACATCTAATCTCATTTTTGTTCATTATGTTGAACCAAAGTTCATACTTGATATATGTTAAATGATTGTATGTTCATCATGATGACATAATTCAATCCTACATTTGCTATACTTTTTTTCATCATATGTTCATATTATGTGTATAGTTTAGAGTTTATTCATTTTACAATGAACTTATATGCCTAATTGTCTAATCTAATTTTTTCTTTATTTTAAAAATTATTATTTAACATATAAAAGGAAAACAAACAAACAATTTTGGATTGAAAACTAATTTTAATTAATTGATGTATTTTGCATCTCATTATATACACAAATATAAATTAACTTTATATATAAATTATTTAAATTTACTTTGGAGATTGAACACATATTTTTTGTTTTGATATAATTTTTTTTTGTTATTGACATTCGTTGAAAAGTTGTTTCAATTAAAAATAAGGAAATGCATAAGTGGACTTTTGTGCAAAACTTTATAAATTCTTTGAATACCTCTTAAGTTAAGTGCATTTCAATTTGTTACTTTAATCTTAAAATATATAATAGATTACGAAGTTTATATACATACATACATACATACATACATACATACATACATATATATATATATATATATATATATATATATATATATATATATATATATATATATATATATAAGTGTGTGCGCACATGCATTATTTTAATACAAAACATAGGTTGTTGTTATTCGCATATGCATCATTATATGTGTTTGAGTGTCAAAATTATTTTGAAATATTTAATAAGTAAATGTAAGGAGATAACTCCTCTACCTCTCCTCTACTTATTAATTGCTTACTTTAATATAATTTATTGTCATTTTGAATATATGTAAACTTTTGATTCGGTTAATAACTTTATAATATATTATATATAAGTAAATATAAGTAAACTATACACACACACATATTGTGGTTTTATATAATTTAAAAATAAATTATGGATAACAAAGGCATATATAAAGGATGAATGTTTTCGTTGAGGTGTAAATCTCAACACATATATATTTACATATTAACTATATACACTATTTATATGTGGCACTTGCACTATACAAACATGAATGTATTTGATACATTCATTTTATACATTTGAATTCGAATTAAATTCAAATTTTCTTTTAATAATTTGAATAAAACAAGTTTTTACTTAAAACCTCATTAGATTGGATATAATAATCTTTTAGACTCTAGGCCCAATAGATCTAAAATAGGAATTTTTGGAAATTTACCCTTTAACTTTGTTGTGGGCTGACCCGGTTCCAATATTGGTATCAGAGTCCAATAGCCTATGTGATCTATATTAATCATGTTAGGGTTAACCAATTAAGTCTGCCCACTTAATATGGTGTCTAGAAAGGTAATTAATGTCTAGGATTGGAATTAGGTAATCAAGTATCCTCCCTTACTTGGTTACCGATTTGACCTAAAAGGTAAAGTGAACCCAAAGGTTGCCCCTAATAGAAAAGGCCCAATATAAATTAAGCCTTGGGCTGATTTTCAAAATTGTTTTGAAAATTGAAGTAAAGATTTTAAATTTAAAATGAAATATGTATGTTATAAAAGTTATAACATAACATAAGTTTTCAAAATGTTTGAAAAGATAATAAAATTTAAAAGTGTTTGAAAATTTAAAATGTAAACATTGATTTGAAAAACAATTTATTAATAAGATTAATAAAATAAATTAATTAATTAAATAAGTTAATTAATTAAATACATACATATATTATATATATTGATATATGTTATATTATCTTTTTTTAGCAAAGCCAGCCGACTTTACAGTAGGTCGTGCCACTGTATATAAATGAATAAAAGGTGTTCTGCACATGCACATAAACCACAGTATATGGTTTTATAATGGTCATTCCATTTAGAGTACAGAACAGGTGTGAAGTAAAGGTGCCTCTGCAGGTATAAAAAGAACCTAAGGAAACATCAGTTCCTTCTCCCAAGAGGAGGAAGAATCACTTCCAGCTGGGCCCAACACATGCAAATAATCTGCAAACCGAGACATAATATCTAGGATAAAATCCATGTGTTCCCTACGGAGTATATATCTCCTATCCAAGCTATCATCAAGGAGAAGAGATCTATTTCGCTTACTACAAGCTCCATCCACCGAGAGTACAAGACCACCACCATCTGTAGAGTAACGGAAACGCCTAGATTCACCATCATCATCACTAACAAATGTGTGGAAATCATGTCTAGCCAGGTCATATCTCATGTCGGACTGTACATGGATCCAAGCCATCTCATAAGGATTCCACACAATACCAAAATCCTGGGCAGGTGGAAAAAATCCAGGATCAAAAATTTCAAGAGGGGCATAAGAATCCATAGCAACGTCGGAGAGGGGAATAATAGGTGGCACCAAAGGCTTTGGGGTGAAAGGGGCAACAAGAGGAGGAACAATGCGCTCTTTCGGGATCCATTTCATAATTGAAGGCCTAGGTAGAAGGGTTCGAACCGAGAGTGGACCAACATATGACTTTCGAGAGCATGCTGAAGATATATGACCAAAAGACTAATAGGACATACATATGTCTAGCTTCCAACCATAACGAACTACAATCTCCGCTACTTGATCCTCAGTCAATCTTACTTTGATTGTTTCTGGCAAAGGCTTATCTGGGGAAATCTCAATCAAAGCTTTAGCATAGACTAGTTTTTCCCTAGCTATAATGTTAACATCAAAACATTTTACTTTATTCATCGCACTAGCTAGCCAGTTTAGACCTATCACAGGTTGCAAAACGGAGGGAATATGGGAGAAATAAGTCCAAACAAGAATAGATAGAACCTGTTCTAGCACAGTCAACAGATGGACTCCAAGGACAAACAATAAATGGCTTGCCTCTGATATATATATAGAATCTTTAATAAGAATTCGAAGATGCTCCTCTGACTATGAGAATTTGAAGAAAAACATAGTGTTTTCCATGTGGACTAGGAGACGACCCTTTGGCTGCTAAGCTTTAAAGCAATGTTCCTTAACCACTAGATTTGGTGGATTAGAGTCCAAAAAACCCAACTAAATAGTCCGACTAATAATCTATTCCAGCTTGAATTACCTCCTTAGGGGGGATCATAACCCCATCTTTGATAACCATATCAAAGGATCGAGGCACAAAAGCTCCTATGCATTTTTTGGCATTGAAGAAAATAAGGAGGACCATTTTGTTCCTGTATTCAGCTCAGTCGACTAGGGAACTATTGAAAGTGTAATTCTGTCGTGAGAAGTAGCAACAACTTGATGCATAATAGCAGAAACAACTAGGGGATGCTGTTAATGATTAGCTGGAGAAGTTCTAGTACAATTACTGGTTCATTGAGACCCTTAACATTCATTTCCAACATTGAACTATTAAATAGTTTGCTAGAAGTAGCACTGTATTGATAGTCGACCCAACCGAGCTTGTTACAAGATCATCAGAACTTCAAGCATTTACATGTTTACCTTCATTCATAGAAATATCGGCACCCACACCAAAAATGGCGACAAAAGTCTCAATATCTACTATTTCAACCAAATGTAAATTCATTTTAGCAAGTTATTTTCATTATCATCATTTCTAAGGACATCACAACTAACATGTTCACCGATCCAAGCTGAGACATAATGCTGAAGGATAGAAGATATAGCCGAGGAAAAGTAGGTTTCAATTTACCTAAAATTGGGCCTTTGGTCGATGGTAACTTATTACAATTGGAATCTAAAGCAACCAATGCAGACGACTTTTCAACTGAGACATTGCCATCGCAAGCAGTGAGTAGCTGAGCTCCAGATGTAGAAATGGCATTGATAGACAAAGGAACTTCGAGAGTGGTGGAAGCATACTCACGCCTGGATATGGTAATCGATCGACTTTCAATGGAGGAGATATATCTCGTTTTGACTCTGTGGTTCTTAGCTATAGACAATAGTACGGGCGAGAAGATTATGAGGCATACAGAAAGAAAGGGCGAATAGATTGGGGAGAGACAGTGCGAATAGATGAAGGGAAAGATAATACTCAGAAGTGGAAGGCAAAGAGAAAACACCATTTTGAGGAGAAAGATGTAACCATTTTGGGAGGGGGAGAGATAGCGTGTATACACATGTATATATATAGTGTGTATATACATGTATATATAGTGTGTATATACATGTTATATTATCTTCAAATGTTTAAGATAGTGTGTATATACATGTATATATTTAAAATGACTTTCAAAATTAATGTAATTTACTTAAAGGTGTTTAATTAAATGAATTAATTAAGCTAAAATACATACATATACACATACATATGTACATGTAAATATATGTATGATATATGTCACTACTATAAAAGTTATATTATATATATATATAAATTCAGTATAATATGTTAAAACTGAATAATAAAGAATAATTAAAGAGTTAAGTAATTTAATATGATTTAGTTAATATAATATTGTACATAATATTATTGTATGAGTTAATTAAAATATAAAAGTTATATAATACAAATGTATAAACTAAAGGTGGAATATTGTAGAAACCTTAAATAGACTTAAGGAATAAATACATACATAAATGTACGTATACCGTGATTCTCGATGTGTCTGACACATGAATCACGAGGGTATTTTTTATAAGAAATACATTTTCTATAAGTAGATATTACTCAATATAATATATTTAAATAATGAATCTTTAATATAAAGTTGTCCTCCACTATTTATATATTAATAGATTGCCTGCATACTCTTTGGTTGATGATATTCCTCAAACTAGAGATGTTATGTGCAGCACTATTAGTATATTGACTAAACGTGGTAAGATACATGCACATATTTTTCGACATTATTCAAGGCACGTGCATTATACTTAAGCCATCATGAAATGGTGGGTATGAGTGAATAATCTCTTTCGATTTGTTGATATTACTCAAGATTGAGATAAGATTTGGACAAATACCACGGGTTAGAAGTTGTATTTGACACAACCAGTAAAGTTTATTCCATCACTTATGGGCTTATGATTTGTTTATATCCCTCGAGGTCGAAATCACAAGGCAAGCTATATTGAGGGCAACAAGGGGTTACGTACTGATAGATATTGGATAACTATGGAATGACTAAGTCCATACTTTTCTGTTGGTTAATCTAACTAAGATCAATGAGAAAATATAGAAGTTACCAACTTATACTATTTTCCTAACTTGAGAATACCATCGATCTTCAATATGAAAGCTCTACTTTGATTGTAATTAAATCACGGCATGACGACAGTGGAACGATTATAGTTGGGTCGAGTGGAAGCATTGGATGTGAAGCATTATTCAAGAGAGGATTCATCTCCCCAATTGTATGAGGTTAGTACCACGGTCAACCGTAGTCAATTCAAAGTCCAAAATCTATAAGCAAAGTAGTTTGGCTTATAATATTGTTATTACTAAACCAAAGACTTTCTGTTTGGATTATAACTTGAATATAGACAAAATTGGAATTTTGATCATTACCAAATTCCACAAGTCCAAAGTGATACAGTTTTGATGAAGAGAATCGGTGTAAATGATTGTCACTATCAAGTATCACTCATAATAAGTAAAATTGGATTTTACCAAAATGAAGTGTAAGTAATAAATACATCCAAAATGTCATACTACTGGATAAGGTGACGTGTGAACGTTAATTTTTGAATTATTTAATATTAATTGTGGACTGAGTTTACACCTTTGAGTTGCACAACCGTAATGATGAATATTATGAATGAACCACATGATTTAATTAATTTACAATCGTTGTAAATTAATTAAATTTATGAAATATTAATTACTAAGCTTTATTTGATTTTTTTGAATACCATTGCATTTAATAAAGTACATACATAAAAATTATAAGTGTGCGTATTGATATATGGTATCAGTAAAATATTTACACTGGGTATAAATAGATTAATTGCTAACTGGTTCTAGGAATTTTTTTTGAGGTCCACGTGTATGATGAAAATAGGGAGAGATTTCAAATATGATTCGAAAATCCAAAGCAGCAATTAAAAGAAGCGGTTAAGTCTCCATCTTTTACTCTTCTTTATGACTTACTTAAATCTCATTTATGGAATGGTTTTTTTACTTTTCTCTTTAACTCTATTTCTTCTGCTAAAAATATGAAGAGGAGGGTGGATTTGATGATATTTAATTTGAAATTAAATAGGGAAGGTTTTAAGAAGAGAATTGAAAAGTTTCAATGTTTCATTTAACATATATGCTTTCTTATTCAATCCGTCATATCTTTTTTCCTAAATTTTTTTTTATTTTCTTTCTCTTGCTCTCTTCCTATCCCTTAATGGCCTCCATAATAATAAAAATTCTAAAAAATAAATTAAGATAAAAATCAATAACATTCCAGGTGGTGTTTACCTCTAAATACTTATAAAATCCCAAGGTTGGTTCAATCGAATTAGAGTTTATTCTTCATTTAAGGTGCAAATCTTAGGCTTCACTGTTAGGTAATTCTGATTTTATTTTATTATATATTAACCATGTTAATGAAGCTTAAACCTTATACATGCTACATCTAATCTCATTATTTGTTTAGTTTGGATCCGATATATGTTAACTGATTGTATGTTCATCGTGATAATATAATTGGATCCTACATTTGCTACAACTCATCGTATGTTCATATTATATGTATTGTATAGATCTAATTCATTTTACAATAAATTTATATATGCCTAATTTTTCCAATCTAATTTTGTCATTGTTTTAGAAATTATCGTTTAATTAAAAATATGCACACAAACAAATAATTTTGGATTAGAAACTAATTTCAATTAGTTGATGTATTTTGCAACTCATTATATACGCAAATACAAATTAAATATATGTTTAAATTATTTAAAATTGTTTTCCAAATTGAATACATGTTTGACATATTTTTTGTTTTGAATATAATTTTTGGTTGTTGTTGACATTTGATTAATTAAATAAAAAAAGAAAAAACATAAGTGGACTTTTGTGTAAAACATTATAAACCCTTTAAATCCCTCTAATTTAAAGTAGATTTTAATTTGTTACTTTAATTTTAAAACATATAATAGGTTACAAATTTTATTTATATATATATATATATATTATTTTAATTTAAAACAAAGTTTGTAGTTATTTATATATGCATACATATATGTGTTTGAGACTTCCAATTGTTTTGAAATAGCATTAAAGATAAGTAAATGAAAGGAGATAATTCTTCCACCTTTTCATCCCCTCATTAATTACTTAATTTAACAAAATAGATTGTTATTTTGAATATATGTAAACTTTTGACTAGGTAAAACAACTCTATAACATATTATATATAAGTAAATATACATAAACTATATATATAGACGCACACACATACATATATTGTTATTTTATATAGTTTCAAAATAAACTATGGATAACAATGATATATACAAAGGGAAAGTTTGTCTGTTATGGTATACATCCTAACACCTATTATGTATGCATTAAATATGTACACTACTTATATGTTGCACTTGCACTATACACACATGAATGTGCTTGCTACATTCATTATTATATATTTAAATTCAAATTAATTCTAAAACTTCTTCTAAAAAATTTGAATAAAGTAAAATTTTGTAAAAACCTCATCAGAATAGATATAATAATCTTTTAGACTTCATAGACCCTATAGATCTAAATAGATTTTAAATTTACTCTTTAACTCTGCTGCGGGCTAGCTCAGTTCCAACATGTTAAGTATAAGGAATACTCATAATTGAAATTATGCTAAATGAATGCATATGTTGTGACAATTGTTTCATACTATGATGTGACTACTATAACAACCTAGTGTGGGGAAATGTTTCATGTGCTTTAGCGGCGAGGTCTCGATATAAATTTATGTTATGATAAAGTTTTACCGCTTTACATTTGAGCCATGTTTTTATTATTTTTCATAAACTCATGGGTGCTCATTAGACCAAGCTTATTTGTGGGCTTAGACAGGTTATTTTTAGAAAAAATGAATAAAGAACCCAAAGATGAAGCATGATACTTGTAGTAATAAAAATTAATTTTGTATTTCGCTATTGTAAAACTAAGGTATATAACCAGTTAAGTGTTCGCATCAGCATATGTCAGACACAACACTATTGTTTATGTTTATATTATTTTACCCCTGCGTGGAATGATTGGGATTATGAAAGACGTAAATTGATGATTTATGTAATGGAAAATACCTAGTTGTTCTGTTTACTAAATATTGTGGCAAAAAATTCCAATCTCATTTTTCCGCTTGAAAATAATTCTAATGATGATTGCAGCACTATCGACATTCATTTTCAGGTCTCAAAATGGAAGATGTTACAACTTGATATCGGATCTTAGGTAGGGAACACTTAAGTAAAACATAGCTAAGTAGAAATTTAGGTAGAGATTTGATAGTGAAGAATTAACTTCTTGGGGAATGTATACGTTACACACACATGCATATACATATATAACAAACTTGTATTTTGATATTGACTATTGATGGATATATCTATCCCTCTATTATTGTTCTCACTCTTTTTACTTCTGTTTCTTACAAAAACTTACTTAGGTAGAAAACAACAATGGAGATGTGATGCGAATGTTTGATGTTGGGAGGTGAAAGAGCTAATGCTAGTAGAGGAACCGCTGGTACTCAAACTAATGGCCAAGAATAGGAGGCAGCCCCAGAAGTTCATGGTAAATCCGATACTCAAATGCCTGCCCAAGTTGTTGAAGGAATGGATATAAATGTTCTTTTTTTCCAATTTATGACATAGATGATGAGGCAAATCCTAGCTGAAGTTATTGAGCCTAGGTTGGTGGCTAGGGGAGTAGATTTTTGCAAAACGATGCAGAATTATAAGAACTGTGGAGGAAATGTGTTTATGCGAAAGGAGTCTACTTCAGAGGTGCGAATTTGGTTGAAGGTGTATGAGCACATCTTTAGTGACTTGGGTTATAATAATGCTCAAGAAAAGTGGTTGGCTTCTTGTTAGCTTCAGTATGATGCTTTAGACTATTGAGAAGCTATAATTTTTAAAGTACCAAAGAGGAGATAACCTAAGAATAGTTTAAGGAGCGATTCAAGGTTCATTTTATCCCTAAATCACATAAAAGTGCTTTATGTAGGGGGTTCTTAGATTTAAAGCAAGGATAATTTACTTTGGTAGGATATATTAATCACTTTAATTGTTTGTCGAAATATGGAAGGGAGTATATTAATACTCTATTGAACAAAAAAATGAGGAACTAGTTGAAGGCTAGAGGAAGGGGATGAATCATAACATGATGGTGCACTTCCTATCTCCTTGTGAAATGGTGGTTGAAATGGCGAGGAGATACGATCGCTTGTTTAAAGAGGCGATGAAGGTTGATGCTAGACCCATGGGTGGGAATAAGAAGATATTCAACCAGTACCGAAAGTGTAAGAAGAATAAAAAGGAAAGACCTCAAGTGAAGGAGCTTAAAAGCCGAATGTAGCAGATATTAGCTGTTTTAACTGTGGCCCGAAGGGACACTACTCTACTAAGATTACTTGGTCGAAGGACAATAATAAGACTAAGTGCTTTAATAATATGCTCTGCCATAAGAAAATGGATGTCTGGAAATGTGGCAGACAAAAGTGCATGCTTTGGAAGGACCATCACTTGGATTAATATCCAAGGAAAATAAAAATGGAGATATGATTTTAATTTCTACTATTTTAGCTAGAGTTTTTTTTGAAACTAGTGCTACTATCTCTTTTATCTCGAAAAATTTATTTGATAGGTTAGGGTTAGAAACCACCTATTTTATTACTTCCTTACATGTGGTTAATCTGATCGGTGGGCACGTCACTCTCGGATTAAAGTGCATTGACCTTGAGTTTGGTTTGTGTGGATATTTGTTTATTTGCAACCCATATGTGTTTGACTTCGTAGGGCACATGGGATTCTGGATATGGATTGTGTGACGACCCGCCCTCCTCGACCCTCGAAAATCATCACATTTGGTATCAGAGCTTAGGTTAGCGATAACCTAGGCTTTAGTGGGGAAATTACTCATTATAAACAGAATCAATAGTACTCTATAATGAGTTTGAGTGTATTAATAGATAGAGAGCATATTTGTTAGTGAATATAAAATTTATTTTTATACTGTGTTGACTTATCGGTTGAGTGTTTATGAATTCTGGTCGGTATGGGAAGTACAATCGTATCGATAGGGGTTTCTAAACTATTAAGACAAGATAGGGGTTTCTAAACTATTAAAACAAGATAAACCGACATGGTATTGTTTTAAAGTGGGTAAATGAAATAATTTTACCCAAAATTATATTTTGATATAAAAGAAATAATTTTCTGAAATAAATGTATATATATTTGGATGTTTGGTTGTTAATATTATAATCAAATAGGAATCTAAAATTTGAAATGGTTTATAACCAAATAAAATTCAATAAGTACAACTTATCCAAAGAAGAATAACAAAAATTTGATTTAAAGCAGAACTTAAATCCCGAAAATTTTAAAAAGTGTTTTAAAATGAATTTAAACAAAAAATTTGGGAATTTAAAATTGTGGGAATGTTTGAAATGTTTTCCAAAGTATTGGAGAGCAATAATGGAGTATTGTTTTGGGAAATATTTTTGAATGGAAATGGTTTTGAAAATAATTTGTGGAAGTAAGGAAGCATTGAACTCACTTCAGTTGTTGGAAAATAATCCTGATGATGAAGGCCACATCGTTAGAATTCATTTTCGAGTTTCTAAAGTGATGGATTACTACCGTAGTGATTGGTCATGATTTTTGTTTGGATTTGTTGGGTATACAAGTGGTTTTAGAAATTTCAAAAAGGGAAATTTGTTTGGTAAAAACAAGTTGTTTTGGAATCCGGAAGTTTGATTTGATATACAAAGTGGGTATATGTTGATTATTATTTCAAGATGGTTTTGGAATAAAACCGGGCAACTGAATTCTGGGAATCCTATTTAAAAATATAAATGTGAAGGTCAAAATGAATCAACTGTTGAACCTGTAAGTGGAGTTGATTTAAATAAGAAAGGAAAAATGAAAATTTAGTCCTGGAATTGAAGTTTAACTTGAATGAATGGTAGTGAATAAAATATATTTGAATTTAACTCAGGATAATTTGAATTGAATTAAATTTGGGTATAATGGTGAAATGAAAATTTATATCCTTAAGCTATTAAGTGTTATATATATATACATAATCTAAAAGTGTGATTGTAAGATGTAAATGGATTAAAATAAGCAATATAAGCTTTTAAATAAATAAGTTGGCGAACTTAAGAATAGAAAATGGAATTATAAACATAAATAGGTAATGGTTGAATGGTACGGTAAATTCAAAATTTAAATCCTAAATGGATGTTACATGTGATAAGGCAAAGAAAATATAAGATGTGAATGGACTTAAGTTAGTAAATAAGTTTTAAAACTTATATATTAGAAAGTAAAAATTTAAATTGAATGGAGAAATAAAATTGGATCGAATTGGATTTAACTTCGATTAAATGGAATTAAGATGGATTTGGATTTAATTAAAATCAAAGTTCAGTTGTGTTAATATTGAATGAAATTCAATCCTTATTTAAAATAGTAAAGGGAAGGGTAATAATGTAAGCTGGCTGAATAAATTTAGTTGAACTTGAATAGGAATTGGAAAAGAATTGAATCAAATGGAATTCGAATTAAGTAAGAATGATATTGAATGAAGTAAATGCTCACTCAACTAAATTCAAAAGATTCATTTGAAAATAAATCCAGCGTAAGCTAAATTAATGAAAAGAATAATGGGATGAATAAAAAATTTGGTAGCTTGTGAAATTTGAAAAGTTAAATAAAACCCAGTTCTGGTTTAGAATAATTGGAATTGTTATGTTATTAATAAATTCAGAAGTGAATTAAGGAGGTGAATTAAAATTTAAAATGGATTGAGTAAGTAAAAAAATTGAATTAAAATTTGTAATGGATTGGAATTTATTGGATGAGAATCAAATTAAAATGAAATAAAATTGATTGGATGAAAGGAAAGGGGATGTAACAGAATTGAGACAATTTAAGAAAATTTTGAAATGGTTGTTGTCGAGCTTTATAAGGGGTCTTGAATGAAATTTGTTTAGATAATAAAATTTTAATGCATGTGAAAGAATTTTAATTTCTTATCATGATGAAATAAGAATGTTTGAGTTGTAAATAATCTAGAATGGAATGATACTAATTTAAACTTAAGTTGGATGATGAACTTGGAATGAGAATAGAGATTTGATTTAATAATGGAGATGAAGTAAAAATTGTTTGGGTTGTAAATAATTTCAAATGGAGTAAAATTAATATAGTTTGAGTTGGAATCAATTTAAAATGGGTATAAAACTTAAGTAATGGCTATTTTCTTGAATAACTTCAAACTTACATTTAGATTAGTCGTTTTTGTTGTAAACAAAACTAATAAATTGAGGAAAGTAAATGAAGTTAGTTTTGAATAAATTGGAATGGGTCGGAATTTAATTTAGTGGATTTGTATATAAATGCAAGCAAATCATTAAAGAATTGCAAATATATCAAATTGAAAATAAATTTTGATTATAAATCAATTTGGAATTGAATTGAAATAAATTGATGTAAGCAAAGCATATGTAACCATATTGAAGTGAAAATAAATTGGTTATGGTGAATATGAATTGAGTATAGTAAGATTGGATGTAAATTCTTTTGAGTAGAATAAATGAAATATGGATTTGCAAAGGAGATTAGAATATTATATAAATGTGTGGTTTACTTATACAGATGGATAACTTGTAGGATTTCGAAAATTGTTGTGTGGGCTTTGAAATTGACATGTTGATTTAGATAAATGAATGGAACGTTGTTAAATTCTCATATTATTGAAAACTGATGTGTTTGTTTAAGTAAGTACGGGTACGGGAGGCAATCGATAGAGTTGGAGCGCATATATGCAATATAATTAGCCGCTTGCTTTTAAAATGCTAATCTAAGGTATGCCTACACAATAAAATTGGGAAAATGATATATATATTGTGGTATATTTTGTTTTCCGACCATGTGGGTCGATGTATATATATTTATGTCTATTGTGATATTGCAAAAGCTCCTCCGTACAAGGGAGACTCTGCCAAAAAATTTTGGAAATTTTGGGAGTTAGAAAATTTTTGAAAATTTTGAAACGTTTCGTTAACGAAAAATTGGTTTCAAATTAAAACTAAAATAAAAAGGATTTTGGAATAGGAATCGAAACTAGCAGTTTTGATTTGAAACTAAAGAGTTTAAGCAAAGTGAATTTGGGATTTTCCCTAAGTGGGTTTTGCTATTGAGTTTGTAGCATTTTTCATACTTTAGCAAATTTCGGGGACGAAATTTTTATAAAGGGGGAGAAATGTAACGACTTGGTATTTTGGTCGTTAGATTTTGAACATTTAATTCATTTTAAATGTTGAATATGGATTATAATTGATTTTGAAATAAAAATAATTTGGTTAAATTAATAAAATTAGTTAAAAATTTAAATATGGCAATTCAATTGAATTTGAATAATAATAATTATATATTTGGGATTGTAATAATTGGTGAATCTGGATATAAATGGTTATGAAAATGGTTTCTAAAATTTATTTTAAGTCTATTTGGATTTGAATTATAATATTGGACTGTTGGATGGAATTAAAAGTCGATAGGTTAAATTTGGAATTTTATATTAATTTAATAATGGAATTTAATAATATAATAATGTAAATAATCAGATTTGATTCGAAATGAATCAGTATGGTTTCTAATGTGATTATAAATTCTATATGATTTATAAATGAGTTAGTAAAGTTTTAGAAGTGAAACTTTAAAAAGTTTCGACGATTTTGAAAATCGCTCGATTTAGTCGGCGAGTTAAAATAGCCTTCCGGGGCATAGTTTTGAAATTCGATGAAACTACTTCCATTAGATCCGTAATAATTAGTTATTATTAGATTTCAATTTTCGTAGCAATCGGAGTTTTTGTTTGACCGTGACAGCTCAAAACGCATAGAAACTATTTTAATCGATTTAATTTAAAATTGATCGTTTATTCTCGTAACTCGCGCATATGATCGAATTAGCCTCTGAAACACATTCTATTGTGTTCGGAATGCGGGTAAAACATTATAATCACCTGTCGGCACGCGTTGTTTGGAGATCGTGTGAAAAAATTGTTTTAAAAATTTAATGTTAAAATAATGCTTATACATGTATACATACATACGTACATACGTACGTACATACATACATACATACATACATACATACATACATACATATATACATATATATATATATATATATATATATATATATATATATATATATATATTGAATTTGTTCAGGAGGGAAACCGGCCGGAGCCGTAAAACCCTCCCTAGTGCGCCTACCCGGTCCGCGGGCACCCGAAGGCTGATCTTAGCATACGCACATGGTAAGCCCTTGAATGGGCAACCTGGGAATCGAACCTGCGACCTGCTTACCAGGAGGCAAGTGTCTCAACCACTAGGCCACATTTGCGGACTACACACACACACACACACACACACACACATATATACACACACACACGCACAAGTTGAAACCCTAGCCCTGTTTTCACCAGCCGCCGCCGTTACTTATATAAATGGCCAAAAATAATTCTCTTCTCCCTCGTTTATCTCGAAATCCACTCGCTTTTACAAAAATCTTTTAACTGGGAAGTTGGAGAACACTTCGACATCTACCTATCCAACGGTAGATCTGGCTTATCGTCGTCGTTTAGAGCTAGAAGATGGCCATGAAGGGCTCGAGTTCGTGCATGATTTTCTTTGCAATAGGGAGACCGAGCTCTGCGTGCTTTTGGCCGAAAGTGGAGTTTGTCTGGGCGTTTAATATGGAGGTAGTTGATCGATTTATTATTGAGCGTAGTGGTTGCGTCATTTAGGGTTTCTCGGCGGCTATGGGTTCTTTTTCAACCTGGAGCGCGATGTAGGAGATGATCAGGCATCGCCCTAGATTTGAAGTGCCTAACGTGCGGTCATGATTTGTTTTGGTAAACAATTAATTAAAATAAAAGCAAATATGGTTATTATTATTATGCAAATGTTTAAAATACCATATCTCATTCGTACGAGGTCGAAATCGGGCGAAACCGGTGGCGTTGGAATCACAATGACGGGATCTACGCTGCAGCATAGATCTGGGAACGATTGGAACTCATGAAAATTTTAGATTAAATCGAAGGTGCTCAATTTAATTTGGAATTAAATGCTCGGCGTTTTGAACTTAAGGTGAGTTAATCTCACTCACATCTAGAATTTCAGCTGTTTTAAATAGTTAATATTTAAATGATTGGTTGATTAGTTTAATATGAAAATTATTATCAAATTTGATCGATATTTATTTGTCGTGCTAATATCTGTGGATGCAGGGAAAAACAGGTTGGAGGGATCCAGCTGGATTCCTCACAAATAGAAATTTTATTGATATTCTGTGATATATTTCGTTAATATCCTGTGATAGATTGGTTTGGAAATTAAATCGTGCTGTGTTATGATTGGATAAGTATAATATGCGATTTTAAAATATATATAAAATAAATTAGAATTAAAAGGGAATAGGAAGAGGAAATTTTGAGTAATGAATTTAAGGGAATTAAATTCAAGAAATTGGTTGAAAATTTAAAGTGTTCGAAATTGTGATTTAAAAAGGAAATGTGAATTGTTTTAAAAATAACAGCGAGATTTATTTTTAAAGGATGGGAAGTGTATTTTTTCCTGGAAACTAAGCATGTTTCAAAGAAAGATTTTCGAAGTATAAACTGGAAAGTTTTGCAAAGGTGTTTTTAGAATATTTTAGAAATATTATTATTATTTTAATTGTTTTAAGTGAAAGCAAATATTTTTTTACGTAATTATGGTGTTTAATTATTTAAAAGGTAATTTAGAATTATGTTTCTAAAGGGAATTAAATATGAACATTTTATATAATAACATCATATAAAAAGAAAATTCTTGATTTATGTTACTTAAGAAACTTTTATAGATTTTCAAAAGTACTATTTGAATAAAGAATTTAGTAATCATATTTTAAATACTTTAAGTTTGTTTTGAAAGTGATTTCTAGGAAATAGAAATGTGTTTAAAAATAGAAGGAGTTTATTTGTAAAGTGTGGAAAGGAATTCACGGAGTATAAACGTAAATTTGAACTAAGATAAATCAAGCAGTATTTACAAAAAGAATTCTTTGGTTTATTCTGAAATGGAAGTGTATTTCCCTGAAAAGCCAAGTACGTTTCAAAGTAGTTTTTTTAGGTGAATGTTAAAAGTTTTAAATTTGTTTTTAAAGGTATGTTTTTAAGAAATTATTTAAGTTGTTAAGTTTAAAGGTAAATAGTAATAAAATAGTTATTGTAGTAATTATTTTAAAGGATTCATGGGTATTATTTTTAAAGATAATTTTTAATTTTTATATTCTATGGAATAGTTTTATGTTAAGAATAGGTTTTGGTTAAAATATTTTTTGGAACTTGAATAGGATTTCATAACTCCTATTTTCAAAAAAAATTAGTTAGTTTAACCTTTACTTTAAAGAAAATAGTTTATATTTTATAAAGCAGTTTTATTCGAAATATTTTGAAATGTATATATATTTTAAATTAAGTATGTAAGAAGTTTTAATATAAATGTTTTAATGTGTTTTCAAGAATAAAGAATTTAAATTTAGTTTAAATCTTAAGTATTGGTACTTGGATGTTTTCAGAGGAAGTAAAGATTTGGGAATTTATTCCATTAGAAGAGTTGGGTTTGAAAACTATTTTCAAAAGGGTTTGAAAATGGAAATATATCTTGCAAAGATATTTTTGAGGAAAATAAATAATGTGGGAAATTATTTATTGTGGGACGGATGTTTGTAAATGTTAATTGATAGTTAAGTCGCCGACTATCAATATGGGACAATGCGTTGATTGTTTCGAAGAGACCGGGATCGGGATTAATTTCTCGAAAACCACTTCGATCTGGTTTGTACGTTTTCGTGGGTAAAATGAGTTCGGAATCGAAGATGGAGCAGTGAAGTGCAAGGGCTAGTCGCTACTAATCCTGAGGATATTTCCAAAATGGATATAGTAGGAGTAGTGCCTTCGGTTCCGTTCGAATCCAGGATGGACTTGTATGGATGAATGCTTTCGGAACATCGTCAGGTGGACGATGGGCATTCTAAGTGAAACGTTATAAATGGTAACGCTTAGCCTCAAGCCTCATCAACCGGGAATGACTGAAAATCAAGGGATATGTAGCAAGGCTATGTGGGTAGCACCTATTGGGGTGAGGTCATCCCTATCTAGATGACCTTTTTATTCGGCTTAGTGGTGCGGTTTCTGATCCCAACCGTGGGGCGATCTTACTCGGGATTATCCAATAAGGGGTAGTCCCGATCTTGTGTTGCAGGGGATCGGGAGTGGTCCTCGGTACAGTGATCTAGGCCACGTACTATGACAGGTGGTACCCCAGTGCCTAGTTATTAGTTGGAAATCCATTCTCCCTACGCGCCTTTTACGAGTTTTGTTTGTATTACCCACTTTGTGGCTAGTAGCTGGAATTTAATCATGTAGCAATTTTGGCTATTGTAGTAAGTATTTGTATATAGACCCTATTATAATATCAGAGGATTTTATAAGAAATGTTTTAGATATCGTAATGTAAAAACCCGACATGTTTATTTATGGCGTGGTCTTACGAGATTCTTTTGATTTCAAAGGGTTTTGAAACTTTAATAATCAATTTAGGTGTATTTTTCACAAGCTGGTATTCTAGACTGACTCGGGTGTTATTTCATTATAATGCTCGGGTCAGACCGAGTATTATAGATTACAGGAAAGGATGCCGTGAAGCTCAAGAGAGGAGCTGGAGTCCGAGACGTATTATCCGTACTTGTTTATATCCGCTGCTGTGATTGTTGATGTTGTCAGGCTGGTAATTGTTGTTTGTTTGAGATATACTCTGATGATATATTATATAAAACAGATATGGGTTTTATTTTTTGTAAAGATTTGTTATTGACTATTATATTTTGTTCCGCTGCGATTGTGAGGCTCTGTTATTGTTTAGTTCCTTCTTTCTTTTATCTTCTTTCTTTTTGCTCAACAATCTGTCTTTTTCGGCACTTGATCGTCGGCGTATTATACTGTAGAATATTTTGTGTCGATTTTCGATGGTCGAGGAGGGCGGGTCGTCACATATTGGTTAGTGCAATATGATGCTAGGATCTATAATGATGATAGAATTATTGCTTTATGAAATCCTTGAGGTGGAGAAATGATCATGCTAGCTTTATATGCAACGAAGGAGAAGTCAAGAGGATGAGATAAGTAGAGTACTATTATTTAGGGAATTTGCAGATGTTTTCGAACCATTAAAAGGATTACAACATAGAAGAGTGATTAAATTCCAAATAGACTTAATGTCGAGGGCATAACTTATTATTAGACCACCATGTAGAATACTGAATAAAATGATAAAGGAATTAACGAATCAACTAGTGGAACTTGAGCATAAGAGTTTCATTATGCCTAGTAGTTCACTATGGGGAGCATCTAAGGTATTTCAGTTAGATGGATCACTCTTGATGTATATAACTGTAGGAAGTTGAATGAGTTAACGATGAAGAATCGCTATCCATTGCCTATGATAGATGGCTTATTTGATGGTTGAGTAGAGCTGGAATATTCCCACAGCTAGATTTGGCAACTAGATTTCACCAACCGAGGATAGTATTCCTTTGAACGCATTTAGAACTAGACACGGTTCATATGAGTTGTTAGTTATACCCTTTGGACTTACCAATGCTCCAACAATTTTCATAGATCTTATGAACCGAATCTTTCATGGTCAGTTGGTTAGATTTGTGTTGGTCTTCATTGATGATATTTTAGTGTATTCTAAAAATCAGAGAGACGATTAGGCCATCTTAGATTGGTATTGGAGATCTTGAGACAACATAAATTAAAGGCGAAATTTTCAACATGCCATTTTTGGAAATGAAAAGTTAATTTTTTGGGTCATGTTGTTTCGAAGAATGGTTTAGTGACAGGTCCATCAGGGTTAGAGACTATAAATGATTGGAAGAGACTAGAGAAGGTTACCAAGATAAGAAGGTTCTTGGGATTGGCTTACGATTACCATGGATTCATTAAGGATTTCTTGCATATAGCAGCACGATTGACTAAGTTGACCAGAAAGAATGAGAATTTTCTTGGGATTGGTTTATGTGAAATGCATAGATCAGTGGGAGCCTTATTAGGTAAATTTAATAAGCCAATCTAATAAATATAATAACATACGTGATATTATAAATTCTATTTTAATAAATTTTAGAAACTTGTATAATCGATGAAATTGTTTATCGCTTAAAAATATACTAGATGAACAAAATTAAAGATTAGCAAAGAAATGTAAAATGTATTTACCAATAAACCTTTTGCCCTGTCTCTGCTTCAAGGATCATGCAAGAGCCATATTATACAACCATTAAAATCATCCGTTCCTTGGTCACTTAAGTGTTAATGTTCCTAAGATCACGTATTTTCTTTTATGAGTTCTGAACTCTAAAGCAAAAGAAGGTTGTGGATTTTCGATCCATATTCAATCATGTAGAAAAATTATATGGTGAACAGTCGTGTTTGTAATATACGAAATCTCGATAAAAGTGTCTCATTCGAAACGAGAAAGTAAACGATATAACGAAATCATGTGTTCAATGTGATCGAATATAATAAGGATCTTATTGTGTTAATAACAACAATAGACCTTGAATATAGTGTTGGAACTGGGCCACCATCCAGCGGGGTAAGTGGTTAAATTTCAAAAAAATTATTTCATTTAGTTCTTATTGGGCCTATGAAGTATAAATTTATTTAGATCTTATCTAAATTTATTTTAAATAAAATCAATAATTTATTTTATTTATAATAAAGTTTTATTATATTAACCTTATGTATAATATATGTATCACACACACACACACGTGCATGTGCAACATAAATGATATACATTATTTGACATGCCCGTGTATAAAGTGCTGGAATTTACATCGCAACTAACATGTTAGCCCCTTCATATACATGTGTGCCTTCTATATGTGTGTGTGTGTAAGTATATAATTATATATATATATATGTATGTATGTATGTATGTATCATAAAATAATATTTGTAGTATATATATAAGTAGATATAGATATGTATATATATTAATAATATAATAAAAGTAATTTGTATATTAATAATAAATAAATACTGTTCAAATATAATTTAAAATTCAAGTACTAAATCTTAAATATGCAACAACTCGAGAATTTAATGGAAATTTAAAAAGAAATTTAAATTTAAATAAAATAAGGACCAAAAAATTTCCACAGACATTCAAATTTGACTATGTAAGTTTCACCATTGTGTCCATAACAATTTTCTGGATGATTTTCATATGTAACACTTCGAAATTGGAGTTAGTATGGAGAAATTATGGACGTTGGAAGAACAGAAAAATAAAAATTCACAAATTAACAAGGGGCCACTCGATCCTAGAGGGTTGTAGGTCGACGGTAGCAGTTGACCAGGTGGGGTAGCCGCTGTAGCTGTGCTAAATCAAGCGATGGATGATTTGTCCGGACGATGACGATTTATATTGCATTACACTGTTTTTTATGAGCATGTAAGATTACTGTAAAGATTCACTAGCCTAGATCTAACAGTTTAAACTATTTGCAAACCTATATAAATGCAAGCCGAATCTATGTGTAAAATCCACACAACCGTTCACTTTAACGAAACTCTTCCCAATTCTAAACTCCTCACTACCCCAAAAATTCTTCAAAAATTAAAATAAAATCAATCTAGTAGAACACAATCAATCGGATCTAGACGAAGCAAGCAGAGCTAGCATACGGAGGCAAGACTCTTAAGTAATGCAAGTAGGAAGAGCTTAGGCTTGAGGTCAGTAGGATAATTTTAATTAAGTGATTATTTACAGTTAAAATTGATATATTCTCTACGATCGAGGATGATGTTAATAACCCTAAATTGAAACCTATAATCTAGAATAAGATTGAAATCACTATGAACCGTTAAACCAATTCTTTATATTTAAACCGTAATCCCTAAAGTCAGAAACCCCTAAATCTATAAACCTTAGATTTGATAGTTGAAATTTAAAGATATGGAATGGTTGAATTGGTAATTAGGGTTCACTGAAAATAATTAACAACGCAAATTAAACCAAAATTTGCATTCGACAATTAAAATCAAAAGAACCTTGTGGTAGCCTACATAAATAAGAGGCCAACATTAGGAAAGAGAAGTTGAAGCGGGTCCAGATGATGAGATACACCGACGAGTCAGCATTTTTCGTTCTTCCTCCCTAGCATAGTGAGAAATGAGCATTCGTAATTAGAGAAAAATCGAATCCCCAGTTGCCTAGTGGCAGTGATAGTTGCGGGAATGTATCTCCACAATTGCCTAAGGGCAATGTTTCCATAGTTAGTTGCCAGGAGGGCAGTGTTTTTCATATTGAGTAGCTCTAGGAGCGGTAGCCAACCGTAGTTGTGAGGTTCTATCCATTGTTCTATCCTTGTGGTAGCCTACACAAATTGTAGTGCATGTATGTATTAAACAAGAACCCTTAGGTAATGGATATTGGGAATTCACGGACACTTGTATCACACCTTATGTCATATAGAGTACCATTAAAGTATCTGCGCATGATCATTGCATATTAAACTTGAATTCATTCACCATACTTTTGTCTGACCCAACCTTTTCCCTTCTTTTTTCACACCACAAGCGGACATGGCAGCAGGTGATTGGCCAATTCTTGATACTTGGAGAGTTGAGCCTATCTTTGAAGATTTCTTTTTACCGTATTTGCTCTCCATATACTTAGCAATCTTCTCTATACATTTTATCTCTTTTATCAGACTTATAGTTTTATTTTTTATGTACTTTGTATTGGACCACCAACGGATTTTTTGAAATTGTGATTTGGTATAACACCCCGAAAATTTTAATTATAATTTAAAATATTAATAATGGTAAAAACATAATTTCGTATAAAAAGGGAGAAATACTAAATATCTTTGAATGAAGGAATTTGGGGAAACAAACTTTTCTATTGTGTCAAGTAGATACAGAATATTTACCATAGCACGCATTTTGTGTTTTGCGCCTATTTTGAAATTAAGTTTTAGAGTTAATGTAAGAATAAAGAAAACTTATTTGTTAAGAAATAAGTTGAAAATGCATGAATTACTCCAAGAAAAGAAAAGAAATGAGAGAGAGAGTATAATAATGAGTGTGCATTTAAAAGAAAAGAATGGAAAATTATGTATGCACACAAATGAGAAAATGCTTTAAAGGGAACTCACTAATTAATGTTGTATTTAATATGTTGAATATACTAAGAAATGAAAAAGATAAAGAATATATTAACATTTTGGGTTTGATTTTGTTAATGAACATTAATAAACAAGAAGATATTTAACGCAAAGAAAAAGGGTATTATCTACCCATTTATGGAATTTATTATTTTATTTAATATACATTGCATAGTTAAGAAGAGAGTATAACAAAATACTTTAAATGGAAAAATAATACATCTACTTTAATATATTTTAAAAAGTAAGAATAACAATATATGTACAAAAATAAAGGGTTATTTTAAAAGAAAGATAGCGTAACGAATATGTATAAAAATATGACATTTAATAAAAGTTACATATTTTGAAAAGCATAGGATATGTCTAAAATTGTATGTTTGAAAGATAATATATATGATAGTGAAAGATTATCTTAAGGGAAATGTATAAATAAAGATATTAATTGATATGAGATTTATTACTAAACATAAATAGCATAGGTCAGAACAGAGATACAATGATATGTTTAAGAAGAATTAGAATACATGCAATGTTATAGAAATAAAGATAACAAAATAGGAAAATGAATCTTTATTTAAAAAGAAAGAAAGAATATGTTATTTATCTATTTGTAATAGATAATTCCTTTAATAAATACATATATTTATGGATTTGAATAGAAATCCATGGTTCCCTATAAAGGTTAATAATGTATGTGTGTATATATGCATATAGAACATCAATAAAGGATATTAATTAGGATTATAATTGTTGATTGATTGACTTAAATTATAATTAACAGCACTAATTAAAACAATCTGACTGCTACATTACAAGGGAAAGGGAAAGTGTTATATATATGCATAGGTAAGAGAAAAAGAACGAGGGGATGTTTTTGTGGAAATAACTCTTCACTTAAGTTCCATCAACAAATAAATGGCAAGCAAATATTCAATAATAATAAGTGTGTAAAATATGAATGAATAGTGTTGATTAATTTGAATAAATGACTATGAATGACATTGAAGAGGGAGAATGTAATAGCTCGAATATGAAAAGATAAATATTAGTTAAATATTGAAAAAGAAAAGTAAATTTCTTAATCACCGTCACATAAATATGGATAATGAAAAGATTTTATTTAGCATAATTAAAAGGAAATAAATATAAACTAATTGATTCTAACGGTAAAATGAACTTATATAGATTACGTAACCTTAAAGAAGGTTTAAATATATAAAACTTAAGGGTTAATAAAGAGTTAACTACATTGCCATCCATATTTATTATATTAATCCAACTGCTTAGATTAATCAGATATTTTTACTCAGGGATGAAGAAATCAATTAGATATAATGAAAATAAGGAGTCGCCTAGGATTAATCAGCGGTTAGAATTAATGCAAATCCACTATAAATATACACCTAACTAAACCCTAATTCATCACAACTATTAGGTGGTATACCAAAACTATGCCAAAACTTCTCCTCTCCACTTATAAAATTTCTTCAGAAATAAACTTAAAATCAAAAAAGAAGAATACAAGTAAATTAGATCTAGGAGAGGGAAAGCTAAGGGTGCAAATCTCATACAAGAATGAAGTCCGAGCTTGGATCCAAGGTGAGTGGGAATAATTTTAGTAATATGATTATTACAGTTTGATTCATCATATTTTAATTCATTAGGGTTTGCTAGAAATCTGATTTGAATATGCAGAACTCTTAAATTTGAATATGTAAACTAGATTAGAGTTGAATCATTGTAAATTGCTAAACCTATTATGAATTGTGATTAAATTAAAATACCCTAAATTGGTATTGGAACCTATAAACTAGAACAGAAATAATTGTAAACGGTTAAACTTGATATAAATATTGTTATACCCTGATTAAACTGTAAAACCCTCCATCAAATAGGTAGAAATTGAAATTGAGAATAGAAACTAGTCAAACTAGTGCTTTTAGGATTCACAATAAATAACCATTGACACGAACTAAACCATAAATAAAAATCGATGTTAAAAATCATAGAAAACCCAAATTTTGTTCATGAATGGTCTGCCTTGAAACCCCAGCGGTCGACCGATTAAGTCTAGTTGTTAATCGTTCAGCATGAAAATTTCCATATTGAACCTCGACCTAAGCCTAAGTTAAAGAATAAATATAATATAATTTTTTTAAAAATTATATAAATAAAAAAGTGATTGTTTGGACCTGTTTTAGGCATGTACATATGCTAGTGACAATAGGGAAGTCAGTTCCTCATCAAAGGAAAATAGGACATCGTGGTCTGGGTAGCGATTAAATACCTAAATAAGAGCTAAGTGTTGACTATGGCGATGTATTTCGCAAATACTTAGAGGGGTGTTTCGTAGGGGACATATAGCACTGATGGAGACACCAAGTGAGTGAGCCCGGTGCCAATGGGGGATTCTAAAGGACATTTAGGCCCTGCGCAGCATGATAAGAGGTTGTACAGTAGAAGAGAGCCTAGGTACTAATACCAGTCCTTGTATGCGTGGTTCAAGCACGACGTGATATAGGTGGACATCGGCGTAGTACGATAAGAGGCATTTTCCCACTACGATCAAGAGGTCAACAATGGGTGCATACGATGAGTCACATATACGAGTTTGCATTTCTAGGTTCTTCCTCTTCAAGCATAGTGATGATTATAGGTATTCATGGGAGATAAGTTCCCACAATAGTATTAGTGAAAATAGGGTTTGACGGTAGCCTACGGGCAGTGATTTTTTATTGGGTAGCTCTAGGAGCATTATTCGATCGTTAATGTGAGGTTCGATTAGTAGTTCGACCTTGTGAGTTAGATGAGAATCCTAAATATTGGACCTTTGGAATTCACGGACACTTCTTACACACCCTATGTCCCTTATGGCAGTTTTATAGTTAACTGCACATGATCAACGCATATTAAATTTGTACTCATTTATCAGACTTTTGTCTGGCCCACTCCCTCCTTTCCATTTCCCCCGCCGTAGGATGATAGGTTAGCAGTTGATTAGGCGTAGTACATGGAGAAAAAAGTCTAATGTTGGAGTTCTTATATTATTCGTTGTTCCTATGTAGTCACTTATTATATTAAATGTTTGTAAAGTTTATATTGTACTTTGAAAGGAGTGTATATGTAAAAAAGGAATTTGGAGAATGTTCTTCCAAAATATCTATTTTTGTGTGCTTATATTTTAATTGCTTTCAGTATGAGATATGCAAGTTTAGAATCTTTTAGAACTTATTCTTATAATTATGCTTTATAATGTTTAAAATCCTAACGGCTTGTATTTCTCGATAAGACGGGAGGCCGAAAGCCACACTGAGCTTTGGATTGGTGTGTCGGGAAGTGCTGGTATTACATTTGGTATCAGAGCTTAGGTTTAGGATTCCTTGGAGATTAGGCACATATTGAGAGAATGTACTTGAAAGGTTTTTTTGAGAAAAAATGTTTTTTAAAAGGTTTTCCATAAAATTTTCAAAAATGGGTTTCGAAAATATACATATATATGTATTGTAATGACCAGTAATTAAATCAATTTAAATTCGAATTTTTAAAATATTTTTAAACATTTAATAATGGGTTCTATAACTCAAATAAACCTCTTTTTAACAATCACTAATGTGGGTAAAATTGTTTTAACATTTGGTTTACAAAAATAAATAGTATGAAGACAATCAAAACTGTGACCGAAAATTGTTTTTGGGATTTTCGACTTTTCGACGGCGAAAAGTTATTGGAATGTGTTGTGTAATCTAGTTGTTTGCACCAAAAATTGGCACAAACACCAAATAGAGATTTGTAGAGAAATAATTGAAGAATAATAAATGAAAATAAAGGAAACAAGTAATTAAATAACAGAAAATAAGCAGTAATAAGAACACAACGATTTATAGTGGTTCGGCGTTGAAAGCCTACGTCCACTTCGGAGAAATAACTTTACTAATCACTTGAATTGCTGAGTACAAAGAGGTGGATCGGGTATGATTCGTAGTTACAATGCAGTACAACGGAAACAACAATGTAATGATCCCAAAAATGTACAATCAAGTCTATATTTATAGGGGAAGATAGCAAAATTTCTTCCTAAAATTCGACAGCGTTTTCTCCAGGTCCAGAAGAATTCATAGTATGGATTGCGGATCCCACATCATTCACAATAACAATCGACACCTATCGTTTTATGAGTTCCTTTAGGCATGTGATCAATATGGTGGGCTCCACTCTTTAGTATATTGGTGTTCCCAAATTTCATATGTATTTGACTTGTAGACTTTGAGATATCAATCGTTTTCCACTGAGTTGAAATGTAATATCGATATGGTAATATCCATAATTAGTGAGTATGGATCTACCCGTTCCATTTTCAGTAAATTGTATATTTTCATATTTTTTGTATTCTATCGAGTCCGTCCTCTGCTTTTGCTTCACCGCCGCTTCACATTATCGTCTATGCCCGATCTTTGGCCTTCGTGATTGTTAATCTGACATGTCGGTCCCAATGATAGTTAAGTTAAATTTGTCTAACCAGTTGGAACATAGCCGGGCCAAAAGGCTGGATAATACTTGCCCCTCAAAGTATGTCTTATTTCAACATGACATGCTTTGAGTTGACGATATTAAAGTCATCAAAAAGGAATCCATCTAGTTTTCTGAATAGTAGTCATCCCTTCGATGAACTGCTTTCCTTGAAGAGACGCATCTCTTTCCGTGTGATATGATGATTGATTGATTTCCAATAGTATAAATTTTGGATTTTAATATGTCAATTAATATCTATGCCCAGTTCCATTGAGCTAGCAGGCCTCGGTTATCTGATGTGGTTCTTTCTTTGAAAACTCCAGATGATAATTCAATTTTAGTTGACTTCAAGAAATCGAATTTTCAAGATGCATATGTGCACGTTTATGAACACATTTATGTACACATTCTTTTTGTTAGCTCACGGATGCGCTCATATGCTCATGATTCGTTGCCAACTTGGTGGGATGCAATTCTATCATTTTTGCTTTTTTTTTAAAAATGGATCGGCATGAACTCATCAGGTAAATTGATTGTACTTGATATCTATTTTAACATGGATTGAAACTTTGTTTGCGATTGGTTTATGCCTAATCATTCTCCTCTCTCCTCCTTTTTATAGAAAATAATGGATCGCTCCAAAGCCATTATTTTGGATCGTACAAGATCCAAGTATATGTTGAACGAACCAATTGCACCACGTATTAAAGAGAAGGATTGATATACATCCATCACAGAACAATCGCAGCCGATAATTTCTTGGTTTTGTCATTTGATTGAATCGTGGGTTAAAACAGAAGGATTGGCGCAAGATCATCATAAATTGATCATATCCGATCGTTTATTTGTTAGATTCTCCATTGAATCGAAAGCTTCGATGGTTCGTATTGCTTCCTTCATATATATACTCGGATGCTTAGATCATTTTCCCTACCTCACTTCATTTTCTATCGTTGCAACCCAAACCAAAAAAGAAAACCCCGCCTTCATCTTCACCTTCGCCATCGATCTACCGAGCTTCCTTATCCAACTCCATACTTTCATCATAACCATCTTCGTAAGTCGGCCCAACTTCTTGATACATCAACCATCACCACTGCCATCTCCTACATACCTTATTTCATAATCGAATTAATCCAAATCACTTCCGCTTTTCAATTTCTAACATAGGTAGGTCAAACGTCTCTTGCTTGTAATTTAGTGATGGTATGATGGGATCTTGTTCTAGTTTTCATGATTCAGGTCATGGTGGTTCGATCGATTGTAATGGAGGGGGAGATGGTGATGTGGTGTTGGGATTGGATGAAATGCACTTGTTTGAGGTCGAAGGTGGACGATTTTTTTCAGCCGATCATTGTTGGATTTCCAAAATGTGGGCTGTCATCGATCATTTCTAACGAAGTTGATGTGGTGAAGTTGTTAGCATAAGGGAATCAAACATAGTTTGATCGATCATTATGATGGATTGATATTTGAAAAAATGAAGAGAATTTGGACCGATTGTTTTCTGATAGGGTTTTTGGCCAACCAATTTTTGAATTGGTGTTTGGAGTTAGAGTTTTGAATTGAAGTGATATGTGGAACTGGAGTCGAAGGTTGGATCGTTCGCAATGATCAATATGGGATAACGATCAATTGGAGTTTCTAGGACGATCGGTTGTGGAATGATCGTATAGAAACAATCGGTTAGTGGAAGTTGGTTCGATCATGCGCATTAGGATGTATCAGTGTAACATCATTTTGGATCGGCTATTGGTTTAACTTTGATGAACATACTTTAAATCTTCAGATCTTGATTAGAATTTCATGACGAGCTTCGTCCTTAAACATTTGAATGGACATACATAACTTGCATATGAAGTGGATTGCATATTCAGAAATGACAATCGAACTGTGGAACGAACTTGACTAGTCTTCTGCATATTTACATTTGTTACCTATGCCTTGAATAAATTATTGAAGCTCATCCACTTTTAAATGCATAATTCGAACTTCAGTATGTCAACAACTGATCCTGATGCTTAAAATGAATCTTTAGCCAGTGATGTAGAGAATTGGTTGAGACTGTCAACAATGACGGTCACTTCAGTCGAACCTCGGAGTCTCGTCACAATCAAAGTTTTTAATTCTGAACAATTATTTTACTACATTACATGATGCTACATCACTCTACATTAGCACACACTTTTCATAGGGGAAACATGTTATTTTTTCTAATGATGATTATCTACTGAGTTTAGTAGTCATGGGTTCCAAATGCTCAGGGCGTTTAGCTACCATGTCTTCTGGACATCCTCCATAGAACAACAATACAAGTACCGAATCGAGCTTCGCAACTGCCTCTGATAGACTCTCCCTTAGACATCTAGCTAAACAATCGGAAAGTTTCTATCCATTGCCTGAATTTTTCACAGTCGTTCCGATCCTTCCAGCAGAAGTGATAGATACGGCTCCCAACACTCTAGAAGATGCTATATTTTTGGCAGATCCAAAGGACTCTGTGGCGTTGAAAATTAATTAAGCCTCTCTTGGTAGAATTTGTGCCAGACATGGGATTCTGTTTGATGAAGTGCAAATCTCGACTCGAGATGATAGAGCTCATCTGCCCTCTAAGGGGTTCAATGCATGCCACAAGTTCATGCGGTGGGTAGGATGCATTCCACCCTTCAATTCGTTTATCTGAGAGATGCTACATCATATAAGGTTAGCACTAGTACAATTTCATCCAAATGGCCATGCATTGCTTTACTGTACCTACATAGCATTCATGGTGTTTTTATTTTGTCCTCCAACTCCTAAAGACAGTCGATTTCTCTTTACCTTCAAGCGACGAAAAAGAAGCCTTTCATTCATACTTCTCATGTCAGCCAAGAAGTTCCATATCGTAACTGGTACTTGGAACAAGTTGAGAACTTTCAAAAGTGAGTGGTTCGATATTCGCCGCCCACCCGGCTTTTCCAGATGGTGGTTAGAAGGAAATAAGTATTGCTCCTTGCTTAATTTTTTGAGTGCTTGAATCCTTATCGTATCCTGAACTAAGCAACTTTTCTGGTTTATGCATGCTCTTATCCATGACCCAATGAAAATAATATATAGACATGGTCTTGGCGCTCAAAGTGGTTCCATCAGAAGATAGAGACATTGAGAATCTCCTTACTGATGAATGCTTCATTACCTACTGCCCGATGGAAGAGGGTCATAGCATAGCGCTTCTGGTCACTGCTAGAGTTATAGTAACCGAGCAGCAGGATGCAAATGACGATGAAATCCATCAAGCTTACCCTGTCGTGCCCCCAGTTGAGGGGGATCGGGAAGCTATCGATAAAGATGCAGCAGAAGATGAGGGTGACGACCTCAGTGGCGATGACGCGGCTTCTAGTTTTGTGGCTACGATTGGATCCTCGCAAATCTCACAACCCCAACTCCCAAAAAATAAAAAGGAAAAAACTTGATTACAGGTTCCCTAAAATTCGCCTCTTCAAACAGCCCATGCTATCCATCACCTCTTAGGTTATTCCGGATCAGTCCGCTTCTTAACCTTAAGAGCACTTGGACGAGACATTTGAGGCATCATCTGATCTTTCAATGCCGAATAACATTGATGCCTTTTATTTTACTGACATGAGCGTCAGTGGATCGGAAACTCCTTCCAAAGCTAAGGCTGGATCCTTCCTACCACTAGTGGAGAGGTAACTCCTGCTAGTAAAGCTTCAATAACTTGTCCGTTGAGGGGACACAAAGACACCCGCATTCGCATGCACTTCACAATATTGCATTGCACCTATCTCGTGTCTTTCAATATTTAGAGCCAATTAATTATTATTATTTTCTTTGCAGAAACAATAGTAAGGAAAAAGCATATGTTTCAGTCTCAACAGGAAAATATCATGCCAGAATCCTACTTCTCATTTGGGCTCATACCGCCAAGGTAGTGGTCATGAATACGACCTTAGCTATCACTCCAATCGGGATCACAATTATCAGAATAAAAGTGACAAAGACAGGTCTTCCCATGATAAACATCGATCCAAATATAGTCCTCCTCCCAAAAATTCTATAGGCAGCACATCGCAACGATGTTCCATTCATTGACACCTCTCCTAGTCCTCCTTATACTTTAGTTTCTTCACAGTCCATTGTTCCATCTCATCCTCAGCAATCCAACAATCATCGGCGTTGTAGTGAGCATGATGTTCACTAACAAAGGCCGGGGGAAGGAAAAAGCTGACACCCAATTTGTCACTGAAGCTCAACAAGTCGTTATCGCCGCTCGTATGGCCCAACTTAAGTCAGATTTTTCAAATGTATGTCTCGATGGATTTTTCTTTGTACCTAATCTTAATAAAATTCCTGAAAAATTCCAAAAATTGACATGGATTGTGTGAATGGTATCCATAAGTAGTATAATGAGTGGATGAGAGCGGTAGAGAGGATCTCTAAAGTTTCTTGGGAGAGAGTGACAAAGACTGAGAAGTTGAAATGCCATGTGGCCAAGGATAGATGGACCATCGAAACTCTTAGCAATGAGTTCGAATCCCAAGGATCTCATAGGCAGAAGTAGAGAGAAAAGCAGAAATGGCCATCGAGGTACTCGAGGACGAGAAGACCATGCACTTGACCAAGGTTGAAGTACTTCATCATCAGAACCATAAATTGGTGTTAGAAATGGATGCAGCCCAAAGAAGCGCTACCAAGTGCAGAACTAAGTTGGAGCACGAATCCGATGATAAAGAGGAAGCTCTAAATATCGATTAGGATGCCTGTAATGAATTGGTTACCATTAGACTTGAAAGAGATGCAGCTGTTGAAAAGGCCAAAGACATTAATGCCCTCGTTAAACAAGAAGTGGAGGCCGTGAAAGAAAAGGCCAGTGAGGAGGTTATGAAAGAACTAGATCCACTGCTTATTCTTTACAACACCAATGTCCTGAAGTATAGAAACTCGAAGTGGCTTTGGGGCGACTACCTTACCATCTTGTACGTGCTTGGGAGCATCTTGTTCATGAGGAGAAGGAGGCACTGAAGAAATCAATTTGATGTGCCTGGAAGGTAAAATTCTATTGGATGACAAACCTAAGGTCTACATTAAACCCTGCTTATACTCCAAAGAGAGCATGTCACGTCCTCTCAACGTGAAGCTGGTGAAGGCTTTGGATCCGAGTTACACAATGTCACATATGACTAGAATCCGGTGATCTAAGCTATTTTAAGCACCACTATGGATTCTTCTATCGAGCCTGGTTACAATCCAAAGAAGCCGCATATTGCTACATCTAACGAGCTCTCCTCGATTATGGTTGGAGGTTCCGGTGGCACTCCGGCTCACGTGGAGGACCAATATGGAGAAGGAATTTCAATAAACCCACCCGTTGTTTAGAAAGCTAGAGTGTTCATAGTCGATATACCTAATCTCTTTAGTTATGTTTCCTCATCTTTAGATCCACCAGCTGCATCTCCACATCTTCCTTAAGAATCTCAACTGGGACCTCAAGTTCCTGCAATGGATTCCGTTACTGTCATGGCTTCGACAATGACTTAAGATGTCCTGGAAGACGAAGCTTTTACGATCGACAAGCACTCGGTGAATGCATTGTTGAGGGAAGAAAACGATACACGTCAAAAATTTCCTGTTGATGACGACGTTGTGATTATTGGAGCTCCCAATCCTTGTCAGGGCCTCCATACAAGAAATAGTACATAAACTTGAAGCAGACATTGCCCTTGAGATGAAAGTTAGCCAGGAGAAAATGGAGATCGTTGCCCTTCCCATCTCCATTTTTTTGCCTAGAGAAACTGTGGATGCTTCTACCCCTCAGCCAGAACTTGCTTAAGATGCAACTACTTGGTCAACCCAGTCCACTCTAGTGAAAGGCCAAGGAAGCGGGAAGAGAGTAGAGAAGAGGAGAGGGGAAAGTTCGAGTAAAATCTCCCCTGATGCCAAGAAGAAGAGGAAAAGGAAGCCAAAACGGAAGTGATTCTTCGTATACACTCATGCTCATAAGTCTTTTAGGTCTTAGTGGTCTACTTTTATCCCAATGTACTTGTAATTTTTCGCTCATTGATTCGGATGATAATCCGCTAATTTTATCCCAAGGCCTCCATAAGGTCGTGGCCTTAAGTCATACTAGACACTAGGCTTAAGCCCTAGTGTTACACCATCAGATTTAGTGGTTTAAGTGATTATACTCCTGCCTCCAATTCTTGGGATAAAGTATTTATATAGTGGATGGTCGAATCCCATCTTTAGTGAATTTATACTCCTCCTGCCGGTTTCAAGTCGAAGTTTATGGAATAGTGAGTGGTTGAACCGCACTCGTTTATTTGTTTATTCTCATATCCACACTATAGGGATAAGAGTTAGTGTGTGGTTGATCGAATCACAACTAATTTTCATTTACATTCCAGCCCACGCTCTTGGGACTTTGAGTTATTTTGAAAAATAATTAAACCATATTTTCCTTGATTGATTGACTTGCCCCTAAGCCTGAGGTTTAAATTGGAGAGAGATCGATCGTATTAAAATCTCTTTTGATTCATGTTTATCACATCGCTTAGTGGGATTAATTTTATTATTGAATGGTCAAGTCGCATCCATTTCTTGTTAGGTACTCCATTATCGGGTTATAAGTGAGAATCATCGGATGAACAGTCAGACCACATTCATTCTATTTAGTCCAATCCTGAACTTGTGTAATCAATCGGCTCCAACTTTGGGAATCTGCTCGAACATGTCAGTATTAGTTAGCTGGGTATCCTAACTAATATGTAATGCTACAACAATCACAGATATGAAGGAAATTTCATAATTTATTTAACAATTGAACATAAATGACATAATGTATCTTGTTACATATCTAGAAAATCAATTGCTAAAGCAAATTTGGAAATTAAATACGACTGAATGAAAAAGAAATAAACTAAGTGAAATAGCGTACTAAATGCTTGCAATTCCCAATGAATACGACTGAATAAAAAAGAAACAAACTAAGTGAAATAGCATCCTAAATGCTCGCTATTCCACATCGGTGGGAGTGTGACACCATCAACAGTCGCTAGCTTGAAAGTTCCTTCTCCAAGCCACTGTTCAATGATGTATGGTCCCTTCTAAGTTGGTTTCATGTGTGACGGGATAGGGAAAAACACATTTCAAGGAAAAATCATCGATTTCAAAGGTCCTAGGTCGAACTCTAGTGTTGTAGTATTGGACGACTCGATATCGATGTGCTGCTGCCCTTAAATCAGCTTCTTCACACTTCTCATCCACTAATTCTAGATATTGTAAGAGGAATTCTCTATTCGTTCTGGGGTCGTAGTAGGTCACTCGATGAGAAGAGACATTGAGTTCAATAGGAATGACCACTTTGGAGTTTAAGCAAGGGCGAATGGAGTGTGGCCAGTCTTGGATTTGTACGTAGTTCTGTAAGCCTGTAATGTTGTTAGGAGTTCATCCACCCATTTGCCTCTAGCCTTTTCCAAATGTTTCTTTAGAATGAACTTTATTATTTTGTTTACAGCTTCAATTTGACCATTTGCTTGAGGGTGGGAAACTGCCATAAATCTCTTTTCAATAAGATACCAATGGCATAAGTCACTGAATTCAGCGCTGTCGAATTGGGTTCCATTATCAATTGCAATGGTTCACGAAAGAGCAAAACGACAGATGATGTTTCAGACAATGAAATTAATTACTTTCTTTGTCATGATCATGGTTAAAGGTTCTGCTTCGACCCATTTGGTAAAGTAATCAACTGCTACGATTGCGTACTTCGCACCACCTTTAGAGATCGGTAAGAAACAGATAATATTTATGTCCCCATATGGAAAACGGGCATGAACTGACCATTTGTGCAATTTTAGTCAGTGGAGCTCTAGGAACTTTCATATACATCTGGCACTTGTCACATCGCTTAGCATAATAAGCAGCATCTCGGTTGCCGGTCGGCCAGTAATAACCATGACGAAGTATTTTCTTTGCTAGGATTTTTCCCTTGTGTGATCACCACATTCCCTTCATGAACTTCCTTTAGGACTTGTTTTATTTCATCATAGGCGATGCAATGGAGCAGGGGAACGAAAAAAACCTTTTCTATACATGACTCCTTCCTAAATGATATATCATGAAGTTTTGCGAAGGATTTATCATCTTTCATTTCTCCATTTAGGAAGAACTCCCTGTAGTAAATAATCCTTAATCAGAGCTACCCACAACTCCTTCATAGGCTCAGTCTCTAGTTCCTAGTTGATTTTCATCTAGTTTATGCTCGGAATATTTAGTACATCGATTTGAACCAAGCCCATTGTTTGTGGAACCCGACATTAACAAACATTGCCAATGAGTCAGCCTCTTTGTTTTGATCCCGGGGAATGTGCTTGATGTCATAATACTCAAAGTCAGTCAATAACTCTTAGATTGGGATAAGGTACAGAGCGAGTCGTTGTCCTTTTTCCTAGTAATCTCCCCGAACTTGGTATACTACCAACTAGGAATCGCAAAAGATTTCAAGAGATTTTATTCCCAGTTCTTTGGCAAGTTTCAGTCTAGCAATTAGAGCTTCATACTCAGCTTCATTGTTCATTGCAAGAAAGTCAAGCTTCAAAGCGTAGCAAATTGATCGATCCTCTACAGTTACTAGCATGACTTCAGATTTATAACAATGATCATTGAATGCTCCATCCATATGCATTTTCCACCGAATGGTAGGGGCTCCATCGCTCTTTGGGAGATCATCCTGTGCAATGAATTCTGCTATACAGTTGGTCAATACCTATTCGTTGATGGCACTTCGAGGGTGATAAGTGATGTCGAACTGTCTTAGTTCGATGTTCCACTTCATTAACTTCCAGACATCTTGTAATGACCCAGAATTTCTTTCATTTGAAGTCCGAATATTTAATTGGTTTTAAATATTGGAAAGTAAACTTTATTAGCTGAATAGTTTATATTTGAAATATCTAGATTTAATTGAATAATTAAATCGATAATTTAATATTTGAAATTATGTAAATAATTGAAAATTGAATTTAATGTGAATAAAAATGATTTATAAAGTTGAATTAAATTCTATTTGAATTAGAATGATGTTAGTAAACTTTTAAAATTGAATTAAAAGTTAAACTATAGAAATTGAAGATTTTAATATTTAATTAATGTGTAAAAATAGTCATTTTCCAAACAGTCTTGGATTTTGACAGAACTAGTTTCGTTGGATCCATAATGTTATATTATTGTAAGATTTAAAATTTCATGTCAATCAGATTTACGGTCTGTCCGGGGAAAGCTATAACATGTAGAAATCTGTTTAAGCAAATTTCAAATTTAAATAATTCGATTTGAAAACCTATCTTTCAAATACGATCGAATTGGCTTTCGATATATCTTTCTTTGTATTCGGAATAGGGTTAAAGCATTATAAAAGCCAGGCGGCACGCTTTGTTTGGAGTTCGAAAATTTTCGGGATGAATAGTGTCGCGTAAATTTTCTGTAAAAGACCAAAACTATTTTCATTTTTCACAAAACTAAACTAGGGTTTCATGGCCGTCGGCTTTGATTCAATGGCTGAAAAACTTCTAGCTTCTTCCCTCGATCTCTTCTAATCCATTCACTTTTATAAAAAATGATCAACTACAAAGTTGTAGAGCATCACATGATCTACAAATCTAATGGCTGTGATCATTTAAGACAGAGTGAATTGACGAAAAACTTCATTCAAATGCACACCATTCGAGGGAGTTTTGCACATAAATGGGGCGACCGAGTTCATCGATATAGACGGTGTAGGTGGAGCTCGAGAAGGGCTATACGATGGTGGTTCCTGATCGATGTCTCGATCATTGAGGGTTCGCGATAATTAGGGCATAGAGACGGCTACATGGATTCGTGCGTGAGTGATGAACGAGGAAGAAATAGGATATGCGGCTCTGATCTTTGTTGAAGAAATCGCTGCAATTAAAAGGGTTTGAAAATAAAAATAAAAAGTGTAAATTTATATATATTAAAATCGTACAAACTTTAAATTTGCATAATTTCTTCATACGAGGTCCGTTTTTGACGAAACAAGTTGCGTTGGGTCCGTATTGATGAGCATTACATTTTAGAGCTAGTTTAGAGTTGATTGGAGCTAGTATAAATTTTGGATAAAATTAAATGCTCGTTTAATTTTATTGAGAATAAAAGACTGCAACTGCTATTGGAACCAATATGAGTACAACTCACTCTTTCTGACTCACAGATATTTTTATATAAGTGAGAATAAATATTATTTATGATGATTAATGATTGTTTGGATGATATATGATATATTATCTATACATTGATTGTTATTTGGTTATATTTCTGCCTATTAGAGCAGATGAGACCCTATACTTTCCTGTGTATGAGCGGATGACTTTTTGTACGCGCGTCTGCCTCGAAGAGGACATTGTACATATATTTTTAATATGTATATTTGTTGCGGGTGACCTGGTTTATTTACAGATATTGTGATATATGCTGTTATCATATGATATGTGATGTTTTAGATGCCGTAATTAATGTATTTAGTGCTGTTGCAACATTGGGCCTATTTTTGGAATTTAAAAATATTAAAGTGATGATTTCAAATTATAAATGATTTTTAAGTGATTTGAAAATATATATTGTGAACTTTTATAAAGGAATGAATTTATTTTAAATAAATAAATGTCATAATTTTTATGTTATAAAATTATAATTTTTGGGAAATATAATTGAAATGTGATTTTTGAAATATGAAGTTAACTACTTAGTAAAATAGTTTAAATGGTGATTTTCGAATCATTATCAATGGATTATATATATATATAAGATTTATAAAATTTAATTTTTATAAATCAAAAGTGATGGAATTATAAAAGTGTCTTGTAAATGTTGAAATGGAGTTATAAATGGATTTTATAAGTAAATAAGATTTATAAAATTTCTGAAGTTATAAAAAGAACAAATTTTAGAAATAAAGATATTTTAAGTAATTAACTTATAAATTAGATTTTGGCAAGAGAATCATATCCACGATTTTGGACAGTGGATTATCCTTTAATAAATGTGTAGAAATATTAAAATTGGTAAATGAAATATATTCATGATTTTGGACGGTGAATAATCTTTTAAATTGAATGTATGTTTTGAAAAGTGATGTTTTAGATGAAGTTAAATTGTTGAAGATGTTTTAAAATCTGCTAAGTATCGAATATATAGATTTCAGCATTCATCGTTGAAATAGACGTTTTTGAGAAATAAGGAAATGATGGACTATAACACTGTTGTTATAGTAAATGATTTTCAAAAGGAAATGTTTTTGTATAGTATTGGTGTTTATATATCTATCTAATTTTCGAATCCCTATACTGTTGATTTTGGGTTGTCGTAATGATCTTTTACGCAATATTCATTTTGAACTAAATAAATGTGTTTAAAGAGAATGTTTCCTTAAAGAATAAAATATATACTTAATCTTGATTTAAGTATATGTAATATTTCCTAAGTGTTGAGAATAAATTGAATTATGAATTACTTATTATTAAATAAGTATATGGAAACGTTTTCCAATATTGAAATGGTTTTTAGAATATATCTTTTTTAAAGATAATTTGAAGTGAATATTTAGCAAGTAATTTATTTAATAAAAGATTAATTAAAAGGGCCAGTTGATTGCTTATGGTTCTAAATATTTGTTTGTTTGTTTTGATAGTTAAATAACCGACTATAAAATTTAGCCATTTTAGTTCCTCGACTTGATGTTGGAACTATTTAGTCGTGCACTTAATACGTAGCCTTCTGTATAGGCTTGATTATCGTTGTGTTGAGGATGTTGAGTCGTATAGTGCGGAGTATTACTCCAATCTATCGAGCTTCCTTCTTGGCCCGAAGGATAGCAAGTTGAAAGCTGGAGATATGATAAGTCTATGAGACTTAGTTTCTGTGTGAGGTTGAGAAACGCTTTTGCATTGTTGGTACGAAGAGACCGGGATCGGTTTATCCGAAAACCACTTCGGACCAACATATATGCGACGATTATGCAGGTTGCTTACGATGGTATTAGTATTCCGAAATTTCATAGTGGGAGACTGCTTGTTGATCGTTTGAGGTTAAATTTCCAATATACTTATAGTAGCAGTGTTCTTTTCATTATGAAATATCCAATGTGAAGACTGTTCGCTACTAATCCGAGGAATTTCCCAACAGGATGTGGTAGGAACGTACCTTCGGTTTGTCCTATTCCTGGACAACTTGTATGGATGTTTGTCTGACATTGCATTTCTAAAGATTACATACATTGGTTTTTACAAACATACATCAGTGATGGCGGAGAAGGCAAATTCTCTTAGCTTAACCCCTCCTTGAGATGTATGAGCTTAATGGTTGTATTTTTGTGGAAGGCAATTAGTATTCAACAGAAATGGCCGTGTGGCATTCTAAGTGATGTGATATGTGATTTATGAAAGGTAATCGTTACCTTAGGCCTCATCAATCGAAAATGAACAAAACTGGGTTAGATGCAGCAGGGCTAAGTGGGTCGCTCCTAAGTAGGGTATGGTCATCCTCTCCTGGATATATCTTTACGTGCTATGACGTCGTGTATCAGATTATTGTGGTTTGTATGCTAGTGGGTCCTCGATAAAGGTTGGTAACGACCAGAGGATGACATATTCGGTACCATCTAGCTATAGAGGTGGGCAGGCCTTGTGTTGGTAGAGGGTAGATGTTCTGTGCCTCGGGGCATCCATCTAGAGGCGTACCCATTCGGAAGGTAGTCCCTTCATCTGGCCATTTGTATGGGAATCCAAACTCCACTATCTACTTGCCATTTTGATTGTATTACCCATTTTGGGCTTTATGCTGGAATTTAATCAATGCAACAATTTCGGCTATGATTAATATTATTTGTATATACTAGACACTAGTATAATATAAGAGGATTTGACATGAAATGTTTTAGTTATCGTAAGGTAGAAACATATCCGTGTTTATGTGTGGGTGTGTCTTACGAGATACTTTTGTTTTGATAGAGGAAATGTTTGATAATTTAAAAAATTTCAGTTGAGTGTGTTTCTTACGCTGGTTTACCAGACTGATCCAGACGTTCTTCCCTTTCAATGCTTGGGGCAGACCGAGTATATTTACAGGTTCGACTTTGGTGCTTTTGGAGCTTTAGCAAGAGATATGGAGATCTTCATTATCGTATACACGTATCTGTTTTGATTATCGCTGCACTGTTACTTCGTTGTTTACATTACCGGCAATTGTGAGGACCGGTTATCATAACTATCCAGGAAAATAACTCGTGATTGATTGCTGAACTTTGATTGTTGAACTCTGGTTGATGTATGTATATACAGTTTCTTTTTTGTAAAGATCATTGATATGATATTATATGTTTTCCGCTGCGATGTTAGATTCTGTATTGTTCTGTTTGGTTTTATCTTCTCTCTTTCTTCTCTTCTCTTCTTCTCTCTTCTTTTCTTTTTCCTGACTTTTCATCAGTCTGTGCTTTTTGGGTCAGACATATGTAGATAATTGTCGATTCAAACGGTACAGATTTGCGAGATGTCACACGTCCCGAGTCGCTGTAAGATCTGTCGTAATGCTTGATAAGTGTAAACGTTGATGGGATATGCTTGAAAATAGGGGCAGAGCTTTCGTGAAGAAATCAACAAGTAGTATGCCAATTTTTCTATCATTAGACAGTTCCTTTCTGCACTTGTTAATCACTTACTAACATAATAGACCGGTTTTTTGACTCTATTCTCCTTATTTGGAGCAGCGCGGCACTTATAGTATGTTTCGACATGGCCAAGTAGATATACAAGTCTTTGTGATCCAACAGTTTTGACAAGATGAGAGGCCTCTTTAAGTGGTTTACCAAGGCTTGGAATGCGTCTTCACAATCCTGTGTCCTTCCGAAGTTCCTTTTTCCTCTTCTAATCAAGTCAAAGGAAGGAAAGCATTTATCGGTGGCGCTGGAAATAAATTGACTTTGGACAGCAACCTTCCTATTTAGGCTCTGTACTTGTTTGATGATCTTCGGGCTTGGATGTTGCAAATAGCTCGAATCTTTTTAGGATTAGCTTCGATGCCACGGGCGTTGATTATGAAACCAAAAACCTTTCCCTATGCAATGCCAAAAGAACATTTTAGAGAATTGATTTTCATTTTGTAATATCAGAGGATGTTGAACATTTCTGCTAAGTCTCGAATGTGGTAACGTGATCGTTGTGGCTTCACGTGAATATCATCCACGTATACCTCCATCGTTTTTCCAATTTTATCTTTAAACATTCATTTGACTAGGCGCTAATAAGTTTCTACCGCATTCTTCAATCCAAATGGCATTCCCACATAGCAACACAATCCAATGTTGGTAATAAAATTGGTATGCTCTAGATGTGGATATGCATCGGGATTTGGTTATTTTCGGAGTACACATTCATGAACGATAGCAATTCATGTCCTGCAGTAGAGGCCACCAATTGGTCAATTCTTGAAAGGGAAAAACTATCATTTCGGCTTGCTGTGTTTAAATCCAAATAGTCAACACATGTACACCACTTTTCATTCGCCTTTCTCATAAGCAGAAGATTAGACACCCATTTAGGGTAGAGGGCATTATAACTAAACCCATTGCTTTTGAGCCCATCCACCTCCTCTTTAAGGGCGATAAATCCTTCCGCATCCATGCTATGCCTTTTCCGTTTCACTGGGACATGCCTTGGGTCAATGTTTAATGAATGGCTCGCAATGGTTGGCAAGATCCCATACATATCAGATTGAGTTAAAGCGAACACATCAAGATTGACTCAAAGAAAACCAGCAAGTTCTTTCATCATCGGAGGGCTGAGATGTGATCCGATCTTTAGGACCCATAACGGGTCATCATGCCTAACCGTGATGTCAATCGCCGGCTCAGCCAGTGTAGCTTTGGTCCTTTTGGGCTTCCTTTAGTCATCCCCCGGATCCATGTCTTTATAGAACTGGCTATGGCGCGAGCTAAGGCCTAGGCACTAGTTGTCAATCTTCGGTGGCTTAGATGCGGAGAGACTTATCCACACCCTTACCTTTCTCCTTCCGTTGAGCATCCCTCAACTCAGTCATAGCAAGCACGTCCACTTGCCTGATCTCCATGCACAACTACAATGCCATAATAAGTTATGAATTTTAAGGTAATACTCCTAGGGGCAATGGCTGCCTAGAATCCAGCATGGACCCGTCGGCCCAGAAAAACATTATATGGGTAGTCCACATCCAATACAACGGATGGCAACATCCGTACTCTCCTACGGTCGCCTTCTCCTAACTCCATTAGTATGTCAGCATAGCCCACTACTTCCATTGCAACACCGTTAAAGCCATGAATACGAGCTTCACACAGTTTTAGATCTTTGGCTTCTATTCTCATCCCATCATGTGCCTTTTTGAGAATAATATTCATTGATCTACCATTGTCAATCAAACTTTCTAACTAAGGCGTGGCTGATCATGGCCGAGATGACCATTGGGTCGATCGTCGGTGCCTCCATCTTATATGCATCTCTATTTCAGAATACAATGTCATCTACTATTGTACGCTACTATATGGCTGGAGGCCTATCTTTTGTATTTGAAAAACCCTCAAAATCCATATTCTTGATTGCACTGTCAACTTTTGTCAGCTGGGTTTGGTCCTCTGGCTATTGTATTGATAACTAATCTTCCATCAGTCTGCGTAGGTTCCTCAGCCGTGTATGACGCAGGTCCTCGTTTGGGGTTGGATGTCCCCTGCTTGCCATTAGGGTTTTAACAAACCGCTGTAGTTTTCTTTCCCGAATCTGCTTCTCGATAACGTCTTGGAGATATCTATTCTCATTTGTGTTGTGACCATAAGATTCATGGAATCGATAATTCTTTCCAATTTACTTTTTTTTCTCCGTCGATTCCTTCGAAGGTGGCTTCCTATACTACATGGTATTGCATGTAGACAAGTAGAAATTCTCTAGAGGCGTATTTAGTGGTGTGTATCATACACTGGAGTTCTTGACTTTCCTCTTCTAGAATCCCTCTTTCATTCACAGTTTCTATCACCGCCTTTCTTTTGCTGCTTCGGTTTATTTTGAACATTTCCTTGAACTTTTTCGAAACTCTCCTCGGACCACTTTACTATAATATTACTCTGCACTCCCTCTCCACAAGGTCCCACAACATTCTTCTTTCTAAAGCATCTAGCTTCCTCTTTCCTCAAATACTGAGCCACTTTTGCATAGAAATGCTCCAACATCGCGGGTGGTTTTCCTATGAACCATCGCCAAATTCAGATTCTAGACAATCCCACTTGTTACCACCATCAATATTGAATGGGCATTTGGATTACGACTTATGTGATAGCTGTATGAAATCTCTCCAAGTAATCTTTTAGCGATTCTCCCATAGCCTTGATCACGCTTGATATGGACATTACATGTTTAGGGCGAGTTGCATGCATACGAAACTGCTCCATAAACTTTGTTACTAAATCATCAAATCTAGAGATTGATCGTGGGGGTAATCTCATGAACAACATTGTCACTATGCCAGTGATAATAATAGGAAAACATCTACATTTCGTGGTATCATCAGCTCGTGTGGAATCCATCAGCCATTCATATCTCATGATGTGCTGCCTAGGGTCGATTTTCCCTCATAGGTAGGTATTGCCAGCAAGCTAAATATCTCTGGATGTTCTACGTGTAAAATATTGTCGGTGAATGGGGTATGGCATCACGAGATTCCTCAATCATCATTAGTAAAGCCCTGGCTTTCCCCTACTAGCTGTCTGACTATAGCCGACAAACCCGGCAATCGGATAGTTAGAGCCAAGCGGTGGTCGTGCTCCACCTTATGTGAATGGTTCGATCGATGTCTATGGGCCGTTCCATGCCTTCTTGGCTCAATATTCTCTCGATGTGCATTGCATGCGTTCAAATTGTCGTTACTCCATAGTGGTGACTGGTCTGCATTAACTTGAACTCCAACATCTAGAACAACCGTGGTATCACCAGTGTTCATTCTTCCCATCATCTGCTGGTAAACCGCCATTAAAAGTTAGATCAGCATCAATTGTTCTAGATGGATCGGTACCGATCATGATTGGTCTGTCTGGATTAGTCGAGTGTTAATGGGTCGATGTTTTTGCATGGTATCCGTCGATTCTGTGACATCTACGTCTGTGATAATCATCTGATGAAGTTGAGCTCTCGATGCAGAATATGGAGTTGGCTTCCTCTTAGTTTTCCCACGTTGTTGGTCCTTGAATTGATTCATTAGATCGATATTGGCTTGATTCTGGTGGTTCATCTGTTGGTGGCTATCAATAAGCTCTCTTATAAGATTTTGAAAATCAGCTCTTATGATGGAATTAGCTGGGTTCTAGACATCATCTAGATTGGTAGCATTAACATCTACTAGTAGATTGCTCTGGCCTTCTTATTGGATGCTGGCATTCTCGTTCCCTTTTGCTTTTTGAGAAGTAGATATGATGTTTCTAATTATTGTTGATAGTTGCTCTTAGAATTTTACAAATCTGGATAGAATGGATAAACTATTTAAAGATAATCCCAGATTTTCTTGGGATTTGTGCAATCCTGTAGCAGCAAAGGAATCCAAATGAATCAGAGAAGCTTGTTTCTCAATGAATGCACCAAAATGTCTACACCAAAAATTGACATAACACCCAATAGAGAATTTGTAGATAAATAAATGAAGAATAATAAATGAAAACCGAGAAAACAAGCAATTAAATAGCAGAAAATAAGCAATAATAAGAATACAATGATTTATAGTGGTTCAGCGTCGATAGCCTACGTCCACTTTGGAGAAATAACTTTACTAATCACTTGAATTGCTGAGTACAGAGCGATGAATTGGGTAAGATCAGTAGTTACAATGGAGTACCAACATTAGCATAAAGATCCCAAAAATGAGCAATCAAGTTTATATTTGTAGAGGAAAACGGTGAAATATCTTCCTGAAATTTGGACAATGTAGTCTTCAGATACAGAAAAGTCATAATATTGATCGCGGGTCCCGCGTCATTTATAATAACGATCGACACCGATCATTCTTTGAGTTTCTTTCGGCATGCGATTGATTTGGTGGGCTCCACTCTCAATATATTGATGTTTCTAAAGTTTCATATATGTTTGACTTGTAAATTTTGAGATATCAATCATTTTCCACCGAGCTGAATTGTAATATCGATATGGTACAATCCATAATTAGTGAATATTGATCATACTTGATCCATTTTCGGTAAATGTATATTTTCATATTTCTGTGTTCTATCGATTTCATCTTCTGCTTTCTCTTCGCCACCGCTTCATATTGTCATCTGTGCCTAATCTGTAGGCTTTGTTATTGTTAATCTGATATGTCGGTCCCGATGATAGTCAGGTCTAACTTGTCTAATCAATTTGAACATAGCCGGGCCAAAAGGCTAGATAACACTAGTGTAATGTATACGAAATCACATAAATAACATATGCTTTTATTAAGAAAGTAATTCGATTATATTTTAGTTTAAATATTTTCTTAAAGAATAAAGTGAATTTGACTTTTCTCTTATATTTAAAAAAAAATGTAAAAGTTAACATCAAATCATGGAATAGTGATGAAATAAAGGAGGTTGATAGGTGGCATGGGGAGTAGGGAAGGTGGAGAGGTGGCGTGGCATGTTTAAAGTGGAGGATATTGCACCTTCTTATTTTCTAGGGTATTTTGGTAATTCCCTTTACCCGTTTTACATAAAAGAAATTCAAATTTTTGTCATTTCTTATTTTTCATTTCAAGATCTTTATTTCAAAATCTTATCTCTTTTCCAAGCTTTCATTTTCATTTCCATGGCTTCCCTTTAGATTTCAAGCTAAAAATCTTCTCTTTTTTTGTTTTAATCCTTAAAACTTAGCCAAAAACACTTCTTTTCATCTTTACTTCCCTTAACTTTCAAAACAAGACCCAAACTCGTCCCCCAAAGTCATGGCCAAGCAGATGTCAACCTAAGCCGAACCCATTTAGCCCGCTTAGACCCTCAAAAATCAAGTCTTTGTGAAAAAGTTAGACCCGGGCATAAGTGGAAAATTTCAAGTAGTTTTGGTTCGATTCGTGTTTATTTTGATGAGTAAAAATCCTTTTAAAAACCAAGTTTAAACTTTATTTCGTATAATAATCTTTGTTGTTTGCTTATGTTTAATAATTAAGTGGATCAATTATTATATGATTTAGTACCCGCTTGAAAGTCGATGGTACATAAGATGTTTGTAGGGGACTTGAAATGAAGTCGAAGTGTTCATAGCGAATAGATCGCTATGGCACAGTTTGAAGTGCATAAGTTATGAAGTGACTAGTTATACCATGCCTTTAGAATGTTATTTACATTTGAGTATACATATGCTTACGTTTACGTGATGTTTAGTTAAATATATAACATATAAATGTTTTATGGAAGTGTCCGTTTAGCGATTATCGCTATATCGACACTTTGAAAATAGCATCTCTTTTAAAAATCTTTTTGTTGATCTTGTGTTTGGATATTTATAAAACTAAATTTTGGTTAATTATTTTGATAATGATGTTTAAAATAGTTAAGCATTTTAACAATGATGTTTAAGGTTAATTAATCATTTTAATAATGATGTTTAAAATTAATTAATCATTCTAATGATCATATTTAAAATCAATTAATCATTTTAATAGTGATTTATAAGGTTAATTAATCATTTTAATAATGATGTTTAATATTATCAATCATTTTGATAATGATGTTTAAGGTTAATTAATTATTTTAGTAATAATGTTTTAAAGTTGGTTAATTTTTAATAATTAGGTTTTTTAGATTAGTTAACTATTTTTAATAATGATTTTTATGGTTAATTAATCATTTTAATAATGATGTCTCAAAGTTAATTAATCATTTCAATTAGGAGTGGGCATGGTCAGTTAATCGACCCGATTGGTTAATTTCTACGGTTAACCGAAAATCGCTGACGGTTCGGTTAACCGATGGTAGGTTAATATTGGTCGGGAATTACCAACCGAACTGATAATTTTAAATTGTGGTTACCATTAATTTTAATCGGTTAACCATTGGGTTTAATCGGTTAATCGATTAATTGGTTAACCATTCAAAATGCATAGTTAACCGATTGTTGTTTCTCAAATTTACAAGCATGAAACAATACACAATATATATTAGTAGCTAATTAGTTCAGATCAGATAAACAGTTTAGTATTACAAACATGAAATACTACAAATACTACAACACCTACTACAAATAGATCACTGAAAACTGCACAAGTTACATTCAACACAGTGATCGACACACATCATAATATCAAAATAAACAAGTTATACATTAGTTCATTTTCCTATCAAATACAAGTATAGAGGAACTGAAGTGAACAAGATATTAGTGATTAATTAAATTTGTGAACATCTACCATTCTTCAATTCCATTTTGCATCTGGTCTTTTAATAGTTTCACCACTGTAAAAGCATTTATCATTCAAATAAAGATAAGCAAATGAAGTGGGCAAATTCTAACATAAAAATTAAAACTAAGAGGAAATTAACATGTTGTGGAAAACCATGAGCATGTTTATAACTAAGTCATTGAGCAATAATTTTATTTACTGTTCATTTCGATAGTTCCTTTGATCCTAGTGATATTAAAGAAGCGACAATGAGACTATCAGTGTAAGAGTTGCTTGTAAGGGAGAGTTTTCTTATTATCGAAATAAAAAATAAAAATTAGAGGCAAGAAAAATTGATGATCTTAAGATAGAGTAAGATAAATATAATCTTGAGGTGAGAAAAAAGTAAAGGTACATCTTTACTAATCTTATAAAACAACCAAAAAGCAAAGGTATTCTCAAACATCTTAAAGTACTACCATTAACTAATTGTCCCCTTTAACAATCAAATACAAAGCTTCTTTTCATTACTAGATCACCGTTTATTAATATGTGTCCGTGATGCTTAATGTATGAATTTGGCTCACATTATGCCAAAACCTGGGCTGCAATGAAGCAGTCAGGTATCGATCACTATATGTTAGTTACTGGTTACTAATTTATATAAAGACTAATGACATAACTAACATCACATTCATTGTGTAACTTATCCCATAAACTAATGACATAAACTAACATCATGCCAAAACTTAGGCTCCAATGAAGCAATCGTTGTTTTTCGCCTGAAATAATTCCAAAATGTAAGTTTCATATAACAGATGGTACCTTATGAAAAACCACTATGCAATATAATGTAATAGAAATCAGCATCTAGAGACACTAAATAGTTAAATAAAAATTCTTGCATTGGAAAATATGTGAGAGCATACCGTATTAAGTAAATCATCCTTAAGTTGAAGTGCAAGTTACTTCTTAATGAAACTATGGACATCATGGACAACATCAGGGTCTGCAACTTCCATCATATCCATAATTTCTCCTTTGTCAGGTAAAGTAACTACCTTTGCAATAAATTCCCATTGAAATTCCTGTTGAATGAAATATACATAAGTCCCACATCGCCAAAATTGCAAAGCTATTCCAATATATTAATAGCTTTGCAATGAAGGGGATGGGGCCTAGGGGCACCCAAATGTATGCTTCATTGTGAGGAGAGAGATCATGCATCTTCACCACACACGCACGCGCAACGAACCATACTGGGCCGGGACGGGATCGGGTTTGGGTTTGGGTCTAATATGATCCTAATTTTACTGCAAAATTGGGCCGGGCATTTTAACAGTTGCAGGCTAAACGAACAGGTGCGGGTTTGTTCAGAAGCAGACGCGAATGACTGAAGATGAACGACCCATGGGCGAACAGAAGCGGGTGCGACTCGCTAGACGCGAGCGGGTGCGGCCCGACTGAAGAGACGCAACCGAACATATTTGGCGCGACGCGAGAAGATGCATGTAACAGGTGGGTGTGACCCGTTAAGGAGCAATAACGATTAAAGGCAACGGGTGTGACCCGTCAAGCGGACGCGACTGTTTGAAGGGATGCAGACGAAACTATAAATAAGAGAGAATACTGATCACATTCTCAATCCAATTAAGTTTTGTTTTTGCCTCTACTTTCTTCCTCTACCGCTCAATACATATCACAGAGTTGGCATACTCATTGCAATCTCGTGCAGATTACGTCTGTTGTATCCTGAGAGAGTTTTGAATAAAAATTCTTAAGGAAATTGTTACGACAAGCCTCAGACGGAATTTCCTACGTTAACTGGTCAGATTCTACTCTGTTCTTTATCTTTCCAGTTTCTACATTGTGTTGTTTCTTATGAAACTACAACGTTGTTGTTGTAATTATTTACAATTAACTTATTGTTACAAAATTATCTAATACAGAATTTCAGCATAGTGGAAATCTGATTTATAAACTTATGCGACGAGTTTATTATAGTGTACTATCTGTTTTGGTATACTAGAGATTTAACATCTTAAGAATTTTTTTGTTTTTTGGTAAAACAGAGATGGCAACAGTTGAATTATCAACAAAGGCTACTACACACAACAGGCTCGATCCTTTTAAAGAGGATTGTGATGATTTTCTAACATGGCAGAATCAGATATTATTTTATCTCACCACACTCGGTCTGCAATGGTATCTCGAGGAGGAGTAACCGATTCCTGCACCAGGCAAGGAATCAGATGTTGATATGTGGAAGCATTCCGATTTTCTATGCAGAAACTATATTCTAAATTGTCTCGACAAGGTGCTATACAAAGTATATCAGCCTCTAAAGACAGCAAAAGCACTCTGAAATGCACTTGCCATAAAGTAGAAGATGCAGAATATCAGTCTTAAGAAATTCATTGCAGAAAAATTCATGGACTACAAGATGGTTGACTCCAAACCAGTAACTGCTCAACTGCATGAACTGCAAATCATTATTCATGAACTCGAAGCAGAAGGTCATAAGGTTGGAGAGTCGTTTCTGGTTGAAGCCATCACAGGAAAAATGCCTCCATCATGGAGATATTACCGCAATTATCTAAAGCATATGAAGAAGGAAATCTCTTAACAGGATCTCATAGTTCGACTAAAAATTGAGGCAGATAACCGTGGAGTTACAAAACAAAGCGAGGAGGCATTTGTGGATGAAGGTTCAAAGACCAAAAACAGAAAGAAGAATTTGCAAAAGAAAAGTAAAGCTCAAGACAACAAACCAAAAGACAACAAACGAACCAAAATGTTTAATGGCAAGTGTTGGGTTTGCGGAAAGGTTGGACATGCCGCTAGAGATTGCAAACTCAAAAAGGATCGCAACAAAGAGGCAAACATAGTAGACAACATGGAAGTAGACGAGTCGAACTTCTCAGCAGTTGTATCTGAATGCAATTTGGTTCAGAATCCTAACCAATGGTGGGTAGACACAGGCGCTACTCGTCATGTCTGCTCTAACAAATCCATGTTTTCTACATACCAGAAATTCGATTACGAAGAAAAACTCTATATGAGTAATTCTGCAATATCCATGATCGAAGGCAGTGGCACAGTAATCCTCAAGTTTACTTCTGGAAAAACTGTCATGTTAAATGACGTGCTCCACGTTCCAGACATACGCAAGAATCTCATCTCTGGTGCAGTACTATCGAAGAAAGGATTCAGAATGGTGTTTGAGTCAGACAAGATGGTTCTGTCCAAAGTTGGAATGTATATCGAAAGGGGATATTTATGTGATGGCCTATTTGAGGCAAATGTAACCGTTACCGGAAATAAAACTGTATTTTGGTTGTGCTATTAATAAAATTAAAGTTTCTTACTTGCTTAAGCATGAAATTTTACTACGGCATGATAGATTGGGACACATAAATTTCCAAAAAATGAAAACATTATCAAACTTGGGATTAATTCCAAAATTTCAAGTAGATAAGAACTACAAATGTGAGACATGTGTAGAAGCAAAAATGGTTAAAAAACCATTTCAATCTGTTGGTAGAAGCACCGAACCACTAGGTTTGGTTCATACAGATTTATGCGTTTTTAAATCGTTACCTACATGAGGTGGGAAAAAGTACTTTGTCACGTTTATTGACGATTATACACGATATTGCTATGCATATCTTTTGAATAGTAAAGATGAAGCAATTACATCATTTATAAAGTACAAGGCTGAGGTAGAATATCAGTTAAATAAAAAGATCAAGATACTGAGATCTGATCGAGGTGGAGAATATGAATCACCATTTGAACAGTTTTGTGCCGAAAATGGTATAATTCATCAAACAACATCTCCATATTCACCACAACAAAATGATGTAGCCGAGAGGAAGAACATAACGTTAAAAGATATGATTAATGCCATGCTTTTAACCTCTGGTCTACCGACGAACTTGTGGGGGGAAGCCTTAAATATGTCTAATCACATATTAAACAAAGTTCCTCACATTAAAACAGGAACAATTCCATATGAGTTATAGAATGGACACAAACCAAGTTTTAAGTACGTTAAAGTGTGAGGATGCTTGGCAAAAGTTCCAGTTTCGCATCCCAAGAAAGTCAAGCTTGGACCAAAAACAATAGATTGTTACTATTTAGGGCCAGCCCAAAATAGTAGTGCCTATAGATTTTGGTATTCATGTCTGATATAGCTGATATTCATGTAAATACAATCATGGAATCTAGAGATGCCTCATTCTTTGAAGACGTGTTTCCGCACAAAAGGAATGAAGGGAATAATGTCCCTAAAAGGACAAGAGAAGAATCAAGCAATTCACATGAAGATGAAACTCATCATGAGATTGAGGAAGTTGAACCAAGAAGAAGCGTAAGGGCTAGAACTTCCAAGACATTTGGTTCGGATTTTTTCACTTATGTGTTAGAACATGAACCTCAAACGTACAAGGAAGCAATGTCATCTTCTGAATCTTCATGTTGGAAAGAAGCAATCCAAAGTGAGATTGATTCAATTCTAAGTAATAAAACTTGAGAAATTGTTGATATTCCACCTGGAATAAAACCTATTGGCTGTAAATGAATTTTCAAGAAGAAAATGAAAGCAGATGGCTCTATCGACAAGTATAAAGCCAGATTAGTAGCCAAAAGATATTGTCAAAAAGGAGTAGACTTCTTTGATACATATTCGCCAGTAACACGAATAACCTCTATACGAATGCTAATAGCAATTGCATCAATCTATGATCTAGAAATTCATCAAATGGATGTCAAGACAACATTCTTAAATGAAGATCTCGATGAGGAGATCTACATGGAGCAACATGAAGGTTTTGTTTCCAAAGGAAATGAAAACAAAGTCTGTAGATTAGTAAAATCATTATACAGACTTAAACAAGCTCCAAAACATTGGCACGCAAAATTTGACAGTGTCATGATGAGAAATGGTTTTCGTATAAATGAATGCGATAAGTGTGTTTATTATAAACAAATTGGACAATCATATGTGATGATTTGTTTACATGTAGAAGATATGTTAATATTTGGTCCAAATACTCAGGTAATAGAGACCACAAAAAAATGTTGATTAGCAATTTCGATATGATAGACTTAGGAGTTGCAGACGTTATTTTGGGAATCAAAATAATAAGAACACCTAATGAAATTGAATTGTCTCAGTCACACTATGTAGACAAAGTGATTAATAAATTCCAAGACTATGGAATTAAAGGAGTGAAAACACCTTTTAATCCATCAGAAGTACTGCATAAAAACAATAATGAGAGTGTAATGCAACTGGAATAATCTCGTGTAATAGGATGTCTCATGTATCTCATGAATTGCACAAGACCAGATATAACTTATGTATTAAGTCAACTGGGCAGGTATACAAGCAATTCAGGAAAGGAACACTGGAAAGCACTAATGAGAGTGCTTGGATATTTAAAAAATACCATAAATTATTCCTTACATTATGGAAAATATATTGCCATCTTAGAAGGATATAGTGATGCAAACTGGATTGCTAATTTAGAGGAATCAAAATCAACAAGTGGTTATGTCTTTACCTTAGCAGCGGCAGCAGTGTCATGGAAATCTACTAAACAAACATGCATAGCTCGATCCACTATGGAATCGGAGTTCATCGCTTTAGATAAAGCAGGCGAAAAAGCAGAATGGCTTCGTCACTTTTTAGAAGATATTCCGTTTTGGTCTAAACCTGTACCGGCCATATGCATACACCGTGATAACCAAGCTGCGCTAGTTAGGGCGCACAACTTTGTGTATAATGGAAAGTCACGACACATTCGTGGACGCCATAACACAGTTAATCAGTTACTCTCAAATGGAACTATTTATTTTCATAGATTATGTGAGAACAAATGATAACCTAGCGGATCCATTTACTAAAGGTTTATCAAGAGAGAAAATTGACTACGCATCGAGGGGAATGGGTTTAAAAGCCTTACCACCAAGAGTTATCTTATACGGAAACCTATCCTAGCGACTGGAGATCCACGAACTAGGATCAATAGGCAAACCAGTTTTGAGTAACTCAAGACGTAATGCATTTGCGGTCCAACTCCATTCCTATGGTGCACAATATAAATGCATACCTACAGAAGTATTTAAAGGTTAAAACTATGTTTTTTTAATGATGGCAATATCTTGGAAATAACAAGTGGGGTATATGTAGGATACTCTTAATGGTTGCAATGACCTATGTTAGTGTGAGCTGGGTCGGCTCTATGAGAATATTAAAGGCTTATATTTTCTATAAATACTCGCAGAACCAAAAAATTATTCAGGACCAAAATGAACACAACCAAGAGATTGTATGAGAAGGGAATCAATGCCTCGTAAAGCTTATTGTCTGGATATACAATAAAGGCCGACGGTTCAAGATGAAATAATTCTCCGATTAGCTAAGTAGATCCGATAAGTTTTAACTAGGGAAAGTTCAAAGTGAAATATGTACTTATCCATGATAAAGCATGATTCCATATGTACTCTGTGATATTTCGCTTTATGTGGAGGATATGTATATTATCATTCATGTGGGGGATTGTTGAAATTCCTATTGAATGAAACATACATAAGTCCCACATCGCCAAAATTGCAAAGCTATTCCGATATAATAATAGCTTTGCAATTAAGGAGATGGGGCCTAGGGACACCCAAATGTATGCTTCGTTGTGAGGAGAGAGATCTTGCATCTCCACCACACAAGCGCGCGCGCGGCCGCCGCCGTCCGACCGACCGAACCGAACTGGGGCGGGTTTACTACAAAATTGGGCCAGGCTTTTTGACAGTTGCAGGCTAAACGAACAGGTGCAGATCAGTTCAGAAGCAGACGCGAATGACTAAAGAGACCCAGCCGAACATAAGCAGGCACGACGCGAGCGGATGCAGGCGGATGCGACCCGTTAACGAACAATAGTGATTAAAGGCAACGGGTGCGACCCGTCAAGCGGACGCGACTAGTTGAAGGGATGTGGACGAAACTATAAATAGGAGAGAATACTGATCACATTCTCAATCCAATTAAGTTCTGTTTTTTCCTCTGCTTTCTTCCTCTATTTCTCAATATATATCACAGAGTTGGCATACTCATTACGATCTCGTGCAGATTACGTCTATTGTATCTTGGGAGAGTTTTGAATAAAAACCTTATGGAAATTATTACGACAAGACTCAGATGAAATTTCCTACGTTAACTGGTCAGATTCTACTCTATTCTTTGTCTTTCCTGTTTCTACGTTGTGTTGTTTCTTATGAAACTACAACGTTGTTGTTGTAATTATTTACAACGTAACTTATTATTACAAATTTATCTAATACAGAATTCCAACGTAGTAGAAATCTGATTTACAAACTTGTGTGACGAGTTTATTGTAGCGTACTATCTGTTTTGGTATACTAGAGATATAACAATTCCTACAAAAGGATGATATCGTATTATGCAAATATTTTTTGGATATATAAGTGAAGAATGTCAATTTCAGAATCATGAGCAAGCAAGAAAAATAGGTCACCATTTGTAAGATCAGAATCAAGACGAATAGGGGCACTACAACGACGTAGCAAGGAAGGAATTGGTCGTTTAAATATGTTAAATGCGAATTTTTCTTCCTTCTACAAAATATAATAAGAGATGTACACTAAGATGGTTATAGCTCTCCATATCATAACATTCCCAATCTTGGTATTTCATAGAGAGTCGAAAAGACACCATGTAGTTCATCGAGATGCAAAAAAGCTTATTACCTTTGTGACTCAAAGAACTGTTGTAAAGACTTGTTGCTTGCTGCTTGCAAGTGTTTGATCATGTCCATCATGGTAAATAGAGGTAAGAGGTATATATTTGCCGCTTGAATCAAGTAAACCCACTGGCAAAAACATTGGTTCTTTTGAAGGTTGGCCTGTTGTTGGAGGTACTTCTTGACTGGAAGCAGCATAGGAATTAGTTTCAGACATTTTCATATGTAACAACAGATTGAAGGATAGCATCAATGATAGTATTTGTTTACCTGTAAATGATATTAACATATAATTAGTGAACAATAATAATTGAACTGTGAGAAAAACCAATGTTAATAAGTTTTGCCAACATTGATTTATTATCCAATGCGATGAAAATTAACCATGAAACTGGTGTAAGAAATGCTACCAACTTGTGTTGACTACTGTATATTCTCACATTTTAAATGCAATTAAATGTGTGTATAAATGAAAAAAATAAAATAATTAATAACTTACAGTTGTTAAAATGTAAACTAACAGTAAATATATACAAACTGTGTATATTAAATGTAAACTAAACTAAACTATGTATATAAACTGACCGTCTAAATAACTAAATTAAAATGCAACTAAATGTAAAGTGAACTTAATTTATAGTTTATAATTTAACTACAATTAAATGTGACTATAAACTGAGCTAAATTTATAATCACAGATTAATATGTAAACCGACTAAACGCACACTTTAGTTCACGTTGAATTTAGTTTACATTTAATTGCAATTTAAATGCAAACTAAATGCTCAAATACAAACTGACTAGCTATAAATTTATACATACATAGTTATAGTTTAACTAATAGTTAAAGAGTTTCATATATAGTTTAGTTTACATTTAACTGCATTTCAAATAATTTTTTTATATATGCATGCAAATTAATCTATTACTAGTTTAATTCACATTTAATTGCATAGATATACAAACTGATCAAGCATTCAGATTGAGCAAAATGAGTTTCGTTCATAATATTTCAAAGTACAATTGAATTCAAATAGAGCAACTATTTTATAGATTTTTATAAATAAATAAAACTCGCGTTGTTCCTTTTCTAGAAGCATTCTCTGGAGGTCAGTGTAACTTGATTGCGGCACAAAAGCGAAATAGAGGCGTGGGGCAGCAAGACGGAAAAAGAAAGGAGGCGAGATAGAAATTCATTGATCGATTTGAAGGAAAGTTAAGTTTTTGCTGAAAGAGAAAATCGTAGATCTAGGGTTTTCTCTTTACCGGAACCAAATGAAAATTGCATTGAAAGCGCCATGATAAAATTAGGAAGCTGCTATTGATATCCCATTTCCTCTTCTGGCCACCATTATAGTTTTAATATAAATGAATTTTTTGCATGTGCTTCTGGCCATCAATATCATATTCCTTCACTCATTTATAAACAACCATTTGGATCAACATTTTTTCGACGGTTTAACACTGTACGGCAATTGGCAACCGAAACTTATTCATGACAAACGGTCGAAGGTGGCCGAATAGTATTTCAATCGTTTGCAGCCGATCGGGATGCCGCTTGATTTGGAGATAAAAATACGCGGCGTTAGAAAGAGGAGTGCACGTTCTTTTTGGATGGCCTTCAGTGTAGGTGGCCAGAAGAGGAAATCGGGGTGTCAATAGCAATACACTAAAATTAAGTTGGTATAGGATATTGGATGGATCAGGTTTCAGTGTTCGGTTGGAGAAAATTATTTCGGTTAATGGTTAATCGAAATATGTAAAAGTATTAACCATTAACCGACCCAATTTTTCTCGGTTAAAGTCGATCGGTTAACCGAATGTTCAATTAACCGATTGAATCGGTTAAAGCGGTTCGATTAGGGTCAATTAAATTGGTTAATCGGTAAAATGTCCACCCCTAATTTCAATAATGACGATTAAAGTTAATTAATCATTTTAAATAATGATGTTTGAGGTAATTAATCACATTCAAAGTTAATTAATTATTCAAATAAAGATGTTTAACGTAATAAATCATGTTTAAAGATAATTAATCATTTTTAATAATGCTATTTAAAGTTAATACTTGTTGATGTGAAATCCAAGCACAAGTTTGGTTTTAAAAGTTAAAAGTTTAATTTGATTATGGAAAAGATAAGAAATTTAATTTTTGTAAATGATATCGTTTATATGGAAATAATTTATCCATACACTTAGCACTAAACGTCGACGTATGGAAACTCGTTTCTATCTCAAGGCACAGTTTAGAGGTAACACTACCTTCAGTTGCCCAGCTTTATTTTTAACCGAGGGATGGTACAACTTTGAATTGAAGAGTAGTGGTGAGGATATGAGATTTACTTTCCTTATACAATCGTTTTAATTATTCCTAATAATCTATTTATTTACTATTGATTTCGCTATCTTTTTTGTGTATCCTCAATCTAAGACGATTTGTTGCTTATTTTAAGCATTAAAATCCTTTGAAGGAAATGGCTAAAACCAAAGCGAGAGTGGACGCCAAGATATGTGGGGTTGCTCCCATTACGGTGTCTTCACATCTATTCTAGATTGGATTTGATTGTATATGCATGAAGATGTGAAGTACTTGGATTCTCGGTAAGGTTGGCGAGGTTCGACCTGTACATTTTTCGAGAGTCATCGTAGTTCTCAAGTATATTTTCTAGAGGTATTCTTTCGGTAAAGGGGGTGCACCCTCCTAGTCATTATTGGAAAATTTCCCTTTCCTTGTTTTGATACTTGAATTGATTTCTTTCTTAATTGCATCGGGATAAGTCTTGCATACTTTGCGATGTTTAATTATTTTTACCCATTACTTATGGTTGGATGTTATTTTTGTCAAGGAAAACCCGTTCCACATTTGTGGCGTGGTCTCACATATTATTGTTTATTTCCATCCTTTGTTTAAAGTTTACTCATACCAAACATATTATCTAAACCGAGTTTTTATTTTCTCCTGAATCTCGAGTAGTCATTTATAATTGAGTAGTCCGAGAGTAGCAGGTTTACTTTGGCTCTTTCGAAGATGATGGACGAGCAGAAGGCTCCTTATCTATCTAACTATCTATTTCCATTGTTATGATTTTGTATGTATGTTTATTTTTTATTAGCAAGTGTAAAGGCATGGTGCATAACAGCCTAGGCTGATGGTAGCACTTTATTGTAACGCTGATAACTCCATGTTAAGGAGTAACCTTATGTACGATTGTATTGTTATATTATAATTAATAGTCCTCTTGTGAGATCTTCTATTCTATTCTTTTATTTACCCAACGACAAATCATATTTCTTATGCTTGGGCAATGACACATGAATACCGTAGATGTATTAAGTGTCGTTCCTATGGATTAGAAAGGTGGGTCATCATAATCGGTTTCAGAGCATTGGTCGAGCAAACATTTTAGCTCAACTGGGGTACAAATTATTGGAGATAGGGTAAGTGATGCCCCATAATGAGTTAATATTAAGAGAGTGTATTTTTAATTTTTATAATAACAATATCTATCCTCTAAAGTCTTGTTTTAGATCCTTCGATGTTGTTTCCTTAAACCATATTAATCATATTCTTGTATTCTAAAGATACCTATTATTTGTTTAGGTGATAAAAGTTGGTACAAGAAGAGGAGGATGAGAGGATCTGGAACTAGCACGGCTACCAACGGTAGGGTATCTAGAAATGCTATAATGCTAGCTATAGATCTGGTAGAGGAAGTGGTAGCACTAGTTCAGCTCCCTATGAACTTTGAGGCTTTGTGTAAGAATTTTACTTCTTTAGGCAGAAAACCTTTATATGGAACTGAAGATTTTCTTAAAGTGCAGATGTGGCTTTAATCCTGTGAGAGAATATTTGGAGATCTCCGTTTGGAATATGTGGATAAATGGCTATTGGTATCGTGACAACTTCAAAAGTTGGCAATGGATTGATGGAATTCAGTGACAGCTAAAACTTCAAAGGAGAATTTTTCATAGGCACAGTTCAAGGAAGTTTTTAAAGTGCAGTTTATTCCAAAAGCCGAAAGGACTTGGTTGTTTGGTAGTTTTATGGATTTAAAGAAAAGAGATATGACGATGGCACGATATGAGCATAAATTTAATGCATTGTCCCGCTTCGGACCGAGATTGATAGACACACCGCTCAAAAAGAAATAAATGTTTGTAAGTAGGATGCGATCAGAGTTCCAGCGTGAAATGACCAATCATCTTACAGGCACATTCACCAACATTATCAACATGGCAGTGTGGTTTAAAGCTCTCAACGGTAAGGAAGGAGTCCAGAAGGGAGTAGCGCCAGTAGTCAGTGCCAAGCGTTTATCACTTATACTAATTGGAGGCAAGCCAAATTTCAAGTGCAAGTTTAGAGGAAAAAAATAGTGGGCAAGAAAGAACTCCGGAGGTGGGGTTCCAATAAAGAAGAAGCTGCTTAACCTAGCTAATATTGCTTATTTCAAGTGTAACAGGGTAGGTCATTTCTCAACTTATTGCCCAATAGCCACCTTTACAACTATGGCCAAATGGGGCACATAAAGGTCCATTTCCAAAGAAGGGGTCTCAAGGACAAGCTATTTCCATAGAAGAGATATCCTCCATTTCTTCAGGACAGAAGAGGAAGCAGGTGTTGCATAGTACATTATCCGTCTATGATCTTCCTATAAGAGTATTATTAAATACAGGTGCATCTAATAGTTGTATTTTATATGACCTAATAAACAAATTAAACCTAAAATACGTTATTTTGATCAATCCTCTTTGTGTGTTGAACCCAATTGGGGTTTGGTAGATGTTGACACTATGTGTCTAAATATGCATATTTCTCGTCCTTTTCTTTTTGATTTGTTTGTTCTTGGGTTCGCAGGCTTTGGAGTATTATTAGGAATGGATTGGTTATCTAAGTTTAAGTCTGTCTTGGATTGTGGTAGAAGAAGCATTATGACAAAGGATCAGTAGGAAGAAGTATTGATATATGTTGTGAAGAGCCTAACAAGTTAATGAGCTGTTTTCTTTATTCACTCAAAGTGGCTAAAGAGGAGCTTGGAGATATCCTAGTTGTTAAGGAGTTTACTGATATTTTTGATAAAGTGCAAGGTTTACCTCCTCACCATAAAGTAGAGTTCTGTATTGATTTCATTCCAGGAACCAGATTTATTGTACAACCCCTACGAAGGTTGGCTCCAAATGAGAAGAGGGAGTTAAAGGTTTGACATTGGGCTTATTGCATATGGGTTTGATAAGACATATTACCTCGAGTTTGGGATCGCAAGTAATCTTTGTTACAAAGATGGACGGTTCTTTAAGGTTAAGTGTAGACTACTAAGAGTTGAACAAGAGAATTATTAAGAATAAATATCATTTACCAAGGATCGACGACATGTTTAATCAGCTCCATGGTGGTACGATATTTTTCCAATTAAATCTTACCACCAGTTTCCACCAGTTTGCAACAAAATTGGTCACAAGCACCCAAGAATAGATTTATGTAGCGAAGTAAATGAAGAAAATAAAATTGAAACCGAGGAATAGAATAAACTAACAGACTAATCAAAGGAAAAATCAAGAACGCAGGAATTTATAGTGGTTCGGCGTTGTATGCCTACGTCCACTTCGAAGCTAATCTTTACTGATTCACTAACAGTTCGATTACAATAGAAAGAAGTGAGAAAAAAACATGATTACAACAAAGACTTATGCAACCAGGAGCGTAAAGATCCTTAGTATGACCCCCTAGGCCAGTAGTTATAGGTGAATGTAATTATCAATCTCTACGAAACTTCGGCTATAGAACCTTCTAACCCATATGAACCACCAGAGGGGTCGCTTGGCCCAAATCCCGATGAAGGGGGATCAGTACCGATCCCTTCACTGGATGATTTTTGGGCAGCGATCCTTATGGTGGCTTCTTCATACTTAGATATGACGGCTCTTCAAATATCATGTTATTTGGTCTAGTGGAGATCACGCTATTGGCTGATCTTTGGTTCAACTCCACTTTGAGTTGTTTTCTTCTGAACCCTTCAAATAGTTATATGATGATCCATCCATCTATATGCTATGCCAATCCTTTCTTTCATATGCTATGTCGATCCATTTTTCATAGGCTAGGTTGATCCCTTTCTTGCCTTGACCATGGTGATCCATCTGCTTTCATCTATGTCGATCCCTTTCTTACTTCGACCATGCCGACCCCTTGTCTATCCAACCATGCCGATCCATCTACTTTCTTCTACGCTGATCCATTTCTTACTTCGACTACTCCAACCCCTTGTCTATTCAACCATACTGATCCATCAGCTTTCATCTACGCTGATCCCTTTCTTACTTCGACCATGCTGGCCCTTTGTTTATACAGCCATACCGATCTCTATGGTTCTGCAAGCCATGCCGATCTCTTGCTTGTCTAAGCTAAAATCCATATTTCAAGCATCCTGCATCGTTTGTCTACCAATTCTATTCAATTCTGGCTTCACGTAACCATCTGTACTTTACTTCTGGGTTCTAAAATCATTGCTAAACGTTTATTGTTCTTGATAATAGTCAAATCTATCTTGTGTAATCAGTTCAATATAGTCAGGTTAGGACACTGGGTGACACTTGCCCCCCAAAGTATGTCTTGTGGGTAACATGACATGCTTTGAATCAAAACAAGTCTAAATTATTGTAAGGAGGTTCATCTAGCTTCCTAAATGATTGCTATTCTTTTGTCAAATCATTTTTCCAAGGAATTGAATCCTTCATTGATTGCCATGACGCTTGGTTGATTTCCAATAATATAAATCCAGTGCCATATTCCGTCAACATGTATAAATCCAGTTATGCGAGACTTATAAACTTTTTAATTATCTGGTCCACCCTTGAACTTTAAAGTTCCAAGTTTTATTTCAATTTCTGCCGATCTTAAAAATTTCAACTTTTAAACCACTCCCGTGCATATTCATATACATTTTTCTGTTGTTAGCTCCCGGACATGTTCGAATGCTAACGAGTCGTTGCCAATTTCAATAATATTTTGGAGGTTCACGTTTACAACCAAACCTTCATAATCACTTTTAACTTTTTTTTATCATCTATAGGGATCAACATTCATTATGCCGATCCATCTTCGTAGCCATGCAAATAGGGATCGATAGGTTTATATGCTGACCTCTCTCCCCTTATTACTCATTCAATATCCTTGCTGTCGAACCCTCTCCCATACACACGCACATGCATATATATATACACACACACACGAGCCTTCCTCTCTCTTCACTATTTCCATTTACTTGCCTTCGCACAGAACTCTCTTGACGAACCCAAGCTCTCCAACCTTCGACCTTAAACCCATCGATGATTCCAAACATTCCAAAAACTCACCTTTCCTTTGTTCTCGATTCAATAATCCTCGAACGCTCGTCTCTAACTTAATTCGAACCTTCACATTTTCATGTAGGTATGAATTTGTAATACTCCTTTCAATTACATGATTAGGTTTATCAGCCTTGAGTTACTGATGTGTGTATAAGGTGGCGAACGATCTTGGAGTGACTAATGATTACTGGGCATAGAAAGAGGAGATAAGGAGATAAAATGAGGGTTCGACGAGGGATTCTAATGAAAGAAGAGTCAGGGGTAGAGAAATGAAGGGATCGGTAGACTACAATATGATAGCGACAGGGATCGACTAGGAAAGAGGTCGATTGTTTTAGTTGAGGAGAGGGATCAGTAGTTTAGTTGAGGAGAGGGATCAGTGTTGGGTGACGGTATATGGATCGATGTTAGCGACTCTGAGTGAGAAATCGATAGGGAAGGTTTTGATGGAAGGATCGGTGGTTGTGGTTAAGTAGCGGGATTGGCATAGAAGCTCTTGGGAAAGGGATCGATGGGGAACCCTAGGGATCGACATTTACCTTGTAAACTAATCCAACTTAATTTGTTCATACAATCACCACTAGTTTTCCTTGCTGACCTTGAACATATGATGACAATGGACAATCTAACATGCATACTTAAACTGTCAAACTTGAGATTGAACAATTAAATTTCTGGAACTTTCAATATGGACTAAGTGAAAAACTTGCAAATGAACTTAAGTAACAAACTTCATACTTCGATATGCCGAGAGTTGATCTCAAAGCATTCGTAGCCGTTCAATCTTCTTGCCAGTTGAGACTGTCAGCGATGACAGTCTTTGTGGACAAAACTCCCAAGCCTCGTCGTTTTATTTCATTTTTCTGGTTTCAAGCTGTTTATATCTGTTGTATACTGCACTACACTACACTAGTTCACACGTTGCACGGAGGGAATAAGTTATATTTTCTAATATTGATTATCTACTAAGTATAACTGATATAGATTCCACACGCTCAAAGCGTTTAGCTGACATTTCTTCTAATTCGTCAATGCGACACACTGGTTCTGAAGTAAAGTCAAGTTCCACAACTATATCCGGTAGGATTTTTCCTAGCCATCATATAGAACAAAATAAAATTTCTAACCCATGAGTCGATCTTTTCTCAGATATTCCGGTCCTTCCAACGGAAAACATAAGTCCTGCTCCTGATGCTGTAGAGGGCGCTATTATTCTAAATAATCCAATGGATTAACAGGCTTCTCGAATTGGCGAGGCTACTCTTCGTCGGCTATGTTCTATTCATGGAATTTTGTTTGGGGACGTATTGGTTCCTTCAAGAAATGATAGGTCTCACTTGCCCCCAACGGGGTACATAATGTGCAATAAGTTTATGTGTTGGGCTGGATGTATACCGCCCTTTAATTCTTTTGTCTGATAAATGCTGAGGTATCTTGCGATAGCCCCTACAAAACTTAATCCAAACAATTATGCTTTCATACATGGAACCGTCTTGCTGTTCATGAAAGTTTTATTTTGTCCACCTACTCCTGAGGATATAAGATTAATCTGTAACTTCAAACGACGATCGGGAAGCCCTTCTTATGTATTTCTCGAACCCTTGCCGAACTGCCAAGTTTTGACGGGCGCTTGGAACAAACTCTCGTCGTTTAAGCATGAATGGTTTTATGCTTGATGCCCTTCCAGATTTGCAAGACGATGGCTAGAAGGATGTACGTATTACACTCACATCCTGCTCAAGTTCACTCATCTAAGTCATATTTTTTCCTCTGAATCTACTAACATCTGGAGTTCTTTCAGGTGCTCGCCCTCATCCTGAAGGCGCTGATTTTTCAAGAGCTGTCGTACCCATCGGTGCTACCCTGGTTGAGGATATGGACATCAAACTTCTCATAACCAATGAATTACTATCCATGTTTAGGCTATTGGAAGATGTCAATAGTATAGGGCTTCATGGAAGTGCGACATTACCAAAGAATGTTGCTGAACAATGAAGGATACCATCAACCCCATCATGCCTTATGCCGAGGGGACTCAGGACGATACCAAGGAGGGCGAGATTAAGTATTCTCAAGCTGACAAGTGGGGAGATGCCGATGCAAAACTTGGGAAAGCACCAATGGTTGAACCATCGCAAGTCGCACAATCCCAAACACCCACAAAAAGAAAGAAAAGGTTGGAGTACAGGTTTTGTAAAAGAAAAGCCACTACGGGTCCAGAGTTCGTTATCACTCTTGTTGAAGAGATATCATCCTCTCAGCACTTGGAAAGTTCGTTAAAAGGATTTTCAAATCTTCAAATTTCAGATGACATCATATCCTACGACTCTCTGAACATTAGCATCGAAGGACTCAGCTCTCCTATCTGAAGTGGCGAAAGCATCCGACCTTCTAATAATGGAGAGAAAACATCGATGAGCAAAGTTACAATCACCAGTCTGTTGGGGGAACACTAGGATAATCACAACCATATGCAGTTCACTATACACTTTTCGTTAACCTTTCATGCGAAAGTTACTAATATGCTCTCATTCGGTCTTTATAGGTGCAATGTTGCAATTCAGAGCCTTCAATCGCCTTAGAAGTTCTTTATCATACCACCGATCTAGCCGGGATTCAGAGTCTACCTAACACAAGGTGAAGGATGAGGGACGGGAAAAGAATTATCACTCAAGGGAATCATCTTCCTCTTCCAAACTATTGAATCGTCTAATTTTCTATCGGATAATAAAACCGTCGAAAAATTGTAATAAAATTAACCGCAAGCGTACGACGTAAAATTTTAGTACGTGGTGAGTACGGGTCGATCCGCAGGTAATTTAATTGATTTAAAATTATGTTCAATCAAATTAACCAAGAGTTTGAAGTTGTTTAAGCTAAAAAATGTAAAAACTGACTACAAGCAAGAGTGAGTAAAAATATGAGAGTAGAGGGCAATTTAGAGGCAAATCCCTTCTCATGATCACATAAATCAACATAATAAAATTATGATCTCTCTTTATTAGTCACTAGTGAATTCAGTTGATGTGTTTATCATATGTATGGCTTATTTGTGCTATTAATTAGCCCAACATAAACTATTAAACTTTAACACACCCTCCAAACTACTTGTTACCTCTTATGAAAATGATAATGAAGTTAAAAATAAAATCTATTCTAAGCAAGTAATATAGACCATCAAATTTTAATTCCTTGAATCCACTTCATTACCAACATCATATGTAGATGAAGATGTAATTTGTGTTTATGTTTGTTTAAGCATAGCCAACTTGGTGTCAACAACATAGGCTATCAAATTCAAAGCTAAACCAGAAATTTTTTACCACATCAAACATTCCATTAAGCACAAAAAGTGATCATAAATTAGCAAATATGTTGAATTTACATGATTAAGAGAGCTTCGTAACCCCAAAATTGAAAGGGTTTAGCTTCTCATATTTGTTATAATTTCAACAAATGTAGAATTCAACATATACATAAACAATAGTAAAAAGAGAGCTAGTTGAAATAAAATAAAAGCTAAACTACTTGCATAAAATAAAAAGATCTACGCTACTAACATAAAAGAAACAACAAGGAAAAGAACATGTATTATAATCACATAAAAATAAATTACATGAAGAAAAGGCTAAGAAGCCATTAAAAGAGAAAGAGTGTTTTTGTTTATTTTTGTGGCTACCACTAAACTAACTACAAGGTGATGCTCAGAGCTTCATTACATGAAACATAAGGGGTATTTATGCATGCCTAAAACCCTAATGCATATTTTAGGAGACTACCCAAAATACTCCTTAGGAAGTATGGCCTCCATATTGTCATTAGCATAAGAATAATCCATCATTAAATGTGCATGTAACTTTAATCTCCACTAACATGTGCATTAGCTCCTAATTGTAGATCATGGTAAGTGGGTAGGTGGGGTCCTCTATGTTGCACGAATTGATTTATTTCCATCTTCGTTTGTTTCCTTCTCTTGTGCATGCATATATTCATGAAGCATCTTCATATTTTTCCATCTAATTTCCTACAAATAAAATATGCAAATAAATATTCTCAAATTAATTCACACACAAAAATGACTATTTTGCCCCATATGAAGATGAATAAATGATAATTTGAAAACAAATTAAATTTTGGTTTTAACATGTTAAAATACCCTATATGCTTATTCCTTTAATTAAATTAGATTAAATTTGAAAGTAAAAATATGCACATTTATGTGCATGTCACAATGCAAATCCCAGTCCCAAACATCTCATTAAGGCGAACAATCTAACTTTTCGGCTCAGAGTGGAGATCAACCTTCCTTTCGTGGCCCTCATTTCACTGGATCCCACGAGCAGAATTCTGCTTCCTCAAGCTCTAGGAAATTTCATGAACGTCGATTAGGCAAACATCCTCTTGCTACCTCTGATCCGTCTTTGCCAGCTATCGCTCCCAACGTTTCCACAACAGAGAAATTAGCCGAGCTCAAGGCCACTTTTTCAAAGATTTTCTATGATGTTCTCAAATATCTTCCTTCCATTCACATAATTCGAGGGCATGCCTAGGAAAGTTCTCTCGCGTGCGTCAATGATGTATTTGTGCAACATGAATCATTTATACACTTGGCAGAAAAGTCTTCAAGTTACCCACTGAGCGTCAACATGATATATATTGCCTCAAGTTGGAAGCTATACACAATAAGGACATAATCAAGAATCAGGACGCTGAATTGTTAGAATTGAAAACCCAAATTTCTGAAGCGGAGAAGAACGCTAAGGAAATGGTAGAGGCAGTAAGCCGTTTGTAAGTTTCTCATATAAAAAACTCGACATGGCACTTCATCATAGCATGACACTTGCTTTAGAAAAGGATTCCTTACAAAGGAGAAAGGCACTCTAGCTCACCATGTCGAGGAACTTGAAGAACTTTTAAAAAGGAAAGTGGGGAAAAAAGTTGAAGCTCAAGAGGAATCGTAGAAGTACTGTGAGGATGTTTTTGAGGCCGGGAGCTTAAAGGCTAAACTCGACGAGAAATTCCTAAATCGAAATTCTTAAAGAAGAAGCTCGAGAAGAAGGTTGAAAATAGACGATCGAACAAGTTAACTCCCAGGTGGAAGTGGCCATGGAGTCCGGTAGGAATGAGATTAAGGACTTTTTCGACACGTTGATCATTGAATACAATGCCAAAGCACTGATCCATCGCGATTTAAGTTTTTTCGTTGAGGTGTTATCTCGAATCACCCACTGAAGCTTGGGAGCACATTATCGAGACGAAGAAAAAAGAACTAAATGAAGCCTGTGCTGTTAAAGCGCTTGGCAAATTCAAAGCGGTGGAGGTGCAAAAAGTCATAGCGGGGATACAGCGAGGAAATAGCGGGATATAGCAGATAGCTCTAAAATAGCTTATAAAACTTGTACTTAATGTTTTTACAAATATATAAATGGTAATTAAATGAAAAATTATCATTCAAATTGAATTATAATTAGTACATAAATAATTTTAAATAAAAACATGTGCGAATATACTTTAAATAAACATAAAACTGTTATATAATATAATTAAATTTAGTAGAATATTAGAGTATGTTCATTTCTGAAAATATATTAAAAATAAAATAAAATAAATTAGTTTCATAATTTTTGTAATGTATAAATGCAGTTTTTCATTTCATTTTATTAAAGAAGATATAGCAGAAATAGTGGAATATAGCGGGAATAACGGGATATAGCGGAAATAACTGGGCTTAAAGCGGAAAGGCTATATTTTGGGGCTATATGAAAAAATCATAGCGGCAGAAATCCACTATGAGATATAGGGGATTATAGCGGGGTAATAAAGGGGCATTAACTACACAGGATGAAGCCGAGCTAAACAAAGCATAATTTGGAAGGGAAATTGTTCATGAAAACAGGCCGTCAGATCTGGCTGCCGCAAAGCTTCGATTTTTCCATGCTTTTGCACCTATTAATGGAGGAGAGCATATTGTCGGATCCTCAAGGACTTATCCAAAGGGTCCTTCTTCATCCCAAGTAGCAGAACATCAATCTCTCTCGATACAGAGCAGGATCTTGGCTACAATCTGGAAATGCACGGCTTCAAATCCAAGATTTTATACCCCATTTACAAGAAGGCACCCCGACAACTACGGAGAGTCAACTAAATGCTAGTATCGTGCTTTAATCCTTAGTACATGAAAATTTTTGTTCTTCACATGCAATGGGTTTTAGCTAGTCTCCCCGTTTTAATGAATTTTGCAGGTCTTCCGGGCCATAGTCAGACTCCTAAAAGTGGTACTAGTGTAGAATAATTGGAGAAACCAATTGAGGATCCGGTAGCTATTGATGTACCAAGGCCCGATACTTAAGTCATTAGGGCTTTTAATGATGATAAGGCCAAAGAGCCGCTTCCAACCGATAATTCCGACGAAGTGATAATTACCAACACCTCCGAACACACCCCCAAGGTTAGCTTGAAAGAGCAGATTGGAAATGAGGAGTTTGTTGAAAAGAAAAGTTAAAATTGAACCCACCAAGGTGGATTTTGATGATTCTCATTTTGTTCCATTGCAAATTATTCCACCCGGTGAGTCGATCCCTGATGAACTTCCTCCTACCTTCACAAACTTTCCTGCTAAAGGCAGCAAAGGGTCTCGAAAGAGAAGCCCAAGTGGCTCTACTCCCTAGAAATCCAAAAAAGGGAGGAAATCGAAGAAATAGCTGTCGCTTCAGCTCAATGTACATAGTTTGCATAGTCATTCCTTTCACTAGTTGTGGTTGTATGGGTATGAATCCTGATCTTTTGGAATAACTTGTACTAAAATTTCGATACCTGTCTTGTAAATAAAAGTTTTTATTTTTCAAGTTATGTTTTATGTGAATTTTTGTTTAAGTAGTCGAATGATTACTTTCCATTCAATGTACTTGTAATCCGTTGCTTGTAAATTCTGGTAATAATTCACTAACTCCGTCTTAAAGCCTCCAAGTGGTCGTGGCCTCGAGTCATATCAAATATCAGGCTCAGGCTTTAGTGTTACGTTATCAGATTCAGTGGTTTTTTGAACAACTGCGCTTCTACCCCCAGCATTGATGGCGAGGCTAGAAGCCGGACGGTTGAATTCCATCCTTAGCAAGTATGTACTCCGCCTACCGGTTTTAGGCCGGAGTTTGTAGAATAGAGAATGGTCGAAATCCACTCATCTATTCATTTATGTTTATATTCACACTCTGGGGATAAGGTTCAGTCGATGGATGGTCGATTCGTACCTAGTTTATGTTTACACTCTAGTTCACACTCTAGGGACTCAGAGTTATCTCATGAGTGATTGATTCATACCCAACTTATGTTTATACTCCAGTCCGCACTTCAGGGACTTAGAGTTATTTCATTGGTGGTCGGTTCACACCTAATTTATGTATACTCCAGTCTGCACTCTGGTGACTTAGAGTTACTTTGAAGAGCGGTCTGATCGTAATCTTTTTTTGGTTAATTAATTTGCCCCTTGGAATTTGCGTTTTTATTTAGCGAGCGATCGGTCGTATCTCGGTCGCTTTGATTTTTGTTTCAGCCTACAGTCTAGGTAGGAATTTTTCGATCTCCATATTGTTGGCCACATTCATTCCTTATTGCGTTCCCCATTCTTTGGATTATGAATGGGAATTGTTAAACAAACAAGTTAATTGAGCTCATCTTGTTTGATTCCATCGGCAGTTAGGTTGATTATTTGATTCCAAACTCTAAGAGCCTGTTCATACACATCAATGTCAATTAGTTTTTCTATGTAATTACCATATTATGCAACCGCAACCATAAACATAGATGTAGTCTGAAACTTTGTTCATTAAATGGATAGGAACAACATAAACTGTCTTATTACATATTCGAAAAATCAAATGCTAAAGAAAATTCTGAAAGTAACCGAAACGTAAAGGAAATAAACTAAGTGAATAGCGTCGTAAATGTTCGTTATTTCATGTTCTTGGAAGTGTAATGCTATCGACAGTCATTAGCTTGAAAGTTCCTTCTCCAAGCCTCTGTTCAATTACATAACTTACTTCCCAAATCAGATTCATGTGCGATGGGGTAGGAAAAACCCATCTCAGGACCAGATCTCCAATTTCGAATGTTCTCGGTCGAACTTTAGTGTTGAAAACCGGGCGACTTGATATTGGTGTGCAACTGCGCTCAGATCGGCTTCTTCGCGCTTCTCATCTATAAAGTCCAAAGATTCTAAGAGGAGGTCTTTATTTGTTTTAGGATCGTAGTAAGCCACTCAATAAGAAGGGGCTTGGAGTTCAACAAGAATGATGGCTTCGGAACCGTAAGCCAGAACAAATGGAGTATGGCTAGTCGCAGACTTGTGAGTGGTCTTATAAGCCCAAAGTGCCATAGGAAGTTCATCCACCCACTTGCCTCTAGCCTTCTCTAAATGCTTCTTCAGAATACACTTGATGATTTTATTTATAGCTTCAACCTGTCCATTTGCCTGAGGGTGAGTGACCACTGTAAACCTCTTTTCAATACAATATCTTCGACAAAAATTTTTAAGTTCAGCATTATCGAATTAAGTCCCATTATCAGTTACAGTAGTTCGTGGAAGAAAAAAGCGACATATAATGTTTCGGACAATAAAGTTGATCACTTCCTTGGTTGTGATTGTAGGTAAAGATTCCACCTCGGCCCATTTGGTAAAGCAATCAACTGCAATAATAGTGTACTTTGCTCCACCTTTAGAGATTGGTAAAGAATTGATAATATCTATACCCCATATAGCGAACTGCCATGGGCCGACCATTTGCATGATTTCCATTGGCAGGGCTCTAGGGGCTTTTGCATATATCTGGAATTTATCACATCGTCTTACATGATTAGTGGTGTCTTGATTTACGGTTGGCCAATAATACTCATAGCAGAGTATTTTCTTTGCCATAGTTTGCCCTCTAGTGTGATTGCTACACTCTCCTTCATGAACTTTTTTTAAAACACGCTTTATATCATCATGAGTGATACACCAAAGTACAGGGACTGAGAAACCTCTCATGTACATAACTCCTTCTTGCATAATATACCGTGAAGCTTTGCGAAGAACCTGATGCTTTTCATTTCTTTTATCAAGCAGGACCCCATGAAGTAAATATTCTTTAATTAGAGTCAACCACAATTCCGTTTCAGATTCTGCCTCCAGTTTTTAATCGATTTCCACAATGTTTATACTAGGGGTATGTAATACTTCAACCAGATCCAAACCCATATGTTGTGCATCGCTGATACTAGCAAACTTTGCTAGCTAATCAACCTCTTTGTTTTGATCGCGTGGAATAGGTGAAATGCCATAGTATTCAAATTCTGTCAACAACTCCCGAACTCGGGTAAGATATGGGGCAAGGCATTGTCCCTTAGCCTGATAGTCTCCTCCAACTTGATACACCACAAATTGTGAATCATAAAATATTTCAAAAGATTTAACTCCAAGTTCCTTAGCGAGTTTTATTCCAACAATCAAAGCTTGCCTCGTTGTTTGTTGTCGGGAAATCACGCTTCAAAGCATAACAAATCGGTCGGTTTTCAAGGGTTACATGCACAATCCCAGCTCTAGAACGATCATTAGATGCTCCATCAGTATATAATTTCCATCGTACAATAAGGATTTCACTACCTTCTAAAAGATAATTTTGCAGAGTAAACTCTTCTATAAAGTCCACCATTGCCTGAACTTGGATAGCTCTTAGAGGGAGATTAGTAATATCGAACTGACTGAGCTCTATGTTCCATTTCAGTAACCTTTCAAACGTCTCAAGTCACTGTAGGACCTGTCGTAATGACTGGTCGGTGTAAACATTGATTGAACGTGCTTGGACGTATGGACAAAGCTTCCGTGATGCGATTAGTACGAAGTACGCTAGTTTCTCTATTTTTGGATAATTCTTTCCTGCTCCTGTTAATTATTTACTGACGTAATACACGGTCTTTGGATCCAATTCTCCTTACGAATCAAGGCGGCATTTATAGCGTGTGCTGATACAACCAAATTAACATACAACTCCTCATGGTTTACTGGCTTTAACAAGGTAGGGGGTATCTCTAAATGATTCATCAGATCTGGGAACATGTCTTTACAATCCTACGTCCATTCATAGTTTATTTTTCCCTTCCTAATCAAATCAAAGAATGGAATGCATTTGTTGGTAGGTTTGGAGATAAATCGACTTAAAGCGACAATCTTCCCATCCAGACTCTATACTTGTTTAATGGTCCTTGGTGCTTGGATATCACGAATAGCCTGAATCTTCTCGAGATCAGCCTCTATTCCATGAGCATTGACAATAAAGCTTAAGAATTTTCCTGATGCAACACCAAACGAACATTTCAAAGGATTGATCTTCATCTTGTAATATTGGAGGATGTCAAACATTTCAGCCATGTCCTTATTGTGGTCACTTGATTGTTGTGACTTAACGAGATTATCATCCACATATACTTCCATTGTTTTTCCAATCTGATCTTTAAACATCCTTTTAACTAAGCATTGATAAGTTGCTTCGACATTCTTCAATCCAAATGGCATTAATACGTAATAATACAATCCAGCATCTATAACAAAACTGGTGTGCTCCTGATCGAGGATATGCATTAGGATTTGGTTATATCTCGAATACGCTTCCATAAAAGATATCAATTCGTGTCTTGCAGTTGAATCAACCAGTTGATCAATCCTTGTGTAACGACCCTAATTTTGACTAACATTATTTAGGACATTTAATTAGATAAATTAAATGAAATAATATAAATGGTTAAGGGATTGAGATTTGTACGATCGTAGGGTAGCTACGCCTAGTTAATCTAAAGCTAAAGAGAATTAAAATGATGTACGTAAAGGTAGCAAGATAAGGAAAAAATAGGAATAGGTTATATTCTTATACCGTAAACTCTTATTCAAATTTCATTTACAACATTCACAAACAAAACTAAACCTAGATCTTGGCTAACCACCATTAGAAGTAATCTAAAAGAAGATAAGCAAGGATTCAAGTAGGAAGCTTAATCTATTCAATTCTAGAGAAAATCTCAACCTTCTTAACAATCACGCTAAGGTGAATAATAGATTACATCTCATTTTTATTGCTTTAGATTTCTAGATATGATTTGAATTAATTTTGCAAGAAAAATGCCATGTTTTGATTGTTTAAATGGTTATATATGCTTGTTAATGAATTTTGTTGTTTCATATAGACTTTATAATAAGATTTTATTTGATAAACCTATTAAATAACATCCAAATGTCTTGTGTTTTTTTATAAGGTCAGAAACATTATTTATGAGATGGGTTTCAAGTTTCATAATTTTCTAAGTTAATGTGGATTTATTATGATTTTCAAGTAAAGAAAATGGTTAAATTGGGTTTAAATTATTTTCGGCTATTATATGTTTGCTTTGGGTCAAAATAGGTCAGAAAAATATTAAAAGTGATTTATGGGAATTTTTGGAGAATTTTCCTAAGTATTTTATTACAGATATAAAATTATTTAAGGTATGAGAGTTAAATGTTTTATATGTTTATAGAAGGGAAAGGGGCAATTTGCTAAATGTTTTAAATTGTTAATTACTGAATTTGGCAGCACTTGTGGAAAAGATTTGAAAGAATTGATAACCAATTATGTGTTAACAAATAAGGCAAGTTAGTTGGGAAGATATTACTTTAAAAGGTTAAAAACCAGTTTTGTAAAGGGTTGTTGCTTCGCCACTTTCGGCAGCCACCTTTCGGCCCCATACTGCCACTCCATCCTAGTCGAAACCAATACACATGGTATTAAAGCCTTGATACATAGTGGATTGGAGATAGGAAAAAGGTATAGAGTCATAACATGCATTCGAAGGGGTAGAAGTAGTCTTTTTAACTCAGAACTATTTTGGTTACAAAATGAGGCTTTTGAAGGAAATAGTTTTCAATTAGTCAAATATGCCTTTGTTTTAGAAAAGGGCTTTCGAAAGAAGATGTCGCCTTTTGTTTTTGAAATAAGATTTCGAAGGGGTCGAAACCCCTGCTGCCTCATTCAACCTTTCGAAAGGGAGCTTTTGCCTTTAAACTTTGAAGTCGCTTCTCAATGCTTTCGTAAGAGTTGCTTTCGCCCCAATTCTTTTAAGACCCTTAGATATATTGAAAGTTAAACCCAAAGGTTTTGAAAGGAATGGTTTTTACATGGTTTCATTCTATGTTCCACAAACTTTTATTTGAACCTAATGCTTTCGAATGGTTAGTTTTAAGCAAAGGACTTTAATGCTTTCGAAATATATATAATGAAGGTTTCGATGGGGAGATCCCCCAATGTTTTCGAAAGGTTTGCTTTTAGTCTTTGAATGCAAGGTTTCCAATGCTTTTGAAAGGCAAGTTTGAAATGTTTTGAAAAGAGGATGTCTAAGGTTTTATAAGGCTTTCGAAGGGATACCTTCAATGATTTCGAAAGTCTATTTTTAAATGTTTCGAAAGATATGTCTTTGCCTTTCGGCCTAGTGTTTCAAGATATAGTAGTTAACTTATTTTGAATGGGGTACTTTCAATGGGATCGAAATGTATCATTTAAAGTTTTTAAGCAAAGGTTTCGAATGGTTTACCTTGGCTTTATGGCCTAAGATCTTTTAAATTAACAAGGGTTTTTAACTTACTTTGGAGGGATAGATTCCATTATATTTCATCAACATGGTTTTGTGTAAAGCATATATCATGGAAAAGATATTTAAGTAAAGCAAAGAGTATATTTTGTAAACTCCCTAATTTTTGACAACATTATTCAGGAAATTTAATTAGATAAATAAAATAAAATAATGAAATGGATTGAGATTTGAATAAACCAAATATAGGGCCATGCTTATTAATAAAGTAAATGGGCTTTAATTTGGTTATTAAACTAATTAAATCACACATTGGCATATTAGTAAAATAGCCTCCTTATTGTACACAGCTATACACTCCTTACCTTTTCCCATTAACGTTTAATTTCTCACGTTCGCAAACACAAATCAAAAACCAATATATAGCCGGCCATTAACAAAGAGGAAAAGAGGAAAAAAATTCAGTCTAAAGCTAAGGATCAAAGCTAGGAATGATTAATCAACAACAAATCTCAAATTCCTTATCATACCTAAGGTGAATAATATTTTCATACCATCTCTATTTTATTCTATGGTTATATGTTTTTGGATTTATGATTAAATTCATTTTTATGATGATATGGATGATGATATGCTTGAACAATTATGTTCGATTTATTTTAATACATTCACATATGAAATTGCACGGTTTTGATGAAAATCTGAGAGTTTAAGATTTTAGAATACCATGAAATTTTTTTATGTTAAGTAAGACATGATTTTGGAGATGGATTTTAATTTTCAGAATTTTCTGAGCTATAAAAAATTTATTATGAATTTCTAAAGGAAAATATGATATAATTGGGTTTATAATTTATTTTGAGTATTTCAAGAACAAATTGGGTCTGAAATTTTAATATGTATGATTATATAATAAAATTGAATTTCTGTGATTTTTGGGGATTTTTCTCAGTTGATGGAAAATAAATTATTTCAAGAGAGGGACTTAGTTGCAAATACTGGTTTTGTTAATAGAAGGGTTTAAACGTTATAATTCCCTTGATTTAGATCTGATTAAATGAACAGTTATCTTTATAAAGTATTTGAAAGGTTATAGAACAACCAATAAAAGGCTTACAAATAAGCAAGCGGTTATAAAAGTAATTACTAAAAGTTGCTATATTTCAATCCAGGAAAATAGATTTCACCTCAAATAGCAGTACCTTTCGACTCCTTTACCTCGCACCATCTCAGTTGAAACCATCTTAGTCGGAACTAATGCACATGGTATTAATGGAATTGGTACGAAGTAATTTGGTGGGTAGCGGAAGGTAGGGTGTCAAAAGCAATGCTTTCGTTAGGGTCGAAACCATATTCTGTTTCAAAAGCTAAGTTCTTGCTTTGTTTTACTTAAAGCTTTCGACACAGTCAAAACATATGCTTTAGAAAAGGTTTATACAAATAGCATTTAGGGAAGGTTGCTTTATTATGGTGAAGTATTAGCTTTCGAAGGGGTACATTTCTCCTTAATTAAGGGCTTTCGAAAGGATTGGTTTTGACCAAATCGAAACCCAGCTAAAAATTTTCTCCCTTCGACTGTATTGAAGCCATCTATGCTGGCGAAGGATTCTCTTTGTTTTTACTTAAACTAAGTTCTTTTTCTTGAATGCTTTCGAAGGGTTGGGGGTTTCGAAGGCAATGGAGTCGAAATGGGGTTTCGACTCTATCCTTTGATGTTTCAATTTAAAAGGTGGTTGCTTTCGAATAGATGATTCCGACACCATCAACTTTTTCCCCAAAATAGTTTTATAATTGGTTTCGAAAGAGGTACTTTCGTATATAATCATTTTGACCCAAAGAATGTTTTTAAAGAGTAAACCCAATGCTTTCAAAAGGGTATTTTTATTTGTTTTGAAGCTATGTTTTAAAGAATATTTTGATACCATCGAAAGGTACCATTGGTTTCGAAAGTGAATATTTAACAAGGACTTCGAAAGGTATGTTTACTATGTTTTGAAAATAAGCTTGTGCTTTCGAAGTAGGTTATACAGAGGTTTCGAATGCGATGTTTTAAAGTTTTGAAACGAATAACCCACTCTCACTATTAAAAAGGAAATACCATGGTATAACTAAAGATTTCAAAAGTATTACTTCTTCATATGCTTATTCACATTATAGCTAACCCATTATAGTTGTTTGGGGAAGGGCAGAATAACCAGTTGGGTTGACCCAGCAATGAATATAACTTAAGAAATGTTCAAAATGCTAACTAAAGATATTGGCAGGGGCCAATAGGTTAATAGTTAGCCTATGAAAACTATGGTTTGATAACTGGCAGGGGCCAGTAGGTTTGTAGTTTTCCCATGAAAACTATATTCGGATTAAGATATTGGTCAATAGGTTCCCAGTTAGCCCATGAAAACTAGGATAAGAGATAAGATATTGTTGTTATCAAAAGGTTGTTAGTGGTCCCATGAAAACTATGATATTGGACAGATAATCCAAAACATTTAACAGGTTGATAGTAATCCTAGAAACTATAGTTGAGACAGATAGTCAGAATGAATGAGGATGGGTAATCCAGATATTATGTACTTGTTTTGCATATCATCATAATGTTTTTGAAATACTATGTTTTAAACACTGTGGATGCACGAGCACGATATATGGTTTTATAAATGTTTTAGGATACTAGTGAGGGAAAGACCCGTTTCGCTAAGCGGCATGGTCTCACTAGACATCTAAATTGTGACATCTCGAATATCCATACCCTTTGAATCGACAATAATCCACACATGTCCGACCAAAAAAGCACCGACTGACGGAAAGTCAAGAGAAAGAAAAGAAGAGAGAAGAAGAGAAGAGAAGAAAGAGAGAAGATAGAACCAAATAAAACAATACAGTATCTCACATCGTAGCGGAAAATATATAATATCATATCAATGATCTTTACAAAACAGAAACTGTATATATATACACACATCAATCAGAGTTCAACAACCAATCAATAGTTATCAGCCCGAACAGTTATAATAACTTGTCCTCACAAATGCTGATAATATGCAACAACAAACAAAGCACAACAGGTAATCAAAACAAGCACGTGTATACGAAAATGAAGATCGCCAGCTCTCCTGCTGAAGCTCCAAAAGCACCAACCTGTAAATATACTCGTTCTGATTCGAGCATTGAAAGGGAAGAACGCCCGGATCAGTCTGGTAAACCAGCGTGAGAAACACACTCAACTGAATTTATTAAATTACCAAACTTTTCCTTAGTTTTCAAATAAAAGTATCTCGTAAGACAAGTCCACACATAAACACGAACATGTTTTTACCTTAAGATAACTAAAACATATCATATCAAATCTCATTTTATATTATAGTAGTGTCTACTATATACAAATAATATTAATCATAGCCGAAATTGTTACATTGATTAAATTCCAACATATAGCCTAATTGGGTAATATAATCAAAACAGAAAATACGTAGTGGAGTTTGGATTTCCATACAAATGATCAGGTGAAGGGACTACCTTCCGAAGGGGCACACCTCTAGATGGATGTCCCGAGGCATAGAATATCTGCCCTCTACCAACACAAGACCGACCCACCTCTATAACTAGATGGTACCGAATATGTCATCCTCCGGTCGTTACCGACCTTTACCGAGAGCCCTCATAGCATACAAACCACAATAATCAGATACATGACGTCATAGCGTGTAAAGATATATCTAGAAGAGGATGATTATATCCTAATGGGAATGACCCACTTAGCCTTGCCGCATCTAACCCTGTTTTAGTCATTTCCGGTTGATGAGGCTAGAGGCAACGATTATCTTTCACAAAGTACAATCACATCACATAGAATGCCATACGACCATTTCCGTTGACTACTAATTGCCTTCCACAAACATACAACCCTTAAGCTCATACGTCTCAAGGAGGTGTTAAGCTAAGAGAAGTTGCCTTCTCCGCCACCAATGATGTACGTTTGTAAAAACCAATGTACGTAATCTATAGAAATGCAATGTCAGACAAACATTCATACAAGTTGTCCAGGAACAGGACAAACCGAAGGTACTTTCCTACCACATCCTGTCGGAAAATCCCTAGGATTAGTAGCGAATAGTCCTCGCATTGGATATTTCATAAATGAAGAGACCACTGCTACTGGATGTATATTGGGATTTTAACCCCAAACGGTCAACAAGCAGTCCCCCACTATGAAACTTCAAAAATCAATATCATCACAAGCAACCTGTACAATCGTCGCATATACATTGGTCCGAAGTGGTTTTCGGATAAACCAATCCCGGTCTCTTCGCACCAACAGCGCAAAAGCGTTTCTCAACCTCACATAGAAACTAAGTCTTATAGACTTATCATGTCTCCAACTTTCAACTTGCTATCCTTTGGGCCAAGAAGGAAGCTCGATAGATTGGAGTAACACTTCACACTATCTGAGTCAACATCCTCAACACAAACGATAATCAAGCCTGCACAGAAGGCTACGTACTAAGTGTACGACTAAATAGTTCCCACATCAAGTTGAGGAACTAAAATTTGGCCAAGTCTGATAGTCAGTTATTTAACTATCAAAATAAACAAATATTCAGCACCATAACAATCACTGGGCCCTTTTAATTAAACTTTTATTAATTAAATCAGTTGCCAAATATCCACTTCAAATTATCTTTAAAAAGATATATCTTCAAAATCATTTCAACTTATATATTGGAAAAAGTTTCCATAAAGTAATTCACAAATCAATTATTTTCAACACTTAGAAAATATTGTATATACTTAAATCATGATTAAGTATATGTTTTATTCTTTAAGGAAAACATTCTCTTTAAACACATTTATTTTGGGTCAAAACGGATGTTGCATAAAACATCGTTACGACAACCCAAAATCACTAGTATAGTGATTCGAAAATAAGATAGATAATAAACCTTAATACTATATAAAAACATTTCTTTTCGAAAATCATTTACTATAACAACAGTATTATAGTCCATCATTTCCTTATTTCTTAAAAACGACTATTTCAACAATGAACGTTGAAATCTATGGTTTCGATCCTTAACATATTTTAAAACATCTTTTAATCATTTTATTCCATTTAATAATATTCACTTTTCAAAAATATCCATTTTATTTAATATATTATTCACTGTCCAAAATCGGGAATATAAATCGTTTACCAAATTCATTGCTTCAATATATTCATTAAAGGATTATCCATTGTCCAAAATCATGGATATATCTCCTTTAATAAACTTTCCTATATACTTATCAAATTCAATTGATTTTGGATTTATAAAATAATGTTTATAAATTCCATTTTTATATTTTATAAAAACTTCAATACACAAAATTCCTTTATTAACCAAATTCCATTTGCATCTCATTTATTTGCCAAATCCAAACTGTAAGTTAATAGCTTATAATTCATTTATTTAAAAAATTCATTGTTTTAATAACTTCACAACTTCATAAATTTTATTTACTTATAAGATTTACTTATACTTCATTTTAACAATTTTAAAACTCCTTTATAACTCAATTATTTTGATGTATAAAATATCACTTTTATAAATCTTATATATAAACCATTTAAAACAATCAAAAATATCAATTTAAATAAACCAATTCTTTTAATAAATTTACAAATCGTTATTAGAGCTTATATACTCTAAAATCATACTTAAGTATTATTTTCCAAAAATAATAACTTTTTTAACGATAAAAATTATAACTTTCATTTATTTAAAATAAATCAATTCCTTTAACACTTCAAAAATTAATAAAATGTACAAATTCAAAATCACTTTAAAAATCCTTTTTAATTTGGAAATCATCACTTTAACATTTTTATTTTCCAAAAATAGGCCCAATGCTGCAACAGCACCAAATACATCAATCACGACATCCAAAACATCATATATCACATGATAACAGAATATATCACAAATATTTGTAAATAAAATCAATACTATTGAGGAATCCAGTTGGATCCCTCCAACCTATCACCTGCAACAAATATACATATTAGAATATGTGTATAATGTCCGCTTCAAGGCAGATGCGCGTACAAAAGATCATCCGCTCATACATGGGAATGTATAAGGTCTCATCTACTCCAATAGGCAGGTATATATCCAAATACCAATCAATATATCATATATCATCCAATCAATCATTAATCATCATAAATAATATTATTTTTCACTTATATAAAAACATCAGTGAGTTAGAAAGAGTGAGTTGCACCCACATTGTCTCCAATAATAGCTGTAGTGTTTAATTTCGAATAAAATTAAACGCGCATTTAATTTTATCCAAAATTCACACTAGCTCCATTCAGCTCCAAACCATCTTCATTACACAGTGTTCGTCTATACGTAGCTAACGCAATTCGTTTCGTGCGATACGGACCTCGTATGAAAAAGTTACAATGTTTTAAAGTTTACACGATTTATAATATATATAAATTTCACATTTTTATTTTTATTTTTTTACCTTTGATTACGGCCGTTGATTTGCGAATTACGATCATGGCCATGCGTTCGTTCTTCTTCCACCCAGGTGAAGCACGAACGCAAGCAACCCAAGCCGCCCTTATTCATCAATTTATTGAGCCATATACAATCGACTTCACGTTGATCGAACACCACCATTAAACAGCCCCCCTAGCCTCTATTCACGGTCGCGAGCAAGTGAAGCTCGGTCGCCACTTTATCTTGAAAATCGTGCACGAATTTTCCATCTTTGAACCAAAATTGCCATCGATCCATGCCACGAAACCCGATCATCACCATATGGATTTAAAGGTCTCGTCGTGCTCTAGATGTTTGTAGTTGAAGACTTTCGCTAATTGTTTATAGAGTTAGAGATTTTCAGGAAAAAAGATGGCAATTTTCTGGCCATTGTTTTGTTTGCTGGCGGCTGCAACCCTAACCCTAGGGTTTTGATGAAAATAGTGAATAATAACGTCCTTATATAGAAAATTCCAAAACACTATTCATCCGAAAATTTTCCGAACTCGAAACGAAGCGTACCGCCTGACATTTATAATGTTTTACCCCTATTCTGAATGCAATGGAATATATATCGGGTGCCAATTCGATCGTATTTGGAAGATAGCTTTTCAAATCGACTATTTAAATTTAAAATTTACTTAAACCAATTTTTACGCGTTTTAGCTTGCCCCGGAAAAACTATACATCCGATTGACACGAAATTTGAAATCTTAAAATAATTTAACATTACGGATCCAATGAAACTAGTTTCGTCGAAATCCGAGACAGTTTGAAAAATGGCTATTTTTACACGTCAATTAAATATTAAAATATTCAATTTCTACAAATTAGCTTTTAATTCAATTTTAAAAGTTCTGTAACATCATTCCAATTCAAATATGATTTAATTCAACTTTATAAATCATTTTCATTCACATTAAACTCAATTATCAATTATTTTCACAATTTCAAATATTAAATTAACAATTTAATTATCCAATTAAATCACTATATTCGAAGTATACTTTATTCAGCTTATTGAATTTACTTGTGCATATTTCAAATCAATTAAATATACGAATTTCAAATGACAGAAATTCTGGGTCGTTACATTCTCCCCTACTTAAAAGAATTTTGTCCTCGAAATTACCAAGGAAGAAAAGGTCACAAAATCTATTAATTATTCAAAACAATTCGTTAAAACTAGATTTACCAAATCTCTAAGTGTTTAACTTTTAACTCCAAAATAAAAACTTAGTTTTCACAAATTTTTCCAATTTTCCCAAAATTTTCCAACGCCTTAAATTTTCAAAAAAATTCGCCATAGTCTCATTTGCGCGGTTCGATCCGAAAAAAATAGCAATGTATGTATCACAAATATACATCTCATCATCAAGGATGAGGCATCCCGAAGGGAAAAAAGTATAAAAGTACGATATGTAATCAGAGATATGTACCTTATATATTATTAGCGAGCATATACGGCTAATATAACGCGAAAGCGAGCTCCAAATGCGAAGCAAGCGCCATCCGCACCTACTAAACACTCAACAAAACATGAGAAACATGTATATATGAAAGTAATATCAATATACAACATATACACATACAACAACTTTATATGTCAATATAGCAAATGCAATCACCACAAAAAATCCAACCATCAACCAACTATCATCTAACTAACATCCATAACCAAATCAATATTCATTCACTTCTCATTAACATTCATTGAATTGATTTTCAATTTAATCGCATTTGATTCATTAACATTGGATTTTACTAATCAATCATTATTCAAATTTAATTAGTTTAGATTCACTAATTACATTCAAGTTAGTTCACTTCCAAATTACATCAAATACAATTCTATTCAAATTTACTTACTTCCAATTTGAATTCAATTACTTAGCTTTCCATTTCGTTAGTTCAATTTCATATGGATTTTCTATACAATCAATTAACATCCATTTAACAAACAATGCATAACCAACATTACCAAATTTATTTACTTTGCTTACATTCAATTTGGTTTAACATTCAATTGACTTTCATTCAATTATTCAATTTACAATTTCGTTAGCTTTTAATGAATTAATGCTTACATCCCTTACCATATCAATTCATTTACATTAGATTGATTAACATTCAATCCATTTATTAATTCAGTTGCTAAATAATTTTACCACTAAAGTTTAATTTTTTTATATAACTCAAGTTCACATTCATCACTTTATTAATTTACTTTGATACCAAAATCAACTTCATTTAACGTCACTTAAGTTATGTTTCATTTCAACTTCATTTACCTTCACTTTCACTATACAACTTAAGTTCATCTCTAATTTAATTTATTTAACTTTTACTTAAGACAAATTTCACATTACTATTCAAAATTTAGATTTTGTTTTGCTTAATAAAATTGTTTAACCATTCTAACAATTGGTTTTACTTAATTTATCTCATTTTATATGTTATACAACCTATTTATTCATAATTCCATGAAAATATACCAAAGTTCACTTCCATTTACTAAACTCATTCTTTAAAACTTCAAATTCAATTCACTTTATTAACTTTCCTTTAGTTAAATTTCAAATCATATATTTACGATGCTAACTCAAATTTATTTCAACTTTACTAAAGCTAAAATTTTATTATCTCATATATTATAAGTCCAAAACTTATTTTACTTATATTTATCAATTTCAACTTGGATTTCTAATCAAATTTGTTTATCATAACAAAACTTAAATTTCAATTTACTTTTGGTAGCAAATCCAACACACAGAAACTCAAAAATGATACTGATGATGCTACAGTCATCACCCTTATTATTTTCTAGCAATAGTAGCGGATTCAGTGCTTTTTATATTCTTTCAGAAATTTCCTTTTTATATTTATAAATCACATTTAAAAACCTTTACTTATATAATTTCACTTATTTCCTATTTATAATAATATAACTTATTTAACTTTGAAAAACAACTTCCAAAATAAATGGGATTCAAATTTTGCCAATTCTTAGTTTAAATCCATTTTCATTTACCATTCACATTTACAAATATACTCATGTTGTTTAATTTCTTATATATAAGATTGTTTCACCATTGAAAATCATTTTAATTATAATTCCATACTTTATAATTCATTTGCTTATTCAATTTATTCTTTTACAACTGTTGTTTTTTATTTAGATTATTCAAACAGCTTTTATTAATTTATATATATTTACATTTTCAAGCAACCAAACAATCAATTTATATTCACTTTAATAATTCTGAAAAATGATTCCTTTGCATATAAAATATAATCGAAGCAAAATTATTTCATTTACCCAATTTGAAATAATACTATGTCGATTTGCCTCGTTTAAGTGTTTGAAAATCCCTATCAATAACATGGCGTCCCATATACCAACCAGAATTCACAAACAACTCAACAGATAAGCAAACACAATATAAAACATTTTGTATTCACTAACAAATACGTGCTCATATATATAATACACTCAAACTTAATCTAGGGGGCTCCTGTCTCTATCTATAATGAGTACACATCAAAGCTTAGGAATATACCAAATCTAAGCTCTGATACCAAATGTGACGTCCCGAAAATCCATACCCTTTGAATCGACAATAATCCACACATGTCCGACCAAAAAAGCACCGACTGACAGAAAGTCAAGAGAAAGAGAAGAAGAGAGAAGAAGAGAAGAGAAGAAAGGGAGAAGATAAAACCAAATAGAACAATACAGAATCTCACATCGCAGGGGAAAATGTATAATATCATATCATATCAATGATCTTTACAAAACAGAAACTGTATATATACACACACATCAATCAGAGTTCAACAATCAATCAATAGTTATCAGCCTGAACAGTTATACTAACCTGTCCTCACAAATGCTGATAATACACAACAACGAACAAAGCACAGCGGATAATCAAAACAAGTACGTGTATACGAAAATGAAGATCTCCAGCTCTCCTGATGAAGCTCCAAAAGCACCAATCTAACCTGTAAATATACTCGGTCTGACCCGAATACTGAAAGGGAAGAACGCTTGGATCAGTCTGGTAAACCAGCGTGAGAAACACACTCAACGGAATTTATTAAATTACCAAACTTTTCCTTAGTTTTCGAAAAAAAAGTATCTCGTAAGACAAGTCCAATACATAAATACGGACATGTTTTTACCTTACGATAACTAAAACATATCATATCAAATCTCATGTTATATTATAGTAGTGTCTACTACATACAAATAATATTATCCATAGCCGAATTTTTTACAATGATTAAATTCCAGCATATAGCCCAATTAGGCAATACAATCAAAATGGCAAACACGTAGTGGAGTTTGGATTTCCATACAAATGACCAGGTGAATAGACTACCTTCCGAAGGGGTACACCTCTAGATGGATGTCCCGAGGCACAGAACATCTGCCCTCTACCAACACAAGACCGACCCACCTCTATAACTAGATGGTACCGAATATGTCATCCTCCGGTTGTTACCGACCATTACCAAGGGCCCTCATAGCATACAAACCACAATAATCAGATACACGGTGTCATAGCGTGTAAAGATATATCTAGAAGAAGATGATCATATCCTAATGGGAATGACCTACTTAGCCTTGCTGCATCTAAACCTGTTTTAGTCATTTCCGGTTGATGAGGCTAGAGGTAACGATTACCTTTCACAAAGCACAATCACATCACATAGAATGCCACATGGCCATTTCCGTTGACTACAAATTGCCTTCGACAAAAATACAACCCTTAAGCTCATACGTCTCAAGGAGGGTGTTAAGCTAAGAGATGTTGCCTTCTACGCCACCACTGATGTACGTTTGTAAAATCCAATTTACGTAATCTATAGAAATGCAATGTCAGAAAAACATCCATACAAGTTGTCCAGGAACAGGACAAACCGAAGGTACTTTCCTACCACATCCTGTCGGGAAATCCCTAGGATTAGTAGCGAATAGTCCTCGCATTGGATATTTCATAAATGAAGAGACCACTACTACTGGATGTATATTGGGATTTTAACCCCAAACGGTCAACAAGCAGTCCCCCACTATGAAACTTGAAAAATCAATATCATCACAAGCAACCTGTACAGTCGTCGCATATACATTGGTCCGAAGTGGTTTTCGGATAAACCAATCCCGGTCTCTTCGCACAAATAGCGCAAAAGCGTTTCTCAACCTCACATAGAAACTAAGTCTCATAGACTTATCACGTCTCCAACTTTCAACTTGCTATCCTTCGGGCCAAGAAGGAAGCCCGATAGATTGGAGTAATACTCCACACTATACGAATCAACATCCTCAACACAAACGATAATCAAGCCTACACAGAAGGTTACGTACTAAGTTTACGGCTAAATAGTTCCCACATCAAGTTGAGGAACTAAAATTTGGCTAAGTCTAATAGTCTGTCATTTACCTATCAAAGTAAACAAATATTCAGCACCATAACAATCACTGGACCCTTTTAATTAATCTTTTATTAATTAAATCACTTGCTAAATATCCACTTCAAATTATCTTTAAAAAGATATATCTTCTAAATCATTTCAACTTCTATATTGGAAAACATTTCCATATACTTATTTAATAATAAGTTATTCACAAATCAATTATTTTCAACACTTAGAAAATATTGTATATACTTAAATCACGATTAAGTATATGTTTTATTCTTTAAGGAAAACATTATCTTTAAACACATTTATTTGGGTCAAAACGGATGTTGCGTAAAACATCGTTACGACAACCCAAAATCACTAGTATAGGGATTTGAAAATAAGATAGATAATAAACCTAGTACTATATAAAAACATTTCCTTTCGAAAATCATTTATTATAACAACAGTGTAATAGTCCATCATTTCCTTATTTCTCGAAAACGTCTATTTCAACAATGAATGTTGAAATCTATAGTTTCGATCCTTAACATATTTTAAAACATCTTTTAATCATTTTATTCCATTTAATAATATTCACTTTTCAAAAATATCCATTTTATTTAATATATTATTCACTGTCCAAAATCATGAATATAAATCGTTTACCAAATTCATTGCTTCTATATATTCATTAAAGGATTATCCACTGTCCAAAATCGTGGATATATCTCCTTTAATAAACTTTCATATTTACTTATCAAATTTAATTGATTTGGATATATAAAACAATGTTTATAAATTCCATTTTATATTTTATAAAAACTTCAATACACCAAATTCCTTTATTAATCAATTCCATTTACATCTCATTTATTTTCCATATCCAAATTATAAGTTAATAGCTTATAATTCATTTATTTATGAAATTCATTCTTTTAATAACTTCACAACTTTATAAATCTTATTTACTTATAAGATTTACTTATACTTCATTTTAACAATTTTAAAATTCCTTTATAACTCAATTATTTTGATGTATAAAATATCAATTTTGTAAATCTTATATATAAACCATTTAAAATAAATCAAAAATCTCAATTTAAATAAACCAATTCTTTTAATAAATTTATAATTGGTTATTAAAGCTTATATAATTCCAAATCATACTTAAGTATTATTTTCCAAAAATAATAACTTTTATAACGATAAAAATTATAACTTTCATTTATTTAAAATAAATCAATTCCGTTAACACTTCAAAATTTAATAAAACGTACAAATTCAAAATCACTTTAAAAATCCTTTTTAATTTGAAAATCATCACTTTAACATTTTTATTTTCCAAAACTAGGCCCATTGCTGCAACAGCACCAAATACATCAATCACGACATCCAAAACATCATGTATCATATGATAACAGAATATATCACAAATATCTGTAAATAAAATCAATGCTGTTGAGGAATCCAGAGGAATCCAGTTGCACTCACATTGTCTCCAATAGCAGCTGTAGTGTTTAATTTCGAATAAAATTAAACGCGCATTTAATTTTATGCAAAATTCACGCTAGCTCCAATCAGCTCCAAACCAGCTCCATCACGCAATGTTCGTCCATACGAACCCAATGTAATTTGTTTCGTGCGAAACAGACCTCGTATGAAAAAGTTACAATGTTTTAAAGTTTATACGATTTATAATATATATAAATTTTGAAAGTCTATATGAGTGGGTCGTATATGATATATATGCAAGTATGAACAAGTAACTATATAATATAACTAGATAGATAATAATAGCAACGTAAATTAAAATAATAACACCAGGATTTTATACTGGTTCGGACCTCCCGTCCTACGTCCAGTCCCGAAGCTCCTCTTTGGATTTTCCTTTCAACTAACCCTCACTTGACCCGGAGGAACAGGTTTACAATAGCAGAGTTACTTTGTCAAGAATGTGTTCTATAACACTGATGTTGACTATTGAGTACAAGTGCTTCCAATATATACATATCTATCTAGAGGATATTGAATGATGAATTCTGAATATATGGAAGTGTTAAATACAAGTAGTTGATTGCTAGAGAACAGGTATAAGTCAGAGTATCGGAAATAAGAGCATAAGTAAGTAAGGTGAGAAAACTCTTTGCATTCTTGATGCTATTTATAATGATGAAGTGTTTTCTTGTATAGTTGCATCTGTTGTAATCTTCCTAAAGTCGCTTTTGATGGTGATGAAGGGTTGCGATAAAGAGAAGCAGATGTGTCCTTTCGAATGTGACAGTTGCTCTTGAAATTGCTCAGTCAAGTTCAAATTCAGACGTCTGGAGGAATGTTTCAGACGTCTGATCTTCGTATCTTTTTTGTGTCTGGTTGCTATTCAGACGTCTGTGTTTATTATCAGACATCTGGTTCCTTCTGAATTGTGAACCAGAGAGTTTAACCAGACGTCTGAGCTTTTTTCCAGACGTCTATTTTCTTCTGAATTGTGAACCAAAGTATTTATCCGGACGTCTGAGCATATGTACCAGACGACTGATTTTCTCTGATTTGCATACCAGAGAAAACATTCAGACGTCTGGCTATTGCACTCAGACGTCTGAAAATGTATATGATGCTTTATTTGTGTCTGTGCCATTTCTTTTCAACTTTTACCGATTTGACGTCTTTTGATACTTCTCTTGAGTCTTGTTTTTGTCTCTTTGGTGATGTTACTCTATCATCTACCTGTAAATATAGATATATGTATACATTCGATTACCATTGTATAGTTGTTATCATCGAAACCATAGAGTTGATTTCCTAACAAAATCCTCCTTTTTGATGATGACAACTATTCAATGTACTTATATATAGATTAAAAATCTCCCTCTGAATATGTGCTTATTTTTATTGTTTTATTCTTATATTTAAATTTCTCCCCCTTTGACATTATCAAAAAGAATTCATAATAATTAAGCTAATCGTCGAAAAAGAAAATTTTCATTAATAGCATAAAGGAGTTACATCAAGGATGTGTACAAAAACATAAACAACTACGATTCCTAATTTTTAGAGTTTCTTTGGAGAAGATTGATTTGGATCATCCTCCTTTGGTGAAGCTTGATTTGTATCACCCTCCTTTGGTGAAGCTTGATTTGTATCATCTTCTTTTGGTTCTTCTTTGGTAGAAGTGCTAGCTTTTGAAGGAGATGTTAAAGCTTCCTTTGGAGGTTCGTCCTCAAATAATTTAGAATGTTCTGCATGAGGAGAAGGTACAGGGGTTGCTCAATCGTCAGAAGGTGAAGTTGGACCACGAACCCTTTGTAACACTTCTTTAAGAACCGATAGAAAAGTTGAAAGAGAATCTTCAACTGTGGCTAGTCGTGTAGCGAACGAAGTTTCAAAGCTCTCAATTCGGTTAGCCAAATACTTTTGATTTAGAGATAGTATATGTTGGTTCCGAAGAGTGAGATCTCGAATACTTTCATTTGGATTTGTTTCTAGTCGAGTTTCTAAAATTTGTCCTTGTCCCGGATAATCAAAAGGTTTAGGAGGAGGAGGAGTAATTTCTCGTTGTTTCTCTTCTTGTTGAGATGGAACAATGGGCGGTTGAGGAAGATTTTCAACTTTTCTAGATTGTCGATGATGCGTCCAATCTTCAAAGGACATGAATTTCGGAGGAATGTCAGGTAAGTGCATCAAGGAAAAGAATTTTATGGAAGCATATTTTGGCGAAATTTCTTCGAACGTCGAGAGATAAGAAGGAATATTATGTGAACGAAGAAGTCTCATAATATAGGTAGGATAGATGATCGACGGCCTTGATCGAGTCCAAAAGTGTTTGAGCTCGTCGAAGATAAATTTTGCCCAATTTACTCTTGTCCTACTAAATATAGCATATAATGCTTTATGCTCCAGTTCAGTAATTTGCTCGTGACTACCCATTCTTGGAATAATTGTATTAATTAACATCCGTCTTAGGAGTCGAGCTTTCGGATGTAAATACTTTGAAGCAAACTTGGGCATTTCATCTTCCCAGATTTGGTGAGTAATAGTATTTCGAGGCTTGAATCTCATATCTGGTATGTTGTGTAAGTCTTCCCCGGTGTCGGAGCAACCTAGGGTTCGTCCTATCAAACCAGGGGTCAATCAATCGTATTCCCGTATATACTAGACCAAAGCCAATTGTCCTCATCCTCAGTGTTCCATACTGAGGTACTATCTGGATTCACATAAATTAGAAAAATGGCTAATTGGTCTATTTGGATATCATTTGATGTAAAGTTATTTAGAGTTTCTAATCCAGCATCTTCACATAACTCATCCACTTCATACATAGGGAATTTTAAGAGATTGTAAAAAGGTCCTATGTGAAGTTTCTTTTTCTGGATATCTTCATACCTTTTTATAGAATGCGGAGCTCTATTCATCCACCTTTCAATTTGGTCGTCCGAGCAAACCTGGGGATTCAAAGATGTAGTCGGTTGATCTTGCTTTCTTTTGGACATTTTAGGATTCCTAGTACGAGGCGGCATCGTGGTAATATTTGGTGTAGGATAGTGAAATGGAGCGAAAATTTTCTTTGAGAAAATCATAGGAAGTAATAATTTTGAGATAAAAGAAAAAAAGTGACGTTATCTGATCGATTTTAAATGGTCGATTGGAAACCAGACGTCTGGATTAGAAATCAGACGTCTGGTTTTCCCTAATTTTTGTCCAGAGGATAAAATTAGACGTCTGCTTTGTGACCCAGACGTCTGCTTTTGAGAATAGTTATAAAATTGTAGATATAGTGAAATTTTTCAGACGTCTGGAATTGAAAACAGACGTATGTTTTTGTTTAATTTCGAAACAGAAAACTAAGGCAGACATCTGGATCTTATTTCAGACATCTGGATTGTTCTGAAATTTATTTGGAGGAGACAGAACAACATTTCAGACGTCTGGGGGGTATATCAGATGTCTGATATATGCACACTCCTAAATTTTGAATAGTATATCCTTGTGTCAACTGTCTGGAAGTTGTTGATAGACTTCTGGAAATTGCAGATGGGCTAAAAATGACTTAAAGTGTGATGATTTCACTTATATATCGAATGTAGATAAATAACTTTATTGTTGTAAAAATATAATAACAAATAAGTTTAGATACATTCAATAATTAATACAATTTATTTATTTAGATGGAGATGGATTTTTTGGATTTTCTGACTCATTATCCTTCCATGGTCTAAGTGGAGACCATATATTTCCACGTTCGTGAGTCCTTGGAGAGCCAGAAAATTGTCTTAGTGAGGGATCTGAAGAAGTACGATACGAAGAAGATGGATCCAATGAACTACAAGGTTTTGGTAGCGGTTCATGAACATCTTTCTTTCGGGACGAACAAAACATCATCGCCACTTGCTCGAGAAAGCTTAACCTTCGTGCTGTAACTTTTTGTTCGAAATAAAGCTCTCGTTGAAGATCCATCTGTTGTTTTTGGTAATGATGGATTTCATCAATTTCCTCCTTTGTGTTAGGAGAAATTAATAGAGAACTTTTAGTTTTCTTATCATCCGGAGTAAAACCCGTACGATACGAAGACCACCTATATGTTGGCTCTTGCTTTGGTGTAGGTGTCGAAAGTCGTTGTGAGGTGTCAACCGAGCTGTCCGTTGTTGGTGTTGAGACGGAGATAGATATATAGGAATCTTCTGATGACATTGTTATATTTTGTTTCTTCCTTTATTATTAAAAAATTCAATTGTTTGAATGTAGTTTTTCTGTTTGGCTATATTTATATGCTGAAAATATTAAATATAGGCAAACTAATTTTCTAAAAGTTTAAAAGTGCAGAAATCAATGATATAAATTGTGGTGATTACTTTGGTGACTAATTTTAGCCTTAAAAGAATTATTTTATGTGTATATATATATATATATATATATTATTAAGGAAGAAGGTCATTTAGTGAGCAAATACCTAGACTTCGTTGGAGTTTGGGGAAAGTTTGTTCATTTAATGGTTTTCTAAAGATATCGGCTACTTGATTTTCGGTATTTACATATTCTAATGAAATGGTTCCTTTTTCAACATTGTCTCGTAGAAAATGATGTCGTATATCTATATGTTTGGTTCGTGAGTGATTAACAGGGTTTTTTGACAAATTATTTGCACTTGTGTTATCACAATAAATTGGAGATTTGGTGGTAATTTTACCAAAATCCGTTAATGTTTGTTGCATGTATATTACTTACGCACATGCTAGAGCGGCGGAGATGTATTTGGCTTCGCAAGTAGATAGAGAAACACAATTTTGTTTTTTACTAAACCATGAAACTAAAGATTGTCTGATAAAATGACAAGTTCCACTAGTACTCTTACGATCTGTTCTACATCCATCGAAATCCGCATCACTATATGAAACAAGTTCAAACGATGATCCTTTAGGGTAGAAAAAACCATAATCTTTAGTGCTAGATAGATAACGTAAAATTCGCTTAACCGCTCTTAGATGAGATTCTTTTGGTTTTGCTTGAAATCGAGCACAAAGACATACACTCATCATAATATCCGGTCGACTAACCGTTAAATAAAGTAGAGAACCAATCATGCCACGATATAATTTTTCATCAAAATCTTTTCCGTTTTCATCTTTTTCTAAGTGAATAGTGGTGCTCATTGGTGTTGGTTTGCTTGATGTTTTTTATCCATTTCAGATCGTCGTAATAAATCGTTACAGTACTTTTCTTGATGAATGAAGATTCCATTTTCGAGTTGTTTTATTTGTAAACCTAAGAAGAAATTTAATTCTCCCATGTGTGACATTTCAAATTCATTTTTCATAATATTAGGAAATTGATTACATAGTTTTTCGTTGGTTGAACCAAAGATGATATCATCAACATGGATTTGTACAACCAAAATATCTTTATCTTCTCTTTTAATAAATAAAGTTGTATCTATTTTTCCTATACGAAAACCAAATGTTATTAAGTGATTTTTAAGACGTTCGTACCATGCACGAGGTGCTTATTTTAATCCATATAGTGCTTTATGTAATTTAAAAGCATGATCAGGATATTTTTCGTGAACAAATAGTGGTGGTTGTTCGATGTATACATTTTCCTTAATAAAACCATTCAAAAAGGCACTTTTGACATCCATTTGAAATAGTTTAAAATTGTTATGAGTTGCAAAGGCGAGTAATGTACGAATGGCTTCTAATCCTCCTACTGGAGCAAACGTTTCATCGTAATCTATGCCTTCTTCTTGATTATAGACTTGAGCAACCAAACGTGCTTTATTTCTAACAATATTTCCATTCTCGTCTACTTTGTTTTTAAATACCCATTTTGTTCCTATCACAGATTGATCTTCAGGTCTTGGTACTAATTTCCATACGTTATTACGTTCAAATTGATTTAATTCTTCTTGCATAGCTGTTATCCAAAAATTATCATTTGATGCTTCTTTATAATTCTTTGGTTCAAAGTTTGACACAAATGCTATATGGCTTATATGATTGAGTTGATTTCTAGTTGTTCTTGAATTAAGATCTTCAATATTATTATCCATTGGATGATCCTTAAGAATTCTAGGAGATGATATCAAAGTGTTATTTTGACTATTTGTTTCATTAGTAATAGAGTTTGTTGAATTTGTTAGTGGAATAATTTCTTCTTCATCATTAGTATGATGTTTAAAAAGATTTTCGTCCAATGAGACATGTAAGCTTTCTTCAATAGTATTATTTCGTTTATTAAAAATTCTATATGCTTTGCTACGTTCTGAACATCCAACAAAGACACCTTCATCGGCTTTTGGATCAAACTTTCCTAAACTATCTTTTGTATTTATTATAAAACATTTTGAACCAAAAGTTTTAAAGTATGATACTTTAGGTTTTTTACCAAATTTTGTTTCAAAACAAGTTTGTTTAGTCTTGAGGCGAACAGTTACTCGATTTAGTACATAACAGGATGTTGCAATAGCTTCAGCCCAAAAGTATTTTGCTAATCCACTACTATTTAGTAATTTTCGTGCACATTCTTGTAATGTATGATTTTTTCTTTCTACGACGCCATTTTGTTGAGGTGTACGAGGAAAAGAAAAATTATGAGTTATACCTTTCTTATTGCAAAAGTTTGTAAAAAGATCATTTTCAAATTCTCCTACGTGATCACTTCTAATATTTTTAATTTTTAAATTCATTTGAGTTTTAATTCTTTTAGAAAATATTTTAAACATACCAAAAGTATCGCTTTTATGTTTTAAAAATAAAGTCCATGTATATCTTGAAAAGTCATCGACTATTACGAACACATATTTGTTGTGATTTATAGACCGTACTTGTGTTGGACCAAATAAATCTAAATGTAATAATTCTATTGGTTGTTTTGTAGAAATATTATTTTTAGATTTAAACGAGCTTTTCTTTAGTTTTCCAATTTGACAATCATCACATAAATTTTCTGCTTTGTAATTTATTTTAGGTAATCCTCTTACTAACTCATATTTTGCCAATTTATTAATACTTTTAAAATTGATATGACAAAATCGTTTATGCATAACCATGGATCATCATGTTTGACGGTTAAACATAAGTTTGTATTTTTATTTATATTCATGTTTAATACATAAATATTTTTGTTTCTAAATCCTTCAAAAATGAGTTGTTTGTTATTATCTAAAATATTACATCTATCTTTTTCAAAATTTATTTGAAAACCTTTATCACATAATTGACTAATGCTTAGCAAGTTATGTTTTAAATTTTCTACTAATAAAACATTTGTAATAATAGGAGAGTTAGATATACCAGAGTTGATGACTTCTCCGATTCCTATGACATATCCTTTTGAATTGTCTCCAAAGGTTACCGTTCCACCATCGATGTATGTTATATTTGATAACATTTTTGAATTTCCGGTCATATGCTTGGAGCAACCGCTATCTAGTATCCATTTCTCCTTATTTTTTATTTTGGGTACCTGCAAAATAGAAAATGTTTTAATTGGTGCCGATATATTTTATTAGGGTCCTATTTGTTAGAGGAAGGTAGCCGTACCCAAGATGGTTTGGTACCTTTATAAATATAATTTTTATTATAAACTACATTTTCTAAGTAATTATTAATATGCTTTTGTCTAATCAAATTATTATTTGTTTTAGGAATCCAAATTTTCATATTATTGGTATTCAATTTAGTCTTAGACAACTTCTAGCTTTTATATGTCTACTATTTTTAGCATTATTTTCTTTTTGTTTAAAAGAATTTTTGAATCCTATTCCATTTCTATTACCTGGTGGTTTTGATAAGATTTTCCAAATCTTGTTTACCTTTATTAAATTTTGACACATTATTGGTAAATTTATCTAATTTTTCTCTCAACTCTATATTTTTAATTTTCAACAACTAAATACTATTTTTAAAATCAATATTTTCTTTTAACAAATTTTCTTTTTCTATAGAAATATTCTCAA